>OV277709.1:11586890-16586890 GCA_922987775.1 Agonopterix subpropinquella | reverse complement strand
TATAATCAAAGGTTACCGTGTTACTGGCGCCTAGTCGTCTACCAAAATTCAGAATACCAAGAACATTGTATATAGTATCTTGCAGAATACATAATAGATACATACTCTATGTCCGTGAACATAGAGTTCAACTATGGTTAGGTTAATCTACCTTCATGTTTGGGTATTGGTTTTATGGTAAATTTCTTTTAATACCATGTAGGATTTCTTCAAAATTCATTCGTAGTATTAGAACGTAAGTTGATTGATAAAAACATCAGGGCCTCTACTCGCACATTCGAACTTCGCAATTACGTGAACGTTTTCGTCTCAATGTCAACTCTATTACAATGAAGTGCGGACCGAAACAGAGGCGATATATCGAACATCGAAAGTCCGGGTACAGAGCCTTGTAACGCTCAGCTCTACTTCATTGTTATAAACATTCCTTAAAATACAAGCATTCGACACTAGAACTACAGGGTGAAATTAATATCAAAAGCATCCTTTTTACACCCATTAAACTGAACAACTTTTACTATGGGAGCAAACCATCATCATCAGCCTATATAAACATCACACTGCAGGGCACAGGCCTACCCTCAGCGAGGGTGTATGGGCATTAGTCCACTACGCGTGCCCAATGCGGATTGGTAGACTTCACATACGCATCAGAATTCCTTCTTCAGCGTATGCAGATTTCCTCACGATGTTTTCCTTCACCGTTTGAAAGCAGTCGGTATTACGTACATAAGTTAGAAGAACCGATCAGAGCAAAACAAAAAATCTGCTGTTCGCTTTTCCATACTAAACTGCAATGCCTACTCTACTCAAATGTATGCAACAGCAGATTTTTTTGCTCCGATCTGTTTGCTCCCATAGTAAAAGTTGTTCAGTGTGATGGGTAGAATCTTAGTTTAAAAGGATGCTAATGATTATCAATTTCACCCTGTATAAGTACTAACAACTCTTTCTAGGGCAGTCGGGTACAAAATTAATCGCTATTTATTTATAACAAGGAAAGATCAAATAAAATATTCGTTCAATAACATCGTAAAATGGATGCAATCCCTCAGTCAGAACAGAATTGAAATGGATTTGGCAGCATTTAATAAACAGGACGTTAAAAAAGGACGGACCAATCGTAATCGAATTCGGAAGTTCATTATCACCCCACGGCTGAGCTCGGACCGATCTGAATTTAGAACAATTTCATTAATCGAACACTTCGACGAAATAGATTACCGTTTCGATATTAGTTTTTGTTGATGGTAAAAAGTTATGATTTGTGATTTTCGGTTTGGTTGCATATTCAATTGGTTTCTAGTTGGTTAGTTCAGAATTCAACAGAAGAACTTTGTTTTGGTAAACGAACTAACACAGTAGAGTTAAATTTTTAAATTGTATTTTAATCAAATGCAAAAGTGTAAGGTGATGAAAAGCGATAATTTTATTACTATACCTACTATAAATGGTGACGGTATTCATAATACTGAACAACTTTCCACAAAGAACCTAGATATTTTGTTGTGTGAAAAGCTAAATTTTGATTTGTGTATTTCAATAACCCTTAAAGGTAATGAAACTGTCTACAATATCGCCCTGTATATAAAAAGTGGATAATTATTATTCAAGCCTTATGAAGTTTTAGCAAGGTTTTGTTTTAGCATTTTAAATTTTCATATTGCTGTCGTGTAAAATGAGGATATAAGATAAGACAAGATAAGATAAATTTTTATTTTTAAACTTTTGCTTGCTTTGCTTTTGGTTTACAATAGACCATCAGCTATTTGCAAAAACACTACAAAACAAAAAGATAATGTGAATGACCAAAATATCTGGTCTTGACCATGTTACACTATGTAAGTCAATATTATATTTGTAATTGTACTTTGTATGTTTTTTTAAATACATATGTATGTTGTAGAGTTTCTGGCCGCATCTTCTCTACAACGGAACACCTTCCGACGCGGTGGTAGAGTCGAAAATTTAACCCAAAAACTATCCATGTGACATTATTTTAAATTAAACATTCTGAGTTTGAATCGACAGTATCCATTTAATTCTGTTTATACAAACATCCACCAAAATAAATATCAAACCTAACAACCTATAAAGCTCATATCAGACAAAATCATAACAATGTAGTCGAATGTCGACATAAAGCGAACAATTAAAGCATTCGGGACTTAACAAGGTATAAACGAAGCCTTTGATCTGCCACCATGATGGACAAAACGTAAACTCCATAACACCGCCCGCCACTTTGATTGAGACCCCAATGCGACCAATTTGGGGAATTTTCCTTGTTTAGGGAGTTACGGTCAAACATGGATTATTATTTGTACAAGTACAAAGTTATTAACCTGTGAAATGGATTGTACCCATAGAAGTGTTACCCTTATCGCTTAGTCATTGTAGCTAAGGCGGTTGCAGAGGGGTCAATTTTATTCAAAACTTTGACGCACAATACGCGTAGACGGTATTAATATAAGTAACTGTGTGTATATGGAAAAATAGGTTATAAAATCTAGAAGTCGCGTATCAAATAACATTTGCAATTTATAATAAAATTACGAAGATATAAAGCTTTGAAATTTTTCATACAAAACTTTCAAAGCTTTAATTTTATTATAAACTAGCGGCCCGTCCCGGCTTCGCGGGTGGACGTCTAATCTTTTCTAGCAATAAATATAGCCTATGTTACTCAGGGTGAATGCAGCTTTCTAATGGTGAAAGAATTTTTTAAATCGGCCCAGTACTTTTTGAGCCTATTCATTACAAACATACAAACATACAAAAATAGGTACAAATCTTTCCTCTTTATAATATTAGTGTAGATGTAGATTACAAATGTTATTTGATACGCGACATCTAGATTTTCTAAACTATTTTTCCGTCTATAAAATATTACTTTTATTAATTCCGTCTACGCGTATTGCGCGCGTCATACGTTTTTATGGACTGAAACCACCTTAAATAAAATCCTTGTGGAAAGGCAAAGAGAAAAATGCTTTTCTATTAACATTGAAATAGTATGTAGTTTTTTAACTAATAAAATATGTATTTACTGTTAATTTTTTGAAGTGAAAACTTCTTTAGCGGCGTTGTGCACTTTTTGGTATGCGTAAAAAATGTTAAACTCGCGTCAGGACCGTGACGTCACGTGACCTGACCGAAAATTCGTAAGACGTAAGATTTTGAGATGGGTAAAAAATTTTAAACTCGCGTCAGGACCGTGACGTCACGTGACATTCGAAAGAGGTAAGATCTCTTAGTTTTCACTTCTGCCGGCACTCCCGGAGTGCAATCCGTTGTTTTTTCAGCAAACACTGGCTGTACTATAAGACTGGGACGATTTGATTATCTGTCGTCTTAATTTACTTATTACTTTTTGCTTTTCGAACGTTATAATGCAACTAAAGGGTGTATAATAAAATAGGACAGTTACTTAAAGAGGTGCTTAAGACCATCAAACTGAACAACTTTTAATATGGGACCAACACTGAAATCGCGAAAAAAAAATCAGCTGTCCCATACAAAAGTGCAAGCATAACTCGACTGAAATGTATGGGACAGCAGATTTTTTTTTCGCGATTTCGATATTGGTCCCATAGAGAAAGTTGTTCAGTTTGATGGTCTAAAGCACCCCTTTAAGTAGCTGTCCTATTTTATGTTACAACCTGTATAATAGGAACTTTTGATACACTTTCATATCAACATTAAAACACAAAACACTCTCTTTTCGATTTCTCGAATGCATAGAAGTACAAAAGTAAACACAGTAACGCTCTCTACAAATTCTCGTCGTATCCTCAAAGAATAAAACCCTTATACGACCGTGTGTATAAAACCCACTTATTGTTACTTGAAAGAAACCCTTGAGTTTCCTATAAAATTGAATGGAAGTTCAAAACATCCCTTTGTCCTAAAATTGGCCCCTAACTCGTTGAAAGTTATTACAACTTATTTGTATCGACATCCATCCAAAAGTAGCTTTATTTATTGAACTCGAGTAATCTTTTAATGTTCTGATTTACTTAGATGTTCAACTTTTAAGTACTCCTACGATAACAAGGGTTGTTTATGGAATGGAAATGTCGATAACTTTACATTTATGACTTCTGTTATATCGCAATAGCATTATTTGAACGCTATAACTATTAATGTATGTGTAAATGTATTGCTCCTGGCCACGGTGACTGTTTCAACTCCGTTTTTAGGGTTCCGTACCCAAAGGGTGAAAACGGTCCGTCCGTCCGTCTGTCCTACCTATTTAGGGCTAAAACTTTTGAACCGTAATAGCTAGATAGTTGTAATTTTCTCAGATTATGCGTTATTGCGGCGGATTTGTTAACAAATAATAAAAATGACAGAAAGTTAAAAATTAAGGGCGGTTTTCAACAAGAAACTAGTTTTTATCAACGTTTTTTCTTCACGCTCTATAGTAAAAACGGTAATACATACAAGCGTTAAACTTAGTGTGATTATAGAGCAAACTCTACAGAATAACAACAAATACTAAAAACCGGCCAAGTGTAAGTCGGTCTCGCGCTAAAGGTCCCGGACAAAAAAAGTTTTTTTTCTAAGTTAATAATGTTGTGTTCTTTGGTGGTGTGGTACGGAACCTTCGGTGCGCGAGTAGCCCGACTCGCACTTGACCGGTTTTATTTCTTGTTGGTATTGATTAGCTCTCATATTTTATATTACGTAGTCAATTTTCTTAGAGAAGATCCTTGCACACAGCGGGCACGTGAGCATTGTAAGCAATTTCATGTTGTTTTGTGATTTTTATATAGGGCACTTCTTAATATGCTGACACTTTTTAAGGGGATGATCAGACCTCCAAACTGAACAACTTTCTCTAAGAGACCAACATAGAAATCACGAATAAAAAAATCTGCTGTTCCATACAAAACTGCAAACCTAATCCTGCCAAATGTGAAAAGAAGATTTTTTCGCGATTTCGATGTTGGTCCCATTGTGAAAGTTGTTCAGTTTGATGGTCTGATCATCCCCTTAAAAAAGCGTCAGCATATTAAGAAGGACCCTGTATAGTTTACTGTTATATTATTATTTGTTATGCGATTTTAACTTTGAACTCAGGTTTTCGTTATTCATAACCACAGTCATAACTTTGATTATTCTTGAAGGGTATTATCAAACGGATGTTTTCCCAAACAGTTTTCTTTCACCGCTAAATAAGAGATAAACTGCATTAATCGTTGATAAATTCCGTAGAGATTGAAATAATTTCACTCCTCATTCAAGAACCACATCAAAACAGACCTTATCTTATTAGCATTATGATGCAAAGTGGCGACCGTTGACAAGGGTCAAAGCATACACGTTTCATTAAGCAGTACCTCCCATTTGCTAAACACTCGGTCCCTAATTAAGTAGTAATGTAATGCAAGTCGAGTTACTGTTTCGTTAATTTTATTGGCTTATTAAGTTTTGTATACTACCTACGGAGTATGAAATTTGGAATATCAATCGAATATAGCAACATACAGGGTCCTTCTTAATATGCTGACACTTTTTTAAGGCGATGACCAGACTATGAAACTGAACAACTTTCTCTATGGAATCAACATCGAAATCGCGAAAAAAAAAACAGTTGTCTCATACGTATGGCTCCGAGTAGGTTTACAGTTTTGTATGGAAGTGATGATTTTTTTTTCGCGATTTCGATGTTGGTCCCATAGAGGAAGTTTTTCAGTTTGACGGTCTGATCATCCCCTTAAAAAAGTGTCAGCATATTAAGAAGGACCCTATATTATGTGTAGGATAAGTAAGCCTCACATATCCTTAATTTTGAGATGAAGTTAGTCTCCTACAGTATAACTATTGAGTTAATTAGTAACTACTAGAGATGACACGACAACAAATTTTATACGCCATATGCGGAGAGCGGGCATAAAAGAGAGCGATAGCTATCTAAGTGAGGTATTGGCTATGTGCACGACACTAGCGCCACACTAGCGCGGCGTACTGACAGAATTTTTTCGGACAGCCGTGAATTATTTATACTATTATAGTACTGTAAAAGTCTGTGTTTGTTCGAGAATTCTGCCAAAACTACTGGACCGATTTTGATAAAACTTTTTATATTTAAAAGCTTATTATTAGTCTTAAAAGCTAGCTTATATTTTATTCCGGTACGAAGGGACCGGCTGCGAACGAAGCCACGGACAAAATCTAATTTGTATTGGAATTCCCATACAAACTTTTACCTCAGTTTTAACACCGTTGGGGGGTTAAAATGCAACAAGCTTATAGATGCCAATAGAAACTTCCATGCCAATTTTAACTTTTTAGTCTTGACAGTTTTGGTGATTTCGTGTTAAGTTAGTGTGCGGATTTGCATAGATTCAAGCATATTTTCACAGCTTGTCCGGCAAAAGTACAAATTTCTGCCACCCCGGGCGCTGCGATCGACTTGACAGTTCCCACTTCGCACATAGCCAATAGTGATATCGCCACATTGAACGAGACAGCCGAATGAAGTACAGTGTCTCCTCTAATACGTAGTAAATTATTACCTCATTTAGTGTGACGTACATAGAATGATGATGATGACCATCTCTGGTCTGATGTAGCACAGATTTTTCAATAGCCTGAATAGAAGGATAAGGGGCGTAATTCGACACCCGTCTAGGCTAAGGGTCAATTCCCATCCCACAGAAACAGACAGCACAGAACAAGACATTCTTACCTAGCATGAACTTTATCTATTCCGAGGTAAGATAAAATGTCAATTGGAATTTTATCTTATCTCACTGTAAATAAAGTTCAATATGCAAAGTAAATTGACGCTAATGCTATTCTGCGCTTCACCATACGACCCTACATACATAGACAATTACAAATTGAAAAGTTACCAACATTAGATACCACATTCATTCAGGGAAGGCCTCTAATACAATTCCTAATAATTTACTCCAATTACTCCCAAGTTTAAGTTGAGTTAAGTTAACACGCAGCGTCAACACATAAACATTAACTCAGTTAAAGTTGTAGAGGACTAATGAATCGGGACGTATAACTTGGTTAGATGTTATATAGGTATTGCTATGCTAGTTTGTACTGTGTCGGTAGTTAGCAGGACGTTGACTAATTATTCAGAAGACATTACATTATTGAAACAGTGGTCACAGTATAAGAAAGAGTATCTATTATAATAGTACAGTCACCAACAGATATATCGTAGCAAACAAGGTGGTCAAATATTTCTAAGCAGTTCTAATTTTCAATAATTTCTTTACTCATAAAGTCATAAACTCATAATAATCAATCAAAAATATAGGAACGCCTAGAACATCAAATATATCTACGCAGTCAAGGTGGTCATAAACATCTGAACAGTTTCAGAAAAAAACCTTACTCCGTTGTTTTACATTTTAATTTTAAATAACATTGTAAAGAAATTATTGAAAATTCGCTGTTCAGATATTTATGACAAAATACACGTTTCGATATAATTGGTAACATTTACTGTAAAGAATTTAATGAAAATGAGCACTGCTCAGAAATATTTGGACACCTTGTATGCTACGATATATCTGATGGTGACTGTACCAGGTTTATAAGTCTCACCGACGATGTACCTGCGCAGTTGACAATTTTTAATAGCGCGCGAAATTATATTGACCAATCAGGATGTGGCACCTTGATTCCCTTGCCATGATTAGCTAAATGTTTCTGCGCCCTTTTCGCTGCTATCCGACTTTGCACCTCTTGATTATTAAGAGGGGGTCATACCTATTTTGTCTGTTTTCGAACCGATTTTCGATAACCAAATTATTGCTTGCTTGCTTATCGTGTCGACTTCAACACAAATTATTACATTTAATATATATAGTTCACATAGCAGGGTAGATACGTTCTTTCTGCAGGGCATCTAACCGTTGAAAACACGATTCTATTACATTTTATCGATAGAAAAGAGGAGCAAAGTAAGCTCGATTTCAGATTTATAACCCGTTTTACAACAATCACCCTACACCATTTCTTCTGAATATACCATCATTTGAAAGGTAAATAATTATAGCAGGGCTTCTACTCGATGGATTTTTCTCCAAGTTCCTCTATTGAACAAATTATTTTGAGTTTGAGTGCGACCGTCTCTTTTTCTTATATTACAGAAAAGCCCAAAATACAACATCCATAATTCGTCCAAAGATACCAAAACAATTGAAACTTCGAAGCTTCTAACGGATAATATAATAATGTAAGATAACACGACAAAAGATTTCGAACAAAAGATCCGAGTACGATACGAACCAACATTCTTAGAAACATAATCGAATTATAAAAGGCAAATTAAAGATAAAAGCATAACTTCGGAGACATCCATTAAATCTTGACAAAGTTGACGAAGTTTGAAGTCACGAAAGTAAATAATGTAGGTACATATTAAATACTGGAAATAGTAGATAGATAACATAAAATAAAGTAAATTTGACTGATGAATGCAGTGTTATATTGTTTCCAACGTCGTGTGCTTCGCGTTATAATGGACCACCGCATATCTTCCCATGATGGTCGTATGAGACGACTAAGGGATAAACTTTGCAGTTCAACGCAATGCAGTGTTTTTTTAAGCGAACTAACCAACCTAACACAGCATTGTTTAACACCTTGTCTGCAGGACATGTACCATCCCTCACTCCTAAAGAGGAAAGCGTGCGTCCTACCCAGCTTACTTTTAGAAGATTACAGCAAAGATGTTAGTACTAACATAATTTAACATGACTAACCATTTATAGTTATCTGGTATATTATGTGAATATTATCTTTTTTATGGTAAATTCCTATTGTTGTTGTCTAAAAAACGAGAAATACGATAGTAAAACGAGTATTATTCATAATTCAATATGAATGTAAGATGAGATTCTGAATTGCGAAAAGTATTGACTATTAACTTCGGTGTCAATAATACCTAGACTGATCCATAAACTTCGTATATACTGCTGCAAAAAATTACTTCATCATCATCTCAGTCGATAGACGTCTACTGATGGACATAGGCTTCACAAGGATTGCTACAACGACCGTTTCTGCGCTGCCCTCATCCAACGGGTTCTGCCCGCCTTCACCAGGTCGTCGGTCGACTTTGCGGGACCCACGCTGGGCTTTCCGGTACGCGATCATCGGTTCTGCGAGCAATGTGCCCCCCCATTGCCACTTAAGTTTAGCAATTCTTTGGGCTATGTCAGCTACTCTAGATTTTCTGCGAATCTTTTAATAAAAATAACGTAATTAATGAATATGAAAATGTTGCTGGCTTCAGTATCTACTTCAAACCCTCGTATTTATACGTAAAGTAAAGATTTATGGAAAAACTTAATTCAAAGTATTACACAACAGCCGCGGAAGGATAAAAGAGTCCCAATTTCCTAAACCTTCTAACTTTTGGAACTCCCTTTTAATATGTCGCGAGGCATTCGTGATCAACCATCTATGAATATAATTGGCTCTCGACAAAGATGGCGGCGTAGAGTTGTTAGTGATTCGATTCTGTTCAAGTGATTTGTATTGATTCAGCAAAATACAGAATTGGAGAATAGGATACAAGAAATATTCTGAAATTTTTCAAAGTAATCTTGCCTTACATTTTTTGCCATATCTACTAATGTATTTGGCAACATAGTAGACAACAAATGTTAAGATCCAACGTCGAATTTATGTTCAGTACGTTGGAAATCGAAATGCTGGATTAAAGTGGTGATAGGCGGTACATATTGCAGATGAAGCAAAACCCATGAGTGTGTGGGTGGGTGGGTGAGTGGCTGGGATCGGGCAAGAGATTCGCGGTTTTTCCAGCAACCAGGTTGGCTGATTGATGATATAGCGAAGATAGCACTAGCACAGGATCGAGAGGACTTACTGAACTCCCATACTATTATGTAGGAAGAAGGCTTATAAAATGCAGTGGGTGGATCTGGTCTGGTGACGATAATCATGAAGTTAGTATTCGCGACTGACTGACACCCCTAATTTGATGATTGTCTATGGCATACTTTTAGTAGGGGCCTTGCGTGATTGAGATACTTTTTTGGTTTTAGACGCGATAGAGGCACCACAATGTCTTCGCGTGCTTCAAACTCGTTGTACAAATCATTCAAAAAGAAAACACAAATCTCATGGCATTACTGTTCACTCGTAAGTAAATTCTTCTTCTTATCGTGTGGGCAGAGCTTTCAGAGTTTTTTCAGACCGCCTTACGGACTCTGACGTGGTTTTTATATAAGTAACGACTAATACTACCAGAGATAGTAGCCGGGAACAACGGCTTAACGTGCCACCCGAAGCACGGAATCATTCTTCTTTTCAGACAAGCAGGTGATTCAGCCTGTAATGTCCGAACCAACTAGGGAAAAACGCACAAAGTGACATATCACTAGGTGTCCCCAGTGGGAATCGAACCCACGACCTCCGTGTCGAGAGGCCAATGCTCTTAACCAGTAGACCACGTAGGCAGTAAGTAAATGAAAAGCAGGTCCATTTTTCTAATAATTAATGCAAGAACGTCACCCATCTTCAGCTATTTTAATTTAATCAAAGGCTTCGAATTAACGAGTATTACGAGTACAGACATCTATCGATAGTGTTGACACAACTGCCACATGCACTCGGAAGCACTGAACTAACTCATCCGACAGATTTCCATTGTGATTCAAATTCAAATGATCCAGCTAAAGGAACTTGTTTTCGTATCTCTAGTCAGATGCTTGTTAGTTTAAGGGAAAAGTTTTCGCTTTGATGTTGGAATAAGGGGGTAATTATGTAGGCAAAGGACGAGATAAAGTCATGACAGAGGAACGATGTAAAAAAATCCAGTTACGTCATTTACTAGGTTTTTCGAATTATTATATGTTCGAACTTCGTTTTGTACTATAAACATTTTGTAAAATCATTGAAAATTTTTGAAATTAGACTCGCTTAAACGGTTTTTTATAAACCCCAAAAAATCTTGTAAAACTACTTTTTTTTTGGTTGTAGTGAATTTTTTTAAATATTTTTGTACAAATCCGCTTATTTATGCCCAGTGCCAAAACAGTGTTTTTTTAGCAATTTTAGAGTTTTTTCGTAATAAAAGTTGTTCAGAATCGTGCACTGATACACTTTAAAATGTAAAAAAATATAATTTAAAAGCAAAGTCATAACCAGTGATTCTAATCCTCATACACAAAAATGTCCAAATCTATTATTATATCGTTCGATCACGCGTATAGCTACACAAAATATCATCCCAACAGAAGAACCTAAATAAACAAGATCGACATATTGTAATATACCAGATAACATATCCAATCTCTTGTAAAAACACATATTAAACGGACGTTGGAGAGAATATATGACTTTTTCTAAAGATAAGTGAGAGAATATAATATTCATACTTACAAAAATATAATGATCACGACTATGGGGTAGGCAGAGAATATAATATTTAAAATACTTTCACTTGCAAATATTCTTAGCAAGATATTTTATTTGAGACTTTGTCCACGCAGATTTAAGCACTTTGATAGAATGGTAATACTAGTTATACAGGGTGTACAATTAGATGCGTTACATTTTCGTACTAAACGGGGTGATTCAGATCATCAAACTGAACAACTTTCATTTCACTCTCACTATAGACACAGTTTAAGAAAGAGTAAGTATCTATTACTAGATACTATGGAGCTAACAGTAAAATTCCAAAAAAAAATGTGGCATTGAAATCGTTTGGCGACTCAACCAAAATTCATGGGACAGCTGATTTTTTTTCTCGTTTCCTGAGGTAGGCTCCATAGTGAAAGAAGTTCAGTTTCATGATCTAAATTCACCGTTTCAGTATTTGCAAGGCTGTCACATAGTAAGAAAATGAAAAACAGTGAATTCGTGTTCCAATTTAAAACTAAAGCTTGAACAGAAATAGGGTTAAAAACAATCGCAATAAAGTTCAGAACTGCCTATCAAAGTCCATCACGTCGACATCTATTGGATGGAATGGAAACTAGTTTGTCTGTCAGGGGGAAATGAATCAAGGCCTTTTAGCAATAAAATCTAGATTTGTTTTCTATTTTGTTTTTTAAACACCAGCATTCGTATGTGATCCTAAAGCTCTGCGTATTTTACTAGGCAACATTTGGCGCGCGACGCATGCTGCACAACATGTTTAAGCCTCGTATCCACTAGCAGGGTTAGAAGTGATAATTATAATCGATTATTATCTTGATAATTATCATCGATAATTATACGTTGATAATTATACGTTGATAATTATCTTGATAATGAGCGTTTTTCTTTTAGTTTTCTAGTGGATCGATAGATGGCGTTACGGTCTGTGCAAATAAATGTCAACATTTCAAAACGTGTTTCTTTAAAATAATAAAGAGGGAGAAGATGATCAAAAAGATGCCAACGCATCTTTTGATTGAATATTTCATTATTTACGAATCAATTTAAACGAAAATATGAAACTGTTTACGTCTAACAGGGTTGTATGGGCTCGATCCCTTGGCCTTTAAAAAAAAGTCAGGCACAGTCTTGACATGATTTTGACAGGATCTCGCCTACGTGGAGCGATAAGCATGTCATCTGTCGAGTTTTTTAGGAACTAAATTTAAAAAAGAAAAGAAAAACGCTCATTATACGTTGATAATTATCTTGATTATTAAAAAATTATTGAAAAAACAAAAAGCTTGCGCTAGTAATATCACGACATGTGTATCCAATCAGGATCCGATAACGATTCGCGAAAAAAGAAGCTCACAATCCCGAAATAATTTTTCTCACTGTTTTCAATTGTTTTTTTTTTTTTTTCATTTATTTGTTATTCTTTGTGATGCGAAACGAAAACACCGAAGACTGTTTGCTGATTGGTCTGGATACGAGTGTATTAAAACAAAAAAAGCAGTTTTAAAGAACTTTTAGTTAGAGATTTTACTCAAAACTAAGAATCAGCTTGGATAATTATCTTGATAATTTTGAACCCTGTCCACTAGGCAACAATTGACGCGCAACACGTGACGCTCAACATATTGCGCGTCAATTAATTGTTGCCTAGTGGATTCGAGGCTTTAAACAATTACAACATTTTTAAATAGACGCGTCATACGCTAACATCACTGCACTTTAAAATGGCGCGATAAAGTGACGTGTAGCCCGTACACTAGACGGCGGGTAACTATGTAAAAGCTGGGCAATTACCTTACTTTTTTTTGCCATTTTGGAGCGCAGGCAACGTATCTACTTATAAAAACATCTTAGGCTTTAAAGTTTTAAATTTATCTTTATTTTTTTATGCAACGAATATTAAAACAAATGAATAAAAAACACATCGCCGAAAATGAAATCGATAAACTGTACAACAAATAAGATTATCAGATTACCTACACTTCGTAAAATTACCAGTCTATTTTACTTTTTACACAATGATACTAAAAATCGGGGTTGTTAGTTTTCTTTACCTACATCAAAAATAATCAATAACAAAAAATGCCTACCTTGTAAAAAGCGGTATCAAAAACCTTTATAGTCTGAGACAAAGACTTAGTGAACATTTTTCATTCAGATTATCTTGATTCTATTCAGCCATACACAACAAGTCAATCTACATCAAGGGCTTTACAATGGTTCCCATTGAGCACAACAGATGTCGCTGCAGACGCGATAAGGGCTCGCATGCGGGTATACTTGAACCGATCACTTGACAATTCAACGAAACAAGGCCTACTTTCGCGTGTTTTTAAACACAAATTAATTCAAAAAGTTGCAAGAAATTACGCTACGAAACGTCAAAATTGAAAAGATAAATCGTACCGCATTCGAAATTTAAATTTGAATAAAGAATGCTTGGCGTGAGGTTAGCGTCATTTGGTGGCGGTTTTAAAACTACCTCCATTTTATTGAGAACTCCAGACTTTTATGAAGGTACCCTTTTAGGGTCTTTGTTTCTATTAGACAAAAGGGAGGGTGAAGTTCTGGACTGATTGGTCGCTGGGGAACGACCGCTCGGCATGCGCTACTGGGAAATGCCAGAAATGTTTTTGTGCATAGCTCGCGTTCCATTTACGGTACGAAATTAGTACGTGTGAAAAGGTTTTTTATGGTGTTGTGTGATGTGAGACACTACGAAGCCCGGTTTGATTTGAATATCAGTACGACACGAGACACGACATGCAAAGAGAAACAGAAAAAAATTCCATACATTTTAATGTGGAAAACGCGAAAGAAGTATCAGAAACACTACAGGGTGTAATTGTATTGGTCCGACAAATTTTCAGGGGTAGTTCAGACCATCAAACTAGAACAACTTTTACTATGCGACCAAACCTAAAATTGCAAAAAAAAAAATTTCTTTTCTTTATTCATTATGGTTTTGTGCTTGGCTTCAGCTCACCTGATGGAAAGTGTAGATGAAGCCGAGGATGTAGCGCGCTCGCCCAGAAAAAGCCTATTTACTCTTCTTTTAAAAATATCAATTAATATCTATAATTTATCTGCTGTTCATACATTTGAATCTGCTAACGAGTATCTAGGCATTGCAGTTTAGTATGGAACCGCAGATTTTTCTTTTTGTGATTTCAGGTTTGCTTCCATAGAAAAGTTGTTCAGTTATATCTTTGATAGTCTACCACTTCTGAAAATACTTAGTAAATCGCAATCACTTGCTATCTCTTTCACACGCCCCCACTCCAGCACAGCTAGCATGCCACCCACGACAAAGCGTTTAAACGAGAAAGACGTCATGCGCGCTCTATCTGGCATACGTAAAATAATAAAGATGGAGGCACATCTCGATTTTTATCGTTATCTCGAGGATGGCATGCTAGAGGGGCTGCATTGTGATGTGCGACGTTTGTTTGTCAATCAATCAAAATCTTTATTTGTGTCGTGTTACTTCTAGTTATAGTACATAATAGTTCAATGGAGTTTACAGGTGTTCATGTTCAGTCACAATTTTCGTCGTAAATTTCAGTCTAAATTTACGACCTAAGTTAATGACCAAACCATAATTAACAAGCGATTAAGGTCTGAAGAAAAGTTTTATACGAAATTAGACCTAATTGCTATTATCTGAAATAAAAAAGTTTGATTTATTTATAGGTATAAAATTAAAACGCTTAGTGCTTTATAAAGGACCTATAATTACGTAAAAAAGATACTTACAAGCTTTCGACGAATAATAAGGTTGGAGTCTTGAAGTAAACCATTGATCTATTTATGTATGTATTACGTCCTAGACGAGACACATCCTACTAATATTATAAACGCGAAAGTTTGTAAGTATGGATGGATGGATGGATGTTTGTTACTCTTTTACGTAAAAACTATTGAATGGATTTGGATAAAATTTGGCACACAGATAGAATATGTTCTGGATTAACATATAGGATACTTTTTTAAGGGGCTATGTAAAAAAAATAGGATTCTTCAAAGCTCCATATATCATGAAGTACT
Organism: Agonopterix subpropinquella; assembly: GCA_922987775.1. Lineage (NCBI taxonomy): Eukaryota > Metazoa > Arthropoda > Insecta > Lepidoptera > Depressariidae > Agonopterix > Agonopterix subpropinquella. The sequence continues at coordinate 16,571,455 of OV277709.1, read as the reverse complement.
AACAGTAGGAGTATGATTTCCGGATATGTGTAAATTGAACATATAATTGAAGTTTTGATTAGAGTTCTCGATAGAAAAACAAGCCAAAGTAGCCACCATTTTTGTCTATAAACGCTTGTAACTGCTAAACGGTGAATAATAGAAACATGAGACTTGATAAAAAAAAAGAGATTGCTATTATCTAAGTTTTGATTAGAGCAGAATTGAACTTACATAAATAGTACAATCAGAATTAAATAAAGTTTGTTTTTCGCTTGATTCGTTCCAGGCGCGCACGCCGCCCCATCTCTTTCTCTCGCATCTGGCAGTAATATAAGCTATCACACGCCCGTTTCGCTTAAATTATTTTTCGACATAGGCCCTTAAGGCTGGGTATTAGTAGAAAAAGGCTCTCTTTCTAACGAGCAAACTTTCGCAACTAGCCATCCCGCTTCAATTGAAAGCAAGATGCAAAAAAACACATTTTTCATCAATATCTTTTCTCTTGGGCGTTTGGGGAAAAATCCATCGGGTAGAAGCCCTGCTATAATTATTTACCTTTCAAATGATGGTATATTCAGAAGAAATGGTGTAGGGTGATTCTTGTAAAACTGGTTATAAATCTGAAATCGAGCTTACTTTGCTCCTCTTTTCTATCGAGAAAATTTAATAGAATCGTGTTTTCAACGGTTAGATGCCCTGCCCTGCAGAAAGAACGTATCTACACTGTTATGTGAACTATATATATTAAATGTAATAATTTGGTTATCAAAAATCGGTTCGAAAACAGACAAAATAGGTATGACCCCCTCTTAAGTTCTACGCAGACGGAGTCGCGGGCAACAGCTAGTAAATGAATACATGGATAATGAGATAAATCTTATAATACTTGTTCTGTAACTTGGGATATTCATTTCTCCATCATCATAATATTATGGTCTATGTTTATGATGCAAAGAGTACATGTTATTCCATCATCATCAGCCTACTCTACATACGTCCCACTGCAGGGCACAGGCCTACCCTCAGGGAGGGTGTGTGGGCATCAGTCCACCACGCGTGCACAAGCGGATAGGTAGAATTCACATAAGCATCAAAATTTCTTCTTCGGCGTATGCAGGTTTCCTCACGATGTTTTCCTTCAACGTCAGTTAGAAATACTCATTGGTATATGGAATGTCGTCCGTGCGGATTCGATCCCGGACCCGGACTCATGGAGTGTACGTATACATCTCCGCGACACGCCGCTGCCGCCTATACAGGGTGTAACAACACCCTAGTCCATCAAACTGAACAACTTTTACTATGGAGCCAACTTCTTACTTTCGAGGCGCATACATTGTCACAACCTTAAATTGGTCGTTGAAACATCGGCGAGCTGACAATTCGGTAATCGCTATGGTTACGTCATGTGTCAAACTCATATAAAAACTTCGACGATCTGAAGGATGCAAGAAGGATGTTACATTTATGAGCTCGTTGATGTTTTTGACAGCGATGTGACGCTTAGTGAATTGCACTCCAGAAACTTTGCTAAAACTTTGCTTTGGGTTTGCTGTTAGTCTAATTTATCTCGTCAGGTTTAATTAGCAACAACGTCCCTAACGTTACCTTTAGAATTTATCCCGATATACCTACACTTCGGTATACTCTCGAATAGTTCCTAAAATAGAAACCATTGTCATAGAATTTACTAACAAACACCAAAGTGCCTCCGAAACGTCAATTATACAAATATATGTCCCAATTAAGAGTTTCTGAATCCATATTTACCTTTCTCATTCAAATTCTGAACCAACCCCTATATTTCCCACCCAATTTCATACACGTTAAAGTACAAAATCGCATGCACAAGTACTTAAGCGCACGAAAGTGCTTACAAAACGAATAATGCACATGTGACGATACGGGCGCCCTCTAGACTAGACAAAAGCCAAAACTAAAACAAACCTTATCAAGAAAGTAATAAGTCTCGTACTTCAATGTAATTCCGGAACAAAGGGAGAGTTTAACAAAGAAAATCAACAGATGGCACTGTGATAAAGACAAGTCGAATGAGGGGTATTCATTATGAAAATAAAGGATCAAGTCACATCAAGTATATTCTGTGACGTGATAATTTTGTTGGGACAGAGGAGAGCCCTGCGGGTTTCCGGCTGGGGCAGATTAGAAATAAAATTAGGACGTTGTGCTTATGGGCAGAGGGTTCATTACCATACAATGGTAATTTTCGAGATGCGTCAAGTTTGAATGACGTTTGTGAGGATAGGGTTCGTACAAGGGTTTTATTGAATCTGATTAGGTGTGCGTAGGAGAAATGAATAGAGTATTATTACGTACACTTTTTAGAAACTTTCCTACAACCTACAAAAACTGATTTTATGGTACGGTTATGGCAGACCTTAATTTTACCGTATTTAATTATCTTTCATGTCATCATCAATTTACATCCGAAAGAAAACTCTATGTAATTCAAGTAATTCGATCTCACATAGATGTTAAAGAATACTAGGTTATATCTATTATGTAAATCCTAGATTCAATTAAGTCCAAGAAACAGTAATTACAACAAATCCTGTAGAGTGGAGTGATAGAGCGTAATTAAAATTCAATTTGCGTTAACGAATAAAGAAATATTTTTCCCAAGCTAGGTACCTATTATATTTTTTTGATAACATTTCTGTGCGTAATTATACCTAAAATAATGTTGTGAACAAGAATGTGGAAATTAATAAAGATGGATTCATAAAAATATTAAGAACATTAATTAGCATCGTCGAAAGGAATTGTTTATGTAAGTAAATGTTAACACTGTCTGTCACGACTTGTATGCTGGAAGAAATCTCTTCACAGATAAGCTCGCCCTTTGTACTTATCTATTATGCTATTTTCATCTGTATTTCCGTGTGTATTACACACATATAACAATATAAATGTTTCAACAAACAAATATGATGGCAGGTTTTTAAAAAAAAATTGAAAAAGCAGACTCGAAAAAACGTGTTCCCTGTGAGGTATATTTCAAAATCGTACATATCAAAATATTGTTTCGTATTGTTTGTTTATAGTGAAAGTTTTTCAGATTGATGTTTTGAAACACCTTAAATATGCAATGCATTTAAAGTAATACTGGAACACGACATGGACAAGGCATCTTGAAAAAAAAAAAATGGCTTAAGGCCCTATACTAAGACAAAGAGCCGTGGGGTAAGAAAGCCCGGGTTTTTGAATACTCACATTAATAATTCATTTTAAATCCCACAAGGCGGTTGTGGGAGGTTTAAAACTTATTTTACGAGGCAATCTTCCGTGTTTTATATAACCCAGTATCCAAGAAACTCCCTCGAAAAAAAACAACTACCTACTAAAGTATTTTTTTTGTAAACTCGAATGCTAGTATCGAATTTCCGGTCAGTTTTCGGAAATTCGCTGATGGTTTAAAATAGCAGGTACCAATTTGAAATACAGAGGCCAAAATCGGTCTGATTTTTGAATCTCATTCGTTGAGTTCAGCAGTTGAAAATGTCAAAATTACTATCATATGGAGATACGCATCTTTCTACTGCTGATTTGACTTTCAAAAATCATACTTCAGGAGTGCGATTTTTGAAAGTCAAGTCAGCAGTAGAAAGATGCGTATCTCCATAGTAATTTCGAAATTTTCAACTGTTGAACTCAGCGAATGAGATTCAAAAATCAATTCAATTCAATTATACTTTATTGCACACCAAAACAAAACATACATTTGAATAAAGACAAAGAATTACAAGTAGGTAAAAATAAGGCGGTCTTATCGCTAAAAAGCGATTTCTTCAAGACAACCTTAGGGTAGAGGAATCAAGAAACGAAAATAGGTAGGCGGTGTAGCTTAGAAGATAGAAATCCAGAATGACAATGAGTGCATAAATATTCTAAAAAAAATCGCACTCCAGATCTAGTTTTTGGGTACACACAAAATTGTAATGAATAAATTTAACTTACCGTACACCGCACGGTTCATTTGCGAGAAGGGTAATTGATATTCATATTATTTAAAAAAAAATGGTTAAATACTCATAAAATATTCCGCTTTTTGCGCACTGTTTTCTGGTAAAACGCGCACGACAGAACTTTTTAAAATTATGTCCTTCTCGCAAATAAGCGATAATAAACCGCTATAAATTAGCGATATCATCATGAGATCTCCAAGATCAAACTGAAACGTTTATTTTTTGAAACGCGCTTCCAAAACGTAAAACATTTTCAGATATAAAAAGTACTCGGTTCAAATTGATGGAGTCTGCAATCTACTCTACGTTCTCCCCAGGGTCTTATGCCTAATAAAAATGAACTAACATCCGAGCTAACTAAAAATACAGTCACCCAAATAATTACCCTCGTCTCCTCTCTCAAATATTTGTCCCCGACAAGATTACGAAGGAAACAGATGGTGCAAGTCAAGTTTTGATGAAAAACATATCTGGGCCTGTTTTACCCTGTTTACTTTGCCCCTTAGGCATGCTAATGAATGTTAGTCAAAGTCGGCAATAAAATCATTTTCATATTCTTTCTTAATACCTACTTCAGGTTTGTTTTTATCAGCTTTCGGAGGTGCTCTGAAGCTTTTTGAACATAGATCATTTCTCAATTGACACATTATTGGATGGTATCATTTGCAGTTTTGTTAAGATAAAAAAAAAGTTGTTTCGTCCTACTTAACGTTAAAATAAAAATAAAAAACGGATTTTTGTCTTATACTATTCTTCGCGATGTCTAGGTGTGTGTGATGCTATGATGATGCATATATATGATGACTTGATGAGATGCGATATATTTTCGCAAAGATTGTAAGGAAGGGCCGCATCAAACAAGCTATTTTTGATCATAGGCGGTGAAGAAATATCATCGCGATATTGCCGCGACATTTCTAAGATGAATCAGAGTCGCGGCGGAATCGCGGCGATAACGATCAGTCAATGCCTGCGCTTAAAAATCGTGGCGATTCAGTCGAGTTGTCGCGGCGTAGCACTTATTGACAACTTGTCGACGTCTCGTTGCGGAGCAGTTGCGACATCGTTTACGCTCAAAAATCGCTTGTGATCTCTAAGCCGCGCGCGGTATAAAAAATCATGTTAAGACATGATTTTTTATACCGCGCGCGACGCGCCTCCTCTGCATAGAAAATTACCTCTACCTGCGTTTTCGACAACAAGCCGAGTCGCGCGCAAGTAGAGAAATCATACTAGACGTGTAGATCTGCGTTACAAAGAGTGCATCCAAATTCGTATACGAAAGTGATGCCAAACTCTATGGAATTTATTTATGTTTATTTGTATACGAATTAGTATACTTTCCAAAATAGCACTCCAGCATTTCATACATCTTGTTCAATTTCTACAAACTGAATTATACACTGACTGACTATAAGATACAAAATTGCACGTTTAAAATTACGTCAGCACTTTATCAAAATGTATTATGAAACTTCAATAATAAATTCAACCTTATTGTTTATTAATTCTGCGCATACATTGCTCTAAATTGTTACAAAGACCGTTTGTAAGGTAAACAGTAGGTATACGAATAAACATTTGAAACTTGCCTTCAGTTGTTTGTGGTATGAGTAGGAGTGTTGAAATTTACCTGGAATTGAAGAAAATTGGGTCAGATATATATCTATGCATACATATACAAATGTGAGCAGTATTAGAAGTAAATAAGAATTATAATTTAGGTCCAATATGTCCAGGGCTGTAAAATTAAATGTGTTTCATATATTATTATATGAAAATATAAGATATGATATTATTTATTTATATAAATAACGCTCACAGGAACATACATTGTAATGATCCCATAGTAAGCCTTAGGCTTTTTGTTATGGGTACCATACAACAACGGCACAAACATATAACATCCATGACCGAACTGGGATTCGAACCCAGGACCCTGGTTTGGCAGTCCGGCGTGGCATTACACCAACCGGGTCGTCAAAATATATCGAACAGGCTTCAGAGTTCAGACCATCAAACGGACGAATTTTCACTATTATGGGACTTAATGGGACCAACATTGAAATCGCGAGAAAAAATTCGGCTGTTCCATAGAAAACTTCAATGGCGACTCGACCCAAATGCATGTAACGCATTAAAGTCTACACCTGTGTAGATACAACATGACTCGGGTACAAATATTCATCATAGAATTATTAGCCCCTTACTGGATTCGAACCAGCGACCCTCGGCACAGCAGGCAGGTTTACTACCGACTGAGGAGCTATCGGGCCGTCAATATACATGTTATATTCACGACTGTTTTGTGTCTCAATGGAGTAGCCAGATATATAATTTATCACAGCTTACTACGACTCTAGCACTCTTGTAAATATATCTTTTAAAAATCCATATCCTTCATAATGGTAGCTCTAATTGTGTAGCTAGTCAAGTATATAAAGCACTATATCAAACCACGATAGAACTAGCTCTTAGCTAATTACTAAAGCGAATAATTTATAGGTGGTAATGATTACAGATAAGGTAGGCTACAGATCAATTCCGTTTGTGATCCAAACCTAACTGGTGAATCCCGATTATGTACATTAGGACTATGTATTATGTAAAGACTTTACATAAACAACGTAGGCCATATACAGGGTGAAATTGATATCATTGGCATCCTTTTAAACTAAGAGTCTACCCATCAAACTGAACAACTTTTACTATGGGAGCAAACCGATCGGAGCAAATAAAAAATCTGCTGTTCCATACTAAACTGCAATATCGACGCGCGAGTTCGCGACTCAAATGTATGCAACAGCAGATTTTTTTGTTGCTCCGATCGGTTTGCTGCAATAGTAAAAGTTGTTCAGTTTGATGGGTAGACTCTTAGTTTATAAAAGGATGCGAATGATATCAATTTCACCCTGTAGTATAGGAATATACTCCTATCAAGCCTCCCGATCGTAGCAAAAATAAAATCAGCTGTCCAATACTAAACTGCAATATCTACTCGAACAGTATGAAATGCAGCTGTTTTTTGCTACGATCGGTTTGCTCCCATAGTAAAAATTGTTCAGCTTGATGGGTAGACTCTTCGTTTTTAAAAGGATGCCAATGATATGTAGTACTAGATACTCTTTCTTATACTTTGCCAATAATTTCAATTTCACCCTGTATCCTGTACCCTGGGTCCTTCTTAAAATACTGACGGTTTTTTAAGGGGATAATCCGACCATCAAACAACCAACGGTGAAATCGCGAAAAAATCTGCCGTCCTAAACAAAACTGCAATCCTACTCGACCAAAAATGTATGGGACAGCTGATTTGTCTTTTACGATTTCGATGTTGATAGAGAAAGTTGTTCAGTTTGATGGTCTAGTCATCCTCTTGAAATATATTTTTACTGGCCAGGTATTCGTCGAGCAAGAAAGTGATAGATGAAACTGTGTTCACGACCTCTTTCATGCAGATGTTCATGCACAAGTGATATTCTAGTAAGTGTTCCACAGACTGGAGGGATGCCCTGCAGTGGGACTGCAATACGTTTTTGATGATCATAAGAATGTACAATATGGCCACACCCTGACCTCGCCAAATCAGTGTCAAAGCACCGTGGAATCAACCAGATCAGGGTTCTTCAGACCATCAAAACTGAACAACTTTTACTATGGAACCAATGTCGAAATCGCATCCGCTGCTCCATAGAAAACATCAATAGCTTCTCGACCCAAATGTATGAAACAGTTGATTTTTGTTTCGCGATTTTAAAGTTGGTCCCATAGTAAAAAAAAACAGTCTTAAGGTCTAAATAGTTTCAGCTAATTTTGTTTGACCTTACTATGTCTATGGCAGTATTCTTGCATATCAGCGACCAATCGCAGACAATAGTACAAGTAGGTAAGTGTTTTCCTAATTAATAATAACAATACAGATATCTTAATTACAATGTGTTGGTATAATTAGCATAGATACGATGTATATCGACGATGTACTTAAGACAAGGCCATATTTAATGTTCCCGAAACCGTAGAGCATGTTTGTAGCGACGAATGAATGAAGAGGTAAGGTGTGACAGTATGGTAACAGCAGTACTTTTAATTAAGGACTTTAACTGAATACGTATAATTATAAAGCTATTAAGGTGACTTCAAAAGACGAGGATATCAATTAAATTTGTTCAAAATGGATAGCTAGAGCAAACTCCTATTAAGGGGGCTTCGAAATTCTTTGGATTGCAAGTTCGCACAAAATAATCATTTTTGTGGAGACCTAGATTTTTCCGTCATCGTAGTTCGTACATACACATAACATAAATATTCTGTTATAGTTTGTTTTTTCTTTGTCATCGTAGCGAGATAAAAGATTAAGTATATGCAAGTTTTCAAGTCAAATCATCAAACTATTTGAACACAAAAAATTTAATTAAAATCGGTCAAGTAGTTTTTGAATGATGTTCAAACAAATATACAAACTGAACAGACGGACAAAAAAATCTAAAAATCTCCGATTGGGAGTCAGGGACATCTCTAGACACCGTAATTATCGTAACCTTTCTCCTGCTACAGTTTTATAATAGTGTAGATGCAGACTAAATTATTATTTTAGCGATTTCAGTTTTAGCCCTATCCAATTTGACGCGTTATTTTTAATCTTTGGAGTCCGGTTTTACCAAGAACATGGTTTTACAACGGCAACAGTCTATAAATATCATTCAGTTTCACAAATAATCAAACCTCCTTTGGTTTCTACTTCTGTCGAGACGATTCCGATGTCATGGCATCTCATCAAGTTTCGTTCGACTTACCATCGTCGTAAAGATTTTTGTTTTGTTTCACAACCAAAAACAACCCAGTCAAGTTCATCGATCATAAAAGCGAAACACAACATGTGCTAGGTTATTTATTTATCTATTAATAACTTTAGGAGCGAGTGTTAGTCTGAGCATTGGTGTGTTTACGTTGTGTATTTACGGAGCAAACCGTGTGTTCCGCCACGTGTGGCGTGTTCGGTTGGCCTTTGATTTTTTGTGGCTTGCTTTTGGTTTAGTTTGAAGATGGTTTTGACTTTCTTTGACTAAGTTAGGAAGCTTTTTCTTTGTGGATATTAAACTAAACGTGTAAGCGAGCGAGTAATTTCTGTTCATGGGTGAAAAAGATGGGATATTGGTTTCTACTCCCTATGGATCGTGTTTTGTGGTTATACAGCAGAGGTGGCCAAACTTTTCAAGTACGCGGTCTACATTGGTGGTCTACCTGGTGGTCTACATTTAACCGCAACAGGTTTAGCAATGAATGTATATGAATAGCCCAATTTTGATAAACATACTGTAATTTTTGTCGTCTTTAATTTAGCTCTTTGAGTGGGCTACCATAAAAGGCTACGCGGTCGACCGGTAGACCGCGGTGGACGTCTTGGCAATCACTGTTATACACATATGATTTCTGGACACCATGTTTTTAGAATTAGCAAAGATTTAGATTAAAAAAATACGATTGAGGATAATATAGCACTAGGGGCTCGGTGCCCTCTTAATAAGTTTTTATTGTAGTCCAATGTTATAATATCTTATACAGAGGGGCCGAAAAACGTCGGAAGCAACGACAACTACTTATCGGCGGCATAAGGTACCTTTTCATGTGGATAAAGATGAACGCATAATACAGAGTGTTACAAAGATTTCAAGCACCCCTGACCACAACTTTCTATAACACCCTGTTTATCTGACTAAAAATGTTTGAAAGTATGTATTTATTTATATGCTTCTCGTTCTAATCGTAAATTTTTAACACTTATATTTCAGTAATTTTTAAAGATATTCAAAAAATAATTTCACTTTAGTGTTTAAGATATCAAACAGTTTAAAAAAAGTAATAAACACAATTTTTTCATATTCCTAATTCTAAAGTTTGGGTAACTGAAGTCTTATTAAACCCGTAGGTACAAATTTAAACAAGTTCTTAATCAGATAGCCGTCTTAACAACGTTTTAACGGGCAAGTGTAACTGACATTGATCCAGGTCAAAACTGTCGTTCCCAGAGGTCACGGAACAACCCAAATCACCTGAAACCGTTTTAGAATTCATACAATTATCTACACTTATTTTGGTAATGTTTAAGGAAGTTAATTTAATGTTGAGATATGAAAATACCTATAGGAAGATGATGGGAAGATGAAAAAAAAACTATTCCGTAAAAAAATACAGAAGGCCTGCGTCCTTAGACAATTTATATAGGGACGAGTTACGGGTGTCATTCTACTAACAAACATTTCTTCTTCCACTTTTTGCGGGGGGCGAGGTAACATGAAATCCGCAACTTTGGATTTTATTCCCCATAAGTTTAGATTCTATTTTTGAATGTTAAAAATCATGAAAAGTAGTCTCGTGTGAACCCCAAACGTTCTAAGTTCAAAATTATTGTTTCGCTGTTATAGGCTGTCTCGTTTAGTGATAAGGTATAAAATTGGGTGTAAATGCACTTGATCAATTGTTCTTATTCCGTGGCAGAGGGGAAATGCTACCACAAGGCGAGTCCCCATATAAATTGTCTAAGCCTTATACATGGACGCCATGGACTTATACATGGTGTAAAATGAAATGCGTTAGCGTTACATATCAAACAGGGGGTGCAGCCCATCAAACTGAACAACTTTCAGCCTTGAGCCATAATCGAAATGGCGAAAAAAAAACGGCCTGTTCCATAGAACAATGTCAATAGCTAGCTAGCTACTCGACAATGTATGAATGAGTTTTTTTTTCTCTATTTCAAAGTTTACTGAGTATTTTGTTGGTCCCATTGTAAAAGCACAGATTAATAATAAGTTTACGTTTTAAAAGTTACGCAATTTGAAGGTCTGATGGCAAACGTAATTTTTGTATTGTTAGTAAAATACGAGTTTACGAGTGAAGTCTAAAAGTCAACAAACTAAACAAAGCATTAATTGTTCACCTCTAGCGTCAACGTATCAAATACGTCAGAACAATTTACAATTCGTATGAAATTTTTTAGTTCAATTTGTGGATAACAAAAGCACTTCTAAAATTGTCGTATCTGATACGTTAAAATTACGTTAGGTCTCCTGCTTCTTGTTGGCTGATGAAATAAGAAATTTTATTTCATAGTCGCTGACGTAACACTTAAAAGTTGTTGTCAACGACATTTATTATAATTATGTCCTCAAAAAGATTAACAAATCACCTATTAATTATTTATACGGGATGTTAATTTAAGTGCGTTAATTTAAGGCGGTGCTTAAGGCCATCAAACTGAACAACTTTTACTACGGAACAAATATTAAAATCGTGAAAAAAATCAGCTGTTCCATAGAAAAGGACTCGATCCAAATGGGAACAGGCATGAAACATGATTTTTTTTCGTGATTTCTATGTTCCTCTCGTAATGAAAGTTGTTCAAATTAAAAATGAAAATCTTTATTGTTACATTTCAATAAGGAGACTAAACAAAAAAAATAAGTATATAACTTAATGCTAAAATGTGACAAAAGGACCAGACTCAGCATAATACTGACCAACTTGATCAGCGCTGTTTTTCAATTTGGCCCCGTACCAAATTGATGGTCTGAATACGTCCCTCATCCGCGAAGTGGAATATGGCCCACCCCCTCTCACCACAATCGTGAAAGCTTTTGCCCTGCAGTGGGATCCAACAGGCTTAACTTACTTTATACGTCCCTCATTAAACCAATATTCTTTGTTTTAACTATCTCCAACAAAGAAAATCGACTTTAGAACCTAGAACGAAAAAAGATCTTACTTTTTGTAGGCAGAAAGGCTCGGAGCAACGCTCCTTTCGAAGAGAAAAAAAAAACAGACGCGCCTAGCCCACGGACCTTTGTTGTGGTGGTCAGTGCCTCGAAAACAAAAATAAGATAAAACGGGACGAAACAGGTCGCGCCTGTTGGTCCAACTCCTAACCAGTCTGACTGCTTTTAACCACTTTTCCGATCCAGACTCTTGACAATTTAACAATTTAACTTCAACGAATCGAATATGCCCTTTTCTGTTTTAGTATTAAGTACGAAGTTTGTTTAAAATTTGAGCTTTTGATAGCGTTTTAAGTTTGTTTTCGAATTGGGCTATGATTTAAAACTTATTTCGATTTCTTTAGGAATTCGGGCGTGCATCTAAAATAGTTTCACGCTTGACTCGCTAGTTTCGTAGAAAGGGTTACTGTGGCGATAGTTATGCTAGGTTAGTTTTAGTTTTTATTTTTTTTGAGTGTAGTTTTGTAGACTTGATCGAATTATGATTGTTGTACCACGAACTTATTATACTTGTGTTGTTTTGGGTTATACAATACACAGAGGTATGGGAATGAACGTTAGAATTAGAAACAAAACATATGTCCATTGTCTAATATTCTATTGGTTGTCAACCAGTAGCATGTTCGATACTAAACTGCAGATTTTAGGCGTTTTCAGGTTTGCTCCCATTGTAAAATTTGTTCAGTTTAATGGGTAAAGTCTTAGTTTTTAAGGACGACGATGATTTCAATATATGAGTAAGAAACCATAGACAGATCACTGAAGTGGGAGTTTATAATACAATAGGGATTGGATGAAAGTGGAGGCCTTAACCAGCAGTAAGAAAAACTAGATTAGTAAACGTTACTTTAGATTCTACCATTTAGAAAAAAAAGATTGGTGTTATACAATATGCTAATATCGCTAATTAATATCAGATGGCAATATTAAAGTTAGAATAAAACTGTCACAGAAGCGAATTAGCAAATTGCTCCCTTAAATAAGGGGGAATCGAGAAAAATACGGAACAGGATTTGACAGCATTTTTAAGATTGTTGCCATCCATCCAGTGTCATCATCATCATCGCCAGCATATAAACGTCCCACACTGCAGGGCAAGGGAGTTAGTCCACCACGCGTGCCCAATTGGTAGACTTCACATACACATCAGAATTTCTTCTTCAGTGTATCCAGGTTTCCTCACGATGTTTTTCTTCACCGTTTGAGAGCAGTCGGTATTACATACATTAGAAAAACTCATTGGTACATGGCATGTTGTCCGTGCGGATTCGAACTTGAACCCCAATAATTGGGTGTCCATACCTCTTCGCAACGCGCCACCGCGCCACCGCCTGATCCACTGTCACAGAACTATTCTGATAAAAAAAAAACGCGTCTCTATTTTTGCGCTTATCAATACTTTATAAAGTATGAGCAAGACAACTATAGTTTTCTCGGTTTCACTCAATTATATTCATTAATGGCGCGGCTACTAACTTCTTAAAACAAGCACAAGCCTAATTTGAAGAAAAAAAAGTTGTTATTCTTTGATGTACATCATAAGGGGAGAACTATAAATAACATGACATCAACTCCGGCGCACTAACCAGCCAGACATTCCGATCCAAGGCCAGCAAAAGGACCAGAAAACATATGGTTTAAAAAAAAAGAAAAACATTCTACATTCACAAACAAAACCATTTTACTTCGAACCCTTCCAAGAAGGCGACTTCCTTTATTTCACATTTCAAAATAAGATCACCGAAGCCCGCCTGAGCTCTTCTTAAGTTGGTTAAACAAACGACCAAAGTAATTTGATCTCTCACGCATGTTTAATGTTCTCTTGTTCTAGTGAGGAAATTGTGTGGGTTGCGACGCTAGGGAGGTCTTTATAGGCTGGTGGTACAGTCACCCCAAGCAAAGGTCCCTTGTGGTCACTGACCATGGACGAGAATAGCTAGTACTTGGCCTGAGCATGGCTTGTGACGTCACGATTTATGAGAACACAGGTTTTTGAACTTACAAATTTTATTTACTTTTTATTTTCAAAGGACAGTAAATGTAGGTAAGGATAGTATACGGGGTGTCAACTTCCATGCGTTTCATATTTTAGGGGGTCATACAGATCATTAAACTAAACAACTGTATCTATGGAACCAACATCTAAATCAGCTGTTCCATACATTTGGGTCGAGTATACATGACATTTTCTACGGAAGGAAAATCAGATTGTATTTTTTCGTGTTTACAATGTTGGTCCCATATTAAATGTTGTTCAGTTTGATGGTTTGAAGTATAAGTTTGCACCCCGTATACACAAATTATATATTCGATAACGATATTTCATAATGTACCTACAACTTTTTCATATCAAGATTTGGATTAATCTGTTGACGATTCCGATGTTAGATACACTGAAAAAAAAAACCAAAAGGACAAAAGAAAAAAAATATTGAAAGATCATCTGTTTTAGATAAAATATTATATTTAAATACTTATATACCAAACAAACAATCTCGCAACTTTATCTTTATCTGTGCATTTGCCGACGTCTATTAAAAACTTTTTATAAAGAAACACAGATTTAATAATAAAATATCAAACAAAAGTCTTTCAGTTGATGAACTTCATTAAAAAGGACTATAAGAAAGAATGCAAAAAGTCGTAACTGCAAATAATAGCATTTCGTAGGCAGTTATAAACACGGGATTCGTAAAAAAGCTGTTACAGAAACTGGTACGTTAAAACACCTATTGGATTTCGTACATTAACTAGTTAATTAAAGCTGTGTAAACATTTTTAGTACATCGTAATTTGAAAATTTTCTACACTAAACAATAGCGTAATAAAATTTATTTAAATTCTCAAAAATGTTTACAAAAGTATACACAAATGAGCGTAAGTTTGTATCCTTATGAGGTAAGTTGCTGTTTACTAGCAATTTAATAATTTTTTTACACATTAAGCATAGACACATTTGACATATTGTAGCATACAAATAATTACAGATCACACACACACTCACATCCTCTAAGATGTCTAATGCGAGAGATTATGTATTTTAACACACCAATGCTTAAACATTTATAATTCGTCGCGCATTGTTAAATATCAAATGATTTACATAAGAAATATTTTATCCACTGTAACGTTAAAAACTCGCTTTAAAAATACACCGGCTCATTTCCTTCAAATAAATCTCTTAGCGACGTCTTAAGGTTAATTTCGTTGGGTTATAAATCCAAGACACGTCAGGTGAACTTTACTCCGTGACTGTTACGGAAAATGTAGCTTTTTGTACTTATACATGTTTGCTTTAGGGATAATGTCATGTAGACGCTATTTAGGGGATGTTATCTTGAAATTTTTGGTAACAGCTTATCTTTACATTTTTATCACCTACCGTTTTACGCACGTAAAGGAATTGGTATACAGGGCGTTTTAAAAAAGGTGTGGTCATATTTAAAGGGGTGCTTGATGCTATCAAACTGAACTTTCACTATGAAGCCAACATTGAAATCATGCAAAATAAGCTGCTTCGTACTTTTGAGTCGAGTTATCGCAATTTTGTGTGGATCAGCAGATCTTTTAAGTGATCCAAAAAATATAGTCGGTGGTTTCTAGTCACCTCACCACGCTAGAGCTTTTGTTCGGTCGTGAATTTATGTATTCGACACGGTGACAAATGACAATAAGCTAGAAAATGCATACTTCGGTTACTGAGAAATAATGTTTTGTTCGCAGTAATTTTGTGGTTTTACTTTCAAGGCAACTAAGTGTAATTTCATGAAAATACAACAGAGATCATGTCTGTAATTAAGTTTAAAATTTAAATGTACATAATTAAATATTAACCTTCCGACGGAATAAAAAGTCCTCATGAAAAGGTTTCTACTGTCATATTTATTAAAAATAAAACCGGCCAAGTAAGAGTCGGACTCGCGCACCGAGGGCTCCGTACTACCATAGAACATAATTTGGGGTCTCTATTTACGAAAAAAATTGTGTTGTATGAAAGAAATTAATTCATTGGCTCACACTTGGTTGGCCGGACACACACTTGGCCGTTTTTTTGTCTATAAACCTTCCCTGGCATGTGCACAACAACCCACCTAAGTTTCATCGTAATCGGTTCAGCCGTTCTCGAGTGATGTCGTGACCAAGGGGAAATAGGGATTCATTTTTATGTATGTAAATTTTATGTATACCGGTTGACTTTTAAAACTCAATTTCCAATCAATATTTCCCAGTTAAAGAAAGAAAAATAAGGAGGGATAAAAATAAAAGATAAAATAATAAATAAATAAATATCTTGGACAATGTCACACAAATTATCTAGTCACATTTAAAGTACCAGAATCGATAGTTATTTGTTCTACTAATAACAAATCTAATATTATCAGAAGACTACCCTTGATGCAGTGAAATTAAAGTCATCGTGCATTGCCTTCAAAGTCAGCCTGTATTGTATATCGTACAGTATTATATATTTACTTGTGACGAAACTAGTTTACTTAATTACAAGTTTAATGACAACAGCTTGATCCGTGAGAAAATACATATTTATCTTTAAATTACCAATATACACGATACAGTATATTTAAAAAATTATTTGGGCTTCAAACAATATTACCTACTTTCAGATGCACAAAACTTTTTTTAAATATACTATGTACTGGTATTTTAAAGATTAATACATATTTTCTTAACAGATCAATTACGCATACCACAAAACACAAGGTTTGTGCTCTTGAACCTTGTAATTACGATATACAGGCTGACTTTAAAGACAATGCATGATAATTTTAAATACCACATCCATTTAGTTTTGGGTATGAAATAAGGTGGTCTATCTCTGTATTAAGATCAACATTTGTGGAAACCAAAAAACAATTAAGTATTCAACGAAAGCATAATTTGGACTCGAAGGCAGAGCGAAATAAATTTGAATACCAAAAAGTCGGAGTTAAACCTAAGGTTTTGAATTCAAACTCTGTTTTACATACACAAATGAGTCATCTGAAAACGTTACGGTCTGCCAGCTCGACGTTTAGTATAAATTTAGTCAAAATACCGCTTTGTACGACATTCATTACTGCTTCAACTTTAAACAGTTGTAAAACACATAAAGGTAACTTTCAATGGATTGTGCATCAGATAGAATTGTCGTTTCAAAATTGAGTTTTAAACCCAATTATTATTCAAGTCGAGGGCGATCTTTCAATGAAATCGAAAAAAAGTCAAAAATGGTCATTTGCATAACAACAGGATGATTCAATCGGCGGAAATGATTGTTTAATACAATGGTTTTCTCCGAAATTTATGTGCCGGCAGACGCGTCGGAAGCTAGGATTGACGGTTTCCTAAAACATATTGGAATACAATACAACATTTAGGTATAACAACTATTACTGAAATACTAAGGCATGCATATGCTACGTCTCAACTACAGGGTGTTAGGGTAAACAGTTGCATTACTTTAAGGGGTGATTTTACCCATGATACTGAACAACTTTCCCTAAGAAACCTACAGGAAAATCGCGAAAAAATGTTGGACTTTCCATACTAAATGCAATCAGCTGATCGACCGTTTTGTATGAAAAGTTGAAGTTTTTTTGCCCCTTTGGGAAAGTTGTTCAGTATCATAGGTACTTACAATCACCGCTTAAAGTAAGGCAACTGTTAACCCTAACACCCTGTAGACTTTACTATACTAACCTAAAATTGTGTTTTCATAACATTATCACCATTTCCTTCATAATGACATGACAACACAATTCGCTTTTCCTCTAACCCCGGACCTTTCATTACGCGAGAAAGCCTCAAAAAGGTATCCGACAAAAATGTATTAAGTAAAAAACACCTTAAGAACCCCCAAACCTATCAAGATAATCCTCCGAGAATCCCGTCCCTTGAATAATTTGAAAGCGATTTTAAACCAGTTTATAAATTCTTGAGTTTCGCCACTGAATCCGAAGGCAGATCTAAATCCCTAAATGTTTTAATATTAAAGTTAAGTACGTCTAATACATGGGCGGTTTGTTAATATTTTATTTTTAATTTACGATACCTTGGTTAGAGACTTGGATTAGCAAAAATTTGACTTACAATATTCTGCTTTTGCCTTACTAGGTGCTTATAAATTACATCATTAGAACAAGAGGCGAACTCTGAATAATAAAACAAATTGATAATAACTTTTAAATGGCGAAAAAAAACTGCTGTCCTATAAAGGGTCGAGCGGGGTTGATGATATTTTTGTAACAGATGATATTTTTTTCGGGATTTCGTTGTTGTTCCCATAGAGCAATATGTTTAATTTTATGGTTTGGTCATCCCCTTAAAAACTGTCAGCATTTTAAGAAGGACCCATTATAATTAGGTATAATGTACCAAGAGTAGATGACTGATTTCAAAATTCACCTGTGAAATTGTTTTTCTCATATTTTCTTTCAGTACTTTCAAGCTTCTAAGACAATTTCGGAGTTAATTTGTAGTACACATCACATTTTAGAATTTATGTTAATTCTTCATTTGAACTTAGACGCAGAATTGTGGTCTGAAAATAAAAAAATAATTTTTTAAATATTTTTAAAGCCAATCTAAATGAAAAATCTCTTTCAACGACCAAAACGAATGTCAATGCTCTAAATTTCGTTGAAAAACAAAACAAAACGTGTACCCATCACGTTTGATTAATAATCTACGAGTAAGTCGTATGACAGGTAAAAAAATGCGATACGTCACATCATCCCAACCCGTATCAGCCTACGTTCAACTTGACAATAGGTTTACCAACAATCGAAATTGTCAAACGACCTTTATCACCTTCGGCAGTAAGATTATTTTCCCCTGAGACATTTTATAAAAGTAATTTAAGACTGACTTTGGATTTTATCCCAAGTGTATTAAGGGGTAGAATTGAGTGGATGCGGTGATGAGTGGAATTCCAATATGGCGGGTGAAGAAAGGATGCGACAGGGTATAAAAAATACGGTTGAATGCGTGGGCGGTCGCTCGATAGAACATAATCTAAGATTTGTAAAATTATGTGAAACATAAAATATTATAAAATAAATACACATAACATGCATAGAGAGAGCGTCGATGGCGCGTTGCAGAGAGGTATGGACACTAAACCATAAGTGTCCAGGTTCGAATCCGCACGGACCTCATCTCATCGTGGGGAAACCTACGTACGCTAAAGAAGAAATTCTATGATGCGTATCTACAGGGTGTCCCAGAAATGGTGAATCAAAATGCTATGGGAGGCAGCTTGACTAATGTCC
Source organism: Agonopterix subpropinquella (assembly GCA_922987775.1). Classification (NCBI taxonomy): domain Eukaryota; kingdom Metazoa; phylum Arthropoda; class Insecta; order Lepidoptera; family Depressariidae; genus Agonopterix; species Agonopterix subpropinquella. Next base: position 16,552,447 of record OV277709.1, on the reverse strand, counting down.
TATCCATAAAAAATATTAAAAAAAATAAAACGCACATGACCATAAAAAAAAAAGAATATCCAAAAAAACACCGGGATTTTGAAAAACCGGGATTCTAAAAAACCGTGCCATTACTACCGGGTATTGAAACAACTTTTTTAGCCAATTCTAACCTTAGAAGCAACGGATTAGAAGTGGAAAATGAATTAAAAAGTAAAGAATAAATTGCACAAATTTCACCCTAGCACACAAGAAAATTAATATCTCCCAATTTTGTAAAGTAAATTCAGTGATTCGTATCATTTTAAAATCGTCATTAAATAGGCAACTTTTTGAAGTAGTTTGCCGCACAAGTCCCATACATTTTTTTTATACTACAGCTGGTTAAAATAGCAAGAAAATTTTTCGGTTCAGAAAAAACAATTAAACTAAGTGGTCTGTGCTCGAAGTGCAGACATTTTTTTTTGTAAAATGTTAACAATCAGTCGAAGCAACCTCTAACAATTAATATTTGCAGAAAAAAATTACAAATTATCCCAAAACGCGATAATTAGAGCTGGAAACTTAGAAAAATTTGATGATTTTCCCGTTTTTTTGGATATTCTTTTTTTTTTATGGTCATGTGCGTTTTATTTTTTTTAATATTTTTTATGGATAGGACATTAGTCAAGCTGCCTCCCATAGCAGTTTGATTCACCATTTCTGGGACACCCTGTATAGTCTACCAAGCTGCATTGTAAACGCGTGTTGGACTGATGCCTATACATCCTACCTGAGAGTAGGCCTGTGCCCTGCAGTGGGACATAATATATAGGCTGATGATGATGACATAGCATGTACTCTGCACTGCATCATAAACATAGACCATAATCTGATGATGGAGACATGAATATCCCAAGTTACAGAACAATTTAATATATACTTTATAGGTCTCATTATTCAATTGTTTTCATTCCGAGATATAATGGTTGACGTACAACGTACGTAACACTGACGCGGTATGTACCACACCATTGAATAATACGTCATACTTAAGGAATTTCTTAAAATGAAAGTCAAACCCAATAACTTCAACGAAATGTGAATGAAAATCAATGTAAGTAATTAATTAGTGATTCCAACTCAAATAAGCGGGACAGGCAGGTAAAAATTGAGACGCGCTCGTTGTATACGGGACGAGAAAACATTTTTATTTCAAAGCCTATGACCCAAAGGTCATTAAAATAATTAATTAAGCTCGCCATAGTATAATGTTCAGATCAAAACGGTTTAGAAAGCAACACTAAAAGAAACTGGGCGCAAACTTGCAAGGAACTTTGATAATAGTAAAATAAACTAGAATTTTGTAAGTAGGCATTGTTTTTCCGTGTTGCTGTGTTTATTCTTGTTGCACTTAATTTTATTATAAACTAAATGATGACAATATGCCATAAAACTAGGAGATTCTTATCGTCAGGGATAATCGATTTTAATGACATGGTAAATAAACATTCGATCGAGCGCAAGCCAATGTAATAAAAAAACCTGTACACCTATTGTGTAACTTACGATATCGATTTTGTATATCGTATATAATTATTTTCTAGAGACCCGCCCTGGTTTGATTAGTCTATCTATTAGTGAGAACCGTATCAAAATCCTTACATTAGTTTCTGAGATTAGCCTATGAAACTATGAAGAAAGATAACACTACAGAAATATGCGTAATTGTAATACACTGTAATTTACTATGTGTTGTGATTTATGAATGACTGTAATTTAAAGGGCAATTTTGAGTAGTATTGTATATCTCCGATCATTATATCTACTGTCTTAAATTGACATTTAATTTAATTTAATTTATCTAAATGTTTGCTAACGGTACATTTATTTACAAATTTTTAAACACAGTGGTTATAAACTAGATGAATACCGATGTATCTACTATAATAATTATAGATGTATCTACTATAATTGATGTATCGACTAAGGCTGCCTGTCCATTGACGCGAGCTGGCTGTGCGAGCTGTGTAGCTGTGTAAATATTAACCAATCAGGAGCTCGGCCGATCTTCGGATCTCTGATTGGTTAATATTTACACAGCTACACAGCTCGTACAGCCAGCTCGCGTGAATGGACAGGCAGCCTAAGTATCGTACTAAAAAAAAACAGAATCACCAAGAACTGTCAAAAAGACCATCATGCGCGATTGCGCGCTCGCTTTCAAATACGCAAAGTAACAAAGATAGAGGCAGATCTATTGTCGATTTTTGTCGTTTTCTCAGGGATGGGAAACACATACCGACACGGAGAAACCTGGTGTCAGCCCTAGACTACGTAAAGAAAAAAAATAACAAAGAAAGAACAACGAAAAATCTGGACATTTACACGCAGTAGTTTTGCTGTAAGGTTTTAAGACCCGCATAAATCGGGACACTAAACCACACTGTCCAAAATCTAATTACACAATTTACACTCTGATTAATTAAATGCTTTGATACAACATTAAATTACATTCAAATTCAATTCAAAGCCAGTGATGAAGATTAGACTGGAATTTCGATAATTATTAAGATATAACAGTTATGTTAGAGTATTGTAACTTGATTAGGTTGTCGCATACCATTAGGAGATGTTATACATAATTATAACTATAGGTACTATAATTTTACGATAATATGTCTCATGTTTTGGTGTACAACAATGTATGATTAAATAAAAAAATAAAATAAATATCTTGGAAAAAAAAAAAAAATTTTATTCAAAATAATATCATATAGATAGCTTTTTGACGTCATTTTTTGACTCTACCACCGCGTCGGAAGGTGTTCCGTTGAGAGAAGATGCGGCCAGAAACTCTACAACACACATCTTTTAAACAAAACAAAATGTACAAAGTACAATTAAAATACAATATTGCATTACATAGTGTAAAATTGTCAAGACCAGACATTTTGGTCATTCAAATAATCATCGAGTTTATAGTAACCTTTTTTACAGAGGACTTGTTTAACATGAGACTTAAACTTTTTGTCTGGTAAGTTTAGAATATCCTCTGGTATCTTATTATAAAAGCGTATACAGTGCCCCATGAAAGATGTGTTGACTTTACTGAGTCGAAAATGTGGGAATACTAATTTATTTTTATTTCTTGTATTGTAATTATGAACGTCACTGTTTTTGGGAAAGAGATACAAATTTTTCCGAACATATAAAATATTTTCGTAAATACAGGGTGTACAATAAAATGGGACAGCTACTCAAAGGGGTGCTTCAGACCATCAAACTGAACAACTTTCTGTATGGGACCAATATCGAAATCGCGAAAAAAAAATCTGCTTTCCCATACATTTCAGTCGAGTTATGTTTGCAGTTTTGTATGGGAGGGCGGATTTTTTTTTCGCGATTTCGATATTGGTCCCATAGAGAAAGTTGTTCAGTTTGATGGTCTGAAGCACCCCTTTGAGTAGCTGTCCCATTTTATTGTACACCCTGTATATTGACTGTAGAAAGTCAAAATACTGATATCTTTGGACATTGTCAGACAGATTATAATGGACTATAGATGGACGGATTTCATTTTAGGAAAGGTACCAAAATTCGAAAACCATTTTTGGAGATTATGTCCTACAAACTGGGCCTACAAAGCTTATACAGGGTGTAACAAAACACCCTAGTAGTACTTAAAGGGGTGTATCAGACCATCAAACTTAACTTAACTTTTGCTATGGTATGGAATAACTTCAAAATAGCGAAAAAAAATCTGCTGTTTCATACAAAACTGCAACACCGACTCGACTCAAATGTATGGAATAGGAGATTTTTTTATTTAGAAGCACCCCTAGGGTGTTTTGTTACACCCTGTATAGTATTAGCTGATCGATCGTTGGTAAGAAAAGTTGGAAATTGTTTTCGCGAATTATCCCTTTTCTATATAATATTCTGTATACAAGTATTTGCCCTGCGCGCGATTCGAACCTATGACTCTAGACACAGCAGGTCCACTACCAACTGAGCTATCGATCAGTCTTCATTGATTGATAATTAGGATGAATAAAAACATTTCTCCCTTTTGTTTAAGTTAGGAAGTCCACTTAGCATCAAACCAAACCGTGCGCACCTGTTTTACGGTACTAACTAACCAATTTTGAACTCTATACCTAAACAAACAAGTGCAAATATTCCCTGTAATCGTTTGTCACGTGTTTACTTTGCGCAGGTTGCGTAATGGTGTTATAGAAGTGAAGCGAACGTCATATATCCATTTCATAAACGAAGTCTCCTTAGAGAGATTGTGTGACTTGGTAATAAGTTCGAAATTGGCTTGGCTATTGGGAGTTGGATGTTAAACGAACTACGAGAGTATTATGGTTTCATTGGTATTGAGAATCACAGTTATAGCTAGCGAGAAATGTGTGGATAAAACGAACAATCAATAATCGTCGCAATTATCGGACGTATACAAGGTCCAACAAAATTAACTGAAACTGTTTTAAAGACATGATCAGACCATCAAACCGAGTAACTTCTCTTATAGTAGCAACATCAAAATCGCGATATAATCTGCTGCGGTTCCATAAATTCGGGAAGAGTAGTTTTGTATGAAACAGAACATTTTTTATCGCGATTTTGATTTTGATCCCATAAAGAAAGTTGTTCAGTTTGGTGGTCTGGCCTTCCCCTTAAAATAGTTTCAGCTAATTTTGTTAGACCTTATACATGGTGATAGGGTAAACAGTATTACTTTAAGGGGTGATTGTACCCATGGCACTGAACAACTTTCCCTAAGAAACCTATAGGAAATTTCTTTACCTACCTTTCATGTTAGTAAATCAGCTGTAGTAAAATTCAATCAAATTACCTGCAAACAAACAAAAAATATAGATGAGTTATTATTTAATATAATATTAATTTAAATTATGTATACAGGATAACAGGATCCTTCTTAATATGCTGAAGGTTTTTTTATTGAATGATTGAATGATCAATGAACTTTCGTTATGGGATCTAAAATAAAATCGCGAAAGAAAAAAAATTATCTGCTGTCCCATTGAATTGCAGTTTTGTATGGAACAGCAGATTTTTTTCCCACGATTTCGACATTTCTCCTATAAAGTTGTTCAGTTTAACGATTTAACTGCCTCCGTGGTCTAATGGTTAAGAGCATTGGCTCTCGATACGGAGGTCGTGGGTTCGATTCCCACGGGGAACACCTAGTGATATGTCACTTTGTGCGTTTTTCCCCAGTTGGTTAGGACATTGCAGGCTGAATCACCTGATTGTCCGAAAAGAAAAATGATTCCGTGTTTCGGATGGCACGTTAAGCCGTTGGTCCCGGCTACTATCTCTGGTGGTAGTAGTCGTTACATAATAACCACGTCAGAGGCCGTAAGGCGGTCTGAAAAAACTCTGACACCAGGGCTCTGCCCACACGATAAGAAGTTTAACGGTCTGATCATCCCCTTAAAACACCATGAGCATATTAGGAAGGACCCTTTATAGCCAATCGTCTTTTTGAAGATCCAAGCAAATAGCGTAACTACACCTCATAGTGATATTGTACAGCCGGTGGTTTCAAGTTTTATCTTTCAAGCAAAACACTTACGACGTCATAAAAACATAACATCCTTAGTAGAATCATGTTGTAACCCTTTCAGTTAACACAAAAACCTTAATTTCAAAGATTAACATTTAGGCCCTAAACACACAAGGCTGCCTGTGGCCCAGAGGCTTCAGTTAATCCTGTGTTTATGTCCTAAAGTCCACTATGTTTATACGGCGTAAGTGTAACAAGAAACTCCAACAGAAGTGTACGTAAAGAGATGCCAAGTTCATGGACACGTGCAACTATTCGTCGTTCGTTGAAAATTTGTGTAGACATAATAGTAATACATGCTTGAAAATATTATTAGAAACTTCATCAAAGAAAGTTCTTGATCTTTCCAAAAATGTGAATCAAATTAGATTATTGACACTTTAAAAGTTTCACCAACAAAGTCAATATTGATAGTAAGTTTTTCAGAAGGTAACTTCTTCTCTATCAGCAACAAGAATCTAATATATGCAACTAGAAGCAATCTGATATCAATGTTTATTCAAAGAATAATGGTGTATATTTTTAGTAACATTTGAAATGACAAAAACTGAAACTTTCTTTATTACTTGTTAAAATTCGATTAGTATTACATCTAATAGCCTCTGTACAGTATAACGAACGAACTAGTACGAAACACGGTCACGAAGCAATGCATTTAAGAATGCATGCAATCTTAGAACACAGGATCAATCTGACAAAATCAAGCATAAAACAATCCGGAGACCTTTCTCACAACATGAGCGAGCAAGAACTTGCCGTGTTCCACTATCGTGCACGGAAAACACAGGAAAACCGACCATAGTAGGCTTAACGCAAAGATATAACGTGGCCGAGATTCCTCCAGATTATTGTGCGGGAGACTTTTTTCAGCTTTTTTACAAGGATGCATTGTTTGGACGATACAAGGTTGGGACTTTGATAAATCATGCGACTCGTTTGCAGTGTCATAATGCGTACTTCAGAAATATTTTATAAAGGAAAAAGGACGAGTAAAAAGGGGCGTTCAAGTTCTGACAGATACGCAAAACTTGAAACCCGTTTGTACTGGACAAGATGTGATATGAAATTGTAGAGAGTTCTAACATATACACGCAAAACCTGAAAACCGTTAGTACTCAACAACATTTCATATGAAATTTTCAAAAATCGACGAAGCCAATTTATATGAAACTGAAAATTCATTCTTTCTGTACAAACAATCTAATGTTATTTGTACTATTTTCTTGTTTTCAGCTTTCACCTTTCACTCACTACCGAAATAACGTCGAAATCGCGAAAAAATTATGCCGTTTCATACATTTGAGTCGAGTAGTAGGTCTTGCAGTTTTGTATGGAACAGAGCCCGCGGCATGACGGCGCAACAAAGCGCTATCGCGCCCTACCTCTCTTTCTTTTTGCGCGCGAACGAACGAGTTTGCAGGCGCGATATAACGTTTATCGAGGCGTCATGCCGCGGGCACAGGTGAGGTTTTTTTGCGATTTTACATACGGGGTCCTTCTTAATATGCTAACACTTTTTTAAGAGGATGATCAGCACCAACATCAAAATCGCGAAAAAAAATCGGCTCGTCCCTACAAAACTGCGAAACTACTCGAGCCAAATGTATGGGACAGCTGATTTTTTTTTCGCGATTTCTATGTTGGTCCCATAGAGAAAGTTGTTCAGTTTGACGGTCTGATCATCCCCTTAAAAAAGTGTCAGCATATTAAGAAAGACCCAAAACTCTGAGACTTTAACAGTAAATTTAATTAAATCGATACGTTGCGAACACACACACCCTTTCAAGAGCTTGGCTTTGTTTGGGCTTTGATCTTCAGCCGAAACATGTCTAAGCCTTAACATGTGTAATTATTTAAATACTAGCTATTGCCTTCGACTTCGTCTGATTCGATTACTTAGCCGTATTATGATTCCGGGATAGCTAACCTTTTTCGGTAAATGTATTGCAATTTAGGACCATAGACACGGAATATATAAGAGTACAACCGGATAAGCTATCGAATCAACCTTTTTAATAATTTTTGTCTGTCTGTTTGTTTGTTTGTTCGAGCATCACGTTAAAACTGTGCTGATCCGATTTTGATAACACTTTTTTGTTTGATTTCGACTTAAAATCTGGTGTATAATTTGTGCGGACAAAGCCGCGGGTTACCTCTATAAACCTCCCGGATGAAATTATCTAAATGATAGTGAAAACCGTATCAAAATCCGTTGCGTGGTTTAGAAGAAGTAAGTGGAGAAACAGAAATGAAGGACAGACGCGTATACCGCCTTTGCTTTATACTATTTAGAGATACAGTAGTACCAAAGATTTATAAGTTCGCCCGATGTACCTGCGCAGTTGACAAATTTTAATAGCGTGCGCTATTACAGTGACCAATCAGGATGTGCCACCTTCAATGCCTTGCAACGATTGGCTAATTGTTCTCGCGCTCGTTTTGCTGCTATTCGACTTTGCACCCTTCGATTACTAAACGACTTCGGGATTTGTCGGGGAATCTGCGCAAACGAAGATTGAAATAAGAATAAAGTAAAAAAAAATAATAATAATTAATTAATTAATAAAGAAAAAAAAATGAATAAATACAAATACAAATACAAATACAAAATTCTTTATTTTTCTCACCACAAACACAAAATTAATAAAAACAATAAAAATATTAAATGAAGTACAAGAGTTTGTGGGTGGAGACTGGTGCTTGGTAAGTATGTGTACTTGCGAACACATACCTGTACTTCAAGTCACCAGGTCTTCTCCCGCCAGAAAACCAACAGCTGATTTAAAGCGTTTTTGGGCGTGTAACGTCACTTTAACAGCACTAAAGTCAGCTGTTGGTTTTCTGTCTCTTTTCTTAGTCTTATTTTAGAAAGTGACAGGAATAAATTTAGTTAAGTTAAGTCGTGGCACAGTCCGAATTGAGGCCATTATCACCTTCTGTAGTTTTTTTCTGCTCAATAAACATTTTTATTATTATTTATGCTCAACACAGTCATGCGTATGTAAGAAGCCAAATTCTCATGTATACGAACATTAATGAAAGTACACATTATTTAAGGCGTCATTAATTATTACCGAGATGATTAATTACTTTACAAGAATTCCTCTTTAGCATTAACGCTTTGAGGAAATGGATAGGCGCCTTTATGGTGGCTTGAACACGGCTGAATTATTAATTTGTTATGTCGCAGTTCGCGAGGTGTTAAGGAAAAGTAGGGGTTAGAATATACAGGGTGTAAACATAAATAAGTTACATATTTTAGTTTAGGGGATGCTTCAGACTATGTAACTGAACAAATTTTATTTTGGAGCCAACATCGAAATCACAAAAAAAACTAAAAAGTTAAAAAATAATATTGCAGCCTATGACTTTTTCGTTCGCATCATAAGAACATTAATTTGTTTTATTGAAGTCGCTGTCAAGCCGGTTCGATTCGCGACATGGCTTGTATTTTTTGGCTTGGCTTGACACCGACTTCTATAAAACAAATTAATGTTCTTATGATGCGAACGAAAAAGTCATAGGCTGCAATATTATTTATAGCACTCCGTGACCTAAACCCGCACTTAGGTTACGGTTTTGCGTTACCTAAGTAGTCCATTATTACACGGATTACACCGTTCGAAAATGAATCCACTTTATTGCACAGATGCATAATATACAAAAGAAGGTTCTTTTATAGCATTCCGTGACCTAAACCCGCACTTAGGTCACGGTTTTTCGTTACTAAGTAGTCCATTATTACACGGATTACATTACACCATTCGAAAATGAATCTACTTTATTGCACAGATGCATAATAAACAAAAGAAGGTAGGTACTTTTAAATGTGCTTTCAATCAATGTGACCAACATTGAAATCGCGAAATCCCCAACTGACTCCAAGTTACCCCCCCTACTTTAATTATATTACGTACGCCCTACTTACACCCGCACCCCCTGCTCACACCTTATTAGTATGTTGGTAGTAGGGTGCGAGTAAGGGATGCGCCCCCTAGTGCGTAGAGGGTGATTGGGGATGCATAGGGGTGATAAGAGGGTAACGCACCCCCTTATGCGTAAGGGGTGTGTAGTGGTGATTAGGGGGTGCACCTCCTAGCTCGTGGGTGTGATTAGGGGGTGTACCCCCTAGCTTGTGGAGGTGATTAGGGGTGTACTCCTAGCTCGTGGGGTGATTAGGGGGTGTACCCCCTAGCTCATTGGGGTGATTAGGGGGTGTACCCCTTAGCTCGTTGGGGTGATTAGGGGGTGTACCCCCTAGCTCGTGGGGTGGTTAAGGGTGTACCCCCTAGCTTGTGGGGGTGATTAGGGGGTGTACCCCCTAGCCCGGGCTGGTGATTAGGGGGTGTACCCCCTAGCTCGTGGGGGGGGGGGGGGGTGATTAGGGGTGTACCCCCTAGCTCGTTGGGGTGATTAGGGGGTGTACCCCCTAGCTCGTGCTGGTGATTAGGGGGTGTACCCCCTAGCTCGTGCTGATGATTAGGGGGTGTACCCCCTAGCTCGTGGGGGTGATTAGGGGGTGTACCCCCTAGTTCGTGGGGGTAATTAGGGGTACGTGCGTAGGGGGTGAGTAGGGGCTGATGATGATGTGACGGTAGATGTGATTACGTGCCACCTAGTGCGTACGTGCGTAGGGGGTGAGTAGGGGCTGATGATGATGTGACGGTAGATGTGATTAGAGGTGAGTATCTATTGATTGTGGTTGCGATATATGAACGAAGATTTTAAAGTCATGGTTGTGTCATACGGGGGGCTCCGCCCCCCGTGCCCCCGGGGGGGCTCCGCCCCTCCAGCCCGCCGGGGGCTTCGCCCCCGGTCCCCCTTTCCGCCCTTTTCGTTAGTATACGTTTTCGTAGAATTAAAAACTACAACATGAAAGAGAATGTCAATACATTACACACACACACACACACACACAAAAGTTGGCGGGTTTAGGTCACACGAGCTATAAAATAGTATACGATACTCGTGACCTAAGTAAGTCCATTATTACACGGCGTTTATCGCCCTCGCTGCGCTCGGGCGATAATTCACGCCGTGCAATAATGGACTACTTAGGTCACACGTATCGTAATGTACTATTTTTAACTTTTTAGTTTTTTTGAAGGCGGTTTTAATTTTTTGTTAAAATTTTGTTTATTTCACAATTTTCAGTGGTGAATTCATTAGTTCGATTTAATAGGAGTGCTTTAAATTAAAAAACGCACTAGTCGGCAGTACGATTTTCGAAGGTTCCCCTCGATTTCTCTGGGATGCCATCATCAGATCCTGGTTTCCTTATCATGGTACCACCCTCGGAACATCTCCTTTCCAACAAAAAAAGAATCATCAAAATCGGTTCATAAACGACGAAGTTATCCGCGAACACACATAAAAAAAAAATATATATACGGTCGAACTGAGAAACCTCCTCCTTTTTTGAAGTCGGTTAAAAAAAAAATAGAAATAAAATGTATGTAATTTTTCGGCACTTAGAGCTTATGTCCAGAACTGAAGCGCATTTTTTTTTAAATCCTGTTCGAGTGATGCATAATCTAAATCTCCATAGTAATTTATACTGCTGATTTGAACGTGTGACTTTCAAAAATCGCACTTCTGGACGATGACGTTGCGGGCAATTATTAAGATATCTGTAAAATTCATACGAAATTCATACATTTATTCCTCTTTTCATAATAATAGGATTAATAGGTACCTATCTAAGAAACGAAAGAAATGGAACGATTTATTATTAGAAAACTTAGAAAAGTAATAGATACTCAAAAATAGATTGTGTGATAGACACGAGCGATTTTTGTAAGTGTGCAATGTCGCAACTGCACCGCAACTGAGCGTTATCTTATCGCCGCGACACTGATTGATCTCAGAAATATCGCGGCGATATCGTACCGCCAACGCCTATGCTCAAAAATCGCTTATGTGATAAGGCCCTAAATTAAAAAAGAAAAATATATATTATTGGTAAGTACTAATATTTGTTTAGGATAAATTTTTGCACCTTTTAAGATTCTTTATTTTTACTTGTCGATGTACGAGTCTAAATAGTGTAACCAGATACTAAAAATAAAACGTCGATAATTTTTCACGTCAGAACTGTCGACATCGAGAAGTCGGTACGTTTTAACATAACAAAGGAGAGGGTTGGACTGTCACCGACCATTGTTTAACGGCTATTTAAATATTCCACAGACTGATGGTTTTTCTCGTTTTGTACGAAAACTGACGCGAGCTTTGACGTTCATTGAAAGTCTAATGAGGTTTTAGTTTTGCATATAGATAGTTTAGGGGTTTTAAAACTAAAAGTCGTTTTTAAATGACGGAGATGTTTTTCGGAGATAGTTTGGAAATGGGACCCTATTCATATTGAGGGCTGTAACTTTTGAACAGTAATAGCTAGATAGTTAAAATTATCACATAATGTGCGTTATTATGTCGAAATGGCTAGCAAATAATAAAAATGACAAAAAGCAAAAAATTTAATAAATAAAATTTTCATACAAAAAAATTGTTTTTATCAACGTTTTTTCTTCACGCTCTAACGCAAAAACGGTAATACATACAAGCGACAAACTTGGTTTGATTATAGAGCAAACTCTATAGTATAACAACAAATAATAAAAATTGGCCAAGTGTGAGTTGGTCTCGCGCTAAAGGTCCCGGAGAAAACAAAACTAGTTTGTAAGTTAATGTTATGTAGTATACGGAACCCTCGGTGCGCGTGTAGTCCGTTTTGCACTTGACCGGTTTTATTTAATAGAAAATAGTTTTACTTTTGTTGGAGACTTGCTTTTTCTATTCCTATGATTAAATTCGATGCGGGTTCCGAGACAGATTAGATTAATCCGGTCTCGCTGGACTTCATTGTCTAGAGTTGTGTTGTGAATGGTCGCCCCTGTTGATTCTGATTTCCAGGAGTTACAGTGGTGGAAACGAGAAAAAAAAATTGTTTTCTACTTTTTGGAAACGTCTTTCTAATTTTACTTAGAACTAAATTTCCCGCAACATTTTGCTAGGAACTAAAATAATTTATTTCTTTTTTCCGTTTCTGTCATGGATGTTACACGTTTCCGTCGTTGTATGGTTTCCATGTAGCTTGCGTTTGGAATCATTACAACGTATGTATCTGTGAGAGTTATTTATTTAAAAGACAATGCGGGTTTTATATGTAAGGTTGGCGCCTTATTTTTCGCCGTTGTTTAAGGCGCGGCCAGCAAACAAATTTGGATATTTTATTTCAGAATAAAGTAACAAACAAAACTTATTAAAATGTATATCCCTACACTCAGTCCGGACGGAGATATAAAGGTTTGAAGTTGAAAATATTACCATTACGAGCACTTCAATCCTTTATATCTCAGTTCGGACTGAGTCCCGAGATATTTGTAATAACAAGTGCTGTTTTTAACTTTATTCTGAACTATAGTATTCAAGTCTGATTGATGGCCGCGAAAAAGGAAAAAAGGCGCCATTTTCAGGAATATGTTTTTAGTATTTTACGTTAGTATAAAAAAAATTACAAACAAATAACGCTAAAAAGCTCCATGCATTGTCCTGTACTGACTCAAACTGCTATTCTACTACTGTAGCAAATTCTTTGGGTCAGACAATTTCAGGCAATTTCAATGATAAAAAGCCGATCTCGTAAACATTTGGCCGAATAAAGCCTGGCAACCCTAGACGCAACCCCTATAAAATTAATCAGATATCGATAAAAGATAATCGACTAACAACATCTCTAATTAAAACATCGCTTAAATAATAAATAAAAGCAACCCGTGATCGCCAACTCATGCCATTGTCCTGACATATTTATATTTTGAGAAAGTGAGTTCGAACGCACGTGCGCATGAGTTTATTTCCTTTTGTGAAGTATGAATAACATTGGCTTGTGTGTTATGTGATGTGTTTTGAGTTGAGGATGGTGGTTTATTATTATGAGTATTTTATTTGACAGAGCGGTGAAATGTAAAATTTTTGTAAAAATGCTTACAATGCAATACGGGGTTTAACAAATCATCTGCTCCATACAAAATTGCAAACCTACTTGAGCCAAAAATGTATGGGACAGCTGTTTTTTTTTTCGCGATTTCGATGTTGGTCCCATAGAGAAAAATGTTCAGTTTGATGGTCTGATCATCCCCTTAAAAAACTTCAGCATATTAAGAAGGACCCTATATAATCTCACGACTGTAGTCAATAACAGGATGGTCAGAAAACGGAATTAATTGTAAACTTCTACGCATCGAATGACGTACCTATAAATACATCTTCGGCTGGCATTTTGCCTACAAAAACACTATAAAACGAATTTTATCCCTTAGTCACCGCTTACGACACCCGCGGGAAGAAATATGGTTATCTATTATATTAAGCAAACAAGCGGTAGCATACGTTAAACTATAGGTATAAGAATAGAATTCGGCATAAGCATAAGCATATGCTCACGACTATATTCCCCGAGGGGGTAGTCAGAGATATTCTGAAAGGATTTAAGGATGGAGGATGTAAGGATTCTGATATTCGGATAGGATTCGGCTTTCGGGTAAAATCGGATATGTACGTATCTACACTAATATTATAAAGAGGAAAGATTTTTACCTATTTTTGTATGTTTGTATGTTTGTAATGAATAGGCTCAAAAAGTACTGGGCCGATTTAAAAAATTCTTTCACCATTAGAAAGCTGCATTCACCCTGAGTAACATAGGCTATATTTATTGCTAGAAAAGATTAGACGTCCACCCGTGCGAAGCCGGGACGGGCCGCTAGTAATAAATAACATCGTGGCCAGTGACAATCTTGTTGAACTCAAAGTAAATGGACGCATAAGCATATTGCTCACGACTACATTCCCACGACGATATTCTGAAACTTCAGAACATCCACGTTTCACTAGTAGTACCGAAACTCTGCCCAGTGTGACGGTGAGTGAGCCCGACGCCACTTGTAATGGACAGTAGGTACAATACATGCCATGCCATGGTAAATGAACGGTTCTCTCAAAAAATGTCCAAAGGAAAAGTACGCCTTGCAAAGTACTGAAAATATTTCAGAAACCTTTAAATAATTACAAGATGTTCTATTTTAATCAAAATAATGTAGACTATATTTATGCGAATGAATATTTTAATAAAATCTAGACTATTTTTATTCGAATGAATCATACGTATAGCCTATTTAAAACATTTAAAAAAATATTTCTTAAATTCCGTCAGCGTAATTTTTTTGAGAAACGACCGAATCCGAATATTAACCGAATTTACGCGACACAGCCGAATCCTATTCTAAAGGCTCACGTACCTACTTATTATTCGTTGACTTCAACCCATTACCACAAAAAATAAAGTCGTAAGTATAAAACCGAAAGAGTACTTAAATTCAGATTGGGAACCCTTTAAACGGAACCCTCTGTCACGAACACGTATTCCTACATCACACGAAGTATTGTGATTTAAATTTTCAATCCACTCATCTTCCTCTTCGAATTTTGGAGGGTTTTTGGGTTCCGTGACTTCCGCGACCAAATTGTAAAACGGAACAATTCAAGTTAATTTTCCGTCAGCTTCTAGCTCGTGAACGAAACGACCTACCAATCTATAGAAACTTAATACTGTGCTGTCATGTCAAAAGTCATGGTTTCCTGGTTTTAATGATGACTGCAGATTGAATTGAAGTTATCAAAGAACAAATTAATTGGTTTATCAACGAGATAATTCATATTGATATAACATTATTAGTTATTACTATTAGTTAACGATATTATAATTATAGCTATTGGATTAGTTCATTCTTCAATTTAACATTATGAATATTTCCACAGCTAAATCTAAATAAAACGGGTTCTTACTACACCGAGTATTATTTTTTTTTCACAAAGCATGGCGGAAGAACATGACATATTGCGCTGACTCCAAATAATGAGAAATGGGCAAGGAAATGATGATGATTGTGCAAAGCATTTAAAAAATAATACTCGGAGGACTTAGTATAGTATCTACGTATCAGAAACATCTTACGAGTTTATACGTAGAAGGGCAGTTCGATTGGGAAATCGAATTCTTTATATTTTAGCAGTCATTACAGGATGCTTGATTACCTTCTGTTTGAAATAAAATACTGTCTCATCAAAGATGTATGTTTCCCACAACTACATTACTAAACCTGTCTAAAACTGCATGATCATAAAAGAAATTTTAAGTAAGGCAGAACCCTTTATGCGCGACAGTCGCTCACACTTAGCCTTCTTTCGGGTTAGTGTGACGGCATTATGCGGGTGCTCGTGGCAGGTTAGTTTATGAGAATTTTACTGCAAAAGTTGAGTGCTTGAATCTTATGTAGATTTTATATAGTTTTTTAAGCTTTTTGCCTGAGATTCGAGTCTCGGTATATAGTAAGAACCGTAGGATTAAAACACTATAACTAGTTTACTACCTACCTTTTTATTACCACCGCGAGTAAAGCGCCACGTAGTTTTGAGAGATTTCATACATTTTAATATTAAATCGCCGCGTGGAAAAAGAATTTATTTTTGTCACAATGAAAAAAAATCACAATGGTAATAAATAAATGACTGACTTATACATTTCAGTATGTGAATAGTGGTAAATATATTAAGATTAAAGTTAAAATTATACACAAAAAAAATTAAAAAATAAACAGTTCTAATATTTGGAATTGTGGGCGACCACCTTCGATATGAAAACGCCTGGTCTAGCACATTTAACTAACTATTAACTATCGCCGGATGACGCCCTGATTACGGCGGTACTGTGAGAGTGGGACGCAGATCGTAGACCGCAGAGAGCAGGCTGAGGCAGCTGATCTTGATGGAGCAGGGAGCAGGGTTCTTCAATGAAAGAGGTTCTTCAGTTTTCTTCGCTAGCTTTTCTTCCGATGTTGCGCTGGAGGACTTGTTGCGACTGATTGATTCTGCGCTGTTTTGCGCGCCTATGTCCCTCCTAGCGCAATACCGTAAGGAGAGCCGCTTTTATTGTTCAAATTGGTTGTACATTTTCATTACAAAGTTCTGACATTTTTGGCTATATCTTAAAAACTATAAGGGGTAGTTCAAAGCTACGATGTTCTACAGAAAGAGCTTACAATTACCCGTATTTTGACATATAACAATCTATACTAGGTATGATACCCAGGTTTCCTAGTCAGAATAAAGCGGAAAAATATCACAATTTTTGCCGCGCTATTGCAAACTATTCTATTTCTAGACTATTCTAGGCACTCTATCTATGACCTAGGGTTCTGACTAAGTGCACCTGGGTTATCCTCACCTAGCCTACCTATTTCTATGTTTCTATCTATATATCTATTATGTAAAATACGGGGTCAAAGTGCAAGGTGTAAACTGAACTTTAAAACTGCTATATTTTTCTATCTAACTACTCTAGTCTATATGTTGTGTGTGAAATAGGTAAGGATCATCTACTATTGTGTACCTAAGCTGTTAGATAGAATCCACCCATCACCTATCTTGAGAAATAAGGGTATGAAAATATCAGAAGTAAAACGCCTAAAAAACAACTCTAAACAATGCAAAAACTTATTCTAACCTATTCTAACTATCAAAAACGATGAACTTTATTAGGAAAACCTATAACTATACCTATAACTTATAAAACAATATCAGAAAACTATAATAAATAAAACTTAAAACTACGACTCTAAACACGTGAATAAACTATACAAAACTATAACGAACTGTACAAATACGTTACCCCCAACATGACCAGTGCATTCCACAAGCAATAATCTACAAATAAACACTAAAAAAACAATAATCTAATTGGAATTTGCACTGATCACGTTGGGTGTCTGAACTCGCGAGGAAAAACCGTAGCGGCCCGCGCCGACGCGCGAATCCGGCAGCTCGATGTCGCGAACATTATCTCCCGCCGCAGCTCTCGTAGCTGGAACTTCTCGAGTGAGCGGCAGGCAGGCAGACCCGTAGATCATCAGGGCGACTCGTTGGCAGTGGGCAGGATCACCAGCTTCTTCGTGGGCCGCCGCAGGACTCCCTTGTTGGTGCGCACGTCGACTGCTCGTACCTCGCCGTCGGGACCGGGGAAGGTGGCGATCACGACGCCTCGCGGCCAGATGTTGCGAGGGAGGGTCCCGTCTGCGATGAGGACCAGATCGCCCAGCTGGATCGCGCCACCCGTGGCGCGGGGCTCCCGCCGGTGTTGCAGCTCGGGGAGGTACTCGCGCACCCAGCGCGCCCAGAAGTGGTCGGCTAGCCGCTGACTGACTCGCCACTCCCTGCGCCCGCTGATGTCGCCGTCGGTGAACGTCCCGGGTTGTGGGACGCGTGATGGCCCGCCCAGGAGGAAGTGGTTGGGCGTGAGGGCTTCCTCGTCGTCCGGGGCCATCGACAGGTGTGTGAGGGGGCGGCTGTTCACGGTGTGTTCCGCCTCGACGAGCAGGGTAGCGAGCACCTCTTCCTTCGGCGCGCGCTCGTTGAGTGTGGTGTACAGTGCGGTTTTGATGCTCCGCACCATACGCTCCCATGCGCCCCCCATGAATGGGGCGCTCGGCGGGATGAAGCGCCACCGGATGGCGCGCAGCGACGCCTCTTCTTGCGTCGCCCCGTCGATCGCGCGGCGAAGCTCGATGTCCGCGCCGCGCAGGTTGGTGCCCTGGTCCGACCAGAGCTCTGTAGGGCAGCCACGTCGTCCGATGAATCTTCTCAGCGCCATCACCGCAGAGTCCGTGCTGAGACTACCCGCGAGCTCTATGTGGACAGCTCGGGTAGTGAGGCACGTGTATAGCACGCCGTACCTCTTCTGATGGGTACGGCCGACGGTCACGGTAAGGGGCCCAAAATAATCTAGGGCGGTAAAGGTGAAGGCCCGCTGATGATGAGCGAGGCGACTCGGTGGATGGTTGCCCGTAGATGGCTGCGCCGGCTTCGCCTTAGCGATGCGGCACCGTAGACATTGTTTCACTGCGCTACGAACGGCGTAGCGCAGTCGTAGCACCCAGTAGTGTTGTCGTATTTCGTTGGCCGTCGTCTCGAAACCGCCGTGGTGTAGCTGTATGTGTACATGTGTGATGTACAGCTGAGTCCACACGTGGCCGCCGTCTATAATTGCAGGCTCCCGTTGACTGTAGCAGATGTCCGTAGCGGCGTCTATGCGCGATCGTAGTCTTATCACGCCGTCTCGATCGTAGATAACGGACAGCTGTTTGAGTCTGCTGTCTGCCGGTAGAGGGCGGCCGAGTCGCAGGGCATTCACCTCGTCTGCGAAGACCTCTTCTTGCTGAGCTCGAGTCCACAGGAGCTGGGCACGGTGAACATGGTGTGCTTCTATAGGTCTGTACGGCGATGTAGTCACGTCGCCCGTCACTATTTTCTTGACTATTTTCTTGCGATTTTCTTTCTTGTCTCCCCACGTCGAGTCGCTGTCTATATTTTTCTTCGTGCGTTTGCGGGCCGCGTTACAGTGTTGCGGCGCGCGTAGCAACTCGATGAACTGTAGCACTCGTGCGGTCGCTCGTAGCAGGCGATTGAAGTTGGAGAAACGTTTCACGTCGGGTAGGGCTTCGCTGAGTCGTGTCGTTGACCTCGTCGTATGTAGTCGTTCTTCGGTAGTGTCGGCGTCGTCTGGGCTACTATCTTCTGTCTCTGTTGGCCACTCACTTTCCTGTAGGTGTAGGAAAGGCGGCCCTACGAACCAGCGATGCGTCGACTCGAAGTTGATAGGCGTCTCTCTCGTCGCGTCGTCCGCGACATTCGCCTTAGTGGGGACCCATCTCCACTCCGTTGTCTTCGTAGACTCGCCGATCTCGGCGACACGATGCGAGACGAATGGTTTGTAGACACGAGGACCGTTGCGTAGCCAGGTGAGCACGGTGCGTGAGTCAGACCAAAACACGCGACGATGCGGCTTTATGTCGTGCTCGGCGGCGATGGTGTGTGCTAGGCGGGCGCCCAGCACTGCAGCTTGTAGCTCGAGGCGCGGGATGGACACTATCTTCAGCGGCGCGACTCTTCCCTTCGCAGCGATGAGGGACACGTAGACACGTCCGTCGCTATCGGTCACTCGCCAGTAGGAGACGGCCGCGTAGGCCGAGCTGCTGGCGTCGACGAACGTGTGTAGCTCGATGGTCGTCGCGTGCGCTAGTTGGGCGTAGCAGCGTGGCACGGCTAAGCGTGAGAGTTGCTTAGCCTCGCCTACCCAACTCCGCCACGCCTCCGCCTCTGCTGGTTGTAGCTCGGTGTCCCACTCGATGCCAGAGCGCCATGTGTTCTGTAGCACTCTCTTAGCTTGCACGGTGATAGGCGTAGCGAGTCCCAGTGGATCGTAGATAGACATAACTACGCGTAGAGCCTCTCTCTTAGTAGGTGTACCGTCGAGTAGTGAAGTAGGCAACTTACGTTCGTTAATGTTGAACGAAAGCGTGTCGGTCTGCGTCCGCCAGACCATCCCCAATATCTTCTCGGTGTCGAGTTGCACTACTTCTTTCTTCTCGCCCGGCGCCAGCTGACCACGAACACGATGAGAGTTTGATGCCCATTTTGCCAGAAAAAAATTACCTTTACTGTGTATGAAGGCGACCTGATTCGAGACCCGTAGAGCTTCCTCTTCGCTGTCGTAGCTGGCTATGTAGTCATCTACGTAATGACTACGTACTACGGCGTTCACTGCCTCCGGGTATTTTTCTTTGAAGTACTCGGCGTTTCTATTCTTCACAAAAATAGCTGTACTAGGCGAAGAGGTGGCCCCGAATATTACGCTCTTCATGCGATATTCGGTCGGAGGTCCGTCGCGTCGCTCCCCTCTCCACAGGAAGCGCTGCATGTCTCTATCTTCATCTCGAATCGATATTCGCATGAACATTTCACGAATATCAGCTGTCACTGCTATATTCCGCTGTCGGAATCTCATCAGCACGCCGGGCAGGGATTGAAGTAGGTCGGGACCGGACAGCAGCATGTCGTTCAAACTCGTCCCTCTTGACTTCGCCGCCGCGTCGTGCACTATACGTAGCTTCTCGGGCTTCTCTGGGTTGACTACGCCGAAGTGAGGTAGGTACCATACCTTCTCAGGTCGCGCGGCAGACACGGGCGCTTCCTCTGCGTAGTCCTTTTCTATGTAGTCTTGAATCTGGGCGGTGTACCTCTTCTTCAGCGTAGGGTCCCGGTCCAGCTTCTTTTCTATAAGTTCGAGGCGACGAAGTGCAGTAGAGTAGCTATCCGGCGGCGTGAAGTCGTCGCGACGCCACAGGAGCCCGGTCTCGAAGCCTCCCGCCGGTAACCGCTTCGTCGTCTCGTTCAGAATCGATAGCGCTCGCTTCTCACTATCGTTATAGCTGCGTCGCGGCTCCACACACAGCGAATCCAGCGAAAAATGTTCTCGAATCATCTCTTCTATAGAACTCTCAGGAAGGGGCGAAGACACGTAGCTGATGCGATGACTATGGACCTTCTCACGCCGACCATCTCGCACGCCGTGAAGGACCCACCCTAGGTCGGTCAGGGAGGCGACGGGTTGATCGTCCGCCCCACGGCGCACGGCGTGAGAGAGCAGCAGCTGCCAGTTGTCTTGCCCGATGAGTACAGTTGGCTTGCCCTCTTCATAGATGAGTTCCTCTGCTATCTCCTTGAGGTGATCGAGGCCGGAAATGAGCTCCGACGGGACCCGCTGCGGCGATAAATGAAGCTTGTCCATAGTGCGCGCAGTTATCTCGAATTCTTCTATACTATATTTGCCGCCAATTTTCACGCGCACGCGCGTCGACTCGCTTGCGTCGATCCGCGCGCCCGCCACGCCCTCTATCGTAAACGGTGATGCTGTCCCTGTTGCACCCACCTTGTTAGCGATGTCTCTTTCTACTATGGTGCACGTAGAGCCGTCGTCCAACAGTGCGTAGGTCTCAACTTGTGACCTAGGGCCGCTAACGATAACAGGAACTATTTTCAACAGCGCCGTTTTCGTCTTGTTCCTTGCAGACGACACTATTTCCTCTTGCTCGGGCGGCGGCTTCGATTGCGGCGTGCTATGTAGTAGCGGGTGGTGGCTATGTTGACACCCGCTCGTCTCACACCTGCGTGCCTTGCACATGTGTTGATTGCGGCGAACACGTAGACACTTAAAACACAGGCGCTTCTCCTTGGCAATGTCCCAGCGCGCCGACACACTTTCTTTCTTGAACACTTCACTATTGTTTACCTTATGTTCGCCTTTCTTGCAGACCGGACAGGGCTCTGGCTTCGCTCGTTGTCCGTCGGCGCCGGCGTGGTAGGTGCGCGCTGGTCCTCGATGTGTTTGCTCCCGCCGGTCGAACGGCACATGTTCGAGGGGAGCAAAGTTACCGCACCGTTCGGCGGCGAGATCTAAAAATTTGGTCAACGTTACCAAGTCAGGCTGGAAGGTAGGCTGCTCCGGAGCGAAGTCGTAGTACCGGAACCGTAGCGTAGGCGGGAACTTTTCTATGACGGCCCGCACTATCTCTGGGTTGTACAGATAGTGCGACCGCCCCAGCGCCTTTATCGTTGCGGTGATGTTCGCCACACGCGACGCGAAGACGCAGACATCCTTCGGATTTTCTGTGAGGCGCGGCAGCTCCCTCAGTTTCTTCATTTCAGCCATGACGAGCGCGTCGGGTCGTCCGAACCTGGCCTCAAGAAGCTGCATTACCTCTCTCGTCGACGTGTGGCCCACAAATAGGCAGTGGGCGGCGTCCCGCGCCGGCCCGCGCAGGCTCTTCCGCAGTCTCGCTATGGTTTCTTGCTCCGTCAGCTGTGTTGTTGCCTCTTCCACCGCTATTTTGAATGGTAGCCACTCCGCCGACTGGCCGCTGAAGAAGGGTAGGTCAGGAACCCTCGATGCTATTGCGGGCTGCGCCGCCGACCGCGCGGCGAGAGTGATGGCACTGGCGAGCTCTTGGATCGCCAACTCGTTCGGCTTGCTATCTTGACGCGTAGGCGGCTGGCGCGGCGCGTCAAGGTGTGGGTCTCCGGCGACGTCCCCACCGGGGGGCCTCTGCGCCGTTTCCCATCTTCTATTTTCTATAGTCTTCCGTATTTCCTGTAGCGTAGGCGAATGGTGCGGCGCTACAGGCTGGCGTGGCTCCCCGGTGGTATGGTTCCAGGGCCCCTGCGCCAGGGCCGCTCTTCTATCTTCTATAATCAGTTTCTCCTGTCGTGGCGGCGGCTCCTGCAACACGACAAGTTGGCGGTTGCCCCCGGGGAGGCCCAGGCAGTAGGGCCTCTCCTCCGAGGTCTTCGTCGGATGACTATGAATGGGGCCTCGTGCTTCGGCGTCCACGCGGCACCCGGGCTCGTCGTCACGCGGCGGTGGTGGCGGCGGCACGGCGGGTGGTGGTTCCGAACTATGTTCAGGCACGTTGTGAGGCTCCATCGTGAGGGCGAGAGTGCTTCTGTCGACCCATTCCGACGTTCTTTCTTCACGGACCGTTTCATCTATTGAGTCCTCTTCGTCTGAAGTTTCCTCTTCTAGGACGCTGACTTTGGCCTCGGCCAACTCGACTCGAGCCCTGGCGAGCTCCAGCCGGGCCTCCGCCAGCTCTCGTCTTCTACTCGATGCTCTGGATCGTGCCGGTGTCCGTTCAGGCTTCTCTGGAACGGGGCTCTTCAACGCCCTGGTGGCGTCAGTCGACGTGGCTGATGTATCCGGGGCTGTGGTTGCCGTACGCGACTCCGTGGTCGTCGCGGACGACGCCGTCGGCTCGGAGCCGGACGGGGTGCCCGACGCGGATGCAGCAGGACGTGACGTGGACTCCTCCTCACGGGACGGGGGTCCGGCTTGACGCGGCGCTGACTTCATGCTTCTTGTCACCGGCATCTTCTATACAGCAGCTCTTGCAGTCTTCACCCAGGTCTCACAGTACGCTCAGGACGTGATCCGGCTCGAAGGACCAAAAAATGTGGGCGACCACCTTCGATATGAAAACGCCTGGTCTAGCACATTTAACTAACTATTAACTATCGCCGGATGACGCCCTGATTACGGCGGTACTGTGAGAGTGGGACGCAGATCGTAGACCGCAGAGAGCAGGCTGAGGCAGCTGATCTTGATGGAGCAGGGAGCAGGGTTCTTCAATGAAAGAGGTTCTTCAGTTTTCTTCGCTAGCTTTTCTTCCGATGTTGCGCTGGAGGACTTGTTGCGACTGATTGATTCTGCGCTGTTTTGCGCGCCTATGTCCCTCCTAGCGCAATACCGTAAGGAGAGCCGCTTTTATTGTTCAAATTGGTTGTACATTTTCATTACAAAGTTCTGACATTTTTGGCTATATCTTAAAAACTATAAGGGGTAGTTCAAAGCTACGATGTTCTACAGAAAGAGCTTACAATTACCCGTATTTTGACATATAACAATCTATACTAGGTATGATACCCAGGTTTCCTAGTCAGAATAAAGCGGAAAAATATCACAATTTTTGCCGCGCTATTGCAAACTATTCTATTTCTAGACTATTCTAGGCACTCTATCTATGACCTAGGGTTCTGACTAAGTGCACCTGGGTTATCCTCACCTAGCCTACCTATTTCTATGTTTCTATCTATATATCTATTATGTAAAATACGGGGTCAAAGTGCAAGGTGTAAACTGAACTTTAAAACTGCTATATTTTTCTATCTAACTACTCTAGTCTATATGTTGTGTGTGAAATAGGTAAGGATCATCTACTATTGTGTACCTAAGCTGTTAGATAGAATCCACCCATCACCTATCTTGAGAAATAAGGGTATGAAAATATCAGAAGTAAAACGCCTAAAAAACAACTCTAAACAATGCAAAAACTTATTCTAACCTATTCTAACTATCAAAAACGATGAACTTTATTAGGAAAACCTATAACTATACCTATAACTTATAAAACAATATCAGAAACTATAATAAATAAAACTTAAAACTACGACTCTAAACACGTGAATAAACTATACAAAACTATAACGAACTGTACAAATACGTTACCCCCAACATGACCAGTGCATTCCACAAGCAATAATCTACAAATAAACACTAAAAAAACAATAATCTAATTGGAATTTGCACTGATCACGTTGGGTGTCTGAACTCGCGAGGAAAAACCGTAGCGGCCCGCGCCGACGCGCGAATCCGGCAGCTCGATGTCGCGAACAGGAATGCTGTTCATTTTTTTAGAATTGTCTAACAGCCAATTACATAGAAACCTGTCACAGAAAAATATTGTCATCAATTATGAGGTAGGTACCTGCCTTATATTGTCTTCTTGATAATTTTAACAAGAAAAAAGGTAATAGGACTATTTAAAAAAAAATTCTGTGTTGTAACTTGTTTATTAAAAATTGTTTAATGAAGACAATTTTTAAAATACATTTAATGTAAGTGAACAAGGCTGGAGCACACCTACGTTGAAAACGACACATTAAACACAAAAGAACTTAAACGTTTCTTGTCTGTTCTTTGAAAAAGTACATGGAGCACAGTAAGGACATCACAACAAAACTACACATCGACGCTTAATTACCCATCACGCTTACCAATGGCTGAGTCACGCACACATCTGTCAAGCTGAGTCAGCAACTCACCAGTCTCGGCTTCCAGTAAATATGCTATGAGTACAGAAGGGATACTATGCTCATAAATCTCATAACGCGTTTTGACGAATCTTCATACGGAGTTTTGATAAGTTTGAGTTGATTCTTGTAATTGCAACTATCTGGTAATTGCAACTATGGATCAATTGCACTTATGAATCACGATTAAGTTGTTCTCTTTATACAAACACCTGCCTTCTAGATGACTAGACATGTGTCTATTGAGAGAAGAACTGTATCGTCTTATGAATCTTATGAATGCAATAAATTGCTCAATAGTTGCAATTACAAGACAAGACTCCAACTTTGTAAGTTTTTCAAATGTTACCGTCTATCGAAACTTTTTTTCTATAGTGTTCAGGGAAAAGAATCGGAATCAGCCATTTATGACTAAACTTTCCGGAAATTATGAATGTAACTATTAGACATGCTTAAAATTTGGGAGTATGCCAAACATTACCCGATAAATATGACAAATTTTAGTTACAAGTTGGCCTTCTACAATTTAATTCTAATCCGACCCTATCCTTGGCTTTCCTTGATTTGGCTTTCCTGGCTTTCCAGATGGCAAAAAGCCCACGGCCCTAGTTATCAGTTGTACAAAAACAAAATACATAATCAAGATGTACCAATTTTGACGCCACGTGTAGAATAATTCTCAACGAAAATTTATGTAATCTTCGATGAGATTACAAACACTTGCTACATAATATTATGTGTTTTTAATCTTGCGTGCGCGGTCGTGCATTTAAAACAGAAGTGAACGATATATTACAACATCATCGTAAAGGTTAGCAAAGTGCGATCGACTAATCTAGCGCGCAGAAACAAGTTTAGTGTACGTTCCGTATTCTCCGTACTTTGTGAGTCATTGTACAATTCATTTTAGTTATCTTTTGTCTCTTCATTTTCAACGAGAAAGACGGATATAGAACGAATGTATTTTTAGGACAATTTGTTCATTGTTTCGTTTTAGTAGGTATAGTTAAACTAATAAAGGATGGGTAATATAATTTAGAAAGATGGTCTAAAAGGTATTTTTAAAAGGGATTTACATAGAAGATATAATTAGTCTAAGCATAGAAGTTTTAAATATTCGCTATCCCATAGGAACAGTGATATGAATTACAGTTTAATGAGAATTTGCTTCTAGTTCTTATACAGGGTTCAACTTAATAATATGCTGACAGATTTTTAAGGGGATGACAATACTGACAGGCCATTTCTCTTTATGGGACCAACATCAAAATCGCGGAAAGCAATCTGCTGTTCTACACAAAATCGTAATCCTACTCGACCCAAATGTATGAGACAGCAGATTTTTTTTCAATGTTGGTCCCATAGAGAAATACCAGTTGATTTTTTTTACCGTTCCGAAACTTTCAGGGGTGGTTCAGACCATGAAACTGAACAACTTTAACTATGGAAGCAAAACTGGATTCTTAAAAAACAAATCGGCTGTCTCATACATTTAAGTCTACTAAGCATTGCAGTTTATTTAGTATGGAACAGCAGATTTTTATTTCGCGATTTCAGGTTTGGTTATAGTAAAAGTTGTTCAGTTTGATGGTCTGAACCACCCCTGAAAGTTTCGGAACGGTAAAAAAAAACTTCCGGTATAATCCAGTTTGATATCCACATCATCCCCTTAAATTAAAAAAACGTTAGAATCTAAAGAAAGACCCTATATTATGAATGTGGTAATAAATATGTAGTTTTGTATGTTTATATGTTAATTTTATTATTTTCGTTTTTTTTTTTTTTAATAATTTTATTCATCATAAAAACAATACATGGGTAATATCGGTGTTCTGGCACTTAAACCTACGAGGGGTTTACATTGTGCCTAGCCTGACATAGATTATAGGTACAATTCTAGTTACTAGCTAAGTGCTTTAAAAAAAACTACATACTTAAATATTAACCAGTGTGATATGCTCGGCCCTGTCTTAATAGCATCAGTTGTAAACAATATGTAGGTAGGCAGTCTCGAGTTAAATAGGTACACACGGCGACACATCAGGTTACGCACCCTATATACCCATAACTACACTACATACAAAACACAAAATAGTGCGGTAGAGAGCCTGCATAGACGCGGCTGCCGGCGCGGGCGCAGCGTGCTGTGAGACGAAACAACAACAACATACCGCACTCTCTCGCACGATTCGCAGCGTTCAACTTCTAATAGTTCAAAGTCCAAACAGGGTAACCTGACCTGTCGCCGTGTGTACCTTTCAATGTATTAATGGTTAGATTGTTTTATCAAATTCTGTACACAAAACATAACAAAACCCTTTGATTACCATTATCGAATTACCAATTAACGCTCGTATCGGATTTAAACGTCTCCCTAGACTAAATCCATTGTATCATCCAAAACATTGATTAACCAACGTAACTTCAATCAAACTCAACAAATTATCTCGAAAACAAACAAAACTGAACATTCGAAAACACAAATAGAATTCTCAAAATTCGAAACTTCATTAAATACTGTCTCCTTTCGAAGCGGAAGGCGTAATAAAATATGTGGGCACGTAAACTTGGGCTGTTAGTCGAACGTTCAATTTATTTCAACTAACTAAAATAGATCGCTGTTTCCTGGGGTTAAGGGCAGGGTGTTTGTTTTGATATGTTTGTATATGTTACTGTGGTGCGGTGGCTGAGTCATTTCCTCCCTCCTCCTCACCGTCAGCCCCGCTCACATCTGACAGCTGCTAATGACAGGCGGTACTGCAATGCAATCTTCACAACCTTAAACTCGTCGTTGAAACATCTAATCGGTGAGCTGACAATTCGGTATTCGCTATGGTTATGTCAGAGCGATGATAGCCCATACGGAAGAGAGCTAGAGCCTCTATCCTGAGGCCGCCGTTCGATTCCTGACCTGTACCACTAAGTTCTTTGGAATTTATGTACGGTTGTATTTATCATTTACCAGCTCGGCGGTGAAGGAAAAGACCGTGAGGAAGCCTGCATTCCCGAGAATGAAAAGAAAATACCATAAGTTCGGAGGTATGCGTAAAATATGGGTGAGCTTGGAGCGAAGACAAAGGACCAGCGCTGATCTCAGTGTTACAACGACCCTTGCTTGCAATAGCCCAACCACAAATAATAATAATGGTTTTGTCGTCATGCATGTGTCAAACTCATATAAAAACTTCGACGATCTGAAGTATGCAAGATGGATGTTGCATTTGTGAGCTCGTTGATGTTTTTGACTGCGATGTGACGCTCAGTGAATTGCACTTCTGCGCTACATATAATACAAACAGGCCTGCAGTGACAAGAAGACATTAGCACATGCATGCTGAGTGAGTGAGGAATATAGTACTGCTTACTGTCATCCCCTCCCGTACCGAGACGAGGTGAGGTGAAAATTGGTAGGAGGCAAGTGTCCCTACTGTACGTAGATGTTATAACTCTTTCTTATATTGGCCAAGAGATGGAAGGAGGTCCGTGGGTAGACCACAGATGCGTTAGTCAGACGACATTGTAAGGGTTGCGGGTCGGACATGGATCTGATTGGCACAGGACTGTGAGGGTGCCGCAATAAAAGAGAGGCCTATACCCAGCTGTGGGTTGATGTGGGCTGATTTGATTAATTATATTGTGACTGAACGTTGAAAACACTTTCTGTTGTCGATTTTAGCCAAGGGCAATATTAGCGTCTCCAATTATAGACGACTAGCGGCTCGTCCCGGCTTCGCACGGGTGGACGTCTAATTTTTTCTAGCAATAAATATAGCCTATGTTACTCAGGGTGAATGCAGCTTTCTAATGGTGAAAGAATTTTTTAAATCGGCCCAGTACTTTTTGAGCCTATTCATTACAAACATACAAACATACAAAAATAGGTACAAATCTTTCCTCTTTATAATATTAGTGTAGATGTAGATGAGTAAAATCTAGTAATTAAGGTTCAGGCAGAGTGCTACATTGTAGTGTAAGCACGGAATATAAAAGAGTTCAAGTGTAAGATTCAAACAAGCGTTACGCAAGACAAAAAGACAGCAAGAAGTAGCAAAAAGACAGCAAGATTTAGAGCGAGCAGATTTGTGGAGATATGGTTAGATCTCATCGATCCCCGCTACCCAATCCAATGCGTAGCCCCAGCAACATCCTATGCCGAAGTCCGTACCCATTCTGTGTGCTCCTAGGTCGGTTGCTTTAGTTCATACTGGCTCGGTAGACCCGTTGTGGTCTCTCCAATTGTCCGCAGTATAGCTGCTCTGAGAGCAATGCTGTAATTGTCTGTTCAAAAAAAATTATATAGATCGGTAACAACTTTCCTCAATTCAGCACAGGCAGTTTTCAACATACATAAACTCACGACCATAATCCCTTTCGGGGTGGTCAGAAGTTAAGCTACAACTACCGACTTTTGAAGAGAAAACAAAAATGCATTCCCTAAAAACAAGTGCCTCAATCGACCATCAGTTTCGAGACATCGATCTTGGAAATACATTAAAAGCATTAATGCGACGCCACGGGCATCTCCAGTTACCTGCAGGTGGTAGACGGGGACTAAAATAAGTTGGAAAAAAACGGTGCAGCTTTATTCTTTGGACCGGTTGTAGGTCGATCGAGAATTATGGTAAAAATGTTGGATCAAGTTGTTTTGCTATTCTTGTTTTAAATGTAACGAGATGAGCAAACCTAACAAGTGCAGTCTTCAGTTTATTATTTATACACATTACCCTCTTGGCTTCACCGTTGTCGGGTAAACAGAATAATTATGTAAGTAAAACTATACTTTATTACTGATTTTCTTGCGAGTTTTACATTTTTTTTTTTTTAGGGGTTAATTTTTTTATTTACAACAAATGGGGTAAAATAGTGACAGTAAAACAATAATTATAAATAAAGTGACTTAAAACTAAACTAACCTAGGATGTGGTGCAGGTTCGGTCCTTGTGGGAGGGTACCCAGAACGCTGGCCGCATTTCCTCGCTGAATGGCTATGCTGATCCGTTGAGCGAGGAAAGTGCCAGCCCTTGGGTCCCCTGTCGAGTCTTTCAGGCGCTTTGATAGGTCTTTAAAAAGCTCCTGCGCATTAGGTCCCCACGGCCCGAGAGTTTCGACACCAAAACCTATAAAGTGGTATTGGGTGCCGATATCCCTGTACCAGTAGGCCTTTCGTTTTTCGGCCGCTTCCGCCGCCGCGCCAGCCCTTCGACTCGTGCCCTGTAAGTGAGACGGGGCTAGTGTGTCCACGCAGGTGGCATCCCACACTAGCGCCCGACCCATCTTCCAGGGGACGAGTGACATCCCGTCTGGTCTCTTGCCATCGCCCCGTATGATTTAGTTATTTTATTTTACATTTCGAATTGGTTAGGTACGCATTAGTGCAACAAGTATACACAAAGCGACATATCTTTATCTATCAAAGGACAAATACGCAGAAGGACATTACGTAAAAGGACTAATACACAAAACGAAAATACGCAAAAAAAATCTATATTCGAAAATAATGTAGGAACTGAACTTGAAAGAAATTTTACGTCATAAAATTTCAAAATAAAGCCTTACCAATAACATTATTAAGTTCTGAATGGAAAAACGGAGGAAAAATTAATTTCATCAAAACAAATTCTAAGAAAACATCTGAACAGAAAGTAGAAGCTAAAGAAAATGAGTTCCCTTAGGTACCGTATTGAAAACACATACTTGGCTTTCGACAAACTTAACCCTGCTTTTCGACGTGGAGCCACTGTCTGCATCATATTTGAACCTCCATAACATATTAAGTATAGGCTTTTAGTTCTATTTTCCGCCGCATGCAAGGTTAAATTTGTCTGGTTTACTTAAGCGATACTATAAGGCTTTAATCAAAAATTCGTAATCTTTGTGTAAACTAATAACCATAAGTATAGATATTCAATTTTCTTTAAGAGATCCTTAAGGGCAGAGTCGCGTATTGTGTTCATGAACAGTAATAATTTCAAGCTTACCTTTTTTATTAGGGTCTAATAAAATTATAGCTGCAACTATTTTAAGAGTATTATAAGACCATCAAACTGAACTACTTTCTCTATGGCACCAAAGTCGAAAAAGGGAAATAACCCATACAAAACTTCAATCCTTCTAGAAACAAATGTATTTTTGCAATTTCGACGATGATCGACTCATTGAGAAAGTTGTTCAGTTTGATATTCTGATCATGATCACCTTCTTCAAAAACCGTAAGCATATTGAGAAGGACCATGTATACCATGTATACAGGGTCCTTCTTAATATGCTGACACTTTTTAAAGAGGATGTTCAGACCATCAAACTGAACAACTTTCTCCAAAGGATCAACATCTAAATCGCGAAAAAAAAGACAGATTTCCCACACATTTGGCTCAAGTGAATTTGCAGTTTTGTATACAGGGTGTAACAAAACACCCTAGTATTATTTAAAGAGGTGCTTCAGACCATCAAACTGAACAACTTTCACTATGGATTGGCTCCATAGTGAAAGTTGTTCAGTTTGATGGTTTAAGTATTACTGGGTGTTTTGTTAACCCTGTAGAACAGCAGATTTTTTTTTCTTGATTTCGATGTTGATGCCATAGAGAAAGTTTGACGATCTGAGCATCTCCTTAAAAAAGTGTTAGCATATTACGAAGGACCATGAATAAAGAAAGACTAAATAATTCGAGCCGAATGAGCGTAACATAAAGTTGCTAAGAACATCCGAGAGAAAATATGGATTTTTACGGCACATACGGGGGTTGACACAGACAATAGTTATGAAGACGTATATTCTTTTACTACATTACTTTTATTAAGATTTATAGTTTCTGTTCTCTACACTCTATTTTCTTTTCCTGAAGAGAAAAGTTTCTTTATAAACGTACATTATTTGTCATTTTCGTATATTACTTGGACTTCTTGAATGTTTTTGTGACAAGATAATTTAAAGACAATGTTTAGAAGAAACACTTTTTTTTAAATAATATCGGGTTTGCTCATGACCTCAATCCAGTCCTTAGGACAAAAATGGGGTTGAAGATGTAGCGAGCTATCCCAAAAGAAGCCTAATCACTTTAAAGTAATTCGGGTTGTAAGTGCTCGGAAATACTGACGCAGGTAGGGCATTTCACTCCTTGGCTTTGCGCATAAAAGAATCAGAAAGGCGCTTGGTACGGATAAGTGGGATATCAACCAAGAAGGGGTGGTATCCCGCGGTGCGTCTGGAAGTCCGATAGTAGAAAGGGGAAGGCGGGATGAGCTCATGCAGCTCTTGGGCACACTCACCAAAGTACAATCTGTAGAAGACCGATAAGCAGGCTACTCTGCGGCGGTGGGCTAGGCTATGAAGCTTGGTCTCCACCAGCTTACTGTCGCCAATGAGCCTCCTGGCTCTGCGTTCAACCGAGTCGAGTGCGTCTAGTTGATACTTGGCTGAGCCATCCCACATGTGACAGCAATACTCCATACAAGATCGGACCTGAGCTTTATACAACATTAAGAGCTGTCCAGGAGTGAAGTACCGCTTCACCTTGTTTAAGATGCCTAGCTTTTTGGCCTCAGTTTGAGCCTTAGTCTCGAGTCTCGAGAGGTGCCTTTTTAAATTATTTTACCTAGCCAATCATCATCATTTTCACCTAAACAATACAATTTGTTATATTCCAGCAGACTACACAGGGTGCTATTTGATTTACAACGATCCAGAAACAATGTGTGAGCTTAGTTTTGACCCGGACCACCTGCTATGATATAAATTTCCCGGGACATCCGCTTTGAACCGGATATTATACGTAAAATTAATATTGCGGAATAATTGACCTAAATTGACGGTGATTTTAAATATTATATCTGCGGAGACCACAGTTTATGTATTATGTATATCTTTTACTTCGTATATGACAACCTTTGTTCCGTTTTACAAAATCCGAAAAATTGTATTTCCATTTCTCAAATCGAAAAATCAGCGCCGCACTCGAACCTCGAAGCTGAATGTAAACACGTACGCACGGCAACACATCAAGCTATAAATAAAAAACCAACATACACTGGCCGCGCGACGTTATACGTTACTCGACCTACGCGCGGCCAGCTTATGTTAGTTTCGTATAGCTTGATGTGTAGCCGTGCGTAGAATATGCTTGACAATTTTCTTGCAATAACATCCCGACTAAAATAAAATTAAAAAGTAGATTTTAAATCTGTTAAATCCGGGTTGTATAATAAAAATGAACTAGACAAATACAACGAATAATCTACACAAGTCCAAACACCAAAAAAACAGTTATGTACCAAACTTTTCTATTTAAAATAAATCTACAAAACAACAGAAAAAATATTCTTTACGAAAAATCTTTTGTATCTAAAGTGAGGCACTTAAAACAAAAGAAAACGATAAAGCTATATCAATACCGCCAATCACTTAAAAATAAACAAAGGATGGAACAATAATTTATTTCTCAACAATACCTAAATAAGCATGACCATTTTTCAGCAGTTTTTCCGGGTCGTTCAACTCAGAAAAATTCCTACGTTGTTTTGCAGTTTTTAGTGTTCCGCAACTTAATTTGAAAACGGAACGGTGTCCGTCTATCAAAGCCATTACGTTTCTCAAAAATTTACGAAAAACGTTATTTTTCGATGAAATGTAAGAAGTGACGGACAAATAACGGACCTATTGTTTTAAAAGGTGGATTTTAATAACGTGGAAAAGTTTTGAATGTCCCTATCCTATCTCCACAGGAATGACTCAAAAATAAATGAAGAAAGGCAAGAAATCTATCAGTTGAAGATTAATTAAACTCGGAAGTGCTCGGTTGAAGCTTTTCTTTCGCCACAAACAAAAAACAAAACCAAAGGGGTTTGTAAACTTTTGGACTTAAAGATGACTCTGGAGTCATTTTGCAATCTTTGTCCAGTATCACCATAACGTGACACTTTAGGACATTATATTATATGAAATTTTTTGTTCCTCTATATGCCCCTAATTCAATTATTAAAGTTTCAATGAGCAAGGCGATTTTGAAAAAATTCAGCCCCTATAAAAATAAAAATTACAAACCCCTTTGTTTACGGCCGAACACCTACGGAACACTTGCTAAAGTTCAACTTCCACTTGGCCGGTTTCTTATTTTTGTAAGTTTATTTGATTCTCAGCCGGTGTATCGATACGGTATAATTTACCTGTGCAACCACCGTGAGAGGTCAAAACACCCACATTTTATATTATTACTTATACCTTAATAATGTACTGTCGCTAACAAAATATCTACATGTAAAATAAACTACGAACATGGCGAGCCTGTTTATAAAACGTATTTGAAAAAAAAAACGGGATGAAGGGATAGATGACAGTATGTAGGTAGTCACGTACACGTAGGTAGTATTTATTTCCTTCACCGAAAAGCCAGGGCATTATAAATTTTACGAAAAACTCATTGGTACGAGTCGGACTGGACGGGGATCGAACCATCGCCTCCTGCAGGCAAGGTTACTCGCCACTGGACCACCACGGCTATGGAGCTGTTTCTCTGTAGTATAATTCTCGGTGGTTTGGACATCGTTAATGAAATACTAAACCCAAGTGGAATAGAGTCGTGAGAGTATGCTATAATAATAAATTAGTCTTTTATTGAATGACACTTTTAATTGAATGGGTAACGGCTTCCAGTGGAAAAGGAACGACCCAATAAAGATTTTTATTGTAACTACCCGACGTATTTAATGCAGGCTTATCTTGAAACCTACTGACCGGATTACGATGTTCACAACAGTGAACGTAGGTGGTAGTGTTCACAATGTTCACAGATTAACTGACAGGCCGTATTTCATATCAGAAATCGATATGCGTATCTCCTTGATTTGAAATTATTTAGTTAAACAAGCTTTAATTTTAATTGGAAGCATGGTTTAAAAGTTAAGAGTCTAAAGTTTGTTTAGGCTCTTAACTTTAGAGGATGAAAATGTATACAGGGTGAAATTGATATCATTAGCATACTTTTGAACTAAGAGTCTACCCATAAAACTGAACAACTTTCACTATGGGAGCAAAAGGATCGGACCAAAAAAAAACTGGTAAGTATCTCATACATTTGCGTCGTATAGGCTTGATCGAAGCGTATAGGCATTGCAGTTTAGTAGGTATGGTTTTTTTTTGCGATTTCAGCTTTGCTTCCATGTTAAAAGTTGTTCAGTTTGATGGTCTGAACCAACCCTGAAAGCTACGGAACAGTAAAAAAAATCAACCAGTATTTTCGAAGCACTTCTGTGCTCGCCAGTACAATCCGACCACAATGACTCACCCCTAGGGTTGTAACGCAGGTACCCAGAAGTAACTTATAAAAAATGCACAGGTACAAGAGCGAGATAAAAGATACCGTCACGTTCCCACCTTCCGTATTAGGCATTATCACGATTCTACTAAGAAACAAGACAAAGGTTATGAACCTTCTAGGAACTATTTCTAAGTTAGTAGAGGCTTATCAGAATGATAATCAAGTATAATAAAGTTGGATTAAGTTTTAAGTGAAATTATAACTCTAAAACTCTGCTATCAAGATCTTAGTTTGCTGTTCAAAGACAAAACAACAGCAAGACACAATAATGTTGTGTGTATTTGATTCGTATTTTAATACACGTACTGTAGTCGCTTGGCAAGTCGGTTTGCAGGCGGTAGTGTCGATCGGGTGCTCTTCGGCCTGCCACGAGGCTCCACCATATCGTATTAGCAAATGTGTTTTTGTGCATAAAACTATGGTTGAGATTACGATAAATAGATAAATAAAAAAAAATACAATACAATTCGACACAAGCAGAAGGGCATTTATTTATTTAATTATTTTAAATTGAGAATACTAACACGTTCTCATGACTGTATTGGAATATTTACTGATTCTACTGAAAAACATCCTGGAGTGCTATTTTTAAAAGTCATCCACATTCTTTATTCGTATACTAAAGTGATGCCAAGCTCTATGGAATTCATGCATTATTCTAATATGAATTAGGATGTATAACTTTCAAAAATAGCAATCCAGTCGTCTCTAACAATCCCCAATGAAAAGATTTGTTTCAAAAATTATTCTAAAAATAATCTTATTAATATTGATAAATTAAAAATTTACCTTTCGTCTGATTGCTTGTTTATTTATTCGTAGGATATAATAAGTAAGTAGATTCCAATATTCAGCACATTACCTGAAAGCAAAAGAAGATGCAATTAGAATACAAGCAGACAACATCCTGGTTTGACATACTATGTTGTTACACAAACAGAAATAAAAGTTTGTACAGGGTCTCAAATTAAAATACGTTACATCGAATAAGATACTTCAGACTATCAAACTGAACAACTTTCAATAGTATGTAACGCACTTAAGTTTACACCCTGTATAATTTACAAAATGACAGTTAGGAAAGCAATTAAACTGATCCGTGATCAAAGTACAATCAGCGAACGCATTGCAAAACAAAGTGACTTGCTATGATCAAGGGGAATCAGTTATTTATGACATTTCACAGTTTCACTGCTTGTAAGAATGCATTATACATAACCTCAGCTTAAGAATTAATATTGTAATCGTTATTAAACACCCCATAAAGTAACGCATTAAAACGTCAGTTAGGAGAGCAATTATCTTGATCCATGATCAAAGTACAATTAGCGAACTCTTTGCAAAACAAAGTGACGAGGGGAATCAGTTATTTACGACATTTCACTGCTTCTACGAATGCATTCGGTTAATATCATACATCATACTGTTTAATTTATTAAAGTAGACTGTCATCACAATCAGCTTTTACGTCAAATTGCAGGGAACGGGCTATCAAAGGAATACTGAATTAATAGGCTTAAATCTCGCTGCAGAACAAAGGACTTAACGAACTTATATTAACATTCATTTTTTTGAGTGGACAGAAATATTGCTACAACTATCCATTCACTTTTTAAAGAGTGCGTAAGTTCCACCTATTTTAGACTATTATTAACATTTCAGAATAGGTGTCGAGAGAAGTGACAGGCGCTCTTTTTTTTTTTCTTTTTTTTAGGAGCCTTTGCAGAAAATGGCGTTCGTATATCGTATACGTTTACAATTTGATACCCTTACACTCAGTTAGTTGCAGAAACGCTCATTAGAGTAAATCGTACATTAAATATCTTGCTAGCTTTTACTACGTCAACAAGACAAAAAGTGACAGCAAAAGATTTAATGGAGGATTAACTTTAATGAGCGTTTCTGCAACTAAGTGTGGATTAACTTTAATCAGCGTTTCTGCAACTATGTGTGGATTAACTTTAATGAGCGTTTCTGCAACTAAGTGTTAATCTACACACTGTAATACAATTATCTTATACATTTAGTACAGGTTGTAAATTTTTTTGCATTACAATATTAAACGGGGTGCTTCAGACCATCAAACTACAAACACTTTCACTTTTGGATTTTTGGAACCAGCATTAAAATCGCAAAAAAATACAGCTTCCTAAATATGCCTATCATAAACGTTTTACAACTGACTCCCTAGACATTGAAAATTCGATGTCTCCTTATATATCATCATATCATCATCATCATCAGCCTATATACGTCCCACTACCAGGGCACAGGCCTACCCTGAGTATGGGCGTTAGTCTACCACTACCACGCGTGGACTAGACTTCACATACGCATTAAAATTTCTTCTACAGCGTATGCAGGTTTCCTCATGTGATATCTCCTCGACCGTTTAAAACTCATTGGTATATGTCATGTCGTCCGTGCGGATTCGAACCCGGACTCTCATAATTGAGTGTCCTGCCTGTCCATTCCTAAGAGAGAGTTTACACGCTCAGTATTTTATCAGTCTGGTCCATCAGTCTGGTCAATCGTTGAATGATGCCAGAATGATGAGTGGGTTACACGATCAGTTTCCCATCAGTATGTCATCATTCATCTGTGGGGACTTGTCACAGATGTCCACACCCACAACTTATAGCAAAGATGCCAACAGATGGCGATACCGTCGCTCTCGGAAAGATGCTCCATACAAAGACAACGTTCATCGTAAATACGTAACTCGTAACCTACTACACATAAGGTTCACAATCGAATGCGAGACATGATTCGCGCAAGAGAAATAATCACAGAGATTCAATACATATACAAGGTCCAACTAAGAACCATTGGACCACGGCCGGTCCCCAGGCTTCACACATAGCCTGGTGGAAGATCTTCCCTTTTCAATGGAGGAACATTCCCAGTAGCACCTCCATACATCATTCACAATGGAATGACGGAAATGATTATATTTAATTTTCATCAGTCTGGACCATCATTCCGTCAGTCCGTGGTCGTGGGTTACAGGTCATTCTCCCATCATTCGGACCAGACTGATGGACCAGAATGACGAAATACTGAGCATGTAACCTTAGTCTAAAACGAAGAATTCCTAGAATGAATCGTGTTTTCTTACAGTAACGTAGTTTATCCGCTAAACGCCAATTCTAGCAAGGAAATCCCTCATCAGCAATGTCCCCGGGAACAAATAAAAAAGAGGAACTTTCCCAAATACAATCCCAAACAATGTTTTTGGGTCGTAAATTGAATTGGCGGTAATAGGACACTTGGGGATCGAGCCGACCTCGCAACGAAAACAGGTGATCTAGGCCCGATGAGTTTTTTAGGGACTTTTGAAACATTTATCAGGTCCAGTCTCCAGGTGGGTGTTACGTATCTTTTGGTTGGTTGACTTGACCTTCTTTCGTTTGTATTTTATAAAGACATATACTGTTTTAAGACCTTGCTTCTTCAATACGACTCTTTGGGGATATCTGAGAATACTTGACAGACGATCGAGGGCAGCTCTGAGCATCTAGTGCTAACCTCAATAGTTTTTTTATATCTAAACAATTATACAATTATCTTCTCTTATTATTCTTTTCTTTTTAATTATCCTTTTCTTTCGATAATTTTACGAATTATGGCACTTTCGAATACGAATTATGATGTGTTAAAAGTTTTTTTTTGTATTGTTAATAGTATTATAAATGTGTGAAATTAAAATAATATAAGGTATGGATGGATTGTCATACCTTCAAAGTGGGTCACGCGTCACATAATTTTTTTAGTTAAAACCTTTATAAGAAGTTGAAAATTAAACCATAATTCAATTCTCATAACCACTAAAATAATAAAATCTGTCATAAAAAGTCATTAGTACGCACTCAAGTAAGCGTAACGTGATGTCCTTTGACAACATTAGAAGTTGAGACATCGTTTTCTTGGAAGCGGGTGCATCGTCACAAAATATACTTCCCATATGTTCGTTATACCTAAATACACATGAGATAATGTAGCATTCGTCATCATCATCATCTCAGCCGATGGACGTCCACTGCTGGACAAATGCTTTTTTTATATTTTTTATTGACTATTGGTTTGCTCTTGACCTCAATCCAGTCCTCAGAACGAAGATGGGGTCGCCCTCCCACAAGGATCGCCATAACGACCGGTCCTACGCTGCCCTCATCCAACGGGTTCCGCCGCCTTCACCAGGTCGTCGGTCCACCAGAAGGTGGGGGGCCTAACCACGCTGCGCTTTCCAGCCATGTAGCATTAGAGGAAAGTAAATAATCTTACTTCGATTCTATGACGTCATCAACGCCCCCCCCTCCCCCCCACTCTCCACTGGTAGGGCAAACAAACTGTAGAGATTAAATATAACACGCGTGCCCGAAGCCAAAGCTTGTCTATTGATTCTATATAATTGTTATCTTGTAATTTGAAATTAGATATCATCATCAGCCGCTGAACCCCATTGCTGGGTTACGGCCTCATCATTATCACGTTTAGAACGGTCCCGCGCTAGTCTCATCCACTGTTTGCGCTTCTCCACAAAGATTGTCCAACCATCTGGCTGCTAGGCTGCCTGCTGAGCGATCACCCTCCCAAATTGTTTCAATTTAATAACAAGGCGTCTAGGGGAAAGGTTTGCTTTTTGTGGGCAAAAGGCTAACCCACTAGCACGGTTTCACACCTATGATTAGGAAAACATTGTGAGGTAACCCCCAAATTAGGCAAAAAGCTGATACGTGCTTCGGATCATATTCCAAACACATATTTAGTTAGCTGGCTGATGTATTCCATTTAAAACATTTTCATTAACCTGTTGCTACATTACATGTACCTACTGAGTCAATAATTCTCGCAAACGAGTAGATGAATTGAGGATCAATCCATACACACGTCATACGTTAATGACAAAGCGTGACAATAAAGAAAAATATGGAATCAGATTGAAAAAATCTACTATTCAGTTGAGTTAAAAAAATACTAGAGGAGGATAGATGTAAAAGGGGCACAGGTTTTTTTTATTAGAGGTACATTAAAAATTTGGCTAGAACGGAAGACGGCTAGTGGACCATGGCAATATCGGAATGGTGTGGCCAAGAGAAGGAGGTCCGTGGGTAGACCACCGATGCCTGATCAACGTCAGACGACATTGTAAGGGTCGGACATGGATCAGATTGGCACAGGACTGCGGCAGAGAAGTGGCGCAATAAAAGGGAGGCCTATTCCCAGCAGTAGGTTGATGTGGGCTGATTTGATGATGAAACAAAAAGCGGCTTTTACGTAGCGGTAGGTGGATTCGAGCAGCAGATTATGATAATGAAAATAAATACATCATAATGGGATGAGACGTCATAGAATGAATGAAACACCACAAAATAGTGACTAATACGCATGACAACCACGTCACAGATATTCAGATAACCGTTTTCATTTTACGTTTATTAGAGAATAATGTTGAATTTTTTATCACAAAATTTTTCATGCTACATATGAGTAATATTGACGTGAAATTGCGTCGGACTACAAACTCGTAAAAAGTTGTAGATGAAATTACCAAAGAATTTTAAATGAAACAATGGCAGTCAGAGTTACAATTTACACTCGTTACGTATCTTTTAACGTTTTTCAAAATTTCGAGGCGTATGCTACGTAAATAATATTTTTCTTCCTAAGCATAGTAACAAGATGGCCAAATAAAGCAAGATACGTCACAAAGGCTGGTCTAAATGTGACACATGGGCTTAAACGAGCAAATGATTCCGTAATATATGAACCACCTCGGTCAATACTCCGCGCGTCATAGACCGAAGTAGGCATAACATTGAGGCACTTTAGGTTGCTCAGGTAAACTGTCATTGACCCTCTGTTTTTAGCGATTTTAGTGTTTGCGCTGAAGTCAATGTCACATTTGTTGCGTAGAATTTTCCGATGAGTAGCGACTAGAGTAGAGACGCATTTTTTTTTTAATTATTTTTCAATTATTAAAAAGAAATTCATATTTATCTGTACATAATATATTGATCACATTGGCGACGTATTAAAAAGGGCCTGGCCCTGTACCCGGACTTTCGATGTTCGATATATCGCCACTGTTTCGGTCCGCACTTCATTTTAATAGAGTTGACATTGGAACGAAAACGTTCACGCAATTGCGAAGTTCGAATGTGTGGGTAGAGGCCCAGGTCAGATCTACCCGAAATCGACGAGCATGCATAAAATGACTTCTAAACTATTATAAAACTGTAAGAGAAGTGTGTCTGTATATTGAAGATATTTCCAAAAAAAACATTACGATATGGTTTTTAGGTGTCCCTAAAATTCTAAAAAGGTTGATTTGGAGTCACCAAATCAACCTTTTTAGAATTTTTGTCTGTCTGTTTGTGTGTTCGTTTGTTTGTTTGATCGAGTATCACGCAAAAACTACCGATTTTGATGAAACTTTTTTTGATTGATAGCTTGTCATCTGACTTAAAATCTGGTATATAATTTGTGCGGACGAAGTCGCGGGTTAACTCTAGTATAATTATAAATGTGGAGGAAGCTAGAGAGGTGATTGATACAGTTCTCTTTCCATTTCCAGATCCTTATGTGACTGACTATATTATGAATAGTTTTCTGGTATATTTTATTCAGCCATTCTTACCAGTATCACATACCTTCAGTATGGCTAACGTTGTCTCGACAAAAGATTTATGCTTCTAATCTAATATCGAATGCTAAGTGTGTACCTCAGTAAGACCCTTTAGAATGTTTCACAAACCTCATTAATTGATTTAGTAAAGAGAAATCAAAAAATTCAAACTGGCCAAGTGCGTGTCGGACCACGCGCAGGATAGGGTTCCGTAGTTGCTATTGTCATGAATTTTTTCACATCTCCAACTACAACCGTTTAGCTGGGAGAGGGGGGGGGGGGGACACTTGACTCTAATCAAAATTTTCGCTTTAAAGCTTAATATTTCGCTAACGGATCCC
This sequence comes from Agonopterix subpropinquella, assembly GCA_922987775.1. Lineage (NCBI taxonomy): Eukaryota > Metazoa > Arthropoda > Insecta > Lepidoptera > Depressariidae > Agonopterix > Agonopterix subpropinquella. The sequence continues at coordinate 16,510,075 of OV277709.1, read as the reverse complement.
TAAATCGAAAAATGGTTGTCCCAAACCAATAATATTTTTAAAAGACCTATTCAACGATATTCCACAACATGGGATAGACGAGAAAAAAAAATGTTATCCCCACTTCGCGTGTAGGGGAGGTGAGGTACCTTAAAAAAATATTTTTCAAGATTTTATTTTACCGCTTTGTCGGTGTGATTAATATGTATACCCGTGTCAAATTATAGCTTTCCAGTACTAAGCGTCTCTGAGCTAAGCCGCGGACAGACGGACGGACGGACAGACGGACGAACATGGCGATACTATAAGGGTTCCTTGTTGACTTCGGAACCCTAATAAACGAGTTTAAAAGGCGGTCTCCAATCAAGATGGATTACTAAAAATAAACGGAATATAAAGTAACAATGATTATTTTATGCAACAAAACAAATAGGTAGTTAATCTTAAAATAACTAAGACCATACCTAAAAACATTTATCTAGACTTATAAAACATAAACAGAAATGACTACGCGGAAATCTTACGATCTAGATTATTCAGAGTCAAAAACCTTGAAAAACTTTGTAAAAAAAGTAATAAATTAAAAAAAGGTGCGCTTCACAGAAAATTTTATCTTTAGTTTTTGACCGAAATACGTGATCTAAGAAAACTATATTTTTTCGTAAGTTTTTTCCAAGGTGATGAATCATAAAATTGAATCATTTAGACATCTGATGATATGTAATTAGATTACGGTGTAATGTCGTTGATTCATCAATGATTCCCCATGTCATTTTATTCAGACTTAGAGGCCAATGTATTCACATTTGCAAACACTCATTGTCTGAATGCAAATCATCAAGGATACATTTTTGTTACACGCATCTAAGGGCTCTTACAGACGAGCAATACTTTGCTGTGGCGGTGGGTCGCAGAGCGCCGCGCTCAAACATTTTTCGCGCGACCCTCTGCGACACCCGACGACCGCAAAGTGTCGCTCGTCTGTGAGAGCGCTAAATTGATACAAATACAAATACAAATATCTTTATTAACAAAATAGAAATTCAGTACACATGATACAATGGACCCCGCATGCGGCAAGCCAGAATCTTGGGAATCCTCTACGATTTATCGGGAAAAATTAAAAATTTTATGACAGAGTGAGCGAAGTTAATAATTATGAGATTTAACATTTGAAACAATTGAAAAAAAAAAAAAACATTGATTTTGGATTCATTTGATCAAAGGAAGGAACTTTGTATTCATACCAAAGATATTAATATGAATATTTCCTGTATTCAACCATGTATAAATACTTTTGACAATTTATAAACACAAGCTTTACAATTTAACACGTTACATATTAAGAGGGCAATCACAGTCCAGTGGCGCCCTCATCACATTAAAAAAGATTTCTCAATAAAGAAAGCCTAAATTAAAAAAGTGCTCAACACGAACACTATTAAAGCCTTCAAGCTATTTTCAAGCTATGTATCATACAACATACTATTTAATGTTGTTATCCCCAATTTTTTTTCCAAAAAGGTGCAACCCTAATATTTAGTTTTGTAACTAATAATTTAAAAATTTACTTTACTTAATCAATAAAAATATTTTTATAATACCTACTGTTCTTATTCATTGACAGATTGTCCGTTTACGCCTAAACGCGACAACGATAAGTTAAAGATTTCATTGACATCAGTAAACTAAACACAGCTGTGTACGTAGTAACATATTGTTAATCTGTGGCTGTGTATTTATTCACCCACGCACGTGCGTGACAGTGGGAAGACAGCCTATGAACCTCGAGTACCTCAACCGAAAAAGTGTGGAGTATTATTGCCCTCTCCCGCTCACCCTGTGGAGTGTGGAGTGTGGAGTAGACCTACTAGCCCAGTCATTTTAAGGTATTTTGTTAGGATGGGTTAGTAATTATGAAACAAATAAATAAAAAATTCACTACGCAACATAGAAATCAAAATTGCATCTTCCAAGAGGGTTCTAACTTAATAATATCAATAACAATGCACTAATTTAATATACATTTTAATTAGATTTAACAACGATATAAATTATTTTTGAGTAATAAAATAGGCATTGAAATTTAAAAAATGAGGTATTCTTTAGTAAAATACTAATGTATTTTTCAAAGCCTTCTAAGTAGACAAAAATATTAACACCATTGTTTGAAGTAGGTATGTATAATGGTAAAGCCTTAAAAATGTCAAAAACAAAATTACATCAGGTTTTTTAGATCGAGATAAATATTAAAAATTTGGGGATGTTGCTGACGTGTTTTTATTTTATTTAGGTATATTTCTAGGCTCGAATTATCTCTTAAATACTATACCGACAAAAACATCAACTATTAATTTATTAGTTAGTCCCAGCTCAAACCGTAAAATAACTGAGCTATACGCCCTGCAGTGGGACGTTTATGTTGATGATCTCAACCCAAACTTTTATCTCAAGAACTATTTCATACACAAATATAACATAGATCTAAAGGCAATCCTCTAAAGACCAACATCGCAGTTACAACGTAAAAGAGAACCTATTTTAAGAGCATAACAACTAATTTAAACTCAGCAGCAGTAGACAGCCCTAACTGACCTCCTTACAACAGTATCTGGGTCGATGTTTTGCAAACATACACAAAAAATAATACAACGTACTATGCTGAAATAATTCAGGGCGAACGTAACTCGAAAATTGCTTATTACATTTTTTTTAAGTGTTCAGCAAACGTAATTATGTGTTTTTAACTGACTATAGTGAAGTCAAAAAGAAGGTAATGTTTTTTTAATTATGAAGTGTATAAAGTCCTACTGCAGTCTCACGCATATAAGGGTGAGACGGAGCGAACCATACTCGAATCTTCATACATGGTACCAAACGCGACGTAGCCCCGTCTGGCACGTCGTACGTACGGCGAGCACACATACAAGCCGCGTTTGGTAACATTGTATGAAGATTGATTACTGTCTTATACTGTCACTAAGCAGAGTTAGGCAGAAAGGCAGATATTAGTTGAAAATTAGGCTCAGTTCACACTAAAATGGCAGCGACCGGCAGCTGCAGGCAGCGGCTGGCAGAGGCCGGCAGTTCGACTGTCCAATGTTTGGTAATTAGACAGCTTGCAACATTTTTAAGCTCCTCAAATGTATTTTTTAGCAACGCTCTTACTCATGTATGGATTACTTACTATAAGAAAGACGTGAGTGCTAAAACGACAGCTAAGAGAGATGAATGGAAGAGGATGACGTACTGCGCCGACCCCAAATAATGAGAAATGGGCATGAGAATTATGATGACTTACTACACGATATATTAAATGATTTATGGATAGTTCTGTTAATATAAAGGATCCACTATTCTGATACATTTGAACAAGGTAAGTACCTACATCATATTGTAAAAAAAGGTAAATCCAGTGTTTTTTGGAGAAGTCGAACGTAGAATAGTACCTAGTATCGAGACAAATGTAATAGGTTTAACGATGATAACCGGAATTCTAAAAAAAAAAATTTAGTAGAAACACCAAAACACACACAAATGTGTGTGAAATGAGCCTTAGCTGTCACGCCTCATGAAAAAAAAATCAAACCTATAGTTACCGACTAAAAAAAATTACAGTCACCTTAATTGTTCTCGTCAATGCCTATATTTAATCCTCATTACGTGTTTACATTCAAGATGATCTTAATTACATAAGGCAGAAGAAACAATAACAAATCGTACACGTGTCGACATTACCTGATTAATAATAAATCGTGGCAATGGAATCATGTTGTTAGAAGTTTTCCACGTACTAATGAGGATAGAATACGTAACGTAAGCCTTACGATTATGCTGCACTGTGGCACGAACGAATGTTAGTCTCGGACAAATAAAGAATTATTTATAATGCGTATAAAAAAACGCTCCACTCGACGTGACGGCAACGTCCGTGCCTCCGGTTAGATAACATGAATTATTATTATTACCAACTCACGTTTCTACAAAAACACATGTGAGCGACAAAAAGAAATTAAAAAAATCCCTAAACGCTCGCAACGGTCTCTGGACAATGATACACGGACGAAACATAAAATGTTTAATATCACCTCTTTATATCAGTGATAAAACATTGGCCTCTCTAAATTGAGACATTTTATTATTAGAAATACGATTTTGACAGTCGTAAACGAACGTCGAACCGAAGTTATTATATCGGTTTACGAGTTGAAATATCGCAATGCCTGGAAAGAATAAAGGGAAAATTTACAATTACTACAACGTTACGAGTGTGTCGGAACGTCTCTGGATGGAGGAATTTATTTATGTCAGCCAGTGTGGACGATTTGTGCCACTGTGCCTTCCGTTTTCCGCGTTGATTTTGAGTCAATGTCATTGCCATTCTCTTTGCCAAGGTTGTTATATCAACTTGACAATTCTGAAAGTAGTTAATTAAGGACTGCAATGTCACCACGTGTCATATGACCATGTGACCATTTATTGAATGGAGGTGTTCAACTAGACAAATAATAAAACAAGTAGATTGAAAACACGATTTTTTTAAATTAAAACAAATTTTATATTTAAATAAAAAAGACATAAAATTGGAATTTTCAATTTGTTTTCGCTTCTCGTTTAAGTCACAAGAAAATGGCTCAAGGTCCATAAAATTAGGAAAACGGTGGCCTTCAACTGTCATCGCCAAAAATCATTTTGAGAAAAAAAGCGGCCAAGCGCGAGTCAGACGCGTGACCTGAAGTTTCCGTACGAACTTAACTTTGCAGTGAAAAATAATTTTCTCCCATACTGGTCTACAACTCTACATTATGGCCAAAGCTCCAACTAAAAAAGTAAAAACTTTTATTGAGAAAAAAAAAAGTTTTATACTTAAAAAAAATCGGATAATCATTCCTTTACTAGTGCTGACCTTGCTTCTTGCCAAATTAAATGGTTCAAGGTCAATAGGAAATAGGTGAAATTATGCGTGAGCTTGCAAGTTTCAAAATAGGTGACATAAACGGCCGTATCTTTTGATTTCGTTGACACAGAAGTTTGAATTTTTTGCACTTCCATAGGACCCTAGTCTACTTGATATTAATTTAAAATTGATACCTTGAGGTATCTTCCGGTGGTATTCTGTAAAATTTTATATCCCGTTTCTGAGAAAAAGGGTCTTGACAGACAGACAACAATGTGATAAAGATTCAGTTTTTTTTCCTTTCGACGTAAGGTACCCTAAAAACATCTAATTTGGTTACTACGTGTGTCTGAGTCACAAACTTTTTTTCATCTGTGACGCAGTTCCTGTCGCCGGCGTTCGGCCGTGACATTTGGTTGTCTGACCGATTGCACGGCCTTCGCTCGCGGTCATCAACTCCCGCGCATGCTGTAGGTACCTTACTGACTTTTCACTCGGAACGCTCGCTGCCTCGCTCGCTCTAAAGGTATGTTAACAGGAAGTCGCTCTGTCTCTCTCTTGTTGGTACACGACAAGATAAAATTTTGTTACGAGAGAAAAAATGTTTTCGTAAGATTTTGTTAACTTTTTTGGATGGAACTATGGGGTTATTAAAAGGTGTCTAATGCTCGGTCACCTGCTGTCGCCGAGGTCAAGTAAAAAACCTACAATAGTTAAGCAAATTACGACAAAAAACTGGAATCAAGATTAAGAATCATTACCGTGTCAGTTACCTTTATAATAATAGGCAAATTTGTATTTCGTACGGCAGGAAACGTTTAAAATACCTTTGAAACCTAATAAATTATGCCTAGGTATGCAGATCGAATTTTGATAAGAAAACAATAAAACAAGAACTTTGTAAGAAAATAAATTTTAAGCTTTTAAACCGTTTTAAGAGGGCTGTCGCAGTCTCATCACATTAAAAAAGATTTCTCAATAAAGAAAGCCTAAATTAAAAAAGTGCTCAACAGATAAATTACAAAAGCTTTCAAGCTATTTTCATAGAATACTTTTATAGGTTTTTTAAAGGTCTAAACATACAAATTTTGAAAAAAGAAATAAAACGGCCGCTTTTGTTTTTATTCGAAATTGTCTAAAAGTGGAATGTTTAGAACCTATAAAAGTATTGTATAACAATGGCTTGAAGGCTTTTGTAGTTTATCTGTTGAGCACTTTTTTAATTTAGGCTTTCTTTATTGAGAAATCTTTTTTAATGTGATGAGGGCGCCACTGGACTGCGATAGCCCTCTTAAACAGATTTGGAATTTGTTTAATTTGATGGTCTGGTTTGCTTGTTACATTAAAATGGTAGACAATTTTAATAATAAAATATCAAAGGTATTAAAATAATATTCAAACAAAGACAGACAATAATGCATACGTTAAGTTATAAAATGATTAATTATTTCATGTCTATGTCTAGATTCTAGTCTGTTTTGATTATTCATCTTTTGTTTCAAAATAATTACTGAATACTGACAGATTAATTATAATTAGTTACAATTCATTTTTGACTGCTATTTAATTACTTTTGGTTCAATGTATCCGACATCAGAAGAATTATCATGACTTTATTACAACAAGCCATTTTGCCTGCGGTTTCGTCAAAAACGATGTTTTTTAAATTCATTTTAATTATATTAATATGTACATAATCTCACGACTGTCATTTCTTTCAAGATGATCAGAAACTACTTTAACAAATTTTATCAAGGTCCTTCTTAATATGGAGAAAGTTTTTAAGGGGATGACCAGACCATCAAACTGAACAACTTTTTTCTATGGGATCAATATAGAAGGACCCTATACTTATAGGCAAGGCCTTCGGCATATTTTCATTTTGATTAATACCATTTCGATTTTCGATAAAACCACAGGTGCAGTTATCCTATTGAACAATACAACAAAAACGTAATAAAACCGTTTTATCCTGCACCTTAATTGATTAAAATAAAGTTTACAATCGTTAAATAGGTAAACAGTTAAATAGCTAGAAAGGGAATAAAACCTAGGTACCTAGAGACGTAAATACGGAACTTGTATAAAGGAAATGTTTAATCAAGGTTAGAGGTTGTATTGCAGCCAAGAATTTATTGAGATTTTCTAGAATAACACTACTCTAACAATACTACATAATGTATTTATAAGAAAGAACTAGCTTCATTACTGCAACACGCTTCGTCAAATTGGCAAAATGTCAGTATCTGCGGTAATCTAACTAGTTGTTCCCTGCGATTTCGACCACTTTTGTCATGTCATACTTTGGTATGAATGGGTACTATCGCGGACTTTTCAGCCTGATCACTTCGAAAAATTTTCGCATATTTTCGCGCATAATTTATTGTTTGGAAACTGCTCATTCATTGGTCTATTCGTCAATAGGACGGGGCAAGCAAAAATGAACCTAGTGGTTGCCAGGCGGAAAAGTCCGCGATAGTCCGCGATAGTACCTATTAATTATGATAATTGGAAGTTTTCTGAAAGCTAGTAAAACGTTGTTCAACATGCCCCGATGGCGTCGACGTAACTTGGATCCGAAGACGGAAATTTAGGCTAAAAAGTAAACAAAAAAATCATGTCTGAGGCCTGAGTCCTACATGCATACACTTCCGTTGACGAAGTATCTTTTCATATCTTCTGCTTATTTATTACCAGTAAGGTTGATCCATCTCGCACCAACGCCATCTATCGAACAATTTGTAATTTTTTTTTCTCTTTTAATGGCTTTCGGAAAATCTCTCATTCCATTAAAATAAGCATAGCCTATGATTTGAATAATAAATCAAAGGCTTTGTGCCTTTGAATTGAATCAAATTAAAGTTAAAATAATAATGCCAAAAGCACTATCCCACAATGAATAAATTAATTATTTTAATATACGATGTTTACTATTCGAAGCCAAAAAGAAAACTGAAATTTTTGGCATCGTCCACTGGAATTAATACGTACTTTTGATGGAAATAAAAAGTTCCATTTACGTTTTCGCCGCTAATTTTATGACACTTTCGTTACGATGTCGTCAAAATTCGACCTTTCAATGTGTGCGATATTTTGATAGAAATCATTTAATCATTTACTCGAGGTTTAAAATTTAAAAGGTATCAACTAGGTAAATGGAAATAAATAACTGGTTTAAAAACAAATAGACAACCGGAGAAAAAATTATGGACTTTGATCGAATCAACGATTTGTCGTTGCTCATTGTTGAGTAATGTTTGTCTGTTTCTTTGTGCACGCATCACATAAAAGCTACTGAACGGATTTGGATGGGGTTTGCACAAAAGCATAGAACTGGTTTGGATTAACATTAAGGCTTTATTTCATTGCAATCGGTTCATTCAATCAAAAGTTATGAGTATTTAAAGTCAGTGCTACGCGTACGAGGTCGTAGGCTTAGAGCCTATGACAACCTACAGGGTGTAAGGAAAAGTATCGTTAACCTTTAAACCACATACCCTACCTGTCAAACTGAATAACTTATACTATGCATACAGGGTCCTTCTTAATATGCTGACACTTTTTTTAAGATGATAATCAGACCATCAAACTGAACAACTTTCTCTATGGGACCAAAATCGAAATCGCGAAAAAAAATCAACTGTCCCATACATTAAGCTTGAGTAGGTTTGCAGTTTAGTATGGACAAGCCGATTTTTTTCTTGCAATTTCGATGTTGGTGCCATATAGAAAGTTGTTCAGTTCGATGGTCTGATCTTCTTCTTAAAAAAGTGTCAGCATATTAGGAAGGACCCTATAACATATGATCGTATAAAAAATCTGCTGTCTTATACATTTGAGTCGAGTAGGCGTTGCAGTTTAGTATAGAACAGCTGTTTTTTTTTGCTCTGACCTGTTTGGTCCCTCAATAAATATTGTTCAGTTTGATAGGTACAGTATGTGGTTTAAAGGTTAATGATACTTTTCCTTACATCCTGTATAGATGAAATGGGGTGGTTTTTTATCTAAACTGGAAACCACAAGGAGTGAATTTATGTGTCTATCTACTAACGGCAGGTGTAAATTAATATATGCTTGTTTTACAGATAAAACCATCAGACACTCAGGGGCCCCGCGACTTTGAAACAAAGGGACAATGACTAATTTTAAACGCTGACTCAATTAAATTAGTCGAAGTAACAAGCCTGGTTCAGTCGGCCGCAATAAGTTGTATACACTTTTGTTCTGGTTCTTCTGCGGATCTCTTCATTTCTGATTCGATCTCGCAGGGAAACTCCGAGAATAGCCCTCTCCATTGCCCTTTGGGTGACTTTCAGCCTTTTTATGAGGCCTTGAGTGAACGACCACGTCTCTGTTCCATATGTCATCACTGGCAACACACACTGATCGAAGACTTTCGTTTTAAGACACTGCGGTATTTGGGACGTGCAGATACTACGTAGCTTCCCGAACGCTGCCCAGCCGAGTTGGATTCGACGGTTGATCTCTTTCTTGAAAAGCAGTTTCTTTAGCGCAGCGTGGGTAGGCCCCTCACACGGTGGACCGACGACCTGGTGAAGGCGGCGGGAAAACGTTGGATGAGGGCGGCGCAGGACCGGTCGTTACGGCGATCCTTGGAGGAGGCCTATGTCCAGCAGTGGACGTCCATCGGCTGAGATGATGATGACTTTTGATCTACGTCGTAGTACTAAAGTGTATATAACTTATTGCGGCCGACTGTACGTACGTAAATTATACGAATTTGAACCTTATAAACTATTTGCGAAAAGACTGTTGATGATAATCAAATGATTGGTCAATGGGAGAAGGTCGATTGTATTACAAATTAGACTTTATGTGGTTACAAAATAGAGATAGAAGTTGCACAAATAATGTTGTAAAATGATGATTGATGATAATGGTCATAGTCGATTTAAAAATACAGTAACTGTTTGGTTGCAAAAGCAGTCAGTTACACGGGATAAGTGCATAAGCATGTGCGATTGGCGGTGTAACAAAACACCCTAGTTTTTTAGACCACTTTCACTATGGAGCGAACTTCGAAATCGCGAAAAAAAACAGCCGTTGCATACAAAACTGTAGCATCTACTCGACTCAAAGTAGACTTTTAAATTTTTTTCGACGTTGTTTTGTTTTTTTTAGGTTACCTCCCACACACTTACTTACACACATGATGTGGCTACACATGAAGTGGAGATGAATTTTTGTTGTTGTGGGGTTTGGATAGGTCTTTTAAAAATATTGTGGGTTTGGGAAAACCATTTTTCGATTTAGGGATCCGTTAGCGAAATATTAAGCTTTAAAGCGAAAATTTTGGTTAGAGTCAAGTGTCCCCCCCTCTCCCAGCTAAACGGTTATAGTTGGAGATGTAAAAAAATTCACGGCATATATTTGAAAGGAAAACTATCACCGCTAAGTAGGCTTTACAAGTTTACGAGTAATAGTCAACCAAATAATACTGCCATATAATAATACCAAATGTACTTTTTAGACTTTATTAGCCGTTAAACCGTAGTATAAAACAAAAAGCCTCCTTCTAAGTCCATATTATATTGTAACAGGCAACTACGGAACCCTACCCTGCGCGTGGTCCGACACGCACTTGGCCAGTTATTCAGTTTGATAGTCTAAACTCTGTATACAGGGTGTAAGGAAAAGTATCATTAACCTTTAAAACACATGCTCTACTCATCAAACAGAACAGAAAATCCGCTGTTCCATACTAAACTGCAATGCCTACTCGACTCAACTGTATGGAACAGCAGATTTTTTTTTGTTCTGATCTGTTTGCTCCCATAGTAAAAGTTGTTCAGTTTGATGGGTATAGTGTGTGGTATAAAGGTAAATGATATATATATGGACAATGTCACACAAATTGTCTAGTCACATTTAAAGTACCAGAATCTAGCCTGGACTTGTATTATGATGACTAGACAACGATATAGAATACATATATAGATACAAACATCCATGACTCGGGTACAAATGAATGATACTTATGATGGTAATGATACTTTTTCTTACACCCTGTATAGGTTGACGATGTCTGATTAAAGGAAAAAAAATGTCGGTACCTACACATGTAACCTTACTTGATAGACTTGAAACGAAGCATAAACATGAGAACAAACTTGCGTGGCGATACGCTTCTTGAGCAAAGAAAAAAAGAGGGAAGAAACTTCACGGCCTATGAGTATACTAGCTGAGAATTCTGAAACCAATACAACTTGACCTGTCTCTCAACCACTGTATATCTAAATAACAGCTCTTCGTTTACTTCAAATTGTTTTACAATCAAACATTATAACTTGACCTGCGACTTCTCTAGCATCAAAATTAAATAAGAGGTCTCTGTTAACTGGTCAAGAAAAAGTCAAAAAGGGGAGTAAGTGCGTATACTACTGATGACTTAGATTCTCACGCCACTTAAATGTTTAGCACATAATTACTATAGTACTTATAGGTAATGAAGTGATCGTGTTACATTTCAATAGTTATTACATTTTTTATGATGACGCAAAGGTCTAGGTTTTTGTCTCGTCTAGATTTTTTTGTGAGAGATCTGTTTATATGTTGTTATGTAGTTTTAATTATCTAGACGGGGGATTACCAACGTTTTTATTCAATTAGGTTTTGTTTTTGAACCTCGTATCTGAATTCCAATCTATCGAATCCATTAAATTCGATAATAGGTATCACGGAGCAATGAACCAATGGAGGTCAGAGATTTTAATCTATGGAGGACATGGAGGTGTTTTTGACAAACTTCTGACAAACACACGACATTTTTAAAAGTACCTACTAAGTATTATAGCTGCGTAAACGCTACGAAAAAACCTCCTCCTATTTTGAAGTCGGTTAGAACATTTACAGGTTGTTAGGTGTTAGGGTAGTTGTACTACTTTAAAGGGATGCTTGTTCCCATGATATTGAACAACTTTCCCAAAAAAACCTATAGGAAATTCGCAAATTTTCGACTTTCCATACTAAATGCAATCAGCTGATCGAACGTTTGTATGAAAAGTCAATATTTTTTTTGCGAATTTGCTATATGTTTCTTAGGGAAAGTTGTTCAGTATCATGGGTTCAATCACCCTCTTCAAGTAATGCAACTGTTTACCCTAACACCCTGTATATATCTCTTATGTCAAATAGTTAATTTAAAACTGACAATCGCATCTTCCTTTCACTTCATTCGACGTCAAAAAGAAACTGTCGCCATAGCAACTACGACTACCACCCTAATGTGAACTAATTGAATGATTGTCCCTAATTACAAGTACTCTAGCCCTTTAACAAAAGGGCCGAGGATGTGGTGTAACGGTCACACGAAGGAAATAATTTTACGGCCGCCTTGACACCGAGTGGGGTCCTTCGAGTCATTATTTATTGAAAATGTTGGGTTAGGTTGGGGTTCGGACATAAAACGCATAGTTTACATGTTAGACAATGTACGGTGATCAATTAGGTGTTCTAGTCAAGATAACAAGTGTGTACGCACACTATTCAATGTCGCATCATCATCAGCCTTTATATGTCCTGCAGGGCACATGCCTGTAATGGGATTTAGTCCACCACGCGGGCCCAATAAGGATTGGTAGACTTCCCATACGCATCGGGATTTCTTCAGCGTATGCAGATTTGTTTACGATGTTTTCCTTCACCGTTTGAAAGCAGTCGGTATTACGTTAACTGCCTCCGTGGTCAAGAGCATTGGGCTCTCAACACGGAGGTCGTGGGATCGATTCCCACGGGGGACACCTAGTGATATATGTCACTTTGTGCGTTTTTCCCCAGTTAGGACATTGCAGGCTGAATCACCTGATTGTCTGAAAAGAAAAATGATTCCGTGCTTCGGATGGCACGTTAAGCCGTTGGTGCCGGCTACTATCTCTGGTGGTAGTAGTCGTTACACAAAAACCACGTCAGAGGCCGTAAGGCGGTCTGAAAAAACTGTGACACTCGATAAGAAAGACAGCCCTGCCCACACGATAAGAAAGAAAGCAAGAGTATTAGGGTGCGTCCACATCTGGCGAATGCGCCATTCGCCAGATGTGGACGCATCCTTACGTAAGTACATCAGTTAGAAAAACTCATTCGTACATGGCATGTTGTCCTTGCGGATTTAAACCTGGACCTCAGGTTTGAATTTCCATACCAATCCGTAACACTCCACCAACGGTATCAGACTCGCAGAATACCTGGCCAATAGAATATAGAAACACCATATCGTAGAACAATAAACCAGAAAAGAAAGCAAGAAAGATTGGCCAGATGGTGCGAAGAAATCCAAGATTCTATGTGCAAGTGAAATAAAAACTCTGAAAACATATAAAGGGTGAAATTGATATCATTAGCATCCTTTTAACAAACTAAGGGTCTACCCATCAAACTGAACAACTTTTACTACGAGAGCGGACCGATCAGAGCAAAAAGAAATCTGCTGTTCCATACATTTGAGTCGAGTAGGCATCGCAGTTCAGTATGGATGGAACAGATGATTTTTATTTTGCTCCGATTGGTTTGCTCCCATAGTAAAAGTTAGACTCTTAGTTTCATCATCATCATGGGCCTTGTTTCATCTAAATAGATGTTTCAAACAGCGTCTGTTTGCTTAAGACACCGACGTTCGTGGCTATATAAGCCGATTCGGGAGCGGCAATGCCTGCCGCATTTACGGCATTTGTGCTGTGTGTCGGTTGGTGCAGGAGCTTGTTCATTCCTGTGCCTTTTTGCTCGCTTTACGGCCAGAGATTCGAACCAGACCTCATCATGGGCTGTTCGACCGTCAGCTATTTCCTTCCTCCACTCGTCCCTGTCGCTTGCAAGGCATTCCCACTTCGAGTGGTCAATTTTAAAAGACACCATATCGCGCTTAGCACAGTCCTGTCTGTCCACTCTTAGTTTAAAAGGATGCTAATGATATCAATTTCACCCTGTAGAAATGTGCAAGACCCGTCGTATAGTAAGTATACTTATATTGTTTCTAGAGAAGAACAAGCGTGGGCGCTTTGCGTAATACTATGAATAAAATCCCACGTGAATCGTTTGTCTTCTGTTGGTATGGTTTAGTTACTCTACGGTTGTAACTATTATCTAATCTGTTCTGGTTTGGATAAAAATCAAAGCCTATTGAATATGAAAAGAGAAAACAAATGAGAAGAGATGAAGTGGCGCATACAGACTGACAGAATGGAAGAAACCGTAAGGGTTCCTTATTTAACTACGAAATCGTAAAAAAGGGTTTAAGAAATCGAAAGACAACACAACTATAGTAGACAGAGATTCTCTAATTATATATTATTGCTTTCAATTGTTTGGTAAAAATAGAAAACCACCTGTCTACCCCGAATACGTGCAAACGGTCTCCAGAAAATGAAACATAGTTCGATATAAATTAATAGGTATTCCTAAAACCAAAACGCTAATTAAGAATAAATGTTACTTTCAAATCAAACAATATTTATAGTCTACTAAAAATCTTAAAAAGTAGTTAGCATTCATCAGACTAGATATAAAGTAGGTTCTCGGCAGATATATTATATTATGTAACGCGAGGTAAGTAACAAGATAAGTTATAAATGTCAATGCTAGAGTGATTTGATCAGCTGTTTTACATTCTACAGGAAGTATGGACAGGAACGTTGGGGGGGGGGGGGGATTTTTTTTAACCTACTTCATTCCACTGCTGGGCAAAGGCCTGGATGCACCTGGATGCACCTGGATGCATGGTGATAGCACCGCGTGCGAAGCTAAGTTTTTTTATTCAACCATCCTTGTCATATAGCCTAGCATGCCACCTCCAACGAAACGAGAAAATCGAGATGTGCCTCTGACACTACTTTACGCACGCCAAAATTACCGCACATGTTTTTCTTTTTCTCGCTTTGTCGTGCATGGCATTCTAGCCCAACAAGACATGCTCTGGCCACTTGTGATTGTCATAATAATATTATGAGAATGGATATTATCCAGATCGTCTTCTGAAGTCGACCAGGAGCGCGATTTTTTAAACTCATACCTTGAACTCAGCAGTTGAAAATGTCAAAATTACTATGGAGATAAGCATCTTTCTACTGCTGAATTGCCGACTTGACTTTCAAAAATTACTCCTGGAGTTGCCTGTAATATTGACATTTTCAACTGCTGAGTATGAGTTTCAAAAATCGCACTCCTGGACCCTTAAAACTATGACGGCAGGTAATATCAGAAAAAGCTACTTCCGTGATCATTTACTTTTAATGTTGACTGTACAATATTATGAACATACACAATTATTATCAAGTATATCATATAACTTAACGTACATAGTTCCCGTTAAATTCTCGATAAATTATTACAATTATTTCTTACGGTTAAAACTAATCAGTTTCATAGAATTGTGACGCAGATCTCCGATGCATTTCAACGTGATATGATACGCTATGGAACTGACGCAAGAAAATAATAACGTTTTAAAATTGTCTACTATGAGTAAATAAAACCGGTCAAGTGCGAGTCGGGCTACTCGTGCACCGAGAGGTTTCCGTACCACACCACCACAGAACACAAATTTATTAACTTAGAAAAAAAAAATTTTTTGTCCGGGACCTTTAACGCGAGACCGACTCACACTTGGCCGGTTGTTAGTATTTGTTGTTATTTTGTAGAGTTTGCTCTATAACCACACTAAGTTTGTCGCTTGTATGTATTACCGTTTTTACGATAGAGCGTGAACAAAAAACGTTGATAAAAACTAGTTTCTTGTTGAGAACCCCCGTAAATTTTTAACTTTTTGACATTTTTATTATTTGTTAACAAATCCGCCGTAATAATTTCAACTATCTAGCTATTACCGTTCAAAAGTTACAGCCATAAATAGGTAGGACAGACGGACGGACGGACAAGTAGGCTTAGTAATAGGGTCCCGTTTTCACTCTTTGGGTACGGAACCCTAAAATATAAAATAAATAGGTACGTACCGAATTGCAGCAATGTTTTTTAACCATCCCAAAAGGAAATATTGTCGTAACCACACGACACGTACACACGACACGACACGTTACGACGTAAGCGTATTGTCGTATTGCAAACTTTTCCACAATAGGTGAATCTAATCAGTTTGACAAACGTTAGTGACGAAATCTTCATACGTACTTACGTACCATGGTTTAATTCTGGTTTAATTCGATAGGTTACGTAGACGTCAGCTATAGATTAGAAAAATATGCGACTGAGGACCTATTTCCGATATGAACTAGTGTTATAAACGGACAAGCATACTTTTACCGGAATTGATTAGTCATTATTCATACCACTTCATACATAGATCGTTCTCAGTCGATGGTCGTCCACTGCTGGACATAGGCCTCCCCCAAGGATCGCCACAACGACCGGTCCTGCGCTGCCGTCATGCAACGGGTTTCCGCCGCCTTTACCAGGTCGTTGGTCCACCTTGTGCCTACCATACTGCGCTTTCCAACTATAATAATAACAACCTATGTTTCGAAAAATATTAACGAATACGTCAAATCACTACTTCAGGACTTTAATGAAAGAACAGAAGTCAAGCCTCAAGGTTTATCAAAGAGCTATGGAGCGTAGCACCCTTGGATTAAACCTGATTGACCGGGTCACAAATGATATCATTGGGTCTAGAACCTAACTGATAGACGTCGCCAATCGCCACCCACCACCGCTGCAGTTCTAAAGTGGGTTTCAAGTGGACGTGTCTATAGCTTGCAAATTGCTCAAAAGTCACCACCAAATCGAACCTAGAAGGTAGTGGGCTTATTCGAAGGCTTTTTACAGAACTGGCCTATCGAAGCGCTATAGGGACGCTTTGATGGAACGGTGGGAGGCCTTTGCTGAACAGTGGAACAGCAACGACCGATCCTCTTATTAATAAATCATAGCAAAGATAGGTGTAGATGATGATGTGAGGATTTCCAAGAGATAATTCCATTCGCCTATTGTGGTCGTACATAATGACATAAATGTTTCGACGAATTAATAGCATATCGTGTTCCAAGTACCTATCTTCGAGCTCAAAACAGTGCCTCCAGGCTTTTTGGGAAACGGCAGTGTTTCTTTAGCAAGAGCCCCATTATTCTTAATTAACGGTCGAGCTATTGCAAGCCGTAGCTTGTACTACGACCATTTATACTGATCTATTCTCCTTGATCTTTCCCAATTTTTCAAGACCTTAAGAATGCCGTTTTTCTCACTATTTCCATCACTGTCGGGCTAGTTATCATGGCAAATTCTACTGTACATACGTATACATATTGTACGTACATACTCACGACCATAATTCCTTTCGGGGTGGTCAAAAACCTAGCTAAGTTTTGAAGTGTGCAGTAGCACCTCACTTTTAGCATTTTGAAGTGATAGCTAGCCTATCCCCCACAAAAACACCGAATAAGAAAAAACCGTATCCCTTAGTCGCCTCGTACGACACCCACGAGAACAGAACGCGTGGTCTCTAAGCTGGAATCACACAGCATCAACTATTACTTTCTGAAAAATTTGTACAGGCCTGGAATCGAATCGTGATGCGATCTCTACTATCTAGGTTAAAGAACTAAGAGCTTACATAACCATTGGTAAACATAGATTCATCTTCAAACTGAAACCTCAATCTCTTTCAAAAACGTAATTAAAGTCGAACGCATAGACTAATAAATCGCAAAAACCAGAGCGGTCATATCGAACGTCCAGTCACATTGGTTCAGCGTTAAGCTGATCCGCTTTGCGTTCACACTGCTTCATTCTATCCATTCAGAATCTTTGGTCCGAATATTCTATTCGGTAAATCTCTTGCTATCTACGTAGCGTAGTGGGAAAATTTAGTTAGGTGTTTGAGCTTAAAATCTTAGGACATTCTGTTGTTAGAAGCTTAGTTTACTTACTACGTACCCGTGTCTGCATAATATATTACGAATTTGCGAAACAGCGCCTTCAAAACCCTTTTTGTTATTAAATTAGGTACATGTTTTTGGTCAATTAAACGACCTTATTGCTGAAATTTGACACAAGTTCATTTAGGGGTTTGAAGTCTGGGGATTCCCTCAAATTAAAGTACATAAACAATACAATTACAATGGTAAGAAACTGTAGGTACTTCAACCAATCACCTTTGAAGAATGCAAGCATGGTTATTTTTAGCATAAGAATATAACGTTTCAGGAATTGAAGTAACCTTCCAAATATCTCGTGAAGATAGCTAGAAGTATAAATAAATGTGGACATAAGTCTACAGAACCTTCGAAATACTCAATTCGATAAGATTCACGCTGAATTTGAGAGAGGGCGTGAGGCAGGCTGCTAATGGAATTTTGGGACGACTGCCCCAATCGCTCCCATCCTATCCGGGGTGGCTTCCTTTGATCTACGCCGACTACCAGCCGATTTAGTATGTAAAAAAACCCGTCTCGTCACGTCGAAAAATGCAATAAGAATTGATCTTTCTTGATTGTCAAAGATTTTTTGTATTTACGCAGACGTGCAAGTAGGTAGAAAGAGTTGCGTTTTTGTCCATGAATGGTACAGCTGTAGGCTATGAAAATGAAAGTGAAAAAAAAACTGCGAATGTAGTTGTAGCAAGGATTTAAGAAAAAAACTTATGGGAAAACAAGAATTTTCAGGCAAAATCGCTACAACGCGGGCGAATTAAATTGGCACCTGGCTCGAACGACGTTGGTGTAAACAATAACAAATAACAGCAAAAGAATAACTCGAAAATTCTAAAACGCAGGGACACGTGCAACGGTAACTGGGATGCTATCGCTACTGGCCTCGCTTTAGAATTTTCGAGTTATTCTTTTGCTGTTATTTGTTATTGTTTACACCAACGTCGTTTGAGCCAGGTGTCAAGTTAATTCGCCCGGATTGTACATAGATATTCGGTTGTATCCTACTAATATTATAATCGCGAAAGTTTGTAAGTATGGATGGATGTTTGTTCCGCTTTCACGCAAAAACTGCTGAACGGATTTTGATGAAATTTGGCATACAGATAGACCATGGCCTGGATTAACACATGGGGTACTTTTTATCCGGGTAACGCAGTCGAAGTTGCGGGCAACAGCTAGTCAAGTCATATAAAGCAGCGATTACAGTACCCTACATTTAGGGCCGATTTCCGCATACATTGCTTGCTATGATCGCTACACTTTAAAATAGAGAGAACAAATCCGGCAATGAATGCCGAAATCGCCTATATGTTTGATCGCAGGAAATCGGCCCTAAATGTCGGGCAATGTAATCGCTGCATAAAGCTAAGCTTTAGCCAATATATTTACACGTACTTCGATATGAAAGTAGGTTCTACCATAGTTTTATTATACGTTTGTTAAACTAATCAAAGAATCGATTACGAAGAAACGTGACATAGGGATGATTCATGGCCTAGAATGACGGAGAATAAATAAAACATTCCGAACGAAGTCAAGGGCGTAAGATAGTTCTTTGTCTTGCTTTCATTGAGTGGGTATCACTTTTAATACGACATACATAAAATAAACTCACAACTACATTCCTCAGGGTTATCAGAAACATTGATACAACTAAGTATAGGGTAACAAGTTTTTTTTTTTTTTTACTAATTTCTGAATTTAACATAAATGTTATGTACTAATCGTAATATATTTTAGTTTCTGAATTTGAAGAGAAAGATGAATGATGGATGAGACGAGAGAAGTATGTCAGAAGCAGAACAGAATCGTAGTGTAGGTCGGGGCGAGCCGTAGTCTCTGCCTACCTCTGTGAGATAATGGCGTGAGTATACAGGGTGTTAGGGTAAACAGTTGCATTAATTTAAGGAGTGATTGTACCCATGATACTGATCAACTTTCCCTAAGAAACATATACAGGGTGAAATCGATATCATTAGCATCCTTTTAGACTAAGAGTCTACCCATCGAACTGAACAACTTCTACTATGGGAGCAAACCAATCGGAGCAAAAAAAAAACAGCTGTTGCATACATTTGTGTCACGTAGGCATTGCAGTTTAGTATGGAACAGCCGATTTTTTTGTTGCTCCGATTTGTTTGCTCCCATAGTGAAAGTTGTTCAGTTTGATGGGTAGAGTCTTAGTTTAAAAGGATGCTAATGAATATCAATTTCACCCTGTATAGGAAACTAGCGAGCCGCCCCGGCTTCGCACGGGTGCAATGCTGATATGTAGTGATGTATTATAATACACATAAACCTTCCTCTTGAATCACTCGATCTATTAAAAAAAACGCATCAAAATCCGTTGCGTAGTTTTAAAGATCTAAGCATACATAGGGACAGACAGCGGATAGCGACTTTGTTTTATACTATGTAATGTAGTGATACGTAAAAAAAATCGACTTGTCATAAAAATGTTCGATCAGCTGATTGCATTTAGTATGGAAAGAATTTTTTTTTGAGAATTTCCTATAGGTTCCTTTGGGAAAGTTGTTCAGTATCATGGGTACAATCACCCGTTAAAGTAATGCAAGAATGCAGCTGGTTACCCTAACACCCGTGTTGGTATGTATGTAGTTTCTGATTTTTCAGACCACTCCAATTTGGGTATACGGACGTCATTCTAAGTAAAGATAATGTACAAATGTAAGACTAGTTAGGTACCAACATAACCTTGCCTACCCAGGTACTTATTGTGTGGGGTATCAAAACAAACTGAAACTTTACTATTATCTAGCGACCTCTTTTCATAAACAGCTTGATAATCAATCAAGACTGCTTGACAAGGGTTTAGCATTTCATTATAGGTATTATAGGTAGGTAGTTAAGTTTTCAAACAAATAATTATGTAATATTACGCAATAGCTTTTAGCTTAAGCTACTGTTTTGTATTCCAATGTTGATGGATGATTATCTCTTCTACACTTTTATAAAACTGTAACAGAAGTATGTCTGTATGTACATTGAAGATATATATAAAAGAAAACGTTACAATATGGTGTTTAGATGGCCCTGACTGACTTTGGTCTGTTTGATTGAATATCACGCAAAAACAGCTGGACTGATTTTGATGAAAAATTTCGTGTTTAAAAGCTTTAGTGAACTGCCTCCGTGGTCTAATGGTTAAGAGCATTGGCTCTCGATACGGAGGTCGTGGGTTCGATTCCCACGGGGGACACCTAGTGATATGTCACTTTGTGCGTTTTTCCCCAGTTGGTTAGGACATTGCAGGCTGAATCACCTGATTGTCTGAAAAGAAAAGTGATTCCGTGCTTCGGATGGCACGTTAAGCCGTTGGTCCCGGCTACTATCTCTGGTGGTAGTAGTCGTTACATAAAAACCACGTCAGAGGCCGTAAGGCGGTCTGAAAAAACTCTGACACCAGGGCTCTGCCCACACGATAAGAAGAAGAAGTGAACTGCGAATAAGGCTGCGGGCAAAATCTACCTAGTAGGTATCTACCCGATAATTTTTTTTTAAAGTTGGTCCTGGTTATGATGGAAAGAGGTAGTTACCATTACCACACGCTTTATTTTTTTTTTATTGTTTAAGAAAATAATTAAGGCAATTTTTTTCACGGTTTAAGAGCCTACCGAACCTATTGTGCTGCCCTCAATTGTATTTTTTAACCGACTTCAAAAAAAGGAGTAGGTTCTCAGTTCGACCGTATATATATATTTTTTTTTTTAATGTGTGTTCGCGGATAACTTCGTCGTTTATGAACCGATTTTGATGATTCTTTTTTTGTTGGAAAGGAGATATCCCAAGGGTGGTCCCATGATAAGGAAACCAGGATCTGATGATGGATCCCAGAGAAATCGAGGGGACCCTTCGAAAATCGTAGTGCCGACTAGTGCATTTGTTAATTTGAAGCACTACTGTTAAATCAAACTAATGAATTCACCACTGAAAATTGTGAAATACTTAAACAAAATTTTAACAAAAAATTAAAACCGCCTTCAAAAAAACTAAAAAGTTAAAAAATAATATTGCAGCCGATGACTTTTTCGTTCGCATCATAAGAACATTAATTTGTTTTATAGAAGTCGGTGTCAAGCCAAGCCAAAAAACTAATGCAAGCCCCGTCGCGAATCGGCTTGACAGCGACTTCGATAAAACAAATTAATGTTTTTATGATGCGAACGAAAAAGTCATCGGCTGCAATATTATTTTTTAACTTTTTAGTTTTTTTGAAGGCGGTTTTAATTTTTTGTTATTTAATTTCTGAACAATTAAACAAAACTCCCAAAAAACAAGAATGTCACATTGTAGTCCTGATTGGTTTTCAATTTATCGAAACATTCGGATTAATATGTTTTATGCTTGTAGCTATCGTTAAAACCGCCAAAAGTGGCTACTTTCGAAGGTTTTAAAGATAATAACTACAAACATTATAAAAACAAACCCACAGTGACCTGATAAATTGAAAATATGCAATGACTATAATGTGACATTCTTGTTTTTTGGAAATAATGTATAATTGTTAAGAAATTAAAAAAAATACGATTGGGGGCAGCACAATAGGCTTGGTGCAGCCTTAAGGTTTTTGTTTTTGCTGTAAGGAAATAGATGACACGATCTATTGATATTTTTTAAGTCAAATATTATCATCTGTTTTCTGACCAAAATCACATTCAGGTACCCATTTTAAACATTGTGTTTCAAATATGTACACACGGCGACAGATCAACCTACCCATAGTTCGACCTTATGTCCATGAACATAGAGTTCAACTATGGGTAGGTTGATCTGTCGCCGTGTGTACATTTACAATGAAAGTTATATTGAATCTCATTAAAAATTCAAATTCAGTTAGCTAGGTAGGTACCTAATGGTAGGCAGACAAAGGATATCCAATCCATTGGCTGTGATCCAGGCCAAAAAGGTTTTTAGGGTTCCGTACCCAAAGGGTGAAAACGGGACGCAATTACTAAGCCTACGTTGTCCGTCCGTCCGTCCGTCCGTCTGTCCGTCCGTCTGTCCTACCTATTTAGGGCTGTAACTTTTGAACCGTAATAGCTAGATAGTTGAAATTTTCACAGATTATGCGTTATTACGGCGGATTTGTTAAAAATGTCAAAGAGCTAAAAATTAAGGGGGGTTCTCAACAAGAAACTAGTTTTTATCAACGTTTTTTCTTCACGCTCTATCGTAAAAACGGTAATACATACAAGCGTCAAACTTAGTGTGATTATAGAGCAAGCTCTATAGAATAACAACAAATACTAAAAACCGGTCAAGTGTGAGTCGGTCTTGCGCTAAAGGTCCCGGACAAAAAATTTTTTTTTTCTATATTAATAATGTTGTGTTCTGTGGTTGTGTGGCACGGAACCCTCGGTGCGCGAGTAGCCCGACTCGCACTTGACCGCTTTTATTCTACCTAGTTAGGTAGGTAGGTACCTTTCTTGAAGAAAATGATTTAAGATATATTACCTAGAACCAGATTTTATTCAGATTCATGAACTTTTTACCCGACTGCGCCAGAAGGAGGGTTATGTTTTTCGAGCGTATGTATGTATGTCTATTTCTTTGGCACGCCCTACAGTCTAATTAGTAATAACAAAGATAAATTACACTCGTGTTTGGTTTCTTGTATAAGAAAAGTAAGAGAATTGTAAGTATCTCTTTCAAATTAGGGTGCTAGTATAGGGTTTAAGTCACAATTCTTAGTAGGCCTAGCATGGCAGACCCTCGAGAAAACGATAAATATCGAGATGATCTTTGCTTATTTACGTATAGATGCCAAAAAGAACTTGGGCTTAGTCAGAGTGTATTGGCGGTAGGTTGCATGATGTTTTTATCGTTTTGTCGCTTTGTCGTGCGTGGCATGCTAGCACTGGTCGTATCTTAATTATAAATTTATTTAAGATTTCATTAACACAATAGAAAAAACTTAATTAAACCTCACCAACTCATTTATTTTTTAAACTTATTTTATTTAGCACTTTTTTGCACGCACACTTCGATCAAAATACCTTCTTTTTAAACTCGAAAAGAATATGCTTGAATGTTTTCTTTACCGATTAGGTACCTATAAATAGAAAAGCCTACCAAAGAGTGATTTTATCTCTGTTACTAGTTTTATGGTTTATAGTTCCAGTCTACTCCAAAATTGGAATACGATCGTGAT
Source organism: Agonopterix subpropinquella (assembly GCA_922987775.1). Classification (NCBI taxonomy): domain Eukaryota; kingdom Metazoa; phylum Arthropoda; class Insecta; order Lepidoptera; family Depressariidae; genus Agonopterix; species Agonopterix subpropinquella. The sequence continues at coordinate 16,486,134 of OV277709.1, read as the reverse complement.
TGTATGTACAAGTAACTATGACAATCACAATCTTGGTACATAACTCTATTATGTAAAGCACAAAAGGTGTACCTATTCAAATAGCTTGAAGCAACAAGTAACCGATTCATGTAGGTACATAGTAAGTTACCTACCTACTTATACTATACCTACCTATATCAAATGCCTTAAAAGGTTACCCCAAATTATGTAAGAGTTGAAACAAGGTATTCTATTCAAGATACATTGTTAATTATCAAGTGTTCATGAGAATAAAATTACGCAATTTTTAGGCGAAAATAAAATACGCACCTACCTACGACAATAGTAGCAGGAGTGCGATTTTTGAATCTCATGCGCTGAGTTCAGCAGTTAAAAATGTCAGAATTACTATGGAGATATGCATCTTTCTACTGCTGATTTGACTTTGAAAAATTGCATTTTTGAAAGTCAATTCAGCAGTAGAAAGATGCGTATCTCCACAGTAATTTTGACATTTTCAACTGCTGAACCCAGCGAATGAGATTCAAAAATCGCACTCCTGATCGAGGTCAATGGCCTAAAAAATGGATTACGTATTTACGTCGCATCGGCAAAATGTCTTGTTAATTAATTCTGATCTTATTTCCTTTGCTAATAAAATTTAAATTAAATTTCGAATCGAATTTCAAGTGAAATTGTACACAGACTAAAAAAAAAATTTTTTCAACCAGTAATTAAATTGATGACAAATGATACAATTCGAAATTTAAATTTAAATTAGGCGCAAAGAACGTACTGAATAAAGTTCAAATCTTGTTCAAACATACCTGTAGCAGGTCCGTTCGTTCACCTCACAGAGCCTTTGTTCACCTCCGAAATCAATCCCAAAGTTTTTTATTATCTGGAAACAAAAACGGACCTTTTTAAAACACATTTTTTTTATTAAACTACCGTCTGAATCATACCGAACGATCTACCCGTATATTAATACCCTACAAGGGGGGAGAGAAAAAAAACGAAACACATGTCTGCTTCCAATATAACTACAGATGTAAACAATGGACACAAAGCCGGTTAATTCCAAATAACGAATACGAACCATTCACTTTTGAAACGCACTGATTATTAGTCCACACACATTAATATCTGTAGCAACGCACAATAGGATTCGCAACAAAACTAGTTTTTATTTTTTCTGTCGCATGGCAAAAGGCGTCCGGCCTCTAGAGCGGTCGGCGCGAGACTGATCGACGGAGGCGCCCTCTACCCGGCCGGTCTTGCGCGCGTGTGTGAGTTCGAAATTCGAATACATGTGGGGGGTGCCGCCCTGCGTCCCGAAGCGGTGAACCGTATATTTATTTTCGTAGGGTGGATAAAAGTCGACAGTGCAGTCGAGTTTTAAATATTATAACGTACAAATTGAGTTAATGTCTTCGAGGATGATGGAACGGACGATGAACGCTGTCATTTGTTTTTCAAACGGCCATGAACTGGCTCGTCAACGGCGGTCATTGCCACGGGCGTTCACATAAAATATCAAGATTCTCACATCCACATAGGTTTAACGCCTGTTTGCGTTGAAGTAGGTAAAATCTTACGTAAATTCACGACGATATTTTCCTTGTGGGATGATCGGAAACATTATTTCAACAACCAACAACTTAACTGCCTCCGTGGTCTAATGGTTAAGAGCTTTGGCTCTCGACACGGAGGTCGTGGGTTCGATTCCCACGGGGGACACCTAGTGATATGTCACTTTGTGCGTTTTTCCCCAGTTGGTTAGGACATTGCAGGCTGAATCACCTGATTGTCTGAAAAGAAAAATGATTCCGTGCTTCGGATGGCACGTTAAGCCGTTGGTCCCGGCTACTATCTCTGGTGGTAGTAGTCGTTACATAAAAACCACGTCAGAGGCCGTAAGGCGGTCTGAAAAAACTCAGACACCAGGGCTCTGCCCCCACGATAAGAAAGAAAGAAAGAACTACCTACTTTAATTATTATACCTAATTGATTTTAGCTCATTGAAGGAAGGACCTTGGACCTTGGATCGAATAGCATAACAGGTATACCTATCAAGTGATGATGACGATGCACTAGTCTTTGGTCCACACCAAAAAGTCTACCGAACGAAACCTTTCCCTTAGTCGCTTCGTATACCAATACCAATAAAGGTCTAACAAAATTAGCCGAAACTATTTTGATGGGTATGATCAGACCAATCAGACCATTCAGACCATCAACCTAAAAAACTTTTCTATGGGACCAATATCGAAATCGCAAAAAAAATCTGCTGTCCCATTCATTCCAGTCGAGTTGGTTTCCTGTTGTGTTTGGATGGGCATAAGAATAATGTATGGGACAGCTAATAATTTATTCGGGATTTCGACATTGGCCCCATAGAGAAAGTTGTTCAGTTTGATGGCCTGATCCCCTTTTAACAGTTTTAGCAATTTTTTTTTGACTTTATTATAGGTTTCTGCATATACCTACTTAGGTTAGTAATAGTTTTGTGACTGCCTCCGTGGTCTAATGGTTAAGAGCATTGGGCTCTCGACACGGAAGTCGTGGGTTCGATTCCCCCGGGGGACACCTAGTGATATGTCACTGTGCGTTTTTCCCCAGTTGGTTAGGACATTGCAGGCTGAATCACCTGATTGTCTGAAAAGAAAAGTGATTCCGCGCTTCGGATGGCACGTTAAGCCGTTGGTCCCGGCTACTATCTCTGGTAGTAGTAGTCGTTACATAAAAACCACGTCAGAGGCCATAAGGCGGTCTGAAAAAACTCTGACACCAGGGCTCTGCCCACACGATAAGAAGAAGTAATAGTTTTTACTTTTTACCTTTTCTGTCAGTGATGAATGATTATAGTAAAAAAAAACATATCCCTTAGTCGCTTCGTAAGAAAACCACGGAAAGAAATGTGATGATATGCTTACAAGTCTCTAATACGAGAACCAAACGAAGGAAAAAATTATAGTAATGAACACAAATTAAGTTTGAATAACGCGTGGAAAGAATTCCCGTATGACAGTGACGTTTATTAATTGTTTACTTAGAGGCGTGTAATTAAAATTCTGAACTAAACGTACGTAGCCATGTTTTTTTGGAGGTAAAAAACATTGGAAAAAGGGCCTTGCATTATCTTTCCTTTCGTCACAGTTTGAAGACAATTTTGTCACCATATCCGTCCAATTTGAACTGGCTGGCATGAGCGTAGCGTAAAAGATAGGAGGCAATTTGCCACCCTAGAAAAAAATTGATTGAATGTCACATCTTATACAATACATTGTGTAAAATCAAATGCGTTACATATTAAAGGGGGTACTTCAGACTGGTACTTCAACAACTTTTACAATGCAGCCATCATAAAAATCGCTCTGCCAACACGATAAGAAGAATATCAAAATCGCGAAAAAAATATACATATGTTGTCTGAATAGTAAAGGTTGTTCAGTTTAATGTTCTGAATCACCCTGTTCATTATGCGTTACCTCTAACCTTGACTTACCAATTTCACCCTGACATAATCAATTTCTGAATTTTCACAATTATACTGAAACTAACTTTTTGATCTCTTATGTCATCGGTTTTAACAAAACTTAAAGGTCTTAATCAGCTGGTCGAAATTTCAATCAACGTCTCCTACGAAACGCTTAAATATTATTCAATTCACAGCCCTCGATTGTGTTTCCTCCCATAAGGTAGGTAATCCTGACTCTATGAGATGACTATTTCCAACTAAAAATAAATGAGGGTACAAAAGGACGACTCTATTTTTAAACAAGGCCACGACAGAACTTGTACGGACAGACGCAATGATCATCAAAATCTTTCTATAGTTAATTATAAACACAAGGTCCCGCGAACCAAGCTAAATTCATCCTTAACTCGTTGTATTAAGAGTTATGTGAGGGGCTTGAGTGGAATGAATCATAAATTATTTACAATGCACTTTCTGACGTCAATTTCCCAAGAAATTTTACATTTTGTTTGGATGAAGCCATAAAAAGGAGGATGCGGTATGTTTATAATAACCACAGAACATTTTAAGAGGGGTTAGAAGTGCAAAGCAGGCATGGAACGCGTCGCCACAGGTTATGCAATGTTCTGCATAACACCATAAGGCGCGCGGCGTGGTGCAAGCGAGAGGGCATGAGTAGTTGTAGCAGCGTGAGTGGGAAGACAAGTGGCGACAGCCGTCTCCAAACCAAAAGCGCTACTTTGTATTTCTAACCCCTCTTATAATGTTCTGTGATAATAAAACTTCGAGATAATAACGGCAATAGGTATGAAAACCGATTGTAAAAAATATCAATAACATTTTGCACTTTTCATAAAGGTGTTAGACACGTACTCTGGAAAAACTATACTTATTACATAATTTATTAACAACAATGCTACACTGCATTATATTCAAAGCAAAACAAGTATTGTTTCATAAAAAATCAGGGCATGTTTCGGTTTTTCTATTTTCTTACGGCGTATGGGAGATCTTCTTTTTGTGGCAATGCGTTTTTATTTATTTTGGTGAATGCAGCATCTTCCTTTTTTTGGTTTCAGGCATGTTTTCGTGTTATTTTTATTGTTAGTTGCATGTAAAAACAGTGTCAAGCGACATTGCTAATGTGACAGCTGACAAGATTGTAATTTTACGTGAAATTCGTTGTTTTGGTTGCCAAATTCAAATTAATAAAGATTTATGTCCACTTCTGACTGATAGTCGCAAGGCGCGACATTATTTTTTAAATAATTTTTCGGACTTTTATTTTTTGTTCTGTATGTTTTTATATACCGGTCGTTATGGCGATCCTTGGGAGAGGCCTATGTCCAGCAGTGGACGTCAATCGGTTGAGATGATGATGATGTTTTTATATGGCTTTTCACCCAGAGGTTATATTAGCCCCATCGTACCTGGCGTTCCAAATAATATCTAAACTATTATAAAACTGTAACTGAAGTGTGTCTGTACATTGAAGATATTTACAAAAAAAAGATTACGATACGATTTTTAGATGTCCAGATTCCAAATCACCAATTTTTGGATTTTTTGTATGTCTGTTTGTTTGTTTGTTTGTTCGTTTGTTTGGGTGTTTGTTTGTTCGAGCATCACGCAAAAACTACTGAACCGATTTTGATGAAAGTTTTTTTGTTTGGTAGCTTATGATCTGACTTAAAATCTGGTATATAATTTATGCGGACGAAGTCGCGGGTAAAAGCTAGTTTAAATATACAAATGGTCTTCTCCGAAAAGACGGACAAGTGCGTTGCGTAGCACCCTCAACCGACGAAAGTGTATGAAGCAGTGTTGCTAGATCCATACTTAAGAATTATCCCAGATTGACTGCAAAATTATCGTGTTTTTATCGCATCACAAATTCCAAAAATTTTCGTATTTAAGAACCTAAATGAGTGTCAAATTGAGTCATTCTTACCTATATTGCATGCCACAATTTAATGTTACCTATTTATAGGTAGGAAGTATGACATTTTTAGGGAATTTTAGTAAAAGCTCTTGATTGAAACGACACAGTGAGGAAATATTCATGTCCCGATTTTTCTCATTAGAACTTCAATTTTAGTAATAGGTATTTTGTAAACTGTTTTACGCGGTACTTAAACGCTAATAATGATGTATCATTGGTATTTGACGGATAATATGGTTGAAAATAGTGATTTGATACACAAATTTCATTAAATTTAAAAAATTGTCGTGGATTATCGTGGAATTTTTGTGAATTATCGTGCGATACCTAACTTTTATTTTCTATCGCATGCCCCTCCAAAATATCGTGGATCTAGGATAATTATCGCACGTCTGGCAACACTGTTATGAAGAGATGTTATGAAAGTGGAAGAGGCGAGAGAACTGGGGTCAGAATCGTAGCGTGTGCCCGTAGTCTCTGCCTACTGCCGTGGGAAAATTGGCGTTAGTATAATGTACCAAAAAAACGAACTGTTACACACATTGTGAAGAAACCTGCATACGCTGAAGAAGAAATTCCGATGCGGATGTGATGTCTACCAATCCGCATTGGGCACGCGTGGTGGACTAACGCCCATACACCCTACTTGAGGGTAGGCCTGTCCCTGCAGTGGGACGTTATAGGCTGATGATGATGATGAACCCTGGCATAAAGGATACGGATATATTATACGATATTATTTAGACGGTTGAGCATCGGTTGCGCGTTGCGGAGATATATGGACACCCAATTATGGAGGTTCGGGTTCGAATCCGCACGGAAAACATGCCATGTACTAATGAGTTTTTCTAACTTATGTACGTAATACCGACTGCTCTCAAACGGTGAAGGAAAACATCGTGAGGAAACCTGAATACACTGAAGAAGAAATTCTGATGTGTATGTGAAGTCTACCAATCCCCATTGGGCACGCGTGGTGGACTAATGCCCGCACCCTTCCTGAGGGTAGGCCTGTGCCCTGTAGTGGGACGTTTATAGGCTGATGATGATGATGATGATGATATATTATACGACACGATTTGAATTTTTGAGCTTGAGTTTTTGTATAAAAGACGGTTCAATTTCGTCACCTTTCTTTGCGCGTGATTCAAAACTGCATTATGTTGGTATGATTACCTAGCTAGGTCAAAACTTAGACATAAATTCAGAGTTCGGCTTCCGAGCCAAGCATTTTGCTGAGTTGGGACCTTTTTGTCACTGCGGCGCATAAATAATCTCTGTTATTAATATTCTGTTTTTAATATTTTACAAAATTGTATCCCTGATAATGTAAAAGATTAAAGAAAATTATTTATTTGGGTGATCTCCGACCAGGTGATCCAAATAAATAATTTTTCTTTCTTTCTTTCTTGATTTTAAGGCAAGGGTCAAGACAAGACCCTTGGCTCTTACTGGAGATATCAATGTTCAAACGCTTGGACACCCCAGTCGAATTCGAATCCAGTCCAGTCCAGTCATGCATGTAATTATCAACAAAATTAAGTATTTTTAATTCATTCATTATTTTATCTAACTTCTAACCAAAAGAAAAGTTTACGATTATCCCTAATATTATAAATGTGAATGTAAGTTTGTTTGTTAGGCTTTCACGCGAAAACTACTTAACCGATCATCATGAAACTTTGTACACATATTCTTGAAGGTATTAGAAGTAACATAGGATACTTGGGGTTTTCCAAACTCCACGCGGACGAAGTCGCGGGCAAAACCTAGTAATATTATAAATGTGAATGTAAGTTTGTTTGTTAGGCTTTCACGCGAAAACTACTTAAGCGATCATCATGAAACTTTGTACACATATTCTTGGAGGTATTAAAAGTAACATAGGATACTTGGGGTTTTCCAAACTCTACGCGGACGAAGTCGCGGGCAAAAGCTAGTGTACCTATAAAATGCATCATATTTGCAAAAATAGCTAGTCATCAGGTTGCAGAGTGCAGTCGCTACACATGACAGCCTCTGGCTTTGACAGCTGTTACGATAGTCTATACCTGTCAACATTTCAGTATTTTTGTATTGTTGCATTGCACATAACTATTCGATATCGAGACTAAATGTAGCGTACCACCGATGACCGATGCAGCGTACCATAGATGGACAGTGTTCTATGAAAACACAATCTAGTGAACTTACATTCCGTGGTTTTGACTATCGAGGCAACATAGAGAAGTATTTCTGACATATTCGAGCCTGGGGCTTTGCTGTTTTAGACACGTGGAACGAAAGCCACCCGACAATATCGGAAATATTGCGCTGCAACTGTCGATTCCAGTATAGAAACCAAGAAGACATCCAAAGACTAGATGGACACAGTTCGCAGTGATATCACCGAGTGCAATGTCTCCGAAAAAGACGTCAGTTATAGGGCAAGGTGGAGAGAACAGACCTGGAAAGCCGACCCTAACGCCATATGGGACTAACCAAGTCGGGAACTGACATACTTGAACCTAATATCGATTTGAAACCTGGTCAAAATTTAGCTTAGAGTAAATAAATAAATAAATAACGCTCACAGGCACATACATTGTTATGATCCCAAGAAAGCACTATTTATAGGCTGTTTATTATGGTAACCATACAACAACGGCACAAACATATAAACATCCATGACCGAACCGGGATTCGAACCCAGGACCCTGGTTTGGCAGTCCGGCGTGGTAACCATTACACCAACCGGGTCGTCAGAGTGTGGATTTTTTATTTATAAATTAATGTTTTTTTACATTTCTACCTAGGGGGTTGTGGGTTTTGGGAGTATCGTAATCTCAGGGACTGTTTAAAGAACAAAAACACATTGAGCAAATACAAAATGATAAAGCCTCGTAGCCAGCCAGAATACACACAATTAACTTAACCATCCGCGAACTCGCCACGATACGATACTCCGAGGGGGATAATAAGTATGATAGCACGAATCCAACTCTTAAAATATTTTAAATATAAAAATTTTATAAGCATATCGAAAAAATCGTAACGATTTATTGATCATTAAGTTTTAGGTGAGGTTTCAAAAGTTATTCTTTCCTATAAATCACTAAAAACTTTGTAAGTAAACAATAAAAATGTTAATTATCCCGTCTTTACCCAAAGTATGCCAAAATTAGATTAAAATTAAGCGAAACCCTAAGCCCTTTCTCATTAATCAATTTTCTTATAAAAACAAAAGTTGTAAAAATTTTCTTCAATGCTGAGCACGCTTTTATTATCAAAGTCACTTAATTTGCCACTTTTTATTAATTAGTCTTTGAAAAAAATGGTTAAGGAGTTTGTTTTGGAATAAATAGCTAAATAGTTCATTTGTGTATACGACGGAAGTAGATACAACCACAGTATAAGAAATAATACATACTGGAACTTATTTTCAATTTAACCTTTGAATAGAACTTATCTACGAATAAGAATGTATTGAAATGTAAATCAAGCTCAAAAAATTGCACCAAAAAAAGGACACAGAAAACTCTACCTTGCCGCCAAAACTCATACAACTTGTCATTTTTCAAGAGGTGCCAAAAATTATGTTGATTTTGTTTAGAGCTGTTATTCTTGTATAGTTATTATTATTCGTAGAAGTACATAAATAAATAGAAATACAAAGAACATTTTCACAATAAAATTTGTAACATCTGTGTTTATTTATATTTCTACAAAACAAAAAAGCTTGAATTTATTTTATGAAAACACAATTTATTTGAAATGCACTTATAAAAAAATTACACCGTATTTATTCTACTACTAACTTCAACAAAGCAAGCAACAACATTCAACAATTTTTTTTCGACTTTTTATACAAACGTTCGATCAGTTGATTGCATTTAGTATGGAACGTCCAAAATTTTTTTTGCGTATTTCCTATAGGTTTAGAAAGGAAAGTTGTTCAGTATCATGGGTATAATCAATCACCCCTTAAAGTAATGCAACTGTTTACTCTAACACCCTGTATAATATGGAATGCACGCCACTGCGTGCTTAGGTACCTATAGTCCACATTACGTACCACAGATAGGAGCGAGGTCAAATTGGTGGGTGGCAAATATCTTACAGTACGTAGGTAGTCTAACTTACATACTTCTTTATACCTATACCGGGAAATAGCCATGATTTGATACAAGCAACGGGTTGCACTCCGGGAGTGCCGGCAGAAGTGAAAACTTGAACATTAACGTTGTGCATTTTTGATATTTTGGAAAGGTTAGGGAATAATTTCGCACGAATTGCTTTAAGGCGGTTGCAGAGGGGTCAATTTTATACAAAACTTTGACGCACAATACGCGTAGACGGTATTAATATAAGTAATTTTGTATACATGGAAAAATAGTTTAAAAAATCTTGATGTCGCGTATCAAATAACATTTGCAATTTATAATATAATTACGAAGATAAAAAGCTTTAAAAATTTTGTATGAAAAATTTCAAAGCTTTATATCTTCGTAATTATATTATTAATTGCAAATGTTATTTGATACGCGACATCTAGAGCTATAAAGTTTTAAAAATTTTGTATGAAAAATTTCAAAGCTTTATATCTTCGTAATTATATTATTAATTGCAAATGTTATTTGATACGCGACATCTAGATTTTCTAAACTATTTTTCCATATATAAAATATTACTTTTATTGATTCCGTCCACGCGTATTGTGCGTCAAACGTTTGTATGGACTGAAACCACCTTAATTATCAGTAAGTATAAAAGTACTATCATTTATGTGGTAAAATACAATATTCATTTATTGCGCTATCGTACACAAACGTGACAATTTATGCCGCTTAAACGAAACAGCAGGAACAGGCATAAATTTTCGCCGCGCGGTAGGAAGAGAGGGGGATATGTCTGACCAATTTTCGATCAGATCAGATCAGGGTGACGTCACGGTCCTGACGAGAGTTTAACATTTTTTACCCATTACAAAAAGTGCACAACGCCGCTAAAGAAGTTTTCACTTCAAAAAACTTTTTCTTTTTTTACTTGTTTCTGTAAAGGTAAAATAAATTACAAATGACTTTGTCAACGAGATAAGTCAAGGATGAACCTTCAAAGTACCTAACCTAACTATTCTTTTATCTAAAAAGAGAAACCTGTAAAACTGCAGTAAATTTAAAGCTCGCCGGCGCGTCTGGGTACTATGTCTTGTGATCTATTATGTCTGGGGAGGTGACAAACTTTATTTTATTTAGTTGCTGGTAAATAATGGAGTTTTTGGCCTTTAGAGGCAAATAAAGAGCACAAGAAACTAGAGGGAAATTACTAATAGTTTATTCATAGATACATAAAATTACGACTATTTCCTCTTTTAGGGTAGTTAGAATCTTTGCTAGAATTGACAACTACTAGTTAGCATATGCTCGTGAGTATGTTCCCCGATAGGATAGAAAGAGACATTTATCATAAATACATAATAGAGCCTTTGCCTAATTATAACAACAATTTTTATATTGTTATTAAAAAGAACGCTAAAATACTTTCTGCAATATTTTAGCCTAAATACTATTTTAATTCATAGGTTAAATCATAAAAAGTAAAAGTAAGTATTTTGAGGAATGAGCGATACCAACTGCTCCAGACTATTATAATGGGCAAAGTGGGGGGCAAAGGAAGCGTCGGTAGGCCACGAATGTCGTGGCTCGCGAACCTGAAAGAGTGGACAGACATCGCCAGCGTCGAAGAGCTGTTTCGTTTGGCGAGAGATAGACAGGGATCTGCAGAGCTGACTGCCAACCTCCAGTAATGGAGAGGAACCCGAAGAAGAAGAAGGAAAAGTATCATTAACCTTTATACCACTTACTCTACCCATCAAACTGAACAACTTTTAATATGGGAGCAAACCTGTCAGAGCAAAAAGAATATCAGCTGCTCCATACTAAACTGCAATACTTACTCGACTCAAATGTACGAGACAGATGTTTTTTTTGTTCTGACAGGTTTGCTCAAGTTGTTCAGTTTGATGGTTAAAGTATGTGGTTTAAAGGTTAATGATACTTTTCCTTACATCCTGTACATACGATTTAGTAATTTCATTAGCAGAGTATGCCACCGAAAGATATCCTACAGAGAAGCAGCTCCATACAAACTCGCGGCGGCGGCGGCAGTACATATATGCGCAGGTTTAGTCCATACCCTCCCCCTACAAAACTGCAATTGGAAACTAGACACGTTAGATCGATCCTGACTCCTGAGACAGGAACCTCCCCGCCCCGACGGGCCCTCGTCATCATCATCTCAGCCGATGGACGACCACTGCTGGACATAGGCCCCAAGGATCGCCATAACGACCGGTCCTGCGCCGCCCTCATCCAACGTTTTCCCGCCGCCTTCACCAGGTCGTCGGTCCACCGTGTGAGGGGCCTACCCACGCTGCGCTTTCCGGTATGCGGTCGCCACTCGAGAACTTTTCGGCCCGACCGGCCATCGGTTCTGCGAGCAATGTGCCCCGCCCACTGCCACTTAAGTTTAGCAATTCTTTGGGCTATGTCAGTTACTCTAGTGAGGCAGGGAGACGTTATATCTCCGAAACTGTTCACCGCTGCACTGGAAGATGTTTTCAAGGTTTTGGACTGGAAAAGGCTAGGCATCAACATAAACGACGGGCCCTACTAGTTAGTAAATATGAGAAAAGCCTACCCTAAAAAAGAAATCCTGAATCCTTGGCATCTAGCACCTCAACATCATGAACCCTACCCCAAAAATTGTATCCTCGCTCGGGCCTGTTATGAATCACTCCAACATCATTATTTATCATCAGCATCAGCCTATAAACGTCCCACTGCAGGGCACAGGCATACCCTCAAGGAGGGTGTATGGGCATTAGTCCACCACGCGTGCCCAATGCGGGTTGGTAGACTTCACATACACATCCGAATTTCTTCTTCAGTGTATGCAGGTTTCCTCACGATGTTTTCCTTCACCGTTTGAGAGCAGTCGGTTTTACGTACATAAGTTAGAAAAACTCATTGGTACATGGCATGTTGTCCGTGCGGATTCGAACCCGGACCCCCATAATTGGGAGTCCATACCTCTCCGCAACGCGCCACCGACGCTCCGACTTTATTTATCATCAACAATCAACTGCAACTGAACTGCACTGAACGTAGACTTATTGCTTATACATACGAGTTAGTAATTTCATTTAGGCGACCTATGTCCCCCCGTCTCGACGCGACGTCTAGCCGTCTGGCACGGTCTGTTACTAAAATCTGTCTATAGGTATCTATAGTTATCTGCAAGTTATCTGTAGGTAGCTGCAGGAAGGGATCGTTGCTATGGTGACGGCTGCTATTGCGTTAGTGTTTTGTTTTGAGGGTACAAACAAATTTCGGGAGTCAGGGCAAGACGGCAAGACCGCATTAAAACTATTACTATCTCTGGTGGAAGCCGTAGAAAGTTTCATATACTACCTACCTACTACTTGCCTGTACAGGGTGAAATTGATATCATTATTTTAAACTAAGAATCTACCCATCAAAGTGAACAACTTTCACTATGGGAGCAAACCGATCGGAGCAACAAAAAAATCTACTGATTTTCCATACGTTTGAGTCGAGCGAGTAGGCATTGCAGTTTAAAAGTATGAAACAGCTGATTTTTTTTGCACCGATCGTTTTGCTCCAATAGTGAAAGTTGTTCAGTTTTTGTTAATTTTTAAATATTTGATTCGATTTGAAATAGCATAACACGGTTGTAATAATTATGTTTATGATATTTGAAACATCTCGCTATAACATTTGAAAGATGAAAAATAAAGATAAATAAAACTATACAGAATTAATATTTGAAATAACTTCATCAAAAATAAGTTAAATGCTACGTTGATTACTCAAAAGAAATAAATAATCTTAGTTAAATAAATCTTTCTAAAGCAATACAAATAGAAGTAAAGTTTTAGCTCCGGCACATTTACACTTGAAAAGGTCTAGCTTCAGGCTAAATTCATCCTTGAGTAGAAAGTTTTAAAGTTAAAATTGGTGAAGTTTCAGTCTGGTAGACGGATGAAGGTCAAGGTATTATATGAAATACTACGTTTTTCCCGCGACTTTGTCCACGTGATAGACCATGTTCATGCCCTGAGACTTCCAGGATTTTTTTTATGTTTGGGACGCCGCTCGGCCCACTGGACCGACGTCACGACAAGCAGGTACCCAGACTTTTATTTCTGGAGGGGATATTCTTTTGGTAGGGGGGGGGGGGGGATATTCCTTTAAAATGCCTGTAATCACTGTTCTATACAGATTGGGGCATCCTAGCTATTCCCCCACCAATTTTTTTGTAATTTATGGTTTGCTCACATTGAAAAAGTTGTTCAGTTTGAAGGTCTAATGTCGTCTCATTTCAATTACAGCCTGTATACCTATTAATATAGTACCTACTACTACTGGTAGCTTAATTTGATCAAAGCATAGCCCCCGATCAGCAAGTTGCGGGGTCAAGTCCCGTCCAGTAGGTAGGTACTGAACTTTTTAATCTTTATTTTAAACAAATAAAAATTCCAAAGCTCATGCTTACCACACGCTGGCCTAAACAAGCGTTAAATTGTAAAGGAACAGTAACTTAGAAATCAAATAAAACCAAAATAAACGTCAAACGTATCGTCTATTATGTTAATACAGGATCGGTATGCCCGATCATTTTTTTGACGTGTCAAGTTTTAGATGCATAGTATGTTTTTTTTTGGGTCATCGTAAAAAAACGGAATGCTCATTTGGTCATTTTTATGAATAGGCCTTTATTGGTTTTTTATTTGTGATTTTTGTAATGGATCGACTCTTCCATCGTATTGATAGCAGTTTTAAAAATTAAATTTATGTTATAATTATTATGTGGATATTTAATGTAGATAAACAGTAAAAAAAGGGTTTTACCTTATAAATAAATATAAATAAATATGTTGGACAATGTCACACAAATTATCTAGTCACATTTAAAGTACCAGAATCTAGCCTGGACTTGTATTACGATGACTAGACAACGATATAGAATACATATATACAGGCTGTACAATAAAATGGGACAGCTACTTAAAGGGGTGCTTCAGACCATCAAACTGAACAACTTTCTCTATGGGACCAATATCGAAATCGCGAAAAATAAATCCACTCTCCCATACAAAACTGCAAACATAACTCGACTGAAATGTATGGGACAGCAGATTTTTTTTCGCGATTTCGATATTGGTCCCATAGAGAAAGTTGTTCAGTTTGATGGTCTGAAGCACCCCTTTAAGTAGCTGTCCTATTTTATTGTACACCCTGTAGATACAAACATCCATGACTCGGGTACAAATATTCATATTCATCATACAAATATTTGTCCCTTACGGGATTCGAACCAGGCGCAGCAGGCAGGTTCACTACCGACTGTGCTACCGGGCAGTCTATATATTACATACATTAAGGTATTATCCAAATTATAATAGGTAGATTTTGTATGAATTTTAGAATTACTTCCCAGAAAGTAAATTCCAGACCAATTTGGCACCAGATCAAATCACCACCACTAATTACATCATTAATTTGATTGACGTAGTATGTTTAGTGATGATGATGATGATGACAGACATGAATAGGAGACAAATACTTTATCTACAGGGTTAAATGTACCAAACTCCAAATCTGAAACACGCTTCGTCAAAAATGGCGACATGTCCGTAACTGCAACATGCTTCGTCAAAAGTTATAAAAAAAAATATTATATACACCCTGTATATAATATTTTTTTTTATAACTTTTGACCAATTTGACCAATTTGACCAATCAGCAACATGCTTCGTCAAAAAATCTATAGTAATTCGTCAGGGTAAAATTGATATCATTAGCATCCTTTTAAACTAAGAGTCTACCCATCAAACTGAACAACTTTTACTATGGGAGCAAACCAATCGGAGCAAAAAAAAAACAGATGTTGCATACATTTGAGTCGAGTAGGCATTGCAGTTTAGTATGGAACAGAACAAAATGCCTTAGTTTGGATGAAAATTTAGGCTTTATTTCATTGCAATCAATTCATCCAATCAAAAACGAGTATTTAATGTCAGTGGTCTGAGCAGACGGAGTCGCAGTCACCGCTAGTGAAAAATATCTTATCTTAACTATTAGAAAGCTGTAACAGAAGTGTGTCTGTACATTAAAGATATTTACAAAAAAAGATTAAGATATGATTTTTAGATGTCCCTGATTCCAAATCACCAATTTTTGGATTTTTTGTCTGTTTGTTTGTTTGTTTGGGTGTTTGTTTGTTCGAGTATCACGCAAAAACTACTAAACCGATTTTGATGAAACTTTTTTGTTTGATAGCTTATCATCTGACTTAAAATCTGGTATATAATTTATGCTGACGAAGTCGCGGGTAAAAGCTCGTATTTTTTTTTTTTTTTTTTTTTATGTTTGATAGGTAAACATTTGACCCCAATCTCACCTGATGTTGAGTGATGATGAGGCCGAAGATGTAGCATGCTTACCTAGAAAGATGCCTATTCATTCTTGCCTTGAAGAGGCCCAGGTTGTATTGCTCAGGGAACAGGTCCGCATGCAGTGCGTTCCACTCCTTAGCCGTGCGCATTATAAAAGTGCGTATTAAATAATACCAAACATACCAAGGATGCCTGCCGCTAACTTCAATGACTTCACAATTCCATACAATTTCAACACAAGTCAAAAGTCATAACATAACAATTCAGTTAAGTTAACTGACCTTAATGTGCATTGACATTATGCAAGGAGCTTGCATGAAAGTGCAAGTTGCTTTGCTAACTTGCATAACACAAAGTAAGCTAGGTAAGCTAGAACTTGCTTTGTAACGACCCGAGGAAAGAGATCAGAGGGCCTAGCATAATGTACAACATAAAGGTCTGTTTTGCACCTTTTATTTCGCTCCGATGTTGCACAGATAGAAATAAAACTGGTCAAGTGCGAGTCGGGCTACTCGCGCACCGAGGGTTCCGTATCACGCCACCACACAACATATACAAGGTGTAAGTGACAGCCTAGCAACACAGGCGTGCATTACCACCAGGCACAAGTAGGCAAACAGAACTGAAAAAAAACCTATACGGTGTTTTCAGCATAATTGTGCCCACAACTGTACCCCGACTGCTATCAAAGATATTTTTAGTACTATACCCACCATATTTACAATCCCCATTTCGCTGAGAGTGCCTGAATTCTGTCCAGCACCAGCACCAGAGTGGCAAGTAGGTAGATAGTGAGCATGTTGGTCACCAACTTGCCACTGGTTTGTATACTGTTTCACGTTTAACTTCTTACCTATTTCTTCATAACACTGCTCTTTTTATTGACGATCAATCTTCGCTAGTTGATGAATATTATTAACCACGACAAATCAAATGAAAACTGCGCGAAAATATTTGAACTGCACGTAATTTATCGAAACACATTTGATCTTTCACTACAAACCTTACTTTATTTATAATTTGTTAATATTAACAAAATACACTGCTAGAAACAAAATATTCAGCTAATTTCTACCAAAACACATAAAAAACAATTGAAACAATTGAACACGCTCGGCATTCAACAAACTGTCAAAGTCAAACAAAACAAAATCGGCCAAGGGCTGCGTTCCGAACCTACGCCCCAGGTGCACCACAAGTGCAATTTTTCGCACTAAACGCCGTCCAAGAGTGCTATTTTTGAAATTCATACATCTTGATTCGTATACGAATAATGCATAAATTCCATAGAGTTTGAATACGAATCACTTTCGTATACGAATTAGGATGTGTGACTTACAAAACCAGAGCCTCGGTGAAAACGTTCTTACCAGCGAGTTGAAAAAACAACCGCACCCAAAGGTCCTGAACGCAGCCAAATGAACAACGTCAAGAGCGCGCATGCAACCAAATAGCGAAGATGCAATCTATCAATGAGATGCCAAGCGCTTCGTTGTTTTCACACGAGGTTGGTTAATACATTACGCATGCTTATTTTGTGACAGTAAATAGCGAAGGTCAAACGTCACGTATTATCGCGTGGTTAATTCGTACTTTGCATTTTTGTCGTATAGTTTTTAACAAGTGTAAATGCATAGGTAGCCATAGATCGTTTGTATTGCGTGAGCTTATGTCGTTTGAAAACTGCCTATTGCGCGCTGCGTGCGTGCGTTTGGGGCCCACCCGAACTTTGGACAGTTCTTGCGCGCCATATTTGAATGTGTAATTAAGCTTTTGGATGCTTTATTTGTTTGTGTTTATAGAGTATGAGTGTAAATTGTTAGTTGATTAATAATTAATGAGGAGACAGGTAGGCACTGCCTAATTGCCTATATGCACTGCACGCGCATGCCTAGCAAATACTGAAACCTTTAGCGCGAGACTGAATCACACTTGGCCGGTTTTAATTGACGACCCGGTTGGTGTAATGGTTACCACGCCGGACTGCCAAACCAGGGTCCTGGGTTCGAATCCCGGTTCGGTCATGGATGTTGTATGTTTGTGCCGTTGTTGTATGATTCCCATAACAAAAAGCCTGAGGCTTACTTGGGATCATTACAATATATGTGCCTGTGAGCGTTATTAATTATTGGTTGCTACATTGTAAAGTTTGCTCTATAATCACACCAAGTTCGACTCTTGTATTTATTACCGTTTTTAGGATAGAACAAGAAGAAAAAACGTTGATAAAAATTTCTTGTAAGGGGGAGGAGGACCCCCTTAATTTTTAACTTTTTGACATTTTTATTATTTGTTAACAAATCCGCCGTAATAATGCATATTCTGTGAAAATTTCAACTGTGTAGCTATTACAGTTCAAAAGTTACAGCTCTAAATAGGTAGGACGGACGGATGGACAAAACGTAGGCTTAGTAATAGGGTCCTGTTTCCACCCTTTGGGTAAGAAACCATAAAAACGAGCAAAGCGTGACAAGGTGCACGCACACACTCAGCCGGGGTATCTGCGCACCTGTTCGTACGACCTCTAACGTATGTGTGAGTGCACCATGGCCTAAAACAGCCAACCAATATGGAGCAAAATAAACACAAGTTAGTATAAAGCAGCATCTTAAATTATGGTCCATGAAACTACAGTTTCTCTTAAGTCAAATGTTAGTGTAGTTCCAGCTCTACCGCAATTCAACTGGGACCTAGCCTAGACTTAGGTTCGTTTGTTTTTCACTAAAGCTCAACTTAGCCGTATTTGCTTCTGGTCCAAACATGTTTCTTGCACTCAGGGGGATGATGTGAACTAAATTATCCACATGGGTAGTCAAAGGTGAATTACGCTGTGGTCTTATTAATTCACGGTATATTAAATACTGCTTATAAAGCATATACGTCTAAACAAAAAGTTTTTGCAAGTCATGCGATGCTACGAGTATAATAAAATCCCCGAGACCATTTTGAATATTTCAGAAAACAAGTTTAAAACTTAGATCAAAGAAAGAAGTTCTTGGAAAAGCTTATTATAAACTGGACGATTATTTAAATGACCAAAATGCATGGGTCTGAGTGTCACTAGGTTCAATCCTGTATACAGGGTGTTTTGATACAGGATGTAATACAGGATGTAACAAAAGACCCTATTAATACTTAAGGGGGTGCCACAGGCCATTAAACTAAACAAATTTCACTATGGATCCAACATCGAAATCGGGGAAAAATCTGCTATTTCATACAAAACTGCAGTACTGACTCGGCTCAAATGAATACAGCAGATTTTTTTTCGCGATTTCGATGTTGGCTCCACAGTGAATGTTGTTTAGCTTGATGGGTAGTATGTGGTTTAAAGGTTAAATCATAATTTTCCTTTCCTTTAATTTTTTTTTTTCTTTGGCTTGACTTTGGTGCCCTGGCAGAAAGGCAAGTGCCTTTTATGGGACGCAACGTGCGCCAGCACTTTCACCGCCAGCTACCTAAGTCGCACGTCGCGGACGCCTGGAGCAGCCGCGGAGCTGGCTGCCGTCAGGAAGTGGGACACGTACTCGGCCCTGGTGACCGATTATCTTTTTGTTCCTGTCGCTGTTGAGACCACGGGGGTTTGGGGTGCCGAGGCTAAGTCCTTCATTGCGGAGGTAGGCCGTCGACTGAGGGAGCGGAATTGTGACCCCCGTTCCGGGTCGTTTCTGGTGCATAGGCTAGCCTTAGCTATTCAACGTGGCAACGCTGCAAGCATTATGGGCTCCTTTGCGCCAGGATCGACAAGGGGCGGGTTATTTGACTGAGCTTGTTCTTCATTGTTCTGACGAAGCTTGTTGCTGATTTTTGATTGTTTTTATATCTTTGTATTTGACGACGCTTGTGCTGACCGCTTCATTTTTGTGATTTATCTTAATGCTTTTTTGAATAAATTGATTTCATTTTCCTTACACCCTGTATACAACGTGTTAACGAATTAGCGCAAAACCTCATACACCCCAGCTGATTTATAAAAAAATAATTGAAACAACAATTTAATTATTTTGATACTTAAAATTTAAAGTTATTCGCATTTTAAGTTTTGAAGCAAAAATGATTTATCATTTCAGCACTGAAAGAAAGCGCTAACGTACTCATGGATACATTTTTATAATCTTGTTTTGGTAGTTAGTAGGGTGAGTGTGCCCGTGCGGTGGGTTGACATCGGGTTCAGAAAATTTAAAATTTTGCAAACAAATTATTTAATATTTTGAGAAAAAAAAACCTATTTTGAAACCATGATAATTCGACTCTGCTCTCGATTCTAAACAAACTACTTTATAGTTTTGCGTTAATTATCATTACAACACTATACTAAAGCACAGTATAAGAAAGAGTATAAAGTACTACATCTAAAGTATGTTGCATTCAATCCGAAGACAAATCCATCTTGCCGTACAATATTCCTCAGTGGCTACGAAACTTAGTTAATAATGAAAGCCACAGTGTTTTGCATATGCAGATTCATTTCCATTTCAAATGAAACGAGAATATGTAATTAAATGCTGACACAAACCGTAATACACTGAGCAAGCAGTACTGACACACAGATATTAAGAGAGCTATCACAGTCCAGTGGCGCCCTCATCACATTAAAAAAGATTTCTCAATAAAGAAAGCCTAAATTAAAAAAGTGATCAACATCAAAACTACAAAAGCCTTCAAGCTATTGTTATACAATACTTTTATAGGTTCTAAACATTCCACTTTCAGACAATTTCGAACGAAAACAAAAGCGGCCATTTTTTTTTTAAACTTGTATGTTTAGACCTTTAAAAAACCAATAAAAGTACTCTATGAAAATCGCTTGAAGGCTTTTGTAGTTTTGATGTTGATCACTTTTTTAATTTAGGCTGTGTTTATTGAGAAATCTTTTTTAATGTGATGAGGGCGCCACTGGACTGTGATAGCCCTCTTAAGCCGATCTATGCTAAATATAGGCATAGTTAATTTTTAAAAGACCGCTATCGACGGTGACGTTCACTTCACACGCTCAAAAAGAAAACCTACGTGATACTTGTTGGTCAAAGAATACATGAGATAAAGATGCCGGCCAAGCTTTAGAGCATTGATTGTGTATCCAGTTTGTTATTTTTGATCGAATGACTTAATAATATTTCTTTGATCACGATGAAGACTTTCTTAAGTGACTGAGTAAAATTATTGAGATTATCGATGTATATTAGTTCGATATAAGAGATAAAAACGTTTCTAGGCGTTCTAGTGATATTGTTTTTCCCTATCGTGATTGTCTTCGTATGAAATTCTTAACTAAATCATTATTAAGAACATGGAGGACTGTGAAGAAATCTTACTGCATCAATATTGAATTGATTAATGGTCGGTGTAGTACTGCCACTACTGTTTGCCACACAATTGTAATAAAATGCTGAAACTGAAAAACTAATTTTCATTTAACTTTTAGAGGTGATTTATTACAAAATCATTCACATCACATTTTAACAATTTTAACCGATTGCGGTAAAGCTGGATCGGTTCTGTTTTTAAACTTGCTAGTTCTGAATTGTACAATAAATAATATAATAAACAATAAATATACAGGGTGTAAAATTAAATGGGAAACTTACTTAAAGGGGTGCTTTAGACTGTTTAGACCATCAAACTGAACAACTTTCTCTATGGGATATCGAAATCGCGAAAAAATCTGCTGTCCCATACATTTCAGTCGAGTTAATTATGTTTGCAGTTTTGTATGGAACAGGGATTTTTTTTCTTGATTTCAGTGTTGGTCCCATACTAAAAGTTGTTCAGTTTTATGATCTGAAGCAGCTCTTTAAGTAAGTGTCCCATTTAGTTTTACACCCTGTATAAAAATTTTCTTCACATGTAAGTACAAGATAATTTTATTATTTAAAAACTGCTAACCTTATATTATCTTTTAATGTAATATTTAGTAGTGGAGTGTTTTTATGCTTTTGTTTTTTAATTTGACACTTTGTTTCAGATATTTAGTTTAATTAATAATTTGTTTGATTTTTTGGCGCGATGCTCACGACTATTTTTCCCCGAGGGGGTAGTCAGAGATATTCTGAAACCTCAGAAAATCTACGTTTCACTAGTAGTACCGAAACTCTGTCCAGTGTGACGGGGAGTGAGCCCGTCGCCACTTGTAATGGACAGTGGGTACAGTGGGTGGATTTCAATTTGATATTGAAATAAAAGTTTTTCAGTTTGATTTTCTGGCTCTGGAGTATATCCTTAAGTATTGTAACGCATTTGAGTTTACACCCTGTATAGGTAGTTGTAAACTTGTAAATCAATCACAATATAGAATCTTCATTTTCCAAACAGTAACGTTTCGGTGAACTGTTTAGAATTTTAGATCATAGGCAACTTTTGTTTGTAAATACTGAATCTGTCGAACGCTGCTTTGTTTACTTCTACGTTAAGTGATAGTTCTAGTGATGTGTAGTTTTTTATATTTTTATATCGATATTTTATTTTATGTAAGTCATTTTGATGCTTTAAGACGGTTTTGACATTTTATTTTTCATTAAATTACTTAGGTTCTATTTTATTGCGAATTATACTAAATAAGTAATATTATATCGTGAGGAAACCTGAATACTTTGAAATATACCCTGCCCTACACAAGTGCGTGGTAGGGTAGTGGACTAACACCCCCAGTGAGGGTGTGTGGGCGTTAGTCCACCACGCATGTGCCCTGCAGTGGGACGTATACATAGAAAGCTAATGTTGAAGTGTTATGATGAAATAATATTAACAAAATTGCTTAAAGTTTTTGAACCCAAACAGTTTTGATTCTACATGTGAACATGCCATTTTAATTATTCACGTAATTAATTAGTATCTCATTCGGTCGGTACCAAACTTGAGGCGTGGTAATGGCAATGGCGTAAATTATTTTTTTACACAATTTGATTGTCAATTTATAGTCTGGATAGTGAATGTCAATATTTTGAATAGAAAAGCTGAAAGGAGGACAATGCCGTTGGAATTGTCTTGTCTGGAATTTCTATTAAGAGACCAAAGACAACCATTATGTACATATCCTTTGAATTAAAGTTTTAATAAGTGGATGAGTACTATTTAGATATTATATTTAGTAATGGCCCATCCACTGTAAATGCTTACTTCATTTGTGTCAATAATGTAACCATTTATAATAAAATTGTCTAATATTATGGGATTTTATACACACAGGTGACTAACAA
Organism: Agonopterix subpropinquella; assembly: GCA_922987775.1. NCBI lineage: Eukaryota > Metazoa > Arthropoda > Insecta > Lepidoptera > Depressariidae > Agonopterix > Agonopterix subpropinquella. Next base: position 16,463,095 of record OV277709.1, on the reverse strand, counting down.
ATTTTCAATTAAAACATCAAAATCAACCCAAAACACGTGTTCCAAATTCCCAATTTAGCTCCGAAAAACCAATTAATCGATAACACTGTCCCATCACTAGTCGTATCGCTTTATAACTGGAAGCTATTAACGCTCCCCTATTCACTTAGCGTCTGGCGCGACTAAACAATACCCCCATTATCGGTCTACCCGCATAAAAATATAAAGTATTTACCACCCTACGACGGGAAGTAACTATACACAAAAAAAGTGTAAGTGTTGTTGGACGAAATTTCCTGTTGTATTTTTTCTTTTGTTTGTTATAAATAAGTATTCCATGGTGAGTATTTTTAAAGAGCACCTTTATAACTCGATGCACACCGTGGACACTTCATGCAAGGCTCACACTGACAAGAAAAGGTTTTTTATTATACTTAGCACATGTATTTTTTTAATTTGTATTCGAAAAATTTGCTGTTCCATACAAAACTGCTGTACCTGACCAATTCAAATGTATGAAACAGCTGATTTTGTTCACGTTTTCTGAGTGTTGCTCCATTGTGAAAGTTGTTTTATTTATTTATTTTATTTTATTTTATTTTATCAGGTTCATCAACAGCTGTTACAATGATACATTGGTACAATTTACAATTACATCGAGTACTTAACTTAATGCACAACCACTTAGAGATGAACACCTCATGACACAACCACTTAGAGATGAACACCTCATGTTGTTCAGTTTGATGGTCTGAACTGCCTGTTACAGTATTTGCCAGCAGGCTGTCACTTATACCACATACCCTGTCAGGGCTGCTAGAAGATTTTTAATAATTATTCAGCCATGTCACTGAAATTATACAAAATTAACTTGCCGGATACATACTGGTGTAAAAAATTCAAAAATGAATAAAACTATGATTTTTCTGATTATTCGTCATGTAATTGGAACTCAGGTAGATTTTTTTAAAGGGGATCATCAGACCATCAAACTGAACAACTTTCTCTATTGGACCAACGCAGAAACCGCGAAAAAAAAAGTAGGTTTGCAGTTTTGTATGGAATTTGAAGTTTTGTATGGAACAGCTAATTTTCTTCGCGATTTCGATGTTACCGTCCCATATAATTTGAGTCGAGTAGGATTGCAGTTTTAGTATGGAAGACCAATTTTTTTTTCGCCATTTCGATTTTGGTGCCATATAAAAAGTTGTTCAGTTTGATGGTCTGATCATCCCGTTAAAAACCGTCAGCATATTAATCATTTAATCATTTTATAACATATTTAAAACCTGTATTCTGTGTGAAATAGAGATGGGAGGTGGAGTGTCCAAGTTATCCGAACTACGAATACGAACGAGTAATGAGCGTGTAGCATTGAACTTGAACCGGGCAGTCGTTCCAGTCTCGTTACGACGTACGATTTGCGTGGATAAGACTTTTAGAACATAACTTATTACATTTATGTAAGTGCTTTGATAAAATAACTAACGCTTAGAGCCTTAGAACATAGATTTATGTTATGTGTTAATTAAATTACTTTTATTAATAAAGAACGTGGATGTTCTGAGGTTTCAGAATATCTCTGACTACCCCCTCGGGGAATATAGTCGTGAGCATAATGCTATGCTTTATTAATAAACCAAGTACTTAACGCTCACAGGCATATATATTGTTCTGTCCAAATTGAAGCTTGTGTTACAGAAACCAGACACGAAGATCATAATTTATACAAGTCAAAATTGATATCATTATAAATTAAGAGTCTATCAATCAAACTGAACAACTTTTACTATGGGAGCACATCGGATCGGAGCATACAAAAAATCTGCTGTTGTATACATTTGAGTCGAGTAGGCACTATAGGCATTGCAGTTTAGTATAATGATATAAAATTAAACACCCTGTATGTATACCTAATTAGCTTTATTTAGTTTTTGAAGTGCAAATGTTATTTTCATAAGCATAAGTATATGCTCACGGCTATATTCCCTGAGGGGGTAGTCAGAGTTATTCTGAAACCTCAGAACATCTCCATCCTCTATTATTTTTATTCATGAATATTATTTAAAAAAATACTTAGTCAAAAAAGCAGACAATGTCCCAATAATATTTTTAACTAATTTAAGATCCCATTTAGCTAACGAGTTCAATATTTTAAGAATCGTGTTACATGTGTGTGTGTAAATAAAGAAAAAGCACACGCAAGTCTTATCCATGCTATTGCGAACGCTTACGACCAGTCATTATGAAGAACCCGACCGCGTCGGTCCCTTCTTCTATACGCATTCGTACGGAACGCACCTTCCTGTGGCCTTCGCTTAGTCATTTGAATTTGGAACATAATATAACTTTTTTGGTTGGCCAGTATGAATTTTGAAACCTTGGGCGAGTGCGGAGTAAGCTTTAAAAATCTTTATTTAAAAAAACGGATAGTCTATAAGAGATAAGAGTAATTTTGGTAACCATCACCTGCAAGGCTGATTCAGTGTTCATAGGGTGTAGAGCATCTCTGTGATGGGGTTGGACCAGGTCTGCCTACATAACTCCAGCTATGATATGCGAATAGTACAAAAACTGACATGGTCTATCAGTCGGTTTAGGTTAGGAGTTACAGCCGTTCAAAGGTAGGAACTTCGAATAGCTGTATCACAATCTAGAATTTTGTTAAATGTTGTTTAAGGCTGCACCGAGCCTATTGTGCTACCCCCAGTCGTATTTTGTAATTTTTTATCAATTAAACAATATTTCCAAAAAACAAAAATGTTACATAGCTATGGAATTTATGTTCTAAAATAAATGATTTTGATTTTAGTCATAGCTGATTTTCAATTCCGATAAATTGACTGCGGCTTTGCTTTTATTGTTTGTAGTTGTTATCTTTAAAACCGCCAAAACTGGCCACTTTTAACGATAATAGCTACAAGCATAAAACATTATAATCCGTAATGTTTCAATAAATTGAAAGCCAATCAGGACTACAATGTGACATTCTTGTTTTTTGGAAATGTTATTTAATTGTTTAGACATTCAAAAAATACGATTGAGGGCAGCACAATAGGCTCGGTACCCTAATATTAATTTTAATTTGCTAAAATTCAAAGACTTTTGCTGTTGAATGAACATGCGATACAGAGTGTGTAATTATAATCATATATTTAAACAACTCACGACTATAATCTCTTTGGGAGTGATCAGAAAGCTAATAATTTCCAGTGATTCGAATCAATATTGAATATCGATTCGAATCACTGAAAATTATTCGATTCATAAGACACCACTAGAAAACCAATAAAAAAGAACGAAAATACCGCGCGAAAAACGTATTTCATTTGAATTTAGAATCAACAAAGAAGAGTAAATAAGAAAAAAAAACATAAAGCGCCGTTCACAAAGGGTGTTATTCCTGCCAGCATAATCATATTTCTGAATTATCTGTGACAATTTTAAAGATGTACGAAAATTTTAATTTACCGTGCATTATTTCCTTTCTTGTCCTTTCTAGATGACAAATCTCCTAAAATAAGCGATTCTAGTCTTTACGCCATTTACGTAAGAGTTTTAATAAGGACTTCTTATATTGACCAGATACAGCCTTTTGTACTAAAAAGGAAAACACTGAGTTTATTATTGGAAAAAAGGTCTCGTAGATTTTATGAGGTGAGAATTTTTACACTTTATTTTATTAAAAAGGGAGATGAAAGAGTCTTTGTGCTTTGTACCGCTGTAAGTTGATAATACGTTGATACTCGTACCAACATTTTATGGTGATGGATAAGATTTTATAGGGACCCACGATTTTACTTTGATCTAAGGACCCACGACAAAAACAATAAAAGCGCGAACCCACGATGACTTTTTGCAGCGATAACAAAGACCATAGTGTAATAAAAACGAATAGTGGGGAAGCTCAACGGTCACGACAGGTCAATCGGGCAGGGAGGAGCGCGTTCCGGCCCCCTCTGCCTGCGTGCGTACGCTCAAAGCTAATTCAATTACGGTACGCCCATCCCCCGCAAACCGCGCGAGCATAGACCGGCCGCAGCCGCTGAGATTCACCACTATTCCTATTTATTACATTATGGCTGTTCAATACTGTAGAGCGTTTCGTAAATGCACTCCGGAAAGCTTGAGAAAATTTTGTTAGTCGTTCTTCTTCTTCTTATCGTGTGGGCAGAGCCCTGATCGATTGAAAAAGAATTTGATAAAGTATATAACGCATTTAAGTTTACACCTTGTATATTTCGAATATGCAATAGGTATTTAGAACGTGTCAAAGTCTGGATACGTGCTTGGCTCAAGTGAGTAGTCAGACTCACTTGAGCCAAGCACGTATCCAGACTTTGTTATCGGGGGGGTACATTCGATTTCGGGGGGGATTTTCATTGAAAAACGATGAAAAAATTATACCGATACTCACTGTTCCATAAAAATACTTGGATTTCGGGGGGGGATAAATCCAACCTATCCCCCCCTCCCCCCTGGATACGTACTTGACTTGAGCTCATGCAAACTTGTGGACCTGAAGATTCCCTGAACACAAATCTTCTTTATCGAACCATTCGCATTTCAAAAATAAAACTTCTGTACTCCTCATGTTCAAAGAGGAGATCCTGACTGTACCTTGAAGAAAACCGTGTGTTCTTTGAAAGTACAGTTCACCTGAAAAGTCCAATTACTTAACAGATTCTAACTCGCCCCTTTGTTCAGTATAGAGTAGGGTTGCCGCTACAAAGAATTCGTAATCCGTTCATTTTGAAAATTGAATGCCGAAACATATCCGGCTGGACAATTACATGGGTGTTTAAATTTTTACTTGTTTATTCGTGTGGATATACAATACATTGGGTTCACAAGGAGCGTGGCAGAAAATTATATGAGTGAGTATAATATCCGATTGTCATCTATTTATATACTATTATAAAACTGTAAATATGGTAATTTGATTCTTTGTTCGCGCATCACGCGACAACGATTTTGATTAAACTTTTTGTGTCTGAAAGCTTATGAGTAGATTTAAAATCAGCCTGCGCAACATGATAGAGGTGAGAGCGACACAGGTCACTTCTAAACGTAAAATTGGCGGTTGTCTCCATAGTATCTCACTCAAATTTGAAGTTTAGAAGTGACCTGTGTCGCTCTCTCCTCTGTCATGTTACGCAGACTGGTATATCATTTATCTCGCTACGATGACGGGAACCAATGCGGATGAAGTCGCGGGAAAACTTTATTCTATTCTATTCTATTTTTGTTTAATGGCGTTTCCTTGGTGGATTTTGCCAGTATCTAGTTTAAAAAGAGCAATTAGTGCTTGACGTTGTACGGTAATTGGATATGGCGATCTCAAAGCCCCGTTTTTATACAAAAACACACACTCGAAACCGCCATAAAATGGCGGAGCCGCGTGGCTACTTAAATCGCGAGCCAACGACAGACGTCCACTCGAAAGCCCTCTAGCCACGCGACTCCGAAAACTTTATTAAATGAGAATAAAATAATGTAAAAGGAAACAAATAGAAAATGACAGATTTATTGAAAGTCAAAGAAACATGTTTTTTTTAAATGTTTATAAATGTGAGTGTTTTACTGAAATAAAAATAAAAAGTTCTTCGAAGCGCATTAATAAAAATTAGATAAGCAATAGGTTTAAGTTTAGGGTAAGTTTTGCTTGTGCTTTTACTATTTCATTCTTTTACTTTAATAAATCATCACGTTTAGATAAGCAATAATAATAGTTAAAAAAAATGCATTAGAAGATTGTGTCCACTTTTAAATTTCATAAATATTTATGCAGGTAAATGATTAAATCGTCAATAAAACCACTATACAGTTTTACGAATGCCGAATCAACAATTAAAAATCCCGACGCCAGACAACCCTATAAAGACGATGCTCGTTTGTAAGCCGTAGAAAGTTTCGCAAAGTAAAATTCTTTTGTCCGGTCTCCTACTCAAAGTTACAACTTCTTTTTTTGACTTTATGTACGAATTGGGATTTCGTTTTGTTACTTCAGAGTCCAAGTTTCAGCTAATTCTTCCCTTACGTTTCTTTTTGGTGAATGATAACGGGCATTATATAACAAAGTTTTTTATTGCGCAAATATTTTTTGAAGTGCGAGGGTGGATTGTATATTTGTTAAAACATATTTTCTCAACTGTTTTTTTTTTAAATAAAATAAAATTGCTTATTTTGTTGTTTTTTGTGTGGCAGCGTGGCCTACAGAATCGTGTGGTATATTATGAAGTCAGAACTATACAGGGTGTAAAATTTTATGCGTTACGTACTAAACAGGGTGTTTCAGACCATCAAACTGAACAACTTTTACTGCTGGACCAACATTGAAATCGAGATTTTTTTTTAAATATTTTCCATTATTTAGGTCGACTTGCCATTTAAATTTTCTATAGAAAAGCAGATTTTTATTCGCGATTTCGATTTTGGTTCTATTGTAAAAGTTGTCCAGTTTGCTGGTCTGCAGCAGCCCCTAAAAAATCATTCGCATTTAAATTTACACCCCGTATTATTATCAATTCTGTGACAATACTGAACTCGAGACTCTAGCATGTACCTACTTAGACTAAAAAGCCTTCAAAAGTTTCCACCAAAAGGCCTACCACATAAAAAAGAATTGCAGGAAAAGAAAGACCGTCAACTTTTCTCCTATTCTATTACATTATTCAAAGGCAAATCTGAACCGGGTGACTTCTGCACTCTTTTTCAACGTGCAAATCCTCTGTTAAATCCCTTGTGCCTGCTATTTTAAAGACGGAAATGGGTTGTTTTAGCGGACTTCTTTGGTAGAACGTAGAATAAAGTTAAATCTAAGTGAGCAATGCAGTGCACAAGCCTAACGGACCAAAGAGATAGCAGTGTTTGGTGTAGGGTGCCACATTCAGAGAATAGCGATTTTAATTTATTATCTAAGTGAAATTTTTTTTTCTTGACTGTTGAGTTGACATCCTTACATAATAATATCACAATACAATATACGAAAGAGTATCTTGTAGCCCACCGTCCCCCCCACCCTTTCTAGCAGGAAGCGTGGCGGAAATTCCTGTCTCGCACGCAATCACTCAGTATCGCACATGCTAGCCTCTTCTTAATTTTTCCCATTTATATGAAATTACAGCTGTGTCCTCGGTTAGCTAAAAAGCCAATGTTTGCATTGACCAATATTAAATATGTATTTTTATACATGATAATGTGTTGGTGTGAGTGTGTTTTGTATTTTAAGTAAAATGTTTAAATAAGGCTAGAATAATAGTAGAATGTAACGTCATCTTTGACCAATGTAAGCAAATAATTCTGTCAACCTTTTTTCTGATTAACATAATGGAAGAGAGCGCAGTACACGTCTCGAAATTGAAGCATGTGCCTTTCTGCTGAGCCAGTGACAAATCCGTATTCATATATGTTCCCAAGTTTGGACTTTGGACTACTGAGGTCCGAGCTAGAGACCGTATTTACGGTTGCGAGGCAATCTCATAACTATGAGCTATATAACAGCTGAAAGGAAAGTTCCACCAAAAAAACTTCAAATCAACTCAATACCATCTGTAGTCACCGCAACAACTAGCACCCCACCCAACAGTATGCAAACCAAAGCAACACAAAGAACCCTTTACCTACAGTATATTTGATGAGAATCCACAAAATAGATGAAATTTGTTTTGGTCTAGACTTCAGGAAGTGCGGCTCTCTACTTCTAGATTAAGTTTCGCTTTGTAGAGGACAGACGAAGGGAGATTACAAACGCAATCTTGTTCGAGTTTAATTTAAATTTAGAATGGACTGTTTGTAAGAAGATGGGCAAAGGAAACTGCTATGAAATATGGAGCCGCAAAGCAGGGTGTTAGCTGAGCAATTTGTTTTCAAAGTACCCAGCGAACTTTGTATGAAGTAAGAGGTTTCAGCCATGTTGAGTTGAATTTTAATCCACACTAAAATACTTCAAAAAGTTTCTTGTCTGGATATGCAAGCAAGATTACTAAAAAGCAACTACGTCTACGTAACAGAATACATTATCCGTTTCTAAGATACGCGCAAAAATGTATTGACTCGGTCGGCGTTGTAATTACATCGACATTCTCTCGGGCGCATTCGCTTACTATGTACTTGAGTGTAAAGCGTCACATCGTTGTCAAAAACATCGACGAGCTCACAAATGTAAGGGTGCGTCCACATCTGACGACCGCGCCGCGAATGCGCAGCTCGCGCGCCGCTCGCGAGCGGCTCGCGAACAGCGCGCGAGCTGCGCGGGTGCATTTTTTCCTCGTGTGTCGCTGCTGCGCAGATCGCGCGCCGTTCGCGAGCTGCGCATTCGCGACGCGTTTGCCAGATGTGGACGCACCCTTACATACTTCTTGCAACCCTCATGTCGTCGAAGTTTTTATATGAGTTTGACACATACGAATACCGAACGCCGATGTTTCATCGACGAATTCAAGGTTGTGACTATGTTTGCGCTTAGAAAATTGCATTGCTTATCTCGGTACCTACGGTTGAGTGGCGGAAGCCTGGTGTGACTGGTTCACACTCTTGATGTACTTACGTATACTCTTCTTTCTTATCGTGTGGGCAGAGCCCTGGTGTCAGAGTTTTTACAGACCGCCTTACGACCTCTGACGTGGTTTTTATGTTACAACTACTACCACCAGCGACCAACGGCTTAACGTGCCAGTCGAAGCACGGAATCATTTTTCTTTCCAGACATTCAGGTGATTCAGCCTGCAATGTCCTAACCAACTGGGGAAAAACGCACAAAGTGACATATCACTAGGTGTCCACCGTGGGAATCGAACCCACGACCTCCGTGTCGAGAGCCCAATGCTCTTAACCATTAGACCACTGGGGCAGAGCATACGTATACTGATCAAATGCGTGACGTAAACTTTTAGTTTAATTGTCACTGTCTACTCGTATGGGACATCGGCGTGACTGATACTCAGTGAAACAAGCAAAACAAAATTTTAACAAAAGATTTAAACCCCCTTCAAAAAAACTAAAAGGTTAAAAAATAATATTGCAGCCGATGACTTTTTCGTTGGCATCATAAGAACATTAATTTGTTTTATAGAAGTCTCTGTCAAGCCGATTCGCGACAGGGCTTGCATTAGTTTTTGGCTTGGCTTGACACCGACTTCTATAAAACAAATTAATTTTCTTATGATACGAACGAAAAAGTCATCGTCATTTTGTTAAAATTTTGTTTATTTCACAATTTTCAGTGGTGAATTCATTAGTTCGATTTAACAGTAGTGCTTCAAATTAACAAACGCACTAGTCGGCACTACGATTTTCGAAGGTTCCCCTAGATTTCTCTGGGATCCATCATCAGATCCTGGTTTCCATCATCAGATCATGGGACCACCCTTGGGATATCTCCTTTCCAACAAAAAAAGAATCATCAAAATCGGTTCATAAACGACGAAGTTATCCGCGAACACACATTACAAAAAAAACAATATGGTGGTATGAACTGAGAACCTACTCCTTTTTTTGAAGTCGGTTAAAAATGGTGGTAGGTAGCTAGCCCTTAGTCGCCTCTTATAACGCCCACGGCAAGAAATGGGATGAGTCAAATAACATATTCCAATGAATGGTGCTTCCTTATATTAATAAACAAAATAGAATGAGAAAATAAATCGAAGCGGATACGAACCGAGAAACTTCCGAAATCAAGAATGCCTGATAACCGAAGAGGTGTAATGAATTCATGAGCCAAGTTGTAGAACTTGAAATGTATTCAGGATAAGGCTTTGCGGGAAATACGCGGCAACTGTAATGGGTCATTTTCTTACGTTTTCCTCTGTACCGATCTAGAGCAGGCTCGAGAAACAGCTGGAGAATGTGTGAAATCATGCAATAATAAAAGCGGTCAAGTGCGAGTCGGGCTACTCGCGCACCGAGGGTTCCGTACCACACCACTACAGAACACAACATTATTAACTTAGAAAAAAATTATTATTTTGTCCGGGACCTTTAGCGCGAGACCGACTCACACTTGGCCGTTTTTTAGTATTTGTTGTTATTTTGTAGAGTATGTTCTATAATCACACTAAGTTTGACGCTTGTATGTATTACCGTTTTTACGATAGAGCGTGAAGAAAAAACGTTGATAAAAACTAGTTTACTGTTGAGAACCCCCCATAATTTTTAACTTTTTGAAATTTTTATTATTTGTTGACAAACCCGCCGCAATAACGCATAATCTGAGAACTACGAGAATTTCAACTATGTAGCTATTACGGTTCAAAAGTTACAGCCCTAAATAGGTAGGACAGACGGACGGACGGACAGACGGACGGACAGACGGACGGACGAACGGACGGACGGACGGACAACGTTGGCTTAGTAATAGGGTCCCGTTTTCACCCTTTGGGTACGGAACCCTAAAAATAGGTATAGTACTTGATTATACCTTTACTACGACTTAACAAAGACATGACACAAGAGTGCGATTTTTGAAAAGCATAACGCTGAGTTCAGCAGTTGTAAATGTCAAAATTACTGTGGAGATATGCATCTTTCTACTGCTGATTTGACTTTCGAAAATCATACTTCAGGAGTGCGATTTTTGAGAGTCAAATCAGCAGTAGAAAGATGCGTATCTCCATACTAATTTTGACATTTTCAACTGCTAAACTCAACGAATGAGATTCAAAAATCGCACTCCAGGTCTTGTTATTTAAATTATACAAATAAGACCAAGAAAATTTGCTGAAGCTATTTTAAGTGGATGATCCGAATCTGACCATCAAACTTTCTCTACGGAACCAACATCGGAATCGCGAAATTAAAATCTGCGTTCCATAAAAAACTGCAAACCAATATGACCAAAAACGCCCAAAAACAACTTAAATAAGATGGCGTACATTATGATGGCATCTTATTTTGCGCATTTAACGTCACTTTGACAGCACTAAAGTCAGCTGTTGGTTTTCTGTCTCTTTTCTTAATCTTATTTTAGAAAGTGACAGGAATACATTTAGTTTAGTTTAGTCGTGGTACACTCCGAATCGAGGCCATTGGTTTGTGGTATGGGTACCTAACCCTACCTATTTGTGGTACCTACCTAAGTTCTTTTTATCATTTACTTAAAACATTACCTTCCTTTTGGCACAGTCGGAGTCGGGTAAGAAGCTACTAATAAAAGGAAATTAGGTTCTTAGCTTTGTAACTGTTAAATTTTTTACCTTTAGTTTTATGCATTCCAACATACCTGTAAAAGAATAAAAACAAATTAGATGCTATGGAAAAAGTGTAGAACAAGTGGTTGTAGCAAATTTTCTGTCCAAGGAGAAAGTTTAAAAATTTAAAATTATCTTGGACCATCAAAATTATGTGTATTGATTGATATAAGTGAAAACTGTGGGTACTGTACGCAATGAGCGTTTTTCAAGCAATTCTTCTGTGGAACGCTAGATGGCACCACAGAGCTGTGCCAATCTGTACTGAACTGTCAAAATGTTGACTGTTCGATACAGATGATTATCATAAAGATACAAGCATATATTTAAATGTAAGTAATATTTAATCATTTACGAATCATTTGCATAAAAAATCAGAAACTCTACGCTTGACAATGCTGGTTATCCTTTTGCCAATACCTGTGTTTAACATTGACATCTTTGACATGTACCAATGTTCTATGCTCTATGGAGAACAATATCATCTGTTGAGAAATAGGGGAGCGGACTGCATAAAATATATTTTAGTTTTATCTTCTTGGTAAAAAAAACATTTGAAAATAACGCAATACTCACATTTTTAGCTTTTTTTAAGCTAGAGTACTATTTTTAATAACATGATGAACTATAAAAAGTAATGAAATGTTGATGACGTCACTAATACTATGAATAATGTACTAAATACCCACAGGTATTTGTACAATTTTTCATACATCGCGCGCGTTTTGACGTTCGATTAAAAGTTGCTAATTTGACTAATTGTCCCAGACTGTCCGATCCCCTATTGGAGAAGTACTTAATAAAAAAAATTTTTTTTTTTCATCACATCACACAAATTATCTATTCACATTTAAAGTACCAGAATCGAGCCTGGACTTTTATTATGATGACTAGACAATGATATAAAATACATACCTACATAGATACAAACATCCTCGATTCATATTCATCATACAAATATTTGTCCCTTACGGGATTCGAACCCGCGACCACAGCATGCGGGTTCAATACAGACTGTGCTACCGGGCCGTCATTCAAGTTCATTAAGGGGCTATGTAAAAAAAGTAGGATTCTTCAAAGCTCCATATATCATGAAGTACTAACAGTAGGAGTATGATTTGCGGATATATGTGTAAATTGAACATATAATTGAAGTTTTGATTAGAGCCAAAACACGATTAAGATAAATTTTCTCGATAGAAAAACAAGCCAAAGTAGCCTCCGTTTTTGTCTATAAACGCTTGTAACTGCTAAACGGTGAATAATAGAAACATCAGACTTGATTTAAAAAAAGAGGTTGCTATTATCTAAGTTTTGATTAGAGCAGAATTGAACTAACATAAATAGTACAATCACAATTAAATAAAGTTTGTTTTTTCACTTGATTCTCATCTCTTTCTCTCGCATCTGGCAGTAATATAAGCTATCACACGTCCGTTTCGCTAAAATTATTTTTCGACATAGGCTCTTAACTACTTATTAGACGAAAGTTGGCAACCAAGTAATTAAAAAAAAATTATGGATATCCTCTTTGTATCTAGAACACCATACAAATCTACTTAGCAAGTTAGCAGTCAAAGTTCTAAGTTACCTTAAATTGTACCTAAGTTAGGTAATACCAAAAAAGGAAAATCCGCCTCTAGATGCAGACGTAATTACATCCAAAATTGTCTCCTCATCACAAAATATCTAGTTTTATTTTAGACACAGCCGGGATGAGGGTCCGACCTCATTTTGTATAAGTAGGGTAACCATTTTACTAAATAACATTAGGACTTAAGTACATTAACTATGAATGGAAAGAAAATTCCTGAGACTAAAAAAGGTAAAGAATATCTTACGTAGAAAATTGAAATACTGGCGTTATTATGGAAATACTTGAAGTAAATATATTATCTTGCACTTTTTTTTTTGAGAGACATTCTTGAACTTTTTAGAGCACATTAAATCCCTCCCTACTATTAGCATAAAAACGCTAAATTTGATTAGTCTCTATGTCTTTACATGTAAACTATAAAACAGCTGCGGCCGCAGCATGATGCGTGCGATAACGTCTCTTATCACGTCACGTTATTTGCCACGCAAAATAGAAAGAGAGATAAGACGTAATAGCGCTTTACCGCGCTGTCATGCTGCCGGTGCGGGTGCAAATGCGGTTTCATAGAAAATATGGCGAAGAACCTGTAATTTGAGAAAAGACACACAAGTCACCTGTTATCAAAAATGTTGTATAGTAACTAGATTGTGCACTACAGTGCTTTCAACGAGACCAGTAAGCTTCCCAGAACACCTGTGTGTCCCTTTCTAAATAAGGTGTTAGCAACACGTTAGAAAGAGACACACCGGTATTCTGAGGCGACACATTTGCTTGGTTTTCAGCTTACAACAACATTGAAGGAAATTCATACTTTTTACGTAACATTCTCCACGAAATTCGAGAGTTTGGTCCACTCATAGAATACTATAAATACAATGTTCTTGCCTGTTATCAAGAATCTTTAATTTTTTTATTCCTGGAACAACAAAGTAGCATGGAAACCCTAAGTTGTTGGGTCTCTGGAACTCATTAAGTCGCTCCGCCGCTTAATTTTTAACTTAAGTGAAAAAATTTAGTGAATTTCCCAGTTTGTGCCCTCAAGTGTGAACTAAGAATTTTTGACGCTCTTTTTTTTGTCCTGTTTTTAAGTAGAATATTGTCGAGAGCGGAAAAATAGAATGCACGGAAAATGTTTGCAACGCAGCAAGCTTTCTAGTAAAGTAACGATGTAATTTCTCTAGATAAAGGCTTCTAAAAATAGAAACAATGTTTCATAAGCTATTTTTTTCAATGTTTGTAGGAAATTAAAGTCTATTCATAGATAATTTTCTTGTTTACTTAGCAGGTTATTGAAGCAAGGCTCTTATTAATCTTAAGTTACATAATGGACGCTTCATAAACGGGTTCGTACTGATATGAAGAGGATAGCACATGTCATACTGGGCGAGCGCAAGTGAGTGAGTGGCCAGGTAGGTAGGTGGTACCGCTGGTGGTACACTGTACCACCAAGTAGGTACCGAGACCGGGAAAGCTCAACATTGGTGGAAGGAGGGAGAGATCGTACTGTGCGTAGATAAGATACGTAACTCTTTGTGGTACAACCATGGTACAACCTTACTTTAGACTTTTAAAAGTCACATAGAATTTATACAACGTGTTAATGAATTAACGCAAAACTAGAAAGTAGTTTGTTTAGAATCGAGAGCAGAATCGAATTATCATGGTTTCAACATAGGTAATTTTTTTCAAAATATTTAATATTTTCTTATAAAAATTTTAAATTTTCTGAGTTCCATGTCAACCCACCGCACCGGCAAACTCACCCTTCTTACTACCGAAACAAGGTTCTTAGGAAAATGTATTCATGAGTACGTTAGCGCTTTCATTCATGACTGAAATGATACCAAATCATTTTAACCACAAAACTTAAAATGCGATTAAGTTTAAATGTTAACTATCAAAATAATGAAATTATTGTTTCAATCTCATTATTTTGTTATAAATCAGTTGGGGTGTATGAGGTTTTGCGCTAGTTTATTAACACGTTGTAGAAATATTCCGTTATATCTATCACACTTATTCGTAAGAAGCCCTGTGTCTTGATAGGCTGCGTAACCAGCTGTGTAACTTAGTTTCCTATACTCTAATCAGATTATCAATATTCGTGTGTACATGTTATTTCCTATAAGGAAAAACTCTAAAGTTGAATGAACTAATTATTAACGATTTAATTGTTACCTAAACTAAACATTCAAACGTTACAGTTAATAATTCTACCACCTAGTTTTAAATTCCTAGTAACACAGGAGACAAAGTATGCTTAACTAATAGCGTATTTAAACAATGTCACCGAAGCGGTGCTAAAATAAAGCACCGACCAGATACTGTACTGAGTCGAGTGACTGCAGTTAAGTTTTGTAATTACATAATACAATATTGTATGACATAATTAATGTTCATGTTGTTACTGTTACAATGGTAGCATCTGAGACTATGATGGCCATAATTAAATAATTATGTTCCCGAGATGGTAGTCGAAGATATTATAAATATATATCATATATATCATATTTCAGTATGCCCACTTTTCATTAACAGTGCCCAAACGTTGTCTGATGAGTGATGAGACACGTAGTGAGTGAGCCTATCGCTACTTAGAATGGAAATTGTGCATAGCATAATACAAGCCTCGATAAGATCATGCCCAAAATTATAAATGAAAGTTTGGCTGAATTTGCGTCAAGATATGAATAATGTTCTAAGCATATTATAACAGGAAAATTGTTAAATATTGTGATGGTAAATATTAAAAAAATCCTAATTTATAAAAACATTTCATACCTTACAAAAATCACTCTAAAATTGTATTTTATTTTTAAACCCCCATTCCCACAGGGCCAAAAATACATATGAAGGGATTCATAATTCAGACCAAATATTTTTGGTAATTGAATGATGATGATGCATCTTTAGCCTTGTTTTGGGTATTGCCTTTAAAGGCTGTCGGTTTCCTCACTGCAAAAAACCAAAAATACAGAAACACATAAACAAACTCACACTTACCCATACGTACGGTGCCGTGGTTCAACTTGGACCACGACTTGGACAACTCGTATCGCACACACTCGTAGATACACACACTCACACCACAATAATATCATAAAGTAAATAAATATTAATGAAATACCAACAAGAGATACATTAATAATATACAACATAAACACTATTAATAAACTTTTAGTCGAAATTAATGTCGATAACTAAACATATTTTGAAATAATTCATTCGTTGGTTTGTTAAAACCTATACAAGGGTAAACAGTTGTATTACTTGAAGGGGTCATTGTACCCATGATACTGAACAACTTTCCCTAAGAAATCTATATAGCAAAGCAAAAAAAATCGACTTTTCATACAAACGTTCGACCAGCTGATTGCAATTGCATTTAGTATGGAAAGTCTACAAATTATTTTTCCGATACTATCCTATCCTTTCTCAGGGAATCTTGTTCAGTATCATGGGTACAATCACCCCTTTAAGCAATGCAACTGTTTAGTGTTTACCCTAACATCCTGTGTAGGGTGATGATGATGCCGCTAATAAACGTGTGCTTTAGCTAACGAGGGTAAACTAAGAACTAAATTATTATCCCCTTTAAAGTAAACTTGGTGTATTTCCTAGCAGCCAGCATATCGCAACACTTAGTTTGAAGGATAATCTCAAGATTTAATAGCGAGGCAATAAATCTCAAAGCTTTGGCAGAGACTGTCTACAATTCGAGCTATCTTTATTATACGTAGTCATATTAACATACGTTCATAACTATGCGTCACAATACAAAGATATAACAGTAGAGTAACTAGTCGTGTCCTTGAAATTAATGCCTACTCTCGATCCTGGTCAGAGCGTTACCTTTCAGCATCAGGAATGAAATTCACTGTCACATTGCTGACGATGACGACCGACGTGACACTCGATGCTTTTGATAACCGAGGTAGCTTTGATTGCGCTAAGTAATTCTACTCCTAACTGTGATTGGACAACGTGCGTAGCTAAATTTTTTACACATTCGGTATCGCCCTTATTATTTGACAGCCGCTTGACAGATCGCTCAGACATGTTAGCTTTCAATCACATAATACATAAGCCAAAAACACAGAATAGGTAATAGTATTACTGGATTGCAATGTGATTAGAACGAAAATTCAATGGGGATTGAACTTCGATGTTTTAACTTAGCACGATCGGGATCTTGGCCGTGTATGTGACGCTAGTCTGTGTGTGTGCGTCGATTCGGGGGCGCTTGCATTTAGTTAGAGTACTGCATAACTTTTCTATTGTGTCTGCTTGGTACAAGATTTTCGTCCGGAGAAATATTAGGATAAGAATTTCGAATGTAAAATGAAATAGCAAGACAGTTTGCGATATGAAAATGTCATTAAGCTTAATACAATAGTTGATGTGGTTGTTTGTTGTGCTGAAATTAATCTTATTCCGAGTAGAACAGTACAACCCGCATTCTCCGTCGAGCAAAAAGCACAAAATTACCAGCGCCATCTAGTTTCTGTTGCAGTTCTAATCGTTGTAAAGAGCGCCGGGGGTGTGGTTCTTTTTTAATCTGGGAGGCACTTGATGTACAATTGCCCTTTAGTCTGACTGACTTTATTTGACCTTTACTCATTGACGTAGAATACTGTGGACGCCGGGTCTAGAAAAAAATTCTCGAAAAAATTGTCCGAGACTAAACTACACAAACACGTACTTGTACGAGTATAAACACTACACCCGTGTACGGGTATAAACCAACTAAAAACATTGAAAATGCTAAAATTCTTTCACATTTCATTCCCCCATCGTGGCACGGTGCACGCCGCGTTCGCGTTGTTGGCCGATCAAACGAAGACTGTCGCATAGTTCGTTCTCTTTTTAGTGCTCTTTTGGTTCGGACACTTTTGAGCGCGGACCCTACGTCCAGTAGTTGGTAAGTCAATGTCGTTAGTCCACCAAATATTTTGTCTCTCTGTAGGACGCATCAACATCTTAAAAGCTTCGACCTTGAAAACCTTTTTCGTCCTATCCCAGCCGTTCCCTTCAGGATTTTTATCTCCTATAATAACGATTGCCATAAACATCATGTAATGCAGTCCCTTTTGACCTAAGCTTTATCGTTTGCGTTTCGTTTTATTGTTAGTTGTTATTGTTATGTTGATTGTTCGTATCTATTAATTTATGCGAGACGAAAGGATTAAAAAAAAAGAACGAAAAAAATGTCTGGTTTGACAATTTTACACTATGTAATGCAATATTGTATTTTAATTGTACTTTGTACATTTTGTTTTGTTTAAAAGATGTGTGTTGTAGAGTTTCTGGCCGCATCTTCTCTTAACGGAACACAAAAAGTAATCTATGTGATATTATTTAGAACTAAAAATTTAGAATTTTGGCCGGTGATGATGATGATGGATCTTTGCAATTTTCTATGGAACAACCATATTTTTTTCGCGATTTAGATATAGGTCTTTAGGTGAAAATTGTTTAGTTTGATGTTCTGAAGTCAGCATACATTTGCTAGCCTCTTGTCATTGCGAACCCTTTTGTATTAAGTGTCCAGGGTGTGACTGTACTGTAGAATATAATATAATAGAATGTTAATAGTTACATAAGGACAGATCGTTACAAAAAAAAAAACTGTACGCTTTAAAAAAAAAATATTCAGAAGGCTATTTTTTCACCGGCACGTTTATTTTTAAACAAAAAATGTTATGTCTGATTGCGAAACGAACAAGGTTTTGTATGAGAACAATATTTTGTTAAAATAACGTAAACATTCGATGCTGCGCCGTATTTTGTTTGAACAAAAAATATAGACCAGCGAACTCGGATTAAAGGGCTGACAGAGACGTAAAACAAATAAACAGAGTGTAAACACCGTCAAAAATAACATGGTACAATTATTTTACTCAAATTGCGTACGAAGTACGAGCTTTTGTTAGATTAAATTGTAAAAAAAGAATTTAGGTTGGGAAAAACGTGACAGTTTAGGCGCAAAAACATAGTAGATTTTAGTTACGATTTGTTTACTAAAGCTAAGGTGCAAAGGCTCACTACCATTTTTTTTCAGAGGGTATACAATACAGGGTGTTAGGGTAAACAGTTTCATTACTATAAGGGGTGATTGTACCCATGATATAGATCAACTTTCCCCAAGGGAATTGGCAAAAAAAATATTTTTGAACGAACGGAAACCTTTGAATGGCTGTAACTCCTAAACCGAATGGAGTTATGCAGGCACACCTGATCCATCCCCATTACAGAGATGCTCTACACTCTATGAATACTGAATCAGCCTTGCAGCTGATGGTTACCAAAATTCCTCTTATCTCTTATACTATTTTTCACTACTTAGATCCATTCGCCTACACTATCTTCTATCCCTCAAGAACCATCTCCGAATAAAATAATGCTATACATTAAATTAACGTAGGATTAAAATGCTTAGCTCCGATATTGGCATTACCAAAAGAACTCAGTGAAACTTATTGAGGTCCCAGTGACCTCGGCGGTCCTTCAGCCGTAACCTTGACAGCGGGGTCAAGGACATTTTGTTTCAACGCGCAAAGCTGTGATGTTCTTGTGAGATTAGACTTCAAATAAAAGATATTTAAACAGACATTGTTTTACGAATTTATGTGGATAATGTAAATAGACAGATTTTATTATTTGAATTTACTTGGGTTGGCAATAAATTCAATCTTTCTTTCTTATCGTGTGGGCAGAGCCCTGGTGTCAGAGTTTTTTCAGACCGCCTTACGGCCTCTGACGTGGTTTTTATGTAACGACTACTACCACCAGAGATAGTAGCCGGGACCAACAGCTTAACGTGCCATCCGAAGCACGGAATCATTTTTCTTTTCAGACAATCAGGTGATTCAGCCTGCAATGTCCTAACCAACTGGGAAAAACGCACAAAGTGACATATCACTAGGTGTCCCCCGTGGGAATCGAACCCACGACCTCCGTGTCGAGAGCCAAAGCTCTTAACCATTAGACCACGGAGGCAGTTATAAATTCAATGAAGTTTTATAGTTTTTAG
Organism: Agonopterix subpropinquella; assembly: GCA_922987775.1. Lineage (NCBI taxonomy): Eukaryota > Metazoa > Arthropoda > Insecta > Lepidoptera > Depressariidae > Agonopterix > Agonopterix subpropinquella. Next base: position 16,443,300 of record OV277709.1, on the reverse strand, counting down.
GGTTCCGTACCCAAAGGGTGAAAACGGGACCCTATTACTAAGCCTACCTTGTCCGTCCGTCCGTCCGTCCGTCTGTCCGTCTGTCCTACCTATTTAGGGCTGTAACTTTTGAACCGTACTAGCTAGATAGTTGAAATTTTCTCAGATTATGCGTTATTACGGCGGATTTGTTAGCAAATCATAAAAATGTCAAAAAGTTAAAAATGAAGGAGGGTTCTCAACAAGAAACTACTTTTATTATCGTTTTTTCTTCATGCTCTATCGTAAAAACGGTAATACATACAAGCGTCAAACTTAGTGTGATTATAGAGCAGACTCTACAAAATAATAACAAATACTAAAAATCGGCCAAGTGTGAGTCGGTCTCGCGCTAAAGGTCCCGGACAAATAAAGATTTTTTTCTATGTTAATAATGTTGTGTTCTGTGGTGGTGTGGTACGGAACCCTCGGTGCGCGAGAAGCCCAACTCGCACTTAACCGGTTTTTTATTTTCTACTCTATCATAAAACTGGTTAGCCACTACGTTTGGTTAATGGATTTAGATGACACTTTTTAAGGGGATATAATTCGAAGCGCGCTCCAAACAAACGAAGTCTGGTGATATTTTCAATACCAACCAATTAAAGTCAATGTAATTTTTCAGAAACAATCTAGGAACTAATAATCTCAATGTTTGTATTGTGTCAGATTTTCGGAAAAGTTACGGTGCCTCAAAGATTTCCATACAAAATTTAAATTAATCCTAGCATTGAAACTGTATATTTTATCGGAAATCTGACACAATACATCAATACATGGCCATCAACCAAACTTGAATATTTTATTTCAGAATAAAGTAACAAACAAAACTTGTTATTACATGTATACCCCTAAACTCAGCCCGAACGAAGATAAAGGCTTGAAGTTTTCATTACCTACGTTGTAGTGTAGTTTACTTCAAGCCTTTATATTTCTGTTCAGACTGAGTTTAGAGATATACGAGTACTTGTCGTAACAAGTTTTGTTTGTAACTTTATTCTAAATTATAATATTCAAGTTTGATTGATGGCCGCCCTAAAAAATAGGCGAAAAGAAAAAAGGCGCCATTTTTAGGCATTTTCTTTTAGATTGACCACTGGCTTTTCGATGAAGGAAAACATCGTAAGGAAACCTGCATGCTTCAATTTCGAGGCATGTATCGTACCTACTGTCCATTACAAGTGGCGACGGGCTCACTCCCCGTCACACTGGATAGAGTTTCGGTACTACTAGTGAAAGGTGGATGTTCTGAAGTTTCAGAATATCTCTGACTACCCCCTCTGGGAATATAGTCGTGAGTCGTAAATCAAAATAACATAAAACGCTACTCAATTAAAGTTATTAAAGCTTATTTAAACATAAATCACTCACTTTTAATTACAATACCAAAAATAATGTTCAATCACAAAATTTTAATCACACCGTCGTCATTTCAAATCGATCAAAGAAGCGCTATTCGAGTTTAACTCAATTTTCTCATCCGAATTGAATCGAGAAGCAATTTGAATCAATAGAGAATAGAGTATTGCTTATTGAGAAGCCTTTGATGTTTTAAGATTCTTGACTTTTGAGCTTTGTGATTTAGGTAACTGTGGGGACTTGCCAACAGCTGTTGTCAACACCTACAAGTTATAGCAACGAAGCTAACAGATGGCGCTACGGTCGCACTAGCAAATGTACACGTAAGACAACTTGCGACGTCACATTAGTTACCCGTTAGCCGCTACACATAAGGTTCACAATTGTATACAAGACATGAATCGCGCAAGAGAAATAATCACAGAGATTTGATATGTAGGGTGTAATAAAACATCCTAGTAATACTTAAGGAGGTGCTTCAGACCATCAAACGACAACTTTCACTATGGAGCCAACATCGAGAAAAAATAAAAAATCATCTGTCCCGTACATTTGAGTCGAGCCGGTATTGCAGTTTTGTATGAAACAGCTGATTATTATTTCGCGTTAAGTGGATGATAATACCATCAAACTGAATAACTACTCTATGGCACCAACATCGAAATCGCGACAAAGAACAACAGCTGTTCCATACAAAACTGCAAACTTATCGAGTCAAATGTATGGGACAGCTGATTTTTTTGCGCAATTATGATGTTGGTATATATAGATAGCCCATAGAGAAAGTTGTTCAGTTTGATGGTCTGATCATAAAAGTACCAGCATATTATTAAAAAGGAACCTGTATATCACAATACGTATAAATGACGCATAAATACATCACAATAATTTATTACACCGTATGTCTATTTATAAAAACAATCTGTCTCTAGAGGAAGCGACTGATATAAATAATAACCGTCACACGTAAAAGTTGAGTACCCCTGTCTACGCCGCTACGTAGCGCTACGAGAAGTGCTACGACGTAGTCCGTAGGCGTAATATACTTGGGAATTTTGTCAACAATTTTGAATCACATTTTGTAGGGTTCCATACGCAAAGCACAGTATAAGAAAGAGTATATAGATAGTACTACATACAGTATGGACACTCCCTGCCTCCCACCAATTTTCTACTTCCCTCCCCCCTCGGGTTACTTCGGTTGTTACCAGTAGCATCAATTGACACCACAATTGACACGCTAGAATTTATGTTTTCGAAACAAAGAGAATATAGGTAATCTCACTAATCTCAGGACGAAGGATAAAAACTCTTTTTGAATCGATGAGCGTCAAAGCGTTTTATTTACGAAAATGTCATATCAATTTCTGTTTTTTGTAGGCAGTGTCCGGGGTGTGCCTATAGTATTCCAACGGGACAATATTCCTAAGCCTACGCCGTTCATCCGTCAGTCTGTCTGTCTTTTCTACCTGTAAATGGCTGTACCTTTTGAACCATAATAGCTAGACGGTAGAAATTTTCACAGAATGTGCGTTATTACAACAGATCTGTCGAAAAATAAAAAGTTAAAAATTAAGGGTCAAATTAAGGGTTAAGGGTCTCCATACAAAAAACCTGCTAAATCATAATTTTTTGTTTGTGCTCTATCGTAAAAACGGTAATACATACAAGCGTCAAATTAGGTGTGATTATAAAACGTACGCTAAAATAAAACATCAAACAATAAAAACCGGCCAAGTGTGTATTGGGCTCGTGCTAAGGACCCAAGAGTGTTTTTTTAAATACTGTATACAGGGTGTACAATAAAATGGGACAGCTACTTAAAGGGGTGCTTCAGACCATCAAACTGAACAACTTTCTCTATGGGACCAATATCGAAATCGCGAAAAAAAAATCCGCTCTCCCATACAAAACTGCAAACATAACTCGACTGAAATGTATGGGACAGCAGATTTTTTTTTCGCGATTTCGATATTGGTCCCATAGAGAAAGTTGTTCAGTTTGATGGTCTGAAGCACCCCTTTGAGTAGCTGTCCCATTTTATTGTACACCCTGTATAGTGGTACGGAACTCTCCTTGCGAGCGTCCGACTCGCACTTGACCGGTTTTAATTTAATGAAAAACATTATATAGTGTTCAAAAGTGTTTTAATATGACACATTATATTAATAGGTTTAATAATTATATGAGTTTTTAATGACTTAGGTCACGTAGTCTATCTTTTGACCTAAAAAACCTAGGTCGAAATCTAGGTCACAGGTGCGACACAATTTGTTTTATAGTCTAGTCATTACAATAAGTCAAAGTTGTACTATCAGCGGAGTTTTAATCGTCTCAATCTAAAACTACCTCTATTGCGTAGAACTTTTGGTTCAATTTTCGTTTAAAGCGAATGATATTTGCTTGAAGATATCTGAGATCTTTATGTTTTGAGTCGTAGAAATGTCACTATAGCTTTTAGAAAGGTCACGATTATAATCTACAATCTTATACAGCGTGTTATCAAAACCTGAAAATAATTTGAACAAAATCGGAACCTAACATCGGTTTTTTTATACTACAGGATTAAATTGATATCATTAGCATCCTTTTAAACTAAGAGTCTACACATCAAACTGAACAACTTTCACTATAGGAGCAAACCGATCGGAGCAAAAAAAAGTCTGATGTTCCATACTAAACTGCAACGAACGCCTACTCGACCCAAATGTATGCAACAGCTGATTTTTTTTGTGCTCCGATCGGTTTGCTTCCATAGTAAAAGTTGTTCAGTTTGATGGGCAGACTCTTAGTTTAAAATGATGCTAATGATATCAATTTCACCCTGTATATTTGTGTTAACTTTTTTCTTCAAAATTGTGTATTTTGCGATTATTTATTGTTATAATCGCATCGTGTGAAACAAAATTCACTAGTGATATGTTCAACAACTTTCATTATGAATACATTGTTGAAAAAAAAACATATCATTAAATTACAAATTAAAAAAACCCCCAACGCTAAAAACAAACATTAACAGTCATTTGCAGAAACGCTCATTAAAGTTAATCCTCCATTAAATCTCTTGTTGTCACTTTTTGTCTTGTTGACGTAGTAAAAGCTAGCAAGAGTTTTTGGATGATTAACTCGTTTTTGAATGAACGTTTCTACAACTGAGTGTTAAAAAGTGAATAATAATATTTCAGTCACCTATTACAATACAATACAATACTCTTTATTTGCACACCAAAAACATAAAATAACAATAATAAAAGCAAACAAAAGGGTACAAATGGCGGTCTTATCACTAAAAGCGATTTTTTCCACACAACCATAGGATGGAAGAACTCTTTAATAAAAAAATATGTGGTAGGGCGGTGTAAATATATAATATACTAGCGGCCCGTCCCGGCTTCGCACGGGTGGACGTCTAATCTTTTCTAGCAATAAATATAGCCTATGTTACTCAGGGTGAATGCAGCTTTCTAATGGTGAAATAATTTTTTAAATCGGCCCAGTACTTTTTGAGCCTATTCATTATAAACATACAAACATACAAAAATAGGTACAAATCTTTCCTCTTTATAATATTAGTATAGATTAGTGTAGATGTAGACTAGGCAAAAATAATTATTATAACTGCATATATATTTAAACGGGATAAACTACCTATATTATACAATAATACAGGGTGTACAATAAAATGGGACAGCTACTTAAAGGGGTGCTTCAGACCATCAAACTGATCAACTTTCTCTATGGGACCAATATCGAAATCGCGAAAAAAAATTCCGCTCTCCCATACAAAACTGCAAACCTTTCACCTCAAAAACTCTAGAAATTCCAGTACTAAAGTCAAGCTCAAACTTCCCCGCCTCTAAAGAAAACAGAAACATAAATTAACCCCCTACCCCCAAAGTTCATTATCAGCTCAGCACAAAGTGTGCACTAAAAATTCCTAAAAGTTTTCCCTGAGATAATTTTGTACCCTTTTACGAGGTTGATGCTTTATAGTTAAGTATCGTTGTTTACGGGCTTTCTTTAAGGTAAAGTTGAGTTGTAGCTCGGTGGAGACCGATGCAGGTTATACAGGGTGTAAACTTAAATGCGTTGCATACTTAAAGGGGTGCTTCAGATCATCAAACTGAACAACGCTCACTATAGGACCGATACTGAAATTAAGTAAAAAGCCAGCGGATTCATACATTTGGGTCGGAACATCCACGTTTCACTAGTAGTACCAAAACTCTGTCCAGTATGATGGGGAGAGAGCTCGTCGCCACTTATAATGGACAGTGGGTACAATACATGCATCGAAATTGAAGCATGCAGGTTTCCTCACGACGTGTTTAATAATCACTCAAAGAAATTATCTCATCAGTAAAGGAATTTAGTTCAGCATTGTGAATCCGTGCGTTGACCTCAAAATAAATCGAGCGAGTCAATTTAACGACTGCCGACGCGAGTGTTTGCCGAACGAATTTACACGAATGAGAAAAAAAATGTGAAATCCGATTTCGAATGAAAAACATTTTTTGTTCAGTCATCGCATCGGTTTGGGTTGATATTGTAACTTTTTATATTGAGAGAGACTATTAAAATTTTAAAGTTGATTTTTTTTCTGATAAAAATGCATTACGTATAATAAAAGAGAGTTTGAAAAGTCACGTTGCAGGTTTTTGCTCAACAACAATCCTTTAAATTGGAATAGATACTCCCACAAACTAATAATTGACACTGGCGGAAATGCAGTGCCGACACACAAGCAAATGAATCAATTTACGAAATAAAACCGGTCAAGTGCGAGTCGGGCTACTCGCGCACCGAGGGTTCCGTGCCACACCACCACAGAACACAACATTATTAACACAGAAAAAAAAACTTTTTTGTCCGGGACCTTTAGCGCAAGACCGACTCACGCTTGGCCGGTTTTTAGTATTTGTTGTTATTCTGTAGAGTTTGCTCTATAATCACACTAAGTTTGACGCTTGTATGTATTACCGTTTTTACGATAGAGCGTGAAGAAAAAACGTTGATTCAAACTTAGTGTGATTAATATATAATAAACCCCTTAATTTTAAACTTTTTGACATTTTTATTTGTTAACAAATCCGCCGTAATGACGCATAATCTGGGAAAATTTCAACTATATAGCTATTACGGTTCAAAAGTTACAGCCGTAAATAGGTAGGACAGACGGACGGACGGACGGACGGACGACAACGTAGGCTTAGCAATAGGGTCCCGTTTTCACCCTTTGGGTACGGAACCCTAAAAAAAAGAGTAATATGGGGGAGGCGATTGCGCTAAATAAATGTCCACATTGTATCTGCCTACTTGGTCTAATGGTTAAGAGCATTGGGCTCTCGACACGGAGATCGTGGGTTCGATTCCCACGGGGGACACCTAGTGATATGTCAATTTGTGCGTTTTTCCCCAGTTGGTTAGGACATTGCTGGCTGAATCACCTGATTGTCTGAAAAGAAAAATGATTCCGTGTTTCGGATGGCACGTTAAGCCGTTGGTCCCGGCTACTGTAGTAGTTGTTACATAAAAACCACGTCAGAGGCCGTAAGGCGGTCTGAAAAAACTCTGACACCAGGGCTCTGCCCACACGATAAGAAGAAGAAGAATGTCCTCAGAATCGTCACTCAAACGCTACCGCAACCTAACTCTTTGCAGTTATTTGTCAAACCAATACCTAGTAAATAAACCAAGTTTAGCGAGATACCATAAATTCCGTGTTGTGTGTTATCGAGATGTGGTTCCTATTTACAGGGTCTTGGGGTAGACAGTTGCATTACTACTTTAATGGGTAATTTGTACCTACTCATGATAGTGAACAACTTTCCCAAAGAGACAAAGGAAAATTCGCAAAAAAATATTAAAATTTTTCATACAAACGTTCGATCAGCTAATTGCATTTAGTATGGAAAGTCTAAAATTGAGTTTGCTAATCTTCTGTTCGTATGCATGTCACTAAACAGCTGCAATTTGTGTGTGTTGGAGTGGTTGTGTGGTTTAGATTTACAATTGGACCCGGTAGGTGGCGCTGCAATCAGGTTCTGCGGGACAGCTAGCTTCCTATATTTTCCTAGGGAAAGTCGTTCAGTATCATAGGTACAATCATCCCTTCGAGTAATGCAACTGTTTTAACACCCTGTGTGTACAGAACATACAAAGGTTATTTCCTTTTAGTAGCAGCAAAATGAAACTACCTTCATAATTTTAACTTTGAATAATATTCGTCGCCAATTAAATGTTCACGTAAATTTCTGGCCACGCCACGAATATCTGGCCAAATTGAATTATTCAATTAAGTTCTTACTATAGGTAATTGACAAGTGGTAGATGTAATTAACGCTATTTATTGTTCTTTGATTTTGTGTCCACTGTTTACACTTTACAGGGTCCTTCTTAAATGCAGCAAGAAGAAGATTGCATTTATAATATAATATATAAATGCAATCTTCTTCTTATCGTGTGGGCAGAGCCCTGGTGTCAGAGTTTTTTCAGACCGCCTTACGGCCTCTGACGTGGTTTTTATGTAACGACTACTACCACCAGAGATCTGGAATCATTTTTCTTTTCGGACAATCAGGTGATTCAGCCTGCAATGTCCTGACCAACTGGGGAAAAATGCACAAAGTGACATATCACTAGGTGTCCCCCGTGGGAATCGAACCCACGACCTCCGTATCGAGAGCCAATGCTCTTTACCATTAGACCACGGAGATATTTATACTAAATGCAATGATCGAATGTTTGTAATTTTGTATGAAAAGTCTAAATTTTGGTTTGTTAATTTCCCTTGTGTTCCTTTGGGAAAGTTGTTCAGTATCATTGAGCACAATCACCTCTTAAAGTAATGCAACTGTCTACCCTAACACTCTGTATACTAAATGCAATCAGTTGATCGAACTTTTGTATGACTAGTAGTTTTTTTTTTTATTTTCCTTTCTTCCTTTGGGGAAGTTGTTCAGTATTAAAGTAATTCAACTCTCTACCCTAACACCCTGTAGAAAGATAGAAAATGTTTTTTTTGTTCGATAGAGAGTATAAAATGTGGCCAGCTTTCGATCGACCTTTATGCCAGAAGTCTCTCGAATTAACCAACAAAATACCTTTACTGAAACTAGTGACTTAATATAATATACAAACTAGCATAGAATCTATTAACCTCATGCAGGGCCCGTGGGGTAATATTTGATGCTGCATACTAATTACATCGGGTTACTATAGAGTTAGAAACTGCTGGATATGACCTGCAATGTTTTTGTGTACAAAAAGAACAATACTTGTGGCAAACAAGTTTCCACGTTACTGTTGTTTTTAAAACTTCTTTGACAGTGGTTGCTAGATTATCTCGTGAACTTGGAAGTTCCAGAATCCAGTTTAGACTTGGCAGTTTCGCGCGAGAATATTACGAGGGTGTTTTGTTACACCTGTATATCTGTTATCGCATTCTAGAAAACGGTTTTAACGCGTCAAATGCGATACAACAATACTTATGGAATGCGAACTTGGCAATATTTACTGCCTCAGATATCGAACGAACTTCCCGAACGAGTTTTGAATTATCTTTGTCAAACATAAGAGTTGTCAAATAAAGAAATATAAAAAAATTTGAAATACTATAACAATTAATGTCAATGTATCGAATTGAAGAAAGCTCGCCACACCCCATATAAACCATACGTGGTTGTTGTAATGTATTATTTTTGTTTTAGACAAATAAATAAAAATAAAACTCCGGGAGTGCCGGCAGAAGTGAAAACTAAGAGATCGAATTTTCGATCAGATTACGTGACGTCACGGTCCTGACGCGAGTTTAACATTTTTTACCCATTCCAAAAAGTGCAAAACGCCGCTAAAGAAGTTTTCACTTCAAAAAACTATTTGGATGAAATTTTAGAGTCAGATGATGTTTTACTTTTCAAGACAATTCAGGTAGGTTGTCTGTCAGTCAGTCATAGAACAGTTTTATAAGTATAGATATTACCGTGTTTTCTATTCGTGTTTATGGACTGGTATTGAATATGAACTCTGGTCTCAAATTTCGTCGTGGCCTGCGGGGCGCCGACAGCTCTGTTGGTGAGGAGCATGCCCCAGAAAGGCAGGTCGTGAGTTCGAATCCCGCTCGCCGCCCGACTTTTTCAATCTTTAATTTGGTATTGAATAATTTACTTCCAGCATAGCAGCTATGTTGGCTGTAAAAAGCGGGCGGGTGTGCTGATATTAGTAATATTACGTACAACACTGTTAATATGTTGCTAATATTAAACACACTCTGGCTTCTAGCTATAATGTTGTTTCTATTTATGTATAGTTTCAGGTACTATTATATCCACAACCGATTGGAGCAACAAAAAATTCTGCTGTTCCATACTAAACTGCAATGCCTACGCAACACAAATGTATGTACCAGCTGATATTTTTTACTCCGATTGGTTTGCTCCCATAGTAAAAGTTGTTCAGTTTGATGGGTAGACTCTTAGTTTTAAAGGATGCTAATGATATCAATTTCACCCTGTATATCTTATTTAAATATTCTTCTCTAAATTCTATTCTAAAGACAGACAAAGGCAAAGAAATTTATTTACGAGATTGGCCGACGGCTACGTCAGAAAGGTCTGGACTGCCGGTCTGGGTCGTATCTCGTCCAAAGGATATCACTGGCTATCCAGAGAGGCAATGCAGCCAGCATCATGGGTACCTTTGGGCGAGATATGGTGCGGGGTGGTTTATTTGATTAGATTAAGTTGTTTGACGACGCATGTGCGGATTTATTTATTGTATTGACGATGCTTGTTGCAGAATGTTCCCGTATTTGTGGGTCGGACGACGCTACTTCTGGCAGAAAAATTAAGATTTTTAGTGTGGCATGCACATAGATTTATTTACGCTAGTAATATATATGTCTTTGGGCATGCATGACAAAACGTGTTGTGGATTGTTTCCTATGTACCAATTTGCGCAATAAATTTTATTTCTAAAGTATTTTGTAACACTTTGTATAGCATTGAGCACGAGCATTGTTATAAAAGTTGGTCGCAATGAGCCGGCGCTCGGCCGCTTAGTAATATTAGAACTGATATTAATAAGCACACGTTTATTTCGTGAATCATATTAATATTTTCCTGTCATCTCATCTACCTACAGTTGTTCACGTTAGCATTGTATCCACGTTGTTCATAATAAGCGGACGCTCGGACGCTGTATATTAAAAATATTCGTAACATTACACGGTTATTCCTTGTTGCTAATATTAATAATGTCGTGTAATCTAGCCATGCGTAGTTATTTACTTCCAGTTAACATTGCATCCACGTTGGTCTTAATAAGCGGGCGCTCGTGGCCTCTGCTAATATTACAACCTAATATTATCACAGTTATGTAATGTTGATTATATTAATATCGAGGTGTTTTCTGGTCCTACCTTTTGAAAGTAAGGTCCAAAAACTTTGTTATTTTGTTAAAAAGGTTATCGAAGCTGTACAAATGTAAAAATTGTGTAAAATTTTTTATTCAACTTTGTGCGTTTCTTAGTTGAACCGAGACATTTTCCTTAATTATACATATACTTAAAAGTAGTTAGCTTTTGAATAGATTTTGCCCATCTGAAAAGGGAATACGTGGGTCCATGCACAAAATTATGGAAATAAAAACTCATACTATGATCTCCTTTTAAGTTCTTTAACTTTCGTAGCATAGTAAGGAAATCATAATCTCCTTAAGTTCTTTAATTTGTCATTTTCAAAAATATCATTGATAGTTCAACCCATGTTGAACCACCTCACACTAATTAAGTTATAGTTAACGAATATTTAGTTATACTGCCATCTGATAACTTGTAATTATTTATAGTTACAACTAATCAGATGGCAGTATAACTCACACACACACACACCTTTACTTACACACACATACAAACACACACATATCTTAATTCATTCTACACCAACATTCCTATTTACTTTATTTAACAAAAATAAAACTTTCTTATAAGGTAACTACATCTAAAAGCAGATTTTTAACTACTTGTACTCTTGTTCCGAGGTGGGAGCCTGGCGATCTGAGATACAGAGAAATTTTGCCCCAGACTCCAGTCTCCCACAAAGACAATAATTGCCCCTGTATTATTTACCTTAGTGTTGAAACCTTGTAATTATTTTCATTTTCTTTGTGTGAGCCAATAAATACTTTTTACTTTACTTTTACTTACTATAGTTCGTTTGGGGTGTAGTGGGGCGTCTAGTGGTAGTACCTTTCAGGTTTCGCCAGCCGGTCCGTCATGGACGGCAAGCCACACTGGTCCACAGGCGTCCTGCAAACTCTCACCAGTGGCTCCAAGTAGCTGTTATGCACGCAGCGGCCACACCCCGGTAAACCACGTCGGCTTGTGGGCTAAACCTGGTCGGGGGGAGTCTGCACGCTTTGGCGGACAGACTACACGCGGACATCTCCCGCGAAGTGCATGAAGACTGGCTCGGCGACAAAGGCAAACCACAGCTGATAAGCAACGGATTTTGGCGGAATCGGCGAGACAGCAAGGCATTGTGGAAGGCCTAGGGCGTCAATAGAGATCAGAAGCTATTGACGGCCAGACACTGCATCTGAGCTCTTCTCCGATCGTAGCGGTTCTCCGTTCCATTGGGCACAGGGGAGTAAGGACGAGAGGGTGCATCTGCATTAGCGCGTATGCTTGTGCACCGAAATATTTCCTGCGTACTTGACCGATTGGCTTTTCACTGGACCATGAAAAATGTTAAAGTCCTATGGCGATGAATAGAGGTAGAGAGGTTCAGCTGTGATGCATGTTGGGCTTTGGCTGATATTTGCACATAGGCGGCTTAGAGAGAGTGGTCGCTTCTGTGTTGACCCAGGGATGACAGCATAGACTCGGCAGCACTCTAAGTGACGAAGCAGCTCTTTTTAGGGATGAACTGCTTCCCCCGCCCAGCCGGGGAGGGGGCTAGAAAAGGTGCCCTAAACAAGTTCTCATCCCTACATTTGGGGAGGTAGCAACCGCGGCTGCCTAGGCATCCCAAACTCGCGGTCGAAAGAACAAGAAAATTATATACAAACGACCATCTATGACGTTCGGCGCATGGAATGTTCGCACATTGCTGGATCGTGAAGTAAACCAATGCCCTGAGCGGAAGACAGCTATTGTTGCCCGGGAACTTCGAAGATACGACGTGGCTATTGCTGCTCTCAGCGAGACGCACCTTGCTGAAGAAGGCCAGATAATGGAAGATGGAGGTGGTTACACTTTCTATTGGAAAGGAACTGCGGCCTCGGAGCCCCGGCGATCAGGTGTTGGTTTTGCGATCAAAAACGAAATAGCAAGAAAACTTGAGGAGCTCCCAGTCTATATCTCTGATCGCGTTATTTCATTGCGTCTAAAACTGAAAAATGACAACCACCTTAACATCCTTAGCGTCTACGCTCCTACTCTGGATAAAGATGACGAAGTTAAAGGTAGGTTTTACGAGGAACTTTCGGATGCGCTTACTCGAGTTCGCCCGATGTTGGAAAGGTCACTTTATAAACACAAGTTATTATGTCAAGCTGACAGCTGACGTTTAGCTGTCACTGTATCTCTCTCTCTCTCTGTGTGTGTGCCTCTGACCGAGTGTCTGTATTTTATTTCTCTAATATTAAATCAAAACTAATCTAATCCAATCTTTGCTTTTTGGCCAAATCCCATCAGGTTATGGGCTCCAGGAACGTTAGTTAACCCTGCTACGTAGTTATTTTTAGAAAGTACGCGATATTTTCACTAAACGGTTGACACCGGCCGGCAACACGCAACATGGCTTCAACTTCGTTTCCAATTGGTCTTCCAATCGAAAAACTAAAAGGATTAGAAGATTATAATACATGGAAGTTCATGGTAAAAATGATTCTCATGCACGAAGATCTATACGAATGTGTGGAAGACGAAAAGTGTGAAGACGAAAAGAAAAAGCAGAAGGCATTGGCCAAGATATGCCTGTCTGTTGGCCCATCAGCGTTGACTCATATTCGCAACGCAAAGACACCGCACGAGGCTTGGACAAATTTGCAGCGCGCCTACGAAGACCAGGGATTGAGCAGGAGATTAGGTCTATTGAGGTCTCTTTTTGGAGTGAAGCTGCAAGACATGGATAGCATGCAGAGTTATCTGACCAAAATCACCGAGCTTGGACAACAGTTAGCTGACATAAAATCACCGCTAGCCGATGAGTTTATAGCCGTGATCATATTAAGTGGGTTGACACCAGATTACGATCCACTTATTATGGCTCTCGAGCACTCAGGAGGATCACTGACTAGCGAAATCGTTAAATCAAAATTACTTCAGGAGCAGCATCGACGAGATGAAAAGTCGGTGCATCAGGATATGAATGCATTAGCTGTGAAAAGACCGTACAAATGCTTTAGATGTAACAAGTCTGGTCACCTGAGAAGAGATTGCCCGATGAATCAAGGTAGTAAGAAATTTATGGATCGGAACACACCGCCAGAAGAAAAAACCTTATTGACTGCGTTATCGGTAAACATGAGAAATGATGTCTGGTACGTTGACTCCGGGGCGACCAATCATATGTGCAGTAGCAAGGAGGACATGTTCGACTATCAGGATACAAAACCATTGGAGGTAAATGTAGCTAATGGTGATAAAGTGTTCACGGGTGGACATGGAAAGGTGCGGGTGAATTTAAAAAATGGTGTAAAGACTTTAAGTAATGTTTATTTTATACCAAAGCTTTCGGCAAACCTACTTTCAGTCAGTGAATTGATTAGGAAGGGATATAGTGTAATCTTTGATTCAAACGGTTGTAAGATCAAGGACGGTAATGAAATCATTGCAACTGCTTCTTGTATAAAAGGGGTTTATCAACTAGATGTTGTTGATAATGTGTTAGGTGGTCAAGAGTCAGAGATAGCCATGGATTCTCTATATGTGCAATCAGAATCCGATGACACAGTATTAAAGGAGGGTAAGGATCCAATGCAGGAATCTGGAGACAAAGCAGTGACCCGGGACACTTGGCATCGAAGACTAGGACACCTTAACCTGAGAAGTTTAAACTTAATGAAAAATGGCATGGTTACAGGTATGAACTTTGAAAATACTAAATATAATCCGTGTGTAGCTTGTATCGAAGGGAAACAAACAAAATTACCATTCCCCAAGACAAGTCATAGTAGATCATCAGAAATTCTAGGACTCATACACAGTGATGTGTGTGGTCCAATGCAAACATCGTCATACAGTGGTTCACGCTATTATGTAACATTTATTGATGATTTTACTAGGAAGACCTTCATTTATTTTATAAAAGGGAAGGATGAAGTATTTCAGAAATTTAAATTATTCAAAGCCCTTGTTGAGAATGAAACTAATAAGAAAATAAAGGCAATTAGAAGCGATAATGGTGGGGAGTACATTAACCATATTTTTCAGGAGTATTTGGAACGCAACGGGATCAGGCATCAAACTACCGTCCCACACTGCAGTGAACAGAATGGGGTTGCAGAGCGAGCTAATCGGACAATCATGGAAAAAGCTCGCTGCATGCTCCAAGACGCAGGACTAGACAAAAGATTTTGGGCTGAAGCTGTCAACACAGCAGTATATTTGAAAAATCGGTCACCCACAAAAGCAGTCATGGGAGCAACACCTGAAGAAACATGGACATCGAAAAAGGTAAATGTAAACCACTTACGTGTTTTTGGTTGCATTGCATATGCCCATGTTGAGAATTGTAAAAAATTGGACTCTAGAACTAAGAAACACATTTTAGTAGGGTACTGCGAGGAAACCAAAGGTTATAGGCTTATCGATCCCATGTATCCAAAGAAATGTATTAAGGCAAGGCATGTCACCTTCTTAGAAAATGAATTTATCAAGGGGAACGTGTTACATGATGAGATCAATTACAAACACGATGTGTTTACACCCGGTTTGAACAAGGATGATAGTGTACCAACTTCCCCAAACAATTCAAATGAGACTTTATCATTGTTATCTCCTGAGTCTTCCAATGATGACGCGCTATCTAATGGCACTACAAAAAATCACCGCAGACAAACAATTTTTAGTCTGAATGAATCAGAGGATTTGGAAAGGATGGATGACTCGTCAGATTGTACTTACATTCCAGGTTCCTCCGACGTAGATTCAGAAGACTCGAATGTATTGTCATTTGAAGATGCTCAAGGATCGTCTGGGTTTGCTGGGCTAGCGGAGATGATGAGAGAGGAAGACATTCCAAAAACGCTGACCGAAGCATTGAGTAGCAGTGAAGCTAAGCAATGGGAAGAAGCGATATTAGATGAGTATAACTCTTTCATAACTAATAAATGCTGGACACTGGTAGACTTACCTAAAGGGCATAAACCAGTTAAATGCAAATGGATATTGAGCAAAAAGAGGGGACTCCAAGGAGAGTTGCTCAAATATAAAGCTCGCCTTGTGGCAAAAGGCTACACCCAAAGGTATGGAATCGATTTTCATGAAACTTTTTCACCTGTCGTTCGATATTCAACAATACGGATACTGCTAGCTCTGGCTGCCCAATATGATATGATGATTGAGCATTTAGATGTCAAAACGGCATTCTTAAATGGAAATTTAGAGGAATCTGTCTATATGGAACAGCCAGAAGGATTTGTTGATAAATCTAATGAAAAGAAAGTATACAAATTGAATAAAGCGATTTATGGCTTGAAACAAGCAGCAAAATCATGGTACGAGAAAATAAATGATGTTTTAACCAAGAAATTGAAATTCAACAGGTTATCATCAGAACCGTGTGTTTACATTCATAATCAGGATAATGAAATAATGATTATCGCCTTGTACGTTGACGATATAATGTTATTTACACAAAAGGCGTCTCAGAAAAAGATTCATGTAAAGAAACAGCTTATGGGAGAGTTTGAGATGAAAGATCTAGGCCCAGCAAATCACATTTTGGGTATGAGAATAACTAAAACAGATGATGGAAAATTTACATTAGATCAATCAAGTTATATAAGAAGAATTCTAGAAAAATTTCAAATGACTGACTGTAAGACAGTGAAGACTCCAATGGAAGTGGGATTGAAATTGCAGAGAGAAGATGCAACCTGTAACCATGATTATAGAAGTATTGTGGGTTATTTGATGTATTTGGCAGTTTGTTCCAGACCCGACATCGCTCATAGTGTGAGCTATCTGAGCCAGTTCAACAATAGCTATTCTGAAACCCATTGGAAAGCTGCAAAGCGAGTCCTGCGGTATCTTAAAGGTACTTTGGACTACTGTCTAACATTTGAAAAAGGTAACATGGACATTACAGGTTACACAGATGCTGACTGGGGAGCAGATCAGATGGATCGCAGATCCTACACTGGGTATGTATTTAGTCTAGGTAACTCCGTGGTGTCATGGGAAAGCCGCAAGCAACGTACAGTAGCACTGTCTAGCACGGAGGCGGAATATATGGCTATCTCTGACTCGTGCAAGGAAGCAATGTTTCTGTTAACATTTGTTAAGGAATGTACAGGTGTTGATTGTAAAATTAATTTGTTCAATGATAACCAGTCCGCACAAAAACTTTGTAATAATTCGATTTCACATTCAAGAACTAAACATATAGACATAAGGCACCATTTCGTTAGAGAATTGGTGAATAAGAAAATTGTTTCTTTAAATTTTGTACCGACTGAAGAAATGTGGGCTGATGTATTCACAAAATCTCTGTCAAGAGAAAAACATGATAAATTTGTATCAGAGCTGTTAAAAACCTGTTAAAGTATCATTGTTTATGTAAAGGTACTTAAGTAAACTCCCTATGTAATTAATACAAGAATATTTTGTTTAAGGCCTAGTACCTACGTTTGTTTATGTTAGGTAACGTGTTTTTTTTTTCATGTAATATTGTTATAGGAAGATGTCTTTAAACAGAAATATTTTGGTTATTTTTTTAAGGCCTAGTATGTTTGTTTTGTAGACTTAAAGTAGACAATTATTAAAGGCACTTTGTTAAGGCCTAGTATTTTTTTTTTTTTGTTCAAATATTTTTTGTTTTGTTTTAAATAATAAGCTTTTGTTTAAGGCCTAGTGTTGGAAAGGTCACTTTATAAACACAAGTTATTATGTCAAGCTGACAGCTGACGTTTAGCTGTCACTGTATCTCTCTCTCTCTCTGTGTGTGTGCCTCTGACCAAGTGTCTGTATTTTATTTCTCTAATATTAAATCAAAACTAATCTAATCCAATCTTTGCTTTTTGGCCAAATCCCATCACCCGAGAGAGCAGTTGCTGCTTTTGGGGGACTTTAATGCTCGCGTCGGTCGTGATCATGAAGCATGGCCAAAAGTCTTGAGTGGACATGGCATTGGAAACATGAATGGCAACGGTCAACTCCTGCTTAGTCTGTGCGCGCAATTCGAACTGGCTATAACCAACACCTATTTTAGACTGCCTGCGAAATACAAGACAACGTGGATGCATCCGAGATCCAGGCATTGGCATCTTATTGATTATGCCATTGTACGTCAAAGGGATATATCTCAAGTTCACATCACACGTGTTATGCGAGGGGCTGAGTGCTGGACAGACCACAGACTGGTAATTACGAAGCTGGAACTTCGACTTCACCCACCTAAACGTTCGAACAAAGCGACGTGCCCTCGTTTGAACGTGGAAAAGCTCCAGAACTCTCAAACCAGGAAAGACTTCGGTCAAGCTCTGAACAGTAGACTCCTGCTTATTAATTCACATGATGTGCAAGAGACAGACCTACACAGTAAATGGAGATCGCTGTGCACTGGTCTTGTTGACACTGCCTCTGAGACTCTTGGGCATAGGAAGCGCGTTAATGAAGACTGGTTCGATGACAACGACAGGATATTGGTAGAGGCCATAGAGAATCACCGTAAACTGCTGCGAAGCCAGGATCACAGTCAAAGACCCCACGACCTCCCTGAACGAATTAAGGTCAGCACTCGGGAGTTAAGGAAGCTAACTAGAGCTACTAAAGACAAATGGTTGCAGGACAAGGCTCGACATTTGCAGTGGCTCTCAGATACAAAACAACTAGGCACTTTCTACAGTGAGGTGAGGAATCTGATTGGCAGCAAGTATCACGCAAATGTGCCTCTTAAATCGTCCGATGGTACAGAAAGGCTTACATCTGTTGGGCCCAACATTTCAATCAGCTGCTAAATGTAGATCGATCAGCAGATCTGCATCACATCAGTCTAATTCAGGAGTCCGAGAAAGTGGCTGAGCTGGATGACCCGCCAACACTTGTCGAAGTTACCGAAGCCATTAACGAGCAAAAGAACAAAAAGGCGGTTGGCGTAGATGGTATACCGGGGGAGTTGTTGAAGTACGGAACTGACGAACTCCACAATACTCTTTGGAGGCTGTTTGTGCAAATATGGAACGAAGAACAAGTACCAGAGGAGTTTACAATATCTCGCATATGCTCACTTTATAAGAACAAAGGTGACCGTTCTGACTGCAACTCATACCGAGGGATCTCCTTGTTGTCCACACCTGGAAAAATATTTGCACGTGTCATACTCAATCGCCTAAAGCCAGTTTCTGAAGCGATTTTACCCGAGTCCCAGTTTGGCTTTCGCCCAGAGGGAGGAACTTGCGAGGCTATCTTTTCTGTTCGCCAACTTCAAGAGAAGAGTAGGGAACAGGATCAACCACTGTATCTTTGTTTTGTTGATCTTGAAAAAGCCTTCGACTGTATTCCACGCGAAGCCCTGTGGATGATTCTGGGGAAAGTAGGATGCCCTGAAAAATTTGTAAGAATCCTGCGACTGCTGCATGACAACATGAAGTGTTGTGTAACCGCAAACGGCGAGCAATCTGACTTCTTCTCCGTCACGTGTGGAGTGAAGCAGGGTTGTGTGCTCGCGCCTACACTCTTTGCAATATACTTCGCTGCAGTAGTACGCGAAACCCTACAGTATTCGGCAGAGGGTATCTGCATCCGCTTTAGAACCGATGGGAAGCTCTTTAATTTGGCCAGACTAAAAGCGAATACCAGGGTTTCACATGACGTCATCAGGGAGATTTTGTACGCGGATGACCTATGTTTTGTTTCGGATTCTTCTGAGGGCCTCCAGAGTTTGGTCACCGGACTTGATGAGGCCTGTTGCAGGTATGGCCTGAAGATTAGTGTAAGTAAAACTGAAGTCATGTCAAGTAACACTCAGGATGTCAACAACTCGACGTTAAATGTAAAGCTTGGTGATGGGATGTTGAACCAGGTCAGCAAGTTCCGCTATCTTGGCAGCACGATAACGTCTTTGTGTGATCTGGAACCAGAAATGAACAGCAGAATCGCGGCTGCATCGGCTGCATTCGGTAAACTGCGACCCAAAGTGTTCCGGTCGCATGACATCAAGCTGTCAACGAAGGTGGCTGTATATATGGCAATTGTTCTCCCAAACCTCCTGTATTCTTCTGAAACATGGTGTTTGTATCGTAAACACATACGCAATCTTGACAGACTTCATCTAAAATGCCTGCGCGACATTCTGAACGTGAAATGGTCAGACCGTGTCAGGAACACGGAGATACTACGACGCTGCAATGTTGGTGGTATAGAGGCGTATCTGATGAGGCGTCAGTTGAGATGGTGTGGTCATATTCGTCGGATGCCGGAGGAAAGAATTGCCAAACGCATCTTCTACTCTGAACTGCAAAGCGGCAAGCGGAAACAAGGCGGGCAGCTTTTGCGGTACAAAGATGTGCAAAAACGCCACATGAAGCTTTGCGATATTGATCCGAGTTGTTGGGAAGACCTTGCTAAAGATCGACCGGGATGGAGGCACACTGTCCAGAATAAAGTGTTTGATTTTGAGGCTAAGCGCAGGGCTGATCTCGATGCCAAACGCGATGAACTTAAAGCAAGACCACCCGCGGCCATCCAGTACAACTTAATGGAAAATTGACCTGTAGCCTGTGCGGACGCACTTTTAAAGCCAAGATAGGCTACATCAGCCACCTAAGAGCACATCAACGAAGCTCACAAAGTCAACAGCCATAATCAGTCGCTGTGGTCGAACACGGCTATGAAGCATCATCATCATAGTTCGTAATGAATAATGATATAACTAACATACTTCAAATATTATTGATTTTAAACATGTTACAGCCATGTTGTGCTATTTCGAATCAAATTAAAGATTGAAAAATTCAGTCTCGGGCGAGACTTGAACCCGCACCCTTCCAAACCGGGGAAGTGCGTTATCTAATTTCGCTACCGAGCCCACTAGCCAGAGAACGAAATTTTCAATCTGTTGCGTCTTGAGGGGACGTGAGCGACATCTACTGGAAGTTATTACAAACTAGCCAACCCGCAAGTCCAGCATTACAACTGGAATTCATTCTTCTTTCATTCATTCATTTTTTCATTCATTCATTCATTACAATTGGATAACGCACTTCCCCGGTTTGGAAGGGTGAGGGTTCAAGTCCCGCCCGAGACTGAATTTTTCAATCTTTAATTTGAACTAACATACTGATTGGACTATCTGTAGTAAGTATACCAAACCTTTGTTGAAAGCTGTTTAGAAAACTTTCAGGAGCATTATTCAAAACGTTTTAGTTGCCTCATCACTCATTTTCATATTCCCGCAACTAGAGTTTAAACTGACCCGTAACTTTTAGTTACATCGGAACTTGTTCAGTAAACAAAACTGTTTGCATGTCAGTGTACTTTCAACTTCTACACAATACAGGGTGTATCAAAACACCCTAGTAATACTTAAGAGGGTGTTGCAGACCATCAAACTGAACAACTTTCACTATGGAGCCAACTTCGAAATCGACAAAAAAAAATCGCTCTTTCATACAAAACTGCAGTACCGTCTCGACTCAAATGTATGAGACGGCAGAATGTTTTGATTTTTTCTCGACGTTGGCTCCATAGTGAAAATTATTCAGATTGATGGTCTGAAGCACCCCCTTAAGTATTACTAGGGTGTTTTGTTACACCCTGTATTTACTAGGGATTTTCTCAGTTTCGTATTCAAGGTGTAAACCTGAATGTATCACAAAGGTAGGCACGATAGTGCAATTCACTAAGCGTCACATCGCTGTCATCGCATCAAAAACATCAACGAGCTCGCATCCTTCAGATCGTCGGAGGTTTTATATGTGTTTGACACATAAAACTGAAAGCTCGCCGATGTTTCAACGACGAATTTATGGTTGCGACGATGTTTGCATTGCTGATCATCAAACTGAACAACTTTCACAATGGAAACAACATGAAATCGCAAAAAAATATCAGCAGCTGGTCTATACAGATTGACGTTTCATTTTACAATTTTAACATTGGTCCCAAAGTGAAAGTTGTTCAATTTGATGATATTTTATTCGGAATACCATGATTGTGCTTCAGTAAAAAAAACTGCAGCTTTTCTTAAAATTATGTAAGTATTATAGAACTAAAAAGTATGTTTATGTTTTTGTTCAGAAGTATTTTAGGCATTAGTCTAACGGTAATGAAAAACCCGATAAAAAAAAACAAAAAAAAAACAAACTGATCTTTTCGTTTGCTTTCATGTGTACCTACTTTAAATTATCAAAGCATAAATACCTTTATTCTGCATCTTGCAAAGTTCAAAAAGAAACAACAAAGACGTAAAAATGTTTGTTTAGAACAAAAACACAAACTGCGGTACCCCTAAAATAATATAAGCAATTGTGTCGAGAAGAGAAAATGTATTTTTTTCTTTGTCTCCGAAGAAGGGACAAAAGAATTAACTTTTTTCTTGTTTCGTAGCTTGTAACTTATAACTTAGTGACCAACATACGTACAAACTTTTAACAGCGAATAATGTTTTTATTGTAAAAAGAAGCTAAGTGTAACATTGCTAATAATACTAATCAAGACTGTGTGTGTGTAAGGGCACGAATTCTCATTTTTATACAGGGTGTAACAACAAAACATGCTAGTAATGTTTAAAGGGCATACCGCCAGTTGCACGTACGTTCATTAATGATAATCATCCATTAAATCTCTTGCTAGCTTTTATTATGTCAACAAAACAAAAAGTGACAGCATGAGATTTAATGGAGGATTATAGACCATCAAACTGAATCACTTTCAATATGAAATTAAAAAAAATGTGCTGTTCCATACATTTGAGTCGAGTAGCCCAAATAGGTCCTGCAGTTTTGTATGAAATAGCCGATTTTTTAAACAATGAGACAATGGCAATGTCCATGGGACTTCAAGGGTTTAAAATAATAGTTGTTACTTATAGAAAATATAGTTAGTTAAAACAACTCTAAGCATATAAATTGTCTAAACTAAATAAATAAACAGCTTAAACTCAAGCACACTCAAAAACTAAACCGATGTTTACATTCAAATGAGCGGAAAAATCCGGTTAGAACTGCCGGGAACTAGTTTCAGCCGGCTGCGTCGCTAATCCGGTGGATTAT
This sequence comes from Agonopterix subpropinquella, assembly GCA_922987775.1. Classification (NCBI taxonomy): domain Eukaryota; kingdom Metazoa; phylum Arthropoda; class Insecta; order Lepidoptera; family Depressariidae; genus Agonopterix; species Agonopterix subpropinquella. The sequence continues at coordinate 16,420,485 of OV277709.1, read as the reverse complement.
TAGGTGTACGTGAGCTTTAGCCGGATTCACTTTCGCGTTTTGAAGTTAAATTGTATGTTATTTCGGTGATATTTCTAATTTTGAAGAGATTTTTTGTAAGGCCTTAGAGTATGTATAAGTCCCGTCCAGTAACTAAATTTTTTAATATTTCATTTGTTATTAGCAAGTTTAAGTTAATTCTATATCTTCATATTCATATAAAGGGTGTAAAATTAAATGGGACACTTACTTATAGGGGCGCTTCAGACCATCAAACTGAACAACTTTTACTATGGGACCAACACTGAAATCGCGGAAAAAAAACCGTTGTCCCATACAAAACTGCAAACATAACTCAACTGAAATGTATGGGACAGCAGATTTTTTGTCCCATAGTAAAAGTTGTTCAGTTTGAGGGACCCCTTTAAGTAAGTGTCTCATTTAATTGTACACCCTGTATTTATCGCAATCACACGGTAAAGTTAGTGGCTTCTACGAATGCTTATTAAATTTTGATGAAACAATTTGTAATAACCGAGAGTTCATCTACTACGACGTAGAAACTAAATTTCCTTCGTAGTTTATATCTTCGCTACGTCGTAGCAAACCAACCTTGGTTTTTATTTTACTTGATTATATTGTATTACTCAGGTTGAACCAAATGATCGAAAAAAGTTGGTGAGAAAATAACTTTTTGAATAAAGAAAAACAATTTTTTTGATAAAGGATAAAAAATAATTTTTTTATTTGATTCGGATTTTTTTTACCCTGATTGTATCCTGCAAGGCAATTTTGTATAATTTCAATCAAGCTGTTCCATAGAAAACTGCAAACCTACTCGACCCGAATACTATAAGGGATAGCCATGAGACAGCAGATTTTTTCATAGAGAAAGTTGATTAGTTTGTTGTTCTGGAGTGTAACATCGGCGAGCTGTCAATTCGGCAAAGTTAAATATGAAATCTCCGACGATCTAAAGGATACGACGATGTTTGCGCTTAGTGAATTGTACTGCTGAAACACCCCTAACATGGAACGCATTTAAATTTATACCCTGTATTATTTTGTCTGTTAATCTACCGTCGACATGCAGTTAAAACTCAAAAACGTAAGATAGAATAAGAATAAGAATAAATTTATTAAATTCACACAAAAATATCATTGTACATTATGAATTAGGTACTACATATTTATAGAATAAGATTTGCTAGGCTATGCGTACATGGATCATAATATTGTTAGATACAGCTGACATCATCAAAAGGCAGGTACTACCTGCCTGTGCTATTGAAATCAGCTATAACCCTGACAAATGTTACAGAAATTTGGTCACAGATACAGGGAGCTGATAGTGCTACAGAGTTAATTAATTAAGTTAACTACTATAAAAATATATTTTTATGTTTTTATGTTAAATATAACTTTACAGGATGAGGAAATAACAATCTACTCTACAGACGAAAAATTTTCTCCATTCCTCAATTTACAAATGGACTTAATAAAACAATAAAAGATTTACAACGCAACAAATGTGGCCTGAAGCGTGTTATATTAAAAGGTACACAAAATTTCTCTTTTCAGCTCCAATTTTTATACCCACTGAGGTTAACTTGCGAGTGTGTAACGACCTAATATATCTTCATTGTATAGCCTTTAGTATGGTTTTACGAGTAATGCTAACAAGTTTAACTATTTCACCTGGTAAAAGTAGGGTCGGCAGAACAAATGTTAATTAAATGGGCTTAAAGATTTTAATGTAAGGCTATCCTAATGGAAATGATATCTTATATCTAGATAAACAATCAACGCTCCTAAAAATAACGGAGCCAAAAAGCTCCTGAAGGTCTCTTTTTCCAACTAGCGGACATTAAACATAACAAATACGACTAAATTTATTAATCAAACGAGCTTTTACCCGCGACTTCGTCCGCATAAATTATATACCAGATTTTAAGTCAGATGATGAGCTATCAAACAAAAAAAGTTTCATCAAAATCGGTTCAGTAGTTTTTGCGTGATACTCGAACAAACAAACACCCAAACAAACAAACGAACAAACAAACAAACAAACAAACAAACAAACAGACAGACAAAAAATCCAAAAATTGGTGATTTGGAATCAGGGACATCTAAAAACCATATCGTAATTTTTTTTTTGTAAATATCTTCAATGTACAGACAAATTTCTGTTACAGTTTTATAATAGTTTAGATACAAAGTTTTTGGTTACGACTTTGAACTGAAAATATTTATGATTTCGATTATATATATTTGACAATCCAGGACTGCATTCTTTTTCTTTTCTGATATAGAAGTATTCAATAATTTAAAAAAAATCTTACCGTTTCTGTACAAATGTAATATATTAAAAAAGGTCTTACCACAATCGATTGTGATATTTTAAAAAATCAATCGCTACAAAGCAGCTTTTGATTAAAAATAATTATTTAAAATGATTTGTATGTGATTCTAAGTAATTCGTTCGATTCGTTTGTTCATAAAGGAACTAGAAAATATCATATTATATTAATTCCCACAAATCCACATCACACCCATACCACTACCTAAAAAAATTGTTGAAGAAAAAGGCTCCCTTTTCATTTCCTAAACATAAAAAACCTTGTTTAAATTTAAAACGTACTCGGCCAAAAAAGGCTTTTCAACATAAAAACCCTTTTCTTCAATTTAATTTTTTTATTAAATTGCCCTGCTGACCGTGCATAAAGGCCGCGCCACACGAGCTATGTTTGCCGCTTAAATTTCCGTTGGCAGTTAAGGTGAATTGTGCATGCTTTTAATCCCACTCTACGAACCCCTTTTTGAGGATTTTGGTCTATATATAACTAGAAGAGACTTTTTAGTTACACTCTTTTATCATCGTTTGCGAGTGCAAAATAGATCCGGGACTTTTAAGCTTCATATATCTGATATTGGCTTTATGATAGTTGTTTCAAAAACAACGTACCTTCGTACCTAGGTAATAAAAATTCTGATTGATCATCGAAGCATTTTCATAAAGACATTTTGATTTCATTGAGAATAATCATTTATTAGAGACAAAATAAGGTACTATCGGGGACTTTTCCGCCTGACCACTTAAGAAAAAAATCGCATAATTTCGCCCAAAATTTATTGTTTAGAAACTATTATTAATTGGTCTATTCATAAATAGGGCGGGGTAAGACATCGCTTAAATTTTTTAGTGTGCAAGCAAAAATGAGCCTAGTGGTGGTCAGGCGGAAAAGTCCGCGATAGTACAACAAAAACAAATGCAATATAAAATGATTACAATAAAAATTAATTATAAAATTGGCAACATGCCTAGAAAATGTGTGTTCTATTCTATTCGCGACTTCTCTGCCAGTGGTAAAAGTCATGGTTGTTAGCAATGTTTCTGTTCACCCCGAAAGGGAAGACAGTTGGTGAGATTAAGTTTGTATGTAAAATGCATATTTTAGTCATCGAGCTCTTATGTACCAAGTAGGTACTACAGAAGACACTGCCCCTTTCAATTGCGGCGATATCGCACTAGATATCACACTTTTACTTCACTTAGTAAATTACTAGATTCTCTTTCACCCGCTTACGCTCCTCCTACCCGCACGTGGCGTATGACGTTTGTTTGTCGCGTCACCTCTAATAGCTCTATGCATCCGTTTTTGACAAAATTATACGTACAACAATACCATATTGAAAATAGTGTTTTCACAATCACATACAATACATACATACATACGCTTACGCCACTGTCCCATGGGGGTAGGCAGAGACCACGGACCGTCACACGCTACGACTCTGACACACCTCTTTAACCTCATTCGCATTTATACAGGGTGTAACAAAACACCCTAGTAACACTAAAGGGGGTGCTTCAGACCATCAAACTGAACAACTTTCACTATGGAGCCAACATCGAAATCGCGAAAAAAAAATCTGCTCTTTCATACAAAACTGCAGTACCGTCTCGACTCAAATGTATGGGATGGCAGATTTTTTTTATTTTTTCTCGACGTTGGCTGCATAGTGAAAGTTGTTCAGATTGATGGTCTGAAGCACCCCCATAAGTATTACTAGGGTGTTTTGTTACACCCTGTATGTTTTCCTCGGTCTACGGTGTTTTCACGTTCCCGCTGCAAGGATGGATGGATTTCGCAAGGAAGGAGCAACATGGGGGTTCATCAATGCCAAAAAAAGTTGTTGAAGCAATCGTCGTTGCCGAGATCGGTCAAGTTCACATCATCACCTGTTGATGTGTTAGCAACACCAACATAAAATTTCGTAATTAAACAAGTTGTAGTTTACGTTTGCCCCCCTTTCATTTTGCTTGTAACTAACCCTGGTGTAAAAATCACTGAAATAAACCTCCAGTGCTACAAACAACCCTTTTCTTTCATCGAACCACTGCCTGCCACTAGAAGAAACTTACAGTCCACAAAAATCTCACCAAAGGAGCCAAATAAAACCCTGTAAGCCAAGTTGCCTACAACCAACAAACTGAAAGTTATCGTGTTGTAACTGTAGTGCACTGCCTTACCTACGGTCAAAAAAGGCTGAAAAAGTTCACTTCCGGATACAAGCCGTATACCAGCACCAAATCTAATCTAAACTATTATAAAACTGTAACAGAAGTGTGTCTGTACATTGAAGATATTTACAAAAAAAAGATTACGATATGGTTTTTAGGCTTCCCTGATTCCAAATCACAAATTTTTGGACTTTTTGTCTGTCTGTTTGTTTGTTTGTTTGTTTGTTTGTATGTTTGTTTGTTTGGGTGTTTGTTTGTTCGAGTATCACGCAAAAACTACTGAACCGATTTTGATGAAACTTTTTTTGTTTGATAGCTTATGATCTGACTTAAAATCTGGTATATAATTTATGCGGACGAAGTCGCGGGTAAAAGCTCGTTTTAGTATGTTGTTAGGTATGTTCTTTATTACTTTTCAACTTTATAACTAATGAAATTATAAAAAATAGTAAACATAAACATTATATTGAAATTGCTTTATTGGCGTTCGATATAAGGATATTAGGTATAACTCGTTTGGCGTATGTTTTACAAAAATTTACTCAGACGTTTCCTACCAGGAGAAGCCCAAACTTGGTATGTTTTGAAACAGTCTCCCGGCTGTTTTGGGGTCTAGAGAAAATACCTAACAACATACCTACTAAAATTTTGTGGTGGTATCCGGAAGCGAACTTTATTTCCATTAAGGCAGTGCACTACTGGTAGTTAGCTCGAAGTAAAAACTGTACCTTCCAGTTCGCATTACCTATCTATGTTCACCTTTCAACTTGAATCTTTATTATGACTGTTTTCGGCTTTGTTAATGGACGCATGTAATTAAGTATACTACGTGAGTCTACGTGCTACAAAAGCTGGCTTTTTAATAACCTTACTACAATATTATATCACATTATTATTATTATCCGAGCAATTGGTTTTGCGGGATTCTTTTTTATTAAGTGTTCACTGTTACTTATGTAATAATAATAAATTTAAAAAAATTGTCACTTCAGGTTTGACCTGCTATCAAAATGAGGAGGGCCAGAATAGCTCTTCAAGAAGAACTTACATAGCCTTAAGAACTTTATATTTTGTTACCAGCCTTAGTTGAGCGCTGTATACTACTTTTACTCACATAATGTGTGCAGTGGGATTCATTCTGGGATGCCCTCTTTGTGCAATTTAGGTTTATTATGAGAATTGTTATAACAGTTTGTTTAGGATACGTGGGTAAGTCGCATAATAATATTGTCGCTTTTATGAAGTTCATTGCGGAAAATTGCATTGCGGTGAACATAGAGAAACACGTATACCTTGACAGGAAGGAGCGGGCTTACGCATAATTTCCCATACTTTTCTCTCTGTCAAAGCCTCACCCCCACGACGGCCCCGATCTAGACCCGATGGGCTACTTAATTCGATGCGTTTTACAGTTATTGTCAGAGCAACGGCCCCTCTCCCCCGCAAAAAATTGCAGAAAATAGTTCTATGGAGAAATAAACAATGCTTACTCCTTTCTCCGGGCGTTGACAGGAGACACGTTTTTCTCTATGGCGGTGAAGGAAAACATATAATTATTGAAAAACTCACGGGTGTACAGAATCTTTGCTACACCCACCAACCAACGTCGACAAGATTTAGCCTTAAGAGTTGAAGAGGAAACTTTGCCTACCCTCAAAGTATAACAGAGTTAGTGGGTAATTCTGTTATACTTTGAGGGTAGCAAATTTGTTTATTTATTGAGAAAACCAACAGCGTATTAAACATAGTTACAATAAATTCTTAAAAATAACTGGTAAGGCCAATGATAGGTTTCCCTTTTTTTATACAAAGTTGTTTGTGGCGAAGTGATGCCAAAAATTACAAAAGGAACCAAGAAAAAGAAAAATAACTATTTTAACTTAACAATAAAATTATGCTCTTTCCAAGCCTTTTCTTTTACCTATTATGTATTACCTAGTATATTATAAAGTATGCAAGTGCGTAATTAAAGTAGCATTAGTCTAATTATAGATAGTTATAGATATAATTTATTAAAGATAAATGTAGTAAGTAATGTAAATAAGCAAATAGATAATTAAATTACTGTAAAAGACTAATTACTCGAGGATTCGTATGTGTGAGTAGGTATATATCGTCGGCTTATCGCAAGAAGTCATTAATGTCAAAAAGTCACTAAGTACATCTGACCATACTACTGATATGAGTTCACCGCGACAAGCACTATTATAAGCAAAAATCATTATCTGGATAGTTCTTCAAATTTCACCTTTATCAGCTTATATGGCAAGAAGTCATTAACGTCAAAAAGTCACTAAATACAGTTGACCATACTCCCGAGTTCTCCGCGACGAGTATTATTATAAGCAAAGATAGTACTTCAAATTACGCCTTTGTAACGTATGTATACATAGTCCATAACACTACAGACAAAAAAATTATGCCAAAATTTATTATTTGTTTTCTCCTGTTTCACAAAATAGTAGTTAATGACTTCTTGCGATAAGCCGACGATATGTTTTATAGTACCTTTGATCGAATACAACCTGCTTACATTTGTTGATTTTGTATTAAAAATTATGTTGACGATTGACCCATTAAACTCGATTCAAAGATATGCTGTCACCATTTTCCCTCCAAAAATATTTACATCCGGCACCAGTTGTTCCGTCCGCGCGTCCATCATAATCAATCATGCCGTAGTTCCGAAACTTGCGCCATAGCCCTGTTTCTTTTTTTTAGCACGTGCATTTTTGGAGGTAAAAAATATAGTATGAAATATCACATTTTTTCACGTTGAAGTTGCATAGAAATAAATCATGTTATTTGTTACAGTTTTTCAGTGTTAACACGCTGCCGACAGGTTATTCTAAAATATTTTAATGAATGTCGCGGAATGTTTTGTTTTGAAAAATATTGATTGCGCAAAATGGTTTTGTAGTTAACTTTCATGTTTATATTCATCAACATGCTTTTGAAAAGTCGATACCTAAATGCTAGAGTGCAGGAGTTTTGCCGCGAGCAGTTGTCTTTCGCGTGGTGTGCGTTCATTTAAGCCTGCCACGAGGCTCCGTAATCCTTGTCCGCTTTGTTTTTACTCAAAAGTAATTCTTTAGATATAGTAGATACTCGCACAAACCACTTGAAACTGGCGAAAATGCAGTGCTTACGCACAAGAAAGACAAGATTCAATTTACTTTATAAATTAATGAATAGATGCTAAGACGAAACGCTTTCTTAGAATACTCAGACAGTCAACAACTCTAATGCCTACACAGTTTAGAGTCATACATTGCATCTGTAGCTGTAGATTGGCAGTAGACGAGGGACTCATTGTAACTAACGCTAGTCTCTCCGTAGTCGATAGCGGCTACGAGCAATAAACATCATTAGCAAATACTTAAAAAATTTCCGCATTCGGTAACAGTAACGTTCAGACGACCCGCACTGGCCCCGAGCCCGCCACGCACTCAACCCGCGCTCTCCCCGCGCTCACAATTTGAGTCTTATGACACGATAATAAATCTCTTATTGTATTTTAGGGAAGCACCCGCGCTCGCCCCGCGCACCCGGCCCGCACCAGGCCCGCACGCGCCCCGAAACTGCCACGCGCTCGCCCCGCGAAATACAAAACAAGATTTATTATGGTGTCATAAGACTCAAATTGCAAGCAATGCATTATATGCCGCGGGGCGAGCGCGGGAAGAGCGCGGGGTAGGTACGGGCCAGGTGCGGGGCGGGTGCGGGTCGTCTGAACGCGGCCTAACTAATATAATTGACAATTATCTTTCCTCCAAGAATCTACCCCGCGTGATGGAGTATGGTCCGATCACTCTTACATATTGATAACGACCAAGTGAAGGCGGTGCAGGACCAGTCGTTGTGGCGATCCTTGGGGGAGGCCAATATCTAGGAGTGGATGTCTATCGGTTGACATGATGATAACTCTTACCTGTTCATGAGGGGAAGCCTGTGCCCAGCAATGATGTAAATAGCCTGAAAATTACGACGACGGAGACTAAAAAACTCCATGATTTGGAGTTTACGCAAAACGGTTACAAGAAACGCTACAATACCGGAAGAATATCATATCCAAAGCCACTTAACCAAACAGCCATCTCCTACCAACACGATTAAAAACATTCAAATTCCATTCCTAATTTCTCAATTTCGGGAGGATTCCTAAAACGGCTGTAACTCGAGCAATTCACAATTAAGGACCATTTTACTAACGCGCTATTACGACCCAAAGAAGGTTTATGAGACCTACATGGATATATCTTACTTGTAAATATCTGGAAGTGTTTCGATAACACCAAAAAACAATAATAAACTTGATTTTAGGATGGAAATTAAAGAAAAAACGCTGACCGGTGCTCGGTTTTTGTTATTTATTTAGTGGAATATGGGGTACTGGGTCAGGTCACCTCCATGTTTGTCCACCTGCTTCTGGTCTTTTTCTATGAGTCCGGAGAGAACAGCAGTGGATATGGGCCGGTGCACTCTGGGCGTTTGTCAGTGATTTCTCCATTTGGGATCTCACTGGATTACGGCGAAAAACCCAAAAACCTAACATGAGGGGGTGGGAGTTTCTCTATGTGTTCCTCTGATTAGCAGAGGTCATAGTGGAGGAATACGTTAAAATTTTACATTATCGAATAATTGTCAGGCCCATGTGATTTTTCCATTGTCACAACTCGACATGGAATGATCGGCACAATGATAGAGCCACAATTTTGATGTTAGGTAGAATAGTTGAATTTCAGCTGGCACGGCATCAAGCCAATTTATAGGCTCGTTTAGGTGGCTTGAAAATATTGTGACTGCAAGTTAACTACCAGAGTACCCTTACCAATCCCATAGTATAATAAAAACTAATAGTGGTGAAGTTCAGCGGTCGCGGCGGGTCTATGCTAGCGCGGTGTACGGGGGACGGGCGACGGACTCTAATTGAATTCGCTTTGAGGGGACGCGCTTTTCCCAGCTTCTGCACACCGCTTTGAATTGACGTAGAACAGAATCTGTGCATCAGCACAGCAGTGCAGGGCACTATAAACGTCACGTTGCGGCAAAGGCCTGGCTTAGGCCAAATAAGCATGGTTTTGTAGGACTATAATTAAAAAATGTATTTCGAAACTTATTATTAAATAAAAAAATAAAAACATACGCCATTTAGCCTGTACGAGTGTTACAAATAATCCAGTGTCGGCGCCACCTCTAGTACCCAAATGATATCTAGACCAATAAACTTAAAGGCCCATCTAGTAAGTAACCAAGGATAAGGTTTTACTATCCGGCAGTATTTTTAATGAGCTGCCTGCCTGACGTTTATTAACCTTGGGCTAATTAGCGAATGAGACGAAGTGTCGTGTAACTGAGTTACTCGAATTTAATGGTAAAAAAAAGACGAAAAATGTTGAAGGCCTTGTTGCCAGTCGTAGCGTAGTTTTCCGCTATGAAATTTTCTTTTCAAAACTTGGTGATTTGATTATCCACACTTCGATAGAAAATTGTGCGATCCGCGGCATTTTTATTAATGAGAGCGTGAGATTCCACGTTCGTAATTTTCGAAAAAAGCGCGCGTAATCGGGATATTGCTAATACTGTCTGTGTGTATTTTATGCCACCAGAGATGTGCGACGCAGATAAGCAGTGCGAGTATGCGTAGCGAGGCTATGAAAATAATTATGCACCCGCGTCCACCAAAGCTATGCGAGGTAGACGATCGACATGAAGATGCATAGCTTAGCTAAAACTTAACCACGGCATAACTATATAGGCCTCACAGTACGGCAACGAATGTACTTGCGCAGAGCAACGGAGGGGACCTTGCGGGGAAGCGGTCGTTGGGGGTTGCATCGCGAGATCTGTATGAATATGTCGGGATTGCCTTGAATATCTGTGCATGACAGCGTAAGTAAACGGGCACGGCGGAGGGGGGCAGCGGCATCGCCCGAAATCAAGAGCGTTGACATACTAAGGCTTATAGTAATACTCTGGCTTAACTACGTAGCTTAGCTTCCTAGCTCTGTGCCTGTTGAAAACCTGGTAGCTCTTTTTTCCTCGGCCTCTTACGCATCCTTAGCACACATCCCTAGCCGCATTTCCCGCTCGAGTAGTATGTAAAACGAACTCGCTTAGCTCAACTTTCGTCCACCAGAACTGTGCTAGGCTAAGCTATGAAAATGGGGTGATCTGGTTGGTTATTTGTTTCCTCGCACACAGCGTAGCTACATCGCATATCTCTGGTGGACAGCCAGTATAAAAGTAAATAATTATCTTGAAACATAATAAAGTTAGAATTCTTACCAAATTACACCAAAATAGCACATGCCGTTCAAACATTGATCGTTCGAATTATATGGAGTTTCTTACCTGAAACAAAATATTTTTAATTAGTTAATAGTCTTTTAAAAAGAAAATACAGGGTATAACATTTAATATGTTGCATATCTTTGGGGGTAAGGCTACAGAGTACAGACCATCAAACTGAACATTGTTCCACTATGGAGCCAATATCGATATCGCGAAAATGCAATGTACAGTAAACACAAATAATAATCTAACCGGGAATGGAACCTAGGACATTAATTGTACACACATAAAGCTGGAAAATCCCTGAACAACATTTTGCAGCAAAACAAAATTTTTTATGGCATTTTGACATTTTAATTAAAGTAACAAGATTTTTAAGGGTCAATTCACACGTACCACAACCACACCACGTCGCAGCGACAAAATGTGGTCAAGCTGTGGTTACGTGTGAATAGTGTCGCAGCGGCTCTTTGCAGTTGCGTTGTGGTACCGACAAAATGTCGATGTGGTTGCGTTGTCACTGTCGTTGCGATGTGGTAACCACGTGGTCATGTGCAGTTATAATCCGGCTTTCGTAGAGGAAACACGGCTTGACGGCATGTCGTGGCGATGTGGCCGCGGTGCCGCCGCCGGTGCTGGCGTTGCCGTCGCGATGTGGTTGCGATGTGGTTGTATTACACAGGTGGTCGATATCAACGGCAAAATGTGGTACGTGTAAATTGTAATATTAATTTTCAATACAAAATATACGCCCTTGGCATGGCGTCGTTGTGCTGTGGTTGTGGCTGTGGTGTGGTTATGGTACGTGTGAATTGACACTTAAATTAAACTCAAGTCAAACGTTTTATAAACTCAGAGTAGTTAAATAAATTAAGTGGCTATACGCGTTAAACTTAGATCAAACGTTTCCCTAAATAATTGCGTACATTTTATCCATGTCGTATGTGGATGACTATTACACCGAATTGAATACTATTTCAAAATGAACTGGATTCGAGCGTTATATTTTTTAAATACATAAAATATGATACTATACAGGGTGTACATTAAAATGGGACAGCTACTTAAAGGGGTGCTTCAGACCATCAAACTGAACAACTTTCTCTATGGGACCAATATCGAAATCGCGAAAAAAAAATCTGCTGTCCCATACATTTCAGTCGAGTTATGTTTGCAGTTTTGTATGGGAGAGCGGATTTTTTTTTCGCGATTTCGCTATTGGTCCCATAGAGAAAGTTGTTCAGTTTGATGGTCTGAAGCACCCCTTTGAGTAGCTGTCCCATTTTATTGTACACCCTGTATATTATGGGCTTGCATTACAAAAAAAAAGGACTTAAAGACGAATTGAGAACCTCCTCCTTTTTTAAATTAGCTTTTTTTTTAAAGGAATTGATAATTAAATCAGGTATCTTTAAAACCTGTTTATAACTTTATCAACTGTTTGTTTTTTATTCGCAATTATTACTTTTTAGTGTAAAGTTTTCAATTACATAATGCAATCCACAGTGTCATTCTCTGCAACAACTTTTCGTTCTAGCGTACCACTTGAAAATCTTTTTGCTTTAGCTCTACCTTCGCGTCTATTTGTTCGAATTTACATTCTAGACCCAATTTAAATAAACAGGATTACACGCAAGTGTAACAGTCAGTCAATTTTAATGACACTCAGCCATTTTAATTACAATTACAACCTTTATTATGCCTCCATTTTTAATGTTAACGAACGGTGAAAATTGAGTTAGTGTTCCCCAAATTGTAATTTGTCTGGATTCCTGGAACAGTTAAAGTAACATTTTAATGCATTTATCATTGATAGCGACATCGCTTATTACATACATTATTAAATGACCGTCAACGGTCTCTACGGTCAATGTTTAACGGTTCATCAGGTGCCCATTCGTCACTTATTCACCGTTCCAGCATATAACTCTTGCGTCTCAAACCTAAGGCTGGCAAGTAAAGGCAAGCACCTGCCATCGTCGGAGCCCTCACCGGGCAATACACCACAGGCATGTTGATACACGCAAGATGAAGCTCACCCTAGATCCCAGCTACTGAGCTTGCGGAGAGGAGAAGGAAACCATAGAACAGCCTGTGTGACTGTGATATCTTGGAAACTAAACGCATGTGCCTCCTGAGAGATGGTTATCCAAAACTGGAAGATTACAGGCTTTTTTCCCTGAACTGTATTGCCCTCGTTTACCACGTTTTTGAAGGGTGAAGAAAATAAATATGTAGGGTCAACCCACGGACCTGAAAAAAAGACGAACGGAATCTTGTCTAATCAAAAGTGAAGCACCCATTTATTTGAGTGTGCGTGCTGTCGCCCTGTCGCGCGGTACATAATGGCGGCGGGTTGTCGGACCTGTGCCGTGCCTAGAACTGGTGCGTCTCGTGAGTGTAGGTCGCTTGTAGAACAAACGAAATTGTAGGACCTTGCATGCTTCACCTCTTTTTAGTGTGACATTACGTCCGTCTTTTTTTCAGGTCCGTGGGTCAACCATGATATGGGGTCAACACAAGAGATCCCATTGGGTCGAAGTGTTGCTGGCTTGCCAGGCCCCACAATAAGATAAGATAAGAAAGGCAAGCACAGTGGTGGGGTCACAGTCAGATCCTCTTGGGGTCCACTCCGACTGCTAGCAATGGCTAGTCGGAGACGAGGATTAGGGACTTCCCCTGGGAGCCGTGGTGACCCCACTTACCAACAGCTCGCCACAAGCTGCCTTGCGGGTTTATTATCATTTGGAATCGATTCTTTCAATTTGAATTGCCCCGGATGCAACAGACGTATCAGAGTTTTAGTGGAGTACCTGAAGGTTTTTATTTCGGAACCGGTCAAAACTACTCTGATTTTTTTTTGAATGTAGGTAATTTAAAATACCTTTACAGTTAAAAAATTTACGCTTTTTTTCGTATAGAAATCTTTGAGCCAGTGTAACTTTGAAACTATTTAACATAACGGAAATCTGACAAACCACAGACAAGGATATTAGTTTCTGGATCGTGTTAAAAAAATATATTAATTTATTTGGAGCGCGCTCATCAAGGTTTATTCGTCAGCCAGTCTCAATTAAAATTGCCTCAATGTAAGGAGAATGTCCTGTTCTTACATGAATTCGCAAGTTATGAAACTTAAGAAAAATCTTGTGTGAAGAAAGAAAAAGATGTGGTCTGAAAGAAGATGTAGTGACCAGGATTGAAAAAGGCATGTTGAGGTGGTTTGGCCATGTGGAAAGAATGTGTGAAAGTAGGTTGACGTATGAAATTTACAAGGCAATCGTGAATGGAATGGTTGAAAGGGGTCGCCCTAGGCGCACGTACGCTGACCAAATAGGATGCGTACTGAAGAAGGGCCAAATAAAATGTACCCGGAACCGACGAGCTTGAGACTTATGGATGTTGAGGAGGCGAGAGATGTGTGTCAGAATCATAGCATGTGGCGATCTGTTGTCTCTGCCTACCCCAGTAGTGGGACATAGGCGTGAGCATATGTATGTATGTATGTATGTAGAAAAATTTTGGGTTAAAACTTTTTACATGACAAACTAAAGGTTGTAGTATTTTAGATTACGGAGGTTTTAAAACATGAAAATCGGAGTAGTTTTGACCTGTTCCGAAACAATAGACTTTTTAAAGCTACAGGTACTCGGTTATTTAGTAAGTTACTCGAGGAGTCCACTCTCTTAGTGCGTCCCAGCTTTTTAGTATTCTTTTATAAGTTGTATAGGGTGTTTTGTTGACGCTCTTTGCAACTAATTAGATTGCTGAAAAGTCTTTTAGCGTCAAGCAACTAAAAATCTTACAATAACACCGTTATTCATAATTCACTTCGCATAAAATAAAAATTAACAGCCTTCAAGGGAAACGCGATAACGGCTCAGAAGCGAAACAAATGGCGGGAAGTGAGAAATAATTAGTTTTTCCTCAAACGGGAGAGGAATCCGACATGAAGTGGGATGAAGCTGGTAGGCTGAGAGCTTGTTAACATTTTCATGAAAATGTTTTTAAGGAAATTTTGTACTTTATATTTTGCTAAAACTGTCATATATTATCTTGTTTTTGCTGCAGAACAAAGGCGTGAATCAGAAAATCATGAGAAAATCCTACAAGCTTCGATTTCGAAACGAATTTTGTATCCACTGTCTAATAAACTTTGGCACTTCAAGTGAAATGTAGTTACAGTTATGGCATGACAAAAGCCCGTTGAAGCTTATAAACGAAATAAATAGTTTTCGACAGTATTATTCCAGGGGGTAGTCAGAGATATTCTACATATACGTTATACCGTCATTTATCAAAAATAATAATGATATTCATATAATTATATTATGAAAACAGTGCCTCGACGGCATCAAGATACTCAATGCGTAGTCTGAATTGCGTTTGCCTGGTCTTTACTTTACTATTTTATGTTTTTTTGTATGTTTCAACCCATATGGGTTGGGTTGGTTGGGTTTTATATAAAACAAGTCCATCGACAGCTCTTGGACTATGACGAATTCTCGGATAACGACAGAATACGACCAGGAAAATGAAACAATAACGCCATTTTGAATAGCTGCTGTCTTTTGAATTGTTTAGGCTTACGGAAAGGGTATGCTAATCTTGCAAAAACTCTTATTTCTAAAAGAAAAGTCTTTTAAATAGAAGATTTATTATGCTTTGGAAAGCAAAAAACGTTCGTTGGCGTAGTAGAGTTTCAGTGTTGTGCAGCAGTGGGTTATTTAACTGTAGGGGTGATTGTACCCATGATACTGATCAACTTTCAGAAAGAAACTTACAGGAAATTAGCAAAAATGTTGGATCGTTTGTATGTAAATTAGACTTTTTTTGCCAATTTCCCGTGGCAAATATGTTCAGTACCTATTCATTAAAGTATTGCGACTGTGTACCTTCACACCTTTTATGTTGTTAGGACCAGTTAGGGTAGTGTAAACCCAAATTTGCGGCTTCGAAAAACGTTACGTTACGAAAAAAAAAAACGTTTTTTTTTTTCAGTTTTTGCCTTATACTTGTAAACTCAACCACAAATAATATAGAAAAAACAGGTGGTTTTCAAGTTATAAAGAAACAACTGAAAAGTTCGAATATGTTTCAGTTTTTCACTTACGTAACGAGGACAAGTTTTTGGTGCGGTGTACTCGAAACCGACGGGCATGTACGAAGAGATGTATGGATGTGCATGAGGCAAAAGAGGTATGTAAGGATCGTAGTAAGTGGCGCGCCCTGGTCTCTGCCTACCCCACTGGGAAAGAGGCGTGACGTTATAGATAGATAGATAGAGACAAGTTTTTTGAAGCTGCAAATTTGGGTGTACACTACCCCAACTGGCCCTAACAACATTATCAAAAATGCAGAACTACATCACGCTTTGCAATTTTAACCTTGTTTTTTGAACGATTTTTAGCGAATATCGAATTGTCAGCTCGCCGATGTTTCAACGACGAGTTTAAGGTTGTGACGATATTTTCGTTTAGAGAATTGCATTCTCCTGTTGCGAACGTTTGCTCCTTGGTGGAGCGAAACACGTGTAGGTACTTAGAGTAGAAATTATTTTGTTGTCAGGTTGTTTTGCATAACGTAATGCAAATTTAGAAGCGGAGGACTCTTTGACTACTTATAAATAGTCAAAGGGAAGACTCGATACAATCTTGTTAATCTTTTTATCTATTAATTTAAGTTATTTATAAGCATAAATAAAGAATTTTAATTAAAATTGTTATCATAAAACATGGATAATAAAAATTTATATTCTTAATACCCTTTGTTCTCATAAAAGTAAACAAACAAGTTCAATAGCACGAGTTTCCAAAGAAGGGCAGTAAATATAACCATACTAGGTGATTAATAAATATTTATATGCGGATATTTATGTACTTATACGTCGCCTATCATGTACATAGTACCTTGAAAGTAATTTATATCTTCATTATTACTAGATAATATAAATTATTAATAATAAATTCACGACTATTCAGTGTGGATAGCATCTTTGATATAACTACATAATTAGGAACTTAAGTGTGGTACTTTCAGAATTTCATGACGGGGTGACTAGAAGTAGGTGCCTACTAATTTTGCATCATGATTCATGAGATTCAAATTCATGACCGAATGAATATACAAACTTCATATTGTTAAGGCGGTTGCAGAGGGGTTTAATTTTATACAAAACTTTGACGCACAATACGCGTAGACGGTATTAATATAAGAACTTTGTATATATGGAAAAATAGGTTAGAAAATCTAGATGTCGCGTATCAAATAACATTTGCAATTTATAATATTTATATCTTCGTAATTATATTATAAATTGCAAATGTTATTTAATACGCGACATCTAGATTTTCTAAACTATTTTACCATATATAAAATATTATTTTTATTAATACCGTCGACGCGTATTGTGCGTCAAACGTTTGTATGGACTGAAACCACCTTAAGATCATTTTCTACTGCTGAATGCCATGGCGATGCACTAGTAGGTATCTATACCTATTTACATTATATAAAGTTGGTCCACAAGGTGGACCAACGACCTGGAGAAGGCATCAGGAACCCGTTGGATGAGGGCAGCGCAGGACCGGTCGTTATGGCGATCCTTGGGGGAGGCCTATGTCCAGCAGTAGACGTTTGTCGGCTGACATGATTACATAAAGTGCTATTTTAATCATGAGATTCGAAATCGTAGCCGATGGCGATCTATTGTCTCTGCCTACCCCAATGGGACACAGGCGTGAGTATATGTATGTATGTATGATTCGAAATCATGATCGAATGAATACACAAACTTCATAGGACTTAAGTCATTTTCTACTGCAGATTTCAACGTGTGACTTTCAAAAATCGCACTCGTTACAGTAAATACAAAATAATTCGGAAACGTTCGCTTAAGGAGGACCCGAGATTGTGCTGCCCTCAATCGTATTTTTTTTGTTTCTTAACAATTAAACAACATTTCCAAAAAACAATAATGCCAACAATTTAATTGTTAAGAAATAAAAAGAATACGATTGAGGGCAGCATAATGTCACATTTGTAGTCGTTGCTGATTTTCAATTAGCACAAAACATAATGTAAACCGTAATGTTTTGATAAATTGAAAACCAGTCAAGACTATAATGTGACATTCTTGTTTTTTGGAAATGTTGTTTGTGTAGAAATAAAAAAATGCAATTGCGGGCAGCACAATAGGCTCGGTACCCTCTTAAATAAAATAGTGACTCTCAAAGTAACGTTTTGAAAGTCATTCTTTGTATTAATAAATAAATAATAATAAATAAATATCTTGGACAATGTCACACAAATTATCTAGTCACATTTAAAGTACCAGAATCTAGCCTGGACTTGTATTATGATGACTAGACAACGATATAGATTACATATATAAATACAAACATCCATGACTCGGGTACAAATATTCATATTCATCATCATATAAATATTTGTCCCTTACGGGATTCGAACCCGCGACCCTCGGCACAGCAGGCAGGTTCACTACCGACTGTGCTACCGGGCTGTCAATAACAATACTCATAGACAAATATTACAATAATGGTATTGCAAATATAATTTCTTTATTATTATTCAGTAAGGTCAAATGAATTGCTAACTGAGAAGGTCAAGTCATAATAGCTAAGAGAAAGGCAATAGAGGTCATTTTAGATTAAAACTTCTGTTTCTTAATTAAAAGGTCTAGTATTAACTCTGCATACTTACCTATATGCATTTTTAATTCAACTGGAAAAGTTTAAGAAAAAATGTTTTAGAGTGTTTCGTCATTGTATCGATATACAGGGTGTAAAATTAAATGGGACACTTAATTAAAGGGGTGCTTCAGTCCATCAAACTGAACAAATTTCTCTGAGGGCCCAATATCGAAATCGCGAAAAAAAAAACTACTGTCACAAACAGTTTCAGAGTAAGGGAAAGCGGATTATTTTTTCGCGATTTCAGTGTTTATATACAGGGTGTAACAAAACACCCTAGTAATACTTAAGGGGGTGCTTCAGACTATCAATCTGAACAACTTTCACTATGGAGCCAACGTCGAGAAAAAATAAACAAAATTTGCCGTCCCATACATATATACATCGTGTTAATGAATTAGCGCAAAACCTCATACACCCCAACTGATTTATAACCAAATAATTAGATTGAAACAATAATTTCATTATTTTGATAGTTAAAATTTAAAGTTATTCGCATTTTAAGTTTTGAGGCAAAAATGATTTGTTATCATTTCAGCACTGAAAGAAAGCGCTAACCTACTCATGGATACATTTTTATAATCTTGTTTTGGTAGTAGTAGGGTGAGTGTGCCCGTGCCATGGGTTGACATCGGATTTCGAAAATTTTAAATTTTACAAACAAATATTTAATATTTTGAAAAAAATTATCTATGTTAAAACCATGATAATTCGATTCTGCTCTCGATTCTAAACAAACTACTTTCTAGTTTTGCGTTAATTCATTAACACGTTGTATGTGTCGAGAAGGTACTGCAGTTTTGTATGAAAGAGCGGATTTTTTTTTTCTCGATTTCGATGTTGGCTCCATAGTGAAAGTTCTTCAGTTTGATGGTCTGCAGCACCCCCTTAAGTATTACTTGGGTGTTTTGTTACACCCTGTAGAAGGCAGAAAAACCAAAATAAAATAAAATCACTCATCCTTAAAGCGAGGTTAGTTAAATAGTATTAATAATAAGGTATGTTTTTAACTAGAAGTTGACGATCAGCAACCCAGAAACGAGTAACATTTGTTTATAAAGAGCGACCTTGTATCAGTGACCTCAGTACTTTCTTGATTTCTCGACCTCGATTCAGTTGTACTTTCGATTTCATGACCCTATTTGCCTACAACCTTGTGAATATCGGTTGTTTGCTTGTCACTGTCCCAATATTGGTCTTTTTTTACGTGCAGAGGTCACTTACTCCCACCCACTGTAATTCCTGTAATCCTGGATCAACTTAGCTGCGTAACACTAGACAATTCAAATTCAAAAATTATTTATTTCCAGACAACATTGATCCATTGGGGTTAGTAACAATTGTGACTTAGTCTATGTTAGTGTACAATTCGGTTAGTAAGTCTTAGACTATGTTAGTATACAAATTTCAACACAGATTTAGTCCTCTGTGTGAGGGACCACATCAGAGGACTCTTTAATTTGTTTGCGATAACTTTCAGGAGGCTGTTGCTGCTCCCGCGCACTCTGCTCACCAGTGACGCCGTTTTCTTGCGCCAGATGGCATCAAAGCCATCTGTGAGCGCCTCAGCGAACATTAGTGAGGCACTACAGAAGCGCGGCAGCCGCAACATCGCCCTGAATGCATTATTAAACTGGACCCGCAAAGCATTGTACGACTTTTGGGTATATTTGACCCACAGACTTGCTTATAGCGTGATTTTGACTGCATCCGTACAACGAGCAAATCTGCGGACCAGCATGTTCGCCCGGACTGACAATGCTCTGCGTTCCCTCTCCATATCTACATCGTCTTTAAGGTCGTCCGTTATGCAATGAAGAGGCTGTTTTTTTTTTTTTGGAATGGACAATTACGGCATTGCTCAGGGTGCAACTATGCTTATTACTGCGGACAATAATAATTGGAGGATCCACAAAGGGTCTACAGAGCCAGTGAATAAACTTAAGCAACCGACCTAGGGGCACTCAGAATGGGTACGGACCTAGGACGTTGCTGAGGCTATGCGGTGGAACTGCCTCCGTGGTCTAATAGTTAAGGCTATTCTACCGTTGGCGCGCTCCATACAAACGTAGTATGGTGATATTTTCAATACTATCCAATTAAAGTCAATGAAATTTTTCAAAAACAATCTAGTAACTAATTTCTATGTCGGTATGAAGTCAGATTTTCGATAAAATTTATAGTTTTAAAGTTACAGTGCCACAAATATTTCCATACAAATCTTAAATTAATCCTAGCATTGAAACTGTATATTTTAACGAAAATCTGACTTCATACCGACATAGAGATTAGTTACTTGATTGTTTTTGAAAAATTTCATTGACTTTAATTAGATAGTATTGAAAATATCACCATACTACGTTTGTATGGAGCGCGCCAACGGTAGAATAGCCTTAAGAGCATTGGGCTCTCGAGACGGAGGTCGTGGGTTCGATTCCCACGGGGGACACTTAGTGATATGTCACTTTATGCTTTTTTCCCCAGTTGGTTAGGACATTGCAGGCTGAATCACCTGATTGTCTGAAAAGAAAAATGATTCCATGCTTCGGATGGCACGTTAAGCCGATGGTCCCGGCTACTGTCTCTGGTGGTAGTAGTCGTTACATAAACACCACGTCAAAGGCCGTAAGGCGGTCTGAAAAAACTCTGACACCAGGGCTATGCCCACACGATAAGAAAGAAGAAGCGGTGGATTGGGTAGCGGGAATCGGTGAGAAAGCGCTCGATGAGGCTATATTATCACGACGTATCTCGTTCGCAAATAGGACGAGAGCTAAGGTGCAATAGCACTATATCGTGCTGCCATGGTATGGCCGCAGGGAGACAGGGGGAATTCTCTTATCTGTATTGGAAACCGCAGCGAATTTAATCAAAGAAGATAGGTGGAGTAGGAAAAACAAATATCCGGCTTTCATCCATTGCAAACGAGAGTATGACAACTCTAGGGATTCCAACGCCGAGATTTTTCTTTTTAGCCGATTAAAAAATAAAACCGGTCAAGTGCGAGTCGGGCTACTCGCGCAGCGAGGGTTCCTTACCACATCACCACAGAACACAACATTATTAACGTAGAAAAAAAATCCTTTTTTTTCCGGGACCTTTAACGCAAGACCGACTCACACTTGGCCGGTTTTTAGTATTTGTTGTTATTTTGTAGAGTTTGTTCTATAATCACACTAAGTTTGACGCATGTATATATTACCGTTTTTACGATAGAGCGTGAAGAAAAAACGTTGATAAAAACTAGATTCTTGTTGAGAACCCCCCTTAATTTTTAACTTTTTGACATTTTTATTATTTGTTAACAAATCCGCCGCAATAACGCATAATCTGAGAAAATTTCAACTATCTGGCTATTACGGTTCAAAAGTTATAGCCCTAAATAGGTAGGACAGACGGACGGACCACGTAGGCTTAGTAATAGGGTCCCGTTTTCACCCTTTGGGTACGGAACCCTAAAAAGGAGAAAAATCTCGTTTCGTTTGTTGCACTATTACGTACATACTAGAAATAACACTGCACGTCACAACGCTATCCCATTCTTTGTGGTTATATCGCCACACATTCTTAGTAACTCGCTATAGATAATTAGATATCTCTATGTGGCGCACGACGTTTGTTTCTCTTCTATGTTCTAGTATGTGTATGTAGAACATAATATAGTTCAATGATTAGGTTAGAAGATGGCAACGAGTTGATTCCATTATAATTTGGTGAAGATCTGATGACGCATTTTCCAAGTTGCACAATAGAACTCCTCAAAAGTTGACAGCAAATCATCGGAGTTGAAGCAATTGCTACCTCTTGCTGAGCTGATATTGTCCACAAGGCAACTTTTGAAATCAAAATATATAAAAATTGATGTTGGTATGTATAGGTACTTCATCATTATCATGGGCCTTATTTCATCTAAGTAGATGTTGTTCATCTATGTATACTTAGACTTCGATGCCTTTGAGCGATTGCGATGAAACGTTTTTGTCTTTGTTATGGATTAACACAATAAAATGAAAACCAGACATTTCAAGCTCGTAATTAATAAAAAATTCTCGGAAAGTCTGGCATGAATTGGCTTGATTGGAACAAAAAAAGGGACAATTAACATTTCTCGGTAATAAAAGTCTGCCATTGATAATTATTGCGTAGGTTGTCGGTTCATTCGTAGGTATATACTATTAGAACACTATTAGAAGCATCATCATCCGTATACTTGTCCCATTGCACATTGCTCGCAGAACCGATGGCTGATGGGGCCGAAAAGTTCTCGAGTGGCAACGGCGTACCGGAAAGCATAGCATGGGTTGGCCCCCCATATGGTGGACAGACGACCTGGTGAAGGCGGAGGGAACCCGTTGGGTGAGGGCAGCGCAGGACCGGTCGTTGAGGCGATCCTTGGGGGACGATGTCCAGCAGTGGACGTCCATTGGCTGAGATGATGACTGCAGGACGAGGCTTCCTCACACGAGCAGTGCTGATTACTTTCAGAGCCCTAACGCGTCTGTGACGTAATGTGCATAATTGTATAAAATGGTACCTCATTTATAACCTTTTCCACACTGACGACGCTTCTCGAGGGTCAATTCTGATCAGGCGGGAAAATGCTCGAGCATTTTTGAGCATGTTCTTGGCCACCATTCACGCTTAGCGGAAAACGACGCTACTGTCTGCAGGATTAGATTATACTTTTGCGTACTATTTTCAGCTCAATATGAATGTAATAATTGATATTTTTATTGAGCACTTATAAAGTGTCTGAATTCATCCTAAAACTTCACGTGGTCATTGGATTTGAGTAATTTTCATATAATTCGTGTATGAAAAGGCACTGCATTCTACAAACTATTGTTGAAGGTCGGGATAGCCCCATAATGAAACTTTGGGTACAGCTGCACACCAGCCCCAGCCTGTAAACTTTCCCAATGTTGGGACTTTAAATTGAAATGAACTGTTTTACTAACAATAGGTTAAGTTCCACTGTGTCTAACACGTTTATGCACTAAAAAAAATTAAAAAATATATATAATACGTTACGCTATGTCTAAAAAGGGTCCTAACCCACTGTAAGAAATCGGGATATCAATTGTACGCCAGAATCACAAGGCTGAAATGGCTAATGAGATTGTATGTCTGTATGTAGTTACATACGCCAATTACAAGCCCCTAGGATTGAGCAGTAGGTACTTTGAAGTTCCAAAATTCACTACGCTATCTTGGAGCCCGTGACGTCACAGACAAGAATCTTCCTCCATTATCACGCCTAGAGTACTAACGCAACCGCGATTGACCCCAAACAGCCTCTCTAATGTACCCTCGTTTCTGGCACCATTTGTTTTTATGCGATCGTATTTAGGGGGTTAAACTATTATCGTGTGTGCCTCGTGTTGAATATTGAACTCTGTTGGTAACTGACAAAGTTCAATTTTGTCTGAAGGGGTTCTGCAACTGCATTGGTAGTGGGATTAGGTTGCCTACAAAGAGTTGTTCAGGGCAGACTTGTGGTTACGGATTTTCCAAAGGATTGTCCTGGGACGCTGTAGTCTGTGAAAATCTTCAAAAAGAACAAAAAAGCGAAGGTTTCCAATATTTTCTTGAACAGTTTTTTTTTAAATGTAGGTATGCGTTTGTTTTTATACAACACTAGCGACCTGCCCCGGCTTCGCACGGGTGCAATGCTGATACTATGCATGTATTATATACATATAAACCTTTCTCTTGAATCACTCTATCTACAAAAAAAACCGCATCAAAATCCGTTGCGTAGTTTTAAAGATCTGAGCATACATAGGGACAGACAGCGGGAAGCGACTTTGTTTTATACTATGTAGTGATTATCACACGTTGAGAAACAATTTTAAGAAGCATTAAGAGATTCAGGGAGAATACAGAGATTTTTACTTGGGTGCCTTGACCCTGATTTTCTCCAGATGGTAGTTGATCTAAAGAATCTGGACAGATCATGCAAACTTAAATATTATTGTTCATGAGAGTCTTTTTCTAAATATTCAGTTATATCTTAGACAATTTAATAGGGACTTGCCTTGCGGTAGCATTTCCCCTCTGCCACGGTATTAGATCAATTAATCTTGCGCATTCACACCCAATTTTATACCTTATCACTAAACGAGACAGCCTATAATTTATAGCAAAACAATAATTTTGAACTTAGAACGTTTGTGGTTCACACGCGACAACTTTTCATGATTTTTAACATTCAAAATTAGAATCTAAACTTATGGGGATTAAAATCCAATGTTGCGGATTTCATGTTACCTCGCCCCCCGCAAAAAGTGGCAGAAATGTTTCTTAGTAGAATGACACGCGTAACTCGATAGAGTTATACAACGTGTTAATGAATTAACGCAAAACTAGAAAGTAGTTTGTTTAGAATCGAGAGCAGTCTCGAATTATCATGGTTTCAACATAGGTAATTTTTTTCAAAATTTTAAATAATTTTTTTGCAAAATTTAAAATTTTCTGAACCCGATGTCAACCTACCGCACGGGCACACTCACCCTACTTACTACCAAAACAAGATTATAAAAATGTATCCATGAGTACGTTAGCGCTTTCTTTCAGTGTTAAAATGATAAAAAATCATTTTTGCCTCCAAACTTAAAATGCGAATAACTTTAAATTTTAACTATCAAAATAATGAAATTATTGTTACAATCTAATTATTTTCTTATAAATCAGTTGGGGTGTATGAGGTTTTGCGCTAATTCATTAACACGTTGTATACATGACGCACGAAATATCGTTTGCCAGTTGATTTATACTTGTAGTTGTAGCCCAGCCACTTCAGAGTTCACTTCACTTCACGCCAGGAACCAGTAAGGGTCGCTATGATCAGATACGTCGTGGAGGGCATCCATATTGCTTAATTGTTTGGTCGTCTCTGACAATAAGATACGCCTGCCTTTGAGTTGACCGACGCCTAGATACCATACGCTAGTTGGAAGGCCGTACCATGGAGAAGCCCTTTTCCTACAGTAGAATGTATGCCAAAAGCAATAAACAAAAGCAAATGTAAGCGTAGCGTATGTATGTGTAGTGTGTATGTAAGCTAATAAACAGATCTGCGACACGTTGTACCCCATGTTTCTGCTGCGTCGTGCTTCAGTCAAGCCAATGCTTAAAAATGGCGCCTTTTTTCTTTTTTTAGCGCGGCCATCAATCAAACTTGAATATTATAGTTCAAAATAAAGTTCCAAACAAAACTTGTTATCGCAAATATCTCGGAACTCAGTCTGAACTGAGATATAAAGGCTTGAAGTGCATGTAATGGTAATATTTTCAACTTTAAGCCTTTATACCTCCGTCCGGACTGAGTTTAGGGATATACATGTTAATAAGTTTTGTTTGTTATTTTGAATATTCAAGTTTTGTTGCTGGCCGCGCCAAAAACAACGGCGAAAAATAAGGCGCCCACCTTCCATACAAAACCCGCATTGTCTTTTCGATAACAGTTCCAATATGTCGCGTGGATTCGGCTTAGAATGGAGTAATAGTAGTTCCCAGTAGGAGGCGTAAAAGACTAAGGGATAAAGGGTTTCTTATGCAGTGTTAAAGTGAATAAATGCAAAGGCATCTAGCATCATAAATTCATCAATCACCAGCAATATAAGAAAGGTAAGCCTTGCTAAAACTGCACACTTAAATGCATGATAGGTAGGTTATTTATAGTTATGTTTCTCATTATCCCGAAAGACATTCAGGTTGTGAGTTAGGAGTGTTATGCAGGAATATCAAAACCACTAGAAACTTTATAAGTGTAACAAGTCAAACGGATAACTATACAAATTGAAGAGGGTTTAACATAAACAACACAACCATTTAGTCCTAGACAAGACCCTAAACTAAACTATTAAAACCTCACATTTCTCTAAAATTATCGTCGCCCGAAACTTGAACTTCGATAACTGAAATCTAGAGCTCTCATAATCAAACTATTAAGCCTTTGCTCTTAGTTTATGGACTGAGTTCAGGGAATCTCGATTAGAGTAAATAATCTAACAGATGTGACGATTTAAGTTGCTCTGATTTTGTGCCTACAATTTAGTTCGGCTTCTTCATGTTTGTCATTACTTTTAAGTATGCTTCTAACTGTTTTTGAGAGAGAGGTGATGGTTTGGTTTGGAGCTTAGCGATAAACGTACACTGCGGCACGCGGCAGAGACCCCGCGACAATAATTTCATAGAAAAACCTGTTTTTTCTATGAAATGTCCCGACGACCTGGTGAAGGTAGCGGGCACCCGTTGGATTAGGGCAGCGTAGGACCGGTAGTTGTTGCGATCCTTGGGGAAGGCCTATGTCCAGCAGTGGACGTTTATGATGACTGAGAATGATCCCATATCTACTTTAAGAGATATTCTATCGGGGCTAGACTTTTGTTCTTCGAAGATTGCATATGCAGTTGGTCTCAGATAACCTAGATAACTGTATTCGTAAAGGCCTTTTAAATAACCTGATACTATCTTTTTTCAGAGTCACTAGGCAAGCATGCAAAAGTATAATCCACTCTCTCTCGCATTTCTAAAGGAAAGGATACCTTTGCAATGAGATCCTACAGATTAAAACTTGTGTTTTTATTCTTTTTTGAGTGGTTTTGGTAGTGATTGCAGGTTTCTCTTCAAATAAAATCTAGCCAGAAAATAAAAGTCGATGCTTTTTATAAGTCTGACTTTTTAAACTTTTATTATCCACCCAGATAGGTACTACTATGCAGCAGTAGTAGAATTTTATGTGTGTCTGCATTTGATTGGGGAGCTCTGACTTTATTCGTCTGAGTTCAATTTGATTTAAGATTCGTTTGAGGTTGCAGTAGCTATCATACTTTTTGTTTTGTTCAGAGTTATATTAGATCTTGCAGGTTTTTGTATCTTACAACTGCGAAAGTTTTCATGTAGTTTTATGTGTTTATAAGGCATAGCATCAGTGTGTGAGTGTAAACTGATGCAGACACACTATTGTCAGAAGAGTCTAGAAAAAACGTTTAAACAAATGAACGAAAAACCTAAATCCTTTTATCGATGTCTTAGAAACGATAACATTTTTAAAGGTTACAATATTATTTTCTACTCTTGACCATAAAGTTATTATACCTGTCGGAATAGAGTAACTGACATGAGTTGAATGAAACCATTTTTTGTGCATTTGTCGGCACTTATCGGCACCCTAAAACTTCGAGTTCTGTGTATAATTGTGAATCTAACGTGAAATCGTAGGTAATTTAATGAAATAGTGTTAGTATATTTCACAAAATAATCTAAGACTTCACTTTAGATTCACTAATTATTCACAGAGCACGAATATTTACCCAGTCGATTGTGCCGACAAGTTCCCAAAAACGGTTCTATTGCCTCGCGTCACGTATCTCTTTCTATTATTTCTATACAGTGGCGCCGCTAGGTACATCTCGCTCTCTTAGCTGTCAGTTCCTCTCTATGATACCTTTATGCTCCTGACACAAAACTAGGAAACGTTAGTTTAATTAAAGTTGCTTTCCGTTTTTCCAAATTTTATTTGTAACTTATATTAATTTTGGCGACACGATATTCCGGTTTAATATTGTTTATCTTTACATAAAAATAACGACGACCTAGCAAAACGGTAGAAACTTAACGACAGATCAAAAAAATCAACCCACTGTCGTATCTACCATCAACTTTCCATAAATTCACAAGACATGCCCCATCGTTAGACTTTGACGACACACCTAATGGGTTCAAAGTTGTGTAGCAACTGTCATTATAACTAATGATTGTACAACATTTCTATAATGAACTCTGTTTCGAGATGTAACCGAAATGACTACTTAAGCGCTGAGCATTAAGTTAATTGAGAACATTAATTAAAGTCGGTTGACTTGCTGTTTGGTATTTTGAATTTAAGGGGGTGGATCTTGAATGATGAGTTAGGTAAAGTTCTTCCAGAGGGTGTCGTGTAAGTCGATCAAGGAATAAGGGTATAATTGCAATCATTTTATGGGTGATAATTATAGATCGGTAACTATTGTGCGATTCGCGGCATTTTCAGGGTTGGTAATAAGCGAGTTTTTTGTGGCATTGAGTTTTTATTATTATTGTTACAAGTCGTGTTCTAATCGGTGTGCCATTTTAATTATAAGTGTATTATGAAATTACCAATATGATACATAGAAAGATACAGTCGAAAACACGTCAAGTTCGACACCATGATCTTCGTACTGTTCTTATGCAAAAAACAGTATGGCACTTCAAATCTCAAGCTTGACGTTGTCTTGATTGCACATGGCTGTATGGATTAGCTCCCTTTGCCTTTCACAAACAAGAAAAATTAAAACAATAAGAAACATTAAAATAAATCTAATTTGGGGCCGTATTAGAAAAAAACTAAAAGAAAACGGTATGGTAACATTGTAATTCTTAACCAATGATATGTTACAATTGTCACCCCTAGAGTTTGCCGCGAGTTGCACAATAGTTACCGATCACTAGTGATAATATAGTATCACCATTTGAAACGGCGTTCCGGCCTACATTTTAAATTTCTTGAAAGTTAATCTTGTTTTGAATATACATACAGGGTCCTTCTTAATATGCTGACAGTTTTTTAAGGGGATGACCAGACCATCACACTGAACAACTTTCTCTATGGGACCAACCTCGAAATGGGAAAAAAATCAGCAGTCCCATACATTTTGCTCGTGTAAGTTTGCCTACGGAATAGCAGATTTTTTTTTCGTGATTTCGATGTTGGTCCTAAAGAGAAAGTTGTTCCGTTTGATGGTCTGGTTGATCCAATCGGTTTGCTCCCATACTAAAAGTTGTTCAGTTTGATAGGTAGACTTTTAGTTTAAAAAGATGCTAATGATATCAATTTCATCCTTTATTTAGTCAGTCTAGGCTAGATTTTTAATGTGTCTAGATAATTTCTGTGAGAATGTCCAAGGCATTTATTTTATTAATTATGTATAATGTATTCAGAGAAACTCTTGACTAACTTTATTTACAAGAATAACTACCGAACTAGTTTTACTTGACTAACTTTAAAACCAACTGATTAAGTTTCAGAGTTTAAAATAGATCTTCCGGTGTTTCCAAGATGATGCAAATAGGAAAAGTCACTTACAGAAGTTTGAAATTAAGTTTAAATTCAATTACGCAACGGATTTGTTGTGATTACGTTGCGAGTTATTTTAGTTGGCGAAGAGCTTAGACGTCTCGTGTTAAGAAAGGAACAGCATCATCATCAGCCTTATATACAGGGTGCAACAGAACATTCTAGTAATATTTAAAGGGGTGTGGTTTAGTTAGACCATTATGCTTAACAACTTACACTACAGAGACAACATTGAGAAAAACTAAGAAACATCAGCTGTTTCATAAAAAACTGCAGTAGGTACCTATACCTAGTTACATACTTGACTCAAATGTATGGGACAGCAGATTTCTAGGGTTCCGTACCCAAAGGGTGAAAACGGGACCCTATTACTAAGCCTACGTTGTCTGTCCGTCCGTCTGTCCGTCTGTCCGTCTGTCCGTCTGTCCGTCTGTCCGTCTGTCCGTCTGTCCGTCTGTCCGTCTGTCCGTCCGTCCGTCCGTCTGTCCTACCTATTTAGGGTTGTAACTTTTGAACCGTAATAGCTAGAGAGTTGAAATTTTCTCAGATTATGAGTTATTACGGCGGATTTGTTAAAAAATAATGAAAATGTCAAATAGTTAAAAATTAAGGGGGGTTCTCAACAAGAAACTAGTTTTTATCAACGTTTTTTCTTCACGCTCTATGGTAAAAACGGTAACACATACAAGCGACAAACTTAATGTGATTATAGAGCAACCTCTACAGAATAACAACAAATATTAAAAACCAGCCAAGTGTGAGTCGGTCTTGCGCTAAAGGTCCCGGACAAAAAAAGTTTTTTTTTTAAGTTAATAATGTTGTGTTCTGTGGTGGTCTGGTACGGAACCCTCGGTGCGCTAGTAGCCCGACTCGGACTTGACCGGTTTTATTTGTTTTTTTACTATTTTGTCTTCCTAGTGAAAGTTGTTCAGTTTGGTGGTCTATTTAAATTAATAAATAAAAAGGGTGTTTTGTTACACCTTGTATACGTCCCAAAACTCCTACTACAGGGCACAGGGCTACCAGGGCTACAGGGCTAGAGGGAGTTAGGTGTGTTTAGTCCACCACGCGTGCCCATTGCGGATAGGTAGAAATCATACACGCATCACAATTTTTTCATCAGCCTTTTCAGGTTTCCTTACGATGTCCTCCTTCACCGTTTGAGAGCAGTCTGTATTACGTATAAGAATCAACTCTTAAGAAATGAACATGGATAATGAAAACCGTTCTATAACTGGAAAAAGAAATTACTTGTAATACGCAAGCTTAAAGCATTACCAAAGTACATAAGGGCATGAAAGATGGGTAAAGATGTATCAAATGCCAGATTCGATTAACAAATCGAATTTCAATAACTGGCCAAGTGCGTGTCGGACCACGCGCAGGGTATTTTTTTTTACCGTTTAGCTGGGAGAGGGGGGGGGACACTTGACTCTAACCAAAATTTTCACTTTAAAGCGTAATATTTCGCTAACGGATCCCTAAATCGAAAAATGGGTTTCACAAACCCACCTTAAAAGACCTATCCAACGAGACCCCACAACATGGTATAGACGAGAAAAAAAAAATCATCCCCACTTCACGTGTCGGGGAGGTACCCTAAAAAAAATTTTTTTCTATATTTTATTTTACCACTTTGTCGGCGTGCATTACAGCTTTCTAGTATTAAGTGTCGTTGAGCTAAGCCGCGGACAGACGGACAGACAGAAGGACGGACAGACGGACGGACAGACGGACGGACATGGCGAAACTATAAGGGTTCCTTTTTGACTTCGGAACCCTAAAAACCACTTGATCACGCACGCATATATTCCTTGAGGGGGTAGTCAGAGATATCATACCCAAGGCGCACCACAACTCTATTCTATACCTTCCTCATCCAGTCGCTCCCCGCTTACTTTTTAAGGTCGCTTAATTTTTGCACAAGTGTTTATTTTCTATTACCAATAATATATTTTCTAAACCGAATGGAATACAAGAAACAAAATTCATTTGTTGGCAAGAAAAGGCTTGTAACAAATTTTATTTCACCCAAAAGGCAAGGACAAGAAAATTTTCAGTGACATAGAAACTTACAGAACATTATTCCACGTAGGAATTCCCCGAACAGAACTCCCACACGTACGTTTTAGAGACGACAATTGCTTGTTTCTAGAGACTTGGTAAGTTGGAAGTGTGACCTCAGTTCAGTTTACACAACTGTCACCTGAAAGAATTCATATGGCTAACGCAATAAGGACTAAAATAGCTTGGTTTGGAGGTCTTCATTAGTACAACGAAGCCTAGTGGTACAATGAAAACTTAAACGCTACTGCGCAAGTGGCGTGTGTACGAGTCTCTAGGGTTATGTGCGGAATAACACTAGGGTTGTCGACGGGAAGCAAAAATTCAGTTTTATAGAAACCAAATTTAAAGCAATTTAAATTATTGCAGGGTTTCTTCTGTCGAGTCGACGGCATGTCATTGCGTTTGATGACTCATTACGAAATAAGTAATTTTTAGGGTTCCGTACCCAAAGGGTGGAAACGGGACCCTATTACTATGCCTACGTTGTCCGTCTGTCCGTCCGTCCATCCGTCGGCAATTTTCGTTTGCGCAAACCAGACCAGAATCTCAATCAAAAACCGAACTCATTTAGTAATTTAAAATCAATCATGAGTGGTAGTCGAAGGGTGCAAAATCGGGTGCAATTATTAGCAAATAGCGACAAGGAATTTTAGGCGTGCGGACGTGGCTCATCCTGATTGGTTCAATATCAATTCGCGCGCTATTTTTGTCAGACTAACTTACATCGATAAGACTTTAAACATGTTATTACGTGGTATTACTCTAACCCTATATTTCAGAGTGGTCCTACTGCAGTGCGCTTGTCCTTCTTAATATGCTGACACTTTTTAACCGGGATCACAAGACCATAAAACTAAACAAGTTTCTCTATGGGACCAACATAGAAATTGCAAAAAAACAGGTGTTCCATAGATTTGGCTTGAGTAGGTTTGCAGTTTTGTATGGAACGGCAGATTTTTTTTTCTCGCGATTTCGGTGTTGGTGCCATAGAGAAAGTTGTTCAGTTTGATGGTCTGATCATCCCATTAAAAAAGGGCCCTATATAGATGGTGGATCTTATACCAAACGCGGTAGAAAATCAGTTTTCGAACAACATAATTTTCAAACATTTTAAATAAAAAGAATATTCTTTATATAACTCTTCTGTAAGGCAACTTCTGGTCGGCAGTTCCTCTCATTAAATACACAAAGGTGTTTTGTTCGAAAGTGTTTCTTTTATTCCAGATCGAAAGGTCGTTATTTCTTTCAGTGCTCCTTACGTAACACTCTCATATTAAAGCACGATTTTAGTCACTGCCAGAACACCATAACAGAACACTGACACTATGAATTTAATTATCATGCCAAATGTCTTAACTATGATCTCGATACCAAAAGGGATCAAGTCGAAGCTTGACCACCTGCGGTATTAATACAATTACCGGAACTGCAAGCTTAAATGTATCATATGCAGACGTACCTTCACCGCAAAGATTAGACAGATAGAAAGATAACTCATTTATTTAAACAATACAGGAAACAAGTGCCAGAGAAAGTTATCAGGAGTCCGTATCAGGAAAATATTGACTACGTCAGTCACATTCGAGCACACCAGCAAAGCACAGCATGCTAGCAAAATTTTCAAAATTCACAATTCAAAATTTTTTATTCAAAATAATATCATATAGATAGCTTTTTGACGTCATTTTTTGACTCTACCACCGCGTCGGCAATCGCCATAGTTATACCCTAGACCAACAGGGCTCACACTAACAAGATAAGGCTGACACTAGTATGCTTAGGCCCGCTTGCGCCAGGCAGGGTTATCGTCATTAACTCAGAACTAGACGCTACTTTGGAATTAAATTATAATTATGTCTTGCACCATCCTGTTTTAGGGGGCTAAACTTGTGTTATATTTAAATTTTAAACCGCCGATGTGGTAGGTTTTAGTCACTAAACTACGTGCTAAATATGGCTAAATGTCAAAATTGAGACAACAGCTGTTTTTGTTGACATGATTGAAAACTGAATGATTTTAAAACAAAACGATGAAAACGAAATGTCATTGCCAAAATAAAACAAATGAGACAGACAAATACAAAGAGATGCAGTGTGATAGAGACGTGCATAATTATGTTCATTCATCATTCACTTTTCATATTTTGTCGGATTACATAAACTCTATGGTCATTTAGGATGTTGCCAGCGAAAAACAGAGAACTGTCAGGTTAGTTAACTCTGAACTAGTTGTCATTGGCGCAAGACAATCTTCGATAACACTTTAGGTCGGTGCGGTTACGCAATATAACCCAGCATTTTGGCGCCTCTCGTACCACCGAAGGAGGAGAGGTCCAAATTGGTGGGGGGGGGGAGTTTTCATACTGTACGTAGGTATTAGTACTCTTTTTACTGTACTGTGCTGTAGTCGTATCGTCATGGACGATCTTTTGCCAAATGTTAACTTTATGTCTTTATCAATAACTAATTTCAGAGAGGGACGGACGCCCGAAGTCATTATTAAGAGGTGTGCCATTTCTAATTCTGATTATAAAATTTTTACCAAATCACGAGTCGTTGTAATATTAATTTACACACTTACAAGACGCTGTGATAACCCTACGTTTTATTACATGACCTTGCAGCTGAATGCCACTGCAGCGAATTCGGAATTGAATATTTATTCTTAAATATTTTTGGTACCAAGTACAGTTTGATGCTTCCAGATAAACTTTATTTAGTCGACACTTTTATAAAATTATACGAATGTATGTAGAAATATTTACAAAATAAGGTTACAACGTGGTGTTTAGGTGTCTCTGACTCCAATCACGAATTTTTGGATTTTTGAATTTTCTGTCTGTTTGTTTGCTTCTTTGTTCGAGCGTCACGCATAAACTGCTGGACCGATTTTGATAAATCTGTTTTGTTTTAGAAAGCTTATGATTAGATTAAAAAACTGGTAGGTATAATATATTTTTTATACACGACTGACGCATGACGGGAGCTAGTGCGTACGAAGTGGCCTGCAAAATGTAGTATCAAATACACCCTTTGGCGACGTTCAAGCTCGATGTTACTTATTTATCTTCGAAGATCCAGACTATCTTCCAAAGCCCTACTTCAAGTGCCCTCCATCTGAACGGTTTTTTAGGGTTCGGTACCCAAAGGGTGAAAACGGGACCCTATTACTAAGCTTACGTTGTCCGTCCGTCTGTCCTACCTATTTAGGGCTGTAACTTTTGAACCGTAATAGCATCTCTAATCTGAGAATGAGAATTTGAACTATCTAGAGTTCAAATTCTCATTCTCAGATTATGCGTTATTACGTCGGATTTGTTAACAAATAATAAAAATGTCAAAAAGTAAAAAATTAAGGGGGGTTCTCAACAAGAAACTAGTTTTTATCAACGTTTTTTCTTCACGCTCTATCGTAAATACGGTAATTCATACAAGCGTCAAACTTTGTGTGATTATAGAGCAAACTCTACAGAATAACAACAAATACTAAAAACCGGCCAAGTGCAAGTCGGTCTCGCGGTAAAGGTCCCGGACAAAAAAATTTTGTTTTTCTAAGTTAATAATGTGTTCTGTGGTGGTGTGGTACGGAACCCTCGGTGCGCGAGTAGCCCGACTCGCACTTGACCGGTTTTATTTTCTTTGCCCATTATTATCCCATCATTTCTTCATTTTCTTTCATCTGATCATCAAAACCTTATTAACAACAATGCTAGCTTAACTTAACACGGAATCCGGTTAGATCCAGTTTTCATTAGCTATTTCACAATCTGGCCACGTAGTCATTAGGAAGACTTGCCTTCATTAAAATAGCTTTCTTATTAGCTCGGCGTAGAGTTCATTATGGAGTTAGAGCAAGTGTTACATTACATAGGGTTGGGTAGGTACTATAGTATTCAAACTATAGCAATTTAATAGTTTCTTGTAGTTGTAAGACTGAGGTCTCGTGTAGGTGTAATACAAAGAACAGTAACGTAGATGGATTCTTTAGTTGTAGGTAATTAATACGTTACAATACAATTCTATAATGCACACAAAAATCGGGTAGGCTGTATCAGGGACGAAGCCGCAGTGAATCGTCTTGTACCGAGTAATGGCTTCTATCCTCTAAATAATGGCGATAAATTAATACCTTTAGGTGCTAACTTCCAAAATGACAAGCTTTATTCGTAGGATATATGTATTCAGGGTGAAATTGATATCATTAGCATCCTTTTAAACTAAGAGTCTACCCATCCAACTGAACAACTTTTCTTATGGGAGCAAGCCGATCGGAGCAAAAAAAAAATCAGCTGTTCCATACTAAACTGCACCCGCCGCGCCGTGTCGCTGCCTACGCGACTCAAATGTATGCAACAACAGTTTTTTTTTTGGTCCGATCGGTTTGCTCCCATAGTAAAAGTTGTTCAGTTTGATGGGTAGTGCTGTATTGGTCAATTCGAAAAAAAATATCACGTGCAACATGCTACGCCTTCTGGAACGCACACGTGTTCGGTATACCCTAGCTTCCAAAGATAGGATTCATGAACTCGCAAAATAGGCGCCTAAGACGTCTTGTTGTGGAAAACGAGCTCGCCAACCAATAGGGTTCATGGAAATAACAGCATTATTGGAAGGAGTTCATTATGAAGTAGGTCCGTCTATAACACGGGATAGTAGTAACAATACGTGGGGTGCAGACGTGACTTGTTACCTTAATACGTACCCTCGTCGATTTGCTAGGAAGTAACGAAGTATTTTTGGAATTCTTCGTATGTTTTCGTGAATAAAAGTAAATATACGTAAACTTACGTCAATTATCCCTTTCGTGTTAGTCAGTAAATTCGCTACAACTACCATGCGTGCAGTTGTAGGTTCATCTTTAGGACATTCATGGCTTCAGGATGAAGGACAAAAACACTGCATGAGGAATCTTGAGTTAAACGAACACTATCTACAGGGTGAAATTGATATCATTAGCATCCTTTTAAACTAGGAGACTACCAATCAAACTGAATAATTTTAACTATGGGAGCAAACCGATCGCAGCAAAACAAAAACCAGCTGTTCCACACTAAACTGCACCTGCCGCCGCCGCTGCCTACTCGACTCAAATGTATGGAACAGCAGATTTTTTTTGCTCCGATCGGTTTGCTCCCATAGTAAAAGTTGTTCAGTTTGATGGGTAGACTCGTATTTTAAAAGGATGCTAATGATATCAATTTCACCCTGTATATATCCATCTATAACGACACGCCTCTTTCCCTGAGGGGTAAGCAGAGACCAAGACTATTAGTTACGATTCTTACATACCTCTCTCGTCTCATTTACATCCATAGCCGGTTTCGAGTACTCTAATCTCACCTTTCTGTAAGGGTCGGGGCCGCATTCACCAAAGGCGAACGACGGCAGGCCCATACAAAAAAAAATGATTAGTATGGGAACGCATTCGGCGCCGTTCGCCGTGCATTTTGTATGGATCCGCAATCGTTCGCCGTCAGTCAATGTGTCTCAACCCTAAGACATAATCGATTTGAACAGGCCCTGTACCCGGACTTTCGATGTTTCGATGATCGCCCCTGTTTCGGTCCGCACTTCATTGTAATAGAGTTGACATTGGAACGAAAACATTCACGCAATTGCGAAGTTCGAATGTGCGGGTAGACCCACAGAGTACGTCTTACGAGGTCGCCCTCTGCCGACACTTTCATTCAAATTCGTACAATAGATCTCTTTAGTATATTTGCTTTTATTCATCCTCTCCACTTCACAATATCTTTCTCAATTCTTGTCACATCTTCTTTCAATTTGTAACGATCTCTAATCACACAATTTTCTAATACTACACATTTCGTGTTTCATGTTTTTATGCTGATTTTCATGGTTCTACTATCTGCTATACTTACCCACTTAAATGAACACAAATAAAATTACCTGTTTAATTAAAACCTACCTACCGTTACCTATATTAACCTTTGTTACTAAACAAATGCATTTCCTTATTTCCACGGAAAAGGGTCACAAACAATAACCAACGAAAAGAAGAAATAAACCGAAATCTGGCCAACTGCGCACGGATGTCTTTTATAGTCGCTAGAGGTCGCTTCATTAGTTTTTATTGTTACTGCCTACCCACCTAATTATGAAGTCGGGGGCACGGTAGGGTTCGTCTTAATATTTATAAATCTACGGAGAAAATGTTTACTTTTTGATCTGTTATCATATCAGGTAAAGGTTGCTATTTATCCTATTCAAGCTTTATATTAAATTAGTTTTTGCCTACGATTTCATCCTCAAGTAGCGAGTTAAAATATAAATATACCAGTTTTTAAATAAAAGCCGTAAGCTTTTAAATCTAAACAAAATAATCAAAATCGGTCCAGTATAGTTTTTGCGTAATGCTCAAAAAACAAAGATACATGAAAACCTCCAGCGCTATGTTTTTTGAAATCTAGTAAATGAGACATATTCCAGTGATATAGTTTTCGGATTCTAAAAAAATACGGATGCCACCCTTAGTCTTGTCGCAACCCCCTGGCAGACGAGAGCAAAAAAGCGGTGTTCCTGTAGTTTTTGGATTCTAAAAAAATACGGATGCCACCCTTAGTCTTGTTGCAACCCCCAGGCAGACGAGAGCAAAAAAGCGGTGTTCCTGTTGATTCACTCATATGTTTAGGCAAATGATACCTATTCTAGTATGCTAGTGTGACTACGTACCTATCAACCTAGATGGCGATTTCTGCTGTGGAAGAACACTTCGCATTCGCGTTTGTAGTAGAGCTAGGGCACATCTAGCGGAGAACTGTTCGAGCATTTTCCAGTGCTCAATGAAATTTCGTCCTTATCGATTTCAAATAGAGTTGTGAATAGCGTGCGCCAGCAAACTGGTAAAATTATAACTTGACACTTATTTACAAATCTATTTCAATTAGATAAGAACGACATTTCATTGGGCACTGGAAAATGCTCGAGCAGTTCTCCGTCAGATGTGAGCTGACCTTTACAAGTATATTATTCTCGACTTTTAATTCTAAAACGAAAAGCTAAAAAAATACGATAAACAAAAATGTTATTCAAAGTTAAACTTTTTCTCAACTACCCATACAAACACGAACACCGAATAACTAAAGTTTTAAGCAAAACACAGTTCAAATCCTATACGTGTCATAGTGTAACGCTAAAGGAGAACTTTTTCAGGCATTGAATAATTAAAACAACATCGCACTAACTTGCTGCTCAACTAATCCCCTACTATTCCAGTCTAGGCTATAAAGCTCAAATATTTACGCGTACGTCACCTAGATACAGGCACGCTTAACTCTGTTGATGAGTTAGGTAAATAGTTGATAACTGCTACGGTGTGCAACTAAAGTTCCTTATTGTCCTTAAAATATTGCTATTGCTTTTGAGGCGCTCATTGACGTAGTGGAACTTTCGTATTGGAAACTATCACAGAAGTTCTGACCGTCACGTCCGGTCAGTTCTTGGATGGTGACCGTTTACACATCATCATATACAGGGTCCTTCTTAATATGCTGACACTTTTTAAGGGGATGATCAGAGCACAAAATTTAAGAAGGACCCCTGTATATGTTTGTTTTGCGTAGTTTGATGTGTCGCCATGTGAACCCTGAATTGTCATTGCAAATTATAATTGTCACGTTTATTAAATAGGGCTTACGATTCAATCGGTGTCATATACAGGGTGTACAATACAGGGTGTACAATAAAATGGGACAACTACTCAAAGGGGTGCTTCAGACCATCAAACTGAACAACTTTCTCTATGGGACCAATATCGAAATCGCGAAAAAAAAATCCCCTCTCCCATACAAAACTGCAAACATAACTCGACTGAAATGTATGGGACAGTAGATTTTTTTTTCGCGATTTCGATATTGGTCCCATAGAGAAAGTTGTTCAGTTTGATGGTCTGAAGCAACCCTTTGAGTAGCTGTCCCATTTTATTGTACACCCTGTATATCGACAACGACATGGTGTTTTTTGGCAGTGCTTAACGATTTTGCTTACAATAGATTATATTATTTATAATCAGGATCACAAAAACAAAATACATATTTCTTAAAAATTTCCCGGTTCAGTTAGGTATAATACGTTACAGATTTTGTAAACGGTATAATAGGAAAATTACACAATACTACTGAGGCTGTGTAGTATGAAGCGCTGTGTAGATAAATAGAAAGAGACCCAAGACACGATAGCTGCCATTCTACGGCTGATCAGTACGTAACTTGATCAATTGAAATGTTAGCGATGCTAACGTTGCATTTTTGCTATAAACTCCAGTTCAAAATTTCCGTTGTGAGAATGTGACAAATTTCTATAGGTACACATCTTGTCCTATGCATATGCATTCGGCTCAATTCACATCGAGATGGCAGCGAAGCGGCGAACAGTTTCAATTGTGCAGCATTTTAAATCGCTCGACTTTTCCGAGCACATCAAACGATACTATGCATTATAGGAATGTATAGATAAAGTTTAAAGTAGAACTGCTCACCGTTTCGCTGCCGATATTGAGCCTTAGTGTACAGATTTATGTAACAGTGTTACCTTTAATATAAAATAATATATAATATTATGCTGTTGTACATTAATAAATGATATTTAAATACTTTTGTACCTGACCCAAATAATTTTGTCAAACTAGAATATCTAAGGGTTAGCACACTGAGCAAAAAGAAAATGCTGGAGCAGTTTTTATTGATAAATTGACAATAATAATTTACAATTAAAATACTGTTGAAAATGGCGTGTTCCTTGGTATAAATAAGCCAGCAATAGAGCGCGCCTAATCGTGTATGAACCATGAGTACAGGTATGAACAACAAAATGTATCAATTTCTCGTTCAATTAGTACGTAAATAAAAAGCGTCTTGATTATCAGCGAGAATATTCAATAAAAATATTCAACCATTATATATATTTTCGCATAAACATCTGTCTATTACGGAAATTTTAAAGATAATTATAGACTAGTTAGCATTATTGAAATGTTAAGAATGTTGAAAAATTTGCTCACCGAGCGTGAGCAAATATGTAATTACGTATTGATGACATAGAAAACTATCTCTAGCACGCTATTTTCAACTCTATTAAAGTTGTGATTTAGTTAATTTATCAATTATTCAATAAAAACTGCTCGAGCATTTTCCTAATCAGTGTAGACTGACACTAACATGTCCAAAAATATAATTGAATAACCATTTTCACCCCGTGACAAGTATAACATTAAACGAAATACGTTTCACCTCGTTTACGATCGTAAATATTAACGTTACGCAAACTGCATCGAGACGAGCGTTATCGTTACGATAATGTTTCCAGAAACGCTTTTCGATATAGAATAAGTGCGTCGGTCGATTAAGAATGGTTCGTAAATTAATATTTATGAACGTGTTTAAAGATGACGGAGATTATGAAGGAAATTTTATGATAATTTTTCGGAGGTAACCTGAAAAACAGGCGTTTATCGGTTAGTGAAGCGTTTGAAAATATAATGGAAGCTAAGCAAAGCCAAGCCTGTGCAGTTGTGCACGTACTTGAAGGGTGTTTTGAATTCGTTATACAGGTTGTATGCTTAAATGCGATACATACTTAAGGGGGCGCTTTTAGATCATAAAAAAGAAAAACGAAAAAAAAAACAAAATGGGATCAACATTTCGGTTCAAGTCGCCATTGACGTTTTCTATGGAACAGCAGAAGAACGCCCTATTTCAACGTTGGTCCCGTAAGTCAGCAGCATTCAGTCGTTCAATTCAGTCTGAAGCACCCACTAAAGTACATAATAACGCATTTAATTTTACACCCTGTCTTCTTATCGTGTGGGCAGAGCCCTGGAGTCAAAGTTTACACCCTGTATACATATCCGATGCAATTGTGAGGGTAGGCAGTGTCCGGGGTGTGGTAGTAGTATAAAAACATATTTAAATATAATTATAATTAACAACACCAATTAAACCTGTGATTAAAATTATCAAAAAACTTAATTATTATTAGTACCATCAAGAATGAAAGAATCAGTTCTTTTATCAAGTCGAAATAGCGTGTCATTTCTCATTGAGTTTGTCTTCCCCTCGTGGTGAACATAGACCTAATAAAACTTTAACAAACAAACACCCAAGTCAATAAATAAAACCACACATAAAAATAAATGTAGGTACAACTCCCAACTTACCAAAGTTACAACTTATTAGGAATATCTTTTTGTCCGGCAAGTTTGTCAGTCCCCAAACGCTACAAATCAAAAGAAGTGTGAGACGACCCTAAGAAGTGAAACTAGTTTGAGGTGACCCTAAAGAAGTGAAACTAGTGTGAGGTGACCTTAACAAGAGATAAGGCCCCGGAGGTAAGTCGGAAGACTTATTTTTCTCGCGTTCATCGGGTTTGGTGCAAGTTGAAAAATTTTGGCGAGTTTATGGTAATTTACCCGGTTATTTTATCAATGGACATCTCTCCTGCAGTCGACTTTTTTCAGCTGAAAAGCATTTTGGTTTCTGAATGATAAAATGCATGTGAAGACTGTGATGTTATAGACTACATAATTACATAAATATAATTACGACTAAATAATTTCGACAGCCCGGTAGCACCGTCGGTAGTGAACCTGCCTGCTGTGCCGAGGGTCGCGGGTTCGAATCCTGTAAGGGACAAATATTTGTATGATGAATATGAATATTTGTACCCGAGTCATGGATGTTTGTATCTATATATGTATTCTATATCGTTGTCTAGTCATCATAATACAAGTCCAGGCTAGATTCTGGTACTTTAAATGTGACTAGATAATTTGTGTGACATTGTCCAAGATATTTATTTATTTATTTATTTATATAGGCTTCCACTTGCTTCCACTCCAGAGCAAAAGCCATGTTTCACTAAAGTGGGATTCACCAAGGCATAGTGTAACAAATCTACTTGTGGTCTATGCTCGTGCGGTCTGTGGGGGACGGGGAACCGGCATTGAATTCGCAAAGTCGGTACCGCGCGCAGGCAAGTCTGCCTGCAAGACCGGTTGTTGCATCCGCTGAGCTTCAACAATAGCAGTTTTTATTACACTATGGCCAAGGCATGCTGCTAAAATATGCTCAAGCCGCATAATAGGCCTCCGATTTGACTTAACGAATAACGCCTCGTAGTGGTAAAGCACAAAATGCATTCGAAGTGAAACCACAAAATCTGTCACTGCCAAATCCTGTTTGATATCTTAAAACTATGATCCCTGAAGAACAATTCCGAGACGACTAACTAAATAAAAGTTTTTTGCCGCTTATCGCTCCTCAGTTAACCCACCTGCCTTCTCCCCAAGC
Source organism: Agonopterix subpropinquella (assembly GCA_922987775.1). Classification (NCBI taxonomy): domain Eukaryota; kingdom Metazoa; phylum Arthropoda; class Insecta; order Lepidoptera; family Depressariidae; genus Agonopterix; species Agonopterix subpropinquella. The sequence goes on along the minus strand of OV277709.1, from coordinate 16,377,501 downwards.
TTATAATAGTTTTTCCCATCTCTATTGTTCGACGCGGACTTGGTGAAATAAATAACACAATGTACCTTAGGCTGCGTTCACGCAAGATTCATTATATATCTGGACAGGTATTCTTTGTTCTGACAGCCGTAATTATAGGGTGGATAGGGCAGGTTTTTTTTGAACTGAAAAGAGTATTGTTTTGGGTGGATGGGGTGAAAGGTAAATTATATGGTGGGTGTTGAGTTTAATGTCATGTAAAACATTTGGGTTAGGAAATGAAGAAAATATTTTAGTTTATTTTTACACACATACTCATAACTATTAATCTTTTTTGATGTTGTCAGAAATTTTGCTACTAGAGGTACTAAACTACTAAATTATATTTTTCAAGCAGCCTTAATATGCCTCTACCTATCGAAACTATTCACTAATAAAATCTAGATGTTTAGTTTTCTCTATAAACTTGTTAGTCATGGATTTAGGTTTAACATAAAACGTTCTGTAACTTAATTTGTTTTTAGTTAGGCCCTTCCATTTGTGTAACATTTTAACACCCATTTATAAACATCTCTTTGATAAAAAAAAAAATACACGTAATATTGCATAATTTTGCCGCTTTTCTAGGCAATAAACACTTGAATTCTTATTACATGGAAACAAAGCCTAAATTTGCATGAGAACAATTTAAAACAATATTTTGCTCTTTACCCATCTTTTTATTACTTTGAAGTGGAAAATCAGTCTAAAAAAACAAGGTCTTCTATTCCCAGAGTGACACAAGCCTACGTCACAAAAAAATGGCCGCTAAACATGGTAAAAGGGTATGATGACGTAGGCTTGTGTCAGTCACGTGGTCAGTCACGTGATCGGAAGAGAATACCACGCGCAGTATATTATTGTACCATGTGGAAAATAGAAAAGAAAAAAATGCGAGTTCAAAATAACGTACATGACCTCATCAAGGTCAAATGTTCGCGATTTTAAGAAGTTCATTGTCCAGAAATAATTCAGTAATTAATATGGCTCTTAGAATTAGTTTGGGTCGACGACACCGCTATTTTTTTAACCGTGACGAATTTGTTGAAATACCATTTTGTTTTTCCATAAATAGGCATTGTTTTTACATCACTGACGACATGTGTAAATTTTAGTCTAAGAGATAAGAGGAATTTTGGTAACCATCAGCTGCAAGGCTTCAGTATTCATAGGGAGCATCTCTGTGATGGGGATAGACCAGGTCTGCCTGCATAACTCCAGTCGGTTTAGGAGTTATAGTCGTTCAAAGGTCTGGTATGGTTGCTAAAAATGAATATGCATGAATATGCAGGTATTATTATAATATGCACTGTAGCTCTGCGAACAGTACCAAAAATGACATGGTCTATCAGTCGGTTTAGGTGGATACAGCCGTTCAAAGGTCGGTACTTTGAATACTTAGATTTCCTGAACCGACTGACAGAACATGACAGTTTTTGTACTGTTCACAGAGCTACAGTGCATATTACATTAATGATCAGCCTTACAGCTGATCGTTTATTTGATACAGACCTTTCAACGACTGTAACTCCTAAACCGACTGGAGTTATGCAGGCACAACTAGTCCATCCCCATCACAGAGATGCTCCAGCTTGTATGAAGCTTTCGCTCTGTAGGGATTTATATTAATGTGCTATACTATAACATACTTACATAATATTCTGAAGAGACCAATTAATCTTAATATAAAGTAGACAAAAATTAGCATAACTTGACGGTTGCTACACAAATCACGTGTTTCGAATATAAATTTTATTAGACTAGCAACAAAATGACATCATCTTTTACAAAAACACACAAAAAACTAAACTAAATATAAAAATGTTGCGTTACATTACAAGGCTTGGTATAAATTTATCTGATAGATCGTAAGATTGGGTATCACAACAGATTCTGGGATAGACAGAATTGTAGCTAAAAATGTGAATAAGGGATGTATTGACGAAATATTTTAACAAGTAAACTACTAGGTATCAAAAGTTTTATTTTCAGTCGAATCCGAATAAGAGGTTTTACTAATATATATGTCTTTGGGTTTTACACTTCTTTTGATGATTATTTGGATTGGTTTTCCACACTATTATAAAACGTATGTACACACGGAAACCAAGATAAACTGTCCAGTGTCCACGCGACACTCCGATATTCAACCTCGCGTAGCCGGCTTATTTTGGTTTGTACAGCCTGATGTACCACCGTGAGTACCTTGGAGATAGTTACAAAAAAAAAGGTAGGCATACTAGTTCTACTGGGCCACATACAACAAAACGAGAAAAACATAATGCCTGCTTGTTTGTTTGTTTGAGGATTACGAAAAAACTATACCGATTTTGATGAAACTTTTTGCGTTTAAAAGCCTTAAAAACTGGGATATACATAATTTTTGCGAGGCCGCAGGCCGAGCCGAGCGCGAGGCCGAAGGCCGAGCTACGCGTAGGAGCGAAGCTCCGAAGCGTCCCCCCTGGAAGCCTGGTGGACCTGGTCTCCGGGGTCAGTCTGCCGCCAAGCGAGCCGCAGGCCGAGCTAATAATATGGGATTTATTTTGCTATGATGACGTGAGCCATAGCCGCGTGAGTGACAGACTAAAACATTTTTTCCTATGCGCATTCACTTCCCAAAATACCTAAACCTATACACTCTATTCATAAGACCTACATTATCCACCTATGTTAACGAATAAATATCATTTCATTTCACTCTGAATTTGCAAACATTTTTATAGACGCAAAAAAATTCTGTCACAGGCTCAATTTGCGAAAGTACTCAATCTATTACCTTACAACGTCTCATTGAGTACAAAACTGGGAAACTACGCGATGTATTTAGTTCTAAGAAATAAAGCGAATTCACAAAAACAGGTGAAAAACGGCGAGAGGCTATTATGCTTACTCGTTGGATTCTGCCAGTCACGGCCTTGACTACGGTCAATGTATATCGAAGGTCAACTTTAACAATTTTTTTTTTTTTTTTTTTTTATCTTGGACAATGTCACACAAATTATCTAGTCACATTTAAAGTACCAGAATCTAGCCTGGACTTGTATTATGATGACTAGACAACGATATAGAATACATATACAACGTGTTAATAAATTAACGCAAAACCTCATACACCCCAACTGATTTATAATAAAATAATTAGATTGCAACAATAATTTCATTATTTTGATAGTTAAAATTTAAAGTTATTCGCATTTTAAGTTTTGAGGCAAAAATGATTTGTTATCATTTCAGCACTAAAAGAAAGCGCTAACGTACTCAGGAATACATTTTTATAATCTTGTTATGGTAGTTAGTAGGGTGAGTGTGCCCGTGCGGTGGGTTGTCATCGGGTTCAGTAAATCTTAAATTTAGCAAAAAAATTATTTAATATTTTGAAAAAAATTACCTATGTTGAAACCATAATAATTCGATTCTGCTCTCGATTCTAAACAAACTACTTTCTAGTTTTGCGTTAATTCATTAACACGTTGTATAAATACAAACATCCATGACTCGGATACAAATATTCATATTCATCATACAAATATTTGTCCCTTACGGGATTCGAACCCGCGACCCTCGGCACAGCAGGCAGGTTCACTACCGACTGTGCTACCGGGTCGTCAATTGACGAGTGTCGGTTCAAAACTTATTATTTTCCACAGGGTGGCAGCCATTAGCAAGTATTACAAATATCATCATCATCATCTCAGCCGATGGACATCCACTGCTGGACATAGAACTTTTCGGCTCCATCGGCAATCGGTTCAGCGAGTAATGTGCACCGCCCACTACCACTTTAGTTTAGCAATTCTTTGGGTTATGTCAGCTGGTTCTTCTGCGGATCTCTTCATTTCTGATTCGATCTCGCAGGGAAACTCCGAGCATAGCCCACTCCATTGACTTTTGGGTGACTTTCAGCCTTTTTATGAGGCCTTGAGTAAGCGACCATGTCCATGTTCCATATATCATCACTGGCAACACACACTGATCGAAGACTTTCGTTTTAAGACACTGCGGTATTTGGGACGTGAAGATACTACGTAGCTTCCCAAACGCTGCCCAGCCGAGTTGGATTCGACGGTTGATCTTTTTCTCGAAGTTTCTAAATATAGGTACCATACCATCATACAGAATATACACATTTTACTATCAATCAGAGCGTCGGTGGCGCGTTGTGCAGAGAATATAATGGACACTCTATCATGAGGGTTCGAATCCGTACGGATTAATGAGTTTTTCTAACTTATGTACGACTGTCCTCAAACAGTGAGGGAAAAATCGTGAGGAAATACATACGCTCCTGAAGAAGTTCAGATGCGTAATTGCGTATGTGAGGTGATGTCAGTCTACCAATCCGCATTGGGCACGCGTAGTGGACTAATGCTCCAACGAGGGTAGGCCTGTGCCCTGCATTGGAAATTTGAACGTATATACAGGGTGTAAATTAAAATAGGACAGCTACTTAAAGAGGTGCTTCAGACCATCAAACTGAACAACTTTCTCTATGGGACCAATATCGAAATCGCGAAAAAAAAATCTGCTGTCCCATACATTTCAGTCGAGTTATGTTTGCAGTTTTGTATGGGAGAGCGGAATTTTTTTTCGCGATTTCGATATTGGTCCCATAGAGAAAGTTGTTCAGTTTGATGGTCTGAAGAACCCCTTTAAGTAGCTGTCCCATTTTATTGTACACCCTGTAGACTGATGATGATGCCCATCAATCAACAAATTCGTGGTGGTCTAGTGGCGAGTACCAATGCCTGCCGTGCAGAAGGCGATGGTTTAATCCCTGTCCAGGCCGATTCGTATATCCATTAGTTTTTCGGAATTTATGTCGTCATCATCATCATCATGACCGTTATCGGCCACAACGACTATTTCTTCATAGCTGAGAGCGGCTTTCGTATTTTCTCAGGTGGCTGACGTACCCAATTTATGGACGATTTGTACGCCACTGGCTTTTCGGTGAAGGAAAACATTGTGAGGAAACCTGCATGCTTCAATTTCGAGGCATATTTTGTCCCTACTGTTCATGGACAGAGTTTCGATACTACCAATGCTTCGTCACTTGCGTTTGACAGCTGCGATAAGTACTTACGGCGGCGCCTTGTATCTCATGAGACACAGGCGGTCATGCATTGACATAAGGCACATTTTTAACCGACTTAAAAAAAAGGTTCTCAGTTCGACCGTATATATTTTTTTTTTTTTTTTAATGTGTGTTCGCGGATAACTTCGTCGTTTATGAACCGATTTTGATGATTCTTTTTTTGTTGGAAAGGAGATATCCCAAGGGTGGTCCCATGATAAGGAAACCAGGATCTGATGATGGATCCCAGAGAAATCGAGGGGACCCTTCGAAAATCGTAGTGCCGACTAGTGCGTTTGTTAATTTGAAGCACTACTGTTAAATCAAACTAATGAATTCACCACTGAAAATTGTGAAATAAACAAAATTTTAACAAAAAATTAAAACCGCCTTCAAAAAAACTAAAAAGTTAAAAAATAATATTGCAGCCGATGGCTTTTTCGTTCGCATCATAAGAACATTAATTTGTTTTATAGAAGTCGGTGTCAAGCCAAGCCAAAAAACTAATGCAAGCCCCGTCGCGAATCGGCTTGACAGCGACTTCGATAAAACAAATTAATGTTCTTATGATGCGAACGAAAAAGTCATCGGCTGCAATATTATTTTTTAACTTTTTAGTTTTTTTGAAGGCGGTTTTAATTTTTTGTTAAAATTTTGTTTTAGTTCGTCGTTTCTAAAGCGGAAAGCTCGTAATTCGAAAAAGCGCTCGAAATCGGGAGAGTGATGTATCTGTTACGGTTGTAACTGTTGAATAATCTGTTACTACTAGTGAAACGTGAGATTTCAGAATATCGCTGACTACCCCTTCGGGGAATTTAGTCGTGAGCAATGCTGTCCAGTGTAACAGGTAGTGAGCCCGCTCGTCGACAAAAAACACCTAGAAATTCAAACATGCATAGACTCAAACTAAAAATAATTTATTCAATAAAGGTACAAGCCCACTTATTAAACGTCAAGTATTTTTTCCCAACCGCATCGGAACGTGTTGTCGCTGTAGAGAAGATGCGGTCAGAAACTACAACAACACGACTTAATAACTATTAAAACATAAATATTTAAGCTAAGTTTGTGTACACTATTAAAAGTACCGATTAAACTAAAGATAATGTTAGAACAAGTTAAAGTTAAGTACTGACCGTCTCAATGCTCGTTCGTCGAGGGACTTGCATCCGAGATACTAGTACTAGAGCACTCATGCCCCCTTGCACAGCCACTTAGCCTCCACGTGTACTCTACATTTACTTGGTACCCGTGGGACGACAGATACCATATTTACTGTAGTATCTTAAGATTCTTAAGTAAGAATTTTATAGAGTACCTATAATGACTTATAACTGCCTCCGTGGTCTAATGGTTAAGAGCCTATGTCGAAAAATAATTTAAGCGAAACAGGCGTGGGATAGCTTATATTACGATCGATGCGAGAGAAAGAGATGAGGCGCCGCGCGCGCCTGATGCGAATCGAGCGCCAAATCAAACTTTATTTAATTGTGATTGTACTATTTATGTTATTTCAATTCTGCTCTAATCAAAATTTAGAAAATATCAATCTCTTTTTTTTAAATCAAGTCTCGTGTTTCTATTATTCACCGTTTAGCAGTTCCAAGCGTTTATAGATAAAAACAGAGGCTACTTTGGCTTGTTTTTCTATCGAGAAAATGTGTCTTAATCGTGTTTTGGCTCTAATCAAAACTTCAATTATATGTATGTTCAATTTTCATATCCGAAAATCATACTCCTACTGTTAGTACTTCATGATATATGAAGCTTTGAAGAATCCAATTTTTTTCACATAGCCCCTTAAGAGCATTGGCTCTCGATACGGAGGTCGTGGGTTCGATTCCCACGGGGGACACCTAGTGATATATCACTTTGTGCTTTTTTCCCCAGTTGGTTAGGACATTGCAGGCTGAATCACCTAATATTCTGAAAAGAAAAATGATTCCGTGCTTCGGATGGCACGTTAAGCCGTAGGTCCCGGCTACTATCTCTGATGGTAGTAGTCGTTACATAAAAACTACGTCAGAGGCCGAAAGGCGGTCTGAAAAAACTCTGACACCAGGGCTCTGCCCACACGATAAGAAGATGACTTATACAGGGTGACATTGATATCATTAGCATCCTTTTAAACTAAGAGTCTAACCATCAAACTGAACAACTTTTACCATGGGAGCAAACCGATCGGAGCATCAACAAAATCTGCTATTCCATACTAAACTGCAAAGCCTACTCGACTTCGCTCTCTGTATACTATGTTTTTTTTTTCTTTTGGTGTGAGATAAAGTATAATTGATTGATTGACTCAACAGTATGCAACAGCTGATTTTTTTTTTGCTCCGATTGTTTTGCTCCCTTAGTAAAAATTGTTCACTTTTAGTTTAAAAGGATGCCAATGATATTAAATTCACCCTGTAGATCTGCCTTGTGGTTCCAGCTTGAAGTGGACCACCGCATTTTTTCCCGTGGGTGCCTTATGAGACGACTAGGAAAGGGTTTCTCATGCAGTTTTTATGTGAAATTCACAAAAAAAATCCCTAAGGAACATTGGACGAAAAACGAGAAAAATTGTGGACCTCCCGTACTAAAGTGCGGATCATTCGATAGACAGTTGCTTTAATGGGTGATTTTACTCGCAATACTAAACAACTTATAAGGAAAAAAGAAAAATTCTCAAAATATAATTTCAACTTTTCATTAAAACGTAAACGTTCGATCAGCAGATTGTATTTAGTATGGAAAATCTTTTTTTATGATTGCCTTGTTTCCTATCGGTTTTTTTGGGAACATTGTTTAGTATTATCTGTACAATCATCCTAGTCAGTAATGCAACTGTCTACCCTACCCTACCCTAAGTCCGTAACACCCTGAATATTGATGGCGAGCGGACTGCTGCACTTGCCTACTTCTTCCATTACAGAAAAACAATCTGTGGTCTACCTATGTTCTGTGCCCACCAAAAGAATAAGTGCGTAGCAACCTCAACCACAGATTATTTAATAGTTACCAACCGACGGAAGTGCACGAAAAGATATGTATGAATACGGATGAGACTAAAGAGGTGTACCAGACTGCCAGCATAGTAGCGTGTGGCGGTCATAGCATGTCATAGTCTCTGCCTTTGTTACTAAAATCATTTCTTTCTAAAAAGCCTCTTGACAGAACCCTTATACGAACGATATAAATACCAAAATGGTTTGATATGTGGGTCTTGATATGTAGAGCTGACTATTACTTAATCAGTGATGCGAAATTCCATGCCATATGGCCTAGATCGGGTTTCACTGGCACCGTGAGAAATGCATCCGATGCAATATCTATATAGTACAACTGGCAATTTGATTAATTTCGTATCTAGATTACTACTAAGTGTGGTATCATCTTCGATATTGGAAAACAATAGATGCTAATATGGACAGTTCCAGATAGTGATCGTAGCGTTATGTTACCATGCCATCAGATTCATAAGGGTAAAAACGAGAGAGTGCATGTTAGGTATGTGTTTATCTCACACATTTAGAAATATTCTGCGTACCTGGAGTGCGAATTTTGAATCTCATTCGCTGAGTTCAGCAGTTGAAATGTCAAAATTACTGTGAAGATACGCATCTTTTTTCCTGTAGTATGATTTTTGAAAGTCAAATCATAAGTAGAAAGATGCATATCTTCATAGTAATTTTGACCTTTACAACTGCTGAACTCAGCAAATGAGATTCAAAAATCGCACTCCTGACTGTTTTTTGGTAGGCTCACATAGTGAAATTTGCAAAGTTTGAAGGTCTTAAACGCCTCCTTAAATATACACCCCTTAGTTTCTAATTACTAACATTACTTTAAGGGTGTATTCAGACAATGAAACTAAAGAACTTTCCCTGAGAAACATGAGTAGAAAATCGAAAAAAAAAATTGGACCTCTCATAGAAAATAGATCGGCGCACTTTTGTATGGAACGTCCAAAAAAAGAACGGGTTGAAAATAATAATTTTTTAGTTGGAAAAGTTGTTTAATTTCATTGTCTGAATACACCCTTAAAGTTATGATAGTAATTAAAAACTAGAGTGTGTAACGCATTTAAGTTTCCAAGTAGCACAGAGAGCCATGGAGCGTGCCATGCTAGGCATCACCCATCTTGACCACGTCACAAACGTCGAGCCAGCTATTCGGTCCCCTACGATGACGACGTCTTGAATCTTAGTTCTACGTCGTTAACCGAATATCTCGCTTAAAGTGGCAGTGGGTAAGACACATAGCTAGGCGAAGTGATGCCAGGTGGGGTAAAGCCTTAACAGAGGGGCTGAGATTAGGCAAAAGAGTAGTAGGTAATCCGGCAGCTAGGGTTGACGCCACCTAGAAAAGCGTCAGTAAGATTTGGATGCGAAGGTTGGCAAAATGAGGATGGCAGGATGATGGACAGTGGGAACAACACATGCCTCGAAATTGAAGCATGCTGTTTCCTCACGATGTTTTCCTTCACCGAAAAGCCAGTGTGTTACAAATCGTACATAAATTCTGAAAAACTCATTGGTACGAGTCGGCCTGGACGGGGATCGAACCATCGCCTCTTGAGGAAAGGTTACTCGCCACTGGACCACCACGGAAGATAAATACATACATCCATGTTTAAAAACGATATTCTCATTTTAAAAAGGTCTTAGCAACTTAGTCTACTAGTTATCACTAAGTCAACATCCTTCATGCACTTCAAAGCACACGCCGTATATTGGACATAAAACTTAACGATTTAAACTCGAAACTCAACCTTAAAACGTTCTGTTTAAAGTCTATTTTAGTATAAAGACTGATATGAAAACAATTTTAAATTTGCCGTTGAAAAAGAAATGCAGTATCCATCTTGGTCTTTACACTTTAAAAGTTAAGGGTCAGAGAAAAGTTTGTAAGATGTAAAAGTCTGGTTCAGAGAAAAAGATTGTAAGTAATTTTTTACCAAAAATAAAGTAAGACGCTTTTTTACTTAAAAAGTTATAAGTAACCACAGTATTCAATATTTATAATCATCCAGTTGGTAATGCAAGCATTATTAAAATAAAAAAAATGGCTTGAAACACAAAAAAACAACTTGAGTTTCGTTGTCGGCCGACCAAACATGAGTTCAATTTATTGAGGAGACCCCTAGACCAACTTCCGTCTCGACCATCAGACTTTTTTAACCGGTACCATTCAGTTTTCATTGAAAAAAAGGGATTAAACACGAGTGTTCTGCTAAAATTTTTGTATTTTGTAAAAAAAAACATCGAGGAGATGCCTTGACCACCTTTCGTCTCCATTATCAGATCAAACTCCATGTTACCAGAATATGGTATTTGGAAGTGGGCAAAAATTTTATTAAAGGATTCCAATTTTAGTTAGATAAATCGGTACTTCGAATTTGAATATAATTAAGTAATCGTTTAAATTTGAAATAAAAAAATGTTTATTTTTTGTTCTGTGAAGTGAAGTTTTCGGGAAAACATGACTTACAATGTTCTACCATGGCGCAGCCGAAGTGTTTCAAGTGGTTTAGCCACGGACGGCCATATGGTGGGCGTAAAGTAGGTTATTGAAAAGTGAAAGGTTGTGTAATCGAATAGTATAAAGAGTCTGTTAGTCGTCCGTCCGTGTAATAAAATATGCTGGTTTATGAGTTTAATATTTACGATTTCGGATATTAAACTTGTTTTATAGAGCGATTTTAACTTTTATGTTGAGTGCTGTAAGACTGAATTTTGTATAGCCGGTGGTTACAATTTTACGACTGATACTGGTTATTTAAAAAGTAATTCGTAAAGTATAAAATAAAATACTCATAGCGACAAATTGTGAACACATTAAAATAAGCTTTTACCTACATATTGTGAGCGAATTTTTATGTAACTGATGTGATGTTTCATAGTTCTTTGAAACATACTCTGACAGCAAGTTGACAGAGAGGAAATAAAAATAAGGATACGTAGACGCGCCGAATACCTGGCGAAGAAGGTTTGAGATGGAGACACATTGACCGACGGGCGGGTCCATACAAAAACCACGTTTAGTATGGGGCATCACCGTGGACGCTTCAAACGACGCCGAGAACGCGGCAAAACGATTCCTGTACTAACCGTGGTTTTTTGTATGGGCCCGCCATCGTTCGTCGTCGGTCAAGTCTCAACCCAAAAATATTGAAAAACCATCGTAAAACAATTGATACGAGCGAAGAAAGCACGTTGACCCCTAACTTGCTTCTATCAATCCGCAATGGGCATGGGTCCTCGTCATGGAGTCAGTGAATTATTATTGTTGCGGACCAAAGAGTCTGGCTATGACAGACTGACCGTTTACGACTGACAGTTTGACTTTATGACGAGACTTTTTTGACAGGGCAAATTGAGACGACAGACCACCGACAGACAATATTGCGGAAGAAAATTATATTGGTATTTTTAGTCGACAAAAAACGTTTTCTTTCAATTATTATGGAACGGGCCCAGAAAGTTTGAACACTATACAGGGTGTCCCGTAAACCGACGCCAACCCGGCGCATGCTGATAGGTTAGGTCATGACTAAGCGGAATATCAAAATTTGCCTTTAGTAAAAGTGGCTTTGTTTTCGAGATATTGACAGTTTTAACACTGATACTGCATAGAGCATTTGTAGCGGTGGCACTCAAAATAGTGACTAAGGTAAAGAGTTTCACGAATTTCATAAAACTGTCCTTATCCCGAAAACTAAGGACCATTTCCTAAAGTAAAATGTTGACAGATTGATTGATTAATTGATTGACTGATTTTTTTATTTATTTTTTTATTTTAGTATATTCTGGTTAGGCATGAACTAACCTATCAGCATCCACCGGGTTGAATAGCTGAGGGGCTCGGGGGTCATGAGAGCTTACCGAAAAAGTATCTGAGAAGTTTCAAATAGAAGCCCCCTGCCCCCCTTTTCAGACAAAATACGTACTATTTCTAATTTCGTACTACGAAAATATATATTTCCTATGTGGTGACGTGGTGATGAGGTGGGGCAAACGGGTTAGCGATTTACTCCGTGAAATACAGCGAAACCACCATTCTTGAATGGGACAGCATGATGAAGTGCAGAGTCTCCTATTGTCTCATAATAGCTCAATGGGTGGAGAATAAACAGCTCCATCCCATGAGAGGAGACTCTTGCCCCGCAGTGGGACGTATTTAGGCTGATGATGATGATAACGATGAAAAAAAAATCACATACTTACATAGAGTATTGTTGACGCATTAAACTGATATTTGAATTACCTGAAAACATACAAATAATTTTTTACAAAGAGAAGTAACTTCAGGAAGAATATACAGGAGAGAAGTAACTTCCGGAAGAATATACAGGATGTAACGGAAGTTACGGAAGGGGGTAGAAAGTTTTGTAAAGAAAAGAAGCTTATTATTTGCGATTTCGATGTTGGCTCCATAGTTAAGCTTCCGTTACACCCTGTACTAGTTGACTAAGTTGGGTGATATCGCCCTGGTGATCATAGGTGTCTCATCGGTGTACTATGATTACCTGATCAAATGATTAACCAGGTGATTAAAGTTCACTCGACCATCAGTTCAGTTTGTGGTCGCCCGTAAACTTCAGGTGAATAAAGGTGGCTCGACTTAACAAATAGTGTCCCCAAATCACTTGGACTTATAGATTTTTTGATAACCATGTGAACGTTGTGGACAGTGAACGTGTCAAATAGAGGATTAAACGCCCTGTTGTAGATACATAAAAATGAATAAACCACTATTTTGTGACCCACGTTGTGACCGCACCAAAACCTCTGACATAATGTTGGCATCGAACGAATTTAAAGCCTTTAATAACCCAATTTGCCAATATTTACAAAGGAACCGCTGACAAACGACATCCCGTTAACGAATTAACGATAAATGATAATCGGCAGGAACGGGGTAGAACGTCGAAATAATGGGGTAACATTTTGAAATAAAGGTAAATCTGTGAAATGGGCGCGCAATCAGCAAACCATTTCTGTACGGAAATGAATTCTCGCATGGTTTGTTCCGCATCAATCGGGATAACGGGTCTGAAAGTGAGAACTTATAATTAAAACGAAGGTGGCATTTTACAGGAATTTATTAGAGAGCACTCGAGCGCGCTGCCTACAAACAAAGTTAGATCCTGTTTTCCACAATTAAAGTCAATGCAATTTTTTGAACACTGTATACATACAGGGTGTAACAAAACACCCTAGTAATACTTAAGGAGGTGCTTCAGACCATCAAACTGAACAACTTTCACTAGAGCCAACATCGAGAAAAAATAAAAAAAATCAGCTGTCCCATACATATAAGTCGAACCGGTAATGCAGTTTTGTATGAAACACTTGATTTTTATTTCGCGATTTCGAAGTTGGCTCCATAGTGAAAGTTGTTCCGTTTGATGGTCTGAAGCACCCCCTTAATTATTACTAGGGTGTTTTGTTACACCCTGTAGAATTGAATCTCTGGCTGTATTTGTTAGATTTCCTTCATCTTTTTGATTTTCTTACAAGCAGCGAAAACGTTCTTTTAACGTATTAGATACGCCAGAAAGCTTGCTCACGTACGAGCTACAGGTCTGTTTACGACTAGACATCTTGAATTCAACAAGTAAGAAGAAACAAAATAAAATCCAACCACAAAAAGTGACAAAGAAAACAATGTATGAACTGAAGGAAAATGGAAAACGAAACTATTAGTCCTCGACTTGAAACAATGTTGTTGAAAGAATAACAAAGTACCTATCCGATCAGATATGAGGTAACGGAACTTTGTGACTTTGTAAAATAGGAATACATTTATGTTTCCGGTTTTAGTGTTTACGAGCTTTTAACCGCGACTTCGTCCGCATAAATTATATACCAGATTTTAAGTCAGATCATAAGCTATCAAACAAAAAAGTTTTATCAAAATCGGGTCAGTAGTTTTTGCGTGATACTCGAACAAACAAACACCCAAACAAACAAACAAATAAACAAACAAATAAACAAACAAACAGACAGACAAAAAATAAAAAAATAGGTGATTTGGAATCAGGGACATCTAAAAACCATATCGTAATCTTTTTTTTGTAAATATCTTCAATGTACAGACACACTTCTGTTACAGTTTTATAATAGTTTAGATAAAGTAGATGCATTATTTAATATTAAATAACAACAACTTATCATAAAACATAAAAGCCGATGAACATACTAAACCTAAAAATCGGTCAAGTGCGAGTCGGGCTACTCGCGCACCGAGGGTTCCGTACCACCACAGAACACAACATTATTAACTTAGAAAAAAAAAACGTTTTTTGTCCGGGACCGACCGGGCGCGAGACCGACTCACACTTGGCCGGTTTTTAGTATTTGTTGTTATTCTGTAGAGTTTGCTCTATAATCACACTACGTTTGACGCTTGTATATATTGCCGTTTTTACGATAGAGCGTGAAGAAAAAACGTGATAAAAACTAGTTTTTTGTTGAATTAATAATTTTTAACTTTAATTTTTAACTTTTTGTCATTTTTATTATTTGTTAACAAATCCGCTGTAATAACGCATAATCTGAGAAAATTTTAACTATCTAGCTATTACGATTCAAAAGTTACAGCCCTAAATAGGTAGAACAGACGAACGGACGGACGGACGGATGGACAACGTAGGCTTAGTAATAAAGTCCCGTTTTCACCCTTTGATATATCACTTTGTGCGTTTTTCCCCAGTTGGTTAGGACATTGCAGGCTGAATCACCTAATTTTTTGAAAAGAAAAATGATTCCGTGCTTCGGATGGCACGTTAAGCCGTTGGTCCCGGCTACTATCTCTGATGATAGTAGTCGTTACATAAAAACCACGTCAGAGGCCGAAAGGCGGTCTGAAAAAACTCTGACACCAGGGCTCTGCCCACACGATAAGAAGATGACTTATACAGGGTGACATTGATATCATTAGCATCCTTTTAAACTAAGAGTCTAACCTTCAAACTGAACAACTTTTACCATGGGAGCAAACCGATCGGAGCATCAAAAAAATCTGCTGTTCCATACTAAACTGCAAAGCCTACTCGACTTTGCTCTCTGTATACTATGTTTTTTTTTCTTTTGGTGTGAGATAAAGTATAATTGATTGATTGACTCAACAGTATGCAACAGCTGATTTTTTTGTTGCTCCGATTGGTTTGCTCCCTTCGTAAAAATTGTTCACTTTTAGTTTAAAAGGATGCCAATGATATTAAATTCATCCTGTAGATCTGCCTTGTGGTTCCAGCTTGAAGTGGACCACCGCATTTGTATTTGTATTTTTTGTATTTGTATTTATTTATTTACCAGATACATGAATTGACACGACTTAAATAATACATCACATAAACCAAAAGAGATTTTTAGGTGACATAAATAATTCTGCACAGTTTTTACAAATCAAACAATAAACAGTACATTAACTAGATACAAAGCTCAGTTATAATAAATATAAATAGAAACATGGTAAAAGTTTCCTTCCATTTAACTTAGTTGGGATATGAAATAGGTTTTTAATTTATGGTTAATGTTATTTTGAGATAATGCGTCCCTAACGTCGGTAGGTAAAGAATTAATCAGTCATTTCTTCCCGTGGGTGCCTTATGAGACGACTAGGAAAGGGTTTCCCAGGCGGTTTTTATGTGACATACACAAAAATAAACCCTAAGGAACATTGGACGAAAAACGAGAAAAATTGTGGAACTCCCATACTAAAGTGCGGATCAATCGATAGACAGTTGCTTTAATGAGTGATTTTACTCGCATTACTAAACAACTTGAAAGGAAAAAAGAAAAATTCTTAAAATAGAATTTCAACTTTTCATAAAAACGTAAACATTCGATCAGCCGATTGTATTTAGTATACTTACAGGGTTACTTTTTATTCAGTGCAAACTTTGCGAGCGTGATGGTAATGGAAATTAAGAATATCCGTGTTTTTTTGTTTAACCCGGTTTAGAACGAAAATAAAAAATGACTGCATCTAACTTATTCATTAATAAAAATGTTTGGTTTGTACTGACCATACTGTCACCTGTCACTCGCTTCCTCGATCGGCGCGGTTGTTATCAACAGTACGATCAGCACAGCAATTTTCATTCAATTTTACGAGATGGCAAAAATAAGAGATAAAATTTGCAAAAAAAAAAAAAAAATCATTTTTTTTTCGGTGTCTATTAACGATACCTAATAAGTTGTGAAAGTTTTGTGCACTGAATAAAAAGTAACCCTGTATAAAATATTTTTATGATTGGCTTATTTCCTATCGGTTTCTTTGGGAACATTGTTTAGTATTATCGGTACAATGATCCCTTAAAGAAATGGAATTGTCTACCCTAAGTCCATAACACCCTGAATATCGGAGGCGCACGGACTGTCTGCACCTGCCTACTTCTTCTATCACAGAAAAACAATCTGTGGTCTACACCTATGTTCTGTGCCCACCAAAAGAATAAGTGCTTAGCATCCTCGGCCGATGGAAGTGCACGAAAAGATGTATGAATACAGATGAGACTAAAGAGGTGTACCAGACTGCCAGCATAGTAGCGTGTGGCGGTCATAGCATGTCATAGTCTCTGCCTTTGTTATTAAAATCATTTCTTTCTAAAAAGCCTCTTGACAGAACCCTTATACAAACGATATAAATACCAAAATGGTTTGATATGTAGGTCTTGATATGTAGAGCTGACTATTACTTAATCAGTGACGCGAAATTCCATGCCATATGGCCTAGATCGGGTTTCACTGGCACCGTGAGAAATGCATCCGATGCAATATCTATGTAGTACAACTGGCAATTTGATTAATTTCGTATCTAGATTATTACTAAGTGTGGTATCATCTTCGATATTGGAAAACAATAGATGCTAATATGGACAGTTCAAGATAGTGATCGTAGCGTTATGTTACCGTGCCATCAGATTCATAAGGGTAAAAACGCGAGAGTGCATGTTAGGTATGTGTTTATCTCACACATTTAGAAATAATCTGCGTACCTGGAGTGCGAATTTTGAATCTCATTCGCTGAGTTCAGCAGTTGAAAATGTCAAAATTACTGTGAAGATACGCATCTTTCTACTGCTGATTTAACTTAAAAAAATATCACTCCTGTAGTATGATTTTTGTTAGGTATTTTGTTTTTATATCATTATTTTCTTTAAATTTTTCTTTTTTTGTTACACCGACCCGTATTCTAAGTTAACATTTCCTCTACCCCAAGGTTGTCTGGAAGAAATCGCTTTTTAGCGATAAGACCGCCTTATTTGTACCATAATTATTTTTGTATCCTGCTCTGTACTGTATTTATGTGTTTCATGTAAATAAAGTATATTTGATTTGATTTGATTTGATTTTTGAAAGTCAAATCATAAGTAGAAAGATGCATATCTCCATAGTAATTTCGACCTTTACAACTGCTGAACTCAGCAAATGAGATTCAAAAATCGCACTCCTGACTGCTTTTTGGTAGGCTCACATAGTGCAATTTGCAAAGTTTGATGGTCTTAAACGCCTCCTTTAATATACACCCCTTAGTTTCTAATTACTAACATTACTTTAAGGGTGTATTCAGACAATGAAACTAAAGAACTTTCCCTGAGGAACATGAGTAGAAAATCGAAAAAAAAAAATTGGACCTCTCATAGAAAATAGATCGGCGCACTTTTGTATGGAACGTCCAAAAAAAAGAACGGGTTGAAAATAAGAATTTTTTTGTTGGAAAAGTTGTTTAATTTCATTGTCTGAATACACCCTTAAAGTTATGATTACTATCATAAGTAAGCCTAATCTCGGCCCCTCTGTTAAGGCTTTACTCCACCTGGAAACTTAAATGCGTTATACACTCTAGTTTTTAATTACTATTAAAAACTAGAGTGTATAAACGCATTTAAGTTTCCAAGTAGCACAGAGAGCCATGGAGCGTGCCATGCTAGGCATCACCCATCTTGACCACGTCACAAACGTCGAGCCAGCTACTCGGTCCCCTACGATGACGACGTCTTGAATCTTAGTTCTACGTCGTTAACCGAATATCTCGCTTAAAGTGGCAGTGGGTAAGACACATAGCTAGGCGAAGTGATGCCAGGTGGGGTAAAGCCTTAACAGAGGGGCTAGGCAAAAGAGTAGTAGGTAATCCGGCAGCTAGGGTTGACGCCACCTAGAAAAGCGTCAGTAAGATTTGGATGCGAAGGTTGGCAAAATGAGGATGGCAGGATGATGGACAGTGGGAACAACACATGCCTCGAAATTGAAGCATGCTGTTTCCTCACGATGTTTTCCTTCACCGAAAAGCCAGTGTGTTACAAATCGTACATAAATTCTGAAAAACTCATTGGTACGAGTCGGCCTGGACGGGGATCGAACCATCGCCTCTTGAGGAAAGGTTACTCGCCACTGGACCACCACGGAAGATAAATACATACATCCATGTTTAAAAACGATATTCTCATTTTAAAAAGGTCTTAGCAACTTAGTCTACTAGTTATCACTAAGTCAACATCCTTCATGCACTTCAAAGCACACGCCGTTTATTGGACATAAAACTTAACGATGTAAACTCGAAACTCAACCTTAAAACGTTCTGTTTAAAGTCTATTTTAGTATAAAGACTGATATGAAAACAATTTTAAATTTGCCGTTGAAAAAGAAATGCAGTATCCATCTTGGTCTTTACACTTTAAAAGTTAAGGGTCAGAGAAAAGTTAGTAAGATGTAAAAGTCTGGTTCAGAGAAAAAGATTGTAAGTAATTTTTTACCAAAAATAAAGTAAGACGCTTTTTTACTTAAAAAGCTATAAGTAACCACAGTATTCAATATTTATAATCATCCAGTTGGTAATGCAAGCATTATTAAAATAAAAAAAATGGCTTGAAACACAAAAAAACAACTTGAGTTTCGTTGTCGGCCGACCAAACATGAGTTCAATTTATTGAGGAGACCCCTAGACCAACTTCCGTCTCGACCATCAGACTTTTTTAACCAGTACCATTCAGTTTTCATTGAAAAAAAGGGATTAAACACGAGTGTTCTGCTAAAATTTTTGTATTTTGTAAAAAAAAACATCGAGGAGATGCCTTGACCACCTTTCGTCTCCATTATCAGATCAAACTCCATGTTACCAGAATATGGTATTTGGAAGTGGGCAAAAATTTTATTAAAGGATTCCAATTTTAGTTAGATAAATCGGTACTTCGAATTTGAATATAATTAAGTAATCGTTTAAATTTGAAATAAAAAAATGTTTATTTTTTGTTCTGTGAAGTGAAGTTTTCGGGAAAACATGACTTACAATGTTCTACCATGGCGCAGCCGAAGTGTTTCAAGTGGTTTAGCCACGGACGGCCATATGGTGGGCGTAAAGTAGGTTATTGAAAAGTGAAAGGTTGTGTAATCGAATAGTATAAAGAGTCTGTTAGTCGTCCGTCCGTGTAATAAAATATGCTGGTTTATGAGTTTAATATTTACGATTTCGGATATTAAACTTGTTTTATAGAGCGATTTTAACTTTTATGTTGAGTGCTGTAAGACTGAATTTTGTACAGCCGGTGGTTACAATTTTACGACTGATACTGGTTATTTAAAAAGTAATACGTAAAGTATAAAATAAAATACTCATAGCGACAAATTGTGAACACATTAAAATAAGCTTTTACCTACATATTGTGAGCGAATTTTTATGTAACTGATGTGATGTTTCATAGTTCTTTGAAACATACTCTGACAGCAAGTTGACAAAAATAAGGATACGTAGACGCGCCGAATACCTGGCCAAGAAGGTTTGAGATGGAGACACATTGACCGACGGGCGGGTCCATACAAAAACCACGTTTAGTATGGGGCATCACCGTGGACGCTTTTATAATAAGATACCAGAGGATATTCTAAACTTACCAGACAAAAAGTTTAAGTCTCATGTTAAACAAGTCCTGTGTAAAAAAGGTTACTATAAACTCGATGATTATTTGAATGACCAAAATGTCTGGTCTTGACAATTTTACACTATGTAATGCAATATTGTATTTTAATTGTACTTTGTACATTTTGTTTTGTTTAAAAGATGTGTGTTGTAGAGTTTCTGGCCGCATCTTCTCTCAACGGAACACCTTCCGACGCGGTGGTAGAGTCAAAAAATGACGTCAAAAAGCTATCTATATGATATTATTTTGAATAAAAAATTTTTGAATTTTGAATTTTGACGCTTCAAACGACGCCGAGAACGCGGCAAAACGATTCCTGTACTAACCGTGGTTTTTTGTATGGGCCTGCCATCGTTCGTCGTCGGTCAAGTCTCAACCCAAAAATATTGAAAAACCATCGTAAAACTATTGATACGAGCGAAGAAAGCACGTTGACCCCTAACTTGCTTCTATCAATCCGCAATGGGCATGGGTCCTCGTCATGGAGTCAGTGAATTATTATTGTTGCGGACCAAAGAGTCCTATGACAGACTGACCGTTTACGACTGACAGTTTGACTTTATGACGAGACTTTTTTGACTTGGCAAATTGAGACGACAGACCACCGACAGACAATGGCCTCGATTCGGAGTGTACCACGACTAAACTAAACTAAATGTATTCCTGTCACTTTCTAAAATAAGATTAAGAAAAGAGACAGAAAACCAACAGCTGACTTTAGTGCTGTCAAAGTGACGTTAAATGCGCAAAATAAGATGCCATCATAATGTACGCCATCTTATTTAAGTCGTTTTTGGGCTTTTAACGTCACTTTGACAGCACTAAAGTCAGCTGTTGGTTTTCTGTCTCTTTTCTTAATCTTATTTTAGAAAGTGACAGGAATACATTTAGTTTAGTTTAGTCGTGGTACACTCCGAATCGAGGCCAATATTGCGGAAGAAAATTATATTGGTATTTTCGTTTTTTTAAAACGTTTTCTTTCAATTATTATGGAACGGGCCCAGAAAGTTTGAACACTATACAGGGTGTCCCGTAAACCGACGCCAACCCGGCGCATGCTGATAGGTTAGGTCATGGCTAAGCGGAATATCAAAATTTGGCTTTAGTAAAAGTGGCTTTGTTTTCGAGATATTGACAGTTTTAACACTGACGGCCCGTTAGCACAGTCGGTAGTGAGCCTGCCTGCTGTGCCGAGGGTCGCGGGTTCGAATCCCGTAAGGGACAAATATTTGTATGATGAATATGAATATTCGTACCCGAGTCATGGATGTTTGTATCTATATATGTATCCTATATCGTTGTCTAGTCATCATAATACAAGTCCAGGCTAGATTCTGGTACTTTAAATGTGGCTAGATGATTTGTGTGACATTGTCCAAGATATATTTATTTTATTTATTTTATTTACTGATACTGCATAGAGCATTTGTAGCGGTGGCACTCAAAATAGTGACTAAGGTAAAGAGTTTCACGAATTTTATAAAACTGTCCTTATCTCGAAAACTAAGGACCATTTCCTAAAGTAAAATGTTGACAGATTGATTGATTGATTGACTGATTTTTTATTTTTATTTTAGTATATTCTGGTTAGGCATGAACTAACCTATCAGCATCCACCGGGTTGACGTCGGTTTACAGGACACCCTGTATACTTAGGGCAAACATTGAATAGCTGAGGGGCTCGGGGGTCATGAGAGCTTACCGAAAAAGTATCTGAGAAGTTTCAAATAGAAGCCCCCTGCCCCCCTTTTCAGACAAAATACGTACTATTTCTAATTTCGTACTACGAAAATATATATTTCCTATGTGGTCACGTGGTGATGAGGTGGGGCAAACGGGTTAGCGATTTACTCCGTGAAATACAGCGAAACCACCTTTCTTGAATGGGACAGCATGATGAAGTGCAGAGTCTCCTATTGTCTCATAATAGCTCAATGGGTGGAGAATAAACAGCTCCATCCCATGAGAGGAGACTCTTGCCCCGCAGTGGGACGTATTTAGGCTGATGATGATGATAACGATGAAAAAAATTTCACATACTTACATAGAGTATTGTTGACGCATTAAACTGATATTTGAATTACCTGAAAACATACAAATAATGTTTTACAAAGAGAAGTAACTTCAGGAAGAATATACAGGAGAGAAGTAACTTCCGGAAGAATATACAGGATGTAACGGAAGTTATGGAAGGGGGTAGAAAGTTTTGTAAAGAAAAGAAGCTTATTATTTGCGATTTCGATGTTGGCTCCATAGTTAAGCTTCCGTTACACCCTGTACTAGTTGACTAAGTTGGGTGATATCGCCCTGGTGATCATAGGTGTCTCATCGGTGTACTATGATTACCTGATCAAATGATTAACCAGGTGATTAAAGTTCACTCGACCATCAGTTCAGTTTGTGGTCGCCCGTAAACTTCAGGTGAATAAAGGTGGCTCGACTTAACAAATAGTGTCCCCAAATCACTTGGACTTATAGATTTTTTGATAACCATGTGAACGTTGTGGACAGTGAACGTGTCAAATAGAGGATAAAACGCCCCGTTGTCGATAGGTACGTTAAGTACATAAAAATGAATAAACCACAATTTTGTGACCGCACCAAAACCCCTGACATAATGTTGGCATCGAACGAATTTAAAGCCTTTAATAACCCAATTTGCCAATATTTACAAAGGAACCGCTGACAAACGACATCCCGTTAACGAATTAACGATAAATGATAATCGGCAGGAACGGGGTAGAACGTCGAAATAATGGGGTAAAATTGTGAAATAAAGGTAGATCTGTGAAATGGGAGCGCAATCAGCAAACCATTTCTGTACGGAAATGAATTCTCGCATGGTTTGTTCCGCATCAATCGGGATAACGGGTCTGAAAGTGGGAACTTATAATTAAAACGAAGGTGGCATTTAACAGGAATTTATTAGAGAGCACTCGAGCGCGCTGCCTACAAACAAAGTTAGATCCTGTTTTCCACAATGGGTCTGACAAACGTTTTTCACTTTACATGTCAAATAAATCTTCAAAAAATTACGAAAAAAACTGTGTTTTTACTTTTTTTATATCTTCAAAAATGGCTGAGATATTAACGATCAAATTGCGTATTTCCGGACGAAGGTTTTTAAAAACTAGCCGATGACGTCACACCCCCGGTCATTCATCAGTCGCGCTCTCGTACGCTCGCTGCTGTGCAGTAAACATCGAGTTCTCTTCAGTGAATATGGAAAAAAAGTACTGTATTGTGCCTCAGTGTTTCAATTCAACTGTGAAAACACCCGATAAACTCTTTTTTTATGTGCCTGAGGACCCAAAAATGAGAAAGAAGTGGATGACGGCCATAAAAAGAGTAATAGCAATAGGGCAATAGGGCCTAAAACTAAAGCAAACTGCTGTGAAGACCATTTCGATGTTTTTAAACTAATAAAACACAAATAATCATCAACTACAACAACCTCGTACGAGCAAGATGTGGATTGCGATTGCGAGTACCTACCTAGATTTTTTAAATCGTTGTCCATAATGTAGGTCCTAAATAAAACACACACAGACACACTTTAAGGAAGGTTTAAGCTTGAACAAATACCTACCCGACAGTAGGTAATGCTTACATAAAACATACACACCTTTTCATCTTTATTCCGCGAATTTGACAGCCCGGAAGCACAGTCGGTAGTGAACCTGCCTGCTGTGCCGGGGGTCGCGGGTTCGAATCCCGTAAGGGACAAATATTTGTATGATGACTATGAATATTTGTACTCGAGTCATGGATGTTTGTATCTACAGGGTGAAATTGATATCATTGGCATCCTTTTAAACTAAGAGTCTACCCATCAAACTGAACAACTTTTAATATGGGAGCAAACCGATCAAAGCAAAAAAAAACAAGTGTTGCATACATTTGAGTCGAGTAGGCATTGCAGTTTAGAATGGGACAGCAGATTTTTTAGTTGCTCCGATTGGTTTGCTCCCATAGTGAAAGTTGTTCAGTTTGATGGGTAGACTCTTAGTTTAAAAGGATGCCAATGATATCAATTTCACCCTGTATATATGTGTTCTATATCGTTGTCCAGTCATCAGAATACAAGTCCAGGCTAGATTCTGGTACTTTAAATGTGACTAGATAATTTGTGTGACATTGTCCAAGAAATTATTATTAATTATTATTATTTCGGCAGCCGTAAAATCCTCATTCTTCATAAAATATTGTGCCACCATCAAACTATCCACACTTGGCAGATTGTCCGACTGACCTTTCTGAAAACCTTCATCCATTCTACACACCACACGGTTTACTTTAGTGTAATCGGTTATAAAATTAATGTAAAAGTATTATTTCCTTGAAATACAAGCACACTATTAGGTATAAACGAAATTAAACGAATTTTTGACGAACACAATGCACCGGACCGAGCGCCGCGCTGTGTCGCGGTCGCGGGCTGAGCGGGGGTGTGACGTCAAAGCGTGAGCGCGCGTAAACTCGGAAATTTTAAAAAGCGCTTAAACTTCTCGTCGTCATAACTTCGGAAATACTGCATGTATTGAAGTGAAATAAAAACTAATGTAATGTACATGATCTACACTAAGATTTTAAGTGTATTTTTTAGTAATATTTTGACCCTTTTGTGTTCCCCATTAAAGTCAATGCAATTTTTTGAACACTGTATACATACAGGGTGTAACAAAACACCCTAGTAATACTTAAGGAGGTGCTTCAGACCATCAAACTGAACAACTTTCACTAGAGCCAACATCGAGAAAAAATAAAAAAAATCTGCTGTCCCATACATATAAGTCGAACCGGTAATGCAGTTTTGTATGAAACACTTGATTTTTATTTCGCGATTTCGAAGTTGGCTCCATAGTGAAAGTTGTTCCGTTTGATGGTCTGAAGCACCCCCTTAATTATTACTAGGGTGTTTTGTAACACCCTGTAGAATTGAATCTCTGGCTGTATCTGTTAGATTTCCTTCATCTTTTTGATTTTCTTACAAGCAGCGAAAACGTTCTTTTAACGTATTAGATACGCCAGAAAGCTTGCTCACGTACGAGCTACAGGTCTGTTTACGACTAGACATCTTGAATTCAACAAGTAAGAAGAAACAAAATAAAATCCAACCACAAAAAGTGACAAAGAAAACAATGTATGAACTGAAGGAAAATAAAATGGAAAACGAAACTATTAGTCCTCGACTTGAAACAATGTTGTTGAAAGAATAACAAAGTACCTATCCGATCAGATATGAGGTAACGGAACTTTGTGACTTTGTAAAATAGGAATACATTTATGTTTCCGGTTTTAGTGTTTACGAGCTTTTAACCGCGACTTCGTCCGCATAAATTATATACCAGATTTTAAGTCAGATCATAAGCTATCAAACAAAAAAGTTTTATCAAAATCGGGTCAGTAGTTTTTGCGTGATACTCGAACAATCAAACACCCAAACAAACAAACAAATAAACAAACAAATAAACAAACAAACAGACAGACAAAAAATTAAAAAATAGGTGATTTGGAATCAGGGACATCTAAAAACCATATCGTAATCTTTT
Source organism: Agonopterix subpropinquella (assembly GCA_922987775.1). NCBI lineage: Eukaryota > Metazoa > Arthropoda > Insecta > Lepidoptera > Depressariidae > Agonopterix > Agonopterix subpropinquella. Next base: position 16,351,946 of record OV277709.1, on the reverse strand, counting down.
TTTTGTAAATATCTTCAATGTACAGACACACTTCTGTTACAGTTTTATAATAGTTTAGATAAAGTAGATGCATTATTTAATATTAAATAACAACAACTTATCATAAAACATAAAAGCCGATGAACATACTAAACCTAAAAATCGGTCAAGTGCGAGTCGGGCTACTCGCGCACCGAGGGTTCCGTACCACCACAGAACACAACATTATTAACTTAGAAAAAAAAAACGTTTTTTGTCCGGGACCGACCGGGCGCGAGACCGACTCACACTTGGCCGGTTTTTAGTATTTGTTGTTATTCTGTAGAGTTTGCTCTATAATCACACTACGTTTGACGCTTGTATATATTGCCGTTTTTACGATAGAGCGTGAAGAAAAAACGTGATAAAAACTAGTTTTTTGTTGAATTAATAATTTTTAACTTTAATTTTTAACTTTTTGTCATTTTTATTATTTGTTAACAAATCCGCTGTAATAACGCATAATCTGAGAAAATTTTAACTATCTAGCTATTACGATTCAAAAGTTACAGCCCTAAATAGGTAGAACAGACGAACGGACGGACGGACGGATGGACAACGTAGGCTTAGTAATAAAGTCCCGTTTTCACCCTTTGGGTACGAAACCCTAAACATTACTAAACCTAATTTCCGTTACTATCAAACTGAATTTCACTACTAGTCATACGGAGTCAACCAGGAAAAGCGAAAAAAATTCGGATCCATACAAAACTGCTGAACCAACCTCAAATGTATGAAACAACAGATTATATTTCGCGTTTCCTGACATTGGATCCATCGATCGGAGCAACTAAAAAATCAGCTGTTCCATACTAAACTGCAATGTCTACTCAACTAAAATGTATGCAACAGCTGATTTTATTTTTGCTCCGATTGGTTTGCTCCCATAGTAAAAGTTGTTCAGTTTGATGGGTAGACTGTTCGTTTAAAAGGATGCCAATGGTATCAATTTCACCCTGTATATATCTCATTCTTCTTATTAAAAATACCTACCGCATCCATAACGACTACTATAGCAAAACACATGAATACAAAGTTAGTCGAAACGGAAAAATGGTAAAGGAAATGAATGCACGTTGATACAGCAGAAATCCGATACCCTACATACGAGTATACAATACAAACTCACTCATAATATAATGTATTATAGATATTGAACTGCCTCCGTGGTCTAATGGTTAAGAGCATTGGGCTCTCGACACGGAGGTCGTGGGTTCGATTCCCACGGGACACCTAGTGATATGTCACTTTGTGCGTTTTTCCCCAGTTGGTTAGGAAATTGCAGGCTGAATCACCTGATTGTCCGAAAAGAAAAATGATTCCGTGCTTCGGATGGCACGCTAAGCCGTTGGTCCCGGCTACTATCTCTGGTGGTAATAGTCGTTACATAAAAACCACGTCAGAGGCCGTAAGGCGGTCTGAAAAAACTCTGACACCAAGGCTCTGCCCATACGATAAGAGAGAGAGAGTACCGGGTTCATATACTAATGTAGCATAGCATAGCATATGGTCACGACTATATTCCCTGAGGGGGTAGTCAGAAGATATTCTGAAACCTCAGAACATCCACGTTTCAACTCTGTCCAGTTTGATGGGGTGTGAGCCCGTCGCCAATTTTGTAATGGACAGACAATACATGCCTCGAAATTGAAGCATGCAGGTTTCCTCACGATATACTAATTTATGTCCATTAAAAATAGCGACGGGGTCACTATTCTGTCACATTGGACAGAGTTTCTTGTCCTTCTGAAGTACGCCTGCAAATTTGGTTCGCATACGTACGTCTAGGGCGACCCCTTTCGAATATTCCAGTCACACTTTTTGTATTTTCATATTTTATTAATATATTTCATTTTGCATTTAGATATTACCAATTTCATCACTGAAAACATAGAAAAAGCTCTACTATACAGGGTGTACAATAAAATGGGACAGCTACTCAAAGGGATGCTTCAGACCATCAAACTGAACAACTTTCTCTATAACCAATATCGAAATCGCGAAAAAAAAATCCGCTCTCCCATACAAAACTGCAAACATAACTCGACTGAAATGTATGGGACAGCAGATTTTTTTTTCGCGATTTCGATATTGGTCCCATAGAGAAAGTTGTTCAGTTTGATGGTCTGAAGCACCCCTTTAAGTAGCTGTCCCATTTTATTGTACACCCTGTATAGTTTAGATTTATAATAATTATGACCTATATGATGTTTATTGTTTTATGATTGCACATAATCTATGGATTTTGTCTGAAATGAATGATTATTACTTTAATATAATTTATGAAACGCACGCTTTTGTATGCGATTAGGTATAACAAATAATTTGCGTAGGTACCTCTATTGTAAGTGATAATAGCAAAATATAGTCTTTCGTAACGGGCAGGCCCTCCTAATTGGAATTACGTACGAAAATGTAGGTATTATATCAGTGTCTAGAATATACGAAGGTAGGTACTATAGGGGTGGAGGCGCGAATTAAACGCCTGTATCACTATTATTAGGATTTTTTATTGTATTTTAAACTATGTGACACTCGCTTGGAGGCTGATCGTCTTATCTACACTAATATTATAAAGAGGAAAGATTTGTACCTATTTTTGTATGTTTGTATGTTTGTAATGAATAAACTCAAAAACTACTGTGCCGATTTCAAAAATTCTTTCACCATTAGAAAGCTACATTCACCCCGAGTAACATAGGCTATATTTATTGCTAGAAAAGATTAGACATCCACCCGTGCGAAGCCGGGACGGGCCGCTAGTCAATTAATAAAAGAACAACGAGCCTAGGGTTCCGCGTTTCAAATTCCGAATCTAAAACCAGCCAGTAGTAGCAGCGTATACGATCTCCATGCTACATCATCCCCCCCTTACTGGGAATTTGAAACGCCTAGCCCCCTAAGCTAGTTTGCTTAAAACTAGGCCTACCTACCTAACCTACGCTAGTGCGACTACCTAGGCAGGAACTTCTTAAACTAAGCTAACACATGGACACCGGCCTAGTTGCTGCTAGCAACCAGCATCGGCATACAGGGGTGGGCTCTGTTAATGGTTCATCAGTCTAAATCACCCCACATAATTCGACTATAACCGACTAACGTTTTCACCTTACCAACAAACAAGCCCAGGCATATGCCGCATACTCTGGCAATCAAAAACCCGCCGAAAACGACTGCCATAGGCCAAGCACCAGATTTTTTATTGTATTTTAAAATATGTGGCACTCGCTTGGCGGCTGATCGTCTTATCAATTAAGAGCCTATGTCGAAAAATAATTTTAGCGAAACGGACGTGTGATAGCTTATATTACTGCCAGATGCGAGAGAAAGAGATGGGGCGGCGCGCGCGCCTGGAACGAATCACGCGAAAAAACAAACTTTATTTAATTGTGATTGTACTATTTATGTTAGTTCAGTTCTGCTCTAATCAAAACTTAGATAATAGCAATCTCTTTTTTTTAAATCAAGTCTGATGTTTCTATTATTCACCGTTTAGCAGTTACAAGCGTTTATAGACAAAAACGGAGGCTACTTTGGCTTGTTTTTCTATCGAGAAAATTTGTCTTAATCGTGTTTTGGCTCTAATCAAAACTTCAATTATATGTTCAATTTACACATATCCGCAAATCATACTCCTACTGTTAGTACTTCATGTTATATGGAGCTTTGAAGAATCCTATTTTTTTTACATAGCCCCTTAATAAAAGAACAACGAGCCTAGGGTTCCGCGTTTCAAATTCCGAATCTAAAACCAGCAAGTAACGTATACGATCTCCATGCTACAGTACTATATTGCTAAATTGGTAGCTATTTCGCTACATCAGGATCTCGTTAATACTATGAAGAGAAATCCCCGAACAGTGTGTGTTATTTGCGAATTTCTCAGTATCATTAAGTTTGTTAATATTCTGTCTGCTAACATACCTATTTGGGTTTGATGTTGACCACTAGAGGTACTAATTTGCCGCCAACACAGATCACGTGTAAAGCCAGATGGTACCTGATTCTAGGAAATTGCAAAGTGAACCTTCGGTATGAAATATTGTTTATGTATTCTATGGCACAGCTAGCTAAAAAAAAAGAATATTAATATAGGTGTAACAAAACATATTAAAGAAATTATATTATTAGAGTATATTATTACTAGTGATACCTACTTAAAGGGGTGGTTAACTAAATTTTCAATATGGAGCTAACATCAAAATCGCGAAGAAAATATCAACTGTACCATATTATTTGGGTCAAGATACCATTGACGTTTTCTATGGAACGGCAGATTTTTTTCCCCGGTTTCATTGATGGTCCCGCTGTCCCGTAGTAGGTAAAAGTTGTTTAATTTGATGGTCTGAAGCATATCTTCTAAAGTTTGTAACGCATTTAATTTTACACTCTATAGTTCCCCCATCCAATGGTTTTCTGGAAACTAGCTTTTAGTAACTAGGCCGCCTTTTGTACCCTTCTTATTCCTGTTTTCAATGCTATATGTCTTTTAGAATAAGCCTATCACCTCTGGGAACATAGTCGTGAGCTTGTAATTATGGGCGAGATACTTTGAATGAACAGGGCGGCCAAAACAGTAGTCAGTGACCCATCTGGAAACCGCAGCAGAAAAGGCGCAGAAGACCGAAATAGAGATGGATCGTCTGTGTTGAGGAAGATCTGAGGGTCATAGGCAACTTTACTATCTACAGAAGGAAAGCCAGGGATCGTGATAAATGGAATTCAAGAGGGAACTCATCAAGGGTTTTAGCGCCGCGGAAAGTAAAGTAAATAAGTAAGCTTGTAATTATTACGATTATAATCAGTTTGTCTGGATTAACATCTTCCAATACACATGATACAGACAGTCTCGCAAGTGAGATCGATCGGAATTCGATAAAATTAAACATTCACGGAGCGTGCCGGGGAAAAGCTTACGAAATGTACTTGTTCAAGTCAAGAGAGACGAGCGTTTTTGTCTCATTCGCTTTTAGAAGTGCGATTTTTGTATATTATACGTTGAAATCAACATTAGAAAATGCCTAAATTACTATGGAGATTACGCATCTTTCTACTGCTGATTTGACCGTGTGATGTGATGTTCAAAAATCGCACTTCAGTATAAATGATTTAACCAATAGAGCATACAAGCAATAGAGAGCGTCTAAGCAAGTATTGAACCATGAGCACGGGTCATCATCTTCCTGCCCTTATCCCATTACTTGGGGTCGGCGCAATATGTGGTCCTCCTCCATTCATCTCATTTTGCCGTCATTTCAGCGCACACTCCTTTCTTACACATGTCATCTTTCACACAATCCCTCCATCTTTTCTTTGGTCGTCCTCTTTTCATGCAGCCATCCACATTCATATTTAATAATAACCATGAGCACAGCAAAAAGTGTAAATTTTTATCCAAGTCATCCCGCCAAAACTTTGGGTCGACCTAAGTCTGTTTCGGGGATCCTTGCATTGATGATTCTTGCCCATATTTCGGAATGCATCTAGTAGACTTGACCGGCCCATTACCATTTCAGTAGGACATAATTTTTTTCTTTTATATTTTTTTTTATATTTAATTATGTCTCAAATTGCAAAATTTGTCTTATAATTTTTAGATTAGCTTTTCTCGCGTACCTTAGACCAGTTACTGAAGAAAATCTAGCGGCCGCATTTCCACTTACGGTTAATATGTTTATTTACGAAGTACTTCGAGAGGGCGGTCCTATACACAACAATTTATTGTACCTATAAATATACATTATATCTGTAGAAATGTTGTAATAGCCAATCTTATATTTTATTTTTTAACTGCAGTGTAACAGAAGTGTATAATTATTAATGGTTAGACCATACAACTGAATATCGTCCAGTTTAGAGTCAAATTCGAATTCCAATCGATTTTTACTCGTTACATTATATTTTAAAAATAAAATTGAATAAAAATGGTGTAAACTTAGATGACAAGGGATCGGTGTAAGTTGAAGATTGGTGTAGTAACTAGGGTTGAAAGAGGTATATGCTTCGAGTTTAGTAACGTAGAGAGAATGAACGAAAGGAGACTTACAGCAAAAGAAAACATACATCGATCGAATGCAAACATTGCTCATGCTGACACAGAAGACAACAGACTCTGGTTTATTTGCTGGCATTGGCTAAAATTTTAGATCTCGTCATCATCATCATAATCAACATCAGTCTATTATCGTACACTGCTGAACATAGGCCTCTCCCAAAGCGCACCACAAAACTCAATCCTCTGTTTTCTTCATCCAGTCGCTAGCTTTTTAGGTCGTTGGTTCACTTTATGCTGCCAGTTCGTGGTCTCCACTCTAGAATTCTGACTCCCTTTTGGACGTCAGTTCTTCGGCAGATATGACCAGCCCATGGCCACTTCAGCTTGCAATTTTTTTTAGATAATATGTCAACCACTTTAGTTCTCTGACATATCACTTCATTGCTGTTCTGATCTCTTAGAGAAACACCAAGCTGCTCTTTTTATGGCTCGCTAAGTGTCTTTGAATTGATGAACTGGTCCTATCGTCAGGGCCCACGTTTCCGCACCATAGGCCATTACTGGCATGGCAGAAGACACTGGCTGGCTTTGAGATATCGACATCATCATCTCAGCCGATGGACGTCCACTGCTAGAAATAGGCCGGAAGGCTAATGGCTTGGGAGACCAAGGATCGCCACAACGACCGTACCAGCGCTGCCCTCATCCAACGGGTTCCCGCCGCCTCCACCTGGTCATCGGTCCATCTTGTGGGAAGCCTACCTATGCTGCGCTTACCGGTACGCGGTCGCCACTCGAGAACTCTTCGGCCCCATTGGCCATCGGTTTTGCGAGCCACTTTAGTTTATCAAGTCTTCGGGCTATGTAGCTGACAGTTGACAGTCTAGTTCTTCTGCGGATGTCTTCATTTCTGATTCGATCTCGCAGGGAAACTCCGAGCATAGCCTTCTCCATTGCCCTTTGGGTGACTTTCAGCCTAGACATCGTAATTGGTTGAAATTCGTGACGCGTTATTTAGAACTTTACTATCTTGTGTAGTGTTTTCTGAGGGACTACAATCTCTTGGCAGTTAGTCGCCGTACTCCTTTCTTTTCTCTATGAATAAACATGGAATAAACATAGTAGGTATCTCATAGGTACTCTAAGAACCACTCTGTATGGTGATGTTGTATTGCAAAGAAGAATAAAGTAATTTGTATTCATGCAGAGTATATGCTTATGCTACTCGTTTGATTTATTTTCGTCTTCTTTACATATTTTCTCAATAAACGTTGAAGTATTCAATATTCAGAGCTATTGAAATATCTTGGGGAATGATTGAATGTACGAGAAAACTGAAAACAAAATGGTTGATGTAATTTGTATGGAAAGGATTTTTCCGAAGCAATATATTGGAAGAGTAAAATAAGGGTTTCTTTAGGTCTAAGTAGAATTAATTTTCCGGCATATTATTCTTCGTATTGCTGAACTAGAAGTTTCTGTGTTTCGAAAATTTTTGGAAAGAATTGTTAGGAATTTTTATACTTACCCACGCATTGGAATCAGGAATTGTGAGATTCCGTGGCTGTGTGGTTCCGACTAAGAAAAGATCACACCATTTTTCCCGTGGTTAGGGCTCTTACAGACCAGCGACAGTACTCTGCGACAGCTCGCGACAGGGTCGCGCGACTGTCGCGCGACAGTTGAAGACCGTGACGTAGTGTTGTATAGTCTGAGAGATAGACCTCCATATCCAATAGTTTGTAACATCCTATATACAGGGTCCTTCTTAATATGCTGACACTTTTTTAAGGCGATGACCAGACTATGAAACTGAACAACTTTCTCTATGGAATCAACATCGAAATTGCGAAAAAAAAACAGTTGTCCCATACGTTTGGCTCCGAGTAGGTTTGCAGTTTTGTATGGAAGTGATGATTTTTTTTTCGCGATTTCGATGTTGGTCCTAGAGATGGTGAGTGATAGAGGAAGTTGTTCAGTTTGACGGTCTGATCATCCCCTTAAAAAAGTGTCAGCATATTAAGAAGGACCCTATACAGGATGTAACAAAACACCCTAGTAATACTTAAGGGGGTGCTTCAGACCATCAATCTGAATCACTTTCACTATGGAGCCAATGTCGAGAAAAAATAAAAAAAATCTGCCGTCCCATACATTTGAGTCGAGACGGTACTGCAGTTTTGTATGAAAGAGCTGTTTTTTTTTTTCGCGATTTCGATGTTGGCTCCATAGTGAAAGTTGTTCAGTTTGATGGTCTGAAGCACCCTCTTAAGTATTACTAGGGTGTTTTGTTACACCCTGTAAGTATACGTATTTATAAATATTTATGTGTATAAATATTATGTGTTATAATTATTAGTGTTGTGTTAAGTATTATATCATAACTAATTAACTATATAATGTATATTATAATTGCCCTATTTTTACCAGTCTGTAATATTTTATGGACTTGATAATGAAGATAATCAATTCTGGATTATCTATTATCTAAAGAAACCAAAATCTACGAAAAACTTATAAAAACCCGAAATATCAACCATGTTATTTTTTAGCCTCCGTTTTCTTCAAACTGAAATCTCTCAAGAACAAGACTTGTGCTCTCAGACTATACCTACGTCACGGTCGCGCGACAGTCGCGCGACAGTCGTGCGACGGTCGCAGAGGGTCGCGCGACAGTCGCGCGACGGACGCGAGTACTGTCGCTGGTCTGTAAGAGCCCAATGAGGCAACTATGAGGGAAGGATTCTAATGCATTGTTTTTATGAACGAAAGGCTAGCCGTGTCTCCACTTGACAAGTCATTCCGTCGTGAAACCCTCAATATGCTGATGGCGAGCCTTGTTACAATGAGGGATTTTCCGAAAGCTAATTATAAAGAAAAAATTGTTCAAGTTGATGGCATTGTCTCAAGATGGTTGAGCAGCAGGTTTCAGTTTGCAGGTTATAAAATACAAATAAAATAGCAAAAATTCGTATAAGAATGTAGAACATTTTTAACACCCATCTGTTAAAAATGTTCTACATTCTTGTACGAATAAATAATACGTTTGTTAACGGATGCGTCTCACTTAGTGACATGCATTTTTTTGGTTACTTTTTACCCTAAAAGACAATGCGGGTTTTGTATGTAAGGTTGGCGCCTTATTTTTCGCCGTCGTCTTTGGCGCGGCCAGCAACCAAACTTGAATATTTTATTTCCGAGTCCGGACGGAGATATGCAGAGAAGTTCAGATGTTACCATTACGAGTAATTCACACCTTTATATCTCAGTTCGGACCGAGTTCCGAGATATTTGTAATAACAAGTGTTGTTTTTAACTTTATTCTGAACTATATATTCAAGTTTGATTGATGGCCGCGCTAAAAAAAGAAAAAAGGCGCCATTTTTAGGGATAGGCTTTTCCGTCTTCGCATCCAACTCTGTTCAACGCCATCTACCACGGTATGTTGAACTACGTTTTACTAGCTGTCACTGTCAGAAAACTCTTAACTGCACTACAGAAATTTTCAAATGAATATTGCAGTCTAAAATCCATTACTTCCGTAGAGCGCTGATAAATCCGATCACAAATTCGAAAACTAGTCAATTAATTCAACAAGGAATCCCGTGTTCCAAGTTTTATGCAAGCCCGAAGTTTGACCATGTTCGGCCAAGTTCGTCCCAGTTCGTCAGAGTTCGTGTTCCTCCGACATCCCGTTTGATGTGCCCTAATGGGTACGGTCGGTGGTGTGGTAGAGACCGCAGCAAGGAAATTAATTCGGCCTGTGTTTACAACGATTCGATGTGTTTACAACCGATTGTGTTCAAGAATTTGTAATTTATAATGTGGAGTCTACTTCTTTTGTGTCAACATGATATATCGTATCACATTTTATTTATTTATTTTACCATAGTCATGGTGTATTTGAAAGATTAGCCAGTCAGCAATTTTCGTATATACCTTGAAGATATTTACAAAAAAAAAGATTACGATATGGTTTTTAGATGTCCCTGATTCCAAATTACCAATTTTTGGATTCTTTGTCTGTCTGTTTGTTTGTTTGTTTGTTCGAGTATCACGCAAAAACTAACTGAACCGATTTTGATGAAACTTTTTTGTTTGATAGCTTATGATCTGACTTAAAATCTGTTATATAATTTATGCGCACGAAGTCACGGGTAAAATACTCGTAACTATTTTAAAACTGTAAATTTAAAAAAAGAAGTTTGATTGTTTGTTTGATCGAGCATCACGCGAAAACTACTGAACCGATTTTGATGAAACTTTGTTTGTTTGATAGCTTATGATCTGACTTAAAATCTGAAGTATAATTTGTGCGGACGAAGTCGCAGGTAGACTCTAGTAATAATATAATCATTTATTCAAGTGACCAGGACTCGTTGTGTTAGTATTACAACATAAATTAAGGTTAGTAAATCAGCACAATAATTCAAAACATTTAACCTCGCCAATGCTGCATGACTCATGTAGCATTATGCATCATGCAGCACCGGTTTATGTAAGAGCAGTCAAGCCTACTCGCGATCATGTTCAGGATGCTATTGCCGCGCTGCGCGCACTCTGACCACCGCACCAGGGCCTGCATCAACGTTTGCGCATCGTTGTATAAAAACAGTCCACACGACTCTCTGAGAACATAATTATACCTGATGCGCTGCAGAAGCGCGGCAGCCCCCAACAGTAATGAAAACAATAAAAAAACCATATTTTTGGATATGGGCTCCATATAAAAAAATGGGCAGTTTAATAGTCCAAAGCATCCTTTTAAACAAAATAGACCACACTGTCCATTCTGTACTTAACATGCTGTATAAAGTCCTTCTAAATCTTTTAAGGGGATGCTAATATTGTAAGAATGATCGTATTAGATACGAATACGAATCCTGCCCCCTTACCCGCACTTTCGATCTTCACTATATCGCCACTGTTTCGGTCCGCACTTCATTGTAATAGAGTTGAAATTGGAACGAAAACATTCACGCAAAAGTTCGAATCGAATGTGCGGGTAGACCCTCAGAGCTAACTTCAATCTTGACTTAAGCATACCTGTGTAATTCCAAGAGCTAACTCAAAATTAAATTAAACCTGAAGTAACTTTAAAACTAATTTTCAACTACTAACTGATCTTATTCCATTACCTTCGCTTAGCTACCTAGCTAGACTAGAATTGAACATGCGCGTCAAAATTCTAGTGCTTAGGTTCACACTTGCGAAGTTTTAACACATAAATATATATCTCTACAGAACGAATGCTTCATACAAGCGGCCGCTGTCGGTGCACTTACACATGGCGCGCTTTATAGTGGACGTACGAACAGGTGCACACACTCAGCCGGTGTATGTGTGCATATTCGTACCATACGTGCTCTAACGCGCTTTTTTTGCGAGTGCATCGACAGCGGCCGCTTGTATGAAGCTTTCCTTCTGTAGGGATATTTATTCATATGATTCAGTACTGACAATCAGGATTCACTTTGAAAATCATAATGGTCAAGAACTGAATTAGCTTGATTTTATTATTTTTGATGACTCGACAATAATTTTTAGCCTATACTGAAAAAAATGCGAGCCTACTAAGACTCTTAATTAGCACCAAAATAGTTTAAATGACATTATGATTGTTTACTAAAAACAAAAGATGGTTAGTTGTAACAACAAGCCGAATTCGTTTAACAAAGTTCTCTTAGTTTTTTTTCAGTGTATCCTTTGATTTGGCTCGAGTATAGGTTTGTAGTTTTGTACGGAACAGCAGATTTCTTTTACGCAGTTTTAGAGTTGATCCTAAACCTTGGAATAGGGGTCATTTTGAAGTCGGTAAGAGGGTGCTTCCCATCAAACCATCAAACTAAAGCTAAACAATTAGAGCCAATATCGAAATCGCGAATACCTGTTCCATAGAATATGTCAGAAGCTTTTCGACCAAAATGTTTTTTTTTTTTCGATTTCGAAGTTGGTCCCGTAGTAAACGTTGTTCAGTTCGATATGGTCTGAAAGGCTTCTTTTGGCTTCAAAACCACCTGGATGGTCTGATTATCCCCTAAAATACCCGTCATCATATTAAGAAAGACCTGTAGGTATACTATTATCTATTCTGTGGTTAAGTTTCAAAATAATTCTCAAGCTATAGTAGAGGCAACAAGAGTCATGTTTCATATTGCCGTTGGAGCACCACCACCTTTTTTCCAAGTGGCACCAAAGTCCAGCGAACCTCTATTATTGCTCAAAAGTAAGTTCACCTATTTACAAAGCACTCCAAACAGTAAATTCTATACTAATTAAACAAAACTGCCTGAAAATTAAAAACGTGAAAGCTGAAAACTGAAAAGTTTCATTACCATTTGGGTGAAACCTTTCGTTAAATATTAGCGTTGCGCTCGGAGGGGTTGCATAAAGGAATTTCAGCTTTCAACCGTTAGCGTTGCTTGCGTCTTGTTGAAATATTCAACTCTGGGGTTCCATCTTACGAGGCAGCGGGAGCGATTTTCGATATCAACCGAGTTTATGAAGAAGAAGGTCCGAATCTCTGTCTACCTCCTTGGGACAATGGCGTAAGTAGCTATCTATTTCTTTACAGTAGTTTACTAGCGTCACCTTAAGGTACAAGTTTGTAGCCGACCGCACGCAGCAGCAGACGACGTGTCGGCGACACCGCATCAGCAGACTGCAACGCCGTATTCCACTGTTAACTTTATCAGTACCGAAATAGGTATATTTTACATTGCACCCTCCGCGCCCGTACGTCGTAATGTGAATAGAGCTAATGAGACTACTTGTCTGTTGTCGAGTGACAGTGAAGTCCAACCGCACATCAGTGCCGTCGAGAGACGTGTCGCAAGCTACGCAGGGTATTTCACAGAAACACATACAAACCAGTAGTGTCGACGTTCCGAACTCCCGACTACCATCCCACAAACCCATCTGGACAGACGAAGAAGCCAAGTCACCTTCCGACGTGAGTTCTCGGTGGTCTCTGGTCTCTGATTCCACAAAGCGGCTTCCTGGTTTTGAATTGGACCGAAAATCTTGGGCTGGCCTAAACAGAACGGGAGTCGCTCGGTGTAACTACCATCTTCACAAGAGGGGTATAAAAGACTCACAGAGTGCGACTGCGGTGCGAAACAGACTGTCGAGTACATTGTTAACGAGTGCCCTGGCAGAAGATTTGACGGTGGAATCCGGGAGTTGAACGAGCTAACCCCGAGAGCCAAACTGTGGCTCAAAACCATCGATATAAATTTGTAAAACCCGCAGAAATGAAACAAGCCATACGAAGAATAATAATAAGTAGTGTCGCAGCGAGACTTCGTCTGCTGCTGCTGCGTACCTCATGTGCTCATCGCTGTCACTGCGACCCCATCCCACCTAGTCGTTAAGGCCGAACGGAGCGATTCTCGCCGGCCGTCCGAAGAGGCGGCTTATTGCACCCTGCGTCTTTTCAACTTATTAAATTAAGGAATATTGTTGTCCGTAGCCATTTTGAAAATTCTATTCCCAGATGCAGCGATAGGTTAAGTGCCTCTTTGACGGTGATGAAATTGGTTTCGAGTAGCTTCTAGTTTCGTTCGAGGAATTCGGAAGTGCTTAAGTTTCTGGTCCAGTTTCTGTCAAAGTTAACATATTTCCTTGCGTTTGCCAAAATGGAGAGTGATTTAATTTAAATGCTTTTAACATTGAATAGGAATATTTTGCACCCAGAATAGATAACTTGACAAAAAATATACTAACTAAAAAAAACTGAATTCATGACAAAATCTTATTAGTCACTATTAAGCTTTATGGTTTAATTAATGAAATAGTTGGAAGGGGTCGCCCTAAACGCATATACGCTGACCAAATTGGATGCGTACCGATGAATAGTCAACTACAATGTAGGTATCCGACACCGACAAGAATTTATGAACAGACTTATGGATGTTAAAGAGGCGAGAGACAAGCATCAGAATCGTAGTATGTGGCGATCTATTATATCTGCTTACCCCATTGGGACAGCATGAGCATACGTGTGTATGTATTTTTTCACAGATCTAATCAATCTCTTGTAGGAACTAAGAGACGTTAATAACTAACTTACATTAACCTTAGTAAACAAACATTCAGTTTAAGTAAGCATCATAACTTTGAAACCAGTGCGCCTGGAGGAAATTTCGCATAACGGCAAAGCCTCTCAAAGTAAAGCTATTGTACCTACATTAATAATGAGACTTGAACATTATTAATGCAAGCCTTTGAAGACGTACAAATTGTATTTAACAGTATAATAACTTAAAACTCTCATAGAAACGTACACTGAAAAAATAGCGAGCCTACTAAGACTCTTAATTAGCACCAAAATAATTGAAATGACGTTATGATTGTTTACTAACAACAAAAGAAGTTAGTTGTAACAACAAGCCGAATTCGTTTAACAAAGTTCTCTTAGTCGGAGAAGTCATGATGTTGACAGGCTCATATGGAGTCATGATGTTGGTTGAAGAAAACAATTTTTTTTTTCAGTGTAACAGCAATGTATTATCTGGACACATAAGGGTGTTACCAGACCAATCGATCGATCGTCGATCGACGGCATCGATCACAACGTTGATCGAAGTCGACCGATTGGTCTGGGCCTCTACCCGCACATTCGAACTTCGCAATTACGTAAAAGTTTTCGTTCCAATGTCAACTCTAGTACAATGAAGTGCCGACCGAAACAGTGGCGATATATCGAACATCGAAAGTCCGGGTACAGGGCCAGGTAGCTTTAATTGATCGACGGATACCGTTTGACTTATCAATCGATCGATTGCCGGTCGATGGCATCGGTCGACGTTGATCGATTAACCCCGGCTATATTCCATCAGCGTTCGGTGAACGGCGCGGAGCTCGATCGACGTCGACTAATCCATTTTACCATCGATCAATCGTCGATCGACAATCGACCGATTGGTCTGGTAGAATCTATCGATCGACGTTGAGTGATCCATTCTACCATCGATCGATGCTGTCGATCGACGATCGATCGATTGGTCTGGTAACACCCTAACACTTTTGTTTATTTTTAAAAGATACTAGATAATAAGATAGATAACTATCAGCTTTAGATAATTATCAGAATTACTTCATCATCTTAGCCGATGGATGTCCATTGCTGGACATAGGCCTCCCATCGTCATAACGACCGGTCCTGCCCTGCCAAGAATTACTTAATACAATGCTAAACTTATGTTATGATTATGACACATGACCTTGTAAAGATCACAGAGAGTCGACTGTCGACTACATAAAATTGATGATTGTGGAAATAATTGGGGCCTAAGTCCCAAAGATGATAATCTTTTGCAGAAGAGGATTATCCCAAGCAAAAGCACTAGATTATTTAGCATGACAAACCACTGTCGCAACTTAGGTCTTATTTCAGTTTTCGCCCATTATAAGCAATATCTCTTCAATGGCGTTTACATCCATAAAAGATGATTTAAGTAACGTCTTGGCCGCTTTTCTCTTATGGTTACAGAGTTTGATAGTAGAAGGCACGGCTGCACATAAGGACAAATTAAAGTGTGTGGGTATGTGGGTGTGTGGGTATGTGGGTGTGTGGGTGGGTGGGTGAAGAGTTGGGAATGTATTGAAGCAAAATAATTACACGGTATTCCACTGGACCACCAAATCATAAATCATGCGTTCTTAAGATTAATGCAACATATTTGTTTTATTTTCTTATGTATTGGGCTCTTCCGCCACCAACTGGCCTAGCCCAGTTCTTAAGAAAGACATTAATTTCGTCCCGCCACTTTTATCTAGGTCTGCCTTAACGCCGATTTCGTTTCTTTGGGGAACAAGGGTCTATTTAAAAAAAGAAAACGATTATTGGCTGTCCTTTAAAGTCTTTTCATTTGAGGTTCGCCCCTTTGCATTTTTTATCATCGACTTGAAAGTTGACTACGGATTCACAACAACACCTCGGCCGTTGGATAGATGATTTACCGCTTGAAGTTGCATGTACTGTCTCTATTCCAACTGCAACCCAAAGTTTAGCTCGTTTACTTGTAATTAGAACAAACTTATGTTGACTTTGCACGTTATGTTAACATTGTACGTTTAATTGAGTTTGATTCACTTTTTGCAATTTGTTCCATAGCTGCAGGATATAACAAAAAACAAATTAAGGGTGGTTTAGAGTTTAGACCATCAAACTGAACTACTTTTACAACATTATGGTCAACAAAATTCTTGAAATATTTAAATCGGTTTAATTTTGGAGGAGGAAACAGGGCAATACGAGATTGTGAATTAGTGTATTTTATTCAGGTAAAATCAGTCCGAGCTGCAGTTGTCACTTTCGCACTGGCAGCGCGGTTGCTCGGGAATAGCGCGACAGCAATAGTTAAAAACGTATTCTTCTAACTATGGGATTCTACCGCAGGGCGATGGCCTGCCAATGGTAAGAGAGAGTGGCATGAGCGTACCTAGCTTTTGGTCTGGGGGGGAGGGGGGCAAGTATGGAATTTCCTGTATACAGAGTGACATGTCAGGTATTTCTAAATGTTGCGACCCTGGGCACATATATTTCGCCACCTCCATAAATGTAGTACTGTAGAGAGTGAGCGAAGCGAGCTCGAAATTTTTCATTGTTATGACTTGGGTGTGACCAAAATTCTAAAACTTCGGTGATCGTTTCCAGTACTGAAAGTCTTCGCCAACAACCATCTAGCAACATTTAATCAAAAATGTAAATGTCTAAAAAGTTGTTAACACAAATTAATCCTATTTGGATTAACAGATAAATTGATTACAAACTATTCATTAATAACGAAACTAATATCGGATGAGTTCACGGTTCAATAGATTATAAGTACAGGATTAGTTAGGGTTATCACTGACCATTTTAAGAAAATAAATATCGCAAGAAATCACTCTTTCATACACACATAAACTCACGACCGGGGTCTTCCCTTCGGGGTAGTCTTAAACTTTGTTACAACTACAAACCCTTGAATGTTACAATGTACACAACACCCAATGGACCTTATGATTTTTGAGAAACAAATTCATTTAATTTTGTTTTTTTGTGCATTTTATTTTGTTTTTGGTGTAAAACGCCAAATATTTCCGAAGGAAGCATTTTAAATTTTAAACAAAGTGCCAACCCTAATAGAGATTAGTGAAATCACAGATCACTCATGGGCCGCGGTCCGTAACAACGATACGCTATTAGCTGACACTGACGGACTGAGTGCTTCATTATTTACTTAAGCCCTCATAATACATAGGTACACAACAAGACACATTAGTAATGTAGATACAACAATATATTACGTTAAAATTACATGCACATACTCATCTTAGACGATAAACGACCACTACTATACATATAGGCCAAGGATCGCCACAACGACCGGTCGTGCGCTGCCCTCATTCAATGGGTCCTCGCCACCTTCACCAGGTCGTCGCGTCGGTCCACCTTGTTGAGGGCTCAACCTTGCTGCGCTTGCCGATACGCGTTGCCACTAGAGAAATCTTCCACCCCATAGGCCATCTGTTCTGCGAGCACTATGCTCAGCCCATTGCCACTTTGAACATTTACAACCAGACTTCGTTTGCTCCGAATTATATCCCTTTCTATTTTGTTGTAAAGGTACAAATACGTAGCCGACCGCACTCAGCAGCAGAAGACAAAGTGTCGCTCGACGACATGTCGCAGTGACACGTCGTTACGCCATGGTTTCTAACCCGACTCCAGACCGCAGCAGCAGAATAGGTCTATTTCAGTGCCGATAGAAATGACAGAGGAATACGGCGCGCCGTCTGCTGCTGCGGTCTGGAGTCGGGTTGTATTATTTTACATTGCATCCTTCATGCCCGTCGTAATTTGAATTGAACATGAGACTACTCATCTGCGGTCAGATGACAGTGTCGTCGCGCAGGGTACATACAAACCTGCAGTGTCGCAGCGACACGTCGTCTGCTGCTGCGTGCGGTCGGCTACGACCTTGTACCTAAGCGCTCATACAGACGAGCGACACTTTGCGGTCGCCGTGGGTCGCAGAGAGTCGCGCCCAGGAGCGCTCATAGACTTCGGTCGCCATGGATCGCATGACCCTCTGCGACCGCAAAGTGACGCTCGTCTGTAAGAGCGCTTACATAACGCAAAACAATACTAAGATCAAAGTGCCCACAGACACTCGATCGCCAGCAATAATTGTGTTGTAGGGTCTAATTTGGACTAGCAAAGTGCTATCGAAACGTAAACTGACTACCTGAATCCTGAACCTTATTAGAACGCCCTTTGACGCAACCGTGTAAGTTCATAAGCTATCAGTATCTTGGCGCAAACAAAATTACTTCCGACTTGCTGCAACTGATGAATTTAAAACTCAATGCCTATACGAATAAGGCTTCTTCATACTAGGTCAATTTGTCGAACAACTTGTGCCTTTAACCTAGTGCATCAAACTTGGGCCCAAAGTCCGAGGCACTTAATTAGTTACCTAAGTTAGACTTAAGTTTCGGGCAGGTACTTGGACATTGATAGGCTTTGCAAAATTTCTGGTTACCTGTTTTTGAATGTATAGCAAGTTTTCCAAGTAGGTTAATTGTGTTTTGAACAAGTGACTAATAATGGTTGTCCCCATAAAATTTTCTGACACAAATAAAATATACTATTGACTCGAATAATATCATGAAGGTGTCGTGTTGCGAGTGGGTTGCAGGACGGTGGTGTCGTCGTGCACATTCTGGCTGGCTACGAGACTTCGTTCGTCATTTTCTATTAAGGTCTAATGTGGTCTCGAAAACTACTCGAAATTGGTGGAAATGCAGTAGGTGCTAGACACCAGCAAAATAAATCTAAACTATTATAAAACTGTAACAGAAGTGTGTCTGTACATTGAAGATATTTACAAAAAAAAGATTACGATATGGTTTTTAGATGTCCCTGATTCCAAATCACAAATTTTTTGTCTGTCTGTTTGTTTGTTTGTTTGTTTGTGTGTTTGTTTGTTCGAGCATCACGCAAAAAGTACTGAACCGATTTTGATGAAACTTTTTTTGTTTGACAGCTTATGATCTGACTTAAAATCTGGTATATAATTTATGCGGACAAAGTTGCGGGTTAATGCTCGTATTAAATAAAAGCATGTTTTTTTTTTTTAAATCAAATTGTTTAAGTCTTTTCTGTGTTTTGCGGACGATTTTTAAGCATCGCAACACAACCGCCTGCGAACACACTCTCCACGCTACTCCCATAAATTATCATAAAACTGTAACTGAAGTGTGTCTGTACACTGAAGACATTTATAAAAAAAGTTTGTATCTCCAAAATCATAAAATGTTGTTTGTTCGAGCATCATACAAAAACTACCGGACCGATTTTGATGAAACTTTTTGTTTTAATTAATGACGGGAACCGGTGTGGAAAAACTTGCGGGTAAGTGCTCGTTTATTATAAGACTGTCCAGTTGATAACATAGGAAAACTTATGCAAGTCCGATGACGTAAACTCTTAGGAAATAAAATAAAACCGGTCAAGTGCGAGTCGGGCTACTTGCGCACCGAGGGTTCCGTACCACACCACCACAGAACACAACATTATTAACTTAGAAAAAAAACTTTTTTGTCCGGGATCTTTAGCGCGAGACCGACTCACACTTGGCCGGTTTTTAGTATTTGTTGTTATTCTGTCGAGTTTGCTCTATAATCACACTAAGTTTGACGCTTGTTTGTATTACCGTTTTTACTATAGAGCGTGAAGAAAAAACGTTGATAAAAACTAGTTTCTTGTTGAAAACCCCCCTTAATTTTTAACTTTCTGCCATTTTTATTATTTGTTAACAAATTCGCCGCAATAACGCATAATCTGAGAAAATTTCAACTATCTAGCTATTACGGTTCAAAAGTTACAGCCCTAAATAGGTAGGACAGACGGACGGACAACGTAGGCTTAGTAATAGGGTCCCGTTTTCACCCTTTGGATACGGAACCCTAAAAAGTTCAAGTCTACTTTATCTTCCCTGGCTGGACGCAATGAAACTGTTTCAACAACGTATTTTCTGCTGTCAACTGCATTTCCCCTATAAGACAAATAAATTCTCAATACTTCCTATCGAGAGGAAGCAATCTTTGAAAAGAACTTTACTTTTCTGTTCTTTCGTTTAAAAGCTTTTTATAAAGGACGAGCTTTTACCCGCGACTTCGTCCGCATAAATTATATACCAGATTTTAAGTCAGATGATAAGCTATCAAACAAAAAAGTTTTATAAAAATCGGTTCAGTAGTTTTTGCGTGATACTCGAACAAACAAACACCCAAACAAACAAACAAACAAACAAACAAACATACAAACAAACAAACAAACAGACAGACAAAAAATCCAAAAATTGGTGATTTGGAATCAGGGACAGGTAAAAACCATAAATTTTTTTTTTTGAAAATATCTTCAATGTACAGACACATTTCTGTTACAGTTTTATAATAGTTTAGATATAGCATTTTACTTTGCAACCTTTTTGTTCAAAGCTGTTTAAATTAAACCGCCTAATAACTCGTATCAAAGCGTAGGTGGCGCGTTGCGAAGATTTATGAACACTCGACAATAAGGTTGCCAACCCTACTATACAGGGTGTAACAAAACACCCTAGTAATACTTAAGGGGGTGCTTCAGACCATCAAACTGAACAACTTTCAATATGGAGGCAACATCGAAATCGCGAAAAAAAAATCCACTCTTTCATACAAAACTGCAGTACCATCTCGGCTCAAATGTATGGGACGGCAGATTTTTTTTATTTTTTCTCGACGTTGGCTCCATAGTGAAAGTTGTTCAGATTGATGGTCTGAAGAACCCCCTTAAGTATTACTAGGGTGTTTTGTTACACCCTGTATAATATAGTATCCTACTATATTAAGGGCCCTACTACTATAATTCTGAGAAAAATATATAGTATACTACTATATTTTGATGAGCAAATAATTTGTAGAGAATTTGAATATATTGGCACTTAGGCCCAATAAAAATGCCCATTAAAAAACATTATTTTAACAATTTTCTCTCTCTTCATCATATTTGTTCCATTTGATCTAGGCTGGACCATGTAGGTAGATACTTCCTAAACAATTTTCTAATAAACCGAATGCTGAAAATTACCGTTTTCCTAAAGTTAGATTTATATGTTTTTTTGATTATGTTATTTCTGTATCGACTACAGCGACTTTTGAGTTTACAGTTTGCGGATGCATTATTTTCTATAACGAATACAAAATGGAGAGATCAGCAAAAAATTATATTTTTGAAAACTTTTCATTAAATATTCTAAAAATACTATATATTTTCTTATTTTTCCCCGATCTACTATATTTTTTTCGGGTACTAGGCTCAAAATACTATATTTGATCCAAAAAAGTTGGCAACCCTACTCGACAATGAGGGTCCGGTTCGAATCCGCACGGACGATATGCCATGTACCAATGAGTTTTTCTAACTTACGTACGTAATACCGCTGCTCTCAAATGGTGAAGGACACATCGTGAGGAAACCTGGTGCTGAAGACGTTCTGATGCATATGTGAAGTCTACCAATCCGCATTGGGCACGCGTGGTGGAAGTACGCCTGTACCCTGCAGTGGGACGGATATAGTAGTAAATGGGACACCAACTAACTGACTGACTGTAACTGATTTTTCATCAAAAACCGGCAAAGCTTGAGTCTGCCTAGCGCACCTTGGGTTCCGTACCACCACACAATTTATTTATTTACTAAAAAAATTAGTATTTTCTAAATGATCCTTAGCACGAGCCCTAATACTCAAACTTGTATGCGCATGTATATCTAGATAATTATAAATTTTGTGCGTTCACTCAAGGCCTCATAAAAAGGCTGAAAGTCACCCAAAGGACAATGGAGAGGGCTATGCTCGGAGTTTCCCTGCGAGATCGAATCAGAAATGAAGAGATTCGCAGAGAACCAGAGTAACTGACATAGCCCAAAGAATTAAATTGCTAAACTTAAGTGGCAGTGGGCGGGGCACATTGCTCGCAGAACCGATGGCCGGTGGGGCTGAAAAGTTCTCGAGTGGCGACCGCGTACCGGAAAGTGAAGCGTGGGTAGACCCCTCACACGGTGGACCGACGACCTGGTGAAGGCGGCGGAAAAACGTTGGATGAGGGCAGCGCAGGACCGGTCGTTATGGCGATCCTTGGGGGAGGCCTATGT
Organism: Agonopterix subpropinquella; assembly: GCA_922987775.1. Lineage (NCBI taxonomy): Eukaryota > Metazoa > Arthropoda > Insecta > Lepidoptera > Depressariidae > Agonopterix > Agonopterix subpropinquella. The sequence continues at coordinate 16,329,747 of OV277709.1, read as the reverse complement.
CCAGCAGTGGACGTCCATCGGCTGAGATGATGATAAATTTTGTAACAATTGTCCAATTGAATGCCGTGGTTACTTATAAGTGAGGTGGCACATGCTAATTGTATTACCTTTAGAACTGTGATTGAATCTGTGTTAACCTTGTTAGTAATCCTAAATCTGAATAAATTAAAATAAAATAAATAAACTTGGCCAGTTTTTTATTATTTATTTTTATTTTAGAGTTTGCACTATAATCACAACAAGTTTGACGCTATTATGTATTACCGTTATTATGAGAGAGCAAGAAAAGAACAAAATAATGTTGATTGAAATTAGTTTCTACTTGTACGTTTATTAAGGGGTTCCTTAAATATCATTTTATGACTTACTAGCTGTTGCCCGCGACTTCGTCTGCGTTACCCCGATAAAAAGTACCCTATGTGTTAATCCAGGCAATGTTCTATCTGTATGCCAAGTTTCATCAAAATCGGTTCAGCAGTTTTTGTGTGAAAGCGGAACAAACATCCATCCATACTTACAAACTTTCGCGTTTATAAAAGCTCCAACTAAAATAAAATAAAAACAAGCATAGCATAGCATATAAGCATATGCTCACGACTATATTCCCTGAGAGGGTAGTCAGAGATATTCTGAAACTTCAGAACATCCACGTTTCACTAGTAGTACCGAAACTAAAAACAAAAACAAAAAAAAAATTATATATATAGGGTCCTTCTTAATATGCTGACACTTTTTTAAGGGGATGATCAGACCGTTAAACTGAACAACTTCCTCTATGGGACCAATATCTAAATTGCGAAAAAAAATCATCACTTCCATACAAACCTGCAAACCTACTCGAAGCCAAACGTATGGGACAACTGTTTTTTTTTTCGCGATTTCGATGTTGATTCCATAGACAAAGTTGTTCAGTTTCATAGTCTGGTCATCGCCTTAAAAAAGTGTCAGCATATTAAGAAGGACCCTGTATACAGGGTGAAATTGATATCATTGGCATCCTTTTAAACTAAGAGTCTACCCATCAAACTGAACAACTTTTACTATGGGACCAAACCAATCAGAGCAACTAAAAAATCAGCTGTCCCATACTAAACTGCAATGCCTACTCGACTCAAATGTATGCAACAGCTGTTTTTTTTTTGCTTCGATCGGTTTGCTCCAATAGTAAAAGTTGTTCAGTTTGATGGGTAAACTCTTAGTTTAAAAGGATGCCAATGATATCAATTTCACCCTGTATATTAGTAGGATAATAATAAAACAACTGTTTGTTTCATTTCCTATGACAGTAGTCCATTTGACCGAACTGTTTGTTTGTCTAGAGTTAGGTAACGTATGTTATCGGTAAAGGGTAGTGTATTGGATAACTGTGGGCAGATCGGTTACATAAAGTTTATCGTGTCTCGTGACACACGGGCGAGTGGTTCGATAAGCTTTTGAGAGAGCTTTCAACACAACGTATAGAAAGACAGAAAACTGTGCACGACACTAGCGCCATCTAGCGCACTACACGGCCCCGTGGATTATTTGTACATAAAATGTTAGGATAAAGTTTATTATTTTAATTTAAAATAAAGTAAAAACTATTTAAATGATTTAAAAAAATAAATATATTGATATATTGATATTAAAAATGTTATAATACCTAACTAGCTGGGATTCCCATTCTTTGTTACAAAATTCTCATACAAACTTTCACCACCATTTTCACACCTTTAGGGGTTGAATTGTGAAAAATCTTTTTTTGGTGAACACCTAGATGACAATAAAAACATCCCTGCCAAATTTTAAGTATAAGTATTTGCTGGTTTGAATATTTGAGTATTGAATGAGTGTGCGGATTTGCATAGATTCAAGCAAATCTGACACAGCTTCACCGTAAGTAGTTCAAATTTCTGCCACAGCGTGCGCTGCGATCGACTAGACAGTTCCCAACACCCACTTCGCACATAGCCAATATTCTGACCGGAACTACTGCTGTACCGAATCTTAGGTCTTACCGTTCCACACTATTGGAGGCGGTAAATCGAGCGTTGATAGCAAAATGAAAAAGTAGAGCGAGCTTCTCTGCCCCCTCTCGCCGCGCGCCTACCTAAGGCGCGGTACAGCGGTGAACTACACTATGAATAAAAAGGTTAAAAATGTTACATAAATTATACAGTGTATAAATACAATATAATAGGACAACCGATAGAAGAAAGATAACAAACAGAAAAAAAAAACACCTAGGTTCATTAAAAAAGAAAAATCTGACAAAATTATAAATAGTACTAAGCCTATAAGCTATATAATTGTTCAATACAAACTTAGACCGACTTTGCAGTATTAATTTAATTTAATTTCCAAGCAATGAAATATCAATTTCAAGGCGTGTATTGTGTCCACTTTTCATTTTAAAATTGCGATGGTCAAACTAGCTGTCACACTGGACAAAGTTTGGTCACTACATGAAATCTGGATATTCTGAATAATGGTGTATTTAATACAAACCTGATTTGACGCATATTAAAGATTGAAAAATTAAGTCTCGGGCGGGACGTGAACCCGCACCCTTCCAAACCGGGGAAGTGCGTTATCCAATTTCGCTACCGAGTCCACTAGCCAGAGAACGAAATTTTCAATCTTTTGCGTCTTGAGGGGACGTGAGCGACATCTATTGGAAGTTATTACAATTAGATGTCGCACACGTCAAGACGCAACAGATTGAAAATTTCGTTCTCTGGCTAGTGGACTCGGTAGCGAAATTCCGGTTTGGAAGGGTGCGGGTTCAAGTCCCGCCCGAGACTTAATTTTTCAATCTTTAATTTGATTTGAAATAGCACAACATGGCTGTAACATGTTTAAAAATCCATAATATTTGAAATTGACGTACATAGTTGTAAATACAGTGAATGTGAGAGAGAGTACTGAGAGATTACCACGTGATTTCTTTTATTCTGCTTTCCACCCTAAACGACCGTGTGTCTAATGCTTATCACCACTTACATAACAACTAGTTCGTTATAGAAGGGACGCAATCTAAATCTAGACCCGCCTGTTGCCTAACGCAGGTTCAGTTCTAAAATATAGAATACTGGATATTCTAGTTCTGATGTAACTAGATTAGTGGCACGAGATTGCTAGTTTTGTTTGAAGTTTATCTTTTTCAATGGAGAGCTGTGTTCTTCTGGAAAGGGATAATCTTCTTGTTGCCTGGGGGTAGGCCGTGGTACAGCGTTTCTTTTTAAGTCCTAATGTACAGAGTGTTAGGGTAAACAGTTGAATTACTTTAAGGGGCAGTTGTACCCATGATACTGAACAACTTTCTCTATGAAACCAAAAATTTGAAAAAAAAATTGGAGATTTCCATATTAAATGATATATGCTAATCGAACGTTTGTTTAAAAAGTCGAAAAAAAAATTGGGAACTACCCATAGGTTTCTCAGGGAAAGGGTTTGTTCAGTATCATGGGTACAATAATTTATTAAAGTAGTACAACTGTTTACCCTAACAACCTGTAGTATTCCAGCCAAGGGAAGTCAATGCAACAAGGGTATTTTGGCCTTATAATTATTATCTGTCCGTTTGCAAATTCATTTCTAATGCGAATTGTTTTTTTTTTGCATATTGGTCCTTTTGCATATATGTCTTTTTGCATACAGGTCTTTTTGCATACAAGTCTTTTTGCGTATCGTATAGGTGCATAAATGGTCCGTATATGCGTTCCTTTCTTAAGCTTACTAAATGTTGGTCCGTAGCGAATAAACCCCTTTTCAAAAATAGGAAACCAATTTTGTCCTTGTCGGACTACGGAACCTTAAAAATAAACGTGTTATGTTCAAAATATTTATGTTATAAATTCAATACCTAATTAACTATTATGTACCTGGAGTGCGATTTTTGAAACTCATTCTTTGAAGTCAGTAGTTGAAAATGTCAATATTACTATGGAGACGTGCATCTTTCTGCTGCTGATTTGACATAAAAAAATCATACTCCAGGAGTGCGATTTTTGATAATCAAATCAGCAGTAGAAAGATGCGTATACATTTTCAACTGCTGAGTTAAACGAATGAGATTCAAAAATCGCACTCCTGGATTTAAATTTTACGGTCTTAATCCACAAAATTGTCCTCTACCCATTTAAATGAATTAATAACCAATTTATAATTATAATTCAACAAAGTGGAAAGGTTTACGTATAATTTGCAATATTCATATCTGAGCCTCCATTGAGCCTTGCATTCTGGATTAATAATATAACCCGGCCAAATTGAATTGTAAGCAGTAATCCTTGTATCATACGCAAACCCGTGTGTGGGATGTATCAACAATAGCAATTAGGAAGGATTATAGTTGCATAAATGGTTAACTATTCATGCATACTGTTATTAATATACATAAGCTTTTGAATTGATGGATCACGGCCTGTCATCGAAGAATTTCAATTTAAAGGAGTCAATTAAGTGTAGGCAAACGGTTACGTTTATTGATGGTATTACACTCTTAACACATAATTTAATTTGGACGAAAGATTAGGAAAAAATACAAACGGAATTATGATTTTTTTTTTAAATGCACCATTTTGGCCTTTTTTTGCTAACATTCTTTTTTCCTATTTTTTTTTTTTTTTAATTTATTTATTGTATGAAAAATTACAAACGATTTGACAATTGAACTTCCAAAAACCATCAGAGGTTTATCCGGAAGTGCAACATAAACAGTACAGTTACATCAGTCAGATCACAATTTTGTAGGTACTACTAAGTAGATACAGTATAGGTAGTTAGTTACATTTACATTCAATACAAAGATTTACTTCGTTAGTTGGTAGGTACATAAAAAAGTGATTTGATAGAATACAAATAGAATATTAATATGATATAAAACTTAAAAGGTAGGTAGGTACATCACTACACAGTGAACATAACAAATAATAAATTCCGAAACAAGTTTATTATTTAGGGTTAGTTTGAACAAAGTTATTCACATCCACCCACAGTAACTCGGTACATTTTTGTGGTTAAAGTTTATTAATTAAAACGGCACATGTACCTAAAGCAATGCGTGAATAGGAACATCTTAGATGTTAATACGAAAATAGAAATAAATAACCAACATAATTATCTTACAAAGACAAGATGTGCGCCAACTGCGATTACGCGACACTCCGTTTAGATGAGGTATAGCTAATATTACCACTATAATCTAAAGATTATGATAAACAAATCGACACGAGTTCCATAAGTATACGCCAACTATACGCTAACATTTTTATGGTAGCCTATTTCCCGTACTAAGATAGAGGATCTCATTTAAGTTGTTATGCGGGCTCCAGAGTGCTCAAGGAGTGCGATTTTTGAATCTCATTCGGTGAGTTCAGCAGTTGATAATGTCAAGATTACTGGTGGCGATATGCATCTTTCTACTGCTGATTGACTTTCAAAAATCATAATTCAGGAGTGCGATTTTTGAAAGTCAAATCAGCAGTAGAAAGATGCGTATCTCCACAGTAATTTTGACATTTTCAACTGCACAACTCAGCGAATGAGATTCAAAAATCGCACTTCAGACTCGCGCGTGAATCGCGTTGTGAATTCACGCCGTGAATTTACCGCGAAGTCAGCGTTGAAACTATGTCTATTGTCATATTGCTTTAAAGAATCCTTCACCTTTTCCCTATAATTCCTGTAACTGGACATTAAACATTCCTTCTTTGTTTTATTATTCTTGTCAATTCTAGAATATACATAACTTCTCTTAAACTTCGTGTATTTTCATTTTATTTCTATGGTTTTTGTATTTAGTAAGTATCCCATAAAACGGGTTCACCATGCTGAAAACTCTCAAATCCATCTCAAATCATAATTTATGATGCTTGTTCTGTCCAAGAGACGCTAATTTAACCGTAAGCGGGCTAAATACAAATTACGTTTTTTTGGATATCAACCAATTAAGCCAATACATTTTTTAAACTCACATACAAATCTTAAATTGACAAAACACATGAATTCAATTAATAGGTTAGTATTGAAAATAGGATCTTACTTAGTTTTGTATGCAGCATGCTCGGGCCCTCTGCAAGGATTATCCTCTTGAACTACAGGGTGTTAGGGTAAAAAGTTGCATTTATTTATTTTTACCCATGTTACAGACAGAACAACTTTCCCTTAGAAACTAAGGAAATTCACGAAAAAAAATTTGGACTTTCATTACTAAATGGAATTTGCTGATCGAACGTTTATATGTTGATTTTTTTTTTATTTCCTATAATAGGTTTCTTTGGGAAAGTTTTTCAGTGTCATGGGTATAATCACCCCTTAAAGTAGTGCAACTGTTTACCCTACACCCTGCAAAGGTAACAAGGTATATGGACTTACGAGATGTGATTCCCTAAAATTGTTCTTCTGAAAAAGCAGCCAAACAAAACAGCATGGAATCTATTAATTTAATTTGATTAATTGGATGCGAACCAATTAATGCTACGTAACGAAATTTACTGTAATTAATTGCATACATGCAATTATCGAAAATTGAGCTAATGTGTAAAATTTAGCTTGTAAATTCAGTATTCGGAATTCGCTGCTTGATTATCGAGTACACCGGTCGTGTAGAGCTGATTTGTAATGGTAGGTTTAGACGATGACAATTTACGGCGCCAATTCTGCGGCGCCTCAAAAAAGCACCGTATAAACACTTTTCGCACGACTATTTTACGGCACGGAAAAAAGCAAGGAAAAAAGCACGCGTCGCTAGTGACCTCCGCCCGCGTCCCTCGCATCCCTCTTGCTAATTTTTAGACTCGTGTAAACGCGTCGTGCTAATCGTTAGCACGGTTTTCTCTAGCAAATCCATTCGCATGCGAACAAATTGGCGCTGGAAATTAGCAGCGTGTAAACGAAAGCGTGCCGTGCTTTTTTTCGTGCTAAAAATAGGCGCCGCGAAATTGTCATCGTCTAAACCTACCATTAGGGCTGAATTATGATTCGGTTTGCAATAGTAGCTTCATATTGTTATTTTTTGCATGTCTTCGGTGTGCAAATAAAAAATATTGTATTGTATTGTAATACATTTAATCTAATGTTCAGGCAAAGAATAGATATACAGGGTCTTAATAATATAATAATATGCTGATGGTATTTTAATGGGATGATCAGACCATCAAACTGAATAACTATCTCTATGGGCCCAACGTTACACAGACATTTGTGTCAATTGGGTTTGCAGTTATGTATGGAATAACTGATTTTTGAACGTCCACAAAAGGTCATAGTGCGTTTAATAATTAATTTATTGGTTTATGTATAGGTATATGGAGATATATGGAAGAGTTTAGGAAAGACCTTTGCATAGCAGTGGGGCGAAGTAGGTTAAAAAAAAGGTAAATAAAATCCCAAATAAAAAATTTAATTTCTTCTGAAATTTAATATTTTCGTAAGTTTCTATTTTGGAGTTATATTAGTTTTATTAAGTTCGAAAAGGAATAAAAAAAAAACGATTTCTTTTTTTGGTCCTGTGGCGTATATAATCGATTCGTTGACTAAAAAACTGAAAATAATTCGATATCGATAAACAACAAGAGAACATCACTACAAAATAACCAATATCCCAAAATGCATTTAATTTGAACTGGCAAAATTGAAACTACGCATTATATTAAATGCAAATTACCCAACCGGGATTAATGAGGCCCAATTGAGATTTAGTTCCAAACTAATTGATAGTTTAAAACAGGATATTATGGATTTTAATTTATCGGGTGGTGGATACAAAAAGGGATTTGTTTTGTGAGGGGACACCTGAAGAACTTATTAAATTTTACACTCTAGGGAAAATGTAGTACATACAACACATTAGGTAACACTAGACTATCTGACATTTACATGTTGTTTCTATTTAAATATCTCATCGATCTGCCTAACTTTCTTTTAGGCACATCGTGAAATAATCAGCCACATCATGAAATGGCCGCGTATCTAGTCGGAGTTAAAAATTATTGTAATTTCGAAGCACTTTGCTTTTTAAACTTTTGTTATCTAATTTAAATTCAAGCCTAAACATTATATTTCTAATTAAGCCAAAATTATGTTGTCATCCAAACAGAAATCTAATCAAAACTTGATAATGAACCTGACAAACAAAAGTATTTCACGAACAAAACAATTTTGAAACAAAAATAAAAAAAGAGAAAATAGAAAATCGGAGCGGAACTCAATAACGGATGTCACCTTCAAACTTTTAATAGGACAAAAAACTATTAACGAAGTTAGAAAGAGAGGGCATTAAAACTTTATTTCTATCTTGTTCTAACTTCATAGAAAGTTGAAAATAGTACTTGCCAAAGGATTATGAAGTTAGAATTATCATGGAGAAGAATATAATGAGAATATAATCCTTTGTTGTGGTCTGAAAGAGGATGTAGTGACAAAGATAAAGGTATGTTGAGATGGTTTAGTCAAATGGAAAGAATGGATGAGAGCAGATTGACGAGTGCAATCTATAAGGCAAGCGGAAGTGGAAATGTTGGAAGGGGCGGCCTAGACGTACATACACTGTATTCTTAAGATAATGCAATAAATTATTATGAATTAGGAATTACACTGAACAGATTGGCGACATGCTTAAAAAGGGCCAGGTCAGATGTGCCCAAAACCGACGAGCATGCATGAAAGGACTAATGAATGTGGAGGGAGCTAGAGAGGTTTGTCAGGATCGTAGCAGGTAGCGTTCCGTTGTCTCTGCCTACCCCAGTGGGAGTATGTATGTATAATTCTAACTTTTATTGGCCAAATATTCGGCGAGCCTGACAGCGTCCAGTCTAGCTTTATTGAGGTCCTATCTTTTTCAGGCGTTCGGGCACAACCGACATTCTAGCAGGTGTGCCATCGACTGGTTCACCGCAATTGCACTGCATTAGGGTTTGTGACAATTTTTGTATGTTTGTGACCACGCATAAGCGGCTGAACATTTTCAAATTGAATATACAACATGAAAGTTTTCAAAACAGGCTTTTTCAGAAACAAAATTTAACATGATAGAAATAAAAACGATTGTCTCCGCAAACAATGGGAAAAGGAAAACATTAATTACACTGCAGCTGCACTTGAGTGCAATCGCGACGAGGGAATGCTCCGGAAATATCGCAGTCCATTTATTATACCTAACGCGAATTTGTTTCTTCGGGCAAGAATAAACAAATAAAGTACCTGCTAGATGCATTTTGACGTGACCGTGACGTGAAGTGGGGACTCCTTTGACGTAGTAGGGTCACGTGCAAAAACCATAATATTGTAACGAAATATGTTATGACAAGATAGCTTATTTTATTACTTTGAAAGTCGAATGAAAATAGCCCTTTGATTAAATTAAAATAGCAAGATACGTCAATAGCCTATAGCGCATGGACCGCATAAATTGAGCCCCCGTCGCCGAATTTACTTAGTGGCATTGCATAATTGAGGTATTTTTTTATTAGGCGGGATAAAGGTACCAAAATGCCTTCGCGTGCTTAAAACTCGTACAAATCATTCAAAAAGAAAAAAACAAATCACACGGCGATACTTTTCACTCGTAGCTACATGAAAAGCAGGTCAATTTTTCGAGTGCGTAATGCAAGAACGTCGCCTATCTTCCGCTATTTTAATTTAATCAAAGGTATAGCTATCGGCATTATTTTAATACCATTATTTAGAGGATATAAGCCTTCTTTGGTACAAGAAGTTTCACATACTCCACTGCTGCTGCGTCCCTGATACAGCCTACCAGATTTTTGGTTTAAATACTAATTTTTAGGGTTCGTACGAGAAGTAAAAGACTGGTCATAACGTAGCTTGCCTTCAAAATAATTATCATCAGCTTCTGTCGTTCGTACAACTGGAGCACAGGTCTTTGGTGAGTTGATGGGCATACCATCACTTGTTAACCGCGTATCTTATGTATGTCGAAGAACTGAGATCGAAGACGTTGGCTAGTTGGACATTGTCGTTAATTATCTAGTTCCCTTAATATACAATCTAGTTCTGACTGTTATTATAGACCAGCCGTGGAATTTTTGGTCCCATAGTAAACGTTTTTCAGTTTGATGGTCTGAACCGCCCTGTTCCGGTTTCAAAATGACCCCAATTCCACGGTGTAGAATACATTGTATAGATACAAACATCGGGTGTAAATTCGTCTTCATCATACGAATATTTGCCCCTTGGAGATTCAAATCTGCAATCCTTTTGGCACAGCAGATAGGTTCACTACAGACTGAGCTATCGGTCCGTCTATTTTGCTGTTAGTAGTTTATAATGTAACTGCTAAACTTCAATAATTTGGCAACATCTGGGCTATTGGAACATCATTCGAAATGACTGTAAATGTCAATACGGTGTCCAATTCACGTCTTGTCCGAGGTATCCCACAGGGCAATGGTCTAGTTTTGGACGGGTGACGTAAACAGGTGTTTTAAGTAATTGTTTGGATTTTAGGCTGGGACTTTTGTTTAGAATTGAGCGATATTAATTCAAGTAAGTAAGACAAGGGGGGCATATACGTTGGGGGAAGCGAGGTGCAAAAACAAGCTTGATAGTAGATTGAAAGTTGTAGCAAAGTTCACAGAGCAATAATAATTATGCAGAGCTCTGTCGTAGCCAAGTTAAAGTATAGTTTGATAGGTACTAGTCAAAATACAGGGTGAAATTTTAAACTAAGAGTCTACCCATCAAACTGAACAACTTTTACTATGGGAGCAAACAGATCAGAGCAAAAAAAAAAATCTGCTGTTGCATACATTTGAGTCGAGTAGGCATTGCAGTTTAGTATGGGACAGCTGATTTTTTAGTTTCTCCGATCGGTTTGCTCTCATAGTAAAAGTTGTTCAGTTTAATGGGTAGACTCTTAGTTTAAAAGGATGCTAATGATATCAATTTCACCCTGTATAGGTAGGTATATTGAAAAGATATATTTTCGTATTAACTCAACTATTTATCATCATGAAAACCTAAAAATTCCAGGAGGATTAGAGGATTGGTTATAGAAGTGTAATTATTTTTTTTCAATTATCGACATCCAAATAAAATTATGGTAGATTAATAATGTTTTAAAATACCGTATTTTTAAACCGCAGAGATGATTGCTGATTTTACCTGTAACAAAATAAGAAACATTATAGCAAAATTCATGTTTAACTCAATAGGTTTGTCAATAATTAAAGTAATGTGTAAGTGTGAATCTGAATGGAAGTTTCAAAGCAAAATAAATACTAGGAAAAATAATTACTCATTCATTATATGCTAACAAGAAAAAGACTGATTAAAATCCAGCCCCTCAATCGAGTTAACGAGTCAATAAAAACGTTGGCAACTTCATCAATTCGCAACAAAGTCTACAAATCGAGAGATCCCGGTTCATTTTAATCATGTGGCCACATTAAGACCACGATTTCGTTTGATGGGTCCTTTGGGGACTGTGTGTGGGAAAATTGTTGGAAAATATTTAGGAGGGAAATCACGATTTTAGTAAAATTTAGAATGTTATTTCAGACCAGTTAGTTTACTATAAAAATACACCGAACATATCAAATACAAATATTGAACTAAAAATGGATAGTGTGTGAAAACGGACATAAAAGCTAGTGTATATTTTGAAAAAAAAAGACGTAGCCTGAAAATCTGAGACAAAAGTTGGAATCCATACTAATTTGACAAAACAAACTCATATTCTTGGTAGAGATCCTTGGGGAAGGCCTATGTCCAGCAGTGGACGTCTACCGGCTGAAATGATGATGATGAGGAATTCATACTCATTGACGCACTAACACATACTCAAATTCCGTCTCTAAATCTCACGACTATACCGCTCTGATTGTTTTTTTAGATTAGATTAGATTTTTCTTCTTTTGTATCAACACGAGCCATATCGCATACTCATGCTGGAAATATTCTGCAATGGTCGTATCGAGGCTGACTGCCCAGGGTGCGCCAGACGGACTCTGGTTTCGTCACTCGGGAAGACTCTCAAGACTTGCACCCCTAGATTAACACCGCCACAGTAAAAGAACAAAGCCTTTACCACAGTAATATTTCCAAAATTTATTAACATTTAACAAAATAAGAATACTGCATATACCGCATCAATGGCAGGTAGGTCCCTTCCCCCGATTATCCGAAGAATGCGTAATCGCTAACATTCCATGGTACGGGGTGGAATGACGACTAATTCAACCCCAAAACTGTGGTGGATTTTTCCTCATAGGTACTTCTTTAGTCCCCTTTGTTTCGTGGTTTCACCGCATTTCATTGGACGGAAAATTTGAAGATCGATTGTTCTGGCGTAAATTGGAGAGAATTGTATGAGTTCATAATTTATGGATAAAATTTTACGCAGCCAGGATACGCAGATATATTTGAGATAAATTACGGCAATTTTCCGGGTTTGAAGAAAGATTTGGTTGGTTTGAATTTACAATTTGATTGAATGAAAGAGAAGCATATTTAGGTAATTTTAAACATGTCCGGTTTCTTGCTAATTTTGAGAAGAAACAAGTTTTATTACGAACATTATTAATACTTTTCGGTAGGTATTTAATATTAAGGACCCAGAATTAAAGGCATTTCACTTAAAATTAGAATCAATTGTTTTTCAAACACAATCTCGATCTAGACATAGAAAGAAACGTTAGAATAACTATCCGACAACCAGTAATGTTTCGAAACTAAGTTAATAATAATAAATAATTATGTATCCGAACCGAACTAATCCGAGTTTCCAATATATACCCGAAACAAGAGGACTAGAAACAAATCAATCAGATTGCTTAACTTCCTGAATCTATTTCCCCTACTCATTCCCGCTCATTTCCACTCTACTGGAACCTTTAGCTTTAGGCTGGCTTTCTACCAGATCTGTGCCTGGAAGCGAGGCGCTGAACCAGGAAAAAATCCACCAATGGAACACCTTCAATAACCTTATAACGTTTTTTAAATCAATGTGTCTTGCCCACCATGGCATATAGTGCCGAAACATGGACGCTCACCTAAGGAAACTATGCACAAAATTAAAGTTGCACAGAGAGCCATGGACCGCGCCATGCATCACCCTTCTTGACCACGTCACAAACGTCGAGATCCGACGTCGAACTAAGGTTTAAGGAGGCCGGGGACCGTATTGGTAGTAGTGGTGGACAGAACACGTAGCTAGGCGAAATGATGGCAGGGGGTACAAAGCCTTTAACAGAGTGGTGGCCGAGATTAGGCAAAAGAGGAGTGGCTCGTCCAGCAGCCAGGTTGACGACATTTGGAAACGTATCAGTCAGACCTGGATGCGATTGACACAGGACAGAGAAGGATGGCACAATGAGGAGCAGACTCAAGCCCTGCAGTGCGTGGATACAGGCTGATGATGCTGAATTTCCTTATGACGTGAAAATCCAGCATTATGATGGATATTACATTCCACTAATCCCCAAAAACGTCCATCTAAACTAAACATTCAACATACCAAGTAATTTGATTAATTCCAAATGAAATTTGACCCCGTACCATATCATAACACCTAGATCACATCTCATCCTTTAATTAATTTAAGCCCTTTGCTATACCTATTCGTTGGTTCAAAATATGATATCCCATGGACTAAGCGAATTCCATGCTTATAGCGTGGGGATATGAATGTGTTAGGGGAGTTCCTGTTGGGAGTTGAAAGGTAAGGTCTATGATCCCTGTCAGTATGATGCTACAAACCCATTTCAGTCAGATTAGGGTATTATAGGGCTGGAGGAAAGTGCTGTAATTTAGTATACCACCCAAAACATAAATGTTATTATTGATTTTATTTATATGTTTGTATCTCTTTGTATTTTAGTAGGAATACACTAATAAATCACATGTAGATCGTTGTATACACGGTGTAAAATTTTACATGTTTCTTTAGGGGGTGCTTCAGTCCATCAAAATGATCAACCTTCACTATAGGATCAACAATGAAAAATAAACATTTGGGTCGAGTGCGCCTTTGACATTTTTTATGGAACAGCAGATTTTTTCTCAGTTTGATGGTCTAAAGCACCCCTAAACCTAAAATATGTAACGCATCTTCTATATAAAGTGTGTAACTGAATTGACAATTTGTTCATACAAATCAACCATGAAAAGTTGTATTTTTGGTAATTTCTCTAATACCTACTCAAATAAAATCAAGTTGATCGATTTGAATAGTGAAACTGCTTACATTGTCTTGCTTGATACTTGGTTTCCATTTCGCTACGTCCTATACACCTACCTAACCTATGTTCCTACTTGTACTTTGATATACCATCGGGTCACTCGAGCACTCCTAATAGTTATTTTATTAAAGCCTACTAGATCAAGCTATTTTGCTTCTTGCTACCTAGAGATAAGAGTCAATGCAGGAGACTAAAAGCGAAATGAACTGAAGATAGATGGACCTCGGCACACTCGGTTCATTAATTTTAACAAGCTATGCTAATTTCACCTTTATTGCCTCCTCTCTCAGATCTGTTTTATGGGTTGTTTTTGCTTGCGGTTAAATTTATTCTTTTGAAATCTGTTGCTTTGTGATAGTAATTTAAGGGATTGTGTAACTTTTGATTCTTTCAAAAAGAAAGAAACAATTTTTATTTACCTATCTCTGAAGCTGAAGGCTTTTTTTAAATTTATATAGGGTGTGAACTTAATACATTACAAACTTAAAGAAGTGCTTCAGATCAAACCACAGAGATATAAAAAGACTCTTGATCGAATCGGGATCCAAACTCCTTTTTGTTTCACATTCAAAACATTTTGGGTCGCTAATTTTACTTTAACAATTTCATCTAAGATTGTTGATCTATCAGTTTCAGCGATGCTATTGAAATGTGGACATTCTTAATATATCTGACTACCCCCTTGGGGATGACAGTCGTGATCATAACTATGCTATGGAAAAAGTTTAAGTGATCTATATGAGGTCCTTCTTAATATGCCGACACTTTTTTAAGGGGATGATCAGACCATCAAACTGAACAACTTTCTCTATGGCACCAACATCTAAACCGCAAAAAAAAAGCAGCTCTTCCATCATCTTAAAAAAGTGTCAGCATATTAAGAAGGACCCTATAATATAAACATAAACTTTTCCAATCAATCAAATATACTTTTATTTTACACAAAAACATAAGTAGGAATAGTTAAGAGAGAAAATACAAGAGAGAGAAATAAAAAGAAAAGTGGTGACGGGCTCACTATCCGTCACTATCTGATAGTTTCGGTACTACTAGAGAAACGTGGATGATCTGAGTTGTCGAAATATCTCTGACTACCCCCTTGGACAATATAGTCGTGAGCATATGCATGCATGCAGAAAATAAAATAAAAGAAAAAGTTTCGATTTATGATTCTAATCTAATCGTATATCATGATTCATGATAAAATTGAGACCTATGTTGAAAATGATAACATAATTATATTTTCTTTCCATTTAATGAGCTGAGACAATGATGGATACGAAATAATAACCATAAAAAAACAAGCAGCAGTAAAACAAGAACGTTACTTTTCACAAATCCATTTTCAGCAAAATCTGATTACGTACCGTCATTTCTAATAAAAGAAAACCTTCAGCTAACAAGGTACGAGGTACATTTGACCGTAGGGAGTGTTCTCGACGAAAATACCATCAGACAGGTTGCAAGATGCCCTATGACGTGCCCTATCGCGTTTAATAAAGCTGTTCTTTCTTCTATTTGGTATAAAGTATAAAATACGGGCGATTTTGAACACACATTAAAAGCATATCAGTAAGTCATGATGTTTCTGAATCTGTGTTTTAGCACATACTTACAATTGTATGACGTAAACACAAAAAAACAATCACTGTTGTAACTCCTAATATACAGGACTCTAGCCAATGAAGTCCAGAGAATAATTTCTGTAATCTGTCATGGAACGCGCAACGAATTTAACCAAAGAAAAAAGGAAACCCGGTATACAATTTTCCTCTATTGTAAACGGCATAAATTGCCTATAGTGGAAGTAATCATTCGTGGAACGACGAGCGAGATGCACCTCTGAATGGTGACCACTTCAGAAGTACCCTTAGTCCAACGAGGTACCATATTAATACAGAAATACACCACCATCGCTACATTACTCCTCATCAGGCAGTTAAACCCCAGACACAGATTACCCCCAATAGATACCGCATACAGGGCCGCTGACGTTCGCCACACATCTATGATTTTGCACTGATACAAGCAACGCGAGTGAGCGAGCTAGAAGTAGTGCGACCTAGAGTTGGCCAATCACGTTGCACCGTTTCGTGCCCCGCTACCCGCACTTACCGCCAAAAATGGTGACTTCGGGTGTGTACAAAATTTTCATCATGCTGTATCTATTGGGGGTAATCTGTGACCCCAGATAACACCTCATGTCTATTGAGTGCTATGATTTCTTATTCTAAAGCAAGTTAATCAGAAAATGAGTCTTTTAGAGACAAATACTAGTGTCATCAACTGGTTATCTTTCCATCTCCAAAGATACATTTTGCCATGTAAACAATGTGAACCTCAATAAAATTATACACGACGTTCTTTCATAACTTGGACCCCTTCGACCCGCGTCAACTCACCACCCTTCCCCTTTCGATATCAATCAATATCAATAATCTGATTTGACTGCTCCTAAAGAGAAATTTACTTTTTTACATTGCAGTGTCATAAAATTTCGACCTTGTTAACATTGAGAGAGGATGCATTTTGAATAGCGGCCTTAGTGTGCGTTTTTGGTTCTTGGTGCGTAATGGAGATTCTGTGTTTATAATTATGGACGTCTTTGGATGGGTGACTGTTTTAGTTGTATTTCATATCGAGCGCCTTCGTGCCTCGGAAGGTATATTTAAGC
This sequence comes from Agonopterix subpropinquella, assembly GCA_922987775.1. NCBI lineage: Eukaryota > Metazoa > Arthropoda > Insecta > Lepidoptera > Depressariidae > Agonopterix > Agonopterix subpropinquella. The sequence continues at coordinate 16,312,890 of OV277709.1, read as the reverse complement.
AGTTAGTCCGGATACTGTCTCACCAGCTTCTTCAACAAATATCATTCGGCTTAATTGATTTCCTCAATCAGGGCGGCTAGCAAATATTCTTGCATCACATTGACCAGACCACTAATTTGCTTCACCCTATCATCACTGTGCCCACGTAGTGCAGTCCTGTCCTTATCACCCTCATTAGTGACAGGAGGCCACGAAGAAATGATGATGATAACCTCGTGTATTTCTTGTGTTACTGCCTGCAGAGCTTTATGTAGCCTGTTCAATGTATTGTTCCACTGCTGGACATAGGTTTCGCCTCTTTTTCTAATCATGTTGTTGCATGCATAAAAAAATGTGAAAATGGAAACCATGTGATTCATCACTTCATCTCCTGCCGACGATGGTGTTTTGGAAACCATTTTAGGATGATCTTGGACCATCATCTTGTTCAAGCGCTATGCGTTTGTTGGTGGACCATTTGCCAATCCTGTCTCCTTTCCGCAATTGCCTTGTCTTCCTTATAAGACAAGATTTTTTTCTTCACTTAGTGCCTAAGTACTTTCTGTCTATGTCCAGGACCTGTCCAGGACCATGTGTCAGAATTTGACATTTCTAGCTATTCCCATTGAGCTGTGGTCTCTTCCTATGCCATTTTTCTCTCAGTTTATGAATGCAGCATAGGTTTAAAGCGGTAATGGTGATTAATCCATAAAAAATGTTATTTGTTTTTCCAATATGAAATATATGAGTATGATGGCCATGCTGGTACATTTTATGGCTGTGTTTTATCACCTTTTTGTTTAATAAAGAATTTTACATTCGCTTTTAATGGTTGGCGAAGAACGTGTTTTATGGTTAATAAAATAAAGTCTCTTTTGACAGCAATTATTAATCAATACTCTGTTTCAATTGGAACTTGTAATTGAAATCTGTTAACGACCTCAATGCTCTTGTATGAGTTATCAAGCGTAGTCATCATCATCAGTCTATATAGGGTCCTTCTTAATATGCTGCAACGTTTTTAATGGGATGATCAGACCATCAAACTGAACAACTTTCTCTATGGGACCAACATTAAAATAGCGAAAAAAAAAATCTGCTGTTCCACACAAAACTGCAAACCGACTCGAGCCAACTGTATAGGACAGCTGATTTTTATTTTGCGATTTCGATGTTGGTCCCATAGAGAAAGAATTTCAGTTTGATGGTCTGATCGTCCCTTTAAAAAGTGTCCGCTTATTAAGAAGGACCCTGTATACGTCCCACTGCAGGGCACAGGCATACTTTCAGTGAGAGTATACCTACATGGGCGTCAGCCCACCACGCTGGCCAATGACCCCAATTCGGATTAGTAAACTTCACATCAGGAGGTCTTCTTCTGCGTATGCGGTTTCCTCAGGATGTTTTCCTTCACCGTTTAAGAGTATTCGGTATTTCGTACATAAGATAGAAAAACTCGTAGGTACATGGCATATCGTTCGTGCATATGGAATACTTACGTCAAATAATTCATTAAAACAACTAATACGAAGGGATTAGGCACTTCGTATACTTAATAGAACTTCGTTTCGTAAGTTCGTTTAATCATCAATTTTACATCAAAAACTGAAAATAAATATACGTATTTAAAAAAATATGATGCTATTTGAGTTCCATTTACTAAAAGAAGTGCTTGACCTGTAGTCGCATTCAGCATGAGTGCAATTGCAAATGCAGATTTGTGATGGATAATGCACATAAAAAATATGTTGCATGCATTTCATGTTGAGTATCGTGCTATCAATTTCGTTTTGGGAAATGGCCTCAATTTTGAATATTTGTTATCAACTCAGAATCATTATAATATTTACATTACTTGTCATCTCATTCTTTAGTTCAATGTTCAACATCCGTACTGAAAACAACAACTATAAACAAAAACCTGAAACCGTAATAACTTTCACTCCTCCATAATATCTTCTAATAAAATATAACGCAACAAAAATCTAATTAGCACTACTCGAGCCAAAATTACGCTGGCAATAAAAACATCGGAGGATAACCGAATTATGACGTCACGGTCCCCGTGACGTAATCAAATAAAAGATGGCGGTGACAATCATTTCATTATTTATTATCGTTCCCCACACGGTGTGAGAACATATGTACAGTAATATGATTTAACGTCGCGTCTTCGTAAATAAATAAATAAGTTCCGTCCTGATTTCACCATTCATAGTATGAATCGGGCAATTTAGGTTTCGGGTCTGTTTGACCTTTACGATTGTTGAGGACTTTTGTGGACGATATGTTGTCGGGTTTATTTGGAGCTTTTGAAATTTATTTTTTGGGTTTTTTTGGTTGTTGTCAGTGTCTCGATTCAATGGTGTACGTGTCGCACAATTTGTAAGCCTTTATGTTACTTAGTAATAGGTATATCTATATCTGTGGCCTTCTTTTCGATTGGAAATTACTTGTTTATACAATAACCTTGAATTTCATTCTGTTCAAGCTCCTCCAAATTGTATCAATTGCATCAACTTTAAAATACACATCTTGGGGGCTGATCAAGAAACAACATAATTATATTGAGTTAATCTGCGTCAGTAGCCACATTTATATATCGAACAGTTACTCCAAAATTGAAACGTTCTCAAATTTGAAGTTCCCACGGTCCTTAATTGTCTTCTGACTTATTAGAAATTCCTGCCCTAAGGTTTCCCAGTAACCTTTTTCGAAGCAGACCCAATAACAACAACTCGGCTGCCTTCCTGACAAGTTGATCGATAAGTATTTGCTCATAACAGAGGATCGGAGAAAGAGAAGATACCTCTTTGTTCAATATCCAGTGAGAAACATTTGGTATCACAAAAAGACAGGAAGTACAGGCTATTGTCCAACAAAACATAGACTGTTCGTCACCCATACAGCTTAAGGTGGTTTCAGTCCATACAAACGTTTGACGCACAATACGCGTAGACGGTATTAATATAAGTAACTTTGTATATTATGGAAAAGTTGATTATAAAATCTAGATGTCGCGTATCAAATAACATTTGCAATTTATAATATAATTACAAAGATATAAAGCTTTGAAATTTTTCATACAAAATTTTCAAAGCTTTATATCTTCGTAATTTTATTATTATATATTATATTACAAAAATTTTTATAAAATTGACCCCTCTGCAACCGCCTTAAGTCTTCTTTTTCTTGTGGTGCCATCTCCTACCCGAGATTGGCTATAATTAGGGTTATTCGGACCCTGGAGACTGCAGCCCTGAATAGTGAGCTGGTGTTCATATCGAGCCATTCACACAAGTCCTTAAGGAGGCCATTCTTCTATCAGGCATACGTCTCCCTAAAATTTTTCCCTGCAGAACAATCTGGATAATTTGGTATTTTTACAATTTATATAAAACTTCTTAAATTTATGGCTGGTCCTAAAACGAACTAATTTAACGTATCCTTACAAAATCATCAACATTCATGAGCTTAACCGATCCTAGACTGGATCAACTTTTATAGACCTCCCAGCATTTTTATTCCAGGCGTTTCGTGTACAAAATAAATAGACATTTGGTGTATCGACGTACGTATTTCGATCACGCGTTTGTGGGGCACTTCGACTAAGTATATTATCCACTTTTATGACACTCGTAAACCTCCCTTCCCCCCGGTTAGGTCTATGTTTCCTATATTATATGCGGCTACGACATTTTAAGTACAAAGTTTGAGGTGTTATAAAGTGTTCATCAAATTGGTGATCGCTCTTGAAGCTGCATGCAAGAAACAGACATGGGAAATTCTTATCAATTTTAAGAGGAACAAAAATAGAATTAAAAAGAGACGTTACAAAATGTTAAATAGATGATAAGGGTAAGAAATGATGTCCTTAGATACTGGAATGGCTTGAAAAAAGAAGTAGAAAAGGATACAAATTGAAATGGTTTGGTCATGGATGAATGGTACCTATTTAAAATTGGTAATTTGGAAGGTGACGACTTAGCATTTAGCACTTATCATTTTGGTGTCGTACATAATAAAGGTCAAGTCAGTTTTAATAAATGAAATTAAAGAGGGGTCATCTTATTTTAGCAGATATAGTGTATAATGTCTCTGCCTGCCTACCCAACACTTTTGATATCTATTTTTACCCCCTTTGCTTTGGGGTTACAGGAGTTGTAATTCCCAATGTCCCACCTCACGCAAAATACATAGGCTCCAAGAGATCGAGTTGCGGAAAACGAGCCCGCTCAACCAATACCAATCGCCTTTGCTTTATTGATTTTCTTGCAATTAAAATGGTAACTGTTTTTGAAATGATATCCTTTCATTGAAGGGAGAACGAACGGAGGTTTGTAAAGCTCAACTTTTATTGTACTCTTATTGCTCTTATTGTATTGATTAAAGATACCCTTTCTCGATCCCGACACCCATATACACCCACATACTTCAGCTCTATTACAGTTTTATAATAGTACATAGTTACAGATTACCAATGTGTGCCCCACGTGTAAGGGTCATGCAGATAACAGTATTGTTGCCAACCTTAAAATAGAAACATTGTCGGCAGATTAAATCTTATCTCCACGGTGATACGTTAGAAAATTGTCTAAATAAACTCCGTGAGAGCATTATCCCTTCCCGAGATATATTAGCTGGTTTTATGTGAGTCGTAAACTTAGCGAACGTTATTGATGGTGTTTTTGTGTCTGTTAGGGTTCTATATAGATTTTTGGGAAATAGCTGTTTTGGTTAACCTTGGGAATGGAAATGATTGGAGTTTTGTTTTCTACCGTGTGCATTTCACTAATCAGAATGACCAAGAAATTATTGGGCCCAAGCACGAACCCTGTGGACCCAAGAAAGTGAGAAAAATCTGTGCCACAATGAACGAGGTCAATATTAAATTAGAAGCTCCACCGACAAGACTGTGACATGTAAATCTTCTGACATTATTTTTTAAATTCATATCCACATTTTTGAGGTTTGGTCATGCTGTGATTCCTTATCATTTGAATGCCTTACCTGCGTCAGTATTTCCGAGCACTTACAACCCGAATTCCTTTGAAGTACGAGTGAATAGGCATCTTCTGGGTAAGCTCGCTACATCTTCGACCCCATCTTCGTCCTGAGGACTGGATTGAGGTCAAGAGCAAACCCATCATTAATAAAAAAAAAATCACGGACAGAATCCAGGTAATTGGTTGGTTCTTCTCAAACCAATGTTAATGTTCTTCTTTGTCGTAACCTCATGGCTGAGGGACGTGACCATTGTCGGCTCCTTGTTTCACCACAGCTCTCCAGGTTACTCGATCTTGAGCCAGATGTTTGCTGCTCTGTAGGCATTAGGCAGGCATCCTCTACCTTCTCTTTCCCCTCGTCCTTGCCTCCAGCCGTTGATCATGAACTTTGCCTGTACAGACTTCTTGCTGACTGGCTAATCTTTCTATTATAGCACGAGTGATTATGAAGCCGTCTCGCTGATGCTGACACGAAAGAACAAGATGGTGAGCTTTTCAAGACTGTTAATCAGGACTTAAGAAATGAACAACACGAGTTACTAAGATCAAAAGACCAACACTGAAATCGCGAAAAAAAATCACCTATCCCACATATTTGGGTCGAGCAGCGATTCCCGTTTTCTATGGAACAGCTACTTTTTTTCGCGATTTCAGTTTTGGCGGTAGTGTATATTTTCTTTGGTTTTGGTCCAAAAGTGTAAGTTGTTAAGTTTGATGGTCTGAAGCACCCCCTTGTAGTATGACACGGATTTAATTTTACACCCTGTGATGATGATGATGATTATGAATTTCCGAAATGATTCTAAGTTATCTTTTGAAGAATAAAACCTGACCTGAAGGATGATCGCGTGTGTCCAAAGCTCATTCATCGCTCTAAAACCCCCCATTAACAACTTCCAAGCTATCGCGGATGCAGTAAAATGTACTAAGACTGTCGCAAATCGTAAACTTGCTCGTAAAATGCACTTGCGCTTTTCGTTTATGACATTTGACGTGCATTCGTATTTATGTGCAAGTTGGCGTTTTATTTTTATTAAGGGTTAAGTGTTTTGAGGTAATGATCTCTGCTTATTTTGATAACTACAAAGTAACAAAGTTTTAAATGACAATCGCATTGTGAGTGGGGTTATAAGATGAGAGGCCAAATAAAATATGAATTATGTCAAAGATGAAATTTTTAAAAAGATAAACAGAAAAAATACAAATACAAATTACAGCTACTGATGATGATGGTGACACAATGATTAAACCCTATTCGAAATATATTGAAAAGTTAAGTTAAATTCGCTTAAAAATTTTATCTCTAGCACGTATCTCCAGACCACAGCTTTTTACCGCTGCGCCTGAAGAAAGGGTTATTTGGTAGTGGATTGACCTGTAAACTTCAATGTCACAGGAGGTCCCTTTGACGTTTTCTGGATAAGTAAAGTTCTTTGAATCCCTGAGATTGGGATATATTCTCCCATAAACTACGTGACACTGGCGGAAATGCAGTGCTAACGCACAAGCAAAAGTCCATTTAAATATATAAAAAAAAAAAAGTTCTTAATAGCATATCTGACAGAACGTATGAAAGATATGTCAAACGATCTGTCAGATAAGCTATTAACTATTAAGAATTTTTTCAGAAGTGATGTTTTTAGGTTACGGGCTATATTTGTATGTAACTGTTGTAAATAAATAATTTACCCTAGTAATATGGGTACGAAGTGATGAATCTCGTAAATGGCCAATTAGGTATTATTTTTGTTACGAATAAGAAAATGTGTAGGTACCCAAATTATTCACTGTTAAACAATTGTGAAACCTTTATTTTATAGAACTATCATTTGGACTAGATAATCTATTATTCATCATTCTTAAAACATTACACAAATTAACATAATTATTAAAAGAATATTAAAATTACAAAATAATACAAAACAATCAAAAAAGAGATAGAGAAGGATTTAGATAATCTAGGTAACAATGAAGTAAAGAAAATCAAATCCATCTAGTTTCCATTTGCCATCGAATACAAAACAAATAAAATGCAATTCGCTTCCAATCCCTAAGCAATTTCTTAGATCAACAATAAATACTTACTTATTCTATAATATCAATACTCGTTTCAGTAAACAGTTTACGTTTATATAAATAAGCACTAAATAATCAGAACAAAAGCTTAATTAGCTAGAGCAAACAATAAGCAAGTAATAAATTTACCGTATGTAGGTTTAGTATTCTCTTGGTCTAGTAGCTTTACCTCTGTTTCTCAAGCTTATGTAAGCTTAATAAAGAGAAATGTCACACGTTGTACTTCATAAGCCATTTGATAATGTTGTTTACCAGAAATAAAACGTTTTCGAAAATTTTATTCGCTCCAAAAACAAGAAAGCACGTCACAAAAACATTTAAAACTATACCTACGTCAAATGCGCTAAAAAAGGTACCACTGTGCCTAAATCCAGCCTCAATATGACCAGTACCGACATACAGACGAATGAAGAAACTATAAGAAACACGCAAACAGACAACCTTACATTATTATTATATTCCTGATATTACAAGTAATTTAACGAAACGTCTTTCATCGAAAATTTAACTGTATCGAAATCCACACAAATTCAGCAAATAACATTATCGAAAAATTCCACCGAAAGCGAAAGACTCGAAACCGTATTATCCAACAAACAAACTTCATTACAATCAGAAAAATCCAATTTAACATCCTTACACTTTATTACAAACGAAACGTCTTTCAGAAAATGAAAAATTGCACGACAAAAATATCATGAGACCGCAATATGGAAAGCATTCCCTATATCCAAGGGTAAACTACTCGTAATATGGGCTTATATGCAAGTTACCTAATAAAATATGTCCGCTATACGAGTTATCCGGAGCTTATTCGCCAAACACGAGAACCAGAACATTACTCTAACACAAATACAGTAGCAAATATTTCGAGCGAACTGTACACAGTGGGTGTAAGCAAAATAAATAAAAGCGGGAAGCAAGTACCGGTCAAGGATGCTGTTTGTATAGAAGAGGCTTCTGAGGAGGGAATTGAAAAGGAAAGCTTAGATCTGCTTAGATTAATAAAATATTGGAAAAACCAGGAATACTAGCTATGTTCTAAGAAGTAATGTCACAGTGTAAGAAAGAGTATCTATTACTAGATGCAGTACGGACACTCCCTTCCTCCCACCAACTTTTTACCTCACCCCCTCTATCGCCCTCTGGTAACCGCGCTATTGTGGTGACGTCATCTTGTCAATTTAAAATTTTTGTATGCAGTGTCCGGGCTGTGGTAATGTTGTGTCTTAGGCGTTTTTTAAATTTAAAGGATAGTGTCAAATATTCCACCAAGTAGTCTCTTTCGCGTATCAGCCAGCGCGACAGAGGTGGCAAGATACTGGAATTGATAGATCTGAAGAAGACATGACGATTACAGACGAAAAGAAGTAGTACAGTCCGTGAGCACTTAGAATAGGATTTAGCTGTCGGGTAAAATTGGTTATATTCATTTAATATATTAAGATCGCGACCAATGACAATAGTTGTAACAGTTGTAATAGTTTGACAATAGTTGTAAAAAGTTGATGTACTGTAGTATAGTTATATTATATTGGCGTGCCTCCTTCAATAACCCAAGCTTACTAAAGACGCAAATCCTATTCTAAGCTCACGGACGGTAGTTACTTTAAATCGGGTGCTATTGTCAGGCGACCAAAGGGACAAGAAGGACACGTGGAGGTTACGTGTGCTTCTGGTCCCTGTGGATGCACTCTGGGCGTTTGTCAGTGACTTTTCGCTGGCTTACAGCCAATAACCTAACGAGGTAGGCGTGACTCCACGTGTCCCTCTGATTAGTAGAGGGCACAGTGGGGAAATTTAATCACATTTCCTGTTATAGAACGAAATATTGGGAAAATCTGCATTACACGATAGAACGATGGAATTTTAAAAATAAAATTCGAAAGTAAGTACTTAAAATGGTGTTCAGGGTTCACAACTTTTGATTTCTTTTTACTTACCATTAGGTTGATGTATTACCTATTGTCCACCTTCCTGCCTTTCGGAACGTAGCGTAGGAGCGTACATCCTGTATGGCTGTACACATGATTTATTTTTAAATCGAATCTTTTCTATACTAAACCTCAACCACGCTCCATTTCTCCGAGATTTAGCACCCAACACATCCAGTAACAACTCAATATCCACGGCATAGACATCGGGTCGTAAAATTTTGAGCAGCGAAGCCTATACCTACCGTTGTAAATAAGACTTTACAACTCTTCCCTCCCCCCTTTTCATACCTCACACCCCACCCTCGGGCGTTTTTGAACTTACGAGTTAGCGACGTCATAGATAATTAATTATTTGTTGGTTTTCAGGTACTTGACGAGATTTGCATTGCGATTAGGAAAGGGGGGATTTTAATCTTAATTTTGAGTTTTACTGCAAGATTTTATGAACTTGCAATATTATTATTTAGAACGAGAGGTTTTTAATAAAGGTTTTTTGATCCTCGAATCGAACTTACAGAAAATGAATAAGAACTCAATATTTATTTCAGGGAATTAATCTATGCCTGTAATAGAGTCAACAAAGATCAAACCTGTCGGATACAAATAGTCTCGATTGCATTTGAGGTAGAACTTAAGGGGCTATGTAAAAAAAATAGGATTCTTCAAAGCTCCATATATCATGAAGTACTAACAGTAGGAGTATGATTTGCGAATATGTGTAAATTGAACATATAATTGAAGTTTTGATTAGAGCCAAAACATGATTAAGACAAATTTTCTCGATAGAAAAACAAGCCAAAGTAGCCTCCGTTTTTGTCTATAAACGCTTGTAACTGCTAAACGGTGAATAATAGAAACATGAGACTTGATTTAAAAAAAAGAGATTGCTATTATCTAAGTTTTGATTAGATCAGAATTGAACTTACATAAATAGTACAATCACAATTAAATAAAGTTTGTTTTTTCGCTTTTTTTAAATTGAGGCAATTTAAATTGAGATTGGCTGACGAATAAACCTTGATGAGGGCGCTCCATACAAACGAAGTTTGATTCTATTTTTAATATTAACCAAATAAATTAAAAGATTTTTTTTTAACACGATCCCGAAACTAATATCCTTGTCTGTGGTTTATCAGATTTCCGTTATGCTATACAGGGTGTAACAAAACACCCTAGTAATACTTAAGGGGGTGCTTCAGACCATCAATCTGAACAACTCTCACTATGGGGCCAACATCGAGAAAAAATAAAAAAAATTAGCTGTCCCATACATTTTAGTCGAGTCGGTACTGCAGTTTTGTATGGGACAGCTGATTTTTTTTATTTTTTCTCGATGTTGCCCCCATAGTGAAAGTTGTTCAGTTTGATGGTCTGAAGCACCACCTTAAATATTACTAGGGTGTTTTGTTACACCCCATATAGTTTCAAAGTTACACTGGCTCAAAGATTTCTATACGAAAAAAAAGCGTCAATTTTTGAACTGTAAAGGTTGTAGTATTTTAAATTAACTTTATTTTAATTTTTTTCTTAATCAAAATCGAGTAGTTTTGACGGATTCCGAAGTAAAAACCTTCAGGAACTCCACATCATTTAAGCTACGCAAGCTGCTCGCTCTCGTCGGTGGAGTATTCGCCAATCCTGTCGGTTGTCGGTTTTAGTTTCCAAAATACTTTATGTATTTAGAGACATTTATGTAGATTTGGGATCCATTAATAACTCCATACCAACTACAGGGTCCCTTTTTCCCCTGAGAACGTCACATAGGATCATTCTTAATATTCCGACAGTTTTTTAAGAATCTCTATGGCACAGTCGATTTTGTTTCGGTTTCGACGTTGATCCAATAGAGAAAATTGTTCAGTTTGATGGTCTGATCATGCCCCTTAAAAATCGTTCGCATTTTAAGAAGGCCCCAGTGTAAATCGGGTCAAGTAGAAACCGCATAGTAACTAGATATACTGTAACGACCTCCATATTGTTGTAACTCGTAAAATACATTCTGTCACGCAAGACTACCCTTGTAAAAGTAATAATTAAACAGAAAGTTATGGTGTAACAAAGTTCATACAAAAATTAAACAAAGGAAATCGTTTCAGATCATTTAAAACGATTTCCATTTGTCGTGATTCTTTACTAAATTAAGTGATATTTTGTTACTAAACCTTTATTTTGTACTAGCAATAGGTTTAATATTCTATTACATTCAAATTACCTGTACAATAACCAACGAATAGCTTAAAAAGGACTTGTATCCAGAGCCGTTAAATATTTTACTAAGGATTCATTCATATGACAATACTGACTTTTGTGATTGGCTGTCGCCGGAGCGCTGGACCAATCAAACGCCAGGCGCGTTTGGTGGGCACAGTGACTCTGAAAGGGTGGGGAGGACGATCGAAGTGGGGAAAAAGGGATCGAACAGCCAGTTCTCAGCCGGCACTCGAAGTGACAACTTGTATTTGTGAAGTAATTGTGATATATTTAAAATTAAAATAGTTTAGTAAAATTATAAAAGTGCAGTGAAAGTAAAATATAGCTTCCAATAGTCTACCAGTCTTTGATTCTACAATAAATCAGCAGCGGGAAAAAAATCTTCAGCCCTCAAGGTACGTGAATTCGGTCAAAGTCCACTGATTCTTTGAATATTGAAAGATTATATTGTTTTCTTAAAGTACCTACTGAGTTTATTAATTTTTCTCTCGAATTTTATAGAATTTTCGTAATGGTTGATAGTTGCATTGGATTTATCATTTGGTCAGGCTACCCCATGACAATGTTAAGTCTGATTTTATTTCGTAGTCCATTCGGTCAGGGCAACTCCCTGTCATTGTGCTCCGAAATATTCATAAACCGTTAACCACCGAATTTGAAATTGCAAGCATTTTGATCAATTACCAGACTAGCGTTCTGTCGGGGCTACTCCTTGACACCGTTTTTCTGGTATTAAAACGATGCTGTGTGATCGTATATGACCATTTGGTCAAGGCTACTCCTTGATAGTGCTAGTGTGCGATAAAACAGTATACGAGCTAAATTGCTTTCAATTATATTTTAAAATTTAGTTAATTGATATTTATATTTTTATACCTACATTAATCGGTGCTTAAAGAAAATAAGAGTCAGATATAATAATGTCATAATTTGTGAAGTCACTAGCAGAGTCATGTGGACAAATCGAATTAAAATATTTTATTATGCATGGTGGCCAAATGTGTCACGTAGTTGAGGCCATATATACCACCAGAACAGAACTTAAGACTATGTATGTCTATCATAAGGCCATGTGTGCCTAGGAGCTATGTATGTTCCAAAAACAGTTCGAGGCCATGTGTGCCTAGGAGCTATGTATGTTCCAAAACCAGTTCAAGGCCATGTGTGCCTAGGAGCTATGTATGTTCCTCAATCAGTTCAAGGCCATGTGTGCCTAGGAGCTATGTATGTTCCACAAGTAGTTCTGTGGATATGTGTGCCAGTAGTTATGTATCTATAAAGAAATAGAGATTTTGATTTGATTTGATTTATAGCCACTAAATCTCGTAACAAGTGATTTGTCTGTAAAACCAAATTTCAAATAGTTTTCACTATGGTTAAATACACTTTGTGTCGAATGGTCGATTAATTGTGTCATCATCGTCACAGTCCGTGTAGCTTTTAATAACGCCAGACCAGCAAAGGACAACCGCCACATTCCCTTTACAAAATGCCAGTAAATGTACAGAAGTTTTGACTGTAGTAAAATTTTTAATAAATTATGGGGTTTTATAAAAATTACTCAGATTTTATACTTTATTTTCATTTATCGAGTTATTTAATAATTTATTACTAATAAATAGTAAAAAAAAAAAAAGCTGCAACCCCAAAGTGGCTGCCAATGTTGTTTGATATGAGGTGATGCAAGCACAATGTTCTTTTTTTTATATAAAAATGATAAAAGCTAATGAAGCATTATAAAATAAACTAATGCCTGCAATTAGTTTCTAGTGTTCCATAGTTCATAGTAAAAATAGAAGTACGGTTATACATTTTTTGGTATTATGTGCCGGATGTCATTTATTTTTACTTTATTACAAACTTACAAGAGACCGTATTTGTTTCATTGTCTTTAACACAAACAATTAATTTAAAGAAATACTGATCATTAAAAATTCAGAGATCGAATTTAATGGTGCACACTTTAGCGAGCTAATATTCAAAGTTACAGTTATTTTTATTATTTTTCTTAATGCATTTTTTTTGTTCCGAGGTAATGGTGAATCTGAAGGAGGTCGCTACCACGTGACTTTGAGATCCATCATATTTAGTGCCAATTGTCTTTCGAAATGTTCACGGCAGAATTTCAGCAAATTTTGACTGCCACAAAATTAGTGTCGTAATTATAAGATACTTTATTAAATACACATTAGTCTTTCAAGTTACTGATGAGCAATTGTTGTATAATAAAAAAAAAATTATGAAGTAATGTACCTACCTCTACGAATAAGAATGTATAGAAATGTAAATCAAGCTCAAAAAGTGACCCCAAAAAAAAAGTACACAGTGTTCGAAATTTGTTTCTTAAAAACTACACCTTGCCGCCAAAACTCGTACAAAATGTCATTTTTCTTAGGGTGCCGAAAATTATGTTGCTTTTGTTTAGAGTTATTCTTCCATAGTTATTCTTATTCGTAGACCTACCTACATGTAGACATATTGATATTTAATGAATTATAGATTCTTTATTTTATTTACACATCATATTGGCATAATTAAGTAAACAGAAGCGAGCTTAGCTCTAATACGATATTTCCTCCAGGAAACCGCTAGACAAAGGCCACTAGGCACCTTAGTATGAAACCTATGCGCACGACCTACAAAAAAAAATAGTATAGGATGTTTAAATGAATGTCTCTAGTTCATGTTTATATATATCGCATTATTGTAGATAATGGGATTCAGGCCAATAAGGGGTAAAGAAAAATGTAATATTTTGTACATTTTCGTAAATTTAATACATTTTCTTACATTTTGCACATTTTAGTACTAGTAGTACATTTTAGTACAATTATTACATTTTAGTACAATTAGTACATTTTAGTACAATTAGTAAATTTTAGTACAGTTAGTACATTTTAGTACAATAAGTACATTTTAGTACAATAAGTACATTTTAGTACAATAAGTACATTTTAGTACAATAAGTACATTTTAGTACAATAAGTACATTTTAGTACAATAAGTACATTTTAGTACAATATGTACATTTTAGTGCAATAAGTACATTTTAGTACAATAAGTACATTTTAGTACAATAGGTACATTTTAGTACAATAGGTACATTTTAGTACAATAGGTACATTTTAGTACAATAAGTACATTTTAGTACTATAAGTACATTTTAGTACTATAAGTACATTTTAGTACAATTAGTACATTTTAGTACATTTTGGACATTTTCGTACATTTCGTACATTTTAGTATTATAGTACATTTAGTACATTTTCCCATGGTTTTAAAAAAAAAAAAACTACAAAAAATTGATTGTGGGTGACTAAACATTTTAAAACCAATTTGGGTTTTGTAGGAAAAATTTAGTTAGCCGAGTCAGATTTCGCCCAATGACCTTAAGTACATTTCTTGTTTACAAAATGGCTGTAGATTGCTTTGTTTGTCAAATAATTTAAAAAAGAAAATCACAACACCGGCGTGCAGATATGGCTTGGAAGACAAGACATTGCCTTCGTTTCTCTTTAACGAGTTTGACGATTTTAGATCCGGATTTTGTTGACTGTATAACACCCCTGTAGGTACCTTATCGCAGGTGCTATTTAGTTTTTAACTAAACTGATTGTCATTTGCATTTTTGGCTTAACAAGTATGTGGTACACTAAGCCTTGTAGGACACCATTCAAAGTAAGGTTTCCATTATGACAAGAATCAAATATTCTAGGTTTTTGAATCGAAATAAAAGGTAGAAGCGTGTTTTCTTCTGGTCAAATTAGTTGAGGTACCTACATCCAAAGAATTATTAATCAATGATTGATTCATTTTAATGTTGTACCTAATGCTTATGAGACGAATAAACAATTTTTAATTTAATTTATAGAGGGTGGATTGGTTTCGATATACTTCTATAAAGTATTCTTTTTTTTCTTCAAAAGTCTTCAAAATTTTACGATCGTAATCATATTAATTTGCAGAAGTTATTCGTAGCGAATACTTACTCGATGAGTTTGACAACGCCATCTGATTAGATTTGTTTATTTAAAAAAAAAGCTCCTATGCAATTTACTTCATGATGATTATAATTATTGCAGCCGTTCACAGAAAGTGTTCCAAACCTTTTTGTTGTCGTCTAAAATGGGATTAAAGCTGTACTTTGTATAGAATGAGTATAGGCACAACAAAAATTTGTTAGTAAAAAAAAAAATATATAGTAATCTGAATTATAATTGTAATAGAAACGGTGCTGCTGCTGTAATGTGTTGTGTGTTTTAAGTTATAATAGATTTAATTCCATTATTGCTGGTATACTTCTCATTAATAACACAATTTTTTGCAACTGTATACAGCAACTGTTTCATAGTACATCCCAGTTAGGTGGGCGTTGCGAAAGGCGTAAAGTATTGTAGACAGTATAACTAGCTGATGGTGATGACAGTATATTACACTGAGCTCAAGACAAGATTTATTATCAGATGACTTATTGTGCGACTACCAGATTTAATCGATGGATAATTTGTTTTATAATACTGTTTTTTTTTTTGTAATTAAGTAAAGGAGATAATTACATACTACTTCATGTTTATCTGTGAATTTGTAAGATGGAGAATGGATTTACAAAATTATTGTTAAAAAGTTAATACGACTAAATTGTAATGTTTCTCCTTCCTGTTAAAAAAGCAGGTTAAGAAAATGCTGAATGTCTGTACACGATGACTGACCCGGCTGCCGTTATAACCACTGTTTTGATTGATTACCTATAAGTGATGGATATTTTTTAATTAATTTAAAAACAGTATAAACGGGGACGGTATGTTTTGGTTTGCAAATAAAGAGTATTGTATTGTATTTTATAAACATAAGAAGCATAAAAATTTTGAAAAATTGAGAACGTTGTGGCAGCAAACAGAATGAAAAGAAGAGTTGTTATTCTGTTTATTATTATTTAAACTTTGAATATCAGTCTACTTAATATTCAATTCTTCTTCCCCTAAAATCAGAATGTACTATTCCAAAATAAATCATTGGACGAGGAAGATTGCAACTATTAGAGCTGCCTCTGTTAGAACTGCAGCAACGTTCACAAATATTTAAGTTGATAAATATTGATATTAGTGTAAGCAGCCAAATGTCGTGATGTGTTCGAATAGTTACTACTTAAACGTTATTATAACCTTAAATAAGAAAACAGATTAAATAATGTAAGAGCCACTTATGTGATGCAAAAAAAAAATCATTCCCTAAAATTAATTTCTAAAATTAAACTCAAGTACCAGTTTTGTGTACCAGCCTCATTCATTCATTCTTAAATAATTTTTACATAATAAAAATAAATACAAAAGTAACATCGCTGAATTCTAAAATGTCTGAACCAGATGTTGTAACTGAATGTCTAACTACTAAACATTGTGTTGCTGTAGAGTTTCTGGCCGCATCTTCTCTGCAGTGATAACACATTACGAAGCGGTGGTAAATTAAAAAAAATATATATATACAAATAAAAACTTTTAATTAATAATTTTGAAAAACCTGCTGTAAAATGTTTCAATGTTGTGATTATATAAAGATTATTCTGAATAATTTTGACTAAATGGTAATGAGAACTGACTGTTGGATGGCTGTGCACCAGGGGGTTGCACAGGGTCGGATGGCCGAATGTCGTGATTCTTTACTAAATTAAGTGATATTTTGTTACTAAACCTTTATTTTGTACTAGCAATAGGTTTAATATTCTATTACATTCAAATTACCTGTACAATAACCAACGAATAGCTTAAAAAGGACTTGTATCCAGAGCCGTTAAATATTTTACTAAGGATTCATTCATATGACAATACTGACTTTTGTGATTGGCTGTCGCCGGAGCGCTGGACCAATCAAACGCCAGGCGCGTTTGGTGGGCACAGTGACTCTGAAAGGGTGGGGAGGACGATCGAAGTGGGGAAAAAGGGATCGAACAGCCAGTTCTCAGCCGGCACTCGAAGTGACAACTTGTATTTGTGAAGTAATTGTGATATATTTAAAATTAAAATAGTTTAGTAAAATTATAAAAGTGCAGTGAAAGTAAAATATAGCTTCCAATAGTCTACCAGTCTTTGATTCTACAATACATTTATGGATATAAATTAGAATCAATAATCCCATGTGATTAAGCATGGCATAGTAAATTTTTGCCATAGTAAACTAACTATGAGTAAATTTTGTAATGGCCAACACAGTTTTGTTCGCGATTTCAATGTTGGTCCTACAGTAAAAATTGTTCAATTTGATGGTCTGAATCACCCTCTCAGATATGTAACAGATTTAATGTATCACCCTGTTCAGCGGTTTAGGGTGTGTGTTGTCTGTCTGTCGGTCAGTCGGTCAGTCACGGAACTGTTTTACATGCAGGGTCTATCTTCATATGCTGACAGATTTTTAAGGGGATGACCAGACCACCAAACTGAACAAATTTCTCTATTGGAGCAATATCGAAATAGCGAAAACAAAATCAGCTGTCCCATAAATTTGGCTGGAGAAGGTTTGCAGTTTTGTATGGAACTACAGATTTTTTTTTGCGATTTCGATGTTGGTGCCATAGAGAAAGTCATTCAGTTTGACGGGCTGAACTAAGTTTCAGCATATTAAGAATGACCATATATGATTAAACAGATCTAATTTTACATAAATTCAAAATTGAACGTTAAAATAACTAACATAATACAATGACCTACATTTACTTTAACTAGGTAGATAAACACAGTAAAAATGACAATCACTATCACGTGTGTTATCTTCACGTGGCGTAGCGTAGTCGCATGCAATCACGTTAAAAGTTCCACTTTTACGGTCTAACGGTAAAAACATTGACGTAGATGGTCTAGTTTAGTATCTGTATGAACTATAAGCGATAATACGTCACAACAACGAAGAGTACTAAAAAGGTTGTGATAGAAAAACCGTTTTTCAAATGAGTTGATATAATACCTATAACTATAGCCTAACGTATACTTAGGTACACTTACTTAATGCCGATGTCGGTTCTTACTAAAGGACATTCTACAGGAGCATAAAATGACAAGAATTTCCGCAAAGCATTAGTTGTACTCTTATATATTCCGTGCTAGTGTGGTATAGGGATCATCCTCAAGTCTAAGCTAGGAATTCATCATCATCATCATCAGAGCACAGGCCTACGCCTGCCTTTCAACCCTCCCTGAGTGTAGTGTCAGGGTGGATGCAAGGGCGTTAGTCCAGCACGCATGTCCAATGCGGATTGATAGACTTCACAATTCACATACGCTTGAGACTTTCTTCTTCAGCGTATGCAGGTTTCCTCACGATGTTTTCCTTCATCGGTTGTGAGCAGTCGGTATTATCATAGCGTAAATACCTTAAAGTGGGTGCGGTTAGTGGCCGCGTTGGGTCTATGCCCTCGTGGCGTGCGGGGTACGGCGGGGGACGGGCGTACCCTAACTCAATTCGATGTTACGGTACGCGCGCAGGCAGCGTGGGCCGGGACGCACTCCTCCCGGCCCCCTGCACGCCCCGCACGATTAGCCTGCCGCGATCGCTGAACTACACCACTATTAGTTCTGTATTATGTTGGTACATAAGTTAGAAAAAGTCATTGGTACCATGGCATATTTTAACTTGAACCCTCATCTCCTCACCTTTTAGTCGGGTAGGTGCAGTAGTTTTATATGGGACAGCTGATTTTATTTCGCGTTTCCTGAGGTAAGCTCCATAGTAAAAGTTGTTCAGTTTGATGGTTTGAGTTCACCGTTTAAGTATTTGCTAGGTTGTCACTTACACCCTGTACCTATATTATTATTATTTGTGGTTTTGGGCCTTGACAGGCTTGCTAAGCCTGTGCCACGTAGACCATCGCTGGTCCTTTGTGATCGCCTTTTTTATAGTTCCTTACCAATCCCCACTGCGGCCAGAAATCGCAGTAGATTCTTGATCGGGATAGTTTGTATCTTATCTGGTGTCAGCACCTGCCTACCCAGATGAGTGCTGCGTTTGTACATCAGGGGGCAACAATCACATAGGAGGTGCAGAGGAGTTTCCATCTCCTCCTTGCAAAATCTGCAGCCGGTCGTGTCACTTAAATTCAGTGTGTGCATGTGCTTATTTAATTTGTAAGTGACCTTGCTATTGTACAAATTTGGTCCTTGCTGAGGGCAAGGAGACCGTTCGCAAGTTTGCGATTGTAGCCTGTACCTATAAGGCTATAAGCAACATTCTATCAAACTGAAATTCTCAAAGCTGATTCACTTGACAAAAATACTCAGTTCCCTTTTCTCATTTGCGTCAATCCAAAACTTTAAAGCCCATTGAAAAGTTCGTAAAGAAACGAGTCAATCACTGCAGATGCGATCGTAAACTGTTTTATGTACAGTCGATTCACGTAGGTACAGTCTGCAACATAGTGTATCGTAACATATTTCATGCGACATCGTTCGAATCCGGTACATTTTTCTTACTTTGTATTTAACCGATGATATCATATGTCAGGATTTTCTCGTTGCCTTTATAGAAAGTATGACTTCTTATAGCCGTTTCCGACTTCAGCGATTTAGAAAAGAAGGATATTTTTAAGTTAATGAGTGTGTGTACTAAACAAACACTGGTAAAACCTAACATGCCAATGTTGTTAAAAAAAGCCAGAAAAATCATCTTTTTGAATATAGGGTCCTTCTTGGCTTTTTAATATGCTGACGGTATTTTATAGAGATGATCAGAATATCAAACTGAACAACTGTTTCTATGGGTCCAACATCGTAATCGCGAAAAAAAACTGCTGTTCCATAGAAAACCTGCAATCATACTCGACCCAAATGACAGCAGATTTTTTTTCGCGATTTCGATATTGGTCCCATAGAGAAAGTTGTTCAGTTTGATGGTCTGATCATCCTCTTAAAAACCGTCAACATATTCAGTTTAATCTTAACTATTATAAAACTGTAACAGAAGTGTGTATGTACATTGAAGATATTTACAAAAAAAAGATTACGATATTGTTTTTAGGTGTCCCTCATTCCAAATCACCAATTATTGGATTTTTTGTCTGTCTGTTTGTGTGTTTGTTTGTTTGTTTGTTTGATCGAGCATCACGCAAAAACTACTGAACCGATTTTGATGAAACTTTTTTTGTTTGATAGCTTATGATCTGACTTAAAATCTGGTATTTAATTTATGCGGACGAAGTCACGGGTAAAAGCTCGTAATAAATAATAATTCCAGAAATCATATATATATTATAGATTGCCTTAATTTCAGAAAGGTTTTTTATTCAGTTAAACCCTATATTAAATCTTACATTTACCATCTCATGTTCGTAAATACTAAGATAAATTCTAGCTTCTTTTAAAAATGTAAGTATGTAGTTGTTCAAATACTCATTTACTTCACTACCAATAGCCTCGATAGCTTAGATACCTAAGAATAAAAATACTACACTAAAAATTTTTACTGCGGCATACATGCAATCGTCGCTAAGAGTATTATAAACAAAACGCTACCAAAACGATGCGTAGAAAATTAAACAGTTATACTAAGTATAAATATATACGCGGTACGCAACACTCACACTTTGATCCGTAGATTATCTCCGTTACAACATACTAACAAAGTGTGTGGGTGGAAAAAAAGATGGGGAAGAGCAGAAGGGACTCTTTCGATACAGAATTATTATGATATGCCGCATGAACATAAATCGATTAAACAATTTGGCGGATGGCATGACATATAGGCACATAGCTACGACGACAAAAACGACGCTATGCTATGTACTATAAAATCTTTAATACAGACTGTTACCAATAAAATTTTTGTACAATAAACAGTCATATAAATATAGTTCATCATCATGTCTATTACTAGTCTCTGTTGGGTATAGAATCCCTCCATTTGTTTATGCCATCCTCCTCTGTCCCTAGAATCTCACATAGCTCCCGCGACTCTCTTTATATCGTCAACCCATCGTACCGCAGGACGACCCACACTTCGCTAACCTTACTTCAACCACAACCCGGATAATGCGTTGCTCCATCTAACATAATTATAAGATGTTAACAAATGAACTATCAATAAATTAATTTCGCGATCAGAAATGGATCGTGGCACGAAGACGCAATACTATGAACGCACAAACATGGTCTCAGGAAAAGCTCTTTAATTAAGATTTAAAAAAAAAACCTCGAAAAGCATTCGTCGAACAGAATCGATGCTTGAACTTTTGAATATAGTTTGTACCTAACGGATATTTATATGACTGTTTATGTATGCCTGTGAGCGTTATTTATTTATTTTATTTTATTGTACACGGGTCGTACACGGGTTTGTCGGGTCGTGCTTCTGCAATAATTAAGAAAAAATTTATTAGTAACAAGTCCGGTGTTAAAGATTTCTGAATACTGACGTAGTATTTAACATATGCTCGAACACAGCTGCGTGGACAATCTCGTAAATAAAGGCAGTAGACCTTCTGCTCTCTATTAATTGTCGTGGTAAGATGAAGCAATGCGTGATTCACGCGTTTCGAATTTAAAATTATTTGTTTCTGACATTTGCGTTTTTATTATAGTTTTACTCGACTATCGCAATGCTGAAAAAATGGTTGTTATATTTTTATTGTGTTTCTGTGACAGTTTTTTTTTTTGAGGTTGTAGTGTAGCCAAATTAATTAAAATCTATTATTTTTTAAACTCGATCTAGATACAAGTCTATGTGCCTGTGGTTTGTCAGATTTCCGTTATAAAGTAGGGATACAGTTTCAATGCTATTAGGATTAATTTAAGATTTGTATGAAAATCTTTGATACTATACATTTTATTTTAAAGAAAATCTGACAACCCACAGGGACAGAGAAATTAGTCCCTGGAACATGTTTAAAATTTTCAAATATAATCAAACTTCGTTTGTATGGAGCGCGCTAGAGAGCATATCCTCTTAAATATGTACAGTCAAGAGCATGTCAAGCTTGACACTTTGGACTTTGTACCGTTGTTCTTATTTAGTGCGCCATAAGCGTTACAATCGAACTGCAAGTGTAAAGCTTGATGTGCTCTTGACTGTACTATGTAAACCTCGATTTTAAAATATTAGCTACCTTTTCTATATATTTACCAACACACGCACAATTCTATTGCCAACTCTCAAACAAAAATTAAAACAAATCGATTCTGTCCTGCAATCTAAAGAATCGAATGAAAACGTAGTTTACGCCACGTGTCGATTCGAAACGATTGCGCAACCATCGTAATCGCCGTAACCGATTATACAATACGGAGAAAATAACTCTGACATTGGCATTACTTAGTGAAAGTATAGCCTATAAATGTTCTTTGAACAGAATTGTACTCTAGCGCGTCGAGTTAGGATTTCGTTTTCTTTACACAGCGTAGTATGTCAATGGCAATCGCGGTCAGCTGTTCTTTTTTTTTTTTGAATCGAGTTCCTTTTTGATGTCATTGTAATTATGGTGGTCTTTGCTATTCGATACTAGATGGCGCTACTGAAATTTAAGTTTTACAATAATTCATTTATGAAATACTAGAATTTACCAGCGACTTCATCCGCATATATTATACAACGTGTTAATGAATTAGCGCTAAACCTCATACACCCCAACTGATTTATAACAAAATAATTAGATTTCAACAATAATTTAATTATTTTAATAATTAAAATTTAAAGTTATTCGCATTTTAAGTTTTGTGGCAAAAATGATTTGTTATCATTTCAGCACTGAAAGAAAGCGCTAACGTACTCATGGATACATTTTTATAATCTTGTTTTGGTAGTAAGTAGGGTGAGTGTGCCCGTGCGGTGGATTGGCATCGGGTTCAGAAAAATTAAAATTTTGCAAACAAATTATTTAATATTTTGAAAAAAAATACCTATGTTCAAACCATTATAATTCGACTCTGCTCTCGATTCTAAACAAACTACTTTCTAGTTTTGCGTTAATTCATTAACACATTGTATACCAGCGTTTAAGACAAATCATAAGCCATCGAACAAAAAAAGTTTCATTAATATCGGTTCTGTAGTTTTTGTGCGATGCTCAAACAAACAAACAGACTGACAAAAATACTAAAAAAAAATGATTTGGATCACCACACCTAAAAACCATATTAATAATCTTTTTCATGTAATTATGTTCTCCAATGTCAGGCACACTTCTGTTACAGTTTAAAATAGTTTAGATTTATCAGAGTTGTATTTTAATGATCATGTGATTAATGTGACATGTGACACAAAAAAAAAAAAAAAAAAATATTTTATTTTATTTTTATAATGTGACATGATATGTCGTAGGTCAAATGTGTGCAAAATTAGAAGACATCAAAAAGAGATACGTAGCTCTTCTTTTGGCGTACCTAATAGGTTTGTCTTTGTACATGGAAGTAAACTCTTTGTGTTTTCTCAAATCTACAAATAAAAATTATTGCCCTTAACTATTTCACAGAAAAAGTGGTCCAAAAGGTCAATAATATTTAATTGCCTTTGAAAAGAGGTAGGCACAACCTTTAACCTTAATTTCTTAGAAATTTTAACTCCATAGCATTTAAGATTATGCAAATGGAGTTCGCGTGGTTTTTTGACATTATTCATAAAAAATTGGTTAGGTAATCTCCCATTAGCTCCCTATTTTTTTTATAAATACTAAATCTCCGGAAGTAATTTCAAAGTAACGGTTAATAACAGAGGGTAGTTTGAGATTACGAATTTATGCTAGAGGAAAAAGAACCTGTACCTGGCTGTAGGCGGAAGAATTCAAAATTGACTGGTTTTCTCTCCGGTTTAGAGCGAACACAATGAAGTCTAGGAAAGGTTTCGGGAGCGACTGGATGGGGAAAGCAGAGCATAGTTTGGTAGCGTGGCTTGGGAGAGGCCTATGTTTAGCAATGTACGAGGATAGCAAAGTATTACTATAAGGCTTACTGATTAAGGTGTACTTAGAGGTAGGTTACACGTTCAGTATTTCGTCATTCTGGTCCATCAGTCTGGTCATGTATATTTGATTTGAAGGGAAACTGACTCGAGATTGACCCGACTAACATGGTGCTTCAGTATATCAGTTTCCCAGACTGATGAAATACTGACCGTGTAACCTCCCTCTTACGTTGTCATGCGCCTAAGAATAAATAAACAAGTACGTAGTCATGCTCAGTCAATACAGACATCTTCAGATCTCAGGATGATCCGCGCCGCCCACTTCCCCGCAAGGTCCCCTCCGTTGCTCTGCGCAAGTACATCAGTTGCCGTACTGTATGGATGGACTATACAGGGAGAAATCGATATCATTAGCATCCTTTTAATCTAAAAGTCTACCCATTTTAAACTAAGAGTCTACCCATCAAACTGAACAACTTTTACTATGGGAGCAAATCGATTGAAGCACAAAAAAAATCGGCTGTTCCATGCTAAACTGCAGTGCGTACTTGACTCAAATGTATGCAATAGCAGATTTTTTAGTTGCTTCCATAGTAAAAGTTGTTCAGTTTGATGGGTAGACTCTTAGTTTAAAAGGATGCTAATGATATCAATTTCACCCTGTAGTTATACTGTGATGATGGGTTGATGATGATGATGACATTATGCAAGCCGTAGTAGTGTAGTGGCTAGTAGTCTCTCCTTCTGTGCAGAGCACCCTCTGCACTTGTGGTTGTATACCAGAATCTAGTCTAAACTTATATTATGATGACTAATGACATTAGTAAGGTAGTAAAAATTAAAATCATTGATGATAACTAGATAATAACTCTGGTACAAAAATAGGATTCGAAACCGCGACCTTTGGCTTGGCAGGCTCATTAACTTTTAACTAGGCTATCGGACTGTCAAATCGAACTGTCGATTTGGTATTCATTAATAGTTCTTTCATACTGTCATCTTTTACACAATCCACCTTTTCGTTAGCCTTCTTTTGTTATAGCAAGCATTACAAAACGTAATAACTACATTACGATTGGAACATCATTTTTAGGGTTCTTTAGTTCTTCTATTACTAAGCCTACGTTGTCCGTCCGTCCGTCTGTCCTACCTATTTAGGGCTGTGACTTTTTAACCGTAATAGCTAGACAGTTGAAATTTTCTCAGATTATGCGTTATTACGGCGGATTTGTTAACAAATAATAAAAATGTCAAAAAGTTAAAAATTAAGGGGGGTTCTCAACAAGAAACTAGTTTTTATAAACGTTTTCTTCTTCACGCTCTATCGTAAAAACGGTTATACATACAAGCGTCAAACTTTGTGTGATTATAGAGCAAACTACAGAATAACAACAAATACTAAAAACCGGCCAAGTGATAGTCGGTCTCGCGCTAAAGGTCCCGGACAAAAAAGTTTTTTTGTAAGTTAATTATGTTGTGTTCTGTGTTGGTGTGGTACGGAACTCTCGGTGCGCGAGTAGCCCGACTCGCACTTTACCGGTTTTATTATATCAGATATTAAGATGAATTAGGAAGTCTAGAAAATCTGGGTTTATCTTTTTATAATTGTCATTCACATTAGGTAAGTGTTCAACGTCATTGGTGCATTCACAATGCATGTTACCTAACTGATGGAACAGCTTTGCGTAAGCGTAATTGTGTTAGCGTAATATGGTTTCAATTGTTATTAGTTTAGCATCGGCATTCATTTAACTCCTAAACAATCTCCAAACTGACTCGCAGTATCTTTTTCCGTGACTGGCTGACTGACTGACGGACAACGGATATCCTAATCCACTGGAATTAGAAAAATGAAATTTGGAGATGTACTGGGTGACATTGTCATTAGCATCCTTTTAATCTAAGAGTCTTCCCATCTGACTGAAGAACTTTTACTATGGGAGCAAGCCGATCGGAGCAAAAAAAAAATCTGCTGTTCCATACTAAACCTTAATGCCTGTTATTCGACTCAAATGTATGCAACCGCTGATTTTTTTTTTGCTCCGTTCTGTTTGCTCCCATAGTAAAAGTTGTTCAGTTTGATGGGTAGACTCTTAGTTAATAATGATAATAATTTTAGGGAGGATATATGGGCGTTAGTTCATCACGCGTGCCCATTGCGGATTGTTGAAGTTCACAAATACTTCGGAATTTCTTCTTCAGCGTATGTAGGTTTCCTTCATCGTTAAATAGCAGTCGATATTAAGAAAATACATTTAAAAAACACATTGGTACAATGGCATGTCGATCGTGCGGATTCGAATCCAGATCCTCATGATTGAGTGTCCATACATCTTCGGTCATTGATAACCTACCTAAAAATAAATGAAACAAAAACAAAACCTTGTCGCCACAAAGAGAGGTACCCACGAGAATAAATCTATTCTACACGATACAATCGAATGCCGTCGCAAAGTCAGGCATTCTAAAACCTAAATTCCATTACCCAATTTAACATTACTTGTAATAGTTTACATGTTTAGGAACATTTCAACTTCGTGAATCAAAGTCCCGATACGGTAAGTCAATTAACTATGCTTTTTGTGATGAAACTCTTTCGAAATGAGTCGTGATGAACCAAGGTTTACCTTTATGCTGAATCTATTCAATTTCTTAACTACGACATTCTATACAATCTTTAGAATATTTACTGGTAAAGTTTCTAATTATGTGATAAGTTATCCTATTAAAAATATTTTAAATGTAAAAGTTTGGATATTTTGTGACACAATTACGCATAAACAGCTAAACGGATTTGGATAAAATGTAGCATAAATGGTATACGGATATTCAGGAGTACATAGAATATTTTTTAAAGTAATCGCGGGCAATATCAAGGTTTCGAATAAAGCAATCCGTGATATTTAGAAGGAAGTATAGCTTTTCATTAATAGCATTTAATTACAATTCTCATGTACAATGCTACAAGCATTGCCACCCCCAAGTAAACGAGAAAAATCTAGGTAAATTATGCCTTATCACTTTACACGAGAAAGAGATCTACCGTCAAATCCAACTCGGCTGGGCAGCGTTCGGGAAGCTACGTAGTATCTTCACGTCTCAAATACCGCAGTGTCTTAAAACGAAAGTCTTCGATCAGTGTGTGTTGCCAGTAATGACATATGGAACAGAGACGTGGTCGCTCACTCAAGGCCTCATAAATGCTGAAAGTCACCCAAAGGGTAATGGAGAGGGCCATGCTCGGAGTTTCCCTGCGAGATCGAATCAGAAATGAAGAGATCCAGAGTTGCAGAAGAACCAGAGTAGCTGACATAGCCCAAAGAATTGTTAAACTAAAGTGGCAGTGGGCGGGGCACATTGCTCGCAGAACCGATGGCCGATGGGGCCGAAAAGTTCTCGAGTGGCGACCGCGTACCGGAAAGCGCAGCGTGGATAGGTGGACCGACGACCTGGTGAAGGCGGCGGGAACCCGTTGGATGAGGGCAGCGCGGGACCGGTCGTTGTGGCGATCCTTGGGGGAGGCCTATGTCCAGCAGTGCACGTCCATCGGCTGAGATGATGGATGATTGATTTTATAACAACTTGTGTAAGAAAGGAACCGGTAATATAAATTATGATAGGAACGTTGAAACAGTTTTGATTATGATTGGCACAAAATAGGTACAAACTGAGCAATTAAAGACTAACGACTTCTGAATTTAAATACGAATTCAATTAACGTTCCAAATTTGAATCAAGATAGAGCAATCATCCGCCAATCAACATTACGCCCACCCATGATTTATTTACTGCCTGTAGCTAACCTAACCCTAACCGTCGAATAATTTTTTTAAAGGAATCCGCTTGGTTGACGAGCGGCGCCCGCGACTTTGTTTTATACGTTGCGCAGACCACTGACTTTAAAGACTCATAAGTTTTGATTGAACGAACCGATTGCGACGAAATAAAGCCTAAAAGTTAATCCAAACTAAGCTCGAGTTTTGTGACTAAACCCCATTCAAATCGGTTCAGTAGATTTTAAGTGATGCGTGCACAATTAAACAGACAAACAGACCAAAATTCTAAAAATGGTCCTTATATATATTCCATTACGAATCCTGAATCCCATCTACGCCTAAAATCATTGATTAATTATGTATAGAACAGACAACGTGAACAAAATCTGTGCACCGCGATCAGCAGTGCGGGGCGCGCACTGGGGGCGGCGTCTTGCGGTGCAGCACGCGCCCGGCACAGGCTGAATAAGTTAGAGCCCATCAGCTCAAACGAGTGTTCAAAAAATTTATTCTGGGTGTCGCCTCTAGCTAGTATTTAGTCTATGCCTCTAGTAGGTGTAGTGAATAAAATCATAAACTTACAAAGAAATAATGCCCGGCGTAAGCTAGTCTTAAAGTTAAAAGATTGCAAAAACTTATCGCAAATGTTATTGACATTGAACTTTTTGTCCGCGACCGATATTGTCCACTAATGGTGTCTGTCCGTTGTCCATTGTAGCTTTTTTGTGCCAGCTACAGTTTTTGCCGTGAAAATATTTACGAGCTTGTTCAGTGTGAAATATTGAATTTATTAGTTCGAAGATTTTTTGCTTTTAACGATTTACTCGCTACGACTGTCGATTATTTTAAGGTGGTATATAGGGTTTCCAAGGTCGATAATAAATAAATAAAATAAAAAAGCTTTTTATTATCTTTAACATAAGTAGATTGCATCACTTTACTTTATACATGCGGGATAAAAAATTATAAATGTTTAATAATAATGTTTTATGTTTAATATTATTAATGTTGTTCTTTGTTAAAACTTTCTCTACCCTAAGGTTGTCTGGAAGAAATCGCTTTTTAGCGATAAGACCGCCTTATTTGTACCATTATCGTTTTTTATTCCTATGCTGTATCTGTGTTTGGTGTAAATAAAAGTATATTTCATTCATTTCATTCATTCATTCAATGTTTATTCTTTGGAATTTCCTTGGTTAGGTTAGGTATAGGTTTTATTTGAAAAAAATATGTTCAATTAGTTCAGTGTTTAAATTACATCGTCAATGGGTTAATTATTTAATATTATAGAATATGTTTAATTCCGATATTTTTGTATTATTATAATATTATGTCATGTCAATGAGAGGTACTATTTAAAAAAATATAATATATAATTACCGATGTGCAATATCTATTCAACTAATATAATTTATGTATGCATTCTTTTTTTTTCGAAACCAGAAAATACTTATAAATAGTACCAAGGCCGATAAGGACCTCTTATAAGATCGTCCAGTACATCCGTTCGTCCGTATGAAAAATCTAAATTTCAAGATAATGAAATAGGATACCATATAATTATACTCTACATACTTCTTAAATTAAAGGGAAATTGCAGAATGAAAATCAATAGAAGAACTAA
Source organism: Agonopterix subpropinquella (assembly GCA_922987775.1). Lineage (NCBI taxonomy): Eukaryota > Metazoa > Arthropoda > Insecta > Lepidoptera > Depressariidae > Agonopterix > Agonopterix subpropinquella. Next base: position 16,283,408 of record OV277709.1, on the reverse strand, counting down.
AAGTTCTTAAACACTGTCAAATGCATTCACACGTAATTTCTGATTCTGTATTGTATGCGCGTGCATGCATATATGCTCACGACTATAGTGTATAGTCAGAGATATTCTGAAAACTCAGAACATCCACGTTTCCTAATGAAACCGAAACCGAAACTCTGATTTCTGATTCTTACTGATCAATTTATGATTAAAAATATTTTCAACGAATCGCTGCACTGTTACCTAATGTCGCTGAATTTTTCCCTATCTACGAATAAGAATGTATAGAAATGTAAATCAAGCTCAAATTGTGGCACCAAAAAAACTATAGCGTGTTCTTATTTTGTTCTTTAAAAACTCATACAAAATGTAATTTTTCATTAGGTGCCAAAAATTATGTTGATTCGTAGTTCAACATAATTTTAAAAAGATAAAAGATACCTAGTCTACTCTTTGTTTAGTCTTTTGATCGTAATTGGTAATGTAGAAAATGGAATTCAATTTAGCACGTAACAAAGCGATGTTTGCTTTAATAATGTAAAAGGCACATAATAATCTCTTGACAAAAAAAAAGTAAAAGCTAGAAAAAGAAAACTATTATCTCGGCAAAAATAAACCAACTATAAGAAATGACAAATATGGCCTTTAGAGCTACGACATAATATTTTATACAAGCAACAAAGAAAGTCTATTTACAAACCTCTTACGGGACAAATATTTCTGGAAAAAATAACAGTAGGTAAACGTTAGTCATATTCGCATGTAAGAGATTTATAACGTTTTATATAAAAGTGAGAAAGGTGAAAGGTTAGGGTCCTAACCCTTTGAGAAAAAGGGCGTGAAAATACAGTACCGCTTTTGTGTTTGAGAAAAATGTTCGCAATCAGTTTTACCTTTCACTATTTTGTGTTGAGGTTTACTCGTTTGTAATTATTGGTCATTCTGTGATTAGAAAAGGTGCCAATAATAATATTAACTACCTATGTTATATAACTTATCTAGGTATAATCTAATTGAAAACTGGATATATGACTCCGAGTAAGAATGCTCACGTGTTACATATGGCCAATAGTTCTATACGGTTGCAAGGCATGGACCATTAAGGAAGCTACTCGCCAGAAACTAGAGGCTATATAGAAATGTGGTTCTACACCAGAATGCGTATTAGTTGGGTTCGACGAGTCACCATGTGGAAGTTCTACGTGTCCGGAAGTCCCGGGAGCAGTTGCAAACCATTAAAAGGAGGAAAGTCGCCTACCCTGGTCATATCTTGAGGAATGAGCAATACCAACTGCTCCAGACTATAATAATGGGCAAAGTAGAGGAAAAAAGAAGCGTCGGTAGGCCACGAATTTCCTGAAAACCTGAAAGAGTGAACAGGCATCGCCAGCGTCGAAGAGCTGTTTCGCTTGGCGAGAGATAGACAGGGATATCAAAAAGTACTGTAATTACTAATTCGAGAGTCACGTTGGAGGAACTGACCCGAGCACTCGTCTCGCGTGGTTTCGCGCGTCGCGTTTTTGCCTGCCACGAGGCTCCGCATTCCTCAATCTCTTCTTGTTCTTGTCCAAAAACAACCCCTGAGATTGGGATAGATTCTCCCAATAAACTACTTGACACTGGCGGAAATGCAGTGCTAACGCACAAGTAAGAGTCCATTAATTTAAAAATAAAAAAAAATTACTAATTCTAATATGCAGAGCTGACTGCCAACCTCCAGTAATGGAGAGGAACCCGAAGAAGAAGATGTTATATAAAAAAACCTCTGTTATACATAATACAGTAAAAACCTTAATCAACCTAGTATTTGACCTCCAAATGTCTTTGTTTATCACACGACCGTTGACTCCAACCAAAAGTCTTTGATCATTTGTCGGTTCAAGGATCAAGGCAGTATTCTCATTTCCTTTTACAAGTTTAATTTTGCACACTAATAAAGCAACTTTGTTCTATGTTACGAAGCAATAGAGTCGAACACAAAGTTTTGGTTTAAACTTTGTTCCTTTGAATCGGAAATGCTTCAAAAATTTTCGCAAAGTGCCTTCAACTTTAAGTTTTTGCGAATAAACGTAAAGTCGTTTGTTGTTTTAGACAGCAAAAAACATTACGTTATGGTCGAATAAGATAAGACTAATTTTCAATTTAAACCATAACATTTTTGTAGATAAATTATAATTCCGGCTCAACAGTTGACCTTGTGGTACACCACACATTTCCTCATGTTACTCCTAATGAAAAGTTACACTAATTATTTAAAATTCAAATAAAATGATTAGAAACAAAACTCTTAAATTAATTTAAAGTAGATTATGATTAATTGATCAATTTACTAGATTTATTGAGTGACAGTTGGTCAAAAGCTTCTCCTATTCTCACCAGTATTGTTGCTTTATAAAATTACTTAATATATATTTAAGTTATTATTATTTATACTTTTTATGTAACCAGGTACATACATGAATTAAAATTAATACTATGATGATGTTATCGCGTCAAAAACATTAATATACATTGTTGATCGAATGTTTCGCAGCTGGAGATAATGTCGTGATCTATAGAATTTTTTGTGCAATTTGCGTAGTATATTGGCCTTGGGTTGTTATATATATATAATAAATTCGCCATAAAGTGTTGAGGTTCAGCAAAAATTTATTTAATCAATATAAATGCTGTGAGTGTTATTTATTTTATTTCTTTCTTTCTTATCGTGTGGGCAGAGCCCTGGTGTCAGAGTTTATTCCGACCGCCTTACGGCCTTTAAGGCTATTCTACCGTTGGCGCGCTCCATACAAACGTAGTATGGTGATATTTTCAATACTATCCAATTAAAGTCAATGAAATTTTTCAAAAACAATCTAGTAACTAATTTCTATGTCGGTATGAAGTCAGATTTTCGATAAAATTTATAGTTTTAAAGTTACAGTGCCACAAATATTTCCATACAAATCTTAAATTAATCCTAGCATTGAAACTGTATATTTTAATGAAAATCTGACTTCATACCGACATAGAGATTAGTTACTTGATTGTTTTTGAAAAATTACATTGACTTTAATTAGATAGTATTGAAAATATCACCATACTACGTTTGTATGGAGCGCGCTCCGAGTAGAATTCTCTTAACGTGGTTTTTATGTAACGACTACCACGAACAGAGTTAGTAGCCAGGACCAACTTAACGTGCCATCTGAAGCACGGAATCATTTTTCTTCTTAGGCAATCAGGTGTTTCAGCCTGCAATGTCTAACCAAATGGGGAATAACGCACAAAGTGTCATAGCACTGGGTGTCCCCCGTGGGAATCCAACCCACGACCTCCGTGTCGAGAGCCCAATGCTCTTAACCATTAGACCACGGAGGCTGTTTTATTGTTATAGACAATAAGAATTTTTGTCTGTCTTTTTGTTTGTTTGTTTGTAACAGCAGCACGCAAAAACTACAGAAACGACTTTGATGAAACTTATGATTTGACGTAAAATCTGTATAATTTGTGTGGACGAAAGTCGCGGGTAAACTCTATTTCTGTTATAAAGTTAAATACAACTTGAACCTACAAACAGCCTACATCTTATCAACTTTAATAGTGAAAAGAGGCCTTTGACCGAATATACAGGGTGTAAAGAAAACACCCTAGTAGTACCTATTTAAAGGGGTGGATTAGACCATCGAACTGAATAACTTTCCCTATGGAGCGAAATTCGAAATGTATGCAGCCGATTTTATGTTCGACGTGTCTCCACAGTGAAAGTTCAGTTCGGTGGTCTAAACAAAACAACCCGTTTAAATGTTAATAGGATGTTTTGTTAAACCTTGTGTTATCCGTGTACACAGGGTATTACGGGGTGCACACAGAGTTTAAGGTGTGCCATACAAAACTGCTGTACCTGCCCGACTCATAATTATGTAGGTATGGGACAGCTGATTTTTTTTCGCGTAAGCTGCATAGTGAAAGTTGTTCAGTTTGATGGTCTGCGTTCACCGCTTCAGTCTGCGGAGGGATGTCCCTTACGCCCTGTATTATTAACTTCACAAATTATTATCATCTATCAAACAGATGAAGTGTTTTAAAATAGTCTTTCGATACGCTAACATCTTTTTTTCCTTGTTTTTTATTCAGCTTGCGTAATCGATCACGTCTTTCTACTAGAGGTCAAGACCCAAGGTCATGGACATTCCCTCTGGCGTTAACTTAATTGTGATGTGGGTCCCTTCAGTATTAGGTATGTGTTAAATAAATTAATTGGCAAGGGTGTGGATGAATTGCTTAATTTGGTGAGACATTTTTGACTAGGGTAACGTATAACACTAAATGGCCGGATCCAGGACAAATTGATTCTAAATCCATTTTTGAAGTTATACATCTTTTGGCGCATTAGAAAAATACTGAGTGTATTATCGGCATGTGACAAAAGTTGTTTGCGCCGTGTCACACACCATGAACCTACCAAAGAACCAATATTACATATATCACATCACATTAAATATTTCCTTACATAGATTAGGTACAAAGTCAAATCAACATAATGACAGTACAAATATTGATACCAAACAAAGCTAATAAATCTTGTACACACGGCGACACATCAAGTTACCCAAAACCAAAATAAGCTGGCCGCGCGTCCGCATAGTAATTCACAACGTCGCGCGGCCAGCTTATTTTGGTTTTGGGTAACTTGATGTGTCGCCGTGTGTACTTTGGTATTAATATTAACTAGCTAGAACCACTTATTTCTACCTCTAACCGTAAAACTAAACAACCTTTGGTTTAAAACTTCGTGTAATATCTACATACTAAATGTCTACTATAACAGATTAACAACAAACTTTAAAATAAAGTCCTTCAACAATATCAAGCGACATTATTCCATCATAATAATGAAAACATAAATTTGACTGTCAACTAAAACCACATGGTTAATATGCGAGGGTTGTAACTAACATTATTACCATGGCATAGTTGACACCTTGTCTAAGTAAGAGCTCTCAATTACTGTCCGTTTAATGTCGTAGGTCTACTTAAACAAGCCATTTTCGTCTTTATAACATTGGTGTTTAGAGTTTTAATGAAGCCTTCTTGGGTCAAACAGAACCTCGTTTCTCTAGGGACGTCTCCCTTATTATATTTGACCTTAGCCTTGAACTTGAGTTTTGCTTGTTATTTTTGTAGTTAATGATAAAGTTTACTTACACTCACGTCACGACTACAATCCTTCAGGGTTGTCAAAAACTTTGCTACAACTACAACTACCAACTATGTTTTAAAAAATTCAGTTGTATTGGTCACTTTTAGTATATTGAAGGTTTCAGGATGGTATTGCGTGTCATGTGGTGATAGCAAGCCTTCCGCCCACAAAATACATTGCAGTATATAAGGTCATTTCAAAATAAAAAAAACATGCAAATAAGGTGGACTTATTAATTAGCTCAGAAGAGATTTCTTCCAGACAATCTTTAATTACGATGTCAGATGTAATACGATCAGCATCAGAGTAATCTTACATCTCTGCGCTTAAAAAGAATAAGATAGAAGCGTTACATTTATATGATTTTGACTGTACAAGAATTGAAAAGGTATTTCATGAGGAAAGAATTCGAGAAAGATTTGACGCATGAAATTAATGGCAAGTGTGAATGAGAAAATTTGAGAGGGGTGGCTCTATAAACACGAGCAATGATAAAATCTGATCTGTACTACGCAAATCAGATGCGTAATGAAGAGAGTAAAATGAACACGGAATCGACGAGCATGTATGAAGACTATGAAGATACTTACGGATGTGGAAAGGCGAAAAATTGTGTCAGAATCGTAGTTTTCGTAGCATTTGGCGATCAATTTCCTCTGCATACCCCAGTGTGAGACAGGCGAGAGCGTATCGATGTATGTAATCTTCTATTGAGGCAAATGGTACCCACAATAGCATCGGGTGGAATATCTTCTAGCTGAAATGCGTAAAACATAACCTTCGAACCTACAGCTGTTATGAAACAAATATAACACCTTTTAGGCCTAGCATGCCACCCCCGAGAAAACGACAAAAATCAAGACGTGCCTCCATCTTTATTATTTTACGTATGCCAAAAAGAGCGCGCAGAGGCGGTCTGAAAAAACTCTGACACCAGGGCTCTGCCCACACGATAAGAAGAAGCGCGCATGACGGTTTTCTCGTTTAAACGCTTTGTCGTGGGTGGCATGCTAGCCGTGCAGGCAATGTCCACAGGGTTGTCGCATTGTCAAGGACTATGCGGAAGCGTGTGAGAGTTGTAACATCATATCACAAGGGTGCCAACCCTTCTACATACTTAATGAACATTCACATGTGAGTGGAGTATTTCTGTTTTAAATGAAAATTTAATGTTTCATGATTTCTGGTAACGCTTCTGTTGTGTTAAATTTTAAAACGATAACGTAACGAACGTAGATTTATTACGTGTGCACAATTATGGAAAGTCACACGTTAAATCAGCAGCCGAAAATGTCAAAATTTTATATTATGAACATGATTTTGAATATCACGATTTAAAAAAAATTGCACTTGGTTTTTCTACTTACGTAGTTAAGTCGAGGAAGTTTTCGAGGAAGTGTCTTTAGAGTATATGAGTGTTAGTCCCAAGACTTATGTAGATAAGGTTGAATTTCATTTTATTCGTTTTAAATTTTTTTTGGTCACGCTAGTTTTCGAACTAAATAGTAATAGTATAAGAGATAAGTGTACTTTTTGCAACCATCAGCAGCAAGGCTGATTCAGTGTTTATGGGGTGTAGAGCATCTCTGTGATGGGGATGGACCAGGTCTGCCTGCATAACTCCAGTCGATTTAGGAGTTACTGATGATCAAAGGTCTGTAAAAAATTAACGATCTGCCGTGCAGCTGATCGTATGATATTATTGTAGTATGCACTGTAGCTCTGTGAACAGTACAAAAACTTTCAAGTTCTGTGAGTCGGTTTAGGAGATACAGCCAGTCAAAGTTCCGACGTTTGAACGGCTGTATCTCCTAAACCGACTGATGAACCATGTCAGCTTTTGTACTGTTCACATAGTTACAGTGCATACTAAAACGATAACATCAGATCAGCGTCGATCAGCCTTGCAGCTGATCGTGAATTTTTTTCAGACCTTTAATCATCAGTAACTCCTAAACCGACATGGAGTTATGCAGGCAGACCTGGTCCATCCCCATCACAGAAAAGCTCTACACCCCTGAATCAGCCTTGCTGCTGATGGTTGCAAAAAGTACACTTATCTCTCGGAATATAAAGCAAAGCGATTTCTACTGGTTCTCTTTTATGATGGAGTTGGAACCTGTAGCAAGGCCTCCGACCATCACCATAGGGTTTACGGTCGTAAAGTATATGTATTTAATACGTTCATACCTCTATCCATTAGTCAGCTATTAAAGTGTCGTTGACATTTACCTGGAAAACAAAAAATACACAGTTAATATCCATTAAAAATGCACAGTAGCCTCAGCAAACAAAACCATTCGTTATTGTTAAACAAATTAGCGCGACAGTCGTTGTTTCCATTCATTTTGAGGTTTCACGGAAAAAAGGATAATTGGGAAAAAAGTTACAATGTACTTTTAGACATCGTACAATTTGGGCCACCATAATCTCTACAGGGTCCTTCTTAATATGCTGACACTTTTTTAAGGTGTTGACCAGACCGTCAAACTGAACAACTTCCTCTATGGGACCAACATCAAAATCGCGAAAAAAAAATACAGTTGTCCCATACGTTTGGCTCCGAGTAGGTTTGAAGTTTGGTATGGAAGTGATGATTTTTTTTTCGCGATTTCGATGTTGGTCCCATTGAGGAAGTTGTTCAGTTTGACGGTCTGATCATCACCTTAAAAAAGTGTCAGCATATTAAGAAGGACCCTATATAGGGGTGGTTAGAAACCTTGCTTCAATTATTATCTGTCTCAGTTTAGCACTTGTATAATTTAGAGATTGCGTGTGTTGTATATAATATGCAGATAACTTGTTTATTTCATAAGAACAATACAAGACAGTGACAGACTTACTAAGGTCGCAAGTAACACTATGGAATCCGTTTATGGAGGTAAGTGCATTACCGCAACAACAAGCTTCCTCGACGTACCAGTTAAAGACACAAAAATAGTGATTGTAGGTATAAATGTTAGAATATGACACCGTGTGACCCCTATAATATTGCGCAGATCTTCTTCTTATAGTGTGGGCAGCAACCTCTGGTCTCAGAGTTTTTTGAGACCGCTTCTGACGTGATTTTTAGGGTTCCGTACCCAAAGGGTGAAAACGGGACCCTATTACAAAGCCTACGTTGTCCGTCCGTCCGTCCGTCCGTCCGTCCGTCCGTCTGTCCGTCTGTCCGTCTGTCCGTCTGTCCGTCTGTCCGTCTGGCGTCTGTCCGTCTGTCCGTCTGTCCGTCTGTTCGTCTGTCCGTCTGTCCGTCTGTCCCTCTGTCCGTCTGTCCGTCTGTCCGTCTGTCCGTCTGTCCGTCTGTCCGTCTGTCCGTCTGTCCGTCCGTCAGTCCGTCCGTCTGTCCTACCTATTTAGGGCTGTAACTTTTGAACCTTAATAGCTAGATAGTTGAAATTTTCTCAGATTATGCGTTATTACGGCGGATTTGTTAACAAATAACAAAAATGTCAAAAAGTTAAAAATTAAGGGGGTTCTCAACAAGAAACTAATTTTTATCAACGTTTTTTCTGCACACTCTATCGTAAAAACGGTAATACATAAAAACGTCAAACTTAGTGTAATTATAGAGCAAACTCTACAGAATAACAACAAATACTAAAAACCGGTCAAGTGTGTGTGTGTGTGTGTGTGTGTGTGTGTGTGTGTGTGTGTGTGTGTGTGTCTCGCGCTAAAGGTCCCAGACAAAAAAAGTTTTTTTTTCTATGTTAATGTTGTGTTCTGTAGTGGTGTGGTACAGAACCCTTGGTGCGCGAGTAGCCCGACTCGCACTTGACCGCTTTTATTATGAATCGACTACTACCACCAGAAATAGTAGCCGGACCCAACGGCTTAACATGCCATCCGAAGCACGAAATCATCTTTCTTTTCAGACAATCAGATGATTCAGCCTGCAAAGTCCTAACAAACTGGGGAAAAACGTACCCCTTGTCGGTGTCCCCCGTGGGAATCGACCTCCGTGTTAAGAGCCCAAATGCTCAGAAACCATTAAACCACGGAGGCAGATGAAAAAAGTTCTGACTCAGCATTTAGGTTGAATTAAAAGCTGGCGTGCTGTTAATTCTGCCAGAACCCGCGCAACGTGAAACTGTTAATGTGGTGATATGTGGTTTACCCTTCCGCCTACAAAAAGAATACTGAATACGTGCTGCATAAGAACCTTAATTCTTTAGTCGCATTGTGCGACATCCACGGGAAAAATTTGGTGGTCTATTCTATGTCGCAACGGTTTTCACCTTTAGGTCCGCCACACACATACGGAATTGCAATCCGGAATCCTGAATCAGGATTACGATTTCGTATGTATTTTCCCCCTCCACAGTTGCGTTCGGAATTGCGCAGCTGTCAAATCCTATACATAATCACAATCCTGATTCGGAATTCCGGTTTGAAATTCCGTATGTGTGTGGCGGACCTTACGTTTCACCTTTTCGTATTAAATTGCTTGTGTCATTCGGTAGTAACACAAGTATTAAAGATTTTATACAAAAATGCTTAAATATGAATCTTATTGCAAAGACTTAAGACGTTACGTTATTCTCATTAGCAGGTCATCGAACCTTTCTAAATATGTTTGTTTACGCACATGCTAATATCATTGTTAATTATTCAGCTTGAATGATCTGTTTCTTTACATTGAGTAGTACAATTTGTATGGACATCGATAAGTAGAGTAATACATTGTATGGTATGTCGTTGACACGTTATATAGCGTGAAGTGGTGTTAACCCGAAAATAATTACATAAGATGATTCACGTCTTCGTTTGGTGTTTTAAACATTAAACCAATAGGAAATAAATGATGTTGAATGATTGTAATAATAATGGGCAAAGTGGAGGGCAAAAGAAGCGTCGGTAGGCCACGAATGCCAAGGCTCGCGAACCTAAAAGAGTGGACAGATATCACCAGCGTCGAAGAGCTGTTTCGTTTGGCGAGAGGGATATGCAGAGCTGACTGCCAACCTCCACTAATGGAGAGGAACCCGAAGAAGAAGAATGATTAGAATGATTGTAATTGAGGCTACAATTGATTCTGTCAGTAAAAGATCTTAGCGGAAACGTGGACCCTGGCGAGTCTATCAACTCCAAGTCGCACAGCGTTCTATACACTCCTATTTTTTATCACAGGAAATTTTTTTAAGAGGATCGGCGGGCTGAAATGGTAATTTGGAGAATAGGCCACTATTCCGGACAAATATGAATGTATATAACATTCATATTTGTCCGATCCGCCCCACCTATACACCCCTTCGGCTAGAGTGCAAAAGAGAGAACTGCAGCTCGGGCCGATTTTATCTGCATAAAATCGACGAAATCAGCATTTCGTATTGCCCTTTTTCTCCTCCAAAACTCAACCGATTTTAAATAAAATCGACGAAATCAGCATTTCGTATTGCCCTGTTTTCTCCTACGAAACTAAACCGATTTTAATATTTCTTTAAAAAATAATATGAGAAAGACTTTCGCTAGGGTGTACAATAAAATGGGACAGCTACTCAAAGGGGTGCTTCAGACCATCAAACTGAACAACTTTCCCTATGGGACCAATATCGAAATCGCGAAAAAAAAAACCGCTCTCCCATACAAAACTGCAAACATAACACGACTGAAATGTATGGGACAGTAGATTTTTTTTTCGCGATTTCGATATTGGTCCCATAGAGAAAGTTGTTCAGTTTGATGGTCTGAAGCACCCCTTTAAGTAGCTGTCCCATTTTATTGTACACCCTGTATATGTCTTTTTTTTAACACCCCCTTATTTTCTCCATACTGTCGTATAGCACGAATGAATACTTGGTGGTAGGGACCTTCCGACGCGGTGGTAGGGACAGAAAGCTATCTGTGTGATAGATATTCTTTTAAATGAAAAATTTTTTGTGTGATAGCGCACGATTTCATACGTTTTGTTTTTTCTAAATGACGTATACAGCATTGCTAGTCAACCGAGCCAGTGAACAAACTTAAGCAACCGACCAACTGCCTCCGTGGTCTAGTGGTTAAGAGCATTGGCTCTCGATACGGAGGTCGTGTGTTCGATTCCCATGGGGGACACCTAGTGACTTTGTGCGTTTTTCCCCAGTTGGTTAGGACATTTCAGGCTGAATCACCTGATTGTCCGAAAAGAAAAATGATTCCGTGCTTCGGATGGCACGCTAAGCCGTTGGTCCCGGCTACTATCTCTGGTGGTAGTAGTCGTTAAAAATAAAAACCACGTCAAAGGCCGTAAGGCGGTCTGAAAAAACTCTGACACTAGGGCTCTGCCCACACGATAAGAAGAAGCAACCGACCTAGGAGCTAGGAGTATGCAGAGGGGTATGGAGTGGGTATATGTCGTGGCTGTCCACGGCGGCGGGGACATCGATTACGGTGACGACGTATTGTTATCGTGTTAACGTGTTGTCTGAGTTTTCGATTGCGAGTCGTGTCTGTTGACCCCTATTTCTAAGCAATTTCCTCACCATATATTTTATACACTTTTCCACTACTTCAGCAACAAATTAGATTTAAAAAAAGCGAGTAAATCGATTACAATCTATTCATAGTTCTTACGGAATTGAAAAACAAACCGATCGGCGCGTGCGCATCTGAAATAGATCGGTCAGAAATAAATAAGTACTTGCCAGTAGTACGTCGTAAATAGAGTTTTAATAGTTGTTTTAATAGTGCTGTCTCATACACTCCTTGGTTAAGACGTGGGTGTGAAAAGAACAGGATGTTTTAGTGGTTTATCCGGTTAAACTCTAAACTAAAATTGGAAATGTAGAAAACAAACTTTAACCAGCGGTTTCACCCGCGTAGAATTTCTTTTGCTTTCGAAATTAAAATAAGTAGCATATTATTGTGTATAATTTAAGATAGCGATAAACAAAACAGTAGGTATGCAGTTTTCTATGGAACAGTTGATTTTTTTCGCGGTTTGATCCCATAGAGCAGGTTGTTTAGTTTGATGGTCTGATCATCCCCCTTAACTACCGTCAGCATACTAAAAAGGACCCTGTATGTAATATCATCATCATCAGCCTATATTATAAGTCCCACTGCAGGGCACAGGCCTACCCTCAGGGCTATGGGCATGGGAGTCAGTCCAGCATGCGTGCCCAATGCTGATTGGTAGACTTCACATACGCATCAGAATGTCTTCTTCAGCGTATGCAGGTTTCCTCACGATGTTTTCCTTCACCGTTTGAGCAAAACGATAAGGTCGGTATTACGTAGCGTAGTACACACGGCGACACATCAAGCTATACAAAACCAAAATAAGCTGGCCGCGCGTAGGACGAGTAACGTATAACGTCACGCGACCAGCTTATATTGGTTTTGTATAGCTTGATGTGTCGCCGTGTGTACATAAGTTAAGTTTCTGACGTCCCGATAGCTCAGTCGGCAGTGGAGCTGCCTGCAGTGCCGAGCATTGGGGGTCGAATCCCATAAGGGACAAATATTTTTATGAAGAATACGAATACATTGTCCAAGATATTTTTATCTTGTATCCGAGTCATGGATGTTTGTATCTATAATTTATGTTATATATTTTATATCTTTGTCCAGTCATCGTAAAATACGAGTCCAGGAGTGTGATTTTTGAATCTCATACGTTGAACTCAGGAGTTAAAAATTTATGGAAATACGCATCTTTCTACTGCTGATTTGACTTTCAAAAATCATACTTCAGGAGTGCGATTTTTGAAAGTCAAATCAGCAGTAGAAGGATGCGTATCTCCATTGTAATTTTGACATTTTCAACTGCTGAACTCAGCGAATGAGATTCAAAAATCGCACTCCAGGCTAGATTTTGATACTATAAATGTGACCAGATAATTGTTTTAAAAACACATTGGCACGTGGCATGTCGATTTGCTAATTCGAACCCAGACCTGCATGATTGAGTATATGTAATATGTAGAATAGAAACTGATTTGAATTTATATTAATTCAAAATCACGATCACGGCTTTAAACAAAGACCATATAAACAAATCTATAATTTAAAAGAGTACTATACTAGCATTCGTGATGCACGCGCATTGACCAATTATAGTCCACTCATTATATTCCTTGTGACACCTAATTCCTAAGTGATAAGGTTGACAATAGAATGGATCTTTTATGTCATTATCCACTCTATTAGTTAGACTTATAGATCACGATATCATATCATTATTACTTGTATTACGATCTGAGATTCAGTACACGCGTTAGGTCAATGAACTTAGTAGGTTCGTATTACTTTTTAGATTCTGTGAAATAAGATATTTGGGTTGACACTGATACTGATAGTGATCGTAGCCTAATTTGTAATGAAGATGTAATTGAAATCTAATCTTACTTGTCCTCCAAAACAAAAGCAACAGATTGAATATGTATTGTTCCACATTTACCTAATAATAAATGGTTTAAGGCGGTTGCAGAGGGGTCAATTTTATACAAAACTTTGACGCACAATACGCTTAGACGGTATTCATATAAGTGACTTTGTGTATACAGGGTGTATAATAAAATGGGACAGCTACTTAAAGGGGTGCTTCAGACCATCAAACTGAACAACTTTCTCTATGGGACCAATATCGAAATCGCGAAAAAAAATCTGCTGTCCCATACATTTCAGTCGAGTTATGTTTGCAGTTTTGAATGGGAGAGCGGATTTTTTTTTCCCGATTTCGATATTGGTCCCATACAGAAAGTTGTTCAGTTTGATAGTCTGAAGCACCCCTTTAAGTAGCTGTCCCATTTTATTGTACACCCTGTATATGGAAAAATAGTTAAGAAAATCTAGATGTCGCGTATCAAATTTGCAATTTGTAATATAATTACGAAGATATAAAGCTTTGACATTTTTCATACAAAATTTTCAAAGCTTTATATCTCCGTAATTATTTATAAATTGCAAATTTTATTTGATACGCGACATCATTTTCTAAACTATTTTTCCATATATAAAATATTACTTTTATTAATTCCGTCTACGCGTATTGTGCGTCAAGCGTTTGTATGGACTGAAACTACCCTAAGACGTCTGTAACTCCTTAAATCGACTGAAGTTACGCAGGCAGACCTGGTCCATCCCCATCACAGAGATACTCTACACTCTATTCATGAACACTGAATCAGCCTTGCAGCTGATGGTTGCCAAAAGTACGGTTATCTCTTATACTATAAATGTAGGTACCTACTTGAGCCTTGTTACAACGGCAAGCTTAAAAATTTTGTCGGTAGTTGTAGCAAAGCTTCTGACCACCCCGAGAGGGATTATGGTCGTGAGTTAATGCAGGTATGTATGTATGTAAAAAGAATAATGGCAATATCATACATGAAACTATAAAAATAGTTTAGGAATTTTGATTGCGAAAACAATTTCACAGAGCATTAAAGACGGCGTTTGCGCAGCTATTCTTGGCTTGTTGAACAAACGCTAGACTTTATAGGTCCAAGTATAACATTTATAAATAGAATTTTGTAGCAGTTCTTTAAAATTTCAATTTAAATAGTTAAATGAAAGTACACCTTCTCTGCGTGTGAGGATAGGGCAAGTAATGTTTTGTAGACTGACAATATAAAACTACCTATTTATGTTTATCACTAAATTATACATTTATTCTCACGCCTGTCTCTGTGTCCTGTAGGTGCTTTTAAGGGTTCCGTACCCAAAGGGGGCGAACAGTCAGTGTGTGATGGGATCGCGCTAAGGATCAAGGAGTAAACAAAATTTTCGGTAATATTGTATGGTGGTACAGAACCATCTGTGGGTGAATCCGAATCGCACATGGTCAGTTTTTTGTAATATCAATGTTGGTCTCATAGGTAGTGAAAGTTGTTCAGTTTGATGGGCTGAAACACCCGTACGTAACCTCCCGTAACGCATTAAAGTTTACAACCATTATGCTAAAACAGTTTACCTTACCGTATTTAGCAGTGGTGGAAAGAACTCTGTCTATCCAAAAACGGATTATGGTCGTGTTTTTATGTACAAACAAATGGTGCAGAAGTGCGATTTTTGAAAATCATACGAGCGACTTGGCAGTAGAAAATGTCAAAATTACTATGGAGATTATGCATCTTTCTACTGACAAGTCGCTCGTATGATTTTCAAAAATCGCACTCCAAGTCTGTTACAATTTCCGCATAGACGCAAAAAAGTATTCGAGATATTTCACATTCGACTGTATCATTGAAATCCATCGAAGGTCGTATTCTATCTATCTCATTCACACAAACACAGAATCAGAACGAAGGTTGAGACAGATAGAGCCGTTAGTAAGATTATACCCTTTCCATTTTCACCCCATAAAATCTACTGCGTGATTTGGAAGCATATCGACCCCTCTGGCCTCAATTGTCGTAAACGCCATAAACGACTTTTTACAGGGGAAGCAAAAAACCAAAAATAGAAAAAAGAAAAATTAATATCTTTTTTACTTTTTTAGCTATATTGATGATACTTACATAAAATTACTCGTGCTCAAATGTTTCAAAAACTCATAAGTATTGCACTGAAGTAGAATGCAGATTTAAGAAGTTAGCATGGAGATACGCCCTAAAATAAAACTGTTGAATGGTGTTTACTACCCAAAAATAGTATAAAAATGTATTGCTGATTAATAATAAAGTAGTAAAAGCATTTTTATAAACAAACAGGCAGTGATTAAGCAGTAAAAGGCTATTTTAATAAACTAATTTTTATGTTTTATTTATTGTGGGCTAAGGTAATTATGTGTTAAGGTAATGTGTTATATTCAGATACTTAGCAAAAACAATTATACCCTATTTCCATTAAAAAAATGTTCAAGAATAGGTGGGTATTAATTAATTTTAGGTAAAGGGTGAATAGCTCATCGTTTATTGTGTCTTTAATAAAAATATTTTATAATCTTTGAATCATTTATTTTCATAATTAAATTGTAGGCACATGTTTCATGTTCATACATCACATTTACATTTTTTAACTTTCATAGGATAAGAAAAAGAAAAAATCACGCATAAAATTAAAAAAGGAACTTTTGGTAATTATTAATTTACACGACATTAAAATAATAGCTGCATTTTCATCCTCTTCGTCACATTCTAACAGGACGTCCAAGACTTGAGCCTCATTTGGAAGTAGTAAATATTCGTTATGGTAATGTTTAAATTCTTTAAATTTATGGATAATTTATTGTTAAGAGGATGGTGTAGTGATACGACAATCAAGCAAAACGCAAGCCAAATAGATCAACCAAATGTATATAAGCTTTCTTGCGTATCGTCTTTGAGCTTGGCCGGCGGCGTTAACGTTTTTCTCCCCTTTGAAAACAACGCATTTTGATAATTTTTGGCTCATTAATCCAAAGATAGAAAACTAGGTTTATTAATCCGTTTGTACGTTTTGATATTTTTGATGTACTTTTATGTATGTATATTAAATAAAATATAAGCGTTTTTAGATTTTCATACATAACATTACATTTTTGCTTACAATTTCGCTGCTATATCAAATATTGAAAAAATCAAAACGTACGAACCTAGTTTTTGGTCTTAAGAATAAGTGTACCAATAATCATTACAATATGTTATGTTTTGGGGGTTGGGAATGGTTTTTTTAACCGACGAAAACAAAACAAAAAAAAACGAGGTGGTTTTCAAGTCTCAATACCTTATGGAACATGCTAATACAAAATACATACATACACTACACTAGTTACATAAATACATTTATTTACACAGTACAACGGTTTTCCTATATCCTGTTACTTTGTTTCGTAAATTAACTTTAGCTTTAACTTTTTTTATAAATGTACTTCTTACTCCTGGCGGGAGAAGACCTGGTGACTTGAAGTACAGGTATGTGTGCGCAAGTACACATACTTACCAAGCAACAGTCTCCACCCACAAACTCTTGTACTTCATTTAATATTTTTATTGCTCTTATTAATTTTGTGTTTGTGGTGAGAAAAATAAAAAAAATTGTATTGTATTTGTATTTGTAAGTCGACGCGTATATTTGTTGTTTTTTTTTTTATGTTTGAACACGCATAACTTTTTACAGAGTATCTAATCCGATTTTGATAATTTTTGTTTTATTTAGTAGGTCATAGGTACTTCAGAGGTGGTCCCATTTTAATTTGGTGAAGATCTGGTAAAGGGCTTTCGGAGATAGACAATAGAACTCTCTAAAAATCTATAGCATATCATCGACGATTCAAATAAATGATTCGATAACTTCTTACAGAATAGTCCGATTTTGATAATTTTTTTTGTTTTGTACGTCGTACTTCAGAGGTGGTCCCATTTTAATTTGGTGAAGATCTAGTAAAGAACTTCGGAGATAGACAAAAGAACTCTTCAAAGATCATAGCATATCATCGACGATTGAAATAAATGATTCGTGTTCATGTTTACATGTACAACGGATGTGTCGTTAACGACATTTTAAGTTAACAATTTGTACGTTTAGGGACGTAAATGACACGATTCAACGTCTGTTCAGGTGACACCGGGTCGTAAACGACATTTTAAGTTATCAATTTGTTCGTTTTGGGACGTAAATAACACGATTCAACGTCTGTTCAGGTGACACCGAGTCGTGAACGACATTTTAAGTTATCAATTTGTTCGTTTTAGGAGGTAAATGACACGATTCAACGTCTATTCAGGTGACACCGGGTCGTAAACGACATTTTAGGTTAACAATTTGTTCGTTTTGGGACGTAAATGACACGATTCAACGTCTGTTCGGGTGACACCGGGTCGTAAACGACATTTTAAGTTAACAATTTGTTCGTTTTGGGACGTAAATGACACAATATAACGTTCCTTTCTTTGCGCATTTGTTAGATAATTGACAAACCAAAATATTTCAAATTCCATTAAATTATGCTTATTAATAAAAAGGCAACTTTTTGACTTGAAATCGACAACGAACGACGACGAAGGGTGCTAGTCTCTCAAAGGTATGCCATACTAATAATTGTACTTGTTGTACTACTTGTAATACTTGTTTACTAAATAAATGTGGATTAACATGGTTAGTAATTCTGAAAGGTAAGCCGATAAGAGTCGGTATGTAGGTACGGCCACTGGCATTTACGTCACTACATCGTAGAGCGTATTTTGAAAAATCATTTTTTTTGCTTTTACGACACATATTATGAAATTGTGATTATGGTTTGATTGGGTCGTAAACGACATATTTTGTAATCTTCGAATGAAAATGTCTTTTATGTCTTTTCGATTGGTGTTTACGTCACAGGATCAAATATTTTGTAAATGAAATGTCTTTTACGTTGACTTTTATTTATTTTATTAGTTTTAGACAAAAAAAAACAATGGTAGTAAACGACATTTTTTTGGGATTAGAAGAAGTTTAAATACACCGATCGATAGAGCGAAAAAAAATAAACAAAACTGCATTTTTAACTCATTTTGGCCAAAAGTGGCGTTTACGACAATTGAGGCCAGAGGGGTCGATATTGTCTATGTAAACAGTTCGGTAGAAACTTATTGAATAAGCTTTGTCGAAAACCATTGGTATTCGAGCAGAATAATTTACTTCAGTAGAACAGAACTTTAGATAATTTTGCAAAGAACATCCCATCAAAAACATGTCATGTAAAAAAGTGGCCATGACTCACAATCCTTTTACTCTTAAAAAGTTATGAGAACTCATTTCAAGCTAGGTTTTGATGATCAACAGTGTGTAAGTGGGTAGGTGGGTGGGTGGGTGTGTGTGTGTAGTGAGTAACGAAATCCACGAAGATTGCGTATTAATAAAATCTAAAGTAGTCGGGCTATAAATATGAAATTAGGTACGTTTTATTAGAGTGACAACCACATGCTTGTCTTGAAAATTTGAGCACACAGGTACTATCCAGACTGAAGTTATGAGCGCTCAAAAATACGCCGAATCTCTTCGAAAAAAGGTACGGTATAGTGCGCTGCTTTTTTGACTCGTCTTAGCGGGGGCACTGCCGTGCCCCCAAATTATTCATTTATTCATATACAGGGTGTACAATAAAATGGAACAGCTACTCAAAGGGGTGCTTCAGACCATCAAACTGAACAACTTTCTCTATGCGACCAATATCGAAATCGCGAAAAAAAAATCCGCTCTCCCATACAAAACTGCAAACATAACTCGACTGAAATGTATGGGACAGCAGATTTTTTTTCGCGATTTCGATATTGGTCCCATAGAGAAGGTTGTTCAGTTTGATGGTCTGAAGCACCCCTTTAAGTAGCTGTCCCATTTTATTGTACACCCTGTATATAAAAACACCGGATTTCCCTTTCAGAGCAGTCAGAAAAGCTGTTAAAAATACTTATATACAGGTGCATTTTTAGCGTAATACCTAATTAGCATTTCATAATGGATTAACAAGTTCTGTGAGACCTTGCTTCATGCTTTTCATGATTCCACGTCAACTGGAAGGAGCCCATAGGTTTTAGATTTGGTTATGACTATCAAAATAGACGTGACATAAATGGTAGTAGGAATCTTTTGATTGCGTTGATTTAGAAGCTTGTATTTTTTACACCTCCAAGAGATTTTAAACCAGTGCTCAAAATTCAAAAAATTCAAAATTCAAAATTTTTTATTCAAAATAATATCATATAGATAGCTTTTTGACGTCATTTTTTGACTCTACCACCGCGTCGGAAGGTGTTCCGTTGAGAGAAGATGCGGCCAGAAACTCTACAACACACATCTTTTAAACAAAACAAAATGTACAAAGTACAATTAAAATACAATATTGCATTACATAGTGTAAAATTGTCAAGACCAGACATTTTGGTCATTCAAATAATCATCGAGTTTATAGTAACCTTTTTTACAGAGGACTTGTTTAACATGAGACTTAAACTTTTTGTCTGGTAAGTTTAGAATATCCTCTGGTATCTTATTATAAAAGCGTATACAGTGCCCCGTGAAAGATGTGTTGACTTTACTGAGTCGAAAATGTGGGAATACTAATTTATTTTTATTTCTTGTATTGTAATTATGAACGTCACTGTTTTTGCTTATTAAAATGTATATTATTTTCAACTTGATACCTCTCTACTTGTTTCTGAGATAAAGGGTCTTGATAGACGGAGATACATACTTACAGACGGAAAACAAAGTGATTCTATAAGAGTTTCGTTTTGAGGTACAGAACCCTGAAAAGATTACGATAATAATTATGGTGTTTATGTATCCTTGACTCCAAATATCGGCTTTTTTATTTGTTGTCTGTATTTTTATCTGTTTGTTCGAGCATAAAAAAAAAGCCGTGGTGGTCCAGTGGTGAGTAACCTTGCCTGCCGTGCAGGAGGCGAAGGTTCGATCCCCGTCCAGGCCGACTCGTACCAATGAGTTTTTCGAAATTTATGTACGATTTGTAACACCACTGGCTTTTCGGTGAAGGAAAACATCGTGAGGAAACCTGCATGCTTCAATTTCGAGGCATGTATCGTACCTACTGTCCATTACAAGTGGCGACGGGCTCACTCCCCTTCACACTGGACAGAGTTTCGGTACTACTAGTGAAACAGTTTCAGAATATCTCTGACTACCCCCTCGGGGAATATAGTCGTGAGCATATGCATGCTGTTCGAGCATCACGCAAAAATTTCTGGACAGATTTTAATGAAACTTTTATTTTTTTAAACTGCTAGTATACTATTTTATCTCGCTGCTACGATGACGGGAGCCGGTGCGGGCGAAGTCGCGTTTAAATAAAATTTAGTTTCTAATGAAATACAATTTCGCCTCATTTCAGTGAAGAAATCTTGCTGAAACATTCCATATTCCGACGCTTCGTACATTAGTTTCAGAGTTCAGGTACTCAAACACGTGTCCCGTATAATACTACCTACGTGTAAGTACAGTTGGCGACATAAATACTAATAATTTTATTCGTATAATTACAACATGATCATGACAAAAAGAAGAACTAGACAGAGTTACTTAGCACAGGTGACAGAAAAGGTTGATGTCGTGTCGTATAAGCCGATGGCTTAGTTTGTAGTTAAATTGCCTGCTGATCTGAGGGTCGCGGGTTCGAAATTGCGAATCTGAAAATGATGAATATGAATAACAACTATACGGGTATATTGTACCCGAGTCATGTATGTTTTCCAAACACCTGCACGAGAGAGGACCTCAATAAGGCTACACTGGACGCTGTCAGGCTGGCCGAATATCTGGCCAATAAAATATAGAAATAGTAGAACAATTGACACGAAAAAAAGAAGATGTATGTTTTTATCAAATTATGTATGTATACTAATAAAGTAAGTATGAAATGGATGACTGCGGTAGGAGAGGAAGGCCGAAGAAAGATGGATGGATTGTGTGAAGGATGATATGTGTAAGAAAGAAGTGAGTGTTGAGACGACGGCTAAGAGAGATGAATGGAAGAGGATGAGATATCGCACCGACCCCAAATAATGAGAAATGGGCAAGAGAATGATGAAGGGCTTATTCTGGTACTTTCAATGCAGCGTTGCCAGATTTTTTTTCGGGCAAATCGGGATTCTGAAGCTTTTTGAGTAAAAAAAGCGGGATTCGTTCGTCGAAAGCGGGACATAATAAAGTATTTTTTTACAACTTATGCTCTTATCCGAGTTTCAAATTAAGTATACAATGATGTTGATGATAGATAGCCATAGAAACGTATTTTAATGATTATATTTCTCTGAAGATTTAACATCTTTTAAAGTTTTAATTTTTTTCTTTAATATAGTTGAACAGGATAGCTCCAGATTGAATTGGATGAGCAATTCCCGAAAAGCCTCTCCCGCGCGGGACATTCAATTTTGGGCTAAAAATCGGGACGTCCCGCCAAAATCGGGACGTCTGGCAACGCTGTTTCAATGGGACAAGATAATCCGTGAGCCAATGTTCAAGTATATTTATTTTATTTATTATAATGTTTCAGAGTGTACAACACATACTTTGCATCGAAACTTACGAACACACATTAATCATCCGGCAAGTTTGTGTTTGTATACAGATGCCGGTAACGTCCAGAGTTAAACTGTTTCGTACTTTACGACTGAAACGACAACGGAATCGGTTATGTTTCATACATTTTTCACGTCTCTGGAATGACAGCAGAATTTAAAGATTTGGCAATGTTAAAACGTTAAACCAACGCGGAGAAAAATATCCAGTTGTTTTTACAACTATTTGTTTTAGCAGACTTTACTAGCAAAGTTGTTATAACTTCAGGGGGTTAGGTTAGGGTAAACAGTTGCATTACTTAAACGGGTGATTGTACCCATGATACTGAATAACTTTCCCTCTGAAACCTATAGAAAATTCGCAAAAAAAATTGGACTCAACTGTTTACCCTAACACCCCCTGTATGTATGCATGTATGTATGTATAATTAGTTTTACAATGTTCAAGATATCAACACTAGTATAAAAATGTAACAGAAGTGTATCTGTACATAGAAGATTTTTACAAAAAAAATTTAGATTATGGTGTTTAGGTGAAAATCACCGAAACATTTTTTTTGTCTTTTTGTTAGAGCACAACGCGAGAACTACTAGACCAATTTCGATGTAACTTTTGTGTGTTCAAGAGCTTATTAAGAGATAAAACTTAAAAAACTGTTAAGTACTTTATCTCCGTACGATAATATGAGCCGGTGCTGACAACGCGCGGATTTTAAAACGAACTACAACCCCTATACATTACTAGTCCCCGAACAAAATTCCATGTACAACAATTTTCAATTTCCCAAAAACATCTCACAATGCTTCACACATACCTACAACATCCCATGCCTTTATCCTATCTCTGAAAAAATCGCGAAGCTTTAGGGTTGCCAGACGTACAAGCTTTCTCGTAAAGTCGTACATGTACAAAACAATTAACAATTATAATAAAAACGGAACTTATCGTCTTCTTTTTTTTATAAATAATGGACTCTTGCTTGTGCGTTAGCAGTCTTACGGCCTCTTACGTGGTTTTTTTATTTAACGACTACTACCACCAGAGATAGTAGCCGGGACCAACGGCTTAACGTGCCATTCTCGTTCTTTTCAGACAGTCAGGTGATTCAGCCTGGAATATCCTAACTAACGTAAAACGTAACGTAAAAGTCGTGGGTTCGACTCCCACGGGGAGCCCCTATGTAGCTTTATGCGTTTCTCCTCAGTTGGTTAGGACGGAACTTGTGATGTGGGGTATGCGGGGAATAAGTATTTTTTTTTTAATTTGATTATGTTAAACATTTTTAATTTCGTGAGAGAATTTGTATTAACAATACGAGATTTTTGGCACATCTAGGTACGAGAATTTTTTTTGGCAACCCTGCCTTATTGAACAGTAAACATCTCATTTTATCGTACCTAGTTCACCCCTTCCCGCTCCCTTCACATCAAAGATTGAAGAGTCTCCCCACGATGTAACATTTACATGAAAATGGAAGGTTTTTGACCCTTTTCAGTGAATTGCATTTTGTTTTATTTATTTCTTCTTTGTCTTGTCAATTTAGTTTTGCATGTTTCAAGAGTAGTTCCTTTAGCTTATGCATCCAATATTGTACAGTACTTACGACCAGGAAAATTATTAACATTATTAATTATTAACTTGGCAATCGATGTTTGCGCAGTGTCCCCGACAAAACCCGAAGTCGTTTGAGGGTACAAAATCGAATAGCAGCGAAAAGTGTGCGAAAACAATTAGCTAATATCGTTGCAAGGCATGGAAGGTGGCACATCCCTTAGACAATTTAATAGTATGGACGCGTAACGCGTGTCATTCTCCTATCTAAATTTTCTGCCACTTTTTGCGGGGGGCGAAGTAACATGAAATTCGCAACTTTGGATTTTATTCCGTATAACTTTAGATTCTGATTTTGAATGTTAAAAATCATGAAAAGTAGTCTCGTGTGAACCCCAAACGTTCTAAGTTCAAAATTATTGTTTCGCAATTATAGGCTGTCTCGTTTAGTGATAAGGTATAAAATTGAGTGTAAATGCTCAGGATCAATTAGTCTCATACCGTGGCAGAGGGGAAATGCTACCGCAAGGCCAGTCCTTACTATTAAATTGTCTAAGGGCACATCCTTATTAGTCAATGTAATACTGCGCAGGTACATCGGGGGAACTTATAAATCTGGTGGGTACTACTGTGTACATGTGAAAGTTTGTGACGATGTCTGGATGTTTTTTTTTATCTTTTTTTTTTTGGAGCTTTAAACCCTGAGGTTATGTCACCCTTGACTCTACAAAGCAAAAAAATTAAACCTAGTTTATGTTTGTGGTCACAAACATTGGATGTTTGTTTATAATTGAGTCAACTCAATCAAGCATAAACTACTGAATAGATTTCGATGTTTGGCACAAATATACAGGGTCCTTCTTAATTATGATCGTTTTTAAAGGAATGATCAGACCATCAACCTGAACAAATTTCTCTATGGAACCAACGTCGAAATCGCGAAGAAAAAATTCAAATGTCCCATACAAAACTGCAATCCTACTCTATGAGACAGCAGATTTTTTTGCGATTTCGAAGAGGGTCCCGATGAGAAAGTTGTTTAGTTTGATGGTCTGATTATCCTCTTACAAAACCATAAGCATATTTTGTCGGACTCTGTATGTATGGTGGATACGAATAGATCATTGTGTACGTTTTGAATTTAAACATTGCTAAAACTACCGGCTATCGGATGTAGGTACTTTTATCTTCTCAACTGTCATGAGGCCCATTGCGGGTTTCCGTCAAAAACCCCGATACTGTCGCGAGGCCGAATGTTTTGAAGACATAATAGTGACTAATGTCGTTTGTCT
This sequence comes from Agonopterix subpropinquella, assembly GCA_922987775.1. NCBI lineage: Eukaryota > Metazoa > Arthropoda > Insecta > Lepidoptera > Depressariidae > Agonopterix > Agonopterix subpropinquella. The sequence goes on along the minus strand of OV277709.1, from coordinate 16,258,487 downwards.
TGCTCTGACTTAAGCAGCGGCTTCTCGATAATAGAGAAAGCGAGAAAAAAATTTTGAACCATTGTGGCGTCGACAATTGAATATGGTGGCCGGGAAGTTGACGTTCAAACGTAAAATTTAGGTCCGGTATGTCGTGGGGTATCCGAATCACCCCCATGTATGTTCCGCGATTTTTTATAGTTTTCGAGTTATGATGATTTTTGCAACTTAATCATCATGAATTGTGCCTTTATTCATAACATCATCAGCATCGTAACTTTGATAAAAGTTATGAAAATATTGGTCTATAGTAAAAAATTTGCGATCCGTGAATTATGACTTAATTTTCAACTTTAAATTAAAACTCTAACCAGGTGACCTTCGTTACATAAAAACCACGTCAGAGGCCGTAAGGCAGTCTGAAAAAACTGACACCAGGGCTCTGCCCACACGATAAGAAGAACATGTTATTTAAGCTTTTAGTGATAAATTTTAGTAATAAGTCCCATAGAACGAAAGAAATCTTGATTTTAGAAAACCATGGCATTCCACGATTCCCATACTGTCGTAAAGCCCGCAGGGGGCATGACAGTATAGGGAAATGTTGCCATTTTTATGTGACAGTGGAGAGGATATGCTAAGATATTTATATATGTAGGTAGATGCGTTGTCCGCGCTTCAAGATGGCAACAAAAAGTAAGGTAATTGCCCGGCTTTCACATAGTCACGCGCCGTCTAGTGTTTTTAAAGTGCAATGATGTTAGCGTATGACGCTTCTATTTGTAAAACGTGCAGTTGTGACAAGGGTTATTTTTATCATTTTCTGGGCATAAGATATAGTATCTGTATTCTGGGTTATGTCATGTGGTTCTATGAATAGACAGCCCTACTTTTCCCCGTGGATGTCGTACTTATACGAGGCGGCTAAGGCATGTTTCTTTAGCAGTATTTTTCTAGGTGACTTTTAAGTTCCTACCTACTGCAGTTCAAATTCAATTTCAACGTGTATTTTCTCGTGGCGAAACGTTTTTCTTACGTGCAAGCATTTTCTCTCGATGACTTTAGAAAATTACCTTCAGTTCGTAATAGGTATTTAGGGAGTTGCTAGCATAGTTGAAGTTCTTTCGTCTCTTTTCTATTTGTAGGTAATACACATGGCGACAGATCGACCTACCTATAGTTGAACCACAGCCCGGACACTGCATACAAAAATTTTAAATTGACAAGATGACGTCAGCACATGCGAAACCAAAGAAATTGAACCTTAAGTCTTCTTCGTAGGTAACGAGTAACCGGCGATAGAGGGGGTGACGGTGAGGTAAAAAGTTGGTGGGAGGAAGGATGTGTCTACTAATCTACTAATACTCTTTCTTATACTGTGGTTGAACCATAAAGGTATTATACTACGTAAGAGAGGCATTGACAGCTGAGAGATCGAGATGTACCTAGCGGCATGCCTGTATAATAGAAAGAGATACGTGACGCGAGGCAATAGAACCATTTTTGGGGATTTGGAGTCCTGGTAAAAATTCGGTTTCAGTGAATAATCGTGAACCTAAAGTGAAATCGTAGATAATTTTGTGAAATATACTAATACTGTTTCATTAAATTATCCACGATTTCACGTTAGATTGAGAATTATACACAGAAACCAAATTTTTACCCTGCCTAGGAGTTCAAAAAAAGACCAAAAACGGTTTCATTTTACAACTCATGTCACTTACTCTATTCCGTAAGGTATAATAATGAAATGTTACTATGGTCGTCGTGCGTGCATACATACTTCTGCTGTTCTACTATTCTAATTGTGGCTCCATCATAGTGTTGATGATTTTGCCAATGTCTAGTTTAAATATAAAAGTACTTGATGTTGTAGGATTTTATTTATTTTGTGACTTCAAGGGTTAAATAACAGACTTACAACGTTACTCTCACTGTGCTATTACTTCTACATATTAACATTTTCAAATCAATAAATAATTAGTCCATATCTTGAAAACTACTGAACCGATTTTGATGAAACTTGCACTGTACCCTAAGTTAGAGTAAATGTAAGTCAATAAAAAAAGAATGGTCACAATCCGATTAATAGTTTCGGAGAAATGCGTGGATACATACATACATACATACAAAATCTCATAGGTGTATTGTGTACCTATGAGATTTTGAATATTTGTTTGGAAGCCCTAATAGATTATTATATGTGAATGTTTTGCATATAAGCATATGCTCACGACTATATTCCCCGAGGGGTAGTCAGAGATATTCTGAAACTTCAGAACATCCACGTTTCACTAGTAGTACCGAAACTCTGTCCAGTGTGACGGGGAGTGAGCCCGTCGCCACTTATAATGGACAGTAGGTACAATACATGCCTCGAAATTGAAGCATGCAGGTTTCCTCACGATGTTTTCCTTCACCGAAAAGCCAGTGGTGTTAGAAATCGTACATAAATTCCGAAAAAGTCATTGGTACGAGTCGGCCTGGACGGGGATCGAACCATCGCCTCCTGCACGGCAGGCAAGGTTACTCGCCACTGGACCACCACGGCTTTTTGCAATTCCTGTAATATTACATACATACGTATCGAATTGATAACCTCCTTTTTTTAAGTCGGTTAAAAATACTAGATATGTCATTCTAAGCATGTGCTAAAGACGAGGTTGTCTGATAAGAATAGCTTTTTATGTTACCCGACTGCGCCAGAAGGAGGGTTATGTTTTATATTTCTTGTATCTTCTCTCCGTAATGAACTATTTTTTTGCTTATAATTATTTGGCGTGAAATAAAGCATAAGCAATGTTTCTGAATACCTACTCAATAATTTGAGTTTATGTACTATCACAGATTACTATAATTACTACCGTAAGTACTAATGAATGTAGAGAAAAAATCACTATCGCAAACTTCAGTCTTCCGTAAAATTTCGTTTTGTTATTGCAAGTATAATGAAATTGTGTAGCTCAATAAAAGACACCTTGCTAAAAGAAATAACTCTATTTTATGTTGCATTATGCATTATTTAAGGGGCTATGTAAAAAAATTGGATTCTTCAAAGCTCCATATATCATGAAGTACTAACAGTCAGTAGGAGTATGGTTTGCGGATATGTGTAAATTGAACATATAATTGAAGTTTTGATTAGAGCCAAAACACGATTAAGACAAATTTTCTCGATAGAAAAACAAGCCAAAGTAGCCTCCGTTTTTGTCTATTAACGCTTGTAACTGCTAAACGGTGAATAATAGAAACATCAGACTTGATTTAAAAAAAAGAGATTGCTAATATCTAAGTTTTGATTAGAGCAGAATTGAACTAACATAAATAGTACAATCACAATTAAATAAAGTTTGTTTTTTCGCTTGATTCGTTCCAGGCGCGCGCGCCGCCCCATCTCTTTCTCTCGCATCTGGCAGTAATATAAGCTATCACACGTCCGTTTCGCTAAAATTATTTTTCGACATAGGCTCTTAAACCTACATAAGTATAATAAATATAATTGTAAAATAGTGTCTGTTAAATTGAAAATATTGGTAAAAGAGTTGCCGCTTGATAGGCGACTACCGGTAGTCAAAGAATTTCAATGTTTCCAATAACTAGTATCGATCGATAGCACTATCGGAGTAAGACTTGACAACCTATTTTGCTATAACCATTTATATGCTTTATATGTATATCAGGCTACCTTTTCATTAGTTTCTTTATTGGCGCAGATTTTATCAGTTAGTGATTGGTAACTATTGTGCAATTCGCGGCAAACTCTAGGGGTGACAACTGTAACAGATATCATAATTTTATCATATCGTCTTCTTTTGTACTTTTCTAGTACGGCCCCCAGTTAAATTTATTTTCACGTTTCTAAGTGTAAAAAAATTTCCTGTTTGTGAAAGGAAAAGGGAACTATAGCCCATACAGCCATGTTCAGTCAAGAGTACGTCAAGCTTGATACTTGAAGTGCTATATTCTTGCGATATTGTTTTTTATACGATCGGCATAAGAATAGTACGAAGTCCAAGGTGTCGAGTTTGACGTGCTCTCGACTGTATCTTTGTATAATTGGTAACTTCATTATATAATTGAAACGGCACACCGGTCAGAACATGACTTGTAAGAATAATCATATAAACTAAAAGTTATAAAAAACCCACATATTACCAACCCTGAAAATTCCGCGAATCGCTCAATAGTTACCGATCTTTAATTATTAGCTACTGGTGTCCCACTATTGGGCAAAGGCCTCTCCGTTCTCCCCAAGAGTTTCTGTTCTGAGCTTCGATAGGCCAGTTCTTAAGGAAACTATCAATTTCGTCTTGCCAACATCGTCTAGGTCTAGGTCGACGCCGATTTCATTTGGTTGGGGACCAGTTATTGATAGATTTGGCCCAAAAGTCATCTGGCATGCGGAAGACATGTCCAATCTCACTTTAGATTGGCAGCAATGCGGTGGTAGTGGTGGTTCTGGTTCGATTGCCTTCATTTCTGACTCGGTCAATCTGTTTTTAGCCTAGGATGCTGCGCTGCATAGCTCTCTGACAAACCTTGAGGCTTGACTTTCTAATACTAAAGTCATAACATTTCCATTTTGTGACCTATGGTACACTGAAAAAATGCGAGCCAACTAAGAAGTATTTTCTCTTAATTAGCACCAAAATAATTGAAATGACTTTATTATTGTTTACTAAACACAAATTAAAAGATGGTAGTTGTAACAGCAAGCCGAATTCGTTTTACAAAGTTCTCTTAGTCAGAAAGTTCATGATGTTGACAGGCTTATATGGATTCATGATGTATGACTATCATAAACAAGATCTTGGTTGAAGTAAACAATTTTTTTTCAGTGTACCAACAACTGAATTCATTGACATTGTATGTTATAAATTTATAAAAATTTTATGAGACTATTGTTTAAGGCTTAGACATAATAAAACAAAGTCTAAACGGGTGTCGAGTCACCTTGTAGTGCAGATCATTGTACTTTGAGGTAGGTCGGGATGGTGACATTTTTTTGTTCTGTATTTGCTAGACAAAACTAATAAGCAAAGGTCTGAAAATGCTCACGACTACAGGGTGTTAGGCGACTACATGATACTGAACCACTTTCCCAAAGGAAAAAAAGAGAAATAGGCAAAACAAAAATTTACTTTTCATACAAACGTTTTGATCCTCTAATTGCATTTAGAATGGAAAGACCAACATTCTATCTTGCTGATTTACCTATAAAGTTTATTAGAGAAAGTTGTTCAGTATTATAGGTAGAATAAGATATATTCTAAATATACAGGTTGTAAAAAAACACCCTAGTAATACTTAAGGGGGTGCTTCAGGCCATCAAACTGAACAACTAGCCGATCAGCCGATAGAGGTCCACTGCTGGACATCCAAAATAGGGAGAATCGCCAAGATGCGATGCGTTTGCGATGTTCCATACTAAACTACAGCTCGAGCTATAAATGTATGGGACAAACGTTTTTTTTATTGCGATTTCGATATTGGTCCCATAGTGAAAGTTGTTCAGTTTGATGGTCTCAACAACCCCCATAAAAGATTGAAATGTTTATTTTTACTTTTGTAACATAATCCATGATACTAGATATGATCCAATCATTTTATTTATATTATAATAATCTGACATAAGACCACTGATTAATTATTCGTAATTAGATGGTGATATGAACTGGTTGTCATAATAGTTTGAAATAATTGACTAACGCCTTTACAGGAAGCAGACCGTCTCGCGTCGGATCAAGTTTGAGTTAATAACGTCAAAACTGACCTTGGGTTCTTCCCACGTTTTTATAGTTTATTGAACTGGACTAGATGTAGGTACGTATTATTACTTGTTTATGGTTGCTATGTCAATCAAATATACATGCTGACGGTTTTTAAGAGGATGAGCAAACCATCAAGCTAAATAACTTTCTCTATGAACTAATGTAAATAAAACCGGTCAAGTGCGAGTCGGGCTACTCGCGCACCGTGGGTTCCGTACCACACCACCACAGAACACAACATTATTAACTTAGAAAAAAAAACTTTTTTGTCCGGGACCTTTAGCGCAAGACCGACTCACACTTGGCCAGTTTTTAGTATTTGTTATTATTCTGTGGAGTTTGCTCTATAATCACACTAAGTTTGACGCTTGTATGTATTACCGTTTTTACGATAGAGCGTGTTGATAAAAACTAGTTTCTTGTTGAGAACCCCTTCATTTTTAACTTTTTGGCATTTTTATTATTTGTTAACAAATCCGCAGTAATAACGCATAATCTGAGAAAATTTCTACTATCTAGCTATTACGGTTCAAAAGTTACAGCCCTAAATAGGTAGGACAGACGGACGGACAGACGGACAGACTGACGGACAGGCTGACGGACGGACGGACGGACGGACGGACGGACAACGTAGGCTTAGTAATAGGTCCCGTTTTCACCCTTCGGGTTCGGAACCCTAAAAACGAGAAAAAAAATCGGTTTTTTCATGCAAAACTGCAGTAGGTACCTACCTACCCAACTCAAATGTATGAAACAGTCGCTGTTTTTTTTGTGGTTTCCATGTTGGCTTCAAAGTGAAAAGTGTTCAATTTGATGCTCTTAACTACCCCACCCACTTTTGTAACAGCCTATACAGGGTGAAATTGATATCATTGGCATCCTTTTAAACTACGAGTCTACCCATCAAACTGAACAACTTTTACTATGGGAGCAAACCGATCGGAGCAACTAAAAAATCAGCTGTCCCATACTAAACTGCAATGCCTACTCGACTCAAATGTATGCAACAGCTGATTTTTTTTTGCTCCGATCGGATTGCTCCCTTAGTAAAAGTTGTTCAGTTTGATGGGTAGACTCTTAGTTTAAACGGATGCCAATGATATCAATTTCACCCTGTATACAAATTTTCCAAATATTTCTACGGAGAATTATTAGAACATAGTTATTTTTGAAAGAAAGTTCTTGGGTGGTAGTTATTGGGAATATAGTCGTGAGCAAGATGCTGTCTTTGAAATCACGGGAAATCTCTGAAACTCCATACATATAGAAACCTACCAATTTCTTTTTGCACACCAAAAGAAAGAAGGCTCAAAAGAAAATAAACAGACGAATGTTTACTAACAACACCGACTTCAAAAAAGGCGAGTAAAGCCAATTAATGTCTCTTCTCAATGAACTGAAGACTCCAATTTGATCCCGTGCCAAACTATTCTCTGCTACGTATTGTCAACGTGGGAGACTTCATTTATTTTCGTTTGTGACATACTGCTGTTGCCATCGGCGAACAAAATCATTCATCTGCGATTTTAGTTGCCCTATGACGGGAGTTTGTATGCAGGCAGACACCGAGATAGCGTGATGAGATAAAAGCTTACATTAAGTATGGAAGAATGTAAGAGAGAGCTTTTTCTAGCAAAAAAACACATTTTCATTATAAAGTACCACCAACTGTAAACTCAAATTATAGTCTAGGTTAAAGTAGTCAATAAATCAATCAATCTATCAAACATTATTTATTTTACACCAAAACAGAAACAGTAATTTTTCATTTTTATTTTATTTATCAAGGATGGGTTTGCTCTTGACCTCAATCCAGTCCTCAGGACGAAGATGGGGTCGAAGATGTAGCGAGCTTGCTTACCCAGAAGAAGCCTATTCACTCGTACTTTAAAGAAATTCGGGTTGTAAGTGCTCGGAAACACTGACGCAGGCAGGGCATTCCACTCCTTGGCTGTGCGCATTATAAAAGAATCGGAATGGCGCTTGGTGCGGATATGTGCGATGTCAACCAGAAAGGGATGATATCCCGCGGTGCGTCTGGAAGTCCGATAGTAGAAAGGGGAAGGCGCGATGAGCTCATGTACCTCTTGTAAATAAAAAAATACAGAGATTTTGAAGTCTTCGTTTTGTACTTTCGGATGGATGTAGTAAAATTTAGATAAGATTCAGGATCAGGAATCAGCATTACGGTTTCTTTTGGATTTTTCCCCTCCATAATTGCGTTTGGAATTGTGGAGGATCAAATCCTATACAAAATCACAATCCAGAAGTGCGATTTTTGAAAATCATACGAGCGAATTGGCAGTAGAAAGATGCAAAATCTCCATAGTAATTTTGATATTTTCTACTGCCAAGTCGCTCGTATGATTTTCAAAAATCGCACTTCTGATTCGTAATTCCGAATTGCTAAGTAACATCGAGTAACGAGATTTTTTTTGGACCAGGCTTAAGGGCCGGTACTTTTACCGTTGCAACTACAGGAAAACGTTACCTACTTAGGATTATTCTATATTTTTTTGGGACATTTAGACCGGCATTCACAGAATTTGACAAAAATTTATTGTCAGCAGAAAACGGGTAATTTACGACATACTTTGGCCAATCGATTTTGTTTTTATGGGGATTAAAAAAATCTACCAAGATCAAGAAAAAAAAAATTAACTGAATTGTAAGCAAAACGTTAACCTATGGGAATAACCGTGTGTCCTACAAGTCTTCCTAAATTTGTCTCTCATTCAGTCTAGTTTCGTATGTTTGTAAACAAAAAGCTACTTTTATGTCGACTAAAATAACATTTGTCAATGATCTCAATACGCCAGTTTTTGTGTGGTCTGACTTTTTTACCTTTTTGATGTTAAACGATGTTAATATTTATTTATTTGGTTAGGTTAGGTTAGACAAGAAATATTTTACTAATGTTTTTATTGGATTTCTTATGTCAAAACAGCTTTGTAAGAAATGTTATTGTAGTTCAAAGGCTATTTATAAAAAATGTCTGAAAGAAGATATACTGGGTGAAATTGATATCATTAGCATCCTTTTAAACTAAGAGTCTACCCATCAAACTGAACAACTTTTTCTATGGGAGCAAACAAATCAGAGAAAAAATATATCTGCTGTTGCATACATTTGAGTCGACTAGGCACTGCAATTTAGTCTGGAACAGCTGATTTTTTTTTCTCCGATCGGTTTGCCCCAGTAAAAGTTGTTCAGTTTAATGGGTAGACTCTTAGTTTAAAAGGATGCTAATGATATCAATTTGACCCTGTATACAGAATGTAACAAAACACCCTAGTAATACTTAAGGGGTTAGTTCAGACCATCAAACTGAACAACTTTCACTGTGGAGCCATCGTCGAGAAAAAATAAAAAAAATCTGCTGTCCCATACATTTTAATCGAGTCGGTACGAAATTTAGTATGGGACAGTTTTTTTTTTATTATTTCTTGATGTTGGCTCCATAGTGAAAGTTGTTCAGTTTGATAGTCTGAAGCACCCCCTTATGTATTACTAGGGTGTTTTGTTACACTCTGTATAAGTAGAGACAAGGCTTGTTAAAGGAGGTAGTTTGGCCATGTTTAAAGGATGCAGTATTGCCAAATCGGTGTCAGGTTTCCGGCCAAAATAGATATGAAAATTTTAAAATGGTACTGTAAAGTGCTAAAAAGGTAATTGTATGATTTTCAAAAGACTTAGTTAAATGTTAAATTCACTTTTGCTATTGTAATGACATGACATTACAAAACACGTTACCTTTAAGAAGTCGCTGTTTTCATCAGATTTCGGGCTGACGGGGACTTGCCAGGGCTATGGGGTCAATCGTTTTATACGAACCTGTACGAGCGGAAAAGAAGGCTAGGTCTAGCCCCGAAGGGTTCGAGTTGGTAACACCGAAGGGATAAGTGAGACTGACGTATGAAATATAGAAGGAAAGCGTGACTGGGATAGCAAAAAGGGGCTGACCTCTATTCGGTCATCAAGTAGGGGTTAAAATTAATCATATCTCCGCTTCGGTAACCTTCGGCCCGTGTTGTATTAATAAAAACCGGTTAAGTGCGAGTCGGGCTACTCGCGCACACAAAATATAAACTTTCAAAAAAGTGTCGTTTGAATCGAGCACCTTGGCTCTGTGCTTTTTGGTCCCAAATAGACCCCTTTGACGGCGGTGCTATTTGTCAAGGGGCCATACGTCCCGGAATCACCAGGGAAGAGCCTCTTATTTTTCGTTTTTTTACAAGACTTATACAAGTTACTGAAACGAAAAAAATACACAGTATTCTTGGATAGTTTATCTAGTGAAATCATAAATTGAATACACGATTGAAATTACTTAAGATAGAATTTCTACAGGATGTAAACATTTGCATTACTTCAAGGAATGATTGTACCCATGATACTGAACAACTAAAAACTAGGAAATAAGCAAAAAAATTAAAAAAATTGTACTTTCTTTACTAAATGCAATCAGCTAATCGAACGTTGACAAAGAACGTTGAAAAGGTGTTCCCTTTGCTTCTTTGGTAAAGTTGTTCTGTATCATAAGTTGGTACAATCACCTACTAACTGAAGTAATGCAACTGTTCACCCTAACATCCTGTACATGTTTCATGATAAACTCGTCAACACCCGATATGCGTAATCAAGTAGGTAAATAATAACAGGGTCACCGTGTTCGAAACGTAACATCGCCCACAGTTAATTGTTATTGCTTATTGTTTGTTAATTTATACAATCAGTTCTAGGTTAATACAATATAAATTACTTACTAACATCACGCTGGAATTTTTCTGTTGTTTTCAAAATTCAAATAAACATTGTTTTTACGAGGAATGTCTTTCATTTCGGACATTAGGGGTCACTTGCAAAAACTATATGTAACGAAATACGTATAATACTTTGGAAGTACTACGAAGCGACAAGTCCAAACCATTCAAGTCGCAGAGATGAAGATGTTACGCTGGATATGCGAGGTTACGAGATACGACAGAATACGCAACGAGTTCGTGCGACGTAGTCTCGGAGTCCGCGACGTAGCGGATAAAATTCAAGAAAATCGACTTAGATGGTTTGGACATGTAAAAAGAAGACCACCTGATTATATAGGCAACAAAGCAATGGACTTCACCCTAACAGGTCAACGTGGCGTAGGCAGGCCAAAACTCCGATGGTCTGATGTTGTAAAGAAGGAAATAGACAACTGCGAGCTCTCCGTCGACGACGTTCAGGATAGAGCGAAGTGGAAGAAACAGACTAAGAAAGCAGACCCCGCTACCCAGCGGGACAGCAGCTAGGAAGATGATGATGACTTTGGAAGTATAGCACCCACGGACATTGTTTAATTATTGCCATTATTTATAGGAATAGAACAAGGAGGTACAAGATGATGTTTCACGTACTCCACTTTTCGTATTTTTGTAATTTTGTGACTTTACCGTCGTTTCGGTAGAGATCGCTGTAGAGAAGATACGGCCAGAAACTCTGCCCTTATAATAATGAACCTTAATAATAACGTTATACGTGTCATCGTCATAATAAAATGTTCCTTTATTTTATAGAACAAGGCCTTCAGTGCAGTACTTATAATTACATGCAAGTCTCACAAATCAAGCCATTTTTTATTGTTTATAACGTTATAATAAGAGTCAAGTCCAGAGGCTTTGTGTAAAATGAATTTATAGTTGTTTGTTGAGTCATATCGCACGACCTATTTGTATGTAATTTATGTTAAGTTTTTATGATTACTTGTACATACTGTTTCAATTAGACGAACGGTTATAGTTTCGTTTTATTTGTTTGCATGTGTGTGTACAACTCTACCAATTACTTCTATCGTTCATTATATGTCCCACTGTGCAGGGCACAGGCCTACTCGCAAGGAGGTTCACTGAAAAAAAAAACGTTTTTTATCATCATCATCAACATCTCAACCGATGGACGTCCACTGCTGGACATAGGCCTCCCCCAAGGATCGCCATAACGACCGGTCCTGCGCTGCCCTCATCCAACGTTTTCCCGCCGCCTTCACCAGGTCGTCGGTGCACCGTGTGAGGGTCCTACCCACGCTGCGCTTTCCGGTACGCGATCGCCACTCGAGAACTTTTCGGCCCCACCGGCCATCGGTTCTGCGAGCAATGTGCCCCGCCCACTGCCACTTAAGTTTAGCAATTCTTTTTTATACGTAACCCAAATTTTGATTACGCGCTACAAAATTGTCTGCAAGTCACTAAAGTTTAGTTATATTTAACAAAACATATTTTTTCAGTGTCTTTGGGGCATCAGTCCACCACGTGTGCCCAATGTGGTCTGGTACACTTCACGTATGCATCAGAATGTCTTCTTCAGCGTATGCAGGTTTCCTCATTATATTTTCCTTCACCCCGTTTGATAACAGTTGTTACATATAAGTTAGAAAAACTCATTTTATTTTATTTATTTTATTTTATTGTATAGGTACACGTACAGATTACAGTCAAGATGAAACCATTCAAATTGCAATAAGATATTTAGAACATGTATGATTCGAACCTGGACCTTCATGATTAGGTGTCCATACAGTACAATTATTAAGTTGTGTGTGTGTGACCATACCTCCCTGCAACGCGCTACCGATGCTTTACGTTTACTTCCTTTACTCCTTTTGTTAATGCTATTCTAGAGCAATATCCCACACAAAAACTCGAAAATATTATAAACAGAAAAAAGAATCGTATAAGAAATACTATCTCATTATCACCCTAATAAATCACCTGCATCAAATAAATAACAAGGAGCTAAGTGCGTTTCACGATTAAAGCACGGAGGGTTCTTTATTTGTTGGTTAGAGGTAAAATTCTGAAGATGGCCACGTATTTGTTATATTAGAATGGCATGTTTTAAAAAGCTTTTTTCTTCTTTATACGATGCCGTCATCAATTAGTGAGAAACAAAGGCGTTCATTAGATAATTTTAAACGGGCTAAATAAAAACATGTAAAAGCTATTAATATATTTCATTTTAAGCAAGTTACCAGTAACTGTTTCAAACAATTTGCACTAAACCCGCGAGATAGAGTATGGCCCAGTGCCCTTTCACACTTTATTCGTAAGAGGAAGTTACTGGGTGTCAGAGTGTAACAAAACAAGTTAGTAATATTTAAAGGATCGGTTTAGACCATGAAACTGGACAACTTTGAAAATAGAGACGACGAAAGATATGACAATTTCTACGGAAACTACAAATTATTTGTCGCGATTTCAATATTGGTCCCATATAGGCATAGTGGAAGTTGTTCAGTTTGATTGTCTAACTAAAGCACCTCTTAAGGCTACTCCTCCTATCTGCAAGGCTCTCTTTCTTACAAGCAAACTTTTGCAATTAGCCATCCCGATTCAATTGCGCGGCTCCGGTCAGAATTTTCCGTTTTCTTTGAAAACCTGTACGATTTTATATGAATTTTCAAAAAATAAGAAAACCACATCATTTTATATTGTATTGTGAAGAATATTGTAAATTTTCATATTCTTTTGATCAACAATGTAAGAGTAAAACGGTTACAACTGGAAAAAAAGAGGTGACTTTGGAGTCGTTTTTCTTTAGTTTTATTAATTAAAATAGATTTCGAGAAAAACGACATCACTTCTCATATCCTGTAGATTGTTCAGTTTTGTTTTCTGCTTAAAAAGTGCCATAGTTAATGTATAAAATGGTTACAAAGTTATTAAAATAACGCCCCTTAAGTATTCTTGTACATAAAATTTTACACCCTGTTTAGTTAGAGGTTTGTGAAGATTTTGTATAAAACTGTAGACTGATACAATTAATTCGATTCGCATTCATATCAAAACGGAAGTAGTAGCATAGAAGCTACAACAAATTATAGAGATGGTTCTCAGAAATGTAGTAAGGACCCCTAAAATAAATAATTCTAGCCACTTCCGCGTCCCCATCAAAGAAGTGTAATATCCTTCGTTCCTATTAATGACTTGGATAGCACTATCGCGAGGTAAAAGGTTTGGGAGAGTGAGAGCGTATCCACAAGCGGAGCAAATCGCTATTTAACATCATGCACCCCAACTGATTTATAAAGAGATTAAAATAATAATTTAATTATTGTATTAATTAAAATTTAAAGTTATTCGCATTTTAAGTTTTCAAGCCAAAATTACAATTTAATGAAAGTGCCCAGCGTGCTCATTTGTTTTGGTAGTAAGTAGGGTGAACAGTGTGCCCGTGGGGTGGGTTGACATCGAGTTCAGTATATTTTAAATTATACAAATAAATTATCAAATATTTTGAAAAAAATTACCTTGATGATAGTCCGATTCTGCTCTCGATTCTAAACAAACTGCGTATAGAGATGAGCGTCAATTATTACCAGATGGGTGTTAAAATGTGGATGGCTGCATGAAGAGAGGACAAGAAAAGATAGATGGATTGTGTGAAAGATGACATGTGTAAAAAAGTAGTGAACACTGAAATGAAAAAGAGGCGAATGGAGGAAGACTACTTATTGCGCCGACCGGGATAAGATCAGAAAGAAGAGAAATAAATTCTAAATTCAATGTCAACCTAGAAATTCGCTTAAACTCAGCCACACCCGTAGTTCCACTTCCCTGTACTGGGGAAGCGGTAGGGGTGGAAGTAGCCAGTCACGGCACTCGATCACATCTCACCTAACGGGCTGTCGGCGGTAACTCCGTAATTTTTTCTTTGGAGCTTCTTTTTGTTGTGTGGTCCGAGTGTAATCAAAATGAAGGATACAATTAAAAATTGTGTATACGAAATTTTTAATATCTTACCTAGGTTGAAACGAAATGGTTTTTTGTTGAATTTTTACTATTCCTGTGGTTCTCAACGAACTCTCACACTACATAAACTAACAACCGATAAATATATAAAAAATCCATCTTATCAGGAACATGACAAAAAAAATTGTATAAGATATTTTTGTATGGAGAAAATTACATTTTTAGGATTTTTTCATAAACTTTCCCAAACTTCACGGAGTCCATAACAGGGTTGCTAAGTTGTCATATATTCTACCCGATATTGAACGATTTTTATGTCTAATCGTACACCTTTAATTATGCACGTTTAGACCCCAAATTCTTTTAATAATTGATAGAGTCAATGCCCATCTAACAACCATATAAAGGATTCTGACGACCCGGTTGGTGTAATGGTTACCACGCCGGACTGCCAAACCAGGGTCCTGGGTTCGAATCCCGGTTCGGTCATGGATGTTTATATGTTTGTGCCGTTGTTGTATGGTTACCATAATAAACAGCCTATAAATAGTGCTTTCTTGGGATCATAACAATGTATGTGCCTGTGAGCGTTATTTATTTATTTATTTATTTATTCTGTGAAGTTTGGAGAAGTTTGTGAAAAAATCCCAAAAATGTAATTGTTTCGGTACTAAAAAATCTTATACAATTTTTTTTGTTATGTTCCTGTTAAGATGGATTTTTTATATATTTATCTTGTGTTACTACAGTATAGATCTACAGATTTCATAAATCAGATTACCTAGATTTAAACACCAGTTTCAGATACCCCTATGTCCCTGATTTAATTATTATGAACCACTGTGCGCCGGCCGGCAGCCGCGTCTATGCAGGCTCTCTGCCGCACTATTCTGTGTTTTGTAGTGGTTTTGTACGTAGCGTAGTTATGGGTATACAGGGTGTACAATAAAATGGGACAGCTACTTAAAGGGGTGCTTCAGACCATCAAACTGAACAACTTTCTCTATGGGACCAATATCGAAATCGCGAAAAAAAAAACTGCTGTCCCATACATTTCAGTCGAGTTATGTTTGCTTTGCAGTTTTGTATTTGAGAGCGGATTTTTTTTTCGCGATTTCGATATTGTTCCCATAGAGAAAGTTGTTCAGTTTGATGGTCTGAAGCACCCCTTTGAGTAGCTGTCCCATTTTATTGTACACCCTGTATAGGGTGCGTAACCTGATGTGTCGCCGTGTGTACGTATAGCACTTTTAGTAAGTTTCAGGTTGGTTTGACGTGTCCGGTGCTGAAATGTAGCTAGCCTTTCATCGTTTTAATACTGCTTAAGAAACCTCAGTCGCCTCTTTTACCGCACACGAGAGTAATGTTGAAGTTTAACCCGAGTCGGAACCACACAGAGATCATATCTTAGGGCACCATCTAATTATTCGCTATGTATCGCGCTTCGAAAATTCATACAAATTAACATCGCGCGGCTGCAGAGCAACCGACAAAACGAGAAAAATCGAGATGCACCCATGTCTTTGTTTTGTTAGGTACTTTACGCATGCCAAAATGAGCGCGCATTCTCGTTTTGTCACTTTGTCGTGCGTAGCATGCTAGCTCTATAGCGCTACCACGTGTCAACCGCGCGTGTATGAATTTTCACAAGCAGCGTTGCTGCCGCACGACACAGTGACTATAATTTGAAGGCATCCGTCCTTAGTGAAATTAATGATTACCCGCTACCGCCTATATCAGACACCAAGCACGCAGGATTTGCCGCGTAAATTATTTCTTTACGCCGGCAAAGTAAATGTATCTGTTGTAATTTTGCGATAAGCAGCCGGCGCGTGCTTCGTCGAGATACGCGCTTATTAGGATTGTCGACAGAGGGAGCTTTTGACTGATGATGAAAAGGGAAATGTGGTAAATATTGTTATTAGTATTATAACAACGTCTGGCTGGGTTTAAAGACCTGTCTGAGAAATTGTTGTTAATTTCGTTACATTTATGATGATGGCCATAATCACACCCTACACATACCCTGTAGGCCTAGAATACCACTCCCGAGAAAACGACAAAAATAGCAATGTCTGTCTATGTCATTTTGCGTATCTATGCGAAAGCTAGCGCGCATGTCGGTTTTCTCTTTATGTCGCTTTGTCGTGCATGGCTTGCTAGCTCGACTGGACACTTTGACGTGTTGTCGATGAACGTCATCCTCGTCTTACTGGCGGGCATTCCAGAAAAATTGTGTTACCAAAATCACGTAATTTTGAAAGCCATTTTCCATTCATTTTCCATTTCATTCTCCAAAAGTTTATGACTTACGGAAACCATGGTTATACAGGGTGAAATTGATATCATTGGCATCCTTTTAAACTAAGAGTGTACCCATCAAACTGAACAACTTTTACTAATGGAGCAAACCGATCGGAGCAACTAAAAAATCAGCTGTTCCATACATTTGAGTCGAGCAGGCACTACAGTTTAGTATGGAACAGCTGATTTTTTTGTTGCTCCGATCGGTTTGCTCCCATAGTAAAAGTTGTTCAGTTTGATGGGTAGACTCTTAGTTTAAAAGGATGCCAATGATATCAATTTCACCCTGTATAGTATAGTATTGGACAGACTAAAGTGTAAATATTGGAAATCATCGAATTTACGAAAAAAAAAAACTAGAGGCAGTAGCCCAACTTCTACAACGCTGACAAAAACATTGGTGAGCTCACAAATGTAACATCCTTTAGATCGTCGATGTTTTAATATGAGTATGACGCATAACATATCCTTAGCGCATACCGAATTCCCAGCTCGCCGATCTTTGAACGATGTTTGCGCTTAGAGAATTGCATTGCTGAACTTTATTCATGACTTTTTCCCTGAATTGTGGCTGAATTCTCACCCCATTTTAACGCCACCCAGTACATCCATCTAAACAAGATAAAGACTAAGAATAAAGAAGAAAAAGAACCTCCTTTGTACAGAACTCGGAGTCAACTACTGAAACTTAAAAAAAAGTCGGCTTCTCTCTGAAAAGTCCGTGATTGATGCGGAGTTTTATTTCAGGTACTTACTGTTAGTTGAATTCTTTGAACATTCTTGGCACTGTATTCTTTTCTGTTAACTTACCTGGGAACAAAGAGGAGTGTGTAAGTAAGATAATATTATTCACTAGCTTATAGCCTGCGACATCTGCAATAACTGCGACAAAAATAAAATGTTTATATTTTTATTTTATACAGGGTGTAACAAAACACCCTAGTAATACTTAAGGGGATGCTTCAGACCATAAATCTGAACAACTTTTACTATGGAGACAACGTCGAGAAAAAAAAAATCTGCCGTTCCATACATTTGAGTCGAGACGGTACTGCAGTTTTGTATGAAAGAGCTGATTTTTTTTTTCGCGATTTCGACGTTGTCTCCATAGTGAAAGTTGTTCAGATTGATGGTCTGACGCACCCCCTTATGTATTACTTGGGTGTTTTGTTACACCCTGTATAGGGTATGCTGACGGTTTTTTATTTAAGAGGATGATTAGACCATGAAACTGAACAACTTTCTCTATATTACCAATATAGAAATCGTGAAAAAAAAAAACAGATGTCCTAAACATTTCGGTAGAGTAGGATTACAGTTTTGTATTGGAACACTTGATTTTTTTCGCGATTACGACGTTGTTTCGAAAAAAAGTTGGTCAGTTTGATGGTCTGATCAACACCATACAAATCAGCATATTAAGATGGCCACTGTATCAAAACTCGAAAATTAAAACTGAATATAATAAGTTGGAATATTTTAAGGCATTTAAAAAAATATTACAATTTAAAAAAAAATGTATTTATCCATTCTGTCTTTAGGTTTCGCGTTAATACAATTTCATGTAATTTATATACAGATAACAGAATAGGGTTGTACTGCATAAATGATTAGAAGGCACCACAGGGACATAATGAAGGACAAACCAAACAAATAGGTATACCTACTAAAATTAAGTACTCGTAGTGTTCTGAAAGTGTCGTTCAGTGTCATACATAAAGTTATTATACCTGTCGGAATAGAGTATGTAACTGACATGAGTTGTCAAATGAAACCGTTTTTTGTGGATTTGTCGGCACTTATCGGCACCCTAAAACATCGAATTCTGTGTATAATTGTGAATCTAACGTGAAATCGTAGGTAATAGTATATTTCACAAAATAATCGAAGACTTCACTTTAGATTCACTAATTATTCACAGAGCACGAATATTTACCCAGTCGATTGTGCTGACAAGTTCCCAAAAACGGTTCTA
Organism: Agonopterix subpropinquella; assembly: GCA_922987775.1. Taxonomy (NCBI): domain Eukaryota; kingdom Metazoa; phylum Arthropoda; class Insecta; order Lepidoptera; family Depressariidae; genus Agonopterix; species Agonopterix subpropinquella. The sequence goes on along the minus strand of OV277709.1, from coordinate 16,239,732 downwards.
TTGCCTCGCGTCACGTATCTCTTTCTATTATGCAGTGGCGCCGCTAGGTACATCTCGCTCTCTCAGCTGTCAGTTCCTCTATATGATAACTTTATGGTGTCATACGTCTTAAGAATACTGTCTCATGAATAGGGTAGGTACCCTATGAGAGGGAGCGGATCATGCTGGAGTGGATTGATGGAGGCATAGTAAGGAGTTCACTAGCTTATCAAAAAGGTAGCCCATTTCTTTAAATACACACCCAACTTTCCCATAAAACCTACCATTTGCTGTTTGCGCCATAACATAATTGCCTTGTAATCTGCAATTTAATGGTAATTATGACGTTAGATGTCACCTTGACTGGAGCTAAATAGGAAATTGAACGGAGGAAAAACAAGGCAAGGAGGTCATAATGAGAATAATTACTTTGTATTACTTCTTTCTTTTTTACTGCCTCCGTGGTCTAATAAATAAATAAATAAATAAAATAACGCACACAGGCACATACATTGTAATGATCCCATGTAAGCCTCAGGCTTTTTGTTAATGGTTAAGAGCATTGGCTCTCGATACGGAGGTCGTGGGTTCGATTCCCACGGGGGATATCTCACTTTGTGCGTTTTTCCCCAGTTGGTTAGGACATTGCAGGCTGAATCACCTGATTGTCTGAAAAGAAAAATGATTCCGTGCTTCGGATGGCACGTTAAGCCGTTGGTCCCGGCTACTATCTTTGATGGTAGTAGTCGTTACTTAAAAACCACGTCAGAGGCCGAAAGGCGGTCTGGAAAAACTCTGGCACCAGGGCTCTGCCCACGCGATAAGAAGAAGAACTTGCAAGAGAGCTGATAAGGAAGTGTTTGGTAGCACTGCCACAATATTTGCAAAAGGACGGGCTCACCAACCTTCACACTGGACAGAGTTTCGGTACTACTACCAGTGAAACGTGGATGTTTTGAGTTTTCAGAATATCTCTGACTACCCTCTTGGGGAATATAGTCGTGAGCCTATGCTTATGATAATATCAGCAAAAGTTTCTTCACCTCTTCCCTTTGGACTATAGTTAAGTCAATAAAACTTAGCTTTATCAATTTGTCGATCAAATAAGAGTGGAACAGTCCGAGGAGAACTTACTAGACCAAATAAATAGTCTCCAAATAAATAGTCTCCAAATAAATTGTCTCCAAATAAATTGTCTCCAAATAAATTGTCTCCAAAAAGGATAAGAGCGCAGCACCCTTAATCGACGGAAGTGTATGAAAGTGGATGAGGCGAGAGAACTATGTCAGAATCGTAGTGTGTGGCGAGCCGTAGTCTCTGTCTACCCTTGTGGGATAGTGGCGTAAGTATACAGGGTGTTAGAGTAAACAGTTGCATCACTTTAAGTTTAAAGGGTGATGGTATGGTACCCGTGATACTGAACAACTTTCCCAAAGAAACAAAGGAAAATTCGCAAAAAAATATTTCAACTTTTCATACAAACGTTCGGTCAGCTGATTTCCTTTAGGTTTCTTAGGGAAAGTTGGTCAGTATCATGGGTACAATCACCCCTTAAAATAATGCAACTGTTTAGCGTTTAGTTTTACCCTAACACCCTGTATACACTTAAGTATGTATTTAAACTTAGCAATATACTTGCTATTTCATCAATAAACCTTTTTTTCGCGATTTCAATATTGGTTCCAATAGTGGTCCCACACAGCACAGAATATCTACTAGATATCTATTAGATATTTTGTAGATATCTATTAGACATCTTGTAGACATTTATGCTGTTGGGGGTAGTAAATGTTGATGGTTTGATGGTAGGTATATAACATGTTTACAGTCTGTATATCAGTAGGTAATGTATTTAAACAAAAATCTACATTGTTATCATTCAGTGTTACATTTTATATTCTCTTTGAAACGATTTAGTTATATACCTAGATGCGGGTTCCGCACCAAATGAATATCAAAGTCATTGGTACATGACATTGGCAAGGTCCCTGCTGATTATTTTTATCAATACATTAGCGTTTTAGAGATCCGTGTTTAAACAGATGAGAACCTTTATTGTGTTGGAAACTATTGAAAATAAATAATATCTAAACATTAATTGCAATTAATAATTTCAATTTACATTGTTTTTTTTAAAATAGTATTTTTATTTCTTGACTTGTTCATTTTGTTTAGTTTGAATGTTTAAATTACGAATAATGCATGCCTTCGATATGCCTTCACTATGTAATTTTTTATAATTTGCACGCCGCAAATTATGGCAGAATATGTACGGAACTACTTAAAAATTATTGTTAAAATGTATTTATAGATAGTACATAGATAACAGTGCAATAACCATACACTCTATAAAAACTCCAAATATCTGTAACTATGTACGCTAAATGATATTGAACCTAATAAATTATTTGTAATCTAACATCTCTGTTTTGTCTATTTACCCATATTTGCAAAAATTAATAATATTATATTGTATTTTATTCCAAAAAACGGTCACGGTAAAAAAAAAAAAAAACTTTTTTGCTAGATAACTTTCTACGGAACATTAGGTGACACGTAAAAATCTAACACACTTGACCATATTTTTTTGTTAAAAATAGATTTTTCAATTAGCGCTGTTGACATAATGTAAACATTTTGTGAAGATCTAAGGTTTATATTGGTTCCGTTTTCCTTAATGTTCGGTTGAATGGAGGGTAGGCAGGGAATAAACAAGATAGTACTTTGTTGATTTTGCATACAGTCGATTGTTGTGGCAAAGTCTCTGACCACTCTAAAAGGAATTGTGGCCGGCAGTTTATGTATGAATTTAGGCTGATCTCAACAATTACGTCCACAAATGTACAGGGTATACGGGACAGCCTTCCGCAGACTGAAATGGTGAACTCAGACCATCAAACTGAACAACTTTCAATATGAAGCCTCCCTCAGAAAACGCGAAAAAATATGCTGTCCAACACATTTGAGTCGGGTAGGTAAGTATAGCAGTTTTGTATGAAACAGCTCTGATTTTTTTTTCGCGTTTACTGAGGTATAGGCTCCATAGTGAAAGTTGTTCAGTTTGATGGTCTGAGTTCTCCGTTTCAGTCAGCGTGTGGATGTCCCTTACACCCTGTATCAAAGATTTCTCACACCTCGGTGTACCCGGAAATAACCTATGTATGGTATGTGTTCAGCGATTTTTCGTAGTTTTCTGAACTACAAAAAATTCCGGAATATTATTTCCCAGGTTATAATTTTTTAAATGTGTTATTTATTTGCGATTTCCTTACCGGAGAGGCTTAAAAAAAATCATAATTTTTTGATTTATTTTTGCAACATGATCGTTTTGAATCACTCTTCTATATGTCAAATAATCTACTAGATACAACATCAACATCTATACAAGTTACTGAAAAGGGTCGAAACGAAAGTGAAAATTTTTGGTTTGGGTTTGTAGATACGTACTCTTTCTTCCAGGAACAGTGGTATAATTAGGTATGTAAGTATGCCAAAACAAGCAATAATAAAAAAACATACGTCTCTACTTCAAAGTCTAACCCAAACAGTTCATTGTTCAGTTACACTAAATAAAATAAAACAATAAATAAGGGAATATAAAAATCTAGACTTAAAAGAGAACCTAATCAGAAAGCTAGACGGCCAACAACCTCTGTGGCCATGAATCGTCGCCATCGCCAGCTGTTGTTCTCAGAACCCACTTTTCTATAAATACGTTAACATTATTACTTTTTGCTTTATTTACGTTTGTACGCCTGCACGGTCACGTAGGACAAACTACTCGAACCTACCTCAAGTAGTGTTTATCTAACTACTATAAACCTTAAATTCGTCGTTGAAAAATCGGCGAGCTGACAATTCGGTTAGACACTACCTATGCCAGCTTCCTGCAATTCGGTTTTCGTTATGGTTATATCATGTGTCAAACTCATACAAAAACTTCGACGAACATGACAGAGGTGAGAGCGACACAGGTCTATTCTAAACATCTGAGTGAGATACTATAGAGATAACCGTCAATTTGACGTTTAGAAGTGACCCTGTGTCGCTCTCACCTCTGTCATGTTACGCAGGCTGTAGGAGGCAAGAAGGATGTTACATTTGTGAGCTCGTCGATGTTTTTGATAGCGATGTGACGCTTAGAGAATTGCACTCCAGGGTATAGAAAGAATTTCATCGGCCATCCAGAGGGACAATTCGGCTGGCATTTTAGGGACTTTTCAGCCAGAGTAGCGCAAGCCAGAGCTCTTTTTTAGTTAGTTGTGTTTTGACGAAGCTTGCATCAGACGACAGACGTCCACTGGTGAACATAGACCTCCCCCAAGGAACGCCACAACTAGCGGTCCTGTGCTGCCCTCATCCAACGGATTCCCGCCGCCTTCGTCGGTCCACCTTGCGGGAGGTCTACCCACGCTGCGCTTTCCGGTACGCGGGCGCGGTCGCCACTTGGTTTCCTCACGATGTTTTCCTTCACCGAAATGCCAGTGGTGCTACAAATCCCAGTCCCAGTTCTACATGTCATCTACAGGGTGAAATTGATATCATTAGTATCCTTTTAAACTAAGAGTCTACCCATCAAAATGAACAACTTTTACCTACTATACAAACCGATCGGAGCAACTAAAAAATCTGCTGTCCCATACTAAACTGCAATGTTTACTCGACTCAAATGTATGCAACAGCTGATATTTTTTTTGCTCCGATTGGTTTGCTCCCATAGTAAAAGTTGTTCAGTTTGATAGGTAGACTCTTAGTTTAAAAGGATGCCAATGATATCAATTTCACCCTGTATACAACGTGTTAATGAATTAACGCAAAACCGTATACACCCCAACTGATTTATAACAAAATAATTAGATTGAAACAATAATTTCATTATTTTGATAGTTAAAATTTAAAGTTATTCACATTTTAAGTTTTGAAGCAAAAATGTTTTTTTGTCATTTCAGCAATGAATGAAAGCGCTAATGTACTCATGGATACATTTTAATAATCTTGTTTTGATAGTAAGTAGGGTGAGTGTGCCCGTGCGGTGGGTTGAAATCGGGTTCAAAAAAAAATTTTTTTTGAAACAAATTATTTAATATTTTGGATAAAATTACCTATGTTGAAACCATGATAATTCGATTCAGCTCTCGATTCTAAACAAACTACTTTCTAGTTTTGCGTTAATTCATTAACACGTTGTATACACACTCTGCTTTCGTCTTGAGACACTGCGGTATTTGGGACGAGAACCGTTGCATGCTGGTTATATTTTATGCATTGCCTTTGAGTATAATAAGTGTAGACAGTCGCACTCGCATTATACTTGGGTGACTTTACTCATGATACTAAACAACTTTTTCCAAGGAAACTAACGGAAATAAACGTTCTATCAGTTGATTGAATTTAGTATGGCAAGTCCAATTTTTTTCTTCTAATTTCCTTCAGGTTTCTTGGGGAAAGTTGTGTAGTTTCATCATCCTGTAATGCAACTGTCTATATAACGGTGAACTCAGACCATCAAACTGAACAACTTTCCCTATGGAGCCTACCAAAGGAAACGTAAAAAAAAAATCAGCTGTCCCATACAAAACTGCTGTACCTACCCGACTAAAATGTGTATGGGACAGCAGATTTTTTTTCGCGTTTCCTGAGGTAGGCTCCATAGTGAAAGTTGTTCAGTTCGATGGTCTGAGTTCACCGATTCAATATTTGCTAGGCTGTCACTTACACCCTGTATTTACATCCTGTATGTCAGATTTTTTAGCCCATGCGGAAGCTTTTACCAGAAATCTACTCGACAAACTGAACAACTTGTACAATGGAATGTATGGAGCAAACTACGAAATCGCGAAAAAAATCAGCTGTCCCATATCAACATTCCTATACCTCTAGTGTGGTTACCTAAATTCGCAACAACTTTTAAATATTATTTTATGTAGTTGTTTATTAAGCGCTATTTTATTATGTAATAAAAAAATTAACAACTCGTTAATCGAATAAAGACCTAACTAACAACAAAACTGATTATAAATCCGCAAGTGCAAGTTCATGGCCTAAAGAAAATAAAAAATTTAAAAATAAACTAAACGACGCACGCGCCGCCCGCCCGCCGCTCCGGTCTAAATAAGATGCTGAATTACGTTTCGTTTATAAATTGCTATGGATGATTGCTATGGTCCATTGTTTCCATTTCATGTGACGGATGTATTTGCTTTCGAAAGTGTTTTAATTTATGTAATTCTATGCAATGCCTAGGCAAAGAATCATCATCATCATCATCATCAGCCAATAAACGTCCCACTGCAGGGCACAGGCCTACCCTCAAGGAGGGTGTATGGGCATTAGTCCACCACGCGTGCCCAATGCGGGTTGGTAGACTTCACATACATATCAGAATTTCTTCTTCAGTGTATGCAGGTTTCCTCACGATGTTTTTCCTTCACCGTTTGAGAGCAGTCGGCAAAGAATAAGTGATAGCAATATCCGAGCAGAAGAGTCGGTCGTCCTACACCCAACAATGTTTTGATGACATCAAAAGAATTGGTCTGCATACGATGGCAAAATGAGAAGGAGGTTTATACTTATACCCTATGCCCTATGTATAAGCGTCCTCCCAATGTAAAGCAATTAGGTGTCGCTACAAATCATATCAAATATACTTTATTTTACACCAAAACATAAAAAGGTAAATACAGAGACCAATACTTTGACCTTCTATAAAGAACCAGAATACAGAACCAGCTGCTGAACTGCTAGGACGATGTACCCTGTCTTCGTCTGCGTGAAATTTTTATGCCTATGTTCTTCCTCAGGATTCAAGCTGTCTTCATAACAAACTTTATCAAAATCGGTTTAAGGGTCTTGATATCCTAACAGTTTCATTTATTTAATGAATTAGCGATTTTACAGGAATAAATATTCTGATGTGCAATACTATTTCAAAACGGCGATTGGTCGCCATTTCTTAACTCGCCTTTAAACCTGTAAGTCTAACGGTTAACATAATAAATAAGCCTTCACACATAAATACTGAAGTATAATAACGAATAACCTTTACAATCAGAAATATTCAAACCATAATAAACTTTATCAAAGGCAATTAAATTTTACTTTACCTAATAAAGCCCTACCAATCGACTGAGCAGAAATCCTTCGAACAAAAAGAAAGTGAGGGCACATGACCCTACCGCAATAAAAACTGCATGAAACCATCCGGGCTAAAATTGTAGTGTCGACGCACCCGACGGGAGATGCGACCTTAACATACAACAAGCCAAAATCAATCTTAAACCTAGCACATTAAATTTCAATATCATAGAGCAACAGAAAGCTACATGAGCTCTTTGAAAAACAAACTGCAATCACCATTCAAGATCACCCAGTCAGTCAAACGTGGCAACTGCCCACGCTCGAAAACGCAATTTGAAATTCGAATTCCTCGACATACATTCCATTTTCCTACAGCACCAGTTAAATGCATGAACAGGAGTCATCCGAGCCTGGATAATGCCCTTTGTTGATACTAACAACACTTCAAATATCAACCTATTCGCTTTTGTAATATCGTTCATATTCATTTACCACACATCTTTACAGTTCTCCACAACGTCCTATGCGTCTTCAATGCAGTCAATCCCAATTGCGTCTTAAGTGTTAGGTGCTACAGTTGAGTGTAGGTTGAAGGTGTAGGTGGAAGTGTCATAGAAGTCATGACATTGCATTCCGTGCAATGCGAATGACTCTGTGATGACAACGAACCAGACAAGGGCATCCACTTACTCATTCGAGAGACATCGTATAAAGTTGGATTGATTTGAACTTGTATACCTATTTGTATTGTAAATAAACTCGAATTCAATTTGCTGTTAGTTTCTTTCGGATTTTATTGTGAACTAGCTGTTGCCCGCGACTTCGTCTGCGTTCCCCGGATAAAAAGTACCCTATGTGTTAATCCAGGCCATGATCTATTTGTATGCCAAATTTCATCAAAATCTGTTCAGCAGTTTTTGCGTGAAAGCGGAATAAACATCCATCCATACTTATAAACTTTCGCGTTTATAGTATTATTAGGATAGTAGGTAAGCTAGGGCTTTGCATGGACTAACAAGAGTATTCCCGGATGACCAAGAACTTTACTAATCGCGTTGCAAGTCTCACTGTATGGTCGTGTATCGGTTGCCTGTCGCGGCTTGCAACGAAGCTCCACCAATTTGTGATGCCTCAAATGTGTATTTGTAGAGAAACAATCCTCGAGATCACCCAAATATCTATTACCGAACAACGTCAAGCACATTTTGCTATGGAAAAAGTTTTGCATGAAAAAGCAGATATTTTTCTAAAACATTAGCCTTATTTCCAAGACGCTAAATATGATTATTGAAGCGTTTTTTCGTCATAATTGTTAATTATTTTGAGGCATTCCATTTGATGACATGACGCTAAATCACTACTCGAGCTCATCATCATCAGCCTATATCCGTCCCACTGCTGGGCATAGGCCTATCTTCAGGGATGATGTATGAGCATCAGTCCACGACGCATGCATAATGCGGATTGGTAGATTTCACATACGCATCAGAATTTCTACTTCAGCACATGCAGGTTTCCTCACGATGTTTTCCTTATCCGTTTGATAGCAGTTGGTACTACTCGAGTTAATTTTGCTTTAAAGAAAATTAATATCCTCGAACAATGAAGAATAACTAAGTATTTCGATGTCTAATTGAATAGTTCTTTTCAAGAAGTTTCTCGGATAGCCAATCAAGTTTTGATAGGATTCTTTTCGTTTTTTTTAGTCTTCTTTTAAAGTTCTTTTAATTACTTATCTGTTTTCAATTGTATATTCATTATCGATTTGCTATAAGACCTTGCAAAGTGCTTTATTGATTATACAAGAAGGTAGGTACCTTAGAGTTTTAGATTTACGATCGAATGACACGATGTGTAGTGCTATTTTTGAATCGTGAGTGAGACTCAAAATAGTGGTTGAATGATTTTTTACTGTTAATTTGAACGTGTGTTGGTCGATTAAACTTTTCGTCCGAATCTCAGTGGCACAAAAAAAGATTCTCAATGTCGAATGTAGAATTCGAAACTAGAAAAAGATTTCTCCAGGATGCCTACTTATGATCTTGTCGTGGAGAAATCGTCATCAGACAAAAAGATAACATCAGAGACAATTATTTAAGTAATACTTTTTGTTAAACGTTGATTCTATTCTTCTATTCGTAATCCGATTTTCGAGTTCAAATGTAAGCCTTAAAAAAACTAAAGAAAAATTGTAATTGTGTATTAATAATAATGAAACTTTTTTTAGGTCGTCTCTCCAGCGGAGAGCGGCTGGATGAGGAAGGCCAAGGATAGAGTTTTGTGGCGCGCCTTGGGAGAGGCCTATGTTCAGCAGTGGACGATGATAGGCTGATGATGATGATGATGATGAATAATGAAACTGAACAACTTTCCTTCGGGAACATGGGTCAAAGAACGAGAGAAATTTTTGGACCTTCCATACAAAATTGCGGATCAGCTCATTTTATACAACGTGTTAATGAATTAGCGCAAAACCTCATACACCCCAACTGATTTGTAACAAAATAATTAGATTGAAACAATAATTGAATTATTTTGATAGTTAAAATTTAAAGTTATTCGCATTTTAAGATTTGAGGCAAAAATAAATTGTTATCTTTTCAGCAATGAATGAAAGCGCTAACGTACTCATGGATACATTTTAATAATCTTGTTTTGGTAGTAAGAGGGTGAGTCTGTCCGTGGGGTGGATTGACATCGGATTCAGTGAATTTAAATTTTTACAAAAAAATTATTTAATATTTTGAAAAAAATTACCGATGTTGAAACCATGATAATTCGATTCTGCTCTGGATTCTAAACAAACTACTTTCTAGTTTTGCGTTAATTCATTAACACGTTGTATAAGATGCCAAAATAGAATCGAGTTTTTCAACCGATGTTCCTCAGGGAAAGTCGTTAGTTTCATTATCTGAAAACACTCTTAAAATTTTTCTAGTAATTAAAATCTAGAGGTATAGTTATAGTATATTCCTCTCTCACTCGCACACATTTACGCCTCACGCATCGCTTTCAACAAATTGTGATGTAGTTCGAAATTATTAGTATAAGAGATAAGTGTACTTTTTGCAACCATCAGCAGCGAGGCTGACTACACTGTTTTTGTACTGTTCACATAGCTACAGTGCATACTACAACAATATCATATGATCAGCCTTGCAGCTGATCGTAAATTTTTTACAGACCTTTAATCATCAGTAACTCCTAAACCGACTGGAGTTATGCAGGTAGACCTGGTCCATCCCCATCATAGAGATGCTCTACACCCCATAAACACTGAATCAGCCTTGCCTTGATGATTGCAAAAAGTACACTTATCTCTCGGAATATATGGGAGCATAGCATAGCATAATGCTCACGGCTATATTCCCCGATGGAGTAGTAATATACTGAAACTAAACTACAACTCTACTCTACTCTACCAAAGAAAATATACTCTACTACTACTCTTTCATAAGTATGTGAATCTGTCTGTGATTATTAATGCCAACTGCAACTATACTAACTGTCTGAATCTTACAAACATGCAAATTACATTAGCAAACACCTACCTACCTCCGGCTCAGCTTTACATGTAAAATTCTATTTGAGTTGGCCCGTTTCCATCTCCAAGTGAATCTTCAATGAACCATCAGCCAGATGAGGTCGCTGTATGACCAAGTTTAGGACTTGCCCAAAAGTTTTGCGAAAGTTTGGTGTAGTGTGGGGCAATATCTGTTGTTTGTAAGTGAAATGGGTTTTGGTAATTATCTATGGGTATAATTTTCGATGTTTGTTGGTTACGGACCATAGAGTAAGAAGAGATGGCATATCGGCTTGTTTCTATAGAAAATGTTGTCGCCAACAAAGGGGGTGAAAAACGGGTGAGGGGAAGGGTTAACATTTAAATACGCTACTTCCCGCTATTATGACGTCAGGCCCAGTTGAGTATCTGTGCACAGTTCGATACAACATCTCTACCCCAGGGGAGCGCATTATTTTCTCTATGTTACGGACTGACGGATTGACGTCAAACGTGAGAACCGTTTGTACAGAAATAAGTAATTAAGGTTTTTAAGGTGTCTATACACATCAAACCCGCCGACACCGCCCAAAGATACAAATTATACAGGGTGTAACGAAACATACTTGTAATATTTAAAGCGGTGTGTAGTGTATAGCAATAAAGAGTAGTTAATGCGGAAAGCGCCGGTAGCGCCATCTATCGGCTGGTGCGGTCTGTGGTCAATATCTATCGTTCATTCGCTCGGTATTCGTGCACCGACCGCCGTGCTGTGCGGACGTGCGCTAGTCACATTACTAGTGAAGACTATATCTGTGTTTCATTATATACATCAACCCCAACCAACCCTTAGTAGAAATGTGTATTCTACATTGGCGACGACGGGATTCGAAATTCACGTGAGTAAAGTGTTTATCAGTTTGTTGAGGGTTGAAAATTAAAAAATACAAACGGTGCCAACGAAATAAAATCCACCAGTTAAGGACACCCAGTTAAGGAAGCTAAGCGAGTTATTTAAACACAATCGAAGACGGTTTCTACTGGCGTTGCTTTGTTTGTTGCCTAAAAAGTTACACAGTGTTAAAATATATTTCAAAAGAAAAGTAAAAATAGTTTTGTCCCGATTTTAAATCGTTTATTTGGAATTATCTTAATTATCTGGTTTCTGCTAGCATTGCTTTGTTTTTGCCTTTGCCTAGTGATAAAAATATATTTCAAAAGAAAAGAAAAAATAGTTTTTTGTCCCGATTTTAAATCGTTTATTTGGAATTATCTACATACTGTATTTCTTTTCCCACATGTCGACCATCGAATGCTGGAGGAAAGAGGGGAGACCAGACAGGAGGAAGGTGTGGGACAACACGGGACGGCGCGGCGCCTAGGATGAACAAATGTACGCTAGCGCCAGCTGTGGACATCAATCTTTAAGGTCACGTAATCATTCCTTATTACTTTAAACGATTAAAAGAATTTATTCAAGTCCGTAGCTCCAGGCTCACTGCCCGTCACACGTGACTGGACGGAGTTCCGGTGCTGGTGGGGCAAGGGTGTTCTGGGGTTTCTGAGTCTCTGACTGCTCCTCGGGGAGTGTACTCGTGAGCATATACTAATGCATGATTGTAGTCCGTCATTATGCCCTAATGGGTATCCAAAATACGCGCATTAACCTCTCGTATACCGGAAAAGCCAGACACAATAGAAATAAATGGTTTTCATCATGCTGATGCGCGTTCCTGCATACCAAAGGTTAAGAATAGTGTCTTGATTCGAGACAAACAGGATTAGGTAACCAAGATATGCCAAGTGAGTTTATTCCAATAGTTTTTTATACTTATATTGACACATTGTCATTTTTAAGTAATTGTCTTACTTCGTAGTTGTGATGGTCTCTAATAAAAGTTACTTATTACCATTATGCGTACCGAACATTCTACGTATAGAACATTCGGCGTAACCGATGTTCGGCGTAACGAACATTCGACGCCACGAACATTCGGCAAACGAACTTTCGGCGTAACAAACATTCGGTGTAACGAACATTCGGCGTAACGAACATTCGGCGTCACGAACATTTGACGTAACGAACGTTCTGAGTAACGTACATTCGACTTAACGAACATTCGGCGTAACGAACATTTGGCGTAACGAACATTCTGATGTCACAAAAATTTAAGTTTTAATCCAAAGTTTTACGTTTTGAACGTTTTACTTATTGGACATTCTCAGTGTAGGTATGCGAGAACAATAATAATATACAACACTTTCGGAGCTTATTTGGTGGTACTAGTTCATGAAAATATTTCAATTCAAACATCAATAGTACCAACATAATTTCCGATCATCATCATCATCCGATTTGTTACCGGAACTTGTTTGACGTATTCTATACTTTATAGAACTTCAATTCAGTAACCTTACGTTGATCTTATCTTTGCAACATTGTTGTTAATGTCATAATTATGGATATAATTACTCCAGGTGAAACTAATTAGTTTCTTTGGCTATTTGAGCAAGGAATTTTATATTTTAAGGATCAATGTAAATTTAGACAATTATTTACAAAAATGTTGATTTCTTATTAAATTTAGTATTTCTGGAAATACCTACTCACATTTTAACAAGAAACATTTCATCTCAGTTGAGAGAAGATTAATAACTATATCATATTCAAGCAGCATAACATTCATGACCAAACCGATAATACTGGTTAACAATTTTGTTCGCAGATTGTATGTTCCTAGATGTCACAGAAAAACCAGCCTTCAACAGGACGACTGCTAAGGCGCCGATTGAACCATACCTCCTTGCTTTAGTGCTTAATAAAGAGAAAATGTCTCCAATTAATAGCTAAGAGGTTTGAAATGGTCAGGGTGATTACTCTCATATTGTCAGCTTGTAGCTGGTTAATGGTTAGTGCTTTACCATGTACAACTGGTTTATAATGTTTATAATTTTGTTTATTAATTTTATTGTTTATTTTAATTTGGAAATCTAATTCATGTAAATTGAATGTGTATACGTCTGCAAAGACAAGGTTCGGAGTGATCTTTAAATTGCAACCTGCCATCTCATGTACCTGAATTCTATGCACATTAAAGAATTTTATTATTTTATTATTATCAACAAACAGTTACAAACAGTACAGTTGGTCATTCAATTGACATTGGCAGCTTTTAGCTGGTCATTCAATTGACATTAGAAACTTGTAGCAGGTCATTCAATTGACATAGGCAGCTTTTAGCTGATCATTCAATTGACATTAGAAACTTTTAGCTGGTAATTCAATTGACATTAGCATCTTTCAGCTGGTCATTTAATTGACATTAGCAACTTGTAGCTGGTTATTCAGTCATTCAATTGACATAGGCCGCTTTTAGCTGGTTATTCAATTGACATTAGAAACTTGTAGCTGGTCATTCAATTGACATTAGCATCTTTCAGCTGGTCATTTAATTGACATTAGCATCTTTCAGCTGGTCATTTAATTGACATTAGCAACTTGTAGCTGGTCATTCAATTGACATTAGCAACTTTCAGCTGTTCATTTAATTGACATTAGCAACTTGTAGCTGGTCATTCAATTGACATATGCAACTTGCAGCTGGTCATTCAATTGAAAAAAAAAACTGTTATTTCATTATCAGCACCTTGTAGTTGGTCATTCAAATGACAAGTCAAATAAATTATTATAAGCAGCTCGTAGTTGGTCATTCAGATGACAAGTCAAAATAGTAATTATTAGCAGTTTGTAGTTGGTCATTCCATTGACATTAATATAAGGAATTAATGACTTATTGCTCTTTCTTCTTTGCATAGATAAAATCTGTATCTTACCTAATCACTGCAGGCACTGCACTGTTAATTTATTCATTTGTATGTGTTAAAGTATACTACACTGTACTTGAACCAAATCGGTTAGTTATAAATTCATAATATTTTAAATAAAGAATATAATTTCAGTGCAAGCAAGTCAAAAAACAAAATGATTTGCAGTTCTGTAATAATATTACGCCACGCAATTAAGTTGAAACAACAGTTGCACTTAATTCATGTACATTGTAATTAAAAATAGCATTATTTTTTTTAAAGCCTACCAAATGATATAACTGTATGTTTCGTAAAAGGAAAACATTATTAGTGTTTAAATAATAAGTAAGTAACTAATGTTTCAGATACATACCTAAGTATACCTTACATTAGACAATATTTTCAAGAGTGTCATGACGTTACATGTAACTAACAACTAATTGCTAAATTGGTTATAGTTTATTTTATTGTTATTGTTATAGAAATGTATGTATGTATAAGGGAAATTAATTATAATAACTTATTCACTGTTGAACGGCAGGAAATATTATGCCAATTTATAAAATTTATTTGGAATACTGCTTTAGTGACTGAATACTTATGTATAGCAGACAAAATAACTCATAGGGTAGACCACCATCAGACCCTTTGCTAAAACAATATTCGTGAGTACCAAGATAGCGGAATCAAATCTCAAGTTTCTAGTCTAGCATACTGTTGTAGTAGGCTAGACTTCTTTTTATTTTTGGTTTATGGACGGAATGACTTACCAAATGGTGAGAGAATGACAAGCTTTTCAACCACAAAAATTTATTCCAATATTAGGAACAATCGAAGCATAGCATACCTAATGGGGTAGAACTTTTTACAGACAAAAGGGGAAATAGATGAATAAGACAGGGCGTTGGCTGAAATTGTGCTCGTGACATAGAGCCCTAAATGAGAGCGACAGTAATGTGTGGACTCTGATTTTTTACTTGCCCGTAACATTAAATTGTGACTGCGTATTAAATTGCGAATCATTTGAGTGATTGCAACACCGTCAAAGATCAGCATTAAAGTGGGTCAAAGAACATTTAATTAAATTATTACGATTATTATTTTAATTAGGTATCAGCATTTTATCTGTATAGGTTGAGTAAAATAGTATCTATTTATTAAACGGGTCCATTAAATTGAAACTGCTGATTTCTCAAAACTAGTCTAGTCGACTAACTAAAGGTAACTACTGTACATAGCTAGTAACGAAAGCGACCTAGTGTACCTTACTTAATATTGTTGTCAGTCAGCGTTATATCAGCATTCATGAAACTGTAAAATTATATGGGTTATAGGACATGCAACTATGAAGTTGTTAGCGAAAGCTAAAATATCATGCAACAATAAAATGATATGGGTTACAGAGCCATGCAATTATCAACTTGTTAGCAAAAGCTAAAGGGTCATGCAAATAAAATAGCTGTGAGTGCTTAATTGCAATGGCTGGCACCCGCCAGAATATTTTGAGTGCATAAGTGTATGTGCTTATCACAGATTCACTCTTTAGTCCTTACCTCCTTAATTTGATAAAACGGAAATGGATACGATCTTGAAGCAGTGACTTTGACTAGTAGTTAGCCAAAATAAATAAATAAGAGATAATAAAGGTCTATGGAACGTTATTTTTGTAGGTTTACTTACACCTATCAATAGAAAAATATTTTTACAGGGAAGGGATAGTATAGAACAGAAGTAACAATAACTGAAATGTGTTAATATAATGAGATTGTAATTTCCATAAACATTGTTTATCGTTGAATTTGGTGTTTGACAATTTCAGATCAATATTTGATAAATATCTATTTTCTGTAAACAAATTAGTCTCAATAACTTATTCGTAATTTGTTTAATGTAATAGCATTGATAACAGTCAACACTGTATTGTAAATAAGATTTAAGAGATTAGCTAAACTGTGGAGTTTCTTGCGCCGCTTCTTCTCCACGGGCTATACCTTCCGAAGCGGTGGTAGATTCGAGTAAACGTAAAAAATAAATTAAAACAAGAAAGGGATGTAGTGTATAGCAATAAAGAGTAGTTAATGCGGAAAGCGCCGGTAGCGCCATCTATCGGCTGGTGCGGTCTGTGGTCAATATCTATCGTTCATTCGCTCGGTATTCGTGCACCGACCGCCGTGCTGTGCGGACGTGCGCTAGTCACATTACTAGTGAAGACTATATCTGTGTTTCATTATATACATCAACCCCAACCAACCCTTAGTAGAAATGTGTATTCTACACGGTGGTTAATTTGAGAAGAGGTTGATCACTAAGGAACCAAACGCGAAATACAAAAAAACTGTAACCCATACGGGTCAAGTTGGTACTGCGGTTTTGTATGAAACAGCAGATTTTTTTCAATTATTTATCGTTGTTGGCTCCATAATGAAAGTTGTTCAGTTTGATGGTCTAAAGATCTAAACCAAATAATTATACTAGTAACTTACTCTGTCTTCTACCACCGTACCACACATAACACTGAGACGGTCAAAATTGGTGGGGCAATGGAGTGTCCGTACCATAAAGTTATTATATACCTTACGGAATAGAGAAACTGACATGAGTTGTCAAATGAAACCGTTTTTTGTGAATTTGTCGGCACTTACTGGCACGCAAAACTTCGATTTCTGTATATAATTGTGAATCTAACGAGAAATTGTTGATAATTAAATGAAATAGTGTTAGTATATTTCACAAAATAATCTACGATTTCACTTAAGATTCACAAATTGTTCACAGACCCTGTCGATTGTGCCGATAAGTTCCCAAAAATGGTTCTATTGCCTCGCGTCACGTATCTCTTTCTATTAAACAGTGGTGCCGCTAGGTACATCTCGCTCTGTCAGCTGTCAGTTCCTCTATTCCGTAAGGTATAGTAACTTTATGGTCCGTACATTACAGTACGTAGAGCTATACATATTAGCTTTTTTACCATTCATAAAAAACCTTCTGCATATTAAGACTGTATAGGCAGCTTATGATAATTCAAACATTGGCACGTGGATAAACATAATTCTAGTATTACCGTAGTACTATAAAGTTTATATAATTATAATTTATCTAATGTAAATAATAATTAACCTTGCGTTTTCCGGGTTAGGTCTTAGGCTTAGGTCATAACGTAATACCTAACTCAAGAATTATGACTGGATTTTACGTATCGTCTGTCGCCTGACCTTTATAATCTCATAATATTAATTGCAAAATAATACAGGGTGACTGGTGATGCACAGACAGTATAGCGACGTGAACGTGATATTGACACTTTTGATTTAATAAACCGATTGCAACGAAATTAATTATTCAACTAAGCGCTATACCTGTGTGAAAAGCCCATCCAAATCTGTTCAGGAGTTTCAGTATTCAGTATTCAGTATTTATTTGCAGTATCACAATAATGAAGTACATACTTACGTGTAACATAAGATATTATTTAATGATTGTGACGCCCTGTTAGGGCATGGCAATATAGTTTTTAAGTGATGCGATCACAAATAAACAGACAAACTGAGAAAAATTCTTAAAATTATATCAATGCATTCCATTACGTATCACAATCCTAAA
This sequence comes from Agonopterix subpropinquella, assembly GCA_922987775.1. NCBI lineage: Eukaryota > Metazoa > Arthropoda > Insecta > Lepidoptera > Depressariidae > Agonopterix > Agonopterix subpropinquella. The sequence continues at coordinate 16,221,767 of OV277709.1, read as the reverse complement.
CGCCCCCAATTAATATAAATCCGTATATGTTTACGAATAAATAAATAAATAATAAATAAATATCTTGGACAATGTCACACAAATTATCTAGTCACATTTAAAGTACCAAAATCTAGCCTGGACTTGTATTATGATTACTAGACAACGATATAGAATACACATATAGATATAAACATCCATGACTAGGGTACAAATATTCATATTCATCATACAAATATTTGTCCCTTACGGGATTCGAGTCCGCGACCCTCGGCACAGTAGGTAAGTTCATTACCGACTGAACTACCGGCCCGTCAAATATCTTCAATGTACAACCACGTAAGATCAACATTTCCGATTCACTCCTAAACTGGTAGTCTCGTAACATACATACATAAACTCACGCCATTGTCCCAAGGGGGTAAGCAGAGACCACGGACCGCCACACGCTACGACTCTGACACACCTCTTTAGCCTCATTGACATTCATACATCTTTTCATGCACTTCCGTCGATTGAGGGTGCATGTCTCGTAAAGTAACCAGATTATTTAATTTTAAAAATTAATACGTTATTCGCCTCATTATGGTCTTACTGTATGTACCTACGTAATTTAAAAAGAAATAACACGTCTTTGGGTAGTGTTCGAGACACAGTTGAACGCTATTGTTATCCCTGATATAGCCATTTGCTTTGTGATAATACTTATAACATTGAATTATCAAAGATTTATAATTTTAAAGTCACCCTGTATACATAATTATCATAAATGAATGTTATTGTGTAAGTCTGAATAGGTCTTCTTCTTATCGTGTGGGCAGAGCCCTGGTGACTGAGTTTTTTCAGACCGCCTTACGGCCTCTGACGTGGTTTTTATGTAACGACTACTACCACCAGAGATGGTAGCCGGGACCAACGGCCTAATGTGCCATCTGAAGCACGGAATCATCTTTCTTTTCGGACAATCACGAAGGCAGTTAGTCAGTTAGTTATGCCGTAAGGCGGTCTGAAAAAACTCTGACACCAGGGCTCTGCCCACAAGATAAGTCTATTCTTTACAACATTATATTTTTTAATGCAGACATCAATTTTCTGGTCTGGCAGTTTCGAGAATGAATAAAAGCTTCGTGCTGGATAATTGAAAGCAAAGATCTAGTAGAAATAGCAGTTAGGTCGTAAATAAAGCCAGCTTATTCATTGAAGACATCCATTCATTGTGAATGCAACCGTTCTGGGTAATTAACTTTTCTAAATAGTTAGTCAGTCGCTGTCTTTTCACTGGATTCATTGCATCGTAACTTTAAAAGAGTTTAAAATGTACGTGACAAAATTGTTAAACCAGAAAGATTTTTCAGAAAATAGCTTCGAATTCGACTTTAAATCAACTAGGACCATAGAGAAATTACGCGCTCCCTTACTCCATACCTGACTGCCTCCGTGGTCTAGTGGTTAAGAGCATTCGCTCTCGATACGGAGGTCGTGGGTTCGGGGGGACACCTAGTGATATGTCACTTTGTGCGTTTTTCCTCAGTTGGTTAGGACATTGCAGGCTGAATCACCTGATTGCCCGAAAAGAAAAATGATTCCGTGCTTCGGATGGCACGTTAAGCCGTTGGTCCCGGCTACTATCTCTGGTGGTAGTAGTCGTTACATAAAAACCACTTCCGAGGCCGTAAGGCGGTCTGAAAAAACTCTGACACCAGGACTCTGCCCACACGATAAGAAGAAGACTCCATAAACAATTTAGACACAAAAATATGCAGGGTGTAACAAAACACCCTAGTAATATTTAAGTGGGGTGCTGCAGACCATTAAACTGAACAACTTTCACTATGGAGCCAACTTCGTAATCGCGAAATAAATTTTATTTCGGTTTTTAAAACCGTTAGGTACAAAACTGCAGTATCGGCTCGACTCAAATGTGTGGGACAGCAGATTTTTTTTTCTCGGTGTTGGCTCCATAGTGAAAGTTGTTCAGTTCGATGGTCTAAACTAAAGCACCCCTTTAAGTATTACTATGGTGTTTTGTTTTGTTACACATACTCATAGCACAGATATTGGTTTCTAGATGGTATCTAAAAATTTTCATTGACTTTAAATGGTTGGTATTGAATAAATAACCAGACTTCGTTTGTATGGAGCGCGCAGCAAAAAGGTTTTAGGATGAAATGGCATGCTAAATGAAAGGTGATATCACCAATATAAACACAGCATAAGAAACCTTATATCGTAATAACAATGACTTATTTTGTTACCTAGTAGACAGAATCTAATTACTTGATTATTCGTCGTGTCTAGGTATGTTGGTTGTGGTTGTCTAGTCTATAGGTCGTAGGTATTATACCTATGGAATAGACAATCAATTGAACTTTGCATACGTAATCAATAGATCACGGCTGTAGTTAGTTATACATATAGTTACTGTACCGACTAACGACCATTGATTGCGAATGATAGCAAACAGTATAATTTGAGATATTACACGGTGTATACTTAAATACATTACATTTGGGGGTATACGCAGAATATAAAAAAAACACCCTAGTTATACTTAAGGGGGTGCTTCAGGCCATCAAACTAAAACATGGTGTATTAGTTATTGATCGGAGGGCGATGATAGCCCATACGGAAGAGAGCTAGCGCCTCAATCATGAGGCCGCGGTTCGAATCCTGGCCTGTAACACTAAGCGCTCTTATAGACGAGCGACACTTTGCGGTCGCCGTGTGTCCGGACCGTAAAGTCTATGAGCGCGACCCTCTGCGACCCGCGGCGATTGCAAAGTGTCGCTCGTCTGTAAGAGCCCTAAGTTCTTTGGAATTTGTGTACGGTTGTGTATACCATTTACTAGCTCGGCGGTGAAGAAAAACATAGTGAGGAAACCTGCATTCCCGAGAATGTAAAGAAAATACCATAAGTTCGGAGGTATGCGTAAAATATGGGTGAGCTTGTGGCGAAAACAAAGGACCAGCGCTGATCTCTTAACGACCCTTGTTTGCACACACCTAATCCACACACGACCACATTAATCAATATTGACCGGACCATCATAATTGACTGCCAATACCTCTCCGGTCCGTGTGGTGCCGGCTAATAATAACACCACCCCATTTCCTCCCGTGGGTGTCGTAAAAGACGACTAAGGTATCTACCGGAGGATGGGCAGCAGCATCCTCTGAGTACACACATTCAATCCAACTGCGATCGCCAACCCGCCTGCCAAGCGTGGCGATTATGGCAAATCCCCCAATTTTGGGGGAGGCTTATGTCCAGCAGTGGCTGATATGATGATGATGATGACCTCTCCGGAACGCTCTACCGACGCTTTCTTAAATCGAGAGTGAGCAAATATTATTAAATTTAATATTCAACGGACCTTAAACTCTGGCAAGTCCATCCAAAGAGGAAAGCGTCCACGTGATTGCCACGGACGCACTGTCTACAAACGTATGCAGTTAGCATATTAATTGTATAATCTTAGATCTCGGGCGTGACCGCTCGTTCCATTCTATTGTCTGGTAACACGGGCTGTGGATACCCGATTAGGACATCGGTTTTGACCTGGAGTCTTTTAACAATGACCTGTAGTACTCATTTTTAGAATATGTTCTTACCTCGCATGTAGGATTTTTAAGTTGTCGGAAAGGATCTTACAACAGATTTGCGACACTACGAATGAGCGAATCACGGAATAAATATCGATAAAAATAATCCTGACATACCAGGAAATCCGAAAATGCATACCTAACTGATCGGATGCATAGTATAGGAACATAAGTCTGACTTCTTAAAAATTATTGAGTTAATGAATCGATACCAAAGTGCATTCATAATAGCCAACTCGTCAACTTTAGGTAAATATGCATTGGATTATCCGATTATCCGATCTCTGATAATGATATAATAGTAGCTATCATTCAATAAAATTTCCATTTAATAATTGACATTTCAAACACGCAATTCTCGAATAAAGTCCAGGTTAATATCTAAAAGAGACAACTACCCACCTCGTCCGTCCAATGGTTCGATACCCGCTCGCAATTAGACGTCTTGGTTGCGGAATCAGACATCACCATTGTCGCTCTACTCTACGGTATTGCTTTGAAAATGCTGCATTTCACTTGTAAATTGTTCTTAGCTAAATGTTATCTACATTTCAGACGTGCCACTCACATACCAGATCCGGAATTTCTAATCAGGATTGTGATTTTTGTATAGGTAGGATTTGAAACTTCCGCAATTCCGATCGCAATTTTGGAGGGTGAAAATCCATACGAAAACGTAATCCTGATTCGGAATTCCGAATCGGCATTGTATGTATGTGGCGGACCTTAACTAGCAATGCCGAAGGTAGTGAGCCCATTGTAAACGCCTTGCTATTGAAACATGACTGCAGGTTTCCTCATATTAACTTTTTTCCCGATTTTTGACGCAAACAAATCCATAATGATAGAATAACAATAGTAGCTAAAATCAATCAATAAAACGTCCAACATTATCCGTAAACATTTCAAACACGCAATTCTCGAATAAAATCCAGTTTGAGATCGAATCCGATGTCATAACTTCGACAACTACCCACCTCGTCCGTCCAATGGTTCGATACCCGCTCGCAATTAGACGTCGAGGTTGCGGAATCAGACATCACCATTGTGGTTCCTCTCTAAGGTATTGCTTCGAAAATGCAGCATTTCACTTGCAAATTGTTCTTAGTTAAACGTCGGACCATTGGACAAAAGGGAGTTAAGGTTTTAGTTTGAAATTGGGAGATTGTTATTGAAATAGATTTCATTATTGAGGTGGTCGAAAATTAGTTGTGGTTTGCAGGACGGATCAAGAACAAACGCGGTCAATTTATCGACCAGTATAAGCAATTCTTGTATGTAAATAAATATTAAGGTATACATAATATAGAATCGGTTTCACTGAAACGGCTCTAACGGTTTGGATAAAATAAATTTGTTATCTTTTCAAACAAAAACTAATAATATAATTATTTACTATTTACTCCACATTTTTTATCCAACGCTTTCTCATTTTGAACTGAAAGTATTGAGGATGAGTATGGTTCAACTCAAATGATCATATGACAATAACAGCCCAATGTCACCCAAAGGGCAATGGAGAGGGCTATGCTCGAAGTTTCCCTACGAGATCAAATCAGAAATGAAGAGATCCGCAGAAGAACCAGAGCCGACATAGCCCAAAAAATTGCTAAACTAAAGTGGCAGTGGGCGAGGCACATTGCTCGCAGAACCGATGGCCAAAAGGGCCAAAGAATTCTTGAGTGGCGACTCCATACCGGAAAGTGCGGCGTGGGTGGCTCCCAAATGGTGGACCGACGACCTGGTGAAGGCGGCGGGAAACCGTTGGATGAAGGCAGCGCAGGACCGGTCGTTGTCGCGATCCTTAGGGGAAACCAAATGTCCAGCAGTGGACGTATATCGGTGGATATGATGATGATGATTATGAATTATCGAAATTAATTTTATTATTCTATTTAAATCCTGCCTTATAGATTCATTATCTGCTACCCAGAAGCATTATTATATCACTCAAGGGAACAAACATGTGTTTCAAAGTCAACAATGTACGAACTATGTATTACTCAAAACTTTAGATTAGGTGCTTAGACATTGTCACCCGGAGAGCATTAACCCATTCGCATAATGTAAGTAGTTTACCAGTGCAAAGTTTAAATAATGCAAGTTTGTTTAAACGAGATAACTTAATTAGCCGAGTTCGGTGTTTGTCACGCGTGACATAGTGGTCCAAATAATTTTGCTTAGGTATTACATTGTAATGTGCGTGTCCTGCGAAAAAACCACTCACAGATGCATTTTATGATCCCAAACGTAAGTTATAGCATAGCATATGCTCACGACTATATTCCCCGAGGGGGTAGTCAGAGATATTCTGATACTTCAGAACATCCACGTTTCACTAGTAGTACCGATACTCTGTCCAGTGTGACGGGGAGCGAGCCCGTCGCCACTTGTAATGGACAGTAGGTACAATACATGTCTCGAAATTGAAGCATGCAGGTTTCCTCACGATGTTTTCCTTCACCGAAAAGCCAGTGGTGTTACAAATCGTACATAAATTCCGAAAAACTCATACGTAAACCAAACGTAAGTTATTAGGCGTTTTATTATGGAAACCATACAACACCGATAGAAACATAACATCTTATGACCTCTGCTGCTTCACGCAAAACCTGGGCCTACCCCTCTACCCGCACATTCGAACTTCGCAATTGCGTGAACATTTTCGTTCCAATGTCAACTCTATTCCAATGAAGTGCAGATCGAAACAGTGGCGATATAGCGAACATCGAAAGTGCGGGTACAGGGCCTGGTAATCAGTTCAGACTCTGAACTCGGAACTTGAAGATGCGTTAAACTTTAGAGCATTTCCAATTTTAGTTCTCAATGTGTGTTCCCAATACTTCGATGCGTCTCTTTTCCTTCAAGTTATTATTATAGTATAATACTGGATGTTAGCGTGTGTAGGCCCCTCACACGGTGGACCGACGACCTGGTGAAGGCGGCGGGAAAACGTTGGATGAGGGCAGCGCAGGACCGGTCGTTATGGCGATCCTTGGGGGAGGCCTATGTCCAGCAGTGGACGTGCATCGGCTGAGATGATGATGATGACTGGATGTTAGGGTAAACAGTTGTGATTGTAACCATGGTACTGAATAACTTTCCTTTCCCTAAGAAACATAGGAATGCGTTTTTTTTGGACTACCATACTAAACGAGTGCGTGGAAGTTCGAACAGCATCCTGAAGGTGATAGGTGATAAGTGCGAGTGTCCAGTCATGAGGCAATGGACTGCAATGCTGGTGGAGTGATCTCGCCTACCCGCGATAATTATCATTGTTTGTGTACCTGGAGAAATTTGACCTATAATATAAATGTAATAATGTAATTATCTTTATTGTGTAAATTATCAGAAATAACAATAAAATATAACTATATACCTAACATATAACTAACTAAAATATAATTAAATAACTAATAAAACTAATGTAAGTAATTTATTTTAATTCAATTAAATTTAAATTTTAGTCTATAACATAATAACTTGATTTTCTGACAAACTACTTACGTAATGCTCTGTTTAAGGGACCTAGTTTCCTGAAATAAATGATTTTAATTTAATTTTATTATTTATCTAAACTATTATAAAACTGTAACAGAAATGTGTCTGTACATTGAAGATATTTACAAAAAAAAAACCACCAATTTTTGGATTTTTTGTCTGTTTGTTTGTTTGTTTGTTTGTATGTATGTTTGTTTGTTTGTTTGTTTGGGTGTTTGTTTGTTCGAGTATCACGCAAAAACTACTGAACCGATTTTGATGAAACTTTTTTTGTTTGATAGCTTATCATCTGACTTAAAATCTGGTATATAATTTATGCGGACGAAGTCGCGGGTAAAAGCTCGTTTTTTTTAAAAGCAATCAGTCAGCTGCATTTTTTTTAAAGAATTCCCTATAGTTTTCTTTCGGAAAGTTGTTCAGTGTCATAGGTACGATAACCCCTTAAAATAATGCAACTGTTTACCCTAACACCCTGTGTATTATTTTTGTATTTCTTCTGTCAAATGTAAGTGTCAATTCACACGTACCACAACCACACCACAGCCACAACCACACCACAACGACGCCATGTGATCGGGCGTATATTTTGTATTGAAAATGAATATTACAATTTACACGTACCACATTTTGCCGTTATTATCGACCACCTGTGTAATACGACCACATCGCAACCACATCGCGACGGCAACGCCACCACCGGCGGCACCGCGGCCACATCGCCACGACATGCCGTCAAGCCGTGTTTCCTCTACGAAACTGCACATGACCACGTGGTTACCACATCGCAACGACAGCGACAACGCAACCACATCGACATTTTGTCGGTACCACAACGCAACTGCAAAAAGCCGCTGCGACACTATTCACACGTAACCACAGCAACAGCTTGACCACATTTTGTCGCTGCGACGTGGTGTGGTTGTGGTACGTGTGAATTGACCCTAAAATCTCCCCGCCATTCAAAACACACGGTACAGGTAAAGCCAATTGACCTGGAGTGCACTAGAGGAGTATTTTTTCTCGTTTTCCCTCCCGAGTGGCAAAATAACTGCGAATTGACTCATCTTGAATGCAGTTTCATGTTGATATGGGACGCCTCTGGGGTAAAATTGCGAGAAATTGACTGACTGGAAAATGTATGACGGAACGAATGCAGCGGTGAACCAATGTTTGTTTAGATTTAAATGTGGAGGGTTTAAAATAAATGTTTCTATTTTTAGAAGCTTGTTAGCGATATACAACGTGTACTGAATTGATCAGATAATAGACAATATTCTGTTCAGACATATTACAGTGCTATGTTTGGAAATAACAATTTTTTTTCTGATAAGGTATATTCCATACAAACTTTATTAACGACATTTGGTTTGTTTGAAAATGACACAATTTTATTCATATTAGGTTTTTTCCGTACGAACTCATAAACCGACCCAGCTGACTTTCTGTTCTCTGGTTAATTCTATCTTTTCATATTTATCATCATCAGCCTACATACGTCCCACCTACTACCCTCAAGGTGCGCCAAATGCGAATTGGTGGTCTACACAAGTGTATAAATGCAGGTTTCCTCACGATGTTTTCCTTCACCGTTTTAAAGTAGTCGGTATTTATTACTTAACTCCTTGGTACATGGCATGTCATCCGTGCGGATTTGAACCGGGACTCTCATGATCGAGTGTCCATACTTCTCAGCAACGTGCCACTGCGTGTAACTTCTAGCTGAAAATACACTCTGTTATGTTTCTGATAACACGCTAAAAGAAGTACTACTTCAAAAAAACAGCGTGCATCATTGTGCCTTGTTACGCACTCTAAATTCAAAATTCAAAATTTTTTATTCAAAATAATTTCATATAGATAGCTTTTTGACGTCATTTTTTGACTCTACCACCGCGTCGGAAGGTGTTCCGTTGAGAGAAGATGCGGCCAGAAACTCTACAACACACATCTTTTAAACAAAATGTTCTTGTGTGATGTAGGTATAATGTAAACAATGTTGATATTTAGTATGTAGGTAGAATAAGCTTTGTATCGTTGTCTTTTGTCCGCCATTACACGTATAGCCGGCAAGTCGTGTTTCTCTCATATTCCCCCATTTCCCTAATACATCACAGTTCTATGTTTAATAACAAAGGAAAACATTATAATTATACACTCTACGTTAATTCCAAACTTTACTTAGCAACAACATTTGCTTGTAGTAATAATAATAACAATAAATTTCAATTTAAAATACGTTTTCACATTTGAACGTGTGACGCGCCGCCATCTTGGTCCGCCATATTGGCATGGCTGAGCGCCACCCGCGCCGGAAGGAAGTCGAGTTGGGCAAGTTGTTCAAATTCCCGCCATTCCGTAAGGCTGCCTAGGTGCTTTATTGCGATTCCGGTTTACGGAACAAGTTATCTTCAGCTTATTATTTTAGGGGATGATGTTTTGATTTTATTTTGCTTTCGTAAAGTCAACCAATTTCAAATGTAGTCTACATTTAGATCATTGTTACAGCAAAAATGAGGAGTATTCACAAATTATAAAATTTTCGGAGTCGCGTGGCAAGAGGTTTCACGGGCGGACGTGGTTCGTTCGTGGGTTAGGTGGCCACGTGTGTGTTTTTGTTCAAAAACAATCCTTGAGATCACCAAGGAGTCACGTTGCAGGTTCTGACCCGAGCACTCGTCTCGCGTGGTTTTCGCGCGCCGCGTTTTTGTCTGCCACGAGGCTCCGCAATCCTCAATCTCTTCTTGTTCTTGACCAAAAACAGTCCCTGCGATCGGGATAGACTCTCCCATAAACTACTTGACATTGGCGGAAATGCAGTGCTAACGCACAAGCAAGAGTCCTTTAATTGTAAAAAAAAAAAACAATTGCCGAACAACGATTGGCAATTTACACTATAGATATTGGCAAATATCGATATCTACCACGTTAGAGCCATAATTATAGATTAGAATAGAATAGACTTTTAAACATTCTTGGAAAACGTAATTATAACCTAAAATTTCAAAGCTTTTGTTTCTCAAAATTGTATGGCAGCTTGGCAGCCATTCATTATACAGGGTCCTTCTTAATATGCTGACAGTTTTTGGGTGATCAAACCATAATAATGTTTACCAATGTTTAGTTTTATGGTGTGAAGTATCTCCTAAATTTTAGGGCCTAAAGTATTAACACATTTAAATTTACACCCTGTAAGTATAATTATGACCGAGTGCTCTTGTTTTTATAGTACCAGTGCTGCCACCTTAGCGCTTTCGGCGCTAGATCTAGCGCTATTTTGGTATGTTTAGCGCCGTATCTAAGAATTTAGTGCCTAGCGGAGAATCCAGCGCTTTTTTAACTCTTAATAAAGCAAGATGTTTTGTATTTTTTTATTGGAATATGATAAATATTGATAGCATTTTGTGGTAAAAACATGTCCACGGAGCATACAGTGTTCGAGAGATCCAAGTACGAACGCTTATATGAAATGTTATCATTAATTTTACAAGTGACTTACCAATTGACCGACTTGACTTGACTTTAAATTGACTAAAAAATGGGTTTTGTAAAGGCTGAAAAGACTATTTAAAGGACTTTAATGGACTATTTATGAGATAAGAATTTAGCGCCGAATCTAGCGCTTTTCTGAGCTGCGAAAATACAGGAAGATTTTTTTATCACCATCCAAATTTTAATAAAATGTTTGTTTATGAAAAAAAATTGATACGTGTTTTTTCTTTTAGCATCGCTCAGTACTAAAATATTGAGATATGACTACGCAAAAATGTCTTAAGAAAAACAATTCGACTGGACACAGTACGCACCTACCTGTGCCACAGATTACTTATTAACTCTTTCGCGGACACTGACCGGCTATAGCAGTGATAACAATAAAAGTTCTATTGTGTCTCGTTCAGTGTCCGCGAATGTGTTAATAGTTACTACCACTCGACCCGATTTCGCGCGCTTTTTCGAAATTAGAACTTTGCTTTTCAAGAACGAAAACTAACGAACGAATCTCTGTGGTCAGTAATTTTCTTTGGGTCAGAGCCTTTTAATTTTTAGAAAAAGTTTATTATGTGTCATTGTGTCATTCAAAGAGTACTTTATTATAACCGTGTCATTGAACAAAAATAAACAAAATAAGGGACTAGTATAACATTTTAACAATGTTTTGAAAGTGTTGTGTGTTCCTGTTAAGTTTACAATGCGTGGGACTCTGAAGCTAGGGCTCCGCCCCCCGGTCCTGCCACACACGGTCAGTACGAATATGAAACTCGATGACCAAGCTTTATGGAAAATTCTGTAGGATAACATTTTTAAATGTGCAATTTTGACCTGCCCTTTTTTTTAATGAAATGGGTTCTATAAGTGATACCAAACATGTAGAAAAAATTTGGATGGTGATAATAAAATCTTCCTGTATAGGAATCTAGCGCTTTTTTCACAGTTTTAGCTCCTAAATGATTTTTTGGGGTGGCAGCCCTGTATAGTACCTACTCGTATTTTTTGTTTACCTTCGCCGAGTCTAGACCGCTTTTTAAAAGATTACGTAACTCTAAATGTACAAATACAAAGCGAACATTCAACTTTTTTTTTCACCTTCAAAATCTTGGCAATCGACTCAGCTTTCATCCTAAAACTCCCACGTATCACCTCTATGACCTAGACATTGTCTAAATCTAGATATTTTAGTTCTCTTTACTAGATAAGATACAGATGGACTACATTAGGACTTTGACCCATTTCACGGTCATGTTTGGTTACGTTATGTTAATCTTGTTGTTTTCGTAATAATTAAAAAGAAAGGCAAGTGCGATCCGGATTTTTTGTAAAATTTTATTTGCTAGTTATAGCCAAAATTGCATTTAAAATAACGCAATATTTTTAATTGATTGTGTTTTGGGACACTGTGTCGATGTTATGGCGAAAATTTAAACCTTTTTTTGCTTTCAACAAAGCATTAAAGGCATTATTAGCATATTGTCTAAGTACCTACCAGAATAAAAAAAGATAGAATACGCTGCGTACATTTTTTTTAATTGACGTAGAAATAAAAAAAAAAATAGAATTTAGAAATTATTTGAAAAAATTCCTCAAAAACGGTTAACATTCACATAAGGTAATCTAGGGCTAAATTTATAGCTTACTATCTCTACTTTTAAGTCCTTAAAGGAACGTATCGAATTGCTAGTAACCATGTGGGGCAGTGCTTTTTTTTAGCGATTTCGATGTTGGTCCCATAGAGAAAGTTGTTCAGTTTGATGGTCTGAACATGCCCTTAAAAAAGGTGTCAGCATATTAAGAAGGACCCTGTATAATTTACTCTAAACTACATTGTCTTCAGTGCAATTCCCGAATTATGTTAAGTGTGACAAGTCGCGGCACGGAGTAGAGAAAGAAGATCTTTCTCTATATTATTCTTACTCTCCGTGGTGACAAATAGTGAGCCCGTCGCCTCTTTTAAAGCCTAAAATTATTATATCTGTGAATTAAACTCGTAAGATACCTCTAAGCACGTGAATGGACTTTAACATACATAAAAACGCATTACTATACAATGTCTATGTAAATGAACGCACTGCAGTGGCTTATTAGCATCTCTGTAACAAGTTATGATAATATTATTATGTACTCTAATAATTTGTGAACTTCTGGTTCTCAGTTACTGTTGTTTGAGGTTGTGTTTTAATAGTACTTAGTTAACTATGTTTACACGGTGAAGAAACACGAAAAAAATTTGCTTCTATACATTTGAGTAGGTACTGCAGTTTTATATGGAAAAGCTAACTTTATTTCAACAATTCGATGTTGACTCCGAAGTGAAAATGTTTCAGTCTAAACCCAAGATATACCTAAATATTACTACACTGAAAAAAGCGTTTTGTTATACAGGGTATAAAATTAAATAGGACACTTACTTAAAGGGGTGCTTCAGACCATCAAACTGAACAACTTTCTCTATGGGACCAATATCGAAATCGTGAAAAAATTTCTGCTGTCCCATACATTTCAGTCTAGTTATGTTTGCAGTTTTGTATGGGACAGGGGATTTTTTTTTCGCGATTTTAATGTTCCCATATTAAAAGTTGTTCAGATTTTACACCTTCTGGTTACTCGTATTCATGAACCAAACTTTAGTGATTTCCAAACTGCTAATCAAACAAACGTTTGGTTATAATTAGCAAACAATTTTGGTATTTATAATCAAAACAGTTTGAAAGTCACTAAAGTTTAGTTATATTACTATCAAAAATTTTTTTTTGTGTACCGTCTTTTGTTACACTCAGTTATACTGAGCTTACGTTGCCTTGTAGGACTGCCTACCCACGCACAGTGGTTCATAATAATTAAATCAGGGACATAGGGGTATCTGAAACTGGTGTTTAAATCTAGGTAATCTGATTTATGAAATCTGTAGATCTATACTGTAGTAACACAAGATAAATATAAAAAAAATCCATTTTATCAGGAACATAACAAAAAAAATTGTATAAGATTTTTTAGTACGGAAACAATTACATTTTTGGGATTTTTTCACAAACTTCTCCAAACTTCACAGAATCCTTCATATGGTAGTTAGATGGGCATTGACTCTATCAATTATTGAAAGAATTTGGCGTCTAAACGTGCATAATTTAAGGTGTACGATTAGACATAAAAATCGTTCAATATCTGGTAGAATATATGACAACTTAGCAACCCTGTTATGGACTCCGTGAAGTTTGGGGTAGTTTATGAAAAAATCCTAAAAATGTAATTTTCTCCATACAAAAATATCTTATACAATTTTTTTTGTCATGTTCTTGATAAGATGGATTTTTTATATATTTATCTTGTATTACTACAGTACAGATCTACAGATTTCATAAATCAGATCACCTAGATTTAAACATTAGTTTCAGGTACCCCTATGTCCCTGATTTAATTATTGTAAACCACTGTGCCACGGAAGGAAAATTGATGGTAAAAATCTAAAAACGAGTGGTTTTTAGATCCAAAATCAAACAACTAAAACTAGGTAAAGTAATCAACAAATGACTCAACTCAAAAGACCAAAGTATCAATTCTCATTGAATCCGGAAATTTCCGGACTACGCCGGATCCGAACACATTCACATCGGACCATCCCATTCCCACTTTAATCAATTAACCGGAAAAATCCTTAACACGTGAAGTCCGCACTCTAAAACCTAAAGCGATTGGCATGAGTACCCAATTCCGTAAAACAGTGTGGTTTTAGTCATAAGAGATTTACTTTTATGAAAACCATTTTACTTTGGTTAGAATAAGAATATGGAGTTAATTAAGACAAAAAGAAGAATTTAAATTCACTGAAGCTACAAGAGAAACGTAGAATTGCTTTTTGTTCAGGATAATTTAAGCACTTAAATTCTTTTAAACTCTACGAAGATAACCTTTGAATAGATACAATAAAAAAAACACCAGTCTTCCCTGTCTGTCTGTCTGTCTGTCGGAAACAGAAACGGCAAACATGTCAAATTCTGACGTCATAATGTCAAATGAAAAACGGAATTTAATCCCATATTAATCCTTTCATTTTAAAATCTCTAAAATATGGTTACTTGAGACAATTAGGTATCTACAGGGTGAAATTGATATCATTAGCATCCTTTTAAACTAAGAGTCTACCCATCAAACTGAACAACTTTTACTATGGGAGCAAACAAATCGGAGCAAAAGAATAATCAGCTGTTGCATACATTTGTGTGTCGTAGGCATTGCAGTTTAGTATGGAACAGCAGATTTTTTTGTTGCTCCGATCGGTTTGCTCCCATAGTGAAAGTTGTTCAGTTTGATGGGTAGACTCTTAGTTTAAAAGGATGTTAATGATATCAATTTCACAATGTATAAATGATTTTCGAATAAGCCCTAAAAAAACCTTAACAAACCGATCTAACCGCCTGGCCACGGGACAGGGCAACGCTCAGTGTATGACGGCCCGGTAGCACAGTCGGTAGTGAACCTGCCTGCTGTGCCGAGGGTCGCGGGTTCGAATCCCGTAAGGGACAAATATTTGTATGATGAATATGAATATTTGTACCCGAGTCATGGATGTTTATATCTATATATGTATTCTATATCGTTGTCTAGTCATCATAATACAAGTCCAGGCTAGATTCTGGTACTTTAAATGTGACTAGATAACTTGTGTGACATTGTCCAAGATATTTATTTATTTGATATTTTATTCTAAAATCGCGATTCGCGCCTCCGTTTGCCCTGTCCCGTGGCCAGACGGTAAGCGAGCTCATAACCTCTCATAAAGAACAAAACAGTGAGAGAGATGGATATAGCGCAATCTCCGCTACCGCTTCAGCTCTTACTTTAAACCACACACCAAGAGGTAGAGTGGAACACTCGGCCCTACAAGATTGCTTTTCGAGTGCCATTACCCTGTGTTCGTCCAAATGTAAGGCTTTTATTAACCTGTGCTTTATTTTTACTTTTATTTCCATGTACCGTCCTGACTTACTACTGAAAATACCAGCTAAGAGAGTGTTTGGCAAGATTTAAGAGGGTTCGGTCATGATTTAGTAATTCTACTAGTCTGAACAAGGATATTAATGTACCAGAGTATAAGTCAATGAGTTCGAATATGGATGGATATGGAATATTCCTAACGCAATCGCGAAAACGCGTTTTTCTAACTTATGTTTAATAAATGTTCTTAATACCAATTACTCTCAAACGGTGAATGAAAACATCGTGAGGAAACCTGCATACTCTGAAGAAACAATTCTAATCCTTATGTTTCCGCATAAGCACACGTGGTGGACTAACGCCCATACACTCTCCGTTGGGGATAGGCGTGGGACGTATATAGGCTTCTGATAACGAACAGTCGAATAACCGCGTAACTCTCAACAACTATACAGGGTGTAAGGAAACGTATAATTAACCTTTCAATCACATAACTAACCATCAAACTGAAAAAAATTTACTATGGGAGCAAACCTGTCAGAGCAAAAAAATTCAGCTGTTTCATACGTTTGAGTCGAGTAGGCATTGAAGTTTAGCATGGAACAGCCATGGGGACCGTGTGAATTCTCTATGGGAACAGCTGATTTTCTTTTGCGCGGACGGGTTTGCTAATATAGTAAAAGTTGTTCATTTTGATGGGTAGAGTATGTGGTTTAAAGGTTAATGGTACTTTTCCTTACATCCTGTATATACTGTTCAAAAACCGTCACATTTTTATGAACTGGAGACAAATTATAACATTAGGCAACATAAAAAATATTCTTCATTTGTAAAACAAAAAACATTAAAAAAAATCTAAAACTGATCAAAGCTATACAAATTAAATTTATTTCCATTTAGCCTGTTTTATTCGTTTCCCTCATTAATAGGCCTCGTCGTCCTATCTACCCAACCCTATTGCCAAAGGAACCCTAAAAAGGGTTTCAGACAGTAATTTCTTGTTATCTTGAATTTTGTTAGATTTAGGATTCTAGACTTTTTCTTTATAAGGGTAGTGAAATGTAATATTATAACGTAGGTTCTCGTATTTTCTGGGATTGTGACTTTTTATTTGTGTTGGAGAAAGATAAGGTCCTTTTGAAGTGAACAACATTTGGCTGACAGAGTTTATTTCATTTGGTTGTAGGTATGCGTTTATGTAGCATAGCATTATGCTCACGACTTTATTCCCCGAGGGGGTTAGTCAGAGATCTTCTGAAACCTTAGAATATCCACGTTTCACTAGTAGTACCGAAACTCTGTCCAGTGTGACGGGGAGTGAACCCATGAGTTAGTAAGGGATAAAATGGGATGGTTTATTCTAGTTGTGGACGGATTGCTTTATACGAGAGGCTGCTATTTATGTATCCGGAATTGGCCAGTCAGAGAACAATATTTAAAAAAGTAATTATAACATTAAAAAATGCAAGTCTTTGGCTGAAGAATACAATTTGTTTCAGGTAGATGTCATTTGTCGATCAACATGGATATAACTCGTGAAAATTTTCATGCTATAATTTATTACGATTTTCGGCGAGGGATAACTCAAAAACAGTGCATCGATCAACTCACTTCGACTTTTGGGGACGAAGTTTGAATTTAAAGAAGGTTGCCCTAAATCGGTTCATGTACCTCAAAATATTGATGCTGTGCGGGAACTAATAATGCAAAATCTTCATGTTACATATCGCGAGATAGACGTGTCTCTGGGCATAAGTATGACGAGTATGTATAAAATATTACACGAACATTTAGCTGCAAAAAAAATTTGTCATGTTGGATTCCGCAAAACTTGAGAATTTACCAAAAACGGGCTCGTGTCGATTGGTGTAAAACAATGTTACAAAAGTACAATCAAGGTGCGTCAAAAACTGTCTATAATATCTACACAGGTGATGAATCTTGGATTGTCTAAACAACAGTCCACGGTTTGGATGTTTCGAGCTGTGAAGAGGCTGTTTATGCGTTCAAAATGCACGTTTTGGAGATACCTCTTCCCGACTGGAAAAAGTGCTACGAAAATTGGTTCCAACGTATGCAAAAGTGCATTAATAATCTTGGCGAATAGTTTTAAAAGCAATAAAACTATACTAAATGCTATATGATTGTTTCACTTTGCTATTCCGGATACGTAAATAGCAGCCCTTATAAATAATCAAAATAAATTCCTTTCAAACCGTTCTATGGCAGCGAAGTAATTAAAATAACAGCTACTATCTCTTTTGAGATTTGGTTTATATTCAAAATTCCAGTAAATCTGGTATTATGATACGAAAGGTTTGTAAATAGATGTTAAGGGGTGGGATAATTTAGTTCCTCTCAATAATATTGTATTGTAATCTATAATTTATAATTTAATTAGTAGCTGTAAGGATGAGGATATACAGGGGGTAACATTAAATGGGACACTTACTTAAAGGGGTGCTTCAGACCATCAAACTAAACAATTTTTTCTATAGGACCAATATCGAAATCGCGAAAAAAAATCTGTGTTTTTCGATATTTCAGTGTTGGTTCCGTAATAAAAGTTGTTCAGTTTGATGATCTCAAGCACCCCTTCAAGTAAGGATCTCATTTAATTTGACACCCTGTATAATAAAATACACACTGAAAAAATGATCAACCAAACTAGTGTTAAATATAATCAAACTTTAGTGACTTCCAAACTGTTTTAGGTAAAAGACTAATAAACGATTTTTAATTTAATTTTTAATTTATAGCAGATAACAATGCTTGTAAATGGCAAATGACATGTTACTGAATACATTATTTTGTAAAAGAGGCTGTTAGCATCCCGAATATTATAAAATAAAATAAAATAAAATAAAATAAAACAATTCTTCGCTATAACAACTTTCGGCTATAAATACCAACACGTTTAGCTATTTATAACTAAATGTTTGATGAATATTTTGATTTGATGAATTGATAACCTCCTTTTTTTGAAGTCGGTTAGAAAAGTTGAAAGCACCACGTCAGAAACGCTCATAGAATGGTCATCGAATAAAATACTCAGGATTGTTTCAACGAATTAATTTGAAAGCTTCCACTCCACTTAAATCCTTAAGACCGACGCCCCGACGTATCTTCAAATGTCAAATTCAGCAGAATTTCTATTTTGCCAAGACATTATCTCAATTCTCCAATAACGATGTACTCAAATTAATTAATGTTTGCGTAGGCCTGATTGTCTGACAATTTAATCGATGGTACAAATATTGTTGGAAGGGTTTATACTGTAATAAAATTAACTGAAATTGATCATGTAATTTTTTGGTTATTATAATAATATGCTACAGGTTGTTATTCTGTTATTCGCGAGTCTTCGTACAATTTTTGGATCTACAGGGTGTAAGTGACAGCCTAGCAAATACTGAAACGGTGAATGCAGACCATCAAACTGAACAACTTTCACTATGCATGTAAAGTAAAGTAACTATGTTATGTAAAGCTCAGGTCCGATCCTGTATGGAGTATTGCTGCCACCTGTGGGATGACTCAGCCAATTATCAACTTGTCGCACTCGACTCGGTCGAACGCAGAGCCAGGAGGCTCATTGGCGACAGTAAAATTGTGGAGACCAAGCTTCATAGCCTAGCCCACCGCCGCAGAGTAGCCTGCTTGTCGGTCTTCTACAGATTGTACTTCGGTGAGTGTGCCCAAGAGCTACATGAGCTCATCCCGGCTTCCCCTTTCTACTATCGGACTTCCAGACGCACCGCGGGATATCATACCTTTTTGGTTGACATCGCACATACCCGCACCAAGCGCCATTCCGATTCTTTTATAATGCGCACAGCCAAGGAGTGGAATGCCCTGCCTGCGTCAGTGTTTCCGAGCGCATACAACCCGAATTCCTTTAAAGTACGAGTGAATAGGCTTCTGGGTAAGCTCGCTACATCTTCGACCCCATCTTCGTCCTGAGGACTGGATTGAGGTCAAGAGCAAACCCAAGCTTAATAAAAAAAAAAAATGCAGCCGCCCTCAGGAAATGCAAAAAAAAATCACTGCTCCATACATTTGAGTAAAATTATAGGTACAGCTGTTTTGTATGGAGCAGCTGATTCTGAGGTCTGAGTTTACCGTTTCAGTATTTGCTATTGCTAGGCTGTCACTTACACTCTGTATATCCTTCCTCAGAGTTCAAGATAATATCTAAACTATTATAAAACTGTAACAGAAATGTGTCTATACATTGAAGATAGTTACAAAAAAAAAATTACGACATGATTTTTACCTGTCCCTGATTCCAAATCATAAATTTTTGGATTTTTGTCTGTCTGTTTGTTTGTTCGAGTATCACGCAAAAACTACTGAACCGATTTGATGAAACTTTTTTGTTTGATAGCTTATAATCAGACTTAAAATCTGGTATATAATTTGTGCGGACGAAGTCGCGGGTAAAAGCTCGTCTGTACATAATTTTATTAAAATCGGTTCAGCGGTTTAGCGTTTAAGCCGAGAGAGACACTTTCGCGTTTCAAAAAATTTAAGAACTTAGAATAGTTTTGGTTTCATACTAATACCTGCATTATAATTATATTAGAGAAACAAACAGTGATATACAAGATAATATTATACACAATTATAAATATTTTAGTTTAACAATCAGTTATTTTAACGCATCTTGTACGATATTAAGCTTAAGAGCTATTAAAGTCTAAAACAATTCCAAATTGTCTGAACAAAGGAACTTATAAAACCAGGAATTTAACCCTAAAGTTCCCATTGAATTACCACATCAAAAACCATGAGAAGTACACTCAAGAATCAACCGTGGTAAAGTTAACCCAATTTTACGCTTTTTAACCTTCTTTTTGATGTTCGAAGGGTAAAGAGTAGAGTTCTTTACTCTATTTTGATCTCAGTCTTTAAGTGCTGTTTAAAGGGAAAAAATTGGATGCGTTAAAGTACCTACTTTAGTTAGGACTACGTCTTTTGAAGAAACCAATTAGTTTTGGGTTTTATTGTGGAAATAAGCTATCCTTTCTTCGAAAAAATAAAAAGTTCATAAAAATATTTTGAACTAAAATTGAATTACCTACAAGTATAATAAAAAGCCTCAAACGCTAAAAAAACCCTTTAAAAAGTTATTCAAATACCTTTTTAAAACATACATCTACATACATCACGTGTTAATTTTTAGCGTTTGGTGTTTCTTTTGTACTTAATTAATATATTTAAAAAAAATCATTAACTTGTCAATAAAACTTAATAGTGCTTTAGAAACCATCTTTTTTGACCTGTTCATCATCAGACCCTGAAGAAGGAGGATGTGGAATGGCGACAAAGCTACCAATCATAATTATGAAGCCCAGAATCGATGTTCTTAAGCGTGATATTGGCCAACATCCCAAAGCTATCAATTATCATGAGATCGTTCAATGGAGTGCACGGGGTGTGCCTAAAAGAACTGTATTTAAATGAAACAACTACTAAAAACAAGCTTTCGACCCTTCAAAGTCAAAACCCCGTTCTTGCTTACTACCAAAGGTATTTTGTGAAGTGCTTTATCGACTATATCCACGCTTGGTTTCATTAATAGCATCTTAGAGGTCTCTTTGAGCATACAGAGGTATCCTAAAGGGCTCTTAATCCTTAAAGGGGTGGATCAAACCTGTACAAAACAGTTCATTAGAGAGTAAGGTACGTATTGTAAGTTATATTGATTATGTTCGTGGAATTCTAGGGTTTGACTTACTTTACTTGGGGCTTTTGTGCACTATACCACAGCGATATATGTATACTTTTTCATTGTTTCCAGGAGTTGATACGGGACGTTGAGTGCTATACAGTGTGTAACAAAACAACCTAGTAATACTTAAGGGGATGCTTTAGCACATGAAACTGAACAACTTTCTCTATGGAGCAAACTTCGAAATCGCGAAAAAAAAATCCGCTCTTTCATACAAAACTGCAGTACCGTCTCGACTCAAATGTATGGGATGGCGGATGTTTTTTATTTTTTCTCGACATTGGCTCCATAATGAAAGTTGTTCAGATTGATAGTCCGAAGCACCCCGTTAAGTATTACTAGGGTGTTTTGTTACACCCTGTATAAATAAAACGTGAAAACAGGCCCTGTACCCGGTCTTTCGATGTTCGATACATCACCACTGTTTTGGTCCGCACTTCATTTTAATAGAGTTAACATTGGAACGAAAACGTTCACGCAATTGCGAAGTTCGAATGTGCGGGTAGAGGCTCAGTTCTTCTTCTTCTTATCGTTTGGGCAAGCTCTGGTGACAGAGTTTTTTCAGACCGCCTTATGGCCTCTAAAAGATGGTAGTTGTAACAAAGTTCTCTTAGTCAGAGAAGTCATGATGTTGTTGACAGACTCATAATTATGGATTCATGATGTATGATTATCATAAACAAGATCTTGGTTGAAGTAAACAATTTTTTTTTTCAGTGTAGTGGGACGAATCATGCTATGTTATCTTAGAACAAACTAAGTGGAACTCAGATTTTCCATATACAGCATCCGCCATCTATCGGTTACGTTTCGAAACACTGTGTTGAACTAGGGTTCGTATCTTGATTCTTGAAGCAATAGTGCGCTACACCTCACCGCTGCGCTGTACTAATGAGAGATTTCGCCCATATCAACTGTCTTGTTGGTCTAGTGGTCCAGACAACCGGCTCACGATTCGAGTGCTATGGTTCGAGCCTCGTGTCGGCCGGGCCGTCTTTTTCAATTTAATTTCATAATGCCCATGTTCATAGCGCCCCCCGGTGCTAATAAGCGACGCGACAACGCTAATAATTAGGAAGTCCTAAAATTCAAGACGAATTACCTATCTATAGCCAATATACACACTAATCTATATGCTCTGACGTGGTTTGTGAAAACAGTTAATACCTAGGTAATGGTTTTTCTCGTAAATCAATAAACTTAAAAAAAAAGTATAGGTGTAGCACGCGTAGGTAATAAATACTTTAGAGTGAATACAAAAAACGTAAGATTGACTACAAAATTCATTTTACCGTTTTATTAAATAAAAGAAACTCATAAAAGAGTACTCAAAATATCTACACAGAAAACAAGGTCTATACTCTCTTGGGAATTGAAACAAAGATTTTATTACAAAGAAAATTTGATAAAGATTCAATTTTATTGGGCAATTAAAATTCATGATAAAAAATGAAAAGGCTCTTTATTCAATTCGTTAAAAGGGTGGCGGGCTTTTCGTTTTATTAATTTCTTTTTCTGTCTGATTCTGTTTTTACAACCTACTAATAAATTGAATATTTTTATTTCTGTATGCAGAAGACTATAACTATAATACACTTTAATTCTTAATTTAAATTAAATTATTATTTAAATGCTTTGTTGTTTAAATAAAAATGAAAAAATCGTTTGCAGAACTTTTAAGCAATTAGTTCATGTTGTCGGTTTTGCTAAAATCTCCTATGCGTCACTTTTGTCACTAATGAGGTTTGTTGATATTTGAAACCTAGCCGCATAACATAGCATATTATTATTTTACAGATTTAGTTCTAATTTTTGTAGCCTACACAAATTAGAAATGTTTTATTATTTTTCATATTAGTTTTTAAATACGATTTAAGTTTGCAACAACGATTATTCTATTTATTAGTTAACATTAACACCTTTGTTACGACCATATGGACTTTGTCGCTTAGTGTTAATATTTAAATAGATAGCAAATAGCACAGGAGTCAAAAAATTCACAGATTTTGTGCCTCACACGACTATCGAGCTCATTGGAAATGAATCTACGGAATTCGAAACAAATATTGTCTCAAAGGTTAGGCTATAGGGCAAACCCTTAACTTGATCGTCTTTGTTTTAGGCTCAAATTGTAGCTGACTAAATTGTCCAGAGGACTTTTACTCAAATTTTTGATATCATTCTTGGTTTCTAAAAAATCGAGCGCCAAAATTCAAAATTGCGATTTATTTTTCACTATTTCGGCCATAACTTTTTTCATTTTTGACTTTCTCGAATAATTCTTTTTGCACCTTACAGCTCTTGTGAATACGCGTCTTTTGAGTCTTTTTTGAATATCATATCTTCACAAATCTCCGAGATATGAGGTATCGCACTGTTTCGTGAAATCGGAGCCTACACTGAAAAAAATGCGAGCCTACTAAGACTCTTAATTAGCACCAAAATAATTGAAATGACATGAATGAGTTGTAACAACAAGCCGAATTCGTTTAACAAAGTTCTCTTAGTCGGAGAAGTCATGATGTTGACAGGCTCATATGGATTCATTGGATTTTTCATGGATGTTGGTTGAAGTAAATAATTTTTTTTTTAGTGTACACTGGAGCGAATAAAACACATTTCCAATGTCAAAAGGTAAGCGACAAGGTCCATAAGGCGCTATTTCCCGTGGATTTGACACAGACGCATGTTATGCCGGAGATTCGGGTAGGGTCCTAAATCGTAATTATAATGAATTCATGCCTCTGCCCGTGCCCTCAGGGTTACATCGTAATGGAATGAGCTATTAAAATCCCCATGGAAGGTTGTTAGCTTTTAATTTATTTTCGTCGAGTTGACCTCTGGTAGCGATGCGTTCTCATTTTGGAAAACAGCCTTGCTTGATTGCTGTTCAAAATGTTTGCAATCTGAGTAGAAATGTAGATTCTGGTTTGTTTACATGGTACTAATTATTTACTTTTTTAACCTCAATAATTTTTTTATGCTCGTGCCTCACACGAAATTAGTGAACCAAATTAACTACAACCGAATTGTACTATGATAGTATTTTATTCCGGGATCGAATCTTAAGAAGTAAATAAAAAAATAAAATGGTCTAGACGGACGGAATAATCATCATTCCGCGCGAGAAATAGTTAAATGGTTATATACAGGGTGTACCAAAACACCCTAGTAATACATAAGGGGGTGCTTCAGATCAACAAACTGAACAAATTTCACTTTGGAGTCAACATCGAAATCGCGAAAAAAAATCCGCTCTTTCATAAAAAACTGCAGTAGTTACCATCTCGACTCAAATGTATGGGACGGCAAATTTTTTTTATTTTTTCCTCGACGTTGGCTTCTTAGTAAAAGTGGGTCGGATTGATGGTGTGAAGCACCCCCTTAAGTATAACTAGGGTGTTTTGTTACACCCAGTGATTTATTTTTATCAAACTCAAATATTTTCGAGATTAGTTTATATGAAACTATAGCTTTTTCCAGCGATTTCGTTCGCGTGGATTTCGGAAAACCCCTTAGGGGTCGATTTTCTAAAAATCCTTTCTTTGTGCACCCCTACATCCTCTGTAGAATGTATTCTCCAAGTTTCATGTTTCTATCTTCAGCGGTTTAGGCCGTGCGTTGTTTGTCAGTCAGTCAGTCAGTCAGTTACTTTTTGCCTTTTTTTCGTTACCAAGTAGATAACTCTTAAAATATTAAATAACACTTCACCTGTTCATTCCAAAAAAAACAAAATTTTATATCAACTTATTTGCATAGCTGTTACGGGAAAACGTATGCAGTAGTCATCATTTCGACTACATTTGCATAAAGAATTGTAGTGCCTCTCGAAATTGTAATGCATGCAGATTTAGTGCACGTGCATAAATATAGAAAATTGCACTATGTCGTGATTGGATTCAATTATTGGGCTCTTTGGTTTGATGATTAAAAGGAAGCGGTGTTTAAAAAAAAATAAACTTTTTCAGTATTCCGCAACAATAGGGGGAAAACGGAACTCAATTAAAATCAGCTCGATTTCGGACTGTATCTGGCGTTTTTCTTCTTTTTGACAGAATGACAATTTTCACTTGGAGGATTGTCAGTGCTAGTACGCTGCATACAAACAAAGCTAAATCCTATTTTCAGTAGGTTGGTACTAACCAATTAAAGATAAGATAAGATAAGATAAGATAAATATTCAATGAAACCAAAGCCAATGAAATAAAAATAAAAACATCTTACTAATTTACTAATTTCTGTGCCTAAGCTTTCTCGGATTTCCATTAAAATATACAGTTTCAATGCTAGGATTAATTTAAGATTTGTAAGGAAATCTTTGAGCCACGATAACTTTTGATTTAGATCTGACAAATGTAAAGCACAGATATTATGGTTTCTAGCTCGAGTTTAAAATATTTCATTGACTGTAATTGGTTAGTAGTCAATGGAGAGAGCTTTGCTCGAAGTGTCCATACGAGATAGAATCAGAAATGAAGAGATCCGCAGAAGAACCAGAGTAGCAGACATAGCCCAAAGAATTGCTAAACTAAAGTGGCAGTGGGCAGGGCACATTGCTCGCAAAACCGATGGCCGATGGGGCCGAAAAGTTCTCGAGTGGAGACCGCGTACGGAAAGCGCAGCGTGGGTAGGTGGACCAGGTCGTCGGTCCACACGGTGGACCGACGACCTGGTGAACGCGGCAGGAACCTGTGGGATGAGGGCAGCGCAGGACCGGTCGTTATGGCGATCCTTGGGGGAGGCCTATGTCTAGCAGTGGACGTCCATCGGCTGAGATGATGATGATGTTTTATGTTGTTTGTAGTTATTATCGTAAAACCGCCACTATTGGCAGTTTCAAAGATGGTAAATACAAACGTTAAAGAAACAAATACGATATAACCAAAAAACAAATACGAATACCCGATAAATTGATAATCAGCAATGACTACAATGTGACATTCTTGTTTGATTGGAAATGTTGTATATTGTTAAGAAATTAAAAACGACCATTAAGGGTAGCACTAGGGGCTCGGTGCCCCCTTAAGTTTTGTTTTGCGCATTTGATCCGATAACGCGTAATCCATATTATTATTTTAATTGATATTTAAGTATCGTTTCGCCTTATAATCAAGCAATAAATCAATTAATTGCTCTAGTTATGGTGTACGATTAATCATTAAACAACTTTTACAGGGTGTTAGGATAAACAGTTGCATTGCTTTAATAGGTGATTGTACCCATGATAAACCTAGGAAACATAGAGGGTGTAAGTGACAACCTAGCAAATACTGAAACGGTGAACTCAGACCATCAAACTGAAAATCTTTCACTATGGAGCCTACCTTAGGAAACGCGAAAAAAATCAGCTGTCCCATACATTTTAGTCGGGTAGACAGCAGTTTTGTATGGGACAGCTGATTTTTTTCGCGTTTCCTAAGGTAGGCTCCATAGTGAAAGATTTTCGGTTTGATGGTCTGAGTTCAGTTTCAGTATTTGCTAAGCTGTCACATACACCCTGAATAGAAAAACAAAATTTGGTCTTTCCGTACTAAATGGAATCAGCTGATCTTAAATCCACCAAAAACTATTTATTTATAGATATTCAGTAAACAATCTTAAATGCAATCTTAAATGATATAATGCATAATTTACCTGATTATTATTCAGAGTTCAATAATTTGGCAAACTATCAGTCACTTTAAAAAAAAACACTTAAAACTTAAAACACAACAAATAATCACTGCAGTATTCCAAACTCCTTTTTCCGCAGAAAAAAAAACAAATAGACGAATAGCACACAGTCACTCACTCACCCAATAGGCGAGAGTTCGAAATTCGAAAATCGAAGCGCGGTATGAGATTGGCGCGTAAAACGCGCGGGCAGTGGGCCAAGTGTTGAGTCCGACTGAATCGAACGATAACCGAGTGATTACAGATTTCTAGTGACGTGACGCAGTAATTATCGTAGTCGATAAAGTTTGTTGTAATATTAGTCAATGTTTTTTTAGAATTACATTATTTTTAAGTTCTACAGGTTTTTGATAGTCAGGTCACTATTTTATCCAAAATTTATTCAGTTGTACCATTTCGTCCCTTAACATTTTTTAAACGAAATCGTCAGTCGTAACTATAGAGAAAGTGATATACCATTTATTGTTTTTTTTTTTTCGAATTTTCGTCGTGATTTTTTATTATATTTCTGCTCCTGTTATAACCTGTAGGTAATAAGAATAACAAGTAATTACCCTATCTTATAATTTCCAAAAGTTTGATTTAAATTACCAAACACCGATTTTCAATCAAGTTTGGCAGAAATGCGTATTGAAATTTTATTTCATCGAACAATTTTATGCGGACGAAACCGAAAGTTAAAACTATATTAAGTAATTATTAAAAAAATTCTAGGTTGACGATTATTGTATTAAAAACAAACTAATCACATGCCTATACGAGGATTAAATAAAAATAAACACAATCTTAAGGTCAATGACACTACATTCATTAAAATTAAAGACAATCTTATCGAACTGTTTACATTGATAACACAATCTTATTCAATAGAGGTGAACGACCTCGATACAAACGGCTGATTTATGTTGACCTATCTTATTTATTACGCATTTTCTTAGAAACTGATCGAAAAGAAGACTGTTTAAAAAAAAAAGATTGTGTCGTCTATTTGTAACACTATACAGGTTCTCCGGTAAAGGAAAATTTCGTGTGGAAACCTCCATACATATTGTGTAAAATATCATTGGTACTGACGAAATCAAATTATTGGAATATGTTTAGAGAAACTACAACTACCGACTACAACTACCCGTTTCAAGACATAGTTTGCAGTTAAGTTTGTGTCTACCATAGGAATTACAGGTATGATACCTATACATGTACTTCGAGTATATTCTAAAAACAGGCAAACCTTTGTTCCGTCTTGTTATTTTAATACGCATATAGATACCATATGTAACATTTTTTTAAATAATGTTTTAAAATAAGATTAAAAGCAGAAACATTTTTTGTATTTAAAATGTCCAAAGGCGACAAGACTATAATGAACAGTCACGTATCAACTATGATACGGATCGATAAAGAAATCGATTCGATGTCACGTCACTAGTTATCGATGTTACGGGTCGTCGTGTAACATTGATTTCAATTTAATATTATGCATGTTACAATATCGATTACATAAAACTATGATTTGGTACACAATACTTACTATATTTTAGGAAATATGAGGTTACTATTATAATAAAGTTATATCGTAGTTGGTAAGTAGTTGCGGATTAGAATCTCGTAAAGGTTTCAAATACGTTTACGGTAACACAGAAATTATTGAAGTCTGTGAATTTATACATTCTCATTAATTACGTAAAAAAATCAAAATTCATGTTAAAACAAGGGTTCTGTTCTGCCCACAGGAAAATTAAATGTAAAATTACATTGTTAAGTATTAAGTTACTTTTTTCGTAAATAGTCCGGTATTTTGATAAGTATCGCAGTTATTTAATTCAGCTACTGGCATTCGAACAATTAAACCGGCCAGTTACGCGTCGAACCTGTAACGCACGAAGGGTTCCGTACGACCATACAATATTTCCAAAACATTTTTTTCCCGGGACCCTTACCGCGAACTAGACGCACACTTGATCGGTCTTTATTATTTATAATCAAACCGAGTTTAACGAATGTATTATCGTTTTTACGATAGAGCAAAAACAAAAAACATAGAATAATTTAGTTTGTTGTATGGAGTTGGAGAATTCCCCTTCGAATATGATTTTAAAGAATATTGTCACAAGTGCTTTTAAAAATGGATATTTTGTTTTGAGTTTAGTTTTTAAAACAACTTCCCTGGAATATAATTCACATATCTCTTATGTAGACACATTCTGCTTCAAATGTCATTAGGAATACATTTCGTTCCCAACTTACCTTAATGTAAGAATTATTTCAACTTTCTGTTCAGTTGCTGAATTTTTACGTTGTAGGTATGTAGATAAAATGAGCACTTAGAGGGAATGGGCAATAATGTACCAACTTATAGGCGAAAGGCTGGCAACTTGTCGCTATTACGGAAATTCATGAATCTTGTTTGAAGAACTGACAACCGATTGAGAGTCAGAGATCTAAGGTGCGGTTTATACAGAAGAGACGTGTGGCGGTGGTGGATAGTCAAAGTAAGACAATATAAACTACGAGCTTTTACCCGCGACTTCGTCCTCATAAATTATATACCAGATTTTAAGTCAGATGTTACGCTACCAAACAAAAAAAGTTTCATCAAAATTGGTTCAGTAGTTTTTGCGTGATACTCGAACAAACAAACACCCAAACAAACAAACAAACAAACAAAATTCTTTTTTCAAATTTACAGTTTTATAATAGTCAAGACAAGATAGTACGTAGCATAGCGTCGTTTGGAGAATTATGCCAGCGCCTCCAGGCGACGTCGATTTTCATTTACGACGCTATACTACGTACTATAACTAAGGTTCTGTTTAAACAGAAGTAACGTGGCAAGGACGTGGCGCGGGCGGGGTGCGGCAATATAAACCTTATAGTACGCCGCATAGCGTCGTTTGGAGAATTACGACCGCGCCTCCAGGCGACGTCGCCTGGTAGCGCGGGCGCGATCTTCCTTTACGATAAAAACGATGCTATGCAACGTACTATAAGGTTTATATTGTGTTACTTTGACTATCCGCCACCGCCACACGTCTCTTCTGTATAAACAACGCCTAATTGTAATGAAAATACAAATTCGCCACGTGCGCGTGCGGCTTGCAATGAATCGCCGAAATGCTCTTTTTCAATGGGCCATTTCGGACCACTTTCCAAATGTTAAACACAACCTTATTCACACCATACTTATAAAAGAGTTCCGTGTCCGACTGACAGACAGACAACGCACAGCCTAAACCACTGAAGATAGGAACATGTTTGGAATTATATTATATTCTACAGAAGATGTAGGGGTGCACTAAGAAATATTTTTTTGAAAATCGTCCCCTATAGGGGTGATTAACGCGGACGAAGTCGCGGGTCGAAATTTTAGGGTCCTTTTTAATATGCTGGAGATGATTAGACCGTGCTCGAAATGGCGAAAAAAACAGCTGTTCCTTACAAAACTGCAAACTTCCTCGAGCAAAATATATGGCAGGAGATTTTTCTTCCCGATTTTCATGTTGGTCCCATAGAGAAAGTTGTTCAGTATGATGGTCTGGTCATCCCCTTACAAAACTGTCAGCATATTAAGAAGGACCCTGTATATCCATTCTAGGTGTGCAAATAAATAATATTTATGTAATATTAATAGACGGTATACACCTGAATATAATATCAAGGGTAGAAAAATCTTCTTCTTTCTTTTTTATTTTTTTATTTTGTAAATTAATGGACTCTTGCTTGTGCGTTAGCACTGCATTTCCGCCAGTGTCAAGTAGTTTATTGGGAGAATCTATCCCAATCTCAGGGATTGTTTTTGGACAAGAACAAGATGAGATTGAGGAATGCGGAGCCTCGTGGCAGGCAAAAACTCGACGCGCGAAACCACGCGAGACCTGTGCTCGGGTCAGTTCCTGCAACGTGACTCCTTCTTTCTTATCGTGTGGGCAGAGCCCCGGTGTCAGAGTTTTTTCAGACCGCCTTACGGCCTATGACGTGGTTTTTATGTAACGACTACTACCAGCAGAGATAGTAGCCAACGGCTTAACGTGCCATCCGAAGCACGGAATCATTTTTCTTTTCAAACAATCAGGTGATTAAGCCTGCAATGTCCTAACCAACTGGGGAAAAGCGGTACAAAATAAGGCGGTCGTATTGCTAAGAAGCAATTTCCTCCAGACGAACCTTACTAGAATTTGACTAAAATAACCTTACTCGATCGAATAGTCATTTCTGTCGGCAACTCGGCACCTTGTTACAAATTCTATTGGATTATGGCAGAGAGAATTCCGTGTCTAGTCTGGTAACACATTTTGGTGTTACGGATTTTATAAAGTTGAAGCGACAGGATTGGTTTTCAATTTTCTTGTCTTTTTCTATTTTTAGCCCCTGAATTGGATTTCTAATGTTTTTCTTTTAAATATTTACCAAATATGTAATATACATAGGTACACTTATATGTACTTTATGCCTACTGCTCTCAAACGGAAAACATCGTGAGGAAAACTGCATAACCTGAAGGATAAATTCTGATGCGAATGTGAACTCTATCCCCATTGGGCATGCGTAGTGGACTGACAACGCTCGTACCCTCTGCTCTGCTCTGAGGGTAGGCATGCAGGCTGCCCTGCAGTGGGACGTATACAGGGTGTTAACTTAAATGCGTTACATATAGAACAGGCTGCGCTTCAGAACATCAAACTAAAAACTTTAACTTACGGGAACAACTTTCAAATCAGGAAAAAAAACGACTGTGTCCATACATTTTAGTCTGACTGATGAACGGCTGATTATTTTCGCGATTTCGATCTTTGCTCCATAGTGAAAGTTGTCCAGTTTGATGGTCTGTTCGACATGTACACACGGCGACAGGTCAGGCTACCCTGTTTGGACTTTGAACTATTAGAAGTTGAACGCTGCGAATCGTGCGAGAGGGTGCGGTATGCTGTTGTTGTTTCGTCTCACGGCACGCTGCGCCCGCGCGGCAGCCGCGTCTATGCAGGCTCTCTACCGCACTATTTTGTGTTTTGTACGTAGTGTAGTTATGGGGTATATAGGGTGCGTAACCTTGTGTGTCGCCGTGTGTACTTAATGCATTTAATGTTACAGCCTAATTCAGCCTATATAGGCTGATGATGATGATTATGAATACTTACTGATTGTTTTACTTTCTGTTTATATCGTTCTCTGTTGTAGTCACAAATCATCTTTACCTACCTATTTTAGAAACAGTTCGAAAAAACATATGTATGTATGTCTAAATTCAGTCATCTATTTAAGTGCAGAAACGAACAATTACTACAAATGTTGTGAAAAAAAAATTCTATTATCGTACGATCATTTAGAAATACTGTGTAAGTGTAAAATACAAGATAGTTTTCCAACCCGGAACCATTTGATTGCGCCTAAGCTATCATTTAGCATCAATTATCACTTATTACAACACAGGCGATTACAAAAAAAAAGATAACAAACACGTGACGAGGAATTAGCACAATGCACTTCAATGCAGATTATAAAAGTGGCGACATATGGTACTAATAGTGCAAAAGGTCCACCTTATTTATAATGCATGACACTAAAACATACTTCATATCAGACATGAAGAGATCCGCAGAAGAACCAGAGTAACTGACATAGCCCAAAGAATTGCTAAACTTAAGTGGCAGTGGGCGGGGCACTTTGCTCGCAGAACCGATGGCCGGTGGGGCCGAAAAATTCTCGAGTGGCGACCGCGTACCGGAAAGCGCAGCGTGGGTAGGCCCCTCACACGGTGGACCATCGACCTGGTGAAGGCGGCGGGAAAACGTTGGATGAGGGCAGCGCAGGACCGGTCGTTATGGCGATCCTTGGGGGAGGCCTATGTCCAGCAGTGAACGTCCGTCGGCTGAGATGATGATGATGATGACTAAAACATACAGAGCCGTCTCCAATAGGAATTTTAAATGGGTATTTTTAAAAGTTATATACTACCTATAGCTAGCTAGTAGCTATTCACTTGTTATTAAAAAAACAAGTCTTAGAACGGATCATCTTTCTTTCCTGTTTCGAGGAGACTAAAGAATCAAGATTTATTTGCAGTATTTTTGTGAGTGAAAAGCTAGCCATCTATCACCATTTGATACGTCATTTCATCGTATGCTGGCTAGACAGTCATGGCCTATTTGACACACATAATATTTATATCACTAATATTTCTATTTCTAATAATAAATACGCGTTTTCCGGCGTCCGTTTTTTGAAGCACATAAAAGGAGTAAAATAGGCTTTGCCAGTAAAACATCTACTGAGTTTCACATATTTATTGCCTTTTTTTGTACTATGCAGAAACGCGTATTTGTTATTTCAAAAAGGCCATGTTAAAAATCCAAATTAAACTAAAGGTAATTCTTGTAACATACTTGATCGAAGCTTGTTACACTCGTTTATACATGCATGCAGTCGTTCATTATACGTTTATAGTATAAGAGATAAACGTACTTTTGGTAACCATCAGCTGCAAGGCTGATTCAGTGTTCATAGGGTGTAGAGTACAAGGTCGGACCTTTAAACAGCTGCATCTCACAAACCGACTGACAGACCATGTCAGTTTTCTTCTGTGTGAACAGAAGCTTTAAAGCTTTTGGTTAAGCTACAGTGCATATTACAATAATATTCTATGATCATCCTTGCAACTGATCGTTAATTTTTTTCTGACCTCCTAAACCGACTGAAGTTATGCAGGCAGGCCTGGTCCATCACCATCCCAGAGATACCCTACACTCTATGAACACTGAATCAGCCTTACAACCGGTGGTTACCAAAAGTACGCTTATCTCCTATAATATTATTTTGTAGAGAGCTCGGGAACAATAAAAGGGATATTAATTCACGAAGATTAAGTGACAAGTGTCAGTTCTAAGAAAATATAACTGCGCAAGTGAAGGTCAGTGCCCATGACTCGTACCACTGCATCATACATGTATCTAGTGTCCCTTCTGTACTACTTATATTGGCATGTAACGATGCGTTTCGTTGCAGCGCGTGGGAACGCGTTTTATGCAACATTACACAACTTCGGTATTGCAGCATAGTCATAAGCATCGTGTTTCTGTACTGTATCATAAAATTTTTAATAATGTTTTTTTTAGAGATGTTGTCTTAAGATTGCCTGGAAGAAATAGATGTTTAGCGATAACACCATATTTGTACCAATGTCAATTTTACGCCGTGTGGTATCCAAATTAATTTTCAAAATTTAATTCTAGTCTGTAAGATCCCACTACTGGGCAAAGTTCTCTTATTTGCATGCTAATGGGCCATATTTTACCACCCTGACTGTCCCTGACCAAGTTGCGGATTGGTAAAGAAATAACCACTGTACTTATAAGAAAGAGTATGTTAGGTATGAAGTTGTTTTATCTCATTCGCACTTACGCAGTATTGCACGTTGTTACCTCTTCTTGTTAGTACGAGTACATTTGTAAGAATTGCCAGTGAAGTGTCAAGGGTGTGGCCAATTTGCTGTCAGATTATTTCTGAGTCTCCTTAAAAGGCCTCCAATAATTTAATTTAATATTTCACACTTCCAAAACTGATCCATTTAACCGCTAAACCTTCAATTATCGATACAAAATCACAGCATCAAACACCAACGATATGCATGAGTAAACACTAAACACTAAACATAATAACGATTGCTTGGAAAAGCGCTTGTTTGAAACTTAATAAAGCTGTAGCTTAGCGTTGCTATTAACAGGGAGGGCATGTAATCAAATAGGCTTGGGTGAGCCTTCAGTGACGGAGGAGAAGCGGTTTGTGGTCAATAATTGGTTTAATAAAGCGTTAACAAGACTTGGATTGGCACAAAAGTTGGAAGAGCATAGTAGGGGGCTTGTACACTGCAGTGGGTGGATACAATCCAATGAAAAATGTGGATCAGATACAAGATCATAGCATCAAACACCATCGATATGCATGAGTAAACACTAAACATAATAACGATTGCTTGGCAAAGCGCTTGTTCGAAACTTAATAAAGCTGTAGCTTAGCGTTGCTATTAACAGGGGGGCATGTAATCAAATAGGCTGGGATGAGCCTTCAGTGACGGAGGAGAAGCGGTTTGTGGTCAATAATTGGTTTAACAGCCATGCGGTTCAAGCATGATATCATGAAGCGTTTTGGTAAGACTTGGATTAGCACAAGACTGAGAAGAGGCTTGTGTAGGCAAGTAAGTGGAACAATCTCATGAAGAATACACCATGGCAATAATAGGTGTCGTATTAAGGTAAGGGGGTTCTTTTTCAAATGTATTTCAATAAAATTGTGAAAGAAACATGAATGATGTAGTTAACCATAACAGATAGAGGGTGCATGTATATAGGAAGGATTATGACCTTGTAAGAGTTATTTGTTGTTGGTTTATATTCGTTTTTTGTACTTTTTCATCAAACATTCATTATGACGCTTTATATTACAGACTTTTTTGTCCGTATATCAAAATGGTGGACTACATTTTCTGCTCTAACTCTACAGCGACAACACGTTCCGACGACGGGGTAGGTAGGTAGCTTAAAAAAAGATTTGACGTTAATAAGTGTGCCTCAAGCTCCTATATCTAATATGTAAACTATTATAAAACTGTAACAGAAATGTGTCTGAACATTGAAGATATTTACAAAAAAAAAATTACGACATGGTTTTTACCTGGCCCTGATTCCAAATCACAAATTTTTGGACTTTTTGTCTGTCTGTTTGTTTGTTTGTTTGTTTGGGTGTTTGTTTGTTCGAGTATCACGCAAAAACTACTGAACCGATATTGATGAAACTTTTTTTGTTTGATAGCTTATCATCTGACTTAAAATCTGGTATATAATTTATGCGGACGAAGTCGCGGGTTGTAAGCTCGTTATATTTATATAAATTATGTTGGCTTTGACTTTATCGCAAAAGCTACACGCTCGATATAATTTACCGCGATATTTGGATTGTAATCCAAGATCGCATAGCATTCGCTACCCGCTAACTCCTATACCTAACGATCATCACAAACACCTCTACCTTATAGTCGGCAACAATTGCATTTAGAATCCCATTTTGTGTTTCACAGGTCTTTGTTGTTAATATTAGCATAGAAATTTTACGTTAACATCGGATTATACGGTTATTGTGCTATTATTGTTGCCTTTTCTAACCTAGTTAGCGAGAAAGAGACGTTTAGTTAACTTTGTATTGTGTACTTAACTTTATGTTTAGTTATTCTAACGTGGAATATTTTAGTTTATTTTGCAAAGGGTGGCTTGCACTAAAACATATCTCTCTGTGTCTTACACTCGTACTGAAATATTATTTAAGCCTTCATTTATGTTTTGGTGCAAGTCACCCTTAAGAGCCTATGTCGAAAAATAATTTAAGCGAAACGGGCGTGTGATAGCTTATATTACTGCCAGATGCGAGAGAAAGAGATGGGGCGGCGTGCGCGCCTGGAACGAATCAAGCGAAAAAACAAACTTTATTTAATTGTGATTGTACTATTTATGTAAGTTCAATTCTGCTCTAATCAAAACTTAGATAATAGCAATATCTTTTTTTAAAATCAAGTCTCATGTATCTATTATAACGGAGGCTACTTTGGCTTGTTTTTCTATCGAGAAAATTTGTCTTAATCGTGTTTTGGCTCTAATCAAAACTTCAATTATATGTTCAATTTACACATATCCGCAAATCATACTCCTACTGTTAGTACTTCATGATATATGGAGCTTTGAAGAATCCTATTTTTTTACATAGCCCCTTAAATATTGCTGCATCAAATGCTAACATTTATTAAAACTTCTTTGTACGTCTTTTTCTTAAAGTGTAGTACTACATAGTAGTATATAAAATCATTGATTATACATAATTATACAGGGTATATAAAGTTAAATCGACCCGGTTCGTGTAATGGTTGCCACGCCGGACTGCCAAACCAGGGTCCTGGGTTCGAATCCCGGTTCGGTCATGGATGTTATATGTTTATGCCGTTGTTGTATGATTCCAAAAAGCTTAAGGGCTACGTTAAAAAAAAAATCAGACCACCAAACTGAACAGCTTTCACCAATGAAATATCGAAATCGCGTAAAAAATATTAATTATTCCATAGAAAACATCGACGGCCACTAGACCCAGATGTGTGGAATAATACAGGATGTAAGAAAAAGTGTCTGACCTATCGGAGTAAAAAAAAAAATCTGCTGCAGTTTAGTATGGAGTAGGTGATTTTTTTTTTGCTCCGATCGGTATGTTCCCATATTAAAAGTTGTTTTTTTGGTACAACGATATTTTCTAGTTTTATCATTTTAGCTACTATTGGCTATGTGCATGACACTAGCGCCACACTAGCGCGGCGTAGCCCATGAACTATGTCAGCCAGCCGTGAATTATCTACACTATTATAGTACTGTAAAGACTGTGTTTGTTCGAGGATTCTGCCAAAACTACTGGACCGATTTTGATATTTTTTTTTTTTAAAGCTTATTATTAGTGTTAAAAGCTAGCTTAGCTTAGCTTATTCCGGTACGATAACGGGAGCGGATGCGGACGAAGCCACAGACAAAATCTAATTTGTATCGGAATTCCCATACAAACTTTTTCCTCAGTTTTAACACCTTTGGGAGTTTAAAATGCGACAAGCCTTTTTTAAGTGAGCATCTAGATGCCAATAGAAACTTCCATGCCAAATTTAAAGTTAGTAGTCTTGACAGTTTTGGAGATTTCGTGTTAAATTAGTGTGCGGATTTGCATAGATTCAAGCAAATTTGACACAGCTTCGCCGTCAGTAGTTCAAATTTCTGCCACAGCGTGCGCTGTGATCGACTTGACAGTTCCCAACACCCACTTCGCACATAGCCAATAGAGCCACCTACTGGTCGATGACGGTCTTCATTGTGACAATTCGTTCAAAAAAATCGTATTTGAGTAAAAAGGGTTCGTTCCAATATGTTTTGCAATTTTGTTTTTAAATTAAATAACAAAAGGTCGACCTTCGCCATCGGGTGAAAACTCAATCAGATTTTTACAAATAACACCCTCCCAGAGGTACTACCTGAAGCCAATAAAATTGCTTGCGGTAATTATTCCATTAACCCTTTCACTGCTGAATTTGTAACAACCTTTTAACATTTTATTATTCCGAACATTGTTATGAAAAAACTTTTTTTTAGCAAATTGTTTGTACTGGCCCATTTCTGTGTAAATTCGTGTATTTTTTTTAAAAAAACAGAGTCATATTATAACTGGGGAAGCAAATGAAGATTGTAATTTCGTTATTTTTTCGCAGCTTTTGTCGGAAGTTTCGAGCTTCCGCGGTGCTTATTATCTTTTATTACGAAACTAGTGATGGGATCACGTAATTTGATAATTTATGGCGATCGTTTTCTGTTATCGATAAAAATACTCTTGAAAATGGAGTTTATAATGGCATTCTTCTTCCTTCGTTTTAAGTATAGCTTAAGTTTAATTTAAAAAAAAAAGAAATTGTTCCGAATTTGTGTATTTAAAATAAGTAGTAGATACGAAGATTTCAGTGTCAGCTGAGAAAAAGCAATTACTTCATTTGAATATGCAAAAAAAATGGTGAGGGTCTTCAATTATTGACAAAGTATTGTAGATGCTAATGATCCCTACATAATTTCTTCGGAGTACCTACTCAAGATAATTTAATCAATCTTCTTTTCGAGTCAATACGGTTGTAAGATGGTGTTTCTAATATTTTGCTTGGCAGTTATCAGCGAGCTTCCTAGCGTCAGGTGTGCAGGCTGCATTTAAGACCTCTTTCGTGCAGCTGTTTGGTTACAGGGAAAATTCTAGCGAGTGTCCCATCGACTGGGTAGATTTGCTACAATAACAGTGCTTTAGGTTATCCCTGTACCCTTCAATTGCAAGGGTCATTCTTTATATGCTGACGGTTCTTTAAAGGGATGACCAGACCATAAAATTGAATAATTTTCTCTACCAATCATCGGACCAACATCGAAAAAATCTCATAAAAAACTGCAGTCCTACTTGACCCAAATATCTGGTGCAGTGGATTTTTTCTTCCCGATTTTAATATTATGTCCCATGTAGAAATTTGTTCGGGTTGATGGTCTGATGAACCCCTTGAAAAACCGTTAGCATATTAACAAGAACCCTGTGTGTTTAGTCTGCAAAAATTAAGAAATCGACAACACGTTTCATCGATAACATTAAAACAATTCATTCCATCCCTAAAATATCTTCCCCCGGGAATATTAGGGATTATATTCATCTATCTATTTACTTTTACACCTGTTTGCTCCTTAATAGCAAGCCGTGATCCTCCCAGCCGAATGTTTTCATTAAACTTAGTTAATTTTCTTTCCTGCCTGACCCTTCTCTTTGTTACACTTTGGATGATGGGATTCGATGAAAAAAAAAAAGGTTTTGTTGTTTCTTGATAGGATTGCAAAGGACGTTTTAAAAGGATTTCTTGTTAAGTGTCTAATTTTTTTTTATTTGTAAATTAATGGATTCTTCGTTGTGCGTTTCCGCCAGTGTCAAGTAGATTGTGTTTTTGATATAAAACAGGGCGGAGAAGAGATTACGGAGCCTTGTGGCAAACAAAAACGCGACCCGCGCTAATGACAACTGCTTGCTGCAAAACTTGCAACGTGACTGTCAAAATTTGTTGGATTGCTTAAATAATTTTTATTAGCATTGAATTGCGAAAATAGGTAATAAACGAGACCGTGCAACTTTTTATGGAGAGTGCCTATGAACCAAAAAGGATAGTAAGAAGTGTAGTAGGTAATGTAGTAAGTAGTGATAGTAGTAGAAAGGTGTAGTAGTAATAATAAAGACTTGAAAAAATACAATATATACAATACAATACAATACAGAGTGTAACAAAACACCCTAGTAATACTTAAGGGGGTGCTTCAGGCCATCAAATGTAACAACTTTCACTATGGAGCCAACATCGAGAAAAAATAAAAAAAATTGTGTTGATGAATGATGAATGATGAATTGTGAGATGTTGGCTCCATAGTGAAAGTTGTTCAGTTTGATGGTCTGAAGCACCCCCCTAAGTATTACTAGGGTGTTTTGTTACACCCTGTATATATTGAGGAGTATGGCCCACTTCCTCTGACCCTTATTCGTAAGAGGAGGCCTTTGCCCTGCAGTAGCCTAGTAGGTTTTATCTTATTCCAATTAACCCAGTACTACACGAACTTACGTATTTCAAACACGTACACCCTCAGATCAAAGTAAATTAATTTTACTTTGATCTAAGCGTACATCTATCAAAAACACACATATTATAATAAAATATAGTGTTTAGAATATACGTAATGGAAAGCATTCAGACCATTTTTGGAATTTTGTCTGCTTGTTTGTGAACGCGGTTTTCATAGAAAGATAGGGCTCAGTTTGGATTAAAATTATAGGTGTTTTATCGCAATCAGTCAACTATATATTATGTATTCCAATGAATGGCTACTCGACCGAGAATCCGACCGCAGACCACGTTGTTTCAACTGTAGATACCTTTGAAATAGTATCATAGTTAATATTAGAAACAAACACGCTAGAATTTAGTTTTAAACACAACAGAAAGTTGAAAATGAAAAGCTAATGTTCGTGGGGCGTCATAGCGAAATGGAAACACGACAACTTCCGTGACGAATTGCCCTAGGAAATTCATTTAAATCCGGTATATACTCAAACTTTTGATGTTGTTGAGCGAATTTGATATTTAAATTTTGTATGATATTGATAAGACAGTCTCAAGACTGTGCTGCCGTGCTAAGCCAAAAGGGCGTATGACCGAAAATGACCAAAATCTGTTCTTTATTTGCATCGCGATTTCGTCGACGCAGATTTTATTTAAAAAATTGGTTGTCTGTAAAGTCGGTTTACGGACGATAGTTTTACGTGATAACGTCATAAAGAAACATTGAGGCTCAGGCGGAACGTGACACTTTTTCGTGCGTGCAGCCGGTGTTCATCGATTTATAAGACGTTATCAGGTCAAAAAAATTAGTTGTCTGTAATGTCGGTTTACGGACGATAGTTTTACGTGATAACGTCATAAAGAATTGATGAATATTCGATTTGCTAGCTCTGACGTCAACGCGAGAAAGAGAGATAGAGATTTGTTCCGCGCTTTCGCTTGCACGCTCAGGCTCAGGCGGAACGTGACACTTTTTCGTGCGTGCAGCCGGTGTTCATCGATTTATAAGACGTTATCACGAGTGAATAGGATTCTTCTGGGTTAGCTCGCTACATCTTTGACCCCATCTTTGTCCTAAGGACTGGTTTGAGGTCAAGAACAAACCCATTTTTAATATATAAAAAAAAAAAGACGTTATCACATCAAAAATAATGTAATGTATCAATCAATCAAGTCAGCTCAGGTAAACCAGGATCAAAGACGGCGACAGCATTGGACAAAGAAGTCCAGCGAGCCCGAGGGATGACTCTAATCTGCCATCGAATATAATTAAAGAAGGCATTTAGTATTGTAAACTCACTATAGGTTACTCAATATTTTCAGCCACTCAAGTGACGAGCCTCAAAAGGCCACAATCACGCGATCGAGTTTACAGGAGAATCTTTTTTTTAGTTCGTCACTTTATAGTATCTTAGATAGAACTTCATTAAATAGGTATGTAGGTAAGTTAAATTATAACAAAGTGCACGTCTACCTTGATCTTTATTATCTTCGTTATTTCAATGCATAAACATGTGGTATAACATTGGAACATGTTTAAGCAAGTACCTTGAAAATCTATACTTAATAATTTCTAAGTTGCGAAATCTCAACAACGAGTAGGTAAAGGGGGTTACTTTGATATAGAACGGACGGATGTAGTCGCTGCATCTTGTACGAAGTTACGCCCTCGAGCGATAGTGTTGTGCTTGGAGGTATCGATAAGATACGAAAACCGATATTTTCGTATCTCATCCCATGGAATGTTATCGATATACCATGTAGGGGAATAAATTAATCAACTAATGATAAACGTAACAGGTTGAAAAAAAATTACTACCTTTATTTTATTACAACAGTAATTACAGTTCATTTCAGAAGTCGAAAAGAACGAACACCTTCAATAATTGAGGGTGACATTATTAATCGTGCGTAAATATTTTAATTTTGTTTCAGAAGCTAAAAGATTAAAATAAAAAATAGAAGGGCAGAGTGAGAGAGGTAGAGGAAGGCCTAGATGAGTATTCAGCACAGGTGAAAGAAAAGATTGGTATCGTGTCGTAGCAAGAACTCAAAGTAGGTAGAAAAAAGAAAAAACAGTATTAGCGAATACTATATAACTAAATACATTAAAATAAATTATTTACTTTAAATATTACAAGAAAACAAAGATTGAAAGTCTGTTTCGCCACTTCCTGATAAGTGCCAAATAGCTTATGCAACCAGAATCCTATAATTTATTTGCGATATATTTGTTAATATGTCGACAACAAGATTGTACCGATTGTTATCTACCTATTAGTCATAGATTTCCGCAAATGTCTGATTGAATTAATATATTTGTTAGGTATGCTATATGAAATTCGTCAGAAAGTGATTTAAATTAGTAAGTATATAAATTGACTTTTCATCACCGGCACTATCTAAGCTTTGAGTTACTAATAAACTATGTAATTGTACATCGCATTAAATAGTTTAGTTGAAATATCGATAACAAGGTGACTTCGATAATGGGAACAGAGTGATGTAGTCGATGAATCTTGTTCTCAGTAATGCTTCGGGGTATTTACTGTTACTAGTGATGTGCTGATGTTTTCGAAATGTCGAAATTAACAATGGATATTAGATAATGTGTAAGGATAAGAGTTAATCCAATGTATTGTTATCCGTAGCCTGAAAATAAAATCTTATAAACAGCCATCATACATAAAAATATTACGGCAAAGATGTGAAAAAGAAAACCAACGAAGCTAGTAGCAGAACTAAACGTCGAAGAAATGGGTTTGTAGGATATCGATATCGAAA
Source organism: Agonopterix subpropinquella (assembly GCA_922987775.1). Lineage (NCBI taxonomy): Eukaryota > Metazoa > Arthropoda > Insecta > Lepidoptera > Depressariidae > Agonopterix > Agonopterix subpropinquella. The sequence goes on along the minus strand of OV277709.1, from coordinate 16,178,880 downwards.
ATCGATATCAACCCACCCACCCCTACCCATCAGCATCTCCAGACTACCGTTCAAGAAGCCATGTTTCCTGAAGGCATTAATAACGTCTATCCCCCGAGCTCAAGTACACAAACTACCTACATTCTAATACATTGTAAACAGAACCTTATGCTGAAGTATAAACTAAATACAATTTATCTTGTCTGTTTCGTTTTTGAAATTGATGCACTGGTTCTATATGGTAAGCGTGTTCCACTCTTCGTCATGACTTATACCATCAGCTTCTCTGGTATGATTTCTCTTCTCGCGCGCGCGACTCTGCTTTTGTTTTCATTATACGTGTCGCGGCAAGCACGGTTTACGCTCGATGGAAAGCGCGGGAAGAGGTCCGTTCCTATAACTCATACCTTTACAATACAAGATCTCCTGGGTAAATTTTATATCATTGCGGATAACTTCAGCATGTATTCTAATCATCAAACTGAACAACTTTCACTATGGAGCCAACTTCGAAATCGCGAAAAAAATCATTTATCCCATAAAAAACTGCAGTACCTATTCGACTCAAATGTATGGGATAGCTGATTTTTTTTTCACGATTTTCGAAGTTGCCTCCATGGTGAAAGTTGTTCAGTTTGATCTTCTTATCGTGTGGGCAGAGCCCTGGTGTCAGAGTTTTTTCAGACCGAATTATGTAACGACTACTACCACTAAAGATAGTAGCCGGGACCAACGGCTTAACGTGCAATCCGAAGCACGGAAGCATTTTTCTTTTCAGACAATCAGGTGATTCAGCCTGCAATGTCCTAACCAACTGGGGAAAAACGCACAAATTGACATATCACTAGGTGTCCCCCGTGGGAATCGAACCCACGACCTCCGTATCGAGAGCCAATGCTCTTAACCATTAGACCACGGAGGCAGATTTGATGAGTAGAATACATGCTGAAGTTATCCGCAGTGATATAAAATTTACCCTGTATAACTAAGTATGTACATTATGCTGACCCCAAACCACATGACTAAACGCCCCACAGAGAGAAAAGCTTCATACAATCGCGCTATGATAAGTACACTAGTTAATTACTACTAGTCACTCTAGCTCACCTACATGAGTTGCCCGTGGAAAAAAAGATTCGGTCAGTGGACAATCTATGGGCGAGAGTGTCATGTGATCATTTTGTGCGCTTTGTAAAGCTTTGTCTCTGTACAGTATTTACTCATGTGCCCAAACAGCGATTACGAAACTGGGATTCGAACTAAGTGATTTTGTAGGCGTGTTTCCGCGTGATTGTATCACCCTAACCTTCAACTGGGTTTATAAAAGTAAATAGTAGACACCACAGATCACAAAAACATGGTAGACACCGTACCCTTCAGTTCTTTTATTTTAGAAGCCAACCATAAATTTAAGCCCAATTCACACTCCATAATCACAAGCAGCGGACCATTTATAATTTCGGATTCCATTCAAAATTTACGGCATTATCCAGTTTTCACCTCCACTGTTCCTCTCTAATGGTGGGCCATTCGAACAAGAACATCGGACATTAGCGTTTATTTGGATTCCAAATTAAGGACACCTGTTGAACGAACGTGTCGCAAACTCGGTTCGTACTAGAGGTATTTAGGAGGTCCGTACCCGTATCCGATTTCAAAGTTATAATGTTGAAAAAAATTGTCCATTTGATACGATGATTTGAATCATACTTTTCAACTTTCTTTTTAAACAAAAACATTTATAATCGGAAACATAATTACAAAATTAATATTAAACCATTATTAAACTGACTTTATTGTGTCGTTATTTTTCACCATTTTGTTAAAAACGTAAAAAACTAAGAAAAAATGTATACAAATAGTAGAGCAAAGATGCAATCCTGAATTCCTGAAGATCGTATTTTTATAAATTACTAGCTATTGCCCGCGACTTCGTCCGCGTGGGTACGAAAAATAGTTTACGTCCTATTCTCAGACCTACTGAATATACACACAAAATTTCATAAGAATCGGTCAAGCCGTTTTGGAGGAGTTTTGTTACAAACACCGGACACGAGAATTTTATCTATTATGAGCTTTTACCCGCGACTTCCTCCGCATAAATTATATACCAGATTTCAAGTCAGCTATCAAACAAAAAAAGTTTCATCAAAATAGGTTCAGTAATTTTTGCGTGATACTCGAACAAACAAACACCCAAACAAACAAACAAATAAACAAACAAACAAACAGACAGACAAAAAATCAAAAAATTTGTGATTTGGAATCAGGGACAGGTAAAAACATGTAATTTTTTTTTAATATCTTCAATGTCACACATGTCTGTTACAGTTTTATAATAGTTTAGATATAAGAAAGATTATTTCATATTATAAAAGAAAGATTATTTCCTCAGTAGGATACCAGAATCTATAGATATCGCAAATGCTAATAGACCCACCCACTATTGTATATTTTTCGGTTTGAATGCTAAAAAACAGTGTTTTGTTGATCTAATGAGCTCAAAGTTCTTCTTTCAAATCTTTGTCAATTTCGCCAGTCAAACAAAAAATTATTATCGTTGTGCTACGGCAAAAATATGGTACAGATACCTCTCACCCACTTATCACCAATATTCGTGAGATTGATTCTTTTGCCCTGCAGTGGAAACCTGCAGGTTATTTTATAGCAACAATAAAATTGCAATTCACATTTTTAGTATGTGTATTAAAATATGTCTACCGGTAGGTCTAACTGAAAATATAAAAATATATTATAATAAAATATAAAAATATCCGCAAAAGAAAATGCCTGTATCAACGGATACCCTTATCCGAAATATTGTATCCATAAGCACAACATCTCTAGTTTGGACGGACGGACGTCGTGACAATTTGTTTATTTTATGTTAAATTTGCATCCCTGTTTACAGGTGTTTTTGAAGCTTAATGAAGTATTTTGTCTGTTTGAAAAGATATTCGAAACGGTTTCTCCTTTCAATGTTTATTCAAAACTTCTGTTTCAAAAGTTTATTAAATTCATTCATTTCTTCTCGCTCGGTGCCTAAATTCGTCGCTGCAATGACGTTTTGCGTTACCGATATGCGACATTCTCGTATAATACAGGTAAAGTAAAGGGTGTCACGTTGCAGGGACTGACCCGAGCACACGTCTCGCGTGGTTTCGCGCGTCGAGTTTTTGCCTGCCACGAGGCTCCGCAATCCTCAGTCTCTTCTTGTTCTTGTCCAAAAACAATCCCTGAGATTGGGATAGATTCTCCCATGAAATACTTGACACTGGCGGAAATGCAGTGCTAACGCACAAGCAATAGTCCATTTAATTATAAATAAAAAAAAAATAATAATAAAGGTAAAGTAACCTAAATAATGTATGTTTGGTTGGAAGCAAAATATGTACATCAATGGAACTTTATTTTATATCTTTATCTTGGCACTAGAAATGAGGATCTGCAGAGTCCACCCAAAATTTAGGGGTCCTACCCCAATGGGGGGGTATGGGTAGGGGGTAATTTTGGCACATGCACATTTTACAACCTGGGCGAGTGACGTATCATTTTCTATGTAATCTTATGCGCTAAATCGAATGAGACCATCCCTATGCTTGTAGGACCTTGTTCGGGTGCACTACCGTACCTTTTCCGGTAGAGATTCGGCGTGTATTTGAGTGCTCATAACTTCGGTCTGGATAGTCCTCATGAGCTCAAATTTTCAGGACAGCATTTGGTTATCACTGTTATAAAATGTGTGCAATTTCATGTTTATAGCCCTTTTTACATTAGATTTTATTAATAAACAAACTTCGTTGATTTCGTCATTTACTCAGTAACTCACTGTTGTTCATCAAAACCTAGCAGGTTCTTCCCGAAGTCCTAGAAAGCTGAAATTAGGTAAGTTTTATAAAAGTGATGACCACATGCTGTCCTGAAAATTTGAGCTCTCAGCTACTATCCAGACCGAAGTTATGAGCGTTCAAAAATACGCCGAATCTCTTCGAGAAAATGTACTGTCCCCCCTACCTTACCCCCTTCCTCATTTTTAGTCACGAGACAAAGTTAAAAAACAAAGTTTCATTAATGTATTTGCCGCCAAAATAATCTATTTTTTTCCTGTATTAGTATAGCTAATAATGCTAAAACAATAATATCTCTCATCTCATTAATAGGTATTATAAATGTCAAAGTTTGGATGTTAGATGTTTGGATGTTTGTCACCCACTCACGCCTAAACGGCTGAATGGATTTGGGTGACATTTGGCACCTAGATGTCGTTGCGAGCAACAGCTAGTAATATACAGGGTGTAAGCAGTGATAGCCCTCCGCAGAGTGAAACGGAGAACTCAGAACATCAAACTGAACAGGGCCTCAATCGCCCTAAGTTTGAACGATGCTACCAAAACAAAACCACAACCAAAAACGTTACGTTATGCACAATTCGTATCGCGCTAATTATATTACTTAACGGTAACGATTTAGCTTTATTTCGGAAGATACGTTGGCGTAACGTTTGATGTCCGTTCGATCGAATTTTCTGTATTGTGCGATTTAACCGTTCAGAAAAAAATATCGCGATTGCTTTTTTACTTCAGCTAAACCAAATCTAAACCAAAACTAAACCAAAACCAAAGGATATCCTTGTTTCAACTCGTGGCCCAGGTCAAATGACCGAGTGACTCACTACTGTACTGAGTAGAAACGGACTCCCCGAAGTTCCCGATTGCAAAAGAGTTCGAGTTGTATTTATACAACGGGACAAGAAAACTTCGATAGCGCGATGCAGGATTTTTGCATTTTTCTCTTAAACTATAATGTATTTAATAATAAAAACTATTATAAAACACTTTAAGAATTATTTTGATTCGAAATATAAAGTTTTGAAAGCAAAATATTTAAAGTTAAATATTTAGGTATTCGCCAAGACGAGTGAAACGAATCATTTTGGATGCCATTTTTAGTTTGTCAAGAATTTCCATGATTTTTAGGGTTCCGAAGTCAACAAGGAACCCTTATAGTTTCGCCATGTCCGTCTGTCCGTCTGTCCGTCTGTCCGTCTGTCCGTCTGTCCGTCTGTCCGTCTGTCCGTCTGTCCGTCTGTCCGTCCGTCCGTCTGTCCGCGGCTTAGCTCAGAGACGCTTAGTACTAGAAAGCTATAATTTGGCTTGGATATGCATAATAATCACGCCGACAAAGTAGTAAAATAAAATCGAGAAAAAAATTTTTTTTTAGGGTGCCTCCCCTACCACTCCCCTTTACAAGTTTACGAGTAATAGTCGACCAACTTATAAAATGTACTTTTTAGACTTTATTAGCCGTTAAACCAGTATAAAACAAAAAGCCTCCTTCCAAGTCCATATTATATTGGAACGGGCAACTACGGAACCCTACCTTGCACGTGGTCCGACACGCACTTGGCCAGTTTTTCACTTGTAAAGTGGATGACACTTGAACAACCAATCAAACTTTCTAAGCCGAAAAGAGCTAATAAAAAAGCCCATCAGTGTCAATTTCACACCAAAAAGTACAAATCTCAACTCTCGACTGTCCCAAAATTAACAAAGAAAAGTTAACAAAGGAATTATAAGGCGATACCATTTTCCTGTATGTCAGCACCGACTTTACCATTTGAAACGGGGATTCAATGTGAGGATTTTGTAAATACGTTTAGCTTCTTTTTTTTTTATTTATAATTAAATGGACTCTTGCTTGTGCGTTAGCACTGCATTTCCGCCAGTGTCAAGTGTAGTTTATTGGGAGAATCTATCCCAATTTCAGGGACTGTTTTTGGACAAGAACAAGAAGAGATTGAGGAATGCGGAGCCTCGTGGCAGGCACAAACGCGACGCGCGAAACCACGCGAGACGTGTACTCGGGTCAGTTCCTGCAACGTGACTCCGTTTAGCTTCTTGCTATTTGTATTTATGTCTTGTCATCAAGTAATTGTATTGTCAATGAATACTTTTGCATTGTCATTTCAATACTGCTTTATTGGATTTCACTGAAAATAACACCAAGCTTAAAACTATAATATAAGCATATTATTTTAAGTTACATCATAAACCATTCGTTATACTGGAGCAAATAAAAGGTGTCAAAGGGTCGTACTATACAAAAAACCACAAGATTATCACGGACCTAAAAAAAAGACGGACGTAATGTCACATTAAAAAGAGGTGAAGCAGCAAGGTGCTACAAATTTCGTTTGTTCTACAAAGCACCTACACTCACACAGACGCACCAGTTCTAGGCGCAGGTGCGACAACCCGCCGCCATTTTTTCCCGCGCAACAGGGCGAATGCACGCACACTCGTATAAATGGGTGCTTCACTTTTGATTAGACGAGATTCCGTCCGTCTTTTTTTCAGGTCCGTGAAGATTATAGGAACAGAATTTTCTGTTCCAGGCTAAGGTTCCAGGTAGTTTCACTACCAGGTTACTGGTAAATATTGCGGTACAAAAGAAAGCTACTGAATTATGTCACAGTATAAGACAGTAATCTATCTTAATAGAATGGTACCAAACGCGGCTTGTATGTGTGCTCGCCAGTACGTACGCCTCGTAGTACGCCATATAAACAGGTATAATAACTTTATGTAGTACGCACACACTGAAAATATGTCAGACTGAGAAAAATGCGGCAGACGGGGCTACGCCAATTATTCTGTGGCTACGCGGAGACATTGTCAGTGTGTGCGTGCTACGAGGCGTACTATCAGTTTAAAATAACAATGTGCATGACCTCGCTCGCAAATGTGACGTAACGCAATCACACGAACTTCACTCGAGTCATTCAAATGATTGTTTCCTTTGCATAGAGTCTACATTCCTTTGTCAACCGAGTGAAGTTATCCAACGGCCCTTCAAGGTCATGCACATTGTTATTTTAAACTGATAGTACGCCGCGTTTGGCACCATTGTATGAAGATAGATTACTGTCTTATACTGTGATTATGTTTTGTTTTAAGCATGTCTCACTAGTGCCCAAAGTTAGTACTAGTTACAAACTTACAGGTGGGCTTGTCGCCTCGATATTGGAGCCTACATCAGCCCCCTTACCCGCACTTTCGATCTTCACTATATCGCCACTGTTTCGGTCCGCACTTCATTGTAATAGAGTTGAAATTGGAACGAAAACATTCACGCAAAAGTTCGAATCGAATGTGCGGGTAGACCCTCTGGCCCTGTACCCGCACTTTCGATGTTCGCTACATCGCCACTGTTTCGGTCCGCACTTCATTGTAATAGAGTTGATATTAGAACGAAAATGTTCACGCAATTGCGAAGTTCGAATCCCGGAGTAGACCCCCAGTTTCCTCACGATATTTTCCTTCACTGAAAAACACATAGTGTTAAATATCGTACATGTAATTTATGCTTAAAATATCATTTCATGATCTAAGCATGACTTAAAACGTTCATACATGAACCATTCATTACAAAAGGAAGTTTCATAGGTGTAACAACAAAAACTAAGTGTAAACTACTAAATTAAACTAACAGAGCAAAGTTAAAGCAATATTTATGGGGCCCGTTAACATTTTGGCTGCAAGTGCTTCTCGCCTCTTGGCCGGGACACAACAGCTTTTATCTCAATGAGAATTTGTAAGACAGTTTTAAGACAGTCTTAAGTTTTAGTAATACGAGTTGACAGAATGTACTGAAACAAGAGAGATAGAGATAGGGAAAAAATGTTTATGTATGAAGACAGGTTATCTATTACGCAGGGTGTAAAATTAAATGCGTTACATTTTAAACAGGGTGTTTAAGACCATCAAACTGAACAACTTTCACTAAGAGACCAACAATGAAATAGCGAAAAAAAATTGCTTTGGGATTGAGAAGGGATCGTAGAGAAAGTCTGACTTTAAGTTTACACCCTGCATACATATTATGTACGTATGTAGATAGTAGATACTGTCGAAAATAGTAAATAGCATAATTATGAATAGATAATAATATACAGGGTGTAACAAAACACCCTAGTAATACTTAAGGGGATGCTTCAGCCCATGAAACTGAACAACTTTCACTATGGAGCCAACTTCGAAATCGCGAAAAAAAAACAGCTGTCCCATACAAAACTGCTGTTTCGACTCGACTATAATGTATGGGACAGCTGATTTTTTTTCGCGATTTCGAAGTTGGCTCCATAGTGAAAGTTGTTCATTTTCATGGGCTGAAGCACCTCCTTATTACTAGGGGGTTTTGTTACACCCTGTAGATCTATTCATATGTATAGTCTAATCTCTGTTTCGAGAAAAACTGCTGAGAATAGAAATTAGTCACAAATTCTCAATAAGAAATTCATAACTTCGTAAATTCTAAGAGAACATTTTGAAAACATCAAAGAACATAAGTTATCACAAATAAATTCTTGAAAATCCAATCGTATTTCTGCAGAACAATAATCGAACAAATGTCATCCCAATTCAGTGTCCAAGTTCGATGACGTAAAAGCGGATGAGCACATCTATTCCGTATACGCAGGGAAGAGGTTGGAAATCGGTATCAGAATTACTGGTATTGTATCGGTTATACCAGAAATTAATTTATATGTATAACACTGTTGTGTCAAGTCGATGACATGCCATTGAGTTTGAGATTCCATCATGAAGAGATTTGCCAACCAATATAAGAGGCTTGCTGATTTTCCACCAATATTAATACATTAATAGTCTGTCTCCCACTGGGCAGAGACAACGGAACGCCACCTGCTACGATCCTGACAAACCTCTCTAGCTTCCTCCACATTCATTAGTCCTTTCATGCATGCTCGTCGGTTTCGGGTAGATCTGACATGGCCCTTTTTAAGCATGTCGCCTATTTGTTCAGTATTGTACGTCTAGGCCGTCCTTCCAACATTTCCACTTACGCTTACCATATAGATTGCACTCGTCAATCTGCTCTCATTCACCAGTATTCAGCGAGTAATTAACCGGTATTGGTAGGATATTAAACACAAAGAATATTGAATTCAGTATCTATCGTTATTATACTTATTATTATTAAAAATACCGTACCCAAGAAGGTATTATGTTTTTTTCAAAAGCTGGCGAACCAAATACGGAATGATAAGCTACATTTAAAAATTAAATAGGTAAAAAGGCGTATAAATTATTATTTGCATTATTAAATAAATATTAGCTGTGGTTTTAGTATTGGCTCATTAAGTTAAATACTGATATTTACAAAGTTAAAGCCACAATAAAATACAAATAACATTGGTAAATACTGAATTTAATTTAAATGATGTTAGTTCTGGTACCGCGGTGGCAAAATCGTTGGTACCAGTTTTTAACAAATACCGGTTTTCCCATCCCTACGCAGGGGACAATCCTCTTAAGGTAGCCGCTTGGAAATATTGAGGGGACATTGTGAGAAACGTCTAATGGAAGCACGGGAAATAGGTCAATTGGACTTAAAAGATGAAAGGAATCAGATAGCAATATTTTATTTGGAATTTTAGTTTTGTTAGAGCTAGTTTCATATTCGTTTTGTAAGGTTGATTTAGTTTATATCTTTAGAATGCTCAAAGTGAATTGTGTTACATTTGCAACCATAAAGGTTGAAACAATTACGGTTTAATTTTAATAATGATTAATTACTCACAACCGCAGATATAACTCTGTTAGGTACTTCATGGTACTTTGCTACAACTACCAAACACATTTAATTCAATTTAATGTATCTTTATTGGTTATTAAACAGCAAATTACTTAATTTCTAATACAACATTTAAATAAGGGAGGCATTTGACGATATTTGAAGGTAGCAATCTTGTAAATGTTGCTAGGTTCACGTGGACAAGAAATAGGTAATTATTTTTAAATCGTGAACAGAACGAGGGTTCCCACAAGCCTCTAAAGTCCAAAATAAATGATAAACAAATAAACATACCTTGAAATAACGTTCTCTTCAAACGTCCTTACAGTCCTGAAACAAATTGAAAACGTAATTGAAAAATGACGTAGGAAATTTATTTTTAGAAACACAAACAAACAAGATCAAAGAGAAAATAACTGCCGTCTTTTATGTAAACATAAACACAGTTCAATTATTGAGACATGATCTTTGTGGTACTTCATCATCATCATCATCTCAGCCGATGGACGTCCACTGCTGGACGTAGGCCTCCCCCAAGGATCGTGATAACGACCGGTCCTGCGCTGCCCTCATCCAACGTTTTCCCGCCGCCTTCACCAGGTCGTCGGTCCACCGTGTGCGCTTTCCGGTACGCGGTCGCCACTAGAGAACTTTTCGGCCCCACCGGCCATCGGTTCTGCGAGCAATGTGCCCCGCCCACTGCCACTTAAGTTTAGCAACTCTTTGGGCTATGTCAGTTACCCTGGTTCTTCTGCGGATCTCTTCATTTCTGATTCGATCTCGCAGGGAAACTCCGAGCATAGCCCTCTCCATTGCCCTTTGGGTGACTTTCAGCCTTTTTGTGAGGCCTTGAGTGAACGACCACGTCTCTGTTCCATATGTCGTCACTGGCAACACACACTGATCGAAGACTTTCGTTTTAAGACACTGCGGTATTTGGGACGTGAAGATACTACGTAGCTTCCCGAACGCTGCCCAGCCGAGTTGGATTCGACGGTTGATCTCTTTCTCGAAGTTGGACTTACCTAACTGAATAGTTTAGTTTGTGGTACTTCAAGAATAATAAATACCATCTTCGGAGTCAAGCAGCAATCTGCATGCAAGGCGCATCTTTGGAAAGGTGTAGTTGAATTTCTAAAAGCATCTCCGTGCTTTAGAAGGCATTTTTTTGGAGCAGCATTATCCTTTCTTATTGTTGCCATTTTTGAGCGTGATAGCAGGTCCCAGATAGTGCGGCTAGATGGAATTATCATAGTCTTAATAAAGCTACTGAAAATTCCTACTCTGATAAGTTTACAATATCGCGAACATACCCAACCAATATATTATGGGCTAGCATTATTTAGTCGTGCCGTGTTGGTCCAGTGGCGAGTAACCTTGCCTGCCGTGCAGGAGGCGATGGTTCGATCCCCGTCCAGGCCGACTCGTACCAATGAGTTTTTCGGAATTTATGTACGATTTGTAACAACACTGGGTTTTCGGTGAAGGAACACATCGTGAGGAAACCTGCATGCTTCAATTTCGAGGCATGTATTGTACCCACTGTCCATCACAAGTGGCGACGGGCTCACTCCCCGTCACACTGGACAGAGTTTCGGTACCTACTACTAGTGAAACGTGGATGTTCTGAAGTTTCAGAATATCTCTGACTACCACCTCGGGGAATATAGTCGTGAGCATATGCTATGCTATGCATTATTTAGTCAGAGGTCTTTGTATATTTGAGTTGGAAGAAATTTTACGTACGTAAGTGAAAAGGCTTTCTCTCACATGAAGGGTGTGATGAACTGGGCCGTACTGCACCACGCAGGCCCAAGCATCAAGTTAGTGGTCAACATGCTATCAGATAATTTTCAAGCTGCCTTAATATGCCTCTGAATAATTAATCATCATCGTCAGCCTCCATCGTCCCCCCATTTTGGGGGAGGCCTATGTCCAGCAGTGGACGTCTATCGGTTGATATGATGATCGTCAGCCTATAAGTAACACTACAGGGCATAGACCTATCCTAAAGGAGGGCCCTAATAATGACATGGTATTAATTATGTTTTATTGTAACAACAAACATAAATAACATCATCCATCACTTGGATCCTACAGAAAATAACTTATTAAAAGACATGAGGAGAAAATATAAGTACCAACAGTTCTAGTAAAAAAAAAAAACTTCACATCACATCAGTTTTAATGCGTTTTATTTAATACTTTAATACTTTGTAGAGCAAGTTAGTGAAAAGAGGTCGCATTAGACGAGGTCGTTTATCAATGTGACAGATCATCCCTCGAGGCTCTTAAGCGAGAGCAATGACAAATGTTGCGGTCAGGTAAAAACCAACATATTTCTAAGTTTCACTTAAACCTCCCTCTGATGTGATGGCATCAGAAAGGATATCGTTAGGGGCTGTACATCATTCCATTCCAAGATCAAGAAAAGCGTAAATATAATTTGTAGTTTACTACTAGTCTTGAGACCTCTTCCATAAAATAAGTCGGTATGGATTTTTGAATAATATAAATATTATGCAAATATTCGTACTCCCTACAACGGCATCCTTTAAATAGGTGTTTCCAAAATTTAGTAAAAATTTAGTAATTAAGTAATGATCGCCAGCAGTACAGAGTGTTAGGAAAAGTATCATTAACTTTTAAACCATATACTCTACCCATCAAACTGAACAACTTTTACTATGAGAGCAAACCTGTCAGAGCATAAAAAAATCAGCTGTTCCATACTAAACTCCAATACCTACTCGACTCAAATGTATGCAACACAGCAGATTTTTTTTTTGCTCCTATCGATCGGTTTGCTCTCATAGTAAAAGTTGTTCAGTTTGATGGGTAGAGTATGTGGTTTAAAGGTTAATGACACTTTTCCTTACTTCATTAGCATCCTTTTAAACTAAGAGTCCTTAAAAAACTAATTCTTTGTAGGTACGTACTTTAAATAAGGAACCACTTATCAGGGTGTCCTTCGTAATGCCTGGAAATTACTTAACCTAGTCTGTATCTACAGAGTGAAATTTTATATCATTAGCATCCTTTTAAACTAAGAGTCTACCCATCAAACTGAACAACTTTCACTATGGGAGCAAACCGATCGGAGCAAAAAAATTATCAGCTGTTGCATAAATTTGTGTCGAGTAGGCATTGCAGTTTAGTATGGAACAGCTGATTATTTTTTGCTCCGATCGGTTTGCTCCCATAGTGAAAGTTGTTCAGTTTGATGGGTAGACTCTTAGTTTAAAAGGATGCTAATGAAATAAAATTTCACTCTGTAGATACAGACTAGGTTAAGTAATTTCCAGGCATTACGAAGGACACCCTGATAAGTGGTTCCTTATTTAAAGTACGTACCTACAAAGAATTAGTTTTTTAAGGACTATATAAAATTCACTAAACTCCCTGCGACAAAAATACCCTCATTAAAGACCGTGCATCATTCCATTGGATTCGCTATTCGTTCGAAATTTGAATTCGAGTGAATGACGTAGAGGGTCCGACTTGATCGACATGAAGAGTGATTTATGAATGGAATCGGGATCGGATAGGTTATCTACGGCTCTTTTATCGCGGTCGAATTGTCAATCAGAACGGGCGAAGCGAAACGGGAAGTAACCGAAATTTTGACAGCCTATCACCGAGTGTAACATGACATGACAGTAATGGACGCAGAACCTCACGTCATATTTTGGTGATTTTAGGTAGTTATTAATGTTTTTGGGAACTGGATGTAGTAGATGATTATGCTGAGAAGAGTGGACGTTAGTATCTTATATTAATGTTGAAAAATCGTGGTGAAGATGGTAAGTCAAATTGACATGCCATAGATACGACACAAAAAAATTTCTATATGTGAAATAAATATTGACGGAGGGAGTTGAAACCGCGACTTAAACGGGGTTAGTCTTAAGTCTTAACTACCCAAGAGAAAATCTTCAATGGCTCGGTAGCATAATTGTATGAAAGCAAAGCCCCGGTTTGTCAGGTTGCGGGTTCAAGTCCCGTCTGAGACAATTTTTTTCAATCTTTAATTTGATTTGAAAATCTATCTATTTTGTCTTTACGAATTTATGAAACTAAAACCTACCTACCTAAAATTAATCTATATTTTAGTATTTTGTCATTTTTGATTTCTATAAACATCCTTTTTACCGGTAATTCCACAAAACAAAAACCGGTACGCGTACCCAACAATAAAAGTACCGGTAATTGCACGCTCTATTCAAGAAACGATTAAGTGCTAACATAGAAAATATCTAGATGTAGTTCCTTCGCTCTTAAACCTTTTAGTTCAATTCAATTTCTTGAATTGATCACCGCAATTGCCCTGCGGTTTTAACGCTGCATTGAATTCCTGTTGCTTCATTATCACGACAAAGGACCTCAAAATTTAAAATAGAACCGCCAACGCAGTTTCCCCGTATTCAGGACTAAATTTTGTCCAGTGTGACGGAGAGTGAGCCCGTCGCCACTTGTAATTATGGACAGTGGGTTCAATACATGCCTCGAAATTGAAGCATACCGGTTTCTTTATGATGTATTCCTTCACCGAAAAGCCAGTGGTATTACAAATCGTAGATAAATTCCGAAAAAATCATTGGTACGAGTCGGACTGGACGGGGATCGAACGAACCATCGCCTCCTGCACGGCAGTCAAGGTTAATCTACCATGGCTTTCTGATAATCGTTCAAAAACTTGAAATTATCCTGTGGCGAAAGAGGGCAAAAAGTTGATCTGCAAGGGCAAAAGTTGGCAGGCAGGATTTCACTTAATGGAGAGCAATTACTTATCAGCATAAGTTGAAGCTAAGCTCCTGTTCAGGGTATAGATTGATGGACGTGCGTCATCTTTTAGCTCTCTAAGGCTCTTTTAACACAGAAACGGTTCCCGTTTAAACGGCGACGCGGCTGTAAAGCTTTCACACTTACAGTAGTACCAATTTTATAATGCTTACGGATGTATCTACGCAGTTGGTTGATGATGTCCTCTACGACGTATTCGTAAACGGCGACTCTCATAGGTTCCTGGCGTTAGTTCGGATGTGGCAGGAGAATCCGAGCTTGGTCTTGAATATTCTGTTACCCGCGGCACAATACAGATGGCCAGTCGAATTGTATGTGTAGTGATATTGTTAGTTTGGGAAGGGTCTTGTGATCTTGGCGTTTGGCTTCAAGGGATGCCAGCCTAGGAGTCTGAAAGAGCTCAGTCCTTTTCCTTGCTTTTCACCACTCAGGTCTCATCTGCGCAAGTTTCTCCCAGGAGTTTGATGCTTATTATAACCATGCGAACCAATCAAGATACTCTACGGTAACACGCCAAAAATCATCTGCATCTATTGGTAGATTGATTTCGCGCCTGACTCATGACCGACGCAATCCACATTCTGCACGGCATTCAATTTCCCTCTTTAATAGAGTAGACATGAGGTTGATTTTATTATCAAATGGTTTTGAGTTCCGTCGGAAAATGTTAGTTCCTGTCTGCTGGAACGAAGCTTGACGGAATTATTTTCCTGGTCGTACTGTATAGGATTGCCGATGCCTGTGCCTTCGAAATATGCTGACCGTACCGTGCAGAGGTTCCGTTTACACAGAAACCATGTGTTTATGAGGGCCTTAAGGGTTGAGGCACATTTACCGACGGCGACCGACGCGGCGGCCTGCTCAATACAAAAATGTAATTTAGTATGTGAAGCCGTAAGGGCTCTTACGGACGAGCGACACTTTGCTGTCGCCGTGGTTCGCAAAGGGTCGCGCTCATAGACTTTACGGTCGTGCGGCCCTCCGCGACACACGGCGATCGCAAAGTGTTGCTCGTCTGTGAGGGCTCTGTGCCGTCGACGCGGCGACGATGGCGGACAGCTTCCCATACTAAATGCCATTTTTGTATGGGCCCACCGTCGGTCGCCGTCGGCAAAATGTGTCTACGTATGATATTAGTAACTGTCTTCTGGCTCTGGCACATCGTGAGACGTGAGTGACGTTTAATTTGTTCCCGCCTTTCTGTTATAAACAGTTTACGCGAAATTAACGAAGAAAGTCAATAATTATGGTGTTTTTAATTCTAAAGAGACGCTCGGGGCGTAGTGGAGGCTTTGGTGTTCAAAACAGTCATTAAAGTGACGTAATCTAAGGAAGGCCATAGTGTAATGAAAAGTAATAGTGGTGAAGCTCAGCGGTCGCGACAGGCTAATCAGCTTCAACACTGTTTATTTTATTATACTATGGTAAGGCATCGTGGACAACGTCGTACAATTTTACCATTTTAGCGTTAAAGGTTTTAAGATGGATTTACTTGTCAAGTGGCCATAGGTGGGTAACCTTCAGCAGGCCTCCGTCACACGGACTTAAGTACCGAGATAAGTACCTACAATTTGTCGCATCGTTAGCGATGCACTTGCTTGATTTCTGCTCCAGACGGAATCGTTGCATACGTTGCGCGCTGTACGAAGTAATACAAACGCTGTGGCAAGCTTCACTAGGTACATTTTAGTGCGTACCGTTTGTGCAGTAGTTAGGTAATTTAAAGCGTGCGAATTTATCGTTTTCGAAGAAAGTATGTTTGGTGAACTGATATGTGCTTCAGCCTAAAAGACAATGTAAAAGAAACCATACAGCCATTGGACGCCGGGTCTAGTACAAAATTTTCGAAAAAAATGTCCGAGACTAAACTACACAAACCTAAGTAAGTGTAATAATACAAAACAACAAAAAACATTGAAAATGCTGAAATTCTTTTCCATCCCACTCCCCCATCGGGGCACGGTGCGCGCAGCGCGCCCGCGCGTGCGTGTAGTCGGCCGATCAAACGAAGACTGTCGCGTAATTGGTTCTTTTTTTACGTTTTGGTGCTCTTTTAGAACTGACACTTTTGGGCGCGGTTCCTACGTCCAGTAGTTGGTAAGTCAATGCATACACCTATCATTATTTGCCTTGTACGACTTCCGCGGGAAGAAACAAGGTGAGGTGGTCTATTTTCGGACATACACGGCTAATTAATTAAATACCCTTTTTAAATTAAAACCGTTCACATACCCTGTCCCCATTTGACAAGGGTTGACCTGTTAACTAAAAGTATGTAAGAGAGGATGCGGGTGGTAAAGTATGTACTCAGGAATATAGTCAATTAGGACGTAGCGTAGCTCTAGTCACCCTTGATGTTCTTTGCGTGATCTGGAATAATTTACTTGGAGAAACAGTTGAAAATGAGGTAAATGGAAGGTCTAACGAAATGTACTGGAACTTTTATAAATGAAAGAGCGACTCACAGATGGATTAAATAAAAATTTTTGCACTTAAAATCAACCACTCGGACTTGGTTTTTTTGTTGAGGGACTGTATAGTTATAAAATTAAAACCGCCTTCAAAAAACTAAAAAGTTAAAAAATAATATTGCAGCCGATGACTTTTTCGTTCGCATCATAAGAACATTAATTTGTTTTATTGAAGTCGCTGTCAAGCCGGTACGATTCGCGACAGGGCTTGCATTTTTTGGCTTGGCTTGACACCGACTTCTATAAAACAAATTAATGTTCTTATGATGCGAACGAAAAAGTCATCGGCTGCAATATTATTTTTTAACTTTTTAGTTTTTTGAAGGCGGTTTTAATTTTTTTTGTTAAAATTTTGTTTATTTTACAATTTTCTGTGGTAAATTCATTAGTTCGATTTAATAGTAGTGCTTTAAATTTGCAAACGCACTAGTCGGCACTACGATTTTCGAAGGTTCCCCTCGATATCTCTGGGATCCATCATCAGATCCTGGTTTCCTTATCACGGGACCTCTCTTGGGATATCTCCTTTCCAACAAAAAAAGAATCATCGAAATCGGTTCATAAACGACGAAGTTATCCGCGAACACACATAAAAAAAAAAAATATATATACGGTCGAATTGAGAAACCTCCTCCTTTTTTTGAAGTCGGTTAAAAAACGGACGAACTGACGGAATCAAAATTGCAAAAATTGTCATAGAAAAAAAAATGTTCCTCATGATTCTCAATCTTGAGGAATACTATTTTTTTAAGCTAAAATTATTTTATATATTTTCTTGTGTGGGTACCATTTTTAGGGTTCCGTACCCAAAGGGTGAAAACGGGACCCTATTACTAAGCCTACGTTGTCCGTCCATCCGTCCGTCCGTCCGTCCGTCCGTCTGTTCTACCCTTAGAAAATTTAATAGTAAGGACTGGCCTTGGGAGCGTCGGTGGCGCGTTGCGGAGATGTATGGACACCCAATGATGGGGGTCCAGGTTCAAATCCGCACGGACAACATGCCATGTACCAATGAGTTTTTCTAACTTATGTACGTAAAACCGACTGCTCTCAAACGGTGAAGGAAAACATCGTGAGGAAACCTGCATACACTGAAGAAGAAATTCTGATGTGTTTGTGAAGTCTACCAACCCGCATTGGGCACGCGTGGTGGACTAATGCCCATACACCCTCCTTGAGGGTAGGCCTGTGCCCTGCAGTGGGACGTTTATAGGCTGATGATGATGATGATGATGACTGGCCTTGCGGTAGCATTTCCCCTCTGCCACGGTATGAGACTAATTGATCCTGTGCATTTACACTCAATTTTATACCTTATCACTAAACGAGACAGTCTATAATTGCGAAACAATAATTTTGAACTTAGAACGTTTGGGGTTCACCAGAGACTACTTTTCATGATTTTTAACATTCACAATTAGAATCTAAAGTTATGGGGAATAAAATCCAAAGTTGCGGATTTCATGTTACCTCGCCCCCCGCAAAAAGTGGCAGAAAATTTTGATAGGAGAATGACACGCGTTACGCGTCCATACTATTAAATTGTCTAAGGTTCTACCTATTTAGGGCTGTAACTTTTGAACCGTAATAGTTAGATAGTTGAGATTATGCGTTATTATGGCGGATTTGTTAAAAAATAATAAAAATGTCAAAAAGTTAAAAATTAATGGGGTTTCTCAACAAGAAACTAGTTTTTATCAACGTTTGTTATTCACGCTCTGTCGTAAAAACGGTAATACATACAAGCGTCAAACTTAGTGTGATTTTAGAGCAAACTCTACAGAATAACAACAAGTACTAAAAGCCGGCCAAGTGTGAGTCGGTCTCGCGCTACAGGTCCCGGACTAAAAAAGTTTTTTTCTAAGTTAATAATGTTGTGTTCTGTGGTGGTGTGGTATGGAATGGAACCCTCTCTGTGCGCGAGTAGCCCGATTCGCAATTGACCAGTTTTTATTTTCCCCGATGAACTTAAACATAACAAACAATTAGTTTACCCTACTAACTGTATTTTAACGTTTGTAAGCTATTTCTTTTGCGCAGTAAACCATATAATTCCCAATCCCAACAACAAAGGGAATATTAAGGCCCTTTTCTAAAAAAGGAACGTTCACTAAATTCACTTTACCTTCTTCTCTTATGGGAGGATAGGCCGGTGGGTTGAATAGTAAAACAGCGTATCTGAATTTGAGTAGGTAAAAAGCATAAACTTAATATTACCATAGCGTTAGTGATGGGAGTCTATGGGAGTAATCCATAGAAAAATGGAAAAGGTAGGCTTGAGAATTTCCACCGATTTTTTTTACTTACCCATGTAGTAGGTAGTTAATTTTAAGTTCGATTTTTTTTAGCGTTCACACAATTAATATTAAGTACATTTTACACCATAAAATATTACTATGTACTTAGTATACTACTATTTCTCGGCCCTTTATAAAGATATAACGTTTTAAAAGGTCTTTCGTCAAAAAACTATTTGGATCGAATCACCATGCTTAAGCAAAATCACTGAAAGAAAATTGGCAGATTTAGACCCAGTCATTTTTACGAAAACTAAATGCCATTCAGGACAGCGGTCGTAATTATTATAAACAGAAAAAATTAAGGCATTTTTAAAAAAACTTCCACATCTCCAGAAGTCCGGATTCAAAAGTAGAAATTACTAGTAAAATAGACAAATCGTCCAAAAAACAGTGGCAAAACGCAACCATGACAGCTATTTTCATTTAATATTATCACTGAGGTATTTTTTGTCGTTACGGAACGTATTTGGCTTGTTTGAACTGGTAGTGTGTGTGATTTCGTTTTCTTCCATTATCATAATATGGTACGGTTATCGTGAATTTTCATTAAAATAAACACTATGAATGCGTAGAAGATTGAGTGGACTATTAAATAAGAAAGATTAGTAGTTTCACACACTTGATGCAAATGGTAAAATATGGAAAAATACCTTTCCCCCAACTTTTACAGATTACAACCAATTTACATTTTTGTTAGTTTTGTTTCACTCTACACGTATTACTAAGTTTCATTAATGTATGGCACCTCTATGTCTGGGTCTCAAATTACATGCCCTTTCGCCAAACTTCTTTAATTGTTTAAATGTATTCAATTAACTTACGACTGTATTCTTTTACATGGAAGAGAAATTCTTTACTTCTTTTTTTTAGTTATTAATTTCATCCAGATTTTGTTTAACAATTTTGGTGTAGATTCTTTTTCTAAGAAAACCTTATAAATTAAGAAGCATTGAGCAAAACTTATTCAATTACAAGAAAATCTACGCTCCACAGATCACATTTTTCTAAGGCAGATACGGGGTTATACGGATAAGCGGGAGCTCATTCAATTTTTCGTTTTCTCCTCCTATTCAATAATATCTCGATGGCGCGGAAGTTACAAAAGAAAATAAATAAACGGAGCGCTAGGGGACTTAGCTTACTGTAACTCAAGTTAAATTCCAGTTAAGTGCATGGGAAAAAAATTCTCTTTCAGAATTGGGTCTACAATATATTATAATATAATCTTATAAACTTCAAACTTTATTGCGATACAGGTAATATAAAAGTGGTGAAAAATATTTTAGATAGAGCTCTGTGATCAGCCCATGATATTCCTCCTATTTTGTGTATAATTTTAGCAATGTGTGTTCTTTGATCATACTCATTCGTTATTTGTGAAACGAATACAGTCATTTCGTCACGTGCTCAATGTTTTTTGGAATATAATTCTATAGAGGATGTAAGGGTGGACTTAGAAATAATTTTTTTGTAAACAAAATTCCTAAAGGACTGCAACACGGTGTTAAATTATCCGAAATCCACGCAAACGAAGTTGCGGGCTGTAGTTTTAGAATATAGTTGTGAGTACTGCTAAGCTCATTAATTCATGCAAAACAAGCAATTGTTGCCGGCACATTTCAAACTGAGATCCTTGAGTCTATCCATTCACTTCCATCTGATATCGAGTGTACGTATTGCCTACACAATGTTTCGAAACTAAACAACTGGGCCAAGAACGCTTCCTTTCTGCCAGCTCTTAGACTTGCAGTAGTAGAATGTTATAAATTACTTGTTAGTTAGTAAATCGGTAATACGTTCTTTGAGAGTTA
Organism: Agonopterix subpropinquella; assembly: GCA_922987775.1. Taxonomy (NCBI): domain Eukaryota; kingdom Metazoa; phylum Arthropoda; class Insecta; order Lepidoptera; family Depressariidae; genus Agonopterix; species Agonopterix subpropinquella. Next base: position 16,157,922 of record OV277709.1, on the reverse strand, counting down.
CGCGGTTACAGTAGTGCAAGATTTGATGTTCCTGCGCAGTTCATCATCATTATCATATCAGCCGATAGACGTCCACTGCTGGACATAGGCCTCCCCCAAAATGGGGGGATTTTCCATAATCGCCACGCTCTTGGCAGACGGGTTGGCGATCGCAGTTGGATTGAATGTGGGTACCCAGAGGATGCTGCTGCCCATCCTCCGGTAGATCCCTTAGTCGCCTGTTACGACACCCACGGGAAATGGGGTGGTGCTATTCTTAGCCGACACCACACGGACCAGCCGACACCACACGGACCAGCCGACACCACACCGCAGTTGACAAAATGTTAATAGCGCGCGAAATTACATTGACCAAAAAGGATGTGCTACTTTCAATGCCTTGCAACGATTGGCTAATTGTTCCCGCGCTCTTTTCGCTGATATTCGACTTTGCAACCTTTGATTACTAAACGATTTCGGGTTTTGTCGGGGACTCTGCGCCTTAGACTAATTATATCCGGACCGGCCTTGCGGTAGCATTTCCCCTCTGCCACGGTATAAGAGCAATGATCATGCACATTCAACATTCAATTTTATAACTTATCTTATCACTAAACTAGACAGCCTATTATTGCGAAACAATAATTTCGAACTTAGAACGTTTGGGGTTTACACGAGACTACTTTTCATGATTTTGAACATTCAAAATTAGAATCTAAAGTCATAGGGAATAAAATCCAAAGTTGCGGATAACATGTTACCTCGCCCCCCGCAAAAAGTGGCAGAAAGTTTGTTAGTAGAATGACACGTGGTTACGCGTCCCGATATAATTAGTCTAAGCTCTCCGCGAACGAAGATTGCCGCAGTGAATTATTTTCTTAGGCCGTTTAATAAACGCGACAATGACAATTTGACAATGACAATTCAGAGTACCTGAATTGTCATTGTCAAATTCAACAAACAGGACCCTGGTTTGACAGTCCGGCGTGGCAACCATTACACCAACCGGGTCGTCGATTCCATATTAAATCGTTTGTGGACTTTTATTGTTATGCACCCAAACCAGATTCATCATCATCATTTTCAGCCCGTATAAGGCCCGTATCCACCCACTGCAGGGCATAAGCCTCCTCCCTGACCTTCCCCTTTCAAACCAGTTTGTTTCATAATTCCATTTTATTTATTTTACTTTACGTCAAGAAGGCGAAAATCCCATCCCATCGCGAAGGCGTTCTAGGTATTTAGTTTTGGTTTTCTTCGATTAGGTATTTTTGTAACGAAAAATAGTGTGAATTCTACCAAACCCAAAATAAACTATAATGACAATTTAACATACAGCATTCAAACAGTAATAATATTAGAAAAGGATTGTTTTTGCCGATAACGTTAATGTTTTTGTGCTCACGTCAAAATACAAACTATTTCAACAGTAACATTCTTACAATGTAAACAAAAAAGCCTCAGAATTGAAAGTTTGTCTAATGTGATTATTTTGTAACTAGCGGCGCCCGCGACTACGTACGCGCCACTGTACTACTCATCATTTTATGTGGTGTTCATATCGAACCATTCACAAAGGGACTTTTAAGCTAGGAAGTTCTTATACCAGGAATTCGTCTCCCTAATATGTTGTACTGTCGAATAATCTGGAGAAGTTGGTATTTTTTACTCATCGTAATGTGCCCGAGGTACTGTAGTTTCCGAGTTTCTATATTTCTTTTGGCATTCCATCCTGAAAGAACTAAATAATATGATAAGATGGAATTTTACAATGACTGAAGAGAAAATTACAGGTATTGATGTTAATTTTGTTTGTTTACATTGTAAGACTTTTCTGTTGGAATATGACACACATTCCCAAATGATTTATGTTTGCTAACAACCTAGGTGGTTATTTGGAAACTATGTAAGTACTAACCGATTACCCAGAATTTTTGGTAATTACCTAGTCTAGTAGTTTAGTGTCCCGAGGTGAATCTAGGGTGACTTTCTTTAACCTTCAAAAGTTACTGCTATTATGTTTGATGTTAGTTTACTTAGGTAGGTATATTATGTAGGTATTAATTAGAAGCCTATCCCACGCCCATCCAAAGTGTCTTTTCAATTAGAGCCCTATTTAAAAAAAAAAATGATGCTACATTTTGTATGTAGTACATACAAAACAGCTGTGCCTACTCGACTCAAATGTTTGAAACAGCTGTTTTTAGTGCATCCCTACATGACCTACATCCTCTATACTCTATACAGGGTGTAAAATTAAATAGTTTAATGGTCTGAAGCACCCCTTTAAGTAACTGTCCCATTTAATTTATACCCTGTAGAATATAATTATAATTATATTGTAATTATGAATATGATTATAATTATATACAGGGTCCTTCTTATTATGCTGACACTTTTCAAGAGGATGATCAGACCATCAAACTGAACAACTTTCTCTATGGGACCAATATCGAAATCGCGAAAAAAAAATCTGCTGTCCCATACATTTCAGTCGAGTTATGTTTGCAGTTTTGTATGGGAGACCGTTTTTTCTTTTTTGAGATTTCAGTGTTGGTCCCATAATAAAAGTTGTTCAGTTTGATGGTCTGAAGCACTTCAGTCAGTCAGTCACGGAACTGTTTTATAAGTATGGATTATTTTCAAATTTAATATTTTACTAACGTTTCAAAAAGTATTTAATTCACATTGATAATAACAATAAAACCGCCGTCAAAAAAACTAAAAAGTTAAAAAATAATATTGCAGCCGATGACTTTTTCATTCGCATCATAAGAACATTAATTTGTTTTATCGAAGTCGCTGTCAAGCCGATTCGCGACAGGGCTTGCATTAGTTTTTTGGCTTGGCTTGACACCGACTTCTATAAAACAAATTAATGTTCTTATGATGCGAATGAAAAAGTCATCGGCTGCAATATTATTTTTTAACTTTTTAGTTTTTTTGAAGGCGGTTTTAATTTTTTGTTAAAATTTTCTTTATTTCACAATTTTCAGTGGTGAATTCGTTAGTTCGATTTAACAGCAGTGCTTCAAATTAACAAACGCACTAGTCGGCACTACGATTTTCGAAGGTTCTCCTCGATTTCTCTGGGATCCATCATCAGATCCTGGTTTCCTTATCATGGGACCACCCTTGGGATATCTCCTTTCCAACAAAAAAAGAATCATCAAAATCGGTTCATAAACGACAAAGTTATCCGCGAACACACATTAAAAAAAAAAAAAAAATATATACGGTCGAACTGAGAACCTACTCCTTTTTTTGAAGTCGGTTAAAAATGTTAACAATTTAATGTGATACCGCACAATAAATCAAAAACAGTTGTTATACATCATGTTGCGTTACAAACGATCGTTAACTGAAATGAGGTTTTGCAGTAAGGGTTTATTTGATTTATTGTCTATTTTTATTATTTCAAAACTGTTTCCTAAAACACGTTAACGAATATTATTAGAAAAGTAGAATCTTGCTCCCTTACAGGTATTGGGCCTAGGCCAATGAATGAATTAAATATAAGGTCTAACAAAATTAGCTGAAACTATTTTAAGGAGATGATCAGACCATCAAACTGAACAACTTTCTCTACAGGGTGTAATAAAACACCCTAGTAATAATTAAGGGGGAGCTTCAGACCATCAAACTGAACAACTTTCACTAAGGGGCCAACATCGAGAAAAAATTAAAAAAAATCAGCTGTCCCATACATTTTAGTCGAATCGGTTCTCGGTCTGCAGTTTTGTATGGGACAGCTGATTTTTTTTATTTTATCTCGATGTTGGCCCCATAGTGAAAGTTGTTCAGTTTGATGGTTTGAAGCACCCCCTTAAGTATTACTAGGGTGTTTTGTTACACCATGTATAAGACCAATATCGAATCGCGAAAAAAATCTGCTGCCCCATAAATTTCGGTCGAGTTATGTTTGCAGTTTTTTATGGGACAGCTGTTTTTTTTTCGCGATTTCGATATTGGTCCCATAGAGAAAGTTGTTCAGTTTGATGCGGAGGCGCGAAATTTCTCTATGGTTTGATGTAGTGCGAGATCCGACCGTAAAATTATGCATCTATTTCATAGGCGAACGAAATGTGATTCTAGTGTATGTTTACACAGGGGTTAATTCAACACCGCCAAATTGACAAAAAAATCTTGCCGCATGTACCTTTTGCATTAACATTTTTGGTATAACTTTTTCCACGTGTCTGTTAGGGCAGTGAATGAGGAGACTGATCTAAAGTGTTATAAAAACTAGGGTTGCCACCTCTTAATCTGGCGCAACTATAGGGTTGCCAGGCTCAAAGAAGTCATTTTTGAACCTGGCAACCCTAGAGTTGCGGCAGACTGAGAGGTGGCAACCCTAGTAGAACAGACACGTGGAAAAAGTTATACAAAAAATTTTAATGGAAAAGGTACTTGTGGCAAGATTTTTCTAGGCAACTTGGCGGCGTTGAATTAACCCCTGTGTAAACATACACTAGAATCACATTTCGTTCCCCTATGAAATAGGTGCATAATTTTACGGTCGGATCTCGGACTAATGGTCTTGATCATCCCCGCTAATTATGTTAGAACAATTTAAAAGAAAAAACACATTACAAAACTTTAATCTACAAAAAAAGAAAAGAAACAATATTGCATAAAAAAAAAACGTAGAATGTATATTCTGTTTTGGTGTGCAATAAAGTATAATTGAATTGAATTTAAAAACAACAGTAAAATTTTATTGTCTTAAAAAATTTCAATTAAAACTAACACATCGCACTCAACCATCAATCTTTTCAAATTTTTCCTTGCCATCAAGAAAATAGAAGTGAAGGTGTATTAAATTATGTTCTCCAATTATTGAGTTTGAGAAAAACTGCGTCCGTGGTCTAATGGTTTAGAGCATTGGCTCTCGACCCGGAGGTCGTGGGTTCGATTCCCACGGGGGACACCTAGTGATATGTCACTTTGTGCGTTTTTCCCCAGTTGGTGGACATTGCAGGCTGAATCACCTGATAATCCGAAAAGAAAAATGATTCCGTGCTTCGGATGGCACGTTAAGCCGTTGGTCCCGGCATCTATCTCTGGTGGTAGTAGTCGTTACATAAAAACCACGTCAGAGGCCGTAAGGCGGTCTGAAAAAACTCTGACACCAGGGGTCTGCCCACACGATAAGAAGATTGAGTTTGTACCCATAAAAGTACATAACTAAAATAAAGCGTTTCAATATAAAAATACAACCCTAAGATCCTCGCAAGTTTAATTTTAAAAATTGAATCTCAAAATTAAGCTGGCGAGGTTTCCCCCAAACGATAATGGTCATTCTTTGCTCGAAGTCTGGTCCGACGAGATAGCATTCTTATAACCAGCATTCCTTGCAAAGGGCACTATCCTGCAAGACACAAGGTTATTGAGAAGATACTGTTTGTAACCTTTTTGAAAAGATCGATTGATATATATGTTTCTTTTTTTAACTTTAGTGAATACATAACAAAAACTGTTTAAATATGCTGTAATTGCTAATGGCTAGAAAGCTAAGAAAATCGGAAAATCTAATAGTCTTTCAAGGCACCCCTCTAATCACCCCTTAAAGTAATGCAACTGTTTCCCTAAGAGGGAGGTTACACGGTCAGTATTTCATCAGTCTGGTCCATCAGTCTGGTCATGTATATTTGATTTGAAGGGAAACTGACTCGAGATTGACCCGACTAACATCGTGCTTCAGTATATCAGTTTCCCTTCAAATCAAATAAACATGACCAGACTGATAGACCAGAATGACGAAATACTGAACGTGTAACCTCCCTCTAACACCCTGTATACGGTCCTTCTCAATATGCTGACGATTTTTTTATGAAATGATCAGACCATCAAACACAACAACTTGTCTCTATGGGACCAACATCGAAATCGCGAAAAAAAATCTGTTGTCTAATAAAGTCCCGAGTAGGTTTGTCAGCTGATTCTTTTTTCGAGATTTCGATATTGGTCCCATAGAGAAAGTTGTTCTGTTTGATGGTCTGATCATTGCATTAAAAAATCGTCAGCATATTGAGAAGGACCGTATACAGGGTGTTAGGGTAAACAGTTGCATTACTTTAAGGGGTGATTGTACCCATGATACAGAAAGAAAAGTCAAACATTTTTTTTGCAATTTTCCTATTGGTTTCTTAGGGAAAATTGTTCAGTATCATAGGTACAATTAAAGTAATGCAACTGTTTACCCTAACAACCTATATGGTTCATCACGGTGCTCTCGCAAACTTATAGGTACTCTCATCTCATCTATTCTGAGAACAACTTCAGTAATATATTATTTCTTATATTGTGGTAATTTCCAAGAATTCCATAATTAATCATTCTAAATATGATGATATGTGATGAGATTTTTTTTTTTTCGAATTTACCAATACAGCATGGCTTCGAGAGCCTTTACTGCTTGTTACTGCGGAATATGGGGGGAGCACAACAGTGACGGCGAAGCGCCCTGGTAGGTCTACCGGACCAATGAAAGAACTTAAGCAACCTGCCCAAGGGGCACCCCTAAGGGGTACGGACCTCGGCAATGGGCGTTGCTGGGACTACGCGGACTACGATGGAATTGCGGGGATCGGTGACATGATGAGATGAGAATAGACTAGAAAGCTAAATAAGAATCAGGAAAATCGTTCCAGATATACAGGGTCCTTCTTAATATGCTGACACTCTTTTCAGGGGATGATCAGACCGTCAAACTGAACAACTTTCTCTATGGGACCAACATCGAAATCGCGAAAAAAAAATCAGCTGTCCCATACATTTGGCTCGAGTAGGTTTGCAGTTTTGTGCCATGTTGGTGCCATAGATAAAGTTGTTCAGTTGGACGGTCTGAGCATCCCCTTAAAAAAGTGTCAGCATATTGAGAAGGACCCTATATGTGTCGAACGAAGTTGACGTCACAACGAACGGCCATGCAAATCATTCAAGATTTAATAATATTGTTATTACATCATAATCTAAATGATTACACTAGAATGCAACCGCGGTCTGTAAAACCGGTTACGATTGAAAGGGAAAAGGCGAGATGTTGTATTGAAAACGAAAGGGACGGAAGCTCGACTGGTTTTATCTTCTTGGGAGAAAAGTGTGAGTGAGTGTGTGGTAAGACTGGTCTATACCATTATATTTCTTTCTTAGGTGCTGTATAAGAAGACTAAGGGAGAACGTTTCTTAATCAGCTCTTTTACACTATGTAATGCAATATTGTATTTTAATTGTACTTTGTACATTTTGTTTTGTTTAAAAGATGTGTGTTGTAGAGTTTCTGGCCGCATCTTCTCTCAACGGAACACCTTCCGACGCGGTGGTAGAGTCAAAAAATGACGTCAAAAAGCTATCTATATGATATTATTTTGAATAAAAAATTTTGAATTTTGAATTTTGAATTTTAATAGGGGATCGGACAGCCCGGGACAATTAGTCAAAATAGCAACTTTTAATCGAACGTCAAATCGCGCGCGATGTATGAAAAATTGTACTAAATACCCACAAATGACGTCATCAACATTTGATTACATTTTATAGTTCATCATGTTATTAAAAATAGTATTCTAGCTAAAAAAAAAACAAAAAATGTAAGTATAGCATTATTTTCAAATGTTTTTTTTTTCCTAAGAATATAAAACTAAAATATATTTTATGCAGTCTGCTTTTAAGTGTTCATAAAGGCGAATGACCCTATTTGTAGTTTGCTAAAAGAGATTTTTTCTTGCTCCATTAAGAGGCTCCCCATAGATAAACGCTAGCTCGGGCCATATTTGCTGGTTTTAGAAGCTATCTTCTCGTTATTTGAAAGACACACAAATAAATGAAAAAAAAAAAATAAAAAAAAAAAATAATATAACGCTCACAGACATCTTCAACATCACCGCTTTATTTTTTATGAAGTATTTTCTTATTTTTTTTATAAAAATACATATGAAATCTGTGTTCAAAGGAAAAGCTAAATATTGGAAAAAAAATATGTATTATGTGCATCTACTTTATACGTTGACGTCACATTTACTTGCGCCACATATTGTGTAGACAATATTAAGATCTATAATTGCTATACAGTAAATTTTTTTAGGACCAGTATTTAATGAGTTAATTAAATAATTGTTAAAGATGCGAATTAATTCTTATGATTTTCGAATTTCGAATCCTTGGATTAGAAGGCACCACAGTGACATAATGAAGGAAAAGCCAGTCAAAAATAGGTATATCTACTAAAATGACGTAGTTTAGTAGAGGTAGCAGGGTCAGGGAAAACCTCTTAAGGAGTAGGTAGTAATTTTATCAAAGTTCCCGTAGTAAAAATCGGTAAATAAAGATCATAGTAGCAAAAAATTACACAACATAAAAGCGCATTAATCTACAAAAACAATATAAAACCCACTCGATTCTGAAACAAATCGAATGCCGACTCAATTTCGAATGGAACATGTGAAATGAACGAACGAGTGAATGATAAAACTACTAATAGGAAGGGAGACGTAATCAATCACTGATATCTGCGAATGAATCTAGCTTGAAATGCTCATAACCGTTCAGTTTCATTTGCATTTTAGCTTGTTAGTTGATTAAAATTTACATAATTTAAACAGTGGTGATTGTACCCATGATACTGAACAACTTTCCCTAAGGAACCTACAGGAAATTAGCAATTTTTTTTCGACTTTTCAATCAAACGTTCGGTCACCTGATTGCGTTTAGTAGGTACGAAATTTTTTTTTTTGCCAATTATTTCCTACATGTTTCTTAGGGAAAGTTGTTCAGTATCATGAGTACATCATGAGACTGCCTCCGTGGTCTTATGGTTAAGAGCATTGGCTCTCGATACGGAGGTCGTGGGTTCGATTCCCACGGGGGACACCTAGTGATATGTCACTTTGTGCGTTTTTCCCCAGTTGGTTAGGACATTGCAGGCTGAATCACCTGATTGTCTGAAAAGAAAAATGATTCCGTGCTTCGGATGGCACGTTAAGCCGTTGGTCCCGGCTACTATCTCTCGTGGTAGTAGTCGTTACATAAAAACCACGACAGAGGCCGTAAGGCGGTCTGAAAAAACTCTGACACCAGCACTGGTAGCATGCACACCCGCGATAGCCGTGATACGGCTTTATCACATCTTTTATCTCGTTCTTTCGGGCGCAAAAGAACGAGATAAAAGACGTGATAAGGCCGTATCACGGCTATCGCGGGTGTGCATGCTACCAGTGCTGGGCTCTGCCCACACGATAAGAAGATGAAGAAGTACAATCACCCCTAAAATTAATGCAACTGTTTACCCTAACACCCTGTATATCTCGTAGAAAAGAGCGTCGTGGCGCATTGTGGAGAGGTATGGTTACTCAATGACGAGGGTCCGGGTTCGAATCCGCACGGACGGCATGCCATTTACCAATCTGTTTTTCTAACTTATACATAACATGAGCTGCTCTCAAACGTTAAAGGTAAACATTATGAGGAAACCTGAATTCACTGAAGAAGAAATTGTGATGCATATGTGAAGTCTATGTGCATTTGGCACGGTGGTGGACTAAAGTCCATACACCATCCCTGAGCGTAAGCCTGTGCCCTGTAGTGGAACGATGGGCTGATGATGATGAGGCTGCTACATGATTTGAAACAGTATTCCACAGAGTATTGAATTAACGCATTCAACTGCTACACAGGGGCTGCTAGTAATACTTAAGGGGGTGCTTCAGACCATCAAACTGAACAACTTTCACTATGGAGCCAACCAACATCGAGAAATAATAAAAAAAATCTGCTGTCCCATACAAAACTTCGTACCGACTCGACTAAAATGTATGGGACAGCAGATTTTTTTTATTATTTCTCGATGGTCTGACGCACCCTCTTAAGTATTACTAGGGTGTTTTGTTACACCCTGTACAAAGGGTTTCTTACTTTAATTAAACCTTTCGTATCGATGCGCATATTTCGGTTCCATGTTTTATTTTGTCATCAAGAAAGAAGCCACGTCTGCCACGTTTTGGTTTTAATTAAACGTACTTATATTACATAAAGTATTGAGTCTTGGTGTGCTCTTTTTGAAGTGAAAACTTCTTTAGCGGCGTTGTGCACTTTTTGGTATGGGTAAAAAAATTTAAACTCGTGTCAGGACCGTGACGTCACCCTGATCGAAAATTGGTCAGACATATCCCCCTCTCTTTCTACCGCGCGGCGAAAATGTTTGACTGTTCCTGCTGTTTCGTTTAAGCCCCCTCTCTTTCTACCGCGTACTGAAAATGTATGCCTGTTCCTGCTGTTTCGTTTAAGGAGCATAAATAGTCATGTTTGTGTAGGATAGCGCAATAAATGAATATTGTATTTTAGCACAAAAATGATAGTACTTGTTCAAGTTTTCACTTCTGCCGGCACTCCCGGAATGCAAACCGTTGTTTTTTTTTTTCATGGCGAGAAGATTTCACAGACACTGAATTACTATGTTACTCATCCAATAAAACTAGCCCTTTGCAACAGAATAGGTAATAGTATATAGTTCTACATACAGAACGGCCACTCCCCGCCCCCCTCTGACTTCAGATACCTCACCTCCCCTCACACTCTCCGTGGTAACTTGAGGGAAGCTGAGCCAGGGCGATGCAGCCAGGTGCACACCCGTTAGATTTGACTACATCCGCCCTACCTTAAACCTCATATACCTTCAGTCTAGTTCTAGCTACGGCCCTGATTCCATTTAGGATACATTTCTTGTCAGTGCGAAAACTTTAGCAGTCTTTTTTTTGCCTTCTTCACCCTAAACTGGAATCCACCATCCGTTTAAAGAGCCCTTATTTCATCACATATCTATCGTCACTACAGATAATCCTCGCCTTGTATATAGCTTCTCGTTACACTAATGCATCCTCTTTATTTCTTTCTGGAAAACGGAGGCACCAAGATTAATAGCCAGATTTCACGGCGAGTTAGCTAAGATAATTCAGAGCGATTTTTTTTACGCTTCCGACTTCGTTTACTAGGAAATCGTTTCATTGTTTTCATGCCAGCTTTTTTGTTGGCAACGTTTTTCCGTTAAGTATTTTAACAAGTGTCATGTGTGTTTAAGGAGTACGTTATATCTGTCGAGGTTTTTTGGCAGAATCTTGGTATGTAATTGTATTAGTAAAACTGGGGGTTGGAGAGACAATTTTACGCTGTATAAGTTTGAAGATTGGAGTTAATCGACAGACTTTGGCACCCGAAGGGATTGAATAAATGAAATATACTTTGTAGTAATGAATTTCCTTATATATTTTATCGTCTTTTGTACCCATGTTTTTATAATTAAGCAGAATATAGGATAGTTTATGATTCAGAAAAATGTTTTAGTTATTTTATTAAGTATACAGTTTTTGAGAGTTACGCGGTTATTATTTAATCTAGAATTAAACATTACCAAAACACGGTAAGAACACGTTAAAATGTTTAATTCTAGATTACTTAAATGTTTTAGTTTACTGATTAAGTATTAAAAAAAAATGTTTTGTTTTTTAAGATGTTGCTGTGCCTTTACAGGGTTTGTTTGTATGCTGTATTATTTATATTCTTAAGATCTCGTGTAACCACATAACGCAACATTTTATTATGAGTATGACTATGATAAGGTTGATTACCTACAGTTTTTTTGTTGTTGTTGTGCAATTAAAGATTATTGTATTGTATTTGGGGTGATCAGAAAGCCATAACAAAGTAAGTTAGGTACAGGTTTATTTTTAACATTTGTAGTGTTTCGTTCAGGAGAAGAATTTTTTTTTTGAATTCTTGAAATCCCTGGGATACTTGCATTCTTCTTCTTATCGTGTGGGCAGAGCCCTGGTGTCAGAGTTTTTTTAGACCGCCTTACGGCCTCTGACGTGGTTTTTATGTAACGACTACTACCACCAGAGATAGTAGCCGGGACCAACGGCTTAACGTGCCATCCGAAGCACGGAATCATTATTCTTTTCGTGATTCAGCCTGCAATGTCCTAACCAACTGGGGAAAAATGCACAAAGTGACATATCACTAGGTGTCCCCCGTGGGAATCGAACCCACGACCTCCGTGTCGAGAGCCAATGCTCTAAACTATTAGACCACGGAGGCAGTTGCATTGACTTTATAAGATGACTTATTATAAATTTGATACGATACTAAAATTTCTTTAAAATTGAAATGAGAAATAGAGGAGAAGAGAGGCAGAGGAAGACCTCGACTACTTATTTAAGCACATTATAGATGCTGAGAAATAGTCAAGATATAAAGGACTGTATTTTTGGAACAAACGCAATTGCCAATTTTTTTTATTAATGAATGTTTTCCTTATTCTCATGCACCATGCTGCGTGGCTAATGTGAAAGAAATGTTCACAATGAAATAAATAATCGTATTTATATCCCCGAAATATGTGGGCAATAATACAAACATAAATACAAACATAAACCTTATTTCCTGACGTTTCAGGGTTATCAGAAACATTGCTACAATGACCAACTTTATTAAATAATTTATTAAATAATTAAATAATTTAGTTGTTTATACAGGTACATACACGGAGAAGAAAAAGAGTTACACCTGTTGTTTTTTTATTCGTCTGCCAAAAGCAGGCCACTTAACATATTCGCGGACACTGAACGAGACGCAATATAACTTTTATTGTTATCACTGGTATAGCCGGTCAGTATCCGCGAATGTGTTAATGTGCCCATTGCCTACAATGTACAAGGTTAACTAAAAAATAACGACGCATAAAAAAAATCTCTACTTTATTGTATTTTATTGTACTCAATTTAAAATCTGCAGATTCGCATTTGAAACTATTAGGTACTGTACAAACCTATTCATAAAGATAACCATAATAGTCCCACCTAAAGTTTATCCCAGTTTACTTTATACTTAAATTTCATATTATTCCATAAGGCAGTGCTAAAAGAAATCTCGAGTTTCAGTCCCTAGCATCGTAATCGCCATATTATGAAGAAAGCTTTTTTGTTCAAAAGAATTCTAACGAAACACAATTTTCTTTTGTGCAACTTTCGTTTTTTATTACACAAGATCTTTTTTTCATCTTATACGAACAAAATTTTGTATGTATACTGACAAAAATGGGAGTGTTATGTTATATTTTATGTATTTGGAGAAGAGGAGAGAATTAGTGCTGTTAGTTAGATATTACTATACTTATGATTTGATGGAAAGTGAGAAAGACATCAGACGTCCTGCTATAATGAAGACAGATTGCATCTGTATATAATGCGCAAGTTAATGAATTAACGCAAAACTAGAAAGTAGTTCGTTTAGAATCGTGAGCAGAATCGAATTATCATAGTTTCAACATAGGATTTTTTTTTCAAAACATTAAATAATTTGTTTGTAAAAATTTAAATTTTCTAAATCGTATGTCAACCCACCGAACGGGCACACTCACCCTACTTACTACCAAACCAAGATTATTATAATGTATAATTTTTGCCTCAAAACTTAAAATGCGAATAACTTTAAATGTTAACTATCAAAATAATGAAATTATTGCTTCAATCTAATTATTTTGTTATAAATCAGTTGGGTTGTATGAGGTTTTGCGCTAATTCATTAGTTAACACGTTGTATAACGCGCAATCAAAAAAATTATAAAAAAATCCTTTATTGAAATCTATTGAAATACACTTGTAAACTGACTGACTGCCAAATATACTTGAAAGTATGCAACCTGACTGCTTTTCAACTTATAAAGATTTGCAGCAGTCGCTGTAGTCAACATCGACGAATCGAGGAATTGATAATGATGGAAATTAAAAAAAAACTCACAAAGAAAAATTAAAAGAATGAAGGAAATGGGTAGTTAGAGCAAAAATGAGATGCATGAAAATAATTTGATAACTTTATGTATTAAGAACTACCAACAAATTATACATTACTATATTTTATGTAAGTACATTTTGATTCCAGATTTTCCAGCTTAAACATTTTCAGAAAGTAAAATAATCAAAATCACGAAGCTATATTGAAAAAAATGTTTGAACTTTCCATACTAAATGCAATCAGCTGATCGAAAGTTTGTTTTTAAAGAGTCGTTTTCTTTTTTTGCGAATTATTATGTTCTTTTGGGAAAGTTGTTCAATATCATAACAGCAAGCAGCAGCAGCTATCGTAACATAAGTGCAATTACCCATTAAAGTAATGCAACTGTCTACCCTAACACCCTGTGTATATTTCAAATTCTTCTTCTTATCGTGTGGGCAGAGCCCTGGTGTCAGAGTTTTTTCAGACCGCCTTACGGCCTCTGACGTGGTTTTTATGTAACGACTACTACCACCAGAGATAGTAGCCGGCACCAACGGCTTAACGTGCCATCCGAAGCACGGAATCATTTTTCTTTTCAGACAAACAGGTGATTCAGCCTGCAATGTCCTTGACCAACTTGGGAAAAACGCACAAAGTGACATATCACTAGGTGTCCCCCGAGGGAATCGAACCCACGACCTTCGTTTCGAGAGCCAATGCTCTTAACTATTAGACCACGGAGGCAGTTTAGGCACTATTTCAAATTTATACGACAACACAATGGTCTCAACATTACGTTCTGTCTTGACCTGCACAAAAGTGTTTTAAGAGCACTGCCTCGTTTTCGTGGAATATTTAAAGTATTTTACGATAAAACTTTATCACTTTGTGTTTGTAAGTAAATCGTATCCCTCTCTATACATAGAGTTAAAAGTTTGTCATGTTTGTCTGTGATTCATTATAATAGTTTGTTTCTTCTTTGTTACATTTGTTTTCAAAACTAACTTCTACTATTTTTCATAAAGTCTGTGACAACAAAATAGTTATAGTCCAATGAAAATCGATCTACAGTAGGCGGGGACTTAAAAGGGTGGTAAGACCATCAAACTGAACCACTTTCAACTAAGGAGACAACTTTCACTGTTTTATACAAAACTTCAAGACTTACCTACATTGAATAAAACCGGTCAAGTGCGAGTCGGGTTACTCGCGCACCGAGGGTTCCGTGCCACACCACCACAGAACACAACATTATTAACTTAGAAAAAAAACTTTCCGGAACCTTTAGCGCGAGACCGACTCACACTTGGCCGGTTTTTAGTATTTGTTGTTATTTTGTAAAGTTTGCTCTATAATCACACTAATTTTGACTCTTGTATGTATTACCGTTTTTACGATAGAGCGTGAAGAAAAAACGTTGATAAAAACTAGTTTCTTGTTCAGAACCCCCCTTATTTTTTATTTTATTATTTGTTAACAAATCCGCCGCAATAACGCATAATCTGAGAAAATTTCAACTATCTAGCTATTACGGTTCAAAAGTTACAGCCCTAAATAGGTAGGACAGACGGACGGACGGACGGACAGACGGACAGACGGACAGACGGACGGACGGACGGACGGACGGACGGACGGACGGACGGACGGACGGACGGACAACGTAGGCTTAGTAATAGGGTCCCGTTTTCACCCTTTGGGTATGGAACCCTAAAAATTAAGTTTCGGGCGGGATTTGAACCCACTCACACAACTAACAATTCGCACTCTTCCAAACCGGGCATTGCGTTATCCAATTTCGCCACCGAGCCTACTACCCAGAGGACGGAATTTTCAATACCTATTCGAATCAAATGTATGGAACAGAGGTTTTTTTTGGAGTTGTCTCGTGTGTAATGCGTGTATAGGAACATCTTAGATGTTAACTCGAAAATAAAAATAAAAAACTCGACATATTTTACCTAGACACGATGTGCGCCAACAGCGATTACGCGACACTCCGTTTAGATGAGGTAAAGCTAATGTTACCACTATAATCTAGAAATTATGAGAAACAAATCGACATGAGTTCCGACATGAGTTTCATACGTCAAGTAATACGCTTACTTATATTTTTTTATTAGCCTTTTTCCCATACTAAGATTGAGGATCTTTTTTAGATCGTGTAGGGTGGTGTAGGCATTCAAATTGTGTATAGAATTAGCTGATTTTGTTTAGGCGATTTCTGTTTCTTTGTTTAGCGAAAGCACAGAATGTTACTTATTAGTTTGATGGTCTCTAATCCATCCTCAACAATGTTTCTTTATTTAACTTAGGTACCTTTCATGTGACAAATCATTTCTAATTTTCATAAAATCGACTTTAAATCCAACACACTACGTCGAAGCCCCCAAGCTAGCTCAACAATCACATTGTCTGCGAATTCAATGGAACAAGTTCATCGACATGTCGCTCGCTCCGTAATTACCGTTCCATTCACTCATTCACTCGTTCATTCGTTCAAGAGCTTTTACCCAGTTAAGTGATATTAATAAAGTGATTTAATTGATAAAACGAACGATTTTCGATACGAGGCTTTGTAGTTAATAACATCGATTGGATTTCCATTAATTTTCGCATTTGGTGGGCATCGTTTTCATAGTGAAATGAATATGTGAGGTTTATAATTAATGTTTTGGCTGATGATAAAGCTATATTGAGCCTTGTTAATATGCTTGTTACGCTAGAATATTCAACGCTATTATGCGGCTTTACGGACAGCGAATTTTAGTTAAAACCATGAAAAGGAATGCGTAGATAGAATGCACAGCACAGCGTAGATATTAAATAGGTAAAGTAATTATATTCGTGTGACTAGCGTGCTTAAACTCTATCCAGTGTCACAGAATAGATAATAGTATATTTATAGTTCTACACACAGAACGGCCACTCTCTGCCCCTCTCTGACTTCAGATACCTCACCTCACCCTGCTTTTTCTAGGGACACTTTAGGGGAGTCAAGCAAGAAGAACATATTATACATAAGGACCGCGTGTGCGAGCGGGACGGACGCCATCTTGCATACGTAGAAGATGATTAATCCCTAATATTATAAATGCGAATGTAAGTTTGTTTGTTAGGCTTTCACGCGAAAACTACTTAACCGAACATCATGAAACTTTGTACACATATTCTTGGAGGTATTAGAAGTAACATATGATACTTGGGTTTTCCAAATTCCACGCGGACGAAGTCGCGGGCAAAAGCTAGTTATAATTATATATTTTATATATTATTGCGCCGACCCCAAATAATGGGAAATGGGCAAGAGAATGATATTATACAGATTTTATACAGATTTTTAGAAATATTTTAACAGATTTTTGGCGGTAGTTCCTGGCAACACTGATTGAACATGACAATGTTTGTTTTCCCTTAGCTCCCGGGCCCCAACAGTTGTGTTGTCCCGGGCCACAACTCTTGGGGCCGGGAGCCTATGGAGGCACTATACTAAATATTATATCCCTGATCCGGCGGGCACTGGCTGCACGGAAAAAAAAATTATAATTAAGGGGCTATGTGAAAAAAGTTGGATTCTTCAAAGCTTCATATATCATGAAGTACTAACAGTAGGAGTATGATTTTTGGATATTATAAATTGAACATATAATTGAAGTTTTGATTAAAGCCAAAACACGATTATGACACATTTTCTCGATAGAAAAACAAGCCAAAGTAGCCTCCGTTTTTATCTATAAACGCTTGGAACTGCTAAACGGTGAATAATAGAAACACGAAACTTGATTTAAAAAAAAGATATTGATATTTTCTAAATTTTGATTAGAGCAGAATTGAAATAGCATAAATAGTACAATCACAATTAAATAAAGTTTGATTTGGCGCTCGATTCGTTTCAGGCGGGCGCGGCGACCCATCTCTTTCTCTCGCATCAGGCCGTAATATAAGCTATCCCACGCCTGTTTCGCTTAAATTATTTTTCGACATAGGCCCTTAACTGAATAATCCTAACTTTAATATAAGAAAACAGATTTCAGCCACATTTAAGTAGTTACCTGAATTCATTTAGTAAAATAATATTGATTATTACTTTTATCAACAATGTTTTTAGCAAGGTCTATCAGAATAATTCGTTTTCACAACATATACAATGAGAGGATAGCATGCCATGTACCAGTCAATGAGTTTTTCTAACTTATGTAAGTAATACCGACTGCGCTCAAACGATGAAGGATAACATCGTAAGGAAACCTGCATACACTGAAGAAGAAATTCTGATGTGTATGTGAAGTCTACCAATCCGCATTGGGCACATGTGGTGGACTAACGCCGTGAACGACGACGCCGACGAATATAGGCTGATGATGATTCTAGTAATATTGACTAGATTTTTCTCTACGCGTGCCATTAGACCGAGCTAGGACCTAACTCGCTAGGTGCTTTATTACGAGGATCAGCAGACTGACAAGCACTAAGCTAGCCACGTACCGACTGAACGATCAAAGCCACCTGATTATACACAGTCGGATAATCCACAAAGTCTGCTTTGTTACCATTTTCACATACGAATTCAGGTTTAACGGCTAGCAATGAGCGAGAGGCTTAAATTGTTTTGTGACTGTTTAGCTTTTTGCTTGCTTAATTATTTATTTCCGATTTTGAAAGTTTTATGGGTCTACGAAACAGTGCAAAAACGATTGCAAATGGCATTGTTTCTCTTGCATATTTTTAGGGTTCCGTACCCAAAGGGTGAAAACGGGACCCTATTACTGAGCCGACGTTTTCCGTCCGTCCGTCCGTCCGTCCGTCCGTCCGTCCGTCCGTCCGTCCGTCCGTCCGTCCGTCCGTCTGTCCGTCTGTCCGTCTATCCGTCTGTCCTTCTGTCCGTCTGTCCTACCTATTTAGGGCTGTAACTTTTGAACCGTAATAGCTAGATAGTTGAAACTTTCTCAGATTATGCGTTATTACGGCGGATTTGTTAACAAATAACACAAATTTAAAAATTAAGGGGGGTTCTCAACAAGAAACTAGTTTTTATCAACGTTTTTTCTTCACGCTCTATCGTAAAAACAGTAATACATACAAGCGTCAAACTTAGTGTGATTATAGAGCAAACTCCACAGAATAACAACAAATACTAAAAACCGGCCAAGTGTGAGTCGGTCTCGCGCTAAAGGTCCCGGACAAAAAAAGTTTTTTTTCTAAGTTAATAAAATGCTGTCTTCTCTGGTGGTGTGGTACGGAACCCTCGGTGCGCGAGTAGCCCGACTCGCACTTGACCGGTTTTATTTATTGTATTTATCTGAATCTATCAAAATTTATTAGTTGTATTCAGGGATAAAAGACATTGCTCAATCCCGTTTCCCATACAAAACTGGTAAATTTGAATTTGAATTTTATAAAAAATCCCACTGTAGAAAAGGATAATTTCCATTTCATTGGGAAGCACGATATTTCCTCCTATCCTGCGTATAATTTCAGCTATCATGCGATTTGTATTTGTTCTTTAATAATACACATTTGCCAGCTGCGAAACGACCCGAAACGAAACACTGTGTCACGTGGGCAATGTCTTTTATCAAATTTATCAGAATCAAATTGATTGATTTGCTATTAGAAATGTATGTTAGTCGAAACGACTTCGAAGTAATATTAAAGTAATATAAAAATACCTAATTAGTTTTTATTGGTAAGAACTGATAGTTGGCAATGCTGTTATAAAAAGGATTTTTTAAATAATTTTAGCTAAACTTACGGACTGATACAGCAAAGAGTATTCTTATACTTACGGACTAATACAGTATACCCTATGCTGTATTAGTCCGTAAGTTTTCCTAAAACTCATAAAATGAAATAATAAAGGTTAAAGTAATAAAAGGAATAAAATGGTAAGTTCTCGTACCTACAGGTACGGATAGATTCGATAAGATCATCGTTTTCAGAAATAACGTCCCAGTAAAAAAGGTTAAGAAATTTTCTATTGAGAAAATATATTGTGTTCTGAACTCCTTGAATATTTCGAAAATATCCACCCAAACAACAAGGAAAAGGATTATAAATTTAACGCGCATTTCAAAAATCTATATCCATTTAATTTAATTTTTGAATCGTTTCCGAAGATATCGGTCGTTTTGTTAAAATGCGTTCAAAAGGGACGCTCAATCGTTCATTCGTTCAATAGTTCGTTCAGGAATGGTTTCTGGTTCAATGGAAGTGTTTCGTAGTTTTGAATGGGCGCCATTGTTGGGATGGAAATATACGAGTCCAGGAACGTCCAATTTGTTTTCTTTTTCACTTTTGTACTTCTTAAAATGTTAAGAATAAAGTTATAATTACACAACTGTTATTAATAACAGCGTATTCCATCACCTTAAAAGTCGTTAGATTTTTTTAGAACATTTGTTTGTAAGTAAGATATTTTTTTGTTTGGTTTGAATTTGAGTTCCCGATATATTCTAACCCTAAGATTGTATTTGTATTGTATTTGTATGGAATGGAGAAAAAAAGTAAAAGCATTCCTTTATTATACCACCTAATTAATTTTTCCGAACCATCATCATCCCACCATACGGTTATACATGTACCCATATTTTGTTCATCATCATCATCATCATCATCAGCCTATAAAAGTCCCACTGCAGGTCACAGGCCTACCCTCAGGGAGGGTGTAATGCCCATATTTTGTTGATTGCTTTCAATTATCATCATCATCATCTCAGGCGATGGACGTCCATTGCAGGACATAGGCCTCCCTCAAAGAGCGCCACAACGACCGGTCCTGCGCTGCCTTCATCCAACGGGTTCCCGCCGACTTCACCGGTTCGTCGGTCCACCTTGTGGGGGCCTACCCACGCTGCGCTTTCCCGTAAGCGGTCGCCACTCTAGAATTATTCTACCCCATCGGCCATCGGTTCTGCGAGCAATGTGCCCCGCCCACTGCCACTCAAGTTTAGCGATTCTTTGGGCTATGTCAGCTACTCTGGTTCTTCTGCGGATCTCTTCATTTCTGATTCGATCTCGCAGGGAAACTCCGAGCAAAGCGAGGGTGATAAGAGAGGGTGATTTTCAGCCTTTTTATGATTTTATGTTCGTTTTACTATAGGCTATTTAATATTTAATTTATAAGACATTCTGAGTCAAACTTTTCCATCACTTTTTGCACGTGTCGAGTAGACAATACCTAAATTTCGGTTACATAGAAACACGAATCTCGATCCCAGAGGTCAACGGGTCACAACCACCAGTCAAGTTTACAAACAAATTTAATCTTTATTCGGTCGTCATAAAGGTCGTTATTGTAGGCAATAAAAAGGTCGTTTGCCCCAAGATATTAATCGGAGTCACGACATTATTATCGCATTGTTTGTACTGACAGTTGAAGTTCATTCAAGTTCAAGGACGAAGTTTAGTTGGGACACATACATACATAAACATACAATCATAGTCCATTTCGGGGTGGTCAGAATCATTGCTACAAGTACCAACGTCAGGGCGTCCGAGAGCGCTGCTATCAGATAGATAGATACCCAGTGACATGGTTGTTCTCCAGGTTCCCCCCCGCGCAGGGGAAAATCATTTGGGGGTCGTACTCAGGATGTCCTCGTGACCCAGGGAAAACCTCGACTTTCTTCGAAGGTCGACTCCTCCTCGATGTGGTCAACGGCCAGCGGAAACTATGACAGATAGGGGTATGGGTTCGCTCCTACGCGTTCCCCCTGGACGCCTGGTGGACCTGGTCTCCGGGGTCAGTCTGCCGCCGAGCGAGCTGCAGGCCGAGCGCTCGTTTATTTTTTATTTTTTCATCGCCACTCAAATCTGCCCATGGTCCTCTATGACATTTGTTTGGGGCCCATACCCCTATCTGTCGTGGTTTCCGCTGGCCGTTGACCACATCGGGGAGGAGTCGACCTTCGGAGGAAATTGAAGTTTTCCCTGGGTCACGGGGGCATCCTGAGTACGACCAACTAATGTTGGAATCGGGGACCCCAAAAACCCCTCGATACAAATTTTCAGTCGGTTCGGAACAACTTGAAAAAATGGCTATCATCCTTTACCCGCCATCTTGGATTTTCTCTGTTAAAATATATGGTTTCAATCAAGGTCTCTTAAAAAATGGCTGGAAATCACTCAAAGGGGCAATGGAGAGGGCTATATGGAGGGAGCACATTGCTCGCAGAACCAATAGCCGATGTGGCCAAAGAGTTCTCGAATGGCAACCATGTACCGGGAAGCGCAGCTGGTGTGGTGTCCACCAGGTGGACCGACGACCTGGTGAAGGCGGCAGGAACACGTTGGATGATGGCAGCGCAGGACCGGTCGTTGTGGCGATCCTTGGGGGAGGCCTATGTCCAGCAGTAGACGTCTATCGGCTGAAAGCGCGCAAACGGGTAGATATAACAATACCCTTATGCAACGTGTTAATGAATAAGCGCAAAACCTCATACACCCCGACTGATTTACAACAAAATAATAAGATTGAAACAATAATTTCATTATGTTGATACTTAAAATTTAAAGTTATTCGCATTTAAAGTTTTGAGGCAAAAATGATTTGTTATCATTTCAGCAATGAATAAAAAGCGCTAACGTACTCATGGATACATCTTGTTTTGGTAGTAAGTAGGGTGAGTGTGCCCGTGGGGTGGGTTGACATCGGGTTCGGAAAATTTTAAATTTTACGAACAAATTATTTAATATTTTGAAAAAAAATTACTTATGTTGAAACCATAAAGGTATCATATAGGGTCTTTCTTAATATGCTGACACTTTTTAAGGGGATGATCAGACCATCAAACTGATCAACTTTCTCTATGGGACCAACATCGAAATCGCGAAAAAAAAAATCTGCTCTTCCATACATAACTGCAAACCTACTCGTGCCAAATGTATGGGGCAGCTGATATTTTTTTCGCGGTTTCGATGTTGATCCCATAGAGAAAGTTGTTCAGTTTGATGGTCTGAACATCCCCTTAAAAAAGTGTCAGCATATTAAGAAGGACCCTGTATAAAGGAACTGTCAGCTGAGAGAGCGAGATGTACCTAGCGGCGCCACTGTATAATAGAAAGAGATACGTGATGCGAGGCAATAGAACCGTTTTTGGGAACTTGTCAGCACAATTGCTCTGTGAATAATTAGTGAATCTAAAGTGAAGTCGTAGATTATTTTGTGAAATATTCTAACACTATTTCATTAAATTACCTACGATTTCACGTTAGATTCACAATTATACACAGAACTCGAAGTTTTAGGGTGGCGATAAGTGCCGAAAAATGCACAAAAAACGGTTTCATTTGACAACTCATGTCAGTTACTCTATTCCGACAGGTATAATAACTTTATGGTTGAAACCATGATAATTCGATTCTGCTCTCGATTCAAAAATAAAGTACTTTCTAGTTTTCCGTTAATTCATTAACACGTTGCAATAGTACAATGCACGTCTTGCTTTCCAAACAATGCTTCGCTGTCTTACACCGAAAAGCTAAATTTTATTGACATAATAAGTTCCGGAAAATAGCCTACCTTACCTACATTATTATGGATAAGCAGATAAGAAAAATCAATACCAAACTCAGATAGCTAGCCTATTTATGGTTTATCAACGATAACAAATGCAATATTTGCATAAACTTATCCGTGTCGTATACAGGGTGTAAAATTAAATACGTCACAGTCATATCTAAGGGGATGCTTCATACCGTCAAACTGAACAACTTTCACTATAGAGCCAATAATGAAATCGCGAAGAAAAATCTGCTTGTTCATAGAAAACGTAAATGTATGTAACAGCTGTTTTTTTTCGCGATTTCGATGTTGGCTCCATAGTGAAAGTTTGTTCATTTCGATGGTCTGAATCACCCCGTTCTACTTGTAACGCATTTAATTTAACAGCCTGTAAATTGGAAAAACCTGCAAAGATCGTGTAGGACACGCCAACGTTAGGGTTCGGTATTGTTAGGCCAAAAGAAAAAATTCTTATAGTAGGTCACGTTCACTCAAGGCCTCATAAAAAGGTTGAAAGTCACCCAAAGGGCAATGGAGAGGGCTATGCTCGGAGTTTCCCTGCGAGATCAAATCAGAAATGAAGAGATCCGCAGAAGAACTAGAGTAATTGACCTAGCCCAAAGAATTGCTAAACTTAAGTGGCAGTGGGCGGGGCACATTGCTCGCAGAACCGATGGCCGATGGGGCCGAAAAGTTCTCGAGTGGCGACCGCGTACCGGAAAGCGCAGCGTGGGTAGGCCCCTCACACGGTGGACCGACGACCTGGTGAAGGCGGCGGGAAAACGTTGGATGAGGGCAGCGCAGGACCGGTCGTTATGGCGATCCTTGGGGGAGGCCTATGTCCAGCGGACGTCCATCGGCGCTGAGATGATGATGATGATGATGAGGTCACATTCGAACTTCGCAATTTTGTGTGAACGTTTTCGTTCCAATGTAAACTCTATTACAATGAAGTGCGGACCGAAACAGTGTCGATATATATCGAACATCGAAAGTTCTGATAGAGGGCTAGAGGGTGGTTTGACAATAGCGAGATCTCATAAATACCATTAAAATGCAAAATATCAACGATGTGACGCAAGTCAGTAGGATTGAATTACCACAACGTAATCGTCATTCAATTGTGATGGTTTCGCAAAGTTGTGGCGTCTGCGACGTTGGTTTGCGCAAGCGCGTGGGTGAACAATGAAATGTGGTGGCTTATAAGGGGTTATGGTGACGGTGAGGATTGAAAAAGAGAAGATATTTATACGTTTTTAGGATCGAACGGAACCATCACGAGCATAAAGTATACTTAGTGTAAGGCAAAGTATGATTAACCTTTTAGTTTAAACCACATATACAGGATGAAATTGATATCATTGGCATCCTTTTAAACTAAGAGTCTACCCATCAAACTGAACAACTTTTACAATGGGAGCAACTAAAAAATCGGCTGTTGCATACATTTGAGTCGAGTAGGCATTGCAGTTTAGTATGGGACAGCTGATTTTTTAGTTGCTCCAATCGGATTGCTCTCATAGTAAAAGTTGTTCAGTTTGATGGGTAGATTCTTAGTTTAAAAGGATGCCAATGATATCAATTTCACCCTGTAGATACTCTACATATCAAACTGAACAACATTAGAAAAAGTAAAGTCTTGAACGAGCCTCACGCTTCTACCATATAAACCAACTTCAATCTTTATCAAAGTGAACAACTTTTACTATTATGGGAGGGAGGGGAGCAAACAGTCAGATCGAAAAATTTGTGTTTCCCTGAATTCCAAATCACCAATTTTTGGATTTTTTGTTTGTTTCTGTGTTTTCTTGTTTGATCGAGCATCACGCAAAAACTATTGAACCGATTTTGATGAAACTTTTTTGTTTGATAGCTCAGAATCTTTCATAATTTGTGCGGACGAAGTCGCGGGTTAACACTAGTGTTAGACAAACAAGTATCGTGATATTTATTAGTTGAAAGCATAATACAAGACAGACAAATAGCTCCTGTTTCGGTTCTCGGGTAAAGCTTGTTTTTGTTCTAAGAAACTAAAAGTTCAAAGACAAAAGGCGCTAAATAATCTCATCTTTTTCTTTTAAATATGTAAGTTGCTAAGCGTAGCTAATAAGCTAAGTACAACTAATCAGAAAAACACTTCATTTAATCTACATAAGTACGAAACATCTATTAAAATGGTATTACGAAAGCTAAGCAGTAACGCTTAGCAGCAAAATATAACATAACAATATCGTTATTCATAATCAACTACAAAATGATTAATGAACTCGGCGCCTTTTCGTGGCAGAGCTTTCTTAAGTCTTGTACTATAATGTTAAGGGCCTATGTCGAAAAATAATTTAAGCGAAACGGGCGTGTGATAGCTTATATTACTGCCAGATGCGAGAGAAAGAGATGGGGCGGCGCGCGCGCCTGGAACGAATCAAGCGAAAAAACAAACTTTATTTAATTGTGATAGTACTATTTATGTAAGTTCAATTTTGCTCTAATCAAAACTTAGATACTATTATCTCATCAGTTACAAGCGTTTATAGACAAAAACGGAGGCTACTTTGGCTTGTTTTTCTATCGAGAAAATTTGTCTTAATCGTGTTTTGGCTCTAATCAAAACTTCAATTATATGTTCAATTTACACATATCCGAAAATCATACTCCTACTGTTAGTACTTCATGATATATGGAGCTTTGAAGAATCCTATTTTTTTTTACATAGCCCCTTAAATCAAAAAGTCAAGTCCTTATGTTATACTTACTTACTTACTTACTTACTGGTATATTTATATTATGGGTTTTTTTTTTTTTTCTTTTTTTTATGTTCGATAGGTAAACATTTGACCCCAATCTCACCTGATGTTGAGTGATGATGAGGCCGAAGATGTAGCATGCTTACCTAGAAAGATGCCTATTCACTCTTGCCTTGAAGAGGCCCAGGTTGTATTGCTCAGGGAACAGGTCCGCAGGCAGTGCGTTCCACTCCTTAGCCGTGCGCATTATAAAAGAAGAAGCAAACTTCTTCGTGCGAATTGCTGGTAGGTCAACGACATAAGGGTGGAAACCCAGCCTGCGTCTCGTCTCGGTTTT
Source organism: Agonopterix subpropinquella (assembly GCA_922987775.1). NCBI lineage: Eukaryota > Metazoa > Arthropoda > Insecta > Lepidoptera > Depressariidae > Agonopterix > Agonopterix subpropinquella. The sequence continues at coordinate 16,131,596 of OV277709.1, read as the reverse complement.
ATATTATTTATAAATTAATTATTTATAAATAAATACAGCAATAATATTAATATTTTGCCAAAATTAATTATTGTGTTTTCTCGAGTTTTACAAAATTGTAGTTAATGACCTCTTGTGATAAGCAGACGATATTATAAATATTCCGAATTTATCGAAAAGCTTTGACGCATTGCATCGTGGCGCTCAGTGTGAATAAGCCTTACAGAATATGTCACTAAATAATAACAACATTTTCTTTTATACTAAAACGTTATTGCCCCACGTTTCCACCGCGGTTTTATTTTATGCCGTATCGTAAACGCAAATGTGTGTATTAAAGTAGTATTGCCATTTTAGCCTCTTTTACGTGAATATTTTTATATTTATTTTGTTGACAAAATTGCTATTTGCTTGTCGACAATATAGAACTTCCTCCTTGTTTCTATGTTCGGTTAAAAATTGATAGGAATATAAAAACTAATTTAAATATTGCAACTCGATTGTACTTCGTCCCGACTTGGGCATTTTGATATTAAGCCTGTAGTGCGATTTTTGAAAATCATACGAGCGAATTGTCAGTAGAAAGATGCATAATCTCCATAGTAATTTTGACATTTTCTACTGCCAAGTCGCTCGTATGATTTTCAAAAATCGCACTTCTGGTTTGCACCAACAACTCGACAAGTATTTAGGACTAAACTTAAGAATTTACATATAGCTGTCTCTCTCTGCTCTTGCTTATGACGCCCAGCATCGTATTTTAAACTTGTTTAAGTATAAACATTTTTTGGTGCAAGCAGAAGTGCGATTTTTGAAAATCATACGAGTGACTTGGCAGTAGAAAGATGCATAATCTCCATAGTAATTTTGACATTTTCTACTGCCAAGTCACTCGTATGATTTTCAAAAATCGCACTTCAGGGCCATCTTTGCGCATGGGCACACTGGCAAATGCGATTTGTGATTCATGGAGCCCCCCTTATTTCCTACTCTTATTTTGTTCTATTTATCTGACTTAGGGATCACATTTATCTTAAGAGTAGGTTATCCCAGTACAAGCGTCTCTTTCTTACGAGCATACGTTTGCAATTAGCCATCCCACTTCAATTGAAAGCAGGATCGCAAAAAAAACTTATTTTTTATCAATATAATTATGTTCTCTTGGGTCTTTGGTGTAAAAACTAGCCTCAGAATAATATAGACGAATATCATTTCCTATTTTACAGTGTATTTTTTTATTTTTAGTGTTAATAATCGTGTAACTTGAAAAATAGTCATAAACTTACCTATCGTTGCATAGTTTTATGAGCGAGAGAAGTAATAACTTTCGTGTTTTGAGCCTAAGAATAATCAAGAACAAACAGGTCATGGACAACAAAATATATTTTTTCTGGATTAAAACAACGACTATTTCATGCCTAAGACAAAAACAGGTCGATTTGAAAGAACCTGCCCTTAAAGTGCCCAGGGTCCAGGGCCCCAAACCAACTGGTCTAAGACGGCTCTGGGTGCAACCGACTTTTACCGATGGTAAAAAAAAGTGTTATCCAAAACCATAGATGCGCGGGGATGCACCCGACGACCTTTTTTATCTATACGATCTCATTTTTTTACCTTTTTGTTGTTTTATAGTAGGTAATAAATAAATTGGTACGGTTAATTTAAAAAAAAAAAACATAGAATAAGTATTAATAAATTCTTATGCTATAGGTAATTGCCAATTATGTAATTCTATATATTTTTAAAATTTTCTTCACGATGTTTTTCTTTTGTCACAGATACTAACAACAACCTACCTACATTTGGTTAACAAAACATTTAAAACTTGTCTTTACTCAATATCCCGGAAATGTGAGTATGTAGGTAGGTACTGTACACTTGTAAGGAAGATCACGATTCGGGCAGAGGTCATGCGCAGTCGCACGACGCGACGGCGCGGTCCGACGACGTCGTCAATAAAATAAAATATCTTGGACACTGTGACACAGATTAGTAGTACCACAGAGTACTATAATTACTAGTACCAAATGAAGTAGGTACCAAAACCTAGTTAGACTTGTATTGTGAAGACTAAATTACTTAATCAATCAAGCAATAAGCATTTTTCTCTTGGTTTTCTAGGGGATCGATAGATGGCGCTACGGTTTGCGCGAATAAAGGTCAAAATGTAAAAATGTGTTTCATTAAAATAATAAAGAGGGAAAAGATGCTCAAAAAGATGTCAACGCATCTCTTACTTTTTTAATTTACGCATCATTTTAATCAAAAATTTTAAACTGTTACGTCGACTTGGCTGCATGGGCTCGAGCCCTTGGCCATATGGCCTAAAAAAAAAGGCAGGCACACATGATCTCGTGAACGTCTCTTTGGAGCGATAAACATCATTGTGTTGGGCTCTTTAGGAAAAAAAATAAAAAAGAAAACACTCTCATAAAAACTATTAACTTAAATGTACAGAAAACATAGTTAATATTATTAAATAACTAAATACATTTAATTTTCTTCTATATTTTTGAATATTTAGTTACATCGCCATCCAGCGGGACTATACGGAACCAACTGCTTAACGTGCCTTCCGATGAATGGAGCAAATTAAATACCAATTTTGAACAGTCACCCATCCGTTGGTACCCTTCGGGTACGGAGCCCCAAAAACATAACCCTCCATCTGGGCACAGTCGGGTAAAAAAGAAAACAATATCTCACAAGAACTTGGCAGCTTATTAAAAAGACTCCAGCAAGCGTCAAGCCACGATTACAAAGAACATTCTTCTTTGTAAAACTAAGAAAGTATTATTTCTTTGTAAAGTAGGAAAGTATTGTTTCTCAGTACAAAGAGAGGGCGCCACTTATCGGTGCCTGCTTAATGATATGCAAACTGTAGAGTGTGACTCCAGTGGGAAGCTGTATTCTGCTATTTGTAAAAAATGGTGAAGCGATGTGGATTTCATGTAGCTATTCATTATCTTTGGGCCACTCTAATGATGTATTTAAGTAGGTAACTTATCCTTTAATAAACAATTGAAAAGTCATCGTTAAAAACACATTACCCTACCAAAAGGAGCTGGAGGATACGGGTAAAAAATTTATTTTTCTTTTATTGTTTTTCACGTCTATATTATTTGAGGTCGCTTTACGCTGACGGTATTCTTCTTCTTCTTATCGTGTGGGCAGAGCCTGCCAGAGTTTTTTAGAGATAGTAGCTGGGACCAACGGCTTAACGTGCCATCCGAAGCACCGAATCATTTTTCTTTTCAGACAATCAGGTGATTCAGCCTGCAATGTCCTAACCAACTGGGGAAAAACGCACAAAGTGATATATCACTAAGTGTCCCCCGTGGGAATCGAACCCACGACCTCCGTGTCGAGAACCCAATGCTCTTAACCATTAGACCACGGAGACAGGGATCAATTAACGTGATTTCAGGATGAATTAAAACATTATATTATAATATAAGAAAATCCGGAAAAGAGAAATAATCTCAAAAACGAACACAGAACCTACCCTATGATTTTTGAAGATGTTAATTTTTTAAATCTTATTTTGCTTTAATCAAATTCAAAATTCATAAACAGCTTTCGAACAGAATTTGAACCATCGATCCATCTAGAGGCTGACTCTAAAACACCACAGCCGACCCTCTGTTATGCAATGAGACGATCTTTAGATAATGCTTGTATTGTGTCGAAAACGGCAGGACACCAAAAATTCTTGCCATCTACTGGTTCTAGCTATCAATTGGCAAATCTAATGGTACAATCAGAAGGTATGAATTTACCATTATTCTCATGTATTATTGTACCGAATGGGTGGTTTTTTAACACTTGCCAAAATTTTTGCCAAAGTTGTTCAGTTTTGTCACCTAAACCACCTCTGAATTGTTAGCATATACAGGGTGTAACAAAACACCCTAGTAATACTTAAGGGGGTGTTTCAGACCATCTAACTGAACAACTTTCACTATGGAGCCAACATCGAAATCGCGAAAAAAAAATCCGCTCTTTCATACAAAACTGCAGTACTTACCGTCTTGACTCAAATGTATGGGACGGCAGATTTTTTTTATTTTTTCTAGACGTTGGTCCAATAGTGAAAGTTGTTCAGATTGATGGTCTGAAGCACCCCTTAAGTATTACTAGGGTGTTTTGTTACATGCGTGATAAAAAAATCGCCCAGTAAATTCTCTGGTAAAGCGTAGTAGCATTGTTACGAAACTTTCTATTCGCAATTTATCGGAAAAAAGCATAATTAGGTCAAACCTCTAGAATAAGTCAGTTGCCCTATTAGCAACGGTAGCGCTAGAGGGCGCTCCAAGCACTCTCTCGTAATGAGAAGCAACCTAAGGTATGGTTCATAATGCTAGTTTTCTATTATGTTTACGACTACAATTAGACAAAAAATATGTTTTAATTTTTTTATTCACTAGTTGTTTATGACGTGACTGGAGTTACTAAATCTGTGTAACCATAAAATAACACAAAACTAACAATCAATTTGATTATTTTTCAGCGCGGGTTTGCGAAAATCTACGTGGATCGCATAAAATAGTTTTGGACTTAATTACCGTTGCCTCTTTTTTATGTACATCTACTTGCCTATAAATATTTATGGTGCTTAATTTTTTAAATTTGCAGTTAATCAGGTATCAAACGATGATCTAAATCCATATCGATTCTGTAAAAAGGTTTCAGGCTTGACGTTTATTATTTTAGACAGAGTTATCTAGACAGACAGAGTTATCTAGCACAGGTAGAAGATAAGGTTAATGTCTTGTCCTATCAATAATTTAAGGCATTTGCGAAGAAGAGACAGGATTGGCAAATACTCCACCGACAAGGGCGTAGCTCTTTAAACCCTCGTCTGTTGCGATTTCAATAGAAAATCTATTGTATCTGGACTAGACCAGGGCCTCAATCGCCCTAAGTTTTAACAATACTACCAAAACAAAACCACAACCAAAAACGTTACGTTATGCACAATTCGTATCGCGCAAATTATATTAACGGTAACGATTTAGCTTTATTTCGGAAGATACGTTGGCGTAACGTTTGTTGTCCGTTTGGTCGAATTTTTTGTATTGTGCGATATGCGATGTCCTTAGCTTTTTTACTTCAGCTAAACCAAATCTAAACCAAAACTAAACCAAAACCAAAACCAAACCAAAACCGTATAAAATTGCGCAATTGAGGCCCAGCTACCGTAGCGTAGTATGGCAGCGTGATATAGCGCTAAAGCTCTCTTTCTATTTGCTCGCGAATGAACGAGATAAGAGGCCGTATCACGCGCAACATGCTACGGCTTCAGAGGTTAATAAGATGATGGCAAAACGTGTGTGTTAACCCTTACAATATTATTACACAACTTCAATGGTTAAGAGCTTCGGGCTCTTGACACTGAGGTCGTGGGTTCGATTCCCATGGGTGACACCTAGTGATACGTCACTTTGTGCGTTTTTCCCCAGTTGGTTAGGACATTGCAGGCTGAATCACCTGATTGTCTAAAGAAAAAAAATTATTCCGTGCTTCGGTTGGCACGTTAAGCCGTTGGTCACAGCTACTATCTCTGGTGGTAGTAGTCGCTACATAAAAAACCACGTCAGAGGCCGTAAGGCGGTCTGAAAAAACTCTGACACGGGCTCTGCCCACACGATAAGAAGAAGACACAAATTCAACACGTATAATACTTTTAAAACTATTCACAGAGAAAAAAAACGCATAAAACAAAACAGCAGTCCTGCCTCAACGCGACGCAGATAGGGCAAGGGCATCGGACGCGCACGGGCGTGAGTGCACTCGCCACAGACTAATCACATGCTAATGTAAACAGAGGTGACACCGTGATTTGTTCTGCGACCGTGCATAATTTATAGCGAGGGAGGTATGCGTGTGAATTTCAAATTCGTTAACGTCTTATTTAATTCAGGGGTGGATTCGTATTCGTACTATCTAAAACGGGAATTATGTTGCTAATTATGTTTTAAAATGCTGCTTTAGCTAATACGTTCTCAAATGTATACTATTGATTATTTACTAATAAAAACATGTCTAAAACTAAATTGGCTAAAATTTAACTGTGCTCTAACTGCATGCCATTTTATTTAGGTAAATATTGCAATCCACTAACCAACCCGAAAGTTAATACTATCGTCAATTAGGTTATACCTTTTTGGGCTAGTGAAAAACTGAAAACAAACTTTTCCATTGTTTATTTTTTTGTTGTAATGTTAGGGTTTCTTGACAACACGAAATTTCGAGTATTTTCAGGCCATTACGCTGACGAAATACTGGAAAAGAAATATTATCCCTTAGTCACTTTGACAACACCGGCATGAAGAAATAACGTACCTACCTAATCTATTCTAAGCAAAGCCAGCTAAGTTGCCGTGTATCTAAGTCTACGCATAAATTATCTAAGTATGCAAATATAGTGAATCACTTTCCCACTCTTCCCCGTATAGTCGTAAACCCTTATATAACACTATTTAATTAGTCCTAAAAACCATCGCATTTGAAATCTTAATGCGTCTACATAAGGGTGTTACCAGACCAATCGATCGATCGTCGTTCGACGGCATCCGTCAACGTCGATCGAAGTCGATCGACTGGTCTGGTAGCTGTAATTGATCGACGGATACCGTTCGACTAATCAATCGATCGATTGCCGGTCGACGGCATCGGTCGACGTTGATCGATTAACCCCGGCTATATTCCATCAGTCTCTTTCAAAATGTATTCACAAGAGGACAGAGAATCAACAGTCGATCGATTGATCTGGTAGGAACTATCGATCGACGATGTCGACAAATCCATTCTACCATCGATCGATAGCATCGACCAACGATCGATCGATTGGTCTGGTAGAAACTATCGATCGACGTCGACTAATCCATTCAACCATCGATCGATGCCGTCGATCGACGATCGATCGATTGGTCTGGTAACACCCTAAGAGTTTTATTATGGTCTCCTTTTGCAGGTTTTAAGTATAGTATTCTAGATGCGTGTCCGCTCGGCGCCGGACATTGCATAAGTCATGCATGACATATATTATTAAGATTTATTATAATGCCGTTTCTTGTTATTTTCCTGCTGTAATGATAATATTATTAACAGTAATGTTTGCCTCAGTTCCAATAAATAATATTAAAACTTTCGAAGACCTGACTACTTTATTGTTTTAGTCATTTTCATTTCTTGGGTATTCAAGAAAAACACTTTTTTATTTTAGCTGGCATTTGCGGTTGCGTGTAAAATATACTAAACTTTGCACCACTGCCTTTTTTCAATCGAATTCATTATAATGAGATACCTCTTATAGTGGGAATTTGAATAACTAATTGTTGTGAAAGTTTGAATAAATTTACTCCAAGACACAACAAAATGATTTTAGCTAGAACAACATCTAAAATGGATTAAAGATAAATTCAAAATTATTCCAAAACACCTCAATTCAATTTTACAAATTTCTCTTTCCCTTGTGTCGACTTAAAATAAATTACCAGGAACATTTTTGTCCACATCGTAATATCTTATCATACTTTACTTACAGAAAATTTAATTTTGAATAGGTAACAAAGCAGCCTCCCAGAGACAATTCTACCTAAAATAGCAAGGTCACCCCTCTAAATTGCTACATAATCTATGACAGTCTTGACCCCAGAGCGTGACCAGCGAGCGATCGTTGCCACTGGACTCAATTGGACAAGCTATCTGTACTAGGCATGTAGGTAGATTATGTATTGTTGCAGTTCCGCATCTATTATACTTAGTGTAGTTATATTCTATGGCTGCACCGTGGGAGTGAAGCTTATGGTTATAGGGTATTGCTCTGTTCTTATAAAATTGTGATGTTCAATTGAATGTATTGAGATTATTTGAGATTTCCAGTGGATAGAATTGTTGGTATCACAATATATCTTATCAAATTGTATGCTAGTGATTGATGATTATAATTATCGTTATAATTTTGTGTGTAAAACAAAAACTACCTATGTTCAGGGTAAATAGGTACTATAGGTACATCCATAGTGACGTATAGGCGTTAGTGTGTGTAGGTAGGTAAGTAGCTTGTACAATATACAGAGTGAAATTGATATCATTAGTATCCTTTTCAACTAAGAGTCTACCTATCAAACTGAACAACTTTTACTATGGGAGCAAAACGATCGTAGCAAATAAAAAATCAACTGTTGCATACATTTGAGTCGCGAACTCGCGCGTCGACATTGAAGTTTAGTATGAAACAGCAGATTTTTTATTTGCTTCGATCGGTTTGCTCCCATAGTTAATTTCACCCTGTATATAGGTTCCTTCTTTATATGCGGACACTTTTTAAAGGTATGATCAGACCGTCCAACTGAACAACTTTCTCTATGGCACAAACATCGAAATCGCGAAAAAAAAAAATCACCACGTCCATACAAAACTGCAAACCTACTCGAGCCAAATGGATTTTTTTCGCGATTTCGATGTTGGTGCCGTAGTGAAAGTTGTTTAGTATGACGGTCTGATCATTTCTTTAAAAAATGTCATCAAATTAAGAAGCAACCTTCTTCTTATCGTGTGGGCAGAGCCCTGGTGTCAGAGTTTTTTCAGACCGCCTTTCGGCCTCTGACGTGGTTTTTATGTAATGACTACTACCAACCACTAGAGATAGTAGCCGGGACCAACGGCTTAACGTGCCATCCGAAGCACGGAATTACTTTTCTTTTCAGACAATCAGGTGATTCAGCCTGCAATGTCCTAACCAACTGGGGAAAAACGCACAAAGTGACATATCACTAGGTGTCCCCCGTGGGAATCGGAGCCAATACTCTTAACCATTAGACCACGGAGGCAGTTAGAAGGATCCTATACAGGATGTAAGGAAAAGTATCATTAACCTATAAACCACAAACTCTACCCATCAAACTGAACCTACTCGTATGCAACAGCTGTTTTTTTTTGCTCCGATCGGTTTGCTCCCATAGTAAAAGTTGTTCAGTTTAATGGGTATAGACACTTATTTAAAAGGATGCTAATTATATCAATTTCACGTTGTATAGGTAGATACATTTTACCTAGATAGAATATATCTGACTACCCCCTACACAAAGTAACGAAACAACAGACTTTGAAAGACATCATTTCTATTTTCTATCACCATTACAATTTCGCCTGTAATGGTAAATTGATCCAATATTGTTCTAGATCGTAAATGTTGCATAGATATTTTAGTATCCATAAAATTCGGAAATTCCCTGGTTTCGTTTGGGGCTGCACTAACATTTTGTTTCAACATTTTCGAATTTTATTTTCGTTGGGAATATTAATAATTACAAAATTGATTGAACCATTCTTCTTAATATGCTGACACTTTTTGAAGGTATGATCAGACCATCAAACTGAACAACTAGTTCTCTATTGGACCAACATCGAAACCGCGAAAAAAAAACAGCGGTTCGAGTAGGTTTGCAGTTTTTGTATGGAAGAGCTGATTTTTTTTCGCGATTTCGATGTTGGTGCCTTAGAGAAAGTTGTTCAGTTTGACGGTCAGATCAGCCCCTTACAAAAGTTTTAGCTTATTAAGAAGGACCGTACAGGTACAGGATGTTACAAAAGTAAAAATAACCATTCACGATTTCAATATTGGTCCCATAGTGAAAGTTGTTCAGTTTGATGGTCTTAACCACCCCCTAAAATGTTTATTTGTATTTTTGTAACAACCTGTATGAGAACTTGTGAGGTGTTCGCGGAGGCTCATGGCCTCAGGTACAACGGAAAGAAAAGTGAGATGATGGTTTTCAAGGCAGGTAAGAAGACCTACAATGACATCCCGCCGGTGACTCTGGGTGGTGTAAAGCTAGCCAGAGTCACTGAGTTCAAGTACCTGGGGCACATGGTCTCTGAGGACATGTCGGATGAGGCTGAGATAGAGAGGGAGCGCAGGGCGCTGGCGATGAGGGCGAATATGCTTGCCCGCAGGTTTGCACGATGTACTAATGATGTTAAAGTAACATTATTCAAGGCATATTGCCAGTCCTTTTACACGTGCAGCCTGTGGGTCAGTTATACGCAGAAGTCGCTCAGTGCGCTGCGCGTGCAGTACAACAATGGGCTGAGGATGTTGTTGGGGCTGCCTCGTTTCTGCAGCGCATCGGGCATGTTTGCGGCGGCGCGAGTAGATAGCTTTGCAGCCATCATACGCAAACGTGCCGCCTCCCTGCTGCGCAGGGTACGGGCAGCACCAACACCCTCCTCGAGCCCATTGCAGAGCGGCTCCAGTGTCCCATCATTGGGCACTGGAATAGCCTACATAAGGGCTCTAGGCCCCCTTTTGTAAATATTAAATAAATGTAAAAAAATTGTCACTAACATAGTCTTAAGTCATTGTTACTAACACCAGTATGGATCCACGATCTGAATTAAAATAAATGAATTGAATTGAATTGAATAAGTCCCACTGCAGGGCACATGCAGACCTCATACCTCAGAGATGGTGTATAGGCGTTAGTCCACAACACGCGCCCAATGCTGATTGGTAGACTTCATATACGCATCATAATTTGTTTATCAGCGTATGCAGGTTTCCTTACGATTTTTCTCTTCACCGTTTGAGATCATTCGATATTACGTACATAAGTTAGAAAAATGAATTGGTACATAGCATGTTGTCCGCGCGGATTCGAACCCGGACCCCCATGATTGAGTGTCCATACCTCTCCACAACCCTCCACCGAAGCTATCATGACATACTTCCATATAATTTTATTATACCTTGTTTACGGGATCACTTATTTACAAAGGGATCGCTCCCAGAATCGCTGAATCGCAGATCGATTCTGATAATTTTCCCAGATAAATTTTTTCAAATTATAATCCTGTATCTTCAAGCTAATGTTCGAATTGCGTGAGAAATCGTAGTCAGTTTCAAATTGAAACCTCGTGATTTGAAAATATATTTTCTATACATTCTGTAAGATTCTTTCTATCTTTTGTTTGGCATCGGTGCCTGTTACTCTTTCCCTTTGTCTGTGTATTACCATTTATTTTATAGAAATATTCAAGCTTGAAAGAGAGATTTCTTCGGTATTATTGGAAAGAATACTTGCTTTTTCCTTGTTAGGTGTGAAACAGTGTCGATAGTCCTCAAAGTCTACAACTACAAAGTGGTGTATTTTACAATTGAGATGCATTTTATGCGTTAATTTTATTACATTTCGATTTAGTTAAATTCTCATTTGCATTAGGCCCCATGGCCCCTATGCCAATATGTTCTTGATTCACACTTGGCAGATGGAGGCAAACAAACAATATGCGTTAGAGTATATTTTTCTTTGACAGTATACTCAATTACTCAGTACTCATTCGCAGTCATTCAGTATCGCACATATGTACTTACCTCTTGTTGTCAGTTTTTTTCCAAGCAGATTCGTACCAATGAGCTTTTCGGTGAACGAAAACATCGTGAGGAAACCTGCGTGCTTCAATTTCGTGGCATGTATTTTGTACACACTGTACATTATAAGTGCCAAACGAGCTCACTCCCCGTCACACTGGACAGAGTTTCAGTACTACTAGTGAAACGTGGATGTTCGGGGAAAAATTATAGTCGCGAGCATATGCTATGCTATTAAAAAAATATGTATACACTCCTAATTTTTTTTTATATATAAATTAATGGAAAGTATGCATACGCATAGTGCATTTCCACCAGTGTCAAGTAGTTTGTAGATACTATCCCAATCTCAAGGATTATTTTTGACCAAAATACAGCTGAAATTGTAGAGCCTAGCGTCAAAACCTGCAACGTGACTGTTCCCTCCATCTTGAACAAAGAATTCAATCGTAAGCTTGTCAAACTCGAAATGACAAGGCCGAAATGTGACAATTGAGCAAACTGCGCTATCTGTCAGTGGCAGTTATTTGTGGCAGCAGATAATCCTGCGTCAACCCACGACGTACAATACAGCTTCCTGGCCGACAAGCTTTCGTGTCAGTTGGGGCGCCAGTTAGAGCGGGGAGCGATGAGTGGAGCGATGAGTGGAGCGATGAGTGGAGCGATGAGTGGAGCGATGAGTGGAGAGATTTAGAGAGCAGCAGCGCCTCATTTGCATTTAGTCCTATCGTACATTCTTAATAATCAAAGCGTCTAGTGGAACCATGTTGTAAACCTATAAAACAGATGACAATAATTTGATCGCAGACAATACTTCAACTAGAAACATTTACTCGCTCGATGCATTTCGAATCAAGACTATCAATAAGTACGGTATAAATAAATAATTATTACTTACTAGCTGTGCTCGCGTTACATACCGATGCCGCTTAAAAATAACCATAATTATCTCGTATTAATGTTATTATGTAAACTCGACCCCTATTTGGGCTGTGTTTTAGCTGATGCGTGTCCAACAAATAGAGTACCTACCGTTTAGCCAAAAGTTTTATACAAAAGTTGGTTGGACGGTGTTGTAGACCGGAGCCGGGAGTTTTCTTGGTCTAGATTCGTTTAGCAATGCAAAGGGGTAATGCTAAGGGGTAAGAAATAAAGGATATATAGGGAATAGGCCACCACATATTCCAATCATTGTAACTCCTGTAAAACATGATCAACAGCGGCGTCCACTCACAATACTAGACAATGAAGTCCAGTGACCCCATGGGATGTCTTTTATCTATCTTGGAACCGGCAATGAATTTAATCAGAGAAGATAGGAGGAGTGCAAAAAATAAATATCCGACTTCCCTCTTTGTAAATAGGAGACAGAATTGGAAAAGGATGGCATTTAGTAAGCCAGCTCTAGAGATAATTTATGGCAGAGTTGAAAACCGTTACCGCCCTTCCAATTCATTATCTCAGCCGATGGACGTGCACTGCTGGACATAGGCCTCCCCCAAGGATCGCCATAACGACGGTCCTGCGCTGCCCTCATCCAACGGGATCCCACCGCCTTCACCAGGTCGTCTGCATGTCTACCGTGTACCCACCTATCCACACTGCGCTTTCCGGTACGCGATCGCCACTGGAGAACTTTTTGGCCCCATCGGCCATCGGTTCTAGGAGCAACGTGCCCCGCCACTGCCACTTTAGTTTAACAATTCTTCGGGCTATGTCAGTTACTCTGGTTCTTCTGTGGAACTCTTCATTTCTGATTCGATCTCGCAGTGAAACTCCGAGCATAGCCCTCTTCATGCCCTTTGGGTGACTTTCAGCCTTTTTATGAGGCGTTGAGTGAACGACCACGTCTCTGTTCCATATGTCATCACTGGCAACACACACTGATTGAAGACTTTCGTTTTAAGACACTGCGGTATTTGGGACGTGAAGATACTACGTAGCTTCCCGAACGCTGCCCAGCCGAGTTGGATTCGACGGTTGATCTCCAACTAGAGTATGATGATTTATCTTAACCGCTTGAACAAAAGCCTCACCTTTACCGGTCTATTGCATAACTCGGCTCGTTTGAAACGTGCCCGCAATTATTATTATGGTTTCCAGCCTATTGCACAACTGGCCTCTAATACAGCTTTTGGCTATTCCATTCCCGGTTCTGGTATAGAAAGTGGTTATTTTGTAGGTAATTAATTATGGTGAAATGGAGCTTTAATTGCATTTATCTATATACCATAAGCTCATAGTTTCGAACGATAGTTTTAAGCGTGCAGTTATAACAAGGCTCCCATACCACATGGGAATCCCATCCCATCACATCCCATCACATCCCATACCCATACCAAATGGGAAAAACTGACAGGAAGAGGTAAGCGTGTGCGATACTGAGCGAGTGTGAGTGAGACAGGTATACATGATCGATCTATTTTCTGTCACGCTCATAGATATATTATACTACAGAACAAGATACACAATCAGCGGTCCAAAAATGGCAGACCCAAATGAGGTACTTTACGAATAAAAGTACCTCTTCTTGCCTCAGTACCGGGCTACCTCTCTGACTGTAAACATACATAATACGACTAAGTTTAATAGTCAAATATCACGTACTAGTATCAACCTACAGCGCTTATACTTATTTTGTATGTCTTATAATTTGTCTCTATTCCGGGGTGCGATTTTTGAAAGTCAGACGTTCAAATCAGCATTAGAAAGAAAGATAATCGAAAGATCTCCATAGTAATTTTGTCATTTTCTACTGCTTTTTTGAACGTGGGACTTTCAAAAATACCTCTCCTGTCATCGTCTTATAAATGACATCTTGTTCCTTTTTCAAAATGCTGTTTTAAAAATACATATTTTTTTAAAGACATGCATGAAGCATTTACAACTTTTATACCTGGAAAATAAGGTATATGTTCCATTGATACATAGAAGAAGAATTTTTAAGTCTAGTGATTTCAATCTCTTTGTAAAAGTTTAAAAAGTATGTGTCAATTTGGACAAAAAATTGCTATGATTTTATATGAGATTGTGCATCTTGTTCTTTTATAATATATCTATGGTCACGCTTCCTGCCAGGGGGGTGAGGTGAAATAAAAATTGGTTGGTAGCAGCACAGTATAAGACAATAATCTATCTTCATACAATGGTACCAAACGCGGCGCGGTGTACGCCTCGTAGCACGCACACACTGACAATATCTCCGCGTCGCCTTGGCTGCGTTAGGGAGCGTTTAAACAGAAGTGACGTGGCGCGGACATTTCGCGGGCGGGGTGCGGCAATATAAACCTTATAGCACAGAATAAATACTAGTACTACCCGTACAGAAGGATCACTTCGAAAACAGATTTAAATAAATAACGACTCTCTCGTCACAGCAATAAGGTGCAAAGTTATTCGCACCCGTTCTATCGTACAACTCGCGAATAACCTACCAACTGTCACAACGGCGCGCGTGCAAACAAAAAAGAACCGAATCATTAGGCATGACAGCTTCCTTTACAAAGTCTCCTTCTTTCATTCTTTTACGTGCTGACAGCGTGACATCGCTAGGGTTTTCAGTACTCACAAAATGACGGCAAGTCATAGACGAAGAATTTTCTACGATCGGAACTAAACTTTTTTCATTATCATGACAACATCATGGAAAACGTCAAACTGTCACACATCGAGTGCAGTTTTATGCGTTTCAAATCAAAATTTACCGTAAAATCTTTAGTTTTGTCCTTATTATTATTTCAAATGGAGGATAAAGCAACAAAAAGTGGTGCTAGTCTAGTAATTCATTATGTTATTTTCTGTTACGTTTGGAGGTATATCATGCTGGGAAACTTCGAACAAATTGTAAGTTATTTACAAGCGATTAGCTGATATGGTAGGTATTTATTTACTCTAATATTGCATTTTAACAATAGTTGTCAATAAATTATATCAATTATCGTAAGTTATCATCTGAAAAATAATCATTTAGGGGATTTCCTTTCGAGTTTGGGTTGCACGAGGTTCCAAATTGTACATATTTTAAGTAGGTATGCGTCGACCGCATAATTTTGACCGTCGCATGTCATTCTCGCATGTGATATTTTTCGTTTCGCTTAGTTTATCTTAACTGCGACAAACATTTTTTCGATTGCTTTTTTATGGTTTTTCTCTATTGTTTTCAGGAAAACATTTAAACCACAAAATTAATCCGCCCGGAATGCATCGACAAATAAAAAACTGCCATGCTAGGAAATGGAAATGGTAAAAAGAAGAAATGCAAATATCGGACCTTCGAAAATATGACAATCGTATACTGATAAAATTCAGAAACAAATAATTTGAAAGTACAATATAAAGTGTATTTATTACTTCCATATTATTATGCGTTTTCATTATTTTCTTCTAGAATACAGAAGGCATAGCATGTTGCACGTGATACGGCTATATCATTCCTTTTATCTCGCTAGTTCGCGCGTAAATAGAAAGATAGTGAAGGTGTGATAGTTCTATATCTCGCTGCCATGCTAGCCATGCAGTTGCATAAATTTAAAATTTCTGCAAGGTGTAAAATTTAGCTGCGGGGCTAGTAGGTACGCCAACCATGCGGCAATGTTAGATTCACCTCATAAGCTAGGCCCCGACATAAATTCAGAGTTCGGCTTCCGAGCCGAGCATTTTGCTGAGTTGGGACCTTTTTGCCACTGCGGCGCACAAACAATCTCTTTATTAATTAATGTTTTGACAATTTCACTAAAATGTTACCATGATGTAAGATTGTATGTGTGTCGGAGATCCAAATAAATAATTTTTCTTTCTTTCTTTTCTTTAACCCGCGATAGCGTGATACAGCGCTATCACGCTTCCGCTCTCTTTCTATTTGTGCGCGAACGAACGAGATAAAATACTAAATTTTACAGATGGATATGTTAAATGTTGCTATCGCGGGTTGACGTACTAGCCTCGCAGCTGCCAGAGCTAAATTTAGCTAAATATAGATAACGTTTTGCATAAACTTTTGGAGTAAATACAGCAAGTATCAAAATAGTTTAGGTTGTAGTGTAGTGTTGCCATGTAAAGCGACAGTGGCGTTTTTGGCCAAGCTGTACCTTATTGGGTTTTAATCTTTTTGGTGACCACCGAGGGGTGAGTGACAACCTATTGCGATTTACACCTCGGAGGTGTCCGGCTGTCAAACTTACCTGAGCTGTGGAGTGAGACAGGCCTGCTTATAGTACGTAGCATAGAGTCGTTTGGAGAATTACGCCAGCGCCTCCAGGCAACGTCGCCTGGTGGCGGGGGTGCGATTTTTCTTTACGTCAAAAAACGACGCTATGCTACGTAATTTAAGGTTTATATTGGTGTTACTTTGACTACCCGCTACCGCCACGCGTCTCTTCTGTATAAACCCTACCTTAGATATCGTTGTACTTAGGTACTGGCGAGCCAGGCAAGCACACAAACAAACCGCGTTTGGTACCAGTGTATGAAGATGGATTACGGTCTTATACTGTGGTGGCAGGGAGAGTCCGTACTGTATGTAGTATCATACTGTTTCTTATACTGTGCCCCTACTGTATTGATGGTTTCAGGCAAGGAAGATATGGGTGTGTTGGAAGCCGCTCGAGAAATGAAACAAAGTACCTAATATAAATCTTTACTCATTTATGCTGTCTTCCGATGCTGCCATAGATAAATATAAACATTGACTGTCATCTTCTACTTGAGTAAAGTTTATTATTAAACCACTATCACAAGTTGATAATGTAAACAAAATTACAACCAAAGTGACGTCATTTCTATGCCAAATGGTAACCAATGACTTTGATGGTTCAGAGTTGGAAATTAATTTAGATTTGAACATCCTTCCATCTTTCAAGATGGAATGAAGTATCATAATGTGGTTATAAAGGCCTGTAGTTAGACAAGTTAATGCGCGACCTTCCTAAGGGGCACAGACGTTGGGGGAGGCGAGGTACTCTAGACGCTAGCGGGTGGCGGGTGGTGTAGCGGGGACGGAAAGCGCTCACCGCTCAAGGACAGTCGCACGCGCTTCCTCGTCTCCATCCTACATCTGTACCCCGCGGAAACGTTCGCAAACATGTCTAACTATATAATTTTTGTTTCCCATAAAAACAGCGTAATACCTTTTACATTTCAGTAGTAAATGGGAAATTCGTATTGTCGCTAGTATCTCAATTTCAACATCGGCAACAAAACTAGAAGTTGAATCAGTAAGCTAAGCATCTGGTACCAACCGACTTGCATAGCCACTGATTTATTGTGTCCAGTTGTTGCAGTTTGCATAAACGTTACCGATTGCCAGTTGCGCAAGAGTTTTGTGTGGAATTAGGTTTGCAATAGATTGAGCTAATGAGGCAATTAGAGGTGTACGGTCATCGATCGTAAAATAAATGAACTAGATGCACCTGTCACATGTAAAATCTTTGTCTAAATTGACTTGTTTACTGTTGGCGAGATGGCGCAATACCAAGGATTTTAGAATCATAAAGGATGCCTCCTCCTTACAAGCATGGAAACAAGAAAATTGCCCATGGCGGTCGGTAATGTTCGACCCTCTTTCGTACGTCTCCGTAGTCGATATTTCAAACGTTTTTGTGTCCATTTCTATCAGAACTAAAATTAGATAAAATTTTTGCCCTTGGATTAGAAGGGGACAAAGTAACGTCGAAAACATAGACGGGAATTTACGGAAGAAGAACGATCATTACCGACCACTAAGGAGTATTATCATGGTTCATCAAATGGCATCGTCTTTGGGGCTGCTAATGGGGGAAACTAAAAACATTCAGAAACGTTTAGGATTCTATTACGTTTTTTTTTTTTTTTTTTTTTTTTTTGAAATGACGTTTACAGCTTTGCTCAGGGAGCAATTACTGCTTTTTACTGCGGACTATTGGAGGGACCACGAAGGGTCTACCGAGCCAAAATGAATGAACTTAAGCAACCGACCTAGGGGCACCCGGAGGGGTACGGACCTCGGCATAGGACGTTGCTGGGGCTACGCGGCGGATTGGGTAGCGGGGATCGGTGAGAAGCGGCCTGCGGTGTGCCTGTAGCGTCTGTAGGCGCCAGAAGTGAAAGGAGGGGGCAGAGGTCGCGGCTGTCCCCGCCGGCGGGGACGTCGATTACGGTGTCGACGATTTGATATCGTGTTACCTGTTGTCGTGTGTTGTGAGTTTGCGATTGTTAGTCGTGTCTGTTGGGCCGCCTGTGCGGCAACCGTGATCTCATCGTCTGGATCGTCGACTACGTTACGGGGTCGACGTCTATTCGTCCTATCAGTCCTACAGAGGTAGGTGGAGTTTGCCTTGATTAAAGGGTTAGAGTGATGGGGGATGGCGGCGAAAAAGTCCGTCGCCCTGCATTTGAGCAGTTGCCTGATGGTGGGCAATTCTAAATCGATATTAAGATTTTTGTTGCGTACGAACCATTTCTATTACGTCTGTAGATAATAAATGTATGGCCACCCAAGACACTTGAAACCGGCTCACACTGATAAGAGGACATGCTGACGTGTACTTGTAAGGAGTGCGAGTGGGAGAGGAATATACCACTTCTTAAGCAGCGATTACACTTGCAGTTGGTCGGACCCGATTCGGCATACATTGCCGGGTTTCTTCTCTCTATTTTAAAGTGTAGCGATCAAAGCAAGCAATGTACGCCGAAATCGGTCCTGCTTATATGGTAATGTAATCGCTGCTTTACTGTTGACCGTCACCTCCCGTACCACGAGAGAGAGGAAGAGGGGTACTCAATACTGTACGTAGGTATTAATTTTTCTTATACAAGGTCGACCTAAGTATAAGAAATCACACATAACATAACTGATGTATGTTGGGTGACGTTATGAGGATATTTTGTAGCGTCTTGGGAGAGACCTAAGCTGATGATGATAACGTACTCATTTTATATAAACCCGTAAAATTACCTACATGATAAAGTTATTTTAGACCATAGCGTATATCTACGTAATATTTACGACACGAATGTATCCGGCGATGGTATATCGTAAATATGAACATAAAATCATTGATATATCGCGGGCATCGTCTTGACAGGTTTGACGTGTAGATAGCATAATTCAACATAAACTAGATGTACTATGATACTATTTCTAGCTTAGAATGGATCTACCCAATTCTTCCCGTTTTTTTAGGGAGCTAAAATAGACGCAAAATGCTCTCGAAAATACTTCACTTACTTTTATCTTCATTCGGAATTTTCCTTATCATTTAGGTATCAGCATTTGAAGATCTTACCTGTAACAAAAATACATTTATGAAACGGGGATTATATAGTCGATATCATAGTCAGGGCATTATCATAGCGTGATTCAAATATTATACTTTTGTTATTCAAAATTTTATTTGGAACAAAGTATAAGGTACATAATTACATTCAGTCAATGTCAATTGAAAATATATAAACAGGGTTCTTCTTACGATTTTACCTTTATTCTAGATCTAGAACCTATGTGAGATAAAACGTCGAGGCTTGAGTGGGAGACAAGGAAATGAAGGCAGATGAATTATACAGATGCATCTGTATAATTCATTTCCTCACTTAAAGTAATGCAATTGTTTACTCTAACACCCTGTATAGTTTTAGAGATAGCTCTAAGCTCTAAAACTATACAGGGTGTTAGGGTAAACAGTTGCATTACTTTAAGTGGTTATCCTGCCCTTGATATTGAACAACATAAGTGACAGCCTAGCAAATACTGAAACGGTGAACTCAGACCATCAAACTGAACAACTTTCAATATGGAGCCTACATCAGGAAACGCGAACAAAAATCAGCTATATTTGCTAGGCTGTCACTTACAACCTGTATAGGAAATTCGCAAAAAAATATCGACTTTCCATACTAATGTTCGATCAGCGGACTGCATTTAGTATGGAAAGTACAAAACTTTTTTTGCGAATTTGTGCTGTCTCTATCCATTTGACTCCAGCTGTTCTTTTGATATCGTCATATCAACGCATTTGCGGTCTTCCTCTTGGACGTTTTTCTCCCCACGGTCTCCACTCCAACAGTGCTTGCCTTTTTCTAGCGATATGACCAGCCCATTGCCACTTGAGTTTCGCGATACGCTTGATGACGTCAGTGACTTTGCTCTGCTCTCTGAGCCATTCGTTTCGCTTTCGGTCTCTTAGCGTAACTCCTACCATTTTCCTCTCAATTGCTCTTTGCGCTACTCTGAGTTTGTTGGTGACCTCCTAACCCTAACACCCTGTATAATAGTAATTAACCATAAGTTATTAAGAAGCATCCTGTATAAATAAACAAAATGCATCATACATCATATTACACAACGAATAGGTTGATAGTTATAGCAAAGTTTCTGATCACACTAAAATTATGATCGTAAATGTATGTAGGTATGTGCACCTACTACATATAAAACACAATGGTGTTAACAGACAAACGTGTTATTTATCTATCTACATTTGCGTCTTGCCGGTCATCAGTTCATCACACCCAATCAGAGCAATTTGAATTATTCTGACATACAATGATGTCATTTCCTATTATGTACATTGTTACGTAACGTCAGAGGAAATGGTTATAGCAGACACGGTTTTTGTGAATAACAAACTTGATTTTGCTGTCAGTTTGAATAAATTAAAATCATACAGATTTTGGACGTGAAAATTTTGATGGGAATGATTTTGGAAAATTGCTTCAAGGCACAATGTATATTACGATTTATGACCTCCTAGTTCAAAGTTGGATAAGTATGTGCTTTCGTACTTGCTGACGTGGTTTTTTATGTAACGATCTCTACCATCAGAGATAGTATTAGACAATTTACACGTGTCATTCTACTAAGAAACATTTCTGCCACTTTTTGCGGGGGGTGAGGTAACATGAAATCCGCAACATTGGATTTGATTCCCCATAAGTTAAGATTCTAATTTAAAATGTTAAAAATCATGAAAAGTAGTCTCGTGTGAAAAAACGTTCTAAGTTCAAAATTATTGTTTCGCTATTCTAAGCTGTCTTGTTTAATGATAAGGTATAAAATTGGGTGTAAATGCACAAGATCAATTGTTCTTATACCGTGGCAGAGGGGAAATGCTACCGCAAGGCGAGTCCCTATATAAATTGTCTAAGGAGATAGTAGCCGGGACCAACGCCTCAACGTGCCATCCGAAGCACGGAATCATTTTTCTTTTTCAGATAATAAGGTGGGGGCCAACTGGGGAAAAACGCACAAAGTGACATATCACTAAGTGTAGTGTGGGAATCGAACCCAAGACCTCCGTCCGTCAAGAGCCCAATGCTCTTAACCATGAGACCACGGAGGCATGTCGTAGTGTGTGCTGATAATGATAATTTAAAAGTTTTGTCTGATGTGAAGGGATACAGGGTGTTACAAAACCTACTAGTAATATTTAAAGGGTTGGTTACGACCATCAAACTGAACAACTTTCACTACTATGTAGCCAACATCGAGAAAAAAAAACGGTGGCAGACGGAGACATCAATCAGGTAAAATGCTATACTATACTTTAAATTATTGCTGTCACTTTAACCACCAATTCCAGCAAATAATTGATTCATCATTTCAACCAAAAGACGCGACGTGACAGTAAGCCTCCGCCAAAGAATTCATATTGAATTACACTCAGCTTGTCTAGGTACAAGACTTTCAAAGCCATCCAATGAAGAACTATTAAAACTAAATCCATTATTTCCTGAGGTAAACATAGCAAACTAAGCATTCGAACAACTTGTTCTAGTCTTCCAACTACTACTGCCATCTAGTGACATTAATTGTAAGTTCTAAAGTGCTCTCCTTGTTCAGGACAGGTTAAGTTTGAGAGGGTACTTAGCGAAGACTGACCGGCACCAATAATTGGTTACTTTTAACAACCGAACAAACTAACACACAGGACTGAGTTTGTACACTGTTAGTGAAATGACGATATTCTGCATAATATTTTACTACATAAGTAAAGAATATAAATAAATAAACTGTACTTTATTGCCACACATTTTTTATACAGGTGTTAATCTAAAAGTGCGTCATATTTACGGAGGCGACTATGCTGCTTATACTGAACAATTTTCACCAAGGAACCCATAGTCAATACGCAAAAATTTTTGAGTCTTCATACAAATCGATCATCTGAGTGTTTTTTTTTTGCGAATTGACTATGGGTTCCTCGGGGAAAGTTGTTCAGTATCAGCAGCATAATCGCCTCCGTAAATATGACGCACTTTTAGATTAACACCCTGTATATGAAAACTAAAATATTTCATTTTCATTTCATTCATATCTAATATAACCCCACATTATAGAAGTGCAATTCACTAAGTGTCACAACACTGTCAAAAACATCGACGAGCTCAACTGTAACATCCTTCTTGCATCCTACAGATCGTCGAAGTTTTTATATGAGTTTGACACAATTTATATATCCAGAATTGTCAGCTCGCCGATGTGTCAGCGACGAATTTAAGGTTGTGACGATGTTTGCGCTTAGTGAATTGTATTGCTGATCGATGAATCTACCAAGGATAGCTCCATCCGATCTTCAAGATTCTGTTCGGGCTCCCCTAGACAATACCTTTGCCAACTTCCTGGGTTCCCCCGCATTCTGCGCACAACAGACGTGGTATTTTTGCGTATCTAAACTTTTATAAAACTGTAACAGAAGTGTGTCTGTACATTGAAGATATTTACAAAAAAATAATTACGACATGATTCCAAATCACCAATATTTGGATTTTTTGTCGGTCTGTTTGTTTGTTTGTTTATTTGTTTTATTGTTTGTTTGGGTGTTTGTTTGTTCGAGTATCACGCAAAAACTACTGAACCGATTTTGATGAAACTTTTTTTGTTTGATAGCATATCATCAGACCTAAAATCTGGTAATAATTTATGCGGACGAAGTCGCGGGTAAAAGCTCGTAATTGAATAAAAGTCGTCTACATATGCATCCGCAAACGTTCCCGATGCACTGCAGAGTCGTGGGAGCCACAACAGGACTCATAGGATATTATTGAACTGGACTCTTAGGGGCCCATTTTTGTTATACTACTATTCAAAGCAACTTCAAAAGTTAGCTTCAGCTGACTGTGCGTGCGTATTTTTCTAATGAAGTCGACCTTCTGAGTTATCTGTATTGTTGTCGAAACTTATATTAGCTCGAATGGAAACAACTTGGTTTATGGCCTTATTGCTAAGTCACGGAGATTTCATGAGAAAAGTTTGTGTAAATGACTTTATTAGTAATTCTAAATTACTTTTGTTGACTTCATTTCGCCGTGATGAATGTAGAAGTTTATTCACGAGGCTGTTTTTAGAAATAAGGTTCTAATAAGGTTCTAGTAATATTGCCATAGCATAAATTAATAAATTAAATCCTTTAATTTTTATTTCATTAATTCTTTTATTTTCACAGCTGATTTATTTTCTAGTTTCCTGAGGTAGGCTCCATAGCGAAAGTTGTTCAGGTTGACGTTCTGAGTTCACCGTTTCAGTTTGCGGAGGGCTGTCCCTTACACCCTGTATATTCCAAAAATGTGCATTGTCTGTCATTCAGTCAGTCACGGAACTCTTTTATAAGTATAGATAGAACTTAGGTTTTATGTAAAAAGATAGACAGTCCTTGTTGTTTTTAGGGTTCCGTACCCAAAGGGTAAAAACGGGACCCTATTACTAAGCCTACGTTGTCCGTCTGTCCTACCTATTTAGGGCTGTAACTTTTGAACCGTAATAGCTAGATAGTTGAAATGTTCTCAGGTTATGCGTTATTGCGTTGGATTTGTTAACAAGTAATAAAAATGTCAAAAAGTTAAAAATTAAGGGGGGTTCTTAACAAGAAACTAGTTTTTATCAACGTTTTTTCTTCACGCTCTATCGTAAAAACGGTAATACATACAAGCGTCAAACTTAGTGTGATTATAGAGCATACTCTACAGAATAACAACAAATTCTAAAAACCGGCCAAGTGTGAGCCGGTCTCGCGCTAAAGGTCCCGGATAAAAAAAGTTTTTTTTTCTAAGTTAATAATGTTGTGTTTTGTAGTGGTGTGGTACGGAACCCTCGGTGCGCGAGTAGCCCGACTCGCACTTGACCGCTTTTATTAAACAATCTCAAAAATACAGACCACTCGAAATGAAAATCTCCTTTTCGTATGCACACAGTACTCCTGAACTACTGAAGTGTCTAACAAAACTTGAGAGCTGAAAACTGAACAAACATTCGTGTTATATCGTACATACCTCACGATCCAATTTCATCTCAGAATTCTTGTCTCAAGAGGGTTGCTTCGATATGCGCCGTGTAGTTTACGATAGACTTACGAATAGGACATGAATTTAGTTTGAGACTTTGTAGGATTTTGAGGTCATTTAGTAGTCATATAAATTCTGTTTTATGTACCATATGTGTGCGACACGTCAAGGTATACATAACCAGTATAAGCTGGCCACGCGATTGTTAAATAACTTTAAAGTCGCGCCGCCAATCTATGTTGGTTATCTACCTATTCTATTCTAATCGTAAAAACTAAAAAAAACTCGCCGGTGCTGGTCTGTTCCAGGCTGCGATCGAACCGCCTCCTTCAACATGGAAGGCGAGACCATCGCGACCACTGAGCTCTCCAATTTTATTGTTTTTTCGCTCTGGCGAGACTGATTGCCACTAAAAGACCACCCTGAGTTTTGTACCTCAGTCATACCTTCATGTCATACAACTACCGCCGTGTGGTGCCGGCCAAGAGCGACTAAAGGGATTAACCAGAGGATGAGCGGCAGCGTTCTCCCATACTGCGATCGCCAATCTGCCTGCCAAGCGTGACGATTATGGCAAAACCATTTCGGGGGAGGCTTATGTCCAAAAAAGGCCTTCATAAAAATAGTCTCTCTATGCTTGACTAGTTACTAGTTGTTTCTACTACAGACACAAGATGATGTCGGCACACGCGCTATGACGTGCGAGTTTGTGCTTTTTGGTCAGCTCCTCTAAAGTGTCCCGAGAAAGAGCGGGGTGAGGTGCGGTATCTGAAGTCCGCGACCGACCCATAGTCACACCGTCAGAGAAGATCAGGGAGTAGCCGTTCTGTATGTAGTTCAATACTATACTATTATTATCTATTCTGTGTCTCATCAAAAATAATCTCATCTCGTCTTCTATTGAGTCGATGGCATATCATTGACTACCCGGTTGGTGTAATGGTTACCACGCCGGACTGCCAAACCAGGGTCCTGGGTTCGAATCCCGGTTCGGTCATGGATGTTTATATGTTTGTGCCGTTGTTGTATGGTTTCCATAATAAACAGCCTATAAATAGTGCTTTCTTAGGATCATTACAATGTATGTGCCTGTGAGCGTTATTTATTTATTTTATTTATTGAGTTTGAGCAGATTCTTGATGAGATTCTCTACCATTCCTAACTGACATTCAGTATATTAATCATGGTTTCTAACAAAGAACACAATTTTCCCGAAGAAAACCTTTGCAAATCAAAACTCAAAACCCCATAAAGCTTACATTTTTATTAAATCTAATCCAACGAAATCCGCTCCCCGGTCTTACTCGGTGCAATCCGGTCTTAAGGCTACTGGTTAAGGCGCTCACAGTAGTGTTTTAAAGACGTCGTCGTCTTATTTAAGATCTACGCTCTTGTCGGTGGAGTATTCGCCAATCCTGTCTACTTTCAGCTAGTGTCTTGAGTTCCTGATACGACACGACATCAACCTTTTCCTTCACTTGGGCTAGATAACTCTGTCTGGGTCTTCCTCTGCCTCTCTTCCCCTCTATTTTCCCCTCCAGTATGGTTTTAAAGAAGTTGTCGCTTCGTATCAGGTGTCCGATCATCTTTCCCCTCCGTGTTTCTATTGTCTTCATAATGTTTCTCCTGTTTTAAAGACATGAAAGTTAAATATAAACCTTGATACCACAAATAAACTAACCCACTCTTAGTTAGGCCTTTAATAATAAACTTATTCCAAAAGCTTGCGAGCTTTAAGCTCATGTTAGAGGTGACTTTAGTTCGAGTGTTGGAGATTAATTGGAGGCCTAAAACCAGGTTTAAAGATGACATTGAAGAGAAAGTGTACTGAAAGTCCTGTCTATTACAATTTATTTATTAAAAAATTGCCTTATTTGTTTGTGGTGTAGCCGAAAGAAATTTGTGTGACTGAGGGCTCACATTAATGCTTTAAAAGCACAAAGATTAAACATAATACAACTATTTTGAGTTTCACAAAAATCTCACGCTCATTCTATTAAGATACAAGGACCGAGGTCCTGAAAACAGGTATCTGAGAGCGACTGGGTGGGAAAGGGCGAGACAGTTTTGTGGCGCGCCTTGAGAGAAGAAAGCACTTATACAATGCCTGCATACATAGTATACTATGTAATTTAATATTATATTTTTAATTGTACTTTGTGTATTTTGCTTTGTTTAAAAAATGTGTGTTGTAGAGTTTCTGGCCGCATCTTTTTTACAACGGAAAACCTTCCGACGACGTGGTGGTAGAGTCAAAAAAATTACGTCTGAAAGCTGTCAATGTGATATTATTCTGAATAAAAAATGTCGAGTTCAAGTTTTTAGTGTATGACAGGCTGATGATTATTATGACAAAAACAAAGAGAAAATAATTTATCATAAAGACAGTAACAATAATAATTTGAAAACAAAAATGATAGCAGATAGTTGTGTATAATTTATTTACTCTATGCTATGAGTTTATGTTTTGGTGTAAAATAAAGAATATTTGATTTGAGACTGTAAGCGCCTTAACAAGTATCTGTCGGATTCAGTGGAGTGATTCTCCAAGGAATTGCAGTGAGATGGAATTCCGGATGCTGTGAATACCGGTCTATTAGGACCTTGGATATGTTAAGTTCGTACTAGTTGCACAGTCCTACATACACGGAAACATGAGGATGCTTCGAATTCGAGCTGAGTAGTCTCCGATTCAGGTGGAATCGGATTATGTTGGAATAGTGTACTGTTATTAGTTCTAGGTAAGATGTAGTGCCTCTAATACATTCATCAAGCAGTACCTACTGACATTAAATTTAAGATGGTTTATTTATTAAACTGATTTTGATTATAATTTTCAGGTGGCTATTGATCCTGCGACCTACCTCATTAGGCTACCGCACCCCTAATAAGATTGAAGCAGTGGTTTCTTTGCCACTGGATCATTCTTATTATAAACATCTTTAAAAAAAAAGTTAGGGGCTCTCCCCAAAATTTTGATCCAATAATATAATTAGAAAATAAAATTTTTATTATTTTATTCAAGTTGAATTTTATTATGCAAGGCAGAGTGGCGCGGTAAAAAGGAGGGTCTCCTTGCAGTGGGTTGATGTGGGTTTGTGAATTCCCGGGAATCTTCATCAGATTGAACCGGATTGGCCGACTAGTGCTACTACCTCGACCAGTTCCTATATACGTGATGTCCCCACGTACGTGGCGCGGGACCTCAACAAGCTGCCGCCGGTGACTTTCGATCACGTCGATGTCACCAGGCTGCTGAAGGACATCCAGCTGTTGTGGTCCGACATCACCGATATTCGAGGCAAGTTGGAGGCCTCGGAACGAACCTGCGCCGAGTTGCGACATGAGGTGACCGCAATGCAGGCAGCGAGTGCTGCGCCAGCGTTTTCGCATTTGACAACTAAGCAAAGTGAAACCGCGCGGCGCAGCGCTACTGTGACACCTGACACCTCTGTGACGCCCGGCGCTACGTCACCTGCAACTGACCCAGATCGCCCGCGGGCCGATGCCCCCCCCGCCACGCCGCGCGCTCGCGCCTCCCCTGCGCCGAGCCGAACAATACAACATCCTCTCGTGACCCCATTGAAGCCAACTACACCCCGGCCCACGAAGGATACGTTCAAGGAGGTGTTGTGCCGCCCCCCGCGCCGCTACCCTTCGCGCCCCGCGCCCCTTCGCAACAGCAAGCATAGGGCTCCGGATGCACAGCCTGCGGCACCAGCTCGTGACCAGCATAACAAAGGCACCGACGACGACGGTTTCACCTTAGTCAAAAAGAAAAACCGTCGCAGCCGAAATCTGCATGGTACCGCCCCGGCAGCTTCTTCCAACATCAAAGCAGCCACGATGACGACTCCGGTATATATCTCCCGCCTGGACAGAAGGACGACTGCGGACGACATCCTAAGTCACCTCAGCACCAGGTTCTCTACTAAGGATGGCGGGCCTCTCCCGGTGAGGGTACGGGAACTGGAGAGCAGGTCTACAGACTTCAAGGCCTTCAAGCTCCGGGTCCCAGTCGCTCACCTGAAGACGTTCCTGCTCCCTGAAGTATGGCCTACCGGAGTCGTGTTTAGACGCTTTAGGGAAGCGAGGTCAATAATCCCTAGGGAGTGTTAAGTGTTTAATTATTAAGTTATATTTTTATGTATTTTAGGTTAAGGTATTTATAATATGGGCCCGTGATAATTTTATATTGTACTGATGCCTGAATCAAATAAATAAATAAAAAAAATAAAAAAAATAGTATTTATTTGAAATCTGTTGAAGATTCCCGGGTTCCCGGGACTAAGACTAAGGAAACTTAGAGTCGTTGGATAGGTCTTGTAAAATGGATTATGCCATAAAAATATACCACTAATGTAGGCTGATTTGATTAATAGATGTTATTAAAATACAGGGTGTACAATAAAATGGGACAGCTACTTACTCAAAGGGGTGCTTCAGACCATCAAACTGAACAACTTTCTCTATGGGACCAATATCGAAATCGCGAAAAAAAAATCCGCTCTCCCATACAAAACTGCAAACATAACTCGACTGAAATGTATGGGACAGCAGATTTTTTTTTCGCGATTTCGATATTGGTCCCATAGAGAAAGTTGTTCAGTTTGATGGTCTGAAGCACCCCTTTAAGTAGCTGTCCTATTTTAATGTACACCCTGTATATGGGACAGCTGATGTATTTTAGAGATTTAGATGTTTAGTCCCTTGTGAAAGTTGATTAGTTTGATGGTCTGATCATTCCCTTTTTTTGTTAAAATAAAGAACCATAGCGGTAACAACCACAAATCCCTCTACAATATTGCACATTAATAAAACATAAACTTCATCTATCATTATCTTGTGTATAATGCGGTCCCGAAACTATATCTATGTAAATTCTTTACCTGACCAAAAATAAAGAGGGTTCTTCAAAATGACCGTCATCTACATTTCGCTTTTATTTGAGGGTCCAATTTGCGTTCGCATCATTTCATTTCAAACTTATATTATGTTAAAGCTCAGAATATAGAACAAAAAAGAAATATTCATTGCATACCGCGCATTGTGTCCGTTACAATACAGGAGTGCAATTTTTGAAAGTCACACGTTTAAATCAGCAGTAGAAAGATGCACAATCTCCATAGAAATTTTGACATCTACTGCTGATTTCAGCGTATGACTTTCAAAAATACCGAATACCAGAACGAAGCCGTTTTCAGTGCACTTATGGCTCTTAAAGACGAGCGACACTTTGCTGTCGCGGTGGGTCGCAGAGCGTCGCGCTCATCCATTTTACTGTCGCGCGACCCTCCGCGACACCCGGCGACCGCAAAGTGTCGCTCGTATGTGAGAGCGCTGACAGGTGAGGTGCGTAATATCCTATCTGAGTGGGGTGTAGGGATTGGTTGGAGGAAGTGATTTTGCAGAATATTTATTCATGTGATTTTAGTGAACAAAAGGTCTGCCGCCCATCACCGTTCTCAAACAATTTCATCCTGAACTCTAAATATTCAAAAACACTGAAAAAACCTTAAGGTATCCCTTTTTCACTTCATTCGACACACCGAAATAATTATTATTTTTACACATCAAACGGAATAGTGTCGACTATAACCTGATAACTCCACAATCACTGCTGCTAGTTTAAATTATTCATTTGAACAAATCATACGTGGTAGAGTGTGTGCGAGAATTGTATTTGGTTTTTGACGGCTCAATGAACTTTTAATTGCTTTAGCTTAAGTTAAATAAGTGTGAAATAATGTTTGCGTCGCACGTTAATTTTATATGCATAGTAAATTTATGTCATGCGATTAATTAATAATTTAGTAAGTAAAAAAAAACCGGTCAAAAGCGCATCGAACGTGCCCGTGATAAGATTCCGTACGTGTATATTTTTAACTTTGAGCGAAAATATCTCGAGGTTAGAAACATTAAAATTTAAATGGTATTATTTATTTATTTTATTCTGTTTTTTATTTTATTTTAATTGGAGCTTTTAACCCTGAGGTTATGTCAGCCCCATCGTGCCTTAACCTTGACTCTACAAAACAATAAAATGAAAACCTAACACTTCCTACCGAAAACACAACTAAACACTAGTACTATAAATATAGTCCATTTTGTTACGATGCCTCATCATCCCCTCCCTTTTTCCCTGTAGGTATAGGACTAGTCAAGATAAAGCAAATATCACATTATCACATTTCACATTTTTGAGATGAAACACAGACAGATAGATGGCCGAAACAGTGTAACAAGGGTTCATTGTTTGACTACGGAACCCTAAAAACCATGTGAGATATGACAATGCGTGATTTTCGCTGTCAATTTTCATAATGTGAAACAGTCTCTAATAATTAAAAGTAGATTAATCAACACCTATCGTGCACAAACATAATTTTTTACAACTATTTACCTAATAATTATTTACTTTAAATTTCTAATTATTATTTTTAGCTGTACGTAGGTTAGCGACATCATGCGATTTCATATTTTCATATAAACTAACTGACATAGCCCAAAGAATTGCTAAACTTAAGTGGCAGTGGGCGGGGCACATTGCTCGCAGAACCGATGGCCGGTGGGGCCGAAAAGTTCTCGAGTGGCGACCGCGTACCGGAAAGCGCAGCGTGGGTAGGCCCCTCACACGGTGGACCGACGACCTGGTGAAGGCGGCGGGAAAACGTTGGATGAGGGCAGCGCAGGACCGGTCGTTATGGCGATCCTTGGGGGAGGCCTATGTCCAGCAGTGGACGTCCATCGGCTGAGATGATGATGATATAAACTAACTAATTAATGTGTTTGCCATATTTTGCTTACGCGGTGACTAGGGGAGAAGGTTTCTTAAGCAGTTTTTTCGTTGTTGAAAGCCTATCCACTTATCACATATTTATAAATTATGTGCATCTAAAAATATGGATATAAAGTATCATTTTTGCTAAGCATGCTCATTGACAGCGCAAGACGGATCGTTGTGGCGATTCTTGGGGGAGGCCTATGTCTAGCAATGGACGTCCATATGGCGACATGACGATGACTCACATTGACTATTTACATCCGTGGTTACTTGTCACAAAGTTTCAGATTATCCCTAAATGGATAACGGTTGTGTATACATGCATTTTAAACCAAGTAACTTCGTCAGAGATTAATAATAAGTTACTACACTTCGTGTAACAGAAGCAGAGTTGTAAATAAAGTAGGTATCATAACAGTCATGTCAACTAGCACACGCTCCAGATCACGGGCGACCGGTCGCGCGCGTCGGTTCGCGATTTTGCGACGCGACGACGCGCTCGCACGCAATCCGTTGCGTAACCACGTCTGATTGGTTCGCTCGTTTACGTGTCGTCGCGTTATACACATTGACGGTTAAATTAGAAAGCAATTAGCAGTGCAGTTTTAGAGCAGGATCAGTATTTTTGAAAGTCACACGTTCAAATCAGCAGTAGAAAATGTCAAAGTTATGATGAAGATTATACATCATTGGATCATGATTTTGAAAGTGTGAAATTAAAAAATAGCACTTCTGGTCGAGCGAATGCAACCTTAAGTTGCTTTTAAAAAAGCGCTTGGGTTTTATTTAGGTCACCTTATTTTGCACTTTCTGTATTTTCTATCTGTACTTACTTAATCTTAAAAAATGATAACTGATAAATTGATTAACAAAACAATGAATTATGTACTGCAACTATAATACAAGTCCAGGAGTGCGATTTTTTAATCTCATTCGCTGAGTTCGGCAGTTGAAAATGTCAAAATAACTTTGGAGATATGCATCTTTCTAATACTGATTTGACTTTCAAAAATCATACTTCAGGAGTGCGATTTTTGAAAGTCATATCAGAAGTAGAAAGATGCGTATTCCGTAGTTATTTTGACATTTACAACGGCTGAACGCACCGAATGAGTTTCAAAAATCGCACTCCAGGCTAGATTCTGGTACATTAAATGTGACTAGATAATTTGTGTGACAATGTCCAAGATATTTATTTATTAATTTAACTCCCTCTGGGCTCGCGTGGTGGAGTATGGCCTACTCCCTTATTTGTAACTGGAGGCCTTTGCTCTGCAGTGGGATCGTACAAGCTCTAACTTACTTTATGTAATTAAATGATCGAAGCGAAAGATTGTTGTTTCTGCACAGCTTTTGACTACCCCGAATGGGTTTGAGGTTGAACATTTTTAATTTCGAAAATAAAAAAAATGTTAAAGAAATTAGTAAAGCCGACTTTCGAGTTTGTGCAAATCACCAAGATAAAGGTCATCAGGTGCATCCCAACGGAATGATGGTCCTAAGCATGCCGGCAGCGTTCCTCCTTTTGAATAGTCAAACTAATTCGTTGGCCATGGAAGCTGCCAGCTCGGTCACCGATCTCGTGGAAATGCAACGACAGGTCTTTAATTTGGCTTCTGGGCCCCAAGAACCCAACTTTTCGGAGCCAATCGGTGTAAACATGAAGCATCCTGAGATTCCTTCATACTCTCGCATCTTGGAAATCGTCAAAGGAGGAGTGTCACCCCGTAAGATCTCCTGCCAGCAGTACGAACGATTCCGTTTAGCTCCAATCAAGCCAACCTGTGACCTTGTATCGGGCCAGTAGTCGGTTCTTGGACCGCTACGTCACTGTGTCAGCGGTCAACGCATCACGTGCGCCTGCGCACGTGCACCGGGCCGTGACGCGGCGCTAAACTGCAACCACTTTCTTTAACTTTAGAGGTGTCATTTTAAAATTCACTAATTAATGGGATGCCGATGGGATGCCGACGTCGTGGGAGGCCCAGGAGAAGATGGAGCGATGACTTGAATACCTTCCTGAAAGATTGGCTAGAGATTGCATTTCATAGGGATTGGAGGAGAAGAGGGGAGGCCTTTGTCCAGCAGTGGGACACAGAACAGGCTAAATAAAAAAATTATGGGAATAAGATCGTACGCCTGTACAAACTCAAGACCATTATAATTATTTTGGGGTGTTCTGAAACTTAGATACAACTGCAATTGTTTGTAGTTTTAGCAAAGGGTATGTCTACTCTGATAGGGATTATGGTCCTGAGTTAGTACATAAACTAATAACTACGTAAATAAATTCACAAAACACACTCTCTATTTATAAGGTGTTTCATGGCTGTTAGATTATTCGCGAATAACTTATATAAATTTTGGAGTACCATTTTATCAATCAATTTAGGAACCCGTATTTTATTTTTACACCACACGTAGCGGGTATACCAGTAGGTATCTAAAAATATAAAAATGTATGTTGGAATATCTTCGACACCGTTTGAACGATTGCGATGAAACTTTGGTGGGTTGGTGTGTGCATTCTCGGGAAGGTTTATGGAAAAAAGCCGCATTGCAAAGCATGGCGGGCAAAACTTGTCTAGAATGATATTCAGATTCCAGAAACCTTAAGCTATAATCGAATCTTTCTATTCTTATATCGAAAGCAGTTCACATAAAATATGTGTTGAAAACACTAGGACCTACCAAGTGGAACACCACCAACTGTTATCGAATATCTAATTACGAGGCAAGTAGACCGTTACGTTGCGTAACTTCAAGCAAACAGCTTCCAAGGTCGACCGTTCTCAGATTGTGGTAGGGTTGCCACTTGCCAGATACCTACAGGCTTATCATTTCCTGGATATTTCTAGGGCTACGAACGGATTTGGAGTCTAAGCTCCAACCATAACCGTTGACCGAATAATAAAAAAAATTATTAAAATTACTAATCAGGTGCAATTTTTAATGGAAAAGAAAAATGCATTGATTAGAGATCGATGTAAATTGAAACAAGATGTTGTGACAAGAATAGAGAAAGGTATGCTTCGTTGGTTTGGTCATATGGAGAGGATGAGTGACAGCAGATGTACGAAAGAGATATAATTATGGTGCTAATGTGAGTGGAAGTGTCAGCAGTGATCAAATCGCGTCCTACAAAAAGGGTAGGCGCGGAGTACTCGAAACCGACGGGCATGTATGAAGAAATGTATGGATGTAAATGAGGCGAAAGATGTAGGTATGTAAGGATCGTAGTAGTTGGCGCGCCCTGGTCTCTGCGTACCCACCCCACTGGGAAAGAGGCGTGACCTTCTTTTATGAAAGATCGTGGAAGAATATGCTCAATTTCTTTTCGGGAGCGTCATAAGAAGCGACTAAGGAATAAGATTATGTCGTAACTTTGTAAAAAGTAAGTTTTCAGGAATTTCGGGGCAGAAAAGTATAATTACTGGACACGGGACCAGACGCAAAAGTCCGGGACTATCCCGGATTTCCCGTTCATCTGGCAACCCTAGCTGGTGGGCTATTCGATTTTATGTTCTCCTAGTATCTCTGCGGGCTTGCCTGTAAATATGTGCCGAGTTATCTGGGCTAAAGAGCTGGTTTTACGGGCTATTTGTAAGGTAACAGATTTGATTTTATATTAGGTTCCTAGATTACGTTAAAATAAGTAAGGCAGTTTTTGTTGGAATAGTTTTTAGGGACGCGTTTTTAAACACTAATGGTTTTGAAATAGGTAAAGGAGTTCCATAGCACCTAACCTTTTAGGCATCACTTTCGTATACCAATTAAGATGTGTGACTTTCGAAAATAGCATTCCAGGGGCACGATCGCGCTAATTTGGAAAACCGAAGATCAATCCTTATTCAATTTTAGTTCTAATCACATTGCAATCCAGTTATTATTCAACTGTGCTGAATTCCGTTAGTGACAGCTTGAAATTGAAACGTCAGAGCAATCGATCTGTCAAACGGCTGTCATGAGCTGTGAAATGATTAGCGCGATACCTAATGTGTTAAAAGTTGTAATTCGTATGCGGTCCAATGACGTTTCAGTAGAGAATTATTTAGCATAGTCGGTCAAAGGACAAAATTTTGTCAGTGCGGATACTGAAACCAGTCGAGTAACGTCCTTTACGTACTGCAGTTTTGTAGGGAACACCTGATTTTTTCCCCATATTTCTGGCCACCCCGAAAGAGATTCTGGTCGTGAGTTTATGTATGCACTATTGTATCGACATTCCTGTATATTTCTATTTGCACTACCAAAATATTTACCTCACATATCTATTTTTACGTCGCCATTACTGTCATGTGCAGACAAAATAGTTCGTTCATATAACAAATCTCCTAATAGAACCTTAGTTACAGCGTCGTAAGAATGATAGTAGATTGATATACGTGACTTCGTGTATTGAACGAATAATAGGGTAAATGTACCTGTTGCGGACTAGAATCGCGTGCTCCGGAATTATTATGGTAATCCTAGCCATGTTGAGTCTAAAGTATGTTTATATAATAACAGTTTTATATGTCACGTTAGGGTTGGGTAGTTTTGAAGGATATGTTACGGGGATATCCCTTTAAGGATATTTTCATGAGATTATTTAAACCGGACTCTCTCTCCGTCACACTGGACAAAGTTTCGGTACTACTAGTGAAATGTGGATGTTTTGTGTTTTCTGAATATCTCTGACTACCCCCGCGGGGGGATATAATCGTGAGCATATGCTATGCTATGCTATGCTGCGAAATGAAGGAAGTAACTATACTTAAGAGTCCTTTTACCACTCTGTAGTAGCTTTGTGGCTTTTGTATTAATTCGGACCGGAGTGGAGTAGCAATTTTTTAATTCCGGTTTTTATTATTGAGAAATCTTTAGTATTGTGATGAGGTACGATTGATACCACTGAACGGTAAAATAACTCTTAATAACATTTGACACGATAAGTCGTGTTACGTTACATAACGGAATTAAAATGCCGAAAATTGAACCTTGTTCTGGCTAAGTAGGGTTGGCACGCGATTACAGTCATTTTGCTTTGTATTTTAATTATATAATTGTACTGTAATATTCAAAATTTATGTGTCAATAGTAGGTTAGTTGCAAATAATAGCTTAAGTATTTATTTTATGGGGTTAACAAGCTGTGCTATTTAAGTTTAATTTGTACTTGTTTGACCCAGTAGTGGCTCGATTACGTATAATACGGGTACAAATACTTAAAAAAAAAAGAATAGCGCAACAAAAAGAATAATTTCAATTTGCATGCTAGGGATTTACAGAATAGAGAAACAGGGCGCAGCAGGGCTAGCATGCCACGCAACATAAAGTGAAAAAACGAGAAAACTGTCATGCGCGCTCGCTTTCGCATACTAAAGGTAACATAGAAGGAGGCGAGAAAACGACAAAAATCGAAACATCATAGAGGCATGTCTCGATTTTCGTCGTTTTCTTGCATGCTTTCTCAGAGAATGCAAGGTGGAGGCATGAATACATTTAATTCTGTTTACAAACGAAACACTACTCACAAATAGTCATAACAAAATGTTTGGCGTTACGTTTCTCATGCTTTTAATTTTAATGTTATCCTATTAAAATGTAAGTAAGTATAATTAGTGTCCAAAAAGTCAAAGTCCTTTTTTGTGGGCCAACCACCAATCGATGAAATAATTTATTTCATGTCCTTAGTAGTTTTGTCACAAAGGTTCTGTCCCCCCTTAGGGAATATGATCGTGAGGCTCAGCATGTATGTATGGTAGATACAAGGCACCATATAGGCTTTATAATTTATCTCATAAAGCCATAAACTTAATGCTACTTCAGCATTGCCATTAACACAATAATGGGTGATGAATAAAGTTATCTTAACAATACTTTTTATAGCGTAAATTGTTTTACGAGAGTTTCTGATAAGTCTACTTATAAGTCAGCAGGAAAACTCTATTAGTTATGTTTGCATTATGTACACATTTCAATACTCACTCTTCTTTTCTACCTTCTGATATCATATCACACAAAGAGTACGTTAATTACATGAAAAAAAAATTATTCTTGCCGATCTAACTAAAAATCTGTTTTAATTACCATTTTTTAAAAATCTACATCCATATCCAATGGTTATGTTTGACTAAATATATGACAAAAGTGTTAGGGTCAATCAAATAAAATAGTCCAAACAAATATAACGTAATTTCTAAGAATGTCTGAACTATTTATGGCAACAATAACGCCACTTATCCTGTTAAAACCTAGCGTCATAACAACTACAGTTGATCGCTAAATTGTCGTGAAGATTCATTGTATAACGTAGTCTATTTAGTATAAATAAAATATAGTCGTCATCGGAGCGAAATTCATGATATACCAGATTTTAAATCGAATCATAAGCTTTCAAAATTTTCAAACACAAAAAGTTTCATCAAAATCGATAAATAAATAAAAAATTAAAAATGTTTATTTGATTACAATTTACCGGTATACAAATTTTAATGATGGCGTCCAGTAATTTTCATGTGATAATGATGAAAACATTTTACTGGGTTCTTACCTCGTTATTTAAACTCAAAATATCTAGGCCTTAAATAATTATACGTTTAGAATCTTTTCTACTAATTATTATCTAAACACCTTTTTAATCTAGTTTGCATTAACTTTAATTTTATGTAGATTTATAATTTTATGTAAAGAATTTTTTTATTTACGGTATGTATTTATTTCAATTAAACTGTCCTTAATCACCACACAAATCACTGTCTAAAATAATGAAATAAATTATAATAACTTTCACCAAAACCTTATCACCAAAACGACATGCAAAGATAACAAGTTACGATGTTAAAAGTAAAAGCAACTTGGGATAGGTCACTTTATCACTGGGGACAAGAGGTCGCGCGTTTATCAACCAGTCTATTACAGGCCTTCTCACCCTATCAATAAAGGGAGATAAAGTTTTACATATTATATTACGGCATGGTGTTTTTTATTTTAATAGTTTTGTAGGTAGAATTAAAAAAAAATTATTGTAATAATCATAATAAAATTATAATTAAAACAGATTTTAAAACTAATACTAAGAAGTTACTTCACCGTTTGAGAGCAGTCGGTATTACGTACTTAAGATAAAAAAAAAGTCATTGGTATACCTACATGGTACAATGGTATATACAGTCGGCCGCAATAAGTTATACAGGGTGTAACAAAACACCCTAGTAATACTTAAGGGGGTGCTTCAGACCATCAAACTGAACAACTTTCACGATGGAGCCAATGTCGAGAAAAAATAAAAAATATCTGCCGTCCCATACATTTGAGTCGAGACGGTATAGCAGTTTTGTATGAAAGAGCGGATTTTTTTTTCGCTATTTCGATGTTGGCTCCATAGTGAAAGTTGTTCAGTTTGATGGTCTGAAGCACCCCCTTAAGTATTACTAGGGTGTTTTGTTACACCCTGTATACACTTTAGTACTACGACGACGGCGACGTAGAACAAAAGTGTATACAACTTATTGCGGCCGACTGTTCATGGCATGTCATTCGTACGGATTCGAACATGGACCTCAAGATTGCGTTTCCATAGCTCTCCGCAATATGGGATCTAGAATGTCCTAGATGGGAGTGGGACCAATATAATTAAGAATACTCAACCCGAATGTTATGTGATAAATAAAATTGATTTTTTTTTATTTATAGATTAATGGACTCTTGCTTGTGCGTTAGCACTGCATTTCCGCCAGTGTCAAATAGTTTATAGGGAGAATCTATCCCAATCTCAGGGATTGTTTCTGGACAAGAACAAGAAGAGATTGAGGAATGCGGAGCCTCGTGGCAGACAAAAACGCGACGCGCGAAACCACGCGAGACGAGTGCTCGGGTCAGTTCCTGCAACGCGTGACTCAAATAAAATTGATAATGATAAATGATAATTAATAAGAAATAACTGCCTCCGTGGTCGAATGGTTAAGAGCATTGGCTCTCGACACGGAGGTCGTGGGTTCGATTCCCACGGGGGACACCTAGTGATATGTCACTTTGTGCGTTTTTCCCCAGTTGGTTAGGACATTACAGGCTGAATCACCTGATTGTCTGAAAAGAAAAATTATTCCGTACTTCGGATGGCACGTTAAGCTGTTGGTCCCGGTTACTATCTCTGGTGGTAGTAGTGACATAAAAACCACTTCAGAGGCCGTAAGGCGGTCTGAAAAAACTCTTGACACCAGGGCTCTGCCCACACAATAAGAAGAATAAGAAATAATTTTATTTTTTAAAGCATTGTTATACAAACGGACGAACAATACATTTAAAAAAAGAATTTTAACAAATTGATACAGCATGTCAAAGTTGATAGACTTAAATAATATTTAACACAATTTAATCGACCATAAACAATGTTTGATAACAAATGATATTTGTTATTTCAATCTGTGATGTGATGTATGCCCATTGTTTTTGACAGTCAATTGTTAATTTGTTACCCTTTGATCTGTTATGTATGTATTGTTTTCTTTTGTATTGTTTATACAAACTTCCGTGTTTATAAAATAAACATTAATAGGCACATACGTACACGACCTTAATCCCTTCCAGGTGTGAGCAGAAACCTTGTTAAACTTGTGATGAAATGATCAGTCGGTTTTATACGGCAGTTTTTGTTAATCTAAGAATTTTCGTACAAGATTTTTTTCATAAATTAAATTGAGACAATTACGTCACTTTAATGGGTGAGATTGTACGCATGATGCTAAACAACTTTCCCAACGGAACGTAAGGGAAATTCGAAAAAAAAAACTACTTTTCATACAAGTGTTCGATCAGTTGATAGCTGACATTTTTTGCGAGTTTCCTATACACGGTGTTAGGGTAAACAGGCGCATTACTTTAAGGGCAGGTTATCCCAGTGCAAGGGTCTCTTTCTTACAAGCATAAGTTTGCAATTAGCCATCCCACTTCAATTGAAAGCAGGATCGCAAAAAGGCGTATTTTTCATCAATATCTTTTCTCTTGGGTGTTTGGGGTAAAAACTAACCTCTGAATAATGTAGGCAATGTCATTTTCAATTTTTTTAATTTATGGTGTTACCTTTAAGTAAAACTAGAAAAATTGTCATTAACTAATTTATCTTTGCATGGTTTTATGGGCGAGAGAAGTAATAACTATCGTGTTTTGAACCTAAGAAGAATATTCAAGAACAGTTTATGAACAACAACATATATTTTCTGTATTAAAACAACGACTATTTCATATTTGAAATATCTTGACCTACGGAACCCTCGGTGCGCGAGTAGCCCGACTCGCACTTGACCGGTTTTATTTCATATAACGTAGGTCTATTCGAATATATCGTCAACATCGCATATCGAAGCAACCCCCTTGAGACGGAATTCTGAGATGAAATTGGATCGCATGTATACTATGCCACTTCTGTTCATTTTGTTTGCAGTTCTGCAGTTTCTACTCAACTGCAGAGAAGCCAAAAGGAGGGTAATGTTGTTAACGCGGAGAGAGTGAAATTGAAATCATTTGAAGGCATCCATCTCTGCGAATCATGAAGAAAGACGTTTACTGCATTGTTAATAAATACTGGACTGGAAAAATTTAAAATGACTTGCCATTGACTCGATAGAAGAAGAATAAAAACAAGAGACATGTTAAAAATATAGTCTACAGAAAAAAGAGCCTCGCGCATGGTGCATAAGGTGGTGCTGGTGTGGCATTAGGGCACCTTGAGTGGTGCCACAGTATAATAAATATTATCGACGGGGAAGTGCTAACAACTCCCAACTTACAAAAACCAAATTTTCGACCAGAAGAAAAAACCGTTTTTTATTTTTCCCAGAAGTTTAAGAAAAATGTGTAAATGGAAATTTTATACTTAAATGGACCAGTTTGTAAGGTAATAACCAAAATTTGTTTGGAATAAGCCTTTTGGTCGCAGGGAATAAGTATTTAGCGAGATAATGATAGAAGGAATCAGGTCGTTTTCGTGAAAAAATGAAGTTAGGAGTTGTTAACACTTCCCCGTCGTTATGGTACCTACTACATATAGTACGAACACTCACTGACCACTGCCACCCCCACACCCCCTCT
This sequence comes from Agonopterix subpropinquella, assembly GCA_922987775.1. Lineage (NCBI taxonomy): Eukaryota > Metazoa > Arthropoda > Insecta > Lepidoptera > Depressariidae > Agonopterix > Agonopterix subpropinquella. The sequence continues at coordinate 16,090,135 of OV277709.1, read as the reverse complement.
TGGTAGGAAACCTGGGAGAAAATTTAGGCAATAGTGTATTCCTGTCTCAGGCAGTACTCAGTATTACACATGCTCACATCTTACTGTAAATTTTTAACATTTGTATGAAGTGACAGTCAAGCCATAGATTACTAAAGAGTTAACTAGCAAAGTGCCCAATGGGAAACTAAGTCGTCTTAAAAAAACACAAAATGGAGCACTAAATCTATTCTAAGAAACCACAAGGAAACCACAAGGTTAAACCGATAAATATTGATTTTTAATAATAACCACACACATAAATCATATACCTAATACACACATCTAGCTAAAAATCATATTCGTCACAAGAAGACTACTACCTCAGAGTACTATAATTACCTCCTACTGGTACTGGTCATGAGTCTCTTAATAGGGTGCTAGGGTTTACCCTAAACCGTTTACAGTTGGATTACTTTAAGGGATGACTGAACCCATGTTACGGAAGAAAGGACAACCGACGCTCGAAATAATCTGGTCTATGATGTAATTCCAAGAACTGCAGTACATCATAAAAACTGTTATGCCATGTGTGCCAGAATATTTAATGCACTTCCCAGCGATGTAAAAGAACTGCCCTTAAAATTCTTCCGGCGTAGGCTGGTAAAATGGCTCCAAGAAAAACAATTTTACACACTAAAAGAATTACTTTGCCCTAATGCATGACTGATACATTAAATAAAATGTATTAATTATGTTATCAATAAAAAGTCTACGTAATAATTATACTTAATAATATTGTAATGCTAAGGTTTAGTTAATTTAATGATAAAGCTATTAAGCTACATTTCGATTTCTTTCTGTATATAATTTTGATAATCAACCTAATTTTATATTGTATGTCAGACCTCTGACTAAATGTGCTGATCTATTTGTAAATTACCACCTATTAACCCAATATGTACCACATTTATCACAATAAATATAATTTCATTTCATTTCATTTCATTTCATTTCCCTTGAAAAAATACCAGAAAATGTATAGAAGTTTTGACTGAAGTCAAAATAAATGTGTAATAAATTTTGTGGTTTTATAAAAACGACTCAGATAGTATCATTTATTTTTATTTAACGAGTTATTTAGTCATTTATTATTAATGAATTATAAAAAAGCAGCAAGCCCAAAACGGCTGTCAATGTTGTTTGATAGGAGGTGATGCGAGCTCAATTTTTTTTTTATATAAAAATGATAAAAACTAATAAAGCATTATAAAATAAACTGATGTCTGCAATTAGTTTCTAGTGTTCCATATACCATAATAAAAATAGAAGTGCGGTTATAATTTTTTTGGTATTATGTGCCGGATGTCCTTTCCCTAAGAAACCAGCAAAACGAATTTTGGACTATCCATACTAAATCAGCAGATCGAATGTATGTGTGAAAAGTTGAATGTTTTTTGTTTTGTGAATTTCTTTTCACTCCTTTGGGAAAGTATTTCTGTATCATCATCATGAAAACAATCACCTAGTAAAGTATTAAAACAGTCTTCTCTAACACCCTGTATAATTATGACAATAAATAAATAACTACTTACAGTTAAGTTTAATACGAAAATAAAATTATTAATAAACCATAATTTTGTATGTTTTATCATGAGTTCAAAGGTCAATGACTTGCATACGTCCGGCGGTCCGTTACGAATTCAGTAAATAAACTATAAAACGTATTACTCACCCGCTTCTAGATATTACTCTTTGCCCATAGACCATATACATCTTAACTCTGTAGAAGTGTCATTTAAAGAAAACCAATCATCCATACAAGCTGCTAACAGATGAACAATTAACTTGAGAAGCGTACTGAACAACATTAGACATAGGAAAAAAAAACGGCTAAGTGTGGGAAGGTGTAGCGTAGGTGTAGCGAAGGACAAATGGCAGGACAACGTCTGCCGGGTCAGCTAGTATTTAAATATAAAAAAATAAAAAAACCAAAATAATAACCCACTCTGGCTCAATAAGGTCCTTAGCTGTGCATTGGGAATTAGGCTGTAGATGTAGAGCGTGCCAAAGAAATAGACATACAAACATACATACATACATACATACATACATACATACATACGCTCGAAAAACATAACCCTCCTTCTGGCGCAGTCGGGTAAAAATGCCGCCAGCATAATGGGCACATTTGATCCAAGCATAGCCAGAACCGACCCTTTAGATTAGAATAAAATGTTTTCCCTTAGGCGATTATCACACTAGCGACGCGTCCCGCCGCGGTGCGCGGAGCGGCATAGTCGCCTTCCCGCGCATTGACGCGTCGGCAGTGTGTTGTCCTAGGCGTGTTTTCTATATAAATTGAAATACTTGCATACAATGTTAAAATCTGCGGCCCCGCGCTACGCGACGGGGCGCGGTGCAGTGTGATAATCGCCTTATGTTAGTTATTTAAATACATGTTCTTTGTTAAGTCTAGTTATATTTTAGTTTTACGATATTATTCATATTTTGTTTTATGACTGGTTTAAATAATTAATAAATAAACTTATTTCATATAAGAATCGATCGATAGATCTATTATTTATTTGCACACTGATTGGATTATTCTTTGGCGTAAGTATATGGTTTCTGTAGGAGCATACTTTGAGGGTTGTCAAATAAATTCGCATGAATAACTAACATTTTGTGTATTTTTAATCTTTTTCCGGTATTTTCTTGACAGAGTAGTATAGGCTATATTTTATTTTGACACGCAAACAAAGTCGCGGACAAAAGCTTACAGTAAATAATAATCTTAATAATTGTACCGCCACTTCTACTAGTCGATTCTATTCTTAGCTCTTCACGTGCGCAGACGCAGCTGCCTATATTGTTATGATGTCATTATTATATTGTTAGAAACATAGGTCAATATAATGAACTGAATTGTCGGAAGATAATACATGGCTTTTATTAAATGAAACATCTAGTTCTTGACTTGTAATTTTAGATCAGCTGAAAAGATTTTGATTAGTGAAAACGGTTTTAGTATGAAATCTATGTCATCATCATCATCAGCATATTATACAGGATATAAACTCAAATGCTTTACATATTTTAGGAGTACATTCTCAGTGTTGGCTCCACAGTGAAAATTGTTCAGGTTTATGGTCTGAAGCAGCCCCTTAAGTGTTACTAGGGTGTTTTGTTATACCCTGTATATGTATAAGGTCCTTCTTAATATGTTGACACTTTTTGTTATCCATAGACGAAGAATTTTTCGCTTACGCGGATGATCAGACTGTCAAACTGAACAACTTTCTCTATGGCACCAACATCGAAATCACGAAAAAAATCTGCTCTTCAATGCAAAACTGAAAATCTACTCATGTATAATAATAAATACAAATACAAATATCTTTATTAACAAAATAGAAATTCAGTACACATGATACAATGGACCCCGCATGCGGCAAGCCAGAATCTCGGGAATCCTCTACGATTTATCAGGAAAAATTACAAATAGGAGGACAGGATAGGATATAAGGTGTAGGATATAGGTGTTTATTGGTATAGGATTTTAATAACAGCTGATTTTTTATCGCGTTTTCGAAGTTGGCTCCATAGTGAAAGTTGTTCAGTTTGATGGTCTGAAGTTCCCCGTCAAGTATTACAAAGGTCTTTTGTTACCTCCTGTATAAATGTAGGTATGAATACGTGACCCAGACGACAGATTATTTAACAAAAATTCCACTCAGTTAAAACGCAGACAGAGAGTCAGAGATTCTCAGAACTGTGTCCAGACGTCCTCCAATTGTTTTAGAAGCCGGTTTTGATGTCCTGTGTTTTATAATCTTTATATTTGTTCAGAATGAAACCTAGCTTAGCTTGCCGTGCCGCCGTGGAGCCGTGGTGGTCCAGTGGCGAGTAACCTTGCCTGCCGTGCAGGAGGCGATGGTTCGATCCCCGTCCAGGCCGACTCGTACCAATGAGTTTTTCGGAATTTATGTACGATTTGTAACACCACTAGCTTTTTGGTGAAGGAAAACATCGTGAGGAAACCTGCATGCTTCAATTTCGAGACATGTATTTTACCTACTGTCCATTACAAGTGGCGATGGGCTCACTCCCCGTCACACTGGACAGAGTTTCGGTACTATTAGTGAAACGTGGATGTTCTGAGGATTCAGAATATCTCTGACTACCCCCTCGAGGAATATAGTCGTGAGCATATGCATGTATGCATATGCATGCATGAAACCTAGCTTTTTAAATAAACCTGCAGTCGTAGCACAGTATAAGAAAGAGAATCTATTTCTACATACAGTACGGACACTCCCTGCCTCCCACCAACTGTTTACCTCACCCCCTCTGCTGCCCTCTGGTTACCTCGGCGGTTACCTGTAGCCTAAAAAACAAAGATAATATAATCTCAGGACGAAGGACAAAAACTCTTTTTAAATAGACGGGTGTCAAAGCGTTTTATTTACGAAAAATAAAAGTCATGTACCGCACGCAGCTAAAGTTGTTATATAGTTGTTGTATACCTAGACTTCGTTTCGCATGTGCTGACGTCATCTTGTCAATTTCTGTATTTTGTGGGCAGTGTTCGGGGTGTGGCCGTAGTATGATCGCGCGCAAATAGAAAGAGAGCTAAGGAGCGATAGTGCTTTATCACGCTGCCATCCCGCTGCCATACTACGCCCGCTGCGGTCTGCAAGATATAAAAATTAGAAGAATATGTTTTTATAATATTTATTGCAGTCGCGCTGTCCCCAAGCAACAGAGCTACCAGTGCAAAAGTGACAACTGCAGCTCGGACTCATTTTACCTACATAAAAAAAAGAAAAGAGGAAATCACATTCTCGTATTCCTCTGTTTCCTGACAAACGACACCTCACTAAATTTATTTAAAAAAAAAATATTTTTGTGGTAGGGGGTTGTATGAGACAGTTGCAGTTTTATATGGGACAGCAGGTATTTTTTTTCGTAATTTCGATATTGGTCCCACAGTGAAAGTTGTTCAGCTTTATGGTCTGAAGCATCCTTAGACAATTTAATAGTATGGACGCGTAACGCGTGTCATTCTCCTATCAACATTTTCTGCCACTTTTTGGGCGGGGGGCGAGGTAACATGAAATCCGCAACTTTGGATTTTATTCCCTATATCTTTAGATTCTAATTTTGAATGTTAAAAATAATGAAAAGTAGTCTCGTGTGAACCCAAAACGATCTTAGTTCAAAATTATTGTTTCGCTATTATAGGCTGTCTCGTTTAGTGATAAGGTATAAAATTGAGTATAAATGCGCAAGATTAATTGATCTAATACCGTGGCAGAGGGGAAATGCTACCGCAAGGCCAGTCCTTACTATTAAATTGTCTAAGGAAGCATCCCTTTAAGTAAGTGTCTCATTTAATTTTACACCCTGTATAACAATATCAAATATCGTTGAAGAACGGTTAACCGTTGTATTTAACATACATTTTAATGTGTTTTGTATAATTCTCAGCCTACTATCGGGACCGTTAGTTCAGACAAAGAGTTTGAGTTCATGACGGACGGACGCACGAAGGTCGGGGTGACCCTGCGATATACTTTGTTTTTTTTTACGTCCCCGCCAGACGATGATCGAATTTGCAAGCGGTTTCCGTTGTAAAACTAGTTTGGAATATACTCACGACTATAGACTGTTAGGGTAAACAGTTGCATTACTTCAAGGGGTGATTGTACCCATGATACTGAACAATTTTCCCTAAGAAACATTATAGGAAATTCGTAAAATAAAATTTGGACTTTCTATACTACATGCAATCAGCTGATCGAACTTTTGTATGAAAAGTCCAAAATTTTATTTGCGAATTTCCTATAATTATGTTTGTTTGGGAAAGTTGTTCAGTATCATGATGGGTAAAATCAATAAAAAGTTATTCAACTGTTTATCTTAACACCCTGTATATTCCACGAGGGGTTAGATTATAATACATTAATGTACATTGGGTACCTTAGGTTCAGAATTCAATTTTAGGGTCCCATTCCCAAAGGGTGCTAATTGGACCCTATTACTATTACTAAGCCTAGGCTCTCCGTCCGTCCTAACTTTAAAGGGCTATCTTTTGAAACGTAATAGGCAGCGAGTTGTAATTTTCACAAATTATGTATATTACGTGTGTTTATATTATTATTTAGGATTTGCAAAAAAAATAATTCAAAAATTAAGGGGTTCCTCATACAAAAAACGTGTTTTTTCAAGGATTTTTTTATTTTTGCTCTATCTTAAAAACGGCATTATATACAAACGTCAATCTGGGTGTGATAATCGAGCATACTCTAAAGTGAAGTAACAAATAATAAAAACCAGTAATGTGTATGTCGGGTTGGGACGCATCGTCTTGAAACAAGTCTTGACATAAATAGTATTTTCTTTTTTCTTTCTTTTTCACTTCTTTCTTTTTTTCTTCTTTCTTTTTCTTTTTTCTTTTCTATTCTTTCTTTTTTTCTTCTTATGAATTTTTTTATCAAACCTACTAACATTAAATGGACATCCCTACTACAATTAAGTGGTCAAGTCAATTTTTGTTGAATGACAAACTGACAGACAGATTGAGATAGTGAATTAGAGCTTCCGCTACGATGATAAGTTGTGTTTGTGTGTCGGCTTGTGCCACATCTCATGTTTAAATATAGATAAAGTTGTTGGCAAACAGTTGTATGGTGCGTTTTAAATTTTATTATACAGGGTTTAAACTTAAGCGCGTTACATACTTTAGGGGCTGCTTCAGTTCATCAAACTGAAAAGCTTTCATATAAAAACGAAATCGTGAAAAAAAATTCGTTGTTCCATTAATAGAATCTGTTAATGGCTACTCGATCTAAATGCATGAAACAACAGATTTTGAGCCGCGGTGATCCAGTGGTGAGTAACCTTGTCTGCCGTGCAGGAGGCGATGGTTCGATCCCCGTCCAATCCGACTTGTACCAATGAGTTTTTCGGAATTTCTGTACGATTTGTAACACCACTGGCTTTTCGGTGAAGGAAAACATCGAGAGGAAACCTGCATGCTTCAATTTCGAGGCATGTAATGTAATGTCCATTGTAAGTGGCGACGGGCTCACTCCAAGTCACACTGGACAGAGTTTCGGTACTATACTAGTGAAACGTGGATGTTCTGAAGTTTCAGAATATCTCTGACTACCCCCTCGGGGAATATAGTCGTGAGCATTATGCTTATGGATAAGGAATGAGTAGGTATTATTAGAGGAAATTTGCCCCAAATAATGAGAAATGGACAACTGCATCCGTGGTCTAATGGTTAAGAGCATTGGGCTCTCGACACGGAGGTCGTGGGTTCGATTTCCACGGGGGACACCTAGTGATATGTCACTTTGTGCGTTTTTCCCCAGTTGGTTAGGACATTGCAGGCTGAATCACCTGATTGTCTGAAAAAAAAAATGCTTCCATGCTTAGGATGGCTTGTTAAGCCGTTGGTCCCAGCTACTATCTCTGGTGGTAGTAGTCGTTACATAAAAAACACGATAGAGGCCGTAAGGCGGTATGAAAAAACTCTGACACCAGGACTCTGCCCACACGATAAGAAAGAAAGAGAAAGTTTGAAAGAAGCACATATGACGGAAAAATTGCAGGGTGATAGATTATCGTGGTATGGGCATGTGATGCGGAGAGACGAGTGTCATGTTACGAGACGAGTGTTAAGTATGAATGTGGATGGCTGTGGTAGAAGAGGCAGGTCGAAGAAAAGATGGAATGATTGTGTGAAGGATGATATGTGTAAAAAAGGGGTGAGTGTTGAGACGACGGCTAAGAGAGATGAATGGAAGAGGATGAGATATTGCGCCGACCCCAAATAATGGGAAATGGGCAAGAGAATGATGAGGTGCAAAAATGAGGGAGAAATTGAGGCGAGGCCATTAGTTTTCCTGCGACTTTGGCCGCACAAATTATATACCAGATTTTCAGTCAGATCATAAGCTATCAAACAAACAAAGTTTCATCAAAATCGGTTCAATAGTTTTTGCTTGATGCTCGATCAAACAAACAAACAAACTTATTTTTTTAAATTTAGAGTTTCATAATATTACTCGTAGTACTAGTATTAAACCGCGACGTCGCCCGCACAAATTATATACCAGATTTTAAATCAGATCATAAGCTATCAAATAAAAAAAAAATCATCAAAATCGGTTCAGCAGTTTTTGCGTGATGCTCGTTCAAAGAAACAAACAAACACACAAACAAACAAACAAACAAACAAAAAGACAGACAAAATATCCAAAAATTGAAATCAGGGACACCCAAAAACCACATCGTAACTTTTTTTTGTTAATATCTTCAATGTACAGACACACTTCTGTTACAGTTTTATAATAGTATAGATACAGGGTGAAACTGATATCATTAGCATCCTTTTAAACTATGGGAGCAAACCAATTGAAGTCTACTGCTCCATACTAAATTGCAATGCCTACTCCACTCAAATGTATGCAACAGCAGATTTTTTATTTGCTCCGATCGGTTTGCTCCCATAGTAAAAGTTGTTCAGTGTGATGGGTAGACTCTTAGTTTATAAGGATGCTAATGATATCAATTTCACCCTGTACAGGGTGCTAATGATATCAATATCACCCTGTACAGGGTGAAATTGATATCATTAGCATCCTTTTAAACTAAGAGTCTACCCATCAAACGCAACAACTTTCACTATGGGAGCAAACCGATCGGAGCAACAAAAAAATCAGCTGTTCCATACTAAACTGCATCACAGACTGCAATGTCGACGCGACACAAATGTATGCAATAGCAGATTTTTTTTTTTTGCTCCGATTGGTTTGCTCCCATAGCGAAAGTTGTTCAGTTGCGAAAGTATAAAGATTCCTTATTTGTACGGAACCCCAAAAACGTAACGGACCGAATTTTTCTAATATTAATTAAGTAGGGTAAGTAGGGTCGTCTCCTCGTGTTTATCATCTCTTAGCTTTGAAACAAAAACATCGGAACAATAAGATTTATTAGGTATCTTATCTATACGACAATATCATTTTACAAGCATGCAAATTGTAATTTTATTTTAGACTATCCTGTTTCAATACAAATTAAATTCTCAGAATTAAAAACAAACAACACTATTGTGTTTCAATTTAATTGTCCCTACTACATTTAAATACTGTTTAATATTCAGATGTACAGTGCGCATGTCCAACATTACACCAGCCAGCACGTACGGTCAACAAAAGCGGAACAATAGTGGAGATTCGTTAGTGATACGTAAGCTGGAAGAGGTACTGTTGGTTCTCGATGTAACTGACATTTGGAGCGAGAACATCGTGAGATCAAAAGCGAAGATTTTGCGATAACTTACAAAAACAAATAGGTACAATATTTATTTATACAATATAGGTTCAATATTCGGTCCATATTAGTATACTGTCTTACCTTTTGGATTTAGGACGCCTTCAAATAAGTCACTATGAGCCACGCTATTGCAGCGCAGAACTACACTACAGCCACGAATTGCTTATAATATGGATTTATATAAGCAGCAATGTAGCCATGCTACACACCTCTTAGCGACTAATTTGAAGAGGCCAGGATCATAAATATTAAAATAGCTCGGATTAAATATCTTTACGAAAACATAAAGCCTAATTACCTACAGCAAATGAGTTCATCCATCACCACTAATAAATATTATGACATACAGTATTGTTAAAAAGCGCTTAGTAGAAAACTTCACTATTATGATGATGAAAACTGATCAGAGTTCAATACACCTGATTATCGAATCAAACAGTAGGGAATAGAATAACTAAGTATTAAATTATTTTTATCAGTAGCATGCCAGGCAAGACAAAACCGATAAAATGTGAAACATGTTAACGGCGCGCTCGTTTTGGCAACCGTAAAGTAACAAATACAGAGACAGACAGACATCTCGATTTTTTTCGTTTCGTCAAAGATGACATGCTAGCTCCCTGGGTGACAAAGAAAGAGACAGTTTGCCCCGTAAAGGAATAATAATGCGAATTAGATCGAGTTACGTTCGAGAAGCAATAGTAACTCAATATGCATAACACAGTGCTACGTCGAACAATATGAGAACGGGGGAGCTTTGTTCGTGCAGTGTTCCGATCTGTCAACCATCGTTGTATTTATAATATGAGTTTAGTATAGAACTATTATCTAAACTATTATAAAACTGTAACAGAAATGTGTCTGTACATTGAAGATATTTAAAAAAAAAAATTACGACATGGTTTTTACCTGTCCCTGATTCCAAATCACCAATTTTTGGATTTTTTGTCTGTCTGTTTGTTTGTTTGTTTGTTTGTTTGGGTGTTTGTTTGTTCGAGTATCACGCAAAAACTACTAAACCGATTTTGATGAAACTTTTTTGTTTGATAGTTTATCATCTGACTTAAAATCTGGTATATAATTTATGCGGACGAAGTCGCGGGTAAATAAATAAATAAATAAATATCTTGGACAATGTCACACAAATTATCTAGCCACATTTAAAGTACCAGAATCTAGCCTGGACTTGTATTATGATGACAGACAACTATATAGAATACATATATAAATACAAACATCCATGACTCGGGTACAAATATTCATATTCATCATACAAATATTTGTCCCTTACGGGATTCGAAATGCTCGTTTATTATAAGTATTAACTATGTAGCGCTCTCACATTCCCTGCTACCTCTACAGGCGCGGCGACAGCTTCTGCGGAGGGCAAGAAGAAGAAGACATGCAGCCATTCCATGCAGCCATGCATGCATTTGCGCCATTCGGGGGTGGGTGGGTGGTGACTCTCCACCCCGAATGGCGCAAATATACAGCGTGTAACAAAACACCCTAGTAATACTTAAGGGGGTGCTTCAGACCATCAATCTGATCAACTTTCACTATGGAGCCAACGTTGAGAAAAAATAAAAAAATCTGCTGTCCCATACATTTGAGTCGAGACCACGTCGAGACGGTACTGCAGTTTTGTATGAAAGAGCGGATTTTTTTTTCTCGATTTTATCGTTGGCTCCATAGTGAAAGTTGTTCAGTTGGATGGTCTGCAGCACCCCCTTAAGTATAACTAGGGTGTTTTGTTACACCCTGTACAGCCCTCACCCAGGGCTGCATGTCTTGGAGACCCTGGGACTATTATTATATTATAATTATCTTCTCTTTTTAGGGTTCAAAGGAACCTGTCTGTATGTCTGTCTGTTGTCTGTCTGTATGCCCCACCTCAATAACTCGCTCGGCATGAAGACAGATAACAGTAACCTAAAAGCAGAAATGCTGTAATTATGAGGTGTCGTTAGATAGGTCTAGTCCAATGTATAATTCTTTCGTTATAATAAATCGTTATAATTCTTATTGGCTAGTTAGAGGTGGCGGAACGACCAGTGGCCAGAGGTTGCCCAAAACAGGAACGAGTGGAAGAGCAATGGAGAGGCCAGCAGTGGGATGAAGTAGGCTAATAAATAAATAAAAAAAATTCTTCTGTTTCGAGGTATCTGAGCTCGAAGTCGAAAATAGGGCGTACTTCCCGGATCCAGTCCGACACGCTCTTGTTTTTTTAGGGTTCCGTACCCAAAGGGTGAAAACGGGACCCTATTACTAAGCCTACGTTGTCCTTCCGTCCGTCCGTCCGTCCGTCTGTCCGTCTGTCTGTCCGTCCGTCCGTCTGTCCTACCTATTTAGGGCTGTAACTTTTGAACCGTAATAGCTAGATAGTTGAAATTTTCTCAGATTACGCGTTATTGCGGCGGATTTGTCAACAAATAATAAAAATTTCAAAAAGTTAAAAATTAAGGGGGGTTCTCAACAGGAAACTAGTTTCATCAACGTTTTTTCTTCACGCTCTATCGTAAAAACGGTAATACATGCAAGCGTCAAACTTCGTGTGATTATAGAACATACTCTACAAAATAACAACGAATACTAAAAAACGGCCAAGTGTGAGTCGGTCTCGCGCTAAAGGACCCGGACAAAAAACTATTTTTTTTCTGAGTTAATAATGTTGTGTTCTGTAGTGGTGTGGTACGGAACCCTCGGTGCGCGAGTAGCCCGACTCGCACTTGACCGCTTTTATTTACATGTAATTTTAGGATGACTTCTTTTGTGGTTTTCTAATCCCGGAATTCTATATTGAGTTAATATACAGGGTGAAATTGATAATTAACATTAGTATCCTTTTAAACTAAGAGTCTCATCAAACTGAACAACTTTTACTATGGGAGCAAACCAAGTTAGCAACTAAAAAATCAGCTGTTCCATACTAAACTGCAATGCTTACTCGACTCAAATGTATGCAACAGCTAATTTTTTATTTGCTCCGATCGGTTTGCTCCCATAGTAAAAGTTGTTCAGTTTGATGGGTAGATTCTTAGTTTAAAAGGATGCTAATGATATCAATTTCACGCTGTATAGTGTTAGTATGTTTTCGTCATTTGTATGGATCCTTCCACTTTCTTACTTTATAACTGCCTAGTTTATCAGTCCAAGATAACGTAGTACGTTTTAACACCATTAAGATAAAGGTCTAAATTAAGGCGGCCGTCCTTGGCACCCCGTAATCGTAAACGTAGATAACGATTGTTACCAATGACTAAACGCGCAAGCAGTAGCGATAATATAATACTATAGGTAAGTATATTCAATAACAGCTCGGTTTCAACAAAGACAGATTGTTAGTCAGATGCTGGGAACTTATTGTCAGCATCTGACTAACAATCTGTCTTTGTTGAAACCGAACTGTTATTTAGCTGTAAGTTCTCCAAAAAGGAAATAAATAAATAAAAATAAATAAAATAAATAATCTTTATACCCCCTCGGGGAATATACAGGATGTAAGGGACCTTCGCAAACAGAAACGGTGAACTCAGACCATCAAACTGAACTACTTTCACTATGGAGCCTACCTCAGGAATCGCGAAAAAAAGCAGCTGTCCCATACGAAACTGCTGTACCTACGTACCCGACTCAAATGTACGGGGCAGCAGTTTTTTTTTTCGCGTTATTGAGGTAGGCTCCATAGTAAAAGTTGTTCAGTTTGATGGTCTGAGTTCACCGTATTAGTTTGCGGAGGGATGTCCCTTACACCCTGTATCTACAATCGTGAGCATAATATGCTAATTAATGCTATCATACCTTTGTGTTTGTGTCCCGCAGTTTCATAGTGCATCGCCGTTTAAGATTTTATCAAATTCTACCAGTTGTTATTTGAAAAATTACGCAAAATTAAATCCAGACCATCCTAATTGTTAAAAACTCATTATCATCATCATCAGCCTACAAACCCAGAATCGTTAAAAAATAATTATCATCATCATCACCCTACAAACGTCCCACTGCAGGGCATAGGCCTACCTCTGAGGGATGCATATGGGAGTTAGTCCACCACGCGTGCCCAATGCGGATTGGTGGACTTCACATACACATCAGAATTTCTTCTTCAGAGTATGAAGGTTTCCTCACGATGTTTTCCTTCACCGTTTGAGAGCAGTCGTTACGTACGTAAGTTAGAAAAATTAATTGGTACATGGCATGTTGTTCGTGCGGATTCGAACCCGGACCCCCATAATTCGGTGTTCATACCTCTCCGCAACGCGCCACCGACGACACTCCCATTCAGTGGTGTATTGTACAGGGTCCTTCTGAATATGCTGACACTTTTTTAAGGGGATGATCAGACCATCAAACTGAACAACTTTCTCTAAGGGACCAACATCGAAATCGCGAAAAAAAAAATCAGCTGTCCCATACATTTGGCTCGAGTAGGTTTGCAGTTTTGTATGGACGAGTTGTTTTTTTTTTCGCGATTTCGATGTTGGTGTCATAGAGAAAGTTGTTCAGTATGACGGTCCGATCATTATCCCCCCTTAAAAAAGTGTCAGCATCATAGATTTATACAGGGTGTCCGGTAAATAATGGATCAACGTTAAGGGGATGATAGCTTACATAATTGTCTAAAACTAATTTAAATAGTTTTCAAAAAAAACCTAGGGTTACCACGATTTTTTATTTTTTAGGGATTTGTTCTATTTCTCTACCAGGACTCAGTTTTTTTAGTGCTGTCGCTGCAAATGATAACATTTTTAAGATCTGATTTTTGATAATGAACGCTGAATAGTTCCCTAATGTATCCTCATACGAATATTGTGTCTTATGTTTTTCGTGACTGACGAAAAAAATCTCAAATTGAATAGTTACTCTAATTCCGCTTGACGAACTCAAACTTTAAATAAATCTCCTGTAAAAAAAATGTACTACACTGAACTGGACCATTATTTTAAAAACTTGTACAATTGCTCAGCTATTCAAATTCGTATAAAACTTACGTCTAGGCCTTGTCATTACAAAGTTATTGCTATTTATCTGAAAGAGGTGCTAATTTTCATAGTAAAAGTTAAAAAGTAGAATGTGACTTAGGTGTATTGTACTATTTTAAACACCTACCAATGCACCTAAATTAGTAATTTAGTCATTATTTTGGGTAACAAATTTCCCAAATTACTGTTTTTTATTGTTCACGCGCATAAATTATTACTAACACATTCTTTTAAGTCATTTCGCATCGATACTTCGGTTTGGAGGCGTGAGTCATCAACCCGAAAGGGAAAGCATCATCGAAAGCATTTAATGTGTGAAAGGGATAGATAACGCCGCTATTGTATTGGAGCAGATTGTTGTAGATCAACTTTTTACCTGCTCTGGACCCTTCATTCAGTTAGAGCCATGACTTTATTATTCGTTGCGTGCAATTAGTCGTCTTGTAACTCTGCGACACGTAGGTACGACATTTGCCCACACGATTTTCTCTGCTCTGTGTGACTTGTGCTTTGAATTTGAACTTTACTCTGCTTATCGATTTTGGACTGTGTTTTTTACTGGAATTAACGACTTGGCGATCCCACGGACTCTGATAAAAACTGTGAGCAAGTTTTGTTTGTTAAGTGTTTTTGTAACAAAAGCATCAGATATCGCAATGCCTCGTTACCAGTACACGCCACGTGAGTACGCCTACATGCATTACATCTACGGAGAAGCTAGAGGTAAGGCCAGAGCAGCCGCGAGATTGTATCAGGAAAGATACCCGAACGCAGCTCGACACCCCGACTATCGCATTTTCTTAAGAGTGCATAATGCGTTTCTGGAGGGAAGAGTTCTTGGAACCGGAATTGGTGGTACTAGTGAAGGGAGACCGCTACAAGTTGATGATGGAATAATACTGCGCGAAATTGAGGAAGATCTATCGGTTTCAATTCGTACCATAGCACGACGCACCGGTATTCCAAGAACAACGGTACCTAGTGTGCTTCAAAAATATCGACTGCACCCATACCACGTACAACGCGTTCAAACGTTGCTGCCGAGAGATTTTGCACAAAGAATGGAATTTTGCCGAACAATGCTTAGAAGAATTAGGGAAGACCCGCAGTTTTTTAACAAAATTTTGTGGAGTGATGAATCTTCATGCAAGCGCGACGGCTACCTTAATTTGCATAATTTGCATAGTTGGTCACTTGTCAACCCGCATTTGATGAGAGAAGACAGAAGCCAACACCAGTTCAAAATAAACTTATGGGCCGGAATAATGAATGGACAAATAATTGGGCCGTTTGAACTACCAGCAACCTTGACCGCCGAGTACTATTTACATTTTTTAAGAAACGAGTTACCAATACTTCTACAGAACATTCCAGAAGAGATGCGTCAGTCAATGTGGCTACAAAACGACGGGTGCCCTGCACACTATGCAACAGCAGTAAGGGCACACCTCAATGAAACTTATCCGGGAAGGTGGATCGGCCGATTAGGCCCGATTTTGTGGCCTCCGCGATCTCCGGATCTGAATCCCCTGGATTTCTTCTACTGGGGATGTCTAAAAGACTTGGTCTACCAAATTCCCATTAGAAGCGAGCAAGAACTTCGGCAGCGTCTTCAATCTGCTGTAGCTACAATTAACAGCAATAATTTTGTTAGCCGACTAAGAGCTTCTTTTATTAAGAGATGTAGAGTCTGTATTATTGCACAGGGAAGACAATTTGAACATTTGTTGTAAATTTAAAGTAAACAATTTCATGTACCTAATAATCGTTTTATTTTAAATAAAACCCTAATTTGTTTCAAAATTGATAAATTGAGATTTCGCACAAATTCAATGAGCAATGCTAAGTTTGACTTTAAAACAGTAAGTAAATTAGTAGTTTAGATTTGTTAGCAGGTATTTAATACAGAACAATACACCAGTCACATTTTACTTTTCAAAAACTTCTTTTACTTTATTTTGAAAAATTGCGCCTATTTCAGATAAATAGCAGTAACTTTGTAACTACAAGGCCTAAACGTAAGTTTAATACGAATTTGAATAGCTGATTAACTGTAAAAGTTTTTAAAATAATGGTCCAGTTCAGTGTAGTACATTTTTTTTACGGGAGATTTATTTAAAGTTTGAGTTCGTCAAGCGGAATTAGAGTAACTATTCAATTTGAGATTTTTTTCGTCAGTCACGAAAAACGTGAGACACGAACATAACGTATCCTCACCTAATGTATCCTCATACGGATATTGTGTCTCACGTTTTTCGTGACTGACGAAAAAAATCTCAAATTGAATAGTTACTCTAATTCCGCTTGACGAACTCAAACTTTAAATAAATCTCCCGTAAAAAAAATGTACTACACTGAACTGGACCATTATTTTAAAAACTTTTACAGTTAATCAGCTATTCAAATTCTTTATGTGTTAGTATTAATTCATGCGCGTGAACAATAAAAAACAGTAATTTGGGAAATTTGTTACCCAAAATAATGACTAAATTACTAATTTAGGTGCATTGGTAGGTGTTTAAAATAGTACAATACACCTAAGTCACATTCTACTTTTTAACTTTTACTATGAAAATTAGCGCCTCTTTCAGATAAATAGCAATAACTTTGTAATGACAAGGCCTAGACGTAAGTTTTATACGAATTTGAATAGCTGAGCAATTGTACAAGTTTTTAAAATAATGGTCCAGTTCAGTGTAGTACATTTTTTTTACAGGAGATTTATTTAAAGTTTGAGTTCGTCAAGCGGAATTAGAGTAACTATTCAATTTGAGATTTTTTTCGTCAGTCACGAAAAACATAAGACACAATATTCGTATGAGGATACATTAGGGAACTATTCAGCGTTCATTATCAAAAATCAGATCTTAAAAATGTTATCATTTGCAGCGACAGCACTAAAAAAACTGAGTCCTGGTAGAGAAATAGAACAAATCCCTAAAAAATAAAAAATCGTGGTAACCCTAGGTTTTTTTTGAAAACTATTTAAATTAGTTTTAGACAATTATGTAAGCTATCATCCCCTTAACGTTGATCCATTATTTACCGGACACCCTGTATATTACTAGCGTAAGGATAGGCCCGTCAAAATATTTTACAAAAACCTTCTTCATAGAAACAAAAATTTGCGCCACTGTCATAACTCGTATACGAACTATATCGTGTCATATATTTGTAGTGCTCTAAAACTGACATTTTTCCTTGCATTTTAGAGCCAACAAACTGGGGACAATAGTCAAGCTCATAGGCCATGTCCTTACGCTAGTAATATATATGTCTTTGGTCAGCATATTAAGAAGGACCCTATACAGGGTGTAACAAAACACCCTAGTAATACTTAAACGGGTGCTTCAGACCATCAATCTGAACAACTTTCACTATGGAGCCAACATAGAGAAAAAATAAAAAATATCTGCTGTCCCATACATTTTAGTCGAGTTGGTACCGCAGTTTTGTATGGGACAACTGATTTTTTTTATTTTTTCTCGATGTTGGCCCCATAGTGAAAGTTGTTCAGTTTGATGGTCTGAAGCACCCCCTTAAGTATTACTAGGGTGTTTTGTTACACCCTGTATACTACGGTATGATCTAAAATTAATTATATTTTGTAGTATTTTACATTCACAGTCTATCAGTCTTCAAATGCGCGCGTTTTTTGTAGTACCTACCTGACATAAGAAAATACCCAAACCATTTTGTCTTTAAATGTAAATACGTAATCGTTGACCTTCTATAATTATTGAGGACTAAGTGACCGTACCTACTGCTTGATATGTGTATTGTTCCAAAGCTCTATTTTACGACTGTAAACAAGGTTAATGTTTTTGATGACACTCTAAATTATGAAGACTCACAAATTAAGAAGCACTTGTACTCTATCGGCTGATATAATGATGATGATGATGATGACTGAATACTTAATCTTCATGTTCAGTAAAAAAAAATCGATGTAAACAGTTAACAAGTTAACCTTTTATCAAAGTCTAACAAAATATCGATTAGCATTTTATTTACCTACGCCTTAAACATAGCATAGCATATGCTCACGACTACATTCCCTGAGGGGGTAGTCAGAGATATTCTGAAACTTCAGAACATCCATGTTTCACTAGTACCGAAACTCTGTCCAGTGTGACGGGGAGTGAGCCCGTCGCCACTTGTAACGGACAGTAGGAACGATACATGCCTCGAAATTGAAGCATGCAGGTTTCCTCACGATGTTTTCCTTCACCGAAAAGCCAGAAGTGTTACAAATCGTTCATAAATTCCGAAAAACTCATTGGTACGAGTCGGCCTGGACGGGGATCGAACCATCAACTCCTGCACGGCAGGCAAGGTTACTCGCCACTGGACCACCACGCCTTAAACGTAATTAACTAAAAACTAGGGATGCAACGATTCGGCCATTACGATTACGATTACGATTACGATATTAATCGTTATTTATTACGATAACCGATGCATTACGATTATTTAAACAAATTCAGCGGAGATTATCCTCAGAATGAGTTGTCATGCTGTTTCTTTGCATTCCAATGAAAGATAAATCATTAAAAAAAACTTTGTAATTTTTTTTAACTTTTTCTACTAATTTGAGATCGAAGTCAAAGGCTCACTTGGTCAGTATTCTGATTTTTGGATGCGTAGAGGCCAATTGGCTTTGAAAAACACAATATGGAACATGATTCTGTATAATATCGTTAATCAAGCTATATCTCGTCCGATTTACGTGAACGAATAGTCTTTTAAAATGTGAACGAGATATAACGCCCGAGAACTCCTTACCTACTTCAAACCGAAAATCAAAGCTTAGGAATCTGTAAAATTTTTGAAAAATAATAAAGTTAGAGTCAAATCTGAGAAAAAAAAACAGATTTAGCTCCAAATGAGCTAAAATGGCAGCGAGAGATCAGATTAAGATGTTTTTTTTGGTCTGGAATCTAGTATTCAGGTCTAGTGTTTGTCATCAAGTGCAATATTAAATTTTATGACATTTTTAATTCGCTTTAATAATCGTACGATTCTTACTACGGTGCATTGCATCGTTATTAATCGTGATTATTACGATTACAGATGCAAAACGATGCACCGCTTCGTAATCGTTGCATCCCTACTAAAAACCCTAAACCTAAGAATAATTGCAATAACCCAAACATTCTATTATCGATTTACCTAATAAGTACCTACCTAATTATCATATCGGCGGCGAGACGTGATAAGACGTCTTATCTAAAAAAAAAGCAACTAATTGACTATTAGGTGCACTAAAAATGAAAACGATGACTTTGAACTTAAAGAACAATTTATAAAATGTTGTTTTTGTTAGATTCAAGTTATTATAATTATTCGGTATTGACGGTAGATATAGTACAGGGTGTAAGTGACAGCCTAGCAAATACTGAAACAGTGAACTCAGACCATCAAACTGAACAACTTTCACTATGGAGCCTACCTCAGGAAACTTCCTGAAAAAAAAAAATCAGCTGTCCCATACAAAACTGCTGTACTTACCCGACTAAAATGTTTGTATGAAAGTTGTTCATTTTGTTGGCCTGAGTTCACCGTTTTCGTATTTGCTAGGCTGTCACTTACACCCTGTATAGAACAAAATCGTTGTTAGGTAAATATACTAAACCAAAATCGAATTCAATTCCTTTATAGATACTAGAGCTATAGGCTTCGGGGGGATATTCATTTTCTGGAGGAGCGGGGGGGGGGGGGGATTTTCATTGGAAGAAATTATAGCTGTCATCACTTTCCCATACAAATATTTGATTTCGGGGGGGGGGGGGGAGATTAATACCACCTATGCCCCCCTCCCCCCCCTGGATACGTGCCTAGCTATAGGTACAACAAGAAGCAACAATTTATTCGTTGGTATTGGTAGGTTATACCAAGATCTCTTACCACCCCAAAAAAGTTTAATAGTCGCCAGTTTATGCATGAATATGTGTAGAATATAATTTAAGGAACTGATAATGATAAGTCTGATAACGAAATTAAGTTAGTAGGCTATAGAAAAATTCTGACCACCCCAAAAGGTATTATAGTCTTGTGTTTATGAAAATAATTTAATAATGTACAAATCAATTTAAAGTTATAACAAGATGCAAAAGATAACTGAAAACTACAATAAAATGTAATTGCGGTAGGAGCACATTTGAACAAATTAATTAAAAATTGAGTAGCGCTAATTAAAATTGATTGACAACCAAAAGAGAGTCAATACTTCTACTGCAGTGGTGTTGAGGTTTCATTCCTCCATGACATATTGAGTCTGCGACTCGTTACGTTAACCGTCCCGTAGGAACTGCACTGTTAGGCATACTTTCAGCCCATTACAACAAGGATTCTACCAGATCCTGTTTCAACTCGTGGCCCGGGTCAACCGGCACCCCGTGACCACCTTCGATAACACCGACGGCTTTCACTATAGCTCATCGTGTACACAACAGGAAAGAGTTAGAATAGCTCTATTCCATAATCACTACTGTACTGAGTAGAAACGGACTCCCCGATTGCAAAAGAGTTCGAGTTGTATTTATACAACGGGACAAGAAAACTTCGATAGCGCGATGCAGGATTTTTGCTTTTTTCTCTTAAACTATAATATATTTGATAATAAAAACTATTATAAAACACTTAAAGAATTATTTAGATTCGATATATAAAGTTTTGAAAGCGAAATATTTAATATTAAAATAATTTCTTATCAATGTAAGAGATGGTGATATACAGGATTCGGAAGGAGTGACAAGAATGGCAATAAATAACATCTGGCGCGCGCCGTCCGTTACGCCACCTGTTATCAAATATGCGTAGAAGAACATTAAAATAACCTTGGTTTTAATGAGTCAAGGTTCGCAAAACTGGTTTACAATAATTTAAGGGCTTTTTATATCGTCAAAATTTTTAACTTGAGTCTTTTAACGTAAACACAAATAAGGAATACTTAGACCTAACTTTTCAGAAAACAAATTTTTATCTTGTTAATTTACAAAGTAAATAGGTACTAATATATTATATAATTAATCGTATTACCTAAATTTAAGATAATATGGTTTTGATAAGTGATACGTAAAATCGGGAAATTAATATCGAAACACTGAATGTTTTTGTTTGAAAAGTACCTATCAACAAATATAGATTTAGAAAGACTGTCTATAAAAAGAATACAATTTACGTAACAGCGTCTGTAGTCTTCTATGTGTGTCTCACACATAATATTTACATTTGTAAATAGACGCATTTGTGTGCCAACATAATTGATAAAACAATTTATCAACTAATGAAATTGATTACCATTATTTAGCATGACATTTACATAAATCAAAAACATGTTCGAAGTATTTAAAAGAAAAATTGATGGGAGAGATTGGGTTACTAGAAAAACTCCGCGAATTTATCTTATATAATTAAAATATCATCGAATGATACGATTTTGTTTGTTATAATTTACAAAACTATTGTTGACTTAAAGCAGCGTCTTAGAAATGTAAATTTTATTCAATTGAATAATCATCGTCCTTGATTATGTAATATACTTAGCGATAATAAAAAGAAAACGTGTTACACGTGTATAAGTATTATTATTATGTAAGTCATATATACAGTCATGCATTTAATCGTAAATCGATTATGTTTGTATTTCAAATTACTTATTATGTTCCTTATGTTTCCTTCTTTACTTGGTTTTTGTTTTTAAATTCGTAAGGACAAAGTCTCGATGTTTTTGTTTTATATTTTCTTAGTTTATTTCATTCTACGGCTGGGATTCCCCCTTCATCCTCCATACATTCCTGTCTTGGGCCAGCTTCATCCACTCATTATCGTAAAGGTCATCATCATCATCATCATCAGCCTATAAACGTCCCACTGCAGGGCACAGGCCTACCCTCAAGTAGGGTGTATGGGCATTAGTCCACCACGCATGCCCAATGCGGGTTGGTAGACTTCACATACACATTAGAATTCCTTCTTCAGTGTATGCAGGTTTCCACACGATGTTTTCCTTCACCGTTTGAGAGCAGTCGGTTTTACGTACATAAGTTAGAAAAACTCATTGGTACATGGCATGTTGTCCGTGCGGATTCGAACCCGGACCCCCATAATTGGGAGCCCATACCTCTCCGCAACGCGCCACCGACGCTCTCGCTATCGTAAAGGTCTTATTGTGTAACAATCATAAACATATTATACGGAAAGTAGGTAGTATAATAATGTCTATGGTAACAATCGATTCAATCGGTGTCAAATCGACATGGTGTTTTTGTCAGTTCTTAGCAATTCTGCTTCTTAACATTTAGTTAATTAATTTCAGACAATGAAAATGATGATCACAGAAATCAAATATTACTTATAAATTGTTTAGTACAGTCATAATGATTATGTTAGGTACCTATCTTGTAAACGATATATTCGGACACATACATAATAGCCCTAACTAGGTACCTTCATCTCGTCCGATGTCAATCCAGAAAGTGACGACCGTTCTTCATTATAATTAACTAATTTTGCTGTTTCGTTCTTAGGAAAGTATGTTCGGGGTATGTATGTATAGCAAAAAATATGCTTACGACTATTATTCCCCGAGGATATACAGGGTGTAACAAAACACCCTAGTAATACTTAAGGGGGTGCTTCAGACCATCAAACTGAACAACTTTCACTATGGAGCCAAAATTGAAATCGCGAAAAAAAAATCCGCTCTTTCATACAAAAGTGCAGTACCGTCACGACTCAAATGTATGGGATGGCAGATTCTTTTTATTTTTTCTTGACGTTGGCTCCATAGTGAAAGTTGTTCAGATTGATGGTCTGAAGCACCCTTTTAACTAGGGTGTTTTGTTACACCCTGTAATTAGGGTTCTTCATAATATGCTGATGGTTTTTTTAAGGGAATGATCAAAACATCAAGCTGAACAACTTTCTAAAAATCGCAAAAAAAATATATCTGCTGTTCCATATAAAATTACAACCCTACCCGACCAAAATGTATGGGACAGCAGGATTATTTTTGAGATTTCGTAATTGGTACTACAGAAAAAGTAGTTCAGTTTAATGTTCTGATCAACTCCCTAAAAACCGTCAGCATATTAAGTTGGACCCTGTTACCTGTATCTTTAAATACAGGGTGAAATTGATATCATTAGCATCCTTTTAAACTAAGAGTCTACCCATCAAACTGAACAACTTTTACTATGGGAGCAAACCGATCGGAGCAAAAAAAAAATCTGCTGTTGCATACATTTGAATCGAGTAGGCATTGCAGTTTATTATGGGACAGCTGATTTTTTTGTTGCTCCGATCGGTTTGCTCCCATAGTAAGAGTTGTTCAGTTTGATAGGTAGACTCTGAGTTTAAAAGGATGCCAATGCTATCAATTTCACCATGTATAAAACAGTTCTGTGACTGACTGAATGACAAACAACGCACAGCGTAAACCACTGATTTACATCTTTATTTTTAAACCATTGGCCTGTGTAGGAAAGATTAGCAATAATGGTTTTATACCTGGGAATTTACCCAGGGAACCATATCTAAGCAAAAAACATTACAACTAAGCTATATAGGGTCCTTCTTAATATGCTGACACTTTTTTAAGGGGATGATCAGACCGTCAAACTGAACAACGGGGACCAACATCGAAATCGCGAAAAAAAAATCATCACTTCCATACAAAACTGCAAATCTACTCGGAGCCAAACGTATGGGACAACTGTTTTTTTTTCGCGATTTCGATGTTGATTCCATAGAGAAAGGTGTTCAGTTTCATAGTCTGGTCATCGCCTTAAAAAAGTGTCAGCATATTAAGAAGGACCCTGTATTGTTTTACAAATGGTTTTGTTACAAAACATAATGTGGCTTGGACCGTAGATATTATAAATAGCCCATGTCTTAATTGCTTATTTCGAACAAAAGTTTTCTTATGTTACCTCGAAAGTCGAAAGTGAAAGTCAACATTGTCTCGTAATCGAACAGTGTGCGTCGATATGGGTCAGATCCAAGAACATTGTAATTTGTATACCTACAGGGTGAAATTGATTTCATTAGCATCCTTTTAAACTAAGAGTCAACCCATCAAACTGAACAAATTTCACTATGGGAGCAAACCAATCGGAGCAACAACAAAATCTGCTGCTACTAAACTGCAATGCCTACCTACCGCATAAAGCTTGCACGCAGCTAATCCGTTTCGCATGTGCTAACGTCATCTTGTACTAGTTTCTATTTTTTGTAGGCAGTGTCCGGGGTGTGCTACAGTCATGAATTTCACGTGTGTAATGTGCATTAAAATCCATTAACAATCATTGTTAACAATTCCACGAAAACACGTTTAGTTCACGAGTATATTAATTTGTTTATTATATGATACCTACAACAATTTACTAAAATTAAATACATCCTACAGGAAAACGTACAAGTAAACTAACTGTACAAGACAAATAAATTAAACATATTGTTTCCTGTTACTTGAAACAATGGAATTGTTGTGATTATGTAACTTCCGAAAATAAACTATAATATCTGTTACATAAAAGTACATTTCCACTGCTTTTGCCCACGGTTTCACCCGGCTTCTTATCATATGAATAATAATAGTGAAATGTCAAAAATCGCCTACAAAATGACAAAATGTACCCCACCAATCTCTTGTTGGTTTAACTATATTTTCGGTTCTACAACGTGTTAATGAATTAACGCAAAACTAGAAAGTAGTTTGTTTAGAATCGAGAGCAGAATCGAATTATCACGGTTTCAACATAGGTAATATTTTTCAAAATTTTAAGTTTTTTTTTTTTTTATGTGTGATAGGTAAGCATTTGACCCCAATCTTTTTTTTTTTTTTTTTTTTTTTTATTAACTATGGGTTTGCTCTTGACCTCAATCCAGTCCTCAGGACGAAGATGGGGTCGTAGATGTAGCGAGCTTACCCAGAAGATGCCTATTCACTCGTACTTTAAAGGAATTCGGGTTGTAAGTACTCGGAAATACTGACGCAGGTAAGGCATTCCACTCCTTGGCTGTGCGCATTATAAAAGATTCAGAAAGGCGCTTGGTGCGGATATGTGGGATGTCAACCAAGAAGGGGTGATATCCCGCGGTGCGTCTGGAAGTCCGATAGTAGAAAGGGGAAGGTGGGATGAGCTCATGCAGCTCTAGGGCACACTCACCGAAGTACAATCTGTAGAAGACCGACAAGCAGGCCACTCTGCGGCGGTGGGCTAGGCTATGAAGCTTGGCCTCCACCAGCTTACTATCGCCAATGAGCCTCCTGGCTCTGCGTTCAATCGAGTCGAGTGCGGCAAGTTGATACTTGGCTGAGCCATCCCACAGGTGGCAGCAGTACTCCATACATGATCGGACCTGAGCTTTATACAATACTAAGAGCTGTCCAGGAGTGAAGTACCGCTTCACCTTGTTTAAGATGCCCAGCTTTTTGGCCGCAGTTTGAGCCTTAGACTCGATGTCAGCGCCGAAGTTGAGTTTTGTGGTCAAGCTTATACCCAGAAGCCCAAGACTGTCGGAAACAGGGACAGATGTACCCCGGAAAGTAGGAGTCAGATTAAACGGACTCCTTTTTGCGGTGAACAGACAAGCCTGTGTTTTGGTGGCGTTGAAGTTGACTAAATTATTGTCACCCCACTGGGAGACAACACTTAAAGTCAAGTTTGTCCGCTCAACCATGGCCTCCCTCTGCGAGCGTATTTTATCCCCGCTGGCCCCTGCGCCAGATACATATCTCTCCATGACAGTACTGTCATCTGCATACCCAACAATACCTGACACAAGGAGGTCATTGATGTGCAGCAGGAAAAGTGTCGCGGAGAGAACAGACCCTTGAGGAACTCCAGCATCAATTGCCATAAGGTCAGAAGAGCAGCTGTCAATGACAACTCTAATCGACCGTTCTCTCAAGAAATCAGATATCCAGCTGCAAAGATCAGCGGGGATGCCATAAGCGGGAAGCTTGCTCAGCAAACTAGCGTGCCATACCCTGTCAAAGGCCTTCGAGATGTCAAGTGATACAGCCAGTGCTTCACCGTGCTTCTCGATGGCCTCGCCCCAGCAGTGCGTCACATACACAAGAAGATCCCCAGTCGATCGCCCCCGGCGGAAGCCATATTGGCGATCACTGAGTAGATCATTGTCTTCTAGGTATGACAGCAACTTACTGTTAAGTACTCTTTCCATGACTTTACAGAGAATGGAAGTAATGGCGATAGGGCGGTAGTTGCAGGGGTCGGCACGACTGCCCTTCTTGGGTACCGGTTGCACATTCGCAAGCTTCCAGGATTTAGGCACCGTTCTTGTTCTGAGAGAGAGGCGATACAGGCGTGTTAGAACAGGAGACAACTCAGGCGCACAATATCTCAACACTCTTGCAGGTATACCATCAGGACCACTGGCCTTATTCACATCCAGACTACGCAATGCTCTGCGGACCTCTTTTGTATGTATTGTGACCTCCGGCATCGAAGAATCACAACGAGGGATGGTTGGCGGCTGTTTGGCACCAGCGTCCAGACGTGAATTGCTCGCAAACAGAGAAGCAAATAAATTAGCTTTCTCAGTTGCGGAGTGAGCCAGCGACCCATCAGGCTTCTGCATGGGAGGCAAAGTGGGACGGCAGAAGTTGGATTCGACCGATTTTGAAAGGGACCAGAACTGTTTACTACCAGAAGGGTAGGATGCCAGTTTGGCTCCAATGCGGCTGACATGGTCGAATCGAGCCCTCCGGATCACCCGTTTGCAGGACTTGGCGGCAGAATTAAAGGCCCTCTTCTTCGCGCGAACCCTACGAGCTCTAACTTTGCGGTCGCGAGCTTGGACCCATGCTTGGTAGGCGGCTTCTTTTTTAGCCTCAGCGCGAGCACAATCCGCATTGTACCAAGGTTGGGCTTTGTGACCGAGTGAGATGTCGGAGAAAGGAATATAATATTCCATTCCCTGTCGTATCACGTCCGCAACCGCATCAGCCGAACTAGCAGGGTCACTCGAAGAAAAACACACTTGCCGCCACGGGTAAGACGCAAAGAAATGCCGCATCTCATCCCAATCTGCCGACCCGTATCGCCAGACTCGCCTCGTGCCCTTAGGGCTGTCATCGGGAGGAGAGCAGATCGACACGGATTTCACCAGACAGTGATCGGACGTTCCCAGCGGGGCAGAGACCGATACTGAGTGCCTGTCTGGATCTGAAGTCAGCAGAAGGTCCAAACAATTGGGCGTATGACCATCAACATCCGGTACCCGCGTTGCTTGATTCACCAGCTGGGTGAGATCTAGCGATAATGCAAACTTGCGCGCCTCTCTCCCAGCATGGTCAGTTAACTGGAACGGGAACAGCCACTCGCTATGGTGGGCATTGAAGTCCCCCAGAAAAACAAGCTCCGCCGTTGGATACCTTCGTTGGGCTGTCTCTGCCGTCTCAGTGAGATACTCCATGAGCCTGGTTGTCTCCTGGTCACCGTCGTGCGATCGATAGACACCGACGTAGAGAGATTTCTCCATTCCGGTGTCTACAAAAAGCCATAATACGGAGAACCCGGAAACCTCAAAGCAACGGAGACGCCGACAGCAAATGTCGTCGCGAACATACACACAGACCCCAGCTCGCCTCTTGAACTTATGTTCCAACGAGTATCCTGGGTAGTTGAGGTACGCCGTATCAGACGGGGTTGCTATCTGCGTCTCCGTTAAAAAGAATAGGTGTGGCTTCTCGGTCTCGAGGTGGTGGTGGACCGGATCGAGATTTGAGTGCAGACCTCGTATGTTACTGAGGTGCACTTTGAGTGGGAGGAAGTGCAGCCGTTGTCTAACCATTTTCTTTTTTGTGACTTTGTTTTTCATAGTTTGTCGAGTGGTGGAGAGGTGGAAAAAAAAGTCGAGATGCCACTCAGGTACCCTAGAAGACCTCATGAGCTCGACTGACTGGTGGGAAACTCATTTGGAGACTGCGGGGACGCCCGAACCCCCCCGCAATGGCCACCGGGTCCTCCCTTCCAGTCGCCAACTGGCACGGTGGAGCATTGCGGGATTTTTCGCAAGTTGTGTGGGGCAGCCTTTCACACGTGGCTAGCGCACTACTTGGGCCCCCTACTAACTGCGGTCGGCCAACGACTGTCACCGTGCTTCGGATCCCGCTACCCTCCAAAATGAGTTTCCCGGTACAGTGTTGCTCAGAGGTCAAGACCGGTTCTGAGTAGCGCAACTGACTCTTTCCCATTCCCCAATGGCACTGGGACTCCTGCACACCGACGGAACGCAGCAAGCTGCTTGGCGCCGGACTCCGGCAGGAGGGTGGTCGCGAGCCAGGCGGCTCCTTGCGGAGCCTACCACCGCTGTGGGGGATCGTTCAGCCGACACCACGAACTTGTTGTAGTCTGTGGCGGCGTTGCCCAGGGTGGACCACTAGGAGGTAGATCCCCAACCACCCCAAAAACCCCCATCTCACCTGATGTTGAGTGATGTAAATGTAAAATTTACTGAACCCGAACTACCAAAACAAGATTATTAAAATGTATTCATGAGTATGTTAGCGCCTTCATTCATTGCTGAAATGATAACAAATACTTTTTGTCTCAAAACTTAAAATGTGAATAACTTTAAATTTTAAGTAAAAAAATAATGAAATTATTGTTTCCATCTAATTATTTTGTTATAGGTAAATCAGTCGTCCAGGCCAACTCGTACCAATGAGTCTTTCGGAATTTATCAACGATTTATAACACCACTGGTTTTTCGGTGAAGGAAAACATCGCGAGGAAACCTGCATACTTCAATTTTGAGGCATGTACTGTCCATTACAAGTGGCGATGGGCACACTCCCCGTCACACTGGACAGAGTTTCAGTACTAGTGAAACATGGATGTTCTGAAGTTTCAGAATATCTCTGAGAACCCCCTCGGGGAATATAGTCATGAGCATATGATGCTATACTAAAAAGAAGCAGATAAAAATCAAGATTTCCCTCCATTTTCGTTATTTTACGTATGCCAAAGTCTCTATGTGGGATAAGTCCACTACCTACCATATAAGCGCCTTTCAATAATTATCATGAGCCTATAATACGTCCCACTGCAGGGCACAGGCCTACCCTCAGAGGGGCGTTAGTCCACCAAGCGTATCCAATACGGATTGAAAAAAAATCTTTCATACAAAACTGCAGTACCGTCTCGACTCGAATATATGGGAAGGCGGATTTTTTTATTTTTTTCTCGACGTCGGCTCAATTGTGAAAGTTGTTCAGATTGGTGGTCTGAAGCACCCCCTTAAGTATTACTAGGGTGTTTTGTTACACCCTGTATATCTCCAAAATTACAAATAAGGACTCCTATAGGATTTAGTGGAGCCGGTTTATTGCCAATAAATGCACAAGTCCACTTAAGAAACAGGTCGGCGTTTGTGGTTAGCGTTTGGTACAAGTTACAAGCGGAAGGAGGCTAAGGAATACGTACCTACTCATAAGAATCATACTACACAGCCCATTTGGTTTATATTGGCGCAATATGGCATCTTCTTTAATTCATCTCTGTGCAAGCAGCTACTTTCTTGCACATTTAATCTTTTACCCCATTATTTGAAGCCAGAAATATACGCAATGACTTTTTTATCAGCCAACCAACCACACATTCACACGATAACTCCTGTAAATCTGGATCAACAGCGGCGAGAAATAGTGCAATGTCACGTTCATCTAATCATCTCTTAGCCGTCATTTCAGTGGTAACTCTTTTTTCTACTGGTAAGTACCATCTTTCGCACCGTCCATCTCAATTTTTTTATCATTTCCTGTTTCGTTTAGCTCATCATCAGCGACTTCAGCCAATCCTATCATCACACGCTTCGTCGCAAGATACTGATGATGGGGAGTGGGAAATACTACCACAATAAGCGGACTAAGGACAGTAAAAAATGTTTGTGATTTATTGTGAACAGGTTTTTTTTTAGCTAAAAGCAGACCTTTTGTAACTTAAAACGCAGGAGTCCAATAAATTAGTGCAGCAAGTCCTGGTCAGCACTTAGAGAGAGTTCCATTATTGTTCACTATAGCTGTATCATTGGGAACTATTTAATAAAGTAAATGCAAGAAATTAAATCTTTCGTAAGTTAAGGCACTGGTGACCAATAAATTAGTGCAGCTACCCCTGGTCAGCACTTAGAGAGAGTTCCATTATTGTGCACTATAGCTGTATCATTGGGAACTATTTAATAAAGTAAATGCAAGAAATTAAATCTTTTGTAAGTTACGCACAGGTGACCAATAAATTAGTGTAGCTAGCTACCCCTGCATGGGTAGCATGCCACCGTGATACAGCGCTATCACACCTTCGCTCTCTTTCTATTTGCGCGCGAACGAACGAGATAAAAGACGTGGTACAGTCGTATCACATGTAGCATGCTACGGCTTCGGGTCAGCACTTAGAGAGAGGGTTCCATTATTGTTCACTTTAGCTGTATCATTGGGAACTATTTAATAAAGTAAATGCAAGAAAGTAAATATTTCGTAACTTAAGGCACAGGTAACCAATAAATTAGTGCAGCAACCCCTGGTCAGCACTTAGAGAGAGTTCCATTATTGTTCACTTTAGCTGTATCATTGGGAACTATTTAATAAAGTTAATGCAAGAAATTAAATCTTTCGTAACTTAAGGCACAGGTGACTAATAAATTAGTGCAGCAACCCCTGGTCAGCACTTAGAGAGAGTTCCATTATTGTTCACTATAGCTGTATCATTGGCTACTATTTAATAAAGTAAATGCAAAAAAGTAAATCTTTCGTAACTTAAGGCACAGGTGACCAATAAACTAGTGCAGCAAGTCCTGGTCATTACTTAGAGAGAGTTCCATTATTGTTCACTTTAGCTGTATAATTGGCAACAATTTATTCATTTATTTTCAGCCTATTATTAAACTCTTCGCGTGCGTGGAATTTTGTTGTTAAACATAATTCTCTGTCCATCTTCAAGCTATAACCTGATGAATACCTACTGAGTTTCAGGAACATAGCTGTAGTTGAATGATTGGTTCGTAAAACTGGAACAAACTAATTTTCACAATTTTTCTGACGACTATTTAACGGGATGTTCAGACCATCAAACTTAACAACTTTCTTTAAGGGACCAATAATGAAATCGCTTAAAAAATATGCTGTTTCATTATCATATTCAGTATCATGGGTACAATCACTCCTAAAAGTAATGCAACTGTTTACCCTAACACCCTGTATAGGTAGTTTAGTTATACAGGGTGTAACAAAACACCCTAGTAATACTTAAGGGGGTGCTTCAAACCATCAAACTGAACAACTTTCAGTATCGAGCAAACATCGAAATCGCGAAAAATAAAAATCAGCTCTTTCATACAAAAGTGCAGTACCGTCTCGACTCAAATGTATTGGGACGGCAGATTTTTTTTATTTTTTCTCGACGTTGGCTCTATAGTGAAAGTTGTTCAGATTGATGGTCTGAAGCACCCCCTTAAGTATTACTAGGGTGTTTTGTTACATCCTGTACATTGTATGTAAGAAATCAATGGTATCTACTTATTGATTTGCGTGTCACCACAATGCCTTCAAACCACGTGTCAAGGTCAAAGAAAGAATCAGTCCATGTTCATTCACCCCTCTTCAACCCCTTCAACCCCGTATTTACCCGCTCTTTTTTCATCCCGTTTTTTTTATTCGCTTCTGCTGCCATCCGCTCATTTCCTGCGGGCAATTGTCTTCTTTCAATTGCCGTGCTCGTAGGCCGTATAACGTTTAGTCCGTTGCTTTTTCTTTTCTTTTTTTTCTTTACGACTCCGTTTTTCATTCATAATCATGAAGAATTGGGAGCGAGCGGTGCAAGCTTTTGAAATTCGAATTTAGGAAGTTTAGTTTACACGTTTCGTTAACAGTTGTTGTTTTTGTTGTTTGTTGTTGTTTGCGAATTTGTAGAATTAATATTTAAGGGTTAACTGTATACTAATACTAGTAATTAAATAAATAATTGTATTGAATAAATACAGGGTGTAAAAGATAGCAAACTCAATCTGATGTTCCATATAAAACTGCTGTACCTACCTAACTCAAATATAAATGAAACAGCTGATATTTTCGCGTTGAATACAGGTTGAGTCCATGGTGGTTAAAGTTGTTCAGTTTGATGGTCTGAATTCACCGTTCCAGTATTTGCTTACAATATCTGGTAAAAACTGATGGTCTGAATTCACCGTTCCAGTATTTGCTTACAATATCTGGTAAAAACAGGGTACAAACTTCATTATTCACTTCATCTTCGTCGTGAGGACTGGATTGAGGTCAAGAGCAAACCCATAGGTAATAAAAAAACAACGGGTTGCACTCCGGGAGTGCCGGCAGAAGTGAAAATTAAGAGATCTTACGTTTTACGAATGCCACGTGACGTCACGGTATTGACGCGAGTTTAAATTTTCCGTCATCGTCTTACCAATTTTGTCTTACGTATATTCGATCAGGGTGACGTCACGGTACTGACCCGAGTTTAAATTTTTTTACCCATCCCAAAAAGTGCACAAAACCGCTAAAGAAGTTTTCACTTTAAAAAAATATATATTACATTATTTATTTGTCATTCGATATTATATCTAAGACTAGTGTTCTTTTGATAATGAAACTAAGTAAGAAATTCTAATTATGCTACAACTTACCTTGTTTTGGTCAAATTTCTCACTACATACCTACACATACATATTCTCACGCCTGTCTCACTCATACTAATGAAGAAAGATATAGAAACGATAACGTACCTACCTATTTATTCAATGAAGTAAAAAAGTTATAAAGTTAATGGCCTCGATTCGGACTGTGCCACGACTTAACTTAATTAAATGTATTCCTGTCACTTTCTAAAATAAGATTAAGAAAAGGGTACCAAATTACCAATGTCACAATAAAACTAAAACATCCTAAAACTAAAATATAACTAGGCTAAACAAAATAACTATAACCCAGTAAAATTAAGCTGAAATATACCAAACAGGAGAAGTAATTTCCGGAGTTCTAAAACTTTTTTTAAACGTTCCTTTGGTACGTAATATTGAAGAAAAAAAAAAGTCCTGGTGAGGGGGGGGTGAGCTCGAGGAAGGGGGAGGCTCTAAAGGTGACTTTTTTCAGTTTTTCGCTTATTTCTCGAAATCTGCAAGTCGTATCGAAATGTTTTGTATGGAAAAATTAAACCCGACAAAATTTCCTACAAAACAAGTAGTATGCATTTTTACCATAGGACTTACCCTTTGAGGGCTACGGGGCCGAGAAAGTAACAGCATTTCAAAAATTATGAAATTTGTATGGCGACCCTCATGAAAGTTGAAGATAACAACAAAATGATTTCATATTCTTAATCAGCAGCCCGGAAAACCCCAAGATACAAATTTCCAGTCGGTTCGGGGAACCCTTAAGACCTGCATTGGCTTTTGAAATTTCCATGGCAGCCATCTTGGATATCGCAATTTTGGATTTTTTTCACCGCCAACCAAATCTGACCAAGGTCCTCTATGACAATTGTTCAAGGTCCATAACGCTATCTGTCATAGTTTCCGCGGGCCGTTGACCTCATCCGTCAGGAGTCGACCTTCTGAGGAAGTCGAAATATTATTTTTATCGCCAGGGCATCCTTATGATGATCCCTAAAATTATTTTACTATACGTTGAATGGGAGAAACCCGGTGAACAATTATACGGGTATTTATCTAATATCTATGTGGGGGGTGGGGAGGGGGGGTCCACCAGATACCTCCAATTGATCTCCGGGTTCCCCTTACGGTACAAGGATGACATTTGGGGATCATCATATGGATGCCTTGGTGATGCAGGGAAAACTTTGACTTCCTCGGAAGGTCGACTCCTGATGGATGAGGTCAACGGCCCGCGGAAACTATGACAGATAGGGTTATGGACCTCGAACAAATGTCATAGAGGACCCTGGTCAGATTTGGTTGGCGGTGAAAAAAATCCAAAATTGCGATATCCAAGATGGCTACCATGGAAATTTCAAACGCCAATGCAGCTTTTAAGGGTTCCCCGAACCGACTGAAAATTTGTATCTGGGGGTTTTCGGGGCTGCTGATTAAGAATATGAAATCATTTTGTTTTTATCTTCAACTTTCATGAGGGTCGCCATACAAATTTCATAATTTTTGAAATGCCGTTACTTTCTCGGCCCCGTAGCCCTCAAAGGATAAGTCCTATGACAAAAATGCATACTACTTGTTTTGTAGGAAATTTTGTTAGGTTTAATTTGTCCATACAAAGTATTTCGATACGACTTTTAGATTTCAAGAAATAAGCGAAAAACTGAAAAAAGTCACCTTTAGAGCCCCCCCCCCCTTCCTCGAGCTCACCCCCCCCCCCCCCCCTCACCAGGACTTTTTTTTTTCTTCAATATTACGTACCAAAGGAACGTTTAAAAAAAGTTCCAAAACTCCGGAAATTATTTCTTCTGATTTATCTAATTTTACTGGGTTATAATTATGAAGGAAAAGATTAGTTGGAAGGCCGCTTCTGGTCGTACCTGGACCAAAAGTGCCCATTTTACTGGCGACGTTTCCCCGCTGCACCGCTACACTGGCATAACGTACCTGTAAAAGAAAAAGGCATATAAAGACGCAAATATTGATAACGAATTCAGTAAGAAAAACAATTTCCTTCTTAACAAGTTAATGTGAATCAAATTAAATTGTAAATAAAAACCACCAACCACGTCAGAGGCCGTATAAGGCGGTCTGAAAAAACTCTGACACCAGGGCTCTGCCCACACGAAAAGAAGAAGAATTGTAAATAACATGATATTTCGGTTTCGTGATGGAATGACGACGTGTCAAGTAGTTATAAATTAGCTAGCATTTCCAAAAAAGCACAGCATTAGAAACCTTATCTCTTAGTCAACATCATACGGCGAGACAAGAAATGAGGTGGTCCATTTTAAGCCGGAACTACACGGCCGGTTCATTGGGTCTGTTTCACAATTTCTAGATGAGTTCAGTAACAATGGTAATATCATCACAGTACCTATAAGAAAGAGTATCCAGTACATATCGGTAGGTGGTGATGGTTGACGGGAATAGCTTATCTGACTGATGTTTGGCAAAATTTCCATACGAAACACGTCAAACGATCTATCAGATAAGCTATCAAAAACTTATTCAGAAGTAGTAAACCGACTTTAAATCTAGTCAGTCGTTCGTTACCAAAACGAAAGCTCTTCACATGCGGTATCGATGTCTAACAAAACATAAAACTACTCGACTTGTGAGAATAAAAACTATTGAACTAGAAACTTCTGCATGCAACCGGTATCGAGACGTGAACCATGGTTTACCGGGAACTTTTTGAACTAAATGGAACGTGACAAACGGGGGTGATAGAGTTTTCACACGAACGCTTTCGATGGTGCGCTTAGTACTGACATGGAAGATAAAAATGATGGTATCATAAGTTAAATAATGTGTTTCTGATTCTGCATAATAGGAGTAGCTAGTGACTTATTTGGGACTGGTGATGAAGATCGAGTAAGATGCACGTCGAATGACGGGCCAGGTGAGAGAGGGATGGAAGACAAGGTACATAGGTTTGTGCAAGAGGAATGGAAGATTAGCAATGGCGGCCCGGTAGCACAGTCGGTAATGAACCTACCTGCTGTGCCGAGGGTCGCGGGTTCGAATCCCGTAAGGGACAAATATTTGTATGATGAATATGAATATTTGTACCCGAGTCATGGATGTTTGTATTTATATATGTATTCTATATCGTTGTCTAGTCATCATAATACAAGTCCAGGCTAGATTCTGTTTCTTTAAATGTGACTAGATAATTTGTGTGACATTGTCCAAGATATATATTTATTTATTATGATGACGTAGAAGGACAGGAACGAACGATGTGTGTTCAAGCTCAGGGCTTAGATTTACTTTACAAGATAACGTTTATCAGATTGATTTTACTTGGAAATATCCTACAACTAAATTGGAAAGGAAAATAGAAGGGAAGAGAGGCAGAGGAAGATCAAGAAAGAGTTATCTAGCAAAGGTGAAAGAAAAGGCTGATGCCGTATCGTATTAGGAACTCAATACACTCGGGTAAAAGAGACTTGTTTGGCGAATACTCCACCAACAAGAGTGTAGTTTTGAAAGAAATGAATGGTGACGAAGGAGCCGCTTGTGGATCCGGTTTCGGATCTCATTAAGTTAACCAAAGTAAGAAAATAGCCCAGTCATTTTACGGACTTTTGTTAGAAGAGGTGGGAAGTAATTATTAATTGGACTTTTAATCTGCAACCGGTACTGTTTAGTGACAAAAAGACTTTCTGAAAACAAATTTAAAAAAAAAAATCGCTACGCAACATAGAAATCAAAATTGTGAGTCCCAGAAGGCTTTTAAATTAATAATATTAATACCATGCACTCATCTGAATAAGATTTTACAATATAAATTATTGTTGAGCAATAAAATAGGCATGGAAATTAAAAAAAATAGGTTTTTATTAGAAAATACGAATGTATTTTTCAAAACCTTTTGAGCAGACAAAAATACTTACACCATGTTTGACGTATGTATAATGATAATGCCTTAAATATGTGCAAAAAAAATTACCATCAGGTTTTTTTATAACGAGATAATACCAAAATTTTACATTTGGAACTGTTGCTGACGAGATTTTTTTTAAATCTGGTACATTCCTAAGCTCAAATTGGCTCTTAAATACTATACCGAAAAAAAATACCAATTAGTAATTAGTCCCGGCTCAAACCGTAAAATGACTGGGCTAAAAGTATTCTTGATCGATAAAGTTCAGTTTCCAAATAGCGCACGGATCACTACACGGATGGATAGAACCAGATCCAGTTTCGAACGTGATCCGTATTACGCCTAGTACAAGTTTCAATCCAAACTCTGTACGCTCTTGTTGTTCACAAATATTGTGAAATTCGACTGTGGGTCGGAACATGGAACGATTGTTGTATTGCATTGAATGGAATAATAAACAAGCAGTTGTTGGTTTAAATGTTGATGTTAATTCTTTTATTGTAAAGTTTTTAAATGTTGCCCGCTGGCGTACTTCTCTGAACAGGGAATTCATTGAAAAGGATCGAATGAAATGTTCAGGAAAACGAATAAAAAGCCGTCATGTAGTACAAACGTCTCCATTGTTTAATTTAGTAATAATGATACATTTTATATACAAGGTCCTTCTTAATTATGCTGACACTTTCTAAACTGAACAACTTTCTCTATAGCACCATAATCGAAATCGTGAAAAAAAATCTGCTGTTCCATACAAAACTGCCAACCCAAACAGAAACAAAATTAATAAAAGTGTTCTGAAAGTAAACACGATATAAAGACCTACTCAAACTAAAAATTGAATCTGTACCTACAATTTCTTTGATACTAATGCAAGCTTTTTA
The DNA here is from genome assembly GCA_922987775.1 of Agonopterix subpropinquella. Classification (NCBI taxonomy): domain Eukaryota; kingdom Metazoa; phylum Arthropoda; class Insecta; order Lepidoptera; family Depressariidae; genus Agonopterix; species Agonopterix subpropinquella. The sequence continues at coordinate 16,052,417 of OV277709.1, read as the reverse complement.
TAAAAGCGCTGAAAAAGCCACTATTTCAAAATCCTTTGCAAAGCGACTCGATGGAAAACGCGGTACCAGTTGAAACCTATTACACGCCCGAAACAAAGACGAAGTAAATAAAACAAAAACTTTACTGGCGAAGAGTAAAGGAATTGAAACCGAATTTCCTGTGAAGTCCGAAAAAGGAGAACTGGTCAGTTTCGAAATACAAAGAAATGTAGGAACTAGGTTCGACGTCGATAACAGAAATCGGGCAGAAAAGCATTCAGGAAAATAGATTTTTCGGAATTCGCACTCGGACGTTTGAATTTCGCAGTTCGAAAAACATGCACTAAGCTTTCTCAGTGCATGCCATTGTTGCGTAAAAGGGTACGAAATATACATTCGAAAAAGGTTTAGAATATTATAAATAAAGCTTTTGCCATTTCGTCTGCGTTGACTTTAAGAAAGAATCTTATTATTTTATATCTCATCCAAATCCGTTCAGCCGTTTATGCTTGATTGAGGCAGAAACATCGTCACAATCAGATTTATAATATTAAGTAGGAAGAAGCATAACATAGGATTGTAGGTATGTGTACAAATAGGGCGACTTAACTTGACACCTGACTCGAACAAAAATACCAATAACAATGATAATTGACAAATAACAGCAAAAGAATAACTCGAAAATGCTAAAGCGCAGGGACACGTGCAACGGTAACTGAGATGCATCGCTACTGGCCTCGCACAGCAGGGGGTAGCAGGAGGGGTGTCGAATTCCGAGCCAGGTGTCAAGTTAGTAGTATAGTGTATAGTATAATATTTAGTACAGTATTATGATTCGCATTAAATTAGATAGAAAATAATAAATATAACGCTAACCGCCACAAAACATAATTATACTTGAAGGATTATGAAAACCAGAAAACATATTTATATCATCCATGAACGAACATGAACTCGAACCTAGGACCTCCGGAGTGGCAGTCCAAACAAACCTGATCGTCAAATACAGTAACTACAGTTTTACTACAGTACTATTGCTCACATTGTATTGAACATTCTTCTATAGAATCGGTTGTGCATCCCTGGCGATTTCCTGCACTAGTGAAACTTTGCCTACGCTAGCATAAGCCAACAATACCCATATGAAGTTAAAACAAAGTTCATACAGAAGAAAGAATTTAGCATCCTCATACCAGTAGCGACATTGTTGATCGTTATCATAGCCGATGGACGTCCACTGCTGGACATAGGCCTCCCCCAAGGATCGCCACAACGACCGGTCCTGCGCTGCCCTCATCCAACGGGTTCCCGCCGCCTTCACTAGGGCTGCAATCGCGGTAAATATTCTGTGCTTGAACCGTTATTGGACTACGTACGAACCATAACTTTTGACACATTTGGTATTGCGCTAATCTTGGTAGGTACTGCTCTTGACAGCCGTTAGAGCCGTTTTGACAGATCGCTCAGACGTTAAGGGCTGTCAGTCACATAGAGTTTATGCGATGCGGAATTCAGCACAGTTGAATATAAATTGGATTGCAATGTGAATAAAACTGTAATTAGATAAGAATAGAACTTCGATGTTTTAACTTAGCGCAATCGGGCTCCAGATCGTCGGTCCACCTGCCCACGCGCTGCACTTTCTGGTACGTGGTCGCCACTCGAAAACTCTTTGTTGATACTGTCCACTATAAACCGAGCAAAGCCTGAAAATAATAGTTTTTAAAATGCAGCAAGTTGACCTAGTGGTTACTTTGGTCAACTTACTGTCAGAGTTTATACTTGGCTCTGTTTATCGGTGGTACCTATATGGCCAGCTTCTTGTCACAGTTTATTTGTGAGGACGCATTTGTGCCTTGCAGTGGGACGTAAAGGCCCTGGCAAAGCGCGGCGCAGAACGTTTTTCAATGCCAAGCCTTTATCGACGGAATAACATCCAAAATCAATGAGCCTTTTGCCACGCAGCGCTTTTTGACCAACGTTAAAATCGCAAAAACAACAGCGGTTTCGTGAATTTGAGTCGAGTAGGAATTTCAGTTTTTTAACACTCTGTTACACCATTAGTTTTTAATTACTAACATAACTTTTAAGGGTGTATTCAGACCATGAATGTTAACAACTTTCCCTAAGGAACATGGGTCGAAAAACGAAAGAAGGTTCCAAAAGGAATATTGCTTAGATTCATGGTTTGAATACACCATTAAAATTATGTTATGTACCTTGTTAAAAACTAGTGGTGTAGGTATAAGTTTATAATACTTATAGTTACGGAAAGGATGATATGGTTACGAGAAGGATACGGTTGTGATATGCTTCGAATAGGTATACTTGTCTCTTTGATTAAATTAAAATAGCAAGATCGGACTAGGCTATAGCGCATCGACCGCATAAATTGAGCCCCCGTCGCCTAATGTACCACGATGCCTTAGCGTGCTTAAAACTCGTTGTTCAAAGCATTGAAAAAGAAAAAAACAAATCACACGGCATTGCTTTTCACTCGTAAGTACACACGGTGACACATCAAGCTATACAAAACCACAGACAAAACCAAAATAAGCTGGCCGCGCGTAGCACGAGTAACGTATAACGTCTCGCGTCCAGTTTATATTCGTTTTGTATAGCTTGATGTGTCGCCGTGTGTACATGAAAAGCAGGTCCATTTTTCGAGTGCGTAATTCAAGAACGTCACGTATCTTCCACTATTTTAATTTAATCAAAGACTTGTCTATTCATTTCGCGTCTGTATTTCATCGGTCTTATTGCTCCAGTTTTCAGAATTCATTTGGCACAAAAGAACTGGAAATGGAAATCCATTTTTAACAAAGGCAAAATACATTGTACCTACAGTTTCATTTGAACCAAAACAATTAACAAGGAAAAATTTACTTTTCGGCGAGAATAATAATTATAACGAGGGGTAGCCTTTCTGTATTAAGGTTGATCATCATAAAGAAGTTTGGCGGAAGGCCATATAATGTGAGACCCAGACATATTATAAGTCCCATTTTGAATTTTGATTTTTTTTTAAATTTTGACATGAATCAAACTTAGTAATACGTGTAGAGTGAAACAAAACTAACAAAAAAGGAAATTGGTTGTAATCTGTAGAAGTTGGGGGAAAGGTATTTCTCCTTACGATACCTTTTGTATCAAGTGAGTGAAACTCATCATCTTTCTTATTAGATAGCCCACTCAATCTTCTACGCATTCATTGTGTTTGTTTTAATGAAAATTCACGATAACCGTACAATATTATGATAATGGAATCAAACGAAATCACACGCACTATCAGTTCAATAAAGCCAAACGTTCCGTAATGTCCAAAAACTACCTCAGTGATAATATTAGATGAAAATAGCTGCCATGGTTGCGTTTTGCTACTGCTTTTTGGATGATTTGTCAATTTTACTAGTAATTTCTACTTTTAAACCCGGACTTCTAGAGATGAGGAAGTTTTTTTTTTAAAATGCCTTAATTTTTTCTGTTTATAATAATTATGGCCGCCGTCCTGAAGGGCTTTTAGTTTTCGTAAAAATGGCTGGGTCCAAATTCGCCAAAGTACTTTATTGGTTTTACTCGAGTTTTAGAGAGAAGAAATTTTACGTCTGGTTTTTTTTTAGTTTTTCTCTAATTGAAATAATAGGTATTTATTATTTATAAGTCAGTAATGGAACTTTAGGTATGTACATCAAAGACATTCCCGTCAAAATTATCGGGGTTAGGTATCGAAAGGCACCGATCTCTTTTTTTTTGTATTTTTGCCTGTTTGTGATTATCATTACAACAAAACTAGTAAATCAATGTTGATTCGGTTTTCACTAGTCGAAAGCTTACAGACTAGTTTCAAAACCAATTCGAATTCAGTCCAATTGGATAGAACGGCTTCGACGAGGAAGAATTTCGAAATTGGCTCTACAGGGTGTAACAAAACACCCTAGTAATACTTGACGGGGTGCTTCAGACCATCAAACTGAACAACTTTTACTATGGGGCCAACATCGAGAAAAAATTAAAAAAATCTGCTGTCCCATACATTTTAGTCGAGTCGGTACTGCAGTTTTAAATGGGACAGCAGATTTTTTTTATTTTTTCTCGATTTTGGCCCCATAGTGAAAGTTGTTCAGTTTGATAGTCCCCCTTAAGTATCAGTAGGGTGTTTTGTTACACCCTGTATACTGAAAGTTGTTCAGTTTGACGGTCTGAAGCATTCTCTTATAGTATTAATAGGGTGTTTTTGTTACACCATGTAGAAAATCATGAATTCATGGCACTTTAAAATACAAAAAAGTAAATTTAACCCTAGCGATGCGGTTAGCCACTAAAAAGTCCAGCTTGTTGGAAACGGCCGAGCCAACTGAACTGACTTGTTTCAAAATGCATCGGGTAGGGAATTAATGAGATTAGCCTTCCAACTTCTACTGGGAAACGTGCTTTAGAGGCAGGGTGGAGGTTTTGGATTGTTCCAATCAGAGTTTCGCTTGTGAGCCGAGTTGAAAAGTACTAGATGTATCGTAGGTAACTTAAACATTTTTCTTGACGCGTCGTTAGAACCGAAACCGCTGAAACCTTAGGTCAGGGTCGCGATAAGTAAATTCTCCACTGAAACGTCATTGACTATACAGGTGTACAATAAATTGAACAGCTACTTAAAGGGGTGCTTCAGACAACTTTCTCTATGGGACCAATATCGAAATCGCGAAAAAAAAATCTGCTGTCCCATACATTTCAGTCGAGTTATATTTGCAGTTTTGTATGGGAGAGCGGATTTTTTTTTTCGCGATTTCGATATTGGTTCCATAGAGAAAGTTGTTAAGTTTGATGGTATGAAGCACCCCTTTGAGTAGCTGTTCCATTTTATTGTACACCCTTTATATGAAATTCGATATCGCTCTAATCATTTGACGGCTTATGACAGCCGTTTGTCAGATCCAGGAAGGTGGCATAGGAATTGTCTTTAACTTGAGGGCACACTGCCTTACAAGCGGTGAAACATGAAAGTATAGGTCAAACGTAACGTCAAACTTTGTGTGATTATAGAGCAAACTCTACAGAATAACAAAAAATACTAAAAACTGGCCAAGTGCCAAAAAAAAACTTTTTTTGTCCGGGACCTTTAGCGCAAGACCGACTCTTGCGCTAAAGGTCCCGGACAAAAAAAGTTTTTTTTTCTAAGTTAATAATGTTGTGTTCTGTGGTGGTGTGGTACGGAAGCCTCGGTGCGTGAGTAGCCCGACTCGCACTTGACCGGTTTTATTTCATTTCATGAGTTTCTGGTCGATCTATACTCCTTGGTGGTCGGTAGTGTAGGCACAGTATAAGAAAGAGTATCTATTACTAGATAGTGTAGGCCAGGTGTAGGCCTTATTTCGTAAACTGTTGTTGTTGCCAACAATAAGTTTGTCTCTTTCTAATCCAACGACAAAAATAAAATAAAGTTTTTATTGAATTTTTGTTAACCTAATGTTGGAAACATCGACGGCGGAGACGAACGAAAGAAGGTCGAACATTGCCGACCGCGAAAACAAAAACGCAGTCAAAGCCGCAGGCGAAAGGTAGTTGTGAATTGTTTTGGTCTCAGGACTCCAAAATAATGTCTGTTCACGTGATTGAAGAATAACCCGCTTTTATACAAAAAGCCTTGGCTAAAAACGGATCTCTGACTACTGTCGGAAAAAGGTATATTTTACTAAATCCGCGCAAAGATTATGAATATCCGAATTGTCGGATACAAAAAGCATTAGCCGGCAAATTGAAAGGACTGTTTTTCACTTGATTTATGAGGTTTGTCAGGAATACAATTTAGCGAAGATTCCCGCTGAATTCGTTTGTTCGTTTCGAAAATTCTCTCTTTCTTCTTGTTTTCAAAAGATGAAAATTATTAAATTTATTTATTAATTCAACTTATACAACGTGTTAATTAATAAGCGCAAAACCTCATACACCCCAACAGATTTTTAACAAAATAATTAGATTTTATATGTAGTTAAAATTTAAAATTATTCGCATTTTAAGTTTTGACGCAAAAATGATTTGTCATCATTTCAGCAATGAATGAAGGCGCTAACGTACTCATGGATACATTTTAATAATCTTGTTTTAGTAGTAAGTAGGGTGGGTGTACCCGTGGGGTGTTTTGCGTTAATTCATTATAATAATTATAATAAAATAATACGTTGTATAAAGTCGTGGTGGTTTAGTGGCAAGTAACCATTCCTGCTGTGCAGGAGGCGATGATTTCGATCCCCGTCCAGGCAGACTCGTGGGCTTTTCGGTGAAGGAAAACCTAGTGAGGAAACCTGCATGCTTCAATTTCGAGGCATAAGGCATATATGTAATTGTACCCACTGTCTATTATAATTACAATATAAGTGGCGACGGGCTCACTCCCCGTCACACTGGACAGATTTTCGGTACTACGGTGACACGTGGAGGTTCTGAGTTTTTGGAATATCTCTGACTATTCACTCCGGGAATATAGTCGTGAGCATAATGCTATGCTATTAGATTATAGACTGTAGGATCCAACTGCAGGGCAAGGGTCTAGCCCCACATAAAAAAATCACAGATTTCGTGCCTCATAATTCATAATTCATAATCGTTTATTGCTCACACAGAGTACACACACACACACACACACATGACTATCGAGCACATTAGTATAAGAGATAAGTGTACTTTTTGCAACCATCAGCAGCAAGGCTGATTCAGTGTTTATGGGGTATAGAGCATCTCTGTGATGGGGATGGACCAGGTCTGCCTGCATAACTCGCCAGTCGGTTTAGGAGTTACTGATGATTAAACGTCTGTAAAAAATTAACGATCAGCTGCATGGCTGATCATATGATATTGTTGTAGTATGCAGTGTAGCTATGTGAACAGTACAAAAACTGTCAAGTTCTGTCATTCGGTTTAGGAGATACAGTCAGTCAAAGTTCCGACCTTTGAACGGCTGTATCTCCTAAACCGACTGATGAACCATGTCAGTTTTTGTACTGTTCACATCGCTACAGTGCATACTACAACAATAACATACGATCAGCTTTGCAGCTGATTGTTAAATTTTTACAGACCTTTAATCATCAGTAACTCCTAAACCGACTGGAGTTATGCAGGCAGACCTGGTCCATCCCCATCACAGAGATGCTCTACACCCCATAAACACTGAATCAGCCTTGCTGCTGATGGTTGCAAAAAGTACACTTATCTCTCGGAATACATTGGAAATTAATATACGGAATTCGAAAAAATATTGTCTCAAAAAGGTTAGGTTACAGGGCAAACCCTTAACCCGATCGTTTTTGTTTCAGGCTTAAATTGTAGCTGACTAAATCTTCCAGAGGAGTTTGGCTCCAATTTTTGATATCATTCTTCGTTTCCAAAATATCGAGCATCTAAATCAAAAATTCAGAAATTTTTTTTTTTTTTTTTCACTATTTCATTATTTCACAACTCTCCGAGCTATAAGGGGATCGCACTTTTTCGTGAAATCGGAGCCTATACTATAGCGAACGAAAAGTATACTTAATATACTTTTGCCTCTTTATCATATTATGATAAAGAACCACCCCATCTGGATCTTAGGCTACAACTAAAACACATATTATAAAATGTTCTCGAATTCAAATCAGAATAATATTGGTAACCGTCCAACAGCACTTCTACGCAGTATTGTATGCTAAACGTTATGTTATTGTGTTATTATGCTATTGTAACCGGAATGGAAATCATACATTTGGTTTTCAGCTTTGTATTGTTGAGATAAGCGTCACAATTTATTGTCTCGTTATTTGGGCCTAGGTTTCGTATTTCTACGAATGTAGGTTTTAAAAATGTTATTTTATTTTATGATAGATAGGTAATTGGATTGGTATTACGATTTACGCGAATGAAAGCCTAATCGAAAAATGTCTTTCTATGTAATCCAATTATATGAAACCGTAATAATTCGGATTGAACTTAGTATTTTTTTTTTGTTTTGAAGAAATATGGACCTATTTGTAACCCAATTTCGTAGCCTATTATTAATCATAAATAATAGGCTACGAAATTGGGTAGCAAGTAGGTAGGTAAGGTATATGAACAATCTAAAAAAACTGCAACATTATATTATTAGTACAGGGTGTTATATATAGGGTGTTAGACAGGTGTATAACTTAAATGGGTGATTGTACTCATCATGATACTGAACAACTTTTCCAAAGGAAAAGGCAAATAAAACAAAACTTTTCATACAAACGTTCGATCAGCTGATTGCATTTAGTATGGGAAGTGCAAATTTTTTTTTTGCTAATACCCTAAAGGTTTCTTAGAGAAAGTTTTTAGAATACCACATTTTACCCCAAACACCCTGTAAAATGTAGTAAAAAATTAGTAAGTAACTATCTAAAAAAAAAAGGTATTTTTTTTCTGCACTTGATATCAATATCAATCTAATTTTTATGAATAAAGTTTAGTTTCATTTAGTGACAAGGCGGCAAGAGAGGCTCTTCGCAAATTCAAACAAAAAACACATTTTATACCTACGCTAACACCACAAAATACACAAGATAACCCAGAAACAACGCAACATCCTGATGACATCATGCGGACATGGTTTTTCTCCTAACTCATATGTCACTTAGAAGAGTTTTGGCATGCATCCAATCTAAGTCAAAGAAATAATCACCAGGAAATCCTTGTCTTTGAGTACTTTGTCTACTGAAGCTTGTGTTGACGCATGCTTGCTTCCTTTTATTATATCTTAGGATGTGAATTTCCAAATTTCTGATGGTAAGTCAAAAGTTTTGCTTTTCTTTTCTGTAGTAAGTACTTTATTGAATAAGCAATACCTTAAAGAAGGCCAGCATGGCTTTCTTTAAGGCATTGCTTATTAACAGTGCCGAGATCAATGATATTATATGGCCGAGATAGATTTATTGAAAAGAGTGGAATGAAAAAGATTCCCTTCATCCGACCTAGATTAATTTATCGCAAGTAGTATAAGAGATAAGTGTACTTTTGTAACCATCAGCAGCAAGGCTGATTCAGTATTTATGGGGTGTAGAGCATCTCTGTGAAGGGGATGGACCAGGTCTGCCTGCATAACTCCAGTCAGTTTAGGAGTTACTGATGATTAAAGGTCTGTAAAAAATTAACGATCAGCTGCAAGGCTGATCGTATGATATTGTTGTAGTATGCACTGTAGCTATGTGAACGGTACAATAACTGTCAAGTTCTGTCAGTCGGTTTAGGAGATACAGCCAGTCAAAGTTCCGACCTTTGAGCGGCTGTATCTCCTAAACCGACTGATGAACCATGTCAGTTTTTGTACTGTTCACATAGCTACAGTGCATACTACAACAATAACATACGATCAGCCGTGCAGCTGATCGTTAATTTTTTACAGACCTTTAATCATCAGTAACTCCTAAACCGACTGGAGTTATGCAGGCAGACCTGGTCCATCCCCATCACAGCAAAGCTCTACACCCCATAAACACTGAATCAGCCTTGCTGCTGATGGTTGCAAAAAGTACACTTATCTCTCGAAATAAAGTGAAAGGAATTTAAAACCGATCTCTTTTTTTTTAAAGAAAAGTAAAGAAAAATACGCTTAGCTAGATTCATAAAAACAAAGTACCTACATTTCTGCGGAAAGGTTCTCGTCAAATCGAACATGGTTAGAGTTTTAGGTGTCTCTCAATGTGGCTAACTTTTCACCAACAAAAATTAGTATATACCAAAAGAAATTTCATTCCTGAAACAAATTTCTTGTCAAAATGAAGACGTCTTTATTTGAATTTTGATCAGGTTTACATAAGGCGGCCATTGAATGATATCGTCCGACCCCCAAACTTCAATTTGGCGACTAATGAAGACAAATGGGCGACGAAGAAAGTTTCGTGGTAAGCCTATACCAAGGAGTTGAGGTATTAAATAAATTCGACTTTGAAGAGTTCAGAGCGTTTATAACATAAGTGGTTCTAGTCAACTTTAACTTATCCATTTGAAATGGTTTTAGCATAGAGGGTTTTGTGAGTTTATTCGAGGACACTTTGCTCTTGGTATTGTGCTATCTCGATAGCAGTAGAAATGCTTTATTTGAATAAATAAAGTCAATGACAACAAACATTGTTTATCAATTCAGGCAATGTGCTAAGATGTTATAGCCTGTAGAATTCAAGTGCAAGGCATTGCCTTCTACTGTCACGAAAGGGTGAGAGAGGGTGGGCCATTCTTCACAACACACCGCTAACTAGGGTATTTCACGGGTTTTTAAAAACTATTCTACGTTAATCACTTATGTCTAAGGACTCTATAGAAAATGTATATTTTACGTTCCATTACGGTAGATAGTTAATATCCCGCGAAAACGCTTTTCTTGACAATATAAGTGGCTACATGCAGGTGACATCATCAACCATTCTGCCGATCACAGTCCTTTACGATTAAAGTAGACAAAAAAAAAAAAAATCTTTGTCGATTTTCTCTTAAAATATCCAATATTTTTCTTAAACTGACTAAATAGTTAGATTCCAAAATTCATATTCAATACAGATGCCATCAATAGATCCTATATTTTACATGCTGTCAAATACCTATTGCCAATAAAGGGAGCTTAAAACCACTAACTTGCCACCTCCCATCCGATAGCGTTTATTTTTTTAATAATGTAGTATAATTACGTATGTTTTAATAAAAGCATCGCCTAATCGAATAACATCGGCCACCGGTTCATAATGACTCGACTGTCTCCAAAAGGTGTGACAGGAGAAAAAGTCCCGCACTTTTTTCCATTTGACATTTTCTCCTGCCCTTAATTCTGTAAGTGCCTGTGACGGGGCAGACAAATGTGTCTAATAAATCACTTGCATTTGGTCCTTTCTTGTTACCTCAGAAGTCAGGATGAGCGAAATGTTACAGTCGTTTGTTGACAATCGTTGGGGTTTGATTGATTCAGTTGGTATTTAGTTGGTAGACCTATTTAATAAGATTTTGTATGTCCCTCACACTGCTCATACTGATGAATGTGACAGCATTAGTTTTAACATTTTTAAGCATAAATGCTTTTTTGGTGCAAGTCAGCCTTAGGGTGCCTGTCCATTTATATGTAACGCATTTAAGTTTACACTCTGTATAGTGTAGCCGACAACAGGCATATGCCTTAAGGCTATTCTACCGTTGGCGCGCTCCATACAAACGTAGTATGGTGATATTTTCAATACTATCTAATTAAAGTCAATGAAATTTTTCAAAAACAATCAAGTAACTAATCTCTATGTCTGTATGAAGTCAGATTTTCGTTAAAATATACATTTTCAATGCTAGGATTAATTTAAGATTTGTATGGAAATATTTGTGGCACTGTAACTTTAAAACTATAAATTTTATCGAAAATCTGACTTCATACCGACATAGAAATTAGTTACTAGATTGTTTTTGAAAAATTTCATTGAATTAATTGGATAGTATTGAATATACTACGTTTGTATGGAGCGCGCCAACGGTAGAATAGCCTTAAGAGGGCTATTACAAGCGCAGTGGCGCCCTCGTCACAATAACAAAGATTTCTCAATAAGGAAAGCCTAAACAGGTAAACTACAAAAGCCTTCAAACTATTATCATAGAATACTTTTATAGGTTTTTTACATACAAATTTTGAAAAAAGAAAAAAATGGCCGCTTTTGTTTTTATTCGAAATTATCTAAAAGTGGAATGTTAAGAACCTATAAAAATATTGTATAACAATGGCTTGAAGGCTTTTGTAGTTTATCTGTTGAGCACTATTTAAATTTAGGCTTTCCTTAATGAGAAATCATTATTATTGTGACGAGGGCGCCACTGCGCTTGTAATAGCCCTCTTAAACTTAAATGCGTTACATATCATACAGGGTGCTTCAGACCATGAAACTGAACAACTTTTACTATGGGAGCAACTTTGAAATCGCGAAAAAATAACAGCTGTTTCATACAATATGCGTTAGATTTACATTTTCTATGGAACGGTGGATTTTTTCGCGATTCTGATGTTGACATCATAGTGAAAGTTGTTCAGTTTGATGGTCTAAAGCAGACTGTTCGATGTATTATTTTACACACTGCAGAAAATTCCCAAGTTTTGGTAGTCCGTTCATCTTGATTTTAATGATTCCAATGAGGCATTTTGCAATAAAGACACTTTGACTTTGACTTTGACGTATTCATAAAAAAAAATGTTTTCATAGAAACTGGAAAGATGGCGTTACAATCGTGCCAATTTAGCTGTCAGATCGAAAGTGTTCCGTGTTTTTTTTTATTCCCTAATTTTAGGAAGCAATTCGTTGTGAACGACGTTTTGAAACTTTGTATTAATTGACTTTTTTTGTGCTAGTTAATATGCATTTTATTGGTAGTAAACAATTAATTTATTGGCAACACCACCCGTCAGACTTGATGCAATCCATAGACAAACAGAACTTTTTACTGTCAATGTGACAGGTTTATCAGTAATTTTAATAATGCCATCTAGTGATTTTACGATTTACTAGCCTTGGAAAATGCTTCATTTACAACAAGAAAAGCTTACAGCCATTATAAACCCAAGTTAACAACTAGGCCATAAACTTATCGCATTTTGTAAAAAAACCTTTTAAAAACATAGTTTTAATAACCACAATCTTTTTCATTACACCGCTAGGTACCAGGCTCTCATCAGAACTTGGGAGTTTTCTATTATGCAGCCGAGCGGACTTTGCTTCATTCAGCGTAAAATTTAGTTTTAATCTCCAGAACAAAGACCTGTTTCTGTAGGACAAGACTTTTTGAAGTTATTAACATCGGTTGTGAAGTTTCTATAATTCTTATGAATGAACGAAGTTTTCTAGGTTGATCAGTGTACAAAGGCTCCGGGATGGTTGTTGTTATTACGGTTTTTTTCTGACTTGTAAACTGGATTATGAGAGATTATTGGGTCGGATAATAAAGAGCTTTAAGCTAGGAAGTCTGAATAAATAAGCTTCGTTAAAGCTATAATGTAAGCTAAACCAGCATTTTTAACAAGAACTCGCCATCTTTTTTTATTCTGTGTACATACGTTTAGGGAGGGGGTGTTTCAGACCATCAAACTGAACAATGTATCGTAATATCGCAAAAAAATTCAGTTATTTCCTACATTTTGGTCGAGTAGCTATTGACTATGGAACAGCAAATATTATTTTTCGCAATTAGAAAGTTGGTCCCATAATAAAAGTTTTCCAGTTTGATGGTTTGAAGCACCCCCAAGTATGTAATGCATAGACCCACTACAGGATACAGGTCTCCCCTCACGCTTATTCATGCTAACAAGAAAACAAACAAATGACTATTTGTGCATCTCGCATCAATCAGTTCCTCGCGAACTTTATGAGGTTGTGGTCATCCAGGGCCTTTCAACTCTTCCAGTTTCAGGTTTTTAATCGAGAATCTTTATTTCTCATGAACACTGATTGCACTTGGCAGAATGTATTTACCTATAGTTAGTGAGAAGGTATATTATTAATTATTTGAGAGTTTAGGGCCTTGAAAGGCTTACTAAGCCTGTGCCACTTAGACCATCGCTGATCCTTTGTAAACGCCCAATTTATAGTTCCTTACCAATCCCCACTGCGGCCAGAAATCGTGGTAGGTTTTTGGTCGGAACGGTTTGTATTTCATCTGGTGTCAATACCTGTTGAGTACTGCGTTTGTACATCAGGAGGCTACAGTCACGTAGGAGGTGCAGAGGAGTTTCCATCTCTTCCTTGCAGAATTTGCAGCCGGTCGTATCGTGAGCTTGTTTAATTTCCAGTGGCCTGTGAGTAACCTTGCTATGTTACAACTTTGATCCTTGCGACGGAATATATAGAACAACGACGGAATATATAAGTACAATCCTTGCTGAGGGCAAGGAGACTATTCGCAACCTTTGATAAGTGCTTTTGAGAATGTATTTTCAAAAGATTGAATTCCGTGATCCCGAGAACTGGCGTATTACTCAGTATCAGTTATTATAGTACTCTGTGGTATCAGTAATTGAAGTAACACACCTCCGGTATCACGGGATTATAAAATTACCTAGAGCTAGGAGGTATGTAATATTTTACTTTTACAATTATTTTAAAAGTAAAATATTACATACCTCCCCTATTATAGGGGGACAAAAGTAGGGATTTAAAATACAGTCTATGAAATAAAGTAAGTAACTAAAATATTACAATATTTTGTTCATAGATACCTTCTCACCTATTCACAACTATATAGGTAAATCCTCATCATCATCTCAGCCGATGGACGTCCACTGCTGAACATAGGCCTCCCCCCAAGGATCGCCCTAACGACCGGTCCTGCGCTGCCCTCATCCAACGGGTTCCCGCCGCCTTCACCAGGTCGTCGGTCCACCGTATGAGGGGCCTACCCACGCTGCGCTTTTCGGTACGCAGTCACCACTCGAGAACTTTCCGGCCCAATCTGCCATCGGTTCCGCGAACAATGTGCCCCGCCCACTTAAGTTCAGAAATTCTTTGGTTCGTTCTTTGGTTTTTCTTCAGGTAAACTCCGAGCATAGTCCTCTCCCTTTGGGTGAGTTTCAGCCTTTTTATGAGGCCTTGAGTGAACGACCATGTCTCTGCTCCATATGTCATCACTAGCAACACACACTGATTTATGACTTATATAGGTAAATAGATTCAGCCTATTCCGATCACTGCTTGCGAATCCTCATTACCTAGATACCTAAAGTTATCCTAAATTCTCAGCCCATGATCCACAAAAAAGGACCATCAATTACCATTTTGTAGATAAGTTCAATGGCAGTGGTTACTCAGCGCTTACTTACATTGTTGAGCACACAAGGGCCAAGTTAGAACGGAACTGCGATAAGCTGAAAGCCGACAACAAACTGTCCTTTTAATTTGTGGTTTAAGTTTTGAGAGATGAGCGGGTTGATAATTATTACTTTACATAACATACTAACCACCTCCTCGAAGGAAGCAGATCCGTAGGTAGATCACCGATGCGTTGGTCAGACGGCATTGTAAGGGTTGCGGGTCGGACATGGATCTGATTGGCACAGGACCGTGAGGAGTGGCGCAATAAAAGGGAGGCCTATGCCCAGCAGGTGGGTTGATGTGGGCTGACTTAATTGATTCATACTAACCACGTGCGTGTTCTATCCTGGGTCTGACTCTATCTGAGAGAATAACCTAAGCCCAGAAAAGATACAACATTTTTGTATATTTGCATTGTTTTTTTACACATCAGAAACTACCAAATTAAAAAACCAAGACTATATTTGCAAAAATGAAAGCCTTATCGCAATGGAATAGAAAAAAGAAATTCTGATGTGAAATGTCTACCAATAATCATAATAATATCTTCATCATCGTCATCCAATGCTGAACATGACCTATGTATGTTCTACAAAGAGAATGGAATCACTAGCGTTTTAGGAGCCGGCAATGTCTAAAGTAGCTTCGAAATCCAAAATAGTATGAAAGGAATTATACATATCCTTGGAGCCCATACAATCTAGGGCATTTTATACAATCTCGATTTTGTTCTATGGGTCACGCGACACGTCACGGGCCTCTACGCCACAAAACACTATCCTCGGCCTTCCTCATGCAGTCGTTCCCCGCTACTGGTCTTAGGTCGTCTATCCAGCGCCGAGGGCGTCCGTTCGTGATCTCCACTCTAGAGTCATCGTTTCTCAAATCTTACTTATATATTATATCGCTAGTATTTAACAACTTGGGCAACCGGCACGCCCATCACGACGGATGCGTAATAAGCAATTCACGGAACTGTCCTGTAGATAACGCGAGTTGCCTAACAACGCGCAAGTTTCCAAGTTGTTTTCCTTCCACATCAGTGTCTGCGGCAAACTCTGTTTCGGAGGAATATAGTATAGCTTATTATCCTACTAATATTATAAACGAGAAAGCTTGTAAGTATGGTTGGATATTTCAGGCATTTTGGGAAAAGGTGATTTTGAAATTAGTTCATAAAGGTAATAGGACATTTTGGTTTTAGGTTCTTTTGAACCGGAGGCGTTTGTTCCGCTTTCACGCAAAAACTGCAGAACGGATTTTGATGAAATTTGGCATACAGATAGACATGGCTCGGGCCCTATTCAACAAACGTTACAATTGTAATTTACAATTAAAATTCAGGGTACATTGCTGATAATGTTAGTGATACATTACCTACTACATGTTTAGCGTCAATATTAACCAGCAATGTACCCTGAATTGTAATTGTAAATTACAATTGTAACGTTTGTTGAACAGGGCCCTGGATTAACACATAGGGTACTTTTTATCCGGGTAACGCAGACGAAGTCGCCGGCAACAGCTAGCATTAAATATAGGGTCCTTTTGGTAATAAGCTGACGGTTTTTTCAATTATAAGACCATTCAACTGAACATTCTCTAAGGGACTGACATCTAAATCGGGAAAAAAATCAGCTGCTGCAAACCTACCATCGGTTTTAAATAACAATGTGCATGACCTCGCCTGCAAATGTGACGTCACTCAATCACACGAACTTCACTCGAGTCATTCAAATGATTATTTCCTTTACATAGAGTCTATATTCCTTTACAACCGAGTGAAGTTATCGAACGGCCCTTCAAGGTCATGCATATTGTTATTTTAAACTGATAGTACTCAATTTTTGTTTCGCGATTTCAACCTTGGTCCCTATGGAAAGTTGTTCAGTTTGATGGTCTGATCATCCTCTTAAAAAACCGTCAGCATATTAAATCGGACCCTGTATACACTTCTTCTTGGTCGTAACCTCATGGCTGAGGGACGTGACCATCGTGGGCCGCTTGTGCCACCACAGCTCTCCAGGCCGCTCGGTCTTGGGCCCGGTGTATGCTGGCCTGTAGTGTTGTATCGGTAATTTCTTTTACCAAATCGGTCCATCTCGTAGGCATACGTCCTCTCCTCTACCTTTGTTTACACAGGCCTTCGTAATAAGCTGACAATGTTTTATACAATAGATTCTTGAGTTTGATAGTTTCAGTACAATATGTTTAGGTTCCTCTTTTGTTGTCGTAATGTAACTGGTGCTTTTGCGGCGGGGTCTTCAACTCTTTCATAACTAATATCAGGACTAGGCTTACTAATAGCTACGCTTTTCCTATAGTTGTCTCCCAATAGAGGGAAGTCCGTATTTATTTGTCCTACTCTTATCTTCTTTGATAAAATTCATTGCTGATTCCAAGCTGATAAGAGTCATCCCCGGGCTCGCTGGACTTCATTGTCTAGTGGTGTGAGTGGTCGCCGCTGTTGATCCTGGTTTACAGGAGTTACAGTGGTGGGGATGTGTGTGCGAAGAAAAAAATTTAACAGCAACGCAACGTGAATTTTTTTTCAACCCCAAATACCGTATTACTCTTGTATCTATTCAGTAAGGCTCAATCATACAAACAGAACCAAGTCAGGCCACTATTCATTTTAGTTTCAGACTAACCCTTTTTCCCAGAGTCCATTATCCCCTTTTTGGTCCGATTGGTTACAACATCCCCAATTTGCAGGGTCAAGGGCGATCCTTTTCCGACGTTTACCTCATACTAGATATTTTTGTTCAAATAGTTTTTTGTCTTTTACCCATACGACGTAGGAAGTCCCATAAATCAAGCCATTTTCATCTCTAACACTACCATTTCAACCCTTTCATCCATTTTACCGCAGGACTTCCTACTTCGTATGGGCTACCTCGTGAATCTCTTTTCATGGTTTTATTTTAGGCATGTTTTAGTCACGATTGAATGCTCGAAAAGGAGAAAAACGTAAGTTAAGAGGGCTATTCGAGCTCAGTGGCGCCCTCGTCACAATAATAAAGATTTCTCAATAAAGAAAGCCTAAATTTAAAAAGTGCCCAATAGATAAACTACGAGCCATTGTTATACAATACTTTTATAGGAGGGAGTTGGAATCAAGATCGAAGGTACTATGAAAAGAACCACTTGGTGACAGAATTTGATTCAAATATTCGGCCAAGGTTTCGTACTTTTGATGGAACTTTCGGCGTTACTTCAAATATACCTTTCAAAAATGTCTTGGCCTTTATAATACAACAATTTTGTCTTTTTTAAGGGACCAACGGTTTTACGCGGTTAAGTTCTAGGACCAAGCCTATGTCCATCTTATTTTGTTTTTGTTGTATGTTTTTGGGATGCAATCAAATAATATTTAATGGTATGTTATTATTACGAGTTTCCCAACTCAAAATCAATAATATATAACCCAGCAAGCTCGAATATTCGTTAGCTCACTTCGAATGCTCTTAGTGTTGAAACAGGTAGGTTAATTGAACATTTTGAAAAGACAGTAATGCACATCAACGATTTTACTGCATCGCCATAAGGTACAAATTCGCTTACTCCCCTGCGATGCGAAAATTCGCGAAGCAGTGAACCGTATGACAGAAGAGATAAAGTATAATATTTATCGTTATTGAAAGTGTTACTGATCCCTCTTTTTAGAACGAAAAATACACTACTTAGGTTGCATTCACTGCTTGTTAAAAGAATCTTAGCTTAAGACTGGTAACACCCAGGTGAAGTGAAGGGTCAGGGGGAAGAGCTACATAGCTGGATCTTGACGAAAAGGGTTGGTACATTTTAGTCTGTGAACATCCTAAAACGATCGTTCATCATTCGGATACGAAATAATATCGGATCGCTTAGCTTACCTTATCTTTAGCATACCTTAGCTTAAGAATTTATATTTATTAAGTCCTAGAGTTTCTGGCCGCATCTTCTCTACATCTATATACAACTCGTTCCGATGTGGTGGTAGCTTCAAAAAAAGATTGGTCGTTCAATACTGACGTAATTGACGACCCGGTTGGTGTAACGGTTGCCACGCCGGACTGCCAAACCAGGGTCCTGGGTTCGAATCCCGGTTCGGTCATGGATGTTATATGTTTGTGCAGTTGTTGTATGATTCCTATAACAAAAAGCTTGAGGCTTACCTTGGGATCATTACAATGTATGTGCCTGTGAGCGTTATTTATTTATTTATTTAATAAGTGCGCTTCAAGCTCATATAATAATATAGAATATTTTTTTTTTTTAGTTTGGGTGTGTATAGCTGATAATAATGTATTTTCTATGTGAATAATTGAGCGGTTTAAAAGCTAGAATATAAGGGTTTGTAAATTTCTGTATTTAAATAATGATCATTATCATTAAAACTACTCTAAAAATTGAACAGTACAAAAACTGACATGGTTCATCAGTCGGTTTAGGTCAAAGCCGTTCAAAGGTCGGAACTTCAGCAGCAGCAGTCTGTTTAGTAATGTAACCAGTGCCCGCCGCTGTGATCAGTTGTGTACCAAAGGAGGCAAGACAACCCTGTACATGCATAGTGTCTTTGCAATGGCCCCCAAAATATACAATAAATTACCACTTCAAATAAGGAAGTGTGAAGATATAATGACATTTAAGAGAAAACTATTTGACTACCTTACTGATAAGACATTTTACACTATTAATGAATTTTTGAATGATGTATAATTGATTTATTTATAACTCACAACTATTATTTTGATTATGATTTATGATAAGACTATTTAAATTTATTGATTGTATCGATTGACATTATGCCTATGATTACTTCCAACGATATCAATGTACTGTACCAGATTACTTCAGATAAAGTCTATAGTATTGAATTAATTATTAATGTAATGATTATTTTCTAAATATAAGTGCATAAATTCAATGTATATGTACTTAAATACCCATTGTATGCCTTCTGGCGGATCACAGCGAACATAATATAATGTAACAACCTATTCAACCTGTGTATCACAATAAAGAATTTATGATTTATGAACTTTGACTGGCTGTATCTCCTAAACCGACTGACAGAACTTGACAGTTTTTGTACTTCATAATATCATACGATCAGCCGTGCAGCTGATCGTTAATTTTTTACAGACCTTTAATCATCAGTAACTCCTAAACCGACTGGAGTTATGCAGGCAGACCTGGTCCATCCCCATCACAGAGAAGCTCTACAACCCATAAACACTGAATCAGCCTTACTACTGATGGTTGCAAAAAGTACACTTATCTCTATTCTAAATGGAAGAAGCACAAAATAGATCGTTGTAATATTCTTTAGGGAAGAATATCATCGAAAATACTTAGACCATAAGTTATAAAGCTTGCTGATAAGTAATAATAATATGAACATGAAAAGAGATTCATGAAAGACTTAACATTTATAAAAAAAAAAAAAAAAAAAAAATGTACTTTATTGCCACACAAAAATACAGAATAGGACACAAAACAATAAATAGATTCATCAAACAGAAAAGTTCAAATAACAACAGATTTATGACATGGCTGTACCGTACAATTTTTCTTTCCGTGCAGCTAAACATTTATTAGGCACCCACACACTTATAACACCCTTCATTCAAGAAGCTTCTAACTTTCTCCAATAAATCACACATTGTAAAAAGACTTCGTCACTCCAGCATGAATCAATATATCAATTACTTATTCCCCACGAAAATCGTTTTAGTCAGCCGATCGGGGATTGCATTAAATTCACGTAAGGGCTGATAATAATACGTGAAATATGGTCTTGTCTTGGCAGTTTACCAAAAATGTAAGTGTTACAAGGATAGGGCTGCCATCGCCAAAATCGCCGTTGCCGGCAAAGACATTAAAAACCCCGGACATTTCAGTAAAATCGGAAATTTTCCCCGGACAACCATGAATTAGAAGTTTCAATACAATATAAAACCAGGAGTGAGCGAAGTGAAATCGAGATTTTACAATACGACTAAATCGTTTCAAAACAATATAAAACCAGGAGCGAACGAAGCGAGCTCGATATTTTGCAATACGACTAGATCGATTCAACACAATAGAAAACGAGATTTTGCCATATTATAGCGCATTTCCAGTTCATACCGAAATCGAGGCCTTCAATGTATGTAATAAAAGCTGGACAGAGCGAAACGAGCTCATGATTTTGCTACATAACAACTCGATTATAAAGCTTATGCCGAAATCGAGTTTATTTATGATTTGTGTATGAAACAAACGATTTTTTAACATTAACTATATATTTAATCGGGTTTTACCCGGACACAATAAGTGTCCGGGTTTCCCCCGGACACTTTTGTGAAGACCCCGCCCGGACGCCCCCGGACGCCCTTCAAACTAGGACAAATCCGGGGAAACCCGGACGGATGGCAGCCCTATACAAGGATATTGGACTCTATGGAGATAATACTCTGTTACAGCGGATAGGGTTTCAATGTCTTTTACAGATATCTCGAGGTTTCTTGGAAAGCGTTAAAGTGTCGGAGAATTTGCATACATAAACTCAAAACCATAATCCCTTTCAGGGTGGACAGAAGCTACAACTACCAACAAAATTTGTAAGCATGCAGTTGTAGCAAGGCTCGCTTTTAACACCTTGAATGTTCACGATGGAATGACGTGTGAAGTGTTAAGAGGGGGCTAGCTTTTCGCCTACAAATACACTGCATAAGCAACCTTATTCCTTAGTTGCCTCGTATGACACCAACGTGAAGAAATGGGAGAGTCCATTCTAAGCCTATTGCATTCTATTGTTAGGCCAGGAGTTGCCAGGAGTGCGCAAACATGTGGGGCTTATAGGATAAATGGAAGTAGGAAAATTATTGTTTTCATAATCGTCATCGTCAACAGCCTATATACAGGGTGAAATTGATATCATTGGCATCCTTTTAAACTAAGAGTCTACCCATCAAACTGAACAACTTTTACTATGGGAGCAAACCGATCGGAGCAAAAAAAAAAATCTGCTGTTGTATACATTTGAGTTGAGTTGGCTTTGCAGTTTAGTATGGGACAGCAGATTTTTTAGTTGCTCCAATCGGTTTGCTCCTATAGTAAAAGTTGTTCAGTTTGATGGGTAGACTCTTAGTTTTAAAGGATGCCAATGATTTCAATTTCACCATGCACGTCTCACTGCTGAGCATGGGCCTACACTCAAGGAAGTATGGGCGTTAGTCCACCACGCGTGCCCAATGCGGATTGGTAGACTTCACATACACATTATAATTTCTTCCTCAGCGTATGATTTCCTTACGATGTTTTTCCTACAACGTTTCCAATCAATCTACCAAATCTCACGGTCCTGTGCTAATCTGATACAAAGCGAACCCGTCACTTGTCTCAATATCATCGGACCAACGTGCTGGTGGTCTGTCTACTGATAGTATAAGAGATAAGTGTACTTTTTGCAACCATCAGCAGCAAGGCTGATGATAAGTGTACTTTTTGCAACCATCAGCAGCAAGGCTGATACAGTGTTTATGGGGTGTAGAGCATCTCTGTGATGAAGATAGACCAGATCTGCCTGCATAACTCCAGTCGGTTTAGGAGTTACTGATGATTAAGGGTCTGTTAAAAATTAACGATCAGCTGCACGGCTGATGATAAGTGTACTTTTTGCAACCATCAGCAGCAAGGCTGATACAGTGTTTATGGGGTGTAGAGCATCTCTGTGATGAAGATAGACCAGATCTGCCTGCATAACTCCAGTCGGTTTAGGAGTTACTGATGATAAAGGGTCTGTTAAAAATTAACGATCAGCTGCACGGCTGATCGTATGATATTATTGTAGAATGCAGTGTAGCTATGTGAGAAGTACAAAAACTGTCAAGTTCTGTCAGTCGGTTTAGGAGATACAGCCAGTCAAAGTTCCGACCTTTGAACGGCTGTATCTCCTAAACCAACTTATGAACCATGTCAGTTTTTGTACTGTTCACATAGCTACAGTACATACTACAACAATAACATACGATCAGCCTTGCAGCTGATCGTTAATTTTTTACAGACCTTTAATCATCAGTAACTCCTAAACCGACTGGAGTTATACAGGCAGACCTGGTCCATCCCCATCACAGAGATGCTCTACACTCCATAAACACTGAATCAGCCTTGCTGCTGATGGTTGCAAAAAGTACACTTATCTCTCGGAATATGACCTCCGTCCCTTTCTTGACCACCACTAGTTTCTATTATATGAACTTAAATAAGACAATCAAGGTTATTTCGTACTCGCCTGTCTATGCTACAGATTGCATTCGATTGCTTTCATTCTTCACAAGCAAAGCAACGGATAAAAGCTAGCACAAAAAAATAAAGTTCTTGTCTCTTCGTTCAGACATGACGTAATGAAGTTGTTACCATTCTTCGCACGAGGTGAGGGTGTCTACAAAGGGGAAGGAGGGTGGAAAAGGGTTAGAAAGTGACCTTGATTACGAGTCGTTTCAACTACTACCTGAATGCGTCGCCACTTTATGTTACAAATCAAAAGCTGTTTGGTTTCCTTTGTGAACGGTTATCAGGTTTTGTGTTTATTTGTTAACACGATGTATTATATTCTTAATAAGTAAACAGGGTGAAATTGATATCATTGGCATCCTTTTAATCTAAGAGTCTACCCATCAAACTGAACTATTTTTACTATGGGAGCAAACCGATCGGAGCAAAAAAAAATCTGCTGTTGCATACTTTTGAGTCGAGTAGGCATAGCAGTTTAGTATGGGACAGCTGATTTTTTAGTTGCTCCGATCGGTTTGCTCCCATAGTAAAAGTTGTTCAGTTTGATAGGTATACTCTTAGTTTAAAAGGATGCTAATCAGTTATTGTTATCTTGTTGTTGTTGTTGTTTGTTATCCTCTACAGAGGATGAGGTGGTGTTACAATGACCGACCGAATCAAAAACGTGTGATAAGGGATCGTTGTAAATTGAAGGATGATGTGGTAAGGATTGAATGAGGTATGCTTAGGTGGTTCGGTCACGTACGGAGGATGAATAAGAGTAGACTCACTAGGGAGATTTATCGATCAAATGTGAGTGGAACAGTCGAGAGAGGGCGTCCGAGGAGAACTTACCATGACCAAATAAATGGTCTTCTCCGAAAAAGACAAGTGCGTAGCACCCTCTACCGACGGAAGTGCATGAAGAGGTCTATGAAAGTGGATGAGGCGGGAGAAGTATGTCAGGATCGTAGTGTGTGGCGAGCCGTAGTCTCTGCCTAACCCTGTGGGATAGTGGCGTGAGTATATGTATATGGAGGAACTAAGGTGGAAGGTTCCTCCATTGACAAGGGAAGTACTTCCGCCAGGCTAGGTGTGATGCCTGGCCGTGGTTCTGCTGGTGTTTGTCGGAACCTTGTATATATACTGAGACTCTGTGATAATTCTTCTTCCGCGATTTGTGTCATGCATGTGATTGTGAACCTTAATGTAGAAGCTTTACGGGTTTCCAATGTGCCATCGTTAATTGTCTTATGTCGTATTTTTGCTAGGGAGACTGTAAGCGCCATCTGTTGGCAGGCTGCTACATGTACATAAATAAACTTACTGCCATATGAGGGTTGTTCAGAAACATTGCTTCAACTACAAAGTATATATACTTAAGCGTGCAGTTGTTAGCATATTTCAGGTATTAATATACAAAGAAACATTACTACAACTATGAGCCGACTTTTTCATCCTTCAGTTGTAGCACGGCTCACGTGCTACCCCTTCGCTCACAAAAACACAGAATAAATCCTTATCTCTTAGTCACCTCGTACGACACCCACAGGAAGAAATGGGGTGGTACATTCTAAGCGGGAACGACTCAAAAAGCAGCACTCGTACTTCAACAAAAAGCATAATTATGAGCATAATTAAAGCGTAATATAGCGTGGGCATAATTATTATGCATTAGCGACTATATTCCCCAAGGGGATAGTCAAAGATATTCTTGAAACTCCGAACATCCCCGTTTTACTAAGAAGGGTAGTGAAGTGAGCCCGTCGCCACTTGTAATGGACAGTGGGTCAATCAAACAAAAATCATCAGTGACATAATTTGTAATACGATTCGAAAATCGTCAAATAATTTGCGTTTAAAAAATTTGCAATTAATAATTTAAAGATCTCTAAATAAGTTTGGACATTTGTCGTTGGCCTGAAGTAGACAATCATCTCCAGTCATCCATCCCCACTGCTGGAGTACAGAAAGAAAAAATTGCTTTGCATTGACCTACATACAATGTTCTTGGTATTGACTGCTTTACAATCGTTCATTTGACAGCCCGAAACGTTTGAGCCATCTGTCAAAACTCAAAACGGCTCTAACGGCTGTCAGAGCAGAAACGCGATTATCGTAATAATATACCAATTTTGTAAAAAAAACTATGCTCCAATCGCTGTCCAGTTATGGTTTGGTCAACGAATATTTACCGCAATTGCACCCCTGGAGCCCGATTGCACTAAGTTAAAACATCGAAGTTCTATTCTTATCCAATTACAGTTTTAATCACATTGCAATCCAATTTATATTCAACTGTGCTGAATTCCGCATCGCGCTAAACTCTATGTAACTGACAGCCCTTAACATCTGCGCGATCTGTCAAAACAGCTCTAACGGCTGTCAAGAGCAGTACCGCGATTAGCGCAATACCAAATGTGTCAAAAGTTACGTAGTCCAATAACGGTTCAATCACAGAATATTTACCGCGATTGCAGCCCAGGTCTATCTTCATGGTGGGATTGTATACTATAATTTATTGTAAATTTATTGCGTTTTATCTCATCCTCAATATCCTAAGAAAACTAAATTAAGTTAACGGTACTAAAACATCGTAACCCAAGAATTTTAGAACGTGAAATATTAGCAGCAAGTCACACCATTTTTCCTTTTAATCGACCTATATATTACACAACCATGAAAATGGACTTGAAATGTATTATTTCACTCACTTTCAGGATGGAGCTCCTTTTGCAAAACAAATCGTCTGTGGTAGGTTGAAAAATGACATGCCACAAGTATTCGTTTGTTTGCTTTTGCTTCCTGCGTTGCTGGTTGGCAGAATGCAGTAAGTGAGAAATGGCAGAAAATTTGTGTAAGTTTTTAATTAAAAAATGTGCGGATTTGGCAGAAGCTTCCCGCACAAATGTTGTTTTCTTTCAATTTACGTATAAAAATTCACCAAAGTGAATCTCTGACTCGTAAAAAGCTAAGATTTTTATACTGTTTTTTATTTAGGTAATTTAGTGAAATAACAATGAATTGCCACTCCATCCTCATTCTCATTATATTTGGATCAGATTCAGACACTCGCTTTTAAAAAGGATGAATATAGTGGATTGATAAATTTAGAAAAATTTCTGTACAATTTCATACTTTAAAGTTTAAAGTATTAAATTGTACAGAAATTTTTCTCTCTATGGTTTAAACTTTAAACCATAGATCAAATGCAAGAACATTTTTATTATTGATCTGATAAAATTGTTTGTAAAGGAAGACAATTATTTTTGAAGGTCGTTTTTAGTCTTTGACATAATTATAATTTGAAATAGAGTTGAGAATAGCGTGCAAGAGATAACTCGAACATTTGTCACCGGGAACTCTTGCAAGCTATTGTCAACTCTATTATTAAAAAAAATTCATTCAGTCATTATTTTATTAATGAATACTGCTCAAAAAAATTTTTGTTTGATGTGCGCTTACCTTAAAAGAGGAATCACCAAAGTTATTTAGCAATGTTTTACCTTTTTCCTAATTTTGTGTAGGACACTAAAAAATTCCTTCAAAAAGAAACATTTTCCTTTACACGCTTTTGCCACAAAAAGCCAAAGACCCTTAAGGTATAACAAACGGGGTAGGGAAACGAGAAGTTTGTTTCACTTGTCATTTTGTTTCAGTTCATTCCGACGAACCTTAATCTTCAGGGACGGTAAGATCAGACGTTGTCACTTTATCTCTATCCTTTTAACTTGAGGTGTTTCACGATTAGATCAGTGTTTCTTAAAATTGGCCAACAGTGGCGTAGCGTGGGTTTTCTGCCGCCTGTGGCTCAGACCGATTTTGCCTCCCCCTTTTCTTTATAAGAAGACCTACACAAAAAATAACGGAGCGAGCGAAGCGAGCTCGAAATTTTTTTGCACGTATTCGGGTTTTGGTCAAACATCTTTTGGTTTATCCATACAAAAATAGAAACTAACCGACTTTTCTCCTCAAACCGAAGCGGTTAAAGCCAGAATTTTTTACAAAACATGTGCAAAGTAACCTAAGTAAAAGCTATGGATCGAGCGAAGCAAGCTCGAAATTTTTAGCACCACGTCTTAGCTGTGGTCAGACCTCTGTAGGATTATGTTTAGGCACAGTAATTAAAACACAGAAACTTAGAGCGAGCGAAGCGAGCTTGACTTTTCTCTGCTCTACGAAGGCCAATTTCAGATGTTGCCAATTTGCCTCAAGCAAAGATCAAGCTTATTTTCGTGAGTGCCCTACGTAGTGACTTAGGAATGTGGTCTCTGAGGCAGTATTTATTTCATGGTCAAATGATACTCACCTATCAACCCAAGTATCACACATAAGCTCTTAATTACCTAGTTTTACTGTATAGCACTAACTAGTATATTTTCAAGTGTATAGTTGTAGCAAATGCTCACCTCAAGCTATTGAAGATTTCAGGATGGAACGTTATATCAAGTGGTAAAAAGGTAGTTTTTAGTTGAACCTTTCTGACCATCCCTAGTAAAATACATACTTAGTCATGAAGTATGTTATGTATCTACCCATACCCATACCGTGATAATAAAGTGAATCAGCAAACATCCCGACCTAACACTTCCAATGTCTGTACAATACAAATAAATACACGAAAAACCTTGTGAAAAATACAGGGGTATTGCCTTGCCTCCCTGCCCACGCGTGTACGTCTAAATTAAGGTATACGGATAACGGTAGGGTTGTCTCCCACCGGATATTGCTGCCTTTTGACTCTTTGTGCGGTTTAAATTGACAATTTAAAAGGAAAAAAGTTATACGAAAATAAGACCGAAATCAAAAGAGAAATAAAGTAAATTAAATACACGGATAAACTCACGATCACATTCTTTTTCGTGGTTATCAAAGACTTTGCTACAACTACCAATTATCTTTTTAATCGTGATGTTGTAGCAAGTCTTTTCTTTTGGTATAATTACGATTTCAGGATCGAATGACGTGTCATGTGGTGATAGGTGACTAGTTTTTGCTTACAAAACAATGTATAAAAAACCTTATCTCTGGTGAAAATTACAGTTTTGTCGATCTCGTCTGACGGTAGAGGCCCTGAACCCGGACTTTCGATGTTCGATATATCGCCACTGTTTCGATCCGCACTTTATTGTAATAGAGTTGATATTGGAACGAAAACGTTCACGCAATTGCAAAGTTCGAATGTGCGGGTTGAGGCCCTGAACATAGGCACTATATCTACATCGACAGTATTTTTTCTAAGTAGGAAATGTTTATGATTTTAGTTGGTTTATGTGTTTGATTCGTTAATAAAATAATGATTTTCTGTTAGTTTTTCATTGACATCATATCAAATGTCTTTCAATCAGACTTCTTCTTATCACCACCAGCTACATACCCTCACATTTCTTCCCTCTTCAGCATAATATAATGTCGTCTATTCCCGTTACAAAAGTCGCTTCACAAATGCTGGTACATTTTTATTTGGACAGAACAGACTAAAATATTTACACGCGGTAAAATTTTTGTCAACCCTGCAAGACGGCAGTGTAGGCATTTCTTTACCTTTTTCAAGAGTGTTACATAAGACACTAGGCTCTGTTTATTACATTTGATAACGTAGCGGTTTAATATTATGAATAATGTAAGAGTTGTGATGGATGAATAAGTTTACTCGAGTTGTTAAGATTACGACTTTCTGATGTGGCGTGAGTTATGATTATTACTTGAGAGTAAATTCAAATTGTGCGAATTCTCATAAGCATATGCTCACGACTATATTCCCCGAGGGGGTAGTTATTTGACTTGGGTTGGGTCTTCAATGTCATTAGTAGGTACGAAGTGTTATAAAATGAACATAAACAATTAAGTGATAATAATTATCATAAGTGTCTTCGTTAATCACATCACTGCCCCCGTGGTCTAAATGGTTAAGAGCATTGGGCTCTTAACACGGAAGTCGTGGGTTCGATTCCCACGGCACACCTAGTGATATGCCACTTAGTGCGTTTTTCCCCAGTTGGTTAGGTCACTGAATCAAAAGAAAGATGATTCCGTGCTTCGGATGGCACGTTAAACCGTTGGTCCCGGCTACTGTCTCTGGTGGTAGCAGAAGTTACATAAAAACCACGACAGAGGCCGTGAAAAGAAACAAATAATGATAATCATCATTTTATTATTATAATAATTTAAAGCTTCTCCAATAATCATTAGGTGAACTAAAGTTGAAAACATAAACAAAATAAATTGCTTTTTTTTGCTTTTTATTCTAATTGACCGCGTCTTGTTGTGTTTTTGTTTTGTTGCATGTATTGTACCCACTATCCATCCATTACAAGTGGCGACACGCGACGGGCTCACTCCCCGTCACACTGGAGAGAGTTTCGGTGCTACTATTAGTGAAACGTGGATGTACTGAGGTTTCAGAATGTCTCTGACTACTCCCTCGGGTATAGTCGTGAGCATATTATGTTTGTATATGTGTGTTTTCATGGTTGCATGAAGCCATGAAGTCATGATGTCAGTATAATAAAAAATAAAACCGGTCAAGTGCGAGTCGGTCTACTCTCACACCGCCCTCGGTGGTGTGGTACGGAACCCTTTCCGTACCACACCACCACAAAACACAACATTATTAACAGAAAAAAATCTTTTTTTGTCCGGGACCTTTAGCGCGAGACCAGCTCACACTTGGCCGGTTTTTAGTAAGTATTTGTTGTTATTCTGTAGAGTTTGCTCTATAAGCACACTACGTTTGACGCTTGTATGTATAACAGTTTGACGACGACCCGGTTGGTGTAATGGTTACCACGCCGGACTGCCAAACCAGGGTCCTGGGTTCGAATCACGGTTCGGTGATGGATGTTATATGTTCGTGCCGTTGTTGTATGATTTCCATATTAAAAAGCCTATAGTGCTTTACGTGGAATCATAACAATGTATGTGCCTGTGAGCGTTATTTATTTATTTATAGTTTTAACGATAGAGCGTGAAGGAAAAACGTTGATAAAAACTAGTTTCTTGTTGAGAACCCCCTTAATTTTTATCTTTTTGACATTTTTATTATTTGTTAATAAATTCGCCGTAATAACGCATAATCTGACTATTAGAACTATCTAGCTATTACGGTTCAAAAGTTACAGCTCTAAATAGGTAGGACAGACGGACGGACGGACGGACGGACGGACGGACGGACGGACAGACAACGTAGGCTTAGTAATAGGGTCCCGTTTTCACCCTTTGGGTACGGAACCCTAAAAATAGGTAAATAAATACATAACATCACAACCTCGATCACCTACGGGATCAAACCAAACATCTTTTATAAGGGTCCAATAGCAGCAAAGGTCACAATAATAACAACCAGTGCTGCCAATGTAAATTTCTTGATTCCCCGCTTAAGTAGGCTCAATTCCCCGAATTTCCCCGATTTCCAATCATGCATTCCCCGAAAATTCCCCGACACTGTAATATTCAAGAAATAAGGCATTTTTCATGCAAAATGTAGTTCAATGTTTCACAAAATTAGCTTATCAACTTCTTTGTCTTCTAATTTTTATCAAAAAATCTACTTAAATGTTTAGAATACAATGAGTTTTATTTATTATTTATATTTCTCCCACACTTTCGATCTAAGGATAGTCCGATTCGGTTCAAATTTTAACAATTCCTCTTCTTCAGACATCCTTTGTTCGACATTTGCTACAAATAGTCGATTCCCCGAAATTCCCCGATTTGAATCATTCCCCGCGCTCTCCCCGCACACACCCCTCATTCCCCGAAAATCGGGGAAATTCCACGGAATTGGCAGCACTGATAACAACTAACATCTTCTAAAAAAATGTGTCGCCCAATTATAGTGACGTAAGGAAACCCTCAGGTAACTTTACCTGTAACTTTGCTTACGTAACCAATCACAATTAGCTACGATTAAGGTTCTATTTCCTTTGTCAGAGAAGATCTGCGCCAGACAGTTGTGAAGGTGAACCCAGAGATAAGAAGTGTTACATAAATGAAAGCCTACTTCGCAGAATTGTAAGTTCCGATGAGACTAGTCGATGTCCTTTAGAGATGCGGTGCTTTGTGAACTTGTTTATCACAGATATCGATGAAAATTCGAACAAAATTAACTGAAAATGTTGTTGGACCAACATTAATGACGATGGCTAATATTGGAAGGAGAAGACCACAGAAAATTATAAGAAAGGTTAGAAATGCAAAGTTGCGCTTTTGCTTCGGAGACGGCGGCTGTCGCCACTTGTCTTCCCGCATACGCTGGTACAATTACTCATGTCCTCTCGCTCGCACCACACCGCGCGCCTTATGGTGTTATGCAATTCTTTGCAATACCTGTGGCGACACGTTTCACGCCTACTTTGCACTTCTAACCCCTCTTATATAATGTTCTGTGGGGAAGACGGTTGTAAGACGGGAAATATTTTAAATAATACGTTTTCTCTTCTTTTTTTATTCTCAAAAGTAGGTAAATGAATTTACTAGCCTTCGCGAGTGACGTACTGAACTTAGATACGTCCGGCGTACCCTCGTTAATTAATAAGTATCTAATGCTGTTTGGAAATATCTTCACCACGTTAGCCAGTGGAACTCAATACATGCCATCGACTCGACAGAACAGCCGACAGCCTGTGAATCATTTCGATAAGTATTTTATTCATCGACCTTACCTATCTACTACGGGAGCCGAAAAAAAGGCTCTCAATCATGATTTTAAGATGCTATTATTTTATTGGAAATTGAAGCCAATTAGTTCATCGATACGTGCTTAAATATATTATATCCCACCCCTAAAGATACGCGTGTTACATAACAAAACTAAGGGGATCAAACCCAACCCAAAGCTCTGCCAATCATGCTTTTCGGAAACAATATTCTAGGAAATTCAAGTCACTTAGTTTATCGATATTGTGCTTACACTTATTCCAACTCTAGAGCTACGCGCCGGTTACATAACTGAACATAGGAGCTCCAAGTGAGAGGTCTGAAAAATCGCAATTAAAAATATAACAATTAAAGACTTTTCATAGATGGGGTACATGCTATCTGACCCTTTTGAAGCACACACCCAATTTGGTCTGGGTCTACATCTATGGCGGCCACTTTCTATCCTACTAATATTATTGGAAATGTGAATTGTTGAATATGCGAATGTTTGTTTGGATGTATGGATGTTTGTTACTCTTTCACGCTAAAATCGCTGAACTGATTTCGATGAAACTTGACATATAGATAGTTCTTATCCCAGAATAACACATAGGCTACATATTATATGTCCATGCAGACGGAGTCACGTGCAAAAGCTATATCTCATATTTTAATTTACTATCATACACATACAGCATTCCCGTTTGAATTCTCACTAGATCAGTATCCTCTTTCAGTTCACATCTTTATTTGATCTCATTCAGTTTTGTAACCTTGTCAAATGTAATCCAATAAGTTCATCGATACTTAATTAAACCCTTTCGCATCCCTAAAGATGCGCGGGTTACATAACTGAAGTAAGGGGGGCCCAATCGAGGGGCTCTATCAATCATGGGCCTAAGCTACTATTATTAAGTGTTCAAAGGCAATAAGTTGAGAAAGCTATTGTTTGGAGTCGCTGGTCTGGGAAATGATTTGATAGTCTTTTATGTAGTAATTAACTTTGTTAAAAGCTATGTGACGTCCGTAAAAAAGTGTTGCTGTCTATTACGTTTTTAAGGGTAAACCAGTTTGATTATATTTGGTATAGAGATAGCAAGAACTGTACAGGATTTATCAATACGTTTTTAAAGCTAAACTACTAAACCGATTTTAGAGTGGTGGCCGTGATTAGGCAAAAAAGGAGTGAGTCATCCGGCAGTGGGTTGAAGACCCGGTTGGTGTAATGGTTACCATGCCGGACTGCCAAACCAGGGTCCGGGGTTCGAATCCCAGTTCGGTCATGGATGTTATATGTTTGTGCCGTTGTTGTACGGTACCCATAACAAAAAGCCTATGGCTTACTTGGGATCATTACTTTTTTTTTAAGACATCTGGAAATCGTGATTGTTGCAGGACCAAGGATGGCAAAATGGGGACGAATATTATCGTAGTTGATACAATTACGACACGTCACACGACATTACCACAGACATAACATTGGCACAAAAGTTTGTATTAAGTAAAGATAAAGTGTTAAAAAAACAAGATCAAAATAAAAGATAATTAATGGCCTTCAAATTTTCTGAATACCTTTTTATTATTGAAGAGACCGCCTTATTTTCAATCAATCAATTATACTTTATTTTATTTTCCACCTTCTGTTTATTGATAAAAGTTATATTTTGGTGTGCTCAATATTAAGTACCTTAGTATAATTTGATTGATTGCCCAAGAGTCAAAGTTCAAGCAAATTTCAATGAATACTTTCACATCCTTGCCGTTTATAAATTCTACATTTAAACAGCTATAACTATTCATAAGTTCATACGTGTTATCTGTAGGTACCTATCTCAGAAAGAGCAATGCCTTTAGGTTGATTGACAGTCAACGCAATCCATAACCACATTTACACCGATCCGTAAACGTTCGATCTTGATTCTGTGATTTTAAAATTTGTGTAAAGTTAAAGTACAACCAATCGCTATGTAATTTGGTATTCATATATTCCAGGGCATGGAGGGAGAGGATATTGTTTAGAGTTTTAGAATTGTTTGATAATGTTTGATAGCCAATAAAGAAAATCAAAAGCTGCACCACGTGCGTGCGTGCGTGCTGACTGTACGAGTACAACTGCGAACTAGCAATTCGCGTTTGTAAAAACTCCAGTAGTTCCTTCCTCTTAAAGACGAAATGATTAAATATAATGAGCTATTGAAGTAAAATCTTCGCTTTTAGACGAAAGCACCGGTTGGTCCAAGCCCTGTTTGTCAGATTATCGGTTCAAGTCCCATCCAAAACTAAAAATCATTCTTTAATGTGATTTGATAGAAAACACGAGTAGGAAACTCATTTATTCTATCAGAACAATAAAAGACAAACAGTGACTGACAAAGGTAGATAGATAACAGGTTACACGATATGGTATAGATGTTGCAGTATATGACACTATGTGGCCCGTATTGCAACGATGAAAAGGGTTCTGACTCAGCATTTATGCGGAAACAAAGGCTTGCTGCACTTTTAATTCTACCAGAACTAAGATTCTGGCATTCTGGCGGTTTAGGTAAGGTTATAACCTAATTTGAGAGTAGATGGCAAGTCAAACAAGAGAGCTTTTAAATAAAACTTATACGCGTCGGTGTAATAGCGGTCCGTAGAAGGCCACTATCCCTAGAGAGGATCTCAGTGTCAGTTTCAAATTGGATTTGACACCCACACACGGAACTCAATGAGTTATTGTGTGTTCACACAAAAAAATGTAAGTGAATGACTTCTTTTAGAGATAGGTACGTTTGGTGCGATAGAAACCCTTATAGTTGTTGTCTTTTGTGTTTATAGCTTTGTATTATACCTACTAGGTGGGTTACATGTTTCGCTACAAAATTCTCATACACGGTTTATTTCCACACATTTAGGTAAGCGTAAAATTTTTTGAAATCCTTTATTAATGGCACAGATAAAGGCTAAGAAATAAAGGCTTTTATAGTTCTGGAGATATCGTGATAAGTGAGTGAAATGAGGAAACTAATCATAATCAATTATGTTTATTTTTGTGGTCGACCACCTTCGATATGAAAACGCCTGGTCTAGCACATTTAACTAACTATTAACTATCGCCGGATGACGCCCTGATTACGGCGGTACTGTGAGAGTGGGACGCAGATCGTAGACCGCAGAGAGCAG
This sequence comes from Agonopterix subpropinquella, assembly GCA_922987775.1. Taxonomy (NCBI): domain Eukaryota; kingdom Metazoa; phylum Arthropoda; class Insecta; order Lepidoptera; family Depressariidae; genus Agonopterix; species Agonopterix subpropinquella. Next base: position 16,017,591 of record OV277709.1, on the reverse strand, counting down.
GCTGAGGCAGCTGATCTTCAGAGAGCAGGAGCAGGGTTCTTCAATGAAAGAGGTTCTTCAGTTTTCTTCGCTAGCTTTTCTTCCGATGTTGCGCTGGAGGACTCGTTGCGACTGATTGATTCTGCGCTGTTTTGCGCGCCTATGTCCTACCTAGCGCAATACCGTAAGGAGAGCCGTTTTTTATTGTTCAAATTGGTTATACATTTCCATCACAAAGTTCTGACATTTTAGGCTATATCTTAAAAACTATAAGGGGTAGTTCAAAGCTACGATGTTCTATAGAAAGAGCTTACAATTACCCGTATTTTGACATATAACAATCTATACTAGCTATGATACCCAGGTTTCCTAGTCAGAATAAAGCGGAAAAATATCACAATTTTTGCCGCACCATTGCAAACTATTCTATTTCTAGACTATTCTAGGCACTCTATCTATGACCTAGGGTTCTGACTAAGTGCACCTGGGTTATCCTCACCTAGCCTACCTATTTCTATGTTTCTATCTATATATCTATTATGTAAAATACGGGGTCAAAGTGCAAGGTGTAAACTGAGCTTTAAAACTGCTATATTTTTCTATCTAACTACTCTAGTCTATATGTTGTGTGTGAAATAGGAAAGGATCATCTACTATTGTGTACCTAAGCTGTTAGATAGGATCCACCCATCACCTATCTTGAGAAATAAGGGTATGAAAATATCAGAAATAAAACGCCTAAAAAACAACTCTAAACAATGCAAAAACTTATTCTAACCTATTCTAACTATGAGAAACGATCAATTTTATTTGGAAAACCTATAACTATACCTATAACTTATAAAACAATAACAAAAAACTATAATAAATTAAACTTAAAACTACGACTCTAAACACGTGAAAAAACTATACAAAACTATAACGAACTGTACAAATACGTTACCCCCAACATGACCAGTGCATTCCACAAGCAATAATCTACAAATAAACACTAAAAAAAACAATAATCTAATTGGAATTTGCACTGATCACGTTGGGTGTCTGAACTCGCGAGGAAAAACCGTAGCGGCCCGCGTCGACGCGCGAATCCGGCAGCTCGATGTCGCGAACAATTTTAAATGACCTTTATTTTTCCTTATGGTTCATTATCGGTATCATAAGGTCAAAGGAGAAAGAAGAGGGAATGGAAGAGAATGGAGTAATAGGATAGGTAATGGAAGAAAGATGATGATGATGCAAGTAGAATATTTGAAGTGGATTTTGCTCTTTAAGAAATTCAATTTTGTCTTTAATAGGTTTTCATCGTAAAGACCTAGGATCTTATCTTATCTTGTTATGGGGCCTGGCAAACCAGCAACACTTTGACCCAATGGGATCTTTTGTTGACCCCTATACAGGGTGTTACAGAAGTAAAAATAAAAACTGAAAGCTTTTAATGGGTGGTTTAGAACACCATCAAACTGAACAACTTTCATTATGGGACCAACATCGAAATCGCGAAAAAAAAATCTTTTGTCCCATACATTTAGCTCGAGTAGATCTGTAAGTATAGTTTAGTATGGAAAATCGCAAACGCATCGTATCATGGCGATTATGGCATATCTCCTCATTTTAGGGGACGCCAATGTCCAGCAGTGGACGTCTATCGGCTGGTATGATGATGATGATGTGCTTTGGACCATCAAACTGAACAACATTCACTATGGAGCCAACTTTGAAATCGCGAAAAAATAATGCAGCTGTCCCATACATTTTAGTCGAGTCGATACAGCAGTTTTGTATGGGATAGCTGTTTTTTTTTTCGCTATTTCGATATTGGTCCCATAGTGAAAGTTGTTCCGTTTGATGGTCTTAACCACCCCCTTAAATGTTTATTTGTATTTTTGTAACACCCTGTATATTTATTTCTCCACCCTTCAAAAACGTGGTACATAAATGATAGGCAATTCCGCTCAGAGAAAGAAACCTGTAATCTCCCGGTTTTGGATAACCATCTCCAAGGAGGCACATGCATTTAACTGCCAAGACATTGCAGTCACAAAGGATATGTTCCATGGTTTCTTCCTCATCTCCGCATGCTCTGCAGCTGGGATCCAGGGTAAGCTTCATCTTGTGCATCATCGTGCCCCTGGCGTAGGGCGTAGTGCCCAGTGCTGGCTCCGATGAGGGCACGAGCATAGTTCCTACTGTTTTTAAACTATAATGCTATGGAGGTTATGGAGGAACTGAGATGGAAGATTCCTCCATTGAATAGGGGAGTACTTCCGCCAGGCTAGGTGTGATGCCTGGGGACCGGCCATGGTCCTGCTGATGTTTGTCGGAACCTTGTATTTAAACTGAGACTCTGTGATAATTCTTCTTGCGCGATTTGTGTCTTGCATGCGATTGTGAACCTTAGTAGTAGCAGCTTTACGGGTTTCCAATGTGCCATCGTTAATTGTCTTATGTCGTATTTTTGCTAGGGAAACTGTTAGCGCTATCTGTTGGCAGGTTGCTACACTGTCATAAATAGACCACCCTATTTCTATCTGTACTCAAGGAAGGCGTTAGGCGTTAGGCCACCCACCAGGTAGACTACATATACACATCAGAATTTATTCAGCAGCAGGCTTTTTCATGGTGTTTTCCTTCACCGTTTGAAAGCTGTCGGTATTGCCTATGTACCGAAATTCTTTACACAATGGTAAGTATCTCGTTCGTGCGAACAAATAAACATTAAATGTAAATTAACATTAGAAATTTAAAAACATTTTAACACTTCCAATGTACGGAACTCATTACAAACAAAATAAATTAATGCACTACATCAAAGCTTTTGTTTTGTTAACGGTATGCACATTACACTCAAATTAAATGTACTGTGTGGTATAATTAGTCAATTTCTATACTGAATACAAAAACAACCAATTGTTTTTGTTTGAGGTTATTAATACTAGTCTCTGTTTCGGCACGTTTGTAATTTTGTAATGAGTGTAAATTTAGGTCAGCTCAGATCAGGCGGAAAAATGCTCGAGCAGTTTTCGTTGATAAATTGATAATAAACTCAATTACAATTGAAATAGAGTTGAAATAGAGATACTAATTCCCTGGGTCGGGTGCTGGTGTGACCTGTGTGGACACTCTCCCATCTACGGGGACTGCGACCAAAAGAGTTGGCTCGGCGGCGGCGGCGGAGGATAAATACAAATCGGCAGTCGGCACCCAATACAAATTCGTAGCATTCGGTGTCGAAACCCTTGGACCGTGGGGTCCAGACGCTCAGGCGCTTTTTAAAGATCTGGCAAAGCGCCTGGTTAACTCGACCGGGGATCGAAGGGCTGGCGCTTTCCTCGCTCAACGGATCAGTTTAGCCGTTCAGCGAGGAAACGCTGCCAGCATCTTGGCTACCCTCCCGCGCGGTCCAAACCTGTACCATAAATTTTAGGTGAAGTTAGTTTTATGTTCTTAATATTTTTATTTGTTTTTATTCAAACTTATCTCCCTTTATTTTTTTTCATATATTAAATGCTTTGATCATTTATTCATTATCCTATATTTTAACTTTATTCAACCTATTAAATAAATAAATAAATAACGCTCACAGGCACATACATTGTAATGATCCCAAAGTAAGCCTTAGGCTTTTTGTTATGGGTACCATACAACAACGGCACAAACATATAACATCAATGACCGAACTGGGATTCGAACCCAGGACCCTGGTTTGGCAGTCCTCCGGCGTGGTAACCATTACACCAACCGGTTCGTCAAAAAGATAATCGTGATATTGAGATTAACATTTCGTTCCTGATTCTAAGAAATAAAGTAACTAGCTAAAAGTCGCACTTATGCAATATTAGCTTCTATTTCACGTTCCAGCAAAATATCTAAGGAACTACAATGTCAAAGGAAGGGAGCATAATCAGGGATTCGGCGAGATCCCCAGCGATTTGATCAAACAACGGCGGCCGACCTTGTTTCTCTCGCAGGATTCCTGTGAAGCGCTACGATTGAATATGCCGAATTTGTTACGATATTTTCTTTTTCTATCTGAAAGAATTTGTGCTATATTTTTGGAATGTATGAAAGAATGGAGGTTTTATATTCTGTGTTGATTTATACCAATGAGAGATCAGGATATTGCAGAAACAAATGTAAATTACCTACTTTGTTAATGCCATCTTATAATGTTTTCATTAGAAACTAGTTTCAGACTTTCAGTTATATGGTTCATCATTAAGATTTAGATGCTATACCTTGACTATTTCCTAAGGGTTAACCTTAGCGCAATCCATACAAACGAAGTAAATAACCAATAATCAGTAATTTTTTTTTTTGACACGTTTTAGAAACTAATCTCTGTGTAATCTCTCTCTCTGAGTTAGTCAAGTTATAGTCGCTTTAAGATTTCCATACGAATCTTAAATTAATGCTTGCATTGAAATTTTTAACGAAAATCTGACAAAGCACAAGCACAGAGAATAATCTATTAAATTGTTTTTAAAAAATGTTATTGACTTTAATTGGTTAGGTATTGAAAAACGTTATCAAACGTTTGTATTCATCATGCTCAGACGCGCTGCAAGGACCATGATTAAAAGTCTGTATTCCTTCATAGCACTACGAATAAATACATGCAAATACAAAGTTAAGAGCATAGTCCGAATCGATAGCAAACTGTATTCAAAAAGATTTTATTTCGAATAAAAAATCCGCACCAATGATAACATTAAAAACGGCGGACTGCGAAACGAAATATTTAATACAATATCGAACTGAAAGCCTAGCGAACCACAGTCCCGAGATAATCGAATTACATAGTTATGGATCCACCGCACCGTTCTATTCTATCAGAGACATCAAAGGAGAGGAAATGAACAAAATAGTAGTCTGAACGCTTCGACTAATGCTTTTACACGTTGCGGTGGATCCAGCGTAGAATTTGTTATGAAGGTGCAACTAGATGCTTGATTAGAGTTTGTACACGGAGAATGTTTAATAGTATTGGCTGTATTGGTTTACTAGAAACATAGCAGATTAATCAAATTCAATTACACTATGTAATGCAATATTGTATTTTAATTGTACTTTGTACATTTTGTTTTGTTTAAAAGATGTGTGTTGTAGAGTTTCTGGCCGCATCTTCTCTCAACGGAACACCTTCCGACGCGGTGGTAGAGTCAAAAAATGACGTCAAAAAGCTATCTATATGATATTATTTTGAATAAAAAAATTTTGAATTTTGAATTTTTTAATTTTCTGGTCATGAGAAATAATTAAAATGCATTAAGAAAGAATAGATCGCGTCAGGGTGGTGTTACGCCAAAAAACACAAATAGCCGATGTTGGTGAATAAACCGAAAAGTTGAAATGAGATTGAGCCAGCCATGTCTGTCGATTGCACCCGGAATCCCGGAGAATTGATTTCGCCGTCAGGGTCGCCCCGGAAGAGATGGAGAGACGACCTGGATGCCTTCGATGAAGAGTGGATGGAACCTGGCTCGGGACAGGGATGCATGGAGGATATAGGAGGGGCCTTTGCCCATCAGTGGGATGAAATAGGCTGACGAAAAAAGAAAGAATAAGCTTGAAAACTGCAACACATTTCGTCAAAATGAAAATATCAATATTTGCAACATGCTTCGTCAAAAATAAATGAATAAACAGGATCCCAACCACCAATATGTTCCCAGGATTTTACTAAAATATACTTGTTTATAACGAGACATTTTCTAGTAAAGTCTGCAAATATAAATTGTTGTCACGTATACTAGGTACTAGATATTTTTCCGTGTACCTAAATTAGGTTTTCTTTGAATTCTATCTGCGAAAATCAACTTCAAAACTGCATCCAAGTGTGTCATTTGCTATCTCGAGGGAGATTTTGTTTCCTTTCACGTGGGGCATTTTTTTCCCTATTTTCCCGGGTTACCAGTTTATTTTAGTTTTGTGTAACCATAAGCCACTCTTAATTAAATTTCGTCTTATTTAAAACTAAAGTTATTACGAGCATTTGACCCACGACTTCGTCCGCGATAATACCTTTAGGGGTCGATTTTCGAAAGATCCTTTCTTAGTGCACCCCTACATCCTTTATAGAACATAATATTCCAAATTTCAGGTTTTTTTTTTATTTATAATTAACGGACTTGCTTGTGCGTTAGTACCTACTGCATTTCCGCCAGTGTCAAGTAGTTTATGGGAGTGTCTATCCCAATCTCAGGGATTGTTTTTGATCAAGAACAAGAAGAGATTGAGGATTGTGGAGCCTTGTGGCAGGCAAAAACGCGACGCGCGAACACCACGCGAGACAAGTGCTCGTGTCAGAACCTGCAACGTGACTCCCACATTTCCTTCAGCGAGTTAGGCTGTGCGTTGTCTGTCTGTCACTCAGTCAGTCACGGAACTCCTTTGTATAAGAATTTGGCGCCTTGACCACCTCATGATTCTTCAGTCTCTTCAGATTGATTATCGGGACAAACAAACGACGATCGATGCACGCCTTGCAGTGAAATTTTTAGTAGTATTCTATCACGACCGCCTATCGCGCCTCTCGGAAAGCATGTTAAGCCATTTATTGTCTGTTTAATTCTAATTTTAAAATTGTGGCGTCCATCTTGGTGTTGATGATTTTTGCAATGTCTAGTTTTAAACTTGTTTTAAATAGCAATTCAAGTGCTTAGACGTCGGTTATAAAATATTTGGTGACTTCCCGAAATAAAATAAAAATCTTGAATTCTTGAGCCAGGAGTTTCGTTGTAGGCCGGGGAGCGGCAACCGACACCCAATAACAGACCTACAACAAGACTCTCGGATTCCGTCGTTAGATGTCGGTTGTTGCCAGTTGTTATGACAAGTCAAAATAATGTCATCTTAGCTAATTGAACCAACTCTGGCAACAAATTGACCACCGTAATCCAACCTGCGTAATGCAGTGCCATCTGTGAAATTAAATTGGTACTTACATACATTTTTTCATCATGCTTTTAACTAGACATAACCGGATTAGAGGCATTCCACAGTTGAGTGGAAATCTGAAACGAGGCGCGTTATTTAATTTGCCTGCCTTTATGCATCAATTTTATTCAATTCACAATTTCACCGAAGCGTGTACCCACAGGTAATAAAATACTACAGTGTGACAAGCCGTATGTAGGGGAAGCTAGTAGTTGACGGAAGGGGAATAGCTGTATTTTCCTTTGCATTTGCACAAGACAGGGATGTCACAAAGCTGGGTTTTTGTAGGCTGTGGCTTGAAAGTGCTGAATAAGGCAGCTACAACATTCCTTTCGCGATAGGTAGTAGCTTGGTAGTAGCAAACAGATGTGTAACATGTCATATACAGCACAGGCGAATTAACTTGGCACCTGTCTCACACGTGGCTCGGAATAAAAATCTCGGAAAACTCGGAAAGAATAACTCGAAAATGCTAAAGCGCAGTGGCACGTGCAACAGTAACTGAAATTCTATGCTACGGCCTCACACAGCGACGGTGGGGTCCCGCGGGGGGTAGCAGGAGGGGTGTCAAATTCCAAGCCACGTGCGAGCCAGGTGCCTAGTTAATTCGCCTGGGTTGCACCTATTATATTGTTATTTGTTATTGGAACAATTATCTTACAGGCTATTTACTTACCTATGTCAAACTAGATTTTGAACATACCTGAAATATAAATGTTTTTTTATTAATAATTTAGTAGGTAATTTCAAATATCAACAACAAATCAAAATAACCATAAAAAGGGATAAAGGGGTAATATGAAAAGAAAACGTATTTTTTGCAATTCTATAATTACGTCAAATACGTGCATACTGAATGAATGGATGAATGGATGATTTTATGTTATAAAGTATATTTGATTGATTGATTGAATGAAATCAACTTCAACACAAAAAATCGGATTGCAGATAAATCCAGATCGATGGATACATAAACACGAAAAGAAATAACCTCTCTTTTTTGCGTCAAGAGTTAAAACACTAACCTATCTCAATACACCGCTGCAGTTAATGCTAAATCCGTACCTATTAACAACTGCACAGCCATTCGACTTTATCCCACTAATTAACAGAGAACTAGGTCGTTCCTATACAACGTGTTAATGAATTAGCGCAAAACCTCATACACCCCAACTGATTTATAACAAAATAATTATATTGAAACGTCTTATTTAAAACTAAAGTTATTACGAGCTTTTGACCCGCGACTTCGTCCGCGAGAATAATACCTTTAGGGGTCGATTTTCGAAAGATCCTTTCTTAATTGCACTTCTACATCCTCTGTAGAACATAATTTTCAAAGTTTCATGTTTTTTTTAAATTTATTATTATAATTTATGGACTTGCTTGTAACAGAGAACTAGGTCGTTCCTATACAACGTGTTAATGAATTAGCGCAAAACCTCATACACCCCAACTGATTTATAACAAAATAATTAGATTGAAGCAATAATTTCATTATTTTGATACTTAAAATTTAAAGTTATTCGCATTTTAAGTTTTGAGGCAAAAATGATTTGTTATCATTTCAGCACTGAAAGAAAGCGCTAACGTACTCATGCATACATTTTTATATTCTTGTTTTGGTAGTAAGTAGGGTGAGTGTGCCCGTTCGGTGGGTTGACATCGGGTTCAGAAAAATTTTGCAAACGAATTATTTAATATTTTGAAAAAATTACCTATGTTGAAACCATGATAATTCGACTCTGCTCTCGATTCTAAACAAACTACTTTCTAGTTTTGCGTTAATTCATTAACACGTTGTATACAGGGTGAAATTGATATCATTAGCATCCTTTTAGACTAAGAGTCTACCCATCAAACTGAACAATTTTCAGTATGGGAGCAAACCAATCAGAGCAACAAAAAAATCAGCTGTTCCATACTAAACTGCAATGCATACTCGACTCAAATGTATGCAACAGCAGATTTTTTAGTTGCTCTGATCGGATTGCTCCCATAGTAAAAGTTGTTCAGTTTGATGGGTAGTCTCTTAGTTTAAAAGGATGCTAATAATATCAATTTCACCCTGCAGATATGCGTTTGAAAAAATAATTGTTGGCAACGTTTCCAGTTTTGGAATTTATAAAATTTCTCAAAAAAGGTGATAGGAAGTTTGTAAGGAGTTTTTTAATGTGAATTCAGTTTTCTACTTATTCTGCAGTATTAACATAACATAAATATTATTTATTTGCGGACCAAGAATAGACAAATACAATCATCAGTCATCTGATTTGATATCATCGTCTTGTCGAATCAAAATCTTTACATAGATAATAATTATATAGACCAGCAAAGTTTCCGTTGCATAGCGTTGGGCATACGGGTTGGACTAATGCTCTTCAACTTCACAATAAAGGATAGGCATAATATGCCTAAGCAGAGAGGGAACTAATAGAGCTAGACTGATGATGACATTATACATATAGGTATGAAAACAGGCTATTTTGCATACATTGGTGCTCCTAATAAGTCAACTAGGTACCTAGATAAATTTTAGTTCCAAATACAACAATTCTGTTCATATAGGAATAACCCAATACTTACAAATATACGTAGTAAGATCAGATTCAGCCGCAAATTGTGAATCTCGTAACGAGGTCGACTCGGAATGTCATGCGGGCAAGCAAATGAAGATTCATTCACTCATTCACTCGGTCACCTGTAGTTCATTTCGTTCGTTCTTAAGTGAAAGTGAGAGTTCGTTATCTCAGGCATGAGTATTTCAGATTGTGTTAATGATTCTGTATTCATGCCTGTCGTTCGGGTATAAGTACGTATAATAATGATGGGAGAAACAAAATATTACTTAAAATTTTCCCATTGCAGTTATTAATACTGTATCGATATAATGCGTTTTTCCCGTGTTTACTAGGGGATTACTAAATGATGCCACGGTCTTCGCGAGTAAAGGTCAAAATAAAAAAAAATATGTTTCTTTAAAGTAAAGAAGTAAATAATTTTCAAAAAGATGCCATTGTTACTGTTTACATTTACATCAGGAATAGCTCTATTGGGCTCATGACATGATTTTAAGAGAATTCTACTCGGAGCGCGCTCCATACAAAACGTAGTCGGGTCCTAGTTTAAACATATCGTAATTAAAGTAAAAACAAATGCTTTTAACATAATCTAGAAACAAATATCTGTGTCTCTATGAATTCAGATTTTTATTTAAATATTTAGTTCTTAAGCTATGTTGGCTCAAAGATTCGTAATTTTTGATCAAAAAAGGCCCAACTTCGTCCATGTTTTTTAGGACAATGCATACATTTTAGAAAAATTTGGATACCATAGAGACATCGCAAATATAATGAATATTCAGAACAAAAAAAATTATCCACATATCTAGCATCTTATTCGAATAATCACCCGACTACAAAATGTAAAAATTACGCGCGGATTCGTTGTGAATTGAGTGTTGTTTCGACGGTATGCGGGCGGGGTGCGGTGCGCGCGGGGTGAGTTTCACCTCGGGGGGCCCGGCTGTCGCAGCGCAGCGCACGGCCGGCGATTTAGTTTCCTACTATTTACCGTACCGAACGTAAGCGAATATTAAAATGTTGTTTAAAGTATTATAAAAACAGGTATTGGTACCGATTCGGACTGTGCCACGACTTAACTTAACTAAATTTATTCCTGTCACTTTCTAAAATAAGATTAAGAAAAGAGTCAGAAAACCAACAGCTGACTTTAGTGCTGTCAAAGTGACGTTACACGCCCAAAATAAGATGCCATCATAATGTACGTTTTTGGGCGTGTAACGTCACTTTGACAGCACTAAAGTCAACTGTTGGTCTTCTGTCTCTTTTCTTAATCTTATTTTAGAAAGTGACAGGAATACATTTTGTTAAGTTAAGTCGTGGCACAGTCCGAATTGAGGCCATTGGTGGTACTTTTTCAAGTTACTTAGATATACTAGAACTGATAGAAACATGAGTATGGGTGGATCAGGTCAGTTACGTCCTTTTCCCCGAACGTCCACTTCCCGGTTTCGTCCATTTCCCCGAACGGCCTTTTCCCCGAACGGACATTTACCCGAACGACCATTTCCTCGAACGGGCATATTCCCGAACTTTTCCCCGTACGTAGTAGGTACTTAGACGAATTTTCGGGTGAAAGTATGGGGGCTGGACTTGTAAAATTTTCAAAAATGATTTTTTATTATTTTTGCATGCGCAAGGGTGGGTTTATTCGTGCCCCAGGGGTTCGGAAAATTTGCTATTTTTTCGCTAGGATTCACCGTTATCTAGATATTTTATAAATTATGTTTTATTACTCGGTTAGGTTAGCGAGGAGCGAAGCGACGAGCATGTTAGGTATCTTGTGATCCACAGCGCACGAGCTGAGCGAGCGGAGCGAGCGTGCCGTGGCAGCGGTCGGCGAGTGCCAGAACCGAATTACTACTATTTACCCAGTCTACCCAAAAACATTCCCTTTAATTAAACCTTCCATTTCATGTTCAAGGTCAAGGTCTTTGACCTTGAAGGTCACCAGAGGTGGTGTTCCCCCACAATAATACTCCCACATCCCCCGGATCCCGAATGTTACATTTGGCGATTGTTTTTTGTTGAAAAATTTTCTGAGTACTATGTACTAAGAGGAAATGTCTATACAAGGAAAGGGACGTATGGGGGAATGTCCGTACAAGGAAATGGACGTACTAGGCAATGTCCGATCGGGGAAAAGGTCGTACAAAGAATTCGGGTGATGGACGTTCGGGGAAAAGGACGTAACTGACCAGAGGGCCTACCCGCACATTCGATTCGAACTTTTGCGTGAATGTTTTCGTTCCAATTTCAACTCTATTACAACGAAGTGCGGACCGAAACAGTGGCGATATAGTGAAGATCGAAAGTGCGGGTAAGGGGGCTGATGGATCAGGTCAGTTACGACCTTTTCCCCGAACGTCCACTATGGACCCGAAGGTCCACTTCCCGGTTTCGTCCATTTCCCCGATCGGCCTTTTCCCCGAACGGACATTTACCCGAACGGCCATTTCCCCGAACGGGCATAATATTCCCGAACTTTTCCCCTTACGTAGTAAGGGAAAAGGGGGTAGGGGGGTGCTTCAGAACATCAAACTGAACAACTTTCACTATGGAACCAACTTCGAAATCGCGAAATAAAAACCAGCTCTTTCATTAAAACTGCAATACTGGCTCGACTCAAATGTATGGGACAGCAGATTTGATTTTCCGAAGCACCTCCTTATGTATTATTAGTTTGTTTTGTTACACCCTATATAAACTACAGTTATTGTATGAAAACAACAACTGAACGAATCGTCAAAATGGCGTACCATTTATGCAGGGTGAAAGGAAAAGTATCATTAACCTTTAACCCACATACTCTACCCATGAAACTGAATCGTTTTACTATGGGACCAAACCTGCGAGAACAAAAAAAACGTCTGTTTCATACGTTTGGGTCGAGTAAGCATTGCGGTTTAGTATGGAACAGCAGATTTTTTTTGCGCTGAAACGTTTGCTACCATAGTAAAAGACAGTTTGATGGGTGACCACCTGTTTAAAGGTTAATTTTACTTTCCTTACACCGTGTATTTATTTTTTAAACAGTAATTTTTCCAGGGCTGAAAATCGAAATACAGGGTCCTTCTTAATATGCTGACACTTTTTAAGGGGATGATCAGGCCATCAAACTGAACAACTTCCTCTATGGGACCAACATCGAAATCGCGAAAAAAATCTGCTGTCCCATACATTTGGCTCGAGTAGGACTGCAGTTTTGTACGGACGATCTGATTTTTTTTTCGCGATTTCGATGTTGGTGCCATAGAGAAAGTTGTTCAGTCTGACGGTCTGATCATCCCCTTAAAAATTGTCAGCATATTTAGAAGGACTCTACAACGTGTTAATGAATTAGCGCAAAACCTCATACACCCCAACTGATTTATAACAAAATAATTAGATTGTAACAATAATTTCATTATTTTGATAGCTAAAATTTAAAGTTATTCGCATTTTAAGTTTTGAGGCAAAAATGATTTGTTATCATTTCAGCACTGAAAGAAAGCGCTAACGTACTCATGGATACATTTTTATAATCTTGTTTTGGTAGTAAGTATGGTGAGTGTGCCCGTGCGGTGGGTTGTCATCGTATTTAGTAAATTTTATATTTTGCAAAAACAATTAACTATGTTGAAACCATGATAATTCGATTCTGCTCTCGATTCTAAACAAACTACTTTCTAGTTTTGCGTTAATTCATTAACACGTTGTATATTTTAGTACAAAAAATGTACTAAGGGGAAATGTCCATAAAAGGAAAGGGACGTAAGGGGAAATGTCCGTACAAGTAAATGGACGTACTAGGCAATGTCCGTTCGGGGAAATGTCCGTTCGGGGAAAAGGTCTTACAAGGAATTCGGGCGATGGACGTTCGGGGAAAAGGTCGTAACTGACCTGATCTGGGCTGATCCGTATGGGTAAGTATTTTACTATGTATAATAATAATAATAATAACCCCGCGGGGGCAGCTTGTGGCGAGCTGACGGTGAGTGGCGACACCGCGGACCCCTATCCAGGGGGACCATACAGACATGCGCTCACACACACACACACACACACCGACACACACACCCCCACACCCACACACACAGTAACACACCCCCCTACCTCTGGCTTGCCTTAATTGGCCGTCCAGAGTGGAATCGCAAGAGCAGAACCTATGCTCCAGGTTGGAAGTGTATTGCACGTAATGGCGTAATAACGGGGAAACCCGCTCACGGGGGTAAACCCCGCGATGGTGAAACCGGAGCCGCACCTCTCGACAACCTTCAGCCGCTCAGTGAGATGTTGCCCCATTGTCGCACTTTGTGCGTGCGGCCGTTTTATGGGGCCCACTCGACGAGTCGGCGAGTCACCGCCTGCCCTATTTACAATTTTGAGACTAGTTGTCATGGCAGGCGTCCGTTAGTCTCCTCCCATAGCCCAGTATCCATCCATCCAACTTTCACCTCCATAGCCCAAGACCTTATTTTTCCATCGCGGCCATAGCGCCGTACTCCAATAGTCTTTACACAAATGGCGGGGACCATCCCCGTGGGTATCACGTTGTACGCTCGGAGATGGTATCCGCCATTTGTGTATCCCTTACATTTAGATTAACTTGTCTTTTGAACGGGCCTCTACATGTTGGCTTCGGCCCCATGCACGCCTTCCAAAGGTCCGGGACTTAATTGCCCGTGATTACGGAACGTAAGACATACAATAATAATAATAATAAGCCCGCAGGGCAGCTTGTGGCGAGCTGTTGGTGATTGGCAACACCACGGACCCGATTCTCCAGAGGGCCCGGATTGATTTGGCCCTCACCTCCTGTCTTGCCTTAACCGGCCGGCCAGGAGTGGAGTCGCAAGAGCGGAACCTATGCTCCAGGTTGGAAGTGTAAAATGTCATAACGCCGGGGGCCTGCTGACTGGTGCGCTTAGCACCGGAAACTGGCGCCCGCAGACTCACCTCTCTACAACCTTAGCCGCTCACTAGATGTTGCCGCCTTGTCGCTCCTTGCGAGCGGCCATTTTGGGGGGCCCATCAAATGAGTTGGCAAGTCACCGTCTGCCATTTTTGACAAACTTAGAGACATTTGTTACGGCAGGCGTCCCGAGTCTCTCCGCAATAACCCAGATTTCCCGGCCCACCAAGTTCACCCCCATAACCCGAGTAGTTTTATTTTGTCCTTCCTACAATAGTCTCTGCACCGAACGTGATATGTCTTCTGGTGCATTTTCATAATGCATTCAGAGATAGACCACGGTTGGTGCATCCCATTGCATTTAGATAAAAGTGTCTCTAAGGGGCCTCTACGTGTTGGACCTGTGTCCCCACGCAAGCCTTCCAAAGGTCCGGGCTTCGGCCCGAGAAATACCAACAAGAGATACATAATAATAAAATTTTATTTCAGGCACTTGTCCCATAACATTTGATACAATTAATTTTTGATACAATTAATACAATTGATACAATTAATACAATTAGATATAATACAATAATATAATTTAAGTACACTTATACAAACATATAAGGTACACTCATAAAATTAATTCATAAAATTAATTCAATTCATTCAATTAATTCAACATTACACATTATACATGTCATCAGTTGTCATGTCACATTATTTTAAACTTATGAAGTTTACGTCATACATGTATAAATTGCATAGTACTACTGCAACTATTTCATTATTACACTTCAACAGACGTTCATGAAAGGAAGCTCTCGCTCTGCGCATGACCGCATAAAAATCATCTACTCTGTGCAGTGCGAACATGCCGGACGCACTACATCTCCACGGAAGGCCAAGCATTGCTCTAAAAGCATTGTTATATTGTACCCTAAGTGAGTTATAAGTACTATGCTTGTATTTTTGCCATAAGTGAGTGGTGACAGTACGCTTTGAACAGGGTTATTTTCACATCATTCGAGCTGTGGGCAAATCGCCTTGATAACATGTTGCTTTTCATGGCAATGACCCTTCTCTGTCTCTCTAAGTCATCATCATCACCAAGTTTCTCGGTAAGTATATGTCCAAGGTACTTAAATTTATTTACTATTGAGAGTGGTTTACCACATAAGCTGATAGGTGGTATTATAGTAGGACCATTGCCATATTTAAAGATCATGACCTCTGTTTTCTTTACATTATATATTAAATTATGTTTAGCTGCATAATTCTCGCAAATACCTATCAATTGACGAAGACCGGTAGCCGAGGGGCTCAACAGAACCATATCGTCTGCATAACTTAGATTATTTAGGCACACTCCACCTATTTGGAAGTAGGTAAGTAGGTACCTATAATTTTCTTAGATTCCTGCTAGGCCTAATTTTTGTTTTCCGTACCCATAGGGTGAAAACAGTATTACAGGACCCTATTTATAAGCAAACGCTGTCAGTCTGTCCGTCCGTCCGTTCCGTCCGTCCGTCCGTCCTACCTGCAGAGGGCTGTATCTTCTGAATCGTAATAGGTAGCCAGTTGAAATTTTAACAGTATATTGTATGGTTTTATTGTATTTAATGACAAAATGTACACTAGGCTATCTGCGAACTACGTACAAAACTATTCTTAGTAACGTACTATCGGGGACTTTTCCGCCTGACCACTTAAGAAAAAAATCGCATAATTTCGCCCAAAATGTATTGTTTGGAAACTATTATTAATTGGTCTATTCACCGATAGGGCGGGGTAAGACATCGCTTTTATTTTTTAGTATGCAAGGAAAAGTCCGCGATAGTACCTACCTAACTACCTACAAAAAGTTTCGTAGGTAGGTACGGACTTCGCAGGTAGCCTAGTGTACGTACGTACCTAGGCTAGCACGTGTCTACCTACACTACCCTAATACCTACTACCTAATTACCTACCTGTTTTGTATCGTGCTGCAGACCATCAAAGTGAACAACTTCCACTATGGAGCCAACTTATAAATCGCAAAAAAAACAGTTTAATTAGAGCCTATTTTTTTTACGATTTCAAAGTTGGCTCCATGGTGAAAGTTGTTCAGTTTGATGGTCTGAAGCACCACCTTACGTATTACTACGGTGTTTTGTTACACCACGTAGAATATCCGTTTGAAGAAATGGCCGTACGGGGAAAAGTTCGGGAATATGCCCGTTCTGGGAAATGGTCGTTCGGGGAAATGGCCGTTCGAGGAAATATCCGTTCGGGGAAAAGGACGAATCCGGGAAAAGGACGTTCGGGTGAAGAGTGGACGTTCGGGGAAAAGGACGTAACCGACCTGATCCTTTTTTTTGTATGTGTATGGGTTGGGGTGTTGCAAAGAGGACAATTAGAAAAATTTTACGCAAATTTTATATGGAGCTCGCTTAAAAAAAATTTGATCGAAATTGTATGCACCATCGACTTAGTCGAATTTTCGGGTGAAATGAGTTTACAAGTAGGTCAATTTGCGTGTCTCGTTAAATTTATAATGTGAGTCGATATGCGATATATAATTATGCGAGTAATCCGAAATTAGTATGGGGGCTACACTTGTAAAATTTTCAAAACTTGTCGTCTATGTAGTCAATTCGGGCGATGGACGTTCAGGCAAAAGAACGTAACCGACAGAAGGGTAGAAAAATTTTGAACGGTTTCGTATGAGCCATCGATTCGTATGGGGGCGTAAAATTTTCAATAATGAGTTATTTCGCTAAAATAAACCCGGGTTATCAGGAAGTCCGGGAATGCATAACTAATCGGATGCATAGTATAAAAGTAACGTCTTAAAATTATTAAATTAAACAAAAAAACATTAGTTTTCGATACAAAAGTGCACTCTATAATAGCCAACACCTCAACTTTAGGTAAATAATGCATCCGATTATCTGATCTCTAGGTATTATATAAGCTAAAATAATAATTTTAAAGTTTTTTAGTTCGGACCTACTCCCATACCTATGATAAAATCCATTAATTTCATTTAAACGTAGACTCAAACTCGACTCACGCTCAAAAACGCTATCGACCTTAATTTTAATGTATACCAATGATTTTAATTTCACCCTGAAATATAAACTGTGTGAAAATATGTGAATGTATCTGTCATCTGACCATCAAAACATACAAACTAAAGTCTAAACTAAAGGTTCGAAAACATTATTGTTTTCATTACTCTGAATACGGACGGCCGGCACCCAGAATCAGACGCGGGCGCGCGGGGCGGGGCTCGAGCCGGCTCCCGCGCTCGATAGAGACAGCAACAATAATATCAAATACCTAACGCGGCCGCGCGTGCCGTAAGTAGAATACCCTTAACATAATTTGGTAAACATATTTATGGAGCGATGTAGAGCGGGAAGCTGGCATAGGTGCGTTGTCTATAAAAATAATGGGGAATTTTTAGGAAGTAGGTTTATAAAAGAAAACCATTTATCGAAAACTTACTCAATTAGCCCTACAGGAGTGCGATATTTAAAAGTGATACGTTCAAAATCATGATCGAATGATGCATAATCTCCGTAGACATTATTCTACTGCTGATTAGAACGTGTGAATTTCGAAAATGGGTCGTTATTTTATTCAGGGTAGGTACCATAATCTGGTCCCCTTCAAGGGCAACGAAACAAAGGCGATTTTGTTAGTAAAATTGGTAAATTCCAAAATAAAACTGTTATCGGTAGCTACCGAATAAGAAACCAGTCTTAGAAAACGTAGGAATTAAAGTAATCTACTATACTTTTTTGAAAATTACGGTAACTCAGTTGTTTGTTTATGCAACGCAGTATAATTTTGAGGTACGGTAACGCAGTGGTATTTTTTTTGAAAAAACATCAATAAATATAAGAATACAGCAAGCTTATAGATTTTACACAAAAAAGGTAAAATATTATCCAAATTGTACCCTGAATGGCCCAAATAACACTCCAGAGCCTCTACCCGCACATTCGAACTTCGCAATTGTGTGAACGTTTTCGTTCCAATGTCAACTCTATTACAATGATATATCGAACATCGAAAGTCCAGGTACAGGGTCAGAGCCTTAAAGAGTCAGGTTCTCAATCCATTCGTCCTATCCGTTCATTCGTTAACACCTTGTATAATAATAATTAGCCCCAGATCAACCCACATCAATTACTACCAACATGAAGATGACCCGGCAATCTTTTCCGTGTTATTACAATCATATCTAGATTACTTACGTAAGGTTACGTGGCCTTACGTCATTGTGTTACGTTGCATTGTCGCGTGGCAATTATTGGCTCGTGAGTGCAAATTACCTTAAGTAATTATTACATGGAAAAAGTGCATTGTTTGTTTTTTTTTTCGTAAAATGTATATATTAAGAGATCGTACTTGGTTTAAAAATAGAAAAAGAATGAAGAGGAAATTGTATTTTATACATACAGGGTGTCCCGTAAATAATGGTCCAACGTTAAGGGGAAGACAGTTTACCTAATTACCTAAAACGAATTTAAATTGTTTTAAAATCATCCATAGAGTTATCAAGATAAAAAACCCCCTACGCTAAAAACAAACATTAAAAAGTAAGAAATAATTCAGTCACCTATTGTTTTTGATGTAAGCAAATGTATGTTTTACTTTTTAACTCTCTTAACGATATTTTAGGTCCATTAATGAGTAGGGGACCGCTATGAAATGATCATAGTTTTTTTATTCGACAATCACTTGCGGTCCCCGACACATTAATTGGCCTAAAATATCGTAAAGAGAGTTAAAAAGTAAAACATACATTTGCTTACATCAAAAACAATAGGTGACTGAATTATTTCTTACTTTTTAATGTTTGTTTTCAGCGTAGGGGGTTTTTTAAATTTTTAATTTAATGTTATTTCATAATTTTTAAAGTTACTAAAAAACTACTAAACCAATTTTAATGAAACAAAGCTAAGAACACTCCCGCAAAAATTAGCTTTCTATTAAAAAAAAAACACATCGAAATCGGTTCACCCGTTTGGGCTCTACGATGCCACAGACAGACAGATCCACAGACAGACCGACATAGGCGTCAAACTTATTATAACACCCCTCTTTGCGTCGGTGGTTAAAAACATTTTTTTTCTGGATTTTTCCATTTCGTCGTGGTCGTTCCATTTCTTTTCAGTTATGATCATATTGGCCTCGATTCGGACTGTGCCACGACTTAACTAAATGTATTCCTGTCACTTTCTAAAATAAGATTAAGAAAAGAGACAGAAAACCAACAGCTGACTTTAGTGCTGTCAAAGTGACGTTAAATGCGCAAAATAAGATGCCATCATAATGTACGCCATCTTATTTAAGTCGTTTTTGGGCGTTTAACGTCACTTTGACAGCACTAAAGTCAGCTGTTGGTTTTCTGTCTTTTTTCTTAATCTTATTTTAGAAAGTGATAGGAATACATTAAGTTTAGTTTAGTGGTTGTACACTCCGAATCGAGGCCATTATATGTATACATCATTTCACTACATAGTATAAAACAAAGTCGCTTCCCGCTGTCTGTCCCTATGTAAGCTTAGATCTTTAAAACTACGCGACGAATTTTGATGCAGTTTTTTTTAATAGATAGAGTGATTCAAGAGGAAGGTTTTTAAGTACATAATACATGCATAGTATCAGCATTGCACCCGTGCGAAGCCGGGGCGGGTCGCTAGTATACATATATATGTATATAATATGATGATCTAAGCACATACAGATAGAGAGCGTCGTCGGTGTGGCGCGTTGCAGAGAGGTAATATGGACACTTCATCATGAGGGCCCCGGTTCGAATCCGCACAGACGACATGCCGTGTACCAATGAATTTTTTTTATTTAAATAATACCGACTGCTCTCAAAACAGTGAAGGAAAACATAGAGAGGAAACCTGCATATGCTGAAGAAGAAATTCTAATACGTGAAGTCCACCAATCCGTAAATGGGCACGCGTGGTGGACAAATGCCAATACACCCTCCCTGAGGGGAAGGTTGTGCCCTGCACTGCAGAGACGAATATAGGCTGATGATGATGATGATGACATACCCTATTATAGGTATCATATAGTAGCGTTGATAAACCATTTCTAGGCAGTCAACGCCTTGTTTACAACTACCATCAACCACCCTTTATTGTAAGTATTAAGGTTGATCTTCAGTTTAATCATCGCCACTTGTCTGATCCCCGCTTCAGCTTTTCAAATTTTATTTTTAATGTAGGTAATTAATAATTGCGTTTCATAGAATCTGTGTCCAATACCAATAAATCAGTATAGTTTTGGAAATCAGACTTTGACCTATTATAAAAAAAATACGGTCCTTTTCGTACATTATACCTAAGATACATTCCTTTCAAAAACCTACCAACCAGCTGTATGGGTGAACTCTTATATATTCCGTGGTATGGGACCAATTTTGAAATAGCGAAAAAAACTGTTCAATAGGAAAAGACATTGCCCACGTGACATAGTGTATTCGTTTCGGGACGTTTCGCAGCTGGCGAATGTGTATGATTAAAGAAAAAATACAAATCGTATGATAGCTGAAATTATACACAGGATAGGAGGAATATCGTGCTTCTTAATGAAATGGAAATTATCCTTTTCTGCAGTGGGATTTCTAATAAAATTTAAATTCAAATTTACCAGTTTTGTATGGGAATCGGGATTCCTAACCAATATGTATGAGACACCTGATTTTTTGACGCGATTTGAAAAATTGGTCCCATATTGAAAGTTGTTCAGTTTGATGAACATCAAACACCCCTTTAACTAGGTATGTTACGCATTTAACTTTAAACCCCGTATAGCTTGTTACATGACACGAATGGTTTATCTATGTATTTCCATTAGAGAACGTTTCGCTCCATCAACTGTTCAATTGCGCGAAAATTGTTTGGCATCTATCGAGCATGATGTGGAATTATAGCACATTATGCTAATTCGATTTATGTAAGATCATTGTGTAGCTGTCTGTAAAAATGCACATGTACAATATAGGTACCTTAGGAAGCTGTGACTATGAAAATGAGCTCATATAGGGTCCTTCTTAATATGCTGACACTTTTTTAAGGGGATGATCGGACCGTCAAACTGAACAACTTTCTATATGGCACCAACAACGAAATCGCGAAAAAAATCTGCTATTCCATACAAAACTGCAAACCTACTCAATCCAAATGGGACAACTGTTTTTTTTTTCGCGATTTCGATGTTATTCCCATAGAGAAAGTTGATCAGTTTGATGGTTTGATCATCGCCTTAAAAAAGTGTCAGCATATTAAGAAGGACCCTGTATACAAAAAGCAAAAATGTTTTTATACTCCAAAATCTAACATCTAATGAAACGTGGATGTTCTGAGTTTTCTGAATATCTCTGAATACCATCTGGCTTCGGGTAATACAGTCTAGAGCATATGCATGCATGCAAATCTAACATTCACCACACCCAAGCGAAGAAATGGAGTGGTCTTTTTTAAGCAGAACCATCCCTAGAAATAGCTGTATAGCAGCTACTACTTAAAGACACTATACAGCTAATGCTAATATGTTATTTGGGATGAAATTTGTGGTTCTACCACTCCGTTTGTTCCCACGGGTGTCAGTTCAAGGGCGACTAAGGAATAAAAACATTAGTGATTTTTTGTGATTACACTGGAGGTATAATCAATTTACATCAAAAACAGACAGGAAACAAACAACTGAAGGTACAAATTAAGGCGGTCATATCGCCAAAAAGCGATTTCTTCCAAACATCTTAACCTATTGTTTAGCTCTATCATATATCCACCAAATCTGATCTACTCGGTGATTTTGGAAACACCAAAAGTTTCTCTTACAAACTTTCACATATTTCGCAACGGTGCAGTTTAGGTGTCAGATTAATTTTAACCTCTATCCCTGAGTAGTTAAGATCGTGTTTACTTGAGCGTAACTTTCAAATATTTGGATCATTTATGCGATACATCACATTAGGTGCGACGTGCGATTTAAGAATAACATTTTATTTAAATTTGATATCTGTTTTGGTTACAATAGAGTTTTTTTAGTCGCATCCGTTTCTATTGAGTGGTACAAAAGGATGTGGTCTATTTAAACAAGGTGCTTCAGACCATCAATTTGAACTTTGAACGAGCAAACAACGAAAACACGAAAAAAAATCTGCTGTCGCTAACGTCCGTTCGCACTAATGTCCATTCGCGCTAATTTCTCTTCGCGCTAATGCCCATTAGCGCTAATGCCCATTCGCACTTACTGCCCATTCGCGCTAATGCCCATTCGCGCAAAAGTCTTTCACTCAAAATCTTTTTGCGTGGTTTGTCTTTCGCTCAACTGTGATTCGAGCAAGTGTTTTTCGCTCAAATGTCCCAGATCTACTTTAAAGTATTCGATACAAAAATAATCGACCAGGAGTGCGATTTTTGAAACTCATTCGGTGAGTTCAGCCGTTGTAAATATCAAAATAACTACGGAGATACGCATCTTTCTATTTCTGATTTGACTTTCAAAAATCGCACTCCTGAAGTATGATTTTTGAAAGTCAAATCAGAATTAGAAAGATGCATATCTCCAAAGTTATTTTGACATTTACAACTGCTGAACTCAGCGAATAAGATTCAAAAATCGCACTCAAAGAGTATATATTTATTACTGTGACTGTGAGACATACTGTCCGCAATGACACAGAATAAGTAATACTTAGTAGGTTAACGTAACTGACCAACGACCATTCGATAAACTAACTGTCGATGTTGTAGCCCTGTCAATGCTGTAACCTGTCGAGGCTTTGACCTTTCGATTCTGTAACCAATCGATTTCAAGACACACGACGTAGCGCACCATCGATTAACAGGCATTCGATGAACAGTGTTCGATGAAACGACATTCTAAGTTTTGACATACGCTACGTTATACGTAGAAATGAGCACCAAGCACGTTCCCAGACTTTTGGTTCGGGGGGATTTTTATTGAAAAACCCGTAAGAAAAGCAAGAAAAAAAATCGCCGTAATCACTGTTCCATACAAATATTCGGATTTCGGAATCCCACCTTTCCACCCCCGAAATACGTGCTTGTTCAGCGACATTTCGAAATAAAATCAGTTAAGTAATCATCTGATATCAATTTTAAAATGATTGAGTTATGCCTCAATTTTAAATGATAATGATTTTTTTAAATCGGCCGACTTGAGAACCTTCTTTGAAGAGCCGACTAAATAAAGTCAAAAACCAATATCAAAGAATCAAGCTCATTACAACAAATAAACTCAACCCGCGACTCGAGGTTATATTTAAAATACTCGAGATAAAAACTTTCGCAGCCTTTCCCGGAGTTCTTCATAAGTTAAAAATTTCACAAAGTTTAAACTTAACGAATGTGTAAAGTGAATAAAGTTTTTTGAGTACATCTAACATGCGTTGAGTTGAAAGTTTCTGAAGTTCAACCCGTACATGTGAATAAAATAAACATCCTGTAAGTTTTCTAAACATAAGGCTCGGCGCAGACACGCCACCGGCCTCAGCCACCGCTGTAGCCACCGTGTGTGTGTGTGTGTGGCTGTAGCCGCCGTTTGGTGGCGATAAGCAGATATTACCGTGTTGGCGCGTTCCATACAAACGTTGTTTTATTATAGATATTAATCAATTAAAGTATATACAATTTTTTAGACACTATCTAGAAATCAATATCCGTGCTTTACTCGCACATTTTTCAGATGTCGGTTAAAAATATAGTTTCAAAGTAATCGTGGCTCAAAGTTTTCCATACATATCTTAAATTAAATCTATCATTGAAACTATATTATTTTAACGGAAATCTGACAAATGTAAAGCACAGAATATTGGTTTCTAGATTGTGTCTAAAAATTCATTGACTTTAATTGGTTAATATTGAAATTAGGATGAAACTTCGTTTGTATGCAGCGCGCATTAGGGCTTCCGGAATAAACTTATCTTAACACGCTATTTCTTAAATTTTGTACGAGTATATAGGGACTCGCCGATCATCCTGTGGCCTCTGTGGCCGCCACTCGCTATACAGCAGCGTCCGTGACCGCGACAGCCACCGCTGTAGTTAGTGGCTCGTTTGCGACCAGCCTTATCCTGTTTAATATTTTATTCAGTTTTTCGAGTAACTTTTGCTAATTTTATTGCGAATTTATATTTTTCTCATAGAACATGGTTTGTTTTTCAGTGTTTTTGTGTATAAATTCACAACTTGTAATCTTGTAGCTCTTTAATAAATTTTAAATCGTGAAATCTGATGTTCCATAAAATAAACGTGCGTTTGTTATTGTCCTAAAGGAAAATGAAAAACAAATCTGTTTTGTCATGCACCAATCATCATACTCGTATCAAAAGTATTAGGTTAGGTACATGATAAAATACACATTTTATTTCATTCGCAATCAAAAAGCAAATTGTTGTATTGAAGCAGCTGATCATAACAATAACATTGTATATAATATATACAAAGTATATACATGCTACAGATAATGCACCTTTGAGAAAGACCGGCTAAGTAAATAGATAAGAAAATAACTGTTATATGTTTATTTTACTTATCTTCAAGAATACAGTTCATGTTGAGGACGGTCTTAATACGTATTTAATACGTTGTTAATACACGTATACATACATATGCGCACGACTATATTCCCCGAGACGGAGTACTCAAAGATATTCTGAAACCTCAGAATATCCACGTTTCACTAGTAGTACCGAAACTCTGTCCAGTGTGACGGGGAGTGAGCCCGTCGCCACTTGTAATGGATAGTGGGTACAATGCAAATCCCGAGGTGGTTCAAGGTGGGTGCCTCGAAATTGAAGCATGCAGGTTTCCTCATGATGTTTTCCTTTACCAAAAAGCCGTACATAAATTCCGAAAACTTATTGGTACGAGTCGGACGGGGATCAAACCATATCCCAACCTGCACGGAAGGCATAGTTACTCGCTTAGATTTGCTACGGCTTTTCATGATCCATAGTCTCTGCCTACCACTCCGGAAATAAAGTCGTGAGTATTTATTTATTCTTTTATGTTTGTTTGAACTTAAACTAACAATAGCAAACAGCTAATGATGTACGCAAATAAAACGTGATTGTGCTGACAAAACGGTCAACCTCTGAATGGATGACGTAGCCCTAATGATATGTTACATACATACATCTAACACGTATTGCATTGCATGGTCATTCACCCATAATGCGCGGTTCTTACTAGATGAAACCGGTTAGTGCGGTCAAAGTTGGATCTACTACGCTGATTTGTTGGTTAGAGCTTGTTTTGAGATTAACGTGTATTTAGTATTTATAACGTCGGGTTCTAGCTTGATAGACCACTTAATTTTCCCCGTGGATACAGTACGAGGCGACTAAAGGATGTGGTTTCTTATTATGCTGCGCTTTTGTGTCATTCCATCTCGAAATATTTTTTTTTGTGCAGTGGAAGCGTGCTGGGCCCATAACCTGTTAGACTCTTAGATCAATATGATCTAAGTTTAAATTAGATTAGATTAGATTGATGAACACATTCGCGAACAGTGACCAGCTATAGCAGTGATAACAATAAAAGTTCTATTGTGTCTCGTTCAATGTCCGCGAATGTGTTAATCCGGACAATAGTACGTTCGGTTCTATGGATGACAGATATCAGATGACAACTGTCATCTTTGAAATTTAACATCATACGTTGAATTGCGTTTTTAAAGTATGATAATTACCAACCAACGTATCAGCCTTGTTACAACTGCATGCTTATTAAAATACAGGGTTCGCCGATATATATCAGCGGATATATATCATGATATATATCACGATATATATCAATTGATTTTTATCTTGATACATATCAATTGATTTTTTCCTGTCTTCTGAATAATTTTTTTTGGAGATTAATGTTTCCCCTTGCAACACGTAGAGAAAAACTACAATTCAGAATAATTTAGATTGTTTCCCAAAATGGCAACCTCATTTAAAGTGCTAGCTTTTTATGTATAAGGTTTATTTCACGAGGTAATAAAAAATTTCCTGGGATTCCCTGGTATCAGTTGATTTATCTCACAAACAAATGAAGATTATAATAATAATAGGTACTTTTTTTAAAAGTGTTCATTAAAAAATTCTTTTTCAAATGGTTACTTTTTTAAATAAAAAACATGTGGTAATTTGACTCTTACATTATTTTACAAACTTTTTTCACATTTTTAAGTGTTTAATACCCTTTCAGAATGAAATTCGCTTCTTTTTCTTAGCCTGGATATAAATCCGATATATATCGGATATATATAAAAAAATCGGATTTTTGATATTTATTATAAAAATCGGATTTTTTCGAACCCTGTTAAAATATACAGGGTTTAAAATTAAATGGGACACTTACTTAAAGGGGTGCTTCAGACCATCAAACTGAACAACGTTTACTATGGGACCAACACTGAAATCGCAAAAAAAAAATCCGCTCTCCCATACAAAACTGCAAACATAACTCGACTGAAATTTTTTTCGCGATTTAGATATTGGTCCCATAGAGAAAGTTGTTCTGTTTGATGGTCTGAAGCACCCCTGTAAGTAAGTGTCCCATTTAATTTTATATAATATAAATCCAGACGGGAATCGAACCACCGCTCTATGCACGATAATTACCACTGAACCACCACAACTACAAATAGTACAAACATCTCTAACATAACTTAATAGATCCTAAGATGCCATCAACATTAAAAATTGCAAAACCGCAAACTACAATAGACTTTAGCAGCAATATTCTAAGAACTAAAATTAAATATGAAATAAACATTGTTCTTGGCACAAATATCCTCAGTTACTAGAATTACGAACTAATCGATTTCTTTACTCTTAAGTACTAATGATTGGGATGACCCGAATTCGCATATACCTAACCAGTTATCTACAGTTAATGGAAGGGCACGACGTTTATGGTACTCCCATGATGCTAGAATTATACTAAACGAGCATTTACCCGCGACTTCGTCTGCATAAATTATATACCAGATTTTAAGTCAGATCATAAGCTTACATACTAAAAGTAAAATAATAAAAGTTAAAAATAATAATAAAAGTTACAAAATAATAATAAAGGTAATAAAAGTTTACATAAAACATTGATAGTAATAAAAATTGGCAACATGCCTTGTCCAAAATGTACAGTCAAAAATCCACAACAAGCTATACATACTTATATTATAATATTTTTCAGATTCTTTTTTACACTTTTTTTACACTATCTTCCGTAACTGTATTTCATTTAAACTTACATTTTAATTATTTAATTATTTATTATCACTCACTTCTTTGGTTGCTGCGTCTGACTACTACTAAAAAGGTTTCATCTGAAAGGCAACGGGGCTCTCGGGCAAGGTCTATGTTGAGCTGGGACCTATTTGCTGCTGTAGCATACAATAAATTACATGTTGTTCTATTCTATGTCTATTACATAATTAATGTTGTAAATATTCTAACTTATTAAATAAATGTTCCCATAGAGAAAAAAAAATACAACAATGTACTTACATCTATTTATGAATTTTATAAGTTATTGTTCTATGTCTCGTTGTATTCTTGTTTGTAAAATTGTTGTGAACTGTAATATGATGTGTGTGTTATTTTTGCAAATAAATTGTTTATCTATCTATCTATCTATCTTATTTTGAGAAAGAGATTTCTTTTCTCTAAGTTGTGAACCTCCATTCCCTTGCTCTGAGGTTCTAAGTTCTTTACACTTCTGTAAATATGAACTATCTACAAATTGTTTTCCAGTCTACGGTGGCCTAAAGCAGAATGGCAAAGGACCCAGCCATTTTTTACGAAAACTAAAAGCCGTTCAGGTCGGCTGTCATAATTATTATAAAACACAAACATCACATAAGCCCGTCTTTTAACAAGTTTTTTTACTGTATTTCGGTATTTATTTTAAGACTGCCAAACAAACAAAGTATACAATATTAAATTTTAATACATTTAATTTATAGTTAAGTGCTACTTCGCTGGTACAGTATGGTTTTTGAGAAACTGCTACATTTAGTACCTACTTCTCAAAATTTTACGTTAACTTTTAAATACATTCTTATTTAACATTTTCTGTGTATCCACTAACTTTCTTTGAAACAATGCTGAGTAAAACTAAATGAAGTTACTAAAAGTTCTTCTAGAATGCCTTTGAGATATTTATAACAGCAACGAGACCAGACAATTCAATTGTCTGTCTGTCATTTATCGTAAATTTAAATTACAGTTCTTCCCTAGGGATCCGTACGAGGCGACTAAGAGATAAGCTTTCTTATCCAGTGTTTAATGAGCAAAAGGCCAGCTTAAATCATTCCCATGATCATTCCATGCCATCCTGTTAAAAGATGAATTTTGCTTTAACTGTGTATGTTTAAAAATCTAGTTGTAGCGTATAATGTCTAACGACCCCAAAAGGAAATACGGTCGTATGGTAATCTAATGTAGGTGTGAAGTCTCGAATAAATTTTACTAAGTCAAGAAAGAGTAACAAGTTTCACACAGTACGCATTTCCAAAATGTTCCTGAGATTCTCTCCAACGAATCAAAACTTTTTGACAACCTGATAAGCTCCCGGTTTTTATCAGAGAAGGATTTATGTGAAATGGCACCCTCTTATTCATAGGGAAATGTTAAACTGTCATCGTTAAGAAAACAAAGCCCATTGTTATTATTGAAATATAACTTTCTAGCCCCCTTTGAAGAACGGAGTGGAAAAATTATCGGACACTTGATAGAACACGACAATTTCTTCAAAAATATATTGGAAGAGAAAAAAGAGAAGAAGAGAGAAGAGGAAGACCTAGATAAAGTTAGTACAGTATCGTATCGGGGTATATATTTATTGAAGAGAAAGTATATAAATCTAAACTATTCAGAGAATCCGCCGCGGTTCGTTTCTGGCCTAAACGAGCCTATGACGCTTGCGGCGTTACCCCGTTGGAGAGCGATGATAGCCCATACGGAAGAGAGCTAGCGCCTCAATCATGAGGACGCGGTTCGATTCCAGGCCCGTACCACTAAGTTCTTCGGAAATTATGTACGGTTGTATTTATCATTTACTAGCTCGGCGGTGAAGGGAAACATCGTGAGGAAACCTGCATTCCCGAGAATGAAAAGAAAATACCGTAAGTTCGGAGGTATGCGTAAAATATGGGTGAGCTTGGGGCGAACACAAAAGATCAGCGATGGTCGCAGTGTTTTTGTTACATAACGACCCTTGCATGCAATAGCCCAACCACCAATAATAATAATACCCCGTTGGAAGGCAATATGTTGGACCAGGAACGAACCAGACCGTGGATCGCAGCCCCTATCCCGCATCCGGCGACCCAACTCTCGGGCTAGGTTCTTTGCCTCAGCGCTCCAGGGACCACCCGTCTCAACTGCGAACGGCACGAATAAATAGTTTTCCTCCAATGACGAGTACCAGGAGTACTTCGAGCGTGCCGCACACTCTGAAGCTGACCCGACCTGACCTGCGAAGTACGGCGAAGGTACGTCGGAGCGTATAGGTACTTACGCAGGTTGCATCCCAAAGGAGGCACCGGCCCTTCTGCCAGGGGATAAGAGTCAGGCCGTCGGGTATCGTATCAGAAACTCAAAGCACTAGCAGAAAATAGAGACAGTATTTTCGAATACTCCACTGGCCGCATCTTCTCTACATCGGAACACCTTCCGACGCGGTGGTAGAGACAAAAAATTACGTAGAGCTATTACAGAAAGCTATCTAGGTATTTGATATTATTTTGATTCTGAGTTATTGACAAGAGTGTGATATCAGGAGGTTAATTTGCGATCCTTCTTATTTTCTCGATGTCGCACACTTGGCCCAGTGGTATCGTAACAAAAATAGGTAAGTCCGGAAATTCTTTCCAAAATAATTTTCTACAAGATTTCCACCTACACAGTAGCAATGACGTAACCGGAACCTAGGTCTTTTAAAAACGTTCCGCTCAAACAAAACAATACAACAATTCAGGTCAACATCTCAATCCAGGCAGTAAGTTAACAATTGAGTTACAACATAGCAAAGGTTAGAATCAAGTGAGAGGTTCCGTACAAGAACGGAAGGCTACAAGGCTGTGTCTAAATGGTAGGGTTATGTGTTTTACGCAAAACTTTGAAAGGGAACTGCAGTTTGGAATGAAGTTGTTTTATTGCCAGTACAGACTGCTTGCTTGTTTGTAAAAGTGCACAGTATGAGATAGAGTATGGTATTAGGAACATACCGTCGGCTTATCGTAAGAGGTCATTAACTACTATTTTGTAAAACTCGAGAAAACACAATATTAAATTTTGGCAAAATGTATTTTTTTGTAGAGTTATGGGACTTTATGCATAGGTCATAACATAAAGGCGAAGAAGTACTATCCAAATAATGAATTTTGCTTATAAAAGTACTCATCGCGGTGAACTCTGTAGTATGGTCAGATTGGTCAGCTTTATTTATTGAAGTGACTTTTTGACGTTAATGACTTCTTGCGATGAGCCGATAAAGGTGACGTTTGAAGAATTCTATGCAGATAATGAGCTTTGCTTATAATAGTACTCGTCGCGGTGAACTCAGTAGTATAGTCAGCTGTACTTAGTGACTTTTTGACGTTAATGAGTTCTTGCGATAAGCCGACGAGACAGTATAAAATACAGATACTCTCTGTCCCACACCGACTTTGACCTCACCCACTTCTGGAAGACGCACTGACCAATCAGTTGTACTTGTACCAATACAATGAGTTTTTCTAACTTACTCGTTTTTGTACGTAAAACCGACTGCTCTCAAACGGCGAAGGTAAAGGAAACCTGCATACGCTGAAGAAGAAATTCCGATGCGTATGTGAACTGTGAAGTCTACAAATTCGCATTGACCACGCGTGGTGGACTAACGCCCATACACCCTGAGGGTAAGCCTGTGCTCTGCAGTGGGACGTATAGTTCTTCTTCTTATCGTGTGGGCAGAGCCCTGGTGTCAGAGTTTTTTCAGACCGCTTTACGGCCTCTGACGTGGTTTTTATGTAACGACTACTACCACTAGAGATAGTAGCCGGGAACAACGGCTTAACGTGCCATCCGAAGTACGGAATCATTTTTCTTTTCGGACAATCAGGTGATTCAGCCTGCAATGTTCTAACCAACTGGGGAAAAACGCACAAACTGACATATCACTAGGTGTCCCCCGTGGGAATGTCTAGCGGACCTCCGTATCGAGAGCCAATGCTCTTAACCATTAGACCACGGAGGCAGACGTATAGTTATAAGCCATCTCTATGTTATAAGCTGTTGATTGTATGTATTGTACTACCGACATAGTAGAACCAGTGCT
Source organism: Agonopterix subpropinquella (assembly GCA_922987775.1). Lineage (NCBI taxonomy): Eukaryota > Metazoa > Arthropoda > Insecta > Lepidoptera > Depressariidae > Agonopterix > Agonopterix subpropinquella. Next base: position 15,985,855 of record OV277709.1, on the reverse strand, counting down.
CTTATCATATCATTTGAAGGTCATACATAATTGATATTCCATTAAAGTTTCGCAAAATCCACGTAGGTGCTTTAATTAAACTCTGTCATCAGGTTGCGGATAACGTAGGCGTTTGATTATGAACTTTAGTAATAAGGCTTTAGAGCCCTGTTTCGTTATTTTGGAGTTTAAATCCAATGACAGTAGTTGAAGTTTCAGTGGTTATGGATTTATGGATTTTAGGATTTTTAGACTTCCCATACTAAATGCAATCAGCTGATCGAACTTTTGTAAAGAAAAGTAAAATGTAGAAAAAGAAAAGAAAAGAAAAGAAAAGAAAAGAAAAGAAAAGAAAAGAAAAGTATGAAAGTAGTCGAAATTTTATATTGCGAATTTCCTATAGGTTTCTTAGGGAAAGTTGTTCAGTATCATGGGTCCAATCACCCCTTAACTCTTTCGCGGACACTGACCGGCTATAGCAGTGATAACAATAAATGTTCCATTGTGTCTCGTTCAGTGTCCGCGAATGTGTTAAAGTAATTGCACCTGTTTACCCTAACACCCTGTATAAACTCAAGATCATAGAAGCATAGAGTAAATAAATTATACACAACAGAGGGTCAATGCCCATACTAAGAAAGTTGCCACCTTTTTATATAAAAACTCGCGCAAGTACAGCGCCGATGGTGAGTAACCGGTACTACAGCAATGTACGTTACGTTAAAATAAGTGTTAAACACATTTGTAATTAAGATTTTTAAGAAAATTAATCTATATTATTTATTTCCGTGGAACAAAACTCAAATAATAGTGATCTAATAACGTTTAATTAAGATTTATCTCTCGTTTAGGCCAGTAGCGACATGTACATACACAGTATGGAACTGTCCAGACATGATAGTAGTTTCAGAAACATTGCTCAAACAACTTACTAGCTGTCTTGAATGCAGTCGTAACAAGACTTTTAGCATATTAAAGGTTTCAAGATGAAATGAAGGATCAGGTCAGTTACGACCTTTTCCCCGAACGTCCACTATGGACCCGAACGTCCACCTTCCGGTTTTGTCCATTTCCCCGATCGGCCTTTTCCCCGAACGGACATTTACCCGAACGAAATGAAGTGTAAGTAAGTGGTGATAGGTGGCCTAGTCTTTGGCCCATAAATGCACTGCATAAGGAAACCCTATCCCATAGTCGCCTTGAACGATACTCACGGGAAGAAATGGTGTGGTCCACACTGAAAAAAAATGCTTTGTTAAATATACCTACTATAAAAACTAGAGATTGGATAATCGGATGCATATTTACCTAAAGTTGAGGTGTTGACTATTGTGGAGTATGTGGCCTTTGTAACGAAAAAAAAATTGTTTATTTTTATAATTTTAAGAAATCGCTTTAAGACTATGCATCCGATTAGTTATGCGTTCCCGGACTTCTTGGCATACCGAGATTTATTTTACAAAAATAAAAATGTTTACTTTATTAATTAAATATTTTTAAGAAGTTGCTTCTATACTATGCATCCGATTAGTAATGCATTCCCGCATTTCCTGGCATCCCGAAAAATATTTAAAAAATATAATTTTAAGAAGCCGCTTCCATAATTTATAAACAAAAAATTAAGTTTAGGTAAATATGTATCCGAATATCCGATCTCTGATAATAATCAAACATTAGTAACCATTAGTAACTTTAGTCAACACTTTTTTTCAGTGCATTCTAAGCCACAATCACAGGCTGGCTACCTATCTTTATTTCTATGAAAATAAGGTTCAGAAATCAGAAAAGCTAATCAACTATCGTTGCCATCCGTACTACTAACATACATACATACAAACAAACATAATTAGTCATAACAAACTTCCGTTCGCCCTGCTTAACCAACCTTGTACTAAAACATTTGTTTGGCTTTTGTTTTATTTTAATTAACTTCTCCTAACCTAATGAGTACTGTTCACGCTAATATTAAATCATATTTTGCTAATTTATACAGGGTGTCAACTTAAATACGATACATATATCGAATGCACCCCCTTCTATGCATACGCTGAAATTGAAATCGCGAAAAAAATCTTCTGTTCCATACAGTTGGATCTAACAACGATTTATTTTAAAATGTGTAGTAACAGGTTTATCTTTAACATAGATTCTCAATACCTAAGCTGTTTTTGAAGAGGGTAATCAGACCATTCAGAATTTCAGACCATCAGACTGATCAATTTTCTCTATCGGACCAAAACGTTAAAATCGTACGTCGTCCTGTAGTACATGGATATTAATAGTACATTACTGCAGCGGCCAGCAACAGAGGTATTGATGGACGAACGTGTAAATGTGGGCCGAGGCGAAGCCGAGGCACACATACGTAAGTCCATCAATGCCTAGTTGTGGCCAAGGCTTGTATAGTACTTTTCTCAAATAATGCGCGGAAATTAAAACAGTAAATTTTCTCAAATAATTCGCAGAAATTAAAACTCTTTTCAAAATCAATGACGAACAACGAACAATTTGTTTTTTTTTTCAATAAACAGCTTTCTATTTGCAAGCTAGTTCGAAATTTAAATAAAACCTTTGATGAGTTACCTCCTTGGTCGCCATGTTTCGGAGAAAAAGATCGTTCCATTTTTAAATTACACGACAGATATGAGTTTACTATGTAATTTATTTGGCCGCTAAACACGACAGATATGGATTTTCATACAAACATTGCCGGCCGCTGCGCGCATGTATTTGGCCAGTACAGCAATTTCGATTTATCTCGAAGAAGGTTGTCAAAATAATGCTCACATTTCCAAGCATGTTTGAGAAAAGTAATTTTTTCTTACTTTAAAAATGTATCTTGTATTTCTCTAACAAGTGAATTATATTCTTTGAGAAATAAAATCTTAAACCGTAAACCGTATGTAACCCATTGATAAATTAAATTAAAATACATACAGTACTAGCCTCTTGAGCATGGACCGCATAAATTGAGCCCCCGTCGCCTAATTTAATTTATCAATGGGTGTACGAGCCACGTACAATGCAAGCTTGACATTTTATAATTTACTTAATTAACAAAATAATCAGTTCGCGTTCAGCAAGCAAGTACGTTGCGCGTGCTCACTTAGATCAATACCTAATCAAAGACATTTTGTGAAGTTCGACCTAAGTTTATAAAATACAAATCTACATCAATACCTATCGCCTATCATTTCATCTACGGCCAGCAGACAAGCAGTAGCGGGCCGTACATTGGTCCTTCGAGAAGAGTTCAGTGTGTTTCAAGTTTTGGAAACGTGGTAACGAATCGGTTCGATTGGCCTCCCACCAGCGGGTCTCACCAGTCGAATTGAGAGTCGTGTATTCCACGTGGAAGAAACTGGATACATTGGACGGAACTAGCAGCCTTCGAGCATTTTATCAAGAATAGATCAGCAAAGATCTTTAATATTCTATCAAGCAATCATCATAAGCAAGCCACCTGTGTCAGCAAGCAGTACTCAGAGTGACTACTTATAACAATATCAAGCAACAACTTTCCAGACTATCAAAATCATCATGGCGCTCATGGAAAACCTCTTAGAAACTCAGCAACAAATTTCTACGGCTATAGAGCAGCAGTACACCAATTTTAAGAAAGACAGCCCTGAGAGAAAAACTCCTGACTATCTGAGTAGAAGGTTGTCTGTACTAGATCAATACTGGAAAGAATTCGAGCAAAATCATGAGCAATTACTATCATTCGACGTGAAAACGAACTTTTATTTCACGAACAATCACTTCGATATCATTCAAGAAAAATATCTCAACATACGGGATGCAATTCAAAATTACAAACAGCCACCAAAGAAAGCGGCGGAATTAAAGCAGCCCGATTTTTATCATGATTCAGAGACTGGCAAGCAGCCTGAAAGCAATCAAAACCCAGGTGCTAGCAAGCAGCCAGAACCCAAGGTAAACCCAACGAAGCAAGCCCAAGGTACCAGTAGCAAGACGGATGAGATGCTCAGGAAACAAAATAGCAACTTCCGAGCCTTCAGGCGTACGGCATCTCTTATTTCCTTGGAATCTGTAAATGAAAAGTGGGAATTGGAAGATATATTACGCACCGTTCAGAACCGCTGGTCCGTCATCGACTCCTTACATTGGGAGCTGGATAGTGAACTGAGCGGCACTAATCTAGAATATGAAGAGATGTTTAATGAATATGAAGGTTTTTATAACACTATGAAGAAAGAAATAAATAAGAAGATGTGGTCCGTTGCGCACCGAGAGCATGCGACACCCCGAATGGAAATACCAAATTTCAATGGAAGTTATAACCAATGGACTTCCTTCAAAGATCTTTTCACGGAGGCGATTCATAACAACAGTTCGTTATCCGATGCTCAAAAGATGCAATTCCTAAAGGGTAAAGTGCACGGGGAGGCTGAAAGGTTAATACAACACCTGCAAATTAGCTCAGATAATTATATTGTTTGTTGGGACATATTGAATCATCGCTACAACAACAAAAAGCTTATTTTTACATCCCATATAAACATTTTAACGAACATCCCTGTCGCACAACATCAATCATTAACTCATATCAAGCGCCTACACGACACAACAAAGGAGTGTTTAAACGCTATTAAAAATCTGGGGGTCGATATCAAGACTTGGGACCCTTTACTTGTTCATATTTTATCTCAGAAATTGGACACCGATTCATACAACGATTACGTGGAGTCTGTGAAGCAGCCGAGAGAGCTACCTATTTTAAATGAATTTTTGAACTATTTGGAGACAAAATTCACTTCTCTCGAGTCATCGCGCAGGAAGCACGAAAATACTGCACAGAAACCAACTCCTAATCAAGCATCGTATCAAAAACCAAATCAGTTCAAATCATCATCGTTCTCATCAAATGCCCAATTCCTACAGAAGAACAAGAATAGTGGAGCGGTGAAAAATAATAATATCATCATGCGCTATATGTGCCCTATTTGCGAAAGTAATGACCACAAAATTTATTTTTGCAAGAAATTCATTGACATGCTACCCTTTGACAAGAGCAAGATTGTGGCTAAATTGAATTTATGTCAAAACTGCCTCTTTGATCATCATGGAAAATCATGCATATCAGATAAACGATGTCGAGAATGCGGTGAAAATCATAATACATTATTGCATGAAGCATTTGCGAAACCGAACAATAATTCGACACCACCGGACGCTCGCCAGCAAGGCGCGGGCGCGGGTGGGGGTGCGGGCGCGGGGAAGCCAGCAAGTAATCCACCGCCGCTCGAGCAGAATCAGCAAGTACAAAGTACACACGTGTCACTCCAAAATGACCCTGCACAGATTTTATTAGCAACAGCAATGATCAAAATTAAAAACGCAGATGGATCCTATCAAGTACTGCGTGCCCTTCTAGATCAGGGTTCTCAAGTCTCCTTGATCACAGAGAACGCGGCACAATTATTGCAGCTACCCCGACAGAGGTGTAGGGGGGTCGTGTCTGGAATTGGCGCCAACAAAAGTAATTGTAAAGACATGATTACAATACAATGCATGTCTACAATTATCGATTACAGCTTTGAAACTGACGTCCTTATCATGAAAACACTAATAAATAATCTACCGAGCAGTACATTTCAAAAACCAAGCTGGGACTATCTAAGCCACATCAAGCTGGCAGATCCAGAATTTTATACAAGTCGCCCTGTAGACCTATTATTAGGGGCCGACGTATATTCAAACATATTATTAGATGGGATATGTCGATCAACTTCCGACATGCCTACGGCTCAACAAACCCAACTCGGCTGGATATTGAGTGGCAATGCAACAACATTTCATTGCAACGTCGTTTTAAACAATATTGACGAGCCACAAAAATTACGGGAGATTGAAGATACCTCCGAGTCATCAGATTCATCAAGCAAAGACCAGCAATGCACCAGCGTCTATCAATCAACAACTACTAAGCAGGAAGATGGTAGTAATCAAGTCAGACTACCACTACAACCAGAGTTTGACCAAAAATTGAGTTTATCAAAAACGAGAACAGTTTCGCAATTTTATCAAATGGAAAATAAATTAACAAAAAACCCAGATATTGCACTAAACTACAAACCGTTCATTGATGAGTATTTATTTCTGGGACATATGATACTTGCAAGCGACGACGGTAATAAGAAACCAAGTTGCAATTTACCGAACCGTTGTGTGCATCGTGAGGACTCTAGAACTACAAAATTACCAGTCATTTTTAACTCATCGGATAAATCATCTACCGGTGCTAGTTTGAATGACATAATGTGCCGAGGTCCTTATTTGCAACGCCTTATCATCAAGTGGAGGCAATACAAGATAGCATATAAGCTATCGACGGTCACCAAAGGTACTAAAACGGTCCAGTCCGGTGCAGTTATAACTCAAGGGCAGCTCGCGCAAGACGAAAGAAAGAATTATCAAGACAGCTCGGCGCCTGGTATCCTTACGAAGTCCTTCTATATGGGTGATCTCGTCCACGGATCACACACTGTACAAGAGATCAGCAAACTACAGCAAGATATGATTAAGAACAACCCAGCAGATTGCGCCTCGCGAAGTATAACACCCTCTCAACTTCAAGAGCATTCCCTGTGGTGGAGAGGACCTACCTGGCTACCAGAATATCACGCACAGAAAAAGAACGACCAACTCATTTACACAAAAAATGAGGAAGCAAAGCAAGTAAATGTCGTCGTCACCAATCAAGTTAAGAATGACGTCATTCACAATTTATTACGCATCAAATTGAACAAGAAAGTGGAAGGAAAAAGCTATCACACGATCAGGAAGAGCGAGAAACCAAAATCAAGCAAAAATGGTTCGCAAATAATTGGATTTATAACATTGGCAATGGCGTTAACCTTGTTTCTGAATCTGATTATTCCGTCTACCTCAGCATTTAGTATCAAATCTTTCAAGAAAAATCAATCTCTATATTTCGATCACATATCAAACATCAAATTGATTAGAGATAATTGGAAAGCTATCATATACTACAATATGGAGCCATACTGGGAAGGTACGGAAGCATTAAACAAGTATCTGACTCACTTAAATAACGTATGCGACACTATCAAAGGGAAATCCCACTGTGAAGAGCTCCTGTTACAATTACGACATAGTAGTAAGGAGCTGGAGTACTACAATCACCTGTTACTTGGTCATCAAAACACGGGCACGCGACGAAGACGACGCGGCTTTATCAACGGTGTCGGATATCTGGCGAACGACTTCTTCGGAGTACTCGACGAGCATTTCGCGGAAAAATATCAAAGGGACATAACACTCGTAAGAGAAAATCATAAACATTTAGCCCTTCTATTTAAGAATCAAACGTCGATCATCGAGGCCGAGAACAATATGATTAAAAGGATTGAAGAAATTATGTCAAAACAGCACAAATACATAAATCAACGTTTGAATGGATTCGACCAATCAAGTAACACACTAAAGGCCGAAATCCAGATTTCTGAAAGAATAAATGACTTCACATCCTCCGCTGTTATCGCAAATAACGTCCTTATGAACTTAAAAAGCATACAGGACTCTCTTGTGGACACTATCACAGACATATATCACGGAAGATTCAATGTTCATTTGTTAAACCCGCAACAATTGCGAAATGAACTAAATATGATATCGGGACACTTAAACAAAGATGTAACTCTGCCTATAGATAACATACAAGCAGATCTTCACAACATTTATCGAATATTAAACGTCAAAGCAAGACTGACGGACAGATATTTGATCTTCGAACTGCAAATACCCCTCGTTAGCAGAGACACCTATGACGTCTACAGGATAATCCCTATTCCACAAAAAAAGGGAAACAAAACTGTCAGCATAACTCCGATCGCTACATACACGGCGATTAATTTGGGTAAAGATACATTTATTCCCATGACCGAGATGAACTTACACACCTGTTTGCATTATGAACCGCCTACATATCTATGTCATATCAAGGAACCGATATATCAAAGAAAGTCGGATGACGATTTATGTACAAGGAACAAGGAAACAAATGAATGCGAAATACAAACAGCTGTCTGTAAAAATACATGGATAGAATTGAATAAAATTAATACCTATTTTTATTTCTGCTGCATCGAGTGTACAGTACGAATACTTTGCCGAGATCAGATTACAGTGCAACAGCTGAGCGACTCCGGCATTATTAACCTCGAACAAGAATGTTTAATAAAAGGTGACGATTTTACAATTTTCTCGCACAAGGAATTCAACAATGAATTAAAAACAAAACCGGAAGTCTACTCTCCAGAAATGTCAATTATAAACCACATAGTCAACATAACAATCCCTTCAGTTGAAACAAATGGAAATGACTCATCAGAGCTTCGGAGTAGTATCAGCCTTCTAGAAAAACAAATAAAAGAAATCAGTCTGCAAAATACAGAAGAAGACAGCATCTCATATCACGATGTCCATCACTACAGCGCAATATATTTTATCATCGGGATAAGCGCACTGATTGCAGCGATCTTCTACTGGCGATGGAGGCGCGCGCGCTGCGCGGCCTCACCAGCTACAGCGGCGGCGCCGCCGGCGGCAGCGGGGCAGCATGGCGCTAGTCACCCCATAGACGGCGCTCACGGCGGCGATTGTAATAGCAGCGAGACTCTCGAGCGTCTTAATTCTATTAGTAAACAAATAGAACTAAACGAACTAGGAAAGACGAGAGCGCGTTATCAAAATCGAAGTACATCGCCCGTACTTCGTTCGGTGTTTCCGATTGGAGAACACAGAGTCTAGCCGGAAACCCATAAGTAGATTTAAGACATTTAATTTGTATAATTTCTAATGAATTATTTAGATTTTATTAACATAGAATTTTACTTTATCATAACTTTGTAAGAGAATATTGTTTTCACTTTGTTTTCATCATGTTATCATTCAGCACTTTACTAACCCTCATCTCTCCCGCCCGGGAAGATGTACGAGCCACGTACAATGCAAGCTTGACATTTTATAATTTACTTAATTAACAAAATAATCAGTTCGCGTTCAGCAAGCAAGTACGTTGCGCGTGCTCACTTAGATCAATACCTAATCAAAGACATTTTGTGAAGTTCGACCTAAGTTTATAAAATACAAATCTACATCAATACCTATCGCCTATCATTTCATCTACGGCCAGCAGACAAGCAGTAGCGGGCCGTACAATGGGTTTTATCAATTTAATTTATCAATTTAATTCAAAAAGAAAAAACAAACCGCACGGCACTATACCATATTTTCTTTGACTATACATCAAACAGGTCAATTTTTCGAGTATGTAATGTAGGAACGTCACCCATCTTCCGCTTTTTCAATTTAATCAAAGAGGTAACCTAAGAGATTGGTAGTGGCAGCTGTAGCAGGGTGTCTGGCTACCCCGAAAGTAACTGTGGTCGTGAACTTAATGTACATGACCGATTTTAGAAGCACGCCATGTTACAATGTTTGTCCTGATAAGTGGTAGGTTCCGTTGATCCGCTTATCGGTTCTAACTCGCCTTTGTTCTGGCCATTAACGCCAGTTTGCAAAGTGTTATGGCTTTTAATGTTATTGTTACAGAGTTGGTATTTCTAGATCGTTTATGTGACACGTGACTGGGGTACAGTCAAACAAACACGGTTCTTGGCACGTCGTATTGAATATGTTTTAATTATAACCTTAGGGATGCGCGTAATTTCTCTATGGTTTTAACCGACGCGAAAAAGGGAGGTTCTGTTTGACCTGTGTATGTTATTTCCTCCTAGAATACTAATTATGATTTCTCGTCATCACTTAGCTAGCTAAGCCATTGTATAAAAAAGAGTATCTATTACTAGATACAGTACGGACACTCCCTTCCTCCAACCAACTTTGTACCTCGCCCCCTCTGTCGCTCTCACCCGGCAGTTAACAACCTTACTTCAACCTTTTTTATTTTGCTCTATCGTTAAAACGGAAATACATACAAGAATCAAACTTCGTGTGATTATATTACATACTTCAAAGTAAAACAAGAAATAATAAAAATCGGCCAAGTCTGTGTCGGGCTCGCGCAAAATTGTATGAAAAATTATTTTATTAAATTTGACCAACAGATGCTGTCCCGGTTTTTTACTTCCCATACTATGAAATGATCCTTACATAAAACTGGGTCGAACAGCATAAAAAAAGTTGTAATTTTTTTTCACATTTATGGACACTCACGCTTGACCAAAAATGTATTATGCCAAAATTGTGTTCACAAAAAAGACCTAAGGGTTCCTCAGACAATTTCCCTGTATCTCCTGTGGACTTCCCCATACCGTCCTTGTTAAAAAATACTATGTATAATGTTTGGTGGTACGGAACCCTCGGAATAATGGAGAGCGGCAAAAAAAAAAATAGTTAACATTTTCTTTCATAATCAGTAACTAACATAATGCAGAAGGTTTCATAAAAGTTTACTCAAAGTAATTGGGTTCGGAAGTCATAGCATTTTTAGCCCTCCATCGACTCGACTAATTATAGATCAACGAATTCTTTATACAACATCCTCACCGCTCGATTCATTAGTCTCCAAAACATACATTCTCTTAACTCTGCCACAAAACAACATTATAATAAAAAGCATATTCGCACGTTTTAGAAAGTGAAAGGCGTATTTCGCGAACGGTACCTTTGACCTACCATCTGGAGCACTGTTATGAAACGTTATAATATTTCGCACATTATGTTACTTATAATATAAAGAAGAAAACAGATAAAGTACAATATTTAACATTTATGGCACCTTATGGAAACACGTGATACCGACTGCTCTCAAACAGTGAAGGAAAACATAATGAGGAAACCTGATGCGTATGTGGAGTCTACCAATCCACATTGGGAACGCTTTAATGCCCATCCTTGAGAGAAGGTCTGGGCCTTGCAGTGTGTTTATAGGCTGATGATGACCTTAGTGGTGGTACTCATAGGTTTTAAAATACTCTGACAGCAAAGGAATACTGCAGAAGAACTGTGTGACCTGTAATCTGGACCGACGGCCGAATATACTCCCAGTACGATGTTAAGAGGCTCCCCAGAGGTAAACGCTAGCTCGGGCCATATTTTACTGGTTTTTAGAAGCTATCTTCTCATTATTTGAAAGACATACAAATAATTGAAAAGTGTAGCAATACTCTTCAACATCTCGGCTTTATTTGCTATAGATCATATTTCTTATTTTTCTATAAAATACACATGAAACCTGTGTTCAAAGGAAAACCTAAATATTGGAAAAAATCTGTATTATGTGCATCTTCTTTTTAAGTTGAAGTCACATTTACTTGAGACACACACCTTTGTGTAGACAATATTGAGATCTAAAAATGCTATTTAGTAAATTTTTTTTAAGACCAATATTTAATGAGTTAATTAGATAATTGTCAAATTTGGGGCGAATTCTTATGATTTTAGAATGTGATTTCCTTGGATTAGAAGGCTCCACTGTGACATAATGAAGGACAAGCTAGTCAAAAACAGGTATACCTACTAAAATGACGTAGTTTAGTAGAGGTGAAGTGGCTCTGAAAGAGTCAAGGTCGTTCGGTCAGGGAAATCCCTTAATAGTGCATGGCGCGGCGTTTTTGACCATCCGCATGCAAGCCTCTTGCGTGACCCGACTGTCAAGCCGGATGGTTTTGAAAAGGACCGACTACTGCGGGGAATATAATGCCTGGAATTACTATCCAACAGTGATGTCGATGTTCACTAAGTGGCATGCAAGTTCACTAAGTGGCATAAAAATTCACTAAGTGCCATGCAAGTTCACTAAGTGCCATGCAAGTTCACTAAGTGGCATGCAAGTTCACTAAGTGGCATAAAAATTCACTAAGTGCCATGCAAGTTCACTAAGTGCCATGCAAGTTCACTAAGTGGCATTGGGGAGGCAGATATTGATCTCTACTGTGATGTAGATGACAGATGAAGCAAAACATATCAACGCTATAACCGTATAACGAAACGGCTTTTCTAAGCCATAGATAAGCATAATAATAGAAGATAATGAAGCTATTAAGCTACCCTATTATTGAAGCACTCAGTATAATTTAGTTCACGCGAAATCAGTGGCCGATCGAACCCAACGTTCATAGTGTAAAATGAAAATTAGTTTATGACTCAATTTTGATTGTACGTTTTATTTTTTAGACCGATGTTTACGATATTTTGTATTTTTTTTTAAACTTGTTAAAGTCCAGGCTCCCTCCAATTTTGTACCTTTAAAAAGTCATACATTTGTTTGAGTTAAATAAAAACGAAATTTGTTATCATACTAAGCACCAAAAAAATAGGTACCTAGCTAAAATATTTTTCTCCGTGATGTTAGTGGTCAACTTGCTGTCAAGTCTGAATTTTCAAAATTTTCAAGCTTGCCACGTAGAGCCGCTAATCTGACGCATGGTCTAACAAACAAGGTCTTCTATTCCCAGAGTGACACAAGCCTACGTCACAAAAAACTGGCCGCTAAACATGTTAAAAGCACGGGTTAAAAGGGTATTATGTTATGAGACGTAGGCTTGTGTCAGTCACGTGATCGGAAGAGAATACCAGGCACAGTATATTATTGTACCATGATCTGCCGATAGTTTTATAAATAAAACCAAATAGCTATGTGATTTCTTTCACTACTGCACCAAACAACCCAAAACATGGAAACTAACTATAAATTAACAATTCTAGCAACAAATCTGTCTCATTTACATCGGAGTTGTACTTAGCCTAGTTAGCTATTCCATTTACCTTTGTGCGCCCCGACACGAGGGATTTCATCCAGAGGGAGATACTAGGAAATTACTATACATTTTAATTTGCAACTTCATGAATACCATCAGCCTGGAGTGCGATTTTTGAAACTCACTCGCTGAGTTCAGCAGTTGAAAATGTCAAAATTACTATGGAGATATGCATCTTTCTACTTATGATTAGACTTTCAAAAATCATACATCAGGAGAGCGATTTTTGAAAGTCAAATCAGCAGTAGAAAGATGCATATCTCCACAGTAATTTTGACATTTTCAATTGTCGAACTCAGCGAATGAGATTCAAAAATCGCACTCCTGGCCTGATAGCACTTGAGTAAAAACACCACGAAGACAACGCTTCAAACGGGCTACGATAAGTACACTACTTAGAGCTCTTACAGACGAGCGACACTTTGCTGTCGCCGTGGGTCGCAGAGGCTCGCACTCATACACTTTACGGCTCTTACAGATGAGTGACACTTTGCTGTCGCGGTGGATCGCAGAGCGTCGCGCTCATACATTTTACGGTCGCGGGACGGTCGCGCGACCCTCCGCGACACACGGCGACCGCAAAGTGTCGCTCGTCTGTAAGCGCTCTCACAGACGAGCGACACTTTACGGTCGCCGGGTGTCGCGGAGGGTAGCGCGACCATAAAATGCATGAGCGCGGCGGCGCTCTGCGACCCACCGCGACAGCAAAGTGTCGCTCGTCTGTAAGAGCCCTAAGCGATCTTAGTCACGCTTATCGCACTGCAGTATGTATTTTTTGACAAAACTGAGGCGCAGTAGTATATTTTCGGAATCCTTTTGACGAGGTATATAAGGATCGACCATGCTGAAGTCCCTTTTAGATGGGCAACTTATCGCAGACTTTTGCAAACCGAATCGCCCTGCACGTGTAAAGGCAGATCACACGATCGCAAACCAGGTCGGTGGAAGGAGTGTTTGCTCCTCCCCTCCACGCACCTTTTGTATTTGGCCTTGATAGGAGGCTTGCGAAGAGTTGTCCGTCTAAAAGGTACTTTACTGCACTCTTGCTTACCAATTCTACCTCTTCCGAATGAGATATTACAATAAGAAACAGAGTTTCATATTAGAGCTCGACACAAAGATTCCGGAAACATATTTTGCACCTCAACCCCGCCTAAAAAATCTGAGCAGTCAAGTCATAGCATCCTGCACTCTTGATAACACCGACCGGCAGTATGACAGGGCGTGGCAGTGTGCGTGACCTTTTACCGACTAGTTCACCTACACGGCCGCCCGTGGGTGGTCATAAAGGCTTGGCCAGTGGATACTATTGGGAGATCGCGTTACGTGATCATTTCGTACGCTTATATGCTTTGACTCTGTGGGGAATTTACTCATGTGTCTACAGCCCAGTCTGCTGAATGCTGCCACCTGCGACTTCTCTCGCGATTTCTGCATGTTGACTCCGTAGTGAAAGTTTTTCAATTTGATGGTCTTTAATATTTAATGCATTTAAAGAAGTTTCGCGGACGGCCTTGTAATTTGAGACCCAGACTTGGAGGTCCCGTACATTAATGAAACTTAGTAATACGTGTAGAGTGAAACAAAACTAACAAAAATGTAAATTGATTGTAACCAGCAGAAGTTGGGGGAAAGGTATTTCTCCTTATGATACCTTTTGTATCAAGTGTGTGAAACTCATAATCTTTCTTATTAGATAGTCCACTCAATCTTCTACGCATTCATTGTGTTTATTTTAATGAAAATTCACGATAACCGTAACATATTATGATAATGGAAGAAATCGAAATCTCACACACAATCAGTTCAACCAAGCCAAATACCGACCAAAAATACCTCAGTTATAAAGTTATAATATTAGATGAAAATTGGCTGTCGTGGTTGCATTTTGCTAAGTGCTTTTTGGATGATTTGTCTGTTATACTCTAATTTTACTAGCGATATCTACTTTTGAATCCGGACTTCTGGAGATGGTGGAAGTTTTTAAAAAAAATGCCTTAATTTTTTCTGTTTATAATAATAATTAAGTATGACCGCCGGCGCCGCGCCCCGTCCTGAACGGCTTTTAGTTTTCGTAAAAAATTGCTGGGTCCAAATTTGCCACTGTTCTTTACAAACTGTAAAACAATTTGTGTATATTTTTATCTCTTGACATTTTATGGCAAAAAAATCGTATTTTCCAGAAAATGTGAAATGAATCATACAGGGTAACAAAAATTCCCTAGTATCATTTAAAGGGGTGGTTTATACCATCATACTGAGCAGCATTCACTATGGAGCCTACATCAAGAAAATATTTAAAAAATCTTGCTTTTTATTTAGGCCCAGAGTAGGTAGGTAGGTAGGTAGGTACTACAATTTTTTTATGAAACTGCCGTTTTTTCTCGATGTTGGCCCCGTACTGATGGTTTTTCAGTTCAGTTTGATAGCATAAACCACCCCTCTTAAATATACTAGAACGTATTGATACACCCTGTATACCTACCCTCAAATACAGAAGAAGGCTGACCTTTAACAGTAACTTTAACTGATATTAGTCACCTTAAATAAACCTTTTTAAGGGTTCCGTACCCAAAGTGTGAAAACGGGACCCTATTATTACGGGGGCCTATGTTGTCCGTCCGTCCGTCCGTCCGTCTGTCCTACCTATTTAAGGCTGTAACTGTAACTTTTGAAACGTAATAGCTAGATAGTTGAAATTTTCTCAGATTATGCGTCATTACGGCGGATTTGTTAAAAAATAATAAAAATATCAAAAAGTTAAAAATTAAGGGGTGTTCTCAACCAGAAACTAGTCTTTATCAACGTTTTTTCTTCCCGCTCTATCGTAAAAACAGTAATACATACAAGCGTCAAACTTAGTGTAATTATAGAGCTCTACAGAATAACAACAAATACTAAAAACCGGCCCGAGCAGCCCGACTCGCACTTGACCGGTTTTATTTATTTCTAATTACCTACGTCAATGATAATGATAACACAATTTTACCAACGGTATAAGTAGGTATACACATGTTAAACATAACATAACATTCAATGTAATGCCGTGATGTTAAAAGTGGGGTAGAAGTGCCAAAATGTGGCTATTTCATAATTACTTAGCTTTTTAGTGATTATAACTTTACCTACCTATTGCTTAACCACACCGAATGCGATTACGGTCGTGACGTAAAAAACCTAGGTATTTCTCCAGAATTCAAAACTGAAAGATATTGGGCAACAATGAACTTTCCCCAACAATGAGACGAAATAGGTTAAAAAAAAGTATCTAGGTACCTACATAAAGTTTTCCAGGTTGTATCAAAAGACGAAAATAGGTACCTGCTGTATTAATGCTTTCTATTTAGTTATCGATTAGGTAGGTACGTACGTACCTACAAACAGTTTTCAAGCATTGCTGTCATTGCTTGTCCTTGAATGTATAAGTGTCAATATAAAGTCATATTTTTATATATTAGTTCATCTATGCTAGGTTAATCTGTCGCCGAGTGTACATAATATTTAAAATATAGCTGGAACATACATAACAAACATCGGTTTACCACATTTTCCTCATCACAACTCGTCCCTTACCTATTCATGACAATGAAACCCGGTAAATTATCATTAAAATGACGTACAAGTGAAAACAGAAATTTTTACCATATTCTCAAAAAACCGGTAAAATAAACCGGTAACTTCGCCCTTACCCAACACCGGCATACTTGCCCTACTCGCGTGGCAACCACACTACGACGCATTACGTCATTCAAGCATTAACCCGACCTAACGACGAAACCAGCTGATTATCGACAAGGAATTCCACACTATTATACCAACGTTTTTTTTCTCATGTCGACATGTCAAAAAGGACGTGACTGGAGATAACAAAAGCGATAAATAAACCGTAATTGCTATGTATCCGAATAGTTTAAAAAACATAAATATGGTTTTGAATTTCGAACCGCAAAGTCCACTCACCTCAGACAGCATCGATCGATAGTACACGTGTTGACTACCGCACCTCAGGTGCCGGCTTAATAACGAAAACCAACAGAAATAACGAAACCAAACCACTCAAAAACTAGGTTTATAACAACAACACCTTAGTACATATCGAAACGTCACTGAACAAAGGATTCCACTGTACGTTATTGCGTATCCACACAATTTTCCAACCACCCGGCGTTTTCCCGGCGAAAATAAAGGAACAAAAACAAAAATAAAAGGAAAAAACAAAAGCGTGTGACGCGTTGGTAGTGTTCCCGCGCTATTTGATCTATTTGCTTACGTTTATAATGAAGAAAGACAGGTATAAGGTTAATATTTGGGTATATTTGCTGCGTATTTTGTCGTTTAAACCACTCTTTGGAAGCGGTACGACGCAAAACGTTCGCCTCGATGGCGCGGCCAATACTGAGTCGAAGTGGGCAAAAAAAACAGGCTAAGCGACTCAGAAGCGTTGGTAGGACGGCTGGAGGAAAAGCGCAACTGGAAAACTGCCTTCGTCTCTCTCGTACTCACAGAGAAGTTGAATAGTTTTCCTTTTTTCTCTCAGTAACATAGAATGCTGCGGAGTTTGGTAGTGCTATACTGAGTCACCGTGGTGTCTACAGACATTGCTACAGCGCTCTAGACTGTTTTCTGATAAGCGGCTGTTTAATAAACAAAACAAGCCGATCCTAATAAATCAAACATACCTACCAGTTGGTTTAACTTTTGCATGTCATAGTTTTTTGTTATTGTATGCTCTAGCATTCGACCCAGAAAATTGAGTCATTGATAAGAAACATTTATCGTAATTATTCGTTTAATGATGTCATTCATAGAATCTGCTTTGACTTAGGTCAGTATTAAGAGAACAGGAGGACTGAAATGGAAATTTGGAGAATAGACCGCTTTTCACACTGTATACTATTACCTACCGATGACTAAAGTGCGAAAGAAACAACTGCAGCTCCGACCGATTTTATCTACATAAAATCGACGACATCAGCATTTCGTATTCCCCTGTTTCCTCCTCCAAAACTAAACCGATTTTAATAATTTTTTCAAGAATAATATGAAAAAGACTTTGTCTATGTCCGTGTGTTTTGTTTTATTTGTTTATACTCATCAAATTTGTTTGCTGGATGTCTAAAAACGGGCGGTAAAACTGGTAATTTTCGAAGGTCCCTAGTTTTTGCAAAAAAGCAAAACATAGGGACATAGCAGAGGTAACATAAATTGTATGGTAAAAAATTGTTGCTCTAGTGTCTAGTGTAGATGATCAAGGGAGGAGAAAGGGGAATACGTTTGTATGGAAAAAACGGTGACCGCCTATCCTCAAAATAAACGAAACTCAACTCTGATCGGCTCTTAAGTAACGTCAAACTCATACTAAAACGCCATCTTAAGAGCCCTCTTAATCAGCAGGCATCCGCCTGGCGTTGGAGTTTCGTTTATCAATCGACAGGCCTTAAAAACTGTCAGATTTGTCAGATTTAGAGCGGGATTTAGGCAAGTAGCCTAAGTGCCAACAATTATTACAGATGGCTCGTCTTCTGTCGCACTAATGATGATCTTTGTCAAATGATTAAAGCGCAAATTGGCATTTTTGTGCTTTCTTAGGACGACTTCTTCAAATATCCGGAGCAAACTGAATTAACAATGTCATCTTTGCCCTCGTTTCAGAAGGTGAAAATTCACGCTTCTGTAATTTACCTTCCTCAGTCAGTCCTCAGAAAGTTAGCCAGGTACGGACCACTAACAAACCTCCTTCTAAGGGTGCAGTGCTAGCAAATTTTTCAAAATGTGTTGTGTTTCTATAAGAAACGATTTTTCATTGAGTAATTAGTCTTTTGCACACAAAACACTGCATTAGAAATCCCTTAGCCTCATTTGAAAAATATGTAAGTGATTTTATAAATGCAATGGTAATATTAAAGTTCGGTTGTTTTCCCTTCATCGACATCATCGTATTTAAGAGTTATGCTCTTGTCGGTAAAGTGAATACTTTAAGTGAATACTTTAAGTGAATACTTTAAGTGAATACTTTAAGTGAATACTTTAAGTGAATACTTTAAGTGAATACTTTAAGTGAATACTTTAAGTGAATACTTTAAGTGAATACTTTGGCGATATCCATTTGGCGAATGCCAATCCTGTCTCTTTTCCGCAAGTGCTTTGAGTTTTTGATACGACACGACATCAACCTGGCTAGATAACTCTGTCTAGGTTTTCCTCTTTGTTCTGTCTCCATCCTTCCTTTGGTCTTCATCTTCCTTGCTTTTTCTTAGATGTTTTGAATTCCGGACGAAGGAAGGTATCGGCTACAGGTATCAATATACCAAAGAAATAGCCTAAAAGCCTTTGAAATCCTATTACAACAATACAAAAGAATTTCCCTTCTAAATCCTTACAGAGTATGAATTGTTTTAAAATTGCATGTAATTGTAAAATAGTAGATAATTTGCCTGCGGTAACTGAAGTCCTTGTCTTATACTATTCGTCATAAGAAGGCTCACGAATCAAATCATTCTCATATTTTATTACCTGGGCTTTAGAGTCTAGACAGGGAATATCTTAATGTAAAATGATTAAACCACTCACTGGCCTTAGTTCTAGACTGAGATATAGAGCCATAAAATTTGGTATTTTGTAAGAAATATTTTATTCTGTATCTTAGTTATAAATACTTCGTTGCTAAGTACATTTTAAATAAAGTTTTTTAATGTCATAAAGTTAATGAGATACAATATTTGCATTGCTTAATTTAAACTTCAAAACTATTCGTGAAATATGCTAAAAGTTTGTCTTTAGTACGACTGCAAAACCAAAACATTTATGCTTTAGTAAATTATACATTTCAAGCCAGGAACTCCTTCTTCTACCAGGCATTTGTCTCCCAAAAACGATAATTATATGAACATCAGCTCACTGTTCAGGCTTCAGGGCTGCGGTCTCCAGGGTCTGAATATCCCAAATGATAGCCTACCTCCGATAGCAGATGGCACCACATGAAGAAGAAATTATAATTATCGTACCTAATTGATATAATTATAAGGTACTTGTTTATGCTTATAATTTTATAGCTGTTGGGCAACCGAATGGGTAATATCCGTGATGTAATGAACGTGATACGTGTGTCTAAAAAGTCTACGTTGCGTTGTATTGTTCCTGGTAAGATTCAGTGTCAACTCATTTCTCGGAAGAAAAAATGCTGCGAATT
Source organism: Agonopterix subpropinquella (assembly GCA_922987775.1). Classification (NCBI taxonomy): domain Eukaryota; kingdom Metazoa; phylum Arthropoda; class Insecta; order Lepidoptera; family Depressariidae; genus Agonopterix; species Agonopterix subpropinquella. The sequence continues at coordinate 15,965,917 of OV277709.1, read as the reverse complement.
CTAAGAATCAAAATTCACATCCATTCTAGGGAAAAATAGTATAATAAGTCGAATTATAATTTAATATATCATGAAATATGATATTAATTTATTAAGAACAAAAACACAGACGCGGTGGTAGAGTCAAAAAATGACGTCAAAAAGCTATCTTTATGATATTATTTTGAATAAAAAATTTTGAATTTTGAATTTTTGACATAAAAATTACAGAACACCAGTGAATAAAAATATAATAGAAATAATACATTTTGGTCCAGCAATGGCAATGTGTCTTAGTATATCAGCACACATTTTCTTTACTTAGTTCTTTGTGCAAAACCCAAACAATTTCGAAAGTCTAAAGCTTGATGGAATTTGTAAGTAGGACGTTAATCTTAAAGACTTGGTTTCGAGTTTAGTTTCTAGATTATTTTATCCTTATTAAGGCTGCAAACTGATTACAAATAAACACAGAGGTTTAGGCAGATACTTTTGATTTTGTTACTGCTTAAGTTAATTAAGTTTAATTAAGTTGTAATAGGTACAATGTGTTAATGAATTGACGCAAAACTAGAAAGCAGTTTGTTTGAAGAATCGAGAGCAGAACCGAATTATCATGGTTTCAACATAAGTATTTTTTTTTTATATGTAATAATTTGTTAGCAAAATTTAAAATTTTCTGAACTTGATGATGTTAATCCACCGCACGGGTACACTCACCCTACTTACTACCAAAGAAGATTATAAAAATGTATCCATGAGTAGGTAGTTAGCGCTTTCTTTCAGTGCTGAAATGATAACAAATAATTTTTGCCTCAAAAGTTAAAATGCGAATAACTTTAAATTTTAACTATCAAAATAATGAAATTATTGTTTCAATCTAAATATTTTGTTATAAATCAGTTGGGGTGTATGAGGTTTTGCATTAATTCATTAACACGTTGTATATACTATACAGACGAAACAGATTCATTACATTTAGTGAAAAGCTTTTTGTTTGTAGATTATTTTTGTAAATTTTTGTTGTGTAAATGAATAATATTGATGTGCATATTGACAAATTTCAGAGACTGCTGTGATATTTGCGATCTCAGCGGTTTAAAACATGTTTCGACTTCGCGCAAGAATTTTTTCAGTTTTAAATATTATTGTATTTTATTTTCTTTGTGAGCAGTACTTGTCTTTCACTGTGTTTTTGTAAAGAATTGCGATCTGATTGTCTATCATACATAAAATTTTTGTTACCGGTTTTTATAAAAACATTACCGGTTTTTTTACCAGTCGCATAAAAAATCGTAAAAAATGCTTCGAGGCTATTCCATTAGTGTTGATGCAGTTCGGGTAGTAATTTTTCTGCATAGACAGCAGGAACAAAAAGAGCGCCATATACAAAACATTATCGTTATACAGGGTGTAAGGGTAAACAGTTGCATTGCCCCATGATACTAATTAACTTTACCTAAGAAACCTATAAATAAAACAAAAACATCAATCAGCTGATCGAATGTTTGTGTAAAAAGTTCATTTATTTTTTTGCGAATTTCCCTTTATTCCTTTGGCAATGGAGACTTTTTCTTTTACTTTAAAGGAAAAAATCTGCTATCCCAAACACTTGAGTCTAGTAGATACCTATAGCTATATATACCTATATGTATATGTATGTATACCTATGTATATGTATACCTATGTATACCTATACCTATATGTTTTGTATAAAACAGAAAATGTTCTTTATTTTTCTCTATGTTGGCTCCATAGTGTATGTTGTTCATTTTGATGGTCTAAATCACCCCTTTTCCAATAATATTCCACCAATATTACTAGGTCTGGTGCTTTGTTACCTAATGCGTTTATTTCACATATTTTTATGCGGTTAGTTGTTTACGCGTTTAACATTTTCGTCGCTTAAAGTAGGTACCTATAGCTCCCTCCTCATTTTGTACTAATCGGTTACCTTACCTATTAAAATATTTGAATGTGCACACATTCAACTGACTGACTACTAATACCTGAACATTATTTAATAGCAAATCTTGATGCTTGTGCAGTTGCTCAGAATTTATTTATAGGCGCTAAAGTCATTCATGTTTTCCTTTCCATCCAAACTGATTTGTTGGAATTACTCGCTTAATGTAAGTAAATGTTTGAACATTTATAGCCTATTTATTCAACTTCAGGCAATTTCATGTTCATATCACAGCTGTGACAATGTCTACTGAGCATCTTGAGTACTGATAAAAACACCACGAACCTTATTATATCTTAGTCGCCTTTTACTATAGGCTTTTGAAGCACAGAAGTAGTACACTTGGTTCATACAAAGTAGCACACTTGTCTGTCATCTCGGTACGTATATACAGGGTGAAATTGATATTATTGGCATCCTTTTAAACTAAGAGTCTTCCCATCAAACTGACAACTTTTACTATGGGAGCAAACCGATCGGAGCAAAAAAAGAAAAGCATTTGAGTCGAGTAGGCATCGCAATTTAGTATGGGATAGCAGATTTTTTAGTTGCTCCGATCGGTTTGCTCCCATAGTAAAAGTTGTTCAGTTTGATGGGTAGACTCTTAGTTTAAAAGGATGCCAATGATATCAATTTCACCCTGTATACCTGTCATTTGTTTTGAGTTAATTTTCGAGTGAAACCCATCCCTTAATTTTACTTTCTTTCATCCAAACCACGGGAAGAAATTCGATGGTTACTTGTATATCGGAACCATTTATGAATAGATAATAATAGTTCCTATAGAAGCGAAACTATGGTTAAACTAACATGAAATTGGTAGGCGTATCTTGACATTTTGTAGGCGAATCTTGACATTTTAACGCGGGAGTTTCGTTTCTATAGTGTAGGTACTATTATTATCTATTTATATGCCGGAACCATGTTGACAATTTAGATACCAAATGACTAATGAAACCTTAATCAAAGCAGAGCTAATAACGTTTCATAACAAACAGGTCGCGGTGTGAGATCGAAAACTGCGGTCGGATGGCAAATTGTGCTGGAATGGGACGTACTCAGGTTAGAATGGGCCTGTGTGTTACCTGATTTGCCAAGTTTGATTAGATCATGGTCTCGATTTTAATGTCAAGTCTTAATTAAGAATATTTATGTTATGTTATGTTAATAAACAAAATAATAATCCCAAGGGTACAGATTACCTCATCATCATTACATCTGTTTGGATGAGACACCGACACTCGTGGCTGTATAAGCCAATTCGGGAGGCGACAAGGCCTGCCGCATTTGCGGAATTTGTCCTGTGTGTCGGTTGGTGCAGGAACCTGTTCGACCCTGTGTCTTTTGGCTCGCTTTAATACGGCCAGAGATTTGAACCAGACTTCCTCGTGGGTTGTTCGACCGTTGGCTAAAACTTTCCTCAATTCATCCCTATTACTAGCAAGGCATTCCCACTTCGAGTGGTCAATTTTAAAGGATATCATGTCACAGTCAGTCAGCACAGCCCTTAAAACGTAACATGGGTCTTCCGACATTTCGTTTAGCAGATTAACTAATAGGGACAATTATGATTATTATGCCACTCACATTAATTTAACCTCCCAAATCTTTACAAAGAGATTTCACCACGGTTGCGAGTTAATAAAGTATCTCCATAACTTATAGTCAGTAGTACCTATACAACACTCTGGAGTCTGGAACAAGGTCAATATTGATCTCGATTTCATGGCCAAGATCAAGCACATTTTTAAGTATAACCCTAAGGGACAATTATGTCGCTTACATTGAATTGACCCAAATATTTCCCCTAGCTACCTCTCTGTAAGGATTAACAGCGGAATGAGCGGTTGGTGACATTTTACATGCACGATGATCACATAGCTAGTTAAGCGCTCTGCTGGCACGTACATATGGGTATGGTAATTATTTGGGGCGAGTACAAAGCGATGTTTTCTCTCTGATGACTTGAACATTGGGACTATTTTATGAGGTTGTTGCCTTTGACGTGTATAAAGTTGATTAGTTATTTTGCTAAGATGCTAATATTGAGATGGATGTTTGGTGTAACTATGAATGGACTAGAAGTTAGTAAAACTCATTTGGTGCATGCACAAAATGAGTTTTTCTCACTTATGTACGTAACACCGACTGCTCTCAAACGGTGAAGGAAAACATCGTGAGGAAATCTGCATATGCTGAAGTAGAAGTCTGATGCGTATGTGAGGTCTACCATACACCCTCGGTCACCCTCCCTGAGAGTTGGCTTGTGCCATGCAGTGGGACGTAGATAATACAGGGTGTAACAAAATAGTAATACCTACTTAAGGGGGTGGTTTAGACCATCAAACTGAACAACTTTCACTATGGAGCCAACGTCGAGAAAAAAATAAGAAAATTAGCTGTCCCATACATTTTAGTCGAGTTGGTACTGCAGTTTTGTATGGGACAGCTGATTTTTTTTTCTTTTTTCTCGATGTTGACTCCATTGTAAAAGTTGGTCAGTTTTGGGCACAGTGGTCGAATCTTCTACCACTTTTCTTACCTAGTTCTACTGCTAAATACTAGATGGCGCTGACAATGAATTTTAATTCGAGGTGGTAATTTTTAACCACCTTGAATTAAAATTCATTATCAGCGCCATCTAGAATTTAGCAGTAGAACTAGGTAAGAAAAGTGATAGAAGATTCGATCACTGTGCCCCAAATAGTTAAGTATGACTAGGGTGTTTTGTTACACCCTGTATAGGCTGATGATGATGATTATTATTATAAAAGTACCAACATACTCACTGCCTGGTACCTACTCTGGCTGGACTTAATTTGGGCACTGCTAATGAAATGTGGAATCTCTTTGCACGAGTTGCACTCCATGGGCACTTTCCACTCTAACTCCTAAGGTCCTACATGATTTTATCATTATTTTCACAAAAAATTCAACTACACAATTAAATTAGCGCAACGTATAAATTAGCATCTAAAAACCATAAACCGCTATCAACAGGTCAAAAAACCCTCATACATTTTTAACCCCCACAATTTCCTTGTAACAAAACGTAATTGTTGTAATAATGGCCATTTCCTCTGCACTCCACATTGCCGCCCGAATGAGCAATAAAAACATATTTATGACTATAAAAACAGGCCTTGTATTAATGCTAAGTTGTTTTGGCGGGTGCGAGGTCGGTGGAAATTGCAATATGTTTTCCATTTACCGATACTTATATGCTTTTTTGCTTCAATAGCTGTGGAAAGATGTTTCTCTCGGTTTTATTATTATTGTAGGTTACTACGTTTGTAACTAGATGTTTGTCAATATTGCAGAGGTAAGTTTGGAAGAGAATCGAGGGGATAAGTTGGACGGAATGAATAACAAATGAAGAGGTATTAAGAATGGTTAAAGAAAGGAGAAACATTCTGAAGACAATAGAAAACCGGAGGGGAAAGATGATCGGACATTTGATACGAAACGACAACTTCTTTAAAACTATACTGGAGGGGAAGATAGAGGGGAAGAGAGGCAGAGGAAGACCTAGACAGAGTTATCTAGCCCAAGTGAAGGAAAAGGTTGATGTCGTGTCGTATCAGGAACTCAAGACACTAGCTGAAAATTGACAGGATTGGCGAATACTCCACCGACAAGAGCGTAGTTCTTAAATAAGATGATGATGAGGTTTGGTAGGTAGAATCAGTAGAATCTTAATGGCACTGACGGAGTATGTTCTGGAAAAACTAACAACTACGAAATGGGAAGTTCACACAACATTATAAGAGAGGTTAGAAGTGCAAAGTAGGCATGGATCGCGTGCCACAGGGTTATGCAATAAATGATTATGATTATGATTATGCAAAGTACCACGCGGCATGGTGCGAGTGAGACGGAATAAGTAGTTGTAGCTGCGTGAGTGGGAAGAAAAGTGGCGATAGTCGTCTCCAAAGCAAAAGCGCTACTTTGCATTTCTAACCCCTCTTATAATGTTCTGGGGAGCTTCACTTCGACTCCTGCGAACTACTGGACTTCCCTTATGCTTCTCTGTAGATGAAGACGCTTGTCCTGTATGGAGTCGTTTCGCCCATACGAAGCTTGTGAATACAGCATTAAATGAAACTTGTCGGGTCATCACCGGTTGCATCAAACCGACACCGGTGCAGATTATGTATCCACTGGGTAGAATTGCGCCACCAGACTTTCGCAGGGCCGTTGCAAGCTCAATAGAGAGAACCAAACTGGAAGACGACACACGTCACCCGATGGACGAGTAACCCACAGTTCCCCAAATGCTCAAGAGCCATAAGCACATCTTCGAGACAAGGGATTCAAAGTGAGGAATAAATAAATATCTTGGACAATGTCACACAAATTATCTAATCACATTTAAAGTACCAGAATCTAGCCTGGACTTGTATTATGATGACTAGACAACGATATAGAATACATATATAGATACAAAAATCCATGACTCGGGTACAAATATTCATATTCATCATACAAATATTTGTCCCTTACGGGATCCGAACCCGCGACCCTCGGCACAGCAGGCAGGTTCACTACCGACTGTGCTACCGGGCCGTCAATCTCACGCTACAATCATCCAAATTCATACTTAATAATTTCCTTTTAAACTGAGATTCATATTGCTAAAGGTTTATGCCAACACCAACCCCCTTTGGGAATGCAATTGTAGTGGCTTCTCCGCCACTATACGGGTGACCAGGGACGCAGGATCGTATGTGTCCAGGTCAAAATGTACCCTGAATTATCTTTATAAACTACAATAAAATTGTCATAGCCCTTATTGTGGAAATTGAATAAGCCAGAACCCTAAGCCTTAACCCGGGTGAAAAACCCTTCCTCAGTCTAAAACTAAAACAAAACAGCATGACTAAAATATCCCGTTTGTTGGAAGCCGCAACGCGTCGGCCCATGTCCGCTGCGGTGAAGCCCGCACCAACCAATTTGTCTCTCGCAAGCCCTCTGTGGTCCACTGTACGTCCACCTTGATTGTTACATTAAAAAACCTATTTTCTGCTTATAATTCCCTAACCTTTTAAAAAACACATCACACTACCGTACTATAAAGAGTCCTTCTTAATAATGTTCTCACGGATCTCCGCTACCCAATCAGGGCCGTAGCTAGGAGGGGGCATCGTGGGGCAATGCCCTACCTTAAAATCCCAACGCTCTACCTTAAAAATTACCAACCCATCCACTATACCGTATTGACCATAAGGGCAAGCGCACGAGTTCAGGGCCTCGGACTAAGGGGACATTAAAACTCATACCTACTCATAAATTAATTCTTAAACTCAAACACTAGCCGCAATCACGTCGCAGGTCTGTGAAATTGCAAATTTGCATGTGTAGTTTTGAGTCTTGGTGTGTGAAATGTCGAGCTCGCTTCCCTCGCTCCAGCTTAGCTGATAGTGCGAATTAATTTAGTTTAGGGCCGCCATCTATTAACGGGCGGCGACCACTGCAGGTTTTTTTAGGGCTCTGTACCCAAAGGGTGAAAACGGGACCCTATTACTAAGCCTACGTTGTCCGTCCGTCTGTCCTACCTATTAAGGGCTGTAACTTTTGAACCGTAGCTGAAATTTTCTCAGATTACTTTATGCGTTATTACGGCGGATTTGTTAATGAATAATAATTAAAATGTCAAAAATTTAAAAATTAAGGGGGGTTCTCAACAAGAAAATAGTTTTTATCAACGTTTTTTCTTCGCACTCTATCGTAAAAACGGTAATACATAAAAGCGTCAAACTTAGTGTGATTATACAACAAACTCTACGGAATAACAACAAATATTAAAAACCGGCCAAGTGTGAGTCGATCTTGCGCTAAAGGTCCCGGACAAAAAAGTTTTTTTTTCTACGTTAATAATGTTGTATTCTGTGGTGGAGTAGCCCGACTCGCACTTGACCGATTTTTATTTCATTTCTCCTACACTGATTGTGCTACAGCGTTCGTTATAATTTTCATTGAAAGTACTTATGGGATGCTATATTGTCAAATAGTTTCAGATTTTTTACTCCAGTATTTTAGAAACTGGATGGTTTATTTTGCACGGCTAAACCGCTCAACCCATACTTTTATACGACGTATAGGTTATGCAGGTAAACCTTAACAAGCTTCTACAACGTAACATTAACCGTAACAAAATGTCGCTGGACTGTTGCCAAGGATTACCAGCCAGGAATCAGCAATTAGGATAGGTTCATAGGAATTTAGATGTCCTTTTAGCTCGTTGGAAATACCTGCTTTACTAAGCACGTCCTTCTCGCCGGATCAAATAATCGGATACCTATTTAGTAGTTTTAGTTGTTATTTACAACCAAGGATTGGAATACCGGTATTTTTGGGAACCGGTACCATTGGCCTAGGTGTGGTGCCGGTACTAGACGTCTTACCTGTACTGGGCCTCAATTGCGCTATTTTATACGGTTTTACCGTTCGGACGGAACGTTTTTGGTTTTGGTTTAGTTTTGGTTTAGATTTGGTTTAGCTGATGTAAAAATACTATCGCGCAATTTTTTTTTGAACTGTTAAGTCGTCGACGTTACCAAAGCAAAACCAAACTCGAAACGTTTAAGCCGTAAACGTTTCAAGTTTGGTTACCACCATACACCTACCAAGCACCTACCACGCACCTACCACGCACCTACCACGCACCTACCACGCACCTACCATGCCAGAAAATTCGGACATCGAACGTTACGCCAACGTATCTTCCGAAAAAAAGCTAAATCGTTACCGTTAATATAATTAGCGCGATACGAATTGTGCATAACGTAACGTTTTTGGCTGTGATTTTGTTTTGGTAGTAACGTTCAAAATTAGCGCGATTGACCCCCTGGTACCGGTATAAGACGTAGTACCTGTACTTATTACGTTCTAATCAGAATTATTAGTAAGTATTATATCCGTAGGTACCCATCAAATATTTAGGTTAGTTTGTGTGAGAAAACAAAGGCATTGTTATACGCGGCGGGTACCCAAATTGGGTACCGTAACATTTTAGGCGAAGTACTAACCGTACCAACCCAGTCGGGTATCACACCTAGGCCAATGGTACCGGTTCCCAAAAATACCGGTACTAATTCCTTTAGGCGTCTTACACATCTTCGACGCCCAAATCGTGTTACAAGGAATCCATAATACGAGATATACAGGATCTGCCTTAACTGTATGCCCAGTTTGAATATTTAATAAAAAAATAATCACTGAATAAAGAAATATTCAATTTATATTTTTATAAACTAGAAGAAATGGAAATTTTGATGTCATCGAGTTTTTTACAATTTTGTTGTCTAAGTGACTTCCACCAGCTTGTTGACATTCTTCGAGTCTGGCTCGTAAATTTTCAAACTCACTTCGACACGTTGCTCTCGGAACGGCGGTAGAATTGTGGCCTTGAAATTCTCTTAGAGCTGGAACTAAGAAATCTTGAAGCATCTGACAATACGTAATTCTCAGCTCTTAGCGTCACAGCAACTCCTCTTTCATTTTCGAAGAAGTATTGGGCCCAATAATTCCCCTAGCTGATATTGCAGCCCACACAACGACTTTGGGGCTATGAAGAGGACGTTGGTGCTTTTGTCGGGGATTCGTTCCAGACCAAAACCGGCAATTTCGTTTGTTCATATGGAAATGGACATGAAAGTTTGCCTCGTCACTGAAAATTAAGTTGAAAAATTTTCGAAACGTTCCAGCATTACATTGGTAAAATCGAATGCGTTCCTGTGAACGGCTCTATGGCGACTAAAAATTCCACGAATTGGCGTTTCTAACGACACACGGGCTTTTAAAATACAGACGAAACAAACCGCGAACACAGTTAAGGCCCACCCTGTACAATGTCCAACTTAATTATGCTGAAGGTTTTTTAAGATGGTGATCAGACCATCAAACTGAATTTTCTATTATGGGACCAACATCGAAATCGCAAATAAATTAGTCATCCCATACACATTGGTCACTTTGGTTTTCCCAATCCTTCTGATTGCAGTTTTACAACGCTGATTGCAACGGAACAGCAGAATTTTTTTCGCGTTTCCGACCTTGGTCCCGTGGAGAAAAGAAGTTTGGCGGAAGGCCATATAATTTGAGACCCAGACATAGAGGTCCCATACATGAATGAAACTTAGTAATACGTGTAGAGTGAAACAAAACTAACAAAAATGTAAATTGATTGTAATCTGTAGAAGTTAGGGGAAAGTATTTCTCCTTATGATACCTTTTGTATCAAGTTTATGAAACTCATAATCTATCTTATTAGGTCGTCCACTCAATCTTCTACGCATTCATTTTGTTTATTTTAATGAAAATTCACGATAACCGATATTATGATAGTGGAAGAAAACGAAATCACACACACTATCAGTTCAACCAAGCCAAATACTTTCCGTAACGACCAAAAATACCTCAGTGATAGATAATATTAGATGAAAATAGCTGTCGCGGTTGCGTTTTGTTACTGCTTTTTGGACGATTTGTCTATTTTACTAGTAATTTCTACTTTTGAATCCGGACTTCTGGAGATGTGGGAGTTTTTTTTTAAAATGCCCTAATTTTTTCTGTTTATAATAATTATGACCGCAGTCCTGAATGGCTTTTAGTTTTCGTAAAAATGGCTGGGTCCAAATCTGCCAATCTTTTTTGTCAGTTTGATGGTCAGATCATCTCCATAAAAACCGTCAGCATATTAAGAACCCTGTATGTAGTTCCAAGGTATCTTTTGTTTCGTTATAAACAAACACAATACCACAAATCGCCGGCACGTCCCACACGCCAAAGGCATTCGTACCCGTGACGTCACTAACCGCAACGCTGCAGTTCGCGCTGCAGGACCATTGTTTATTTAAATGGCAACGTTTTCATTTCTGAAAAGTTATGGAAAAACGTTTTTTTTTCCGCATCAGGTATTGGAATCGATCGCCGAAGTGACCGAATTTAAGCAACTTTAAATCTAGAAAACATTTCTTTTTCAGTTTTCGCAACGGTATGGGGTTGTGCGATGGAAGTCATATTCTGGTTTGGTCATAAAATTATTTTTTTAGAAACAATCTAGATAACTAATCTCCAGCTAATCTCTATGTTTGTATTGTGTTAGATTTTAGATTTAAAGTTACAGGCCTCAAAGATTTCCACACAAAAAATTTATCCTAGCATTGAAACTGTATATATTTTAACGAAAATCTTCAAAAAAAACAAGCACAGATTTCAAGTGTAAGTTTAAGAGTTTCTAGAATGGTTCTGAAAATTTGCATTCACTTTATTGAATAATTGATTATAACTGGGCTGATTTGATTGAATATTATATTATAACCGCAGACTTCGTTTGTGTGGAGCGTGTTCCGAATTATCCCTTTAACAAAATCAAATAAAAAGCGGTCAAGTGCGAGTCGGGCTACTCGCGCACCGAGGGTTCCGTACCACACCACTACAGAACATAACATAATTAACTTTTTTTTTCCGGGACCTTTAGCGCGAGATCGACTCATACTTGGCTGGTTCTTCGTATTTGTTGTTATTTTGTAGAGTATGCTCTATAATAGTTAGTTATATGTTAGTTATATAGTTATATTTTATTGCTCTATAATCACACTAAGTTTGACGCTTGTATGTATTACCGTTTTTACGATAGAGCGTGTAGAAAAAACGTTTATAAAAACTAGTTTCTTGTTGAGAACCCCCCTTAATTTTTAACTTTTTGACATTTTTATTATTTGTTATCAAATCCGCCGTAACACCATCTAATCTGAGAATCTAAATAGGTAGGACAGACGGACGGACAACGTAGGCTTAGTAATAGGGTCCCGTTTTCACCCTTTGGGTACGGAACCCTAAAAATTACGGCGGCGCGGCGTAGCGCTAATTAGCTGCTATAGGCATCTAAAGTACTCTAATAAAAAAGTTAAACATCTCATCCTTCACTGAACCTATCAAACACAGCCATCCGAAACGTATTTTCGAATACTCAGCCTTTTTTCAAGGTATCTAATTTTCCCATCCAATTTGCGTCAGTCAGCGCTTAGGGGTAGTTTTTCAGACGTCGTGAGTTTCCTGAACCGTGTATGAGTGAGCGGTTTTTCAGGCTTTTTCGTTACTCATTATGGAACCGGGTAAACGCGGCCACTTGTCGCTTTTAGTTTTATTTTGTTTGGAGTTCTATTGACTGATTTGGGACATGTTTTTTTGTTGTTTGCAGTTTGTTTCGGTATGTAAATGTGTAATGAGACCTGGGGTGCGATTTTTGAATGCCACCGGTGAGCTTGATCGGTTTTTGAATCTCATACAAAAGCTATCTCATACCCATGAGTTCAATACGAATGGGAAGGGGCATGACTATCGGCCATTAGACTCAGCCGGCGATATTCAAAAATCCCAGTGTGTGGCTTTGAATGAAGCCCACCATTTCGTCGTCCACAAGTGAAAAGCTAAGTTCGAAATGTAAAACAGTGTAAAATAGGAGTGTTACAAGAGACAAAAAAAACCTCCTTGTCAGACTTTGGTCCAAGCTCCTGGTGAAAACTTTTGTATGGAATCTAAAGAAGTTTTATCATGACTTGAAGGTAGGAACGAGGAGGTTACGAGGTATTCTTTCTAAAAATAATTATAAGTGATTTTCATAAAAAAAATTGTTTACGACTTACGAGGTTTTCACTTGTGGATGACGATTTGTTCCTGTGGGTGTCGTACAGTCGACATCAAAAGTAAATGATGACCAAAGTAATTTTGTAATTATTATGTCTGAATTAAAGGATTATCAATTTTCAGTTTTGTAACTTTTATTGAAGAATAAAAACACAAAATGTGACATTATCCTCGTTATTTTTAGGGTTCCATAGTCAAACGACGAGGAACTTTTATACTTTCACCCAAAGTAAAACACGCTATCGTTAGCGCGTTTTTTCTATGTGGAGCATAAATAATTCTTACTAGGAACTTTTTTCTTATTCAAGTGCTGCGGAACCCTATCTTTGACATGTCGGACACACTCTTGACAGATTTTTTATTAATTATTTAGAACGTCATCATGCAAATGGCTGCTTATAAGTTGCCAAACCAGTGCTTATTTAACAACTTATATTACCTACCCATTTCAATGGAAATGTCAGTTTGAATTGAGATTGCTATTTCGGTACCTACTAGAGTTGCAATATTACTGGGACCTGTTTACTGAAGCATAGAATTGTGGTACTACGTGGACGGTTCTCATTGACTAATTACTCCAAAGACTCGTCATATCGAAGACGTTTCAGGACATCCCAATTCCCAACTCCCAACTAAAGTTAGGAGCACAGTGATGAGCGAATTCGCTCCTGCATCTCGGAAACTGATTGGCAGTTTGTCCTTGGTAAGGGTGACATTGATGTGGCCGTGAAGTCCTTCTACGATATTATTTACGATCTTCGTGAACAGTTTATTCCAACCCGACAGGTACGAGACTGCCGCTACCCCCCCTGGTACAGCTCTGCACTTATTAAGATTATCAAAGAAAAGTTTAAGTTCTTTAAAAAATTCAAGGTTTATAAAAATAGGGCGGATGAAGCTACATATCATTTACTTCGGGACCGGGCTAGGGTGGTGGAGGATAAGTGTTATAAAGATTATATGAAAAGTATTGAGGATGCGATCTCTAAAAATCCGAAACAATTCTGGTCGTATATAAAGGGGAAGCGCAGAAGTAGCGCTTGTCCTGCCTCTATGATGTACGGCAATCAGTCATGCGACTCCGGTCCAGATATCAGTCAGTTATTTTGCTCTTATTTTCGCTCCACCTTTCTTGAGCCCGGTGACGTCGATGTACCTAACATTGACAACTCTAGTTGTGTATCTGGCCCCTGTGATATATCTAGTATTGAAGTTACTACTGAATGCGTCTTCACATTGCTGAAGTCCCTCGATCTGAATAAGTCTGCTGGGCCTGATACACTTCCCGCTATTCTCTTGGTTAATTGTGCTGAGGAGCTGTCTGTACCTGTGACCATACTTTACCGTCGCTCTGTGACTGAAGGTATAGTACCTCTTATCTGGAAGTCAGCGTTTATTACACCTGTATACAAAAAGGGAGCCAAGAATAACGTCGAAAACTACCGTCCCATATCGAAATTATGCCTTCTTGCTAAAGTTCTCGAACGGATTGTATATAACCAACTATATAACTGCATTCGACATCTGATAATTCCGCAGCAGCATGGTTTTGTGAGAGGTCGTTCTACCACGAGTAACCTTATTGTATTTAATGACTTTCTGACTTCCAATATGGACAAAGGTAACCAGGTCGATAGTGTTTACACTGATTACAGCAAGGCTTTTGATAGGATTGACCATAACATCTTACTGGCAAAATTACAGTCACTCGGAATTCGAGGGGATCTCTTTCGGTGGTTTACTTCTTATGTTAAAAATAGATCTCAAGCAGTAGCACTTAACGGGTTTACATCTCCTTGGGTAAACATCCCATCAGGAGTTCCACAGGGCTCTCTATTAGGTCCACTGCTCTTCAACATCTTTGTTAATGATATTGGCTTATGTTTTCTAAATAGTACTTTCTTGTTATACGCAGATGACATGAAAATATACAGAGTGGTCAATGACGAATCCGATGCTGTGCTCCTTCAGGAAGACCTGTTAAGATTAGATAGTTACTGCTTGGCAAACAAATTAGACTTAAATGTCTCGAAATGTTTTTTTGTCAATTTTACTCGGAAACGTAACATATATACTTATTATTATAAATTAAAAAACCAAACCCTTACTAAAAACAAAGTGACTAAGGATCTAGGTGTAGTACATGACCAGAAACTTATTTTCGACCAACACATTGACCACATAATAGACAAAGCTTATAAAGCACTTGGTTTTGTGAAACGTATCTCTAAAGACTTCAGGCGAATGAAGACAATTAAAATTATTTATTGTGCATATGTTCGAAGTCACTTGGAATACGCCTCCCAAATATGGAATCCGTGTTATGCTATCTACTTGAACAGATTAGAAGGTATCCAAAAAAAGTTCATTAAATTTCTTCAATATAAATTTCACCTCAACCGCCAAGATTATGAAGACGCTTGCTCTGATCTTCACCTAGTGCCTTTATTTACGCGAAGAAGTATAGCCGATGCATGTTTCCTCGTCAACATTGCTCAGTCCGCTGTTGATTGTCCGGAGCTCCTTAGTAACATAGTTTTTAAAACCCCTGCTAGAAAGCTACGCAAGAGTACTTTGCTGCACATTCCATCTCATCGTACGAACTTTAGGGAAAACAGTTTCTTTCCTAGAACTTGTAAACGGCTTAATATTTTGAATGAGGACGCTCGATTTGATCTATTTAGCTGTAGTGCTCGACTTACCAAAAAGTTGTTAACTGATAAGACTATTAATACTTAATAGTTTCTACTCAGAAGACCACTTATAGAAACGTAAATGATTGTTAAATGTATAAAATCTATATGTGGATGCTTGTAAATGGCAAATGACATGTTATTGAATACATTATTTTGTAAAAGAGGCTGTTAGCATCCCGAATATTATAAAATAAAAATAAATAAAAATAAAATAAAATACAGTATAAGAAAGAGTATTTAGTACAGTCAAGAGCACATCAAGCTTTACACTTGCAGTTCGATTGTAACGCTTATGGCGCACTAAATAAGAACGGTACAAAGTCCAAAGTGTCAAGCTTCACGTGCTCTTGACTGTACTACATACAGTACGGACACTTCCTGCCCCCCACCAATTTTAACCCCACCCCCGCTTAGAAGGAAGCGAAAATTTAGAAAATTTCGTATTCTTGTCTCGCTCACACTCACTGAGTATCGCACATGCTTACCTCACCTTATTTTTTCCCAATTGAGTGAAATAACAAAAAGGAAGAAAGCAGGTGTGCAATTCACTATGCGTCACATCGCTGTCGAAAACATCGGCGAGCTTACAAATGTAACATCCTTCTTGCATCCTTCAGGGCCCCGTTCAATAAACGTGACAAGTCGACTTATTTGTCAAAAACCGACATAATTGTCGAATTGTCGCGAAAGGTTGTTCAATAAAGACGACAAATAAGTCAGACAGAGACATAATTGTCATGGTAGAATTGTCACGCCTGTCGACCGTGTTTAATAAAACTTGACAATTGTCAGTCTCTAAAATTACTGTACTCGACAAATTTGTCATGACATATTTATCGTGGTACTTGACTATTGTCAATTTCCGACATTTATATTTATTATTAAGGAGTGGTATGAGGTTAAAATTTAAAAAAGTATTATGTGAAGTGTTATGATTAGAGATCGGATAATCGGATGCATATTTACCTAAAGTTGAGGTGTTGGCTATTATGGAGTGCACTTTTCTAAAGAAAACAATGTTTTTTGTATATTTTTATAATGTTAAGTACTCGCTTTTGTTCTATGTATACGAGTAGTTATGCATTCCCGGACTTCCTGACATACCAGGATTTATTTTCCAAAAAAAAAAAGTTTTTTTTTTTCTAAATTAAATAATTTAAAAAAGTTGCTTTCATATTATGCATCCGATTAGTTATGCAATCCCGCATTTTCATTGCATCCCGATAAATATTTAAAAATCATAATTTTAAGAAGCCGCTTCCATAATTTTATAGCTAAAAATGAAGTTTAGGTAAATATGCATCCAAATATCCTATCTCTAGTTATGATATTTGGAAAAACCAAATATTACCCGAATAATACCCGAAATTTTTCATTAAATTCAAATCGGTTACACTAAACGAAAAGTTGATTCTGTTTTTAAAAAGCCAATGCCGCTGCTGTTGTTCAATTTCCACTAAATATTCATTATCGTTGCTTTTACTGCTAGATGTTAACACCATTTTTCTCTAAAAATTTCAATCAATCCTTGTTTGGGCAATTTGTAAATGTTTTGACACACAATGATGTCAATGTCAATTTTTATTGAACACCAAATTGTCGAATTGTCGCCTGTGGCCTGTCACCTGTCATTGTCGCGTTTATTGAACAGGGCCCTGGTGACATATCACTAGGTGTCCCCCGTGGGAATCGAACCCACGACCTCTGGGTCGAGAGCCAATGCTCTAAACCATTAGACCACGGAGGCAGTTTTTTGACCTTGAGTAACCTTCTGGCAACACTGGGTTCCTAAGTAACATCATAACATCGCTCTGCATTTGCAGTCTGTATCTGATTAATCTATGGTAGCTCCATATTGTACATAATTATATTCAGTAGAGCGTTTTGTGCACGTGTAGACATTGAATACAGTATGATATCAAATACCTACTAACGATGTCCTATTCAGTGTGTTCAACTAGCAACTATTGGGTGGAAACTATTATTGTCTTGAACATGAAGAGACCATTCCGGGACCACAATTATGTGGAGTCTGAACCATCCCTGAAAATTTTGAAAAATCACCTAGTTACTACCTACATACGAAAATTGCTGGAAAAGCCCTCATTTCTTAAAGTATGCCTTCTGAAGCATGGATTAAGTATTTGTATCAATTTCAAATTATTATGTACTAGCGATCCGCACCGGCTTCACACGGGTGCAATGCTGATATAACCTTCCTCTAGCTAGAATCACTCTATCTTTTTAAAAAAAACGCATCAAAATCCGTTGCGTAGTTTTAAAGATCAAAGCATACATAGGGACAGACACGGACGACCCGGTTGGTGTAATGGTTACCACGCCGGACTGCCAAACCAGGGTCCTGGGTTCGAATCCCGGTTCGGTCATGGATGTTTATATGTTTGTGCCGTCGTTGTATGGTTTCCATAATAAACAGCCTATAAATAGTGCTTTCTTGGAATCATTACAATGTATGTGCCTGTGAGCGTTATTATTATATGTCTTACGTTCCGTAATCACGGGCAATTACGTCCCGGACCTTTGGAAGGCGTGCATGGGGCCGAAGCCAACATGTAGAGGCCCGTTCAAAAGACAAGTTAATCTAAATGTAAGGGATACACAAATGGCGGATACCATCTCCGAGCGTACAACATGATACCCACGGGGATGGTCCCCGCCAATTGTGTAAAGACTATTGGAGTACGGCACTATGGCCGCGATGGAAAAATAAGGTCTTGGGCTATGGAGGTGAAAGTTGGATGGATGGATACTGGGCTATGGGAGGAGACTAACGGACGCCTCTGGACGCCGCCTGCCATGACAACTAGTCTCAAAATTGTAAATAGGGCAGGCGGTGACTCGCCGACTCGTCGAGTGGGCCCCATAAAACGGCCGCACGCACAAAGTGCGACAATGGGGCAACATCTCATTGAGCGGCTGAAGGTTGTCGAGAGGTGCGGCTCCGGTTTCACCATCGCGGGGTTTACCCCCGTGAGCGGGTTTCCCCGTTATTACGCCATTACGTGCAATACACTTCCAACCTGGAGCATAGGTTCTGCTCTTGCGATTCCACTCTGGACGGCCAATGAAGGCAAGCCAGAGGTAGGGGGGTTTATTATTATTATTATTAGACAGCGGGAAGCGACTTTGTTTTATAATATGTTTTGTTTTTTGTTTTTTTATGTACCGTTAGCAAACCTTTAAATAAATTAAATTAAATATGTAGTGATAGTAATAGTGATAGTGTCTAGCGGCCCGTCCCGGCTTCGCACGGGTGAACGTCTAATCTTTTCTAGCAATAAATACAGGGTGTACAATAAAATGGGACAGTTACTTAAAGGGGTGCTTCAGACCATCAAACTGAACAACTTTCTCTATGGGACCAATATCGAAATCGCGAAAAAAAAATCCGCTCTCCCATACAAAACTGCAAAAATACCTCGACTGAAATGTATGGGACAGCAGATTTTTTTTTCGTGATTTCGATATTGGTCCCATAGAGAAAGTTGTTCAGTTTGATGGTCTGAAGCACCCCTTTAAGTAGCTGTCCCATTTTATTTTACACCCTGTATAACCTATGTAACTCAGGGTGAATGTAGCTTTCTAATGGTGAAAGAATTTTGAATTCGGCATAGCAGTTTTTGAGTTTATTCATTACAAACATACACACACACAAAAATACAAATCTTTCCTCTTTGTAATGTTAGTATAGATATTGTACCTATAATATTTATTTACAGTTTCTTTGTACACGTTAAAATTTGCCTAGTAGGTAACCGTCTCTTTTAAGAAATCTCTTCGGAGATAAGCGCGGCCTTTGTACCATGTTTTCTCAACTATGTAGGCATCATAGGTCATTGTGTGTACTGTGTAGGCAAGGCGACATCAAGCAGCTGTACAAAACCAACATAAACTGGCCACGCGAAGAGTGAATAACGTCTAACGTCGCGCGGCCAGTTTATTTTGGTTTGGCTTGATGTGTCGCCGTGTTTACGATAAAGTGTTAAAATAAAATAAATAAAGTTTAAACGCGTGTTTGTGTCTCGTCTACTCAGCCGATACACCCACGCTTATACAACCCCCCACTAGTCAATAATCGGTATTACAATTTTAGTCAACTATGACTCATGCAAGTGACTCATTGAGTCACATTTAGGTTAATAGAAGGTTGACTCGATTTGAAGAGTATTTTAGATATGACCTCATAAGGGTTTTCCAACTCATCATTCATGTCTACGTTTACGTATTATCACGTTTGTGATTCATTATTATTGTGGGCAATACAACAACTATCTTAATCTTCTGTTATAATTTCTTTTTTTTGTAATTTTAAATAGACTATTTTTTTATCTGCTCGAGCCTTAGAACATTTAAGTAGAGACCTCTTATTTTCAAATATTGTCGATTTACTTTCAGTATGGTGCATTATATTAAACCAAAATATAAATATCACTTTACAAATGCCAAAAATTTGTGTTTTTAGAAAATTTTACAAGTTATTTTTCGCTTCGAACAAGAATATAATGAAAAATAAAGAAAAGAATATAATGTACTTATTTGAATATATATTGCATAATATTATTTTGCTAACTTTGTACGAATTCTTATTAAAAAATCATGGATCTTGTTGCTTAGTTTTAGAAAAAACTTCCCTCGAAGACCAATCATTTATCTAACATGCCTTATGCCTATGCCTTGTATGCAGTAGATACATTTATCTTGACTGCCTATGGCAGACAAATAAAATAACAGAATGTATTATTATGAATATATGAACAAATAATTAAATAAAAAAAAATCTAATTCAGTTTAAAGCCCAACATCATTTTCATATACTTACCCTAAATAAACATTTGAATTTTTAAACCTCTAAAACCTACGAAGGTCAGAAACAAAACTCAAATTCGATTAACAGTCTCCCATCTGGAATTCATAAATATTTATAACTACAATCCAATTATACGTCCTACCGAGTCTTAGTTAATCAAACCGAGTACATTTTCATTACCATTTTGCCAAAATGCCGTACCTTGCATGGGTTTAGGAAAACAGGAAAATGGACGCAGCACATTTTTTTTTGTCAGGATTTGAAAGATAAGAGTGTGGTTGCTGTAAAAAGTATTTAGTTATTATCATCAGTCTATAAGGTCTAAGAAAATTAGTTGAAACTATTTTAAGGGGTCAGATGCTCAGATCATCAAACTGAATAACTTTCTCTAATGCGACCAACATCGAAATCGCGAAGAAAAAAACAGCTGTCCCAGTCTGCAGTTTTGTATGGGACAGCTGATTTTTTTTCGTGATTTCGTTGTTGGTCCTATAGAGAAAGTTGTTCAGTTTGATGGTTTGATCATCCCATTAATTAGACCTTATATATTCATCCCACTGTAGGGCACAGGCCTACCCCCAGGGAGGGTGCAAGCGTAAAGATATTATACCTAGGAAGTGACATGAGTTGTCAAATGAAACCGATTTTGGACGTTTTCAGGAGTCCTCGGCAGGGTAAAAATTCTATTTCTGTGTATAATTCTCAATCTAACGTGAAATCGTGGATAATTTAATGAAATAGTGTTAGTATATTTCACAAAATTATCTACGATTTCACTTTAGGTTCACGATTATTCACAGAAACCAAATTTTTAACAGGACTCTACATCCCCAAAAACGGTCATAATTGCCACGTAAGTCACGTATCTCTTTCTATTATACAGTGATGCCATTAGGTACATCTCGCTCTCTCAGCTGTCAGTGCCCCTCTTCCGTAGTATAATACCTGGGTATAAGGTATGGGCGTTAGCCCACCACGCGTGCCCAAAGTGGATTTGTAGACTTCACATACGCATCGGATTTTCTTCTTCAGTGTATGCAGGTTTTGTCACTTAAATGTGTGGGACAGCTGATTTTATTAATGTTTTGTTCAAATTCAAAGTTGTTTCTACAGGGTGAAATTGATATCATTAGCATCCTTTTAAACTAAGAGTCTACCCATCAAACTGAACAACTTTTACTATGGGAGCAAACCGATCAGAGCAAAAAAAAAACTAATTCCATACTAAACTACAACGCCTACGAAACACAAATGTATGCAACAGCTGATTTCTTTTTTGCTTCGATTGGTTTGCTCCGATTGTAAAAATTTTTCAGTTTGATGGGTAGATTCTTAGTTTAAAAGGATGCTAATGATATTAATTTCACCCTGTATAGTAAAGTGTAATATTTAAAAGAGAGCAAAAAAAACAGCTATTTTATACATTTTTGCCGAGACGCTATTGACACTTTCCACAGTATGTTTTTGGGCCTGAAAAACGGTCAGGGTCCTTTTATTCGTGTAATCGTTAGTATTCATCATTTTGAAACCAAGAGTAGAACTCCCGTGCGTCAATTTTACTTAGATATTGAGATATAAAATAATTAAATTTTTTTCTATGGTTTCCTAAAAAACCATAGAAATCGTTAAAACTCTAGAAATATTTAATTTTTATTTTATATGTTTATGCATTTATTTAGTACCTTAAATTAGGTTTATTATCATGAAAACAGTGTTAATTTATAGTTTATCGGGTGGGAGTTACATCGAATATAACCAATTTTAGGTTTTTATTTTTTATTGAATTATTTGAACGAATTGGGATTCAATTTCTTTACTAAGTTGCAGTTCTAGCATCAAGGACACCTCCTTAAAATACCATATATAAATCTCACAGGATCCAGAAGTTACAGCATTCTAAAGTTTCGGTGTTAGGGCTGACACCCAACAAAATTCTAAAAATTATTACTTTTTTGTTGGAAAAATATGACATTATGTGCTACTAAACAAGCAATTATAGGCAGGTACTTATGTATGTATGTACGTATACCATGGTATTCTTAAAAACGCCTAAATGATTTCTAAATATAAAAATCTTGCACTAGAGGTTTCTGGCGTATAAAAAACAGCCGCAACTTTAAAAAAATCGTTCTTTATATTATTATTCATCTGTTTTATTTAGCTTCAATCCGTATGTCTGTTTATTTATTATATTATGTTTATTCCAAATCTCGCAACAGCTTTTTCAACTACTTTTACCTAAACGATTCTTATGAAGCTTTGCACGCGAACTAAGCCCCATCGACACTTACCTTTCAAATTCCACTACGCAACTTTAGCAGGAATGATTAATTTTGAAAGGTACTAAAAATAAAAATAATAAATACAGAATTAAAAAATTACTGGTTTTTTTACATTGTAGTGTTGTGTTGTGTTGTGTACCTAACACTTAAAACCTAAGTACCGATATTTACAATGTTCTATACGATATAAATCCATACATACATAAACTCACTACCGTAATACCTTTCGGGGTGGTCAGAAACATTGCTACAACTACCAACTACAACGATATAAATCTTGCGTTTAATTAGTTTTGGAAGTAGGTACCTACCTACTTTCTTGGGTATCTGTCTCATACGTTTTTATTAAGAACGGCTGAACCTGATCCCTAGAAAATTCTTTTCCACCTTAATAGCATGGTTGCAAGCATTCTTAAATAAATTGTAGTATAAAGTACTTGAAATTTGTTATAGTACTTGAAATTTGATGCTAAGGTTTCTGTTTGATGCCCCAAATACTAATTCTAAATCAGCAGGTTACTAAATCTTATTGTTTAGGTAGGTAGTACGCGTGCAGCATCATGATTTAAAGAACGAAGGTTAACATTTACATTATGTCATAAAACCATGAGGACTGTACACGTAATGCCAAGTTTCATTTGAATCGGTTAAGGGCACTGCCGCGCCCCCAGATTACCTCAGCTCATACTGTACTTTTTCATTCGTTGATCTCTAGTTTATGACGTCATATAGTAAAAAGCTTGATTTTTCCCTGTCCGCAGCATAATGTCTTTTAGATCATTAATTTAAGATAGCGAACGTCTGGTGAACGTCTGTGGTGATAAAGAATAAAAACAGACCTAAAATAACCGGAATTAAAATTTTGTTTAAAGTGACAACCCTAAAACCAAAATTATCAGAAAGAACTTTAGAAGTTAATAACTCCCATATCCTGCGAGATTTAGATCTGATTTTTTTATTAGACATCAATAGTGTGTGTGGTGTAATCTTAAAGAGTCAAAATTGAATCCCAAAAACTGACTGTATAGAAATAAAAAATAAAAAACGAGAAACATTAAAATTAATAATTTCGTCATTTACATAAATGTTTGAGAACTTTTGTAATGTGTATAAAATACATCGTTTATTGTTTTATTATACTGAATTGAGAAAAAAGAAAAAAAACGGATTATTTTGAAGTTATAGTGATATTTAGAAAACTCCAGAAAAAAAATAAAAAAATCATATCTCAATATTTAAGCAGAATTGACGCACGGGAGTTCTACTCTTCATTTCAAAATGATTAACACTAACGATTACATGAATAAAACGACCCTGACCGTTTTTCAGGGCCAAAAACATATTGTGCTTTCTATGAAACAGCTGATTTTTTATCGCGATTTCGGTATTGGTTTCTGAGAAAGCGAAAGCGAAAATTAAATTATATCCTACTCAATAAACGTTGAAATTGCGATAGTGAAATAGTATAATTCTCAACCAAAGAATTTGTAAGTTAACTCCTCTAAGTGTATCCTTACCTTATGTATATTAATTAAACATTGGATGAAAGACGGAACAAAAGCCGTCTCTTTAGCCAAAAGTTTCAAAATTAAAAGCGTAATATAAATTAGGGGGAACGAATTATTGTTTTGAACAAGAAAACAATTTTAGCGCCGAATAATCAGTCGCTGTACCGTAAAAGGCCGAAACCGAATTTGAAATGCAAATTTAAGAAAGAAGAAGAAGACGAAGAATTACTACATTGTTATTGTACAAATTGCAGATCCCAAAAATATACTAAAATAAAAGCAAATTGTTTGAAATTGTATTAAAGGCATTTATAACTTCGTAAGTAAACACAGGACACAGAGGTAAAATAAAAATTAAACATTTTCAAGGCTTTTCTTTTCATTTTTTCCTATTTTCAATGCCGTGTATACATATACAGTGCCGTGTACGCACATATAATAAATACAGTGATATGTAAATTACCGAAACGTAACACATTTTAGCACAAACACTTATGAGATACATCATTTTAACTGAAGCAATCAATTAATCCCTACGTACTATGTGGTGCTAATGGTGCTATGTTAGATTCATTTACCTCAAAAATAGTAGAATAGTAGAAATATAAAAATTAACATTTTAGGGGAAAAGGGTCGTTATGTTCTACAAAGTATAAAAAACATATAATTTTTACGGACCCACCGTGTAAATTTACCTCCTGCGAAACCGAAACCAGGATACACAGTTCACCGAAAGCGAATTTCCCGATCAATCTCTTCACTTAAAGGAGTTCTCAGCCGTCCGCACCGGCATCGGCACGGATAAATAGAATTATAACACCGTTACACGATTTACATTTTGATTGAGTGGGAATTTATTTCAACAGTAATATTATTGTCGAGTGAACATTTTTCAATGATATTTTTTGGGTACAATGACATAAGTACCTACTTAAACTCACGACTATTATCCCAGTTGATCATAAGAGTTGCGACAACTATCTTTTTATGAAGGGTACAGTAAAGTTGTATCAATAGTAATTGAAGGTTTCAGTATAGTACTTACACAATTTAATAGGGGCGAGTTACGCGTGTCATTCTACTAAGAAACATTTCTGCCACTTTTTGCGGGGAGCGAGGTAACATGAAATCCGCAACTTTGGATTTTATTCCCCATAAGTTTAGATTGCAATTTTGAATGTTAAAAATCATGAAAAGTAGTCTCGTGTGAACCCCAAACGTTCTAGGTTCAAAATTATTGTTTCGCTATTATAGGCTGTCTCGTTTAGTGATAAGGTATACAATTGGGTGTAAATGCGCAAGATTAATTGATCCAATACCGTGGCAGCGGGGAAATGCTACCGCAAGGCGAGTCCCTATTAAATTGTCTAAGGTATAGTATGACATGTCAATGTCATGTAGGGCTATAGGTTAGGTTACTACAGTTACTAAGCCTTTGGACGGACTTCAGAAAATGGTAGGAGACGTAGGAAACGTTTTTCTGTCATGTTCTTTATTCCTTTGTCGCTTCCAGTCAGTAAGATATCATCGACGAATACTACCATGTATATGTCTGTTCCAGTATACATACAAAAGTCATTCTGTGATCCTTTCATTCCATTACTTTCTGCAAAGTTGTTGAATCTCTTATTCCAGCATTTCGGACTTTCTTTCAAACCATATGTCTCCTTTTGGTACTAGCACTTTCCAAGCCTTACAACCAAATACCTTTAAGTTCTTCAGATCTAAGTACCCAAACCATATTCGAGCTGGTAGATCTCCATGGTGGGGCATCTATTTAGTTCATAAGCTGACGCTTGCATTGCTTGTCCCCATAGATGTTTAGGTAGGTTGGTATCAGCAAACTTTGTTATCGTTTTGTTCATTAATGTCCTGTTCATTCTTTCTGCTTTCCCGTTCTGTTGCGGAGTGTATGGTATTGTATATTCCAAAATAATTTCTTTTCTTTGACACCAGTCTTTGAAATAGTTTGAAGTAAATTCACCTCCGTTGTCTAGTCTAATTCTCTGAGTTTTGCAGTTTTTCTGAGTCTTTAGTTCTGTGATGTAGTTAATTAAATTTCTTTCAGCTTCACTTTTATTCTGCAGCAATTTTACAATAGTGAAATGAGAGTAGTCGTCAATTATTACCTGAAAGTATCGGTATCCTTCTACAGTAGGTGGTTCTATTGGTCCACTTAAATCGGTATGAATTAACTGTCCTATTTTAGTTGTTCTTTTTTCATTTCTGTAGAATCTTGGTCTTGTAGCTTTACTCGTTATGCATTCTGTACATGGTTCATTACTTACTGGTAGTTTCAATATATTAAATATGGAAATATTTACAAAAACCAAACAGGAACATTCATCTTAGGACAAATGTCCTAATCTCTTGTGCCAAATGTCAGCCTCTGATAAATTTCTCTCCTCTTGGGTATTAGATGAATGTTCCTGTTTGGTTTTTGTAATTATTTCCATATTTAATATGTATGCTTGTTGTGTTCTTCTGCGTGTAACGTTATCCTTTCACTTTTAATTTTAAATCCTTTTGTATCAATATTTATGTAGAATCCTTTTTCAGTTAGTTTTTTGACGGAGAGTAAGTTGTGTGTTATGTCGTTCACAATTAGCGCTTCAATATTAATTCTCTTTCCGTTACATGTTGTTGAAACGTTTTGTTTTTAGGGTTCTGTACCCAAAGGGTGAAAACGGGACCCTATTCATAAGCCTACGCTGTCCGTCCGTCCGTCTGTCCTGCCTATTTATGGCTGTATCTTTTGATTGAACCGTAGTAGCTTGACCATTGTAATTTTCACAGAATGTGCGATGGCGAATAAAAATTAAAAAAAGTTAAAAATATAGGGGGATATCCTCCGCGATATCAGGCCTCATACAAGAAACTACTTTGAATCAGCGTTTTTTCTTTGCTCTCTATCGTAAAAACGGTATTACATAATATACAACCGTAAAACTTGGTAAGATAATACTGATAATAGAGTAAACTCTACAGTATACCAACAAATAATAAAAACTAGCCAACTGCGAGTCGATCTTAATGAATAAGCACAAAACCTCATACACCCCAACTTATTTCCACAGAAATAATTGCATTGAAACAATAATTTTATTATTTTACTAATTAAAATTTAAAGTTATTCGCGTTTTAAGATATCATGCAAAACCGATTTGTTGTAATGTTAAATATTATATTTTCAGCAATGAATGAAAGCTAGCTTACATGCAATTTCACGAATCACGTTTATTCATTAAAACGGTATATACGGTTCTGTTTTTCAGTTACGATACACCTAGATTTCTCGACAAACAACGGGTACCTAGAAACAAGCTCGAATATTTAGCTCGTTGACGAGCCAGTCTATCGCAGTTACCTACAATTTAATTCTGCTTGGCTTGAAATTTGTTGGATATTCCAAAATACACCTTGACTGGCCATTTCCAGTCAACAAGGCATTTCTACCTGACAAGCAGAGCATCAATTTCTATCCCATACCTTTGAACAATTGTGTAGAATATTGGATATTCCTAACTACGAGCAGGTGATAGTGATCCACTGGCATGCTTGCCACAATGTATTAGGTACAGTTAACATCAAAAGTAAAAAAGCGGTCAAGTGCGGGTCGGGCTACTCGCGTACCGAGGCCGACGGTTCCGTACCACACCACTACAACATATTAAAGTAAAAAAAAATTTTTTACTCCGGGTCCTTTATCGCGAGACCAACTCACACTTGGCCGGTTTTTATTATTTGTTATTATACTGTAGAGTTTGCCCTATAATCACACAAAGTTTGACGCTTGTATGTATTACCGTTTTTACCATAGAGCGAGAAGAAAAAACGTTGATAAAAACTAGTTTCTTGTTGAGAACCCCCCTTAATTTTTAACATTTTGTCATTTTTATTATTTCTCATTCTGTGAAAATTTCAACTATCTAGCTCTTTCGGTTCAAAAGTTACAGCCCTAAATAATTGGTCGGACAGACGGACGGACGGACGGACAGACGGACGGACGGACGGACATCGTAGGCTTAGTATTAGGGTCCCGTTTTCACCTTTTGGGTACGGAACCCTAAAAACATTAAACATTATTATCTCATATTATGTTACTGCTAGTAATTTTACTTTCATTACATCTTTATGTTCGTAAATTTCAGACGAAAAATATTTTAATTTCGAGCTGGATTTAAAAAACCACAGTCAAAAAAAAACAATTCGATACTTTCTACTTCATTTCTGGACCCCGCTATTTCTTTTTTTCCAAAAAGTCAACGTCAACCTATACGGGGAACACAGATTACCCCCAATAGATACCGCATAATGAACATTATTTTGTTCACGCCCGAAGTCACCATTTTTGGCGGTAGGTGCGGGTAGCGGGGCACGAAACGGTGCAACGTGATTGGCCATTTCAAGGTCGCACTACTTCTAGCTCGCTCACTCGCGTTGCTTATATCAGTGAAAAACCATAGATGTCTGGCTAGCTTCGGCGGCCCTGTATGCGGTATCTTTTTTATTATTATTTATAATCAAATGGACTCTTGCTTGTGCGTTAGCACTGCATTTCCGCCAGTGTCAAGTGTAGTTTATTGGGAGAATCTATCCCAATCTCTGGGACTGTTTTTGGACAAGAACAAGAAGAGATTGAGGAATGTGGAGCCTCGTGGCAGGCACAAACGCGACGCGCGAAACCACGCGAGACGTGTACCCGGGTCAGTTCCTGCAACGTGACTCATGCGGTATCTATTGGGGGTAATCTGTGACGGGGAATAACAAAACTCCCTAGCAATATTTAAAGGGGTGGTTTAGATCATCAAACTAGACAACTATGGAGCAAACATTGTGAAAAAACTGCTGTTTTATGCAGTACCTTAGTACGTACTCGAGTCAAATGATGGGACCGCCCATTGTGAAAGTTGTTCTATTTGATGGTCTGAAGCCCCGTGCTGCCTCCGTGGTCTAATGGTTAAGAGCATTGGCTCTCGATACGGAGGTCGTGGGTTCGATTCCCACGGGGGACACCTAGTGATATGTCACTTTGTGCGTTTTTCCCCAGTTGGTTAGGACATTGCAGGCTGAATCACCTGATTGTCCGAAAAGAAAAATGATTCCGTGCTTCGGATGGCACGTTAAGCCGTTGCTCCCGGCTACTATCTCTGGTGGTAGTAGTCGTTACATAAAAACCACGTCAGAGGCCGTAAGGCGATCTGAAAAAACTCTGACACCAGGGCTCTGCCCACACGATAAGAAGAAGTCTGAAGCCCCCCGTTAAGTAGGTATGTAAATAATAAATAAATAACGCTCACAGGCACATACATTGTAATGATCCCAAGCAAGCACTAATGGCTTTTTATTATGGAAACCATACAACAACGGCACGAACATATAACATCCATGACCGAACCGGGATTCGAACCCAGGACCCTGGTTTGGCAGTCCGGCGTAGTAACCATTACACCAACCGGGTCGTATGTAACGCATTTAAAACACCCTGTATTATTCAGGGCCTCTGTCCTGTAGTATACAGGCTGTATAATACAGGTCACAGCGGTCTACCCTCAAGGGTGTATGGGCGTGAGTCCACAACGTGTGCCGAATGCGTATTGGTAGACTTCACATCATCATCAGCCGATAGACGTCCACTGCTGGACATAGGCCTCCCCCAAAATGGGGAGATTTGCCATAATCGCCACGCTTGGCAGGCGGGTTGGCGATCGCAGTTGGATTGAATGTGTGTACTCAGAGGATGCTGCTGCCCATCCTCCGGTAGATCCCTTAGTCTCCTTTTACGACACCCACGGCAGGAAATGAGGTGGTGCTATTCTTAGCCGACACCACACGGACAGACTTCACATACGTATCAAAATTTATTTTTCAGTATGCAGGTTTAGTTTTAACTGAACCTTATGAGTTTTAAGTGAGATGTCAAAGCAAGGCAAATATTACTCGCCTTCGACTCTCTCACGACAGTGTGCCGTTTTCTGCGTGGTCAATCAGACTGTCGCGAATTAGTCAGCCGGGCCCTCCGCCTATTCGTGCCCAACAACTACGTGCGCGCGCGTCGTCACCGGCTGCTGGCCGTGCCGGCGGCGCGCACGGCGGCGCACCAACACTCTCCGCTCGTGCTCGCCCTCAGACGTCTCACCACGCTGCTGCAACACTCACCACAGTTTGACGTTTTTGCTGACCGCTGGTCTGATTGTTTACGAGAATGCCTGACCTTCTCTGAGAATGTCTAATTCGTAAGATTAAGTTAAGTTGGAGGAAAATTTAATATTCTTGTTTGATTTGTATAATTACTTACATAGCGTATTGGAGTTCCTCTGTAAAGCTGTGTAATTGTTTAATAAATAAAATAAATAAAATAAAATAAAATCATTACATTCTCACTTTTGAGTTCACCCTCTGAAACTGTTTATTGATCAAAATCGGCACGAGTATGACTGGCAGTATTCATTTTTCCTAGTACCTATCATGGCCTACATTTTCATAAAACGGCTTCGACACGTGCAATATTGAGTTTGGAAATATCACATAACTTAATATTCCTTACAATCCAATATACTAAATTCAGTTTGACGTTCACACTACCGGAAATAGATCAGCGTGGAAATGGCCGCCGTTTCCGGCTGAAACTGATCCTGCGGTAGCCCATATCCGGTAGAGGCTTTGTTGTGGTACGCGTTTCCGGTATAAACGAAAAGCTTGCTTGAATGTTGTAGGTATAACGGTTTCTTATAGGTAAATAATTATGTTGTACAGCTTAAACGTTTTCTTCAGTTAAATACTAAAATAATTTTCCCAGCGCTTTTAATATTGCATTGGCAACGCGGTGTAACACTGAAAAAAATGATCAACCGAACTAGTGTTAATATAATCAAACTTTAGTGATTTCCAAACTGTTTTGTAGCACATAATCAAATATTTGGTTATAAATAGCAAAACGTGTTGTATTATAGCCGAAAGTTTGTTTATATGCTACAAAACAATTTGGA
Organism: Agonopterix subpropinquella; assembly: GCA_922987775.1. Taxonomy (NCBI): domain Eukaryota; kingdom Metazoa; phylum Arthropoda; class Insecta; order Lepidoptera; family Depressariidae; genus Agonopterix; species Agonopterix subpropinquella. The sequence continues at coordinate 15,935,019 of OV277709.1, read as the reverse complement.
AGTCACTAAGGCTGCCTGTCCATTGAAGCTGTGCGAGCTGTGCGAGCTGTGTAGCTGTATTTTTGAACAAATCAGGAGCTCGGGCGAGGCGCGGCCGATCTTGCCCGAGCTCCTGATTGGTTAAAAAAACACAGCTACACAGCTCGCACAACTCGCACAGCTTCAATGGACAGGCACCCTAAAGTTTGATTATATTAAGAGGAGGGGAGGCCTATGTTCAGCAGTGGACGTCTATCGGCTGATATGATGATGATGATGAATCAATCATTTACTTTGTTTACATGTGATCCACCCAGGATCCACCCAGGATCGATCAAGATCCAGGTCAGTAGATAAAAAAATGAATCTTTGACATTCTTTCAAAAATGAGTTATAATGTTATTTATACTATGTAGGTATTAGCATACGGAGTGCAATTCACTAAGAGTCACATCGCTGTCAAAACATCGACGAGCTCGCATCCTTCAGATCGTCGGAGGTTTTATATGAGTTTGACACATGAAATTGAAAACTCGCCTTTGTTTCAATGACGAATTTAAGGTTGTGACGATGTTTGCGCTCAGTGAATTGCATTGCTGTGGTTATACAGGTTGTAACAAAACACCCTAGTTATACTTAAGGGGGTGCTTCAGACCATCAATCTGAACAACTTTCACTATGGAGCCAAGCAACGTCGAGAAAAAATAAACAAAATCGGTCGTCCCCACATACATACATACATACATACTTATACATTTGAGTCGAGACGGTACTGCAGTTTTGTATGAAAGAGCCGATTTTTTTTTTCGCGATTTCGATGTTGTCTCCATAGTGAAAGTTGTTCAGTTTGATGGTCTGAAGCACCCCCTTAAGTATTACTAGGGTGTTTCGTTACACCCTGTATACCCTTTGTCGGTAAATCAATTGAAGATAATACACGTAAAAAGAAACATTTGGTACCATACAAAACTATAAATTATAATGATTAATGAATAAGGCGTCAAAACATCTAGCATAGCTTCATCTTCCATTAGAACAACTTTTCATATTCCTTTCGAATTCCATAACAAAACAATACAAGTTAATGTTCAGTCGATAAAACCATTTGTCACCTTTATTTCTCCGACAATAAGGTTTAAAAGTGTTGATCAACCTTCGTTTCCGACTGTAAAACGCAATGCAATTCCATTACAAAATAAAATTTGCTCTCAAGAAGGAAACAAAAGTAGAAAAGTCTGTCTGAGAGCTAGACACATGTTTACAGAAATTCTTTTGTTTTGAAACCATATACGTTTCTATTACGATATCACTCGGAGTCACTTGAAGTAAATTGCTTGAAATACAATGTCAGGTACTTTGTTTTATTTCGAGAATATAATGCACACGTTGCTTCTTTACACGTGTTCTACTATTATAAGAGATAAGTGGACTTTTTGCAACCGTCAGCAGCAAGGCTGATTCAGTGTTTATGGGGTGTAGAGAATCTCTGTGATGGGGATGGACCAGGTCTGCCTGCATAACTCCAGTCGGTTTAGGAGTTACAGAAGTTTAAAGGTCAGTAAAAATTTACGATCAGCTGCAATGCAAATTATGATATTATTGTAGTATGCACTGTAGCTATGTGAACAGTACAAAAACTGACATGAACTGCCTTTGAACGGCTGTAGCTCCTAAACCGACTGATGAACCATGGCAGTTTTTATACTTTTCACATAGCTACAGTGCATACTACAATAATGGCATCGATTCGGACTGTGCCATGACTTAACTTAACTAAATTTATTCCTGTCACTTTCTAAAATAAGATTAAGAAAAGAGACAGAAAACCAACAGCTGACTTTAGTGCTGTCAAAGTGACGTTACACGCCCAAAATAAGATGCCATCATAATTTAAGCCATCTTATTTAAAGCGTTTTTGGGCGTGTAACGTCACTTTGACAGCACTAAAGTCAGCTGTTGGTTTTCTGTCTCTTTTCTTAATCTTATTTTAGAAAGTGACAGGAAAAAATTTAGTTAAGTTAAGTCGTGGCACAGTCCGAATCGGTACCAATATCATATTTAAACGTCTGTAACTCCTAAACCAACTGAAGTTATGCAGGCAGACCTGGTCCATCCCCATCACAGAGATTCCCTACACCCCATAAACACTGAATCAGCCTTGCAGCTGATGGTTGCAAAAATTACACTTATCTCTTATAATATACAGGCAATTCAGTAAATTTTCTAGTACTACTGAGCTGTGACGTACTAAGTACTAGTTTATGCATTAATCTCTTTGTCCGTAGGTACATTGTATAAAACGATTAGGACAAAAAGTGTCTTCTTCGATAGAACTATCTGTAGGTAGGTAGGTAGTTAGTTTGATGTAGTCTTTACACTTGCAGATGGTCGGGCCTGATTTCGGGATACATTGCCGGATTTGTTCTCGCTGTTTTAAAGTATAGCGATCAAAGCAAGCTATGTACTATACCGAAATCAGCACTAAATGTTTGGTAATGTAATCGCTGCTTTCTTCAATCAAGTGTATTACGCTGCGGCACCAAGGTAATTGTGCACGACAGAACATAGAACGATCATTTGTACATAGTTTTTTTGTCTCAATTTACTTTACTTTGTTTTGATTAGTTACAGGATAGTTGTTTTGTATTGTTTCGCTTTGAATAAAGCCATAATTTCTTATTAGGATTAGGGCCTAGTACATAAGTTATGTAAATAGTTAGAATAGGGCTTGTATTTCATTGTTTAAGTGATTTCCCTTGAGATTCCTACCCCAGTTAGATAGGTACACATTTCCCTAGTTAAATTAGCACATAGTTTCATCAGATTTTAAAGTAAATAACACGATTAGCTTACATAATTCCAGTTAGAATTTACCCTGATTAGACTTAGTATCTCATTAAAAGGTAGGAACTTGAGAGAAATCAACGATAGAAAGAGACAGTGCAACTGTCCCTGTCGGCGCACACAGGCGAGCGAGGGGGGCCCCGACTCCCGCGAATCCGCGGTATGAGGAAGCGGGGGACGGGGTCATATAAATATTGAAATCTTTCGCGCGCGCTCCTCACTCTGTTTTGCGCCGGCAGACGATGAGAATGATATGTTTGGATGTTAGAAAATAAGTAAGTAAGTAATGAACATTGTTTCTTTGCTGTAAAATGTAAGATTGAGATAGAAATAAAGAGATTTTAGTCAAGGGGAAGAGTGCGGGGTGAAGGGGAGTGGTCGCTCAAAAATCGTATAAAAGAAGCGCCGATTCGGCGCAGATTCAGTCCGGATCCAGCACTCGAGAAGAAAACATCTTGAAGAAAGAAAACTCTCTGCGACCACTAGCCCTCTCTGCCCCACCCTCCAGCCTGGCTCACATTCTGAAGATTTCATCGGCATTTTTATTTAGAAGAAAGAAACCCCTACTTACAGTCCACGCTCCACATTTTGGTCCTTCAGGAGCCGAATCAAGAAGAACCTGCGAAGAATTGAAGAAATACTGGAAGGCACCACATTTTGGTCCTCCGGTAGCCGAATAAGAAGAATCGGTGAAATCGAAGAGCTCCTGTGAAGAAATTTTGAAGAATCGAAGATGCCGATTACCACACGCAGCCAGTCTGGTAGAGAGGGCGACGGGTCGCAGACCACGTCGCGGAACGCGTCGAACCCAACTACGAGCGCCGAGTCAAGCGCCACCGGGTCCGGAACCACCACGACGGCAACGAACACGACGTCGTCGGGCACCGCCGCTACGTCGTCGGGCACCGCTGCGACGTCGCAAGAGACTATGAAGCCGCCGTCGAAAGCGCCGTCGAGAGCACCGTCACGTCGTTCTACCGCCTCCCGCAAGAAACTCCTCGCGGAGCTGGAGGCCAGGGAGCGCCTGGCGGAGCTGGACAGAGAAATCGCGAAGCTTCGTCTAGCGAAGATCCATGCAGAAGCTGAATCGTCGGACGAAGAAGAAGAAGAGAACCAAGAAAAAGAAGAATCCTCCGTTCGAGTCGAAGAATGGTTGAAGAAACAAGAAGAAGAAAGAAGAGCGACGTCACCCCCGCCCCGCACGCAGCGGGAAGCGCCACGGAAGGATGGACGAGGACAGGGCGATCACCGCGGTGATCACCAGGGCAACGAAGAGCCCCGGCCTGCGCGTCAAGACATCTCTGAACTGGCGGCGGCCATCACCCAGGCCATGAGATCTGTTACGAGGGAGGCGCCGAAGTACATTCAAGAATTACCCATCTTCAACGGACAATCGAACGCGTGGCTGCCATTCAAAGCGGCGTACGAAGACACGGCAAGAGGATTCTCCGACACCGAGAACATAGCAAGACTAAGAAAAAGTCTCCGGGGCATCGCGCTAGAAGCGGTCCAGAGCCTGCTCCTATCCAACCCGGAGCCGAGCGTCATCATCGCCACGCTCGAGAGAAGATTCGGTCGCCCTGAAGCTATCGTCATGGGCGAAATGGAGAAGATCAGAACACTTCAGAAGGTAGGAGACAACCCACGCGATCTCATCGTGTTCGCTAATAAGATAGCGAACATCGTCGCGACCGTAGAAGCACTGAAGAAAATCCATTACCTGTACAATCCCGAAATGGCGCGAAACGTGATTGAAAAATTGTCTCCGATCATCAGAAGCAAATGGTTCGACTTCGCCGCCCGAAACAAAGAAGACGTTCCTGAGCTGAAGCGACTGGCCACCTTCCTGAACGAAGAAGCAGACAAATGCGGCGCCTACGCTTCACTTGAGACCGTCACAGAGGAAAAATCGAAGAAAAGACAAGAAAGAACATTCAACGTGAACACGCTACGCTGCCCAGCCTGCAACGGACCACACAACCTACCTGACTGCAAGAAATTCGTAGCTGCCAGCACGGACGAGCGGTGGGAGATAGTGAAGAAAAGTCGTGTTTGTTTCCGCTGCCTGCGCAACAACCACCGCCACGCCGACTGCAGAGCCAAGGTATGTGGTCATCAGGGTTGCACCATATCGCATCACAAGCTTCTTCATCAGTCAAGACCGAAGATCGAAGAACCACGTAGTGAAGAACCACCGCGTCGCACACAAGAGCCGCCGCATCGCGAAAAAGTCGGCTCTACGTACGAAGACACGAATAACACGGCGAGCAACGGCACCGCACGGCGCGCTTAAGGTGGACTTCCGATGCTAGCGGCCGACGCGTCTGACGCGCGCGGCTCGCGGCCGACGGCCGATGCGGCCATACTAGTTACTATGAAAACGTATGGCGCCGCTTCCGATGCCAGCGACTGACGCGCGCGTCAGACGCGCGCGGCCGATGTCTATCGCATCGGCCGCGGCCGCGCGCGGCTATGCTCTGACGTCACGAAAAACAAGAATGTTTGCCAGAAATATTACGAAGATTTTACCGAAAATTTTCTTAATATTTACTATTTTATTTGTATTTTATTATCTACAAGGTCGCTCAACGTAGCGATAACACCATCTATCGAGCCACTTGAAACTACTTTTTCTTTTTTCGGAAAATCCCTCTTGCCTACATAATTATTAGCTAGACAGCGATACATGTTAAAAAGCCATGGGGACGCAACGCATCCCTGTCTAATTACTCCCAAAAATGTATTTTATCAAAATCCTGTTAAAAAAAAATGCATTCATATATTCTCTAAACCTATCAATCTATCAATCAATCAAATATTCTTTATTAAAATAAGTATTGGTTTTTTTTGTTTGTGTTTTTATGTTTTTGTTGGAACACCAAAACATAAAAACGTACCCTAAATTTCGGGGAAAATACCCTAAAGTGATAACACTCTGCACAATAGGCACGCGTCAGTCGCTGACCTCGGAAGTGAGGTCTGTCGTCGGCCGCGCGCGTCTGACGTGAGGTTCTGTCAAATATGACAGAACCTCGCGTCAGACGCGCGCGTTAGTCGCATCGGCCGCTGGCATCGGAAGTCCACCTTTATTTGAAAATCGTTCCTGTAGTTCTCACCGCAGCCAACGGAAATGAAGTAGAAACGTTCGCGCTACTCGACGAGGGCTCTACAATCACCATCATCGACGAGAAAATTACACAAGAACTCAACGTCGACGGGCCCACCGATCCAATGAACGTCCGTGGTGTGAGCGGGAAGGAACTACAGTACCCGAAAAGCAAGCGCGTCGACCTGAAAATCCGCGGCAAATACGCAGACGAAACATGCGAGCTACGCGACGTGCGCACCGTGCGAGAGCTCGACTTCGCTTCTCAGAGGGTCGGCAGAAGAGACATCGAAGATTGCCCGCACCTGAATCAAATTCGAGACGAGCTGGTATACGAAGAGGCGCATCCGAAGCTACTCATCGGGCAAGACAACTGGGATTTAATTATCTCAGGCGCGGTGCGAGCGGGACGGAAAAACAAACCCGTCGCATCGTACACGAAGCTGGGATGGGTTCTTCACGGCTGCCGCTCATCCATGACGTATCCAGAAACCTTCTGCGGTCACCTAACCATCGTTCGAAACAACGAAGACAACGTAGAGAGAATTACGAACTACTTCAAGTTGGAATCGATTGGAGTAGAAAAACCGACAGAGAAGAGCGTTCCCGAGCAGCCGGTTATGAAAATGTCAGAAGAAACAAGCCGCCACCTGCCCAACGGACGCTTCGAGACAAGATCGACAGTACAGCAGTTCGCCGCCAACCCGCGTGTCGCCACCGTCGCTATCGGCGGGAGAGAAACAGAGAAAACACACGAAATCTTACGCGACGCGACGACGGACTGCATCGATCTCAAGTCGAACACTAGAAACATCGAAGAGATCAAGAAAGAAGTTCCGAAGACAGAAGAAAGAGAGACAGGTCTCGTCACCCATCAGCGACCTGACCACGCTCACCTCCCTCGAGTCGAGCGCTTCTCGTCGTTCACACGCTTGCTACGAGCTACGGCACGCGTGCTACAGTTCGTAGACCTATGTAGGCGTAAGAAAAATGAAACAGTGTTGGCTACGAAGCGAAAACGAACGCGAGAAAACAAGAAAAACGACTCCGATTGGAAAACTGATAAGAAGACTGATAAGAAAACACGCAAGAACGAGACGACACACGCGAAGAAAAGAGATGGCAATATCGTCGGAATCGAAGCGCACTATCTCATTCGCGCCGAAAAACTGTGGTGGAAAGCGGTACAAGAAGATTGTTTTTTCGAAGATTTACGTCGAGTGAAGAGTGGCGCGGCGCCTCAACCTGGAGACAGGCTATCGGCGCTATCAGTAGTGGTCGGCGAAGATGGAGTTCTGCGCCTCAGGGGAAGAATCCACGCTTCGCCTGACATCGACGAAGAGACGGCCAGCCCGGCTGTACTCGACGGGAAACATCTTTTTACGCGACTGTACATTCAACACGTACACGAGCGGCTACACCACGGCGGTATCGAGACCGTAGTGAACGAGCTACGAGAAAGAACATGGATAGTGAAGATACGACCGACAGTGCGTGACGTCATCAAGCGCTGTCGGCGATGCAAGCCGAGTAGAGCGAAGCCCGCCTCCCGGGCCACCGGTAACCTGCCTCTGGCGCGTGCATCTCACCACGCACGTCGCCGAGGCAAACGCAGTAAACCTCCGCCCACTGACACACGGGGCGGTGACGCCGAGGCGCTCACACCCAACCACATCCTGTTGGGACCCAACTCCAACGTCCCACCACCTGGCGAGTTCACCGCAGACGACCTCACCGCGCGCAAACACTGGCGGCGCGCACAACGCCTGGCTGACATCTTCTGGGGCCGCTGGGTCAAGGAGTACCAGCCGCTACTCCAACACCGGCGGGAGCCTCGCACGACCGGCGCGCCACCCGCTGTCGGCGACCTGGTGCTCATCTGCGACCCCAACCTGCCGCGCAACACATGGCCGAGAGGACGCATCATCGCAGTCTACCCAGGGCGAGACGGCGAGGTGAGGATCGTGGACGTCGAGACCAGCAACGGGCACGTCCTCCGAAGACCGACCAAGAGGATCGTCGTGCTACCTGTTGGATCGCAGAGCTGCGACGGCGGGAGAAATGTGCACGACAGAACATAGAACGATCATTTGTACATAGTTTTTTTGTCTCAATTTACTTTACTTTGTTTTGATTAGTTACAGGATAGTTGTTTTGTATTGTTTCGCTTTGAATAAAGCCATAATTTCTTATTAGGATTAGGGCCTAGTACATAAGTTATGTAAATAGTTAGAATAGGGCTTGTATTTCATTGTTTAAGTGATTTCCCTTGAGATTCCTACCCCAGTTAGATAGGTACACATTTCCCTAGTTAAATTAGCACATAGTTTCATCAGATTTTAAAGTAAATAACACGATTAGCTTACATAATTCCAGTTAGAATTTACCCTGATTAGACTTAGTATCTCATTAAAAGGTAGGAACTTGAGAGAAATCAACGATAGAAAGAGACAGTGCAACTGTCCCTGTCGGCGCATACAGGCGAGCGAGGGGGGCCCCGACTCCCGCGAATCCGCGGTATGAGGAAGCGGGGGACGGGGTCATATAAATATTGAAATCTTTCGCGCGCGCTCCTCACTCTGTTTTGCGCCGGCAGACGATGAGAATGATATGTTTGGATGTTAGAAAATAAGTAAGTAAGTAATGAACATTGTTTCTTTGCTGTAAAATGTAAGATTGAGATAGAAATAAAGAGATTTTAGTCAAGGGGAAGAGTGCGGGGTGAAGGGGAGTGGTCGCTCAAAAATCGTATAAAAGAAGCGCCGATTCGGCGCAGATTCAGTCCGGATCCAGCACTCGAGAAGAAAACATCTTGAAGAAAGAAAACTCTCTGCGACCACTAGCCCTCTCTGCCCCACCCTCCAGCCTGGCTCACATTCTGAAGATTTCATCGGCATTTTTATTTAGAAGAAAGAAACCCCTACTTACAGTCCACGCTCCACAGTAATATTGGCGGTTACTTGCAAAAATTGCGCTGACTAGTACGTATGTCACTGATATATGGAAAAACATTGTACGCGTAATTTAATTTAAATTATTAAATTGTGCTTAAGAGGGCTATCGGAGTCCAGTGACGCCCTCATTACATTAATTAAGATTTCTCAATAAAGAAAGCCTAAATTAAAAAAGTGCTCAATAGGGTATTTGACTGTGTAAAATATAGAATCTATTGATGGCATCCGTATTGAATATGAATTTTTGAAACCATCTATCTAATCAGTTAAGAAAAATATTGGATATTTTAGGAGAAAATCGACAATGAAAATATTGTTTTTGTCTACTTTAGTCAAGTGATCGTAAACGACTGTGATTGGCCGAATGGTTGATGACGTAAATTGATTCCAGACATTTGCGTGCACTTTGCGTGTAGAGTGAGTGTCGTACATAAATACTCCAAGTCTTTTATTAAAAACAGAAGATTTAGCCAAATATAGCCGTGGTTTACCAGACCAGTGTCCTGTAAGTCGAATCGAACTAAATATGGATGAAAAATTTGTAAAAGCCGACAGCGGAAACCTGCCCAAAGTTGACGCAATAATGATAGGATTGTTTCTCAAAAACAATCCTGATTTGTATGGTGCTGAGCTTTAAAACAGTAATGTAAGTAGTTACCTATCTCATGGTCTGCTCACTCTCCAGCTTTTGGGAGATAGTCCACCAAAAACTGTCTAGCTCTTTCTATACTTGACCTGCTTACTCATAACTTTTTTTTGCTTTTAACATCCTTTGGAACCGTCACGAATAGTTTGTTGGGGGTTCGTATTGTAGTGTTATTGCACTCGGGCACTGCACACACCTTGTAAGCCATTTTTAGGGTTCCGAAGTCAACAAGGAACCCTTATAGTTTCGCCATGTTCGTCCGTCTGTCCGTCCGTCTATCGGAGGATTAGCTCAGAGACGCTTAATACTAGAAAGCTGTAATTTGGCTTATGTTTACATATTCATCACGCCGAAAAAGTGGTAATAAATTCACTGCAATAGTATACAAATACAGGAAGATTTTTTTATCACCATCCAAATTTTAATAAAATGTTTGTTTATGAAAAAAAATCGATACGTGTTTTTTCTTTTAGTATCGCTCAGTACTAAAATATTGAGATATGACTACGCAAAAATGTCTTAAGAAAAACAATTCGACTGGACACAGTACGCACCTACCTGTGCCACAGATTACTTATTAATAGTTTTTTATTATAACCGTGTCATTGAACAAAAATAAACAAAATAAGGGACTAGTATAACATTTAAACAATGTTTTGAAAGTGTTGTGTGTTCCTGTTAAGTTTACAATGCTTGGGACTCTGAAGCTAGGGCTCCGCCCCCCGGTCCTGCAGCACCCGGTCGGTACGAATACGAAACTCGATGACCAAGCGTTATGGAAAATTCTGTAGGATAAAATTTTTAAATGTGCAATTTTGACCTGCCCTTTTTTTTATTAAAAGGGGTTCTATAAGTGATACCAAACATGTAGAAAAAATTTGGATGGTGATAAAAAAATCTTCCTGTATACAACGAAATAAAAAGGAGAACTATCACGGCTAAGTAGGCTTTACAAGGTAAAGAGTTTTAGTCGACCAACTTAAAAATGTACTTTTTAGACCTTATTTGCCACTAAATCGTAGTATAAAACAAAAAGCCCCCTTCTAAATCCGTATATTGTGACGGGCAACCACGGAATTCTACCCTGCGCGTGGCGCGACATGCACTTGGCCAGTTATTTTGCACAAAAATACGATTTAAAAACTTTTTTGTAGTCTCAACAACAGTAAACGGCCCAAGTTTGAAAGCGCGTGACGTCACCATAGATTTGAGCCGCCATATTGTCAGGAAACGCGTTTTCGCGGGATATTTAAATTACATTTTTTGTTTTCTTTTTTTCTTGCACTATATGTAATGGAATGTAAAATAAACATTTTCTATAGAGTCCTTCGACATCAGTGATTAACGTAGAGCAGTTTTTAAAAACCAGTCAAGTACCCTATTGACAAACTACAAAAGCCTTCAAGCTACTTTTATAGGTTTTTTTAAGGTGGAAACATACACATTTTGAAAAAAGAAAAAAAACGGCCGCTTTTGTTTTTATTCGAAACTGTCTAAAAGTGGAATGTTTAGAACCTATAAAAGTATTGTATAACAATGGCTTGAAGGCTTTTGTAGTTTGTCAATTGAGCACTTTTTTTATTTAGGCTTTCTTTATTGATAAATCTTTATTAATGTGATGAGGGCGCCACTGGACTCCGATAGGAAACAATTGTCTAAGAAACAACTTTTCCCTTAAGTTAGAAACCGTTACAATTTGTCGTAAAATTATTCAATTCCAATTAGTTTTCTGATGAAAAATGGAATGTTAACTTGAAAGTCAAACGTTTAGGTTTGACAAACTTTAAAATTGTTTAGTAGAACTTTCATTACCGGATTTCAGTTTTATTGAAGCGAAATATAATTTCAGCGGAGTTACCGAAATGTAAAGTAAGTAATTGGACAAATGTCATTTTCAAAAACGTATTTAGAAAGCATGTAATTAAATTTTCTGTTTTGGAAATATTAGGTTACAATTTTCCACCATATTTCGTGATCTGACTTGACAACAAGCTTTAAGTTTTCTTAATTGTATTCGGCTAAGGGAACTCCCACTACAAAATTAATTACATGTGCGTCCAAGATAGCTTCGTGATTTTGACAGGCGGTTTTAGAGATTTTATTTTACTTTTTTAGGGTTCCGTACCCAAAGGGTGAAAACGGGACCCTATTACTAAGCCTACGTTGTGCGTCCGTCTGTCCGTCCGTCCGTCCGTCCGTCCGTCCGTCCGTCCGTCCCTCCGTCCCTCCGTCCGTCCGTCCGTCTGTCCGTCCGTCCGTCTGTCCGTCTGTCCGTCTGTCCGTCTGTCCGTCTGTCCGCCTGTCCGCCTGTCCGCCTGTCCGCCTGTCCGTCTGTCCGTCTGTCCGTCTGTCCGTCTGTCCGTCTGTCCGTCTGTCCGTCTGTCCGTCTGTCCGTCTGTCCGTCTGTCCGTCTGTCCGTCTGCCCGTCTGCCCGTCTGTCCGTCTGTTCGTCTGTCCGTCCTACCTATTTAGTACGGTAACTTTTGAACCGTAATAGCGAGATAGTTGAAATTTTCTCAGATTATGCGTTATTACGGCGGATTTGTTAAAAAATAATAAAAATGTCAAAAAGTTAAAAATTAAGGGGGGTTCTCAACATGAAACTAGTTTTTATCAACGTTTTTTTTTCACGCTCTATCGTAAAAACGGTAATAAATACAAGCGTCAAACTCAGGGTGATTATAGATCAAACTGTACAAAATAACAACAAATACTAAACTGGTCAAACTGGTCAAGTGTGAGTCGGTCTCGCGCTAAAGGTCCCGGACAAAAAGTTTTTTTTCTAATTTAATAATGTTGTGTTCTGTGGTGGTGAGGTACGCAACCCTCGGTGCGCGAGTAGCCCGACTCGCACTTGACCGGTTTTATTTATAAATGTTTGAGCCATCAGAACTTTTTAATACACTAAAAGAATACAGAATTAATTAACATTTATTATAATTAAAATTAATGTTTCATACGGCTCGGCTCAAACATTTTCAGAAAGTAAAATAATCGCTCTATAAATGTTTTTAAAGACATCATTTTAAGCCCCTACGAGTCCTACTGTTCGTTAGTGTGTTCGTTTCTGTTTGGAATAGTCATCCAGTATCACGCACGTACTTTTTCGATTGGAATACTATGCTGCCTTTACTTTATAATTTCAACGAAAACAGCATACTGCAAAAGCAATGAACTTCAAACGCTCAGGCATGTGATTTGGACTCAGCCTTCCATTTTAGGACAAAATAGGCGCTGAAGATATTGTCATGTCATATTCAAGACATTACAAAAGTAAACTGATTTTATCCCAATCCATTTCGCTTGTCGTCTTTCACACAATCCATACGTCTTTTCTTCCTCTCTTTCTGAAGCCATCCACATTCATATTTCATACATAACTCTCGTCTCATAATTATTTCACTCGCGTATCCCTTTCATCTAAGATAACATGTCCATACCCCGAAAGTTTTCTATCATCTGTGCAATCCTGTCATTCCTGTCCATTCTAGGTACTGTGGAGATGGTATGATTTAAATGGTATATCACGGGGTTTAACACTAGCCACTGGCCTAGATTGAATTTGGAACACGTAGCCTTAAAAGGAAAAAAAGATTCAAAGCGATAGGATTTTATTCGATCCGTGGATTAGATACGTGATTGACGTCTCATTTTTATAATAATTTTCGATACAGAAGAAAATATAGTACATCTAGCTATCTACGTGTATTTTATTGGAATAATCCTCTTGCAGCGAAGCTAAATTATAGAGACCCTACCACAGTACACTACACATCTATCTCAACATTCGCATCTCAGCTGCAAGCATTCGTTTCTCATCTGTCCCTTTTATGGCCCAATACTCCGAGACACCAAAATTTAGTAACCCTAATAACCAAAGAATTTCAGTAATCCAATCAGAAAAGAACACAGCATTTTCCTATCCAATCCCACTTCTGATACCAAAACCGTCCGGCAATTTCCCTTCCGCACCACTTACCTGACCTATATTTATACGTTTAGCAGAGTGTAGCCTGTGACGTCATCTTCGTCGATCTTTTCAGCGGGAGCATTCGTACGGAAACTAGGTATACGGTGCAGTTCCCTACATATCGGGAGATGGACTCGGTGGGGGTTTTATGTTTGAAACTGGTTATTTACCAAACATTTTTCGAAATCGTGAGACATTTCATATGCAAAAGCGGTTTCAGGGGTTGTTCAGGTGATCAAATTGAGCAACTTTTACTAAAGGAACATACCTGAATATATACAGTATAGACTCTCGGGGTGGTCAAATATATTGCTATAACTACCTCTTTAGAATTGCTAAACTTAATTGGCAGTGGGCGGGGCACATTGCTCGCAGAACCGATGGCCGGTGGAGCCGAAAAGTTCTCGAGTGGCGACCGCGTACCGGAAAGCGCAGCGTGGGTAGGCCCCTCACACGGTGGACCGACGACGACCTGGTGAAGGCGGCGGGAAAACGTTGGATGAGGGCAGCGCAGGACCGGTCGTTATGGCGATCCTTGGGGGAGGCCTATGTCCAGCAGTGGACGTCCATCGGCTGAGATGATGATGATGATGAAATACCACTTTCTCTATAAGAATGTACTCGTAGTTGTATTCAATGCTCACATTTAGCAATTCAAGTTTTAGGATAAGTGTCAAGTGTCAAGTGGTGAGAGGAGGTGATTAGTCTTTCGCCTACATCAAAACTGCCTTTAGTCACCTAGTACGACGACCACGGGAAAAGTTGGGTTGGTTTATTCTAAGCAAATTCTGGTTTTAAACGCACAGTTTCATTAAAATCGATCCAGTACCGTTAGGATCCGCTTCAGCATAATTATGTTTTCAGGATGGAATTACATATCAAGTGGTGCTAAATTGCTAATTGAGTTGGCTAGCCCTAGGCTATAATAAAAACCCGGGTGAATTAACTTGACACCTGGCTCGCACGTGGCTCGGAATAAAAAACTCGGAAAATTCGGAAAGAATAACTCGAAAATGCTAAAGAGCAGAGACACGTGCAACGGCAACTGATATGCTATGCGCACGTGCGAGCCAGGTGCCTAGTTACTTCGCCCGGGTTGTAGTTCTAGGCCATAATTATTATTTTCTGACAAAAAACGCGCGAACAAATATTTCACGCCTCCAAATTCAACTTCAAAAGCATGTATCAAAGAAAACGTTCGACTTTTATCTCACGCTTCAAGAATACGCTCTCACGTTATCATTTTTACTACCTTTATGTGGGTGCGCTGAGTCGATCAAATCTTTGAAGAATGTTAGGTGCGAAGATTTTTTCACTTCGCTATCTTCCTTTTAGGGTTCCGCACCGTCTTTTGTCCGGCAGTCAATCAAGGCATAATTCTATCAAGGCTTTTTACTACCCCGTGTGAGATTGGCTTACATGATAAGCCTCTGTGATCGAATGGTTAAGGGCCTATGTCGAAAAATTATTTAAGCGAAACAGGCGTGGAATAGCTTATATTACGACCAGCACTGGTAGCATGCACACCCGCGATAGCCGTGATACGGCTTTCTGACCGCCTCTTCTCTACGGGGCGCCAACGTTCCGACGCGGTCAACTTCAAAAAAAGATTTGACGTTTAATAAGTTTAGTGTGCTTCAAGCTCCTATATTCAATAAATTATGTTGACTTTGACTTTGATTCCCAAGGGGGACACCTAGTGATATGTCACTTTGTGCGTTTTTCCCCAGTTAGAACATTGCAGGCTGAATCACCTGATTGTCTAAAAAGAAAGATGATTTCGTGCTTCGGATGGCACGCTAAGCCGTTTGTCCTGGCTATTATCTCTGGTGTACCTGCGGTACAGATTACTTCGTAACAGATATATCACTTCCTTAAGGTGGACTTCCGATGCTAGCGGCCGACGCGTCTGACGCGCGCGGCTCGCGGCTGCGTTCCGATGCGGCCATACTAGTTACTATGAAAACGTATGGCGCCGCTTCCGATGCCAGCGACTAGCGCGCGCGTCAGACGCGCGCGGCCGATGTCTATCGCATCGGCCGCGGCCGCGCGCGGCTATGCTCTGACGTCACGCAGAACAAGAATGTTTGCCAGAAATATTACAAAGATTTTACCGAAAATTTGCTTAATTTTTACTATTTTATTTGTATTTTATTATCTGCAAGGTCGCTCAACGTAGCGATAACACCATCTATCGAGCCACTTGCATTTTTTTTTTCGAAAAATCTCTCTTGCCTACATAATTATTAGCTAGACAGCGATCCATGTACAGGTTAAAAAGCCACTCAAGGGTTCTCTAATTACTCCCAAAAATGTATTTTATCATAAACCCTGTAAAAAAAATTGCATTCATATATTCTCTAAACCTATCAATCTGTCAATCAATCAAATATTATTTATTAAAATGTGTATTGGTTTTTTGTTTGTGTTTTTATGTTATTGTTTAAACACCAAAACATAAAAACATACCCTAAATTTCGGGGAAAAAACCCAAAAGTGATAACACTCTGCACAATAGGCACGCGTCAGTCGCTGACCTCGGAAGTGAAGTCTGTCGTCGGCCGCGCGCGACTGACGCGAGGTTCTGTCATATGTGACAGAACCTCGCGTCAGACGCGCGCGTTAGTCGCATCGGCCGCTGGCATCGGAAGTCCACCTTTAGAGAACAATACATTTTCAAGCTTTAATTACCTATTACCAGACGGTCTGCGTAAAAATGTGCCTAGTCAAGTTTACCACAGCGTTGTTCTAACTTCGTACAGTGCGCGATGAATGAGTGGCACAAAAATAAAGCAAGCGTATCGCTTACGATGCGATGCGTCAAAGTATAGGTAGTTATCTCGACCGCGTACCGGAAAGCATAGCGTGGGTAGGCCTCTCACACGGTGGACCGACGACCTGATGAAGGCGGCGGGAGCACGTTGGATGAGGGCAGTACAGGACCGGTCGTTGTGGCGATCCTTGGGGAGGCCTATGTCCAGCACTAGACGTCCATCGGCTGAGATGGTGATGATGATAATGTACGACTGCGGTGAATGTACGCGGAGCACTGTATGAATAGTTACCAACTTCAATCCGAACCCTTCAGTTTTTAGCCTACCTTTTGCTTTACATATTTTTTTCTTATGAAAAAAGCTTTACTACACTCGGATTGTCAAGAATAATAAGGTTTGTGGTATAAAGAAAGAAATCCTCTACAAAAAAGGTGATAAAGATAAAATTATAACAAAGGTTCTGAGCCTTATTGTGGTGGAATCCTTTTGGGAATACATTATATTTGGGATTGCGTGGGTGCTAAATCTGTGGGTGCTAAATCTTGAGTTCAGACCTGGATACTTCATTCTTCGACTGATTAGAATAGGCTATAGCTAGGCTATAACAACTTTTACCGTGGGAGCAAACCGATCGGAGCAACTAAAAAATTTGCTGTTCCATACTAAACTACAATGTCGATGCGCGAGTCCGCGACTCAAATGTATGCAACAGCAGTTTTTATTTTGCTCCGATCTGTTTACTCCCATAATAAAAGTTGTTCAGTTTTATTGGTAGACTCTTAGTTTAAAAGGATGCAAATGATATCGATTTCACCCTATATATGAGAGCGCTATATTCTTGGTTCAATGCAATTTGAATCAAATTAAAGATTGAAAAATTAAGTCTCGGGCGGGACTTGAACCCGCACCCTTCCAAACCGGGGAAGTGCGTTATCCAATTTCGCTACAGAGTCCACTAGCCAGAGAACAAAATTTTCAATCTGTTGCGTCTGTTGTCTGTTCAATGCAATTTGCTTTCACACAAGACAATTGTCTTGACTGAAAGCAAATTGCATTGAACCAAGAATATGGCGCTCTCATATATAGGTAATATCGTAAAGTAATTTCTTATTTCAAGAAATCTTTTTTACCCGTGTGAGTATGAGTGAGAGAGGAAAACACCAGTGCTTACTGTCTTCCTGCAGGTACCACTGAGAGGTGGTGAGGCAGTGCTGCTAATATAAATTTCTTGATGACCCGCTTATGTAGGCTCGTTTCCCCGGATTTCCCCGATTTCCAATCATGAAAATTCCCCGACACTGTAATATTCAAGAAGTAAAGCATTTTTTCATGCAAAATGTGGTTTAATGTTTCATAAAATTAGCTTATCAACTTCTTTGTCTTATATCTTATCAAAAACTCTACTTAAATATTTAGAACCAAAGACCAAGACCGAGCTCTTTAAATAAACATTTAAAGAAAAGATGAGTTTTATTCATTATTTATATTTCTTTCACACTTTCGATCTAAGAATATATAGTTCGATACAGTTCGAATTTTAACAATTCCTCTTCATTAGACATCCTTTGTTCGACATTTATTACAAATAGTAGATTCCCCGGTAGATAGATAGAACAAGAAAATTCACACATTTTTTAAATATTAGCCAAAAACCGTAGCCGTTGAACGAACGTCATTGGTCAAACACCGCTACGATGCTACAGCGAGCGTAGCGGGATGTCTACTACGCTGCAGTGTGTAGCAATTTTAAATTTGTTTTCTTCTTTAAAAAAAAGGTACGTGGCTGGTGTATTAAAAATAAATCGACACAAAATCTGAAAAAATCGATCGAAATCACAGGTGCATCCACCATTGTTCCAAAAAGATAATATTTGATGTGATCTAAGGTCTCCCAGGTAATTTCGTCTATGGGGTAATCACATTGCAACTTTCTATTAAGAATTGCAACTATTGTACTTATAAGAATCACGATTCAGTATGCCTACCATGAGTTTACACTGTAGTAAACTACAGTAAAACTACTGTAGTAAACTATAGTTTTTGAATTGAATTTCGTACAGCGCTCCTAGTGGTTACGGTGAGAACTAATTCTGCCTTATAAAATTGGCGCCGCAACTACATTATAGTAACGTACAGTGAAAACTCATGGTAGGCCTACAGTTCTTCTCCTAAAAGATGCATCTAGAAGTCAGGTGTTGGTACAAAGAGAAGATCTGAATCGTGATTCTTATAAGTACAATGGTCCCATAGTTGCAAATATTCCGGTTCTTCTCTTTATAATTAACACAAGTGCGATTACACCATATTTCGCTGTTCTGGTACCCGCTCTCGCTTTATAATAATGTGTTCGCTGTTCCGTTGTAGAACTATAATTACTCCTCAAACCCGGTACATGGTAAGGACATGTTCTGCCTACAATTATAAGTATCAGCACAACGATTATGTTTCATGAGAAATTTCATAAATATGTTTCTGAGGTGGAGACCAAGCTTCATAGCCTAGCCCACCGCCGCCTGGTTTTCTACAGATTGTACTTCGATGAGTGTGCCCAAGAACTGCATGAGCTCATCCCACCTTCCCCTTTCTACTATCGGACTTCCAGACGCACCGCGGGATATCCCCCTTCTTGATTGACATCCCACATATCCGCACCAAGCGCCTTTCTGAATCTTTTTTAATGCGCACAGCCAAGGAGTGGAATGCCTTCCCTGCGTCAATATTTCCGAGTACTTACAACCCGAATTCCTTCAAAGTACGAGTGAACAGGCATCTTCTGGGTAAGCTCGCTACATCTACGACCCCATCTTCGTCCTGAGGACTGTATTGAGGTCAAGAGCAAACCCATAGTTAATAAAAAAAAAGTCAAAAAGGTTACCTAACTAGGTATATATGATTTGTTTTTCTCCCCAATTTTCTTTATTAAATTACTTAATTTTGTTTTGTTTTGTTTTGCCTTTAGTTAAGTCATAATAATGTAAATAGTAGGTAGGTACCTAACTGTATTCAAAATTGTAGTGTTTGTTTTAAATATATTGTTACAGTATTGTTAATTTTTCTTTTTTGGTTTGTTAAGTTTGAGCAACATAAATATCTACTGTAATTTCTAAAAGTGGAAACTGTTTTGGCTAATTCGTTAATTAAGTTTTGTAATCCAAGTGTAAATATTAATGCTGTATGTTTCTCTAATGCAATAAAATAAATAAAATAGTTGCAATTACCACAGGGAGACTTTAGCTCTTATATCAATGACTGTACAAACACTCTGATTTAATAAGACTGTTAATTTAAAATTTTCTCACAATTTACTGCAACATTAATAAATGTACAGTTGAACTAGTTTACTTTCAACTTGTAAATAACTCCTAACCAGGTGCATAAAGGTAGGTCATGCTTTCCAATTACACCGCACACCTGTGCTGGGTATTCAATTTGTTTTATTATCACAGTTCCAACTGCTTGAGCGAATTACAGGGGTGGAATAAAAGTATAATTAAGCGACTAGATTTTCTATTTAAGTTGCTCACTTGCATCTATTTAGGCCTAATCATGTTTAAATATAATGATGTACCTTTCATCAGTATCGGCAATTATTTTTTGTGCCGATTGCCGATTGCCGTCTGCCGTCTGCCGATTTGGTATAGATCAAATCGGCAGACAAGTTAGTGAGCTACCGGGCGAGGTACTCTAGATGTTAGCGGGGGCGGGTGATGTAGCGGGGAGGGGAAGTGCGCGCCGCTCACCGGCGGCAACACAAAGCAGTCGCACGTGTTACCTCTCCTCCCGCAACGTCTGTACCCCGTGGGACGGTCCCGTACTAACTTGTTATATTATAGACAAGTAGTGAGCCCATCGGATGCCATTTTTAAAGGTAACCGCATATCATGACGCGTCTCATCGGGGCAGAGCGGGTCGCATCGCAGCGGTAAATACATACTTCGCACACTAGAGCGTACCGGGTTGCCAGTCGCAACGCATTGATCGATTTTTAGTTTACTAGAGACATTGTAAAAAGTATGGTATAGCTTGGGTATAGCACATTACCCCAGCTGCGTGGGGGCTGCATTGACAGGAATCCGCTGCGCAATAATGCGACTAGCTCCGGCCCGACATAGTATGCGATAGTTCATATAAATTGTATAGAAGCGATTTGGGCGGATTTTCGCACTGCTGCCTGTCGAAATAAGTTGACACAATGCGATTGTATACTAAACAAACATGTGTGCCTGCATTATGTTTCGCAGAGACAAAATGTTCATAAACTTCATTACTACCTTGCAGCCATCACAGTAGCTATATTACTGCTTAGAATTTTGGGATAGCGCATTTAAACCAGTTAAAATTATTTAACCAGAGATATAAATTTAAACCAGTCTATGAAAATTCCAATCCTCAAACGTTTAAGATTTCAAACCCTGAGTTCTTTAAGCAAATCTCTAAAAGGAAAAACTAGTTTCCTCCAAAATGTACACCACCACAATTTCACATTTAAAGAAGTCCATTTACAGACCCCTACGTCCACGGTATAAGATCATAAATGGTTTGATATTTGAGACTTCATAGTATACTAAAACGAACGGTAAAGGATATTTATTAATGGTTTGATGAGTTTCATAAAAGCGGGGTTGTAGCGGAGCTGGTAGTTTGCTTAATGCAGCGAACCGAGCATTCGTTTAAATAATTCAAAATGCTTTTATACGCACTTGGTCGGAAAAACGTACTTATAGAACTGAACTCATAAAAGACCGGTTCACGACTGGGGGTTCAGTAGATTTAGGGCTGCCATCCGTCCGGGTTTCCCGGGATTTGTCCTAGTTTGAAGGGTGTCCGGGGGCGTCCGGGCGGGTTGGTCACAAAAGTGTCCGGGGGAAACCCGGACACTTCCTGTGTCCGGTTAAACCGGACTACTTTATACATAATGGTAAAAAAGGCATTAAAACAACAACAACAACAACAAATATACTTTATTTTACACCAAGACATAAGAGTAAAATACAGAGAAAAAAATACAAAAAGGCACAAAATAAGGCGGTCTTATCGCTAAGAAGCGATTTCTTCCAGACAACCTTAGGGTAGAGGAAACGGTGTACGAAGAAAGGTAGGCGGTGTTTTCAGATAAATGACCAGAAATATCAGTAAATAAAAAAACAAGAATAAACCTATTATAAATACATCTAAATGCAATACATAGATAAGTATATATAATATATATTCCTATTATATATATATATATATATATATATATATATATATATATATATATATACATACACACATCATATATAAATACGCGTACTACTCAACTAAACACGATAGGAAAACATGAACTATTGACATAGGAAAAGATTTAAGTACCTACTTACATTCGGAGAAAAAATCGGAGAGGGTCAGTGATCAAGGAAATGCGACTTAACACCACTTAAAACCAATGCTACTGAAAATTTTAAAACGATACAATACAACGTCTGACGCGTTTATAACTTTATCTATTAAACAACGAAAATTCGAGCTCACTCCGCTCGCTCAATTATATTTCTATTGTTCTGCACTCTGAAGCTAAACTCGCACTACATAAACTCATCATATTGCAGTTAAATCACGAGCTCTCTTCGCTCGCTCTGGGTTGTGATTGTATCGCAAACCTAAACTAGTTGCATTGCTGATAATCTTCGCTCGCTCCTGTAACATAGATCTAGGTATTGCAGATTGGCAAAGACCTGATAATAATAAAATTGTAGAGAAATGTCGAACTCGCTTTGCTCGCTCCTGGTTTTAATTCGTGTTGAAACCACCTACCTAGCCATATTGCAAAATCTTGAGCTCGCTCCGCTTGCTCTATTTTTTTAAACGAAAATTTTATGTATTAACAGAGCGTTTTTTTGTAGCTCATAAATAAACATTTTCATTATTGTCCGTGAAAAATTTCAGATTTTACTGAAATGTCCGGGGTTTTTGAAGTCTTTGTCCAGCGACGGCGATTTTGGCGATGGCAGCCCTAAGTGGATTCGATGTTAAGCTCGTATAGTTGGTAATGAAACTTGAGTAACATTTGTCACTTTTATTTCTAACTATGAGATTAGATTTTAAAGTATTCATAAATACATATTGCCAATTTGCCGCTGAAACCTTCGAAGCCGTGACAAAAACCTGTGAATTAGACGCATATTTTGTCGGTGTACGCACGGCGACACATCAAGCTATACAAAACCAACATAAGCTTGCCGCGCAATGCTATACGTTACTCAACCTACGCGCGGTCAGCTTATGTTGGTTTTGTATAGTTTGATGTGTCGCCGTGTGTACAGGATGTAAGGGACAGCCCTTCGCAAACTACAACGGTGAACGGTGAACTCAGACCATCAAACGGAACAACTTTCACAATGGAGCCTACCTCAGGAAACGCGAAAATAAATCAGCTGTCCCATACGTTTAAGTCAGGTATTATTATTTTTTTGTTGTTGTAAGGGCTTGGTCGATGACCAATAGCTACTGCGACCTGAATAGATCTATTGTAGCTGTCACCCTAGACCTAAAGGTCATTTCCTAGGCCCACGGACTTCATGAACCGTGTTATGGTTTTGGAGGGGAGGTCCCTAATGTCAGTAGGTGTTATTACGTATCCACCTAGATGGCGACTCCTTTGACTTAAGTCAGGTAGGTACAGCAGTTTTGTGGAGGGCTGTCCCTTACACTATGTATAGCTGAAATTCCTTTTTTGCTATTTCATTGTAAAGTTATTCAGTTTGAAGGCCTAATTCAACGGTTAAATATGACTACATCTTTCTGTTTCACCCAGTATACATATAACACCTATTGTTCTGAAGCTATTTCGCTTATGAGATATTTCCCAAACCCAGTGCGTACTATGTTACCCAGCGGCTACTACCGAACTTTGTAGCTTGTTTATAATTTAGCCACTCAATTCAAGCCTCGTTTACCCCAAAGCATACTAAGGTAAACCTACTTTATGAACTATATTTGTTTGGCTATGTTCACTTATTCATGCATGTTATTTAAGAGCTACCTTGTCGGTGGAGTTATTAGCCAATATACTGTTTTTTTTTTCGATAGTGCTTTAAGTTCTTGATACGACATGGCATCGACCTTTTCTTTCACTTCGTCTAGGTCTTCCTCTGCCTTACTTCCCCTCTATTTTCATCTCCAATAAAGTGTTAAAATTCAAGAATTTTTCCTCTCCGATTTTCTAATGTTTTCAGAATATTTCTCTTTTCTTTAATTCTTACCAACACGTATTTCGATCTGTCCAAATTATCTCCTCCATTTTCCTCTAGCACTACATTTCAAAAATGGCATGTATTGATCATGATTGATTTATTAAACAATATCCAAGATATTAAATTAGGTGTTGTTAGTAGAGGTTTTAGAGTCGAGGACATGACTGTCATTCTTAATCTTTCCACCCCAGTATTTCGCCAATCGCCACCTAGGTCCGACCTGTCTACATATAGATGTTGACTGTTCTTTTATGTTTATAATAAAAAGCGTACTATTCTATACTTTACGTATACTTTTGCTTTATATCGGTCCATATGTTTTTTAGATTGAATGACGTAATAAAAAAAGAGCTCTGCCTGCGGGTCAAATTGCGCAGCAGATAACGGATCTATTCGATATAGAGTACGAGGTGAGTATGAAGAGGTGCGAGATTTCATACAATATACATTTAACTTATTCATAATAATATAAGTACGAGGAATTAATATCGTTCCGATCGGTAGAGATAAGTAAATGAAGGTAAATCATATCATCTGCTGAACAATTTGAACATAGGTCTCTTTTTACGCGATCCGAACTAACTCCATACATTTTACTTTATAAAAACGAATGTACATAATATTATACTTTTGACCACTCTTATTTAAACATGCAAATAAAATACCGTCTACAAGAAACTGATCAGCATCTTATTCCAAACACAATTGCATAGTCAATTTTTGCACTAAACGTAAAATTTTCCGAAGTTTGCTGAACCAACGATGTCTGCGGTAGATAAAATGAAAACTGCACAGCATTCTGTATGAATATTTATGTAAAATGGAAAGAAAGTACTGAAGAAAAATTCCCTACCATACATTTTGCTATTACGAGAGACAACTTCGGTAGAATCCTCTTAAAATTTCAAACAAGACAAGACTTTACATAATATAATAGTGTTCCATTCATTGTTATGTAAAATGGTTGAAATAGCCATTTTAAACTTTTAATTTATTCGAGAAATAGCTTTAGAGAGAAACGTCTCAAGTTTCGTGCCAGTACAATCTAAAACAAAATAGATGAATTCACTTTTCGTAAGATATTAAATGTAAATACGTCAGCACCTCAATTTGGAGATTAGTCTTTTATTAAGATAACGAAATAGGTACGAATAAAAGTTGAACTAAAGCTAAACTTGTAAATTAGTCTAGAAAGACTTTGAAACTCCGTAAAACATAACTATGATAGGCGTGACTCTTTGAATAAATAGTCAAAGGCGTGACTCGACTAGGGACTATGGCGATTAGCGCTTTTTCGCTAATGAACAATGCTGCCAGCGTCTTTTGGGAACCATTTCCGGGGGCCCAACCTGCACGTCTAGCATGATTTCTCTTCTTTTCATTTTCGAAAAAAGAATCAAATTATGATAAGACGAATATGTACCATGAAAAGGTTCGTTGAAATAGCAACATAAGTCTGCGCACTAAAAGCACATTGCCTATCATGTTTTAGCAGGCGCTTCAATAACGACATTGCGGAAGTAAATCACGATAATCTATGTAATTGGAAGATTGAAAATAAACATAATAACATATTCATGTACTTTGTATTTCACACTTACAACCATAATCCCTATCGAGGTGGCCAGAAACTTTACTATCACCACCCATTTATTCCCCGTGCAGCCGTCACAAGATTTACTTGTTTAGGGTTTCAACAAGACGCTACGTAGCTATTTGATAGGACATAGTCCCACTACTCTTTCCCAATACCGTCACTGGAGACAACAAGCAACCACTCAAAATAATGGTCAATGAAGTCCAGCGAACGCGATGACTCTAATATCTAGTCTTGGAACTTCCAACGCATTGTAGGTGGCTAGTCTTTGACTCCCGAAGAGTTCTCGATCGGCGACTGCGTACCGGAAAGCGCAGCGTGGGTAGGCCTCCCACAAGTTGGACCGAAGACCGGGTGAAGGCGGCGAGAAGCCGAGAACACGTTGGATGAGGGCAGCGCGGGACCGGTCGTTTTGTGGCGATCCTTGGGACAGGCCTATGTCCAGCAGTGGACGTCTACCAACTGATAAATCACTTAAAACAAGTCATCTCTCAATTGCATCGTGCACACACGGGAAGAAAAGAGATGGAAAAATACCTGCACGTCACAAACTATAACATCAATGTTTTATACAGGAAAAAGTGATACCATTCCGTTAGTAATGTTGCCACTTGGCTCGGCAGACGTCTCAAAACGCACACAACAGTGTTCTCACGATTTCTACTCGGCTAGGTAATAACCTGGAGTTTTACGGAATATTCCACAGGCCAGGGCCGTTTTTGTATTTATGGTTTGGGCCCCAAGGATGCAAATGTTTAAGATGTGGATTTGATACCGATTGGATAGGGTAGTTACTTACACAATAACACCCCTTTCAGCCTAAACCACAGTCTTTTAGTACGAAAACTGCAGCTATCGACTCCACAATATTCTGATCGCCATCATCATCATCAGCCTATACAATGTCCCACTGCGGGGCACAAGCCTACCCTTAAGGAGCCACTTAGACTTTACATACGTACGCTTTAGAATACCTTCTTCAGCGAATGCAGGTTTCCTCACGATGATGTTTTCCTTCACCGTTTGAGAGCAGTCGGTATTTCTTACATAAGTTAGAAAAACTTATAGGTACATGGCATGGTTTCCGTACGGATTCGAACCCGGAAATCAAGATTAAGTTTCCATACCTCTCCGCAACGCGCCACCGCAGTATGGAACTGCTGATTTTTGTTGTGCTCCGATTGGTTTGCTCCCATAGTAAAAGTTGTTCAGTTTGAGGGGGTAGACTCTTAGTTTAAAAGGATGCTAATTATATTAATTTCAACCTGTATACCTTTCATACCTGTGTGTTTTTGTGTATTTAGAAACACACAAAATAATAAGTTTTTGTTTTTTGCTGGTAATTTGTTACACCGCTAGCTTTCTTGCGCGTTTGACAATTTTATAGTCTTAAACGGCGTTGTAATTTAAAAATGAAAGGTCCTCTCTTACCTTAAGGCCCTAACTACGTCCCTGTAAAAGAGTTTCTTTCAAAGAAAATCTACGTGAGCGGAATAATCATTATTTGTTTCCGTCAAGGACATGTTCCCGTGTTGTTTGCTTCGGGTTTTGTAAGATTATTGCGAGACAGGGTTGAGAAACAAATATATGTGTGTAAACACATCTACATACATACATAATATTACGACCACAATCATATTCTTGTTGGGAAAATGCTATATAAATGCTAATTACTTGTTCGTTAAATAAAGGGTCCGACTTTATATGCTGACGGTATTTTAAGAGGATGATCAGACCATGAAACTGAACAACTTTCTGTAAGGAGCCAACATCAAAATCACTAAAATAAACATTCGGGTCATTTTATCGCGATTTCGATGTTGGTCCCATAGAAAGTTGTTCAGTTTGATGGTCCTGGTCATTTCCTTAAAAACCCTGTATAGGGTTTCTCTACGGGACCAACATCGAAATCGTGAAAAGCTTACCCATACATTTGGCTCGAGTAGGTTTGCAGTTTTGAATGAAAAAAAAAATTCCGCGATTTCTATGTTAGTACGAGTACCTACCTTATAGAAAGTGGTTCTGTTTCATAGTATGATCATCCCCTTAAAAAACCGTCAGCATATTTAAAAAAAGAACCCTATACAGGGTGTAAGTGAGAGCCTAGCAAATACTGAAAGTTGAAACGGTGAACTCAGACCATCAAACTGGTCTAATGGTTAAGAGCATTGGGCTCTCGACACGGAGGTCGTGGGTTCGATTCCCACGGGGGACACCTAGTGATATGTCACTTTGTGCGTTTTTCCCCAGTTGGTTGGTTGGTCTGAAAAGAAAAAGTTGGTCCTGGCTGCTATCTCTGGTGGTAGTAGTCGTTACATAAAAACCACGTCAGAGGCCGTAAGGCGGTCTGAAAAAATTCTGACACCAGGGCTCTGCCCACATGATAAGAAAGAAAGACTATGGAGGCTACCCCAGGAAACGCGAAAAAAAATCAGCTGTTCCATACATTTTAGTCGGCACAGCAGTTTTGTATGGGACAGCGGAGTTTTTTCGCGTTTCCTGGCTAAGCCTCCATAGTGAAAGCTGTTCAGTTTGATGGTCTGAGTTCACCGTTTCAGTATTTGCTTGTCACTTACACCCTGTATAAATGTAGGTATTGCGGTGTCACTAATTGGCTCATCATTTATCAGTATGTATTTTTTTGTTTTTAGTATGATAGCAGACCGTGGTATCGTAGATCTCTAATTCAGACCAATTCAGAGTAATAATTTGTATTTTATTGTACCTAACAGAAATAAGGGATAATATTGTTTTCCCCAAACACTCAATTATTCACTCAACATGTTGCCATCAATTTTCCAAAATTCAAAACATGTTTATTGATGTTTCCATATCCGGTCGTTCGGCGGATTTCGCCGGATGTACACAAATCCGGTAGTTTCCGGTTCGGTGAGTAAGTCAAGCATTACTTCCGTCGTGTTGCCTTTCGGGCTTTACTTTATTTAAATTATTGATTAGGTTTTTTTAGTGTGCAGTATAATTAGTAAATAGTATCTCCATCTGATACCTACGTCAGAGAACTAAAGTGGTTGACATAGCTCAGAAAATTAGCAAGCTGAAGTGGCAATGGGCTGGTCATATCTGCCGAAGAACTGACAACAGGTGGGGTGTCAGAGTTCTAGAGTGGAGACCGCGAACTGGTAGGCGTAGTGTGGGACGCCCTGCTGCCCGTTGGAGAGGCCACCTAAAAAAATAGCGGGGAGCGACTGGATGAGGAAGGCCGAGGACAGAGTTTTGTGGCGCGCCTTGGGAGAGGCCTATGTTCAGCAGTGGACGATGATAGGCTGATGATGATGATGATGATCTCCTTAGTAATCTTCATCTTTTCGTGTCAATTGTTCTACTATTGTGTTTCTATATTTTATGGGTCCGAACACCTGCACGAGAAGCTACATTAGACGCTGTCAGGCTTGCCGAATATCTGGCCTGTAAAATATAGGGTGGCTACGGTGGCTACATGAAAAACTACACAAAACCAACATAAGCTGGCCGCGCGCAGGTTGAGTAACATAATTATAACATCGCGCGGCCAGCTTATGTTGGTTTTGTATAGCTTGATGTGTCGCCGTGAGTACATACATGAGTCCAATGACAAAAATCGCACTAAATAAATTGCAACTGGACCATGATTGGACCGCGTGCGAACCACAACTTTTAACACGTTTGGTATTGTGCTATTCATTTGACAGATCGCTCAGACGTTAAAGGCTGTCAGTAACATAGCAAATAAGTCAAGATTAGCGCGATACGGAATTCAGCACAGTTGAATAGTAATTGGATTGCAATGTGATTAAAATTGAAATTGGATTAGGAATTAGGATTGAAATTGGATATTTTAAATTAACGCAATTGCCCAATCGGTCCAATGCCTGAACCAGGAGGTTCAGTGTCTCAACATTGCACCACCAGCTCTTTCCGACAATGTCTTCAGGACAGTAGCGTAGCGAGGCGAAAAATATAGATTAATTGAGCTCAGTCTATAACCAATTCGTAGAGCAGTGAAAAATCGAGCTCGCTCCGCTCGCTCTAAGTTTCTGTTTCAATTACTGTACCCAAAACAACCCTAAAGAGTTCTGACCAATGTTCTGTTCTTATTGTACAGCTAAACGCCGTACTAACTTCGCTGGATCCATAGCTTTTAATTGGTTACTTTGCACATGTTTTGTACGTAAAAAGCTCTAGCCCCAACAGATTTGTGTTGAGGAGAAAAATCAAGGTCGCTTCGGTCGCTCCAAGTTCCCAATTTTGCATAAATAAACCAAAAGATGTCTGACCACAACCAGAAAAGATGTGCTAAGAAATTTCGAGCTCGCCATGCTCGCTCCGTTACTTTTTGGGTTGGCCTTTCTTATAAAGATAAGGGGGCGGCAAAATCGGTTCGTGCCCCTGGAGGCAGAAACCCACGCAACGCCACTGCTTCAGGAGACCATTGGTTGCCATTGGAGCTGCCTCGCACGCGACGCATCAGGGAAACCACCCTACTGTGTAATATGGCATATAATATTATATCCAGGACTAAAAATGTCCCGCCCGAGGCATACACGACACCGTAGAGATTTGCTCTTCGAATACATGAATACCCCATTACATGCTAAATCGTATGCTAATACATTTTATTGTACGCATCACAGATTTAGGTCGCTTGTATTTGAGATTTGTCATGGATTTTTTGGAGCGATGACAAGATGAGAGTGATTTTGGGGATGGATTTTCATGTTGAGGGTTTCTTTCTACGATAGTATATTTACATACATTAAATAAACTCACGACCATAATCCCTTCCGGGGTGGTCAGAAACATATATTGCTACAACTACTAACATTTTGTTCAAGAATGTAGTTGTAGTAATGCTCACATTTAGCAATTTAAGTTTTTTAGAAAAAAAAAAATTAAATTAAGAATTGAATAAAAATTAAATTAATTTTCAGGATGGAATGACGTGTCAAGTGGCGTCGGAACCACACTATAGTATACAGGGTGCAAAAAAAAGTATCTTTACCGTTTAAACTACGTACTCTACCCATCAAACTGAACAACTTTTACTATGAGAGCAAACCGATCGGAGCAAAAAAAATATTCTGTTGCATACATTTGAGTCGAGTAGGTATTGGAGTTTAGTATGGGACTGCTGATTTTTTTTGCTCCAATCGGTTTGCTCCCATAGTAAAAGATGTCCAGTTTGATGGGTAGAGCATGTGGTTTAAAGGTTAATGATACCTTTCCTTAGACCCTGTATACGTACCTACGACTAATATTATACTATCTAGTCATTTGACTAGATATCGACTATGTTTGTGACCTTGTCCATTGTTGTTCCATAGAAAACAACCCTTAAATGGAACAGCCAGTGTTGCCACCCTTTTGGGGCTAGATCTAGCACTTTTTACTGTAGGTGAACTCGTTGTTTAATGATTTAGCCCGGAAAGGGCAATCTAGCCCTTTTCAGACTTTTCATTTTCTTAAAAATATTGCACCAAAATCTGAAATTTGCGCCATGCTAGCATCGCAATAACATCGAACTTTGGCGATTTGTACCATACATTGATTTATTTATATTTTTGTGGTATTTGTTCGATTATGACAACATACCGCATCTCTACGCCGCGCCGATCCGGGTTTAGTTTGTTAAATAACTAAATAATATTTTTAATTTTTGAAGTTTTTGAACCTATTAAATTGGTAAAATTTTTCTTCAAATTCTGTTTAATTTTGAAAAATGTTATTGTGATTCAATAAATACATAATTCAAATCATTAGTACATAAAGGTGTTTTTTTAGCCTCTTTTTTTACACCAAGTGTTTTCTTGGTAATTTGTGCTCCATCTAGCCCGATCTAGCCCTTTTTAGCTTCTTGAACAGCCCCTATTACTAAAACTAAGGTGGCAACACTGGGAACAGCAGATTTTTGAAGCGGCTTAAAAATACTCTGAAAACACGTTGGTAACTAATTTTTCCTCTACTGTAACCATGTCCAATGGATGTTGAGAGTCAAGCACTTTCTCAACTAATTCGGCTTCTCAAAGATCCCCGCTGCATAATCCGCTGCCAAGTGCCAGCACGGCTAGCATGCAACCGACGACATAGCGACAAAACGAGAAAAAAGTAAAGTAAAGAAACAAAGATGGAGGCAAATCTCGAATTTATCGTTTATTCGAGGATGGCATGCTACGCCTACTCCCGGAACTCCTTTGTAATTCCATTGCATTCAATTTCAACGTTAATCTATGATCGAACCAAGCTCTATCGGAAATAGCTCACTAGATTACATATTCAGTTCTATAAATAGTTAGCCCATTGATCGTTCTGTTCTATAATTGGCTAGACTTTCACCTTTAAAGCCTGAAATAGACTGCGATGGTATTTTAGATTTGCTATTTTAGACGCAGTACGAGTCTAGCCTGTATATAACATTAGCGTTTATATGTGTTAACCTTGTAAGTAGGGTTGCCACCTTTTTTTTTTGTGCATTTAAAGTACATTGGTTATTTTAGGTAAGAAAAAAAGTACATAGTATCAAAATAAAGTACCTAGAAATTATTTTTCTTAATATTATTCTAATAACTTTAAAAACATATTTTTTATTGCTTTTTGCAGTTTGTATAAAATTTGTGTCTACTACACAATTGCACAGCATCTTTACAGTCTATATTTAAATTAAAGTACAATTTTTTATCGCGCCATTTGCTCTTCATCATAGAAAAAAATCTTTCTGTGTATGCTGAAGTGGCGAGTATTGACAATAAACATGAAATAACTTTATACAAGTTTAAAAAGTTAGGTTGCGTTCAGAAATTGTTAAAATCCAGTGCTTAAGTGATGATGTAGCGCTGGAGAGTCGCGACATCGATTCAGCACGAATCGATATATTTCGTTTAACTTAAAAATATTTATTAAACTTTTCAAAATCTCAATAAAATAAAATCATGCACAATAAAGTATTTTCGTGTACTTTATTACTCTCATAAAGTATAGAGTACAATTACCTGAAATAACGTACAATACTTTATTATAAAGTACGGGTGGTGTCGCAAACCACAATATTTCTGCGGTAGCGAATAAACTGATTGGTATGTGAATATTGTATTATACATAGGTACGTGCTGCACGTAGTACCTACATGCACAAGCATCTCTTGTCTGATCTGATCTGTTTGACCCAAACTCTGGGTTGAGGGTTGTTCCCTCGGAATATTATTTAGTTGAGGGTTGTTCCCTCGGCAGTGGCCTCCAACCAACCCCTTATAGCCACCCCTTACCACACAATAAGCCAGCTGTTCTGACCTGACGATGAGGTGCCTGTTTCACCTCGCTGCGTTTAAGTATTCTGATATACCACACACACTGCTGATTGGTACTGATTCACGTCCGTGGATCTGATTCCACCGCCAACGATTGATTTTACCGCCAGCGCTCCAGACAAAGCACTGAATGGCAGGGATGTTCCCACACCTAATGAATTGAATAACGGGTGAACACACAGGTAAGTTAAAAGCACGTATTGCCTAAAAACACTCACCAAAAGGGATTCAAGAAAAACACCCGTGCGCACTGCTCGACGTTTTTACTCGTTCTGTCGTCTCACTCGCAAGACAGCTTCATTGCAGGTAAGTGAATAAAAACTAGTTTTTCATTTGATGGTAACATAAGCGTCAAACATGAATTAAGCTACATTCACACTATGCCTGTACATTATAGCATTAATATTTTAGGATTCGCGATGTGATTCGCGACAGGTGGCAACCCTACTTGTAAGGTGACCTATTTTAAGCAATTAAATTTATTAGTAAATTGCTACTATTTTAGATTCTGGAAAAATGAGAGTTATAGCCTGTTTAATCCCACTGCAGGGCAATGGCCTCCTCTTACGAATAAGGGAGTGGACCATACTCCACCATGCGAGCCCAATTGGTGGAGGCAAGTTAGTGGTCAACCTGCTGTCAGAGAATTTTAAAACCGCTTGACTAGGCCTCTGACCTGGCTTAACGAATAGTTACACCGCCATCTGACGGAGCTATACGGGCTTGACGTGCCTTTTGAAGTACAGAGACTTGACAGAGACTATCGAGATGAAATACCACTAATCGGTCACCCATCCAAAGACTGGCCTAACCTGACGTTGCGTTTCCAATACCAAAGCTCCACTACACTAACGACCTCATTAATTTTAGACCACTTTTAGACCCTTATTATGCTAAAGAAGACCTAAAAAAAATTTATTGCCTTGCAGTGCCCTTTTAGCCATACAATTAAGGGTGCACCGAGCCTATTGTGCTGCCCCCACTGGTATTGTGTTTATTTCTTAACAATTAAACAATATTTCGAAAAAACAAGAATGTCACATTGTACCTAGTCATTGCTCATTATCAATTTATCGGGTCACTGTGGATTTTTTTTTATAATGTTAGTAGTTCTCTATCTATCTATCTATCTATAACGTCACGCCTCTTTCCCAGTGGGGTAGGCAGAGACCAGGGCGCGCCACTTACTACGATCCTTACATACCTCTTTTGCCTCATGCACATCCATACCGTGAGGTTGTTAGTAGTTATTATCTTTAAAACCGCCAAAAGTGGCCACTTTTGGCGGTTTTAACGATAGTAGCTACAAGTAGTTTTTAGTACTACAAGCAATCCTCAATAGCTAGCTTAATCACGAGTAAGTCTTTATGAGTTAGTTCTCACACTAGCTCACTAGATGTCAGTGCCAGTAACAAAAATGAGTATTTGTGTTGGTTGCGCCGAGAAGTTGCAGGAGAACAACTATCTGAAATGCAATACCTGTAACTCAACATATTGCTTTGTCTGTGTCAATTTTGACCAAGAGAAGAAAACAAATCCTACTCTTTTGGCTTCTTTAAAATGCCCATCTTGCATGAATATTAATACAAGGCGCGGACAGAGAAACAGTAGTCGGACTTCCATCTTGATCCTACAAGATGGTGAATCCGATCAACCACCGCAGTCACCACCGCAAACCCCCCGCTCTGCAGACGACAGCAAAGCAGTCGGGCTCGGGTCAGCCCCAGTAACTCTGGAAAATATAAGTGCATTATTGGATGCTAAGCTAAATAGCTCTATGAATAGTCTTCGTGCAGCTCTTAAGAAGGACGTGATGGTCATGATATCAACGGAAATTAACACAGCCGTTCAGGAGCTCAAAGAGGATTTTACAGTAACAACGGATTATATAATGGCTGGACAGAGTGACTTCGAGATTAAACTGCAAGAAAAAGACAAAATCATTCGCGCTTTAGAGACCGAACAGTCAACGTTGCGTGCTGATTTGAATAACCTAAACAAGCGGTATGAGACCATGGAGAAGATCTCGAGGGACCACAATCTGGAACTACAAGAAATACCTGAAAGCCGCAACGAGAACGTGCTCACAATCTTCAAGAATATTTGCCACGCGTTGGATACCCCAATCCTGGATACTGAAATCCGTGCATGCCGCCGAGTTGCCAAATTGAACGCAACATCCAGCCGGCCACGAAACATTATAGTTAATTTAACATCGCCTCGCCTGCGAGACAACATTCTATCTGCCGTGCACCGCTTCAACAAACAAAACCCAAATGGTACCATTAACACAACACACGCAGGTTTGAATGGTGAATGTCGCAAAATATACATCAGAGAACATCTTTCGTTTGACTGTAAACAGTTATATACAGCTGCCAGAAAATTTGCAAAGGAAAATAACTACAAATTCGTATGGACAAAATATGGTCAAATATACATGAGGAAAGACGAAAACGCCAATGCTATACGAGTGAAGGATTCAACGTTTTTGTTTAATCTTAAGCAAAACTAACAAATTTACTAACCTATTTTTAAGAATTATTTCCTGATTCAATTAAAGTTATAAATAATCTGTTTTTTTTCTAAATATTTTAATTATGGTTATTATCTACTATCAGAATGTTAATAGGATAAGGTCTAAAACTACGGAACTCTTTTTAAATGCAATCAACAGCAATTATGACATCATATGCTTGACCGAAACTAATTTCAATGAGGGAGTTTTTGACGGCGAATTTTTGGATACGCGCTATAATATTTTCCGTCGCGACCGTTCTAGTACATCAGTTGGTAAAGATGAAGGGGGTGGTGTTCTTGTAGCTACAAAAAAGAACCTCAACGTCATCCGTCAGTCATCGTGGGAAACCGGGGTCGAAGACCTCTGGTTAAGTATAATTCCTAGTATTCCAAACAAGCCTATAATAAATATTTGTGCTTGTTATTTACCAAATCATCTATCTATCGATGACATGACAACTTTTTATGTAAACTGTCAAAATATTATCTTAAACTCTAGTTGCAATAACGAATTCACATTGATCGGTGATTTTAATTCCCGCTACATAACATGGACTCTCAATGAAAATAATCATTCTCTTATTCCTTCTAATCCCACAGACCGTAGAGCACGGATACTTGTCGAGTTCATGAATCTCTGTAATTTGTCACAGTTTAATAACATCCCTAATGTTAACAACCGTTACCTTGACTTGGTTCTTTCTAGTCTCGGCGAAATAAGGGTGTATGGTTCTGACAGCTTGATTCGCTTGGATCGGCATCACCCCGCTCTTGCCATCGATATATCGTGCCCAGAACTTTGTAAACCTCTGACTCCTTGTAACTCTAGGCGACTAAATTTCAATAGATGTGATTATGATGGAGTTAGGGGTGAGCTGGCTGGTGTAGACTGGTGTGATCTTCTGTCCTCACAGGACATTGACACGTGTATCACAACGTTTTACACCACACTGAACACGATAATAGAGAGGCATACACCGTATCAAAAAAAGGGTTGTAGCGGGTATCCAACGTGGTACAATAAAGCTCTAAAAAGTTGTCTGAAGGAGAAAATGAAGTTCCATAAGCGTTACAAAATGTACGGCAATCCCCGTGACTATGATACATTTTCTCTTTTGCGCGCCAGATGTAAGGTCTTGACAAAATCTTGTTATAATACGTTTGTTGAATCGATAGAGGGATCCTTGAAAAATAATGTGAAGGGATTCTGGCGATTTGTTAATAGTAAAAAAGGGCATGTAACGATACCACAATCGATGTCGCACCAAGGTGAAAGTTCCTCGGATGGAGAGGGCATATGTGAGCTTTTCTCACAATACTTCGGCTCTGTTTTTGCTGATGCAACAGTCAGCAGGGACACAGCCGAGTACTGTGATAACATGTGCACTGGAGTATTATCCAAAATGGAAATAAGGAAAGACGAAATTATGGCTAAAATTAAAGCTCTTGACCGAAATAAAGGTGCTGGGCCCGACGGCATACCTCCATCTTTTGTTGCTGCCTGCTCCGTAGAACTCTGTACGCCCTTACATATCTTGTTTAACAAATCTCTTCAGTCTGGTGTATTTCCCACTTATTGGAAGATCGCACACATAATTCCTATACACAAATCTGGTGACAAATCCCGTTGTGAAAACTACAGACCAATTAGTATTTTATCATGTGTTGCTAAACTATTTGAATCTCTGGTTTACAATTACATTTATAACCAGGTTAAGCCATCGTTGTCAGAACGTCAACATGGTTTTGTCAGAAACAGATCCACCGTGAGTAACTTACTTGAGTACAAACACTTTCTTTGCAATGCTTTTGCTAGGCGCGGCCAGGTAGATTCAATATACACTGACTTTTCTAAAGCGTTTGATAAGGTTAACCACACAATACTTTGCAGTAAGATCTCAGCCCATGGTATACGCGGTAATCTTTTCCGTTGGATCTGTTCGTACCTGAATAACAGGAGCCAGCTTGTGACCGTACGTGGCTTTATATCATCCTCTGTGTCTATCACCTCGGGTGTACCCCAGGGATCACACCTCGGACCCTTGCTCTTTGTGATCTTTATTAATGACCTGATTGACCGTCTGACTTGTCCCTGCCTACTCTATGCAGACTGAGGTCGATAAAGTCGGTGACTGTATCGCACTTCAGCGGGACCTGGATGTGATCTCGCATTGGTGCACTGAGAATAGGATGTCCCTCAACGTCGGTAAATGTTTCGTCATCTCGTTTACTCAGAAGCACCACAAAGTAATTTTCGATTACAGTCTTTCGGGTCAGAATCTGGAGCGAAAGGTCGTAGCTAAGGACCTTGGTGTCTTGTTTGATGAGAAACTCTCCTTTCGCCCGCATTATGAGCACACTGTTAAAAGGGCCATGAGATTGCTCGGCTTCATAACGAGATCTACCAAGGGCTTTAAGAATCCGTACAGTTTTCTTTATCTTTACTATGCCCTTGTAAGAAGCATACTTGAATATGCATGCCCTGTCTGGTCTCCTTATTACTCGATTCATGTGGAGAACATCGAGAGAGTCCAAAAAAAGTGTCTCAGGATCCTTTCTTTTCGACAAAATATGGGTCGGAAATTGGTGGGCTATCCACAGAGGTGCTTTAAGTACAAAATTTCGACACTTGAAAGTAGACGGAAACAGCACGACCTTGTTTACCTACATAAGATACTGCATTCTTGCATTGATTCTCCGACTCTGCTTTCATTGTTAAACATCAACACCCTCTATAGATTTCGTGCTCCACGTACTTTTGCGCTCCATGTGTATAGGAATAATACCTCGTTTTACAATCCCATTTCTAGAATGTGTCGTCTTTACAATGACCTCAGCTCCGAACATATAGAACTCGACATTTTTGACAAGAGTCTTGCACGATTTAAAAGATGCATCATTGCTGTTCTCAACCCACCACAAGTTATCAGTTAATTTTTGCATTTATAAATTTATTTATTTTAACAATTACTAACAACATAGTTTAATAGTTTAATAGTTTTTTGTAATTCAAATTAATGTAATTATATCGCTTAATTTACTTTGTTAATGTAAATTATTGATTTCAATTTTATTTTTAATAATTACCTACCTATTTTGGCTTAATAATATTTTCATTTTTTGATTGGAGCAAAATGCAATGCTTATTGAAATTTGGGTGCCTACTGTATACTTTTATGTATTTGTTTCATTTTTATGTTTAAAGAATTATTAGGATTTTAAGTTATGTAACAAACTCACTCCGCCATGTTTTAAAGATAGTGATGCTGTGTACATGTGTAATTGGATTACAATCTAGTTCTAAATATCTTATTGCAATGTAAATGGTTTCATCTCGACTGTAATCTGTACGTGTACCTATACAATAAAATAAAATAAAATAAAATAAAATAAAAGTATAAAACATAATAATCCGTAATGTTTCGATAAATTGAAAGCCTATCGGGACTACAATGTGACATTCTTCTTTTTTGGAAATGTTGTTTAATTGTTTAGAAATAAAAAAAATACAATTGGGGGCAGCACAATAGGCTCGGTAGGCTCTTAAGCTCTTTGAAAAATGGAATAATTTGTTGTTTACTTTAAACATAACTGGACCACTATACATGATCTTCCGTCTCCAAATTACCGCCTTTTGTATGTTTTGTATGTCTGTTTGTTTGTTCGAGCATCATGCAAAAACTATTCAGGACATATAATAATATTAATTATTAATAGCTTATAATTATACTTAGGTACTAACTGTTTAGGCCTCGCATGCCACCCCCGAGAAAACGATAAAAATCGAGATGTGCCTCCATCTTTATTATTTTACGTACCAGAAAGAGAACGCATGACTTTTTCTCGTTTAAATGCTTTTTCGTGGGTGGCATGCTAGCCGTGCTGGGATATATTTTATCTCGCTAAGGACGCCTTCAAATTTTCCGTAGAGTGTCGCGCCGCGGCAATGCGGCTGCAGCGCGGCTGCAGCGCTGCGCTGTCAAATTCATACAAATTAACAAAGTGCGGCCGCAGACTACTTTCTAGTTTTGCGTTAATTCATTAACACGTAAGTATAATTCCGTTTAATTCTGTAACTTGATTAATTAATGTACATTCATTTATGCTTTGTATAAAATAGTTATACAAAAGTTTAAGACTGTCATCAACAAATAAAACTTATTTCTTCGTCTTAAACAGCTGTTAAAACTGATACTAGACATGACGTATTATGTTTATGACCTTGGGTAGCAATAAATGGTTTGTATTGGCTTTACCTATCGCCCTATCCTCATCCCATCGCACTTTATCTTCCATTATACTACTATTTTACTATAACCCTTTCTTATGTAGTCCTTTGAAATTCGAATCCGATGTCAAAATGTGTTCGTTTGATATCGGTATAGATATGGAGCTGATGTCGGTAATCGTATCTCAATGAGTAAAAAAGTTATAGCCTGTAGGATCCCACTGCAGGGCAAAGGCCTAAATACAACGTCTTAAATGAATAAGCGCAAAATACTCATACACCCCAACTGATTCCATGAGAGAGGTCTCATGAATAAGGATGAGAGGGAGTGGGAGTAGGCCATACTCCACCACGTGGGCCCAGTTTGGTCTTGATGGAGGCAAGATAGTGGTTAACTTTCTGTAAGAAAATTTTCATGCCCGCTTGATAGGCCTCGGACCTGGCTGAATGAAAAGTTAGGACAACCTAGAATATTAGGACAACATTTTAGATGTTTCATGAAAGAGCGTTGAATGACCTTCAATGTTAGATGAATTTTATTGTTAGATTCAGCTAAAAAAAAAACAATAGTTAAGTTCCAAACATACAGGTTCTTTCCTAATATGCTGGCAGTTTTGAAGGAAATGATCAGACCTTCAAACTGAACAATATCAGAAGTCACGAAAAAGAAAAATCTGCAGCAAGTAAAACTTTGATAACGATTAAAATATTGTGAGGGGTCGCAAGGTAATTTTTTTTTTTTTTTTTGGACAATGTCTCATAAATCATCTAGCCACATTTAAAGTACCAGAATCTAGCCTGGACTTGTATTATGATGACTAGACAACGATATATAATACATATAATGGATACAAACATCCATGACTCGGGTACAAATATTCATATTCATCATACAAATATTTGTCCTTTACGGGATTCGAACCCGCGACCCTCCGCACAGCAGGCAGGTTCACTACCGACCGTGCTACCGGGCCGTCAATTATTTAGTTACTAATTGTTTTGGCTATTTGTTTTGCGAAAACTTTGAGAAATATCACTCTATGAAGTAGAACTATCGACGATGCTCTCCCGGTCTAGCACCAGCATTATCTTGAACATAAAAAATTTTATTCCTCGTAAAAGTGTTAGTGGTTTCTATTCTACCGACGCCATATTGGAAACGTAATAAGTTTTTGAACTGGGATTTTGTTTATTGTTAAACTGACAAAAGTTTTTTTTTAGTGTGATGGGATGAAAGCAGCAGTAAAGCTATGCAGGGTCCTTCTTAATATGCTGACACTTTTTTAAGGGGATGATCAGACCATCAAACTGAACAACTTTTTCTATGGGACCGACATCGAAATCGCGAAAAAAATATCAGTCGTCCCATACATTTGACTCGAGTAGGTTTGCAGTTTTGTATGGAAGAGATGATTTTTTTTTCGCGATTTCGATGTTAGTGCTTTAGAGAAAGTTGTTCAGTTTGACGGTCTGATCATCTCCTTAAAAAAATTTCAGCATATTAAGAAGGGCCCTATATACAGGGTGAAATTGATATCATTAGCATCCTTTTAAACTAAGAGTCTATACCCATCAAACTGAACAACTTTCACTATGGGAGCAAACCGATCGGAGCAAAAAAAAAATCTGCTGTTGCATACATTTGAGTCGCGAATTCGCGCGTCGACATTGCAGTTAACGCCCAAAAACGACTTAAATAAGATGGCGTACATTATGATGGCATCTTATTTTGCGCATTTAACGTCACTTTGACAGCACTAAAGTCAGCTGTTGGTTTTCTGTCTCTTTTCTTAATCTTATTTTAGAAAGTGACAGGAATACATTTAGTTTAGTTTAGTCGTGGTACACTCCGAATCGAGGCCATTATCTACTTCTTACTTAAAACTTTCCTTATTCCACCAACACGATAGGTTTCCAGCATTCTTTAATCATTATTTAGCCTAAGGCGTGGTAATTATGACAAAAAAAAAAATTTTTAATTTTAAGAATTTTCCGCCCTGTTGTCTTTGAAGATCAATTCTAGCCAAATTAGCCCTCTTAAGTCCTATTTTTTATTTATGATTATGAAAGCTGAGAGTTGGGCGCATTTTTGGAATTGGCTAAAAAATCATAAGGTCACCTGGTTAGACTTTTAATTTAAAGTTGAAAATTAAGTTATAATTCACGGATCGCAAATTTTTAAATTTAGACCAATATTTTCATAACTTTTATCAAAGTTACGATGCTGATGATGTTATGAATAAAGGCACAATTCATGAAGATTAAGTTGCAAAAAAAAAATCTCTAAAAAGTCTTACACTTTTTTTTTAGAAGTTGTTTAAGCCGGTCATGTCGAATTTCCTCAAAAAATCGGAAAAATCATCATAACTCGAAAACTATAAAAAATCGCGGAACATACATGGGGGTGATTCGGATACCCCACGACATACCGGACCTAAATTTTACGTTTGAACGTCAACTCCCCGGCCACCCTGTATATTATGTGTCATAGTGCATACGGGCTCAGAGCAGATTGATTGAGGCAACCCCTGACTTAGTAAATAAGTACACCGCCATTTAACCGAAAAAAAATATATACCGGGCCTTCAGAAGCACTAACTGAAGATGAGATACAACTCAAACCATCACCCATCAAAATACTGACTGGAATGGCTTTGGCT
This sequence comes from Agonopterix subpropinquella, assembly GCA_922987775.1. Taxonomy (NCBI): domain Eukaryota; kingdom Metazoa; phylum Arthropoda; class Insecta; order Lepidoptera; family Depressariidae; genus Agonopterix; species Agonopterix subpropinquella. Next base: position 15,893,212 of record OV277709.1, on the reverse strand, counting down.
GCAATATTGATACAATAATACACATGTAGTGCTACTCTGTCGTGGGTCCGTAGTAAAGCTATGATATGCTGCGATGTCCCTCCCATACTGACCATGTAGCATCCTCCCAGAGAAATCATTGCGTTGCAGTGCCACAACGCAACGTTGACCTTATACAACGTGTTAATGAAATAACGCAAAACTAGAAGGTAGTTTGTTTAGAATCGAGAGCTGCATCGAATTATCATAGTTTCAACATAGGTAATATTTGTCAAAATATAAAATATTTCTTTTGTAAAATTTTAAATTTTCTGAACCCGATGACAACCCACCGCACGGGTACACTCACCCTACTTACTACCAAAACAATATTATTAAAATGTATCCATGAGTACGTTAGCGCTTTTATTCATTGCTGAAATGATAACAAATCATTTTTACCTCAAAACTTAAAATGCGAATAACTTAAAATTTTTAGTATCAAAATAATGAAATTATTGTTTCAATCTAATTATTTTGTTATAAATCAGTTGGGGTGTATGAGGTTTTGCGCTAATTCATTATCACGTTGTAGAGGAGCGTGTCTTTTCTCTGTGGGCTTGATACTAATCCTTCAGTGCACACCTAACATGCAAAACAACGTTATCCAACCGTCTCTTGTTTACTCTATCTTCTAAGAAAGCCAACTCTCTTGACAATAGTGTACCTAAACTCATGTAACACCATTCAAACTTCCCTGAACTCGAGTAGCGCCGGTCATGTATCAAACACACTGTCTGCGTACAGTGAAGTCGGAGCTAGAAGCCAATTACATCACATACTAGCTGCAGACAACTTCAATAATGGGCCGGTCTAATTGGGATCTTATATCGAGCAGTTGCAACGTCTTGGGTGGGTCTGGTCATCCTTTTTAATAGTAACTGCACTTGGAAGGCACGGTTTGCAGCATCTACAACACAGATCACAAAAACTAATAGTATAAGAGATAAGTGTACTTTTTGTATGCAATAAGTACACTTATCTCTCGGAATATAAAGGGAAATGTGCGCAAAAAAGGAACATATTGCTCGCGACAGTAATGATTCAATATATTATGAGTCTGAAAGCCAGTCGAGATATGATGTGTAAATAGTTTACAATGCTTGCGTAGTACTAAAGATTATTCGAAAGATTAGATCTGATACCGCAATGGATAATGAACACATTCAAGCTAACAAAATACTTTCTATCGCGTGGTACTTGTGGTAATGCGACACTAGGTTTCGTACTCAGCGCGTTGGTTGGTATCTCTCTATAGATCTCTATGGTCTACCATGACGGTATTCGATTCGCAAGTCAGAAAATGCTTGAAAATACTCTGAACATGGTAAACAAGACCACACTAATCTGTGCCTGAGAGCACACGAACGCCGCTATCAGTTGTGTGTAAACAGTCGCCGTGGCCATGATGATGATGATGTTGCAAATAACCATGTTCAAGTTAACAATAAAGTGCGGATTTAATACATCTACTGAGTTTCTTTATGTTCTTTCACCTTCGTCATTATATCAGCCGATAGATATCCTCTGCCACAGGGCTCCCCTAAGGTTCGCCACAACGACCGGTCCTGCGCTTCCCTCATCCAACGGGTTCCCGCCACCTTCACCAGGTTATCCACCTTGTGGGCCTACTTACATTGCGCCTTCCGGTACGCGGTCGCCACTCGAGAACTCTTTCACCTAGCCAACTTTAACTATGCCAAAAATTTTAACTGCAGGGTGAAATTGATATCATTAGCATCCTTTTAAACTAAGAGTCTACCCATCAAACTGAACAACTTTCACTATGGGAGCAAACCGATCGGAGCAACAAAAAAATCTGCTGTTCATACTAAACTGCAATGCCTCTCAATCAATTTCACCCTGTATAGGTAACTTTAGTTAAATTTCAGAATAAAGAAAGTTTAACTAAAGTGGTTATATGCGAGCTTTTTGCCCACAAAAGTACCACAAGGAGTTTTAACCGCTCCATATACAATCCCTTGCAGCCCGATAGCCAGTTCCTCGTGCTGGTGGGAAGCTGTGTATAATTTTTCAAGAACTTCCGAACTAATTAGTGCCCTGTGGACGTTGCGGGCTATTAGTCTTAGTTCAAACTACTACAGAAGATATATGGATGTCGACTTCTTCCTTCGTTTTTGACCACAGTGAAGCCAAAAGAAGGATAATGTTGTTAACGATGATGAAAGCTTGTTTGTATTTTCTGGGAAAATAGTACCACTGTCACAAATCTATTTGGAATCCTAAGGTAATTAGTCAGTATGTCTCTATAATCGCGTGAGCGTCAGGATGTCTGGACCAAGCGAGCGATTCGATTTTTAAGCTATGCACGATTTAGTACCTCTTTAGTACTATTTGGTACTTATCATCAAATATTTAGTACCTCGCTACAAACGGAGAAAAATAGAAAAACAGTGGTCCAGTCATCCTGACGATCAGGTTGTCTGGACCCTTTTCTTTTTACAGAGTTGCAGTCCTCCTACCTTTTTTATTTTTACATAATGATTTAGTACCTAATTAGTATAGGCAACAAAAAAATTCCACGTTCCTTAGATGTACCAAAAAAAAGGTAGCATCTGAATCAAGGTCATGAGAGATTTTTAACTTTAAACAATACTAAGTTTTAGTACGGATTAAGTACTAAATCGTACTTACCTTCAGATATTTAGTACCTCGCTGTAATCCGAGAAAAAGAATAAAAACAGTGGTCCAGTCATCCTGACGGTCAGGTTGTCTGGACCATTTCGTTTGACCAAGTTCTAGTCTTCCTTCCTTTTTTATATTTCCATGATGATTTAGTACCTAATTTGTACAGGTACATAATATATATTTTTTCCAGATTCATTAGAAGCACAAAAAAGGGTAGCATCTGAAAATCAAGGTCATGAGAGATATTTAACTTTAAACAATACTAAGTTTTAATACGTATCAGGTACTAAATCGTACTTATCTTCAGATATTTAGTACCTCATTGGCCCCGATTCGGACTGTGCCACGACTTAACTTAACTAAATTTATTTCTGTCACTTTCTAAAATAAGATTAAGAAAAGAGACAGAAAACCAACAGCTGACTTAAGTGCTGTCAAAGTGACGTTACACGCCCAAAATAAGATGCCATCATAATGTACGCCATCTTATTTAAGGCGTTTTTGGGCGTTTAACGTCACTTTGACAGCACTAAAGTCAGCTGTTGGTTTTCTGTCTCTTTTCTTAATCTTATTTTAGAAAGTGCCAGGAATAAATTTAGTTAAGTTAAGTCGTGACACAGTCCGAATCGGGGCCATTGTAAACCGAGAAAAATAATAAAAACAGTGATCTAGCATTTCTTTTCAATCTATAATTAGATTCCCCACTAATGTGGGGAAACATAACTAACGCATTTGGTATCTGTTACTAAGCACAATATCGTGATAATATTTATCATTTGTAATAAAAATAACAACCATTACAAACATACGCACGAAACGACTGGGGTGGGGCGGCGAACTACCAATCCAACATTAAATAAAGAAACGTATATTTAAATTTTAAACAATAATATAGGGTCTTTCTTAATTTGCTAACACTTCTTTAAGGCGATGATCAGACTGTCAAACTGAACAACTTTCTATACGGAACCAACATCGAAATCGCGAAAAAAAATCAGCTGTCCCATACATTTGGCTCGAGTAGGTTTGCAGTTTTATATGGAAGAGCTGGTTTTTTCCTCGATTTCCATGTTGGTCCCACAGAGAAAGTTGTTCAGTTTGATGGTCTGGTCATCCCGTTAAAAAAGTGTGAACAAAGGCCACTATAGTGTCACAGGAAATTCTTTTTTACCCGTGGCACTACCTGTAGTGTCAAAGGAAAGTAAAATTTCCCATGGCACTACTGGTAGTGCCAAGCAGTAGTGTCAAAGGTAATAGTGATGTGAACCGGTTTCAAGAAAACCTTAAAAAAACCGGTTTTGACAAAAACCGAAAAACACCGGTTTTTATTTTAAAAAACCGATTAGATTCATTAATATTTTAAATGTGTCAGTTTATTAAAATTTTGTATAAAAATGAGAGACATTCGATAAAATATCCTGAAACTAACTATTTAACGAACAAATAAAGCAGCTTTATTAAAATATACAGCCAAAATACCTCTTTTTAGCGGGACTTATGTCAGTTGAATATTGCATTACATGAATCTCAATAATTGTTGTGTATCCTGAGTTTTAGTAATTGACTTAGGTATTTCTTTTAGTCTTAAGTCATCATAATCTTAATCAATAAACGTCAATTGCTGGACAAAGCTTACAATACTTATTCTGGGCTTATTTTAGTGTATAATCATTAAATATAAATAAATATCTTGGACAATGTCACACAAATTATCTAGTCACATTTAAAGTACCAGAATCTAGCCTGGACTTGTATTATGATGACTAGACAACGATATAGAATACATATATAGATACAAACATCCATGACTCGGGTACAAATATTCATATTCATCATACAAATATTTGCCCCTTACGGGATTCGAACCCGCGACCCTCGGCACGGCAGGCAGATTCACTACCGACTGTGCTACCGGGCCGTCAAAATCATTGTTTCCTAATAAGATTTAAAAAACCTAAAAGTAATCGGTAAAAACCGGTTTTTTCTCAAAAGTAATTAAAAAATACCGGTTCCGAAAATTGTAATCGGTTCACATCACTAAAAGGTAATATATGATTAAGAAGGACCCTGTATATTGAGTCACCTTGAAAAATATTTTAACGCAAAATCTTTAACAAATCCTTCAAAATCTCATTGAAAATCAATCTGTCCCAAATGTAATCGTCGTATAATCTCGGTGAATGTTTGAACTGCTGAAAGGCTCACAAACAAGGCTACATGAAACTTTCATACGTTGCCTCTCGCTCTCTCTTTAATGGCATCGTATCGCCATTTACATATGATCGGTTTTCTCTGTTACACTTTGCGGTGTTAAGTTTCTTTTTTTATTTTTAAAAATCTAACATTTAAGGAAGGAGCGTCCTTTCCTTAGTGTTCGCAAAAGAATTATTCAGTCGCTTTGAACAAGTAGATAGGTATGCACGGCGACAGATCAACCTACCCATAGTTCGACCTTATGTCCATGAACATAGAGTTCAACTATGGGTAGGTTGATCTGTCGCCGTGTGTACCATTGATAGAAAAACGGCAAAAAATCTTAGATAGATTTTGTCTTATTGTGAGCAAATGAACGTCCTACAGTACCAGTAGGTTTACCGATTTTCATTTATGCAATAAATATTATGAATTATGAACACATTTGGGTCGAGTAGGATTGCAGTTTTGTATAGAAAAGCAGTTTTTTTTGCGACTTTGATTTTAGTCCCCAGGAAGTTGTTTACATTCATGGTCTGATCATGCCCTTAAAAAACAGTATTTCAAGGAAACATAGTAGTTTTAACAATCTTAAATGGCTATTGAATACAGTTACACAATAAAAATAAATAAATTACCTACTCCATTACATAAGATATCAATGTCTACTACCTATTAATCGATAAATGTGTCACATTGACAATATTTACATTTCACATCATTATAAAGATATACATTTTCCTCGTCCGTGCAATTATCTCCGCAAGGTTTACCTAAGCTGGAAATACCGGTGTGACTTCTTTAAAGGTATTCTTGAGGTCTCATGGACGTAGTTTTCATTTTGACTGCAAGTTCTGTGGTCCAAAATTTTATGACGTCATAATTTATGGATGTCAAACTATTTTTTTAAAACTAGTCATGTGGGATATTAAAATTACGTGAAAGGGCTTTATACAGTGAATCTAAAAATAAACTATATATTTTTACTGTTTCTCACATTTATTTTAGTGCATTTTAATACCTGCATAAAATATGCGAAATAGGAATATTAGTACCGAATAGGTCATATTAGTTTCACACATATCCTACCGGGCATAATCTTTTGCCATTTGATCTCGGTAATCTTGAATGGCAATTAGACAGAGTAAGGTCAGGTTCTTGGCTTAGTGTTCAACTAAACTCCGATAGTTATCGACCTATCTGTACAAAAAAGTCTACCATTTATTCACCGTCCTACAAGTAATTAATAATTACACGCACTGAATCGATTAAAAACCAAAACTACGTGTTGAATAAATAAAACAGTACGATTAAATTTTCATCTCAGTTGATAATAAACACTGTGCTGCGTCGGAAATGCACATGAAAATAACAGTGGTTTTATTTTATGTGAGTACAGTTTTATTGATTTCACTGTGTATTGTGTTGTGATTGTTACTGTAGACATTGTATTTTATGTGCACTAATGTAACAATTTTCTTTTGATAAAAAGTTTTCTGGCTTAGTATTCAAAATATTGAATTTTCATAACAAATATCTCGAGGCCTTAAATATGCTAGAAGTAAATCTGGATGCAATTGCAACTGTAACGGAAAACACAAAAATATAGTTTGGTACTTTGTATTTTGGTACCATGATGCGGAGTTTCTCTGCGAGATCGAATCAGAAATGAAGAAATTCGCAGAACCCGGCATAGCCCAAATAAGTGCTGATATGAACTAAAGTGCAATAGGTGGGGCACGATACTCGCAGAAGGGGCCGAAGAGTTCTCGAGTGGTGACCGCGTATACCGTCCCAGCGCAGTGTGGGAAGGTAGTGAGCCTTCACAAGGTGAACCTGGTGAAGGCGGCGGGAACCATTGAGGGCGACGCAGGACCGGTCGTTGTGGTGATCCATGGAGCGGCCTATGTCCAGAAACATATATTTTTTATTACGGATGGGTTTGCTCTTGACCTCAATCCAGTCCTCAGGACGAAAATGGGGTCGAAGATGTAGCGAGCTTACCCAGAAGAAGCCTATTCACTCGTACTTTAAAGGAATTCGGGTTGTAAGCGCTAGGAGATACTGACGCAGGCAGGGCATTCCGCTCCTTGGCTGTGCGCATTATAAAAGATTCTGAAAAGCGTTTGGTGCGGATATGTGGGATGTCAACCAAGAAGGGGTGATAATGATAACCCGCGGTGCGTCTGGAAGTCCGATATGACGATAATGATCAATGACGAAATAACCTTTCCAATTAAAATGGTCTGCGAATCGGTTATCATCGAGAACTGTGAATATTCTGGGGTTTTACCAGCAGTTTCCCAAGTGGACTAATAAATAAATAAGGAAATCTCTTATGTATAATTTTCAGTTGGTGACCATGGTTCATTTGAAGCCAATAGACGATGACATGCTACTATTTTGGAGGAGATGTAAGTTTCTCAATCTCATCTTAATCATTTTTCTCTCTTATCCCATTATTTGGGGTCAGCGTATTACGAATATACAGGGTGTAACAAAACACCCAAGTATAATAAGTGGTTTGAACCATCAAACTAAAAATCATTCAACATGGAACCAAATTCGAAAACGAGATAAAAAATATCAATTTTCCGTGCAGTTTTATACGAAAAAACGAAAGTGCAGTACCGACTCGACTCAAATGTGGTCATGGTGGTGGTGGGTACAGCAGATTTTTTATTATTTTTGTTTGAGTGTTGTCTCCATAATTGAAAGTTGTTCAGTTCGTGACATTTGTGGGTGTTTTGTCACACCCTGTATCATGCATTGTTCTACGTTAATCTGGGAGTAGAAGAGAAACTAAATTAGCTTATTATGCTCGATAGCTCAGTCTGTAATGAACCTGCCTGCTATGCCAAGGGTTGCGCGGTCGAATCCCGGAAAGACCCCGGGGTGGTTTAGACCATCAAACTGAACGCCCTGTATATCTTAAGGGGCCATACGTCCCGGAATCACCTGTGAAGGGGTCTCTTTATTCTTCGTTTTTCAACAAGATTTATACAAGTTGCCGAACCGAAAAAAATTACTCAGTATTCTTATGATTGAAATTACATCGCTCGATAGAATTTCTTTTCGAAAAATTCATTACTTTCTCAAACTAGAATAACTTGCAATCGTTTATAATTAGTGAAATTATACTCATAAATATTCACCATTAGTTTAACTAGTGAAAAAATCAATAAAAAGTACTTTATTAGCTCTTTTTAATCGAAAATACGGCTCACGCACGCACTTTTCGGAGGGCTCGGCAATCGCGTTTCTCATAGAAAATATTCGCCTGAACCTATGGCCCCTTGATCATGTAACACAGGAGTGTGACGTAATTATAATTATGTAATGTAGTCTGCATTAGACAAATAAAACCTCGACTTTAATAGAGCCTTTTAGCCACCGTCTCTGTTGTCCACTTTAGCTGATGTGAATTTTGTCAAAAGTGTCTTTAGTGATAATGAGTGTTAGTTATTTTCATCTCTAATAGCCCAATTATTAAGATTTCACAGAATCCATACACTTTTTATTTAAACTTTATGTGCAGATAGATAATTATGATAGGTACGTCATAATTATGTCCTATTACCTTTACGCATTACATTATCAATACCACGACAAACTGTCAAGCTATCGACACAATTATCATAGAAACTGTTTACGATATGAATTACTTTCAATTATAATCAACATTCTCTTATCATGAATCAACAAAAACAAATCCACTTATAATATAGTACAGTTGCTTGCAGATTTAATTATTAATTTGTGAGACAAATACATTGTATAGAATAATTCTAGTATGCAGGCGACTGTATTTAAGAAAGAGATACTTTGTACAATTATACAAGGTGTAAACTTAATTGGTTATATAGTTTTCTTGGTGCTCAGACCATTAAACTAAACAACTTTTACTATGCGACCAACACCAAAATCGCGAAAAAAAAAATCTGCTGTCCCATACAAAACTGCAAACATAACTCGACTGAAATGTATGGGACAGCAGATTGTTTTTTTCGCGATTTCAATGTTGGTCCCATAAAGAAATTCAGATTGATGGTCTGAAGCACCCTTTTAAGTGTCTCATTTAGTTTTACAGCCTGTATATGTCATAGCACCAAAAGATTTCTAATTGAGCACCAATTTATATGGATAATATTTTACCGTTTCGAAATTTCAGTATAGTATCGTGCTATATTTTGGTCAATTTTACTATATAATATTGAAAAAAGATAGCCATTCAGCGAGGAAATGCGGCCAGCGTTTTGGGTACCCTCCCACAAGGACCGAACCTGCACCACATCCTAGATTAGTTTAGTCTTAAGTCACTTTATTTGTAATTATTGTTTTATATCAAATATATATTTCCCATCAAAAAGATATAGTACGAAAAATACTTTATTTTTTTACCCGACTGCACCAGAAGGAGGGTTATGTTTTTTTGAGCGTATATGTATGTATGTATGTATGTTTGTATGTTTATTTCTTTGGAACGCCCTACAGACTAAACGGCTTGATGGATTTTGACGTATGAGGTGTCGTTAGATTCGTAAAAATCGTGAGAGTGTCATAGGCCATATTATTAAGTGTCCCATTTAATTTTACACCCTGTATTTAACCATTTTATAATGATTTTATATTATTTATCGTCACAGCAGGAATAACTGGAGCTGTATCATGTAAACCGTTTACGATGTTCAGTATAAACTGCAACAAATGCGTGTGCTCTGCTGACGGGATCCCTTTCTGCACCAGGATGGCATGCGTCAAAAAGAGTAAGCTCCTATCCTATAATATAACTAAATGTATTATACCCATAATGTATTAAGAAATTTTCTAAATGACAGACAAAATCATAAGTGTCAAAATACCGAGTGTAAGGAAAAGTATCGTTACCTTTAAACCACATACTCTACCCATCAAACTGAACAACTTTTATTATAGCAACAAATCAGAGCAAAAAAAAAACTGCTGTCCCATACTAAACTGAAATACCTAGGTACTCGATTCAAACGAATGGGACAGCTGATTTTTTTTTGTTCTGACAAGTTTGCTCCTTTACTAAAAGTTGTTCAGTTCGAAGGGTAAAGTCTGTGGTTTAAAGGTTAATGATACTTTTCCTTACACCCTGCATAACTAAAGGTATTACACACATAAACCTTCCGGAAGAGATTGTTTAAATGAAATTAGGGTTGCTGCTTTTTTATAACGTATTAGCAATAAGTTACTAAATAACTCAATAAATAAAAATAAATTATAAAATCTGAGTAATTTTTATAAAATACCATAATTTATTATACGAAGGCTATAGCCGGGTTAGGGAACAAAAAATGCCCCTGACGTTATTAGCCAATGATTGGTAATAATGCTAGTTATTATTCCGTCAAATATTATCTCATAATTATTGATAGTTTCCTTGAAATGTCACTTCAAAATATTTTGAAAAGTAAAAAAAACGTTGAAGTGACATTTCAAGGAAACTGTCAATAATTATGAGATAATATTTGACGGAATAATAACTAGCATTATGACCAATAAATAGGATATATTCATTGGCTAATAACGTCAGGGGCATTTTTTGTTCCCTAACCCGGCTATAGCCGTTTACAGTAGTCAAAACTTCTATATATTTTCTGGTATTTTGTAAAGGGAATGTGCCGGTTGTCCTTTAACCATATTCATGTTATAGTTGAGTAACCCCTGAAAGATTTTCAAATTAATGATTTCAATGTCACCGTGTAATAGTAATTATTTCATAATTACATTTATGTCTATTTTTAATTTGTAATTGTATTTCAGATCCATATAATGAAACTACGAAAAGTCTGGCTGCAAAAGATCAATATGAAACAATATCAAAAATACGAAAAGATTAAAAATATAGACTTAAAAAATTACGTGGTTAAGTATTTGAAATGAAATCAAACGAAAAATTTTGACAGGTTTTATTTTTTAGTACCTACCAGGAACACAAACAAACACACAAATAAAAACTTAAGTTTTTATTTCCAAGAATAAATTCTTGTTAACAGTCACAGAACATTAAATAATATACAGGGTGTGGTTTTGGTTAGCGACGCGCTTTTAGGGGGTGATTCAGACGATAAAAATGAACAACTTTCATTATGGAGCCAACTTCGAAATCGCGAAAAAAAGTCGCTGTCCCATACATTTGATTCGAGTTAGTACTGCAGTTTTGTATGAATCTGGTGGTTTTTTTTTTTCGAGATTTTGATGAAGTTGTTCAGTTTGAAGATCTCAAGCACTAGTTGTGCAAAAAGAATTATTCGAGAAAGTCAACGATTAAAAAAGTTATGGGCGAAATAGTGAAAAAAGAATAAATTTTTTCCGAATTTTTTATTTTTGGAAACGAAGAATGATATCAAAAATTTAAGTAAAACTCCTCTGGCCCTGTACCCCGACTATTGATGTTTGATATATCGCCACTGTTTCGGTCCGCACTTCATTGTAATAGAGTTGACATTGGAACGAAAACGTTCACGCAATTGCGAAGTTTCAATGTGCGGGTAGAGGCCCTGGACAATTTAGTCAGCTACAATTTGAGCCTTAATACAATTAGATGATACACCCTTTGAGACAATTTTTTTTTTCGAATTCCGTAGATTCATTTTCAATGTGCTCGATAGTCGTGTAAGGCACGAAATCTGTGAATTTTTTTGCTGTTTCTCTGTTTGAAACGATTAAAATCAAGATGTGCCTCCATCTTTTTTATTTATGTATGTACCAAAAAGAGCGAGCATAACACAAGAACTAAAATAAGAAATTAACTACTTTGAAAATTAACAACCTAATTATTAAAGATTTACAATATGTACCCTAATTCAACGAAACTATCTACCAACCCCTCTATTCGATTCTTTATCCTTAAAGTAGTCTCTTCACTCAAAGACATCAGTTTAATGGATCTCACGTAGTCTTCTTCGGAAACAGCTTTTTCCTTGGCATCTTTGATGGCCGCAACTTCTTCTGTTCCTTTATCTAAAGAAGCTATAAATAGAAAGCAACCAAACGATTTTGCGGCACTTATTTTTAAGTCCGCGTCGAACTTTTTTCTGGGGTAGATGTTTTTGACCTGAAGGCCGAAGTTCGCTAAATTCCTACCCAACTCAGAGTAATAGTAGTTGATCCAGTCGTGGTAGTGTTTAGACCTGGTTTCGTAGTCGGTGCAGTTGAAGATCATGTAGTGGATCTCGCTGATTGGACAGCCGTGGCTGGACATTTGATAGTCGATCATACAGCAGTCCACAGTCTTGTCATTCTGAAAATGTACGGTTTGTAATCATTATTACACTTATCGAAGTGCTTGTGTTAAATACTATTACAAAATTGACAAGGCGTTAAGTTTTCAAAAATCATAACGAGTAATAATAGACTTGTCGGGGATAGAGCCATTATGGCCCCCTGCACGGCAGGCATTGCTCGCCACTGGACTACTACTCCTTTTATTGATTGTAGAATCGGAAAAAAATACTGTTTTGTTTTAAGCATTTCTGCATCGCTGCATATTTATCTCTTTCTTCTGTCTTTTTGTTTTCTTCAATTATCATAATATTTTAAGGTTATCGTGAATTATCATAAGAATAAAAATCTTGAATGCAGAGAAGATTGAGTGGACTATCTAATTCTAATGAGAAGGATTATGAGGTTCACACACTTTGATTCAAAAGTTATTATTAAGAGAAACACCTTTCCTACAATTTCTACAGGTTACAACCAATTTTTAACTTTTTTGTTAGTTTTATTCTACAGGTTAGGTTTCATTTATGTACGTGCTCTATGGACTACAGAGACCAAAAATATAAGCTATGTTCAATAGTTTTTATGTGATGCTCGAACAAACAAACAAGAATCAGACAAACGTACAGAAGAATACAAAAAAGTGATTTGGAGTCATTGACAACTAAAAACCTTATCGTAATCTTGTTCTTCTAAATATCTTCAATGTACAGGCACACTTTTTTACAGTTTTATAATACACTGAAAAAATTATCAACCAAACTAGTGTTAAATATAACCAAACTTTAGTGACTTCCAAACTGTTTTCTAGCACATAATCAAACATTTGGGTATAAATAGCAAAAGGTGTTGTTATTTATAGCCGAAAGCTTGTTTATATGCTACAAAACAGTTTGGAAGTCACTAAAGTTTGATTATATTAATTAACACTAGTTTGGTTGGTTGATAGGTTGATCATTTTTTTCAGTGTAGTTAAAATTACACATTTATTATAAGTGATTAAATAAACGAGGATAATAATAACAAAGTAACGATAAATACTTGCCTCAATTCTGAACATGATGTTGTTTTTCCAAAGATCTCCCTGTTCTATGATATAATTTGATGCATCATCTATTTTGATATTCTTTGAAGAAATATTAGCTAACCTACTAACATGTCCTTTTATTCTCTTTTTATAACTATCATTATCTATTATTGTTTGCATTTCATCTTCAATTTGTTCATAGACTATTTGCATCCCCGCACTGCTATTAAATAAGTCCCATATGTTAACGATCTTACTTTTATAAGCCTCGTAAGTTGCGGGTTCTTGATGTTTCAAAGCATATGAAAGGGAATGCAGAATGGCAACATTCTTCAGTACCAGGTTTACAGTTTCATCCTTGAACGACTTGAATTTATCGAGCACTACGTAATCTGATAAGTCTTCAAGGAGTATGACCTCATTTGGTGCTTCTATATTAGTCCCATAACAGGTGGCATATCTGAGTCTTTCGCTTTCTGGCACTCTGGCTTCTTTTAACATCTCAGAGAATTTCGGTAGAACTTCAGCGTACATATAATGTTCATTACGAAATTGTGACGCTGTTTTATTCATTTCTCGGAGATTTTCTATTATTGGTGCAATTTTGGCAATCATCTTAAAAGTGTTGCCATCTTTGTCTACAACGATTCTTTTTACGTTAGCCCCTTCATTGTCATCAACTTTCCCTACAGTTTCAAAGAAAACTTTTCCACTTTTGTATCCGCGTTCTTGTAACACATTTCCAATATATTCTAGTTGACCTTCACTTACTCCCTGTAAGTTTCCTTCGAACTCGAAATTTTTCATTTTAGAAAAACAATATTTAACAAATTTTTATTGAATCTGTTAGTTGAACAGTTCTTCTTTTGATACTAGAATTAGTAAAACTTCAATTCCTTTATACCTAGCTTAAGCCTCAAAAGAAATACGAAAAATAGAGCAAATAAATTTGAGCAATTTTGAGATTGTCGTCTTCGGGGCTACGAGTTGTATTGTGAGAGTGTCTCACTCAACTAGGTGCATTTTTCAACTGATGCCACAAATACATATTTTTTTAAAACATTTGTGTAAACATGACACGTTCAATTTATTATATTTTGCAAAATTACATTATTTTTCTTATTAAGCCGCTATACGTCCAGAAAGTACCTGGGAAGGGTCTCCTGTTTTTCAAATTACTGAATTACCATAAATTAAATACAGGATTTTAATTACTTAAAGGGAGACAAAGGACCATGACTTGAGGTATTACGCAATTATACTCAATACTCAATGACAGCAATTTTGGGACTTGAATAGACAAGTTATCTAAGCTATTTATATTCTTTATTTTAAATAATAGTATTAGTATGGTATCTACCTACTAATAAATTATTATACAGGGTGTCAGGGTAAACAGTTGCATTACTTTAAGGGGTGATTGTACCCATGATACTGAACAACTTTCCCTAAGAAAGCTATAGGAAATTCGCAAAAAAAAATCTCGACTTTTCATAAAAAAGTTCGATCAGCTGATTGCATTTAATATGAGAAATCCACAATTTTTTTACGAATTTCCTATAGGTTTCTTTGGGAAAGTTGTTCAATATTATGGGTACAATCACTCCTTAAAGTAATGCAACTGTTTACCATAACAACTGTATATACTTTCAAAAAATATTTAATTTATTTATAATTTTATTTAATGTTACTATTTTATGGATCTGTCGAATAAAGCTTTAAAGAAGTAAAAAATATATATTTATTTCTATAAGAAAGTAATATATTATAACTTATAATATGTAATTATTTATTGATTTATCATACTGGTATTGATCTAAAGTAAATCTAATCTAAACTATTATAAAACTGTAACAGAAGTGTGTCTGTACATTGAAGATATTTACAAAAAAAGATTATGATATGATTTTTACATGTCCCTGATTCCAAATCACCAATTTTTGGATTTTTTGTCTGTCTGTTTGTTTGTTTGTATGTTCGTTTGTTTGTTTGGGTGTTTGTTTGTTCGAGTATCACGCAAAAACTACTGAACCGATTTTGATGACACTTTTTTTGTTTGATAGCTTATCATCTGACTTAAAATCTGGTATATAATTTATGCGGACGAAGTCGCGGGTATAAGCTCGTATTAAATAAATTAATAATTGTTTTAAAATAAATAAAGTAATAATTGTTTTAAATTGTAGATGAATGTCTTGTCATTTGTTATATTTTTTAGAATATACTACTAATGTCTTAATTTTTTATACACATTAATTACTAACGGACTATCTGAGTGCATTTTAAGACGGGACACATAAGCCTATTTTGTTTTCTTAGTGAATAGGTGTATTTCCGTACAAATTGACAACTTTCCATAATGTAGATGCATGACAAGGTTAGTATTTTATGTGCTTGAAAGAGGGATTTACAGGTTTCAATTTGTTCTATGTTTACTATAACATAGAACAAATTGAAACCTGCATCAGGACTATTCCGCCATATTAGAATAACGTCATAACTGAGCTTGGCTGAGCCATGCATAAGCATAAGCGTAACATGTTTTTATTGATCCTTGTAAGAAACAGAATCGATTAGCATCAAAAAAGTTTTTGTATAAATTGCCCATTTTCTTGCCGACTGTACAGGGTGTAACAAAACACCCTAGTAATACTTAAGGGGGTGCTTCAGACCATCAAACTGAACAACTTTCTCTATGGAGCCAACTTCGAAATAGCGAAATAAAAAAAAAAGCTTTTACATACAAAACTGCATTACCCTCGACACATCGACACAAATGTATGGGACAGCGGATTTTTTTTATTTTTTCTCGGTGTTGGCTCCATAGTGAAAGTTGTTTAGTTTGATGGTCTGTAGCACCCCCTTAAGTATTACTAGGGTGTTTTGTTACACCCTGTACATATTTTTCAAAATCTGTGAATGCAGTTTACAATGTTCAATGTTCAAAGTTTCAAACACAAATTATCTAGCCACATTTAAAGTACCAGAATCTAGCCTGGACTTGTATTACGATGACTAGACAACGATATAGAATACATGTATAGATACAAACATCCATGACTCGGGTACAAATATTCATATTCATCATACAAATATTTGTCCCTTACGGGATTCGAACCCGCGACCCTCGGCACAGCAGGTAGGTTCACTACCAACTGTGCTACCGGGCTGTCGAGTTCAAAATGTATCAGCAGTTCAAAGTTAAGGATACTCGAAGGTCTCTTAAGAACGTTTCGATGTAGCTACAACGGTTAAGGTACCTGTAACCTGCCCTTCCACTAAAAAAAATCCACCCTGTATAGGTATGTAAAAAATTGCTACAATAGATAAAATATAGTAAGTTTTTGTGCGTTCACCAATTTTAGTATCTTTATAGTAGAGTTTATAATCAGAATATCCACGAATTAGTTGATAATATTAAATTTATTACTTATTGTTTTGATAATAAAATGCACAATATTTTTGGTGATTTAATATATGGACGAGTGTAATGTTTGACATGATAGCATTAATGTTATCAAATAAAACCTGATAAAAGGACACGTATAAATACTGAAAACAGATTTTGCCTGTACACTGTTAAAAATTTCATATCATAATGAAACTGTTAAATTTTGAAGGTGAAATAAATGATATCTCTGAAAGGCAACTGGAATTTATAAGTGAAGTGCTAGAAAAACGTGGCTACAAAAATGAAACAGTTTCAGTACAATCAGTAGGTAAACCTGGAGATAACTTTGTTGCCAGTGTTAAAAGAATCACAGTAAAGAAAGATGGAGAAATATTTAACATGATAGCCAAAGTGGCTCCACAAAATGAAGCTGTTCGAGCTGCCATGAATACTCTGGTAATGTTTTTAAATGAACACACCATGTACACAGAAGTTCTGCCGAAATTTGCTGAGCTGGAGAATTCGGCTAAAGTGCCAGTTAACGAAAGACTTCGTTTCGCACAATGTTATGGCTCCTTTTCGGAAGCACCCCACGAAGTCATTCTAATTGAAGACCTGGGTGACTCAAACTTTACTATGCTGGATAAATTGACTCCTCTTTCCAATAATACTGTGAGGATGGTACTTAAAAACTTTGCCATTTTACACTCTTTGTCATTCTATTTGAGGAAGCTAGAACCCGAGACTTTTACAGCCTTTACAAGCAAACTTATTAATTTTTGGGCTGTGATGGACGGTATTGAGGAAATAAAACAACATTTTAGTCAGTTGGAGGCGGATATATTAAATTTGTTGGAAAGTCCGAAACACAAGAATGCTTTCAAAGGCCTAGTGTCTGAAATACCAGCGAATGCATCGAAAAATGAAAAAATTGACAAAACGTCTAGGTATTCCATAATACAGCAGGGAGATTCGTGGACTAATAATTTCATGTTTCGTATGCAGGTTAGTTACGTACCTATAAATAAACTATCGACATTTTGGAAAATGATTTCCGATAAAAAGATAACACGAAAAAGAATTCTGATTGCGTATCGCAAGTCATAATTTAGTTTTTTTGTAATATAACTAATCGTAATGCTGTTGATAATTTAAATTTAACACCTCTAGTTTTTGATAAGGTAGGTACCAAAAAATTTTAAGTGTGTATTCAGACAATGAAACTAAACTTTTTCTAGTGAACGAGGGTCGAAAAACGATACAAGTTTGTTGGACTTCCATACAAAAGTGAAGATCAACCAAACGATTTTCTATGGGAGGTCCAAAACTTTTTCTTTTTTTTCGACTCATTTATGGAATTTTGTTTAGACTAAGGCTGCACCGGGCTTATTGTGCTGCCCCCAATCTTTTTTTTTATTTCTTAACAATTAAACAATATTTCTAAATAACAAGAATGTCACAATGTAGTCACTGCTGATTTTCAATTTATCGGGTCACTGCGGATTTATTTTTATAATGTTTGTAGTTATTATCTTTATTAACGATAATACGTTATTACTTATTAACGATGCAGCCTTAATCAGAATACACTAATAATACTACTACACCCTTAAAATTTTGTTAGTAATTTAAAAACTAGTGGTATTATAGCTAACTACAGCTAATATGGTCTCATCTCAACAGTGTTAAGGCTGCACCGAGCTTATTGTGCTGCCCCCAATCGTATTTTTTTATTTCTTAACAAATAAACAATGTTTCCAAAAAAACAAGAATGTCACATTGTAGTACGTCATTTGCTCATTTTCAATTTATTGGGTCATTGTGGATTTGTTTTTATAATTTTTTTAGTTAAAACCGCCAAAAGTGGCAGCTTTTTGCGGTTTTTACGATAGTAGCTAGCATAAAACATAATCCGTAATGTTTCGGTAAATTGAAAGCCAATCAGGACTGCAATGTGACATTCTTGTTTTCTGGAAATGTTGTTTAATTGTGTAGAAATAAAAAAATACTATTGAGGACAGCACAATAGGCTCGGCAGGCTCTTAAGTGTTAGGCCTGCGTCGACGACACAACACATTTTATGTTTAATGTGCACACTTGTTAATGCATACAAATATCTTTTGTAAGTCGTCCATCATCATCTCAGCCGATGGTCGTCCACTGCTGGACATAGGCCTCCCCCAAGGATCGCCATAACGACCGGTCCTGCGCTGCTCTCATCCAACGTTTTCCCGCCGCCTTCACCAGGTCGTCGGTCCACCGTGTGAGGGGCCCACCCACCTACCGGCCTACCCACGCTGCGCTTTCCAGTACGCGGTCGCCACTCGAGAACTTTTCGGCCCCACCGGCCATCGGTTCTGCGAGCAATGTGCCCCGCCCACTGCCACTTAAGTTTAGCAATTCTTTGGGCTATGTCAGTTACTCTGGTTCTTCTGCGGATCTCTTCATTTCTGATTCGATCTCGCAGGGAAACTCCGAGCATAGCCCTCTCCATTGCCCTTTGGGTGACTTTCAGCCTTTTTATGAGGCCTTGAGTGAACGACCACGTCTCTGTTCCATATGTCATCACTGGCAACACACACTGATCGAAGACTTTCGTTTTAAGACACTGCGGTATTTGGGACGTGAAGATACCGGTAACCTGTAACCGGTACCGGTAACCTGAAGTCGTCCATCGCTTTAGGCAAAATTTACTATGAGCAAACAGTTAATGGTTATAAATGGAAATACTAATCGATCTTTTTAAGCTTTGTATCAATTTGTTCCAGGGCTCAGATCCATTGGACTGCTGTATGATCGACTACCAACTATCCAAAGAGAGCAGTCCAGTCAGTGATATCCACTACATGATCTTCAACTGCACTGACTACGTGAGCAGGTCCAAACACTACCACGACTGGATCGACTACTATCACTCAGAATTGGACAAGAGTTTAGATAACTTTGGTCTTAAAGCTAACTACGAATATCCAAGAGAGAAGCTCGATGCTGATTTGAAACGATATGGAAAACTGTCTTTTGGACTTTCTGTAGTTCTGTGCAGCGTTTTACTTAGGGATACTGCTGATCAAGTTAATATGAAAGATGCTTTTGGAAGTGATGACATTGAAGAGTTTGCAAACGCTACTAGATTGTCAAATGTTAATGAAAAATCTAGCCAGAGGGTTAAAGAACGGCTTGAGGGGTTGATCGATAGTTTTCTAGAACTAGGCTATTTATAGAGTGTTCATTCTTAATATCAATCATTTTTCTATATTAAAGAAATCAATGTGGTAGTACATTTTATTTTTCGTGTATTTGCATACCTACTCTTAGACTTACAACAAAAATTTAAAACCGGTCAAGTATACACGGTCCTTCTTAATATGCTGACACTTTTTTAAGAGGATAATCAGACCAACGTGCTGAACAACTTTCTCTATGGGACCACCATCGAAATCGCGAAAAAAAACAGCTGTTGGCTCGAGTACGTTTGCAGTATTGTATGGACGAGTAGATTTTTTTTTGACCTTCCATACAAAAGTGCGGATCGGCCGATCGATTTTCTATGGGAGGTCCAAAAAAAATTCTCGTTTTTCGACCCATGTTTCTTTGGGAAAGTTGATTAGATTCGTGGTCTGAATACACCCTTAAAGTTATGTTACTAATTTAAAAACTAGAGGTGTATTTTTAATACTAGATAACCAATGAAATTTTTCAGAAACAATCTAGCAACCTCACTAGCAACTATAATCTCTATGCTTGTACTCGTATGTACAGATAGCGTCACGCACACGATGCTAACTTTTAATCTTTTATTTCATCATGTGTACATAAAATGTGCTTAGGATTATATGGCTTACTTTACCTTTAATCTGTTTACCTTTGGTATTTTTACAACTGTAATCTGTTTTATGTGCCTAATAAATAAATAAAAAATAAAAATAAAATAAATAGGTACCTACCATCGAGTGAAAAAACGTATTCAGAAACACAGAACCATTCAGCAATACAATTCATTCAGTTGAAACATCGGGGAGATGACAGTTCGGTAGGTATTCGCTAAGGTTTTGTGATGTATCAAACAAAACTCCGATCTGAAGGATGTTACATTTGTGAGCTCGTCGATGTTTTTGACAGCGATGCTTAGTGAATTGCCTTAGACAATTTAATAGGGACTCGCCTTGCGGTAGCATTTCCCCTCTGCCACGGTATTAGATCAATTAATCTTGCGCATTCACACCCAATTTTATACCTTATCATATATAATTATTATAAGGTATAAAATTGCTTATTATAATATAATAGCGAAACAATAATTTTGAACTTAGAACGTTTGGGGTTCACACGAGACTACTTTCATGATTTTTAACATTCAAAATTAGAATCTAAACTTATGGGGAATAAAATCCAAAGTTGCGGATTTCATGTTACCTCGCCCCCCGCAAAAAGTGGCAGAAAAGTTTCTTAGTAGAATGACATGCGTAACTCGTCCCTATTAAATTGTCTAAGTGAATTGCACTCCAGGACGAAGTTTCGCTCGCGGTGCAAACCAAATTCGACGTAATCACGGTATCTAGTACCTACCTACTTATACAGGGTGAAATTGATATCATTAGCATCCTTTTAAACTACGAGTCTACCCATCAAACTGAAAAACTTTTACTATGGGAGCAAAACAATCGGAGCAAAAATAAATCTGATGTTGCATACATTTGTGTCGCGTAGGCATTGCAGTTTAGTATGGAACAGCTGATTTTTTTGTAGCTCCGATCGGTTTGCTCCTATAGTGAAAGTTGTTCAGTTTGATGGGTAGACTCTTAGTTTAAAAGGATGCAAATGATATCAATTTCTGTATATTTTGTGACCAAATGTAGGTTTTGAAAGCCTTCCTGGCGTTATAATTATTTTAGTTTGGTTAGTAGTTACTAGTTAGTACAGTTGACCTGGGACTATTGTAAAAAAGTGGCCAAGACTCACAATCATTTTACTCTTTAAAAGTTATGAGATCTCATTTCAAGCCAAGTCTTGAGTAAGCATTCATCTCGGTCTAATAAAGTTAGAAGGCTTGGCCGACATCTTCATTAATGCCATATACAGGGTGAAATTGATATCATTGGCATCCTTTTAAACTAAGAGCCTACCAATCAAACTGGACAACTTTTACTATAGGAGCAAATCGATCGGAGCAACTAAAAAATCTGCTGTCCCATACTAAACTGCAGTGCCTACTCGACTAAAATGTATGCAATAGCAGATTTTTTTTTTTGCCCTGATTGGTTTGCTCCCATAGTAAAAGTTGTTCAGTTTGATGGGCAGACTCTTAGTTTAAAAGGATGCCAATGATATCAATTTCACTCTGTATAATTATGCTTATCCCTAAGTCATACTGTACTGTACTGTACTAATATAGTTTTTAAGTTTATGTATACTAACAATCTATGGACTTTGTCTGAAATAAAATTATTTTGAATTTTTTTTTTTTTAATTACATCTTCGTCTTTATTTTGTCATTTAGATTGACTTTATATGGGATAACTTCTAACTTTATTGGACCGAGATTAATACTTGGCTTGAATCAAGACTAGGCTTGAAATGAGATCTCATAACTTTTTAAAGGTAAAATGATTTTGATTTGATTGATTGGTCACTTTTATAGATGACCTGATGGGATCTTTATTCTTTTTGTAGATTGCTATTGCTTTTTAAATATTTATAATACGAAGATCCCCGAGTATTCTGAGATCCTTAGACCACACAGTTTAAGTAGGCAGTACCCCTGCAGCATCAGGCAGGACCAAGGAGTTGGAACCCGAAATTTATGCAATAGTATTTGCCTAATACCCACAATGTAAATACAAAATCAGCAGATGCTCAAGTGTCACTGCTTAGATTAGGCAGTACCCCTGCAGCATCAGGACTGAAGAGTTGGGACTTTAAATTTTAAGGGGTTGGAGGGGGAAATTAAACTTTTTTAAGGTTTCTATTTAGCTATACGCTAAATCCAGTCTGGATGCCAAACTAGGACTTCGGGAAGTACAGTCGGCCGCAATAAGCTGTAATACACTTTTACTCTACGTCGTAGTACTAAAGTGTATATAACTTATTGCGGCCGACTGTACCTATTAGGTTTTGATGATCAATAGTGTGTGAGTGAGTGAGTGACGAAATCCGTGAAGTTTGCGTACTAATAAAATCTAAAGTCAGGGTTATACAGGGTGTAACAAAACACCCTAGTAATACTTAAGGGGGTGCTTCAAACCATGAAACTGAACAACTTTCACTATGGAGCCAACTTCGAAATCGCTAATAGCTATCCCATACATTTTATTCGAGTCGGTACTGCAGTTTTGTATGGGACAGCTGACTTTTTTTTCGCGATTTCGAAGTTGGCTCCGTAGTGAACATTTTTCAGTTTCGTGGTCTGAAGCACCCCTTTAAGTATTACTAGGGTGTTTTGTTACACCCTGTAAATATTAGGCCCGAGGCTACAGTACTAGGTGACCACAGTGTAGGTGAAAACTCTATCGGTGTCAGAATATAAAAGTTCCCAGGAACTACATGGTCATGTAATACCTAGCCATACGTAGTATGTATAGTACTCTGTGACCATACTAATCTGTAATGTATGGGATTCCACAAATGAAACGCTCAAGCATCCGAACAAGACTGTTTTATTTTAACCACACCAATAGATATCAATATTTCATAGCAGAGGGTATGAGAGAATACAACATTCCGCAACTAGGAACTACCTACTATAATACATATATCACACAGGGTATAAGTGACAGCCTAGCAAATACTGAAACGGTGAACTCAGACCACTTAACTGAACAACTTTCACTATGGAGCCAACCTCAGGAAACGCGAAAAAAAATCTGATGTCCCATACATTTTAGTTGGGTAGGTACATCTATTTTGTATGGGACAGCTGATTTTTCACGTTTCCTGAGGTAGGTTTCATAGTGAAAGTTGTTCAGTTTAATGGAGTTCACCGTTTTAGTATTTGCTAGGCTGTCACTTACACCCTGTATACATCACACAGTACACTTATTATAAGCCTATGCCTAAAAATTGTGTATTTTTTTCTTTTTTTAGCGCGGCCATCAATCAAACTTCAATATTATACAACGTGTTAATGAATTAACGCAAAACTAGAAAGTACTTTGTTTAGAATCGAGAGCAGAATCCAATTATCATGGTTTCAAAATAGGTAATTTTTTTCAAAATATTAAACGTTTTTTTTTCAAAATTTAAAATTTTCTGAACCCGATGTCAACCCACCGCACGGGCACACTCACCCTACTTACTATCAAAACAAGATTATTAAAATGTATCCATGAGCACGTTAGCGCTTTCTTTCAGTGCTGAAATGATAACAAATCATTTTTGCCTCAAAACTTAAAATGCGAATAACTTCAAATTTTAACTATCAAAATAATGAAATTATTGTTTCAATCTAATTATTTTGTTATAAATCAGTTGGGGTGTATGAGGTTTTGCGCTAATTCATTAACACGTTGTAGTTGACAATAAAGTTAAAAACAAAACTTGTTATTACAAATATCTCGGAACTCAGTCCGAGCTGAGATATAAAGGATTGAAGTGCTCGTAATGGTAATATTTTCAACTTCAAGCCTTTATATCTCCGTCCGGCCTGAGTTTAGGGATATACATGTATATAAGTTTTGTTTGTTTCTTAATTCTGAAATAAAATGTTCAAGTTTGGTTATTGGCCGCGCCAAAAACAACGGCGAAAAATAAGGCGCCAACCTTACATACAAAACCCGCATTGTCCTTGGTTTAATTTTGATAAATTAAACCATAAACTTACTTAAGTAAAATATTTTTTCATAAAGTACATATTTTTTACAACAAATATTACAGTTTATAAACTAACCAGTTTACAAAACTGTCGCTATTTTAGAACACTTAAAATTGCGTTGGTTTCAAAAATATAGTTAAACTATTAAAACTAGGTAAAATAAACCACCAAATATAAAAACACCACTGAAGAACCATTGAGACGAAAAGATGCATAGCATAGCATATTATGTTCACGACTATATTCCCCGAGGGGGAGTCAGATATATTCTGAAAACTCAGAACATCCACGTTTCACTAGTAGTATCAAAACTGTTCAGTGTCACGGGTAGTGAGGCCGTCGCCACTTATAATGGACTGTGGGTATAAAAAATGCAACAAAATTGAAGCATGTGAGTCCTTATGAAGTTTTCCTTCACCGAAAAGCCAGTGGTGTTTCAAATCGTACATAAATACACCACGAAAAGAAGAAGTAAAATAAATGATTTAATAAGTTACTTCATATACCCCAATTCAACAAAACTGTCTACCAACCCCTGTATCCTATTTTTGAACCTTAAAGTAGACTCTTCTGTCAACAATATCAATACATTGAACTTTAGCGCTTCTCCTACACCTTTATTTATAGCATCCTTCACGACCCCAGCTTCCGCTGTATCTCTCATATTTAAAAAAGCTGCAAATAAGGAGTTACAAAAAGTTTTCTCCGCATTTCTTTGTAAGTCCGCATCCAGTTGTTCTCTGGGATAAATGTTTTCGACCTTAAGGCCAAAGTTGTCTAAATTCCTCTTCAATTCAGAGTGGTAGTGATCGATCCAGCCGTGGAAGTGTCTGGACCTAATTTCGTGGTCAGTGCAGTTGAAAATCATGTGATGGATATCATTGACTGGTGTACAGTGACTGGAAATTTGGTAGTCAATCATACAGCAGTCGACTGTTTTGCCATTCTGAAAATAAAGACGTATCGTTTATAGTCATGATCTCATATTTACCTCAGCATGACTAGTACATTTTTTTTTATTACACTTGCTCTTATCGCACCTCTTTCAGGTTTTTTTTATACAAAAACACGCGTGCGTTACATTTAGAAATCTGCGCGCCATTTTTGACAAATCGATACCAGAAGTATCAAGTTTTGGTCGAAAATGGCTTTTTTATATGACTGGATTCGAAATTTTCTGCTCAATCGATTGGTATATTCAAAATACCGATATCTAAAAAAAAAATTCCCTTAAGTCACACATTTTTGATAAGTCTAGAAAATTATTCCGCTGTGGTGAGTAAGGGGTGCATAGAGGTGGTGAGTAGTACAGTAGTAAGGCTGAGTAGGGGGTGAGTAGGGGGTGAGTAGAGGATGCGTAGGGTGTGAGTAGTGGGTGCGTAGGGTATGTTTAGGGGGTGCGTAAGTGGTGAGTATGGTATGCGTCGGATTGATTAGGGGTACGTAGGGGTGTGTAGGGGTACGAAGTTGGAGCGTAGGGGTGAGTAAGGGGTGCGTAAGTGGTGAGTAGAGGGTGCATAGAGGGGGGAGTAGAGGTGCGTAGGGTGAGAAGGGGTATGTAGGGGGCATGTAAGGGTGATTAATGTGTGAGTAGGGGGGTGTTCTTTCAGAAGTCACAAAAACAAGTCACTGCCACAAAAAAACCCATAAACAAGTCCTAAGTCCACGCGTACGAAGTTGAAGGCAACAACTAGTCTTAAATATTGTAATGAGATGCTCACATTTAGCTATTTAAGTTAAAAGATGGAAAGACGTATTGTGAGAGGTGGTTAGCCTTTCGCTCGCATAAACCACAAGAAAGCTTTAATCCCTTAATCGCCTCGTACGAAACTCACGGGAAGAATTGGGGTATGAAATGAAATAATTAACAATAAACCAAATAAGGCAAAGGGACTAAAAGATGATGGAAGATGGAAGTTATAAATTAAAGTAGTTCAATTATTTATAACAGAGTAACCATAACACTTGCCTCAATTCTGAACATGATGTTGTTTGTCCAAGGGTCACCTTGTCCTATAACTGAATATTTTGATGCATCGTCTATTTTGGTATTCTTAGAAGAAACATGAGCTAACTGACTAACACTTACTTTAATCTTCTTTTTGTACTCATCGTCTAATACTGTTTGTATTTCTTTTTCAAGTTGTTCTAGTAACGGCTCCATATCATCATTACTCAACACTTTGTTAAATGAATTAACTATCTTAGTTATAAAATCTTCGTAAATTTCTGGTTCTTGATGTTTTAAGACATATGAAAGGGAATGCAGAATGGCAAAATTTTTCAAAACCAGTTTTACAGTTTCATCCGTGAACGACTTGAATTTATCGAGCATCACGTAATCTGATAGTAGTAAATCTTCAAGGAGTATGACTTCATTTGGTGCTTCTATGTTAGTACCATAACACGCGGCATATCGGAGTCTTTCACTTTCTGGTATTTTGGCTGTTTTCATCATCTCGGAGAATTTCGGTAGAACTTCTGTGTACATGTAATGTTCATTACGAAACTGTACTACCGTATTTATTGTGTTACGGAGAACTTCTATTTGCGGTGCAATTTTGACAATCATCTTAAAAGAGCTGCCATCTTTTTCTATAACGATTCTTTTGATGTTAGCAGCATAATTGTCACCAGCTTCGCCTACAGCTTCGAACAAAACTTTTCCATTTTTATGGCCGCGTTCTTGTAAAACACTTTCAATGTATTTTAGTTGACATTCACTTACTCCCTGCAAGTTTCCTTCAAACTCGAAATTGGTCATTTTTTTAAATAGTTTTAGCGATATTTGTAGTAGTAGTAGTAGCAGTTTTTTTCATTATTTAATTTATATTTATTTAATGGTTTTAGACAGGTAATAGAAGAGGAAATACCAAATCCTTATTAACTGGTGATTTTTTAACACAAACAATAAATAAATTGTGGAGATTTTAGTTTTTAAGGCTAAATGTTGGTCTAGTACGAATGTCTCACTGAACTAAATAACTCAATTGATAAAAAACTATTGATTAGTTATCAGTACACCTGTTACACAATCATCTAAAGATAAAGATACGTTTTATTATTGTAATGGATCTTTCGAAAAGATTTAGTTTAATCGTTATACATAGTGTTAGGGAAAACAGGTGCATTACTTTAATGGGTGATTGTTTCCATTATACTCAACAACTTTCCCAAAGGAACATCAGAAAAACAAAAAATGCGACCATTCATACAAATTTAATGTTCTATTCGATCAGCTGATTGCATTTAGTATGGTAGATTCTGAATTCATGGGTATAATCAAAGCTCCTAATTACACTAAACACCCTGTATTGTAAAAAAATCGGTAAACTTACCACGTTTTTTTTAATCTTTATTTAAAAAAGGAACAAATTTAATTTTTTTGGCGTTTAATCCAATTCATCAACATAACATTCATTTTCAAAATAATGTTGAATTGTGACGATATTATTTTGTAGATGGTTTATGAGAGGGTTTATTCTAGTTAGTTCTAATTTAAAAAAAAAGCGTTTCCATATCCAAGGTAATATCGATGATTTTTCTAATATACAGAGTGTCCCGGACGTCGACGTGGAATCGGTGATAGGCCAAATCATAATAGTTACCAGAATTTAAAAGAAAATCTAAAACATGAATTTTTGAAATTATAGGCAATTCTTTTTTCGAGATAATGTAACTTGTACGTGTGTGTGATGGTTTTTTGGCTGATGTTGCTACAAATCTTTTTTTTTTTCTATTTTTTTGTATGTACTTCCGAATAGTGCTTATCTAACCTGTTGCTTTGAATTCTAGTGAACTGCTCCAGGTTGGAAGAAATAGTCACATGTTGCCGAACCATGAAACAATTAATATTTCAACCAACTTTAACGGACCGTACTGAAAAAAAAAGTACTATACGCCAGTTTGGCAAGTAGCTTTAATATTTACGCATTTAATAAGAATTCTAAAATGGTAGGTATAACACTTGCTATATTATTTCATAGAACACGGGAAAAAAATGTTTTTCATGAAATCCAGTTTCGAAAAATTTCTTTTTACCTAATAAAAATTATTCTAGTGTATCCAAAGCTTGCCTAGGACCGTAACTTTAAGATTCTAGTTTGAGTAAGACAAAGAGTCATTCCATGAAGTGGGAGTGAGACAGGTAGAGACACTTTCGAGTCAGATATGCTACCTTTTGGTTAAATTGAGGACAAATGGACTTGGGTTTAAAATTAAACACCAATTAGATGCTAAGAATTATTATTTACAAATGATGTTCAAACTGCCTTCCTTCAGCTGCAATACAATCTCGACATCTGCTTAAAAAAGATCGGATTATCACACGGGCAAATCTTCACAGGTTCGCAAGCGCAGCAATATTTTACTGACTGCCAAAGACTAAACGGCAGCAAGTACGTCGTAAGGTCACTGCGATGTCACCACTATCTTGTAACCGTACTTAATTTGGTTTTGGTTTTAATTTAAAAGATGAACTTGTAAAGCTAACATGAATATTAAGTTAAGACCTATTTATAAAAAAAAAGTAATAAATAACAGGTTGACAAAAAAGTTAAATTAGTGTTACAAAATTAAAAAATTAAGTATAATTTAAATAAAGTAAGTATTCATATTTTGGGAGGGGGAAGTCCAGCAGTGGACGTCCATCGGCTGAGATGATGATGATGAACACGTTGTAAGTATTATTAACAACAAACATGACATTGCTATATTTACTGTTAAGAACAAGTTTGTACAACAATATCAATATTTCAAGCATAAACATATGTTCACGACTATAGTCCCCGAGAGGGTAGGTAGTCAGAGATATTCTGACACCTCAGAACATCCACGTTTCAATAGTAAAACTAGGTACTAACTACTACTAACCAATTAAAGTCAATGAAATTCAGAAACAATCTAGAAACTAATCTCTATGCTTGTACTCGTATGGTACAGATAGCGTCATGCACACGATGCTAACTGTTAATCTTTTGTTTATTTCATGATGTGCACATAAAATGTGCTTAGGATTATATGGCTTACTTTACCTTTAATCTGTTTACATTTGGTATTTTTACAACTGTAATCCATTTTATGTGCCTAATAAATAAATAAATAAAACCGGTCAAGTGCGAGTCGGGCTACTCGCGCACCGAGGGTTTCGTACCATACCATCACAGCACACAACATTATTATTATTTTTTTATTTTTTTATTAGCCTATTTCATCCCACTGCTGGGCAAAGACCTCTCCCCTGCTCTTCCACTCGTTCCTGTTTTGGGCAATCTCTTAACTTATTAACATTATTAACTTAGAAAAAAAAATTTTACTTTGTCCGGGACCTTTAGCGCAAGACCGACTCAGTTTTTAGTATTTGTTGTTATTCTGTAGAGTTTGCTCTATAATCACACTAAGTTTGACGCTTGTATGTACTACCGTTTTTACGATAGAGCGTGAAGAAAAAACGGTGATAAAAACTAGTTTCTTGTTGAGAACCCCCCTTAAGTTTTTGAAATTTTTATTATTTGTTAACAACGCATAATCTGAGAAAATTTCAACTATCTAGCTATTACGGTTCAATAGTTACAGCCCTAAATAGGCAGGACAGACGGACGGACGGACAGACGGACAGACGGACAGACGGACAGACGGACAAACGGACAGACGGACAGACGGACAGACGGACAGACGGACAGACGGACAGACGGACAGACGGACAGACGGACAGACGGACAGACGGACAGACGGACAGACGGAAAGACGGACAGACCGACAGACGGACAGACGGACAGACGGACAGACGGACAGACGGACAGACGAACAGATGGACAGACGGACAGACGGTCAGACGGACAGACGGACAGACGGACGGACGGACGGACGGACAGCCAGACGGACGGACGGACAACGTAGGCTTAGTAATAGGGTCCCGTTTTCACCCTTTGGGTACGGAACCCTAAAAATAAAAAGAAAATAAATAGGTACCTACCCTAGAGTGAAAAAACGTATCCAGAAACACAGATGAGCGTTTTTTGTGGTTTTCTAGGGAATCGATAGATAGCGTTGTTACACGTCTGTGCGAATAAAGGTCAACATTTCAAAAAGTGTTTCATTAAAATAATAAAGAGGGAGAAGATGATTAAAAAGATGCCAACGCATCTCTTGATTGAATATTTCGTTATTTACGAATCATTTTAATCGAAAATATGAATTGATTTACGCCTGACATGGTTGTATGGGCTCGATCCCTTGGCCTTTATAAAAAGGGCAGGCACTGTGCCTGCCTTGACATGATTTTGATAGGATCTCGCGAACATTTCTATGGAGCGATAAACATGTCATCTGTCGAGTTTTTAGTTACTAAAAAAAATAAAAGAAAATTGCTCAATCGGGGAGAGGAGGTACTTATATATTCTGTGACCAAATGTAGGTTTTGAAAGCCTTCCTGGCGTTATAATTATTAGTTTGGTTAGAGTTACTAGTTAGTACTGTTGACCTGGGACTATTTAATCAAAAGCATTTCATGTAAAAAAGTGGCCAAGACTCACAATCATTTTACTCTTAAAAAGTTATGAGATCTCATTTCAAGCCAAGTCTTGAGCAAGTATTCATCTCGGTCTAATAAAGTTAGAAGGCTTGGCCGACATCATCCCGTGTAGAGCTAATGCCATATGAATAAATAATAATAGTACAGTACTATTAATTATCTATTCATATGCTTATGCCTAAAGGTGGACTTCCGATGCTAGCGGCCGACGCGTCTGACGCGCGCGGCTCGCGGCCGACGGCCGATGCGGCCATACTAGTTACTATGAAAACGTATGGCGCCGCTCCCGATGCCAGCGACTGACGCGCGCGTCAGACGCGCGCGGCCGATGTCTATCGCATCGGCCGCGGCCGCGCGCGGCTATGCGCTGACGTCACGCAGAACAAGAATGTTCGCCAGACATATTACGATGTTTTTACCGAAAATTTGCTTAATTTTCACTATTTTATTTGTATTTTAATATCTGCAAGGTCACTCATCCACGTTGCGATAACACCATCTATCGAGCCACTTGAAAGTACTTTTTCTTTTTTCGGAAAATCTCTCTTGCCTACATAATTATTAGCTAGACAGCGATTCATGTACAGGTTAAAAAGCCAAGGGTCTAATTACTCCCAAAAATGTATTTTATCATAAACCCTGTAAAAAAAAATGCATTCATATATTCTCTTAACCTATCAATCTGTCAATCAATCAAAAATTCTTTATTAAAATATGTATTGGTTTTTTTGTTCATAGATTCATAGATTCTTTATTGTACACAAAAACATAGTTATGAAAAAAAATTACAATAAGTCTGTGTGTTTTGTTTGTGTTTTTATGTTTTTGTTTAAGCACCGAAACATAAAAACATACTCTAAATTTCGGGGAAAATACCCTAAAGTGATAACACTCTGCACAATAGGCACGCGTCAGTCGCTGACCTCGGAAGTGAGGTCTGTCGTCGGCCGCGCGCGTCTGACGCGAGGTTCTGTCATATATGACAGAACCTCGCGTCAGACGCGCGCGTTAGTCGCATCGGCCGCTGGCATCGGAAGTCCACCGTCTTCCGCCAAGTCTTTATTTTGTTTTTAAATTGACTCTATATGGGATGACTTCTAAACTTTATTCGACCGAGATTAATACTTACTCAAGACTTGGCTTGAAGTGAGATTGTTAAGTCTTGGCCACTTTTTTAGATGAAATGATGGGATATTAATTCTTTTTGTAGATTGCTATTGCTTTTTAATTCCCCGACCCGAGTATTCTGAGATCCTAAGACCACACAGTTTAAGTGGGCAGTACCCCTGCAGCATCAGGCAGGACCAAGGAGTTGGAACCCGAAATTTATGTAAAAGTATTTTCCTAATAACCACAATGTAAATTCAAAATCAGCAGATTCTGAAGTATCACTGTTTAGATTAGGCAGTACCCCTGCAGCATCAGGACTGAAGAGTTGGGACTTTAAATTTTAAGGGGTTGGAGAGGGGGGAAAAGTTTTCTATATAGCTATGCGCTAAACCCAGTCTGCATGCCTAACTAGGACTTCGGGAAGTACAGTCGGCCGCAATCAGTTGTAATACACTTTTGTTCTACGTCGTAGTACTAAAGTGTATATAACTTATTGCGGCCAACTGTACCTGTTAGGTTTTGACGATCAATAGTGTGTGAGTGAGTGAGTGACGAAATCCACGAAGTTTGCGTACTAATAAAATCTAAAGTAGCAGGGTTATACAGGGTGTAACAAAACACCCTAGTAATACTTAAGGGGGTGCTTCAGACCATGAAACTGAACAACTTTCACTATGGAGCCAACTTAGAAATCGCTAATAGCTATCCCATACATTTTATTCGAGTCGGTACTGCAGTTTTGTATGGGACAGCTGCAGTGGCGGACTAAGCCCGTCGGAGGCCCGGGGCGGCAAAACTAAATGAGGCCCCCCGGTCTTTCCAGAAATTGATATCTACAATTCTTTCGAGCCGTGGCCAAAACTTGTAGGCAGCATGTATTTTGTCCCAGGGATATCCAGGTCCTACAATATGGAGCGAGCAAAGCGAGCCCGAGATTCGTACAATGTAAAATCTAGAGCGAGCAAAGTACAGTCGAGATTTTAAAGCAATATATCGGACAGAAAACCTAGAGCGAGCAAAGCGAGCTCGAGATTTCACTGAATTCTGGAGTGAGCGAAGCTAAGTGAGTTCGAGATTTTACTGCAATATAATGAGATCAGTGGAATAAGATTTAAATCCTGGAGTGAGCGTAGCGAGCTAGAGTTTTTTTACGACCTAAAATCTGGAACGAATAAAGTAAGCTCAAGATTTAACTATACTATGAAAAGAAAAAGACATACCATCCAAAACCTAGAGCGAGCGAAGCGAGCTCGAGATTTCACTGAATTCTGGAGCAAGCGAAGCGAGCTCGAGATTTTTCTTCATTATTACTCGATTTTTTCAGCTCATGCCGAAATCGAGGCGATTGATGTAAACAAATAGCTGAAATGAGCTTATGCTTATAATAACTCT
This sequence comes from Agonopterix subpropinquella, assembly GCA_922987775.1. Taxonomy (NCBI): domain Eukaryota; kingdom Metazoa; phylum Arthropoda; class Insecta; order Lepidoptera; family Depressariidae; genus Agonopterix; species Agonopterix subpropinquella. The sequence goes on along the minus strand of OV277709.1, from coordinate 15,859,845 downwards.
ATTGTAGAGCTCATCTTGAAAAAGAGTAGTATATTCGTGTATAAAATAAAACCGGAGCGAACGAATAGAGTTCTATAATGTTACGAGCGACGGGTTCCGGGATTGGAGTGAAACGCTAAGTCCAATTTTACAGAGTTTATTTGGGATACACTTACAAACGGTCCACCTCGCAGAGGTTCCCCTAAACGGTTTACTTCACCGGGTCCTCCTCGCAGGGATTTCCCGTGCACCACTTACTGTCACTGTTCACAGTCCACTACGTCACTACTGTGACGACACGACACGCGTCACGGCTATGACGTCACGACGTACGACACTATGACGTCAAGACCTACGACACTATGACGTCACACACTACACTGACACTATGACGTCACGTACTACACCGACACTATGACGTCACGCACTACACTGACACTAGTCTACTCACTGTTCCACTCTTAGCACTTTTCTCTTCACTAGTACTTTTCCACTTTTACTTTTCTTCCTTTAGTTTCGCACTGTTCACTGTTTAACCAAGGACTGCCTGTGACCGTGAACTCGCCGCTTTTTATACCCAGCAGAATCTTCGGGAATTCCCTTTTTCGATCTTCTTTTCTTTACTCGATTGTTTTCCTCCAGATAGTTCAAACCCCGCATTCTTTTTTCGAAACCGATCGAAGACACGCCCACTTTTCTGGTTCTTTTCAAATATTCGTAATTTCGCCTCCTTTCTCGAAGTTCCTAGACACGTTCACCCTTTTTGTCCCTTTTCAAATATTCCTTCTCTCTCTTCCTTCTAGAACATTTCTAAAAACACTAAAATCTAGAAATATTTTTGGCACGGACCGGGTTCGAACCGTCGCCCCCCAGCATGGGAGGCGGAACCTTAGACCGTAAGACCACGGCGATTGTTAATACACCCTCCGAATTTTTGAATGCCTTCTTACGTCTACCGTTTGGCACCGTTCGTGACAATAATTATGACTGGGCAAGAACTCTGTCTCAAAGTACAGAAAGCTCAAAAAAGTCAAGCGAGCGAAGCAAGCTCAAATTTTCGAAGTACATTCTGATTCCAACCACATTGACTTTTCAAGAAGCGAGCTCATAATTATGCTAACTGCATAACAACTTGAAAAAGATTGAGCGAGTGAGCGAGCTCGCAAATTCGCAATATTTTGGACTCTATTTCCTTCTTTGACTTTCAATGACTAACGTACGAGGCCTCCAACTTCAAACTGCAGTCCCAGTACCGGAGGCCCGGGCCTCCTGAGCGAGCGAAGCGAACTCATAATTATGCTAACTGCATAACAACTTGAAAAAGATTGAGTGAGCGAAGCGAGCTCGCAAATTCGCAATATTTTTGACTCTATTTCTTTCTTTGACTTTCAATGACTAACGTACGGGGCCTCCAACTTCAAATTGCAGTCCCAGAACCTGTTCTGGCATCCTGAGGTCCGGGCCTCCAACTCCAAACTGTCTTTACTTACTATACAAACGTCATTATTTTGGATTTGATTAAAAAGGCGATCTTCTCGAGATTCGGAGGCCCCCCAGGACTGGGGGCCCGGGGCGGACCGCCCCTCCGCCCCCCCCCCCCTTAGTCCGCCAGTGGACAGCTGACTTTTTTTTCGCGATTTCGAAGTTGGCTCCGTAGTGAACATTTTTCAGTTTCATGGTCTGAAGCACCCCTATAAGTATTACTAGGGTGTTTTGTTGCACCCTGTAAATATTAGGCCCGAGGCTGCCGTACTAGGTGACCACAGTGAAAAATCTATCGGTGTCAGAATGTAAAAGTTCCCAGGAACTACATGGTCATGTAATACACTAATACCTAGCCATACGTAGTATGTATAGTACTCTGTGACCATACTAATCTGTAATGTATGGGATTCCACAAATGAAACGCTCAAGCATCCGAACAAGACTGTTTTATTTTAACCACACCAATATCAATATTTCATAGCAGAGGGTATATATGAGAGGATACAACATTCCGCAACTACCTACTAAACGTTATTTTTATAATATCAAGGTGACCTCACTATAAATCTTTAGGTAGGTATGCTGTAGTTATGCAGGGTGTAAGTGACAGCCTAGCAAATACTGAAACGGTGAACTCAGACCATTTAACTGAACAACTTTCACTATGGAGCAAACCTCAGGAAACGCGAAAAAAAATCTGATGTCCCATACATTTTAGTTGGGTAGGTACATCCATTTTGTATGGGACAGCTGATTTTTCACGTTTCCTGAGGTAGGTTTCATAGTGAAAGTTATTCAGTTTGATGGAGTTCACCGTTTCAGTATTTGCTAGGCTGTCACTTACACCCTACCCTACACAAACACAACACGAAAAGAAGAAGTAAAATAAGTGATTTAATAACTTACTTCATATACCCCAATTCAACAAAACTGTCTACCAACCCCTGTATCCTATTTTTGAACCTTAAAGTAGACTCTTCGGTCAACAATATCAATACATTGGACTTTAGCGCTTCTCCAAAGCCTTTATTCATAACATCCTTCACGACCCCAGCTTCAGCTGTATCTCTCATATTTACAGCAGCTGCAAATAAGGAGTGACAAAAAGTTTTCTCTGCATTTCTTTTTAAGTCCGCATCCAGTTGTTCTCTGGGATAAATGTTTTCGACGTTAAGGCCAAAGTAGTCTAAATTCCTCTTCAATTCAGAGTGGTAGTAATCGATCCAGCCGTGGAAGTGTCTGGACCTAATTTCGTGGTCAGTGCAGTTGAAAATCATGTGATGGATATCATTGACTGGTGTACAGTGACTGGAAATTTGGTAGTCAATCATACAGCAGTCCACTGTTTTGCCATTCTGAAAATAAAGACGTAGGTATCGTTTATAATCATAATCTCACATTTACCTCAGCATGACTAGTAGGTATATGTTTTTATCACACTTGCTTTTATCGCACCGCTTTCAGTTTTTTTTTTTATATAAAAACACGCGTGCGTTTTATTTAGAAATCTGCTCGCCATTTTTAAAACAAATCGATTCAAGTATCGTAAACATTTGGTCGAAAATGACTTTTTTATATGACTGGATTCGTTTTCTGCTCTATCGATTGGTATATTCAAAATATCGATATCTTGAACAAAAAATTCCCTTACGTCACAAATGTTTTATAAGTCTAATCGAGACAATTACTTTCGGCCAAAAATATTAACGTAAGAAACAGTTAAATTAAAATCTTACTGTTAGTAAGTCTCAGTACTCGAACATTTTGTCCCTTACATCATACTAATTTGGTGTCTTTTTTTTTGGCACGTTAATTACTTACCCCTATACCTGCGCCCAAATCACCCCCTACTATGCTATATAGATGATGAGAAGGGCGTGCGTAAGTGGTGAGTAAGGGGTGCGTTGATGGGGTGAGTAGGGTGTGTAAGGGATACGTAGGGCTGAGTATTGGGTGAGTTGGGGGTGAGTAGAGGATGCGTAGGGGGTGAGTAGTGGGTGCGTAGGGGTGTGTAGGGGGCACGTAGGGGGTGCGTAAGTGGTGAGTATGGGGTGCGTAGGATTGAGTAGAGGTACGTAGGGGTGTGTAGGGGTACGAAGTTGGAGCGTAGAGGTGAGTAGGGGGTGCGTAAGTGGTGAGTAGAGGGTGCATAGAGAGGGGAGTAGAGGGTATGTAGGGGTGCGTAGGGTGAGAAGGGGTATGTAAGGGTGATTAGGGGGTGAGTATTGGGGTGTTCTTTCAGAAGACACAAAAATAAGTCACTGCCACAAAAAAAACCCATAAACAAGTCCTAAGTCCACGCGTACGAAGTTGAGGGCAACAGCTAGTCTTAAATATTGTAATGAGATGCTCACATTTAGCTATTTAAGTTAAAGGATGGAAAGACGTGTTGTGAGAGGTGGTTAGCCTTTCGCTCGCATAAACCACAAGAAAGCTTTAATCCCTTAATCGCCTCGTACGAAACCCACGGGAAGAATTGGGGTAGTCCGATCAAAGCCGAAACCACACGGCTGAAGTAACATGAAATGAAATAATTAACAATAAGGCAAAGGGACTAAAAGATGATGGAAGATGGAAGTTATGAATTAAAGTAGTTCAATCTACACTAATATTATAAAGAGGAAAGATTTGTACCTATTTTTGTATGTTTGTATGTTTGTAATGAATAGGCTCAAAAAGTACTGGGCCGATTTAAAAAATTCTTTCGCCATTAGAAAGCTGCATTCACCCTGAGTAACATAGGCTATATTTATTGCTAGAAAAGATTAGACGTCCACCCGTGCGAAGCCGGGACGGGCCGCTAGTTATTTATAACAGAGTAACGATAACACTTGCCTCAATTCTGAACATGATGTTGTTTGTCCAAGGGTCACCTTGTCCTATAACTGAATATTTTGATGCATCGTCTATTTTGGTATTCTTAGAAGACACATGAGCTAACTGACTAACACTTCCTTTAATCTTCTTTTTGTACTCATCGTCTAATACTGTTTGTATTTCTTTTTCAAGTTGTTCTAGTAACGGCTCCATATCACCATTACTCAACACTTTGTTAAATGCATTAACTATCTTAGTTATAAAATCTTCGTAAATTTCTGGTTCTTGATGTTTCAAGACATATGAAAGGGAATGCAGAATGGCAAAATTTTTCAAAACCAGTTTTACAGTTTCATCCGTGAACGACTTGAATTTATCGAGCATCACGTAATCTGATAGTAGTAAATCTTCAAGGAGTATGACTTCATTTGGTGCTTCTATGTTAGTACCATAACACGCGGCATATCGGAGTCTTTCACTTTCTGCTACTTTGGCTGTTTTCATCATCTCGGAGAATTTCGGTAGAACTTCTGTGTACATGTAATGTTCATTATGAAACTGTACTGTCGTATTCATTGCGTTACGGAGAACTTCTATTTGCGATGCAATTTTGGCAATCATCTTAAAAGAGCTGCCATCTTTTTCTATAACAATTCTTTTGATGTTAGCCGCATAATTGTCACCAGCGTCGCCTACAGCTTCGAACAAAACTTTTCCATTTTTGTGGCCGCGTTCTTGTAAAACACTTTCAATGTATTTTAGTTGACCTTCACTTACTCCCTGCAAGTTTCCTTCAAACTTGAAATTGGTCATTTTAAAAAAATCGTTTTAGCGATATTTGTAGTAGTATCAGTTTTTTATTATTATTATTTATTTATTTATATATATTTAATTTCTGTATGGTTTTAGACAGGTAACAGAGGAAATACTGGTGATTGTTTAACACATACAATAAATAAAATGTTGAGGTTGTCGATGTTGGGACTAAATGTTGTTTAAGTACGAGTGTCTCACTGAACTAAATGATTTAATTGATTAAAAAAGTATTTATTAGTTATCAGTATACCTGTTAAACAATCATCTAAAGATAAAGATACGTTTTATTATTGTAATGGTGACTTTGGAAAAGATTTATTTAATTCGTTATACATGTGTTCGGGAAAACAGGTGCATTACTTTAATGGGTGATTGTTTCCATTATACTCAACCATTTTCCCAAAGGAACATCAGAAAAACAAAAAATGCGACCATTCATACAAAGAAGAAAGTTGGAAGAAATAGTCACATGTTGCCGAACCATGAAACAATTAATATTTCACCCAACTTTAACGGACCGTACTGAAAAAAAAAGTACTTTAAGGCTGGGTATTAGTAGAACAAGCCTCTCTTTCTAACAAGCAAACTTTCGCAATTAGCCATCCCTCTTCAATTGAAAGCAAGATCGCAAAAAAACGCATTTTTCATCAATATCTTTTCTCTTGGGTGTTTGGGGAAAAATCCATCGGTTAGAAGCCCTGCTATAATTATTTACATTTCAAATGATGGTATATTCAGAAGAAATGGTGTAGTGTGATTCTTGTAAAACTGGTTATAAATCTGAAATCGAGCTTACTTTGCTCCTCTTTTCTATCGAGAAAATTTAATAGAATCGTGTTTTCAACGGTTAGATGCCCTGCAGAAAGAACGTATCTACACTGTTATGTGAACTATATATATTAAATGTAATAATTAGGTTCTCAAAAATCGGTTCGAAAACAGACAAAATAGGTATGACCCCCTCTTAATAAGAATTCTATAGAACACGGGAAAAAAATGTTTTTCATGAAATCCAGTTTCGAAAAATTTCTTTTTACCTAATAAAAATTATTCTAGTGTATCCAAAGCTTGCCTAGGACCGTAACTTTAAGATTCTAGTTTGAGTAAGACAAAGAGTCATTACATGAAGAGGGAGTGAGACAGGTTGAGACACTTTCAAGTCAGATATGCTACCTTTTGGTTAAATTGAGGACAAATTTTACTTAGGATTAAAATTAAACACCAATAGAGGAGCGGACTGCATAAAAAAATATATATTAGTTTTATTTTCTTAGTAAAAAAAACATTTGAAAATAATGCTATACTCACATTTTTCGTTTGTTTTTAGCTAGAATACTATTTTTAATAACATGATAAACTATAAACAGTAATGAAATGTTGATGACGTCACTTGTGGGTATTTAGTACAATTTTTCATACATCGCGCGCGTTTTGACGTTCGATTAAAAGTTGCTAATTTGACTAATTGTCCCGGACTGTCCGATCCCCTATTACTAGTCATTTGCTTCGAGTTGATTGCTCCCTCCCTTCCCGCTTCACCGTACCGCACCCCTAAGAGACCCTATTAAACGCAATTTTATAACCTTTAGCAACGCAACCACGTACGGCACGTCCGTCCCGATCACTGATATAACTTTTAATTTTAAATTTTTGTTTGCTTCTTATATTATTTTTTGTCGACGGGACCAGTTAATGTGCCTGTGACGAAATTTCGTAACGGTCATCGACGGCCAACTCCAAACAAACGGGTAGTAGATGCTAATATTTATTATTTACAAAAGATGTTCAAACTGCCTTCCTTCAGCTGCAATACAATCTCGAAATCTATCACACGGGCAAATCTTCACAGGTTCGCAAGCGCAGCAATATTTTACTAACTGCCAAAGACTAAACGGCAGCAAGTACGTCGTAAGGTCACTGCGATGTCACCACTATCTTGTAACCGTACTTAATTTAAAAGATGATCTTGTAAAGCTAACATGAATATTAAGACCTATTTATAAAAAAAAAGTAATAAATAACAGGTTGACAAAAAAGTTAAATTAGCGTTACAAAATTAAAAAATTAAGTATAATTTAAATAAAGTATTCATATTTTGGGAGGGGGAAGCCTATGTCCAGCAGTGGACGTCCATCGGCTGAGATGATGATGATGAACACGTTGTAAGTATTATTAACAACAAACATGACATTGCTATATTTACTGTTAAGAACAAGTTTGTACAACAATATCAATATTTCAAGCATAAACATATGTTCACGACTATAGTCCCCGAGAGGGTAGGTAGTCAGAGATATTCTGATACCTCAGAACATCCACGTTTCAATAGTTGTACCGAAAGTCGAAATACAACAGTACCGAACAATATTTTTAGAATAGAAATAAATAAAACGTTATTAGTAGTACAGAACAACTAAGAAAATTAAGCTGGTTACTAATATAATTTACGACATGTTTAAAATAATTAGCCTGCGACAAAGATCCTACACCGGGTTACCTTATCTATTTTTACTGCATACACTATATTTTTTATATTTGACATGATAAAACTATCTACCAATACCAACCCCTATAGAGGATAGTCAGAGATATTCTGAAACCTCTGAACATCTACGTTTCACTAGTTATACAGAAACTCGAACAACAACAATACCGGAACAATATTTAGTACGGAAATAATTCAAAAAGTTATTTGTAGTACAGAACAAGTAAGGAAATTAAGCTACGTAATAATAATAACTACATATACCCCAATTCCAAAAAACTATCTACCAACCCCTCTATTTTATTCTTTAATCTTAAAGTAGACTCTTCAGACAAAGCCGTCAGTGTAGTGGATTTCATCATTTCTTCCAAAGAACCTCCCTTTTCCATAGCATCCTTCATGATCTCCGCTTCAGCAGATTCTCTTATCAATATACAAGCTAAAAGCATACATTGACCAAAAGATCTCTTTGCGAATCTCTTTAAGTCCGCATCAAGTCGCTCTCTAGGGTAAACATTTGCGCCTTTAAGACCGAAGTTGGCTAAACTCTTGGTCAACTCCGAGTGGTAGTAGTCGATCCAGTCGTGGTAGTGTTTGGACCTGGTCTCATAGTCGGTGCAGTTGAAGATCATGTAGTGGATATCACCGACAGGAGTACCGTCTTTTGAAATTTGGTAGTCAATCATACAGCAGTCCACAGTTTTGTCATTCTGTAAATGAAAATATATTTTTTTTAACATGGTTTCACTTTTAAAGTAAATATAGATATAAAATTATACTATTTCAAAGATTTTTGTAAAACCTGAAACCATTAACAGAGAATGAATATGTGACTGACCAGATGTGCAATTTAATTGAGATTTTTTTTAAACATGATAAAGTACAAAATAGTTTCAAAAATTACATTATACCTAATTCTATTTATTTATGAAGTTAGAGAAACGTTGTTCATGATTTGCATTTATTCGTTGACACCAGGTTGACCTTATAACTATATTTTTTATGATTTATCAATTTATAATACGAACGTTGTAATATGCCAAACTACCTGCCAGGCTGTCACTACTGTGTAACGTAAGTAGGTCCCGGTTTAGTAACCATAATAAAGATAAGAGTATGAAGTGCTAAAACACAGTCCGAGTAAAAGTACAATTCAGCAATTATAGTTTTAGCACTTAACAGCAATACAATAATTCGAGAAAAATTAAGAACAAAACTACGTTATTCCTAATCATAAGGTACTTTCCGAATAACGAGATAAGAAAAGTTACTTTTATATATTTAGATAAGATAAAGTCAAACAAAACAACGTTACCTATTACTAATCCTAAGGTTAAAGTACATTCTGAATAACGAGATAAGAAATGTTGCTATTATATAGACACGATAAAGTCTCTTTCTGGCCAATATGCGTCACACCTTGACCAATCTGTTGCTTGAATTCTTCTGGATACATGTCAGAATACCAAAACTCATAACATAATGTCGTTACTTAATATACCTTAGTCCAAAATACCCGAATTCTATATGTATGTAACTTGAAATACCAAGTTTTCAAAATACCGAAAGTACAGAACGTTCCCGAACCCAAAAAATCTTATTTCAAAATACTTATGCCTTAAAATAACATATTTTAAATAATCAAAATTAAAAACATTCCAGTGCATTTAAGAATCTATGTTGTAGTTCAACCCCCACTCCTAAAAACCGCCCCCTAAGGGATGAATCAAAAATCACTACGGGTGAAATCATTGTAAACGGTCCTAACTTAACTACCACTATGCCAAGCGGCTTGCCTTTAACAAAAAGTGCAGTATTTTCTGGCGTACCGCTATAATGCTATCGTTGCTTCCAGCACATCACTGGACATGCTAGCCAATGATGGGCTGGGAGTCAGTGTTTTACCAAATTCAAACTGTAATTAGCCTGCATTTGCACGCGTAGTATGCGTTTCATCTTTGGGGTCAAATTATCGATTAGTATGTATGAAAACGGTAGATTCTGCTTTTTAATATTATAAAATATTATAAGAAATGAATGAAAGTGGATAATTATGATAATTAAAACATTTACCTCAATTCTAAACATGATGTTGTTTGTCCAAGAATCACCTTGTTCTAGAACAGAATATTTTGAATCATCATCTATTTTGGAATTTTTATAAGTATCAGCTAACTGACTAATACTTCCTTTGATCCTCTTTTTATACCTATCTTTATCTAATATTGTTTGTATTTCTTCTTCTGACTGTTCAAGGTACATATGCATAGCATCATTAGAACTCATTAGGCCCCAAAAATCAACGACCTTAGTTTTAAAGTCTTCGTAAGTATCAGGTTCTTGATGTTTTAAAACATATGAAAGGGAATGCAGAATGGCAAAATTTTTCAGTACCAGTTTTACGGTTTCATCCGTGAACGACTTGAATCTATCGAGCATCACGTAATCTGATAGAAGTAGGTCTTCAAGGAGTATGACCTCATTTGGTGCTACTAAGTTAGTACCATAACACGTAGCATATCTGAGTCTTTCTCTTTCTGGTACTTTGGCTGCTTTTAACATCTCGGAGAACTTGGGAAGAACTTCAGTATACATGTAATATTCATTACTAAATATTACTGCCGTATGCATTTGGATACGAAGTTCTTCTATTTGTGGTGCAATTTTGGCAATCATCTTAAAAGTGTTGCCATCTTGTTCTACGATTATTCTTTTTACGTTAGCCGCATAATTGTCACCAGCTTTCCCTACAGCTTCAAATAAAACTTTTCCATTTTTGTAGCCACGTTTTTGTAACACACTTCCAATGTATTTTAGTTGATCTTCGTTTACTCCTTGTAGATTTCCTTCGAACTCAAAGGTTGACATTTTTGATAACTTTAAAAGATAATAATTAGTAAGGTAATTACTTGTTCCTTTGATATTCGATTCACTAATGCTTCAATCGCTTTATGGATTGACTTTTGATAGAGATAATAAATATAATAAAGATAAAAAAGATTAGTTTAATTGTGAAACATCCGTGTGTGTAAATTTTATATAATATTAATTATATATTATGTTCGATTATTATATGTGATTTGTGTTCTGGTTTGCCTCGTTATTTTCGTTCCAAAGCTGGGCTTAATATACACACCGCCAGAATGCACAAAATCAGACCCATTCCACCTATTCCGCCGGACAACTCGCCGCCGCAGCCGCTAAACCTTCCCGGGTCTAATCTGCATCCACTCAGTCCCAAGCCGATTTGGAAAACATTGAGTGAGCTAAAGAATAGTGTGCCCATCTCAAGTCTTGCGTTGATAGGGTCGTTTCGTGCAACAGTAGGGAGACTAGGGACCAATTACTTTGTTTAGTTTATCGCATCATACCTCCGAACTTAAGGTATTTTCTTTTCATTCTCGGGAATGCAGGTTTCCTCACGATGTTTTCCTTCACCGCCGAGCTAGTAAATGATAAATACAACCGTACATAAATTCCGAAGAACTAAGTGGTGTGGTACAGGCCAGGAATCGAACCGCGGCCTCAGGATTGAGGCGCAAGCTCTCCTCCGTATAAATCATCTTGCTATCAGCTATCATCGCTCTTATAAACCCATAACTATTGGCTCCTTGATTATTATACATCAGGGAACATAGAAGCACGAGGGAGGATCTTAACTCATTTTGTGGTGCGAAACAAAAAGGACATACCAATTATTATAATAATAAAATAAGTAAAAAAAATGTTTTAAGTAAAACGATTTTATTTTAATAAAACTGCACTAAACCGTAAAAAATAATTTTGTTAAATTTTCCTACTATGTTGCACCATACTTATACTGTTAGCTGGAAATTTGTGAGTATAACCTATGTTAACCTATCTTCAAAATAATTATGACGAAAAAAGGTATTACAATAGGGATTCATATTTTAGATTAATACTTTGTTAATTAATTTTGATTATAAAATCGTGGGCGCTTGTATAGTAATAGGTATAACTCAAATGTTACATACCTACTATTTAACTAACAAAATAAAAAATTACATCCAAACATTTTCAAACTAAATAGGCCTAGTATATCGATGTGGTTTTTATTTTTTTATGGTATCGAGCTATGAAGGCAGTCGTACCTGTCTGTACTATAGGTAAGAATGATAGCAAAATTGCTAGGAAAGTTTTATATTTTACTAGCAAGCGCCCACGATTTTATAATCAAAATTAATTAACAAAGTATTAATCTAAAATATGAATCCCTATTGTAATACCTTTTTTCGTCATAATTATTTTGAAGATAGGTTAACATAGGTTATACTCACAAATTTCCAGCTAACAGTATAAGTATGGTGCAACATAGTACGAAAATTTAACAAAATTATTTTTTACGGTTTAGTGCAGTTTTATTAAAATAAAATCGTTTTACTTAAATAATTTTTTTTACTTATTTTATTTTTTACTTTTTAGTTTCTGAGTCATGATCTTCTACAATTAGTTGAGATCCCTTGACCACCTCCTGTCTCCATCATCAGACGCTCAATCTTACCGAGACTAAAAAAGTATTCATTGAAACAAATTAAATGATACCAAACATGAGTGTTCTGCTACAATTAGGTGTAAGTATATAGATCCTTTGACAACCTTCCATCTCCATTATCAGACACTCAATCTTACCAGTACCTATCATTAAGTTCTCTCTCAAAAATTATATGATACCAATGCCGAATGTTGTGCAACAGTTTACTGAGAAGATCCCTTAGTCACCTTCCGTCAGACCCTCAATCATATCGGAACTATAAGGTCGAAATCAAAACCAATTAAATGTTATCAAACACGACTGTACTGCTACAATTTACTGAGATGTTCCCTTGATCACCTTTTGTCTCCATTATCAGTCCCTCAATCTAACCGAGACTATAGAATCCTCATCAAAATCTATTAAATGTGACCAAACACGAGTGGTCTACTTCAATTAACTGAGGAAATCCCTTGTCCACCTTCCGTCTCCATCGTCAGATCCTCAATCTTACTTACACAACAAAGTTCTTATCGAAACAATTCAAACGAGATCAAACCCGAATGATCTGCTACAATTGTAGAGGAGATCGCTCGTCCACCATCCACCATCTCCATTATCAGACCCTCAATCTCATTGGTCAAACAATTTAAATTACAACAAACACGAGTGTTCTGTTATAATTCACGAGGAGATCACTTGACCACCCTCCGTCTTCATCATCTCACCCTCAATCTTACTGGTAAGTACCACAAAGTTCTCATCGCAACAATTTAAATTACATCAAACACGAATGTTCTTGTATAATTCATCGCGGAGATCCCTTGACCGTCTTCCATATCCATCATCACTCCCTCAATCTTACTGGTAAGTGCCACAAAGTTCTCATCGCAACATTTGAAATGAGACAAAACACAAGTTTTCTTCTATAATTCATCGAGGAGATCCCTTTACCATCTTCCATATCCAACATCAGATCCTCAGTCTTACCCGGACTAAAAAGTCCTTATCAAAACAAATGAACTTGATATCAAACACGGATGTTCTGCTACAATTAACAGAGGAGATCCCTTGACCACCTTCAGTCTCCACCATCAGATCCTCAATGTTACTGGAACTACACAGATCTCATCTCTACAATTGAATGAAGTAAGACCAAACACGACTGTTTTGCTTTAATTAATCTTGGAGATACCTTGACCACCTTCGTCTCTATCATCAAATTCTCAATCTTACTGGTACCAAAAAGTTCTCATCGCAACAATTGAAATGATACCAAACACGAGTGCTCTGCTATAATTCATCAAGAAGATCCCTTGACCATCAGACCATTAATCTTACGGATAAAACAAAGATCTCATCGCTACAATTGAAGTCAGACCAAACACAACTGTTTTTCTATAATTCATTGAGAAGATCTTTTGACCAACTTCCGTCTCCATCATCAGATCCTCAATCTTACTGGTACCACAAAGATCTCATCTCTACAACTGAAGTAAGACCAAACATGACTGTTTTGCTTTCATTTATCTTGGAGATCGCTTGACCACCTTTCGTCTCCATCATCAGATCCTCAATCTTACTGGTACCACAAAGATCTCATCTCTACAACTGAAGTAAGACCAAACATGACTGTTTTGCTTTCATTTATCTTGGAGATCGCTTGACCACCTTTCGTCTCCATCATCAGATCCTCAATCTTACTGGTACCACAAAGATCTCATCTCTACAATTGAAGGAAGACCAAACACGACTTTTTTGCTTTCATTTATCTTGGAGATCGCTTGACCACCTTCCGTCTCCATAATCAGACCCTCAATCTTACTGGTACCACAAAATTCTCATCGTAACGATTGAAATGAGCCCAAACACGAGTGTTTTGCTATAAGTCATCGAGGAGATCCCTTGACCACCTTTCGTCTCCGTCATCAGATCCTCAATCTTACTGGTACCACAAAGGTCTTGTCGCAACAATTGAAATGAGCCCAAACACGAGTGTTTTGCTACAATTCATCGAGGAGATCCCTTGACCACCTTTCGTCTCCGTCATCAGACCCTCAATCTTACTGGTACCACAAAGGTCTTGTCGCAACAATTGAAATGAGCCCAAACACGAGTGTTTTGCTACAATTCATCGAGGAGATCCCTTGACCACCTTTCGTCTCCGTCATCAGACCCTCAATCTTACTGGTACCACAAAGGTCTTGTCGCAACAATTGAAATGAGCCCAAACACGAGTGTTTTGCTATAAGTAATCGAGGAGATCCCTTGACCACCTTCCGTCTCCATCATCAGATCCTCAATCTTACTGGTATCATAAAGTACTCATCGAAACAATCTAAATGATACCAAGCATGAGTCCTCTGCTATAATTTATCGAGGAGATCCCTTGACCACCTTCCGTCTCCGTCATCAGACCCTCAATCTTACTGGTACCACAAAGGTCTCGTCGCAACAATTGAAATGAGCCCAAACACGAGTGTTTTGTTATAAGTTATCGAGGAGATCCCTTGACCACCTTCCGTCTCCATCATCAGATCCTCAATCTTACCGGTACCATAAAGTACTCATCGAAACAATCTAAATGATACCAAACATGAGTCCTCTGCTATAATTTATCGAGGAGATCCCTTGACCACCTTCCGTCTCCATCATCAGATCAACTCCATGTTACCATAATATTGTATTGTCATCAGAACTATAAGTGTGTGTAAAGTTTCAACTTTATCGGTTGATAGGAAATGGGTGAGAATTCGATTACAAGAATCCATTGTTAGTTAGTTAGATAGTTAGACAGCTTCGAAGTTAAATAAAATCGTTTAAAAAGCCCTCGCCAACAGCGGCAGCGTTTTATAATCTACTAGTAGAATGTTCAAGTCCATACCTAATTTAGCATTGTAATACATTTCAAAATACACCTTAATTTAATAATTTCACATTAAGCTATATTGTTAGGTATATTTACCTACTGTTAAGAACAAACAATTCACAAACTTATCACTATTTTAGAACGGAAATAATAAAAAAAAGGTACAGATCAACGAAAAATAGCTACGTAATAATAATAACTTATTATATATTATACCCCAATTCCACATAACTATCTGCCAATCCCTCTATTCTATTCTTTAACCTCAAAGTAGACTCTTTAGACAAATTCGTCAATGTAGTGCATTTCATCATTTCTTCCAAAGAACCTCCTTTTTCCATAGCATCCTTCATGATCGCAGCTTCAGCAGACTCTCTTATCAGTATACAAGCTAAAAGCATAGATTGACCAAAAGATTTCTTTGCGAATCTCTTTAAGTCCGCATCGAGTCGCTCCCTAGGGTAAATATTTGCGACTTTAAGGCCAAAGTTGGTTAAACTCTTGGTCAACTCCGAGTGGTAGTAGTCGATCCAGTCATGGTAGTGTTTGGACCTGGTCTCATAGTCGGTGCAGTTGAAGATCATGTAGTGGATATCACCGACAGGAGTACCGTTTTTTGAAATTTGGTAGTCAATCATGCAGCAGTCCACAGTTTTGTCATTCTGAAAATTAAAATGTATTGTTTTTAACATGATTTCACTTTTAAAGCAAATATAGATACATTATACTATTACAAAATAGAAGGTATGCAAAGATTTACGTAAAACCTGAAAACCATTAGGTACCAGAGAATGAATATCTAACTGACCAGAATGTTCAATTTAATGGAGAATTCTTTTTTAAACTTGTTAAAGTAGAAAATAGTTTCAAAAAATTTCATTATAATCCTAATTATTTATGAAGTTATCGTTTATGGAGCAATGTTGTTCATGTTTTGCATTTATTCGTTGACTTCTTTTACCCATATTTTATCATTTATCAATTTTTTAATACGGACGATGTAATATTATTATGCCAGACTACCTGTCAGGCTGCCACTACTTTATAACGGAAGTAGGTCCTGGTTTAAGAACCATAATAAAGATAAGATTATAAAGTGCACAGTACACACAGTACTGATAATCTGTGGTAAAAGTACAATTCAGTAATTATAGTTTTACCTCTTAAAAGCAATACAACAATTTGAGAAAAATAAAAAACTAAACAAATAGTTACTACTAATCATTAGGCGTGGTAAGGGTTAAAGTACGTTCCGAATAACGAGATAAGAAAAGTTGCTATTATATAGATAAGATAAAGTCTATTTCTGGCCAAATATGCGTCTCACAGTCGTATTAACCAATCTGTTGTTTGTATTTTACTATCTAGTAGCTCACTTTAAAACAGTGTTTTAATCTGTTTATTACCTAAAACATAATTTACTCATATAATTATTTCAATGTTTTGATTAAAAAACAAGATATTAAAATACAGTGTCTCCAAGACGAAAGTCTTTGACCATTGTGTATTGCCAGTGATGACATAATATGGAACAGAGATGTGGACTCACTCAAAGCCTCATAAAAAGGCTGAAAGTCACCCAAAGGGCAATGAAAATAGGGCTATGCTCTGAGTTTCCCTGCGAGATCGAATAAGAAATGAAGACATCCGCAGAAGTACCAGGGTAGCTGATATTGCCAAAAGAATTGCTAAACTAAAGTGCCACTGGGCGGGGCATATTGCTCGTAGAACCGATGGCTGATGGGGCCGAAGAGTCCTGGAGTGGCGACCGCGTACCAGAAAGCGCAGCGTGGTTAGGTGGATGGCAAGGTAGAACGACGACTTGAAGGCGGTGGGAACCCGTTGGATGAAGGCAGCTCAGGACTGGTCGTTATGGCGATGCTTGGAGGAGGCCTATGTCCAGCAGTGGACGTCTATTGGCTTTGATGATGATTATGGTCAAATGTATACCTAATGAACGAATTAAAACTAAACATCATTATAATAATGTATAATCGAAAGCCAAAAGAAACAACAGATGGAGGAACCAACTGCAGGTGGAACATCGACCATATTAATCAGTGAACCTGCTCAACACCATACACCCCAACACCCTAATATCTGCTATTGGGTTACTCTATTGGATAGCCATGCTTCTCCGCATTCATATGCTTATTCGCTTTCCAAGTAACACGTCAGCCTTCTGGTAACCTATACAAGGTGAAATTGATATCATTGGCATCCTTTTAAACTAAGAGTCTAACCATCAAACTGAACAACTTTTACTATGGGAGCAAACAAATCGGAGCAACAAAAAAATCAGCTGTTGCATACATTTGAGTCGAGTAGGCATTGCAGTTTAGTATGGGACAGCTGATTTTTTAGTTGCTCCGATTGGTTAGCTCCCATAGTAAAAGTTGTTCAGTTTGATGGGTAGACTCTTAGTTTAAAAGGATGCCAATGATATAAATTTCACCCTGTATATTGACGCATCCAGTCACCGGACATGCCAGATAGGATGGGAGTCAGTGTTTTACCAAAATTCAAACTGTAAATTAGCCTGCACTTGCACAAGAAAACTAGCATAAGAAATGAATGAAAGTGGATATAATTATAATAATTAACGAAAACAGTTACCTCAATTCTAAACATGATGTTGTTTGTCCAAGAATCACCTTGTTCTAGAACAGAATATTTTGAATCATCATCCATTTTCGATTTTCTAGAAGTATCAGCTAACTGACTTATACTTCCTTTAATCCACTTTTCATACTTTTCATTATCTAATATTGTTTGTATTTCTTTTTCTGACTGTTCCAAGTACATATTCATAGCATCACTGCTACTCATTAGGTCCCATGCATCAACGATCTTAGTTTTAAAGTCTTCGTAAGTATTAGGTTCCTGATGTTTTAAAACATATGAAAGGGAATGCAGAATGGCAAAATTTTTTAGTACCAGTTTTACGGTTTCATCTGTGAACGACTTGAATCTATCGAGCATCACGTAATCTGATAAAAGTAGGTCTTCAAGGAGTATGACCTCATTTGGTGCTACTAAGTTAGTACCATAACACGTAGCATATCTGAGTCTTTCACTTTCTGGTACTTTGGCTGCTTTCAACATCTCGGAGAACTTGGGTAGAACTTCAGTATACATGTAATGTTCGTTACTAAATAGTACTGCAGTATTCATTGTGTTACGGAGTTCTTCTATTTGTGGTGCAATTTTGGCAATCATCTTAAAAGTACTGCCATCTTTTTCTATGATGATTCTTTTCACGTTAGCCACATAATTGTCACCAGCTTTCCCTACAGCTTCAAACAAAACTTTTCCATTTTTGTAGCCACGTTCTTGTAACACCGTTCCAATGTATTTTAGTTGATCTTCATTTACACCCTGTAGGTTTCCTTCGAACTCAAAATTTTTCATTTTAGAAAAACTTGTGATAATACTTTAGTGAGGTAATTACTTGTTCCTTTGATATTCGATTTACTTATGCTTCAATCGCTTTGTGTTTTTGTTTCATTAGAGATAACAAAGCAAATAAAGCAATGTAGTTATCGTGACTACGTGTTGCGTTAGTAAGAGTCTCTCACTTAACTAAAATATGTAATGAGTTTAGACGATTGATGTCAGAGTTATTTACTAAAGATCAGTTTAATTGTTAAACGTCCGTGTAAAGGAAAAGAAACGATCGATTATTATATTTACAATTACTTTCGCAATTAATTTATTTTGTGGTTCTGGTGTGTTGTTTATGGTTGTGATACTATACAAAAAACATAGTCTAAACTAGTACTTCTTAAACAAAAATCGCGATTGTTTATCAAATATTTTTGATATAGAAGATTGTTCCTTATATTGTGTTTTTATGAGTAATATTTGTTCATACGCGTGTAGTTTAAAAAAAATTAACTTCTCCACATAATTTTCCCAGAGGAAAATTCATGGGGGAGAGCTTTGCTAAGAACCTGTGTGAATGGTTCAGTGTCGACCACGCTTTCCTGTTCAGGACTGGTTCGAATTCGAATAGACCTTAGTAAGAGAACCAACACTACAAGAAGTTTTAGTTACCTATCATATTATGTGCGAACAGAAATTGCACTGTTTTTGATGAATAAATAGAGATCCAGCATGTTGTATTTTTTCATGGAATAATATTATTAAATTCTTGTAAATTGTTTTTCATGAAACAATTTTAGTTTCTTTCGAAATAAAGTAATCTAGGCAGAATATCCTAAGAGCAGTTTATTAGAATACCTGCGACATAAACTATGTCAACTTATAAAATTGTTTATACATAAATATACCGACTGATAAGCATGCATGATAAAGCCGTTATGAAATGAATATAAAATTGTTTATTCGTTTACTGATAAACTAAGTGTAGCACGTTATTGTTATTGCTTTAAAACCCGGTACATACATAGGTATCAGACAGATCAATCTGTTTATTTATAAAGGTAGATAATAGATTAGGTATACTTGCATAGTTTTATATTAGGGCAGCATACAATATATAGTTGGACTAGTTTTAGGATTTTAAATGTACCTACCTATACTAAGCTTAGATACTAAGATACTTACTTTTTGCTTAGATGCTACTTTGATTCTATATTTACAATTGATGTTGACAGTTGCCCGCAGGACAGCTCAATGAGAGGTAATGAACCCATGGTCAATATCGGGCAGGTATTATAAAAAAATACGTATTTTTATGTGAACTGGACCACTGCTGCCCACTATGTCCTTTGTCAGACATGTTGAATCTTTTTTATAAATTCAACGCAGACGAAGTCGCGGGCATCAGCTTATACAACGTGTTAATGAATTAACGCAAAACTAGAAAGTAGTTTGTTTAGAATCGAGAGCAGAATCGAATTATCATGGTTTCAACATAGGTAATTTTTTTCAAAATATTAAATAAGTAGGTGAGGGCCTGAGGCCCTCCGATGGCTTCAGACGCTGGATGTGGACTTATGAACTATATGCCTACAAACGAAATTCGCCATACGAATAAATAGTAGGTAATTCGTTTGTAAAATTTAAAATTTCCTGAACCCGATGTCAACCCACCGCAAGGGCACACTCACCCTACTTATAAAAATGTATCCATGAGTTAGCGCTTTCTTTCAGTGCTGAAATGATAACAAATCATTTTTACCTCAAAACTTAAAATGCGAATAACTTTAAATTTTAACTGTCAAAATAATGAAATTATTGCTTCAATCTAATTAATTATTTTGTTAGAAATCAGTTGGGGTGTATGAGGTTTTGCGCTTATTCATTAACACGTTGTATAATTATACCCGTTTATACAGATCGTTTAGAAGTTTTTTATACCTATTCGAGTAATAGAAGCACCTATATTTGTAACTTCGTTCGTCTACTATATTTGGGGCACAATTTGCCCTCTCGAATATATTTTACGCGTGAAAGTTTCTGTCGAAAATCTTCTGCTGTCTACCAATGAATATTCAGCGCTCACACTTCTAACTAAGGTGCAAGTTCGTGTGGCAGAGTAAGTAAAATTTTCAAGTATGTTATATTCTCGAAGTGAGAAATTTCATTTGAGGCGATTTCGCGATTTTCTCTACTCTTTCCCTTGAGACGGTCTGTTGATTTATCAACGCGAGTTTTATTTTTTTCTGTATTCTAAAAAAATTGTCTGCGCATTTATGTCCCATAGGGTTTGTAGTTTGTTTTTGGAATTAAAATGACGTCACGTTAAAGGTTATGAATATAAATTGGAATTAGACGGCCTGGGATGGCAGTTACATTTGAAATAAATGAAGCTTTGTTCATGCCTCGACACAAAGGGCGAAGCCAGGTCCCAAAAGTAACTTAGGCCTCCTGTGCACACATATATGTATTATTATTATTTGGGGTTTTGGGCCTTGACACGCTTGCTGAGCCTGTGCCACGTAGACCATTGCTTTTTATAGTTCCTTACCAATCGCCACTGCGGCCAGAAATCGCAGTAGATTCTTGTTCGGGATAGTTTGTATCTCATCTGGTGTCAGCATCTGCCTACCCAGATGAGTGCTGCGTTTGTACATCAGGGGGCCACAATCACATATTAGGAGGTGCAGAGGAGTTTCCATCTCCTCCTTGCAGAATCTGCAGCCGGTCGTGTCACTTAGGTTCAGTGTGTGCATGTGCTTATTTAATTTGCAGTGGCCTGTGAGTGACCTTGCTATTGTACAAATTTGATCCTTACTGAGGGCAAGGAGACCGTTCGCAAGTTTGCGATTGTAGCCTTTGATAAGTGCTTTGGAGTGGCCCATGCCTGGGGTGTTACACCAAAGCTTTATTGCCTCACAAAAGCTGGCCCTATTCAAAGAATCTCGCGTTAGACTATTGGGGATTCAGAGAAACTATGAAGTGCACACATATAAAGTTTTATATCCATATATTATCCATCCATAGTAAAAGTTGTTCAGTTTGATGGGTAGACTCATAGTTTAAAAGGATGCTAATGATATCAATTTCTCCCTGTATAGACCGGTTTGCATGATTGTTTTTAGGGTTCCGTACCCAAAGGGTGAAAACGGGACCCTATTACTAAGCCTACGTTGTCCGTCCGTCCGTCCGTCCGTCCGTCCGTCTGTCCGTCTGTCCGTCTGTCCGTCCGTCCGTCTGTCCGACCTATTCAGGGCTGTAACTTTTGAACCGTAAGACCTAGATAATTGAAATTTTCACAGAATGTGCGTTGTTACGGCGGATTTGTTAACAAATAATAAAAAAGTCCAAAAATTTAAATTTAAGGGGGGTTCTCAACAAGAAACTAGATTTTATCAACGTTTTTCTTCTCGCTCTATGGTAAAAATGGTAAAACATACAAGCGTCAAACTTGGTGTGATTATAGAGCAAACTCTACAGTATAACAACAAATAATAAAAACCGGCCAAGTGTGAGTCGGTCTCGTGATAAAGGTCCAGGAGTAAAAAAAATTTTTTTTTACTTAAATATGTTGTGGTGGTGTGGTACGGAACCCTTAGCTTTGGTGCGCGAGTAGCCCGACTCGCACTTGACCAATTTATTTTTTTGTAGAAGGAGAGGCGAACATCTGATTAGACAATGAAACTCTTCAACGAACGACATCCGTGCCCTTTCCCCTGAAAAAATAGATAAGGTACCATGTAGGTACCTACCAGTTTATTGTAACATTCGTAACCAAACAAAGGATACCACAGACGCACCTTATCACGAAATAATGGCTAATTTAAAGCCCATAAGTGTTATTAAGTTACTCTAACAACATGTGATAGCAAAGTATATACCTGCCAATAAACCTATAACTCAGGTGGTCTTACAAAGGCACCGTTGCACCTCCATTACTCTATTTACAAACTTAATTTTACCCCCCATTCAATATTACATAGACTCTATGTTACAATATTTTCTAAGGAATAAGGTAGATATTCTATGGTACAACAGTTTTTGGAATGTAAAGGTAAGTTTGTAAAATGGACAACGCATCGCTCTCAAGGGAGTACTGGGTCGTATGTGGTTTTATAGTATTTGTTTCATATTGAAAAGTGTAATGTCATAGAAAAAAAGAAAATAAATGAAAATACTAGAGAATCCTTCATAGTAAATTAATGCTGATGGTTCTTTATGAGGATGATCAAACCATCATAATGGACAACTTTCTTAATGGGACCAATAATGAAATCGCGGAAATAAATCAGATGTCTCGTATTATTTGGGTCGAATAGGATTGCAGTTTTGTAATGAAAGAGCAGATTTTTTTTCCTTGATTTGATCTTGGTCCCATAGAGAAAGTTGTTGAAAGTTTGACGGTCTGATAATCCCCTTAAAAACCGTCAGCATTATTACTATTCACTTGTAAATGAAAATTGTTTCTGTGGGGTATTTAATTATTTGTCACTTGTGTAAACTTGGCTCCCATTATGGTATAAAAGGATGTTAAAATAAACGGTACATTTACTTCGTCCAAATATTCATTATTGAACATGACTGTCTTAACGTTTGAAGGTGACCTAGATGGTATTAATAAAACGCAACTAGAGTAAATTCGAAGTGTTTTAGAAAAACGTTTACCCCGAGTCTCTCAGGGCGGTGGTGTGGCGTAGGAACATCACTGCTCACATGTTCTAGACATCACTAGCAGAAGAGTAGGTAAATATACCTTGGACTAGTGTACCTACCGATCATAGTGCGATTGTATGAAACTTTGTCTCTTATTTACACACGAGTCACTTGTGCAAACCTGCCCACCGTACGGTTTAGAAGTATAATAAAATAAGCGACACATTCTAATTCTATATTCATTAGTAACATGACTGACATAAAGTTTGAAGGCGACCTGAATGGTGTGAATAAACGGCAACTAGAGTTCATTCGAAGTGTATTACAAAAACGTGGCTATATGGAAGAAACTGTTCTTTTCGAAGAAGTTGGCAAACCAGGTGACAGTTACGTAACGATTGTAAAAAGAATTACAGTTATCAAAGATGGTGTAACATTCAAAATGATTGCAAAAATAGCTCCAGAAAAAGAATTTTTTGAATTGGTGGACAACGCAACGGCTGCATTTCGAAACGAGCATTATATGTACACTCATGTGCTGCCAAAATTCAATGGCATGCTGCAAGCAGCTGGAGTACCTGAAGAAGATACGCTTAAATATGCCGAGTGTTACGGTACTTATATGGAAGAAACAAATGAGGTCATACTCCTAGAGGACATGACATTATCAGATTTTGAAATGCTAGACCAATTCAAGTCTCTCGATAATACTTCAGTGAAATTAGTACTTAAAAATTTAGCCATTCTCCACTCAGCTTCATTTGCTTTGAAAGAGCAAGAACCAGAAACGTACGAACATTTTCGTCAAAATCTAATCAACGCTTGGTTGTTGTTCACTGAAAAAGAACACAACAAAACCGTGTTTGTAAAATTAGAAGAGGATGTTATGTCAATATTAGATAAAGATAAATACAAGAAAATCGTCAATGGGTCTCTAAGTGAATTCGGTAAACATTTTGTGAAGATTAATGATGTTGATAGCAAATCTAATTACTCAGTCATACAACATGGAGATATTTGTACAAATAACATAATGTTTACAATGAAGGTAAGAATTTCATTTATCTGCTGTAATGATATTATGATACTAAACTTTTAGGTGATAATAAATAGGTAAATAGTTGTAAGGGCCTTGTCACAGATGTCAACACCCAGAAGTTATAACAAAGAGTTCAACAGATAGCGATACCGTCGCACTTGAAAATGTGAACGTAAGACAACATGCGACGTCATATTGGTAACCCGTTAGCCGCTACACATAAGGTTCACAATCGTATACAAGACATGAATCGCGCAAGAGAAATAATCACGTCGGGGTCACCAAGACCACGGCCAATCCCCAGGCTTCACACATAGCTTGGTGGAAGATCTTCCCTTTCCAATAAATAAATAAATAAATAAATAAATATCTTGGACAATGTCACACAAATTATCTAGTCACATTTAAAGTACCAGAATCTAGCCTGGACTTGTATTGGATGTTCCAATGGAGGAACATTCCCAGTAGCACCTCCATTATAGTGTTTGCTGTTCGATAAAGGGTTTGTTTATAAATGTTAGAACAAGAAAAGATCAGCAGAACATTTTATCATTTGTATTCGGTTCATGGAATACACATTAATATTTGTTTCAGGGGGACAAAGCAGTGAAATGCTGTATGATCGACTATCAAAGTTCTTACGTTGGAAATCCAGTTCGTGATATGCAACGCATTATCATCAACTGCACCGACTATGACACCAGGTCCAAACACTTTCACGATTGGATAGACTACTACCACTCAGAATTAGAGAGGATTTTAGACAACTTTAGTCTAAAGGTAAATAATGTTTATCCTAGGGATCAACTAGATGATGACATGAAAAGATATACACAATTTTCTTTGTCTCTTTCCGTATTTATATGCAGTGTGGTAATGAATAGAGAAACAGCAGATGCTAATAAAATGAAAAAAGCTGTGGAAACTGAAAGTGATAGCTCTGCTGCGATGGAAGAAACCAAAGTATCTGCATTAGAGGAAAAATTAAAGCAGAAAACTATGATTGAAGGCATTATGGATAGTTTTGTTGAATGGGGATATTTACCTGCTAATTAAAAGCTGCAATGTGTGAGTGGAAATAAAATAAATTAAAATATCAGAGGATACGCTCTCGAAGAAAAAACAGTGCGGGTTTTGTATGGAAGGTTGGTGCCTTAGTTTTTCCCGTTATTTTTGGCGCGGCCAGCAACCCAACTTGAATATTTTATTTCAGAATAAAGTAACAAACAAAACTTATTTACATGTATATCCCTAAACTCAGTCCGGGCGGAGTTGAAGTTGAAGTTGACGGAGTTGGCGGAGTTACATGCATTTCAATCCTTTATATCTTAGTTTAGACTGAGTTCCGAGATATTTGTAATAACAAGTGTTGTTTTTAACTTTATTCTGAACTATAATATTCAAATTTGATTGATGGCCACGCTAAAAAAAGAAAAAAAGGCGCCATTTTTAGGCATAGGCTTTAGGAGAATAGATAGGTCACTTTTCCTATTGTATAAGCCGTATTTGTTCGATTCTGTTTATGTTTATCTTACCATACTTATACACTAATATAATAATATAGTACATTTTGTCTAGGTATTTCTTTGAAGAAAACATTATTTTATTTGTATTTAACAAAAAGCTTGTTTATGTCGACATTAAGCAGGAAGTAGGTACTTTCAAACACTTTAAGCTTGTAATAAGTTTAGTTGTTGTTATAGTTAATAAAAATACACTATAGTTTTATTGGTATCTATATCTAAGTGGGAAATCTAACTGTGTTGTTTGTTGTACAAAATTGCATTGGTTTTATTGCCATAGTTATCGGCTTTTGGTTGCCGAACATTGTCAATCAATTACTGTCATGTAATTATCAGTTAATGTCCCATAGAGAAAGTTGTTCAGTTTGACGATCTGATCATCCTCTTAAAAAGTGTCAGCATATTAAGAAGGACCCCGTATATAAAACAAAGGCGGGTTTGTTCGAACACTTATAAGTCGAGAACGGCTGGACCGATTTTCATGGTTTTTGATTTGTTGTATTCGTCTCCGTCCCGAATAACTATTAAAAGCATTGGAAAATTGACGAAAAAGTTAAATGTCCTCCCATTCGTCTCATCAATAATGATGTTAAAGAAGAATATTTATGTAATGTTATGTTGATGTTGTTTTTATTCCGACTCTTTCAATCTTGGTTCCATCCATCTACAGGGTGAAATTGATATCATTAGCATCCTTTTAAACTAAGAGTCTACCCATCAAACTGAACAACTTTCACTAAGGGAGCAAACCGATCGGAGCAACTAAAAAATCTGCTGTCCCATACTAAACTGTAATGCCTGCTCGACTCAAATGTATGCACCAGTAGATTTTTTTTGCTCCGATCGGTTTGCTCCCGTAGTAAAAGTTGTTCAGTTTGATGGGTAGACTCTTAGCTTAAAGGGATACCAATGATATCAATTTAACCCTGTAGACAGATCGATGTGAGATATGCTTGAGATAAATGTATAAAAACAGTTCAGAATTCCACCAGTAAGGAACGCCTCTGTTTTCTATCTTATCTAAGCTGATCGATCCGATTGCTTCCTGAATCCTTACTCATCTTTTCACTTCATTACTTGGCTATAGACAGGCAGCCTTAGATAGGCACTTCCATTCTTTTCAATTTAGTTCCAAAGTGGGCTTCAATTCCTTCAAGTACAAGAACTTATCGTGCCTAAATCACAACATAACAAATAAAAGAAAAAATCCTTACAAAACCCCTAAGTCAAGGTTCACATGAGATGACAATAAACCCTTAAAGTTGACAGCACACGATATTCCCTCTCCTAATCCTTATTTCCCCTCAGTAAGTAAGATAATAGGGTGATTTTTGAGACGTCGTTTGGGAAAAAGTGTGTTAAACCGTTAAATCGTTCAATTCCCACCGTATTTGACCTGTATTGTGACCAAGTTGTCACAAACAAACCTCTGGCACGCGCTTCTCTTTGAGCCCTTTGTGGCTATGAAATTAGCGATTTTTTTTCGAATCGTCAATCACAGCCAGGGTCTACCCGCACATTCGATTCGAACTTTTGCGTGAACGTTTTCGTTCCAATTTCAACTCTATTACAATGAAGTGCGGACGGAAACAGTGGCGATATAGTGAAGATCGAAAGTGCGGGTAAGGGGGCAGCATTGCACAGGAAATTGCTATTGCTTATTACTGTGGACTATTGGAAGGACCACAGTGTGTCTATGAAGCTAGTGAATGAACTTAAGCAACCGCTCATGAGCCTCGGCAAAGGACGTTGCTGGAGCTACTTGCGGATTGGGGCGGGGATCGGTGAGACGAAATTAACGACAAATTATTAACAGTACCTGCGGAGCTGTTACGCCAACCCGCGATGGTGTGATATAGCGCTATCACGCTTCCGCTCTCTTTCTATACGCGCGCGAACGAACGAGATGAAAGACGTGATATAGATGGATATATCCGTATGACGTGTAATGTGCTAGCTAGGCAGAGGCCGTAGCCGTAAAATGATGCGCGTGATACCTAAGGCTATATCACGACTTTTATGTTGTTCGTTAGCGATAGCGTAATATCAAGCTGTCATAACTCATAGTACGACCGCAGAATGCTCACTCGGGATCCTGGGAATATAGGCAATTTTTTCCCGGGCAAGGACAAGCCTAATTTCTAGGGAATATAAGGTGATATAATCCCCTCAAGTTGATATTGCGATGGAACCTTGTCACAATAACAGCTGCGTGACGTCATCGAGCGCGGGCTGACCTTGCGAACGTAAGCTGCGTTCTGAACTTTTTTGTGCGGTTGTTTTTTCAACTCGCTCTATAGTAAAACGTCTTACGCCGAGGCTCTGAACGGCGTTTAGTGCGAAAAGTTGCGCTCGTGGTGCACTCTGGGTGCACATAGGGTGTGGGTTCGGAACGCAGCTCAAATGGTGCACGTCGACTACGTCAAACTTACGTCACCAAGATGGCCGCCAATCGCAATATCAACTTGCGGGGATTATAGTGATAGTGCACTGAATCAAATGAGACCAAACGAACAAACCCGAAGTTAAGATATTTTATACAATTATTAAACAAAGCGTACTT
Organism: Agonopterix subpropinquella; assembly: GCA_922987775.1. Lineage (NCBI taxonomy): Eukaryota > Metazoa > Arthropoda > Insecta > Lepidoptera > Depressariidae > Agonopterix > Agonopterix subpropinquella. The sequence goes on along the minus strand of OV277709.1, from coordinate 15,831,740 downwards.
AACAAAATGAAATCTTTTAATACTAATGGAAGAGGCAAAATTACGTCGCAATAAATAGCTCGCATCCGCTCATGAAATCGCTGACTCAAAGGCCACAAAATATTCGCCCTTCATCAAAATTGTCACACGGAACCCACAAGGATATTGTGTTCACAGGACTCGTCATGGGAATGGGAAATATTTAAGTTTGGTAAAAAAAAGTTGGCAAAGATAAGTTGCTAAATAGCTACGTACAAAAAAATCGTTAATCTAGATATTGATTTTCAGCATAATAAAACGGTTTAAGGTTTTCTAAATAGCAACAAGATCGCCTTATTTAGAAACAAGAATCTGAGATACCTAAAGTAGATTCATTCAAATGAATAGGTAATGTTATAGGTGTTGTTGTGTTCGTTCTATTTTTAGATAATACTAGCTTTTGCCCGCGACTTCGTCCGCGTAGAGTTTGGAAAATCCCAAGTATCGAATGTTACTTCTAATACCTCCAAGAATATGTGTACAAAGTTTCATGATGATCGGTTAAGGTGGTTTCAGTCCATACAAACGTTTGACCTGACCTGACCTTTTCATACAAAATTTTCAAAGCTTTATATCTTCGTAATTATATTATAAATTGCAAATAATCTAGATTTTCTAATCTATTTTTCCATATATAAATTAATATTACTTTTATTAATTCCGTCTCAGCGTATTGTGCGTCAAAGTTTTGTATAAAATTGACCCCTCTGCAACCTTTGTTTTCGTAACAAACAAACTTACGTTCACATTTGTAATATCAGGGATGTATACCTAACTGAATTTGAAAATTGTCTTGTGTTGGCTTTAAAATTACTTGCCCTTTAAAATGTGTCAATTTACTAGCTCCTTTATCTTGTTTTGAGGCTGTAGCACGATGAAAATAAGTAACTCTAAAATATTATTTTAAAAACTCAACTGTCAAGTTTCTCTCTTGGTTTCGGCTTGATGGCATCCCGTAATAAAAATGGTGTATTAAAATCAAGAATCTGTGTTTTACTTTATCATTTATCAATTATCATACAGTCTACTGAACAAGAACACATAACCTTCGACAATTATTGGTAGCTTTATGTACTTAGCTGTTTTGAGAAGCAGTTGGCTAGAGGTTTAAACTATTTTACACACAATATTTTGGTTTAAAATTCTGTAAATCTTAAGATAGTTATGTGATATAATATATGTTACTGAACAACTTTCTCCATGGGGCAAACATCGAAATCGCGAAAAAATAAAACAGCTGTCCCATACATTTTGGTCGGGTAGGATAGCAGTTTTGTATGAAACAGATGATTTTTCTTCGCGATTTCTTCATTGGTCCCATTGATAAAGTTGTTTAGTTTGATTGCTGATCATTATTTTAAAAGCCGTTAGCATACATTCAGTCTTGAGTCGCTTAGCAAGTCTTTTAGAAAATTAACTGCGTGAAATATTTTCTTAGAATTTCTTTTCGAAAAATAATTTAAGCGAAACAGGCGTGGGATAGCTTATATTACGGCCTGATGCGAGAGAAAGAGATGGGGCGGCGCGCGCGTCTGAAACGAATCGAGCGCCAAATCAAACTTTATTTAATTGTGATTGTACTATTTATGTAAGTTCAATTCTGCTCTAATCAAAATTTAGAAAATATTCACTTTTTTTTAAATCAAGTCTTGTGTTTCTATTATTCACCGTTGAGCAGTTCCAAGCGTTTATAGATAAAAACGGAGGCTACTTTGGCTTGTTTTTCTATCGAGAAAATGTGTCTTAATCGTGTTTTGGCTCAATCAAAACTTCAATTATATGTTCAATTTACACATATCCGAAAATCATACTCCTACTGTTAGTACTTCATGATATATGAAGCTTCGAAGAATCCTATTTTTTTCACATAGCCCCTTAAATTTATTGTCGGTATAGAACTCGTACAAAATCTACCCCAAAAAGTATTGCCGACTTTAAAATTGTCAGACTGTTTGTTAGTTAACCCTTCGAATCCGACCCTAATCATTTCGTCAATTCACACCCCTCATTGAAAACATATCTTAAGTGGTACAACAATCGAATCTTAACCGCCACGCGTCAAAGCCCCTAAATGTTAATAGTTAGGGGATGCAACTCCGTATCCGACAATACTAGATATCCGAAAGATACCAAATGTTCTTTTTTTAATAATAAGTTTCGAAATACATTTTTACTTATAGCACTGCTAAAAAAAAACGAAATTGACAAGATGACGTCAGCACATGCAAAACCAAAGAATCTTGTTCTTAGGTAACTGCCAGGTAACTGGAGGGCGATAGAGGGGGTGAGGTAAAAAGTTGGTGGGAGGCAGGGAGTGTCCGTACTGTATGTAGTAATAGATACTCTTTCTTATACTGTACTTATAGTCCGAATCTGAGTACCTACTTATACTTATACAATAAACATAACATTTGCTGGTAAAAAACAGAAAACATCCAAATAGAAAATGCCGTGTGGTTTCGACATAGAAAAGAACACACTATTTCATACCTTGGGGGTCGTAAGAGGTGACTAAGGTATAAGGTTTCTGTGCGCAAGACTATCGGCCCCGCCCCAATCGCCACTATTTATTCATCGTATTTATTTTCGGTCGTGAATGTAAGTGATATAAAAAACATATCCGTATCTGTATCCGGAATCTCGTATCCGTATCATCCCTATATCTCATATAGACTTAAGTAGTTAATTCCATGGGAACCTACGGGAACATTTTGACCTTTTAGTTAATTTCACACGGGATCAAAACTGTGGGATGGGAACGTCAAATTTTGTGAGAATTTCTGAGGTTTCAGAGTGCAGTTTAATGAGGAATATTTTAAATTGTTGCACCTATGGCTTCGGCATGTTTTTGGAAGGCTATTTCATTTTTAATGACCTATGTAGATTGAATATAAGGGTAAAGGATCCTTCTTGATATGCTGATGATTTTTTAAAGGGATCGACCATCAAACTGAACAACTTTCTCTTTAAGACCAACTACTCTTCGGCCGTCCCATACATTTAGGTCGAGTAGGTTTGCAGCAGAAGCATTTTCTGCGGATTTCTTTTTTGCGAAGTTAAAAGTTAAGTCAAAACTGCTTCCGTGGTCTACTGGTTGGCATTGGGCTCTTGAAACGGAGGTCGTGGGTTCGATTCCCACCGCGGGCACCTAGTGATATTTTGTTACTTTGTGCTTTTTTCCCAGTTGGTTAGGACATTGCAGACGGAATCACCTGATTGTCTGAAAAGAATGATGATTCCGTGCTTCTGTGGTGGTCGTAGTCGTTACATTAAAAAACCACGTCAGATGCCGTAAGGCGGTTTAAAATCGTATGGATAAGAAGTCGTCGAAAATAAATAAAAAAACCTACGAATTGATTTTTAGAGCCATATCAGTATCACACAAGCAATTTTTGAGTATAGGCGATTTCGCAACTGCTCCCCAACGACTTCGCAACTGAATCGCTTTTGTCGTTCAGTTGAATTTTATCGCCGTGACATCACAGCAATACCGCTGCGATACCACTTTGATATCGCTACGATTCCGCCTCGACACTAATTGATCACAGAAATATCGCGGCGATAACGTGGCAATGTCACGTCGATGTCGCGGCGTTATCGCGGTTATGTCACGGTGATAACATACTACTCATCTACGCTCAAATATCGCTTACCATAGTTCTATAAAAAGTGTTTGACAATACGATAACTCGTCATACACATTATTATTGATTCTGATATCGCACTGAGAAGTTCTCTGGCCTCCACCAAACTTACTCAAACCAACAAAAGAATAACGAAAAACTCCTCCACACCATGATCAACCGTCCCCCGGTGCTGACTCTTGATTGGGGCAAGGCGTGGAGATTGGTTCCCGGGGGAATCGCTACATACTTTATCATATCCTTGATTACATCAGGGAAGGGAATTTTTGAAGTAAGTACATTTAGAATCGGTAGGCCTACCATGAGTTTACACTGTAGTATACTACACTAAAACTACTGTAGTAAACTAAAGTTTTCGTATTGAATTTTGTACAGCGCTCCTAGTGGTTACGTTGAGAACCAATTCTGTCATACAAATTTGACAGCGCAACTACAGTAGTAACGTACATTGAAAACTCATGGTAGGCCTACTGGACACATTACAGTGGGTATTGAGTTTTATTTGATAATGCTGACGCGCCGAGCTTCTACTAACAAAGTGCACTTTTTGATTACGATGAGGTCGAGATAGCTCTACAGAATGAAATTGATATCATTAGCATCCTTTTAAACTAAGAGTCTACTCATCAAACTAAATAACTTTTACTATGAAAGCAAACAGATCGAAGCAACAAAAAAATCAGCTCTAAAAAAAATTAGCACTCAATCACCACATTGTATGCCAACAAGCGCGTGCCGTTGGCTCCCCTATCGGAAATATCCCACGGGTTAACTTTACCTGTACATCTACCATGAGTTGCTATCGAAAAATAACATTACATTACCAGAGTCGATAGCGTACAAACGAGCTTCGCATGGTATTCGATTAAACTGGCACCATGAGTCACATAAACATTTTCTATACTCGCTAGTGTTAGCTCGATTGTTTATGTTTTGTCTAGCGAGTTTCCGAGTCGTCAAGTTGGTATACACGTAGTGGTGTCTAACTTCACAACTAATGAAGCTGCCTCTTTCTAAATATACTCAAAAGACAGAGTAAGATAGCTAGTCCCAATTTTTTTTGCATCCTAGCCTAATATCGTGGAAGCACTTAAAACTTTGAAATAACCCTGTCAATTAAAAGCGTCATAGAGCACCTTCATAGAGTTCGTCTCATAGTGATTTTTTAATTTATATTGGTTACCTATTAGATTCAAAGTTATATTTTGTCAATGTAAGACGTGCTTTGTGCTGTGTTGTGTTTGTTACTAGGTTAAATTTTAATCCGTAAATTGATATCGGTTTTAAAGAGTTTCAACGCATTTAACGCAAATAAAATAAAATGACAATTCATCCATACAAAACTGCAAACCTACTCGAGCAAAATGTATGGGACAGCTTTTTTTTTTGCTATTTCGATTTTGGTGTCATAGCGAAAGTTGTTCAGTTTGATGGTCTGATCATCACCTTAAAAAAGTGTCAGCATTTAATGACCCTATGACCCTGCATACAGTGTTATCTACACTAATATTATAAAGAGGAAAGATTTGTACCTATTTTTGTATGTTTGTATGTTTGTAATGAATAGGCTCAAAAAGTACTGGGCCGATTTAAAAAATTCATTCACCATTAGAAAGCTGCATTCACCCTGAGTAACATAGGCTATATTTATTGCTAGAAAAGATAAGACGTCCACCCGTGAGAAGCCGGGACGGGCCGCTAGTAAAGTAAATAAATGTAAGTATGAAGTAGAAGTGGAAGTGATGGTTTACTAAGTAAATGTGAGCACTGCTACAACAAAAATTTATTTCGTTGTAAATATTATGACTAAATTGTACTTTAAACAATTTGTCAAATTGAGAGGTGCTCTTTGACTTTGAACGATTGTAAGCCAGTTTTTTTGGAGAAATATTTCGTTTCAAGTGGTTAGGTGGAGTAGTGGAGGAATGCAGTTAAGAGTGATCTTTCCTTAGAGTTGTTGTTTTTTTAATAGAAATGGCGACCTTAGCATGCCCACTGACGGACCACATGGAAGACCGACATTATTTTAATGAAGAATTTAGAATGAATAAACAAATTGTAAATAGAAATCCTTTCACTACGCATTCACGCTTGAATATGCTAGTGAATGACTTCACCACTATCGTGACGGTATTTCTCGAGAACGTATGTCAAATTCATAACTCATGGTACCGAATTTCTATAGTAACTGCCGCAAAACGTTAATCGCTAGCCATTCGCTAGCGATAAGATTTCGATACGTTTTTTACGTGTTAACTCATGCTACCGATTTTAGTTCTTTCAGTGACAGATAGGAGGCGCTGTTCAATTTGCCATAGAAATGTGATTTGCCCTCGCAAGCGAGTTCACTCACTGTAAACTCATGGTAAAGGTACTGAGCCCGGGAACCGAACCTATGTCCGTGAGAAAACGAAACGACAGGAATTAAGTCGTTAAATTTACATTTTCGTGTTGAACGTGGGAGAACTTTTTAGAAATGTGTTTTTTTTATTTTAGTCGATTGGATAGAATTTTCACAAGGTTTGGGATAAAGACATATACACTTAATTACGACACACAACCTTCACCCACCTTCTATCAAATTTCAAAGTGATTAGAAATCCACTAATCCATTAATCTATCTTTTTTAGGTGTGTAGCCATTGGGAGTTTTAATTTAAGTATAATTCTGAAGTCCAAGGCATGTTCCAGGATAAAATAACATAACATTATCTTGTCAAATTGTATTGAAACACTATTACATGCTAAATGGACAGCTAATGTCTATAAATGGCTACATAGAAAACTTATACGTAGATATTACATGACCATGGAATATATTGCGTTATAAAGGATTAGCGGACCCGACGGAATCCCAGCGATTGTCCTACGCACCTGTGCTCCAGAGTTGTCTCCTGTTTTAACACGCCTGTATCGCCTCTCACTTAAGACTGTGGTAGTCCCAAGGTCATGGAAGCTTGCCAACGTGCAACCCGTGCCCAAAAAGGGCAGTCGTGCCGACCCTGTCAACTATAGACCAATATCAGTCACTTCCATACTCTGCAAGACTATGGAACGTGTACTTAACAACCGGCTCCTGGCATACCTGGAACATAACGACCTCCTCAGTGACCTTCAGTATGGGTTCCGCCCAGGACGGTCCACGGGGGATCTTCTTGTGTATGCCACTCATCTGTGGAGCGAGGCTGTCGAGAGATACGGGGAGGCACTTGCCGTGTCTCTTGACATATCCAAAGCCTTTGACAGGGTCTGGCATGCAAGCCTTTTAAGCAAGCTTCCATCATATGGAATTCCGATTGACCTATGCAACTGGATAGCTGACTTCTTGAGCGAACGATCCATTCGAGTAGTCATTGATGGATACTCATCGGATCAAATGGCTATTAATGCCGGTGTTCCTCAGGGGTCAGTTCTGTCAGCCACTTTATTTCTGCTGCATATAAACGACATGCTTGTGCCCGGAACCTTTGTGTATGCAGACGACAGCACTGTTGCTGACAGATATCTGTCCGGTGCAGGGGTCAAATTGGACGTTACTCAGTCTTGTCGAGAGGCCATGGTGCAGCGATTAAACTTGGCCCTTGAATCTGTGTCCGACTGGGGTGATACTAATCGGGTCAGTTTCAACGCAAGCAAAACACAGGCGTGCCTTTTCTCCACAAAACGGAGTCCCTTCGCTTTGGCCCCGACTTTCCGAAATGTGTCTGTACCGATAGCTGATCGTCTGGAGCTCCTTGGCATTAACATATCGTCCGATCTGAATTTCGGACGGTACATTGAGTCCATGGCGAAAACCGCAGCGAAAAAACTGGGCGTCCTCTCGAAGGTCAGACGGTACTTTACTCCGGGACAGCTTCTACAACTTTATCAAGCACAAGTCCGATCGTGTATGGAGTACTGCTGTCATCTCTGGGACGGGTCTGCCCAATACCAGCTGACCGCGCTGGACTCAATCGACAGGCGTGCCAGGAAGCTCATAGGTGATCCAACCGCGGTGGCGAAGCTACAAAGTCTTGAGCATCGTCGCAAGGTAGCCTGTCTGTCTGTTTTTTATAGGATACATTTCGGAGAGTGTGCGACTGAATTACACGATCTGATACCACCGTCTCCCTTTCATCTGCGGGGGACGAGACGCAGGCTGGGTTTCCACCCTTATGTCGTTGACTTACCAGCAATTCGCACGAAGAAGTTTGCTTCTTCTTTTATAATGCGCACGGCTAAGGAGTGGAATGCCCTGCCTGCGGACCTGTTCCCTGAGCAATACAACCTGGGCCTCTTCAAGGCGAGAGTGAATAGGCATCTTTCTAGGTAAGCATGCTACATCTTCGGCCTCATCATCACTCAACATCAGGTGAGATTGGGGTCAAATGCTTACCTATCACACATAAAAAAAAAAAAAAAAAAAAAAAAAAATAAAGGAACTACAAAACAAAAGAATTAAACAACATCTTTTGTCAACAATATAGCGCGTGCGTTTCATCCCCTAACGGAAATATCCCACGGGTTGACTTTACCTGAGCCCGGGAACCGAACCTATGACCGTGAGAAAACGAAACGGCAGGACAAGTCGTTAAAATTTACGTTCTTATTAGTGGTAGAACATTTCAGAATTTTTTTTTTTAATTTACTTTCTGAAACATTGTGATTGGATAAGGATAAGATTCTGCATATCTCTGTCTATCATTCGCCAAACGAAACAGCTCTTCGACCGTGGTGCTGCCTGTCCGTCCACTCTTTCAGGCCCGCGAGCCACAACATTTGTGGCCGACAAACGCTTTCTGACTACCTACCACCAGTAATGGAGATGACCCCAAGAAGAAAGAACGGCTTTACTCAAGATGAGTGTGGAAAATACACAAAATTCTGACACAAACCCCTCATTTCGAGGTGATACTGCTATAATAAATGTATCACATTTTTAAGTATGCAGCCACAGATTAATATTACGTGCAACAGCCGTAGGAGGTACAATTTTAATATCATCATCATCTCAGCCGACGGACGTCCACTGCTGGATATAGGCCCCCAAGGATCGCCATAACGGCCGGTTCTGCGCTGCCCTCATCCAACGAGTTCCCGCCGCCTTCACCAGGTCGTCGGTCCACCTTGTGGGGCTTACCCACCGCGGTACCCCTTCCGGTACGCGGTCGCCACTTGAGAACTATTCGGCCCCATCAGCCATCGGTTCTGCGAGCAATGTGCGCCCACTGCCACTTTAGTTTAGCAATTTTTTGGGCTATGTCAGCTACTCTGATTCTTCAGCGGATCTCTTCATTTCTGATTCGATCTCGCAGGGAAACTCCGACCCTCCCCATTGCCCTTTGAGTGACTTTCAGCCTTTCTATATAAGGCCTTGAGTGAGCGACCACGTCTTTGTTTCATATGTCATCACTTTAATATAGGTATATAATTCTAAGTTCCAGGATGGAATAAATTGTCTGTTAATCTTGTGAAATTGGATTGGAACGCTTTTATATAGGTAGTTAATTAATTGACAAGCTCTATGGTATGTATTAATGGCTACCTAGAAATTACTTACATATTTAATAGCATGGAGGAGAATATTGTTATACATAGATAATACTACAAAAGAATTAAACAAAACTTAACCCTCAATTACATCTTTTGTTAACAATATAGCGCGTGCTTTTCACTCCCCTAACGGAAATATCCCACGGGTTAAATTTACCCACGGTCTGTGACTTTACCTGAGCCCGGGAACCGAACCTATGACCGTGAGAAAACGAAACGGCAGAAATTAAGTCGTTAAATTTACATTCTTGTGTTGAACGTGGGAGAAGTTATAGAACTAGTTTTCGACATTTTGGTGCACTAATCAATGTCGTCCTAAGCCAGAGTGACTCATGACGTCGTCATATTGTGACTCATGAAGTCATAAATGAGAAAACGAGGCGTTTTCATTTAAAAAAAATAGCTCAATGTCACTGCATGGTAGTACAATCTTTAAAATGTTGGTGTCTTTTTTCTCGATATCCCAGTGCACTGAGAGGAATTGAGAAAATACCTTAATTTACCTGTAGGTAACTGTTTTTGTAGCAATTTAAATTAACAAATTATCGCCCTTTAAATTAAGCCGTCAACGGGCCATTATGCCGCTGTGTGCCGCGTGCCGCACCGCGCCGTGTCGCTCCAAATTTTTACCGTGTTTTGTATTTTGAAGGCCTTGCGTTCCTGTTAAAGCGAAGCGATACTTTTTTTTAGTATTGGTATCTTTTTGTCTTGCAATGTAGATATGTGTACGGTATCCTTTTCAATCTAGCGACATCCCAAATATCTCGCCACTGTTTCCTATCCCTAAGTCTGTGAAATCGTGACGATCGCTCCAAATATCAATAAGAAGAAAACGTTATGAAATTGCTAGTTTTTCATACAAATCGGCCACACCGGTAAATATTTGAGAAAAATCGTTAGGAATTTCCAAAAATTGCATATCAAACGTTTAGTTATTCACATTGTACACAGAAATGATCGCACACTTCTTGATACGAAACGACAATATTTTATCTTTAAAACCATACTGGAAAGGAAGAGATGGAAGGGAAGAGAGGCAGAGGAAGATCTAGACAGAATAATCTAGCCCAAGTAAAGGAAAAGGTCGATGTCGTGTCGTATCAAGAACTCAAGAGACTAGCGGAAAAGAGACAGGATTGGCGAATACTCCACCGACAAGAGCCTAGCTCATGACTCATGCAATGGCTACGGAACCCTATCATGGGCAAGTCCGTCACACTCTTGAAACTTCCTTTTACCAACAACGATCGTTCGATTCTTCAATTTAATTAACAACGTGTATAAATAAAATAGCCATTATAGCTGTCCTTCATCGCTAGTCGCATTGGAATAAAGCCCTAACACAATTATGCGTACCGCCCGAGAATCTCCGTAGCACGTGGGAATTTTTATTAACGGCTCCTTTATGTTACAGGGTTAACATGTTTATTATTATGTGAGTAAATTAAGGGATTAGGTAACTTAAATATGGGATCATTTCCATAATTACTATTTTTTAGTAAGTGACCTATGAAAGTTCTGATTGTTTGTTTGTTTTGTTTTGACGGCCTTTGTTGAAATCGCTAGAGCTAGAAGGGCTGCCTGATGAAATGATGATGATGATAATTAAACTATCTGTCTACAAGTCACGCCTGTTTTCCAGTAGGGTAGGCAGAGACTACGGCTCGATCTTTATCTTTACTTAAAGAATTTTCAATAGCTATTTACATTCGTGGATAAATGAATTGTGCGTTTTGCTGTCGGAGGTCAAGCCAATACCTACTTCGGGTCCCTGAGCTGGCGCATATAAGTATTTAAATTCTGTTGTCCATGGATTATAAAAAATTTACATTCATAATCATAAATCAAACAAACCATACGTAGAAGAAGACTTCTATGTAAGTACTAGAATTTAAAACGACGGCATATAATAATTAGCAATAATATCAAACATTCTTCAAATACGACAACGCATTCCAACCAAATCGAGATATTCCCACAAACCAACAGTTCTCACAGGAAACTGTATCATCCATGGGAAATGTCCTTGTCGGTTGACCTCACATGATAATTCTCATGGGGGCAAAAAATAGAGCCCTTCGCTTTGACTTTACAACGGAATTTCACACGGACGACCTTTTTTTGTGCGGTTAAAAAATCGTTACGCATTTTTGAGGATTGATGAAAAAATACATTTTAATGATGATAAAAGGATGAATATTTGTTTCGTTGTGTCTCCTTAAATGTTAAAAAGAGAATTAAATTTTACAGGTAAAGTAATTAAAAATGAATGACAATAAAAAATAGTCTAAAACAAGTTTTTACTAGAATGGCGACAAAGAGTAGGTACGATTTTTGAATAGATTTAAATCAGTAGTAGAAATTTTCAAAATTTCTATGGAGATTATGCATCATTAGATCATTATTTTGAACGTGTGACTTTCAAAAATATCGCACTCAACAAAAACGTATGTATAATCAATTGATTTTGAATAAAAAAAAATTATTTAGAGGTCATACATTTATGTTTTTAGTAATGTTTTACATTTAGTCAAGATTTTTTAATTACATTAGGTATCCGACCCGATTTCCTCCAATCGTGTGGGACAATACATTTTACAACTACTATTGGATTATACAGGTGTAACAAAACACCCTAGTAATACTTAAGAGGGTGCTTCAGACCATCAAACTGAACAACATTCACTATGGAGCCAACATCGAAATCGCGAAAAAAAAAACAGCTCTTTCATACAAAACTGCAGTACCGTCTCGACTCAAATGTCTCGTCGTTGGCTCCATAGTGAAAGTTGTTCAGATTGATGGTCTGAAGCACCCCCTTAAGTATTACTAGGGTGTTTTGTTACACTCTGTATACTAAAATGTTGTTTGTAGATGGATATGCAAAAATGTTGCAAGTATTTCCTTATCAATAAAGTCACACAACCCCACCCAGATTAAATACTGTCTTGTTGCTAAAGTCATAAGGTTGAAACTATCGTGACCTTGCCTTATTTCCCATGGCATGAACATTTCGTATGGGAATAGAATTTTGTGGGAATACAACAAACCGCTCGCTGTTTCCCATGGGAATCCTAAATGTAAACAAACAATAAACATAAACAATAAAAATATAAACAATATTTAATTCAATAGAGTTAGTAGTTACCTTTTCTGTTTTAGAGTCAAAACAATATTTAGATTAACGGATTTTTCTGATTTAAATATTCAGTTTTTTTTATAATCGTGCAGTATAGCCTTAGATTAAAAATATTGGCGACGTGCTTAAAAAGGGCCAGGTCAGATCTACCCGAAACCGACGAGCATGCATGAAATGACTAATGAATGTGGAGGAAGCTGGAGAGGTTTGTGATGTAGATTAAACATAATTTCTTATGTTATGCGACAACACTGACGATTTAGCGATGATAGTCCATACGGAAGAGATCTAGCGAATCAATCATAAGGCGGCGTTTCGATTCCTGGAGTGCGATTTTTGAAACTCATTCGCTGAGGTCAGCAGTTGAAAATGTCAAAATTACTATGGAGATATGCATCTTTCTACTGCTGATTTGACATACAAAAATAATACTTCAGGAGTGCGTAGGACTGAGGAGGAGGGAGTAGGACAGGCGGACGGACGGACGGACGGACAACGTAGGCTTAGTAATAGGGTCCCGTTTTCACCCTTTGGGTACGGAACCCTAAAAAGTATGTCTAGAATGAGCCTCATGCTTCTACCATAGAGTAAATAAATTGTATACACAACTTCTACCGTATAAAACAAAAGGGGCCAACTTTCTTAGGTTGGTGTGAGGCGTCATACAAATTTTGTCTGTGTGTGTGTATATGGATAGGGTTTAGAGGCTAGTACTGGTTGCATTTTTTTTCTACGCGTTCGTTGTTTCGACTGTCTATCTTGACATATAACTTATCGAAGAATAGTACCATGAAGTCGGTTAAAAAATCGCTAAAAAAGTGCCAAAGATGCTATGCTGCCCCACCTCATTTAAGCGAATATGTGGTCAATGTTACATAGTTCATATTATATTTCCCTTCGTTTTAAATAATTGCGTAGGGAAATAAAATTAGGGTTCAAATAATAATGTGTGAACACAAGATTGTGAGGGGAACGATGGCGCGTGCCAGCGTAAGTACAGTAAAGGGTTGTTTTACATAAGTGGTGTGAGAACTTGGTGAGAATCGTGACCGATGTTGACATGATAAAAATTATTCGGCATATTTAAATTTTTTGTTTTGTGGTGCGCCTTTGGAGAGGCCTATATGTTCAGCAGTGGACGATGGTAGACGTAAAAGACATCGGTTAAAGATAACGATTTTATTTGTAAAACATGAGTAGTTGAGAATGACTATTGTTTCATCACTGAAGGACTTCATCAAATCTTCGTTTAAAGCATTCGTTCGTATACAGGGTCCTTCTTAATGTGCTGACACTTTTTTAACGGGATGATCATACCGTAAAACTGAACAACTTTCTCTATGGGACCAACATCGAAATCACGAAAAAAAAATCTGCTCGCCCATACAAAACTGCAATCCAACTCGAGCAAAATGTTGCAAAATGAACAGCAGATTTTTATTTTTTTGCGATTTCGCTGATGTAGGTCCCATAGAGAAAGTTGTTCAGTTTGATGGTCTGATCATCCCCTTAGAAAAGTGTCAGCATATTAAGAAGGACCCTGTATATTACTATGGAATCATCTTGGTGGTATCCTAAACGAAAAGGGAATCATCGAAATCGGTTTAGAATCAAAGTACTTACCATAAACTACCCCAGACTTTGACAACTGACAACGACATGATAACCTCATCCTTCTATTATTAAAGCCGGTTAAAAAAGAATCTTATTACCTAGCAGTACGAATTATTTTACACGATAAATTTATTATCCTCGCCAATGTAACCGTCAACTTCCCACAGCGTAAGAACGATTCCCACGGTACTGCGGTGCGTTCCCACGCGCTTGCGGTCCGTGGGACCGACCTTGACTTTGTACAGATATTATAGTAAAAATTTGGGGTCGGTTTTGTGAACGGTTGAGTGCGTTTTAAACGTCTTTTAAAGTTTAACAATTGTATAGAGATGTAAAAAACGTATAACATCCTCTTAGATTATTGTTAAGAGCTGTCTTCTATTCTTCATACAAAAAGCAAATACATTTTGAAACGTCTATTTAATATGGTAACAACGGATGGTATGGTTGGTTAGGTCATATGGTTGGTTCTATTTGGTATGGTTTAATATAACATTGGTATGATATTATTATTCAGCTTTAGATTTTTCAAATTATATTATAGGTTTATAGATAGGTACTAGATAATGAACATTTCAATTTAAAAGTAATTCAAAAATCATGTTTCACAAAAAAAATCGAAAAATTTAAAAACGAAAAAGATGAAAATGATAATTACAATCGCTGTCTTTTAATTTGTTTTATTTTAGTATAATTTGATGATTTGATAGAAAACAAGCTTGCTTAATTTTTTTCAACCATAAAATCCCACGGTCGTGGTCACAGAAGAGAGAACCCGGCAAATTAACATTGATGCTTTTCGAACCGACACAATTTTTTTTCACCGTTTTGAACCCTAACACTTAACGATTAAGATACTAAAATTAAAATGATAATGGCGTAACGGAAATTCCCATGACATTATAATATAGGGGTCGATTGCGTATTTATAGAGTTGCGAAGTGTCGGTTGGGTCATTTGCTCTTTGGAAGTCGGAGAGGTTAGGATAGGTAGAGTCAGGGACCAAACGTGTTAGCTTAGCTAAATAATATTTCTTATATCAATTAGTGGTTGAAATCTCGCTTTATGTCTCGTTCTCGGTGGTGGAAGTATTAAGTGTGACTACAAACATACCGACAAAAAGTGTTTTTATACAGGATGTAAAATCAAAAACGTTACATATCAAAGTGGTTCAAACTATCAAACTGAACAACTTTCACTATGGGAGATAAAAGTAGAAATCGCGAAAATAAATTCAGGTTTCATTTTATTTACGTTTCATACATTTGGATCGAGTAGCCTTCGATGTTTTCTATGGAACAACATATTTTTAACGTAACATAACAAATCATAACATAAACATTATTTTATCTATTTCTTTATTTATTATTTTTTGATCAATTAATCAAAATATCCTTTATTTTACAACAAAACAAACAGTGAAAGACAGATACAAAGGTACAAAATATGGCGGTCTCTTATCATCTTTTCGAAATCCTGAAAAAAATCTGACGGCCCATATACAGGGTGAAATTGATATCATTAGCATCCTTTGAAACTATAGCCCAGTAATTTTACGGTTTGAGCCGGGACTAATTACTAATTGCATTTTTTTTTCGCTATTATATTGAAGAGCCAATTTGAGCTTAGGAATGTACCAAAATTAAAAAAAAATAACGTCAGCAAGAGTTCCAATTTTAAAATATAGATCATATCTCGTTTTAAAAAACCTGATGATAATTTTTTTTTGCACATATTTAAGGCTTTACTATTGTTACGAGCTACGGGTTCCGGGATTGGAGTGAAACGCTATGTCCAATTTTACAGAGTTTATTTGGGATACACTTACAAACGGTCCACCTCGCAGAGGTTCCCCTAAACGGTTCACTTCACCGGGTCCTCCTCGCAGGGATTCCCCGTGCACCACTTACTGTCACTGTTCACAGTCCACTACGTCACTACTGTGACGACACGACACGCGTCACGCTATGATGTCACGACGTACAACACTATGACGTCAAGACGTACGACACTATGACGTCACGCACTACACTGACACTATGACGTCACGTACTACACCGACACTATGACGTCACGCACTACACTGACACTAGTCTACTCACTGTTCCACTCTTAGCACTTTTCTCTTCACTAGTACTTTTCCACTTTTACTTTTCTTCCTTTTGTTTCGCACTGTTCACTGTTTAACCAAGGACTGCCGCCAGTCGAAATTCGCCGCCTTTTTATATCCCGCAGAACATTCCGGAATACCCTTTTTTCGATCTTCTTTTCTTTACTCGATTGTTTTCCTCCAGATAGTTCTAACCCCGCGTTCCTTTTTCGAAACCGATCGAAGACACGCCCACTTTTCTGGTTCTTTTTAAATATTCGTAATTTCGCCTCCTTTCTCGAAGTTCCTAGACACGTTCACCTTTTGTCCCTTTTTAAATATTCCTTCTCTCTCTTCCTTCTAGAACATTTCTAAAAACACAAAAATCTTGAAATATTTTTGGCGCGGATCGGGTTCGAACAGTCACCCCCCAGCATGGGAGGCGGAACCTTAGACCGTAAGACCACGGCGGTTGTTAATGAGCCGGCCGAATTTTCGAATGCCTTCTTTACGTTTGACATTTGACAGCGGCCGTGACACTATCATACATACTTCAAACATGGTGTAAATATGTTTGCCTACTTAGAAGGTTTTGAAAAATACATTAGTATTTTCTAATAAATACCTCATTTTTTAAATTTTAATGCCTATTTTATTGATCAAAAATAATGTATATTGTTAAATCTAATTCAAATGAGTGCATTGGTATTAATATTATTAATTTAAAAGCCTTCTGGGACACACAATTTTGATTTCTATGTTGCGTAGCAATTTTTTTAAAATATGATTTAGGATAGTATTTTTGTCACTAAATGGTGCCAGTTACAGTTTAAAAGTCCAATTAATAATTGCTCCCTACCCCACCTAACAAAACTCCATAAAATGACTGGCCTACTAAGAGTCTATCCATCAAACTGAACAACTTTTAGGATGGGAGCAACCAGATCGGAGCAAAAAAAAAAAATCAGCAGGCCCATACTAAACTGCAACGCCTACTCGACTCAAATGTATGCAATGCGGATTAAGTTGTTCAGTTTGATGGGTAGACTCTTAGCGCTCCTACTACTAGGATGTTTTGTTAGAACCTGTATATCCCATAAGGATCATTACGGAATGTCGACATGGTTTACTTTACGGTAACTAGTGATACGCAACGCACGTGTCGTGGATGCCAAAATGGGAGATTGATTCGATGCACTCGATTAGAACTTCAGGACGGTTGTCCTGAAGTTCTAATCGAGTGCATCGAATTACATCGCATTACCTATTATGCAGAATTAATCAGGCATTCGACTCCAATTGACGGACACGGCAGTTAATCCAATTACTGATATTTTCTAATATCTTTGAATAATATAAATTATGTAAATAATATAAAATTCGATGACGCGTGGCCAGAGCATGCCCAAGACAGAGACGGTTGGAGGATTAAAGTTTTTGCCCAGCAGTGGGATGAAATAGGCTAGGAAAAAAAAAAAATATATATAAATTATAATTAGACACGACACGTGTCCGTGTAATTTAAGGCGCAGACTAGACATCGCCACCTGCCTAGGTTCTTTTAGTTTCTCTACATTATATATAATTGCTGGAGTGCAATTCACTAAGCGTCACATCGCTATCAAAAACATTAACGAGCTCACAAATGTAACATCCTTCTTACATCCTTCAGACCTTCGGAGTTGTTATGAGTATGACACCATGACTTGACCATGACATAAACATAGTGAATACCGAAGGTTGTGACGATGGTTGCGCTTAATGAATTGATGAACTATTCTGTTGTCTAGGTCCTAGAACACTAGTTAATAGTACTAACTTAGAGTGTTATTTTTTAATACTGGTCATTCAAAATCTTCTACTAAAATATAAAAAATCCTTAGAGTTTATACCATTTTTGTATACTTACAAATTAACGAGTCATAATTATGGGGATATCCACATGTACATTTTACTCTGCGGTTTACCGACCAATAGGGTATTGTATCCCCACATGTGAATAACTTACATTAAATCATTAGTAAATAATTATAAGAGTACCTTTTACCTCATTACATTCATATTTTTCCAAAATGCTACAATCTACACTACACTTATAAAATAGTTCTGTTACTGACTGACAACGCACAGCCAAATAGCAGCCAAACCACTGCTAGATGTAGGAGTACATTAATGAACGATTTTTCCAAAAAACAACCCCTAAAGGAACGCAACGGGATGTTGAAGTTTTCCGAGATCATGCATGAAATCGCGGGCAAAAGCTAGTGTGTAATAAATCAGGTCTAACGAAGGATCTAACCAAAGATTTGATCTAACCTTGAAAATGACTTTCCAAAACGTCAAGATTACCTAAATTGATTCTGCTCTAACTTTAATCACGGCATCGGCAGAGTGTCGGATGAAATTGACTTTTTTGAGAGGTTCTTAAACGCTTTAATTTATGGACCCTCTCTGATATTGAAAAAGCTTTTAGTACTAGACTAGAAGATGAGGTGAAAAAGAGTACGATTAGAGTGGTGAGAGTATTTGTTTAGGATGAGGGACAGACTATTAGATACTTAAATGAGGTAGGTTCAATTTGCATTACAGGGAAAGGAATTGAAATTGAACCTTTCACTACAATATGGTGGGTCGTAGTCTCTGCCTATCCCCTGGGTCTGTAAGTATAATGCAGGGTCTTTCTTAATATGGTGACGATTCTTTAACCAAATTTCTCTATTGAACTAACATTGAAATCGCGAAACAACAATGTCTCAAGCATTTGGGTTGAATAGGGAGGGTGGCACTTTTGTATGGAACAGGAGATATTTTTCCCACGATTTTGGTGTTAATCCTATAAAGAAAGATGTTCAGTTTGATGGGTGGGTGATCCGGTCCTTCAAAAACCGTCAGAATGTTAAGAAAAACCCAGGTGTATGACACTTAAGACACCAGCAGATTTAAAGGGTAATTGCAGTGAACTGAAATTTTCAAAATTGACAAAATGACAGCGCATCTAAAAACATACTACCTTTTCGAAATCTTTAGATACCTATGTGAATTACTGTAATTCGATACTTCTTTTCGAACATCAAAAAAGATAAGCACCTACACTTATTGCAAAAGTTCACCTGTGCACTTCGGCTTATTTTAAACGTGATAAAATGGAGATATTTGCAGCAGACAGACCGGCATGCAATAACTACACAAATATTATATCAATTATTTTTTTAGGAAGCCTATTCAGTATCCCACTGCTGGACAAAGGCCTCCCCTCTTTTTCTTCAATCTTCTCTATTATGTGCAAACCTGGGCCAAACCTCCTGGAAGGTAGCCAGTTTATCTCTCTATCTTTTTCTGGGTCTTCACGGCGTCGACCTTCCTGAGGGGTAACTATAGTCAGTTTTAAAACATTGTATGTTTATATTAAAAGAGAATGCAACGAACGATCATACAAACCACAATCCAATCCAGACAATGCAAACAAATCCAGTTGAATAAATTACTTTTAAAGTGGAACACAACAAAACCGGCTAAGTGAGAGTCAAGTATACGCCTCATGGTTCCGAATTCTTTTGAATCGTATAAAATGAAACCATTTTTTTTTTAATTAAATTAAGTTATAGCCGGTGGCATCCCACCCCACTGTAGGGCAAAGGCTGTCACGAATAATGGTAAGAGGTAGTATACATACATAATAGCCCATACCCCCGTGTGGGAACTCGTTGGATGAGGGCAGCGCAGGACCGATCGTTGTGGCGATCCTTGGGGGAGGCCTATCCAGTCCAGTAGTGGACGTCTATCGTCTGAGATGATGGTGATGATGATTAAAACGAAAACGAACCATCGCGATCACGATATATCCGGGAAATAATCTCTATAGATTATGAAGCATCGAGCCAATCCTCCTTCTAGAACTCCTGAGGATGCTCCTTCGAGCGAAACACGTGTAGAGTAGAAATTATTTGGGCAGGTTGTATTGTGTAACAAAACTTTGTCTACTAGGTATTTAGAACCGGAGGTCTTGATACAATCGTGTTATCTACCTATTAATAGTATAAGAGATAAGTGTACTTTTTGCAACCATCAGCAGCAAGGCTGATTCAGTGTTTATGGGGTGTAGAGCATCTCTGTGATGGGGATGGACTAGGTCTGCCTGCATAACTCCAGTTGGTTTAGGAGTTACTGATGATTAAAGGTCTGTAAAAAAATAACGATCAGCTGCCCGGGTGATCGTATAATATTGTTATAGTATGCACTGTAGCTATGTGAACAGTACAAAAACTGTTAAGCTCTGTCAGTCGGTTTAGGAGATACAGCCAGTCAAAGTTCCGACCTTTGAACGGCTGTATCTCCTAAACCGACTGATGAACCATGTCAGTTTTTATACTTTTCACATAGCTACAGTGCATACTACAACAATAACATACGATCAGCCTTGCAGCTGATCGTTAATTTTTAACAGACCTGTAATCATCAGTAACTCCTGATCCGACTGGAGTTATGCAGGCAGACCTGGTCCATCCCTATCACAGAGAAACTCTACACCCCATAAACACTGAATCAGCCTTGCTGCTGATGGTTGCAAAAAGTACACTTATCTCTCGGAATATAATATAACATCCAATATCAAACCGGGATTCGAACCCGTTTTCTGTCGCAGTCTGGTAACAATTGTCATTAACAATATTCACCAACAGGGTCGTCGAATACGGAACCATAAAAAAAAACAAGCAGACATAAAAAACGGGGCTAATCCCATTATGCCGTAAAATAAGTAATATTACGGAGCGTCCTCCGAGAGGCACTTAAAAACAATTGCATGATGGCAATATTTTCAATCAGGGAAATTGATGAAAATGACAATGCCTTCGTCCACTTCTAATAGTCCGAGATCCGACCGTAAAATTATGCACCTATTTCATAGGCGACCGAAATGTGATTGTGGTGTATGTTTACACAGGGGTTAATTTAACGCCGCCAAGTTGCCTAGAAAAATCTTACCGCAAGTACCTTTTCCATAAAAATTTTTGGTATAACTTTTTCCACGTGTCTGTTATCTGTGAATGAGTTGTCATCGGAAGGAGACTGATCTAAAGTACTGAAAAAAATTGGGTTGCCATTGGCGTTGAATTAACCCCTATGTAAACATAAACTAGAATCACATTTCGTTCGCCTATGAAATAGGTCTCGCTCGGACTATGAAGCTCTTTTATTTCAGAGAAGCACAAAGATTCTGGACACTTCATGCAAATGGGCTCGCACTGACATGGAAAAGTTAGTGTATCAGTATGGCTAGAATGCCATGAACGACAATGTTAAAAAACGAGAAAACCGTCATGTGTGCTCGCTTTCACATACGCATAGCACAGAGTACTACAATTACGACCGCGCAAAGTAACAAAATCAGCCCCCTTACCCGCACTTTCGATCTTCACTATATCGCCACTGTTTCGGTCCGCACTTCATTGTAATAGAGTTGAAATTGGAACGAAAACATTCACGCAAAAGTTCGAATCGAATGTGCGGGTAGACCCTCTGGCACATCTCGATTGATGGTAATACAACCACTGCGTGCTGCCGACCTCCTCCCGTACCACAACGGAGTACGGTCAAAATTGGTGGAGGCGGGAGTGTCTATATTGTACGTAGATATCATTGAACTTTTTCTACTTCAATGCTAGATATAGTATACCTACTCTTTCTTATAAACTATGGTACATATAAGTCTTAACGATGTACCTGCGCAGTTGACAAATAATAGCATGCGAAATTATATTGACCAATCAGAATGTGTCACCTTCAATCCCTTGCTGCCATTGGCTAATAATGCCTTTGATTACTAAAATGACTTTAGGTTTTGACGGGAACTCGGGTCTGAGGTGTTCGGTGTTCTTAATATTTAGTTAATTAATTTAAGACAATGGATATGATGATCACAGAAACAAAATATTACTTAAAAATTTCCGAGTACCTACAGCCATTACGTTACTGATCTGGCAAAAAAAAATTGTTGGTCTTTCCATACTAAATGAAATCAGCTGATCAAAAGTTTGTATGAAAAGTTGAATTTTTTTTATTCGAATTTCCTATAGGTTTCATAGCGAAAGTTGTTCAGTTTCATGGGTCTGGTAACTGGCTCTGCAACTGTTTATCCTAACACCCTGTAGTGAAAAGGTATACAGCTGTTCCATATATTAGGGTCTAGTTATCATTGGCGTTTTCTACGGAACAACAATTTAGTTAAATAGTAAATTGGAGTAGCACTTTTTCATTCTGGATTTTCATTGCACCATCGGCACTAAAAGGACTCTTCAAAAAGTAGTTACTTCTTTATTTCAATTAGACAATGGATATCATGCTAAAAAGTGTATACTTTGAAAGCAATCCTGAAATTGCTGCAGTCAACGGTTCGGTCAGATGTTTAAGTCCATTCTTTTGTTCAGCTTTTTTATGTGTTTTTATTTCAGACGAAGGCTTGTGCTAAGAATGGTTTGATGCACTTATTTTATTGCTTCTCATAAAATTTTCTGTCTCTAAAGATATAAAATTCTGTGCTAATAAGATAACGAAAGGGTGGTGAAAGGTTATGTTATTTCAGACCCGGTCATAGTGTATACCATAGATAATTTAGACGCTATGGTGTATACCTACTATTTAATGGTGTTTTTTTTGTGCACTAACACCAAATGTGGGTGAGTGGGAAAACGAAAAACTACAAAAATCTAGATTTTCCTCTGTCTTTGTTGTTTCGATGTTAAAATGAAAATGAGCGAGCATGACATATTTCTCGTTTTATCGCTTTGTCATGCTATCCTTAGCGCTTTCACAGACGAGCGACACTTTGCGGTCGCCGGGTGTCGCGGAGGCGCGACCCACCGCGACAGCACAGTGTCGCTCGTCTGTAAGAGCCCTACTGTTCGTATTTACGTGTGAGTGTATACCGGTAGAGGCCGCTTAGCGCTTGTATGAAGCTGTCGTTCTGCTCGTTGTGCTAACACTAATGCCTTTCTGCAAAAGACGAGTGAGTTCTGGGAATACCCATTATGTATGGGGATAGCAGGTTTTTTTTGCGATTTAGATGTTCGTCCCGTGAGGAATGATGTTGTTCAATTTGATGTTCAACTGTAAGCATATTAAGTTGAAACCTGTATAATCAATAATCATTCAAGTTGAACGAAACTACATTTTAAGAGGATGATCAGACCATCAAACTGAACAACTTTCTCTTTAATATGGGACCAACATCGAAATCGCGAAAAAAATCTGCTGTCACATACATTTGGCTCGAGTTAGATTTACAATTTTGTATGGAAGAGCTGATATTTTTTTCGCGATTTCGATGTTGGTGCAACCGAGAAAGTTGTTCAGTTTGATGGACTGATCATCCTCTTGAAAAAGTGTCAGCATATTAAGAAGGACCCTATATTAAGTGTTCTAGGTTTGTTCTAGGATCTAGGCAATTCTGAAGTGGTATTTAATTTTTATTTCTATTTTTCTATTTGATAATCGACATCGTATGACTTTGTTTATCGCCAGGATCTATTTCAAAACAAATATCGATTCAATGTCGATCGATCATCGGCGGCGCGTTTCAAAGATAAGATAATTAAATAAAAATATTATTATTATCTGTTTTATAACTCAATAATAAAAAAATATAATAAAAGATAGTGTAAAGTATCTTTAGTAAAGTAAGTAGCCATAGTGATTTATAATTTTATTTTTTATTATTTACTAAGTTGTTTCCCGTTACTTCGTCTGCGTGGAATTTTAACCGTTTAGCCGTGAAAACAACGTAACAGACAAATAGATAGAGCTACTTTCGCATATATAATTTTCAGTATGCATAATGAAACCAAATAGGTATCACGACAACTCGACCCCGATATCTAGGCCCCGACATCTCGACCCTGACAATTCCGGAACCGGATCGTAGGGGGTCGCGTTGTCCAGGTTGAATTGTCGCATGTCTGATCGAGTTGTCATGGGGACGAGTAGTCCGGTTCGAAATGCCCGGGCATTTCGAGCCGGACAACGGTCGGGGTCGATTTGTCGGTGTCGAATTATCGGGGTCGAGTTGTTTGGAAGTTGAGTTGAGGGGGTCGATTTGACGGGATTGAGTTTAGTGATGTGAACCGATTACAATTTTCAGCACCGGTATTTTTCAATTATATTACTTTTGAGAAAAACCGGTTTTTACCGATTACTTTTCGGTTTTTTCATCTGAAACAATTATTATAAACTAAAATAATAAAGTATTGATCGTAAATTGCGGCCTTAGTCCAGCAGTAGACGTTTATCGACTTGTTTATCTGAAATGATGATGACTCAACTAACACTAAAATATATACCTAAGTCAATGACTAAAACTCAGGATACACAATAATTATTGAGATTCATGTAATGAAATATTCAACTGCCATAAGTCCCGCCAAAAACAGGCATTTTGGATGTCTATTTTAATAAAGCTGCTTTATTTTTTCGTTTAAATGGTTAGTTTTAGGATATTTTGTCGAATGTCACTCATTTTTAAAGATTTTAAGTCATATTAACACAAAATTTTAATAAAATGACACTTTTAAAATATTAATTAATGTAATCGGTTTTTTTTAAATAAAAACCGGTGTTTTTAGGTTTTTGATAAAACCGTTTTTTTTTAAGGTTTTCTTGAAATCGGTTCACATCACTAATTGAGTTGTATCCGGGTCGAGTTGTCGTAGATTCACCGAAATGTTATATCTTTGCCCGTAAAGTTTGACCACTCTTCAAACCAAAAGCTGGTAGATAAACTCTGCTTTAACAAATACAGAACTAAGCCGAAGTTACAACTGTCATCGCTTTAGAAGTATTTATTTAAATCGGCCGGCCAGAAGGAGGAAAATTCCCGATAAAAATGCAAAGAGAAGCACCTATTCTTTCTACGGAGCTAACTAAATCGCAGTGCTGAAGTAGTGGGGTGTTAGTGACAGCTGATTATTTCAGCAAAACGTAAACGCTCTGCAGCATTGTGCAGATTGTGCTACGTAAATGAAAATTAAAAGTGATAATGAAACTGTCATGTAAAAAATCTTTTATCATAAACAATTTTTTTTTCAAAGCAAGTAGGTCTGTACTTTTTACGAGGAAAATAAAATATGTATTATGCTGGTATTATGTTATTGGTGTTGGTGGTCTAGTGCCTTATTTATAGGGTTAGTATTTTGTGTGCAATTTTGAGGTTATGGTTGTGTTTTTTTTAATATAGTCTTATCTCAACTCTATCAAGGGTTGTCTTAGTTTCTGGAGCTTATATTCTATTCGAATAGTGGGTTCGACTACAGATACTGTTTTATATCCAGGAAAATAATTCCCCTCGTCAATCTTCCTTTTCGCAGAGCAGACCCGAGTCTCCGTCAAAATCCGATGTTATTTAGTAATCAAAGGGTGAAAAATCGGATTGCAGCGATAAGGGCGCGAAAACAATAACCCAATCGTGGCAAGTAATTTCAGGCCCGTGAAGGTGACACACATCCTTATTGGTTAATAATATCCTACGTCTACTGCGCATGTAGGTATATCGGTGAGACTTATAAACCAGGAGTGCGATTTTTGAAACTTATTCTTTGAACTCAGCAGTTGAAAATGTCAATATTACTTTGGAGATAAGCATCTTTCTACTGCTGATTTGACTTAAAAAATTGCACTCTTGGAGTATGATTTTTGAAAGTCAAATCGGCAAAAAGATGCGTATCTCCATACATTTTCAACTGCTGAGTTCAACGTATGAGATTCAAAAATCGCACTCCTGGTACTACTACTGTACTCAGGTATGCAGAACATTATTTCAATCAAGTGTTCCTGTTTAGTTTCTGTTTAATCTCACTGAACAAAATGCAAATTTTTTGTAAATTGGCAGTGATAACTAGACCACAGAATTCAGACCCTCGCGCCCCGGTATCGGACGACGACCCGTGGCGGATTCCGTGCTCTGAGACCGATAACTCTAAACAATTTTATCTTCTCGCTGAAAGTAGAGCCCCACCTTTTTCCGGTTCTCGCTACGGCTCGGCTGTAGACTATTTTTAACTCGCATTTCCAATTCGATTGCTGATTTCAAGTGCTTTTGAATTGCCACGGTATGAAGCCCATTGTTTCAATAATCACATTTTCATTTTATAAAAAAAACATTCGACGTAGAGTGGATGAAACTGGCTCAAAGAGAGGATAATTAAAAGAGGAGGTATTCGCCCAGCAGTGGGATGAAATAGGGTGTAAAGAAAAAACAAACATTTTTAATAGAAAATTATAGTGCTCTATATTTTTTGCAACTGACAGTTGCAAGAAATATACAGGCTGTAACAAAACACCCTAGTAATACCTACTTAAGGGGGTGCTTCAGACCATCAATCTGAACAACTTTCAGTATGGAGCCAACGTTGAGAAAAAATCAAAAAAGTCAGCCGTCTCATACATTTGAGTCGAGACGGTACTGCAGTTTTGTAGGAAAGAGCGGATTTTTTTTTCTCGATTTCGATGTTGACTCCATAGAGAAAGTTGTTCAGTTTGACAGTTCAGTATCAGTTTTATGTAAATAACATTATTCATTACTTTTTTGTCAGTGAAAAGAATCTGCTGTTTCACAATAAACTGCAATGCCTACTCTACTTAAACGTATGGAACAGCTGATATTTTTGTTCTGACTGATTTGCTCCCATCCCATAGTAAAAGTTGTTTAGTTTGATGGGTAGAGTAGGGTAGAGTATGTGGTTTAAAGGTTAATGATACTTTTCCTTACACCCTGTGTAAAACATACGAATAATACAAAAAATTAACCTGAATAAAAAATAACTGAAAAATAAAATCAAAAAGCAAAACGACCAGGTCCCACCGAGATTTGAACTCGGATCGTTGGATTCAGAGTCCAAAGTGCTAACCATTACACCATGGGACCGCTGCGGAGAGTGACGAAAGAACTAATCATTAGCCCCGAGCTGCGCAGTACGCATGAACTTGATGCCTCGTCTCTGTCACTCGTAGCGCTCCGTTTCTATCAGACGATTTTGTGCGTTCAATAAAGCGAATGTGGTACGTTGATGGTTCAAATTAACTTAAGTGTATTAAAAAATTTCTTGAGTGTATTTTTTATAAGTAGTAGTAATTCGGTGTTTACTGCGATTTCATGAATAAGTTAACCTATAATATGTTAACCCACTCTTAAACCAGGTTTAACGATGACATTTGAGAAAAAATCTACTTCAAAATTGTTGTCTTTGTAATTAACAGGAATAAAAAATATTTACAATAACATTACAATAAATTAAGCCTAGTTTTAATTAATAATATATAACATGAAATTGTTTGTTGTCATTGTTTTTTCTGTAATATTGTGTGTAATAATAAGTAATTAATAACCCTAGTAATACATACTTAAGGGGATGCTTCAGACCATCAAACTGAACAACTTTCACTATGGAGCCAACTTCGAAATCGCAAAAAAAATCAGCTCTACCAATTCTACCATACATTTGATTATTTTAAATAGAGTCGATACCTATTACAGTTTTGTATGAAACTTCGATGTTAGCCCCATAGTGAAAGTTATTCTATTTGATGGTCTGAAGCACCCCCATAAGTTTACTAGGGTGTTTTGTTACACCCTGTAGTACAAGTTTACAAAACAGCAAATGATCAAACGAACCTAAATACTATCTATCTTACGATAGATTAAAATTTGATTTTTTTAAACCTTTCAAATAGAAACAATGTTTTGCGCATAGATACGTAAAGGATGATGATGATGACGTAATCGTAAGCCAATTTTGTTTCTCAGAAAACCTCTCCTCAAAACCTAATAATGTGACATTTGTACCTATCTTTAAAATGTACCAGTTCCACTAAAAGTGTTTTACAGGACTAACTTTTTAAAAGCTTCACTCTATTTACTCTGCATTGACTCTACATCAGCCCCCACCCTAACAAAACCGAGTACACACCTACCCAGCACTTACAAGTAAAATTAATTTAAGGCCAGCTCTTCCCGGAGTAGAATCAATTTGTCGAGAGCGAATGCATCGATTCACTTAATGTAAGGCGATTAGCTAGACTCGCTTCTGTATCTGAGTGATGTGCTGCGTGTATTTTGCAGGGGGGGCTGGGTAACTCCTCAGTCAAAATGGTTCGTAAATAATTCATCTGTCAGCAACAAAGACATTCTGGGTGTAACAAAACACCCTAGTAATACTTAAGGGGGTGCTTCAGACCATCAATCTGAACAACTTTCACTATGGGGCCAACATCGAGAAAAAATAAAAAAAATCTGCCGTCCCGTACATTTGAGTCGAGACGGTATTGCAGATTTGTATGAAAGAGCGGATTGTTTTTCGCGATTTCGAGTTTGGCGCCATAAACATAACTTAACATAAATATTCTTTAAAGTGCCATAGTGAAACTTGTTCAGCTTGATGGTCTGAAGCACCCCCTTAAGTATTACTAGGGTGTTTTGTTACACCCTGTATAGGGTCCTTCTTAATATGCTGACACTTTTTTAAGGGGATGATCAGACCGTCAAACTGAACAACTTTCTCTATGGGACCAACATGGAAATCGC
This sequence comes from Agonopterix subpropinquella, assembly GCA_922987775.1. NCBI lineage: Eukaryota > Metazoa > Arthropoda > Insecta > Lepidoptera > Depressariidae > Agonopterix > Agonopterix subpropinquella. Next base: position 15,803,137 of record OV277709.1, on the reverse strand, counting down.
GAAAAAAAAATCTGCTCTTCCATACAAAATTGCAAACCTACTAGAGCCAAATGTATGGGACAGCTGATATTTTTTTCGCGATTTCGATGTTGGTGCTATGGCACAGAAAGTTGTTTAGTTTGACGGTCTGATCATCCCCCTTAAAAAATTGTCAGCATAATGGGTCTGACAAACGTTTTTCACTTTACATGTCAAATAAATCTTCAAAAAATTACGAAAAAAACTGTGTTTTTACTTTTTTTATATCTTCAAAAATGGCTGAGATATTAACGATCAAATTGCGTATTTCCGGACGAAGGTTTTTAAAAACGCGGGCGGGCGCCCACTAGCCGATGACGTCACACCCCCGGTCATTCGTCAGTCGCGCTCTCGTACGCTCGCTGCTGTGCAGTAAACATCGAGTTCTCTTCAGTGAAAATGGAAAAAAAGTATTGTATTGTGCCTCAGTGTTTCAGTTCAACTGTGAAAACACCCGATAAACTCTTTTTTTATGTGCCTGAGGACCCAAAAATGAGAAAGAAGTGGATGACGGCCATAAAAAGAGTAGATGCAATAGGGCCTAAAACTAAAGCGCACTGCTGTGAAGACCATTTCGATGTTTTTAAACTAATAAAACACAAATAATCATCAACAACAACAACCTCGTACGTGCAAGATGTGGATTGCGATTGCGAGTACCTACCTAGATTTTTTAAATCGTTGTCCATAATGTAGGTCCTAAATAAAACACACACAGACACACTTTAAGGAAGGTTTAAGCTTGAACAAATACCTACCCGACAGTAGGTAATGCTTACATAAAACATACACACCTTTTCATCTTTATTCCGCGAATTTGACAGCCCGGTAGCATAGTCGGTAGTGAACCTGCCTGCTGTGCCGAGGGTTGCGGGTTCGAATCCCGTAAGGGACAAATATTTGTATGATGAATATGAATATTATGGATGTTTGTATCTACAGGGTGAAATTGATATCATTGGCATCCTTTTAAACTAAGAGTCTACCCATCAAACTGAACAACTTTTACTATGGGAGCAAACCGATCAAAGAAAAAAAAAATCAGTTGTTGCATACATTTGAGTCGAGTAGGCATTGCAGTTTAGTATGGGACAGCAGATTTTTTAGTTGCTCCGATTGGTTTGCTCCCATAGTGAAAGTTGTTCAGTTTGATGGGTAGACTCTTAGTTTAAAAGGATGCCAATGATATCAATTTCACCCTGTAATATATGTATTCTATATCGTTGGCCAGTCATCATAATACAAGTCCAGGCTAGATTCTGGTACTTTAAATGTGACTAGATAATTTGTGTGACATTGTCCAAGAAATTATTATTAATTATTATTATTTCGGCAGCCGTAAAATCCTTATTCTTCATAAAATATTGTGCCACCATCAAACTATCCACTCTTGGCAGATTGTCCGACTGACCTTTTTGAAAACCTTCATCCATTCTACACACCACACGGTTTACTTTAGTGTAATCGATTATAAAATTAATGTAAAAGTATTATTTCCTTGAAATACAAGCACACTATTAGGTATAAACGAAATTAAACGAATTTTTGACGAACAAACGAAACAAAATGCACCGGACCGAGCGCCGTGCTGTGTCGCGGTCGCGGGCTGAGCGGGGGTGTGACGTCAAAGCGTGAGCGCGCGTAAACTCGGAAATTTTAAAAAGCGCTTAAACTTCTCGTCGTCATAACTTCGGAAATACTGCATGTATTGAAGTGAAATAAAAACTAATGTTATGTACATGATCTACGCTAAGATTTTAAGTGTATTTTTTAGTGATATTTTGACCCTTTTGTGTTCCCCATTAAGAAGGACCCTATATAGGACTTCGACTCAGTGCGCATTAACGGGACCGCAAAGTTACACATAATTGTTGTGCATTACTGTTTTGTGACCGAATACATTTGAAAGATTTGAAAGGACTGGAATGTCAGCGGCAATGTATGACAGCTAAGCGTAACTGATGCATACAAATGTGACATTAGAGACCATGTGGCATTTTTTGGATCTGTTATAGTTATAGAAGTGGTGAGTCCCATATACCCATATAGAATGTCATTCTTCTTCTTATCGTGTGGGCAGAGCCCTGGTATCAGAGTTTTTACGGTTCCGTACCCAAAGGGTGAAAACGGGAACCTATTACTAAGCCTACGTTTTCCGTCCGTCCGTCCGTCCGTCTGTCCGTCCGTCCGTCCGTCTGTCCTACCTATTTAAGGCTGTAACTTTTGAACCGTAATAGCTAGATAGTTGAAATTTTCACAGAATGTGCGTTGTTACGGCGGATTTGCTAACAAATAATAAAAATGTCAAAAAGTTAAAAATTAAGGGGGTTTCTCAACTAGTAACTACTTTTTATCAACGTTTTTTCTTCACGCTCTATCGTAAAAACGGTAACATATACAACCGTCAAACTTAATGTGATTATAGAGCAAACTCTACAGAATAACAACAAATACTAAAAACCGGCCAAGTGTGAGTCGGTCTCGCGCTAAAGGTCCCGGACAAAATACGTTTTTTTTCTAAGTTAATAATGTTGTGTTCTGTGGTGGTGTGCTACAGAACCCTCGGTGCGCGAGTAGCCCGACTCGCACTTGACCGGTTTTTTTCAAAATGTCATTGCTGACGATTGCGATTGCGAGACGGCCCATTCGATTTTCCAATGAAGAGAAACCATATTAATATGGTAGGTTTCTGTGCATTGGAAAACCGAAAAGAAAGAGGTATTGGCGTAACGAACTAAAGACAATGCATAATGATAATGAACGATAATACATTTAAAGTGCGCAGAGGGTAGGGTAGTAGATTACACACCGAGGGCAGGAAAGTAAGAAAGGACTCAGATCTTATGTAATTGTTGACCGAGGCGAAGCCGAGGCCGAAAGCCGAGCCGATTTACTGCCCGAGGTTAGTATACTATTTTTCTCCTCGACGGAGGCGGAAAGCGGCAACTTCGTTTAGCGCAATGGGAAGACAGTTGACGCTTTCAGTTCGGAGGGGTGAACAATAATATCTTTTCTATAATTTATAAAAAATTTCGCCTTGCGGTAGCATTTCCCCTCTGCCACGGTATTAGATCAATTAATCTTGCGCATTTACACCCAAATTTATACCTTATCACTAAACGAGACAGCCTATAATAGCGAAACAATAATTTTGAACTTAGAACGTTTGGGGTTCACACGAGACTACTTTTCATGATTTTCAACATTCAAAATTAGAATCTAAACTTATGGGTAATAAAATCAAAAGTTGCGGATTTCATGTTACCTCGCCCCCCGCAAAAAGTGGCAGAAATGTTTCTTAGTAGAATGACACGCGTAACTCGTCCCTACAATAAGATTATGATCATTAGAAGTAACGGCTGCCACTAGTGTTTAAATAAATCTGATAGAAAAATATCTAAGATCGAATTGTCGCACGTAGCTCTAAGCTTTGAGGGGGGGATTAGCCCCCTCTCGTGCCCCTAGGCATAAGATTCCACTATGTATTGCAGAGCCAACGTTAATCTTATTAAGGAATCGCACTTTGATCAAGGTTTTAGCGCAAAAGTACCGAACTTAATGAGAACAGTTGTGAAATATTGGTACTTTAACTTTCCGATTTTGCGTTAGAACAACAAACTTAAATACGTTAAATACTCAAAGGGATGCTTCCGACCATCAAACTGAACAACATTATCTATGGACCAAAATTTAAATCTATGGAGTTTTTTTTCCATAGAAAAGTACAAAATAGCTACTCAACCAAAACTTGTAAAACAGCTGATTTTTTCAGTCAATTTCAATGTTGATCCCTTACTGGTAGTAAAAGTTGTTCAGTTTGATGGCCTGAAGAATCCCTGTGAGTATATGAATAAGGTCGGGGATAACCAGAACAAACTGAATAAAATAAAAATAAAATAAAAATTATCATTATCATTGTCACTAACCTTTTCTAAAGGACCAACATCGAAATCGCTAGAAAATATCTGTTGTCTCATACATTCGGGTAAGGTTTGCAGTTTTGTATGGAACAGCTGAACCATATTGTAAATAAATTCAAATAACTCTGCGACTGAAGAGGGCTATTACAAGCGCAGTGGCGCCCTCGTCACAATAATAAAGATTTCTCAATAAAGAAAGCCTACATTAAAAAAGTGCTCAACATATAAACTACAAAAGCCTTCAAGCCATTGTTATACAATACTTTTATAGGTTCTTAACATTCCACTTTTAGATAATTTCGAATAAAAACAAAAGCGGCCGTTTTTTTTCTTTTTTCTAAATTTGCATGTTTCAACCTTTAAAAACCTATAAAAGTATTCTATGAAAATAGTTTGAAGGCTTTTGTAGTTTATCGTTGGGCACTTTTTTAATTTAGGCTTTCTTTATTGAGAAATTTTTATTATAGTGATAAAGGCGCCACTGAGTATCGCATCGTAATCGATGATTGTGGATGGATGCATAAAGAGAGAGGACGACCAAAGAAAAGATGGACGGTTTGTGTGATAGACGACATGTGCAAAAAAACCGGCCATGTGCATGTCGGACCACGTAAAGGGTTCCGTATCGGGATGTACACACGGCGACACATCAAGCTACGCAAAACCAAAATAAGCTGGCCGCGCGTAGGTAAAGTAATGTATAACGTCACGCGGCCAGCTTATATTGGTTTTGCATAGCTTGATGTGTCGCCGTGTCTATGTTCACGGTAAAAAAATGATAATAATAATTTTACCGGCAGCGTAAATGCAGGGTCCAACCTAATAATATATGCTGACAGTTTTTTAAGGGGATGATCAGACCAACAAACTGAACAACTTTCTCTATGGGACCAACGTCGAAATCGGGGAAAAAATGCAGATGTCCCATACATTTTGCTCGAGTATGATTGCAGCTCTGTATGGAACAACGATACATCTGTTCAGATGTTTTTTTTTTCGATTTCAACCTTGGTCCCATAGAGAAAGATGTTCAGTTTGATGGTCTAAACAACCCTTTAAAAAAAACCTCTGCATATAAATATACAGGGTGTAAGTGATAGCCTAACAAATACTGAAACGGTGGACTCAGACGATAAAACTGAACAACTTTCACTATGGAGCCTACCTCAGGAAACGCAAAAAAAAATCAGCTGTCCCATACATTTTACTCGGGTAGGTTTGTATTGGGACAGCTGATTTTTTCCCGTTTCCTGAGGTAGGCTCCATAGTGAAAGTGGTTCAGTTTGATGATCTGAGTTCACCGTTTCAGTATTTGCTAGGCTGTCACTTACACCCTGTATAGAGGCTTCTATACAGGGTAAATTTTTTATCAGTGCCGATAACTTTTGTACAACATACATTCAGCAGTTTTGTATGAAACAATAGTTTATCTTTTATCGCGAATTTGAATTTCGCTTCGTAGGGAAAGTTGTTCAGTTTGATGAGTAATAAATGGTGAAGTTATCCGCAGTGATAAAAAACTTACCGTGTATAATAAACAATAAATAATAAGAGATAGTAGTAGAGTGTACAAACGACCTGCTTCGTCTAAGTCTTGAACCAAAATGTGTTACGTGACTTATCACAACCAAGCCATCATAACACGTGGATAAGTGAGAAACAACGGTACCACTCCAGCGCACTAACTTTGCGATGGGGTACATAACTACAACATTAATTCAAATCACAACCATCGGTGTCAACCAAAGTTATTATTTTTATGGTTTTGGTGTATAATAATAATAATTAATAAGTAAGTATAGTTGAATTGATAAATCTTCACGTCCCAAATACCGCAGTGTCTTAAAACGAAAGTCTTCGATCAGTGTGTGTTGCCAGTGATGAGTTGATGTGATGAGTGATGACATATGGAATGGCCTCATAAAAAGGCTGAAAGTCACCCAAAGGGCAATGGAGAGGGCTATGCTCGGAGTTTCCCTGCGAGATCGAATCAGAAATGAAGAGATCCGCAGAAGAACCAGAGTAGCTGACAAAGCCCAAAGAATCGCTAAACTAAAGTGGCAGTGGGCGGGGCACATTGCTCGCAGAACCGATGGCCGATGGGGCCGAAAAGTTCTCGAGTGGCGACCGCGTACCGGAAAGCGCAGCGTGGGTAGGCACCCCACACGGTGGACCGACGACCTGGTGAAGGCGGCGGGAACCCGTTGGATGAGGGCAGCGCAGGACCGGTCGTTATGGCGATCCTTGGGGGAGGCTTATGTCCAGGCAGTGGACGTCCGTCGGCTGAGATGATGATGATGAAGTAAGTATAGTTGAATTGAACTTTTTAAGGGAATATAATTCGGAGCGCGCTCTATACAAACGAAGTCTTGTGATATTTTCAATACTAACCAATTAAAGTCAATGAAATTTTACAGAAAATATCTAGAAACTAATCTCTATGTTTGTATAAAGTCAGATTTTCGATAAAACTTATGATTTTAAAGGTACAGTCATGAGCACATCAAGCTTTACACTTGCAGTTCGATTGTAACGCTTATCGCGCACTAAATAAGAACGGTACAAAGTCCAAAGTGTCAAGCTTGACGTGCTCTTGACTGTACAGTGCCTCAAAAATTTCCATACATTCCATTTCCATTTTCATAAATACATTAAAACTGTATATTTCAACGAAAATCGGACTTCATACAAACATTGAGATTAGTTGCTAGATTTTTTTGAAAAATTCCATTGACTTTAATTGGATAGTATTGAAAATATCACCAGACTACGTTTGTATGCAGCGCGAATTTGCGCTACCTCTTGAAGTATGCAGGTACATAAGGTACTAATCTGTAATGGCATCCTGATGCATGGCGCTACATGAGTCATGCAGCACTGGCGAGAGTAAATATATTGAATGGGGCGTCCGCCCGGTTTTGAGTAACTTTGTAACCATTTTATACATTAATTATGGCACTTTTTGAGCAGAAAACAAAACTGAATAATCTACAGGATATGAAAAGTGATGTGGTTTTGCTCGAAATCTATTTTAATTAATAAAACTGAAGAAAAACGAATCCAAAGTCACCCCTTTTTTTCAGTTGTAGGTAACCGTTTTACTCTTACATTGTTTATCAGAAGAAAATGAAAATTTACAATATTCTTCACAATACAATATAGAATGATGTGGTTTTCTTATTTTTTGAAAATTCATAAAAAATCATACAAGTTTTTAAAGAAATCGGAAAATTCCTGACCGGAGCCACGCAATTGAAGCGGGATGGCTAATTGCAAAAGTTTGCTTGTAAGAAAGAGAGCCTTGCACTAGGGAGGGAGAGCCTTAAGTTGTATTACCAACACAACGAGACCTGGTCATTTGTCAGAAACCATGGTTTGCTTGACCTTGCTACATAAAAACTTGGTAGTTCTGACAAAGTGGAGAGACTTTTACCCTGATATGGGAGTCGATGGTTGATTGGTTGAACACATGTGTGTATTTTGAATAAGTGTAGGTTGTAGTGTGTGTCTTGCCCCTACTATGCCAGACACACAATACAAGTAATGGGTGATTTTTTTAACTTTCCGAACTTCCAGGGGTATTTTTTTTCGACTTTAGGTTTGTTTAGGTTTGTTCAGTTTCATGGTCTCACTGAACCACCGCTGGAAAGAACATTCGCAGATTTGGACCCAGCCATTTTTACGAAAACTAAAAGCTATTCAGGACGGCAGGCATAATTATTATAAACAGAAAAAATTAACGCATTTAAAAAAAAAACTTTAATGTGGTTTCAGTCCATACACACGTTAATGTTAAATTAATACCGTCTACGCGTATTGTCCGTCAAAGTTTTGTATAAAATTGACCCATCTGCAACCTCCTTAACATCTCTAGAAGTCCGGATTCAAAAATAGAAATTACTAGTAAAATAGACAAGTCATCCAAAAGCAGTAGCAAAACGCAACCACGACAGCTATTTTCATCTAATATTATCACTGAGGTATATTTGGTCGTTACGGAACGCATTTGGCTTGGTTGAACTGATAGTGTGTGTGATTTCGTTTTCTTCCATTATCATAATATTGTACGGTTATCTTGAATTTTCATTAAAATAAACACAATGAATGCACAGAAGATTGAGTGGACTATCTTATAAGAAAGATTATGAGTTTCACACACTTGATACATAAGGAGAAATACCTTTCCCCCAACTTCTACAGGTTACAACCAGTAAAATTTTTTGTTAGTTTTGTTTCACTCTACACGTATTACTAAGTTTCATTCATGTATGGGACCTCTAAGTCTGGGTCTCAAATTACATGGCCGCCCGCCAATCTTCTTTGGAACATTTTTAAAAATCACTCATATTATTCAAAATATTTTCCTCCGATTCTCTAAGTCCGCTCGAAAGTAAGAATAAATATTCTGACGTGGAAGTCTCGCGTTACGTGGCCCCCGAGTCTGCTGAAAGGTGTCGCTCGCATTCGCTTTCGATCAACGTTGATTTTAATCAATTCCCCCGTTATGATGTGATCATTTTGCTGCATAATTTGGGATGACACAGTTTATGTTCAAGCGTATATAGCCTATGGCTTTATAGCATCGTACTATATCGTATAGCCTGTGACGTAAAGCTTGTTACTGTGGCGGACAGCCTGTGGCGTATTGCCTGCGGAGTATGGCTGTGGCGTATAGTATAGCCGTGCGTTATAGCTTGAGGTTTATTATCTGTGGTGTATATCCTGCGGCGTATAGCCTGTGGCCTCTGGCGTATTTTAGCCACTGACGTACCCTGTGACTTAGCATGTGGCATATGGCTTGTGATCTGTGGTTTACAGCCTGTAATGTATAGCATGTGGCCTGTGGCATAGGACCTATGGCGTATTATAACATGTGGCGTATGGCCTGTGACTTATAATCTGTTGTTTATAGCCTGTAGGGTATAGCCTGTGGCCTGTGGCGTATAGCCTGTGGAGTATTGTTTCCTTTGGCTTATTAAAGCGTGTAGAGTATTTAAGCCTGTGGCGTACAGCTTGTGGTGTATTATTTCCTGTGGCGTATTATAGCCTGTGGCGTATTATTGCCTGTGGCGTACAGCTTGTGGCGTACAGCCAGTAGCGTGTGGCCAATGGCGTATAACTTGTGGCATATTATAGCCTGTGGCTTATATTCTATGGTTTTAGCCTATGGCGTATACTATGGCGTATGGCCTATGGTGTATAGTCTGTGGCGTGGAGACGGAAATTGTATGTAGACAGCATAAAAAAAACGGGCATATTTTAGTAAAACTATAATTCGCAGACTGGACGAAACAGCCTAGGCTTTTAATAGCGTTAATTAATATACTCGTACGTATCAAAAGCTAACAAATGACGTACTAAAGCTTTAACGGATCGATCGTTACAATTCAACCGCAAATTGTTTACCGTTGCAATTGATTGCTGTTAACTCTACAGTAAAACTAGAAGAGAGTTTCTGTCACACCGGTTTGTACAATTGGCATTCGCATAGCTGGCAAGTTCTATTTACAGGATTTACATATCGGCATTTTTGTTTAATATTGGTTTGGATTTTATTGTATGATTTTAAACACTACTGGATTTTCAGTAAAGCAAAACAACAGGGATCCAAACTTTTTTCATTTTATGCGATCGATCTACGTGGCCTAGATTAGACGAATGCATTTCGACTGCTAGTGAAATGTAAATATTCTCATTTTCATCAAGTTTATTTGGAATCAGCCCACAATATTTCAATACACAGACACAGTTTACAGTTTCATGATTCCCGCGATTTCGTCACTGTGGAATTTTTATGACTGTCTTTCCAAAGGGTTCAAGCTATCTCTAGGTATATAAAATTTCATGAAAATCTATTGAGCCCTGGAAAATAACAGACAAACAGACAAAAATACTTTCGCATTTATAATAGGTTAAATATGTTAGTGTTCCTATAATAATATACATAGCTACGTAATCTAAATTTAATAAAATATAGTTTCTTTTACAGTATGTATGTAGGTGGAAACCGATTATCCTAGCGACTGCAACCCCGAATACCTTTATTTATTTTATATTGTATGCAAATAGGTACATAGTCTCTTAAATATTGTATTCAGTCAAAGTTACTTAGTTATCTTTGCTTGTTAACGAATTGTGTTACGATTTCTATAACTGAACCATCTATGTAAACATTATTTTGTATCAATGACGTTATGATATCATTGTTCAATGTCTGTTGTCGAATATACGCACGTAAACCGTCTCTAATAACAATAACCTCGTTTACCTTTTCAGTCATCATCAGCTTCTATTGTTTCTACCCTCAGTCAGGGTGTATGGGAATTACCTCTTACGAAAGACGAAACAGTTTTTAGGGTTCCGTAGCCAAAGTGTGAAAACGGGACCCTATTACTAAGCCTACGTTGTCCGTCCGTCCGTCCGTCCCTCCGTCCGTCCGTCCGTCCGTCCCTCCGTCCGTCCGTCCGTCCGTCCCTCCGTCCGTCCCTCCGTCCGTCCGTCCGTCCGTCCATCCCTCCGTCCGTCCGTCCGTCCGTCCGTCCGTCCGTCCGTCCGTCCCTCCGTCCGTCCGTCCGTCCGTCAATCCCTCCGTCCGTCCGTCCGTCCGTCCGTCCGTCCGTCCGTCCGTCCGTCCGTCCGTCCGTCCGTCCGTCTGTCCGTCTGTCCGTCTGTCCGTCTGTCCGTCTGTCCGTCCGTCCGTCTGTCCGTCTGTCCTACCTATTTAGGGCTGTAACTTTTGAACCTTAATAGCTAGATAGTTGAAATTTTCTCAGATTATGCGTTATTATGGCGAATTTGTTAACAAATAATAAAAATGTCAAAAAGTTTAAAATTAAGGGGGGTTCTCAACAACAAACTAGTTTTTATCAGCGTTTTTTCTTCACTCTCTATCGTAAAAACGGCAATACATACAAGCGTCAAACTTAGTGTGATTATAGAGCAAACTCTACAGAATAACAACAAATACTAAAAACCGGCCAAGTATGAGTCGGTCTTACGCTAAAGGTCCCGGACAAAAAAGTTTTTTTTTCGAAGTTAGTAATATTGTGTTCCGTGGTGGTGTGGTACGGAACCCTCGGTGCGCGAGTAGCCCGACTTGCACTTGACCGGTTTTATTTAAGGTACGTGTCGTCGTGTATGTTTCAAGTCATGCAAAAGGGAATTACGGTCGAGATTTAATTTAAAGGATAAAAATACCGAATAATTATGAAAGTATGCAAAAAGAAAAGGTTAATGTCGTGTCGTATCAATAACCCAAAAATGCTGGGACGAACAAGATCTAACAGAATAATTATAAAAGCCTTAGCTAATTTCATCGAAAATCTGTGAAAAAAGGCAGATTTTTCGAACCCAAGTAAAACCAACCTACAGCTTTGGTGCCAGAATAATGAATGTTTATATGTATTGATAAGTCCTAACAGAATGTTATCGCATTTTTTTTTTCTTTTACGGTGAGGCACATCGTAGAGGAGTGTCCTAAAAGAAGTTTCGGGGGGTTTGGGGGATATGTGGAAACTAACGCCGGAAGCCAAAATTTGTCTCCAAAATTTAGATAAGTACAGATTTGTAAATTTATTATTCTTTTTCATTGGAGGAAATAAAAAGCCTACGCAAATATAATAATCGCATTTTTTTGGCCGGCACTTTGACGTCTCACTTTCGAGATCACATTCGAGTTTCGAGTTCTTAAAAAAAAAAGTTGCACTGCAGATCCTGTTTATTACGCTACAGTGTAAACGGCATCCATTTAATTCCTTTCAGTTACTGCTATTCAACTCCTAGATCTATTCTAGATTAGAATTTAACTAGTTTACAATTGATGATTTATTTGATCATTTAGCTTCATCGCCATCTTATTGAAGTGGAGTATTCAATTCAGCAAGTAGGTTGAGATACCTTGATTTTCTGACGACACACGATGCTTGTTCTTTGTGTTCTTTAACCTGTGCAGAATTCAATTAAATTCAATTCACTTATTCAAAACAGTCTTCAGTGTTTGCAATCGTTTTTCCTCTTCGGTTGTCTTTTATTTATTTCGATCTTCTTATCGTGTGGGCAGAGCCCTGGTGTCAGAGTTTTTTCGACCTCCTTACGGCCTCTGACGTGGTTTTTATGTAACGACTACTACCACCAGAGATAGTAGCCGGGACCAACGGCTTAACGTGCCATCCGAAGCACGGAATCATTTTTCTTTTCAGACAATCAGGTGATTCAGCCTGCAATGTCCTAACTAACTGGGGAAAAACGCTTATCACTAGGTGTCCCCCGTGGGAATCGAACCCACGACCTCCGTGTCGAGAGCCAAAGCTCTTAACCATTAGACCACGGAGGCAGTTTATTTCGATGATATTTACCAACGAAAAAATGTTTTTTTGTATTCCTTTACCTACAAATTATAACTCATTCTCTGGTATACGTTCAAGATTGTATATGGTACTTATCGGAGATTCAATCAAATGATATTTTTTTCTGTCTTTAACTATTCTCATTTATCATCTGATCTATAATTAATATTTGTTTATTGGGTAAAAACGGTACGGCCGTTTTTCCTTCACTCTCGAATTCGGGGTAGAGTCATACAAATATCTTCCAATATTGTAACTTTTTTTAAATTCGAAGTCCGATAACTACTTTTCATCTTCAGAAATCAAGACGGACAGGATATGCGAAGACAAACCAAACAAGCTCGCGAACGATAATCAATTTCCCGTTAAAGTTTTAATAGTGCCATCACTGAATTTAATGCTTTCCGCAACCCAGTTTGAAACTCGTTCCGTTTCAGAAAATACTCGATGAAACTGGATGGTTTAATTTTCATTTGCCTGCCAATTTACTTATTGGTAATAGGTGATGTTTTAAAATTATTAATTGCCAGTGGCGCCCCATTGGCAACCGCGATTTCGTACGCGCAGACCATTTAAAATGCCGTTAAAAACTTTCAACGCTCATAACTACCTATACAACGTGTTAATAAATTAGCGCAAAACCTCATACACCCCAACTGATTTATAACAAAATAATTAGATTGAAACAATAATTTCATTGTTTTGATACTTAAAATTTAAAGTTATTCGCAATTTTAGTTTTGAGGCAAAAATGATTTGTTTTCTTTTCAGCACTGAAAGAAAGCGCTAACGTACTCATGGATACATTTTTAATACCTATCTTGTTTTGGTAGTAAGTAGGGTGAGTGTGCCCGTGCGGTGGGTTGACATCGGGTTCAGAAATTTTTAAATTTTGCAAACAAATTGTTTAATATTTTGAAAAAAATTACCTATGTTAAAACCATGATAATTCGATTCTGCTGTCGATTCTAAACAAACTACTTTCTAGTTTTGCGTTAATTCATTATCACGTTGTATAATAGTGTGCCGATTAAGATGAAATAAATATTAATTGTGAATCCAAAATTAAAAAGAACGATTAATAATGGCAGAAAAAAATAGGACACCGAATAAGTAATAATTATGAAACATTTCAAACCGAACTCTCAATAGTTCAAACCGAGCTACTGAATCTCGTCCAAAACGGTGCAGTCTGTCAACGTACCGGCCATTTTAGAGCCGAATATCATACGGGATGATGGCTACAGACCAGACGGGATGTCCCTCGTCCCCTGGAAGATGGGCCGGGCGCTAGGTGTGCCTGCGTAATCTACAGGGTGTGAGTAAAAGGGCTGGCGTGGTGTCAGCGAAGGCAAGTATAGGGATATCGAAACCTAATAATTTTTTTTTTTCATTTGGTGTCGAAGCTCTCGGCCTGTGGGGACTTAACGCACAGACCAAGCACCATAACTTTTAAACCACAGCAGCTAGATCAAATCTTTTGATACAGTTTTAATAGGAATTAAGAGCACTAAATATTGATAAAGCATTTTTAATAATTTTTGTCTATAATAAAGAAGGGCCCCGCTGGGCTGACGCTAACTTAAATTTAATATAACTCCGTTATCTTTGAAGCACTAAATATAAGCCATACATATTCTGAAAGCACTAAATAAGTACTAAATGATAAGCTAGGTTACAAATCCCTAGGACCGAGGGTCCCGCTGGGCATACGCATATCTGATAGAGTCCACAAGTGAACCAAAGGTTAGAGTGCTTTCGTCGCTCAACGGTATAATCAGTCAGCGAGGAAATGCCGCTAGCATCTTTGGTACCCTTCCCCCAAGGACCCAACTTGCACCACATTCCAGGTTAAGTTAGCTCTAAGATGTTGTTGTAAATATTTCATTGAATTCTGCAATAAAAACTAATGAAACCGGAAAATTTAAAGCAGGAAAAGTTACAAAAAAACCTCTTAATCCTAACTCCTGAACTAAAATCCATTCGCGACTCAGCAAATCGTTACAAAACAGCTACAATAAAAAGAAAATTACGCTTCGGGCATTAATCTGTATTCAGATTTAAGCTGCCCGATTAGTCTTTTCACCGCACGGTCGGAAAAAAATCCTTCACTGACTCCACTAAGTGCTCTTAGTTTAAGTGGATTTTGGCAACGCCGAGACTATCTTTTGCCCGTAGTCACACTGTCACAGTAGACATTAGGGAACAGTATTGCGACTGCGTAGAAGCGCCCGAATCGACACACGTACACACGGCGACAGGTCAGGTTACCCTGTTTGGACTTTGAACTATTAGAAGTTGAACGCTGCGAATCGTGCGAAAGGGTGCGGTATATTGTTGTTGTTTCGTCTCACAGCACGCTGCGCCCGCGCCGGCAGCCGCGTCTATGTAGGCTCTCTACCGCACTATTTTGTGTTTTGTACGTAGTGTAGTTATGGGTATATAGGGTGCGTAACCTGATGTGTCGCCGTGTGTACACAGACGAGCGCCACGTTACAGGACCCGCTGGTATATTGTAATAAAAAACGAATAGTGATAGTGGTGAAGCTCAGCAGTCACGGCGAGTGTATGCTCGCGCGGTATGCGGGGGACGGGCGTACCCTAATGAAATTCGCTACGAGGGTACACGCGAGGCAGGGCCGGGACGCGCTCTTCCCTGCCCCCGCGCACTTTGTGTGTTACTCGATTGACCTGTTGCGACCACTGATCTTCACCACTATTAGTTTTTATTACACTTTGATGACGCTGGTATACTTCGGAGGGCAACAGTCTTACCGAGTGTCCTTAAGTGTACTTAATATTAAAATGGCGCTGCTGTACCATACGTTTTAGTCGGGTAGGTACAGCAGTTTTGTATGGGACAGCTGATATTTTTTCGCTCCATTTTGTAGGCGCCATAGTGAAACTTGTTCAGTTTGATGGTCTGAGTTCACCGTTTCAGTATTGCTACAGTATTGTCACTTACACCCTGTTGATAGTAGATTGATACTTCAACATTAAATAATTACTCATGTAATACCATGCCGTACCTATCTTATAACCGTCCGTGGCAACATAGCGCTTTGACCAAGGGTAATAATATATATAAGTAATTTCAAGGGCATGGCCTAGTTCTCTTACTGTTTCCATGTCTACTGTGCCATAGTGAATCTCTTTATACCGGCTCTGAGCGACTGAAACCGGTTTGAACCAGTTAATAAGTAGGCATATTAATTTTCTTTCAGTGCTTGCTGCTTGCGACTCAAAAAATGTTTTTGTGGAAAATTATGATCTGTCTGAACCATTTATGGAATGGTATGAATCGGGCATAGGCCCACCACACATTCCCACCGCTGTAACTCCTGTAAGCCAGGATCAACAGCGGCGACCATTCACAACACTAGATAATGAAGTCCAGCGAGCCCGGGGGATGACTCTTAATCTGTCTAAGAACCCGCAATGAATTAATCAAAGAAGATAGGAGGAGTAGGAAAAAGAAATATCCGACTTCCCTCTATTGCAAACGGGAGAAAGCAATAAGAAAAAAGTATGTGGAGAGAGCCAATTCCAGAGATCATTTATGGCAGTGTCCAGTGACAGTGTGGCAGTGACCCTACCGCAAAAGCACCAAAAATAAAAATATAACATTTATGGAATGGTATTCGCTTTTAGTAATAAAATCGCAAATTCTATGGAGTCTGTTTTAATAATAATAATATGCTGTCTCTTTTTTAAGAGGATAACGCCACCAGCGTCATTGAAACTGAACAATTTTTTCTATGGGACACGCGACTTTTTCTACAGGAAAGAAAAAACAATGGGGTGAAATTTTATGAATTTGTCATGGTTGGTGATAGGCCAGTTTTGGACCCGATAGGTGGCGCCACCCTGGCGAAACTGAGGCGGGTCGTTATATTATATTAGTAGATCATCCTAAACGTAACATCAGCCCTTCCATTGCCAATTTGACGAAGACACGTCCACGATAAACCATTTATACGCCCAGCTCATGTTGCTTACCCTTTTACCATGTTAATTCGTCATAAATGTTTACCTTATGAGCAGTATCAGTTACCCTTTTAACCCAGGGTCAACCTAATCGTTTGGTGGGGTGTTAAAGTGTTCTGCTCCCGTATAATCTTACAAGATTAGGCAAACGATTGGGAGCTAGCAGGGCCGCCTTAACCATATTAGTTGGAAAGGGGGGCGTCGGCATTTTCGCACCAACAAAAAATAAACAACATTTAATTTTATGTTCCGTTTTTCGCCTCACGCTCTCTGAATTTGCCGCACATTTTTGTTAGAGCCAGCGAACTAAAATACTATGGAAGAATAACTTCAAACAAAATTGCCTCGCCACCAATATTCATAACCTATATTTACATCTTTAGGTATATAGGTATATTTACTGGCAGCCGTAATGCCGCCCATGCCAAATTCGACCTTACCTTATCGGTTATCGCAATAGGTAAAATAATTTTATTTATTACGTACGCACGGCGACACATCAAGCTATACAAAACCAACATAAGCCGGCCGCGCGTCGGTCGAGTAACTGGTCTCCTTTGGCAGAGTGAATCCCCAGAACCCTTAGATGATTTTAAGAATTCTTCAGAAAGCCATCTTGATTTTTAATTAGGGGGGGGGGGGGGGGGAAGGGGAGCGTCCTTTGTCAATAATAGGTTTTAAATTTACAAAAGCGTTTTTTTAAGTTACCGCATTAAGTTTGGTATCATTTTCGATTAAACCAGAGACGAGGAATCCATTAATGGAATAATATTTACAGCATTTATACTAAAAACTTGAGATAAAAGGAGAATAAATAAATATTTCAGTCCTCTTCATATTTTCTTGGCTTTAACTTTGAAACGATAGCCATATTTGTTGAATAAAAATGATTTTCAGATAGTTCTAGTATCCTTAATTATAAAAAATATCATAGCTTACATTATGTTTACATTATAATAGCTAAAAAACATAATATGTCACATTTCGTCACGAAAATATGATTAACTTGAGTTTATCCGCGACTTCGTCCGCACGGTTTTCTGCCATCGTAGCGAGATAAATGAAACACCAGATTTTAAGTCTAATCATAAGCATTTAAACAAAAAAGTTTCATCGAAATCGGTCCAGTAGTTTTCGCGTAATGCGCGATTGCGCGAACCAACCAACAAGCATTTACAGTTTTATGCTGAAGATGTAGATGGCCGCATTCTTCTGCATGTAAAAGACATGGTTCTCAATGGTGCATCAAAGATTATTATTTAATAATCTTATCTGCTTATGATTAGACTTAAAACACACGGTTGATGTGACATTGTGGTAATAGCGATATCCTTTTATTTCACACTTGAGCCACACGATCTCCAGGAGCTGTGGATATCTTTCGACACAGGTAAACACCAATGCTACCTACCTGTACGCAGACAAAGCAGAAGCTTTGAAGAGCTACCATGCATTCACTGGGTGTGACACTGTTTCGGCGCTTTGATCTATGGGCGAAACATTGACTTCGAATATCGGCCCGATAAAATGACTTTTTTCTTCGAAAATTTATTATTTTTATTATAACTCAGAAACACTACGTGCTACAGAAAAATATATTTGAAATAATATGTTGTATGTAAATTTATCTATAACTTTCAATTTCACCTTTACCTTTCAACTTTAACTTTCAATTTCAATTAAAAAGGTGTTTATTACACAAAAAAATTTAAGGTTACACTGTGATTCGTTGGACCTCAACACGGCACTAGCAAAGAAAATATACACTACCGCGGCACTAGGCCAGTTCTAGAGATACCAACGCCTTCCCAGGATTAAAGTATGGTGAGCTACGGATAGCATGTTTGTTACATTACAGGTAAGTTTAGCATAATGTTTTTATAAGTAGGATTAACATAGTATTTATAAATAAGTTTAACATAGTAGTTAGGTATAGGTAGAACATTGTTGACTGGCTACATTGAGGAATTTTTTTTCAACATTCAATTTTATAACTTATCACTAAACTAGACAGCCTATTATTGCGAAACAATAATTTTGAACTTAGAACGTTTGGGGTTTACACGAGACTACTTTTCATGATTTTGAACATTCAAAATTAGAATCTAAAGTCATAGGGAATAAAATCCAAAGTTGCGGATAACATGTTACCTCGCCCCCCGCAGAAAGTGGCAGAAAGTTTGTTAGTAGAATGACACGTGGTTACGCGTCCCGATATAAGTAGTCTAAGGACGCCGTATAATTCACCCAGCACCAGCAACTAAAGGAGCCGCCTGGCTCGCGACCACCCTCCTGCCGGAGTCTGGCGCCAAGCAGCTTGCTGCGTTTCGTCAGTGTGCAGGAGTGCCAGTGCCATTCCGGGTAAGCTCGCTACATCTTCGACCTTATCTTTGTCCTGTGGACTAGATTGAGGTCAAGAGCAAACCCATCGACAATAAAAAAAAAAAAAACTACAAAAACAACTTTTCCACAGAAATCTATAGGAAATTCGCAATTTTTTTTTCGACTTTTGATGCAAAAGTTCGATCAGCTGATTGCATTCAGTATGGGAAGTCCCTTTTTTTTTTAATGTTTCCTATAGGTTTCTTTGGGAAAGTTGTTCAGTATCATGGGTCCAATCACCCCTTAAAGTAGTGCAATTGTTTACCCTAACATCCTGTATATGTAGGTATAAGGCGAACGGCGTGCGCCCCCTAGGTCCCTGCGCCCGGGTCCCACGCCCCCGGACCCGGTTAAGACGGCCCTGGGAGCTAGGAGCGAGCGGAGCAAGCGGTGGATTTGTTGCATAAATTTCTATTGGTTCAACTAATTAATGGGGTACGGATTTATTAACGGATTCTGGTAGTTGTTTGCTTCACAAATAAAAATCAATCAATCAATATTTATTGCTTTTTCATGTGGTTTACAAAGATGTTCATAGAAATATTTTACAAGTTCCTGACATGAACCCTGTGAGGGCACAGCAAATATTATTCGATTGTTATTTATGGGTTTTTTGTTATCCACCTGCACCGCTTAAATAATTAATTTGCAGTTGTAGGAAAGTTTCTGACCACCCCGAATCACAATCGCGAATTTGTGTCTGTATATGTAGTGTCATCATCATCATCAGCCTATAAAATCCCACTGCAGGGCACACCGCACAGGCCTACCCAGAGGGAGGGTGTATGGTCGTTAGTCCACAACTCGTGCCCAACGCGGATTGGTAGACTTCACATACACATCAGAATTTCGTCTTCAGTGTATTTAGATTTCCTTAAGATGTTTTCTTTTTACCGTAAAGCAAAATTTTCTTGAATATTTAAGGTGTAACTAGTCTGGACTCTAGCTCTTTATTATTTGGCCAAAAATGTTAAAATCAAAACTATAAAAAAAAGATCTAACAAAAATATCTGAAAATATTTTAAAAGGATGATCAGACCATATTTTTTTTTTTTATTAACTACCTGTTTGCTCTTGACCTCAATCCAAGATGGGGTCGTAGATGTAGCGAGCTTACCCAGAAGATGCCTATTCACTCGTACTTTAAAGGAATTCGGGTTGTAAGTACTCGGAAATACTGACGCAGGTAAGGCATTCCACTCCTTGGCTGTGAGCATTATAAAAGATTCAGAAAGGCGCTTGGTGCGGATATGTCGGATGTCAACCAAGAAGGGGTGATATCCCGCGGTGCGTCTGGAAGTCCGATAGTAGAAAGGGGAAGGTGGGATGAGCTTGTAAGGGATATTTATGCAAGCAGTGCAGTTTCCTATAGTCACGTCTCCTACGTGTCTCATGTAGCATATGTCATGTAATTATAGCACGTAGCGAGAACTATATAAACTGTACTGCCCCTAATAAAGATGTTCCATTTCTACAACAATAATGCTGGCGTATTATTCACCATCTCTCCGAGGCTCCCGATCCTGTCGGCCTGTAACGCCCTACCAGCATGCGTTAAACTGATGACCCCGACGTGATCCGACCCAGTCGACGACGTGATCCGTCCCAGCCGACGTGATCCGTCCCAGCCGACGTGATCCATCACACCCGACGTGATCATTCCCGACGTGATCCGTCGCCCCCGACGTGACGTGATGGCCCCGACAAGGAAACAGCTGCATCGTTTGGAAGATTTCTCGCTATGGTGATTTGCACAATTCCTTTCGGCCTCCCACAAGCGGTTCTCACCGATTGGAATTTCAAAAGGCAACATATTCACTGAAGTGAGCACAATATTCTTCCCACGATGTACGGAGTCTCCCCGCAGCCCGGAACTGCATTACCACAGTCGTCAGCACCAGAGAGGACCATTGAGGCGCTAACCGTCCTGTGACGGTTTCCAGATTATTCCCGGTCGCGCAGCCACGCTTGTGGTTCACAAGGCATAAAAAAAATACAAGCATCTGCCGCCTTTTGTTACCTACCTCAAAAGTGGAACACGATTTTTTATCGATATAGGCGCAGAACGTTTCTGTATTAGCTGTTTTAAACAGAAGCCTCGCAACACGACCGCAATGCTTTCAATAGTTTCGTCGCTAACGGTACGCCCATCGCACGTATGGGGAGAAAACCATGCATTTGAATCAGGGATCGCGCCGTGTCGTCTAATGGATCCTCATCGCAGCCGATGTTCAACATGTAATTCTCGGCGCTAATTTTGTTAAAACAAAACCAATTAATTACCTACCTACTTGTTGACCTACATTCAAGAGAGCTGACCGACAAGGTTACGGAACTGTCCGTCATTGCAAGTGTGACACATTCCAATGACTTAATGAGTCATCAATTCGTGCGAATTATGTAAACATGACCTTCGATTTATTTGAATTCGTCTGAATGACGTTTGGGTCTTCACAACACTACGGAAACGTTTTGGCGTTTCAAGAATATGGTGTTATACGGGTTGGAGCACACCTTTGCTACGTCAACGATAGCCTCATATGGCAAACACAGATGGAGAACAGCACAAAAAGCGTCTTCACGAAGTGTTCCAGGGATCGAGTAGCTATTCTCTAGAGCTAGCTATTTCGTTCACAAGGACCTGCAAAATTGCATTCATGTATTCCTCAGAAGAGACATGTTTAAGAAGTCCTTTACAGCTCCTTACGATTGCCCGTTCAAAGTCCTGAAGCGAGATGGTAAATGAATAGCCATCCATCTACCAGGCCGCACTCTACAAGTGTCTCCGTGGACCGATTGAAGCGAACGTTCTCATTGCCAGCCGTCGAAGCAGCACACGAGACGACCTTCCCCGGACCCCACCTCGAGCACAACAAACGGACCGACAGTCACACGCTTCGCACGCGCCGTACGACCAATTTTACGGTTTAGCTCATAAGCTCAAAATGTTTGTTACATATTCTTTGTTTTTATTCCCTTCTGTTCTACACTTTTAAATTTTTACACTCCTAGCTTACAGATTTTTGTTGATTTTTAATTTTACAATTGTTAAATGAATGTTTTCCCTCATTTCAAAGGGGGGGAGTCCTGTAAGGGATATTTATGCAAGCAGTGCAGTTTCCTATAGTCACGTCTCCTACGTGTCTCATGTAGCATATGTCATGTAATTATAGCACGTAGCGAGAACTATATAAACTGTACTGCCCCTAATAAAGATGTTCCATTTCTACAACAATAATGCTGGCGTATTATTCACCATCTCTCCGAGGCTCCCGATCCTGTCGGCCTGTAACGCCCTACCAGCATGCGTTAAAAGCTCATGCAGCTCTTGGGCACACTCACCGAAGTACAATCTGTAGAAGACCATCAAACTGAACAACTTTCTCTATGGGATCAGTATCGAAATCTCGAAAACAAATTCAACTGTCCCACACATTTGGGTCGAATAGGATTGCAGTTTTGTATAGAGCAGGAGCTTTGGATGCATAACGCCCACAGTTCAATAACAATGGCCTCGATTCGGAGTGTACCACGACTTAAATAAACTAAATTTATTCCTGTCACTTTCTAAAATAAGATTAAGAAAAGAGACAGAAAACCAACAGCTGACTTTAGTGCTGTCAAAGTGACGTTAAATGCGCCAAATAAGATGCCATCATAATGTACGCCATCTTATTTAAAGCGTTTTTGGGCGTTTAACGTCACTTTGACAGCACTAAAGTCAGCTGTTGGTTTTCTGTCTCTTTTCTTAATCTTATTTTAGAAAGTGACAGGAATAAATTTAGTTTAGTTAAGTCGTGGTACACTCCGAATCGAGGCCAATGGCGACGGGCTTTCACGAAAGTGTTCCATAAAAAATTTAATAAAAATAAATAAAAAAATAAATAATGCTCACAGGCACATACATTGTAATGATCCCAAGTAAGCACTAGGCTTTTTGTTATGGGAACCATACAACAAAGGCACAAACATATAACATCCATGACCGAACCGGGATGCGTCAACCCTACCCTTTTTAAACAATTCCATTTTTTCAAGCCATCCATCCTTTCCCAAGAATATTGTATTTTCTGTACATTGACAATGCCAAGCATGCTCTCCTATAAATTAAATAATACGCCGAGCGAATGTTCACATAAAGCCGTGGTGTCCACTGCAGTAACGTAGAGTGAAACTATGCCAAAAATTCCCTTGACGCTGGCTTGAAAGTAATAAATATATCCTGTAAAGACACAGCATGGTTGGCTAGCGTAGCGTTAGCCGATATTTTGTGGCCTTACTATACTTGTCTTTGAGATTATACAGGATTGAAATGTAGACAGTTTCTTTACTTTACAGGGTGATTGTACTCAAGCACAGATAAAAATATATAGTTTACAAAATCACGTAGTATACTTAGGACCTAGTTGTTGTACAAACGAACCGCGGCGGATTCTCCGAATAGTTTAGATTTTTGTATACATTTATGTTTTTTATACTATTATTACTATTAACCATTACTGTCTTTCTCCTCAATAAATATATTTCCCACCTAGTTGATTTTGTAAACACTTTAAAAAATTTCAGGGGTGGTTCAAACCACCAAACTGAACAACTTTAACTATGGGAGCAAACATGAAATTGCAAAAAAGAAATCAACTGTTCGATACTAAATTGCAATGCTAACTCGATTCAAAATGTATGAAATAGCTGATGTGTTTTACGATTTCGTGATTTGCTCTCATGGTTTTTAGGGTTCCGAAGTCAAAAAGGAACCCTTATAGTTTCGCCATGTCCGTCCGTCTGTCCGTCTGTCCGTCTGTCTGTCCGCGGCTTAGCTCAGAGACGCCACCGTCCAGTATGTAACAACTATTAATTTTAGCAGACTTTACTGGAAAATAGCAGACTTCACTAAAAATTTGTTGTTATAAATCGAATTCTGGTAGATTTAACTAACTACAAATAGTTATTACATGTAGGGTAGCGGGTGTTTCTTAATAATGCTGACAGTTTTTTAAGGGGATGATCAGACCGCCGAACTGAACAACTTTCTCTGTCACAAACATCGAAATCGCGAAAAACAGCTGTTCCATACAAAACTGCAATCCTACTCGAGCCAAATGTATTGGACTAGGCTAGACCAAAGTATTTACGCTATGGCTAGACTAAAGCTAGGGCTAGCCCTACTATTCGTACATGTGCACCGATAGCGGGCGCTTAGTGCTTGTATGAAGCTTTTGTTTTGTAGGGATATTTATTATTGTGCTAACCTATATTATTTCTGCCAAAGACGAGTGAATTCTCTGGGAATACCCATTATGCATGAGGCAGCAGATTTTTTTTTTCGTGATTTCGATCGATGTTGGTCCTATAGCTTGTACTCCCTCAGTATCGCACATGATTAACTGTTCTTTTAAATTATTCCCATTTGTATGAAGTGAAAGCTATCAGCTGACAGTGTCCAAGGTGTGTCTACCACCACTTTAATTTACTACGGCATTTTGTTACATCCAAGTATTTAAAAAAAACTCAAAATATGATCCATACAATTCATACCGCAACTGCAGCGCAGCGTACGGTAGATGTAAAACAAGCGAGCATCGTGAATGTTTCACCGCCGCTGGTATCGTTGCCGAATTTTTACTTATTTACCTCTTTACCCCTCATTCCTCCACAAAGCACTCGACGTGACCTGACTTACTGAAGCAAAATGCAAAAAAGGACAGATGGTACACTGCGCGTGACACACGCCCTGTGCGTCCTGACCTGATCGATGACATTCTATGCATCATCCATTATATCTATCTATCTATCGTCTACAATGATCCGTTTTCAATTAAATTATGAACTAAAGAACGCGATGTATTTCATGTTCACGTACTTGACAGTGGCATAATTTCGAACCTCTTGGAAAAACATTGTAAATAACTTTTCCATTTTATTTATTATCCTGCATATAAACCTATTTTAGATGGAATGTTATTATTAATTGATTATCTCTGAACCTGGAGTGCGATTTTTGAATCTCAAAAATCATACTCCTGAAGTATGATTTTTGAATGTCAAATCCGCAGTAGAAAGATGCATATTATCTCCACAGTAATTTTGGCATTTTCAACTGCTGAACTCAGCGAATGAGATTCAAAAATCGCACTCCTGATCCTAATTGTGAAATACGTTGATTCGACACAGCTAAAAATTGAGTTACAATATTATTCCTAGGGAGCAATGACTGACCACGTCATACAATAACAAATCCAAAAAATGGCACATGTCTCTAATGTCACCTTTGCATGCATCAGTTATGCTCAGCTGTCATACATTGCCGCTGACATTCCAGTCCTTTCAAATCTTTCAAATGTATTCGGTCACAAAGCAGTAATGTAAAACAACTAGGCATACTCGTAACTTAGTGGTCCCGTTAATAGCGCACTGATGAGAAGTCCTTGTTTATAGAATGTCATTGCTAGGGAGTATCAATTTATTCTGTGACAGTGGTCAACTCACTGTCCTAACACTGTTAGATTTCAGCAACGCATTCAATACTGTCGACTTCGATGTACTCTTGGGTCTTCTGTGTTCACTTGGCATATCTCCAACAGTGATTGACTGGTTCAGTAGTTATCTACACGGACGTCGGCAACGTATACGTATTGATGATAAATTGTCTGACTGGTGCAACACGACCGCCGGTGTTCCCCAAGGTGGCGTCTTATCTCCCCTCCTTTTTGCAATTTTTATCAATACCATTTCTAAAAACATCTCTTCTTCCTACCACCTTTACGCAGATGATCTCCAAATATACACTCAATCGTCTTTGGATGACCTTGCACAAGCCATTTATACGACCAATATTGAGTTGACATGTATAGCTGAGTGGAGCAAGGAATATGGTCTCAGGGTTAATCCGGACAAAACCCAAGTCATAATAGTTGGTAGCCGGTGGTTTACCTCTAGGATTGACTGGCAGTCGCTACCCCAAATTCAATTTGATGGGATCCATGTCCCTTTCAGCAACACGGTAAAAAATCTGGGAATCCAAATTGATCCATGTTTATCCTGGGTTTCTCAACTTGAGATGGTGAATAGGAAAATGTTTGCTTCAGGAGGTGCACTGAGAAGACTCCGTAATTTTCTGCCGACTGCCACCAAAACTGCGCTTGCCCAAACTCTGTTACTACCAGTCCTTGACTATGCCGATGTTGCCTACCTCGATCTTAATGAGGAGCAACTAAACAAACTTGAGCGACTCCAGAACTTCTGTATTAGGTTCATATTTGGCCTTCGCAAGTATGACCACGTCTCTGAATTTCGTACCAAGCTCAAGTGGCTTCCGATTCGTCTTCGTCGTAATCTCCATATTCTTTCCCTCTTGTACTCTGTCCTATTCCTCCCCTTAACCCCATCATATCTCAAGGACCGGTTCACATTCCTTCATGCCACCCATGACCGTGTACTGCGCTCTACTCAAAATTTATTACTGGCTGTTCCACGTCACACATCGTCTGCCTATGATCATTCGTTTACAGTGCAGTCTGTCCGATTATGGAATGATCTGCCTCTTATTATAAGACAAGCTCCGTCCCTGGCCATTTTTAAAAAACGAGTAAGAGATCACTACCTCGCCCTCTGACTCATTATTATTGACTTTACATTTTGATCCATTACCGACATTATATTATGTATTTTAATGTATTCATTATTAGATATTATGTATGTATGTATATATATATATATATATATATATATATTTATGTATGTATTATAATATACTTGTATCTATTGTAAGCTATATATTTTATATCTTATTTATTACACCGTCATAGCAAGTTTTTTTACTTAAGAGTTCTTCCATCCCATGGTTGTCTGGAAGAAATCGCTTTTAGTGATAAGACCGCCATTTGTACCCTTACGATCTTTTATTCTGTTTTTGTAGCTGTGTGTTTTGGTGTGCAAATAAAGAATATTTATGTTATGTTATTTATGAGAAGAATGGTCTGCACAAGTAGACATTCCGTCCATTACGTATTTTGTATTGTAACAACTCCAATGCAGCAAGATTCATGTATCCACTTTTGTTGTGTGAAAAATTAATTTGCTTCTAGGTGAGGATTCCCATTTCTCTTTATGCAACGTACAATTTGCTGTTAAATATTTAACTGTGACGTGTGTAGGGTAGAAATATTACTGTCAGTTAATGGCATGAAATGTTAGTTGCATAGTATCTAATGTTTTTTAGAACAGTTGATTTATGATCCAGTTTTTAACGGAATTCTATTCCAGTTGGAATGTCTTGAGATGTATGTGAGTGTCTTTGGCATTAACAAGTTTCTGCCGCTCGGGGCAGACACTGAATTTGTCCACCTCTTCCACTATACAGAGAACCTATGACAAAATTACGGAGAGAGCGAAGCGAGCTCGCAATTTTTAGAACAAATCACAATTTCTTCTTCAGCGTATAGGTAAGGTTTCCTGTCGATATTTTTTTCAGATTTTGGATATTCCTTTTTATCTCTTATTGTATTAAATTATGTCGCAGTAAATAAACCGAGTTCAACAGCCCTTTTCATACGACCTTTGAATAACAGAGTAAGAATTAAATACATGTTGACATCGCAATTACGGAACCCTTCCGTTGCATTATTATATTATGGGGCCTCGTTATGAACTCGAGGTGAATTAAATCATATGCTTTTTTATTTTGTTTTTACAAGGCTTTTGTGAATCATCATCTCAGCCGATGGAAGTCCACTGCTGGACATAGTAGGCCTCCCCCAAGGATAGCCACAATGACCACCAGTCCTGCGCTGCCCTCATCCAACGGGTGCCCGCCGCCTTCAACAAGTCGTCATCCACCTTGTGGGGGCCAACCCACGCTATTGTGTATAACTGATGTTATTCTCTCTCATCAGTCATCACATCAGCCATAAGACTTTTCACTTGATCAATGACATCTATTCTGAACTTTATCCGTGATAGGAATAAGCCTTTGCCCTGCAGTGAGATCCTACTGGTTAAAACTCTTAACTTTATGTTTTCTGGATAAGTTAGGTACTTTTTTGTTTACGACTTACGAACAACCTTGGTAGGTAGGTATGTATCATTTTTTTGGAAGGCTAAATTGAAAGCCATTGGCTGGGATATACAACGTGTTAATAAATTAGCGCAAAACCTCATACACCCCAACTGATTTATAACAAAAAAATAATTAGATTGAAACAATAATGTCATTATTTTGATACTTAAAATTTAAAGTTATTCGAATTTTAAGTTTTGAGGTTAAAATGATTTGTTATCATTTCAGCAATGAATGAAAGCGCTAACGAACTCATGGATACATTTTAAGAACCTTGTTTTGGTAGTAAGTAGGGTGAGTGTGCCCGTGCGGTGGGTTGACATCGGATTCAGAAAATTAAAATTTTTTATAAAAAATTATTTAATATTTTGAATAAAAGTACCTATGTTGAAACCATGATAATTCGATTCTGCTCTCGATTCTAAACAAACTACTTTCTAGTTTTGCGTTAATTCATTAACACGTTGTATAGCAACATAATTCATTAAATTGTACAAAATATAAAACAAATACAAAAATAAACATGAATATACCGAATTGGAACGGAAAATACAGCGTAAACGAAAATTGTCGGTCAACGGAAAATACCTATACGACCTATACGATAACTACTTAATATTCCGTTATGAATCTCAATAAAACTAAAAAGGCCCTTAGTGCACTAACGGAAAGCGCACTCACAGCTGTTTGAGTACTTGATGAAAAATGCACCCACTCACTGCACAGGGAATTTTTAAAACTCCCCGAAAAAAGTGCATTTCATATTCGGTAGTTAGTGGAAGCTTGTTTTTTATTATCGCCTAAAAGCTTGTACAGAATATCTCATTTATTAGTGTTTGCAAATTGGAAAGCAAAGTACTCATGGAGTCATTGTACTATAGGGGTGGAGGCGTAGCCAGAGGCCGAATTAAACGCCTGGATCACTATTATTTGGATTTTTTATTGTATTTTAAAATGTGTGGCACTCGCTTGGCGGCTGATCGTCTCACAGGATCGTCTTCTCTCTATAAATAAAAGAACAACCAGCCTAGGGTTCCGCGTTTCAAATTCCGAATCTAAAACCAGCCAGTAGTATACGATATATACGTATACGATCTCCATGCTACATCATTCCCCCCTTACTTAGTGCTCCATGCTACAGTCATCATCATCATCTCAGCCGATGGACGTCCACTGCTGGACATAGGCCTCCCCCAAGGATCGCCATAACGACCGGTCCTACGCCGCCCTCATCCAACGTTTTCCCGCCGCCTTCACCAGGTCGTCGGTCCACCGTGTGAGGGGCCTACCCACGCTGCGCTTTCCGGTACGCGGTCGCCACTCAAGAACTTTGCCATGCTACAGTACCGTCACAGAATCATCATCAATATATAGCCTATGATTTATTGATTTTTTTGTCAATAAATAAATAAATAAATAAATAAATACCTACGTCCCACTGCAGGGCATAGGCCTACCCTCAAGTAGGGGTTTCGGGCATTTGTCCACCACGCGTGCCCAATGCGGATTGGTAGACTTCACACTTCACATAGGTGCGTATCGGAATTTCTTTTTCAGCATAATGCAGGTTTCACGATGTTTTCTTTCACCGTTTGAGAATTTTTATTCGTGTTAATGTACCGAAATGTAGTGTTAATTGTGAAAGTGTGTACGTACTTAGCAGGTAAAGCCTTGAAAAGAAACTAATTCCTTAAGAAAAAAAATAAAATTCATAGCATATTCATTTTATTCAAGACTCTTGTCATCCATTAAATAGTAATTCACCCAGGAGCCGTCTTAAAAGCTATCCCGAGCTCTTCCTGTTTCTATTATTTTCCACTTTTATCTTGCCTGGAGTCTTCTGTTTTATAAAAACATTTCAAAAATGAAACGTTTTGCAAATAATGTTGATGGAAAGAAATTGTTGTTTACCTTTCGTTTACTTGCTCTTGTATTTTCTTAAGTCCTTTGAATTTTAAGGTATATCATTCATTTCATACACAGGGTGTAACAAAACACCCTAGTAATACTTAAGGGGGTGCTGCAGACCATCAAACTGAACAACTTTCACTTCAACATCAACATCGAAATCGAGAAAAAAAAATCCGCTCTTTCATACAAAACTGCAGTACCGTCTCGACTCAAATGTACTGGACGGCAGATTTTTTTTATTTTTGCTCGACGTTGGCTCCATAGTGAAAGTTGTTCAGATTGATGATCTGAAGCACCCCTTTAAGTATTACTAGGGTGTTTTTTTACACCCTGTAATAGAACCTCGATTTCTTGTGCAGACACGATGCCTCCGGCATACTTCATTAATCATTCATCATCATCATCATATCCTCCCCTCCCCGAAAAGGGGGGAAATGGCATTAATCATTACCCGCATCGAAATTGTCTCTTTCATGTAATAGGCGGGTGTTATAATGGTCTCCCTTATTTTTTGAGAGGATCCCACTGGAATTCTGCAGACCAGGTCTTTTATTCATAACTCCAACATAATGGGAGTCACAGAGGGCGCTAAATCGGACACCTAGCCGACCAGGGGATCGGTTCACCGTGCAAGATCCGTTTCATTTGATAATTGATTTGTCTGCTTTCAGAAAAGTATCAATTGAATGTCGAAGGAGCGAGGAGTTTCGGATTCGAAACGATCACTGATGATAAGCAAAGCAACGCCTGGTTAGATGTCTTAGGTCGAACGTCAAAGGAAGTGGCTTGAATAATTATGCAGAGTTGCCTCCAATCCACATATATCGCATAGGCATTTGTAAGGTGTAGCTTGTGTACTGCAATGGGACGTAGATCATAGGCTGAAAATGATGATCTGGCTTTTATTCTTTAAATATAGAAACAATACGAATCAGAGCTCTAGATTGGAGACCATGAACTGGCAGGCATAGTGCGAGACGCCAACGACTTAAAAAAGGTAGCGGGGAGCGACTAGATGAGAAAGAACGAGAGTATAGTTTTGTGGCGCATCTCAAGAAGACCCTATGTTCAGCAGTAGACGATGATAGCCTGATACATACATACATAATCTCACGCCATTATCCCAAGGGGGTAGGCAGAGACCACGGACCGCCACATGCTACGACTCTGACATACCTCTTTAGCCTCATTGACATTCATACATCTTTTCATGCACTTCCGTCGATCGAGGGTGCTACGCACTTGTCCTTTTCGGAAAAGATCATTGATTTGATCGTGGTACGTTTTCTTCGGTCGGCCTCTCACAACACTTCCGCTCATCTGTGCTCGATAAATTTCATTCGTAAGTCTCCTTTCATTCATTATCTCTACGTGACCGAATCATCTAAGCATACCCTTCTCAATCCTTGTTACTATCAACAACTTACACCAATGCCTTATCACACTGTTCTTGATTCGATCAATCAAAGTTATACCACACATACTTCGCAAGGAGCGAATTTCAACTGCATTCACTCGACTTTCATTCCTTTTATTCCATACCCAACATTCACTACTATACATTAGGGTAGGCACCAACACACCGTTGTGAATAGCCAGACGTGCCCTTTTTGATACAAACCGTTTACTCACCACGGCGTGCAGGGCCCCATTTACCTTATTTCCCGCAGTCACTCTTCGCTCTACATCCCCATCACACTTTCTATCTCTCTTAAACAAACTTCCCAGATATACAACTGAGTTCCACTCCGTCTCCTGACGATGTTACAGAATGTACATCGTCTTCACGTTCCAAAACCATTACCTTCTTACCTTGATAGGCTGATGATAATGAGAAACAAAGCGAAGCGTAGCGTACTGTACAAAAATGTATTTTATTGTATTCTTTAGAACTAGAGCATTTTTTGAAACTGCGACACGTAGCCGAATACAACACACGTTCGCAACATTAATAAATAACTATCTCGACGGTAAATAAAAGCCGGAACTTTGGCCCGGTTCCCTTGAAACGAAATAAAAATGAATGTTTAATTCTAGCTGCAGTAAACTGCATATAATTTTTTTGCTTGTACATTTGTTTCAGAAAGGAATGCAGCTGTCTGAGCGCTATGCTTTTTGGTTCCCGACGTCCCGTGGTCTAGGGAAGCCTTCCCTGCGCCAGACAAATCATTGAGTTTTTAACACATTCGCGGACAGTGAACGAGACACAATAGAACTTTTATTGTTATCACTGCTATAGCCGGTCACTGTCCGCGAATGTGTTAAAAGTTATGCCCGATTATACCACCGGTCGCCGGCAGTGAAGGAAAAACCTTGTCCAAATGATATACAATACGCACGGACCTGAAAAAAAGACGGACGTAATGTCACTCTAAAAAGAGGTGAAGCATGTAAGGTCCTACAATTTCGTTTGTTCTACAAGAGACGTACACTCACACAGACGCACCAGTTCTAGGCGCAGGTCCGACAACCCGCCGCCATTATGTACCGCGCGACAGGGCGACAGCACACACACTCATATAAATGGGTGCTTCACTTTTGATTAGACGAGATTCCGTCCGTCTTTTTTTCAGGTCCGTGACAATAGGTATGACATTCGAAATTGAAGCCTGTAGATTTCCGCATGATGTTTGTGTTTGTTGTGCTAAAGCACTGCTACTATGCATGCTATATAGTACCTAATAGATACTTTTTCTTATACTGTGCTTATAATAGGTATATACACCCCTATAATTATTTTAATAACCATAAAATTTTTATTAAGTTTTATTAAGCGTGTATTTAGATAATGAAACTAAAAAAACTTTTTTCAAAGGAAAGTGGGTCGAAAAACGACATTTTTTTTTGGACCTCCCATAGAAAATCGATCGCCTGATCCGCACTATTGTATGGAAGGTTCAAAAATTGTTCTCGTTTTTGATAATGCGTGGGAGTCTGACAATGGTAAGTGAATGTTGGCAGTGATATTTGGTTTACCTACATGAAAAAAGAAAATGCATTATTTTCTAGTAGCTCAAAGTAAAATTTAAATTACAAGTCCGTACGAAAAATAAAACGGTATTGTAAAGTAACAGATGGTGTAACAAATAAAAATAAAACTACATTTTTGTCCAGCCAACTAGGCGTCGGCAGTGAAAATCGCATTGCGGTCTTTACGATTTCCCAAATGCATTTTTGATGCCCGAATGTAATTTTTGGACTTGCCTAAATGGCTTGGCTTGGTTTTTGTTCAAAAAACACGTATTTAAACCATAAATTGGCATAATTTTTAACGCTATATCCATCCCTCTAAACAAAATAATACCCATAACTTATTAGGGTCCAATAGCGATTTTTGTAATGTTGTTGCATGGGAAGCATTAGTGCTTTATGTGTGGAGTATCTACAAGTTTCCTAACATTAGCATAAAATAAACTATCAAATGCGTCAAAGTTTTTGTCAGTTTGTAAGAATTTATTTAGTTCCAATGGCCAAACCAAAACCATACCAAACCACCACCACCAACCAACCATAAACCATAAAAACCATTAAACCATTTATTTCAGATATAACAGTAAAATATAATAGTAGTATAGTATATATGTATATGTATGGATGTTTATATGTTTGTGCCGTCGTTGTATGGTTTCCATAATAAACAGCCTATAAATAGTGCTTTCTTGGGATCATTACAATGTATGTGCCTGTGAGCGTTATTTATTTATTTTTATTTATAACTATATAACTAACTAAAATATAACTAACTAAAATAGAACTAAATAACATACAGAAACTGTAGAAAAACGAATTTCAAGTACAAACCTGCTTACTCGAATAACCCGCCCCGGGTCGTGTTTGTACCGAACGTACCCATTACGCTGGCGGCATTGCCACGTTGGATGGCTAACGAGATGCGTTGGGTAAGAAACGCCCCAGAGCGAGGGTCATTGCCCCTCTCCCGTAATCTGCTGCCCAGGTCTGTTATAAACTTTTTGGCCTCAGCTCCCCAAGGCCCTGCGGTTTCAACTGCCACTGGCACGAACAGATGTGTGCGCTCTAAGTCTTGGTACCAAATTTAGGGAAATAAAAATACTGTATTTACGATCGCTGCGGCCAGAGTTTCTGGTGCATCTTACGGAACATTATATTTAAATTAAATTCTTAGTTAGCCAGAAGTCAGTTACTATTATAACCTATGAATTATTATGGTATTATGGCCTGATGGCCGAAAACGAAGCTAAAACATGGCCCACCTGAAAAATTGTTTGGGCTGCCTTGCCTAGGTTAATTCTATGCTTAAAACGCCCATTTCACACCCAAGTTTAACTTAAAATACGGCCCACCGTAGCTCGGGCAGTTAATTCTAGAGTTTCATCAGAGCCCGGATTTATGGGCACACCACTAGCCGTTGAAAGATTGTGTTGCCGGGTGATGTACGCGCCTAGCCTGCTCGTTGAGCCTGCATGCTCTCGTGCGGCGTGGTGTGGTGTGGTGGAACCTTTATTTGTTGCTTTTTCCGTACCAAAATTGGAAAAACGGAACACTTATGGAATCAGCTCGGTGTCTGTCCGTCCGTCCGTCTGTCACAGGCATTTTTCTCAGAGACCGTAAGACATAGGAAGGTGAAACTCGATACAGATCATAAATGAAGTAAAAAAGCTAAATTTTCATATTTGGGGAGTAAGAAAGGGTAAATGAAGAAAAAAAAATTTCTACCCTATGGTGTGGGGTATCAATTGAAAGCTTATGAAAATACGAGTCTATAAATGTACTTTTAATTTTTTTTATAAAAAATTTGTTTAACAAAATTTTCAATTCAATCCGAGAAATTGCTGTCTCTAGAGATAGAGGTGTCTATTTATAAAAATATAGCGTATAAAATCTGAAAAAAATCATGAACATCAGAAAATTATCAAGGCACTAACTTGGATAGTTTCAATGACCCATGTTAAACAACAGCTGGTAGTACGGAACACTAATTGCCCGAGTCCCGACTCGTACTTGGCCGGTTTTTTTATTACAGTAGCGATTTGAATATATAGTATATAGTATATTGATTGATTGATTGATTGAAATATTACTAGGTTGTTTGTTTACACACTGTATTTTTAAAAGGTTCTTTTTATGCGTAGGCTTTTGTATGGGGAGGACCAGACCATCAAACGACATCTTTCTCTTTGGTTTCAGTATCGAAATCGCGAAGAAAAATATCACCTGATCCATACAAAACTGGAAACCTACTCGACTCAAATGTATGGGACAGCAATTTTTTTGCTGCTATTTTGATTGCTGGTCCTATACATAGAAAATGTTTTAGTGGTCTTCCATTCCCTTAAAAAACCATCTGCACATTGGACCCTATTTTACGTGTAGCATAATTTTTGTTTTCCACAATTTCATATGAAATCACAAAAAAAAAGAATTGTTTTGAAATCACAAAATCCTACTTTCACGCCGAAACTTCTGTCCAGGATTTTATTTTTAACGAGCTTTTACCCGCGACTTCGTCCGCCTAAATTATATACCAGATTTTAAGTCAGATGATACGCTATCAAACAAAAAAAAATCGATTTCTGGAAGAATTATCCAATCTATCTAAACTATTATAAAACTGTAACAGAAATGTGTCTGTACATTGAAGATATTTACAAAAAAAAATACGACGTGGTTTTTACCTGTCCCTGATTCCAAATCACCAATTTTTGGATTTTTTGTCTGTCTGTTTGTTTGTTTGGTGTTTGTTTGTTCGAGTATCACCCAAAAACTACTGAACCGATTTTGATGAAACTTTTTTGTTTGATAGCTTATCATCTGACTTAAAATCTGGTATATAATTTATGCGGACGAAGTCGCGGGTAAAAGCTCGTATTAATATAAAAATGTAAATTAAAAAAAAAAGTTTTTTTGATCGAGCATCACGCGAAAACTACTGAACCGATTTTGATAAAACTTTGTTTGTTTGATAGCTTATGATCTGACTTGAAAGTTGGTATATAATTTATGCAGACGAAGTCGCAGGTAAACTCTAGTTATTACTATTACTTTTCGGACAATCCCAAAAAGAAATACCTAACACATAAATAATAGTTATGTGAAATTATGTGTGAGTATCTAAACCGCATCTTACATCATACGTAAAAATAATCCACCCAACATCCGCATTGGGCCATAGATTGTCGCATTATTTTTTGTGTTTTTCTCTGAATGGCCGGGCCGTGATAAAGTGTGAAATATGCACGCTACGCCACGCCAGTTGCGTGTTGTGCTGTGACTACAAACGTGCAGTGTTGATTTTTTAGGGTTCCGTACTCAAAGGGTGAAAACGGGACCCTATTCATAAGCCTACGTTGTCCGTCTGTCTGTCTGTCATAGCTATTTAGGGCTGTAACTTTTGAACCGTAATAGCTAGACAGTTGCAATTTTCATAGAATGTGCGTTATTACGGCGCATTTGCTAATAAATAATGTCAAAAAGTTAAAAATTAAGGGAGGTCCTCATACAAGAAACTAGTTTTTATCAACGTTTTTTTTTTCTTTTCGCTCCATCGTAAAAACGGTAATACATACAAGCATCAAACTTGGTGTGATTATAGAGCAAACTCTTCAGTATAACAACAAATAATAGAAACCGGCCAAGTGTGAGTCGGTCTTGCGCTAATGGTCCCGGAGTAAACAAAACTTTTTCGTGGGTTAATAATTATGTTATGTGGTACGGAACCCTCGGTGTGCTAGTAGCCCGACACGCACTTGATCGGTTTTTTAATCTTATGGTAAAGGGATGATAATATGCAACGTTATGCAAGATATGCAAAGTGACTACTTATATTATCGCGGTGGTAATAAATTAAGAGGGTGAGTATTTATGGTTGTAAACCGATTTGAAAAACATGTTGTGGCAAATTTTACATAAAAGTGTGTAAATGACACAGTTACATAAAATGTCGTTGTTTTACATTTTCAGATTTACTTTTAATCCCACTTAGAGCAAAAGGATTCCAGAATTTTATTACAAACGTTTAACTTAGTATGAACACATTAGGTAAGTATAGGGCTGCCATCGCCAAAATCGCCGTTGCTGGAGAAAGACATTAAAAACCCCGGACATTTCAGTAAAATCTGAAATTTTCCCCGGACAACCATGAAATTAGATAGTTTCAATACAATATAAAAGGAGCGAGCGAAGCGAGATCGAGATTTTGCAATACGACTAGATCGTTTCAATACAATACAAAACCAGGAGATCGATTCAATACCTACAATAGAAAACCAGGAGCGAGTGAAGCGAGATCGAGATTTTGCTACAATAACAATTCGATTGTAAAGCTAATGCCGAAATCGAGTTGATTTATGATTTGTATATGAAACAAACGATTTTAAACCATTAATTATTTATTTAAACGGTTTTTTTTTAAATCTCCAAATTAAGCTAAATATCTACATTACCTACTACAACTTCGCGCAACTACATCTAAAATTATAGCGCAGGCAGGCAATTTTTAGCACGTTCAAAAAAATTAATAAATCTCGATAACTTTCCCTGAACCGTTTATAAACTGGCTTATCTCCTGTTTTCGGCTTGACGAATTTTGGAACATCCTGTATACACCGTGTTAATAAATTCGCGCAAAACCTCATACACCCCAACTGATTTATAACAAAATAATTAGATTGAAACAATAATTTCATTACTTTGGTAGTTAAAATTTAAAGTTATTCGCATTTTACTTAAGTTTTGAGGCAAAAATGATTTGTTATCTTTTCAGCACTGAAAGAAAGCGCTAACGTACTCATGGACACATTTTTATAATCTTGTCTTGGTAGTAAGTATGATGAGTGTGCCCGTGCGGTGGGTTGACATCGGGTTCAGAAATTTTTAAATTTTCCAAACAAATTATTTAATATTTTGAAAAAAATTACCTATGTTGAAACCATGATAATTCGATTCTGCTCTCGATTCTAAACAAACTACTTTCTAGTTTTGCGTTAATTCATTAACCCTATTATGTCTCACCCCACCGCAGGGCCATAGCGTTAATACAATAAAGTGGGTGCGCTTAGTGGCCGCGTTGGGTCTATGCTTGCGCGGAGTGCGGGAGGGCTCGCGCGGTGTGCGGAGGGGTGAGGTACCGGCCGTTGGGGTACAGCGCGCAGGTGAATCGGTACTGAGACCGCGACCCCGGCCACCCGCTCCCCCCGCACGATAAGCCTGGAGCGACCCGACAGCGCCCTCACTATTAGTATAATTCACTTTGACAGGGCACAGGCCGACCTTCAAGGAACTACAACGTGTTAATGAATTAACGCAAAACTAGAAAGTAGTTTGTTTAGAATCGAGAGCAGAGTCGAATTATCATGGTTTCAACATAGGTAATTTTTTCAATTCAAAATATTAAATAATTTTTTTGCAAAATTTAAAATTATCTGAACCCGATGACAACCCACCGCACGGACACACTCACCCTACTTACTACCAAAACAAAATTATAAAAATGTCTCCATGAGTACGTTAGCGCTTTTTTCAGTGCTGAAATGATAACAAATCATTTTTGCCTCAAAACTTAAAATGCGAATAAATTTTAAATTTTAACTATCAAAATTATTAAATTATTGTTTCAATATAATTATTTTGTTATAAATCAGTTGGGGTGTATGAGGTTTTGCGCTAATTCATTAACACGTTGTATATCGACAGTGAATACCGGGTTTAGTCCACCACGCGTGCTGAATGCGGATTGGCCGACTTCACTTCACACATACGCATCAGAATTTCTTCTTGAGCGTATGCAGGTTTCCTTACGATCGATGTTTTCCTCCGCCGTTTGAAAATACTCAGTCGGTATTACTTACAGTAATGCGGATATAACATTTTAATGTTACTCTCAGAAAAATCTCTATTCTGTTGACGGTTTTCCATTTCATAAATTAATACAGTACGTCTTTGTGGACGTCAATGCAAATTTTATGTGATATTTACAGTTTACTATGCGTTAATCATGTAAGTTAAGCCAGCGAGACTATCCTAGACTTTTCTAAACCGACTTAATGTATACTTCAACGGGCAACCACCGGCACCGCAATCAACAACCATTAAGAACAATAACAATTAAAGACTTTTTATTACATCTTTGCTTACTTACAAAGAATAGTGCCGTTCATTAAACCTTGGAAACTATTTTCTAATTTCACACATAATTTTCATACATACGATAGAATTTGTGCATTATCAGTTCTTTTTAAGAATCAAGATACCTACTATCAGTTTAAAATAACAATGTGCATGACCTTGACGGGCCGTTGGATAACTTCACTCGGTTGACAAAGGAATGTAGACTCTATGCAAAAGGAAACAACCATTTGAATGACTCGAGTGAAGTTCGTGTGATTGAGTGACGTCACATTTGCGAGCGAGGTCATGCACATTGTTATTTTAAACTGATAGTATGTAAAATTTGCAATAGTACTCCAAGTCTGTGGCCTTATTGACCGTAGTCTGTGGATTGCAATTGACCACTTACCTGCCATCCCTATTCAATGGGATGGGCCCATTTGGTACCTATATGGCCCGATCATTCTCATACTTCTTCGTGAGGCCTGTGTCGTATTACGTTCCTTCGTAATAAATTACGAATTAAAAAAAATCCCAACGCCAAAAACAAACATTTAAAATGTGAAAAATAACTGTCACCTATTATTTTGATGTAAGCAAATGGATGTTTTACTTTTTAACTTTCTAAGGTATTTAAGGTCAATTAATGCGTAGGGGACCGCTATGAAATGAGCATTAAAAAAATAAATAAAATAATTTTTTTTTTATTCGACTCACTTGCTCGCTTGCTTCTTCTTGCGTCGACGGTTAAAAATCGTACAATTAGATGGTGGTCCAGCTGAAGTAACGTACGGGCGTCCATCCCCTATTCGTTCAGTTCTTTGTTTCGTACTGTACGTTGCAACTTGTACCGTTTTCCATTTATTTAAATGCAAATTTAAGTTGCAATGTTTTATTGCAACCGTTTTAATATGCACATTGTTTAAATGCTGAAGCTTCTGAGTTTCCCCGCGGTGCTCGAACTGATCTTTTTATATTTATTTCAGAAATGTGTTCATACTTCATAGCATGTCTTGTACTGCATTGTTTTCAACATGAAATAAACATGGCACTTTTACTGGCAAACGATGCAACGGTTCGGTCCCCTGCCCGCCCAGTAGGGTTAGCATCCCACCCACGACAAAGCGATAAAACAAGAAAACCGTAAGGCTGCCTGTCATTGAAGCGAGCTGGCTGTGCGAGCTGTGTAGCTGTGTAAATATTAACCAATCAGAGATCCGACCGAAATCGGCCGAGCTCCTGATTGGTTAATATTTACACAGCTTACACAGCTCGCACAGCCAGCTCGCTTCAATGGACAGACAGCCTAAAAGTGAAAAAAGTATCGGACGAAGATAAAATATCGGACGGAATTTGAATCCACAACCTGCCATTCCGGGGCTGTGCTTTCATCCAATTAAGCAACTGGTACAAAAATCATATATTTCCCGATGGAAAAGTCGCAGATATTCCAATATACTACAGTATAGAGTAAACTTAAATGCGTTACATACTTTAGGGGTTATTCCTTTTACCTTTCGATAGCCCAAAGCGCTTTAAGTTGAATCACGCAACGACTAGCGCACTTCAATACAAACTAGTGCACTTGGTCTGTCATCTCGATACATATTCGAAGTAAAACTGTCAATTGTTTTGCCTCATTTTTCTGGTTGCCTATCCATTAATTTTACTTTGATCTAAGCCTTTTGCTAGGAGACCGATATTGAATCGCAAATAAAAGAAGTGTTTTTCTATAGAAAAAGGCCAATAAAATCGATCCTAATAAATGTATGGTTTGATATTTTTTTTATGATTTCTATGTTGGTCTTATTCCCGTCCGATAGCGAAAATGTATTAGTTTGATGGTCTAAGCGCTCTTACAGACGAGCGACAGTTTGCGGTCGCCGTGTGTCGCGGAAGGTCGCGCGACCGTAAGCGCTCCTACAGACGAGCGACAGTTTGCGGTCGCCGTGTGTCGCGGAGGGTCGCGCGACCGTAAGCGCTCCTACAGACGAGCGGCTGTTTTCGGTCGCCGTGTGTCGCGGAGGGTCGCGCGACCGTAAAGTGTATTCATGAGCGCGACGCTCTGCGACCCACGGCGACAGCAAAGTGTCGCTCCTCTGTAAGAGCCCTAACCGCTTCCTAAGGCTGCCGCGAGCTCGCGTCAATGGACAGGCAGCCTTGATAGGGGATCGGACAGTCCGGGACAATTAGTCAAATTAGCAACTTTTAATTGAACGTCAAAACGCGCGCGATGTATGAAAAATTTTACTAAATACCCACAAGTGACGTCATCAACATTTAATTACTTTTTATAGTTCATCATGTTATTAAAAATAGTATTCTAACTTAAAAAAAGCTAAAAATGTGAGTATAGCGTTATTTTCAAATGTTTTTTTTACTAAGAAGATAAAACTAAAATATATTTTATGCAGTCCGCTCCCCTATTATTTATTTTATTTATTTCCCCTCCCGCATTTTTACGAGATAGATAGATAGATAGATACGCATATTTCATTAGCATTACCCAAATAAGTCCAATGTGACACGTGGAGTAGGTAGAGTGTAGAGCCCGTCGCCATTTTAAATGGATAGTGGTTAGGTACAGTACACGCCTTGAAATAGTAACTTTTATTTCACGAATTTCAGCTAAAACATTAGTCAAACGTCAGACGTCAGCACTAAAACGTAAATCGCATCCATCGCCGCTTCCACTAACATTATTACGTCATTCGGTGCACAGTGGTTCAATCCTTCACAGCACCTGCTCATAGCGTTTTATTAAACTTGTAAAATTGCCTAGCAAGGCTGGCTAGCACTGCCAACTGCTAATATATAATAGTGTAGTGCGCTGTAAAGCTGTAATTCATTTTGGAATATTTTAAAGCAATTTTTAGGTGTCGTAACCTAAAAATTGCCATTCTAGGCTATGGCCATCTATTAACACTTGATACGTCATACGTCCAGTAGTCCAGGGCTATTATGTAAGTTTCCGATTATACCTACATTGTTGTACTATTGATTGTACTAGGACTAAAATAATATTCCGTGCTTTAGGCTAACTAGGAAGAAGCATTATGAAATTACATCGATAACACATTTAAAAAAAAACCAAAGTCGTAAATTGGTACTACCATGACTGAATAAAGGTCGACATTTCAAAAAAGATTGTTTCTTTAAAATGATAAAGAATCAAAAATGAACAAAAAAAAATTAAATATAATAAAAAACAGACAAGAAAAACTCTCGTCAGAAAAGACAAACTCATTTTTTAATTTCTTTTATTATGATTTTTTTCTTGGAGTGAACTTAAAATCTAAATTGTGTCATTGAGTGATCTTAACATTAACGAAGCCAGACCATTACCTGAAATAAAGAAAATGTTAATAAACCCCATTTCTTTCCGTGGGCTACTAAGAGATACGGTTACTTATGCAGCGTTTTTATAAGCGAGAAAAACTATAGGTAAACTATTTATCTCGCGGGACGCCCGCGGGGCAAGAGGTAGGTGGGCGCGGAGGAACTCTCAGGCGTTTCGGAGGTTAAGGACGGCCGCACATTATCAGAAATTTCTGACAGAAAAATTCTGACGCTCGCCGGAAGGCACTCGGTGCATACATTTTGTATTAGACCCCGCACACTGTCAGAAAAATTCTGACCGGTCGTCCGCTTCTGATGCACACCGGACGGCACCTCAGCCGGACGTCAGAATTTTTCTGACGGAAGGCGTGTTAGTGCTAAACTAAGGTGACAATGGGCGGGCACATTGCTCGCAAAACTGATGGCCGATGGGACCGAAAAGTTCTCGAGTGGCGACCGCGTACCGAAAAGCGCAGCGTGGGTAGGTTGACTGACGACTTGGTGAAGGCGGCGGGAACCCGTTGGATGAGGGCAGCGCAGGACCGGTCGTTATGGCGATCCTTGGGGGAGGCCTATGCCCAGGACTGGGCGGTCATCGGCTGAGACGATGATGATATACGAATGTATTCCAATTGATTCCGATAGACACATAAAACGGCAATTTCATAGCTAAAGCCGTAATATTTTTTTTTTTTTAAATTAAAATCTAGGTTCTAATCTCAAACATTCAATTCATATCTCATCTCATCTCATCTCACTAATATTATAAATGTGAAAGTTTGTGACGATGTTTGTAAGGTTGTATGTTTGTGGCGAAATCACGCATCGGATTTGGATGATATTT
This sequence comes from Agonopterix subpropinquella, assembly GCA_922987775.1. Lineage (NCBI taxonomy): Eukaryota > Metazoa > Arthropoda > Insecta > Lepidoptera > Depressariidae > Agonopterix > Agonopterix subpropinquella. Next base: position 15,760,252 of record OV277709.1, on the reverse strand, counting down.
GGCATGCAGATAGAGTATGTTCTGGATTAACATATACAACGTGTTAATAAATTAGCGCAAAACCTCATACACCACAACTGATTTATAACAAAAGAATTAGATTAACACAATAATTTCATTATTTTGATAGTTAAAATTTAAAGTTATTCGCATTTTAATTTCTGAGGCAAGAATGATTTGTTATCATTTTAGCAATGAATGAAAGCGCTAACGTACTCATGGATACATTTTAATAATCTTGTTTTGGTAGTAAGTAGGGTGAGTGTGCCCGTGGGGTGGGTTGACATCGGGTTCAGTAAATTTTAAATACTACGAAAAAATTACTTAAAATTTTGAAAAAAATTACCTATGTTGAAACCATGATAATTCGATTCTGCTCTCGATTCTACACAAACTACTTTCTAGTTTTGCGTTAATTCATTAACACGTTGTATAGGATACTTTTTTAAGGTCCGCGCAGACGGAGTCGCGGGCGGCAGCTAGTTTTAAATAAAACAGTAACATTCTAAATATTCGGCTTCGGCCAAAATAGCCGAAGTTTTCAGTTTAAGGCTGCCTGTCCATTGACACGAGCTGGCTGCGCGAGCTCCGTAGCTGTGTAAATATTAACCAATCAGGAGCTCGGCCGAGGCCGGCCGAGCTAAGGATTGGTTAATATTTAATATTTATACAGCTACACAGCTCGCGCAGCCAGCTCGTGTCAATGGACAGGCAGCCTTAGTACAACTGAGCCCAGCCAGTCAGTTAGTATGTCTGTCAGGCAGTCTATCTGTCACGGAACTGTTGAATGTATAGCCATACCCATAGAATGCATTGAACGCTAAATGCAACGGCCATACTCTTCTGGGGTGGTCAGGAACTTTGTTACAACTAGGTACCGAATCTTTTTAAGCTCGCACTTGAAGCAAAGGCTCACCTTTAGCATATTGAAGGATAAGCTTTTGTAAAGTTTGGTGATTAATATTTGTGATAATATCACCTTCGTCACCGTCTGCAGATTCCCAATAGTCAGGTAGATCCCTGTATGCAGCAACGCCGTAACACATCTTAAAAGGAAAAGAAATACCGGTCAAGTGCGAGTCCGGCTACTGGGGTTCCGTACCACGCCACCACACATTATTACAACTTACAAAAAAGTTTTGTTTCCTCCGCGACCTTTACCGCGAGACCGATATTATTTGTTGTTATACTAAGTGTCAATTCACACGTACCACAACCACACCACAGCCACATCGACGCCATGTGGTCGGGCGTATATTTTGTATTGAAAATGAATATTACAATTTACACGTACCACATTTTGCCGTTGTTATCGACCACCTGTGTAACCACGACCACATCGCACCCACATCGCGACGGCAACGCCACCACCGGCGAAGGCACCGCGGCCACATCGCCACGACCGACATGCCGTCAAGCCGTGTTTCCTCTACGAAACTGCACATGACCACGTGGTTACCACATCGCAACGACAGCGACAACGCAACCACATCGACATTTTGTCGGTACCACAACGCTACTGCAAAAAGCCGCTGCGACACTATTCACACGTAACCACAGCTTGACCACATTTTGCCGCTGCGACGTGGTGTGGTTGTGGTACGTGTGAATTGACCCTTAGAGTTTGCTTTATAATCATACCAAGTTTGACGCTTGCATGTATTACCGTTTTTACGATTGAGCGAGAACAAAAAACGTTGATAAAAACCTTAATTTACAATTTTTTGTCATTTTTATTATTTGTTAGAAAATCCGCCACATTAATGCACATTCTGTGAGAATTTTAACTGTCTAGCTATTACGGTTCAAAATTTACAGCCCTAAGTAGGCAGGACAGACGGACGAACGGACGGACAGCGTTAGCTTATGAATAGGGTCTCGTTTTCACCATTTGGGTACGGAACCCTTAAATATTGTAGCAGGTCAGCATCGAGCCTCCAGTGCTGCTCTAGTAGTCGCGAGAAAATATTCCAAAGCTCGAGAAAATATAAGTAGGATATCTTCTCGTCCCAAATACCCTAGTATCTCAAGACGAACGTCTTTCACCAGTGAGTATTACTATAACTGTATATCCCACCTTCTCTACTCCGACGATTGTCACAAACACAAAAAAATAAAAACCAAACACTTTAAGCACGGTTTATACAGAAGAGACGTGTGGCGATGGCGGATAGTCAAAGTAACATAATATAAACCTTATAGTACGTAGCATAACGTCGTTTTTGTTGGTTTATATTGTGTTACTTTGACTATCCGCCACCGCCAAACGACTCTTCTGTATAAACCGCGCCTTAGAAAATCCAGAACCCAAACACATACCAAAATAACCAGGAAGACAAATGTATACATTTTATGAAACGGACAACAAAAAATTCTAATTTTCTTCTTAGAAATATTGATTTACAGAAGGCGTAAATATAAATAATATTACAACAACTAATTTACAACATGTAAAATGATGGAAAAGAAAACCCGAAACGATCTTTTCTCCAAAGTTTTAAAGCCGAACAAAATACAGTACCTACCTAATTAAGTTTTCAATTACATACAAATTGCTTCGCTTATATTTACATGATTTCGATTAAATTTTTCATTACAAATATTATAATTAATAATACCTACTAGCAGCGCCCCCGACTTCGTACGCTCGTATACGCAAATAGGCCGATAATACAATGGATTTAGACATAAGTGGACCTGTGTCTTTATTCTAACATTTTGTATAGGTAAGGTATTCATACCCAGTTTCAAGTAAATTATCCAACCGAAAAATAGTGTTCGTCTACTTGCAACGACATAGGGGTTTATCGTCCTCATCATCTCAGTCGATAGACGTCCGCTGCTGGACATAGGCCTCCCCCAAGGATCACCACAACGACCGGTCCTGCGCTGCCCTCATCCAACGGATTTCCACCACCTTCTCCAGGTCAGGAAAAGGTTGTCGGGGGGCCTACCTCTAAGATTTTTTTATATCTATGTAGATGCGTTGGCCGCGCTCCAAAATGGCAGTAAAAAAGCAAGGTAATTGCCCGGCTTCCACATATAATCACGCGCCGTCTAATGTACGAGCTACACGTCCTATATCGCACCGTTTTAAAGTGCAATGATGTTGGGGTATGACGCCTACACCTGCGCTCCACTTTCCGGTAGGTATGCGGTCGCCACTGATCAGCCCCACCCATCGGCCATTCGTTATCAGAGTCAGCCTATCAGAGTTGAGTTTCTAAGTGTTGGTCGCGATCTCTTCCCTATTTGCCTTCTTGTCCGTCTGGTGCCTACAGACAGGCACATCCCACGCTGCTTCTCACTGATCCCCTGCTCCCTAATCTGCCGCTTAGTCCCAGTAACAAGCCAAGGTCCGCGCATTTTCTAAACAGGGCTTGATATACCGGTATTTTTGGGAACCGGTACGGTACCATTGGTGTGATACCAGTTCCAGATGGATTCCGGTACCAGACGTAGTACCTGTACTATTAAATTTCGAATCAATATCGATATTATACCGGTACCAAACAAATATTTACGTTAGTTAGAATGAGAAAATATATGAATACTCCCACGTTAAATGTCAAGATTCGCCTACAAAATGTCAACATACGCCTACCAATCTCGTGTTGGTTTAACCATAGTTTCGTTTCTATAGTGTACCATTGTTATCTATTTTTATGGTACTGATTGGAACCGTCTTCCGTCTGAACCTGATACTTATACTTACACAGATACTTACCTAAAAGACAAAATCCGCTAAGTACCGGTACCTAACCTGTACTATTATTGGTACCGATTCCAAGACCTGAGGCCGGTTGCTTATTAATTCGGTTGAAAAAAAGAAGAAAAAATACCTACTTCAACACTAAATACCGTTGTGTGTTGTAGCAAGACTAGCAATAGCAAGCAATCAAGACTAGCAAGCAATCATATCTGCCGCGTAGGACGAAGAACCTACCTACTATGGTTCAATACCTAGATACAGCCCTTTCACGACGACGTCAGAAATAGGGCAGACACGGAAGGCTGACCCCACCACCGTTATGGGATTAAAAGCCAGGAAGAGACTTGGGCTGTAAATCTCTCTCTCTTCCTGGCTTTTAGTCCTAGTAAAAACTAGTACTGATGGACGGACGGACGGACAGCGTAGACTTATGAATAGGGTCCCGTTGGCACCCTTTCGGTATGGAACTCTAAAAAAGGTGGTCTGAGCTGGAAATTGATCAAAATGTAATCGAAGTAAAAAACATGTAATTTCGAATCCAAAATTTTATTTGAAAATATTATAACTAGATCATTTACGGTTCAGTGGCGATTCGTCAAAAAATTTGGGATTTCTTAATCAAGAAAACTTAACATAACTACAAGCCTGAAAGTAATTTTTATACAGTACTTTTTTCAGTAATCAGTAATCATTTATTTGCCTTTTTAGTACCTATTTAGTCATTATTTCGTTTTTTTTTTCAAATACATAGTTAAAAAGCCAAAATAGAACTAGACCAATAGACCAATAAAATAAAAATGGCTTTTAGGCTTTTGTAGCAAGTGATGATGCACTTTTTTCTTTATTTTAGGTTTTTTTATTCTGAAATCTGTAATTTTGTGATGAGGGATACTGAAACGTAAAAAGTACTCTTAAGATAATTTAAGTATACGTATATTTCTACTAGTTTAACGTTTAAGTTGTGTAGGTGATTACTTGGTATATGAACGTAAAAAAATAAATCTGTTGAAAATCGATATAAAAATAATTAAGAGGGTACACCTATCTATGCCTACCTACCCGTTAGCGCGCTCCATTGAAACAAAATTGAGTTCTATTCTGAATATAAACCAATTTAATTTTATTTTATTTTAAGCACGGTCTACAAATTAATGCCTTAGTCTGTGGTTTGTCCGATTTTCGGTAAAATGTAGGTATACTAAGTATAATAAGTAGTTTTATAGTAATATACAGTTGGCTTAAAGATTTCTATACAAATTTTAAATTAATCCTAGCATTGACGGAACGGAAAACTGCTTAACGGAAGTCTGACTGACCACAGACACAGAGATTAGTTGCTAGATCGTGTCTAGAAAAATCAATAACTTAAATTGTTTAATATTAAAAATAGGATGGTCATACGTTTGTGTACAACGCGCTCGGGCGCCCTAGCTGCCTACAAGTGAATTCAATTTTTTTAACTTTTTAAATACCAACCAATTAAAGTCAATGACATTTTTGTATGAAGCGCGCTAACGGGTAGGTATATCCTCTTAAGCACCATTTTTTTCAACGACAGATGCGTTCATTTACCCTTAAATAAAATGTTGTTTAGGTTCAACAGACTTTTCAGAATGCAATCTATCGTTTTCAGATCTGCCAGGTTTCCTGTGTTTGATGCACTTCTTCGCTGTGCAAACACTGTTCTCAATATTACCATCGAAGCAGTAGCATTTATTGCATTCTTCGGAGTAGGAGGTAAAAATCTTGCAATCTACATAAATAATAAAAATAAATTATGCTTAGAATGTGAGGCCCACTGTCCCACTGCTGAGCAAAAAGCCAGTGCCTAAAAATGCCGCCTTTTGTTCTTCCGACAATTTTTTTTTTGAAACTTTTTTATTGTGAATTGCTTATCTATGTTTCTTCGAGAAAGTTGTACAGTAGGTACCTATTTTTCGTCATTTTCGAAGACTCCTCGTTCTCATACAATTAATACATATATCGAGTAAAACAAAACATAGGGACATGGCAGAGGCGATATAACTTGTGTGTTAAAATGTTTTCCTCTAGTAATTACACTAGAGGAAATCCAGGGAAGAAACAGGAGAATACGTTTGTATGGACTAAACAGTATTAGTCTTTCCTCTTAATGATTACTTGGTACTCGTAAGAACACACATACATCTAAATCTAAACTATTATAAAACTGTAACAGAAGTGTGTCTGTACATTGAAGATATTTACAAAAAAAGATTACGATATGGTTTTTAGATGTCCCTGATTCCAAATCACAAATTTTTGGATTTTTTGTCTGTCTGTTTGTTTGTTTGTTTGTTTGTTTGTCTGTTTGTTTGTTTGTTTGTTTGTTTGTGTGTTTGTTTGTTCGAGCATCACGCAAAAACTGCAGTACCGATTTTAATGAAACTTTTTTGTTTGATAGCTTATGATCTGACGTAAAATCTGGTAGATATATAATTTATGCGGACGAAATCGCGGGGTAAATGCTCCTACTTAAATAAATCTGCAGAAAATAAACATCAAAATTACCATTTTCCAGGCTTCTGGGTCTTTCAGGTTTGATTTTATTGTACTCATCTGCACTGGAGCATATCTTCAGTGTACAAACACTGTTCTCAGGGTTACCATCTAAGCAAACGCACTTATTACAATCATCAGAATCCAGGAAGGAGGTAAAAACCTCGCAAGCTGCATAAATAAATAATAACAATAAATGCCAATGACTAAAACTGGCGCCTTTTTTCATTTCGTCAATTTTTTTTATGGTGACCTTATTCAAAATTTGTATTACAAGTATATCTCTGAACTCAGTCCGAACGGAGATTTATCGGTCTGAAGTAAACGTTATGAATAAATTATCATAAATCATAATTCATACATCATATAAACTTTATTGCATCCTTGAGATTGTCATCCATTATCAACTTCAAGCCACATATCCGCACCAAGCGCCTTTCTGAATCTTTTATAATGCGCACAGCCAAGGAGCGGAATGCCTTACCTGCGTCAGTATTTCCGAGTACTTACAACCCGAATTCCTTTAAAGTACGAGTGAATAGGCATCTTCTGGGTAAGCTCGCTACATCTACGACCCCATCTTCGTCCTGAGGACTGAATTGAGGTCAAGAGCAAACCCATCTACACTAATATTATAAAGAGGAAAGATTTGTACCTATTTTTGTATGTTTGTATGTTTGTAATGAATAGGCTCAAAAAGTACTGGGCCGTTTTAAAAAATTCTTTCACCATTAGAAAGCTGCATTCACCCTGAGTAACATAGGCTATATTTATTGCTAGAAAAGATTAGACATCCACCCGTGCGAAGCCGGGACGGGCCGCTAGTAGTAAATAAAAAAGAAAAAAACCAATGGTGTAAATGATTACTCTTCTTCTTATCGTGTGGGCAGAGCCCTGGTGTCAGAGTTTTTTCAGACCGCCTTACGCCCTCTGACGTGGTTTTTATGTAACGACTACTACCACCAGAGATAGCCGGGACCAACGGCTTAACGAGCCATCCGAAGCACGGAATCATTTTTCTTTTCAGACAATCAGGTGACTCAACCTGCAATGTCCTAACCAACTGGGGAAAAACGCACAAAGTGATATCGCTAGGTGTCCCCCGTGGGAATCGAACCCACGACCTCCGTGTCGAGAGCCCAATGCTCTTAACCATTAGACCATGGAGGCAGTCGTACAATGTCGTTGCAGAATGATTACTTATTATATACTACGGAATAGAGGAACAGAGAGCTGAGAGAGCGAGATGTACCTAGCGGCATCACTGTATAATATATAGAGATATCACTGTATAATAATAGATAGATGACGCGAGGCTATAGAACCGTTTTTGGGAATTTAGAGTCCTGGTAAAAATTCGGTTTCTGTGAATAATCGTGAACCTAAAGTGAAATCGTAGATAATTTTGTGAAATATACTAACACTATTTCATTAAGTTATCCACGATTGCACGTTAGATTGAGAATTATACACAGAAATCGAATTTTCACCCTACCGATTGCTGCCGATAGACTCCTAAAAACGTCCAAAAACGGTTTCATTTGACTGTCCGTTTCTCTAATCCGTAAGGGAGCGTTTAAACAGAAGTGACGTGGCGCGGCCATTTCGCGGGCGGGGTGCGGCAATATAAACCTTATAGTACGTAGCATAGAGTCGTTTGGAGAATTACGCCCGCGCCTCCAGGCGCCGTCGCCTGGTGGCGGGGGGCGCGATTTTTCTTTACGTCAAAAAACGTCGCTATGCTACGTAATATAAGGTTTATATTGGTGTTACTTTGACTACCCGCCACCGACACGCGTCTCTTCTGTATAAGCCCTACCTAAGGTATAATATCTGTATACTTAGTAATCGTATGTACACACGGCGACACATCAGGTTACGCACCCTATACAACGTGTTAATGAATTAACGCAAAACTAGAAAGTAGTTTGTTTAGAATCGACAGCAGAATCGAATTATCATGGTTTGAACATAGGTAATTTTTTTCAAAATTTTAATTAATTTTTTCGTAATATTTAAAATTTACTAAACCCGAATTCAACCAACCCCATGGGCACTCTCATCCTACTTACTACCAAAACAAGATTATTAAAATGTATCCATAAGTACGTTAGCGCTTTCATTCATTGCTGAAATGATAACAAATCATTTTTGCCTCTGAACTTAAAATGTGAATAACTTTAAATTTTAACTATCAAAATAATGAAATTATTGTTTGAATCTAATTATTTTGTTATAAATCAGTTGGGGTGTATGAGGTTTTGCGTTAATTTATTAACACGTTGTATACCCGTAACTACACTACGTACAAAACACAAAATAGTGCGTTAGAGAGCCTGCATAGACGCGGCTGCCGGCGCGGGCGCAGCGTGCTGTGAGACGAAACAACAACAACATACCGCACCCTTTCGCACGATTCGCAGCGTTCGGCGGTGTCCTATTGCCATCGCACGCGCGATGGTGCGATGCGATGTGATCGTACTGATGGGTAATTCTCCGAAATTTTTCAAATTTTCAAATTTTTCTATGGAATTATTTCAACGATTTGTAAAATTTCAGAGAATTACCCATCAGTACGATCACATCGCATCGCACCATCGCGCGTGCGATGGCAATAGGACACCGCCTTCAACTTCTAATAGTTCAAAGTCCAAACAGGGTAACCTGACATCATGTTACCCAAAACCAAAATAAGCTGGCCGCGCGACGTTATACATTACTATGCCGACGCGCGGCCAGCTTATTTTGGTTTTGGGTAGCTTGATGTGTCGCCGTGTGTACTTGTACACACACATGAACTTAAATAATTCAATGGAAAATCAACATAAAAATTACCTTTTTGTTTTAACGATACATGTTTGGCATCTTTAGAAAGGTTCCACCTAGTTCGTTTCATCTTCTCATTATTTTTTGCGATTGATTCGAACCTCTCTCGACTTTTGCATGGTTTCGCCGTACAAAAACTTTTCTCAATCTTACCAGTGATACAAAAGCACGTACTACAATCGTTGAAGTAACTGAAGGAGGTAAAAACCTTGCAAGCTGCATAAATAATAAAAATAAATTGTACATAGAATGTAGAGCCCACTGTCCCACTGCTGGGCAAAATTTTCTCTCTGATGTTAAGGCTCCTTTTACCGTTTAGTGGCCCCCTTATCACAATATTTAATACAAGCTGCGAACCTCGAACCACCTCCGAACCCCAATTGGAGGAACGGTTTAGGAGCGCATGCAAACTTTTTTATGTAGCTTGATGGTAAAACTACACGTGTTAATGAATAACCGGGTCCACACCTGACGATCCATCGCGCTCCGATCGCGCGCGGCACATCCAAACGCCTGCAATTCGCTCCTGCCGCGCGCGATCGGAGCGCGATGGATCGTCAGGTGTGGACCCGGCTATTAAGCGCAAAACCTCATACACCCCAACAGATTTATAACAAAATAATGAGATTGAAACAATAATTTCATTATTTTGATGGTTCAAATTTAAAGTTATTCGCATCTTAAGTTTTGAGGCAAAAATGATTTGCTATCATTTCAGCAATTAATGAAAGCGCTAACGTACTCAATGTACTATCTATGTACTCATGGAAACATTTTAATAATCTTGTCTTGGTAGTGAGTAGGGTAAGTATGCCCATGGGGTGTGTTGGCACCGGGTTTAGTAAATTAAACATTTTACAAACAAATTATTGAATATTTTGAAAAAAAAAATACCTATGTTGAAACCATGATAATTCGATTCTGCTCTCGATTCTAAACAAACTACTTTCTAGTTTTGCGTTAATTCATTAACATGTATACTTACTGCATAGACAACACCTATGCCAGCTTCCTGATTACTAGGGAGCTGGCATAGGTATTGCCTATACCTTGGAGTAAAGACTGCCTTATAAACGGTGAAACATGATAATACTCCTTGGTGGTCGGTAATGATCGTTCTTCTTTTGTAAAGTCCCGTCGTTGTTTTCGACGCTACTTTGACCCTTTCTAATCCAACGACAAAATTAAAAAGCTTTTATTTAATTTTTATTAACCGACTTCAAAAAAGGAGGAGGTTTCTCAGTTCGACCGTATATATATTTTTTTTTTTTTTTTTATGTGTGTTCGCGGATAACTTCGTCGTTTATGAACCGATTTCAATGATTCTTTTTTTGTTGGAAAGGAGATATCCCAAGTGAGGTCCCATGATAAGGAAACCAGGATCTGATGATGGATCCCAGAGATATCGAGGGGAACCTTCGAAAATCGTACTGCCGACTAGTGCGTTTGTTAATTTAAAGCACTACTATTAAATCGAACTAATGAATTTGCCACTGAAAATTGTGAAATAAACAAAATTTTAACAAAAAAATTAAAACCGCCTTCAAAAAACTAAAAAGTTAAAAAATAATATTGCAGCCGATCACTTTCCCGTTCGCATCATAAGAACATTAATTTGTTTTATAGAAGTCGGTGTCAAGCCAAGCCAAAAAATGCAAGCCCTGTCGCGAATCGTACTGGCTTGACAGCGACTTCAATAAAACAAATTAATGTTCTTATGATGCGAACGGGAAAGTGATCGGCTGCAATATTATTTCTTAACTTTTTAGTTTTTTTGTTCAGATAGAAAGGGACTCAAAAACGTTAGAAATATCAACGACGGAGACGTACGAAAGAAGGTCGAACATTACCGACCGCCATGGCCAATTTTCGTGTTTCCATGCTGGTAAGGAGGATTGGAATCCTTTATCATTCTAAGTCCATGGTACAGACACCAGTTTTATCTAAACTATTATAAAACTGTTACAGAAGTGTGTCTGTACATTGAAGATATTTATTTACAAAAAAAAGTTACGATATGGGTTTTGGGTATCCCTGATTCCAAATCACCAATTTTTTGGATTTTTTGTCTGTCTGTTTGTTTGTTTGTGTGTTTGTTTGTTTGAACGAGCATCACGCAAAAACTACTGAACTGATTTTGATTAAACTTTTTTCATTTGATAGCTTATGATGTGACTTAAAATCTGGTATGTAATTTGTGCGGACGAAGTCGCGGGAAAATGCTCGTACTGGATAAAACTATGTAGAGATAGTCAGCCACTGATATTAAAATTATGCAAACAAACCATATACATTTTCGGTAGTTGGAAGTGCCCAGTACTGAACCCTATTGGTTCCCATCTGTTATACAATCTCTACATCACCTACTGCAGTTTTGTATGCAACAGCTAGTGAAAGTTGTCTCTAAACCACCTCTATTAATATTACTTACGGAAAGGAAGGGAACATGGGTCATGGTTTTGGACCTTCCATACAAAAGTGCGGATGGGCCGATGGATTTTCTATGGTACCAGTTCCTCTACCCGCACATTCGAACTTCGCAATTGCGTGAACGTTTTCGTTCCAATGTCAACTCTATTACAATGAAGTGCGGACCGAAACAATGGCGATGTATCGAACATCGAAAGTCCGGGTCTGTACCCGGATTTTCGATATGCCAGGCCCTGTGGCCTGGGTAAAAAAACATTTTAAAACCCATTTTCCTTAGGGAAAGTTTTTTAGATTTATTGTCTGAAAACACCCTTAAAGTTATGTTAGTAATTAGAAACTAATGGTGTATTAGTATGAGTATGAATGACATAACATTATACGTACGATACAATCTAGTTTATACAGAATGTAAACTTAAATGCGTTAATATTATTAAAGGGGGTGCTTCAGACCATCAAACTAAACATCTTTCAGTATGGGACCACTATTGAAATCGGGAAAAAAAATTGCTTTTCCATAGAAAACGTCAATCGATGCTTGACTCAAATGTATGGGACGGCAGATTTTTTGCGATTTCAGTGTTCTGTTTAACATGTAACGCATTTATTTTTAGACCGTATTTTTAAATGTTTTTTCTTCCGATAGTGGCACATACTTTCATATTCCTTCTGATATAGGCCCAATTTACTGTCTGCTCCAACGCCGAAACTTATCTTAAAGAAATAATAACTTATCATTAGATCGCAAGTTAAATTGTAATTTTCTTCTTACAGGTGGTGGTACGGAGCTCTTGGTACTTACACAAGAACAAATAAACCGAACCGAGGGTTCCGTGCCACCATACATTATTTTACCCTGCCAAAAAAAGGGGTTTTCCGGGACCCTTGGTGCGAGACGAACTCACACTTGACCAGTTTTTGTTATACTGTAGAGTTTGCACTATAATCAACTACCTTTTGCCCGCGACTCCGTCTGCGTGGACATATAATAATATGTAGCCTATGTGTTATTCTGGGCTATGAACTATCTATATGCCAAGTTTCATCGAAATCGGTCCAGCCGTTTTAGCGTGAAAGAGTACCAAACATCCATCCATCCATACAAACTTTCTCGTTTATAATATTAGTACCTAGGATTAATCACACAAATTTTGACGCTTGTATGTATAACCATTTTTTCGATAGAGGGAGAAGAATAACAAAAACTAGTTTCTTGTATAGGAACCCCCGCCCCCCTCCCCCTAATTTTTATATTGTTATTTTTATTATTTGTCATAAAATCAAAATATTCTGTGATTTCAACCGGCTATCTTATGGTTCAGAAGATTCAGCCTTCTGATGCTAAGGCGGACAGACGAACGGATAGAGTAGGCTTATGAATAGGGTCCCGTTGGCACCCTTTGGGTACGGAATCCTGAAAACGTTGATAGAAACTATGTAGTTTATTGTAAATTATATCCTTTTTTATTTATTTTATTATTTGTCATCGAATCCAATAATTACAATTATAATGACATTGACACGTATCGTGTGAATATTTCAACCAGGAGTGCGATTTTTGAATCTCATTCGCTGAGTTCAGTAGTTGAAAATGTCAAAATTACTGTGGAGAGAAATTTATCTTTCTACTGCTGATTTCACTTTCAAAAATCATACTTCAGGAGTGCGATTTTTGAAAGTCAAATCAGCAGTAGAAAGATGCGTATCTCCATAGTAATTTTCACATTTTCAACTGCTGAACTCAGCGAATGAGATTCAAAAATCGCACTTCTGATATGATAACCAAAGATTTTTTTTGGTCTAGCGAAGACCAACAAAAAATCTTTGCTGATCCTTATTACTGTTCTAAAGGACAGCGTAGGCTTAGTAATACTTTCGGGGTTGCACCCTTTGGGTACAGAACCCTAAAAACCGGCCAAGAGTGCGTTGGATTCACGTTCAAGATCCCGAAATGAATGAAAAAATTAAACACAATTTACACAATTTTTTTTTTAATAATTATACAGGGAGTTAGGGTAGACAGTTGCATTAATTTAAGGTGAGATTGTATCCATTATGTACTGATCAACTTCCCCTAAGAAACCTATAGGAAATTCGTCTCTCGGAAAGTCTTTTCATACAAACGATCGATCAGCTGATTGCGTTTAGTATGGAAAATGAAAAATTATTTTGAGTATTTGAGAAAGTTGATCAGTAATCATGGGTGCAATCACCCCTTGAAGTAATGCAACTGTTTACCTTAACACCCTGTACAACGTTTGTTTGGTAGTACACAACAATTTGCCGTTTTTTTTAAAACATAATCTATAAGTAAAGTACACATATTTAAAATTTTACTCTTGCACTTGTACTTACCAAAACAACGAGTGTTAAAATTGAATACATTTTGCGAATAATGTTTTTTTGTAGAAAACAGAAAATCGGAAACTAAAAACGAAGTTTTAAACGAATTGCTTAGTTCCATTTCATTAATCGATTATAATTGACATAATACGCATTGATTAATTTTTTCAACAAAGACTGGCAAAAGTTAGTCCCCATTGCGTCTCTAATCTTTGGATAACCGTTTTGGATTTACCTTAGACTATGTTATACTACGTGGTTTTACAGTCAAATTATCGGCGTCTAGAGAAAAGTTTTCAGTGATAGCATAGAGAAAATACGCGCTCCCCTGGTGGTGCTTGTGATAAGGTCCTACTACATTACTTATTAATTTAAAAAAAAATTGGTCAAGTGCGAGTCGGGCTACTCGCGCACCGAGGCCGAGGGTTCCGTACCACACCATTACAACATAATAACGTAAAAGAAAATTTTTTTTTACTCCGGGACCTTTATCGCGAGACCGACTCACACTTGGCTGGTTTTTAGTATTTGTTGTTATTCTGTAGAGTTTGTTCTATAAGCACACTAAGTTTGACGCTTGTATGTAATACCGTTTTTACGATAGAGCGTGAAGAAAAGACGTTGATAAAAACTAGTTTCTTGTTGAGAACCCCCCTTAACTTTTAACTTTTTGACATTTTTATTATTTGTTAGCAAATCCGCCGTAACAACGCACATTCTGTGAAATTTTCAGCTATCTAGCTCTTTCGGTTCAAAAGTTACAGCCCTAAATAGGTCGGACAGACGGACGGACGGACGGACAGACGGAGGGACGGACGGACGGACGGACGGACGGACATCGTAGGCTTAGTAATAGGGTCCCGTTTTTACCCTTTGGGTACGGAACCCTAAAAATCTCTACCGAGGAATAGGGTAAGCCGCGTTTTGATAGGAACTTTCTGTGAACATAATTATCAAGAGAGCGGGATCAAATCTCTGATTAATTTAGCATGTTTATGGGTAACATAGTACTCCATTTGTACTAAATGTACCCTGAATTTGAACATCTGTACCTTTATCGCCAAGAAAATATAATCAAAACTATTTGATCCCGTCACCTTGACGCACAGATTACCCCAATAGATACCGCATAATGAACATTTTTTTCACGCCAGAAGTCACCATTTTTGGCGGTAGGTGCGGGTAGCGGGGCACGAAACGGTGCAATGCAAAGATAAAATATAGGGAAGATTAATATTATAAAGCGCAGCATAAAAACGCAACTTTTCTTCTAGACTCACTTATTACGAAAGTCCATTTGAGAAAACGAGATGTCAATAGTGAACACATGCCATCTTGAACGGGCGCGCGCCACTTTAGGTACCTACAGTCTTCCAGCTGGAAGACTTCGCTGTGAATTGTTATCTCGGTGTTAATTCGAAAAAATTAAAAAAATTATTCAAAACTACGTACCAAAACAACAGTATTGTGTGCTGCAGTGGATTGTTCTAGCCAAATATGGGCATTAGCGGAACATAACCTACAAATTTCGTTCAACCGGTAAATCAATTTCAACAAATCACTTCATAAATCACACACTATCATTCTTACACACTTGTAATTCACAAAAACAATTCACTTGTATTCGTTTATCAGATCTAACAATAACATTTGTGTAAATTATTTTGGGTTGATAAGAAAGACGAAATATTGTTTGCAAAAAATGGTGATTTGACAACTCACCTACCAAATAGTGTTGGACCACATTCTCCATAGGTTTGTCGATAGAATGAAATCATCGATACACAGAGAAGTGTGTCAAATTATTTCAAAATCATGTCAAGACCGTGCCTTCCTTTTTTAAAGGCCCAGGGATCGAGCCCGATACAGCCACAGTCAGACGTAATAGTTTAATATTCCTTTAGAAGATACTTTTGCATCTTATTGATCATCTTTTTCCTCCTTATTACTTTAAAAGAAATTCATTTTCAAATTTTGAATTTTCCTCGTGAACACAATGGAACAATCTAGCAACTCCTAGAATAAAACTTTGCAACGACGACGCCCATTGGTAAGATGTCTCAAATCTTAAATGTTGTGATGAGGCCACCACAATAGTCAACAATCACGTTCAGTATAGTAGGGGCACTACTTTTTTTTGCAAGAAATAAACTATTACTCAAAAACTACAAAAAAAACTTGGAAAAAACGTAGTAGATATCGATACTTAGCATCGATAAAGGCATCGATAGTAAAAGTCAATCCCTAGTTTAAAAGGTGGGTCGCTTCAAGAAAGTGGTGACATTGGTTTAACAGACGTAACAGATCAACGTATTTCGAGCTCTTTCACTCTTATGGCAATCGGTGTGCGATTGTAAGGGATGACTATACATGTTTTCGTTCAGTTTGATATTGGGTAGACCTGGTGCAATGTGATTGGCCATTTCAAGGTCGCACTACTTCTAGCTCGCTCACTCGCGTTGCTTATATAAGTGAAAAACCATAGATGTGTGGCGAGCGTCGGCGGCCCTGTGTGCGGTATCTATTGGGGGTAATCTGTGCCTTGACGTCAAAGTGGCGGGATCATTGGGAAGCGTTGCCCACACGTGGACAACAACAGCATGGTTGTTATTGGAATGATAATAAATACAACGGTTGCAGATTATAAATTTTTTATCATGCAATGTCAATTCTTATGAACATAAAGTTAAGTATATGAAGGACGTAAAAAAATATGTTAGCAAGCAGAAAGAAACAGTTGATCCGTGATACGGCCCTTAAATGGTGGTAAGTACTTATTCACTAAGCCCAGCAGACTCCAGCCGTCGCCGTCGTAGTATGACAGCGTGATATACGCGTGGTAAGGCTAGGCTATATCACGCATTTTATCTCGTTCGTTCGCGCGCAAAAGGAAAGAGAGCTAAGGTACGATAGCGCTGCCATACTACGACAGTTGTAGATTAACTATATATTATATTCGTACTTAGTCCGAGATATAACAATGCAGCAATCGCTAAATCTTGCTCGTATCCGCGTCCTTCAAATATATAAAAAAAAACAAAAAATGTGACGTCCCGCGTCACCCAAGAGTCAATCTCATTCGTTATTTTCGCGCTCAAATAAGCGTTTCTTACGGAAAACATATTTTAGTTTTTAAAGAGATTTATAGGTTCTTCTGCATAAAAATGGGAAAACGAAAGTCAGAAGACAAGGAGGAAAGACGGCAAAGAAAGATTCGTAAATTAGAGGAGAAATTAGCAAAGTATAAAATGACTGAAGACTGTAAGTACCTACACCATTTTTTCATTGTTAATCAGGTTTTGTGCTATTAAAATGGTTTTTAAGTATGCTTTGCAAGCATCTGGTGATTGTTTTGCATCGGCCCGACACGTATGTGTCTATGCATGTGCGAGTTTCGCGTGCAATTTCTCGTTGAGAAAGACAACCGACGCCGGCCGGCTCATGCGCCCAGTGCCCGCCCACGCATGCTTTGTTACAGTCATGCAATGCTACTTTCCGTGGGAAAGATAATCATAGCCGCGCCGGCCGCCGCCTGTGCCCAGTGCCCACGCATGTTTGTGTTACATTCATGTGCTTTCTCGTTGAGAAAGGCAGCCGATGGGGATTATGGTACCCAGTGCCCAAGCACAGATGATACCTATTGTCATCCGAATTAAGCTCCTGCCTGCGGTATGTGTAACGCTATCACACCTTTCCGTTGGAGAGGCACGTGTCATTAATTACTGACTATTCGGCAATACTTAGATGCCTCATTTAACAATTCTTTGTGGTTCCTTGTGGGGACACAATAACTCCAAACAGTGGGGGTATTTCCTATAGCAGGGGGTTCGGTTGGGTACTAACACGCATGTGACTGGATGTTAAAGCTTTTAATCTGTACATTACAGCTCCGATTGTCGATCCTGAGACTGATCCTGAAATAGACCTGGAGATAGAGCCTGAAATAGATCCAGAAATTGACACTGAAATAGATCCTGATTTAGATCCTGAAATAGATTCCGAGATAGAACCCGAGATAGAACCCGAGATAGAACCCGAGATAGAACCAGAGATCGATCCTAAGAGAGATCCCAATACATCTAATAAGAATGACAACGAAGTAGAATCGGTGAAGTCAACACATGAGTCAAATGATCCTGATCTGCCCCAGGAGGTGCTACTCGCCTTAGGTGACCCGAACACAGCTCAGAAAGGCTATGGAGATAAACTACACCCAGATATTTTTAAGAGAATCGAGAACATTATCATTAATGGTATGAACAAAGAGATAAAAGAGGCACTTTTGAAGAATTATTTAATACCTGAAAACTGCACCCTGTTAGATGCCCCCAAAATTAATATGGAATTGCTTGGCTAATCGGGAAAAGCTAGAGACAAATTACTGCAAGAACGACAGCAGGAATTAGGGGTTGCCACAGGGACAGTTTGCAGGGCAATACATCTTCTTTTAAAAGATGACTTCAATAAACTAGACATTATAAAGATGCTGACAGACTCTTCAAGATTACTAAGCAATTTGCATTTCCAATATACTGAAATTAGAAGAAAACTTATCTCACCTTTTATTGACAAGGATTTAAGCCAGAACTTAAAAGAAAATCAACGAGCGGAATTCCTCTATACAAAACTAGACGACACTGTAAAGTCTCTAACAACAATAAAGCGAGCTTCTAATATCATGAAACCTAAAGTCATTCCGGCCACAAAAAACTCTCAAGTTCCTCGACGTACAGGGCAATCCCATCAAGGAAAGAATGTGCAGAGAGGAGGAGGTCACAGGCCATTCCGGCAACAACAACCTCGGCCCCAGTTCAACCAGGGCAAGCCGCAGGACCGTCGTCAGTACCCATCCTCCGGCAGGGGTCGTGCGAGGTACCCATAGAGGTAAAGTTTGCCGCAAGGCTTAAATATTTTTACAATTGCTGGTGTAATATCACTGAGGATCCAGTTATCTTAAGTTGGATAAGGGGCTATTCTATTCCTTTCATAGCAGACCCTATACAACATAACATTCCTGATAATAACAAATTAAATAAGTCTGAAATGACAATAATTACTACTGAAATTAAAGAATTGTTGCACTTAGGAGTAGTGTCTCGGTGCGAACCAACTCCAAATCAGTTTTTGTCTAGCATATTCACAATCCCTAAGAATGATGATACACACAGATTTATTTTAAACTTAAAATCTCTCAATAAATTTGTAGTTTCACCTCATTTCAAACTAAAAGATATCAGAACTTTATGTAAAATCTTATTACAAGGTGACTTCATGTGTACCTTAGACCTGAAAAACGCATACTATTTAGTACCGATAGACACAGATCATAAAAAGTATTTAAGATTTCAGTTAAATAATGGGTCATTATTTGAATTTAATTGCTTACCATTTGGTCTAGCTACTGCACCGTTTGTGTTCACAAAATTGTTAAAACCCCTAGTAGAATATTAAAGAAATCAGGGGATACGCTTAGTCCTGTACCTAGATGATATGATATGTATCGGTGCATCATATCAAGAATGCTTGAATAATGTTAAAAAAGCTAAACATCTTCTAGAATGTTTAGGTTTTGTCATAAACAATGAGAAGAGTTGCATGATCCCTGCAAGTACACGAGAATATTTAGGATTCACAGTAAATGCTACCAACTTGACTATAAGTCCCACTGTAAAAAAGCGTCAGAAGCTGCTGCAGCTAGTCAATAAATATCTGACAATAGAATCATGCACAATTAGAGATTTTGCTAAACTGTTGGGTAACTTAGTGTCAGTTTGTATGGCGGTTAACTATGGCTTTGTTTATACAAAGAATTTGGAAAGGGAAAAGTTTCTGGCTTTAGAAAATTCTAAAGGGGATTATGAGGGTATTATATATATGAATAAGAATATAAAGACTGACTTAAATTGGTGGAAGGTTAATATTATTAAGGGATACTGTCAAATCAAACAATATAACTTTAATTTAGAAATTTATTCAGATGCATCCACCACTGGCTGGGGAGCCTTTTGTAACTCTGAGACTGCTAGAGGCTATTGGTCAGATCAAGAGAAATCATTTCATATAAATTACCTAGAACTGTTGGCAGCATTCTTTGCCTTAAGGAGCTTTGCCAACGATCTGCGTCATTGTGAAATTTTGATTAGAATCGATAATACTACCGCCATATCTTATATCAATCGCATGGGCGGAGTTCAGTACCCTAAACTGAATAGTATTGCTAAACAGATCTGGCAGTGGTGCGAAGCTCGCCACCTATGGATCTATGCTTCTTACATAAAATCGAGGGATAACAAAGACGCAGATCGTGAATCACGTATCATAAATATAGATACGGAATGGGAACTTTCTCATCAAGCTTTTGACATAATTACTTCGAAATTTGGTATTCCGGAGATAGACTTATTTGCTTCAAGAATTAATAAGAAATGCGAAAAGTACATTTCTTGGCATAGAGACCCCTTCGCATGGAACATAGACGCATTTACGGTTAAGTGGACGCCATTTTTCTTCTATGCATTTCCGCCTTTCAGCTTACTTCTAAAGGTTATGCAAAAAGTTAGAACGGATGGTGCGCTAGGCATAATCGTTTTTCCAATCTGGCCCTCTCAGCCATGGTACCCACTGCTGAAAGCACTCACTGTTTCAGAAATTGTTATTCTCGAACCCTCTGACAGTCTTCTCACATCTCCTTTCAGGACTCAGCATCCGTTACACAGACGACTTTCCCTGGGGGCCTGTCTCTTATCAGGGAAGCATTCAAACGAAAAATGATGTCAAATGATGCAGTTCAAATTATGATAGCTTCTTTATCTCAAAACACATTAAAACAATACAATAGTTGTTTACGGCAGTGGTGGCAGTTTTGTCAGATAAATGAGATAAATGTTTTAGAGGCTTCTATTCCGAAAATTGTATCGTACTTAACTTCTGTTTATGCTAAAGGAGCTTCCTATCAAACACTGAACTGCCACCGATCAGCCCTATCTCTCATTATTGGCTCTCATATCGGCACAGATGACCGAGTAAAACGTTGGTTTAAGGGTATATTTAAATTACGCCCGATTAAACCAAAGTATGATAGTACCTGGGATCCACAATGTGTTTTATCGTATGTTAAGCAGTGGTACCCACTTGATAGCTTAGTTTTAGAAAAGCTTACCAAGAAGTTAGCTATACTTTTAGCGTTATCTACAGGTCAAAGAATCCAGACTTTATTTAGTATACATACTAAAAATATTTTGGTTTCTCATGATAGAGTGGAGATTGTAGTAACAGACATTTTAAAAACGTCTGCCCCTGGTAATTCTTGTTTAAAGATATGTCTTGAAGGCTTTGTTAATCAGCCTGAAATTTGTCCTGTCAAAACGCTCTTACAATACTTAGAAGCCACTAGCCAGCTTAGAGCAGGAGAGGACTCTTTAAATTATCTGTTCATAACATTTAAGAGACCACATAAGAAAGCCTCATGTCAAAGCATTAGCCGTTGGATTAGAGAAGTCATGAGGGAGAGTGGAATTGACACTTCTAAATTCTCTTCACATTCCACTAGACATGCTGCAGCATCTCGTGCGCATAGAGAAGGTCTCACTGTGGATAGCATCTTAAAAGCAGTAGGTTGGTCTACTAGATCCTCAACATTTGCCCGACATTACAATAGACCGTTGCAGTCTGACAGTGACCAAATTAAGTTTGCAAGAGCGGTTTGCGGTACTTAAGTATAATTAGGTACATCATTTAATTTCGAACACTAGTTCAAAGGCTTTAACTACCAATAACTGATTAAGAGGTTACCGAGGACTGATTTTATCTTACGTTATAAGTTTCTTATTTTAAGAAGAGTAATTCTTAAAGAATTATGGTCTTTATTATAATAAATAAGTTTTGTTTAAGTTTAATTTTGGTTGTGACTGAAGTTACAATAAAAAAGTCTGATTTAAATTAAGATGTTATTTTCTCTAAACATCTACATTGTTATATCTCGGACTAAGTACGAATATAATGATAGGATTAAACGAACTTACCTGAAGTGAAGTTCTATCCTAATTATATGAAGTACTTAGTCCGAGATATATACCTACTTCCCACCCCCCGCATACCCAGTAATTAGCTGTAGCTCTAAATTAATGAGATTGACTCTTGGGTGACGCGGGACGTCACATTTTTTGTTTTTTTTTATATATTTGAAGGACGCGGATACGAGCAAGATTTAGCGATTGCTGCATTGTTATATCTCGGACTAAGTACTTCATATAATTAGGATAGAACTTCACTTCAGGTAAGTTCGTTTAATCCTATCATTATGTAGTTTTAGTTTGTCTTGAAAGACAACTTGAACGCAACTATAAATTGATAAAAACAAGTGCTAGTCATTCTGGCGCACGGAGGGTTCTGTACCACTACACAACATATTTATTTGTGTTATTCATTTACAAATAAAAAAATGTGTTTTCTTCATTATCATTAAGCTCGGCATCCTTGTCTGGAATCCGACTTATACTAGGCCGGTTTATATTACTTGTTTTTTCACTTTAGAGATTGTACATAATCACAATTTTGACGCTATGTATTGCCGTATTACCGTTTTAACGATAGATTAAAAACAACAACAAAAACTTTGTAAAATATACTATCCTTGTATTTTTTTATTTATTATTTATAAGAAAATCCGCCATAATTTCAACCGCATATACTTCGCGGTTCGAATCTCTAGCGCTCAAATGAGTATATTTAGACGAAAATAGATCATAGTGTCTTGTACATAAGGTCAGCGCAGTCAAGGTCATCGCTAGAGATTTATGCCGTGACTTATACCTACCTACCTATAATTATTACAGTAAAGTTAAGGCTCTTTAAAGTGGGGATAGGACGGAAGGAAGGAAAGGAAGGACGGAACCCTAACAAAGACAGTCAACGCTCGAACCGTGAATAATCCTTTAGAGTTCGACGTGAAACCAATTACAAATTTTAATTATTTTTCATATACCTATACATACCTACACTTAACAAATACCATTACAATGATATTAAGTCAGTAGATAATGTTACGAATTTTACATTTTTAACAAGACTTATTAGAAATGCTGATTTTAGTGTTTCTATTAGTAATGGTAAGATATTTCTTTATTTTATTTTTAAAATTTATTGGTAAAACAAATAAAAGTGGGTAAGTACATTAAAAATTATACGTCTTGGCAAGACTTCACATACAGATATCAGGATTTCTTCTTCACGGATGCAGTCTTCGCGATGTCTTCCTTCACTGTTTAAGAGCAGTCGGTATTACGTTACGTACGTACATACATACGTTAGAAAAGAAGATAATTTTCATTAGCACCAATGACATTAGTAAACAAGAATGGACAGGCCTACGCGAACATTTCAAACCAGAAAAATGAGGCAAAACAATTGACAGTTTTAGTTCGAAAATGTACTGAGATGACAGACCAAGTACCCTAATTTGTATTGAAGTGCCATAGTTTTGCGTTACGCGAACATTTCAAACCAGAAAAATGAGGCAAAACAATTGACAGTTTTAGTTCGAAAATGTACTGAGATGACAGACCAAGTATCCTAATTTGTATTGAAGTGCCCTAGTTTTGCGTTACGCGAACATTTCAAACCAGAAAAATGAGGCAAAACAATTGACAGTTTTAGTTCGAAAATGTACTGAGATGACAGACCAAGTACCCTAATTTGTATTGAAGTGCCCTAGTTTTGCGTGCTTCAACTTAAAGCGCTTTGGGCCTATCCAAGATTAGCACATGTAAACATACCTATGTCACAGTATTAAGAAGGAGTATCTAGTACTACATACCTATGTTGATTTGCGAATATAATGTCTTGCTATTATGATGTTTTGAGAATATCATATACTGCGACGGAGCGTCTTTAACTAAGGATACTATTTGATCTGTAAATCTTCCGGAAAGGGAATATAAAAAAACTCATTACCACATGGCGTATCGTCCGTGCGGATTTGAACCCGGTCCCTCATGATTAAGTCTCCATACCTCTCCGCAATGCGCCACCGATGCCCTTATATTGACTTACATAGCTCTATAGTGGCTCTATGTTGAAACTAAATTTCTTTGTTTCAGGTAAGAATAACAAAGCTGCTAGCAAGCAATGATCATTTCAACTCGTGGTCTAGTATGGATTACATTATCAACGGTAATTATAATATTACATAACATAAAATATATTTTTTTTTCACACCAAAAACATGCAGCAACAATACAGAAACAACAAACGTAAATATACAACATAACGTAACGTATTGAATACTTTTATCTGCGTCTGCTACTTCACGGTTAGATGTTTTTTATTCATTGATATTATGGTCGGTACATGACAAACTAACCATAAATCTGGATATATATTTTAGATACTAATTAGATCGAGTCTACAAAAGAACAATGGCGAATTCGGCCCCAGTAATTTTTATGAAAACTAAAACCGTATAAGAGAGCGATTTTTGAATCTCATTCGGTGAGTTCAACATTTGAAAATGTCAAGATACGCATCTTTCTACTGCTGATTGACTTTCAAAAATCATACTTCAGGAGTACGATTTTTTTATGTCAAATCAGCTGTAGAAAGATGCACGTCTCCATAGTAATATTGACATTTTCAACTGCTGAGTTTAAAGAATGAGTTTCAAAAATCGCACTCGAGTGCGATTTTTTAATGTCAAATAAAGCAGCAGAAAGATTCAAAAATCGCACTCCAGGTCGGCGGCGGCGGCCGGCAGTCACGATTATTTTTAACAGAAAAAATTCAGGAATTTTATGAGAAAAATTCCGCGTCTCTAAAAGTTTGAATTCAAATGTATCCATGAGTACGTTAGTGCTTTCCTTCATTGCTGAAATTATAACAAATCATTTTTGCCTCTAAACTTAAAATGTGAATAACTTTAAATTTTAACCATCAAAATAATGAAATTATTGTTTCAATCTAATTATTTTGTTATAAATCAGTTGGGGTGTATCAAGTTTTGCGCTAATTTATTAACACGTTGTATAGCGTAATTTTAGCTTATTAAATAACCCTAACCACGTAACATAACCACAAGAAGTAGGTAGGTCACCCTAAAAATAAATATATTTGTATTTATCTGCTCTTGTTTTTTATTTCAGATCCCAACACAGTTCGGTCAACTCGCAGATTTAATTTTAACTATAGTGACACTGTTAAAAACTGGCCTGAATATGAAGAGGATAAGGATAACTATGCACGAAGACACAACTACGTCAGAGCATTGCAAGGGAGATCAAGACTAAAAAGTATCAATAGCATAGCAAATACAGGGTGTATCAAAACACCCTAGTAATACTTAAGGGGGTGTTTCAGACCATCAATCTGAACAACTTACACTATGGAGCCAACTTCGAAATCGCAAAAAAAAATCAGCTGTCCCATACAAAACTACTGTGCCAATTTGACTAAAATGTACGGGACAGCGATTTCGCAATTGGCTCCATAGTGAAATTTGTTCAGCTTGATGGTCTGAAGCACCCCCTTAAGTATTACTAGGGTGTTTTGTTACACCCTGTATACTCACAACACTATTTAATAATCTACGAATAAGAAATAACTATGGAAGAATAACTCTAAACAAAAGCAACATAATTTTTGGCACCCTTTGAAAAATGGCATTTTGTATGAGTTTTGGCGGCAAGGTGTAGTTTTTAAGGAACAAATTTCGAACACTGTGTAATTTTTTTGGGGTCACTTTTTGAGCTTGATTTACATTTCTATACATTCTTATTCGTAGTTAATAATACAGGGTCCTTCTTAACATGCTGACACTTTTTTAAGGGGGTGATCAGACCGTCAAACTGAACAACTTTCTCTATGGGACCAACATCGAAATCGCGAAAAAAAAATCTGCTGTCCCATACATTTGGCAGAAGTAGGTTTGCAGTTTTGTATGGAAGAGTTGACTTTTTTTTTCGCGATTTCGATGTTGGTGCCATAGAGAACATTGTTCAGTTTGACGGTCTAATCATCCCCTTAAAAAAAAGTGTCAGCATATTAGTGGTTAGATATACAGGGTGTAACAAAACACCCTAGTAATATTTAAACAGGTGGTTTGGACCATCAAACTGAACAACTTTCGAAACGGAAAAAAACTACAGTGCCTACCTATTTGACTCAAATAATGTAGAAACAGCAATTTTTTTTTACTTTGTCTCCAAAAGTAGTAAAAGTTGTTTAGTTTGTTGGTTTAAACTATATAGGTGTTTTGTTACACCTTGTATAAAAAAAATCGAAAAACATAACAAAACAAATAAAAATGATTTTAGGATATTAAGTATGTTCATTTGGTTTTTGTTGAATAAATTAAACTTTTCAGGAAGGAATTTATTCTCCCTGTGATGTGTAAAAAAATTTGAAAATTTCTGTATTTTATGGCACAAATACCAATACTAACTCCTGCCACACATACGAAATTCCGACGATGCGATCACGGATGAATGGATTAATACTTCCGCATGTATGTTGCTCGCAGAACCGATGGCCGGTGGGGCCGAAAAGTTCTCGAGTGGCGACCGCGTACCGGAAAGCGCAGCGTGGGTAGGCCCCCTCACACGGTGGACCGACGACCTGCAGGTCTAGTATGATTTCTCTACGCGCGCGCGACGCGCCTTCGCTGCATACAAAATAACCTGTTCCCGCGCTTTTCAGAGAGCGAAAGCCGCGCTTGCCGCGACTTGTAGTATGGCAAAAAGCCGAGTCGCGCCCAAGTAGAGAAATCATGCTAGAGGGTCTGGTGAAGGCGGCGGGAAAACGTTGGATGAGGGCAGCGTAGACCGGTCGTTGTGGCGATCCTTGGGGGAGGCCTATGTCCAGCAGTGGACGTCCATCGGCTGAGATGATGATGATGATGATGATGTATGTCAGGCGTAAATGAAAAACACACAAAATTATTTATCTTTGCAGGATGTTCTATTTTAACAACATACGACCACGCCGACGGGTGCAATAAATGCAAATGTACTAATGGAGATCTGAGAAACATTATTTGTACAAATGAACCGTGCAGTCTTCCTTTCAACCCGCCGAAAAGTGAGCCACCATATTAAAAACCGGCCAAGTGTGAGTCGGACTACTCTCTCACCGAGGGTTCCACCCTAAGAGCAAGGATCTCCTTTATTATAAAGCATAGAGACGGCATCAATTTACTATTGTAGTTAGTCTCTTTGGTCTAATGGTAAATGGTTTGGTCTAACTGCCTCTGTGGTCTAATGGTTAAGAGCATTGGCTCTTGATACGGAGGTCGTGGGTTCGATTCCCACGGGGGACACCTAGTGATATGTCACTTTGTGCGTTTTTCCCCAGTTGGTTAGGACATTGCAGGCTGAATCACCTGATTGTCCGAAAAGAAAAATGATTCCGTGCTTCGGATGGCACGTTAAGCCGTTGGTCCCGGCTACTATCTCTGGTGGTAGTAGTCGTTACATAAAAACCACGTCAGAGGCCGTAAGGCGGTCTGAAAAAACTCTGACACCAGGGAAAGAAGAAGATACGATAACGCCCACACGATAAGAAGAAGAAGTCTCTTTTGTCTTATGATGTACCTTTAATACCAGGGAAGCTTCCGCTACCAGGCGACAAAGTGCTGGAATAATCTTCCACCACCACTTAGGCGACCTCTTTCTAAGCAAACTGTTAAAACACATTTCAAAAAGTGGTTACTCGAACAACAAGCGCAGCCAGGTCCCTGATGCGGAGGCAAGGGTTTGGCGTGTGTCAGAATAATTTAGCGACTATATTGTGCGCGTTTAGAAGTGGGTATTACTTGCGTCATATTATTGGTTGGGTATAATATCATACACACACTATTTACTATATACACACACTATATACATACACTATATACTATTTACATACACTATATACTACATACCTACATTATATTTATTATAAATTATTTATTACACTACATAATTAAACTTTAAAGTATCCTTTAAGCACACAGTTGGTTTGCGGAGAGTAACAGCACAGGAGTGGTATTTTTGAGTCACACGTTAAAATCCACTGCTGATTTAGAAGTGTCAAAATTACTATGGAAATTATGCATCATTCGATCATGATTTTGAAAGTGTGAGATTCGGAAATTGCACTCCTGCTCTGTCAGGCACGGCAGAAAATCAACGCCTTGCTTATCAAGTAAGGCACTACGTTGAGTCGTGTCCTATTCACCGTCGCGGCACACACCGCTACTACCTACCTACTATTTCTATTAATGTACTCTGTTATATCGTGTGTGCCTTTAATGGTGAATAAAGATTTTTCTTTCTTTCTTTCTTTCTTTCTTTCTTTCTTTAATAGTAGAAGGAGACGGAACTATAGATCTTTGTTTATGCAGCTGTCCACTTTTCACTTGTCATTAGGGCAGTTGTCACTTTGGTCTAATTCGTCTCTTTTGTCCATACTACTTGACACCACACACTCCAACACAAACTTCAAAAAAAGTGGACAATCTTGCAATGGTATGGCTCCGTCTATGCCTTTAGAATAAAGAAGCTCCTTGCTCTTAACGGGAGGTTACACGGTCAGTATTTCATCGGTCTGGTCCATCAGTCTGGTCATGTATATTTGATTTGAAGGGAAACTGACTCGAGATTGACCCGATTAACATGGTGCTTAAGTATATCAGTTTCCCTTCAAATCAAATAAACATGACCAGACTGATGGACCAGAATGACGAAATACTGAACGTGTAACCGGGCTCTTAGGTTCCACCACACAAATATACTTTTACCTACAAAAATGTTCTCCGGGACCCTTAGCGCGAACCCGACTCACACTTGGCCGGTTTTTATTATATTTTTGTTATAATGCTCTACAGTTGTTATACTGTAGAGTTTGCACTATAATCACACTAAGTTTGACGCTTGTATGTATTACCTTTTTTTCTCATATTAGGGAAACATACAGCTATGGTAATACATTCACATTTTAGAAAACACATAAGCCAAAACAATTTCCACTTATACAGGGTGAAATTGATATCATTTGCATCCTTTTAAACTAAGAGTCTACCCATCAAACTGAACAACATTTACTATGGCAGCAAACCAATCGGAGCAAAAATAAAATCAGCTGTTCCATACTAAACTGCAATGCCTATTCGACTCAAATGTATGCAACAGCTAATTTTATTTTTGCTCCGATCGGTTTTTTTTTTTTTTTTTTTTTTTATTTATTCTTTTTAAAGGGTACATATGGGTATGTGGTATTCGGTTTTTATGGGTTTGCTCCCATAGTAAAACTTGTACAGTTTGATGGGTAGACTCTTAGTTTAAAAGGATGCTAATGATATCAATTTCACCCTGTAGATTTAGATACGTATGTTTACGGTCGTAATTATAGTACTGCTGTGTGTATGTGTTGCTCAAACGGCAAAATTCCTTAGGCGAACGAAATGTAATTCTAGTGTATGTTTATACAGGGGTTAATTCAACGCCGCCAAGTTGCCTAAAAAATTCTTGCCGCAAGTGCCTTTTCCATTATAATTTTTGGTATAACTTTTTCCACGTGTTTGTTAGGGAAGTGAATGAAGTGCCATCAGAAGGAGACTGGTCTAAAGTACTTTAAAAACTAGGGTTGCCACCTCTCAATCTGCCGCAACTATAGGGTTGCCAGGTCCAAATATGTCATTTTTGAATCTGGCAACCCTAGTCTTGCGGCAGATTGAGAGGTGGCAACCCTAGTTTTTAAAGTACTTTAGACCAGTCTCCTTCTGATGGCACTTCATTCACTTCCCTAACAAACACGTTGAAATTTGAAATTTGTGGAAAAAGTTATACCAAAAATTATAATGGAAAAGGCACTTGCGGCAAGATTTTTTTAGGCAACTTGGCAGCGTTGAATTAACCCCTGTATAAACATACACTAGAATTACATTTCGTTCGCCTAAGGAATAGGTGCATAATTTAACGGTCGGATCTCCGTCTAACAAAAGTTCAAAACAAAAAACAAACAAAAAGAAAAGACAAACAAAAAAAAAATGAATAAAAAATAACTACAGAAACAATTACATTCCAATAAAAACAGAAGATTTTCCTTTCTTTGAAATATGAATTTACGTTACAAATATTTTTTTTAAATTTAAATAAGGTACAAACATTCCATTATAGTACTCGGAGTATGGCCTAGTCTCTCTTATGGTAGGTTTAGACGATGACAATTTCGCGACGCCAATTCTGCGGCGCCTGAAAAAAAGCACCGTATAAACACAACACGGCATGCCGTAAAATTTTCGTGCCAAAAGTGTATACACGGTGCTTTTTTTCAGGCGCCGCAGAATTGGCGCCGCTAAATTGTCATCGTCTAAACCTACCATTATATTCGTGAGAGGAGGCCTTTGCCCTACAGTGTGATGCTACATGCTACAATTAACTAACTACTTAAATAGGTACTAATAAATTATGTTACAGAGTCACTTTGCAAAATTGGGACATATCTCGAATATAAGGACACCGAATTTGGTTGCATACATTGCATGTGCATAGGTAGGGGCAAAAGCATGTATTGTGTAAAACCGAAAAAATGCGACAATTCTTATGACGATTCAAGAGCATCAGATGATGATACCAATAAGCCAAGTGACGGTAATAGCCGGCCAGATAACGGAAATAATAGACCTGATAATGGTAACAATAGACCTGATAACGGTAACAACCGGCCTGACAATGGTAATAATAAACCAAGTGACGGTCATAACCGGCCAGATGACGGAAATAATAGACCTGATAACGGTAACAACCGACCCGATAACGGTAACAACCGACCCGATAACGGAAACAATAAGCCAAGTGACGGTAATAACTGGCCAGATAACGGAAATAATAGACCTGATAACGGTAACAACCGGCCTGACAGTGGTAACAATAAGCCAAGTGACGGGAATAACTGGCCAGATAACGGAAATAATAGACCAGATAAAGGTAACAACCGACCCGATAGCGGAAACAATAAGCCAAGAGACGGTAATAACTTATTTTTCATAATATTATCGCATAGTGCTTAAACTAAAAGTAATTAAACAAAAAACTATCAAGGTTATCGGCATAACTTTTTTATCGAAAGATTCAAGGAAGTTTAGCTGTTCAGCTAACACACATGGATCAAAATTGACATCATGCATCCATGCCATACATGGATGGACCATCATTTATTAGGGGCTTAAAGTTTGGAAATGACCTCCACCATACCCCCCCCCCCCCCCCCCTGTTTTATTTGATCTATACTTTCAATGACTCCCTGTCCATACAGTCATATAATGTAATGACCCCCGATTGGTGTCGAAAAGTTCTCGAGTGGCGGCCGTGTACTGGAAAACGCCACGCCTGGTAGGCCCCCCACAATGGACCGACGACCTGGGCCCTGTTTAATAAGCGCGACAATGACAATTCAGCCTACATTGCTGGTTCCTAATGACGCTAAACTTGTAGTGCTTCATGTGTCCTAGCATTCTCAGCAATATACTCTGAATTGTCATTGTCGCGTTTATTAAACAGGGCCATGGTGAAGGTGGAGGTTGAATGAGGGCAGCGCAGGACCGATCGTTTTGCAATTTGGGTATTGGGGGAGGCCTATGTCCAGCGGTGGATGTCTATCGGCTGATGATTTTTTCAGGTTCTAGATGTAATATTTGGACGTCGACTCAACTACGCGACGGTTGTAATCGATGCCTTTGCCAAACCGGGATAAAGAGTGAAATACATTGCACAAAACATATTTGTACTGGCCGCAATGGACTGGACGGAAGTAATCTCTTTTAAAATACTATGTAGCATTAATAGCAATAAGAGAGTAGAAATCATAAAAACGATAAAACTCGGAAACTACAGTACGGTCTACTACGGTCACATGATGAGAGGTGAAAAATTAGCCCAGTCATTTTACGGTTTGACCCGAAACTAATTAAGTTTCTTTTTTTCGGTTCATTTAAGAGCATAGAGAGATAACGATTTCAATCCCGATAGTGTTGACAAAAAGAACGCCTGATGATAGAGTTGACGGAGCTTTGTCTGTGATCTCTATCGGTATATTGAAATAGGTATTATTTTACTTTGCACCCTCCGCGCCCGCCCACGCTTGTCGGTCGTAATGTGAATAGAGTTAAAAATTGAATTAATTTATTTCATTACAGGATGTGTCAGAAATGCTGAATTAAGTCATGTAGACGGATGCAATTCGTGCCATTGTAAGGATGGACGTATGAAAAATTTGAAATGTAGCAGAAATAAATGCCATCACGAATTTTGGGTACACCACGCCAACGACGTATACTCACAGAACGCCCATAACACGTTAGTAAAAGTGGGTAAGACATTTTG
Source organism: Agonopterix subpropinquella (assembly GCA_922987775.1). Taxonomy (NCBI): domain Eukaryota; kingdom Metazoa; phylum Arthropoda; class Insecta; order Lepidoptera; family Depressariidae; genus Agonopterix; species Agonopterix subpropinquella. Next base: position 15,728,075 of record OV277709.1, on the reverse strand, counting down.
CCCGTATTTTGTCACATCACATAAAAAAATAACAACTTTCACTATGGAGCCTATCTCAGGAAACGCGAAAAAAATCAGCTGTCCCATACATTTCAGTGGGGTAGGTACAGCAGTTTTGTATGGGACAGCTGATTATTTTTCGCGTTTCCTGAGGTAGGCTCCATAGTGAAAGTTTTCCAGTTTAATGGACTGAGTTCACCGTTTCAGTATTTGTTAGGCTGTCACTTATACCTTGTTTAGATTCTAATCTAAGAGCGCTTTTACAGACGTGCGACACTTTGTGGTCAAATCTATGAGCGTGACCCCTCTGCGACTCACCGCGACAGCAATGTGTCGCTCGTCTGTAAGAGCCCTAAAGCATCAACACTAATCAATGTCCTTCAACATTTATCATTTTTAGGAGACTTTTGCGAGATTGCGATAAATTCGCTATCTTCAAATGGTTGCGTAAACTGTCATTGCGTTGACGGTCTGTCTGAGAATATGCTTTGCTGGGATGAATGCAAACGAATAAAATTAGAAGAGGAATATAAGAAAATAGAAGAAAAAAGGAAGAGGAAAGAAGAAAACAAGAAACAAAGAAAAGAGAAGAGTCTAAAGGCACCACAAAATAAAATTGTACTATATAATGACGGTAATCTACACACATACATATAGGGTCCTTCTAAATATGCTGACACTTTTTTGAGGAGATGATCAACCATCAAACTGAACAACTTTCTCTATGGGACCAACATCGAAATCGCGAAAAAAAATTCAACTCGTCCATACAAAACTGCAAACCTACTCGAGCCAACGACTCGATTTAGAGAAAGTTGTTCAGTTTCATGGTCTAATCATCCCCTTAAAAAAGTGTCAGCATAATATTAAGAAGGACCCTGTATAAAAAATTGTAAATTTGGCGTAGATGTAGGTAGATAGAAAATATTTGCATAAATATGAATTGGGGGCGTTTAGGATACGAATACATTAAAAATGTTTTCGTAATTTTTTTCTGTTTATCTGTTTGTTTGTGCACGCATCACTTAAAAACTACTGAACCGATTTGGATGGCGTTTCACAAAAGCATAGGGCTTAGTTTGCATAAAAATATAAGCTTTATTTCATCCTAATCGGTTTATAAAATCAAAAGTCTCGTGTGGGCTCTGCACACGGGACTATACGTCCACCTCGGCCGAAATACGTCCACCTCGGCCGTTGTCGCTGACGCTCATGGGCATGGTCGCCGCTCAGCCCGCCGTTTGCCGCGCCGCAAAACGCTAAGCGCTCTTACAGACGAGCGACACATTGCGGTCGCAGAGGGTCGCGCGACGGTCGTGCGACACACGGCGACCGTAAAGTCTATGAGCGCGACTCTCTGCGACCGCAAAGTGTCTCTCGTCTCATCCCTTTAAGAAATGCAACTGTTTACTCGAACACCCTGAATTGTGTGACGACGCATGCTGGAGTGCAATTCTATGAGCGCAAACATCGTTTGTAACTTCGGCGAGCTGTCAATTCAGGATCTCGCTGATGTTACAACCGATGTTTGCGCTTAGAGGGAGGTTACACGTTCAGTATTTCGTCATTCTGGTCCATCAGTCTGGTCATGTTTATTTTATTTGAAGGGAAACTGATATACTGAAGCACCATGTTAGTCGGGTCAATCTCGAGTCAGTTTCCCTTCAAATCAAATATATATGACCAGACTGATGGACCAGACTTATGAAATACTGACCGTGTAACCTCCCTCTTAGGGTGCGTCCACATCTGAGGAACGCGCCGCGAATGCGCAGCTCGCGAGCCGCTTGCGGGCTGCTCGCGAGCGCCTTGTGAACAAGGAAAAAATGCACCCGCGCAGCTCACTCCTGCCTGCGTAACATGACAGAGGTGAGAGCGACACTGGTCACTTCTAAACTTCTAAAAGTCAAATTTGAGTGAGATGCTATAGAGATAACCGTCAATTTGACGTTTAGAAGTGACCGTGTCGCTCTCACCTCTGTCATGTTACGCAGGCTGTTCTTGTGACAAACGCAATGGTTTTTCACAATAATTCAAAATTTTCAGAGCCCTGCGAGATTCTCTCATCGACCATGCAGACAGATGGCTGCAACAAATGCTTCTGCTTTGACGGCAAATTCAAAAACAGGCTTTGCACTATAATAAGATGTACCTCTAAGAAACCGAAAAAAACCGTCGTGTTAAGAATGAGAACTACTAACATTTTTGTCTGATTTTTTTTTCTTTATTTGGTTAAATATGACGTTCGTGTGAAATGAATTGGTATTTTTCTTTTTAAATTTGAGTTTTTTTAATGTTGTCTGTTGAAATGATCTAGATACTTTCATTTTCTATCTATCTATCTATTCAATTTCTACTACGTGTTACCTAATGAACCTCATAAACCATAAACTGATTTACAACGAATTATTTACATTGAAACAATAATTAAATTATTTACAGGTATTTTTCACTTTTGAATTCATTGGAAAAAAAATACGTTATAATTATTTTTTACATTTTTTTTTTTTTTTTTTTTTTTTTTTTTTTTTTTCATTTAAATTTAAAATTATTCACATTTTACAGATTTTACATATTTTCATCGCAATCGGTTAATTTAAGTGGATAGGCGGGTCATTTTTTTTTCATACAAACGTATTCCCCTGTTTCCTCCCTGGATAATGACACTAAAGCAAAAAATAATTTACCTTACAATCTTATGTTACCTACCTCTGCTGTCTCTATGTTTTAAAGAACTAGGGACCGTCGAAAAAGACAAATTTTACCGCCCGTTTTCAAATACCTATCCAGTAAACATAGTCGAATATAAACAAAAAAAGGAAAACATACAGACATACCCAAAGTCTTTCTCATACATATTATTCTTGAAAAAATTATTAAAATCGGTTTAGTTTTGGAGGAGGAAACGAATACGAAATGCTGATTTCGTCGATTTTATGTAGATAAAATCGGTCCGAGCTGCAGTTGTCTCTTTCGCACTCTAGTCAGCGGGGTGTATGGGTGGGTGGGATCGGACAAAAACGTAAGTAATACAGACAGTACGTGGACAACACAGTTGGAAAGTGACCTATTCTCCAAATTTCCATTTCAGCCCGCCTATCCTCTTAATCAAATGAGTATTTAAAGTCAGTAGTCTGCACGTACACACGGCGACACATCAAGCTACGCAAAACCAAAATAAGCGGGCCGCGCGTAGGCAGTGTAATGTATAACGTCGTATAACAAATGTTGGTTTTGCGTAGCTTGATGTGTCGCCGTGTGTACCTACAAAGTCGCGGGCGCGGCTAGTCTTTAATAGAATTAATAATGCATGGGCACCGTGATTTTGTAGGGGGATCCATCCAGGGCCGTATCTAGAACTGAATGTAACTGTTACTTAATATAAGGGAATAGGAAGAAGAGGTAGGAAGGAAGGGAAAATGTATACATGGTGTAAAATTAAATGCGTTACTTACTTTAGGGGGCTTCAAACCATCAAACTGAACAACGTTTACTACGGAGCCAATATCTAAATCATGAAATTATAATTATTCAATAGAAAATGTGAACAGCTACTCGACCAAAACGTATGAAACCCTACCTAACCTACATGTGGTCAGAACTCTTCAGGACTATGTGTAGGTACAATAATTAAACTTTTCTGTTCAACGAATTAGTTATACAGGGTTACTTCGGAGACAGTTCGCATTTTTCTTCCATGCAATCAGTATCGTTAATAGAACACACTAAAGGGAAAAACATTTTTTTTTGTTTGTTATTCTTTTCAATTTATCCACCCGAAAATTAATGTAGCGTTGCTACACTACACCCGTGAGTCAAAAAGGTGGGTAGGTGCGAGCACGCGAGGGTAGCGAGGAGGCGACCGGCGTACGCGCCCCGTGGCTCTCTCGAGTGCGAATCACTGATCGCAAATTCGCAACCCCTCCGCAGAGTGCGCACGGGTCTTGCTTACGCTCGACTTTTGATATTTTTGTATGAAACATGGTAAAATAAAAAAATACGGGACTTCTTATTTTGAATGAGCTTCATATACGCAAAATTTGCGCACTGTCTCCGAGGTTACCCCTTTATAGACATGACAGAGCTCAATTAATCTATGTTTTTTCCGAATTTGCCGCCCCTAGTAAAGTGCCGCCTTGGACATTTGCTTCTTTGTCAATGTTGATTAAATATCCAGATACATTTCCAAGGTGTTGAGAGAATTAAAATCATTGCGCCTATAGTCCATTTTTTTATATTTGTCTGTCTACTCTTAGAGCGCTCTTAGAGCGCTTACAGACGAGCGACACTTTGCGGTCGCGCGAGCGTAAAGTGTATGAGCGCGACGACGCTCTGCGACCCACGGCGACAGCAAAGTGTCGCTCGTCTGTAAGAGCCCTTAGTGTATTTTCTTTCTAATCAGGACGACTAGTGCATCTTCTTGCACCCCCTAGCGGCCCTACCGGCGCCGGCACCCGTATTGTAATGTGATAGAAATTCTCAAAATTAAATAAAACTCTCAAAAATTTTAATGAAGATTAATTATTGATCTTTGAGACATTAAAAGTGATGTTTCTTGAGTGATCCCAGTGTTCCCACGACTGAAAAGAAATTACAAGCATTAAAATCTGTATACCGTGTCTTTACATTATAATACAATAAATACCTACTCTTCAATCAGTGTGTGTTGCCAGTGATGACATATGGAACAGAGACGTGGTCGTTCACTTGAGTGAACGACCAGGCCTTGAGGCCTCATGAAAAGGCTGAAAGTCACCAAAAGGGCAATGGACAGGGAGTGCTCGGAGTTTCACTGCGAGATCGAATCAGAAATGAAGAGATCCACAGAAGAACCAGAGTAACTGACATAGCCCAAAGAATCGTTAAACTTAAGTGGCAGTGGGCGGGGCACATTGCTCGCAGAACCGATGGCCGATGGGGCCGAAAAGTTCTCGAGTGTCAACCGCGTACCGGAAAGCGCAGCGTACACGGTGTACCGACGACCTGGTGAAGGCGGCGGGAACCCATTGGATGAGGGTAGCGCAGGACCGGTCGTTATGGCGGTCCTTGGGGGAGGCCTATGTCCAGCAGTGGACGTCCATCGGCTGAGATGATGATGATGATGATGGGGGCTCAATTTATGCGGTCCATTTGCTATAGGCTAGTTACCTATCTTCCGCTATTTTAATTTAATCAAAGAGGAATTAGGTATACTACTTTTTCAATTCACGCGGTTTCGTGTCCGTGCCGAAATTCCGTCCTTGTTGCTCCGGAGGACGGAGCTTTTTCAGTCAACGTATTTTATTCTTGAACTGTATTAGAATATAGTCCATTTTACATTGCTCTCGCTGCGCACACCCGTCGCGTCGGCGCTCCGTTGTAATGTAGATTACGTTTTCTCAAACATGCTTGGAAATGTGAGCATTATTTTGACAACCTTCTTCGAGATAAATCGAAATTGCTGTACTGGCCAAATACATGCGCGCAGCGGCCGGCAATGTTGTATGAAAATCCATATCTGTCGTGTTTTGCGGCCAAATAAATTACATACTAAACTCATATCTGTCGTGTAATTTAAAAATGGAACGATCTTTTTCTCCGAAACATGGCGACCAAGGAGGTAACACATCAAAGGTTTTATTTAAATTTCGAACTGGCTTGCAAATAGAAAGTTGTTTATTGAAAAAAAAAACAAATCGTTGTTCGTCATTGATTTTGAAAAGAGTTTTAATTTCCGCGAATTATTTGAGAAAATTTACTGTTTTAATTTCCGCGCATTATTTGAGAAAAGTACTATACAAGCCTTGGCCACAACTAGGCATTGATGGACTTACGTATGTGTGCCTCGGCTTCGCCTCGGCCCACATTTACACGTTCGTCCATCAATGCCTCTGTTGCTGGCCGCTGCAGTAATGTACTATTTTATAATCATAAGTTAGTTACTTACTGAAAGGATCGTCGTTCTTGGAACCTGTAAACAATTGCTGTTTTTGAGTTATTTTTAAGACAGTAGAATATTTGTTTTTCCTTTTACTGAAAACTTTTAAGGGGTGGTTTAGACCATCAAACTGAACAACTTTTACTATGGGACCAACATAGAAATCGCGAAAAAAAAAACTTTTGTCCCATACATTTAGCTCGAGTAGATCTGTAGTTTAGTATGGAACATCGCTAACGCGTCGTATCATGGCGATTATGGCAAATCTCCTCATTTTGGGGGAGGCCAATGTCCAGCAGTGGACGTCTATCGACTGGTATGATGATGATGATGATGTTTTTATTTTTCCGCGATTTCGATATTGGTCCCATAGTGAAAGTTGTTCAGTTTGATGGTCTTACCCACCCCCTTAAATGTTTATTTGTATTTTTGTAACATCCTGTATACTTACTTTACGTACACACAACTCAATATAGGAATATGGTAGTAAAATAGGTATGTTAAAAGAGAGTAGGTACCTGTACAATTGAATGAGCGTGCACATGAATACATTACGCTATGTGGTCGTAAACATAAACATCTTCTACAGCCGTCTGGTGTTATAACACTGGTCAATAATTCACACACTGGAAAAAAGAAAAGGATTAGGTATGTGTTTTTCGACTGGGATGAGAAGATATTGATATCCCTTTTTTAGGGTTCCGTACCCAAAAGGTGAAAATGGGACCCTATTACTAAGCCTACAGTGTCCGTCCGTCCGTCCATCCGTTCTACCTATTCAGGGCTGTAACTTTTGAGTAACAGCTAGATAGTTGAAATTTTCACAGTATATGCGTTATTACGGCGGATTTGTTAACATGTAATAAAAATGTCCAAAAGTTAAACATTTTGTGGGGTTCTCAACAAGAAACTAGTTTTTATCATCGTTTTTTTCTTCACGCTCGCTCTATCGTAAAAACGGTAATACATACAAGTGTCAAACTTGGTGTGACTATAGAGTATATGGGGAACTACTACAGATGTCCAGCACCCACAAGTTATAGCAAAGATGCCAACAGATGGCGATACCGTCGCTCACGGAAATATGCTCCATACAAAGACAACGTTCATCGTAAATACTACAAATAAGGTTCACAATCGAATGCAAGACATAAATCGCGCAAGAGAAATAATCACAGAGATTCGATATATATACAAGGTCCAACTAAGAACTGTTGGACCACGGCCGGTCCCCAGGCATCACACCTAGCCTGGCGGAAGTACTTCCCTTTTCAATGGAGGAACATTCCCAGTAGCACCTCCATAAGTATAACTACTAATAATAAAAACCGGCCAAGTGTGGGTCGGTCTCGCGCTAAAGGTCCGGGAGAAAAATCTTATTTTTTCTATGTTAAGTTGTGTTCTGTGGCGGTGTGGTATGGAGTAGCTGTACTCACACTTGACCGGTTTTTTAGGGTTTAGGGTTGCGATTATTGAAACTCATACTTTGAACTCAGCAGTTGAAAATGTCACTCAATGTCAATGTTGTGTATTACTATGGAGATATGCATCTTTCTAAGAATGATGAAGAAAGATGCATATATGCGCCTTATTTTTGTGAAATATAACACGATAGGGCTCTTACAGACGACCGACTCTTTGTTGTCGCCGTGGGTCACAGAACGTCGCGCTCTATAGACTTTAGGGTCGCGCAACAGTCGCGCGACTCTCCGCGACACACGGCGACCGCAAAGTGTCGCTTGTCTGTAAGCGCTCTTACCGCTCTCACAGACGAGCGACACTTTGCGGTCGACCGTAAAATGTATGAGCGCGACGCTCTGCGACCCACCGCGACAGCAAAGTGTCGCTCGTCTGTACGGTCGCGCGACCCTCCGCGACACCCGGCGACCGCAAAGTGTCGCTAGTCTGTGAGAGCGCTTAGATGTAACAATCTTGCCGATGCAGACGGAAAAAAAATGCTTTCGCCTGCGGATAAATTGTTCAAAAAACATGTTAAAAGACATCATTCGCGATTCATACATTTCCGGTGCAAATTTGAAAGTGCCAACAAAAACTAATGCTATATTTTGTTAGAACTCGTCTGTCTTAGAATTTATATTAATAGCATGAAAGCTGTAAGTTTTATATTCCTCAAAAACGTGAAAAGGCAGATTTTTCAAACCTTAATAAAACCAAGGATAATCAAATGGCCCTACCATCTTTGGTGCCGAAGCCGGTGCCATATAAAAAAATGCTGAAACTGACAAGCCCTAACAGAATAAAGTTTTTTTCTCATTTTGCACCAACTTGGATACATTGTTTTGTTAAAATCTTGACGCAGGAGGCAAACAGCCCGCGGGAAAATAGTTAAGAGGGTGGCCTATTGTGCTGCCCTCAATCGTATTTTTTTTAATTTCTAAACAATTAAACAATATTTCCAAAAAACAAGAATGTGACATTGTAGTCCTGATTAACTTTCAATTTATCAAAATACTAGCGGCCCGTCCCGGCTTCGCACGGGTGGACGTCTAATCTTTTCTAGCAATAAATATAGCCTATGTTACTCAGGGTGAATGCAGCTTTCTAATGGTGAAAGAATTTTTTAAATCGGCCCAGTACTTTTTGAGCCTATTCATTACAAACATACAAACATACAAAAATAGGTACAAATCTTTCCTCTTTATAATATTAGTGTAGATTACGGATTATCATGTTTTATGCTTGTAGCTATTATCAATAAAACTGCTAAAAGTTGCCTCTTTTGGCAGTTTTCTAGATAACTACAAACATTATAAAAACAAATCCGCAGTGACGCGATAAATTGAAAATCAGCAATGACTACAATGTGACATTCTTGTTTTTTATTTAGAAATATTGTTTAATTGTTAAGAAATAAAAAAAACAACGGGTTGCACTCCGGGAGTGCCGGCAGAAGTGAAAACTAAGAGATCGTACGTCTTACGAATGTCTCGTGATCATACGTCATCGTCTTACCAATTTTGTCTTACAAATTTTCGGTCAGGGTGAGGTCACGGTCCTGACGCGAGTTTTAAATTTTTAACCCATTTAAAAAAGTGCACAACGCCGCTAAAGAAGTTTTCACTTCAAAAATACGATTGGGAGCAGCACAATAAGCTCGGTGTAGCCTTAAGTACAATTATACTTTTCTTTTTTTTCGATCCTGGAGCTGGTGTCCGGTTTCCTTCTGATGCCTTACATGCATTTTTAATGCATGAATGATCTTCCGGGTTTGTGCCACATACACATCTTGTGCAGGGGTCTTTTGTTGGTCCATACGTTGTAAATATAGCGCAACCTGTAAGAATATTAATTTACTATGAATAGTCCTTTCAGAGCGCCCGAGCGCGCTGCATACAAACGAAGTTAGATCATATTTTCAATATTACCAAAAATTGAACCTGTATATTTTAACGGAAATCTGACAAACGACATGATGAATCTGATAAACCACAAGCACATAGATATTAGTTTCTAGTTCGTGTTTAAAAAATGTAATTGACTTTAATTGGTTGATATTTAAATTATAATGAAACTTCGTTTGTATGGAGCGCGCTGGAGGTCATTATCCTCTTAAAGCTCAAGTTTTGTGTTTAACCCTGAATCCTCTAAGCTGTTATGTAAACATGCATGCATGCATGTTGCAGGAAAACATCGTGAGGAGACCCTTCATGCTTCAATTTCGAGGCATGTATCATAAAATTCATAAATGGTACCCACTGTCCATCATACCGTGGCGACGGGCTCATCACAGAGTTTCGTTACTACTAGTGAAAGTGAAATGTGGATGTTCTGAGGATTCAGAATATCTCTGACTACTTAGCGCTCTCAGAGACGAGCGACACTTTGCGGTCGCCGGGTGTCGCGGAGGATCGCGCGACCGTGTCGCATGTGTGAGCGCGACGCTCTGCAACCCACTACGACAGCAATGTGTCGCTCGTCTGTAAGAGTCACTAAAGCGCTGTATTCACGGTCCATCCCCGCTGTACGTCCCGCCAAGGTCATGCACGATGCACGATGCAAAAGCGCTGTATTCACGGTCCATCCGCTGTACGTATCAATCGACGTACGTCAAGCCTACTCACGGCGCTTTTGCATCGTGCATCGTGCATGACCTTGGCGGGACGTACAGCGGGGCTGGACCGTGAATAAGGCGCTTAAGAGCCCTTACCCCCTCGGGGAATATACACTTATGGTTAATGCTATTGTCATGTAATGTATTAAGCATAATATAAAAAAATTACTATTCGCCGAAGAATCGCATTTTCTTTCCTCGCAACGCATGTTTTTGAATACACCATCGTTGCACTTGCATCTGTTGCAACCGCCATATTGGTTGTAAGTTGAGAATATTGAGCAACCTTAAAAAAAACACAAATTAAATATTGCTTTTCTTGGACAGGGTTAATTTGATTTTAAATAGCACAACGTTGCTGTTACATGTTAAGGGTACACCGAGCCTATTGTGCTGCCCCAATCGTATTTTTTTTTATTTCTTAACAATTATCTTTCCATCTATCTATATCTATCTATCTATCTATCTATATCTATCTAGGTATCTATATCTATCTATATCTATATCTATACTCATAATATTATAAAGAGGAAAGATTTGTATTTTTTCGTGTATGTTTGTAATGAATAAACTCAAAAACTACTATGCCGATTTCAAAAATTCTTTCACCATTAGCAAGCTACATTCACCCTGAGTAACATAGGCTGTATTTATTGCTAGAAAAGATTACACGTCCACCCGTGCGAAACCGGGACGGGCCGCTAGTTAAATAAAAACCTGCAACATAAGCCGCCCGTCAATAGATGGCGCTGAACCAGGCCTATGACAGCTTTAGTTCTGGTTTTTCCATTGTGGCGCTGAAGTCACATTTTCCCATCTATTGTATCATTGTATCTCGTCCTCATTGGAAGATGATACAATTTATCATCGTCCAATGAAGACGAGATACAACGCCATATTGAACTTACAACAACAGCAGCCTCATGGCGTGTTGTTGCGTTCTTATATCTTGTGATTTTCCTGGTATTTTAGCTTGAGTTGAGAATCCTTGAGAAGCCTCAATTCTTCTCCGTCGAATGATATAATAATATCGTTGAATAGTTTGTTCCTTGGTCAAATATCCCTATTTTTGCATCCTGGAATCACTGTATACATACCTATAACTACAAGTTCTATACACATTAGCTTGACGACAGAACGCCACAACGGAAATGATGGAACGCAAATTTCACTGTCGCATCTGTAGCTTGCGAACTAAACTAATCTTGAAGTATGTCAGAATAAGCTTTTCATGTAATGACTACGGAGCCCTATCTTGGGCGAGTCCGACACGCTCTTGGCCGGTTTTTTTTACTTACTTGTATTGGGCATCCTCTTTTTCTTCGACTTACTGCACTTCTTTCTGCAATTATTTTCATTGCAGACGGAGCTGACGACGTGACCATCCATACACATGCACGTTCTGCACCCATCCCGATGTTGTATTGTCGTAAATATGTTACACGCTGTAAAGAATAATTGCATGAAAGTCTCGACGATTCAGGCCTACATTTTTGGTCCAATTATGTGAAAGTGCTGGCCAACAAAAACTAACGCTATATTCTGTTAGAACTTGTCCGTATTAAGCATTTATTGCTATAGCATGAAAGCTGTAGCTGTAAGTTTTATTTCATCAAAAATGTATGAAACTTTGTATGTGCCTGTGAGCGTTATGTATAATGTATGTATGTATGTATGTATCAGGGTGCCTCTTCCTGTATGTCCGATGTTAAAGCATCCATAATCACTTTCAAGATTCCGATCCCGATTTCACGGTAAGTTAATGCAAAGGGAAACTTTGTTCGTGTAGGGCCCGCCGATGTGCTCCATACTCACTTGCTGTCGTCTGACCACCGTGATAACCCTCATTGCTTCCACTCCGCGATTTTCTTAAGACACCTAATTCCAAATGCAATCGGTTTTATGACAATCCATATTTGATGCTCGGCCGTCGAGGCATGTGCACTCTTCACAACCCTGGCCAAGCGGCAAGGTCACCATTATATTACAAACAGAATCTAAAAATAAAATGTGTTTTTAGTAAAATAATAAAAGAAATGTTAATTTAAATATTTACACTAATATCCTGCAAAAGAAGAGTTCAACCAAAACTCGCCTGCGGTACGGTTATCCATGGGTTATCCAGCCTTCTGACTGGATGCATTCCTTCTCTGAATGAGGAGTTTCCTGACAGCTATACTCCCGCAGAACATTATAACTCCATTCCAAAAAGCAACGTAATTTAGAGGCTATTTTGAATTACGGAAATAGATAATAAACACTTACTTTAACTTAATCTTAGAATGGCTTCAGTAACTCCCAAGATATGTTAGATAGTAAATAGTGTAACGGAGTGGAGATAGTGTGAGTGAGATAGAATGCAATGTTTTGTGTGATTGGGATAAAACATAATCACAACCTTAAATTCGTCGTTGAAACATCGGCGAGTATATTCACTATGGTTTATGTCATGTGTCAAACTCATATAAAAACTTTGAAGATCTGAAGGATGCAAGAAGGATGTTACATTTGTGAGCTCGTCGATGTTTTTGACAGCGATGTGACGCTCAGTGAATAGATGCAGGCGACACGTTTGTTGATTTAAAAATGTTGTAATCAAAGATTCACTCTCTTTGCGACATGGATGCGTTATCTGCTCAAAATAGCACTTTGAAATAAATAATGAAAATAATATGATTGTTATGTAAATAATAACCTAAATGAAATTACAAAAAAAAAATCGACTTTCATCAAAACTTTCAGACCGCCTTACGGCCTCTGACGTGGTTTTTATGTAACGACTACTACCACCAGAGATAGTAGCCGGGACCAACGGCTTAACGTGGCATCCGAAGCACGGAATCATTTTTCTTTTCAGACAATCAGGTGATTCAGCCTGCAATGTCCTAACCAACAGGGGAAAAACGCACAAAGTGACATATCACTAAGTAGGTGTCCCCCGTGGGAATCGAACCCACGACCTCCGTGTCGAGAGCCAATGCTCTATACCATTAGACCAAACCCTGACACCAGGGCTCTGCTCACACGATAAGAAGAAGAAGATAAAAACTTTCGATCGAAAGTGCAAACATTGTTTTTGATTTCTTAGGAACAGTTGATTTGCATGATACTTCATGGGTGTACATAAAGTAATGCAACAGTTTACCCTAACACCCTGTGCATATGCAATATGCAATAATGTTTGATTTTGGTTAATGAAGGTCTTGGATTTATGTTATACTGACTTTTACGGAATGGTAGCCTGAGGCCGGTTTTGCATAATTCATTGGTACAACGCAGGTTTCTTAAAGATCCATCCACACATTCACATTTGTTGCACCTGTCAACATGCTTCAGCATCTCTCCGATTTTACACTCTGAAAAAGAAGGTTCATCATCATCATCACAGCCTATATGCGTCCCACTGGGAACTGACCTACTCTCAAGTCCACCACGCGAGCCCAATGCAGATCGGTAGACTTCACATACGCATCGGAATTTCTTCTTCAGCGTATGCAGGTTTCCTTACGATGTTTTCCTTCACCGTTTGAGAAAAACTATTTGATTGGTACATGGCATGTCAACGGTGTGTCAACTTTTAAACTAAGAGTGTACCCATCAAACTGAAATTTTTTTACTATGGAAGCAAACCAATCGGAGCAAAAAAATAATCAGCTGTTGCATACATTTGAGTCGAGTAGGCATTGCAGTTTAGTATGTTTTTGCTCCGATCGGTTTGCTCCCATGCTCCCATAGTAAAAGTTGTTCTGTTTGATGGGTAGACTCTTAGTTTAAAAGGATGCCAATGATATCAATTTCACTCTGTATACTACATTATACTTAGGCGTCGAACTAAATATTCCTTAATCCATTTTTACTGGTTTTCTGTTCTATGACCTGTACCCATTACTCACCAGTGCCTGACGCTCTCTTCAGTGATATTGCACGGTAGCCGTCTTCGTATCTGTTGAAATATTCCAAATTCGGTTCCATGATACCAGTTCTGTATGTATCGATGATGACAGCTGTAATCAAGGATAAAATGTTAATAGCAGCAGGGGCGGCATGACGGCGCGATAAGCATTTTATCGCGTCTTTTATCGTATTTTCCGCGATGCTGCCAAGGCGCGATTAAACTTTTATCGCGGCGCCCAATGCCGCCCGTGCACTGCTCGAGTTTTTAGGATTCCGTAGTCTAACATGGAACTCCAGTATTTTATCAAAATTCTTGGCTTCAAATAAAAATATATATTTTACTTACATTCATCATGTTTTTCGTTGGTATGCCAGAAGCTAGAATGCACACCACAAATTACGCTACCAAAACATACCTGAAACAAAGGACTTAATATAATTATTATCATAGATTTAAATATTTGGTATTATGTATGGGCTGACATAACCTCAGGGTTAAAAGCCATAATATTGAACAAAGAACAAAGTTGTTGAACAAAGTTGGTATTATGTACATGCAGGGTTTTTGAGGGGATGACCAGACCGCAGAACTGTACTGAATGGTTAAAATTTTCAACTCAACTCAAAATTTTTTACCCAAAATAATTTCTGACGTCATTTTTCGACTCTACCACCGCTGTTCCGTTCCGTTGTAGAGAAGATTCCAAATCTCAGTTCGGTTTAATGGTCTGAAGACTGAAGCACTCACTAAAGCACCCTTGATACTATGCTTGGTTAATAATAAAATGATTTCAAAAGATCTTACCAAAGCCAATAATGCCAATTTACACATGGCCAAGACTCAAGAGAGTAAGACTAAATAAAAAATAAAAGACAGAAATCGTATAACCACGTATAACTATGATAACTAATTGAACATAATTAGTACATGCTAGGTTTTAGTTGAAATAAATTGAACAATACATTGGCAAATAATTAATAGTCTTACTATATTTAACATCTTGGTAATAATTAGTTTAGTGTTCCGTACCAAAATTTGAAAAACGGAACCTTTATGGAATCACCTCGGTGTTTGTCCGTCCGTCCGTTTTTCACAGCCATCTTTCTCACATAAAGTGCAAGACAAAAGAAGCTGAAACATGGCACTGTCACAGCCACCGAGCCTATTGTGCTGCCCCCAAACGTTTTTTTTTATTTCTTAACAATTAAACAATATTTCCAAAAAAACAAGAATGTCACATTGTAGTTGTAGGGTTTGCTAAATAAGTACACATTTACTGTTGCTCACTAGGCAGGTAGTATATGCGGAGCGCGCACGTCCGCACCCGACAAAGGCTGGCAGGCAACTGCCCCCACTACGCGTTCGCACAGACACTACATCCCTTCTTTATTTTAATTTAATTTAAGATGTATTTTGTAACAGTACACTTAATATCAAAACTATAAGCAATACAGGTACATATGAATATAATTATTATTATAAAGTCAGTAGTACTACAGCTTGCATTTATTTTATATTTTCTTAATATTTTATATATTTCTATATGAATCTACCACCGCTTCGGAAGGTGCTTCGCTTGGGAGAAGAAACGGCGCAAGAAACTCCACTATGCACATCGCTATAACATAACAATATAATGTGTTATGATTGATAATCTTTGATTATTACGACGTTATTTACGTTTCTTACTGCTTAATTTCATTTCATTAATAGTTAATAAAAGCTTTCCAGTACCCATAGTACTCTGTGCCAATACTGAGCCCAGTAGGCATTTACATTCAACTTTAGCTTACTACTCTAGAGTCTAGACTATCCCTTTCCTTTTTATAATATTTCAAGATTTTAACTACAATTAGTATTATTACAACATTTAGTTTTACTGTGTAAAATTTAAAGTCTAGTCCCACTTTATATGACACACTATTAATTTTGTAACCTAATTACATTAAATTAATAAACCTTAATTTATTTTTCTTTTTGACCTGTGAACTGTGATCGTTATTTCAGGAGTGAGGGTTGGTTAAGCAAACAGCAAGATAAGATTGACAAATCGCGATCAACTTCCATTCCAAGTAATTTTAAAACTTTGTGGTAGGATAGTACAGTTTATATACTTTTGTCACGTTTGTTAAGTTTGGATTTAAGTTTACTTTTGTTAGGTACTTATATAAAATCCAACTAAGTTTAACCGTACGTAGAACAATTTAAAAATATAATTTTTTAGGTTTTATTAAACCAACGTGAGATTGCACATTGTTACTAGAAAAGGTATACTGTTGAACTACAAAAGTATTAGCAAGACTACTCGTAATTTCTAATTAGGCATATGCCTTATTCAATTTTTACTTCAATAGGTAATTGGATTTGATCACAAAACATTTTCATTAAGTATCACTTATACCTTGATTTACTCTCTGGCTAAAATATAAACATTTTCTTTTGGACAATATTGGTGGTGCTCTTAAATTGAAAAGAGTGGCCATTCGAAAATAATTTGTTACTCAAACAAACTTTGATTATGTCTTCGTAAAATATCGTTGTCCATGGCACTTAGCGTCAAAATCAATTTCAGTGTGATACGCTCCTTGTACCTGTGGACAGATTTCGAGTAGTATATTATTATTGGCTAGATAGCTATAATGCTTGCCTCATGTTTCCAGTTTCTGCAATGAACTTTATGGAATAATAAACAAAAGGTGTTCAAAAGAAACCTAGTATAGGTACAGGACTATTGCATATAATTGTATGTCTTGTGTGTTCAATTTCTTTGCAAATTTAGAATTAAGTGTTTAGTCTATGTTTTCGCTGTTTATCATTGCATTTTAGTACATAAAGACTGTGACTATTGGGTCACGTTACTTAAATTGGTACATATGTTCCATTTGACAGCATAAAATATAGCTCTAGTATTTGCTAACATTCCATAGATCTTTATCATTTCTTATTTATTTATTTTATATTTATGTCCAATATATATTTATTCTAGACATTTAATAGCCCATAGTTTTAGTTTTACATTGAGTTTTTTGCCTATGGCTCATTTAGGATTATTTGAACCCGAAAGTTTCTGCTTGTTAATTGTCCAGTTTTGACTAATTTTCATGGCCTATATTAGTTTCGATACTATAAACATAGTTTTTTATTTTTATTTGGTCCTTTGCATTTCGTGTATCATGATGACACTTTTAAGTAGGTATGAATGGTCGTGTAATGTCCGGCTTAGAATAGCACCAAACATAATATTAATGTCGTAAAAGGAGACTAAGCAATCTCCTCAGGCTTCGTCAATATCTCGGATGTGCACCGGATGCTCGAATAATGTTTTAATGTCACATTAATATATGCACGCAATATGACGACCCAAAATTACTTTTGGACTATAAATTGACCATTATTCTTTCAATGAAAAGATTTTAACATTTCATTTGATTTAACTCGAATTGATTTGATTCTATTTGATCTCCTCTCATCTCATCTCATTCCTTTCCTATCCTTTCCATTCCTTTTTTTTATTCATTTCATTCAGATAACTACTGGTCAGAGTTACCTGCTTCAGGATCGTATCAATTTACGATTTATAATATTAAGGAAGTAAGGACAAGAGAGTAAGTCTGTGATAAGCACATACACTTAGGCACTTAAAATATTCAGCGTAACCGCCAGCCACTGCAATTAAGGACTTTTAATTTAACTGCTGTTATAGTTCATGTACAATTATATAATATGAGTGCAGTAACTATTTTATTTTCATGACCCTTTAGCTTTTGCTAACAACTTGATAGTTGCATGATTCTATAGGTTATAACCCATATGATTTTATAGTAAAGTTGTATGACACTTTAGCTTTCGCTAACAACTTGATAGTTGCTTGGTTCTGTAACCCATATCATTTTATAGTTGCATGATACTTTAGCTTTTGCTAACAACTTGATAGTTGCATGGTTTTATAACACGATGATGATAAGATGATGATATCATTTTATAGTTGCATGATATTTAGCTTTCGCTAACAACTTGATAGTTGCATGGTTCTGTAACCCATATCATTGTATATTTGCATGACCCTTTAGCTTTCGCTAACAACTTGATAGTTGCATGGTTCTATAACACATAATTATTATCATTTAATAGTTGCATGATACTTTAGCTTTCGCTAATGACCTGATAGTTGCATGGTTCTCTAACCAATATCATTTTATAATTGCATGACCCTTTAGCTTTTGCTAACAGTTTAATAACTGCATGATCCTGTCACCATTGCATTTGCATGGGTTTGCATGGCCTTGCATGGCCTTGTATGTAACTGCATGACCTTTTTGTTTTTACTAACAACTTAGTTACTGAATAGTCCTTTAACTATTGTAGTTGCATATATTTGCATGGCTCTGCATGGCCTTGCATGGCATTGTATGTAACTGCATGACTTTCCCGATTTTACTAACAACTTAGTTATTGAATAGTCCTTTTACTATTGCAGTTTCATATTTTTGCATGACTTTGCATGGCCCTGCATATCCCTGCATGTATGATGCATCTGCTTGACCTTTTAGTTTTTACTAACAGTTTAATCACTGCATGGTCCTTTAACTACTGTAGTTTTACCTACTTCGCACTTTATACTTATCGCCTTTTAGTTCGCGTGACTCACGCTTGGAACCTAATATTCGGTAGGTATGTATAAAGTGTATTATACTGATACGTAGTCAAGTCAGTAACTATCGGTGCAAACGATATAGCATATTCAACAGTGTATTTAGAATTGAATTCATCTTGAATCGCTAAGTTAGACGTATGGTATAGATGTAACGGAAATTTGCAAGAAATCCCTTTTTGCCCCCTTGTTAAATAGTTGCAACTTTGCAAGTCATTCCCTTATCACAAGTCCTTAGGGATAACTAGGTGCAAACAATATTAATTGTAATTGAATATCAAAATAGTTTTACACTGACATACCTATGCAGAAACCTTATGTAATCCGGTAGGTATTTGTATTAAATTTTATGAACATTGGCTACTGTTTTGCACTGATTTACTCACTCGTATCTATACGTACGCAGCGTTACATAATATTTATAATAAATAACACTATAATATTCAAGATGTTATTATACGCCTGTGTTCTACAATTTATAGTATTAATCATTGTAACCAGACAATTAGTAGTCTTCGTAAATATGTATCTGTCTGTTTAACCTTAACCTTAACGGCAACTGTAACCGACCGACCAACCGACCGACCGACTGACCGACCGACTGACCGACCGATCGATCGACTGACAGACGGACCGACCGACCGTATCTGACCTTCAGCTTAACCTTTAACGGTACGCGAGTGCCATAGGGCACCTATCGCTACTCCGTCGAGTTATGTGTAGGTAGGTAAAATAGACAGAGTCACGATTACGACACTCTTACGATTTTATGTATTCTGGGATTTCGTAAGAAAGGATTTTGTAAGATCCTCAGACGGCGTCGACTGTTGAGTCGAGGTCCTAATCAAACGGCTTGCATAGATATACATACTCCTCAATCTAGCTGAATAACTTCATATTATGAGATAGTGTTTGTCGTAGTCCCTGCCTACTCCGCAGGATTATGGCTTGAGCGTAAGTCTATTATAAAAACATGTATGGTAATGTATTGTACATGACCTTTAGGATTGGAGTCTAGTCGCAGCAATCGTTCGAACAGGTGCTCGATTTGTGGTATGTATATTCTTATGACCTCGACCCCAGCATAGCGTCTATCGTCCTGATGTGTCCCCTTTCCTCTTTTTCCTCCAGCGTTTGATGGTCATAGTTCATGAAAAGAAAAATAATCACTGTTATAGATTGTCAACCACCGCACAAACTAAGAATCCAATGTTTTTTGACATGAAACCTAATGAAATAGGCATAGTAAATAAATGAAAGTACCATGATAGCCCTCGTGGATAAAATTATAATGAATTATCGTTATTGTCCTTTTAAATCAAAATAGAACGTTATTTTAGATAATAGATATTCGCTTTGTTCGTAGTTTTCGGAATATCACTGACCACCCCCTCGGGGAACATAGTCGTGAACACACGCTACTCTGATGCGTGAAATAATACTTTACAACGTCGCTTTAATTTCAAAATTCCGACGTTGTATTTTGTTTTTATTTCAAAACCAGATAAAATACAGTGTGCACTTACGTAAAATAAGATCCCGTCGTCGCCACATGTAGGGTTTGCTAAATAAGTACACATTTACTGTTGCTCACTAGGCAGGTAGTATATGCGGAGCGCGCACGTCCGCACCCGACAAAGGCTGGCAGGCAACTGCCCCCACTACGCGTTCGCACAGACACTACAGTAGTCATTGCTGATTTTCAATTTATCGGGTCACTGCGCATTTGTTTCTTTAATATTTGTAGTTATTATCGTTAGAACCGCCAAAGTGACCACTTTTGGCGGTTTTAACGATAATAGCTACAAGCATAAAACATAATAATCCGTAATGTTTCGATAAATTGAAAGCCAATCAGGACAAGAATGTGACATTCTTGTTTTTTTGAAATGTTGTTTAATTGTTTATAAATAAAAAAATACGATTGAGGGCAGCACAATAGGCTCGGTAGGCTCTTAACAATTAAACAATATTTCCAAAAAAAAACAAGAATGTCACAATACAGATTTTCAATTTATCGGGTCACTGAGGATTGGTTTTTATACCTAATGTTTGTAGCTATTATCATTAAACCCGCCAAAAGTGGCCACAAGTATAAAACATAATAATCCGTAAAGTTTCGATAAATTGAAAGTCAATCAGGACTACAATGTGGCATTCTTGTTTTTTAGTAGAGCTATTTCCCGCGATAATTGTGCGCTTCGGGTTAAAAGCATCAAATTTCTACCATGGATAGGGTGTTCCTCGGTGATCATTTTCAGATGTGGAGGGAAGTCTGATTCGTCCCCTGTGCGCGGGGGGAGGGGGGTGAAGTACGTATCTGGATCATTGTTTTTATTATTCTTTTACGGATCAGTTAATGCTACTAGGGCTTGTGTGGTATCGTTTTCGAGTAAAACAGATACAAGGAATTCATTTTTACTGCATAATAGGCATGTTTCCATACAGTAAAATATTTTTTTTCACGAAAAAGTAAAAACGATTGCCTTGATTTTTTTTTTAAAACATCTATATCTTTGGAAATCTTGATAAATATAAGAAAACAAAATTGATAAAATAAAGGATATTTAGTCTAGTTTATAAAAACATATAGTTGTTGGACACTTATTATACAACAACTACAAGAAAAAAAATCATTTACGCGTCGAGGTAAAGCAGCATAATTCGTTTACTGCGGATTACGAGTGATGGTTTGGAGCTAAACATAGTTTGTAACTTTATAATTTCGATAGCAAACGATTATTTGTTGAAAATTAAATAGAAAAACAAATTAGGCATAGTCTTAATTGGATATAATAAGGAGCGGCAACAATTTTAAAGGGATATAATTCGGAGCGCGCTCCATACAAACGAAGTCTGGTTATATTTCCAATATTATCCAATTAAAATCAATGACATTTTACAGAAACAGTCTACAAACTAATATCTATGGTCGTATTGTATCAGATTTTCGTAAAAATTTATAGTTTCGAAGTTACAGTGCCTCAAAGATTTCCATGCAAATCTTAAATTAACCCTAGCATTGAAACTGTATAATTTTAAAGAAAATCGGGCACAATACAATTATAGCGATTAGTTTCTAGATTGTTTCTGAAAAATTTCATTGACTTTAATTGTTTAGTACTGATTATAAAATCAGACTTAGTTTTTATGGAGCGCGCGAGGAGCTTACGCTCCTCAAAAAATAGTACATTACTGCAGCGGCCAGCAACAGAGGCATTGATGGACGAACGTGTAAATGTGGGCCGAGGCGAAGCCGAGGCACACATACGTAAGTCCATCAATGCCTAGTTGTGGCCAAGGCTTGTATAGTACTTTTCTCAAATAATGCGCGGAAATTAAAACAGTAAATTTTCTCAAATAATTCGCAGAAATTAAAACTCTTTTCAAAATCAATGACGAACAACGAACAACAATTTGTTTTTTTTTCCAATAAACAGCTTTCTATTTGCAAGCCAGTTCGAAATTTAAATAAAACCTTTGATGAGTTACCTCCTTGTTCGCCATGTTTCGGAGAAAAAGATCGTTCCATTTTTAAATTACACGACAGATATGAGTTTACTATGTAATTTATTTGGTCGCTAAACACGACAGATATGGATTTTCATACAAACATTGCCGACCGCTGCGCGCATGTATTTGGCCAGTACAGCAATTTCGATTTATCTCGAAGAAGGTTGTCAAAATAATGCTCACATTTCCAAGCATGTTTGAGAAAAAAAACATTTAATACTTAATTGTTAAGAATATAGAAAAATTTTATTCCCATTTGTCGCGTCAAAATTGCCATGAGAGAGCAGATAGATGCCACACTTTTCCTTGTACCTCCTACGGATGCAATGCCCAAAAAAAATTATAGGTAAAGAAAGAGAGAAATTTTATTTCTTCGAGTAAATGAAAATAGAACCGAATTGTTCTCATTCTTGTCACAACAACCAGTTCTTCCAGTCTAGAGGCAACAGAAAAAGAAATCTCTACGCAACGAATGGGAGTAAAATTCTTTGTTCTTCCGCTCAGATTTGAGTCATTTGGCCCCATGTTCGCCCGAGAGGAGGCTGACACTAGTAACTTTTTCAACATGGAAGATTCAGTGCAAAAAGGACGTGGAAGTGTGATCATACGCAACCGTAGACACTGATGTATCGTACTAGAACCTACTAGTTGTGGGTTTTTTTCAGTAAATTAGCTCTCTCTGAGTTATGGGTTTGCTTTCGGTTATTCATGAATCGGTGGTGTCAATGAATTTGACACAATGCAGGTATCGGCCAATACACTGGCCTGCAAAACTAAGTATCGCTTTAACCGGTGTGATACGGTATGTGGTTCTTTTCAGGAAAGGGAAAAAGAATAGCTTAGGACACTTGGAAATATTTACCTAAGCCTGAAGTAAATAGGGCCTTTGAAGAACTCAAACGAAATAAGTGAGGACTCGATTCCTAATAGAAAGATTTGTAGTGTTGATATATGACCGCAATAGTTAAAGCTTCATTGACTGTCTATGAAACTGTGTGGTACCGGCTTAGGATGGACTACCCAATTTCTTCACGTGGGTGTCGCACGAGGCGACTAAGTGATAAAGTTTTTTGCAGTGTTTTTGTGGTCATCCCCTGTCATCACCTGACACGTCATTTCATCGTGAAACCTTCAACGTGAAACCTTCAATATGATCGAAGTGAGCCTTGCTACAACGCACTGCATGCTTAACATTGTTGTTGGTCGTTGTAGCAAAGCTTCCACCCCGCATGGGATTATGGTCGTGAATTTATGTATGTATGTATTTCAAGAGCGAGCATAGATATTAGTTTGTAGACTGTTTCTGTAAAATTTCATTGATTTTAATTGGATAATATTGGAAATATAACCAGACTTCGTTTGTATGGAGCGCGCTCCGAATTATATCCATTTAAAATTGTTGCCGCTCCTTTTTATATCCATTAAGACTATGCCTAATTTGTTTTTTTATTTAATTTTCAACAAATAATCGTTTGCTATCGAAATTATAAAGTTACAAACTATGTTTAGCTCCAAACCATCACTCGTAATCCGCAGTAAACGAATTATGCTGCTTTACCTCGACGCGTAAATGAATTTTTTTCTTGTAGTTTTTGTACGATAAGTGTCAAACAACTATATGTTTTTATAAACTAGACTAAATAACCTATATTTTGAAATAAACATTTTCTTATATTTATCAAGATTTCCAAAGATATAGATGTTTTAAAAAAAAATCAAGGCGATGGTTTTTACTTTTTCGTGAAAAACATTATTTTATTGTATGGAAACATGCCTATTATGCAGTAAAAATGAATTCCTTGTATCTGTTTTACTCGAAAAAGATACCACACAAGCCCTAGTAGCATTAACTGATCCGTAAAATAATAATGAAAACAATGATCCAGATACGTACTTCACCCCCCTCCCCCCGCGCACAGGGGTCGAATCAGACTTCCCTCCACATCTGAAAATGATCACCGAGGAACACCCTATCCATGGTAGAAATTTGATGCTTTTAACCCGAAGCGCACAATTAAAGCCAAAATGTATGAAGAGAATCCTCTACTATTTTTGGAAATGTTAGTAGTACGGAACACTAATTGCAGGAGTCCCGACTCACACTTGGCCGGTTTTTTTAATGTTAATTCGTCATAATTATGGTTATGTAAGTCTGCAGCTACATTATAAGAAAAACATTTATATTCGAAAAAATATAAAAAAAAAACATGTAGGTATTGTGTAAATTAATAGTAGATTATGTACCAAGGGGATAAAGCAGTGTCTTTCATCACGGGTGCGATATTGAATCCCGAGCGCAACGAGGGATTCTAGGGTTAACTCCCGAGCGTAGCGAGGGAGTCTAGAGTTAACTCCCGAGCGAAGCGAGGGAGTTAAGACTAGAATCCTGAGTGAAGCGAGGGGTTTCAAGCTCGCCCAAGATGAAAACACGTTTATCCCCGAGGACCATACTCTACTTTTCACACCCTCCGCGAGAAAATAAAAAGCAATACTGTTAGAAACCCAGGGGAGCGTGTAAATTCTCTATGGTTAGAAACCAATTCTTTTATTAGAGTTTATAACAAAGTATTAGAGTTCAATAGCATAGTATTTAGAAAACACTATTTTATTAAATTCAAAGTGAAAGTAGATATTTGAAAAATTAGACCAGGAGAGCGACTTTTGAAACTCATTCGCTGAGTTCAGCAGTTGAAAATGTCAAAATTACTATGGAGATATGCAACTTTCTTACTGCTGATTTGACTTTCAAAAATCATACTTCAGGAGTGCCATTTTTGAAAGTCAAATCAGCAGCAGAAAGATCTCCATACTAATTTTGAAATTTTCAACTGCTGAACTCAGCCAATGAGATTCAAAAATCGCACTCCAGTTGTGGAAAGAAAAAATATATACGGTCGAATTGAGAAACCTCCTCCTTTTTTGAAGTCGGTTAAAAATGTATTTTTTTTTTTACTTTGTTCGTACAGAGATTTGCAGTATTCGCGCCTTTTTTTCTTTTTTTGTGTTCAAAACTCGTGGTGGCCAGTTCGAATTTCGAATTAAGTTCTTTTTGGTGCAGGTCTCCATGATAAGTTTTCATACGAATTTTAAGTAAGGGTCGTAGTAACTATTAAATAATCTGTGGATGCGGTTCCATATTCAAATCTTCAAATCTCATTATTGACCAGCGGGTTATAATGAAATTCAGTACAATATTATTGCCCGGCTAGTCCCAGGGCTATAATGACTTGCTTTAGGTTCGAGTTACATGACATATAATGTTCCATTTTCGAGCGGGTGGTGTGAAAATTATTTAATTATTCTTCGATCAAATCGCAGGTTTTAGTCTTTGTTTAATTCTGCTTGATAACATTTTTATTTTTCGTTAAAGAAATACATAATACTTCGAACATAAAATATCTCAAGATAGGAGCATTATAAATTGAATAAGTACCGCAGAATAAAATTAATGAATAAAATATTATGTGTAGTCCCATTTTGTAACACCTATCGAGCGATACCTTTACCTATCATTACGAAGTATTATTTCGACCCCTTTTTAGTATACCAAAAGCAAAACGGAACACTTATAAAATCAGCTCGATGTCTGTCTGTCCGTCTGTCACAGGCATTTTTCTCAAAAAAGTAATAGTTTGTAATTAAGGTGGGTCCCCATACAGACGGACGGACTACGTAGTCTTATCTTAGCAATACCACAGCCCGGACACTGCATATAAATTTTGAAATTGACAAGATGACGTCAGCACATGCGAAACCAACAAAAATGAACCTTAAGTCTTCTTCGTAGGTAACGAGTAGAGGGTGGTAGAGGGGTAAAAAGTTGGTGGGAAGAAGGGAGTGTCCGTACTGTATCTAGTAATAGATACTCTTTCTTATACTGTGGTAATACGGTCCCGTTTCCGACCATTGGGTATGTAACTCTAAAGAACATGTAGACGAATTTTATTGATAACCTCTTTTTTTTTGTCGGTTAAGAAGGTACCGTAATATTAAGGTCGTTGCTAGATTGACACAGATATGAAAAGTATGCTGATAAACGGTACCAAACTATACAGTACAGGGTGGTACAGGGTGTTATGACAGCCTATCAAATACTGAAACGGTGAACTCAGACCATCAAACTGAACAACTTTCACTATGGAGCCTACCTCAGGAAACGCGAAAAAAAATCTGCTGTCCCATACATTTGAGTCGGGTAGGTACAGCAATTTTGAATGGGACAGTAGATTTTTTTTTTAGCGTTTCAGTATTTGCTAGGCTGTCACTTATACAGACGAGTGTATACAGCCGAGTTGATTACTTCCTTTTTTCAGTCAGTGAGGAAGATAGGTCGTTACTTTATTGACACAGATATTACAATTATGCTGATATAAACGGTACCAAACTATACCACACCTCACTAATATTGCCAGTGGCATAATTACGAATTACTGATTATTGGGTCATCATCATCATAATCAGCCTATACAGAGTGTAAACTTAAAAGACATTGCCCAATCCCGTTTCGCCTACAAAACAGGTAAAGGTACTGGCACCTTAGTATGAAACCTATACCCACGACATTTTGGTAAATTTTTTTACATTTTCGTACATTAAATACATTTTCTTACATTTTGTACATTTTAGTACAATTAGTACATTTTAGTACATTTTCTTCATTTTGAACATTTTCGTACATTTTGTACATTTTTGGACATTTAGTACATTTTAGTATTATAGTACATTTAGTACATTTTCCCATGGTTTAAAAAATAAATCCCTAATATTATAAATGTGAATGTAAGTTTGTTTGTTAGGCTTTCACGCGAAAACTTCTTAACCGATCATCATGAAACTTTGTACACATATTCTTGGAGGTATTAGAAGTAACATAGGATACTAGGGTTTTCCAAATTCCACGCGGACGAAGTCGCGTGCAAAAGCTAGTAACTACATAAAATTGAATGTGTATACTAAACATTTTAAAACCAATTTCGTTTTTGTAGGAAAAATTTAGTTAGCTGGGTCAGATTTCGCCCAATGACCTTTGAATTTTACAAGAAATGCCACGATAGAAAAGGATAACTTCCATTTCCTTGGGAAGTATGATATTCCTCCTATTTCGTGTACTTATAATTTTAGCTATCATACTCTTTGTATTTGTTCTGTTGGTCAATTTGATCGTAGGTACTCATTCGTTAGTTGTGAAACGATTTGAAACGCATACAGTTCGTCACGGGGTCAATGTCTTTTGTTACCATACTTAAGGGAAGATTCAGACCACCAAACTGAACAACTTTCACAACGGCAAACAAAAAACTAACAAAAAAATACTGTCGAAAAAAATATTGGTGTATACAATTTGGCGAGCATCGTAGGCGTTGACGTTTTCTGTTTTTTCGGGTTTTCAATTTTCGTTCCATAGTGTGAAAGTTGTTCAGTTTGATGGTCTGAAGCACCCTTTTAAGCCCTGTATACGTCCCACTGCACGAGCCTACTTATGAGGGAGGGTATAGGGGCGTTAGTTCACCAAGCGTGCTAAATGCGTAATGGTAAAAGGGTAATAAATAAAAAATCTGGAGAATGTTGAATTCAGTTATAATTATAACTTTATTGAACTGGAAACCTGCTTGCTACCAACATTTGGTGTTTGCAAATTAGTTACCGTAATCGTCGTCGTAATTATTAGTATAACACAGGTTATCACAAATTGGATGCCCCTCATCGTCGCAACTGCAACGCATGCACTTGTCAAAGAAAGTTGTGTTCGGTTTGCAACGACCTGGGTCACCTGGAAATACCAAATTTCTTGAGTAAGAATGAAAAAAATTACCTATGTCAACGCCAAGCCAAGCCAAAATAAATTAATGAATGTCTTTATGTTTATAGATTTTATTACCAAAATTGGCAAAACGGAACACTTATGGAATCAGCTTGGTGTCTGTCCGTCCGTCCGTCCTTCCGTCTGTCACAGGCATTTTTCTCAGAGACCGTAAGGCATAGGAAGTTGAAACTCGGTATAGATATAGCAATTGCTGGTCCAATATCATAAATGAAGAAAAAAAAAGCTAAATTTTTATATTGGTGGCAATTTGGGGTGGTAGAAAGGGTAAATTAAAAAAAAATTCTACCCTATGTTGTGGGGTATCAATTGAAAGCTTATGAAAATACGAATCTAAAACAATACAACGTGTTAATGAATTAGCGCAAAACCTCATACACCCCAACTGATTTATAACAAAATAATTAGATTGAAACAATTATTTCATTATTTTGATAGTTAAAATTTAAAGTTATTCGCATTTTATGTTTTGAGGCAAAAATGATTTGTTATCATTTCAGCACTGAAAGAAAGCGCTAACGTGCTCATGGATACATTTTTATAATCTTGTTTTGGTAGTAAGTAGGGTGAGTGTACCCGTGTGGTGGGTTATCATCGGGTTCCGAAAATTTTAAATTTTGCAAAAAAAATATTAAATATTTTGAAAAAAATTTCCTATGTTGAAACCATGATAATTCGACTCTACACTCGATTCTAAACAAACTACTTTCTAGTTTTGCGTTAATTCATTAACAGGTTTATATCTCAAATTATTTAGTAAAACTTTGTTTAACAAAATTATCAATTAAATCCGAGACATTGCTGTCCCCACCTCTATTTCAAAAAATATAGCCGTATAAGATCTAAAAAAAATCATGAACATCAGAAATAACGTGCAGATGGCGGGAAAATTATCAGCGTCGCACTCTTGGATAGTTTTTTATCTATACCTAAGAAACTATCACCAGTGTAAAATGATCTTCAGTTTTTTTTTTAAGACGGTTAGCATTTTTAGGGACTTTTTTTATGCATTTATAAACAACTCATCTACCATCTGATCAAATCAAGGCACATACATTTTATTCACCTTTCCTTTCCTTTTTTTTCACCTTTTCTTTACTATTTTTTTTTCTTTCTGTTTGATCTTGAAAAATATCGAATACCGATACTGTTTCTCAAAGTCACATGATACGAACCACGATTTTCTAATTAGTACATACCACTTGGAGATAGAGAACAATTAGGTAATCTGACGCAGTTTTGTTTTCCCTTCCAATTACAAGTGCATTCGTAACATTCGCTTTGCCATCTAGTCCCAGGAGCACATCTCTTCAGTTTGTCGTCAGTACTACATCCTCCGTGATACCTTTGATCGACTTTAAGTTTAAATCTTGTCTGAGAGTGATGGTTGTAGAATCTATGTGGATCCGAATCTTTTTCAAGCTTCGACACATTTTCCAATGGTATATTACCTGAGAGAAATAAGATTCAAATGAATTTATAGCCTTTATAACCCCAGAGTAAATCTAGACCTCCGTCACACGCCCGTAGGTACCGAGATGAGTACTTTGGTGCATCGTAAGCGATGCGGTTGCTGGATTTCTGCCACTCGCTCCAAACGGCAATGTGGCATAAGTCGCGCGATGCACGATGTAATAACAACGCTTTCAGTAGGTATAATTAAAGCATGAGAATCTATTGTTTCCTACATACCTGGTGGAGGTGGCCCATGACTAGGGCATTTCAGAAAAGTGCAAATAGGAACACCGTCTCCATCGCATTCGCACTTATTGCATTCGTCGAGGTCATATATCGAGTAAGGCTTACATTGCATTGGTATACCTGAAATCAATTTAACAGATATAGTATCTATTTTAACTTATCTATGAATTAGTTTTCTCATTTTATCGTCTCCCAATCTTTACGGTTTATTTATTTAAAAGTGTACAAGTTGGTACCTAATTCCTGAAACTATATTCGCTTGTAATATTGATTATAAGTTGGCCATTATAGAGCATCCCTTAGCTCATCGCAATCTTTACGACTTTTTCAATGCTCCTTTTAGACCATCGTCCAAAAGAGCATATTTCGAGTCCCCTAGTACATTATAAATTCTATAAAAGTCACGCCATACTTACCAGGTGGCTTTATTTGGCAATTCTCAATTTTATTACAGATTGGGGACCCATCTATTTTACAGATACATTCGTGACAATTTCTTCTCCATTTCGAACGATATTCGCAAACCAAATTGTTTGCATAACTGTCAAGTAACATGGGATTAAAATTCAGTGAGGTTTGAGAAGTATCAGGTAAAAGATTTTCTGAGCGCGGCGGGTTGTCATAAAGGTATCCTGGTAAAGGGCGCATATTGTATACTGGAACAGGATAATATACAGTTTTTTGTGGACACTCAGTCGTAGGTCTCGTAGGATAATGAGGAGGGTGTGGATCTTTATTTATTTGAAATACCGATTCCGTCGGTAAATGATCATTAGAGTTATCAGCATCGAGATTTATTATTACATCTTTGACTTGATTATTTTCTTGTTGTTCATCTTTAATTGGATTATATTCTTTTTGGTAATCATCGGGTTCATTTGAATTGTATGATGACGGTGTTGTTGTTAATAATTCATCGACTATTTCCTGATTGGTGTTGTTTTTTAGTTGTTCTAAATAATTTGGTAATAATCCTGGTAAAAGATCAAGTAGCTGTTTCATTGCGGCATCAGATTTTGCTTTGTTGGCCTCGTTAGCTACTTGCGATAAAGGAACTCTTGCTTTCTGGTCATCTTTCGGACCATTTTGCCCAAAACCAGAGACTGTATTATTGAATGCGTCTTGGACACTAGCATTGTCGCTTCTTTTATCTGAAAATGACGTATTTTCTGTTCTGTTTTGTTTGTGTGGTTTCGGTTTTCTTGCATCATTATGACTTTTACTGGTTGCACTATGCTGGACATACTGACGGTTGTTTCCATACAGATTACGTAAATGATTTAGCTGATTTTTAAAAACTCTCTTTGACGATAAAATATCCTGTTGTGTAAGGTCGTAGGAATTTTCTGAAATAATTTCGAACCATTAAATTATAAATAAATAATAATAAATAACGCTCACAGGCACATACATTGTAATGATCCCAAGAAAGCACTATTTATAGGCTGTTTATTATGGAAACCATACAACAACGGCACAAACATATAAACATCCATGACCGAACCGGGATTCGAACCCAGGACCCTGGTTTGGCAGTCCGGCGTGGTAACCATTACACCAACCGGGTCGTCAATTATACGTGCTTTATCATTTTCAGAACAGTACATATCACTACATATCACACTGAACGTGAAATTCGAATATTCGTATAGAACAGTGATTACACCGATATCTTTTTCATTGTTTTTCAATTAATATCCCCCCCCCCAATGATTGTCCCTCCCCCCGCCCCCCCAAACTAAACCTCTTGAAACGAGCACATACGGGCAGCCCAGTTTTACCTACATTCTTCATGAACAGAATGGATTGTGTGTGTGTGTGTGTGTGTGTGTGTGTATTTTTTAGAAGAATGTTAAGAACATCATACCATCATACTGATCATGCCAAGCTTCGGATTGAAAAACGCATTGGTACATTATCTGAAATAGACCAAACTCTATACTTTAATTTTTGGAATGGAAATAATGGCTGACATGGTGTTGTTAAATTAAATATAAGCAATTCTATCTCTTGTTGAGGGTTTTAGGATCATGGTTATTGTAATACCTAAACAATGATTAAATCATCATCATCATCAGCTTATACACTACAGGGCACAGGCCTATCCTCATGGAGGGTGTATTGGCGTTAGTCCACCACGCGTGCCCAATGCGGATTGCAGGACTATAAACACACGCATCAGAATTTCTTCTTCATCACGATGTTTTCCATCACCATTTGAGAGTAGTCTGTATTATCTACACAAAAGTTAAGTTAAGTTTCAGCCTGTAGAATTCCACTGCAGCAAAGGCCTTCTCTCACGAACAAGGGGTAGATTACGTACCTACCTACATAAGTTAGATAAACTCATTGGTACATGGCATGTTGTCCTTCCGGATTCGAACCCGAACCATAATGTTGAGTGTCTATTGGCTATGTGCGAAGTGGGTGTTGGAAACTGTCAAGTCGATCGCAGCGCCTGGGGTGGCAGAAATTTGTCATTTTTGCCGGACAAGCTGTGAAAATATGCTTGAATCTATGCAAATCCGCACACTAACTTAACACGAAATCTCCAAAACTGTCAAGACTACAAACTAAAAATTTGGCATGGAAGTTTCTATTGACATCTAGATGCTCACTTAAAAAAGGCTTGTCGCATTTTAACCCCCCAAAGGTCTTAAAACTGAGTTAAAAGTTTGTATGGGAATTCCCATACAAATTAGATTTTGTTCGTGGCTTCGTCCGCATCCGCTCCCGTCATCGTACCGGAATAAAATATAAACAAGCTTTTAAGACTAATAATTAGCTTTTAAATATAAAAAGTTTTATCAAAATCGGTCCAGTAGTTTTGGCAGAATCCTTGAACAAACACAGACTTTTACAGTACTATTATATTATCTTTTTATTATATTCACGGCTGTCCGCAAAAGTTCTGTCAGTACGCCAAGCTAGTGTGGCGCTAGTGTCGTGCACATAGCCAATAACACGCCACCGACGCTGTTGAGAAATAACAACTCTCTTGAACAATTAGTATGGTAACTTTTATTTATACATGGTGTAATTGTAGACATTACTTTAAAGGGTGATTGTACTTATGATGTTAAACAAGGAACTTATGATAGGAAATTAGCAAATACATTTTAGACTAGTATCATGCAATGCAATTTAACTAATTTAACTAATTGAACATTTGTATGAAAAGTTAAATAATTTTTTGCGAATTTGAAGAAGAATGAAAGTTTGTGATTTAATTGACGAATAATTATTATCTACTAGCTTTTGCCCGCGACTTCGTCCGCGTGGAGTTTTGAAAACCCCAAGTATTCTATGTTACTTCTAATACCTCCAAGAATATGTGTACAAAGTTTCATGATGATCGGTTAAGCAGTTTTCGCGTGAAAGCGTAACAAACAAACTTACATTCACATTTATAATATTAGGGATTAGCTGCTGCTCTTTATCTGTATAGTGTGAGATCCGACCGTAAAATTATGCACCTATTTCTTAGGCGAACGAAATGTGATTCTAGTGTATGCTTACACAGAGGTTAATTCAACGCCACCAAGTTGCCTAGAAAAATCTTGCCGCAAGTATCTTTTCCATTATGATTTATGGTATAACTTTTTCCACCTGTCTGCTAGGGAAGTAAATGAGGTGCCATCGGAAGGACACCAGTCTAAAGAACTGGAAAAACTAGGGTTGCCACCTCTCAGTCTGCCGCAACTCTAGGGTTGCCAGGTTCAAAAATGACTTCTTTGAACCTGGCAACCCTATAGTTACGGCAGATTGAGAGGTGGCAACCCTAGTTTTTCCAGTACTTTAAATCAGTCTCCTTCCGATGACACCTCATTTACTTCCCTAACAGACAGGTGGAAAAAGTTATACCACAAATCATAATGGAAAAGATACTTGCGGCAAGATTTGTCTAGGCAACTTGGTGGCGTTGAATTAACCCCTGTGTAAGCATACACTAGAATCACATTTCGTTCGCCTAAGAAATAGGTGCATAATTTTACGGTCGGATCTCGGACTAGTATAATTGAGTTCAAATTAAAAACTATTAGTAATGTTACTGAGGTTTCATTTTTTTACTTTCCATCTAATTCATTCTTTGTTGTTGTTTTTTATTTACTTTTAATCTGTCTGTTAATTAATATTTCAGTATCTATACGAATTTTTCGGGATTTTATGTAAGTCGCAGCGATATTATTATTGATTATTTGTGGTTGGGCTAATTGCAAGCAAGGGTCGTTGTAACACTGAGACCAGCGCTGGTCCTTTGTGTTCGCCCCAACCTCACCCATATTTTACGCATACCTCCGAACTTATGGTATTTTATTTTCATTCTCGGGAATGCAGGTTTCCTCACGATGTTTTCCTTCGCCGCCGAGCTAGTAAATGATAAATACAACCGTACATAAATTCCAAAGAACTTAGTGGAACAGGCCAGGAATCGAACCACGGCCTCTTGATTCAGGCGCTAGCTCTCTTCCTTATGGGCTATCATCGCTCTTTTTAATTATTAATTTGTTAATAAAAATAAAAACTTACAATAAAAATACTCCATCCTATCAACTTGAGATCCATGGCGCACTTTGAATGCACCTATGTGAATAATAAAATTAAAGTTTACGTTCATAATAAGTATTACAAAAAACAATTATTGTAACTATGCAAGATTTTTATTGGTGATAGATCAAATTAACTTTCAATCGATTCATTTTAAATATTTTCTGTACTTGTTACGGCAATTTAAGCTATTTATTTTATAGAACAGAAATTGATTTAGAAAAAACATTGTATTTTTTTAATGGACCAAACTTAGGCTTCGTTAACTTAAGGTGGCGGTTGACAGGCGACCGCACGCCGCACGCCGCAACCGCATGTCGCGACGACACTACTGGTTTGTATGTAATTCTATGAAATACCCTGCGCAGCCGGCGACACGCTGCTCGACTTCACTGCGGTGCGGTTGAGCTTCACTGACGCTCGACCGCAGACCAGTAGTGTCGCCGAGTGCTGCCAGCATGCGATAATTATCTTAGATTCACGATATTTTTGAATGGCATGCGATAGAACATAAAAGTCGGGTATAACACGATAATTCATACAAATTCCACGATATTTCTTTAATTTAATGAAATTTCTATTTTCAACCACATTTTCCGTTAAATTCCAACAATAAATCATACTGGCGTTTGGTATTTGGTAAAACAGTGTTTAAATATTACTAGATATAATAAATACGAGATGATAATTTTGGGAAACAAATAAAAAAAACATGTTTTTACTTTTTACGGAAATTTTTTCTACTTATTCGTTTTTACGAAAATCTTTTTTATTCACCCTTTATTAGAGCTCAAGTTACGGCATAGTAGATATAAAGGATCATCCTAAATCTTAAAACCCTACTGAAAATTATTAACCCAAAAAATACCCTAAGTTGGCAATACTGTCTGTAGCTGCGGCGTGCAGTTGCGGCGTGCGGTCGGCTTCCCATTCACGACCGCAGCGACGTGTCGCCGCGACACGTCGCGACCGCACGCCTCATGCGGTCGGCTACCAATTTGCTCCTTTAGGACGGCCGCACATTATCAGAAATTTCTGACAGAAAAATTCTGACGCTCGCCGGAAGGCACTCGGTGCATACATTTTGTATTAGACCCCGCACACTGTCAGAAAAATTCTGACCGGTCGTCCGCTTCTGATGCACGCCGGACGGCACCTCAGCCGGACGTCAGAATTTTTCTGACGGAAGGCGTGTTAGCCATACATTTTGTATTAGGCCCCGCACACTATCAGAAATTCGGATGAGGTATTGCCAGACGTGCGATAATTATCCTAGATCTACGATATTTTTGAGTGTCATGTTCATGTGATAGAAATAAAAGTCAGGTATATTTATTTTCTGTAAACAGGCCATTTACTCAACGTTATTAGTTTCAGAGTTTTAAGCAAAATTCCGGAAAAAAACAAACAGAACTTTTAACTTTTTTTGCGATTTTGTCAATTAAATGTTGTTAGAAAACCTCAGATTTGGATTCAGCACCCCAAAATACATATAGAATGGAAGAAATCAGAACTACCACAAAACTTTCCTAGTAAAAACACAATTTGACTGAATTATAGCACCAAAAGGGCTAAGGTGGCAACACTGGGTCGATGTGCGTCGATTGAAATATGAAACACGACTGGGCTCAAAAGTTGCCGGATCAAAATTTCTGATAGTATGCGGGGTGCTTCCGGCGAGCGTCAGAATTTTTCTGTCAGAAATTTCTGATAATGTGCGGCCGTCCTTAACGTTAACTTAGGTTTCATTGGCGTCTCGCATGTGCGGTTCGGACTAAGAGCAAGTATCTCCTTTATTCTAAAGACATAGAGGGACCCATACCAAGGCAATGGTATGGGTAAAACTAAACATAAACTAAGTATGACTAACTAAAACTAAGTATAAACTAAA
The DNA here is from genome assembly GCA_922987775.1 of Agonopterix subpropinquella. Taxonomy (NCBI): domain Eukaryota; kingdom Metazoa; phylum Arthropoda; class Insecta; order Lepidoptera; family Depressariidae; genus Agonopterix; species Agonopterix subpropinquella. Next base: position 15,692,066 of record OV277709.1, on the reverse strand, counting down.
GACCGGCAATATCAGTTACACAAATGGCACCAATTTTTAAGCAAATTCAAGCAAAAGTGGTTCTTAACGTAAGGAAATAGCGGAGTCTTCCAGCTGGAGGTCTGGTGACAAAATGGTTCAAGACGGTATCTGTTTACTATTGACATTTCACTTATTCTAATGGGCGGTTGTCATAAGTGTGAATAGATGGCAAGTAGTGTTGTTATGTCTTGCTTCATAATATTTATCTACCCTATACTACAACGTGTTAATGAATTAACGCAAAACCTCATACACCCCAACTGATTTATAATAAAATAATTAGATTGAAACAATAATTTCATTATTGTGATACTTAAAGTTTAAAGTTATTCGCATTTTAAGTTTTGAGGCAAAAATGATTTGTTATCATTTCAGCACTGAAAGAAAGTGCTAATGTACTCATGGATACATTTTTATAGTCTTATATTGGTAGTAAGTAGGGTGAGTGTGCCTGTGCGGTGGGTTGACATCGGGTTGAGAAAATTTTTAATTTTGCAAACAAATTAATTAATATTTTGAAAAAAATTACCTATGTTGAAACCATGATAATTCGATTCTGCTCTCGATTCTAAACAAACTACTTTCTAGTTTTGCGTTAATTCATTAACACGTTGTATATCTATGATTGCAAGAATGTCCACTTCTAACGTTTGCGTTTGAGTGTATGGTGACTGGTGTCAAGTAGTATGGACAAAAGAGACCAATTAGACCAAAGTGACAACTGCCCTAATGTTTACGGTCACTTTTCACACACACTAGCACAAAAGTGACAACTGAAAAGTGGACAGCCACATAAACAAAGATCCGTCTCTTTCTAATATTAAAGGTATGTCATAAGACAAAAGAGACTAACTACAATCTTAAAAGGAGATTGACCACGGTGTGAATCGCCCAAGTACTCTTCTTCAATGGGGTCTTTTGGACCACACTGCTGTCAAAAGTTTAAAATGTGTGTAAAAGTTTTAAATTTATACCGACGGCACACCGACGGGTAACCTACTAATAGCTCAAAAATTAGTTCTTAGCAATGACATTAGTAAACAGATTCTTAGGAGGCAATTTTGGAACGTTGATTGTGAATCTAGTTAAGTTAAAAAAAAGTATTATTAACCTTTTTTTTATACAGGGTCCTTCTTAATATGCGGACACTTTTTTCAGGGGATGATCAGACCATCAAACTGAACAACTTTCTATATGGGACCAACATCGAAATCGCGAAAAAAATATCAGCTGTCCCATGGATACATTTGGCTCGAGTAGGTTTGCAGTTTTGTATGGGACAGCTGATATTTTTTTCGCGATTTCGATGTTGGCCCCATAAAGAACGTTGTTCGTTTGACGGTCTGATCATCCCCTTAAAAAAGTGTCAGCATATTAAGATTAAGAAGGACCCTATATTGGACATTGTCACACTTATCTAGTCACATTTAAAGTACCAGAATCTAGCCTGGACTTGTGACTAGACAACGATATACCATACATATATAGATACAAACATCCATGACTCGGAAACAAATATTCATATTTATCATACAAATATTTGCCCCTTACGGGATTCGAACCCGCGACCCTCGGCACAGCAGGCCAACCAGCTTTGAACCAACTGAACTTTTAATATGGGAGCAAACCTGTCAGAACAAAATAAAATCAACTGAAACATCATCATCATCTCATCTCTTTGATATGTATCAAATATTATGAGTGTGTGCCCATTGCAGTTCAGTATGGAACAGCAGTTTTTTTTTGTTTGCGCTGACCAGGTTAGCTCCCATATAAAAAGTTGCTCAGTTTGATGGGTAGAGCATTAATTTGTGGTTTATAGGTTAATGATACTTTTCTTTACATCCTGTATACAAGGTGTTACAAAAATAAAAAATAAATATTTAAGGGCCACCCCCTTATATTAAGACCATCATACTGAACAACTTTCACTACGGGACCAAAATTGAAATCGCGAAAAAAAATCGGATCCATCATCATCATCATCATATCAACCGATAGACGTCCACTGCTGGAAATAGACCTCCCCCAAAATGGGGAGATTTGCCATAATCGCCATGATGCAATGCGTTTGCGATGTTCCATATTAAACTACAGATCTACTCATACTAAATGTATGGGACAAAAACTTTTTTTTCGCGATTTCTATGTTGGTCCCATAGTGAAAGTTGTTCAGTTTGATGGTCTCAACAACAATAAAAGTTTGAAATGTTTATTCTTACTTTTGTAACACCCTGTATAACTATATAAGATATCAATTATGGTAGTCAGTGCCGGATTAACCATAGAGGCAAAGTAGGCACCTGCATATGGGCCCAGCGACACACAGGAGCCCCGCAGCCCGAGAGAAAAATAAATAAAAATTCGTAGATTTAGGCCCACCACCCAAACTGTGACAGTCAATAAAAAAGGTATTAAAAATTTTAAAAATTTATAGCAAAATTTCGAGCTTGCTTCGCTTGCTCATTTTTCTTTTATTTGCCGCTTTAAAACTGAGCTCTGGCTGGAACCGAGTTATTAAGTATAATTATCCTGTTTAATATAAAGCTCTTTCTGCTCGCTCATACTTTTGACTCATACACAAATCAGCTCCATTTTGCCAATCAACAGGAGGAGCGTATTAAAAGCTTAAGATCACTCCACATTTTAGTGGATTATGTTATTTGGTGGTTATTTAATTGCGACCACCTAGCCTGTGTCTGGCCCTTGGGGCCACAGAGACAAATCCATCCCACGGGGGCCCCGAGGCTGGCATTGCCTAGGGGCCTCTATATGGCTTAATCCGGCCCTGATACAATACAATAAGGAAGGATATTACCAAATATTATATTAACTAGTCCAAATGAAGTTGGGTCAAGTCTCAAAGGCACTGAAATGTCAACTTAGTTATGTCTAAGTCAACAAAGTTAGCAAATCAGCAATGAAACGACTAGACATTTCCAAGAAGTTGTTTGAAATAAGACACCTAATTGGGACTTTATCTTGTCAAGTTGTATTAAGTGCTTTATCTAGGAAAAGTTAAGGTTGGATTGAGCTTAACACTACAGAGTGAAATTGATATCATTAGCATCCTGTTAAACTAAGGGTCTACCTATCAAACTGAACAACTTTTGCTATGGGAGCAAAACCGATCGGAGCAACAAAAAATCAGCTGTTCCATACTAAACTGCAGTGCCTACTCGACTCTAACAATATGTATGCAACAGCTGATTTTTTAGTTGCTCCGGTCGGTTTGCTCCCATAGTAAAAGTTGTTCAGTTTAATGGGTAGACTCTTAGTTTAAAAGGATGCTAATGATATCGATTTCACCCTGTATACAGGATGTAAACTTAAATGCGTTACATACTTTATGGCATGCTTCCCATTTCGAAATCGGGAGAAATAAATCAGCTAAATATTTTATTTTAATCTAGTAGGCTATTAAAATTTTCTATAGAACAGCAGATTTTTTTCACGATTTCGTTTTTTGGCTCTACAGGGTGAAATTGATATCATTAGCATCCTTTTAAACTAAGAGTCTACCCATCAAACTGAACAACTTTTACTATGGGAGCAAAACGATCAGAGCAAAAAATCAGCTGTTCCATACTAAACTGCACCCACCGCCGCTGCCTATGCGACTCAAATGTATGCAATAGCAGATTTTTTTTTGCTCCGGTTGGTTTGCTCACATAGTAAAAGTTGTTCAGTTTGATGGATAAGTAGACTCTTAGTTTAAAAGGATACCAATGATATCAATTTCACCCTGTATAGTGAAAGTTTTTCAGTTTGATTGATGGTCTGAAGCACCCTGTTCGAGACGTAACGTATTCCATTATACACCCTGTGTACACTTACATTTTCATGGTTTTCATCTGATAAATAACAGTACCACAGTATGAGAAAGAATGGTAATACCTAGGTATAGGTATTAGGTACGCAAGTATAATTATAAGGGGTCTAACAACAATGGCCTCGATTCGGAGTGAACCACGACTTAACTAAACTAAATTTATTCCTGTCACTTTCTAAAATAAGATTAAGAAAAGAGACAGAAAACCAACAGCTGACTTTAGTGCTGTCAAAGTGACGTTACCTTTGACAGCACTAAAGTCAGCTGTTGGTTTTCTGTCTCTTTTCTTAATCTTATTTTAGAAAGCGACAGGAATAAATTTAGTTAAGTTAAGTCGTGTCACAGTCCGAATCGAGGCCATTAGCTGAAACTATTTTAAGGGGATGATCAGACCATCAAATTAAACAACTTTCTTTATGGGACCAATATCGAAATCGCGAAAAAAAGAATCAGCTGTCCCATACAAAACTGCAAACATTACTCGACTCAAAATGTATCGGACAGCTGATTTTTTTTCGCGATTTCGATATTGGTCTCATAGAGAAAGTTGTTCAATTCGATTGTCTGAACATCCACTTAAAATAGTTTCAGCTAATTTAGTTACACTTTACCTTATACAGAGTACACCCTAGTAATACTTAAGGAGGTGCTTCAGACCATCAAACTGAACAACTTTCACTATGGAGCCAACATCGAGAAAAAATAAAAAAAATCTGCTGTCCCATACATTTTAGTCGAGTCGGTAGTGCAGTTTTGTATGGGACAGCAAATTTTTTTATTTTTTCTCGATGTTGGCTCCATAGTGAAAGTTGTTCAGTTTGATGGTCTGAAGCACCCCCTTAAGTATTAGTAAGTTACTAGGGTGTATTGTTACACCCTGTACACAGATTATTTTACTATACCTACCCTCCCATCAATTTTGGCCTAACCCCTTTACCCAGCCCCGGATCTACGATTTTTCCGAGCCGGGCAAAAACTTGACATTGGCGCTCTTCGCCTAAAAAGGAGTAGCAATAATTTTTTCCAGGGGTGGTTTTGGTTGTTGCAAAAATATCTAAAACTTGGAGCGAGCGAAGCGAGCTCGAGATTTTTCGGTAATAAACTAATAAGATTAGCTCGTCGTAATATGATCTGAAATCTGAATCGAATTCTGACTGCAGAAAATCTCGAGCTCGCTTCGTTCGCTCTTAATGTTTTTTATTGTATTGGAGTTTTGATTGGATTGGATACTTCAAATACAATAAAAAACATTAAGAGCGAACGAAGCGAGCTCGAGATTTTACCGCAATATAATGAGATCATTGCAATATGATCTAGGAGATTAGAAGATAGGAGATTTTTTTACAACATTTTCAAGTCGTTGCAATATTTTATTTTTCAAACTCTTCATTTTGGCGCCCCCTAGACCTGCCGCCCGGGGCGTGGGCCCGCGTTTGCCCTGTTTTGCATTCAAATGTTGTATTAATAGTAAGACAAAAAATCCTCTATAATCAAGGGTGTCCGGTCTTTTTACTCAAATGTCCGGTTAAACTGGCTGGTCTGTCCGGCTATTCGGTTCTAAGACCTGGCAACCGAGAACGAGAACGAACGAGAACGTGCGAGAACTATAACGAGCGGCAAAGCGAGAACGTAAATGAAACGAAAAACATATGCAACTTTTAAAATATTTAAATCCAAAACTGTAATAATGTCTTTGGCAGGTTCCTTAATTTTCCAAAAATGCCTACATGGTCTGGTTTTTCAGTAGACGTTTCTGCTAATCCTGTTATGAGCATCTGAAAGTAACGATATATTTTATCTGTTAAAATACAATTGACAATTATTATCGTAAATCGTTAAACACTTGTGTAAATTGTGGTTAAATGTTTCAATTAAAAACCGTGTTAAAAAAACTACATTTTATTCCAAATATTTTTTTGATTATAAACATGTTACAGCCATGTTCATAATCATATCATTTATTGCGTTATATGGTTACATAAGATCTTAATATGTTTCTTATAACCTTCAGGAATATTTTGAAAACTAGTCAATCTTTACTTATATTCATCCTGAATATTTATTTATAATATCTCTCTCTCTCTCTCTCTCTATTTAGAACCACCTACCTCGGGGAATATAGTCGTAATGCTATAAATATTTATTTTTCAGGATGGAACGACGTTTCAAGTTATGATAGGGCTGGAACTCAGAATTCACATGGACTATTCTATGGGCTGGACCACTTGTCCAATCACAGTCTGAATTTGGACACCACATAGATAAATATTTAAAATTAATTAGTAGGTACTTACTAGAGAAATGAACAAAATCAAAGTAAATATCAAATTAAATGATTTCATTTTGATTTGGTTGAGTCTAATTCACTATTAAAGGTCAAACAGCTCCACAAACCTGTTTGTTCATATAAATTCATAATCATTAAGGAAAACAAATCGATTTTCCACACAACTTACGTCTTAAGCTAGACTCACACCGACGCGTCTGCGACGCGGGAAGCGGGAAGCGAAGCGGGAGCGTCTACGACGCGAAACTTGGCCTCCACACCGGCGCGACTGCGACGCGGGAAGCGAACATCATTTGTTGACGAATAGTCGTTGAAGCAACACCTCTCTAACTATTGGTTTCGTAATGTTCTTTTCGTTTAAACATCAGATTCTAACTAAATTGAACATCTAGAGTACTTTGCTACTGTTTGGTAGATTTTATTACCTTTTAGAAGTTTCTAAAACCTACCTAGTTCTGTTGTTTTTGTTAGTTTTTTTTAGTTTTTGGTAGTTTTTAAGTTTTTGTTGTTTTTGCTACCAAAATCTACCAGAAATTACCAAAAATTTCCAAAATCTACTAAAAAGAATCGAAATCTTGGAAAATCCTACCAGAAACGATCCAAATCTATCAAAATGAACCAAAATCTATAAACAAAGAACCAAAATGTACTGAAATTTAAAATTTGTATTTTATTTTGTTACGAGAGCGTAACATCGTACACGTGACGCGCGTGTCCGCTCCGCTGACGCTGCCTTCCCGCGTCGTGGTCGCGTCGGTGTGGGCGACTTAGCGATACGCCATAAGATTACATGGGCAGCGACTGCCGCGCGATAGACGCTCCCGCTTCGCAGTCGCTTTGGTCGCGTCGGTGGGCACGAAGCTTTATTTTAATAACTGCTTACGGTACGCATTTCAATGATAATGATAACGAAACAGTATAAAAATAAAACGTGTATAATATTAATCGATGCTATCCGTGTGGCAAAATAATGGGCTGAAAAAAATAAAATAGCATGTCATGGAATCGATAAAAATATCAATTTCCTCTTATACCTAACTAGTGTCACACTAGCGCACCCAATACTTCATGATACTGAATGACTTGGCCCAGGGAATCCAAGGAAAACTCGTAAAAAAACTGACACAATCACCCCTCAAAGTAACTGTAAAACCCTAAAAACCCTACCTTAATTATGTACAACTTAAGGCTAAATATAAAGATAAAATAAGTATATATAGTAATATAATTAAAAATATTAATAAATATAATTAAAAATATTAATATATATAGTTAAAAACAATAATAAGAACAAATGTAAAAAAGTGAAGAAGAAATGAGCCACTATATCGAGCACGACTTCCGTTCGACTTACACTAAACAGAAGACGTGCTCGAGGCCACCGTCCTGCGGGAGGGTGCCCAGGACGCTGGCTGCGTTACCTCGTTGGATGGCAATGGATATTCGTTGCCCGAGGTACGCACCAGCCCTTCGGTCACCGGACACCTCGATCAAGCGCGACGACAGCTCTTTGAAGAGCTGTCGCGCGTCCGGCCCCCACGGTCCCAGGGTCTCTACGCCGAATGGCGCAAGAATGTAGCCGTCACCCAGGGTGGCATATGTGCGCCGCTTGAGACCCTCTGCAAAACAAAACAAAACCCTACCCTGTTAAAACGTTGGAAATGGTATTTTCATAATATTGTATGTGAATACTAGGAGCTTTACACACACTATCTAGCTAGACCTATGACACAGAAAAAAGAGCATCTAGTACCCGATGACTTGGGTACGGAAATACACATAAGAATTAAAAAAAAAATTGTTCAGTAAAAGGTGAAAACAACATTTGCTTATGAATTACATTTGAAATCTTTGCGTTTTTTAAACACCTTGTATATTTAATTATGCACTTTATATAAGAAAGAATAAAGAACACTTGCTAGAAGATAACTAAGATACAAAACGTCTCGCAAAAGTAAAAACATTTCCACAAAATTCCTTTGAAGCTTATACATTATTTATGTAACACGCCGCTTAAATTCTCAGTAACAGAGATATTCTATTTATACTGGCTCTATCTTCTTATATTTAACTGACTTCAAAAAGAATAAATTTATACTATTTAAAAAAGAAATTAACTTAACCCTCCTGTGCCCTCCTGGCGCAGTCGGGGGAAAATAGCCGTTGTTTGGTTGGCAATTTTTCCCACAGCACTGTTTTTTCTGTTATTCCCTCCCTGTGTCAGTCTTCATAAGCAAGTGAAATCCAACACGGTGAGGTCACTACTGACAGTCTTTCCACTACAGTATGAGTATGAGTGATTATCATGTCAGCATTTAGTGTCACTATCAGTCACATGATAATTACTCATGCTGACACGAAAAGAAGAAAAAGACTAAGGAAACAACCCAAGATGCACCGGCCCATAACCACTGCGGCTCCGTATGGACTCATCCAAATGAACTCCCGGAAATTAGGTACCAATGTTATTAATTTACACTCAAAGTGTTGACACGTTCTTTGACTCCCTCTGATTTATGCTAAAAAGTGAGCATAGGTACATCACAGGAGTTCAAGAATACGCGATCACTTGAGTGTGGGGCCTTAATCTCCGTACTGAAAATCCTAGACTTGCCAATAAAGCCTCAGCTAAACTTTCAAAATACTCAGCCCAAAACTGAATAGCAAAAACTTCCCTCTTCAAAGTAGCAATTTTGCCCACTGTTTTACCTTTAGTTTCTTTGTTTCCAAAGTCCCCGTTTGCAATCACAAAGAAGATCCTACAGGAAAGACAGGATTATCTTGAGCTTTATCCGTGGACTCAGACTTGGTAAAGGTGGGTTTTCTATGATAGAGTAGCGGGGAGCGGTGATAGGCTATACAGAAGAGAGCTTACGACTCCGTTGCAAGTACCACTAGTTCTACAGAATGTATGTACAGTTGTACTTTTCATTATCACTAGCTCCTCGGTAAAGGATGAACATCGTGGGGAAACCTGAATAACCGAGAACGAAAAGAAAATACCATAAGTTTGGAGTATTGGGCGAGCACAATAGACCAGCACTGGTCGCAGTATTATAAGCCCTCCCCAAATAATATAGAGCAGCGGACAATAAGGCAGGTTTCATCAAAATCATTGGTTTGCTAGGAAGACGGGTGTCGTGTGATGGCTGGATGGAAAGTACACGAGGAACGAAACAAAGCTATCTGTCTGACTCTTTACTCTTATGAGTCTCGAATCCATAGATAAAGATAGACATTGATTGCACGTTGCTTCCCTACTTAGATAAAGGTTCCTTCTTCAGGGAAGGTCGAGGTTTTCCCCAGGTCACCAGACCATCCCTAACATGATCCTTACGTTTGCGGTTTTCCATTCTACACCTAGATACTAGCAAAACTGTGAGAACAATCATGAAAGAATCTCCTACGTCTCCTACAATATCTTCTTTGTTGGCACTTCTCCAATAACCTCAAAAGGTTGTGAAACAAAAATCTAATATTTTTAGGAACTGATAGCGTAGCAAGAAAGTTTTTTTTTCTTTTTTGGCAACTGGTTGCGAAACTCATTTGCCTTTTGCAATGGCGGATGGAGGTTTAGATCCAGTTCCAAATCTTCACGCTCTAACTATGACCCCAACTTAAGCCCAGAATTTGACTTTGTAAGACTACTGTAATACCTCCTCCAGTATGCCGTTGCTTCATAAATATACAAATTCGAATTCTCTGCGAAAATGTATTGTTTGTTATGAAACTAGTACCTATTTATTTTGTACTCGGATTATTTGCAAACTGTTTTGTAACGGAAGTTGACAGATGGTTTCATACGGATCAGTAGAAGCGTAAATTTTTAAAATTCACCTCTGTGAGTAAATTTAAAAAATTGCGAACGTAAAATCTGAAAAAAGTTCCTGCTGAAAGCTTCACTCGCCGTGGTCAAGTGATTTGCCAACCAGCATTAGAGATTGGAGGTGGGAGGGAGGAGAATAGGGCGAAGGTTCTGGACGAAGGCCCCCAAAAGGAACGGAGGGATCCACAAGGTGGATCGACGACCTGGTGAAGATAGAAGGCACCCGTTGGATGTGGGCAACGCATGATCGGTCGTTGGGGCGATCCATGGGCTTGGGGGAGGCCTATTATGTCAAGCAGTGGCCATTTATCGACTGAGATTAATTAGAGCTTTTTAAGTCCGTCTTTTCATAAATATAATCTCATATTTATTCTGGTTGTTGAATAGAAATTGTGAATTTCAAAAAGATTCATATATATTATCAGAATTTTATTGCGTTTTTCTTCAGCATACCACGCACGACAAAGCGACAAAACGAGAAATTCGTCACGCGCGCTCATTTCGGCATATGCAAAGTAACAAAAATAGAGGCTCATCTCGATTTATCTCATTTTATTTGGGGTGGCATGCTAGGCCCACAGTATGTTATCCAGTATATTCCGACACCGAATTACTGTTCGATTTTGAAATGACATGAAATTATTCACAGTGCATGAGATTAGGTAACATAAGTTTATGATAAAGGCAGGTTTAGACGATGAAATTTTTTTCGCACCAAAAAAAAGCACGGCACGCGGTAGTGTAAACGACCGGTGCTAATTTTCAGCGCCAATTTGTTCGCATGCGTATGGACACGGAATATATAAGAGTACGTATGGATTTGCTTGAGAAAACCGTGCCAGCGATTAGCACGACGTGTTTACACGATGCGAGGCACCGAAAAATAAACGCGTGCTCTATTCCTTGCCGTTCACATGCCGTGAAAAATTGTGTGAAAAGTGTTTATACAGGGTGTAATAAAACACCCTAGTAATACTTAAGGAGGTGGTTCAGACCATCAAACTGAACAACTTTCACTATGGAGCCAAAATCGAGAAAAAAAAAATCTGCTGTCCCATACAAAACTGCAGTACCGACTCGACTAAAATGTATGGCCAGATTTTTTTAATTTTTTCTCGATGTTGGCTCCATAGCGAAAGTTGTTCAGTTTGATGGTCTGAAGCATCCCCTTAAGCATCCCATTACTAGGGTGTTTTGTTACACCCTGTATACGGTGCTTTTTTGAGGTGCCGCCGCAGAATTCACACCGCAAAATTGCCATCGGATAAACCTGTCTTTAAGGAAATATTAATCAAAGGAGGGACGGATGGAGGATGGATGGAAGAGAATTAATTAAAGGAAGGAAAATTTCTATTAAAGAAAGATCTGCTTGGACCACGGGTCGAATTCTGAAAAATTACTATTCCATTTTACAAAAGAAAGATGCGCTCTGTCATAAATAAGACTCTATCCACTCTACAGGGTGAAATTGATATCATTAGCATCCTTTTAAACTAAGAGTCTACCCATCAAACTGAACAACTTTTACTACGAGAGCAAAAAAATCGGAGCAAAACAAAAATCTGCTGTTGCATACATTTGAGTCGAGTCGGCACTACAGTTTGTAGTATGGAACAGCTGATTTTTTTTTGTTGCTCCGATCGTTTTGCTCCCATAGTAAAAGTTGTTCAGTTTGATGGGTAGACTCTTAGTTTAAAAGGATGCTAATGATATCAATTTCACCCTGTAGTATAATAAATACAAAACTGTAACTGTCACATTACATTAGACACGCTAGCACGGAATAAACTCGTGCTTTTCATACAAAATAAAACTGTTTCGTGCTGAACACGTATCACTCAACTTCAAACATTAAAAACATTGTATCGCTTTAGCTTTATGGCAACATCAAAATCTTAAGGCGCTAACGTGAGCTAAAAGCGAATGTGCGAAGAACTATAAGGGTCAGCGCACACCCAGCGTAGAACTGCTCGCGCATGCTCGAGCATGTTCTTTGCAGTCGCGCACACCTAGCGGCAAAATCCGCCGGCGGCAGCGGCGGAGCATGCTCGCGCGTGTTCGAACAGTCTCGCGGATGCTCCCGTGTTGCGACAGTTGACGTAGTGAATTTTGCGTTGTGTTTACAATATTTTGTAGTAAAGACGTGCGATAACAACAATTTTAAAGTATGGTAGACTGGGATTTGGTAATTATTGGGTTACTAGCAAAGGAAGAGGAGCAAGAAGAGCACATCAATAAGATGAAAAGAGGCAAGAAAGATGTACTTATATTTGGGAAATACTACGCCCTGTGCTGTGTTCTAGGGACAGTTATTTTATGGCTAGGAACTATAAAATGGAATATGAAAAATTTGAAAACCTACTAAATCTGCTTCGACCTTTCAGATTTTCTTTGTATTTTCAAAAAGAGTTCGATTATTATATAATATTATCTGTAGTAAATTGCCCTTTTCGGGCTAAAGTAGTTAAAAAATATGCTAGATTTAGTCCGAAACCGGCCGAGGCGGCAACACTTACGACGGATCGCAAGCATCGACACGGGCGTATGCTCGAACATGCTCGAGCATGCGCGAGCATCCGCGCGCATGCTCGCGACTGCTCCCGTCGCCGCGAGGAGCATACGCGAGCATACTCGAACAGACGCTGAAGGGATTTAATCACTTGCAAGCTATTTTCAACTTTATTTCAATGTAAATAGAGTTCATTATCAATTGAATCAATGAAACCTGCTCGCGCATGCTCGAACAGTTTTACGCTGGGTGTGCGCTGACCCTAAGCCCCGCAAGTTGATATTGCGATGGAACCTTGTCACAATAACAGCTGCGTGACGTCATCCATCGCAAAAAACTCTAACGTAAGCGCGGGCTGACCTTGCGAACGGTACTGACGGTGCACGTCGACTACGTCACAATTACGTCACCAAGATGGCCGCCAATCGCAATATCAACTTGCGGGGCTAGTACGAATAGTACGAACTGCTAAGAACTCCGAGAAAATAGCACGATTTAGGGATATAATTATACTTTGTGGGAATTCAAGCCGTGAGCACAAAAATACATAACATACAACACAAACGACGATTAAGTATCAGTTTCAGCCGAAATAATGCACTTCCTACAATTTATTGAACCTTTCCTAGAATAATAATTATTAATTATACCATACTAAATTACAAATAGAATGTTATAATGTACCTATCGATCTAAGGATATTTACAAAAAAAAGATTACGATATACAGGGTGAAATTGATATCATTGGCATCCTTTTAAACTAAGAGTCTACCCATCAAACTGAACAACTTTTATTATGGGAGCAAACCGATCGGAGTAACTAAAAAATCAGCTGTCCCATACTAAACTGCAATGCCTACTCGACTCAAATGTATGCAACAGCTGATTTTTTTTTTACTCCGATCGGTTTGCTCCCATACTGAAAGTTGTTCAGTTTGATGGGTAGACTCTTAGTTTAAAAGGATGCCAATGATATCAATTTCACCCTGTAGTTTTAAGGTGTCACTGATTCCAAATCACAAATTTTATGACTTTTTGTCTGTCTGTTTATTTGTGTGTTTGTTTGTTTGTTTGATCGAGTATCACGCAAAAACTACTGAACCGATTTTGAGGATTTTTTTTGTTTGACAGCTTATGATCTGACTTAAAATCTGGTATATAATTTATGCGGACGAAGTCACGGGTAAATGCTCGTTACATAATAATAAAATCGTAAACGCAAGTCTGTTTGAACGCTCATCACGCAAAAACCACTGAACTGATTTGGATGAAATAATAGAATATGATCTGGATTAACACAGGATACGGTCCAGACGGAGTCGCGGTCAACAGCTAGTGCAGAATAAAGATTCGGAATTATAGTGCCGCTGCTATTAGCACCTTAACATTAAAAGTATCTTTAAACTAAACTCAGTAAAACAGTTTATTCTTTAAGGTTAACTACGAACGTTCAAAAGCATGGTACATTTTTAGTTTAACGTTTAAGTAGACTAAGTAGAGTCAAGATTGAAGCTTCCTTTAATACAGAGTATAAACTTATTTATGTGGGTATTTTAGGGCCTTGAACTTAATAACTTTCATATATCAACGTAAAAAACGCGAAAAAACATTGTTGTTCAATAGAAAACGCCATACATAGCCATACTCGAACCAAATGTATGGAACAGCAAACTTTTTTCACTATTTCTCTATATTGGCTCCATAGTAAAAGTTGTTCAGTTGGTTTACTAAAGTAACGCATTAAAATTTACACCCTGTATAATGTACAAAATGCAAGTAGATACGATACGGCAGAAACGGCCTTATATTAGCCTTATACGGCATTAAGGCCACGTCACCGGCCCAACAGACACGACTAACAATCGCAAACTCACAACACACGACAACAGGTAACACGATATCAAATCGTCGACACAGCCGCGACCTCTGCCCTCTCCTTTCACTTCTGGCGCCTACAGACGCTACAGGTACATCGCAGGCCACTTCTCACCGATCCCCGCTACCCAATCCGCCGCGTAGCCCCAGCAACGTCCTATGCCGAGGTCCGTACCCCTCTGGGTGCCTCTAGGTCGGTTGCTTAAGTTCATTCATTTTGGCCCGGTAGACCCTTCGTGGTCCCTCCAATAGTCCGCAGTAAAAAGCAGTAATTGCTCCCAGAGCAGAGCTGTAAAGGTCATTTCTAAAAATAAAATAAAAAGGCCACGTCACGTCATTTTCCTACCTGCTCTCCCGCTGGGTAGCAGAGTCTGCTTTTCTTATCTGGTTCTTCCACTTTTTCTCTATCCTCGATGGAGAGCTCGCAACTATCAATTTCCTTTTAACAACATCAGACCAATCTTAGTTTTGGCCTACCTACACTACGTTGACCTGGAGTAAAGTCCACGGCCCTATTTAAAAAACATGACAATTTGTTTACAATGACAATTCAGGGTACATTGCTCAGAATGTTATAGACACATGCTACCTACTGCATGTTTAGCTTTTCGCGTTAGCATCAGTAACCAACAATGTATCATGAATTGTCACTGTAAATTACAGGAGCGAGGGCATCACTGGAGGCTCGGTTTAAAATTAGTCCAGGAGAGCAAAATTACTAAATATGCAATTGATGATAAACCTACAGAAAAAGCTTCTTCTTGATTTATTCTGAAGTCTTACTATATTTTTTTTTACGCTAAAACTATGATATTGCATCGTAAAAATTCCTGTAAACCCTAGTACCTACTATGTGAGTCGTAAACCGCTCTCATGCAGTATTTTGACTTTATTACGGAAAGCACAGGTTTAAGCTTTAGCTACTTTAGCACGTTTTAGCTCCCAGATTGTAGATACGACGTATTTTGCTTTATTTGTTCATACATTGTATAGAGATCAGGACATCCGGCAACGAAGTTGATTGAAACTGAACTTGTCACCTTTATTTGTATGTCAATAAGGTGACGGACCCATGTTAAGGGCCCTATTTAATTAACGCGACAATTATTGTAATATACAATGATAATTGTAATTTACAATGTCAATTGTAAAATATATCCGTATACCTCGAACAACAAACTTTTACCTTCGTTCAAATTGACATAACGAATGACGTGCAAACTGATATATCTTAATTTTCCCATTGTACGACAATAAAGACAATCTGCGTTAATGTTCACCTGAAAACAAACGCACTGTCAAACAGTTCAATTAATATCTTTGTTTGAAACCAGTGTCTCTACCAACTATTTGTACATCTGGAATCAAAACAAAACAATACAATATCCACCTTAAAGTTACGTCCATAAGCCGTAATTTTTTTCGGTAAACAGCAAAATAAGTTTGCTAAATATATTGTTCTAAAGTAAAATATTTGTCCAGATGTATTTTGATGGAGTCTTTGTGCCCGTTATGTATAAATAGTGGTACCAAACGCATCGAGTCGTGTATAGTTATACCGATTTGGTCATATAAAGACCAGCAAAATGCTGCCTATCGTTTTGGTATTACTCGTCGCTTCGGTAAGTTTTTTTTTTTTTTGTGACCTATTTTCTTTTTTATTTAATCTCTTTTCGAATTATTGCCTAATTGGCTTATAGGCCTATGGAAACTAAAGTGTTGGATTTTAAATTATACAGGGTGTAAGTGACAGCCTAGCAAATAGGTACAGAAACGGTGAACTCAGACCATCAAACTGAACAACTTTCACTATGGATCCTACCTCAGGAAAAGCGAAAAAAATCAGCTGTCCCATACATTTTAGTCGGGTAGGTACAGCAGTTTTGTATGGGACAGCAGATTTTTTTTTCGCTCCATAGTGAAAGTTGTTCAATTTGATGGTCTGAGTTCACCGTTTTAGTATTTGCTAGGCTGTCACTTACACCCTGTATGTAGTCTCTACCAGAATTGGAAAATGGGACCAATTTTATAGAATCACTTCGGTGTTTCTCCGTCGTCTGTCAAAGGTATTCAAACCCATAACATTACGGGAACTATAATAGGATACAGGGTCCAACAAATATGCAGGCGGTGTTTTAAGGGAATGATCAGATCATCAGACAACAAATCTGAACGATTTTCACTATGGGATCAACATTGCGAAAAAACATCAGCTGTCCCGTATATAGGGTCCTTCTTAATATGCTGACACTTTTTTAAGGGGATGATCAGACCGTCAAACTGAACAACTTCCTCTATGGGACCAACATCGAAATCGCGAAAAAAAAATCATCACTTCCATACAAAACTGCAAACCTACTCGGAGCCAAACGTATGGGACAACTGTTTTTTTTTTAGCGATTTCGATTTTGGTCCCATAGATGAAGTTGTTCAGTTTGACGGTCTGGTGATCGCCTTAAAAAAGTGTCAGCATATTAAGAAGGACCCTGTATTTGGGTCGAATAGGATTTCAGTTTTCTACGGAACATCAGATTTTTTTGCGATTTCCAACTGTGGTCCCATATATAATTTTTTTCAGTTAAATGATCTTCCTCTTAAAAAACTATCTGCATATTACAGCATAGTACCTACTGTATGACGTTTTCCCGCCACCTTCACCAGGTCGTCGGTCCACCGTGTGAGGGGCCTACCGACGACCTGGTGAAGGTGGCGGGAAAACGTTGGATGAGGGCAGCGCAGGACCGGTCGTTATGGCGATCCTTGGGGGAGGCCTATGTCCAGCAGTGGACGTCCATCGGCTGAGATGATGATGATGATGATGACCTACTGTATAGTAGGTACACCTATGTAGTACCAGATACTTTTTCTTGCAAGACAGGCACGAAAAAATGAGACTGCCAATTTAGCGGCAGGAACGGAAAAACCAAATGTCGAAATTATCAAAATTCAGCATAATTCGAGCTATGCCACATTTTGATACAAAACAACAGAACAGAGTATAGAAGCGTAAACCACCTTATATATTATTTAGCCCTCAACAGGGTTCAATATTACCTGGAAATCCTCGGGTTTACACCTAACTCGTAAATATGTATGGAACGCAAATGTCATCCGGCGGTTTGGAGCGTATATTGAAATTGCGCTTTGCATTGACAAGCCCTAACACATATAATGGAGAACAAAAGGTCTACTCCATAGAAAGGCGTGGTTAACTATTTTAATTATTTGTACAAGATCTCACGTACGAAAGAGACTAAATATAGGGTCCTTCTTAATATGCTGACACTTTTTAAAGGGATGATCATATTAAAAAGTACTGGGGCTAACACAAAAAATTCCCACTGGGTCGAAGTGTTGCTGGCTCGCCAGCCCAAGATAAGATAAAGGAATGATCAGACCTTTAAACTGAACAACTTTCTCTATGGCACCAACATCGAAATCGCGAGAAAAAAAATCTGCTGTTCCTTACAAAACTGCAATCGTACTCGAGCCAAATTACAGGACAGCTGTTTTTTTTTTCGCGATTTCGATGTTTGTCCCATAAAGTTGTTGACGGTCTGATAATCCCCTTACAAAAGTGTTAGCATATTAAGCATGGTACAATTATATACTGCGCCTGGTATTCTCTTCCGATCACGTGACTGACCACGTGACTGACACAAGTCTACGTCATCATACCCTTTTAACATGTTTAGCGGCCATTTTTTTGTGACGTAGGCGTCACTCTGGGAATACAAGACCTTGTTTTTTAGACTATGATATTAAGAAAGACCCTGTATACCTACTGTATTGAATAGATCCACCCCATAGATCAAAAAACAAAAACTTAACTCAACCAGACATTGATTGACGCTATAACACGTAGACACTTGTACAAATTGGCCACTATCGACAAATTCGCTTCGTCAAATCCCCATTGTGAGTTATGAAAACCGTTTCCCGGATGACGGGCCAATCCCGCCGGATCCCGGATCCGTATTCCGGACCACTGAATAACTGTCACCTGTTAATCCTACAGTTTTGTAAATTGAGTTTACCTATCTAATTATGAGATGCTAAATCGAAATATAAATTAATTAAAATCGAGATAAAAGACATGTCACCGTCGATTTATTATAATTAGACTTATTATTATAAGGGATCCTTTTTAATATGCTGACAGTTTTTCAGCGGATAATCAGATCATCAAACTGAACAGTCAATGAATTCAGAATCGAATTTCTGTGTCGGTATTTTGATAGATTTCCGCTAAAATATCTTGTTTCAATGCTATTTGTATGGAAATCCGTCAAATTCGTGCGCATTGCACCCCTGGGATACAGACGTAGGCGGGGGCGTGGTATCACGGGACACGTGCGCGCGTCCCCGCTTCACCGCACTCACTGTCACTACACTATACACCCTCCCCGCGCCCCGCACGGACCATGGGAGTGCCGCGCACGAACTTGACAGTCTATAACAATTTCTTTTTTCCACAGAGCGCGTTCGCCGCTCCATCCGTCTCCGTCTCCCAATATAACATCAACGAGATCCCTTACGCCCGGGACAATGGAAAACAAGTCTCCAGGTGAGTTCCACATTTGCCCCAGCTCGCAGTAGTGTTGCCGAACTATCGGATAGTTTTACTATCGATGCCGACTATCGATTCGATCGATAATGTCGATATGTAATTATCAGAACTTCGATTGCAATTTATGAGCAATATCGATACTACATATTGCACTCCATTAATAAATTGTCATGATCCAAACTATCGATAGTGTTGCTATCGGTCTGCTATCAATAGAAAATCGATATACTATCGATCGGCAATACTAGATCGCAGGCACAAAATAATCAAACAGAAGAGCGGTTTCACGCAACGATCGAAACAGGTTCACGCACACCGCACATTATGATGCGCACGTCACACTCGCACGCTGATTGTAGTAGCATACTTATTAGCAAGGCCGCCAATCGATATTTGGAAGCTAAACTTCTAGAGCTCCGTACAAAATTATCTTTCTTAATATTCAGTCATCCTTTCGCAATGACATGAATGATGAGTCATAAAGTAAACCAGAAAAATCTTCCTTGTCCAGGTAAAACGACCATTCCTTACTTATTAACTTATGTGTGCTCCTGAAGAATTTTGGCCAAGGTCACTGCTGTTAATCCGATGGTGATAATTTCCTTATTGAAATGCACGTATACAGGGTGAAATTGATATCATTGGCATCCTTTTAAACTAAGAGTCTACCCATCAAACAGAACATCATTTGCTATGGGAGCAAACCAATCGAAGCAAAAAAAATCTGCTGTTGCATACATTTGAGTCGAGTAGGCATTGCAGTTTAGTATGGGACAGCTGATTTTTTAGTTGCTCCGATCAGTTTGCTCCCATAGTAAAAGTTGTTCAGTTTGATGGGTAGACTATTAGTTTAAAAGGATGCTAATGATATCAATTTCACCCTGTATATGTCTTGTAAGGAAAACTACCATATAACACGAGTAATTTCTTCCAGCTACCTGACCGACCGTGCGTTCGAGACCGTCGACGGTGGTGACACAAACATCTACATCCTTACCATCCAACAGATCCTGAATGATCTGGCCAACCAACCAGATGAGAAAACCCAAGCCATCGCTCTTGCCCAAACCACTGGCATCCTTGGAGAGCTCATCTACACCACCCCAGGAGACGCTTGCCCAGCTGCTTCTGTACGTTCTTGCTTCTTCATTCTGCTATATTACGGTCGACGATGAGCAAGCACGAATCCAAACTTTGGGTTCGGGGACATTCAATTTCAGGGGGGATTTTCATTAAGAAAAACTATGAAAGACTTATAAATGTTATCGCTGTTCCATACAAATTTTCGGATAATGGGGGGGGATAAATCCCACCTGTCCGGGGAGATAGGTGGGATCCAAGGGGGCCCTGGATACGTGCTTGACGATAAGAAACATAAGTAGTCTTTATTATCCATAAATTTGGGGAAAATTCGATCAGACACATTTGAAACAAAAAATGACTACTAAGGGCGTCACATCACACAATCGAATTTTGAGTGTATATACCGATATCACCTTCGATCAACAATAGATATCACCGCGATATTTTTACGACGCGAAAATTGAGATCAATAAGTTTCGCGGTGGAATCGCGGCGATAACGCTCAGTCAGTCTTACTTGTGCCCTAAAATCTCAGCAATTTAGTTGCGACGTCGTTGCCGTACCTACAGTTACGCATATACTGAAAAATCGCTTGTTTGACGGGTCTCTAAAAAAATTGGTCACTCATACTAACTGGAATTTCCATTGTAACCCTACACTTCTTGAAGTTTCAACTGCGGATTTCTTGCAGGCCATCGACGCCTTCGTCGGAGGACGCGGATCTCAAGCTGCTCGCAGCTACCTGGTCCGCCTGGCTCAAAACCTTGAAGCCATCGCTCAAGCCGCTAACAACCCTAACACTTTCCGTTACTCCGTAAGTACTCTAATTTCTTAAGATAATCAAGCTGATCCAGAGAAACGGGCTGGCGTTTGGCTTCAGCTCACCTAATGGGAAGTGTACATGAAGTCGAGGATGTGACTTCAGCCCGGAAAAAGCCTTTAAAAATATATTGATTGTATTTGTTTAGAAAAATCGACGCAGAGAGAAAGTTGCAAATCTTACAAGCTCTTGTTATAAAAGAGGATGCGATCCTTTCTATGCAGTTTGATGGAATATAGATATTACGTATATATGCAGTCTTGCACTACGTCTTGTCGTACACACGGCGACACATCAAGCTACGACAACCAAAATAAGCTGACCGCGCGTAGGTAAAGTAATGTATAACATCGCGCTGCCAGCTTATGTTGGTTTTGCGTGGCTTGATGTGTCGCCGTGTGTACATTGGTGGAACGGGGAAGATGGAATCAGGTCATGTAGCTCCTGAACACATTCGCCGAAGTAACCGATAACAGTTTCTTGGGTATATCTTATTTAATTCATTAACTTATATTATTTTTGGGATAACATACTATACTACTAATATGTCCATTGATTGCCGCTTATTTATGATTTTCCAATGATTTTATATCAGTTTACAATATTATCAAAAATGTTTAATTCCCCCAATCTATTTCTAGATCCGCAATTCAATTATTCCCATTGCGAATGCATCAAAAGCTTTCGGCCATTAATCAAACTTCCTGAGAGGTCGTTTATCATTCGGCTAGTTCTAACATTGTCTCTGAACGCCATTCAGGGCAGTATTGTTCGATTGTTATTATTATTGATGATTTTTCTCACATACTTCTGCTAGATGAAGATTAATCTGTGTTGGAAGGCAAAGAGGTGGAATTTTATCTTTGTAGAAATTGTCTTCGTTTCTTTAAAGTTAGGCTAGTTTTTATAAAGAGGCATTATAAAGCATTGAATTTGTGCCTTGTATCTTTTTGTGATGTCGTAGCTTTAGAATTAAATAACTGATTAAAGCTGCTATATTTTTGTATAAGGGTTGTTAACCACGATCAATAAAAATTGTTTTGGTTATGTCCAAAGTATGTTGTCCACACCTTGTTGAAGGTTAAGTTTCCCTTGATGAGCCTGCGTAACATTACAGAGGTGAGTTAAAATGGAGTCAAATTGGCGGTTATCTCCATAGTATCTCACTCAAATTTGACGTTTAGAAGTGACCTGTGTTGCTCTCACCTCTGTCATGTTACGCAGGCAGTTGTAGAATCATGGCAGCGCGACATAGCAAAGCCGTTCCTTATCTGTCTAGAGTAATCTAGACGAAAGGCGCGGGATAACGTTGTCGCGCCCATCTTTTACTAGGCTCTCTCTGGAGTTCTTATAATTAATGTACGGAAACACAAATAATTTATTTAAATAGAAATAAAAACCTTATTCAACAAACAACTCTTTCGCGACACCTTATTGCGAGAATAAATAAGATTTTCTTTTTCGAAAATGTTTGTGTTTACCTATCTAATGATTTCAGGCTGCTCCACGATCAAGCTGCGCCGGAAACGGCAGGAACTACCAATTCGAAGCCGCTTGGGATTCCATCCTGGCCAAGACCAGCCCATACACCCTCCCGTACGTATCTTCACCATCTTTCTAACTGCTAGATATCTTCTAATATTCATCATCATCATATCAGCCGATAGAAGTCCACTGCTGGACGTAGGCCTCCCCCAAAATGGGGGGATTTGCCATAATCGCCACGCTTGGCAGGCGGGTTGGCGATCGCAGCTGGATTGAATGTGTGTACTCAGAGGATGCTCCGGGTCCCATCCTCCAGTAGATCCCTTAGTCGCCCTTTACGACACCCACGGGAGAAAATGGGGTGGTGCTATTCTTAGCTGACACCACACGGACTCTAATATTATCACTGTAAAATAATGTTACGATATGTGACGCATCAATTGATTTGGATGAAACTTGAAACACAAACAGTTTTTAAAGTCAACGCAGAAGGATTCGCCGGCAAGTGTTAGTAATTGATAATTCTTAGCCAACTTCATCAAATTTTCAAGCAGATGGCCTCCGCCTTGTTTTGGGCATGCAATTGCACTCATTATCAGCATTTAATCTCACTATACATCTTCCTAGTCTATTACGGAACCGCTAGTGCGACCTGTGTATATCTTTCGACGAGGAGTTCATATAGGTATGGCGAATAAGTTCTTTCTTCAGCAGACAAGACAAGATACATACATACATATACTCGCGCCACTACCCCACAGGGGTAGGCAGAGACTATGGCTCGCTACACACTACGATTCTGACATACTTCTCTCGCCTCATCCACTTTTATACATCTCTTCATGCACTTTCGTCGGTTGAGCTTACTACGCACTTGTATTTTTCGGAGAAGACCATTTATTTGGTCATGGTAAGTTCTCCTCGGAAGCCCTCTCTCGACTGTTCCACTCACATTGGATCGATAAATCTCCCTAGTGAGATTACTCTCATTCATCCCCTGTACGTGTCCGAACCATCTAAGTATACCTCTTTCAATCCTGGTTACCACATCATCCTTCAACTTACACCGATCCCTTATCACAATGTTTTTGATTCGGTCGGTCACTGTAACACCAGCAACTGCCTCCGTGGTCTAATGGTTAAGAGCATTGGGCTCTTGACACGGAGGTCGTGGGTTCGATTCCCACGGGGGACACCTAGTGATATGTCACTTTGTGGGTTTTTCCCCAGTTGGTTAGGACATTGCAGGCTGAATCACCTGATTGTCTGAAAAGAAAGATGATTCCGTGCTTCGGATGGCACGTCAAGCCGTTGGTCCCGGCTACTATCTCTGGTGGTGGTAGTCGTTAGATAAAAACCACGTCAGAGGCCGTCAGGCGGTCTGAAAAAACTCTGACACCAGGGCTCTGCTCACACGATAAGAAGAAGAACTGTAACACCACACATACTTCGTAAAGAGCGCATTTCCACTGCATTCACTCGACTTTCATTCCTTTTGCTCCATACCCAACATTCGCTCCCGTACATAAGAGTAGGAACCAACACACCATTGTGAATAGCCAGACGTGCCCGTTTTGATACAAACCGGCTACTCACTACGGCGTGTGCAAGAGACAAAACAAACAATTTATAAAACCGTTAGGAAGTCAAGAAAACCAACGAGGAAAGCAGACTTTGCCAACGTGAGCAATTCGTAGAAACCTAATGACAAGTCAACCTAACATGTTATTTTTCTTCCAGACTCTTGAACGAGGAGTACTGCGCAGCTAAACGTCTGTACACTGCTTTCAACACTCGCAGCAACAACGTTGGTGCCGCAGTCACTGCTGGCGCTCTCCCAGAAGTCTACGGAGCTTTCAAGAAGAACCTTCCCAAAATCGCTAACGTAAGTTGATCTACACAGGGTCTCGTTTTGCTGGTGGAGGAATCGCCAAATCTTGAAGTCTTTCTCTAGAATATTATCTATCCAGATAAGAAAATATAGATTGGTATGAATCCATATCCAATTCATTCTAACTAGCTAGGTATAGGTATATCGACGTCATGCCTTCCGCTGCGTCGAGCGGGAAACGCGTGCAAATGGACCACCCTGTGTGGATTTGTTTGTGGAAAAATCAAAGAGCACCGCTACCGACATGCCATATATGTGCCAAATAGTTTTTCTACCTCGACGTTTGTACGTAACACCGACTTCTCTCAAACGGTGAAGGAAAACATCGTGAGGAAACCTGCATATGCTGAATAAGAAATTCGGTTGCGTATGTTAGCCCACCAATCTGTATTGGTCACGTGTGGGTGGCGCCTCCTTGAGGGAAGAAGACCAGTGCCCAGCAGTGGGACGTATACAAGGTTCCACTTAATATGCTGACGCTTTTTAAGAGGATGATCAGGCCATCAATCTGAACAACTTTCTTTAGGGGGACCAAGATCGAAAAGGCGAAAAAAATCAGCTGTTCCATACAAAACTGCAATCCTACTCGACCAAAATGTATGGAATCTGATCATGGATCTGATCTTTAAAAACCGACAACTAAGAAAGACGCTATAATAGGCTAATAATAATAACGTTTAATAAAATCTCACTAATCAAATGTCAATTTTTGGATGTTTAGATGTTCGTCACTCAATCACGTATAAACGGCTGAAGGGATTTGGATGAAATTTGGCACATAGATAGAATAAATGTTCGGGATTAACACCAGGATACTTTTTTGAGTGCCACGCAGATGGAGTCGCGGGCAACAGCCAGTAACTAATAAACGTAAGCATTAACTACCTACCTTTCTAATGAAACTTTTCTGTTGACAGTTCTTCAGAGTGGTCGCTTCTGGACAAGACGCACGGGCTGCCGCAGCCGTTGCCAAGTACAGCCTCCTCAACTAAACAAACATATAAAACAGCATATATCCCTATATGTGACCAAATATACTCAGATCAAAAAGGCAGACTTATACCACATAGGAAAGTAAATGCAGAGTTCCTTTCTGTACCAACCTTTCTATATCTGTATATAAATTATATATTCGTGTATATACTTATACATAGGGAACATTACAAGACATAGAAGTATTAAAACTTTATTATTTTGTTAATGTTTCCTGTCACATCGAAAATAAACATCCTTTATGTAAATATACATTTTATATTCGAAACTAAAACGACATGGCTTTTTATTTCGGTTATATGAGAATATTTTTCTAAGACATTAAAGATGTATCCAATCGTTCTGATATTGCAATTATTTTGTTTTATTTATTCAAAAATATTAAATGATTATTATTTATTTAAATTATGCATGTTTTATTCGATTATAATACTCAAGATGCATAGTTAATAGAAGATGCATTAGTTTACTTGCAACATTCCATTATTAACGGAAGTGACATACCTACTTGCATATTATTACACTATACAGGGTGTTGTAAAATTAAATGCGTTACCAAGGGAGTCAGTTGCCTCAAGTAGTTGCTGTCAAGCTAGCCTAATTTGACAGTCAGTCAGATGTGCTCTCTTGTGGGGCAAAACAAGCAATCTGCGATAACCGTACACACATTGAAAAAAAACTAAAAAGTTAAAAAATAATATTGCAGCCTATGACTTTTTCGTTCGCATCATAAGAACATTAATTTGTTTTATTGAAGTCGCTGTCAAGCCGGTACGATTCGCGACATGGCTTGCATTTTTTGGCTTGGCTTGACACCGACTTCTATAAAACAAATTAATGTTCTTATGATGCGAACGAAAAAGTCATAGGCTGCAATATTATTTTTTAACTTTTTAGTTTTTTTGAAGGCGGTTTTAATTTTTTGTTAAAATTTTGTTTATTTCATAATTTTCAGTGGTGAATTCATTAGTTCGATTTAATAGGAGTGCTTTAAATTAAGAAACGCACTAGTCGGCAGTACGATTTTCGAAGGTTCCCCTCGATTTCTCTGGGATGCCATCATCAGATCCTGGTTTCCTTATCATGGGACCACCCTTGAGATATCTCCTTTCCAAAAAAAAAAGAATCATTACAATCGGTTCATAAACGAAGAAGTTATCCGCGAACACACATTAAAAAAAAAAAAAAATATACGGTCGAACTGAGAACCTACTCCTTTTTTTGAAGTCGGTTAAAAACGAAACTCTCGAATCTCAACATACTTAAGAGGGTGCTTCAGGCATCCAAATTGAATAATTTTTACTACGGGAGAAATTATTGAAATCTATCTCGACCTCTCTCTCTAAATATATTCCATAAATTTAGGTCAACTACACATTGAAATTTTCAATGGAACAACTAATTTTTTCGCGATTTTAATAATTGGAAAAAAAAAAACAATTTGGATGCCTGATGCAAATTTTTTTCCATAAGTTGTGAAAGTTATTCAGTTTTATGGTCTGACACCTCCTGAGATATGGAACGTACTGATTTAATTTTACACCCTGTATACTATAGAGATGGTACGTGTTAGATGGTATATCACGGGGTTTAACACTGGCCACTGTGCTAGATTGAATTTGGAACGCATAGCCGTTAAATAGTAAAATAAGCAAAGCGATAGGATTTTATTCTATCCCGGGTATTAACGAGAGACAGACGTATTGTTTTATTGTAATTTTATCTAAAAGAAAATATACTCGTCTACAAGTTATCAAGTGTGTTTCTTCTACAAAACCTCTCGCAGCCAAGCAAGGTGCAGTATGCACATCACAATACCCTCATGACCATAATCCCTTTCAGGGTCACCAAAAACGTATGTACAACAAAAAAGAAATCAACTTGTTTGGATTACTATAAACGGGTGGAGCCACGTGCAAATCGGAGAGTAGCCGATACGCTAAGTTCGTAAGAGTCGTAACCGTCCACCAACAGACTCGCAATTCAACATAATAAAATTATACCTATTGAAAACATATCAGCGCCCGCGGCATGACGCCTCGATAAACGTTTTATCGCGCCTGCTAACTCGTTCATTCGCGCGCAAAAAGAAAGAAAGCTAGGGCTCCTTGGAAACGGCTTGACCGATTCTTATGAAATTGTTGTGTATATTCAGTAGGTTTGAGAATAGGACGTAAAGTAAAAAAAAACGTTCAAGTGTGTGTCGGGAAAAAAACGGGCGTTACAACGGGCGTTGCAACGCACGCCGGGCACAGCTAGTAATTTATAGGAAAAATCCGGTAAAACAATATAACAAACTTGAACTTTCCTTTGAAAACTTCGCAAGTTTCTTAAGTCTTGTATTTTGATGCTACTTTACGAGAAAATTAGTTTAGTATAGTTTCTGAAGTTGTATAGCTTATCATGTTAATATTCAACGAGTTATTAAAGTATTTATAAAGCAGTGGTGTCTAGTGGCGAGTAAGCTTACCTGCCGTGCAGGAGACGATGGCACAGCCCGGACCATAAAGTTATTATACCTGTCGGAATAGAGGAACTGACATGAGTTGTCAAATGAAACCGTTTTTTGTGAATTTGTCGGCACTTATCGCCACCCTAAAACTTCGAGTTCTGTGTATAATTGTGAATCTAACGTGAAATCGTAGGTAATTTAATGAAATAGTGTTAGTATATTTCACAAAATAATCTACGATTTCACTTTAGATACACTAATTATTCACAGAGCACGAACGTTTACCCTGTCGATTGTGCCGACAAGTTCCCAAAAACGGTTCTATTGCCTCGCATCACGTATCTCTTTCTGTTATACAGTGGCGCCGCTAGGTACATCTCGCTCTCTCAGCTGTCAGTACCTCTATATAATACCTTTATGGCCCGGACACTGAATACAAAAAATTTAATTTGACAAGATGACGTCAGCACATGCGACACAAAAGAAATTGAACCTTATGTCTTCTTCTTAGGCTTAGACTATGTATATACTAACGTTCTTAGGTAACGAGTAACCAGTGCGAAGTAACCAGAGAGCGGTAGAGGGGGTGAGGTAAAAAGTTGGTGGGAGAAAGGGAGTGTCCGTACTGTATCTAGTAATAGATACTCTTTCTTATACCCTGTGGCGATGGTTCGATCCCCGCCGGCAAGGAGCGCGATTTTTGAACAACACACGTTGTAAATGACAAATGATGAAAATGACAAAAATAATTACTATGGAGATTACATAAATATATTTATATACGAGCTTTTACCCGCGACTTCGTCGGCATAAATTATATACCAGATTTTAAGTCAGATGATAAGCTATCAAACAAAAAAAGTTTCATCAAAATCGGTTCAGTAGTTTTTGCGTGATACTCGAACAAACAAACACCCAAACAAACAAACAAACAAACAGACAAACAAACAAACAAACAGACAGACAAAAAATCCAAAAACTTGTGATTTGGAATCAGGGACATCTAAAAACCATATTGTAATCTTTTTTTTGTAAATATCTTCAATGTACAGACACACTTCTGTTACAGTTTTATAATAGTTTAGATACGATAGGAGATTATGCATCATTCTACTTCTGATGTTCAAAAATCGCCACCCTAGGCCGCCCTCCTTACCAATGAGTTTTTCTGAATTTATGTACGATTTGTAACACCACTGGCTATTGGGAGTCATATGCAGTTTCGAAAACTGTCGTAGCGAAGCACGCTAGTGCGAAAAACTTTTTAACTGCCTCATACGTTCGAAACATTGTACGTTCGAATCATGTAGTAGCGAAAACCGTTGTAGCGAAGCACGCTGCTGCGAAAAACTTTTTGATTGCCTCCTCGTACGTTCGAAAACTTGTCAGATTGAATTATGTAGTCCCGAAAAAAAATCGGTACTATCGTGGCCTAAAACTAGTACCTGACAACAGACGACTTCGTACGCGCAAACCACTGATTTTAAAAACTCATAACTTTGATTGAGATGATAGAAAATTCATTAATAATTTAAAAGCTTTATATCTTCGTAATTATATCATAAATGCAAATTTTATTTGTGACGCGGCATCTAGATTTTCTAATCTATTTTTCTAGATATAAAATATTACTTATATTAATACCGTCTACGCGTATTATGCGTCAAACTTTTGTATGAAATTGACAACTCTCGAACCATCTTCAATCTTAATCATCCCCTTTAGAGGCCTATTACAAGCTCAGTGGCGCCCTCACCACAATAATAAAGATTTTTTCAATAAAGAAAGCCTGAATTAAAAAAGTGATACTGCCATAAACTACAAAAGCCTTCAAGCTATTTTCATAGAATACGTTTGTAGGTTTTTTATTGGTCTAAACATACAAATTGAAAAAAGAAAAAAAAGAAATTATCTATAACTGGAATGTTTAGAACCTGTAAAAGTATTGTATAACAATAGCTTGAAGGCTTTTGTAGTTTATTGGAGTAGCACTTTTTTAATTTAAGCTTTCTTTATTGCGAAATCTTTATTATAGTGGGGAGGGCGCCACTGAGCTTGTAAAAGGCCTCTTAAATGTTAATCCAACTCGGCCCAAATGTATGGGATAGCATTTTTTTTTCGGCCCTATAGATAGATATGATATCGATAATGTTGTCGATAGTATCAATACTATCGATATCTCAGAATAACCAACATTATTTATTGATACGATTTTATGCAATACTATCGATAATATCGATACTATTGCATCTAAATACTATCGAATACTAATAAAAGCGTCTTTGGCAACTTCATAATTCAATCTGACAAGTTTTCGAACGTACGAGGAGGCAATCAAAAAGTTTTTCGCAGCAGCGTGCTTCGCTACAACGGTTTTCGCGACTACATGATTCGAACGTACAATGTTTCGAACGTATGAGGCAGTTAAAAAGTTTTTCGCACCAGCGTGCTTCGCTACGACAGTTTTCGAAACTGCATATGACTCCCCTGGCTATTCGGTGAAGGAAAACATCGTGAGGAAAACTGTACCAACTGCAACTGCAACAACTTCCTCTATGGCACCAACATCGAAATCGCGAAACAAATATCTGCCGTTCCATACTTACCAAACTGCAAACCCCGAGTGGGTTTGCAGTTTGGTCAAATGTATGGGACACCAGATTTTTCCATAGGTGCAAAAAATAATTTTGTGGTGGGACATACAGTGTTTTTTTTAATATGCTGACACTTTTTTAAGGGGATCATCAGACTATCAAACTGAACAACTTTCTCTATGGGACCAATATCGAAATCGCGAGAAAAAAATCGGCTGTCCCATACATTTCAGTCGAGTTATGTTTGCTGCGGCATTTTTTTTCGTGATTTCAGTGTTGGTCTCATAGTAAAAGTTGTGCAGATTGATGGTCTGAAGCACGCTTTTTTAAGTAATTGTCCCATTAAATTTTACACTCTGTATACTTTCATGAAAACAAGAACAGAGCAAAAATTGTTAAACAATATAATGGCCTCGATTCTGAGTGTAGCACGACTTAACTAAACTAAATTTATTCCTGTCACTTTCTAAAATAAGATTAAGAAAAGAGACAGAAAACCAACAGCTGACTTTAGTGCTGTCAAAGTGACGTTAAATGCGCAAAATAAGATGCCATCATAATGTACATTGTACGCATCATCTTATTTAAAGCGTTTTTGGGCGTTTAACGTCACTTTGACAGCACTAAAGTCAGCTGTTGGTTTTCTGTCTCTTTACTTAATCTTATTTTAGAAAGTGACAGGAATAAATTTAGTTAAGTTAAGTCGTGTCACAGTCCGAATCGAGGCCATTGGCTACGAAACCCTATTTAGGACTGTCGAATACACTCTTGGCCAGTTTTTAACAATAAGGATAATAATATTTAGTTTCCTGCCTCGACCAGTTACCGTCCGACTGTTGCTCGCCGACGAGATAGAATTTATAATTAAAAGTTATTGCATAGATCATTTCATTAAAAAAGTGTTAAGTTATGATGAAACAGAAATTTAGATTGATATTCGAATTAATGTTATTGACACTTTGTAATGGCCAATGTGACCGGGGTTTGTAATTTTGTCTTAATCTTAACTGTAAGTATGTACACACGGCGACAGATCAACCTACCCATAGTTGAACTCTATGTTCATGGACATAAGGTCCAACTATGGGTAGGTTGATCTGTCGCCGTGTGTACCTACATAAAGATATTTAATATTTGTGTCTGTTTGTTTGTTCGAGCATGACGCAAAAACTACTGAACCGATTTTGACGATTGTTTTTGAGAGCTTATAATTTGACTTAAAATCTGGTATATAATTTGTGCGGACGAAGTCGCGGGTAAAAACTTATATTATATCCTGCCAGGCAAGCCGCCTAGTTGGCCAGTGTGCGTTGTCTGTGTGTTGTGCGTATACAGGTCGTTAGCGTAGACATTTTGATAGGGGATTGTACTCATTATACTGAACAACTTTGCCAATGGAACAATAGGGAAATTCGAAAAAAAGTGGACTTTTCATACAAACTTTCGATCAGCTTATTGCATTTTTCATTTCGAATTACTTACAGGTTTCTTATGGAAAGTTGTTCAATATCATGGGTACAAGTAGGTAATGCAACTGTTTACCGCAACACTCTGTATATTATAACATATATATTGTGTGTCGGTGTGTGTATGTGTGTGCGTATGTGTATGTGTGCGAATATATGCGTGTGTACGTGTTTGTGTGTCGGTGTGTGTGTGCGTAAATGTTTGTTTGCCGGTTAACTTGTCTGTAAATATATGCACACACACACAAATACGCAGGCACACATTATGATATGTCGTCATCGAATGGTAGAGTAGCGGTACTGGCGTTGGTGTTTGATAAAATAAAATAACTTTAACTATAAATTGTAATTTCCAGAAAACTTCTATCCTTACACCAAAGATCATAACTTAAGTAAACAAAAGAATACATTACACTTATTAGAAAACAGGCTTCCTAAAAGTGTAAATGACATATTTATAAGTACGGTTAAAAAAATGGGATTTAAGGTGGAAGAAATACCAAATAATTGTTCAGATTTTGACCAAGTAAAAGCGACATTGATAGTTGATGAATTTTTGCAGTAAGTATAATCTATAGAACCGCTTGATGGAAAAAATAATATCCCTACTAGGTAATAAGGTAAAAATGATTTCGCTTTTTATATGGCTACTACACAATTCCATATCATAAGATAACAATCGAAAATGATATCGTTTCCCAATCTTAACTGTGCAACTGTCAACTTCAAGTCATTGGAAGTGTGGATTATACGGTAATTGGCATAAAATAGGCGCCGAGACAAGGGTAGGTGAACTAAAGAGAGCGAGTGAATTCAATGCTGCTAACCTAGCGATTTTGATAGCTCAAAGTTCACGGCAAAAAAATGTATTATAACTTTATAACATCACAAACAAACATTTATCTTTTACAGCAACGTAATCAATTTGCGAATAACAGATATATTAGAAAAAGAAATAGACGACAAACTAGAATACCTTGGTTTTACAACACCGAATATAACAAATATAAAATGCATAGGAGATGGTAACACGACAATCGACGTGGATCAATGTTTAATAAGTTACAACGAACGTTGCAGCGTAAAATTAGTTAGTAAAAGTATACTGAAATACAAGCTACTCACTGACGTCATAACTCATTTTCATGTTGATAAACCACAAGATCCAGAAGAAGAATCTAACTGGAAGAGATATGAAACCATTTCAAAGGATATAACAGAAGAACCCATTCAAAAATGGAGCATCCTGGTGTGTTTTAATGACCACAACACATCAATCATTACAAAAAATCTCAAATACAGAATCAATCCACAACAGTTCAGAAATATACCAGTAAGATTCGTAAACAAATGTGCAATAAATGATTATTCAATACATGATTTATTCGCGATTGTTACACCGAAACCATTTGAACAGGAAAACAATGTTTTAATACCAGTCTTGTTTTATGAAACACCATATTTATTAAAAGAAAATAAGGATATGTTTCCAAATCATATAGAATTGTATACAAATCATTTTAACGTTTTGAAACTGGGACTTATGAAGTTTCTCGAATTGAAACAATGGAACAGAGTAGCAATAATAACAGATGATTCGCCTTATAGTGAAAACTTTGGGAAAGATCTGAT
Source organism: Agonopterix subpropinquella (assembly GCA_922987775.1). Lineage (NCBI taxonomy): Eukaryota > Metazoa > Arthropoda > Insecta > Lepidoptera > Depressariidae > Agonopterix > Agonopterix subpropinquella. The sequence goes on along the minus strand of OV277709.1, from coordinate 15,658,729 downwards.
TTCGCTTTTTATTGACAAAGAAATGGTGTACATAGTTAAAGACTGTTTGCAAAGAATTTGTGAATTCACGCAGGTAAATAATTCCTGACAATTAATCTTAATCATCCTTTCGTCATCTCTATTTTAATCGCGCCTATCAATAAAGATTGATGGTTTTGAACCCGGGAATCGCCTCTCACATCGCAATCCAAGGATGCCATTGTTTGCACCGTATTCAATCGGTATCAAATCGACATGCGTTTTAGTTTCATTTTGATTATTCTTCTTTAATAATATAATTTCATACAATGAAAGCGATGACACTCTATCAGTAGCTATAGTCGTAAAATGCAATACATCGATTATATATCGATCAATGATCGAAAACTTATACAAAAGCCCAACAGATCTCGGTTTCAAATCTCGCTCGCTTGAATTTTGTCAATCTTTCACATAGAAATCATTTGCTATGTCTGTGGTATTCTAATTACCATTTAAAATCGGCAGGCACTGAGATCGCTGAAACATCTAGAAGCCACCATAATAATAGCAAATGTCGAAGAGAAATACGCGATGAAACTAATGGAAGCAGCGAAACAAACCGAAATGACATTCGCTCAAGGAGTTATGTGGATTTGGCGCGATTGGCCTTTTGAAGACGATCAATCTACTATGGTAATTAGTACACATAAATATGTGGCAGGAATATTCCAAATATCATCCAGATTATTGTCAATCGACTCCAGTTCTCGCAATATGACGGACTACTTACTGTAAGAACTAAAGTGTATTATATTACCAATTAGGATAATTGATGCAACGTTTTCTACAGAAACACGCACACATAAGCACATACCTTTGGGTTTGATTACGTTGAAAAACGATGGAAAAATTAATCATTGTTCCATACAAATATTCGGATTTCGAATAAGTCCCTGGATAGTGGATTCGTGCTTGTCCTGTGATAACAAATTACTGTTGGCCTATCCAGGGTCTCAAAATGGAATAACGTGTGATTATAAATATTTTTCAGAACATGGGTGACGTTTTTTCTATATTTTCAACCGAAAAACCATTGACTACAGACTATAGAAACAACAAAAACGGAGATTTATTAGAATCCAATAAAATTATCAACGGTGTCAACATTATCCGTCGAGTATGGAAGATCATGAAGAAAGGCGTTGATAGACAACTCGAAATAAATAAAACAAAATTGTACAGGTAGTTAAACATCAGCTCATTTTTACATCATTCCTATTCTTTTTTCTCACTTTCATAAAAAAAATTAATAAACCTCTTGGACATTCTCAAATAGAGCATCTAGTCCCAATCGAAGTATCAGAATTAAATCTAGACTTGTATTATGATGACTAGACAACCTATCATTGCCATTGGTCATTGCGTTCATTTTTTTAAATACGCCCTACGAACTAAACCAAATATCTATACTTGTAAAAATAATTTGAATGCCAAAGATGCACTATAATTTTACTGATGATATGAGGGCTGGTAGCTTTTCAACGCATCACTTTGGCCACTCAGAGGGCCCATGCTTCTATTCTTTTCGGAACCGTTCCGCAAGGTGAGGTTTTTGCGGAAGTTTTCTTTTTGTAGGATACCTATAATAATTATCATATTTGTTTTTGTACCTTAATATTAATGAAGTGTAGACTATAATCGAGCGGGGAAATTCCGTCAGCGAGATAATTATCCCTCATTATGACGTAATACGTCATAAGTTTATAACTTTTGTTGTATAAGCCCTCGGTCAGTAGGTTGAGAAAAAACATGTTTATTCGATTAATATACAAATATAAGTTATTTATAACTTTTCTTCTGTAAGCTCTTAGTTATTCCGTAATTAGCTTTTTGACGTAATTACCCAAGACGAAAAAGTATCTGCGGAAAGACTCACCGCAGAGAGAATTCTATGTAGTGGGAAATAATTGCAAAGGTAACTCTCTCGTAACTGACAAACTTGTAAATCTCTTGAATAAATTATAATTTTGCTTATTTCAGGAATATCAGAAACCGCATTCGGAATACAAGCTTCTTTATTACCGAACCGTGGGTGCATTTAAGAAAAATATCTTCAGGAAACAGTGCAGTTATATGCTCATTGCATATCCCTAGAGGAGCTTCAAGCACCGATAAAGTGGTTGTGACTCATATTGATAACAGATTGAAACTACCATCTGATCTCAGATCGCCGTGTACATTTAGGAGCTATAAATTCGACAACCCTTGCGACGACACGTTGTTACTTCTAGAAATGTGCGTTGTTTGTGGTTTCTTAGTATCCGTTTTTGTAATAATAATTTTTTTTAAGAACTGTGCCCGTAGTTTTGGTTACAGCCAAATGTAAGTTAAAAGTTTTGTCACATAATTAACCTTTTACCGTCAATGTCGTATATACCAACGAAACTAATATGTGCTAATAGGTAGTTTTTGTGATTTCTTTACAATAAAAGAAAGACCTAGAAAGTGTTGTTGATTCAATTTTATTTCTTCTACAAGAAACAAAAATCCATAGTAAATTCAACCAAGATTTTTAATCAGTTCCTTGAGGTACCGAATGTCTTTCTTGTCATGAATCTCGTCATCCTCAAGGTCTGCCGGCGGTGTTGTACGGGTGGCGGTCTTGGGCCCAGGCAGGTCAAGAATGAAGCTTCGTACCTGATACATAAGGTTTAAAATTGAAATTATAAAACATAATACCCTATACATACCCCACTTAAATTACATTCGGCACTTTTAGGGTCCCCTCACACTAGCGTCTTTCGAGCGTCGTCGTCTTGCCGGCGCTCACGCAGCGTCGACGCGACGCTGGCGCGACGTTGCCTACAGTCAGTGTGAAAATGGATTCCGACGAAGAAACACTACTGTTAACGTTACTGCTAAACCGAAAATTACGTAAAAGAAAAAGGAAACGTCATCGTCGATTTTGGGAAGATCCTATGTGGAGTTTTCGACTTCAGGAAAGCGATTATTTCGTATTGTATTGTAAACGTATAAAAAATAACAAAAACAAGCTCTCTATACTGCCAACGTTATAACTGCGGATGGCGAGAGACGCGCTAGCGAGCAGAGCAGCAGCGCGGGGAGAGGGGGTTGCGTTGTGCATTGTACTTGTTCGCAAAAAACGTTGCGCTGGCGCCGCGCTAACGCGACGCCGGCGCTGCGTAAACCGGCGTTCGGCAGTGGTTCAGCGCTGGCGTCGCGACGACGTCGCGCCAGAGTCGCGTCGACGCTGCGTGAGCGCCGGCAAGACGACGACGCTCGAAAGACGCTAGTGTGAGGGGTCTCTTATAATTATATTCCGTGCCCTAGCTTTCTTTCTTTTTGCGCGGACGAACTAGATAGCAGGCGCGATATGACGTTTATCCCATGCCGCGAGCGCTGGTGGTTTAAACTCTAAACCACCCATTTTAATATTACTAGGGTGTTTTGTTACACCCTGTATACTTTAAAGATGTAAACTCTGCGATGCAATCAACTAGGTATCTACAGCCCCGGATCTAGGATTTTTCCGACCCGGGGCAAAAACTTGACATTGGCGCCCCTCCCCTCCAAGGGAGTAGCCATAATTTTTTCCAGGGGTGGCCAGGTCTAGTTTTAGTTGTTGCAAAAATATCTAAAACTTGAAGCGAGCTCGAGATTTTACGACAATAAGATTAGCTCGTCGTAATATGATCTAAAATCTGGATCGAATTCTGCAATAGGCATGACTGGATACTTCCAATACAATAAAAACATTAAGAGCGAGCGTAGCGGGCTCGAGATTTTACCGCAATATAATGAGATCATTGCGAGATTTTTTTACAATATTTTGAAGTCGTTGCAATATTTAATTTTTCATACTCTTCATTTTGGCGCCCCCTAGACCTGCCGCCCGGGGCGTGGGTCCCTGTTTGCCCACCCCCGTAGATCCGGGGCTGGGTATCTAAGGTTATGGGAGAGCGAAAAGTTAGATCCGCCGCGACCATTTTTTACTCGTAGCTTCACCGCCATTCGTTTTTAAGGTGGCTAAAGGAACTATTACGCCTCAAACGACACCCGTCTGGGTCGGTGCTATTCCAAAACATTATTATAAATGTAAATAAGGCTTGATTTACCTTAAAATTCACAGCTCTAAGATTTTGAAGTAGCTTTAACGCGGCTCTCTTTTCAGTTGGGTGTGATATTTGATACAAACGTAGTGCGCGATGAAACTGAAATATTTACGTTCATGAATTATTATGATGACACCAAAAAATGTTGTCCTTTAATTGTAGTTTAGTCACATCGCATATGACATACTTTTTGTGAGATCACACCATGTAGCACATAAAAAGCTGGAATGAAATTCGATAGGACCTACCTACTTTTTGGGAAGAAAATCCAAGAGTAAAATTTCATGATTACTTTTACTGAGTAATTGAGTAATAATAGAACAATTTTCCTAAATATGAGATAGACGTATTCGAGTAGCAGAGTCCATATTGCAGAACTACTAAATACACCAAATGCAAGGATAGCAACCATGACTCTACAAGTATGTGTAGAGTGAGACGAGAAAGAGGATGATCAGACCATCAAACTAAACAACTTTCTCTATATACTTTTGGTTGAAGTAGGATTGCGGTTCTGCATGGAACAGCAAATTTACCATTCGTGATTTCGCCGTTTGTCCTGCAGAGAAACTTGTTCAGTATGATGCGGTCTGATCATCCCGTTAAAAAACCGTCAGCATATTAAGAAGGACCATATACTTACCCTCTCCAAAAGACACCAAGTGTCCCTATACTGCTGCAGGAAGACGATAGGAGTGAGAACAGTGGCGTAGTATGACGCTTCACGGTCCAGGAGATCGTCGGACTGGGTCATACCGTACACAGTCCCTCGAAACTTGTGGAGGAATGCAGTGTTCGCGTGGTCTTTGTCTAGGCTACAGAAATATTGTAAATTCAGGTAAGAATTAGGAAGAAAGAAAATCTCTTATCTCACTAATTATGAGTCGAAAAGAAATCATCTGTCACAGTAACCCGAAGTAGATAGTGGTCAAAGAAGAGAAGAAGAAGTAGAAGAGTGGTTTCTTTAGGTATCCTTTGATACCTAAAGAAGCCACTCTTCTAGACATAGGTAGTTCTGTTTGCTGCCAGTCACATCTAGCTCTAATAGCTCTTTTTGATCTAAGTCCCCATGGTCAGTATCTCCGGTATGCCGTCCAAAATACGCTCTTTTGACTGCCCGATCCTCTACCATTCTTTGTACATGTCCAAGTGCGTGGAGCAGATTTTATTTCGGCCATGATGTTGAATTCGGACTGCCCAGAACCTAACTTTATGGGAGTATGTGCCAACCATAAAGGTTATTATACCTTACGGAATAGAGGAACTGAGAGCTGAGAGAGCGAGATGTACCTAGCAGCATCACTGTATAATAGAAAGAGATACGTGACGCGAGGCAATAGAACCGTTTTTGGGGATTCAGTCTTCGGGTATGAATTCGGTTTCTGTGAATAAACGTGAACCTAAAGTGAAATCGTAGATAATTTTATGAAATATACTAACACTTTTTCATTAAATTATCCACGATTTCACGTTAGATTGAGAATTATACACAGAAATCGAATTTTTACCCTGCCGATAATCTCCTGAAAACGTCCATTGTTTGTATTACAGTGTTTTTGTCCTGTTAGGATTAAAGATGCTTAGAAACCAGTTTAGATTTAACTTACTAAGGTAATATAGCGTAGAACCTCTTGACGATGTCCCTTGCATTAGGATGAACTTTAAAGCATGGGCTGTCCGTGTCAACGGGCTTCTTGGCATTTCTGTAGACCCAGCGATCTTCACCGTTGAGGTCGGGGTCTAATGATTCGAGGTTTTCAGATACGGACGGCAACTGTAGGTTTTAGACAAACGCAAATTCATAATATCGTGGTCAGCTTTCTAGCTAAAATACCTCTACTACTGGGCGGAGGCGGCCGTCAATTATTTTTGTAACGATCAATTTGCAACTGGCTGGCATCCATCCAACCTCCCGGAGGCTGATTGCAAGGATCTTGATTGCAAGCCCAAATATTTTGGTACCAAGTTGACCACCAACTTCTATGTTAAACCACTCTAGGAATTTTCACATAAATTAGTGAAAGGAGGTCTCTGTGCACTGTGCCCTGTAATCGGATCTGAATTATCTTTTACTATTGAAATTTTATTGGAATAGTGGAATAGTAGACCTTTGGTATTTGCACGTCTTTTGATGGATGTGGGTTTTATTGGTACTTCATCACAAGCGCCTGCGGAGGGCACCGTTAGATGGTTTACCTATTCGTTAACCCTTGAACTCCCATGGACGCGATATTGTTGAACCACCGATTGTTATCTTAAGCCGGTTTTCGAGCGGTTAAGTCAAGTGAGGAGGCTATTGTAGCGGCTTGAAATTACTCTGACGGTATGTCGACTAACTTGCCTATCTACACTGGGCTGGCATGGTGATATAGCCTGCTCCCTCTTACACACATTCAACGTGTGAAACCGATAAAGATAGATGTTTACGACGCACTAAGTGTTCACCACATGGCACATCACTCCATCCTAAAATCCTAAATATTCAAAACGTGAACTTTGCCACAAAAACCGCATAAAAAACTCTGACCTATGCTTCCACAAAACTTGTAAATTTCACATTTGCCTCAGCTTTTAGTACAAGGATTTAGCAATACCAGTCGTAAAACGTAGTTGTTGTAAGTTTATGCTTGTTTATACGAGGTTTTTTTCCCAGAAATGTGTGTTTATTGCTTGCAGTATGTCGTAATTTCTACTTTTTACAGCTCCATGAACCAAAGCTTTGACACTGAATCCCCAATCCCTTCCTAATATTATAAATATGAATGTAAGTTTGTTTGTTACGCTTTCACGCGAAAACTACTTAACCGATCCTCATGAAACTTTGTACACATATTCTTGGAGGTATTAGAAGTAGCATAGGACACTTGGGGTTTTCCAAACTCCACGCGGACGAAGTCGCGGGCAAAAGCTAGTGTTTAAATATTTGAGGAATATTCACTTTGTGGCTACCTGTCCACCAAAGTGAGCGGGGAAAAAAGTAGCATGTTTTTAGACTTTAATACGAGGTCGCCACTGGATAACTCTTCGGACCTATCAGCCATAGGTTCTGCGAGCCCATTGCCACTTTAGTTTGGCAATTCTTTGAGAGTCTCAAGAATCCGCATTATTAAATCTGAATGCACAAATGTAACTTACCGCCAGAACTAACCACATCAACAAATTACATATCCCTGATGCCATCTCCGATATCTTAGTTCACACATGATCATTCACAATAATTCAATTATCATGTTTAGCAGTGACTGTTAAATTTAACCTTTCGGCTATGACAATGGATTATTTATTTAAAATCACTGAGATTTTGATACGGATACCAAGGAAATTAAGGGTACATATGAATCTGGGTTATGGGTCTGTGAATTAAGGAAATGTTTGTTGTCAACGTTGTCAATATATTTGCAAATATTCTCTTTGGTTGTCAATCTGAAAGCAGGCGGATCTAAAGGCGGAGTCTCAAGAATTAAATCTATGGAAGTTCTATATATTTATTTATTTATTTATTTAAGTTTATTGAAGTAATCAACAGCGTTACAAAACAAATTATACAAAGAAATAGTGAGCTTAGAATAAGGCCAATAACAGATTACTCTAAATTAAAAAGTTTAACAATCGTGGCAAAACAAATAGCAAAACGTGCAGGTTTACGGATCCATTGGAGTACATTACAAGTAGGTATTTAGGTTGGTAAGTAGAATCATCACAAAACTAGCAGAAGTAGGTTTAAGATGGAGCGGTATTGTTATTATCAGTGCAGGCGAGTTAGAAATTGAGTGTGTCTATGTGTGTGTGCGTGTGCGAATGCTAACATAAGGGCAAATGTCACTTGGTCATCTTTTGTCCATACTACTTGACACCACACACTCAAACACAAACCTAAAAAAATGGACATTCTTGCAATGGTATGGCGCTCCCTCTATGCCTTTAGGTTATAATCTCTTTGATATCATGATTGAAAAAAAATTTTTTTTTGTGTGAAATCCCAGAAATCCCAGTTCATAAAACAAAACGAAATTCAAAAAGAAAAAATTTTAATAACAAAACAGAATGAACAAAATAGATAACAAAAACTTGCAGATTTGTGGTATTGCTCGCCAGGAGGCGCTGCTTAGAAATACATCTCCTTCCGAGGCTAGGAGGTGCAACGGGATATGCGTAGTTTTTGTTTGGGTTACGTTGTGTATCATAACAGTCCCTTTGTTGAGTTCTTCCTGTTGACAGAAAAATTCCCTTGGTAAATCACTTAGGTACTTACTGAAAATGGAATCAAAATCAATATACAGGGTGTTATAAAACTGCCTCCGTGGTCTAATGATTAAGAGCATTGGGCTCTCGACACGGAGGTCGTGGGTTCGATTCCCACGGGGGACACCTAGTGATATGTCACTTTGTGCGTTTTTTCCCCAGCTGGTTAGGACATTGCAGGCTGAATCACCTGATTGTCTGAAAAGGAAAATGATTCCGTGCTTCGGATGGCACGTTAAGCCGTTGGTCCCAGCTAATATCTCTGGTGGTAGTAGTCGTTACATAAAAACCACGTCAGAGGCCGTAAGGCGATCTGAAAAAACTCTGACACCAGGGCTCTGCCCACACGATAAGAAGAAGTTATAAAACACCATAGTTTTATTTAAAGAGGTGGTTTATATACCATCAAACTTAACAACTTTCGACAACCAACGTCGAAAAAAGACAAATCTCCTGACCCATACATTTGAGTCTAGTGTCTAGTAGGTTTTATATGCAACGAGCTTTTACCCGCGACTTCGTCCGCATAAATTATATACCAGATTTTAAGTCAGATGATAAGCTATCTAACAAAAAAAGTTTCATCAAAATCGGTTCAGTAGTTATTGCGTGATACTCGAACAAACAAACACCCAAACAAACAAACAAACAAACAAACAGACAGACAAAAAATCCAAAAATTTGTGATTTGGAATCAGGGACAGGTAAAAACCCAGTCGTAATTTTTTTTTGTAGATATCTTCAATGTACAGACATATTTTCTCTTACAGTTTTATAATAGTTTAGATAGGTTTTGTCTCGATGTTGACTCCATAGTGAAAGTTCAGTTTGATGGAAAGAAAGAAAAAAGAAAGAAAGAAAGAAAATATTTTTATTTGCAAACAACAAAACACACTGACAAAATTATATAGGTACTTATAAAAACTAAACTAAAAAACATAATTTAAAAATTACATAATTAAGAGCAGTGTGTGCCGCAGCAGCAAACAGGGTTACGACTCAGCATTAAGCTGGGCTCAACGAGCTCAGCGCTGATTTTCTTTCGCACCCAAATGCCAGAAGTGATGGTCTGAAGCACCACAACACACAATAAACCAACTTAAATATTACATGGGCGTTATTTACACCGTTTATGCTCAAAACTAGCTTGTCTGATATGCAAAGATCGGATCAAATTAAATTAAAGATTGAAAATTCAGTCTCTGCGGGATTCGAACCCGCACTCTTCCAAACCGGGGAAGAGCGTTATCCAATTTCACCACCGAGTAAAGATGGGATATTCGGATTATTTCGGATGCATAATTTACGCAAAATATGACTTAAAAAAAAAAATTATCCTGTTTCATCCCACTGCTGGGCAAAGGCCTCCCCCTTTATCGCTATGATAAATATTTATAATAAATGCTAAAGTAAATTTTTGGCTATGAAATTATGTACCTAAGCGGCTTCTTAAAATACTTAAGTATACAGGGTCCTTCTTAATAGGTATGCTGACACTATTTTCAGGGGATGATCAGACTGAAAAACTGAAAAAACTTTCTCTATAGGACCAACATCGAAATCGCGAAAAAAATATCTGCTGTCCCATACATTTGGCTCACTTAGGTTTGCAGTTTTGTATGGGACAACTGATATTTTTTTCGCGATTTCAATGTTGGCCCCATAGAGAAAGTTTTTTCAGTTTGACGGTCTGGTCATCCCCTGACAAAAAGTGTCAGCATCTTAAGAAGGACCTTATCTTCGGTTTGGTATATAATTTCATTGGACCCTATATATTTACGCCAGAAAATCCGGGACATTAGTATGGAAGCGACTTTTTAAAATTATTAACATTTTTCGAAACACTGCACTCCATAATAGCCAACTCCTCAACTTCAGGTAAATATGCATCCGATAATCCAATCTTTGGTGATAATATGGCTCTAAAGGAAGCTAACGATTTCATACTCACCCTGTATAATTACGGTTCCTTGTTTGAATACTACAAAAAATGAGTAGATACTTGAAACAACATTGAAACACTAACCACTACGCCTCCTTGATGCTTACGCACCGGTCTCTTGTTCTTTGGGTTAACCATATCAGCCATCAAGTTATCCATGAGAGGCTTTTGCTGTAATAAAACATGATGATTAAGTATAAGACAAAGTAGCTGGTGTTTAAGAATGGTTAGAAACTTTGACACAAAGATCAGATATTTTTAAGTGTGCAGAAACTTGTAGAAAAAAAAAGTAATTGGGTCTTACAGGCAAGTGCAAAAATATGTAAGAATAGATATCATTGTAATCAACACAAGCAACAACAACAACAACAGCATCAGCCTATCATCGTCCACTGCTGAACATAGGCCTCTCCCAAGGCGCGCCATAAGGCTCTGTCCTCGGCCTTCTTCATGCAGTCGCTCCCCGGTACCTTTTATAGGTCATTTGTCCAGCGGGCAGGAGGGCGAGGGGCAGTCGATCATAGTAATATCATTCGAAATATTAAAAAAATCATAAAAATCACAGAAAACGAAACCTTGTGTCGAGGTCACCAACGGTAGATACTAATCTGTGACCGACGGAAGAAAATAGAGTCTAATTATAATTATGTACACACCGGGGCGACACATCAAGCTATGCCACGGAATATACAGGGTGAAATTGATATCATTGGCATCCTTTTAAACTAAGAGTCTACCCATCAAACTGAACAACTTTAACTATGGAAGCAAACAGATCGGAGCAAAAAAAAAAGGGTTAGTGCCATCTGTCCCCATTCCCAGCTTCCCCCATCCCAACTGACCCTGATTTTATTGCCCTACTATAAATGTAATTAAATACCATATCAAAAAAAAATCCCAACTGCACCCGACTTCAGATGTTTTAATAATAAACTGGTACACTGGAGAAGAAAAAGGATCAGCTTAAGTATCCTGCGGCATGATTTTTCGGGAGGTGAAATGGGGAGGGGGGAGGGGGGAGCCGCCCTCCCCACCATCCACGCTGGAAGGCAAAAAATAAGTGAATTAACGAAAAGTTATGGTATTTTTGTAAGGGGTAGTGACCCTCACTGGGTGAGCGAGGGGGTGAGTGAGGGGAATAGCGATGGGGATGGGGAGGGGAGGGCCCCGCGCACTATCCCCCTCACTCCAAAAAACCTTTCTGTACTGACATTGGCACAGGGCCGTAGCGGTGCAGTAAAATGTATTTATAATAAAATTAATCGAGTGTTGATATCATCAGGGTCAGTTGGGACGTGGGCAGCTGGGAATGGGGACAGATGGCACTAACCCAAAAAAATCTGCTGTTCCATACTAAACTGCAATGCTTACTCGACTCAAATGTATGCAACAGTTGTTTTTTTTTTTGCTCCGATCGGTTTGCTGCCATAGTAAAAGTTGTTCAGTTTGATGGGTAGATTCTTAATATAATAAGTAGATTGGCTGCGATTTCGCGAGTCGCTGGAGTCCGAGTTGGAGAATCGCAACAGATTGAGCCAGGCTGCGCTGCAGCAGGAGTGTGGGACCAGGGAGGCGGCAGAGCGGGCGGCACAGGAGTATGTGGCGGCGGTGACTGCCGCGTGTTATGTGGCCATAACCAAGCTGCAGCCCCCGCGTTTAAGGGCCGATCCACCATGGTGGACTCCGGACCTGGATGGAAAATGATATCAATTTCACCCTGTATAAGAGTTTACAAGCTATGCAGAACCAAAATAAGCTGCCCACGCGTAGGTAGTACGTTTTGCGTAGCTTGATGTGCCGCCGTGTGTTCCTATATAGAATGTAATTTGATACATACACATCGGGGTAAAGAAAGTCGATCGTCTATTTTGGACATTGTCTTTCTATTTCGAATGAAAACTTGCTGCGGAGTCAGCGGTACTATAATACAACGTGTGTAATTCCGATCAAATCCGAATCTTTCTCGCTTCACCGCGACGTGCTGTATAAAAGACAGCATTTATCAATAAAGAAAACTGAACAACTTTTACTATGGGAGCAAACAGATAGGAGCAAGAAAAAAAAAGATGTTGCTTACATTTGCGTCGAGTAGGCAGCAGTTTAGTATGGAACAGCAGATTTTGTTGCTCCGATTGCCTCCGATCAGTTTGCTCCCATTGTAAAAGTTTTTCAGTTTGATGGAGTAAACGGATGCTATTGATGCATCACTTAAAAACTGCTGAACCGATTTCGATGGGGCTTTCAAAATAGCATAGGTCTTAGTTTGCATTATGATTTAAGCTTTATTTCATCGCAATCGGTTTTTTCAATCAAAAGTTGTGTTAGTACCCATTTAACCGCCAGTGCCGCCGCTACTATAAAATCTCGTCGATATTCAGTACCTAAAAAAACATACATATTTTTGCACTTGACGAATCTCAATAAATAAGTAACCAATTAAGCGAGAAAGTATAGGGCTGGCATGGCAGCGCGACTTAGCATAGTCGCACCTCTTTCTTTCACTTGGCGCGTCATAACTCATAATATAATGAATGACAATTTTATTTTCTCAACACAACAAAATATAACTGTTTCGTTAAACAAATATTCCTTGTGTGAGACAGGTGACCGAACGAGAATTGAATCTGTGCTACTGATCACCAGGTTCTATTCTAACCATCCCATGGTTAGCTACATTAATCACATTTCGAAGTATCGCGAACATACAAAGAAAGAGAAAAAGCGCGGGATAACGTTGTCACGCGCTTCATGCTAGGCCCTATGATCATTTGCCGGATCCGTTTGTCTTTGTTGTAGCAAGACAGAGGCTACCCTGTCTGACTATAATACACCTACAGGAGAAGAAAGAAAGAGGCAATAAAACTATGGTGCAACAACCCCAAGGCATGTGTGTGCCACTCTAAAGCAATTATCACAGGCTACAATCTCATGCTTGCAAACAGTCTCCTTGCCCTCAGCAAGGATCTTTGTCCAATAGTAAGGTCACTCACAGGCCACTGCAAATTAAACAAGCACATGCATACACTAATATCGAGTGATATGACCGGCTGCAGATTTTGCAAGGAGATGGAAGCCCTCTGCACCTTCTATGTGACTGTAGCCCCCTGAAGTACAAACGAAGTACTCACCTAGGCAGATAGGTATGACACTGGATGAGATACAAACCAAACCGATCAAAAAGCTATTACAATTTCTGGCTGCAGTAGGGAACTGTAAAAAGGGCGTTTATAATGGACTAGCGATGGTGGAGCAGGTACAAGCCACCAAACCCCAAAATAAAAAAAACAGGAGACGAAATAGATAAAAATATACCACTTGACGTTCCGTCGTGCTCGTCTTTGTCATCATGTTGAGGGGGGTGACGTGTAATATGAACTCCTCCATGATAAACCTCGCTCGGGCCACGATCGGTTCTAAAGCACGTAGGTTCTTCGCCACATCACTTGACTTCGCTGCTGTTAGGTACTTGTTTACCTGGAAATGTTATCATCTGCCTATATGCTTCTTCATCATCATCATCCACAGCCTATATACACTCCTTACTACTCACATATACTTCATAGTGAGGGGTAGGTACGGATGCGTAAGTCCACAAGGGCACCGATCACGCTAATTTAAACCATCGATTAACCATTTTTGGTGCAGATTCAGTTAAGATTCCGTTTTGGTTATGATCTACTATCAATTCAGCTGCTGTGCGAATTTGGTATCGCGCCAAACTTGACTCATTTACTATGTGACTGACAGTGGTAGGGATCAGTGACGATCGAGCTACGCCTCAAATTGATGTTAAATTATTAGCGAGATACAGGATGTGCAAAGAGTTGTGATTCACGAGCGGTATAATGATGATTTATTGGACATTTATTTAGCGCGATCGACCCCTTTCGGAACATGACATCCTTTTCCCAAAATACTAGTTCCCAAAAGATCCGTTTCAAAATAACCCCCTGGCGCACCATGTGAATTTTCATTCGCATCAGGCCCTGTACCCGGACTTTCGATGTTCGATATATCGCCAGTTTCGGTCCGCACTTCCTTGTAATAGAGTTGACATTGGAATGAAAACTTTCACGCAATTGCAAAGTTCGAATGTGCGGGTAGAGGCCCAGAATTTTAGCAGCATTGTAAGCAGTTTTCCTCACGATGTTTTCCTTTACCTTTTGAGACAATACGTAGGCCAACTAACACAAAATTAATGCATAAAAGCTTTAGAGCCAATACATTTGTAACTGAGGTGCTACCTGTAGGTACACTAGGTACATTAGAAAAACCATTCTGGAATAAGCATTTTCCGATACCACCTCTTATGCTGACATACGACTTAATAGAAGAAGAAGCATTTTCCTCAATTGCCCTCGTCGTAAACAAAAGATAATGAGGGGAAAAAGTTTCAAAATCCTCTAAACTAAATCACCAGTCCAAAAATACCTTGTTAATAGTACACCAGCCATGAAGCTTCAGCGTACTAGAATCAGTGACAGTCATCCAGACCATCGCCAGGATCCTCGGGAACGTCACATGAGGTTCTCCCATCATCACGCCGGGAGTCTTCACCAGAGCATCCAGGTCCGGTTCTGAGTCAAACATGGACGTCTCAAGGACCAGCAGCTTGGAACGGATGAGGGTATGGATCAGATCTGTTACTAGGCTACCTTCGTCGCCTTCTAGATTCCTGGAGAACAGGATGAGGTTGAAATAAGGTTATCTGCCATAAGATAATCTAGAACTGGTGTCGTTTTTGGGTAAGCCCGCTGTAGGTAGGGGACAAAGGGCGCATAATGTGGGCGCACATTCTGGAACATAACGGGCATTGTAAGATCTCAACGAAAATTATCAAACCAACTTCAGAAGCTCAAGCATCAGCCGAGCGACCTTCCCAGCGGTTGGTCTCGGGTAGGATATACAATCCGTTGCCAGGAACTTGGACGGAGGACCGGGCTCTGACTCGAAGGCCGCCACTAACTCTCTCTGGCGGGTGTCTTCAGCTGCCAGCCAGTCCAGGGTCAATGCTGAACGGTAGGCTGCTATGCCTGACGGGGTTATACGGCTCACATTGAAAGGTTGGTAGTAGTATTCTTCGGAAGCATACTGTAACAAGAGATTTGGTAATTATGATCGTTCTTTTCTTCTTGTGGTGCCATCTCCTATCTGGCTATCAATAGGTCTATTCAGACCCTGAAGACTGCAGCCCTGAACAGTGAGGTGGACTGAGGTGGTGTTCATATCGAACATTCCCAACATTCATTCATAGGTTTTCTTTTGTTTTTAGGTTAAGGGTTATATTTGTAGACTGGAGGATATTCTTTAAATTTTTGGATGATTTGTCTATTTTACTAGTAATTTCTACTTTTGAATCCGGACTTCTGGAGATGTGGAAGTTTTTTTTAAAAATGCCATAATTTTGTCTGTTTATAATAATTATGACCGCCGCCGTCCTGAAGGGCTTTTAGTTTTCGTAAAAATGGCTGGGTCCAAATTCGCCAAATTTCTTTGCAAAACTAGAAATTTACACGCAGTTCGGACACACATATTTCCTAACTTATTATTCCTATAAAAAAAAATGTTTTACAAATATTGTAGAAAAAATGGAAATTATTTTTGTCATTGACGGTTTTCTTTTACCTACCTTTAATAGTTTTTGTATAAAACTAAAAAAAAACGCAGTTAGGGACACATTTTGGGGGTTAAGGAAGCGGGGGACGGGGTGGCACCGCACCGGGCAGAATCGTGTTCAGCGGTCTAATTAGTCTAAAAAAACTCGGTGCCAAAAAGTTTCTCAAAACGCCGTTAGACGTTAAAAATCCAATACAACTTGAAAAAAATCCACCAGTCTATTGTATCTATTCTGTTGTAAATAAATAATTATTTCATTCATAGGTTTTTAAGATCTATAATCTGGAGAAGTTGGTATTTGTCACTTCTCATAATGTGACCGAGGTACTGTAATTTCCGAGTTTTATTGTTTTTAGGATATGTATTCTCTTATTCGTCCGATCATCAGACCGTCAAACTCAACAACTTTTTCTATGGCATTAACATCGTAATCGCGGAAAAAAATCAGCTCTTCCGTACAAAACTGTAAACCTACTCAAGCCAAATGTATGGGACAGCTGTTTTTTAGGGTTCCGTACCCAAAGGGTGAAAACGGGACCCTATTACTAAGCCTACGTTGTCCGCCCGTCCGTCCGTCCGTCTGTCCGTCTGTCCGTCTGTCCGTCTGTCCGTCCGTCCGTCCGTCTGTCCTACCTATTTAGGTCTGTAACTTTTGAACCGTAATAGCTAGATAGTTGAAATTTTCTCAGATTATGCGTTATTGCGGCGGATTTATTAACAAATAATAAATATGTCAAAAAGTTAAAAATAAAGGGGGGTTCTCAACAAGAAGCTAGTTTTTATCAACGTTTTTTCTTCGCGCTCTATCGTAAAAACGGTAATACGTACAAGCATCAAACTTAGTGTGATTATAGAGCATACTCTACAGAATAACAACAAATACTAAAAACCGGCCAAGTGTGAGTCGGTCTCGCGCTAAAGGTCCCGGACAAAAATTTTTTTTTTCTAAGTTAATAATTTTATGTTCTTTGGTACGGAACCCTCGGTGCGCGAGTAGCCCGACTCGCACTTGACCGCTTTTATTTTTTACGATTTTGATGTTGATCCCATAGAGAAGTTTGAAAGCGTGATCATCTCATTGAAAAAATTTCAGCATATTAAGAAGGACCCTGTAAAGGACCGCTTCGATAAAATTTTTACCAAAGAAAAAAAAACGAAATAGAAAAAGAGTCTTGAAATTCAGGTCACTAACTCGAACCAATTACCTATAGGCGAACCCACAAATCGGTATAATGAAGATAGATAGCAGCAGTTTCACTAGGTAAAGCCGAAACTCAATATGAATTGGGAAGGGTATTAAGGCCCACCGATGACCTCAGATTGAGGTGCACATTCAGTGAGATAGGAGCAATAGACAAAATTGTTGGGAAAATTTATTGCATTCGTCGCTAAGGACATCTCAATTTGTAGAGACAGAGCTCTTTTATTTTCGGGGAGTTTTGTGCCATGTAAAAGTTAAACCTGAGATCGAATCTGTGCCACCAATTTTTTTTTTAGCATTTCTATTTTGGTCCCATATTATAAGTTGTTCAGTTTGATGGTCTGAAGCACCAAACGGATAGAGTGACGTGTCAAATGGAAATGGATGGATAGCCTAGCAAACAAACTAAGTACCAATAGAAATGGAACATTATCATATCTATTGGAAGATATACAGGGTGAAATTGATATCATTAGAATCCTTTTAAACTAAGAGTCTACCCATCAAACTGAATAACTTTTACTATAGCCCAGTCATTTTACGGTTTGAGCCGGGACTAATTAAGGTGAGGCGGGGCTATTCTGACACAAAAAATCAAAGCGAAAAGTTTAAACCTCATTATTTCCCTTTGTTATAAAGTTACAGTAAAGTTGACTATTGCATATTAAAGGGTATTTTATCTATTTTGATTTCCCCTGAATTTTTGTTTTAATAACGCATATTTACACTGGCAAAAGAAGCGAAATTCTCGTAAAAATACCATGTGGCCATAATTACCCCGCAGCGGGGTAATTCCGTCAGTCGACAATATCTCCGCCATCTATGGAGCTATGACGCTGAAACTCAAAGCAATACAATATTGACGATACGACATATGCGAAAATGAACTTTATGACAAGCTGGGATGCTTCATTTTCGAGTAAAAACACTTAAAAAAATTTGTGGGGCTATTCTGTCAGCTCTCCATACATGCTAGGGCTGGGACACGTAAAAGTCGATAAACGGAACCTAGCAAAAATTTCTTAAAAATTTGATGAGAGTGATTAAAGTAAGTGTAAGTGCTTAATTTAATAAAACATTTTTTGAGTACGAGTAATCCTAAATTTATGATAAAAAACGTCATATTAAAATTGATTTCCTATTAACTCTCTTCTTTTTAATAAAGGTTAGGTATTTATTGTAGTTCTGGGTATCTATCCTGAGTATCTGTGCCGCTCCATGCAGTTATTTTAGTTTTTTCACGTCTTCAACCGCATTTCAAAGTTTGATTTCTGAGTAAATACTTTATTCTTTTTATCTTTAAATGTTACGTCATCTATAATAATACAAGATACATACTCGTATGACAATATACTTATTTTAAACTAGACAAAACATGTTTTGTCTTGATTTTACCTAAAAATGTACATGCGAGATATGGTAGGATTAAAAGTACTGAAATTAATATCGACGTTTATGCCGATACTGTGGACATCACTAGCATTTTGCTACTTCATACAAAAACAGTGGTGCTATTCCGCCAGTGTTTTCTGCCAGAATTGCCCCTCCATCATAGTTTTGGGGGGTTATTATGTCAGACTCAATAACACAGTAATAAATAAGCGTAGGACAAAATAAGTTAGCAGAAAAGAATCTACAGTTCTTATTCATATTACTTAACTTGATTAATCTTCAAATAAAACACAAAAACCACTAAAAAAATAAATAAATTCGCGAAGCGTTTTTGGTAACGCAAGCGAAAAAAATGGTATCCCGTCAATATGGCTTCCCAATCAAACAATTCCTGCGTTAGCCGCCCCATCTATATTTTATCGAAGAAACAAGCTTTTTCTCTACCTGTACCAGGTGTCGCGACTGACTAAAAGCTTATAGAACAAAAGTTATAGCCAAATGCCGGAATAGCCCCGCTGCCAGAATAGCCCCGCCTCACCTTACTAATTGCATTTTTTTTCGCTATAATATTGAAGAGCCAATTTGAGCTTAAGAATGTACCGAAATTAAAAAAAATTACGTCAGCAACAGTTCCAATTTTAAAATATAGTATTATCTCGTTCTAAAAAACCTGATGATAATTTTTTTTTTGCACATATTTAAGGCTTTACCATCATACATACTTCAAACATGGTGTAAATATTTGTGTCTACTTAGAAGGTTTTGAAAAATACATTCGTATTTTTTAATAAATACCAAATTTTTAAAAATTTCATGCCTATTTTAGTGCTCAAAAATAATGTATATTATTAAATCTAATTCAAATGAGTGCATTGGTATTAAAATTATTAATTTAAAAGCCTTCTGGGACACACAATTTTCATTTCTATGTTGCGTAGCAAATTTTTTTTTAATATAGTTTAGGATAGTATTTTTGTCACTAAATGTTGCCGGTTAGTTTAAAACTCCAATTAATAATTACTCCCTACCCCGCCTAACAAAACTCCGGTAAATGACTGGCCTACTACCTATGGGAGCAAACCGATCGTAGCAAAAACAAAATCAGCTGTTGCATACATAATATGAGTCGAGTAGGCATTGCAGTATAGTACGGAACAGCTAATTATTTTGTTGCTCTGATCGGTTTGCTCCCATAGTAGACATTGATAAGTTTGATGGGTAGACTCTTCGTTTAAAAGGATGCCAATGATATCAATTTCACCCTGTAGATATGGAAATGGTTGGCTTATTTTAAGCCACACGATTTTTTTTTTCATTTGCTTCAGAACATAAACAAAGGCCTTGAGTGTTTCAGCATTTACCAAAAATGTCTCAATATAAAGTATTTTCACTATAGTAGAGGATTCTCTTCATACATTTTGGCTATAATTGTGCGCTTCGGGTTAAAAGCATCAAATTTCTACCATGGATAGGGTGTTCCTCGGTGAGCATTTTCAGATGTGGAGGGAAGTCTGATTCGTCCCCTGTGCGCGGGGGGAGGGGGGTGAAGTACGTATCTGGGTCATTGTTTTAATTATTCTTTTACGGATCAGTTAATGCTACTAGGGCTTGTGTGGTATCGTTTTAGAGTAAAACAGATACAAGAAATTCATTTTTACTGCATAATAGGCATGTTTCCATACAATAAAATAATGTTTTACACGAAAAAGTAAAAACCATTGCCTTGATTTTTTGTTTTAAACATCTATATCTTTGGAAATCTTGATAAATATAAGTAAACAAAATTAATTTTGGTATATAAATAAAGGTTATTTAGTCTAGTTTATAAAAACATATAGTTTTTGGACACTTATCATACAACAACTACAAGAAAAAAATTCATTTACGCGTCGAGGTAAAGCAGCATAATTCGTTTACTGCGGATTACGAGTGATGGTTTGGAGGTAAACATAGTAGGTATGTAACTTTATAATTTCGATAGCAAACGATTATTTGTTGAAAATTAAATAGAAAAACAAATTAGGCATAGTCTTAATTGGATATAATAAGAAGCGGCAACAATTTTAAAGGGATATAATTCGGAGCGCGCTCCATATAAACGAAGTCTGGTCATATTTCCAATATTATCCAATTAAAATCAATGAAATTTTACAGAAACAGTCTACGAACTAATATCTATGCTCGTTCTTGAAATACATACATACATAAATTCACGACCACAATCCCTTACGGGGTGGAAACTTTGCTACAACGACCAACAACAATGTTAAGCATGCAGTGCAAGGCTCACTTTGACCATATTGAACGTTTCACGTTGAAGGTTTCACGATGAAATGACGTGTCAGTTGATGACAGGGGGCTAATCTCTCGCCCACAAAACACTGCCAAAAACTTCATCACTTAGTCGCCTCGTGCGACACCCACGTGAAGAAATTGGGTAGTCCATCCAAAGCCGGCAGTTTCATAGCCAGTCAAAGCTTTAACTAATGCGGTCATACATCAACACTACAAATCTTTCTATTAGGAATTGAGTCCTCACTTATTTCGTTTGAGTTCTTCAAAGGCCCTATTTACTTCAGGCTTAGTGTAAAGATTTCCAAGTGTCCAAAGCCGTTCTTTTCCCTTTGCCTGAAAAGAACCACATACCGTATCACACCGGTTAAACCGATACTGTTTTGCAGGCCAGTGTATTGGCCGATACCTGCATTGTGTCAAATTCATTGACACCACCAATTCGTGAATACCCTACCTTGTTATTTATCGGAAGCTTGAACCAAAACCGAAAGTAAATCCATAACTCAGAGAGAGCTAATTTACTGAAAAACCCCACAACTAGACTAGCAGGTTACTCGTACGATACATCAGTGTCTACGGTTGCGTAAGATCACTCTTCTACGTCCTTTTGGCACTGAATCTTCCAAGTGTAAAAAGTTACTAGTGACAGAATCCTCGGGCGAACATGGGGCCAAATGACTCAAATCTGAGGCAGCGGCAGAACAAAGAATTTTACTCAGAAACTACATCTACAGTGTTAATAATATCGTGCTGCTTTACAAAAGATGTTGGTAGGTACTGGACGGTGCTTTTACACCACCTCAGCTGCACTCCAAATGCTCAGCGCCATGATTTTAAGCCGGCAATAATTGCCGATTTTCCTATATTTTTAACAATTATAAATGTTTTTTTTGAGGAGCCTAAGCTCCTCGCGCGCTCCGAATTATATCCTCCTAAGAGGATAGATATAGGAGAGGGGAGCGCGCTCCATAAAAACGAAGTCTGGTTATATATTCAATACTAAACAATTAAAGTTAATGAAATTTTTCAAAAACAATTTTTTTATTTATATTATTAATTTATTATCAACTAATCTCTATGCTTGTATTGTGCCCGATTTTCTTTAAAATATATAGTTTCAATGCTAGGGTTAATTTAAGATTTGTATGGAAATCTTTGAGGCACTGTAACTTAGAAACTATACATTTTAATGAAAATCTGACACAATACGAGCATAGATATTAGTTTGTAGACTGTTTCTGTAAAATTTCATTGATTTTAATTGGATAATATTGGAAATATAACCAGACTTCGTTTGTATGGAGCGCGCTCTAAATTATATCCCTTTAAAATTGTTGCCGCTCCTTATTATATTCATTAAAACTATGCCTAATTTGTTTTTCTATTTAATTTTCAACAAATAATCGTTTGCTATCGAAATTATAAAGTTACATACCTACTATGTTTACCTCCAAACCATCACTCGTAATCCGCAGTAAACGAATTATGCTGCTTTACCTCGACGCGTAAATGAATTTTTTTCTTGTAGTTGTTGTATGATAAGTGTCCAAAAACTATATGTTTTTATAAACTAGACTAAATAACCTTTATTTGGTTAATTTTGTTTACTTATATTTATCAAGATTTCCAAAGATATAGATGTTTAAAACAAAAAATCAATGCAATGGTTTTTACTTTTTCATGTAAAACATTATTTTATTGTATCAAAACATTCCTATTATGCAGTAAAAATGAATTCCTTGTATCTGTTTTACTCGAAAACGATACCACACAAGCCCTAGTAGCATTAACTGATCCGTAAAAGAATAATGAAAACAATGACCCAGATACGTACTTCACCCCCCTCCCCCCGCGCCCAGGGGACGAATCAGACTTCCCTCCACATCTGAAAATGATCACCGAGGAACACCCTATCCATGGTAGAAATTTGATGCTTTTAACCCGAAGCGCACAATTATCACGGGAAATAGCTCTACTACTACAAAATTTACTTAGCAATATCTCATCCCGAAGATATTCGGGCATAAACCTGCTATACCATCCTGTGTGTAGGGTAGTTTAATTTTTCGCATCATAAAATCGGGTCGTATGGCTGTGCTATTATATAACATTTTCTAAATCACCGCAACATTGTGATGTGATGCAATCTACTAAATAATACTACTTTATTGTTAAAACACTGTGTTGATTTTCAGATTTTGATGACTTGATGTAGGTAGGTACGCTAACTAGTACGAAACATTGCTTAGATCACTAGCATGCTAGCGAACACGTGTACTTTTAGAACTATTTAATCAAATGAATTGATTAATCAATCAAATGTTTTAATTGAGGAATTAAAACATTTGATTGATTAATCAATTCATTTCAATCAATTCTCTTAGTCGGCAGGATGAGGATCCTGCCGACTAAGAGAACGGAACCCCAACAAATTTAAAATTACAGTTTAAAAATTGAGCTTTTTTTCATATAGAAATCTTTGAGCCAGTGTAACTTTGAAACTTTACAACATAACGGAAATCTGAAAAACCACAGACAAGGATATTAGTTTCTGTTTATTGTGTTAAAAAAAAAACATTAAATTTATTTGGCTAATATTAATATTATTCAAAATAGAATCAAACTTCATTTAGGTATATGGAGCGCGCTTATCAAGGTTTATTCGTCAGCCAATCTCAATTAAAATTGCCTCAATGTAAAGAGAATGTCCTGTTCTAACATTGCATCGCAAGTTGTGAAGCATTTTTCATAAAATTTGTATTTTTTGGGCTACAACTTTTTACTTGACTGAGAGCGTCAATTTTTAAACTATAAAGGTTGTAGTACTTTAGGTTACTACGTACAAAAGTTCAGTAGGTACTTAGTCATTTCCGGCACAGGTTTTTTTTTTGCTAACTTATTTGTTGCTTTTTACGGCATTGATAATTTCTACACTAATGCCATAAAACATTGTCGGGAAACATTCTAGCTAGAGTCTAATATAACCACAAAGTACAGGGGCAGCGATCGAAGGCCCATCGAAATCATTTCGTCGTGGCGTAAAACTTTAAGCTCATAACCCTTTTACGGGCTTCAGCGGTGCACCTGCTACCGTGTTTATAATGGAAAGTGAATTCTGGGTTCCTTCTAACTCTGTCTAGAAAACACTTTTTAGATTTTTCCATCTTCTTATCGTGTGGACAGCAAGGCAAACCCTCATGTCAGATTTTTTAAACCGCCTTACAGCTTCTGACGTGTTTTTTTTACTGTAACAACTACTACCACTAGAGATATTAGCCGGAACTAACGGCTTAACATGCCATCCGAAGCACGGAATCATCTTTTTTTCAGACAATCAGGTGATTCAGCCTGCAATGTCCTAACCAACTGGGGGAAAACGCACAAAGTAACATTTCACTAGGTGCCGTGGGAATCGAACCCACGACCTCCGGTGTCAAGAGCCCAATGCTCTTAACCATTAGAACACGGAGGGAGTGATTTTCACATGATAATAATAATTAGTCCAAGTCATAGGCGACTTCTCGATGACTCCGTTCTAGTTGGCATGAAAATGAAAAGGCCTTTGCCCAGCAGTGGGGTTTACTGGGCTGATAATGATAGGCGACTTCGACTACAAGTGCCTGTTTTTAATGATAATAGCAGTCAGGTACGCAGTACCTACTGCGCACCGCGTACCGCAGTACTAGTAGTATAAATACCTACAAATTCACCCTCTTAGGCGCCGTCCTATTGCCATCGCTCGCGCGATCATGTGGGCGTCCGACGAAAATGATTGTGCGACCGTGCGTTTAAACATACTTATATCTAATTAATTGAATCAGGCGTTACTTTGCGGAAATCCATGACTAATAGGTAGATGACACGATTGTATCAAGACCTCCGCCTCTAAATACCTAGTAGACAAAGTTGTATTACGTAATAAACTACAACCTGCTTACCAAAGCTGCTTTGGTAAGCAGGTTGTATTTTATTACGTAATACAACTTTGTCTACTAGGTATTTAGAGGCGGAGGTCTTGATACAATCGTGTCATCTACCTATTATACTTATATCTGAATAGAAATAGAACAATTCGATCGCATCGCATGATCGCAAGACCTTCAATAGGACATTCCGCAGATATGAGTAATTGAGTATGTTTAAACGCACGGTCGCACGATCATTTCCGTCCATCGGACGCAAGCATGATCGCGCAAGCGATGGCAATAGGACGGTGCCCTATCCTTACCATTTTCAATCTAAAGCGCGGTTTATACAGAAGAGACGTGTGACGGTGGCGGATAGTCAAAGTAACAATATAAACCTTCTGGTACGTAGCATAGCGTCGTTCGTCGAGAACTATCCTACGTACTATAAGGTTTATATTGTGTTACTTTGACTATCTGCCACCGCCACACGTTTCTTCTGTATAAACGGCGCCTAATATACTGGTTGGTAGGTAAGTACTAAGTAGGTACTAATCTTCACAAATCTCTAATCTCGTACGAGGTATATTATATACCTAACATACTGAACCCTCTGTGTTTTCTATACAGTTTCAAGCTAAATTTTGTTTCTACCTACCTATTGTTTATCAATATTTTATTGACTCAAGGGGTAAGAGCGGTAAAATTTTCCCATAAAGTACTTTTATGACTTTGTGCCGTTTTAAAAATGATTCGACATTATTCGTATCGCTGTTCTGTTTTGTTATTTCTATATTGGTCGAGTATTGATTGAATCATACTCTTTACATATGTAAATGACAGCTTAGCTAATACTGAAACGGTGAACTCAGACCATAAAACTGATCAACTTTCACTATGGAGCCTACCTCAGGAAACGCAAAAAAAAAATCTGCTGTCGCATACATTTTAGTCGGGTACAGCAGTTTTGTATGGAACAGCTGATTTTTTTTGCGTTTCCTGAGGTAGGCTCCATAGTGAAAGTTGTTCAGTATTATGATGGTCTAAGTTCACCGTTTCAGTATTTGCTAGGCTGTCACTTACTGACCCTATAGTGTCTGTGATAGTGTATAGGATTTTAAATTTCTACATTTTATTTCTGATCAAAAATGCTATATTAATACGCATATGATTACGAATAAATATTTACAAAAAAGAAACAAAAATTTAATAAGTACGTAACCTGAGTTTAACTTTAATTTCCATTTAATACTTACCTATCTAGTACCTAACTACCTATAGGTAAATTTCTTTCTACAGTTTCAATATTTATGTAGATATGAATTAGGTATTTGTATTTACTGTTATTTTATTAATTGCTTACCTATTTTTAAAGTGAACTTCATCCAAAAATATTCAATCCAAAAAATTAAAAAATATGTATTCCACACAGTACTAAAATACGAGACTAAAATTCAGCAAGCTTAATTAAATTCCAAGGAAATTCGTTAGGGGGCCACCACTAAAAAATAAAATGTTGCCCCAAAATTTATTCGTGTAATAAAGTTGTTCCCGCTAACACCCAATTCTGGCTTGATGGGCCATTCAACATTTTTACGATCTAAATTTGTTTAGCCTCAACCCTTAGATCGGCCGTTGCTGCGTTCGGACCACTTTGAACCACTAATAAATAGAGCTGTGGTTCTTAACCTTGGTAGGTAATTATACCCATTGGGGTACTGTACTAATCTGATAGGGGTAAATTATGTACGCTCTGGCTTTGTATATTAGTGCACAGATACAATAATTTGATAGTAACTGAGTACCTGTAGCTTTAAAAAGTTCTATGAGCCCGGTTACACGTTCAGTATTTCGTCATTCTGGTCCATCAGTCTGGTCATGTTTATTTGATTTGAAGGGAAACTGATATACTGAAGCACCATGTTAGTCGGGTCAATTTCCCTTCAAATCAAATATACATGACCAGACTGATGGACCAGACTGATGAAATACTGACCGTGTAACCTCCCTCTATTGCTTCGGAACTGGTCAAAACTACTCCGATTTTAATGATTTTTAAAACCTCTGTAATCTAAAATACTACAAACCTTTATAGTTTAAAAATTGACGCTCTCAGTCAAGTAAAAAGATGTAACCCAAAAAAATAAAAATTTTAAGAAAAAATGCTTCACAACTTGCGAATTCACGTAAGAACAGGACATTCCCAAATGGCACATGTAGCATTATAAGAGACCACTTTTGGTGTACACGGAAACTAAAGGCTGTATAAGATGGTGTTACAATGGTGATAACAGCGCTGTTAACACCGATATAACTTTTATTTGGGCACAAGTTATACAGCCTAAGGTTCTATATTGGAATTATAATGGGCCACAAGGCATTATATCAGCTGCTTAACAGAATACGAGTGTCCTGTTATACAGCCTAAGGTTCTATATTGGAATTATAATGGGCCACAAGGCATTATATCAGCTGCTTAACAGAATACGAGTGTCCTGTTATACAGACTAAGCCCTAGGATGCTGCTATACTTAAATAACGCTTGAGGTTCTACATTATTCTTTGAGCATCAGCAGAGTGTGTACATAAAAACCTAAATTTATTTTATTAGTAGAGTTAAATCCTTTAAATAAATTCCGTGAGTGTTGGTTATTAATGGCGTGAAGTGAAGTTTTATTGAGAATTTGTGATAATCTATTTAAGTACACTTTTATAATATTAGCCTGTGAATACATTTGGGAATTCAAGTTCATTGTGAATGTTTATATGGTTTTATAGCAAATTTTTTACGCGCCTCGGAAATATTTCGTTTTTAATTAGAAATATTGTGAAAATAATTACACGTCAAAATATATGTGTACATTTTTTGTGTCTGATTTACATTAAATCATACAAAGTTTTATTTTATATTATAATAAATATGTGTTTCACGTGTAAATAAAAGCAGAAATCATTAGTAAAACATAAACAACACCATAATTTTATTTATCATATGGTTTAGGTTATAAAGTTATAACAAAATGGCGCTTTCTTAAGAAACCTATGTGAACTCTTATAATCCAGAATTAACGACTATGGCTGTACAAGAGTACACACCGGTTCCTCTATAACGCTTATTGCAGTAAATAAGAGTTCAAGTGAACCAATATGCAGCCTGTCAGCTTATATTAGTGTTATTATGGTTCACATCAACGCTTAAGCCATTCATGTGAACTACTTAAACGCCATTATGCAGACTAAAGCAATATAGTGGTATTTTCTGTAACCATTTTACTGCCAAATGCTGTATTTCTGAGTTACAAGAGTATCTCGGAATACCTTTGGTGTTCACGAGTGCTAATATAACACCTTTAAGCAGGTTTGAAAAAGAGGCTAATAACAGAGTTGAGGTGAACCAATATAGAACCTTAAGCGTTAAATCACTCTACGTGTACACCACTTTACTGCCAAATTCTGTATTTCTGAGTTACAAGGGTATCTCGGAATACCTATGGTGTTCACGAGTGCTATTATGCCTTTAAGCAGCTTTGAAAAAGAGGCTGAATAACAGAGTTGAGGTGAACCAATATAGAACTTTTAGCGTTAAATCACTCTACGTGTACACCACTTTAACTCTATTGGCTGTACAGTAGTTCACATTGACTCTTTTAAGATGCTAGCATTACAGTGGTATAATTCTACACCTTTATACAGCAATAATCATATTTTACTGCCCCTATAATGCTCTTAAGCAACCAATGCGATATAGGCTGTAAGAAGGCATTTTTGACAGCTACTCTAACTCTGATCCCGTTACAATAGTATCCGTTCCTGCTCTTATAATGCTATTATAAAGACTAAAGCGTAATAAGCAGCTCTAAGTTCTCAGTTGAACCCTATTAAGTGTTAATTAATGCAACAAGTTCCGAGTTACACCAAAAGTGGTCTCTTATAATGCTACATGTGCCATTTGGGTTCTCTTTACATTGAGGCAATTTTAATTGAGTTTGGCTGACGAATAAACCTTGATGAGCGCGCTCCATACAAAAGAAGTTTGATTCTATTTTGAATATTAACCAAATAAATTTAATGTTTTTTTTTTAACACGATCCAGAAACTAATATCCTTGTCTGTGGTTTATCAGATTTCTGTTATGTTATACAGGGTGTACAATAAAATGGGACAGCTACTTAAAGGGGTGCTTCAGACCATCAAACTGAACAATTTTCTCTATGGGACCAATATCGAAATCGCGAAAAAAAATTCCGCTCTCCCATACAAAACTGCAAACATAACTCGACTGAAATGTATGGGACAGCAGATTTTTTTTTCGCGATTTCGATATTGGTCCCATAGACAAAGTTGTTCAGTTTGATGGTCTGAAGCACCTCTTTAAGTAGCTGTCCTATTTTAATTTACACCCTGTATAGTTTCAAAGTTACACTGGTTCAAAGATTTCTATACGAAAAAAAAGCGTCAATTTTTTAACTGTAAAGGTACCTTATACCTTCATTAATTTTTTTTTTATCGGAATCGGAGTAGTTTTGACGGGTTCCGAAGTAAAAACCTTCAGGAACTCCACTATTAGATCGGGATCCGGTGACGAGGTCCGTATACCAATCGAGCTCATCCATAATTCAGTTTTCATGCAATAGTTTACTATTAGAAGATGCGAAAAAACTTGGTCGGCCGACCCCTATCCTGGTGGGTTTTGTGTAGGAGGGTGACTAGTAACCTCTCTGAGACGAGACTAATTACCCATCGAGCTCATGAACCAAATTATGCTTATCCGATTGGACTTTATTAGTGTTACGAAGTACACTCGGTCGTCCGCCGGATATCCTGGCAGGTAGTGCTGGCCAACCAAAAATGGTGGTCAAATTTTGGAGTACTTCTCACCCATCGAGCTCATGGATGAAATGTATGCCAAATCAAAGGTTAGACCTTTACCTTCAATATTTCATCGGTCGTCCTGGCCGAAACCTGGTGGGTTCTGGTGGCCAACCAGATTTATCTGTCAAAGTAAGATCATGCGTTTTCACGTTTATATGAATAAATACTTTATTTACCTGATATATGCAGTTCTTTTAGCATGAACGTGAACGGTTGTATGGTTTAAAAGTATTTTTAAAAAAAACGTGAAAAAAAAAATTACTGTGTCGATAAATGAGACATCAAATAAAAATATTTTTTTTTCGATATAACTTCGTCATTTCTGAACTGATTTGGCTGATTGTTTTATTTTACAAAAATATATATTCAAGAGTTCATGCCACTAAAATTTGGTGAAGATCTGATGAAGCGTTTCGAAGATGTTCAATGTTTTAAGTGGGTCAGATTTTACTATAAAAAATATCCAACCAAATTGATTCTTTAACGAGAATAATAATTGAGTTCTATTAATGATTCTTTCTAAAATGAAATTTGCTCTCTTAAGAGATGTCTATATAATAAAATAAACTAGTAATACCGCGGCGTTGCTTTCAAAAATGAAGTTGAAAAAAATGTTTCGTCAAGTAAAAGCTACCTATATTTATGTGGATGATCTAATTTAGTACGTACCTATATTAGTTCTAAAATAATTAGCTAAAACTGTTTAAAGGGATGATTGGATCATCAAACTGAACAACTTTTATTATGGGTTCAAAATCGAAATCGTTAAAAAACTGGTGTCTCATACATTCCGATTCCAGTCGAGTAAGTTTGCTGTTTTGTATGGGACAGCAGATTTTTTTCGCGTTTTCGATGTTAGTCCCATAAAGAAAGTTGTTCTGTTTGATGATCCAATCATCCCTTTAAACAGTTTTAGCTAATTATTTTAGAACTAATATAGGTACGTACTAAATTAGATCATCCACATAAATATAGGTAGCTTTTACTTGACGAAACATTTTTTTCAACTTCATTTTTGAAAGCAACGCCGCGGTATTACTAGTTTATTTTATTATATAGACATCTCTTCAGAGAGCAAATTTCATTTTAGAAAGAATCATTAATAGAACTCAATTATTATTCTCGTTAAAGAATCAATGTGGTTGGATATTTTTTGTAGTAAAATCTGACCCACTTAAAACATTGAACATCTTCGAAACGCTTCTTCAGATCATCACCAAATTTTAGTGGCATGAACTCTTGAATATATATTTTTGTAAAATAAAACAATCAGCCAAATCAGTTTAGAAATGACGAAGTTATATCGAAAAAAAAAAAAAATTTATTTGATGTCTCATTTATCGACACAGTAATTTTTTTTTTCAAGTTTTTTTTATAAATACTTTTAAACCATA
The DNA here is from genome assembly GCA_922987775.1 of Agonopterix subpropinquella. NCBI lineage: Eukaryota > Metazoa > Arthropoda > Insecta > Lepidoptera > Depressariidae > Agonopterix > Agonopterix subpropinquella. Next base: position 15,627,776 of record OV277709.1, on the reverse strand, counting down.
CAACCGTTCACGTTCATGCTAAAAGAACTGCATATATCAGGTAAATAAAGTATTTATTCATATAAACGTGAAAACGCATGATCTTACTTTGACAGATAAATCTGGTTGGCCACCAGAACCCACCAGGTTTCGGCCAGGACGACCGATGAAATATTGAAGGTAAAGGTCTAACCTTTGATTTGGCATACATTTCATCCATGAGCTCGATGGGTGAGAAGTACTCCAAAATTTGACCACCATTTTTGGTTGGCCAGCACTACCTGCCAGGATATCCGGCGGACGACCGAGTGTACTTCGTAACACTAATAAAGTCCAATCGGATAAGCATAATTTGGTTCATGAGCTCGATGGGTAATTAGTCTCGTCTCAGAGAGGTTACTAGTCACCCTCCTACACAAAACCCACCAGGATAGGGGTCGGCCGACCAAGTTTTTTCGCATCTTCTAATAGTAAACTATTGCATGAAAACTGAATTATGGATGAGCTCGATTGGTATATGGACCTCGTCACCGGATCCCGATCTATATAGGTAATCCAACTTTTTAATATTCTAAATTTCCTTTCATCTTTTCATAGAAACTTCTTTCATTTTTTATTTTCATAACTATGTTTTTGTGTACAATAAAGAATCTATGAATCTATGAAACTTACGAATCGACGATGCTTATTTATTTTAAAACTTTATTTTTTTATAGATGATTTTTAAAACCTAAACTATTTTGTTTCCTTCGTTAACTTCATGTAAGTTTTTTTTTATCGGAATTAAGCCCACCACACATTATCACCGATGTAACTCCTGTAAACCAGGATCAACAGCGGCGACCATTCACAACATAACACTAGACAATGAAGTACAGCGAGCCCGGGGCCCGGGGGATGGCTCTAATATGTCTTGGAACCCGCAATGAATTAATCAAAGAAGATAGAAAAAAGAAAAATCGGACTTCTTGAACATCATTATTATTATAACACTTTATTGTACACACACTGATATAAAAATACAGAAAATTTAGAAAACACGAGCTTTTACCCGCGACATCGTCCGCATAAATTATATACCAGATTTTAAGTCAGATGATAAGCTATCAAACAAAAAAAGTTTCATCAAAATCGGTTCAGTAGTTTTTGCGTGATACTCGAACAAACAAACACCCAAACAAACAAACAAACAAACAAACAAACAGACAGACAAAAAATCCAAAAATTGTTGATTTGGAATCAGGGACAGGTAAAAACCATGCCTATTTTTTTTTACTTGACTGTACAACATACTTAAATATTTGACGAAATGCGTACTTGACGAAATGCGTATGGACGAACTGCGTATTGGACGAAATGCGTATTGGACCAAGTGCTACTAGGTCGTAATTTTTTTTTTGTAAATATCTTCAATGTACAGACACACTTCTGTTACAGTTTTATAATAGTTTAGATGTACAAATTGTTCATGTATTGTGTTGAAACATAAGTTGAAACGACTTTGTGGTTCTTCGTATATAGGTGTTTATGCTTATTTGTTACCATTTACCCATGGTACAATAATATACTGCGCCTGGTATTCTCTTCCGATCACGTGACTGACCACGTGACTGACACAAGTCTACGTCATCATACCCTTTTACCATGTTTAGAGGCCATTTTTTTGTGACGTAGGCTTGTGTCACTCTGGGAATAGAAGACCTTGTTTTTTAGACTATGCATTTACCTATTGCACAGGTAGGTAATTTAACGTATAATTTTTTTTTATGAATTCTCAAAAAAAACACGCCAACATCACTGGCAAACTTTTATAATAACGTTTCGAGAATGTTAACGAAATATTTTCACCTGTTTAATGCCTCCAATGTTTCAATTTACATGAGAGATATTTTTCATAAACTCATTTATGCCGTCATCCGAGTTTTACAAAGAAGAGAATTGAAAAAGTTTTTCCTGAAATTTAATTCGAGTTTGAAAAAGCGAGTCTTGGCTTCAGGTGTTGTGTTTTCGTTACTTTGTTATGGCTTATGGATTTTATATTAAGTCAGCTTTAATATTGATCATCATCATCATTGGCCTTTTTCATCTAAATTGATGTTTCAATATGGGTACACATACAGATCGAATTAAGAATGCGGATACAGTAATTTTGAAATTGAGGATAACATTCGACGGTCGACGGCATTCGCTTCATTCGCTTCTGGCCACCTCGTTAGGGATTACGATCGTGAGTTTATTTATGTGAGGATAACATTTCTACAATACACGGGATGAAATTGATATCATTAGCATCCTTTTAAACTAAGAGTCTACCCATCAAACTGAACAACTTTCACTATGGGAGCAAAGCGATCGGAGAAAAAAAAATCTGCTGTTGCATACATTTGAGTCGAGTAGGCATTGCAGTTTAGTATGGAACAGCTGATTATTTTTTTGCTCCGATCGGTTTGCTCCCATAGTGAAAGTTGTTCAGTTTGATGGGTAGAGTCTGAGTTTAATAGGATGGTAATGATATCAATTTCACACTGTAGTTTATCTAAAAGATATCATATCATTGAGAAGATAATTTAGGTACCTACATATCCCATTCCAGTAGGATAAATGTGGCTCAGGAGTGCGATTTTTGAATCTCATTTGCTGAGTTCAGCAGTTGATAATGTCAAAATTATTATGGAGATACGCATCTTTCTACTGCTGATTTGATTTTGACTTTCAAAAATCATACTTCAGTAGAAAGACGCGTATCTCCATAGTAATTTTGACATTTTCAACTGCTGAACTCAGCGAATGACATTCAAAAATCGCACTCCTGGAGGAAATTAGAATTCCTAACTTGGAAAAATTATTCAAGGACAAAATTCATATTCGATTCAAATTTTCCATCCTAATGTGGCTTTTTCCAGGGAATAATTACTGAAATAATCCGAAAACAACCCGTGTATTTAACTTGGACGAAGCCTGTCGTGGATAGGTACGCACTTTGTATTTTTAGGAAATAAATGATTTAGACTTCATCCGAAAATAATTAAAATTCGCCAGTCGCCAACAACCTATTTTCTGTAGTTTTGTGATTTGATTATATGCAGACCCTACTTCTGATCGTATTCTATCTCCTGTAAACTCCCGTTCCATCAAACATAAGCGGGTAAGGACGAGAAAGTGCATCTGTGTGTAGCGCGTGCACTTATGCACTTCAAAATATCCTGCGATTCTTGCTTTTCTATAAATATTATATTATAATTAATAGCAGTCTACGTAGTCGCAATCTACTAGGAATAATAATCATAAATTATGTAAATTATAGGTTTTGTTATTATATGAATTATGAAGGCTTTTATGCCTACTGCTGTGCAGTGCAGGTGGACAAAGATTGGTGATGAGGATGTTTAATAAGAAGGTAATGCCAGATTTATGACCCCAGTGCTCAGTACCTACACTGCAGTGCCACTTCATAAAAATTGGAAAAACTGACAAGAGGTAAGCATGTGCGATACTGACGAAGTGCGAGTGGGAGAGGACTGTAACGTTAAAGAATAATATACTCTATCCTTTAGCGAAAATCTTTTCGCCTAAGACTCTATCCACTCTATCCATCCTATCCTACCACATTATAAGAAAGAGTTATTCTAGTACTACATACCCATACTGTCTTCTCCAGTCTCCCGAGGAGTGAAGTAAAAATGTATGGGAGGCATGGAGTGTGCGTTCTGTAGGTATGTGGTACCAATAGTACCCACCACGTACCCACAGATTATTTGGAAAGAACCAGGAAGCTGCAAATAGGTATTGGGTATGGAAAGAACTGATGATACCGTGGCAATAGATATTGTTTTATATACTTAGAACTGAAACTGTGGCAGTGTTTTGGTGTAAAACTTTGATAAATATTTGGTGTCAAACATGGTGTAAACTTACCACTTTCGCGCTCATCGTCCAAAGGAAAGCCAACCATAAAACCCTGTCCATTGCTGCTACATTAGAGTAACTGTGTTGAGAACCTTAGTAAGGTTTACTAATTATTAAATATTATAAATTTATTTGCCATTGTTGTGTGATGTCTTCACTTCACTCATCTGCCATTTAACTTCTTGTCAATTTTAGCCATAGACCCGTTTCTATCTTCTTAAATACCTAATGAAAGAGATTAAAATGCAAACATAAGACCATAAACCCTTTCGGGGTGATCAGAAACATTGCTACAAATGGCAGTTTAATAGTATAGCAGCTTAGACTAATTATATCCGGACCGGCCTTGCGGTAGCATTTCCCCTCTGCCACGGTATTAGATCAATTAATCTAGCGCATTTACACCCAATTTTATACCTTATCACTAAACGAGACAGCCTATAATAGCGAAACAATAATTTCGAACTTAGAACGTTTGGGGTTTACACGAGACTACTTTTCATGATTTTGAACATTCAAAATTAGAATCTAAAGTCATAGGGAATAAAATCCAAAGTTGCGGATAACATGTTACCTCGCCCCCCGCAAAAAGTGGCAGAAAGTTCGTTAGTAGAATGACACGTGGTTACGCGTCCCGATATAATTAGTCTAAGTATAGCAGAGTTCACCTTTTGCATGTTGAAAAGATTTTGTCCCAGGTGGTCCCAGGCACTGTGATCTCATGAATCGACTTCATTGCAATCATGAAGCTTGGATAGGTATATCGCGAGGTGGGTATTTGACTACCTACAATATATTTTATTTTTATCTTCTCAGTAAAAAAAGGGTTAGAAAATAACTCTAAACTCCCATTTTCGTTGAGTTTTTAGCTGGAATACTATTTTTAATACCAAGATAAACTTTAAAAAGTAATGAAATGTTGATGACGTCATAACTCATTATTTAGTACAAATCTTCATACAAAGCGCACGTTTTGACGTCCGATAGAGTAGCTGATTTGACTAGTTGTCAAGTAGCCTATTTTGGAGTAAAGGAGCGTGTGACTTCTCGCATCGCAAATCGGCATACCTGCTGCCCCTCTAATATGATATGAGAGTACTTGCGCGCAACTATTTTTTTTCATAAATCTTGTCACGGCACGGCATGCGGAGGAAGAAGTCATTTTCTATGCAGGGATAGTAGATAAATAATTTTAGAGCTCCACTTCAAACCGACTCAATCAGAAAATCTAATTTGAAGATTAAAAATGCGTCGGTATTTCCATAATCTGCAGTAGAAGCACATTGTTAATTTAAAAAAACCAAATCGTATCCAAAATAAAACTTTATTTTTAGGTAAAATTTTGTATAAAATTAACACTTATTATCTAATCTCGACACACACTCAATTATACGAATGACATTTTCATAAATATTACGTACTAAAAGTCAAAATTGCTTGGCATAACGTTGCCTAGTCATTTTGTCAGATGTACCTACCTACTTCATAATGGTAATTAAATTAGGCACCTTGAGATAGTTTGGAAAATTATTAAACTATTTTAAACATGATATACTTACTATACATAGTCAAAAATTATTTACATTGATTGCATTGTCAGCATTGCTTGATTTATCTAAATTATACAAAGTTTATAGAAAAATACATTTAACTTTACATGTTTAAGATTACAGTCAAGGATATAATGTATAAAAATATTATTATTATGCTATGTGCTTTTTCAACTTACAACCTTTTAAACTTGACCAGGAAAAACTGACACTTAGGGCGTGTTTATTAAATATTAAGTTTTACCACTTCTGGATAAGCTCCCAATAGCTTATCTCACAGATCGTTCGACATATCGTTCATACGAAATAATGTCAAACGATCTGTCAGACAAGCTACTAAGAACTTATCTAGAAGTGGTAAAACAGGCCCCTAGAGAAATTAAATTTTAAACGCTGAAAATTATGGAGTTACAATCGGGCTCACGCAACTCTCTAACAAAAGAATGTTATATGAAACGTGCTCTGACGCTATTAAATTCCTTTGAACGGTAGCACACGTTTCATACATTCTGGATATCGGTCACGACCAGTTTTCAGTTTGGAAGTGCCGACTCTTATAACGTAGTGAGTTACATTCTCTTTGGTTACAATAGTTATCAGTTAGAGCCAGTGGGATCCCCACTAGAGGGCAAATGCCTCCTCCTACGAATAAGGTTGAGAGGTAGTAGGCCATACTTCACCACGCGGGCCCATTGCGGATTCCGCCGCCGCCCAAGCCGCCTTCATAGGCTTCTAACCTGGCTTTACGAATATAACAACAAGAATTCTACACTACAGAGTAATAGATACTCTAAACATGCGGCAACATGGTTCACATTTGCACCAACAAACTTGGTTTCAATATTTCTGTGGAAGTTCGGAGGCGAGTTTTTAGGACAGACTGAGGCAATATCAGATTAAACTAAATGTTTGATGAATCCGTTATTAACAAAAAATTCCTTTTTTTTTCTCATGTTCTCTGATTATCCTGGTCAAGGTGTAGCAGTGATGATTGATGATTTATATATTAAGGTACAATTTACATGCCGTTGTAAGCTGGGCCGCCGCCGCCCTCTGGGACTACCCAGTTGATGTTCTGTGACGGGTCTTTGATATCGCAAGTCTTACCTGCGAAATAAATTATCTATTATTAGAACTCCGGCAGCTAAAGTGACTGGAGAATAGTGTAGCCGCACGATAGTTAACAAATAACAATAGTATTGATAGTAGGGCTGTTGATACTACAATGTTTCTAATGAATTAACGCAAAACTAGAAAGTAGTTTGTTTAGAATCAAGAGCTGAGTCGAATTATCATGGTTTCAACCACAGGTTTCAACATAGTTTTTTTTTTCAAAATATTAAATAATTCGTTTGCTAAAATTTCCTGAACCCGATGTCGATCCACCGCACGGGAACACTCACCCTAAATTACAACCAAAACAAGATTATAAAAATGTATCCATGAGTACGTTAGCGCTTTCTTTCATTGCTGAAATGATAACAAATAATTTTTGCCTCAAAACTTAAAATATTAATAACTTTAAATTTTAACTATCAAAATAATGAAATTATTGTTTCAATCTAATTATTTTGATATAAATCAGTTGAGGTGTATGAGGTTTTGCGCTAATTCATTAACACATTGTATAATCGGCGTTATACTGCGAAAAGCATTTGCCTCGAAATTTTGCATAAAACGACAGCCATACAAAACTACCACTATTTTTCCAGTAGTATAGATACTCTTTCTTATACTGTGCTCTAAACAAGAGTAGGCTAAATAAAATATAGAAATAGTAGAACAAGAAGTGTACCTACACTATTATAGTACTTTTTCTCTATGTGAATTAAATGAACAGTTAAAATAATACTCACAATGAATACAGTTCTGAGCGTTGATTTGTAATCTCTGTCCATCCCCTGTCTCCATAGGTACGAACTCGTATACTCCTGAAACACCATAATTGGGTATTTGACTACATACAATATATTTTATTTTTATCGTCTCAATAAAAACAAGGTTAGAAAATAACTCTTAACTCCCAATTTCATTGAGTTTTTAGCTTAACAAGATAAACTTTAAAAAGTAATGAAATGTTGATGACGTCACAACTCATTATTTATAGGCCGTCAACTTCGTGCGCGGCGCGCCCTGGGGGTACAGACGTAGGCGGGGGCGATGTAGCACGCGACGCGCGCTAGTGCCGCGCATGCGCGTTATGGTACCTTCACACTCGATAAACGGCCGATTTTTCCCGCCGACTTTCGAACAAAGATGTAGACTTTTTTCATACAACTAATTTCGTAAGTTTTCATAGAGGAGTAGGAAACGCTTTTGGATACGATTCATATCTTAATCAGAGAGAGACTAGGGGTTGCCACCTCAAAAATAGATTGAGCGCTAAAACTTCAAAAAGACCGATTTAGTACTAACTCTGATGTTCTTCTTTCTAATTTGGTAGTCTTTTAAGGCACTCTAAATGGACTTATCAGTTAGTCCAAAACCTGCAGCGTTCGTTTTTGAATCTATCGAACACTGCACTCTCTATGGATACATTTTGACAATAATATCGCAAAATACAAATTACAGATATTGAAACACGAATGCTGTTGCCACATCAAGAGTTAAGAAAGCACTAGATTTTTCACTAGGCGCTAAATTCTCAGATACGGCGCTAAACGTACCAAAAAAAGCGCTAGATATAGCGCCGATAGCAATAAGGTGGCAGCGTAGCACGCGAAACGTGCCTCCCGCTTCGCCGCCCGCTCCCCTCTGTCCCCTTTAACACACCCCCTCCCCAGCGCCCCGCAGGCCATGGGAGTGCCGCGCACGAACTTGATAGCCTATAGTACAAAGCGCATGTTTTGACGTCCGACCGTCCGTCTGATTTGACTAGTGGTCAAGTAGCCTATTATTAGGTTACTCGCCACTGGACCACCACGGCTAGACCACGGCAGTTCGTAATTCAATTAGTACTGTAACCAACCTGCAGGGCAGAACCTGGCTTCGGGTCCGTCGAACTCTGCCAAATTCCTCTTGACAGGCACCGAGTCGTCTTTCAACGTTAGATGTGCGGGCTGGTCGGCCTCGTGGTTCGTGCCTGCAAACACATTATATTTGTTAATTTGACTTGTTCAAACATGTTTTTGGTGCCTGTATTATTTCCCCAAAGATCGGTCCTGCGCTGCCCTCATCCAACGGGTTCCCGCCGCCTTCACCAGGTCGTCGGTCCACCGTGTGACCTACCCATGCTGCGCTTTCCGGTACTCGGTCGCCACTCTAGAACTTTTCGGCCCCATCGCCCATCGGTTCTGCGAGCAATGTACCACGCCCACTGCCACTTAAGTTTAGCAATTCTTTGGGCTATGTCAGTTAATCTGGTTCTTCTGCGGATCTTCATTTATTTCTGATTCGATCTCGCAGGGAAACTCCGAGCATAGCCCTCTCCATTGCCCTTTGGATGACTTTTAGCCTTTTTATGAGGCCTTGAGTGAGCGGCCACGTCTCTGTTCCATATGTCATCACTGGCAACACACACTGATCGAAGACTTTCGTTTTAAGACACTGCGGTATTTGGGACGTTAAGATACTACGTAGCTTCCCCAATTCAGTGTAGTACAGGATGTAAACTTAAATGTGTTCATTAACAATTTATCAATGAAAACTTCAAAAGTAATCTGCTATTCCATACAAAATGACAATGGCTACTTCACCAAAAAGATATCACATTTGATGACTATGAGACATATTTAAAAAAATCATAGAATTACGTTAGTTTAGTTGAGTTTAAAGACATTTCAATGTCGTTTTTGCATGTAGACCACTATCATCATCATCATTTTCAGCCCGTATCCACCCACTGTAGGGCATAAGCCTCCTCCCTATTTTGCCATTCGTCTCGGTCCCGTGCCAGTCGCATCCAGGTCTTGCCAATACTATTCCAGATGTCGTCAACCCACCTGGCTGCCGGACGACCCACTCCTCTTTTGCCTAATCTCGGGCACCACTCTGTCAAGGCTTTGCTCCACCTGCCATCATTTCGCCTAGCTACGTGTCCTGCCCACCGCCACTTTAAGCGAGCTATTCGGTCCCCGACGTGCTGAACCTTAGTTCGACGTTGTATCTCGACGTATGTATGTAGACCACTAGCTTCTTTACAATCCTACTCTCATATTTTCCTTCACATGTTCTTAGTTTTAAAGTAGGTACCTGTCAACGCAACCGAAGACAGCAGGTCGAATGTGAGAACACCATCAGGCTTGGGATACTCTATGGGCGTGCACTCTTTAGCTGGCTTCAACTTGGTGTGGTCCGCACCTGCGAAACACGTGGACTGTGTTATATAAACTTGATGATAATATTATGTACCTAGAATCTAGATAACCTGGATGGGATATAAGTAAATACACTACTAGTTTTTAATTAGAACAATGAAACTAAACAAATTTCCCTGAGGTAAAAGATAATCCGTTTCGTCGTGTAGCTGATAGTATGCTGATAGTCCATTTTAATTGATTGATGTATCATAGATACAAACTAAATACCTTTGAAAGCTTCCTGATAATTATTATGTATACATTTCCGGTAAAAAGTTTTTGTCTGCCGGCTGAATGGCCTCCTAGAGTTCCAGACTGTCTATTTTCACAGATATAATGGTGATATGAGATCTGTCCGGCTAACAACATACCCTTTTTCTACAATTTTTCGACTGTCGGTCAGTCAATGGACACAATAACCCCCCAAAAATTAAGCATGTGTCAATTGAAACGTCACATGTAGAATTGTAGAACTATATACTATTACCTATTCTGTGACGTCACTACAGATTAGACAATTTCTCATTACCTATACAATATCACAGAAGCTGTAAACTGAAAGAGTAGTTACCGCCATGGCTGAAGGTCCAAGGTTCCTTGCCGCGCACCAGGGTGGAGAAGGCAGAGTACGCGATGCCTCCGTAGAGGCCCAGCTTGGTGTGGAATGAGGGGCGGCAGTTACGCACTTGCTGGAAACAATAAAAATATAACTTAGTAGGTACACAGACATACACAAAAAACAAACAAAATCTGCTGTCATACATTGGAGTCGAGTAGGTTTTGTTGGAGCGTCAGTTTCTCGTTGCGAAGAGTTACGGAAACACAATCTTGAGGTACAAGTTCGAATCCGCATGGATGACTAATGTTTTTCTAACGTATTAATACCAACTGCTCTCAAACGATGAAGGGAAAATCGTGAGGAAACCTGCATACGCTGAAGAAGAAATTCCGATGTTTATGTGAAGTCTACCAATCCGCATTGCGCGCTCGTGGTGGACTAACGTCCATACACCCTCCGTGAGGGTAGGCCTGTGCCCTGCAGTGGGACGTTTATATTATACTGTGATTTTGAGGTTTTGTATGAAGCAGAAGATTTTTTACATACTCTAAGGCAGGGTTTCGCAACCTTTTTTGCGTCACGCCTCCCCTGGTATAATAAGTAATAGTCGAATGCCCCCCACTATCGAAATTTTAATGGCAAACGCGGCTGGAAAGTTGCTATCTGAGACCTGCTGAGCCTGAACATATTAGTAACAACAAACGAGTGGGTGAATTAGTAAATGAATGAATGAGTTAATTAATAAAATGAGTTAATGAGTGGAATTTACGTCGTTAACAGGATTTTTCTTTTCAAAATGTAAACGCATTGTGCCCCCCCTACGATATCACTACGCCTGCTCTAAGGTGTGTATCTATCGTATATTACTCATGTCTTATGCGTCAGTACCAACCTTCAATTCTTTATAAACGTAGGACTCCTTCAATCTGTCCTCGTACGCGGTGGGGACTACGCCTTTCTCGTGTGTCGCCTCGCCAGACATTATGAGCTCCATCGCCGTTTCAGCTGCCAGCATTCCTGCAATAAATACAATTTTGTTGTAAAAGCCATGTTTTAAATGGAGGAAGACGACATATTGCGCTGACCCGAAGTGATGGGATAAGAGCAGGAATATTATGGTAATGAGATTAATGAGTCACCTTTTGAACCATTTTACTAATTCGTATACGAAATTTTGTCATTTTTGTGTATTATTATTATTTGTGGTTTTGGGCCTTGACAGGCTTGCTAAGCCTGTGCCACGTAGACCATCGCTGGTCCTTTGTGATCGCCCTTTTTATAGTTCCTTACCAATCCCCACTGCGGCCAGAAATCGCAGTAGACTCTTGATCGGGATAATTTGTATCTCATCTGGTGTCAGCACCTGCCTACCCAGATGAGTGCTGCGTTTGTACATCAGGGGGCCACAATCACATAGGAGGTGCAGAGGAGTTTCCATCTCCTCCTTGCAAAATCTGCAGCCGGTCGTGTCACTTAAATTCAGTGTGTGCATGTGCTTATTTAATTTGCAGTGGCCTGTGAGTGACCTTGCTATTGTACAAATTTGGTCCTTGCTGAGGGCAAGGAGACCGTTCGCAAGTTTGCGATTGTAGCCTTTGATAAGTGCTTTTGAGTGGCCCATGCCTATTTTTGTGTAAGAACCAGAATGTGTGAAATTCAAAAGTACCACCCAGAATCGTCGCTCGGTCGCAATACATCAAGCATGAGGTATAAAAGAATTGTATAACAATAACAATGGCTTTTGTAGTCAGTGTTGCAGATTTTTAATTTCATGTTTTTTGATTGAGAAATATTATATTATTATTTTGTAAATCCTAAGTTATTTTGTGACGAGTTCGCCACTGAGAGGTAAGGTCACTCTTAGGGTCGATTCACAACAGAAGAGCATCGAAGAGCATTTGCTCGCAGCGGCAATCTTAAATTTATTTGGAGCGATACGAGCAGCCCTGTACCGCGCGCGGCCACCGCGTCGGCGACGTGCAAATAAATTTAACCTTTATTCACTAACGAGCTTTTACCCGCGACTTCGTCCGCATAAATTATATACCAGATTTGAAGTCAGATAAGCTATCAAACAAAAAAAGTTTCATCAAAATCGGTTCTGTAGTTTTTGCGTGATATTCGAACAAACAAACACCGAAACAAACAAAAAACCAAACAGACAGACAAAAAATCCAAAAATTAGTGATTTGGAATCAGGGACAGGTAAGAACCATGACGTAATTTTTTTTTTTTTTGTAAATATCTTCAATGTACAGACACATTTATGTTACAGTTTTATAATAGTTTAGATGAGAAGATGGCCGCTGCGAGCAAATGCTCTTCGATGGACTTCTGGTGTGAATCGACCCTTAACCTTTGATTCTCTGATTCGCTCCGACCTCCTTAACTCTTTCGCGGACACTGACCAGCTATAGCAGTGATAACAATAAAAGTTCTATTGTGTATCGTTCAGTGTCCGATGAAGTGCGACTTACCGCTCTTCATAGCGTTGTGGGTGCCCTTGATCCGCGGCACGTTCAGGAAGCCGGCGGTGTCCCCCGCCAGGCATCCTCCAGGGAACACCGTCTTCGGCAGACACTGCCAGCCGCCCTCAACCAGGGCGCGCGCTCCGTATGCAATGCGGGTACCACCTGCAACGATACACATATTATTTGAGTGTGTGAAAAGCACCCTACTAATATTTAAAAGGTTGGTTTAGACTTTAGAGCATCAATCTGAACAACATTCGCTATTTGACCAACATCGAAATCTCAAAGAAAATTTCAACTGTCCCATACATTTGGGTCGGTTTGCAGTATAGTTTAGTATGGAACAGCAGATTTTTTTGTATTGTGGAGGAGATGTCCTTCTTGATATCGGTTAAATTGAAATCGCGAAAAAGGTAATCAGCTGTTCCGTGCAAAACTACAAAGACATTTTGCAATATGTGTTGTAACCTTAAAAGATGGCGGTGGGTCTTGAAGCGTCGCATTTGCACTACTTTATCTTAAGCATACTTTATCTTTGCGATTGACAACATATAAATAAAGACTCTATTACACATTAAGAGGGCTATTCGAGTCCAGTGGCGCCTTCGTCACAATAATAAAGATTCTCAATAAAGAAAGCCTGAATTAAAGTGCCCAACAGACCCAACAGATAAACTACAAATACCTTCAAGCTATTTTCATATAATATATTTATAGGTTTTTTAAAGGACAGCATACACATTTTGAAAAAAGAAAAAAAACGGCTGCTTTTGTTTTTATTCGAAATTATCTAAAAGTGGAATGTTTAGAACCTATAAAAGTATTGTATAACAATGGCTTGAAGGCTTTTGTAGTTTATCTGATTGGCACTTTTTTAATTTAGGCTTTCTTAGTAGAGCTATTTCCCGTGATAATTGTGCAAAAGTGATACGACTTCGTTTGTATGGAGCGCGCTCTAAATTATATCCCTTTAAAATTGTTGCCGCTCCTTATTATATTCATTAAAACTATGCCTAATTTGTTTTTCTATTTAATTTTCAACAAATAATCGTTTGCTATCGAAATTATAAAGTTACATACCTACTATGTTTACCTCCAAACCATCACTCGTAATCCGCAGTAAACGAATTATGCTGCTTTACCTCGACGCGTAAATGAATTTTTTTCTTGTAGTTGTTGTATGATAAGTGTCCAAAAACTATATGTTTTTATAAACTAGACTAAATAACCTTTATTTATATACCAAAATTAATTTTGTTTACTTATATTTATCAAGATTTCCAAAGATATAGATGTTTAAAACAAAAAATCAAGGCAATGGTTTTTACTTTTTCGTGTAAAACATTATTTTATTGTATGGAAACATGCCTATTATGCAGTAAAAATGAATTTCTTGTATCTGTTTTACTCTAAAACGATACCACACAAGCCCTAGTAGCATTAACTGATCCGTAAAAGAATAATTAAAACAATGACCCAGATACGTACTTCACCCCCTCCCCCCGCGCACAGGGGACGAATCAGACTTCCCTCCACATCTGAAAATGCTCACCGAGGAACACCCTATCCATGGTAGAAATTTGATGCTTTTAACCCGAAGCGCACAATTATAGCCAAAATGTATAAAGAGAATCCTCTACTATCTTTATTAAGAAATCTTTATTATTGTGACCACTGGACTCCGATAGCCCTCTTAAGCAAATAGTATGACGATTTTTATTTCAAGATGAAGAATATGTAACCTTCAAATGTTGGTCGCACGTAGGGGCACACCCCTACGTGCGACCTACATTCGAAGGTTACATATCCGCGAGATGCAGCGCTTCGCGGAAGGGGCTGAGGTAGGGGTTGTTGTAGTCAAGTCAACAAATATTATATACTTACTCCATTCAGGAATTAGAGAGACAAAATGTAAACAACGGTAATACCAGTAATAAAATACGCAAATCATCATATTTCAAAACAATAGAAAGCGTGACTGTAAATATTTTATTTCGTGGTCTGGCAACACTCAGATGTATTTATTCGTTTCAATAAAGTTCTTGAAGAAAAATACTCTTTTTTGTATACAGTAACGTAAATGGGTCTCTTGATTAGTTAATATCGTCTTCGGTCCGTACGCTACGCGTGGACACTACGCATAGCAGTAAAAAGTCAAGAAATGGGCTACATAGTAGGCTACATAACACTATTTAAAAATGTCATTCAATTTGTTACGAGTATTGTTCTTATTTATCGATAGACAACAAATACGTAATATCACCGCAATCTAGTAAGTGCCGTGCCTACATAATGTTATTATTAAAAAATGTATCAAAGGTTTCTGACCATGAAACGTCACTTTGACAGTGCCGTTTCTTGGTTTACATTTTGTCGCTCTAATTCCTGAATGGAGATTAGTCAATAAGTGTGTCACCTTCGAATGTGGGTCGCACGTAGGGGTGTGTCTTGAAGCGCTGCATCTCGCGGAAGGGGCTCAGGTAGGGGTTGTTGTAGTCAAGCGCGACCACGAAGCCGACGGCGACGAGGGGCGGCTCGCCCTCCGGCGGCGCGAGGTGGTACATGAACGAGCCCCCGTAAGTGTTGCGGTGCATCGGCCAGCCCACCGTGTGCTCCACCAGGCCCGGCTTGTGGTTCTGACAAATTTAAGGGGCTATGTGAAACAAAAAGGATTCTTCAAAGCTTCATATATTATCATGAAGTACTAACACTAGGAGTATGATTTTCGGATATGTGTAAATTGAACATATAATTGAAGTTTTGATTAGAGCCAAAACACGATTAAGACACATTTTCTCGATAGAAAAACAAGCCAAAGTAGCATCCGTTTTTATCTATAAACGCTTGGAAGTGCTAAACGGTGAATAATAGAAACACAAGACTTGATTTCAAAAAAAGAGATTGATATTTTCTAAATTTTGATTAGAGCAGAATTGAACTTACATAAATAGTACAATCACAATTAAATAAAGTTTGATTTGGCGCTCGATTCGTTTCAGGCGCGCGCCGCCGCCCCATCTCTTTCTCTCGCATCAGGCCGTAATATAAGCTATCCCACGCCTGTTTCGCTTAAATTATTTTTCGACATTGTGGTCAACAAGCCCTGTTGTCAGAGTTTTTTCAGACCGCCTTACGGCCTCTGACGTGGTTTTTATGTAACGACTACTACCACCAGAGATAGTAGCCGGGACCAACTGATAAACGTGCCATACAAAGCATGAAATTATCTTTCTTTTCAGACAATCAGGTGACAATGTCCTAACCAGCTGGGAAAAAACGCAGAAAATGACATATCACTAGGTGTCCTCCGTGGGAATCGAACCCACGACCTCCGTGTCAAGAACCCAAATGCTCTTAACTATTAGACCATGGAGGCAGTTAAATAAAATAAATAAATAACGCTAAAAATAAATAAATAACGCTCACAGGCACATACATATATTATAATGTGAAACGTAAGCTACTAGGCTTTTTATTTTGGAAACCATATAATAACAACACATATAATAATATTATCCATGACCAAACCGGGATTCGAACCCAGAACCTCTGGTTTGGCAGTCCCATGTGGTAACCCATCCACAAACAGAGTCGTCGAAACACGAAATACGATTCAGCTTTTTAATGTTGTTAATGTTGTTATTTAGAGCTTGTTTCACTCGCTCCACATTTCGGATAAATATCTTCAAATTTTTGTCACATTAGTTTTTATTTTAGAATAAAAATTCCTCCCCGACCCCCCCCCCCCCCCCCCCCCCCCCCCCCTATATCAATCCTAAAATAGATCGTATATCTCTCCAGGAGTGCGATTTTTGAATCTCATTCGCTGAGTTCAGCAGTTGAAAATGTTAAAATTACTGTGGAGATACGCATCTTTCTACTGCTGATTTGACTTCCAAAAATCGCACTCCTGAAGTATGATTTTTTGAAGTGAAATCAGCAGTAGAAAGATGCATATCTCCACAGTAATTTTGACATTTTCAACTGCTGAACTCTGCGAATGAGATTCAAAAATCGCACTCCAGAACACAAAACCAGACTACGGGACTGTGTCCCTCGGACGCACAGGTAATTTAATACTTATGACATTATAAATATCGAAGAATGCTTACACCATTATCCCTAGGGTAGGTATAGACTACGAATTACCACATCTATCGCCTTATCTAGCGTTATCTACATAAGAAAGGGAGAAATGCATTAAAATCCTTACCTCAGGTTTAACCTCCCAAATCTCCTTCACACCAAGACCGTAAGACTGTGGCTCACTGTGCTCTCTCAGGTTGTATTTATTTGTGATCATCTTAGTGAGATGTCCGTGACAACCTGCAATTACACAAACATTTTTTAATTTTAGTAGTTTGGAAGGAAAATAGAAGGGAAGAGAGGCAGAGGCAGACTTAGACAAGAGTTACCCTTTGGATAGGCCTTACGCGAAAATTTAAAACCAGAAAAAACCGGTCAAGTGCGAGTCGGGCTACTCGCGCACCGAGGGGTTCCGTACCACACCACCACAGAACCAACTTAGAAAAAAAACTTTTTATTGTCCGGGACCTTTAGCGCGAGACCGACTGACACTTGGCCGGTTTTTAGTATTTGTTCTTATTCTGTAGAGTTTGCTCTATAATCACACTAAGTTTGACGCTTGTATGTATTACCGTTTTTACTATAGAGCGTGAAGAAAAAACGTTGATAAAAACTAGTTTCTTGTTGAAAACCCCCCCTTAATTTTTAACTTTCTGCCATTTTTATTATTTGTGAAAATTTCAACTATCTAGCTATTACGGTTCAAAAGTTACAGCCCTAAATAGGTAGGACAGACGGACGGACGGACGGACAGACGGACAGACGGACAGACGGACGGACGGACGGACGGACAAGGTAGGCTTAGTAATAGGGTCCCGTTTTCACCCTTTGGGTACGGAACCCTGAAAATGAGCCAAAACAATTGACAGTTTTACTTCGAATATGTACCGAGATGACAGATCAAGTGTAGTTTGTATTAAAGTGCCCTAGTTGTTACGTGCTTCAACTTAAAAGCGCTTTGGGTCTATCCATTAATTTTACTTTGAAGAAAAGGTTGATATATCGTGTCGTATTAGGAACTCGAGACAAGAGCGTAGCTGTTAAATAAGATGATACTTTGGAAAACTAGTTTTTCCTGTCAAAACTTTAATTGATACAGGAAGCTGGAAATAGGTATTGTCTTAGGATCACGTCCATATCACGACCTTATTGTGATCAGAAACTTACCGTGTTATTATAGCAAAGTTCACGTAAAAAGAGAAAAAGTAATGTAAGTGTCATTCAAACAGTTATAAATGTATGTATGTTTAAACTAGGCACTTCACCCGCGTGGAATCGATGGATCCTATCTTGTTCAATCCGCTGAGAATTCCGAAAATACCACAGATTATAGTTACTACCGTAAACTAATCATAAACCATAATCTTGAACAGAAATACCGGTTCAGTAATTTTCCCGTGATGCTCGACCAAACAGACAAAAAAATTAAGAAGAATAATGTTTTTGGATAAGGAATCGACCCGAAGTCTTAGGGTGCGTCCACATCTGACGAACGCGCCGCGAATGCGCAGCTTGCGAGCTGCTCGCGAACTGCGCAGCAGCGACACACAAGGAAAAAATGTACCAGCGCAGCTCACGCGCTGCGCATTCGCGGCGGGTTCACCAGATGTGGACGCACCCTTAGATGTAGTTATCAATTTTGAATAAACGGATTTAACGTTTTGCCTTTGATAAAGGTTGAGCCTCATCTGGCCGCATGGAATCGCATTTTTCCACGCTCCATCCATTTCTGTCACTCAGGAACGTCATTTGCAAGAGGGGGAAAGATAGGGGGAATGCGACGCGGAAGCACCGGCAGTGCTGTGACCTTTCTCGCTCTAGCCGATGACGTTCCTGAGTGACAGAAATGGATGGAGCGTGGAAAAATGTAATTCCGTGCGGCCAAGCTAAGGCTCAACCATAACACATACCTATAAATAAGGTAGGTAGGTAACAATTGCTTCATTTAAAAAACAAGTCAAAGATCACTATCTCTCTCTTCAATAAACTCGTATATTTATTTATTTATCATACCGTATATATTTGTATGTACGTATGTAAGTATACATTTACCTGTATCTTTATATAATATTATGTATTTATTAGTCTTAAATACTGTTTTATTAGTTAAATTAAATGTGCACACTATGCCTGCCTCACTTCTATGCTCTCTCTCTGTCTCGGGTTTGCTGGAAGAAATCTCTTTAGAGATAAGCTCGCCCTTTGTAATTGTCTATTATGTTGTTTTCATGTATATTTCCGTGTGTACAGTACAATAAAGCGTTAAAATAAAAATAAATAAAAGTAGGTATTGAAGAACTTACCTTCAGTTAGTATAGTGACCTTGGAGTGGAACTCCATGCCTCGTTCGAACATGTCCTTAGGGCTGCCGTCCTTAGCTATCCCAACGTCGCCCGTAGCGACGCCCTTCAGTGAGCCATCGTCGCGGTATATTAAGTCCGCCCCTGCGCACCCCGGCCATACCTGTCAACATATTTAGTTTCACTTGTATCGGATGCAGACTGCAGGGCAAATGCTTCCTTTCACAAATAATCTTACAGAGGACTACAGTGGGTTAGGGTTAACAGTTGAATTACTATAAGGGGTGATTGTAATCATGATACTAAACAACTTTCCAAAAGAAACTTATAGGAAATACGCAATAAAAAAAGAAACTTATAGGAAATACGCAATAAAAAAGAAACTTATAGGAAATACGCAATAAAAAAGAAACTTATAGGAAATACGCAATAAAAAAAGAAACTTATAGGAAATACGCAATAAAAAAAGAAACTTATAGGAAATACGCAATAAAAAAAGAAACTTATAGGAAATACGCAATAAAAAAAGAAACTTATAGGAAATACGCAATAAAAAAAGAAACTTATAGGAAATACGCAATAAAAAAATTTGGACTTTCCCTACTAAATGAACTGATCGAACATTTTAGATGACAAATCGAAAAATAAAACGAATTTCCTATAGGTTTTCTTAGGTAAAGTTGTTCAGTTCAGTATCATGAGAACAATAACTCCTTAAAGTAATACAACTGTTCACATTAACACCCTGTAGTCGGAAGAGGATATGCCAATGCTCACGAGTCACGACTATATCCCCAAAGGGGGGTAGGTTGTGCTAATGCTAATAAAAATGTGTACCTCAGCGCCAGCCGCCTCCGCCTGCTCAGCCATCCACCTGACGAGATGTCCCAATCGAACTACGTAGTTACCGTGGTTGTAGGTAGGTAAACCTGCAAACAAACACTACTCAGTAACAGAGATATTATTTGGCACCTACCTAGTTAATATTTTTATGTTAGAAATAGTACTAATGGGATTGATAAATCAAGAGAAGTTAAAAAGACATTTGAGAAATCCAAAAAGTTTTTATTTCTCTTCAAGATAATATTTTTCATGCAACCAAAAAGTTTTCATTAGATCTAAGAAATAGAGAACTGGCAGCTATCTGTCAGAAAAAAATGATTTTATGCCAAATACTAAAATTAAAAATTAAAACCGCCTTCAAAAAAACTAAAAAGTTAAAAAATAATATTGCAGCCAATGACTTTTTCGTTCGCATCATAAGAACATTAATTTGTTTTATTGAAGTCGCTGTCAAGCCGGTACGATTCGCGACATGGCTTGCATTTTTTGGCTTGGCTTGACACCGACTTCTATAAAACAAATTAATGTTCTTATGATGCGAACGAAAAAGTCATTGGCTGCAATATTATTTTTTAACTTTTTAGTTTTTTTGAAGGCGGTTTTAATTTTTTGTTAAAATTTTGTTTATTTCACAATTTTCAGTGGTGAATTCATTAGTTCGATTTAATAGGAGTGCTTTAAATTAAAAAACGCACTAGTCGGCAGTACGATTTTCGAAGGTTCCCCTCGATTTCTCTGGGATGCCATCATCAGATCCTGGTTTCCTTATCATGGTACCACCCTCGGGACATCTCCTTTCCAACAAAAAAAGAATCATCAAAATCGGTTCATAAACGACGAAGTTATCCGCGAACACACATAAAAAAAAAAAAAAAAATATACGGTCGAACTGAAAAACCTCCTCCTTTTTTGAAGTCGGTTAAAAAAGAAAAAAGTTTTGTTCCTTTTTACTTTTATGGCTTTTGGTACTTTTTTCCAAGACATCTTGCCAGTTAATATCAAAAAATTGTAGAATCAATAAATAGTTTTTATTCTGAAATCCCAATAACGTCTCTTTGGTGGTTATTTTCCAAACTGAATTTGAACTGAATTAAAATATTTAAACAACAACGAGAGCTTCACCTAAGAGCAAGGAAACTAAGTTTTTCCAGCAATTTTCCTGGATTGCTGGTGTATGATAAATTACATTTGTTTCAACGAATATAATTTATTCATAGGAATTATTTATTATAATTGAAAAATCATTCCTAATTTAAACTAAAAACTGACGCGATAAGCATGTTTCTTTATATTCTTTGAATTGATTTCTCAAGTTCTTGAGTTGTTGAGAAAGTTTTTCACATCTCGACTAAGATTACACGAGAATTCCCGCTTCGAGAAATCTAATTCTCGGTAGCTTAATTGGACGAAAGCAAAGCCCCGGATTCTAGGGTGACAAGTTTACCTCCTGATACAAAATTTCTCAATATTTGATTTGATTTTAAAATAGTTATGGTTAAATAAAAACTTACCAGGAAATACAGGAATAGGAATCCTTCCACTCTTAGTGAGAAGGCCAAACTTGTCGGAGGAGACGGGAGTGTTCATAGGGGCCCCCTTCTCCTTCCAGTCGGGGATGAGCTCGTTCAGAGCTATGGGGTCCACGCAGGCTCCAGATAAGATATGCCCGCCAGCCTCCGCCGACTTCTCGAGTAGTGTCACTCTTGCTTCCTACAATTTATGATTGAGAAATACATAATAAAATTAAATCAGACACAGAATTTAAAAAAACACTACATTACACTCCCTACAATATTCAGATAGCTTATTTTACGTTATTATGGGGGCTGGCAAGCCAGCATCACTTTGACCCAATGGGATCTTTTGTGTTGACCTCTACATATTTGATTTTCGTTACCTTATGTGGCAAATGATGGGAGGCAAAGGCAATATACTATTTAGGTGAAGAAACCTGTAATCGCCTGGTTTTGGATGAACATCTCCCAGGAGGCATTAACCCTCACACGTGACTTCCGAGCAAGGAGCAAGCATAGCACAAATAAAAGGTTGTAGTCTTCTTATCGTGTGGGCAGAGCCCTGGTGTCAGAGTTTTTTCAGACCGCCTTTCGGCCTCTGACGTGGTATTATGTAACGACTACTACCACCAGAGATAGTAGCCGGGACCAACGGCTTAACGTGCCATCCGAAGCACGGAATCATTTTTCTTTTCAGACAATCAGGTGATTCAGCCTGCAATGTCCTAACCAACTGGGGAAAAACGCACAAAGTGACCCTGGGAAACACCCTTTTTTTGGCTTTTATAAATGACCTGCCACGCTTTGTAACTGACGGACTAATTGTACTATTCGCCGATGATACAACTATCATAGTATGTAGCCACACCTATGAGCAATTAAATGAAAAAATTAACATTGTCTGTGATCAGCTTCAGGAGTGGTTTGCGTCAAATGGGTTAATTCTTAATATGACTAAGTCCAACGTCATGCTCTTCTCGGGCAGGCCAATACCGACACCTCTGTGCATAAATAGCCCTATTCCTGTATCGGAGAAGTGCAAGTTCCTAGGTTTTACACTAGATCCAAACATGAACTGGAAACATCATGTCAATTCCCTCTGCGACAGACTCAGTGGAGCTGCATACGCATTGAGAAAACTTCGCCCTGTGGTCTCCGATCGCATACTAAAGCAAACCTACTTCGCACACTTCCACTCCTTGATGTCCTATGGTGCTATCCTCTGGGGTAACTCCACCGAGTGCAATAGTGTATTTGTTTTACAAAAACGTGCCATACGGATACTCACAGGTATTAAACCAACGACATCGTGCAGAACGCGCTTCGTACAATATGGAATAATGACACTCTGTTCTTTGTACCTATTTGAAGTCATGACTTACGTAAGGCGTAACCTGTCCGAGTTCGGACGCCGTACTGGAGGTCCTACCCGCCAGCTACGGAACACTGGGCGACTGAAATCCGTGCCGCGGCGTACCACACTAGCTGAGAGCAACCCGCGCGTCATCGGTCCCACGTACTACGAACACCTACCCACTGATCTAAGAAACGAAACAAACGACGAAACATTCGATCGCCGATTGAAAAACTTTTTATTGGATAATGAGTTCTACTCTGTTGACGAATTCTTGAAAAAAAGTTTTTAAGTTTTTTTATATTCATTTTTAATTTGTTTATTGTTGTTGACATTTTTTCTATTATTAAAATAGTCAATAGACTATTTTTAACTTTAAGGTTATATTGTTTTGACATTATTTTATTTGACATTACTATTTTATTTTAATTTTATTATACAATATACAATATGACGATCATATTATGAATGGACATTTTATGTAATTATTTATGTAATACTGTGACATGTTATAATATGAAATAAATGAATCTAATCTAATCTAATCTATCACTAGGTGTCCCCTGTGGGAATCGAACCCACGACCTCCGTATCGAGAGCCAATGCTCTTAACCATTAGACCACGGAGGCAGTTTTCCATGCGCATTCATCATTATCAGCATATTACACCCCATCTTATCTTATCTTATCTTGTTGTGGGGGCTGGCAAGCCAGCAACACTTCGACCCAGTGGGATCTTTTGTGTTAGCCCCAATACTTTTTGCTTACTTCACCCTCCAAGTACATGGTCAATGAAGGAGACAATACCGTTGAGGGGAAGAAGCCTAAGATCTCCCGGTTTTGGATATCCATCACTGAGGAGGCACATGCGCTTTGCCGCCAAGACATCACAGTCACACAGGATATGCTCCATGGTCTCCTCATCCTCTCCGCACATGTTACACCCTAAATATACATAGTACATCAGCATACTTCCTTCTCCTCGGCAATCTGCTGAGCCCTGATGGCCGCGGCCATGCCAGCTGGTCCTCCCCCGATGATGAGGATGTCCTTAGCTATCCTCTCCATGTTCACATCTGTATTGAACTAATAACACTTACAACTCCCTTCTCCTCGGCAATCTGCCGAGCCCTGATGGCCGCGGCCATGCCAGCTGGTCCTCCACCGATGATGAGGATGTCCGTCTCCTCTGCTATCCTCTCCATGTTTACATCTGTATTGAACATAAATGAAATGTTTGTGGTCTGATTCTACAAGTAATAAATAGCAGGGGATTGGTAATAGAATAGATGTTCTTTGTAGTTAGTACTTTTAAAGATATTGAATATGTGGGATGCACAGATTACCCCAAATAGATACCGCATACAAGGCCGCCGACGCGCGCCATACATCTATGATTTTGCACTGATATAGGCAACGCGAGTGAGCGAGCTCGAAGTAGTGCGACCTTGAAATGGCCAACCACGTTGCATTGTTTCATGCCCCGCTACCCGCACCTACCGCCAAAAATTGTGACTTCAGACGTACAAAATTTTCATCATGCGGTATCTATTGGGGGTAATCTGTTGTGGGATGTTACTATACCAAAATAGAAAATTGTTGCTAAAAAACATTAAATAGGTAAATATGGTAGTAAATTAAATATTGTATTTAACAACAGTAGATAAAATCTGTATTTGCTTAGTACTGCTAAGTACACAACAAAATTGAGATAGTGACGCAGCAAAACAATTTTGGTGATAACAACAGATTTCACAAGGTTATGGCTATCAGGTACCTTTCCATCTCGGGTCCTTATCTCTGGGGTGGATCGTGTAATGTGTAGTTATCTTCGGGTAGACATCAGAATAAAGTCTTCTGCTAGCATTCGTTAGCCTCCCCACTGCGAAAATTAACAACAATTCGTGAAAACAAAATCAAAACAATTGACTGCAAAGTTGAACTTTGAACTTTTGTTTTTCATGGTCCATTGCGTAATACTACACTGAAACAGTTTGAAGCACTAATTTTCCATTACTTTTAGCACGCACTAAACTTATTTTGAATTGTAATTTGTAATAATTAGTCAGAAAATTCAAAAATTCGCTCACGAACAGCTGATATGCTACGTCACTGAAAACAACCTCTGTAACAACACAATTCCTCGGAAACTTATCGAAAACATTCCCTAAGTTGTTCCTTATTGATTTTAAGATTAAATTTTTGTGAAATAGACCCTTGATTTGAATAAAAAAACAAATTATTTACCCTGACGAGCCGAACTAACAAGTGCCGTCGCCATTTTCGAAACAAACTGGATTCCGTTTCACGAATTCTCCGATTTTACAACATAAACTTGATGAGATAAACAGATATTTTCGACAATCTTTTATATTATATAGAGAGATATTTAGTATTTTTGGGTCATAATAATCCTTTGAAATAATCATAATTATTATTCCTACTTGAATAACACATTATTTATGAACGCCAATCTATCGATATCCAAAGGTTACTGGTTTTAAGGGATAAAATAGTTTGGGAACGGAACGTTTTATAAAAGGCGGGAATTTTAAAATTTTAACTGAAATGCACGAAGATCGAAGATGCATCCAATTGTTTTTTTTTTAAATTTAATCAAAGTTAATCAATCTTAAAATTACGTATATAGGTATCTTATCCATAAACTTATTATACTTTACGGTAGTATAATAAGTTTATGATCTTATTCTTATCAAATATCAACGAAGTTCAGCGCAGTAGTGGGGTGGGGTCTTCTTTGGTACCTAAGTGGAGTCTTCTTTCATATTTATTTTCCTCACGAAGCAATGTTTTTAGGTACCTAAGGCATGAATATTATTTGTACGCACAGGAGTGCGATTTTTGAAACTCATTCGTTGAACTCAGCAGTTGTAAATTTCAAAATTACTAAGGAGATACGCATCTTTCTACTGCTGATTTGACTTTCAATAAACATACTCCAGGAGTGCGATTTTTGAAAGTCAAATCAGCAGTATTAAGATGCGTATCTCCATACATTTTCAACTGCTGAGTTCAACGTATGACATTCACAAATCGCACTCCAGACCCAGACCATTATACAATAATGTTCTGTGTTTATACTTAATCCATGTATTAACTTTGTATTTTGTTACTATGTCAAACAAATAACAAATAAAAAAGTTTGCGCTTTGAACTATTTTATTTAAAAATCCTTAATAATAAGTTAGAAATACATTGAATATCGTAATAGTCGCAATAAGGGTGTTCAAATCTTCCTACTTGACTGGTTTCATCTGCCACAGGCCGTCGTTCAAATAGTGACAGTTTTCAATACCCACTCCTTTATTCACCTTGCCTCTGAAAGAAAGGAAGAAAACGGTGTCAAACATTTATCATCATCATCATCATCATACAAGGTGTAACAAAACACCATAGTAACATTTAATGGGGTGATTTGACCAACAAAGTGCAACTTTTACTATAGAGAAAAAGGCGAAAATAAACAATCAAACGATTTTTTATTTTTCCCTCGATGTTGGCTCCATAGTGAAAGTTGTTCAGATTTTGATGGTCTAAACCGGTGATTCCCAAAGTGGTCAATATCGACCCCCAGGGGTCGACTACGACCTGCAAGGGGTCCATGTCAGTGAGAAAAATAATCGGGGGTCCATAAGACTTAAATGGGGGTCCACGAGAGTGGATCCCATTTGAAGTAGGTCGTGACCATAATTTTGGCTTTCCATGAATGGAAAAACCCACATAATATAGATAGTATGTACTCATTTGCCCCAGACGCCAGTCTCTCACAAAGACAGTAAATGCCATGCATGTTTACTTCTTAAATGTCATACCTTGTAAACGCCTTTCTTTTTGTGAGCCAATAAATACATTATTACATTTTTTACTCACATAATTCGTTCCTATAAAAACAATATGCATCTATCTATCTATAATCTGAAGGCAGGAACATATTCTGATACGGGAAAAATGGGCAAGTGCTGAGGCCAGCCCGTTTAAGGAGTTTAGTGCCCTACAAAATTATACGCCCAGAGACACGACCAAGCAGAAGGATCCAATGGCGCATTATCAAAATAATATACGGCATAACGTAGCCATAAAGTAAAAAAATACAGAGCTCGCTTCAATCGCTCCTGATTTTTATATCAATTCATTTCAGGTCAGTTTATGGCCAAAAAACAAATTAAACAATTTCGGGAAATGAAATAATAAATGATTTAGATTCGTTGATTATTTCTATGAAGTTTCGAGAGGAGTGCTAAAAATTTCGAGCTCGCTATGCTCGCGCTTTATTTTTGTTTTTATTACACCACTGAGTAGAGATACATACACATTGCAAGCTGGAATATTTAGAAATACTGGAGGGGGTCTGTGAGTAGTGGGTTTACCCAAAATCACAAAAATTTGCAAGGGGTCTACGGGACAAAATAGTTTGGGGACCTCTGGTCTAAACAACCCTGTGTTTTGTAACACCCCGTAGCAGGGCCTGTACCCTACACTCAATAAAGAAAGGGTATAGATAGGCGTAGTCCACCACGCATGCCGAATGCGGATTGGCAGACTTCACATACCTGACATACCTACGCATCAGAATTTATTTCAATGCAGGTTTGGTTTGTATAAAATGCACGGAGTAGAGAAAGAAAAATGTCACCTAACACAATTTTTTTTTAGGTTTTTTAGGGTTTGAACATTTTGGCACAGTGGTAACGACAATTTTGCATTAATTTCGGAAAGGAAAACGCCCAATCTCGTGTCGCATCAAAACTGATAAATTTTAATAAGAAATGCCACGATAGAAAAGGATAATTTCCATTTCCTTGGGAAGCACGATATTCCTTCTATCCTGTTATAATTTCAGCTATCATACGATTTGTATGTGTTCTTTGATCACACACATTCGCCAGCTGCGAAACGACCCGAAACGAATACACTTCGTTCGTCACGTGGGTTATGTCTTTTTGCGACAAAGCGATGCTGAGCGCTGACGGTACCAATGTCCAATCCCCTTTCATTATTTGTTAGTCAGAAAAGTATACTAAATGGATGACCTATGGTTCTTTTATTATTATTTTTCTGGCATCAGGATGTCAACCAACTTACATGTCATCAGTAGAGAGCGAAGTCATGCCGACGGCGAGCGCGTGCTGCTTGCCCTCCGCCATGACTGCCACGACTTGACCCTTGTCCACGGTCGTCATCCTGGCTCCGGGAGACGTGAGGCCGGGGCACATGATGTTCGCGCCGCTGAGCACGAATCTGATGGCACCCTTGTCTACTTGCTGCATCGGCAGGAAGAACGGATCTGTAATGTAAAAACCAGAACATGACCAAACCAGAACATGAACAAACCAGAAGATGACCTCTATCACAAAACCCTAAATTACTAGATTAATTTCGTTAATTCAATTTGAAAGAGGTCAACCGTCGAATCCAACTAGGCTGAGCAGCGCAGCGTTCGGGAAACTAAGTAGTATCTTCTCGCCCCAAATACCACAGTGTCTCAAAACGAAAGTATTTGACCACTATGTGTGACATATGGAACAGAGACGTGGTCGCTCAGTCAAGGCCTCATAAAAAGGCTGAAAGTCACCCAAAGGGCAAT
Organism: Agonopterix subpropinquella; assembly: GCA_922987775.1. Classification (NCBI taxonomy): domain Eukaryota; kingdom Metazoa; phylum Arthropoda; class Insecta; order Lepidoptera; family Depressariidae; genus Agonopterix; species Agonopterix subpropinquella. The sequence continues at coordinate 15,599,311 of OV277709.1, read as the reverse complement.
GGAGAAGACTATGCTCGGAATTTCCTTGCGAGATCGAATCAGAAATGGAGATATTCGCGAAAGAACCAGAGTAACCGACCTAGCTCAAAGAATTGCTAAACATAAGTACGGATGTATACACGGCGACAGATCAACCTACCCATAGTTCGACCTTATGTCCATGAACATAGAGTTCAACTATGGGTAGGTTGATCTGTCGCCGTGTGTACAATGGACGGAGCATGTTGCCCGCAGAACCGATGGCCGCTGGGGCCTAACAGTTCTCGAATAGCAGCCGCGTTACGGAAAGCGCAGCATGGGTAGGTCTCCCACAAGGTGGACCGACGACCTAGTTAAGGCGGCGGGAGCCCGTTGGATGGGGGCAGCGCAGGACCGGTCGTTTTGGCGATCCTTGGGGGAGGCCTATGTCCATCAGTGGACGTTTATCGGCTAAAAGACGCGCTCTCTCTTTCTTGCCTTCCTGAAACTAATCGATCTACGATCAGAGAAGGATTCGAATCGTTCGAAATGATCGGAGGCAGGCGGCCACTAACCGGTAGTCATTAGTGTGGGCACGAATTCAAAAGTCTTTTAGTTACATAGAGAAATATATGATCGAAGACGATAACTGTAGAAATACGTATGCACATGCGTACTCATCATCTTCATCCTAAAGGTATACGACTCGCTGCAGGGCTCAAGCCTAAACTCAAGGAGGATCTATGGGCCTTAGTATAGTCCACCACGAGTGCCCAATGCAGATTGGTAGACTGTAGACTTAGGTAACATACGCATCAGAATTTCTTCTTGATCATATGCAGGTTTCCTTCGATGTTTTCCTTAACCGTTTGTTATTATTAAGTTAGAAAAACTCATTCTTTCTTTCTTAGCGTGTGTTCAGAGCCCTGGTGTCAGAGTTTGGAACGAGGAGGTGGTGGGGGTGGAGTTTAGTGGTTTAGAAAACTCATTAGTAACATGACATGACATCGTTCGTGCGAATTCGAACCCAGACACTCTTTGTGGCGTACCCCGCGTACAATAAATATAAATACTCATAAACTAAATAAAATACTAAATAAACATACAGGGTGTACAATAAAATGGGACAGCTACTTAAAGGGGTGCTTCAGACCATCAAACTGAACAACTTTCTCTATGGGACCAATATCGAAATCGCGAAAAAAAAATCCGCTCTCCCATACAAAACTGCAAACATAACTCGACTGAAATGTATGGGACCGCAGATTTCTTTTTCGCGATTTCGATATTGGTCCCATAGAGAAAGTTGTTCAGTTTGATGGTTTGAAGCACCTCTTTAAGTAGCTGTCCTATTTTAATTTACACCCTGTATAATAGATATCACATATTTCACATACCGAAATAACACAAAACTTATTATACACTATGTTTATATATTTATAGTTATATAATAATAAGTTTTGTGTTATTTAGGTATGTGAAATATGTGATATCTATTATATGTTTATTTAGTATTTTATTTAGTTTATGAGTATTTATATTTATGGTACGCGGGGTACGCCACACTCTTGATTGAGTGTTCATACCTCTCCTCAACGCGCCATCGACACTCATTATGTTACTGATATTTTATTGAACTAGTTCAATGTTTTATTGATCTAGGCATGTGGTAGGTACTTATATTTATCTGCTGACATAATATGCCGTGGATTGTCAGTCCTCTACGCTGGGTTACTTACACTTGTGGAGTAGCCTCAGGGTGGGCATCCAGGGTCCCTCTCGGTGACGGAAGAACAGCAACTCTCCTGCGCTGTTCACCATTATCTCGATGTGGTCGTGACTGCAAAGAAGGAAATAAGACAGGTTTATCAAACAACTCCACTCCACTCTTTGGCATATGGGTGTAAGAAGGGTGTAAGTCGAGATTCATTTGTTTAGACTAGACTAACGCCCGTTGGCTTTTCAGATTAATAAATTATTAAACGTGTATTAAACGTTTATTAAGAATAGAATTGACAGATGAAAAATTAAAAATCTTGTTTTTGCAACCATCAGCCAGCAGCAAGGCTGATTCAGTGTTTTTGGGATGTAGAGCTTCTCTGTGATGGGGATGGACCAGGTCTGCCTGCATAACTCCAGTCGGTTTAGGAGTTACTGATGATTAAAGGTCTGTAATCGTATGTTATTGTTGTAGTATGCACTGTAGCTATGTGAACAGTACAAAAACTGACATGGTTCATCAGTCGGTTTAGGAAATACAGCCGTTCAAAGGTCGGAAATTTGACTGGTTGTATCTCCTAAACCGACTGACAGAACTTGTCAGTTTTTGTACTGTTCACATAGCTACAGTGCATACTACAACAATATCATACGATCAGCCGTGCAGCTGATCGTAAATTTTTCACAGATCATCAATAACTCCTAAACCAACTGGAGTTATGCAGGCCGACCTGGTCCATCCCCGTCACAGAGATGCTCTACACCCCATAAACACTGAATCAGCCTTGCTGCTGATGGTTGCAAAAAGTACACTTATCTCTTATACTATTAATATAATAGTACGTGACCTATCCGTCACGGAGTAGAGGGGAAAAAAGGTATCTCCTCTGTGTAGGTAGATAGGTATCAGTACTCGTAATAGAAGATATCCTTTCTAGTAATCCTATCCTGTCATTTCTACTTTTCTACTACCTAATATTGAAAATGTGAATGTTTGTGATGATCCTATGCTTGGATGATTAAATTATAACTCAGTCACAGATTTTCATGAAATTTGCCATACAGGAGTGCGATTTTTGAAACTCATACGTTGATTTGACTTTCAAAAATCGCACTCCTGGAGTATGATTTTTGAAAGTCAAATCAGCAGTAGAAAGATATTAATTTGTACATTTTCAACCGCTGAGTTCAACGAATGTGAAAGAATATGTCCCGGATTAACAAATGGATACTTATTTAAAGTCAACGCAGAAAACGTCGCAGGGAAATACTAGTGTATTATAAATGGATACAATGCAGTAAAGTCAAAACATTATTTATCTTTAAAATTGTCATAGAGGGCGGACAGTTTCTTTATCAACATTAGATAAGTATGTGGGTACTTCCTGTTCGACTTCCAACACGAGGATAATAAACTAGTAGATATACATTTAGAAAAAAACTGGTCAAGTGCGTGTCGGGCCACGCGCAGGGTAGGGTTCCGTGGTTGCCCATCACAATATACGTACTTAGAAGGGGACTTTGTGTTTTATACTACGGTTTAACGGCAAATAAGGTGCCTAAAAGTACATTTTTAATCATTATTTAAAAAGAAAAGTACTTTTTATAAGTTGGTTGCCGTGAATTTTTTCACATATCCAGAAACAACCTTTTGGCTGAAAGGTACACTTGATTTTATTTTACTTTGTCGTCGTGATTAATATGTATACTATACCCATGCCAAATTACAGCTTTCTAGTACGAAGCGTCTCTGAGCTAAGCCGCGGACAAACGGACAAACAGACGGACAGACGGACGGACATGGCGAAACTATAAGGGTTCCTTGTTGACTACGGAACCCTAACATTACTGAAGAAATTTTTCCCATTGTTCGAAAAGTTTATATTTTTCCTGAGAAGCGGTTAATTGTTCTGTTCTAATATGCCTACAATTTTACCAACTGACAATAAATAAAGCCGTTTATAGATAATTAAAATTTATTCTGCATGACGATTGACGTCATCGCATCGGTATGATACGCAATTAATTCGAATCACAATAAATGGAAAACAATTTACTTAATTGTGTTATTGTGAAAAAATTAAATTTTATACCTTGACCTACTACTGTGCTGCAGCCCCATTTTATTATGTTATGTTTACAGAGATACGTAAAAAGAAGATGGGCAGATTTGGACCCAGCTATTTTTTACGAAAACTAAAAGGTCTTCAGGACGGCGGTCATAATTATTATAAACAGAAAAAATTAAGGCATTTTTTAAAAAAACTTCCACATCTCCAGGAGTCCGGATTCAAAAGTAGAAATTACTAGTAAAATAGACAAATTATCCAAAAAGCAGTAGCTAAACGCTACCACGACAGCTATTTTCATCTAATATTATCACTGAGGTATTTTTTGGTCATTACGGAACGTGTTTAGCTTGGTTGAACTGATAGTTCGTGATTTCGTTTTCTTCCATTATCATAATATTATACGGTTATCGTGAATTTTCCTTAAAATAAACATAATGAATCAGTAGAAGATTGAATGGACTATCTAATAAGAAAGATTATGACTTTCACACACTTGCTACAAAAGGTATCATAAGTAGAATAACTTTCCCCCAAGTTTTACAGGTTACAACCAATTTACTTTTTTGTTAGTTATGTTTCACTCTACACGTATTACTAAGTTTCATTCATGTACGGGACCTCTAAGTCTGGGTCTCAAATTACAGGGCCGGCCGCCGAAATTCTTTTTAAGTCAAATCAGCAGTAGAAAGATGAGTATCTCCATACATTTTCATTTGCTGAGTTCAACGTATGAGTTTCAAAAATAGCACTCCAGAAGCGCAATAATGTCATCTTATTAGCCCTCACATTTCTTATTTCTCAAAAGTCATCTTTCACACAATCCATCAATATTTTCTTCATTCTTCCTTCCAAAAGAAAAAACCAAAATTCGTAGCCGTACCATTTGACGATCCTAAAGGTATCCTTCTTGGGCAAGACCTGGTCGATGTGGTTCTCCAATTGAGGGTACAGCTCTAACAGACGCGCTCTGATGCCCTTCTGGACGGAAGACTTTAGCTGCTGCACCCCTGATATGCTCTCCTTCTCGTCGAATCTGGAAATTGAAGAGTTATACAGGTTTAGAGGTAGTCTACTGTGCAATGGAAAGCGCAGCGTGAGAAGGCCTCCAAATAAGTGGACCGACGACCTGGTGAAGGTGGTGGGAACCCGTTGGATGAGGTAACGAGCGTACCCTAACTCAAGACGCTGTTAGGGTACATGCGCAGGTAGCATGGGCCCGTACGCACTCCTCCCGGCCCCCGCACGATTGGCCTGCCGCGACCGCTGAGCTTCACCACTATTAGTTCTTTACACTATGGTAGTACAGTGGTATAAAACAAAATAAGGGAAAGGAACATTTACGCGGTTGTCATCGAAATTATTTGAAGATAGCATAGATATATTATAGAAGATAGAGATAATTTGATGTACTCGGACAGATAGTATACGAGATAAGTGTACTTTTTGCAACCATCAGCAGCAAGGCTGATTCAGTGTTTATGGGGTGTAGAGCATCTCTGTGATGGGGATGGACCAGGTCTGCCTGCATAACTCCAGTCGGTTTAAGAGTTACTGATGATTAAAGGATTAAAGGTCTGTAAAAAATTAACGATCAGCTGCAAGGCTGATCGTATGATATTGTTGTAGTATGCACTGTAGCTATGTGAACAGTACAAAAACTGACATGGTTCATCAGTCGGTGTAGGAGATACAGCCGTTCAAAGGTCGGAACTTTGACTGGCTGTATCTCCTAAACCGACTGACAGAACTTGACAGTTTTTCTACTGTTCACATAGTTATAGTTACAGTGCATACTACAACAATAACATACGATCAGCCTTGCAGCTGATCATTAATTTTTTACAGACCTTTAATCATCAGTATCTCTTAAACCGACTGGAGTTATGCAGGCAGACCTGGTCCATCCCCAACACAGAGATGCTCTAAAAATAAATAAATAAATAAAAATAAAAAAGCCTTTTAATTTCTTGCTTTAAGAGATGCTCTACACCCCATAAACACTGAATCAGCCTTGCTGCTGATGGTTGCAAAAAGTACACTTATCTCTCGGAATAGTAGGTGCTTGTACCCAAAGGGTGTAAACGGGACCCTATTACCAATGACATTATATAAAAAGATCTTATCCTATTACTAAGCCTAAGATCTCCGTCCGTCCGTCTCCGTCCTTAGCTTCAGAGGGTTGTACTACCTACTGAACCTGAATATGTAGCCGGTTGAAATTTTTACAGAATTTGTATTATAATATTGGATTTGAAGACAAAAAACAAAAAGTATAAAATTAAGGAGGTATAATTAATATACAAGAAACTAGTTTTTTTTTTTAACGTTTTTTCTTCTTGCTGCATCGTATAAACTGTAATACATACGTCATACAAGCTTCAACCTTGGTGTGATTTTATTGCAAACTAGAGTTTGCTGTAGACAGCATAACAACAAAATAATAAAAACTGGCTAAGTGTGAGCCGGTCTTGCGATAAGGGTCGCGGAAATATATGTACACGTTGTTTTTATAATCGACCCTCATCAATCACGCTAATGCATTGTCTGTCCACAGTATAAGAAAGAGTATCTATTACGTCTGTCTTTGTGCTCTAGCTCGACCTCTCGGTAGAGAGTAGTATACAGGGTGTAAGTGACAGCCTAGCAAATACTGAAACGGTGAACTCAGACCATCAAACTGAACAACATTCACTATTGAGCCTACCTCAGGAAACGCGGAAAAAAATCAGCTATCCCATACTTTTGAGTCGGGTAGGTACAGCAGTTTTGTATGGGACAGCAGATTTTTTTCACGTTTCCTGAGGTAGGCTCCATAGTGAAAGTTGTTCAGTTTGATGGTCTGAGTTCATCGTTTCAGTATTTGCTAGGCTGTCACTTACACCCTGTATTCCTTGAGCTCGACCCAGGTTGACAGTAGGTAATGAATTATTTATTTAGATTATCATTATCAGTGATCGATAGTGATTCATTGGTGTAGCGCTACGGCCCAGTGGCCTTGAATGTTTGTAGATATAGGTAGGTATCTAGAAGATAAACACATGTCATACTTACTGACATTGTTTTTAATAATTTAAAGGCTTCAAGGTTTGTTTCGTCGTGGAGAGAGCTATGGAAACTCAACCTTGAGGTCCAGGTTCGAATCCGCACGGTCAACATGCTATGTACGAATGAGTTTTTCTAACTTATGTAAGTAATACCGACTGCTCTCAAACGGTGAAGGAAACCATCGTGTTCCATCCATACCAAACCAACCACCCGTCCATAGGTATGGAGGGTATGGGCATATAAGAATAATATATGGGTCCCACAAAAAAATTATCTTTTTCTATACGTACCTTTGTAAGTAGGTAGGCTTACCTAAATGGTAAGACAATCTTATAAATTAAATACCCTTACTACCAGTTGCAGAAACGCTCATTATAGTTAATCCTCCATTAAATCTCTTGCTCGCTTTTACTACATCAACCAGACAAAAAGTGACAGCAAGAGATTTACTGGAGGATTAACTCTAATGCGCGTTTCTGCAACTGAGTGTTATACCTACCCATAAATGGAAAGGTAAAAGTTTATGAGTGATGTATAATATAAAGACTTTCATAATCTTTATTATTACCTAATGTCTAAAATACGGTCGTGTGTATAGTTAGGTACGCCATAACGCTTACGCGTTACATAGCTTAATATTTACGGAAATTACGGAAATTCGTCACATTTTGGTGCATTTTAAAATGGTTGTTAACTTTACATAAACTCTCAATCTCACTGACTTTTCCAGCCAGTCAGAATCCGAGCTAGATATAGGTAAGTAACTATAAATTATACGAAACCTGTTTTAAAAGTTCAAGTAAAATGTAACCGGAACCGACGGAGCATGCATGAAGAGACTTGGGTACACCATTACTTTTTAATAAGTAAAAAAAAATATTTGGGTTTTAAAAGTTCAAGTAAAATGTAACCGGAACCGACGAGCATGTAGGTATGAAGAGACTTATAGTTACATTACACCACTATTTTTAATTAGTAACAAAATGTTGAGGGTGTATTTACTGAAAATAAACTTTCCCTAAGGAGCATGCTTAGGGAACATGGGTCGAAAAACATGCACTTTTTTTTTGACCCCCTATAGAAAATCGATCGGCTATCTTTTGTATGGAAAGTCCAAAAAATTTAGTATCTATCAATCGGTAGAATTATACCAAATATCCAAAGACAAATAAATTATGTTTCTATTACAACACCAGATTACCACGCACGGTCAAATATCGTAAAACGTCGGTAAAATATATGCCGTAAGGCGGTTTGAAAAATCTGACGCCAGGGCTAGCTGCCCACACGATAAGAAAAAGAACTGCGAACAAAAACCAGTTAAAATGCACTGACAAAGTGATCATCTTACTTCATAGTAATCTGTGAAACACGAGTGCAAATCGTAATGGCATGGCACACGTGCCAATTTCAACAGAAGTAATAGATTAAGAGGGGACCGTTGGCAACCCTACCTCATCGAGTAACAAGATGCGACCTACCTAGGGTGTAGCACATGAGAAAGGTACGTCTTAAAGTACAGGGTTGCCTGGGCGTAACCTGGAGCGTTTTGTACAATGAGCAAAAAAGTGGGTATTTTTTTTTGTGTCAATTACCTCATCGGGTAACAAGTTGGTATATAGTACATTCGATAGAGCTCATCAAGAAGTGCCAAAATATATAGGGTTGCCCCGCGTAGTCCTGGGACTTTCTCGAGTCGGCCTGATTTTAGAGTGGCAAAAAATTCCAAAAATTACCTCATCTAGTAACAAAATGACACTTATGCCATTTGATAGCTCTAGTCATCCTATTAATTATTAATAAAGGTTGCCGGCCCTATACCTGGAACTTTTCTTAGTCGGCCGAGTTTTATGTTCGAATGTAAATACTGATTGATGCTACAACGTCGTGGAAATGAGTCCAATGGATGGTTTAGAGATTGGTGGCATGTAGTGATCGATTGTAGGTATTAATTTGGAGGGACACAACCCTAAAAGGTTTGTACAGTTAGCAAAAAAGAATTTAACTTTGCGTTTTCTGAGAGTTCTTATACCTCAATCGCAGTTGAACCTATAAAGACTTATGTTCCTTATTAGTAACAGAATCGAATGGGATGAAAAAAAAATGTTTTGTGAAAATTGCGGTTTTTGTCGATGACTGTACATTTTTTTCAAAATCGGTGAATGTAGAAGTAAAACACTCCAAAAGTTAGGGTTAGTCTTCAAAGAACGGTTTCTTGTAGCTATAAAGCTTCTGGTAGCTGCCCTTTGTGTCACATCTTAACTTTCCACCCTGTATAAAAGTAATAATTTGGTTATCAAAAACCGGTTCGAAAACAGACAAAAAACGTTCAAAACGTTAAGAGGAAAGCTGGTCCACTAAAAATTTGAAGAATAGGTATTTAAGAGATCTATTTAATGTCGCGCTGTTCCTGAGCAACTGAGCTTCCAGTGCGAAAGTGACAACTGTTGCGCGGACCGATTTTAACTACATAAAAATGGACAAAATCACGGTTTCGTATTCCCGTTTCTTCCTCCAAAACTAAACAAATTTTAATAATTTTTTCAAAAATAATATCAGAAAGACTTTTTCCGTTTGTTTTCCTTTTTTTATCATGTTCGTCAAAGGGGTACGAGGGGGGTGGGTAATATTGGCGTCTTTTTTTAAGCAGTCAGGTACCAAATGTTACGGGTATTTTAGGGCTAAAATCACCGTACATTATTATGTAAAATAAATAGTCTTGCGGTGTAACGTTTCGGAGATATACAGGAAGATTTTTTTTACCGTTCCGAAACTTTCAGGCGTGGTTCAGACCATCAAACTGAACAATTTTTATTATTGGACCAAACCTGAAATCGCGAAAAAAAAATCTGCTGTTCCATACTAAACTGCAATGCTTAGTAGACTTAAATGTATGAGACAGACGATTTTTAGTATTCTTGAAGTGATTTTGATATATTTCAAATTAAAATAGTTTCGTAAAATAATAATAATAATAATTAAACAGTAAAAGTGAAAATAAAACAGAGTGTTTCAAAGTCCACCGGTTTTTGATTTCGTGATATTCAGTTTCATGGTCTGAACCACCCCTGAAAGTTTCGGAACGGTAAAAGAAATCAAACGGTATAATTTTAAATAAAAAATAATAATAACTTTACAAAGCCAATTAAAAGTTACTCATTTTGGTTTTTTACCACTTTATTTGTTTTTATAGTTTTGGTTTTATATTCCCAGTTGTCGCCAGTGCTGTGACAAAGCAGTGGCGATGACTGGGAATACTCGTTTGCGGGCGTGTATACCCAGTTGTCGCCATGGCCTCCATCGCTGCTGGAGACAAATGGGAAAAAAATCCCAGTCATCGCCACTACTTTGTAGAGTTCTTTTTTTAAAGTTAATTAAATATCTCCAAAACGTTACACCGTCGGAATTTTTTTTGCATAATAATGTAAGGTGATATTAGCCTTAAAATATCCCCAACATTTGGCACCGTTAAAACTCATATTAATTCAAACAGACGAGCGGAAACTAGCAAGGAGCCGAGGATTGCGGCGCGTTAACATGAAATATATACGTGATTATGTCACAAATAATTAAAAACTAATAATTATGGGCTATAAAAACAAATGCAGTGGTAAAAAAAACAAAATGAGTAACTTTTAACAAGCTTCGTAGAGTCTTTTCTTTTAAACTTAATTAAATATCTCCTAAACGTTACACCGTTGGACAATTTTTAATGCATATTAATGTAAGGTAATATTAGCCTTAAAATACCCACTACATTTGGCACCTGGCCGTATTAGCATTTAAACTCAAATTAATTCAAACAGACTAAAATTAAAGTGGTAAAAAAACCAAAATGAGTAACTTTTAATGAGCTTCGTAGAGTAATTTTTTAAACTTTAAAATTAAATATTTCCGAAACGTTACACCACAGAACTATTTAGTTTGCATAATAATGTTAGGTGATTATAGCCCTAAAATAACCGTAACATTTGGTACCCGGGCGCTTAAAAAAAATGACGCCAATATTACCCATACCCCTTTGATGGAAATGATAAAAAAAAACATACAGGAGTGCGATTTTTGAATCTCATTCGCTGAGTTCAGCAGTTGAAAATGTCAAAATTACTATGGAGCTACGCATCTTTCTTCTGCTTATTTGACTTTCAAAAATCGCACTCCTTAAGTATGATTTTTGAAAGTCAAATCAGCAATAGAAAGATACATATCTCCACAGTCATTTTAAATTTTCAACTGCTGAACTCAGCGAATGAGATTCAAAAATCGCACTCCTGACATAGCAAAAGTCTTTCTTATATCGACAGTCTTCGATCAACAATATATTGTTGATCGAAGTCGACAGTGGACAAATATATCGTAATATTTATCGTCATAATCTAAAAAGCAATGTTACTAGCCTCTTTAAGAAGACAACATTTTGAACTCTTATTATAGCCATATAAATCGGATTTATTAACGTTTACCCAACCAAATTATAAGAATAAAGGTAGGTAATATTAGCCAAATCTTCTTATAAGGTACATTGACATAATGAATGTTTTTTTAAAACAATTATAAGAACTTAGACCTTATAAAGTAAAGAAGTTTGGCGGAAGGCCATATAATTTGAGACCCTGACATAGAGGTCCCATACATGAATGAAACTTAGTAATACGTGTTGAGTGAAACAAAACTAACAAAAATGTTAATTAGTTGTAATCTGTAGAAGTTGGGGGAAAGGTATTTCTCCTTATGATACCTTTTGTATCAAGTGTGTGAAACTCATAATCTTTCTTATTAGATAGTCCACTCAATCTTCTACACATTCATTGTGTATATTTTAATGAAAGTTCACGATAACCGTACCATATTATGATAATGGAAGAAAACGAAATCACACACACTATCAGATCCACCAAGCAAAATAAGTTCTGTAACGACCGAAATTACCTCAGTGATAATATTAGATGAAAATAGCTGACGTGGTTGCGTTTTGCTACTGCTTTTTGGACGATTAGTCTATTTTACTAGTAAATTCTACTTTTGAATCCGGACTTCTGGAGATGTGGAAGTTTTTTTTAAAAATGCCTTAATTTTTTCTGTTTATAATAATTATGACCACCGTCCTGGCCTGAATAGTTTTCGTAAAAAATGGCTGGGTCCAAATCTGCCAATCTTCTTTTATAAGCTTAGCTTGTTTGTTTCTTGAAAGAATTATTAAACTCGGTTTAGTTGTGGAGGAGGAAACGGGAATACGAAACCGTAATTTTGTCCATTTTATATAGGTAAAATCGGTCCGCGCAGCAGTTGTCACTTTCGCACTGGTAGCTCGGTTGCTCAGAAATAGCGCGACAGTAATAGATCTCTTAAATACCTATTCTTCAAATATCTTGCGGACCACCTCTTAACGTTTTTTGTCTGTTTTCGAACCGGTTTTTGATAACATAATTATTAAATTTAATATACAGGGTAGAAAGTTAAGATGGGACACAAAAGGCAGCTACCAGAAGCATTATAGCTACAAGAAAACGTTCTTAGAAGACTAACCCTATCTTTTGAAGAGTTTTACTTCTGCATTCACCGATTTTGAAAAAATGTACAGTCATCGACAAAAACCGCAATTTTCACAAAACTTTTTTTTTCATCCCATTCGATTCTCTTACTGATAAGGAACATAAGTCTTTATGGGTTCAACTGCGGTTGAGGTAATAGAAGTCTCAGAAAACGCAAAGTTAAATTCTTTTTTTGCTAACTGTACAAACCTTTTAGGGTTGTGTCCCTCCAAATTAATACCTACAATCGATCACTACATGCCACCAATCTCTAAACCATCCATTGGACTCATTTCCACGACGTTGTAGCATCAATCAGTATTTACATTCGAACATAAAACTCGGCCGACTAAGAAAAGTTCCAGGTATAGGGCCGGCAACCTTTATTAATAATTAATAGGATGACTAGAGCTATCAAATGGCATAAGTGTCATTTTGTTACTAGATGAGGTAATTTTTGGAATTTTTTGCCACTCTAAAATCAGGCCGACTCGAGAAAGTCCCAGGACTACGCGAGGCAACCCTATATATTTTGGCACTTCTTGATGAGCTCTATCGAATGTACAGTCGCCATCAGATATATAGTAGCATACAAGGTGTCCAAATATTTCTGAGCAGTGCTAATTTTCATTAAATTCTTTACAGTAAATGTTACCAATTATATCTAACCGTGTATTTTGTCATAAATATCTGAACAGCGAATTTTCAATAATTTCTTTACAATGTTATTTAAAATTGAAATGTAAAACAACGGAGTAAGGTTTGTTTCGGAAACTGTTCATATGTTTATGACCACCCTGACTACGTCGATATATTTGATGTTCTAGGCGTTACTATATTTTTGAATGGTTATGAGTAAAGAAATTATTGAAAATTAGAACTGCTTAGAAATATTTGACCACCTTGTTTGCTACGATATATCTGCTGGTGACTGTACTATATACCAACTTGTTACCCGATGAGGTAATTGACACAAAAAAAAATACCCACTTTTTTGCTCACTGTACAAAACGCTCCAGGTTACGCCCAGGCAACCCTGTACTTTAAGACGTACCTTTCTCATGTGCTACACCCTAGGTAGGTCGCATCTTGTTACTCGATGAGGTAGGGTTGCCAACGGTCCCCTCTTAATCTATAAGTAAGGCTCTGTTCGCGTGTCTGGCTTGTATTATAAACCGTTACATGCATGCAAGCTGGCAATCTGTTAAGGGCATGCACCTCCATGCAGTGCTAGGGATACTGGAGGCAGATTGCGGTAATTTGAAACATTGTCGTTCAATGCAGGTTTCGTTAAAATTCAGTTTTGATTCAGCTATGCGGAATTTTGTATCGTGCTAAACCTTATTATTTACTAATTAGATGAAAAGGTGTCAGTGGCGATCGAGTAACGACACAAATTGCTATAATTGTGATTAGCACGATACCGAATAGGAAAAAAGTTATATGATTCTTTCTAGGGGGAACTGAACAACTTTCTCTTAGTCTAAAAGGACAACCCGACAAACTCGAGCTCGCGAGAAAATAATAATTTGGGTCGAGTATGTTTTATAATTTTATACGGAACAGTAAATTTGTACTAATAATAAAATGTGTAATTTGTACGATGGTCCTATAGAGAAAGTTGTTCAGTTTGATGGTTGGTTATGTTTTCTCCCTCACCCGAGGGAGCCAAGACCACTAGCAAACAGGCGATCACTTGAGATCGGTTTATTTTGGGGTGAAGCCAAACGGGTGTAATTTTGTGAGTTGTGAGTCGCGTAATTTGAGTCCGTTTCATATAAAGGCTGAGGTCATAGACAATGCATTCCCGGATTTTATATGAAACGGACTCAAAATACATGACTCACAACTCATAAAATTACGCTCGTTTGGCTTCACCCTTATACCTAAATATGGGCCTAGCTAAGCAAATACTTAATTTATATGGCCAATATTTTGTACCAACGTTTTTAATCAAAATATTAGTTGTGGTAATTAAGGCCTGATGGTCTAACGCTGGTGCCATGGCAGAGAGGAAAGTGCCTGGTATGGGACGCCACGTGCGTCAGCACTCTCGCTGCCTCGTATCTCAGCCGCACGGCTCGCTCTGCAAGGGCCGCCGCCGAAGTAGCGGCTGACAAAAAGCGGGACATCTACTCGAATTTAGTGCCACATTATTATTTCGTGCCCCTGGCCTTTGAGACCACGGGCTGACGCTTTGTCTTTCGTTAAAGAGCTCGGCCGTCGACTCCAGGAACGACGCTCGCTCCGGGTACTACTTGATGCAAAGGTTGTCCATTGCCATCCAACGCGGAAACGCGACAAGCGTCATGGGCTCCTTTGCACCCGGTATGACCCGGGGAGGGTTCTTTGACTGAGTGTAAATATTATTGTAAATATTTTATTAAGCTAGTTTTTTTTTACTTAGTTATATTTTAGTTAGTTATATGTTAGGTATATAGTTATATTTTATTGTTATTTCTGATAATTTACACAATAAACGTTTATTCAATAAAAATTATAAAACTATAATAATTATATTACTTATGTCTTGGTATCAAACATTTATTTGGCCAATATTTGAAGTTTTATACCCAAGTTTTTAATCAAACTAGCCGTGTTGTGGTTGTGGTCAATACAATATGTCTTGGCCTTATCACTTTTGTTCATTAGTGGGTCAGTGCACTACTGACATGTAATTTAAAGCTTTCTAAAGGTTAGGGTACCTTTATAAACCAAGGCATTGTAGTCTTTAATAGCTCGACTGCTTTTGATAAAAAGATTTTTTGTCACGTACGTTTTAGAAAGTTGCAAAGTTTTGGACTGGTTTTAAGAGATGTTGACATTTTCTAATTGTAGATTTTATGCTTTCAGTTTCTAGGCAGTACCTACCTTACCTACCTAACGCTTTTTTAATTTTCTGAGATGTTAATTATCTTTTACATTTAATATGTTTAAGTATGTATAATATAAAGTCTAACAAAATTATCTATGGGAAAAATATCGAAATCACGAAAAAAAATCAGCTGTCCCATACATCGGTCGAGTTATGTTTGCAGTTTTGTATGAGACAGCTGATTTCTTATACGCGATTTCGATATTGGTCCCATAGAGAAAGTTGTTCAGTTTGATGGTCTGATTATCCCCTGAAAATAGTTTAGCTAATTTTGTAAGACCTTATATAAAATACAATATGTATAATAACGTACTACTAAGGCCAATTTTTATTCAGTAGGTATTCAAACATTTCAGTTCCCACGGTTTGTTATCATTATCAAGGAAGGGGGGGGACATTGCTAAAGTAGGTAGGTAGGTACAGGTAGGTAGGTAGGTAAGGTACCTATGTAAATAATGAATAATGAGGTACATAAGTTAAGTACCATCATAATCCAATCTTATCGCCTTATTACAGTCGTCTCTTATACGCATTAAATAAAAGTTTAGGTAGGTAGGTTAAAATTTAACTATTTAATAGTTATACACCACTAGTTTTTAATTATTAACATAACTTTAAGGGTGTATTCAGACCATGAATCTAAACAACTTTCCCAAAGAAACATGGGTCGAAAACCGAGAATTTTTTTTGGACCTCCCAAAATCGATCGGTCGTTCCGCACGCGCACTTTTGTATGGAAGGTCCAAAAAAAATTCTCATTTTTCGACCCATGTTTCTTTGGGAAAGTTGTTTAGATTCATGGTTTGAATACACCCTTAAAGTTATGTTAATAATTAAAAACTAGTGGTGTATAGTCCGTGTTATATTTTTGAAGTGATTTTCAATTTCAGCAGATTCCGATAGGTACATAAATTTATTTCTACAGGGCTGCGAAAACTTTATAATTATAAGATATTTATGTTAGTTATATTCTTGGATTTTACACTAAAAAAACATTTGAAATCTGCATAAAACTCTGCAAAGGTACAGATAAAATAATTACATGCTCTATGAATAGAACACTGTCTAATTTGAAAATTACCTCTTCCACGATAAACGAACGCAAAAGGGTGTGCGTGCTCAAAAAATATTTTCCTTTTACATGAATGATCATTAATGTACAAAGGGGAAGAATACCTAAAGAGACAATATTGCGATGATTTATAAAAAAAAATGTGCATCAAAAAAATTGTTCTACAAAAAATATATGTTTCGATTCACCACTCTATTTCTGACGTTTTTGTTACACATTGATGATCTTTGAGGGGTTAGTTGTCGAATTACCGAACCCTAAAATTATTTGATATGTAGATAGGTGTGTATAGATTTTCAGTGGACCCCAAACCAAAGCCATCAAATTCAAACGTACTCCTTACCTAATAAGACGTGCTGCTAATTTAATGGCATTACAAACTAAACATAATAAATTCTGTGACAGCCCTCGCACTTGCGTAAACATACTTGCGTACTCCATTTTACAAGTCTCCTGAGAGAGCTCTAATGTCAATGCTATAAGTGTGAAAGTAGCCTGATTATGGCATTATTAAGTAGAACGGACAGAATGCGATCAATGTCGTTTATACAAGGCACGTGAATGTGAGGCGGTCACGTTTTCGAAACAGTTTTTATTTTTCGATCCTATTTTTTTGTTTGGAGTTCACTGATTGTTGGCTTCTATCTCTATTCTACCCATTATTCATAAATCCACTATTACAAAACCTTGAAAAAGTGTTTCTAGACTGTGACTGTGAGTGAAGTAAGAACTAAGAAGTACCTGATGGGTGATTTTTTAAACACTTTCTAAATTGTCAAGAGTGGTTCGGCTCAGACCATCAAACTGAACAACTTTTACTATGGGAGTAAACCGAAGTGAATTTGTGAAAGTGATTTTTTTTAATTTGAATTTTGAATTTTTGAATTTTGAATTTTTGACCTGAAATCGTAAGAAAAAATTTCTGCTGTTTCATATATTTGAGCCTAGCGTAGGCAAATTGAAAACATTTCATTTTAAGACAGGTACCAAAATTAGAAAACCATTTTGAGAACACAAAGCTTATGGGTATCAAAATTATCAGATTTTTGTATCCATTATTTCTCAAGTTATTTGAAAAATACTGAAAAATTAAATAAAGGTTGAATAAGATTTTATTCCTTTGCCTGCTTGGCTTTTCTATTGTGTTTGACAGTTTTTATTTTTAATTTTATTGCGGCCAAGGTATTATAGCCATAAATCCTACGTTTTTCAGAAAATTAAAAAGTAAATTAAAAATAGAAATATCGATCAAAAATTAAATCGGAAAAACACGTATCTCTTATTTTTTAACCTATTTTTATTAAAAACAGGTGGTTAAAAAAATGAAGATGTTAGTTACTTGCAGTTGTCGTCCATTGCAGTCTAGTATGGATTATGGATCAAATTTTTTTTTTTTTTGCGATTTCACGTTAGCTCTCATAGTAAAAGTTGTAGAGTTTGATCACCTGAACCACCCCTGATTTTGGAAAGTGTTTAAAAAATCACCTAGTATAATTATAGTACAGGTGGCAATGGCAACCCTATCTTTGTCAAAGCGGGCAATGGATAGAAATATAAGTGAATGAACCGTTGTGATAGGAGTTAGGAGTGTAGAAGTAAAGAACAAACGTGCTAGATATTTTTATTGGACGCTAAATCCGGAACTAGACAATTTTTAGGTCTCGCGGAAAATACTAGGTTGCGGTCCCCGAATAATTGATGTGGATAAAAAGAATTACAATGTATGTTTAGTGGATCGTGTTCAATGGATCGTAGCCGATGGCGATCTATTGTCTCTGCCTACCCCAATGGGACACAGGCGTGAGTATATGTATGTATGTATGTTTAGTGCAAACAAAATCGAAAAAGTACTTACTTATACTACATACAGGGTTTTAAATTGACACTTTATATAGGTTTAGGGAATGCAATCTCGCGAGATCGAGGCTCAGGCGAGATCTCGCGAGTTTATGAATTATGAATGATAATATCGCGAGATCTCGCCAATTTCGAGATCTCGCGAGATAGGCAGTTTTGTGTGTTTATTCTTGCAAATAATCACAATATTTGAATAAATTTGGAAAAAATTATAAGAATTATAAGTATTATTAAATAAACATTTATTTTATGAATTTTTTCAATAAACCTTTATGTATTTAACATTATTTGACGCATCTATCATTTTTTTAAATAAAGTTTTACGTAGTATACTTTGAAATAATCAAATAAGAAATGAAATAAACAACCAGTCTTCTCTTTTAATATCGAACAAAATTCTTTAATAATAAAACAGTTCTTTTATAATAAAACGACAAGAAGTCAAAAACTAAAATGAAACTCATAATCGTTAACTAAGTTGAGTTGACTATATCAATTAAAGAAAACTATACCTACTCAGAGATCTATTAGAAATTAATTAACAAAATATACCAATCAAATGAAAGGCTTGTTCAGTTCATATCACATGCCATCGAACACGCTTCAAATAAGACGTTTTTATGCTCGAGTGCAATCTCGGTTTAACTCGTGAGATCTCGCCCATTTTTCGGCCGAGATCAATCTCGCTAAAAAAGGCCGAGATCTCGCGAAAACGAGATCTCGCGAGAACGAGATTGCATTCCCTACATAGGTTCACTACTACAAACTCTTGATTTTATTATATTGTGTTTTGTTTAGATATTTTAATTTGACATAGTTAATTAACCTGAGTTATTTAATTTGGTTAACCGTACTCTAAAATGAACCTGGTTATTAGATCCGTCACACACATACAGAATTGCAACCCGGAATTCCGAATCAGAATTGTGATTTTGTATACTTAGGATTTGACAGCTTCGCAATTCCGAACGCAATTGTGGAGGGGGATAATCCATACGAAATCGAAATCCTGATTCAGGATTCCGGATTGCAATTCCGTATGTGTTTGGCGGACCTTACAGAGTTTGGACTTTCTAATTTTGGTCGATAGATGATTATGGATTCTTGATTGTATACTTTGTTTATATTATGGCAGATGGCCAGATGTCAGTTTTAGGCTATTTCTGAAATGTCCTCACTGACAAAGTTGTTGAATTACTGTATTTCACTTAATAAAATAGTACCATTATTCTTTTAAGATATTACAGTTCTGTTAAACAAAACTTTTGGTGTAAAAAATTTGAAACCTTTGAAAAAACGGACGTGAATTTAAGTATGCACCTATTATATTTTATACTACTTATGTACGCACGGCGACACATCAAGCTATACAAAATCGATATAAGCTGGCCGCGCGACGTTATACGTTACTCGACCTACGCAAGGCCAGCTTATGTTGGTTTTGTATAGCTCGCTGTGTCGCCGTGTGTACCTAAATCAAATTAAAGAAAAATTTCAGTATAGGACGGGACTTAAACCCGCAACCTACGAATACCGGGCTTCCTTTCGACACTTTGTTACTATACTTATCTATTTCGTGAATCAGTCGCTTCTTTGGTTATATTTATCAATCTCTTACGAATTTAACAATGTATTTAACTTTTTTTTTTGGCCGTTGGCCCAGCACTGTCAACTCCTGTAAACCAGAATCAACAGAGCGGTGACCGACCAATCACAACACCGGCAATGAATTTTATTAAAGAAGATAGAAATAGGGATAAATTAACATCGAACTTCTCTACATTGCAACATTTTAATGTATGTATACTTATGTATGTACAGGGTGTAAGTGTAGATAGTTATACAGGGTTCTTCTTAATATGTTGACACTTTTTTAAGGGGATGTTCAGACCATCAAACTGAACAACTTTCTCTATGGGACCAACAACGAAAATCGCGAAAAAAAAATCAGCTGTCCCATATATTTAGCTCGAGTAGGTTTGCAGTTTTGTATGGACGAGCAAATTTATTTTTCGCGATTTCGATGTTGGTGCCATAGATAAAGTTGTTCAGTTTGACGGTCTGATCATCCCCTTAAAAAAGTGTCAGCATATTAAGAAGGACCCTATATTAGTTTAAAAGGTTTTGGTGGTATTGGTGGTTGATACTGGTAATTGTACTCATGATATTGAACAAAGAACCTATAGGAAATTAGAAAAAAAAATTAGGCTTGCCATACTAAATGCAATCAGCTGATTGAACGTTTGTATGAAAAGAAAATAATTATTTCTTGGAAGTTTCCTGAGGTTCTTTATCATGAGTATAATCATAATCACCCTTTAAAGTACTGCATCTCTCTACACATACACCCCGTAAATATATAAGTACTGTTCATATTTAAGTTTAACTATGTATTCCTTTTTATAGATCAACAAAACACCCTGTAAGGCATTAACTTTATAATCTACATACATAATGACTGACGTAAGTGCCATGTGGAATAACGGCCTTATCAGAAAACGTGCTTTAATGCTTTGACCTTACGGCGCAAATTGCACGTCAATAAAATAACCTTGCACTTGATATCTGTTAACGATTCTAATAGGTATATAAACGATATAAACATTTCCATGGTTTCTATCAATATTGACAGGACATGCTAAACTGCGTCTTATTCTGAGGATATTATGAATTATTTTCGCTATTGAATGCTATATCCAGCTCAAGCCAAGTGTTTCAGGTCAGGATAGTGTGGAGGAACTACTTGGGAGGTTGCTCCATTGAAAGGGAAGATCTTCCGCCAGGCTAGGTGTGAAGCTTGGGGACCGGCTGCTGTTCAAGTTGTCCAACAGTTCTAAGTTGAACCTTGTATACAGGGTGTTAGGGTTGCATTACTAGTTAAACAGTTGCATTACTTTAAGGGATGATTGTATCCATAATTCTGAACAACTTTCCCTGAGAAACCTATAGGAAATTCGCTAAAAAATTTGTGGACTTCCCATACTAAATGCAATCAGCTGATCGAACGTTTGTTAGTATGAAACTTAGACAATTTATATAGGGACTCGCCTTGCGGTAGCATTTCCCCTCTGCCACGGTAAAAGAACAATTGATCTTGTGCATTTACACCCAATTGTAATACCTTATCACTAAACGAGACAGCCTATAATAGCGAAACAATAATTTTGAACTTAGAACCTTTGGGGTTCACACGAGACTACTTTTCATGATTTTTAACATTCAAAATTAGAATCTAAACTTATGGGGAATAAAATCCAAAGTTGCGGATTTTATGTTACCTCGCCCCCCGCAAAAAGTGGCAGAAATGTTTATTAGTAGAATGACACGCGTAACTCGTCCCTATAGGTATAAATTGTCTAAGGTATGAAAAGGAAAAAAATATATTTTGCGACTTTACTGTAGGTTTCTTAGGGAAAGTTGTTGAGTATAATGTTGGGTACAATCACCCCTTGAAGTAATGCAACTGTTTACCCTAACACGCGTATGTATTGTATATCGAATCTCTGTGATAAATTGATAATAAAATTTAGAGAAGAATTAATGACATCGCCTAGCGTTGGATGGAATGCGTCTCAAATACCTGAAGAAAGACGTGAATACAACTGCAGTTATTCGAGCTGCAAGATTTTTGTTGAATGAAAATATTAAAAGAGATGTCAATGATATGAAAAGATATTTCCAGATTGTTTTTTAATTTAATTAATTCGCAAAAAGATACCTACGGACTGAAATACTTATATATTTTCCTACCAAACGTTAGGTAACAATGCAAAATAAATAAACTTAGCTTTAGTCAATTATAGAAGGAATATTTTCCGGAAGTAAGTACCTATTTGTAATAAGAATAACAGTAATAACTTAATAAGTTATTACAATAACTTAGGTACTAAAAATATAGTACAATAAACAACATATTTATTAGCATCCAAAATTAATGTAATTATACACTTTTTAATAAAAAAAATCATGCATTTTTTTTTCATTTATTTATGTTTTTTTTTTCTTTTTTTTTTAATATAGTCCTAAGGGTTATCGCGAATCTACTTCATCATCATTTTGTTCAAATCGGTTGAACTTGAAATGTTAAAAGTCTGTGTACCTAAATGGTAATGGTATGGTAACATACTCGTACTTATACAAAACATTGTACCAACATAAAAACATTACCCTTTGTTTGGATTCGTCGAAGTGAAGTAGGAAATTACGATACATAACCACCTGCATTGAAGCCCGGTGCCAATTTGACATTTGACGCCCCTCTACATAGAGTTATGTAAGTATTACTCGTTAAATATTTGACCTTTATTATAACAACAATAAAGGTCAAATATGAAACGTTTAAAAATAGATGTCATTATGAGAGATCAACAATAAACATGTCAATCAAAGGACAATGTTTTCAGCTTGTTGATCCGAGATGGTTGTTTAGTTGTTTACTCATAGGTACCATAAGTTCCAAATCCATATAAGATGTACAAACCAGAATCCATGACTTATCTTACTTCTGCATAGCACCCTATGCCTATCAGTTAAGTAGAAAACGAAGATATTAGGAACTTGAAATCTAAACATAAGAATAAGAGACAATAACTGTGTAGGTAAGCCCAGCGGGGAACCTGTATCCATGACTTATCTTACTTCTGCATTAGTAGGTACCTATGCCTACCAGCTAACCAGAAAACGAAAATATGAGGAACTTGAAAGTGGATAAACATATAAGAATAAGAGAGACAATAAATGTGTAGGTACGCCCAGCGGGGCCCTCAATCCCAGGGCTTTAAAACCTAGCGTACACCTAGCACCTAGCGTGCTTCAAAGAAGGCAGATATTACCTCATAGAATTAAAATTAATTTTATTAGGTGAATTCTGCCTTTCTAGTAGCACCCAAAATTCGGTCGAAACCATGAACCTACCAGCAGAAGAACAAGTTTTTTAGGCCTTCCCTCCTTACTAATCAGCTTGAAGACCATCCTTCCTTACTAATCGGCGCCGGCGTCTAGACCAACAGCGACAGACTATAAAGTTCCGTTCTTTAATTCGACCACGGTTCACTTTTTCCTTCACATCGGAAAACGTGCCAAGCTGTGCCGCAGCTATCAAGTTTTTCATAATTTATAGCCTACTTTAGCTAGAATGGATTCGTTCATTAATCTTTTAAGGTAAACCAACCCGGTTGTTGTCGGCCACCTGTCTTTAATGTCATAAAAGTATGATACGATACGGCCCTCGCTGTTCGAGACAGTATAATACTGTTATGTCGCACGCTCTGCGTCACCTAAACAAATCGATTTAGTTCAAGGGCACTTCTATTGCTTCTAAGTGCTATCTTTAATTTTCGTTTTAGCATAATAGCATTCATGGAGGCGATCTTTTTAAAAAATTTAGCAGATTTTCAAGAGATAAGTAAAAAAACACTTCCGCGCAAAGGCTCACGAATAAATTAAGTAGGTATACAAGGTGTTACAAAAATACAAATAAATATTTAAGGGGGTTGTTAAGACCATCAAACTGAACAACTTTCACTATGGGAACAAAATCGAAATAGCGAAAAAAAAATGAGATGTTCGGTCATCATAACAGCCGATAGACGTCCACTGCTGGACATAGACCTCCCCCAAAATGGGGAGATTTGCCATAATCGTCATAATGCGATGAGTTTGCGATGTTCCATACTAAACTATAGATCTACTCGAGCTAAATGTATGGGACAAAATATTTTTTTTTCGCGGTTTCGATGTTGGTCCCATTGTGAAAGTTGTTCAGTTTGATGATCTCAACAAACCCAAAAAATTTCGAAATGTTTATTTTTACTTTTGTAACACCCTGTATAATGTGGATAATAAAAATATAATTCATTATTACTTATTTATAAGGTAGGTAAAGAGTAGGTAAAGAAACTATAGTTCAAGTGTTAGATTAGATAGGTAATTTGAAATGCTCGAGACTATATTCAAGGAGGTAGTCATCGATATTCTATAAATATACATTATTCCGCCTTCAATTAAATCACAGTACCTGAGTATGACGTAATAAAAATGACGAAGGGCACAAAAAATCGCGGACCAAAGCTAGTAAAAACTCATCATCATCATGTCCTTATCCCGTTACTTGGGGTCGGCGCAATAATTATGTCGTCTTCATCCATTCATCTCATTTAGCCGTCATTTCAGCGCACACTCCTTTTTTACACATGTCATCTTTCACACAATCCATCCACCTTTACTTTGGTCGTCCTCATTCATGCAACAATCCACATTCATATTTAACATTCGTCTTGTAATATAACACTCCTCTCTTCTCATCACATGCCCATACCATGACAATCGATTACCGCGCAGTTTTTCATTCACAGGTGCTACTTTCAAAATTCTTCTAATATACTCATTCCTTATCTTATCCATTCTAGTAACACCACACATCCATCTCAACATTCGCATCTCTGCTGCATGCAGTCGTTTTCATCCGTCACTAGCCGTACATGATAGGTACATGTCACAGGTAGAAATGATGAGGTGTTTATGATGGTTTTATATTATCCCCTTTAGTTTAAGGGGGATTCTGAAGTCACAGGTCATTCCCGTAACTTGTCGCAATTTCATCCAACCTGACTTGATTAAACTGATTTTGAATTCGAATTTTATAAGAAATGCCATGATCGTGATCTTATCGTGTGAGCAGAGCCCTGCACTGGTAGCATGCACACACGCGATAGCAGTGATACGGCTTTATCACATCTTTTATCTCGTTCTTTTGCGCGCGAACGAACGAGATAAAAGACGTGATAAAGCCGTATCACGGTTATCGCGGGTGTGCATGCTACCAGTGCTGGTGTCAGAGTTTTTTCAGACCGCCTTACGGCCTCTGACGTGGTTTTTATGTAACAACTACTACCACCAGGTATAGTAGCCGGGACCAACGGCAACCAATGCCATGATAGAAAAGGATAATTTCCATTTCCTTGTGGAAGCACGATATTCCTCCTAGACCTGTGTATAATTTCAGCTATCATACGATTTGTATTGTGTTCTTTGATCATACACATTCCCCAGCTGCGAAACGACCCGAAACGAATACCTACACTTCGTCACGTGGGCAATGTCTTTTATAACATACAAGCTAGTAACAAGAAACAAAATGAATTATAACATAAATTCATATTTCATAGAACTAAGATACATTTTAATCCACATTAATAAAAGGCCATATTTAATTTGATGAAAATATCAGATAACCAGCTTTAAAACTTAACAAAGGATTTAACTCCAAAGGGATTCGAATTGGCTTTTAGCAGTTAGTAAGTATAATTTTAATGTTTTATGAATTCAGTCAATTCGGTTTGTTTCTCAAATAACCGTGTGGTCCTGTAGTGCGATTTTTGAAACTTATTCTTTGAACTCAGCCGTTGAAAATGTCAATATTACTATGGAGACGTGCATCTTTCTATTACTGATGTGACATTAAAAAATTATACTCCAGGAGTGCGATTTTTGAAAGTCAAATCAGCAGTAGAAAGTAGACGGACGGACGGACGGACGGACGGACGGACAACGTAGGCTTAGTAATAGGGTCCCGTTTTCACCCTTTGGGTACGGAACCCTAAAAATCTTCTGGCAGCCATTCCCAGACCCTCATGATTGCGTATTCATAATACCTCACCGGAACGTGCCACCGACGACGCTCTATATCCGATAAGATTTTAAGTTTATCCAGAACAATCGTATCAGTTATCTCTAAAAAAACATCTGGAAAAAAAGGAAACCATGGACTTAACCACATTTTTAGATGGTCTTGCATACTTGTGCTACTTGTACAATAATTTAACTAGTTGATTTAGTAACTGTTTTTTTTGTAATATTGTTGATTGGCAAATAAATAAAGACTGTTTGTTAATAAAATTGGTTTCTATTTTAGGCACCCCCTTAGTAATTTTTTATTTTCTTGTTAGAGGTTTGGTTATTCGAGGTCGCGTGGCTTCGGCGATAAGTTTTTCGTGGTAGCGTGCATTCGTTGTTAAGTGATTCGTATCAGTGAGCTTACGGGGAGTGGTATTCGGTGTTGCACATTTAGAAGTCAGGTAACACACTCCCGTTCAGCCGTTCATGGGTGATATTGAGTCACATCAAAACATTGTCAATTTGATTTGTCACAAACTGTCAACATAACTTATGTAATAATCATGGAATAGGTTGAATTCATAGACGACGAATTTTTCGCTTACGCTGGGTTGAATTAGAATATGATAGTAATATTATTACATGATCATTAAGACCAGCTACCTATTTATTAGATATTATAAGGATGGCCTGAATCACATAAGTCAGGTTTCAAAGGTACAAGACGTAGTACCTAACCTATTAATACCACAGATTATCTAATACTGTGTGTAACCGATACCACAGGATTAGAAACATAAAACCAGCCATGCCTAACAAAGTCATTTCAGACTGTGTTCCGTGGAACATAAGACTGAACTTAGCATAAAGTCTGGTTTGTGAGCAAGTCCTCGTAGCGTAGGAACAATACATATAATATACTGGAGTACTGGTAGCTTTAAAAAGTCGATTGTTTGGGAACCGGTCAAAACTACTCCGATTTTCATGTTTTTTTGACGTGATAACGTCTTATAAATCGATGAACACCGGCTGCATGCACGAAGAAGTGTCACGTTCCACCTGAACCTGAGCGTGCAAGCGAGAGCGCGGAACAAATCTCTCTTTCTCGCGTGACGTCAGAGCTAGAAATTCGAATATTCATCAATGTTTCTTTATGACGTTATCACGTAAAACTATTGTCCGTAAACCGACTTTACAGACAACCAATTTTTTTTAAAGCGTCCGTAATCTAAGATACTACAACCTTTCTAGTTTAAAAATTGACGCTCTTCGTCATGTAAAAGGATGTAACCCAAAAAATTAAAATTTTAAGAAAAAATGTATGTCACAAGAAAGAACATCTCATAAGCTTTCCAAAAACATTAAAACCAACAAGCTACGATTTGCAGAAGTTAACCTAGCCCGGGATCAAAACAATTAAATTGAAGATTCAGCATGTTTTAATTACACAGATATTTTGCACAAATCAACGGTTTGATCTCCAACAGACTGTGCTCTGAACATATTTTTTAAATATTATAACATCAATAAATGTCTATTTTGTATGTAAAAATTTAAAAAACGAAATTAAATAAAAAAGCGTCAATTTTTAAACTGTCAATGTTGTAGTATTTTAAATTACCTACATTAATAAAAACGGAGTAGTTTTAACGGGTTCCGAAATAAATACCTTCAGGTACTCCACTAATACGTTGTCAAGCTCATAATTGCCTTTCAAGGTCTTCTGTATTATAGCGTACCTAGCTCATGTATTTTTATTACCAAGGAAGCTTACAGTAGTTGGGGATTACAGAAAAATATACGAATAAGTACTAAGTAGTATTTACTTAGGTTTAAAGTTTGAGGCATTACATTTTATTTTCCAGTGAGAACAGAATTTTAAAGATGCTTTGAACCATAGAGAAAATAACGCGCTCCCCTGGGGTAGAGATGTTGTATCGAACTGTGCACAGATACTCAACTGGGCCTGACGTCATAATAGCGTGAAGTAGCGTATTTAAATGTTAACCCTTCCCCTCACCCGTTTTTCACCCCCTTTGTTGGCGACAACATTTTCTATAGAAACAAGCCGATATGCCATCTCTTCTTACTCTATGCTTTGAACCAATTATGACAGATTGAAGTACCTACCTAGCACTGGCGGACTAAGGGGGGGGGGGGGCGGAGGGGCGGTCCGCCCCGGGCCCCCAGTCCTGGGGGGCCTCCGAATCTCGAGAAGAGAATCCCTTTTTAATCAAAACCAAAATAATGACGTTTATATAGCAAGTAAAGACACAGTTTAGAGTTGGAGGCCCGGGCCTCAGGAGGCCAGAAGCAGAACAAGTTCTGAGACTGCAGTTTAAAGTTGGAGGCCCCGTACGTTAGTCATTGAAAGTCAAGAAAAGAAATAGAGTCAAAAATACTGCAGATTTGCGAGCTCGCTTCGCTCGCTAAATCTTTTTCAAGTTGTTATGCAGTTAGCATAATTATGAGTTCGCTTCGCTCGCTCCGGAGGCCCTGGCCTCCGGTACTGGGACTGCAGTTTGAAGTTGGAGGCCCCGTAAGTTAGTCATTGAAAGTCAAAGAAGGAAATAGAGTCCAAAATATTGCGAATTTGCGAGCTCGCTTTGCTCGCTCTATCTTTTTCAAGTTAGCATAATTATGAGCTCACTTCTTGAAAGGTCAATGTGGTTGGAATTAGAATGTGTTTCGAAAATTTTAGCTTGCTTCGCTCGCTTGGTTTTTTTGATAGCTTTCTGTGCTTTGAGACTGAGTTCATGCTACAACCCAGTCATAATTATAGAATCGATCGCTCCGGTTTTAATTTTATACGCCAATATACTCACCTACTCTATTTCAAGATGAGCTCTACAATCGAGTTATTATAAGCATTATATTATAAGCTCATTTCAGCTATTTGTTTAATACATCAATCGCCTCGATTTCGGCATGAGCTGAAAAAGTCGAGTTATAATGAAGCAAAAACTCGAGCTCGCTTCGCTCGCTCTTGACTAGACACATTGCACTAAAATCTTGAGCTCACTTTGCTTGCACCAGAATTCAGTGAAGTCTCTAGCTCGCTTCGCTCGCTCTTGGTTTTGGATGGTACCTATGTCTTTTCATAGTATACAGTTGCAGTTGCAGTTGCACTGTTGATGTGCAGTTCAATCTTGAGCTTACTTTGTTCGTTCCAGATTTTAAGTCGTAAAAAAACTGGAGCTCGCTTCGCTCGCTTAATGATTTAAATCTTATTCCACTGATCTCATTATATTGCAGTAAAATTTCACTTAGCTTTGCCCGCTCCAGAATTCAGTGAAATCTCGAGCTCGCTTCGCTGGCTCTTGGTTTTACATTGTTCGAATGTCAGGCTCGCTTCGCTCGCTCCGTGTTGTAGGACCTGGATCTCCCTGGGACAAAATACTTGCTACCTATGCCTATGGAAGGAAGGGGCTCCGATGTTAAGTTTTTGCCACGGCTCGAAAGAATTGTAGATATCAATTTCTGGAAAGACCGGGGGCCTTATTTAGTTTTGCCGCCCCGGGCCTCCGGCGGGCTTAGTCCGCCGCTGCTACCTAGATATTTGGTCTATTACATTCTATGAACGGCTTTAGTAATGTCACAGGTCCGGCACTTCAAACAATGTTTTAGATTTGACATGATGACGTTCGCACATGCGCACTTTGCGAAAATTGTGCATGACATATGTGTAGGGTTGACTAAACACGCATCGTATGAACTACATTATACATTTCGTTACTTTTTATAGTTCATTCTGTTATTAAAAATAGTTTTTAAGCTAAAGAATCACAGAAAATGTGAATTTAGCGTTATTTTCCAACGTTTATTTTTACAGTGAGGAGGAAAATAAAATATATTTTATGTAGTCAAATCCAACGGGTGCGCGCGCCTGACGGCATTCCCTTGCTCGGCTTCCCTCAAGTTACCACAAAGAGTGTGAGGGGAGGTGAGGTATCTGAAGTCAGAGGGGGGCGGAGAGTGGCCGTTCTGTATGTAGAACTATATACTATTACCTATTCTGTGGTAATGTTCAAGATACGTCGAATAGTAGGTATACCTAAGTAGGTATTCAGCAAAATAAATTCATTTCGACAAAAGCTGAATAGAAAATGAAGCATCTTTCTGTTCTTGTATGGAATGGAGTTTGAAGGGCGAATTTATCACCCAACGGTCTTTTATGCAACGGTCTTTTATGCTACATATTGTAAGAACATCATATTATTATCTAGATCATAATAGATCACTACACTACAAAAATGTACCTACCTACAAGTTATATTTACAATAGTAGCATAGTAAGAAAATTGCATTTTTACGTTATAGGTTAAGCTGCCTTTGTAATGTAATTTCTTAATAAAAAATAATTTTTTTTGGCTTCCCTTCCAATGCGCGCCGGTGGTCCACCCTACCAACCTTGAGAGATTCAAGACTTTTTAGGGTTCCGTATGCGTTATTACGGCGGATTTGTCAAAACAAATAATAAAAATGTCAAAAAGTTAAAAATTAATGTTCTCAACAAGAAACTAGTTTTTATCAACGTTTTTTCTTCACGCTCTATCGTAAAAACGGCAATACATATAAGCGTCAAACTTAGTGTGATTATAGAGCAAACTCTACAGAATAACAACAAATACTAATGAGCTAAAGGTCCCTGACAAAAAAGTTTTTTTTTCTAAGTGTGTTCTGTGGTGGTGTGGTACGGAACCCTCGGTGCGCGAGTAGCCCGACTCGCACTTGACCGGTTTTATTAATGCTTGTCATAATCATAACATAGCGTAGACGGACATTTTGTGCGCGATCAAAAATTAAATTACGGACTACTTATAAGACGTAAATTTCAGAGGCCAGGCGAACATTTTAGACCGCGGATAAAATGTCCGTCTCCGCCAAAAAGTTATGAATAACATTTTCTTTCAGTTATGTTAGTATGTTACGTATTTAAATATTATGAATGTATTATCGATATCCTACACGTGAAGACAGTTTTGTTAGAGAGAAACGACTTTGCGATTACTTCACTGTCGAGAACATAATATTACGTAAGTAAGCTCTTCAAAAAGATGATGATGATATCTAAACTATTATAAAACTGTAACGGAAGTGTGTCTGTACATTGAAGATATTTAAAAAAAAATTACGACATGGTTTTTAGGCTTTCCTGATTCCAAATCACCAATTTTTGTATTTTTGTCTGTCTGTTTGTTTCTTCGTTTGTTTGTTTGTTTATTTGTTTGTTTGTTTGGGTGTTTGTTTGTTCGAGTATCACGCAAAAACTACTGAACCGATTTTGATGAAACTTTTTTTGTTTGGTAGCTTATAATCTGACTTAAAACCTGGTATATAATTTATGCGGACAAAGTCGCGGGTAAAAGCTCGTTAAATATACAATTATTTTACGTCTAGACTAAAAGCCAGAAACAAATAATTCTGAATAAAGACAGGAAACGGTAATTTTTCCCAAGGTAGCTCGGTATATGCGGAAAGACGTATTATTCGAGCCTTTCGTATTCCGCAATTAGGTTCTTGACCTTTACCGTGTCTTGAACTCCTGAAATAACAAAAAAAAAACAGAAAATAACGTCACCAAAACGTCACATTAGTAGACAGTGGACAACACACGTGGACAATGACTTTAATTGGCTATTTGACAATTTTCGAAAAAAGAAACATGCGAACATGGATTTTATAAAATACTAGCGGCCCGTCCCGGCTTCGCATGGGTGGACGTCTAATCTTTTCTAGCAATAAATATAGCCTATGTTACTCAGGGTGAATGCAGCTTTCTAATGGTGAAAGAATTTTTTAAATCGGCCCAGTACTTTTTGAGCCTATTCATTACAAACATACAAACATACAAAAATAGGTACAAATCTTTCCACTTTATAATATTAAAGTGTAGATCTATGCATCTATCTATGCATGCGAAACATGGCTGCTGTGCTATTGCTTGCTATTTGCTATTATACCTACATTGTTCAATATGGACAAAGCACTCCTAAATATCGTTATCTACACAAATATTATAAAGAGGAAAGATTTGTACCTATTTTTGTATGTTTGTATGTTTGTAATGAATAGGCTCAAAAAGTACTGGGCCGATTTAAAAAATTCTTTCACCATTAGAAAGCTGCATTCACCCTGAGTAACATAGGCTATATTTATTGCTAGAAAAGATTAGACGTCCACCCGTGCGAAGCCGGGACGGGCCGCTAGTTATTAATAATAATGAATGACCTAGCACCTTAGAAATTCGGAATGTTCAGAGATAGTTGGTATTTCGTCCAATACCTACGCAGTTTGTCAATATTACGCATTTCAAGGACGCATATTTTCCCTAAGAAACCTATAGGAAATTCGCAAAAAAAATTTTGGACTTGCCATACTAAATGCAATCAGCTGATCGAAGGTTTGTATGATAAGTCGATTTTTTTTGCAAATGTCCTATAGGTTTCTTAGGGGAAGTTGTTCAGGATCATGAGTACAATCACCCCTTAAAGTAATGCAACTGTTTACCGCAACACCCTGTAGTTTCACCTATTTGCTTCCCAATGCTTTTATTTGTACGTACTTATTCTGAGTCTATTTCTACTTATTTCTAGTGCCACTTCCCACCCAAGAGAATCGAATTCTATTTTGGAGAATAGGGCAATGTATTTATGAACCAAAGTGGGTAAGTATTATTATTTGTATTATGCTATTATTTTTGTCAATGTTACGATTGAGCATTTAGTCTTCAAAAATTGAACCTGAATTGGTAACTTCAAACCAAATTATTTTGATCAAGCACATGTTGCGAGTTATCGCACTTCTGATTTAGATGTGAAGCAATTTTACCCTAATTCGCAATGTCAAAGGAAACAAAGTACCACGGATAAGATATAAGCCTCGGGCAAAAAAGAACGATATTAAACGACGAAAATACGTCTCCATTATTCTCACAGTTCCTTATTATTTCAGAGACAATGATAATATAGGTATTCAAGATTACGATAGGTATCCAATAGCATAATTATACAACGGTTGTTATTACGTGTTTCTCAGTAAGATATTAAAGGTGTCAGAAGACTGGCAACGACGTAACCGGTTGATTTCAACATTGTTTGGTTAGAAGAGTGGTTTATCTGTCGATTAATACGTAATGTGTATTCCGTTCTGATAGGATTACTTTAACTTAACCTATTGAGCACCAGAGCGACGTGATTTGCTGAGGTAAGTATTATATTACGATGACGTCGGATCGGAGTCGTCGCATATAGGTACAAGTCGATAAATTAATTATAATTGATATTAACTATTTGTATTCATTAAACATTATATTTGAGCTACTCTACCTATTTAGTTCTCCTCAGGTACTCTATGCTATTTATCGAACATTTTATTGTAATTTTTTTGTTTATTATCTGTTGTGAAAAATTGTCACCTCGACTCTACAGGGTGAAATTGATATCATTTCTACCCATCAAACTGGACAACTTTTACTATGGGAGCAAACAGAGCATCAAAAAAACCAGCTGTTGCATACATTTAAATCGAGTAGGCAGACTAGGCACTGCAGTTTAGTATGGAACAGCTGATTTTTTAGTTGCCCCGATCGGTTTGCTTCCATAGTGAAAGTTGTTCAGTTTGATGGGTAGACTCTTAGTTTAAAAGGATGCTAATTAATGATATCGATTTCACCCTGTATATGCATCTACCTACATCTACACGATGATGTTGTCAGTGTTACAAAATCGAAAGACGTTGGTAGGTATAAAAAGTTACTTTTCTGTGGAAGTCGACTCGGTTTGCCTCGAAAAAAGTTAATTCACTTCATAATTTATACATGAAAAAGTCCGTACCATAAAAGTAAGTAGGAATTATATTAAAAAGGTAAGTAGGTAACTAGGTAAAAAGCTTGGAGCTCCTGATTTGAGCTACTTAATAAATAAAAAACAAAAGAAATTGCGTGCAAAGCCAACTGACCCTTTCAGTGTCGTAAATTGTT
Organism: Agonopterix subpropinquella; assembly: GCA_922987775.1. Classification (NCBI taxonomy): domain Eukaryota; kingdom Metazoa; phylum Arthropoda; class Insecta; order Lepidoptera; family Depressariidae; genus Agonopterix; species Agonopterix subpropinquella. The sequence goes on along the minus strand of OV277709.1, from coordinate 15,565,587 downwards.
GGTCCGAAATGTACATATTTAATTGTTGGAACATAAAGCCACTGGAAAGTTATGGACAAAGGGTAAACAACCTTTCAGAATACGGTTTATGAATATTGAAGTCATTTCAAATGATGAAAGCCCGAAAGTCCAAACAAATTTAATAATCCCTCTAACAACAATAATGTGACCAAAATTTTCAGAGACTGGTAGGTAATAGGTATATCCCATTAAATGAAAATTTAATAGGATATACCTATTAAATTTAATAGGATATCCCTATTACCTACCTATTATGAGAACTGTTCATGTTCATACATGAATTCGCAAGTTGTGAAGCATTTTTTCTTAAAATTTGTATTTTTTTTGTTACAATTTTTTACATGATTAAGAGAGTCAATTTTTAAACCATAAAGGTTGTAGTGTTTTAGATTACGGACGGTAAAAAAAAATCATGTAAATCGGATTAGTTTTGTTTTGACCGGTTCCGAAACAATAGACTTTTTAAAGCTACATGTACTCGGTGTATATTATACCTACTCTGTGTCTCGGTTAGTATAAGATTATAACAATTAGCTGTACAATACAATATCTAAAGTAAGTAATTGTTTACCTGATCGACAGTGACAAAGTCTACTCTACACTACTGACTGACGTAATCTTGTGTATTTGAACCAGGCCATTCAATTTACTTGGATATTAATACCTAAATATGAAAGTTGTGATGTTCGTTCCTACATACATAATGCCAGTTCATATGGCGTTGCGCATTCGCGAGAGTATACATTTGTCAAAATATTTGCCTAAACATCCGACATTTTCTGTAGAGTGGCCGGCAAACAGTGGATGAGACTAGATTTACTTGGTATAAAAAAGAAGAGGCCTATTATCAGTGGAGTTTACCGAGCTGATGATGATCTTTGCCTAAAAAGGTTATGGACAGTCAACGTATCTTTTTATTTAATCATTCTTAGAAATAAAACTAGGATAACTGCATTCTGGTTTGCTCCAAGCAGGTCAACCAGTTTGCAGGTGGTTGATCTAGGATTCTAGGACAAAAAACTAATAAGTAACGCGGTCAAAGTTACAGGAAAATATTAGTTTATTACTTAGTTGGTAGTTTCCGAGTGCACTTGCGTTTAATCTTATCATATTAAGAGTGCGTCATTAATTAATTATCATTATCATTAATTACTTATGCACTTTATTCTTCATCTCATATATTCTGTGCTCTAATTGTACATTTTATTATTATGAAGTCAGCGCCAGCCAGAGGGAAACATTCCTTGAAAGCTGAAATGCTTTTTAGGGTTCCGTACCCAAAGGGTGAAAACGGGACCCTATTACTAAGCCTACGTTGTCCGTCCGTCCGTCCGTCTGTCCTACCTATTTAGGGCTGTAACTTTTGAACCGTAATAGCTAGATAGTTGAAATTTTCTCAGATTATGCGTTATTGCGGCGGATTTGTTAACAAATAATAAAAATAGCAGAAAGTTAAAAATTAAGGGGGGTTTTCAACAAGAAACTAGTTTTTATCAACATTTTTTCATCACGCTCTATCGTAAAAACGGTAATACATACAAGCGTCAAACTTAGTGTGATTATAGAGCAAACTCTACAGAATAACAATAAATACTAAAAACCAGCCAAGTGTGAGTCGGTCTCGCGCTAAAGGTCCCGGACAAAAAAAGATGTTTTTCTATGTTAATAATGTTGTGTTCTGTGGTGGTGTGGTACGGAATCCTCGGTGCGCGAGTAGCCCGACTCGCACTTCACCGGTTTTATTCTTCTTTGCAAGATCTCCCTCCCACCCCACCACCCCTTTGTATAGAATCCAAATACTTAGACAGAAATACAGGGTCTTTATTAATATGCTGATGGTTTGTAAAGAGATGATCAGACTATCAAACTGAACATATTTTTCTATGGGACCAACTTTGAAATCGCAAAAAAAGTCCTGATAATAACATCTTAACAAATTAATATTGATATTGATTTGTTGTTTTTTGGGTTTTCGTGCTCATGTATTGATAAAATATAATTCGATAGGTGTCGATTCGAACTGTGCCACGACTTAACTTAATTAAATTTATTCCTGTCACTTTCTAAAATAAGATTAAGAAAAGAGACAGAAAACCAACAACTGACTTTAGTGCTGTCAAAGTGATGTTACACGCCCAAAAACGCCTTAAATAAGATGGCGTACATTATGATGGCATCATATTTTGGGCGTGAAACGTCACTTTGACAGCACTAAAGTCAGTTGTTGGTTTTCTGTGTCTTTTCTTGATCTTATTTTAGAAAGTGACAGGATTAAATTTAGTTAAGTCGTGGCACAGTTCGAATCGGTACCAATGTCTACAAGTAGTCAAGCGCAGTAGTGATAATATTGATCGTTTGTTCATACAAATTGTTTTTGTTTTTTTTACGTTTATTTTGAGAGCATGTCTCGTCCTACACAATCTGTTATCTAACAAGTTACGAGCGCAATGCAGTAAACAAGATATTTTGACTACGGAAGTTGGCAGTATGCCGGTGAACTTATTCATATTTTGATTAACTATTACTATAATCTATAATTATGATTTACCAGCTGTATTACCCGGGCAGGAGCAAGTTCATAACGTGGCTAGGCTACTGAATGAAGCGAGGAGTCCCTCGAGATTTTTCCCTTCGAGGCCAACTAAGCAGCAGTCTCCTAGGTATACCAACAGGTTGTACCAAAAATCTGCTGTCCCCGCTGTCCCATATACAGGGTGTACAATAAAATGGGACAGCTACTTAAAGGGGTGCTTCAGACCATCAAACTGAACAACTTTCTCTATGGGACCAATATCGAAATCGCGAAAAAAAAATCTGCTGTCCCATACATTTCAGTCGAGTTATGTTTGCAGTTTTGTATGGGAGAGCGGATTTTTTTTTCGCGATTTCGATATTGGTCCCATAGAGAAAGTTGTTCAGTTTGATGGTCTGAAGCACCCCTTTGAGTAGCTGTCCCATTTTATTGTACACCCTGTATTTGGGATGGGGGCAACTGACGTTTTCTATGGAACAGCAGATTTTTTTTTTCACGATTTCGTCGTAGTTCCCATAGTAAAAGTTGTTCAGTTTGATGGTCTGAAGCACCCTATTCGATATGTAACGCATTTATTTTTACACCTGTACAGTTTGTTTTGTAAATATTATGAGCATTTTAGCATTGTAATGCTTTAATTAAATTATCGAAGTTGTAAGTAGGTGATGTTATTTATTTCACCATCATCAACTTATAAACCTAGTAAATATGTAGTGCAGTTTGTAAGGTTTAAGAGGGATAAAAACGTTTAGCGCCACTTTTCGCTTTCTGTATAAAAATTGCAATTTTCTGCATTACTTCAAAATCCAGTTAAATATGCACCTGTTTTACAGGATATAGTGCTCTATGGGTCATAGTAACCTGATTGTCATAGGAACCTATGTAATGTACGACTAAGCACTGTTTATCTAAATAAATAAACACTACATCAATGTACCTAGTACCTAAACTACCGTTTGATAGAAAGTAGGTTATATCAATGATCTGAAGTAACCCGGTATGACACAATACCCGATGCATGACAGTCATTCATATACCTACTGGTGCAGCTGGTGTGTTGTGATTCTGGGTCACTTCAGATAAAATAAAAGGAATATTACAAAATTATCTTATCACTTTTTTCGTGTAACCAACCAAGGTCTGAATAACCAATATTGGTAAATACTTGTAGATAATATATTTTGGTAGGTGGTTTCTGTAATTGAATTGTTAACATTTGATTACATACGTAACAAAACGATGAGTCAAATGTTACTTGAAATAAATAAATGATTGATTATAGTACCCTTACCTAGTGGTTTCTGTCTGTCTCGTTATGTACAGTCAGCATCAGAGAAACCCAAAAACAGAAATATGGTAATTAAGAAACATTTTTTTTCGACCCATTTATTATACAGGGTGTAACAAAACACCCTAGTAATACTTAAGGGGTTGCTTCAGCCCATGAAACTGAACAACTTTCGCTATGGAGCCTAGTTCGAATTCGCGAAAAAAAAAACAGCTCTCCCATACAAAACTGCTGCACCGACTCGACTAAAATGTAGGTACATTATGGGACAGCTGTTTTTTATTTTGTGATTTCGAAGTTGACTCCATAGTGAAAGTTGTTCAGTTTGACATACATACAAAAATATATTTATTACGTAACAATGTCACAAATAATAATATAAAAAATTACAAAAAAATTACAAACAATCTATTTTAAATTCGGCAACACGCCTCGTCCAAAGGAGTACAGTCAAAAAAAATCCACGTCAAGCTTCGTCACAAGAAATTACAGGGAAAAAAAACCGAAATGCACACTCTAAATGGGCCTCTCGTCATTAAACGTACCCGGCACAAAGGATCCCATCACACCAGCTGCGTTCCCGCGCTTGAAGGCCAATGAAATCCTTTGCACCAGATATGACCCTGAGCGGACATCGCTGCCACTTTCTACCATCCTCCTGCCCAGATCTCTCACAAACACCTTTCCTTCCACCCCCCACGTCCCCGACGTTTCCACTGCCAGCGGCACAAACAAGTACTGGGACTCCAAAACCGCGTACCGCACGTGCTTCTGCGAAGCCGCCCACTCTGCCGCAGACCCGGCCGCACGCACAGTACCCCTAATGTGAGATGCCGCAAAAGTGCACACGCAAGTGGCATCCCACAAAAGACTACGGCCTCTCTGCCACGGTACAAGGGTGAGACCATCAGGTCTCTTCCCGTCCGTGCGACACAAACCGACCGGCTCCAGCGCACACGGAAGCAGCAGCGAGCAGTTTGATGGTCTGAAGCACCCCCTTAAGTATTACTAGGGTGTTTTGTTACACCCTGTAAAGAAAAGGGAGTTCGATAGATGTCTAATAAATAATGATAGTACATAGTTAGTACTGTACCTACTACAAGTCCAGGCTAGATTCTGGTACTTTAAATGTGACTAGATAATTTGTGTGACATTGTCCAAGATATTTATTATTATTATTATTTATTACTACATATTAAGTACCTACGTAGGTAGGTATCAACTTATAAAGTAGAAGTATAAATTATTAATCACAAAATTACCACGATGAACTTGAAATAACATGATAGTAGGTAGGTACTTAGGTTAATTACTTTGTGAACATCACGTGAAAGATAAACGATGTGTTTATTTTAATAAGATTTTACTTTCTTTATAAAAAAATACCCATCAAACTGAACAACTTTTACTATGGGAGCAAACAGATCGGAACAAAAATGAAATCAGCTGTTGCATACATTTGAGTCGAGTAGGCATTGCAGTATATGGGACAGCAGATTTTATAGTTGCTCCGATCGGTTTGCTCCCATAGTAAAAGTTGTTCAGTTTGATGGGTAGACTCTTAGTTTAAAAGGATGCTAATGATATCAATTTCACCCTGCAGATATCTTGTTCGTGTCTAATGATAGAGTTTAACACGCTGCGTTAGGTAACACACACGATCATTTGCAATCATACAGGGTGCCTACTTTATAGGGTGCTTCAAACTATCAAACTAAAACAAATTTTACTATGGGACTAACATAGAAATCGCGTAAGTAAATCTGTAGGTAGGTATATTTCGGATGAATAGCTATTGAAAGGACAACCGCCGCTCTCCCTTGAAAAAATACCTTAAAATGTATAGAAGTTTTGACTGAAGTAAAATGTGTAATAAATTATGAGGTTTTATAAAAACGACTCAGATAGTATCATTTATTTTTATTTAACGAGTTATTTAATCATTTATTATTAATAAATTATAAAAAAAGCAGCAACCCCAAAATGGCTGTCAATGTTGTTTAGTAGGAGTTGGTAGGATGTGTTGCAAGCACAATGTTTTTTTTATATAAAAATGATAAAAACTAATATATCATTATAAAATAAACTAATGCCTGCAATTAGTTTCTAGTGTTCCATAGTCCATAATAAAAATAGAAGGACGGTTATAATTTTTTTGGTAGGTATTATGTGCCAGATGTCCTTTTCTAAGAGCTAATTTTCATCTCGCGATTCGGTGTCGGCTCCATAGTGAAAGATGTTCAGTTTGATACGTAACGCATTTATTTGTACACCCTAAGCAGGTAATAATAACTTTTCATTAAGTGCGTTGATCGCGTTCAAATACCTAAAAACAAAATGTTTCTTACTCTAAACTAATACCTACCTATGTTATTCTAAAAACCCCATCTTGATTGGTTTAGCTTTTTTGTCGGTAAGTCCTAACAAACAATAAAAAAATTAAAATGTGGATAGGTAAGTAGGTAAAAGACAATGCGGGTTTTGTGTGTAAGGTTGGCGCCTTATTTTTCGCCGTTGTTTTTAGCGCGGCCAGCAACCAAACTTGAATATTTTATTTCAGAATAAAGTAACAAACAAAACTTATTGACATGTATATCCCTAAACTCAGTCCGGACGGAGATATAATGGCTTGAAGTTGAAAATATTACCATTACGTGCACTTCAAGCCTTATTATATCTCAGTCCGGACTGAGTTCCGTGATATTTTTAATAACAAGTGTTGTTTTTAACTTTATTCTGAACTATAATATTCAAGTTCGTTTGATGGCTGCGCTAAAAAAAGAAAAAAGGCGCAATTTTTAGGTATAGGCTTTTTTGTTTGTTTGTAGAGATTCCAACCAAAAATAGAAGCAGATAGTTAAGTAGGTAAGTATTTAAGTTTTTTTTAATTCTTTAGATATGTCATCTCATCACATCATTCTAAAATATCCAGCTGTCCAAATAAATACCCAAGCGTAGCGAAGGTCTCAACCAACTGACAAGTAGGTAACACGTGAAGTGTATCTGACAGATAATTCCATTTGAATTACCTACTTCCCTTGTTACATAATGTGTTTCAACATTTTATAATCTCTGATAGGTAGGTACCTACCCAGTGACATGAATATCGAAATAATAGGTAGGTAGGTGGTACCTACGATGTACTACCTAAGGTACCTACCTAATCGTGATTTATTAAAAATATTTGCAATTCTCTATGTACTAGTTTATGATAAACAAAAAACAATATCTAAAAAATAGACTTTTCCCGTAATCGTAGAGATAAAAATAATTTATGTTGGTAGGTTAGGTAGGTATATTTCTTACCTATAGGTATTTCAGTTTTTAATCTGATCATAAACTTTTAAACACAAAAAGTTTACGTCTTACGAAGTTTCGATCAGGTCACGTGACGTCACGGTCCTGACGCGAGTTTAACATTTTTTACCCATCAAAAATAAGCTGTACGCTTATTTTTTGAGGTGAAAACTTCTTTAGCAGCATTGTACACTTTTTGGGACACATTGGAAACTGGTTCTTTTCAAACTTTTTACCATAAATACTTAAAAACAAACTTGGAGTGATTACAGTACAACAACAAATTATAAAAACTATTAAAAACCGGCGGAGTGTGAGTCGGGCTCTAATTTATAATTATAATTAATTTAATTATGTGAAACAAACAAAATATCTACATCAACTTACAAAATATTGTAAAATCTAATTACTTACCTAAGGTAAAATAATTCATTGTATTATGGTATTATCAAAGAAAACATTACGTACGTTATTAAATGATTATTGTGCGGAACCCACAGTGCGTGAATCATAATCGCACTTGGCCGGTTTTTAAGATTGTAATTGGCATACATATAATTTTTTTTTTTCATATATTCATAGAATATGATAAATTGATACAGTAAGATACCTAAGTACCTATAGGCACACCCTACACTCTTACGAAGGTTAATCGATCGACAATGGCACAGTATAAGAAAGCTAGATGGTAAGCGAATAATAAATCTACAGGATTAACTAGAACTTTGCAAACATGCGATTCGAAGCTTTGGCAAAGAGTCATAATTTTTTTTTTTTTTTTAACGCTCACAGGCTAAATAAATAAATACATAAATAAATAACGCTCACAGGCATATACATTGTAATGATCCCAAGAAAGCACTATTTATAGGCTGTTTATTATGGAAACCATACAACAACGGCACAAACATATAAACATCCATGACCGAACCGGGATTCGAACCCAGGACCCTGGTTTGGCAGTCCGGCGTGGTAACCATTACACCAACCGGGTCGTCAAAAATATAGTAATTTAATGTTATATTTTTTGAATTCAGGGTACCTATGTTCCAGGTTGGCATTGTTTACCTAATCTATCTAAGCACTATTGGTGACCCACATTTTGCGAAAGAAAATTATCAAAAGAAAAAATATTAAGGGCCTGTTTCCACATTTGGATAAGTTAGTTAATAATAAGGACATAGATTTATTCCATTGTACACTGGCCAACTTTACAACAGTAGCATTAAACACTTATGTTAGTTAAATAGCAATATTAATACAATTTAATGTTATCGTATTGGGTATATACCATAAAGGTATAATAATAGTATGTAAATAAGCAGTTTACGTAAAAATTCGGGAATTAAAAAAAAAATACTTTAAAAGAAATTACTTAGACATCGTCTGACAACTTAAAATTAAATGGTTCTAAATTGTCGGTACCATCTTCGCCTTAAAGCTTTGCACCCATCTTCCAATCACCCTGTATAAGTTCTTGTTTGATTATATGACAGCGTTTGCCATATTTTGTGTGTTTTGTATGACAAATATGTCAAATAAGGTATCAAGAACTTATGCAGAAGCGGCGAAACAGGCAATAAGAAAATTTATAAGTAGGTAAGTAAGTATATCTTAACAATCAAGGATTTATTAACTATAAAGAAAACGACTATAGACGTTTTTATTGAGTTTTTATTATAATTTATTATTACATAATCATATCGTTTATACCCAAAAGAAAAAGAAACAATTAACATTTTCCAAACATTTGAAAGCACGTTCACATTTACAATGCAAGTTTTATTACGACATTGCACTATCCCTGTTGCTAAAGGCCTCATGAATTAAAATAATAAAATATTTTTGTGCCCATTTACTTAACAATTAATGGTTTTTTTATAATCTTTAGTAGTTAATTCAAAGATCATCCTAAAATATCATTTTAACTCATGGCCTTAACAAAGATGTAGAAAAGTAAATTGATTTCATGATTTTTTTGAATTAAAATACTTATAATTCATTTAAACAGAAACAATTAAAATCCTACAAATTGTTATGAAAAATATTGTCTTTGATCATCAGTCCAATTCCGACAGTTTATGATATGCCAAACATCGGAGCTCGGAATTTAGCCATCTTCAAAACATCTTTACAATCCAAATAAATGATTTTTCTTTCTTTCTTTCTTTACAATCGACAAAGCAGAGCATTTTTTACTTACCTTTTACTCTTTCCTAAGATAAGACATTGTCTTTACGTAATTTTTTATGAGATTTTACATAAAAATATAGCCAAAGAATGTAAAGACTAAAATTTTTTTACATCCCACATTAAACAAAAATTAAGCAAAAATTTCCTTTCTTTATCAAAATAATGTACTTTTCCAAGACAAATAGGGCTTTAGTTTTGAAATATACATCAATCTTTTTTTTTTACATTTTGTTTCTCATAAAATCTTTACACTTATGAACACTTACAACAATTTAGAATATACTTTCAATTAATTTTTATAGTATTTTTACATCTACTTAATGCAGACCACATAATTAGATTGATTATTAAATGAATAACAGATGATCAATGTTTAAATAAATAAATACCTATAAAAATATCCAGGATTTGAAACAATTACAAATGGAATGTAGAAATAAAGTTAGTGTAAAGATAAACTGGATTCAAGACCAACAATTTAAAAATTCAATTTAATTTAAGGCAATAGAAAAAATTAGCAAAGTTTAACAATAATACAAAATTGAGATTCAACAACATTAATTGAACATTCCTGAAATACCCAATCGAAAATTTGCTACCTATATTATATCCAAAAGGACTCTCTTAAGAAACTAATCACAATAAGAACATTGTAAATTCTGATTCTGAAACAAATCTAAAACTTTGTTCCATAATTATTAGAATGATTGTTTCTAAATGTTGAGATTGAAAATTTTATGTAGTGCAAGTGATTGAATTTGTTTGAGAATGTCCTATTGAAATAAAATATAAGTATAGCAAACTTTCGAAGTTAACAAATGAAGAACATAACTAGAGCATAAAAATCATGTGAGGTTTTACACAACATTGTAAGTACTTGATTCCATTTTGTATTATTAAGTAAGTATTAGCCAAATTAATGCAGGCATTTTGGAAGAATTAGATAGGAAATTTTGTGGTCCAGCCTAATTAATAATACCTACACTGGTCTTAAAATTAGTGCAAGGAACAACAAGATTGAATAAGAAATAAAGATTTTACCAAAAATAAGCACTCGACTTTATAAAAAATAAATAAATATGATATAGGTATTTGCATAGAAATAGTAGTATTTTAAACATTATTCTAAAACTGATTTTGAATTTATTAATGTGCAGATAAGAGCAAAAGTTAGAAAAATGAAATTAAACTAATTTAAGTGAAACTAACTAGAATTATACCTATGTTCTTAGTAATACACAAATGTGATTAGGAAGTTATCAACAAAGCAATCTTTGCCATCATTATTTTGTCCTGTGAAGAAACAAGAATTCTAATTGTGCAAAAAATAATTCAAAAATCACTTGCTAACCACATTCAGTAAGAACATTGCTGTTTAAACACCCTATTTAAAATTAAAAACAATAGTTAGTTTTAACCCCAAACGCATTCCCAATTTGTTACCAAACATCACATTAGGCAGCCTCAATAGAATTTTACTGTAATTTCAAACAAAACTTTACAATTAATAAAAAACTTGTTACAAAATCAACTGTGAATGTAGCTATTGAACATAGTTTATTCTACTTAAATTTATCTATGGTCTACTATCACATTTGGTATAGGGAGGGGCTAGAATGCAATGGAGGATGGTGGCATGGAGCATTCGCCGACAGTGACTCGGTACGATGCAAGCTCACTAATACCATGGTAGTGCACAAATGCAGCTACGATCACAAGTACATGGAATATTTGGTGCGACTGGAACCAGATGTCACACTTGCCAGGGAACCACCTTTCTGGCACACGCAGCGCATAAAACATAGCCCCTAGAATGTACAGTAAACCCATCAGAACTAACCACCCCAGCGACGCCTTGCTAACCTGACTGAACCAACCCTCTGTGATACCGTAGTGAATAGCTGGGACGATACCAGACAATCCGAAACCCATGAACACTCCCGCTCGAAGAGGTCTTAAACGAGGCTCCGAAAACTTGTCCCAGAGGGACACAATTATTGATAACACTCCTAAAACTACCACTACAGATAAATATATTATTTTCGGCCTGTAATGGCAGTAGAAACTGTAGTACAACCATGGAACGAACGACCCCATGATAAGCAGGGCTATTCCGCAATAATCCAACTTAGAAAACAACTTTCCGACCATCTCCGAATGGCAGTAAAGGGTGTGGTATGCAAATGAAAACCCTAAGCACACAATAGCGCCCATGAAGAAGACACCGAATATCATTTTCTCCTGCATTTGAATCTCAATAGTTGGCCGGGTAAAGAAGTAAACTGCTACGCCAATAAAAGCTATACAACCGAGTAGATGAGTCCAGATGTTGCCAGTTTCAGTGTGGATGCGGAATATGGAGGCGAAGCAGGCGCTGAACGAGGGCAGGGGAGGCCTGTGGCCTTTGTGAAGGTAGTCGTTGTCCTGCAGCCAGCGAGGCAGGTGCCTGAAGTGGCACACGTTCCACGAAGCCTCCCAAACCTTGCGGACGAACTCCTCAGCCTGTTCCGCCGCGTTGTGGGCCAACGCGCCGAGGTCGATCTCGTCGGATAACACACCAGCTTTCAGTACCTCAGCCATCTCCGCGTCGAGTAGATGCTGGTCTTCGGGTGTAGACGGCAGCGGGCAGCCCTCCTCCTCCTCGGCGAGCACTTCGTCGAGCTCGTCCATCTGCGAGGCCAGGCTCTCTCCCTCGGGGTCCCATCCCTGCCGTCGTCGGAGGCCGTCCGACGACGCGCTCTGGGACCCCGTGTCTGAATCCACTTCCCACATCTCCGCGACGCTCACGCTACGAACATCCGACGCTCTCGAACGCACGGAATCACGAGAAATCCAGTTACGTCACGTAATTTGAAACGCATGCAATCTTTTGTCCTTACACCTTCACTTTTGGTAACTCCATAAAAACTTAGTCAACACTAGGAACTGATTTCACTATAAATTTTAAATTGCGATTTAGAAACAAAAGCGGTTTCAAGATGCACGGGACAATCAATGAAAACAGCTGCGAAAAATGAATGACCGACCCCGTCAGCCATTCGCCATTTTCCAAATCGGTCTGTCTCGCTCGTATTCGTAGCGTTGTGCACGGCACGGCCACCGCGTCCACGGCCACCGACGTCATCGCACACGTAGTGATGAGAAACGGGGAACTTGATAAAATATTAGCTCTTTTTTGAGTAGCAATTTTGAAACTAAAATCAGCAGATAGCGTTAGTAAAGCATTTACATTGCAAAATTACATTTACATTTAGCATTATTAGGAAAATCCGTTCGGTCAATTTGGCTGAAATTTTAGGGATATATTATAATCTATAACACGCTGATCGAAAGTGCGAAGTTAAACGTTAAATAATGGCCAGTTTTTATAAACAGAGTATTAAAATACGTGCTTTATGCGTACTGAAGGGCAATTACAGTAAATAAATCGCAACTGAATCATGATTGGACCGCGTGTGAAGCTTAGCTCTTTATACATTTGGTATTGCGCTAATCGCGGTACAGCTCATGACAGCCGTTAGAGCCGTTTTGCAGATGGCTCAAACGTTAAAGGCTGTCAGTCACATAGTAAATAAGTCATGTTTAGCGCGATAAAGAAATAATACAGTTAAATAGTAATTGGATTGCAATGTGATTAGAACTGAAATTGGATTAGGATTGAACTTGGATGTTTTAAATTAGCGCAATCGCCCTCCAGTATAATATCCTGAATGCGTTTCAGGATACTGATGGAGATGGCGACTTGGCGTGGCATTGTAGTGCGTCGGGAATGACAACCCGTTTGGTGTAATGGTTACCACGCCGGACTGCCAAACCAGGGTCCTGGGTTAAAATCCCAGTTCGGTCATGGATGTTATATGTTCGTGCCGTTGTTGTATGGTTTCCATATTAAAAAGCCTATAGTGCTTAACTTGGAACTTAATTTAATTATATTATTTATTTATTTACTATCTGAGTTGTGCGTGGCTAGTACGCCAACCCGCGATAGCGTGATATAGAGATATCACGCTTCAGCTCTCTTTCTATTTGCGTGGGAACGAACGAGATAGAAAACTAAATTTGACAGAAGGATGTGTTAAATGTCTCTATCGCGGGTTGGCTGGCGTACTAGCCCCGCTGGCCGCAGGAAGCATAGTGCTGAAAAATTTCGAGCCCGCTTCGTTCGCTCTAGGTGTAGACATGTTTAATCAATATCGTGTTGGTTTAACCAACTAGTCAGTCAGGGCTTGTGTCTCTGGCAAGTTAATCTGACTAACGATTAAAAATGCGTTGGTATTGTGTAAGGAGTACGTGAGGAGTACATGCAAGTGTCCATTAGGGGTCTATTGGTTGTCCATTAGGTGTCTATTGGGGGCCCAATGGGTAGACCTCTAATTAACTCCCAATGAACACCTTATGTGCCCCTTCCTGGCTCCCTCACACACCACCAATCAATCCACCAACTAATTTAATCGTTAGTCACATTAACTTTTGCCAGAAACGCAAGCCTGGCTGACTACCTAGTTGGTTAAATCAACACGACATTGACGTGACCTAGATGGAACATGTCTGTCGTTCAAAGTTTCTAACATTTATTAACTATTATTAATATGACCAAATATAAATGGAAATTATTTTTTGTAATGACGTAATAAAATAACATTGTAGAAAAATCTCATGATTTTTTATTTCATTAAAACCACGGCAGAAGCAGCTGCTGCGGCTGGACCAGCTGTGTAGGTTTTAGATCATATTGTGACGTGACGAGCTAACCATATTGATATAAAATGTCGAGATCGCTTCGCTTGCTCCAGATTTTATAGATCGGTTTCAGGTCTTATTGCAAAGACCTAACCTGGACCTGCCCCTCATGGGAAATAATTATTGCTACGTCCAGGGAGGATACGGGAGCCAATGTCAAGTTTTTGCCCCGTGTCGAAAAAAATCATAGAACTGTACAATAAAGTTGCATGGATAACACTTTTAATGAAATATTTCAAAATAACCTGCATGGGTAGCATGCCAACCCGCGATAGCCATGATATGGCTATATCACGTCTCTTATCTCGTCCGTTCGCGCGCAAACGAACGAGATAAGACGTGATATAGTCGTATCACGGCTATCGCGGGTTGGCATGCTTCCCATGCTGGTTATAGTTAATATTTATTAATTCTGTTTAGGTTTGCTTTGATTATATTATTTGTGTAAATTCTAGATTTTGTAAACATATAAAAAATAAGAAAGGTACAAATTGAAATACTCAATACTTGCTACAGATAGTAACAGTGACGGCCTAATTAGTGCATCCCTTGAAGTTACTACGTCACGAGTGCATCGGGCTCTGATTGGTTAGGCGACCGCTACGTCAATAATTCAACCAATTGACATTCTTCACATAAAGATAACCTATATCCGGATAAAACGTCAGAAAGATTTGTAAAACAAAATGTAAATTTGGTAACGAGACAATCAGAATAGTTTACTTACTTTTTGAACATTTTGCTCGCTGTCTGTTGCACAAATTTCCACTGAATCAAGAAAAACCAACACCGGAGAAATCACACACAAGACATTGAAGCTGTCACTTTTATAATTTTCAACCAATGAACACCAAAATGAAAGCAAGCTTATTTCTTATTGGCTAAGCTCGATTCCGTTCAGAAATTTGGCTTTTTCGTATCGCTTATTTAGAAAAAGAAGTTCACAACAGTTGTGAAAAACAGAGAAAGAGCATCAAGATTCTATAGTTTGCTATCTCTTTTGCTCTTTTCAAACTGAACAGTTTTTCACGCTTGGTGCTGTTTTGACAAGATTGTCAAGATTTTGAAACCACATGGATGGGATATTATTTCTGAAAATAAATAATAACTTTTAACTAAATCGAAAATGTCGTCTCTGCTTGAAGTAATAGTGACGTGTGATTCTAACAATACATTGTGGACTTGCTGTGTTTGGGACGCTCATACCGGCACAAGTCTGATGACGTACAAAGGAGGTGGAACCGCTGAATCTAAGACCCTTTCGTTCATCGGGAAAGACTATCTGGCAGCCGTCGAGAAAACCAAGCCGGTACTACACATTTGGCCTTTAAATTCGCACCAAACTGTACAAGGTATGCGTTTCATTTTGCCTGGAAAAGCAAGCGCCTTATCCATAACACAAGACGGTTCCTACTGCGTCGCTGGCATTGATGAAAAGATTTATTTATGGCAGATATCGTCAGGTAACTTACTGACCATCATAAACAGACACTACCAGAAAATTACGCTTGTGAAATTCACTCCGGACGGGAAATTTTTCATTTCGGCCGCTGAAGACGGTATGGTCATGGTATGGTCTCTGGTGACGGTAGCAGCTCATCCTGAAGTTGAACTAGTGACGCAGACCACGGCAGGCCAGCACGATCCTGTATACATCTTCTCCGATCACTCTCTCCCTATTACTGACATGTGTATCAGTAAAACTGGCATGCTGGGACGTTTGTGTACCGTTTCAAGTGACAGAACTTGCAAAATTTACGATCTACCGTCCGGGGAGTTACTACTGAATCTAGTCTTCGATGTCCCGTTATCAGCAATAACACTGGACGTGTTAGAATTAAACATTTTCATTGGAAGCGTCGAAGGAAAAATTTATCAATTCAGTCTAACGAATCCACCGAGAAATAAAGACTTGATGGTTAATACTGATAATGATTGTCCGACGTTCACAGCGCATACAAAAGCTGTCAGTTGTCTCTCTGTCTCGCTAGACGGAGAAACTTTAATGTCTGGCTCAAATGACGAACAAGTTATTCTGTGGCATATACGAAGCAGACAACCTATAAGGACAATAAGACACAAGGGTCCAGTAACTAACGCTTTCTTCACCGTAAACTATCCATCTATTCACAAACAAGATTTCGTTCCCAGCATTATACTGCATAGCTTAGAAAGAACATTGGAAAAGGATTCCGATGAAATTACGGAGATGGACATTTTGGTGAATAAGAAAATAGATTTCTGGCCTGAACCCCTTGGCGACATTGAATCAAGTATTTCTTCTAAAGAAGTGGAAATTGAATTTAAGCAAAAAGAAATTACTATGAAAGAAGAATTAGCTAAATTGAAGAAAATCAATGCCAATTTGTATGCATTTTCTGTAGAGAAAGCTCTGAATCCTGTGGCAAATTCGAATTCTATTAATAATAGTAATAAGAAAAAGAAGAAAATGAAGTGAGAGCTGTTTAAATAAAATACCATGTTTCATAAATTTTGCTTTTTTATTTGTTCCCTATAGTAGATAAATGAAATACGGAAACCTCTCAAAAGTAATAGATATGCTCATAGAAGTATGGATGCCTGCTTGGGGCAGGTGGCGTGAAATAACATCAAAAAATAGTCCCCTGAGAGCTTCAAAGAGTCAAAGAGACTTGAGGTGACAATTACGTTATTTGTTTTTTGATGTTATTTCAATGCCAGCAAGGTCGATAATGGTTTGGCAGTGAAATATGCTCTGCGCTGCGCATCGCCCAGTGTGCGCCGGCTCTAACCGACATGCTATTTTCGGCTAGACACAGTATAAGAAAGAGTAGGTACTATGACACCCTAGTCCCTACAATACTTCTTTGCTACATACAGTACGGGCACACCCTGCCTGCCCCTGCCTGGACAGAAGTGCGATTTTTGAAAATCATACGAGCGACTTGGCAGTAGAAAGATGCATAATCTTCATAGTAATTTTGACATTTTCTACTGACAAGTCGCTCGTATGATTTTCAAAAATCGCACTTCAGGCTGGACATCAACCCGACTTTAGTAACTTTGTGTTCAAGCAACAAGTAATCTACTACTACATGATTATCTCCTATTCCCCGATTCTCATTCGTACGGGTGATAGGCGAAAAACCCATGAGGGCTTACGCCAACGCCACCCACAGTTTGGGAATGCAAATAAAAATATGATGTATCCCTCTATCCTTAGTTAATATTAGAGCCCGGTTACACGTTCAGTATTTCGTCATTCTGGTCCATCAGTCTGGTCATGTTTATTTGATTTGAAGGGAAACTGATATACTAAAGCACCATGTTAGTCGGGTCAATCTCGAGTCAGTTTCCCTTCAAATCAAATATACATGACCAGACTGATGGACCAGACTGATGAAATACTGACCGTGTAACCTCACACTTAGAGTAAGTTCCAAGCTTACTACAGCTTCTGAACGATGAGTTTCCACTTCTAGCATGGCATAGCATAACAACGTGATACAGCGCTATCACAACTTCGACCTTCGCTCTCTTTCTATTTACGCGCGAACGAACGAGATAAAAGATGTGATACAGCCGTATCAAGTGTAGCATGCTACGGCTGCAGCATGGGTAGCATGCCAACCCGCGATAGCCGTGATACGGCTATATCACGTCTTTTATCTCGTTCGTTCGCTTTATTTAGTTAGGAGACCTTTTCAGCTCTTCCGTAGATAAAGAGAAAGTTATTCTTATGATTAACATCTATCATCTATTGATAGAAACCATAAACAAGTTTTAATTTCAGAACGGAAATATATTTATTATCTGTGAAATAATCATAGACAATGAGTTGTCAAAACGTCATCCATCTTCCGACACGCATTTCTTTCCGTTCAGTGTGACCATTTGAGGCAGATTTCTGCCATTTTGGCAGATTTAACTAACAGATTTTAACTTTGGCAGATGTTGACGAATTCCAAAAATGGCAGGATTTGGCAGATTTCGGAATATTTAACTACCTTACTCTTTATAATTTCTGGAGAACTAAAAAATGTGTTATTAAAGAAAAAAAAATTAAAATGAAAGAAATGAAAAATATTTATTATTAGGTAAAGAACATTAAAATTATATTATGAAAAAAGGCGGATTTCACCTGATCCGTGGGTTCAACATTAGCTATACCTAAGAAAGTTGTATAGAAAGCGGCTTTTAAAAGATTTACATAAATTATTAATTTGCGATAGAACACAGCTGATGAAACCAGTAACGACGACATTAAGAGTGATAAACTATAACATAATACCACGAGTAAATACTTACTTGATTACAAATTGGTATAGGTTGATAGATTCTAATGAAACACTTTAACCCTTCAAGCACCAACCTATAAAAAGCCTTAAGATAAAATAAACCTTCTTTTTTCAATAAGGTATAATTTAGCCTTTATCTTTAGCCTAGTTTTTCGATCCTGAAGGATCGACCGGCGCTCCAGAGGTTAAAATTACAAACTGACACGTTTAAATTCGAATAAAATACTTACAACTACAAACCGAGACACGTATAGATTCTAATGAAATACTTACAATTACAAACCGATTCAATTCATTCAATTCAATTCATTTATTAATTTGTGAATACAGGTTTAGGTAGGTAGAAGGTGTAACAGTGGGAGATTAAACAGTACGCTGCATTCTGCCGCTAGGAATACAAATTGGATCTTACATAAAAAATATATGTAACATTCTAGGATAATGATTATATAATTGTGTCAAATCTTAATTAAATTTCAAGAAAATATATTTTAAAATCGATAAATATTGTCCACAGACATGCTATTATTACACAATAGGTGTGACATGTTTAAATTCTAATGAAATACTTGAAATTACAAACCGACACGTATAGATTATAATGAAATACTTACAATTACAAACCGACACATTTAGATTCTGATGAAATTAATTACAATGTTAAGACGAAGTGTTAAGACGAAATTACCGACATGAAATCATTTTACAGACCAGATAACTCCTAGATTTGGGAATATTTACCTTACTCTTTATAATTTCTGGAGAAGAAATTAAAAAATTGATATTACTGATCTAGTTTGTACATTTTACAAACCAGACCAGACCGGACCAGGAGTGTGATTTTTGAACATCACACTTTCAAACGAGTAGTAGAAAGATGTATAATCTCCATAGTAATTTTGACATTTTCCACTACTCGTTTGAACGTGTGATGTAGTGGCAGAAAGTGGCAGTGGCAGTGGCAGTGGTAGTAATTTTGAAATTTTCTACTGCTAAGTCGCTCGTATGATTTTCAAAAATCGCACTTCTAACTCCTGTTCGAATTCCAAAGCAGTCTCTACAAGCGAGGCGATGGATTTTTGTTTTTAGTTTATTTCAATTTCTTTTTGCAAAGCAAATCATTAAAAAGATGCGTACAAAATTAATATGATACGTATGATGAAAAGTTAAATAGATATAATATGAAGCAAATGTGGCTGGACCTAAAAAAAGGCTCTTTTGTGGACACTGACTGGCTATAGCAGTGATAACAATAAAAGTTTTATTGTGTCTCGTTCAGTGTCCGTGAATGTGTTAAGTACTTAACTTAAGTTTTAAGATAAACCCTGCACAAATTCTTTAAACATGTGTTTGGACACACTAAAATATATTATGTGGCATATTTATGCAATTTTTTTGGGTGTTTGGCAGATTTTAGCAGATTTTTAGCTTATGTGTGGCAGATTCTCTATTTTCCACATGGTCACACTGTTTCCGTTTCAAACACACCCGTATTTTATTTTCATTGTGCATCCTCCTAATTAGTTTAATCCAAAAAAATGTGTTGAAATAAATTACTTTGCCCATTAAAAATATAACGAATATGTTTTTATGACATTTCCGATTTGATGAGATAAAGGTAAGCTTCAAGAATTACAAGGCTAACTGTAAAAATAAACTTTTGCGTCACAAAACATTTTTTATTTTGTTTACTATTTTCTAGGATAATTGAAAATGTCGAAGGCTATAGCGATTCCTGAGTGTAAGAAAGACATTGGTGGTATCAAAGAGGATATTTCCCTGTCGCCAACAGAGAAGAGAGATGGTGCTATAGGTTTATTTAGTAGATTATTACGATTCGATGCACTAAGTAAAAGGAATGTTGCGGGAAGCCCCACTTCGAATGAACCACCTGCAATATACTATGGAGTCTACATTCCTTGTGAAATCAAGAAAGGGCCAGATGAAGGTATGTGTAGCAATAACTTTTTCAGAAACTGTATTTATGTCATGCTTTCTAGTGTTTACATGCTGTGTTCTTATCTATTTTTTTATCGAGACGATGTTATTTATAGTAGCTTAATGTAGATGTTATCGGGGAAAGTAGGTCGAATTTATTTGGAGATGGTGATAAAATTAGGTCTCGGCAAATCATACTCTCATTGATAACTTGTCTTTTAGGAACGAAACCTTTACTGGGATCAAAATAGAAGAAAAACATCCTTGTCAGTAAAAATAAACATCACACAGATTAACTAGTAGGCTATCAAAGCACCATTATGACTATCTAGTCTAGATATGTATCATGAAGACTGACTGATATGCAATTTTGTTACCTTATTATTCTCGTTTTACACAATTTTTTTGGGATCCGGAAAGTTTGTTGGAGATACAATTGCTGTGGTTTTTCGGCCACTAAATGGGTGACTAAGGACTCAAGGATATAAAGGGGTATGGGACAAGGTCATGGGCCCCTCCCTTTATATGGCAGTGACACATTTATTCACCTACTTTAAATTATTATTATGGAAAAGTTTATAGGACAAAATGTTTGAGGCCAGTACAGTCCTATCTTCTGATACTTTTGAACACATTTACTGCTTAGCTCAAAACAAGGACACAATGTGTGTGCTAATACCGCAAGAGATACAATCCAAACCCACCAGGCGAGTTGTGCGCACTTTAGGCATAGTGTAATTAAACTAGTAGTCGCGCTCGGCAGTCGCGACAGGTGTATCGTGCATTACACTATGCTATAAGGCTGTAGGACTGGATATTGTGGACCAATGACATAGGTCATCAGCAGTAAATGTGTTAAACCTGTAGGGCTATTGTGTATGTTTCCGATTATGACTGTACTGGGTAATTTTTATATCCATTGTCTAAAACTTAACACATTCCTGCACTGGTAGCATGCACACCCGCGATAGCCGTGATACGGCTTTATCACGTCTTTTATCTCGCTCTTTTGCGCGCGAACAAACGAGATAAAAGATGTGATAAAGCTGTAGGGTGTGCATGCTACCAGTGTTGGACAGTGACCGGCGATATCAGTGATAACAATAAAAGTTCTATTGTGTCTCGTTCACTGCCCCGGAACGTGTTAAGGAGCAGAGTCTTCAAGAACTATAAAAAACATGTGATTTGATATTGATAGAATCATGTGAAATGAAAATGAAAATGAAAATAGCCTTTTATTTCTGACACTTATAAAAAATACATTCCATTTCTTTTACTTAAGTATCTAGGCAGTATGTACATGCTTTGTTACATAATTAGGTTATTTAATAAAAATAATTTTAACATGCCTCTTTCATTACATAATTAGGTAAGTATTTAACGAAAATAATTTTATCAAGTATGTCCTATCAATATTATCATAACAATAATTTCATAAGTAATACCTAATACAACAATAATAATTCTTTTCAATTCATAAATCTGGTTATTACCTAAATTACATTTATAACTATAATTTCAATAATTCATTTACTTTACTATAGGTATAATGTCGGTTTATATATTGCTTGTGTCTGAATCCGTGTCAGATCGCCTTTCGGCATAGGCCTCCCCCAGTAGTCTCCATGATGCTCTGTCTCTCGCTTTCAAGCAACATCATATTTAAAGTGCTGCGTAATAAAAGATAGTTTTTGGGTGTAAAAATTAAGCAATAGATTCAGAAAACGAAGTAGGAGTGGTGAAAAACATTAAACTGAGGGAAGATAAAACATTTACCGCGAAAATCAGTGCATAAAGTGTCTAAAATCATAAAAATCTATCTTCAAAACATATATCTACATAACTACATCTACATAACAAAAACCTCGTTATTCAATAGTCATCCGTCGTGTTGACATATAGTGACAACAAATCAATCACTCACTCTAAAGCCCGCCCCACACGCTCCGCCAAGAAGATCTAAATTACGTTCCATTTTACGTCAACCAGAATGGACCAAAAACAGATAGAGTTGTTGTTCGAAAGAATGTCAGCACAGATAACGAAAAGTATAACGGAATGTCTTATCTCAAAAATCGACGAACAACTCGAACCTCTAAAGGAAGCAAACAAACAACTCAAGAATGAAACCGAATATCTAAAAATCAAGCTTTCGAACCTAGAATCCAAACTGCGACGAAACAATATTATAATCCATGGAATTGAAGAGGTAGAAAAAAATCCAAATGATCTTCTGTTGATAATCATAGATCTCCTCGCATCTGTGAAGCTGAATATAGATAAAACTGAAATTAGCAATGCTTACCGAATCGGGAGAAAAAACAACACCGACAAAACTAGACCTATATTAATCACACTCACAACAAGTTGGCGTAAGTCGGAAATCATGCGAACAAAGAGGAGCTTTTCGGAAAATATCTACATAACAGAGGATTATCCTAAAGAGATAATGGCAAAGAGGAAAGAGCTTCAACACAGATTAAAAGAAGAATGGGAGAAAGGGAACTATGCATTTATTAAATATGACAAGTTGATTGTAAAACCGAACACCACCCACGACAAGAGGAAGAGATCACCATCAAAGTCTCCAGGTTCGAATCCATCAGCTCTTACGGGATCTGACAATCCTAACAAATTAAACAAAGTAGATGCTTTTGCTTATATGAGAGCAAGGGCGTACTCACAATCGGAACGCAGCACTTACAACAAAGACTGACAACTAAACACCACGGGCAACCAGAATACAACAATCACAACAACAAATAAACCGAAGGAACACAAACCGAATACATTCCCCAATCCGGATGGTCCCCGTGGGGAGAACGACCGATACCCCCTAGTGAGTAAGCAACAGAAAAACCAGAAAGACGAGAAAAACGAGTCACAGAAAACGAAATATAATGACTACCACATAGCAACCCTGAATACCAGATCACTAAGAAAAAACACACATTTACATGAATTAGAACAAGCTCTAGAAGATAAAAGGTGGGACATTATAGGGTTAAGTGAAGTGAGAAGAGAGGGTGAAAGCATAGAAGAACATGATCATTTTATACTATACTACAAAGGCACAAAAAAAGGCATGTACGGAGTTGGCTTCCTGGTACACAAATCTAGTAAAGACTGCATAGAAGAATTTATAGCTACTTCCGACAGAATTGCAATGTTAAATGTGAAACTACCTGGACATAAACAGAAAATATCAATAATTCAAGCTTACGCTCCTCAAGAAAAAAGTAAACCAGAAGCTAAAGAAACTTTCTACTGCGAACTGGGCCGCACGTTAGAAAAATCACACAAAAGCGTAATCCTTATAGGAGATTTCAATGGTCAGATTGGCAACAGAAAACAAGGTGAAGAAAATATAATAGGAAAGTTTGCAACAGGAAAAAGAAATGATAACGGCCAGAGACTTGTGAATTTTGCCCTTACCTATAACCTAAAGGTAATGAACACATTTTATAAGAAAAAAATAGGAAGAAAATGGACTTGGATATCACCAGATGGTAGTGTAAAGAATGAAATAGACTTTATCCTGTCAAACGAACCTCATTTTTTCAAAGATGTACAGGTTATAAACCAACTTAACTTTAACACAGATCACCGAATGGTACGGGCGAAGTTAGGAAATATAACACAGAAGAGAAGTAGGAAACACATAAATCCAACCTCTACCCTCTTACCTACAACCGTGGAGAACAGCTTGCTGATAGACCTAGAAGCCAAACTAAGCGATATAAAAGAAGGAACAGTTCAAGATAGATACAATAAACTAGAAACAGAATTAATCAAAACACACAGAGAATTCAGGATAAAAAGCAAAGGGAAGGACAAGATAGGAAGTAAAGCTAAAGAACTAATGTATAAAAGGAAAAGTCTACTAACCGACAAACGAAATAACAGGAAAGAAATAACAGCAATCAGTAAGCAAATAAATAAAAGCATTAAACAGCATAGAAGAGACACAAGAAACGAAAAATTAAAACACTATATTGCAAAAACAGGTGGCATAAAAAAGGCTCTCAAAGAACTAAAAACTAACTCTACGTGGATACCAAAAGTGAAAGACAAAAGAACGGGACAGGAAATAACAAAACGATCACAAATAGTTCATACAGCTACCGAATTCTACAAAGAACTATATGACGACAAAATTGAAAACACGAACAGTAATCCCTTGAAGTGTGACAACATACCACCGCTACTAAAAAGTGAAATTATACGAGCAATCCAATCACAAAAAAATGAAAAATCTCCCGGAGAAGACGGTATTACAAATGAGCTTTTAAAGAGCTGCCTAGAGGCTATTACAGATACCCTAACCAACCTGTATAGTAAAATAATAGAAGAAGAAACTATACCTAAACAATGGACGCGATCCACAATAATCCTACTGCATAAAAAAGGCGACAAAGAGGACATCAACAATTATCGCCCTATCAGCCTAATGTCAAATATGTATAAAATATTTTCCAAAGTCATACTCAACAGAATCAACAGAGTTTTAGATGAAAACCAGACTAAAGAGCAGGCAGGATTTCGACAAGGTTTCTCCACTATCGACCACATCCATACGATCAAACAAATAATAGAAAAATACAATGAATTCCAGATGACATATTATTTAGCTTTCATAGATTATAACAAAGCATTCGACTCCATTAAACATAGTCAAATATGGGAAGCTCTAATATCACAAGGAGTAGAGCCAAAATACATAAATGTTATAAAAAAGATTTACGAGAACTCCACAGCAAAAATACGTATGGAAAAAGAAGGGGAAGAATTTCAAATAAAGAAAGGAGTTCGTCAAGGAGACCCTCTCTCACCAAAACTGTTTTTAGCGGTACTGGAACAGATATTCAGACGATTAAATTGGGATGCTTTCGGAATAAAGATTAATGGCGAACAACTCCACCATCTCAGATTTGCAGATGATCTTATTCTCCTAAGCAACAACCACGAAGAACTTCAGATTATGATAACCGAACTAGCAGAGGAAAGTATGAAAGTTGGCCTCTCTATGAATACAACAAAAACCAAAGTTATGACGAACAGCCACCAGCACCCAATTATGTTCAACCAAACCCAAATAGAATATGTTAACCAATACACATACCTGGGCCAGATCATTGCACCAAAAGATCAAATGAAAATTGAAATATCGTCTAGAATAGGTAATGCATGGAAAAGATATTGGTCTTTAAAGGAGATAATGAAAAGCAAGGAAATGACTATAAAAGAGAAAAGCAAGGTTTTCAATATGTGTGTACTTCCATGCATGACATATGGATGCCAAACATGGGCACTGACCAATGAGGATGCAAAAGCCATAAAAGTGTGCCAAAACAGCATGGAAAGAAGCATGATGAACATAAAACTTAAAGACAAAATAAACCTGAAAAAAATCAGAAGGAAAACTAAAGTAATAGATGTAACATACACTATAAACAAACTAAAGTGGAAATGGGCAGGCCACATGATAAGATCATTAAAGAGCAAATGGGCAAAGGAAGTCACTGCTTGGTACCCAAGAGAAGGGAAACGAGGGAGAGGAAGACCAAAGAAGAGATGGGACGATGATATAAAGAAAACAGCAGGGAACATATGGACTAGGAAAGCGATAGAATCATGTAGTTACAGTAAAAAAAAAACCCTCACAAAATAATAACCCTCTATTGTTGGTTGCCCCCTCCCGGGCCTACAACGAAGCTCCAGTGGTGGCTCAAGATAGTGTTCTTTTCAAAAAAACAATCCTTGAAGTCACCAAAATACATAATTACCGTACAACATCAAGCACTATTGCTAAATAAACTAGACATCGGCAAAATCTTCACAACCAAGATGGCAGCCATTTTTTTAAAAATAGAATAGAATAGAACCCTCACTCGAAGACATTCTATACAAGGAGGACTTTGCATGTCAACAACAAGAACAACGCGTTTTGCTTTATTAACAAGACCTCTAAGTTACGCCTAGTTGTTTTACATTACTGCTTTGTAACCGAATACATTTGAAAGGACTGGAATGTCAGCGGTGATGTATGACAGCTGGGCATAACTGATGCACACAAAGGTGACATTAGAGACATGTGTCATGGTTAGGCTTTGTTATTGTATGACGTGATGACTCTATGGTTATAAAAACTCATTGCCCTCACTCATCAATCTTCGTTTGCGCAAAGTCCCCCGACAAAAACCGAAGTAGTTTAGTAATCAAAGGGTGCAAAGTCGGATAGCAGCGAAAAGGGCGCGAAAACATTTTGCCAATCGTGGCAAGGGGTTGGTCTTGGTCCTGATTGGTCAATATAATTTCGCACTATTAAACTTTGACAACTGCACAGGTACATCGGAGCAACTTATAAATCTGGTACTACTGTACACAAAAAGACCCCCGTTTTGTTCCACTGCAGTTGCTGGAGAAAGGTCTGATAATATAAAGCTTAGATTCAAATAATTTCTCTTTATACACAATGTGTCACTCCATCTATCTCCTTGTCTTGTGGCAAGGGTCCTTGCCAGTCGCTAGTGAAAAGTTTAGATTTTTTATTTAGCCTGTTTTGTGTCCCACTTCTGGGCAAAGGCCTCCCCTCTTCTCCAATCCTCCCTATGCATGTGGCAGATGTGTCCCACCCTGTCCCACTTCAGCTGAGCTGTTTTAAGGCATACATCAGCTATACCAGTTCTGGAGCGCAGATCTGTGTTTCGTACCAGATCAGTTAATTTTACACCAAAAATGTATTGCTCAATGGCTCGCTGGCAAATCTTGAGGTTGGATTTCTGAAGTTCAGTTAAAGACCAAGTCTTAGCACCGTAACTTAGGAGGGGCAAGATGCAGATGTCTATGTGTTTTTGCAAAGGAAATAGGTATGTTTATAAAATAAAATGCAAATCACAAGGGTTTTCAATAGCCCGCTCTCTGTCCTATTTTAATGATTAAATTAACTCTGCAAATGTAACAAACAAATAAATTAACCTAATTGTACTTAATTGATTAGTCAACTGCATTTAGAAATTACATTCATCACAAAATATTTATGATTTGTCAATAAATGATAATGCGTTATACTTACCTATATTACACTAGAAGGCAAATACATAATTACCCTAGAATTAAACATTTTAACAGGTGCTTCTCAAAAACAATATTACATACCTAATCGAAGATCATCTTTTGGTGGAATGTGTCAAGTTCAATCAAGCTCGGGTTTCACTGATGAGGGAACTGAGGTTGAAAAAATTTGATGTAGGCTTTTCACAAAGTTTTTGCTAGCCCTGGTTCAGATGAAGCTAAACAGTTGTTTACCTTTGTGACTTCATCAGTGAATCAATGATGTGATAATCTTCTCATTATCGCTTTCAGTTGTTCATGAGATCATTGGCAAAGATTAAGCCTGACTTCAGCTCCCTCCCACCAACTGAGAACGCAGCTAAACAGCATTCACAGCGCACCTACCACCAAGTGCAACTGTGGCTTGGGAATGAGCTGCCTCCTCAAGAGTGGGGATGGAAACATGAAGGAGGCAGCCTGGTCCCAATAACAACTAATGATTTGCCCGCACCGGAGGTCCTATTAAAAACAATATTTTGCCGCTGCGCTAAGGGTTGTGGTAGTGGCAAATGTGGATGTCGTAAAGCAATGCTCAAATGTTCTGCGGCATGCCTCCACTGCCAAGGGAAATGTCTTAACGGCGTGTCTCTTGGCGAAGACGATGGTGAAGATGAAGACAATGGTGAAGATTGTGAAGAGTTCCTTCAGAAAGAACCATCCACTGAAGATGAGGGTGCTTTGGAAGAAGGACTCTTGTCAGCGCCTTCACGACCTAAACGGATTAAAAAATAAAATTTAAATTAAAAATGATAAATGTTTCGATGACTGTATGGCTGAACAGATTTGTATGAAATTTGGTATGTAGGTAAATTAGGTCCTGGATTAACATGCCAGCTACATTTCATCCCGAAATCACACGATTGAAGTAGCAGGCAAGAGGTAACGTTTGATAAGTCGGTTTTTTTTTCGAAAATTTCACTTTTCCACAACGTGTACTTCTAAAATAGTTAGGAATTCTAAAAAGTGTATAAGACAAAAGTTGTAGGAAATTTTATAAACTTTCATTACGTAGAAGAAAATTTTTCTCTACGACGCACCGTTTTAAAGATATTAGCGAAAAACTCAAAAGTGGGAACTTTAACCCCCTCCCCCCCACCCGGCGCCCCCCCTAGACGCGAGGACTTTTAGTATGTTTACCCTCTAGGCATCCTGAACACATTTCTGAAGAAATTTCTTACGATCCAGCTCACGCACTCTACACCTGCTTTTGGATTATTCTTTGAGCGAACTATAGTGTCTTTAGGTGAAGGATTTCTCACATTACCTATTTCTACACGTATTATGTAATACCTATGCATACCTGTCCTATTGTATGCAGATGAGACAATCATTAGCAATTGCAATTTGTTAGCTAATTCAAATAGCTTTTGTGCATTTGATTACTCAAGGCTTAAGGCTTAGTTAAATCCCTTTCGTATCGTAAGGACACTTAAGCAAAATGCCCTACACATCAAAATGACACAAGATCAAATCGACCTAATAGCGAAACGTCCTATTCAGCAAAATGACCTGTTAGCAAATAGGCCTAAAAGCAAAACGACCACTAATTAAAAATGTCACATTTACAAGTGGTACAGTCAGGTAATAAAAATAATACGAACGAAAATTTTTACAGTAGGTATGAAAAAAATATGCCTTTGCGGTACCGTTTTTATTTCATAATGTTTTATAGTTTTCATAAACTTTATACTTTATATTTTTGCTCGGCTTTTTTATATTTTTTGCGTAAAATTCTAACATAATAATTCTACATAATATTTTTGTGGTTTTCATCAAAATTACTTTTGTTAGTTTTTTTTTTTTTAGTGTCAACTCTATTGTTTGTTTACTTTTTCGATCTTCTTATGGAACAGAGACGTGATTGCTCACTCAAGGCCTTATAAAAAGGCTGAAAGTCACCCAAGCAGAGGGCGATGCTCGGAGTTTTCTTGTGAGATCGAATCAGAAATGAAGAGAAGACAAGAACCTCAGTAGCTGACATAGCCCAAAGAATTGCTAAACTAAAGTGGCAATGGGCCAGCGGCCATGGCATCCTGTCCATGATCGCGGAAAGGTTGGACTGTCGCTACGTGAACCACTGTTGCAGACTTCACGTGGTGCACAGTTCAAAGTAACCATTAGTTTTTTATTTTTATTTTTTATTACAATTGAATGTTACTAACATTGTTTGACAAGACTTACTAACACAAATGGATTTGAAATATGGTCTGAAATAAATGATTTATTATTAATGAGTGAGGCAAATTTCTAGCAGAACCAATGGCCGATGGGGCCGAAGAGTTTCCGAGTGGCGACCACGTACAGGAAAGCACTGTGTGGGTAACAAGGTGGACCGACGACCTGGTGAAGGCGGCCGGCGGGAACCTGGCCCTGTACCCGGACTTTCGATTTTCGATATATCGCGACCATTTCGGTCCAAACTTCATTGTAATAGAGTTGACATTGGAACGATAACGTTCACACAATTGCAAAGTTCGAATGTCCGGGTAGACCTGTTGGATGACCGGCAGTGCAGGACCGGTCGTTGTGGCGATCCTTCGGGAAGGCCTATGTCCAGCAGTGGACGTGATGATGATGAAGCTTTTCAAGCCTATGATATTTTTTCGAAGTGCATGATTTGGTTCTCATTTGAATAAAAAATTGTTTGTATAAAAAATTTAAATAACACTGTATTTAGTACCTGACTGTACATGGAACATGTAAATGTGACATTTTAATTAGAGGTCGTTTTGCTTTTAGGACTATTTGCTAACAGGTCATTTTGCTGAATAGGACGTTTCGCTATTAGGTCGATTTGATCTTGTGTCATTTTGATGTGTAGGACATTTTGCTTAAGTGTCCTTTCGATACGAAAGGCTTAAATCAATAAGGGCCTGTTTGACAACTTCTGGAAAATTCTTGATAGCTTACATGACAGTTTTTTTTATATTTCTTTCATAAGAAACATGTCAAACAATCTGCCCGATAAGGTATTAAGAACTTATCCAGAAGTGGTAAAACAGGCCCTAAATATTTTAACAATTCTGTGAGAGCTACAAGAACCACTGTAAGACAAGTTCATGCATAGCTCTATTTACAATGTTGTTTTGCCTAGGGAGTGTCGAACTGGTTACATCCAGACTGAAATGGTCACCAATCCAAAGACATGCACTTACGGCGTTACTTACATATTAAGGGGCCACTGATTGAGGGCAGCACTATAGGCTTGGTATCCTCTTAACTTCAATGGTCGTTTTGAATATGTGTGACTTTAGGCGATATACGAATCACCGAGAAATCACCAACGTGGCTATCATCATCACTGCCTATGCAACGTGTTAATAAATTAGCGCAAAACCTCATACACCCCAACTGATTTATAACAAAATAATTAGATTAGAACAATAATTTCATTATTTTTATAGTTAAAATTTAAAGTTATTCGCATTTTAAGTTTTGAGGAAAAAATGATTTGTCATCATTTCAGCAATGAATGAAAGCGCTAACGATAACGTACTGATGGATACATTTTAATAATCTTGTTTTGGTAGTAAGTAGGGTGAGTGTGCCCGTGCGGTGGGTTGACATCGGGTTCAGTAAATTTTAAATTCTACCAACAAATTATTTAATATTTTGAAAAAAAAAAAACCTATGTTCAAACCATGATAATTCGATTGTGCTCTCGATTCTAAACAAACTACTTTCTAGTTTTGCGCTAATTCATTAACACGTTGTATACGTCTCACTGCAGGGCACAGGCCTACCCGCAGGGTGGGTGTATGAGCGTTAGCACCACGCGTGCCTAATGCGGATTGGTAGACTTCACATATGTATCGAAATTTCTTCTTCAGCGTATGCAGGTTTCCTCCACCGTTTGAGAGCAGTCGGTATTACGTACTTAAGTTAGAAAAAGTCATTAGTTCATGGCATGTCGAACATGGACCTCAAGATTGAGTTTCCATAGCTCCCCGCAACGCGCCACCGATGCTCTCGCTATAAATCGATGTAACTGTCCATTTACGTATATTTTTTCCGAACAGAAACCCTGCACGTATACAAGAACAAGTCAGATGCGATGGAGCTGGTGCGCCGGTACAAGCTGGCCAGGTTCAAGACGTTCAACAACCGACAGGACGCGGTCTCGTTCGCGCTGCGGGGCGCAGAGCCTGTGGACACGACAGACGGCAACGATAGTCGTGAGTATACACGTTATAAATAATCATATAGTGGTATAGCTCAGCGTTCGCGTCAGGTCAATCGGTATACAGGAACAAGTTAGATTATTTTTCATTTTTTGTCAATTTTGACAAATACAGCATAGCTAAGATCTGTGACTGCTTGTTAATGCGCACTATGGGGGGACCACACCAGTGACGGCGAAGCGCCCTGGTAGGTCAACCGAATCAGTGAATGAACTTAAGCAACCTGCCAGACAGTGATACTATATGGGCGAGGTAGCATGAAAGCGACCACCTTTTGTTTAAATCCTGACCTTGAACGCTAATACACGTCTCAGCCATTGAATCAATATCTGTAAACAAATGGTTTGCAAACTTTACTAGCTTTGCATAATAAATAGATACTTGACTGTAGTTTATTGAGAATTCGAATCGTTAAGCATCTGTCCTTGTTACTTTGCGCATGCTAAAATGAGCGCGCATGACGGTTATGTCGCTTTGTCGTGTGTGATACGCTAGCCTCTTGGGTCAGAGCCCTATTAAGGTGGTTTGAAAATTCTCTGACATTAAATTGACCACTAATTGCCTCCACCATCCCGCAATGGCCCCGCGTGGTGGAGTATGGCCCACTCCTTCTCACCATTATTTGTGATAGGCCTTTGCCCTGCAGTGGGTTACAGACTATAACTTAAACTTTGAAAGTCTGAACCTAGGCGCGAAACGCATAAGGTCGGATCTAAACTTACAATCAATTCCATTTAACGTCACTAAAAGAAAGCAAAATAAATTTTTTCTCTTTTTGACCAAGGAATTATTTCTGTACGCTTTTTACCAACAAAAAACCAGATGTACAGTCGGCCGCAATAAGTTATATACATTTTAGTACTATGACGTAGAACAAAAGTGTATACAACTTATTGCGGCCGACTGTACACACGGCGACACATCAAGCTATACAAAACCAAAATAAGCTGGCCGCGCGTAGGTCGAGTAACGACAAGCGGCCAGATTATGTGTATAGAAATCACGAAAAAAAATCATGTTCCAAACTAAAAATTTACTTGAGCTAAATGTATGAGACAGCAATATTTTTTTTCGCTATTTCGATGTTGGTCTCATAGTGAAAGTTGTTCAGTTTGATGGTCTAAACTCTGAACAACCCCCTTAAAAGATTTAAATGTTTATTTTTACTTTTGCAATACCTTGTATGTCACACTCTGCCATATACGGCCGCAGATTTTCCATTCATTTGTATAGTATAAAAATCTTTGCACAGTAAACACTGGTGATGCCAAATTGTAATCAGACAAGTAGGTTATGTAATAGAATAACATTAAGTTCTATCATTATCTCCATACCAATGTGCATCCGTCATCGCATTTGAAGTGAAAGTCACTTAATGCTATTCAAATTTAACTCTTAATCACGCGTCACTCGATTCACACTCGTCTGTCACCTGTATTCACTGACCTGTATTATTTAATAAGATGTCTGTGCCTACAGGGTGAAATTGATATCATTAGCATCCTTTTAAACTAAGAGTCTACCCATCAAACTGAACAACTTTTACTATGGGAGCAAACCGATCGGAGCAACTAAAAAATCTGCTGTCCCATACTAAACTGCAAAGCCTACTCAACTCAAATGTATGCAACAGCTGATTTTTTTTTGCTCCGATCGATTTCTGAAAAGTTGTTCAGTTTGATGGTTAGACTCTTAGTTTAAAAGGATGCCAATGATATCAATTTCACCCTGTATATTTGTTGTCAATCTTGCTTTTGACTATAAGTATAGTATATGAAAGAGCAGTGCTTTGACCAGTATTTATTTTTGGGAGTGGTTGAGGGTTGGTTTCTTCAAACTATTTCAATAAATCACACTAAATACCAGATTCCGTAGTTCTGTCACTTTGATTTGGGGTGGCTTAATTTCTTTTGTGTAGCTCCAAATGCACAGCGCGTCATCGAATTATCACCATATTGAAACGGGACAAAACACCTTTAGAACAGAGAATGAATCATTATCGCGTAACATACGTAAAAAAAGACTACACAGACAGCAGACGAATTGATAACCTCCTCTCTTTTTAAAGTCAGAAACACTGCAAAAGTAACCCTGTTCCTTAGTTGTCTTAATTTTATTGCTCATTAAATTTATGAGGCCTTACGCGGCTTAGTGGTCACCAGTGGAATGTTTTGAACCTATTAAAGTTTTGTGTAAAATCAACTGTTTTTAATTGTAGGTTTTCTTTATTGAGAAATCTTAAATTTTGCGATGCGATGACCTACTGAGCGGCGCAAAGCCTTTAAACATTATTTTAGTATTTAACAATTAACGAAGAATCAAAGAAAGAATCACATTACAGAACATCATATCAATGAGTCACTGTCCGGTCCATCCTTGACTCATTAATTCAGGTATTCAGACGCATTAACCGAATTAGGCCGTCCTCATTTACCACGCGATTCCCAAACTGGATTAACGACTTTGAGCACGCTTTTTTTGTCCAGGCTTTTTTATTGAAGTCTCAACTCTCAAGAGACTTGCAGACCTTTCGGCGGTTTTGGACCACAAATAAAAATGACTACAAATAAAAATGACTAAGTACTTCTTTAAATGTCCACTTCTACAAATTACCAGTTAGTTAAATAGCAGCGTAAATTACATGATAATAATATTATGGGTTAGGTATCTGATGTGAGTAATATCAGAAGTGGGTAATTCGATTACTTTAGTCGCGTGGCAATACAAGACCAACTTTGTGGCTTAAACTTGTTGCTACCCTAGCCTGTCAAATAGCGGACCATAGTTTTAAATCCTACTAATATTATAAACGCGAAAGTTTGTAAGTATGGAGGGATGTTTGTTCGGCTTTCACGCAAAAACTGCTGAACGGATTTTGATGAAATTTTGCATACAGATAGACCATGGCCTGGATTAACACATAGGTTACTTTTTATCCGGGTAACGCAGACGAAGTCGCGGGCAACAGCTAGTATTTTATATTAGTTGTAGTGTAGGAACAGCGCAACCTTGCGAAGCGCAGTGTAGAAAATTTGTCACTGTCAAACCATTATCGACTTTGCTTGCGTTGAAATAAAATCTGAAATAAAGGACTAGTCCCGAAGAGCATCGAAGCGACTTGTAGGGCGAAAGGTATTGATTTTCGATGTTATTTCAACGCAAGCACATTCGATAATGGTTTGGCGGTGATAAATTGTCTGCGTTGCTCTACGCCAGGAGTGCGCCGGCTCTTAGTCTACACTTGACTCGGACCTTGTTGGTCGGTTGAGTTGGTACCTATAGAAATATTTCAGACCTGTCCGAAACGCATTATGGTCGTGAGTTTTTGTTTCTATCATCATTCATCGTCACCCTATACGTCCCATGCAGGGCACAGGCCTACCATAAGGGAGGGTGCATGGGCGTCAGTCCACTACGCGTACCTAATACGGGTTAGTAGACTTCACATACACATCAGAACTTCTTCCTCCTTTGAAGGTTTTCTCACGTTTGTATGTATATTAAAAAGAATGGGCCTTCAGGGCGTACATAGGCTCTATAATATAATATCCCGTTAGAATTTCACGCAGGCGAAGCCGCGGGCACGGCTAGTCACATTTATAAAATAAAACATAACATAATGTTATTTCTCTACTAAAAAAAAAGATTCAAGAAAAAATAAAAAATCATCAAGAAATCGAAGAGAAGGACGAATCTAAACTATTATAAAACTGTAACAGAAGTATGTCTGTACTTGAAGATATTTACAAAAAAAAGATTACGATATGGTTTTTAGGTGCCCTCATTCCAAATCAATTTTTTTTTATATTTTTTCTGGTTGTTTGTGTTTGTTTGATCGAGCATCACGCAAAAACTACTGACCCGATTTTGATGAAACTTTTTTGTTTGATAGCTTATGACTCAAAATCTGGTATATAATTTATGCGGACGAAGTCGCTCTAATAAAGATGTTAACGAAAATAATTTCCTTTCAGCTCTAGTAGGCGAAAAGCCGTACCCGTTCAAAGCGCCGTCACCGCAAGACATGGTGGCGCTGCGCAAGGCCATCGAGGCGGGCCTGTCAGCCACCGTCCGCGACCGGGTGTGGGACAACCCTCGCTTCCTCGTCAGCAGTGGCAACTCGCCCGCCATCATGCAGGTTAGTTTCAGTTGTTCACTCCATTTTACTATAGCGATTTCGTGGCAATTCTTCATGCATTGACTCTGGAATCGTGGCGATATTGGCGCATATTGGCTATGTGCGAATTATTGTGGGAACAGTTAAATTGATCACACGCTGTGGCAGAAATATTAACTGTACCGTACCACTTGAATCTATGCAAATCCACACACTCGCTGAACTCGAAATCTACAAAACTGTTAAGACAACTAACTTAAAATTTGGCTTGGATGTTTCTATTTGGTGTCTTTCATCTTCGTGTCAATCGCAAAGACTTGAGACCAGGTCCCCTGTCATCCCCTTGTTAGATTTTAGGCTTTACTTTCTCAATACTCAATATTTTATTGGTTTCTCTTGGTTCAGGCGGCAGAGTTCCGCCCGAATGTCGATCTATTGACATTTCATATCAATACTATTTGCTACACTATTTGTAAAAGATTCGCACCACTTCATACGTTATCAAGGTTATTAGATCAGTGCTAATTCATTGAATCAATTCACCTCGAGTTCCGATCTAGGCTAATCGAATTCAATCGCTCGCCTTAAAGTGCTTACATCGGATTATCATTGATCTGATTATACATATGTAGGCAAAATAAAAACTCTCGTTAAAGGCCATATGTAAGAAATATTTACGAAGCATGCAAGCATTTTATGTTAGTTAAAAACATAATTATTTTTGTTTTCTAAATAATTCGGTTACTTTTGTTATTTATTCCCATCAATCGAATCATGTTGTTAGAAACGTTCATAATATATTTATGGAGTCACATTGCAAGTTTTGCCACGAGCAGTTGTCTTTCACGTGGTGTTCGCGTTTTTGCTTGCCACGAGGCTCCGCAATCTCTTCTCAGCTGTGTTTTTGAACACAAACCACTTGACATTGGCGGAAATGCATTCCTAACACACAAGCAAGAGTCCATTTAATTTATAAATAAATATCAAAATGATATTTATCAACAGCTTCATATTAAAGCATGAACCCTGATAGAGCAGTTTTATGGTGGAGCCCAGCAGTTTTCGGTTACGTTACTCTGCATAGTTTTAATTCAACTACATTAAAACAAAAACAAAGGCCAGAAATTAATTAACATTCACAGTAGATACTGTCTGTAGTTCTGTACTATGTCATTAGCAGAGGCTTTCACAACCTTGGTCCTTGGCCTACCCTCTAATACCCGTATTACCTAATAAGGAAAGACAACGTATTAAGAATTGTACTGTGATACGTAATACTCTTTCTTATACTGTGGCACAGTATAAGACAGTAATCTATCTTCATATAATGGTACCAAACGCGGCTTGTATGTGTGCTCGCCTGGCTCGTCAGTACGTACGACGATATCTAAGGCAGCCAAGGCAGCGCCAGACGGGGTGACGCGGAGATATTGTCAGTGTGTGCGTGCTACGAGGCGTACGCCGCGCCGCGCCGCGCATCTTCGTCCTGAGGACTGGATTGAGGTCAAGAGCAAACCCATAGTTAATAAAAAAAAAAAAAAAGATGGATTACTTTATTTTTATTTTCATTTATTGAGAAAACCAACAGCCATATTTAAACATAGTACTTAAAATCAACTAAATATAACATAAGCCAATTATACAGCGTGTTAATGAATTAACGCAAAACTAGAAAGTCGTTTGTTTAGAATCGAGAGCAGAATCGAATTATCATGGTTTCATCATAGGTAATTTTTTTCAAAATATTCACCCTACTTACTACCAAAACAAGATTATTAAAATGTATCCATGAGTACGTTAGCGCTTTCTTTCAGTGCTGAAATGATAACAAATCCTTTTTGCCTCAAAACTTAAAATGCGAATAACTTTAAATTTTAACTATAAAAATAATGAAATATTGTTTCAATAAATCAGTTGGGGTGTATGAGGTTTTGCGCTAACTAGAGTACTAGTACATGTATAATATTTGGAAAACAACACATCATAAGGATGTGAGCAGTTAAGAAGATAATTATATAATAACAGCACAAGCAAGCACAACCAATCCAACACAATTAATCACCAATCTAAATAATATACTAACTAATGTACGGGACGGGGGTGCGTGTGCATGTATGTGTGTGTGTGTGTGTGTGTGTGTGTGTGCGTGTGTGTGTGTGTGTGTGTGTGTGTGTGTGTGTGTGTGTGTGTATGTGTGCGAGAGTGTGATGTGTGCGTGTGTGCGATTGTATGACAAAGTGGAATGAACACACAACCTCAATGCTGTCTTAGGTAGGGTTTATACAGGAGAGACGCGTGGCGGTGGCGGGTAGTCAAAGTAACACCAATATAAACCTTATATTACGTAGCATAGCGTCGTTTTTTGACGTAAAGAAAAATCGCGCCCCCGCCACCAGGCGACGTCGCCTGGAGGCGCGGGCGTAATTATCCAAACGACTCTATGCTACGTAATAAGGTTTATATTGCCGCACCCCGCCCGCGAAATGTCCGCGCCACGTCACTTCTGTTTAAACGCTCCCTTATACTGTGACTGTGGTGATACTGCAATAACATGTTTGATACAAAGTCTGACTAATATTATAATGTCGAAGTAAGTCTTATCTATTTGATCCGCTTTCACGCCTCAACCATGCCATCAATCGTCATTCGATTTTCTATACAGATCTATGGCATAGAGCCAGACTTTGATACTTTTTTATCCCTAAAATAGAACGAATTATATGCAGATGCAGAAGTCACTGAGAAAATGTCATAATAACATCTATCTCTAGGTAAATAATGCCCAAATTTGCACGTAAAATATTCCTTCATAAGTTCACGATTGAGGAGAAACAATGTTTACAATGTTACGTAGTGTTAGTATTTTAGTACATTCACAAGAAACAATGTTTACGTGCGGAGTGCTCCCACGTACGCGTCAGCTGATCGGGTCGTTCACCTTCACACTCTCTACCGAAATATATCTTACTACCGAAATATTTTAAATGAGATAAAAATACGAATCACCATTGACCTTAGGCCCACAGTCTCATATAAAATCTTTGCATTTTTTTGTTGGGTGGCTCTAATATGTTGTATTTTATGAATAAACTTAGTCGTATTTGGTATGTTTACTGTCAGCTTGTACCATGGTCTAAAAAAACAAGGTCTTCTATTCCGAGAGTGACACAAGCCTACGTCACAAAAAAATGGCCGCTAAACATGCTAAAAGGGTATGATGACGTAGACTTGTGTCAGTCACATGGTCAGTCACGTGATCGGAAGAGAATACCAGGTGCAGTTTATTATTGTACCATGGCTTGTACGAAAGAGCTCCTTTGGTTCTGCCATTTTTGAAGCATCGATTGTTTACAGATTGTTTATCTATTTGTGTTATATTATAAGACTAGCGACCCGCCCGGCTTCGCACGAGTGCAATGCTGGTATAAACCTTCCTCTTGAATCACTCTATTTAAAAAAACCGCATCAAAATCCGTTGCGTAGTTTTAAAGATCTAAGCATACATAGGGACAGACAGACAGCGGGAAGCGACTTTGTTTTATACTATGTAGTGATATCAATGCGGAACACTTCATTTTAAATTTAAATCATCATCATCAGCCTATATACGTCCTACTGCCGGGCACATACTTACCCTCAGCCCCTCAAGGAGGAGAATGACTTTAACCGCGGGTGCGTCTGCTAGGAATGCGTTTCATTTTCATTATAAAAGTGTGTGTATGTGTGTGCGGGCGACTGCTTCAACTCCGTTGTAGGCGTTGATGAGCTTTCACGTCGCTAACATAGCCAATCTTAGAGAAGATCCTCGCACATAGCGAGCACGTGAGCACATCGTTTTCATAGTGATATTGTATAGCCGCTGGTGGTCGGGCTTTCAATTCATCACGTTTGGCATCTAGCTGTGACTCGCTTCTAAATCATAGATTTGACTGTTTACACGAGCTCTCCATACTGAACGATCAATGGTTCGGTTAGAGTCAATCCCCACTGAAAGTGCAGCGGCCGGCAGCACGCAGCATTTTACTTGCATATTGAACTTTATCACAAATTAAATTTATATGAAAGCTTTATGTTTATGTTATCTACAGTAAGATAAGATAAAATAATGTTTTTGGTGTGCAATAAATAATAATTGGTTGATACTAAGATAAAATAAGCAATTAAATGCGCATAATCCAAGTTAATCGGTTTTTAGATTTGGTATTGTTTTCATTATGTTCTTTCGTGTCAGAATGAATTGAATTTCGTGTTACACATGATTATCACTGATGCTGTAGTGGAAAGGCTAAGTTCCCACTGCAGGGCAAAAGCTTCTCACGAATAAATGGTGAGAGCGTAGGCCATTAACGACCTTGTCTAGGATTGGTGGAGGCAAGTTAGTGGTCAACTTGCTATCAGATCATTTTCAAGCTGCCTTAATTAGGTCTCTGATCTGACTTAACGAATAGTTCCACCGGAATTTCACGTAATTGAATAGACGTAGAGGAAAGATTATAACTTTATTAAAATCTATTTATTTTATGTGTAAATGCAAAGTGCAATAAGTAACAACCTTGGGATTATGTACATTTATTGCTTATTAATCTATTATGTATGGCTCACGGTACGACTGATAACCTGATAAATCATAATAACAATCAAGAATTCAATATTCATGTACTACTTAAATTGCATTAGATTATGCACAACTGTTTTCCACGCTTGCCCCCCGTTACCAACATGTAAATCGGACTTGTGCTTATGCTATTGTATAATGAATTAATAAATAGGAGTTGGAAAACCTTCAGCAAGCAAGTTTTTTATAGTAAGAGAGCCTCGGTGGCGTGTTGCGGAGAGGTATAGAAACTCTTTCATTTGAGTCCGGGTTCGAATCCGCACTGACGACATGCCCATGTGCCAATGAGTTTTCATAACTTAGGGTTCTTACAGGCGAGCGACACTTTGCGGTCACCGTGTGTCGCGGAGGGTCGCGCGACCGTTAAGTGTATGAGCGCGACGCTCTGCGACCCACGGCGACAGCAAAATTAATGTAAGAGCGCTTACGTACGTATTATCCACTGCTCTCAAACGATAAAGGAAAACGTCGTAAGGAAATCTGCATACGCTGAAAAAGAAATTCTGATAATCCACCAATCCGCATTGCGCATTCGTGGCGTGGTAGACTTACTTGAGGGTAGGCCTGGGCCCTGCAGCAGGACGTAGTAGGCTGATGATTATGATGAACTTTTTTTGTGATGTTGATCCGATTGTGAAAGTTATCCAGTTTGATCTGGAGCACCCCCTTAAGGTTTACTTTACACCCTGCATAAAACATAAACTTTTCCTTCTTGCTGCTCAACTTTCTTGCCGACGATGACGTATGATGGTTATTGAAGTCTCCCAGAGTCAGGCTAGGGTGGGAAATTTTTTTAAAAGAAGAACTTGTAAGGTTTACTGCTGGGGGTTTATAGACAGATATCAGATTTAAGTCGTTGATGTGTGCGA
Source organism: Agonopterix subpropinquella (assembly GCA_922987775.1). Classification (NCBI taxonomy): domain Eukaryota; kingdom Metazoa; phylum Arthropoda; class Insecta; order Lepidoptera; family Depressariidae; genus Agonopterix; species Agonopterix subpropinquella. The sequence continues at coordinate 15,524,405 of OV277709.1, read as the reverse complement.
CAATAAGTTCCAGGTTGTTGTGGTTCGTCACTTCCGAAACACTGCAGTCATTTAGTGAGGACTTTTGGTATACTGCGGAACCGTATATCGGTGAGAGGGTGTAGCCCATTAAAAAAATGGTAAATGTGTGGTAAATGGTAATGGTAATTGTGTGGTAAATGAGTGTCATCTGCGCCGTTTTCCCGGTGGAATTGAGGAACTCCATAGGTTAACCCCGGCAGCGGAAGACTGGATAAAAAAATCTTGATCTCGAAATTTAGACTTCCCCGGATCCAAGCAGGAATACAAAAATGCCATACGACATGATGATGAACTTTCTTGCCAAACCTAAAAATACATATTCTTCGTCTTTCCAGGAGGGTTCCCGTTACAACGCTCTGCACATAGCGGCCAAAGCGATGAACGCGGAGATCTGCAACCTAATACTGACCACTGTTGGCAACCCTGCCTTCGTACAGACGCTGTACGGGATGGACGCCGACGCGGACTCTTGTAAGGTGAGCCATAGAGTAATTAAAGACGCCCTGAAATTTTCTTTTTAATCCGCCCACTGCCCAAACCACCCAACTCCTACTCCCACCACTCCTACCCTCCTCGTAATTCCTCCCACTGTTAGGCAAAGGTCTCCCCCAAGCTTTTCGAGGCTTCTCCATCCCGTGCCATTGTTTGTCATTTAGCTTCGTAAGCATCCAGATCGCTCTGCAATACAATTGAAAATCATAGAACAAGGCTATCTTCAAGGTACAGTAAAACCACGTTTATATGGCGCGTATGGACAAACAGTTCTCTAGATACTCCAAACCACTACTAGATTATAATCAACCTAATCTATTAGTCATTAAGTGTGAAATTAGTGGCCGTGCAGGCTGACTGTAAAACGCATCGGTCAAAGCCAGGCCAAATCAATCAACTATAAAGCAGATAATTTTTGCCGCGGTTTTAAATGCATAGTTACATCCGTAAGTCATGTAAACGTGGTAATACTGTACAATATTTGACAGATATTAACTGCACACAAAGAGGTCGGATTCAAGTGGTGTAACATTTGCTGCGAAACGGCTAGTTATTTGGTATGTCTCATGATTTAATAATTTTACTGTAAGGGCAGATTTACACGATGACAAAATCCCTCGGCCGCATGCGCTAGCATTAAAAAAATTCCATATGATTCGGTGCTAATTTATTTGGTGGTAAAGCGCTGGCGGTGGGATTTCGGCGCCGCAAAATTGTGATCGGGTAAATCTGCTTTAAGAGACACCACCTCGCTATGCCTAGTCACATGCTTTCATGAGTATATAACTAGATTTGTTTATTTGGAAATAAACATTTCTAAGAAGTTTTCATAAAAAATCATTAGCTTTTTGCTTCATTAGCTTCATCAGTACATCGTTGCATTTGAAGTACGGTAGATGACGGAACAATGGTTATTTAAAAGAGTAAATGCTTAGAAATTACAAAAACGATCTGACAGGGACAAAATTATGGCCGTTTTCTCGGGCTAATCGAATCTCAACCCTACCCATCTCACACAAGTTTTATTTTCGCAGGAATTCGCTGAGATACTATTAGATAGATACCTCAACACGCCAGACAAGGCAATGAACGAGACTCCCCTACACTTCGCCGCTAAGTACGGAGCAGAGGAAGCGGTGGACGTGCTCACATCGTACCCGCAGTGCAACAGGGAAGCCGTGAACAAGTTCGGAGAACAGGCAAAAGATGTTCGTATTTATAAAGAAGTATTAGTAGATATGATGACGACGATACTAATAAGTAAAATAGGTAGATTTTTTAATATACGTATGTAATACAGACTGCTCTCTAAAGGTGAAGGAAAATATCGTACGGAAACCTGCATACCCTGAAGATGAAATTTTGATGCATATGTGAAGTCTACCAATCCGTATTGGGCACATGTGGTGGACTAACGCCGTGACGGCCTGTGAGCTTGATGAGTTGATGATTGACGATGTAATAATGTGACGATCCGGTTGTTTTAATGGTTGCTAAACTAGGCCTACGCGAGGCCACTCTGTCAACAGAGAAAATTCATACATTTCGCGTCAAGACGCATGGAGATTGAAAACACCGGTTCAGTGTAATATTTACCTTTGGCTATGCGCGCACGGTTCAATTAGACTCGCATTATGGTTCTGAAGTATTTGTCAACATGTTTTTATCAACTTTAGTACGCGTTGTATGGAAGTGTAACTTCTGTAGTACCATAGAGTAAATAAATTATACACAACAGAGGGTCAATGCCCATACTAAGAAAGTTACCACCTTAGTTGAAAACTCGCGCAAGTACAGCGACGGTGGTGAGTAACGGTATTACAGCAATGTTTAATTACGTTAAAATACGTGTTAAACACATTTGTTATAAAAAATTTTAAGAAAATTAATCTATATAATTTATTTCCGTGGAACAAAACTCAAATAATAGTGATCTAACAACGTTTAATTAAGATTTATCTCTCGTTCAGGCCAGTAGCGACATCTGTTTGCGCCAAGACTATACTAAATCTAAAATGTAAGGAACTGTCCAGACATGGTAGTACCTACTAGCATTTATTCTGTGCTCCTGCTGTAAAACGTAACATCTCAAAACAATGTATCAACAGATAATCTGCAAGCGGTCGTCCACCTCGACGCCGGAGACGGCGCGGCGGATAGCGGCCATGCTGCACGACAGGTTCTACGTGCCGGTGCTGCACAGCGAGGACGACAGCGGAGCCCCCACCATCGGCAGGCCCTTCACCCCCGCCCTGCCGCCTGTAAGTCACCCTACGTATACATTGGTACCGATTCGGAATGTGCCACGACCATAAAGGTATCATATAGAGGAAGTGACAGCTGAGAGAGCGAGATGTACCTAGCGGCGCCACTGTATTATAGAAAGAGATACGTGAAGGGAGGCAATAGAACCGTTTTTAGGAACTTGTCGGAACAATCGACTGGGTAAATATTCGTGCTCTGTGAATAATTAGTGAATCTAAAGTGAAGTCGTAGATTATTTTGTGAAATATACTAACACTATTTCATTAAATTACCTACGATTTCACGTTAGATTCACAATTATACACAGAACTCGAAGTTTTAGGGTGCCGATAAGTGCCGACAAATGCACAAAAAACGGTTTCATTTGACAACTCATGTCAGTTACTCTATTCCGACAGGTATAATAACTTTATGGCCACGACTTAACTAAATTTATTCCTGTCACTTTCTAAAATAAGATTAAGAAAAGAGACAGAAAACCAACAGCTGACTTTAGTGCTGTCAAAGTGACGTTACACGCCCAAAATAAGATGCCATCATAATGTACGCCATCTTATTTAAAGCGTTTTTGGGCGTGTAACGTCACTTTGACAGCACTAAAGTCAGCTGTTGGTTTTCTGTCTCTTTTCTTAATCTTATTTTAGAAAGTGACAGGAATAAATTTAGTTAAGTCGTGGCACAGTCCGAATCGAGGCCATTATCACCCTTCCCTATACAGTAGGCCTACCATGAGTTTTCACTGTACGTTACTACTGTAGTTGCGGCGCTAATTTTGTATGAAAGAATTAGTTCTGAACGTAACCACTAGGAGCGTTGTACGAAATTCAATACAAAAACTAGTTTACTACAGTAGTTTTACTGTAGTTTACTACAGTACCTAGTTTTACTGTAGTTTACGACATTGTGAACTCATGGTAGGCCTACAGGGTTCTTAGAGTTCCCTACATTGGCGTTTTGATCGTAGATTTCTCAGCGATTTGATTCATTCGTTTAATCTCATCTAATGGGTTCTGACAATCTTTGTCCATAACTTCTTACGGGCATTAGAAAGAAGCTTTTGCCTTGACAAGAAACTGTTTACGGACAGAGACTACCCTTCCTGCTTCACTTAGGCATGGTATTCACCAGAGCTGTGTAAAATCTAATTGCTCGCTCGCTAGACTCCTTCATAAGAACCCGGTTACACGTTCAGTATTTCGTCATTCTTGTCCATCAGTCTGTTCATGTTTATTTGATTTGAAGGGAAACTGATATACTGAAGCACCATGTTAGTCGGGTCAATCTCGAGTCAGTTTCCCTTCAAATCAAATATACATGACAAGACTGATGAAATACTGACCGTGTAACCTCCCTCTAAGGAAATTGAAGATATTTCATTGATTGATCTTAGGTGCTATTTATACAGAAGAGACGCGTGGCGGTGGCGGATAGTCAAAGTGACATAATATTCAACCTTATAGTACGCAGCATAGCGTCTTTTTTGTCGTAAAGGAAAATCGTGCCCGCGCCACCAGGCGACGTCGCCTGGAGGCGCGGGCGTAATTCTCCAAACGACGCTATGCTGCGTTCTATAAGGTTTATATTGCCGCACCCCGCCCGCGTCACGTCCGCGCCACGTCACTTCTGTTTAAACAGCACCTTACACATCGCCGCTCCGCTCGACTTTGGTGGATTTCATGCCTTATACTTGCTTTAGATTTAGAATAATCAGCTGTCATTAATTGCCTCCGTGGTCTAATGGTTAAGAGCTTTAGCTCTCGACACGGAGGTCGTGGGTTCGATTCCCACGGGGGACACCTAGTGATATGTCACTTTGTGCGTTTTTCCCCAGTTGGTTAGGACATTGCAGGCTGAATCACCTGATTGTCTGAAAAGAAAAATGATTCCGAGCTTCGGATGGCACGTTAAGCCGTTGGTCCCGGCTACTATCTCTGGTGGTAGTAGTCGTTACATAACAACCACGTCAGAGGCCGTAAGGCGGTCTGAAAAAACTCTGACACCACCCAAATGGCACATGTAGCATTATAGGAGACCACTTTTGGTGTAACTCTGAACTTATTGCATTAATTAACACTTAATAGGGTTCAACTGAGAACTTAGAGCTGCTTATTACGCTTTAGTCTTTATAATAGCATTATAAGAGCAGGAACGGATACTATTGTAACGGGATCAGAGTTAGAGCAGCTGTCAAAAATGCCTTCTTACAGCCTATATCGCATTGGTTGCTTAAGAGCATTATAGGGGCAGTAAAATATGATTATTGCTGTATAAAGGTGTAGAATTATACCACTGTAATGCTAGCATCTTAAAAGAGTCAATGTGAACTACTGTACAGCCAATAGAGTTAAAGTGGTGTACACGTAGAGTGATTTAACGCTTAAAGTTCTATATTGGTTCACCTCAACTCTGTTATTCAGCCTCTTTTTCAAAGCTGCTTAAAGGTGTTATATTAGCACTCGTGAACACCATAGGTATTCCGAGATACCCTTGTAACTCAGAAATACAGAATTTGGCAGTAAAGTGGTGTACATGTATGTAGAGAGATTTAACGCTTAAAGTTCTATATTGGTTCACCTCAACTCTGTAATTAAGCCTCTTTTTCAAAGCTGCTTAAAGGTGTTATATTAGCACTCGTGAACACCAAAGGTATTCCGAGATACCCTTGTAACTCAGAAATACAGAATTTGGCAGTAAAGTGGTGTACATGTATGTAGAGAGATTTAACGCTTAAAGTTCTATATTGGTTCACCTCAACTCTGTAATTAAGCCTCTTTTTCAAAGCTGCTTAAAGGTGTTATATTAGCACTCGTGAACACCAAAGGTATTCCGAGATACTCTTGTAACTCAGAAATACAGCATTTGGCAGTAAAGTGGTGTACACGTAGAGTGATTTAACTCTTAAGGTTCTATATTGGTTCACCTCAACTCTGTTATTAGCCTCTTTTTCAAAGCTGCTTAAGGACGGCCGCACATTATCAGAAATTTCTAACAGAAAAATTCTGACGCTCGCCGGAAGCAACCCGCATACTATCAGAAATTTTGATCCGGCAATTTTTGAGCCCAGTCGTGTTTCATATTTCAATCAACGCACATCGACCCCGTGTTGCCACCTTAGCCCTTTTGGGGCTATAATTCAGTCAAATTGTGTTTTTACTAGGAAAGTTTTGTGGTAGTTCTGATTTCTTCCATTCTATATGTACTTTGGGGTGCTGAATCCAAATCGGAGGTTTGCTAACAAATTTTAATTGACAAAATCGCAAAAAAAGTTTAAAATTCTGTTTGTTATTTTCCAGAATTTTGCTTAAAACTCTGAAACTATTAACGTTTAGTAAATGGCCTGTTGACAGAAATTAAATATACCTGACTTTTATTTCTATCACATGAACATGACACTCAAAAATATCGTATATCTAGGATAATTATCGCACGTCTGGCAATACCTGATCCGAATTTCTGATAGTGTGCGGGGCCTAATACAAAATGTATGGCTAACACGCCTTCCGTAAGAAAAATTCTGACGTCCGGCTGAGGTGCCGTCCGGCGTGCATCAGAAGCGGACGACCGGTCAGAATTTTTCTGACAGTGTACGGGGTCTAATACAAAATGTATGCACCGAGTGCCTTCCGGCGAGCGTCAGAATTTTTCTGTCAGAAATTTCTGATAATGTGCGGCCGTCCTAAAGGTGTTATATTAGCACTCGTGAACACCAAAGGTATTCCGAGATACTCTTGTAACTCAGAAATACAGCATTTGGCAGTAAAATGGCTACAGAAAATACCACTATATTGCTTTAGTCTGCATAATGGCGTTTAAGTAGTTCACATGAATGGCTTAAGCGTTGATGTGAACCATAATAACACTAATATAAGCCGACAGGCTGCATATTGGTTCACTTGAACTCTTATTTACTGCAATAAGCGTTATAGAGGAACCGGTGTGTACTCTTGTATAGCCATAGTCGTTAATTCAGGATTATAAGAGTTCACATAGGTTTCTTAAGAAAGCGCCATTTTGTTATAACTTTAGAACCTAAACCATATGATAAATAAAATTATGGTGTTGTTTATGTTTTACTAATGATTTCTGCTTTTATTTACACGTGAAACACATATTTATTATAATATAAAATAAAACTTTGTATGATTTAATGTAAATCAGACACAAAAAATGTACACATATATTTTGACGTGTAATTATTTTCACAATATTTCTAATCAAAAACGAAATATTTCCGAGGCGCGTAAAAAATTTGCTATAAAACCATATAAACATTCACAATGAACTTGCATTCCCAAATGTATTCACAGGCTAATATTATAAAAGTGTACTTAACTAGGTTATCACAAATTCTCAATAAAACTTCACTTCACGCCATTAATAACCAACACTCACGGAATTTATTTAAAGAATTTAACTCTACTAATAAAATAAATTCAGGTTTTTATGTACACACTCTGCTGATGCTCGAAGAATAATGTAGAACCTCAAGCGTTATTTAAGTATAGCAGTAACCCCAATCCTAGGGCTTAGTCTGTATAACAGGACACTCGTATTCTGTTAAGCAGCTGATATAATGCCTTGTGGCCCATTATAATTCCAATATAGAACCTTAGGCTGTATAACAGGACACTCGTATTCTGTTAAGCAGCTGATATAATGCCTTGTGGCCCATTATAATTCCAATATAGAACCTTAGGCTGTATAACTTGTGCCCAAATAAGAGTTATATCGGTGTTAACAGCGCCTGTTAACACCATTGTAACACCATCTTATACAGCCTTTAGTTTCCGTGTACACCAAAAGTGGTCTCTTATAATGCTACATGTGCCATTTGGGCAGGGCTCTGCCCACACGATAAGAAGAAGATTAATTCTTACACTGTTTCTTTCGCCAAGGAAATAAACCATGACCCGCTAAGTCCCCGGTACGAGATCCGAGCGTTCGCCGGGCCGATGCACGCGACCGACGCGGAGACATTCCGCCGCCGGTGGAAGACTCCGCCGCGCTCCGGCAGGCACGCGCCCGGCAGCGTCAGCTTGGCCACCTTCCGCCTCAAGGAGATGTCCAAGGGGTTGGAGAGTTTCGGCAGGTTCGTTAGATAGATTTACGTTGGATGCATGCTAGTGACGGAGAAGTTCCGGTTGACTCGCGCCTGGCAGTGTCAGCTTAGCCACTTTCCGCCTCAAGGAGATGTCCAAGGGGTTGGAGAGTTTCGGCAGGTTCGTTAGATAGATTTACGTTGGATGCATGCTAGTGACGGAGAAGTTCCGGTTGACTCGCGCCTGGCAGTGTCAGCTTAGCCACCTTCCGCCTCAAGGAGATGTCCAAGGGGTTGGAGAGTTTCGGCAGGTTCGTTAGATAGATTTACGTTGGATGCATGCTAGTGACGGAGAAGCTCCGGTTGACTCGCGCCTGGCAGTGTCAGCTTAGCGACCTTCCGCCATAAAGAGATATCCAAGGGGTTGGAGAGTTTCAGCAGCTGTATTTGTTGGATAAATATGGAGAGTATAAACAGAAATTAGTTTAATATTTTAAAGGGTATACTCAAGACCAAAACTAAACTAAACTCAATACCTTCAAACAGATTTTCGTGGAAAACGCAAAAATAAATCATCTGGCTGCCAAAATAACTGCAAATCTACTCGAATCAATACAGGTACTCGAAACCTACTCGAGGTTTGCAGTTTTGTATGCAACAGCCGTTTTATTTTTGGATGTTGGTCCTGTAGAGAATGTTGTTTAGTTTGATGGTCTGATCAAACCCTTTAAAAACCGTCATTATATTAACCAGGACGTTTTATATCTCCTAAAGGAGATGGCCAAGGGATTGGAGAGTTTGGGCAGATTATTATTGGTCGAAAAATATTAAATAATCCTAATAATCGAAAACATTGTATGAATACTAAAGAGAACGATGGGTCGAGTTTGCGCTTTTAAATATGTAGTTTGTAGAGTTAAAGCAAAGTTTAAGGTCACCAGAAAAGGGTATAATCATGAGTTTTTTGTGTACAGTCACAACAATCTTTGTTTTATTTGTTACAGAAATCTAGCAGAAGAAATGAAAGTCGGCTGGAAAGAATACTGGCCGTTCCTCGACACTTTCACCGACTTGCGGACTCCTGAAGGCCTCACCCTTTTAGAGAACTATCTCAAAGCAAAGTACGACAGCGCGTGCTCCTTCGCCTACAGTGACAGCTGCGTAGAGGCACAGCACTCACCCGACGACCTCTCACTATCCAGGCTAAGCCTCCTAAACCTATCTCAACAGAGCCCAATCAAAGACCAAACGATAAGCCCCATGTCCGAGCTATGCGTTGCTATGAAAACGTGCAAAATATCCTCGGAAAGACCCCCCCATTGGAGAAAAACCGACCCTATCAGACAAAGACTTTGTAGACAACCTAGTATCAAATCTGCACTCACGAATGGGGACGCACCTCCTACGATAAATCACACTGTTAGTCAGCTGTTGTGCATAGAAAGGACATGCCAAGTATTCGCTAAAAGAATAAGTGATGCTTTAACATTTTCGTTAACAGCAGAACCAGAAGTCGCTGGCGTATCACTAAAGGCAGAAGCGAAACATTTACAACACACCATGCTATCTTACATGGAGGATGAAAGGTTTCAGAAAATAGATTTCTCATTAATCCACTCAAGACTAGCCCAACTGGTCGTCTACAAGCTAAAACAGCAAACAATAGACTTAGACGACATAAATAATTTAGTAGAATTCCTCATAAAACTCAGATGTCCGAACGACGATATATTCAGTTCAGACGACGAGAGGAAACCTTTTAATTATAGAGGAACAAACAGGGTTAGATTGACGCATGTGATAGATAATCACGTGAGGTGCTTAGCTAGTTTTATATGTGAAGAGTTGACGGAGACAGACGTGACTAAAGGTCCAGCGATATCCGAGTGTGAGTGTACGGAGATTTGGTTGAAGGCGTCCAAGTGCCGGTGCGATTGGAAGGTGGAAGTGTTGGAGAGGAACAGTAAGAAGAACGCATCGTTCAGGAAGAATAGATCTGTATTGTCTACGAGTCCGAAGAGCGAAGGGTTCATTAGGAGGTTGACGTTCGATCACGATATAGGTGAGTGAAAAATTGAGTTCAATAATTTTACCGTGTGGTTCCGGACTTAGACGCCGTCCTATTGCCATCGCTCGCGCGATCATGCGTGCGTCCGATGTAAATGATCGTGCGATCGTGCGTTCAAACATACGCATATCTGCGGAATGTCCTATTGAAGGTCGTGCGATCATGCGATGCGATCGAATTGTTCTATTTTCATCGTGCGATTATCGAACGTCCGATCAAACATACTAATCATTATTCAGTACTGATGTCCTAATGGCGCTCGCGCGACCATGGGGCGGGAAGAGGCAAGGGAGGGGTACCACGGCGAGCACTTGGCTTGACGGCCTTCACCAAATATTTTCGCTTTGTTTATAAGAAAAAGTATTCAATTTTATAACGCAGTTGTAAAGCCTGCTGTCTGGATGTCAGAGACAAATAAATATTAAACTAGAATAGAAGGAAATATAATGTAAGATCTTTGATATGTAAATTGTCAGTAATAAAGGCTTTTTCTCAAACATGCTTGGAAATGTGAGCATTATTTTGACAACCTTCTTCGAGATAAATCGAAATTGCTGTACTGGCCAAATACATGCGCGCAGCGGCCGGCAATGTTGTATGAAAATCCATATCTGTCGTGTTTAGCGGCCAAATAAATTACATAGTAAACTCATATCTGTCGTGTTATTTAAAAATGGAACGATCTTTTATTCCGAAACATGGCAACCAAGGAGGTAACTCATCAAAGGTTTTATTTAAATTTCGAACTGGATTGCAAAATTTTGAATGTTTTTTTTTTTTGAAAGCTGTTTATTGAATAAAAAACAAATTGTTGTTCGTTATTCGTCATTGATTTTGAAAAGAGTTTTAATTTCCGCGAATTATTTGAGAAAATTTACTGTTTTAATTTCCGCGCATTATTTGAGAAAAGTACTATACAAGCCTTGGCCACAACTAGGCATTGATGGACTTACGTATGTGTGCCTCGGCTTCGCCTCGGCCCACATTTACACGTTCGTCCATCAATGCCTCTGTTGCTGGCCGCTGCAGTAATGTACTATATTTATTTATTTATTTAACAGTACCTAACAGAGGGTAACATTGCAGGTGACGGTAGACTGCAGCACAATGAGACTGAGAAGCCTGTGAGCGTGAACTCGCCCGGGGGCGACAGCGGCCCCGCGCCGCTATACACCGTAGACATGGCCAAGTGCCAGCTGGTCGAGGCCGAGGTATGTACACTAGCGTAGCAGCAGGCGTTCAACCCATCGGCCCCATCATCCATATTTTTTTTTTTTTATTTATTTATTAAATACGTAAACATCTTACGATATAAAACAGTTCCGTGACTGACTGACTGACAGCGCACAGCCTTAACCACTGAATATACAGAGTCCTTCTTAATATGCTGACACTTTTTTAAGGGGATGATCAGGAATGCGATTTTTGAATCTCATTCGCCGAGTTCGGCAGTTGTAAATGTCAAAATTACTATGGAGATATGCATCTTTTTACTAATAATTTGACTTTCAAAAATCATACTACAGGAGTGCTATTATTCAAAGTCAAATTAGCAGTAGAAAGATGCATATCTCCACAGTAATTTTGACATTTTCAATTGCTGACCTCAGCGAATGAGATTCAAAAATCGCACTCCGAACCATCAAACTAAACAACTTCTGTATGGGACCAACTTAGAAATCGCGAAAAAAAATCTGCTGTCCCTTACAAAACTGAAAACCTACTTTTTCGCGATTTCGATGTTGTTCCCATAGAGAAAGTTGTTCAGTTTGATGGTCTGATCATCCCCTTAAAAAAGTGTCAGCATATTAAGAAGGACCCTGTAGATACATTCAGTGGAATTCATTGGAGTTTTCAAATATGTATTCTATGGAAAATGTAGAGCTGCACTAAGAAAGGATACATCGAAAATCAACTCCTGAAGGATGTTGAAGTTTTCCGAAATCCACGCTGAATCCAAGTCGCGGGTAGAAGCTAGTCAGCCTATAAACGTCCACTGCCGAGTCTTGGCTTGTCCCAAGGTACAGGACTATCTATGGTGTGGATGAATAAAGTTCTTTTTATTTTTATTTATCCCTGCCTTCCACCAATTTTGACGTTCACCCCTCGATGGTGCGGGAGGCAGATGACAAAGTAGTGGTGTACTTCTCTCTCACTCGCATTCACTCAACATACATGTGCTTAGTCTCTTTTTGTCAGTTGTTGTTGTTGTTTTGTTGTTGTTTGTATGTAGTGTCGAGGGTGTGCCAAAGGCATGCAACAACTGGATCAATAGCCTTTGTCATCCAGACGCCAACACTCTAGATACCTGCCAGCCAGTTCGCGGTCTCCATTCTAGAACACTGACTCGCCATCGGTTGCCAGTACTTCGGCATACAGGGTGTAACAAAACAACATAGTAATACTTAAGGGGGTGCTCCAGACCATCAAACTTAACAACTTTCACTATGGAGCCAACACCGAGAAAAAATTAAAAAATAAACAGCTGTCCCATACAGTTAAGTCGAGCCGGTACAGCAGTTTAGTATGAAACAGGTGATTTTTATTTCGCGATTTTGAAGTTAGCTCCATAGTGAAAGTTGTTCAGTTCGATGGTCTGAAGCACCCCTTTAATTATTACTAGGGTGGTTTTGTTACACCCTGTATAAGACCAGCACATTTTGCTAATTTTCATTGCTATCTCGACTGCTTTAGTTCTCTGAAGTAACACTTCATTCTTGCATGGGTAGCATGTCACCGTGATACCGCGCTATCACACTTTCGCTCTCTTTCTATTTGCGCGAACGAACGAGATGTAAGACCTAATACAGCCGTATCACGTGTAGCATGCTACGGCTTCCGATGTGATCTCTCAGAGAAACATCGAGAATAGTTCTCTCCAGCATCACTGGCAGTACTCTCTGGTTAAAGACTTTAGTCTTGAGAATCCACAGTAAATCTAAACTATTATAAAACTGTAACAGAAGTGTGTCTGTACATTGAAGATATATACAAAAAAAAGATTACTATATGTTTTTTAGGTGTCCCTGATTCCAAATCACCAATTTTTGGATTTTTTGTCAGTCGGTTTGTTTGTTCGAGCATCACGCAAAAACTACCGAACCGATTTTGATGAAACTTTTTTTGTCTGATAGCTTATGATCTGACTTAAAATCTGATATATAATTTATGCGGAAGAAGTCGCGGGTAAAAGCTCGTATTAAATAATAATGCGTGTCTGACAGATATCGGAGGACGAGTCGGGCGGGTCGTGTCGGTCGTCGGACGGGGACGGGGAGGGGTACCACACCGCGTCGGAGCACGACTGCCAAAGCGCCGACGAGATGGAGGACGCCAGTGACCGCGCCATAGCAGAGCCCTTCATATACGGGTACGGGTTATACACTCATTTTTGTTCACTTTTTGTTTTAGTGTTACAAGAGTCTCAAGTTTCACAACGAAACCTGTAGGTCTAGAGTTGAGCCTTTTCTCATGCTCTATCATTTGCTGTCGCTCAGGAACGTCATTTGCTAGAGCGAGAAAGGTCCCAGCACTGCCGGTGCTGCTGCGTGCTATAGAATTCCCGCTATCTATCTTGCTCTAGCAAATGACGTTCCCGAACGACAGAAATGGCTGAAGCGTGTAAAAATTCGATTCCATGTGCTGTCAGAGGAGATGAGGTTAAACCCTTATTGTGTTTCGAATTATAATCATTAGTAAAATCGGTAACGTATTATGAATGCACTAGGAAATTTTTAAGTAATATTTGGTTTCTGTGACAATCATATCCACTGTCTGAAATTAATAATTTGATCGATATTTAATCGATTTGGTGTTTTTTGGTAGATCTTGGTGATTTTATTTTGACTCTGGATTTTAAACCCACTTTGGGTGCTACAATCAGCTATAAATATTTTAATGTTGCAAGTAAAAGTAACCAACTCGTACTATAAACAGAGAGGAACCGACGAAGATGGACAGGCTGGTATTCGAGGCCCTATCGCAGTGCCAGATCAACCCGGACCAGTTCCCCAACGTGTACAGGTGGAGGCACATCGTCGCTCTATACTCACCCTCTGAGAGGGACAGGTATGTTTATTTTTATACACATCTCTATACACTGAATGTTTTTAGAAAATAAAAAATGTGGATCAAAGTAGGATGTTGGGAATTCATTTATTGTTTTTAGGAGAAGTCTCCATTGCTTTGTCTTTTTGTCTCTGACTACTCCCTCCGGGAATATAGTCGTGAGCATATGCTTATGCGTCTCCATTGCTTTTTATGTCGTATTAGATGGAACCACTGTGAAATTATTGGAATTCGGTTAAATTGACAACATTTCATTTTAAGAAAGGTACAAAAATTAGAAAACCATTTGGAGATTATGTGATTCAAAGCTTATACCAAATTCATCAGATTTTTCTATGCATTATTTCTCGAGTTATTTGAAAAATAAAATAGAGGTTGAATGAGATTTTATTCCTTTGCCTGCTTGGCTTTTCTATTTTTTTTTATAATTTATCCTTTCGGAAAGGCAATTGGAACTAGCCCTTACAGCCTGGTCATACATAAGTTATATTTTTATTGTACTTAAATCTAACCTTATACCTAACTCTTGAAATGCGAAGGTGGTACACACATTCCAATATCCAAGAGAGTTTTACGCGAGGATCAATCCGAATCAAACGGGAGCGCCTTCTTTATTTCTCACTTTTACTATATTGTTCTCCATTAATGGCACATTATTAAACTAATTCCACCACATTAACACAATAATGGCCACGTAAAACGAATTTAGAAAATTAAGAAACACAGCCCATCTTTTTCTTCACGATACATACATACATACATAAGCTCACGCCATTGTCCCAAGGGGATAGGCAGAGACCACAGATCGCCACGATTCCCGTGCAAAACTCTGGCTTTTCTATTGTATTTGACAGATTTTATTTTTAATTTTATTGCGGCCAAGGTTAGCCATAAATACTACGTTTTTCAGAAAATTCATAAGTAAATTATAAATAGAAATATCGGTCAACAATTAAAACGGAAAAATACGTATCTCTTATTTTTTACCTATTTTTTTATTTTTCATTAAAAACAGGTGGTTAAAAAAATGTTATGCTTTCAATTGTCGTCGATAGCGTTGGTAATGTCCCTACCAGTATTAAAATAACCTGCATAACATCTCCGCAGATGGCACTCTACGCGTTTAGGCGACGACAGCACGGTGTCGCTCCGCGCGTGGGAGACCCCGCCGCGCGCGCGCGCACCACCCTCCCCCTCCCCCTGCCCCGCGCCCGCCCCCGCCCCTGCCCCCTCCGCCTGGAGCACCCCCCACAAGGACAGGCCCGACAGGAACATCTCTACCAGGGGCGTGCCGCTACAGGTAATATACTACGAGTATAGCTAAGTCGCATCTAACATATTATGGTTCACCATTCCCTGATATGTTTTAGATAGCCTATCTAACAGAAATATGGCATATAAATAATCCCTTTCAGTGTGGTTCGAAACAGCCCACCTTTAGCATAGTAGTGGTAATAGAGTTGCAAGCCTTTTAACACCAAAAACACTGCATAAGAAACCTTATCTCTACTGGAAGACATTGGGTAGAAGTCCATCAAACCAACTTTTCTACAGGGTATAACAAAACACTAGTAATATTTATAGGGGTGATTTAGAGTGTGATCATCAAACTGAACAACTTTCTCTACGGAGCTAAAATCTGGGAAAAAAATCTGCTGTTTATACAGAACTCGACTGAAATGTATGGGACTCAGATTTTTTTTCAGTTTGATGGTCTAAAGTTATAATCCACTCTTACCTTGTATATTGAATTATTTTCAGCAGCCGTATATTCCGAGAGATAAGTGTACTTTTTGCAACCATCAGCAGCAAGGCTGATTCAGTGTTTATGGGGTGAAGACCATCTCTGTGATGGGGATGGACCAGGTTTGCCTGCATAACTCCAGTCGGTTTAGGAGTTACTGATGATTAAAGATCTGTAAAAAATTTACGATCAGCTGCACGGCTGATCGTATATTATTGTTGTAGTATGCACTGTAGCTATGTGAAGAGTACAAAAACTGACATGGTTCATTAGTCGGTTTAGGAGATACAGCCGTTCAAATGTCGGATGTTTGACTGGCTGTATCTCCTAAACCCACTGACAGAAATTGAGTTTTTGTACTGTTCACATAGCTACAGTGCATACTACAACAATATCATACGATCAGCCGTGCAGCTAAGCTAATTTTTAACAGACCTTTAATCATCAGTAACTCCTAAACCGACTGGAGTTATGCAGGCAGACCTGGTCCATTCCCATCACAGAGATGCTCTACACCCCATAAACACTGAATCAGCCTTGCTGCTGATGGTTGCAAAAAGTACACTTATCTCTTATACTAGTAGTGAACTGGTGGCAACTAGCCTAGCCATTCAAGCATCTACGGGAAAATTCTGCCCAATATGAACAACCCGACTTTTGAACTAATCCACCCTTGTTTTCTGCAGGTCTCGACCTGGTTGCGGGTCACAGGACCAAACTCGCCCCGGAGCGCGCTCACCGCTAAAAACGTCGGCCACAACGTCAGCTTCGGCTTCTAATCTACATTCATTCACTCCGGCCGTGTTTGTATGATTGAATTTAACATTGTAGGATTTGTAGGTGGTCAGACAGCGCCTTTTAAAGGTCGATATTTTAAAGTCGTTTTTTTGGCACGCTCGACATAAGCACAGTATAAGACAGTTATCCATCTTCTTTCAATGTTACCAAACGCGGCGTACGCCTCGTACACACTGACAATATCTCCGCGTAGCAGATGTAAATCCTTTGTTGGTTTACAAAAATATAAGAAAATATTAATTTGCATTTTAAAAGTGGAAAATGACTTCTTAAGCTATCGCTACTATGGTCCCTACATATTTTGTAGCCTATCGAATTACCCACTGTCGGGAAAAGGCCTCTATTTTTGCCAATCGTCTCTGTTGCGTGCTAATATCGATCTTACCATCAGTAAGGGTAAGTGCCTTATTGTCTAAAGTCATTGCACACCAGCAGTAAAATGATCGAGCACTAAATAGCTAATGAACTAAAATAGAGTTGAAAATAGCGTGCAAGAGAATACAAAGAACACCAGTTGATAAAAACGTACCTACGAAATATAACGCGGGCCAAATTGAACCGTGCGTGCATCGCTTAAAATATGGACACTGAACCGGTGGCGCGAACGAAATGTATGAGTGCCCCGTTGGCGGGGTCCCGTCGCGTAGTAGGAACGTTTGTATGGCTACAGTACGAAGTGAGCCAGACCTGACTTTAGTACTTAAAAAATAAAGGTATGATTCTCGAGCAAACTTAGCCACAGACACTGAGCGAAAACGAAGAAATTCGTGTCAAATAAACGCGCCCTTAGTTATTTTCAATCATGCTTACACGGATATTTTACTGCCCATAGGAAACTATACTCTATTCACTATAGATGAAAAAACAAATTTATTTCACAATATTTTTCCTATATGTTGTACAAAATACTTTAAGAATAGTTGAGAATTTTTTTCGCGCATCGAACTTGCTTCTATGGTGAATAGGGTATCGTTTTATCTTTAGCGACTGACTTTTTTTGCTATAAAATTGTAATAATAATAATGGAGACTAAGCTGAAATATTAATGTCAAAATAACTATTCTAAATAAATATTCTCTATTTTTTAATAGTCATTGAAAATGACGTAAATTATAGCATCAAGTCTCCCTTATAATTTTTATTATTGATTGATTAATTAGAATTATTGATTATTAGTATTATGTCGATTGATTATTATGAATTTTTATTTGTACATGACGGTAATTTAATTTAATAAAGTGATCTTTCCTTAGTTTTTGAGTAGCATATTATTATTCAATTGTATTTAAATTCATCAAAATACGATACTTTTCTTTAAAAAATAGTTGTAAATCTAAACGAATAGCATCACAATTTTATCATTCTTAAGATTGTCATCCTGATTTAAGATTGAAGTCATCTCTAGTTTTTGATAAATATAGTTTATTGAAAATTTGCCTTAAAATTATGATATATTTGATAATCTCATTTATTTGTATTATTATGTCACTTACGCTATAGACAACGTAAATTGATGTGAGAGAGACAGTGACATAGCCCTGTCTGAAATTGTTAGTTGGATTTGTCACGTTTGTATCCCCTGTTAAATGTATGACAATAAAGTTATTTCACTGCGTTAATTAGCATTTATAGTGTGTTAAGATTATTTCATTTCTTCTATATGTGAAATTATAAATATGCCAAAATGGGTGATAGGGGAATGTTGCACTAAGTTTACGTATGTTTGTACTTTTATAATTAAAAAAAATTAAAAATTGTAATTTAAAATGTGTTTTATATGTATGTTCACGTAAACATTAGAAAAAATAAATTATGACTGGTTCAGACTGGTTTCATTTATAATTTTACGTGTCCCAAAAGGGGTCGTCTTTCGGAATGGAAACCGGAGACTGATTCTCATATTCGGAGCGGCTATTGTAGTTATCTACGTCTGCGGAGAAATCGTCGGGGTAGTCATCGGGGTGTCTTTCCACTTCGCTTATGGAGTCTTCTTTTTCCTTCGAGAGTTCCAATTGCATCTCGATACTAGACGCTTCTTTCATAGTGTCCGCGTGGAAAATAGCGTCCAGAACGTCGTTTCGGGTTAAACGCGCCGCTTGCTCTGGCGATATGCTTCGCCTACCTTTCTCTGGTGACTTCGCTCTTTCCACGTCTGTATTGTCGTTACTACGTTTATGGCTTATTAGTATGGTCATGTTCGCCGACATAACTTCCTCATCGTCTGACTGTTCTTCGTTTTCGATCACAGATGTTTCCACTACGAGTAAAACATTTTTCGGTTCAGATCCTGTTGTCATTTGCTGAATATCATTAACGCTTTCGACTTCGATTTTTAAAAGATTTTTTTCGCTCTCCTGTCGCACGGCTGTCTTTTCCGGAGTAATATTTCCTTCGTTAGATAATTGAGGTGTTTCTGTAGGTTCATCCTGTAAGTTGTATATTTTATTAAGATTGCGTTTTAGTATTTCGAATTCGAGTTCTTCTTTGTTACTCTTTGCTTTTATTGCGTCACGTTCAATTTCTTCCCATTGGATACTGTTTTCTTTAACATTATCTCCATCTGAGTTCTTGAATAAATGGTTGGCAGGACCCTTTTGCGCATCGTCTATCCTTAAAGGCCTCTGCGGTATCTCGCACTGATAAAACTTGCGGAATTCCGTCAGGGGCGTTTCCAAAAAGTTGTTTAGTCTAGAATTCAAGTCTTTAGTTTTACGAGTTGTTTGTGGGGAGAATTGTTCTGGGATAGGCTTTGCTGTCTTGAAGACGGCGTTTCTGTTTTCGAAATGTGTTTCGAAAGCAGATTGGTATTCACGTATGTATGTTTGCAGGTCGGTCTTCGATTTGATTTGTTCTTTGTTATGAGAGTTGGATGTTTCTGGTATTTCGTTGAAGTCGATCCTGCGCGATGATGCGCTTCGTTTTACATCTGCGAACAAATAATTGTTATATTTAAATAAGTTGTTTTTCGTAGGTGATAAATAACCAGTATAAATTGAGACAGATTTTAGGTATTTTGCAGGGTTCGAAAGGACAAGTAATTATCATGATAATTATGTTGATAAATATACGTTGATAATTATAAAATTAGCTGAAAAAACAAAAAGCTTGCGCTAGCAATGTAACGCCCATGTGTATCGGATCAGGAAACGCGTAATTGTAAGGTTGGTCCACCAGGATCCCCTAGCCCCTGGTGAACCACATCAGTTTACCAGGGTCCCCCAAGCATGCATAAGGCTCATTCACATGGTGCCAACTAAAAAGGATAAGGCGCACAATGTCATATTCGCAAAAGCAAAATTGACCTTGACGCAAAATGTCACACTCGTAAACTCGTAACATGTCACACTGGTAGTCTTTCACTGTTTTCTATTGTTTGGCGGAATAGAAAAAACGGAAAAATTATAATTAGATACAGCATAAGCATATGCTAACGACTATATACCCGAGGGGGTAGTCCAGAGATATTCTGAAAACTCGGAACATACACGTTTCACGTACCTAGTCCGAAACTGTCCACTGTCTGTGTGACGGGTAGTGATACAAGTGAGTGCTACAATACATGCCTTAGTGATATAAGTGAGTGTATACATACCTCGAAACTGAAGTATGCAGGTTTCCTCACGATGTTTTCCTTCACCGAAACCGAACATAAATTCCGAAGAACTCATTGGTACGATTCGGGGATCGAACCATCGCCTCCTGCACGGCAGGCAAGGTTATTAGCCAAGTCGCCACTAGACACAGATTACCCCCAATAGATACCGCATGATGAAAAAATTTGTACAGGCCCGAAGTCACCATTTTTGGCGGTAGGTGCGGGTAGCGGGGCACGAAACAATGCAACGTGATTGGCCATTTCAAGGTCGCACTACTTCGAGCTCGCTCACTCGCGTTGCTTATATCAGTGCACAATCATATACAGGGTGTAACAAAATACCCTAGTAATACTTAAGGGGGTGCTTCAGACCATCAATCTGAACAACTTTCACTATGGAGCCAACATCGAAATCGCAGAAAAAAAAAACCCGCTCTTTCATACAAAACTGCAGAACCGTCTCGACTCAAATGTATGGGACGGCATTTTTTTTTAATTTTTTCTCGACGTTGGCTCCATAGTGAACGTTGTTCAGTTTGATGGTCTGAAGCACCCCATTAAGTATTACTAGGGTGTTATGTTACACCCTGTATGTGTGGCGCGCGTCGGCGGCCTTGCATTTGGTATCTATTGGGGGCTTAGATCAAAGTAAAATGAATGGATAGGCCCAAAGCGCTCTAAGTTGAAGCACGCAAAACTAGGGCACTTCAATACAAACTAGGTTACTTGGTATGTCATCTCGGTACAAATTCGAAGTAAAACTCAATTGTTTTGCCTCATTTTTCTGGTTTTAAATCTCTATCTATCTATCTATAACGTCACGCCTCTTTCCCAGTGGGGTAGGCAGAGACCAAGGCGCGCCACTTACTACGATCTTTACCTCTTTTGCCTCATGCACATCCATACATCTTTAAAAATGTTAAATGTTAAATTTTAAATGTTCGCGTAAAACCTATCCATTAATTTTACTTTGATCTAAGACTGTGCCACTAGACCACCACGGCTTTATTAGAAGGCCCTTCCTTTATAAGAAAGAGAATTAACCTAAATGGTCGACGTCCTTGGTGACGACGGCCTCCTCGTTGGCCGGGCAGTAGTTGTGGCTCTTTATCTCCGTCTGCCGTCGCCTGAAGTCCCTGTACGACTTCTCCACCGCCTCTGCCTCTATTTCTAACTTGCGCAGACGCAGCTTCGCCTCGCGGAGGACCGCGTTTGGACTCTTTTCGCGGCCGCGTGCCGTTTGTGGGTCGTCTTTTGTGACGTTACTGTGAAAAATGGTTACTTATTTGACATACAGGGTACAACAGGATGATCTGGATGATCAGACCATGAAACTGATCAAATTTCTCTATGCCATAGATTCGTGATTTCTATGGGAGCAAAGTCGAAATCACGAAAAATAAAACATTCCATACGAGAATTGTGTTGCAGATTTTTTTTCCGATTTTGATGTTGGTAAAGTTGTTCAGTTTGATAGTATGGTATCAATAACTTTTGAAGCGTTAGCTTTCGCTGCGTTAAGCATGCAGGTTTATTTTATATTATTGCATTTAGGTTATTTTATTTCATACGCTTTACTTTATACTCACTTTACTATCTCAACATTCGATTTATTTGTATAAAAACATTAGTTTGCCTACACCACGTCTTATTGTATCTTTTCAAAATTATGGTGTTTTTGTGTACAGTATAAAGAACTAGCGTTAACCCGCGACTTTGTCCGCACAAATTATATACCAGATTTTAAGTCAGATAACAAACAAAAAAGTTTCATAAAAATCGGTTCAGTAGTTTTTGCGTGATGCTCGAACAAACACACAAAGCACAAAAATTCTTTTTTTTAATTTACAGTTTTATAATAGTACAAGCTTTTTTTACCCGAGATTTCGTCCGCATAAATTATATACCAGATTTTAAGTCAGATGATAAGCTATCAAACAAAAAAGTTTCATCAAAATCGGTTCAGTAGTTTTTGCGTGATACTCGAACAAACAAACACCCAAACAAACAAACAAATAAACAAACAAACAAACAAACAGACAGACAAAAAATCCAAAAATTGTTGATATGGAATCAGGGACACCTAAAAACCATATCGTAACTTTTTTTTTGTTAATATCTTCAATGTACAGACACACTCTTGTTAGTTTTATAATAGTTTAGATAGATAGATAGATCTAAGAAAAACACAAGAGCACCGCTCTGTGGTGCGGGCGGTCTGTTGCAGGATTTAAGTAGATCAGTGTACCTAATACCTAGTACCTAGACAAACAGTAAAGTACAATAGTAACAGATTTATAAGTCTTACCGATGATTACACGGAGATACACCAAGCTATTCAAAACCAACATAAGCTGGCCACGCATAGATTACATAACGTAAACGTCGCGCGGTCAGCTTTTTTTGATTTTGTATATTGGATTGCAATGTGATTAGAACTGAAATTGCATAAGCATATGCTCACGACTACATTCCCCGAGGGGGTAGTCAGAGATATTCTGAAACTTCAGAACATCCACGTTTCACTAGTAGTACCGAAACTCTGTCCAGTGTGACGGGGAGTGAGCCCGTCGCCACTTGTAATGGACAGTAGGTACGATACATGCCTCGAAATTGAAGCATGCAGGTTTCCTCACGATGCTTGAACTGAAATTGGATTAGGATTAAACTTGGATGTTTTAAATTAGCGCGACAGCCCTAGTATTGTATCGTCGGTCGGTGTAGGTCGTACTGTAGAACAGACTTACCTCCTCAACTTTTCCTTGGCCTCCCTCAGCAGCGACTTGGGACTCTTCTCCCTTATCTTCCTCGTGTCCATGCATACTGACGTTCTGGGACGCTCTTCCTCTTCTATATTTTTGCTGAAAATACATACGCACTATTTATTTATTTTTATTATGTATTTTAGATTAAGGTATGTATTCTATGGGTCTGTTACAATATTGTACTGTTACCTGATATAAATAAACAAATAAAAAAATAAAAAAATTATTTTCTTTATAATAGGTAGGAAAATGGTATTAACTGTAAGGTACTGTCTCAGAATTTTCCTTACAACTATGTATTGTTTTCTTTGTTTTAAAATTTAGTTGTTTAGGTCTATGTTTCATTCTGTCTTATTTCATTTCAACATCGTCATCAACCTATACAGGCTGTAAGGAAAAGTATCGCGCTCCGCTCTCTTTCTATTTGCGCGCGAACGAACGAGATAAAAGACTCAATTTGACAGATGGATGTCGCTATCGCGGTTTGGCGTACTAGCCCGCTGGTTGCAATTTTTTTCGATGCGTTTGTTGCTTCAATCTTAACATAACTTAACAAAGCTGACGGCTATATCCGGCTGCCGGATTCCGGCACAGGGCACCAACAGCCCCGTGAGTGAGGAACTCACCAGGTGCTCGGCGGGAAGGTGTTGTCGAACAGCACGGGGACGAGCGGTTTGTCTTGCGCCGCGTCCTGCGTGCGCGCCGGCGAACTTGACTTGACGCTCGGCCCCGCGCTACCTGCATAACAACAGTATACTTATGTACTTGTTACAGGTCCCACTGCTGGGCAAAGGTCTCCCCCAAACCCTTCCATGTCTATACTAAATTTAATAAAAATCTGTTTAAATCAAATTAAAGATTGAAAAAGACATCACTCACGTTTCATACGTATAAAAGATAAATTCCACGTATAAAGATAAATTAAACTAAAAAAATCCCAATGCAGTAAAAGACTGTATGCTGGGAGGTTGTATGGGCTTTAGTCCACCACGCGTCTCCAATGCGGATTGGTAGAGTTCACATACGCCTCGGAATTTCTTCTTCAGCGTATGCAAGATATTTTCCTTCACCGTTTGAAAGCCGTCGGTATTACGTACATAAGTTAGAAAAATATGAGTACATGGCAAGTCGTCCCTGCGGATTCGAACCCGGGCCTCAAGATTGAGTTTCCATAGCTCTCCGCAACGCGCCACCGACGCTCTTATTCTAAAACCTATGTGAATGGTTCGATATGAACACCACTTCACTGTTCAGGGCCCATCCATCCAGGGTCTCCATAGCCCCAATGATAGCCAGCCTCCGATCATAGAGAAAAGAAGTATGGAGTAAACATCGCGCTTCATGACGTTGTCCCATTCAACTGCGGCGATATAGTACTCTGGCATTTTGTGGCTCTTTCGCTGCGGTCACGTGTAGCAGTTACATTGAAAACAATTTAATATGCATAAAAATTCCGTGGTGTGTACTGAAATACTGCACAAACAATTATAAAAATGTAAGCAAACGTAAAGGAATAACTTTTCATAGGTAAGCAAGATGAATTAATTATTAAAAAGAATTTTTAATATTAATATTAAACAAAATCTTTTTCCCGCCCTCGAAAATATAAAGCGTGAAAAAGAGAAGACAATAGATATTGCCAGTCATATAAATTATAGTGAAGGACAAACCTATAGGCGAAAAAGAGAAGACAAATAGTATGCACGAAGCTATGTATATTTTTTGTCTTTCTCACGCGTATAGTTTTAACTATCTTATTATTCCTCTCTCTCTACAATCTTCTTGCACACGTCTCCCAACCCCCCGCTTGCCTAGCCGGCTGCCGCACATAGCGCATGAATTTTGTTTGTCGCACTATCTCTATACTTCCTTCCTCTATGCCTCCGATAGATGGCAACACAAGAAGAAGAAACACTCACAAGGTCGCTGGACGCGGTCCCTGGCAGTCGAGGCGGTGGTGCAGGTTCGCATCCGGCCCGCGCCCACCGGAGACATGCGCCGGCGCAGCGAGCGCCACTGACTTATGAGGTGCCTACGGTATTAACATACTTTTAATTTAGGGCCTGTTTCACGACTTCCTGATAAGTTTCAGGTAGCCTATCTAACCGATATAAACGGATATAAACACTGTTTAATACAGCGTCCAACTTAATATGCTGACGGTTTTTAAGAGGATGGTTAGACTATGATACTGAACAACTTTCTTTATGGGCGAAAAAAAATGCTGTCCCATACATTTTGGTCGAGTAGGATTGCAGTTTTGTATGGAACTGTTTTTTTCGCGATTTAGACCTTGGTCCCATAGAGAAATATGTTCGGTTACATGGCTTGATCATCCTGTTAAAAAACCGTCAGCATATTAACCTGGGATAGATTTTTAAATTTTTTTTTCAATGTTGGGTTCATAGTGAAAGTTGTTGGTCGAAACCAAACTTTAAACCCGCAATTGAAAAAAAAATGAAAATGAAAAATATTTTTATTTCAACATGCATAACTGTACAGAAAATGATACAATTACAATTAATACCTAATGTGTCCGAATCTTAACTGTGCATGCTGGCATGATATATTTATAGGCTTAGCTAGGTTAACATTGGTCCCCTCATGGCCTCACAAGGCAAGCCTGGAAATTGGGGTCCCAGAAAATTTTAAAAACATTACAAAAACACAGGTTTCCTCGAAATAACAGCTTCGGGTCTAAATAAACATTGTAAGTGTCTAAACACATTATGCCGAAAGTACGCGACCGAAGTTCGGCACGATTACGCCAGCAATGCTATTTGAATGAACGACGACACATTATGCCGAAATTACGTTGCGTTATAGCGTACAGCCGAACTTCGGTCGGGCGTAAGTTCAGCGGCAACTTAGTCTGTAGTGCACACATTATACGCGAGTTTACGCGACCGAAGTTCGGTTCGATTGCCGACGAAAATCCGGGGGCGGGGTGCAGCGGGGAGGCAGTAATGCCCGCCCGAGCCCCGCACCCCGCGTGTCTCTTGCTCGCTCGTTCATTTCGCTGCTTCTGTCTGCGCATGACACACGTGCGAACACCACCGCGCATGCGCGATCTTGTTTACTTTACTTTACTTAGTTACCGTTGCATCTCAAAAAATATAAGCTTCGAATTGTACTTGCGATCATTATTGTGTAGTATCCTACACCTACGTCATGTTTGATTCAGAAAAATTAATTATCGCGGTTGAGTCGCGACCGTGTTTATGGAACAATGGAGATGCAAGCTATAGTAATCGATCAATGAGAAAAATTGCTTGGGAACAAATAGGTGAAGAATTCTACGAAGATTGGAGTACTTATAGTGCCAAAAAGAAAAATGAAACAAGTAAGTTTATAGATTTTATTAAATATTTTTATTATTTATCACAAGCAATCAATGTACAATGCGGTCCTGCCAAACTACCCGCCCCTCATTGTTAAAATATTCCGTAAACTTTTGCCTAACATTAGTGGCATTAGTGATATTCTGATGTGACGATTGTGATGATATTGTTTCTAAGTCGTCTACAAATAATTGATCCTTAAAGTTGTATCCATCACGTTTTCTGACGAAGTTGTGAAGTACGCAAACTGCTTTTACAATGTGAGTTGCAAAATCAGGATAAGTCAAAATTGGAGTATGTAGGATTCTCCATTTATTACACAAAACACCAAATGTACATTCTACACACCTTCGTGCCCTGCTGAGACGATAGTTAAACGTGCGTTTTTCTCTGGTTAAATTATTACCTGGAAATGGTCTCATTAAATGTTTGTCAAGAGCAAACGCTTCATCGCCTACTATTACAAATGGAAGCTTTGGTTCATTTGTGTTAGGTAGTTCTCTATTAACTGGTAAATTTAATGTTCCACTTCCCAATCGTATTCCCAAATTTGATCTTTTGAAAATGGCACTGTCTCCCTCCCTGCCGTAAGCACCTACATCAACTACAATGAAATTTAGATTGGCATCAGCAAGTGCCAATAAAACAATTGAAAAATATTTTTTATAATTGAAAAAACGAGAACCTGATAGTGCTGGGCACTCAATCCGCACGTGCTTGCCGTCTAGGGCGCCAATGCAGTTTGGAAAATTGGTTGTAGAAAAAAAAATTTCTGCTATGTCGAGCCACATTTCCTTGGTAGGTTCAGGCATTTCAATTGGTTGTAATATCTTCCAAATTACAACACACGTTTCTTTAATTATATGAGCAATAGTTGATCGGCCTATTAAAAAATCTTCTGATAAACTTTGGAAGGTCATTCCAGTTGACAAGTACCTGTGAACAAAAAATAAAATTATTTTTTTCATTTCAGTTGATGACTTACAAAAGAAATGGAAACATTTGAGAGATTACTACATAAGAGAGAAGAAAAAAGACAGTTTAAAGAGTGGTAGTGCCGCGCCAGCCAAGAAAAGAAACACTTCATATTTTCAGATGTTGTCTTTTTTGGATATTACTATAGAACATCGAAATAATGATAGCAACCTCAGTTTACCCGAAGATGAAAATAGTACCAGTTGTGATACGCTACCACCAACTACTAGTCCACCGCTAGTCACTAGTTCGCCATCTCTACCGTCGAACGCACTGACCAATTCTGAGCGTAGGAATAAGAATTTGACACCATTTCAAAAATCTATATTAAATAGAATGTCTGTCAATGAAGAAAATGATCCCGATAAAAATTTTTTGCTTTCATTATTACCTGACATGAAAACAATGACAGACAGTGAAAAATTCGATTTTAAATTTGAAATTATGACTGCAATAAAAAGAATAAAGTATAGCAAACCTACATCATTGTCATCAACTCCATCTACCAGTGCATATGAATATAATCCTTCAAAAATTAGCTCCAACAACAATTCAGATAATTATGGTTATACGACTCGTACTCATGATTACGTAGACGATAGTATCGACTCACCCGCACATTCGCATTATTCAACTGAAGACATTGAAGATATATTACAAACTCATAATATTGAAACTCAATCAGGCTTATTGCCTAATAACAACTCTGATGAAAGCGAATCGTAAATTGCTGCATTTAATAAGCACTCATAATGTCTAGGAGTAATATGAATATAATAATATAAGTGTATACCTATAAATAAATGAAGATTTGCAAATATGGATCATTAATTTACTTACCTTATAGTGACCATCAATCGTTCTGCAGGTGAAATGGAATCTCTGAATGTAGTATCTTTTTTCAAAATGTTGTTACTGATGAGAAATAACAGTTCATCAAAAGATTGTATCGTCATGCGAAAATAATTGAAAAACCTATCGGGAAAGGCTCTGTACTTTGCATAACGTTGAAACTGGCCATCTTGTAGTCTCGTAGAATTCAATGGGTGCACCCAATATTCTTTCCTGTATTTGTCTTCTTCTAAAGCCTCAGCAATTGCTATTACTGTAAAATAGTCCATTTTTCGTTTTTCGCACATCAAAAGTAATAACGGAACCAACGCAAGATCACTTTGTTTCCCCGTCTGTCTGTCCGTGTAGAAATACGGCACAACGCCACGACAGCGCTAGAGACACTGAACAAAGTTACGCAAGTTTACGCAACTGAATTTCTGCCGCGTAAGTTCGGCGCTTATGGTGTGTCATATTACCCGAATACGTCGGAACATGGTCGGAACGTAAACTCAGCCGCGGATCTTCGGTCGCGTACTTTCGGTATAGTGTGTTTAGACACTAAGAATAGGTAGTGTACCTAATAGTGACCAATCTGAATGATTAAAAAATTACTGAAATTCTGAATTAAAATATTACTATCAAGATTTGTTACACCAGCACCCGCGGCATGACGGCGCGATATATATCTATCGCACCCTACCTACCTCTCTTTCTTTTTGCGCGCGAACGAACGAGCCAGCAGGCGCGATAAAACGTTTATCGAGGCGCCATGCCGTGCCGCGGGTGCAGGTATGTATAGTACAGAGATTATGGCTATTTCTTTACATTATTGTTTCTATGAATGTTCCCCCCGTACCTACCAAGTCTGGATACGTGCTTGACTACCAGCCTCTGGTCGTTGGTCGTTAGTCACAATCAAGATCATTATAGCTATAATTGGTTTTCTGTAACCTATCTAAAAGACAATGCGGGTTTTGTATGTAAGGTTGGCGCCTTATTATTCGTTGTTGTTTTTGGCGCGGCCAGCAACCAAACTATAATATTTTATTTCAGAATAAAGTGACATACAAAACTTATTAACATGTATATCCCTAAACTGAGTCCAGACGGAGATATAAAGGCTTGAAGTTGAAAATATTACCATTACGTTTACTTCAAGCCTTTATATCTCAGTCCGCACTGAAGTTTTGTTTTTAAGTTAATTCTGAACTATAAATATTCAAGTTTGATTGATGGCCGCGCTAAAAAAATAAAAAAGGCGCCATTTTCAGGCATAGGCTTTTGTAATTTAGTAGCTCTTGGACTTGCAAACAAAATAAAATGAATGTAATCTCCTGTTATCGGCGTGGCGGTTCCTCACGACTCCGATGAAGGGCAGGGGGTCGCCAGGCAGCACGATGCGCGGGGGCACGTTGGTGAACACGCTGAGCTCCTCGCCGGCTCCCTTGTGTTGTAGTAGGTGCTGTTATACCTCCTGTTGTCGGCGTGGCGGTCCCTCACGACTCCGATGAAGGGCAGGGGGTCGCCAGGCAGCACGATGCGCGGGGGCACGTTGGTGAACACGCTGAGCTCCTCGCCGGCTCCCTTGTGTTGTAGTAGGTGCTGTTATACCTCCTGTTGTCGGCGTGGCGGTCCCTCACGACTCCGATGAAGGGCAGGGGGTCGCCAGGCAGCACGATGCGCGGGGGCACGTTGGTGAACACGCTGAGCTCCTCGCCGGCTCCCTTGCGCCATCCGAAAGTATTCGGGATCACCGTCCGAGCTGAGTTACTGTTGGTTATTCATTCATTACTACTTTACATACACAGGCGTGCATTACCACCAGGCACAAGTAGGTAAACAGAACTGAAAAAGAACCTATACGGTGTTTTCAGCATAATTGTGCCCACGACTGTACTACAACTACTATCAACGATATTTTTAGTACTATACCTACCATATTTACAATCCACATTTCGCTGAGAGTGCCTGAATTCTGTCCAGCACCAGCACCAGAGTGGCAAGTAGGTATTACATACCACATAGTGTTTGCAGTTTGGGACGAAAGGAGTAGAAAATGTCAACTGTATTTTAGTACAAAATATTAGTATGCAGGTTATGCTTGATTTTGACTCGTTTTGCAAAGAAAGAGGCAATCAATTTTTCAAACCTTTGGGTCAAATAGTTACTTTCTGTATTGTAACTATCTCCAAGCCAAGCACCGACTTGGAGAACAAAAGGTACAGCATGCCAGTACGGAGTGTTTCCAGGTTGGAAGTTACATTTTTACATTTAAAGCACTTAAATCTGCTAATAGTAAAAATAATTAAATAAGTCTAAAACAGAGCGAAATTTTTGATGTAATGTTACTCTTGTGTATGGTGGGTGTTTGTGTGTGGTATGTTTTTGTGTATGGTGTATTTGTGTGTTGTGTGTGTTTGTGTAGTGTATGTTGCACGTTATGTAAGGTGTTTGTTATGTGGGAGAGAGGGAGGGATATGTATACGTACCTGGAATGTATGTAGAAGAGGTCGGGCGCGGTGCGGGGCCGCGGCTGGTCCGCGCGCGGCGCCGGCGCGGGCGCGGGCTGCGTCCACACGTCCTCTATGTGCTCCCTTTGCTATACACAGACAATACATCGTAGGTAAGAGGCCGTGGGCTGATGACAACGGGGAACATTATTACCACAGCTTATAAAATAGAATTTCTTTATTTGCCTTAAAAACAAAATTTTAACAAAAAATTTAAAACGCCTTAAAAAAAAATGAAAAGTTAAAAAATAATATTGCAGCCGATAACTTTTTCGTTCGCATCATAAGAACATTAATTTGTTTTATTGAAGTCGCCGTCAAGCCGGTACGATTCGCGACAGGGCTTGCGTTTTTTGGCTTGGCTTGACACCGACTTCTATAAAACAAATTAATGTTCTTATGATGCGAACGAAAAAGTCATCGGCTGCAATATTATTTTTTAACTTTTTAGTTTTTTTGAAGGCGGTTTTAATGTTTTATTAAAATTTTGTTTAATTCACAATTTTCAGTGGTGAATTCATTAATTCGATTTAATAGTAGTGCTTTAAATTAACAAACTCACTAGTCGGCACTACGATTTTCGAAGGTTCCCCTCGATTTCTTTGGGATCCATCATCAGATCCAAGTTTCCTTATCATGGTACCACACATGGGATATCTTTTTTCCAACAAAAAAAAAGAATCATCAAAATCGGTTCATAAACGACGAAGTTATCCGCGAACAAACATAAAAAAATATATATATATACGGTCGAATTGAGAAACCTCCTCCTTTTTTGAAGTGGGTTAAAAAACACACATGAGCGTTTCTGCAACTGAGCGTAAATCACATTGTACCTATGATCTCACAGTACCTGTCTAGCTCTAGCGAGTGCCTTGAGTCGCTCGTTCTCGTCTCTCAGCCGGTGGATAGTCTCGCGGCTATGTTCCCGGTAGATATAGATCTCACAGTACCTGTCTAGCTCTAGCGAGTGCCTTGAGTCGCTCGTTCTCGTCTCTCAGCCGGCGGATAGTCTCGCGGCTATGTTCCCGGTAGATATAGAGCTCACAGTACCTGTCTAGCTCTAGCGAGTGCCTTGAGTCGCTCGTTCTCGTCCCTCGCTAGAGCTCACAGTACCTGTCTAGCTCTAGCGAGTGCCTTGAGTCGCTCGTTCTCGTCCCTCAGCCGGCGGATAGTCTCGCGGCTATGTTCCCGGTAGATATAGAGCTCACAGTACCTGTCTAGCTCTAGCGAGTGCCTTGAGTCGCTCGTTCTCGTCTCTCAGCCGGCGGATAGTCTCGCGGCTATGTTCCCGGTAGATATAGATCTCACAGTACCTGTCTAGCTCTAGCGAGTGCCTTGAGTCGCTCGTTCTCGTCTCTCAGCCGGCGGATAGTCTCGCGGCTATGTTCCCGGTAGATATAGAGCTCACAGTACCTGTCTAGCTCTAGCGAGTGCCTTGAGTCGCTCGTTCTCGTCCCTCAGCCGGCGGATAGTCTCGCGGCTATGTTCCCGGTAGATATAGAGCTCACAGTACCTGTCTAGCTCTAGCGAGTGCCTTGAGTCGCTCGTTCTCGTCCCTCAGCCGGCGGATAGTCTCGCGGTCTCTGTCGCGGTCTCGGTCGCGCTCGAACGAGTCCCGCGCGGCCGCATCGCCCGCATCACTCGAAGCTGACGATCTGCTGCGGTCCCGGCTTCGTTCCCGGAAGATCTCGTCCAGGTTTGACTGGTATAGTTAAAAGTTTAATTGAATTTGTAAGGCAACAAATATTTTGTTTACCAAAATAAGTTTTGACTCCCTGAGCAAACTATAAAGAACAATAACAAAAGACACGTGGACCAAAGAGCGAATGAATAAAATAGTAAATCGACATTGCAAATAAAGAAGTATTTATAGCTGATAATGTAATGCTTGAACTTAAAAATTTAAAAAGCAGTAAAATTTTGTAAATGTTCACCGAAGGTATACCCAATTTACGCGCTAATACTGTCCAAAAAAGAAACTACTAGGCTTGCAATAAAATGTAGTGTATATGTTACAGTCAAACTCATAACCGGTCAAAACCACTTTTGACTGCAAAAATCAGACAAGTGGTTTTGACCGGTTCTAAAGTTTTTAGACTCCAGATCTGTTTAGGTTAGCGAGGAGCGAAGCGACGAGCATGTTAGGTTTCTTGCGACCACAGCGTATTGCTACTGTTTACCTAGTCGCCTGGAGCCAGGCAAAGTACTCGCTCACCTGACTAAAATTAACATTCTTCTGCTTCTTAAAATCATTGACGACCTGGTTGGGAGTCCTTGCACCTCTCTCTTCATCCCTTGAATAATTCCTATCGCTGTCCTGCTCGTTATTCAAAACAAAACTCAGTTTCGATGACACATCATTCAGATCTGTCAAGGTGCTTCTCTCCATAAAACATTTTGGCTCCAGCTTCGCCGTTTCAATGTATTTCTTTAGAATGTTAAATTCGTTTCTTAGAAAATCGTATCGCGTATCTGCATTTTCATCTAAGTTGTCTATTTTGATGACGTTGCAATTGGCCTCTTTCATCGTTCTGAGCTGTTCTAACTGGCTGCGTTCCCTGCTGATGGTCTCTCGCTCCCGCTTCATGGATTCTAGGTGGCCCTCTAGGATGAAGAGTTCATTTGATATTTGGTTACGCATTTCGTCTGCGCGTTTTACCAGAATTTGTTCAGCGTCTAGTAATTGGCTTTTTATATTGTCCTCCTGAAAAAGATATTTGTAATTGTTTGATGTCAAAAATCTACTAAATTCAAAATGTGTCAAATGAACATGACATTTCTACGTCTTTCTTAAAACCCCACTGGTTCTTAAGGTTTATCAAGTAGAGTAAGTATGGAAATATCAACTTTGATATTGGTTCATTTTGCAAAATAAAAATTAATGCTACTTTTTAAAACAACCTCTTTGAAAACTTTATTAAATGGGATAATTTTTGAAATAACACGACACGTTAACGCCATCCATTTTTATAAAAAAATTTACTGTAGAAGTCTGACAAAAGATAGTGTTTTCCTTGAAAAGTTTACGACTAATGCTTTTATTTTGAATTGGTACCACTGGCAAGGTTATTCTGGATTGCGCATCAAGAATATTTACGAAAAAGTATACAAATTTGTAGTCTCTGCATTTCTTCGGCGCCGGATGGTGATTTTCACAATGTTAAAACAAAAGACAACATTTTGACTATCAAACTTGAATTTTTTGTCGTTTTTTTCCCTGAACAGTTATAAACTTGCCTATTTCCTGGTTTCAGCTTAACGTTGCGTTTACCTTGGCACAGAGTCGCCTGGCCTCGTGGCACACGGTCAGCTGTGCGCGAGAGATCTGCGCGTGTTGTTCTCGCAGGGTCCTGGCTAGACCCCACAGGAACTTGTTCTACTTAGAGATGTATATATATGAGGGTGGTACCTTGGCACAGAGTCGCCTGGCCTCGTGGCACACGGTCAGCTGTGCGCGAGAGATCTGCGCGTGTTGTTCACGCAGGGTCCTGGCTAGACCCCACAGGAACTTGTTCTACTTAGAGATGTATACAGGAAGATTTTTTTATCACCATCCAAATTTTAATAAAATGTTTGTTTATGAAAAAAAAATCGATACGTGTTTTTTCTTTTAGTATCGCTCAGTACTAAAATATTGAGATATGACTACGCAAAAATGTCTTAAGAAAAACAATTCGACTGGACACAGTACGCACCTACCTGTGCCACAGATTACTTATTAATAGTTCCTACCACTCGACCCGATTTCGCGCGCTTTTTCGAATTTAGAACTTTGCTTTTCAAGAACGAAAACTAACGAACGAATCTCTGTGGTCAGTAATTTTCTGTGGGTCAGAGCCTTTTAATTTTTAGAAAAAGTTTATTATGTGTCATCTGTGTGTCATTGTGTCATTCAAAGAGTACTTTATTATAAACGTGTCATTGAACAAAAATTAACAAAATAAGGGACTAGTATAACATTTTAACAATGTTTTGAAAGTCTTGTGTGTTCCTGTTAAGTTTACAATTCGTGGGACTCTGAAGCTAGGGCTCCGCTCCCCAGTCCTTCAGCACCCGGTCGGTACGAATACGAAACTCGATGACCAAGCTTTATGGAAAATTCTGTGGGATAAAATTTTTAAATGTGCAATTTTGACCTGCCCTTTTTTTTAATGAAATGGGTTCTATAAGTGATACCAAACATGTAGAAAAAATTTGGATGGTGATAAAAAAATCTTCCTGTATATATGAGGGTGGTACCTTGGCACAGAGTCGCCTGGCCTCGTGGCACACGGTCAGCTGTGCGCGAGAGATCTGCGCGTGTTGTTCTCGCAGGGTCCTGGCTAGACCCCACAGGAACTTGTTCTACTTAGAGATGTATATATATGAGGGTGGTACCTTGGCACAGAGTCGCCTGGCCTCGTGGCACACGGTCAGCTGTGCGCGAGAGATCTGCGCGTGTTGTTCACGCAGGGTCCTGGCTAGACCCCACAGGAACTTGTTCTACTTAGAGATGTATATATATATGAGGGTGGTACCTTGGCACAGAGTCGCCTGGCCTCGTGGCACACGGTCAGCTGGGCGCGAGAGATCTGCGCGTGTTGTTCACGCAGGGTCCTGGCTAGACCCCACAGGAACTTGTTCTACTTAGAGATGTATATATATATGAGGGTGGTACCTTGGCACAGAGTCACCTGGCCTCGTGGCACACGGTCAGCTGGGCGCGAGAGATCTGCGCGTGTTGTTCACGCAGGGTCCTGGCTAGACCCCACAGGAACTTGTTCTACTTAGAGATGTATAAGGTGAGGCGGGGCTATTCCGGCAGCGGGGCTATTCCGGCATTTGGCTATAACTTTTGTTCTATAAGCTTTTAGTCAGTCGCGACACCTGGTACAGGTAGAGAAAAAGCTTGTTTCTTCGATAAAAGATAGATGGGGCGGCTAACGCAGGAATTGTTTGATTGGGAAGCCATATTGACGGGATACCATTTTTTTCGCTTGTGTTACCAAAAACGCTTCGCAAATTTATTAATTTTTTTTAGTGGTTTTTGTGTTTTATTTGAAGATTAATCAAGTTAAGTAATATGAATAAGAACTGTAGATTCTTTTCTGCTAACTTATTTTGTCCTACGCTTATTTATTACTGTGTTATTGAGTCTGACATAATAACCCCCCAAAACTATGATGGAGGGGCAATTCTGGCAGAAAACACTGGCGGAATAGCCCCACTGTTTTTGTATGAAGTAGCAAAATGCTAGTGATGTCCACAGTATAGGTATAAACGTCGATATCAATTTCAGTACTTTTAATCCTACCATATCTCGCATGTACATTTTTAGGTAAAATCAAGACAAAACATGTAATCTAGTTTAAAATAAGTATATTGTCATACGAGTATGTATCTTGTATTATTATAGATGATGTAACATTTAAAGATAAAAAGAATAACGTATTTACTCAGAAATCAAAAATTGAAATGCAGTTGAAGACGTGAAAAAACTAAAATAACTGCATGGAGCGGCACAGATACTCAGAATAGATACCCAGAACTACAATAAATACCTAACCTTTATTAAAAAGAAGAGAGTTAATAGGAAATCAATTTTAATATGACGTTTTTTTATCATAAATTTAGGATTACTCGTACTCAAAAAATGTTTTATTAAATTAAGCACTTATACTTACTTTAATCACTCTCATCCAATTTTTAAGAAATTTTTGCTAGGTTCCGTTTATCGACTTTTACGTGTCCCAGCCCTTGCATGTATGGAGAGCTGCCAGAATAGCCCCACAAAATTTTTTAAGTGTTTTTACTCGAAAATAAAGCATCCCAGCTTGTCATAAAGTTCATTTTCGCATGTGTCGTATCGTCAATATTGTATTGCTTTGAGTTTCAGCGTCATAGCTCCATAGATGGCGGAGATATTGTCGACTGCCGGAATTACCCCGCTGCGGGGTAATTATGGCCACATGGTATTTTTACGAGAATTTCGCTTCTTTTGCCAGTGTAAATATGCGTTTTTAAAACAAAAATAAAGGGGAAATCAAAATAGATAAAATACCCTTTAATATGCAATAGTCAACTTTACTGTAACTTTATAACAAAGGGAAATAATGAGGTTTAAACTTTTCGCTTTGATTTTTTGTGTCAGAATAGCCCCGCCTCACCTTATATATATGAGGGTGGTACCTTGGCACAGAGTCGCCTGGCCTCGTGGCACACGGTCAGCTGTGCGCGAGAGATCTGCGCGTGTTGTTCTCGCAGGGTCCTGGCTAGACCCCACAGGAACTTCTTCTTTTGCTCCAAATTGCGTTCCAGCTCCTGCTCTCGAACT
Source organism: Agonopterix subpropinquella (assembly GCA_922987775.1). Lineage (NCBI taxonomy): Eukaryota > Metazoa > Arthropoda > Insecta > Lepidoptera > Depressariidae > Agonopterix > Agonopterix subpropinquella. Next base: position 15,487,575 of record OV277709.1, on the reverse strand, counting down.
TTGAATGATTTTTCCATCTGGTGAAATTATAGGTGACATATACTGTCTGCATTTTAAATGCAACTTACGTAGCTTATCCTCCAGTTTCTTAAAAAAGTGGTCCCCCTCCCGTCAAAATTTATGGGGGGCAGGAAGTGTCAGTACTAACAGATGTGAGGAGGTTATACTCTTGGACGAAGGTTATACAATGTTAAAGGTGTTTATACAGGGCTACTTTTTATTCAGTGCACAAACTTTGCGAACGTGATAGTTATCGAAATTAAGAATACCCGTGTTTTTTTGTTTAACCCGGTTTAGAACAAAAATAAAAAAATAACAGCATCTGAACTTATTCATTAAAAATGTTTGGTTTGTACTGACCATACTGTCACCTGTCACTCGCTTCCTCGATCGGCGCGGTTGTTATCAACAGTACGATCAGCACAGCATTTTTTATTCAAGTTTACGGTATGGCCAAAATAAGAGATAAAATTAGCAAAAAACAATTTTTTTTTTCAGGGTCTATTAACGATACCTAATACGTTGTGAAAGTTTGTGCGCTGAATAAAAAGTAATCCTGTAAAGATTTAGCATATACTACGTTAGATCGGCTACGGATTATCCAAGGCGAAAGCAAAAACACACGTCAAGTATATTTATGTGTGTACTTTTGAATGTGCTAGGTCCTTACAGGTCCATACAGGTGTTCGTGAATTGGTCTCTCCTATCTATCTCGCTCTAACATACGTTAATGCTATGCTCCTTCTCTTTCGATTTCCGATCTAACGTAGTATACCTATGCTAAATCTATCGGTGTTTGGATGTCTATCCCGTTCCTTATCTAGTTACGTTAAGGTGTAAATTAGATAGTGACCTCATCGCGTTTCTGCTGGAGCTGCAGCGAGTGTGTGGCGAGGGAGCGCTTCACTTTCTTCTCCTCTTCGGCCTTCATCATGTCCACTTCTGTCTCGTACACTGACTTCAGTTGTTCGAACATCTGCAAAGTTAGGCAGTTTAGTTAAAATATGACTTGGAATTTAGAAAACTGTTAGTTTTTGAAGAAATCATGGAAAGAGACAATTAGCAACGAGACGGTTCTGCAGAGGATGAATTAGGCCCAGAATGCACCAAAGCGGAGCCAAGATGTGTAAAATTAACCAATAAAAAAAACTTGATCCTGAGAAGTGAAGAAAATATTGTAATTCGATTGGTTGATTTTATACAGTTTCGCTTTGGTGGATTCCGGGCCAAAGAGAATAGAAATCAAGTAAATGATAAAAACTAGGAAACTAGAGTCACATATGTGGGCGACCACGCAAGAAGGGTCCAGTTGTCGGGTTTTGAGTTAAAGTTAGATTCGGCATCTATATCAGTCACATAATCATATGAAATAATAAAAAAGGTGTGTTAAAATGCCGACAACTGGACCCTTCTTGCGTGGACGCCCACATATTATTACGAGAAATAAAAATACCGACTTCTCCGGATTATTTTGCAAGGGACTATTTTGGGGAGATGAATGCCTGGTAGAAGAACCTTCCTGTCTTAAGAACACTAACTCACTATTCAGGGCAGTCTCCAGGGCCCGAATAGCCTTCATGATAGACAGCGTCCTATAGGAGATGGCACCACAAGAAGAAAAAGACTAAATCTAAATATTTATATTCAACTCAACCAGATAATTCACTAGAAACAATAGTACCAAGAGTATAGTCCCTAAAAATACTATGATATTGCTTGCATTCACATATGAAACATAATTAAATGGGGACTACCAACTTCAACCTTCGTACTAGCAAAATGAACACGAATAAGACAATGTATCTACTATTCGAAATAAAACAATTATTAGAAGACTTACACTAATCAAATCAGTACAGAAACTAAGCCTACGATACCTACGCTTACTGACAGTTATCCTTCGATGAACAGCTATCACACGCACACAGACGAGCGAACAAAACGTTTGTAAACTCCGAACATGCATATATTGCGAATCATACAAGGATCTTTTTCCAACATAGTAAAATCACCCTGTATTTTTTATGGTCCTTCTAGTCTAAGAGTCTAGACGGATGATCCATCTCAAAAGACCATAAAATCCTGGGCGATTTCAAAATAACATGACGTGACTTTCAATTTATCAAAGAAAGTTATTCTTTTTCTAAACAGGATGTAATAAAACACCCTAGTAATATTTAAAGGGGTGATTTAAATCATCAACCTGAGCAACTTTCACTATGGACTGTTCGAGTCACGTCGAGAAAAAAAAAATGCTTTTTCATACAAAACTGCAGTACCTACCTACTCCACTCAAATGTATGGGACAGCAGATTTTTAATTTTTTTCTCTGTTTGCTCCATAGTCCATAGTGAAAGTTGCTCAGTTTAATGGTCGCTAAACCACCCCTTTAAATATACCGACATGTCCATGGAACCCGTCTGCGTCTTTACAAACCCTATACTGTTTCAGTCACCAACCCGAACCGTGTGTTCTATATTTTTGTGTTTAGTTAAAATATATAAATTCACATCATAATAAAATTATAACACTATTTATTTTTATATAATACATTCAATACAACAGTACCTACACACAAATACAATGTGACAATATAACTATCATACCGAATCAGACCGTAATAGACTAGCTTTTGCAGTCGTAATTTACCTTGCGGAGTCGATGAGAAACCCTATGCGATTTCAGTCCGATTTCGTACCGTAAAGGACTAGGCTTTTTCACGATTTCGCGCAAAAAAAACCCTAATCGATTATGGTACCGATTCGGACTGAAACGGTATTGGGTTTGTAAAGACGCAACCCGTCTAAGTACGCGTGTCCAAATAGGTCTACAAAACAACGTAAGTGCAAACAAAAAAGCATTATGTTAGCTAGAAACCTCATCAATAAGTTTGCGTTCCAAGTCACTTATATTCAGCATCAGATTTTTCATATTCGAAGAATTTAGATTGGTTTCTTTTGCAGACTGAAATAAGAGCATTTATAGCTAGAACCGGGCAAACAATTCTAAAGAGTCTAAATAAGTAGATACTGGATTTTTTTGACAGTATCATCTTTTCCATCCACACCACCATAAGGCATAATGGTGGACTAACGCCCAAACACCCTCACCATTAGCGTGGGCCTATGCTATGCCCCGGTAGTGGGGTTGATGGTCCATACTAATACCTTAGATCAAAGTAAAATAAATGGATAAGCCCAAAGCGCTTTAAGTTCAAGCACGCAAAACTAGGGCACTTCAATACAATTAGGGTACTTGGTCTGTCATCTCGGTACATTTTCGAAGTAAAACTGTCTATTGTTTTGCCTTATTTTTCTGGTTTGAAATGTTCGCGTAAGGCCCGTCCATTCTTGTTTACTAATGTCATTGACTAATACAGGGGGTAAGGGACAGCCCTCCGCAAACTGAAACGGTGAACTGAGACCATCAAACTGAACAAATTTCACTATGGAGCCTAGGAAACGCGAAAAAAATCAGCTATCCCATACAAAACTGCCTTACCTACCAGACTCAAATGTATGGGGCAGCTGATTTTTTTCGCGTTTCCTGAGGTAGGCTCCATAGTGAAAGTTGTTCAGTTTGATGGTCTGAGTTCACCGTTTCTGTTTGCGGAGGGCTGTCCCTTACCCCTTGTACTATTAAATGCTAAAGTGGGTCTGTCGAAAATGTTTATCACATCTAAACCGCTGAACAGATTTTGATGAAATTTGGTGTACAGATAGCTTGAAACCTGAGGAGCCGTGTGGTTCTGGCTTAGAATGGACCAGCCCATTTTTTCTTACGAAGAGACTAAGGGATATGGATTTCTTGCGCTGTGTGTCATGGAGGACAGAAAGGAGCGGCGGTGTCGCAAAGCAACATTTCTATCGAATTAACTGTCGCCAAAATGCAGGGATGGGGGACAAGACGGGTCCGCCCCTAAAACCGAATCCAGGAACAGCGCACTTCATCGTTTGTATGTATTTTATTGACAAAACCCATCTCAACAAAAAGAATGGCGGTCCGCTTCGAACTGAGCATCATAGATTCGGGCGACGCCCGCTGTGACGTCATGACCTAATATAATGGCGACAGAACTAATGGCCTCGCGACACCCTCCGCTCCTTTCTTTCCTCCGTGGCTAGCCACCTGTTACGTCATTCCATCATGAAACCTTCAATATGCTAAAGGCACAGATTACCCCCAATAGATACCGCATACAAGGCCGCCGACGCTCGCCACACATCTATGATTTTGCACTGATATAAACAACGCGCAATGAGTTTTTCTAACTTATGTACGTAATACCGACTGCTCTCAAACGGTGAAGGAAAACATCGTGAGGAAACCTGCATACATTGAAGAAGAAATTCTGATGTGTATGTGAAGTCTACCAATCCGCATTGGGCACGCGTGGTGGACTCATGCCCATACACCCTCCCTTAGGGTAGGCCTGTGCCCTGCAGTGGGACGTTTATAGGCTGATGATGATGATGATAAACAACGCGAGTGAGCGAGCTCGAAGTAGTGCGACCTTGAAATGGCCAATCATGTTGCATTGTTTCGTGCCCCGCTACCCGCACCTACCGCCAAAAGTGGTGACTTCGGGCCTGTACAAAACTTTCATTATGTTTTCATGATCTCTTGGGGGTAATCTGTGGCTAAAGGTGATGACATTCTATACACAAGGACTTCTCATCAGTGCTTTACTGTTTTGTGACCAAATACATTTGAAAGGACTAGAATGTCAGTGTCAATGTATGGCAGCCGACATAACTGATGCGTACAAAGCGCAAAGGTGACATTAAGGTAGGGTTTGTACAGAAGAGACGCGTGGCGGGTAGTCAAAGTAACACCAATATAAACCTTATATTACGTAGCATAGCGTCGTTTTTTGACGTAAAGAAAAATCGCGCCCCCGCCACCAGGCGACGTCGCCGGAGGCGCGAGCGTAATTCTCCAAACGACTCTATGCTACGTACTATAAGGTTTATACTGCCGCATCCCGCCCGCGAATGTCTGCGCCACGTCACTTCTGTTTAAACGCTCCCTAAGAGGCCTGTGTAATTTTTTGGTTTTGTTATTGTATGACGGGGTGAGTCCATGTGTTATAGAATGCCATTGAACAGGACTCTTAAAAAAATTCCGGTAATTTTAGCAAGGGTGGTCCTTCTGACCACCCCGAAAGGGATTATGGTCGTGAGTTTGCATGTATGTTACCTTAGCCAAATAAATGTTCTTCTCCTTGTACCGCTTTCTGACCCTGAGAAACCTGCTCCTACAAATCTTGCACGTCGCCGTATGGATACATTTGTCTTTGTTCTTATTGACATTCCTTACTTTATCGTCCAGGTAGTTGAGACTGATAGACGACAAGCTCTCGTCTGATGATTCTGGAATTGTAATTTATGTATGATTTTAATTGATGTAACAAACTCACTCCGCCATGTTTTAAAGATAGTGATGCTGTGTAAATGAATTACAATCTAGTTCTATCTACATATCTTAGGGCTCCCACACATAACTGCGAATTCTCATCGCATCGCAAATATTTGCGAGCGCTCGTTAACTTATTACGATGACTTATACAACGTGTTAATGAATTAACGCAAAACTAGAAAGTAGTTTGTTTAGAATCGAGAGCAGAGTCGAATTATCATGGTTTCAACATAGGTAATTTTTTCAAAATATCAAATAATTTGTAAGCAATATTTAAAATTTTCTGAACCCGATGTCAACCCCCCGCACGGGCACACTCACCCTACTTACTACCAAAACAAGATTATAAAAATGTATCCATGAGTACGTTAGCGCTTTCTTTCAGTGTTGAAATGATAACAAATCATTTTTGCCTCAAAACTTAAAATGCGAATAATTTTAAATTTTAATTATCAAAATAATTAAATTATTATTTCAATCTAATTATTTTGTTATAAATCAGTTGGGGTTTATGAGGTTTTGCGCTAATTAATATCTTGGACAATGTCACACAAATTATCTAGTCACATTTAAAGTACCAGAATCTAGCCTGGACTTGTATTATGATGACTAGACAACGATATAGATTACATATATAAATACAAACATCCATGACTCGGGTACAAATATTCATATTCATCATATAAATATTTGTCCCTTACGGGATTCGAACCCGCGACCCTCGGCACAGCAGGCAGGTTCACTACCGACTGTGCTACCGGGCTGTCTTTTATTTCACGTTCAATTCATTAACACGTTGTATATGATTTTCAATCGTAGCGATGAATTCGCTGTTTATATGTGTGGGAACCCTTATTTGCAATGTAAAATGGTTTCATTTCATCTTGACTGTAATCTGCACGGATAGCATGCCACCCACGACAAAGCGTTTAAACGAGAAAAACGTCATGCGCGCTTTTTCTGGCATACGTAAAATAAAAAAGATGGAGGCACCACATCGCGATTTTTATCGTTTTCTCGGGGCGGGAGTGGCATGCGAGGCCTATACGTGCAATACCTATACAATAAAATTAAATAAAAATAAAATATTTAAGTATCTAAATCAAAGAGCTGTCTTGCAGTTTCCAAGGCCAAGGAATTAGCTTGCCTGCCTTTACCTAACCCCCGTGGAAGAGGGGAGTCCTGTCTCACTCAGTATCTCACATGCATAGGTACCTCTCCTTGTTAGTACGAGCCTGTTTTTAGGAAGTGTTCAGCCAGTATGATTTTTCTACTTGCGTGAGTCTCGGTATTTTTACTACATGTCGCGGCAAGCGTGGTTTTGTCAAGCTCGAGAAGAGGTCCTTTTGTATGCAGCGAAGACGCGTCGCGCGCGAATAGAGAAATCATAATAAAGGGGCCATTTGTACCCTTACATTATCATCATCATCACCGCCTACACAAGGTTTCACAAAAGTAAAATAAAATATTTAAAACTTTTAAGTTGTTCCGTTTGATGGTCTAAACAAACCCTGTTTAGACCATCAAACTGAACAACTTTCACTATGAGACCAACATCGAAATCGCAAAACGCAAAAAAACATGCAAAATCTGCTGTCCCATACATTTAGTTTGAGTAGATTTGTAGTTTAGTATAGAACATTCGATTTTTTTTCGCGATTTCGGTATTGGTCTCATAGTGAAAGTTGTTCAGTTTGATGGTCTAAACAGCCTCCTTAAATGTATATTTGTATTCTTGTAACACCTTATATACGGCCCACTGCAGGGCATAGGCCTGCCCTCAGGGAGGGTGTATGTATGGGTTCAAAGAGCGATGTTAGCCCATACGGAAGAGAGCTAGCGCCTCAATACTGAGGCCGCGGTTCGATTCCAGGCCCGTACCACTAAGTTCTTCGGAATTTATGTACTCGGCGGTGACGGAAAACATCGTAAGGAAACCTGCATTCCCGAGAATGAAAAGAAAATACCATAAGTTCGGAGGTATGCGTAAATATCGGTGAGCTTGAGGCGAACACAAAAGGACCAGCGCTGGTCTCCGTGTTACAACGACCCTAGCTTGCAATAGCCCAACCACAAATAATAAAAATGGGTGTTAGTCGACCACGCGTGCCCATTAGTGCCCAATCCAATGCGGATTGGTAGACTTCACCTTGTTCTTAGAGTTTTTGTTGCTGTATGTTTTTGGTGCGCAAATAAAGAATATTTCTGTTGTGTTATGGGGCAAGCTAGAACTTACCATGTTCAATGTAGTCAGGCTCCTTTCTATACATCGGCGTACAGTTGAGTAAACACTGCAGTAATGACATATTTTCACTCTTGTACATATCAACTATTTTTGTTGCATAGTTTGAATCACATTTTACACCTGGAAATATAAATATAGGAATTCAAGAAAGAACGCAAAAATGTCTCATGTTGAATAAGGGTGTAAGTGACAGCCTAGCAAATACTGAAAACGGTGAACTCAGACCATCAAACTGAACAACTTTCGCTATGGAGCCTACCTCAGGAAACGCGAAGAAAAAGCAGCTGCCCCATACATTTTAGTCGGGTAGGTACAGCAGTTTTGTATGGGACAGCCGTTTTTTTTTCGCGTTTCCTAGTCTATGGAGACTAGGAACACCAAATTTAATCATAATCTGTTCAGCGGTTTAGATGTGAAAAACATAATCGACAGACCCACTTTCGCATTTATAATACAAGGGGTAAGGGACAGCCCTCCGCAAACAGAAACGGTGAACTTAGACCATCAAACTGAACAACTTTCACTATGGAGCCTACCTCAGGAAACGCGAAAAAAAAATAAGCTGAGCCCCATACATTTGAGTCTGGTAGGTAAGGCAGTTTTGTATGGGATAGTTGTTTTTTTTTTCGCGTTTCCTAGGCTCCATAGTGAAATTTGTTCAGTTTGATGGTCTGAGTTCACCGTTTCAGTTTGCGGAGGGCTGTCCCTTACACCCTGTATTAGTCAATGACATTAAAATAAAAATAATAAATAAATAACGCTCACAGGCACATACATTGTAATGATCCCAAGAAAGCACTATTAATAGGCTGTTTTTATTATGGAAACCATACAACAACGGCACAAACATGTAAACATCCATGACCGAACCGGGATTCGAACCCAGGACCCTGGTTTGGCAGTCCGGCGTGGTAACCATTACACCAACCGGGTCGTCAGATCATTAGTAAACAAGAATGGACGGGCCTTACGCGAAAATTTCAAACCAGAAAAATGAGGCAAAACAATAGACAGTTTTACTTCGAAAATGTACCGAGATGACAGACCAAGTATCCTAATTGTATTGAAGTGCCCTAGTTTTGCGTGCTTGAACTTAAATCGCTTTGGGCTTATCCATTTATTTTACTTTGATCTAAGGTATTAGTATGGACCATCAACCCCACTACCGGGGCATAGCATAGGCCCACGCTAATGGTGAGGGTGTTTGGGCGTTAGTCCACCATTATGCCTTATGGTGGTGTGGATGGAAAAGATCATGCTGTCTAAAATCCAGGATCTACTTATTTAGACTCTTTAGAATTGTTTGCCCGGTTCTAGCTAGCTATAAATGCTCTTATTTCAGTCTCCATAGTGAAAGTTGTTCAGTTTGATGGTCTGAGTTCACCATTTCAGTATTTGTTAGCCTGTCACTTACACCCTGTATAATAAAAATGAATCCATATTTCCCTTGGTCACGACATCACTTGAGAATGGCTGAACCGATTGCGATGAAACTTTGGTTGATTGTTGTGCACTTGCCAGGGAAGGTTTATAAACAAAAAAAACGTGTCGGGTAAAACTGATTCAGAGGCGGTACGAAGTTCGCCAGGTCAGCTAGTTTTAATATAATTCAGTGGCATGCCAATGATGGATGAAAGCATTGACGGAATTGAGGCCGTGGGACTGGAGACAGTCATCAGACAGACCAGCAGCCAGATGGTCGGACCATCTGTAGAGTGAAGATGGTAGTTATACCGAGCGACTCCTGCTCTAATTCTGTACAGGCTAACCCACGATTTTCGGTCCAGATGGAAACCAGGAAGCTGCTTTGAAATGGGGCATAAAAAGCTCACCCCAGTGTGATTGGGGTGCTCCAGAGCAGACTATCGAGCACATACAGGGTGTTACATACGATTGCCATACGGATAATTATTAATCTTTAGTTTCCAGCAAACAGTGGATGAGACTAGCATGGGGCTGTTCTGGTTGGCGTGAAAATGAAGAGGCCTATACCCGGTAGTGAGGTTTACTAGGCTGATGATGATGATGATGTCACTACAGCAGATAAAAAGATAGTGCATAGCATACCTAAGTAGTTAATAATAGACCAAATATCTTTCTGGGTGAAAAGGAGCCCCTCGGTCAGCTCACTGTTCTCCATCAAACTCCTTGCGAAGTCAAACATCATGTTCGCTAGCGGTATCTCTGACACAAATACTGATAGGGAGTAGCTGAACTCCTGCAAACAAATATGTTAATTGTTATTACATACATATAAGAATAATAAAAAATTTGTAGAAAAATGTGCTCGAAGTTACACAATGGAGTCACATCAAGTTCCTGTTTTTTTTATTTTCAGTGTTCCATAACCAAAGGGTGCCAACAGAACCCGTACTAAGCCTACGTCTGTCTGTCTGTCCATCTGTACTTACTTTAAAACGGCTGTATCTTTTGAACTGTCATAATTAGATGATTGAAATGTTCACTGAATATGTGTGTTAGTATGTTAAATATGCTGAAGGCTGAAGTGGAGATGGACAGGGCATCTAATGAGAAACAATCACGAGAAATGGAGCAAGGCAGTGACAAATTGGTACCCCAGAGACAGGAAAAGAGAAAGAGGTAGGCCGTTCAAAAGATGGGAGGATGAAATCAAACAGCTGACAGCTGGCCCACTTTGGCGTCGTGTAGCCCTTGATAGAAGGCAGTGGAAGGACCTGGAGGAGGCCTGTGCCGAAAGGCACTCTGAGCTTAGAGATTTTATAGTTTTATAATAACAATGGAATGCGAAATCTAATTTATAAATTGCTTTAGAGTAACTGCATGGAACTAAATAATAATAATTCAAATTTCAAATAATGTAATTAGGAATGTCTAAGAATAATTTAATTGTAAATAATATCTTGAACAATGTCACACAAATCATCTAGTCACATTTAAAGTACCAGAATCTAGCCTGGACTTGTATTATGATGACTAGACAACGATATAGAATACATACATAGATACAAACATCCATGACTCGGGTACAAATATTCATATTCATCATACAAATATTTGTCCCTTACGGGATTCGAACCCGCGACCCTCGGCACAGCAGGCAGGTTCACTACCGATTGTGCTACCGGGCTGTCTGAAAATCAGTGAAATGAAAATGAAGTGATTTAGTAAATGAATGATACAGTATTGTAAAATGGAACTTATGCTCAGAAATAAATTTGATTGGTTTGATTTGATGTTAAATATAATAACAGACAAAAAATAGAAGTTAAATTAAGTGATACATACAAATAAGAAACTAGGTTTTTTTTCATTTTTTTTATCATTTTGCCATTTCAAGACTTTTACGCGAGATGGGGTATGAATCTCATCATCAATGGCATAGAAAACGAGAATAAATAAAATTGAGAATATTGAGACAATTATTGCATTTCAATGGGACAAAGACGGCTGATATAATAATATAATAAAGTCCCATTTCGCCTCAAAACTGGTAAAATTGAATTTTATAAGAAATGCTACAATAGAAAAGGATTATTCCCATTTTCTTGGGAAGTATGATATTCCTCCTATTTTTTGTGTATAATTTTAGCTATCATCCTATTTGTGTTTGTGTTCTTTGATCATACTCATTCGTTATTTGTGAAATAGAATAGAAATAGAAATATATTTATTTGCCAAAATACTTTGTTATAAAAAGGTGTTACAAATTTGTTCAGTAGCTGTATTTAGCCTGATTGCAGGCGTGCAAATTTAGTTTGGTTCGATAAACCTTATTAAAGCTAATACATATACAGTTATCTAGGTACTTATCTTCTACTTTTAATGTCATAGTTCAAATATTCATCTACGCTATAAAAACACAATTCACGCACACAGCCATTTTGTTAATTTAGTTATGAAAAACTTTCCCTGTAACATTTTTATACAATCAGGTAGTTTATTATATATAAGTATGCTCATATTATACACGTGAAATGAGTGGAAAAACAAATACATTTTGTCACGTTGACAATATCTTTTGTGCAACAGAGTATAACATGTATATCAACTTACCATACGCAGGAAATATTCAGCTATAAGCATATTGAGGGCTTGTGACGGGTGCTCTAATCTTTGAGTGAAATGTTTCTGACACGATGGAACAACACCTGCAAATCAATTAAACATTATTGTACGCATGCTATGATGGTCCAGTGGTGAGTAACCTTGCCGGCCGTGCAGGAGGCGATGGCACAGAATAGGTAATAGTATATAGTTCTACATACAGAACGGCCACTCCCCGCCCCCCTCTGACTTCAGATACCCCACCCCCCCTCACACTCTCTGTGGTAGCTTGAGGGAAGCCGAGCAAGGGAACGCAATCAGGCGCGCGCACCCGTTGGATTTGACTACATAAAATATATTTTATTTTTCTCCTCACAGTAAAAATAAACGTTGGAATATAACGCTAAATTCACATTTTCTGTGATTCATTAGCTTAAAAACAATTTTTAATAACAGAATAAACTATAAAAAGTAACGAAATGTACAATTTTGTTCATACAATGCGTGTTAAGTCAACCCTACACATATGTCATGCACAATTTTCGCAAAGTGCGCATGTGCGAACGTCATCATGTCAAATCTAAAACGTTGTTTGAAGTGCCGGACCTGTGGCGATGGTTCGATCCCCGTCCAGGCCGACTCATATCAATGAGTTTTTCGGAATTTATGAACGATTTGTAGCACCACTGCTGCTGCTGCTGTTATTTGTTATTGTTTACACCAACGTCATTCGAGCCAGGTGTCAAGTTAATTCCTCTGGGTTGTATTCTTTTTGTTGGCTTCATTTTGTAGTTTTGAATGTTTTCGGTGTGCAAATAAAGAATATTGTATTGCAGAGCAACAAAACAACTGCATTATATAAATCTCAACCGTCCCTAGGATGATACTCTGACCGATTTTGCACTAAAAACCTGAATAAAACTTGGATGGATTTTAAGTTGTTTTTCATGTGGTTAGGTTATGTACTCACCAGTTTGCGCGCTTCGCAACACGTTAACAATATGCCCGCGTAGATAAGCCCTAAGATCGTTCAATATACCATTTTTCTCGAACAGTTTGTACATGAATTTCTGAAAGCTTTCTGTCGATTCATTATTTTGGACATTGTTTTCAGAATCAACCGTAGGACCATCAAGTACCCTGTTACGCGGCTCTTCCGTAGATTCACAAGTTTCCATTTTATAATTTAAAATGTTTTTTTCATGAATTCTTTACTTTCTACATTATAATTTTCGTAAAATTGAAATTTAGTTCACTGAAAATTTCAAACTTCCCAAACAGATTTTGACATCTGTTCTTTTGTTGACATTTCCGGTTGCTACGCACACAATCGGAAATAAGATTTTCCAATTGTTATCTTTATTTGTTTATTTACTAATACGAAACAATTATTTCTATGTTAAACTGCAGTTTTATTAAATTGGCTTTAAATGAAGTCTATTATAATTTGCCAAATGCTAATAATAAACGATAAGTGATGAGATACGTGGCCTAATAATACTGTACCACTATTTTGACACATACCTCAACAGTCCCTGTGGCGCAGAGGATAGCGCGTTGGACTTCTAATCCAAAGGTCGTGGGTTCGATCCCCACCAGGGATGCAATCTTTTTCTAATTTTTTGAATCGACAAAGCTGTATTTTATAGATTTATTATAAAGAGTTTCCATAGAATTTCTTTGTGAACAAAAATATATAGTTTTTTATTTCATAATCTATGAGAGAAAAAAAATCTAGTATTCTACTAGATATTACCGAATAAATAAAATAGGTATTTACTACTTACTAGAATCACAACTAGAATAACAAGGAAAAAACTTTATTAGGTAGGTACTTTACGTTTCTTCTTGAGTGATATTTCAGTGCTTTTCTAGGGGATCGATAGATGGCGCTACAGCCTTCACAAATAAAGGTCAAAACTTATGGTCAAACAAAACCTAAATCTTAAAATACAACTTTTAATTTTCTATGGTTTCTTTAAATAATAAAGAGAAAAGATGACCAAAACGATGTCAGCGCATCTTTGGAATGAAGGCAACGGCTGTAAGGGCTAGATCCCACAGCCTTTCCCAAAGGAAGAATATCAAACCAAATATCAAACATAAACAACAACAAAAATATAATAAAGTACTCTTTGACAAAAATCTGGCGCGGGAAACGAGAAGAAAAGGACGGGCTTTGTTTTTTAATTTTCTCAAATTGTATTTCGCATGTGCATAATGTTTAGAAAAATCTTTGGTTTGACCCTCGCATTTCTGGATCTCATTGCTTTTCTCAAAGGAAGAAGAACTAAACAAAACAACAACAACTCGTCACCTAGTGTGACCATTCGTGGCAGATTTCTGCCATTTTGGCAGATTTGGCTATCGAATTTTAACTTTGGCAGATGTTGTTGACGAATGAGCGTTTTTCTTTTGGTTTTTTATTGGATCGATAGATGGCGTTACGGTCTGTGCGAATAAAGGTCAAAATATCAAAATGTGTTTCTTTAAAATAATAAAGAGGGAGAAGATGATCAAAAAGATACCAACTCTTCTTTTGATTTAATATTTCATTATTTACGAATCATTTTAATCAAAAATATGAAACTGTTTTCGTCTGACATTGTTGTAGGTGCTCGATCCCTTGGCCTTTAAAAAAAAGTCAGGCACAGTCTTGACATGATTTTGACAGGATCTCGCCTACGTCTCTATGGAGCGATAACTATGTCATCTGTCGAGTTTTTTAGGAACTAAAATTAAAAAAGAAAAGAAAAACGCTCATTACAAAAGTGGCAGGATTTGGCAGATTTGTTAGATAACGTTTGAGCCATCTGTCAAAACGGCTCTAACGGCTATCATGAGCTGTACCGCGATTAGCGCAATACCGATTGTGTAAAAAGCTAAGCTTCGCACGCGGTCGAATCATGGTTCAGTTGCGATTTATTTACGGATGGAATCGCTGGAGATTTCACGTTGCATTGTTAATTTCATTTTGGTTATTTCTTTAAATGTAAGGTTATTTAGTGATCTTTGTTCATTGATTGTTTGGCGCCGACTCAAAATTACTTAGGTATACTTGAATTCGTTTAGAACTTAGGTATTAAGGCGGTTGCAGAGGGGTCAATTTTACACAAAACTTTGACGCACAATACGCGTCGACGGTATTAATATAAGTAACTTAGTATTGTAGAATCAAAGACTGGTATACTTTTGGAAGCTATATTTTAATATTGCACTTTCACTGCACTTTTATAATTTTACTAAACTATTTTAATTTTAAATATATCACAATTACTTCACAAATACAAGTTGTCACTTCGAGTGCCGGCCGAGAACTGGCTGTTCGATCCCTTTTTCCCCACTTCGATCGTCCTCCCCACCCTTTCAGAGTCACTGTGCCCACCAAACGCGCCTGGCGTTTGATTGGTCCAGCGCTCCGGCGACAGCCAATCACAAAAGTCAGTATTGCCATATGAATGAATCCTTAGTAAAATATTTAACGGCTCTGGATACAAGTCCTTTTTAAGCTATTCGTTGGTTATTGTACAGGTAATTTGAATGTAATAGAATATTAAACCTATTGCTAGTACAAAATAAAGGTTTAGTAACAAAATATCACTTAATTTAGTAAAGAATCACGACATTCGGCCATCCGACCCTGTGCAACCCCCTGGTGCACAGCCATCCAACAGTCAGTTCTCATTACCATTTAGTCAAAATTATTCAGAATAATCTTTATATAATCACAACATTGAAACATTTTACAGCAGGTTTTTCAAAATTATTAATTAAAAGTTTTTATTTGTATATATATATTTTTTTTAATTTACCACCGCTTCGTAATGTGTTATCACTGCAGAGAAGATGCGGCCAGAAACTCTACAGCAACACAATGTTTAGTAGTAGTTAGACATTCAGTTATAACATCTGGTTCAGACATTTTAGAATTCAGCGATGTTACTTTTGTATTTATTTTTATTATGTAAAAATTATTTAAGAATGAATGAATGAGGCTGGTACACAAAACTGGTACTTGAGTTTAATTTTAGAAATTAATTTTAGGGAACGATTTTTTTTTGCAAAATATAAGTGGCTCTTACATTATTTAATCTGTTTTCTTATTTAAGGTTATAATAACGTTTAAGTAGTAACTATTCGAACACATCACGACATTTGGCTGCTTACACTAATATCAATATTTATCAACTTAAATATTTGTGAACGTTGCTGCAGTTCTAACAGAGGCAGCTCTAATAGTTGTCTTCCTCGTCCAATGATTTATTTTGGAATAGTACATTCTGATTTTAGGGGAAGAAGAATTGAATATTAAGTAGACTGATATTCAAAATTTAAATAATAATAAACAGAATAACAACTCTTCTTTTCATTCTGTTTGCTGCCACAACGTTCTCAATTTTTCAAAATTTTTATGCTTCTTATGTTTATAAAATACAATACAATACTCTTTATTTGCAAACCAAAACATACCGTCCCCGTTTATACTGTTTTTAAATTAATTAAAAAATATCCATCACTTATAGGTAATCAATCAAAACAGTGGTTATAACGGCAGCCGGGTCAGTCATCGTGTACAGACATTCAGCATTTTCTTAACCTGCTTTTTCAACAGGAAGGAGAAACATTACAATTTAGTCGTATTAACTTTTTAACAATAATTTCGTAAATCCATTCTCCATCTTACAAATTCACAGATAAACATAAAGAAGTATGTAATTATCTCCTTTACTTAATTACAAAAAAAACAGTATTATAAAACATTGTAGACAGTATAACTAGCTGATGGTGATGACAGTATATTACACTGAGCTCAAGACAAGATTTATTATCAGATGACTTATTGTGCGACTACCAGATTTAATCGATGGATAATCCATCCATCCGATCCATCGATTAAATCTGGTAGTCGCACAATAAGTCATCTGATAATAAATCTTGTCTTGAGCTCAGTGTAATATACTGTCATCACCATCAGCTAGTTATACTGTCTACAATACTTTACGCCTTTCGCAAAGCCCACCTAACTGGGATGTACTATGAAACAGTTGCTGTATACAGTTGCAAAAAATTGTATTATTAATGAGAAGTATACCAGCAATAATGGAATTAAATCTATTATAACTTAAAACACACAACACATTACAGCAGCAGCACCGTTTCTATTACAATTATAATTCAGATTACTATATATTTTTTTTTTACTAACAAATTTTTGTTGTGCCTATACTCATTCTATACAAAGTACAGCTTTAATCCCATTTTAGACGACAACAAAAAGGTTTGGAACACTTTCTGTGAACGGCTGCAATAATTATAATCATCATGAAGTAAATTGCATAGGAGCTTTTTTTTTAAATAAACAAATCTAATCAGATGGCGTTGTCAAACTCATCGAGTAAGTATTCGCTACGAATAACTTCTGCAAATTAATATGATTACGATCGTAAAATTTTGAAGACTTTTGAAGAAAAAAAAGAATACTTTATAGAAGTATGTCGAAACCAATCCACCCTCTATAAATTAAATTAAAAATTGTTTATTCGTCTCATAAGCATTAGGTACAACATTAAAATGAATCAATCATTGATTAATAATTCTTTGGATGTAGGTACCTCAACTAATTTGACCAGAAGAAAACACGGTTCTACCTTTTATTTCGATTCAAAAACCTAGAATATTTCATTCTTGTCATAATGGAAACCTTACTTTGAATGGTGTCCTACAAGGCTTAGTGTACCACATACTTGTTAAGCCAAAAATGCAAATGACAATCAGTTTAGTTAAAAACTAAGTAGCACCTGCGATAAGGTACCTACAGGGGTGTTATACAGTCAACAAAATCCGGATCTAAAATCGTCAAACTCGTTAAAGAGAAACGAAGGCAATGTCTTGTCTTCCAAGCCATATCTGCACGCCGGTGTTGTGATTCTTTTTTAAATTATTTGACAAACAAAGCAATCTACAGCCATTTTGTAAACAAGAAATGTACTTAAGGTCATTGGGCGAAATCTGACTCGGCTAACTAAATTTTTCCTACAAAACCCAAATTGGTTTTAAAATGTTTAGTCACCCACAATCAATTTTATGTAGTTTTTTTTTTAAAACCATGGGAAAATGTACTAAATGTACTATAATACTAAAATGTACGAAATGTACGAAAATGTCCAAAATGAAGAAAATGTACTAAAATGTACTAATTGTACTAATTGTACTAAAATGTACTTATAGTACTAAAATGTACTTATTGTACTAAAATGTACTTATTGTACTAAAATGTACCTATTGTACTAAAATGTACCTATTGTACTAAAATGTACCTATTGTACTAAAATGTACCTATAATACTAAAATGTACCTATTGTACTAAAATGTACTTATTGTACTAAAATGTACTTATTGTACTAAAATGTACTTATTGTACTAAAATGAACTTTTTGCACTAAAATGTACATATTGTACTAAAATGTACTTATTGTACTAAAATGTACTTATTGTACTAAAATGTACTTATTGTACTAAAATGTACTTATTGTACTAAAATGTACTAACTGTACTAAAATTTACTAATTGTACTAAAATGTACTAATTGTACTAAAATGTAATAATTGTACTAAAATGTACTACTAGTACTAAAATGTGCAAAATGTAAGAAAATGTATTAAATTTACGAAAATGTACAAAATATTACATTTTTCTTTACCCGTTATTGGCCTGAATCCCATTATCTACAATGCGACATATATAAACATGAACTAGAGACATTCATTTAAACATCCTATACTATTTTTTTTTTGTAGGTCGTGCGCATAGGTTTCATACTAAGGTGCCTAGTGGCCTTTGTCTAGCTGTTTCCTGGAGGAAATATCGTATTAGAGCTAAGCTCGCTTCTGTTTACTTAATTATGCTAATATGATGTGTAAATAAAATAAAGAATCTATAATTCATTAAATATCAATATGTCTACATGTAGGTAGGTCTACGAATAAGAATAACTATGGCAGAATAACTCTAAACAAAAGCAACATAATTTTCGGCACCCTTTGAAAAATGACATTTTGTATGAGTTTTGGCGGCAAGGTGTAGTTTTTAAGAAACAAATTTCGAACACTGTACTTTTTTTTGGGGTCACTTTTTGAGCTTGATTTACATTTCTATACATTCTTATTCGTAGAGGTAGGTACATTACTTCATAATTTTTTTTTTTATTATACAATAATTGCTCATCAGTAACTAGAAAGACTAATGTGTATTTAATAAAGTATCTTATAATTACGACACTAATTTTGTGGCAGTCAAAATTTGCTGAAATTCTGCCGTGAACATTTCGAAAGACAATTGGCACTAAATATGATGGATCTCAAAGTCACGTGGTAGCGACCTCCTTCAGATTCACCATTACCTCGGAACAAAAAAAATGCATTAAGAAAAATAATAAAAATAACTGTAACTTTGAATATTAGCTCGCTAAAGTGTGCACCATTAAATTCGATCTCTGAATTTTTAATGATCAGTATTTCTTTAAATTAATTGTTTGTGTTAAAGACAATGAAACAAATACGGTCTCTTGTAAGTTTGTAATAAAGTAAAAATAAATGACATCCGGCACATAATACCAAAAAATGTATAACCGTACTTCTATTTTTACTATGAACTATGGAACACTAGAAACTAATTGCAGGCATTAGTTTATTTTATAATGCTTCATTAGCTTTTATCATTTTTATATAAAAAAAGAACATTGTGCTTGCATCACCTCATATCAAACAACATTGGCAGCCACTTTGGGGTTGCAGCTTTTTTTTTTTACTATTTATTAGTAATAAATTATTAAATAACTCGATAAATGAAAATAAAGTATAAAATCTGAGTAATTTTTATAAAACCCCATAATTTATTAAAAATTTTACTACAGTCAAAACTTCTGTACATTTACTGGCATTTTGTAAAGGGAATGTGGCGGTTGTCCTTTGCTGGTCTGGCGTTATTAAAAGCTACACGGACTGTGACGATGATGACACAATTAATCGACCATTCGACACAAAGTGTATTTAACCATAGTGAAAACTATTTGAAATTTGGTTTTACAGACAAATCACTTGTTACGAGATTTAGTGGCTATAAATCAAATCAAATCAAAATCTCTATTTCTTTATAGATACATAACTACTGGCAAACATATCCACAGAACTACTTGTGGAACATACATAGCTCCTAGGCACACATGGCCTTGAACTGATTGAGGAACATACATAGCTCCTAGGCACACATGGCCTTGAACTGGTTTTGGAACATACATAGCTCCTAGGCACACATGGCCTCGAACTGTTTTTGGAACATACATAGCTCCTAGGCACACATGGCCTTATGATAGACATACATAGTCTTAAGTTCTGTTCTGGTGGTATATATGGCCTCAACTACGTGACACATTTGGCCACCATGCATAATAAAATATTTTAATTCGATTTGTCCACATGACTCTGCCAGTGACTTCACAAATTATGACATTATTATATCTGAGTCTTATTTTCTTTAAGCACCGATTAATGTAGGTATAAAAATATAAATATCAATTAACTAAATTTTAAAATATAATTGAAAGCAATTTAGCTCGTATACTGTTTTATCGCACACTAGCACTATCAAGGAGTAGCCTTGACCAAATGGTCATATACGATCACACAGCATCGTTTTAATACCAGAAAAACGGTGTCAAGGAGTAGCCCCGACCGAACGCTAGTCTGGCAATTGATCAAAATGCTTGCAATTTCAAATTCGGTGGTTAACGGTTTATGAATATTTCGGAGCACAATGACAGGGAGTTGCCCTGACCGAATGGACTACGAAATAAAATCAGACTTAACATTGTCATGGGGTAGCCTGACCAAATGATAAATCCAATGTAACTATCAACCATTACGAAAATTCTATAAAATTCGAGAGAAAAATTAATAAACTCAGTAGGTACTTTAAGAAAACAATATAATCTTTCAATATTCAAAGAATCAGTGGACTTTGACCGAATTCACGTACCTTGAGGGCTGAAGATTTTTTTCCCGCTGCTGATTTATTGTAGAATCAAAGACTGGTATACTTTTGGAAGCTATATTTTAATATTGCACTTTCACTGCACTTTTATAATTTTACTAAACTATTTTAATTTTAAATATATCACAATTACTTCACAAATACAAGTTGTCACTTCGAGTGCCGGCCGAGAACTGGCTGTTCGATCCCTTTTTCCCCACTTCGATCGTCCTCCCCACCCTTTCAGAGTCACTGTGCCCACCAAACGCGCCTGGCGTTTGATTGGTCCAGCGCTCCGGCGACAGCCAATCACAAAAGTCAGTATTGCCATATGAATGAATCCTTAGTAAAATATTTAACGGCTCTGGATACAAGTCCTTTTTAAGCTATTCGTTGGTTATTGTACAGGTAATTTGAATGTAATAGAATATTAAACCTATTGCTAGTACAAAATAAAGGTTTAGAAACAAAATATCACTTAATTTAGTAAAGAATCACGACATTAGTATATATGAAACAATAATTTAGAAAATTTAGTTGTCGCGTATCAAATAACATTTGCAATTTATAATATAATTACAGAGATATAAAGCTCTGAAATTTTTCATACAACATTTTCAAAGCTTTATATCTTTGTAATTATATTATGATAAGATAAGATAAGATAACGTTTATTTTTAACTTTTGCTTAAAACTATAACATTAAACGGTAGACCAAAAACGAGGCAAGCCTGATACGCGAGGTCTACGATTGGGTATCCTTAACAATAAACAAAAAATTAGATGCATTACAAGTTAGATAATTGACAATAAGCTACAGTTACAGTACAATTGAAACAAAGTGAAAGAGTGTGTGTGTGTGTGTGTGTGTGTGTAGAGGGGGGGGGGGTTGTGTAGGTGTGTGTATGATTGCCTTGTTGTAAAAAAGGTTTATTATTTTTTTCTTTTTAGTTTTTTCGGCGGTTGAATTTTTTTGTTTAAAAGCTTTTTTATTTCAAAATTTTCAGTGTTGATGTTACATTGGGTTAAAATATTCATTGTACATGTAAAGGGAACATGAACACGAATCATTTATTTCAATAGCCGATGATGCTATAGATTTTTGAGGAGTTCTATTGTCTATCTCCGAAGCCCTTTACAAGATCATTACCAAATTGAAATGGGGCCACCTCTGAAGTACGACCTACCAAACAAAAATTAAAATATTAAAATCGGACTACTCTGTAAAAAGTTATGCGTGCGTAAAGTTATACATAAAACAAAAAAAATATATATATATGCGTCGACTTGAGAACCTCCTCCGTCTTTTGTTTTTTCGTCGGAAAGGTTTCAAGCTACTACAGTTTTAAGGTAAACCCTTCACAAATTCTTTAAAATAAGTGTTTGGAGACACTAAAATACATGTGGCATTTTTCTTTACGACGTTTGGCAGATTTTTAGCTAGTGTGTGTGGCAGATTCTCTATTTTCCAGATGGTCACACTGTCGTCATTGTCACTGTCAGTCAGACGGATGGATGACGATTGACGGATGACATGTTTTGATTGTTCCTTCTCTTGAATGAATTTTCGAAGATTGTCTTCAAATCCTTATCAAATAGAACGTAATCTTCCAAAAATTAAAAATGAGACGACGCGCGGGAGTCGGCGCTATCCAGAAGCAGAGGCTAGAACAAGAGAAATACAGAGAAAAGGGCTCAGAGATCCAGGAGAATCAGTTTCAGCAGATGTCGAAACAACTCGAAGTGTTTCGCGAGAATCTCGAAGAGTTCGCCACCAAGCACAAGAGTGAGATAAAGAAGAACGCCCAGTTTCGTAGGCAGTTCCAGGAAATGTGCGCTGCTATCGGTGTAGACCCGCTCGCGTCTGGGAAGGGATTTTGGTCTGTATTAGGTTAGTACCAACAAAGGCACCTCAAAGCAAAGGCAAAGTTACCTCTGATCAAACCAGTTGCGTCCTACAAAATGCGTCCTACTTTTTTCAAAAATGTGGCCCGACCCCTGCGCTCTGTGGCAGGAATTTAAGGCGGTTGTAGAGGGTCAATTTTATACAAAACTTTGACGCACAATACGCGTAGACGGTATTGATATAAGTTGTATATGGAAAAATAGTTTAGAAAATCTAGTTGTCGCGTATCAAATAACATTTGCCATTTATAATATTCATTTTCATACAAAATTTTCAAAGCTTTATATCATTATAAATTGCAAATGTTATTTAATACCAGAGATCGGAATCTGGGTGCTATTTTAGACGTTATCACTAACATGGATATGACTTGGAAATCCCGGGATTCCGGGAAGTCAAGGAATTTATTACCTAATTTGAGTTTAAATAAAAGCTGTTATATGTTGTTCATATTTAAATCGAGAAAAATATACCCTGAATGTCATATAATTGTTTTATTTACTTAGTTTACTAACCAATTTCATGATATTCATTTAAAGGGATAGATTGTGTATACTACAAGCAGTAGAATCATGTTCATTCGGAATCCTAGTACTGTATTTACATCCGTTACTAAGGTACCGAGTCCCGGGACATCCCGGGAAATCCCGGGATTTTTGGTCATATCCATACTTTTGATAGTAATAGCACCCGTAGTTCCGATCTCTGTTTAATACGCGACATCTAGATTTTCTAAACTATTTTTCCATATATAAAATATTACTCTTATTAATTGGCTACTTGACAACTAGTCAAATCAGCTACTCTTTATCGGACGTCAAAACATGCGCTTTGTATGAAGATTTGTACTAAATATTGAGTTGTGACGTCATCAACATTTTCATTACTTTTTATATTATTATCTTGTTATTAAAAATAGTATTCAAGCTAAAAACTCAATGAAAATGGGAGTTTAGCGTTATTTTCTAACCCTTTTTTTATAGAGTAGATAAAAATAAAATATATTGAATGTAGTCAAATACCCAATTCCGTCTACGCGTATTGTGCGTCAAACGTTTGTATGGACTGAAACCACCTTAAGCTCAAATATTTATTTTTGGGGGACTAGGGGTGATTCCCTATCCCCCAAGTTTGGAGGATGGGATAGGGGGGAACCCCCTGTTTTTGAGAAAGAGAGGGAGAACCGGAGGAGGTAGGGGGAGTGCCAGGTGGAGTACAATTGAGACAGAGCGCACAATATAGCCTTCTATGTTCTATGTGAGTTTTTTTTTCAGAATACTTACCTTGATATGTTCTGTTAGACAAATTGTCTAAAAAACCCCTCTGTTTTGTTACTCTGCCCTCCCCCCTTAGGGCATGGGAGGAGGGATCCCCTAACCACCATCCACTAAATTTGGGTCGCAGCATACCAAAAATTCCACTTTTTTGTATCTTCTTCTTATCGTGTGGGCAGAGCCCTGGTGTCAGAGTTTTTTCAGACCGCCTTACGGCCTCTGACGTGGTTTTTATGTAACGACTACTACCACCAGAGATAGCAGCCGGGACCAACGGCGGCGGCGGCTTACTTTTTTGTATGAAAGCCATATTATTAGACTTCCTAATTTTTTTTCTCAAAAACGGGGGGTTCCTCTCCCCCAAACTTTGGGCTCCCCCAAGTGGTTGCGCAATCCCTTTAATTAAGATGCACTCTGCGTGTGATTTAACAAAAAATTTTACTCCAACATCCTTCAGGAATTGGTGATTTCTACTATGAACTGGGAGTGCAAATAGTGGAAGTGTGCCTAGCAACGAACTACAAGAACGGAGGTCTTATCACTCTGGAGGAGCTACGCACGAGGCTGATAGCGGCACGAGGGAAGGCCAAGAAGCACCAGGACATCACCAACGAGGATCTGTTGGCCGCTGTTAAGAAACTTAGGATATTTGGGAATGGGTGAGCTAATCATCATTATAATTTATTTAAATTTTAATTAATAAGCATGGGGCAGTTATGTCCAGTTCAATCCCACTTTAGATTGTTAGCTTTGGTGATATCAGTTCAGCTAAAATTATGAATGAGCAAAGCGAGCAATTGGCAAAGCGACAAAATGGCGCCGCGCCGGATCGACAGCTGATCGAAACCGTGCTTAAAATCACGTCCACACTTGCGAGGCACGTACGCCGAGGAGCCTTTGAGCACAGTCAAAAAACCGACACCGAATGGTTCGCGCCGCGGCAGCCTCGCGTGAGGCACGCTTCGGGCTGAGGCACGTACGCACTTGAGGCAACAGGGCGAGCCGTGCGTGCCTCAGGCGAGGCTGCCTCTAGTCCGTACGCACCTTTACATTTTGCTTATCTTATCTATCACTGCATTTACCGCGCGACTACAATGAGTGTTATTTTAACAAAATAGAAAAACTGCAACAAATTAAGCAACTTCGAAATTTTACAGCACAACAAGTTGGTTGGGGCCAGACTTAAAAATTTAAAACATTGGCTTCAGTTTTTGGGCTCAGTTCGTGTTGGGTTTGTGAAGTAAAAATTGAACAAAGAAAATAAACAAAACCTAAATGTAATAATTGCAGGTTCACAGTTGTACCCATAAGTAAACGCAAATGGCTCGTCCAGTCGGTGCCGGGCGAGCTGAACTTGGATCAGACTCTGGTGCTGCAGAAAGCCAGCTCGTTAGGCACCGCATGGGTCTCTGCTAGCATTCTCAATTCCGATTTAGGGTGAGTATTATTAGCATAAGTATATGCTCACCAGGCGCGTGCAGTGAAGGTAGGCAAAAAGCAGTGAAACCTTAATAATTTCTAAACTAAAAGCATTTTGTTTACTCAATGACTTTATATTGGTTTAATTACCTGTATTTCAACAAATCAAAGTCATTTAGTGAATTAAATGCTTTTAGTTTAGAAATTATTATGCTTTCACTGTGTTTTTCCTGCCCGCAGGACAGAAACCGAATAAGTTCTAAACTAAAAGCATTTTGTTTACCAAATGTCTTTGATTTGTTTACATACAGGTAATTAAACCAATTAAAAGTCATTGAGTAAACAAAATGCTTTTAGTTTAGAAATTATTAAGGTTTCACTGCTTTTTGCTTACCTTCACTGCACGCGCCTGATGCTCACTACTATATTTCCCAAGGGGCAGTCAGAGATATTCTGTAACCTCAGAACATCCACGAGTATTATTAGATTACACAAAAGGATTGGCTGGAAACAAGAATACAATAGCTACATATATATCTTGCTCTAATCATCTAATGAACGCTGTGTAAAGTGTAAGCAAGACAACTATACTCTTCTTGATTTTAGCCAATATTTATTCATAGTTCTAAAATGTTTACCAGTTGAGTTGAGTTTGATGTAGAGAACTGCGAACGCGCCCGAGCGCGCTGCATACAAACAGAAGTGCGATTTTTGAAAATCATACGAGCGACTTGGCAGTAGAAAATGTCAAAATTACTATGGAGATTATGCATCTTTCTACTGCCAAGTCGCTCGTATGATTTTCAAAAATCGCACTACAGAGTTCCGTACTATTTTCAATATTAATCAATTGAAGCCAATGAAAATTTTTAAATACGATTTAGAAATTAATCTCTGTGTCTGTCTTTTATGGAGTTTTATGGAGTTATTCGTTTGTATGGAGCGCACTGTAAATACATGTACATTTTCTTTAACCCCAGTGTTGCTATTTTCCAGGTGGAATGACACGCGAGCTCAAAATGCGTTAAACCACATGGTGAAGGAAGGTCTAGCATGGGTGGACACCCAAGATACTAAGGAGACGCTGTACTGGTTCCCTAGCATGTTCTCAGACTGCGTCGCGGCCTCTTAGGATATTGTGCTTTATTATAAAAGAACAAGTTCCATAGGTATGTCATTTGTGATATTTTAAACGTTGATTTAATGTAAATAATTTTATATGAAGTTCAAAATAAATAATATAATAGAATTTTTATGTAAATGTTTTTATTAAACTAATATTGCACTAAGTTATCAGTAACAAATATAATATTCTTATCAACTACTGCTGTCTTGGTTTGTTGATCCGTATGAGGAAAGATTTAGTTTCGCTCTCAGTTCATGGTTTTCTTTCGTCATTATTTCTAATCTTTTCTTTAATTTCTCGGACATTTCCACATAAGATTCTTTCCACCTGAAATTATTTTAAAATTATTAGTTTACTAAGGACGACGTCCGTGGTTCCATCCGTGTGGAATTAGTTTCGTTTTTGTGGACAAACAACAGCCTTTTGTGATAAAAGCTGTTGTTTGTCCACAAACTACAGAGTATAATTATTAATTACGAGCTTTTTACCCGCGACTTTGTCCGTATAAATTATATACCAGATTTTAAGTCAGATGATAAGCTATCAAGCAAAAAAAAGCTTCATCAAAATCGGTTCAGTAGTTTTTGCGTGATACTCGAACAAACAAACACCCAAACAAACAAACAGACAGACAAAAAATCCAAAAATTGGTGATTTGCAATCAGGGACAGGTAAAAACCATGTCGTAATTTTTTTTGTAAATATCTTCAATGTACAGACACACTTCTGTTACAGTTTTATAATAGTTTAGATAATCATTATTAATTATTGACTCCATTTCCTAAATCCGCTAATCTATAGTGACGTCATCAACATTTCATAATTTTTTACAGTATCCTGTTATTAAAACAGTTTAAAGCAAAAGAATTACTGAAAATATGAGTTAGATGCTATTTTCAAAAGGACTCTTTTACTGAGAACATAAAACTAAAATATCTGCTGTGCATCAATGACCCAATAATTTTCAAAGCACCTCAATAAGTTTCAACTCTAAAAAGAGCCATTTTTCAATTCAATTATACTTTATTGCACACCAAAACAGAATATACATTTGAACAAAGATAAAGAATTACAATTACGTACAAATAAGGCGGTCTTATCGCTAAAAAGCGATTTCTTCCAGACAACCTTAGGGTAGAGGAATTACAAAAACGAAAATAGGTAGGCGGTGTAGATCAAGAGAAGAAAGAAATCCAGAATGACAATGAAAGTATAAATATACTTAAAAATAAAATAATCTAAAATATATACATACATACATACATATTTCTTCAACTATATACATACATATAGGTGAGTACTACATACAACACGGAAACAACAGTAGGAGGAGAAAAACGAAATAAAAATGAAGTTGAAAAGAAATCAGAGGTCAAGGAAATGATCTTTGACTTTCGACTTAAAAACACTCAAGGAGGGAGCACGTCTGATCGACTCTGGCAACAAGTTCCAGAGCCGAACAGCCTGCACGGAAAAGGAATTGGTGTAGAAGTTAGTGGAGTGGATGGGCATAAGGAGGGATAGATTTTCAGAGGAGCGCAGGTGACGGCCAGTGATAGTGGAACAGAAAACAAAACGTTCCTTAAGGTAATGAGGTGTCAAAGGAAGAAAGAGAATGGAATAGAGAAGGGAAAGGATATGAGCATCCCTTCGACGTTTGACCGGGAGCCACTTAAGTCGAGCGCGGAATTCCGACACATGGTCGTACTTCCGCAGGCCAAATATAAACCTTATGCAAAGGTTTTGAAGTCGCTCAAGTTTATTAAGTAGCTCCACAGTCAAGTCAAGGTAGCAGGAGTCAGCGTAGTCAAGGATTGGTAGCAGGAGGGATTGTGCCAGCGCAATTTTAGTGCTTATGGGAAGAAAGTTGCGAAGACGCTTTAAAGAACCGTAGGCAGCAAACATCTTCCTGCTAACCTCGGCGACCTGCGGCATCCATGAAAAAGTACTGTCAAAGTAAATCCCTAGATTCTTGACAGTGGTACTATATGGTATACGTTCACCATCAAAAACGATAGAAGGCAACTGGTCAAGGGGAACCCTCGATACAAACCACGGACTACCAATGATAATTACTTGCGTCTTACTTGGATTCACTTTGAGGCCATAGGATTTACTCCAGTCTTGGATTCGACCTAAATCGTCATTTGTGGTTTGGATGGCCCGAGTGATGTCATCCAAGCATGACTGCGTATAAATCTGTAGATCGTCTGCATAGAGGTGGTAGGAAGAGTTACGTTGATCGGAAATAGAATTAATGAAGATAGCAAACAGAAGAGGTGATAGCACGCCACCCTGCGGCACGCCAGCAGAGGTATCACACCATGAAGAGAAGGTGTCTTCAACCTTTATACGCTGCCGGCGCCCGTACAGGTAACTACGAAACCAGTCAATCACTGTTGGAGATATGTTAAGAGTGTGCAACAGCCCCAGCAGAATATCAAAGTCTACGGTATTAAACGCATTGCTGAAGTCTAGTAGTGTCAGAATAGTAAGCAGCTTGTTTTCCATGCCATAACGAATGTCGTCGGAGATTTTAACTAGAGCCGTAGCCGTACTATGACCAGGGCGGAAACCGGATTGGAAGGGATTAAGGAGGTTGTTTTTTGAGAGAAAGGTACTTAGCTGTCGATGAACGAGGCGTTCAAGGACCTTGGAAAGGAAAGGAAGGATAGAAATTGGGCGGTAGTCGGAGAAAGTAGCCGGATTGCTCTTTTTAGGCAAAGGAATAATTTCGGCATCTTTCCAGATCGTGGGAAAGGTGCAAGAGGAAATTGAATGGTTGAGGATCTTGGTAATTACAGGGGACAGGATATCTAGGAGAGGAATGATCATATTACGGCTAACGCTATCACCTCCGACGGCATTAGAGGCAATGGAGACAATGTTCCTCTTAACATCACAATCAGTGAATTGACAGAAGAAAAAAGGAGAAAAATTAGGAGTCGGCCTTGAAGAGAGTCGGTTTAAGGTGTTAACCTTAGTGAGATCATCTAACGTTGAAGCAGAAGAAAAATGTTTATTCAGAGAGTTCATGTCAAGTTTTTTTGAAACAGGGTCTGTGCGAGTTTTGCCGATTCCCAGAGTTTTCAGAAATTTCCAGACCTTGCCTGGATCAGCATTTTCAACGGACCGATGAATGTGGCGTCTTTGTGCATCTCTACACACTCTATTGCAGCGGTTTCTAATCAGATGGTACTTGTCACGATTTGCATCAGAGGGTTCAGCCTTGTATTTCGCCTTGACACGACCTTTCTTCACGATGAGCGACTTGATATCGTTGGTCAGCCATGGAGCAGGGAGATGCTTGACTTTAACTGGGCGGACGGGTGCGTGTTTGTCGTACAGTTCGATAAGTAGTGAGTTGAAGAGAGAAATTTTGTCATCCACTGTAGTCGCCCGATCGATAGCCGACCAGTCAATATTTACAGCGTCTTCAAGAAGTACGTCTGTGTCCATTGCACGAAAATTACGCTGTAAAAGGACTTTGGGTTTGGATTTAGGAGGACGGATTTTGTAGGATAGGTAGATGAGATCATGGTAGGAAAAGACATCGGCACTGTGCTGGCCATGTTTAGCAACATGATTAAGGGAACTAACTAATATCAGGTCAAGAAGAGAAGGTATACAGTTTGGAAAATTATGAGTTGCAGTAAGAGGGAGTATATGTAGATTGCAGGATTTGGCAAGAGATTTTAAACGGAGAGACCGGGAGTCATTTTTGAGGAGGCAGGTGTTAAAATCGCCCATGATGATAGAATGACTGTATGAGGACGAGAAATCTTCGAGAAGTTTTTCCAGACTGGAGAAGTAGTCAATAGTGAGAGACGGGCTGTAAAAGACGCCTAGAAAAATTTTTGTGTGAGAGAGAGTTACTTCCAGAAAGAGATGTTCAGCAGTGCCGGGGGGAGGGGGTTGAGGAGACTTACTGATGATAGAAAAAGGGATGTGACTCCGAAGATAGATCGCAACGCCACCATGAGAGGTGTTGGTGCGATCGTTTCGAAGTAGCTGGAAACCTGGTAAGGAGTAAGAGGTAGAAGGTAGACAGGGATGAAGGAAAGATTCTGAAACTAGGACTGCGTGAATGTTTTTGATGTCGAAAGTCGCAAGTAAATCTGGATAGTGAGCTGGAATACTCTGGGCGTTGATATGAGCAACATTAAAGTTTTTGGAAACATCTGAAAATTGACAGTTTAAATAGTCATTGACAGAAAGAGAAGAAGTACTATGAAAGCTATCACTGGTCAGGTTTTCAGATGATGAAGAGAAAGATAGAAAATGTTCACTATTACAATCGTCATTGTCCATTGTTGTAGTACAAATAAATTAAAATAAATAATATATATATATAGATATAAAAAATACTGTTAAAACCTACTACTAAAACTATTAAAATCAAAAACAATTTTGATTTTCTACCCGCCAGCAGAATGGGGAAATACTATAGTTAACAAAAATAAAAGCGTGGGCAACTTTGTGAAAATAATGAAAAATTAAATAAAATAAAGTGATTTCATTCATCATTTTTCATCATTTTTGCCTGTAGTTTTAGTTCTATTTCACATACTTTTTACTTAGCTCCATTTGATTTTCTAAATGTTTGTTCAACTCCATCAATTCCTCTTCCTTTGTGGACACCATTCTGAAATAATAGTATATTCAACATTAGGTTATTTCTTCTTATTTATTATCAAAATATGATTAATTCAGAGATCGGAATCTGGGTGCTATTTTAGACGTTATCACTAACATGGATATGACTTGGAAATCCCGGGATTCCGGGAAGTCAAGGAATTTATTACCTAATTTGAGTTTAAATACAAGCTGTTATATGTTGTTCATATTTAAATCGAGAAAAATATACCCTGAATGTCATATAATTGTTTTATTTACTTAGTTTACTAACCAATTTCATGATATTCATTTAAAGGGATAGATTGTGTATACTACAAGCAGTAGAATCATGTTCATTCGGAATCCTAGTACTGTATTTACATCCGTTACTAAGGTACCGAGTCCCGGGACATCCCGGGAAATCCCGGGATTTTTGGTCATATCCATACTTTTGATAGTAATAGCACCCGTAGTTCCGATCTCTGATGATTATGTATCATTAATGATTTGATGACATACTTTTGACTCAGCTCAGCCCGCGAAGACAGCATGTCTTGCAACTTATTTATCATACTATGTGTTTCTTCTAATGATTTTTGTAAATGATCCACCTGCAATCTGTAAAAAAGTTGCATTCCAAAAGTTATGACTTATGAGTATTAAATGTCAGTGGTCTTCGCGTACGAAGTCGCGGGTGCTGCTAGTTATCTAATAATTTAAATGTGTGGAATATAATGATATTCGATTTTTTGTTTATTTTATACGGACAAATGGGACAAATACATGTGGAATTCAAAAATAGCAACACACCCACTAATCGATCAGATCGATCGAGGCGTGGTAACACCCATCTGAACAGAAGTGTGGCTGTACGTGTACGTACATTGAAGATATTTACAAGAAAAAGATTATGATGTGGTTTTTAGGTATCCCTGACAACAAATCAACCATTTTTAGAATTTTTGTCTGTCTGTTTGCTTGTAACAAAATCGCCCAAAAACTACTGAACCGATTTTGATGAAACTTTTTTGTTAGATAGCTTATGATTTGACTTAAAATCTGGTATATAATTTGTACGGACGAAGTCGCGGGTAAACTGTAGTATATTTTGTTATTTCTATGAATACTCACTTAAGTTCGTCACACTGAGTTCTGACCAAGTTCTCCTCCCAGTCTCGTCGTTTCAACTCCCTCGTGTGACTGTCAAGTGTCCTCTGTAGTTCTATGGCTAGGCATTGCTTCTCGCACGACAGTTGAATGTTATTTCTATGAATACTCACTTCAGTTCGTCGCACTGAGTTCTGACCAAGTTCTCCTCCCAGTCTCGTCGTTTCAACTCCCTCGTGTGACTGTCAAGTGTCCTCTGTAGTTCTATGGCTAGGCATTGCTTCTCGCACGACAGTTGAATGTTATTTCTATGAATACTCACTTCAGTTCGTCGCACTGAGTTCTGACCAAGTTCTCCTCCCAGTCTCGTCGTTTCAACTCCCTCGTGTGACTGTCAAGTGTCCTCTGTAGTTCTATGGCTAGGCATTGCTTCTCGCACGACAGTTGAATGTTATTTCTATGAATACTCACTTCAGTTCGTCGCACTGAGTTCTGACCAAGTTCTCCTCCCAGTCTCGTCGTTTCAACTCCCTCGTGTGACTGTCAAGTGTCCTCTGTAGTTCTATGGCTAGGCATTGCTTCTCGCACGACAGTTGCATGTTACGCCTTTCTGATGTTACCTGCACATACAATACAGGTATAGGGTCCATCTTAATATGCTGACGGTTTTTTAAGGGGCAAACTAAATAGCTTACTCTATGGGTCGAATAGGACTGCAGTTAAGTACGAAAGAGCAGATATTTTTTCGCGATTTCACCATTGTTCCAATACGGAAAGTTGTTCAATTTGATGGTCTGATCATCCCCTTAAAAACCGTCAGCGTATTAAATAGGACCTTATATTTCTATTTGCTAATTCATCACCTTCATCATCATCATTTTCTCCTCCAATCTTACCTACATGAAATCTCTTAATCTCTTTCAGTAATAGGTAAGAACTAATTTTATTTCTGCCACTAGCAATTTCATATGAATCGTCCAGATTTATACCTTCTTGCGAGGCCTCTAGCAAGAATTTTGTTTCGTTTCTTTTCCTGTAAGAAGAGATGGGTACAAACCAATTCTTGGAACATAGCTTCAAGCCTTTGTTCCGCTAGCGCTAATTTGGGATCAACAGCGTTGAGGCAATCTTTCTGTTGTTTCTCATAGCTTTTGTTGACCTCCTGAAGAACTTTGATCTCTCTGCAAGAACATATTTTATTTGTTAGCTCTTGTTCTCACTACCATGAAGTTGTCATGCATTGCGCGTGCCTATAGGCATTAATACGCAGGTGTGTGTACGTTGGCACTAGGTACGATACGCACAAATACTATTGCAACTTGTTTTATGCAGGGTGTAAACTTCAGTGCATTTCATTACTTTACGAAGTGCTTCAGATAGGCTATCTAGTTCATGCGCGGCACTCCTATGGTCTACGGGTTCTAAAATATGAATCCTACCCAAAAGCCTTTCCTACTACTCTGAAAAAACTTACGAAATTAGTTGTATGAAAAAAGTCTATAACTTTGTTCAAAAGTCGGCGGGTAAAAATCGGACGTGTAACGAGCGTGAACAATATCGCGCATGTGTGGTACTTGCGCGCGTCGCGTGCTACCTCGCCCCCGCCTACGTCTGTACCCCTTGGGCGTGCCGTGCACTAAGTTGACGGCCTATATCAAACTAACGGACGAATCAACTAGCAAGCAACTTACCGGAGGGCTTTATTCAATAAAAGTCCCTTTTCGACCAACTCAGAGTCCAGGTTTCTAATATGTTGCAGCATATCTGCTACTTTTTCGTTGTAATTATTTTTTATTTCGTCCAATTCCTCCCTGTATCTTTTTTCGGCGTCACGTTTTACGTTCTCTAAATTACTTTTTAATTTTGATAGTTCTTCTGCAAACAAATGAAAGTCGATAATAAATTAATGTATAGGTATGACACCGTAAAATTGTAATCTATCGAAAAATAATGCGTTAAATTGTAAGCAGTATGTTAAAGCCCGCACTTCACTCTCACTCTCTCGCACTCAACCCTCGGCGAGAACTTTCAAGGAAAATTACTATGGCTTACGACGCCACGAGAACAATGAAGGGCATCCACACTCTCGTTCTCGGCCTGTCTCGCCCGTTCTCGGCGAGAATGAAGAGCCGGTGTAAGGTTCACAATCTTTCGATAGTTTACAATCTCGAGAGATAGATTATAATTTAGCGTCATTTAGAATTTTACGGTGACATATACATATTATGAGCCGGCCAACTATGTTGATTGGCAATATCTCTTAATAAGTCTCGTCGAAATTACCTTTGTTTCTACGAAAATAAGGTTCAGAGTGTTAATCAACGGTAAGATACGATTGTATCCTACTGCATCTAATTAGTTAAATTCACTCGTAAAGCTTTAAGATGATCGTAATTTTACCTGAGAGAACAGTAATTTTTTTGTGGGCTTCTATTTTTTGAGCTGACACCACGTCGTATAGTTGTAACGCTTCTGCAACCTATAACATATTATTCAATATTAAAATCGTAGATAGGCACTTATTACTTGGTGCCTAACCTGCCTTCGTCGATTTAGTATGGGAACATGTCATACAATTATGATACATTAGCTTTGCCAGTTGTTTGCCAGGCATCCCGAATCGAGAAGTTACGCATTGATTCAGTTTTTGATTGAGTTGACCTATTAACTCTCGAAGAATAAACAACATGTTTCTATCTTCAGCTGTTTTGGATGTGCATTGACTGTTAGTCAGTTTACTGTTTTAAACGAGGTGTAACAAAACACCCTAATATTATACGTGTTAATGAATTAACGCAAAACCTCATACACCCCAACTGATTTATAACAAAATAATTAGATTGAAACAATAATTTCATTATTTTGATAGTTAAAATTAAAAGTTATTCGCATTTTAAGTTTTGAGCCAAAAATGATTTTTTATCATTTCAGCAATGAATGAAAGCGCTAACGTACTCATGGATACATTTTAATAATCTTGTTTTGGTAGTAAGTCAGGTGAGTGTGCCTGTGCGGAGGGTTGAAGTTGGGTTCAGTAAATTTTAAATTTTAGACACAAAATAATTAATATTTTGAAAAGAATTACCTATGTTGAAACCATGATAATTCGATTCTGCTCTCGATTCTAAACAAACTACTTTCTAGTTTTGCTTTAATTCATTAACACGTTGTATAAAGGGGTAGCGCCATAGTGAAAGTTGTTCAGTTTGATAGTCTATCTAAAACTAAACCACCCCTTTAAAAATTACACCCTGTATGTATAGATTTAGATATATACAATACATATTCTTAATTTACCTTCGATTTAGCGTCTGCCTCTTTCTTCGCGTTGTCAACACAATCTTTTTGACATTTAACCAACTGCTCCTTAACAACTTCATTATTCTTCTTCTCCGCTCCCAAATCTATTCTGCAATCATCTAAAGTTTTTTGCAATTCGTCCATTTTCTCTTCCATTTGTTTACCTCTCTCTTTGTACGTAATGATCTCTTTTTCTTTACTTTTAAGTTCATTTTCGAGTGAATAGTGTTTTTTGTTTAGTTCTTTAAATTTTGATTCTAGTTCGACGTAATCTGTCAGTGATGTTTCTAGTTTTAGTTCTAGGTCTCTTCTGTCTTCGTTTGTATTCTGTAATTTTTTTTAAAAGGTTTTGTTTCGGTTACATTTCATTTTGAAGTTTGTAATAAAAAATAATAAGTACTAAATAAAATGATATTAGGAGATAATTTGCCTTTGACTTATTTTAATGCATATTTTCGTAGTTGATAAACATACCTGTTTTGCCCTATTGTCATAACTCTGATATGTTTTGAGTTCAGTTTCTAAAGCGTCTATTGTCTTCTGAGATGTTTGCCATAGCACGTGAAGAGAATCTCGTTCCTGTAACAGGAACAATAATAAATATCAAAAGGCGAATTGTCTTCGGGCCGAGCTGCATGAAGGGCGGAAGGAGGGGGCGTGAGCCGAAGGACAAGAGAAGATAAGTAAGAAATTAGTAATCTAATCATTTACTAATCAAAGGTATCTTAATGGTTGAGCCTTATCTGGCAGCATGGATTTCATTTGCTATAGAGCGAGAAAGGTCGCAGCACTGCCGGTGCGGCCGCGTGCTATCGTATTCCCGCTGTCTTTCTCGCTCTAGCAAATGACATTCCTTAGCGACAGAAAAAGATGGAGCGTCAAAAAATTCAATTCCGTGCTACCAGATGAAGTTCAACCCTTATTTTCACCAGCTCCCTGGTATTCTCGTACGCTTGGCATGGAATTCGGAAACTTATCTTTCAAGTAATAACACTTCAATAATCAAAGAGGCTAGTCTTCAGGTCGTAGGCTAGTCATTTGTCTATCATTGCCTTGCTTTCTGAAGCTTTTCTTTTTAATAATTGAAATATTTCGAGTTTAGTAATCAAAGATACTTGTAGAAATTACCTTAGTAATTAAAGAGACTAGTAGATATTACCTAAGTTATTAAAGCGATTTGTAGATATTAAATCAACAACACTTTTAGACATTAGGTACCTTAATAATCAAAGAGACTTGAAGAAATTACCTTAGTAATAAATAATAAATAAATAAATAAATAAATAACGCTCACAGGCACATACATTGTAATGATCCCAAGAAAGCACTATTTATAGGCTGTTTATTATGGAAACCATACAACAACGGCACAAACATATAAACATCCATGACCGAACCGGGATTCGAACCCAGGACCCTGGTTTGGCAGTCCGGCGTGGTAACCATTACACCAACCGGGTCGTAATCAAAGACACTTGTAAAAAAGAAATGACCTTAGTAATCAAAGATACTTGTAGAAATGACCTTAGTAATCAAATCGACTTGTAGAAATGACCTTAGTAATCAAAATCCTTGTAGATATTACCTTGGTAATCAAAGAGACTTGTCTCGTCATGTCCTCCAGCTCTTTAGCCAGCTCGTCGTCCACCGCCTGGCTCTGCCTGGCGTTCTGGAGCTTCTCTTTCAACAGCATCCCGACCTGTTGTGACAGGGCCTGGTTGTCCGTTATGACGGTGCGGATCTCCTCTTCCACTGTTGCTTGGTTTTGCTGAAAATATTTTGTTAGGTAGGTATTTTATTCTTCTATTTTATAATTATTTCTATCATCATCATCATCATCATAGGCCTTTACATCTGTTGCAGATGGTTTAAGCTGAGTTTTTCGATGTTGATCCCATAGAGAAAGTTGTTCAGTTTGATGGTCTAATCATCCACTTAAAAAAGTGTCAGCATATTAAGAAGAAACCTGTATATGTTTTAGGGTTGAGACACATTTGCCGACGGCGAACGACGGCCGGCCCATACAAAACTGTCATTTAGTATGGGAAGCTGTCCGCCATTTTCGCCGCGTCGACGGCGGACGGCTTCCCATACTAAATGACAGTTTTGTATAGGCCGGCCGCCGATCGCCATCGGTAAATGTGTCTCAACCCTTAGGGGGCATTACTGATGAATATGATTACTGAAGAATGTGATTCTTTCTTCTTCTCATAAAACGGAACTTTTTATCTGAGTTTTATGAGGTACCCACATGGTACCCAGAGTACCCACCCAGGGTATCAATGGGTAAAACTTATTGGAAATAGATAAAAAAGTTTCATAAAAAACCGAGAGTTCAGAATAACGGCGAGTAACGAGTGTTGATTTTCTGTTCATTGGCCGATATTTCAGGTAGGTAAGTAAGTATTTATAAAAAAATAGTTTCTAGGTTTCTAAAGTAGAGTTAGCAATATAAGAGGTACTTATAAGTTTGAACTTTAAGACAATTGCCATTGGGTCCAATTTGGTTTGACCGTATAGGTATGATTATCGAGTGGAACAATCTTAATTATTTAATAGCTGTAACGACCTTACACCTTACCCTATAAAACTCTAGCTCTGTCTGCAGGGCATCTAAGGTGATAGTTTCCATAGTAAAATAAACTGATGAAAGTGTATTTTATTTACTGGTTATCTCGAATAAACACACTGCACATTTTGAATATTAGGTTCTTAAATTTTTAACCTTAACTTCGTATTTTATTTACAAGAAATTAAAGTTTCCACATATCGCCACAAAATACGCACCGATTTGTTTACATTTCGCGCGGCGAAGTGTCAACTGCGTTGCTTAGCAACGCGTCTGTACGTGTTTCCGAACGATATTTTAAATGTCAAAATGATATCAGCTGACACTGACACTGACAGCTCGCCCGCTCCGCGAAAATTTCACAAAACTTTGGAAAATCGTTTTGACGAATTTTCATTCAAAAATGTAGCTTTGATTTGTAAATTTTCCATCTATAATGACAAGGTTGGTGTTGGCTTCTCTTAGTTTTCATTATAAAACATTAAACTATCAAATAATCGGTAGATATAGGGTACGTACTTAATGAACTTAATTTTAATATTTTCTCTCATTTTCCAGCCTATATATCGATGTAAGCGACGACCAGTGGCCGCTAGTGTATGACGACAAGTATAACGTGTCGTTCTTCGGTCTCGAAAGGTTGCATGTCTTCGACGCTAAGAAATGGCGCAACATTATCGGTGTATGTACTTACCTACTATTTTTGTTGTTTTACAAATCTATAAAGTTGTCTTTGGGCTATAGATTCGTTAGATACGAAGGACAACTGACAGTGGCAAGATTCCCACAATCTTCCCTCCTAGAGCTTTAGGCCTTTAGCACATAGCACGCGACAAAGACCCAAAGTTTTGTCGCATCGTGCCTTTAGTAGTTCTGTGTAAAAGAGGGTAAAGACGCGACAGTGTCACACCCACTCCACAGTCATGTTAGGGCATTAGTACCACATTACATCATGTTCATAATATTCACTAAGTTTCAAATTCTTGACCATGTTTGTGTTGTAAACACAGGAGAAGGGGAGTTCTTTATAGAGAATCAAATTATAAAACTTCCTATAATTACGTAAGTCTTCTATACCAATATGGGTAACATGCCACCGTGATACAGTGCTATCACACCTTCGCTCTCTTTCTATTTACACGCGAACGAACAAGATAAAAGAAGTGATTCAGCCGTATCACACTGTACAGCTACGGCTTCAGAAGAAAGTTGTTTGTAACAGGGCTTCTGACCACCCAATATGGTTGTGTGCTTTTATTATAAAATTAATTTAAATTTATATTTTAATTCTTACAGAATAGTATAACCAGCCCGTCTAGTATGATTTCTCTACATGTGAGCGACGAATAGAAATAGGTTATTTTCTTGAATAGAAAATAACCTGTTCCCGCGCTTTTCGGAGAGCGAAAGCCGCGCCTGCCGCGACATGAAGTATGGAAAAAGCCGAGTTGCATGCCTAATAGAGAAATCATTCTAGACGACTAGTCGTATTGTACGAAATTATCAAAATAATTATTATCTTTGTTAAGTATCATGATAATTATCGGATAAAGCGGAATCTTAGTTTTTAAAGTTTCTAACGAAGTTCTAAAATTGCTTTTATACACTCATACCCGACCAAACTGCACCAAGTCTCTTTGCATTATAGTTTCGTATCACAATGAATAACAAATAATTGACAAAAACAACAGAAAACAGTGAAAAATAATATTTCGTGTTTGTGAGCTTCTTTTTTTCGCGAATCGTGATCGGATATAGGTACATGGCATGACATTGCTAGCGCTAGCTTTTTGTTTTTCCTATTATCATCAATTAATTATTATTATCAATTATATAATAATTATATTCCAAATATCCTTTCAAACCCTGAGTAAAATGTTTTCAAGGTATTTTTTAATGTTTTTTTAATGATTTATTACATGTTGTTAAGAGGGCTATCGGAGTCCAGTGGCGCCCTCGTCACAGTAACAAAGATTTCTCAATAAAGAAAGCCTAAATTAAAAAAGTGCTCAACAGATAAACTACAAAAGCCTTCAAGCCATTGTTATACAATACTTTTATAGGTTCTAAACATTCCACTTCTAGATAATTTCGAAAAAGAAAAAAAATGGCCCCTTTTGTTTTTAAAAAGGGGCCATTTTTTTTCTTTTTTCAAACTTTGTATGTTTAGTCAGAGTTTAGACCTTTAAAAAACCTATAAAAGTATTCTATGAAAATAGCTTGAAGGCTTTTGTAATTTATCTGTTGAGCACTTTTTTAATTTAGGCTTTCTTTATTGAGAACTCTTTATTATTGTGTCGAGGGCGCCACTGGACTCCGATATAGCCCTCTTCAATGATAACGTTACAGCATATGAAAGATGCCGGCTTCATATCAGATGAGTGCCTTGTGAAACCCTTGGAGGCTCAGAAGAGTGACCTACTACTCGTACACACCAAGAAGTATTTGAAGAGTTTGAAAGTAAGCTCTATTTATTTGTTCTACACACTAGGGATTGCAATCCAGCAGCATTTTCAATCCAGCTGGATTTTTGCTGGATCGACATAAATCCAGCTGGATCCAGCGCGGATCCAGCAGTTTATATATTTTTTAAAGAAATGAATCTTTAAAATCTATTATTTTCTTATTCTATTATTATTTTCTTTTAAATACTTAAGAATCCTTTATTGTTTCTACTGATTAAACAAATTAGTCAAACTTCTTACACATTTAGGTAGTAAAATCTAACTTTAGTGAAGAAAGGACATCTTGTTAGCTAATATGTCTATGCAGTGTGGGTGTGGTCAAGTGCAAACCACTCGACATCTATCACAACACAACCAGCATCCTCAACCTTAGACAATTTATATAGGGACGAGTTACGCGTGTCATTCTACTAACAAACATTTCTGCCACTTTTTGCGGGGGGCGAGGTAACATAAAATCCGCAACTTTGGATTTTATTCCCCATAAGTTTAGATTATAATTTTGAATGTTAAAAATCATGAAAAGTAGTCTCGTGTGAACCCCAGCCCAAACGTTCTAAGTTCAAAATTATTGTTTCGCTATTATAGGCTGTCTCGTTTAGTGATAAGGTATAAAATTGGGTGTAAATGCACAAAATCAATTGTTTTTATACCGTGGCAGAGGGGAAATGCTACCGCAAGGCGAGTCCCTATATAAATTGTCTAAGTCCTCAACCAATGGAAGTGCATGAAAAGATATACTGGGTGATTAGTTGATTACACTTACCAAATTACCAAACCTGCAACGGTAAAAAAAATCTGCTGTTTTAAACATTTGAGCCAAGTAGGCAACTAGGCATTGCAGTAAAAAATTTGGAAAGTGATTAAAATATCACTTGTGTAGAATCCTTCTGATATTCAGGCTGTTTTTTAGAGGGACTAACATCGAAATCGCGAAAAAAATTATCTGTTGTCACATTCAGTAGGTTTGCAGTTTTGCTGGTTGTTCAGTTTCGTTGAAAACCGTCAGCATTATTAGATAGATAAACAATTTATTTGAATAAGTAAGGTTTAAACAGAAGTGACGTGGCGCGGACGTGACGCGGGCGGGGTCCGGTAATATGTATGTATAAACCTTATAGTACGCAGCATAGCGTCGTTTGAAGAATTAGATCCTAGAGATTTTCCTTTACGACAAAAACGACGCTATGTTGCGTACTGTAAGGTTGAATATTATGTTATTTTGACTATCCGCCACCGGCACGCGTCTCTTCTGTATTAACAGCACCTAACACACATAAAATTAAGAAGAAAAATATATACGGTCGAATTGAGAAACCTCCTCGTTTTTTTAAGTTGGTTAAAAATAAGAAGAAAAGAAAGAAATTCTCTAAGAACACACTAGATACACTGAGATATATTATTAAGAAGTACACTGCATGAATGTGGATAAGATGAGGTTTCTGCCTGTGTGCCTATTAACTATGCATCCAGTTGCAGGTGGGCAAATTTTTAAAAGCTTTTTAAAATTTGATATAACAATTTTCTTTTGCAGTGGAGTACAAAGGTAGCGATGATAGCAGAAGTACCTGTGATGGCGTGCCTTCCCAACATTCTTGTACAATACGCGTACTTGAGGCCCATGAGGTATTCTTTTCTATTTTTTATTTATAAATTACATGGACTCTCGCTTGTGTTGTGCACTGCATTTCCGTCAGTGTCAAGTGGTTTGCGGGAGTATCTATCCCGTCTCAAGGATTGTGAAGCTTTGTGAAGGCTCAAACGCCACACACCACGCGAAAGACAAGTGCTCACGGCAAAACCTGCAACGTGACACACTATTATTAAACTGTAACAGAAGAAGAAGAAGATGTGAGTGTGTCAGATATTTACAAATAAAAGGTTACAATATGGTGTTTAGGTGTCCCTGAATCGAAATAACGGATTTTTATTTTTTTTGCCTTGTTTGAGTATCATGCAAAAACTATTGGACGTGCATATGATAAGGCTATGTCACGCCTGTTATCTCGTTCGTTCGCGCCCAAATAGAAAGACTGCAAAGGCGCGATAGTGCTGTATCACGATGCCATACTATCAAAAACCTACTAAGATTTTTACTGTAGTAGGGATTAGTAGGGAACTGTAAAAGGGGCATTTACAAAAGACCAGCGATGGTCAAAGTGGCACAGGTGAAAGCAATATCAAAATTATCAGATTTTTCTATCCATTATTTCTCGAGTTACCTAGGAGTTACCTATTTGAAGAATACTGAAAAATAAAATATTGGTTGAATGAGATCTTATTCCTTTGCCTGATTGGCTTTTCTATTGTATTTGACTGTTTTTATTTTTAATTTTATTGAGGCCAAGGTATTATAGCCATTCATCCGTTTTTCAGAAAATTCAAAAGTAAATTAAAAATAGAAATATCGGTCAAAAATTAAATCGGAAAAATAAGTGTCTCTTATTTTTTAACCAATTTTTATATTTTTCATTAAAAACAGGTGGTTAAAAAAAATTAAATATTGTCAATTGCAGGCTACAAACGGGTGGGTCAATCCTAGCAGGTAAGCTGGCGCTGGAGCGAGGCTGGGCCATCAACGTCGGCGGCGGGTTCCACCACTGCAGCGGCGGGCGCGGCGGAGGCTTCTGTCCCTACGCGGACATAACCCTGCTCATTAAGATGCTCGTCCTGAACAGCCTTATACAGAACGCTATGATTGTCGACCTCGATGCCCACCAGGTGTGTTCACTGTTAGAAGCATTATCTTATTTTGAAAGAAACAAAAATCTTTATTCACCATTAAAGGTACACACGAAGCAACAGTACAGTCAGCAGCAATAAGTTATAAACACTTTAGTGCAACGACGTACTATCAGTTTAAAATAACAATGTGCATGACCTCACTCGCAAATGTGATGTCACTCAATCCGATTGAGTGACATCACAT
This sequence comes from Agonopterix subpropinquella, assembly GCA_922987775.1. Lineage (NCBI taxonomy): Eukaryota > Metazoa > Arthropoda > Insecta > Lepidoptera > Depressariidae > Agonopterix > Agonopterix subpropinquella. The sequence continues at coordinate 15,444,147 of OV277709.1, read as the reverse complement.
TTGCGGTCATGCACATTGTTATTTTAAACCAATCGCATGAACTTCACTCGAGTCATTCAAATGATTATCTCCTTTGCATAGAGTCTACATTCCTTTCTCAACCGAGTGAAGTTATCCAACGGCCCTTCAAGGTCATGCACACTGTTATTTTAAACTGATAGTGATAGTAGAACAAAAGTGTATACAACTTATTGCTGCTGATGGTACATTAAAAGAAATAGTAGGTAGTAGCGGTGTGTGCCGCGACGGTGAATAGGACACGACTCAACGTAGTGCCTTACTTGGTAAGCAAGGCGTTGGTTTTCTGCCGTGCCTGACAGAGCTGCAGTGCAATTTTGGGGACTGGCAAGGCAGCAACACTTTGACCCAATGGGATCTTTTCTGTTGTATATTTATTTCTTCAACGTTCAAGAACGTCTTAAATGAAAGAGGCAATACCGTTCAGGGGAAGAAACCTATGATCTTCCGGTTTTGGATAACCATCTCTCAGGAGGAACATGCGTTTAGCCGCCAAGACATCACAGTCACAAAGGATATGTTCCATGGTTTCCTCCTCCTCTCCGCACGCTCTGTAACTGGGATCCAGGGTAAGGCCTATGGGGCCCTTCGGGTCCAATACAATAACGCGTTCCGGGTGTTGGTGGGGCTGCCCCGATACTGTAGTGCATCAGGAATGTTTGCAGAGGCGCGTGTCGACTGCTTTTATGCCACTATGCGCAAGAGATGCGCATCCCTGGTGCGCAGGGTTCGGGCCAGCCCCAACAGCATCCTGAAGATGATAGGGGACAGGGTTGACTGCCCCTATGTGCTTCACTGCTGTGGACTACATGTTCCCAGCAGCTAATTACCTACATGTATGTATAATTACTAACAATAGAATAGATTAAGTGTGTACCTACAAATAAAATTATGAGTCTTGTTACTTGAAATAAATATATGATTGATTAAGCTTCATCTTGTGCATCATCGTGCCTGTGACGTAGTGCCCAGTGAGGGCTCCAACTATGGCTCGAACTTTGCTCCTGCTGTTGTTCAGTATAAACTTTGGTATTTGTTGATGGACGCATTAACATTCAGTAGATTTAATTTTAGTAAGGAACGTAAGCAGTGGCCGAAACCGTAGGTACGCCTAGCGTTGAAAGCTATATCCACTAACTATATCTAATCATTTAATTCTTTTTGTTAAGTTTGGTTTTTATTTAGTGGTTCAAAGATAACGGAATAATGTTAAATCTAAGCAAATGTTCGCCCTTTATTATCGAAAAGAAAAGGATGATCGTTTAGTATTCGAGAAATAACTTAATTATCAAATTAAATTCAACCTTCATAAGTCTTATGTATGACCGAGTCTTCATAAAATTGTCATAGTGACTGACGACCTTTTTCTGAACGATTATGTGTAAACAGATATGGTGGGCAGACCATATCAGTGGCTCTATCGGCCTCTGCATGGATTTTCTTAAAATGTAATATTGTTTGTAGGGTAACGGCTACCAACGTGACTTCATCGGCGTGCCGGAGGTGTACATAATGGACGTGTACAACCGTTACATTTACCCCAAGGACCAGGAGGCGAAGCAGGCTATCAGGAAGAAAGTGGAGCTCGGCAATAAAGTCGAGGATATGGAGTACATGGTTAAGATTAGACCGTGAGTTCCCTCTAGTAACTATTTTGTGAATTTTTACTCAATGGTAAAGAGTAGGTAGGTAACCCGCGGTGTCGTGACTTCACCTTAACTCTAGTGTCCGAACGGAATAGAGGAAGTGACATGAGTTGTCAAATGAAACCGTTTTTGGACGTTTTCAGGAGTCCTCGGCAGGGTAAAAATTCTATTTCTGTGTATAATTATCAATCTAACGTGAAATCGTGGATAATTTAAGGAAAAAGTGTTTAGTATATATCACAAAATTATCTACGATTTCACTTTATGTTCACAATTATTCACAGAAACCGAATTTTTAACAGGACTTTACATCCCCAAAAACGGTTCTATTGCCTCGCGTCACGTATCTCTTTCTATTATACAGTGATGTCGCTAGGTACATCTCGCTCTCTCAGTTGTCAATGCCTCTCTTCCGCAGTATAATACCTTAATGGTCCGACCAAGGAAGGTGGCATAGGTATTGTCTGTACCTGGAGAACAGACTGCCTTACAAGATTAAACAAGAAAATACTCCTAAGCGGTCGGTAATGCCCGTCCTTTCTTAAATTTCCGTCGTTGTTTCCGACGTCAACGTTGTACCTTTCTAGTCCAACGACAAAAATTGATAGAAAGGGACAAAAGTAAAGTCGGAATCATCGACGACGGACACGTATGAAAGAAGTACGAAAGAAGGATGAAGATTAATGGGCGATGTTCGTGTTTCAATACTTGCAAGGAGGATTACTATCCATTGGTTTATATCCATGGTCCGACCCGCCCGAGCGTTGGCTTCGACCACCTTGCCGCACTCGACTCGGTTAAACGCAGAGCCAGGAGGCTCATTAGCGACAGTAAGCTGGTGGAGACCAAGCTTCATAGCCTAGCCCGCCGCCGCCTGCTTGTCGGTCTTCTACAGATTGTACTTCGGTGAGTGTGCCCAAGAGCTAAATGAGCTCATCCCACCTTCCCCTTTCTACTATCGGACTTCCAGACGCACCGCGGGTTATCATCCCTTTTTGGTTGACATCCCGCATATCCGCACCAAGCGCCATTCCGATTCTTTTAAAATGCGCACACACAGCCAAGGAGTGGAATGCCCTGCCTGCGTCAGTATTTCCGAGCACTTACAACCCGAATTCCTTTAAAGTACGAGTGAATAGGCATCTTCTGGGTAAGCTCGCTACATCTTTGACACCATCTTCGTCCTGAGGTCTGGATTGAGGTCAAGAGCAAACCCATACTTAATAGAAAAAAATAAAAAATAAAACTTCACCTTCGGCCAAAAAAGCACCTTCGTCCACATATTCGGCTTGGCTAAAATCTGCCGATGTTTCAACCAAAGGCAAACTGAAAGCTTGCAAAGTTTCAAATCGATACGATAATTAGAAGTAGGTTAAAATCGATTTCCCAGATTTTCTTACATACTAAGTTTATTATATAGTTGCATACGAGGTGAAGCTAATAAAAGCGTGTTAAAAAGGAGGTGACCCTGCAGTGGGTCAGTATGGGCTGATTTGATTGATTATATCCTTTACCTTTTTGTAGAAACCTGAAAGCGGCTCTGAAGGAGTTCAAGCCAGATATCTTGGTGTACAACGCTGGTACCGACATACTGGACGGTGACCCTCTCGGCAACATGAGAATTAGTGAATACGTAAGACATTCATCTCTTTTAGTCGCTGGCGCAGGAGTCAAAATAGCGTTTTGTGAACCAAAGATTTCCTTTGGCACGTCCAAGTCCAGGCTAGATTCAATGTGACTAGATAATTTGTGTGACATTGTCCAATATATAAAAAAAATTAAAATGGAAAAAGACTTGTTTCTGGTACGGGGACACCCCTTAATTTTTATTAGGTATTATTATTTATTATTATTTATTTTTGTTTGTTTTTTATTCCAGATTCGAATTCCACATCTTTGATTTATGCGAAAACGATACCAAACTTGACTTAGTATCTAAACTTATGCAGATACTAACCTCGGACTTATATGTATTAAGATCAGACTATCAAACTTAAAAGTTGTTAAGTTTGATAGTCTGATCACCCTCTTAAAAACCGCCGGCATATTAAAGGCCCTGTATAATGTCCAGTTATTTGCCATTTCTACGTTCAAGAGGTTTTAGGAAATAACAAGAAAATGTTTATTACAGGGTATCATAAAAAGAGATGAATTCATATTCGAAACATGCAAGCGGCACAACATTCCGATAGTGATGCTGACTAGCGGCGGATATCTCCCCAAAACAGCCAGGATAATCGCAAATTCCATCATGAACCTGCACAAGAAGGGACTCATCACTGGCAACACTGGACTGAGCGTACATTGAGTGTTACAATATAATATTTTACGAGTAAAATGGGGAAACTTAAAGTTTCACCCGTTTGTGATTTTTAGATCTCAGTATTTTTTTATTAAGTGCCAATGTTATTTGTTTTTTTATCCGACTGCGGCGAAGCTAAAGAAAGGGTAAAAATTTAGAGTAAATTAATTGTTTTATCTATTTAAATTAATTATGTGATATAGATATTGTAGTTTGCTTCGGCATTTATTTTTTCAAATAAAATTCTATTTTTCTTCTAAAAAGTTTGTGTTATTTGAATAAAAAAATGGTTTAAGTATAATGAAGATGTTTATTAAAAGTTTACAGCAAAAGCTAATAAATAACACGTTATTGACACAATTTTTTTATATAATAATATAATTAATTAATCAATCATGATTACCACAACATAATATTTATGAATTAGATAATCAACTGAAGTGATAAATCTTTAACACGAAAATAAAAACAATTGCTGAATGATGCTTTCGTGAAATAAAATAACGAGAAGTTAAATAATAATAAAAAAACAAGGGGCCAATTAAGGTCTGTAAACTAGGTACATTTTGTCGAGTCGTCGAGAAGAATACCTACATTTTGAGGCCTTATCTACAGGGTGAAATTGATATCATTAGCATCCTTTTAAACTTAGAGTCTACCCATCAAACTGAACAACTTTTACTATGGGAGCAAACCGATCGGAGCAACTAAAAAATCAGCTGTCCCGTACTAAACTGCAATGCCTACTCGACTCAAATGTATGCAGCAGCTTATTTTTTTTTTTGCTCCGATCGGTTTGCTCCCATAGTAAAAGTTGTCCAGTTTGATGGGTAGACTCTTAGTTTAAAAGGATGCCAATGATATCAATTTCACCCTGTATATGCTATATCAACCAAAGAAAATCAATCGTCTATGTGACAATATGAATATGATGGAAATCAAATAGTGTACCTAAGTGCGAATTTTGGTTATGGATGTTAGTGTTTATGTGCTGAGAAATTTCTAATGGATAATTATTTTCTAATGAACTATACTTTGTTCCAGATATAATTTTAAGACTATTTTGATTCAAAGAAATAGGTCTGTCTATCAAAGCACACGCCAAGAAAATTAAATTACCTAGTCTCTTAAAATGATGTTGACTATACGCAAAAAATAGAAAATAAAAATGTCCCACCGAATGAGTTGAGCCGCTTGAATCTCACCTGCAGCACGGAATATCATTTTTTCACGCTCTATCCTTTTCTGTCGCTCAGGAACATAATTTGCTAGAGCAAGAAAGGTCGCAGTAGGTACCTACTGCTGGTTATGTCGCATTCCCGCTATCTTTCTCGCTCTAGGAAGTGACGTTCCTGAGCGACAGAAAAGGATAGAGCGTGAAAAAATGCTATTCCGTGCTGCCAGATGTGTTTCGACCCTAACCCTATACCCTCGCCATGAGGGTAGGCCTGTGCCCCACTCATCATCATCTTATTTAAGAGCTACGCTCTTGTCGGTGGAGTATGGTGGTGTGCCCCACTAGTGGGCAATAAAACAGATAGGTACTAGGTACACTTACTGATGATTTGCCAAAAAGCTAAAATAGAAATCGTAATATCTTTTAATTATTATAAAATGGAACGAAGTATATGTACCTATAAGAATTCCCCCTTCCCGCTTTACATCGCGGTACGTTTATCTAGTGGTAGTATTGAACTGGGCGTAATAATCGTCGGTGGGCGTGTTGTTGTAGACCACCTCGTGGAAGTATTTCTCTTTCTCCTTCTGCTGCAGCGCCAGCAGTTGGTTCTCTTCCATGAGCTGGCGAGCTATCTCCCTGGAGATGAATTAAAATTACAGTCAGGTCATTATTTTAATACCAGCGCCCTAGCAATACTTATAAAACAGTTCCGTGCCTGACTGACAGAACGCACAACCTAAACCGCTGAAGGCTGAAGATAGGAAACATGTTTGGATTGTAATTATTTATCTTCTAAAGAGGATGTAGGGGTGCAATAAGAAAGGATTTTTCGCTAATTCTGATTTCACGCGGAAGAAAAGAAGTGGCGGGCAAAAGCTAGCCAGTCACTTTCAAGAATTTGACCCTTTGGAATTACCCATTGTACAAATTAGTTATTTAGGTATATTCAATTTGATCATGTAGCGTAGGTTAGCTATTTTGATAACATGTGACATTGCTACTAACGCTGTCATGCCTTAAGTTTCCTGTGTGCTAATTAATATCCAAAAGAGAGTAAAGGCGCGACAAACCTTTCTCGCGCGTATCTAGGCCCTCTGGAGCAACATACAGTTTTTTTTTGTCAATCATGTCCTACCTCCTCTTCCTACGGTCCTCGATGTCGAGACGCGCCACCTCGCGCTGTATCAACTTGGCCAGTGCCTCCCACTCCGCCTCTTATCTTGTCCTCAGCGTCACGCTAAGTCCTCTGGAGTAACACAGGAAAAATGACTAACCTCCTCTTCCTACGGTCCTCGATGTCGAGGCGCGCCACCTCGCGCTGTATCGACTTGGCCAGCGCCTGCCACTCCGCCTCCATCTTGTCTTCAGCGTCACGTTTAGCCTGAAACCATTCCTTTTATTTATATTTTCCTTACAAAACCACCAAGGCACACCTAGCTTAGAATAAATGGCTCTATATCTTCCTGTGGGTGCCGTACCTATAAAAAAGTCTCCTGCTACAAAGAAAACAACATAATATTAACTTAACTTTTTGACATTTTGTTTCGAAACAAAATTGTGTAGTGGATTATTAATATTGTTACAGCCTACGAGTTACAGCCATGTTGTGTGATTTTAAATCAAATTAGAGAAAAATTAAGCCAGGACGGGTTTTGAACCCGCAACCGAGAGCAAGACTTAATTTTTCAATCTTTATTTCGATTTAACATTGTATAGGGCGACACCACTTTGTTTCCATGTTATGTGTAATGTTTGCTAAAAACAAGCGCAGACACTGCTTAAGGTATATTACTTCTTTTGTAATTCCATTGTAATAAAAAGCCACCTTCCTTTTTTGTAAACCACTAGGTAGCAATCCATCCCGAAACCTAAAATTGAACGTTGCTGTAGCAGTGTATAAGAGTATAAAAGACGTTACCTTAGAAGCAGCCATCTGTTCCTTCTGTGCCGCGTAGAACTTCTTCAACTCCTCCTGGTTCATGCCCTTGTACATGAAACCTATGGCTCTGCAAATATCAGTAAAGTCATCATCATTATCAGCCTATAGGTATGTCGTAGGTAATTGATACTCTTTCTTATACTGTGCTATAGGCTACGCTATAGGTATACGTCCCACTGCAGGGCCTACCCTCAGGGAGGGTGTATGGGCGTTAGTCCACCACGCGTTTCCAATGCGGATTGGTAGACTTCATATACGCATCGGAATGTCCTTCACCGAATGCACGTTTCCTCTACGATATTTTCCTTCGCCGTTTGAGAGCAGTCGGTATTACGTACATAAGTTAGAAAAACTCATTGATACATAGCATGTCATTCGTGTGGATTTTCCTGGCCCTCAAATTGGGTTTTCATATCTCCGCAACGCGCCACCAAAACACAGTTCAGTATCAGTTATTTGCTTTTATTGACTAGGTATCATTTAGTGGAAGCAACTAATGTTACTGGCGTAGAATTCTGGCTGGTTTCCCCGCAGAAGGAGCACTTGGTGCAAGTGTCACAGCAGTTTATACGTCACCTGTTCTTTCCGAGCGCACTCTTGGCCACGTCGGGGTTCTCGGTGAGCATGTCAGAGGTCAGGTTGTTGTACATCTCCGCCGTGTTGTCGGCTTCCTCTTGCTCTTTCATCACTTGCTCCAGCTGCTTCTTCTCAGTTGCCTGATAAATCATCAATCCCTTAGTTTTTAGTATCAGCTGGTTTGTCCCATTATAATCTTAATAACGTTCCAACAAACCATGGTCTGCCCCTTTAGTATAATTTCTCTACTCGCATGTGACGCGCCTTCCCTACATAGAAAATGACCTCTTCCGGTGCTTCTCTGAGAGCGAAACCGCGATATGTAGTATGGAAAAAAGTCGAACCGCGCGCAAATGGAGAAATCATACCAAAGTGGATGGACTTTAGTCACATATCCTAAGAAACAACAGAAAGGGAGTGCTTACTGTGTCCCCCCACACAATATGTGACTGTTTTCATATTAATCGGCTCTTCGGGTTCAGTCGGCTCCGGCAGTCGACGACCCGGTTGGTGTAATGGTTACCACGCCGGACTGCCAAACCAGGGTCCTGGGTTCGAATCCCGGTTTGGTCATGGATGTTTATATGTTTGTGCCGTTGTTGTATGGTTTCCATAATAAACAGCCTATAAATAGTGCTTTCTTGGGATCATTACAATGTATGTGCCTGTGAGCGTTATTTTATTTATTATTGTTTTCATATTAATCGGCTCTTCGGGTTCAGTCGGCTCCGTAGCGTCGCAGCAGTGATTTTTAAAAGTTTTTATACGTGATTCAAAACGCAGTCTTGAAGAGATGCAGGCTTTTGCCAAAGTAAAGTATGGTAGCGACAACAGCTCTGCCGACATAATAAGTGATAGACTTCTGGTCTGAGGTATAAAAGGTTAACTGGTGCACTTACCCACGGAATATATAAGAGTACCTATACACTTACCAATGCTTCGTTGTATCGCAAGTTGGCCTGCCCCAGTCGGTAGCGACATTCTCGTTCCATCTTGTCCAGATCGCCTGCGCGGGCGTCGCGGGCTTTGATCGCCATCTACGAATAATTAAATTTTTGTTTCACAATCTTCACATCAGACGATCGGAAATTCGGCACATTTTGATATAAACTGTGTGCTTAATCTGTGTACCCGGTGAATTTGACTTATGAAAATGGACTAAGGCTGTAGGTATGTAGGAGATAAATGGATTGGAATAAAGATCTCGAAGCTAGGCCCTCACCATATAAGCAGCTTCGGCCTTCCTGCGCTCGTCCTCGGCCGCCGCCCGCTCCTGCACCTGCTGCTCCAACCAAGAGTTCTTCTGAGCTGCCATCATCTTCTTGCGCTCCTCGTACAACAGGTCCCTACCCTCAAAACTGCAGGGGGTCGAGGAATAAAGACCTTGAAGCTTGGCACTTACCATGTAAGCAGCTTCGGCCTTCCTGCGCTCGTCCTCGGCCGCGGCCCGCTCCTGCACCTGCTGCTCCAACCAAGAGTTCTTCTGAGCTGCCATCATCTTCTTACGCTCCTCGTACAACAGGTCCCTACCCTCCAAACTGCAGGGGTCAAGGAATAAAGACCGCGAAGCTAAGCCCTAACCATATAAGCAGCTTCGGCCTTTCCGCGCTCGTCCTCGGCCGCGGCCCGCTCCTGCACCTGCTGCTCCAACCAAGAGTTCTTCTGAGCGGCCATCATCTTCCTGCGCTCTTTGTACAACAGGTCCCTACCCTCAAAACCGCAGGGGGTCAAGGAATAAAGACCGCGAAGCTAAGCCCTAACCATATAAGCAGCTTCGGCCTTTCCGCGCTCGTCCTCGGCCGCGGCCCGCTCCTGCACCTGCTGCTCCAACCAAGAGTTCTTCTGAGCGGCCATCATCTTCCTGCGCTCTCCGTACAACAGGTCCCATCCCTCAAAACTGCAGGGGATCGAGGAATAAAGACAGCAAAGCTAGGCACTCACCATATAAGCAGCTTCGGCCTTCCTGCGCTCGTCCTCAGCAGCGGCCCGCTCCTGCACCTGCTGCTCCAACCAAGAGTTCTTCTGAGCTGCCATCATTTTCTTGCGCTCCTCGTACAACAGATCTTCACCCTCAAACCTGCAGGGGGACAATGCTTTAAGATACATAAATATCATGGAGAGTTGTAACGGTTTCTAGTCCCGATCAAGCATCATAATCTAGTCAAGACAAGGAAGGGAAATTGTATTGTTATGGATGACTAGATAATGATATAAATACCCATAGTTGTGTTATTATATGTATACAACATCCATGACTTGGGTACCTACAAATATATTTATAAATTCGAACCCGCGACCCATGGATTTACTTACCTAACGCTACCTCTGTCTTCTATATTTACTTTTACTTATGAGGGTCTGTTTCACCATTTCTGGATAAGTTCTTAATAGCTTACCTGACAGTTCATTAAAAATAATTTTGTATGAAAGAAATGTCAAACGATTTGTCCGATAAGCTATTAAGAACTTATCTAGAAGTGGTAAAACAGGCCTTGTTTTAATGTCGAAGAAGCAAAAGAGTGTAGGTATGTCAGATAACAGCTGTTGTCCCTGTCTAGTCGAGTTGTAGTCAAGCGTTTGTCTTTGTATAATGGTCAGACGGGGCTAGATATAGTTAGTGGAAATAAATGTGTCAAATGTTATTGTAATTTGTATCACAATGGATCTTGCCGTGATTCTCAATGAAAGTTGGCGGTAATCCAGACTTGGGCTTCTTACAGCTCTAACTGACTAACTTGATCTGTTTAGATTCTCTTTGGGCAAATTTAAAAGAAAAATTGGCGAACTGCTTCTATAAAGATAAATGTTGTTTCCTTTTTACTATTTGTTACTAGTTTATTGTATCGTCTCTTGTGTGTTTTGCAAAATTTTTTAAGTTTTTGTTATTAAGTTGTGGATCTCTAGGTCTGTTTGTTATAGTGTTTGTTTATAAGTTCATTTGTGACTGTTTGTAATCCCAAATAAATAAAAAAAAAAAAAAAAAAAAACTATTCTTTATAAGACACGATATTGTAATTTCCCTTCATTTGTTCGAAGAAGTTACTTCAAGGAAAGACCGGAATGTTTTCTAAGAAAATACGAGTACCTAATGTAGATTCTTTATCGGATCATCATTAATTAATGACTTCCTGCTTTGGAGGTGTCCATGGTATATTTCATAGGAAGTCAATTTGTGCAGGCATCAGGTGGTTCTAAGACCTGAGGCGTGTTCAGGCCAAATCACTCTGATGAGAAGATGGTTCACTAAATAGCGACTACCAATCGGTACCGGGCCCTGTACAGGCTGTAGGCTCTTTCTCATTCGTAAAACAGCCACTGGGTACACTCTTGCGAGAACTTCTAAAGAAAATTACTACTGATCGAGAACATGAAGGGCATCCACACTCTTGTTCTTGGCCTTTCTCGTCTGATATCGGCGATAAAGTAGTGCAGGCTTTAAGAGAAGGCCTGTGCAGTGGTATGCGTATCGTATGCCTGGACCTGCAGTGTATTTTTGATGATTTTCTTGAGGTTATCCGTCGCGGTGATTTGAAGTCCTTAGACAAGGACTTTACACAAGGACTTCGCATCAGCGCGCTGTTAGAGCGACGGTAAAATTGTGCTTGATTGTTTAACATTACTGCTTAGTGACCGATGACATTTGAAAAGACTGGAATGTCAGCGGCAATGTATGGCAGCCGAGCACAACTGAAGCATACTAAGGTGACATAAGAGACGTGCCATTTTTGGGTTTTGTTGTTGTATTACGTGGTGAGTCCATGTCCCATGTGTATGGAATGTCACTGAGGTTAACGACGTTAACGTATCTACTATACAGGTATACAAATACCACTATAAAAGGGTAATATATAATCAATATTATCTATCTATTTATTCTATACTAGCGGCCCGTCCCGGCTTCGCACGGGTGGACGTCTAATCTTTTCTAGCAATAAATATAGCCTATGTTACTCAGGGTGAATGCAGCTTTCTAATGGTGAAAGAATTTTTTAAATCGGCCCAGTACTTTTTGAGCCTATTCATTACAAACATACAAACATACAAAAATAGGTACAAATCTTTCCTCTTTATAATATTAAGTGTAGATTCTATTTTTAAATTTATTTAGGGGGTTTCGAATACGTAATGGAACGAACGCATTAAGACAATTTTTAGATTTTTTGTCTGTTTATCTGTGGGTTTGTCTTTGTCTGTTCATTTGTGCACGCATCACTTAAAAACTACTGAACCGTTTGGGCTGGGGTTCTCACAGAAGTGCATAGTTTGGATTTACATTTAGGTATTGTTTCATCGCAATCGGTCCACTCAATCCAAAGATATAAAAAATCAGTGGTCTGCGTGTACGCAGTCGCGGGTGCCGCTAGTTATTATTATAGTTGTGAATTTAGTAAGTGTGACTAACTTCTGTGCACTGGACATGCCGACTGGCTCTCCATCTGAGGCGCGCGGTGGAAGCTGCTTCTTGAGCACATCGGGGTCGTTCAGGTCGAACTCGCGCCGGTCCTCGGGCCGCTGGTACTTCTGTCTGAACGAGTCTATCTCTACACCGATGCGTCGGCGCTCCTGTTCACATCAAAGTGGTTGTTTTAAAAAAAATAATGATTTGGAGGCAAGTTAGTGGTCTATTGCCGTGGAGGCCTCTCACGAATAAGCGATATGAAAGCAGACCTGTGCTCTGCAGAGAGACTTATTTAGAGTGATGGATGGTAATGAATGGCTTTAGGACATTTTATTTTCGGAGGTCACTCTCACGTCCTTCTCCTATGCATGCCGATGAAACTGGAGACCGGTTAGGTTAGGCGTCCTACGTCAGAGAGGAGGAACCGTACCCGAAAGGGATGTTATGTCACACAGCTCTGGACGAAGGTTTGACGACGCGCGCTAAACTGCTGGCGCGCGCGGCTCCATCAGTGGTTAAAGATCCCACATAACCAGACACCTCCCATAAGGAGCCGGGTATCTTTCCGACGATTTCGCACCAGACAAAAAAAAAGTTTAGGTTACTAACCTCTTTCTCCCTAGCCTCGAGCACGACACTCAGGTTGCTGTCCTTGATCATCTGGTGCGCGAAGGCCAACTTCTTGCGCTCCGCGTCATTTTGCTCCACTCGTTTCTTAGCCACTTGACGCTCCCGGAACGTTAGGTTATGTAAGGTTAGAAACCTCTTTCTCCATAGCCTCGAGCACGACTCTCAGGTTGCTGTCCTTGATCATCTGGTGCGCGAAGGCCAAATTCTTGCGCTCCTCGTCATCGCGCTCTCCGCTACTTGAAGCTCCAGGAACGTTAGGTCAGGTTACAAACCTCTTTCTCCCTAGCCTCGAGCACGACGCTCAGGTTGCTGTCCTTGATCATCTGGTGCGCGAAGGCCAAATTCTTGCGCTCCTCGTCATCGCGCTCCGCTCGCTTCTCCGCCACTTGACGCTCCAGGAACGTTAGGTCAGGTTACAAACCTCTTTCTCCCTAGCCTCGAGCACGACGCTCAGGTTGCTGTCCTTGATCATCTGGTGCGCGAAGGCCAAATTCTTCCGTTCCTCGTAATCGCGCTCCGCTCGCTTCTCCGCTACTTGACCCTCTAGGAACGTTAGGTCAGGTTACAAACCTCTTTCTCTCTAGCATCGAGCACGACGCTCAGGTTGCTATCCTTGATCATCTGGTGCGCGAAGGCCAAATTCTTGCGCTGTTGCTCCAGGAACGTTAGGTCAGGTTACAAACCTCTTTCTCCCTAGCCTCGAGCACGACGCTCAGGTTGCTGTCCTTGATCATCTGGTGCGCGAAGGCCAAATTCTTGCGCTCCTCGTCATCGCGCTCCGCTCGCTTCTCCGCCACTTGACGCTCCAGGAACGTTAGGTCCACCTGGAATTTGTGCTTGTGATGGGGAAAAATCATACAAATACAACACTTAGGGCCTGTTTCACCACTTCTAGAAAAGTTCTTTATTTTACTTATAAATAAAATGGACTCTTGCTTGTGCGTTAGCAGTAAATAAATAAATAAATAACGCTCACACATACATTGTAATGATCCCAAGAAAGCACTATTTACCGGGTCGTCAGTACGTTTCCGCCAGTGTCAAGTGGTTTAATCTCAACGATTGTGTTTGAGCAAAAACACATCTGAGAAGAATTGCGGAGCCCTATTGCAGGCTCAAACGAGAACCGTGCGGAAAAAACTGCTCGTGGCAAAACCTGCATCGTGACTCCAAGATAAGTTCTTAATAGCTTATCTGATAGATCATTTCACGTATTTCGTCTGTTTCATCACTTCCTGACAAGTGTCGGATAGCATATGCAACAGATAAATAGACCAGAACCCTATAATGTACCTATTTAAATTATTAGCCATATACCTCGATAGATAGGCTATGTAAAACATAACAGGAAGTGGTGATGGAGGCCCTACATTTTATTATAAAAACATTTTGTGTAAAAAAGTAGCCAAGACTCGCACTCTTAAAAAGTTATGAGATCTCATTTCAAGCCAAGTCGGGAGTAAGTTTTCATCTCGGACAAATAAAGTTATATGGCTTGGCCGACATCCTTATCCCATGTAGATTGTAGAGCTAATACCTATAAGTCAATATTACATCTCAGTCCTTATTTTGCCATTTAAATTGACTCTAAAGCCGTGGTGGTCCAGTGGCGAGTAACCTTGCCTGCTGTGCAGGAGGAATGGTTCGATCCCCGTCCAGGCCGACTCGTACCAATGAGTTTTTCGGAATTTATGTACGATTTGTAATTTGTAACACTACTGGCTTTTCGATGAAGGAAAACATCGTGATGAAACCTGCATGTACCTACTGTCCCTTACAAGTGGCGACGGGCTCACTCCCCGTCACACTGGACAGAGTTTTGCTACTAGTGAAACGTGGATATTCTGAAGTTTCAAAATATCTCTGACTACCCCCTCGGGGAATATAGTCGTGTGTGTGAATGTGTATTTTCTTTTCATTCACGGTAATGCAGGTTTCCTCACGATGTTTTCCTTCACCGCCGAGCTAGTAAATGATAAATACAACCGTACATAATTTCCGAAGAACTTAGTGGTACGGGCCTGGAATCGAACCGCGTCCTCATGATTGAGGCGCTAGCTCTCTTCCGTATGGGCTATCATCGCTCTGTAAGGTACGGTAAGGTACTGTTCGTGGTAAAAATTTTTTTTTTTCACTAAAACGGTGAAACATCTAAAGACTCTCCGGACCGGGGTACTTAACTTCGGTCGGCGATCGTTATGAAGTCAAAAAATAGTAAAAACTTACGCCAATTTTTCTGTTCCTCGCATTGAAGATCCTAGATCGCCTCTCCAGCTCGCATTGTCTTCGTCTCTCCCTATTCTGTGCCTCCTTACGATCTTGGTCGTTGGCTATCTGTAATTTCATCATTTTTGAAGCTAATCAATAAAAAAACTCGCTAAAAACCACGAAAATTAGGATACAAAATATTTGGCGCTAACGAACTGCTAACGAATAAACAAAAATCTTCGTTGTCATGGAAACGGTTTATTTTATTTTATGGCAATAAAAATGTTTTGAGGCACAGTTTTGAGGTTACAGGCCAGTTAAAAAAGAAACAAAATATATAAATAAGGTTTTTATGCAGTGTTTTTGTGTACAATAAGTCAGCGGTACCTACAATTATTTAAAAATTACTGCATTATTAATTATTCTTGATCTTAAAAACTGTAAAAAAAATTAAGGTCCCTTCTCAATTACTTAATCACATTTTTATGTAGTTGACACATTTTTCACTTTATACCACATTTCAGGTACCTATTTATTTTAAAAATGCTATTCACTGTAAGTTCACTGTACTTATGTATATGTATGTGTTTTTTTCATTATATACCTACAATGATCTGGCTACCTATCACCACTTGAATTTGATAGGTAGGTATAGGTGCTGTGTAGTGTAGCGCAGTTTCATTCTGAAATCCTTAATATGCTAAAGGCAAATAAAATACCTATTAGTAGGTATACCTACCTAATCTAGACGTACTCTAACGCGAACTAAAGGTGCTTATATACTGTGTTTTATAATTGTTTCACTGATCATCCATAATACATATCCAGCCAGCATACCATAGGTAGTGGACGTCTATCGGCTGATATGATGAGGATAATATTGATAAGAGGACGAGCATTTACCCGCGACTTCGTCCGGATAAATTATATACCAGATTTTAAGTCAGATCATAAGCTATCAAACAAAAAAAGGTTCATCAAAATCGGTTCAGTAGTTTTGGCGTGATGTTCGAACAAACAAACACACAAACAAACAAATAAACAAACAAACAGACAGACAAAAAATCCAAAAATTTGTGATTTGGAATCAGGGACATCTAAAAACCATTTCGTAATCTTTTTTTTGTAAATATCTTCAATGTACAGAGTATAATGTACTACAGAGTACAGACACACTTCTGTTACAGTTTTATAATAGTTTTGATATTTATATAGTAATGTTACTACATTGTAGCACAATGTAGTAATATTACTACACGTCGACCAAACGGGTAACAAATGGTTGTATGGGAAGATAATACCAAATTATATGAATAAATAAATAAGTAAAAATCGTTTATTTGTGTTCCAACTAGCGGAGTATGGCCAATCTCACCATTATTCGTGAGAGGATGCCTTTGCCCTGCAGTGGGATCCTACAAGCTATAACTTAACTTTAAGTAGCTTCAATTATTTGGTTCTGGCTAATCTTTTCACTACCTATAGCATCAGTGATTCTCATATGATATATACAGATAATATGCTGACACTTTTTAAAGGGGATGTTCAGACCATCAAACTGAATAACGTTCTCTATGGGAACAACATCGAAATTGCGAAAAAAAAATCAACTCTTCCATACAAAACTGCAAACCTACTCGAGCCAAATGTATGGGACAGCTGATTTTTTTTCGCGATTTCGGTGGTGGTCCCGTAGAGATAGTTGTTCAGTTTGATGGTCTGATTATCTCCTTAAAAAAGTGTCAGCATATTAAGAAGGACCCTGTATAGCTTATGCTGACACGAAAAGAAGTTTATTCGGTTAAGCTACTAATTAGCTTCAGCTTAAATGTCAAACAGAACTTGTAGTAATTAGTTGCCACACTTTGGGTTCGGAACCCTAAAAATGAATTAAATTGAAAATGCATGATGTAGTAGAAATTCCATTTTCTCATTGGTAACACTGCATGGGGCTTGCGCACTGTGCGTTATTTCGGCGGGACCACACTAGGTCTAGTGTAGTACCTACACAGAGCTCGCGTCGCGTGTACAAACAAGATTTCTTCATTCGTTCGGATGCCGAACTCCGCGACGAATGTGTGATCGAGCGTGCGCGTAAATTTATACCATTTTGTGAACGAAAATTGTTATCGGTTCCTTGCCCAGTGTTTCGTAATCACTGTTGATTGATTAAACAAAAAAAGTGTTTTCTATTTATTTGTGTTTCAAATTAAATTCATAAACAAAACGCGTACGATTGTGTAATGTGACGGAAGAATATGACAAGTGTTTTGAAAAAGTCCAGAGGAACAAAAGGAAAATCAGAATCCATGCAAGAAGATTTACCTTCAGGATGGGGGAATGTCTCCCGCGCTTACAAAACGGAAGAAACGGAGAAATTAATAAAATGCATTGATGACAACATTATTGGAAAGGGAAATTCGTATTGTGGACCCTATGGACGTAGAAAAGGTAAAACACTAATTATTTTTAATAGTTCCTGTCTCAAAACGTTTAATTTTATTAATTAAACAAAGTTGTAAAATTTTAAAATCCCTAGCAACAGATTAAACATTAAAATTTAATGCCATCGTGTTCTAATTTCCATGTTTTAGTAATATTTCTACATCTTTATATTTGGACTGATTGGAGAGCTATAAATAAAAAAACCAGATTCTGTTTGTCAAAACATCAGTTTGTTTAACCCGCTAGTTCGTAAAGCTATTGTTAAATAGCCAAGGTCACTTCGCCGATTTTACCGCGTTGTTTTATGCGTCTGTGCTCAACGACTGGGTGTTAAAGTTAAAATACATTTGAATTATTGGAAGTAATTTAACTATCTAATGCAACATAGGTATTATTTTACTTCCTTATTACGCGCTATGGTAAAAAAAAGACACTCAAAAGTATTCGGATTATTTAGGAATCAAATTGGGCTATTGGGTCAAACTTTAACAAACCACATGCACCACAAGATTAAATCTTTAACACACATCGTACAGAAGTAAAAAAAAACAACTTTTTAAACAATTCGTCCTAAAATATTTATTGAATAAGATTGAGACACGTGTTCTTCT
Source organism: Agonopterix subpropinquella (assembly GCA_922987775.1). Lineage (NCBI taxonomy): Eukaryota > Metazoa > Arthropoda > Insecta > Lepidoptera > Depressariidae > Agonopterix > Agonopterix subpropinquella. The sequence goes on along the minus strand of OV277709.1, from coordinate 15,426,193 downwards.
CTATGTTTTATTGTTCTGCTTATATGTTATATCTGGCCACTGGGCGTTACGATAATGATACTCTCGTTGGCGTTGGCATCGTCCTTCAACTATTTGGCACGATAAAGTACCCACCTACAGTTCACCGATACTCGCATTTAGATAGCGGACGCTCCATATTATGTTTTAATTGTTTTGTTTTTAAACAGACCCTGTTTTTTATCTTCAGAAAATGAGCGTGGTTATAATACTTTAATTTAATTATTTAATCTCCATATCACTTGTTTGTATCATATGATAAAACTTACGTAATTTTTTTTTACCAACGTTGTTGGCTTTTACATTACACAATAAGCTTTCTTCCTCATTTTTTCTTCTTCAGATTTTGAGAAAAATGCGTGAGTAAAAGGTGTTTGCCCTCATCAGAACAGGTTTTAGAGGTCGTCAGGGAGAGGCGGGAGCAAAAACCCCTGGACGCCTTTTTTGAACTTCAACAGGTTCAGAAGTTAAATTTTTGAGCGCACGTTTTCCTTATCAACCTTTGATCTTTAAAGAGTATATTTCATAGTTGATTAATACTGTCGTGTAGAGTACAAAGGATGTCAGTTTCATGTTACAATACAAACACTGAATACTAATCATATGCATGTCAGTGCGGAAGTCTATTTGCAAATAGATAAGGGAACATTTACAATCACGTGTCATTTCACGTGGTGACCACATTACTCATTTGCACCACTGGGGCTCGATTGTTACAAATTTACATTAAATTAAAATATACTAATCTTAGCAGGTTTATCAGAGTCGTTTAATTTATTAACTGAACTAATTATTATCGTGTTTATTTGCCGCATTATCTGCTTAATGTTTTTTAGTCGCTTGTACAAGAATGTTTGGTGCAATGAAGCAAAGAAAATGTTTGTTGTTAAAAAGAAATACAAAAAAATTGTTTGCAAGAATAATTCATCAAAGGTCTTAGCTTAGGAACCACACGAGAATCAATAATTATTTATACATTTTGTTAAAAAAGAAGTTAAACCTGTCTTTTGCTATCGTCCTCTAAAATGGCACAAAGTTACTGAAGATACTACTGAAAGAATGAATGAAAAATTCGTGACTAGAGACGGTCAGTTACGTTTACTTTGTATCTTTTCAAAATCAAACCTACGCTACTACACATTAATGAGTAGAATAGGGATCAAGAACGAATATAAAACAGCATTTTGATTAACCTTGATGCTTCTAAGTGCAAGTAGCAGTAGCGTAACACGCGTAACAAATGCATTAAACGACCACGCGTGGTTGCATAGTACGCGATTGGATTTACATGAATTAAGGACGTTTGCATAATGCGTTCGAACCATGTTTTGATGTCACCTGCTCGTCACTTAACTTGAACTCGTATTTTATTTATTTAAATTGATACAAGGACATGCATTATGACATTGCGAAGTGTTAATTCATAATTAAACTTCACGTCACGAGATTAGATCCGACAACATTTTAACAAATACTGTAAGGTATAAATAACAGTAAGGTTCAAGATATATACTATTTTTATTTGATAATCATCAATACTTCTGTAATTTTATACACACATCGGTAAAATTCTTCATAAGACACAAAACTAAAGCCAAAAGTTCAAATACTTAAAGATCAACCATATGGCTTCCAAAAAATAGCATTAACACATTAAATAAAACTAAAAGTCAAATAGGTAGCTGCACATAGAATCGATCAATATTCTCTGTCTCCTACTACATTACTTACAATGGTCCGTATCCTGGCTATCACAATTGATATGACTCTTCAGCTCTCCCCTCTTTAAACTTTCACTCAGTAATTCGACATCCTCTTTGTCATGTGATCCGTTACTATAGTGTTCTTACGTTACGTTCTGTCTTACCTTATTCATAATGTACCTACATAACTACATTCCTCAAAGGATTAGTCAGAGATAATATTATAACAAATCAAATGCTGATGATTATATTTCCTGAGGACCCTAAGGTAAAGCCGTGATGGTCCAGTGGCGAGTTACCATGCCTGCCATGCAGGAGGCGATTGTTCGATCAATCCCCGTCCAAGCCGATTCGTACCAATGAGTTTTTGGAATTTATGTAGGATTTGTAACACCACTGGCTTTTCACTGAAGGAAAACATCGCGAGAAAACCTGCATGCTTCAATTTCGAGGTGTGTATCATACGCACTGTCCATTATAAGTGGCGACGGGCTTTCTCTCCGTTACACTGGGCAGAGTTTCCGTTTCAGTAATGAAATGTGGATGTTCTGACTCTCAGATTAACTTTGACTACCCTTCGGGGAATATGTATATATATACATACCCTACGGTAAATATATGCAGAGAAATTCAAACAATAGTAGGTTCTCATATTCACAATATCCACATTTCACTAGCAGTGAAACTCTATGTAGTTGATAAAAGGCAAAACATTATGTGAATTGTCGGCCTTTTAGCCTCTTGCGCAATAAGCTAATAATTAGTGGCGCATACGAGCTCAAATTAATTAATTTATTGCATCCACACTTCCTGGGTATAAAATTGTTATGCCATAGTTTTGGCTTTCGTCCCAGTAGTAAACAAGTCAATCGTTATTACAGATATGAGCATCAGAATTATCTGAATTTTACGTGATATTTTTCACGTTATCGTTTACTATTGGAATTAAAACAGTATTCATTCATATGAAATGTGGTACCTATAAAATCCCAAAAATAATAAAACAAAAACATTGAAAGAAATGTCATTCTAACTTTGTCTAAGCTGTATGATTGCAGTCCTTTGCCATTTTTTTTATTTTTTCTATTGACTTTCTATTGATATAAAAATCCAAAGATTTCAAAACATTTTGTAAACAAATGAGGCATTACCGGAGTTGTGTACACCTACACCTAATGAAAAACTTTTCAACTGTCCTATTTTGTCGTAAACGACGAAGGAGGTAAATAAACACAATGTTTCAAATAATAAACAAGTTGATGCATCATTTTATTATGTGAACTAAACAGAGAAAATTAATTAAAGAGATAAATAATTATTATGAAATAAATTTTTCAAATAAGTACCTACCTATATAGATTGTAAAACGATATACTCGTACCTAACAAAGACTTTCAATATTATACTTATATTAAATCTCTTTGGTACCTAATGATAATCGTTGACCCAGCCCATTCATGTTATTGTTGTTTAAATAACTACAATAAAACCGGCCAAGTGAGAGTCGGGCTACTCACGCACCGAGCGTAAACACAACATTACCTATTAACTTTTTTTTTTCTGGGACCTTTATTTTTTTTTTTTATTTTTTATTTATTTATTTCTGGGACCTTTAGCGCGAGACCGACGCACACTTGGCCGATCTATTTAAAACACAGGTTATATACTTAATAGACATAAAGGCGACTATGATGATAAGATACTGCCTTGTATTTATAATCTTGTCATTCTTTAAAATAACAGCGCAGCGTACCTAAGCGAAAAAAACCGGTAAAGTGCGAGTTGGGCTACTCGCGCACCGAGGGTTCCGTACCACACCACCACAGAACACAACATTATTAACTTAGAAAAAAAAACTTTGTCCGAACCTTTAGCCAAGACCGACTCACACTTGACCGGTTTTTAGTATTTGTTGTTATTCTGTAGAGTTTGCTCTATAATCACACTAAGTTTGACGCTTGTATGTTTTACCGTTTTTACGATAGAGCGTGAAGAAAAAACGTTGATAAAAACTAGTTTCTTGTTGAGAACCCCCCTTAATTTTTAACTTTTTGACATTTTAATTATTTGTTAACAAATCCGCCGTAATAACGCATAATCTGAGAAAATTTCAACTATCTAGCTATTACGGTTCAAAAGTTACAGCCCTAAATAGGTAGGACAGACGGACGGACAGACGGACGGACAGACGGACGGACGGACGGACAACGTAGGCTTAGTAATAGGGTCCTGTTTTCACCCTTTGGGTTCGGAACCCTAAAAATATACCTACCTACCTTCCGTACCTGTTTACTTTTATACCAATTAATAAGGCATAAGAATACATACTTATAACTTTTATTGGTTTGCTTAAATAAAAAATGCATCTACATCAATCCCGTTACAATGCTTAGAAAGCTAAAAAATTGCGCAAAATAATCCATTTATACCTAGACTTACCTGTCGTATCGTTAGCGATATGAAATCATGTGAGTACCTAGGGTTGCCAACTATGTTTTAAGGGGCTATGTAAAAAAAATAGGATTCTTCAAAGCTCCATATATCATGAAGTACTAACAGTAGGAGTATGATTTGCGGATATGTGTAAATTGAACATATAATTGAAGTTTTGATTAGAGCCAAAACACGATTAAGACACATTTTCTCGATAGAAAAACAAGCCAAAGTAGCCTCCGTTTTTGTCTATGAACGCTTGTAACTGCTAAACTGTGAATAATAGAAACATGAGACTTGATTTAAAAAAAAGAGAATGCTATTATCTAAGTTTTGATTAGAGCAGAATTGAACTTACATAAATAGTACAATCACAATTAAATAAAGTTTGTTTTTTAGCTTGATTCGTTCCAGGCGCGCGCGCCGCCCCATCTCTTTCTCTCGCATCTGGCAGTAATATAAGCTATCACACGCCCGTTTCACCAAATCGGTTTGTATAGTATTTTCGAGCCTAAGGGCGTCCATAAATCACGTGTCGCTTATTTAATCCCACTTAGTAAAACCTTAGTGACATTCTCATATCGTTTTAGGATATCGCAGTTGCTTTGTATATTAATCCGTCAAGCCTTTATTTACCAGACACTTACAATAGTTATCGGGGCACACACGTTTCACCAGTGCCTAATGGGTTAAACTTGCCGGAGTCGGTAGATGAATAGAATACTTAGTATTAGGGTTGCCAACTTTTTTTAGACCAAATATAGTATTTCGAGCCTTAGTGCCCGAAAAAATATCGGGGGAAAATAAGAAAAAAATATAGTATTTTTGGAACTGGTTATTTAAAAAAAAATTAAAGAAATTTTTTTGCTACTTTTTGGTTTTAATACCAAGTTTTTATTTTTAAGGAACAATCATTTCTCTATTTCGTATTCGTTATAGAAAATAATGCATCCTGTAAACGCAGAAGTCGCTGTATTCGATACAGAAATAATATAATTTCTAAAAAAATAGATAAATCTGACTTAAGGAAAACTTGTTGTCACTTTTCAGTAGTATATTTGGTAGAAAATTGTTTATGGAACAAATGTGATGAAGAGAAAGAAAATTGTTAAAATAATGTTAAGTAATCATTTTTATTGGACTTAATACCTACCAATTATATTTAAATTCTCTAAAAAACATTTGCTCATCAAAATATAGTAGTTTTGCCTGCTATATATTTTTCTCAGAATTATAGTAGTAGCGCCCCAAATATAGTAGTTAGGATACTATATATATTATATAGTAGGGTTGGCAACCCTACTTAGTATACAGGGTGTTAGGGTAAACAGTTGCATTACTTTAAGGGGTGATTGTACCCATGGTACTGAACAACATTCCCTAAGAAACCTATATCAAATACGCAAAAAAAAAAACGACTTTTCCTACAAACGTTCGATCAGCTGATTGCATTTACTAAGGATTTTTTTTTTTGCGAATTTCCTATAGTTTTCTTTGGGAAAGTTGTTCATTATCATGGGTACAATCACCCCTTCAAGTAATGCAACTGTTTACCCAACCCAACACCCTGTAGTAGGATATAATACCTACTACGATAACAAACTAGGGTTGGCACGTGATTAGATAATTAATACGAATTTTAATCGAACTCTTACGTAAGAGTGCGTAACCTTCGTATGTTTTCGACGGATCCTCATTCAATTAGAGCGGCCTTATCACAACTTTGTTCAAAGATACTTTATCTGAGCAGATAATGAGATGTGTTACTGAGTCGATTGTTTTGTTTCTCACAAGATTACTACGAGTTGTTGTTTTTAAGACAAAGTTTATACTGTGTTGTTTAGAGAGATAACATTTGAGGAAATCATTGTTTTATAAAGGCATATACTACATATAATATATGTTTACGTTGACGCATTAATGAGGGTACCTATAAGTACATAGAAAGGTCTGCTTCTTGTATTGTAGTGCCATCTCCTATAGGAGGTCGATTTTATATGAGAGGTCCTTTGATTACATTAAAAAAAACATGTTCCTTAGGGAATGTTGTTTAGTTTCATTGTCTGAATACACTCTTAAAATTATGTTAGTAATTAAAAACTAGTGGTGTACTCATATGGGCTAGTGGTTACTCATAGATCATCATCATAGGCAACCCAGAGCAGAGATACAATCAACTACATATAAAACGTGTTAATGAATTAACGCAAAACTAGAAAGTAGTTTGTTTAGAATCGAGAGCAGAATCGAATTATCATGGTTTCAACATAGGTAATTTTTTCAAAATATTAAATAATTTGTTTGTAAAATTTTACTGAACCCGATGTCAACCCACCGCACTGGTACACTCACCCTATTTACTACCAAGACAACATTCATTGCTGAAATGATAACAAATAATTTTTGCCTCAAAACTTAAAATGCGAATAACTTAAAATTTTAATTAATAAAAATAATGTAATTATTGTTTCAATCGAATTAATTAGTTATAAATCAGTTGGGGTGTATGAGGTTTTGCGCTAATTTATTAACACGTCGAAAAAAAATCTGCTCTTCTATACAAAACTGCAAACCTACCAAACGAGCCAAATGTATGGGTATGGGACAGCTGATTTTTTTTTCGCGATTTCGATGTTGGTCCTATAGAGAAAGTTGTTCAGTTTGATGGTCTGCGATGCGATTTTTGAATCTCATTCGCTGAGTTCAGCAGTTGAAAATGTCCATAGTAATTCTGACATTTTCAACTGCTGAACTCAGCGAATGAGATTCAAAAATCGCACTCCTGATCATCGCCTTAAAAAAGTGTCAGCATATTAAGAAGGACCCTGTATGTTCTAGTCCCGCTAATAAATGCTAATAATATATTAACTTTGGTTTCAGGTAAACATCTACATTATTTACAGTATAAATTACCTCTACAGGCGTGGGTGGGTAAGTAGACGGAGCGTGTATGATATTTACTAACAGATAATGAATTGAAATGACATGTTTTAACTGCAAATTAGGTACGTTGAAACTGTTAATTAGAGAAAAACGATCTGTCAAAAAACATTGTTACTATATGCTATGGTGTGGCTATGGTAATTATTTGTTCTGCAATTACGCGCTTCCGTTCTGCCGCTGTGTTTATTTTAACATCTTCAGCCTGCGTAACGTTACAGAGGTGAGAGCGACACAGGTCACTTCTGAATGTCAAACTGGCGGTTATCTCCATAGTATCTCACTCAAATTTGACGTTTAGAAGTGACCTGTGTCGCTCTTACCTCTGTCATGTTACGCAGGTGCCTGTGTGTGTCGCTCTCACCTCTGTCGCGCTGTTAGGCTGCCTGTCCATTGATGCGAGCTGGCTGTGCGAGCTGTGTAGCTGTATAAATATTAACCAATGAGGAGCTCGGCCGATCTCGGTCGGATCTCTGATTGGTTAATATTTATTCAGCTACACAGCTCGCATAGCCAGCTCCCGTTAATGGACAGGCAGCCTTCCGCAGGCTGAAGTGCGATTTTTGAAAATCATACGAGCGACTTGGCTTGGCGCTAGAAAATGTCAAAATTACTATGGAGATTATGCATCTTTCTACTGCCAAGTCGCTCGTATGATTTTCAAAAATCGCACTTCTGGTGTTTATTTTATACCTTGATGTCACAGGTAAGAGCAAAGTAAGAGGTAACTATAGGGTCCTTCTTAATATGCTGACACTTTTTTAAGGGGATGATCAGACCGTCAAACTGAACAACTTCCTCTATGGGACCAACATCGAAATCGCGAAAAAAAAAAATCATCACTTCCATACAAAACTGCAAACCTACTCGGAGCCAAACGTATGGGACAACTGAATTTTTTTTTTTGCGATTTCGATGTTGATTCCATAGAGAAAGTTGTTCAGTTTCATAGTCTGGTCATCGCCTTAAAAAAGTGTCAGCATATTAAGAAGGTAATAAATAAATAAGTACACAGTGAGAGTGACCTATAGTAAATTAACTGGTTAATTAATTCATAGTCTAATTACTAACTGTAGCCATGCTATAATAAGCACTTAATTTAGATCTGCAATCAGAAAAAGTACCTACCTACAATTTAAAAAGGGAAAATTAGTAACAAAACGACAAACTACAGCGTATAGCTGGTACCTACTGCTTCATTGCAATGTATAATAAATGGTTTATAATTTTATTGCAAGGAAAATCATGTCGTGTTTATTCTCAATGCCGGTGTCTTTTTTCTAATACGGTTATGTAGGTATATAAAGACATAAAGGTGCGTTTAGACTACACTGAAAAAAAAAAATGTTTTGTGAAATATAATCAAACTTTAGTGACTTCCAAACTGTTTTGTAGCATATAAACAAACATTCGGCTATAAACAACACGTTTTTATATTTATAACCAAATGTTTGATTATGTGCTACAAAACAGTTTGGAAGTCACTAAGGGCTCTTACAGACGAGCGACGCACTTTGCTGTCGCGGTGGGTCGCAGAGCGTCGCGCTCATTCATTTTACGGACCCTCCGCAAAGTGTCGCTCGTCTGTGAGAGTTATATTTAACAAAACATTTTTTTCAGTGTATTTAGTAACGACCGTTGTAAGTAGGTCTAAGTACATAATTATTTTAGTAAATTGTTCTTATTGCTACGCAATGCGACGCGTAGTCCCAGCAAGTCCGTTCTTTTTAACCACCGACGCAAAAAGAGGGGAGTTATCTTTCAATAGCTCGGTTGACCTACCAGTGCGCTTCGTCGTCTCTGGTGGTGTCCCCCTAACTAGTCCGTAGTAATAATCAGTAACTGCTCCCTGAGCAAAGCTGTAGATAATCGTCATATCGAAAAAGAAACTACATGAGCTCAGCCTTCCCCCTTCTACTACCGGACTTCCAGACGCACCGCGGGATATCACCCCTTCTTGGTTGACATACCACATATATTTCTGAATCTTTTATAATGCGCCCAGCCAAGGATTGGAATGCCTTGCCTGCGTCAGTATTTCCGAGCGCTTACAACCCGAATTCCTTTAAAATACGAGGAAAGGTATCTTCTGGGTTAGCTCGCTACATCTTCGACCCCATCTTTGTCCTAAGGACAGGACTGAGGTCAAGAAGCAAACCCATTAATAATTTAAAAAAATGTAAGTACATACTTATAAAGTGTATTTTCGTAAAAAATTTCTGTTAGTAGGGCGAGGGCCACAGAGGTATACAGAGGTTAATACATGTCCACTCCACTAAAAAGACATCCAAATGAAATCTCTTCAGAGACAAGATCGCCGCTTACAATATGTTTTATCTATTGTTTGTATCAATGAATGACTTATGCTGGGTAAAGAAGAAATACCACAGAATCAGCTAATTGACCCTCAAAACAGTAGACTTCGATTTCAAATTCGTCCTTTTAATGTAGGCTTCTCAATAATATCTTCAAACAAATAAGTTGTATAATTATTAGGTAGGTACCTATAACGACAGCGACGATGCACCTCTATTAAAAAAATCGTATGAATTTATTTTAAGACGAAAAATAGAAATATTCCATCATTGATAAGCGCCATGCCAATCAAATATTTGCGATACGATTTAAATATACATTGACCTTCACCGCTTGATCATATCTAGGTACTCGATGTTATTTATGAACACACGTTGGATTAGCAAAATCACTAGATAATTCATTGTATGTAACGTTATCGTCGTCAAAATATACTACAGCTTTTAGAGAAATAGGCAATTTCGTCGCGCATATACAATGCAGATTGCTTCTTCACTACACTTATGATATATTGCTCTTATCTGCACCGTCTGAAAAAAAAATGTATCTGTCATAGTCCACCATACATTTTACACTGTAAGAGTCGCCATATAGGTAGCGACATCAGGAATTCTGATTCGGAATTGTGATTTTGTATCGGTTTGATGGGTCCGTAATTCCGAACGGTATTTTGGAGTAGGGCAAAGCCATACAAAATCCTAATTCCGAATCAGAATTTCGTTATGGAATTCCGGATGTAACATGGCAGGCCTAACTCCTGTAAACCAGGATCAACAGCGGTGACCATTCACAACATTAGACAATAAAGTCCAGTCTACTCTGAAAGTAAAAATAAGAACCTTTCTTCTCAGTACTTTAAACCATGTACCATACAGTAACAGTGATAAATATTTCTGAATAGCACTAATTACAATGCTAAACTAGTCTGAACCCACCTTTATTATGCAATTTAATTTTATGTGTAGGTTTTTGGCTAAGGTCAAGTACGAGTAATGAATGAGCCATTTTGACAATGTGGATCTTGATAAGTATACTTGCTAAGTCTTATGTTATCCTTTACATCCGGATGTGTTATTGAAATATCTGGTTGACCTTTAATTGACATTGCGATATCATAGACAGGTTAGTGGGGTATAACAAGAGAAATGTGGACATTATTAAAGCATGGACAGCTGTATCAACACATTTACTTTTAGAGTAGGAATAAGAAAAAATATAAATGTACAGGGTCCTTCTTAATATGCTGACACTTTTTTAAGGGGATGATCAGACCATCAAACTGAACAACTTTCTCTATGGGACCAACATCAAAATAGCGAAAAAAATGCTGCCCCATACATTCGGATCAAGTAAATATGTTTGCAGTTTTGTATGGAGGAGCTGTTTTTTTTTCTCGACTTCGATGTTGGTGCCATAAGGAAAGCTGTTCAGTCTGACGACGGTCTAATCATTCCCTTAAAAAAGTGTCAGCATATGAAGAAGGACTATATTTTGTCAAGATGACAGAAATAAATCTAAGTAGGTACCTAACTCAAAAGAAAAACGCGAGATAACGAGAGTAAACCGGTTGTAAAAATGTTCTTTGATCACGTTTCAAATAAACCACCTGTTGAATGTAGGCGAAGGTATATTTTCTTTGGCAAAGGAGACTAATTAAAAAAAACAAGAATGTAGGTATACGATAGGTACGTTTGGTCACAGACATATAGATATATAGGGTGATTTTTAATAGGTCTGTATGGCTTAAAGGGGAAAGAGTACAGCCCATTAGAAGTCTAAAACTGTATGGAACCCCTGGTCGAAAATCACTGGTTTCGGAAATAATGGACTCGTTTGTACGACAAGTCACTTGTAGATATTTTCCTCAAAAGTTCAAGTTCCTCAGTCCATTTATTTCCGAAACCAGTGATTTTCGACCAGGGGTTCCATACAGTTTTAGACTTCTAATGGGCTGTACTCTTTCCCCTTTAAGCCATACAGACCTATAAAAAATCACCCTATATACTTAGTGAGACGAGAACAAAAAAAAGTTAAATGAGCGCGAAATAAAACCAGCGTTATTTTGTGTGATTAGTTCAATTGTCGATTGTTCTTTAAAAATAATACAGACAAACAAAGATTACAAGGATAATAAAATAGAGCTAGATATTTTATTATAAAGATTACATTTTATTTCAAAAATAAAATAAAAATGTTATCATGTCTATCGGAAAACAGTTTTTGACTCGATCACAATAAGCGGCGCGGTTTGATTCCTGGATGTGCCACAAAGTTCTCTAGAATTTATGCAAGGTTGTATTTGTCATTATCACCTTATCATCCAAACATCGTGAGGAAAACTGCATACCCGAGAATGAAAGAAAATCCGTATAATAGGGATGATGACTGATCCTGGAAATTCATATCTTATAATGAATTCTAAAAAAAAGGCTAAATTAAATAACAAAATGTTAAAACGAAATTACAATCAAACAGAAAACAAAAAAGTTATAAGCTCTTCTATCTCTTTCATGCAAAACAGATGTATGTATGACACTTCGTTATTATTTGTATTAAAATACGAGGGTATGACGTCACTCCCTTCATATATGCCTCTCGCTCTAACCGTAAATTTTAAACACTTATATTTCGGTTATTTTTGAAGATATTAAAAAATCTGTTTCACTTTAGTGTTTAAGATATCAAAAAGTTTTTAAAAAAGAAATAAAATAAAAATTTTCATCATCCCTATTCGGGGGTATGTGTAAAAGTATATGGACGAACATGGGGAGAGTACAATAGACCAAACACTGGTTGCAGTGTTATAAACACACAGAAATTACACGATCCTATGGTTTTATAAGCCTCGGCTTGCAATAACCCTCCTAAAAATAAAAACATTTCGTTTCTTATCGCACATTTTTCTCCGCTTTGCATCAACGAATCGGAACTATTTCTAATTATTGTACGAAAGAATTCTTTTACAACATTCCTTCAGATTTTCCTCGCACCATGACGAACACGTGTCTAGAAATTAGCGCCGTATTTGGGACAAGTAATGACGTTGAAGGTTAATTTAGTATCAGAATCCGAGCGGAGTTCTGTATCTACGTGGAAACCTGCTAATTAGCTGTTGACGTGGTTCCGGAGCGGTCCGGAATCTGGGACAAAAGGTTGACGGACTGTCACAACTCTATCTTCTTAACATTTTTAAATAAATTCTCTCGTAGGTTTCTGAGTCATTTCATTCTTATTTTATCGTAGCAAAATCAAGACGTTTTGCGTATCTAATGTTTCATTACGTTTTACATCTAATTATAGAATTTATTAGTAAATGTGTACAAGGTGTAGAAAACATGCTAGTAATATTTAATGGGGTGGTAAAACTTGAAATTCGGCAAAATCGGTCTTGCCCCGGGGTATTTTGTACACTATAGGTACATCTACGGAGGATGTAGAAGCGCACTTGATTTAATTTTTTCGAAAAAAAAGCAACCTCTAACGGGGTGCTGATAGTGCTGAAGTTTTGTCGCGGGCAGAAAAAGCTCTATAAATGATCTAAGTAATTGTACCTATAAAAGTAAAGGGCCGCCGCTCTCCCTTGAAAAAAAAACCTTAAAATATATAGAAGTTTTGACTGAAGTCAAATGTGTAATAAATTATGGGGTTTTATAAAAACGACTCAGATAGTATTATACATTTTTATTTAACGAGCTATTTAATCATTTATTATTAATAAATTATAAAAAAGCAGCAACCCCAAAATGGCTGTCAATGTTGTTTAGTAGGAGACTAGGTGTTGCAAGCACAATGGTTTTTTTAAATATAAAAATGATAAAAACTAATAAATCATTATAAAATAAACTAATGCCTGCAGTTAGTTTCTAGTGTTCCATAGTCCATAATAAAAATAGAAGGACGGTTATACATTTTTTGGTATTATGTGCCGGATGTCCTTTACTTCCATATTTAACGCAAAGTTGTTTATACAGATGTAATGCGAGACCATTTATTGGCCAGTCACGGAACATATCGCTTATTCCAAGTATTTAAATATAAATTATTGGTATAGTGTAATTTGATACCTAATTCTATCGATTTCACATTCATAAATGGTTTGTTATGAAAAAAATTATGTACCTACCTTCAAACCACTGACTGAGTTAAGGTGGAATGTCACGGATCGGGTGACAAATAAGTAGATCGATTTAAAGATAGGTTGTTAACGTGTTACTTAATAGAATAGAATGTGCTTTTAAAAATGCATTGTAATATTTTTAACTTGGATGTACATTGAAGATATTTGCAATAATTGGCGTTAAGGATATGTAATGGAATGAATTGAGACCATTTTTAGAATGTTTATCCCCTTGTCTGTTTGTGCACGCATCACTTAAAAACGACTGAAAGATTTTAATGACATTTTCACAAAAGCATAAAGCTTAGTTTGGATTAACATTAAAGATTAATTTCATCGCAATCGGTTCATTCAATCAAAATTTATGGGTATTAAACGTCAGTGGTCCGTGCGTACGAAGTCAGATGCGCCGCTAGTAGGTAGTAGGTAAGGTACTTAAGAAATTTTATTGTTTTCAAAAGGTTCACCATCCATAGATTAGATATACCTAGAGTCTAAAAACGACTAAGAAGGCATAATATTATTATAACTTACATCTTAGTTAACAAGTATCCAACTTAACAATTTTATTGGCCTCCTAAGGTCACAGATACAAAGTTTTCTCTTTTACTCCATTAACTAACTCAATTATTCAAACCATTTAACCTCTAATTCTGTTCAAGGGTTGTTGCTCTCACAAATCTATTTTGAAAATTACTATGCCCACTCTATCATCAAAAATGACACGACAATGAAAAGTTAACCACACCGTCAATTTGCGACAAATAGCCTAAATTACTGTAAATATTTCCAATTGCGGTCTGTCTGTCTACTTAATGAGGGGTTATTTATTAGAGTAAATGTATTGTTATTTTAATTTGCGAGCGGCTTCACTCGCAATAATATTTTTTTGTTTTTTTTTTTATTTTTTTTATTTTTTTATTAATATATATTACAGGAATTTTGGAATCAATAGGATATCTGCGTAGTTGCGTACGGCATGAAAGTGGAACAAACACTCATTTTCACTTCGATAGATAGATAATGTGATATGAGATAGATAGATTACTAGATTGCTAGATTACTAAGCTTGAATGTACTCTGAATTGTAACTGTCAAATTGTCATTGTCGCGTTTATTAAACAGGGCCCAGTTTAATAAACGCGACAATGATAATTTAACAATGAATATTCAGAGTACATTGCTGGTTACTAATGACGCTAAACTTGCAGTGCTTCATGTGTCCTAGCATTCTCAGCAATGTACTCTGAATTGCCATTGTCAAATTGTCACTGTCGCGTTTATTAAACAGGGCCCTGGAGTGCGATTTTTGAATCTCATACGTTGAACTCAGCAGTTGCAAATGTATGGAGATACGCATCTTTCTACTGCTAATTTGACTTTCAAAAATCATACTTCAGGAGTGCGATTTTTGAAAGTCAAATCAGCTGTAGAAAGATGCGTATCTCCATAATAATTTTGACATTTTCAACTGCTGAACTCAGCGAATGAGATTCAAAAATCGCAGTCCAGGAGTGCCAAAATTATTCAAAAGAAAATGTCAAAATTTCTATGGAGATACGCATCTTTCTACTGCTGATTTAACTTTCAAAAATAATACTTCAGGAGTGCGATTTTTAAAGTCAAAGCAGTAGACATTTTCAACTGCTGAACTCAGCGAATGAGATTCAAAAATTTCAATCCAGATCGTACTGTACCTGAGTATATTATTTTCATAAAATCATTTCCAATTACGTAATAAGAGTAATAACATACTCTGCTTACCTATTACTTTTAATGTCAATGTTAAATGTTACAATGGCATGCTGACTAATTGGTATCTAGTTGACCAGTAATTGGTATTATTTTAGTGGGCATTCACCTTAACAACGCCCTTCGGCCCTTTTGACCGGATACCGGAGCATCAACCGGACAATTGACCGAAATTACTAAAAATTACTAGAGACAATTTAGTAGAGTAAGCTAGTATAGTTCGTCAACCTTGCTTTCATCGTTACCGGCTGTGACACCTAATACTCATACTCACTGTCAGTTAATTTCGTTTTTTTTCGGTTGACAAAAAACTATGAAGCTCCGTCAGACAGCTTGACGCCGAAAGTTTAACGAACTTTACCACCAAAGTGTAATTAATGGATGCCGACATTTTTTAATTAGTCAAAACGTTTGCGAAACCATTTGTTAAAATAAAAACATGATGGATAATGTTTCATTCGGCCCGTTTTAGATTTGGAACAGAAAAAAAGTAGGGAAAGAACATTTGTATTTTTTTGCAGACTGCCTGTCGCCAGATGTATTTAAGTTTTTTTTTAGCGAACTTATAATATTAACGGTAACTTATGAATTGATGAACAGTAATTTTTTTTTAATAGCAACGTACTTACCTAAACAACTAGGCTGGGTGTCTTTATAATGTTTATTAAATTGGGTAATCACTAATCAAATTGTTTTGAAATACTTATTACTGGCAGTTATAAAATAAAAGGTAAAAAAAAAATGGTTTCTTTCGTTTTTCTATTTTTTGTGTTGCAGAAGTTTTTTATAAAGCCAGCTCGATATAAATAATTTATCGAATTTAAAACAGTTTACATACACAACCAAATCACAACAATAAAAACCGTTTTTTTTTTTACTTTTTGTTTTATCAATTATACTCGTACAACATAATCTGTGACTTCAACTGGCTACCTATTACGGTTCAGAAGATACAGCCCTCTGAAGCTAGGACGGACGGACGGACGGACAGCGTAGGGCCTACGCTACTACGCCTACGCCCGGCGCCGTAAGGCTTATGAATAAGGTCCCGTTTTCACCCTTTCGGTACGGAACCGTAAAAAACCGTAGACTATGAAACACGTATTTAGACGAGATTAGCAATGATAATATGTCAGATATTGCCAAGTATTTTCTCTGTCAAGGATTTACGCGGATTTATGTTGTTATTTTTCTCCTTATCATCCAAACGATAAGTTTTTTCTGCCAATAGGTCACTAGACGTAGCGTAGTGACGGAGTTTGGCAGTTTGGCACAAACATGTCGTCGTTCCGAAGTGGGTTTGGTCTCATTGTAAACACAGTTGACCCGATTTCCGTCTAATGCATTTCACAGAATACGCAGTTCTAGGGATCAAAATAGTACACGGGCTTTCGTTATTATGATTCGAGTATATATTTAGCTGGGAATCGGCGATTGCAATGGAATGTTTTTTTGGATTGTTCACGTAAAAGAAAACCAAAGCTGTCTTTACTTTTATTACATTCAAGGAAGTTTATAACCTGAATGACATTTTCAACTTTACTCTTACGACTGTCGACAAAAAGAATTTAGCAGATCGCGATATAAAACCTCCACAATAAGAGATTGTGGTGAAACAGACACTTCCACAATAAAGAGATTGTGGTGAAACAGACGATGTCTGTTCACACATGCGTCTTTATTGTAGTCATAATGTTTTGTCGAGGTGGTTTTCTCTAAAGTTTCAACTCAACTGAGAGGTTAAATGCTCGTAAAATCAGATTTGTTCTGGAAAAACTTCTTAATGTGACCCAGTAGTGTGTTTGTATAATGATTACAACATGAATATTCTTGGTAGGCCCAGCAGTGGTCTATTCTATCTGCAATATGTCTTTATTAGTCCTTTTAGCGATCATCATTACAACATTTGAAATTTGTTATCGGACAAGAAAACCTAAAATAAAAAGTGCTTCTCCAACTGGATACAAAAGCCTAGAGCTATCTCTATCATAAAGCGCGTAAAAAGCCTCTTATAGTCATAGCTGTTATCCTTTGCTAAATCCCTTAGGTTTATACAGGGTGGTACAATCTACACTACCTTTTATTAAACTGTAACTCAAAAATTCAAAATTCATTTTTTTTTTATTCAAAATAATATCATATACAGGGTGTAACAAAACACCCTAGTAATACTTAAGGGGGTGCTGCAGACCATCAAACTGAACAACTTTCACTATGGAGCCAACATCGAAATCGAGAAAAAAAAATCCGCTCTTTCATACAAAACTGCAGTACCGTCTCGACTGAAATATATGGGACGGCAGATTTTTTTTATATTTTCTCGACCTTCGCTTCATAGTGAAAGTTGTTCAGTTTGATGGTCTAAAGCACCCTCTAAGTATTACTAGGGTTTTTTGTTACTCCCTGTATGTAGAGGTAGCTACTTCAATTATGTTAAAGTGACAATTAATGTATTGAGTTGGTAAATATTATCTTCAATCCAGACAAAACAATAAGCCTACTTAAAGTGCTCCATTATTTTATTAGTCTAGCTAAAAGCAATAAACAATATGGTTTAGTACTATCATTAAACGGTTACAGACAATGTGATAACAATCACGAATGAACGTTTTGGCAGAACCAACTCTTGGCTATATTTTTAATAGCACGTCGACGTCTTCAAGAAGACCTAGGACATTGACGGTTTTCCTCATATCTCTGCCAATGTTATCAGAGTTCTCAAAGACGACAAAGCACTTGCGCAACTTTATCAGAACGAAATTTAAATTGCAAGCTGCATGATTTCGAAGAAATATAATTTATCCGCAAACTTTACTAGGAATTTAATGTAATATTTTTAACAGATAAATTCTCAAGTTTCTTACCAGTGAGATCTATTACATGTTTACGGGAACAAGTCATTGATATTTTTCTTCCCTTCAATGTTTCTTAGAATCGTGGTAGAAAAATCTAGTGAAAGACGTGATGGTATCAAAGACGGCAGTTATAAAGAAGAAAAAATTAAATCTGCTGGATTCAATTGCAATAGATCGCGGAAGTCATTGCACCAACGCAACGTTAGACAATGGACATACATACAGATGATCTTGGTACACTGGTAGAATTCTAAATGTGGTATATAGATGATAAATGAAATCAGATGATAAGTGAAATAATTTTGTAACTGCAGAAAAGTTAATTTAGCCATTGATCCGGATTCCATTATCCATTTCATGAGTGTCATTATGTTATGTTTATGTACTTACGACAAAACTAATACGTTTCAATGTTGGTACTTCTACTATTAAATTTTTCATTTTTCTTGTCCTGAAAAATACACACTTACTCCAATTCATTGATAATGTAAATATATCATGCAAATACATTTAAATACACAGTACTGTTTTCGTCCGCCAGGATTGCGATTTTTGAATCTCATTCGTAGAACTCAGCAGTTGAAAATGTAAGGAGATACGCATCTTTCTACTGCTGATTTAACTTTCAAAAATCGCACTCTTTGAGTATGATTTTTAATGTCAAATCAGCAGTAGAAAGATGCACGTCTCCATAGTAATATTGACATTTTCAACTGCTGAGTTCAAAGAATGAGTTTCAACAATCGCACTCCTGATTAATGCCATTATTTGTCTGATTCCCATAATAAATACTGATCTAAAGATTATGTCAGATTGGATGAAGAACCATACTGTAATTACTGTACGTATTGACCGTTATTTATTTATCAGTTCATCTGAGACTAACAATTTGTTTCCTACCGATCCTTTTAAGGGATTATAACGTTTCCCTCCCCGAGTCAATTTTTAAAAAATCCACGTCTATTAATACAAATCGTTTCAAAGAATTACAGCCTACTATTTATCGAGATTCCGTCTGTGCAACCATTAGTAGCAATTTATTAACTTCGCCTTGTCCATTCACTTTATCTGTGAAGGATTTTATAAGGAAATAGTTGGAAAATACCCGGCATTGTTCTCGGTCTCGTGTTGAATGTTGATGGATGGTTCTGTTTGATGTAGACCGCTAGGTGCAGTAAGAAAATAATACTAATTCCTCGTCACGTAGGTATCTGATCTTATTTCCAAGTCATGATCAATACTTGTTCGTTGGTTATCGTTGAGATAACTGTGCAAGTCTATTTGGGTTTTCTATGTTATTGTTTTAACTTCTTAATTAGATATGTCAAGGGCTTTTTGATACTTATGTCTGAATGATATATCTTTGTTCTTTTAGCAAACAAATCCAGACCCACAATTATTACGTATGTATTATGTGCTTTTGACATCATTCTTTCCATCGATCCCACAAAACTGATGAATATCGAAGAAGCAAGAGCAGATAATGTCGGATTCATCGGGATGTAGCAAGGTGGCGGTTGCGTTCTGTCTCTGCATACCCCAATAAAGACGTGCCTAAACAAGATAGGCTCTAAATTGCTCGTCTATTGTAACCCAAGCCCAAGCTATATACTAGACTGCCATTTTGCAATCCATATCGAATTTTATAAGCTACAATTTTAGCATGTTACGCTTCAACTTCAGTATTGTCAATATAATTTAAAGAAATTTTCTTTACGGACGAATTAGAAACAAAAATATATGAAGGCTGGAAAAAGTATCTTCATCTTCCCCCATCTTTGTTTGACTAGATTGAGGTCAAGAGCAAACCCATATTTTATAAAAAAAAAATTTAACTCGTACTCCATTAAATCGAGCTTTTTATACCATTTAAATCTCTTTGAACTCTTGGAACCCTTGCCTTGCCTTGCCCTTGTCTGCGAGATTTGATTAAAATTTTACCAGTAGCTCAGTACTCAGCTTCCTCATATGACAGATCTCGTTTACTAGTAAAAGATAAGTAATGAATGTTGCATAACCAGTATTTCGTGTTCACCTCACTGCCTTGATTCAATGCACTGTGCGCCAAGTGCTTACGTGTCGTCTGATTCATCTCGACTACTGTGGCTAGGTGAACTGGTTACTGTTATAATTACATGTCAGTCAACGTTGACTGTTATATCAGTGTAACCTTTAGATTTAAACGTGAACTGTTTATTTAAACTGGGTGTCCAGTCATGAAGTGCATAAACTAAAGGTAGTATAAAAGACTCGGTTTCGTTTGTACACTTTCTGACTAACCCTAGAAACTACTGAAGCTCAAAATCCGAAAACAAATTGTACCGAATCGATAAAATTGTATTAGCCTAGACATATATTTTTTTAATTCGCTTTCACAATTTTTCAACTGAGTATTGTGGTCACTGGTTTCGAGTTAAAATAAAATAAAAAAATGGTGTTCTGTTATCGAATTTGTACCGGTGTTGCGGTGTCATTTTGAGGGTTGATCCATGGATTAATTTCATTACAATACGTATTCTATGTTGTAGGCACAGAGTTTTAGATGAGGTACCATAATATGTATAAGTAGGTATGATTTATTTATAGAATCATCACTCCTACTATTTTGGTACTTTGATTGTTGAAGGATTCTGTTTGAGAAAGATTCAGATTCTGTAAAAAATTCTAAATGAAACAAGTAGACTTTTCCAGTTCTTTATTATCCACGAGTTTCTACTAGCGAAACGTGGATGTTTAAGGTTTCAGAATGTCTTAGACTACGTGTAGTGAGCATAATGCTATGCTATGCTTTATAATCCACAAGAGACGTCCAAGCCATAACGAAATCTAAACCGTGTTAGTGGTTTTACGTGTAATCACGAAGTAACATTATCTACCATATCATAATTACGATTAAAGTCTAATAGATAGGTACTTCATTTTCCAGCTAATTCATTGGACATTGCAATTAATCTCTTCCCATCGCGTGCATTACAGACTTTACGTGAAAATGATGATTTGCACTGCACTATAGAATCATGGCCAGTATGAAGAAGGATGGGCCAAATCCTTCTACTATTTCTGATGAGAGGAGATCTTTGTCCAGCAATAGGATCCTATTATTTACTGCTACAATCTACACTACCTTTTATTAAACTGTAACTTTGTACATTACCTTGAGGATTTACAAAAAATAATTACTTTTTTTACCGTGTGGGTAGAGCCCTGGTGTCAGGGTTTTTCAGACCGCCTTACGGCCTCTGACGTGGTTTTTATGTAACGACTACTACCACCAGAGATAGTAGCCGGGACCAACGGCTTAACTTGCCATCCGAAGCACGAAATCATTTTTCTTTGCAGCCAATCAGGTGATTCACCCTGCAATGTCCTAACCAACTGGGGAAAAACGCACAAAGTGACATATCACTAGGTATCCCCCGTGGGAATTGAACCCAAGACCTCCGTGTCGAGAGCCCAATGCTCTTAACCATTAGACCATGGAGGCAGCTATTGTGTTTATGTGTCCTTTACTTCAAATCGCAAATTTTTTTATTTTTGTCATATAATGTTCTGTTCTAATGCATACACGTCGAATACTTTGTTAAAGTCAACGCAGACGAAATCGTGGACAACAGCTTGTTTTATATAAAGGTTCTGTTGCCTTGTAAATAATGTATTCCATCGATGCCTGTGAGCTGAACTATGTAATTGTGGATCTAGTTAAAGAGGACAGTGATCTAGTGCCTAGTAGCTCGCTAGACTGATTCGAGGAAGTGCCTAGACTCGTCTGGTGCTATTCAATGGCTCGAGACTGGTTGATCTGTTTCCATTTAAACCTACGTAACCCTACACTTTTTTAGCGTATACAGAAAGGTACAGGGTCCTTCTCAATATGGTTAGGGTTTTTTAAGGAGTTGATATGACCTGTGATATAACTATCAAACTGAACAATTTTCTCTATTGGACTAACATCGAAATCGCGAAAATCTGCTGCTCCATACAAAACTTTTATTTTTATTTTTTTTATTTACCTATTTAACTTATACAAAAAAAAAATTATAATCTAGAATAAACAATTTTTCTCCAAAACTCCTTTTTCAATTTCCCTCCAAAAAGAGTTTAGCGGGAGATCCACAGTTGCTGCGTAACGTTAACTAATTCAAAAGTACAGTTACAGGTCTGATTTTAATTTTTGACTACAAAACAATTTTTTTTTTAAGAAATTAGTTTAAGTCTTTATCGATAACAATATAATAATAATGAGGGCATGCACAGAATAGATTTAACTTTCTGATATCAATCCTCCTGCCTAGCCCTTCGACCACAGATTACCCCCAATAGATACCGCATAATGAACATTTTGTTCACGCCAGAAGTCACAATTTCTGGCGGTAGGTGCGGGTAGCGGGGCACGAAATGGTGCAACGTGATTGGCCATTTCAAGGTCGCACTACTTCTAGCTCGCTCACTCGCGTTGCTTATATCAGTGAAAAACCATAGATGTGTGGCGAGCTTCGGCGGCCCTGTATGCGGTATCTATTGGGGGTAATCTGTGCCTTCGACGGAGTCTTGGGTTCGGATTACACAGGGGGTTATAGGTACTATATAATAAACTAAACCAACACATCTCGAATGTTAGCAATTAAGAAAGGATCCGTATCGTTTTTCTTCCAGTTGTTATTTCTTGTAAAATGTTAGTGTATCTGTATTCTGTACACAGTGTTTATTGTTTTGAGAAATGCAGGAAAGTGCTATGAGAATTTTTTGGTAATTATTGACCTTGGAAACGTATTTTCCTATTATACAGTATTGTCAGTATCACATATTATTTAATACTACTTACTACCGTAACGTAAGTATTATGCAGTCTTTCCATACGATTTAATTTAACCCGACCTAAACCTTTCCCTAATCCAAATTTCTCCATCTTTATCTCTTTCAAAAATGCTTATCAAGTTTAAATAAATTGTAAGTACACAACATTTTCACATTTTGCGTCACTTGTTATCACAACAAAGAAAATATTTGCATCGCAATGACGTCACCTGACTCCGAATAGATTGTGCTAATTTTGGGATTGATTTGTTTGTAGCTTAGACTAGGTTTGTAGCTATTAATCATGAGATTCATGAGTATAGATCGGCAACCAGTGTTGGCAATTGTTATTCTTCCAAGTCATGTTCTAATCGGTGTGCCATTTTAATTATATTATGAAATTACCAATGAAAATGAAAATGAAAAAATGAAAATGAAAATGATATGATACAAAGGTACAGTTGAGAACACGTCAAGTTCGACACCTTATCTAGGTACTGTTCTTATGCCGTTCGTATAAAAACCAATATCGCACTTCAAATCTCAAGCTTGACTTGGTCTTGACTGCACATGGCTTATATATGTATATTATAACTTAATAATTATATGGAATAATTATAATGAATTATTAAATTCTATAGTTGAATTAACTACGTACGTATTTAGGTACTATGTTTGGTATTTTCGCTATGGTTATGGCATAGCGCTTTGGTTATGGTATGTTTTGTGTATGGTAACTATTGTGTTACTATAATATGTTTGTTAATAATTCAAATAATCTATCTTTCTATGTTAAATTAGACTACTAACTAACTTTCTACGTTTATTTAGCTTAAATAAGTATTTTTTATCTATATTTTTGTAGCTAAAAGAAAGTTTCTACTTGGAACTTCTGTAAAGTTAACACCATTACTGATTAAACCCCTCAAGCAAATTTTCTATTACTTAGTTATAACTTCAATTAAAATGAGACTAAAATTAATAACTGCCCTTGAGGTAACCGTGTGATATTAGGTTTAAATGTTAACCATTAACATTGGATATTGCAATGTTAAGGCACTAACACGTGTACGACTCCGAATTTTCTTTATTTATTTTTCTAGTTAGTTCCTATTTAAAAATACATTAAAATTCATTTTAAATCGTGCCTGTCAAAACAATCCGTGATTAAAAAAAAATCAATATTATTTTTTTGACTAAATTTTTTGGACTCTGCCACCGCGTCGCGTCGGGATGGAATCGGAAGATGCAGCCTGAAACTCTACAACACACATCTTTCAATAAAATGCAATAACTTAATTATATTGGGTTATTTTAAATGAGTTGGCGAAACTGAACCAGGGCACTAAACTTGTCAATGATAACAGATTGCATTATCATTAATCAATGTTTATAATTGGTATTGATGATTACCAAAATTATGATTATCGTGCGTAAAGTACGCGCAGTGCGTGCACTACTCGGGCGCGGGCGGACATTGACCTCAGAATCATATGACCGGGCGGCGGGTCATTACCACGCAAATTGTACTGAGTAACAAATTAATAGCAAATGCGTTTCTTAAAAGTTCCACCAACTAATTCGATTTAACCTTATATAAGTTGTCACGTAATTTAATTTAATTGCATAAAAAAGTTATTAATCCTAAGTATTCAATTTTGTTCAGTAGGTAACATAAAAATGACACGATTAAGACAGCCTGTACCACTGCTAGTAGTGCCTTAAGCCTTCAGGCTTCATAATTATTTATTCAACTTGTTACCGACAGTGACGTAGACAGGATATCATACAAATTAAATGTTCATGTTTAATGTTTTAATTTTAGTTAGACTGGCATACACAAATTATTAGTAATTTCATGTGAAATCTATGAATCGTTTAATTTTACGTGAAATTATTAAAATTTATAAGTGGCGGACGGAGATCAATACAGGTAAATGTTAAGTCAGTGCGGGTATCAAATCAACATTCTAATGATCAAACTGAACAACTTTCAACATGAAGCCAACTTCGAAAACCCGAAAAAAAATCGGCTGTTTCATATAAAACTGCAGCACCTACCTACTTGACTCAAAGTATGGAATCGCTGTTTTTTTTTACGTTAAACATAAATTGACGTTTTGACTTTAATTAAATTAAATTAAATTAAAATGTATTTATTTCAGATTATTCATCCATATTGTGTTAGTAACAAATTGTCTTATAACTGTATGGAATCCATACATTTGAGTCGAAAGTTATTTTTTCGCAATTTTGACGCTAAACATCAATTCAACAATGATAATTCATTACGTTGTTCTCGACTCAAATGTATATGGAACAGCAGATTTCCCATAGAAAAAGTCCCATGGAGTAAGTTGTTCAGTTTCTTGGTCTGAATTTCTTCTTAAAAAACCGTCAGCACATTAAGAAGGACCCTTATAATTATATTCTACAGAGGATGTAGAGGAGATTTTTCGAAAATCGACCTCGTGCAAAACGGGGTGTTGATATTATCCAAAATCTACGCGTTCGAAGTTGCGAGCAAAAGCTATA
Organism: Agonopterix subpropinquella; assembly: GCA_922987775.1. NCBI lineage: Eukaryota > Metazoa > Arthropoda > Insecta > Lepidoptera > Depressariidae > Agonopterix > Agonopterix subpropinquella. Next base: position 15,400,730 of record OV277709.1, on the reverse strand, counting down.
ACTTGAATGCGACTAGCACATACATGACCGGATAGATTGTATCCGCTTCCCATAAAGACCACTTCCCATAAGGACCACTTACTATAAAGACCGCTTCCCATAAGGATTACTCCCCGTAAAGACCACTTCCCATAAGGACCACTTCTCATAAAGACCACTTCTCATAAGGAACACTTCCCTAAAGACCACTTCCCATAAGGACCACTTCCCTAAAGACCAATTGGTCTGGGAAGTCCCATAAGAACCACTTCCCATAAGGACCACTACCCATAAGGACCACTTCCTATAAAGACCACTTCCAATAAGGACCACTTCCCATCTAATAAGTGCAACGTGAGTTGAAGCAATTTCAGACTCCAAACAGACATGTGTAAGGATAGCAAATGACATTTTATTGACATCAATAAAACCATTGATAAAGTACGAATGACGTTTTTCATTTTATCTTAATTAGTTTATGTTTTAGCAATTAATCTTTGGTTTTTGTGTTTACATGCCAATAAAGATAAATGAGCAGTTAGGTATAGCGACGTGGCTTGAAAGAATATCGCTCGCGTTGGCTAAGAAAGAGGTCTGGGTGCTTCAGATTGTCAAACTGAACAACTTTTACTATGGGACCATTATTCTTAGTTTCTTATTCTTAGTTTTACATTATCTGAATTTGTTGTAATTATGGGACAAATATAAAAATAATCTTATTGTAATATTAAAATCGGGTATAAAAATTGCTTCTTCCAGAAAAAACTGTCAATGGCTGCTGGGCCCAAATGTATGAAACAGCTGTATTTTATTAATGTCACTTTGTAAAAAGTTATTCAGTTTGATGGTCTGAAGCAGCCTTTAAGTATGGAACGTATTTTAGTTTACACTCTGTATAAAAAATTGTATTTAATGTTGTCTATGAGTTGGTTGTCATAATATTAGATATGTACAGGGTCCGTCTTAATATGCTGATGGTTTTTTAAGGGGATCATCAGAACAGAACATTAAACTGAACAACTTTTTCAATGGGACCAAAGGCGAAATCGCGAAAAAAAAATCCTTTGTTACAAAACTCCTACTCGACCGAAATGTACGTGGGAAATCAGTTTTTTTTCTCAATTTTATCAGTCTGATAGTCTGATCATTCACGTAAAAAACTGTCAGATACAAATAGATTATCATAATAGGGTCCTTACCCTATTATGAGAATCTGTTTTGTTTGCTTTTCAAACTAACTTCCACTTTTGAAATTCTTTAAAGAAATATTTGGTTTATTCAGTCTGGTCTTAGATCAGTCTGGTATAAACCAAATATATTTAAAACCAAACATAATAATACATAGGTATAATGACAATTCTAGGTAGAAGATTTACTTGCACGCGGTCTAAGTATATTTCTTTTGTTTTATTGTACAAACAATAAAATATTGGTACGGTACCTATTCGAAATCGAATTGCTTTGCTGACCTTACTGACTCTAAACTCATAGTCCATTGGGTACTTATCTACGATTTACGATTCTGTTTACTCCAACACTACACAATGAGTAGCATTCTTGTATCGGGTTACCATTACCATTCAGTTTGGTGATATGTTATGTATGATGTTATGAATACAAAATATTATATGTTGTTGACCATTTAACCAGCACGTGTAACAGGGGTGAGTTCTTGGAAGTATCATGTTTGTTAATGTAGGTACTTTTTGGTGTAGTATAAGTAAGTACAGTACGACCTGGACTGCGATTTTTGAATCTCATTCTATTCTATTCTATTTTTGTTTAATGGCGTTTCCTTGGTGGATTTTGCCAATATCTAGTTTAAAAAGAGCAATTAGTGCTTGACGTTGTACGGTAATTGGATATGGCGATCTCAAAGCCCTGTTTTTATACAAAAACACACACTCGAAACCGCCATAAAATGGCGGAGCCGCGTGGCTACCTAAATCGCGAGCCAACGACAGACGTCCACTCGTGAGCCCTCCAGCCACGCGACTCCTGAATCTCATTCGCTGAGTTCAGTAGTTGAAAATGTCAAAATTACTATGGAGATGCGCGATCTTTCTACTGCTGATTTGACTTTCAAAAATCGCACTCCTGAAGTATGATTATTCAAAGTTAAATTAGCAGTAGAAAGATGCATATCTCCACAGTAATTTTGACATTTTCAACTGCTGAACTCAGCGAATGAGATTCAAAAATCGCACTCCAGGACCCTATTCAACAAACGTTACAATAAAATTTACAATTACAATTCAGGGTACATTGCTGGTTAATATTGACGCTAAACATGTAGTAGGTAATTTGTCACTAACATTATCAGCGATGTACCTACCCTGAATTGTCATTGTAAATTACAATTGTAACGTTTGTTGAATAGGGCCCAGGACAATAATTTACCTCATCAATCTCCTTTTTCGCAGTCGCCCGACAAATCCTGCAGTCGTTTAGAGCGCTTACAGATGAGCGACACTTTCGGTCGCGCGACCGTAAAATCTATGAGCGCGACCCCTCTGCCGCCTACCCTACGGCGACAGCAAAGTGTCGCTCGTCTGTAAGAGCCCTTAGTAACCAAAGGGTGTACTATCAGTTTAAAATAACAATGTGCATGACCTTGAAGGGCCGTTCGATAACTTCACTCGGTTGTAAAGGAATATAGACTCTATGTAAAGGAAATAATCATTTGAATGACTCGAGTGAAGTTCGTGCGATTGAGTGAGGTCACATTTGCAGGCGAGGTCATGCACATTGTTATTTTAAACTGATAGTAAAGCCGGATAGCAGCAAACGCGCGCTATTAAAATTTGTCAACTACGCAGGTACAGCGAGGGAACTTATAAACCTAGTACTACTGTAGGTACTGTTGTGAATCTCATTGATTAGTTCACTGAAAAATCAATAAGAGAGTCAACAGTTTGGGAAAACTTATTCGTAGGGGAAAACATTATAATCTTTGTAAATTTCAACAATTTTTCAACCGTATTTGTTTGTGAGTTACAAAAACAATCATTGTAAACATTCTCACTTGGTTGAAAGATACAAAGATGGTATTGTGTTATATTGCCAATCTTTTGGTTGTACACACATCAAGATATACAAAACCAACATAAGTTGGTCGCGCGACGTTATACGTTATTCGACCTACACGCGACCAGCTTATTTTGGTTTTATATAGCTTGATGTGTCGCCGTGTGTACTCAAAGTTTGGCGAACCTTTGTCGTGCCAGATAAATACGAGCATTTTTTGGTATTTAGTACACATACAGGGTCCTTCTTAATATGCTGACAGTTTTTTAAGCGGATGACCAAACCATCTAACTGAACAACTTTCTGTATGGGAGCAACATCGAAATCGCGAGAAAAAATCAGCTGTCCCATACATTGGGCTCGAGTAGATTTGCTGTTTTGTATGGAACAATTGAATTTTTTTCGCAATTTCTATGAGATGCCATAGAGAAAGTTGTTCAGTTTGACGGTCTGATCATTCTCTTAATAAAGTGTCAGCATATTAAGAAGAACCCCTATATATTTATGGTCTGTGGTGTGAACTTGTAGGTCTAAAAAGACAAATGCTACAATACTAAACCACCACGTTATAGGTTGAAATAACAATGTAAATATCGAGAGATCGAGACACAGCATCACGTCACGACCCTCAGCCGCAAACAATAATAAGGAAGCTGCAAGTTTGTTGTAAATGCAACACTTCAGTGCATCGTAAAAAACGATATATCTTCGTAAAATTCAAGGTTCCGAGGACAATACTATACACGAGGATATTAATATACCTATTGGGTTTATAAACACAGTGTTCAAGAGATAGGACGACGCTTTAAGATGCAAAAGAAAGAAACACCAAACTTACCTAATGCAGATTCATAATAGAGATCTAATCAACAATGTAAAAGCGACTGCAGCTTCAGGTGAGCTGAAGCCAAGCGCAAACCCATTATGAATTAAAAAAAAGCATAATATTTTTATATAGGCACCATAGAAATCGAATGAAGAATTTAATGAGAGTGTAGGTAAAGTAATAGCCCAGCATTAATTAGAGCATACACTAATTAGGCAGGTTGCAGTTTAAATCCCTTCCGCGTCGCTTAAATTTTTACTGTAGTGTAGTATAGTGCCCATGGACACAAAACTGGACCTTTGATCCAAACAATGTGTCATTCGTACATTATCTCTAAAGTCAAGTATTATATCTTTCAAGACCAACGAAATGAAGACGACGACAATAATCTTTTTAGCCACTGACCTAATTAAAACTTTCTTCCTACAAGTCTGACTCATACGTCGTCAGAAGGTTAAACGTTTCCTCTTTACAGCTAAATAATTATAGTACTAACCTAACCGCAGTATATTCTCAGAAGTATTAATAATGGCGATGCAATAACGTGGCGTATAAAATTGTAACGGTATCAACATGGGAGTACCGCAAGGGAAATGCATGGGACCTTTTTTCTTGCATCACTATAAATTTTAAATTTTAATTTCATGTTAGATATATTAAACATCTAAACGCATACCTATAATTAGTAAGATGTTGTTTTAAATGTCCATTGGCCAAGTTTTTGTGCAAAATAATTAAAATACGAGATTGTTTATAAAAAATGTAGAACGTGGATATTATAGCTAAAGATATAAATAACTACTTGTGGTTTTTATACCCAGGAAAATGGTTCATCTACATCACAAAGACTTGTAGCAAAAATGCAATAACCTAAGTCTGGGGCAGGCAATAATTTGAGAACTTTGGACCTAACCAGTATTAGTTCCTCTATGATTCAGGGAGTTCTACCGAAGAAAGAATCATTTACTCAGATTGCATCATATAGACAACAAGTCTACAATAGCATATAATATTGACGCGTAGTTGATTGAGGAATGCGTGAAGGAAAAGGCGTGAAATTAGACTCCATTGTTTATGCTGTAGTAACAAATTGTTTCTTAGCATAATACGTAGACACGTGGAAAGAGAACGTGAATGTCTCATGTTACATGTTTGTATTTAAGAACGGAAGCTAAGCTGAATTCATGACCAGTTAATTTATATTCTAGTCTTTGATGTATGGCGCAGCGTTGACAAATGTATGTACCCAAGAAGGTTTTCATGCGAAATAATAAGTGACCGAATTACTGACTAGATTTAGGCTAAGTAGGGAGAGTAGACCGTAAAAACATGGACCTCCGAATTGTCATGGAATTTTCATGACTAGCTTTAGGCCCACATAAATGAATGAATTATGTACTAATAATATTTTGACTAAACAGGTTGTTAGAGAAAGGAGTGCTTCAAACTATTATGGAATTTTATGGTCTTTTCTCTATCATCAACCATCGCTATTTGATAGTGCCGACTAAATAGAACCCTGATCAATGACTGATTCAGCAAGCTACGCGATATGGGATTATAGTAGGTGTTCGGTGTAATATTTGGTTTATTTCAGTCAAATGACATAAGAAACTCGTAAAACTGTTGACCTACCTCTACCTTAAATCATGTAACCGACACTAAATATTATTTAATGATGTTTACAACGTTTCGATACTATTTTGGTGGTTTAAGATTGTTGTAAATGTCATACGGCTGTGTAAGTAGAAATACTTTATATCTCTGTTTACAGACAAATGTGCTTTTGATTTATAGAACGTAAATCGAGGAGAGATTTTGTTATTTATTAGTAGTTGTTGTTTAGTATTTCGCGAATAGACATGAACGGGTTTTGGCCAGTAATCAATTATTGATTTCGCAATCTTATCAATAGGTAGTGTACTTTGGAATTGTATTTCTCTGAGACTGGTTTTTTTCCTACCAAGTGCCAATGCGCACTTCCATTCACAGTTTGTTAATCCACTATTTACCAATCCCAGTTAGATTTATTTTAAACTATGTCACTCCCTATCAACGTGGCTTACCTAACGACCTCTTTTATAGCGTTTGACCAATAGCCAAGACTATTAGAAATTACGTGCACTATTTGTATCGTTTGTTTTTGAATTAATCGGGGTGGTGGAAAGCGGAAAATCACAGGAACATTTGGCGCCAGATGGATTGGTGCCAGGCTTTCTCCTGGTTGATTGTGCATTGTTTGGTAATCAGGCCACGAGGTGAAGTTTCATGGGCAATTAAGATGTTTCGATTTGATATTTTATCCTTCTGTTTGGACATATCATCTTTGTTTTTTCTCGACTGTACCAGAAGGAGGGCTATGTTTTTCGAGCGCATTTGTATTGTATACAGGGTGTAACAAAACACCCTAGTAATACTTAAGGGCACCCCCTTCAGACCATCAAACTGAACAGCTTTCACTATGGAGCCAACATCGAAATCACGAAAAAAAAACAGCTCTTTCATACAAAACTGCAGTACCGTCTCGACTCAAATGTATGGGACGACCGATGTTGTTTATTTTTTCTCGACGTTGGCTCCATAGTGAAAGTTGTTCAGATTGATGGTCTGAAGCACCCCCTTAAGTATTACTAGGGTGTTTTGTTACACCCTGTATACATATGTAAGTATGTTTGTATGTCTATTTCTTTGGCACGCCCTACAGCCTAAAGGGCTGGATACATTTAAACATATTATAAGGTGTCGTTAGATTTGTAAAAATTGTGAGAGTGACATAGACTATATTATTTTAATATGGCGTCTGCGAATGAAAAAAAAAGAGGGGGATAAAATTTTTTTTTTCTTAAAAATTACAATATGGTTATCAAATGAAATCTGGTGAACATAGGATTCCATTATGTATATATTATAGTACTTATATGCTTCCATTACGACACAAGAATAAAAAGTATGAAATAAACTAAATTCTTAAAAAAACAAAAACCCTACTGCATAAAAAACTATTAACTAAAAAGAGAAAAACAAGCTCTATAATCAATAAACAGCTATAACAACTTTGTTTGAGCAAATAAAATTTGAATGTTACCTATTTGGTAAGTATCACCTCAATCTTCGGGCTGCTGTACATTACATTTCATAGTTAATGTTTTTCATCCGAAAGGTCAATGTCTGTTATTCATCTCTCACCTGTTTTGTTTCCATTTCATAATATTTGGCCTATTCTGTTTAAAGTTTATGCGTAAAAGTTAAAAATACTTACAGCCGAAGGGTTTGGTTTTTTTGTTTGTTATATGTTACATCAGTTCGTGACATTTATTAGGTCCGAATATAATTTTTTTTCAAGATTCTGCCCTTCTTGATTCAAATTTATTTATTTATTATCAGTTTTATGCATTAATGCATTTCCATTCCAGTTACTAAAAATACTTCGCTAACTACATAGTTAGCGGTAGCTCTGCCAGTATGTTGTTAGTCTTATGTAAAAGTGTCTATTAAATTAAAAAAACTATCATATAAATAATGTTGTCCCGTTTCCGTAGGCAGTTTTACTTGGCAACACTCCAGGTCCAACCAAATGTTCCTGTCGTTTGGAGAAATTCGCGCTACATTGTATTTATTTGTATCAGTGACATGGGGTTTTATAGGTTCATCGGACTCTTTACCTCCTTCATTGTCTTATGTAACTCGTATGTTTCTACAAACTCTAATAGAAAATGTATGCAATCGTTACTCGTAACAGATATTTAGATTTTTATTGTCTTAATCGTTTAAATCACAATTTTCTTTATCACTTGGGATTAAATTATTTTGTAGTTCTTCCTCTCTATTATCGTAATGTTCATATTTTGCATTTATAATTCTGTCAATAGTGCCTTGATAATGCAGGCCCGCAAAATAAGACTTGCAAAGAATTTTTTTTATTTCTATCCACGAAATTTTTAGTCAACTTTGAGAATCTCTATTATTCCAGCCAGATGAGATGAAAATTAAATGAAATATTAATTGTGTGAATATAGCCTTTTCTTCCTTATTTAAATAAGTAGGCAGGCAGAATGTAAACAAACAACGCAGTAAGATAAAACAGCATTGCAGAACTGCGTAAAAGGTCCCAGGACTTCCCAAATTTCCGGTATTAGGGACCAATTTATAAAGGCAACAAAGAGAGACGTAGCTACACGGCAGATAGAGAAGGATAGAAAACAAGAATGACCCTGAATAACTGTGGCAGTAGGTAGGTTCCCTGTGGATCAATACCAGGACCCTATTCAAGGACGCCGGGTTGCGTAGTGAGCCTTGCGTAGTGCGTACGTTTGCGTACGTTTGCGTAATTGCGTCTCAGTGTTACGTTACGTTTCGTAGTAGCTTTTGTAGGTATTGGAGTAAAAGGGACAATCTAAATCTCTTTAGAGATAAGCTCGTCCTTTGTACATGTTTTCTCAACTTTGTGTATTATTTATGTCTAATGTGTAGGTAAGTACAATAAAATGTTATAATATAGAAGAAGACATAGTTATTGATTTTGTGACCCACTCTTAGGAATTTAAGATGAAAAAAATTGATAACAAAGGGATTCGGCATTAAGATCTCATGATCTGTATTAAATTATATACTGATATAATTTATGACACGACGCTTTTTAATAATTTGTTATTATCTTTAAGTGTTCAATTCAATTCAATTATACTTTATTGCACACCAAAACAGAATATACATTTGAATAAAGATAAAGAATTACAATTACGTACAAATAAGGCGGTCTTATCGCTAAAAAGCGATTTCTTCCAGACAACCTTAGGGTAGAGGAATTACAAAAACGAAAATAGGTAGGCGGTGTAGATCAAGAGAAGAAAGAAATCCAGAATGACAATGAAAGTATAAATATACTTAAAAATAAAATAATCTAAAATATATACATACATACATACATGTGTTATGTTATGTGTTCCGTAGTGTTATGATATGACAAAAAGCATTAGTAGAACGCCTTTCGAATTGTGATTTCATGAGTTGGATTTTATGGTTACGTGAATACATCTTTGGAAATACTTACGTCTTTGGAAATACTTATATCTTTTTGGTGTTTTAGCTATTGCTATTTTGGGCTCTTTCAGATTTTTGTTCTTAATGCATATTTATGCCTATCTCTAACGTCCATGAATCCATGTTTTCTTTGGCTCAAAATGGAATGAAGCCTCCTACACAAAACCCACACAATTTTATGTTGTCTGATGCTAAATTGATGTTCACCAAAACTGAGTTTATTTCGACACGTAATTTGGTTTATTGAGTGAGATCCAACTATACCTACTATTGTTTGATAATTTTATTTTCAATGTAATATGTAGAAATACGACAAATATAGGTACGTATTACTGGTTATTGTAGATACACTAAAGCCTCCTCATGCATAGTATAAGAAAGAGTAGGTATCTATTACTCGTGACTTGAGAGCTTCGTATCGTTTTGATATTCGAGGGTTTCCGCAAAATTCGTAGTTTCTCCATTTTTTTCTTACCATTTTCCAGAGCAATTTTTCTTTCTTTTCTTAGTGCCATCGAAAAATATTCGACTATTGCGGAAATTGTCAAATAACAACAAAGCCAGATTGGTTATAAAGCGGTTTCATTTAATCGTATGTAGCCACTTTATACTTGGTGATGAACGATGATTATAAACGAAAACGACCATATAATTATAATCCTTTCGGGGTGAACAGATAACTCCTAATTACAAAACAATCATCTACATGAAAAATACTTAACTATAATTACGTTATGGCATTTTTTAATATTTGCTGAATCATTCTCGACAGCTAATTCATAATGTCAATGACATTTAACCGTTTCAGTTAAATGTCGTGTCATTATTAATGTGCTTCTAGACGAGACGTCTTATGTTGAATGTTTTCTTGTAATACTTAATAGGGTTATAGTAATACACTACAATAAAAAATACATAGTAGCGAAATCAGTAAAGAAGTTGTTCGAGTCCAAGAGCAATTTGAATATCTAATTAAAATTAATGATTTGATTTAATCCAAATCCGATATGAAAGGTAACTAGGTATTGTTTTTGAGATTCCGTTTTTCTTAAAGACGATCTTTGGCCGGGTAACGGGTAACACTGCCGAAATATCAGGAACTCAAATATACCAAAAGCGGTAAGAACCCGTTAAAATGTTTAACTCTAGATTAAGAAGTATGTGACCACTAAACGTGGATATAATTAGTATCTTCCTATACTCCTCCAGGAAAAATTACATATGTAGTATATCTAAGTGGCATGGCGGGCAGCGTCACAGAACTATAATATACTATTACCTATTCTGTGGCGTCACTATGACTGACGTTAGCACCTTAAGTATTTAAATTAATGCTGTCAATGAATATGTTTGTGTATGCTGTGTGTATGTAGGACAATTATTCCATTACGTCACGATGGGATAGAGTTCGATATTCACTGGATATTCAAATGTGACTCGAATCGCAAAATAAAATCAACAATGCAAAAATTTATCGAACTTACACACTAGTTAATCGTTTCATAAGGCCCACCACACACATCCGGAATAAACCTGATTCGGAATTAGATTCCGTATGGAGTGTTGCCGCTTTCAGATACTTTTTCACTAGATCTAGTGATTTTTTGATGTCTGAGGTGGCATATTTTAAAAAGATTTTTGAGCGTAAGCGTTGATGGAACGGTACCGTATCGTGACGGTGCAGTTGCGACGTCGTTGCGGTATAGTTGCGAAATCGCCTACGCTCAAAAATCGCTTGTGTGATAATGGCTCATGCCATTTTGTATGCAGATTATGTCTAATGTTGAGACTATCGATAGTTCTTTGATATAGTTGCATTAATATTGGAATCATCATCATCATCATCATCATCTCAGCCGATGGACGTCCACTGCTGGACATAGGCCTCCCCCAAGGATCGCCATAACGACCGGTCCTGGTAATATTGGAATACAATTTACAAATCATCATCGTAACATTCGTAACGTCATGAACTCATAACATGATAGTAATTATCATGTATAGAAATTGTTTTTTTCGTTTTAATAAATACCGAATAATGCAATTATTGTCATTCATTTGGCGTTTCATACATTTTTATTTAGGCATTTTTTAAACAGCACGCTAGTATTTTTTGTAACCACAGTTGACAACACTGAATCCTGAATCAGGATTCCGGATCGTAATTTCATCTGTGTGTGGCGGACCTGAAAGTCTCTATTGATACATGCTACTACTAGGTACACGATACGATACTTGTCTTTATACTAGAAAAAACTAAAATATTATGATACCTAGCAAAAATATTAGCAATAGAAAACAAAGGAACGACACGATGAAGATGAAATAAAAGACAAACAGCGACGACACGTGTCTGGCATAAATTCCACTTTTCAAGGCTGAGTGGAACGGAACGGAACTCGTTCTGCGGAAGCTTGAATTTGAATCGCGTTCTAAAATTAAACGTAACTTTTTTTCGTTTTTCGGTTCTATAGGTAGGTATTAGGTATATGAGGCTGCTGGCCGTTTTATTTGCGTCGAAAAACTTTTTTAAATCCGGTTTTAACTTAGGGTGGCTTACACCAAAAAATATTTAGGCGATGCTGTCACTGTCATTAGTATGAGCAGTGTGAGAGACAGAGCTATCACTAAATAACTTTAAAAGCCTAAATACTTTTTGGTGAAAGCCACCCTCAGGGTTTTTAGGATTAATTTATAATGCCCTCATCCACCGGATTTCTAATACCTACCTAGTTTTAATAAAAAGAAACCAGATGCATCTGGTGTGAGGAGCCGACTTTATGTTCATGTATATAAGTAACTTCTCTATATTTTTGCTACAAATTCCAGAATTGGCCTACAAAATCTAAAAATTTTCTAGAACATGGGCACAGAATCCTTTTTTTCAATAGCAAATGTGGCTACATAAGAATAACACTGCAGGGCTTAGGCATTAGGCCTCAGACTACATAAGAGATACCTACTCATTAGGCTTCCCTCAAGTATGCCTCAAGTAAGAGACTTCAACTTCATGTAGGTACGCATCAGAATTTCTTCTTCAGCGTATGCAGGTTTTCTCATGATGTTTTCCACCGTTTGAGAGCAGTCAGTATTACTCACATAAGTTTGAAAAATTCATTGGTTACCTACATGGCAGGATTACCTATTATCTACTTACATTAGATGGAAACTCATTTTGTTTTTTCAAGAAATTAGTAGGTACCTACTAGGCAGGTAGTTACGCTGGGCGAAGGAATGTCAAACTATACAATCATTTTGTTTATATTTTTTTATGGTAGACACGAGGCAGGATAAAGTTTTATACAATACTTACTGAGTTCGTAAACAATTTAATTAATTTAAAGTGAGTCATGATCATGAAGTACAACCAACAAAAGAAGAATAACAATTGCTATAAGTAATTGATTCTACAGTTGTTCAATTTTGAACTGCGTTCGGCATTAAATTTTATAGTTCTTGTTGTTGAGCGAAAATTGCGACGCAAATTCTATCCAGTTTGTTGTGAAAACAATGTAGGTAAGTAGGTACTTGGGTTGGTACTTCGCGTTTTAATTTGTAAGTTTTCAATTCTAGCATGACCTACGTTAACAACCACAGATCACAACATCTCTATGTTAACAACATTTTGTGTTCTCGGAAATTGTAACATAGTTCCAAATATTATTAGTTTGGCAGTAAACTTCGCAATGATTCGTTATCGATTTGTTTACTGAAAATTGATACAATAGATTTGAATGTTTTCATGTTCTTTCCTGTATAAATTTGTGTTAGGTAGGTAAGTACCTACATTGTTTGTATAAAGTTAAGAAATAAATTGCGCAGGACTAGGTGTAATTATGAATTAAATTAATTACCATAGCCGATTTCGATTTATTTTATGACAATAATAGTATTTATCCATAAACTAATTTATTCAATATAGGAAGCTTGAAGCCCCCGCGTCGGATCGTGTTGTCGCTGTAGAGAAGATGCGGCTAGAAACTTAATACATTAATAATATTTATAACACGACTTATTTAACTACTTATTACAATTATTTTTAAGCTAAGGTTTATGTATGCATTATAATAATATATACCTGGAGTGCGATTTTTGAATCTCATTCGCTGAGTTCAGCAGTTGAAAATGTCAAAATTACTGTGGAGATGTACATCTTTCTACTGCTGATTTGACTTTCAAAAATCATACTTCAGGAGTGCGATTTTTGAAAGTCAAATTAGCAGCAGAAAGATGCGTATCTCCATTGTAATGTTGACATTTTAAACTGCTGAACTCAGTGAATGAGATTCAAAAATCGCACTCCTAGTCTATTTAATTAATTAATTGATACTATACAGTAAACTATAAGTTAGTGCACTCAAACCCAAGCAGTTTGATCATTTAAATAATCATCCATAATAGTTCCCTTTTTCTTTGGAAGCTACGAAACAGAAGTTGTTATCGTGGAATATTTTTACACATGTGTAAAATATACCTACAATTACCAACTTCTATTCCGTTCCTTTTCGTAAACATATTCGCATGCGAAATAACAATAACATTACCTTACCAAAAATATAGGAAGGGTACGTGGAGAACCTTGTGTTCTATTCCAAGGAATAACTACGAATAGGTCGTTTGCTAATATTTTTAGTTTAATCTTTTTGTTTAAGAGTAGGTATATACCCGTTCAAAATTGCAGTAGCTCAAAGATTTCCATGTAAAATAATAAATCTTAAATTAATTATACAGGTGTTAACAAAACACCCTAGTAAAACTTAAGGAGGTGCTTCAGACCATCAAACTGATCAACTTTCACTATAGAGCCAACAACGAGAAAAAAAAAATCTGCTGTCCCATACATTTGAGTCGAGCCGGTGTTACAGTTTTGTATGAAACAGCAGATTTTTATTTCGCAATTTCGAAGTTGGCTTCATAGTGAAAGTTGTTCAGTTTGATGGTCTGAAGCACCCCCTTAAGTATTACTAGGGTCTTTTGTTACACCCTGTATAACTGAAACTTTATATTTAACGGAAATCTGACAAACACAGATAGAGATATTAAGTTTCTTCGACAGGGTGAAATTGATATCATTAGCATCCTTTTAAACTAAGAGTCTACCCATCAAACTAAACAACTTTTACTATGGGAGCAAAACGATCTTTGCAAAAAAAAAATTCTACTGTTGTCTACATTTGAGTCGAGTAGGCATTGCAGTTTAGCATGGAACACGATTGTTTTCTTTTTGCTTCGATCGGTTTGCTCCCATAGTAGAAGTTGTTCAGTTTGATGAGTAGACTCTTAGTTTAAAAGGATGCCAATGATATCAATTTCACCCTGCATATCGTGTTTTAAAAATCACCAATAGGATCAAAATTAATTTGCGGTCGTGTTGGTGGCAAGTATTCAGCTTGCTGCCAGAGATTTCCTATTATATTCTCGTAAAGTCTTCAGTTACAACACCTTATGCTTTAAAACATAAACAAACCATTAAATATGTCACTGTTGCCATTTTATGTTTCTTTTAAACACTCGTTTGCGTCAAGGTCTTTGCCGTGTGGCGATAAAGAATATTATTTTTAAAGTTCGCAATGAATACCCCACTGTTCTGGTTAGCGTCGGAACACAAATGTTGTATACATAGCTGGTTTAACGTAATATAATCGATAACAATATGATGTCATCGTCGGTTTTGGCCTGGGGTGTGAGTCTTGGGTGATTTGTTAGCTTCGTGCGTAGGTCCCATGAGGAAATAATTGCGTGGACAGGACAAGTAGGGACTGTAGCACATCTACGTGTAAACAAATAGACAGAAAACATGAAAACAGATTCTACAGAATGGATGACTGATCAATAAGGGTTCAACTTAATATGCTGACACGTTTTAAGGGGATGATTAGACTAACATACTGAACAACTTTCTATGGGACCAATATAGAAAAAAATCTGCTCTTCCATACAAAACTGCAAACCTACTCGGGCAAAATGTATGGGATAGCTGATTGTTTTTCGCGATTTTGATGTTGGCCCCATAGAAAAAGTTGTTCAGTTGAGGATGGTCTGATCATCCCCTTAAAAAAGTGTCAGCATATTAAGAACGATCCTGTATATTACCTACCTATACGAGATTTACGGGTCTTCTGTAACATTTGGTCGAAGGTTCAACTTTTGGTCTATTAGGGGTTAGTACTATTTGCTATGCTGTGGTTACACGGGCTTGTCGCCGAAAATGCAATATCAGAGTAAAAGTATAATTAAAAGTAGTATTTCTGAATTTACAGCGGATATTTTATTTAACGACCAATAAAGAGACGATAAGAAACAAAGCAAAAACCTTAACAACTAAAATTAAAAATACAAATAAAAAAACCAGAGTAGAGAAGAAAAAGGGAAATAATCCAATCCAGGTGATGAAGGTTTAATCTGTAGGTGGAGCACTGATCATAGATTTGATAGGACACTAGGTACTGACCCACTGGGTTAGACCCAGCTACCAATTTGGTCGTATTAGGCCCCCATGTATATGACTATTTTGACTTATAAAAGTTATTATTACGGTAATTTCGTCGTATACTGGTGCTTTATGCGTCTAATGTTCGACTATACGACACCTATACGACCAAATTTTAGTTGGGGATAAAATCCCCATCAAAGTTCAGATGTGCTCAGATATTCAGCTACTGAGCTTATTATTTCTAGATTTCTTTTAATAATAAACATCTCGAACAAGAAATTCACACATTAGTCCGCTATTTTCTTAGTCAAATATCACACGTGGGCTTCAATTCTCGTAGTTCTCGATCAAGGTCAATCTCGTTCCTCGTCTATTTTTGTCTTTTCGTTCGACAATCGACAAACGTGACCGCTGTTCGGATTTTAGATTCTTTATTTATTTTTAACATTCTATTGTACTTACTCTTTACTGTAAGTATGTAAAGTTTGGCGGGGCAAGTGCGTCAATGGGGCAACTTCATCTACTAGAGTCTAGTATAGTAGATGACGTCTAGTAACTAGGCGATTATATCAAAAAAGAATTTAGTTATTCACAGTTCACAAGACACAATTAGTATCAAGGAAATATTTTAAGTAAGTCCAAAAGCAAATAGCTACTTTATTCGTTACATGGCATAAAATAGTTACAGAAATATTGAAAGGTAGGTAGATGAATTTACTATTACCCCAGACATTTACATTTTCTATCCCTTACTTAATCCACAGGTTAAACATAAAATAAATGCGACTCCAAGAACGTTTATCAAATAATTAGTTGGTAATTTGGACTTTTGGAGGCCCTTTACCCCACACTAGAATTGACTTATTTTGCTGAATATTATGTTAGTTAAATAATTTACAAATCATAATTATTAAAACGTTTATCACAGCAGACAAGGATTGTTTATTTTGGCCTTATCTTATCTCTAGACTTCTCGACAATCCCTTGCGATTTGCATCGGCACATGTTTTTACTTCAATAGACTGTTAGCAAATAAGTGGGTGAGGTACACAAATAAAATATACTTAGGTTTATTTAAAGTGAGCTAAAAACTGAATAGATAAGCGGAAACGTGTCGTGTCGATAACAGAACTATCGCCATATTTTAACCTTCATTAATACTTACCTAAAGTTTTAGAAATTATTATTATGACATTAATTGTTTCACCGCTTCGAAATTTTCTCTTTCTGGACCATTTGACATATTTTTTATGTTAAATGACCAGTCAGATAAGCTAACAAGAACTTATTCAAAAGTGGTGAAACAAGCACATAGTATAGTTATTATTTCTACCACATACTTAAATAAAATCTTTCATAATGTAAAATAGTACGTAATCTCTCCTCAGATTTAGTGAACAACTCGGTACGTGTTTCGAAATCAATCGCAGGATATGTAGATATAAACACCAGCCAAGCAATATAATTTAAAATTCAAAGTACCTATTACCAAATAAGTAGGCTGTCTAACTGGTCGTACCTTAGGAATAAGGTAATTTTATCCTTTCATGCTTGTTTCATGCGCATGAGTTTACTATAGTATGCCAATCGGATCGAATACGTCTCTTTTTTTTATACATAAAAAAAAAACTTTGCGTTCCAAGTTCCAACTGATCCTGAAGTGATATTTTTTCACCGCGATTTGATCCTTACAATATTATGTGCAGTGATAAAAAAAACTTTGAGCATGTGTTTTCAATGTAAAAGACATTTGGCTACCATATGCATGTTTATCAGTTTTAGTTGATTAATCAAATTTTTTACTTCATCCAGTTTTTATGTCTCTGGATAATCCTTTCAACAAATAAGATCACACATGCTGTGAGTGATTTAAGCAAACTTAATGCTTGTTTAAGTTTAACACTTATCTGTTTAAATATTTAGGTACCTGCAAGCCTGCAAGATGTCTAAGATAAACCTCGTCCTTTGTTATTTTTATTGTTAACTAACATTGTTTGCAAAAATAAGGAGATTTTGTCTTATTTACACGACAACCGGCTTACGGAGAATCTTTGAGTTCACTGCTAAACACCATTTAGAACGTAATAATTATACCTATTGGGGATTTCAGGTTTGCTCCTGTAGTAAAAGATGTTCAGTTTGATGGTCAGAACCACCCCCGACAATTTGGGAAGTGTTTAAAAAATCACCTAGTAAATATTCTACTAAATCTATTGATCAGATACGTAATTTATAAAGAATATCCATTTTCTAGAATGCATTCAGTGTCAGGGTCAATATAAGACATTGGGAAAGACATGTGGTAAGGTAAAGAATACGTACCTAATAATGTTGCAGTAATGTCACTTGTAGTATTTTATTTTGCGATTATTTCCTATCATCATAGGTCAACCGACGACATGGTGAAGGGGGAGGGAAACCATTGGATAAGGCCAGCATATAAGATCGGTCGTTGTGGCGATCCTTGGGGAGGCCTATGTCCAGCAGTGAACGGCTATCGGAGATAAGATGATGATGATGATCCAGAACAAGGAGATCAGTCTTATAATTTGTATAATGTTGATTGAGTTTAACGATTAGGGCTTCTGGATAAAATAAGGGTTAAGTATTGTTGGCCTTTCGGTCCCAAAAATAACATTTGTACAGGGTCCTTCTTAATATTATTATGCTAGCATCATAATCAGCTGACAATTTTTAGGGGGATGATCATCAACCTGAACAACTTTATCTATGGGACCAACATCGAAATCGCGCAAAAAAAAATCTGTTGTCCCATACATTTGGCTCGAGCAGGTTTGCAGTTCTAAATGGAAGACCTGATTTTTTTTTCACGATTTCGATGTTTTTGCCATAGAGAAAGTTGTTCAGTTCGACGGTATGATCATCCCCTTAAAAAAGTGTAAGCATATTGTAGCTCCATACAAAAAAAAAACTTTAGTCGCTTTTTACGGAATCCCTGGAAGAAATAATGGGTCTATTGGATTGACAGCAATGATTTCATTGATGATTGAAAGTTGTTATTATATTGCGCACTTTTAATTCTTTAATTAGGCAATCACGTGTCTAAACATGCTACTTTAAAGATTGTTAGATATGCTCACTTCATTTACGGGCTGTACTGTAACATAATAGCTGTATCGTTTAGGAATGTTAGTGCTAAGCAAATATTGCAAGTTACGGTCTTCTGTTATTTTTCGTCACCAGGTTGGTTTTGTTTCAATAATATTTGAAATTTTAGTTCAATTACAACCATCTAGTGTTTTGTCGAGATTTTTCATAGGAGAGGATCAATAATAGGTATCTCTGCTAAGAAGTCATTTTTCCACAAGTACAGGGTGTAACAAAACACCCTAGTAATACTTAAGGGGGTGCTACAGACCATCAAACTGAACAACTTTCACTATGGGGCCAACATCGAGAAAAAATCAAAAATATCTGATGTCCCATACAAAACTGCAGTACTGTACTGACTCGACTAAAATGTATGGGACAGCAGATTTTTTGTATTTTTCTCGATGTTGGCCCCATAGTGAAAGTTGATCAGTTTGATGGTCTGAAGCACCCCCTTAAGTATAACTAGGGTGTTCTTTTACACCCTGTATACATAACACTGCCTACGCGCGGCCAGCTTATTTTGGTTTTCTGCAGATGTATCACCGTGTGTACAACACATAATAATTAATAACCTACACACTTTGAAGACAGAGTTTTCTAATGCAATTCCATAAATGATTACCGGTTGATAAGTAATGTATACACCAACATAATTTAACAATAAGTTGACGTCTAATGTACTAAACTACTAATGTAGACAAAATAAATAAGGCAAAGATTACCAGCTTTATAAACAAATCAATAGATGAAGGTGACGGCTGGGAAAACAACTATGTCCGTCAACTTTATTATGTTGTTTGTTTTGTTGAAGCACCATCTGTAATCATAGCGAGTATAAAGCTAGGAGGATTGCAGTTTTGTATGAAACAGCTTTTTTCTCGATTTAGAAGTTGTAAATTTGGTTGGTCAAAAGTTTAGATCTAATCCACCCGTTTAAATACTACTATAGGGTGTTTTGTTGCACCCCGTATACAGGGTGTCAGTGTGATACTGAACTTTCCCAAGGAACATGGTAAATTCGCAAAAAAAAAACAAATATTCATACAAACATTCGATCAGCGATTGCATTCAGTGTTGTTACTCTTACACCCTGTATAATGCATGTTATCTAGTAAGATATAACAGCGTTATCTTCATTGGAAGAGTAAATTTAAGCTCTTAGATTGAAACACTCAAAAATTAACGCAAACACTACGTCAATACAATACAAATCGCAAGAGCACTTGTAATTTTCCTTGACAATCATTATCATATCATGCTCGTGCTTGTAATTGAAACATAAGGATATAGGTCGACTTGTTATCGGACATCCCGCGGTTTTATTTGTCATTATTATTATTTAATTAACTGTATCGTTATCATCTGACACCCGCATGGTTACATGTGGTAAACAATGAGGCGTTATCTATAATATAAATTAATAACATTGCTGGTCGAATTGAATGTATTCGCAGATTTTTTGGCATTGGGTGGCCTGATAAAAACTGCTCATCCAAAGTATTAATTATTCGTATATAACCTAACCTCATCTAAATACAGTGCCTGGAAGTGCCGTTCTAAATTATATGCTGTCTTATGTCGTTTTTACCCCATCTTGTAGAGGGACTTCAACATCATCATATCAGCTGAAAGACGTCTACTGCTAGACATAGGGCCTCCCCCAAAATGGGGGGAGTTCGCATAATCGCCACGCTTGGCAGGCGAGTTAGCGATCGCAATTGGATTGAATGTGTGTACTCAGAGGATGCTCCGGGTCCCATCCTCCGGTAGATCCCGTAGTCGCCTTTTACGACACCCACGGGAGGAAATGGGGTGGTGCTATCTATTCGTAGCTGATACCACACAGACATCTTGTAGAGGGTGTATGCTACTAATTTCCTAAACTTTCCTCACCTTCATCAAATTATTTGTTAAGAAATCTTGGCTTGTGTTTGTGATTATGCAAATATTTTGCTAAAAGCTCAAGGATCTTAGAAAACATCTGGGACTTCCGAAAGGTTTATGTCACTTATATACAGGGTGAAATTGATATCATTGGCACCCTTTTAAACTAAGAGTCTTCCCATCAAACTGAACAACTTTTACTATGGTAGCAAACCGATCGGAGCAAAAAAAAAATCTGCTGTTGCCATACATTTTTGAGTCGAGTAGGCATTGCAGTTTAGTTTGGGACAGCAGATTTTTTAGTTGCTTCGATCGGTTTGCTCCCATAGTAAAAGTTGTTCAGTTTTTGATGGGTAGTCTCTTAATTTAAAAGGATGCCAATGATATCAATTTCACCCTGTATAATTAAAGTCGGTTATAGGCTATAGCATAATGCAACGTGATGTAAAACATTGAAATTCAAATCAGCTTTGTAGATAAATAGATAGCAACCACATGGCCTGAGGCCAAATACAACTGACATTGGACCCAAGGTTCGTCGACCTCTGCAAAACTTTGAGCTTGTTATACAACACCTAAGGGGTTAGTATAATTGAATTGACAAATTGAAAAGGCTTTGCTATGTAAATAAGTTGTGGAGTTATAACAGGGCGTTTTAACAAGTTGGTCCAGACAATTTATTGGCTGGGCAGTCGAGTTTATAATTGGCACCATGTAATAGGTAGTTGCTGCATAGAAATATTAAGTAGATGTCATTTACATCACTTTCGATTTGTGTTGTAACGTTATTTACTTTAACCATTAAAACTTGTTTAAAATTATCTCAGTTCTATTAGTGTAAGAGATAAGTGTACTTTTTGCAACCATGCTTTTTGCTTTTCAGCAGCAAGACTGATTCTGTGTTTATGGGTTGTAGAGCATCTCTGTGATGGGGATAGACCAGGTCTCCCTGCATAACTCCAGTTGGTTTAGGAGTTACTGATGATTAATGATCAGTAAAAAATTTACGATCAGCTGCAAGGCTGATCGTATGATATTGTTGTAGTATGCACTGTAGCTATGTGAACAGTACAAAAACTGTCAAGTTCTGTCAGTCAGTTTAGGAGATACAGCCAGTCAAAGTTCCGACCTCTGAACGGCTGTATCTCCTAAACCGACTGATGAACCATGTCAGTTTTTGTACTGTTCACATGGCTACAGTGCAAATACGATAAGCCTTGCAGCTGATCGTAAATTTTTTACAGACCTTTAATCATCAGTAACTCCTAAACCGACTGGAGTTATGCAGGCAGACCTGGTCCATCCCCATCACAGAGATGCTCTACAACCCATAAATACTGAATCAGCCTTGCTGCTGATGGTTGCAAAAAGTACACTTATCTCTCGTAATGTATTATGCGACATGCAAGTTTTAACAAACCGATCGTTGGACTAAGGCCGAGATTCAGAAACTTCTTTTAAGCGTGAGTTTTCTAAGTAGAATCAAAAATGTATATGGATTTTGACATACGGGAGAAAACGTCTCTAATTCTCAACATGTTATTAGCAATAATATCTACTTTAAACAAATTACAAAAACGGAACTTGTGACGTGGCACCTTAAGCCGCATTTTCTTTCACTTCCTGGCTAGGTAGGATCGGAAACAAACTAGAAACATAGCATGAGATATGACCAATGACATGATATGGATCAAGTCTTGTTGGCCTCAAACTCCACATAGGAGTCACGTGAAAAGATCGAGAGAGATCTGAGAGATAATGCCAAATGACTGTCTCACATTTTTTTATGTATGAGCTGGAGCTCCGAAACATCTTTGGTCAAGCTTCGTTCCTTGATATTTTATCGTGAATCTAAGCCTAATTCTTTATTTCTCTTTGTCTAACAGTTGTGTACTGCGACTACAATGGGTCAGGGCGAGCTCTGCAATGGATCGAGGAGTACGTTGTACACAACGTGCTGCCGACGCACGCGACGCGTTGCACGGCGTTGTCGTACACGTCGGGTCAGAGCGAGATATACAGGTAGCACGATCATCTTCAGAAATATCATCCATTTAAAAGTTATGCCATGGGAACAAGCTATTATCAAACCCTGGGCACTTTATGTCTACTGGCTGGTACTGACAAGAAGGGGATAGCACATGTACTACCCGTTTGTTTGGAGTTGGCCGTCGACGACCGTTACAAAATTTCGTCACAGGCACATTAACTGGTCCCGTCGACAAAAAATAATATAACAATCAAATAAAAATTTAAAATTAAAAGCGATATTAGTGATCGGGACGGACGTCCCGTACGTGGTTGCGTTGCTAAAGGTTATAAAATTGCGTTTAATAGGGTCTCTTAGGGGTGCGGTACGGTGAAGCGGGAAGGGAGGTAACGGCCAACTCGAAGCAAATGACTAGTATATGTAGAGCAAGTGCGAGTGCGATAGGAACTAATTAATGTAGTCCACCAGACCACTACCTGTACCGCCGAGAGAAGGTGAGGTCATTTGAAGGGGGCAGGGATTGTCCATCTACACGTATACAACGTGTTAATGAATTAACGCACAACCTCATACACCCCAACTGATTTATAACAAAATAATATAAATATAATATAATTAGATTGAAACAATAATTTCATTATTATGATAGTTAAAATTTAAAGTTATTCGCATTTTAAGTTTTGAGGCAAAAATGATTTGTTATCATTTCAGCAATGAATGAAAGCGCTAACGTACTCATGGATACATTTTAATAATCTTGTTTTGGTAGTAAGTCGGGTGAGTGTGCCTGTGCGGTGGTTTGACGTTGGGTTGTGTCCGTATAGTTAGCAGCCTCACCAGCTCATTTGAAGGTTTTGACTAAGCCACGATTTAGTGCCCAATTAGTGCAATTTGGTGCCCAAAGCACAGATTTGGTGCTCATGTAGTTTAAAAGATATTTGGGTACCTTACTGAGGCTGCTAGATAGACGTCAAGCTAGCAGTCGCATTTTGAAATACTGTTTGTATCGATGTGATTTATATGTCACGATTTAGTGCTCATTTAGTGATCCCTATATCCAAAATTTCATGAATATTGATCCAATACAAGCCGAGATATGATAGTACATTGTTGAGGCTGCTAACTAGACGTTTCTTCCAACGATGATTCCAATGAAACGGATGCACATTTGAAACAGATAAGTACATAGCGATTTAGTGCTCGATTTGGTGACTCTTATGATATTTATGAAAAGTAGAATTTTCTTTCCTATTTCCCAAAAAAATTACGTAAACTTGTACATACAACGATTTTCGGTACAACCATGCACAAAAATTATCATTTCTCGGAACTACTACCATGAGCTAGCGCTTGCGCTCGCGCAAGTAGTTCATAGTTATACCGAGAGATGGCGGGACTGGCGGATTGTTTACTTGAGTTACGGAGATGCGAATACGTGTCTTTTTATTACATAGAATGAAGAACTAATTGCTTGATACAAATTAGTGCATTATAACTTCTTATCGTCGTCTACAGTTCCACATTATATTATTTATCCTATAAATTAACTAACTGCCTCCGTGGTCTAATGGTTAAGAACATTGGGCTCTCGACACGGAGGTCGTGGGTTCGATTCCCACAGGGGACACCTAGTGATATGTCACTTTGGGCGTTTTTCCCCAGTTGATTAGGACATTGCGGGCCGAGTCACCTGATTGTCTGAAAAGAAAAATGATTCCGTGCTTCGGATGGCGCGTTAAGCCGTTCGTCCCTGCTACTATCTCTGGTGGTAGTAGTCATTACACGTCAGGCGGTCTGAAAAAACTTTGACATCAGGGCTCTGCCCACGTGATAAGAAGAAGACTAATGGAATGTTCAGACCCGCACGACCAAAGCGACTGGGAAGCGGGAGCATCTACCGCGCGGCGGTCGCTGCCCATGTAATCTTAGAGCGCTTACAGACGAGCGACAGTTGTCTGCGACAGCTCGCGACAGGGTCGCGCGACCCTCTGCGACCGTCGCGCGACTGTGACGTAGGTATAGTCTGAAGCACAAGTCTTGTTCTTGAGAGATTTCAGTTTGAAGAAAACGGAGGCTAAAAAATAACATGTTTGATATTTCGGGTTTTTATACGTTTTTCGTAGATTTTGGTTTCTTTAGATAATAGATAATCCAGAATTGATTATCTTCATCATCAAGTCCATAAAATATTATAGACTGGTAAAAATAGGGCAATTATAATATACATTGGTACCGATTCGGACTGTGCCACGACTTAACTAAATTTATTCCTGTCACTTTCTAAAATAAGATTAAGAAAAGAGACAGAAATCCAACAGCAGACTTTAGTGCTGTCAAAGTGACGTTAAACGCCCAAAATAAGATGCCATCATAATGTACGCCATCTTATTTAAAGCGTTTTTGGGCGTGTAACGTCACTTTGACAGCACTAAAGTCAGCTGTTGGTTTTCTGTCTCTTTTCTTAATCTTATTTTAGAAAGTGACAGGAATAAATTTAGTTAAGTCGTGGCACAGTCCGAATCGAGGCCATTATACAGGGTGTAACAAAACACCCTAGTAATACTTAAGGGGGTGCTTCAGACCATCAATCTGAACAACTTTCACTATGGAGCCAACGTCGAGAAAAAAAAAATATATTGCCGTCCCATACATTTGAGTCGAGACGGTACTGCAGTTTTGTATGAAAGAGTGCATTTTTTTATCGCGATTTCCATGTTGGCTCCATAGTGAAAGTTGTTCAGTTTGATGGTCTGAAGCACCCCCTTAAGTATTACTAGGGTGTTTTGTTAGTGCCCTCCGTGTCGAGAGCCCATTGCTCTTAACCATTAGACCATAGAGAGGCAGTTATTGGCAGGGCATTTCAATAAGAAAAGTCCTAAAATCCTCATTGCTTGATAGTAATGAGGATTTTTGCCGACAGATAAGGTAATTTTTTTGCAAACTACGTCCTTATTTTACTTTAAGATAACTATTACCCTCCTTCTAGCGCAGTCGGGTAAAAACTGAATGTTTATAAGAAAAACTAAATGAAACTAGGAGAATAATGAACAGATTTATTATAAGAGAATAAATCACACACAGATTTTTGACTTGCTTGCTTTGCAAGCTTGACACAAATGATTTGGGACTAGTCAATTAATACAGTAATAGTCAAATAGTAGAGAAGAATAATAGACTCCTGGAGTGCGATTTTTTAATCTCATTCGCTGAGTTCAGCAGTTGAAAATGTCAAAATTACTATGGAGATAAGCATCTTTCTACTGCTGATTTGACTTTCAAAAATTGCACTCCGGAAGTATGATTATTGAAAGCCAAATCAGCAGTAGAAAGATGCATATCTCCACAGTAATTTTGATATTTTCAACTGCTAAACTCCGCGAATGAGATTCAAAAATCGCACTCCTGGACTCAAATTGAGTCACTCAATACATACATAAGAGAGTGAGTATTGTCACAGTTATAAAAATTTAATGTCATTTAACTTTTTTGCTTGGCAGTACTAACCACAAAATTAAAAACAATTTTAAACCCTATCACAGTTGAATAAAGTCTAAATTTGATCAACGGTTTCGTCAGACCTAAATTACGATTAGTATGTAGAAGTTTACGTAATTTTTTTGGGAAATAGGAAAGAAAGTTTTACTTTTCATAAATATCATAAGAGTCACCAAATCGAGCACTAAATCGCTATGTATTTATATGTTTCAAATGTGCATCCGTTTCATTGGAATCATCGTTGGAAGAAACGTCTAGTTAGCAGCCTCAACAATGTACTATCATATCTCGGCTTGTATTGGATCAATATTCATGAAATTTTGGATATAGGGATCACTAAATGAGCACTAAATCGTGACATATAAATCACATCGATACAAACAGTATTTCAAAATGCGACTGCTAGCTTGACGTCTATCTAGCAGCCTCAGTAAGGTACCCAAATATCTTTTAAACTACATGAGCACCAAATCTGTGCTTTGGGCACCAAATTGCACTAATTGGGCACTAAATCGTGGCTTAGTCAAAACCTTCGAATGAGCTGGTGAGGCTGCTAACTATACGGACACGTTGGGTTCAGTAAATTTTAAATTTTAGACACAAATTAATTAATATTTTGAATAAAATTACCTATGTTGAAACCATGATAATTCGATTCTGTTCTCGATTCTAAACAAACTACTTTCTATAACACGTTGTATACACGTTGCTACGTAGTGATAACTTTATTATACTGCGTTTTTTTACTATTTATACTTCAGGTGAAAATTACAACCGACGAATAAGGAGTTCAGCAATGAAGAAGATTAATTTATTAAATATCTTCATATCTTGCCCTAGTAGTTCTCTTAAGATCAGCGATAAAAAAATGTTACATTATTTCTGATTTAAATCCAAAGGTTTGAGCACCTGTACCTACGTATCAGTATTAATTAATTATTGTCGTCAATTCAGCATGCCAAATAACAATTTGTTGGCTACAAATCTTCAAATCATTTATTACAATGTACCTAATTTTAATTGCATTGAAACTGACATTTCTTACATATCAACAGATCGGAATCAAAGGACATAATTCGGCATGCAGTAGGAGCATGTCCTGAAGATGTGGTGGCGCTTGGATCCTCGCTGTCGAGGTTCCTGAGGGCGTTGAGGCCCGAGAGGGTGGTGCTCTTCGTGTCGTCCAGGGAAACTGAGCGGCAGCTCGCGCCTTGGAGGGAATGTAATGCTAAGGTAAGGTACTATTTAGACAGTGATTTTTAAGTAAGATTCCGATCTTCTGTTGAGTGGCTTGCAATTGAGGTTGACTTGCTATAGTGGAGAAGAGATTATCCAAACAGCATTAGAGGGTAGCTGATTGCCCAGGATGCACCGGTGGTATTGGGCTTAGTACGTCACTCGGGGAGGTTCTCTTTCTGCTTTCCGAAGATTGGGATGAGGATAGGAGGACCAAGTAAAAGAAGAATGGATTGTATGAAAGATGGGATATGTCCAAAAGGAGTGAGGACTGCAATGGCGTCTGAATAAAGATGAATGGTTGGAGATTCCATATTTTTTAGAGATTACAAGTTTCACTCGGGGTCAACAAAAACAGCAGCAGCTGGGGAATCAGCTTCAGCTGATTCTTTGTTACTGAAATCGGTAAACGATTTAATATGGTCGCTGTTTTAAGTCAGGCTGCATTTTTGAGTCATAATCATATTATTGGCTGTTTAGATCATGATCCCACGACGTTACATTACATTACATTAATTTACATTACATTACATTAGGTACATTGCATTGCACTGCATTGCATTGCATTACATTACGTTATTCCATTAATCTTTTAGACAAGCAATATTTTATTTAAAAACATTGCCCTGGACCACAGATCAAATAATACTATACTAGCCTGGACTGTCGAATATTTAAATCCACGAATAATAACAACTCTTGACAAGATCGAAGGTTAAAAAAAACTTTTTTGTTAATTTAAATGAAACTCAACACAACAGTTACCAATCACGTAGTAAAACGTGACTATAAAAGAACAATGCTTTTACAACGTTCACAAGGGCGTCCTTCGATAAGCCCGTGAAATTACGTAAGTTAGGTTACCTAGGTATCTACCTACTACAAGTCCTGTACCCGATATGCTATGCACTACAGTTTTATGATCGGCAAATTCCTCTCATGGCCGCGTTTATCAACTGTAGTACTTGTATTGCGCATAAATGCATTCAAATCACGCATTTTGTTGCAAACCTACACGTGAGAGGCTAGAATTTTCCGTAAAATGTTTTTCAACATTGTTTTTGAGATTCAAAACATACGAGTACCTATGTACCTAGGTGTTTTATTCTTAGTTAACATTGAGCCAAATAAATGGAACTTTGATTGCAATGTTAAATTGTATCTCAGCAGGTATTTCACGGACCTTTAGAAGACTTACGTGGGGACACAGGTCCAACACGTAGAGGCCTCTTTGACTATTATTATATCAGGCAAAGGCCTTTCCATCACTGGCTTTTCGGTGAAGGAAAACATCGTGAGGAAATCTGTATGCTTCAATTTCAAGGCATGTATTGTACCTAGTGTCCATTACAAGTGGCGACGGGCTCACTCCCCGTCACATTGGACAGAGTTTCGGTACTAGTAAAACGTGGATGTTCTGAAGATTCAGAATATCTCTGACTACCCCCTCGGAAAATATAGTCGTGAGCGTTAGCATGCATGTAAAGGCCTCCCTCCGTTCTCTCCATGCGTCCCGGTTTTTCCCTTCGATAGGCCAGTTCTCTAAGAAGCTATCGATTTCGTCCCGCCACCTTTTTCCGGGTCTGCCTCGATACCAATTTCGTTTTGCTGATGACCAGTCGGTAGTTGTTTTAGCACACAGGTCATCTGGCATTCGGCAGACATGTCCAGCTCAATCCCATAGCTCAATCCCATCTTAGATAGGCAGCGGTGTTTGTCGCGAATTCTGTCACTTATAGGGCCTAGAGTGAATGACCTCATTTCTGACTCTGTCGATCAGTTTTAAGCCAAGGATTGCAATATTACTGTTATAAATACTGATAAATTTATCAGCCACCTTTGACAAATCAAAGTGTTCTTGATAATCTTTGTTATCAGTGTTTTACGGTCTTGAGTCCAAGTTTACGGTTGACTGTCGTATATTGTGTTAAAGTCGAAGTTAATAGTTTCTCGGTTATTACCTATTGTATGACCCGAGTTCTTCTGGCGCACCCTGGGCAGTCGCCTCTATACGACCAATGCTGACTGGCTAACACACACCACACTACACACACACACACACACACACACTCACAGGCACACCACACACCACACCCCCTACACCCCACACCACACCACATGCACAGGTCCTTACACTACAAATACAGGCAGGATTTCGAATTTTCTCTGCGGAGAGTACAAAATTCAAATCATCAATTCATTCATTCATTCTCCTCGATGAATTTATAACTTTTCCTGTTTTGCCAAATTATTGTCCAATATGTTGATCATGACTATGACCTAAATAGTGTATCCTTATGGATCAAATTGTCTTTTTCCATTTTCGTATGTCATGTTTCCTTTTATTTGTCCTAGTAATCAAGATCATCTTCAAGATTGCATGAAGTACCTATAATTAAAAATATATGAGGTCTTAAAGTGGTTATAGGTGGATAAGACTTTATATCACTGCATAAGAAACCTAATGCCTATTAAATAATGTATGGAAATTACTTGGAAATTATTAGTTCCATTTACGAAGAGTTGCTGCTCTAATTAGACGATATATGTATAACTTATCTCGACAGTATCGTGGTCAAGTTGTCTTCCTTTGAAGTTTTCATATAAACGTCAGATTATTTTTTTTAATTTACTACTTCATTGTTAGAGCTATGTCAGATAGATAGGGTATAGGGTAGTAACTATTAAATAATCTGTCTTATAGGTACAATCCCATGCGGTCTGTGGTCTGGATGGAGTCGCGCTATTTCAGAGAAAATGTCATCATCATCATCATCATCATCAACAGCCCGGTAAACCCCACTGCTGGTTAAAGGGCTCTTCATTCTCACGCCAACCAGAACGGCCCCACGCTAGTCTCGTCCACTGTTTGCCGGCTACTCTACAAATGCCATCCGACCACCTGGCTCTTGGTCTGCCCACTGACTGTTCCCCCTCCCACGGCTGCTACTCTGTCACTGCCCTCGTCCATCTGCCATCATTCCGCCTGGCCAAGTGTCCCGCCCGAAATTCGGTCCAGAAGTGTGATTTCTAGCATAGCTTTTTCCATTGCTCTTTGACTTTCTGGAAAAAAAAAATAGATTACTCGCTACATTACATAGGTACGGAAATGAAATAAAAATCTTTGAATGCGAAGAAATCCGCCACCGCAGACCGCGTTTATTTGAGTAAAAAAAAATAATTGCGATAATAATTATTGTTAATAACACAAAGTAGTTAAATTGTGAGAACATGTTTAACAACCGTTTGTAGCCATTGTTTGTGTTTCATGCTCTGCTAATTATCTACACTCTGAATAAATTACATAATGTACAGAATTTATTTGTTATTCTAATACTATTTTTTTATCTCCTATCTATATATACAAATAGGTAGTATATAAAATTGAATTTAAACATGGCGTGGATGTACATTGAAGATATTTGAAAAAATATTAATTGGGGCCGATTAGGATACGTTAATGAAATGCATTGAGACCATTTTTATTAGAATTGTTATATCTTTGTTTGTGACGCATCACTTAAAGACTACTGAACTGATTTGAATTAGGTTTTTAAAAAAGTATAGAGGTTAATTTGCGTTAACATTAAGGGGTTTGTTTTATGGCAATCAGTTCACCCAATCAAAAGTTAAGAATGTTTAATAATTTTATAGATACGATTAACGTACGAAGTCGCATAATTTTATTTATATTTCGAATCAAGATAGAGACAACAATATTTTCGGTTATTATACAGGGTGGTCCAAACGGACACGTCCAAAAATTATTTTTAGATTCCTCGCATCTAGGTAGGTATGTATCCGAAAATACCCCATGTGTATGTTCCACGATTTTTGTTGTTTAGAAGTTATGATTTTTAATGGTGTATTTGAGAATTTTCTACCGGAGCGGCTTAAAAATTTCATAATCATAACATTTTTATGGTAATAATGTTTTAAATTTTGTTCTTGCAACATGATCGTCTGGAAACACTGTTCTAGACGTGAATATATTATTGATAAATACCCTGTATAGATAATATTATTGATAGATACCTGGAATCTTACCGGAACTGAAAAAAAATCTTTAGCAAAAAGCAGCAGCCTATCATCAGCATGCAGTTCTAGCATGGATGTTTCTAGCATGGAACCTTTTGTCGCCATAACCTCTAATATAACCCTCAATCAGCAGTCATTCCCCTCAATCAACAGTTATTTTACTCCAGAGGGTAAATTGATTTATATTCCCCAATAACATCCCGTGACATTTTGTTTA
This sequence comes from Agonopterix subpropinquella, assembly GCA_922987775.1. Taxonomy (NCBI): domain Eukaryota; kingdom Metazoa; phylum Arthropoda; class Insecta; order Lepidoptera; family Depressariidae; genus Agonopterix; species Agonopterix subpropinquella. The sequence goes on along the minus strand of OV277709.1, from coordinate 15,369,451 downwards.
CCCCTTCGATTACCCCGATGTCAACGTGTACAAATGTTTTCTGTTTTAATATATTGAACGTTAAAATCTCGACGTTTTTGGTGCATGTAAATAACATTAAAATGTCCGTTTTGTTTATTTATCGATTTGTTTGACATTGCTTTACAAATTCTTAAATTTGTTTAGTAAATCAAAAATATTCGAGAATTTACTTTGTAATACTTGGCCTAAAACGTCATAAACTTTTACAACATTTTTTTTGATCGCTTCGAATGCTCGTTACTGCGCTAGTAGCAAAACAGTTTATTGATAAATAGAGGCAAAAACAAATGAATAGCGTGCCGGTTGGTCTTAAAAGGCGTCCTCGTTTTTTACTACTAGTAGGTTCGGGAATTATGTCCCTGAAGTGGTGGCTAGTGATGGAATTAAGACTATTTTTAGGATAATAGGGCATTTGGGATGACCTTGCTCCTGATGTTTTGTTTTTGTCTGCGCAATTGTTTTATTTGAACCGGAAACTTGTATAATACTTCGATACCTAATTTATATTACAGCTTTTTAATTTCAATTACAAAATGTTCACTGATGTATAAAACTGGCTTACACCAAAAAGTATTTATACTTTTAAACGTATTTAGTGATCGCTTTGTCTCTTACACTGCTGCTCATAATAATGACAGTGACAATATCATATTTAAACGTGGTTAAGCCTAAATACTTGGTGGTGCAAGCCAGGCTAAATGTGCTAACATTGAACCTTGCTACAACTGCATCCTTATAAAGATAATTTGTTTTGGTTTGACTTCATCCGCGTGAAATTCGCATATGAACAGAGAATGCGATTTTCCATACAAACGCTTACACCCCATTTCACCCCTTTAGGGGATGAGTTTCGAAAAAAAAACCTATTGCATTCAATTTTATTATCCTCCGTAAAAATATATTTACAAAAATGTTTCTATCTTCAGTGATTTAGATCGTGCGTCTTCTGGTCAGTCAGTCTTGAAAATATTTTATATTTGTTGTACGTGTTGTTGTATCAGTAGTTTCATATTCGTAATTTCATATTAATCTGAAATACAGTATGTGCATAAATAAATACTTATCTGAAATCATAAACTTTATTGCATCCTTGAGGTATTTAGAGGTCTTAAAAATAGGTATGGTACATCTCAGGGAACTGTTAGGGCACCGCAATTTAGCAACAGTGTATTAATTAGAATATACGAAATGGAATTTAATTAAATTGAAAATAAAATAGAAAAAAGGCAACAATAATAATAAATTAATGATCTAATTCAAATTGCAATAATAAAATACGAAATAATAATAAAGGTAAATAATGAATGGAATTAAAAAAATCGTAATAACAGGTAAAATAGCGCAATGTCATCTTAAAGTACAATAAAAACTCCCTTATCCTTGTGTTGGTTAGCAGAGATCAGAATCACCTCCTGCGATAATGCTTGACACACTCTTGTCTCTTTAATATTCATGAGCTCTTTTTAATCGATCGCCCATTATAGGCTTTACCAACTTGTTCACTCAAAATTATACTGTACATTTTTATAATTTTAGAAATTTACTCTTACTCAACCTTTCAATCCACATGACATAAATTACTGGTACCAGTGATGAAGAAATAGAGAAGCACCATCTTAACAACAATACTTTTTCAATAGTCTTTTGATATACTTAGTTTAGACTTAGTTGCATTGATATTGGAATACAATTTACAAATCATCATCGTAACATTCGTAACGTCATGAACTCATAACATGATAGTTATTATCATGCATAGAAATTGTTTGTTTCGTTTTAATAAATACCTAATAATGCAATTATTAAAGTCATTGTCATGCAATTATTGTCATTCATTTGGCGTTTCATACATTTTTATTTAGGCATTTTTTAAACAGTACGCTAGTATTTTTTGTAACCATAGTTGACAACACTGAATCCTGAATCCGGATTCCGGATCGCAATTCCGTATGTGTGTGACGGACCTTATGCCACAATTTTCTTCCTTCACACAAATTTTTCTCTAATCACAATAATTATTTATTCCTCATGTTTGTCGACAAAATTCTTGAATGTCACCTACATAATTTTACGACCGTTATTCGTGTCAAATTAAAAATAAAGTACATTAAAGACTTGAGTGACAAACACGCGAAGTTATTTCATTTAGGTCATTGACCAGCCGAATTTATTCTGTTCCCATTCAAATTCACTGCTATTTTCATAGACCGCTATCAGATCTACTGATTTTGGCTATATAGTATTTGAGTATAAATACTTTTTGGTTAGATAATCGATCAATAACCTTTATATTGATCCTCATTTGAATATATTTTTTCATGTTAAATATCAATGTATATTTGATTGATTGATTCATAATTATCAACTAGGTACACTTTGTGTGAGTGGTAATGAGGTGGTAATGTAATTTGTATCGTAACTTAGTTTTATCTTAAATTTTTGTGTGATAGATATTATGTTATCATTATCAATCACACTAACATGTAGATTGTAAATATTTTCTAAAAATTGTATTTTCTTCATATTACATTAAATAATGCTCTATAAGCGGCTTTCAGGTTTTGCGTTGATTATAACAAGCTGTGCCATCAATACGAACTTCTTAGAATTCAATATTCCTTATTAAAGCCGGTAGTAGTGGTACTTCAATGTATTTAAAAGCTCTTGTACTAAGAGTCCTTATAATCTACTTGATTTGCTTCTTCCCATTTTCGTTTTCCCGTTTTTGGCTCACTTATATTTGCCCTTGACCCTCATTTCGCATTGATTCATTTCCATTCTTTTCTGAATTTAAAATTATTGAAGTGTTTCGTTTAGCTCAGCTTCAACTTCTTTTGTATCTCTTCTCTGTTATAATTATAATACTTATAATTTTAAATGAAATCTTAAGAAACAGTTAAATATTTTATCATCACCATCATCAGTCGTGAAAGTTGTTCAGTTTGATGGGTAGACTCTTAGTTTAAAAGGATGCTAATGATATCAATTTCACCCTGTATAACAAAATATTAATTTTCTAAATTAAAATTCAGAAGTCTCTTTCTCCGTCTTTTCTTACTCTCTTACAATATGTACCTATTAAAAAAGCTAAATTAGAAAATACTTAAATTATATGGTACGAGCATATACCCGCGACTTCGTCCGCATAAATTATATACCAGATTTTAAGTCAGATCATAAGCTTTCAAACAAAAAAAGTTTCATCAAAATCGGTTCAGTAGCGTGATACTCGATCAAACAAACACACAAACCAACAAACAAACAGACAGACAAAAAATCCAAAAATTTGTGATTTGAAATCAGGGACACCTAAAAACCATATCGCAATCTTTTTTTTGTAAATATATTCAATGAACAGACACACTTCTATTACAGTTTTATAATAGTTTAGATTAGATTTAGATTTTGTTTCAATTTTATCAGACGTCTAAGCTATCTTTCCTTCTTTACAGATAGTCAAAATACCAGAAACAAAGGAAGGCTTCATCGACCTGAACAACTTGGAGCTCCGATTACAAGAAACCTCTGGCAACGGCAATCGTATGATCGGATTCTTTCCAGCTGCCTCCAAACTGACTGGCGTCCTAGCCGACGACGTAGCAACTACTTTGTTATTACACCAATACGGAGCTTGGTCCTTCTGGGACTACACGCTTGTGGCGCCATCTTCCGATGTAGATATGAACCCGACATTCACAGGTGTCGATGAGGAAATGGTGAAGAAAGATGCGTTATTCTTCAACTGTGAGAAGTTTGTCGGTGGAGCCCAGGGCCCGTGTGTTGTGGTGGTGAAAAAAGATGTGTTTAGGGATTCGATGTTGTATTCAGAAGATGTTGAGGTAAGAAAAATAAACGATAACAAATTACAAAAACAAATGCTAAATAAAATTATTAATATTAGCACAGATATTAGAATACAATATTAGCAACGTTTTAAAGGATGTACGCACGGCGACACATCAAGCTATACAAAACCAACATAAGTTGGGCCTCAATTGCGCAATTTTATATGGTTTTGGTTTGGTTTTGGTTTTGGTTTAGTTTTGGTTTAGATTTGGTTTAGCTGAAGTAAGAAAGCTATCGCGATATTTTTTTCTGAACGGTTAAATCGCACAATACAGAAAATTCGATCAAACATTACGCCAACGTATCTTCCGAAATAAAGCTAAATCGTTACCGTTAATATAATTTGCGCGATACGAATTGTGCATAACGTAACGTTTTTGGTTGTTGTTTTATTTTGGTAGTATGGTAGTATCGTTCAAACTTAGGGCGATCGAGGCCCTGGCCGCGCTTACGACGTTATACGTTACTCGACCTACGCGCGGCCAGCTTATGTTGATTTTATATAGCTTTTTGATTTGTCGCCGTGTGTACAGTCAAAGTTATAAGAAAGTATAGTCAAAAATCGACACGTTTCGACAGATGAATAAATGATAAGAAATAACAGACCATAAAGAACTTGACAGTAATTATTTAGCAAAGGTGATGGGAAAATTCGGAGTCGACGAAAAAAATTGGCCTGTGTTAAGTACGACGACAACAGTAGACCTCCAAAATAAGATGAACCTAAGTCAATCTCTTCACTGTGTGTCTTAATCTACCTGTGGACGATCTCATGTACGTTTGTGAAGTATTCACAAACGAGTCTTTTCTATTGTGATGTACCTTTATGGCAGTAGCAGTGATTCATGATAATGTAGGCAACGTTTTCATTCGTCTAGTCATGCTATCGTGACAAAACATTACTTTTATGAATCATTAAATTATCGTTGTTTACTAATTTACACCTAAGGGCAAGGCATTGTGGTTATTTTCCGATGAAATATAAAAAGAGTTAAATCGAAATACCTACTAATCCATATTCTGAGAAAGAGTGAGAATCTAAGACCCGTAATAATAAAAAAAAAACTCTTAACGAACGCTCTTAAAAGACTAGATAGGTACATTGAATGTATCATCAAGGTGTTCAAAAACATTAAACGTGTAGTCCGTCCGTAGCAAAGGAAATGGTGAAAGGCGGATAACTTTTTACCCCCAAATACACTGCAGAAGAAACCACATCCCTGTTTATTTCGACCACATTGTGAAACATGACAAATTCCATTAAATTTAAGTACCTAACTACCTAAGTGTCAACTTTCAATGTTTTCTTCAGGTGTTGAGTGAGAGGATCGAAGAGTGGTCGTGTTCAGAGGCTGTGAGAGCAGCGATGGTGATGCAGCTGAGGGACGCTGTGGGTCTGCAGCATATTTCTGAAAGACAGGATAACATCACTGGGTATGTCTATTTGTACTTTAACTACAGATTTTCGACCAATTTTATGTTACACGTACACGTGAAATTTTCTAAACTAAAGCTCTTATTATGAGTCGAATCAAATCTTTTTTAGCGAATTACTATACCTATACGTCTCAAACAACAACCATTTGCTCATGAAATATCAAATAATGACGACTAAACAAAAGCTAAATATCTCAAGGTTGGTAGTTGGTACTGTTGGTAGGCGAAGAAAGGGTATCACAACCAAAATTAGTCATACTATCATCGTCTTCAATCACATTGTTCTTCTGAGCCCTAAGCTAAGGGATTATGTAGATAGTTAGATACAGATAAAATATTTGACAAATAATATTTATCACAAAGAAAAAGGACACATCACGAATAAGAAGACAGAACAGCTGAGATAGGGACAGAAGAGAAATTGAAAGGTCAATAGAATGGCACTAGATATACGTAGATAACACGAAACAATGGACAGCGTTCTTGTTGACAAAGGCACGTTACAACACGAAGCGTGTTATGAAAACAATGCCGATTCTCATTCTAGACTTGTCTATTGGTTATTACAATAACCTGGATCGTTAATATTAATTATATGACATGAAAATGGAACGTGACTGGTTTGTTGAAGACAAAAGATGAAACGTTTGAAATAAGTATTGAAAATAAGCTGGATTATAACACCTCTCTATTTGGTCTGAATACGTCAATAGTTGACGTAAATGTAACATAATGGATATAAGAGTAACTTTTCAAGTGTAATGAAGCTGTTACCTTAGATTCTTTTCTTACTAATTAGTTAGTTCATTTCAAATAAGATAATGGATGGCCACTTAAGACTTAACAATGAGGGAAAAACATACTATACAAATAATTTTGTTTGGTATTTATTGAAGTTAAACAAATAATAAAACAAAATTAGTTATCTTTTCTTTATCTATGTTGGGCAAAAGAGGGAGGCCTCCGCTCTCTCCAAAAGTCTTTATTCTGAGCTTCGGTAGGAAGCCATCAATTTCGATCCGATACCTTTGTCTAGGTCTGCCTTGTTACTGCCTGTCTATGGTTTTCTGGGCTGATATAATAAATAATAATTTAAATATATACCACACCTTGCCCACCAACATTGTAGGCATATTTCGTACAATATTGTATGTAGAAAGAGTGAAGCTAAATAAAACGCGACAGCGATACACTGTCAGTCAATGTCAACACAGTAACTGACCGCAATTAAAAAGGTTATAGAAAAGTATTTGCAGAATTCCGGTATAAATGAGAACAAGGTCAGTCAGTAGACTTGAGTAGCCCCATCGCAGGTGCCTAATGACCTACACGATTTTACTTGGTTGGATATCCATTAATTTAACTTTCTCTGTGAGCTTTGAAGTAATTAACTTAGTCGCTTACTATCAGGTAAGACTGAGGTCAAACGCAAGATCATTTTATATCAAATTATAAACGTTAATGATGTATGCTTTGGATTGTTTGTACTTGTTTTCTGCTTAATATGCCTTCAGTATATTGGTCAATTTTTTATCACTGATTAAATTTCCATGGGTGTTACTTGGGTGTATCAGACTATCAAACTTGAACAATTTTATTTAGGGAGTCATTTTAATCGCGAACGAAGTATTCGCCCCTTCTTTCATTTAGATCACGCTGATATCAACAAGCTCTATGGAACGAGGGCTAATATCATGATTAAACTATAACAAAATTACGTAGGTAGTCTCAATATCTGTATAATAGAACCTACTATATAGTATTAGTGACTTAATATGTTCTTTCTTGCTTTGTTTTAGTCCCAAAATACCTACTACTCTGATTAACACTAACTTACTTCTCATTTCAATTATTATCAGAAACAGATGCATATTTTCAAGCATTATTTTCATTTTAATAAGCAAGCTTCTTTTAGAGAAATAATCCAGGTCGCCCAGTCACCATTAATTATTCTTTATTCTAGCGTCTATGTTCTGTTTTTTCGGTCTAAAATTGTCCTAGTTCGTTGAATGAAATGCAGCTCAGACACATTAGTTCAAAATATTGTTCTAGAAAACGTATTGGTTACCATTTAATGAACCATTTATTTCAAGAAACAAGTTGTCCTGCCAAATAGGTAGCGAACAAAACTCATATTTTACCGGTTTATTTAGCCATTGGCGCCGGTGTTTGGCAAATATTGTGGAATTTTGTATAATATAGACGCATGGAAGTATTATGATGATTGAATAACATGCGGGTGATATAATGTTTATACAGTAAGTTACGATATCTTTACATAATAGGGGCAAATTTATCAATAAAATACAATAAAATAGCTATACAATACTTAGAAAAACATATTGCTAAAAATTAGTAACAAATAGGTAAGTAGGTAAGTACCTATACAGGGTGAAATTGATATCATTGGCATCCTTTTAAACTAAGAGTCTACCCATCAAACTGAACAACTTTTACTATGGGAGCAAACAGATCGGAGCAAAAAAAAAATCTGCTGTTGCATACATTTGAGTCGAGTAGGCATTGCAGTTTAGTATGGGACAGTTGATTTTTTAGTTGCTCCGATCGGATTGCTCTCATAGTAAAAGTTGTTCAGTTTGATGGGTAGACTCTTAGTTTAAAAGGATGCCAATGATATCAATTTCACCCTGTATACATAAGTTATTGACCGAATATTAATTAGCTCATTGTTGCCATTAGTGTCTAAAAACTTTAAAGTATAAAAACTTTGCAACGTACTCAGCGATAAATTTTAATAAGTATTTTGCATGTTATTTTGTATGTAAATCAATGTTATGTGTGTGTGCAAATACAAGGTAAAGGAAAATCACCAACATCTCAGTCTCACGTTGTGTCAACTGCGATCGATTTGTTTACAGACGAACGCAAACAGAGGGCCCTTTGAACGACTTTGAGCTTTTATATATTTGCTTATCCTTGCTCACTTTGTACGTTTTTGAGAACTAGATATTAGTATAAAATAATTCTTTTCCTATTCCGCTTCAAGATAATAATGTTATAATTCAATTTTGATTTACGAAGGAACACTTTATATTCACAAAACACAAAACTACGTTTTGAATTGTATTGCATTCTTCAATCATATTGCAGACTGCACTCAATGTTATTGAATCTACTAGTATTATGATATTACCACGTACAAAATGCGACATTCATATTCAGCAAGAATGGCTCGCTTGACCCCAAAATACCGACTTATTATCATAGGAATGATACGCCCACAAATATACTCTTACGTACGAATAAGATTGAGGGTCAAATCTTCATATAATGTTATTTGCTATGTTATTATTATCCAAGTAATGCGAATATTGATTACTTCCTATTTCGGATTTGAACTTAGAAGACAAGACTTTCAAGGTTCGAATTCGATCAACTCTCACGATTACCTTCAGATAAGTCGAATAATTATGCTATTAAGTACTTTAAAGATATACTATTACGTATTTATGATTACTGATGTCTAATTTAAAATCGTTGGTTTATTTTATTACCCATGCAACTATCGGATATTGCAATAACTGCAGTATTAAATTATAGGTCCTATGAACGATACCCTGAAATACACCACATATTTAATTGAATAATTATGTGATTCATTAAACAATATATACATAAAAATAAATTAAACAATGATAACATAATTTAATGATCTTTCATTTAAGTCGATATTACGATTAGAGGAACGATTGTATGAATCTAAATTTAGTTTGTAAACTAAACCGGTAACCTAGAAAAGCAATCTGATACCCTCTATTCTGAATTAAGTGACATACATTATCTAATGCTTGTTGAAGATCATAAGATATTAAAAGACAAACTGTATGTTTTACAGCTACGCATGTCATTAAACTAGAGTTTCTATAAATTATGTTACTATGGCATTTGTCCAGATGTCGTAAATCCGAGGTCGACTAATCGGTCAGCGATAAATACGTACCTAATGTCAATGTTAGTCCAGGCAGGCTAGTCGAGCAGTCGTTCGCAAATAATTTGTGTTTGATGTGAGGAAGGCGCCACGTCAGTGCGTGAACCAGCCTGAATTGATGTGTCCTTGAATTTGTATCTATGTGATTAATGAATATGTATTGACAACACGTTATGTTTGGAATTATTATTTTTGGCATGACATTTTACATTTGTTAATAATGTTTTATCACATGATAGAAATTTTTATCTATTTATCTGTTCTTTCAAAAGTCTTTTTTCATCTAGTTTTTAGTTATTGTTGATATGCTCGTTACCATCATCAGTTTATAATACGTAATTATCATTACAGAGCATATAATTACAATCTCTTATCACGCATAATCGAGAAAGGACATTTTCCTTCATGCTGACTCAATGGGGACTATGGGGATAAATTGTCATCTGACTTTGATTTGGTTTATTTGGATTGCTTGATGTTATCTGGCACCGTCATAATTATAACATTGTTATCTGTGACCAACTGTTTAACGCGCCTACCGAAGTACGGAGATGTAAACATCCTTTTTACCGTCAGATATAAATTACTTTGTTAGCATCAACCTGACGGTTGTGTTTGACATTTCGATTAAAAAAGGATGCTACGCCTCAAAGAGGAAGCTAGCTAAATTATTTCCTCTTCCTACGAAAGTGTTTCCTCCCAATTGCGGGACTATCGGGGAAGGAAACAACTCAATTATTGAACATCGGCATCTTATTTCCTTTTCGTGAACTGTTTCACCTTTTAGTCTTCTATTTAAAGTAATTCTGGAATAATCTTCTAACATAATTTCCATGTCTGGTTATTACATTACATCACTATACGTTATTACCAAAGATTTTTTTTGGTCTATACGACTATTACCTACCTTTATTTTGGTTAAGTTTTTTATCTATTGTCTGTTTTTGTGCCAGTTCTAAAAATACTTTTGAATGTGACTTTGTTAACATCTCGTTTATTATTTTGACTGGATGATGCTTTAGATACGTTCTTAGATGATGCTTAGGACTTTCAGTGTTTATCGCAAGTCGAAAATCATTTCATCGATTTGATAAACAATTATATTCGATATCGAATGACTATCGGCATGTTACACAATATTATTCCCGATTGATATGATATAGGGTTCCTGTTAATCATTAAATGTGCTCTCATTAACGGGTTTGAGTCGGAACTCGAACCATCCATGAATTTTTAAACGAGTTGCAAAAATTTTACTTGCGAATTCTTAAACCCTTCGTCAACAAATTCTTGTGACAAATAGTATTTTAAAGTGTTGGACAGGGGATAGAATCCGGGTCAATGCAGAAGCGTGCGCCCTCTAAACGTCGGTAAATGGGTCACTCGGGCTCGATGCCGGCCGGTGATCTCGGACACAAATAGAATGCGTTGCTATGCACTCTGAACTGACCGCTTCGAGAGACAATTGAGCGGTATTATTGCATGGAAAGGTTCCAGTTTTCAATTTATTATTCTTGCAAAAGAATTGCGAACTCTAGAAGATGACTGACAGGACGATGCCGGTAAAGGGGGGTCGAAAGGGTGAGGGTTATGTTGTTTTGTATGTTTTTAATATTCAAATAAACAATATTTTATTGTTGTATTGTTAAGAGAAACGGGTTATGCGAGGTATTGGAAAATCTTTTGTAGAAGACATATACATATACATTTTTGAAAAGGAGTGTGCAAAAATGTATCCTAAAGATGTTTAAGACAAAGATGAACTTCAAAAACCTTTACAAAAATAATCGCACACATTTGTTTATTTATAAAATACGTTGGAGATGGTTCTAAAGCAAAAATGTCCCAGTTTATTCTGAAATGAGATCAACTGTTGACTGATTGTCCTTAACTTTGGATTTTCAGTTGCATTCATTTGTGGATTAATGATGGTCTAGTGGTTGTTTGAAGATGTTTAATGAAATTCTACCCTTTAGGCTCTTGACAACAAAAACATGAAATATATTATTTTCTCAGCATAATTATTATTATTATTTTTTTTTTATACATGATAATACAATGTTTAGCAAATCAACAAATATCGACGCACTATAAACCATAACTGGTTTGTTCGTATAATTAATCTGCTGAAGATTATTTTGCTGTATCCGTTTATTTTGCCTGTTCCCAGTTGTCTTGCCGAGTAGTCTAACCAGTGTTGAACTACTGGGAATTTCCTTCCCAACAGACTTACTGACAGAAAGACTTCGCTGGTTAGATACCTGCGATTTTGTTTTTCGTCAATACTATTCATTTGGTATTTTCCTCTATTGTTTACAGTGTTCTTTAAGTATTAGGTACCTACTGCTGATTTATGTGTATTTGGTAGTAAACAACTTTTATGACTGAGTGGAAAATTATGCAGTTCAGTAAATTGCAATGGAATTCAATCATGAAAATTATTGACAAACTTTAATGGCCAATTATTTCACAAAGAGGACATTATTGTGGGAAAAGACTTGGGATACTTTTGTGCCAGAAATAAAAAACAAATCCTACGTGTATGTTCATTTTGTTTTAGTAAAGTTAATGAAAACTGTAATCTTGCTCATAATCATATTAAACAGTAACTATGTAGGTCGGTATGTTCCTCGGCCAGTTCCTCTCACGAATAAAGGTACGAGCGAGGAAGCAAGCCATACTACATTTGCGAGCCTAGGGGACTGATGGAAGAAAGTTGAGATCTCATCTATGAGATATTCATTATTATTATTACCTACCTACTGTTCCCCGAAAAAAGTCTCCTCGCTCTTAGAAATTTCCATTAATTTCGTTCGTGATTTTGATATCGGTATACTTCTTAAAGACGTCTAAAAATGTTGATTGATTACAGAAGGCAAGTGTTTGTTTTGTTTAACACTATGGATGATTAGATTAACGTTACTATAATATGTAGACGAATACAAAATTAGAAATTAACCCGTTATAATAACTGGTTCCTGAATTTCAATACTAAGTACAACTTGTAATAGAGGGTAGCGGGGAACGACTGGATGAGGAAGATCGAGGATAGAGTTTTGTGGAGACTGAGGACAGGCTGATGATGATTATGAATTGTGTCTTACTACATCAACTTATAAACTTTTTTAGTCCAAATCCAATCTAAAATAATGAAAATAAAAGCTGAAAAACGTTGACACAACATTCTTCAAGAATAATTTCATTTAAAGTACCTAATTATTTGCAGTAGGTAGGTAACAAATAATATTTCATTTTCTAGTCTTTGTTACTTATATTCTAATGTAAGTAGGACAGGAAAACAAAACATTCGCTTATTTATTAAAGTGGACCGCTGTGTTTTTTCCGCGAATAATAAATTAACATTACGTATGACAAAATGGGTCATTCTTTTTTATGTAATGTTATCAGGGTACACCACTGTAAATGTCTGATTCAGTCTGGTTAATACAAACAACTTTTATGGTCTTCAGTCTTATTCCAAATCGGTTTATAGCTTTTTATTTGAAGAAATGGAATTCAAGTGCAAACATTTGGGCTTCGAATTTAGGTTGACTGTGTTATGTGAAACTGTTTGACAGGGCTTTGGAATGGACTTTGACATACGGGAGTTTGAACTCAAAAATAACTTATCTAACCTGAGATAATGCACTATTTTTTGTTGTAAAGGGGGATTCCATCGCCACTCTGGGTTAGCAAACTGGAGATCACAATTAGATGAAGGTGGTTCACAAGTGAATTCAGCTTGCTACCCGGTCCTAAGCTATGCTTCTAGATCTTCCTTAACTTCAATTTTACCAAAACATGCAGCCTTATTCTCCTTAGTTCCTAAGATCAAAATGGTAAGGGCTTCCATGTGCTAAGGGCGGCCAGGTCAAGGGGGGCGGCCCGTAGGGCCATACACATTGGGAGGAAATTGTTGCCCAAAGAAATGCAGTATTAGCCAGACATCAGTGTGAAACAATTTCGAGCTCGCTTCGCTCGCTCTGGTTTATCTTTTTATTATTGTAGGTACTGCATGCATTGGACCAACAGAGTTACAATAAACCAATGGATTAGTTTATGATAACCAAATATAACCATTGATAACTTATATATAAATAATGAATATGATAACGTTAATCCCTTGATCATGACGGTCAGTAGCAACACTGCCGAAATATCGGGAACGCCAAATGCAAATGAGAATTGTAATGATTTGGGGAAGCAAATATCTAAAAAATGTGGTATAATTTTTAATTTTAGTTTAGCTATGATAGGAGATGAGATGACACTACAAGAAGAAGAAAAAGCCTTGGGTCACATTTGGGATTACATTTGAGTGTTATTTATTTAATACTCATTGACTAATACTTTAAACATTTTGTAGTCCATTTTCCCATTTGTTCCGGCATTGGTGGTCATCGTCCATCGTTATTTTATTACTCGCGATAATGTAAATGTGGTTAAATGAATCGTACGAATTTATTTTTGTTCTGGTTTAAGTTTTATACACAGAGGTTTTAAGATCAGCTGATCCTTTAGTAGAATACTGATAACTTTTGAACCTTTACTCTATAGAGGAAAGTCAGGAATTTTGTGTAGAATCTGATGTATGCTCAGATCAATTCAAATTTTGGTAGTATTGCGGTGGTGATGGTGGTGGTGCGGTGATGGATTTTTTGACTAATAATAATCATAGTAACACAAACACAACACAAGTAACCATCACCACAGAAATACGCTCCTGAGTTAAGCAGAAAAATTTTATCTACTAGCTTCATACCTTAACTAAATTACCAGCCTTAAATCATCATAATCCTTATTATTCCATCCTGGCATCCATCGTGCTGGCTCAGGGATCCGAAGTGGATCTTAACCTCCAATAACAAGATACGCCATTCATTTCTTTTCCATGCTATCTTATACTCCAGTTAGGCACTTCCAGCTCCTCGAGATCCTTGGTGGGTGCACCTGGTCATCAAGAACATAGGCTCTTTAATAGATTTCCATCTATGCCAGTCCACCTTTTCTACATCTTAGCTCATATTTACCTGCTTAGAATACCTACCTATCAATATGTATATAATATTTGCATTAAAAATAGTTGTATGACGTTCGCCTGCCAACATATTTACGAATTTACGCATCAGAACGGGAAATGATGTGACCAGAAATTCTTGTGGAGGGAAATTTGATTCAGGAGACAAGATTTGTATTTTTCACGACATAATTCATCCGCAAACCTTGCATGAGTGTTATCTAGTAGCATGCAAAAAAAATTTGGAAACACGAATACGTACCTACTATTTTGCCTAGCCACAGACAATATGAATAATGAGTTCAATAAATATCTGGCCGTTATCATTTTTTTTGTTGCCAGTAGTTCTCTAGTTCTCTACTAAGACGTATTTAAAGAATAGTATTTTTGAACATGTGTTGAATGACGTCATTCGGGTAGTAAACGCACGCGGCCGGCGCACGCGCATGTTCTCAAGGCGTTGATGAATGTGGCGCTCTGCTTTAAATATAGCTTACAAATCTGTCTTTTGATCTAATGCAGTTTTGTCGTTTCCTCTCGATCTGTCTAGATTAAAGAGCTTTGCCTTTTGCCTGGCTGATTCATCACGCTTACGTCCAAAAGGACCTACAAAGACTAACAGCGAATTATGAAATTTTGGGGCGTCTAGGAATTACAAGTGTAAGAAGCATGGAACAAATGTCAAAATCAATAAAGTTACATTAACGTTTTTTTTTTCTAAGTTAATAATGTTGTGTTCTGTGGTGGTGTGGTACGGAACTCTCGGTACGCGAGCAGCCCGACTCGCACTTGACCAGTTTTATTTAGCCTGTTCAGTATCCCACTGCTGGACGAAGACTTCCCCTATCATGCGATAGGGGAAGTCTTGATGTCATGAAATAATGATGTTGAAAATTATAGCTATGGGCCATGGCCTTCTTAGTTTTCTGAAAAGGGAAATGTAGGTAGCTTGTTTCTGTTTTCTTCAATGGCTGGGTTACCTCAAATCATAGAGAGACAAAGGGTTTAATAGTTGGGTTTTTGTTAATGTGCCTATTGGTCGTCATAATTTCTCCGACTGGATAGGACTTAAAAGAAGGAGGTTAGTGATAGACGGAGTTCGCAAACTATTACGACTTATTGCCATATCATATATCATACTCCCTAGATCCATTGTCCAGAACCATGATGGTTCTAGCGATAATTTTTGGCACTCTTTCGCATCGGTCAAATTCTTGATTCCCTTCTTCAGTGCCAATCTATTTATAGCAAGCAATTCCACCAATATATTTCAATCGTTCGTAGATAAGTACCAATTTGCCATTCAATCACATATTAGTTAGGTACAATTACAGTAAGGTTTCATTTGATTTGATTGTAATTATCTTCAAGTAGGTAGCATTTTCGTGTGGGTGGTTACATTATCTCATCATTATATACAGTTATATTTGTCAGCTGTATCTATTGTGTAGGAAAAGTCAAGGGTATACAATAGAGGACATTCGCATCGACATTTTGATATGGTTGTTTTCTGCCACAACATCTAACGGTACTTGGTCTTTGATATGCGAAGTTAAATACTTATCATGTTGTTTTTTAAAATAGATATTCTATCTTGTGCAGCTTGTCCTTCAAAATATTAATATTATAATTTAGGCACAGTTGAGGTATTACGATTTCCACGTAGTACAAGCTTACATAAATGCGGTGGGCCATAACCCTTGCTACAACAGTCTTTTAAGGTTGTAGCAAGGCCCACTTTTAGCGAACAACATAAGATTACAGTATTAAATTACGAGTCAGGTAGTTTGTGTTCTTTCGAACCGTGCAATAGAAATATCATTGATTTCTTGTTATTATCATTTTGATTGGAAAGACCATAGTATACGTTTTTTGAGTTTTTTGGTCGTTGTAGGGAGTCTTCTTCTTCTCGTGTGGAATCGTCACGTCTTCTTTAAATCGTCAATTTACAGTATCTTGCCACCTCTGTCGCACTGGCTGATGCGCTCATTAGGTCCTCCTCTCCACATTGTGGTCCACCTGTACAGACTGTTAGGTGCGGGGTGGGGTTGTAGGGAGTGATTATTATTAAGAAGAATAATTTAATTGTAGTGTAAGTTTTTCTGTGTATAAAGTAGGTATAACAGGAATAATTTAGATGCATTGAACTGTAGAGACTCAAACAAACCCGCAATTTTAATATTAAAGCTCTGGCATTAGGAAGCTATCGTCAATTAGCACGCTAATTCAGCAAGCAGTGGGCTCTTGAACAGACGTTCCAAGTGGCGTCTGTCCAAATGGCGCCCCACACATTATGCAAGGATCGGCTACGGATGAATACTGCTTTTGTTAATCCCCGCTTATAAGTAGTTTAAGATTTGTTATCATCTCGATGCCTTACTTTTTGGACTTTTGAATAGCTATACTCTAGTTGTGTTGAAGTCTTACCAATGGTAGTCTCGTTCTCCTGTATCTGATGATTAGTGTGCTTGTGTTGTAAGAGTGTTTTGTTGTTCGTTATCCTCATACACCTCACATTGTATTTCTAACAAGAGAGAGTCGCTGCTCCTAATGTAATAAATGCTTCAAAGAGATTATACCATTATACCATTTATACCATATAATATATATACCATTATATTCAGTTCATAATAAATATTGATACCTTCAAAGAGAATGCTGCTCCACACTTAATTTTTTTAGATAGATATTCAATTACTTGTTCTCGTTACACAATTCAATATCGAATTCTCCAACTTCATAAGAAGTATACGTATTTTTTGAATAAACAGTTACCTAAAATTTAAACCCAGTAGATTTGAAAGCGTGTTCATATCACATCCCCACTTTACAAAGTAAATAAACACTGCAGGAACGTGTTTAGCCGAATGTTAACGTAACAAGCAGTTTCTGTCGCAGTTTGGCAAAATTCCAGTTTTAGATAGTGCGCTATCTCGAATTACTATTTGCAAGGGAATCTTAGAACTCTCATTTTCTTTAATAGAGTTAGTAAGGTATGTGAATGTGACCTCGTTTTGTTAGTGGTGGCTCACACAACCAATTATAATAATTGTTGGAATAAAATACCTACTTCTACTCAAAGGCTTCTGAGTTAGACAACGATCAACGGCGAAAAATAAACGTTAATAAGGTATTGACAGAATCAGTAACGCTTAATTGTCCTCTGTGCGTCAATGCAAGAAAAATGTAAATGTTGTTTCTCAACCGAACTTTATACTAAAGTCAAAGTATACCTAGTATTCATTACGTGGTTATTATTCGGTTTTCAGTTCCTGCCATAGTACCTAAAATAGCTGTGGTAATAGTTATTTAATCCATAGTTTGGCACTCGGAGTAAGTTCTTTTATTTTTGGAATCCCCAAATCTTTTCTGACAATGCATTTATAACGATGTGCTCGATTTGATAGTCTGGCCCTGTACCCGGACTTTCGATGTTCGATATATCGCCACTGTTTCGGTCCGCACTTCATTGTAATAGAGTTGACATTCGAACGAAAACGTTCACGCAATTGCGAAGTTCGAATGTGCGGGTAGAGGCCCTGATTCGGAGCACCACTGTCGTATTCAGGTGAGCGTTTTACTCCCCAATTGTGGAAATTGTAGTTACAATTACAACGAGCGACTCCTTTTCTTATTCTTTTCTGACTTCTCATAATGTGCGGTTAGCATTATTGTTATCCTCAGTCTATTGTTGGCGTCCTGTGAAAAACACGCAAGTATCAAAAATGACCTCTAGGTCTAAATCTAAGTCGCATTAAACTTTTACTTTACATTTTATTAGGTCACGAATACTCCGAAATTGTATAGCTCCAACTTTAGAGAAACATTCCGAAACTCTATATTTATCAAAAACAAACCAATGCTGGAAGGGGCTTCATTTAAAAAAATTACCTGACAGTTTTTGCTTTGCCTGCAAAATTTGGTCCCATGCACATACGAGGCTTTCACAGGACGCCGACTATGTCAATTGCGTCGTCTTCACTAGGCTGTTCTATCTAGTCCATCACTGGTATCCTAAGTTCGATCTTTAGCATTATGCTTTCAGTCACTGCCAACAGTGTTTCTCAGATCGTTGCTTCATTAGACATCTCGAGTATTCATTACTACGTTGGATCAATCATTTCAGAATTATTTTATTTGTCGGCTCTGTGACAAATATGGTCCAGCCATTGCTTTTGAGCTACCGTACATCGTCAAAGTATGAAAGAAGAGTAAGAAGGGGAAGTATATTTATAAAACGGCTTCGGACTAAAGGATGACTCACTCTGCACCGTGCCGGGTCCGAGCCGAGTCCGAGCCGATCGTCGTCGGCCGATATATTTTGTATGGACACCGAGCGGCAACCGAGCCGGGCCCGGGCCTACGGCCGAGACGCTCGACTCGGACTCGGCTCGGACATGGCACGGTGTAGCGTGAGTAACGTGAGTGAGTACTTATCAAGTACCACTGATGATACCACTGGTACTGAGTTGTCCCACAAATATTTCTTACTATGTATGACCAATTATAATTTATACCACCGCCCAGTACCGCTGTGATTGTTAGATATTGGTTAAAATAGCAGTGTGTAAGGAAGGTCACACCCACGCCACGTAACAAACACTTGACGTTGATATTAATGATACTCGTGTCTGTTGCATTTATGTTAAGTGTATTGATGACCAATAAATTGAATTCTAATATTATTTGTGTTACATTACCGAACGAAAGAACTGTTTTGGCAACGAAATTATCACTTAATCTATAGATGCTATGCAGAATGGCATGTTAACTGTCTTAGGATAGTTTATTGCCTCCTCTGTGTAAACAATAGTTAATAATAACATGAGAGTAGTTTTAAATGGAAATTTACTTGCAACAAATCTAAATATCTATAATATCTATCTATCTATCTAAATATAACACCTATAGACAAAGTTTAAATAGATCTTAAACATTCATGTCACGTTTCACTTCTAAAGGTGATCAATAATCAGGGGACGTTTATATTCTCGGCGATATTTCCGTTGTGTGCGAAGTTTCCTGATTGCATGAGGCAGCTTTTAGCAGAACTCTTGAACGATTGAGAGTACCTACCTACCAACGAGTGTGTTAGAGAAACTGTACCAGAACCAGAGAAAGATCAAGGAAATCGTACCTTTCTTTCCGGATCTCTCATTAATGTACAGTAGTAAAGAATAAAATCCGAAAACAATTTAAAAGAAATGTCAATAACAGTGTTTTACTTCCTTAATTTCTATAGTTGCTATGTCACTATTTATTTGAGGTGCTAATTGAAAAGTCATGTCGCGCTTATTTTGTCGGTCTTTTCGTAAAATTATTAGACTCGAGTCAAGTCAAACAGACCAACGATGTACCTATCTTATTACTTCCTGAAGTCAAAATTTGGTTGGCAACTAACTATTTAACTAGATTAAGAGTTTAACTACTTTAAGTCCATACTTTTTTTTTGTAATCATGATTTTTGCTGATTATTGTAAGCTGTAATCCAACGTTCCAACACTTCCAACCATGATAGCTCCCATTAGAAAATATTTGGACCAAAACAATCGCAATATCTATAAATTTCCTTTCTTTGTTCCAGACAAGTCCTGTCTCACATCAAGAACATTCCAGAGCTAATATTGCTCGGGACTGAGTCTCCTACAGTAAGAAGACTCCCCATCTTCTCCCTCATGGTGAAGCATCCAAGAGGATCATTCCTTCACCATAACTTCGTGTGCGCAGTCCTCAACGACGTTTTTGGGATACAAGCAAGGGGAGGCTTGAATAGCAACCTGAATTACGGAGCAGATATCCTTGGAATTGATGATAAACTCCTCAAAGAATATGAGAAGCTACTGGATATAGAAGCGTGAGTAAATAGATGAATCATTTGAATAATGACCATGTTTTTGAAATAGCAGAAACACAAAAATTACTTCGAGAATGATTTGATGATGACATAATTAGCCCATAAAACTCATTATCCGCCCAGAGTGCTAAATTTATCTCAAGGCCTTTTGATTTGCGCATTTCTAAGTCAAGTAATTTCTTTTCCAGACAAAAAGAAATAGCACGAGTTCGTAAGATGAGTGACGTTAAGGCACCTGAAGTACCGATTTATAACGAACATCTTAGGCCTGGCTTCTGCAGAGTGTCACTACCATTCTTCATGTCCGATAGTGAGCTGGCATTTGTTCTTGAAGCCTTAAAGATGGTTGCTACTGAAGGCTGGAAGATACTGCCTCAGTATGTGGTGAATCCGCAAACAGGACAGTGGAGACATCACACGTGCTCAGTGCAAAGGGACAGAAAGTCTTTGTGTAATATCAGATTCAATGATGGAAAGATGACGTCACATGAGAGAAGAATATCTGGTAAGAATTACATGTTACCTATATTCAATGCGATTTATTTTAGATAGTTTTCTCGGAAGTAACCATTGTGCTTTTCTCTCTAGGTCCTGGAATCTTTCCTCAAACATACACAGAATGCCTTCAAACGGCAAGAAATCTGTTCAGCAGAGCAAGAAAGTTAGCAATGAAGTGCTCAATAGGTGAACCTGCAGTTACGTTCAATCCTCGCATAGATTATCTGAGATGGTTTATGTTGCCGAAAGAAGCACACGAACTTTTACTTGGTCGATCAGGAAATGTCAAACATATTGTTCCCTTTGATCCATCGGGGTACACAGGAGCCAGAAAAAGTTTACATTTCTCTAGGGCAAATATCACTTCTTCGCCTATATTAGGTTCTTCTCCAAGACACTTCAGCCTCTCAGCTATCGACGATTGCCAAATGTTCAGATTGAAACAAAAACAGAAATTATTCATTAGAGAATCCAGTTTGAGAGAGACGCCGCCGCATAAAGAAGATGTAATTACTCAGCATCCAGTGCAATTTGCTGTTGGTGAATCAGTGTCACCGCTGCGAATGCTCCCTCATTTGTCCAAACAACCTATGCGATTGAGATGTTACAGTCTAGGCTCTGACAGCCCTCCAGTACAGTTAAGCGCACAAACGAAAATGAATCTTGGATTGAAAGAAGCAAGTCCCAATAACATAATAGAAACAGCTGTTGGTTTCTGCAATTGTGGAAGTCAAACAGATCTCCAATCTTTGGATGATCCCATGATCTCACCTGGAAGAGTATTTTACAGTACTCAGAGTAGTACATCTATTTCTGACTGTAGTCAGGTAGGTCGTACGTCACCGACTGCTTCAGTGACGTCAAACACTTCAGAAGATCTCCATGCCTATGTGAAAGAGATGACGAAAGAATTAGCAAGTGAAATCAAGTCAGAAATACGCGAGGTGATTTCTAAAGTAGATGATATTCTAGAGAACTCTGATTCACTTGAACAGGCAAATCTTAATAGCATGAATTCATATTCTAGTCAGAGTGATAAAAATTCTGTATCAGTTATAGATGTAGCGGAATATCTAATGGGTATGTCTAAAGAAATGGCATCGGAAGTAAAGCATGAGATCCGTGAGATGGTCAATCAAGTCGACGAGATGATCTCACCAGAGTACACTGGTTCTTGTTCTAGAAAGAGTTCTCCTCCACAGAGGGGGAGACAAAGGATCGGATCGGGTCCTGATTTGGGTTTGGATTTGAATAAATCGCCTCTGTGCAACTCAGTGCTGAAGAAGTGTCCCACTAGTCCCATCCTTCCTTCTCAGTTTATCGACGAAGAAGACAGCCGATACTGCAAGAGATCACCGATGTCACTCTCACCTAAGTCACCACAATGTACACCCTCACACGAAGCCTCTGGCCCCAACAGTATATCTTTTAATTCCAGTGAAACTTCTACTCCCGAAACAATAATCCAGGTGATAACTACGTCCCAAAACTCGCCAAATCTCCCCAAATCTATCAGTTGTAACAAGCTGTCAGACGAAGAAATCAGCTGCACTGATGTGACATGCAGACATTGTTATATTAAGAAAACGTGGTGCCAAAACCCGTCAGTCAGCTCTCAAGATAGCGGCATCAATTTGACGTTTGCTGAAGCCGATTCGTATATTGATTTCGGTGAGTATACAATTTTATGTACCATTAATGAATTATCAATTAAACCATCACGTATATCAGCATTGCGTCTCCTAGTGGTGTCAGTCAAGTCAATCATCTTCATAAAATCTGGTGCTATCGTGTTATCGATAAAATCTATTATGGTGTTTATAACAGTTGGAGTACTTCCGTGATTCGCTCATTGGTAGTGTCGCAACTCTGGGGTAACATCGTGGAGGCCATTCTTAAATGATATTGTATTTTCCCGATCCTATTGAACTAAGATTGGAACGTATCCAGTTTTTGTGGATGTAACTGCATGTTTAGAGTAAAACCTAAAATCGTTGTCTTTATACTACGCTTTTCGATAACTTTTTGGCCCCATCGGGCATCGGTTCTGCGAGCAATGTGCCCCGCCTACTGCCACTTAAGTTTATCAATTCTTTGGGCTATGTCAGTTACTCTGGTTCTTCTTTGGATCTCTTCATTTCTGATTCAAGCTCGCAGGGAAACTCCAAGCATAGCCCTCGAAAAGTTCTCGAGTGGCAACCGCGTACCGGAAAGCGCAGCGTGGGTAGGCCCCGCACACGGTGGATCGACGACCTGGTGAAGACGGCGGGAAACCGTTGGATGAGGGCAGTGCAGGACCGATCGTTGTGGCGATCCTTGGGGGAGGCCTATGTCCAGGAGGGGACGTCCATCGGCTGAGATGATGATGATGATGATGCTACTCCTATCTGCCACCACCATAAAGAAAAATCTACAAATGATTGTGTCATCGATCACAGAGGGATCTTATTAGAAAAATATTCCAAGCATCTTCCTCCCTCCGCTCTAGCTTAAAAATTATATAGTACGAGTACCTACCTAATAGAAAAAATAGCTTATTGATTTTGCCAATTCATTTCAGTAAAATGGCGAACATCATCAGACCCGACCACGAATAAAGTAAAGAAACTGCAAGGTCGTCTCCGAATGTGCCAAAAGCATGAGAAGAGCGAGGTACCGGATATTATAGAGGGAGTTCCAGTGTGCTCAGGTGACCTCGGGAGGTCCAAGAGGTACAATGAAAACACAGGTGAATCTGCAAGAGTCGTCTTCCAAATACCTGATGATGCTGACAGGCAGAACAGGTAAGCATTGAAACAGATTTTAAACTTAGTTGCAGATTTCACAATTTAATTAGTCCTTTTTGAAGAAAAACCTTAGTCACTGATGCTGATGGTGGTGTTGGTTTTCAAGTTCCAAGATCCTGTAAAAAAAATTATATCGGTAGCACAGATATTCTCCACTGGTAATTTTTTGTAGGTGAATGAACCCCTTAATGCGATTTGTTTTCAAAAAAGTTGTTAAGCTTGGCAACAATGCCGAAGTTTAGAGGAAAGCTGTTACTTTTTGGCGATAACTCAAATCTTGGACAGCTACGGGTTTCATGACGCCATTTTTCATTTTAGCATGACAGGCTTCCCGTTTTATTATCGTCGGTAAAGTAGATTATTTTGTTGGAGAGCGTATGTAATAATTAGGCGTATTTGGGACGCCTAAGATCTAATTTCACGCCGCCTGGCGTTCGTTCAGTTTAAAGTTTTCTCTTATTGAATTAGTGCACCTAGGTATTTTAGTTAATTTATGCCTATTATCCTGAAAGGGTGAAAGGGTCTCTGATCGTGAAGTTATAATATTTAGTAGATTTATCGCACATACGGTACCTATACGTACAGGTAATCAAATACGATGTTGCAAAACAAACTTTTATTTAGCATCAAGAAAAGATGCCTATGAAAGAAGTCGTCAACTCGCCGCCTTTTAGTTATTTATTCAAGAGACTGTTCTATGTTTGCAGAACCACGGCCGTGGATTCTAAGCGATCGAGTAGGTCGTCGAATGCCTCATCAAGTTGCTCCGAGCGCAGTTCAAGGTCCAGTGGCTATGGAACCGACATATCGCGGCCGTCGCTTGAAGAAAACTACTATGATAGAAGGTACTCGTAAGTGTCTATTATATTCTATAACTTCTGATACTATATATCTGATAATGATACTGAGCAACTTTCCCTAAGAAACCTATAGGAAATTTGCAAAAACATTTTTGATCTTTCTATAGTAAATGCAATCAGATTGATCGAACGTTTGTATGAAAAGATGAAATATTTTTGGGCGAATTTCGCTTTGTTCCTTGGTGAAAGTTGTTCAGTATCACAAGTACAATCACCAATTAAAGTAGTGCATCTGTTTACTTACCCTAACACCTTGAAGTTTCTTGTGACTATTTACCATCTTTATTACATACGTACATAAGCGCACGCCATTGTCCCATGGGGGTAGGCTGAGATCACGGACCGCCTCACGCTACGACTTTGAACTACTGGAACCATAGATCTACGCGACGAATAATTAATTTATTTTCGACCAGCGACCCGCCCCGGCTTCACTCGGGTGCAATGCGGATATACCTTCCTCTTGAATCACTCTATCTATTTAAAAAAACAGCATCAAAATCCGTTGCGTAGTTTTAAAGATCTAAGCATACATAGGGAACAGACAGCGGGAAGCGACTTTGTTTTATACTATGTAGTGATGATAGTGATTGTGTACGGAATTCCATGCAAGATCCATAGGTTAGCCAGTCATTATACCTACGCAAAAGTGTTGCTACCAGCACGCGCGCCCACGCGACTGAAACTAAGCCTAAGCAAGATCTCTTTCCGTCCCCAGTGAGTCGGAATGTCGACTCTTCAAGGAGTGCTGCTGGGAGGAGGAGCAGGACGACAGCAGCGCGTGCAGCGACAACTCGCTCACTGACTTCGCGCTCGACGACGAGGGCAAGTGGCATTCTCCGACCAAGGCCGTTTGGAAAGCCACTCTTGAGGTAACACTTATGAAATTCTTAACTATCTTTCACTCTGTATAACAAGCCGTGGTGGGCTAGTGTCTAGGAGCCTCACCTTCCATGCAGAGGGAGGTGGTTCTACCCCAGAAGTGCGATTTCTGAAAATCATACGAGCGAATTGGCAGTAGAAAGATGCGTAATCTCCATAGTAATTTTGACATTTTCTACTGCCAAGTCGCTCGTATGATTTTCAAAAATCGCACTTCAGCCCAGATCAGATTAGTACCAATGAGTTTTTAGGTACCTACGATTTGTAACACGGCTTTTCGGTGAAGGCAAACATAAGGAAATCTGCATGCTTAATTTTCGAGGCGTAGGTATATCAAATAATACACTATACCACTATACTGAGCCCGACAGTGGAAATCCACTGTCGAGCTCAGTACCTGTCACAATTAACAGTGTTTGAGTCATGTTTGAGCACAGCAAGTGAAATATTCAAATTATCATCATCGTCATCCTGCCCTTATCCCATTATTTAGCGTGGACGTCTTCTTAATATGCTGACGGTTTATTAAGGGCATGATTAAACCATGAAACTAAACAACTTTGACAATGGGAGAATCTCTAAAAAAATCTGCTACCTAGGTACCGAATGTTCCATACAATACTGCAGATGATTGTTTTTCGTTATTTCTATGCTGGTTCCATAAAGAATGTTGTTCAGTTTGATATTCTGACCATCTCCTTAAAAAACCGTCAGCATATTAAGATAAGAAGCACCCTGTATGTATTTTTGTGTATATGAAATATTAACTTTACTACACGAAGAGTATCTCGATTGGTGTTCTTTTACATATTCCCGTTTTTCTTCAATAAATCGCTCGTCCGGTTAAAACTTTGGAAATGATAAGACATCTGTCATAATTTCAGGCCATCCACGAGTACAACATGATCAGGCCGGGAGACAAGGTGCTGGTGTGCCTCTCCGGCGGCCGAGAGTCGATAGCTCTTCTCCACACCATGCATCAGTACCAGTTCTATGCTAGGGCCAAGGGCATACATTTCAGTATTGGTAAGTACTCTCTATGATTGAAGAAACGTGAGCACCTGGAAGCCATCCAAGATTAACCTTTCAATTACCTGGATTTGAGTAAACAATAGTTGGTGTAGCACATGTGGTACACTGGGGTTCTTAAATGATTATGCTTTTGTAATTAGGCTAGCTTACTTACTTACTATGCTGGCTCAGGGACCCGAAGTGGGTCTTGGCCTCCGACAACAAAGCACGCGTGGCGCATGGCGTGCTTTGTTTAGGCTAGCTTAGCTTATCCCTATCTAAATCTTGAATCTTCGAAGGTGAAACGTACGCCAACTTATGTCATAGCTGGCAAGTCGTTTTTAAATGATATTATTTATTTAACAAGTCATAAAAAGTGCACCTATAAGCCCAAGCCCCACAAAGTCAATTTTAAAAATATCTTTCATTCTACAAAATAATGTCTTAGCACAGAGTAGGTAATAGTATATAGTTCTACGTCTAAATCCAATAATTGGACTCATTGAAATAGTCAAGGCTCTAAGGATTTTATTTCTCTTCAAATAAGGCTTGATCTTGAAGCATTGTATTGATTCTTACAGGTGCACTATTCATCCACGAGTCGGACTCAGATGTGGACCCTCTGCACCTGATGGCGTACTGCCGAACCCTCGGAGTGAAGCTCATCTACCAGGACAAGCTCGACGATAAAAACTCACACAGTAAGCATAGTTCTAGCTTTCATATTCTTTTTGCCAACGACATTGTTTTTATCAGTGAAGATGGATTCGAGGTCCAGAGATTGACAAAATGGCCACAAAACCTGGAGAGTGTCTTGAAATTGAAAATTAGCAAGAAACTGAATATTACGTACCTATATGTTTTGCATTTCCGGCGTTGTCTCCTTCTAGATGGCGTGCTTTTACCAATCTGTCCGACTTTTGGTACCTACATGGACTGAAACCGAATCTGACATATTCATAGATTCGGTTGGATGAAATGGCGACAGATTATGTGAACTATTTGTGACTCCCAAATCCTACTGAAATTGAAGAGAAAAATCTATAAGACTATCGTCTAGTACAAATCAGAGTGTTGGTCTACAAAAGGGACGGATGCCTTCTCTCTCGAATAAGAGTGGAAGGCAAACGGTAGGATGTGATGTAGGCAAGCTTACTAAGACGAGACCTAGCTAGAACGATTACTAAAAACCCATAATCTAAAAACTTCATGCAAATCGCTAGAGCCGTTTTCGAGAACCTGACCTTTTGATACAAAATGTTGTAATTGTATCAAAAGGTAATAGGTTTATCGAAAACACATAAAAGAAATTTTAGAGTAATAAATTAATAGTACACCCTGAATCCTGTGCAGTGGGACATATACAGGGTCCTTCTTAATATGCTGACACTTTTTTAAGATTATGATCAGACCATCAAACTGAACAACTTTCTCTACGGGACCAACATCGAAATCGCGATAAAAAAAACTGTAGGTATACAGTTTAGTATGGACAAGCAGATTTTTTTGCAAACCTACTCGGAGCCAAACGTATGGGACAGCTGTTTTTTTTCGCGATTTTGATGTTGGTGCCATAGAGAAAGTTGTTCAGTTTCATGGTCTGATCATCCCCTTAAAAAAGTGTCAGCATATTAAGAAGGACCCTATATTGTAGGTAGGTAAGTTGATGATGATAACCACGTATTAAATCGCAACTATCTTCACAGGACGAGGCAGCACGACAAAGCTGTCGGACCTCCACCGCTGGGCATCCCACGCTATCCGCCGCCGGGCCTACGTCGCGGCAGCGTCCCACGGCTATGGAGTGGCGGCCATTGGTCAGCATCTAGACCACGCGGCCCAGTCGTTTGTAGCTGGAGTGTTCCATGGGGGTGCCATGAGGAGTGTCAAGGCTCATTATAGAGTTAGGTGAGTAAAGGTTTTATTGCTAATTTCATATGTTGTAGCTAGTCCTGGGAATAGGATAATAAAAACGGTCAAGTGCGAGTCGGGCTA
Organism: Agonopterix subpropinquella; assembly: GCA_922987775.1. Classification (NCBI taxonomy): domain Eukaryota; kingdom Metazoa; phylum Arthropoda; class Insecta; order Lepidoptera; family Depressariidae; genus Agonopterix; species Agonopterix subpropinquella. The sequence goes on along the minus strand of OV277709.1, from coordinate 15,341,295 downwards.
CTCGCGCACCGAGGGTTCCGTACCACACCACCACAGAACACAACATTATTAACATTGAAAAAAAACTTTATTTGTCCGGGACCTTTAGCGCAAGACCGACTCACACTTGGCTGGTTTTTAGTATTTGTTGTTATTTTGTAAACTTTGCTCTATAATCACAGCAAGTTTGACGCTTGTATGTATTACTTACCATTTTTACGATAGAGCGTGAAGAAAAAACGTTTATAAAAACTAGTTTCTTGTTGAGAACGCCCCTTAATTTTTTTATTATTTGCCAACAAATCCGCCGTAATCACGCATAATCTGAGAAAATTTCAACTATCTAGCTACCTTACCTACGGTTCAAAAGTTACAGCCCTAAATAGGTAGGACAGACGGACGGACGGACAACGTAGGCTTAGTAATAGGGTCCCGTTTTCACCCTTTGGGTACGGAACCCTAAAAATTTATAGCGTAGAATATCTTCGGAATGGAGAAGGGTTTTTAAGCTAGCGGCCAATTTTAGGTCCAGGTCGTAGTTTCAGTAAAATACGTTTAGGTTCCTCTATTTGTTTTAATTGATATTTTCATTTGTGCTTTTACTGTAGGGTCTTCAACCCTGCCATAAATTTTCTCTGGAGTTTCTATTGGTGTCTTCCGTTTGCAATGGAGGGAAATAGGATATTTATAATTCGCGATTCTTCCTATCTTCTTTAATTAAAGTGACTAGCTAAAAGCACGTCTAACACCCATATTCTTATTTGTTTCCTTGAGGTTTCCTCAGTCAAGTCGAGGACGTTTTTGAAATTATTTGTCATCAACGTCCTCGACTTGACTGAGGAAACCTCAAAGAAACAACTAAGATGACGAATATGGGTGTTAAGATGTGCTTTTAGCTAGACATAGGAGAAATAGCAAATGATATAATATATCCTATTTGACGACCCGGTTGGTGTAATGGTTACCACGCCGGACTGCCAAACCAGGGTCCTGGGTTCGAATCCCGGTTCGATAATGGATGTTATATGTCTGTGCCGTTGTTGTATGATTCCCATAACAAAAAGCCCGAGGCTTACTTGGGATCATTAAAATGTATGTGCCTGTGAGCGTTATTATTTCCCTCCATAAAACGTCCTCGAATCGACTGAGGAAATGTCACGGAAACAACTAAGAGTTCAAGAAGGGTGGAAGAATCTATAACTTTTAGCGCATTTCGTTATTTGTATTCGACAATTCGATGAAATTTGGTTGACAGATGCATAGATAGAATTATTATGAGCCTGTAGATAGTCTGTAAGACGACACCTCTTGACAACGCAAGTTTTAAATAAAATGTGTTTGTTTCGCAGAGAGCACGACATCCGCATCATCCGTCCGTTCATCTACGTCCGGGAGAAATCCCTGGACGCATTCTGCCACGCGCGAGCCTTGCCCGAGTTCAGAGCGGTACAGTCGCCGCCTGACAGTCCTGCCCACAGCGACGACTGCGAACCTAGGTTTGTCTTATTTTTTTACTCTTCTACTTGCCTACAGGGTGTAAACTTAATTGCGTTACATACTTATAACTTCAGTTTGATGGTCTAACACGAGGTCAGCACCCCTTTCGATATGTAACGTATTTTATTTTTTACCCTGTTTAACCGATCGGATACTTCCCAAAAGGTAACAAGCTAGGCCAGAAACAAAACCTAAGTAAGTACTTACCTACTTATTTTGTTTTTGGTGTACTTACCTACTTAAGTGACGACCCGGTTGGTGTAATGGTTACCACGCCGGACTGCCAAACCAGGGTCCTGGGTTCGAATCCCGGTTCGGTCATGGATGTTATATGTTTGTGCCGTTGTTGTATGATTCCCATAACAAAAAGCCTGAGGCTTACTTGGGATCATTACAATGTATGTGCCTGTGAGCGTTATTTATTTATTTATTTTATTTATTTTTATTTAAGTATTAGCATGTATTAGGTACCTACGCTACATTGATATGACGCCAAGCCGTTACAGACCATGTGTTCGAAAATAGTTTCGTATCTCACTTTAGCATACCTACCTTTCTCTTCCACATTGGCAATCTACAAATATTTAAAAATAATTATAGATTGTGTAATGTCTTATGTTCCTCACTTCAGTTTCGCTGCCCTCTCTTACCTAAACGATTGTTTTTACAGCAAAGATCACCACCTCGAGCGCTCGGTGTCGGAACCATGCGGCTCTTCAGACAAGCAGGTGGCGAGTTCATTGGACGTGCAGCTCTCTGACAACCTGGTGGAACCCCTGGAAGCCGCCCGCGACCTGCTGGCCAGCCAGGAGCGAGCGCATCCTTATCTCTTCGCCAGTCTCAAGAGCGCTCTGCATCCACTTATTAGTGCCAGGTTGGTTTGGTTTCTTGTTTTGATTGATGGGTTTTTGTTTTAAAGTGTGTGGCGTTGCATTCGGAGTCGCGTTGCAAGTCTGTTAGAGGGTGGTCGCGTATCGGGTTTTCTCCAGCTTGCACGTGGCTCCACCGGTGTATTAGTTTTTGTACATTAAAACAATCCTTGAGATTATGATAATTCCAAAACTCACTCAATATTGACAGAAATGCAGTGCTATATACAAGTAAAAAGCCATTAAATCCATAATTTTGTAATAAAAAAAAAGAATCTGTTACTTACGTCATCTAGAATCTAGAATGATGTCTATAAGAAAAAATTTACTTGATAATTGAAATCAGAATTAATATTGACCAGCAGTATTTATTAGTTCTGCTTTTCAACTGCTAGAAGAAAGGCAGATTGCCAATCTAATTAGGTGGTAGATAAAGCCCGACCAGAAAAATGAAAAAACCTCGCCATGCTGCGGAAAATCATTGGAACTCATTTTTGAACTTGGAACACACTGTTATTAAAGGTTATAGTCGATTGTAGCGCCCCCAAACCAGGTGTTTTATATTTCTGGTCAGGCTTTACTTACCTACCAGGTATTTAACTTGTTACAATGTTATAAAATTGTTCGTGTTTCAGAAACATCGAGAAAGATCTGAAAGAGCATAGACACAGAAAGAAGTCAGTAATTCAGATGAAAAACGGTGCGCCCGTTTACGATTCAGACGAAGGCACCGATGAAGAACCAGTGCCATAGACAACTGTCAAATCTCCCGCCAAAATGAACGTGTCATAGACTATAATTTATATTGTCATAAATATTACAGTTTTTGGCCTAGAAACTAGTCGTTTGGCCTAGATGAACTACGATGTGGTAAGACCAATTATGTGATTAATCAGTGATTATTTTATTTGTGATTAAGATATTTAAATGATGTTGAATTTCTTCTTCTTCTCGTTGTATTAAGATGTTGCCTGCGGGAATAAAAAGTGAGATCGACTGAAACCAAGAAAAATTTAGTTGTCTCGCTCTGACTAACTCTATTCTTGGTTTCAGAAATTTTTTATTATCGCAAGTTTAGATCTAAGTTTTTAGTTGTTGAATGTTCTAAGCAGCTAAGGATTGTCTTTACACTATAATTCAGCTGGCTTGATTTTACATTAGGTATTTTCTCTTTTCATTGCATGATTGGTAGATGTTAAAATGTAGTTTGTGCTGTTCGATAGTGTAAACACAGTCTTAGTGTAGGTACTTACCTATTTTGTTTTTTGAGGTTATATTGAGGATTGCCATATGATATTTTTGTAACTTTTAGTTATGTACTTTTTTTATATAATGTGGAGTAGAAAACAAAGTGCATTTGTTGCAGTCTGGTATGCTTAATATGATTACATAATGTTTAAATATTTTTCAATGTTAATAGATGTGTGCAGTGAAAACTTTTTTTATATAATAAAGAAGGACACTAGCTTATTTATTGTGACGTATTGTTGTATTTGAAGAAAATTATAATTATAGTGTAATGAAGTGTTTGAAGACGTACAGATTTTATGTATAAATCACCAAAAAGGGTGTTATAAAAATAACTATTTTGATGGAAGATTTTATCTCTGTTACAAAAAAGAGAATATACCTACAAATTTTTAAAATAATTGATACATCAAAATGGTTATTTAATCGATTTATTAAGATCGTAATTTTAAGAAGGCATGCTTTTTAAAAGCAGCTGTTTTTTTAAACTCTATTTAGATTTTTGTCTGAAAAATTATGCAACGAATGTTGTGTTATTATTTTTGGAAATGAGCGTGAATGGTTTGCGATTTTTTTGTATGGCAACATCAACAATCATGTTCCATTTTGGAAATAAAAAGTTATCTAAATTGGAATATGGCTGGTGATGCGAGACTGATTTTAATTATGTTAGTTGAAGGGTTTAACTCATTTTATTTTATATTATTACTTATTATGTGCTATATTAATCTTTCGGTTCATAAAAGTATTGTTTATTATATTTCCCGTTGTTTTATTTCCTTTTCCTTATTTTGCGCTAAATGTTAAGCCTAAAACATTCTTATTTAATTTGTATTAAGGATGAAAATTCCTAAACTTTGTAGTTTTTAAGATAATATTGATAGGTATACAAAAAGGAGTCCCATTGCTTCCAAGAATTGTATTCATCTACATTTTGTCATATAAATAATTATGTTTTATTGGATCTTTGTGTTTTATTTACCTACAATTTATACCCCTTTACCTGTCGTAATTTTTTAATGAATAAAACCGGTCAAGTGCGAGTCGGGATACTCGCGCACCGAGGGTTCCGTACCACACCACCACAGAACACAACATTATTAACTAAGGAAAAAAAACTTTCTTTGTCCGGGACCTTTAACGCAAGACCTACTGCCTCCGTGGTCTAATGGTTAAGAGCATTGGCTCTCGATACGGAGGTCGTGGGTTAGATTCTCACGGGGGACACCTAGTGATATGTCACTTTGTGCATTTTTCCCCAGTTGGTTAGGACATTGCAGGCTGAATCACCTGATTGTCTGTAAAGAAAAATGATTCCGTGCTTCGGATGGCACGTTAAGCCGTTGGTCCCGGCTACTATCTCTGGTGGTTGTAGTCGTTACATAAAAACCACGTCAGAGGCCGTAAGGCGGTCTGAAAAAACTCTGACACCAGGGCTCTGCCCACACGATAAGAAGAAGAACGCAAGACCGACTCACACTTGGCCGGTTTTTAGTATTTGTTGTTATTCTGTAGAGTTTGCTCACTAATAATAATCACACTAAGTTTAACGCTTATACAAGCGTCAAACTTAGTGTGATTATAGAGCAAACTCTACAGATTACCGTTTTTACGACAGAGCGTGGAGAAAAAACGTTGATAAAAACTAGTTTCTTGTTGAGAACCCCCCTTAACTTATAACTTTTTGTAATTTTTATTATTTGTTAACAAATCCGCCGCAATAACGCATAATCTGAGAAAATTTCAACTAGGTATCTAGCTATTACGGTTCAAAAGCTATAGCCCTAAATAGGTAGGACAGACGGACGGACGGACGGACGGACGAACAACGTAGGCTTGGTAATAGGGTCCCGTTTCAACCCTAAAAATCATAAAAATGGGAATTGAAAATGAATTCTCTCGGGAAAATCCAAATATTCTGAATTATTTTATTCCTAATTTGAAAATAAAGAATTTTAGAATGTATTTTCAAATCCTGAAATCTGAGAAGACCGAATTTTGAAAATCACGAATTTTAGTTTTAGGAGTATTATTAAAATTAATCACATACTTAATGGTAAGTACCTACTTAATTTCCGCATATTATTTGTACGATTGCTGAAAATTCCGATTTCACACATCCGAGAATTGATAATTCCGATTAAGATTTTAAATTCCGAAAAATTATAATCCATCCCGATCGAAATTATGAAAGTTCTGAATTATTTTAGGGTGAAATTGATATCTTAGCAAATTCGAAAGTGTGTTGTCTTTTTTTTAAGTCTTCACGTAGACATTCCAGGAGTGCGATTTTTGAATCTCATTCGCTGAGTTCAGCAGTTGAAAATGTCAAAATTACTGTGGAGATATGCATCTTTCTATACTGCTGATTTGACTTTCAAAAATCGCACTCCTGAAGTCAAATTAGCAGTAGAAAGATGCATATCTTCACAGTAATTTTGACATTTTCAACTGCTGAACTCAGCGAATGAGATTCAAAAATCGCACTTCAGAACCGGTATGTAGGTATGAAATTCAGTAGAAAGAGCTCTTCTTTAAAAGGAAGACCTGAAAACGAAGACAGTGACAAAAACTTAAAGGTAAATAAAACACAAATAAGCTTCCTTACGTCTATAATATACTACACAAATAAGTATGTGTGTGTGCGTGCTCACATACGTCGTAACCCTTAAATTAATGAGTATTGCAAGTACTTAGGACATTCCCTTGATTACAATAAGAAAGTTATAATAACACTGAATGTGACAAAACAATTTATACTAATCACTTAAGCTGCTAAGCATAGACGAATTGTACCTAGTAACCTAAGTATAAGCTATAGAGATATATAAATCTACTTACATACTACTTATAATTTCATTTCATGACGACACAATATTACTTTCTTATAAAATATAGAATTTAATAAACATCAACTACATTACATAATACGTTGTTACACAGCTATTTTAGTATGCTACAATATTGAATTTTATCGAAGATGAAATAGAGCGTCATTTTGGAGAAAGAGTTAGATTGTAGTGAAATAGAAGATGTTTACTTCTTGGCTCCTCCCTTGCAGCATGGCTTAGCCCCTGTGAACATTAATACAGCTTAGACATTGATACAAAATACACAGATGTTCTTCTATTGATTCGATAGCATGTCATTCTAAATTTTTCAAGCCCAGTTTTTTGCAACACGGATAACTAACAGTAGCGTCTATAATGCCGTGTTCACACGAGGGCAGGGCAGTACTGCCATGGCAATAAACAGCGCAGGGCAGTAAACAGCGCAGGGCAGTGAATAGACGGCCGGTCTATTTTTTGAGGGCAGTTCGCTTCCCCCTCCACCTATTTCGCTCTAATGCCTCGTAGCTGCCCCGTGTGAACGCGAGGGCAGGGCAGTGCAACATGATATTTTATAATTTTTGGTCATTCTGCTCAGTTTTTTAAATTATAATTTCATCCCTTCGAATTGAGAATGCGTTACAGCTTAACATAAAACTGATAAAGGAAAATTATACCTATTTTATAAAAAAGTGAAATTGTTGAATAAAAAAATAAACTCTTGTAGGACTCTCAGATTTAAACGAAAACTAAATAGGAATTACCGAATAGTACTGCGAATGTTATCAGAACGGAACTCAAATTATATTAGCTCGTGGACTGTGCTGCCCCGTCTAGCTGCCCTCGTGTGAACGCCAACTGCTTTCCCAACTGTCCTGCCGCACTGTCCTGCCCTCACTGCCCTGCCCTCGTGTGAATGGGCATAAGTTACGTTCACGTACATCGTAGGAAGGACAAGATAAAAGACACAGATAAATAATTATAAGACTGTCCTTCTTCATTACGAAATAGCCTTTGTGAGCGGACACACTTAGGACACTTTGAAACTAAATTACATACGTATTAAAGTAGGTACCTCTTCATCACATTTTTTTTTATATTACGATACTGTAATATAAGTGATGTGTCTGTCTTCATTACTTAAAGATTATGATCCAGAAATATATTAGGGAAAGCCTCTATACAGGGTCCTACTTAATACGCTGATGGTTTTTTAGAGGATGATCAGACCATCATACTGAATAATTTTCTCAATGGGACCAATGTCAAAATCGCGAAAAAGTACCTTTCATTTGGGTCGAGTATGATTGCAGTTTTCTATGGAACAGCTGTTTTTCTTCGCGATTTTGATGCGCAGTTTGACGGTCGGTCTGATCATCTCTACAGTGTGTAACAAAAAACAAAATATCCTAGTAATACTTAGGAGGTGCTTCAGAACATAAAACTGAACAACTTCCACAATATGGAGCCAACATCGAAATCGTGAAATAAAAATCAGCTGTTTCATACAAAATTGCAATACCGCCTCTACTCAAATTTACGGGACAGCTGATTTTATTTATTTTTTCTCGATGTTGGCTCCATAGAGAAAGTTGTTCAGTTTGTTCAGTTGAAGCATCTCCTTAAGTAGGTACTACTAGGGTGTTTTGTTACACCTTGTATAAAATACTGTCAGCATATTAAATAGGTAGGATTGACTCTACAGGGTGTAACAAAACACCCTAGTAATACTTAAGGGGGTGCTTCCCTATGGAGACAATGTCGAGAAAAAATAAAAAAAATCTGCCGTCCCATACATTTGAGTCGAGACGGTACTGCAGTTTTGTATGAAAGAGCGGATTATTTTTTCGCGATTTCGATGCTGGCTCCATAGTGAAAGTTGTTCAGTTTGATGGTCTGAAGCACCCCCTTAAGTATTACTAGGGTGTTTTGTTACACTCTGTATATTGCTACCCGGAACAGAAACCGTGTAAGTGAAAATGTATAGTTCGGTGCAGAATTTTTGATAAAAGTACTTTGTTCGTCGCAGTAGGTCGTTACCGAACTTACTATGGTGTGATGGATGGACTCTACATGAATGAAAAATTTACCTTTATTCTCAACTGCAATTTAAGCTAGTTCAATTTTAATCTTAGACACATCTTGAAACTTAAATTGCTAAATGCGAGCAATGCTACAACTATAGGTACATTCTTAAACTGGAAGTTGGTAGTTCTAGCAATGTCCTTTGGCATGGAGATATGAAGGCAAAGTCCAGAGTATTGAGCTCGACGTATGCGGTCGGCTGTAAATGAAACAAATGCAATAAAGATGTGCAATTACCAGTGGCGTTGCCATCGCCGCACGCGCAGCTAGGGCCGCACGTACAGTTGGCCCCGCACGCGGCCGTGCCGCTGCCGCACGTATCTGCAAGTTTATCGTTTCATTCAGTTACCACTAAGTATTCATAAACATTATGGGGACTTGCACACGCTGAAGAAAATAATTCTGATGCGTGGGTAGGTATAGTGTGAAATATTCACCTCATGGTGAAGGCAGGCCTGTAACCCAGCGGTAGGGACATACAGAGGTTGATGATAGTAATGATATCTTGTAGTAAGATCGTCCTTTATTTATGTATCCATTGAATATAGGTACATGTATACATCCGTGCATGTATACATGGATCCTTCAAAAATTGTGTAAAGCATTTTTAAGAGGATGATCACTGATCAGACCATCGAACAGAACCATTTCTTTTTCGCGATTTCGATTTTGGAATAGAAAAAGAGTTCATCATTGTGACAAGTCTTAAAACAATAAAGGGGTTCACACACGGCAGTTATAATGTAAATATGTATATTATAGCACGATACATCCCATTACATCTTTCCATAGAAATCGTCAGGAGACCACACACGACAGCTATAATGTATATTTTATTTCTATGGAAATATGTAAAGGGATGTATCATAATCATAATCATAATCATTTATTCCTTGCTTGATTGTGTACTATATTTATAATATATCGTGCTATATTTATACATCTTTACATTATAGCTGCCGTGAGTGAACCCCTTAAATGATGTTAGAGCTTTTACATAATTTTTTGAAGTCAAAGGGTCAAAGGTGCAAGTTTGTTAACCATTGACAAACTTGCATTTTCTATCAATACCTTTATGGGATAGATACCTATTTAACGCAGATATAAATATTAAAATCAAGTTTTATAACTTGATTAACTTCATCCATTAAATCCAGCATTTACACTGCTCACAAGATTGCTACTTCATATAGTGTAGACTATTGAGATTGACGTATTTGATTTTAATATTTATATCTGCATATTCTTCGAGATTATTGTACATTCTTCATTGTTTTTATACGACATTTGAAGTAAAAGAGTTCCGAGCAGCAATTCAGAAAATTGCGAAGAAATAAATTACAAGTTATTGCTTTTTACATTATAGTTATGAAGTAGTTTTAAATAGGAACGATTGGACTACAATCACAAAACTTATAAAAAAAACGCTATACCTACCTAGTACATATCGGAAAATGCAGAGAAAATTTGTTATGTACCTACTGCGTCATTATCGAAAAATAACCGGCACATCTCGCACAAAAACAATAACAAAACGGCACGTGCCTCACAAACTAAAAACTACACTTTACTAAATTAACCACCGAAATGAAGCATTTATTTACTAAATAAATAAAGTGTTTACCTTTACAGGAGTCGCAAGGGGCAGGCATTTCGTCAGACTAGGCTAGAACTAGAGCGCAGAATGCTAGACTTTTCGGCGAGGTCGGGGAGGGTGCGCGCGCAACGAAGGTCTTCGGCGTAGTAGAGCGAGCGAGCCGGGTCAATAACTGAGCTGCTACCTCGTGGGATGTGGGGGGATCGCCACACTGTCATAGTCCGGGAGCTGCTGCTGGAAATCTTCATCTTTCACTATCAAGGGTTTTTATATCACTATCATAATTGCAGCTGAAGGAAGTCCACGATACGTATTTTCAAGTTATTCACGCATATAAAAACAAGCAGCGAGAAAGCAAACAATGATAGATGTTAAAAAAGAGTAGGAAAACAATTATTCAGCGTCATCCAATACAAAAGACATCAACGAATCATGAATCAACAAGGGAGATTAATTCGTTGATGTCTTTTATATGGAGTATAAAACTTAAAGGCCATTTACGATTTAGACCCAGTAAATGTATACCTGCTTACTTTTTGTGTGTTCAAAATCATAGTACAGATAGATACTGTTGCCCTAGGAAAAGTATTTTATTTTCCCGGTCGATCTAAAAAGAAATAACAAACATGAAGTTACAAAAATGTTTATTTCTTAGCCTATTTCCATCCCTGTGTCCGGCAGAGGCCTCCACCTTTACTCTCTATGCATTCGACGACGTTTTTTTTAATGCGATGATCAGACCAGCAAACTGAACAACTTTCACTATGGAGCCAACATTGAAATCGCGAAAAAAAAAATCAGCTCTTTCATACAAAACTGCAGTACCTTCTCGACTCAAATGTATGGGACGGCAGATTTTTTTTATTTTTTTTCGACATTGGCTCCATAGTGAAAGTTGTTCAGATTGATGGTCTGAAGCACCCTCTTAAGTATTACTAGGGTGTTTTGTTACACCCTGTATAGGGCAGCAGATTTGTTTCTTCACGATTTTGACATTGATCCCTTGGAGAAAGTTCGATCATCTTGTTATAAAACCGTCAGCATATTAACACATTCGCGGACAGTGAACGAGACACAATATAACTTTTATTGTTAGTTCAATGTATGACTTATAAAAAGTTGTTTTATGTTACCCAGCTCCCTACCTATAAATATAGTTACAACTTACAAGTAACTTTATAGTGAGCCCCACAACGCGGTTACAATAAAATGATCAGGCAATAAACAAAAACAAGACCGTGGATAAACCGGTTGTTTCGAACCCATGCCCATTGCCCATGCCCATGCGCATGGTGGATTGACAACGAATATCAATAAAATACTCTTTCTGTTTTCGGATTCAAGGTTTTTTGGCGGGTTAAGGGTTTTTTTTGTGGTTGTATTATACGGGTCCTTCTTAACTTGTTTTAATAGCTAAGTATAGCCACGTTAGAGGCGGTAAGGCGGTCTGAAAAAATTCTGACACCAGGGTTCTTCACACACGATAAGAAGAATAGCTAGGTAACGCGAGTTTATGGAAAAAAATGTTTTTGTTGCACTCCTGAAAAGTGTGGCAAAAGTGCATACGGGTATTTTCAAGCACAATGATGAAAAGCTACTGGTTTTTTAAAGGGTGAACAGATCATCAAACTGGACGATTCTTTGTCTACTGGGATAACATCTCGAATTGCGAATGTTTTTTCATCAATTTGCAATTTTGTGGAACAGTAGATTTTTGTAGCGATAATTTTGATGTTATGTACCTAAGTCTCATAGAGACAGTTGTTCAGTTTGATGGTCTGATCATCCCTTTAAAAACAGACCCTGTATAAGGAAAAAGTAGGCCTCTATATCCAGCAGTACTGATTTACTAAGATTTGGATTACCATATCTTTATTTGAAAATAATTTGGTGGTTTAATTTAACATTACGTAGTACGTCAGTAACTCGTAACCTATCTGTTAACCTATTTTGATAATAAAAAGTGGATAAAGAATAACAGAAGTTGTAGCTTGATTGTAAAGAAAATATTATGTTAGGAAACCGTCAGTACCTAAAAGTTTTTTATCAATATTGAATTGATCTCCGTTCTTACGGAGAGTATCTTATATGTTTCTTTCCAGTATCCATCTCCTTTACTATGGTTAGATTCCATTCTAAAATATCTGCAGTCGAGATGCCACGAAGTCTGAGCCCGTTTAATAGAATGCACTAGACTAGAGTAGGTAGGTACCTACCTAGATGGTGTTAGATCGCGGTTTCGCCTGATGCGTAAAACATTTTCTTTTCTGTTTTAATTATAAGGATAATACAGGCTGTAAAATTAAATGTGTAACATATTAAATTAGGTACTTCAGGCCATCAAACTGAACAACTTTAAAATGGAGCATGGAGCCAACATCGAAATCGCGAAAAAACCGACTATAAAATAAAATCATTTTTATTTCGGATTACTTGATCCATATTACATTTTACATTTTTATAGATTAAGAATAGCAATTAAAATTACAATTACAATAAAAAATTACACAATTAATAACTATAGAGGTATTTAATATTAACTTTACAAAAATGAAAAATAAAAGTGTTAATTTCTTTTAGATCTGTCTTCAGCTACCTATTCTATGCGCGCGCACAGATCATTGGCCTGTTTTTTGCTTTCTTTTTTCTGTATTTTATAAACTGCGACAGTCGCACGATGTTTTTATGCGAAACTTGATTTTCTAGAATTGCTTGCTATAGGGATTGATCTTGTCACAAGTTGTTCTATGGGAAATATCTTTTTTCTCTACCTACCTGTTTATGTCAGTCTATACTTTACTCCATGGTCTATTAATTTTTGATTAGGTAGGTACCTAAACGATTTTTTATTTATTTATTGTACTTTTCCTTGTGAATTCTCAAGGATTATTTTTTGATCAAAAACACAGTAGAGAAGAGATGGCGCAGCCTCGTGGCAATCTCAAGTGTGAACCTTGCGAGCACCACGCGTATAACCACCTCGCTCCAAACTTCGCTCCAACCAACGCTCGCGACAAAACTTGCAACGTGAAACGAAAAGACTTAAAGATTCTTATTTTAAACCTTTATACAGGGTCCTTCTTAATATGCTGACACTTTTTTAAGGCGATGACCAGACTATGAAACTGAACAACTTTCTCTATGGAATCAACATCGAAATCGCGAAAAAAAAACAGCTGTCCCATACGTTTGGCTCCGAGTAGGTTTGCAGTTTTGTATGGAAGTGATGATTTTTTTTTCGCGATTTCGATGTTGGTCCCATAGAGGAAGTTGTTCAGTTTGACGGTCTGATCATCCCCTTAAAAAATTGTCAGCATATTAAGAAGGACCCTATATGTTATGTAAAAATATGGTTTCGTGAAAAAAAAAATTTTTAATCATAATTCATAATCATAAGATTCATTCCTAACATAACTCATCAATTTTTAATCAATGTACTTTAATCAAAAATTCTGTTAATAATTTACTGCTTCGTTTCCTTAATAATTATAAGCTTAGCCTTACCGTCGAAAACTCTAACAAATCATGCAAATTCTCAAAAATATAAATAAAATCTTAACCTAAACTACTAAGTGCATAACACTCTACCTACGATTTTCCCTAGAGAAAGTTAGAAATTGTGAACCGAGATCTAATGTAGGCACTAAGGCACTAATTGGTAGTAGCTCCAGTTGTTACTGAGTTAAACTAACCTATTGTCTACCCACAGTTGTTGGAAACACATCTAGGAAAAGCAGGCCACAATCTTCGACTGAACCTACTGATTGTTTGTATGCTGTTGGCTACAACACATACCACAATAGTTAGTGTTTGATCTCAAAATAACGCATTTTCATACATGAAAACAGGATTTGACCTCTAGCCTGTCTCAGAGGTCAAATCTGACTTATCCCTTCCTCATCTCAAATAAACCTTCTGGTACGTACTAACCATGGTGAAAATATGCTTCTACCATAAAGTGCACAATTCCGGCCAAAATGTAGCGGCTCCGTGCTCTGTCTAATTTATATCTACTTATATTTTTTGTTAGCGTCTAATAGTTTTCGGTAGTTATAGGTAAGTATATTAAATTTATTTCTCGTGCTGTGCGTTTTTTGTCACAATTAGTCACGCCATCGTGAGTTGAATGATCTCCAATTAACGTTGGTTTAACTTTTTTGGTGATATAAGAGATGCAGTGACGTAATTTCAAAATTATCGTGTAGCTTAACAGCCCATGTACACTTATTTGACATTTTCGGTTTCCAAAATATTACATTTTTCTATTTTCTTTTCCGATACGACATTAGTTTTATAAGGTGTCAGCTTGGTGTCAGGTGTGTGTGTATGTAGTACCTAATCAGTTTTTTATATCTATAAAATAAAAACTTGATGAAAATGATAACCATAAAATAATCTTGATAAATTATCAGATTACATAATTGGTAATTGGTAAAATTCCTGTTAGGTGATAGGTTAAATTCCTAATAAAATAAAGAAATTCGGCTACTGTAGTGTTCTTATTTGTTTCTCATTCGATCACCAATATAGTGAAAGAAGCAACAAAACGATGTGACGCGGTTTGTTAAAACCAGGAGTGCGATTTTTGAACATCACACGTTGTAATCAGCTGTAAAAAGATGCATAATCTCCATATTATTTTGACATTTCTAATACGCGTTTGAACGTGTGATGTTCAAAAATCGCACTCCTGACATATTATTTAATAGAAAATTGCTGTAAATGTAATCCCACTTAGGATCAATAGTTTGAGTTTTCTAGCAAAGAATTCACGTATCTCGTAGGTTTCCCTACAGTGGCTTTAACCTTTAAACTGCTGGAATGTAGATCTACGCGACGAACGATTGACTTTCTATTGTGTCTGGAATTGCGGGAGTCCATCGGGTTAAACCTAGGTTAGATATACTTACTGTAAAAATCCACATAGATAAGCTAAGTATATTTTATTCTTGGTGTGTGATAATTTTGCTATGAAATAAGTGGATATGGGCTGCCGGACTATAAAAGTTAGTGTCCCTTGCTTTGATACCTATGTATAATGCATTTTGCGTCCACGCTATAGGTAACAGCGGCGGCGGCAACGTTTTCGGAAAAACATACAAAAATATACAACGTGTTAATGAATTAACGCAAAACTAGAAAGTAGTTTGTTTAGAATCGAGAGCAGAATCGAATTATCATGGTTTCAACATAGGTATTTTTTTCAAAATATTAAATAACTTTTTTGTAAAATTTAAAATTTACTGAACCCTATGTCAACCCACCGCATGGGCACACTCACCCTACTTACTACCAAAACAAGATTATTAAAATGTATCCATGAGTACGTTAGCGCTTTCATTCATTGCTGAAATGATAACAAATCATTTTTGACTCAAAACTTAAAATGCGAATAAATTTAAACTTTAACTATCAAAATAATGAAATTATTGTTTCAATCTAATTATTTTGTTATAAATCAGTTGGGGTGTATGAGGTTTTGCGTTAATTCATTAACACGTTGTATAGGTACTTACTGAAATTAAATTTCCTTAAAATATTTTGGAAATTCTGAAGCGGATGTAAAGTCTACCAATCCGCATTGGGCACGCGCGGTGGATCGACTTGCGCCCAGCAGTGGGATATATAATTATAAGCTTATTATGATGATGAATCTTTGTTTATGAAAGTTATTTATTTAAATTTCCGAGCACCTACATACCTACTTACTACAAATCAAGTTCCTATTTTATTCGTGATTTCGTGCGTTTGATAGTGGTTACTAATCTTAATCTATCAACTACAACACAGAGGTACAGACTATAGTGTCTTGACCCGACTTGATCGACCGACGACCAGTAGAGCATAAAATTACGCTCACAAGAAATGCTCGTTTCCACATTACGTTATTATTACACAGACTGCTTCCTCTATGGACATCTAATGTCGAAGATTTAATTAATTTAATTATTGCATAGTAATATAAATACGTTTTTACAATACAAACATAAATTGACATTCGTATTCTCTTTCCGGACAGAAACATTGCTACAACCACCGCGACCATCACGTGTTTACAATGTAAGCCAGCAAGTATCTTGAGCAAGACCTTGACTGCTTAGAATAAAATGTTTAGGCAAAAGCGTTACTGCGCATACACCTCACCGCCCATTACCATTTTTCAAGTTGTTTGCTACTTCTTGTCTTGTACTAGGTAGGTATCTAACGCAAAATCAGAAAACAATTCGCATAGAATCGATGAATGAAAATAATTTGATGTAGGCACGATCGTCGATCGATCGTAAAATAAGATGAATCAACGTCGATCGACAGTATCTCTTGTTTTTGTCGGCCAAAGCTACACCAACAGATCGATCATCTTGGTGTTGTGATACTCTATCTATTCCATTTATGATCCAGTTCCAATATCAAACTTTCTGATATTGCAAGTAAGTGGTACACTTGCATTAGAAGATTTTAGAAGTCTATATGATAGGGAGTCCATGTCCAATTAAAACGAGCTCATAGGTTATAGACCTGAACAAAAACAGCGAACATTCGTGAAAACAAAACATTTATTATTAACTAAACATGCTTAGTGGTGAATAAATAATCTTAAATCTAATAATAAATAATTCAGTGCGAGGGTGAAGGCATCGGAAGCATTTCTTTGCGAGCATGAAATATCGACAGGGTCTTCTAATAAGCTAGCAGTTTTTTAAGGGGATAATCAGACCATCGGACTAAACAACTTTCTCTTTGGGACTAACACCAAAAATGTATAAAAAATTACATATTCCATTCTAGTAAGAGTTTTCTACTCAGAATAAAATTTGCGCATTTTAAAAATTTTCGCCAAAGATGAGTGCTCGCTACAAATAATAATAATCCTATCCTACCTATTTAATCATACTTAAAAATCTTTTTAGATTTAGACTTCATCATCAACTTTCTAAGAACAGAATAGCAGATCCAGAAGACGAGGTACAGGTTGGAGTCAGTGGTGACCATCAGATAAGTGGCAGTCAGTGCTACGATGATACCTAAGACGTTGAAGATCAATCTGATGGAGGGTCTAAAGGTTTGTTCACGGCATGGGCAGTCGAGAGGACATGTTGGTTCTACTGTCTTTTCAGGAAATGCTGGTTGTTTAGTCTCGAGCTTTTCATGCTGCAGAGTTTCTGTAAGAATGGAAAGATGATGGTTAGGAAAGTCAAAGCGCCTTTTGTTGTGAATGGTGTACCTAAGTTTGTGTGATTGTGGAGAGATTTTTGTCAGGCGGTTGCTGGCGGTTGATTAGGTAAAAATATTTTCAGAATAAGGATTACCAAAGATAAAATATAGGGAAGATTAATATTATAAAGCGCAGCATAAAAACGCAACCTTTCTTCTATTCACACTTACGACGAACGTCCGTTTGAGTAAAAGAGATGTCAATAGTAAACACATGCCATCTTGAACGGGCGCGCGCCACTTTAAGTACCTACGGTCTTCCAGCTGGAAGACTTTGCACTGAATTGTTATCTGGCAGCCATTTTGAAAAAAAATTGTACCGATACAAAACTACGTACCCAAAATGCCAATATTGTGAGCTGTTGTGGGCTGTTATAGCCGAATGTGTGCCTTTCCAGAAAATAACCAAAAACTTTCATTCCACCGCTAACTCAATTTCAACAAATCTGGTCATAAATCATTCACTATTTACTATCCTCACACTTATAATTCACAAAAACAATGCACTTGTATCCGTTTAACAAATCGAACAAAACATTTCAGTAAACTATTTTGGGTTGATAAGAAATCGAAAACATTGTTTGCAAGATAAGGTAATTTGACATTTGATGTACCAAATAGTAATGTACCACATTCACCTCAAGTTGGTCGATAGAATCAAATGAGATGACAAAATAATGAGGGATTTTCGGAAGCAAAAAAAAAGAAAATGTTAGTTCCTAATTTCTCGATGGATGGCGTTGACCAGAGAGGGGTCGATTAGGTATGAGCAAATATATCTATTAATATTCATAATAAAAATACACACGGCGACACATCAAGCTACGCAAAACCAATATAATTTAAGCTGACCGCGCGTCGCGCGACCAGCTTATTTTGGTTTTGCGTAGCTTGATATGTCACCGTGTGTACAAACTCATTCTTATTGTTGTTGGTTTATTATTACCAGTCTTAATCTGTTATCTTATCTTTACAATCAATTATTGTCCGTCAACAAAGAATAAAGTATCAGACATGGCGGTATGGGCTTCTTATCTATTTTTATAATAGGTACGAACAATATTTAAATTGGTCACTTCACTTTTCAATTTTCTTTGCTTTGAGAGCGAAATCTTTCGTTTATGGCTTTGCTTTTCATCTTTTCATTCACGGAATCTGACGTATCCGTTGACGAAGTAGCGATTACAAGTTTACCGTTTTATTTTTGTTGAAATTGTCAGGTTTTTGTCTTATTATAGTTTGTTGTTTTTTCTCGTTTATTGTTCGAATATTCAAAATGGATACGAAGCCCACACAGCCACGTCCGATACTTGATTCGTTGTTGACAGACAATAACACCGAGATTTTTAATAATAAACCAACAATAATATGAAAGGGTTTGTTGCGTGTCTTTTTATTAATAATATTAATAAATATATTCGCTCATACCTAATCGACTCCTCTGGTCAACGCCATCTATCGAAAAATTGGGAACTAGCTTTTTTATTTTTTTGGAAAATCCCTCATTCCTTACGGAAGTGTTGTACCTATACTGTGTAGAGTGACACTAATAATAGAGTGTCGCTAGTGGCACTGTATCGCCAACAGTTAGGCTCAATTCCCATTGGCGCAGAGTCGAACCACTTCTTAGTAAGTTCTTGTTAGCTTATCCGACAGATATTTTGACATATCTTTCATACAAAATATGTCAAACTATCTGTCGGATAAGCTAACAAGAACTTACTCAGAAGTGGTGAAACATGCCCTAAAACTATAAATTATGATCGATACCGGATCTATTCACTAACGCTTTTATAAGAAATATACCTAGCTAACAATAACGTTATCTAGTAGTTATTTTTGCTAGAAAGTTGCTAGAAAAACCCTCATTGTAAAAACTATAATAAATCCTTTGAAAAAACATCTAATAAAACAATAACGGATATCGATAGTTTGCAATAGCGGAAATCGATAGTTTGCATCGATAGTAAAAGTCAAACCCTAGTTCGCAGGTAGGTTCGCTTGAAAAAAGCGAAAAAAGTGGTGACATTTGTTTAACAGTCGTATCAGATGAACGTATATCTATCTTTGTCACTCTTTTGACAATTTCTGTGTGGCTGTAAGGGATGACTATACATGTTTTTGTACAGTTTGATATTGGGTAGACCTGAGGATTACATGCAGCGAAAAAAAAACAGTACCTAAACATCGTTTTTTTTTACATTTTAAAATCTTTTCTACTTTATTTAAACTCCATAGCACATAATTACAAAACATTGTTCAGTTATCGATTTTAAAATCAAACAATTAAGTATACCTACCTAATTATTACATTGGTCGTTTACTTGTTAAAACACTGTTAAGTAAGGATAAGGAAGAATCATACTATTCCCGGTAAAAAAAAAATTGGTACTTTACCATAGGTACTAGTACTACGTATGGTAGGTACGCCCCGGAGTGCGATTTTTGAAAATCATACGAGCGACTTGACATTCGCATACGAATTTAGATTTTCATTCCGAGTGGTTACGTTTTTCTCTATTTTTGAAATCGTTCGGATGTGCCAAAACCGTTTCGATTCACACAGAAAACGTTTCAATTGAACGAATGAATGGTTTCATAGTAACATTTCAAACCGGACTTTACCGCCAAAATTATGGGTTAACGGAACGTAGAAAAAAAGTTAAATCTGTTGACGTCTGACAACATTACAAAAGTCAAACATTCGAGTGGTAGAATTGGATACGAGTGGTTCGGAGCACTCGTTGCAAGTGATAGAAAGTTGAATTCAAAAATGGCAAATCATCGATTTTACGTCATTTTCTACTACTCGTTTTGAACGTCTGATTTTCAAAAATCGCACTCCCGTGTATATTTGTGGAAACCAATACCTATAAAGGTTAATGTACTTCTGGTTTATTGCCATAATACTCTACCTGCTTTTATGTCTAATTATATCACAATATAATTAATAAAAATATTATGAAAATGTTTAATTGTGTTTATCCGAAACGGAAAAATTGTTAAAATGAAAATGAAACCTAAAAATGCATACCTTCAGTAGTTTGGCACATGGTGACTTGACTACCCTGCCTGCAGCTTGCACCGACTTCCGATCACAAATGATTTAGTTGAAATTAATTTTAAACTTTTAAATATCATCGGAACAGAGAATCGAAGGTTATTTATTTCCTAAAAAGTAAGGAAATAGTAGGACTGTACCTTCCGCAGAGATCAGCGAGCCAATCCGTGCGGAACCTTACAAAAGTTGATGGGTTTTGTTTCCTGGGTGAAGAAGTTTGAGGTTTGTCACGTTCACTGATACCCTGACTTACCAACACGGCTAGAATACCATAGACGACAAAGCGACAAAACGAGAAAAACGTCATGCACGATCATTTTGGCATACGTAAAATAACTAGAGGACCCAAAAGTCTCGGTATCTATTTGGAACAAAACCACAACTACAAATTAGCAGATTGCGAGTTCGAGTCCAGTCCGACAAGTAAAAAATTTTTCAATCTTTAAACGCTTGGATGTCCTTTTGAGCGGGTTGGAGCAAGCTTCATTTTAAACATGTTCAGGATGGAAGAGCGATGTTAAGCAGGCCTATATAAGTAGCTAAAAAAACGTTTTCCTGTTATCACTACAGTAAATTATGCCACCTAACGTTAACATTAGCACCCACGTGCCATAAAATAAATAACAATAATATAATACTTTATTCCATCGACCTTGCTCCAGTTTGTTCTATTGAACGTTTTTGTTCGTATTGTAAGGTATAAAGCATCAACGCCGTCACATTTCAGCATAGTTCAGTATAAACTATCTCACTAAACAAACAGCCGCAAGATGCCTGCCCCCTGTGAACCCTGCAAAGGTAAGTCTACATAATATTATTTCGTTTATCTTCGTCGACTTCACTAACTTGAGACGTAATATAAAGGCTAAAATAAAAGTAACCCAATCAGGTCATAGAGAGGGTTCCGAGTTTCCCTGCGAGATCGGAAGAATCGATTCGCAGAAGAACTATGCTGACATATCCCAAAGAATTGCTCCACTAAAGTTGCAATTAAATAAATTAAATAACGCTCACAGGCACATACATTGTAATGATCCAAAGTTAAGCACTGTAGGCTTTTTAATATGGTAACCATACAACAACGGCACGAACATATAACATCCATGACCGAACCGGGATTCGAACCCAGGACCCTGGTTTGGCAGTCCGGCGTGGTAACCATTACACCAACCGGGTCGTCTTGGGCTGGGCACATTGCTCAGAACAGATAGCCAATGGGATCTAAGAGTTCTCGAGTGACGACCGCATACCAGACGGCGCAGCATGGGTAGGCCCCTCACAAGGTGGACTGTAACCTGGTGAATGTGGCAGGAACCCGTAAGATGAGGACAGCGCAGGATCGGTCGTTGTGGCGATCTTTGGCAAGGGTTCTGTCCATCAGTGGATCTATCGGCAAAGATGATGATGATATTGAATCTTCATCGGCTACAAGAAGCGCTGGACATGGTCCTTCTATGAATTTACCATAATCTCCACATAAGCAGAGATTAGGGATCACAGTATATGGAGTCCATCATTATTATAATCATCATCACTATCACCAGCCTATAATACGTCCCACAGCATTGCACATGAGATGGAGTTGATCATACTCCACGACGCATATTTATTGGTTCATAGCATTTATTTACTTATTTCTAGATACGTGCAAGGAAGGATCTTGCGGGAACGACTGCACCTGCAAAGATAAGGGGTGTGACGACTGCTCTACTACAGGTAAAATTTAGAATAAAACAGTACACTTTTGTCTTGAAACATCCCTAATCGTATATTATGCTTTTGGCTCCTTTATATCAGCAATTCTGCATCATCATAACATCACCCTATTAGAACATATTGGATACTTTATAAAAACGCAGGTTCTTGTTGTCAGTACAAGAAGAGAATTTATGTGATACTGGGTGAATGAGATTGAGTATGATAGAGGACTTCACCACAGCTTACGTAGGCATCTCCTCCGACAACTGAGAGGAGAGGTGGGGTCGAATCTAGATGGGGTTAGGGAGTGACTGTACTCTATGTAGTAACTACTCTTTCTTATACTGTGCTATATAAGTTAGTACTTCCAGGAAGCTGGCAAAGGTATTGTATAGTAATTGCTTTCCATTGGTCTCGTTTAACTCCATTTTTGAACACTTTATTATTTAAGCTACATCCTTAACTTAATTTAATAATTACAATTATATTTTCAGGTGGATGCTGTTAACACCATTATGGACCGTGACCACCGCCACCACAGACGGTGCTCCACCAGCTCCCGTATCTTCAGCTCCCTCGAGAATTGCTTTCCCGTCGCCTTCAGTGTCGTCTTCTTCATCACTATTGTTCTGTTTTACTGTCTCATTATATAAACTGTTTTAAAAGTTATTTGTGTTGTTTGAATTCGAATGTAAAATTAATTCTTTTAAACTCACTAGTCTCACTACTATAGGGTAGAGACCGAATAAATAATGGTCAAGTATATAGCTCTACATACAGAACCGCCAGACCCTGCCTCTCTCTTACTTTAGTCAGATACCTACCCTACCACCTCATTACCGTTGGCGCGCTTCATATAGACGAAGTTTGAATATATTTTGGATATTAATAAATTAATGTTAATGAAAATTTTAGGATATAATCTAGAAACCATAGTACATACCTATATCTGTGTATTGCGAGAAAACTGGCATAAATTAAGTAAAACATATTCTTATCAGTCGTAAATGCTAGTCTTAAATAAAGGATAAGTAGAGCCAAATCTCACGACAAGGCCCTCCTTGTCCCTCCTTTAAAAGTTTCGCGAGGGGATTTTCCGACCCCTAGAGGGGTCGGAAAATCCCCTCGCGAAACTTTTAGTTGGCAATGTTGTTTTATAAAAAATGTCGCTACCCTATCCTGTAATTAGTCCGTAAGTTTTCCTAAAACGAATAAAATAAAAATAAAAAAAAATATTACCTACCGCTGCGCACTACTATCCCAGTAAAATTAGATAAATCAGAAGAAATAATTCCGGAGTTTTGGAACTTTTTTTAAACGTTCCTTTGGTACGTAATATTGAAGAAAAAAAAAGTCCTGGTGGGGGGGGGGGGGGGCTCTAAGGGTGACTTTTTTCAGTTTTTCGCTTATTTCTCGAAATCTGAAAGTCGTATCGAAATACTTTGTATGGACGAATTAAACCTGACAAAATTCCCTACAAAACAAATAGTATATAGCATTTTTGTCATAGGACTTAACCTTTGAGGGCTACGGGGCCGAGAAAGTAACAGCATTTCAAAAATTATGAAATTTGTATGGCGACCCTCATGAAAGTTGAAGATAAAAACAAAATGATTTCATATTCTTAATCAACAGCCCCGAAAACCCCCAGATACAAATTTTCAGTCGGTTCGGGGAACCCTTAAAAGCTGCATTGGCATTTGAAATTTCCATGGTAGCCATCTTGGATATCGCAATTTTGGATTTTTTTCACCGCCAACCAAATCTGACCAGGGTCCTCTATGACATTTGTTCGAGGTCCATAACCCTATCTGTCATAGTTTCCGCGGGCCGTTGACCTCATCCATCAGGAGTCGACCTTCCAAGGAAGTCAAAGTTTTCTCTGTATCACCAAGGCATCCATATGATGATCCCCATATGTCATCCTTGTACCGTAAGGGGAACCCGGAGATAAATTGGAGGTATCTGGTTGACACCCCCTCCGCCCCGCCCCGTCCCCCCCCCCCACATAGATATTAGATAAATACCCGTATAATTGTTCACCAGGTTTCCCCCATTCAACGTATAGTAAAATGATTTTAGGGATCATCATAAGGATGCCCTGGCGATAAAAATAATATTTCGACTTCCTCAGAAGGTCGACTCCTGACGGATGAGGTCAACGGCCCGCGGAAACTATGACAGATAGGGTTATGCACCTAGAACAATTGTCATAGAGGACCCTGGTCAGATTTTGTCGGCGGTGAAAAGAATTGCGATATCCAAGATGGCTGCCATGGAAATTTCAAACGCCAATGCAGCCTTTAAGGGTTCTCCGAACCGACAGAAAATTTGTATCTGGGGGTTTTCGGGGTTGCTGATTAAGAATATGAAATCATTTTGTTTTTATCTTCAACTTTCATGAGGGTCGCCATACAAATTTCATAATTTTTGAAATGCTGTTACTTTCTCGGCCCCGTAGCCCTCAAAGGTCAAGTCCTATCGCAAAAATGCATACCCATTGCTTTGTAGGAAATTTAGTCAGGTTTAATTTGTCCATACGTGATATTTCGATACGACTTGCAGATTTCAAGAAATAAGTGAAAAACTGAAAAAAGTCACCTTTAGAGCCCCCCCCCCCCCTTCCTCGAGCTCACCCCCCCGTCACCAGGACTATTTTTTTTTCTTCAATATTACGTACCAAAGGAACGTTTAAAAAAAGTTTCAAAACTCCGGAAATTACTGCTCCTGAATGGTATATTTCAGCTTAATTTTACTGGGTTATAACAAGGTTATAACACACATACAGAGTGAAATTTATATCATTAGCATCCTTTTAAAAACAAGGATTCTATACTATGGAAGCAAACCGATGGGAAAAAAAATAATGCAGCTGATTTCTTTTTTCCTTCGATCAGTTTGCTCCCATAGTAATAGTTGTTAGATTTGATGGGTATGGGTAGACTGGGTTTAAAAGGATATTATGCTCATCCTATTAATTTCACCCTGTAGTGGGCACTCCGGCACAGTAGAAAGATGCCACGCGAGTCTTTGAAATAATGCTTCACTGGGAGCGCTAGAGTTCCTATCAGCATCAGTAGGAAGATTAAATAATCCTCGTTTAACCAGACTTGAATTTAGACCCTGTAAGCTCTGCAGTATTTTTAAGGGCTTATCGGAACATGCATAAAATAAGGGTTCTATGCAGGTAACAGGGCAGGGTAACAGTTAACCTCTGGTAGAACGCAAAAATAAAATAAATATTTGAAATGTTTCAAACTAAATTCAATTAAATACTCATTTATTTCAGACAAAAATCTCTAACTCTATTAACTCTATTCGTTTTGTATAAAACTCTGATTAAAATACCATTGCACTATTTTCCGTGCATTTCGAGTAGGTTGAATGGAATCATGCAAAAAGATTGTATGTTTACAATAATTAAAAAAAGATTTTACTCCACGTCGATTGTACAATACTAGCAGCTTTTGTAGTAAAAAAATTACTTTAGAGCCATTTGCTTTCAATTAAAAAGAAAACCAATTTTCTTCTTTTCAGATTTTATGGTGATTGTAAATTTTTTTCACACTACACTGCCAGTCTAGAAGTAAAATAAAGACCAAAGAGTTTCTGATGTAAAGAGATATTATCATTACGTACTATTTTAACATTGGAAATAATGCGTTCCTTCTAGATTCATGAGCTAAAAATCTTTAATTATTAGAAAACAGGTAATTATGGACCTAATTAAATTACCTACATATTTTTTGATTACCAAACAGTTCAAAAATAATATTGTAGCTACCTTATACAATACCTCACGTATTATTTTGCTTTTAATCTTTAACAAACAAAGATTAGAGTAGGTATGATAGGTAAGTATCTTGTTTTAGAGACACTCCAATGAAACAGAAAACAAAAGATGATCAGTTTCAACAAAAATATTGTTCAATTTTCAAAAAAATCTTTGGTTTTGCAATGAAATTTTTGGCATCAGCATTTTTGTACAGATCCTGAATACAAAGCTTCGAGAGCCTGTTATCAATTAGTTATACTTGCCGCCATCCTAAAAATTTCGTAATTTTGTGGCCACTGTGTCTAATCTTCCTTACCCTTACTGAGGCAAGTAAGGTTAACCCGTATGGTTAAGAAGGTATAATAAATGTTAAAGATTATGACTATGAAATTGAGAATACAGATTGACGTAATCATAAAAAGTAAGCAATAAAAGATAATATTAGAGCACCACTTTTATTTCATGAACTATTTAACTAAATATTGTTAACTGCTTGCTTAACATTAAAGAATTTCTGCAGAAATATGGTGGGCGTTGAGAAAACCATGGTGTTTAGCAGCAACCACCTGTAATATAAGAAAAGTATTATTTAATCACCAACCTCGATGAAAAAAAGTACTTAACCGATTACCCCTATAAGCTAAGTTAGTTTGTTTATAACAAAGTTTCGGGGTCGAAGCAAAGTATTATGTATTGTATGTAATTTTATTACTTATAGGTATAGTAAGTATAATATGTAAATTGGGACTCTGTCTTCATAGTGAACGTTGCGTTGTTTAGTTTGTTGTTCTGAATCACCCCTTTAAATTATAGCGTGTTTTGTTACACCCTGTGTAGAATAGATACATTACAAACATAATAAAAAGTACAGTTCAGTTGTAATACCTGATTTAGTAGTGCAGTCGGAGCAGTCTGGCTCGCAAGTACAGTCGTCTTTGCAGTCCGCGGCATCCTTGCACGAATCTGGAAATATTTGTATATAGATAGGTCACCTATTAGACAATGTGCAGAAATAGCATTCTTATTATTTGGGTATGTACATACGGCGACACATCAAGTTAAGCTAAGAAGGCTTCTCTCTTAGTAGCCTCGTACCTTTTTACTTTGATCTAAGCCCCGTACTTAGATCAAAGCCTCGTACGACACTCACGGCAAGAAATGGATGCGGTCCATTCTATACCGGAACCACACGGCTTAGTTAACAATTCAGTCAAAATATAACAAGATTTTATGAAAACAAACTGGATAACATAATATTATCTCAGTAGATGAAATACCGATCAAGTATTGATCGGTGATCTTACAGATACAATTTCAAAATGTTCGACTCACCTTTGCACGGTTCACAAGGAGCAGGCATTGTAACTGATTTAGCTTTCAAAACCTATGGAATCTGTAGTAGAAGTGATGTCAACTAAGACTATGATTGTATTCGGTTCGCTTAGGTTTATATACTGTTGGGATTTATATAAAAAGTGTCAGAGACAAGGGCGAGGCTGCTCGGAAACCTTGCAATTTTCTGCTTTACTGAGTTAACTGGTGTA
The DNA here is from genome assembly GCA_922987775.1 of Agonopterix subpropinquella. Taxonomy (NCBI): domain Eukaryota; kingdom Metazoa; phylum Arthropoda; class Insecta; order Lepidoptera; family Depressariidae; genus Agonopterix; species Agonopterix subpropinquella. Next base: position 15,313,902 of record OV277709.1, on the reverse strand, counting down.
GTCTGTTCAGGTCTATTGAACTATTCGTATTGAAGCTTTTTTGTTGGTATAAAATGTTCCAATCTTCATTTCATGGTTTCATTTCTTGGAAAGCTACGTAATATCTTCTCTTCCCAAATACCGCAGAGTCTCAAGACGAAAGTATTTGACCAGTGTGTACTGCCAGCTAAGAACCTAAGACTGCCAGTGATGACATATACGGGACTGAGACGTGGTCGGCTCACAAAAGGACTCATAAAAAAGTCACGTCAGCTAATTCAAGTAAAATTTTCCTGTGATATCGAATAAGAAATGAAGAGATTCGCAAAAGAACCAGAGTAGCCAACATAGCCCCAAGAATTGCTGAACCAAAGTCGCAATGGGCGGGGCACATCTCATTGCTCGCATAACAGATGGCCGATGGGTCCGAAGAGTTCTCGAGTGGCAACCGCATACCAGAAGGCGCAGTGTGGTTACAATATTGGCACCCCACAGGGTGAACCGACGACCTGGTAAAGGTGGCGGAAACCCGTTGGATGAGGGCAGCGCAGAACAAGTCGTTATAGGCCTATGTCCAGCAGTGAACGTCTATCGGCTGAGATAAGATTATGATAATTTAATGGGTGTGGTGATCAGTAATCATACTTGTAACTATGTACAGTTAACCAATTAGGCCACCTTTAAACGTTATCACTGCAAACTATTTGCAGTTATGTTTTACAGTAGTTTAAAATGACGCTCAGGTTCTAACGTGGCCTACACTTTTCTTTTAGGTACAAGACCTAGTGGTGCGAATTTGTTCTTCACTTCTCAGGTGGTGGAGCGAAACATTTTTGTAAGAAGGAGGCCTACCATGAGTTTACACTGTAGTTTACTACAGTAAAACTACTGTAGTAACCTACAGTTTTTGTATTGGATTTTGTACAGCACTCCAAGTGGTTACGTTGAGAACCGATTCTGTCATACAAAATTGACGTCGCAACCTTAGTCGCAACTACAGTAGTAACGTACAGTGAAAACTCATAGTAGGCCTACTGGTATTACCACGGAATATGAGTACAGTATTTATTCCCTATAATTTCAAAGACAGGTATGTCAAGTTAAGAATTTTTTTTCATAGCTTCAATTAGATATGGATGATTCTACTTGTTATCTTTACTTTAGTTGCGGCTTGTTAACTTTTAAATCAATGTCAATGCCGACACTTTTTACGAGCATAGCATGCACCGTTGCATTTTACTTCGTCTCTTAGTTACATAATGCATTTATAGTTGAGAAGACGTTTACGACCAAATTATGAAATTTTGATCTGTTTTTAAATAACAACAAATATTTGTAAGAATGTTAGTGGAAGGTGAAACATGTAAGAATGGTTTTTTATTTGGTACACTTAATTTTCTAATTTCTTCAAATCATTGCGATGTCTTCAGTCCTTACTTACTTACCAATGGTAATTACGCAATTAAGAGCGTGACACAAGAACATGTCCCAGAAGATACTCACCCTTGGCTTGACACCTAGTTTCTGGACTTAGTAACTAAAAATTTACCTAGGTACCTATTCATTTTCCAGTTTTGAACGACGCCTCTTTGAGCTGTGACTGCGTGCCGGGCTGTGATTGTCACGACATCGATTTGGACAGTAAGTATTCGTAATAGACCAATATTTCAATCATGCAGTAAAGATACGAGAATCTCACGTGAGTACCTACCTTTCCTAGATCGTCCTTCTTTGGGTGTGTGACCCAAGGACGTTGCCAAGGGGGAGCAGAAGTAGTTACCCCCTGAGATCCGATCTTTAATCTAATCCCAGTCTTAATAATCTAATCTATTCTCTTCTTATATGAAACGAAAGCTTTTTCACGGTAGATACCGTGAAGTTCCCTGGAGTAGATACTCCAGGGAAGCTCATGGCAGTCTGGTTAGGGTAAGTAAGAAATAGAGTCAAAATGATTTTTTTTAATTCTGAATTATTTTTATTTTAATTGGAGCTTTTTAACCCTGAGGTTATGTCAAAATGCATTGCGAGCGAATTTTCGAGCTCGCAATTTTTTTTTATAAAGTTCTTGCTCTAAAATTTAGCTCTCACTACAGCCGAGTCATTATCCTTGGAAATATAGAGCTCACTTTGCTTTCTCTAGCTTTTATTTCTTATTAATAAATAAAGTATATTTTATTGATTGATTGATAAAAAATCATATCTCGGTTTTGCCATGAGCTGGAAACAGAGTTATAAAGAAAAATCTCGCTTAGCTTGCTCCAAAATGTTTCGATGTTATCATGCCACCCTCTAGCTCAATGGCTGGCAATACCCTTGGTGTGACTGATTCCAACGGGTTCGAAACCAGCAGTTTTTATGCATTTTCACTGTCTGCTAAATCTTTACATTTGTGCAAGGCTTTTAGCCATCCAAAATAAACGTTGCACAAAAATCACTGGCTTCAGTCCAAAGTAAAATGGTACCTAATTGAATATATTACGTTAGTTCTTTTCTTTTTTGTTTACAGATAGCTGCATGAAATAAAAATATTCGACTTGGTGACAAAACAATATTTTCAGTAACAAAGTACTATAGTATTAGTATACTATAGTATAGTATTTAAACTGACTATGTGACCAATACTACCTAAATATTAAAAAGTTGCATTTAATTGTAAGTAGGTTACAAAATGAAATGAAATTGTATTTATTGTGTTCTGTTGTGTTGTGTTGTTACAAAACAATTTGTTGTCTGAATTAAAAAAAAAAATTGTTGAAATAAAAGTATTTCTAATGGAATAAATGAGTTTTATTTAATTTTCCACATAAAAATGCAAAACAAACAACTATTTAAAAAACATGTTTTCGTTTCTTACACAATTACATCCAAAATTTATTTAGAACAATTGAAAAATTATTTTAATCTTTATCGTTATCAATTTATCATCAATCAAATCATAAGCATTATTCAATCACTACATATTTTCGCATTTTTTAAAATACAAATACAACATGAAAAGTTTGAAGAAAAAGAGTAGAAAATAACATTGAGTTAATATAATGTACTAATAGAGATGACACGACAGACCAACGTTATACGCCACATGCGGTTAGGAGGAGCGCGGCTGAAAGAGATGGCAATAGCGATTCAGTAAATGTGGTATGGAGATATCGCTACATTAACTGGGAGAGCATAATGAAGTGCAGTGTCCCTCTAGTATAGCACATAATATTAACTAAAAGGACAATAGTATGTATTATTAAGAGACGAAGGTATTATGCCATACATCCAGGTCTACTTCTTGGTGGCAGTGGCGGTGGTGTCGCCTCCAGGTCTGGCGGTGGCGCGCTTGCAGGTGCAAGATGCATCACACTTGCAGGACTGGCCGCATTGGGTTGAGGTGCATTTGCACGCTGCGAAGAAATAAATAAGTTTTAATTATGGAATTGTATGACATTGTAAGGGTATGGTGATAAGTGATAACTGATAACATAGACAAAGTATAGTGGACGTAGGGTTGCCAACCCTACTATATAATATAGTATCCTACTATATTAGGGGCCCTACTACTATAATTCTGAGAAAAATATATAGTAGGCAAAACTACTATATTTTGATGAGCAAATAATTTGTAGAGAATTTAAATATATTGGTACTTAGGTAAAAATAACCAATAACTTAACATTATTTCAACAATTTTCTTTCTATTAAACAACTTTCTACTAAAATATACTACTGAAAAGTGACAACAAGTTTTCCTAAAGTTTGATTTATCTATTTTTTTAGAAATTATATTATTTTTGTATCGAATCCAGCTACTTCTGCGTTTACAGGATGCATTATTTTCTATAACGAATAAGAAATAGAGAAATATTTGTTCCTTAAAAAAAGAACTTGGTATTCAAACCAAAAAGTAGCAAAAAATTTCTTTAAAAAAAATTTAATTAACAAATTCGAAAATACTATATTTTTTCTTATTTTTCCCCGATCTACTATATTTTTTCTCGCACTAAGGCTCAAAATACTATATTTGGTCTAAAAAAAGTTGGCAACCCTAAGTGGACGTAACCTTAGCCACAGTACAGTATAAGACAGTAATCTTCATACATGGTACCAAACGCGGCATACGCCTCGTAGCACGCACACACTGACAATATCTCCGCGTAGCCTCGTCTGGCACTGCCTTGGCTGCCTTAGCCTGAGCAGAATCCAATTATCATGGTTTCAACATAGGTAATTTTTTTCAAAATATTAAAAAATTTGTCTGAAAAAAAAATTTTTTTTGGAACCCGATGTCAACCCACCGCACGGGCACACTCACCCTATTTACTATCAAAACAAGATTATTAAAATGTATCCATGAGTACATTAGCGCTTTCATTCATTGCTGAAATGTAAACAAATCATTTTTGCCTCAAAACTTAAGATGCGAATAACTTTAAATTTTAACCATCAAAATAATGAAATAATTGTTTCAATCTAATTATTTTGTTATAAATCAGTTGGGGTGTATGAGGTTTTGCGTTAATTCATTAACACGTTGTATAATTATTGTATGTACGAGTAAATGTAATTACATATACCTACATACAATAATTTTATTTTTGGTTAGGCACATGGGTTACGTCAATAAGGATAGGATAAAGTAGTACAGCCTACTTTTTTAACTAAACACTAGTAAACAAATAAATTTGGAATAGGAAAAAAAAATTAGATGATGCCGTGACGTGATTATTCGGATTATTCATCTAGTATGCCTGAAGTGAACCATTTACTCTTCAATCAAAACCTCAAATTAGAAACTATAATCCCAAATCAATATTAGACATTCATGAAAATGTCTGCGATGTGCTTTGGCCACAGGTACGTTTTTATCTCGAAAACAAAACAAAGTATATAGGTAAATTGGACAAAGAAAGCTATGATAAAAGTTTAAATTAAAAAAAATGAGAACTAACACGACAAAAAACGTCATGCACCACGTGAGAGTATTACGAGTGCGAGTGGGTGAAAGAGATAGCGATAGCGATTTACGAAGTAGGTGTGGCGACATCGCCACAATTGAATGATAAAGCGCGGTGTTCACTCTAGTTAGTAGGTACTCTAGGTACATATAATTACTCAATGGTTCAATACTTTATTGCATTCGATATGTTATCACGATGAAAACTAATTTACACATACCTAGGTAAATTAGTTATTGATTGATAAATGATAACGAAGTTCAACAAAAGTTCAAAGAGTACGAATAATCAATAAATAATTGATCTTTATTATGGTTATCAATGCAATGTCTTGTCTCGATACATAGCGACAGTATAGGTAAGCAACATTTAAATTATTTTATGGCAATATAAAGAAGGTTGTTGTTGTTTCAGTAGAGTTGAAGAAAGGTCATGTTTTGTGCTTGTTCGTCCTTTGATAAAGATAAAGTCATCGTTACGAGTATCTATGTACTTAAGAGGATGTACCCGCGCTCAATACAGACGAAGTTTTATCCTATTTTGAATATTAACCAATTTAATTCGATAACATTTTTAAACACGATATCATCATCATCAGCCTATAAACGTCCCACTGCAGGGCACAGGCCTACCCTCAGGGAGGGTGTATGGGCATTAGTCTACCATACGATACGCAACGAACACGATAGTAAAAATTAATTATCTTTGTTGAGGTTTCTCAGATTTTCTTTTAACTGTATACATAGTTTAAAAGTTACAGGGTTGACAAACAAATCTTATATTATTCTATACAGGGTGTAAGTGACGACCTAGCAAATACTGAAACGGTGAACTCAGACCATCAAACTGAACAACTTTCACTATGGAGCCTACCTCAGGAGAGGAGGTATTAAATATGCTGATGGTTTTTAAGAGGATGATCAGATCATCAGACCATCATACTGAACCACTTTCACTACGAGACCAACATCGAAATCGCGAAAAAAATCTGCTCCACCATATCATTACCATATCATTTGGGTCGAGTAGGTTTTGCAGTACCTATAGTATGGACCAGCCGATTTTTTTCCTTGTATTCGATGTTGGTGCCATTGAGAAAGTTGTTCAGTTTAATTAGTAACGTTTACTGTAAATTATTGAAAATAAGCACTGCTCAGAAATATTTTGAACACCTTGTATATTACGACTTTATGACTGTGGAAGAGGCAAAAGAGGTTTTTCAGGATGGCGATCCATTGTATCTGCCTACCCCAATGGGACACAGGCGTGAGTATGAAATTGGTGAAATTGATATCATTAGCATCATCCTTTTAAACTAATAGTAGACTATTAGAAACAAACTGAAAAACTTTTACTATGGGAGCAAACAAATCGGAGCAAAAAAAAATATCTGCTGTTGCATATATTTGAGTCGACTAGACACTGCAGTTTAGTATGGAACAGCTGTTTTTTTTTTTGCTCCGATCGGTTTGCCCTATACAGGGTGTAACAAAACACCCTAGTAATACTTAAGGAGGTGCTTCAGACCATCAAATTGAACAACTTTCACTATGGAGCCAACATCGAGAAAAAATAAAAAAAATCAGCTGTTCCATACAAAACTGCAGTACCGACTCGACTAAAATGTATGGGACAGCAGATTTTTTAATTTTTTCTCGATGTTGGCTCCATAGTGAAAGTTGTTCAGATTGATGATCTGAAGCACCCCCTTTAGTATTACTAGGGTGTTTTGTTACACCCTGTATTAAAAGTTGTTCAGTTTGATGGCGTAGACTCGTAGTTTAAAAGGATGCTAATGATACCAATTTCACCCTGTATTGTAGTGTTACGATATAGCGATTGTACCATATAGAACGCTGTCCTATAAGCATGCCGATAAGACTGAAAATACTTGCAGAATCGAAACTACAATGCAATGGAAACCAAAACATCTGAAAATAAATGAAATTCGACTATTGTTGTAGCTAACTAGGCCGAAGCGAAGTGCACTTGTTTAACCTAATAATGACCGTACTATGGCTAGTTAAAGGTAAACCATGAAGGTAAACAGTATCGGTAGATACTGCGCAGTTAGTTTTATTTGTTTACACTAATCTAGGTATCCTTGCTATTACCTATAGCTACCTATTTAACCAGTTCCTAAGTATACCTATATAATAAGTATACCTATTATTTAGATAGACATCTGTGTTATACTACACTCAAATCTTGAATCTTACCATATGATGCGCAATTGCGCATTATACAGGATGTTCCAAACCAGATTGGGACTTACCAAGACCCAGCCAAAAAATTTTTGCTTAAATTAATTTAAAATTCAGTGCACTTAAAATCAACCAATCGGACTGGTTTTTTTTTGTGACAGATAACAGTGTTGTTAAAGTAAACACATACGATATTTATAACAAATTGTAAAAATGTTGCATTGAAAACTTAAAAAAAAAGTAATTTTCCTCATGATAGAGATAAACAAAAAATGGATAGGAACCGATTTTTTTCTGGCGGGTCACTGGTCTTGACCACAAATAGATGTTAGGTAGCTACGGAAAGCCTTGATGTCTTAAGAATTTTACAATCCGATCGGGCTATAGGGGAAAACTCTGTATTTTTTCTATCAAAAATGAGCTTAATACTTTAATACTAAATCTCAAACGGTGTAGGAAAACATCGTGAGGAAACCTGCATACACTGAAAGAAATTCTGATGTGTTTGTGAAGTCTACGAGTACCTAAGACGAGTACGCTTTGGGCACGCGTGGTGGACTAACGCCCATACACCCTCCTTGAGGATAGGCCTGTGCCCTGCCCTGCAGTGGGACGTTTATGGGCTGATGATGATACTTAATACTACTTTAGGTAGTAAAACCTGACCAGATACGCGCTACGATCAATATTTAAAGTACAAAAATTAGTTTATTTCGATTTTGATTTTGAAGAGCTTGTTTTTCTCTTTTTAGTTAATATTTTTTTCATGCAGTCCATTTTTTTTCAAAACGATACATGTAACGAAGACGTGTTGATTTAGTGACAATCGTCGATCAGTTAAATTAAGTTTGTTTTATTTAATATTTTTCTGTACTTAATCAATTTAATCATAGTATTAAATTAAAAAAGTACCTACTATTACTGAAGAAGATTACGAATTCAAAACTTTTAGAAAATATCAAAATTTAAATCATCAAAAAACTAAGAGCAAACTTTTATCACTACTCTCAAAATATTATATGAAATTCATAATTAGGTAATATATATAAAAAAACAGGAATCAGTAGGTCCAAAGAAGGAGACTACCTCTCCTAGAAGAAGAACGAGCAAATTATCTGGTTCTTGTCTCTCATTCTTTTTTTACTTTACTGGTAAAAAAGTATTTAAAAAATCGAAGCAGAAGTGGACAAACGTCTGTGGTGAACCTATAATATTGTTAGTACCTATTTTGTAATTTTTTTTAATGTTTTAAGTAGAAGTCGAAATAAAAAAAAAATCTAAATGTTAATCTTAAGTCCAAAACTGTTAAAATTAACTTTATTCCATCGAATACTCACCATCTCCACAACCTCCGCAAGGCATATTGATCTCAGATAAAAAAGACGAAAAACTCAAAAACTGAAAACAAAATTGTGAAAAACGTTTCAGTACACTTGTATGCAGTTCGGTGTCGCAATGCGCTCTGAGTTTGCAAACACAAGTATAGGATGCAAGTCCAATTGCAGTTTATACGCATAGCACTTAAATTCTGCTATAAATTTTGTTGTTATGCGGTGCGTTCGGATTATTTTACATCTGATTTATAAGAATGAAAAATAATTAAAAATCTGCTGTTTCATTCAAACTCAAATGTACTACACTGTATGTGTCGCGAATCACATCGCGAATCCTAAAATATTAATGCTATAATGTAGACAGGCATAGTATGGATGTAGCTTAATTCATGTTTGACGCTTATGTTACCATCAAATGAAAAACTAGTTTTTATTCACTTACCTGCAATGAAGCTGTCTTGCGAGTGAGACGACAGAACGAGTAAAAACGTCGAGCAGTGCGCACGGGTGTTTTTCTTGAATCCCTTTTGGTGAGTGTTTTTAGGCAATACGTGCTTTTAACTTACCTGTGTGTTCACCCGTTATTCAATTCATTAGGTGTGGGAACATCCCTGCCATTCAGTGCTTTGTCTGGAGCGCTGGCGGTAAAATCAGTCGTTGGCGGTGGAATCAGATCCACGCACGTGAATCAGTACCAATCAGCAGTGTGTGTGGTATATCAGAATACCTACACGCAGCGAGGTGAAACAGGCACCTCATCGTCAGGTCAGAACAGCTGGCTTATTGTGTGGTAAGGGGTGGCTATAAGGGGTTGGTTGGAGGCCACTGCCGAGGGAACAACCCTCAACCCAGAGTTTGGGTCAAACAGATCAGATCAGACAAGAGATGCTTGTGCATGTAGGTACTACGTGCAGCACGTACCTATGTATAATACAATATTCACATACCAATCAGTTTATTCGCTACCGAAGAAATATTGTGGTTTGCGACAGTATGGGGCAGCAGATTTTTTTTATAGACATTTTCTGTACTGTGAAAGTAGGTCAGTTTGATTGAACAACCCTTTTTAATAATTATTAGGGTGTTTTGTTATACCTCTTAGAATACCTACCTACATATAATTCAATGTTTTGGTTTTTAAAAGTTCGTAAAGAAATTAAATTACAACAAAAAACACAGACATTTAATCTGAAAAACGAAACGTTATACTAATCTAACGTTATACTGAAAAAAATTCGCACTATACAACGTGCTGTTAATGAATTAACGCAAAACTAGAAAGGAATTTGTTTTGGAATCGAGAGCAGAATCGAATTAGGTATCATGGTTTCAACATAGCAAATTTTTTGCAAAATATTAAATAATTTATTTGTAAAATTTTTAATTTACTGAACCCGATGTCAACCCACCGCACGAGCACAATCACCCTACTTACTACCAAAACAAGGTTCTTAAAATATATCAATGAGTTCGTTAGCGCTTTCATTCATTGCTGAAATGATAACAATTCATTGTTGCCTCAAAACTTAAAATGCGAATATCTTTAAATTTTAACTATCAAAATAGGTAATGAAATTATAGTTTCAATCTAATTATTTTGTTATAAATCAGTTGGGGAGTATAAGGTTTTGAGGCGGTTCGAAGGACATGTCTACACATCAACCTTTTAAAAAACCAACATAAGTTGGTCGGCCAGCTTATTTTAGTTTTGTACAGCTTGATGTTTCGCCGTGTGTGATCAAATGATCAAATTCTCTAAAAATCTATTCCAGAATTTAATAAAAGAGGCATGTTTCCGAACACTACTCCAAACGTTACTCCTCTTTCATTTATTTTATTACGTATAGACTGAAACGTTCCAATTGCTACGCTAGCCATCGAACCCTCGATACATAAAAATAATAAACTCATCTACCAAAAAGCCGCAATGTATGGTAATATTGTAGAAAAATTAGTCAATACAAATCTATCAATGAAAACACTGTTAAATGGATGTAAATGGCTTATTGTTTTGTTTTGAAATGGAAACAATACTTACCTACCCTACTAATATTGCGTAGTAGTCGCGATCTTGTGTACTTAGGTAGTTCTGATTTCAAAACGTAGTTTCTCAAGGTTTTGTTTTTGGTTCTAATCACAAGAATAACCTATGGAGAATTACGCCTTAATAAACTATATAACGGAAACCAAATTATATTGATTCTGTCAAATTGCCAATGATCCAATTTTGGTACCTAGACTATAATTAGTACCTAAGTATTTTAGGAATAGATACCAGCTCCTATTCAGATGCTCTAGCTAGGTCAATTCAAGGCTGCCCAACATTATTGTTCACGAGATTTGGCTTATTTATAGCGGACCACCACTGCACTTGCACTTTTAGTTTTAGTTTTAGTTTCTATATAACCCAGTAAAATTAGATAAATCAGAAGAAATAATTTCCGGAGTTTTGGAACTTTTTTTAAACGTTCCTTTGGTACGTAATATTGAAGAAAAAAAAAAGTCCTGGTGAGGGGGGGTGAGCTCGAGGAAGGGGGGGGCTCTAAAGGTGACTTTTTTCAGTTTTTCGCTTATTTCTTGGAATCTAAAAGTCGTATCGAAATACTTTGTATGGACAAATTAAACCTAACAAAATTTCCTACAAAACAAGTAGTATGCATTTTTGTCATAGGACTTATCCTTTGAGGGCTACGGGGCCGAGAAAGTAACGGCATTTCAAAAATTATGAAATTTGTATGGCGACCCTCATGAAAGTTGAAGATAAAAACAAAATGATTTCATATTCTTAATCAGCAGCCCCGAAAACCCCCAGATACAAATTTTTAGTCGGTTCGGGGAACCCTTAAAAGCTGCATTGGCGTTTGAAATTTCCATGGTAGCCATCTTGTATATCGCAATTTTAGATTTTTTTCACCGCCAACCAAATCTGACCAGGGTCCTCTATGACATTTGTTCGAGGTCCATAACCCTATCTGTCATAGTTTCCGCGGGCCGTTGACCTCATCCATCAGGAGTCGACCTTCCGAGGAAGTCAAAGTTTTCCCTGTATCCTGTACCAAGGCATCCATATGATGATCCCCAAATGTCATCCTTGTACCGTAAGGGGAACCCGGAGATCAATTGGAGGTATCTGGTTGACCCCCCCTCCCCCCAACCCCCCACATAGATATTAGATAAATACCCGTATAATTGTTTACCGGGTTTCTCCCATTCAACGTATAGTAAAATAATTTTAGGGATCATCATAAGGATGCCCTGGCGATAAAAATAATATTTCGACTTCCTCAGAAGGTCGACTCCTGACGGATGAGGTCAACGGCCCGCGGAAACTATGACAGATAGGGTTATGGACCTTGAACAATTGTCATAGAGGACCTTGGTCAGATTTGGTTGGCGGTGAAAAAAATCCAAAATTGCGATATCCAAGATGGCTGCCATGGAAATTTCAAAAGCCAATGCAGCTCTTAAGGGTTCCCCGAACCGACTGAAAATTAGTATCTGGGGGTTTTCCGGGCTGCTGATTAAGAATATGAAATCATTTTGTTGTTATCATCAACTTTCATGAGGGTCGCCATACAAATTTCATAATATTTGTAATGCTGTTACTTTCTCGGCCCCGTAGCCATCAAAGGGTAAGTCCTGTGGCAAAAATGCATACTACTTGTTTTGTAGGAAATTTTGTCAGGTTTAATTTTTCCATACAAAACATTTCGATACGACTTGCAGATTTCGAGAAATAAGCAAAAAACTGAAAAAAGTCACCTTTAGAGCCCCCCCCTTCCTCGAGCTCACCCCCCCCTCACCAGGACTTTTTTTTTTCTTCAATATTACGTACCAAAGGAGCGTTTAAAAAAAGTTTTAGAACTCCGGAAATTACTTCTCCTTATATTTCAGCTTAATTTTACTGGGTTAATATTAGTTTTTTGTTATTTGTTTTTTGCTATTTGCCGTTTGCCGTTTGCCGTTTGCCGTTTGTTATTTGTTATTTGTTTTTTTGTTTTTTGTTATTCGTTATTCGTTATTCGTTATTCGTTATATTTGTTATCGCTATCACTGGAAAATTGAAAAAAACTGACGAGAAGAGGTAAGCATGTGCGATACTGAGTGAGTAAGGTGGGAATGAGAGAGGCAGAGGACTAAACTGTTTAAGAAAAACATCCTACTGGAACGCCTGTACTGTCGATTTCAGTCATCCACAAAGGGATGATGAATAAATTTGTGGGCGGCGGCAGGGAGTGCCCGTACTGTATGTAGTACCACAGAGTACTATAATTACAAGTACCATACTCTTTCTTATACTGTGCTCCTATACTACAGCAGTGCCAGGTTTATTATTAAGTCCCACTGATGTACCTGCGCAGTTGACTAATAGCGCGCGAAATTATAATGACCAATCAGGATGTGCCACCTTCAATCCCTTGACGATATTGGCTAATAGTCTTCGTGCCCTTTCCGCTGCTATCCGAGTTTGCTTGCACCCTTTGATTACTCAATGACTTCTGGTTTAGATGGGGACTCGGGTCTGCTCTGCGCAAACTAAGATTTCATACTTGGCTAGATAATGATTTTTAAATCCGGAAAGAATGACTAAACTTCCGAACCGGAAGTACCTACCGTTGTTCACTGAAAAAACAAAACTCATGAATCATTTCATTACAAGCTACAACGAAACGACTTATCTGAGTGTGTATCGTGAAACAACACCGAGTTATCTAGGTATCAATGATAAATAAAATCGATAACATACTGAGAATGTACCTACCTCTCGTAAATTAATCGAACAATAATACTTGTCTGTATTGAAACTGCTACTTTTAGAAGGCACAGCGCGTCATGCAACTTTTGAACAACATTTAATTGTATGTTTATGAATGACTGTGTTGACTATATCTCAAAAGATGGAAGGAACTAGCTCCAAGGTATGCCATATATGTATGGGCTAAATCGAAGACGTCTTGGTCTTTTCAAATAGACTGATATTCTATTCTAAAACCCGGGCGAATTAATTTGGCACCTGGCTCTCACGCGGCTCAGAATTCGACACCCCTCCTGCTACCCGCCACGGGACCCCGCCGTCGCTGTGCGAGGCCAGTAGCATAGCATCTCAGTTACCGTTGCACGTGTCCCTGCACTTTAGCATTTTCGAGTTATTCTTTCTGAGTTTTCCGAGTTTTTTATTCCGAGCCAGGTGCCAAGTTAATTCGCACGGGTTGTATATTATTGAGTCTTATTCACCTGATCACCTCGTACTTGTAGGTACAACTCCCATGGATAGTAAAAAAAGCAGTAGCAGCAATAGAAGTTGGGGTCAAATGTTTACCTATCAATCACACATCGGTCCAGATGGTCGTTATCATATAAATAGTATCTTGTATCTAATAGGCCACTTTCTTTCTTACGCCATTCACACAAATTACTTCTAATAGCTAATGAAATAATTACATTTTTAAATATTCAATATTATCTACTTAGAGACAATCATTTAGTGAAATCGTTACAGTAATAAAGTTATATCAATCTAATTTCAACTATGTATAATATTCAGATAGTCAATGATCAAAAGTAGACTCCAAAACAAAACCTATTAAAGGACAAAGTCAATAAAGCTACAAAAAACGTTAGGACAAAGAATTTGGCACACCTCGTTCCTATTTACTATCTTATCATATCTCTGAAAGATAAAGCCATATCAACTAGCACACAATGTACCACCACTCCAGTATCCGACTCATATTGTGAACCACCTGTCGCTGTAAAAAAACCTTGATCATAAAATAAAATCCAAAAATTATGTGACGAAGCATAAAAGTGAAACAATGGGTGTTAAATTATTAGCTTTAATAGTACTGTTAGCTGTAAGTGTTAGTGTAAGAGCACAGGACCCTATTATAAGTGAAGATGAAAGTACATTAAGTGAAATTGACAATTCAATCGATGTTCTAATCAAAGAAGAAGTAAAAGAAGAGTCTCCAGTAGAAGTTATAACAGATACAGAAGAGCTGCAAGTGAGAAGTGGGAAATACCAAACATTGGAAGATGGATTGATTGGTGACGGACCAATCAATACTGATGCAGTTAACTTTGATCCTAATAATGCTGGGGAAAGTCAGAGGCAGTTGCTAGCTCCAAGTACTACAGCTCCTACTTACGGTGGGAATGAATATGGTAAGTTAATAACAAAAAAGAGATAAGTTGTTAGCAGTAATGCACGATTCTTAGGCTTAATAATCGTTCATGGTTAAAGCATAACCTAAGCATAACTCTAATTTTAGGCAAATTAATATTGAGTACCAGGTTTTTCGCTTCTGACTGACTGATGACCAGTTCTGACCACTTAAAGATTACAAAATCAAATTTTGAGGATCGCTCAATGAATGTTAGGTACACAAATAAGTACTTAGTTGTTTGATTTTCCCTATAATGAATGTCACATACTTATTCATAGATTGGGGTAAAAACAATCAGACCCCCAAAATCTTAAAACACAAACGATAAACTCATTATTAGCTCCGTTCTTGAAGTTAATCCGAAATTTTATCTAAATCGTCGATGTTGTTTGTATCTATGTAATACTTTTATATTAATGAAAAAAGTAGCTGTGCCTACCTAGGTATGTATTAAGGTTTTATACAATCGACCATTGTGCGTATACAGTCGCTTGTTGTCGCGATCTAGGTACTTAAAGTAATTACAATGACTCACAAGTATGAGTCATATTAAATCTTTAGGTACATAAAATAGACGTAACGTTCATTGATATAGTAGACGAAGAAAGAAGATCAGTTTTTTCACATATGTAGGCGTATACCGACTGCTGTCAAACACTGAAGGAAAACATCGCCAGGAAACCTGCGTACGCTGATAGACGAAATTCTGATCCGTATGTGTAGCCTACCAAACCGCATTGGACACGCGTGGTGGTCTAACGCCTATACACCCTCCATGGGGGTAAGCCTGTGCTGCATAATGATGATATAGTATGCAAGGGGTAAGTGACAGCCTAGCAAATACTGAAACGTTGAGCTTAGACCATCAAACTGAACAACTTTCACTATGGAGCCTACCTCAGGAAACGCGAAAAAAAATCAGCTGTCTCATACAAAACTGCTGTACCTACCTGACTAAAATGTATGGGAAAGCTTATTTTTTTCGCGTTTCCTGAGGTAGTCTCCATAGAGAAAGTTGTTGAGTTTGATGGTCCGAGTTCACTGTTTCAGTATTTGCTAGGCTGTCACTTACACCCTGTATACAGATATCTATAACCACCTATATTACATAAACAAAAACATGAATGTTTTTTAATAACGTGTCTAAATATTTACAATGTGCATGAAAACATTAATAAATGTCAGAAAAAACATTAAAATAATATCGTAAACCTTACAATTTGATAGCCATTTTAATTAAAAAAGCTATTTAGGTTACAAATTCACCAAACCTTATCAGAAATAATTTAGCAGCACACGATAAGGGCCGCACCTTAGCGCCCGTAACTCTACTAATTAAAGAAGTCCTACAAAATCTAGAGCATCATATAAAAACCGACGACGTTTTCTACATGGACGTTTAATACAACAAACTTTACCGTAACCAATTAACGAGAGATAAGGGCCACGTCCTTTATCATGACTTTAAACAAACAGAATGTTTCAAAATTTTATAAGATTTTAAATAAAAGAGTGATTTCATCGCTCTGTTTGCTCTCGGATCAGTTTTATGGGTCACATCACGTTATTGAGAAAAGAAACGTAGTTGTAAAAGTGGCATCTATGTTTAAAAATATTAGTGTTACACATTGCTGAAAACATCAAATCGTAAATACCTACTATACTATAAAGTTTTTAAAGTCAGTTTGATTGTTTGATAGTTTAGTAAATCGATACTACAGTCAGTATGGGATCATTAATCTATGTTTAAATGATAAAACATTTGTTCTAATAACTAGTTTATAACAAATAAGATGAATATTAGAAAGATTTCGATCTCTATTTAATAAGGTAGCTCTACACCTTTGAAATTAAACTGAAATACTTTATGCTATATACAAAGATTATAGCTATTGAATCACAATGCTAAAGTAGGCAGGGTACCTGTTGGTACACCTGTATGTACCGGGAATGTTTCATTAATCATATAACGTTATCTAAATCACACAAATGTGAGTAGAGTTAC
Source organism: Agonopterix subpropinquella (assembly GCA_922987775.1). Taxonomy (NCBI): domain Eukaryota; kingdom Metazoa; phylum Arthropoda; class Insecta; order Lepidoptera; family Depressariidae; genus Agonopterix; species Agonopterix subpropinquella. Next base: position 15,297,270 of record OV277709.1, on the reverse strand, counting down.
GCACAATGTTGTAAGTACTTGACTTGACTCATTTTATATCTAGTTTAGTTAGTAAGAAAAAAAACATTACTATTAGCGAAATGTCTTCAGTAAATATCGGACAATGACGAATTTGCAATAGCAGAAGTTTTGATGTAATCATTCATCATCAGCCTATTAAACATCCCACTTGCCTATCCTCAAAAGTATGTATGGGCACTAATTAGTACACCATGCGAAGAAGAAATTCCTGTGATGTTGTAAGGTCTAACTAATCCACACTAAAAAGAGAGTATGATAGAAGACGATGCACTCTGTTGCTGTAACGTTTAGCTAACAATTTAAGAATAGAACGATTAATAAAATAATAGAAGATACAGTGTTATAGTCTGTCATAGACTTGATAGTAGCCGCTAAGGCGGCCTTAAAAACGGCATTATTTTAATACTAAAAGAAGTAAAAAAAAAAATCGAGTATGAATATTGGAACACAAAATCGAAATAATGGGGGAAAATTGCTGGATAGACCAAAAGGTCTTGAAAAGCTGGAGGTGCCTTTTAAGTGGATGGAGATAGAACAGTTGTCGGAGAGCATTACCCACTTCGAGCCCTTGAGCAGCGTAGTAAGATAAAATAATAACGTCCAAATAAATGTTGAGTTCTGTAATAGAGGAAAAAGTAATTAGAAAGAAACAAAAAGAGATCATGAAATACATAAATGTGAATCGATAACATACGAATCTTAAACCACTGTAAATTGTTAGCCATGAAACAAAGAAGTAAGGTATTTACATGACATCACCTATTTTAGGAATCACTAACCTGTCAGATATAAACTTGATAACGTTATCATTATCATATCAGACCGAACGTCGATATTCTGGTACATTATACGCTCGACAACGCATAATTTTATAGAAATTACTATTATAATGATGAAATAACAGCTTTTTAACCAATCAGATCTCACCTCCTTTTTTGACGTCGGTTAGTAAAAAGGATTTTAAGAACGCATAATTGCATGATTAACATACTTTTAGCACAGATTTACTTACTATTAGCACAGATTATTCAGTAGTTAATTTCAATTGAAAAACAGGCTCTTTGAGCAATTTTACAGAAATAAGTAAAAATATCAACCTTATGATACCTGTGGCAAAGAAAGCTTTTTGCGAATTAAAAATAGAGTTAGTGTCTAAATCATTTTGTTAAGAATTTTTATCTGTTATCTTTTAACACATTTATAAACCTTAATACTCATTTTCCGACTTTCAGCTCACATAGACGGTCGAGTACTGCCCGCTACAACCTACCAAAACAATGGACAGCCTTACGTCATCACGAACGCCAGACTCACTCAGATCCGCAGAAACTTCCTCTATTGGTTCTACGACCAGGGGGGTAGCGAGAACATTGGAGACTACCAGCGGGACATCCATACTTCAACGCCTCAGATCCATAAGAACTTCAACTTTCAGCTTCCGTTCTTTGGGTTCAGATTCAATTATACTAGGGTAAGTTTGTTAAACTTATTTATGTGTATGATGTATCACATCCTTTCATTTCTGAACAATTAGTTTTATTAACAGTTGTTCTTTGGTCTTCTTTCAGTTATCGATGAATGGCTACATTTACTTCAGTGACCCGCCAGACCATTACACCTATCCACTCTCATTCCCTGTCCGAGATTGGCCTGATCTCAATGACCCTTCTTTCATTGGAATCTTCTTCAGCAAGTGCCGTATTGGTAACATCAGACCAGAGGATATCGATCAACGTCGCCCTGGTGTTTACTTCAGACTTGACAGAGATCTGCAGGTGAATTGATTCTAACTTCTTAGATGAAAGGTACAATTCCTTTGCTGTTTGTTTTCTTGATTTTAATATTTAACTTCTTTCTAGACCCGTACTGATCAACTGGGAGTAGAGGTGCGTGAGAGAGTAACCTGGGACATTCGAGAAGGTGTGATCGGATCAGAAACTTTCTTCCCGAAGCACGTCATCACCATCACATGGAAGAATATGTCTTTTGCTGGAGGAATTGACAACTCTTTGTTTATGGTATGACCATTCACCACTATTGTTTAAAAAAAGAAATACAATCTTACCGATTCTACCTATGATGATGATTTAAATTGTCTTAACTCCTTATAGACAAACACCTTCCAAATGGTTCTGGCAACTGATGAAGTATTTACGTACGCGATTTACAACTATTTGGAGATAAACTGGAGTTCACATACTGAAGCTGGTGGTGATACTACCACTGGAGAAGGAGGAGTACCGGCTTATGTAAGTATAGATAGCCACAAATTTTCACAGCCGACTATAAATCTCACAGTACTCAATCTATGAACTGTTTTCAGATTGGATTCAACGCTGGTAACGGAACAAGGAGTTACGAATACAAGCCATATTCCCAAGCTTCTGTACTCAGAGATTTGACTGGAAGAGGATGGGCCAATGGGTTCCCTGGACGGCATATATTTAGGATAGACGAAAACATACTTATGGGAACTTGTAACAAGGATATTGGTAAGGTCTTTGTAGTGTTTCGGTCTTTTTAGAGTTCGTATTTTATATTATAATTGTTTATGACATTGACAACTTGTCCGAAATAAACGTCTGAGGTGACGGTCGTGTTTTATTTTACAAATAGCGAACGAGGATGAAAATATATATAAATATTTGAAATATAACGGATAAATAGTGCTATCCGGGCGTGCGAGGCTAAGTAGAAGGAATTATTTACGACAATGGCAGTCGGGAAGATCGGCGAGTTCGATTTAAAATCGGGGGACTGGACGCTGTACGTTGAGCGGTTAGAGATGCTTTTTAAAGTAAATGCCGTTACGGATCAGATGCGTTTGCCGACGTTAATTGCCGGTATGGGCGATAACGCTTACGAACTATTGAGTAATCTCACCAGCCCCACCAAACCCTCGGAGAAGACGTATGAGGAGGTTGTAAAGTTACTGCGGGAACATCTTCAGCCTAAGCCTTCGTTCATGGCGGAGAGGTATCGGTTTCGGCAGAGGCGTCAACTAGTCGGCGAGACAATTTCACAATATTTGACGGAACTCAAGAAGCTCGCTAAGCATTGTCAGTTTGGTTCCGTGTTGGAAGACAATTTACGTGATCAGATGGTCTGCGGTTTACGGAGTGACGTCATCCGGCAGCGGTTATTCGCCGAGGAGGATCTTAAGTACGCAAGTGCGATTAAAATCGCAGTTGCGCTAGAGGCGGCGGAACGGGACGCGGCCGCGGTGGAGCAGCCGGACGGCGCCGGCGCCGGCGCGGGCGGTGAGTCCGGCGCGGTGCATGCGGTGTCAGCACGCGCGGAGACGGCTCGGCGCGGCGAGCGCAGCCAGCAACGTGGCGACTATGACCAGCACCGCGAGGGGGCGCAACGCTGCAGCGCGTGTGGAGCCCGTGGTCACGTACGCGATGTGTGCCGGTACAAGAGATTCACTTGTAGCAAGTGTGGTCAAAGGGGGCATCTACGCCGTGTGTGCCCTAAGAAAGGAGGTAGCGGCGGCGGAGCCGGGTGCAGTGGCCACGGCCGGCCCGTGCATCACGCGGAGGCGCCTGAGGCGGAGGGCTCGGACGACTCGCACTCCGACGAAAGCGTGCTGGAATGGGAGGAGTTAAACCACCTCGGTTTGAATGACTATAAGCCGGTAAGCTTATCATTAGATATCGATGGTAATAAAATTAAGATGGAGGTCGATACTGGGTCAGCGGTATCTTGCATTAGCAAGGCAACGTATGAGAAGTGTGGTAAGAATAGACGGCTTGAGGATTCCGATTTAGTTCTGAAATTCTATGATGGTAGCCGGGTTAAACCGGTCGGTGTTATAAGACCGGTAGTAAGATACGGGGATAAGGTTAAAAGGCTGGAACTGTATGTCATCGACGGGGGAACGACATCACTGCTCGGAAAACAGTGGCTATCTGAATTAGAGATAAAGATTCCAACTTTTGTAAATAGCTTAGACGCGAATTGCACTAATAATAAGGCGGTTGATAATGAATTGAACGTTTTGTTGGACAGATATAAAGAATTGTTCTCGAGCGGGCTCGGTCGGTTTACGGGGGGCAAGGCGACGCTGCGAGTGCGGGAGGGTGCGGTTCCCGTATTCTGTCGCGCACGGCCGCTGCCGTACGCGCTGCGCGAGCGCGTGGACCAGGAGCTCGACAACATGCTACGAGAGGGAGTCATCGAGCCGGTGGAGTCCTCGGACTGGGCTACTCCGCTGGTACCGGTACGCAAGGCGGACGGAGGGCTGAGGCTCTGTGCAGATTATAAGGTTACTTTGAATCCCGTCTTACTGGTCGATAGGTTTCCTCTGCCGCGGATTGACGATATATTAGTAAACCTAAATGGTGCGAAGATATTTTCAAAAATTGATTTAACGCAGGCTTATAATCAAATTGAACTAGATGATTCGAATGGTATGACGGTCATTAATACCCATAGGGGGTTATTTAAGTACAACAGGCTAGTTTTCGGTCTGGCATCGAGCCCGGGAATTTTCCAGCGGATCATGTCCAATCTATTTAATGACATTCCGAACGTAGAAGTCTTTTTAGACGACATAATTATTGGGTCTTCGGATAAGAAGGAGCATTTAGCTACCTTAGAGAAAGTTCTCAATCGCTTGCGGGCTCATGGAATGAAACTAAAGAAATGCAAATGTTCCTTTATGATGGAGGAAGTAAAGTATTTAGGTTTTATCATTTCCAAGGGAGGGGTCAAGGCCGATCCAGATAAAATCGAAGCCATTTCAAAAATCCCACGGCCCAAAGACGTATCGGAGCTGCGTTCTTTTTTAGGTCTAATAAACTTTTACGCGAAATTTGTGAGGGGTCTGAGCACTATTCTAGCTCCGCTGTATGATTTACTAAAAAAAAGTGTAAGTTGGAGGTGGGACCCAAGTTGTGAGGTGGCTTTTAAAAAGGTGAAATCAGTTCTAACGAGTACGGAAGTGTTAACGCACTACGATCAGAACAAGCCTCTGATACTGACGTGCGACGCGAGTGCGCGCGGAATCGGCGGGGTGCTCACACAGACTTGCGCGGGAGGCCGGGAGCGACCTGTAGTGTATGTATCGCGCGCTCTTACTGAGGCAGAGAGGCATTATTCTCAGATTGATCGTGAGGCGCTGGCGATTGTTTTCTGTTTACGGAAACTGCATCAGTATCTGTACGGCAGACGATTTACACTGCGTACGGATCACAAACCTCTGGTGAGCATTTTCGGTCCAAAACTCGGCATACCGGCTATGGCAGCGAGCCGCTTGCAGCGCTGGGCGGTAATACTGTCGGCTTATTCATACGACATTGAGTACATAAACACGAAACTGAATGGCGCAGACGCCTTGTCACGTCTACCGGTGCCGGGCGCTCCTACGTCGCAGGCTAAGATACCCGAGCAAACGTACTTACATTTTGCACAAGATGATTTACTAATAGATTATCAGGAAGTCAAAAAACAAACTATGAAAGATCCCATTGTGGGGCGAGTTTTATTATACTTAAGGGATGGTTGGCCGATGGATAACGAAATTAAATCTCTGCAACCGTTTTTTAACCGTCGTAATGAATTGTATGAAGAGTTGGGGTGCGTAATGTGGGGTCATCGGGTGGTTATTCCTGACGCTTGTAGGAGCAGGGTTCTTAGGGTACTCCACGAGCCGCATATGGGCATAGTGAAGACCAAAGCAATCGCTCGCAGTTACGTGTGGTGGCCCGGCGTGGACGAGGCGGTGGAGGCCATGTGTCGCGAGTGTGCGGCGTGCGCGGTGGAGGCGGACGCGCCGCACCGGCACGCGGTCAACCCGTGGCCGTGGCCAGGCCGTCCCTGGACACGGATCCATGTGGATTTCCTCGGCCCCATTTTTAATAAACTATTTCTGGTGGTCGTGGACGCCAGAACAAAATGGTTAGAGGTTTTTCAAGTACCCAGTACGGCCGCAAGCTATTGTATCAATCGATTGAGTGAACTTTTTGCCAGATGGGGTATTCCCAAGCAATTGGTCTCGGATAATGGACCGCCGTTCACTAGTAAAGAGTTTTTGGGGTTCGTGTCAGGGTTGGGGATCAATCATACGTTTTCGGCTCCATATCACCCCGCATCGAACGGGGCAGCAGAGAATGCGGTGCGCACGATTAAGAAGGCGATTAAAAAGGGTGTCCGGGAAGGCCAGGATATAAATTTATTCTTAAATACCTTTTTGTTGCATTATCGTAACACGGAGCACGGTACCACAGGCGAGAGTCCCGCGGCCCTCATGCTTGGTAGAAGATTACGTACGAAATTAGATCTCTTGAAACCCGACCGGGAGAATAAAGTCAAGGGGGTACAAGATAGGCAGAAGGATAGCGGCCCCACAGGTTCCCGCATCTTGAGGCCCGGAGAGGAGGTATGGTTGCGCCAATATCAGGGTACGGATAAGTGGGTGCCTGGGCAGGTTACACGACGGGTAGGTGAAACTGATTATGGGGTTAGGGATTCCGTGGGCAGAGAATCGCATAGGCACATTGACCAGTTGAGACGGCGACATAGAAGTTCCTTAGCCTGCCCGGTTCCTCAAAGGGTTCGGGAGGGAGAAACCTTGCGTTCCGAGGCAGGAGAGGATCCCACCGGCTTGGGGGCTCCTTTAGCGCGATCGGAAGATGAAGGAGTTTCGAATTTCCCGCCATCATCACCAAGGCTTTCGCCGGCCCCGTCATCGCCCCAGCCCGCTCGACCGATACGGCAGTGCCGCATTTTAAACCCTCCAAATTATCGACTTTGAGTTTTTTTTAAGTTTTATAAGTATGGTTGTATTATTGCGGTTTAGGAGGGAGAACTGTAGTGTTTCGGTCTTTTTAGAGTTCGTATTTTATATTATAATTGTTTATGACATTGACAACTTGTCCGAAATAAACGTCTGAGGTGACGGTCGTGTTTTATTTTACAGTCTTCTTCATAACAAATGTCATCTTTGAAATACTCTTGACATCTATTTTCTAATCCTCTGATATTTCACAGATGGTGCAAATCTCCCCCTTATGTTCGCGCCTGAGAGTGGCAACATGCTTGGTGGTACAATCGTAAACATAACTGGCCCCTGCTTCAATCCAAATGATAGGATCACCTGCAGGTTTGACACTGAATCCGTGCTTGGAGCAGTTGTGGACGTTAACCGAGCTATATGCGTACAACCGAGGTTTTACCATAATGGCTACGCCAGATTCGAAGTTGCTATCAACAATGAGCCTTATAAGTGGAAAGGAAAATATTTCGTCGGTAAGTAAATTAAAGTTATGATTCAGAAAGACACATTGTACTTAGTACATTGGTGTGGGTGTGAGTTTAATATGACAGAAAATAAATCATCCATATAAAAATCATAGATATGCAATAATAGTAACAAAGTACATAAAAAATGTTCTTGGTTTCATATACTAGGTCTTCTAGGGTACCTGAGTGGCATCTCGACTTTTTTTCCACGTCTCCACCACTCGACAAAAAAAAAACCGGCTAAGTACGAGTCGGGACTCGGGCAATTAGTGTTCCGTACTACCAGTTGTTTAACATGGGTCATTGATAAAACCACTATAAATTGACACTTACTTAGTATGTGGTCACATAGTAACTGAAGATCATTTTACACTGGTCTCACAGGTGTTAGTTTTTTGGGTATAGAAAAAAAACTATCCAAGTTAGAGCCACCCTGATAATTTTCCCGCAATCTACATGTCATTTCTGATGTTCATGATTTTTTTCAGATCTTACCCGGCTATATTTTTTGAAATAGGGGTGGGGACAGCAATTTCCCAGATTGAATTGAAAATTTTGTTAAACAAAGTTCTTATAAAAAATTTGAAAAGTATATTTTTAGACTCGTATTTTCATAAGCTTTCAATTGATAGATTGATACCCCACACCATAGAATTTTTTTTTTTATTTACCCTTTCTTACTCCCCAAATTGCCCCCCAATATAAAAATTTAGCTTTTTTACTTCATTTATGATATTGGACCACCAATTGCTATATCTGTACCGAGTTTCAACTTCCTATGTCTTACGGTCTCTGAGAAAAATGCATGTGACAGACGGACGGACAGACACCGAGCTGATTCCATAAGTTCCGTTTTGCTAATTTTGGTACGGAACACTAAAAATAAGCTGGTATAAATGTATGATGTTTTTCAGAAACCCCGGCTACTGCAACAGAGAAGATCTTCTTCCCTGACAACGCAGTTCACGAGCGGTATCCCCCAGAGATCAGAATAACTTGGGACCGCTTTAATTTAACCACCAACCTGAACGTCCAACTTCAAATTAGTTTATGGGGTTACAGAGAAGTAACTATAAGACCTCAACTGGAATTCATCGACATGATCGAAGTGGGAGTTGCCAATACTGGAGAATACCTGATAAACCCGCAAAACTTCAGGAATAGGGAGAACATAATGCACCAAGACATGCAATTCGGTTTCCTTCAAATCAATTTGACTATGCCCGAATTACACAAGGGTGTCCCAATATCTCCGTGAGTGTTTTGTGAAAGGATTTTAACGCTTAATGATATTAGTAAAACTAAAAATAGCTTTAACTTTTAACGTTTTCCCACAGGGTTCTTTGGAGTCGTCCGATTCCTCTTGGCTGGTATTTCGCACCTCAATGGGAAAGGCTACATGGCCAGCGCTGGCCACAGACTATGTGCAATAACTGGCTCCGAACTGATCGTTTCCTTAAGAACTTCGCTTCACAAGTCTGGGTGTGCCCCTGTACTCTAGAACATGCGTTATTGGACAAAGGTAGATTCATGCCTGATGTCAACTGCGATCGAGATTTGAACCCAACTTGTAGATATCACTGGGGTGGTATTCATTGTGTTAGGAGTGGTTCTCCAAGGTATGTTGGTATTTTAGAGATTTCTATTGTTTCTGTCTTCACAATTTCATTTAAAATCTTATTCTGTGTCCACTATTTTCAGTGCGGAAGGTTCTGGCCAGCAGTGCTGCTATGACAAGAACGGATTCCTCATGTTGTCATACGATCAGATGTGGGGATCCCGTCCTCAACGATCACACGACTTCGGATTTACTCCTTACAATGAAGCCAACAAGGTAGGTTTTATCATGAACACCTTCAATCTACAAGGCCAACATCATAGGAAATTCGTTTCAAATATAAGAATTTGCATGGACCTGATCTACTCTCGTGATTTTTCAGGTGCCATCACTGTCCAACTGGTTCCACGATATGATTCCCTTCTACCAATGTTGCATGTGGCAGGAAGAACAAGCGGTTGGCTGTGAAACTTTCAGGTAACTTTCTTAATTTTTTTCTCTTAATCATTTTCAACTTTCTTCGTCTTTCCCTGCTTAATATTTACGGTATTTCCTCATAGGTTCGAGCGTAGACCATCTCAAGATTGTGTCGCGTATCAGGCTCCAGGAGTCGCTGGCATATTCGGAGATCCTCACATTGTTACCTTCGATGATCTTCAGTATACTTTCAACGGCAAAGGTACGTTGTACTCGTCGTATTTTACTTCGCTTTATAAAAAACTATTGAAGACGGAATTTGCTCTCCATGAAAAAGACTGAGATATCAACATTATTTGAACTAAAGATTTTGAATCTAGAGGTAAAATCACATGCCATGATATTCTGAACTTTGTTGTCAAAATAATAAGATTAAACTGGTTTCTCTAACTAGGTGAATATGTCCTGGTAAGAGTGGACAATGAGCAACTGAAACTGGACGTGCAGGGCAGATTTGAGCAAGTGCCGAGGAATATCCATGGCCGCGTCAATGCCACTCATATCACCTCCATCGTGGCAGCTTCTAACAACTCTGTGCCAATTGAGGTCGGTACCGATAGATTTATTATTTACGAGCTTTTACCCGCGACTTCGTCCGCATAAATTATATACCAGATTTTAAGTCAGATGATAAGCTATCAAACAAAAGAAGTTTCATCAAAATCGGTTCAGTAGTTTTTGCGTGATACTCAACAAACAAACACCCAAACAAACAAACAAACAAACAAACAAACAAACAGACAGACAAAAAATCCAAAAATTGGTGATTTGGAATCAGGGACATCTATAAATCATATCGTAATCTTTTTTTTGTAAATATCTTCAATGTACAGACACACTTCTGTTACAGTTTTATAATAGTTTAGATATCTTCAATGTACAGACACACTTCTGTTACAGTTTTATAATAGTTTAGATTAAGTACCATTTTAAAGTGTATCACTAGGAACTTCAAATTCAAAATTATCTCTTTTTAATTTCTATCACAATGTTTCGCGAGACCGTTAAATTTTCTGAGAATCGAGACTTACAGCAATTTCGATGTAGCTTTTCGTACAAAATATCATCGCTTTCTTTCTTACGGCCGAAATTTTTGCGTAATATCAAACTAAACCGTTTTTTAACCGACTTCAAAAAAGGAGGAGGTTTCTCAGTTCGACCGTATATATATATTTTTTTTTTATGTGTGTTCGCGGATAACTTCGTCGTTTATGAACCGATTTTGATGATTCTTTTTTTGTTGGAAAGGAGATGTTCCGAGGGTGGTCCCATGATAAGGAAACCAGAATCTGATGATGGATCCCAGAGAAATCGAGGGAAACCTTCGAAAATCGTAGTGCCGACTAGAGCGTTTGTTAATTTAAAGCACTCCTATTAAATCGAACTAATCAATTCACCACTAAAAATTGTGAAATAAACAAAATTTTAACAAAAAATTAAAACCGCCTTCAAAAAAACTAAAAAGTTAAAAAATAATATTGCAGCCTATGACTTTTTCGTTCGCATCATAAGAACATTAATTTGTTTTATAGAAGTCGGTGTCAAGCCAAGCCAAAAAATGCGAGCCCTGTCGCGAATCGTACCGGCTTGACAGCGACTTCAATAAAACAAATTAATGTTCTTATGATGCGAACGAAAAAGTCATAGGCTGCAATATTATTTTTATTTTACGTTTAGGTCGCGTAGTTATCTATAGAACTGCAGATCATTTTCGCTATTTAAAAAATGCATGTTCCTCTGTTTCAAATCAGTATGTTTTTTCTTAGATCCGTCTCCGACCCCAACATGCTCAATGGAGATACAGACTGGATGTATTCGCTAACAACAAACGAGTTTACTTCGATCGATCTGCCCTTAGGATACAGTATTTCCCAGGTAAGAAACAATTATAATCTCCACAACTTTGTTAGAAAAGAATTGAGCTTTTTTAATCGGAGAGGCAAGTTTTAAAAACTGTGTAACCGACCCACCGACATATCCTGCCATACCCGAATGACCATAAGAGTCTTCGAAAGGCATCAACTAGGTCGCGGGCATGAGTTATTTTGGCACAAGAAGATTGAATGGATGTTATAGACTTATGTGACATCCACCCCGAATACAGTCTTGTATATTTACATATTGCTTAACTTTACAGGTGTAACAGTATACCAGCCCATGTACATCTTGAACCAATCGGAGATAGTCGTCATGTTCTCGTCAGGAGCTGGAGTGGAAGTCGTCGAGAATGGAGGCTTCATGACCGCCAGGGTGTATTTACCTTGGACTTACATGGTAAGCATAAACGTCAGGAATTTGGGTTCATGTTATTTAATGTTGTATCCGTAAATATTATGTTGAAATGAACCTTGGATGTCTTGCAGAATGGTATTGACGTTTGAAACTGCATTGGAAATAAATCCTTTTCTTTTGATTCTGAGGCGGGATTGTAGAGGTAGCTTCTTTGTAATCTTTTTTAGGGTTCCGTACCCAAAGGGTGAAAACGGGACACTATTACTAAGCCTACGTTGTCCGTCCGTCCGTCCGTCCGTCCGTCCGTCCGTCCGTCCGTCCGTCCGTCCGTCCGTCTGTCCGTCTGTCCGTCCGTCCGCCTGTCCTACCTATTTAGGGCTGTAACTTTTGAACCGTAATAGCTAGATAGTTGAAATTTTCTCAGATTATGCGTTATTGCGGCGGATTTGTTAACAAATAATAAAAAATGGCAGAAAGTTAAAAATTAAGGGGGGTTTTCAACAAGAAACTAGTTTTTATCAACGTTTTTTCTTCACGCTCTATAGTAAAAACGGTAATACATACAAGCGTCAAACTTAGTGTGATTATAGAGCAAACTCTACAGAATAATAACAAATACTAAAAACCGGCCAAGTGTGAGTCGGTCTCACGCTAAAGGTCCCGGACAAAAAAAGTTTTTTTTCTAAGTTAATAATGTTGTGTTCTGTGGTGGTGTGGTACGGAACCCTCGGTGCGCGAGTAGCCCGACTCGCACTTGACCGGTTTTATTTTACTCTGAGGTTGTCTACTAGAGATATACAGGGTGTAAGGAAAACTATCATTAACCTTTGAACCACATACTCTCCACATCAAATTAAACAACTTTTACTATCTATGGGAACAAACATATCACAACAACAAAAAATCAGCTGTCCCATACTTTTCAATCCAGCAGGTATTTCCGGCAGGTATCAGTTTAGTATGGGACGACAGATTATTTTTTTTTGTTCTGACAGGTTTGGTCCCATAGTAAAAGTTGTTCAGTTTGATGGATAGAGTATATGGTTTAAAGGCTAATGATACTTTTTCTTACACCCTGTTATAGTGGCTTGGTTGTGAAATTAATTTAATTCACTGTCCTTACCAAAGTCCTATAGGTACTTATTCAAGAATTAAATGATGTATATCGAATGTGCATTATAAATTATTATATAATTAAAATACTGCAAACTTCAGTTCTCTTTGTAACCAAATATTTGTTTAATGTCTGAGGGTTATAGCCAGGTTATAGCTGTGTCAATATCACAGTTAGTGCATCAATGTTTTGTCAACAGCAATCCGTCTGTACAATGGGTTTTTGTGGAGTAAAAAATATTATTACGTATATAATTTATTATGCATTAAATGGCGACGAACACTAGAGTGCGATATTTGAAAGTTACACGTCCTACGATCGAATGAAGCATAAATCTACATTGTAATTTTAACCTTTTCTGCTACTAAATTGAACGAGTGTCTTTCAAAAATTACACTCGAGGACCTAAGGACATCATCGGTAATTTCGGCTTTTCATAAATTTTTGGTTCAAAAGCGAAAGTGCCGGCCAACAAAAACGAATGCTATATTCTGTAAGAACTTGCTCCGTCTAAGCATGTATTATTATGGCACAAAAGCAGTAGCTTTAAGGGGCTATGTGAAAAAAATAGGATTCTTCAAAGCTCCATATATCATGAAGTACTAACAGTAGGAGTATGATTTGCGGATATGTGTAAATTGAACATATAATTGAAGTTTTGATTAGAGCCAAAACACGATTAAGACACATTTTCTCGATAGAAAAACAAGCCAAAGTAGCCTCCGTTTTTGTCTATAAACGCTTGTAACTGCTAAACGGTGAATAATAGAAACATGAGACTTGATTTAAAAAAAAAGAGATTGCTATTATCTAAGTTTTGATTAGAGCAGAATTGAACTTACATAAATAGTACAATAACAATTAAATAAAGTTCGTTTTTTCGCTTGATTCGATCCAGGCGCGCGCGCCGCCCCATCTCTTTCTCTCGCATCTGGCAGTAATATAAGCTATCACACGTCCGTTTCGCTAAAATTATTTTTCGACATAGGCTCTTAAGATTTATTTCATCAAAAATGTATGAAAATAAGATTTTTCAAACATCATTTTTTTTGCGTAGGTCTGTCTTTCACCCTGTAGTCCTGAGCATTATGCTATGCTAAAACATTAATGTTTTAAAAGTGTCGATTATCACGATAAACGAATTCCGTTTCAGAATCAAACGAGAGGATTATTCGGAAACTGGTCCCTCGACGTCAACGATGATTTCACGAGACCAGATGGCACTTTAGCAGCTGTCGACCTGAACAACTTTCAAACGGCTCACAGAGACTTCGCACAGCATTGTAAGTGCTAAAACTATTGAAAACTTTATCATCATCAGCCTGCCATCGTCCACTGCTGAACATAGGCCAATAAACACGGAGGAAGAAAGATCTTCTTCCTTCGTGGCCTCAGGCGCGCCTTCCTTATACCAGTCCCTCCCCTCATAAAATAGTAAGTAACTATGCTATCAGAATTAGCTTATACATTACATACCTAGCCGTGGTGGTCCAGTGGCGAGTAACCTTGCCTGCCGTGCAGGAGGCGATGGTTCGATCCCCGTCCAGGCCGACTCGTACCAATGAGTTTTTCGGAATTTATGTACGATTTGTAACACCACTGGCTTTTCGGTGAAGGAAAACATCGTGAGGAAACCTGCATATTTCAATTTCGAGACATGTATTGTACCCACTGTCCATTAGAAGTGGCGACGGGCTCACTCCCCGTCACCGGACAGAATTATGGTACTAGTGAAACGTGGATGTTCTGAGGTTTCAGAATATCTCTGACTACCCCCTCGGGGAATATAGTCGTGAGCATATGCCTTATTACATACCTACTTAGGTACAGCCATGAACGTTGGAGTCTTAAATCCAACAGAAGGACGCTGTTTGAAACATTCTACTTAGATGAAATAAGCCCCATGCTACCTAAAATTCCATAATTTTTAAAACAACCCTTTATTAATGTTATAGTCTTATAGTTACCTCACCCCCAGACTGTCAAACAAGAGGACCTAGGATCTCTGGAGGTCCTGGGTTTGACCATAGTTTGACCCTAGGGTCAAATCCAGGTTCGGTCTTGGGTGCTATACAGGAAGATTTTTTTATCACCATCCAAATTTTAATAAAATGTTTGTTTATGAAAAAAAATCGATACGTGTTTTTCCTTTTAGTATCGCTCGGTACTAAAATATTGAGATATGACTACGCAAAAATGTCTTAAGAAAAACAATTCGACTGGACACAGTACGCAGACTACGCACCTAACTGTGCCACAGACAAGCCACAGATTACTTATTAATAGTTACTACCACTCGACCCGATTTCGCGCGCTTTTTCGAATGTAGAACTTTGCTTTTCAAGAACGAAAACTAACGAACGAATCTCTGTGGTCAGTAATTTTCTTTGGGTCAGAGCCTTTTAATTTTTAGAAAAAGTTTATTATGTGTCATTGTGTCATTCAAAGAGTACTTTATTATAACCGTGTCATTGAACAAAAATAAACAAAATAAGGGACTAGTATAACATTTAAACAATGTTTTGAAAGTGTTGTGTGTTCCTGTTAAGTTTGCAATGCGTGGGACTCTGAAGCTAGGGCTCCGCCCCCCGGTCCTGCCGCACTACCCGGTCGGTACGAATACGAAACTCGATGACCAAGCTTTATGGAAAATTCTGTAGGATAAAATTTTTAAATGTGCAGTTTTGACCTGCCCTTTTTTTTAATGAAATGGGTTCTATAAGTGATACCAAACATGTAGAAAAAATTTGGATGGTGATAAAAAAATCTTCCTGTATACATATTTTTTGAAGAGATGATCAGATCAAATAGCTGAAAATTTTTCACTATTATTGTGGTCTTGATCATCCCCTTGGCCGTCTGCATATAAAGAAGGACAGTGCATGTATGTTCGTGCCGTCGTGAACTTTCTCCATAATAAAAGCCTTGGAGTTTAACGTGAGGGATCAGAACAATGCATGTTAGTGTTATCTTATTTTTTTACAGGGCAACTATCCGATCGAGAGCAACGAGATATAGGCGTGGCCTTATTCACCAGAGAATACGGCAGAACAGCAGCGTACTACAACGACAACTCGTTCATACCGAACTTCATACGAGAACCAGCTGATTTCTTACCGAATAATCGATCACACGACATCGCAAGGGCCATAGACCTGTGCCAAGACTCGTATCAGTGTCGATACGATTACGGCATGACCCTGAATAGGGATATGGCAGAGTTCACCAAGAATTATTTGTCTTCCATTGTAAGTACCACTGAATTTACTTTACTATAGTTACTATAGAATACTTATGTGGTTTCGCTAATGTTCTTCATGGAGTCTGAGTCATACATTCATTAATATGCACGTTGACTGACTCAAGAATGGATGCGTAATTTTCCACAATAAGCATGCAATTAGAGTTGCATTAAGGTTGCATTAAAACGGTCGGTGTCTTTTACGTTACCAAGGTTCTTAGGGGCCCTATTTTTTAGATTTCTGTGTACAAACAACTGAATTGCGGCTATATAAGTATAATATAAGTAGGTTTGGAATGTTGAGATATTTGCACTAGATATTCGTAAGTACCTAATCTAGAAAATCGTTTAAGAATCAAATAAAAACTATTATAAATACTGACTAGCAGGGAAGATAATGACGTTTCTCTTTTAAAGCTTCTGTAACCTGGAGTGCGATTTTTGAATCTCATTCGCTGAGTTCAGCAGTTGAAAATGTCAAAATTACTATGGAGATAAGCATCTTGCTACTGCTGATTTGACTTTCAAAAATCATGCTTCAGGAGTGTGATTTTTGAAAGTCAAATCAGCAGTAGAAAGATAATTTCCATCCTCCATAGTAATTTTGACATTTTCAACTGCTGAACTCTCTCTGAGTCTTGCTAAATTAGCCCCTAATTATAAATTTTCAAACATTTCTTTCCTCATAAGCTTCCTGCTTTCCACTACAACATAAGAGATTGTAATACAGCTCATGCTGACACGAAAGGAGAATAAGTATTTCCGCATTC
Source organism: Agonopterix subpropinquella (assembly GCA_922987775.1). NCBI lineage: Eukaryota > Metazoa > Arthropoda > Insecta > Lepidoptera > Depressariidae > Agonopterix > Agonopterix subpropinquella. Next base: position 15,280,612 of record OV277709.1, on the reverse strand, counting down.
GATATTTCATATAGGTGTAGTTCTATATTTAATTTTAAATCCTCTTCTATTTGATGTAGATGAGTCATTGATATCTTACAAATTATAATATAACCGAACTAGATAAACAAATTAACACTCCTACTAAAGGACTATTTTACTTAACTATAGCTGTCAGGTAGGTAAACATACCAAATAAGTTTATTAAACCAAATATGCCAATGCCAACCCAACAGCATGCATACCTACTTGATTTTTGTGGATTTTTTGTCAATTCGAACTTTTATGCCGATTTTGTTAATATTTTATTTGAGTCTATCTATACTTACCTAGTATTTAAGGTCAATGAGATGAGTAGACTATAAGAAAAAAGGCAAAGGGTCGATTCGTCGTATATGGGCTCTGTTACATACCTTACTTTTTTTTTAAATTCCGTCTAAACAATCAAGGAACCTTAACCTAAGAATGGAAGTATCAGACCCATTGACATTATCTTTTTTGTAAATATTAAAAGTAGTTTTATCAATAGTTGCGTGCGCGCCGATGTGTCTTGTACCATTGTTCTTTTAATTATAATGCATCGGCCAAGGTCTCCATTCTGAGGGACCATCTATGGCTAAATAAATCGCAGTTTCTCTTCAGAAGTCGTGGAGACTCTTTCCTAGGATACATTTTTCTGTGCGTTTATTAGTTTTTCCTAAAAATATAGGTAGGTATTGTGAAGTGGAAGTATCATTTTCATGCAAGATATGTGAGTGAATCGTTCGATAAGTCTTAGCTACATTACTAGGTACTATAATGTAGTTTCAATATGTAATTTTTAATAAAAAATACAATAAAATAAGCACCAAATGAACAGTAAATTCTGCCTAAACTGGTTATTTTTACGACCTAGATATTACTTCACCGACAAACCTACATGTCCTATCTAAATGAAAATGCCCTTCAACGATAGAAACACACAGATTGATAACGGTTGATGATTGAACAATAATTTTCTATCAATAGACGAACATCAAAGAGCAGAACGCACGCCGAGTGATTAGTTGCGGTATACTGGAGACACCCCGCTTTGGAAGGAAGAGTAACTTCTTCTTCACACCTGGCACTAGGGTGAGTAATGTAGAAACGGTAGTTAAGCCAGGAGCGACTTCACAAACTAATTAGCTACAAGGCGACGGCAGCCCGCGATTGCCGAGCAAAAGCAGTACTGCGTATCATCACCTAAAGCATTTCATCGTCCACTGCTGAACATTGGCCTCTCCCAAGACGCGCCACAAAACTCTATCCTTGGCTTTCCTCATCCAATCGCTCCCCGCTACCTTTTTTAGATCGTCGCGTCAGTCCAGCGGGCCGTAAGGCGTCCCACTCTACGCCTGCCAGTTCGTGGTCTTCACTCTAGAACTCCGACATCTCATCGATTGTCAGTTTTTCGGCAGATATGACCAGCCCATTGCTATATTTCTGAGCTACTGCGTATGCACCGCCCAAAATCGTGTTGTTAATTCGTCCAAGGATATAATTACTTCCATCCATCCAACACAGCCCTCGATCACTACGTCTTCGGACATAGGCCTCCTCCATATTTCTCCATGACGTTCTGTCCCTTGCCCTCTGCATCCAATTGGGACCCGCGTGTCTTCTAATGCAATTCACCCATCTTTCTGGTGGGCGGCCTCTACCACGCGTAATAACCACATAATTAATAATCGATCTTAGTCCTGCCCCACTACCCCGCCACTTTTTTGGAAATTTCGTTTTCATACAGCAGTTGATGAAAAAGACGTCTTCAGCTTCTGGACCACGTCAACACTTTCCATTAGGTGTCAAAGTTATCAAGCGCCTACAATAATGCATAAAGAAACATTGTAAGACAAAAATTCTCGTCATAATAGATTCGGATTTTGAACATTTAAGTATATAGCATGTGGAAAAACAAAAATGGCTGTTAGCTGATCAAGTCTCTCGACCAAAAAAATCTGTAAATATTTTGTTTGTAGCGCAACCCTTGTCTCATTACCACACATTATTTTAAACATTATTTTAAACAGTCATTTATTTTGTACCTTATTTCTAGTTACACTTTATTACGTAGGATATGCAACGTCATCAAACATTATGTGGGAGTATTTTCCTCATATCATACATTGTCATATTTGTCATCATTTAAATCATCAGCATTCAGTAAACGAGTTGTTGTCGTACCGACAGGTCAACTTTGAGTGTAACCAGGACTTCATTCTGATCGGTGACAAGAGAAGGATCTGTGAAGACAACGGGCAATGGAATCTCCCAGATTATGGATACACGGAGTGTCTACGTAAGTGTCTCCCTTTGTAAAAAAGTTTTTAAGTAAAACGATTTTATTTTAAGAGGATAGTCCTTGCGCTCCATACAAACGAAATTTGATTAACTATATTTTAAACACTAACCGATTAAAGTCCATTTTTTTTAAACACGATCTCGCATCTAAACTCCGGTGCCTGGTGGTTTCTGTTATAGTTTCAAAGTTACAGTGGCTCAACATTTTCATATAAATCTTAAATAAGTAAATGAATCCTAGCATTGAAACTGTATATTTTAACGGAAATCTGACAAACCACAGGCACAGAGATTAGTTTTTAGAGCGTGTTTATAAAATTTAATTGTCATTTATTGTTTAGTATTGAAAAGATAATTAAACTTCGTTTGTATTGAACGCGCTGCATGGACTATCCAAACAATGAAAACTGCACTAAACGGTTAAAAATTACGTTATCACTTATCACGTTTTCTTATAACGAACCTTCTCTCTTTGAAATTGTTGACACTTCAGCATCTTGTAGCCGATAGCCACAGAGCGTCCAGTCCCGATTAACTTTATGCTAATTAATAGTTTTTGTGCATTGTCCGAATACATTTTTAGTTACGAAAGTACACGTAGAATATGTCTATCCAACATTCGACTTTAAAACAATAACACTAAGCAACAAATCTCTGATATCCAGGTAACCAGGAGTACTCTCAACGCGCTCTGTTTCTGACCTGGGGCATCATAGTTGCAGTTATTCTACCATTAGGCCTCCTCATTTGCCTCCTCTGGTTCTGGTGCTGGCACAAGCCTCGCTCCGAAGGCAAAGACGGCTTCCGATTCGCAGATATACCGCGTTCTAAATCCGCCTCTAGACTTAACCTAAGATCCGCATCAATGGGAAATATTACGGACACCATGAAATCATCTACCTTACGCAGCCAAGATTCCGATGTTAAACCTAAATTCCCTGATTCTCCAACGGAAGAAGCACCTCTTGCTCAATCTAATATCATCACTAGGTCCGCTCCACTTCCACCTCAAGACGGTGATAGCTCAGGATTAGGCTACGCAGATTCCAACAAAAGCGATTCTGGTAAATCGGACAAGTCGAATCCCAAAAAGCTTCGGAAATACGATAAAACATACAGAACAAACGAACCATTGCCTAACGCTCCTGATGTCGAATTTCCTGAGAAACTTTGGGACCTCTCCGAAGAAGACTTGCTTTCTTTGACCTCCCCGTCTGATACGGAATCCAATAGAGATTCGACTCTAACTCGTCCAGCTAAGGATATAGAATACATTAGCAAACCCCGACAGACTGGACGTCACGCCTTACCAAGTGATTCTGGTTACTCAACGAATGTTGGCTGGAAGGACGGTGCCGACGATCCTGACGGTCGTAAATACGGTGGTCAATACAGTCCAATTTCATCTCACTACTCCCCAACCTACTCTGAGATTTATTCGCCTCCTATCAGTCCAATTTCAGACTTAAGTCCGAGGAATACGTATAATAATCCCGGTTTGCCGGAGCCCCCAAAGAGCGCTCCGCCTACTGAAATAAAGACCTTCAGGCTTCCTCCGCAAAGAGGGAAATCTGTAGAGACGCTTATAGACCCACCTGGTGGTGAACTGCCTACTTTTAGCAGCAAATCCACTATGGTTTAAGTCTAGGCTAGACTTTCAAGTAATTTTAGATCGTATTATCTTTATTTAAAGTAGATAGACTGTAATGATTCACTGCCCAAGAGAATGACAAAGGTTTACAGGGCTGACACGACATAGTTTTTAGATCATGCACTTTTAGTATTAAACGTATTGACGTGATGTTTCCCATTGATGTTGATTTATGTTTTTATGTAATAGTCTATTGATTGTTTTATTTATACTTAGATATGAATAATAATTAAAAGTATATTTTACATCAAAATATCGATGTCACAGCGAGAGGAAATTTCTGTTTCGGAAAATGGTAGAATAACGTAACCCTACGATTGCAAATTTTTATGTTTTACTCTGGTTAAGAAAGCAAGGAAGAACCACGTTTCGGTGGAATAGAAATTTTCTCTGTCTTGTGATATATTTTTATTTTATTTCTTTATCTATGAAAAGGTTATTGCTTGCTTTCTTATCTTGTGTACACACGAAAACCAGGTCACAACAGGTGAGTTAACCATGAGCTTTTATTTGCAGTTTAAAGATAAAAATTGCGATACCGATTACGTACCCAGATAACTCTACGCATTACCTAAATATGTTTTGCAACTTATTTACTTAGTTACTACTACTACACTTGATACAGTATTAAATTTAATAACAGTAAGCATAGCGTAGGTACCGGATAAATATGAATACAGACTTCTCTAAAACTGATTTTTTTTCTCGATATCGATGTTAGTCCCGTAGAGAATCTGGTTTAGTTTAAAGGTCTGATCATCTCAAGAAGCTGGCAAAGGTTATCTAGCCATAGATCATCTCCTAAAACAGTCAGCATATTGCGCAGGACCCTTTAAATCGAATGTAGTTCAGTTGCCTATACAAATAGTTTAAAGGTGTTTTCCACATAGGGTCGCCAATTGACCAGTAGACCATAAGGTACACTCCTAACCCAACATGTACAAATGCAGGCAAGCAGGAGTACTCGTCGAGGACCCTGGGAGCGACGTGGGGCATCATCAGCGCGGTGATGCTGCCCATCGTGATCGTGCTCATTTGCATCGGGTGGCGCATTCTGAAGAAGAAGAAGGCGGAGGAGCGGGAGGAGGAAGAGTACTTGAACGTTAAGTGAGTAGTATACCTAAACTATAACCTGGAGAGTTCTGTGTCACTTCATACAAATGGGCTCGTACTGACAAGAAGAGGTAAGAATACTCGTGCGATGGTGAGTGCGAGTGAAAGAGGACTACACTGCTGATTGCCTACTGTCGTCTTCCACGAGGAGGATTTGTGGAGGGCAGCGAGTCTACTTACTGTAGTTACAGTTATGCTGTGGATAAACTTTTTAATAAATTCTTACTTACGTCATTGTATCAACGTATTTTCGGAAATGTTGTGTTCTGGTTTATAATGATTTTCTAGGGCGGATCACTTCTTTTCTTCTGGTCGTGAATTCGTGTATACTTAATGTGTATATTCTTTGTCGTCGATAATTAAGGTTTTTTTGCAGTATCTTTGTTATAGGATAGGCTCCACCTATCACCACTTGAATCGTCATTCGATTCAGGCCCTGTACCCGGACTTTCGCACCGGTCCGCACTTCATTGTAATAGAGTTGACATTGGAACAAAAAGGTTCACGCAATTGCGAAGTTCGAATGTACCACCACTGTAACTCCTGTTAACCAGGATCAACAGCAGCGACCACTCACAACACTAGACAATGTATTCCAGCAAATAAGGGTGCCGACTCTAATCTGTCTTGAAACCCGCAGCGAATTGCAGGGGTAGAGGCCCTGTTCTGAAAACTTCAATTGAAGTTATTATGCTATAATAAGTAAACCTTACAAACACCCTATAAACCTGTTATAAATATAGTTCGTACTTAGTTGTAGTAAAGTTTCAGACCACCCCGAAAAGGGAAAGATACGTAGAGGTCAATAAGACTTACTACTTATCTAGCGGGCGATGTCATGTGTTATTTCATTATAAGAAAAACTACTGAAAAACTACTAAATAACACTATTATCTTCTTTTCTCCAGAACCAGACCAATAGACCCAGATGAATCAGTGAAAGTAAATTCAGATGACGAGAGCATTCCTTACAAGAAAGAAGTAGAAGACAGTCCGGAGCCGACGGATCCAGTAAAAGTGGTTGACAGCCCTGTAGACAGCGCTGACCCTGCGTATGGGTTACCCCTGCCCTACGGGCAGTATGACCCTCAGACCGAGACGTATGTCGACCAGCCTTCAGCTCAGACGTATCCCGAGCAGCCTTCACAGGCCTATGCTGGTAATCAGCCACAGAGTAGGCAGTGGGGTGGCGAGACCGAGATTAATTAAAGGTGTTTCTAGTGTTTTAGGATGATTAGTTCTTTTTGTTTTTTGCATTTAAAAAGTTTATATTTCGAATCAGTACAAAAGATGAAGACATTTAGTGTTAAGGCGGATAGGTAGGTAAATTAATCGTAACTTTTTTTATTATGATTTAGGTACTTGTTTACTTAAAACTGAAAAGAACACTTAGACATCTAAAAAAAAATAGCAGGTAACAATTAACACGAAGCAAGTAGGTTTAGTGATCTTGTTTTGTTTATTCTATACTTATTGTTTACCAAATTATTTTAGATTCTGTATAAAAATGTTGACGTCAAGCATGTCTAAAGCACTAGAAGCTGTATCTTTCCTTTCTCTCGGCTTTAGCGCCTCCGCCTTAAGCCGTGACTCCTGCTCATTTTTTTAACAAACTTTACACAAAAACATGAAACAAAATGGCATCAGCGCCGCCCCAGAACGCAAGAATGGCGGTCTTCCGCCAAAAAGTTAGGCTATGTTTTGTTTTCTTTGTAGCAGGAGACACGGCCTTAAAGAAATTTATACCAGCACGGCTAGCATGCCACCCACGACAAAGCGTTTAAACGAGAAAAACGTCATGCGCGCTCTTTCTAGCATACGTAAAATAATAAAGATGTAGGCACATCTCGATTTTTATCGTTTTCATGGGGGTGGCATGCGAGGCCTAAAAAGTTGTGTTTAGTATTGTATGCTGAATGTAAACTTTAGATTTTACATAATATTTTTTGTAAACAAAGCTACATATTTGAGTCATTTTATTATTTTAATTAGAATTTTTATTGGTCAGGACTTAGTAGTCCGGACTTTTTCTTCAAATTGATGTAAGTATGAGACTTTTGTATTATGATAAGTTGGTTCGTTTTCATTCTTTATAATAAAGTTTTTATAAAATGTTTATACCTACTACTATAAAATATACAATAGGTACTATAAGTACTATAACAAAAATATACTACTTACTATACCTTCATAATAAAAAAATTATGTCTATGAAAATGTTATAAGTAGATGTTTAGGATGTTTAGATTCTTTTTTTTTTAAGACTTATAGTTTACTTAACTTAAGAAATTCGAAGTAATTTTTTTTTCATTTTAGCAAAAAAATCCCACCATTTGCGTTTACAAATCTTAAATTGTACGTCATGACAAAAATATACCTACTTACAGAAGATAGTTTCTTCCGAAATAGTAACATTATTTTTGTAAATTGAATTAATTTTTTTGTATTGTGCCATTAGTTTGTTACAAAGTATAATAATATATTTTAGTTTCTTAACATAGATTTTATTATTTACAACTGTACCTTAACGTTTGATATCATAATAAAATAGTAAATAAAATCAAAAACTCCTTTTTCTAAATTATTTACTTAATTACTTTTTCCTGACTATACATACATTCTTATAGATTACTGTGCTAGCTCAGTCTCTCGAATTGGGGCAAACAGTTGGGCATATCCAGCCCTTCGAAATCCTTGTTAAACAAGAACATTGTATATAGTTGTTGTTAAACTTGTCTATCCAGTAGCATGCCATGCACGATAAAGCGACAACAAACAGCTTTAACTCTTTAGCATACTTACCTACGCAAAGTAACAAAAGCAGAGGCACGTCTCGGTACGTCACGATTGCACACGCATGCTAGGCCCACAGAGTGACCGCTTACGGGTAACGGGTAACCTAATACGTCAAGAAGCTCCAGAGTTCCAGACCCAGTACCCTACTTAGGTGCCATCTATAACTTAATAAACGTGAGTCCGTTTAATCTGACTCCTACTTTCCGGGGTACATCTGTCCCTGTTTCCGACAGTCTTGGGCTTCTGGGTATAAGCTTGACCACAAAACTCAACTTCGGCGCTGACATCGAGTCTAAGGCTCAAACTGCGGCCAAAAAGCTGGGCATCTTAAACAAGGTGAAGCGGTACTTCACTCCTGGACAGCTCTTAGTATTGTATAAAGCTCAGGTCCGATCATGTATGGAGTACTGCTGCCACCTGTGGGATGGCTCAGCCAAGTATCAACTTGCCGCACTCGACTCGGTTGAACGCAGAGCCAGGAGGCTCATTGGCGATAGTAAGCTGGTGGAGGCCAAGCTTCATAGCCTAGCCCACCGCCGCAGAGTGGCCTGCTTGTCGGTCTTCTACAGATTGTACTTCGGTGAGTGTGCAGAGCTGCATGAGCTCATCCCACCTTCCCCTTTCTACTATCGGACTTCCAGACGCACCGCGGGATATCACCCCTTCTTGGTTGACATCCCACATATCCGCACCAAGCGCCTTTCTGAATCTTTTATAATGCGCACAGCCAAGGAGTGGAATGCCTTACCTGCGTCAGTATTTCCGAGTACTTACAACCCGAATTCCTTTAAAGTACGAGTGAATAGGCATCTTCTGGGTAAGCTCGCTACATCTACGACCCCATCTTCGTCCTGAGGACTGGATTGAGGTCAAGAGCAAACCCATAGTTAATAATAAAAAAAAAAAAAAGATTCGCCGACTGACATTTGCTAAATTGCTTCATGGCAGAAGCAAAAACAAAAGTACCCTAGTAAAGTTAGCTGCATGGGCATTGTTACCTTTGCCTGTTACAAAAAACTTTAAGGCTGAGATTCAGAGACGATTCGTTAAGACGTGCTAAGCACGAACTAAGCCAAGACAGCCAAAGTAGTACTTAACGCGAACTTAATTTTTGGTATTCACAGTCAAGTTTCAACCGGTGCTAAGCCACTACTCGGCTAAGTACGAGTTATCATTCGTTCATTCAGTATACATTCTATGGCATGGTGTTGCCAAGGTGTTAAAACTGCTACATGAAAGAATGAAGTGATAGAACTATACGAAGTCGTCGTAAGAGTAAAAGAGGTAGAAGATTTTGTCAAAGATGGCCCGACGCTAATGGAACACAATGGAAAATTCAAACTACGCGGGTGATTTGAATCGCTTCTGCGTAAAATCGGCTAATAAATTAATGAAATTAATGTTAAAAACTAAGATGAAAAATCAGATTCAAAATAAAACAAGGTTTGATTTATGGAAATTTTAATAAAAGGGGTTTATTTACACAAAATATTTATGATACAATGCAATACAATACAATACAAAGAAATAATTTTAATAAAAGTGGACAACTAGATATTATTCAATTATGTTGTTCTTCATAGTCCTTATCTTCTTTCAGCACTTTATTGGCATTGCAGAACTACACACACAGTATGCCACAATTAGATATATTGCTTTATTTTGGTGCTCAGTCCAATATAAACACTCAAATCTGATTTTTAGGGCACCAAACACGCGAGCCAAAATATTTCTGGTTTGAACTTCCACATAATTATAATTTTGTAGTGCTCTCGAGCTGGGATTCAAAAAGGGAGTAAGCACATACACAGTGTGTGGGCCGCGGCCGGTACCTATCATTATTTGTCCATCACGCTGCAACATCAAACATTTTCATAGTTGGTGCAACAGTGGCCTGAAAATAAAAATTATGTTTATTATACTGCTAGGTATGTAATATAATCGCTAAACTTTTATTGCTATGGGATCACAAGACTTGTCCATATTAATATTATTATTATTATAATTATAAATTAAATCTTGGTGGTGCGATTCGGAGGTATCGACACTTAACCGTGAGGATTTGGATGATATACACAGATGATATACCAATACCACATACATATACAACTACAAACTGTCTTGCAAGCAGTCATACCAAAGCTCTTTTAGCATATTGTAGGTGTCAACATTGAATAATGTGTAAAACGGCGATAGGTGGCTAGGTTTTCACTGACAAATACACTGCATAAGATACCCTTACCCTTTAGTCACCTTGTACAACACCCACAGAGAGATACGGGGTGGCAAATTGTAAGCCAAAATCACACAGCCATCTTAACATGTTCGCGGGCAGTGAACAAGACACAATAGAACTTTTATTATTATTGCTATAGCCGGTCACTGTCCACGAATGTGTTGATTATTAAAAGACTATTACTTACCTATTAAGGGAGATAAGATATGAACATTGATGCTGACATAACCAAGGATGTTGAGTGTTGAGAAAAGCTTTATCGAGTAAAAAGTATGGGAACTTCACAAACTCTCCGGCACAGGCATTCCGTCAAGGAGGGTGTTGAGGCATTAGGTAGTTCACCACGCATAATCAATGCGCAGTGGTAGATTACATTACACATCACAATATTGGTAGGTATCCTTTGTATAATGTCGCTCTCCATTAATCAAAGTAACGTAACAATCATGTTTTTAATACTGGATATCGGGGGTTATGTGGGGATCGGTTAATTTACTTTCCTTATGTAATCGAAAGCACCATCAAAAGGAATCTTTATTCTTGCTGACGAAGTGGAACAGGACTTGAAGACTTGAACAATCCTCGTAAAAATCGTAATTTCTCAACACAACATACTCCAGAAATTGGACAATAACACGGCTAATATTGTGATATTGTCCATTTTATTTAAAAACCACTGATTTGTTCCGAATTTTCATGTTTCAAACAAATAGTTATGATAAATATGTCAAAGGGACTTTGACATTACATTGAGGATTATTTTTCGTTTTGCTGGCAAATTTTTGGCATTATGGCCCTGATTCCTTGCTGAGTAGGGCCAAAGTAGGACTTAAGTCGCCGATTTCGGAAACTAATGCTCGGCTTAGTTTGAGTTCGGACTAAGCAAAGTTTTACTCGACTCTGAATACGAAAATTGAACTTAGCATCGGTTTTGACATACGGGAGTTCGAACTATGACTTAAAAATCGTCTCTGAATCTCAGCCTAAAATACATTGTCTGCATGGGCTATGTCTCCTATGCTTTTTAGTAAAATGAGCGTATTTCTTTTTTTTTAATGCTCTATTCTTTTATCTCAATAGATGGCAGTAGTATACGAGTTTGAGTAGTAGTAGTAGTATTACATTTATCCATATTGGAAAGGCAAAGGGATAATCCCATACAGCCTGATCTGTTATAAATAACTCTGTTTTTTGTATGATCTTGATATAATGTTCGAAATTCCTTATTAAACAAGGCTTATAAGCCAAATCTTGTATGTTTCATATCAGGGATGCGTTTTAATATACAAGGCTAAAAAGCCAATTCTTTTATGATTCATTTTAGGGTTTTGTTTTATATCATAAGGCTAAAGAGCCAAGTCTTCTATAATTTTCTAAAATCTTGATATAAGTATTTAAGGCAAAACTTCTTTGGGCAAAACTTGCCAATTCTTTCCAATAAAATTCTTATCCATCAATGAAAGTTAATCAATGTCTTGATTAAAATAGTCAGAATCATTAAGAGTAAGTAGTAAATCCGTGGTATATCCATAATAAATTATAACTCTCCAACACTGGAGGTAACAAAGTCATAAATGGGTTTGAAATTTGCAGGGAATGAAAGGAGTTCCTGAAGAGAAGGCGGGATATTGTCTTGATGAGTTTCTTGTAACTTGTCAATTAGGAGAATGCGCTGAATATTGAAAGCAGTACAATCAAAGAAAATATGATGAAGAGATTGTTTTGTGTTATGAGAGCATTCTGTGCATATCGGTGAGTCTATTATCTTCATTCTGTGAAGATGGGCTTTGAATTTACAATGACCAAATCGGAGTCTACACACTTGTGTGTAAAATCTTCTCCCTAAATACGATTTACTTTTTGCGAACCAGGGAATTGTGACCATTTCTTTATTAATGCCAGCATACCAGGAGCCTTTTTCTTGAGTAATAGAGCGCCAGCTCTCCTTCCAGGATTGTAAAATTTCTTCATGAACAAGGTGATTCAAATCTTTCCATGGTATTGGTAAATTTTTTGGTTGGCCATCTAAATTATTTATTGTCCTGGCAAGAAAATCCGCATTTTCATTACCTGTCACGCCTCTATGCGCCGGTGTCCAAAAAAATTCAACAGTGACATTTAGGTTATTTAAAGTAAGCCATAATTCCTTTATTTGATAAATTAAATAACAGCTATTTCTCTTGTGAAACTGTAATGTAGATAAAACCGACATACTGTCGCTTATAATCAGCCAAAGCCGTTGCCTGTTTTCACTATGGGTCATCATATCTTTGATGTAATTCAGAGCTGTTAGAATAGCTAAGGCTTCAGCACTAAAAATGCTGGCAACGCTTGGGATTTTACAGCCATGTCCCGTTTTCTTATTACTATGATAATATGCCAAAGATACTGCTTTATCTGTTTTCGATCCGTCAGTAAAAATTAATTGATAATCTGACCAGGAGGATAATTTTTCATACACTTCTTCCTTAGTTTGAAGGTTATTATCTATAGTAACTTTAATTTCAGTAAACTTACTCTCATAAACTCCTTTATAACATGCCCATTTGTCAGTTTTATGTATATTGTATTTTTCATCTAATGTGTTTATTACAGAAAGATCCAGAAGAATATAAGGAAACAAAGAAGATGAAGTAGAAGATAATACAGATTGACAATTAGAGATTTTTTGAAACAAGGGATGACATGAGATTGAACAAAGCTTTAATAGAAACCTAAATTTTAAATATTTGAATCTAAACTCTAGCGGTGGAATATTGCACTCAACTTGCATTGAGACTATAGGTGTAGTTTTCATTGCGCCCGTTATTAGACGAAGATTTTTATTTTGCAATAATTCCAGTTTTTTAACAAGAGATGTATTAGTTCAATCATCGAGGAGATTTCTTGTATGGACACCCTAACAATAAATCATCTCTTGCTGAAACTTTGCAGTGTGATAAAGTGAAGTTTAAAAATAACGGTTGACAAGTATCTAGGTTTTTTTAAAATTTGGAAGTTAGGTATTTATACCTAAACATAAAAATCACTTATAGTTCTCGGCGGAAAAAGTTTCTCTCCAAAATTCCTTTGGTATATGTTAGTATATACTAATTACCATAGAGGTGATCGGTATCTAGGAATTTATCGATTTCACGAAGGGAGAAACATAAAAATACCGTTTTTAATCCATAACTTCTGCAGGAATAATAGTCTCACAATTGTTGTCTTTTTGTGTGTATTAATTTCATTACATGTATCGTCTTGCACAAGAAGCTAGAATATTTTCGTTTCAATTATAGTTTTATGATTTTTGGGCAATAACTTACTTCGGAAAAGTATTCTCTTCCTCTTTTTCCATTTACAAGTTACAATACACTTTAATACAACAGGATTACTAAGAATCTATTAAAATTTCGCCCTCATTAGTATATTAACATTTTTTCAATAATATTCTTCCCGCGCTAGGCCCCGATCTACGAGCGCGGGGTGCGGAAGGGTTGAGGGGAGTGGGCGGCGGCGGGCACCGCATCATCGCACGTGCTCACAGGCTCACTGCTCAGTGCTACCCGCGCCGCGCCGCTGATTTATGCCTTTTTTGTACCTACTGTAGCCCCGGGACTTTTTAATTACAAAAAAGATTACCGATTGCCGTTTTGATATTGTTGTAGGGTACGAAATTACTAAAATAAAAACCCTATTCCTGCGAAATTACTAATATAAAAAAAACTTTTTGTATACTGTCATGTTCTTTGCCTTAGTTCAATACTGTAATAGTAAGACTGTCTAAAGTTGTCATACAAAGCTATGGGACTAGATGAAAATGTCTACTTTGATAGGTCTTATAGCTTTGTATGGCAACTTTAGACAGTCTTACTATTACGTATGGGTAGGTGTTGATATTGAACTAATAATTACTATAATTTACAGTGCATAATCACTTAATCACTGAGATAGAGACTCTTTACTAAAAAGTGCCATATTTAACCTCAAATTTTACGTAATTATTTTTGAAAATCCACTTTTTTGTCTGTAAGTTCTTAACATTTTTAGCCATTCTATTCTTTAGTCACTAGTCTAAAAATAGTTTCTGCGAAAGATTTGTGTACCTACCTGCATCTGTAGTTTAGCTTTTATTGATTATTCTCTGTTGTCCTGTTGTTTGATCATAACTTCGGACATAAGTGTAAGAAATAGCTGAAAATCAGAATTTACATGTTTCAATTTATGCTTTATTTTAAAAGACGATAAAAATTTTTGGTGGAAAAAAAAACAGAATAATCGGTCAGGGTTGCCTCTTGCCTCTCATTTTATTCAAAATTATTAGATTTTTTTTCTTTTTTCAGTTTCTTTTAGTTCACTATACTATTACGTACATTCATTCAGCCTCTCGACCGAATTCATATTTTAGCTTCATTTTTACGTAAATAATTTTCGAAATCCAACTTTTTTATTTATAGTTTTTAAATTTTTCCATCAATTTTATCGTGTTGCTGGGTACACAAAAATAGGCTCAGAGTCAAAATTTCTCTCACAGACCGTCACAGTTTTGGTTCTATAAGGGTTTTTATTTTCCACTTTTCAAATTCTAATTGTTTTATTCTCGCTGTACAACTTTGTAGGTTATCTATATGACCATAGATCCTTTAAATTTCAGAATGGTTGAGCATACTGAAAAAATATTCTAAATTATTCTTGTATTCTCTTTTATTATCATTTTAACGATCTAGTCTGTCTTGGCATCAACCATAGCTTCATATCTCTTAGTTTAACAACTCACAAATTTTACTGAGCATCGAGAGTGCATAAGTTTATCCTACCACTATCCATCATCTCCATTCATCATCAGATCAGCTCTTGGCCACCCTAATATTACATTGTCATTAGGTTTATCTATGTGTACCACATTGCAGTGAATTCTTATAACGGGAACTGGTTTTTAAAACACAACAAATATTATCAAAATCGGTCAAGTAGTTTTTAGGTGATGCTATAACGAAAACAGGCATTTTCACTATTTTAATTAGTATTTGTATGACTGTCACGTAAAAACTACTGAACCGATTTTGATGAAATTTATTGTATCTTAAAGCATAAAATTTGACTTAAAACAAGGTATATTTTTTATCTTGCTACAATAACGGGAACCGGTGCTGACGAAGTAGCAGGCAAAATCTAGTTTTCTACACTATTATAAAAACTAGATATCTGTGTTTGTTCGAGCATCGCGTAAAAACTACTATTTGGAATCTCTAGACCCAGCGATTTGGGCTGTGCGTTGATATGTCAGTGAGTCAGTCAGTCATTTTCTTCTTTTATATATTTAGATTAAGATATATAAAATTTAATCTATTTAGACAGATTTTCATGTCCACTTTGTTAAATTTCAAAATCGATGCTATTTTCGTAATTGACGTCCCCAAAAACCATAAAAACGACATCCATAATGATATTTAGACATTTCAACCCCATCGCACCCCCACAGGGGATGATGGTATTTCACGTCCGCCACGTTGGATTTTAAAATCATTGTTTTTTTCGTAATCAGCCGATAAACCATACAAACAATAGCCATCTCGATTTTCAGACTTTGTCACCCCATTTCCCCCTTTCAGGGGTTGAATTCTGAAAAAACCTGAAACACTTGTTTACTCATTTATTAATAGGAGTACTCCTGTGAAGTTTCGAATTAAATAGTCTAACTAATCTTGTTTCCTCATACAAACTTTGGACCCCCGTTTCCCCCTTGGGGGATGAATTTTGAAAAATCCTTTCTTAGTGCACCCCTAGACCTCATAAGGAACCTATGTGCCAAATTTGAAATCTCTAGACCCAGCGGTTTGGGCTGTGCGTTGATATGTCAGTCAGTCAGTCATTCAGTCAGTTTCTTCTTTTATATATTTAGATATAAGTGAATTTATGGATTGCTTTCATTCTTGTAAAGACCATATAAGTTGCTGTTATTAGTTTGCTTGATAGATATATTATAAAATGCTTCTGTAAGTTCAAAAGCATCGTAGTGACCTTGTGCACTACTTTTAAAAGAATAATTGGCCTTATGAAAAGCCTTTATATGGCATTGAATATTATACGGCTAAAAAGCGATGTAACTAGCTTCTAAAAGAAGACAAAATTTTGAACCATTATTGTAGCCATATTAATCAGATTTATTAGCGTTTAACCAGCCAAATTATAAGAATAAAGGTAATATTAGCTAAATCTTCTTATAATGTGCCTTTATAAGGTACATTGGCATAATAAATGCTCTTTTAAAACTACTAATAGAGTTTAGACCTTTTAGATTCAATTTTATAAGGTTAACTTGTTAGTTGGGAAATTCCTATTATGTAAAGTATGTATTATCAATATCAATATTGTAAAATTACCACACCCAAAATGGGTAAAATTACGTTGAGACTGAATTATCAATGACATCTACCTATTGTAAACATGTATTTTATCGCAATAAATATAAATGAAATGAACTAACATAATAATATAAACTTAGGTACTAATAACTAATAAGACGTTAAATGAAAGCTTGTAAAAAAATGCACATGAACTGGAGATGGATTACGGAATATTAACGTATTTGGTGGAACTTGACTTGCTCAGTTCAACTTTGCCACAATTTCACTTGCGCCGGCGCGCCGGCCTCAGTGGTCGGCGCACCGGCGCAATAGACATCGTGGTGACGGTGGTGCGCTGGCGCGGCAAAAAAATCCTGGAAGTAGGTAAGAATCGTAGCGTGTGGCAAGTGGTAGTCTCTATCTACCCATTTTGTATGAGTTTTAGTGGCAAGGTACAGTTTTTAAAGAAAAAATTTAGAACACGGTAAAGTTTTTTTGGTGCTACTTTTTGAGCTTGATTTACATTTTGTTCGCGACATCGAGCTACCAGATTCGCGCGTCGACGCGGGCCGCTACGGTTTTTCCTCGCGAGTTCAGACACCCAACGTGATCAGTGCAAATTCCAATTAGATTATTGGTTTTTTAGTGTTTATTTGTAGCTTATCGCTTGTGGAATGCACAGGTCATGTTGGGGGTAACGTATTTGTACAGTTCGTTATAGTGTTGTATAGTTTATTCACGTGTTTAGAGTCGTAGTTTTAAGTTTTCTTTATTATAGTTTTCTGTTATTGTTTTATAAGTTATAGGTATAGTTATAGGTTTTCCTAATAAAATTGATCGTTTCTCATAGTTAGAATAGGTTAGAATAAGTTTTTGCATTGTTTAGAGTTGTTTTTTAGGCGTTTCATTTCTGATATTTTCATACCCTTATTTCTCAAGATAGGTGATAGGTGGATCCTATCTAACAGCTTAGATACACAATAGTAGATGATCCTTACCTATTTCACACACAACATATAGACTAGAGTAGTTAGATAGTAAAATATAACAGTTTTAAAGTTCAGTTTACACCTTGCACTTTGACCCCGTATTTTACATAATAGATATATAGATAGAAACATAGAAAAAGGTAGGCTAGGTGTGGATAACCCAGGTGCACTTAGTCAGAACCCTAGGTCATAGATAGAGTGCCTAGAATAGTCTAGAAATAGAATAGTTTGCAATAGCGCGGCAAAAATTGTGATATTTTTCCGCTTTTTTCTGACTAGGAAACCTGGGTATCACACCTAGTATAGATTGTTATATGTCAAAATACGGGTAATTGTAAGCCCTTTCTGTAGAACATCGTAGCTTTGAACTACCTCTTATAGTTTTTAAGATATAGCCTAAAATGTCAGAACTTTGTAATGAAAATGTACAACCAATTTGAACAATAAAAAGCGGCTGTCCTTACGGTATTGCGCTAGGAGGGACATGGCGCGCAAAACAGCGCAGAATCAATCAGTCGCAACGAGTCCTCCAGCGCAACATCGGAAGGGAAAATTAGCGAAGAAACCTGAAGCCTCTTTCATTTGCCCCTGCTCCTGCTCACTGAAGATCAGCTGCCTCAGCCTGCTCTCTGCGGTCTATGATCTGCGTCCCACTCTCACAGTACCGCCGTAATCAGGGCGTCATCCGGCGATAGTTAATAGTTAGTTAAATGTGCTAGACCAGGTCTGTCATATCGAAGGTGGTCGACCACACATTTCTATACATTCTTATTCGTAGATTATTATTAGCGCTATTGCGCCAGTGCACCGACCACTGAGGCCGGCGTGTCGGCGCAAGTGAAATTGCGGCCGAATTGAACTGAGCAAGTCAAGTTACACATGTACATAAAAATGCACATGCACACGGAATATTAACATATCCCGTAATCCATCTCCAGTTCATGTGCATTTTTTTACAAGCTTTCATTTAACGTCTTGTTAGTTATTAGTAAGTTTATATTATGTTAAATCATTTCATTTATATTTATTGCGACAAAATAAATGTTTACAATAGGTAGATGTAAGTGATAATACAGTCTCAATGTAATTTTACCCATTTTGGGTGTGGCAATTTTACAATAGTGATATTGATAATACATACTTTACATTATAGGAATTTACCAAGTACAAAATAATTAATACAATGTCCATTGAAATTTTTACATTAAAACACACGAAGAAAGAAAGAATAATAATTAAATGGATTTCAATTGGTACATTATAAAAATAGAAAAATGTCATTTTATAATATATATTGAATTTATTAGTCAAACACATTTAAGCGAGATTTGAAAACTGTCTCCTTGCAGGCCACAATTTGTTTACTCTAAAATCATCTAAATGCTCGTTTAGGTCATTAGGGAAATTTTGATACTAAAAAGGTTTTAAGGTCCTTGAGAAACTTCTCATTCGGAAGAGTCTTCATTTCGTATGGCAATTTATTATATACTTTGACCGCATTTATTTTTGTGCTTCGCTTTAAGAGTTACTAGTTAGAATGTTTTGTACAAATCGTGTTCCATGTTAGCTACATGCAAGATTAAAAACCAGTTCCCGTTATCAGAATTGACTGCAATGTGGTACACAAAGATAAACCTAATGACAATGTAATATTAGGGTGGCCAAGAGCTTATCTGATGATGAATGTAGATGATGGATAGTGGTAATATTAGGGTGGCCAAGAGCTTATCTGATGATGAATGTAGATGATGGATAGTGGTAGGATAAACTTATGCACTCTCGATGCTCAGTAAAATTTGTGAGTTGTTAAATAAGAGATATGAAGCTATGGTTGATGCCAAGACAGACTAGATCGTTAAAATGATAATAAAAGAGAATACAAGAATAATTTAGAATATTTTTTCAGTATGCTCAACCATTCTGAAATTTAAAGGATCTATGGTCATATACAGGGTGTAACAAAACACCCTAGTAATACTTAAGGGGGTGCTTCAGACCATCAAACTGAACAACTTTCACTATGGGGCCAACATCGAGAAAAAATTAAAAAATCTGCTATCCCATACATTTTAGTCGAGTCGGTACTGCAGTTTTGTATGGGACAGCAGATTTTTTAATTTTTTCTCGATGTTGGCCCCATAGTGAAAGTTGTTCAGTTTGATGGTCTGAAGCACCCCCTTAAGTATTACTAGGGTGTTTTGTCACACCCTTGACCCTGTAGAGAACCTACAAAGTTGTACAGCGAGAATAAAACAATTAGAATTTGAAAAGTGGAAAATAAAAACCCTTATAGAACCAAAACTGTGACGGTCTGTGAGAGAAATTTTGACTCTGAGCCTATTTTTGTGTACCCAGCAACACGATAAAATTGATGGAAAAATTTAAAAACTATAAATAAAAAAGTTGGTTTTTGAAAATTATTTACCTAAAAATGAAGCTAAAATATGAATTCGGTCGAGAGGCTGAATGAATGTACGTAATAGTATAGTGAACTAAAAGAAACTGAAAAAAAAGAAAAAAAATCTAATAATTTTGAATAAAATGAGAGGCAAGAGGCAACCCTGACCGATTATTCTGTTTTTTTTTTCCACCAAAAATTTTTATCGTCTTTTAAAATAAAGCATAAATTGAAACATGTAAATTCTGATTTTCATCTATTTCTTACACTTATGTCCGAAGTTATGATCAAACAACAGGAGAACAGAGAATAATCAATAAAAGCTAAACTACAGATGCAGGTACACAAATCTTTCGCAGAAACTATTTTTAGACTAGTGACTAAAGAATAGAATGGCTAAAAATGTTAAGAACTTACAGACAAAAAAGTGGATTTTCAAAAATAATTACGTAAAATTTGAGGTTAAATATGGCACTTTTTAGTAAAGAGTCTCTATCTCAGTGATTAAGTGATTATGCACTGTAAATTATAGTAATTATTAGTTCAATATCAACACCTACCCATACGTAATAGTAAGACTGTCTAAAGTTGCCATACAAAGCTATAAGACCTATCAAAGTAGACATTTTCATCTAGTCCCATAGCTTTGTATGACAACTTTAGACAGTCTTACTATTACAGTATTGAACTAAGGCAAAGAACATGACAGTATACAAAAAGTTTTTTTTATATTAGTAATTTCGCAGGAATAGGGTTTTTATTTTAGTAATTTCGTACCCTACAACAATATCAAAACGGCAATCGGTAATCTTTTTTATAATTAAATAGTCCCGGGGCTACAGTAGGTACAAAAAAAGGCATAAATCAGCGGCGCGGCGCGGGTAGCACTGAGCAGTGAGCACGTGCGATGATGCGGTGCCCGCCGCCGCCCACTCCCCTCAACCCTTCCGCACCCCGCGCTCGTAGATCGGGGCCTAGCGCAGGAAGAATATTATTGAAAAAATGTTAATATACTAATGAGGGCGAAATTTTAATAGATTCTTAGTAATCCTGTTGTATTAAAGTGTATTGTAACTTGTAAATGGAAAAAGAGGAAGAGAATACTTTTCCGAAGTAAGTTATTGCCCAAAAATCATAAAACTATAATTGAAACGAAAATATTCTAGCTTCTTGTGCAAGACGATACATGTAATGAAATTAATACACACAAAAAGACAACAATTGTGAGACTATTATTCCTGCAGAAGTTATGGATTAAAAACGGTATTTTTATGTTTCTCCCTTCGTGAAATCGATAAATTCCTAGATACCGATCACCTCTATGGTAATTAGTATATACTAACATATACCAAAGGAATTTTGGAGAGAAACTTTTTCCGTCGAGAGCTATAAGTGATTTTTATGTTTAGGTATAAATACCTAACTTCCAAATAAAAAAAAACCTAGATACTTGTCAACCGTTATCTTTATACTTCACTTTATCACACTACAAAGTTTCAGCGAGAGACGATTTACTGTTAGGGTCGAACCCCTCCGGTGATCGGACTATATTGGAAGCATAACAGAAGTAACTATATTCAAAGTGAGAACGAACAATAGACTTGTACAACATAAGTAACACTCTTGGGTCAGCCCCCCAAAATGTTCTAGCAAGAGATTTAAGGATATTAAAGGCTCGTGAAGCTCGATCCCCCACGCAACTCACATGCTTAGTCCAGGATAAATTCCTGGTGAATACAACCCCAAGAAACTTGGCTTCATCCACAACAGGTAATAAAATATTATTGTAATAAATATGAGATAGTAAAATTCCAGATCTACTAAAAACAACAACCTTAGTTTTGTCTAAACTCACTGATAACTTTAAGTAGTTAAAAAAGTTGCTTAATTTCTGTAAAGCTAAATTAATTTTAGTCTCTACAAGTCGCATGCTGTTACCAGAACAATATATAGTCAAGTCATCGGCATATTGCAAATTTGATACTTCAGTACCCAAGATACTGTTCAATTTATGAATATATAAGATAAATAATAAGGGACTTAAAATTCCTCCTTGACACACACCTAAATAGGAACCTTTTGGCCCATATAAATTATTATTATGCTTAACATAGACTTTTCTTCCATTAAGAAAATTGAATATCCAATTAATTAATTTTCCAGGTAAACCAAGTGAATGCAACTCTTTGGCAAGAACATGATGATCAACATTATTGAATGCACCTACAATATCAAAGAAAACACAGACCATAAATTTGTTATTTGAAAAAGAATTGTGAATATCCAGATAAAGATTATTTAGGCTTTCAACAGCAGAGTGTCCAAATCTGAAACCAAACTGATTAAAAGGTAACAACCCTTTAGATTCTATATAAAATTCAAGTCTTTGTTTAAGAATTTGTTCACAAACTTTACCTACACAAGAAGTCAATGCAATAGGTCTATAGGAATCACAACTATCACCATTTTTCCCAGGCTTTAATATAGGAACCAAACAATCAACTTTCCATTCAGAAGGAATAACATCATTAAACCACAGCAAATTAAAAATGTCAAGAATTATTTTTTTACTAGAACAAGAGAGATTTTTCAATAGTTTATATGGAATGTGATCTAAGCCAAAAGCAGTGTCACGTCTGGAATTTAGAGCACTTGTGAATTCAGATAAAGTAAATGGTTTAATTAAAAATTCATTATCATTATTAACAAAAGATTCAATGTTAGTTGTAGTAACAATAGGTGAATCTGAGGTGTATTTATTTAAAAAATCCAAAATCCAACTAGAATTTGTAGATTTAGTTGTATATGAATCATTAAATGATTTATTAAATTTTCTGACAAATTTCCATATTACAGAGAGTGGAGTCTGACGATTAAAACGTTCACACAGAGCTAACCATGAAGCTTCTCTCTCCCTTTTCAAGGTAAGTTTTTTAACAGCTTGTTGTTTTTTAAAATTTACATAGTTTTCTAAAGTAGGGTCTGATTTGAATTTTAAATAGGCATTCTTTGAGTTCTGTACTGCAATGGTACAGTGATTATTCCACCATGGAAGACATGGTTTCCTTCTATTATGAAGATGATGGGAATTAGCAGGTCTAGAATTATTACTCTGATTGGATGGATTAGCTTCAGATGCACTACTCAACAAAATAAAACATAATGAAGTATAAGAATCTTGCAGATTATTAGGATTATAAGTAAAATTTTTTAAATAATTGTCAGCAATTTCCTTATACTTACACCAATCTACATTTATAAAACTTGGTCGACTGTAATTACCCTGACTAATATAAGCACTATCTGTGTTCACAGAAGCAGAACAAAGAAGACTTGTAATTGTGGGAAGATGATAACTCCCTAAGGGATCATCATGTACATTCCAGTTACAACGCAGTGATAGAGAAGGTGAAACTATAGTGAGATCTAAAGCACTAGGCCTCCAAGTATGGGAGCCAACAGTAGTCATTTGACCATCATTAAGAAAGCAAAGATTATTGTCTTCAATAATATCCTGTAAGAGAGAACCACGAGGATCTGTTGTATGGCAGCCCCACAAGGTATTGTGAGCATTAAAATCACCTGCAATTATCATGGGTTTGGGTATAGACTTGATTAGACTATCAAGATCAGAATATGTAAAATTACATGGAGAAGCTGAAGTGGGACTGTAAAAGCTAACTATTGATATAACTTCATTACGAAAATTTAATTGAATAGCTATATTTTGTAAAGAACTGTCATTATAAGTGTTAATCAAATTGTAACTTAAATTATTTTTTATTAGAATAGCAACACCATTGTGCTTGCTACCAATGTCAAGTCGTTCTATATTATAACTTTTAATTTTTATAGATTTACCTGGTTTAAGCCATGTTTCAGAAATAATAGCTATATGAATGTTATTGTTTAAAAGGAAATATGTAAAAGCATGTAAATTACTTGAAAGACTCTGAGCATTCCATTGGACTATATTTAAACAGTCCATAATGAGATATTACTTATGTTGTGTTTTGTTATTATTTTTACTGAATGTGTTCATTAAAACATCTTTTACATTTTCTGTAGTAATCGGAGTGGGATTATTAGTATCTTTGTTAGCTGTAATTAATGTTATTACAGACGATATTAAAAGATTCATAAATTTGTCAGATTTTAAGAGTGATAGTAAGAGATCTTGTTTTGGATTCAATGATGGGAAATTATGATTAAAAAGTTCAGCATAAGTGGCGTTGTGTGTTTTAATTTTATTTTCTTCATTCTTTTGTTTTTTAACAGGACATGTCGGAGATATAGCGATATGATTGCCTTCGCAATGAACACATTTGGCATCAGCAGTATTTTTCGTGCATTCTTTAAAGTTATGATCATCACCACAAATAGAACATCTTTGTTTGTTTTTGCAAAACTTTCCAATGTGGCCAAAACGCAGGCAGCGCAGGCACTGGCTCACAGGGGGAGTATAAGGTCTAACTTCAAAGTACCATGAATTTATGTCAATATTATCGGGTAAAGTCGGGCAGGCAAATGTGATAGCTACTGATTGTGTAGGAACTAGGCAAGGATTTCCGTCTTCATCACGCACACGCCGCATGAAGCGGCGCACTGATACCACGTCACGGGAGCTAGAGATTCCATTGTAGATGTTTTTATTGGACATGTAAGTGGGAACATTAGTTATTACACCTGTTGTTTCTGTAAGTTTTGCAGGAATGGTTGCCTTAATCCTCAATTCCTTTAATGCTTTAGTATTATTGAGGGCGGCATTGGCCAACCCTGGTCGCTCAAAAATAGCAGCTATTTTGAATTTATTAATTCGTTTAAGGCGTTTAATTCCTTTGTTTTTTTGCTTTAAGGAGCTGCCAAGGCCCATCAGGTCTCGCTCACCAATTGGAGTTTTTTCATCCGCACTTTCATAGATTACAAGATATTCAAAGTTACCTCCATCCTCTGGATACTGTCGAATGTAATTTTCTATCTTGAAAACACTGTACTTATCCGTCTCCTCCTCACCCGAATCCTCAACATCACTACTGTCCCGCCGGCCATCTCCGGGGCCAGTTTCCTCCACTTTGTGGCGTTTATGCTTACGCCCGCCCATTATGGGCCACACACAACTATTTTCTCCAGGAAAATAAAATAATTTTATTAAAAGTTTTCAAAATAGCGCGCTCACTCTTGCAAGGTTTCCCGCCTTTTTTTCTATACGAGTTTGATTTTTTTGACATTTGACAGCTCAAGTTTTCTTATTGCCAGTTCAATTTCAGATTTTGCCTTATAATCAAAGTGTTTTTATATTTCTTTTAGTCAAATAGTAGTTTTGTATCACCTAAAGAATAAATTAGCATAAGAAATATAGTATTATATCATAAAGAATATGTTTCAAAAGATTTTTGTTTTTTTTATAACTCATTTTTTACCCTCATTTCGGGGAAAGATAATTTTGCAGCGTTTGACATAGACTCGCCTATACGGTGGCGTCATCTATAGATCTTGTAGTAAAACAAAAAAATAACGCTCATTGAAAAACCACATCAACGAAAAAGAAAAAAAAAAGTCAAATTGACAGTGACACTGACAGTTCCTAATAAATCATAACTTATTTTCATTTTCATGTTTTCTTGAAAGTGAAATAAATACATAATTACGATGAAAAGTGAGTAAAAATATGCATTTATTAAATATTCGCGAACTATTATAATTTTAAAACCATCACCGTACCTTGTTCTAAAGGTCATTCCGTACAATTTCTTTTGTCGAACTCAATTTTAACATTTCTTCCATCAATTTAACTTCCCATAACTCTCTAATAATTACAGAATCATCACAACCCAAACAATCATGAATTCTTAAGAAATGTAGTTAAATACAGAACCATGGACTTACGTATGAAAAGCATCCTATCGTGGTTATTCCGGCGGCCGTGGTTCGGGCTGCCGCTCGGCATATGGGTGGTGGTGTCGATGGTGTACTACTGGTGGCTGATATCGCGCATCAGCATCCTGGAGACGCAGAACAGGGTGTTCAGGACACAGCTGAAGATGTCACAGAGTGCCATGAGACAGATGTCCGTTGATTCTTCTACTAGTTATCAAGTGCCTGAAGTTCGTATTTGTTTAATATATTTCTTCATCATCATAAGCTTTTAACCTCAAGAGCTCTATGTTAATAAAAAACCCACGCATGGAAGAGTACCAGAGTAAGACAGGCCGCGCGGAACAGATGTCGTCAAGAAATAAATTAAAATCTCTAACTTTTGCTTACCAATTCAAGTTTTGTTTTCTTTTTTATGCTTTCTACACTTATTTAGGTTGTAGAAATAAACATAAAATTCACGCCATTACCATTTATGAACTGAAAATATAAAAAGATTACAAGGGAAAGCCAGGACTCCGTGCTAAAAAAATTTACCTAGATGGAATTCTGACTTTTGTTTACTACTTCTTTCTTTCTTTACGGGACCACAGTTAAATTATCCTGCTTCGAATACAAGGAAATTGCCCATTTTCAAAGACAAAAATCGATTTTTGAGTGAAATCCCCATTGAGCATCGGCACTTCCCTACAACGAGTTACATAAATTCGCTCGTTGTCCTTCACTATTGGCTTACTCCTATTATAAGGTCTTATGTCGTAGAACATTCCAAGGAGAAAGAAACCTTCGAATTATTCAAATAAGCCTTAATTTAGAACCTCGACTCCGGGTGATGACATAAAGGTCAACGTTATAGTGAGGTTTTTGCGTGGTACGGCCATACCATAACGAAGATGTCATAGTGAGGTCCACCAGGTTAACATCCCATAACTCAGCCGTCTTAACGATTTTGGGCGCCTGCGAGCACAAATCAACCCCGCCGGACCAGAAGTACAATCGGGAAGTACCATCAATGGTACAGTTGGCACTGTATTGTATCATTAGTACCATTACGTAATAGTACTAATGATACTGCTGGTCAATGGTACAAGTGGCACTCGGAACTTTTATTAATGAAGCGGCCAAGTGCGAGTCGGACTCGGGTACGAAGGGTTACGTACCGTTTAACGTTTTAACGTTTCTTCTATGGGGACCCCCTTTAATTTTTTAACTTTATTTTACGAGTTTTTCCCAGTGGTCAGATTGGTGGTCAGGCTAGTGTAACCAACGGGAATTGTTTTCCCGTTGATCAGATTTATTTGACAGCTGGAATTTATGGGCGGACAGCGGAGGCTTCGTAATTAAATAGGGTTCCGGTTAGCACCCTTCGGGTACGGAACCCTAAAGAGAACATCGGTAGGTAGAGGGGACTAAATGTTTCAATATTCAAACTTCACAAATGCAAATAAAGCCGGGTATTCATTTGGCAACATTTATTTATAAACATGTTTACCGTAAACACACGGTAGTACATATAATAGTCTGTGGTAAACACTGTTTCTGTAACATTGACAGTCCTCACTTGTCAGTTGTAGCTAGCAAAGGTAGCTAGGATGTTCCCGAGCAGATAAAGTTAAAAAATTAAAGGGGGTCCCCATAGAAGAAACGTTGAAACGTTAAACTGTACGTAACCCTTCGTACCCGAGTCCGACTCGCACTGCTTACATAATTATATTCATACATATTAACATCCTTCTTTGTCATATTTAACTCTGCAGCAATCTCTGCCCAAGCATCATTTTTTTTTGTAGTCTTTATTTGATGCATCCCAGAGAATGCTACGCTGTTGAAAGAGCTCTATGACTATGAACATAGAAATCTGGTTGTTCGACCAAACTACTTCCATGTTTAAAACACGCGCAACACTTGTGCTCCCCACTCTGAGCGGGGAACACGGCAACATGTTTCATCATCTTTGTTTACGGAATGTTTATAACCATGTTTACAGAGATGATGAAACATCGTGAAACATGTATATAAACAGTGTTTATAAACAAATGTTGCCAAATGAATACCCGGCTTTAAGTCCTACGAGTATTAAGTGCCAGTTGTACCACTGATGGTACTACTGACACGATCTAGTGCCAATTGTACCATTAATGGTACTACTGGCACCACCTAGTGCCAACTGTACCATTGATGGTACTTCCCGATTGTACTTCTGGTCCGGCGCGAAATCAACCTCCATTACCAACAAAAAAGTGTACAACATTTTATTATTCTTATCGAGCGAGCTTTATCTCTAAAGAGATAAGCTCCTACTAAGATACTTAATAGTTTAATATTAAACCAAACCGAATTTATGCCCATTGTTTTACCCAGTTTGCTTGCCAATGTTTTCCACCAGCAAGGCAGTCCAGTTACAAATCAAACATAAATGCTTAAATGTTCCAATAGTAATAGCAAATACATTCTCTTAGCATGCAAGAATGTTTGAGCATTTACTCATGTAAACATTTGTTCGCAGATACCTGACATAGCAGGGTCTCTATGTGAAACCATCCATATATCACTGGTATGCATGGGGAAGTGCACCCGGCACATAACGCCGATGCTCAAGTCTCTGCTGCACCACCGTCAGAACCCGCTGCACTTTCATCTTATTGTAGATGCCACTTCGCAGCACACCATCAGCTTATTGTTCGATACGTGGGACTTACCTGATGGTGCGTTTGTTCTTAATTTTTTTTTTAACACACTTATATTACCTTCACCTGTATGTGACTAACAAACTAACTCACTAAGCATGTTACAAAATCTAGGAAGTCGATTTTAACTCAATCTCTATTTCTTTTCTCTCTATTTGTCATATCAATTTTAATAATAAATAAATATCTTGGACATTGTCACACAAATTATGTAGTCACATTTAAAGTACCAGAATCTAGCCTGGACTTGTATTATGATGACTAGACAACAATATAGAATCCATACATAGATACTAACATCCATGACTTGGGTATAAATATTCATATTCATCATACAAATATTTGTCCCTTATGGGATTCGTCCCCACGACCCTTGGCACAGCAGGCAGGTTCACTACTGACTGTGCTATCGGGCCAGCAAAATCTTTGCAAGCATATTCGGATGAAATTACAATAATTTGGTACCATCGAGCTCACTCCCCATCACACTGGGCAGAGTTTCGGTACTACTTAGTGAAACGTGGATGTTCTGAGGTTTCAGAATATCTCTGACTACCCCCTCGGGGAATATAGTCGTGAGCATATGCATGGTACCATTGAGTGGATTTGATGGAGGAGTTTTTAGTGCAATTAGTGCATGGTCTTATATCATTAATATGTTACCAATGCAATAAATTTTTTTCTGATTTCAGTTAAATACACATGCTATAACGCTCAAGATCGCCTGGCGCAAGTGCGGTGGATTCCAAACAGTCATTATTCTGGTGTCTACGCATTTGTCAAACTGTTGTATCCGGAAATACTTCCGCAATCGTTGAAGAAAGTGATCGTTTTGGATTCAGACTTGACGTTTTTGAGTGATATAGCCGAGCTGTGGGCTATGTTTGGGAACATGACCGATGATCAGGTAAGAAAAAAATCCAGGGTGAAAAAAATTGTGATTGTGTACATTTTTTTTATTTATAATTTAAATGGACTCTTGCTTGTGCGTTAGCACTGCATTTCCGCCAGTGTCAAGTAGTTTATTGGGAGAATCTATCCCAATCTCAGGGATTGTTTTTGGACAAGAACAAGAAGAAATTGAGGAATGTGGAGCCTCGTGGCAGGCACAAACGCGACGCGCGAAACCACGCGAGACGTTGTACATTTTTAGTTGAACATAACATAAAATATTATTTATTTGCACACCAACTTATAACAAGCATGAGAATGGTGCAAAGGCCGATCTTATCACTAAAAGCGATTTCTACCAGACAACCATTGGATGGACTAAATGTGAGCATTGCTACTACTACATTCTTAAACAAAAAGTTGGTAGTTGTCGAAATTTTTCGTACCACCCCGAAAGGAATTAAGGTCGTGAGTTTATGGATGCATGATGTATATATGTAACCATTAGATGAATAAACTGTTTAAAGAGACAAATGCATTTTAATCAAATAGATATTACAAAAAAAAAATTATTTGTATGTTTATTTCATAGTTGTAGTAGAGTTTCTGACCACCCTTGATGGGAATATGGTCGTAAGTTTAAGTATGTGTGTTTAAAAGGAACAGTGTTTCCTCTATCTTTTCTTTTATCACATCCAACTGTCAAATTACAGCTAATAGGTCTGGTAGAGAACGAAAGTAACTGGTACTACGATTCCTCGCGGTGGCCAGCCCTAGGCCGAGGTTACAACACCGGTGTGATGCTCCTAGACCTCTACAAGATACGCTTGAACAACTGGACGTCCCTCTGGCATGATGCTGTGAGCGAGAACTTGAATAGATTGAAGCGCACTGCATTGGGAGACCAGGACGTTATAAATGCTATAATAAAGAAACAGCCGAGCCTTGTGTTTAATGTCAGCTGTCAGTATAACGTGCAGATGTCCACGAAGACGCTGGCCAAGAGTTGTTATGGTGAAGATAAGGATAATGTTAAGGTTAGTAATTTATTACTAGACCCCATAATCTTGACGCATTTACTTCACGGTAGGTAGGGGACAAAATGAGACACTAACTTTAGGAAAATTATGACTTGGTAAAAAAATATAAAAAGATGACACCTTTTGTCATTTCGCTCATCTAGTACTACAAAGACGGAATTGTCACAAAATGCAAATATGAGTTAATGATTCCAGAATGTTCCAAAATGTTCAATATGTATGGTGTTACGAAGTCGTTTTTGTTGTTCAACAAATGAGCGTAAGACAGCGCCACTGTCTTTGTTGCACCGGTACAAAAATTGACTCGCCCAGTAGGCCTAGCATGCCACCCCCGAGAAAACGACAAAAATCGAGACGTGCCTCCATCTTTATTATTTTACGTATGCCAAAAAGAGCGCGCATGACGGTTTTCTCGTTTAAACGCTTTGTCGTGGGTGGCATGCTAGCCGCGCTGAGTGTAACGACGCCACATTGATCAGTTGCGCGGGACGCTCCGTGACGGTCAGTCTGAATGACAGACATTTACGTCTTTGTAGTACTAGATGAGCGATTTATCTTCTTTTTAGTATCGACTATATAAATCTTGGCTTCAATGCGACAAGATAAGGGGTCTATTCATTACTATGGTAGTTTGTATCACTTGTACAAACCAAGAATCCTATCAGCGGGAACCTAGAATGACATACGTCTGAATGTGTGAGTAAGAAAACTTTACTTTTCTTGGTATTCAAATTTTCGATAGACCCCGTTCCTTATCAGAATAAAAAGAATACAACAATCTCGAAACTGAAATTACCAGTAAACGCAATTTTCCGCAACATTACATTTCGAATTTTACTGGTCTGGCTTTATTAATTAAATTTACTGCCTTTCTGCGATGGAGAGAGAGGCAGATAGAATGCTTCATTAATCACCTATCACTCTAGACTTCGACCCCAACAACCAACATTCTAATAAATTAAAATGCACTTTATTTTCACCAGAGTATGTTTTAATATGGCGTAAGACCTACGCCTGTATAAAATTACCATTTAGAAAAAATATGGATTAAATGTATTGACTTGTTATGAGAATGTGTAGAGAAATAAATAATTTTTTTACTATAATCACCGTGTTTAATTTTCATTATCATTACTTTTTTATCACCCCTAGTAAAAATAAATTTTTATAGTAGTTAATTAATTAACTCAGTTGCACTATCAGTTCCCTGTATCTGTGACCAAATTTCTGTAACATTTGTCAGGGTTATAGCTGATGTCAATAGCACAGGCAGGTATTACCTGCCTTTTAGCTGTATCTATCAATATTATGATCCATGTATACATAGCCTAGCAAATATTATTCTATAAATAGTACCTAATTCATAATGTACAATGGTATTTTTGTGTGAATTTAATAAAATTTTATTCTTATTTATTTTGTAGATAATACACTGGAACTCTCCAAGTAAACACAACATTAGTATAAGGGACGCAGAATACTTCAGAAACATTCGTCTGTCGTACGTCAACTTCGATGGAAACCTATTGAGGGAAAAACTGCATCGGTGCACTCTATCCGAACCAGTCACGTATAAGGTATTCA
The DNA here is from genome assembly GCA_922987775.1 of Agonopterix subpropinquella. NCBI lineage: Eukaryota > Metazoa > Arthropoda > Insecta > Lepidoptera > Depressariidae > Agonopterix > Agonopterix subpropinquella. The sequence continues at coordinate 15,248,723 of OV277709.1, read as the reverse complement.
TATTATACTATCCAAAAATGTTATACATTAACAAGATTGTGCACTACAGTGCTGGCAACGAGACCAGTAAGATTCCCAGAACACTTGTGTGTCCCTTTCTAACTAGGGTGTTGGCAACACGTTAGAAAGAGACATACTGGTGTTCCGAGGCGAAACATTTCCTTGGTTGTCAGCCTACAACAACATTGAAAGAGTTTGGTCCACTTAAAGAATACTATATACAATGTTCTTGCTACTATCTTAATCGTTATCCTTTTGCCCTTATCTATCTGCTATCAGCTATAGAATAACCCTTGCTCGCTGTTTCTCTAAAAGATGATATCTGTGGCACAGGTCCGGCACTCTATAGAACGTTTATGAATTTCGAAATGGCTTCTGCACATGCTCACTTAAACTCACTTTGTGCAAACTATGTCCATGACATTGCGTGTAGGGTTGAAAGCCGCGCTCTGCATTTAACATCATCTACATTTCGATACTTTTTATTGTTCGTTCTGTTATTAAAAATAGTAATTGAGCTAAATCTAAACTATTATAAAACAGTAACAGAAGTGTGTCTGTACATTGAAGATATTTACAAAAAAAAGTTACGATATGGTTTTTAGGTGTCCCTGATTCCATATCAGTAATTTATGGATTTTTTTTCTGTCTGTTTGTTTGTTTGAACGAGCATCACGCAAAAACTACTGAACCGATTTTGATGAAACTTTTTTGTTTGATAGCTTATGATCTGACTTAAAATCTGGTAGGTATATAATTTGTGCGGACGAAGTCGCGGGTTAACACTAGTAGGTAATTACTAAATATGTGAATTTAGCGTTATTTTTCTAAGTTTTTTATGTACTAAAAAGACATAATTTTATGTAGTCAAATCCAACGGGTGCGCTCGCCTGACTACACTCCCTTGCTCGGCTCTCCTAAAGTGCCCCCAGAAAGTGTGAGGTGAGGTGGGGTATCTGAAGTCAGAGGGAGGCGGGGACTGGCCGTTCTGTATGTAGAGCTATAATACTATTACCTTTTCTGTGTCTGGGTCTAGATGTGAATCGAAAAATATATAGGCTGATGATGGTAACGTTTTTTCAGATGAACCACTCGGACCTCTGCATCAGTTTCCGCGCGGCGCAGCGTGTGAAGCTCCGCACTCACGTCTACTACATGGACTATAGCTACATGAACATAGACAATTTTGACGTCACGCTGGTGCTCCAGCTGTCTATGGACAGGCTGCCGTTCCTGGAGAGGCTTGTTAAGTATTGGGATGGTAAGTATGACATAATAGCTGTAATTACATACTTAAATGCGTTACTTAAGGGGGTGCTTCAGACCATCAAACTGATCAACTTTTCCTATGGGACCCACATTGAAAACACGAAAAAAGAATTGCCGTTTTATAAAAAACATCAATCGCTGCTCGACCAAAATATATGGGATAGCTGATTATTTTTTCCCGATTTCAGCTTTGGCCCCGTAGTGAAACAGTTTGATGGTCTATAACACTCTGTTTAATATGTAACGCAGCATTTAATTTTACATCATGTATAGTTGAAATTGGCAGTTGAAATAAGTAATAATAAAAATGTTTATTGTTTCACAAAAACATGGATTACAAAGAAACTTATAGTCATAATTAAGTACACAATTAGGTTTACAAACAGATTTCCGCTGATACTCAAAAAAGAAACCTGTCCTTCGAGTACCAGCAACCTTCCAGTAGCACAGATAAATTACATGAGTAATGCTAAAAAGAGAAGAAAATATAGGTATGTATTAATATTGAAATAAGTGCTCAACTATAGAGCGAAAAAATGATACATATTTTTTTCTAGCTAGTTCGATTTGTTGTGATGCCACGGGAAAACTACTGAAACGATTATCATGCACATAGACATTATACTTTTTTTTTTCATCGATATGACAGACCCTTACAAATTGTCTATATAAAAGTTTTTTTTTTTTTGCCTACTTTATTAGTCGTTTTTGTTTTGCAGGTCCATTGAGCGCGGCCATTTACTTGGCGGACTGTGATCTGAACAAGTTGGAGAGTTTCATACAGGACTGGTCGGCTACGCTGAGCACGCGCAGGAATATTGGCTACCACCTCGTTTTTAAACACGATGCTGTGAGTTTCAAATTAGGGTCTTGTGTCAGGATCTTTCTCAATATTATGCTGATGGTTTTTTTGAGGAAGATCGGAGCGCGAGAAAAAACTCGGTCTATTCAAAAAAACCGTCAGCTTATTAAGAATGGCCCTATAAAAACTAAGAGAGGTTTCTTTTGGTGCGTTTTTATGGGCGAAAGATATGAAAAACTATTATCCTAAAGTAACACATCATTTCATTCTAAAACCAAATAAAAATGTTGACTCGAATGTTTGTAAAGATTCGCGTAAAGCGACTGTATTAAACATGTCTTTTTTTCGTCTCGGTAAAATTAACGTTTGTATTCAGCACAATTATTCATACAAAGCGCGCGTTTTAACATCAGAGTTTCTGATTTGACTAATTGTCAAATAGCCTATTAAGTTTAATTTCAGCGTAGATTTGAACTATTATTTATTTCTCACGGTTAAAGGATTTTTTACAGTGTCGTGTTTTACGCTCATTCGTTTACATTGTATTTATGTGTTTGCAGGTGCATTACCCAGTGAACTATTTGCGGAACGTGGCGCTGTCGAACGTGAACACGCCGTACGTGTTCCTGATGGACGTGGACTTCGTGCCGATGGAGGGCCTGTACGAGCACCTGCGCTCCGCCACGAGGCTCATTAACCCTTACCCCCTCAAACAAGTCAGTTATACCTGCACTATAATCCTGTTAACAATGTCAATTGACAACATTTCATTTGTTTAACCACCTGTTTTTAATGAAAAATATAAAAAAAGTTAAAAAATAAGAGATAGGTATTTTTCCGATTTACTTTTTAACCGATATTTCTATTTTTAATTTACTTTTGAATTTTCTAAAAAACGTAGGCCCGCAATAAAATTAAAAATAAAAACTGTCAAATACCAAGCCAAGCAGGCAAAGGAATAAAATCTCATTAAACCTCTATTTTATTTTTCAGTATTTTTCAAATAACTTGAGAAATAATGGATAGAAAAATCGGATAATTTTGATATAAGCTTTGAATCACATTATCTCCAAATGGTTTTCTAATTTTGGTACCTTTATTAAAATGAAATGTTGTCAATTGTAGTTGTATATTATCCACACAAACAAATCAGTGATACTTGCACTATTATCCTCTCAAAATGACACTTGTACCTATTGACCGTAAAATTATGCATCTACAGGGTGTAACAAAACACCCTAGTAATACTTTAGGGGTTGCTTCAGACCATCAATCTGAACAACTTTCACTATGGAGCCAACGTCGAGAAATAATAAACAAATCATTTGAGTCGAGACGGTACTGCAGTTTTATATTAAAGAGCGGATTATTTTGGCTCCATAGTGAAAGTTGTTCAGTTTAATGGTCTGAAGCCCCCCTTAAGTATTATTAGGGCATTTTTTTTTTTTTTTTTTTTTTAGGGCATTTTGTTCCACCTTGTATTTCTTTTTTGAACGAAATGTTATTATAGTGAATGTTGTTCATACAACGTCGCCAGGTGCCAAAATCTTGCCGCATGTTCCTTTTCCATTATCATTTTTGCTATAACTTTTTCTACCTACGTGTTTGGGAAGTAAATGAGGTGACATCGGAAGGAGACTGATCTAAAGAACTGGAAAAACTAGGGTTGCCAGGTTTAAAAATGACTTCTTCATTCTCCATTCTCAAACGATTTTGATAAAAAAATAGGCTTCTCAAAATTCACAACTGATCCTTACGATGTCTAAATTAGTTTTTTTCTATAAAAGACTCCTCCATCCCGTCTAAAAAAGTGTAATATTTCTCCTAACCAGTGTCTAGTAGTGCCAGCCTTCGAGACGCAACGTTACCGAGCGTCGCCGCCGCGCAACAAACCAGCGCTACTGTCGCGCCTAGAGCGACGAACCAGTGACGTCACCGGCATCAAGGGCGACGTCGCTCCCTTCAGAGCACACGAGTGGCCGCGGGGACATCGAGCCACCAACTACTCGCGCTGGAGCCACGCCTCGGCGCCCTACGAGGTACTACATACATACAGACACACAGAGCGACCACGTGGCTCCTTCAGAGCACACGAGTGGCCGCGGGGACATCGAGCCACCAACCACACGCGCTGGAGCCACTCCTCGGCTCCCTACGAGGTACATACATGTTGTACGGGCGTTAGTCCACTTCGCGTGCACACAATACATGGTGGACTTCACACCATCATCATCAGACTATCATCGTCCACTGCTGAAGATATGCCTCTCCCTCTCGCGGCAAGACTCACAAGACCACACATACGCTTCAGAATTTTTTCTTCTGCGTATGTAGATTTCGTCACGATGTTATCCTTCACCGTTTGAGAGTAATCAGTTCGATATTAAATACAGTATAACTTGTATGCATGGCGTATGTGCATATATTGTTCACAATAGTGTTGCAAAGTAAACCTTATTCCTTTGTCATTTAATAATAGCATGATTTTGTGAATTGACCTTTGGACATCTCTCGTGGGCGGAGAGATGAGGATGCAGTGGTGGTTACAGTAGAGAAGTGAAAGGTTTTGGGTCTCAGTGTGTACTCGTTTATTACAGCATTTATTCCTCAATTTGTGTCCTACTGCAGTTCCCTATTGGTTGATAAACCGCAGAGTAAAATGAACATGTGGATATACGGGTATCCCCCACTTGACCCATTTTACACTTTATAAACATAACGTATTATTTGTCTTGCAGGTGGAGTGGGAATCAGATTACGAGCCTTACTTAGTTGTACACAGATCTGTTCCTAAATACGATATCAGATTTTCTGGATTTGGTTGGAATAAGGTACGCATACATTTTATTAATCAGCTTATTTCGTTGAACGTAATACGATTACGAGTTAGGTATTTTCCGATTCCTATTTAGCTTTTTGGCCAATTCTGATTACCAAATGTAAACCCAGTAAAATTAGGCTGAAATATACTATTCCGGAGTTTTGAAACTTTTTTAAACGTTCCTTTGGTACGTAATATTGAAGAAAAAAAAAGTCAGTTTTCAGTTTTTCGCTTATTTTTTGAAATGTGCAAGTCATATCGAAATGTTTTGTATATACAAATTAAACTTGATAAAATTTCCTACGAAATAAGTGGTATGCATTTTTGTCATAGGATTAACCTTTGAGGGCTACAGGGCCGAGAAAGTAACAGCATTTCAAAAATTATGAAATTTGTATGGCGACCCTCATGAAAGTTGAAGATAAAAACAAAATGACTTCATATTCTTATTCAGCAACCCCGAAAACCCCCAGATGCAAATTTTCAGTCGGTTCAGGGAACCCTTAAAAGCTGCATTGGCGTTTGAAATTTCCATATCAGCCATATTGGATATCGTAATTTTGTTTTTTTTTTTCACCGCCAACCAAATCTGACCAGGCTCCTCTATGACATTTGTTCGAGGTCCATAACCCTATCTGTCATAGTTTCCGCGGGCCGTTGTCCTCATCAGTCAGGAGTCGACCTTCTGAGGAAGTTCTATGTGGGCAGCTAGATTAGTTAGTTTGTTCCTCATTCAGTTTGAGGAGCATGTACATTGTACAGTACACTAATGGTGTTACAACGTGATGGTGCAGGTGTCGCACATAGTGTCGCTGCGCGCCGCGGGCTACCGCGCGCTGGTGCTGCCCGGCGCCTTCGTGGTGCACACCACCCACGCGCCCTCCCCTGACATCACCGCCTTCCGCGCCGACCCGCACTACCGCATGTGAGTACCTGTGACACGAGAGACGACACCGACGGTCGGTCACCATCACAAGATGGTGACCGTCAACAACAACAACATCAACAATCATCAACAACATCAACTTGTGTTGATGAACACTTGTGAACTTTATTCTTATAGAAATAAAGGTGAAAAATGTTAAATTCTCGGGGTCAAGTAGCGAGTAAGTGTTGACCTTATCTGACAGCACCGCATCGCCTTTTCCTGTCGCTCCATCCTTTTCTGTCACTCAGGAACGTCATTTGCTAGAGCAAATAAGGTAGACGGAACGCGATCGAAAGCCGCAGCACCGCCGCGCGCGATCGCGTTCCGTCTACCTTATTTGCTCTACTTTTATTTGCAGATGAGGTTCAACCCTTACCATGCTTTCCGTGCTGGAGGTAATAGTTCGATCCCCGTCTAGACCGTCGCGACGCGTAACACTTTTTAGGAATTTATGTACAATTTGTGTACTAGGTTTTTGGTGATGGAAAACATCGAGAGGAAATTAAACATATCCCTAAGTTAGGTTCAGCGGTTTAGCCGTGAAAATGTAACAGAAACATAAGTATTAATAATATTAAATATGGATTAGTGTGAATATTGTTGGTGAAATTGGTAGTTGTAGCAAATGTGAGAATGGAACGTAGCAAGAAGGATGGGAGATTGAAGACAGATACATCCTACTAATATTATAAACGCGAAAGTTTGTAAGTATGGATGTTTGTTCCACTTTCACGCAAAAAACACATAGGGTATTATAATCCGGGTAACGCCAAAGAGATTATACCTAAAGGAATAGAGTGAGCCATACCATTGCAAGCATGAGTGCTGTGTTTGAGTGTGTGGTGTCAATTAGTATGGACAAAAGATGACCAAGTGACATTTGCCCCTATGTTTCCGGTTACTTTTCATGCACACTAGCATAAAAAAGAAGTGGACAGCCGCATAAACAAACTTTTATAGTTCCATCTCCTTCTACTATTAAAAGAACGTCATAAGATAAAAGAGACTAACTACAATCGTAAATTGATGCGGTCTCTATGCTTTAGAATAAAGAGATAATTCCTCTGAGGGTAGGTACAGACGAAGTCGCGGGCAACAGCTAGTATGTAATAAGGATGAAAGATGCGCGCCGAATGAGCAGGATGAAAGACAAAGTGCGTATGTGCAACTAGGATGGAAGATGAGGATGACGTAGTATAAAGCTGGAAGGAAGAGGGTCTCTTCTCTTTTCAAGACGGACGAACGACGTGAGCGCTTAAGCCATTCATTAAAAATATGGAATAAGATGTAAGAAGATAAATTCTAAGGAATAAATTAAGCAAGAAAACTTGGTTTAACTTGAAAATATATCACATAAATATAATAAATAATAATTATTGCAGCTGCCTAGCGTTACTGAAGCAAGAGTTCCTGGATGATCTGAAGAGGAAGCACAATGTTACCTTCGACGAGCCTTCCAAGCCCGACTCCCTTTATCTAGCTCAAGCCAAAAGTCTTCTACTCAACCAGGCGAGAGATACCGGATAAGTGTGCAGAAAATATTTACTACCAGCGGCATATTTACTAGTAGGTTGTGCTTGACGAGTACAGACGGCTCATTTTCACTTTAAAAATAAAACGGAAAATCACTTCCTCCATGGATGTACGGATTTCTTTTGAAATCCTATACTCGTAATTACCTCAGTAACAATATTCACTACCTTAGGGTTAATGGTTAGTAGTCAGCGAACTTGTAACCTTTAAGATAGAGAATGAAAGAGGTTAAGAGATAGTGCGCACGAGCAACTTTTGTCTCCGTAACTAATTTGTCTCTCACATCAAGTCTACGGGTTTGTATGAAAAGTCTCCCGTCTGTCGCGTCGCTACATGCGCGCACTTTCATACAAACCCGTAGACTTGAGACAAATTAGTTGCAGAGACAAAAGTTGCTCGTGCGCGCTATCTCTTAAAACAATTGCATCCATGTACGGCTAGCATGCCACCCACGACAAAGCGAAAAAACAAGAAAAACTTGATGCGCGCTCTTTTTGGCATACGTAAAATAACAAATATGGAGGCACATCTCGATTTTTATCGTTTACTCGGAGATGGCATTTCGTTTTTTGAAATGAAAATGACCCAGACATCAAATTAAAGATTAAAAAATTTGTCTCGTATAGGACTTGAACCCGCAACCTGCTAAACCGGGGCAGTGCTTCAGTCCAATTATTGTTATGCTTAGACTAATTATATCGGGACGCGTAACCACGTGTCATTCTACTAACAAACTTTCTGCCACTTTTTGCGGGGGGCGAGGTAACATGTTATCCGCAACATTGGATTTTATTCCCTATGACTTTAGATTCTAATTTTGAATGTTCAAAATCATGAAAAGTAGTCTCGTGTAAACCCCAAACGTTCTAAGTTCAAAATTATTGTTTCGCTATTATAGGCTGTCTCGTTTAGTGATAAGGTATAAAATTGCGTGTAAATGCGCTAGATTAATTGATCTAATACCGTGGCAGAGGGGAAATGCTACCGCAAGGCCGGTCCGGATATAATTAGTCTAAGTTGTTATGTACAGGGTGTAACAAAACACCCTAGTAATACTTAAGGGTGTGCTTCAGACCATCAAACTGAACAACTTTCTCTATGGGGCCGACATCGAGAAAAAAATAAAAAAATCTACTGTCCCATACATTTTAGTCGAGTCTGTACTGCAGTTTTGTGTGAAACAGCAATTTTTTTTTCTCCTTTTTGTCTCCATAGTGAAAGTTGTTCAGTATGATGGTCTAAAGTTTAGACCCCCTACATACTGTCTACCCGTCTACTACATACAATCTATTCTGTGACAAAAGAGATCCAAAATGGATCGAAATTTTCAAGTCTGGCTTAGCGGCTAAATGTGATAAATAAAACAAAACACGTTTTTCCATGGTATCGGAATTCGTATCAACCCTTAGACAATTTAATAGGCACGAGTTACTCGTGTCATTCTACTAAGAAACATTTCTGCCACTTTTTGCGGGGGGCGAGGTAACATGAAATCCGCAACATTGGATTTTATTCCCCATAAGTTTAGATTCTAATTTTGAATGTTAAAAATCATGAAAAGTAGTCTCGTGTGAACCCCAAACGTTCTAAGTTCAAAATTATTGTTTCGCTATTATAGGCTATCTCGTTTAGTGATAAGGTATAAAATTCTGTGTAAATGCGCAAGATTAATTGATCTAATACCGTGGCAGAGGGGAAATGCTACCGCAAGGCGAGTTCCTATTAAATTGTCTAAGTATCAACCGTGCGATATTAAAGGCGCCAGCCAACATTTTTTATAGGGAAGCTAGAAATATTTATTATTCTTATAAAAAAACAAAAAAGTACATTTTTATTATTAATAATTAAGTTATTGTATTCCAATAATCTTATAAGTATTTTAAGTTTATTAGTACATATTAACTAATTATCATCAAGCACTTAGAATAACCCAGTACGTATCTAGACGAACGTAAGTACGTATCTAGACGAACGTAACGTAAGTACCATCGAAAAAGCTTTACATTATACATATTAAATAATAAGTTAATAATAATAGTTCTAAATCTAATCTTAGGTGCTGTTTATTTAGTTTATTTTTAAATTGTGTATTTTAGTTTAGTTTTACTATATAGGTAATTATAATTACCAGTGTTTTGTTGTGCATGCAAATAAAAATATTTTCTTTCTTTCTTTCTTTCTTTCTTTCTTTCTTTCTTTCTTTCTTTCTTTCTTTCTTTCTGTTTAAACAGAAGTGACGTGGCGTGGACGTGACGCGGGTGTGGTGCGGCAATATAAATCTTATAGTACGCAGCATAGCGTCGCACAGTGTGTAATTTTCCCAAAGTTGCGGACATCTTATTTTATGTGTCTTTTGGAAAGATGACATTAAATCAAAGCTTCTATTGAAACCTTAGACAATTTAATAGGGACTCGCCTTGCGGTAGCATTTCCCCTCTGCCACGGTATTAGATCAATTAATCTTGCGCATTTACACCCAATTTTATACCTTATCACTAAACGAGACAGCCTATAACAGCAAAACAATAATTTTAAACTTAGAACGTTTGGAGTTCACACGAGACTACTTTTCATGATTTTTAACATACAAAATTAGAATCTAAACTTATGGGGAATAAAATCCAATGTTCCGGATTTCATGTTACCTCGCCCCCCGCAAAAAGTGGCAGAAATGTTTCTTAGTAGAATGACACGCGTAACTCGTCCATATTAAATTGTCTAAGATGAAACTCTTTTATCTTTATCTATCATAGTTTTAGAGAAATTAATATAGGGAGGTCGCTGGTCTGGGACGCTACCTGTGTAGATACACTGGCACCGTCCCACGTCCATGCGACCTCATCCAATGCGGGTGCGGCGGCGGCCACCGCGGAAAACCTCAAGCGGCGCTTATATGTGGCCCTCGGCGAGGGTTACATATTTGCACCGTTTGGGGTTGAGACATTGGGTCCGTGGGGGCCAGAGGCGCGCCGATTATTTAAAGAATTATCGGCGCGCCTAATCGAGGCCTCGGGTGACCAGAGGGCTGGCAGCTACCTTGGCCAGCGAATCAGTCTGGCCATACAAAGAGGCAACGCTGCCAGCCTCCTGGGCACCCTGCCACCAAGCGGCGGCAATTTAGAAGATATTTTTTATTTATAGTAGGTATATAAGTTTTGTTTTCAATTCTTTAATTTTTCTTTAGGTTTAGGGTTATATTTGTATATGTATATATTCTGATGTAAATAAAAAAAAAATCACACAAAGGGATCCGAAGTGTGATTTTTGAAAATCAGTACATAAATGGAGAAAAGTCCATGAAAACAATAAAAAGACAATTATCTGCTTTCTAACTATGTTTTTTTGTTTGATGTTTTATGGAATGATAGATATCCGGTAGAAGCATCAATTAATCCATAAAAAAATTAAAATGATTACGCTCTTGTACGTGAAAATTCTTGTTTCTATTATTTTGTAAAAAAAAAATCTGGTGAATCTCTACATGGTCGCATTTTTTTCATGGAGAATTACGCCCGCGCCTCCAGGCGACGTCGCCTGGTGGCGCAGGCGCGATTTTCCTTTACGACAAAAACGACGCTATGCTACGTACTATAAAGTTGAATATTGTGTTACTTTGACTATCGGCCATCGCCACGCGTCTCTTCTGTATAAACAGCACCTAAGGGTATACTTAGATCAGGCGATAAAATGCCCCAGCAGTTTTCATTGATAGTGAACTCAAACTTGAAATAGAATTGAAAATTGTGTGCAAGAGATAAATCCCTGTGGTGTGTGTTCGCATTATCTCGTGGACGATATTTTCAACTCTATTGCAATAGTAATTGAGTTCATAATCAATTTATCAATGAAACCTGCTCGAACCTTCTTCCGCCTGATCTGAATTGACTCTTAGTATCATTCTTACAGCCTGGCCACGGGACAGGGCGAACTGCGGCGCGAGAAGCGATTTTGTGTTTTCGTAACCTGATACCGAAATTATTCGATTACCCTTTGGCAAAACTACCATAATTATGTATACAGGGTCCTTCTTAATATACTGACACTTTTTTAAGGGGATGATCAGACCATCAAACTGAACAACTTTCTCTATGGCACCAACATCGAAATCGCGAAAAAAAAATCATCTGTCCCATACAAAACTGCAGACCTACTCGAGCCAAATGTATGAGACAGTAGATTCTTTTTTCGCGATTTCGACGTTGGTCCCATAGAGAAAGTTGTTCAGTTTGATGGTCTGATCATCCCCTTAAAAAAGTGTCAGCAAACAGGGTGAAATTGATATCATTAATAAGCATCCTTTTAAACTAAGAGTCTACCCATCAAACTGAACAACTTTCACTATGGGTGCAAAGCGAACGGAGCAACAAAAAAATCAGCTGTTCCATACTATATGCAATTCCTACTCGACTCAAATGTATGCAACAGCAGATTTTTTAGTTATTCCGATCGGTTTGCTCCCATAGTAAAAGTTGTTCAGTTTGATGGGTAGACTCTTAATTTAAAAGGATGCTAATGATATCAATTTCACCCTGTAGTTTTCGAATTTTTCCTTAATAAAGTACGCTATAGTATGGACACAATGCTCAGTGTATTGAAAAATCGCTTTTCGCGCTACAGTTCGCCCTGTCCCGTAGCCAGCTGCAGGCGGTTAGAGTGCATTTCCACTGAAGTGGAGCGGAGATTTGTAAAATCAACCAATAATGATGATGATGCTTGATTCTGTCAATGGGAGTCAAGCAAAATTGAACAATTCGATCGGTTGATTCTACATATCTCCGCTTCAGTGGAAAGGCACACTTTTATATCAGTACTAATGGAAAGTAGAAAATTACAAAATAAAGTGACTTTTAACTTTTTTTTAGTTTTAACTAAACTAGGATGTGGTATAATATTGGAAAAGAGTTGTCTGTAAACAGCCAATGAGCGTTTTTCTTTTCTTTTTTAATTTTAGTTTCGATAAAACTCGACAGATGACATGCTTATCGCTCCATGGAGACGTAGGCGAGATCCAGTCAAAATCATGTCAAGACGTGCCTGACTTCTTTTTAAAGGCCAAGGGATCGAGCCTATACAACTATGTCAGACGTAAACAGTTTCATATTTTCGATTAAAATGATTCGTAAATAATGAAATATTCAATCAAAAGATGCGTTGGCATCTTTTTGATCATCTTCTCCCTCTTTATTATTTTAAAGAAACACTTTTTGAAATTTTGACCTTTATTCGCACAGACCGTAACGCCATCTATCGATCCACTAGAAAACCAAAAGAAAAACGCTCATTGGTGAGGCCTTTTCATTTAAAAAAATAGTTCACCGTCACCAAAAGGTGACGGCGAACGCCGGTTCCAAAAGGAAACCGCCTCATTTGAAATGTAGGCCACCTTAGAACCTTGTCACAGCAAACAATTTGAAGTTATGGTTCACAAAAGCTTAATGACGGTAATACAGATGATTTTGACACGGTTTAATGGTGACTTACTGTAGTCAATGTTGTGTAGAATTTTTTACTATCATGATTGCAAATATCGCTCTTATTTTCAATAGCATAATACACATAATAATTTTTATTCCTATTATGATATTCGAGGCATGTATTGTGCCCACTGTCCATTACAAGTGGCGACGGGCTCACTCCCCGTCACACTGGACAGAGTTTCGGTACTACTAGTGAAACATGGATGTTCTGAGATTTCAGAATATCTCTGACTACCCCCTCGGGGAATATAGTCGTGAGCATATGCATTATGACATTGACATAAATTTCCCACAATAAGTATAATATTATTAATCAATATTTTCCAGTATTAGTCATTCGTTAAGTGAATAAAATATATCATTTAATTTCTGAATATAAAATATATAAAGAATGGAAGTATAGGTACTAGATAAATAAATTATTCTAACTCTAGGCTGTGAGATGAAAATGTGAGATCGAAAAAACATATGAATCCGAAATTAAACGCGAAGAAATTTTCTTGTAATGTATTGTAGTATAACATCACCCTAAAATAGTAGCGTCTTAGATAAAACCAAAAAGGGGAAGATTTGCCTTACTTATACATAATACAAAGCCTGAAAACCAACCTGTCAATCCATAACAGAACAGCATTCTTTAAATTCTGTTTTTTTTTCTTACAAACTCAATAATTTTGTTATTTTGGTAAAATTACGGGAAAAAAGTCTAAACTCCTATGGGACTGAACCATGGAGCCATCTAAACAAACATGTTAATGTTAACTTGTGCGGACTACTATTCTGTAAAATGTAAGGTTGTCTGGAAGAAATCGCTTCTTAGCGATAAGACCGCCTTATTTTGTGCCTCTTGTATTTTATTTTTTTCTGTATTTTAATGTTTATGTTTTGGTGTAAAATAAAGTATATTTGATTGATTGATTTGATTGATGTAAATACTGCTACACAAACTAAACTAAAAACTAAAGTCCACCGTATATCAGGTGGCAGATTAGCATCCTCCTCTTTTAGTTTTATCTAAGAGTTTTACGCAATTTATTTACGTTGTAGATAAATCATAACATGTCAACGGTTTCTAAAACGCAATTATGTTTTTTTGAAACATCAAATTCATAAAATAGTTTATTATAGTACACATAAGCCTTAATTTTTATCTTATAAGTGTAAAGGTATGTAAACTTATTTTGTTAATTCTTATATTTTGATTCCGAGTTACCCAAGTACATAAAATAAGTACATTTTAATATTATTTTTAATTATTTTACCATATTTTATTATTAATTTTTTTTATTTTTTAGGCATTTTTTCCTAATCACAAATGGAGTTGATATTTCTTGCCTGAAATACTCTCCTACAATTTATTATAGCCAAAGTTATTCCTAAGAAAGTTTTATTTTTGAATATTATTTTTTATTGAATTATCTAATGTGTTTATAGTTTTAAAAGTAAATAGGTAAACGTATTATATTAGATAGACATTTTATACAACAAAATAAATCATAATAAATATGTTAAAAAATATTTGTATTTTAATATTTCAAATGTTTTGGTTTGTTAAAAACCAGGATCTCATAATAAAGGTAGTAGTGGTTTGATGGCAAAATAATATATGGCCTTAACTTTGCTATTTATAAATACAAATCTCTTAGAGTAAAAATACCATACAAATGTTTTCGTTCATACAAATGTTTTATTCAATAAACTTCATTGTTAACCATTCTAGCTTCGGCATTAGCAAGATAATTATTACTATTAGGATTCTCTTTGGTTGTCAACAACCAGAGCAAAATTATTATTTGGAAATCCAACTCTTGAATATCCTTCTTAAGATTTGCCGCAGCCTTCTTAGCAGTTACCAGTGGAGAGTTGTCATTCATCGAAGACCCCCTCGATTCAGTCCTCTGTTTGATGTTTTCCACTTTAGCTGTCAATTCGTTCAGAGCCTCTTGCCTCTCCGTTACTCCTACACTGACTTCCTTGTACTCATTCGTCACTTTACTCAACTCATCTTGAAGAGCACCGTATTCTCGAACTAAAGGCTCAAATTGTTCGTTCAATATATTCTCTCTGGCTGCTATTTTATCCATGACAGAACTAATGTTTGAATGTAGTTTATTTAGTTGTGTTCCTGTGATTTTGAACCTTTCAAATAGTTCGTCTTTGTAAGTCCTCATTTGGGAGTGCCGTGCTCTCCAATCGCGGCCGTCCGCAGAAATCTTCAATCGCAAAGCTGGTGCCACTCTCTCTAATTCCAATTTCCAAGCTTCCCAATCGTGGACTTTATTAGCAATGTTACTGGAATCTTTTTCATCTGGCTCTAGCTCCTCCCCTTCTGATCCTTCGGAATAAATAGCCATTTCTTCTTCGACTTTGTCAAGAATAATTTCTGTTTCGTCCTCGACTTGGTCTATATCGTCGGCTGTCTCCTCAGAATCTGGTAGGTCCACTACAGGTTTCTGCCATTCAAAGTTTTCGTTCTTCAACGCTTCGTCGGAAAGTATGTTTAAAATGTAGCAGACCTGATCTCCAAAACCTTGTTTGAGTTTGTGCGAAGAGAAGTCGATTGCTACATCTTTTTCTCTCAAGACGTCTATGATGTTGGCGATGGTAGAATTGGGGTCGTCTTCTTCATTTGGCTGCTCGAAGTCTCGGCCAGTTTTTCGAATGAGCCAAGCGGCAGTAGAGGCGAAAACGAAGAATTGCTCACCAGGGTTAGTGGAGGTGATGAAGTAGTACCGACTCATCGGTTTCATTTTTATTTGAGGGCGTAATTCCGTGTCGATTTTGAGAAGGCGCAGTTTGTCCATTATGGTTAGATCCATGGCTATGGGAATAAACTTATTATTTCAATTATAATAGAACACTTTCTTAGAAATACGCTTATAGAATTCTGCAGTATTTGACGCAGAAGTGTTTACTGACGCGTTGCCATGGAAACGTCATCGCAAGCGTGACACCGACGCATGCGTAATCGATTTTCAATTTAAATTCCAAAGCTCAAATGCTGAAAACAGTTTTACAGAAGGTATCGCCTATTGGTAGGTATTGTTTCATGCACGAGAAATTGATAAGATTTTTTTTAATAGGTAATTAAAAAAACCATAATATTCCCCAAGTAAATTATTCTAAACTAAACCCTCCTTGCAATTAACAATGTGTTAACACCCATTAAAAATCAAGGCCCTGGGAAGTCATTTGGGCATTTTGGCATAATACCAAGTGATTAATTAAGCAAGTTGCAGACAGGTCTAAAATTACAACTATTGTGTACGAACTTTACATGGAAATCACAAAAATAAGATGCAGTATTGCCAAATTCAGACCAAACTTGTAGGTTTTTTAGCTGGGAAATCAAACAGAACTCTTGGAAATATAACACTATGGAAATAGAACCAATACTTGCATGACTCTGCACAGGTAATAACAGGTAATAAACTTTACTGATTGATGAGGTGCTCGTGGAGTTGAACTTCCTTCGTCCAACCATAAATATTATCCTATAAGTACCTAGTATAGATAGAGAATAAGTTAATAAGTATTTAGGTACCTATAATAACACAGAATAAGTTTGGTTATACAGGGTGAAATTGATATCATTACCATCCTTTTAAACTAAGAGTCTACCCATCAAACTAAACAACTTTTACTATGGGAGCAAACTGTCCGGAGCAAAAAAAAAATCTGCTGTTGCATACATTTGAGTCGAGTAGGCACTGCAGTTTAGTATGGAACAGCAGATTTTTTAGTTGCTCCCATCGTAAAAGTTGTTCAGTTTGATGGGTAGACTCTTAGTTTAAAAGGATGCTAATGATATCAATTTCACCCTGTAGATTACTAGAATATTCAATCTAAGAGACCTATCCATCCATTCATAACAGCCCTTGATCAGTCCGTCTTCTGTCCCTTGCTCTCTGCATCCAGTTGGAACCCGCGTGTTTCCTAATGTCATTGACCCATCTTTCTGGTGGGCGGCCTCTACCACCGTGGTTTCTCTGGGCCTCCACTCCAGTGTTTTTCTGATGCTCAGTATCCATACGTACAACGAAAGAGACCTAATCACACAAGCTAGTTTCTTGTTAGTAGAGCTTCTTTAGTCAAAGAAGGGAGGTCCCTTTCGTTCGTCATTCTGTCTGTCTGTCTTTTCTACACATATGCCTCCCCTCCTCATTTTTGCAGCTATTAACACAAAAGATGGGATCATAGGACACATGAACTAACTATTCAGTTTATGTACTTAAGTTCTGGAATCTGGACATTGCTTGAGCTTGTGCTTGAGTTTTTGTTTTTAATTTGTTTTAGTAGCTTTTGCTCTTCTATAGACAGCGTTGATAACATAGTCATAAATCTACATTATGGACCCTTTTTAACCCTACTGGCGTTTAGTCCTATCGGCGCCGTTCAGAAAGTGGCCTTTAAAATGGACCTTCCATTAATGAGTCATTGTCATGAATGATTCATTATCTCATTAAGTTTAGTAGCTCTCTTTATAAGGATAAATAAGTCCGTAAAATTAATTAATGAGCACGTACTTATTAGTGATTAAATCCACTAGAAGGATATAATGGATGATTCAATATTTGTAAATTATTTTACTGAAATGCAATATAAATTTTGTAACTGTATCTGTTTCGGACACCATTAGAGTCTCATTTTGTCAATCGGCCTGGCTCTCCGGTTGATTTCTTACGAGAAATAAAATAAAAAGTCGATCATAAAGAGCTGCTTTATCTCGTGTTACTGGTACGATAAAATTAGAAGCGGCTGCGACCGCCGGCGCGCCGTCGCAGTCGCGATCCAGCGCTCGCGACGACAAAACCGAGAGCGCACCAATTTTAAATATAGAAATCCTTGTTTTTCTTTTGTTTTACGCGCGTTGTGTTACGAAACGAATTTAATTTTGTGCCAGTGCGTTATTACCATCTCGTGTGTGTGCTGCCTTATATGTGTTTTTGAGATAACGCGCCATTTTTTAACGTTTTCTGTGCGAATGCTGTGATGTGTATGTGCTAAAGTTTCCGAAGGTAAGTCGCGTGCTCTTACAGTTAGAAAGTTAACTTTTTGGGACTGGAAATACTCGTTATGGTTCTTTACCGCAAGTTGAGATAAAGGTGAGGTTGAAAGCCTGAATTATGTGGGTAACGAAGCTTTTAAAAGTTTTGAGTTTCATGTTTTTCAATTGCAAAGCGGGATTTTCTAATTACGATAGAAAACAAGATTAGATACTGATGTAGATTAGGCCTTTTTCAAATTACCTATAGGTAAACAATGTTATGTTATCTTTTATCATAGTTTGCGATTATCAAAAATGTATGACACATACCTAACGCCATAATGCCGTATCGCTGCATTTCAATTACCAATTCTGCACGGCAAGACTATCTGATAACGGTCAACTGACTAATAATGAAGATAAAGGGAAAAATAGACGATAAAGCGTACAGTAGCTTACACTAAATAGGTAAAAGGAGTTGTATATTCCTTGGATTTCGAGCTTAGATCCACCACTGTAACTCCTGTAAACCAAGTATCGGTGACCAAATCAAACACTAGAAAATTAAGCCCAGTGAGCCCTAGGAAATGACTAATCTGTCTTGGAACCCGCAACGAATAGGAAAAACAGAAAACATAATAGTAGGTACAGGTCTAGGAGAGTCATTACTAAATCAATGAAAGACTGCTCGCTACCATGTTGAGACCCTGTCTAATTCTTACGGAAAAACTGACATGGATCGGGAAGACTGGTGTTAGCTCCTGCCTCCGCAGAGCAGAGATAAGAGGTATAAGTGCTGAAACAAAAATAAGCGAATTAAAAAACTTGTAAGCTATATCATCATCAGCCTTTATATAGGTACGGCCTACTGCAGGACATACCGCAAAAGCCTACCTTATGGAAGGGTGTATTGGCGTTAGTCCACGATACGTGCACAATGCGGAATTTCTTCAGCGTAGGTATGTAGGCTTCTTCACGATGTTTTCCTTCACCGTTTGAGAGAGTTTGTCTCTATATTCTCACAACTAATTCCATGAGGTCGGAAATATTCTAAATAATTTATTTATTACAGCCAGATTATACTAGCCTTGCCCAAGCTCTGTCCAAGTTGTTATAGACAAAACTGCTCAACATATTAGGTTCCACAGAATCAAATCAGGAGTAGGTCATAATCATCTGATTTGTATTGATACTAATAAGGGCAGTTTGAAGGTTTTAAAATGGTGTCACCTTAAAGTTCTTTGGATATTTCCACGATTACCAAACCGGACTAGACTGGTTTGGCTTTCAACCTCCATAATCCCGAAGGATACAAATCTTGCCAAATATAGAATAGCCATAGGTAGAAGTCCAACGAGGCCAATGACTAAGATTGAATCTGGAGAATATACGCAAATTCACGACCGACCGCATTCAGGTAGGTAGGTAGATACTCTGCTGGCCTGAAAATTGGGAACAAAACAACTTACAACAACCAATTCGCTTGTTCAAGATTCAGGATGGAAAGACGCGTCAAGGAGTGATTACAATAGTAGGTACAATTACATTATGTGTCCGATATTTTTAACTATGAGAACTTGAACTCTGCGATATAAGGAAAAAACAAATTTGAAATGAATAATATAGGTACCAATTTGTCGAAATCTTCCACAAGGATAGTTAAATAACAACAGTGCAAATTCCTGGAAACAGTTTAACGCAGCCCTTTATTTCAGGGTGCTTTTCTATTAGTCCATTACATCAGACAAGAGAATTTAAATAATTCCATCAATTAAAATTAATTATTCTTTAAATATAGTACACAAAAACAGAACAATGGGTAGGTACTGAAAATACGAAAAACCAGTAAGTACCTTACCGGTCTTAGGCAGTATTATCAACTATTATCCCTAAATAGCGATTTCTTCCAATAGGTATAATAGTTGTCCTTTCCATGATGCCAATTTAAATAACATTCAATGGCATAAACATACAACCGAACTAAGCTTGACAGCAGCCCTAGTTTTGGCATTATACTTAGGCCAGTATAACGTATAATTATGTTTCAGATAAATATATTATATTTGCGAATCAGAATTAGCCAGAAAGCTAAATAAGAATCGGAATATCTTTTCACCCTTATATTATAATAGAATTAAGTATAAACTAACTCTTTGAGCTTTAGCTCCCTTTTGAGCGAAGTACATAAAATGCACGATGCCACTGCTGCGTAACTACCTAAAACGTGTGGCTTTAGCGTGTAACGAAATTCCGCTCCAATGTAACCATCTACATCTCTTATGCCCTCTCACCGATCCCCAGTACCCAATCATAGTCCGCGTTGTCCCAGGGGTACCCTTGGGCAGGTTGCTTAAGTTCACTCACTGGTTCGGTAGACCTACCAGGGCGCTTCGCCGTCACTGGTGTGGTCCCCCCATAGTCCGCACTTCCGCAGGCATTAGCTGCTCCCAGAGCAATACTGTATTGGACAATTCGTCAATAATTCACTATGTCCGACTAGTTTTCTGGGCCTCTACCCGCACATTCGAACTTCGCAATTGCGTGAAAGTTTTCGTTCCAATGTCAACTCTATTACAATAAAGTGCGGACCGAAACAGTGGCGAAATATCGAACATCGAAAGTCCGGGTACAAGGCCTGGTAGCGGCGATTTCCCGATCCCTTCTTACAACAGATGTGTTGTCAAGAAAACTGTTGTAAAATAGTGCACCATTCTGAAAAATTTGAAAAGGAAGTGGCCTGACCGGAAGCTGAGAATTGTACGTAGATACTAAATGAAGTATCGGTAGGTAATTTAAGTATATTGAACACAATGACATTAGTAATTGAACATAATAAACTATTTAATTGTAATAGTAACGGACAGGGCACGTCTTGTTGCCATTCCGCGCCACTCCTCGAAACAAACGCATTGTTTTTGTAAACAAAAGACGCACGACGGATTGCTTTCGCCGTATATAACTATTGTTTAGAAAGTTATTTGTTTTTAAATAGTAGGCAAGGCTTCTACGGTTTAGTCAATTGTCCATGGACAATTATATAGCAATATATTAATTAAGAAAATTACATAATAGCTAAAGGCTACGTTTTTGGTTGCTTATTTTATCAGATTAAATTCAAGTTTAAATTTGTTTTCTTATTACCAACCTTATTACTTATTATTATATTAGGTATGGTCTTGTAATTTTTTTAGATACCTGCCTAAAAATTGTGTGACCTACGATAAAAGTTAGTCTTTAATTCATAATAGTAACCTATAAAAATTTAAATAAGAAAACAATACTAGGGATAATCTCTTTGAACCCAAATAATGTTCTTATTGTTTGTGAAATTATTCAATTCAATTCAATTATACTTTATTGCACACCAAAACATACATTAGGTACTCTGTCTATGCCTTGCTTGGAGCGCCACTCCACTTGATAACTTCGGAACCGTTTATGATTCTCTTTTCACTTTTCAAAAGGGTATTTCCGTACATACGTACAGATCACATTATTATACCATAGGCAGGCAGGGTAGGCAGATACTATGGACCGCCGCCTCACTCTGAGATTCTTAAACCTACACTACACCTCTACTTTAGCCTCATTTATCTATTCATGAATTTCCGTCGATTAAGGGATAACTAATTGAGATTTAATGAGGTGTCGTATCAAAAGGTTTTCATCTCACTTAACTTTTCAATAACGGCTTGTACCTATCTATAACTGTTCCCCAAAAATTTAGATGATGCATATTATAAAATCGTTTAGGCCGTAATTGAGTACTAGGTTTAGTTACTAATAGTTAGTCCATTACAATCTCGGTCCCCTTTACTAGGGCCATGCGTACATAATCATTTCGGAAAAAAAATAGTTCTACTCGTTTATGTCAACTATGTCATGTCATGAAAATTTTAATTAATAGGCAAGTACAAAATAGGTATCTTTAATTAACCATGTTACAAATAAGCGTATTATTTATGCTAAGCTGGTTTTTTTCGACCATTCGTCGGTGTCGGCAAGAAATCGACCGCAATGGTATTGGTTTCGCGATATTCAATCCATTTTGCACTTTATACTTTTAGGTAGGTACCTTTGCTATACAGTACTTACCTTACCTACCTACTCTACGATTTCAATGATGTAGGTAAGTACTTTTTAGGGATCCGCTTCCGTGTCAAATATCCGGTCCATGTTAATGTAGAGGAGTTTAAAAAGAAGCTCATCCAGTTTGTATCTACTTAGTATTAAATGTAGGTACGTCATACACAGTCTTATAGGGCTGTTGTTAAAAAAAAGAGATCGAAATTCCTAGTCTTAAATTAATAATTTGCAATATAAGGTCTAACAAACTTATCTGAAACTATTTTAAGGCTATGTATTGGATAAAAGTTTAAAATTTTTATTTTTAGTGTAAATTGGTTGAACATAACAAAATGTTTATTCACAGCTAAAACCAATCCAGTCTGTATAAACGATATCCATAATATTTCTTATTATATTAACAATTTTACTTGAGCTCTCACAGGACTCTAGGCATTATTAATCTGTGCTCTAGGCATCTTCTTCGCATTCGTACCTAGCAATTTCAAGAAAGTAAAGGTACGGAACCAAAACTGTGAGAACCCGGCTCGCAATTTGCCGGTTTTTCAAATATATCTGTTCGTACAGATAAGACAGACTGTGTATTGAAATAACTCGTTTCATTCGAGTCTGACCTCGGTCGGTGTAATGAAGAACTTTAGTTTTACGCAGCTATGATTCGATTAGCTATACTTTTCATGGGGTAGTGAACTAGTGAGTAATATCATTATGTGCCTTCGTCATTATAGATGTTTTAGGTAGGTACATACGATACAGGGTGTTGCAAAAATACAAATAAACATTTCTTTCACTATGGGACCAATATCGAAATCGTAAAAATAAAATCGGATGTTCCATCATCATATCAGCCAATAGAGGTCCACTGCTGGACATAGGCCTCACCCAAAATGGGGAGATTTGCCATAATCGCCAAGATGCGATGCGTGTGCGATGTTCCATACTAAACTACAGATCTACTCGAGCTAAATGTATGGGACAAAAATATTTTTGTTTTCGCGATTTAGATGTTGGTCTCTATGCTATAGAGTCTATACCATAAAGATATTATACCTTACGGAATAGAGGAAGTGACATGAGTTGTCAAATGAAAACGTTTTTGGACGTTTTCAGGAGTCCTTGTTATACCGTAGTGATTACTTGCTCAGTGGTCCTCGGCAGGGTAAAAATTCGATTTCTGAATTCTCAATCTAACGTGAATTCGTGGATAATTTAATGAAATAGTGTTAGTATATTTCACAAAATTATTTACGATTTTACTTTAGGTTCACGATTATTCACAGAAACCGAATTTTTACCAGGACTCTACATCCCCAAAAACGGTTCTATTGCCACGCGTCACGTATCTCTTTCTATTATACAGTGATGCCGCTAGGTACATCTCGCTCTCTCAGCTGTCAATGCCTCTCTTCCGTAGTATAATACCTTTATGGTCTAACTATAATCACATACTCTATTCTATACTATAGAGTCTATAGTATACTTAACTGCAAAAACTTTTTCCATCTTTTATTTTGACACGATTACGCTGGCGCCATTGATAGTAAACTTATTGCTTCCCTCTTCCCATCAGCGGCATATCATATCGTTCATTTCAGTTTTTTGCTCGTCTGACTGACCCAAGTGACCCAACTTTAAAAAAAAAAACGACCAAGCGCGAGACAGACTCTCGTCCCGAGGGTTCCGTACTAAACTTAATTATTAACGAGGTGAACGACAAACTCAATTTTTGAGTAGAACAATATTTCTCCCGTACATCGGTCTACATCACGGTCGATGCTCCAAGTGAAACCGTAAGATTGCAAACGAAAAATAAAATTTACCTATTTCAATCAATCAATCATATATTTATTTCAAGTAACAAGACTCATAATTTTATTAGTAGGTACACACTTAATCTATTCTATTGTTAGTAATTTAATTATACATATTGTTAGTAATTTAATTATACATACATGTAGGTAATTAGCTGCTGGGAACATGTAGTCCACAGCAGTGAAGCACATAGGGGCAGTCAACCCTGTCCCCTATCATCTTCAGGATGCTGTTGGGGCTGGCCCGAACCCTGTGCACCAGTTTCCCTCAACACTGCAAATTAAAGATTTTCGTATTTATTCCTTTATTTGTGCTGTGAGACCATGCTTCATGAAAACATAATTCTAGGTCAACGGAAAGTACTATGTTTTGATTTTTTTCGACCATCAAAATATTTGACGTAATCGCAGTATATTTTGAATGCGTTGACTGAAGCTTACATTTTTTACACCTCAATACCTTAAAGGAACCGTAGCGTAGACCTTAGTCTTTGTTATTAATTTCAACTTGATACCTGCCCTTTACTGAGAAAACGATTCTTGACAGACGGACAGACAGACAACAAAGTGATCCTATAGGGGTTCAGTTTTTTTCTTTTTGAAGCACGGAACCCTACAAAATAAAACAAACAAGGCACTTTTATTAGCGTCGTACGTTGTGTAATCAAATAAGGATTTAACGTCTTTTCTTACTTATTTGTTTTGTTGGTCGGTCGGCGCGGTCGTTCGTGCGCGTGAGCACCTTAAAAGGAAAGTCCATATCTGTGACAAAGTAGACAGACACAAATGTGCTCTACAATCTATAGAGTGCTGACATGACAGCAAAAAAAATATACCTACGTAGACGTAGGTATATTTTTTTGTTAGTTAGAGCTAGTGTGAGTAATGTGGGGTAGGAGTAGGAAAAAGGGGACCGTTGTTTTTTTTTATTGGGTCCGACGAGAAACATTAAAAAAAAACATAGTACCTATGTAAATAAAATTTAAAGAAAAAAAAAGAGCGTCGCGTCGGTGGCGCGTTGCGGAACGGTATGGAAACTCAATTTTGTCTTGAGGTCCGGGTTCGAATCCGCATGGATAATATGCAAATTGCAATGTACCAATGAGTTTTTTAACTTATTGTACGTAATACCGACTGCTCTTAAACGGTAAAGGAAAACATTGCGAGAAAACCTGCATTCGCTGAAGAAGAAATTCCGATACGTATGTGAAGTCTAACTGTGGACTAACTGGGTCACATGTGACCCACCTTACATCTTGTCAGGTTGTCCAGTGACATCAGCCGAAGAACCAGATTTGTCATTCATTTATAAAAAAAGACCGACAATGTTCGATTCACGAATGAAAAGAATTAACCGAAAAACAGTCAAGGAAGATTCGGACTCATCGTTGATTAAAGGAGGCATGATAATTACTAACCACAAAGGTATTTTGCGATTTAAAAACCGTCCATTACAGCACCCTCTACCCTACCCTGTCATAAAAAGTATCAAACCGAAGTAGTGATGCAACGTATACTACTTTTACGAACACGAATATTGATGTTACTATTCGACGAATACGAATAACGAAACATAATTTAAAAAGGCTATAAAAACACGTCAGTTACAATTTTAAATTATTATTTTCATAATCATGAGAAACAGTAGATAAGTACCTAAATGATTGTTTAAGAAAACTTTTTTTTGTGCCATGTTTCATTATTGCCATGTAGTTTGTTTGAGGATCAGCTGGATGATTAAAGAGAAATAGGTACCTACTTATTTCTGGGTAAATTTCGCCAGAATAGGAAAAAGTATACTGTCTTCATGACATAAATTATGTGAGTTTTTTACAAATATTTTACTACGAACGAATGTCTTCCTGACATTCGCCGAATATACGGTAATTGGATGCCATTCGGCGAATACGAATATTCGTATTCGTTGCATCACTAATTCAAAGGCATTATCGAATGGAGAACGAGTTTGAAAAGCGTACGGTCGACGGCCCCATACATTCCCCTATCACTTCGACACTATAGGACCGCGACCGGTTGCGGTGACACACACTTTTGGATTCACCGTATGATGTTACTGTACGATTGCTAGTTTTCTTTCTCTGAATTGTTTGGATGCATTTACATACCTATACCACAGAATAGGTAAAAGTATATAGACCTATAGGTAATACTACATAGGTACCTACTTGATAATGATAATTTATTTGCAAAATATGGTACTTAAGGTTGTATTGTATAAAAATACAATTTACCTACTTACTATTCTACAGGTCAAAATCATCGCTATAAAACTACTTACTGATACCTATCAACTTATTATCTACATATTATGTACCTATTAGTAGTAGCACGAGTTTAAGAAGTTAAAAATATTGAATCTAAAAAGTAGGTACTATTTATTCCTCTCTTACTCATTGAAGGTTTCAGGATGAAAAGTAATTTGAATTTCGCCATAAAAACACTGCGAAAGAAATCTTATTCCTTAGTAGCATCACACGCACCCATGGAAATAAATGGGGTGGTCTATTAAAGTATTTTTTTGTCTTTTAACTTATTAGAATAGGTACCTACTTTACTTCTATACCTACCTTACTACTTTTTAATATGCTATTATTTAACTAAAGAAATATTTACGAAATTAAATCTTTTGTAAAATTTAATCTGTCCATAACTTAATAAGTATAACATGGACACAACTCTAATGCTTTTTGAACATGTCATAGGAAGGTTCGAGGCGGCAGATTTGTATGAAAAATCACAAATATTTTTGCGAATTCCATAAAGTTTCTGATCAAAATGTTGTTCAGTTTTAAGTATCAACTGTGTATTAATATAAGTCTAATTATAATTAATCAACAAACGTTCGACCAAAACAATGCAATAACATAACTACGAACTCCTATTCGAAACACTAGCAGTTACCGACTCTATTTATGGTAAGTAATGAAGTAGGTACCAGTAGCGTAGCGAGGGGGGACAAGGGGGGCAAATGCCCCGGGCGGCACTTTACTAGGGGCGGCAAATTCACAATTATTGAAACAGAAACATAGAGCGAACTCGTCTTTTCTCTGTTCGAACAGAGAAAAGACGAGCTCGCTTCGCTCGCTCTAAGTTTCTGTTTTAATTATACACTACACACAACACTCTACACTTAATCCTAAAGAGTTCTGACCACAGATAAGACGTGGTGCTAACAATTTCGAGTTTGCTTCGCTCGATCCATACCTTTTACTTAGGTTACTTTGCACATGTTTTGTAGGTAAAAAGCTCTGGCTAAAACTGATTTGTATTTAGGAGATGAGCTCGCTCTAAGTTTCTATTTTTACATTTATAGACCAAAAGATGTCCCGAATAGTTGTGCTTAAAAATTTCGAGCTCGCTTCGGTCGCTCCGTTATTTTGTGTGTAGGTCTTCCTTTAAAGATAAGGGGGCGGCAAAATCGGTCTGCGCCCCGGGCGGCAGAACCCACGCTACGCCACTGTAGGTACTATGTACTTACGTACAGTACATACATTATTATTATTTTGGCTTCGGTCCGTGATCGACGTTGAATACCATATTACGATGCCAATAATAAAAGCGTCATCGGATCAATAGATCTCAGACCAATTCAGTTCGCTTCCTTGATCGTAGTATGCATTGTTGTTTTTTAAATTCGCATTCAGACCACGGTTGTTAATTTTATTCTACCACGCGATAATAATTAAAATTAACTTCTTCTTAATTTTAATTAAGTACCTATAGGTACTTTTTTAAATTCGGATTCAGGACAATGGTTGTAAAGTGTGCCTACTCTACCTCGCAAAAATAATGTTTAGTGAGAGAATCGTTGTTCTAGAAAACTTCTAGAAAAATCTCTAAAAAAAAAATAGTTTTACTAATAGTGAAAAATTCCAGAATCATGGACATATCGTTTCGTGACCTGGATTTTAGTTCTTGGCTCATGGAATTTTTAGGGCAATCGGAGTGATGTTCGGATTAAATTCCAGTGATGTGAAAATGTTGAGTTTGTTTATTTAATGATGTGAACACAAAATGAGTCCACTTGGAGTGTTTCGGAAAACTAAAAGACAGATGTGAGTTTTCAAGAAATATTTTCTTCCTACTTCAGTATTTAGTTTCGTTGCTAATTCAAGACATCAATGATCTAGAGATTACTAGTTTTAGTCTGAAACTGTCTAAAATTCCATTAAGTTTTAATTGACATGAAACGTCTGGGAATTATTTTTAGATATCACTGTCTCGATGAATAATCCCACTTATATATCTTCGGACTTTGGAGCTTTGTTTAAGAACGACAAAATTTTTACGTTTTCTATTTAATTTTATACAATATCTACTTGTTATTTCGATTTATTTTTAACGATATGGGAAAAATATTGTCCAATTATTGCAAAAATACAAACCAATAAAAGAAAGAACAGAATCAATGGCGTAAAACCACTACCTACAAACAAATCAGTTATGGTTTATAGTGCGTCGATATTAGTAAATTTATTATAGGTACTAAACATTGTATTTTGTCATGTATCAATAAATTATTAAAATGAACAAGATACCTAATTATATTTTTTTCAGTTGTGATTAAAACAAATGGAAACTCCTTTCATTCCAATACTATTCGAATATTCGAATGCTTCTATAACTGACTGTTATTCATGAAAAAAAATTAACAAAGCCATATACATAACTTTAAAAAGAAAATAGTTTTAGTTTTCTAAAGTAAATGGCTATACAAAATTTTTTCGATCCATTTCAGCCGGTGCTGTGCAATTTTTATTATGCCATCTCTTTGGTTCACCACACCTACAAAAAAAAAAACCTATGTTTGTGCAAAAAATATACAAGTGTAAAATTAAAAAAGATTTAACACCAAAGAGATTTGAAAACACTTAAAATTGAGTTTCAAATACAATCGCCCAGACAGAATAACGGTTGTAGGAATAAGAATACGGTTGCAAAAAGAATTTCACCTTGGTACGTGAAAGCTTCGTATGCAGAATCCGTTCGTGGACATATGTGGAGTAGGTACCTATATAGCATGTTTATAGTAATGTAAGTAGGTAGTAAACGTAAACATGACCGTCTGCTTTTATAACTGTTGAAGACGCACATGGCACCAATTCTAATTTAACTACTTATTTCTTTAAATAATATTGACAACTCTGCTTATAATTTGTACCTAATAAGGTAGATACTGTTTTTAATCAAATCGCCACTTTGTTAAAAACAATAAGAACTAATTTATGCAACTTGTAGGTAATACTTTCCTAAATACCAAAAGACATTGCCCACGTGACGAAATGTATTCGTTTCAAATCGTCTCACAACCAACGAATGAGTATGATCAAAGAACACATACTAAAATTATACACAAAATGCCTCAGCCTCAAAACTAGTAAATTTGAATTTTATAAGAAACGAGCTTTTATCCGCGACTTCGTCCGCTTTTATTTTAACTGAGATTTTAATTCAGATGATAAGCTATCAAACAAAAAAAGTTTCATCAAAATCGATTCAGTAGTTTTTGCGTGATACTCGAACAAACAAACACCCAAACAAACAAACAGACAGACAAAAAATCCAAAAATTTGTGATTTGGAATCAGGGACAGGTAAAAACCATGTCGTAATTTTTTTTTTGTAAATATCTTCATTGTACAGACACATCTCTGTTACAGTTTTATAATAGTTTAGATTACGCATCCACTTACGCAAATGCGCACTATTAATATCTTATTGCTTTATTGGCTATAATAACAAGCCATATAT
Source organism: Agonopterix subpropinquella (assembly GCA_922987775.1). NCBI lineage: Eukaryota > Metazoa > Arthropoda > Insecta > Lepidoptera > Depressariidae > Agonopterix > Agonopterix subpropinquella. Next base: position 15,219,238 of record OV277709.1, on the reverse strand, counting down.
TAATGTCATTGGGTTAAAAGCGAACATGTGCGGTGTGGTGGTGTCATCTTAACATGCGCGAGCGCATACGAGACGCTGCGCAGAGACGGGTGACCTCGTTTTCTGCACAAATGTCTTCCACACCACACCACATCAATACTCTACTATTTACTTTAAGGCTGCACCGAGCCTATTGTCCAATCGTGTTTATTTTTATTTTTTTACAATTAAACAATATTTCAAAAAAACAAGAATGTCACATTGTAGTCATTGCTGATTTTCAATTTATCGGGTCACTGTGGATTTGTTTTTATAATTTTTGTCCTGTTACCTATTATCTTTTAAACCGCCAAAAGTGGGCACTTAACGATAATAGCTACAAGCAGAAAACATAATAATCCGTAATGTTTCGATAAATTGAAAGCCATTCAGGACTACAATGTGACATACTTTTTTTTTTTTAAATGTTTTTAAATTTTTATGAAAAAAAAAATACGATTGAGGGCATCACAATAGGCTCGGTACCCTCTTAAGACTTTAATAAATGATAAAACTCCACTGTTTTTAATTACCTACCATACTTTTAACGGTATATATTCAGCGGTATATATTAAACTAAAAAACTTTCCCTACAATATGGTGTCGAAAAATGTTTGGTCCTTCCATACAAAAATGCGAATGAGCCGATGGATTTTCTATGGGAGGTCCAAAAAATATATATTTTTAGACCCATGTTCCTTAGGGAAAGTTGTTTTATTTCATTATCAGAATTCACACTAACATTTTTATTGTAATTTAAAAAATAGGGTTGATCATTGATCAATGATACCCAATATTTACGCTCTAAGACGCTGGCAGCTTTACATTGTCTTGCTATCTAAGATAATGTGCCTACTAATGAAATTATGCTAGCCAGCAATAAATTTGACTTTGACTAAGCTGATTCATGGCCGAGGAAAGCTCTCCAGTCAGTCTAACTACATATGCAGTTGAGAATTAAAAAGGTTGCATGAAAATCTCAATGTAAAAGCTATTTACGCTTGACATGAACATCTAGAAAGAGAAACCTTCCAAACCAAAATGAAATCATATCATATGGAATGGAAACCTACCGTGCCATAAGGGGTAACTTTCTCATACCACCTAGAGTGTCACCAAGCACTAGGTTCCCATGCATTAACTTAGAAAACTAGTCTTGTAAGTGACCTACTAATAAAACTACTATTTAAACTAGCAAAACAGCAACCTTGAGCTGATTTTTCTTGTCAATAATAAAGTTTATGATCTGAGAAAATTTAACTCGTATAAATTTAAACCAATATGTGATCGTTCAGTTTATCGTAAATATGTTATTAAAGCTCCTTTTGCCGTTCTGTTCATCACAGTAAGGGCTCTTACAGACCAGCGACAGTTGTCTGCGACAGCTCGCGATAGGGTCGCGCGACAGTTGAAGACCGTGACGTAGTGTTGTATCCAAAACAGTTTTTTTGGTAGTTTGTAACATCCTATATACAGGGTCCTTCTTAATATGCTCACACTTTTTTAAGGCGATGACCAGACTATTAAACTGAACAACTTTCTCTATGGAATCAACATCGAAATAGCGAAAAAAAAAACAGTTGTCCCATACGTTTGGCTCCGAGTAGGTTTGCAGTTTTGTATGGAAGTGATGATTTTTTTTTCGCGATTTCGATGTTGGTCCCATAGAGGAAGTTGTTCAGTTTGACGGTCTGATCATTCCCTTAAAAAAGTGTCAGCATATTTAGTAGGACCCTATACAGGATGTAACAAAACACCCTAGTAATACTTAAGGGGGTGCTTCAGACCATCAATCTGAACAACTTTCACTATGGAGCCAATGTCGAGAAAAAATAAAAAAATCTGCCGTCCCATACATTTGAGTCGAGCGGTACTGCAGTTTTGTATGAAAGAGCTGATTTTTTTTCGCGATTTCGATGTAGGCTCCATAGTGAAAGTTGTTCAGTTTGATGGTCTAAAGCACCCCCTTAAGTATTACTAGGGTGTTTTGTTACACCCTGTATACGTATTTATAAATATTTTTGTGTGTGTGTGTGTTTATTGTGTGTTATAATTATTAGTGTTGTGTTAAGTATTATATCATAACTAATTAACTATATAATGTATATTATAATTGCCCTATTTTTACCAGTCTGTAATATTTTATGGACTTGATGATGAAGATAATCAATTCTGGATTATCTAAAGAAACCAAAATCTTCGAAAAACTTATAAAAACCCAAAATATCAACCATGTTATTTTTTAGCCTCCGTTTTCTTCAAACTAAATCTCTCAAGAACAAGACTTGTGCTCTCAGACTATACCTACGTCACAGTCGCGCGACTGTCGCTCGTCTGTAAGCGCTCTAAGTATGATTGCTCAATCAAGAAAGCCTAAATTAAAAATGTCCTACTCCACTTACTAAAAAAGTCTTAAAGCTGTTTTTATATGATACAATACTTTTATGCTTAGTTTTTTTATTGGTCTTAACAAATGACCACTTTTACCTACATTTATGTTGACAGCATAAGCATATGCTCACGACTATATTCCCCGAAGGGGGTCAGAGATATTCTGAAACTTCAGAACACCCACGTATTTATGTTGAAATTCTTAAAAATCGAATTTTTGAACCTATAAAAGTATTCTATAAAAATACGCTTTTGTACGCGCCTTAAAATTATGTATTTGACAATAATGGTTATAACACGTTATAAATGAAAATAAATAGAATGACGTTTAAAAATTTTAGCTAAAATACACAAATAATTATCAAGTTTTCATAGACCCTGTTCTCCCTCTGCATTATTTATTATCAACAAAGCCTTGTCGTTTTCTTCGCCAAGAAGTCCAGATGTGACAAGCACTAACAGACGCTAAACTCCACAGTACAAACATACAGCAGTAGATGAGTAGAAGAACCACTTAAAGATGCGCGTTTCTTCATTTGTGCCCATCAACAATGAAACGCTACGTGGCTTTTTGAACACCGCTAATGTTGATACTTTTATATGGCGATGATGATGATGGATTCCTTATCGACATAGACTATGGCGACTGCATTTCTATAAAGATTAGTTACCGATTAGCTAAAGATTAGCGACGGCTAATGTTTATAGAACGCAGTATATTTTGAAGTGCATAAGTGTACGCGCTAGACACAGATGCACTCTCTGGTCCTTACCTTCCTATGTCTGATGGAACGGGAGACCGATACGATCACAGTTGGAGTCAAGATGCAGTGGCTGTAACTGGCAGCCCACACGAAATGGGTATCAAATGCAGCCTGAAGGAATTAGTCACCTCTTACGACACCTGACCCCGAAGAATAGCACCGACCCGACCCGAGCTGGTGCTATTCGAAGCCCTTTTATTTACAAAATCTTTGAGGACCACCCTCGGGAAATATAACCGAGATAACATTTATTTTCATACAACAATCACTCGCTACCGATTTAGTGGAACTTGACGCTGATGCTGAACAAGTTAATATGAGCCACGTTTTATTTTTGTAGTAAATGTACTGCTTGATTGTTTGTTTGTACTGACGTAGGTACTCCACACGCAAGCATGATTGGCACGATAATATTACAATAACGGCTGCGTATGCGCAGAGCGGGTCGTAAACCCAAATAGACGACCTAAATACAGATGCACTCTAGCTAGCTTTCATCATATTCTACAGTAAGACTACATTCTGTGTGTTAGGCTTTTTTTTAACCGACTTCAAAAAAGGAGGAGGTTTCTCAATTCGACCGTATATATATTTTTTTTTTTTATGTGTGTTCGCGGATAACTTCGTCGTTTATGAACCGATTTCGATGATTCTTTTTTTGTTGGAAAGGAGATATTCCAAGTGCGGTCCCATGATAAGGAAACCAGGATCTGATGATGGATCCCAGAGATATCGAGGGGAACCTTCGAAAATCGTAGTGCCGACTAGTGCGTTTGTTAATTTAAAGCACTACTATTAAATCGAACTAATGAATTTACCACTGAAAATTGTGAAATAAACAAAATTTTAACAAAAAAATTAAAACCGCCTTCATAAAACTAAAAAGTTAAAAAATAATATTGCAGCCGATGACTTTTTCGTTCGCATCATAAGAACATTAATTTGTTTTATAGAAGTAAATTTTATTTACAGTAATATTTACATAAGAATGGTATATATATAACTATTAAATAAATCAAAACCTAACCTAATATAAACACAATTTACAATATGTGGTCAGTCAAAGAGCCCGCCTCGGGTCGAACCCGGTTGAAAAGTGCCCATCACGCTCGTGGCGTTTCCACGCTGTATAGCTATGGAAATGTGTTGAACCAGGTACGACCCAAACCCGGGGTTTATAGAAGTCGGTGTCAAGCCAAGCCAAAAAATGCAAGCCCTGTCGCGAATCGTACCGGCTTGACAGCGACTTCAATAAAACAAATTAATGTTCTTATGATGCGAACGAAAAAGTCATCGGCTGCAATATTATTTTTTAACTTTTTAGTTTTTTGAAGGCGGTTTTAATTTTTTAGGTAGATAATATGAGGTTACATACAGTTTTATGACAAGGTAAAGGTAAGCGAAGGCGGAGTAAAAATTTCAAGCGTAGGTCTACGTGTTTATCGTAGCAATTTTTAATGACAAATCCTGTACATTGACCGGATTTATTTTATATTTTCATAAAGTGACGATTTCTGACGAATGATTATTCGTATTAAAACATATGGGCATATATATAGGCACGATAACAAACTTGTTAAAATAAAAATAAAAATAAAAAAATGCGGCATGGCAGTACCTAGACGACTACAAAACGTAGTAATTCCTATTTCTATGTATAAGACATCAACGCGACCATCAAAATGTTCGGCATTTTTGTTTTTGAAAAACTGTCGAGTATTTTGTGAAAATTGTGAACTTGAACCTTGAACAGATATCTATAGGCTATAGGTACTAAAGTTGGAAACAACGAAGTGGTACTTTCATGTTTCACCAATGATTCACCGCTTGTAAGGGAGTCTGCTCTCCAGGTATACCTACACATACAACGTGTTAATGAATTAACGCAAAACTAGAAAGTAGTTTGTTTAGAATCGAGAGCTGAATCGAATTATCATGGTTTCAGCATAGGTAATTTTTTTCAAAATTTTTAATAATTTTTTTTGCAAAATTTAAAATTTTCTGAACCCGATGTCAACCCACCGCACGGGCACACTCACCCTAATTACTACCAAAACAAGATTATAAAAATGTATCCATGAGTACGTTAGCGCTTTCTTTCAGGGCTGAAATGATAACAAATCATTTTTGCCTCAAAACTTAAAATGCCAATAACTTAAAATTTTATCTATCAAAATAATTAAATTATTGTTTCAATCTAAGTATTTTGTTATAAATCAGTTGGGGTGTATGAGGTTTTGCGCTAATTCATTAACACGTTGTATACCTATGCCAGCTTCCTGGATGGTTCACAGAGAAATGACACTTTCTCCATAGGTCGGATACAGACTCGTAGTCGAAGTGTCATAGACGTACACTGAATGGAAGTACACTGGCCATCATCATCATCAACCCGTGTATACCTACCCTGTGCCTACCCTGCCCCTACAAGCCCAAACACCAGTCCTGGATTTGTCAATAGGCCGCGGCCTAGGGGCGGCAGATTTCAGAGGACGCTCACTCGATTTCAGAAGTTAAAAGTCAAACAAGTTGACTGGTTTTCTCACGCTTTTTTATACGAATACGTTAAATCCCTATAGAAACTCATTCCTATCGAAAATTATCAGTCCTGGGTACTATTTTATCTATATTACTGCGTGAGTGATGTATGAGAGCGGCGGGCGGCAGTAGTGGTTCAACTCAACGTAACCACCTCCGCTTCCCGTCCGCACTCACCGAAATACCATAAAATATTGTAATTCTTGTTTCTATTTTACGCCTCCCTTACTACAAAAGGATATTATTATTTAAGAAAGGTACACGGGGCGGTAGAAGTAAAGTGGCCTACACTCATAAAAAATATAAATCCGGCACTGCCAAACACAAGACTATCAAAAAATAAACGAAGAAAGCTAAGTTCGACAAAAAAACTCGATAAAAATCATTGTTCAATCTCAATAGCTTAGCTACATTGGCGAAAAAGTATCACTAACTAATTTAATACAGAGAACCTTATAGGTCCATTAATTTACAATTAGAAAAAAAAAAACATTTTTTTTGTCTGGGACCTTTAGCGCAAGACCGACTCACACTTGGCCGGTTTTTAGTATTTGTTGTTATTCTGTAGAGTTTGCTCTATAATCACACTAAGTTTGACGCTTGTATGTATTACCGTTTTTACGATAGAGCGTGAAGAAAAAACGTTGATAAAAAATAGTTTCTTGTTGAGAACTCCCCCTTAATTTTTAACTTTTTGACATTTTTATTATTTGTTAACAAATCCGCCGTAATAACGCATAATCTGACATAATTTCAACTATCTAAATATTACGGTTCAAAAGTTACAGCCCTAAATAGGTAGGACAGACGTCCAACTGTACTAGGGTTGCCAACCCTACTATATAATATAGTATCCTACTATATTAGGGGCCCTACTACTATAATTCTGAGAAAAATATATAGTAGGCAAAACTACTATATTTTGATGAGCAAATAATTTATAGAGAATTTAAATATATTGGTACTTAGGTCCAATAAAAATGACCAATAACTTAACATTATTTTAACAATTTTCGTTCTCTTCATCACATTTGTCCCATTAACAATTTTCTACTAAATATACAACGAGAAAAGTGACAACAAGTTTTCCTAAAATCAGATTTATCTATTTTTTAGAAATTATATTATTTCTGTATCGAATGCAGCGACTTCTGCTTTTACAGGATGCATTATTTTCTATAACGAATACGAAATAGAGATGATTGTTCCTTAAAAATAAGAAGTTGGTATTCAAACCAAAAAGTATCAAAAATATATCTTTAAAAAAAAAATTAAATTAACAAATTCGAAAAATACTATATCTTTTCTTATTTTTCCCCGATCTACTATATTTTTTCGGGCACTAAGGCTCGAAATACTATATTTGGTCTAAAAAAAGTTGGCAACCCTAGTCTGTACGTCTGGACGGACGGACGGACAGACGGACAAACGGACAGACGGACAGACGGACAGACGAACAGATGGACAGATGGACAGATGGACAGACGGACAGACGGACGGACGGACAAACGTAAGCTTAGTAATAGGGTCCCGTTTTCACCCTTTGGGTATGGAACCCTAAAAATAAATGCAAAACGTGTGTATTTCAAAATGTTTATAGTGCAGTAAATATTCGAAAACAGGTAAAATTGGTGATGAATCAAGTTTACTCGCAGTTTTATGCGGCACTTTCACACATTAGCGTTTTCGAGAGCGCAGATTTTAAAATATTGAAGACGATTTATTGATATTATGATACGAATCTGTTTGGACATTATTTTAAGTCACACCTACGCTAAACAATATATTATTTTTACATAATTCGATTGCAAAAAAGAAAATTGAAAAGGCATATAATATATCATATTAATTACCTACATTTTGAGTATGCTGCTACTTTTCAATAACACAACTACAATTACTGAATTTCAACTTTACTGCATCCTACAATGGTAAAATTGGTAAAAGACGTTGTGTAATCTTTATAGATAATTATGTAGTTCAACGTTATAAACCAGTTAGGGCAAAGAAATATAATGTAAGTAGGTAATTAATAAGTCATATTGCATAAATTAATGGAAGCATAACCCGCATGCGTGAGCAAATTCTTACGAGTAGGTACGAATCAAAAACCTTAGCTGGTAGGTTTAACAAAATGTTTTATTACCCGGAAAGGAGTGTTCTGAGTTCATGTAACTTATACAGGGTGTAGGTACACTTATAAATGCATTACCATGCAACTCAGGCAACAAATGAAACTGAGCATCTTTTAGAATGGGACCAACTTTGAAATCGCGGAAAAGTATTCGGCTGTTTCATCATTTTGGTCGAGCAGCTAGGTAGTTATTTGCTATGGAACAGCACATTCTCTTTGTCTTAATTTTAAATTTGTTTGTTTGTCGCTTGAAAACAGTGTATGTTTGCTGATGCAATCCCTAATGTAACCGCATTTAAGTTTACATCCTGTATAATAAAAACAGATTGTTGTTGAATTGTAAACAAAATGTCACAAAAATAAACAGAGATTTTAAATTTAAATTAATGCTTGACTGAAATACGTGAGTGGCGCCATCAGACGGGCGCCACAATTTGTTTGCGTGTGTTTTTTATTTCCTACGTTTTGTTTATAAGATTAAATAAAATTAGTAAACATTATACCGCATGAAGATCATTGATCATGCAGTTCAATCGATAGATATGCGACTTTTTAAAAATAGCTCATTTTAAATATAGCTAATGAAAGCTTATTTTTAAATCAGTTTTGCTGGAGACTTTGCAGCTCTTCTATTTTGTTCTTTATTATTCTTGTCAAATCTGAAATGTCTACTTGCTTTTCTGGACTGTTGTTTATAACACAATGTTTGTGGTTTATAAATAATATAATAAAATGTCACTTTTTTATTTTTAAACACCACCTCGCTCGTGCTATCCCAGAGGACTTCAATTACTAGATTTGTATAATTATGCAACTTTGTCGCGTAAGAGAACATCATGATAGAAATCCAAATGGTCCGGTCCAACCCAAAATCGTCAAGTGGCATCTATCATTTTAGGTATGTGATCATAATCGGTCAAAAACACTGAAAAACATTAATCGATCTATGATCTAAAGAGCCTATAGGACCTTTATCAACCCGTAACCTATTATTAACTCAAACGTAGACCTAAACTAAAAAGATTAGGATAATATTATGGGCCCTATTATTTTTTCCAATAACTAAGTTTGTGTACGCACGGCGACACATCAAGCTATACAAAACCAATATAAGCTGGCCGCGCGACGTTATACGTTACTCGACCTACGCGCGGCCAGCTTATGTTGGTTTTGTATAGCTTGATGTGTCGCCGTGTGTACCTGAAGATTAATTATAAGTATTTTCTTATTGTTTCAGATCATCAGATATGATCCATGTGGATGAAACAGACCCAGTGGGAGGTAAGATATTAGTTACTATTTAGTAATAGTTAGTAAAAGATAATATTTTATTTCTTCAATAAGTCTTTTTTGATTCTTGGCACACAATCTTTTTTGTATTCCTGTATTAAGGGCCTATGTCGAAAAATAATTTAAGCGAAACGGGCGTGTGATAGCTTATATTACTGCCAGATGCGAGAGAAAGAGATGGGGCGACGCGCGCGCCTGGAACGAATCAAGCGAAAAAACAAACTTTATTTAATTGTGATTGTACGTATTATGTAAGTTCAATTCTGCTCTAATCAAAACTTAGATAATAGCAATCTCTTTTTTTTAAATCAAGTCTCATGTTTCTATTATTCACCGTTTAGCAGTTACAAGCGTTTATAGACAAAAACGGAGGCTACTCTGGCTTGTTTTTCTATCGAGAAAATGTGTCTTAATCGTGTTTTGGCTCTAATCAAAACTTCAATTATATGTTCAATTTACACATATCCGCAAATCATACTCCTACTGTTAGTACTTCATGATATATGGAGCTTTGAAGAATCCTATTTTTTTTACATAGCCCCTTAAATAAAAATCCCATGTAACAGACAAACAGACAGACATATATTAAATAATCAGTTTTCCTATTTTTGGTACACAGCAATAAACAGAAAACTAAATGAAGACATAATCCCGAATCTTTATTAAAATTGCCGAGGCCCTTATTCTATAATGGACCGGCCATCAACTGGGTAACAACATAAAATAAAATAAACAAAAACATACAATTTTTGGCAGGCGAGAGGAATTCGTCTTTATTTTCGACTCGACCGAATATTTTAGGTTTCGCCGGAGACGGGCGACGACCGATGACAGGGTGGTATGGAAGTGACGATGATGGCCATTTGTTAAGAGATCATTGATGATGCTTGCCTTATACTACATACCTAATCACGTCACAATATATTACACACGGTTGTAATGAGTTATTTAAATTATAAAAAAGTTATACATAATAAAATAAAAGTTAATTTGTATCTGTGTTTTACACTGCATCTGATATCTGAAATCTACTGGTGCTGCATCATAAAAAGAGGATTTGCCATAATTACCACCCACTACGATCGCAATCCCATGCGGAAATCATCATCTATCTCGTCATCGAAAGAATCATCTGATCTCAACGGAACTCCTTCCGACGCGGTGGTAGAGTCAAAAATGACGTCAAAAAGCTGTCTATGTGATACTATTTTGAATAAAAAATTTTGATAAAATTATTAATTCATTTGAAAAATACTAACCTATACCTACTTTCCGTTACAATCTCTACCCTGTGCGGAACGACGCTCGAAGGAGATAGATTTTTAACAACAGACTCTTTAAAACGGGGGCTGGGGGATGCAACAGTGTCTTAGCCTTTACCCTATCAGATTCTGCTAAAACACTGTACACACGGCGACAGATCAACCTACCCATAGTTGAACTCTATTTTCATATTGTTCATGGACATAAGGTCGAACTATGGGTAGGTTGATCTGTCGCCGTGCGTACATATTAGTTACATTTGGTATAAGTTGTGAGCGTTGTTGAGAGCGTCGGTGGCGCGTTGCGGAGAGGTATGGACTCCCAATTATGGGGGTCCGGGTTCGAATCCGCACGGACAACATGCCATGTACCAATGAGGTTTTCTAACTTATGTACGTAAAACCGACTGCTCTCAAACGGTGAAGGAAAACATCGTGAGGAAACCTGCATACACTGAAGAAGAAATTCTGATGTGTATGTGAAGTCTACCAATCCGCATTGGGCACGCGTGGTGGACTAATGCCCATACACCCTCCTTTAGGGTAGGCCTGTGCCCTGCAGTGGGACGTTTATAGGCTGATGATGATGATGATGGTATAAGTTGTAGAAACTGCTCTTGTAGTGGTCTTACGACTCCACTTCCATGCTAACTCTTGGAGATGTTATTATTTGCCTATCAGGCCTTGTTTCGAGCAGGTTTCTGACTTTAGGTTCTTGTTGTCCATTATGTTTTCCGGGTATGTTCAAACTCTTTGTCGCCTTGACCTTGCCTTTTACCTAGGAGCTACTCGTACCTAGGTGTTGCTCGTACCTAGGAGTTGCTCGTGCTTAGGAGTTGCTCGTACCTAGGAGTAGCTCGTACCTAGGAGTTGCTCGTACCTAGGAGTTGCTCGTAACTAGGAATTGCTCGTACCTAGGAGTTGCCCGTACCTAGGAGCTACTCGTACCTAGGAGTTGCTCGTACCTAGGAGCTACTCGTACCTAGGAGTTGCTCGTAACTGGAGTTTCTCGTACCTAAGAGCTACTCGTACCTAGGAGTTGCTCGTACCTAAACTCGTAAAAATGTTACGACTGCCATGTGTAACCAAAATCACTATTAAATTATGGTATAGGAAGGTATATCGTAGTTTGCCAACCAAATAGTTTATTTCTTAAATAAGTCTTTCTTGATTCTTGGCACACAATATCATGTTAAGCCGTCGACATGAGGAAACGTCATTGAACTCATTCAATCGATAAGTTTATTGGGCAGATAATTTTGTAGACTTACTAATTAGCCTACTTCACAAAACTAAATGTCGCGACATAAATATAATTGCATTAATTTAGTCTGAAACAAAGGCATGTTGACAGGCATGTCAGTCTGTTGGTCGCAATTAAAATGAAATAGGAAGTTTATTAATGTCGCACGACAAACTTTCACAAGTGGGGTTATAAATAGCTAATGGAAAGAAATAGAGGTCTCGACTCTCGCTGCAAAATACCGTAAAAAAAAAGATTAGTTCTACAAAATCAGCTAATTTGCTACTAAATAGAATCCTCAAATAAATAAAATGGCTCCTCAATCCATACAGACGTGAATGAATAAAGTATAGCATATCTATGCTTTCGTGGGGCACTAAATTCTTCGTACTAATTACATCGATACGATAAATAACACATTAAGTATATGAAAGGTTGTATAAATTCTGAACAATGGTAGAGGAATTCTTCTACTGTAGATAATTTATTTATTGGTCAACTGATATAAAATATAAAGATATGCTATGCCATAATGCCATCATATATTTAAGGTAACGATATTACCTACATTATTATTGCGCTGACCCCGAGTAGGTACCTAATTCTATAAGAACACGATATACGAGGATAATTAAAAACATAGGTACTAATAATGCCATCATCCGAAACATTATCTTCTCTTCCAACATACTTTGGTGCATATAATTGATGCTAATTTTTTAGAGCCCAAATTGTTGGGGATTCTAGAGAGATATAATAGCAGTAGCGTGTCTGAACGTCGAAATGGTTCAGGTAGAAGATAATGGTTCATTATCCGAACATATTAGATCAGCGAGAAACATTGATGGGTATTCTGATCTTGATTGCTACAGATCACCAACAGCTTTCAAAAAGTCTGTTTTACAGCTGCGCTACGCATCCTCGCACAGCTCAGGTTCCTTGCACAGCTTTGGTGGAATGACTCACACCGTTTCACAGCTCCGTTAAGCATCCTAGACAGCTCAGCTTCCTCGCAAAGCCACCCTCTCAAATTAGTGCTGTCATTATCACACTGACCAGATTATCAGGAGCCCAGAGGAACATAGCGGAAACGAAGTATTTTTCGCAGGAGACACGTTTAAAAATACTAGATGACTAATCAACATGCATCGGCAGTTCGCGAGCACGTCATGGTCTTCTAGTCGCGTTCAACTCTAACATTTAGCGACAGGGGAGCATTCACACCGTTCTGTAAAAATCTCTTCGTTTGGCAGCTTCTATGCGGGCACGGTGCGTGCAAATATGAGCTATCTGAATAGAGGAGGAAGGAGACCATGAGATATACCGTATCCGGGCCCAGCTTACACATTCTTGTTATTGTAATCGGCAAACGATTCTGTTCCCGGAGGGAGTCACTGTCATTGCGGAATCAAGATTGACCAACGCGATAGTTCCAAATTTGGCTAGCGGACCAATAAGGGTTTTTCATATTATATTGTTTTATATCATCATCATCATCCTCATCATCATCATCTCCGCCGATGGATGTCCACTGCTGGACATAGGCCTCCCCCAAGGATCGCCGTAACGACCGGTCCTGCGCTGCCCTCATCCAACGTTTTCCCGCCGCCTTCACCAGGTCGTCGTTGTTTTGTATGGGTTCAGATAAATTGAACAGCAGTTTCTTTTAGACTTACCTATATTATCCAGACTTTACAATTGTGTCAAGTTAAGCAACAAACTACTTATTTGACTACGTTACTGAGACGACCTAAAAAAAGTAGCGGAGAGCGACTGGATGAGGAAGGCCGAGGATAGAGTTTTGTGGCGCGCCTTGGGAGAGGCCTATGTTCAGCAGTGGACGATGATAGGCTGATGATGATGATGATGATGAAGCAACAAAACTTGAACTAATCTCTAAGTAAAACAGTACCTAAATATTGGTAGTGATTGCAGTAGATATGGTTAAATAGCCAGATATCGTTCGCTTTTTAGTTTTTACATGCATAAATAAACTACATCCTCAATATCATGCGAAGAGCTGTTACTGAGGCCACTTTTGATATTTGCGTGGTCTAGCAAGAGCCTCTAGACTGCCGACGACGCGACGCTGACGTGATGGTCATATCAAAAGACATTCACAACCAATACCTACTTCAACCCGTGTAACGCCTCGAACAACGTTTTTCTCTACTTGATCCGTTTCAAGTTTTAAAACTTCATTTTTTAATTAGTTTTCTTCAGTTCAGTGTAACAGGCATCCCAATGCACCAGACTAAACAATAGCCTCAACGAAAGGTTACAAATGCACGATGCACTTGCATGAGTAGGTATTCTTATAAATACTTGGTTCGAAGCCAAAAGATACTCCGACGCATTTTAATTTAATACTTTTATAATGAGCTGTTTCTTTGTGCTCTTTGGACCGGTTCTGTTTTAAATGTACTTTCTAAAACTTGTTTGTTTGGAGACATTAGATTAGAGACTTGTTTTAAATATGGATTGTCTCCCACAGTCTTACGTTTTAATGTTATGTTGGAAATAAATGTCATAGAAGCAGGATTCCAGTCTATTTTGACGGTTTCACGCTATCTGAAACAGCTGACAAAAACATGTTTCATTTGATGAACCCATTAATTAATGATACTTCATCACAGTAAGGGTTATCATCAGCCTGTGTTCATCTCACTATAGAACAGTACCGTGCGTAAGGCCATCGAATAAGGGTGAGAGAAAGCAGGCCAAACACCACCACGCGAGCCTGCTGCGGAACGCTGGAGGCTATGTTATTTATTGTAGTATCCTTGTGGGTTTTTGTCCTACTTGCTATCAGCGTAGGTATTTCAAGCTTTATTGTATGGTTACCTCCTGTAGTTCATCTCTGTTACGTCGATATTTTCGGAAGTATTTTTATTGACGACTATGGCTATAGCTATAGATAGTTCAAACCAAGAAGGCGCGCCCCACTCTATGTCGTATACATAGTACCTATCTACATTGCACACTTGCAGTATAATATAAACGATTACGACAAATAGAAGAGCGTATTTGTGGATTGAACTATCTGTAGATATCGTCACACGCGAGTTGCAAAATTTCAGATCAAATCTAACCGGATTGGGCCTGTATAAAGCGAACTCCAACGCCTGTGAGCTCTTAAGTTATCTGTAACGCATACTGTAAGCTTAGGAGGCCTAAGACATGCCTAAGAGACGAAATGCGAGTTTCAGTTCGAATTCCCATATGTCAAAATCCATACATTTTCGACCCTATTCTGACTGAACTTAAGCTCAACTCAAAAGAAGTCTTTGATTCTCGGCCTAAGTCTATTATGTAATGTCACTATTCCTCACGATCCTAATACTTTCTTCTGATTAATGCAGATCGTATGTTGCATCCTCACTATCGTATCCTCGAATTAATTATGGTGGTTTGTTTCAGAGATCGAGCCACCGTTTCCTTGTCGCGATGTGGCCATCAAGAGAAGCACAGATGTCAACGACTTCTACGAAATGCTGTCGGAGATCGGCCGGTGAGTTACTTTCTTGTATAATATGTCTGTAACCGGTTAATATATACAATTTCCCATCTTATGTAAGTTAAGGTTAAGGGCCACGGAACTCTGAGAGAAAATAATAACGAATGAACTTGACAAACTTTTGTCATGGCAACTAATGATAAAATACTCTACTTTTACATACTCTACATTTGTTGTTGTTTTTTGTTTATTTTTGTGTGCAAATAAAGAATATTTATCTTATCTTATCTTATCATATCTACTCTGTAATAATAAAATAATAAAAAAGCCTTTTCAATGAGGTACCTAGTGAAATAGTAGGTGGGCACACTGGACAGGAATGTTTGGGCAATGTTCGTGAAATGTAGATATTCTGAAAACTTGTAATTTTCACTGACTGCACCCCTAAGGGATCAAACTGAAGAACTTTGACTATGGGAGCAAACCGATCGGAGCAATTAAAAAATTAGATGTCCCATACTAAACTGCAATGCCTACTCGACTCAAATTTATGCAACAGCAGATTTTTTTTTCTCTGATCGGTTTGCTCCCATAGTAAAAGTTGTTCAGCTTGATGGGTAGAGTCTTAGTTTAAAAGGATGCCAATGATGTCAATTTCACCCTGTAGCTGTCGGCATATGCCATGTCATGACAACTTTTGTTTCAGTTTCCTACCTACTGGTGCTACTGGCTCTTCGATAAAATGAACATGAAGATTAGGCACCTATCTACTTACGTTTTCAATTAACCTCGTTTTTTTTATCTACTTTCGGTGATAATGAACTTATCTTAATAACCTAGGCATTTTAGGTATGTAAGGTACTTTCCTTACTTCGTCGGTACTTTCATTTATTACGTTACGGCTCATGTCACCATATTATCTTCTGAACATAAAGGTACAACCTACACTTAGGTTATAAATTATAGTCACTAACTGCCTCCGTGGTCTAATGGTTAAGAGCATTGCCTCTCGATAGTGGGTTTGATTCCCACGGGGGACACCTAGTGATATGTCACTTTGTGCGTTTTTCCCCAGTTGATTAGGACATTGCAGGCTGAATCACCTGATTGTCCGAAAAGAAAAATGATTCCGTGCTTCGGATGGTACGTTAAGCCGTTGGTCCCGGCTACTATCTCTGGTGGTTAGTAGTCGTTACATAAAAAACCACGTCAGAGGCCGTAAGGCGGTCTGAAAAAACTCTGACACCAGGGCCCTGCCCACACGATAAGAAGAATTATAGTCACAGCATAAAATAAAGATAGGTAATTTAAAAAATCGTCAACGTTCGTCTCGACGGTGGCAGCGACGACGGGACAAGGCTAAGAAAAGCATTAGCTAATCTTTATTCTGGGCAATGCAAGCCTCCTATTGCTCATTGGCAAATCTTATCACCATAATACACATAAGTTGTATACACTTTTATTCTACGTTGTAGTACTAAAGTGTATATAACTTATTTCTGCTGACTGTACTACCTATCAGAATGTCTTCTTCAACGTGTGCAGGTTTCCTCACGATGTTTTCCTTCACAGTTTTAGAGCCGTCGATATTGTGTTACGTAGATAAGTTAGTATTAGAGTACAATAATGAACCACCCCAATAGGCTACTTTGACAACTAGTCAAATCAGCTACTCTTTATCGGACATCAAAACATGCTCTTTGCTCTTTGTATGAACATTTGTACTAAATAATGAGTTGTGACGTCATCAACATTTCATTACTTTTTAAAGTTTATCTTGGTATTAAAAATAGTATTCAGGCTAAAAACTCAATAAAAATGAAAACGATTAGCGTTATTTTCTAACCAATTTTTTTTTTATTATGAATATAAAATTAAAATATATTGTATGTAGCCAAACAGTTCAAACACCCAATTCTTTCCGTGAACTGTACTCTTGTATATTCTGTGCCATGAATATCGTAAGAGGCGACTAAGGGATTAAAGGTTTCTTAAGCAGTGTTAATTCATTCCATCCTAAAACATAAACTACTAAATTTAATGTGAGCATTGCTTAGCTACATTCTTAAACAGAAAATTTTTAGTTGTAGCAATGTTACTGACCACCCCGAAAGGGATTACGGTCGTGAGTATGTAAGATTCCTAATCAAGAATTCCATTGCAGAGGCAAGTTCGGCACGGTATACCTATGCCGGGAGAAGTCAACTGGGCTGGAGCTAGCGGCGAAGCTGGTCTCCGTGGCGAGGAGGGACGAGCGGAGGAACGTGGAGCGAGAGGTCGACGTGATGAGGAGACTGCGGCACCCGCGGCTCATACAGCTCTACGACGCCTACGAGTGGGGCAAATACATGTGTGTGGTGCTTGAACTGTGAGTATTGTCAGATACATCACTTACTTACAGTCGAGACAGTGACACACCAACACAAACTCACGACCGGTAACACAATCTTTGACTGACCGGTAACACAATAGGGACCTGCCTTACGTTAGCATTCCCCTCTGCCAAGGTACAAGATCAAATGATCATGTACATGTGCATACAATGTTATACCTTATCTTTAAACGAGACAGCCCATAATTGCGGAACAACTAGTTTTATTTTCGGTAGGAAGTGTTAGGTTTTCATTTTATTGTTTTGTGGAATCACGGTTAGGGGGGCTGACGGCTGACATAACCTTAGAGTTAAGAGCTCCAAAAAAAATCTAGTCGTGTTTGGGATTCACACGAAACTATTTGACATTCAAAATTAGACTCTAAAGTAACCGAATCAAATCCAAAGTTGCGTATTTCATGCTACCTCGTCCCCCTCAAAAAAGTGACAGAAAAGTTTGTTCGACACGAGTAACTCGTCCATATTTAAATGGTCGAAGAACACAATTATTTCCTTGTTGCGTCGTCAATAATCGTGGTCCCCGCCGTCATCGCGGGGTACAGTCCACAGACGCTACCGGCACATCGCTGGCCGGTTCTCACCTATCCCCACTACCCAATCCGCCGCGTAGTCCCAGCAACGCGCATACCTGGGTAGGTTGTTTAAGTTATTCACTCGATCGGTTGATCTACCAGGGCGCTTCACCGGCACTGGTGTGTTCCCGCATAGTCCGTAGTAATAAGCAGACACAGCTTCCTGAGCTATGCTGCCTTCTCGGCAACTGGCTCTGGTTTTAAGGATATAGTGTTGGGAACTAATGGTGGTCCTCTCTCCTATATGCACGAAATGGCACCCTTATATACAGGGTGAAATTGATATCATTAGCATCCTTTTAAACTAAGAGTCTACCCATCAAACTGAACAACTTTTACAATCGGAGCAAAAAAAAATCTGCTGTTCCATACTAAACTGCAACGCCTACTCAACTCAAATGTATGCAAAAGCTGATTTTTTTGTTGCTTCGATTGAATTGCTCCCATAGTAAAAGTTGTTCAGTTTGATGGGTAGACTCTTAGTTTAAAAGGATGCTAATGATATCAATTTTACCCTGTATAAGGGGACGTTTCTAGACTTAATTGGGATGGACGCTGGACGTCAAAAAAATACCCGGCTAAAAGTAGGAAACGTGTGACAATATTATGTTTGAATCTAAAATTAATCTAGATAATTATAATAATCAAACCATCTTAGAGGAGGTTTCTTCCGCCAATTTGAAGTTGTGAGACAAACATTTAACTCTCCGAAACCATAATAGGTAATAGTATAAGAGATAAGTGTACTTTTTGCAACCATCAGCAGCAAGGCTGATTCAAAGTTTATGGATAGTCAAAGTTCCGACCTTTGAACGGCTGTATCTCCTAAACCGACTGATGAACCATATCAGTTCTTGTACTGTTCACATAGCTACAGTGCATACTACAACAATAACATACAATCAGCCTTGCAGCTGATCGTTAATTTTTTACAGACCTATAATCATCAGTAACTCCTAAACCGACTGGAGTTAAGCAGGCAGACCTGGTCCATCCCCATCACAGAGATTCTCTACACCCCATAAACACTGAATCAGCCTTGCTGCTGATGGTTGCAAAAAGTACACTTATCTCTCGGTATATAAGTACATTTATATTCTAAACAAACTAAGCAATGAAGATGACCATTTGAATGCTTAGACAAACTATTCAGCAATTTTCTTCAATGAACCTCCACATAACCTCGAGAAGTCGAGATGAGTTCTATTTATGTCACTAGACACAATGTCTGCATTCCTTTAGTCTAGTTCTAGTAATTGTTAGCAAAGGTACCCATAGTATATCATTTCTAAAGACAAGATTTAGTCACGGTATTGCCTTGCGGACAATCGTCCAAGAATCTCTGCAACGTTGACGTTTCCGTCACAAAACTAGTTAGGTTGCTATTTCTATTTTAGTGTCGAGACATGTGTTTTCATCCAAGTGTTAGGTATTCAACCAATTTTTTTCAGTTCCGGATCTGCCTGTCTGACAGACAGACAAACGCATAGCCTAAAGTCTAAACCGCTGCCTGCATGAGTACATAGAAACATGAAACTTGGGGTTCAACATTCAACAGGTTGTTAGTGATGCCGACCTAACATTGATTTCTTTTTGACCACCTTGACTCGACCACCCGTTTAGGTTTAGAGTTTCATGTTTGAAGACTACTAGCGAATGTGTTAAAACATCTCTCACTCTATTAAATTAATGACAAATAAACACACAAATTACCGACGAATCTGTCCGCTGACATAATCTGCAATGTGCTAATTGCAATGCATCTTATTTATCACGATGTGGGAGTAAGAGCTATTCTGATTCACCTTAGGGAAGCAACGCATCAAGAATTCCTCAATTAATTTGAATATGGAATGCGATCCGTTCATTCAGGAACCAATGAGTCATGGATTTGCCGCGTGAATTCTGGAGAGCATCGCTTCGACTTGACTGCAGTTTGGACGAATTATATGTATGTATTCAATAAGACGTCAGGCAAGGTAGTTTAGCTTATCTATATATGATTACAAGGTATCTGAACTTCCAACATCTCGAAAAAATTAAAGAAATAAAGATATAAGTAGAAGTAATAAGTAGATATTTTTTCAACTTTTTTTGTAAACTGGGAACCAAACAGCCTACGTACTGTACGCACGCCCTATCGAGAGCAAAGACAATGCAAAGACTTCGTAACATCATTAGCTGGAAATTATTAAACTCCGGTGAAGGTTACAATATCCACAAAACTGAAGGACGTAAGAAACGTTCAAGGCAAAGAAATATAATTTATCAGGTGGGCCTAATATCACGTTTGAATAGAGTTCGAACATAAAGAAATAAAAGCGGTCAAGTGCGAGTCGTGCTACTCGCGCACCGAGGGTTCCGTACCACACCACTACAGAACACAACATTATTAACTTAGAAAAAAAAACTTTTTTTGTCCGGGACCTTTAGCGCGAGACCGACTCACACTTGGCCGGTTTTTAGTATTTGTTGTTATTCTGTAGAGTATGCTCTATAATCACACTATGTTTGACGCTTGTATGTATTACCGGTTTTACGATAGAGAGCGTGAAGAAAAAACGTTGATAAAAACTAGTTTCTTGTTGAGAACCCCCCTTAATTTTTAACTTTTTGTCATTTTTATTATTTGTTAACAAATCCGCCGCAATAACGCATAATATAGGTATGAGAAAATTTCAACTATCTAGCTATTACGGTTCAAAAGTTACAGCCTTAAATAGGTAGGACAGATGGACGGGCAGCCGGACAGACGGACAGACGGACGGACGGACGGACAACGTAGGCTTAGTAATAGGGTCCCGTTTTCACCCTTTGGGTACGGAACCGTACTAAAAATGTTTCTAAATCCTAATTAGGAAACCGAAGAGCGGATACGTAACAATGTCAATCTTCTCCATCAAAGTAGTACCGACATAGTAATACAACGCTGGACGACAAAGCGTATTTTGGGCCAACTTTATAAATAGTAAGGTGAATAATCCAGGTGTAAATGGGTCGGTCGATGACAGACTGACGAATCTGACGACAGGTGACGCCACACCTCTTGGACATTAATTATTATGGAATTTCACTTTTGTTTAACGTGTGTTAAGTACGTACTTTATCCTAGCTAGCTAGGAGAACCTAGGTTCTATATTTTATTGATTAATACCTACCAAAATGAATGTTACAATCAGTGCCAGTATCAGATTTGATATAGGAGCAAAGTGGGGGCCCCGCCAATTTATGGGCCACGTGGCGGCAAAAAAAAAAATTTTTTTTAAACATCTGTTTTACCTATAGATCTATCTTTAAAACACTTCAAAAATTTTGTTTTCTCTATTTATTCGTTAAAAACGCGTTAGTGATTATTGTGGAAATTAATGATAGGCTTATTATGTACAGGGTGTAACAAAACACCCTAGTAATACTTTAGGAGGTGCTTCAGACCATCAAATTGAACAACTTTCACTATGGAGCCAACTTCGACATCGCGAAATAAAAATCTGATGTTTCATACAAAACTGCATTACCGGCTCGACTAAAATTTATGGGACAGCAGATTTTTTTTATTTTTTTTCGATTTTGGCTCCACAGTGAAAGTTGTTCAGTTTGATGGTGTGCTGAAGCACCTCCTTAAGTATTACTAGGGTGTTTTGTTACACCCTGTTTGCTGTCTGTTTGTTGTATATTTTTAGTGTATTATAAAGTTCAGACGGCGGCGTAGGCTCAAACAGTTTTAAAAAGTACTATAAAATCTCTAAAACCACCTGTGAAATCACGGAGCTATCTTGGACGCACTAAACCTGAATAAGGTGACATAACAGTGAAATAAAATAATCATTACCTGAGAAACAATGATGACTCACAAGTGTGATTCCTAACGGTATTCCATACGTTGACTCATCGTGGTTTAAATTTTAACTGTAGTTCATAAAATGACACGAAAAGAAACACGTGATGTCTTTATCCACTTGCGGCTAACCACAATGCTTACTTATATCGTAAATAATATTGACCTTTATAGTAATGACATTAAAATGTTGCTATGACGGATCATGAAGAAGAAGAACGGTGCCTAAATCCTGGAAGCTTGCGAATGTGCAACCGGTACCCAAGAAGGGCAGTCGTGCCGACCCCTGCAACTACCGCCCTATCGCCATTACTTCCATTCTCTGTAAAGTCATGGAAAGAGTACTTAACAGTAAGTTGCTGTCATACCTAGAAGACAATGATCTACTCAGTGATCGCCAATATGGCTTCCGCCGGGGGCGATCGACTGGGGATCTTCTTGTGTATGTGACGCACTGCTGGGGCGAGGCCATCGAGAAGCACGGTGAAGCACTGGCTGTATCACTTGACATCTCGAAGGCCTTTGACAGGGTATGGCACGCTAGTTTGCTGAGCAAGCTTCCCGCTTATGGCATCCCCGCTGATCTTTGCAGCTGGATATCTGATTTCTTGAGAGAACGGTCGATTAGAGTTGTCATTGACAGCTGCTCTTCTGACCTTATGGCAATTGATGCTGGAGTTCCTCAAGGGTCTGTTCTCTCCGCGACACTTTTCCTGCTGCACATCAATGACCTCCTTGTGTCAGGTATTGTTGGGTATGCAGATGACAGTACTGTCATGGAGAGATATGTATCTGGCGCAGGGGCCAGCGGGGATAAAATACGCTCGCAGAGGGAGGCCATGGTTGAGCGGACAAACTTGACTTTAAGTGTTGTCTCCCAGTGGGGTGACAATAATTTAGTCAACTTCAACGCCACCAAAACACAGGCTTGTCTGTTCACCGCAAAAAGGAGTCCGTTTAATCTGACTCCTACTTTCCGGGGTACATCTGTCCCTGTTTCCGACAGTCTTGGGCTTCTGGGCATGAGGTTGACCACAAAACTCAACTTCGGCGCTGACATCGAGTCTAAGGCTCAAACTGCGGCCAAAAAGCTGGGCATCTTAAACAAGGTGAAGCGGTACTTCACTCCTGGACAGCTCTTAGTATTGTATAAAGCTCAGGTCCGATCATGTATGGAGTACTGCTGCCACCTGTGGGATGGCTCAGCCAAGTATCAACTTGCCGCACTCGACTCGGTTGAACGCAGAGCCAGGAGGCTCATTGGCGATAGTAAGCTGGTGGAGGCCAAGCTTCATAGCCTAGCCCACCGCCGCAGAGTGGCCTGCTTGTCGGTCTTCTACAGATTGTACTTCGGTGAGTGTGCCCTAGAGCTGCATGAGCTCATCCCACCTTCCCCTTTCTACTATCGGACTTCCAGACGCACCGCGGGATATCACCCCTTCTTGGTTGACATCCCACATATCCGCACTAAGCGCCTTTCTGAATCTTTTATAATGCGCACAGCCAAGGAGTGGAATGCCTTACCTGCGTCAGTATTTCCGAGTACTTACAACCCGAATTCCTTTAAAGTACGAGTGAATAGGCATCTTCTGGGTAAGCTCGCTACATCTACGACCCCATCTTCGTCCTGAGGACTGGATTGAGGTCAAGAGCAAACCCATAGTTAAAAAAAAAAAAAAAAAAAAAAAAAAAATGACTGGGACACAGAATTATTTTCAGGATTTTACTGAAAATCAACTTTGTCAGCCTTCCTTGACCCGGTCCGGCCGCGGGACCCTTAATAGTTGTGGGGCCTATTGACAATTGCCTATTTTTTGGCTCTGTGGATAATAGTAAACTGTTAGTAGTTAGAACAGTACTTTTCCGTAACTCATATCGTCATACAATAAAAACGTAAATCAAAATATTTATTCTTTGCAAAAGTTAGCGGAAAACACACGGCCTTACAGCAAGGCCGTGTAAACGAATTGAATGCGAAACCGAAATATCTTTGTGAGATAAACTTTCCATTACACTTGTTGGATGGAACTGATCCGAAATTAACGGAATTAAATTATCTCATTACACTGTTTTAGTGGCATTTCATTCTGGGCAATGCGGCATTGCCCATGCCCCGCTAGGATGTCGGCACTCGCACAAGACTTTTTGCCATTTGCCGCTTGAAAATACTGTTACGAGCTACGGATTCCGGGATTGGAGTGAAACGCTAAGTCCAAATTTTACAGAGTTTATTTGGGTTAAACTTTCAAACGGTCCACCTCGCAGAGGTTCCCCTAAACGGTTCACTTCACCGGGTCCTCCTCGCAGGGATTCCCCGTGCACCACTTACTGTCACTGTTCACAGTCCACTACGTCACTACTGTGACGACACGACACGCGTCACGGCTATGACGTCACGACGTACGACACTATGACGTCAAGACGTACGACACTATGACGTCACACACTACACTGACACTATGACGTCACGTACTACACCGACACTATGACGTCACGCACTACACTGACACTAGTCTACTCACTGTTCCACTCTTAGCACTTTTCTCTTCACTAGTACTTTTCCACTTTTACTTTTCTTCCTTTTGTTTCGCACTGTTCACTGTAAAACCAAATACTGAACCATCAGACGGAATTCGCCGCCTTTTATATCCCGCAGAACGTTCTGGAATACCCTTTTTCCGATCTTCTTTTCTTTACTCGTTTGTTTACCTCCAGATATTTCCAACCCCGCCTTCTTTTCTCGAAACAGATCGAAGACACGCCCACTTTTCTGATTCTTTTCAAATATTCGTAATTTCGCCTCCTTTCTCGAAGTTCCTAGACACCCCTAGACCTTTTGGTCCCTTTTTAAATATTCCTTCTCTCTCTACCTTCTAGAACATTTCTAAAAACACAAAAATCTAGAAATATTTTTGGCGCGGGTCGGATTCGAACCGTCACCCCCTAGCATGGGAGGCGGAACCTTAGACCGTAGGACCACGGCGATTGTTAATGAGCCGGCCGAATTTTCGAATGCCTTCTTTACGTTTGACGTTTGACAGCGGCCGTAACAATACTCTAACAGCACTGCATGTTGACTGGTCACTACTTTGCCCTACTTAGCCTGAATTTTGACCAACCATGACTCATTTACCTACTCGTTTTTTTCAACCAGTAAGTATGACAATTTTACATTTAAGTAGAAGGTAATATAACAAATATATTTTTGAATGTCAAAAATACAAAACAAATACAGTACCTACCTACATTAACGTTAGTATACCAGGCTCGCGCAACTCTCTAACAAAGAAATTTTATATGAAACGTGCACTGACGCCATTAAATTCCTTTGAACGGTAGCACACGTTTCATACATTCTAAATATCGGTCACGAGTCACGACCAGTTTTTAGTATGGAAGTCACTACTCTTATAACGTAGTGAGTTACATTCTCTTTGTCAGTTCAGTATACTTCAAAACACCTTTCGTCTGAAACTGCTGATAATTTTTTAATCAATTCATAATCGACTCTCCACGCCTTCTCCTTATCAGCAAAGCCATAATTATTAGGTACGATAACACAAGTAACTACCGATAATCAAGCGAAAAAAAATCAACGCATTCTTCATACTGCACAGTATATGTTTTGGCCGTAAAAACGGACACCCCATTTTAAGAAAAGAAATGTTCTCTTTTATTTCTATGGCTATGTTTACAAGTAGGTACCTATTACGATTTAATTTCTATATTAAACAATCCTTAATGTTAAAATGAATACCTGATAAAAAAATCAAATCGAAATCTTAGAGGATCTTTGGAGGGTAGTAAACGTTTCCCACAAAATATACATCTTTTCATGACGCATTACAACTTCCTAATCCAATATTAACCGCTTCAAAGTCAAGTGCCTCCCTAAAAGGCGACGTTTAACGTCTCGAATAAAAGCTATGGCGTCAAGACGCGTCAGATATTACGGCGCATAGTTGGCAAGGCGCCATCTTAAGACGCCATCTTTAATCCTACGTCCGATGGATATACAAGTTGGATTAAATTAATATTTTGCAAGGTTTATACAAGCTCGCATGCAATTTATTTGGAATTCACTGAAACAAATCACGATAAAAGACCGCAATTGTTTCAAAATACAAAAGGATGTGTAAATTTAAACGCTCATAGGTACCTACCTTACCTACATACACACAGTGGCCAGAAACATTGCTAAAACTACCAACTTTCAAGAATATAGTTGTAGCAATGCTCACATTTAGCAATTTAAGTTTCATGATGGAATGACGTATCAAGTGGTGTCAATTTAAACACAAGTTAATCATTAAAATACTGAAACCGCAGGCTAGTGACGTAAACACGATGGAAAAACAAAAAGGCGTCAGAATTCAGCAGAACTTTTGACGTGGGAAAGATCCATTCAAGCTCGTTCTAAAATTAAATATTTGTATAAACATGACGTTTTCGAAACGTTTTGGCTGGAATGTAGGTAAACAAACAATTTGAAAACCAGAAGCATTGCGAGCATTGATGTATCTTATGTTAAAATAAAAATAAAATCTAGGGACGTAGCGTAGAGGTGATAAATAGGATAGCGATATTATATTTATGGAGTTTTCATAATAAAGATGTTTTATTGACGTGTTAGGCGCAGGACAATAAAACAATGCTCAGATTGGTGACACATAATACGAAAACACGGTAGGTAAGGTAGGTACTTTACTTTCCTACTTTAAGTAGGTATAATATTAATCTCAATCGCATATCAAATATCTTATTTACCTAAAAAGGGAAACCGAAATATCAAAAATTCCAATAACATCTACGGAACCAAATACAATGCATTTCTATTTCAAGCATCGATCGTCAGTAATTTTCTGCATAACACAAAATAGATCAAGTCAATGTCATGTCTGAGATTTATAGAGTCGCCCTACGTCACGGAGGCATTGCAGTAAAAGCAAGATAGTTCGCTTGAATGTACCATATGGTAGCAATAAACAATTTGTATTTATATTTGTATTTGACTGCTAGAATGTTAGATTTGGAATTAAGCATTGATTGATTGTATTTACACTCATCTGTGCGACCATGCGATCGCGACATGGAAGCGTTATAAAGGTCCTATCATACAACCTGTTTTTGTATTTTGTGCAATAGCAATAGCCGTGACAATAGTGTAAGGTGTATTGACGCTGTTGTGCCTTTTTGTCGACATGTATGTTTTTTGTATAGCCAAGCACAAAATGAAGAAAATAGGACAATTATTACCTTTGCTCGCTTCGATGTTTGCATAGCTTAACTGACCTCCATTGAGCATGGAATGGAAGAACTCTGACACCATCTGGTATAAAACAGTCGAAACACTTGTGCAAATTGTTACGGAGAGTTATTGCAAATTAATGTCCATTGTTAATGTTAATTTATAGACCAGTGAGTTCGATGCGTATTTTAACAAACGTGCTGTCCAAATATTTGTTTTAGCGTAGGCAAAATTGTTGACGACTATTATTTAAATTGAAGACTGAAAACTTTAAATATATCAGAAAGTACGAGTATTACTTTTTTCTGTCTGATAGTCAAATTACCAATAGGCCCCACAACTCTTGGGGGCCCGAGAGAAACCAAAAGTCGAGGTAAAACTAAATAGGTATATATTGGCTAAAAATTACGCGTGGGGTCCTTCTTAATACATTTACAGTTTTGTGGATGATCATTGATCAGCCCTAAAACTAAACAACAATCTATTTGGCACCAACGACAATCGAAAAAAAATCAGCTGTTCCATTTAAGACTGCAAGCTTACGCGACCCAGAATGTATCACAGCTGATTTCTTTTTTCACGAATTTGACGTTGGTTGACCTGGCAAATTTTTTTCTGGTCAAGTTTTACATTTGTCGTAATGTTATTTATTTACAAATTGAAGACAAACTCGGGAATTACCTCAATTTTACTGCCTCGGGCACAGTAAAGACATCTCTTCTGTGCCCGAGGGCCTTTCTGGTTCTTAATCCGTCACTGTACATAACCCTCCTTGATAAACCGCAGTTGAAAAGATCAGTAACTAGAGCAAAGAAACCTTGAAATGACGTAGACGAATACCAAAATTGTAAGCATTTCTCCGCGTCAAATGAAATGTGAAAGCATTGTCCGAGACACGGTTACTGTGACCTTGTAAACACGCATCACTTGTCTATTTACCGGCTATTTTTGGCGCCAAACACTCATTTAAAAAAACAACGTATTTTTTGGCAACGTATCCGAACGCGTCATTGTTCGCGGCAAATGAGAGGCTTTTCGTAAAATTCGTTTGTTTTGAAGATGAAAATTATGACGTTAATGAAAATTTGTTTACAGCCATCGATTAAAGATGAGCAATTCGTTTATTTTTTATGCTAATATAGTTTTTAACTCGAATCGTAGTTTTTACGAATCGCTAAATACCTACGTCAGATGATCAAGATGGCAGCGGAACAGTGGCGTAGCGTGGGCTTCTGCCGCCCGGGGCACAGACCGTCCGTTTTTGCCGCCCCCTTATGAAGACCTACACAAAAATAGCGGAGCGAGCGAAGCGAATTCGAAATTTTTTTTGCACAAAAATGTTGTGTCCAGACATCTTTTAGTTTATCCATGCATAAATTATAGTGCAAGCGAAGCGAGCTCGACTTTTCTCTGCTCTACGAATTGGTTATAGGCAGAGCTGGATCAATCTATATTTTTCCCGAATTGGCCGCCCCTAGTAAAGTGCCGCCCGGGGCACTTGCCCCCCCTGCGAATCATCTTGCATCCCCATCGAACCCACGACCTCCATGTCGAAAGCCCAATGCTCTTAACCATTAAACCATGGAGGCAGTTGTAGGGTATAGGGCTCGGATGATAGTTCTCCACCAATCATGGGCAGCACTGTAGATATCCTCCCAGGTCATGCTAGGACTTTTCGCCTCTGAGCGGCGCCAATGTTAGGGCTGCTCCTCTTTCGTTTGCCTGTTGGGTGGCATTTAAAGGCTGTCTTGGAAGGGCGATCATTATTTTTAAACAATGTCTTAAATTCAGTCGTCGTCTCTAAATCTAACTGAAACTAATAACCCCATTTCTTTTGCAGTATAACAGGAGGGGAGCTCTTTGAGCGAGTCATAGACGAGGACTTCGTGCTGACGGAGCGAGCATGCACCGTGTTCATGAGGCAGATCTGTGAGGGCATCGAGTTCGTCCACCGGCAGAACATACTACATCTTGACATGAAGGTAATTCACACTTCGTGCTGACGGAGCGAGCATGCACCGTGTTCATGAGGCAGATCTGTAAGAGCATCGAGTTCGTACACCGACAGAACATACTACATCTTGACATGAAGTTAATTCACAGTCTATAATACTGATAAATTAATCTCTATACCTAGAACGAACTGTCAAAGAAAATATTGTAATCTGCTACTGTGCCGCTTCCCACGATAGTTCATTGCCAAGTTGTTTAGTTTATCTACCATCCCACGCATAGTGTCCAGACATTCGAAAGCTGCCAATAGGTACCCTTCATTCATACTTCACTACATTTCTAATCCATCACTTGGTGTTTCCTCCTTTCTGTAGTTTACTAGGCACTTTTGAAAATAGGTATAGGGAACTACTGAAAGTTATGTAAATTGATTCTGTTAATTATGTCATTATTGGAGAAATACACTGAGGCAATAAAGCCGAACTTTAGATCGGTCTGTAATTTTATTGTTTAAAGTAGGACCACAGATTATTCAATAGCAATAGTTACTACCGTGTAGGACTTAATTTAAAAAAAACCTAATCCCTAAAATCACTTCCTTCACGTTCTCGTAGGTACAATGTGTTATTTACTAGTCTCGTATAAGCTCTTAACTATTCGCGGTTAGGTAGGTAAGTGAGTAGGTACGACCTACAAGTAATTAGGCGCAAAGGGCCAGAAGGTGCCAAAGAAATTATACAGCTCCTAGAGTCTTGAAACATCTGCTAGTATAGTAGATATAGCTAAGTAATATATTTTCAAAACATCTTTCAGTTATAACCAATTGTCACTTTGTTCACCGACTCTTTCTTTCACCACTTGTTTAGGAATTAATAGACACAACGATTAATTGTCGTGAACAGCTGTTCCCAAAATATGACGCCTATGATATGGTTGGCTACTCACATACATTTCTAAAACAAATTCTTAGCCCATCCGGTCACATTTTGATGATAACAATGTCTGCATCGATACCCGCCATCTTGGTACGAATCCAAGTCGTTAATCAAAATGGCGGAAAAGCATGCGCGGGAGTTTTATGATTGTCTGCCGACGCCATTACTGTTTGCTTCTCGTTTGCTTATATGAATTTTTATTTCTGTCAACTGAATTTACGAAAATAATGTTGAATGTTTTATTTTAGCAGTTTAGTCTTGTTACTGTGCAGAGGGTAATGATTTGCTTACATGATCTTGGATCTATCTGCGGTCGTTTTTTCTTTCAGAAATTTCGCAATCGACTATCGGGAACATCTTGATTTTTATTTCACATTTAATTTTATTCGAGAAGATTCAGCCAATTATTACAGACAGTAGAGTCTGAATTAGAATCTCTTAAAATACTTGTTTCTAATCTAGTATCTAACTTAGGTAGGTACATTTTTGACATAGGTACATTTAATTTTATGTTTTATCTCTATCCCTTTCCAGTACCTACCTTAATACTCAATCAACGGGCCACAGCATAGCTTTCCCAGCTTTCTGGGCCACCGCATTGATCGATTTTATTATTTTCGTTTCTGCCTAGTGTGGTGCTACTTGTGCTGCCAAGGTTTACATGCCTGGTGATAGAAGCCTCTCCCCAGCCCGACACTATAAATGACCACATCGCTTTCCTGTTTCCCGTCCTACCACTGTATTCCCTATTTTTGCGCATCTTTAATTGAAAGTTTTAGTTTAGTATCATAGTTATATCAAAAATACTAATAATCTATGAACTTAGGTAATTAAGTTAGGTACCTAAACTTATGTACCTAAATATCATATGCCACTGGAGTAAGCCGAAATATTTGATCACAATTTTTGACGATCCTGAACTATAAAGATATTATCTATCCTCATGTTTCGTGTAGGTAGTAGGTACATTTTACTTGGCAAAACCCTCAGAGTCTCAAGGCTTATAAGCAGTAGCCTTTTTTTCTCCTTATTCAGCAGTCAAAGTCGCATCTATACAAACATTAAATTAACAAAACACATATATTTTCTTACAGCCAGAAAACATCCTCTGTCTAACAAAGGCGGGGAACAGAATAAAGATCATAGACTTCGGTCTAGCCCGGTTCTACGATCCGGAGAAGAAACTGCAAGTGCTGTTTGGTACCCCTGAGTTCGTCGCGCCAGAGGTCGTCAACTTCGATCAGATCGGCTACAGCACTGACATGTGGTCTGTTGGGGTTATTTGTTACGTCCTGTAAGTATTCTGTTAACATTACATTACCATCCTGGTTCCTTAGAACTAGACCAATCCAGTCAATCTGTTACATCTCGATGATTTCGATAGCAAACTCTTTGACATGTTGGTATCTGGCTTCGAATAGCACCAACTCAAACGGGGTGACTTATTTCTTCAGGCATTTTGCACATGTCTGTTACCCTCACCGTGTGACATCATCATCATCTTAGTCGAAAGACGTCCATTGCTGGCCATAATAAGCCTCCCCGCAGATCGGCACAACGACCGGCTACCCTCATCCAACCCATCCATCCTACCCTCCCTCCTCGCACGGGTTCCTGCCATCTTCACCAGGTCGTCGATCCACCTTGTGCGGGGCCTTACCCACGCTGCGCTTTCCGATACGCGGTCGCCACTCGAGATCTCTTCAACCCCATCACCATCGGCCATCGGTTCTGCGAGCAATGCCACATTGTAATGCCCGCCCATTGCCACATTAGTTTTTAGCAATTCTTTGGGCTATGTCGGCTACTCTAGCCTAAGCCCACGCTGCTGAAATCTGCTATAAGAATAAATTAATAATCATCTCGACTCACATCACAAATGTTCAACAGATTATCAGGCCTATCGCCGTTCATGGGGGAGACAGACATCGAGACGATGGCGAACGTAACAGTGGCCAAGTACGACTTCGACGACGAGGCCTTCAACGAGATCTCCGACGATGCCAAGGACTTCATCCAGAAACTGCTCGTTAAAGACAAAGAGTGAGTTTTATACTTATTTACATTTTGATGTCGTGTGGTTCCAGTTTGGAATTTACAACTTGTATTTTTCCCGCTATCATAATGAGGAGACTTATAGGCCGGCCAGATAAGGCAGACTAAGCCCGCGGGGGCGCCGGGGCGGCAAGAATGCCCCTCCGCCCGCATCCCGCGCCGACACGTTTATCTTCCCGTCCCGTGCCCCTGTAACGTCGCGGGCGTGGTCTGACTTATCCGTTCGGCCTATATGGATAAGGTTTCTTATGCGGTATTTTTCTAGCGTAAGACTAGTCACCAAAGACCAGAGATACGTTATTCCATCCTGGAACCTTAAATGCACGAAAATGTATCTTGTTACAATAAAATTGCATCCTACAAAAGTTTGTAGTTGTAGCTAAGATTCTGATTACCCTGAAAGGGGGTAGATAGATACAGTCGTGGATGTATGTGCGTACATTTGTTGACTTAATATCTAAATAATTTAGTTAAAAGTCAACAAATTGACAATCCGCGAGTTTCCAACTAGTCAAATTAACAACTCTTTATCAAACGTCAAAACGCGTGCATTGTATGAAATATTGTACTAAAATTTGGAGAGTGACGTCATTGTTTTTCGTCGTCGTTTTGATACTTTTTATAGTTTATCCAGATATTAAAAATAGTATTCAAGCAACAGAATTACTGAAAATGTGAGTTTAGCGTTATTTTCAAACGGTTTATTTACTGAGCAGTTAAAACTAAAATATATTTTATGTAGTCAACTCCCCAATTATTGTCGAGCGTTTTCAGGAAGAATCGTAAACGCAGAATTGTACATTTTACAAGAGAAGGTTTCATTTTCGTTATTTAAAATCTCTATGCCCTCACAGTTAAAAGAACGTTAACTATAATAGACGGAGATCCGACCGTAAAATTATGCACCTATTCCTTAGGCGAACGAAATGTAATTCTAGTGTATGTTTATACAGGGGTTAATTCAACGCCACCAAGATTCCTAAAAAAATCTTGCCGCAAGTGCCTTATCCATTATAATTTTTGGTATAACTTTTTCCACGTGTTTGTGAGGGAAATGAATGAGGTGCCATCAGAAAGAGACAGGTCTTAAGTACTTTAAAAACTAGGGTTGCCTCCTCTCAATCTGCCGCAAGACTAGGGTTGCCAGATTCAAAAATGACATATTTGGACCTGGCAACCCTATCTTAGTTGCGGCAGATTGAGAGGTGGCAACCCTAGTTTTTAAAGTACTTAAGACCAGTCTCTTTCTGATGGCACCTCATTCATTTCCCTCACAAACACGTGGAAAAAGTTATACCAAAAATTATAATGGAAAAGGCACTTGCGGCGAGATTTTTTTAGGCATCTTGGTGGCGTTGAATTAACCCCTGTATAAACATACACTAGAATTACATTTCGTTCGCCTAAGGAATAGGTGCATAATTTTACGGTCGGATCTCGGACTATAATAATTTAAATATTAACGCTTACGATGTTCTTCCTGAAAAGCCTCGTATTAATTTTCTGTTATCAAAAACGAATTTATACTTAATTTTGAAGAATTACTATACCCACTTGTTAGTTGTGTATGATAGTTGTTAGTGGTACTATGAGTTGACTATACGATACTGTAGTTTTGACGCGAATTTTTTCGTCATAATAAATTAGTCCTCAAACTTAGATAAACGGTTGGAGGTCCTCAAAGTAACCACTTTGAGCGCTGTACGAAATCGAATACAAAAACTACTGTAGTATACTAGACTGTCAACTCATGGTAGTTCAAATTACAATTTACATTATACCTATCCAAGATTTAATTTGAGATTTTTTGAACGTAAACCTGAATGGAATTTATTCATAAGAGATTCATAAAATCGTATGAAAGCTGCACATAAGTCAGCCTGTCGATAAAGACCCTTTGTTACTCGTTTGTCTCTTAATTTTCATCCAACACAACAATTCTAACAAACATTTTATTTATTTACACCGTTTTGAAGTAGAAAATATCTAACAGTAGAAATTATGTGCTAACAAATCTAAGTGTTATGTCAAGTTTTATCTATTTGTATGGAATGCGTAGAAGAATGAGTAGATTAGATTGTAGTTTTAGAAAAAGTAGTACAACTATCCTATATCCAATTCTATGAAACACAATACTTTATGAAACATACCTACTGGAGACCGCATGGCTATGCTATATCCTATCACCATTCTCATGAAAGGAATTGGCCTCGATTCGGAGTGTACCACGACTTAACTAAACTAAATTTATTCCTGTCACTTTCTAAAATAAGATTAAGAAAAGAGACAGAAAACCAACAGCTGACTTTAGTGCTGTCAAAGTGACGTTAAACGCCCAAAAACGACTTAAATAAGATGGCGTACATTATGATGGCGACTTATTTTGCGCATTTAACGTCACTTTGACAGCACTAAAGTCAGCTGTTGGTTTTCTGTCTCTTTTCTTAATCTTATTTTAGAAAGTGACAGGAATACATTTAGTTTAGTTTAGTCGTGTTACACTCCGAATCGAGGCCATTGTGTGCCTTGCAATGGGACCTTTACAGGGTGTAACAAAAGAGGGTACCTAGGTGGTTTAAGTAGACCATCAAACTGAACAACATTCACTATGAAGCCAACTTTAGGAATCTGTAGTTCCGACTGGACTCCATGCATTTGAGTTTTGTATGAAACTGCATATTGTTTTATTTAATTTTATTTCGATGTTGGCTCTATAGTGAAAGTTGTTCAGTTTGATCCCCCTATATTATTATATTACTTACCTCTTTTGTTACACCCTGTAGAGGCTAATGATGATGAAACAGAACATACACTATCGATAATCCGTCTCTTTCTCATAAGTAGCCAACGACGTAGTTATATGTTTCTAAACCTAAACCTCTCACATGCATGCACTTTGGATCAGACTCCAAAGTCCAAACTGAGGCAAAACCTACTATACTAGGCCTTTTTGTATGAGAATAACACAAACTATGACCCACCCAACATAAGTAGTCAACATTAAAGACCGAAATCGAATCCAGAAACTTTGCTTTTACAGTCCGCCAAACTCTTATCAACTAGACCTTGAAAGACTGTAGGTACCAGTCACCAAAAACATAGGTACCACCACCCTAAAACCTTCAAACTATCTCGAGTCGAACTAAAGTATTCGTGTCACTCCAACAACACTTATTTATACACACACTTTCCTTCCAAGCTTCAATCATGCACGCAATCTACCACCCTCATCCATGCACTCGAATTAAGGTGTTGGGGTCATTGTAACAAGGGTCTTTGTCGCAGGTCACGCCCGAGCGCCGCGGATTGCTTACGTCACCAGTGGCTCGTCAAACGTCCCCCGAAGCCGCAGCCCCAGCCGCGACCCCAACCTTCACCGAAACACGAGCTAGACGTCGCTAAGGACAACCTACGCCTCTTCGTCGAACGATGGAGCGAACATCCAAACTCCCCTTACGTATTCGACAATCAAGCACACGAAATTACCTGCCTAATGAACGGAAACTGCGAAAGATCTTCCATTGGAGGATGCTCACCTTCTCCTAGAAGCTCTCTTGGTAGCTCACCCGATGTGGTCTTCAGTGAAGATGATGAACCACCGCCTTTAAGGGACAACAACTTCTTGACTACGAGATGTCACCCAGTGGAAAGACGAGCTTCAGACAGCAGTTGCTTCTTACACAAAAGGCAGGATGTACTAGTTAGGAAGAACTTGGCCGAAGAAATAAAGAAACTGTCTGACCATTTGTTCATGCTGTCGACCATAAACACAGATCTCGCTAACAACAACAGTGTGAAGGAACTCGACAAAAACGTTACAGAAACTAAAACAGTAACGAAAGAGGAAAAGAAATTGCCGAACGGTTTCAAGAAAGAAAATAACGTTGTTATCACGAAAACGTTTACAAACGGCGACGCGACAACTAAAGAAAGAAGAATATTTACGTCGAAATCTAGTCATAAAATAACATCGTCGTTTTTAAGTGATAGAGAGCCAGAGCGACCCATGACAAGCAACATGCCATGGGCAAGGTCAACTAGTCGAGCGAAGAAGGTAACAAATCTGAGCAGAGATGTACCAGATCAACCTCTGGAAAGGCGGAACACATTCTTCGAAGAATTCGACAAGAGACGCGAGAAAATAGACAGACTGGTCAACGGTTCTGAGAACGGAAGACAGCTACCTTACAGAAGAGATGACAACAACGCGCATAGAACAAAAGATTTACTATTACACCTTTTGGAGAAATGGGGCGAAAATGAAACGGAAGGCGAAAGAACCGCAGGCGGAACTTCGAACGGTGGAAGACATCAGTCGATATCCTTAGAATGGTCATCGTCAAACCAACTTGCACAGAATTCCATGTCGAGTCTCAACGCCTTCTACCAAAGACAGTCATCAGACGAGAAGACGCAACGACAGAAAATCACAAACAACGTACAGCAATGATTTAATACTCTGGTGCCATGACACTATAGTTAATGCCAGATTAAACTGGGACGTCAAAAAGTCATTCATCTCTCTACCGAAACTTATGACCGTATCGCTAAATACTCTACGAATTTTTTGTGGTACATGGTGACACTGATACAAAGCTATCGCAAATCAGATTGCAGTATCGATCGTAGTACTTATTGTGGTACTCATTGTACTTTTGTGAACATTTATCTGGCAGAGAGTATAGTTACCAAAGTAACAATGAGATTAAAGTTTTAGTATAAGAGATAAGTGTACTTTTTGCAAAAATCAGCAGCAAGGCTGATTCAGTGTTTATGGGGTGTAGAGCATCTCTGTGATGGGGATGGACCAGGTCTGCCTGCATAACTCCAGTCGGTTTAGGACTTACTGATGATTAAAGGTCTGTAAAAAAGTAACGATCAGCTGCACGGCTGATCGTATGATATTGTTGTAGTATGCAGTGTAGCTATGTGAACAGTACAAAAACTGTCAAGTTCTGTCAGTCGGTTTAGGAGATACAGCCAGTCAAAGTTCCGACCTTTGAACGGCTGTATCTCCTAAACCGACTGATGAACCATGTCAGTTTTTGTACTGTTGACATAGCTACAGTGCATACTACAACAATATCATACGATCAGCCGCTGATCGTAAATTTTTTACAGACCTTTAATCATCAGTAACTCCTAAACCGACTGGAGTTATGCAGGCAGACCTGATCCATCCCCATCATAGAGAAGCTCTACACCCCATAAACACTGAATCAGCCTTGCTGCTGATGGTTGCAAAAAGTACACTTATCTCTCGGAATATTTGTTTTAAGTTTTTTGTTAGACAAGAAAATGACAATTTGATACGAATCTAGTCTCCGCTCACAAAGTTCTTATCAATCTAAAAGAAAGACTGACATTTTGGGAATTAAATATCTACAGTCACATTCACAATACAATAGTACTTAGAGAAGACACGCCGAACAATAATGTTTGTTCCTTTGTACTTATTACTTCGTAATTATTTATAATTATTATTATATTTAAGTATAACTTATTGTTTTATAATACGTATGTTGTTAATAAAATGTAAGGATTTATTAAGATTTTGTTTTATTTAATCCCAATAGGTTTTATTTTGGCAATAAGTCAATCGCTCATCCATACTTGGATCAGCGCGTATTCAATTTATATTTACCTAAGTAAAATTATCTATCAAATAGGCATAGTTCTTGTATCTCACTCACGACTGCTTTTCTGTGGTGAAGCTATCTTGTTTTATACTCCAAGAAGACTGAAAACCCTGACCTAAAAATAGTCAGTGCCAAAAATACCTAAATAATAGTCTAACTCTATGCTAAATAATATCCTATTTCATTTTCTGTTGTTTCGTATTAAGAAATCGTGTTTTTATTTGTTAAATAGGTCAATAATAGATTCTTATAGGCAAAATACAGGTGTAATATTACAAGTAAATTCAATAGGTATATTAAATGGGGTAGGTACTACATACCGTCAAACTGAACAACTTTCACAAGAGTCAACATCGAAATCGAAACTACTGTTCCATACATTTGGGTAGAATAGCCAAGTCATTGACGTTTTCTATGGAACAATTTTTCTCCTGTGATTTTCGATGTTAGCTCCATGTGTTCAGTTTGATGAGAAGCACCACAGAACATGATAAGATGGGTTAGAAATGCAAAGTAGCGCTTTTGCTTCGGAGACGGCTGTCACCACTTGTCTGCTGCTGCAATTACTCATGCCCTCTCGCTCGCACCACGTCACGCGCCGTATGGTGTTATGCAAATCATTGTAGTATAACCTGTGGCGACACGTTCCACGCTTACTTTGCACTTCTAACCCCTCTTATAATGTTCTGTGGGAAGCACCCCCTTTTAATAGCAGGTAACGCATTTAAAGGAGTAAATTTTTTGTAGGCCCACCAAACGGTAACGTTTATTAATGGTATTACATAATTTAATTTACTTTATTAATCGGACGAAAGATTAGGTAAAAATGCAAACGGAAAATAAAAAAAATGCGCCGTTTTCCCTTTTTTTCTAAGATTCTTTTTTCCTATTAAAACGGCACATTTAAAGCAATGCGTGTACAGGAACGTCTTAGATTACATACGAAAATAAAAATAAAAACCTAACATATTTTACCAAGACACGATGTGCGCCATTTTTTTTCCTACTACAAAATAATATTTTCCCGTAGCGACCGTCTCCAATCCTCGCAAACGCTGACGCACCCCTGGCTCATCCAATCAGCGCTGTGCACAGAGTTGCACGTCACCAAGACAAAACTCAAGCGTTATGTAATCAAGAAGCGATGGGCGAAGGCAGTGTCGGCCGTTATAGCGCTGAAGAGGATGGGAGCCAAGTTTGAAGACATCCACGAAGAAAACATTGAATAATCGAACCAAGAGAGTTTGAACATCGGAAAATTTTGAATTGATGGTTCAGAAATTAGAAGTTTCTTTAGATGTAAATAATGAAATAACATCAATGAGAAAAACTTTTAAGTAGGTATATGATTTATAAGCGTCTCTAGGTGGCGCCACTGGTATAATGTACATGCAAAGATATTATACTTGTATGTTTTTAACATAGAGTCAACATTTGTCAAAATCAAGAACATTGTGCAGGCTGCAAAACACCCTAGTAATACTTAAGGAGGTGCTTCAGACCATCAAACTGAACAACTTTCACTATGGAGGCAACTTCGAAATCGAGAAATAAAAATCAATTGTTTGTACAAAACTGCAGTACCGGCTCGACTTAAATGTATGGGACAGCAGATTTTTTTATTTTTTCTCGGTGTTGGCTCCATTGTGCAGTTTGATGGTCTGAAGCACCCCCTTAAGTATACTACTAGGGTGTTTTGTTACACCCTGTATGTTGTATCTAGTAACCGTAATTTAATTTATATTGAAAACTACCTAGTTATTTTGAACGGGCAAGCATAAAAAAATACCTCACTTTCGTTCTAAGTCTAAGATTGACGGTCAATCTCTACGACTTAAAACGAAAGCGAGTTATTTTTGAGGCTGACTGTACCTTGATGCCTGTTCGAACTTCGGACTCACTTATAAACATGTTGAAAATTACTTAGATAAGTATTTAATTTTATTATTTGGACCCTTGTCCTTGTCCTTGTGAAATTTAACCCCCTTGGGTTAAATTTCACCCCTTTCATTTAAGTATTGATCGATGAATTCAGCTATAAAACATGTATTAAAACAGTAGTAATTCGAAAATTACAACATATCGTTAAAATAGATTTTGCTAGATTAATTATATCACTAAAATTTACATCTATACGATTTTACGTACTAACAAAAGAACTGAAAAAACGTTAAATTATTTAATTCCACACATTAAATTCGTCTACGAAAATATAACAAAAAACATCAGCATAGAAAAATAGCACTATAACAGGGTGTATGGAAAAGTATCCTTAACCTTTAAACCACATACACTACGCATCAAACTGAACAACTTTTACTATGGGAGCAAAGCTATCAGAACAAAAAAAAACAGCTGTCCCATACGTTTGAATCGAGTAGGTATTGCAGTTTATTAAAGGACAGCAGATTTTTTGTTCTGACAGGTTTGCTCCCATAATAAAAGTTGTTCAGTTTGATGGGTAAAGTATGTGGTGTAACGGTTAATGATACTTTTCCTTACACCCTGTATAAGTTGCATTGCAAATGTAGGTATAATCTGCTCCTCTATTACCTACGATTTATTCTCTACTTGACCACGAAGTACCTTCGCTGCATAAAAATGACCTCTTCCCGAGCTTTTCAGTGAACGAACGTAGTGTGGAAAAAACAGAGTCGCGCGCAAGTAGCTTAATCATACTAGAGGTACAAGCTTTCAAGTATTGAGTTCCCTTGTTAACACGCTGTATGTACGAGTAAGTCTACAAAATGGTGCCAAATCAATTTAACAAATATATAACAAGTTTGATTAATCTCATAAAGATCTGCACTTTGGATCTTCACAATATTATATTTAAGTTAATTTGAATGAAAGACATTAACGTTTAACATTAAAATAAGGTTTTAACAATTACTTAGTTACAAGAGATCTTGTTCACGGAATATAACTCAAAAGAGGAGAATGCGAGAGAACCTAGAAGTAAACAATATATTGGGCATTCTAGCACAAAAACGAAGTATACCTACGGAGCGAAGTTAGTTTTTGAGCTAGAATGCCCAATAGTAACCCTGATGAATTATATTGGGGTTTTAGGTTAAAAACTATGTAGGTATACCTACGGGGCGAAGTGAAAACGAAACGACGGTCAAATAACTAGAATGCCCAATATGTATTCCCTTCTGGGGAGTATTGTAGAGTAGCTAGTCTTCTTGTTTTGTATTCCGTTATCTTGTTTAGTTAATTTTAATGACGATGATGAAGAAGATTCACTAATATTTGTTGAAGTTATTTACTAAAAATTTAAGAATTCGTTTCAAGATTTCAAACTATTGAATAATCGTCGCGTCGTACTTTGTAAATTGCATTTAATTTCTCAAATTGGTTGTTTTAAAGACATTTTTATTTGTGTACGAATGATTTATAAATAAATACTTTATTATTCCTCAAACATTCTTTATTTAATTATTCTACTAAAATTCTTCCTTTCATCGCACAGGGCTCGAGATGACTGACCCCTTAAAAATGCTCTGGATTGCGATTTTTGAATCTCATTCGCTGAGTTGTAAAAATGTTGTGAAAATGTCAAAATTACTGTAGAGACACGCATCTTTCTACTGCTGATTTGACATTCAAAAATCATACTCTAGGAGTGCGATTTTTGAAAGTCAAATCGGCAGTAGAAAGATGCATATCTCCATACATTTTCAACTGCTGAGTTCAACGTATGAGATTCAAAAATCGCACTCCTGCTCTCGACGAGATTGTTCAGATTTAGGGTCAGCGCACACCCAGCGTAAAACTGTTCGAGCATGCGCGAGCAGGTTTCATTGATTCAATTGATAATGAACTCTATTTCCATTGAAATAAAGTTGAAAATAGCTTGCAAGTGATTAAATCCCTTCAGCGTCTGTTCGAGTATGCTCGCGTATGCTCCTCGCGGCGACGGGAGCAGTCGCGAGCATGCGCGCGGATGCTCGCGCATGCTCGAGCATGTTCGAGCATACGCCCGTGTCGATGCTTGCGATCCGTCGTAAGTGTTGCCGCCTCGGCCGGTTTCGGACTAAATCTAGCATATTTTTTAACTACTTTAGCCCGAAAAGGGCAATTTACTACAGATAATATTATATAATAATCGAACTCTTTTTGAAAATACAAAGAAAATCTGAAAGGTCGAAGCAGATTTAGTAGGTTTTCAAATTGTTCATATTCCATTTTATAGTTCCTAGCCATAAAATAACTGTCCCTAGAACTTTAAACCGTAACACAGCACAGGGCGTAGTATTTCCCAAATATAACTACATCTTTCTTGCCACTTTTCATCTTATTGATGTGCTCTTCTTGCTCCTCTTCCTTTGCTAGTAACCACAGATTACCCCCAATAGATACCGCATGATGAAAATTTTGATCACGCCCGAAGTCACCATTTTTGGCGGTAGGTGCGGGTAGCGGGGCACGAAACAAATGCTACATGATTGGCCATTTCAAGGTCGCACTACTCCCAGCACTCTCCGAGCGTGTACACTAGTGATGCGACAGTTTAATAAAAAGTATCGATAAATGTTGTCATGATTAATGATTAATCAGCCTAAGACAGGTAATTAAATTATTGTTATTACACAACAATTAACT
This sequence comes from Agonopterix subpropinquella, assembly GCA_922987775.1. Lineage (NCBI taxonomy): Eukaryota > Metazoa > Arthropoda > Insecta > Lepidoptera > Depressariidae > Agonopterix > Agonopterix subpropinquella. Next base: position 15,176,904 of record OV277709.1, on the reverse strand, counting down.
TATTCGATTATTGAAAAAATGATTATTATTTCACTTTAATTCAGAAAGGCACTACGTGCACTGATGTTCCGATATCATAGAAGTGTATTATACAACGTGTTAATGAATAAGCGCAAGCCCTCATACCTACACCCCAGCTGGTTTATAACAAAATAATTAGATTGAAACAATAATTTCATTATTTTGATGGTTATTAAGTATTGAGGCAACAATGATTTGTTATCATTTCAGAAATGAATGAAAGCGATAACGTGCTAATGAGCATAACGTGCATTTTAAGAATCTTGTTTTGGTGGTAGGGTAAGTGTGCCTGTGCGGTGGGTTGAGATTGGGTTCAGTAAATTTAAAATTTTACAAACAAATTTATTTCATATTTTGAAAAAAATATAATTATGTTGAAACTATGATAATTCGATTCTGCTCTCGATTCTAAACAAACTACTTTCTAGTTTTGCGTTAATTTATTAAGACGTATAATAACTAACTAGCTTCCGCCTCGCGGTTCCATCTGCGGCTAAAACGCTTTTCCCTCGGGAATTTCAAATTATAAAATATAGTCTATATTACTCGCTGACATATGCAGCTTGCCAGTAGCGAAACAATTTTTGAAATAGGTCCAGTAGTTTTTGAGTTTATTTGTCACAAACATACAAAAAAACTAATATTTTCTCTTTATAGTATTATAGTAAGTACCTACATACAACGTTTTAATGAATTAACGCAAAACCTCATACACCCCAACTGATTTATAACAAAAGAATTAGATTGAAACAATAATTTAATTATTTTGATAGTTAAAATTTAAAGTTATTCGCATTTTAAGATCAGAGGCAAAAATGATTTATTATCATTTCAGCAATGAATGAAAGCGCTAACGTACTTATGGATACATTTTAATAATCTTGTTTTGGTAGTAAGTAGGGTGAGTGTGCCCATGGGGAGGGTTGACATCGGGTTTAGTAAATTTAAAATTTTTCGAAAAAATTATTTAAAATTTTGAAAAAAATTACCTATGTTGAAACCATGATAATTCGATTCTGCTATTTTATTACTTATTTTATAGACATAATTTTTGATTAGGTACGTTTCAATCAAGTAGATTGTATTCAATATAATACACCTCACTATTTTATCCCGGTATAAAAATATCCTATTCTTGTTTTCCTATGCGATAAATGGGTTTTCCGTGAGAATCAGATAATGTCCCACAATTTAAAAGTAGCCTATGTGCTATTTCATACTATATTACTGTACCGGGTATCATCTGAATCCGTTCAATTGCATTACCGAGATTGAGTGATAAACATACATCCATCCATCCATACTTTTTTATTTATAATATTAGTAAAATTTATAAGATTAAGATAATAATAAAATAAGAGAAAAAATTGTAAGAATATTATAAACCTATCGATAGCGGTCGTACCGCATAGAAGAAACACACTATTATTGCACGTGTCAACGTCCCCAACATGTAACACCGTTTTAAAATCCTCGCCTAAAAATGCTTTGTAATAATATGGCATATTATAAAAACATCGATACCGGCCCGAATGCAGAGACGAACAACACTAGCATTGCACGTGACAAATTCGTGTCAATGTACGAAAGTGATAGATTTACCAAAATTAACTAATGAGAGAAAGGGACCATTTCAAAAAGACATCAACGTGAGCTGCAATTTTTTAGAAGCAACCATTGTACCGCCCACTATAACTTGAACTCCGCAAAACAAAAAATAATGAAAATGTTACTTACCGATGGAAAGTAATGCCATCTTTCTCGTAGCTGGATGTTCGAGAGTTTTTCCCACACTACTTTATGGCACAAACTGTCATTTTTCAGAAAGTTTGTGCTCAGAAAATCGTAAAAAGATAGGCAATTTTTTAATTTAAATTGAGTGCACGCGGATCCAATACTTGGTCGGTACTGAAGGGGCGTGATCAGTTATTTGCTTATATCAGTGAAAAAACATACATGTGTGGCGCGCATCGGCGGCCTTGTATGCGGTATCTATTGGGGGTAATCTGTGCTAGTAACCCAATAATTACCAAATCCCAGTCTACCATACTTTAAAATTGTTGTTATCGTACGTCTTTACTATAAAATATTGTAAACACAACGCAAAATTCACTACGTCAACTGTAGCAACACGGGAGCATCCGCGAGACTGTTCGAACACGCGCGAGCATGCTCCGCGGCTGCCGCCGGCGGATTTTGCCGCTAGGTGTGCGCGACTGCAAAGAACATGCTCGAGCATGCGCGAGCAGTTCTACGCTGGGTGTGCGCTGACCCTTAAATTTAGTATCAGAACCAACAATACCTATGCCAGCTGCCTGATCAGAACTTAACGCCAAAGAACCGTTTAGGAGCATAATGCCAAAAGAGCAAAATGACAAGTGGGTAGCAAAATGCCAAAAGCGCACATAGTCAAAAGCGCAAAATATCAAAAGCGAACAATGAAAAAAAAGGTAGGTACTTATACGGGGTTGAACTGCATGAAAGCGAACGTTACGAAATATTTTACGTCATATTAAAGTCATATAAACGCGAATTATACAGCACATGTAATATACTTTAACCAGCTTATTCAGCATTTTAGTATACCTACTCAGCATTACAGCCATATAATAAACGTTAACTCGGCATTTTTCAGTCCTATTATAAAAAGCGTTTACTCAGCCTTTATTTTGCGCTTTTGGCATTCTGCTCTTTTGGCATTTTGCTACCCACTTGTCATTTTGCTCTTTTGGCATTATGCTCCTAAACGCCAAAGAACGTGGCCTGGGAAAGATTCAGTTCCAATGAAAAAGTTAATCAGCCCCTGTAACAACAGGTGTGAGAGCGACACAGAGGTCACTTCTAAACGTCAAAAAGTGAGATACTATGGAGATAACCGCCATCTCACGTGACCTGTGTCGCTCTCACCCCTGTCATGTTACAGGCGCTGGACCATTAAAGATACTAAGTAGGTATCTACTAACTACATTCAACTAGCTACTCTGATTTTACTATGTAGAAGTGCGATAAAATCAGGTCCATAATTGGTGTGCGATATTACTTCATTCTTAGATAAATGATGTTGGAGCGCAGCGGAGACCAATCATTTATCTAAGACTTCATTACTAACCCGAAAGAGTGTTATTTTTAAATGTTTAGTCCCATAAGTTGTTATCTCATGAGTAAAATCACACAATTCCGGCTAACATTTAAAAAAAATTTTCTCTGACAATCTAAGATCAAATAAAAAGCTTTATAGTTTTTAACTTTTTATTAACACCCAATGCTATCGCACTGACAGACAAATACCAGAGCGATACCAGTCGGCGCGCAGTATATGTATCTTAACGGTACGACTTCTGGTAGCGGGCGCGGGCGCCTGGACCGCCGAACTTCTTGGGCTCGCAGCGGCGGGGGTCGGCCACCAGCAAACTCCTGTCGTATTGGACTAGGATGTCCTTGATTTCCTTCTTCGACGCTTCGTCTACATCTGAAAGAGATTTATTTGGGAATCAGTCACGTATTTTGGTATATAACCATCAAAACAGTCCTAAATTCTTTTTTCGGTTAATTCTGTTTGATCCTGACGCGCTGTTTTAAAGGAATAGTTCAAAAGCACTTACTAGATGGCGTTGAAGTCATAAAAATCTAATAGTCACCAAAAAAACTATAAAATTACTATTTATTTAGATTTTTCAGAAAAAGACATGTATAAAACCTAAAAATAAATCTAAAATTTTGTTGTATAGTGCACTGAACGATAATAATAAAATGCCTCTCAAGAGATCATTTTGCCAGATTTCCAATTTGGAGAGATATTTGTTTATCAATAAATACGATAATGCTTGTAACAAAGTTCTAGGATACCAGACCAACAAGTTTTTAAAAACAGAGTTAATTTGTAATGTAGTAAATTTCAAAAATGTTGTGTTCATTTCAAACAAGCAAGGTATTAAGAACGCATGCTGGTTGGTAATGTCACTTTTTATCTCCTTTCTCTGAAATGGCTGACTTACATGGAAACAAGACAGCTTTGGAAAGAAAGGGTCGACAAATATTTTTGTACTTGACTAGGATTGAACCCAGGACCACTGGATCGGAAGGCAGATACTCTACATGCTGAGCCAAGTGGTTATCCATTGACAGAGCTGAATTTAATGTACATATTGCACGTCAATAATTCGGACGCGAAATTAGTTAACAGCGCAGTTCAAAATGCACTCCAATCTTTGAAAAAATCTTGAGTTCTATAGTTTTTGACAAGCGCACAAGCGCATTTTTTGTATCTAAATAATTTTGCAGATTGTTTTTGGAGCAATCATAATATTTATTTATTTGAAGTAGTAATCCAATAATCTTCAAATATCCAATTAAGAGCAGTACACCAGCCAGAGCAAGCAAGAATCTCTTAGAACCGGCGCACACCTGGCGATCGTATCGCAGAACACTTTTCACTGCTAAACCATTATCGTCTTTGCCAACGTTGAAATAAGATCGAAAATCAATTAACATGACTACAAGTCCCAAAGAGCATCGAAGCTACTTCAGGCAAAAGTTGTGGTAATTAATTTTCGATGTTATTTCAACACAAGCAAAGTCGATAATGGCTTGGCAGTGAAAAGAGTCTTATTAATGTGGCTCGAAAAACATAAAATCGTATCATATGCTCCTAGCTAGAGAGTACTGAGAGATTCCATGGGAAAAGGTACTTTATCCTAAATAATAAAAGTAGCTTACATTTCTGGTAGAAGGCGATAAGGGCCTTGGAGATGGCCTGTCTGATAGCGTAGACCTGTGCGACGTGACCACCACCCTTAACCGTCACTCTGATGTCGACTCCGGCGAACTTCTCCTGCAAATCACGTTATATCTATGTCAATAAGGTTGGAAATACTTTAACAACAATAGAGAAGGGTTAAATTTGGTCAGATCTGCAGTTTCACTTCACATCCAAGGATGCTCAGGTTCGGAATAAGTGTTACTCATCATTTAGACATTACTAATATTTTAAATTATTTAGTTCAAGCTGGGCCAATGTTCTTCCCTGACAATTAAGCATTATAATTAGTTATATTTGTGATCAACCCTTTTAGCCCTGCATATGATGTTTGGGATAGCCTTAAAAAGTTGTACACCATTTAGAAAAGACTAGGTCACTTATTAAATCAAAAAATTTCAACTCAGCATTAAGTAAACAGTAAATGAAATTTGTTACTGTATGTCTGCTGTATGTACGATTATAATGAACTAGTGTAAAGCAAACATTACAACCAGAATGTAATTTTTAAGGAAAGACGACACTACATTAGCTGAATATACATGCATACATATGAAACAAGAGCATAATAAGATGTGAAATAAACATATGAAGAGGTGCAGAAAGGAAAAAACAAGCGCCAACTAAAACTAGATAGGTTAGTAGGTAAGTTAACTGTTACATGCTTTTATATACTTTTTTGTTATATGTGTGTGCCGTTGTTGTATAGGGTTCCCATAACAAAAAGCCTAAGGCTTAATTTGGGATCATTACAATGTATGTGCCTGTGAGCGTTATTTATTTTATTTAATTTTTATGATTCTATAATAAACATAAGTAGCAAACACATGATACAAGAATATACATATGTCAGAAAAAAGAAATTAAACCATGCACTAAACAAGACAGTCTATATAGCAGAAAAATAGCTTCAAACTATTCCATTTAGAACAACTTCCACACGAGACTATTTTTCAAAATTTTTAACAATAAAAATTAGAATCAGTAATGGAATTAGTAATGGAATAAAATTCAATGTTGGTTAATCATCGAAAACTAGTCTCGTGGGGTGCTCATTTCATGCTGCCTCGTTCCCCGCAAAAAGTATGTTAGTAGAATTACACTCGTAGCTCATCAATAGACAGGGTTTGAAATTATCAACATAATTATTTTCTCTGAAAATTATCCTGATTCATAGTTTTGAGCAAAATTTCTGATTAAAAGTTCTAAAATTACTGTTTTTGCTTTTAAGCACTTATATCAAGTCACATCCAAACCAAACAGCACCTAGTCTTTGGCATTTTCATTTCGTATCACAATGAATAATTGAGAAAAACAATTGGAAACAGTGAAAAAAGCCCAATCCGTGTTCAAAAATAAAATAATTTAAAAGTTTAAAATCCCTGTTTGTGTGCTTCTTTTTCTGTGAATCATGATCAGATACACATATTGTGATATTGCTAGTACAAGCTTTTTGATTTTTCAATTATCAACATATATTTTATCCCTTCGAACCCATAATCCCGAATCCATAGTTAAATGGCCAAAGATTAATTTACATCATTATTACTAAAGTAATAAGAATGAATATCATTAGACAGTACCTTGCCGAGCAACAGGATGGGTTCCTGCAGTTTGTACTGAAGGAGGCGGGGTTCCACCAGGTCGAGCGGGCGCCCGTTCACGCGGAGCACGCCATGCCCGCGCTTGCAGTACGCTACTGCGGTCGCTGTTTTCTGTAACATTACAATTTTGTTTATTTTATACTTTGAAAGTTAGCAGGATAGGAGAACTAAGAATATTGTGGATTATCCTCGCATTATAAAATAATCGCACTCTCATCGGATTAGCAGCGTTATTATTGGTTCAAACTATAGAATAGTTTTCGATTTGAGAGGTTAGGTTTGTGTACCTAAACTTCAGGGTGTTTTAGATATAAAGAATGTGTCAAATACTCGGGTTTCTGTAGTTTCTTTTATGACCAAAATTGTGATAAACCATTGAGATGGCTAGGTATAACGGAAATCATGATATCCTTTCCGAATTCTTGACTTGTTATTCCTTTTAGGTTACAACATTCAAGGCGGGAAAGAGCTAACTTTACCGATTTAATGCACTTATTTTGGATCAAGATCTTCAATTTCACAACTGAATCTTTAGAAAAATGTGAGAAACAAAGAAAAGTCACTGGATTTTCATCAAAATCGGCACAAACACGTGGATGAACTGTGGACACACTCACCTTGCGTCCAAAGACTTGGACGGCCTGGATAGGTTCACGTCTCGCCTGAAAATATTTGAAATAAACATTATAATGATCACGTCCCAAACAGAAACTTGCAATTTATCTCAATGAAATCACAAAATAATTAGTAGAAAATCAGCACGCACCTCTTGCACGGCAGCCATTTTGACAGAGAAAGAGTGAATGAAAGCGCGAATCGACCAAAGACAATGACACTTTGAATGAATGAAACGCTTTTTCAAGTATGGCAACACTGGACGCAGTAGCGACCTCTAGTAAGGAATAGAAATATTAAGATGAAGTATTTAATCACTAGGTGGCAGCACAATGACCTTCTCACAGCGACATCTGTTATCAAGTAGCTAACATTTTTATTGTTATAAATTTCCACAAGATGTCGCTAATAATAATTCCTGTGACTCATCTCATCATACATCGCATCGCACAGTGTTTTGTATTCGTAGAACGTAATCGCCGCAGTAAAGTCGTGCGGAATGCGCGACAGTAGTGCACGCGACGTACACAATGCGAGGCGAAAAAGCCGACATTCCCGCGATAGTGCAGTAGAACTTGAAATAAAACAGTGTGAAACAAAGTTATTACACAGAGAAATTTTGTGAATTATTTTTGTTTATGTAATTGAACATCAGTTTTGTGTGAAGAAAATTTCGGACTGGATTTTGTTTTCCCATACATTAAAAAAGAATTAGGGGTAAGTTTAATTTATCATTTTATTTGTTTATCTTACAACTAAACTTACAATAGACTTATTTCTAAATACCTAAGGTAAGGTAAAGCTAAGTTTAAAAAATGTTGCTGCAGCGAAGCAAAGTTAAGTTAGAATTAAGTTAAAAGTACGTAGGTACACGAACTTTTTCTGTATTAGCTAACTTTTTATAAGACTTGTGTTAACTATTAAGACGGGTGTGTCACAAAAAACGTGTGATTCATGCTGTATTGGAATGTACCTACCAAGTACCTCTTACCTACCTTATTTGCCTGCCTTCAACACTGATTTATTACAAACACGTAGAATTGTAACTAACTGCAGGAAAATTACTAAAATTACCACATAGTGATTTATTGAATAGGTTCATTAATTTCATTATACCTACCTACTTAGTTACCCTGTTTTTGATTTGACGACCAAGTTTACTTCAATCGTTGTTAATAGGTATTCCCAACTAATACTTAATTTCTTTACTTAAGTATTTGAATAATTTCCATTTAAGTACTTAACTTTTACTATTCCATCTCTGGTATACTTTAACCATCCTATTCAACTATCTATCTTTATACTAACTACTGACGCTTAGAATGCGCAGATACCTTGGTATACTTGCCTATATAATAACGACTGACAGTGTGTCCACCTTGAAACTGTCTCGAAACTGTCGGATTTTTTTCATAGCCTATTTAATCCCACTGCTGGGCAAGCCTCCCCCTTCATCCTCCACGTATCCCTGCCTTGAGCTAGCGCCATCTACCCATCACTGAAGGTAGTCCCTCCATCTCTTCCGAAGTTGTCCCTCCATCTCTTCTAAGGTTGTCCCTTCATCTCTTCCGAGGTCGACTCTTACGGCGACGTCCATTCTCCGGGACCCAAGATGTTAAAACTATGGCCCATCTTTCCGGGTGCAATCGCAAGTTATTGAAAATTAAAAGGTAGACCTAACTGCCTACATAAACTTAACTTTCAAATACTTAGGTATACCTACCTGTCTACTATCTTGGTCGTCGGATTGATAACAACGCCAGGAGTGCGATTTTTGAATCTTATTCGCTGAGTTCAGCAGTTGAAAATGTCAAACTTACTATGGAGATAAGCATCTTTCTACGGCTGATTTGACTTTCAAAAATCGCACTCCTGAAGAATGATTTTTGAAAGTCAAATCAGCAGTAGAAAGATACATATATCCACAGTAATTTTGACATTTTCAACTGCTGAACTCAGCGAATGAGATTCAAAAATCGCACTCCAGAAACTGTTAATTTAAATTACATAATACCTTAGTAGACAACATATGCCAGAATCTGATGTTGACAAATTAATCAGTTTATAACGGAGTATTATAGATTCATCTATAAACAACTTATTACGCAAGAAATAGCATCTAATTCGGAATACAAATTAATTTTATTAGTAAGAAAGTTGTTTTAATTAATGAAGCGAAGTGGCTTCCACGTTTATCTTTATAATAATATGTTTACAAAACCCGTAAAATAAGTTTAATTGAGTACATAATTTGAGGCGCTCAAGTCAAGTCAAGACGCAATAAAAATAAATTCCACGAAGAGCATCAATCCAGGTGCTCTTCGTGGATTTTGGTACGTCACTTACAGTTCTATAAACATTGTGAGGACATTCAGGAAGAGCACCAATTCAGGCGCTCTTCGTGGAATAGCTTATTTAAATACCTCATAAATCGGATACTAGCTAAATGCAGCAATGAATGCCGGTCGGTATGTACGTAGCGGAAACTGTGCCGCATCTCGGTAAACATAATTGGATGAAAGCATTGAGCTGTTATTACGAGACATCCGAGAAAACTACTCATTCCCAAAATGGTGTTCCTTCCGACTGATTAACTGCTGCTTTCCATGTCATGTCGTTACAGACCGTTAGATTAACATTGTTTAACTCCTCGTATGCCTCGATTTCGAGTAGCCTTTATGTACCCAGTATGTAGGAATCTGATTTTGATATAGCAATTATGTTTACACCCTGTCTTTTACAACCTTCATCCTACCCCAACATGATCAGTCAATCACTGGGTATATCGAACGGACCGTTGCGTGACCGACTGGCGAGTGCTCCATCGCCATACATTGCTGTAAGGCTTCCTGTCGAAGCATAACAGTTAACACTTAACTAATAGGGTCACGGTAATCCGTTTACAGATTATCTAGGTCTTTTGTAGGTACCTACTTGATTGACTGTTGAAACTTATCACTAAGTTAGATTAGGAAGTTTCAAATTGTGAATATTGTTTATCGTTTGCAAGACTATACTAGGCAATTTTTAAGTAATCTTTAGTTTCCGTGATCATCATATTCATTATCTGAAATTAATCAACTATATACTATATATTAATGTTATTATGTTTTGTTGAAAGATGTGTGTTGTTAAATTTCTGGCTGCATCTTCTCTACAACGGAACACCTTCCGACGCGGTGGTGGTAGAGTAGCCAACCCTACTATATAATATAGTATCCTACTATATTAGGGGCCCTACTACTATAATTCTGAGAAAAATATATAGTAGGTTAAACTACCATATTTTGATAAGCAAATAATTTATAGAGAATTTAAATATATTAGTAGTACTTAGATCCAATAAAAATAACCAATAACTTAACATTATTTTAACAATTTTCTTTCTTTTCATCACATTTGTTCCACAAACAATTTTCTACTAAATATACTACTGAAAAGTGACAACAAGTTTTCCTAAAGTCAGATTTATCTATTTTTTTAGAAATTATATTATTTCTGTATCGAATCCAGGGACTTCTGCGTTTACAGGATGCATTATTTTCTATAACGAATACGAACTAAAATGATTGTTCCTTAAAAATAAGAACTTGGTATTCAAACCAAAAAGTAGCAAGAAAATATCTATTTGAAAAAAAAAAGAATTAACAAATTCGTAAAATACTATACTTTTTCATATTTTTCCCCGATCTACTATATTTTTTCGGGCATTAAGGCTCGAAATACTATATTTGGTCTTAAAAAAAGTTGGCAACCAGTGCTGCCAATGCTACGGCAATTACCGTGTTCTACGGCTTTAAGGCCAACAAATGACAAAATCCACGGCCTACGGCTGCAACCCTATGGCCGTAGCAGATTCTACGGCTTTCCGCAAATTCTACGGTAGTTAATTAATTAATTAATAACAACTGTTATAAGTGTATGGTTCGACCATGGAGTAAGTGTGAATTCTCTATGGGTTCGACTGTGTAGGTATCATATCCGATTCCCGAATTGGAACCCACTACCCTAAACACCACCTGAATGTACGAAAAATGAAAGACAAGAAAACATGTTTATTAAATAAGGACGAAGAAGAGTTTATAGATTTATTAGAGATTTGTACGGAAGTAATTGTTATTTTTTTCCAAACAAATAGAGAAAATTTGCAAACGTTTAATAAATGTTAAATAAACCTTAAAACATTTTTATTTTTATTTTAAACCTTAAAACAGCGCCATTTGGCTAATATTGAAAAGTGTTTCCTTTTTTAAGCAGTGACATGGCCCACCGTTGGGTTTTTCCATATAAACACGGCTTTTTTACCTAATGTACACGGCCGCCTCAAAATTTGCATTGGCAACACTGTTGGCAACCCTATGGTAGAGTCAAAAAAATGACGTCTGGAAGCTCGGGTAGTTACACAATAAAACTCCTGAAAGATTTGTTTAGTTCAAGGATTTAAGTATATATCTACAGGTATGTAGGTACCAGGATCTTGCATTCCAAGAGCGTTCCTGTCACTCTTTCCATTCTGCTAATTCCTCATTTTGCGTGTCATTTTAGGTTTTTGACTGTATACTAGTAGTACACGGCCAAACACATTATAACACCGGCTCTTCATTCTCGCAGAGAATGGGCGAGACAGGCCGAGAACGAGAGTGTGGATGCCCTTCATTGTTCTCGTGGCGTCGTCGTAAGCCATAGTAATATTCCTTGAAAGTTCTCGCCGAGGGTTCTCGGCGAGAGTGAAGTGCGGGCTTTTTTATTGAATAATGACCATACATGTGGAAATTATCATGTAGAGAGATACAAATACATTCATGTATGTTGTAGGTACAACGGCAACGCCTAACGGAAAACCACAGGGAACTAAAATTAGACCAAATAATCGTACTTACTACTTAGGTACGAGTACAATATAAGGTACTTACAACTACTTAATAAAATACTGCGATTTTATTTACCTATCAGTCACACGCAACTCGCAAGTTAATTTAGGTATGAGGAGAAATATAAGATAGGTACCACTTAATTAATATTTACGGGAAATGGATTAGGGCATATTTTAGGAATTAATTAAATGAGACAAAACTGCCTTCCCAAGGAATTTCTTGGTACATTTTTGCACATAGGTACAAAAATTGTATCACAAACGTTTTTAATTTTATTCCCACTAGCCAAACATCAGAAAATTAACTAAACACGTGACCTTATTATGCGATTGTACGTAACATTCAATACCTACAAACAGATTTGTTGCAACAAACTGATGAGTTTACTAAGGCTTCTAATATCATTAGTATGTTCGTATGCACATGCAGCTAGCATATCCAGGAAGCCTTACTGCAGTAGAAACTGCATTGATTTGAATACGCACTTCTTTTATTTTAATCCAATCTAGCATTTTTACTTCCGCGAAAGCCATATCAATATCCGTTTAGCAGGCCAGCAGAGAGCTCGAATTATCTATCTACTTGCGTGTTTCCCTGCGTATAGAACTTGCGTGTTTTTCTGCATTATAGAATATGGATGAAACGATCGTGCAAGTGTCGAGATAAAAACGACAATTATCTGATGTCAACGTCAAATGTAGATGTTTGAGAAAAACACCGTTTTTAAATTTACAGCTTTTTTTTTTTTGTTTTTTTTTTTTGAGACTTTGATCATAGTAAAATTAATGGATATAAAAATAATGATACGCGAACATTTCAAACCAGAAAAATGAGGCAAAACAATTGACTGACAGATTTACTTCAAATATGTACCGAGATGACAAACCAAGTGTGCTAGTTTGTATGGACCAAGTGCGCTAGTTGTGTGCTTCAACTTAAAGCGCTTTGGCCCTATCCATTAATGGTAGAGGAGGGTGTAGAAAGAAAACAAGAGATGGTCGGACTATTCATGACGAAGCCTAGTTTGCACACCTAGCTATGAAACATGACAGAAGGCACAATCCTGTCGTCATCCACCGGCGTACAGTTCAGTTGTAGAGGATGTGGACGTGTATGCGGCTCTCGTATAGGACTGTACAGCCATGAGAAAAAGTGCTTCTCTCCAAAAACACTGCATAAATCATCAGCAACAGATGTTAAGGCCTATGATGATGATGATATTTCAACATTGATTCTATACTATAAAGGTATAAACTATAAATCATATTTACCTATTCACTTCAGTAATTACCTGTTACCCCAACTCTGTCTAGTGTGACAACTAATGATACGAGTTCTTCGCCACTTTTAAAAGTGTTAATATTATATTATAAGTACCTAATTAAGAAAAAAAATTATGTCTAAACTCCATTTTGTCAATTCCGAATGTTAAAAGTGTTTTACGTTCTCTACATTCATTTCATATAATTTGTTTAAACTAATTCAAATCCACTACGATAATACAATAATAATTTGTTTAAAAAAAATCTGCAATTACGGCTATCATAAGTACAATTTTGTTATTTATACTCTGTGGTTGTTTTATGGTTGAATGTGGGACAGTCAAGTGTTTTTGGTAAAATGTGTGTCTCGGATAAGATAAGTTTTTTTTTACTGGGAATGTTTTAGCCTACTTTGAAACGATAATACGTGATTGTTTGCATTCAATTCCATTTTCGAATGAGTTGTTATCGAATATAACTTAGTTAGGTACAGGTGGTAATAATGGTACTTTGTACCAAAACATTTTATTTACCTTTTAATAAGAAAGCATTCCTATTTTAGATAGATAGATAAACAATTTATTTGCAAAAGTAACACACACATAATATACACACATTTTCCGTTTTTTGTAAAAGTTTTGAACGTAGGTGAAATTCATGAACGGAAGTAGATGAAGTTCAAAATAAACAACACTACGTGTAACTAGGTATATTATACCTTGAGCGGTTAACCAAACAGACCTTTCAATTTTGATGAAATGAATCAAATCTAAGACACTAATGGAGACAATAGACGTTACATTCCACCGTAAGTTTAACTTTGAATGATTCATACTTTTCAACAATTCCAATCACTTTCAAATTCCTACCTAATGACGTCACTAAAAACGAAAATAACTAAACGATAAGGGAATTAAAAAAATACTAAACCTATTAGCATTCAAACTACATTCAAATAGTTTGTTTTGAATTTAGAATAAAACATTACTTTTTATTGCTGGCCATACATATATTTCTGTCTGGCCATTACATCCATTTTGTAGAGATAAAAGTAAGTTCCATAGAGATTTCCCGCCAAGTGAATCTAATGGCAGCCAAGTTCATTGCCAGTTAAGTATACATGGAGTAGACGGGAGAAACTTCTAGGGCGTGGTTCAACAAGATACCTTGGTTTTAAACGGTGCTGGAATTTTCTATTGCATTTAATAGGTTTTAACACCTTCTGCTTACAAAATAGAAAATCTTTTAAAGACACTCGGAAACTTGTAAATTGACATAAGTAATAAGTAGGAACTAAGAAAGACTCTAGAAAGTTTCTAGTACATCCTACCATAGAGGAAGGAAGTCCTCTATGCATCCTACCTATGTTTTTAAACAACTAAAAAAAGGAGTAGGTTCTATGTTCGTCTGTGTATATTATAATTTGTTTTTTAAGTATGTTCATCGATATTTTTTGTAAGCTACTATCATTGTCGATTTACTTATTTTACTAAGTATATTTACAATTATCGTATCTCGTAAATTCATTATCGTTAAAGCATCTGAAAAAAAAAACTTTTATAATTAATTCATAATTATAAAAATAATTAAGAGGGCTATCACAGTCCAGTAGCGCCCTCATCACATTAAAAAAGATTTCTCAATAAAGAAAGCCTAAATTAAAAAAGTGCTCAACATCAAAACTACAAAAGCCTTCAAGCTATTTTCATAGAATACTTTATAGGTTTTTTAAAGGTCTAAACATACTCGTACAAATTTTGAAAAAAGAAAAAAAAAACGGCCGCTTTTGTTTCTATTCCACATTGTCTAAAAGTAGAATGTTTAGAATCTATAAAAGTATTCTATGAAAATAGCTTGAAGGCTTTTGTAGTTTTGACGTTGAGCACTTTTTTAATTTAGGCTTTCTTTATTGAGAAATCTTTTTAATGTGATGAGGGCGCCACTGGACTGTGATAGCCCTCCTAACCTTACCGAATTAATAATTTTAAATTACGAATTAAGTACTTACATTGTTTAAAATACCTATACTAATACCTTTTCTAAAACCTACTATCTGTACCTATCCCATTTATGCTATCTACCAATTCGAAGTGTAAAAAAGTAGCTACATAAGATCAATTTGTCAAACCAATTAAACTAAATCAAGTATGTATTTAACTTAAAACATAATTATTTATAAACCTACCGTTACTAGTAACATTTTAGTTAGCTCGGTACTAATTCTACACCGGTTTAACGTCACTCTCTAACCGATGATCGAATTTTTAACTGCAGCTTGCGTAAGTTTTAACCGGTTCATAGTTTAATGTGTACCTTTTACCTACATTACCTATGGATAGATATAATTTGGATTACACGTACAAAAATAAAAAATGTTTTGTACTAAATGTAAAAATAAAATCCGGCGTCACAACAAAATAGTGTCTTTATTATTAGAAACGTAATTATTTTATACCGCAGACTTAAGAACAACAACGATAACTACAAGTTATAAATCGGATCAGTAGTTTTAAGGCTATTCTACCGTTGGCGCGCTCCATACAAACGTAGTATGGTGATATTTTCAATACTATCTAATTAAAGTCAATGAAATTTTTCAGAAACAATCAAGTAACTAATCTCTATGTCGGTATGAAGTCAGATTTTCGTTAAAATATACAGTTTCAATGCTAGGATTAATTTAAGATTTGTATGGAAATATTTGTGGCACTGTAACTTTAAAACTATAAATTTTATCGAAAATCTGACTTCATACCGACATAGAAATTAGTTACAAGATTGTTTTTGAAAAATTTCATTGACTTTAATTGGATAGTATTGAAAATATCACCATAATACGTTTGTATGGAGCGCGCCAACGGTAGAATAGCCTTAAGCGATGCGTGCACAAACAAACTGAAAGACAGACAAACAGAAAAAAATCTAAAAATCGTCTCAATGCATTCCATTACGTATCCTAGACAGCCCAATTAAAATTTTTCCCAAGTTTCCAATCCTATTATATGTAAGTACCTAAATGACGTAGTACATAGACGTAGATAGTAAGTACATATAATAATAATTAAAAGCATACATTTTCAACAGGAATAGGTTCGTAACTACCTGTCAACTACTTTGCATGCAACACAAAGCTAAGTTAACTTAACCGACACCTTACTGAAGGAAATTAAAGAGTTAAACTTAGGAAGTGCTTGGCTTAATACCTTTGACAACCAACATTTTCGCATAATACATCTAAGTTTTGTTTTAATAAAAAACTGATTAAAAGGAGATAAGAAAGATGGAGCGTCGATGGCGCGTTGCAGAGAGGTATGAACACTCAATGTCTCAATCATGAAGGTACATACACACGCCACTGTCCCATGGGGGTAGGCAGAGACCACGGACCTGCCACACGCTACGACTCTGACATACCTCTTTAGCCTCATTCACATTCATACATCTTCCGTCGATTGAGGGTGCTACGCACTTGTCCTTTTCGGAAAAAATCATTGATTTGATCGTGGTATGTTTTCCTCGGACGGTTTCTCCCAACACTTCCGCTCACCTTTGCTTGATATATTTCATTCGTAAGTCTTCACTCAGGTGCATCACGAAGGCTGGAGGGCTCGAATTCGCGCGGACGACATGCCTTATACCAATGAGTTATTCTTAGTTATGTTCGTAATACCGACTGCTCTCAAACTGTGAAGGAAAATAGTGAGGTGACCTACATACGTTATAGAAGAAATCCTGATGTGTATGTGAAGTCTACCAATCCGCATTGGGCACGCGTTTTGAACTACGCACATACACTGTGCCTGCGCTGTGTCCTACAGTAGGACGTATACAAGCAGTCGATGATGAACAGGAGATGACATTTGCGGATAATGATAAAGGCAGGTGAATGATAAAGTGTCTTAAACGACTCATCAACGCCTAGCCAAAAAGCAGCGAAAGCATAAATAATTTAACAAATAAAAAATGATGCAGAAACAAAAATGCACTTAGTATAAGTATATTTATAGTTTTGCAAGAAACGAGAGAGTGTGTCAGGATCGTACCAGGTACCTATTGATCGTTTGTCTCTGTTTATCACAATGGGAGTCAGGTGTAGGTATTATAATATTTTTAATAGTATATGTAAAGTAACAAGAACCATAGAATTGCATATTTGTAGTTGATCAAGATGCAAAAGATGGATGCATCTTTTACCCAGGTGTTATGTTCCAAGCCATATTTAACAGCGGTGACTTGCAAACAGTAGTCTTAAATTGCATCCATGCTTTCATTTCTAAACAAACCCATATATCTTAGATTCCCACCATATTTGACTGCCATACCATAAAATCAATGGACTATTTACTCTCTGTACTTGTGTTTCAATTTCATTGCTGTTTTTAAAGAGGTGTCCTTTTAAGTTGCATGCTAAATGATCGATGTATAGTGTTTCATGTAAGGTGATAGGATGTTTTTATCAAGTGCACGGTGATATTAAATTTCGCCGGTCGGTGTAATAGATCAGGTAGCCACGTTATCTTGGTAATGGGTGGTCGGACGCTATTTTATGGACACCATCCGGTGGCTGATTAGTGGGAAAATGTTTCTGAGGCGTATCGCAGACCGTGAACTGTCTTCTGAAGTTTTAATTTGTGGAAATGGGCAGAATTGAAGAAAGGCTTTGTTTCTTTGCGATTTCAGGTTTACTTATATAGTAAAAGTTGTTCGGTTTGATGGTCGCTTGAAAGGAAAGTGTTTAAAAAATCTTCTAGTATACACCTATTGGGCCAATGTCTTTATAGTATAAGAGATAAGTGTACTTTTTACAACCATTAGCAGCAAGGCTGATTCAGTGTTTATGGGGTGTAGTTCATCTCTGTGATGGGGATGGACCAGGTCTGCCTGCATAACTCCAGTCGGTTTAGGAGTTACCGATGATAAAAGGTCTGTAAAAAATTATATTGTTGATATTGTTGTAGTATGCACTGTAGCTATGTGAACAGTACAAAAACTGTCAAGTTCTGTCCATTGGTTTAGGAGATACAGCCAGTCAAAGTTCCGACCTTTGAACAGCTGTATCTCCTAAACTGACTGATGAACCATGACAGTTTTTGTACTGTTCACATAGCTACAGTGCATACTACAACAATAACATACGATCAGCCTTGCAGCTGATCGTTAATTTTTTACAGACCTTTAATCATCAGTAACTCCTAAACTGACAGGAGTTATGCAGGCAGACCTGGTCCATCCCCATCACAGAAAAGCTCTACACCCCATAAACATTGAATCAGCCTTGCTGCTGATGGTTGCAAAAAGTACACTTATCTCTCGGAATATTAGACTCCTACCGTTCGGGGTTTCATCAATCAACTCAACGAAAACATTACAAAGTTAGTAGCAATAGCAAGTTTCTGACTAGCCCTCTAACTATGATGGACGTGAGTTTATGTATGTATGAGAACATTACAAGTAAACGGATACTTAGGGCAGGATTTAACAGTTTAGTTAGTTGTTTACGGATAACGGTTATTTGGCGGCCGGAATAAATATAAAAACATTTTTTGAAGCAAAGATCGTTTTTTACAAAGGGACACCACATTCGAAACAGTATTTTGTAAATAATAAATGCAGTGTTATAATAATTTCTACATAGGTAGGCATGTACTACAAAATGCAGTAGGTATCACCACATGCACACATAATTATTGTCTTACATACAGGACAGGGTCCTTTTTAATATGCTGATGGTTTTTTTGAGAGGATGATCAGACCCTAAAACGTAACAAATCGAAATTGGAACAAAAACTGCTCATCACTACAAAACTGCAAACCTTCTCGACCCAAACGTAAACCAAACGTAAGGAATAGTAGATTTTTTTTTTGCATGCTCATCAGCTTGGCCCACGCCCTTACCTTTGTTCGTTATAGAGGCCTTTGTCCAACAGTGGGATCCCACAGACTATAACTATGTACGTAGTAATTTGGTCACTTCTACTTCAACAGTAATTTATGCAAAGTACGGATAAAGTTGTTCAAACAAGTAGGTATTGTTAGTTAACAGCACATTAAGGTTGAGTCAGACCTGTATTGAAACGGACACACCTAACAACTCATTTAACCCAAATCCCTTCTCACAACTCTTATGACTTACAGAATAAGAGCGAATGTGCCTTGATTTGTGGGATATCAGGAAACTAATTTTGTAGTTCAATCTCGCGCATCTACATACAATAACTGAATTATAATAGCTATCGTTGAGACATTTCACTAGAAATTACATTTGAATAATGAATAGTGTTGAAGAGTTAACTAGATTTAGTTTGTAGAGGTAGCAAGATTTAATTTCAGCTTTCTTTGTAGAGACAGCCATAGAGAATTCACGAGACAGCAATCCAAGTTTATCAAATATACAGGGTGTAACAAAACACCCTAGTAATACTTAAGGAGGTGCTTCAGACCATCAAACTGAACTTTCACTATGGAGCCAATTTCTAAAAATCACGAAAAAAAAACAGCTGTCCCATATATTTTAGTCGAGTCGGTACAGCACAGCAGTTTTGTATGGGACAGCAGATTTTTTTTATTTTTTCTCCATGTTGGCCCCATAGTGAAAGTTGTTCAGTTTGATGGTCTGAAGTAAAGTAAGTAAGACTTACTTACTTTACTTTACGTACTTAAGTATTACTAGGGTGTTTTGTTACACCCTGTAGATAGATAATTATAAACAGGGTGCAACAAAACGCACTAGTTAGTAAAAGTTCTCCTCTTACATGAGAGGGAGCGGGCCACACTCCATTCGCTCTTGCCTCGCACGGATTGGAGGAGGCAAGTCAGTCAACTTGTTGTGCTGACTGTACATAATTATGCGTAATGGCATTACTTGTGTTTTCCACAACCTGTGTTTATTGTAATGTAGTTTGCGGTAATTTTATTTTATTGCATAGTTTTGTAGTTAGATCACTAAACAATTAACTAAAAATTATTCTCTACGCATGGATATCTGTAATAGATCTAAGTATACAGGGTGAAATTGATATCATTAGCATCCTTTTAAACTAAGAGTCTACCCATCAAACTGAACAACTTTTACTATGGGAGCAAACCGATCGGAGCAAAAAAAAATCAGCTGTTACATACATTTGAGTCAAGTAGGCATTGCAGTTTAGTATGGAACAGCAGATTTTTTAGTTGCTCCGATCGTTTTGCTCCCATAGTAAAAGTTGTTCAGTTTGATGGGTAGACTCTTAGTTTAAAAGGATGCCAATGATATCAATTTCACCCTGTATATAAATAACATTACGAAATACTGGGTGATTTTTTAAAAACTTTCCAAATTGTCAGGGATGATTCAGACCATCAAACTGAACAACTTTTACTATTGAGCCTACCTCAGAAAACGCGAAAAAAAATCAGCTGTCCCATACATTTTAGTCGGGAAGGTACAGCAGTTTTGTATGGGACAGCAGATTTTTTTCGCGTTTCCTGAGGCCTACCTCATGGAACCTATTCCATTGTGAAAGTTATTCAGTTTGATGGTCTGAGTTCACCGTTTCAGTATTTTCTAAGCTGTCACTTACACCCTGTATATTTTTTTGCAATTTCATAAACGTAATTCAGTTTGGTCACCTGACCCACACCGCTGGAAATTATTAAAGTGATTACAAAATCACCTAGCATAACTAAATAAAAATAATCCAGAAATAAAATAAGTGCTGTGAAGGTTGAGTATCAAGAATGCGTTGAATTTTATCACCAACTCTTGGGGGCTGGTTTTCAATACTGCATGCTATTTCTACACATTATTTTAACGAAGGCATCTGCTTCATAATTCAAGCAAGCTATGGATTGAAATGAGATATATTAAGCCTCAATGTAAAAAGTAAAAAAAAA
This sequence comes from Agonopterix subpropinquella, assembly GCA_922987775.1. Classification (NCBI taxonomy): domain Eukaryota; kingdom Metazoa; phylum Arthropoda; class Insecta; order Lepidoptera; family Depressariidae; genus Agonopterix; species Agonopterix subpropinquella. The sequence continues at coordinate 15,155,900 of OV277709.1, read as the reverse complement.
ACAACAAAAAAAGATGTTTTGCCATGGTTGTTTTTAGCCATAGATGTAAGAATACTGCAGTTTAAATAGATATGCCGTTAGGTCTTACGAATAATTTAAAATCTAATTTACGGATTGGCGGAGACATTTGGTAATTTATGGAAAATAATTATTAAAACTACTGCTATTTAAATATATTAAAAAAATTTAAAGAATATTTTTTTTTACCTATCTTTATTTACTTGGAAGACGCCAGGTAAAGCTGGATCCGCCCAATACGTAGTAACGTATTAATAATCTGTGGCCCAGGTAGATAAGGAGAGGGCCTGCATGGCTAGCATGCCACCCACGACAAAGCGTTTAAACGAGAAAAACGTCATGCGCGTTCTTTCTTGCGTACGTAAAATAATAAAGATGGAGGCACATCTCTATTTTTATCGTTTTCTCGGGGGTGGCATGCTAGCCGTGCAGCAGTGAAAAACATACAGATTATAAACTTAGGATAAAATTACGAATATTCCAACACATTAAATAATTTGCAAAATTAACAAAATAACGTAGGTACTAAAAAATCTTTAACTTTTATAGCATTTTCAATGGCTGTTGGCAAATAAATATTCTCTTGTCACTAGAAATTATTTTAAAATCACTATTCCTAACGTGTCGCCGTCGTAGGACATTACATTTTAAGTTTTATTTTCTAACTTGCATACGTTTGATTTGTAAAGAAAGTATTGTCCATACTTTATTACTTTCCTAGAGCAATAGAATAAAGTTTTAGGTGTGCAATAAAGTTTCTACACATCTCATGCCATAAAACGCCACTTCTATAAACTTTTGATGAAACTTAAAGCGTTAAACAACTTAATAGCTAAGTTAGACATCCTTATAGCAGATCTAGACAGGTTCTAGCTTACCTAAGTTGCCTAGACAAGGAAGAGTATATCATTCTAATAGACTGGCAGAACAGAAGGGAAGTTGAGTAGGTAATTGAAAATACCTATTACTCAATATACGTTTGTCGCTTTATTTTAATGTTTCCTAGCGTCATAAGAAAAAATGTTGTAAGTAACGTATTTAATATTTGATGGTTGATACATTGAAATCATTTTTAGGATAGGTGATCTTTGAAAATAGTCGGCAGTCGCATTGTAGGTCTGTTATTAGATGGTCGCGTTTCGGTTACAACGGTCCTCCTGGGCTTACAACGAAACTCCAATGGTACGGTAGCTCAAGATTGTGTTTTTTTTTTAAACTAACCATAAATTTAAGTCACCAAATATATACATCTTTTTTCTTTTTTGTTTATTTTGTTTTTTCTATTCGCTGTCCTATTATATTGTATTTATGTTTACTAATAATTTATTAGTAAAATAAATTTATGTAAATAACTAAAAAAAAGTACTTAAATGTTAACCAAAATTGTTCTTGCTTTTTGAGAAAACGAAAATTATTTTAGGTTTAGGTACAAAATCATTATGTTGATGTTGTTTCCTGAACCGACTGATTTATTATCAAGTCTTCGAAGTCTTAAAACTAACCTAATACCGGAAAACACCTGATAAGCCAGACATAAGATATCTAATCCCTTTCATTTCCTTTACAGGTCCCAGTATCACTTTCAATTACGTGAAAGTGTCCCCTCTACACACACAGGTGAGTGATATATCTATGTACTTAGTACCTACTTACTTTTAACTTTATTAATATATTTTATAAGTATTCTAAAGGTATACTGTAGGAACCCCATGAACACGTTTTAATACACGAGCATTATTCAATAAAATGGGCAAGGCATTCCTCACATTTCATTCCAGGACTGCTATTTATTTTCAATTCCAGGGACTCTAAAGATACCTGGAAAAAATAAAATGACACAAAAAACCTTGTTTTAAATTGCTAATCATCGACCAAGTAGTTTCACTAAGCACTGGCAAAGTTGTATCAGCCAAAATCACAGAGTTCATGTAATTTTCGCTTTCGTATACTAAATAGAACGTGTGAAACACAAAAATAGCACTCGACATCATACGATAAGCTACAAATAGGTAGTTTATTTACACAACCACCAGTAACTAATTCCTAAAGAAATTACACAAAATAATCGATTCCACATTATCAATGCTTCGTGTTTCAAATCAACTCATTTTTAATTTTGCACGCTATGAATATTGCTCAAAGTTTTGTTTATTTTGCATAACATTAACGAAAATATTAAATTTTATAATTAAAAGATCTTAAAAGCAAAGACCAGTTAGTGAACATTGGTAAAATGAAGCTAAAAGAATTGAGAGAACAGTCCAAAACGTGGGAATTTTATATCGAGTAAGTAATTAAATGATAGAAAGTAGAAAGAAACAAGTGAACAAAGTTGAGATTAAAATGCGTTCTGTAACTCGTATAGTAAGAAATTAAAAAAATTTTACATTTGCATGTAATATTGATATTGTCAGACCGATGAATACACTCACGACGATATTCTCTTTCTGGATGGACAGAAACTTTGCAACTTTGGCCCCATCTTCTCTACAACAGCATAACACCTAATGGATTATGATAACAAAAAGTTGTCTTTATCCTTTATCATACCATACTTTATTTAAATAAACTACATATTTTAGATTTTAGCACGTTTCATTTCTACAGGGTGTAACAAAACACCCTAGTAATACTTAAGGGGGTGCTTCAGACCATCAAACTGAACAACTTTCACTATGGGGCCAATGTCGAGAAAAAAAAAAAAATCAGCCGTCCCATACATTTGAGTCGAGACGGTACTGCAGTTTTGTATGAAAGAACGGATTTTTTTTCGTGATTTCGATGTTGGCTCCATAGTGAAAGTTGTTCAGTTTGATGGACTGAAACGCCCCTTTAAGTATTACTAGGGTGTTTTGTTACACCCTGTATAAATTCGTGTATAAAACGTAGGTACTTTTTAACCGACTTCAAAAAAGGAGGAGGTTTTTTGTTTAACAAGGCATACATTTTTATAAAAATTAGGCATATTATGTAAAAGGCATTATTAAAACTCTATAATGATATTAGTACCTACCTACCTATATTATAATAGGTATTGTGTTTTTGCCGAACTATACGTTTGGCAAAATTACAAGTCATTGAAAACGGGTTTGATGTTTTTAAGAATTTTATTTGTGTGTTTTTTGGTTCAAAACTTTGACATTGAACTCTGTACAAGGCTAACTTAAGGTTTTTATTTCCCAAATGTTCTATCCTAAACATGCCTTTGAATTTTCAAATCAAGTAACCATTATGCAAAACTTAGTAATATTTCTTTGAAACTCATGTAGATAATATTCCTGGATTTATGGTCACCTACATATACCTACACATACGACCTTAATCCCTTTGGAGGTAGTCAGAAACAATGCACCAACTATAGTAGCCAGATTGACTCTTAGCATTAGGCACTAAATCTTAGACAATTTAATAGGGACTCGCCTTGCGGTAGCATTTCCCCTCTGCCACAGTATTAGATCAATTAATCTTGCGCATTTACACCCAATTTTATACCTTATCACTAAACGAGACAGCCTATAATAGCGAAACAATAATTTTGAACTTAGAACGTTTGGGGTTCACACGAGACTACTGTTCATGATTTTTAACATTCAAAATTAGAAACTTATGGGGAAATAAAATCCAAAGTTACCTTGTCCCCCGCAAAAAGTGGCAGAAATGTTTCTTAGTAGAATGACAAGCGTAACTCGTCCCTATTGTCTAAGCACAAAATGGATCAAATGGGCGGAAAAAGTCATGATGTATGAGTGTAATTAACTTCATAACCTTTCAGCCACAAAAATACATCAAAAGCAACCCTTTCCTAAAGGAAAGGGTTTCACCTCGTGCGATAACTATGGGAAGAAGGTGGTCTATTCAATGCCGAAGGAAACACGAATATCATCTTTAATATTGTAGTGCTGGTTTTTTTTATGGCTACAATTTTTAAAATTTTATTTTCCCCCCACGAATTTGATAGGATATTCTCAATTATAAGCTTAAAAAATTTTAGTTGTGACTCACAAGACATAGTTCCGTAAGATAAATATGTTTTCTCGGAACAAATCCGACATTCTCGAGTCGAGAATCGAACGGCCACCTCAGTCAGTCATGAATGGGGCATCGTCACCGCTGACTCACCTCCACTTTTACGATGTGTGTGCCACTTTGTTTATTTTTTTTATATTACAATCTGCGTGGGTTTTTATAAATAACATATTTCTAATAAGACAGTGCTGATGGAAAACGTCACGCCATCTAACGCGTGATACTCCTTTTTTTCCCACAAAATCCAATTTTTTCGACGGGCTCGGAAAAAATGTGTACGCAATAAAATAAAATAGAAATTTTTTATCTGCACGCCAACATACAACAACAAAAACAGAATATCTAACATAAAAGCAAAATAATATAATTATGAACATAAAGCGAAGAGAAATTAAAAAGAAAAACCTTTTCTAAAATAACAATTTTATCATATCAAATCAAATGTTTATTTTACATATGGAATGTATTAAAACGATTTTACATACCTACATCAATATTTTAATAGACATTTTCGGGAAAGTCGGTTATATTCCACCCACTATTTTAATTTAGGTATCTTAACTTTTCATTCGAACCTTTAATTAATTTCTTTGAATTATGAATTGATGTTGCTTAGCGATCAACCTTCTAAGGAAAACAATGTTTATATAAGTATATTCCTCATATATTCCCCCTCTCTGGATATAATTAACTTATAGTTATTCTAGCACATTCATAGTGCATTTCAACTAAGAGTAGAATACATGTTTGAATTAACAGGAAGAGATTTAATCTGTCACAATGGTTTCTCTCTCATTCAATCTATGTCATTGTGTGACTTACTGGCATTAAATTATTATGCGTCTGCGACACTCCCCTAGATTACTCGGCCTAGTTATCAAATCCAAGCTAATCTAGAGAATCATTAATCATTTTGAAACTATGATTTATTTGTTCTATTGTTTGGAATATTAATTAAATTACGGTGTGTATATTTTATGTTATACACGTAGGTAAATAAAATCTTTTCGCGTTATTAATTTTACTACAACTAAAACCAACCTTTATAAGTTTGCAGTTGTAGCATGGTGCACTTTTAGCGTTATATTATAATACGAGCTTTTACCCGCGACTTCGTCCGCATAAATTATATACCAGATTTTAAGTCAGATCATAAGCTATCAAACAAAAAAAGGTTCATCAAAATCGGTTCAGTAGTTTTTGCGTGATGCTCGAACAAACAAACAAACAAACAGACAGACAAAAAGTAAACAAAATTGTGATTTGGAATCAGGGAAGCCTAAAAACCATATCGTAATTTTTTGTTGTAAATATCTTCAATGTGCAGACACACTTCTGTTACAGTTTTATAATAGTTTAGATACAATACCTGCAATTCAAAACAATATCATTTTTTTCATTCCTTCATTCAAAATTTTTTATTTGCTCATTCATTAATTTAGTAGTAATGGGATGGGTAGCTAGACTAGAATTAAACATTTTAACGGGTTCTTACCGCGTTTTGGTTTGGTTTGGTTGGGTTTGGTTTGATGGGATGGGTGCCTAGCTCACCCATTTTGCAAAAAACCTATTCTTTGTGTAACATAACGAAGAAAAGTTCAATAAAAACAAACTTAGTATGTAATAACGGGTATCTGTGTCACAGTGTTGTAACGTATCACAGTTTATAATAGTTTGTGGGATCGATATACCCCCTTTCTAACATATTATAGTGTAGTGTAACTGTATTCTCTAATATGTAAATAATGATTTTTTGATCACCGGAGGTGTCGATCAAATAGAATGCAGGAAGCGTCACCCAATTGATTTTCGTGTGAATGTAAGGTTTTACTTTCTTTGCTTCTGGCGAAGTAGCACTTACGCACTTACGGGCATTTGTTTTTTTTCTGTAATTAGCTTACATTGACACTGTGTTATTCAACCGAGTGAATGAATTTTCATAATAGATTGAGTACCTAATGTTATTTGCCTGTACATAGTTACAGTAAAAGTTACATACAAACAGAAAATCACATAGGTAATCCTTTTTGGGGTGATCAGAAATTTGACAGCTACCTTTTAATGCGAGCAGCAAGCACGTATCCAGGGGGAGGGGGGATAGGTGCGATTTATCCCCCCCGAAATCCGAATATTTGTATGGAACATTGATTATAGCTATAATTTTTTTATTGTTTTTCAATGAAAATCCCTCCCTCCCCGAAAATAAAAGGTCCCTTCCCGAAACCAAAGCCTGGATACGTGCTTGGCGAGCAGTTGACAGTAATAGCAAGATTCACTTTAGAACTTTACAACTCATTAAGTAGACTTAACTTAATGAGTTGTACTCATTAAGTAGACTTAACTTAATGAGTTGTACCTTGTTTTAGTGCATACTCGACGACCCGGTTGGTGTAATGGTTACCACGCCGGACTGCCAAACCAGGGTCCTGGGTTCGAATCCCGGTTCGGTCATGGATGTTTACATGTTTGTGCCGTTGTTGTATGGTTTCCATAATAAACAGCCTATTAATAGTGCTTTCTTGGGATCATTACAATGTATGTGCCTGTGAGCGTTATTTATTTATTTTTATTATTATTTATACTGCGTACATTACGTGCAGAGTAATTAAATAAAATTTGTTGAACCAGCCATTGTCTCTTAACCTCGATATGTCATAGACAATTTCGACAGGAATAGGAACAAGCACGACACCTAACTGTCACTGCGGTGCAGTACCGTATTGCATAATTCAGAACACGTAAAATTGTTCTATAGGCATTTTATAGGTTCGCGAAACGTAGATTTCTTTTAAAATTTCTTCGTATCGAATTACGTAAGTCACGATATATTCATTAACACGTTAAAAACTACATTGTTCAGACTATATAAGTCTTATGTAATTTACGTTCTTTCATTTGTGATTGTAAAGAAATTGTTTCGTTTATTAATTGATTGAACTTTATCGTGACCAAAAATAAAATTCATTAATAGTGAATAAATTTATTATACAGGGTGTTAGGGTAAACAGTTGCATTACTTTACTGGGTTATTGTACCCATGATACTGAACAACTTTCCCTAAGAAACCTATAGGAAATTCGTAAAAAAATTGTGATGAAAGAGATAACCTACACAGAAAGTGTGGCGATATCGCCATAAAGAATGGGACAGCGCGGTTGTGACGTGTATTATTATTTCTGTACGTATTTCATAATAGTTAAATGTTATATACGAGCTAAAAATTGTTTTACGCTAGCTTTATTATTATTACCTACGGAGTTATGGCACGATTTATAAAATCATAAGTAACATTAATACGATCGATAAAATACGTTAATTACCACGATTAACAGACAATCTTCATAAAAAGTGACACCTGACAAGAAAAAACTTCCTTCGCAAGTGCTGCCGCGTAGTTTGAACGTAACACAGAGGCGATCGTTGCGGTCAAGCCAGCACCGTACGTGTTCGGAATTCAAACTGATTCATCGTGATTCTAATACTAAAATGGCCGCCTGTCAACTCCTTCCTTGAATTCGATGTCACTGCGCAAACTGGGTGCTTGAAATCGAAAAATTATATGCAAACGACGCTATTTTTATGCCTCTTACTTGGAATTCACAATCGAAGGTCTTATTTAACACAAAATTTTACATTTTACGTTGGCAGAAATATTGCTAATTGTAAAACTATATAACAAGAATCTTTCGTAAGGTACACAGATTTTTTTTTATACAAACCAAACTTGAGTGACTTACAAATTGCAAACTGTTTTGTAGCTCATATACAAACATTTGGTTACAATGACAAAAGGTTTTACTATTCATAACCAAAAGTTTGGTTATTATTTATCAAAACATTTTTTCAAGAGACATTTTATCATGGACAAGCAACGCTAGATAAAAAATGTCGACTTCCAAACTATAAAAGCTCATTTAATGACATGCAGCTTAATAATTATAATAAACATGAGCAATTTCCTCTGAGTAACGACTTGGAGAGCTTGGTTTACCATCTCCCAACCTCATGAGTCAGACATTGTCACGTTGTCAGGATAATGGTTTACATTCCTCAGAACATATTGCCCTATACGAGACAGCCTATGGCATAGGTACTTCTGCTTGGATAGCTGCTTATATTATTGTTATTGTATGGTATGATTTTTCTGAGCAAAACCGGATATGAAATGGGTTTGATATTGCACGATATGAAAGAAGGTATCTGGCAACCAAAAATATTAATTAAGTTTATATGTAGAAGTTTTGTTTTGTTTAATTTTGTTTTCCATTGCAAATTGTAATAATAGTCAGTACGTAATGGATTATTATAATTCAATATCATTATTTATTTAGAATTTATGAAAATTTTGTGCCTGGTTTCGCATCCATTTTTTTTGTCGAATAAAGACAATAACAATAAACCTAAGACAGTAAAACCTCAATAATTAAGTGAGTCCGGCCGTTTTGCCCAAATGTCCGGCTTAACTGGCTGATCTGTCCGGGTATTCGGTTCTAAGACCCGGAACCACACGGCCACATGGCGAGTATAATAAGATTGATATAAACTAATTTGAAATACCAAAGTTTTGATTTTGATCTATCTCACCCTTGCCAAATTATCTTAGTATCTAAATCATCATCATTCTCTTGCCCATTTCCCATTATTTGGGGTCGGCGCAATATGTCATCCTCTTCCATTCATCTCTCTTAGCCGTCGTCTCAACACTCACCCCCTCATCTTAGTATCTAAATAACAGTGGATAATCAAACCAATTACTATTAATCTAAACAAAGTGATCATAAGCGTGGACTGCCTTAGAATGCGCGCACGCAGGCAGGTGATCTTTACACACTCCACTTGCTACATTCCTATGTATATGAATCGCCTAGTTAATGGTATATAACTAGTCATTTTGTGTTCAACGCGGTTTATTTCAACAGAATTAATTGTTTATTAGATACCTACCTACTAGCTAGTTTATATTCTAGATAGGAGTTTTTAAATGTTAAGGTTAATTTGATAGACTCTGAACATAACATAACATTAATAGTCTTTATTTGCACGCCAAGAACACTACGCAGACCCAGAAAACACTATATTTTTAAACCTAATATTTTTTTTTTTGTTTTTTCGCCGAGCTTTTGTTATATTTAACCATTTAGTTAAGTATTAAGTACTTGCGGTAGTAATAAGTCAACAAAATTTGGTTAAATTTAACAAAACATTTGTTTAAATTTAACAAAACATATGGATAAATTCGGATAATCATTTTTTTCAGTGTGTCTCATACTAAAAACGGAAAGTGATAAATCAAAAATCATAGCCGACAAAAAATAATATTGGAAAAAAAAATTATATATACGGTCGAACTGAGAAACCTCCTCCTTTTTTGAAGTCTGTTAAAAACATTTAGCATGAAATATGATTACTTAGTTGGATACTCAATTATTATTATAAATCACATCGTTGGTGTTCTTATAAAGATAACATATTCATTTCAGACTTGGGTCCATGATGTTGTGATGTTACAAGTTTTACACAGCATCTATTTAAATACTAATGAAAAAATGTGTTCTTAAAAAATAGCAAACAAAATCGATAACAATTTGTAATCGCATCTCAAATCGATAACATTACGATTAGATAGCGGCGTTCCATCGTCGGTTATTGAGAACAAAGCTATACGCAGATCTACAAGAAATTTACCTTTAGTGACGTTTGTAAACAGTTGTAGGAAATCGTAATATGGGGGAGGGATATCGTTTTCTCAACATGCATAAGAAATTCATGTGACCACTTTGAAGCCACAGTATACGGGAATCCTTAGTTCGGACTTTCGTATGTGAAAATCCATATAATGTTGACCGTGATAAGTAACTAGTATGGACCAGAGTCGTTCTGTAGAGTCCCTAAAAGCCTAGTCAACTTAACGCTTAGCAACCTACGTCTTAAAAAATCGATTGATCACTGGATGGAAACGCCAGGATTAAAACATTCCAAGGCACTAATTGCGGCATATGACTGCAAAATGGCAAAGGAAATAATCGCGCTCGGCGCGACAAACTTGCGCATTATAGTGAGGGCGCTGACGGGTCACTGTAGGTTGAACAAACACCTTATGATTATGACCCTAGGCATCAGGGATACGAAACCCTGCATATTTTTTGTGGAAGAGGACGAAACCCTCATTTACATTCTTTGTGAATGTGGCCCACTAATGCACATACGATACACTCACTTATATGTAAACACTCTGTTCATCCGAGTCTAATAAAATTTTTCACTGCTAAAGAAATCCTACAATTCCTAAAGGAAGTGGGTATTAGCAGTGAACTGTAATATAGTGGCGATCACAAAAGATCTACACAAGGTCGAAGTGATACTAGTCTGCAGAAGACTCTAAAAGCCGCTGCACTAATAAAAAAAATAGTATGAAAAAAAACCGAGCCGCGCGCAAGTAGAGAAACTGAGAAATCATACTAGAGGGACTGGAAGAAGAAAAGGTGGACTAAATGCTACTAAATGGTGCTTACGTAAATCAATATTTGATGGCAGGACTAAACAAACACAGATGTTTTATCAGTGGTAAAAGAATGTATCTACAGAATGTCAACGTATTCTATTGTTTGTTACATATGAGAAATAATTCAAACAGCGCAATTTTTCCTGTATAGAAATTATTTTTGTATGTATTACCATGACATTTCTTTACACTATTAGTATATGCTACGATATAGTATGTGATAGAAGCTAGATAGATGACGCCATGTAATGGGATAAGGGCAGGAAGATAATGATCATAGTAGGTATACAACGTGTTAATGAATTAACGCAAAACTAGAAAGTAGTTTGTTTAGAATCGAGAGCAGAATCGAATTATCATGGTTTCATTTCAACATAGGTATTTTTTTTTTCAAAAAATTCAATATATTTCTTGACATCCGGTTCAGAAAATTTTAAATTTTAAAATTTTCTGAACCCGATGTCAACCCATTGCACAGGCACGCTCACCCTACTTACTACCAAAACAAGATTATAAAAATGTATCCATGAGTACGTTAGCGCTTTCTTTCAGTGCTGAAATGATAACAAATTATTTTTGCCTCAAATCTTAAAATGTGAATAACTTTAAATTTTAACTAATAAAATAATGAAATTATTGTTGCAATCTAATTATTTTGTTATAAATCAGTTGGGGTGTATGAGGTTTTGTGCTAATTCATTAACACATTGTATAAGCAATAAATTTTATTAATCAAATAAATGTCCGTTTTAAAAAACCGGTTTTTACTATCATTTAGAAAAGATCGATAAACTGGCGCCATTTTTCCTGCTTCAAGAGGAAGTGATAGTTAGTACAAACGTGGTATACCTGACCAAGTTGTATGCTCGGAAACTTGTATTAATTACAGCAAAAACCGGATACTCCTACCGGTAGTCGGTTATTATCGGTTCTCTGATAGATTTACTGCGAGGACCAGTTCAGAAATCTGGAACATGAGAAGTGGTGTGGGGAAAATCATTGGCACATGACGATCTGTCTAGTTTCGTTTCAGCGGAACCGAATCAATTAAAATACATTGCTATAGTCAAATAGGAATAAACATGGACGGCCCGGTATCTCAGTCGGTAGTAAACCTGCCTGCTGTGCCGAGGGTCGCGGGTTCGAATCCCGTAAAGGACAAATATTTGTATGATGAATATGAATATTTGTACCCGAGTCATGGATGATTGTATCTATACAACGTGTTAATGAATTAACGCAAAACCTCATACACCCCAACTGATTTCTAACAAAATAATTAGATAGCAACATTAATTTCATTATTTTGATACTTCAAATTTAAAGTTATTCGCATTTTAAGTTTTGAGGCAGAATTTTTTTGTTATCATTTCAGCATTAAAAGAAAGCGCTGACATACTCATGGATACATTTTTATAATCTTGTTTTGGTAGTAAGTAGGGTGAGTGTGCCCGTGCGGTGGGTTGTCATCGGGTTCAGTAAATTTTAAATTTTGCAAAAAAATTATTTAATATTTTGAAAAAAATTACCCATGTTGAAACCATGATAATTCGATTCTGCTCTTGATTCTAAACAAACTACTTTCTAGTTTTGCGTTAATTCATTAACACGTTGTATATGTATTTATATCGTTATCTAGTTATCATAATACAAGTCCAGGCTAGATTCTGGTACTTTAAATATTACTAGATAATTTGTGTGACAATGTCCAAGATATAAAAAAAAAATGTATAATAAAATTAATTGCCTAATCCCGTTTCACCTACAAAACATGTAAATTTGAATTTTATAAAAATCCCACGACAGAAAAGGATAATTTCCATTTCCTTAGGAAGTATGGTATTCCTCCTATGTTGTGTATAATTTTAGCAATCAAGCATTTACACGCGACTTCGTCCGCATAAATTATATACCAGATTTTAAGTCATATCATAAGCTATGAAACAAAAAAAAGTTTCATCAGAATCGGTTCAGTAGTTTTTGCGTGATGCTCGATCAAACAAATACACAAACAAACAAACAAACAAACAAACAGACGGACAAAAAGACCAAAAATTTGTGATTTGGAATCAGGGACCCCTAAAAACCATATCGTAATCTTTTTTTTTTTTATAAATCTTGAATGTACAGACAGAGACACACTTCTGTTACAGTTTTATAATAGTTTAGATACTCTTTGTATTTGTTCTTTGATTATACTATTCGTTGTGAAACGATTTGAAACGAATATTCGTCACGTGGACAATGTCTTTTATTGTTAAAACGTCGTCGTTAACGTAAACAAAGACTGCAATTATAAACAAGTGCATTTAAATTGATGGACTTATAAATAAAATGTTACTAAAAAGAAAAAAAAAAGTGTTAAAAAAAGAAATTAAATTCACTTTACATATACGACGACGACAAGAGACGATAAGAGAGCTTATTAAAGGCTAAGAATCAAACTAAAAAAAAGAAAATGAAAGAACAACAATAATTGGAGGAATTTATTAAAATAATACAGACAAGTACAAAAACTGAAATTTTGAAAAAGCTATTGTAATTGGTATTTTTACCCAATCGGTTTCAGAACGAAATTCTAAGCTGGTTTTCTTTTTATTTTTTAAAAGGGCATTGGCATTTCCCAGAGAAGGTTTGCATTTGCACGTGCAAATTCCTAGCTTGTGATTAACTTGCCACATTAGGATAGTCCACAAAGAACATTCCATACCTGTTAAATGATACAGATGTCAGAGAATACTAAGCGAATATAAGTACCTTCATATTTATTTTAGTCTTGTTAACTTCTTGCTGGAAAATAAAAGGTAAAGTTATGGGTACTATTGTTTTTTTAATCGATTATATGAGAGCCATGTACCAACTATAAATATTAAATAATGAAGCTCACAGCTCATAATAAATAATTCGATGATCTCATAAATGTGTCACGTAAACAATGACTGCAAGAACAACTTGTACATATAAACAAGCGATCTATGCATTTAAATTGATAGACTTATAAATAAAATATTGCTTTTAAAACCTAATGGAACTATTTCTGAACGAATTAAAAAGAAAAAAATTGTAAAACGGTTGGCGCGTGCATGCCATACTTGGTAGAGCATCTGCCTGCTGAAAAACAAGTAGGCAATAGTTAATTGTACAGCCGTAGCAATTCGCATCTGCCCACACCGTTGAGCTAAATGTCAAACCCTTAATCAATTCATTGTCGACGTCAAGGCCGTTCTGTTTAATAAAGTTAATCTTCTTCAATTTGAAACTGATCTTCGTTAATGAAATAATTACCTCAAGTGGCCATCTTTCTGTAATCGTCAAAAATCTTCGCGATCCTCTTCTGTTTTAAAGTTTTGTGGTAAATAGAAAATGAGCTGAGAAGACATGTTAAGTTTTTCAGCATTATTTCTAATCTAAAACTTAAATATCTGCAGATATTTTAATCAGAAGTTAATTTCAACGGAGGTGTGAAAATAATTGCACTAAATTGAATAGCAAATAAAGTTCTAAATTCAAACCATGATCAGCATTTTTTTTTCTCCGGTCGAATACCTCGGAACGAATTAAAAAGAAGTTAACCACCGGCACGTGGCCTCAGTTTATTTTTTTCTTATGCACCCACCACACGGTGCGTTATCTGCCATATGCCACCGACGCGTGTGCCCTATGGAGGGGCAGCAGTGAACCGTATCTTTTGTTGATACACTTTACTTAGGCCAGGTACGAAGTTCAATGTCAGTATCGACTATCGGTCTTCTTTTCTTTAGATCGTATAAGTTCAAAGAATCTACCACACACACACACACACACACACACACACTGACTGGAATCATATCGTTCATGAATCAGAAATATTTGTGTTATTTAATATAAAATGTCGTAACACATTATTTGCATACAAACAAGGTAAACAAAATAATATGTAGGTAATAAAGCTGAATTCGAATTCTAATGAAGATATATTAATGTCAAAATATAACTGGCCATACCTACCTATTCCAAAATTTCGAACCAAAAGAATATAAAATCTCAGAATCATGAAGTCGGTTAAAAACAAATAATTTTTTTTTCTAAAATCTCAAACTTTACAACATATTGACAAAACTTTCCTCCTCTACCTCATTCGTTAGAGGAGTCCCTTTCCCTACAGTGGGATCCAACAGGCTATAACATTACCGTCATCAAGTCTATCAAATAAAGCAATATCTATCCAAATTCAAATGCACTTAGCAATATAAACAACATATACTCAGCTTTCAAAGATTCGTTTGCATTTTGTGTTTTTGCTTTACGGACGATTGGACGGCTTATTAAATTATCGCATCTTCACTTTCGTTGCGTAATATTACCCACTTTCACTGTTCTTAGCTATTCCGTTGTTGGGTACGGAAGTCCCGTCTTGTTACGAAATATCAAATTATAGACAGATGTTATGGGAACGGTAAGCAACGAATATTTTTTAAGTGTGGTAGCAATAATATGGGGACTCGACAATACTTTCCATATATAGGCTGATTGCAAAAGTCAAGACGAAGAAATGCAATTAAAAGCCTACCTACGGCTACGGTACGTTCACTTCCTAAAAGTGTACTAAGTATTCGATATTAGGTGCATCAAAACATTTTAATAGATTGTTTTGAGAAAAAATTATTAATGAATTGAAAAATATACATGATTATTTTCTATTAATAGACCAATCTGTGTACGTAAGAAAAATATAACATATTTTAAATTTTTCTGAACAAAACATCTAAGTATTCAAATTATACAACAATATAGGACAAGATACAACTACTGATGGTTCATACTGATTGAAATTAAGAAAAGGCATCAAACATAGATATCAGCCAGAAGCCGTTGCATTACCCTATTCCTATAAAGGTACCTAGGCTGATGATGATGACGGAAAATATTATGATGAAAACAATAAACCCGTTTTAGAAGCAAGAACCTTGAATGTCAACAAACAGCTTAGCGACATTTAACTAATACCCTCTTTTATTTATTAGACTACTTAATGAATTCGAACGTTTAGTATGCTAATTCATTTTGTGACAAGAAAAATTGCGAGATCGCTTGTACAAGTGCTCTTGCGCAAGCTTCGAACAATGGAAACAGAACAATTGGCATAAGGTGTCGATCTTTGGATATGAATTTTGTTTTTAATAATTAGCGTGCGTAGTTTGTGGCCTTCAATTTAATTATTGGAGTAATATTTGCTGTTACAATTAAGTATATTAACAGCTATTGAAGGGTATGAGTCAGTGGAAAGGAAATTT
The DNA here is from genome assembly GCA_922987775.1 of Agonopterix subpropinquella. NCBI lineage: Eukaryota > Metazoa > Arthropoda > Insecta > Lepidoptera > Depressariidae > Agonopterix > Agonopterix subpropinquella. The sequence goes on along the minus strand of OV277709.1, from coordinate 15,140,081 downwards.
AAACAATACAATTGTTATTAAAATCGTTATATCATCAATTCATCATTCACAGCCCAAACCCAATAACTGCTGCTCCTGAACGTTATACTTAGATTACAGAGTACTACAGGGTGAAATTGATATCATTAGCATCGTTTTAAACTAAGAGTCTACCCATCAAACTGAACAACTTTCACTATGGGGGCAAACCGATCGGAGCAAAAAAAAAAACAGCTGTTGCATACATTTGAGTCGAGTATGCATTGCAGTTTAGTATGGGACAGCAGATTTTTTAGTTGTTCCGATCGGTTTGCTCCCATAGTGAAAGTTGTTCAGTTTGATGGGTAGACTCTTAGTTTAAACGGATGCCAATGATATCAATTTCACCCTGTATAACAATTACCGCAAGCTATAGGTAATAATACTAATCTAAACTAAACTATTATAAAACTGTAACAGAAGTGTGTGTATACATTAAAGATATTTACAAAAAAAATTACGACGTGTTTTTTACCTGTTCCTGATTCCAAATCACCAATTTTTGGATTTATTGTCCGTCTGTTTGTTTGTTTGTTTATTTATTTGTTTGTTTGTTTGGGTGTTTGTTTGTTCGAGTATCGTGCAAAAACTACTGAACCGATTTTGATGAAACTTTTTTGTTTTTACCTTATCATCTGACTTAAAATCTGGTATATAATTTGTGCGGACGAAGTCGCGGGTTAACACTAGTAATGGGTATAAAAAGGTATATCTGAAAATATAGTGCATAATATTTTAAGGGTATGACCAGACCATAAAACATAACAAACATCGAAATTGTAAATATTTTACATTGACCCTGTGATGAGTAGTTATTAGTTAGGTATTAACCTAGTACCTAACCTAATTTTAATTCGTGCCTAATAATAATTGATTATCAAATCGTTGATAGGTATGTATTTATTATACCTAATGTACCTAAGTATCTATAATGTGTAAATTCTTTAACTTAAAGGTATTTAGAGTGATGAGTAATTTCTTAACCTACCGCTACATAAATTAGTGTATGTATACCTAATGAATTAATTTATTACGTACGTAACTATGTAAATATCCAATAAATCAATGTGGAAAACAATAAGGAAAACTAACTAAAATCCTCTACATTAAAACATTTAAATTAAAAATGTTATTTCTATAAATCAGCCTGTATCAAACTAATCGGTTGCATCAAACGCCCGGAGCGTTAAGGGGCGCTAAGCCGGACCCCTCAATCGGCGCGGGCGCAGAAAAAAGCGGAACTTGCCAACACCTGGCTGTAACCATAGCGATCAAATCACAACCGATGACACTCGTGCACTATCGATCGATCGTAGAGTGAAACGTAACGGTTTTCTTTTGTTTACACTTTGACATGCCGTAACAATCGACATTGTTGGTGGGAAATTGAATTTCAGGTAAAAATCTGAAGTCCTTTGTGTATTTCATGGCTTTCCTTTGAATTAAGAAGGTAAATAATACTTGGTAGGCTGCGATGCCAAGACTAAAGTTATGATTATGACATAGCACTTTATACTTTGTTAAGACCTCAAATTATGCGCCAAGCTACCTAGCAGATTTTGAAAATATTCTAGCTACACCCTAGGTATTGGTATTGCCCTATATTATGTAAAATACAGGCAAATCTAAAATAGGAATTTAAAATTTAAACCCAGTATTTTTTATTTCATAAATTATGTATAGTCTACCAATACGCATAGGGCACGCGTGGTGGATTATAATATAACACCACCTATACACTCCTTGAGGGAAGGCCCTGCAGTGGGACATACATAGCCTGATGATGATGATGATAATGATGACGATTTTGAATTGACGCATTAGCGTTAACTATACTTCTAAAAAAGTTCCGTTACTGACTGCCTGACACTGCCTGACACTGACAGACAACGCATGCCTAACCTAAACTACTGAAGATATAAAGGGGTTGAAAAGCTAGGTTGACAATGACGGAAACATGCCGAAACTAAACCCTGGCCGTTATCTGTGCAAAAAACACCCGAAAAAAAGTAAACCGTTCGATTTTCAAAACGCACGGTTTTTTAAATTGGATCCGAGGCAAAGGGCGCGTGCCAGACCGCCAAGCGTGGCGTATGGGCAGACGAGCAGATGACACCCGACCGTTATGCCAGGTGCACTCGATAAGAACATTTTCTATTTTAGTATAAACAACTTTACGAAGTTGACAACCTTAATATGGTATGTAAAGGTGTTAAAGATAAAAACCAATATAGTGGCGTTTAAAAGGTTATTTGCGTGTCTAAAATTGCGTAAAATACCCCGCGACAAGGCTTTTGTTTTAGAATGTTTATAGTCATTTTAAAAGCAAACAAACTCAGTTCAAAATTCAAATGTTTGAATAATGATGATGATATATTAAGTATAGGGTCCGTTTGAATAATGCTGACGGTTTTTATTAAGAAGATGATCAGGCCATCAAACTGAACTACTTTCGCTATGGAACGAACATCGCGAAACAAAATCTGCTGTTCTTAATTTTAACTCCCTTACCTAATTTAATAACTCTTGATATGATGGAGATCAAACGACCATTCAGAACACCCGACCCCGTCTCAGCGTCCCGGCTGGACAATAAAGAAAAATACCAACCTAATAAAAATAAAAACATAAATGAATATTCAATAAAATAATATATATGTATGTAGCCTACCTAAGTAAAATTATGAATTCATAATTTCATAATAACGTTCCTAACCTAAAATTAATTTTAGGCTTGTTTCACCACTTTTGGATAGGTAAGTTCTTGTTCGCTTATCTGACAGCTCATTTGACATATTTTGTATGAAAAATACGTCAAATAAGCTAACAAGAATTTATCCAGAAGTGGTGAAACAGGCACAAAAACTTCGTAACAATTTTTTTTTCGCCGTATCAACAATTTTCAAGCAAACACAGCTGTTAAATCAAAACATCATCATAAGTGAGAAGCATCAGTGTCTAATGGACCGTAGTAAATGTGTTGCAGAACTTGGTCATGCTTTCCCTGCGCGTGCGCATTTAGTTTGTCCATTTCAAGTTATTCATTGCTCCGGTTCTTGTAAAGTGATTGGTAGTTTTTTTTAATACTTAATTAATATTTATGTAACGAGTGATTGCAGTATAGTAACATGAACGAGTTTGGTTTCTATATTATTTTGATTAGAATAATTCCCTGAACTTTAAGGTTTGTTCATTGTCAACATTAAGATCTCATAAAATCAGTGAAAACTCTTAATATTTTAAAGCCGCAACTGTTTTTGGTATTAATATTATTCTTTATTCAGGTACATGAGGTTCCCAAGCAACACCTAAGTTGTATAGTAGCTGTACAGTAGGTGAATAAAGGTAATTTCCTTTATTCAGCTACTGTACAGCTACTATACTTATAATTTACGTGTTGGTTGGGTTATGAGGCCCCATCGTGTCTTTACCTAATACTTTAAAGTACCTTTAATAAAAATTTAAACCTAACACAAATCTATGAACTGTTCTAAACTAAAAGAAAACGTTCATAAGTTACCTAACTATAAATTTTTAACGTGTAAGTAACCCACCTAGGTATAAGCACAGAATAATAATAAGTTATTCCGTAGGTATAAGTAATTTATAGCTGTAAAAGCATGTCGTTATCGACTCAATACCTTACAATTACAATATAAAAACGATAATTAAACTATCACTACAGATCGATAAACTATACCTTGCATAATACAATAGGTAAACCGTATCAAATGTGATAGATTTCTTTCTTTAGGTTCCCACGTTTTTCAAAATACATGCAATAATTCCATCGCAACAAGTATCAAGAATGCATGTAATCTGTTCAGCGTAAAGTCTCGCGTTAAACCTCTTATGTCTTACGAAATAGCGATGAAAATAGCTTGATCCAAAAGACCTGTTCTTTGGAAAGAATGTATGTAATCTACGACATCGCACCATCTTGGTCTTGCTATTGGCAATCGTGACGGACACGAAGAGATAATTTTATCGTTTTCTACTATTTTCAAAAGACTTGGCGCGATAAGGATAGTGGAATGTCCCCAGTGTGCCCCAGTCATAAAATCGTTCTAGTTCAAGTTTCATAAAATCGTTCTAGTAGTTTTTGCGTGATGCTCCGACCAACAAATAGACAGCCAAAAAATCTGATATTTGTATATTCATCATAGTAGCTTTGTCTGCTTTGTCTAACACTGTAGACTATGCTCATAGTCGACTTCTACCTTCTACCTAGTATTTATTCTGTGCTTCTACTGCATAAGCAGAAGTAGATCATACTTACCTACTACCTTTGTACAGGGATACAGGGTGTAAAAAAAACCCGACACAGCTTATAGCACTTAAATACAGGGCAGGGTGCAAAAAAACCCTGTTGGAGCCTTAAAGGGTTGCTTCAAACCATCAACCTGAACAACTTTCACTATGGAGCCATAATTGAAATAACGAAAAAAAAATCAGCTGTCCTGTCATTTCGGTCGATTTATGTTTGCAGTTTTGTATGGAACAGCTGACTTTTTTTTCGCGATTTCAATGTTGGCTCCATAAGTTGTTCAGTTTGATGGTCTGAAACAACACTTTAAGGCTCCAACTAGGTTTTTTTGCACCTTGTATAAGTGCTATCAGCCATGTCGCTGTCATCATATTTTCATAAAGGTATAGGTAACCATGAAGGCCTTTGATTCGGCTAAAGATACTAGCCTTTTTCGGTCAATAAAATAATACACCTACTTACCTATACTGACTGATTAGTGATCACTGGCACTAATCAGTAGTCACCCATCCACAGATGCACCGCGCTCGAAGTTTCTTAACTTGAAGAACAAATACCATGTCCGAATACGTTACTATGACCGAAGCACATCGTCTGTAAATACAACACAAAATTATATAAAACACTACAAAAGTGGCATAACAAAAGTCACATAATTATCTTCTAGTAATAAGGCACCAGAGACATTATAAAGAGGTGTGTCCTCTAAAATTTTCAGTCACCCTTTTGAATAAGCAAATTACAGCGATTGTTTCCAGTGAAGCATGTCGGTCGTGGTACCAGGGGAGCAGAAAGCGAGGAAGCTGACGAGGGCCACGTATCGTGCGGAGGTCAAAGACTTGTCACTCGTTGATAAAAACTTCAAGGTCCTACCGTTTTGCTAGACTGATAGAAGAAAACCTTGGTTTGATGCTTCAACTGTTATTATACATAGGTACCGATAGTAATGTTGACTTAAAAAAAAATTGTTATGTCTTTGAAACCATCAAAAAGAATAGGCACAGAGTGGCGCATCGAGATTAGTTATATTATAATAATGGGGACCTCTGAAACTATAAGAGATAGAGAAATGTGCTCTAAGCTAAGGAACCTTGTCGTCGATTTTTGGGAAAAAGAAAAACTGCATTCATATATTTTTCTGCTTACAACTAAAACTAAAACTACGGGACTTGAAACCAGTCACTTTTTGAAAAATCGTGTAGTGAACGCGTATTTTTTTTAAGAAATACCAAAAAAAAACATAAAGAAACCTGAGTTTATCTGGCGTACCCTGGGCAGTCAGCCTCGATACGACCATTGCTGACTGGCTAATCTTTACACTACACTACAGCATAAGTGATTTTCATGCGATATACAGGGTGAAATTGATATCACTAGCATCCTTTTAAACTAAGTGTCTATACCCATCAAACTGAACAACTTTTACTATGAGAGCAAACCGATCGGAGCAAAAAGAAAACAGCTGTTGCATATATTTGAGTCGAGTACGCATTGCAGTTTAGTATGAAGCAGCAGATATATTTTTTGCTCCGATCGGTTTGCTCCCATAGTAAAAGTTCTTCAGTTCGATGACTCTTAGTTTAACAGGATGCTAATGAATCAATTTCACCCTGTATATAACTCATGATGACACGAAATAAAAAGGTACGGTACTTACAAAACCAATGGCAATGAAATTTTACAAAGAGGCTATAGTGTGCAAAAAAGCATGAGTTACTTTTCATTCCAAAACGTTGACAAAGTTGCGAAAAAAGCTAATAGTAATAAATATAAAAAATATTATTGAAGTGGCTTGCATCAATGAAGAATCACTGAAACACTTATTTTCCCAAAATATTATTCTAAATCTTTATTTTCGAAATTCCGGATCACGAAAAGTTACTACAAGCTATGCTAGGTACCTACAAGTAATAAAAAAGTTCGTTATCCCGCAGCCCCTATGAACCTACTAGTATATCTAATAAACTTTTTACGATTTCTTGACCTATAGTTCTATCGACCTCAATATTATAACTGAATATATTATTAGAATAGGTACCTGTCTACAAATATTATTCAACGAGTTTATTACGAAACTATTTCGAGTAGAAGTGTAACATCGTGATTTATTTATGAGAGGATCTGTGTTAACTGCTGATAACTCGGAACATCATGTAATTTGAATCATAATAAGCTTCCTGTCCCATCAACCATCACATGAATTATGTAATATATTAATTGAGACCACCATTTGTGCCGTTCGCTAAAAACCTGTTTTCAGAACTTTAGTATACGGGGTATAAACATGCGTTACCTACCTACTTTAGTTAGGGGGTTAAGTTTACAGTTTGTAATGTATTAGCTCTCTATAAAATGCATTTTGCTTTAGTTTTTCCGTCTACGCATTGTTAGTCATTAAGCTATTTTATAGTTATACGTGAAAACCCAACAAAGGACGAAATACCTATATAATAAAATAATAGTAGAAGGGGAGCCCCGATTGCGTCTATATAAGATCTTTTGTAGTTATCCGTGGGGGAAAACCTCGCGAAGAAACCTCTGATGTCTATCTTCTGATGCGAAGGTATGTGAAGTCTACCAATCCGCATGGGCACGGGTGGTGGACTAGAGCCCATACACCCACTCGTAGTATTGTTAAGTACTTTGTAATCTTTGTACTATACAGTAGTTATGAGACAAATGAAGTTTTTTAACAGACTTCAAAAAAGGAGGAGGTTTCTCAATTCGAAAATGCTTTATTTTTATGTGTGTTCGCGGATAACTTCGTCGTTTATGAACCGATTTTGATGATTCTTTTTTGTTGGAAAGAAGATATCCCAAGAGAGGTTCCATGATAAGGAAACCAGAATCTGATGATGGATCCCAGAGAAATCGAGGGGAACCTTCGAAAATCTTAGTGCCGACTCGTGCGTTTGTTAATTTAAAGCACTACTATTAAATCGAACTAATGAATCCACCACTGAAAATTGTGCGTACTATAATTTTGTAATTGTGTGTACAAAATTACAAAATAATATTCCAGCTGATGACTTTTTCGTTCGCATCATAAGAACATTAATTTGTTTTATAGAAGTCGGTGTCAACCCAACGGGCACAAAATTGCTGCATACAGGCTTTAGAGCCAATGCAATTATTCCTTTAAGCTGCTAGGCGTAAGCTATAGAGCGTGCTCAGCAGGCCTTATGCAGCAGCACTATAGCCAAATAGGCACAATTTTATGCGGCCTTAAGCTTCAGAAGAGCTATAATAGTAGCTGCTTAAGAGCGCCATAGTAGCTGCAATGGAAGATTAAGTAATAAGATTCACTCATATAGCACTACATTCGTGAACGAATGACCGATTGAAATGAATGAATCTTGTTTTGACAGCACACCGTTCAGTTCAGTTGTTCCTATATTTGTGTAGGCGAACCATCAAAATATCGAAATCTTTTTATTAAAATGTGAAATTGAAGTGCGGTGGCGGCCATCATCAAATTAAATAAGTAAGTAATTAATTCATGGTTTCTTGTTATTCAGTACAGTACATCCAATTAAAAACGCATATTAGTTTACTGATAATGTAAATATCACTTATTGGAGTAATTTTGATGCGCTCTTGATATAATCCAAATAAGCAATTAATTATGTGTATTAGAATACAGTCTTTTCAACTTTTTATGTAATAAAATCATTTGAGGTCGATTTAATGATACACTGGTTTGGAGACAACGTCCCAATCCTTAAAAATTAAGTTCTGTTTACGTTATTTGTTGACAAATATTTGCTTGGATAACCTAAAAAGATCATAAACATGGCGCTTGCTCGTGGGCAGCCTATTGCCGTAGTATCTTCCTCAATGCTTCCCTTAAGCGGCTTTAGGCGCTTATTTTAACTTTTGTAGACCTCAGAGTGATTTTTATTACTGTAATTGCAGTTCATAACTGCTAATAGGCTCCAATTTCATTCTTTATGCAGGCATAAGTTCAAGGTTACAATATGTCGAATTGTTTGGATTTCATAGGGATTTCATAGTGCAGATTAATCTGATCTGATCCCGATCCTCGGGGGATGCCTATGTCCAGCAGTGGACGTCCATCGGCTGAGATGATGATGATGATGATGATGATGATGATGATGATGATGTTTTCTCTAGTTAAAATTTTTACTCTTTGAATATTTTTTTTTAGATATTCATATGTAACCAGTGATCGGAACGATGGGATTGTTAGAGTTGTTAAAACCACAAAATTTATTGTTTTATTTAATTTGAATCCCGTGATCCCGGGAACTGTCGTATTAGTCAGCAGTACATTGGATCGAATTAGTTATATCAATTTTAATGATCTGAAACAAAATTACAGTAATATATTTTTTTTCCGAATCCCGGGATTTTTTTTTCATCCCAAATTTTCATAGGTGGTTCAGACCATCAAATTGGACAACTTATGAAAATTTGGCACCGTCCAGTTCAGTTCCCGGGAATCCCGGGATTCGGAAAAAAATTATACTACCATAATTTTGTTTAAGATCATTTAAATTGATAATAATTACTTCGATCCAATGTACTGCTGACTAATACGACAGTTCCGGGGATCACGGGATTCAAATAAAATAAAATACCAAATTTTGTGGTTTTAACAACCCTAACAATCCCATCGTTCCGATCACTGGTTACATATGAATATCTAAAAAAAATTATTCAAAGAGTAAAATTATAACTAGAGAAAACATCATTATCATCCTCATCATCTCAGCCAATGGACGTCCACTGCTGGACATAGGCCTCCCCCGAGGATCGCCATAACGACCGTTCCTGCGCCGCCCTCATCCAACGTTTTTCCGCCGCCTTCACCAGGACATCGGTCCACCGTGTGAGGGGCCTACCCCCAGAGAGAGATCAAATATCGTTTATGTAAAATCAATAACAATGATTTTGACGCACAATAAAATAGAATAGGATAAGATTATGTAGTAACACAATCTTTGTGAATATGAATAATAATTAAATTAAACTTTTATCGATGGATTATCAATGATTCAAGTCTTTGCTGTATTTATAGAAATTCTTTTCCACGCCCTGTCCTATATCTTTGACTACCCCCTCGGGACTATAGTCGTGAGCATATGCTATGTATTTCCACGCCGTTTATTTTTTTCATGTACTGTACTGAATAACAAGAAACCATGAATTAATTACTTACTTATTTAATTTGATGATGTCCGCCTGCGCATTTCACATTTTAAAAAGATTTCGATGGTTCGCCTACACAAATATAGTAACAACTGAACTGAACGGTGCCAAATTTTCATAAGTTGTCCAATTTGATGGTCTGAACCACCTATGAAAATTTGGAAAGAAAAAATCCCGGGATTCGAAAAAAAAATTATATTACCGTAATTTTGTTTCAGATCATTAAAATTGATATAACTATTTCGATCCAATGTACACACAGCGACAGATCAAGCTATACAAAACCAACATAAGCTGGCCTCGCGTAGGTGCGACCAGCAGTGCACCCGCCTCCCGCGACCGTCTGTGTCGCGCCCACACACCACTTCGGAGCCCGCCCACGTCCCCGACTCCTCAGCGAGTCGTCAGGACCGTGGGCCCCTCCTCAAGCACCCCGGATAACCACACTGCCGGCGTGTAGGTCGCTCACCGGGCCTCCCCCAACAGGGTCCCACTCGGTGAGCTTGACCTCACCGGCAGCACCACAAGAAATACCACCGCATTGGAGCCTGCACACACCCTGGCATACCGCCAGGTTCGTGTGCTCTCCGCAGGACCCCCCGGACTGACGTCACTGCCGAACTGACCTCGGCAGCTGCACCCTCGCTATGGAGCTCTCCACAGACGATCCCCTCCCGGAAATTGACCCCCTGATGCCTGAGCCCTTTTAAGGACTCACCCCGCTGCGGAAACTGCTAACGGCTGTAGATCCCCTTGGACCGTGGGGCGGACCGAGGGTGAACCGCCGGACTGTAGGCTACTCCGCAGCACAAAACCCCCCTGATTGGCCACACTGCCGACCGCAGTTCGCTCACCGGGCCTCCCCCAACGGGGTCCCACTCGGTGAGCTAGACCGCGCCGGCAGACACCTGGACAACTACGAGGCACCACCAGGTGCCAACCCCGATGACCCGGCTGCTTCAGCAGCTGGCGCTAGAAACCATAGTAAAGAGGCCGTTGCCGCGAGACTGATTGATTGATTAGGCCGGGACTCGATAGTTGGCGTCCGAGAGTGGAAGCACGGTGGCTTGAGGTATCAGGCGGCTGGGAAGAAGCTCAACCACAGAGGTCTACTATCGGGTGTCCCCCCCCTCCTCCTCTCCCCAACCTCCCCTCACTTTTGAACACCTCGTACTGAGGGGTCGTGGATGCAGCTGTGTCCTAGATCAACCAGGACGCAGGTAGCTCCTGAAGATCTGACCAGGCGTGGCTTTTGGTTCCTCGGGCAGTGTTGTCAGGTCTTACAGTTTGAGCCAATTCTCCTGAAGGAAATAACCCTTCACGATACGGCCCCTCTCGTGCCGGGTCCTTATTCCCTCTTTTCAGCTCAGCTAGGGTTGTAAGTAAAAAGCGGTAGTGAATAGGAATTAAGTTAGCTAGGGAAACCTGTAAACGAGATTAGGTTATTCAGTAATAAAACTTGTATCTTTGTTTATAATTCTATCTTTTTATTAGCAACCTCAGAACTACAGACATCCTACCTAAAGATAGGTCAACCCTTCTAAAGGGATTTATATATTTTTACAATGAGGCCCTCTGGCCATCCCGCCACAGGGGCACTTCGTTACACAATACATTTTGTGGTTTTAACAACTCTGTTATGCCCACACGGCAAGTTTAGGTATTTACAATCCCATCGTTCCGATCACTGGTTATAAGATATGAATATCTAAAATAACTTATTCAAAGAGTAAAATTATAACTAGTTCAAACATCGTTTATGTAAAATCAATAACAATGGTTTTGACGCACAGTAAAATAGAATAGGATAAGATTATGTCAATCATTGAAAATATCAATAATAATTAAATTAAACTTTTATCGATGGATTATCAATGATTCAAGTCTTTGCTGTATTTTATTTATAGAAATTCTTTTCCACGCCCTGTCCTATACCTCTGACTACCCCCTCGGGGACTATAGTCGTGAGCATATGCTATGTATTTCCACGCCGATTATTTTTTTCAATATTTATATTTATATTGAAATAAATCAAATATAAATATTGAAAAAATCCAATATAAATATTGAAAAAATAATCGGCGTGGAAATACAGTATAGTATATGCTCACAACTATAGTCCCCGAGGTGGTAGTCAGAGATATAGGACAGGGCGAGGAAAAGAATTTCTATAAATACAGCAAAGACTTGAATAATTGATAATCATCGATTAAAGTTTAATTTAATTATTATTCATATTTTCATAGATTATACAGTGTGTAACATAAAATGGGACAGTTACTTAAAGGGGTGCTTCAGACCATCAAACTGAACAACTTTCACTATGGCACCAATATTGAAATCGCGAAAAAAAAATCGGCTATCCCATACAAAACTGCAAACTTAACTCGACTGAAATGTATGTTACAGCCGATTTTTTTTCGCGATTTCAATATTGGTCCCATAGAAAAAGTTGTTCAGTTTGATGGTCTGAAGCACCCCTTTAAGTGACTGTCCTATTTTATATTACACCCTGTATAATCTTATCCTATTCTATTTTACTGTGCGTTAAAATCATTGTTATTGATTTAACATAAACGATGTTTGATCTAGTTATAATTTTACTCTTTGAATTATTTTTTTTAGATATTCATATCTTATAACCAGTGATCGGAACAATGGGATTGCAAATACCTAAACTTGCCGTGGGTATAACATAGTTGTTAAAACCACAAATTTTTTTGTTTCATTTAATTTGAATCCCGTGATCCCGGGAACTGTCGTATTAGTCAGCAGTGTATTGGATCGAAGAAGCTATTTATATCAATTTTGATGATCTCAAAAAAATTATGGTAAAATAATTTTTTTCCGAATCCCGGGATTTCTTTATCTTGAACCCTTATAGCGTTGCTATGCAACTTAAAGTTGCAAGACAGGCTGCAATTTTCACTCTGGTGCTCGTTGGGAAATCCATCGATAAAAGTTTAATTTAATTATTATTCATATTACGGTAATATAATTTTTTTCCGAATCCCGGGATTTTTTTTCTTTTCAAATTTCCATAGTTGGTTCAGACCATCAAACTAGACAACTTATGAAAATTTGGAAAGAAAAAAAAATCCCGGGATTCGGAAAAAAAATTATATTACCTTAATTTTGATTTAGATCATTAAAATTGATATAACTACTTCGATACAATGTACTGCTGACTAATGCGACAGTTCCCGGTATCACGGGATTCAAATTTTGTGGTTTTAACAACTCCATGATAAACCCCCACACGACAAGTTTAAATCCCATCGTTCCGATCACTGATTATAACTCATAAGGAACTAAAGGCTGCACTGATTATTTTATTATCTCTTTAATGCAACTGCTAGTAACAAAGTAGTGCCTATTTGAACTCTTAAGCAACTGCTTTAAATTGTCTAAAAATATATCCTCTTTACAGGTATAAGGCGCTTTAGAGTTCCAAGTATATACCATACACAGCTATTAGTGTCAAAATGCACTTTCTGGTTCTCACTATAGGCTTAAGTGGTAAATAGGTTCAAGAATGAACTTATATGTAGGCATAAGCTGTACTCTATTTCCTTACTGCAACTATAAGCTCCCCGTGCAGCTATAGGAGTTTGCGGAAGATGTTATAGCTCTTAAAACTTTATCTTGAACCCTTATGGCGTTGCTATGCATCTTGAAGTTGCAATGACAGGCTGCAATTTCCACTCTGGTGTTCGTTGGGAAGCCAAGCCAAAAAACTAATGCAAGCCCTGTCGCGAATCGTACCGGCTTGACAGCGACTTCGATAAAACAAATTAATGTTCTTATGATGCGAACGAAAAAGTCATAGCGCATTGGCTGCAATATTATTTTTTAACTTTTTAGTTTTTTTTCCAAAACCTATTGTTTTTCCTTTTAAATTAAAGTCAACACAATCGAGACATAAAATAAAGCAAATAAAAAGAAGTCTCCCTACCAGTTTTTTTTCCTTCTTAATGCGATAAAAATACCGTGCTAGGGACTCTATCCCTAGCAAGGAATTTTTATCGCACTAGCATGAGGAATGACGACATAATCTACCTTCAAATAGCTCAAAGCTATTAGCGATAGTTAGCGGTCATTACAAAGAATTAGCTAACTGTTTCACAATATGGGCCACTTGTTGGGATTCGAAGTACTGTGTTAATTGATATAATTGAGAAGTTTGTACAGAATTGGCACGATAGGTAGAGGATGGACAAAGTGTGGCTAATTAGCATGGGCATAAGAATTTCTATGAATTAAATTCTATGGCATGGGCGACATGGGCGTAGTTAGGGCGGCTTTCGACACTGCTCACCAAAATGCATAGAAATCCCATTGTACCGCCTAAAAATGTCACATGCGTCACTTATCTAATTCATTACAGTAAGCTACAGTAGGTACTTTATTGGTTCTTTTTGACGATTCTACCGAAACCTATAATGAGTTGATACAATGAAAATAGTACTTAAGTTATACAGGGTGAAATTGATATCATTGGGATCTAAGAGTCTACCCATCAAACTGAACAGCTTTTACTATGGGAGCAATCCGATCTGAGCAAAAAAAAATTTAGTACGGGAAAGCGGATTTTTTAGTTGCTTCGATCGGTTTGCTGCCATAGTAAAAGTAGTTCAGTTTGATGGGTAGACTCTTAATTTAAAAGGATGCTAATGATACCAATTTCACCCTGTAGATATAGCCAATAGGATCCCACTGCAGGGCAAATATCTCCTGTCACGAATAATGAGGGAGTGTGCGATACTCCACCACCCACGGAGGCGCGTCAACGCGACGCGTCGCCGCGTCACCGCCACACGTCTCTTCTGTATAAACTGCGCCTTACAATGAAATAGGAAACATTTTGTTGTTCATGTTTCGTATTGAACACCGACGCATCCGCAACGAGTATGTGCGGGGTAGCCTGGGTGTTCGTGACATTGCAGATTAGCTTCAGGAGCATAGGCTTAGGTGGTTTGGACACGTGAAAAGAAAGCCACCCGAATATGTAGGAAATATGGCACTGCAACTGTCGATTCCAGGACAGAGACCAAGAGGACGTCCGAAGACTAGATGGATGAACATAGTTCGTTGTGATACGACCAAGTGCAATGTCTCCGAAGACGACGTCAGAAATAGGGCAAGGTGGAGAGAAAAAACACGGAACACCATATGGGATTAAAAGCCAGGAAGAGAGAGAGAGAGAGAGTTTTGTATTGAACAGAACTTTGTAATTTTAGTACCTATTGCTCCCATAGCAAAGGTTTGCTGGTTGAGCAGAATTACGCTTATTCAACATGATACCAATGCAAAACAGGTAGTTAACATTCAAATGACCACCTAGCTCTTGCTTGCTATAGTATAGGCACTGTCCGATGCATCTTGATTTCTCATCAAAATTGTTATACATAGGTAGTTTTCTTTGAGATTGACCACCCAGGTAATAAGTTTAACTTGTAAACAAACTGATACCTGTATTGTATTGCTATTCGCATTCTACCTAATTATTATTCTAAGGCATTTCCAGTATTATATTACATAAACAGTCACATAGTAGTTTTGTTACCTATACAGTATAAAGGAAACCAATTATAGATCACCTCCCAATTCTCCAGGATAGATTCCGATATCATTTCATTATTGTACCAAACATTCATTAACATTATTAAGCTTTAAAATAGACTAGTTGTGACCCGCGACTTTGTCTGCGTGGAATTTCTATGCCTACGTACCTATATCTTTCCCCAGAATTCAAACTATCTTGACGCCAAATTTAATCAAAATCGGTTCAGCAGTTTGATATCATGCCACGAACGTAAAAAAAATGTGAAAAGGGACACTTTCACATTTTTTTATACAAATACAGGGTGTAACATTAAATACGTTACTTACTTTACGAGGGTGCTTCAAACTAAACAAATTTCACAATGGGAACAACATTGAAATCGCGAAAAAAAAAATTGTTTTTCCATACATTATTAAGGAGTTGTTGGACTTGTTGATTACAAGAAAACGAACTTGTGACCTTCCATCCGTAGGTATCGCAGTCCAATGCCCTGTCCACTTTGCCATTGTTCCATCAACGTCTATTATACAATGACTATAGACAAACATCTATCTATTCATCATTACTCAGAGATTAAATCGTAAAGTATTGTATTGTGAAACGTATGTTTACATAAAGAAAACCTACAATACAGGGTGTTAGGGTAAACAGTTGCATTATTTTAAGGGTTGATTGTACCCATGATACTGAACAACTTTCCCAAAGAAACCTATAGGAAATTGTCGAAAAAAATATTGACTTTCCATCATCTTTCCATACTAAATGCAATCAGCTAATTGAACGTTTACGTTTGTATGAAAAGTCTAACTTTTTTTTTGCGAATTTGCTATAGGTTTCTTAGGGAAAATTGTTCAGTATCATGGGTACCATCACCCCTTAAAGTAATGCAACTGTTTACCATAACACCCTGTATATCTTGCAGTATATCTCGTACCGTATCTTACAAAAACAAAACGACAGACATACATATTGGCTGACTAACAAGATTATTACAAGTAGCTTTTATTTATTTAGATATTAACAATATGATTCAGATAGTTAGAGCTACCTACTTGAGTCATAGATTGAACACCGTACCTACATTGAATATTGACCGAGTTACATTAGCCGCTAATCACCGTGTATATTGTATTTTTCTGTGCTATGTGGTTGTGGTTCAACAGTTTTTTATTAAATTGAAATAATGAAATGAAGATATAGAATGTATAATGATCTAGTTCAATTAAATGTAAACTTTATAAATCAAAGGAAAGAAAAAGTTTTTAGTTTGAAGATTCTTTGTAAGAACAGATAGGATATTCAAACATATTTTTATTATTGTAGACCTACTTTCTTTTTTGTATTGTAATATAATCACGTATTAAAAAATGTACTACTTACCTACAATGAATCTGTACCTCTACAGATGCAAGAGGCAACACTATAAAATTCAAATTTCTAAAATCTTACATGTTTAGAAGCTTACCTACATTTTACGACCCCTAAAATCAAAAGTAAAAGAATTGAGGGGTGAATGCAAAATCACAGTCAACTCATGAATGGCCTGCAGTCCCTCGCAGGAGCACAATAGATTCTGCAACGGTTTTTAACATCTGCCCAGTTGACGCGTAACTTATGATACCACTTATTATTACTGCCAAGGAACACGGATTTTGTTATTAAAACATTATTGTTTGTTAAATAAGTTTTTTCCTACAAATTCCCATGACTATAACACAAAAAACTAAACAAGTAAGCCCTCAAACGTCACGCATCGCCGCCTCCACCTTAAACTGTCTTCATAATGGACCAAGAAATTACGTCATTTGATCTACCGATCATTACCACCTTAGCTATTCCCACGAGTAATTTACCTATCAACTCTTTGTTTTGCAGGATGTCGAACTTCCAAAGAACGCGCAGTAAGGTTTGGTGGGGTGACTCACCGCCGAGCATCGGAAGCCCAGTCGCCCAGAACCGACCGAGAGACGAGCCTGATTGGGAGCCTCAATTACCTCATTGGATCGCCAACCAGCATGACCAACCGATAAACAACAGCGTAGAAAACATTGTGCAGCCTAACAACGTACAGGTCAACCCGTGGCCTCTTCGCCACGGCAGTCCTGGCAGCCATAAAAGCCAAGATTCTGGATTCTCAGACTCTGACAGCTCTCCACCTCCTTCACAGTACTTCCCCTCTCCAGAAAGCAACGATACAAGTAAGGACAAATCTTCAAGCAGCAGCGATTCCAATAATAATGAAAATGTTACGGTTAAACAAGCTAAGGATTTCCAAAGTACTCCGAGCAAGGACGTTGTTGATTGTCCGAAGTTGCCTGATAATGTTAGCACTGGGGTACCAACACCCAAGCCCAGACTACGTAGTAGCAGCGTCATTCAAACTCCATACGACTTACAGATGTATTACGACATTCATCATGACGAGGAACACATGGAGAGATTGAAGGATAAAATACCAGAAGACATAAGCAACGCAGAACCCAAATACCCAGCTCCGAGAAACATAAACAATGAAAAATCTATAAAAGATAAAGATAAGAAAATTATCTCACCGAAAAATGTTAGCTCTAAATCTAATGTAAATAAGGTAGAAATTAAAATTACTCCTCCGAATAACGTAAGGAACAAAGAAAATACTCCAAACAAAAGTGCAATACAGAAAGATACCAAAGAAATACCAGTTAAAAATATAAATATTATAAGTCCATCGAAAAAGTATCCGGTTAAAAAATCGTTTGTTTCCAGCACAGAAAGTATTACCAAAGTTAGTAAGGTAGCAAAAGTAAAAGATTTGGAAACTAGTAAAAACAAGTCTGATGAAAGTTTAGAATACATTAAGCTATCAGATAACAATGAGATTGCAGTTAATAACCAACCGAGAGTGCGAACACCTATATCCAATGTATCGTATGTACCAACTGAACGAATTACAGCCAAACCTGATTACAGACGTAGTATGTCTAATGAAGAGGATATCCCTATCTCTACGACTCCCAGATTTGAAAGAAACAGGCTTAATAAATCCCTCAATTTTGAAGCCCAAAGGTTAGACCAACAAATATTAGATATCCAAGATGGTTATCATTCGTTAGGTCACATAGACGAGGATGTACCTATCGATGAACCTCAGCACGATAACGAACAAATGCACAAACCAACTAAAGCAATTCTTGGTAAAAATATCATGGACAGTCTACATCTAAAACCGTCCAAAAAACCAGGTCCTAAAGCTAAACACCGGATGGGTATGAAGGCTGACAAGAAAGAACTGTTCAGACTATTTCCTTCAAAGAAGGAAAAACCTAGTGCAGTTGAAACTCACGCTGGTGGTGTTCTGAATGGTAGTCGCGTACCTTTCCTTGGACTTCCCAGATCTTGCGATCAAGATAATTGGGTCATAGTCGGTTATCCAGAAGAGTTACTCATACCTCATTATAACGAAAGGCTAGTCGCTACGGATAGTGACAACAATTTAAAAGCAAAAGATACTGCTGATGACATCATTCTTAAAAACAGAAGTGTAACCCCACCCCCACAGTTCCAAGACAAACAAACACCTTACGAAACCGATTCAAAAACCGATAAAGACCTAACACATGATTCTAAAAGAGAGAAATTAAAAGAAGGGAACCGAAACTTCGTTGACCAGTTAAACTTAGCATGTACTTCAACACCAAAAATGTTAGCACCTAACGAGTTTATGAATAGCGCAAGGAGCAACAAGAAAAATAATCTTAGGATTAATCTTTTGGACAACTTCAACAGCAGCGGGTAAGTGGCTATTCTATTCACTTTATGTCGAAACCAAACTGACGCATGACGTTTCATTAATTATTTGCTAGATAATTAAAGGCTAAAATTCAAATGAGCTAAGCTTCCATGTTGTTGCGCATTATGCCATAAGTCATAATCATAAAACGCACGATTAGTTGAGACAGAACCGTTATTTGAAGTTTTCAATATTGACCAATAATATGTAATTACAATGTTCGAACGAGTTTATTAATAGCAACGTTTATTGCAGGGTGGTGTTAAACAATCAGAACGAGATATTGTACAGAGAAAGGAGTATAGATCAGACGACATTGGAACGTCTTTGTGAGAGGAAACCTGAACCAGTGCAATACTGGTTGTGTGACCTGGTGGGTTCCTGTGAGAACGAATGTATGACGACACTGCAGAGCAAGCCCTTGGGCGCTGAAATGAAGGCCATGGTCACCGCGAGCTCGGCCACCATAACCGGCAATATAAAGAAGGTACAAACGCATGGGCAAATTATAGTGCATCAATACAGCGATGTCTTGAGGTAAGAATGATTAAATAGTGTGAGGTCCGCATAAAATACCAGTTTAGCATAATCTACCATTAGCAGCTTTTAGAATTATGTACTTGTACATGACAACTGAGCGGGGATTATGCAAACTGAACACGCTTTACCACATTCTCAATACACTGCGCAAATTAAATACTAAACAATATTTATGTTTTAGGCAAATAGAAGTAAAACAACCAAGTGAAGACCAAATCTGTCTGCTAGTGGCAAATGTAAACGAATTTGTACTAGCACACAGCATAACATTGAACACAAAGCCTCCCGGAGAAACTCCAGAGAGATGGGACAAAATAAAGAAGTCCCTACAGATGTACTTACAAAAACTAATCGATATTGGAGAAGACGTGAAGATAGAACTTAACGATAGCAATACGGAATGGAGTTTAGTTGAGAAACATTTGGATACTTTGATCGGAATTTTCTTGGAGACAACTAAAGCTGTCCTCGTTCAACAAATGAAGGTAACAATCCATTACGTACTTAATCACATAATTATGTCATGCGGTAAAACCACAAAATTAATTTTCCCGTAAACAACATGATGACAATTCAGAAGAAAACTTATGTAATAAACTTACCAGTTACTAATGATAATTTATTTCCTTTCCTCACCGGAATTCCAACAATCATTAAAATTATTGCCTTATTTTGCAGACACTGGTATCAATAATCGAAGAGCCACCTTCAGACATGATTTTGAAGAGCACGTTGACATCCATAGGACATCTAGCGTTGCTCAATGAAAATACAGAAGGTTCCCTCCATGAGAAATGCTCTAAAATCATTAAGAGTATAACAGAGTTACCTTTCGTCGACTGTGGAGTCCCCAGGGCTCTGCTGACTGCTATCATAGAAAGTAACAAGAGTTCTATAAAGGCTCTGTCTTTGAGAGCTTTGGCGACTGTCTGCATCAATGGTGATACCGTCAAACAGTTTGAAGAAGTAAGTTGAATTACGCATTTTCCTTTCATAAACGAAGAAAAACTTTTTTTTTTAGAATAATGAAATGAGTAATACTTTTTGACTAGCATAATGCACGCGGAAAGTATGAATCTAATGTTACTTAGTGCATAATTTACTTTCTACACAAGCATATATGCTCACGACTATATTCCCCGAGGGGTTAGTCAGAGATATTCTGATACTTCAGAACATCCACGTTTCACTAGTAGTACCTACCGAAACTCTGTCCAGTGTGACAGGGCCCATCGCCACTTGTAATGGACAGTAGGTACAATAAAAAAAGCCGTAAAGCCGTGGTGGTCCAGTGGCGAGTAACCCTGCCTGCCGTGCAGGATGGTTCGGTCCCCGTCCAGGCCGACTCGTACCAATGAGATTTGAGTTTTACTTTCTTGTTGTAAAAATAAGGAGTTTATCGTTATCATACCTGGCTGGATAGGGCATGACATGAGACAGTACATTTCATAAAGGCTAATTTAAGCTCAAATAATTTCATCCAGTTCTTAATGCAGGATCCTTTTCAAGTATAATCATAAATGCATACTTCCTTCAAATCCTGGGTAGCCTTATTGACAATATCTTTCTCCTTCAGGGTGGCGGTATAGAAATCCTGTCGGATATTCTATCGGACCGATCGAACCCGGAGCCTCAGATGCGGGAGGCGATCACGGTCCTGACACAGATCACTGCGCCCTGGCTGAGGGGTCACTATGACCTCACACAACTACATCTCTACTTGAACTCCATTGTTGATAATATTACTGGTAAGTTTGGAAACAAAAATGTTAACGAGTCTTTTTAACGTTCAGGCTTTTTTAGACCAACTAAAAAGCCTAAAAGTTATTTTTATAAAATACTTGTATATTCTACTTTTAAGAATAGGTATTGGAATCAATGTAGAAGTGGCTTCGTATGTCTTTCTTTCTTCAAATTGGAGTAGCACTTTTAAAATGTAGGATTTCTTGATTGAGAAAATATAAATTATGATGAGGGCGTCAATGAACGGTAAAAGGACTCTTAACGAAAAGTTTTTGCAGATAGTGCAACTAGCATGCGATAGATGGCGTTGTAATGATTTTGTCAAACTGACTCTTTTTAATTTTAATATAATTGTGGTGGGCAGGCCTCCTCTCACGGACGGACTGCTGCCAACTCCTGCTCCTCTGCACGGCCTGCCTCGTGAACCTCGTCAGAGAGCTAGAACTGGAGAAGAAGGAGGAAGACAGAACCTCGGGGTCCGACATCGTGGAGGTGATCACCAAGAATCGCACCGTGGAACGGCTGCTGGAGGCCGTGAAGAACCGTGGCCCGAACATATCTGTGTTCCTACAGGTAAATATAAAATGTATTCACAGGTATAGGAGCATCGGTCTCTTGAAACTAAGGATGATAGGGAACGAACGAATCCGTATCGCGCCTTACATTACATCTCGCTTAGGTACGCGAAAAGAGAAAGAGAGCTAAGAAGCAACAGAGTTGCGCCTACATAGGCGGCAGGCGCAAGATCATTTTTACCTAAGAGATTTTAAATAACATTTTCCTCCTTCTGGGGCAATCGTGCAAAAGATAGCAACGTTTCTGATGATGTCG
This sequence comes from Agonopterix subpropinquella, assembly GCA_922987775.1. Classification (NCBI taxonomy): domain Eukaryota; kingdom Metazoa; phylum Arthropoda; class Insecta; order Lepidoptera; family Depressariidae; genus Agonopterix; species Agonopterix subpropinquella. The sequence goes on along the minus strand of OV277709.1, from coordinate 15,118,175 downwards.
GAATAAGACAAGTGTGTAGCACTCTCACTCAACCGATTGAAGTGCATGAAAAGATGTATTTTTGAGAGGCGAAAGATGTTTTAGAAACAGCTTGTAGCGGGGCGTCCCGTATATCTCCCGTATATATCCGTCTCTGCCTATGTGGGGAATAGGCTGCTCTTCCACCTGAGGTATGTATATGTAACCATTATTATTATTATTATAGCTTTATTCCTTGCAACTGGTTTGTAATAGTACATTTAACTTAAATATTTCATTTTGTTAGTATTGTTAGTAGAATATATCTTATGTTATGTTATTTTAATTGTGTATTAGTATAAGTGCAAGGGCCGCCTAAGCGGTGAAAGCCTCCTCCAAATGACTCCAGTCCTTTCTGTTTCTCGCCAGTCTCGACCAAAGTGGTCCCGCTACTCTTACAATGTCATCACTCCATCTCTTGTAAGGCCTTCCTCGTCTTCTTTTTGTGTCTAATGGTGTCCAATTTGTTAACACTTGAGACCATCTTTCGTCTTTAACTCTTTGTATGTGTCCCGCCCATTTCCATTTCAATTTTTTAATTTTGACGACGGCATCTTTTGCTTTAGTCATTTTCCGAATTGTGTTATTTTTCACTCTGTCCATTATTTTTAAATTCATGTAGCTTCTTTCTATTCCTCTTTGGCAGGTCCTCACCTTATTTAATAGAGTTTTCGTTAGCGGCCAGGTCTGACAGGCGTAAGTTAAGCAAGGTGTTAGACAAATATCCATCGCTTTTGTTTTTAGTTTGGTTGGTAGAGGTCCTTTAAATATCTCCTTCATGGCCCAATATTTGTTCCAGGTGTTTTTAATTCGTCTTTTTATTTCTTTTTCTGTACATGACTGGAATGTAATTAGGTGTCCTAGGTATATGTATTCGTCTACATATTCTATTTGTGTTGTTCCAATTCTGATGGGTAACCTGTCTCTGTTTGTCATTACTTTGGTTTTATCTTGGTTTATTTCAAGGCCCACTTCTCTACTATGTTCGCTGAGTGACTCTATCATATATTGTAGTTCTTTAGGGTCTTCTGATAGTATCACGATATCGTCTGCAAACCTGAGATGTGATAGGTGTTTGCCGTTTATTTTTATACCCATGTTGATCCACTTCAGTTTCCTAAATATATGTTCTAGGACGGAGATAAAGAGTTTTGGTGAAAGTGGGTCCCCTTGTTTGACTCCTCTCTCTATTTGGAACGAAGGACCTGCTGATTCCAGTCGTACACGGGCGGTGCTGTTTTTATAGATATACACAAATCAAGATTTCACACATAAACACCAAACTGCTAAGAAGAATAAAGTAAAGGCTAATCCTAAAGGTCAGCAGGGTCAACGCTCTCTGACAAACTTTTTTCAAAAACAAGACAACAGCTCAAACCACTATGAAACACATAGCTCTTCGGAAGGGAATGATGAATAGCAATCAAAACGGCCACCCAAAAATCTCAAGTCCACATACACCACCGCCCCGAAAACAAAACAAATATTTAATAACAATAACAATAAAATTCCCCCAGAACGGCCGGTCACCGCGGGGGTAAATGACCACCACCCCCCCTATGTAACCATATAACGCAATAAATGATATGATTATGATTATTATGCTAGGAAGATGAGCGGTGCAAGGATGCGTTGCGGATTCATTTCAGATATGAGGGTGGGGCGAGGTGTATGGTATGGGATGGGCACACGGCATCGCCCACATCTCCGCACGCTTAGCTTCCTCGCACATCTCTGGTTGAAAAGCAACCTAAGCATTATGTTATCTATGTTTTGGAGTAGTAAAGTATTTCATCGATACCTTTCTCCCACAGGAGCAGACTGCATCCCTCCTGGCGTCTCTCTCGCGCATCCCCCGCTGCATCCTGCTGCTGTCGGGGCTGTCGTCGGTGAGCGTGGCGCTAGTGTGCTTCACGCGCTCGTCGCCGACGCACGCGCCGCGCGCCGCAGAGATGCGCGCGCAGGCCAGGCTCCACTGCCACGCTGCCGAGGCTATATCTAGGTAAGGTTTGGCAGGTGGCAAGATACTGGGAACAGACGATCTGAAGATATAAGTAACGATTTCTCACGAAAAGAAGAAGTTTGACGCTGTAGGAAATAAACTGACAATAGAATAGGTACTAAAACCGCAACAATGAATGATTTTCTGAAGATGACACTGGCAGAATTCTACAATCCTACTACTATAAAGAACAAGAGCTAATAAAGTCGTACAATGAATGATGTTCTGGCAGAGTTTTACAATCCTACTACTGTAAAGTCAAAAAACAATCATGATACTTAGCACAAAAAAATAATCAATGATAGTCTGTTAAATTAACAGCGAATCATGTAAACCCAAAGTGTGAGAAAAATAAACATTTTTTTATTTTATTTTATTTATTTAATCTACCCTAATCAACGTAATTCCACCATGCGGATTGGTAGACTACACATACGCATCATAATTCCTTCAGCACATGCAGGTTACCTCCCCATGTTTTCCTCCACCGTTTGAGAGCATTCAGAAGATAGAAAAACCGCATTTTTATTTGTTGTATAGCATGTTATCCGTGCGGATTCAAACATATAAAACCTCGTGATTAAGTGTCTATACCTCTTCGCAACGCGCCAGAGATGCTCTTCCATACTACTTCAAATTCTGCATTCCATTTAACTACCCCACCAAAACCTAACCTAACCAGAACTTTTCTCCCACCAGGCTATCAATAGTCCCAGACGTCGCCCACCAGATCATCCAACTGGAAGGCGTCCCGCACCTAACCCGGCTGGTTAGAGCGCAGAGGACCCGCCCCCACCTCGACGTCAACCCCGACCAGACCCTCATACACTGCCTCAAAGCCCTCAGGACAATCTACAGGCACAACCCTGACGCTTTCGACGAATACCAGAAAGACGTCGACGATATGATACGACCACATTTAATGGAATCTCTGATGCTGTTTTCGGCTAAGCAGGAAAGCTATGTTTGATTTGGTTGGGAAACGTGTTCTTTATTTGAAGACATTTTATATTATGCTGTCAATCGCATGCAATCGACAGACACACATACATAGACTGGTTGAAATTTTGAAACATAACACGCTCACGCAGCAATATACCTCAGATTGCATGCGATTAGCAGCATAATGTAAACATATTAGTCGTGCTGGAGATGCAGAAGATGCAATGTTTGCTCATAAATTCTATGGTTCTTTTATTTTACATCGCAAATCGCATCCATAAAATATCAAGATAAGTACTTTGTACTTTTGAATCCTATACTATAAGTCTTTAATAAACTATTATTATACTCATACCCACAGATCATTATAGTAATTATCAGTAATAAGATATTTAAAGTTAATGTAAATAAGTACCTACGTCAAATTATTTCTTTTAATGTTGATGGGAAACCGAACCTTAATTAGATTCTTTATTATTTTGTAATAAAAAGAGAAGATAGTGGTTCTAAAATAAGAGACTGATCTTTAATGTGTTTGTAGGGTACGTACTTATATTTGTACATTATACTGTATGTATAGACATAAAAGACTGGCCACTAACCCAGATGATTTTATTATAACTGTAATGGATTAGGGCCTTTTCAGACGAACTATTCTAACGCCACGGGTCAAGATTAGTTAGTTAGTGTAAGATCATGCGATGCGTCGATCGATCGCTTGCTAAAAGGTAAATAGATTTCTGAGGGTCTTCCCACATTTATTGACACTGAATCATTTTAGCCATTTTAGTAATATTTTAACATATTCACATGTGAATATGTAAAATTATTCTTAAGAGAAAAAAATATCTTAAATCTGAACTTTTTACCTTTGATACGTACAGAAAAATTACTGAACGATTTAAAGCGACCGACTCCGCGTCTATAAATGTGGGGACACAATAAGAAGACAAATGAAAACATTTTTTTCATGCCCTCTATTATAAGTTTGCCATACATTCCACTTTTTTAAGAAAAGTGTTATTGTATATACAATTCTATAAACTTTTCTACACTTTGGCTTTGTAAATACGCCTTGTTGAATAAACAATTTTAGTGTTTTAAATAAAATAAATTCTATTTAAGTGATCAGAGGCCATACGTAAACTTTTTTTTTAGTATTACTACCTAGTCTTCGATCAAAATTACGCCTTTTTCTGAATTAGGTATAAGTATTTACTTTTCTTTTAATTTTTATTCGCGTAGAAATTTCGTAGCTATGGAATAACTATGAAATTTGGCTAATTTCTGGGACTTCGTATGTAAAATAATCTTTTTAAGACACTTTTGCAGTGTTTTTCTATATCTACTTATTTACTCTTAATATTTACCCGGTAGAAAAGAAAATGTACTCTTTTTTTATAAGCATTTCATCTGGTACCACCATTACTTAAAATAAGAAACTGTATGTGCGTATACTTAGATTAAGGTACATAATGTATTTAACGCTACTTGATATGGAAACTTTGTAAAGAAATGCCTTATAAAATGTGCGGTTAGTCCGCCGCTCTGTTATGTTATAATAAAGTATATCATCAATTATGAAATCGTTGTTCTTCATTTTATTGCTTATTGTTACCAAAAAATTATCGTGATATCATAGAGTAAATAAATTATACACAACGTGATATCAAGAAACTTAGTATAGACCGAGATATTTCTTAGGCGAACGAAATGTGATTCTATTGTACGTTTACACAGGGGTTAATTCAACACCACCAAGTTGCCTAGAAAAATCTTGCCGCAAGTACCTTTTCCATTATGATTTTTAGTATAACTTGTTCCACTTGTCTGTTTGGGAAGTAAATGAGGTGCCATCGGAGGGAGACTGATCTAAAGTACTGGAAAAACTAGGGTTGCCACCTCTAAGTCTGCCGCAAGTCTAGAGTTGCCAGGGTAAAAAATGACTTCTTTAAACCTGGCTACCCTATAGTTGCGGCAGATTGAGAGGTGGCAACCCTAGTTTTTCCAGTACTTTAGATCAGTCTCCTTCCGATGCACTTCATTTACTTCCCAAAGACGCGGGTGGAAAAAGTTATACCAAAAATCATAATGGAAACAGTACTTCCGGCAATATTTTTCTAGGCAACTTGGTGGCCCCTGTGTAAACATACACTAGAATCACATTTCGTTCGCCTAAGAAATAGGTACACACGGCGACACATCAGGTTACGCACCCTATATACCCATAACTACACTACGTACAAAACACAAAATAGTGCGGTAGAGAGCCTGCATAGACGCGGCTGCCGGCGCGGGCGCAGCGTGCTGTGAGACGAAACAACAACAACATAGTGCACCCCTTCGCACGATTCGCAGCGTTCAACTTCTAATAGTTCAAAGTCCAAACAGGGTAACCTGACCTGTCGCCTGTGTACATAATTTTACGGTCGGATCTCGGACTATTATAATGAAGCAGACAAAAAATATTCTTGGACAATCTGACTTGCAGCGCCATCTGTCAGCTAATCACAGTCTAAAATAGTATTTGCTACTCGTCAACAGATGGCATTAAGAAAACAAATACCAACGCCATCTATGAACGAATAGCACCCATTACAAAGAACGAATGATTGGCACTCGTTCATTGTTCTTCTTTGGTTCTTCGCCATTCAAATAAATCATGCAAAATCAAAAATGAATATTTTATATGTATAAAAATTATTTATAACTTACTAACTAGTGTCAATAGTTAAACAATAAAATCACCATAATTATCATCCATACGATTGCTTAATGTTTTTAGAATGTACAATGTCTACTGTTGTTTCGTGGCATGACCTCAGATCCAGATCGTAGACGCCTAGGCAGAATTTATTCTCGGGTGCTTTGTAGAAATCTAGCCCTCTTCCTATCTTTATTATCCAACCAGAACTTAACCTGAAAAGACAGAAGGATTTTTATTCAGTTTTGAAACATAAGTCAGTGCAAATACAGATATCTTCAAAAAAATAACACCTTTTCTCTTGTTTCAGAACAACTGAATAAATTTTCCTCTTATTCAGGCCTGGGATCTTAGAGAAAATTTTCCTTTGATAACCGATTTTTTTCTCAAGAGCCAATCACGTAATATGATTCAGTTGACACACTTTATCTCTGAATTATTGTAGATAGTTAAATTCTCATACAACAGCTAAAACTTACAGTACATAATATCGTTGGCTAAAACTAACCAAATCAAAGCAGCATAGTAGTGTACAGTTCATACACTTCAGAACCTTATTTTATAGAAATAAAGGTGAAAAATGGTAATCAGCACATCACGGAATACCATGGTACAATAATATAGTGCGCCTGGTATTCTCTTCCGACCACGTGACTGACACAAGCCTACGTCATCATACCCTTTTACCATGTTTAGTGGCCATTTTTTTGTGACGTAGGCTTGTGTCACTCTGGGAATAGAAGACCTTGTTTTTTTAGACTATGACGGAATACCATAACAGCAATAGTACTGCATAATTTTGTTGCCAACTGTGCAAGCTTGGGATATTTTGAAATAGGTACTTATTTTCACTCTCGCTGCAAGTCTGTTTGCAATCAGTCATCAGATCAGATGCTTTTGGGTTTTACACGCTTCACTATTATGTATTAGCTTAAATGTGTTTTAATTTTAAACAATCTTTGAGATAATGAATTATGATACAAACAAACTCATTAGAATTTGCTAGACACAAGCAAAATGCCATTTAATTTATGAATAAAAATACTTACGTCAACTGCCTATCGTGTAGCGTTTCAGAATATTTGACTATCAACCTCACTCTGTACTTGAGCAAGTCGCTGCCCAAGTTGCCGAGCCACTCTCTCTGGTCGCCCTCCGACCTCGCATCCTTCGATGTTATTAGTTCTATGTGCCTTAAGTTACAGCACGATCGCACTAGTATTTCACATAGACGTAGGAAGTTTTGACACTGTGGGGAGAATTTCATTGTAAAGTTAGTTTAATCATGTTCTTAAATGATCGTGAGAATAATGATGATGATGAAGTCTTGAACTGGACAAATGCGAGTCAGACGCCCACACTGTCGATGTCGGTTCTTTACCTCCACACAATATATTTACAAAAAATAATAGTTTTTATTATTTGTTGTTTTACTTTACAGTTTGCTCTATAATCACGCCAAGTTTAATACTTTGTATGTATAGGTACAGTGTTTTTACAATGGAGCAAAAACAAAAAACATTGAAAACACTAATTCCTTGTATCCCCTTTATTTTTGTCTTTTTTAATTATTTATTAGCAAATCCACAATAACACATATTCTGTAAAAAATTGAACCGGCTACCAAGCCCTTTAACCCATTTCACGCCACGGATTTATTTAGAAAACGCTCATCACACAACACCACAAACCAAAATTTGTCACTTTCTGGAAAACATGTACGTACGTTTGATAAGTTTATTTGTGATAAAAATAAAAGATTTTTTCAAAAAAAATTCTTTGACTGATTATCAGAAACTAAAATTATGTCAAACAGTCAAAAGAAATTAATTAAATTAGAAGAAAAACCTATGGACTATGTAAATGAATATGTGTAGTTGTACCTAGGTAAATTGGTATCCTTTGATGCAACTAGCAACGAAAACGAAATAGACAGAAGAATAAGTACAACTTGGAAAAAATACTGGGCCCAAAAAGAAATTCTATAAAAGGGAACTATAGCCTTAACATAAAAAAGACTATAATGGATTCTTGCATTCTCCCAAGCTTAACCTACGCCAGCCAGACATGGGTCTTCACTGAAAAAGTAAAGAACAAAATTTCATCATGCCAACATGCAATGGAACGTAGTATACTGAAACTGAGGAAAATACAGAAAACGAGAAACGCAGACATCCGCATGAAAACTAAATTGACAGACGCACTTCTTTTTAGTTTAAAACAGAAGTGGAACTGGGCAGGGCACCTGTCAAGATACAAAGATAAGAGATGGACTTACCAAACAACTAAATGGCAAGGCCCAAAAGGCAAAAGGAATGTGGGAAGGCAGAAGAAAAGATGGGCGGATGACATAATGAACATAGCTGGAAAAAGTTGGATGCATATGGCCAAAGACAGGGAATGGTGGAAAGGAATGGAGGAGGCTTTCACCCATAGGGGGCCGCTTAACAATGAAACAGAAATGAAATAATAATTATAATTGCATGTATATATTGAAAAGTGTTAAGTGGAAAATAAAGCTGTAATAATAATATCAGACTTTGGCGGCGAGGGCACGAAACTTAAACGCTGAAAAGGTTAAATGTAGGACAGACGGACAGATGGATGGACAGAGGGCATAGGCTTAGTAATAGGACTAGGCTTAGCAATCTAAAAAGTAATATCTCTCTTATATCTTAGGGTTTTAATGTACTTGAGATATTAATAATAAATAATCACTTTGCTCTCCGTCTCTGGAGTCAAAAATCACACTCCTGGAGTATGATTTTTAAAAGTCAAATCAGTAGTAGAAAGATGCATATCTCCACAGTAATTATGACATTTTCAACTGCTGAGCTCAGCGAATGAGTTTCAAAAATCGCACTCCAGGTCTACTGAAGAAATCTATTCAGAAATGAGCTCACCCTTTGTGCTTGTTTATTATGCTGTTGTCACATTATTATTATTTATTCCTATACTTCATCCCACTGCTGGGCAAAGGCCTCTCCCTTGCTCTTCCACTCGTTCCTGTTTTGGGCAACCTCTGGCCACTGGTCGTCAAATTTATCCAGGTCATCCTGCCACCTCTTCCTGGGTCGACCTGGTTGCCGACAACCGTTTTCAGGGATCCAGGGCATGATGGTTATTGCCCATCCAGGGCATGATGGTTTTTGTTAAACGAACCGAACGGGTCAGAAACACCACGTTGCGCTCCAAAACTCAAATCGCCGACGTCGGAGAGAAAAGCGCCAAACATAAAAGGGAGTGGGCCAGTCATGTCTGTCGGATGCATCTTGAGAGATGGGCAAAAACCATCATGTCACATTATTAAAGTGTTAAAATAAATGACAAGAATATACAAACCTGATGAAAACTTCTAATATAAGGGTCTTCCAACACAACGTAATGTACGTCTTCATCCAGAAACCTGCCGAACAATGTCTTATAACTGTGCCCAGTAGAGTTGTTCTCTATGTGAACCTGCTCGTGGAACTGGCCAGCCTCTTTCTGCTGCAAAACCAATTTTTTTATCGCCTCAGCCCTATTCATGTATTCCTCTACTTTCTTTCTGAGGTAAGTTCTTGTTGAATCGTCATTTTCACCTGCGACAAATACAGTATGTGAACCATTTAGTAAAGTAAAGGTTTTGTTATAAAAATACAGTTAAAAGTGCAAACCTTTCATTTTATCCACTAAAATCTGAAGGCCTTCCTGATAGCAGACTAAAGCCTCTGTGTACCGTTTCTTTGTGTCCAATTCGACTCCTCGTTTGAGTATGTTTATTGCGGCACTCTCGATATTCATTTTTACTTGTCGTTTTTAAAATACTAGGCGAAAAAATGAATAGTAAACAAAACGGGAAATCATCAAACCACAAAAACTAAAATTTTTACGTCGTGTTTAAAATGCTCAATTCTGAGCTTTCTGGCAGTAAGAGAAAGAGATAGGAAGTACTTCATGATATATGTGTATCTTTTTCTCTGTTCGTGTCGTGAGCAATCCGTCAAGCAATAATGAGCAAAAAAAACGAAATAAAGCGTTTTCTCTATGAGCGTTTTTTAAATTACGAAAAACAAAAAACCCGACTGCACAAGAAAACTATTAACTGAAAAGAGAAAAACAAGCTCTATAATCACTAATCAGCTATAAAAACACTAAGCAAATATAATTTGAATGTTATTAGGAGTTTTTGGCGGGATTTGAACAGATACGTTAGGAGTCCTCATATTTCATCGAATTTTTATTGTTTATAGTGAGTTTTGGTTCGTAAAATCGGTGTTGTTTTGCGTAACAAAGTGTCGTGCAAGTGAACAATATACAGTTCAGTGAAATATGATGGTGTGGGTCGTGAAAAATAGTAGCTTATCTATGGTCGTGAACAAGAAAAGTGTTCCGTTCTTTTGTAGCGCGGCAAGCGGTCGGTTCACCTCTTTCCTGTGGACTTCTCTGCATTTCCTGCGTTTCTCGATTGCCTCCAAAAACTCCAAAGAAGCGTTGAAACGTCGAACACCAACGTTTTAATTACTATAAATTAGAGTATTTATTGAAGACATCGGTCATATGGGATATTATATCTCTTAAACCTTGAACAGAACCAAAAAAAAAAAAATTTGAATGTTATTAGGCAGGTATCGCAAACGGGGACAAAGAAGAATTATAAAACGTTTGTACCTACGTACCTTTGGTTTGTCCCCGCCTGCAATACCTACCTAATAACATTCAAATTATATTTGCTTAGTGTTTTTATAGCTGATTAGTGATTATAGAGCTTGTTTTTCTCTTTTCAGTTAATAGTTTTCTTGTGCAGTCGGGTTTTTTGTTTTTCGTAATAATTTAGTTTTTTTCATACTTTTTAGTCTTGTGTCGAAATGGTAGCATAAAAGAACTGTAATATATATATATTTGGAATCGTCTGTTAACTAGCTTTCATTTGATACCCATATTGTATTTTTTTTTTCAAAAAAAGTTTTTTTTATTCCCCCCTTTTTTTTAATTCGCATACGCCATAACAAAATAATATGGCCTATGACACTCTCATGATTTTTACAAATCTAACGACACCTCATACGTCAAAATCCATCAAGAAGTTTAGGCTGTAGGCCGTGCCAAAGAAATAGACATACATACATATCCTTCTGGCGCAGTCGGGTAAAAACTTCGTTCAATTTATTTGTCATTCATTCAGTCATTCATTCATTGTCATGTCAAAATTGTCAAACTTACCAGTGTGACCACTTTTAGTAGATTTCTACTTTTTTGGTAGATTTAGGGCAAAGAGAACGATAATTTAGTAGTGGGATATCGTTTAGTAGATTTTGGTAGAAATTCGGTATTCGAAAATATGATCAAAAATGCAAGGATTCAAGCAAAAAAAAATCAAAGCTGGAAATAAAAATAGCTGAGAAAACGATTGCAGGGGGTTTTCTGGAACTTCTAGTAAAGCTTTAGTGGTGTACAGCAAAATTAATCTTATCGCTTAATGTTGTTTTTTACAAAAGGGGGCTTTTATAATACACAGAAAACTGTACCAACTTTAAGCCTACATAGGGACGGCCAATAATGCTTATTTAAATTTATTTGGAAATTGAAGCATCCATGTTACAAAGTGATGAAAACTGATATTTTTTTACAAAAATGCGAAAATAACATGAGTAATGATGAGCGTTAGTATGAAAAATGATAATATTTTGTTCAAAAACGTGTTTTTTATTGAATTTTAACCATCTGAAACGACATAAATATTAGTTGGTAGATTTTAAGTAGAATTTGAAACTGGACTTGGTAGATTTTGGTAGATTTCAGCAGTCATTTTGGTAGATTCTCTGAAAAAAAAGTGGTCACGCTGAAACTTACTTTAACTTTGTAAACATTTCAAGAGGTTAGAATAGAAGTTATGAATTGGTGCTATTTTACTTTAACTGTTCTATAAAACGTGATAAAACTGCTACAGAAAAATGCTACACGTGCCTAATATTCACTACCGTTCTTTCATTTAGGTTAAACTCCATAGTATTTGAAAAATGTCGCACCAATTAGGCCGCGTAGTTTCGGAGATTCTACTCCGATATTTTGGTGAAATAGTTCAACAAGTTGGCAGTGACTTATTTTCTTACGGTAGCAAACCTATTTCTATGATAGTAAAGTCTACAGGACTGCCTCGGACGCAGGTAATTTACATTTTCTTGACTATGAAACTAACTAGGTTATATTTATACTACACATGTTGAAAGACGTACGCAATAATACCACAGAATGAGAAAGAGTACGTATCTACATACAGTCAGTACATACACCCTGTCCCCCACTAATTTTGATCATACCCCCTCGGTGGTACAGGTGGTAAGCAGTGGTGTATTTCATACTCTCTCACTCTCACTTACTCAGGATACAAATGTGCTAGCTTTCCTATTCAACTCTTTAGTCACTTTGTACTGTTTTTGAAGTGAAAACTTCTTTAGCAGCGTTGTGAACTTTTTGGGATGGGTAAAAAATGTTAAACTTGCGTCAGGACCGTGACGTCACGTGACCTGATCGAAAATTCGTAAGCATAGATATATGCTACGGTTCAAATTATGCCAATAGTGCAAACGCTATGCACACGCTTTACCGGTCGGTCCAAATTAGTTAGTACGAATACACTGCTAAACCATTTGTACAATTTGAACCAGCTGTCAATTTGACATGCATATGCTGCACTACCTATTTTTGTGTGCGGTGTAAGCGCAAGTTAATGACGTCACTTATGACGTCATACAGCAAACGTATCCGCACATTCGCGCATTATGAACCGATTGTGTGCATGCTATCTCTACCGATAGCGCATATTTGCGCATTTTGAACCGTAGCAATAGTCAGACCGTGACGTCATGTGACATAAGACATAAGATCTCTTAGTTTTCCCAGGCACTCCCGGAATGCAACCCGTTGTTTTTTTTTATAATATAGCTTACTCAATGTCCCTTTGAACTGCTGAGCGATAAACACCTCCTTTTCTTCCCAAACTCCCTCCTAAAAAAAATTATTTAGGTGCTCTGAAAGATATTGATTCATGAATTTCCAAGAAGGCATTGTTCATCGCTAATTGTACACAAACAACGAGGGAGGGTCAACAATGAATGGGTCCTTCAGGAAAGATACAGATACAAAATATTTGTATCTTGTGAACATGCCTTTAAATTATTTTATGAATTAATGCTTTGTTTTCACTTTGCAGGTCATAGAGAGTCTCCGCACACTTCTCAAGTTTGATTTGGCAGCTTTTGAGCCATCGGCCAACGAAGTTATTGCTGACTACAAACTGATTGCTGAAAATGTTCTACTACTCATTAGATATCCTAGGTAAAACTGTATACGGACTTACATAAACCGTTTTTATTTATAAAGCTGTAAAAAGAGGATTGACTATTCTGCCCTAGCATTAGTTATTCCTTACTGCACTGAAATTATATACATACACAAGCTTTTACCCGCGACTTCGTCTGCATAAATTATAATTTATGAGTTATTTTTTTTTTTTTTGTGCGAATCTTGTATATATACCAGATTTTAAGTCAGATGATAAGCTATCAAACAAAAAAGTTTCATCAAAATCGGTTCAGTAGTTTTTGCGTGATACTCGAACAAACAAACAATCAATCAATCAAAATTATTTATTTGTATATCACAGGTAATACAGAGGTAGAATAAACTTTGACAATAGTCGAATTTCCGCTGTGATCCGCCAACAGGCATACAAAACGAAGAACAGTTCAGTAATTAACATTAATAAAACAAGGTTCTGATTTGAATTACATACAATAAATTTTAAAATGTCAACGGTTTATAACCAATAAAAGATCGTAATCATGCATAAAATTAATAACTAAAAGATTAAATATGTCAAAACAAATTACATTAAATATTGATCAGTGTCATCTAAAAATTCCTTAATCGTGTAAAGAGTCTTGTGAATGAGGTAGTCAAAAAGTTGATTCTTAAACTCCACGTAGTTATTACAGTTCCGTATATCCATACATCCAAACAAACAAACATACATACAAACAAACAAACAGACGGACAAAAAATCCAAAAATTGGTGATTTGGAATCAGGGACAGGTAAAAACTATGTCGTAGTTTTGTTTTGTATCTTCAATGTACAGACACATTTCTGTTACAGTTTTATAATAGTTTAGATATTCTCACGTCTGTCTCCCACTGGGGTAGGCAGAGACAACGGAACACCACCTGCTGCTTTCTAGCTTCCTCCAAATTCATTAGTCCTTTTATGTATGCTCGTCGAGATGATATGCTCGCAATTAAAGTCAATTTTTAAGTTACAAATGCTGTTTTATAAATAAACAAACTTAAAGAAAATTATTGTATACATATAAAACAGTTCCATTACAGACTGAATGAGTGATGAAAAACTCACTGGAAAAACTCACTGGTACGAGTCTGCCTGGACGGGGATCGAACCATTGCCTCCTACATGGCAGCCAAAGTTACTCGCAAACTGGACCACCACGGCTTTTACAAGCTAAAATGATACATACATTATTTCAGGTATCTCCTCCAGATGAAAAGTAAATATGGCAGTGAAGCAGAACTGCTTGTTGAAGAGCTACTCCAACGAGCCACCTGTACCGCGACCGTGCTGCTGGTCACTATAGCTTCTAAATATAAAGATGATAAGGTATGCAGAGACTATCTTAGGTATATTAAGCAGAGATCTGATGAGAAGTCTTTTGTCGATGGAGTATTCACCAATCCTGTCTCCTTTCTGACAAGTGCCTTGTCGGCAACACTAACATAAAATGTTGTAATTAAAAAAGTTGTAATTTCCGTCTCCTCTCTTCCATATTTTATGGTGCTTGTGTGTAACTAATCCTGGTGTAAAATTCACTTAAATAAACCTCCAGTGCTGCAAACAAGACTTTCTTTTCCTTCGAACTACTGCCTGCCACTAGAAGAAACCTACAGTCCACTAAAATCTCTCCAACTGAGTCAATAAATCCCTGTAAGCCACGTTGCCTACAGCCTTAACTATCTAATAACTAATATAAATCAATCTTTTCCTAGTACCTACACCAGTGTTAAATTACTCAGTCTTGGAGTCTTTTCCCAAAAATTCCTTCACATAAATTGTTGTCATAATTTTTCCTCTTTATTGGCTATGTGCGAAGTGAGTGTTGGAAACTGTCAAGTCGATCGCAGCGCACGCCGTGGCAGAAATTTGTACTACTGACGGCGAAGCTGTGTCAGATTTGCTTGAATCTATGAAAATCAGCACACTAACTTAACACGAAATCTCCAAAACTGTCAATACTACAAACTTAAAAATTGGCATGGAAGTTTCTATTGGCATCTAGATGCTCACTTAAAAAAGGCTTGTCACATTTTAACCCCCCAAAGGTGTTCTAACTGAGGTAAAAGTTTGTATGGGAATTCCGATACAAATTAGATTTTGTCCGTGGCTTCGTCCGCATCCGCTCCCGTCATCGTACCGGAATAAAATATAAGCTAGATTTAAGACTAATAATAAGCTTTTAAATATAAAAAGTTTTATCAAATTCGGTCCAGTAGTTTTGGCAGAATCCTCGAACAAACACAGACTTTTACAGTACTATATTAGTGTAAATAATTCACGGCTGCCCGAAAAAGTTCTGTCAGTACGCCGCGCTAGTGTGGCGCTAGTGTCGTGCACATAGCCAATAGTCATTCAAACAATTCCAATCATTTTTCCAATTTCACAAATAGCCTACCAATTTAATGATGTGTTCGGCCCTACCCACGCCCAAAAGGTCTCCAAAGGTTCGGGACTCTTATATCCCGAGATAAGGAAAAGACTGGTACATTATTTGTAGTACATAATAATAATCTCAACTCAATCTAATTTGATGTGAGAAAAATGCATGAGTAAATGGATGGAACTTGAATTTGTCATGATGGTCGATCAAGAATGCTTTTTATAGATTCTATATCCAAACCTGATAGCAATAATGAGATAGTTTTAGTAGCTGAAGTAGATGAAGCTCCCAAGAAATATAATGTTTTGTGGTTAACAGTTGGCATTCAACTTACTTTTCTTCTAATTTCAGGACAAAAACATATCAATAGTAAACCTGAAGGACACGTTCATAAGCCTGGCAACAGCGTGTTACATCCAACAAGCACCAGTAGCGGAGCTGAAGGAAGGCAGCGAGATCCCCAACCTGGTGCCCGTGGCGACCATAGTGCCCGACTTGGACACCAGGGCACTGATACAGGCTACGAACAGTGGGAACCCAGAGGAGATTAATGATAGTAAGTTTTTCGTTTATGAGTGAAGGAAAATCTCCCTGTACTATCTTATTAAGTACCTTCATTTAACAATTTCTCGACCCTAAGGTTGTATGGAAGAAAAACCTTTTCATCGGTAAGGCCGCCTTATTTTGTACCTTCTGTATTTCCTGTGTATGTACTTACTATTTCTTTGTATACTATGGTTTTGATGTAAAATAAACTGATAAAAAAGTATAATTGATTGATTGAAAATGAAAATATTTAGATCTTTAAAATGCCAGTGTGTAAGTGAGATAACGATCTTTTATGGCACGGCACGGGCATAAGTTCGAAACAATTTTAAATTATTAAACATAATTGTAGACCAGGAGTGCGATTTTTTAATCTCATATGTTGAACTCAGCAGTTGAAAATATATGGAGATATGCATCTTTCTATTGCTGATTTGACTTTCAAAAATCGCACTTCTGGAGTATGATTTTTTAATCTCTACAATAGTAATCAGCCCCGGATCTACGTTTTTTCCGACCCGGGGCAAAAACTTGACATTGGCGCCCCTCCCCTCAGTAGGTAGCAATAATTTTTTCCAGGGGTGGCCGGGTCCAGTTTTGGTTGCTGCAAAAATATCTAAAACTTAAGAGCGAACGAAGCCAGCTCGAGATTTTACCGTAATGTTATGAGATCATTGCAATATGATCTAATACCAGGAGCGAGGCCCCCCCCCCCCCCCCCTAGATCCGGGGCTGATAGTAATTTTGACAACACATTACACACATACACATACACATACACATACACACACACACACACACACACACACACACACACACACACACACATACACATACACACACACACACACACACATATACACACACATACACACACACATACACACACACACACACACACACACACACACATACACACACACACACACACACACACACACACACACACTTTTTACACATTTTTTTACATTTACAACTGCTGAGTTTAACGCCTGAGTTTCAAAAATCACACTCCAGAATGTTACATGGTCCAAATATTCAAAACAAGAAAAAGGAAAGTAGTCCACTATCCACATGTACACACGGCGACACATCAGCCCTATACCCATAACTACACTACGTACAAATTACAAAATAGTGCGGTAGAGAGCCTGCATAGACGCGGTTGTCGGCGCGGGCGCAGCGTGCTGTGAGACGAAACAACAACAACATACCGCACCCTCTCGCACGATACGCAGCGTTCAACTTCTAATAGTTCAAAGTCCAAACAGGGTAACCTGACCTGTCGCCGTGTGTACAATTGTATCATCTAAGATGTAAACTAGGCAATAATTAATTAATGTATTTATAATAATGAAATTAGTAAGGAATCTTAATATCAAATACTTACATATTTATAATTTTACAGATGTATACTGGAAAGTGAACTATGACAGATTTCACCAAGACTTCAGAGATGAAATCATGATCAAAGCTGTTAGTCGACGTATTGACGACAATGGTAAGCCTTCAAACTACCTTCTACAAGTTAAAAGTCTTTTCTAATACGGTCGCGGGATTAATGTTAAGCGCCTTATTCACGGTCCATCCCCGCTGTACGTCAGCTCAATCGACGTACGTCAAGCCTACTCACGGTGCTTTTGCATCGTGCATCGTGCATGACCTTGACGGGACGTACAGCGGGGCTGGACCATGAATAAGGCGCTTAACACTAGGAAGGTCCTAGGAAGAAGTGCTTTAGGAAGAGCTTTTGCCCGCGGCACAGTTACTCTATGTGCTACTCCAGGTTTTTCTCAAATTTCATCCTTATCAGTACGGCCGTTTTAACGTGAATTCGAGACAAACATCGAGTCGCTATGTAGGTTTTCTGTAGGGTGGGCGCGCGTCGGTTGCCCCCTCCCCGGACTAAACCAAAGCTCCAATTGTATGGTGGTTCAAGGTGGTTCCAGATTATTTTTGAAAAACAGCCCTTGAAGTCACGCCGTATTTATAACCCTTTTCTATACAACGTGTTCATGAATTAGCGCAAAACCTCATACACCCCAACTGATTTATAACAAAAGAATTAGATTGAAACAATAATTTCATTATTTTGATAGTTAAAATTTAAAGTTATTCGCATTTTAAGTTTTGAGACAAAAGTGATTTGTTATCATTTCAACACTGAAAGAAAGCGCTAACGTAGTCATGGATACATTTTTATAAGCTTGTTTGTTTTGGTCGTAAGTAGGGTGAGTGTGCCCGTGCGGTGGGTTGACATCGGGTTCAGAAAATTTTAAATTTTGCAAAAAAAATATTAAATATTTTGAAAAAAATTACCTATGTTGAAACCATGATAATTCGACTCTGTTCTCGATTCTAAACAAACTACTTTCTAGTTTTGCGTTAATTCATTAACACGTTGTATAAACAAGACATTGGCATAATCATCAACACCAAGATGAACGCCACTTTAAAATTAAAGACAAACATCGAAAACTTTCTCATCAATATTCACTACATAGTATAAAACAAAGTCGCTTCCCGATTTGGTTTTCGCCCGTGAAAGAATGTATATGAACGTGTGGCAAATATTTCAGCCGGGGAACTGATGCGAGTGCTCCTTCAACAAATGTACCTATCGTCGCCCGCGTGGGCCGCAGAGTCGAACCCCACACCCGCGCTCGAGCTGCGCGACTCGTGCAACCGCATGCCTGACCGGCCAGCGCTGCAGCAGCACTTCGAGCAGTACCTTAAGGTCTTAGGTTCGTATTTATACTGCTACCAAAGTACATAAATTACTGGACTGAGTCGGTATATTATGTACAACTTTTAGTTTACTGTAGATTAAAAAGTGTGGTGAAGAAAATTCTTTATACTAAAAGCCATATTATACCTCAGTAGGTATGTATATCTAAAGCCGACGAATTGGAGCTATTATGACATGATCTATTTAAATGCCTTAAAAATACACAAACAGCAATTTGTTACTAACTGCGCGGTTTCCATCAACCCGCGCTGCCTGCGACGTCGTCCGTAAGTAGTGTAGTGTACCATTTCCTTTCAACTTTTCTATTGGATTCTACGCCGTGGAGTTCAAACTTCCACCTGTTAAAACGTCAAACTAATACAAACATTACAGAAGAGAACGGTGCAAGCTTCGTCCGTCGGAGCGGCGACGCGAGCGGCGGCCAGTACATAGTGCGGGTCAAACGAGCCGCCGAGCAGCTCGCCGCGAGCGCCCTCGACCACACCGTCACCGAGCGGCTCGGCAGCAAGGCCGCCAGGATATTCAGGTACTTACGGGAACGTTACAGAATCATATCATAATCATCAACTGACAATACATGGATACTGCTGGGGTGGCACAAGCCTCAATAATGTCAAAAACGTCCTAGACTCGAGACAATTCCTCCGTCAAGTCGAGTATGAAACGCCAACTGAGTAGCTCGCGGACTACCTAAGGGGGTCTCCTTGAGATGCGTCAAAGTCGCTGAAGCATATAGTTTTTCGTAAAATAATGGAACATATTTCTAGTAGTATTTTGCTTTTCTAAAAACCACCAAAAAATTACCTAATATTCCACCATTATTACCTATGTCATTTGTCATTACAAGGTTGATTGCAGGCAGATTTCAACGGAGAATATAGGTGTTAACATACTCTAATAACTCTACTATCGAACCCATTTGCAGGCTAATCCGTACAAAGAAGTATATAGAGGAAGACGACATACAGGAGCGCGCCATGCTGCCCAACAAGGAGTGCAAGGAGCTGACCTACAAGCTGTTAGAGGAGCACTTCATCACCGTGCAGCCGATGAGGAAGGCAGCCTCCGCCGGGGGCATGGCCAAGGCTATCTACTTGTACCACGTTAAACTGCATGACGTAAGTTATTTGTGTGTGTATGAGAATAACAACGAAGTACATAGAAAAGCACGACATACAGGAGCCATGCTGGCCAACATGGAGTGCAAGGAGCTGACGTACAAGCTGTTAGAGGGGCACTTTTACGATGGCGTTAGAAGCATCCTCGTACAGTAGTATCAGATTTATAAGTTCCCCCGAACGATGTACACACGGCGACACATCAAGCTATGCAAACCAAATCAAACATAAGCTGGCCGCGCGCTGCTATACATTACTCTTCCTACGCACGGCCAGCTTATTTTGGTTTGCGTAGCTCGATGTGTCGCCGTCTGTGCCTGCGCAGTTGACAACTTTTAATAGCCAATTATATTGACCAATTAGGACGTGCCACTTTCAATCCCTTGCGCTTGCTAATTGTTTTCTCGCCCTTTTCGCTGCTATCTGACTTTGCACCCTTTGATTACTAAACGACTTCTGGCCCTGTACCCGGACTTTCGATGTTCGATATATCGCCACTGTTTCGGTCCGCACTTCATTATAATAGAGTTGACTTTGGAATGAAAACTTTCACGCAATTGCGAAGTTCGAATGTGCAGGTACAGGCCCTGGTTTTGTCGGGTGACAGCGCAAACGAAGATTGACGAGGGTAATTATTTTCCTGGTCGTACAGTACCTATATTGGCATGTGAGCGTCATGTGAGTGAATGATCAGTACCAGCTCCCTCGCTCCGCCAGGTGGCGCACGCGGCGGAGGAGATGTGTTACCGCGCGCTGCACAACGTGATCAGACGCGGAGCACACGAGCGGCGCTGCCACGCGCGCCTGCTCGACAAGCAGCGCCGCGTGCGCACGCTAGTGCACGGCATGCGCCTGCGCAACGAGCCCGAGGAAAACATACGCGACGTAAGTATTAGTATTACACTACATCCCCTAAGGGGGATATCTAATAAACTATTATAAAACTGTAACAGAAGTGTGTTCTGTACGTTGAAGATATTAAAAAAAAAATTATGACATGGTTTTTACCTGTCCCTGATTCCAAATCACAAATTTTTGGATTTTTTGTCTGTCTGTTTGCTTGTTTGTTTGTTTGTTCGAGTATCACGCAAAAACTACTGAACCGATTTTGATGAAACTTTTTTGTTTGATAGCTTATCATCATCTGACTTAAAATCTGGTATATAATTTATACAGACGAAGTCGCGGGTAAAAGCTCGTAATAGATATAAGTACATATCTACGTGCCAATGATGCTCGAAAAAAAAAATTACATTAAAATCCACTCAACGTTGCTGATATTCAAGTTTCTTTCAGCTTTCAAAGAAATAATTTGATATCAAAGCGTGTTTCTTTACAATCAATGCTATGTAAGTGAACAAAGCCGTGATCAATTGGTGATAGGTGGCCAGCCTTTCGCCCACAAAAACACGGCATAAGGCTGCCTGTCCATTGACGCGGAGATAGGCGGCGGTGCGGTTCTCCGCACGAGGAAAAATTAACCAATCAAAATCCTGAATGTTTCCTCGTTTCTCCGCTCCGTCGCCTATCTCCGCGTCAATGGACAGGGACTCTTAGAAACCTCATCATCCCTTAATCGCTTCGTACAACACCCACGGGAAGAATGAGTTTGGGTGGGGTGGAACTAGTACTTTCTCAGTTAGAAAGCCTTACTCGTGACGCGAATCCTGATGACAGACCCATTCTTGAGATATTTCCCTAACCCTTCTGAAATAAAAATTGTAATTTCTTTCAAATAAACTTTCAGTCAGTCGGCATCAGTTCTCATAAATTCTTGATACGGGCCCAAATTTTTTTACCTATAAATTCAATTTAAAATTTGTAAAAACTTTTCGGTAATGTTAAATTACTGCTTTTAAAAAAAATTATATTGTGATTAGAAAAAAAAAAATTACATGTAATGTGCTTGCTTGTTAACTTTGTTCTGTCTACAGGGTGAAAATTGATATCATTAGTATCCTTTTAAACTAAGAGTCTACCCATCAAGCTGAACAACTTTTACTACATTTGAGTAGAGTTGGCATTGCAGTTTAGTATGGAACAGCTGTTATTAGTTGTTGCTCTGACACAGGTCCGGCACTTCAAACAAAGTTTTAGATTTGACATGATGACTTTCGCACATGCGCACTTTGCGCAAATTGTACATGACATATGAGTAGGGCTGGCGCCGCCCACTGCCGCTACATGGCCATACCTATTAAATCATTAATTTCTTAGTTATTCAATTATTCAGAATACTACCTACCTAGATAAATAGGTGAAAGCTTTTGGTTAATATGGTAGGTAAATTAAAACGTAGGTAGGTAGGTACTTACCTTCTTCCATCCTTTGGAAAACTGAAAAAACTCCTGTCTTTATCAATATTTGATGATGACAAACATCCGTATATAGCACAATATTTAACCATTTTTGTAACAATTGTAAGTAATTAGTTGCTCAATCAACAAAAAATCCGCCAGCTTTAAATAACAGCACCATTTCCAAGGAATATAATCTAATATCGGACCACAGATAACATGCTATTTGACAACTTAGTCAATTCAGCAACTCTTTATCTCTTTGCAGGAATATTGTACTTAGCTAGTATTACGACGTCATCTTACTCCAGATACTATTTATGGTTTATCATGTTATTAAAAATATTATTCAAGATAAATAATTACTGAAAATGAGAATTTAGTGTTATTTTCCAACGTTTTTTTTATAAAACTGAATATATAATTTTATGTCGGTCAAATACTCCGGGTGACTGAATTCCCTTGCACGGCGCCCCTCAGATTACCACAAAGAGTGTGAGGGGAGGTGAGGTATCTGAAGTCAGAGGGGGGCGGAGAGTGGCCGTTCTGTATGTAGAACTATATACCTACTACCTATTCTGTGGCTCTGATCAGTTTGCTCCCATAGTAAAAGTTGTTCAGTTTGATGGGTAGGCTCGTAGTTTAAAAGGATGCAAATGATATAAATTTCACCCTGTCACAGATAAGATAATACTATACTAGACCCTGTATAGAATCTAGATAACATGGGAATCCTTGCGTGACTTCTAAATTGCGCTTATGAAATATTCTAATCTAAATACCGCCTTCTGACAGCATCGATGTAATTTCATAGCAAAGAATCAGTAGCTCATCCACCACTCTTCTCTCCAGGTGGAGGAGACGCTGACGCCTCCGGAAGCGGCGCTTCTGCAGGGCATAGAGAAGAAACTGAAGCAGCTGAGCGCGGCCGAGCTGGAGCTCGACAAGACGCTGTTCGTGCTCAAGTGGTACTTCATGTACCCGCACTGACCCGCCTTATACCTGTGTAATAGGGGATAGAACAATTGGGTATTTGACTACATACAATTTATTTTATTTTTATCTTCTCAGTAAAAAAAGCGTTAGAAAATAACGGTAAACTCCCATTTTCGTTGAGTTTTTAGCTTGAATACTATTTTTAATACCAAGATTAACTTTAAAAAGTAATGAAATGTTGATGACGTCACAACTCATTATTTAGTACAAATCTTAATACAAAGCGCACGTTTTGACGTCCGATAAAGAGTAGCCGATTTGACTAGTTGTCAAGTAGCCTATTAGTCAAATTAGCAACTTTTAATCGAACGTCAAAACGCGCGCGATGTATGAAAAATTTTACTAAATACTAACAAGTGACGTCATCAACATTTCATTACTTTTTATAGTTCATCATGCTTTAAAAATAGTATTCAAGTTAAAAAAAAAAACGAAAAATGTGAGTGTAGCGTTATTTTCAAATATTTGTTTTTACTATGAAGATAAAACTAAAATATATTTTATGTAGTCCGCTCCCCTATTAACTAGTGTTCGCGTTTGGCGGTCGCAACAGGTCAATCGTGCGCGGTGTACGGGGGCCGGGGGCCGGGGGCAGCGTGCCACAGTACCGACTTACCTGCGCGCGATACCGACGAAATTAATATCTCTTCACATTTTTCTACTTACGAACGAAAACTAATTTTTATTACTATTTTATTATGGACAATGTTGCTTATCCATCTCGCCTCAACGCCATCTATTGAGCCATTTGGAAATATTTTTTTCTGTTTAAATTAGCTTTCGGAAAATCCCTCATTGTAAGGGTTTTTTCAAACTGCATTTTTACTTGCAAGTCTTTAGTAGGGCTTACAGTAAATTCAGGTATTATTATAACATAGCTTTTATAAAGCACGGGGTTCAATTTTTGGTCTCTTTTGAACCTTTCCTTTCATGTACACACGGCGACAGGTCAGGTTACCCAGAAGTTGAACGCTGCGAATCGTGCGGTATGTTGTTGTTGTTTCGTCTCACAGCACGCTGCGCGTCTATGCAGGCTCTCTACCGCACTATTTTGTGTTTTGTACGTAGTGTAGTTATGGGTATATAGGGTGCGTAACCTGATGTGTCGCCGTGTGTACAGTCAACATCAAAAGTCAATGCATATGTAGATTGAAAATGGAATGAATATGGAAATTCTTTATTTTACAAAGTTATAGCTACTGCGAGATAGAATGTTCAATTAACTCTAATAATAATAAGTGCTGATAGTAAATTAGTGGAACGAATAAAATTTTTGATCAATGAAACTTAATAAGTTAGACTTTTGATGAAGACTGTATGTTTTTGATATCAGACTTAACTACGTAGGTAGACCATAAAGAAGTTTGGCGGACAGCCATGTGATTTGAGACCCAGACTTAGAGGTCCCGAAAATGAATGAAACTTAGTAATACGTGTAGAATGAAACTAAACTAACAAAAAAGTAAATTGGTTGTAACCTGTAGAAGTTGGGGGAAAGGTATTTTTCCTTATGATACCTTGAAACTCATAATCATTCTTATTAGATAGTCCACTCAATCTTCTACGCATTCATTGTGTTTATTTAAGTGAAAATTCACGATAACCGTACAATATTATGATAAGGAAGAAAACGAAATCACACACACTATCAGTTCAACCAAGCCAAATACGTATCGTAACGTCCAAAAAATACCTCAATGATAATATTAGATGAAAATAGCTATCGTAGTTGCGTTTTGCAACTGCTTTTTGGATGATTTGTCTATTTTACTAGTAATTTCTACTTTTGAATCCGGACTTCTGGAGATGTGGAACTTTTTTTTTAAAAATGCCTTCATTTTTTCTGTTTAAAATAATTAAGGCCGCCGCGCCGTCCTGAAGGGCTTTTAATTTTCATAAAAATGGCTGGGTCCAAATTCGCCGAACTTCTTTGTGATGGAATAACAAAAATCTAGGCTTTTTATAATATTTGTAGAATACACTATAATTATTGTATACATAATAGTTTAGTATGTTTTACAAATATTATAATCATAACTCAAAACTTATAAATGCCTTGAAAATGTATTTCGACTGTGTACATATTTATTTATTTATAAGGACAGTAATAAAACTCGTTAAGTTTTTTTTTATATTCTTAAAATTTTATTTGACCCCATTGAAACTCAAGTCATTCAAACAATTTACAACCTATTACTGTCGATCGATTATAATTATTATAAATTATTTCCGACTATCTACATAACAGCCGCTTCACACGAAATCAAATACAAAAATGTTGCGTTTCAAATTTTAAGCAAATATTTTCTACCCTGAAGATTTATTGAAGACAAAAATTTCGAAAACGAACCGAAGTGACAAGTAATCAACATTGTTATAATTATTAAGTAATATTAACAAGTATATAGATTATGTAGTTAAACACCTGTTATACAGTGACACCTAATATTCTTTATTTTATTATTATTACAGAGATCGACCGTTGTGCACTCATGTACCCGACTAATTAATAATTATTCTTCGAAAAAAAATTAACAATACAATGATTATTTCATGAAGTCCAGTTTCGTTCATGCATAACGCATTAAATTTCGCTGAATATGAAGTTGGATTCTGTCGAAATATTTTCCTTGTTTATCGGTTATTTGGTTTGCAAAAAAAATGGAGTGATACGGAATTTACTGGGCGTAAATAAACTGCCGATGTCTGGTGTTTTCCGCCTTAAAAAAGACCATTTAATTTCTTCATCCGTAATCAAGAGCGCTAATTTTGAATTTCACATATTCTAATTCGAATATGAATAATGCTTTTAATCCGTTCGGTTTGTTACTTTTGTATGCGAATGAGGATGTGTGAAATTAAAATTTGACTCAAAAATCAGATCCATTTTGCAGGATAGTGTGAATCATATTTTAGTCATGTTATTCTTACGTTATTTTAAATACGAGAGTAACATTAAAACAAATTAAACGAGTGCAACGGTCCACACATACCCACTTCAAGCTAGTTAATTTTATACTAGATTTGTCTAAATTAAAAAGTTGAATATTTACATTATTTCGTTCGTAACCACGACATCTTAAATGTAGTTTATTGTAACCATCAATACACTTTGGGGAGATCTAAAGTGATAATTTTGCGATACTAATTTTTATGTTCTCCTGTTTTGTTCCACTAAAGGAAAAAGGTCTGCCCTAAACCCTTCCACACCTTTGTTCGGTGCAAAAACTCGCCCCTCATTTCAGTAGGCACCTAACTCGTCCTGCCACCTTTCCCGAGGTCTGCCTCGACCTCAACAACCTTCGAGCTCAACGACGGGAGTTAAATATACTTTTGCAATATTCCAGTCACCTTTATCACGGAGTAACAGATGAACTGCAAAGGCTGTATACATTTTTGAAAGTATTCCAGATAAGATGAACAGCGGAGTTCTCGTTTTTTTGCATGTAAGATGATTGATTGCATCATTTAAAATTTTAAACCCTCACAGGCATCTTTATGTTGACACGATCTTCAGCTTTATTTCCGAGCAAATATAATTTTCTTAGTATCCTTATCTCACTGGTAACTCCCAAACAACCCTAATATGATAGTTAGGATATTTTGTTTGTCAATTCAGCGTAGTAATCATTGCACCAACCGGGTCGTTAAATGTTTATAATATTGAAAAAATACATGTTTTTTCTATTTTGTTGTTATCGTTTATTTTGTAATGCGAGCCCAAAGATGCCAAGTTTTCCCTTTTCTAAATGAACCTACTTCTTTTTGACTTCATCTAGGCTTTCCAATAAGTTAGCTGAAGCAACGTGAATTTTTTTTTCAATAATAATCTCCCAAACTATCCATAAGATTCATGCGTTTAGACGCAAATAAGCTTGAGCTCAAATATTTTTACATGTTGAAAATAATCTTATAATAATGTCCTTGATGGAGTTTTGAAACTTCCTTGTTTCTACCACAACACCAGTGGCTACAATAAACAACATACAACGGTATCGCAGAAACTTGAGTTTTATAATTTATAAGAACTATTCTATGGAAATATTAAAATACGGTGAAGACATCGATCTACCGGCCTAAGATATCACCTTACGGGAACGAATCCACCTACATTTAGTTCAGACTATACATACTCGGGGCTTTTATCAATCGCAACTTAAATACCAACAACTTAAGGTTCCATTTTCGTAGACCGACGAGTTACAATCCATATTGAGTAAATATAAGTTACAATTGATAACTGGCCCTAGAAAAGTTTACAAAAGCCACTATTTATTTTAAACGTTATTTTAATTATTCCAATCGAAAATATCTCAAGCGACATCTATGTACACAGGACGCGAAGAAAGCTATAAAAAAAATAAAACGTGCAAAATAAAGTTGTATTATTTTATTTATAAACTAGGTATTTTACACAACTTAACAAAATACATACATACAGCAACTAAACAGAGCAACCAAAATGTAAAATCATTCATTCGCGGCAAAACTGTATGCGAAACGGGACCAACGCTGCTTTAGGGTTGAACCTCAAGCACCGCATCGCCTTTTTCTGTTGCTCCATCCTATTCTGTCACTCAGGAACGTCATTTCCTAGAGCAAATAAGGTAGACGGGACGCGATCGCGCGCGGCGGTGCTGCGGCTTGCGATCGCTTCCCGTCTACCTTATTTGCTCTACCGAATGACGTTCCTGAGTGACAAAAAAGGATGAAACGACAGAAAAAGGCGATGCGGTGCTGCCAGACGAGGTTCAACCCTTATTCATTCCGTAGACTCGCAATTTTCTTTATGTTTGTGTCAATTACTGTGTGGCAAGATTATTTCAGTCGGTTGTTATGTTTTGAACAAATGTAGTCATCATGCAGAATTGAGCACGCATGCGCCAGGTTTATACTCTTAATACTGTTTAAATATGACATCACTGAGCTCTTAATTTCCATTCAAATGTGTCCTCAATGAGTAAATTAATTTATTTGTACTATCACAAAGGATTTCGCTTGGCCACAGCTGAAATGTACTGTGGCCCCAATAAAGTGGATAACTAAATAATGTGAATTTATCGAGGATATTTTAAAATTGTAAGCTTACAACAAAAATTAAGGCTAAGCCAAAATAATCTTTAGAAAATGACAACTCGATCCTTAAGCCAATTTTAAAATAATATATTTTAATATCTAGATATAAAATGCCAAATAATAACTATAGAATTCTAAATAATGTGTGATGTAAACTAAAATATAAAAAGCTCTATTCGATATTTACAAAAGTAATTGGACTGTGTGGTAACGCTAATAAGGGCATTAAAAAACCAGTAAATTAGCAGACAAAAGAGCAATGTTAGAACAGAGATAGGGTCAAGCCTTGCCCGTCTGATGTGACGTCTGTACCCTAGCGGTGCGATATAACATTATATTTATAAGCAAGACTCATTATTTCGCAAAGGTCAAACGGCATCCTAGGTCTATTGTAACTACGATTTACCTCTTTCTTGAGACAGTCGCTGTGTTCGTGATATTTTATTAAACTCAAGATGTGCAGTTGCACCGATAATTTCATTACAAGCTACAACTAGCGCAGTAAATAGCATTAAAAAAAAAGAATTTCTTCAACATATTGCAAACAACTTATCACAAATAGAAATCAAAAGTCCCGTAAACGTCTTAATTTACCAAATATAATATTTACATTGCAAATGAGAGTAATTTACACACTCCGTTCGTTTTACTACTAAATTTGTCATTTTAAATTTCATAAATATTCTCCATAATAACGTTATACATATAAATTCATGTAGATGGCCTAAATAATAATACTAAGATTTTGTATTTTGTCGTTAGCCGGGGCTGCAGATGGATGCAGGACTAGCTCGGAGAAACTTCGACTCGTGCGAATATATTTCCTAGCTCTATATAAAATATATCCCGAATACCCGAAACATTTGTCGGCAACATGATTTATATACGATCTATAATTTACGCGGTGAGTTATACAAATTAGCTTATAAAGCTATCCAGAAATTTTCAAATCAAATAGTGACGACCAAAGTACCTAATTTATAGTAAAACCTGCGATATTTTTAAACGAACCATCGGCATCGTGTGCGTTTGCAATTTTAAGTATCAGAATACAATTTTGTGCAAAGAAATAATTTTTTTATTTAAAATTGAATCGATTCTTAAGACAGATATAATTTCGTTACACGAGTTCATTTAAAAGCATCACAAGTACTACGCTACAAGGGCGACATGTAATCCTTCTACATCACTGTGAACACATTAGAGTCCCGCCTCTGGCAACACCTTATCACCCGTCTCACTCGCTCCCCCCGCGTCGCTATATCACCATCCCTGTCCGACGGGACATTACAATATGCAGCAGGACGCCGAACAACAACTGCTGGATCCGCCTTTGCTCTTTTGCCGTTGATCTGGAAATTGAGAAAAAAAAGTTTTGAATATCTTATCTACATCTACACTAATATTATAAAGAGGAAAGATTTGTACCTATTTTTGTATGTTTGTATGTTTGTAATGAATAGGCTCAAAAAGTACTGGGCCGATTTAAAAAATTCTTTCACCATTAGAAAGCTGCATTCACCCTGAGTAACATAGGCTATATTTATTGCTAGAAAAGATTAGACGTCCACCCGTGCGAAGCCGGGACGGGCCGCTATCCCAAATAAATTCATAAGTGATCGTCAATGAGTGATGAATGATATACATTCAACCATACAGGATACAAAGTTCCTTAGGTTACTGTTCTTTTATTCCCTCTATGTAAAATGAGGATTCTTTTATATCCATGGAAAAAAAACGTAGAAAACAGAAGCAAGTACCGAAATAAGGATTAAAAAGTTAGGATACAGGGTGTGTAGATAACAACTAAAAGGGTTAAAGGAAAACTTACGATTCATACGAAGGAAGGATAGGATATCAGGAGTGGGATAACGTTAAATCCACCGAACTTCTGCAACATTAAAACAAAGCTTTTTACTTGGAATATTCGTATCGTATAAGGTTGAAGACCCTGCACAAAAACTCCAAATATTATCGCTAAAAAGTGCCTATTAAACAGATAAATCACTGATATCGTGACCTTTGTTTTCAAAGCATGGCAAAAATATCTGAACGCAAGATTTCATCCCGCCACACAGTACATAATTATACGATTATTTGACCGATTTTATTGTTTTTATCCTGATAGATGTGACGCAGGATCTGCTGCCCTATGAACGTACCGTGAGAGTTTGGCTCGGGTAGGTGCTCGCGAGGCACTAGGTGCATGACGGTGGTGTGGCCGAGCGTCACAACTGTGTAGGAAGCGGCCCTGGTAGATGAGCCGCAGTATCTGCTGCCTATGAACGTACCGTGCGAGTTTGGCTCGGGTAGGTACTCGCGAGGCACTAGGTGCATGACGGTGGTGTGGCCGAGCGTCACAACTGTGTAGGAAGCGGCCCTGGTAGGTGAGGTGCAGTATCTGCTGCCCTATGAACGTACCGTGCGAGTTTGGCTCGGGTAGGTGCTCGCGAGGCATTAGGTGCATGACAGTGGTGCGGCCGAGAGTCACAAATGTGTAGGAAGCGGCCCTGGTAGATGAGCCGCAGTATCTGCTGCCTATGAACGTACCGTGCTAGTTTGGCTCGGGTAGGTGCTCGCGAGGCACTAGGTGCATGACAGTGGTGCGGCCGAGAGTCACAACTGTGTAGGAAGCGGCCCTGGTAGATGAGCCGCAGTATCTGCTGCCTATGAACGTACCGTGCGAGTTTGGCTCGGGTAGGTGCTCGCGAAGCACTAGGTGCATGACGGTGGTGCGGCCGAGCGTCACCACTGTGTAGGAAGCGGCCCTGGTAGATGAGGTGCAGGATCTGCTGCCTATGAACGTACCGTGGGAATTCGGCTCGGGTAGGTGCTCGCGAGGCACTAGGTGCATGACGGTGGTGCGGCCGAGCGTCACAACTGTGTAGAAAGCGGCCCTGGGAGATGAGCCGCAGTATCTGCTACCCTATGGACGTACCGTGAGAGTTTGGCTCGGGTAGGTGCTCGCGAGGCACTAGGTGCATGACAGTGGTGCGGCCGAGTGGCAGGCCGAGCGCACCGAGCGTCACAGAGCTGTGTAGAAAGCGGCCTTGGTAGATGAGCCGCAGTATCTCCGCGCGGGAGACGCATTCTGTCGCCCAGTCCGCTGGAATGACACATTAGATAACATTAGTACATATGCTCACGACCATACCCCGAGGAGGCAGTGAGAGATATAAATTTAGATTATTCACGTTCAAAGCTCAAACTCTCAGTCTGACAGGTAGTGAGCCCGCCACCCATTTTTTAATGGATACCGCTAATAATATTCCTTGACTAAACAATGAACACGACACAAGCCTCGAAACTGAAGCGTGTATACATGTGTAATTAAAAATACATAAAATTACGAACAACTTATATTTTCAAGGGTGCAACCGTAATATAACAATAATGAGTAACCTTGTTACAAGCGTAAGCGCACGCTTGAAAATGTGCATGTGGTTATTGTGGTTAGTTTAATTTATTAGGTACCTACGCAATTAAACACCTCTAGTCTGTCTCACTTGGTACTCTCTTGGTGTACTGTGTACCTTTAAGGTACCTTTTCGATAGGTAGGTCTTAATTAAATAGGTACATTAAGTACCTTAGTTAAGAAGGTATGTATAATAAATATCCGAAACCCACGTATTTTAAATTAAAGCGAAAATAAAAACAAAAATTGATTTAAAAAAAATCCCTTTTTGCCTATTGTGTTTTTTGACTACCATACACGCAATCGATATACTGACACGAAATGATTGCTTTGATCGCCGATGATTTGCTGTCATCCGTTGAAGAGTTCCATTGTACCTACTCATCCATCATCGAAGCGCGTGTCGTCACGGAATAAAGAAGAGTACAAGTGTCGTCATAATAATATCCCCCCCACAAAAAAAAGTTGCCATCCTAGCGGCATCACCTTTTAAACAAATTATCCAAATAGGTAAAGAAATACACGAGGTATGCCGTAAAATTTTTAACAAACGTCCGTCATTTAAAAAAACAATTCTATTGAAGTCGTTACAAACAAAATACAAAACATTTCAATGATAAATAACAAACAAAAGAATCAAGACAATTTTTTTATTTTTTTTTTATCTTGGTGTAAACAACTATTTGAGCCATAAAAACATAAAAAAATAAACAAAAGAAAAAACAAAACGATCACAGAGTGATGCCCCCAGAGAGATTTGAACTCTCGACCCCTGGTTTACAAGACCAGTGCTCTAACCCCTGAGCTATGGAGGCTTACGTCTACAGCGTTGTAAATGTTGATTGCTATTGACTGAGCGTCAGTTCACGCACACATTGTTGATCGCGTGTAGGAACACAAGCTGTTTGTGTGACTTAGTAGTACTAACGGTCTGCATAGAGATGGCGCTGTACGTAAAGTTCAGAAGTTAGACGTACATTTTTATAGATTTTAACGAATTTATAATCCGTTAGTAACAATATAAATAATCCGTAGCTTTGAATATTCTGCAAAGAGTTTTTTATAGATGTAATTTACCTAGGTACTAAGAAAAATCTAGGTACCTTACAAAATTTATTCGTAAACATAAGCACATAACAGTAGTAACACATTACAGTTAAAGAAAATTACAAATTGCGATCTTTAAACGTTTAAATTTAAACTAACTTAACTTTAACTAACATTTTAGCTTTTTAGCATAAAGTATGACTAATTAAAAAAAAGATGTCTTGTCCAACTTACAGGAAGTTTAAAATAAATAGGTAATGGATAGAATGGATAAGACAACTTCCAAATTCAGTTTTATTTAGATCAGGCTTTATTAACATTATAGATAAAACTTGTTGTGTGTTGCTGCTATCGTGCGGTGAACCTTACCGCTAGGGTGCAGCACTATCTAAACTAACTAAAACCCAGTACCTACGGTAATAATTTGCGCTTGCAAACGTGACTTGCCAGTCTGAAACTAGTGCACATTTTATGTTACTTCTCTGTGGAGTTCGAGGACAAATAAAAATGCCTTGGATATATCAAGCGAGACGCGACGTTTTTTAGTACCCTACCTTACCTACCTAGGTACCTATTGTAATGCAGAAAAACCTGATAATGATAACCATTAGGAATCGATAACAGAACAAACACAAAGTGATAACACTGATAACACATTTATTTAACTTTACTTATTAAAAATTTAAAGATATTTAAGTTTGTATGAAAATTCAAAGTCAATAGTTTGTTGTTTAATAAGCACCTTGTAGTACCTAAACTAAAAGGATGGCAGAATGAGTATAGTTATTATTATTAATTAGGCATTATTTGATAATAATGATGAAAATACAATACTTATTCAAAACAGTTGCAATACAAAGTCAATAATAGTTTTTTGTTTAATTGTAGTACCTAAACTAAAAGGATGGCAGAATGAGTATAATTATTAATTAGGCATTATTTGATAATAATGATGAAAATACAATACTTATTCAAAACAGTTGCATTCGCCTCACCCACGTTGCAATTGCAATTTCCAAAAATAACATACAAATCATAAGGCGCTACCACACTACCGCAAATCCGAACCCGGACGAACGGACCGACCGGACGAGCAACCACACCGGTTACTGACCTCGCTCAACATTCCGCGGACACGAGGTCGCTCCACAACTAATTGCTTTTTATTTTAGCACTACTCTCCATTTAACCTACACCCGCGAAACAAGCCATTTCAATACTTATTACCATGAGATAAGAGTTCTTTTAAGAGACGTGTTAAATGGAGTTAAAATTTAAATGTCTGCCCACGCGCCTACGAAGGCGCGTAAACAATACTATCATAAATAACAGTAATATGAATTCCTCTACGGTTATTTTTATTACTAACATGAAAATATTATCGGCTTGTGCTATGGGTAGCCGAGACGACCAGAATATAATAGTTAAATTATAATATAGGTCACACACCTATGTCCCAATGGGGTAAGCAGAGACAATTGAACGCCACTTCCTACGATTCCAACATTCAATCGACCGGATACTTCTGATAACTGCTTTGCTTTTATATCCTGCTTTGCGTGCAGCATTAACAAAAAATAAGATTTCCGGGTTCCTTATGTCGCTCATCTTTCTCCAGTTTGTATTCCATATCGTTTGGAGTCATCTGAAACTCATATCCGCTTTTGCAAAGTTAGCGCCTGCGTTCCTTCAAGCGTCAGCGGGGTCGTCCCTCAGAAAGTAGGTCAAGGTATTAGTGGAGTCTACGGGGCCTTTTATTTATGTGGCCATCTGTATCTCAAATGTCACCCAAACTCCCATGGAACTTAATAACAATGCTGCCTACATCTTTATTGACAATGCTGCTCATTGCCCACATCATGGTTTACTTTATTCAGAAGACACGCAGTGAAGTAATCAAATAACTGACTTCTCCAGACTCATTGTTGTTAGTTGTCGGTGGGGAATCGCCAGTAATTTATCTTCACTGTGTCCTTAATCTCTTGGTTCGACTGAAAATCTATATTTTTCTTCAAACTGATCAAATAATTCTCTGTTATTCTACTATGGTTCATAATTTCGACTCTAATATAGAATCCTCAAAGATTTCCTAAAAAAACCTCGAACAAATTCATTTAAATCGCACATCGATCGTTGTTCGACGACAAAAAGATAATAAAATTAGCATAACATCAGCTCCGGGACACACGACTGGCGAAATAAGAAATCAAGGCGAATACACGGTTGGCATAATAAGCTCGCAAGAGTCGCAAGCGAGGGAATAATATTAATTCTTATACTCGTATTATAACCTCATTTTGATTCTGAAAATGAAATCACTGTCGTCGTCTTCATCACGTTCTCGCTCCCGGGAGAATTTTGAGATCTACGCGATGAAATATTATAATTTATAATCAGTATTATCAAGCCAAAGATAACCTAGATTACATGTAATATTAAAACAATAATACTATAACTAGCGAATCAACAAAGCAATTTAGATGTAACATGTAATAATGCTGTCGTTATTATAAAAAAAATGAAAATAAATAAATAATCGAGAAAGGCAGGATGATATACAGGGTGTACAATAAAATGGGACAGCTACTTAAAGGGGTGCTTCAGACCATCAAACTGAACAACTTTCTCTATGGGACCAATATCGAAATCGCGAAAAAAAAATCTGCTGTCCCATACATTTCAGTCGAGTTATGTTTGCAGTTTTGTATGGGAGAGCGGATATTTTTTTCGCGATTTCGATATTGGACCCATAGAGAAAGTTGTTCAGTTTGATGGTCTGAAGCACCCCTTTGAGTAGCTGTCCCATTTTATTGTACACCCTGTATTTTGTTCTTGTGTCACCAAAAAACATGATAATTGATAACGTCTCCAAAATGCCATCCATTCACATTTATAGTACAGTTCTGACCAAAATATGTGTCAACAGTCATACTAATTCTCTAAATATATCATGTCTTGGCGAACATTATACCTACACAAACGTTGTCATAATATTGGGCATAGAGCTCCTAGACAGCTGTAAATACCTAACTACATAATTTATGTATTACTTTTTGTACTTATAACAATATTTGGTGTAGAATTGTATTGTTTGAGTTGTGCCGTTCTCTTTTTCCATTTAGCGAATTAGATTCATGTATTTCTGAAGATATAGCTTCAAGCTCGAGAGATTAATATTAGTCTCCTTAAATTGTATAGTATAGGTATTTTTCTATATTCGTTCATACGTTGTGAATTTTGGCAATGACTCAAGAGCTAATAGTAAAGTTCCAATGATATGATAAAACACCTACTACATACAGTCTTCTAAATCTTTCATCTTCGAAACAATGATTAGTATTGTGAGCACAACAATAACATTAGCTTAAATTAGTTTCTTGTCCCAACATAAAACTTTATTATTATGTCTTTTTATTAACTCCAAATCATTAGTTTTTATTTGCAGAACTTTGTCATTGACTTTGTCCACATTTTCTCTGTTTTCCCGCCCAAAGCTGCAGCTATTTGGAACAAAGTCTGTATAATTACTAACAAACTTCCTCTACCCGCTTTACGTGTGTACCGAAGCTATGCTAACACAACGGTATATCTAAATGTACTAAGTTTGTGCTGCACTGATAATGTGGGCAATAATTAAAGTAACTTTGTTACATAATAAAGTAAGTCTAATAATTTAACTAATAGTTCCACACAATCATGTATAAATTATTAGTTCATTGCACACAGTTACACCGAAGATGTGAATAACTTGAATGAAAAAGAAGTTAATAAAAAAACTCTTTGTCTATTGTGATTGTGACTGGGGAATCTACCAGACAGTTTTTTTAAGGATTACTATTTTTTAAATGGATGGAGAAAACAATACACTGTCCGAAATTGAAGCATGTATTGTTGCACCATTACAAACACATGATATTGATATTGGATAAAACATCAGAAAATATTGCTTGAGAGTACTCAAACTTTGAAAAGAACCCGCTGCAGGAATAGTAACAATGGAATACAGAGTACAGACAACATAACAATGACCATGACTAAAGATAAATTTTCAAGTGACAAGTTTTCAGGCATCTTTGTATTTCATTCAGCCGGTGCAGTCATCGAATCTATCAGTTTCCATCCTTACTTTACGAGCAAACCCCTATTAAATCACCATATCCATTGTGATTTCCATAGCTCTGTCATGGGCCACACCCCATTGGGCACCCCAGCGTTCACCCTTGGCGTCATAAGAGCTATAACAGATATTTATAGTCGATTTCGGATCACGTAAATAACAACCACTTTTGATATAGTGAACTTTATGGGGATATACAAAACACCTAACGGGAAAGCTATTTTTTACGCGAAATATTTTTAGGAAAGGATGATGTAAAGTTACCCCAATTCTGTCTCAAAAGACGGACGCTGTGAGTTGTAATTTTTTGTGATTTTTGTAGAATTTATTAATGACTGTGTTTCCCTATTGTCCGACTGAAAGTTTGATATATACATGTTGGAATGTTGAAAAGGGAGGTCTTTGACCTACAGCAAGATTTATGAAAGAAAGACAATACAAAAACCAACCTTCAGGCCAATTGTCGTAGACGTGTATTGCAATGTCGCCTGCCGAGTCGACCGGATTGAACACGAACTCCTTTGTTTTCCCCGACACCAGGATCAGTCGCAGGTTTATCTGAAACAATCAAAGTAGCGGTAAGCATCAACTGAAAATATTAACAGAGATAAATTAAAGAAATATTATCACAGTGCTATAGTCTGAATAACTAGAAGTAAAAGATCCGGATTATCGTGTGATAATAATGAACGATTGCATAGATAATGTTGGATTTAATAAATAAGATTCAAGTAGTTGCTTTTTAAGAAAAAATTGACTAATTCTGGTTCCATTCGCGTGATAAAATAATCAGAAATATACATTTCATAAATACTACTTTTTTGAGTTAATGAAGAAAGAGTATTTTTATCCAAAAAAAAATCAATTAACTCATGTTATAGAAATAAAACAGAAGTCAGTTTTGTGTAGCCATCATGTAACAACTTATCCAATCAAGCACACGCAATTTACCCCCCAAATTGACCTTCTCGGTTTCGGTTGCGCAACGGAGCCTTTCAAGACAAACATCAACACAGGCACATTACATAAAAGCCGAACGTTCGACAAATAATCTTAGAAACCTTACCCTGCCTCCTTTCCGTTACGGAAATCAAGGCTTTGCGTAATAGTATGTACTTATCTAGAAAGTAAATATCTTTAGGCTTTAGTAGGCTTTATATTTAGACACGCAATACATTCAAAAGTAGCGCTTTCTAGTTCAATTACTTATCTGTGTATTTTATTTGGTATAAAAATAGATTGTCAACTTTACGCTTTCTAATGTTGCGAAACTCCATTTAAGCGCCACCTATTTTAAGTTCCAACTTCTACAAGCAACTGTCATAATACAAAATAAATCACAGGTAGGTACTAAATTAACATTTAATTCAGTACAAACCACGTCAGAGGCCGTAAGGCGGTCTGAAAAAACTCTGACACCAGGGCTCTGCCCACACGATAAGAAGAAGAAGAAGTACAAAATGAAATGAACACACATTATTTCCATATTTCTTGCCCCCTTGTCTTTCTTCTTGCAGTAAAGCATGAAGAAAGTTTCCATTATTTCCATGTGTCGATAAATAAAAGAAATACCTGTTTCGTAGACCAAATTAGTTACTCGGCATTTCGTCTGTTTTACCTTTGTCAAAATAACATCAACCCTTAGGAATTTTCTCATACAAATTATACTTTTCAAAAATTTCAGGCGTATTATTCAACCACCAAATAAAATGAAATCTTGTTCTTTTTTCGTGACGACATAGCCAGTATCTTTAAACTAAGTCAACACAGTGAGTCAGTGACTCAGATTAACATGACAAAGCTGAGAAACAAGGTTTATTTAGGCGTAGCAGCTCATCGCACCACATTAATATGTATGGAAATGTGATTGGCCGGGCGAAATAGTTTTAACGTTTAATGTCACAGTGTGGTGGGACCTTAATGCATGGCTAATGAGACTGACGGTCGGGACGAAGATGTGATACTTAGGATTCATTTTTCTAATAAGTTTGTCAAATAAACGGATAATACAAAAAATATATATAATAATGTAAAACAAAATTAAAAAAGGAAAATGTTATGCGACCTTGCCAGGATTCGAACCTGGAATCTTCTGATCCGTAGTCAGACGCGTTATCCGTTGCGCCACAAGGCCAGTTGCTTATGAGCTGAAAATAGCAGTACACAATCTGTTCTACAATGTCCACCGAGATAGATAACTCGTTGAATTTTAGGTTCAATGAAATCTCATAATCATTCCTAGGTAATCAATCATCATGGTTAATTCCCAGAAGTACCTTTATAACCTTAGATTTTAAAAATGATAGATACAATTTTTTTTTAATGTGTGTTAAAAACACATTTCTGTTTTAGTTCTTGCTAAAAAGGGCACCTACCTATCTATAATTACCTACCCCACTTGTTACTCATCGCAAATATTTTATTCGTACGTACTTATATGTAAACGTCAATATTCAAAGAACCAAAAATTTCCAATGTAACCTTAGTCATTATTTCCGTGAGTTACAAACAAAATGAAGGAAGTAATCGACCTGAATAATTTACGCATTATCTACGATGCGCGGTAGCAAGGTCGCATCTACCTACGCAATAAACTAAAATAAATAAATGCACGGACGCGACCCTCCTAAAAAAAACCTATTTTAGTTATTTTACAGGCCTTTTTTCTCCGTACCCAAGGGAGGTCCGGGTTTGCGGCGGCCATATTTCATTTTACCCGCCATCCGGGGAGCCATCCGCCATTTTTATTCTTGCATCACAACGTGGCAACCAAAATTTTTGTTTTCCTTTATAATTTCTCTCGGTTCCGTGACTGCGTACGTCTTAATTGAAAAGCCGCAGGCGGTTTTGATATTACGAGGCAAGACTTCGCTTGTTGAATTTGGAATAGGTACCTATGTGTAAAATAAATGTTTCTAGAACCTTTTGTCAGTGAGTTGTCATACAACTTATGACAACTCACTGACAAAAGATTCTAGAAACATATAATATCTGTGTGCTTAACGTATACCGGAGACTGACGCTGTTTATCATCCCAGAGTTCGGTTAAATTTTTTTGACGCGTTGTTCTTAGCTTCGACTGTCTATCTTGATTGAAATTGATATCATTAGCATTCTTTTAAACTAAGAGTCTACCCATCGAACTGAACAACTTTTACTATGGGAGCAAACCAATCGGTGCAAAAAAAATCTGCTGTTGCATACATTTGAGTCGAGTAGGTAGTAGTAGGTACTGCAGTTTAGTATGGAACAGCAGATATTTTTTTTTGCTCCGATCGTTTTGCACCCATAGTAAAAGTTGTTCAGTTTGATGGGTAGACAGACTCTTAGTTTAAAAGGATGCTAATGATATCAATTTCACCCTGTATAAGATATAACTTATCAAAGTACCTACCTACTCAATAATCTATGACAGATGCAGTACGGCTCCGGCTGCGCAACAGCTGCGGAACGGTTAGCCCAGTCATTTGTAGACAAAAATATTTACACCATGTTTCAAATAATGGTAATGCCTTACTTATAGGGTCCTTTTTAATATGCTGACACTTTTTAAGGGGATGATCAGACCATCAAACTGAACAACTTTCTCAATGGCACCAACATCGAAATCGCGAAAAAAAATCTGGTCGTCCGTACAAAACTGCAATCCTACTCGAGCGAAATGTATGGGATAGCAATTTTTTTTTTCGCGATTCCGATGTTGGTCCCATAGAGAAAGTTGTTCAGTTTCATGGTCTGATCATCCTTAAAAAGTGTCAGCATATCAAGTAGGAGACTACTGTATAGTGGTTACACGTGCAAAAAAAAAATTACCAGCAGGTTTTTTATAACGAGATAATACCTAAATTTTAAATTTGGAGCTGTTGCTGACAGGATTTTTTATTTATTTTGGTACATTTCTAAGCTCAAATTGGCTCTTAAAAACAATACCGAAAAAAAAATATCAATTACAAATTAGTCCCGGCTTAAGGTGGTTTCAGTCCATACAAACGTCCTGAGGACTGGATTGAGGTCAAGAGCAAACCCATCCTTAATAAAAAAAAAAATAACGTTTGACGCACAATATGCGTAGACGGCATTAATGAAAGTAATATTTTATGTATGGAAAAATAGTTTAGAAAATCTAGATGTCGCGTATCAAATAACATTTGCAATTTATAATATAATTACGAAGATATAAAGCTTTGAAAATTTTGTATGAAAAAATTCAATGCCATATATTTTCGCAATTATATTATAAATTGCAAA
This sequence comes from Agonopterix subpropinquella, assembly GCA_922987775.1. Lineage (NCBI taxonomy): Eukaryota > Metazoa > Arthropoda > Insecta > Lepidoptera > Depressariidae > Agonopterix > Agonopterix subpropinquella. The sequence continues at coordinate 15,077,194 of OV277709.1, read as the reverse complement.
TGTTATTTGACTTATTTGATACGCGACGTCAAGATTTTCTAAACGATTTTTCTATATATACAAAGTTACTTATATTAATACCATCTACGCGTATTGTGCGTCAAAGTTTCGTATAAAATTGACCCCTCTGCAACCGCCTTAAACCGTAAAATGACTGGGCTGGGTAGCCGCAGTGTGACGACACCTCGCATATAATTCCATAGTTTACGACTACTGCCGGCTGCAGCTGGCCCGCAGCTAGTCTGCAGCTGCACTTTGTGTGCATTGCATTGTAAAGCGCGCCATACGGCCATACTAAATGTCTGCACTGCAGACTCTGCAGTGCAGAACAGTTGCCGGCCGGTTGCTGCATGTGACGGTCGTATTTGTTTACTGAAATGAATTTTTCTAAAAGGAAGAAATTGATAGAAAATGTGAGAAAGTATAAATGCATATATCATCCGGAAGATAAGAACTATAAAAATGCAGATTATAAAGCCTTGGTGTGGGAGAAAATTGCAAGAGAAATTAATACAAGTGGTAAGTACCAGGATAATCATGTTTTATTTCTTGATTGAAGTAGGATACAAACTTGATACAAAAGACAGTGGCCTCGATTCGGAGTGTACCACGACTAAACTAAACTAAATGTATTCCTGTCACTTTCTAAAATAAGATTAAGAAAAGAGACAGAAAACCAACAGCTGACTTTAGTGCTGTCAAAGTGACGTTAAATGCGCAAAATAAGATGCCATCATAATGTACGCCATCTTATTTAAGTCGTTTTTGGGCGTTTAACGTCACTTTGACAGCACTAAAGTCAGCTGTTGGTTTTCTGTCTCTTTTCTTAATCTTATTTTAGAAAGTGACAGGAATACATTTAGTTTAGTTTAGTCGTGGTACACTCCGAATCGAGGCCATTGTCCCATCCCGTTTCGCCTACAAAACTGGTAAGTAAATTTGAATTTTATAAGAAACTAGTGTTAACCCGCGACTTCGTCCGCACAAATTATATACCAGATTTTAAGTCAGATCATAAGCTATCAAATAAAAAAAGTTTCATCAAAATCGGTTCAGTAGTTTTTGCGTGATGCTCGTTCAAACAAACAAACAGACACACAAACAAACAAACAGACAGACAAAAAATCAAAAAAGTGGTGATTTGGAATCAGGGACACCTAAAAATCACATCGTAACTTTTTTTTTGTAAATATCTTCAATGTACAGACACACACACTTCTGTTACAGTTTTATAATATTTACCTAGTTTCAGGGACCGGATACCGATATTTCCTTATTATCGATATTTTGAAGAAAATATCGATAACGGAATCGATAATTGAGATATATACCGATATTTGTATCGCTAACATGAGTACTGGTATTTTAAAAGTATCGATAATTTTATCGATACTCAATACTTGATATGTTTGGCTGCGACGCGACGTTGCCAGATCGTACGTCACGTGTTTCGCGCCGCGCCGCAGGCGCCGCGCTGAGTGCGGGTTGCGGAGAGGCACGGTACGGCAACAGCGCGCAAGCAGCCTGGCCCTGTACCCGCACTTTCGATGTTTACTATATCGCCACTGTTTCGGTCCGCACTTCATTGTAATAGAGTTGAAATTGGAACGAAAACATTCACGCAATTGCGAAGTTCGAATGTGCGGGTAGACCCTCAGCATCTGAACTGTGTCGTGTCGAAGAGCGTTCATTCATTTGCTTAGACAATTTAATAGGGACTCGCCTTGCGGTAGCATTTCCCCTCTGCCACGGTATTAGATCAATTAATCTTGCGCATTTACACACAATTTTATACCTTATCACTAAACGAGACAGCCTATAATAGCGAAACAACAATTTTGAACTTAGAACGTTTGGGGTTCACACGAGACTACTTTTCATGATTTTTAACATTCAAAATTAGAATCTAAACTTATGGGGAATAAAATTCAATGTTGCGGATTTCATGTTACCTCGCCCCCCGCAAAAAGTGGCAGAAATGTTTCTTAGTAGAATGACACGCGTAAATCGTCCCTATTAAATTGTCTAAGTTCATTTGATTCATGGACGGACAACGTAGGCTTAGTAATAGGGGCCCGTTTTCACCCTTTGGTTACGGAAACCTAAAAAAAAAGTGACATGTAAAAACCATATCGTCACTTTTTTTTTATATTTTCAATTTACCTACAGACACACTTATGTTACAGTTTTATAATACTTAGTTAAGATACATTTCACTTATATTTCTACAAAACGACAAACACAGGCACAAACAAAAGTACAAAAATGTAGGTATATGAAATACCAACCAGTCATCTGGGTCATTCTGGGTTCAAAAGGTAGGGTACACCAAAAACTTGAAATCCAAAATCACAATACACGCGGCGTTCAGAGGCGGATGTCGCGTGCGGAGTGCGGAGCGGAGGTGAAAAAGAAAATTGATGAAAGCGCAAAGGTAATTTTATCGGTATTAAATCGGTATTTAGTATCGGTATCAATACTGATAATTTTCCATAATGTATCGCTGTACTGAAATAAAATATCGGTATTGGTATCGATAAATCGATACTAAAATATCGGTATTTATATCGATATCTCGATATCGATATTGGAAAAAATCGGTATTCCTGTCCCTGCCTAGTTTAGATGCCACGATAGAAAAGGATAATTTCCATTTCCTTAGGAAGTAAGTATGATATTCCTCCTATTTGTGTATAATTTTAGCTATCCTACTCTATGTATTTGTTCTTACATTCGTTAAGTTGTGAAACGATTTGAAACGAATACAGTTTGTCACGTGAGGAATGTCTTTTTTCACGAATTTCGAACGCAGCATTTGATGATCTTTGATTCGTAGATCTAATAATAATAATAAAATAATAAAAATTCTTTATTTGATCACAATTTAGTGGTATACAAATAATTGAGTCCCTGACTTCCAAAGTCGGAAAACTGTGTATTGAGAGACAGTTTATTCCCCTGTTACAATAAGTATAAACCAACTAAATTAATTAATTAGGTAGGTACTATCGGGGACTTTTCCGCCTGACCACTTAAGAAACAAATCGCATAATTTCGCCCAAAATGTATTGTTTGGAAACTATTATTAATTGGTCTATTCATCAATAGGGCGGGGTAAGACATCGCTTTTATTTTTTAGTATGCAAGCAAAAATGAGCCTAGTGGTGGTCAGGCGGGAAAGTCCGCGATAGTACATAATTTATTAATATTCTTAAAAATAGTAGCAACGTTCCGAAATATATAGTTAACAAATGTATTATATTAACAAACATATTATTATTATCATTTAGATTCATAATAAAATTAAGAACGATCCGTTTTAAGACATTCAAGACAGCAATAGATAATATGTAGGGTAATTCAATAAAATACAGTGGGAATGACCGCCCGCCAGCGCCACAGAATACCGCCTAATGGAAACTATGGCATCTGATCTCGGTGCAGAATTTACATTCCATGGGTCGTATAATTATGTATACAAGGTGTTACAAAAATACAAATAAACATTTGGGGCTTAGACTTTAGACTATCAAACTGAACAATTTTCACAATGAAACCGTGAAAAAAAAATCGGATGTTTCACAGTTCACTCACACTAAACTACAAATCGACACAAGCTAAATGTATGGGAAAGGTGTTTTTTTTTTCGCGATTTCGATATTGGTTCCATTATGAAAGTTGTTCAGTTTGATGGTCTAAACTAAACCACCTTAAACCCCCTTAAATATTTATTTATATTTTTGTAACACCTTGTATATTATAATATCTAAACTATTATAAAACTGTAACAGAAGGTGTGTCTGTACGGAAGATATTTACAAAAAAAAGATTACGATATGGTTTTTATTTTTAGGCTTCCCTGATTCCAAATCACAAATTTTTGGACTTTTTGTCGGTCTGTTTGTTTGTGTGTTTGTTTGTTCGAGCATCACGCAAAAATTATTGAACCGATTTTGATGAAACTTTTTTGTTTGATAGCTTATCACCTGACTTAAAATCTGGTATATAATTTATGCGGACGAAGTCGCGGGTAAAAGCTCGTAATAAAATAATTTCATTGCAACAATAGGTCGATATTTATATTTATGTTTAGTTTGGAAGGTTGCGGATTCAAGTTCCGCCTGAGACTAAAATTTATCAATCTTTTACTTTATTTATAAATTTAATTAAAAGTTAACCGCATTTTAAGTTTTAATGAAAAAAACTATTAACTGAAAAGAGAAAAACAAGCTCTTTAATCACTAATCAGCTATAACAACAATAAGCAAATATAATGTCAATGTTATTAGGAGGTATCGCAAACGGGGACAAAGAAGAATTGAATCCATGATTACGCCATCTGCGCTTCGTTTCCGAAAATAAATTATATTTAAAATTTACGTCGAATTTTGAAGTTTATTAACTTTATAGTTCTTACCTTATGCATTTTGACAAAATGACAAACCCTCTTCCCAAATTTAGGTCATTTAAGGCTGCTCCTCCCATCTGCAAGGCTCTCTTTCTTACAAGCAAACTTTTGCAATTAGCCATCCCGCTTCAATTGCGCGGCTCCGGTCAGAATTTTCCGTTTTCTTTAAAAACCTGTATGATTTTATATGAATTTTCAAAAAATAAGAAAACCACATCATTTTATATTGTATTGTGAAGAATATTGTAAATTTTCATATTCTTCTGATCAACAATGTAAGAGTAAAACGGTTACAACTGGAAAAAAAGAGGTGACTTTGGAGTCGTTTTTCTTCAGTTTTATTAATTAAAATAGAATTCGAGAAAAACCACATCACTTCTCATATCCTATAGATTGTTCAGTTTTGTTTTCTGCTTAAAAAGTGACATAGTTTATGTATAAAATGGTTACAAAGTTACTCAAAACCGGGCGGACGCCCCTTAAGATCCATAGAAACATGACATAGGTGTCAGTGCTAATACACAGCAAACATTTTAAGCACGGACGAAGATTACGTAATCAAGGCGAAGGGGGGTTAAAAACAAAAGATTACGCTGTGATCACATAAGGGGGGGGGGGGGGGGGGGGGGGGGGGTTAAAAAAACGGCCAAGAATGATCACGTAATTGTTGAACGATCCCCTAGTAATACCTATACCTATTAGTAGTAAAATTATGATTTATTTTATTTTCAGGTGAAATAGCAAAAAAAAGCTGGCGAGTACTGCGAGATTCGTACATGAAGTACAAAAGAAACTTAAAAGGAAAAACAGGGTCCGAGAGGAAGACAGTGCATTTCATGTGGAGTGAACAACTCTCTTTTTTAAACGAATCCCTAGAGCCTGGATCGACGGCTTCTAAAGCCTCTTCACAACCAGCAAGTTCTGGTACACAGAATCGACAACCACCTCGAATTCTTCAATCGCCTCCAAGAACACCGCCCCTCCTGCCACAAACGCCACCTCCGCAGCCGCAAACACCACCACTACATCTGTCACCACCACATTCTGAAGAATATCACCACCGCATTCTCAGGAATATCACCACACCATTCTCAAGAATATCACCACCACCGTTATCGCCTTTATCTCCTTCTCCATCGACTCTGGCACAACTGGGACAATGGCAGAGTTCATCCAGGCTTTTGAAGCGAAAAGATCCATGCTCTTCAGACTGCATAACAGACAATATAATAAATTACCTAGAAAGTAAAAAAAAAAGATCGTATGACGGTGTTGATCATTTATTCTTAAGCTACGCTCAAACATTTAAACAGCTTTCAGTAAGGAAGCAAGCACAACTGAAGATACAGTTAGCAACATTATTCTCAGAGGCTGAATTGAGTGATATATCGGAAAGAGACCAATCACCGGTTTATTCACCGATGTCACCGTCCGATATATGTGATAGCACCGATGTACCTAGTTTTAAAGAGGTTTTTATACCCGAAGATCTGAGTATTTCTAACTAGTCTGAGACTGTTCTAATATTGACCCAAAACCAAGAGCAATCAGCCAATCATCTCCAACCAACTACAATGAGAACACACAAATCAAATCAAATGTTTATTGCATTGCCACACTTTCGATTACAATTACAATTTCGAATAAAACATACTTACCTATATTTTAAATGCAAAATTTTTTTAAGATGATTATTTTTTAAGTTAACGTAGCAGCTACCTACTAAAGTATTAAAAATTATACAGGTGTAAACTAAAAATTCGTAAAATATTTTTGGGGTTGCTTTGCTTCGGACCATCAAATTGAACAACTTTCACTATGGGACTAACAATGATATCGCGAAAAGCAATCAGTAATTCCATAGGTAATTCATGGGTAATTCTTGGTCGAGTCATGTCTGGTCAGTTCCATACATTTTAGATTTATTATTTATAACAAATGTGCCATAGATGTTTTTTATTTTATTTGCGTAGAAATAAAAATGGATAGGATAATAAAAATAAAACATCCTAAATTGGATTAGAACAATCCATTTTTTTTTTCAAGTCTGGCTAAGCCTTAAGTGCCAATAATATAATGTTCTATAACATAGGGTAAACTATACAATGATTGGCACCCAGACTTGACTTATTTATAACAAATTCAATTTTATGTTCAGACTTAATTAACCATTTTCGAATAATTATCAATTGGGGTATAGGATTACCTTTTCAGCGCCAAAGTCTGATATATCAGACGTTTAAGTTTCGTGCCCTCGCCGCCAAAGTCTGATATATCAGACAAAAAAAATTGTTGAAAAATCCTTTTATTTTTATCACAACTAAACTTATCAACGTATGTATATGTTTTCCAGATAGTGACAAATTTTGGGTTGTGGCGTGTGATGAGCGTTTTCTAAATAAATCCGTGGCGTGGAATGGGTTAAATAAAATAGTATTCAAGTATATTATCAGAGTTTTAATTATAAATTTGAGAATTAAAAAATATATACCGTAAGTAAGTACAGTAAAGTTATATTATATCCTCAAGGAACACGTTGTATAAGGAATTTACTTGAGCTTAAAATTTACCATGATAGAATCTATTCTACAACGTGTTAATGAATTAGCGCAAAACCTCATACACCCCAACTGATTTATAACAAAATAATTAGATTGAAACAATAATTTCATTATTTTAATAATTAAAATTTAAAGTTATTCGCATTTTAAGTTTTGAGGCAAAAATGATTTGTTATCATTTCAGCACTGAAAGAAAGCGCTAACGTACTCATGGATACATTTTTATAATCTTGTTTTGGTTGTAAGTAGGGTGAGTGTGCCCGTGCGGTGGATTGGCATCGGGTTCAGAAAATTTAAAATTTTGCAAACAAATTATTTAATATTTTGAAAAAAATTACCTATGTTGAAACCATGATAATTCGATTCTGCTCTCGATTCTAAACAAACTACTTTCTAGTTTTGCGTTAATTCATTAACACGTTGTATAAATGACGGTATTGTAGGGTTCTAACCCTACATCGTGCATAAAGTTGTATCTTACATAATATTATTTCAAGGGGAGGTTATAGAGAGAAGCAAGTGTATGTTTTGGCATGGGGTCGCGTTATTTATAGTCGAAATTGTCCAAACAGACTGCTTGGCAGGTGGAGTAGAATATTTAAGTATTACTTATTTCTAAGAAGATGAAATAATAAACTGTATTACTTATTTCTAAGAAGATGAAATAATAAAATGTTAATGATTGTGAACATACTCAGTGCTGCCACCTTAGCGCTTTCGGCGCTAGATCTAGCGCTTCTTTTATATGTTTAGCGCCGTATCTCAGAATTTAGCGCCTAGCTGAGAATCTAGCACTTTTTTTTTTTAAATAAAGCAACATTATTTGTGTTTGAATATACTATATTTTGACTTCTTTGATTGAAATATGATAAATATTGATAGCATATTATGGTCAAAACATGTCCATAGAGTGTGCAGTGTTCGGGAAATTTAAATATGAGCGCTTATCTGAAGTGCTATTATTAATTTTACAAGGAACTTATGAATTATCTGACTTAAATTGACTTAGAACGGGTTTCGGAAAGACAATTTAAAGAAATTTGAAGGACTATTTAAGTGATAAAAGTTTAGCGCCGAATCTAGCGCTTTTTTGATTCGCGAAAATGTTGAAATCTTGAGCTTTTTTCAGACTTTTAGCGCCCAATCGATTTTTTGAGGTGGCAGCCCTGAACATACTACTGCTTCCTTCAAAAGATTGTTGGTGTTACAGCAAATAAACTGATCACACCGATAGGATAGATAGATGTTCGTGAGTTTACTTATGTATTCATGGACACACTAGCTGTTGCCCGCGACTCCGTCTGCTTTAACCTTAAAAAAGTATCATATTATCTTTTGGTTGCTGCGTCTGACTACCTACTAATAGAAAGGTTTCATTTGAAAATGAACATCCTGTTTACGGCAAGGTCTATATTTGCTGCTGTAGCATACAATAAATTACAAGTTGTTCTGTTGGTGTTGCGTTGGTATTTTCTTCTTGTTTTCTACTTCTTATCGTGTGGGCAGAGCCCTGGTGTCAGAGTTTTTTCAGACCGCCTTACGGCCTCTGACGTGGTTTTTATGTAACGACTACTACCACCAGAGATAGTAGCCGGGACCAACGGCTTAACGTGCCATCCGAAGCACGGAATCATTTTACTTTTCGGACAATCAGGTGATTCAGTCTGCAATGTCCTAACCAACTGGGGAAAAACGCACAAAGTGACATATCACTAGGTGTCCCCCGTGAGAATCGAACCCACGACCTCCGTATCGAGAGCCAATGCTCTTAACCATTAAACCACGGAGGCTTGTTTTCTAAACTAGGTGTGAAGTATAATATTGTATTGTATATCATTTATTTCAGACTTCCATATTATGTGTGTGTTTATAATTGATATTTTTTCGAACTTTTAGAAAATAGATATCACTCAACGCGAGATTAGATAGAATACTTCACTAGTTGCTCATTAAAGAAATCAGAAATTAAAATTACAGCATTTATCTTTTATGTATCTATATAGGTAAGGTAAGTACTTACTACTAAAGAAGAAACACATAGGTAGGTACCGGTTAATGTTATGGCTGTAATGTAATGTTAATGTAAAGAAGTTACTGAAAACCGATACCTAGAAACTACTACCACTATAAAAGGAGACAAACTATAAACAATCTCGGCAACATTATGAGAAAGTCTTACACTCAAAATAACAGCCTCACTCATAACCATAGAGCCAATAAAAATAACATTTCCACTATAAAGTAGTACGTTTATGGTTCCGCAATGCAGTGGGTTGAGTACGGAACTCGGAAGTCACCAGTCTGGCCCGCACGGCACGACACAAGCCAAACGCTTGCATTGCATATAATTGATTACTGCGGTACAAAAACTTGCGAACTAACGCTCATGTTTATGGTTCCTAAATTGTTATACATAGAACTTTAAATGTTACATACATTTTACAAGTAATTTAGACAGAATGCTGTTTTTTGGGCATTACAATCTGACAATATTCTACGTGCCTGTAAACAAGCATATGCCTACACTGAATTTAAATGACACGACCGGCTGCAGATTCTGCGAGGAGGAGATGGAAACTCCTCTGCACCTCCTGTGACTGTGGCCCCCTGATGTACAAACGCAGTACTCATCTAGGTAGGCAGGTGCTGACACCAGATGAGATACAAACTGTCCCGATCAAGAATCTACTGCGATTTCTGGCCGCAGTGGGGATTCATAAGGAACTCTAATAAGGGCGTTCAAAAGGACCAGCAGCGATGGTCTACGTGGCACAGGCTTAGCAAGTCTGTCAAGGCCCAACCCCCTTTTAATCGAATCGATCATGTCAAAATTAAAAAACATTTTGGTATACTGTACAATATTCCATTCGAAAACCAAATAAAATTCCAAAGCACACAACATAAAGTGTAACACCCCGACACTCGAGTCGAGGAGGTTTTTGACATTTTTGTCATACAAATTATGTCAAAAACGTCCTCCACTCGAGTGAGGAAACGTCAAGAAAACAACTAAGAATACGGGTGTAAGTCACAAAGAAATAAAACATCTCAAACGACATTTTATTTTCCTTATAAAGTTGAAAAGCGGCATCAAATTGTCGGGATGGTTTGTCTAGGAGCTCGCTTGGTTTTCAAATTAAACTTATGAGCAGAGTTCCTCACTTGGGAGCCGACGCTGCAGTTTTGAATTTTAAAAACTATTTCAAACCGACAACTACGTGACTGACTCCGTGCCTTTCACGGAACGGGAGTTATAAAGATCTTTCTATTACCTAACCTACATCTAAAACGTCACGCCTCTTACCCAGTGGGATAGGCAGAAAATACTGCTGATACTTACATAGGTAGTATGTAATATACTTATACATCTAAAGCGGGCGGTTAAAAACCGCTTGACAAATGGGAACTGTCATCAGACTTTTGTAGCGAGAGATTTGTATACTAAATCCATCTTTCGCTTCATTCACATTCATGGATATATCTTTTCATACATGCCCGTCTGTTTCGAGTAGGTACTCCGCACCTCACCTTTTCATTTACAGTAGATGGTCAAGTTACAAATGTGTCTAATAATCGATACCTACTGATGTGGTGTCTTAAAACGAAAGTCTTCGATCAGTGTGTGTTGCCAGTGATGACATATGGAACAGAGACGTGGTCGTTCACTCAAGGCCTCACAAAAAGGCTGAAAGTCACCCAATGGAGAGGGCTATGCTCGGAGTTTCCCTGCGAGATCGAATCAGAAATGAAGAGATCCGCAGAAGAACCAGAGTAACTGACATAGCCCAAAGAGTTGCTAAACTTAAGTGGCATTGGGCGGGGCACATTGTTCGCAGAACCGATGGCCGGTGGGGCCGAAAAGTTCTCGAGTGGCGATCGCGTACCGGAAAGCGCATCGTGGGTAGGTCCCGCACACGGTGGTCCGACGACCTGGTGAAGGCGGCAGGAACCCGTTGCATGAGGGCAGCGCAGGACCAGTCGTTATGGCGATCCTTGGGGGAGGCGTGTCCAGCAGTGGACGTCCAGCTGAGATGATGATGATGATGAACCTCTAGGCCACGTCATATCATTCCATCCTGATGCGGGTTCAGGAAGGCTCTGTCGCGCAGTCGCGCTTTTTATTATGCTCTACTGTGCTGTGCGCAAGCTGAATGAGCAGCACTATTTCTCGCTACAATACATAAGTCCACTGGAAACCTTAAATATATGCTAAAAAGGTTCACTTTTATGTAGGTATAGAGAATTAGAGATACATCACATCACATAACTATTTTACAATGCCTTGAAATGAAAATCTTTTCTGGCTCGTAAAAAATGACCACAAACTTGTCGTTCCGTGGCTTAGCCTCTATTCCCCAGAGAGCAGACCAGACACTGGACACATACTGCACAGGGGGAGCGTGTGAATTCTCTTTGTACTGCACTGCGTCCAATGTTTTGCGGTTTGCAGTTTTGCGCTGACGCGTGGTCACATTCCACTTCACTCCTGTTGTGTAGGTTAGTTGCATGTGTGAGTGCGGCTGTGTCCGCACGTATCTTTCATGAATAAAGCAGTGTGTTAACGAGAGCCGGTCGTTTAACTTGTCTCCCTCACGCGTACATAACACTGGCGACGAAAGTACCCACCAAATAAAAAAAATAAAAAAATTGAAATGGCACAGATTGGAATTTTACCAACTTTTGACCATAATTGTCAAGTTTGGAAGATTTTCAAGTGTCGGCTATCACAATGGTTAGTGGCAAATGACATAAACGCGACTAAGGATCCACAGGCAATAAAGAGACGGGCGATTCTTCTAAGCACACTCAGCGAGGGTACCTACAAGCTTGCGGCAGATTTGGCGTTGCCAAAAGAGCTGCAAGAAGTACCATTTGAAGACATTATTGTACTGCTGGACAACCACTTCACTTCTAAGGTTTGCGGTTTCGGCGAAAGAAGCAAGTTCTTCTCGGCAGTCCAACAGCAAAGCGAAACGCACGCCCAATGGGCAGCGCGGCTTCGAGGTTTAGCAGCGCAATGCAAGTTCAAAGACATTGACGAAGCCCTACGAGACCGATTCGTGATGGGGATGCTGCTAGGACCTGAGAGAGATAAGCTCTTCACGCAGGATCCAGACCGGCTAACCCTAGCGCAGGCGGTGGAGGTGGCCAGTAGTGTGCGGTGCGCGCGCGAGGGTAGTACGGCTTCGGCCGCCCAGGCGCAAGCGTCGCGAAACGAACAAGTGTTTAAAATAAACAGTAAAAATGATCAGCCGAGCCGCGAAAGGTGCACAGTGTGTGGTCGTACGAATCACAAAAGTGTTCAGTGCCGGTTCGCTAATTACAAGTGTAAGAAGTGTAACACGAAAGGTCATTTACAGAAAATGTGTAAAAAGGTCCACTACGTGGAGACGGAATGCAGTGACGGGAGCGAGGAGGGCGACGCCGACGACGGTAAACTGTTTAATATTCGTTCTGTACAAGGGGAACCGATGACCGTAAATACGACGATCTTAGGGGTTCCTTTAAAGTTTGAAATAGATAGTGGGTCTGCCGTCACAGCAATTCCAGAAACAGTTTATAAAAATAGTTTTAAAAAAGTGCCATTGTCAGAGACTAAGAAGCGGTTAATTACGTACACGGGAGATAGTATAAAATGCTTAGGTATAGCTAAGTTACCAATAGGGTACATAGATGCTACGCACACCCTCAAAGTCTACGTCATAAGGAATGGCGGACCGCCGATCTTAGGTCGCGATTTTTTATCTACGTTTAAGATGCAATTGACACAAATTAATTACTGTACGCAAGGTCAAAATGAAATAGAACAGTTACATTTGCAATATCCGAAAGTATTTGCTGACAAATTAGGGTTATTCAATAAATTTCAAGTTAATTTACAACTTAAAGACGACGCGAAACCGGTTTTCTTTAAAGCACGGCCAATAGCCTTCGCTTTGAGAAATAAATTAGATAAGGAAATCGACAGATTAGTGACGTTAGGCGTACTAAAGCCGGTAGATCACTCGGAATATGCGTCACCCATAGTACCTGTGTTAAAGAATAACGGTACGATAAGAATTTGTGCTGATTACTCGGTTAGTATAAATAAACAGCTGGTAGTGGAACAGTATCCGTTACCTACAGTAAAAGAGCTATTTTCAAAGATACATGGCGGAGAACAGTTTACTAAGCTTGACCTAACAATGGCTTATACCCAATTTGAGTTGAATAACAAGTCTCAAAACATAACTTGCATCAACACGCATCGTGGTCTTTACAATCACACTCGCTTGGTTTTTGGCTTGGCAAGCGCACCCGCCATATTTCAACGCGCTATTGATTGTTTACTGTCTGGTATGAACGGGGTACTGTGCCTAATTGACGATATTTTAATCACAGGCAAGAACAGGGAGGAACACTTACAAAGATTAAATGAGGTGTTACAAAGGTTACAGGATGCAGGCTTAACTTTGCAGAAAGAGAAATGTGAATTTTTTAAGGACGAGGTTAATTATTTGGGCTATATAATTGACAAAAATGGATTGCGAAAATCACCACAAAAAATTAAAGCAATTGTGGAAGCACCCATTCCAACAAATGTAAACAAATTACAATCATTTCTCGGGCTAGTCAACTATTACAGAAATTTTGTAAACGGAGCATCGACAATAATGAGTCCACTATACGACTTACTTAAAAAAGGAGTTAAATGGTGTTGGACTGAGGAGCATAATGACGCTTTTACAAAAATAAAGAACTGTTTGGCATCAGAGCAAGTTTTAGCACATTTCGATCATTCTGCAAAGTTGATCCTGACCGTGGATGCTTCCCCTTGTGGGTTGGGAGCGATATTGTCACAGGTAGGAGCCGATGGGGAGGAGCGCCCTATATCATTTGCATCGCGTACCCTTAATTCGGCAGAAAAGAACTACGCACAGATACAAAAAGAGGCAACAGCGATTATTTTCGGAGTGCGACGATACCACCAATATTTATATGGCAGGTCAGTACCTTTTACGTTACGCACAGATCACAAACCCCTCATCTCTATTTTCGGTCCGTATCGCGGGATTCCAGAGGTAACGGCAAATCGGCTACAACGCTATGCAATATTTTTAAGTGGCTATAATTATAGCATAGAATATATTCGAAGCGCAAATAACAGTGCCGACTTTTTATCACGAGCCAGTTTACCGGAGGAGTGCGCGACAGAGGGACCGGCAGCGAGGCCGGGGGGAGGGGTGATAACAGATGATCGTGCGTCATACGTAAACTTTGTTGTAGAGGGCAGCCTGCCAATCACCCTTCGCGAACTGCGTGAAGATACGAACAAAGATGTGGTACTAAGCAAGGTAATTAAGTGTGTATTGAACGGTTGGCCTAATAAGTTAACAGATTTACATTTAAAACAATTTTATTTATGCAGATTTCAACTGTCTTACGAAAATGGATGTCTCCTAAGAGGGCATAAGGTTGTAATACCAGAGAAATTACGGTCAAAAGTGCTAACGGAACTACATAGTTCACATTTAGGCATCGTAAAGACCAAAGCGGAGGCTCGTTCGAGATTGTGGTTTCCGGGAATAGATGATGCATTGGAGAAAATGATTGGCTCATGTGAAGTATGTATTCAGTTACGGCCGTCACCCAAGAGGGCGCCACTAGCTTGTTGGCCGTATCCTGAAAACCCTTTCAGGAGGATACACATAGATTTATTAGGGTTGTTAAATGGTCATATGTATTTAGTAATAGTAGATGCGTATACCAAGTGGATAGAAGTTTATGATATGAGAGCAGGAACTTCATCATCAGCAGTAATAGAACATTTATACGAATTTATGTCCCGATTTGGGTTGCCGCAAACTTTGGTCAGTGACAATGGCACGGCTTTTACGTCAATAGAGTTCAAAACATTTTGTGATCTGAATGGAATCGCACACGTGACGTCACCTGCGTATCATCCGGCAAGCAATGGGCAGGCGGAAAGCTATGTTAAGGTGGCAAAAAAGGGCATTAAGTCCAGTATTTTGAGTAGTCGCAATCAAAGGGACTGCAAAAACAAGTTAATGAAATACTTGTTTGATTACAGAAACTCAGTACATACAACCACGGGTTTTGCGCCTGCCCAATTAGTTTTCGGCCACAAACTACGATCAAGATTAGACTTATTAAACCCTAATTCGCCGTCGCCCTCGTCCGCTAGCCTTGCTAATTACGTGAAAAACAAACAGTGTTTACAGAATAAGTATTATAAGGGACGAAACGACAATAGTTTCGAATTAAATGAACCAGTTCTTTATAAAAAAGTGTATAACAATAATAGACATGAATGGTGTAAAGGAACAATTGTACAGATGATGGGCAAGGTCACGTACTTAGTCAAAGATTTATTAACCTTGTGTACTCATAAAAAGCACAAAAATCAAATAGTAAAGTTTAAAGGGAATGTCCACAACGACAATAGACACTGGGATGTAGATATCCATGACGTCACTGGGAACGAGTCAATCAGACAGGCCCCGTTGACAAGGGGTCAAGGACAGAGTGACTTAACCGGTTCCGAGGAGGAGGGAAGAGGATATACTGCATCCGCAATGGAGCAACCTACGCCGTCGGATTCTAACCAGGATGAGTTTCATGATGCAACCGATAGACCGGAACCCTCTGCGCCACAGCTTGCACCGGACCCTGACGAAGCAAGGGACAGTGACAACCCTGAGTCAATGACACGCCATAGGTCATTGCGTAACCTTCCCAGAGTCAATTATAAACCTTTCTTTTAATATTAAGCTTAATTTAAGATGTACTTATTCATACTCAGAAAGTATTATTACGGGGTTTTGTTGTTTGTAATTATTTAAGTAATAGCAGTGTACTTACAAACTATGGGGAGGATTGTTGTGTAGGTTAGTTGCATGTGTGAGTGCGGCTGTGTCCGCACGTATCTTTCATGAATAAAGCAGTGTGTTAACGAGAGCCGGTCGTTTAACTTGTCTCCCTCACGCGTACATAACACCTCCTATA
Organism: Agonopterix subpropinquella; assembly: GCA_922987775.1. Taxonomy (NCBI): domain Eukaryota; kingdom Metazoa; phylum Arthropoda; class Insecta; order Lepidoptera; family Depressariidae; genus Agonopterix; species Agonopterix subpropinquella. The sequence continues at coordinate 15,061,219 of OV277709.1, read as the reverse complement.
AACACCAACGAAATGCCGCATCATTACAGGTTGTTAATCACCGACCGAACACAGTTCAAAATACAGAAATAGTTTTTAATTACTTTAAAAAAAATTAAGGGTGTATTGTATTCAGACAATGAAACTTAACAACTTTCCCTAATGAACATCAAGGAATAATAATACTTGGGTGAAAAACAAGAATTTTTGTGGACCTCCCATATAAAAGTGGGAGTCGGCCAATCGATAGGTCTAAAATATTTTTTCGTTTTTCGACCCAATTAATCTGTTTCGACCCCCATGAATGTTCTTCAAAGAAAGTAGTTGAGTTTCGTTTTCTGAATACACTCTTAATTTTTTTTTAGTAATTAAACCCTGTATGACCTGCCTGTCTAAGACAAACTTTTGGCTTTTCCTGGGAGGCTAAATTCAGAACACAAACTAATTTGAGTAGTTACTAGGTATTAGGTGGTACCTATGCTATGTATAGTCCGAGAGCCTGAACGCTAAAACAAACAAAACTGTTTCCCGGCACAAAAGCGCTCGTTCAATAAGGACTAATTAATAGTTAAATACCCACTTAAAAGTTTCATGTAATTTTGCATAGATTTACTATCGGCAGCTAGTCGTAAATTATATCATGGTTACTGGCATTAAAAATACGATATACGTGAAACGATAGTTTTTATTAAATATTTATGTGACTTAAAAACTAATCTAATGCGAAAAAAATACTATAAACTAGGGATCCACGGCTTAAGGCCGGCAAATTATTAAAACAAACATAAGTACTTTATTTTACACCTAAATATGAGAAGCAAAAATTACCCAGTATTGGTACCAATTACCAAATGCTTATTTGATATGGCTTCGGAAAAAATCCTTAGTTACATTTAAAAGCACTACTGTAATCGATATCCGACACTCAAATTGGCTACAAAAGTTTAGCAAACTCTGAAATTCCGTAAGTTACGTTACTTCAAATTCAAATACGAATTTAGGTCGTTCCCAATCGCCCACCATTTATTTTATTACTTACCTGTTTTTTTCCGTGTGGCTATACATATTTGGACCACGTTCGACGGTCGACGACAAAGCTACATAAACTATACACTTTGTAGTGCAAAACTGGAACAAACAAGTACCTACCTATGTCTATAATTTCCTATTTTTATGCAGTGCCGCATTTAAATATGGTTTTACTACCCACCCACTACCCAGGGTGTAAAGTTAAATGCGTTAAACAATGCGGTACTGTGATGCATCAGACCATCAAACTGTACAAGTTTCAAATACCAACATTCAAATAGCGAAAAAAAAGCAGCAGTTCCATAGAAAACCCAAGTGTACAGGGTGTAACAAAACACCCTATAATACTTCAGACATCAAACTGAACAACTTTCACTATGGAGCCAACATCGAGATAATCGAGAAAAATGAAAAAAAAATCTGCTGTCTCATACAAAACTGCAGTACCGACTATCGACCGACCGACTCGACTAAAATGTATGTGACAGCAATTTTTTTATACCTATATTTTCTCCATTATGGCTCCATAGTGTATGTTGTTCAGTTTTAAGACTCTAAACCATCTCCACCTCATCTAAGTATTACTAGGGTCTTTTGTTACACCCTGTATAAAACAGATGATTTTTTCGCGATTTCAATGAAAATTGTTCAGATTGATGGTCTGAGGGATCCCTTAACGTATGTAACACATTTAAGTTAACACTCTGTAGACAAGCTGTTCTTCTTTTCGTGTCAATTGTTCTACTATTCTATATTTTCTTGGCCAGATATTCGGCGAGCCTGACAGCGTCCAGTGTAGCTTTATTGAGGTCCTCTCTCGTGCAGGCGTTTGGGCACAACGGGCATTCTAGCAGGTGCGCCGTCGACTGAATAGGTTTACCGCAATCGCACTGCATTAGGCCAGGGTCCCTGTAACCCCAGTTGCATAAACTTTGTCTGCAACGGCCAACTTGAGTGCGAAGCCGATTTATGTGGGGTGCATGTAGAGAGCCTCCCCGCGGCGCACCCTGGAAGCAGCTAGGTCACGGTAACGCAGTGACCTAGGCTGACTAATCTCAACAACACAATGGTTCTACAAAATAACAGACAAGCTGTTAAGTACAGGATAAAAGTATTTAGCTAAAAACTTTAGACCTACTGAGGTCCATCCTTTTTTGGTTCCGTAAAGAAAATTCAATGTTATGTTATTTATACGTATTGGCGTGCAGTTGGCCCGGGGCCAGCTATAGCGCCCCGCGCGGTCTAAACTTCCCGTTCCTCGGGACACCGAGAACGGATGACCGAATAACTCTGGAGTTGCCGCCCCGCGCCCGGGGGAAACCCGCACGTTTTGTTTTTGCAAAGAATCACACGTAATTTTGTAAATACGTGTCTACATAGGGATTTCGTTTTGACCTCTGGGATTTATTTCACATCGGGCCGTTAGAAAAGTTTTTCGATGTAAAAAGTGTTTTACTTGGCAACTTGAACAGCGGTCGTAGCATGATGCGCTATATCACGCCTTTAATATCTTTCGTTCAGAAAGAGAACTACTAAGGATATCACGCGGCCATGCTACGGCCGCTACTAGTTGAAGTTCGGTATAAAAATCCGCATGTGGACAGATTGGAAAAAGATTTAATTATAGAGAAAAGGCAGAATTATAGAAATCATTAAAGTCAATACTTTGTATCTATATATCTGAGTCATCTTAGATGTACTTAGTCCAGAAACCAGTCGAGAGAAATTTTTTAAAATCGTTCATCTGAGGTTGAATATCCTCATAGATATTATTATACAAAATTGGTAAAAACAGAAGCGTACAAAACCATTGAAAATATTCAATTTACAATTCGAAACAAGCACTTACTATTCCCAGCGGGAATGGCTTGTGAAGAACAAGCCTTCTCTTCTATATTTCATTCCCATTCCGGGAATGTTCGAACTATAGCGATACTTGTCCCGACTCCCGGTTCATGGCACACTGAATTTAATCAAATAAATTCTAGCCCAGGAAATAGAAGTAGCACAAAAAATAGACATTCAAATTGATTTCGTGACAGTTGGATGTTCGTGCTTTCTCCTAACGGCATGATTTGCGCCACGAAATTCTAAAATTATGACTCCATTAAATTGGACTGAAATAAGAAGTCAAGGGAAACGTTCACATAAACACGTAAACTTAAAAACATTGCGAGGAAACCTGTATAATCAAGATAGCCGGATGTGTGAAATGATAAAATTGCAAATCGCCTCATTAATTCTTTCTTCAAAGTACATTTTATTATGCTCTTTATCATCATAAATAATAGGAGCAACGGGCGCACCCTGGGCAGGGCAATCAGAAAGCCTCTAACACTGATTGGCAAATTATCTCTTTACCACGACGGCAAATTAACTTTTATAATGTTTTACGGACTCGACAGACGAAAAGAAGAATTGGACCATCATAGTCCACTACTGGAGAAAAAACAGCTCAGAAGAGGTAACAATGGCCCCGATTCGGACTGTGCCACGACTTAACTTAACCAAATTTATTCCTGTTAGTTTCTAAAATAAGATTAAGAAAAGTGACAGAAAACCAACAGCTGACTTTAGTGCTGTCAAAGTGACGTTACGCGCCCAAAATAAGATGCCATCATAATGTACGCCATCTTATTTAAGGCGTTTTTGGGCGTGTAACGTCACTTTGACAGCACTAAAGTCAGCTGTTGGATTTCTGTCTCTTTTCTTAATCTTATTTTAGAAAGTGACAGGAATAAATTTAGTTAAGTTAAGTCGTGGCACAGTCCGAATCGGGGCCATTATGTTATCAGTATGTTTCAATTTAAACATCATTATTAAATCATCACTACACATTATGAATCTAAGTCCCCCGCCACGTTTTCCGTTCTGTCTGCATAGGCTCAGAAACGATACCTATTGTGTAGGGTTTTGATACGGCGACCTTCACTATTAGATGGACGGATATAGATTTGTATGTAGATAGATATGTCTCCGTGCGAAGCCGAGGCGGGTTGCTAGTTTATTCTATATTAATTTATCATTTTATTGTGTTATTCGTTTCAGAATGTCTCTGACTACCCCCTCGGGGAATATAGTCGTGAGCATATGCTTATGCTTTGTGTTATTCACACTATTTTTAGTATTTTGCTGCACGATAAAGAGAAGAAATTTGTATTGAAATGAAATGGTCTACAAGTCTAAGGAAGTTGTATTTTTTTCTTTTCAGCAAAAACACTGAAGTGATAAACCTCGTCAAGGTTAGTTCGAGAGTTCCTGGAAAAAGCAGTTTTTCCCTTGATCCAATCAGAGAAGCGATAAAAATTCGCTGCATAGACTTTTTCTTCGGATTCAATCGGTGCTGCGACGTAAAAAGGTTAATTTAGTGAAAAAGCGCTATTTCTTTTTATTTAACCTGAAATCGAGTTTGGTAAAAAAGGACGGAGGTCCAAGGTTTCATTTGTTAATGGATAAGGTTTTGTTAAGCTCAGGTTTATTGTCGTTGGCGTTTGCTTGAAAAATATCAATTCGTGTAGGGTATTGGAATTGCATTAAAATAAATTGAAATTGGAAACAAAGTATTATCATTCTTTCCAAAGCAGTAAATTCTTTCAAAAGGCACTCTTGGTTTACATCAAACGAGAGCATATTACTACCAAAATTTTGGCGAACACTTGCGAACAACGAAAGAATGCTTGTTATTTGTTTACACTAAGCGGTGCTAGAATGAGCATTTACACATTAACACATTGTTCACGGACCAGTCCAAATGCCTCCGTGGTCTAATGGTTAAGAGCATTGGGCTCTCGACACGAAGGTCGTGGGTTCGATTCCCACGGGAGACACCTAGTGATGTCACTTTGTGCGTTTTTCCCCAGTTGGTTAGGACATTGCAGGCCTTCACCTGATTGTCTGAAAAAAAAATGATTCCGTGCTTCGGATATGCTTCGGTCGGATGGCACGTTAAGCCGTTGGTCCCGGCTACTATCTCTGGTGGTAGTAGTCGTTACATAAAAACCACGTCAGAGGGCGTAAGGCGGTCTGAAAAAACTCCGAAACCATGGCTGCTCACACGATAAGAAGACGGACCAGTCTACCACCACCACCATCAACAACTACGAGTACGTCATTTCTGATACTATGACGTCACACATTAACTTCAGTCCCGATGTGGAATGACATTTAGATGTTAGCTATGATATGACAGTAGGTGATATCGATTAGTCATTACCGGTTTGAAAGGTGAAGGTTTGTATCGAATAAGTCTATTATAAGTCGTTCAATATTCTAAAGCATTGTTACCAAGAAAAGGAATAGACACTGACAATCTATTTGCTGCGTTATTAATATAATTTGAGTAAGTGTATTTTGCCTGAAAAATTTCAAGCATCATGAAGAAGAAAATACAGGTTTTTGTAAATGTGGTCCTCAGCTAAGAATAGACTAAATTTCTTCTCATAATGTTCAATTACAGATAATATTATAATTAATTATTTGAAGAAATTTATAGCAAATTTTACAGGGAGCCAAGCCAGCCCATGCACAGGTTGGTGTCACATAACGATTCAAAATTTAAATCAAATATAATTCTGTGTTGGCTTCGGCCCCAAGCACGCCCCTCTGAGAAATATCAAACAACAAAATAAAATACTGTAGAGGAGTCATCATCATCATCATCAGCCTATCATCGTCCGCTGCTGGGGATATGCCACAAAACTCTGTCCTCGACTGTCCTCATCGAGTCGATCCCCACTACCTTTTTTTAGGTCGTCTGTCCAGCGGACAGCAGGGATTCCCATACTACGCCTGCCACTTCGTGGTCTCCACTCTAGAACTCTGACACCCCATCGGTTGTCGGTTCTTCGGATATGACCAGACCATCGCCACTATAGCTTGCTAATTTTCTGAGCTATGTCCACCACTTTATTTCTCTGACGAATCACTTCATTTCTGATGTGATCCTCGTTATGGAAATCTCAAGAGACACTTATAAATTCTACTAATTTAAAATTTAACATTGTAAGTTTCTCTCGGCTTCCATTAGCAAATAAGGTATTTATCTAAACACAACCCCTAAAGATGTGAAAATGGGGGTGGAAAATAAATTACGTAGCAAAGAGATCGGGTGGAAACCCGTTATTTACCCGAATATCATATTTACTATATAGCTGGGAAGACAGTAAATATAATATTCACATACATAAATTTTACAATTAATATTCACATTCATAAATTTTCATAAATCTTTAAAACCATACTGGAGGGGAAGATAGAGGGGAAGAGAGGCAGAGGAAGACCCAGACAGAGTTATCTAGCCCAAGTGAAGGAAAAGGTTGATGTCGTGTCGTATCAGGAACTCAAGACACTAGCTGAAAGTAGACAGGATTGGCGAATACTCCACCGACAAGAGCGTAGCTCTTAAATAAAAAAAAAATAATAAAAAAAAAAAATACATAAGCTCACGCCGCGCCGTTGTCCCTTGGGGGTAGGCAGAGACTACAGACCGCCACGCGCTACGATTCTGACACCTCTTTAGCCTCATTCACTTTCATACATCTCTTCTATATAATATGATATTCATATTATAAGTAATAATTATGTAAGACACACTAATACAGGCATTATTAGTCGGTCTGGGATTTCTAATTAGGTATAACACAAATAATTAGAACGGAGTGCTAATATGTCTATACTGAATGATTCCCAGTCACGAAACGAAACATATATAAACTATAATTATACTATGTGCTTGTTACGTGTTCTGCGTTCAATATTAGGTTACCCAGAATTTAAGAGGGACTGAATATTTGGATCTCAGTTTTAGGGCAAAACCTAGAATTCTAAATCACTTGTTAAAAACCATTTCTTTTATAGAAATATCGCTTACTTCTTACGCGTTCTTACGTGTGTCAAATAAAAAATGTCAAGAATGTCATGTTCAAGTTCAGGCACGTTCAGGTCGATTTCAAACCATTAGCTAACTCTGATATTATATGAAACACCCTTGGGACGTAGTCCAACTCTATGTTTTGTGACCTAAGCTTAATCTATACTTATAAAAGAATTCCCTGACTGACTGACTGACTGACAAGACTGTATTAACTATTACAGAGGATGTAGGGGTGTAATAAAAAATGATTTTTTGAAAGGGGTAATTCACGTTCCGACGCGGTGGTAGCTTCAAAAAAAGATTTGACGTTTAATAAGTGTGCTTCAAGCTCCTATATTGAATAAATTATTTTTGACTTTGACTTTGACGAAGTTGCGGGTCAAAAGCTCGTAAATTTATATTTTATGATCTCATCATCATCATCTCAGCCGATGGACGTCCACTGCTGGACATAGGCCTCCCCCAAGGATCGCCATAACGACCGGTCCTGCGCTGCCCTCATCCAACGTTTTCCCGCCGCCTTCACCAGGTCGTCGGTCCACCGTGTGAGGGGCCTACCCTACCTATTTTCTGATCTGATCGCCGGTAACTCTGAGGTTCCCACAGGTTCAAAAATGACTTCTTTGAACCTGGCAATGGCAACCCTTGAGTTGCGGCAGGCTGAGAGATGGCAACCCTAGTTTTTCCAGTACTTTAGATCAGTCTCCTTCCGATGGCACCTCATTTTCTTCCCAAACAGATACGTGGAAAAAGTTATACCAAAAATCATAATTTAAATGGTAATTGCGGCAAGATTTTTCTAGGCAACTTGGCGGCGTTGAATTAACCCCTGTGTAAACATTCACCAAGTAGAATCACATTTCGTTCACCAAAGAAATAGGTGCATAATTTTACGGTAGGATCTCGGTCTATTATACTACCAAGTGTTAAACACAGAACAATATGAGCCAGCGAGCTGTGATTTAAATGATAACCTTACATAACCATAAACAAGGGCTAATTGTATCTAATGAACACAGATACTGGCTAAAAGCCCTTAAGGGCAGCTATCATTAAGGCCAGCTGTCCACTGACATGCAAAGCTATTTGTGGCAAATTTGAAGCTGTAAACATTCTAATTAGAATAATGAAAGAAGGATTTTAGAGCTTTTATTTTAATCTTGCAAAATATAGATACGAATATTTAATTTCACGAAGATTCACTGCGCAAGGAAGAAATATCTTCATGACATTTCTTCCCTGCGCTTCATACATTTGATTCAAGTAGGAAATAGGCATTGCAGTTTAGTATGAAACAGCTGTTTTTTTTTTGCGGAGCGGTTTGCTCCCGTAGCAACAGTTGTTCAGTTTGATGGGTAGAGTATTTGGTTTAAAGAAACCACACTTTTTCTTACACCCTGTATCCTGTATGCATGCTATATACTTACAGGGTGTGGTGTTAGGAAAAGTGTAATTAACCTTTAAACCACATACTCTATCCATCAAACTGATTAACTTTTACTATGGGAGCCAATGAGTTTTTATAACCATAGAGTCATCACGTCATACAATAACAAAGCCTAAACATGGCACATGTCTCTTATCTAATGTCACCTTTGTATGCATCAGTTATGCTCAGCTGTCATACATTGCCGCTTGTAAAACATACTGGGCATAACTTAGTGGTCCCGTTAGTTAATAGCGCACTGATGCGAAGTACCTCCTTGTACAAAATATCGTTGATGGGAGCAAACGTTGTTTAATTTGATGGGTTGAGTACGTGGTTTAAAGGTTAATGATACTTTTCCTTACACCCTGTATAATCGTCACGATAGATTCTATCGTTCCTGTAGTCTGATTATAATTCCAAACAATACCCATACAAAACGAAACTATAGGTACATTACCGCTTGCTCTTTTAAACTTGTTCAAAATATTATCGCTAGCACAGGACTCCAGCCTTTAAAGGCTTGGTCTCCCTACGTCTCCCTTAAATAATCCCCTCTAACGGTGCCGGTAAACAATATTAATAGTGGCATTATCGTTGCCATATCGCTAAAACACTGCTATTTGTTGCCCAGAACATCCTCCTTAATGTCCGTCGTGATTATATTAATTATTAGCGGCGCCCGCGACCTCGTACGCGGACCACTGACTTTAAATACTTATTATTTTTGATTGAGTGAACCGATTGCAATGAAATAAGCCTAAATGTTAAACTTAACTAAGCCTTTGCTTTTGGTGAAAATCCCATTTAAAACGATGCGTGCAAAATTCTAAAAATGGTATCGATGCATTACGCCCCCAACAAATCTTCAATAGTAATAATACCCGATAATTTGAAGGTTTTACCAGCAAAATTAATGTTGAAAATATTGTATGCCTGGCTTTCAAATTGTTGATCTTTATAACATCAAATACAAGAATTATAAGACTAAAGTTTTCACGATAGACAGTTTGTTGATAATTTTGGCTTTTATTAATTGTATTTATTGACATTTTAATGTAATAATTATAATGTTAAAATTTTGCATGCCAAGTTTTGGTGAAACGTGTTGAAAGATTTTATTTGGTCTTCGTTGACCAAATAAAATCTTTGGTTGTACTCTTTAAAATTTTTGTACCAGCTATTTAACCATGTTTCTGCAAATAAACGATTTAATATCATTCCAAGTTTACAATCTAAACTATTATAAAACTGTAACAGAAGTGTGTCTGTGCATTAAAGATGTTTCCAAAAAAAAAAATTACGACATGGTTTTTACCTGTCCCTGATTCCAAATCACCAATTTTTGGATTTTTTGTCTGTCCGTTTGTTTGTTTGTTTGTTTGGGTGTTTGTTTTTTCGAGTATCACGCAAAAACTACTGAACCGATTTTGATGAAACTTTTTTTGTTTGATAGCTTATCATCAGACTCTATATACTCTATGATCTGGTATATAATTTATGCGGACGAAGTCGCGGGTAAAAGGTCGTTTTATTGTAAATGTATAGAAGATTTCTGTTTTAATTGAATCGCTTTGACCTTGGCGTATTTAAATCTGTGTCAGGTTAAATGTGTCGTTTTAATTGACAATGAAATTAGCTCGTCACATGTTTCAATTAATTGTTAACCGAATTTAGAAGCTGAAGAGGTAACCTACATTTTATCTATTCTGATTCGAATGCCTAGGTCAGTTTTAAAAAATTAACCTAGTTTCACAAAGTATAATGATAGTACCTGCATGGCATTTGAAACCTTGTTTAAGAAAATAGGTAATATAAATATGAATAAAAGGCAAAGATTATAAATGACGGTTTGGAAAGAGTTTTCTATTTTCATTTCATCAAAAGAAAAATATTTTTCATTTAACACTGACTGTAAAAAACTAGTAAGTCTTGTTTACTTCAGTTATTAGGATAACCTACGCTTTATTTTAATCAGTTAAATACAAAATGTAGCCTCTATTCTATTTAAATAAATACTATACGAACGTACCGTACAACTATCCTAATACCTATGTATTTTTTTATTCATTCATCATTACTTTCCTTGCTTGTATTTTGAACGGATGGACTGATAATTATATCAAATTGAAACACACAAACCATCAATGACATAATATAATGTCATGTAATACCAATCTCTCCATATAAAGGCCAGTTTTGAACGGCTAAAACGCTATTCTGGCACGCTTCCAATCCGAGTTTAATTACGGGCATGGCAGACCCACATTCTGTGTGCCTACTGTTTACTATAGGTACCTATAGATACCTACGGCCGGTATAATTTTATCATTATTCAATTTATAGCTGGCTATTGAATTATGGTATTCAATGGATTGGTTTTTAATAGGATCAATCTTTAGTTTACAGTTTACGGTTAAATATGATTTGATAAAATTTAATCATTAGTCATGAATGTTGATAAAAGGACTGCCAATTTAGATTTTTAATCAAACGTGCTCTCCTTTCTAATTTTAAAATTGTAGCGTCCGTCGTGGTGTTGATGATTTTGCCAATGTCTAGTTTATACAGGATGTAAGGAAAAGTATCGCATTAACCTTTAAACCACAAACTCTACCCATGAAACTGAACAACTTTTACTATGGGAGCAAACGTGTCAGCGCAAAAATGAATCAGCTGTTCCATACTAGTAAACTGCAACCTACACGACACAAATGTATGAAACAGCAGATTTTTTTGTTCTGACAGGTTGGCTCCCATAGTAAAAGTTGTTCAGGTTGATGGGTAGAGTATGTGGTTTAAAGGTTAATGATACTCTTCCTTACATCCTGTATAGCAAATTAAATGCTTGACGTTGTACGGTTATATTTGGCGACTTCGGGGGTAGTTTTTCTAAAACACACTATCCTGAGCCATCATTCAATTGGAGCTTCGTTGTATACCGGGCAGGGGACCGACACGATCCTCGACCACCCAATAGCAGACCTACAACGCGACTCCAAACGTGTCCTAAAACTGAAAGTTTACTTTCAAATTCAGCCATAAGTACGGTCAGCATCAGTGAAATCGAACCCCCTTGCGCTTATAAAGATTAAGATAGAGGGGTCAGATTTCTCTGAAACTGACTGTAAACTCCCAAACTCCCAGAAAATATTCACAAGGGCGAACATTGGTTACATAACAATTGCTCCAAAAATTCCAATTGTAAAAAACTTTCCGATCGCTTTGCTCTACCCGTGTTTCCTCACACCCCACACTTCACCCGACCCAGTGGCCCACAGATCGCCATTCGTAGCCAATTGGGCCAAGGATCCCACCCCCACTTAATTATTATCACTGTCCGCCACAATTACGCGGCTTCCGCGAGGGAAAAACGTGAAAAACGACCCTTGGCACGTACGTGGAATGTTTTACCTTATGTTCTCACACGTCGAGATTACACTGCCCTATAATACGGCAACCCAGTTACCAGCCCTGTATTTCGCGTACTTTAATAATACCAACGGTATCATAAATTACCCGAAATTCCAGGTTAAAAACAAAGCAGAAGGCAGAAAATGAATAGCACTGCAAACGCTTCGTTTGTTACTAAAACATTTTTCAATTTCTGTAGACGGTTGTGTTGTGGAACGGTTGAACTATTAAATGCCTGCAATCTACTGGTTGATAGGTGCATTTATCAGCTAAACAGGCAATAAAGCGCGGCAGAAGCAGAACCATTATTAGCGGCACGCAATAAGTGAATCGCTCAAATAGAAATGAATATTGCTTTGGAATATAACTACTCGTATTAGGGTCCTTAATAGGCTGAGGTTTAAAGGGGTTGATCAGACCATCAAACTGGATAACTTTCTCTATAGACCAACATACAAATCGCGATTTTTTTTTAAACATAAAACTGCAAACCTAGTCGACCCAAATGTATGGGACAGCTGAGTGTTTTTCGCTAATTCGATCTTGGTCACATAGAGAAAGTTGTTCAGTTTGATGGTCTGATCAACTCCTAAAAAAACGAAGAAGGACCGGTCCGGTAAATGATTATAAAGTCTAACAAAATTAGCTGAAACTATTTTAAGGGGATGATCAGACCATCGAACTGAAGAATTTTCTCTATTGGACCGATGTCGAAATCGCGGTTAAAAATCTGCTGTTCCATACAAAACTGCAAACTTACTTGACTCGAATGTATTGGACAGCAGATTTGAATCCGCGATTTTTCGACATCCCATAGAGAAAGTTGTTCAATTTGATGGTTTGATCAAACCCTCAGGCTCAGGTAATTTTGTAAGACCTTATATTTGAAGAAGAAAGCGCAGGTTAAGGTTAAGGTCAAAGAAATTAGCCAATTACGATCGAGATTTACAAAGCAATTTAAATTGTTAATTACTTTTGTAAACCACTGCAAAAGACACATGCCCAAGTTTATGCGAAATGAGAGGATTTTCTTCTCGGATTTCTTGAAGGATGTTTCAAGGACCTTTTAATCCTAGACTTTAGAGTTTTGAATAATTAGATTTGTGATAATTAGAACTTAAACGTTCTTTAGGAGATTACGAGAATATTTTAGGTAAATAATTAGCATAACTTTATTTCAGTTTAAAATTTCCGTTTGTTGGTAAAAGTAAATAAAATTCCGGTTCGTTATTTAAAAATTTATAATAATTGTTTTTTTTCTGTCACAACTCGCAAAAAAAATCAGCTGCTCCATACATTTGAATCAAGTAGGTAAGTAAGTAAGTACAGCTGTTTTGTATGGAGCCGCAGATTTTTTTTGCGTTTCCTGAGCGTGGCTCCGTGGTCACCGTTTCAGTATTCGCTAGGCTGTCACTTACACCCTGTATAGGATGACTACTGCATTAATTATGGTTAAAGTAAACTATAATCGTAATATGAAGTTTATTCACCCCGTCATTATTTAGGGACGTTGATCTGAAATAAGAATTTAAAATAATTAATGTTTGTTATTATCCTGTTAAACTTCCTCGAACTACTGATAAGAGGATATTGACCGTAATGCAGTTTACAGATACCTAAATATTTGTGTAAAATGATATTCATAATTTTTTTTCTCGAATTGACCAATACAGTATTACTCAGGGAGCATTGACTGCCTATTACTGCGGTCTATGTGGGAACCACACCAGTGACGGCGAAGCGCCCTGGTAGGTCTACCGAACCAGTGAATGAACTTAAGCAACCTGCCCAAGGGGCACCCCTAAGGGGATGGACCTCGGCAATGGACGTTGCTGGGAAGGCAATGGGCATTGCTGGGATATTCATCATTGTTTCCTCATCTTCAAATGCCCCCCACTTTTACCACCAACATTTTCCCTGGGTGCTCTTTGGTGCAGATACTGAACCCCTCACTGGTTCGTCTATTCCAGCGAACGCCTTTCGCAAATAGAGCCAAAAAAATTATTCCTGCCATCTTGAATGGTATAGAAACAAGTAACAAAACTGAAGAGTGTCCAATCAAGCCAAGCTTCGGAACGGAGGGTTCCAACGTGTTCGAGAGCTGCAGTGGCGCCAGCAGGGGCCACCAATATAGAAACGAGAAGCATTTTTGTAGAACGCCCCAAGTTACTAGAGACACGAAGAGTTTCGATTTCGACTGCTGCAATTTAGGAAAGCATTCAGATAAGCAGGATATTGTTTAAGTAAAGTGTGTGTTAAAGAAGACTTACGAATGAAATAAATCAATCAAAGGTGAGCGGAAGTGTAGAGAGAGGGCGTCCGAGGAAAACATACCATGATCAAATCAATGATCTTTTCCGAAAAGGAAAAGAACCCTGAATCGACGGAAGTTCATGAAAAGATGTATGAATGTGAATGAGGCTAAAGAGGTGTGTCAGAGTCGTAACGTGTGGCGGTCCGTGGTCTCTGCCTGCCCATGAGACAATGGCGTTAGCTTATATATGTAGACGTGTGCGCTAAACACAGATGCACTCTTTCATTCTTATCGTCTTGAATCTGATGGATCGGAGCCTTATCTCAACAGGCATCATCAACATCTCTGATGCTCACACCCATGTGGCTACCTTTGATGACGAGTTACATCTCTTCTGATAAAACCTTCACTGCTGAGAATCGTGGTCCTTAATGGCTAGCAGACACATAATTATAATGGAATTTTCTTTGTGAAGGTAATTACAGTTTGTCCTTGCTTGGCCACGTCTATTCCCCAAGCTCCTGTCCAACGTCCTCCTGTTACGAGCGACGGGTTCCGGGATTGGAGTGAAACGCTAAGTCCAATTTTACAGAGTTTATTTGGGATACACTTACAAACGGTCCACCTCGCAGAGGTTCCCCTATACGGTTCACTTCACCGGGTCCTCCTCGCAGGGATTCCCCGTGCACCACTTACTGTCACTGTTCACAGTCCACTACGTCACTACTGTGACGACACGACACGCGTCGCGGCTATGACGTCACGACGTACGACACTATGACGTCACGCACTACACTGACACTATGACGTCACGTACTACACCGACACTATGACGTCACGCACTACACTGACACTAGTCTACTCACTGTTCCACTCTTAGCACTTTTCTCTTCACTAGTACTTTTCCACTTTTACTTTTCTTCCTTTTGTTTCGCACTGTTCACTGTTAAATCAGATACTGCCGCCAGTCGAAATTCGCCGCCTTTTTATATCCCGCAGAACATTCCGGAATACCCTTTTTCGATCTTCTTTTCTTTACTCGATTGTTTCCCTCCAGATAGTTCTAACCCCGCGTTCCTTTTTCGAAACCGATCGAAGACACGCCCACTTTTCTGGTTCTTTTCAAATATTCGTAATTTCGCCTCCTTTCTCGAAGTTCCTAGACACGTTCACCTTTTTGTCCCTTTTTAAATATTCCTTCTCTCTCTTCCTTCTAGAACATTTCTAAAAACACTAAAATCTAGAAATATTTTTGGCTCGGATCAGATTCGAACCGTCACCCCCCAGCATGGGAGGCGGACCCTTAGACCGTAAGACCACGGCGATTGTTAATACACCCTCCGAATTTTTGAATGCCTTCTTACGTCTAACGTTTGACAGCGTTCGTGACACTGCCCCTCTCTTAGTTCTGCTCGTCCCGAGCATCATTAGTGCCGAAATATCGAGCTAATCGATCCACGTGCACTATCTTCAACGGGCTCCTTGGCGATCGTCGAATTCGATAGGTGACGTCATTTATCCTGGTCACTACCTCATACGGTCCTTCCCAACTTGCCTGCAACTTCGGACTCTTCCCTTTCCTTCGAACTGGATTATGCAGCCAAACTGATGTTCCTTCCTCAAACCCAGCATAGTTCGCTTTTCGGTCATATCGTGTCTTTGAACGGTCACTTGAGTTTTGACCTGCTTCTCGAAGTTGTTCATAAATGTCGACCATTTTCTCCCGCAGTTCGCTCACATAGTCACTGATACTCTTAGGAGTGCCTGGTGCGCATCCTGATAGCAAATCTGCTGGAAGTTTCAACTCTCTCCCGAAGTTTGCTATTGCTGGAGTTGCCGAAGTACTCTCATGAACAGCGGTTCGATAGGCCAACAGGAAAAGAGGTATGTACTCGTCCCAGTTATCTTGATGATTATCGACGACCTTCGCAAGATGCCGTTCCAAAGTTTGATTGAACCGCTCCACCATGCCGTCAGACTGCGGGTGATAAGGAGTAGTCCGGGTCTTATGGATTCCGAAAATTTTGCAAACTTCCTGGAACAACTGTGACTCAAAGTTCCTGCCTTGATCACTGTGCATTTCCAGCGGAACCCCAAACCGGCAGAAAACTTCATTCACCAACTTAGTAGCCACAGTGACCGCTTCCTGATTTGGAATGGCAAATACTTCTGGCCACTTTGTGAAATAATCCATTACCACAAGTATATACCGGTTCCCCGATTTAGTGACTGGAAATGGTCCCGCGACATCCAAAGCGATTCGCTCCCAAGGCGCCCCAACATTATAAATTTTCATTGCTGCCCTGCTCCTCGTATGAGGTCCCTTTACAGCTGCGCAGACTGTACACTTGCGGCACCAATCTTCCACATCGTCTCTGCAATGCAACCAGTAAAATCTTTCCTTTACTTTCTCCAAGGTTTTCTTTACACCCAAATGCCCTCCGGAAGTTCCATCATGAAAAACTCTCAGAATTTCTTTCACCTTAGCTTGCGGGACCACCAACTGCAGATACGAGTCTTTTCCATCCGATGTCTCCCATTTTCTACAGAGTAATCCGTTATGCATGATGAGGCTCTTCCACTGAGCCCAAAGTCCCTTCGTGACTGCCCCGTACTTTGCCACTTCGCTCCACTGAGGCTTAGAACCATCACTCTTTAACCAGTTCAGGATTGGCCCGACTCCTGAGTCCTTTTCCTGTTCGCGACGCATTGCCTCGTTTCCCCACTCATCGTTGATGGCATCAGTTCTAATAACCTTGAGTGAAACTGTTTCCTTCCCTTCTTGCTTGCTGCAATGCTTACAATCTTCTGGACATGGTCTTCTTGACAGTGCGTCTGCATTGGAGTGAACTCTTCCACTTCGATGCTCTACTTCAAAGTTGAATTCCTGTAGTTGCTCCAACCATCTTGCAACTTGACCTTCCGGGTTCTTAAATTGGAGTAACCATTTCAGCGCAGCGTGGTCTGTCCTGACTAAAAATTTACGTCCCAGCAGATACTTCTTGAAGTGTTGTACAGTCTTCACCACGGCCAATAATTCTCGTCTGGTAACACAGTAGTTCCTCTCAGGTCTAGATAATGACTTGCTGAAGTAGGCTATTACAGTTTCCTTTTCACCATGTCGCTGCGAGAGCACACCTCCAATCCCGATGTTACTGGCGTCTGCGTCCACAACAAATTCACCCTGGACATCGGGATATCCAAGAATTGGTGCCTTACTCAGACGTTCCTTTAACTCCATAAAAGCCTCCCCACATTCTGAATCCCATGTGAACGTCCTCCTTTCTTCCGTAAGTCGATGTAGCGGCTTTGCGATGTCCGAAAACCCTTTCACGAAACGACGATAGTAAGAGCAGAGTCCAAGAAAAGCTCTAACTTGTGTCTTATCTTTTGGTGTTGGCCACTCCCTCACAGCAGCAGTTTTGGCAGGATCGGTCTCGACTCCTCTCTCAGAGATTACATGTCCAAGGTAATTGACCTGTCGTTTGAAGAAAGAACATTTTTTTGGACTCAATTTAAGATTGGCTCCACGTAGTCTCTCGAAGACCTTCTCCAACTTTTTCAGGTGGTCATCAAAGTCTCGCCCAACAATGATGATGTCGTCCAGGTAGACAAGACACGTGTCACCCAGGATTCCAGCTAGGACATGTATCCCACTTCTGACACCAAATGTTACGAGCGACGGGTTCCGGGATTGGAGTGAAACGCTAAGTCCAATTTTACAGAGTTTATTTGGGATACACTTACAAACGGTCCACCTCGCAGAGGTTCCCCTATACGGTTCACTTCACCGGGTCCTCCTCGCAGGGATTCCCCGTGCACCACTTACTGTCACTGTTCACAGTCCACTACGTCACTACTGTGACGACACGACACGCGTCGCGGCTATGACGTCACGACGTACGACACTATGACGTCACGCACTACACTGACACTATGACGTCACGTACTACACCGACACTATGACGTCACGCACTACACTGACACTAGTCTACTCACTGTTCCACTCTTAGCACTTTTCTCTTCACTAGTACTTTTCCACTTTTACTTTTCTTCCTTTTGTTTCGCACTGTTCACTGTTAAATCAGATACTGCCGCCAGTCGAAATTCGCCGCCTTTTTATATCCCGCAGAACATTCCGGAATACCCTTTTTCGATCTTCTTTTCTTTACTCGATTGTTTCCCTCCAGATAGTTCTAACCCCGCGTTCCTTTTTCGAAACCGATCGAAGACACGCCCACTTTTCTGGTTCTTTTCAAATATTCGTAATTTCGCCTCCTTTCTCGAAGTTCCTAGACACGTTCACCTTTTTGTCCCTTTTTAAATATTCCTTCTCTCTCTTCCTTCTAGAACATTTCTAAAAACACTAAAATCTAGAAATATTTTTGGCTCGGATCAGATTCGAACCGTCACCCCCCAGCATGGGAGGCGGACCCTTAGACCGTAAGACCACGGCGATTGTTAATACACCCTCCGAATTTTTGAATGCCTTCTTACGTCTAACGTTTGACAGCGTTCGTGACAATATGTTTTTTCTAAGGTTTTTTCTATCTATAGAATCTTAGATTTATGGACTTCATAGTAAAGTAAGTAATTACCTTCATTCGTGTGATCAGAATCCAGTCGTGGTAGAATCTTCGCGAAAATAAAGAATGCATACTAAAGTCCTATGATAAAGTTCCGTTTCAATTGTGTCTAACTCTGAGGGCATTTGCTAATTATATCCCATGCGCCATTCCCTTAGCTTATGTCGCTCTAGTTAACGACAAGCTTGCAAAGCAGTGCATTGAACAGTCAGTGGTTCAGTTAGATAAACCGATGAATGCACCTCCACCCACACTGCAATGTCTGGACCTACCTAGGTACATGTATATCTGAAACAGCAATGACCTTGTAGTTGTGTATGTCGTTAAAGTAGGCCACCCGTGTATCCCGCCGGTTCGAGGCCATCCGTAGCGATAAACGTCCACTAACTGCACTGCGGCCAAGAGCAAAACCATTCTGAAGTGCTGCATTTTTGTGTTTTGGCCCAAGTCACTAGTTCAATAACTTTGCATACAGCAAAGAATTACTTCAGCTTGTAAGTATATTTTATAACAAGCTGTTGCCCGTTACATCATTAGTACGATATTCAAGATATAAAAAAAAAGTAAACTTTGCTTTTGAGCTTGCCTTCAAGTTTTCGTCAAGGTGAGCTTAAAGAACACTTGAGATCGCTTTTAATACGATTTAAGATGCTACAATCAACGTGGTCTCCGTTTGCGATGGCCTATTAGAAAATTTTCTGATAATTGTATAGTATTTTGTTCCGTTTCCAAGATTTCCATGGTTTTGTTGTGTCGCTAATGCTTAACAGATGCGCCAAGCCGTTAGCGTAGTTTTATTGGTGCACTGTGTTTGAAATATGGTGAGAGGATGGTAAAGGAACGTGACTCGAATTTTGAGCTCTGAAATAATGCGATTGGAAAGAAATTCCATTCGAGCCCTTTGAGACAAAACTATTTGATCAACATTGTATTCAAAGTTTCAAGTTAGATCTTCTGTAAACATAAAAGTACTTCACTGGTATGTCATCGCCCAGCATAAACTTGCTTTTTATTGTTTTTGGCATACATTTTTCTAGCAGCCTATGGACACACTCTGCAATTAAAGCATTTGTTTCTTTAGAAGTTCACTGAGATCCGAAGGGATTTTCAACAGTCCCTACGAGACTTATTTTCAATTAGGTTAACTGCCTCCGTGGTCTGGTCGTGGAGCATTGGCTCTCGATACGGAGGTCGTGGGTTCGATTCCCACGGGGGACACCTAGTGATATGTCACTTTGTGCGTTTTTCCCCAGTTGGTTAGGACATTGCAGGCTGAATCACCTGATTGTCTGAAAAGAAAAGTGATTCCGTGCTTCGGATGGCACGTTAAGCCGTTGGTCCCGGCTACTATCTCTAGTGGTAGTAGTCGTTACATAAAAACCACGTCAGAGGCCGAAAGGCGGTCTGAAAAAACTCTGACACCAGGGCTCTGCCCACACGATAAGAAGAATTAGGTTGTCAAAACTATATAAAACGAAGACACTAAAAGCTGACACACTGTTTCTACAAAGTTAGCCAAAGCTTTCTAAGTGGATTAGGTCCCAAAATAACGGCCCACCTAAGTTAATTGCTACAGCCCAAATCTCCCCGATTCCACACTATATTGACTACCAGCATAACCCTTTTGGAAAACCAATACTTTGGCTTCAAACATCATCTCTGTAACCAATTGACCTTAAAGCTATCATTATGACATCCGTGGTTCTTGGGAAAGGAGTAGAATCAACAAAGGTATTCCAGCTCTAATAAAAAGAACTAGTTCCGGGTAGAGCGGAAACCGGAAATCCGGCGGTGGGGCTGTCCGGAAAGCAGACGATCGGTCCATAATGAGCGGTCCAGAGGGATGAAAGAAACCTACCGATGGAATGAATCGGACGGTGTCAAATTGGTCAATGAAGACTTCGATTTACTGCAGATTTAAAAATTACGATTCATATTTGATTTTCAACGCATTTACCTCCGTGGTCTACTGGTTAAGATTCGTGACACGGAGTTCGTGGATTCGATTCCCACGGGGGACACCTAGTGATTATGTCACTTTGTACGTTCTTTCCCAGTTGGTTAGGACAATGCAGGCTGAATCAGCTGATTGTCTGAAAAAGAAAGATGATTCAGTGCTTCGGATGGGACGTTAAGCCGTTGATCCCGGCTACTCTATCTGGTGGTAGTAGTCGTTACATAAAAACCACGTCAGAGGCCGTAAGGCGGTCTGAAAAAACTCTGACACCAGGGCTTGCTGCCCACATGATAAGAAGAAGAAGAACGCAAATAGCCAGCTCTCGTAGACTTTCAGTTATGTTTTGTGTATCGAGCAGAAAATATATTTCCTGGGTGATATGGATAGTATATAACTCTTTAGCCCCATGAATGCATGCTCAATACTATATTCTTCGAGGGGGTTAGTCGGAGATATTCTATTAGGACAAGGTTCCATATTTTACTCGGATTGCCAAAACTCTGCTCTGTGTTTCAGTGACAGGTAGTGAGCACGTTTCATAGAGAGCATGCATATGCTTATCAGAGATATTTTGAAAAATCAGAACGTCTACGTTCCACTAGTAGTACCGAAACTCTGTCCATTGTGACGGGGAGTGAGCCCTTCGCCGTCGCTTTCATAGAGAGTGTGTGTGTAGTGTGTACGATATAGGTACGTCTCGAAATTGAAGCGTACAGGCCCTGTACCCGAACCGGACTTTCGATGTTCGATATATCGCTACTATTTCGGTCCGCACTTCATTGTAATAGAGTTGAAATTGGAACGAAAACGTTCACGCAATTGCGAGGTTCGAATGTGCGGGTAGAGGCCCAGGTTTCCGCTTCCTTTAACGAAACGCCAGTTACAATACTTTATCGATTTACGACAGACTTTTTATTACTGACATAAAAAACGGCGAAATTTTTATGTTAATGTAAAAATCACAAGTGCACAAAACGACAGACCGTTAAACGGATTTTGGAAACAAACGAGATCCCACAACCATGTTCCATGTTCTTTGAGAAAAGATTTCAAACATGTTCACAATTTGAATAGCACGTCAAAGCTAGCTTTGTTAGTCTAATAACGTTAGTAATAAGAAGTTCTAGCGCAGTCTACAATATAATTAGGTCCTTTTTTCTCTTTACTTTCATCTGCATGGCCTTAGTGATCTTAGCCAAGCACGTAGTAGCTTAGTTGGCTCTTGCACCTACTAATTCGAATTAGCTTGGCACCTGTCAAACAGGACAATCCCTTTCCCTCTTACCTACTTTAGCACGTGAGCGAAAGACAGCGCTACTGGATACCTAGGCCTACCTCAAGAATCGCCACAACGACCGGTCCTGCTCTGCCCTCATCCAACGGGTCCCCACCGTCTTCACTAAATCGTCGTCCAGTGGAAGCTTTGAGATATGCTAAGTAAGGAACGAGTAGTAGTTGCACAAATAATGTTACAAATTGGCATTTGTACAACCCGACACATTTGAATCTCTAGCAAGAAGTGATAATACGAATTCCTCGTTCTGATTTCCTTTCACTCACAGATGATTGATATCCTGACGCTAGAGAGGCGCAGAACATGATATGTTAGTGTTACTAATGTTCCTGAACTTTCTGAGTTATAATAAATAATGTAACGGAACTAAAGTACAGAATAATATGAGCAAATGTGGATTTGAAAGTGGGTAGTTCAGTAAGATGAGAAAAAGAAGTAAGGCGATTGTGAATTGATTAGCAGATCAATCCAAAGTACTGCAAGCCATAGACAAAATAAATAAGCCATGAAATCAACGGAAACAAAAATAATATCTCTAACAGGAAAACGATCTTTCATAAAATTGGCAACACTTCAACTTTATAATAGTTACCCGAACAATCGAATCAGTTTTCGAATTGTTTCGAACATTTCCCAATCGTCTAAATAGTTTCAAGTATACTTCAAACAAACCCTTAGGCGTTTCCGAGGGAAAATGAAATTAATTTTCCGGCAGTGTGAGGACAGGCAACCCTGCGGAGACGACACTGCGTGAAATGATTGATGGGCGAACGGATTCCAACTCAGGGTGATTTGTTCCCGGAGATCTACCAACGTTAGTGTCAACAACTTCCGCGTTCTCAGACTTGTACGGGAGACGAGAGGACACAATGCGACGTACTTTGATCTTTGAAAATAGATGAGTAATAAAACGATTGTACCTAGTTGCTACTATAAATAGCTCGCGATGGAAATCATAACTGTTTCGTGTCTTTCGTAACTACTAAAACAACCTACTTTAGTAGCCATTAAAGGAAATCGCAATCGAAATCTCTTCACCACGATGGCAAGTCAAACTTAATGATATGGCTATCGAGTTAAGAAAATCGTTATGAAATCTGAAATTTATTTCATAGGTCACTCCACGATATCAGCATCGCAGTGAGTCACAAAGCGTGGATCAACCAAGGATATATTAACACTAATACAGTCGCAGGATAATCTAACTCCCAAAACACATGTAAGCCACAATCATCACAGCACATAAGAAACCACTTGTCACCCGCCGAGGGTCACAAAACTCCACATAAAATGTTCAATGCTGAGCTCCAGTGGCCTAGTTGGCGCGACTCGTCGGCTCTCGAACACGGAGTCGTGACGTCAGTCGGCCCCGTGCACTTGCACTATACTGCTCATCCAAACCCCCTGACAAGACTTTTCCGCCTAGGTAGTTAGGACAAAAATGGCATGATTCGCGAGACTTCGTATTTGGAACAAGCACTAATGGGCGACCTGGGGCTGGGACTCTTATGACGTGTGGGAGGCTTAATCTTTTGTGAAGCCGCGTCTCCTTGTTCCACATTTTGAAGTTTTGTCGCATGGATGCGCTAAAATTTTAGGAAAAGGGCGAATGAATGTTGTTGCTGAAGTTATCTTATTTTCGTTTCACAATTGCTTCCAGTGATTGTTCAATCGGGTTCAGGGAGTAGGTAAGGCGAATTATTGATGAAAAAACCATGTTGAATGTCTCTCAAATTATAAAGCGTAGCTAATGAAACACAAAGTGCAACGAACGAATTATCGTTTTTTTGCTTCAACTAACCGTCGTCGAAGCGGTCGTAGCCGCTTTCAATAACGAAAGCACTTTATTAAAGAACTGAACTCTCCGATGAAGTTTTTATCTCGATTATCGATGATTTATGAGGCTTGAGGACATTAATAACGTTCCCTCCTTACTTATTAAAAGCGGCTTGGCTGACAGCTATTAAGGCGGAAGATAAACAGGAATTTGCGTAGTTGAGTAGCCCGTGGCTGTATAGGTGAAACTTTGAAGCTAAATCCTTGCCTTGCTGCAAACAACGGGGCTTCTCTGTGCTAAAATTACACTGCATAAATGTTTAACATGTTCTGAAGTGGGATTTGATAGTTACTACTACACGGTATGTTCTAATAGTGCTTACGAAAGATTGCTTGTAGTATGATTATAGGTTCTAAATAGTTCGGTAGAGCACGAGGATCCTGTTTAGAATTGAAAATTAAGTTGAATAAGCCCGCACTCTGGTGTTAAAATACCTGGTTATTGTTTGGCAATATCCCCAATCCATCGTTACCATCGAAATAATATCGATTTTTCTCCAACCCGAAGCCCAAGTATCAAGATTGGTTGAAATGTAAACATTAATTTTCGTATCAAAAAGACCCATCTTTCGACAGCTGAGTGGCAAACTGAAGGGCTTTTAATTCCACCTCATAATGTGTAACAAAGAACCGCGAAACATAAAGGGATGTTGGCCTTATTTCACGGATTCGGGAAGTGACCAAGCGTTTTTGAGTTTAATTCGTCTTGAGCTTTCTCTCAGCATATTTCTTTGCTTTGCTTGCTTTACCAGTGTTTTTGTTTCGTAAAGAATTGTAATACATTAATTGCGTTGCATTTGGTTTTGGAGACAGGAGGCCTTTGCCCTGCAGTGGGACTCTTACCGGCTATAGCTTTTGGTGTTTTTAGTAATCAGTTCTTTTAGTTTGTCATAGTTGAATGTATCCATTTGATGTGAGTCATTCATAATTTTGTTTTTGATTGTTAAAAATGTGATCAGCTGAAACAAGCATAGATGCAAACAGAACAAAAAATATAGGGTGAAATTGATATCATTAGCATCCTTATAAACTAAGAGTCTACCCATCAAACTGTACAACTTTTACTATGGGAGCAAACCGATCGAAGCAAAAAAAAAATCTGCTGTTGCATACATTTGAGTAGAGTAGGCACTGTGGTTTAGTATGGGACAGCTGATGTTTTGGTTGCTCCGATCGGTTTGCTCCAATAGTACAAGTTATTCAGTTTGATGGGTTGGGATGGGAAAAATGATTCCGTGCTTCGGATGGCACGTTAAGCCGTTGGTCCCGGCTACTATCTCTGGTGGTAGTAGTCGTTACACAAAAACCACGTCAGAGGCCGTAAGGCGGTCTGAAAAATCTCTGACACCAGGGCCTGCCAGGAAGAAGTTTGATGGGTAGACTCTTAGTTTAAAAGGATGCTAATGTAATGATATCGATTTACCCTGTAGTTCGGGAAACAGTTGGGGGGACCAATTCCAGCAAAGCAGTGCCAGATTCAGTATTTCAGTGGGAATTATGATAATAATGACCTTTTAGGTACGGAAAGATACATGACCTTCCAAAACTATTATCAGAAGCTTATCCTTGAGGACTACAATTACTTAATCTACCATTAAACGGATAAAACTGAACTCTGAAGCCTTTCGATTCCCCTGATATTCATTCAAGAGCGTCCTACAAATAAATTGACAATCAATTTTTCCGCGACAAATTCAATCGCCTCGTAGCCCAAGGAGCCCTTACAACACAATTAGAAGTAAAGGACACGGAATTCGTCCCGGTTCGATTGATTTCTTAGTCACAGCCTTCGGACCTGTAATTAAGGTCATATTCAACGGTTTATTGTTCAATGACGACAAAATAGCGTTGTCAATTGTGAATTACAACCTTTTTTTATTTATTAACTAGCGGCCCGTCCCGGCTTCGCACGGGTGGACGTCTAATCTTTTCTAGCAATAAATATAGCCTATGTTACTCAGGGTGAATGCAGCTTTCTAATGGTGAAAGAATTTTTTAAATCGGCCCAGTACTTTTTGAGCCTATTCATTACAAACATACAAACATACAAAAATAGGTACAAATCTTTCCTCTTTATAATATTAGTGTAGATGAAAGTAAAATTTTATTACCTTTTAGGGTTCCTTACGTAAAGGGGGCCCACGGGACCCTATTAATAACCATATTTTGGATTTGCTAACAAAATATAATAAAAAAAACTAAATGTAAAAAAAATTAAGGGCCACACAGAAACGTGTTTTTTTCCAGATTTTTTGTTTTTGCTCTATCGTGAAAACGGAATACATACGAGTAGGTATAATCGTCAAACATGGTGTGATTACTGATTATAGAGGATACTCTGCAGTAAAATAAAAAATTAAAAAAACAGTGTGTCGGGCTTGCACTAAAAAATCTGGAGTAAACATTTTTTTTAATAAATTTGGTTAGTACGGATACGGAACCGGTGCGCGAATCCGACACGCACTTGGCCGGTTTTTGGCGTTAATGTCGAGACGGCCTTCAATTTGACTAAAAGTATTATTCTCTAGAGTTATTATTTTAAGTACCTACCCTAATATTTTTGTGAGCAAATTATAATCAAACAAAAGTGCTTGAGACGAAATAAGAGAATACATTTTTTTTCATTATAGAGACATTGAGATAAAGTCTACAAAGACAAAAAGGAAAATAAATAGTTGGGTCTCGCGAATTAGTTAGATTGCCCGGACTACGGTCGGTCGGTACCAAATCTAAATTGCTTCAGCGATAGGTATCGTTAAGCGAAACTTCTTAATTGCGCTCCGCTTTACGAAACAATATCCTAATTGCCTGTTACGGCTATAGCAGTAGAAAATTGCTATTTAAAATATGCATAGGATTTGCCCGATAGCTTGGTTTGCGGTGAACCTGCCAGCGAAGCTGAGGATCGCGGGTTCAAATCATGCAAGGGACATATATGATCAAATAGTATGTTCGTATGTACAGTCACCAGCATATATATCGTAGCAAATAAGTTCGTCAAATATTTCTAAGCAGTTCTAATTTTCAATAATTCTTTACTCATAACCAATCAAAAATATAGGAACGCCTAGAACATCAAATATATCTACGCAGTCAGGGTAGTCATAAACATCTGCACTGGTAGCATGCACACCCGCGATAGCCGTGATACGGCTTCATCACATCTTTTATCTCGTTCTTTTGCGCGCGAAGGAACGAGATAAAACACATGATAAAGCCGTATCACGGCTATCGCGGGTGTGCATGCTACCAGTGCTGAACAGTCTCGGAAAAAACCTTTACTCCGTTGTTTTACATTTTAATTTAAAATAACATTGTAAAGTAATTATTGAAAATTCGCTGTTCAGATATTTATGAAAAATACACGTTTAGATATAATTGGTAACATTTACTGTAAATAATTTAATGAAAATTAGCACTGCTCAGAAATATTTGGATATATCTGATGGCGACTGTACTACATATACACTCATGACGTCATGACCATAATTCCTTTTGGGTTGGATTGTGATAATTAGAGGAAAACACGCTAATGATTTCAATCGCATCTTCTTCTTCTTTTCGTGTCAATAGTTCTTCAATGGTGTTTTTATATTTTACTAGTCAGGTGTTTGGCTAGCCTGACAGCATCAGGTGAAGCTGTGTTTGAATCCTCTCTCGTACAGATGTTGGGGCACAGCGGACATACAACGTGTTAATGAATTAACGCAAAACTAGAAAGTAGTTTGTTTAGAATCGAGAGCAGAATCGAATTATCATGGTTTCAACATAGGTAATTTTTTTCAAAATGTTAAATAATTTTTTTGCAAAAAATAAAATTTACTGAATCTGATGACAACCCACCGCACGGGCACACTCACCTTACTTACTACCAAAACAAGATTATAAAAATGTATCCATGAGTACGTTAGCGCTTTATTTCAGTGCTGAAATGATAATAAATCATTTTTGCCTCAAAACTTAAAATGCGAATAACTTTAAATTTTAATTATAAAAATAATGAAATTATTGTTGCAATCTAATTATTTTGTTATAAATCAGTTGGGGTGTATGAGATTTTGCGCTAATTCATTAACACGTTGTATATTCAATATTATATTCAATCGCATTACCCGCTACTTCATCCAAGTACCTAATGAAAACAAAAATTAGTTCAAAGAAAACTCTTGCATGTTATCAATTTAATAATCGTAGTTTTCGACTATAAGTACATAGTTTATATCCAGCGAACTTGATATTTAGTAGTACATTTATACCGTTATCTAGAAACCATAAGACAACCTAAATCCTATCATGTTGATCGGCTTACCATTAGCCTCGCTAACCGCAATGCAAGTCTAGCCAGACTATTACCAATCTACCTTACAACTAAATCTTAATCCATGCCTATTATAATATCAGGTGTTGCTAATGCGCGTCTAATTGGCCGTAAATGATCTACGATATAAACTGCAAGAGAACTCGGAGTGAAGAAGTTATAAAATAAGTGGTAAAATATGTCTGAACGTTCTGTTTAAGTGCTATTTCTTATTTTAAAAGAATAGAGGATATTCTTACAGTACTATTTAGTCAAAGCACCAGTCTAATCTATTTAGTTATAACACCTGCCTGTAACTACTTAGAGCGCTTAGGGCTCTTACAGACGAGCGACACTTTGCTGTCGAGGTGGTCGCCCGACGGTCGCGCTACCCTCCGCGACACCCGGCGACCGCAAAGTGTCGCTCGTCTATGAGAGCGCTTACCGACGAGTGACACTTTGCGGTCGCCGGGTGTCGCGGAGGGTCGCGCGACCGTAAAGTGTATGAGCCCGACGCTCTGCGACGCACCGCGACAGCAAAGTGTCGCTCGTCTGTAAGAGCCCTTATATCTCAGAAATAAAAATATCTTTAAGTTCATAGATTTGAAACAGTTCGGATTTTGTTGTATTCTTAGATTGTTATTCTTTCGCTTTCTAAAAATTCGTAGATTCGACAAAAACAATACTTTAGCGGAAATGGTCGAAAAACAACGAAGCCCGAACGGTTCCGAAGATTGCACCTATTGTAAACCAATTGTAAACTACGAAACAAGTGGTCATACGAGTAACTCTTTAACGAGGACCTTTCTTTAGCTGAAGCTGATAATAAAACATTGTGCACAATAAGGCAAAAGCCATACGAGTATAAAAACATTATAATAAACAAGAAAGTAAAGCTAAAGCAATGTAGTTAAATATGAAAAAGTAAGCAAGACAACCTCCATACATCTTCCATACATCTCTGCTAAACTAGAAGACACCGCGAATTGTACAGAAAGAACTCGGCAGATCGTAAATTGAGGGAAAAATGTACCGTTCATATAATATGGAGAATGCTAGTATGATTGGAGTGAAGTGCATTTAGGGTTGCCACGTGGTAATACATATCAAGATCAACATTAAACGAGACTGTTTAGTTTATTAGATTCAACGGTGTTATTTAAAATTTTGCTTGATTTGCTCATTTAGAAACCTTACTAAAAGGTTTGTTACATACATAAAAAATTTGTTACACCCTTTCCATTCCATTCGCTTATTTTCTCGGTGACATTGCATCATGTAACATTTTTCGCAGATAAAACATAATTTTTTGAAATGAATTACCTAATTAACACCATAAGAATTTAAGAATAAAGTTATTACTGACATACGAGAAATATCAGACTACATTATTCTAAAACTAAAATCGTTATATTGTTAGGTTCAAAGACAAAGTCAACATAATTTATTCAATATAGGAGCTTGAAGCACACTTTACTTCCGCTTCGAGTTCGACTGCCAAATCGCCAGTCAACAATAAAATCTTGACATGATATTTTACTAACATTGGATGATTGAATAGGTAGCCTACATAAAAATGATATTAGTAAGCTTAGACCAAAGTAAAATGAATCCTTACGCAAACATTTCAAACCAGAAAAATGAGGCAAAGCAATTGACAGTTTTACTTCGAATTTGTACCGAGATGACAGACCAAGTACCCTAGTTTGTATTGAGGTGCCCTAGTTTTCCTATCCATTCATTTTACTTTGATCTAAGTTAGTAAGTAGTAGTAGAGTAGGATTCGTCATAATAGCTTACAAATACAATTTTATTTAACGTTCTGACACCAAGTAGTTATCACTGGAGCAATCGTCAGTAGGTACCTACTACCTACTCTCTTTCCTGCGTGTGCCATAAAAGCTTGTAATACAATATCATAATAAAGGGTAAAAAGGACAAGTATTTGGTAGTGGCACCCCTAAGTGCACTTACGTCTGACATACGTGCGCACACGTTCACTCGTTCACGCAGATCTCAAGGCGTGACTGTTATCATTTTATTCCTGGAAGCTTACCTCCGAAGAAGGAATGAGAGCATTCCCACGCTGCATTTCCTATTTAATTTTTGCAAAATTGCACGTTTAAAATCTGATACTATCCCTGTTGTTTTGAATATCATTCATCTGGGTAGAAGTGCAATGGTATTGTACTGATTTGCGTGTAAAGGATAGTAATAGAAATGTTGAGAGGTCTATCAATGATAAGTCCTGCAGTACGCCCGGATGTTTCTTTCAGACGTGCGTGCTGCATGCGACATTATGCGATCTATGATAAACTCTTCAAAGAAGCATGAATAGCAGTTTTATGATTAGAACTAAATTACACCCTACATCCTATATCTACATCATCATCAGCATTATACAGGGTGTAAAATTAAATGCGTTACATATCGAAGGGGGTGCTTCAGATTCAGACCATCAAACTAAACAACTTTCACTATGGCGCCAACTAAACGACACTTAAATGTAAGGGACAGCTGATGTTTATATCGCGACTAAGTTGTTCAGTTTGATAGTCTGCAGCACCCCAATTGATATGTAACGTATTTAAAACATCCTGTATAAGGCCATGCAGCCCGCAGGCCTCCTATTACCACCAATAAGGGCGAGAAAGAGAAGGCTATAGTTAATCACCCCTGGACCCTAGAATGCCACTAAAAATATTTCCCCACCATACAAGCTCTTTGCAAGTCGGCATAAAATTAAACAGAACCGCAAAGAATGCCCACAATAGTTTAATAAAATCTGCGAGTAAACAAACACGGCTAGGAAATAATCGGAATTCCGCGCGGGTGGAAGCTGAGAGCATTCGTTTGTCGTCCCCGAGCCGTCTACAAAAACACCGCCCTTGAATACCGAGCGGTTCAATGCCGTTAGTGTGGCTGCCTTCACACCGGCACCGACACGAGCAGTACAAATACTGTCTTTAAAAACAGCCTCATCGTGGCCCGCTTCGCCAGGGTTTCGAACAAGGTAATCAAGGAGAGAACTCCATGGGGAGCAAGGAAATAGCCTCCCCGAGTCACGAAGCCTCAGTGCGTCTATGGCGTAACCTTGGCAGTCAGCCTCGATACGACTAATACTGACTGGCTAATCTTGCCACTACCAGTATGAGTAATTTTCATGCGATATGACTCATGCTGACACGAAAAGAAGACTCCTACTTGTAACTGCGATCCTCATTACATCTGCCAGGTCTGGAGATTATATAAGGAGGCTTATGTCCAACAGAACCGAACTTACAGAACGTGGCGGTCGATAACGAGCTGTTCAGCGTTTATGAATGTGGTCATTCATTCGTGTCTTGTTGTCATCTTAAAACATTTCACGCGTTAGTAACATAAGACTTCAGGCTGTTCCAGGTTCCCAAACACTACGCAAATGTACGCTTTAGCTCAATGTTGCCGCAATTTTAGCACATTTTTTTAGCTAATGCTGATGAAAATAAATACAAAATGGTGGAGCCTCGTGGCAAACTCTAAAACACCCTACCGACATGACCGCCTGGAGATTAAGTTGGCGGTTTTAAAAGAAGATGATTGAGTAAAACAATATCACTTAACACTTTCGCTGCTAAGCTCAATGATACTCGCGCAGTGCTAACACTGTGGAATGCTATACAATTCTGACTCACTGGGCGAGTCGGGCGCACTGCGGCTCTTTTGTCGCTGACCTACGACGTAGGTCATCAGCAGTTCTTTAAAGTGTTAATAATAGAGCACCAAAAACAAGACATTCGTTAAAGAAATAACTGAAACAAAAATCTCGATTGTTTTTCCAGTGCTACAAGTATTTATTTAATTTAGGAGTTATAATCTTCTGCATCCAGCGAACTATTAACGAGAGCAATGGTAACTTTGATTGAATACCAAATTGCCTATCTAAATTAATTTGATTCAATATTTTACCATTTGTGTTGTGAGGGCATGATTATGTTGGTCCAATGAACAAAGTAAACTTCCAGTTCATTGCATGGCTCCAGTCGTGCATGATGTTTTACCTGCAACAATTGAAATCAAATTAATTATTTATAAAATGATATTAAAATTAATAATAGTTGATCGATCTGATGGCAGCGCAAATATTTTATACATTTTTGAGGATTCAGTCTAAAATTGGTGTTCGGAAGGCAATATTAAAAAAAATAACGTGTTAGAAAGAGAGGCAACCACAAAACTAAATATTTTTATTATGTTTCTTAGAAGTGCACACTCATACCTCGTAACTCGTAAGAGCTTTAGCGCCCACATTTTAAAAATAAATAAATACCCATTGGAAATTCTATTCCAGCTTTCAGTATTTGTAATGTCGTCGAGTACGTTCGAAAACGGATCGCAGCCCGATATGAAATTGAGACGTGAACGCAATACGAGCGAGACTGAATGCAAGAGTACGGAGTACGGGCGTTTTTGAACGTGCACCGCACTTATTACGGGCATTCTGAACTGTCAAAAGAGAAAACATTTTTAAAATCGTAGATTAAAATCGATAAATCTTTTTAGTAGAGATTTTAGATTTTAGATTTACCTTTGCCCAACAATGGGACAAAATAGGTTAAAAAAAAAAAAAAATCTTTTTCAAGGCCAGGCTATACAGAGGCGGTACCGGGAGCGGAACAGGGCGGGCGGCGGAGCGGGATTTTTTGTAATGTTAGAATTTGTATGTCAAACAGAAATCCGGGCTAGGAGTGGCGCGGTGCGGAGCGGTACCAGGCTGAACGCTATGATATAAGTATGATATGACAAACAGGCGGCCGCGGACTGCGATGTAGTGCGGGTAGTCAATGCGAGGTGCGACACAGAGCGGGAGCGGGCGCATCGCCGTTGCGTCGGGACTCGGGAGGCGGGCCGCCAATCTCGCACTGGACCCTGGCAGGCCCCGGAACGCATTCGCTTCCCGCAGGTCGGCCCCCGGACCGCTTTCCCGCAATCTCGTCTCTGTGTGGCCTGGCCTTTAGGAGTAGCTTGGCAAGTCTGTTTCCAGGCGGTCATGTCGGTAGGGTGTTTTAGAGTTTGCCACGAGGCTCCACCATTTTGTATTTATTTTCATCAGCATTAGCTAAAAAAATGTGGTAAAATTGCGGCAACATTGAGCTAAAATACGCAGAGAAAGCGAGGAAGGTCTCTACATTTTTTTCACTTGCGTATGCTAGAGTGAATGCAAGGCAATTTTGTCTGTTGACAAATCTCAAGCAAACATTTATCAAACATAATGAACTTAGCACCTAACCTTCGAGCAAACAAAACTACTAATGCATACAATGCAGTATGTAGAAGTGCGTTGTTTGCGCTGCATTCTGCAGTCGGGTGTAGGGTTACCAGATGTACGGATTCGTCTGAACGTGGTAGGCTTGTTAGGCTTTCGTCTGGATTCGACATGCACTTTAATCCTGTCGGGTCCTTTTTGTTCCACTAATTTTAATATAATTACCACTAGTTTTAATTTTAAGCTTGATGGCAAAGGAAAACTTAGTGAGGAAACCTGTTCGTTCTTAGGAAATCAGAAAGACGAGAAAAAAGAAGACAGCAAAACCACTTCACCAATCTTCGTCTAAAGAGCGTTTCACTTAAATGATCGGTGACATTTTTGGCACCATTAATTATTTGTTGTTAATCAACAGTAGGTAAAATTCGGCTCTAATATTGATAATAAAAGCTCAGTGTTCAATGTTCGTAACATCTTAAAAACTTACTCGAGGTTCTGACACTTTACGTAGTCGTAGAAAATACGTAACATACTTAAAATAATTTCCCAACCATAATGTTTAGATTTTAAGATAATGTTGTGCGCAGTTGTTATTGAGAGGCAATGTTAGCCTTATTCTAGATATAATATTTGTATAGCATATGTTTTATATTGTCTTTTGTTACTGTGCCTATTAAAATAAAATAAAATAAAACCTAGAAACTTACAACCAATAAAATAAACAATCTACTATGAATCGTGAGATGTGCAAGTTCGTCATGAAAATATATACAATATATGAGACTATAGAACTCCGCTGGGAGACGTTGTGATAAAAACCTGTAGTTTTGTCACACAAATTTTTAAACATTAAATAAGTGGTAACCCTAGTTGAACAGTACGAAGTT
This sequence comes from Agonopterix subpropinquella, assembly GCA_922987775.1. NCBI lineage: Eukaryota > Metazoa > Arthropoda > Insecta > Lepidoptera > Depressariidae > Agonopterix > Agonopterix subpropinquella. Next base: position 15,027,143 of record OV277709.1, on the reverse strand, counting down.
ACGAAGCGTACTATGCATAGCAAACATGGCTCATCGCCGAGATAAATGGGCCAAGCAAAACATGCATCCATTGCTCTCCGCATAGGTAATATATTAGGGTATCCAAGCTGGGTTAGCTGGCTTTATGTCATGCGATATGATGCCTGCAGCGCTGTCATATGCAAGTAGCGAAGAAGCGCTGAGTTTACTAAGAATTTTATTTATATTTAGATGTAAAATTCTTCTACCCGTTGAAAGAACTTTTGCCTGCCCTATGCTGCGTTGTCTATTTACAATGTGAGTAAAGGCTTCGTTAAAATGAGAATTCATGAAACGAAAGCGAAAACCTTTAAAGGTTAAGTTGTAAACTATGGAATTATCTGCGAGGTGTCACGTCCGGCAGAACAGCTGCGGAACGGTAGCTGCGGTTCCATAGTTAAAGTTGTTCAGTTTGGTGTACGTAAAGCTTTTAAAATTACACCCTGTATAAAGGTGATTAGATCAAGCGACGAAAGCGCTAAGTTATTAACTCTGGCTATCTGTCTTGGAAACTAGGATACAAGGAAAGCAATATACCACTAAGCCACTAACATGGTTTAAATTAACATCTGTTTATATCTCACAAAGATTTATTGGTAGTTAGTTTGATATATAATAAATATCGGGGACATCGACACACAGCTTATCTAGTCTCAATCGATATTCCAGAATATATTGCCTAAGCTTATCTGGTGTGGTCTCAATAGAAATGACAGAATATCATAATCTTGTTACGATATAATCAGCCAAAAAGTTGGTTGAGTACTCGTCATAGCAATCCAAAGCATCATAATCACCCTATGTCCCACTGAAGGGCACAGGCTTACACTCAAGGAGTGTGTATGGGCATTCGTGGCGCACTAGCGAATTCCACCACATCAGGGGCAGTTACCATAGACTGCATGGAAGACATAATTATAGAGGGTGTTAACCAAAATGCATTACATACTTTAGGGGGTGCTTTAGACATCAAAATAGTGAAGAAAGATGTTAGTTGATCCCACATTGACTTATTTTAGTTTGTTAGTCAATGGTTGTTCTGTAGATAATGTCGAAGGCAGTACCCAAATATTTATAGAACAGCATTTTTTTTTTATCACAATTTCAATGTTGATCTCATTATCTCATAATAAAAGTTCTTTAGTTTCATGGTTTGAATGAAGTACTAAAGGTTTTAACGCATTTAACTTTACATTCTATATAATAAGTACGGCTAGCAGTAGCATGCCAAGCACGATAAAGCGGCCAAACGAGAAAACAGTAATTCGCGCTCGCATATCTACGCGAAGGTCGGGAAGCAACAAAGACAAAGGTGCGTCTCGATTTTTTTCGTTTTCTCGGGTGTGGCATACTAGGCTCACAGGAGAGCAACGGTATCTGCAAAGTTTCCACTCAGGAAGTATCAAGATCCAGTGGCAATGGAGACATCAAACGCAACCACCGTACTAAATAGCTGGTCGAACTCAAATTGATCGGTTCGAATCGCGCTAACGGGCAGCCCGAACGGCCATTAGAGCAGTTTCTATTAGAGACCTGAAGGCTGGTGGAACAAACTAACGGTTGGTCGTCCAGCCGACGCGACGTCCCGCGCCGTTACTGTGAATCTGAGAGTGGAAGCGATAGGAGATTAACTTTAGGCTGAATGAGGCGTTTCCGTAAAAAAAAAAATATGCTTTTGAAAATAAGCTTATCAACCAAATAAAGTCTGTTAGCTTGTTATGGAGCTCTCTAATAAACGGAGGATATTCCCTAAATTACCAAACCGGTACGGTAGAGACCTGAAACCTGGGCCTCAATTGCGCTATTTTATACGGTTTCACCGTTCGGACGGAACGTTTTTGGTGTTGGTTTAGCTGATCTAAAAATGCTATCGCGTTATTTTTTTCTGAACGGTTAAATCGCACAATACAGAAAATTCGATCGAACGGACATCAAACGTTACGCCAACGTATCTTCCGAAATAAAGCTAAATCGTTACCGTTAATATAATTTGCGCGATATGAATTGTGCATAACGTAACGTTTTTAGTTGTGGTTTTGTTTTGGTAGTATCGTTCAAAATTAGCACGACTGACCCCCTGTAGTGTGAGAGATGCGTTCATATAACCTTAAATAGCTTAAATCTTAAATAGCTCTATGGGTAATAATGGATTATCCATTATAATTATAACCCATAGAGCTATTTAAGAGTGATAACTAAACAGAACCATTCATCCAAACATTGGCATTTAAATATGAATATGATTATATTATACTCACCAAGAAGCTAAAATCCAAAATAGATTGAACCGTAGCCCAATAGGTTACGGTTACGGCTACGGCAACCGTAGCCCAATGGACTACGGTCTCACCCTAATGAGACGGCACTTACCGTTTCATCATCCTAGGTAGCTTTTTTGGACTTCACTTTATTTACTCATGTCATGGCGCAATCTCCATCTTGGATTTAAGCTTCTTGATATTGATACTGGCCAAATCTCGATACACCACGTCGCATCCACTACCTAAGTTGGTATAGCATATAGTAGTATCCTGCAAAATTCTTGATAAATGGGGATGGGGGTAAGGGTAAGGGGACTGCGTTTTCATCCACAAATTCTGTTCTGCGCAGTCAAGGCTTCAATATGTTTTCCGGCCAGTATACCCACATTCCCCTAGCTAATCGCTACAGCCTACAACTTAAGGCACGCCTCACACACGATTTCCGATACGGCCGTAACGGTCGGCATCGGCCTTAGCAGTTAACTTTAACGATACAGATTCCGGCTGCAAAGATGGCCACCTATATAGACTGCTATTAACCTAGCTCACATATTTATTATTGAACTGAACCATACCTTACGGAAAGCTAAAAATTTACTTGGTAATTTTTGGATCACTGCCCAAACTTTCAGGGGTGGTACAGACGATAAAACTGGACAACTTTTACTATAGGAGAAACATTTAAATAGCAAGAAAAATATCAGTTGTTCCAATCAATCATAGTAATCATATTATCAAGCAGGAGACTATACATACAGAGTGTAACAAAACACCCTAGTAATAGCTGTCCCATACATTTGAGTCGAATTGGTACTGCAGTTTTGTATGGGACAGCAGATTTTTTTTTCTCGATGTTGGCCCCATAGTGAAATTTGTTCAGTTTGATGGTCTGAAGCACCCCCTTAAGTATTACTAGTAATTTTTATATCACTGCGGATAACTTCAGCATATATTCTACTCATCAAACTGAACAACTTTCACTTTGAAGCCACCTTCGAAATCGCGAAAAAAAAATCTGCTGTCCTATACATTTGAGTAGAATTGGTACTGCATGGTACTGCAGTTTTCAGTTCAGCCACATCCATGCTGACTCTTACAAATGAGTTTTTCGGAATTTATGTACGATTTGTAACACTAATAGCTTTTCGGTGATGGAATACATCGTGAGGAAACCTGCATGCTTCAATTTCGAGTTATGTATTGCACCCACCTTCCATTATAAGTAGCTTTGGGCTCACTGCGACTGGACCGAGCTTCGGTACTAGTAGTGAAACGTGGATATTCTGAGTTTCTAAAATATCTCTAACTGACCCCCTCGGGGAATATTGTAGTGAGCATATGCAATATTTAAAATCGCTTGGATATCAATAAAGACCTTGCAGCAAGGTTCAATTTTCGCGTTATGTGTGCGCGTGACGTAGGTATGCGTTCTAGCCCTAAGATGTTTTTATATGTAGATGCGTAGCCCGCGCTCCAAAATGGTAATAAAAAAGCAAGGTAATTGCCCGGCTTTCACGTAGTCACGCGCCGTCTAGTGTACGGACTACACGTCACTTTATCGCGCCATTTTAAAGTGCAGTGATGTTAGCGTATGACGCGTCTATTTGTAAAACGTCATTGTTCTAGCCTACGTTCCAGCAACCCATTTGTAATAGTAACGTCAGGCAAATAGCGTGACGTAAGCGACACGTGACACAACCAGTGCTGCCTTCGCCTGAAAAAACATTTCAAATGAACTTCATTATTTTGTGGAAAACAAAACCCAACAATAATTTAATTAGTTCGCAAATAACGAACAAACTGGAACTTCGTTAAAACAGTAATTTTGTTCGCAAATTTTAATTTTAACTAACTTTTTATGGTTGACAATGAAAATAAGTTTAATTACTAAGTTAATTCTTTCGCAAATAAAAAAAGGGTATTAAGGGTACTCCCAGTTTTATCTCTGTCACCCCTGGTAGGTAGGGTTGCCAGCGGTCGTCTACCTAATGTTTCAAGATAATCTGGGATTCTAATCACAGACAAAAGAATTAACACAATAATATACCATATTTGAATACCGTTGAATATTTGGCCTAAAAAGTTCAATCGGTTTACTTTTTTCATGTTCCTTACCAAAATTGCCAAACGGAACACTTATTTGATATTGAAACGAATGATAACGAATCGTAGTATGATTTGATGTAGTGATCGAATCTTCTTTCTTATCGTGTGGGCAGACCCCTGGTGTCAGAGTTTTTTCAGACCGCCTTACGGCCTCTGACGTGGTGTTTATGTAACGACTACTACCACCAGAGACAGTAGCCGGGACCAACGGCTTAACGTGCCATTCGAAGCACGGAATCATTTTTCTTTTCAGACAATCAGGTGATTCAACCTGCAATGTCCTAACCAACGATCGAATGATTTAATCATAGATTTAATGACGTTTTTTTATTTTTATCGATTCTATCTAGCTTTAATCGAAATACGATTCGCCGATGCTACTACGTTTCGTTGGAGATCAATTTGTGGACTGTCGAGTTGCTGACCACGTAACTGATCGAATGTTAATTTAGGCAAAGATTGGGTCGATACAGTTGCTTAAGAGGATATACAATACACCCAATCAGGGCGCCCAAGCGTACTGCTTAGAAACGAAGTTTCGACCTATTTTCAATATGTTTTTAAAAATTGAATTTAATCGGTTAATAGGACGAAGTTTCGTTTGTGTGGAGCGCGCTGCAAAATCTAAACCTACTCTTAACGGCACAATTACGCCAAACCGACAGCCCTAGCATATCTCCTTGTTCGTCGTACTCGTCTCGTAGTCGTAGTCGTACAGTTGATTAAAGAAATTAATTGTTTATCGTCGCCGAGGTCGCGTGACCAGAATATTTCCAGGCTTCTTGCTCGAGAAGACGCCCTAAGTATTAACTCGAAGGAAACTTCCGACTAGGGATGTTACAGGGCTCCGTATACATAACCGAACTAGCTTCGGATATTATTTGGAATTGTGCAGGTTCTAGACTCTGAATAAACCAAACGGAAACGCAACCGATTTGCTAAAAGTGAGCCTTGCAGCTGTTAGTAGTAGCGATGATACTGACCACACCGAAGGGGATTATAGTAGTGCGTTTGTGATGTTGTTTTTTTATGTTTAACATGACATATCACGGGGGTCATCATATACAGGGTGTATATGATGACCCCCGTCGCATTACTGTATCCATGATACTGAACAACTTTCCCAAAGAAACTTCTATAAGTTTCTTTGGGAAAGTTGTTCAGCGCAAAAATAAATTTTTGCGTCTTTCCATTTCATGCAAAAGTTCGATCAGCTGATTGCATTTAGTATGGAAAGTTCAACATTTTTTTTTCTTCAAATTTCCTATATGTTTCTTCGGAAAATTTGATCAGTATCATGGGTATTGTACCCACCCTTTAAAATAATTACCCTTTAAAGCGGGCATGTCAAACATGCGGCCCGGGCTGCACTTTCTTGCGGCCCGATCCAAATTTAAGAACAGCCTCCTGATACAGCCCGAAAGCGTTCAGATGATGATTATTATGTGAAAAATTTCCAGCTCGCTTCGCTCACTCACTTTTTTTATATTTTATGCGGAGTAGAGGCAAAGTCTAGTCTTTCCATGCCTTACCTTAAATCAGTTTTAGCTACGGCCTTGATTTAGATGCAGTTTGGAAGTTGATTTCTTCACATAGAATTACCGGAATAAACATTCCAGGGAAGATATTTTTTTTCTACAATTAAATAAACGATTAACTGTCCTTTTCTATGACCGTTACAATTTTCTCTTAGTTCGTTGCGGCCCGCTGATTGTACTATCATTAACATTATGTATTTGGCCCACCAATGACTTTGAGTTTGACATGCCTGTGAGGGGACTTGCTACAGATGTCAGCACCCACAAGTTATAGCAAAGATGCCAACAGATGGCGATACCGTCGCTCTCGGAAATATGCTCCATACAAAGACAACATTCATCGTAAATACGTAACTCGTAACCTACTACACATAAGTTTCACAATCGAATGCGAGACATAAATCGCGCAAGAGTAATAATCACAGAGATTCGATATATATACAAGGTTCAACTAAGAACTGTCGGACCACGGCCGGTCCCCAGGCTTCACACATAGCCTGGTGGAAGATCTTCCCTTTTCAATGGAGGAACATTCCCAGTAGCACCTCCATACTTGCTTTAAAGTAATGCAACTATTTACCTGTATGCTCGCGACTATATTCCCCCTTTCGGTAATAAGATAAATTCTAATAGCATATTCACATTTAACTAACAGTGCATTTTAGTAATTTGCCTAGCAAATAAGGACACAACACAATCAAAGAAAATTTTATTGTTGATTCAAAACGTAACATTAGTACCTAATACAGTTTTAAAATATGATGTTCTACTAAAAAACAAGATTGCTAATGTATTTTGACAATATTTAAAAAGTCCGTAACCTCATCTCTTAGTGCCAAGTCTGAAGGAAGCGTCAACGTAATTAAGTTGGCAAGTAAAAGTTTACTTTGAACGACGCCTTATATTCCTCTACTCGACTCTACCAGCTTCGTGTTTATTCAAAATTTCAAACTGTGACGTCATGTCCCAACGTGGACTTTCAGCTGAAATAATGACGACGATGACATTGCAGTTCGTCTTGGCGAGAACGCAAAAACTTAAATCAATAATTAATGAAAGATAAATGTCTTTACTCCTAAGATTGATCCACTGTTAGACTCATCATCATCATCATCTCAGCCGATGGACGTCCACTGCTGGACATAGGCCTCCCCCAAGGATCGCCATAACGACCGGTCCTGCGCTGCCCTCATCTAACGGGTTCCCGTCGCCTTCACCAGGTCGTCGGTCCACCATCTAGCTTCTTAATATGCTGAGACTTTTTTAAGGGGATGATCAGACCATCGAACTGAACAACTTTCTACATGGGAGCAACATCGAAATCGCGAAAAAAAAGTCAGCTGTCCCATACATTTGGCTCAAGTAGGTTTGCAGTTTTGAATGGAACAGGCAACAGCTGATTTTTTTTCGCGATTTCGAGGTTGGTGCCATAGTGAAAGTTGTTCAGTTTGATGGTCTGATCATCCCCTAAGAAAAGTGTCAGCATATTAAGAAGGACCCTATATGTGTCGAAGATCTATTGTAACTATTTGTAACCCATGAAGCAATAACCTTAAATAATATATATGAGTCTACGAGCTTTTACCCGCGACTTCGTCCGCATAAATTATATACCAGATTTTAAGTCAGATGATAAGCTATCAAACAAAAAAAGTTTCATCAAAATCGGTTCAGTAGTTTTTGCGTGATACTCGAACAAACAAACACCCAAACAAACAAACAAACAAACAAACGAACAAACAAACAAACAAACATACAAACAGACAGACAAAAAATCCAAAAATTGGTGATTTGGAATCAGGGACATCTAAAAATCATATCGTAATCTTTTTTTTGTAAATATCTTCCATGTACAGACACACTTCTGTTACAGTTTTATAATAGTTTAGATATTATAAAACCGACTGGAACAAAATCTCTAAACTTCCTAAAACTCGTTTCTCATACAAACTCCCACACGACAAGCAAATTTTACACTTATGGCAAAAACAAAAACAGAACTTATTATCGGGGGACTTCTTAAATAGAATGAACTGTAGTTCAACTTACGGTATTAACTTAATAAACAAGACACTTTACTCCTTCGCGAACAAAATGAAGGGAAATGTCCTGAGATTTTGTCAAAGAAGAACAATAATGAGACGAGAATAGAGAAGTTTTGCGATATCACCTACGAGGGAGTACTGGAGGTGTTTTTGCGGATCCGGCCTTAAGTATAATACTCGTATAGGGAAATTCAACGTTAATCTATGGTTCTTTAACTTTTAAGACTGCAAACTTTTTCTTCCAAAAATTTAGGTCACGCGTATCTACAGGGTGAAATTGATATCATTAGCATCCTTTTAAACTAAGAGTCTACCCATCATACTGAACAACTTTTACTATGGGAGCAAACCGATCGGAGCAACTAAAAAATCTGCTGTCCCATACTAAACTGCAATGCCTACTCGACTCAAATCTATGCAACAGCAGTTTTCTTTTTTGCTCCGATCGGTTTGCTCCCATAGTAAAAGTTGTTCAGTTTGACGGGTAGACTCTTAGTTTAAAAGGATGCTAATGATATCAATTTCACCCTGTATAAGACACACTGGGTGACGGTAGACAATTCAATTACTTTAATCGGAGACTTTACTTACCTACTTATAATTCTGAACAACATTCATACAACCGTACCATTCAGGATCAGCGATTGCATTTAGTATGGAATTTCTAAATTAGTTTTTGCTGATTTCCTATACAGGGTGTAAGAAAAAGTATCATTAACCGTTAAACCACATACTCTACCCATCAAACTGAACAACTTTTACTCTGGGAGCAAACCTGTCAGAACAAAAAAACAATCAGCTGACCCATACGTTTGAATCGAGTAGGTATTGCATTTTAGTATAGGACAGATGATATACGAGGTGAAATTGATATCATTAGCATCCTTTTAAACTAAGAATCTACCCATCGAACTGAACAACTTTTACTACGGAAGAAAACCAATCGGAGCAATAAAAAAATCTGCTGTTGCATACATTTATTTTGAGTCGCGAACTCTCGCGTCGACATTGCAGTTTAGTATGGAACAGCTGATTTTCTATTTGCTCCGATCGGTTTGCTCCCATAGTAAAAGTTGTTCAGTTTGATGGGTAGACTCTTAGTTTAAAAGGATGCTAATGATATCAATTTCACCCTGTATATATTTTTTTAAACTAAAAAATGCTTTGAATGTTTAAATAAAATATAGCATCCAGCTCTTTTGACATTTGAATTATATTTAGAAAGAATTTCAGTACCTAATTGAATACAAAGGAACTGTCTTTTCGCCGGGCATATTTACTACAAGGGGAAACAAGAACAAGGACTATCACTGTCACAAACTGAGCGTTGGCAGCGCTTTGAATCTCTTGTCCTTAGACGCTATAACATTGTGGGGTAAAATACAGCGCTAGAAAAAAACCGCTGCACATCCCTTCATTTTTATACGGTCGTAATTCCGGTCCCTTTAGCAAGTGAACAGAGTGGCTTTATTCACGTATTTGGCTCGGTCCTTATTGTACTTTTTCGTATCTTTGTGTTCCGTTGTTCATATTCATCGTTGCGTCACATTTTTTGCAACATTTCTGAGCTTAAAGTGAGGAGTTGAGATAAAAGGGGGAGTTGAAAGAGAATAATAATATTGTTGAAAGCGAATGTGAAACTGTTTGAACTGGAGTCTTCATTTATTTATCTAGCGTGTTCTGTATCCCACAGTCAGTCCCACTGTTGAGTAAAAGTCGCCTCTTGCATAAAGAGGACACCCGTCTTCCTCCAATTTATTATTATTATTATATCAGCCGTCATTGTCCCTGATTCCAAATCACCAATTTTTGGATTTTTTGTCGGTCTGTTTGTTTGTTTGTGTGTTTGTTTGTTCGAGCATCACGCAAAAACTACTGAACCGATTTTGATGAAACTTTTTTGTTTGATAGCTTATGATCTGACTTAAAATCTGGTATATAATTGGTGCGGACGAAGTCGCGGGTTAACGCTAGTAATCAATAAAAACAAAGTCCGTTACATCTTTATAACTCTACAAAAAATTTAAACTTAACTCAGTTTTTAACCGACTTCAAAAAAGGAGGAGGTTTCTCAGTTCGACCGTATATATATATTTTTTTTTTTTATGTGTGTTCGCGGATAACTTCGTCGTTTATGAACCGATTTTGATGATTCTTTTTTTGTTGGAAAGGAGATGTCCCGAGGGTGGTACCATGATAAGGAAACCAGGATCTGATGATGGCATCCCAGAGAAATCGAGGGGAACCTTCGAAAATCGTACTGCCGACTAGTGCGTTTTTTAATTTAAAGCACTCCTATTAAATCGAACTAATGAATTCACCACTGAAAATTGTGAAATAAACTAAATTTTTACAAAAAATTAAAACCGCCTTCAAAAAAACTAAAAAGTTAAAAAATAATATTGCAGCCAATGACTTTTTCGTTCGCATCATAAGAACATTAATTTGTTTTATAGAAGTCGGTGTCAAGCCAAGCCAAAAAATGCAAGTCATGTCGCGAATCGTACCGGCTTGACAGCGACATCAATAAAACAAATTAATGTTCTTATGATGCGAACGAAAAAGTCATTGGCTGCAATATTATTTTTTAACTTTTTAGTTTTTTTGAAGGCGGTATTAATTTTTTGTAAAAATTTTGTTTTACATCACAAAAATACTTGCTTTATTTGTCTTCTTAAACTTCATATCAAACGAGAACCGTCTCAAGAGCAAAACTGCAGTCTAGTCGGAAAGAACGCATCGCCTGGTTTGTCTTGATCACTAGACGGTACCAAAGCTCACTTAATCCAATCCCATTTCCCGGAGAACGGGTAATTTCTATCTAGAAGTGGGTAAATATCCAATTTAAAGAGCGGATAAAATCACAAGCATGTGATATTTTAGTTGCGAACTAGTTTGAAGTTCAATTTCGATACTCAGCTCCCATTTGTTACAGTAGAATGGTTTTTAAAAGTTTTCTCTACTTGTATAATGTTAATGGCTGGCTATCCAGGGTGTAACAAAACACCCTAGTAATACTTAAGGGGGTGCTTCAGACCATCAATCTGAACAACTTTCACTATGGAGCCAACTTCGAAATCGCGAAAAAAATACACGATCTGATACCACCGTCTCCCTTTCATCTGCGGGGGACGAGACGCAGACTGGGTTTCCACCCCTATGTCGTTGACCTACCAGCAATTCGCACGAAGAAGTTTGCTTCTTCTTTTATAATGCGCACGGCTAAGGAGTGGAATGCCCTGCCTGCGGACCTGTTCCCTGAGCAATACAACCTGGGCCTCTTCAAGGCGAGAGTGAATAGGCATCTTTCTAGGTAAGCATGCTACATCTTCGGCCTCATCATCACTCAACATCAGGTGAGATTGGGGTCAAATGCTTACCTATCACACATAAAAAAAAAAAAAAAAAAAAAAAAAAAAAAAAATCTGCTGTCCCATACATTTTAGTCGAGACGGCACAGCAGTTTTGTATGAGACAGCAGATTTTTTTCTGAAATAAAATAAAATGAATAAAATAAACCTAGTATAGCCTGTATACATGGTGAAATTGATATCTAATGATAAAAAGGATAGGAAGGAATGAGGAAGGAGGAAGGAAGTTTAAAAGGATGCTAATGCATCCTTTTAAACTTCCTTCCTACTAAGAGTCTACATCAAACTGAACAACTTTCACTATGGGAGCAAACCGATCGGTCCAAAAAAAATATCTGCTGTTGCATATACAGGGTGTCCCAGAAATGGTGAATCAAACTGCTATGGGAGGCAGCTTGACTAATGTCCTATCCATAAAAAATATTAAAAAAAATAAAACGCACATGACCATAAAAAAAAAAGAATATCCAAAAAAACGGGAAAATCATCAAATTTTTCTAAGTTTCCAGCTCTAATTATCGCGTTTTGGGATAATTTGTAATTTTTTTCTGCCAATATTAATTGTTAGAGGTTGCTTCGACTGATTGTTAACATTTTACAAAAAAAAATGTCTGCACTTCGAGCACAGACCACTTAGTTTAATTGTTTTTTCTGAACCGAAAAATTTTCTTGCTATTTTAACCAGCTGTAGTATAAAAAAAAAGTATGGGACTTGTGCGGCAAACTACTTCAAAAAGTTGCCTATTTAATGACGATTTTAAAATGATACGAATCACTGAATTTACTTTACAAAATTGGGAGATATTAATTTTCTTGTGTGCTAGGGTGAAATTTGTGCAATTTATTCTTTACTTTTTAATTCATTTTCCACTTCTAATCCGTTGCTTCTAAGGTTAGAATTGGCTAAAAAAGTTGTTTCAATACCCGGTAGTAATGGCACGGTTTTTTAGAATCCCGGTTTTTCAAAATCCCGGTGTTTTAAAATCCCGGTTGTTTAAAATCCCGGTTTTTTTAGGAATCCCGGTTTTTTTTAAATTCCCGGTTTTTTGGGAATCCCGGTGTTTTAAAATCCCGGTTTTTTGGGAATCCCGGTTTTTTGGGAATCCTGGTGTTTTAAAATCCCGGTTTTTTAAATTCCCAGTTTTTTGGGAATCCCGGGAATTTAAAAAACCGGGATTCTTAAAAAAACTGGATTTTAAACAAACGGGATTTAAAAAAAATCGGGTTTTTAAAACACCGGGATTTTGAAAAACCGGGATTCTAAAAAACCGTGCCATTACTACCGGGTATTGAAACAACTTTTTTAGCCAATTCTAACCTTAGAAGCAACGGATTAGAAGTGGAAAATGAATTAAAAAGTAAAGAATAAATTGCACAAATTTCACCCTAGCACACAAGAAAATTAATATCTCCCAATTTTGTAAAGTAAATTCAGTGATTCGTATCATTTTAAAATCGTCATTAAATAGGCAACTTTTTGAAGTAGTTTGCCGCACAAGTCCCATACATTTTTTTTATACTACAGCTGGTTAAAATAGCAAGAAAATTTTTCGGTTCAGAAAAAACAATTAAACTAAGTGGTCTGTGCTCTAAGTGCAGACATTTTTTTTTGTAAAATGTTAACAATCAGTCGAAGCAACCTCTAACAATTAATATTGGCAGAAAAAAATTACAAATTATCCCAAAACGCGATAATTAGAGCTGGAAACTTAGAAAAATTTGATGATTTTCCCGTTTTTTTGGATATTCTTTTTTTTTTATGGTCATGTGCGTTTTATTTTTTTTAATATTTTTTATGGATAGGACATTAGTCAAGCTGCCTCCCATAGCATTTTGATTCACCATTTCTGGGACACCCTGTATTTGAGTCGAGTAGGCGTTGCAGTTTAGTATGTGACAGCTGATTATTTTTTTTTGCTCAGATCGGTTTGCTCCCATAGTGAAAGTTGTTCAGTTTGATGGGTAGACTCTTAGTTTAAAAGGATGCTAATGATATCAATTTCACCCTGTATACTTACATGTTTCGCACGATCACGATTCAATTTACCCAGAATCGACATAATAACCATCTCAGTAATTTACTTTAAACATAATAATGCCGAAGCTAAGTACATGCATATCACGAACAATTATCAATTTAATTCACTTTGCACGTTAGTCATAAGTCTGTCTTAAACTAAAATGTAATACCTACTCGATTCAAACGTATGGGTCAGCTGATTGTTTTTTTGTTCTGACGGGTTTGCTCCCAGAGTAAAAGTTGTTCAATTTGATGGGTAGAGCATGTGGTTTAAAGTTTAATGATACTTTTCCTTACATCCTGTATAGTAGGTACCAATAGGAAATCAGCAAAAACAAATTTTGACATTCCATACTAAATGCAATCGCTGATCGTACGTCTATGGTACGGTTTAAACAAATTAATTGCTATACCTACTACTTTTCTGAGGCAATAATTTTTCCAGTTGTGTTCCATAGCCAATTTTGCGGCCCTACCTAACCATTGTTTCTCATACATTATTCAAATGGCTGCGGGTAAATAATGCCCGCTTGTCTGTTTGTTAACGGATTTCACTACATTTTGTATGCTTGTATTTACATTTATTACTTACAATTTAGTTGTGATGCGAAAGTCGTTAGAAAGAAAACGACATACACAGGGAAACGTTTGGTTTCTTTTTTTTTCGAGATTTTATCGTTTACGTAATCGGGACAATCAGAATTAGACAAATACAAATAACATAGGTGAAACTATTGACTTACACTATGAAATCTATTCGCTGACTTGATCAATCAAAATGCGATCAACTGAGCTATTAGGCAGTCGGGCGGGATCACTGAAAAAAATGCGAGCCTACTAAGACTCTTAATTAGCACTAAAATAATTGAAATGACGTTATGATTGTTTACTAAAAACAAAAGATGGTTAGTTGTAACAACAAGCCGAATTCGTTTAACAAAGTTCTCTTAGTCGGAGAAGTCATGATGTTGACGGAGCCATGATGTTGGTTGAAGTAAAAAAATTTTTTTTTCAGTACGATGAGACTTGTCAAAAATTCGAAATTGTTAATATTAGTGTCGCTAGATTAATATCCAAGAACATACAATAAAGCAGTAACTTGCGACTCGAAATAACAAATTTAAAAACCCCCTACGCTAAAAACAAACATTTAAGTCCCCGACACATTAATTGACCTAAAATATCTTAAAGAGAGTTAAAAAGTAAAATATACATTTGCTTACATCAAAAATAATAGGAGACCGAATTATTTTTCACTTTTTAAATGTTTGTTTGTAGCGTAGCGGGTTTTTTAAATTTGTTATTTAATGTTTTTTCGTAATTTTTTAAGTTACTAGGAATATGCTAAACCGATTTTCATGAAACAAAGCTAAGAACACTCCCACAAAAATTAACTTTCTGTTAAAAAAACCCACCCATTTTGGCGCTACGATGCCAGTGCCATCGACAGACAGACAGACCGACATAGGCGTCAAACTTATAACACCTCTCTATTTGCGTCGGGGGTTAAAAATATAAAGAATAACTTTTGTTAGCATCACGTTAGCAGAAAAAACGAGAACTCGCTTTCAATACAAGCCATCAATTCGCCAGGACTCTGATAAATAATATACTTATTAGTTTTAGTTTACCGAGTCCAACCGCCAGTTCCGGCAATACTTACAGTATGCACATACATAATTAATATCCTATCCTACTGGGACATCGCTTCCCGTTTCCTAGTACGTAAACAGGTTAAATAAAATACTACTCTATGCGCATTAATGCAGTAAGTAGGCAATGAATAATGATCAAACTAGTTAGTTTTAAATTTATTATTCCCTATTTCAAGACGAAAGTTTTTGACCACCACCCCACCACAGAACACAACATTATTAACATAGAAAAGAAGCTTTTTTTTGTCCGTGACCTTTAGCGCGAGACCGACTCACACTTGGCCGGTTTTTAGTATTTGTTGTTATTCTGTAGAGTCTGCTCTATAATCACACTAAGTTTGACGCTTGTATGTATTATCGTTTTTACGACAGAGCGAGAAGAAAAAACGTTGATAAAAACCAGTTTCTTGTTGAGAACCCCCCTTAATTTTTAACTTGTATTATTATTTGTTAACAAATCCGCCGTAATAACGCATAATATGAGAAAATTTCAACTATCTAGCTATTACGGTTCAAAAGTTACAGCCCTAAATAGGTAGGACAGACGGACGGACTGACGGATGGACGGACAACGTAGGCTTAGTAATAGAGTCCCTTTTTCACCCTTTGGGTACGGAACCCTAAAAAGGCTGAAAGTCACCCAAAGGGCAATCAGAGAGGAAATAAAGAGATCCGCAGGAGAACCAGGGTAGCCGATATAGCCCGAAGAATTGCTAAACTAAAGTGGCAATGAGCTGAGCACATTGCCGATGGGGACGAAGAGTTCTCGAGTAACGACCGAGTACCGGCAGGCGCAGCATGCGTAGGCTGCCATGGCGTCATTCCTGGTGAAGGTAGTGGGCATCCGTTGGATGAGGGCAGCGCAGGACCGGTCGTTGTGGCGATATTAGTCTAAGAAGAGGCCTAATTTCGTACCTAAGTATCATTAAGTAACCCTTAAACCCTTGGTAGAGTATGTACTCTATCCATCAAACTGAAAAACTTTTACTATAGGACCAACTTGTTAGCGCAAATAAAAATCAGCTGTTCCATCCTAAACTGCAATGCCTACTCGACTCAAACGTACGGAACAGCCCTTTTTTTTCGCTGACTGGTTTGCTACCATAGTAAAAGTTTTTAATTTGATGGGTAGAGTATGTGGTTTAAAGGTTAATTATACTTTTCCTTTCATCCTGTATATGGAGGTTTTCAGTTGATTTTCTTACACGAGTTGTATTTGACTTTTCAACATCAACATTCAACAACAACATCACAAATGAATACCAAATGAATCTACAGATCCACAATGAATACGAAATGCAAATTGAGAGATCGAGTTTATCAAGCTGTTGCGTAATTGTAGCATAGACTCCGACTACCCCGAAGGGAAATACGTGGGTTTCTTCTAAATAAACAAAAACATAAGTCTAGCAAGAACGTTCAAACTAATTAATAAAACCGGTCAAGTGCGAGTCGGGCTGCTGGCGCACCGAGGGTTCCGTTCCACACCACCACAGAACATTATTAACTTAGAAAAAAAACTGGGACCTTTAGCGCGAGACCGACTCACACTTGGCCGGTTTTTAGTATTTGTTGTTATTCTGTAGAATTTGCTCTATAATCACAAAAAGTTTGAGGCTTGTATGTATTACAGTTTTCACGATAGAGCGTGAAGAAAAAACGTTGATAAAAACTAGTTTCTTGATGAGAACCCCCCTTAATTTTTATCTTTTTGTCATTTTTATTATTTGTTAACAAATCCGCCGTAATAACGCATAATCTGAAAAAATTTCAACTATCTAGCTATTACGGTTCAAAAGTTACAGCCCTAAATAGGTAGGACGGACGGACGGACGGACGGACGGACGGACAGACGAACAGACGGACAGACGGACAGACGGACAGACGGACAGACGGACAGACGGACAGTCGGACAGTCGGACAGACGGACAGACGGACAGACGGACAGACGGACGGACGGACGGACAACGTAGGTTTAGTAATAGGGTCCCGTTTTCACCCTTTGGTTACGGAACCCTAAACACATAAGTCTAGCAAGAACGTTCAAACTAATTAAAAACCGAGACAAAAACACGCCTACTATTTTTAACCCTACGCGAATATTCTTCCACGGCATTCCCTCGAGCGGCATAGCTATTAATTCTTTAATTAACCCTGCAGCGACGACGGGGCGCGAATTAGAAGAAATGGCGACAAGATAACTCTGCCGGTATCATTTGTCTCTGTTTCATGGAACCTGACTCCCGGGCGATAGAATAAAGGGGGAAAGTTAATTCAGGACTTGGCAATAAATGTTGGAAGTGTATGCTCTTGAAACAAGAATGTTAAATCAACGGATAAATACATTTCCCCACAAATGCGCCGACGACATCGATACGATGACGACAAATTCTAAACTTTTAAATTTTTACAACAAACCTTAAAATCTTGAATATTTATGACCTATCTTATCTACCTATTTTACTCAGAGTTCAATTCGAGCTTTCTCAATCTGTACACAATTTCATTGAAATCGATTTAGCTGTGAAAACGTAACACAGCCGTGTATAATGCAAACATGGTTTTGTTAATCAATTAATGTAAATAAAAAAATATATATATTTTCATTATGTGCTACAAAACAGTTTGCAAGACACTAAAGTTTTTTCATTCGAAAATGGGAGAAATAAATCAGATGAAACATCAAGAACTAGTATCTAAAGTCAAACACAACATTTTTATTCAAAATAATAGGTAGACAGACACACAGATAGCTTTCTGACGTCATTTTTGAGAGAAACTTTACAACACACGTCTTACGTCATATCTAAACTATTATAAAACTGTAACAGAAGCGTGTCTGTACATTGAAGATATTTACAAAAAAAATATTACGACATGGTTTTTACCTGTCCCTGATTACAAATCACCAATTTTTTGATTTTTGTCTGTCTGTTTGTTTGTTTATTTGTTTGTTTGTTTGGGTGTTTGTTTGTTCGAGTATCACGCAAAAACTACTAAACCGATTTTGATGAAACTTTTTTTGTTTGATAGCTTATCATCTGACTTAAAATCTGGTATATAATTTATACGGACGAAGTCGCGGGTAAAAGCTCGTAATTATTATAAACATAGTTGAAGCGTCTATAGCTAAATCAGAATCAACCAAAACTATCACTAAATGGACATTAAAAGTAAAACCACCGGTACACTATAACATAGGTACCTCAATAATAAAAACCATACCTATATTAGGGAATAAATGAACGAAACATTTAATTAACATGCAGCAGCCACCCTCGGGGTGTTTTACTCGATCGTAATTAGTAAAGGCAACCATCAAAGGGTTAAACTGATATATTTTGAAAACGTGTTTCATATTTCGAATTACCCTATTTGAAAAGTTAATATTTTAGGGGCTTCCAATTTGTTTTCGCATAATTTATGATATTAACAGTGTTACATGGATAGAAAAGCAGCTTCGGGATTAATTAATGTTCTTACATTTACAAATATTATTCTATGGTTACCACGCCGGACTGCCAAACCAGGGTCCTGGGTTCGAATCCCGGTTCGGTCATGGATGTTTATATGTTTGTGCCGTCGTTGTATGGTTTCCATAATAAACAGCCTATAAATAGTGCTTTCTTGGGATCATTACAATGTATGTGACTGTGAGCGTTATTTATATATTTATTTATTTATGGTCGTAATTTATTTACTGTATTGATTTTGAACAATTCGCTGACGAGTTTTAAAAGGGATCATCACAATGAACAATTTTCTGGTATTAACATCGAAATCGCGAAAAAAAATCTGCTGTTCCATACAAAACTGCCAAACTAAATATATGGGAGTTTTTTTCGCGAATTTGATGTTAGTCCCATGGAGAATGTTGTTCAGTTTGATGGTCTGATCCTCCCCTTAAAATAGTTTCAGCTAATTTTGTTCGACCTTATATTTACAAAACATTTATGAGATCATCATTATCTCCTTTTTACCCACGGACCTGAAAAAAAGAAGGACGTAATGTCACTCTAAAAAGAGGTCAAGCATGCAAGGCAGGGCCGGATTTAGCTGAGGGCAACAGGGGCTGTCGCCCCAGGCCTCCACAAAAGAGGGGCCACCACAATAGAGATTTCGAAAAAAAAAAACAAATTCAGACTAGGACTTAAACACTAGTAAACCACTTTTCCTTTACCATTTTATTTGGAAAATAATTTGGGGCCAGGGGGCCTCCACTCCTTTGTTTTTTCAATTTCGTTTGTTCTACAAGCGACCTACACTCACACAGACGCACCAGTTCTAGGCGCAGGTCCGACAAACCGCCGCCATTATGTACCGCGCGACAGGGCGACAGCACGCACACTCATATAAATGGGTGCTTCACTTTTGATCAGACGAGATTCCGTCCGTCTTTTTTTCAGGTCCGTGTTTTTACCATTGTTTGGGGTCGTCGCAATATGTCATCTTACATTCAATTTTATTAGCCGTCATTTCAGTGCTTACTTCTGTCTTACAAATATTATCTTCCACACAATCCATCTTTTCTTTTCTCTTCCTCAAAATAATGCAAGTCAACGACAAGCAAAAATTTAATCCAATGGTTGGCAAACTATCAAAGTTTTCGCTAACCCAACAAACTCAACGCGAACAAACTCCAAATATTATCCGATGCCCTAATTTCCAAGCTCCACTATTAACCCAATTATACGGCGTGTTCCGTCAATTCAACCCCCCGACCGGTCACGTGACACGACACGTGCATCGAAAATATAATCACCCTAACGACCGTATACACAAACACATGTTAGGAAATCTGTACGTTTGTTCTTGTTATACTATGTATATTACGCTGTTTGTGTTTGTGCTAACTATACAAGGTGTTACTTTATACAAATAAACATTTAAGGGGGTGGTTAAGACCATCAAACTGAACAACTTTGCCATAATCACCAAAATGCGATGCGTTTGCGATGTTCCATACTAAACTATCTTATTTGCTCTAGCAAATGACGTTCCAGAGTGACAGAAAAGGATGGAGCGACAGAAAAAGGCGATGCGATGCTGCCAGATGAGGTTCAACCCTAAGTATGTATGACTAGGGTGTTTTGTTACACCCTGTATAGATAGAAGATGTTCAGTTTGACGGTCTGATCATTGCTTATTTCATTTAATTAGTATACAGATCTCACGATGGAAATATGTCTCTGATCTGATCGCCCTGAAAGGAATTAGTTTGTAAAAGGAGAGAGTTTGTTTTTAGAAAACGGAACACGTTCCATCTTTAAATTCATCATCACAGGGGTGAAGTGACCCCTAACGTCATGCACAATTTAAAAAAAATTACAAACCTTCCCTTAATCTATTTCTATTTACAAAACGTTGCGGTAATTGAGGATTGACCCCAAGCGATGCGTCGAGTCGATCTCAATTTGTGAGATAAACGACCCAGATCTCGGCTTAGATCGGGAATAATCGGGATTGATCGGACGTTCCATTCACTCATTCGTTACTTCACTCCGAACTGAGAAAGATTATTGTATGAACTTAGCATTTATTGCAATAATTTTAAACATTTTAAAGTATTTAGTGGCTTATATCTAGAGGGCGTTGTTGCGGAGAGGTATGGAATTGACACTCAACCACCAGGGTCTGGGTTCGAATGCGCACGGACGTTATGCGATGTACCAATGAGTTTTTTAAACTTTTGTACGTAATAATACCACTAATACAGACTGCTCTCTAAAATTTTCAAAGTGGGAGAGTTTATGGAGGAGGAGATAACATTTTCATACAATTTGAGCTTCTTGGTCCGATACTACAATGTTGGGATAAACAGGGTGTAAGGGACAGCCCTCCGCAAACTGAAACGGTGAACTCAGACCACCGAACTGAACAACTTTCACTATGGAGCCTACCTCAGGAAACGCGAAAAAAATCTGCTGTCCCATACAAAACTGCTGTACCTATCCGACTCCCGAATGTATAAGACAGCTGATTGTTTTTCACGTTTCCTGAGATAGGAGCCTACACAGTGAAAGTTGTTCAGTTTGATGTTCCGAGTTCACCGTTTCAGTTTGTCAGAGGGCTGTCCCGGACACCCTGTATGTATTTCAAAAATATGGTTACGTTGGGACAGCAATAAGGTACCTAGCCATCTCCTTTTTAGGATTCCATAGCCAAAGGGTGCCAACGGGACCTTATTACTAAGCGTACACCACCAGTCCGTCTGTCAGTCTGTCTTACAGAATATGGTATAAAGTACTTTCTGACTACACTCTCAGGGAATCCAGTCGATAACTTATACTATGCTACCTATTCACTTTGATAAGATAAGATAAATATTTTTTATTTGCACACAAAGAAAATACAACTAAATTTTAAAATACTAATGAGGAGGGTACAAATTGTACCCTTGTAAAATTTAGCTGTATATTCGCTTTTTGTTCCAGACAACCATTGGATGGAAGAACTATTTACAGAGCCAAATGCTACAGCGGCGGCGGTGCACTATAAGCTATAAGGTACCTATGTACTTACCTGTCTACATAAATATAATATACGAGCTTTTACCCGCGACTTCGTCCGCATAAATTATATACCAGATTTTAAGTCACAAAAAAAGTTTCATCAAAATCGGTTCAGTAGTTTTTGCGTGATACTCGAACAAACAAACACCCAAACAAACAAACAAACAAACGAACAAACAAACAAACAAACAAACAAACAAACAAACAAACAGACTGACAAAAAATCCAAAAATTGGTGATTTGGAATCAGGGACATCTAAAAACCATATCGAATTTTTATTTTGTAAATATCTTCAATGTACAGACAAATTTCTGTTACAGTTTTATAATAGTTTAGATTAGATAGATACATACACACAAATATACATATATTCATACATATATAATTATGCTGTTAAATATAAAAAATAAAAATATAATAGTTAAAAAGGGCACATTGTAGTCAGAGAGATAGTGTTCTTAGAGCAGTCTTTTAAATACTGGTAGGGAAGGAGCTTTCCTAATAGACAGAGGTAGTTCACTCCATAAGCGTACAGACTGACCTGAAAAGGATTTGCCTTTAATTACAAAATCTCTGATTAAACAGACAAGACATGCATAAGCCCCAACATAAATCAAAACCAATTACAAATTCCAAACATCATCAAAGCAACGGGTGCACGCAGCAGCCACATCTGTCACCGTATCACTTAGCCAGCCAGCATTCCGAATGCATACGAATTGTGATATTATGCACCATTATAAGCATGTTTGTATCAAAATTATGCAGTCGAGTTATCTTCGAGTTTCGGGTGACTTGATGACTTTGTATAATAACGATGTTGATAGACTCGGATGAAGTTTGATTAAGATTAAGGAAGTTCAAGGGGAATACCTATAAAATTAGATCATCCATTCGTGTCAAAATAACTGTCATCTCTGTTCTTAGTTGTTACGAGCTTTTACCCGCGACTTCGTCCGCATAAATTATATACCAGATTTTAAGTCAGATGATAAGCTATCAAACAAAAAAAGTTTTATCAAAATCGGTTCAGTAGTTTTTGCGTGATACTCGAACAAACAAACACCCAAACAAACAAACAAACGAACAAACAAACAAACAGACAGACAAAAAATCCAAAAATTTGTGATTTGGAATCAGGGACGTGTAAAAACCATATCGTAATCTTTTTTTTTGTAAATATCTTCAATGTACAGACACACTTCTGTTACAGTTTTATAATAGTTTAGATAATGCGCGGCACCGACTCACACACTCTATTATTTGTTGTTATACTGTAGATGTAGAGTTTGCTCTATGATCACACCAAGTTTGACGCTTGTATGTAAATACCGTTTTTACGACAGAGAAGAAATTTTTTTGATAAAAACTAAGTTTCTTACTGCCCCCCCCTTAATGTTTTACTTTATGACATTTTTATTATTTGTTAGCAAATCTGCCTTAATAGTTAATAACGCACATTCTGTGAAATTTCATCTGTCTAGCTACTACGACGGTTTAAAACAGACAGACAAACGGACGGACGGTCAACGTAGGCTTAGTAATAGGATCCCGTTTTCACCCTTTGGGTTCGGAACCCCAAAAATGTGTCTTAGATGAAAGATTCCTATCTATTTACTGTTAATAAAGATTCCATTGAATAAAGTAGGTAACAATAATCAAAAGCCATTTTTATGAACAAATTGAGACATTAAACGATACAGAAGACGGCATCTAAAGAAACCGCCTAAACGGTAATAGTTAAGAGGAAAACAAAGCCCGATTCATCTCAGAGTACTTATCACTACCAGACTGTCCCTTTTACTTAGTCCCGCAGCTCAAGCCACATTCGTCTTTCTGTCCTACAACATAACGGTTTTAAAAAGGTGCTTCAAAGAGTAAAATTTGGTCTACAAAGGGGTTAAACATAAAGTCACAAGGGAAATAAAAAGTTATCGAGGCCTCACGATATGTCCTTTGACCAGCAATCACCAAAGAAACGGCAGATAAGAGTAACGTTCAAAGGGGTTTTTTGACAACAAGTTTTATGGAAAGCGTAAAAAAGCGGCAGAAACAATCCCGAGCAATTTTACGATACGCTTAGAGACAAGCACTGAGGCTGTATATCTTAAGGCTGCACCAAGCCTATTGTGCTGCCCCCAAACGCATTTTTTTCATTTAAACAACATTTCCAAAAAAACAAGAATGGCAAATTGTAGTCCTGATAGGCATTCAATTTATCGAAAATTTACTGATGATTATGTTTTATGCTTGTAGCAATTATCGTTAAAACCACAAAAAGTGTAAATTTTTGGCGGTTTTAAAGATAATAACTACAAACATTATTAAAACAAATCCGCAGTGACCCGATAAATTGAAAATCAGCAGCAATGTGACATTCTTGTTTTTTTTTTTATATTGTTGAATGGTTAAGAAATAAAAAAATAAAATTGGGGGCAGCACAATGGGCTCGGTGCAGCCTTAAACGGAGCTCAGAATAATGTTATTGAATTATCCATGTCATGTATGGCTTTGAAATGCTGAAAGTATAGACGTAAACAGGCTCTTGAAATATTAAGTGTAGACGTCTGGGTACAAATGAGTTCTCCGGGTTCCCAATTTCCCATGCTACATTAAATGTGAAATTTCTTGGGAAATGAATTCACCGGCGAAATTGTGTACTAACGTTTAGCTAGACATGATCCCAGTATAAGAGTTGGTACATGTACGGTAGTACCGGTGGTCCCTACTGGTAAGTAGGGACACTCCCTGGCACCCACCGATTTTTACCTCACCCCCTCTTGGAAGACGTTTGCAAGACGACAGGTAGGCCACGTTGTTCTCTCAATCCTTTTTATTTGTTTGTGCTAATGTCAAGCATTGTTTTAATGATAATAATAATACACTTCAGGACACAGGACACAAATAAGAGTGAGGAGAAGCAACCTATTCTCAATACTGGATTGTTGTGTAGCTATAGTAAAATATTTACTTTAAAAAAAGTTACACATTTGAATATAAACACTACAAAATAAGAACAAAATTATAAAAATCGGGAGTATCTTATCTTGTTGTGTGGGCTGGCAAGCCAGCAACACTTCGACCCAGTGGGATATTTTGTGTTAAAAAATCTGGTCTAAGTATCTCTAGTAACTGCAGCTATCACTAGGGTCGCCAACCCTACTATATAATATAGTATCCTACTATATTAGGGGCACTACTACTATAATTCTGAGAAAAATATATAGTTATATATTTTGATGAGCAAATAATTTATAGATAATTTAAATATATTGGTACTTAGGTCAAATAAAAACGACCAATAACATAACATTATTTTAACAATTTTCTTTCTCTTCATCACAATTTTCTACTAAATATAATACTGAAAAGTGACAACAAGTTTTCAAGTCAGATTTATCTACTTTTTTAGAAATTATATTATTTCTGTATCGAATCCAGCGACATAATTCTGCGTTTACAGGATGCATTATTTTCTATAACGAATACCAAATAGAGAAATGATTGTTCCCAGGGTTGGCATGATTAAAACAAGTTGTTTTAAAACACATGTTTAAATAAAACAGTGTTTAAAACAGTTTGAATTAAAACCGTGTTTTTTATATCGTGTTTAAAAACACAGATTAAAACAAGTTTTAAACAATGTATAAAACACTAAGAAAAAACAAGGTTTAAAACTACTTTTCATTGCGAATTAATGGAAATAAATGAAAATAAAACCGGCCAAGTGCGAGTCGGACTCGCGCACGAAGGGTTCCGTACCTCTATCGAGCAAAAACCGGCAAAAAAATCACGTTTGCTGTATGGGAGCCCCACTTAAATATTTATTTTATTCTGTTTTTAATATTTGTTCTTATAGCGGCAACAGAATTTGTGAAAATGTCAACTGTCTAGCTATCGCGATTCATGAGATACAGCCTGGTGACAGACAGACAGACAGTGGAGTCTTAGTAATAGGGTCCCGTTTTTACCCTTTGGGGGTAAAAACGGGACCCTATTACTGAATTCATTCATTCATTCATTCATTTATTTTCAGACTTCTTTTGTCCATATGTGTTAATAACAAAAATGCACTTATAATTATGTTAGTAGGCAGAATAACAATTCAAATAATATAATAATAATTACTATGACGAATTTGAAAATACCTAGTATAGAAATGAAATATTTTAGGTCTAATTGATTTGAAATTAATGGCCAAAAAGAAGAAAAAAACATAAAAAACAAAAAGAACACTTGTTTAAAAGAATTTGAACTGTTTGTTTTATGAAATTTAAAAAAAACTGTTTTTTTTCAACCCTGATTGTTCCTTAAAAATAAGAACTTGGTATTCAAACCAAAAAGTAGCAAAAAAAAATCATTTTGAAAAATTTAAATTAACGAATTCGAAAAATACTATATTTTTTCTTATTTTTCCCCGATCTACTATATTTTTTCGGGCACTGAAGCTTGAAATACTATATTTGGTCTAAAAAAAGTTGGCAACCCTAGCTATCACCTTAAAAATAATATACTTCAATCGTTTGTTATTTTAGGTACGCGTCTCTACCCTGCAATGCATTCTGGTCGTGAGTTAAAGTATTGTATGTGGTGTATATTGAGGGTAATACTTGATTATGTTTTTGTGATCAACCGCCATAATTAAATATAAATCAGTCTCGCATTTACGTGGTTTCATTTAATACCTAGATTCAGTCTTTCGTCTAAATACAGACTATTGGATTTGGTGCAACTGAAACAATTCAGTAAGGCATGCAAGTTCTCCTCGGATACGGTGCTCAAAGAAAACTTGCGCGACCAGTTCGTGTTCGGTTTACGGTGCGAGCGCACTCGTCAGCGTATCATGACGGAGAAGGAGGCCGAGCTGACGCTCGGTCTCTAGAGGCAGCTATGCGGGACTCGAGCTCGGCAGCGGGGGCCGGGCGGCCTCGCGACGGCGGCGGCGCCGGTGAGGGAGGCGTCGTGTGCGCGCTGGAGGCGCGCGGCGGCGCCGGCGGGCGCGAGCGCGCCGCTGCGCGACGCAGACCAGTGCCAATTCAATTAAGGTTACACCACACCACACCGCAGCACGTGTCGCATCGCATCCCCACGACACGCCAACATGCGACAGAGCAGCAGTCAAACCAAACAAGTGTAGAGTGAACTAAATTAGGCAATTAATCAGCAGAGGCAGTAATTACAGTTGCGCAAGCTACTGTCCACTGTCTGTCACACTCACGCGTGTTGTGTAAACACTCTTATGTGCTTTATTTATTAAGCTTTGCCTAGATCGAGCAAGAACCTTACAAAACTGACCTCGAAACTAAAAACACTGTCGAAAAACATTTATTTGCATTATAAATGTCCTGAAATTTCTACAATAAAGACAAATTTGTTTTGGTGATTATTATAAAATTGGCGAAAAAAAAAATTTTTTTAATGACAATCTTGAGTGGAGATACCTACTGAGATACAGTAAGTAGATACAAATACAAATACAGTAAGTAGTAAGTAGTGAAGTACAAATACAGTAGTAGTAAGTAGTGAAGTGAATGCCAAGTGTAGATGCGTTAGTTTTATTGCAAATCTTAATCTTTACAATTTGAATGTTTGGAATGTAGCAATAACATAAATGCAATGCAATTTTCCTATCTTATACAATGACATAAAAATCGTTTTAGGTCAAAGTTGCTACTTTTAATTTTCACGATACTTTTCCTCCAGGTGTTCTGAGTTGTCTGACTTACCCTGTATAGTTCAAATCCATTCAAGGAAGATAGTAAAAGTCTAGACTAGATAATTACTGGAACTTCATTCTTCGATAGAGAAAATAATCTGTGTGAGAGACAATGTCCAAGATATTCATTTATTATTTAATACCTTACCATCAGGAATTTTTGTCTCAATTTTCATTGTACACCAAACGAAACTTCGGCCGCACTCACAACACAAAGTGTGAAATTACCTGAAAAAGAAAAACTTTGTTAAAATAATACACAGCGAAAAGAATTGAAGGAAGAGACAAGGAAACAAGATAGAAGGAAGATCCGTGTAAATCCATATAAGGTAGGTAGGTAAGAGGAAATTGAAAACGTAAAGAGAAAACAATTTGTAGCGAAACGTTTTAGTTCTAAGTCCTTCCTTTTGTATCTAAAAGGTTTACTTTATTTAAACTGGACTTCGTCGCCGCGGATTCACTCGCGTGTTATTCGTTGATCGCAGTTACCTACCCATTAAAAATAATAATTAAGAAGTTATCGCTGAAATAACATTAGAGGTATCTCAAAAAGGACCAGCGATGGTCTACGTGGCACAGGCTTAGCAAGCCTGTCAAGGCCCAAAACCACAGATAATAATCTCAAAAAATCGCATTAAAAAAAAATTTGTATTCTAAAAAGTTTACATCAAAATAAAACCAACAGGTGGGTAGGTATCTAAGTAGACAGTAGTTTCGTATTGTCCGTCAAATGTTGTGTTAGCGCTTGTGTGTGTAAATTACATATACAACGTGTTAATGAATTAACGCAAAACTAGAAAGTAGTTTGTTTAGAATCGAGAGCAGAATCGAATTATCATGGTTTCAACATAGGTAATTTTTTTCAAAATATTAAATAATTTGTTTGCGAAATTTAAAAATTTCTGAACCCGATGTCAACCCACCGCACGGGCACACTCACCCTACTTACTACCAAAACAAGGTTATAAAAATGTATCCATGAGTACGTTAGCGCTTTCTTTCAGTGCTGAAATGATAACAAATCATTTTTACCTCAAAACTTAAAATCTGAATAACTTTAAATTTTAACTATCAAAATAATGAAATTATTGCTTCAGTTGCAATAATGCAATAAATGTCTAAATCTGTTGGGGTGTATGAGGTTTTGCGCTAATTCATTAACACGTTGTATACACATTTGCTGCTATTGTGTGTGTGTGGCTTGTTTGAAGCTACCACACTCTCGTGCACTCTGCTGTTCTAACCGTGTGTTATCCGGCTTCGAATAGCACCAACCCAGACGGGTGTCGTAAGAGATTAACTAATTCAATTAAATTCATTTATTTACAGTATTAAAGTTCTTATTACTCCTTCAGGCATGGTTAATATCACCGTATGGCTGCCGATTACAACCTCTGCATCTGACCTCTGTCATAGCGTATAAAAAAATTCATTAATTAATTAATTTTGCATTCTGTTCGTACCCTGCCTACAATATTATGAACTTAAAATAGTTACAAACCCGGTACAGTATTTAAATTAATGTACCTATTTTAATATCTGGGTACAGCCACTTAGCTTAACACTAACCGTGTTACTCAAAGACAGTAGAGTACATAAAAACAAAAACGAATAAGAAACAGAACATCTTAATAAAAACTTGGAGAAGTATTCCGCAACAGTACCCCGAGCGTTAAAATAAAAACCCTACAGAAGTTGCGCCTCCGGAGACTCGGTCGCTGAGTCAGTCGGTCGGTCGGTACTGCAATCAGCATTGAGTAGGATTGACCGTCTAAAAATAACCTTTATTCTATTCCAAAAGGACTACCTTAAAAACAAAATCATTGATTCCCGATAGTATCTTCTGAGACGCGAGTTTTACATCTTGACTTTCTTAGGACAAATAAAACAGAATAGAGACTTTTACTCAGAAGTATGATACTCAAAAAGGCGTCAAAACTTTTTGTTATTTATACAAGAAAAGCAACAGTAGCGACCCTAGCCGTGACCCAAATTTGGAGTTACTAGCTTTATAGACTGCTTATGCATACCCGACGACGATATCAGAGTTAATCTGACAGCTGGCGAAGTTAAATTTAAGAAATAAGTAAATAGATTTATGCATTGCCGCAATAATTTTCATTGCAGTCACGATGTAACGATGCAATTTAGGTAACTTTTCTTTCAAAAAACAAAAACCGGTACTTTGAAAGGCACAAACAGAAGTCAAAGCTCAAAGTTTTCCAATCACCGTATTTTGGAATACATTTGCGACTCCAAAAAGTGTTAATGAATGAAAAAGTGTATTTTTTTGTCTAGTAGATTTTAATTTTCAAGCGATTACTCTGCTAGGGCAAATTGAAAATTTATGGTACATACATAATAATACCTTTCGAGCTGATCAGAAACTTTGCTACAACCACCATCCATAGAGGCAATTTTAAACAATTAGTTTCAATCGACTTTACTATAAACTCAACAAACGAAGATAAAAAAGAAAACTAGCAAAAAAACTCGTATCCTACTAAAAATAGAATCAGTCTAGTCGTCAAATTAGAACATATGGCGTCTAATCAGGGTTGACCTGGATACGGCATTGTTTCACGAATGAGGGTAAGCAGAAAGCGACAACTAATTGTGCAGGGAGGTACTTATGCGCCTTGCGTGTGGGGAGTCAACTAGGGATGCATGGGAATGTGTAGGTCTGTTAGGTCTGTAGAGGAATGTTTTTGAAAGAATTTGTTGGGGAAAATAAGTATTGTTTAACAAAGAATTTACAAAGTATTATAAATGTACACCGAACCACGACCGAATCCATTGACATAAATATAATAGGTACAATAGATTACAAGTATCATAATATAAATGCTAAGCTTATGTAGGTAAAAACTTCTTGAATCTTGATTTTTTTAAACATTTTTTTTTAATGAAATATTGGTGTGCTTTAAATCATGTATGCATGTTGTTGGGTGGCACTAATACGTTGTATTTGATTAATTTTAGTCGTATTTGTTTTGTTTACTGTCAGCTAGTACGAAAAAAACATTTAAAAAAGTACAGACGAATTGAGAGAACCTCTTCCTTTTTTTTTAAAGTCAGTTAAAAAGAGCTCTCAAGGAGCTCTTTTCGTTCTGCCATTTTTGGAACATTGATTGTTTATTTCGTCTTTTAAAAATAAGATATTAGTAGCCGAACCGGAAAATCGTTTACATACCCAGAGAATCAAATCGATAACTGCATATTGGATATTTTGCGTTTTTAATAGGATCCTTAATAATATCGAACATCCACAGCTAGCAATATACCGTAAATTTTAAAAATAATAAATACAAAACACAATTCACAAACCAAACTGAATAATTCATGGATCCCCGACAACAGTGTCAACAAAAAACAACATTTTTCATCGACGAAGCAGAACTTGACGTAAAATATCGAATCGTACGTAATCCCAGTGCACAGGCGCTGATGGGATTCCGGACTGACCGCTGTGAAACGAAAGGGACAGGTAATAAACGACCTTACATATAAATGCAATATGTGATGAAATCATAATTCATTTACATTGCCATAAATTACATGTAGGTAAGTATAAATACAGGGTGTAACAAAACACCCCAGTAATACTTAAGGGCGTGCTTCAGAGTTCAGACCATCAATCTGAACAACTTTCACTATGGAGCCAACGTCGAGAAAAAATAAAAATAATCTGCCGTCCCAT
Organism: Agonopterix subpropinquella; assembly: GCA_922987775.1. Classification (NCBI taxonomy): domain Eukaryota; kingdom Metazoa; phylum Arthropoda; class Insecta; order Lepidoptera; family Depressariidae; genus Agonopterix; species Agonopterix subpropinquella. The sequence goes on along the minus strand of OV277709.1, from coordinate 14,996,200 downwards.
ACATTTGATTTGAGTCGAGACGGTACTGCAGTTTTGTCTGAAAGAACAGTTTTTTTTCGCGATTTCGATGTTGACTAGGGTTTTTTGTTACACCCTGTATACATTGTACGATACAAAGATAGATAAGATAACGAATGGTCTAAAAGACATTTTTTCCATTTCTATATCGTCCACCTAGAGTTTCTGGCCACATCTTCTGTACAAGATGTGTGGGACTTTCAAAAATCTCAATCCAGAGTGCATCACTTTCCAGCTCGATGGCAGCGTCAAAAAATGTATCAAAACGGTATTATACAGGGTGTACAATAAAATGGGACAGCTACTCAGAGGGGTGCTTCAGACCATCAAACTGAACAACTTTCTCTATGGGACCAATATCGAAATCGCGAAAAAAAATCCGCTCTCCCATACAAAACTGCAAACACAACTCGACTGAAATGTATGGGACAGCAGATTTTTTTTTCGCGATTTCGATATTGGTCCCATAGAGAAAGTTGTTCAGTTTGATGGTCTGAAGCACCCCTTTAAGTAGCTGTCCCATTTTATTGTACACCCTGTATTTATTTGAATAAGTATAACATTGTTGATTGATTCGATTGTCCATGATAAACGCTTGTCATAACTAAGGCAGATCAGTTGAAGCAGGGACAAAAGAGTCTTGGTCAGAGGAGAGCACACTGGCTATGGAAATTTTATTATAAATTCACACACAAATAGGTACGCGATTATACAAAACAGAGAAGTGCCGACATAAATCCGAATGTCCGTCCTTAATTTTGATTCCAAAATGTTGCTCGGTTTTGTTGGCGGTTAAAGGGTTAAAGTGTCAAGTGCGTTAAGTTTAGTCACAGCAGCGTACCTTAATTAGTTTTAAATTTAATTTGAGTAAACACTTCATTTAATTTATCTCATGCTCATCATATTTAACTAGCTAAGCTCGAGTAGCTCCTCAAATTTTAGATACATTGTAAATAAATTACATTTTGCGAAAAGAAAAGGCACCTTTCTAATTGGTATTCAATAAAAAAACAAGTTCTATGAATAAATAATAAATAAATAAATAACGCTCACAGGCACATACATTGTAATGATCCCAAGAAAGCACTATTTATAGGCTGTTATTATGGAAACCATACAACAACGGCACAAACATATAAACATCCATGACCGAACCGGGATTCGAACCCAGGACCCTGGTTTGGCAGTCCGGCGTGGTAACCATTACACCAACCGGGTCGTCATAGCGACACAAACTTAAAAATTTTACCTCTTAGATCGATAGTTCCATGTTTTTCTCGATTCCCTAATTTTAGGGAGCAATTTGTTAATTATTTTATCTTCTTCTTATCGTGTGGGCAGAGCCCTGGTGTCAGAGTTTTTTCAGACCGCCTTACGGCCTCTGACGTGATTTTTATGTAACGACTACTACCACCAGAGATAGTAGCCGGGACCAACGGCTTAACGTGCCATCCGAAGCACGGAATCATTTTTCTTTTCAGAAAATCAGGTGATTCAGCCTGCAATGTCCTAACCAACTGGGGAAAAACGCACAAAGTGACATCTCACTAGGTGTCCCCCGTGGGAATCGAACCCACGACCTTCGTGTCGAGAGCCAGCGCTCTTAACCATAGACCACGCAGGCAATAGGATTATGACGTTTTTATCACTTTTTATGTACTCAAAAGTATCACTTTTTATGTAGTCAATGTTCGTTTATGTGCTACAAACTAACATCTCGGTTATTACCACTGCGTATTTATTAAGCAATGAAAAGTTTATCCATTGCATTGGCAACACCAAAGGTTGACAATGTCATTGTAATGATATGATGATGATAAGACAAACCAAAGACAAACAGCCTTTTTTTACCCTTCAATATGACAGGTTTTTCTTTGTATGTAATATTTCCGTCTACGTATACAGATTTTTCGTTTTACTAACAAAGGATGACACCAATAGGGACACGACTCAATTTAATTCCAAAAGCCTATAAGAAGGAACATTAGAGAGACCCAACAGTATATGATAATCGTAAATTGTCGATAAAGGATGCCCACGTGATGACCTTCGCCTCCTGTTGACCGTAAATCAGCTGGAAGAGATGAAGTGCTTCCTATGATGATACTAGACTTACTATACAACGTGTTAATAAATTAGCGCAAAACCTCATACACCCCAACTGATTTACAACAAAATAAATAGATTGAAACAATAATTTCATTATTTTGATAGTTAAAATTAAAAGTTATTCGCATTTTAAGTTTGGAGACAAAACTTATTTGTTATCATTTCAGCAATGAATGAAAACGCTAACGTACTCATGGATACATTTTAATAATCTTGTTTTGGTAGCAAGTAGGGTGAGTGTCCCCATGCGGTGGGTTGACATCGGGTTCAGTAAATTTGAAATTTTACAAAAAATTATTTAAAATTTTACAAAAAATTATTTAATATTTTGTAAAAAATTTCCTATGTTGAAACCATGATAATTCGATTCTGCTCTCGATTCTAAACAAACTACTTTCTAGTTTTGCGTTAATTCATTAACACGTTGTATAGGGTCCTTCTTAATATGCTGACACTTTTTTAAGGAGATGATCAGACCGCCAAACTGAACAACTTTCTCTATGGCACCAACATTGAAACCGCGATAAAAAAAAATCTGCTGTTCTATACAAAACTGCAAACCTACTCGAACCAAATGTATGGGAGAACTGATTTTTTTTTCGCGATTTCGATGTTGGTCCCATAGAGAAATTTGTTCAGTTTGCTGGTCTGATAATTCCCTTAAAAAAAGTGTCAGCATATTAAGATTTTGCTCCCGGTTTGCTCCCATAGTAAAAATTGTTCAGTTTGATGGGTAGACTCTTAGTTTAAAAGGATGCTAATGATATCAATTTCACCCTGTAGATGCAGATTTGTGGTAATTCTTACGTCAAAAAATGTCATGATTATGGATAAATTGATAGGTAGTGTTATTATGATCATCATTTGCCGTAATAACCGAAAGCTATATGAAAATGCAAAATTCGTCTCGAATGTTATTTAACCATTTGTCGTAGATCACGCCAAAGTTTGCAGGAAACAAACAGTTATCTGTTTAAATGACAGATTAGTGATTACTGTTTTCCAGCAGTTATGATCTTTGTAGCGTACCTACCTACTTTGACTTTTAGTAATCTATTCTAAGTATCATACTAAGCAGCACGACTGCAATGCAAATAGCAGTCGAAATGCACTCGTCGTCCCGACTACGACTGCAACCATACTGCAAACCGAATGCTATTTGCAGTCGTATTGCAGATTAAAAGTAGCTCATGTGGCTACGTACAAAAAGACCAGTGTTAAATTCATCTTTGGCACCTATTGACGATCAAAATAATGCCTGCCTTGGTTGCGGGTTCAAGTCCTGTCCAGTACTGAATTTTTCAATATTAAAATTTAATTTGAAAATAATCCTTTATTGATAGGTAGTAAATTTTGGAGCTAAGCAACCGGACAGAAGCTCGAAATTTATAACGAGACTTACAATTAAGTAGGTTCTCGGGTTACAGACGGCAGTAAATATAATTTTATCCTCAATAAACACCAGGAAGGCACAGTTCCACGGTGTCACGTAAACCATCGTTAAGTTTCATAATACTGCTTAAAGAAGGGAAGCGAATGAATAAGCTACGTTTAAGAAAATACACCTTTGAAATGGTGACTGGTTTTATTTACAATGAACACTTATTTTGATATAAATTTGATTAAAAAATGAATGCAACATTCAGAATATTTTTCTATTACTCGAGTACGCTACGCGACTAATAGTCAAATTACGATTTTGTACGAAAAGTTGAATGAACATTTGTGTTGTGTACTACTTAACACACACACACACACACACATAATATGAAAGGTATAAAAATTATAAAATCAATAATTTGTCCATGATTATTGATTAAAAAATTACTTTCCTTCTTATACTTTCAAAGGTACCTAGCAGTATACAGAATGTAAACTTAATTTGTGTACTACTTAACACACACACACACATGAAAGGTAAAAAAAAATATAAAATCAATAATTTGTCCATGATTATTGATTAAACAATTACTTTCCTTCTTATACTTTCAAAGGTACTTACCTAGCAGTATACAGGATGTAAACTTAATTGTAGTGCATACTAAGGTGGTGCTTCAGACCATCAAACTGAACAACTTTCACCATGGAACAAAATCTGGCCCATTCATTTTGGTCGAGATGGATTGCAGTTTCATATGGAACAGCTGATTTTTTTTCCCGATTTCGATTTTGATCCCATAGAAAAAGTTGTTCAGTTTGATGGTCTGAAGCATCCCCTTAAGTATGTGACGCATTTAAGTTTACACTCTGTATAGTGTACTAGTAATAGTATAAGAGATAAGTGTACTTTTTGCAACCATCAGCAGCAAGGCTGATTCAGTGTTTATGGGGTGTAGAGCATCTCTGTGATGGTGATGGACCAGGTCTGCCTGCATAACTCCAGTCGGTTTAGGAGTTACTGATGATAAAAGGTCTGTAAAAAATTAACGATCAGCTGCACGCCTGATCGCATGATATTGTTGTAGTATGCACTGTAGCAATGTGAACAGTACAAAAACTGTCAAGTTTTGTCAGACGGTTTAGGAGATACAGCCAGTCAAAGTTCCGACCTTTGAACGGCTGCATCTCCTAAACCGACTGATGAACCATGTCAGTTTTTGTACTGTTTACATAGCTACAGTGCATACTATAACAATAACATACGATCAGCCTTGCTCGTATAGATAGATCGTTAATTTTTTACATACCTTTAATCATCAGTAACTCCTAAACCGACTGGAGTTATGCAGGCAGGCCTCATCCCCATCATAGAAAAGCTCTACACCCCATAAACACTGAATCAGCCTTGCTGCTGATGGTTGCAAAAAGTACACTTATCTCTCGGAATATAAAGGCTAGTCAAGTGATGATGATGTAGCAAAGCTTCTGACTACCCGAAAAGGGATTGTGGTAAGTTTATGAAAAATTAAGAGTCCCAATTCATTAAAACCGATTAATTAAGGAGTTTTAAAGATGATTAATAGATAGGCGTCAAGGAATAATTTAAAAGTTTCCCTATCAAGCAGAGCGGCGCATAATTAAGGGTGGGCAGACAATGGAGGGTGAGATTACGTTCGTTAGTTACCACCCTTGCTACCCTACTGTTAAGGGTTACCATAAATTTGGTTAAAGTCCCTACAAAAGGCCAGATAACCGTATGAATGCACTTTATGTAACCACATGAAACAATGCATGACTATGATTATGAAATCGTTAATAAGTTCGCCACAAACGTTTTTTAGTTAGTGACGTAGTGATATGAATTGTGATGAATAATTTTATTTTACATAACTACAAAATATTTTCACAGACAAAGATAAAATAAAAAACCGAAAAGTACTGATAGGATAGATTCTTTTTTAGTTTCCTCTACAAAAATATAAGACATCTGTGTCTAGTCTATCTGTCCGTGAAAACGACAGATCACAAAAACTAAAGGGATATGTGAAAAGGGGGCGGGGCCGCCAAACCAGGGTCCTGGGTTCGAATCCCGGTTCGGTCATGAATGTTATATGTTTGTGCCGTTGTTGTATGGTACCCACAACAAAAAGCCTATGGCTTACTTGGGATCATTACAATGTATGTGCCTGTGAGCGTAATTTATTTATTTATTTATTGTCACAGCCACAGATCACAAAAACTAACAGATCATAAAATCTCTATGGTGAAAACTAATAAAAGTGCGAATTATACTTGGTACGTAAAACACAACATTGATTAAAATCTTTGTTTTTGTTTTGTATGGTAGGTACCTACCTACTAATGGCGCAAATTTTACATGCACTTACTTAGGTACCTAATTTAGGTTCATGGACAGTTGTGTAGATCTCGGTTCCGCCATTTAGTATTAACATTTACCCTAATGTTTTATTTCATAAAACAATAACGATACTCTGAAAACCTACTTGGCATTGGCAGAAATGCAGCGAACTCCAACAGTCACAGCAGAAGGCCATTAATTTATATGCAAGTAATGATTCTAGTTAGTCCGTATAACTTTAGATTCCGTCTTGTCTCAACCAAAAATCAGACGTTTGGTAACCCCACTCGCGGCTGAGCAGTTATGACCTTTATTGCCTAAATCTAAGTTTATGGTCGACTAGTTAACTCACAGAGTTAACTTAGCGCTGATAATGAGACTCCTTTGAACGATTTTGTTTCGGATTTGATGCCATCTTATTAGGAAAACCCCGAAAATTAAATTTGTTTTCGTTCTTAATTTTTACGCAAAAAGAAATTATTTCGTTTGATTTGCTATCATGGTGAAAACAGGTGATGGTGATATACAGGGTGTAAAATTAATATCTCTCAAAAACTAGTGAAAGTTGTTCAGTTTGGTGTCATCATGATGGTATGAAACACTGTTGTATCTATCTTCACCAGGTACAGTACTACCAGGTTTATAAGTGTTACCGATGTACCTGCGCAGTTGAAAAATTTTAATAGCGCGCGAAATTTATGTAAGTATATTGACTAATCAGGATGTGCCACCTTGAATTCCTAGTTGCTATTTTTTTTTCTCTACTTTGCACCCCTCCTTTCCTTTGTTTACTAAATGACTAGGGTTTGATGGGGACTCGGGTCTGCTCTGTGCAACCGAAGATTGACGAGCGGAATTATTTTCTTGGTGGTTCTAGAAAGCAAATGCGTGCAGCATCGTCTTTTCCCTCAATATTAATCGCCACGTCAGCAAATAACCTTTTACCAAAAACAGGCAAACTATCCCTCTACCCAACCCCTCAAACCCGACCAAAACTAACATCAGCATCATCTCAACAACTCCCTAAACAATTAACGAGGCTCATTCTACGTGAAAAATGTTTTCCATCTACTTAAAGCACAACAATATGACGTAACGATCATTACAAACACAAAGTTCCCGCGATTCAAACTATTTTCGTGCCTATTACGGAGACGTTAAGAACTATGTCGGAGGACTTCTTAATGTGGAATGAACCGTTATCGTCATTAGAAACGGTAAGTCCCGCCAATCAAACAATTTTCATGCCTATCACGAAGGCAAGAAGAGTTATGTTAGAGTACAAGTTGAGTGTAATGAAATAACGATCGTTCATTTGGGAGAGATTGGAGTTGAGCCTTGTCTGACCTATTTCCGTTTCCTGACGTGCTGAATCAGCTGTTACTAAATCTTCAGACAGGTTGATTATAGGAAAGGTCAGAGTCTCGTTTGAGTTAATCGTGTATCAACATTTATTTATTCGTTTTAGTTATCAAAACAAGCTACACAATCGCACCTTGTTTGCACTTTTCGTATTTATTCAGGGACACAGAGAAACGGATCCATTTATCAAAACTCATCCCCTCTTAACTTGACACCTTCCTTTGTTTGCACCTTATCCCTTACAGAATAAGGTCCTTATCTTAACGCCTCGATTTGTGGATGCTGTTCCTTTGAAAACAGGGAATTGTTTATCAGACAACCTATCATGTTCTAAGTTTAGGGGCTGAGAATAGAAATCCTCTAGAATCCGTGTACTTAAGATAGCCCTTTTGAAGTGCTTCAAAACAATTTGTTGGAATGTAGATTGGTCTTTTTATTTTGTTGTCTTTTATAGGTTAGTATCTAAAAATCAGACATCACACTCGAGACATCGGGGTATAAGAGGGAGAAAAGGAGAGCGCCTTTAAGGGGCGTTGAGTAACTTTGTAACCATTTTATACATTAACTTTGGCACATTTTAGGCAGAAAACAAAACTGAACAATCTACAGGATATGAGAACTGATGTGGTTTTTCTCAAAGTCTATTTTAATTAATAAAACTGAAGAAAAACGAATCCAAAGTCACCTATTTTTTTCCAGTTGTAACCGTTTTAATCTTACATTGTTGATCAGAAGAATATGAAAATTTACAACATTCTTCACAATACAATATAGAATGATGTGGTTTTCTTATTTTTTGAAAATTCATAAAAAATCATACAGGTTTTCAAAGAAAACGGAAAATTCCGACCGGCGCCACGCAATTGAAGCGGGATGGCTAATTGCAAAAGTTTGCTTATAAGAAAGAGAGCCTTGCAAATGGGAGGAGTGGCCTTGCGCTTCATTATGCATCTGAGAAAATTCCTTTGCAGCGTCTGTCATGCTCAGTATAGTACAGCATACACAGGAGGATTGGAATAGGACTTGGGAGTGTTATTTTTGAAAGTCACACATCCTAGTTGGATTACAAAAGTGATGCCAACCAAACTCTGCCAACTCAACAATTCCGATTCCAAAGGCGGCATCAGATAGGTAAAGCCAAGTAGAAGATCTTCTCTCTTCCAAAATTGAGTGAGTATATTAAATCTAACCACTTCCTTTCGGGGTGGACAGTTATTCGTTGATATTTTCGCAAACAATACAATGACTTACTTCAGAGAAATAAAGTAGGTATCTTTAAAATGAACTTATAATAACACCAACTATTCTAGGTCAAAAAGTCCTGGATCAACTTTCATTTTCATCTAAACTATTATAAAACTGTAATAGAAGTGTGTCTGTACATTGAAGATATTTACAAAAAAAAGATTACGATATCATTTTTAGATGTCCCTGATTCCAAATCACCAATTTTTAGATTTTTTGTCTGTCTGTTTGTTTGTTTGTTTGTTTGTTTGTTCGTTTGTTTGTTTGGGTGTTTGTTTGTTCGAGTATCACGCAAAAACTACTGAACCGATTTTGATGAAACTTTTTTTGTTTGATAGCTTATCATCTGACTTAAAATCTGGTATATAATTTATGCGGACGAAGTCGCGGGTAAAAGCTCGTTTCATATAAAAGGTCTTTCAATAAGTATTCTGAATAAAAATTTTACTCTATCGCTTTATTGGAGACTGTAGAAACCATTGTTCAACGGATTATTGAAGAGGGCATTTATTTTATAGCTGAATTTGGGTCAGTTTCAAATTTATGCGAGCGACTCCATAGTTTAAGATGACTTAGTAGGCTCTATTGTTTGGCGAATAGTTACTCCAGTTTGTCTCCCTAGACATATTGAATTTGGGGAAAATCCAGTCACTTTGCCGATGATTAAACTCAAATTACTCTCCAAACTCGCTCGCAGAACCGATAGCCGATGGGGTCGAAGAGTTCTTAAACTTGAACTCTATTAAAACACTACTGTAACGCCTTGTATATCCTATTTAGTGCACTGCATTACCGTCAAAAAGGCTGAAAAAGTTCACTTCCATACCAGCACCAAATTTTAGTATGTTGTTAGGAAGGTTCTGAACTGTCAAGGTTTCCAGTTATGACGTCATAAATTTTTTGTATGGGATTAGAAATGTTTTTGTTCTGAAACCTATCGTGTGGGGTATCAAATAAAAGGGCTCCATGAGCCGGTTCTAAAAATATACTACACTATTACCTTTAGCCAATTGTTTTAAAAAAATCCAAAAATTATTTTCAGAACATCCAAGTTTGGGCTCCTGTAGGAAACAGCTGAGTGAATTTTTGTAAATCATACGCCAAATTACTTATAATATCCTCATATCAAATCAATAAAGCATCAATCAAATCAATAAAGCGTCAATAAAGCAATTTCAAAAATGTTTGTTTTATTTTTATTTTATTTTATTTTTATTTTAATACTTTATTGTACACACGGAAATATACATGAAAACAACATAATAGACAATTACAAAGGGCGAGCTTATCTCTAAAGAGATTTCTTCCAACAAACCCGATGTTTATTATTTGTTTTATTATTTTTCATCTTTATATTTAATGACAAAATTTATACGTTAACTGGAGATCCGGACACCTTAGAGACTGTCTCCCGGGAGTTTTGGGCTGTAGAGAACATATCCAGAAGCGAACTTTATTTCCATTAAGGCAGTGCACTAATTTATCATTATAATTAAACACGAACCATCTCTGAAGAGGCATTCTCCAAAAGCGCCTCATAAGTTCTCGACTTAACCTGTCAATATAGCTTACGTTATGGCCATAGTGTTTCGACTTGCGTAATATATCGCGGACCCTCGTCCGCTTGTCAATTATTTTGGAGGGAAAAATATCAGGGAGTCAGTTGACACGGGTTCGCAAGGGTGAGGGGAGGGGTACACATCAAACGTTAAATTTTACAACGAAACTAATTTACTTGGAGTGGAATTTTGTGGCAGTTAGTAGACTTGAATTAATAAGATGTATAAACAAACTCACGACCCTCCCCTTTTGAGGTGGTCAGTAACGTTGCTAAAATTAAGTAACAACTATCTTTTTATTTCATGCGCGAAGTTTCAAGTGACATACGAACGGTACGGGTCCTTCCTTCTTAATATACTGACACTTTTTTAAGGGGATGATCAGACCGTCAAACTGAACAACGTTCTCTATGGCACCAACATAGAAATCGCGAAAAAAATCTGCTCTTCCATACAAAGCTGCAAATCTACTCGAGCCTAATATATGGGACAGCTGTTTTTCTTGACCTCGCCCGCTCTCAGTCCACAGACAACTTTTTTTATATATGTCTCAGTCGTACGGGAGGTCCTCAGAGTATCAAATCCAGGTGGATTGGTTTAGTTTTGCATAAAATGTAAAGCATGTGTCGACCCCTACATTACATGCTGCAAACAAGGTGCGATTACTGCCCCTAATAGTAAGAGCATTACCACTAATGACCTTCCGTGCAGCTGATCGTTCTCATTCCAAGACCTGTCAACTTACATTACAATAACATACTTTTCTGCAAAACATTTTATGTAAACATTTCAGTCAGTTTTCACTCACACTTTCGAATCTCGTTCACTTGAAGTCCCCGACATAACTCTAATGTCCACAATTGGCTACTTGACAACGAGTCAAATCAGCTACTCTTTATCGGACGTCAAAACATGCGCTTTGTATGAAGATTTGTACTAAATATTGAGTTGTGACGTCATCAACATTTTCATTACTTTTTATAGTTTATCTTGTTATTAAAAATATATTGAATGTAGTCAAATATCCACTGTAAGTGCCAAAACGGCATGATTCGTAGAACGTTATATCCTTAAATAAAACCGGTCAAGTGCGAGTCGTGCTACTCGCGCACCGAGGGTTCCGTACCACACCACCACAGAACACAACATTATTAACTCAGAAAAAAAACTTTTTTTGTCCGGGACCTTTAGCGCGAGACCGACTCACACTTGGCCGGTTTTTAGTATTTGTTGTTATTCTGTAGAGTTTGTTCTATAATCAAACTAAGTTTGACGCTTGCATGTAGGTATTATCGTTTTTACTATAGAGCGTGAAGAAAAAACATTGATAAGAACTAGTTTCTTGTTGAGAACCCCCATTAATTTTTAATTTTTTCACATTTTTATTATTTGTTAACAAATCCGCCCTAATAACGCATAATCTGAGAAAATTTCAACTATCTAGCTATTACGGTTCAAAAGTTACATTACAGCCCTAAATAGGTAGGACAGACGGACGGACGGACGGACAACGTAGGCTTAGTAATAGGGTCACGTTTTCACCCTTTGGGTACGGAACCCTAAAAACTATAACAATTTTTATGTTTGCCTCCGACATTGGTTGGAAACATTTGAAACTTCGTACCGCATTCGTTCTACACACGCCAACAATTTGTATCGAATCGTTGAATAGCGGTGCCAATCGCTTATTTCAAAACAATTCCAACGGTGCTCGCAGTTGGTACGTTCGCAAACAAAGGGTTTATTTGCTTTACGTACACAAACGCGCGTATTCGGTTTCAGTGACGTATGTACGACTATGTAAGTGTCGTGAAATCCGTCTAGACAGTGGCTAGGATCCGTGCTACATAAGTATCATATTCTTATTTATCTTGTAATAACTGCTGCCCAGTTGAATACCTCTTTCTATTCTGTTTTTTTGCCTCTGTTCAGGAACGCAGGCCTTCCGAACGATGCGACACCATTCATGTCTTTTGTAGACAACTTGTCCGCAGCGCTTCCATTTAACTATTTCAAAGAATACCTCTTTTTGTATTTCAACAAATCGGTGCAAATATGTAAGTTGAAGACTTCTTTCGCTTCTTTTTCTTTCGGACTTTTGAGTTTAGGGTATGCGGGGTCTGCCTCGCCTTGTCCTGTTACACGGGGTCGGCTTTCTCTATAATGCAACGCCATTCTTGTCTTTGTCATCTTATTCGCGGAGTTCCAACTCTTTCATCTATCTATTTCAACAAATAGCTGTGTCCAGTCCTTTAAGGTATGTACACACCAAAGTTGTTGTCGGCGGGTTCGGTGTGGATAAGACATTGTCGCCTACATGACATCCACACCGACCCGAAGTCGATGATATAATCGTCGGGCTGGCGATTTTTGGTGTGTTGAAATGATGATATAGGTACCTAATGAATATGTAGTCTAATGATCAAAACCCAATACACTAATGAAGCAGTTAATGACAAGACAATACGGATGGAGACCACAAACAAGCGGACATTATAAACAAACTGGAATAGGCCACGACAGAGACATTCGATAGGATTGAAGATACTACTCATTCGCGAACATTACTAGGTGCTCAGAGGGTTTAGGAGAGCAATGCTTTCAGTATGCGCACATACAAAGGCTGTCCTCGAGCATATGTTAATCATCTAAATAACGTGGACTTAGGAAGAGATTCAGAATCGAAATTTGAGGATTGATTTCGCAGTTTGAAATGTCAAAATGCATAGGTACTTGACATTATGCAAGCACGAACTCATATTCAAATTCAATAACAGCCTTTGAGTCTGTATTTCTCGATATGATTGATGCTGCAATTGCCATACATAGTTTCCGTAAGGCTTATCGTTCGCTGGTCAGATTATACTTACACACTATGTATGTAGTTGTACTTCTACAGTAGTGTGTAACGGTGATTCCCTTTGACTGGTGTTTAATTAAATCCGCATTGAGCTCCGAGTCACACACACACACACGGTCAGAACTCAGAATGTACGTCTGACTCCAGGCTTCTCTGTTGAGCATTAAATTTGTTAAAGTATCGTGTTAATTATCACCCTCCTTGGAATATCATAAATGAGTTTTTTTCTTTTTGATGTAATTTCGTTTATATCTAATCTTCAAGAGTAATAAAATAATCAGCAAACAAAGAAAATTCCTTGCTGTATTTACGCCCCCTCGATGATTTCCACAACGATCATTTTTTGCTGATGGCATCCAACGTCTTTTCGTGACCTCAAATAGACCTTACACATCAAACTATGTTCCTGTACAGCTACTAGCATTAACTACTGTAATCATTTAGATTAATTCGAACCAAACCAAAAAAGTTCTACGAATCTACAAAGGTGGAACACAACATTAGAATCAAAACCAGCTATCGTTCCTGGATACCGGTTTTTAGAGCATCAGACGGTGAAGCACCTCACATGTAGATCAGATCGAGGCATGCGCGTGCGCAGGCAGTAGTTACAGTACTTCACACGCCCGCATATGAGTCAGATCAGTCAGACAGAGCGCGTTGACCCGCGGCGCGCGACCGACGTCCGAGACCCAATCACGATTATTTACAACCGGTTTTACGCTGGATTATTGTACGATAATTGGAATGATAAACGTAAACAAAATAACGGTATTTGCGATTCAACATTTGCCCTGAACAATATTGTTTGCGGTTATGTTATGTCACTTTGAACGTAAATATATGATAGGTATAGTTCTATATTCAAACGTAAATGCTTGATGACAGTTCTGGTGGTACTGACTGTTTGTACATCCAACTTTCTCCTTTGCATTTGTTGTTGCTTGGAAACTTTCCAAAAAACAGACAGAGCACTAACACAATAATAGGGCTTTGAATAGAGTGGATGGATACACTCTAAGAAAATGTTAAAGTAGGACATAATTTTATCAGCCAGTCACGAAACTACATCATATTCATATAATAAAGAATATTTATCTTATCTTATCTTATATTCTCAGTCTCACGCCTGTCTCCCACTGGGGTAGGCAGATACAACGGAACGCCACCTGCTACTTGATCGTCGGTTTCGGGTAGATCTGAAATGGACCTTTTTAAGCACGTCGCCAGTATGGTCAGTATATGTAAGTATGTTACCGTTTCCACTTACGCTTGCCTTATAGGTAGCACTCGTCAATCTGCTCTCATCCATTCTTTCTATATGACCAAACCATCTCAAAATACCTTTGTCTATCTTTGTCACTTACATCCTCATTCAGACCACAACTAAAGAAGTAATAAATAAAATAGCCCAGTATTTTATTGCCTTGCGGAAGTTACCTTCACAACTAACTTCACTAGAACCTGAATGACAATTTTTTTACTTGGTCAAACGCCCTTGACGGGTTTCCAAAAAAACGCGACCATCTCCCAAAGATTTTCCGAAATTGAATTTAATATCACAACAGTTCAGGAATTGAAAGCAAACACTTCATTTGGTGTAATGAAATTTCACAAAATTATAATATGGCAGTCTTCTTCTCCTCTCATCGTGTGGTGTGGGCAAAACCCTAGTGTCATAGTACTTCATACCGCCTTACGGCAGTAAAAACACAATTTATTTTCATTTGCTATTATTATCGTCTTCTGGAAGACCCTAATAACCCGAACTTTGAAGCTTGCAGTGTAAGACACACACAAACCAACACAACTAAAGAAGTTTTATGAGAAAATTGCTTCACTAATGAACTAAAAGGGGTACTTCCTCCTGGCTCAGGCCCATATCGTCCGGACAAGTCCAAACGTGCTGAGACTTGAAACAATATGATGCAAGAAGAACTTTTGATCTTCCCCCTTATGCAATAGAGAAGACATGTTTTAAATTAAGCATTGTAAGTGCAAAGCTCTTGTCATAAAGTTGGTCTAGACAAGATTATGACAGTTTCCCGAAGTAAAACAGAAAGTAAACAAGACTTTCGCCAGTGCTGAGCATAGGTAAAGATGCGATTGCTTTAATTAATTAATCAGGCCCGATTCGGTAGTATACATGGCTTGGTTTGGTCGCTGCACTTTAAGAATAGTGAGAAAAAAGCAAACAATGTATACCGATAGGGCCTGAAGAATTGGCAGTGCAATTGCTGCTAAAGCCAGGCATATGACCGACAAGAAAGATCGAGAGGACATTCTGTTTTTGTCATTTTGCTTACGGTACAGGAGAGACAGATTTTTGTGCTTGCCCTACCTAACCTACAGGATTTAGAAGATCACAAATCAATAGGATAAAAGGTAAAATGCACTAAGATGTGACTAAGCAAAGTAAGTCCAATTGACTTTATTAACTCAGCATCACAAATACGCGTGACAAGGAATTAGTGTTTTTATCTTCAAGATTTTCAGAGAAGTCATGATAAAAACTCAAACCTCATACATAGAACATACACCTAAACCAATTAAACTTTTCAAAAGAAGCATCGAACTGTAAAAATCTTTTGTTAGGAAAAGTCAAAGTTTTGCTTGTAACAGCGCGTTTTCCGAACTTTTTACTATACTCTACTATTCCACTGCTCTCATATTGCTATTAAAACTTTTCTAGTAGGTGCTTCGTTGGCTGGGGAATAAAAATTGCTACCTACTTATTTATGAATTGGTTATAAGTTTATAAGTTAAGGTCTAGAATTGTTTGACAAGAAATATTACAAGTAGGTATGCAAATTTTAAGTAACAAGTCCTGAAGTAAGTACTTACTTATTAATTCAATTGTTCATTAAAATACCTCTGATCATTTATTCTTATTATTAATAAGACACCTGTCGATGTCACTTCCCCCGTTCCTTCAGCTCAGTGTAGGGAAGGAGGGGAGAATGGGAAGGGAAACGGGAGGGTTCGTTAAAATAATGCACTCATGAGTTTTACCAAAATCAACACAACACATTTTTTTCCACGAACAAAACAAAAAACCTAGAAATATTTATGTTGGTAAATAAATAAAACCGGTCAAGTGCGAGTCGGGCTACTCGCGTACCGAGGGTTCCGTAACACACCACCACAGAACACAACATTATTAATTTCGAAAAAAACTTTTTTGTCCGGGACCTTTAGCGCGAGACCGACTCACAATAGGCCGGTTTTTAGTATTTGTTGTTATTCTGTAGAGTTTGCTCTATACTCAAACTAAGTTTGACGCTTGTATGTATTACCGTTTTTACTATAGAGCGTGAAGAAAAAACGTTGATAAAAACTAGTTTCTTGTTGAAAATCCCCCTTAATTTTTAACTTTCTGCCATTTTTATTATTTGTTAACAAATCCGCCGCAATAACGCATAATCTGAGAAAATTTCAACTATCTAGCTATTACGGTTCAAAAGTTACAGCCCTAAATAGGTAGGACAGACGGACGGACGGACAACGTAGGCTTAGTAATAGGGTCCCGTTTTCACCCTTTGGGTACAGAACCCTAAAAAGCTTATAAAATAGTTTTCGAGCCAATATGTTCATAGTCGGAATTCCGTGTCGGATGGTCCGGAGTCCGGAGAACAGGTCGGATTCCTTCGCTGACCCCGCCCGACCTCGGGAATGATCGTTGAATCACTGGCCTACTATCAATTCTTTTTAGTGCTGATAGGTGACTAGCCTGCTACCACAATATTACTGTAAAAGAAACCTTATCCCATTGAATTTAAGACATTTTAAGATAAGATAATTTTTATTGTTCTTCCATTAATTAGGTACAACAAATTCCGACATGTAAAAAGTACAATCAGCATTTGCAACTGCCTTCTCTTCCACCCTGTAAAAAAGGGAGCCAAGAATTTCCATTTTAAAAATGAATCGGTCCCAGTAGGACTGTCTCAAAAGATATTGAAAATACCTCATCATCATCTAATACTTTGACTAGACAGATGACATATGTCCGTGTGGTGTCGGCTCTTAGGAATAGCACCACCCCATTTTCTACCATGGTTGTCGTAAAAGGCGACTAAGGGATCTACCGGAGGATGGGCAGCAGCATCCTCTGAGATTAAATCTAATCCAACTGCGATCGCTAACCGGCCTGCCAAGTGTGGCGATTATGGCAAATCCCCACATTTTGAGGGAGGCCTATGTCCAGCTGTCGTCTATCGGCTGATATGATGATGATGGTGATCATCTAATTTAAGAGCTTCGTTCTTGTCGGTGCAGCATTCGCCATCGCCAATCCTGTATCCATTCTGTAAATGCCTTGACTTCCTGCGTCGAGAAATATAGAAAAGAATAACCATTCAAAGACTACACTACATTCTTTTCTCATTCTTACCATTTCTGTTCGATATAAGAATAACGATTTAATCTCCCGTCCCCATCTACATATTTGATACTTTTGCTAGAAGCGAACGAAAACTTTTATGGCTTATTGGAATTTTTATACCGCCGAGGATCGATGTAAGATTTTATGAAAAATGCTTTTGATGTTACCTTACCACTTTGCTGGCTTTCATTGAAATTTTATGCGAAGACGAGCGGTTACCTGAAACAAAGTAAAAGAAACATTGTTAAAATAGAGTTCATTATTGAAATATGTTAGATTGGTGGAGTATGTTTGGTTACATACATACATAGCTCACGCCTATGTCCCACTGGGGTAGGCAGGGACAACAGATCGCAACATGCTACGATTCTGACACACATCTCTCGCGTCCTCAACATCCATAAATCTCTTCATACAAGCTTGTCGGTTCCGGGTACATTTTATTAGGCCCATCCGATTTGGTCAGCGTACGTGCGCCTAGGGCGACCCCTTTCAACCATTCCATTCACACTTGCCTTGTTAATTTCATACTTCAATCTACTTTCGCTCATTCTTTCCACATGGCCAAACCACGTCAACATACCTTTTTTCAAATCTTGTCAGTACATCTTCTTTCAGACCACATCTTTCTCTAATCACACTTGGCTTATTTGGCTACGTATTACTGTTAATTATTCTGTGGTATAGAACTCCCCTTCATTCTTAACCAAGTTGAGGAGGCCTTTGCCATACAATGGTATCCTACAATCTATTATGTACTTACTAAGTTATACCTCGAGGGTGTCGTACTAGGAGACTAGAGCAAACGACTTCATAACTGTCTTTTTGCAAACAAAAAGGTAGCTTTTTCCAAAAGTTTAACCTTGCTGCATGTATAAAACTTGCAAATGTTATTTGTGACGCGGCATCTAGATTTTCTAAACTATTTTTCCATATATAAAATATTACTTTTATTATTACCATCTACGTGTATTCTGCGTCAAACTTTTGTATGAAATTGACAACTCTGCAACGCCCGAAGCAAACTATATTGTATAGTAGTAGATATAGTGTACAACTCCATTTAACAAGTAATGAACTAAGTACGGTACGGAGGTGTCGCAGTACGATGACAGCCTTATCTCACCCACTGTGGTCCGTCCCAGGCATGTCCGTCCAGTCCATTTAGGGTTGCCACCACAGAATACAGGGAGCCATTGATTTAAATATTTTAAATACATGGTGACATCTACTAGTTACACAATATTGAGTTTCCTTTCCTTCAGGAATCTTAACAACCGAATGTCACTATACGACATTTTTTAAACATCGTTAGTCATGTTTTTTCATTGATAACTGTTAACGCTTTTCCAACTAAATGCGCCGAAACAACAAAAAAGTTAACATTTAAGAAAATATACTACTTTTATCTAAATTAAAAAATACACAAAATAGGTATAACAATATGTTGAGTAATGGATATCTGTCAAAAATAGGTAATCTCTTCTCCACGATGATGTTGGCAAGTCAAACTCAATGGAAGAATGCCATCGACCGTCTACTACCGTTGTCCCATTATTTTTGATAGGAATATCTAACCGACACACTGGACAGAGTTTCGGTACTACTAGTGAAACGTGGATGTTCTGAAGTTTCAGAATATCTCTGTCTACCCCCTCGGGGAATATAGTCGTGAGCATATGCTGTGCTATGCTATATCTAAGCGATTCGGTCGTGACCAAAAATATTACCTACCTATTAAAAAGCATGGGAAATTGGCATTTTAGAAACCACCTAGTTGACAACCCTACCCATAAAGCTGAATAGAACGTGCGGACAACGAACTCTCGTCTCACACAACGGGAAAGCTTTACAACAAAAGGCTCTGTTTAAAATGCATAACTTCCAATGAACGCTTTTGAATTCACAGCAATGGTGTTCTGCTCATTGGACTGCACTGAATTCTGTTCATCTATTCAGTGTCCTGCAAATTAGACCATTCTGGTACTTATGCTACTGGCATAAGTGTTCTGAGACGAGATTTCTTGGTGTGCCTTAAATTCTCATGGTCCAAGTCCTAGATATCAAGCCATTTTCTTATTTATAACGTAGGCATTAAGATTCTAATATGGGGCTTCTTTGAGGAATGAGTAGGGTGAAACTGGACTGCAATTCAATCATATGAGGTTGACTAAAGTGATCGAAAAGACAGTCAAATGATAGGGATCGACATCCTTACTAATATTCTTAATTCGTAAGTACTTAGTACATTTGTCAGTTCGATTTTCACATATCTGATTACCAAACATTCATGAAAGACAGGTAATAAAAGGACATAGGAGACTTTTTTAAAGGAGGAGGTTTTCAATTCGACCCGTATGTTTTTTTTATCTTAAAAATTTAAACTAAATTTGAAAATCAAATGCAATTGTACCTACTTCAATCCTGAGAAATATACTATCTTTCAATTATGGGCAACGAACTGCTAACATCCCAGAAGATTAATATTAACTTTTTTAATAAAAGTTAGTGGTTAGCTCTTTTCAATAAAATGTATGTACCTATGTTATTGTACGTTAGAGACAGAATCTTATATTTTACAATTACATACAATTACTGTATAGTACTATGTACTCAAGTGTCTTAGTACCAATACTTAGGGAATTTTTTGGATCACTGGCCAACATTTTGCCAAGAAGAACAAGAGTAGTTCACACTTCAGAAAACCACATCTTTTACTTTAGTAGAGATTTTTCTTTATGTGAATAATATATCTGCTATATATCCACATCTTTAATTCACGTAGACATGCTCTACCTACGTATTAATAGGTAGGTATGTCTAATAAATTCATAATGTGACACATAAATCGTAAGAAACGGCGCTTATTTCTAATTCCCTTTATTAAAACGTCACAGTAGACTTGGCAGTAACCATTAACTAATCTAACCTGACACATCATTTGCATTAGGTTAAGGGCTTGAGGCACTTTTAGCTGTACATGCTAGCCTTCCTAGGTTCTAGGACCAAGTCTTATTATTATTTATCTGGTCAATATTTATGTTCTGTAGAGTTAGTAGAGTTGTAGGCAAGTTAGTGGTCACTTTGCTGTCGGAGTACAAAGTAGACAGCTTCGTTACTTTAAAGAAAAAGAAATGAAGTTAAATATAAATTAAGAGGGCTATTCGAGTCCAGTGGCGCCCTCGTCACAATAAAAAAGATTTCTCAATAAAGAAAGCCTAAATTTAAAAAGTGCCCAACAGATAAATTACAAAAGCCAAGCTATTGTCATATTGTATAACAATGGCTTGAAGGCTTTTGTAGTTTATCTGTTGGGCAAGGCTTTCTTTATTGAGAAATCTTTATTATTGTGACGAGGGCGCCACTGGACTCCGATAGCCCTCTTAAAAAGGAGCCAAAAAAAGTTGATTATACTCATGATACTGAACAACGCTACTTTCCCCAAAGAACATAAGGGAATTTTGCAAAAAAAAGCCTCAACTTTTCATAGAAACGTTCGATCCGGTGATTGAATTTAGTATGAGAACAACAATAAATCTTATGTTTTGGTAATTGGTACGAATGATTGCTATGCAGCTAAACAATCGGACTTTCAGTAAAAAAAAAATCGTTTTATAATTATACCAGCTTTTACCCGTGGCTTCGTCCGCGCAAATTATAAGCTTTAAATCAAAAATTTTCATCAAAATCGGTTCAGTAGTTTTTGCGTGATGCTCGAACAAACAAACAAACAGAGAGACAAAAATCCAAAAATTTGTGATTTGGGACTCCCTGACTAGGGACACCTAAACCATATTGTTATCTTTTTTTGTAAATAATATGTTGAATGGACAGACACACTTATTTTACAGTTTTATAATAATTTAGATTCCACATCTCGTGTTTGCAATAATGAATCTCCTGTTAGAAATCTCTGCAAAAGCTATCATTTTCTGCTAATCTCTCGTCATGTAAAGCTTCTGTACTAACAGCACGTCCATCCATACTAAGACCCACATTAGATCTAGTCTCAAGCTTTACTTTAAAATAACAACCGTATGTAATAGTTATAGAGTTCATAACTGTTTGGCTACCTATAGGCGCCGGTCCGACATTATCTGATTGCGTCCACTGCAGTTGCATTATGTCCATAGCATACGGTATCTGTAACTGGATACAACACTACACATACTTCGACTGTACCTTCACACACATACATAGATAAACTCACGACCATTATCCCTTTCAGAGTGGTCAGAAGTGTGTGGTTTTACCAAAGCTCACTTCTAGCATATTTAAGGTTTCAGACCAGAATAGATATCCTACCAGAAAAATAGCTTCATGCTTCATACAAAATCGCAGGCAGGCTGCACACTCTTACATTGCGTAGTGATGTTTCTATCAAACTCCCGTTCATTCCCATACCCATACGTGATAAAGCTGTTTTTCTGGTAGGATATCTATTCGGTGGTCTCAGGATATAATGTGATACATGACCACAATTCACAGCGTAAGAAACTTTACCCTTAATCATCATCAGCCTATTGTCGTCCACTGCTGAACATAGGCATCTCCCAAGGCGCGCCACAAAATCCTCGGCCTTCCTCATCCAGTCGCCAGATCTACCAGTCAGAAGAAATGGAATGGTCCGTACTAATACGGTGCTGAATTCCGTATCACGCTAAACTCTACTTACGTCTGATCGATCTGTCAAAAAGGCTCTAACGGCTGTCAAATAAATAGCGCAATACCGAATCTGTTAAAAGTTGTGGTTCACACGCGGTCTAATGATGGTTCAGTTGCGATTGCTCTCCAGCTGTTTTTTTCGCGATTCTGATGTTGGTCAGATATTAGAGAAAGTGGTTTAGATTGATGGTCTGAACGGTCTGAAAGCAAAGTCTACCAGTAAGCCACAGTTACGGGTATTCGAGTTTACTGACTTCTCATACATTTGGCGCCTTTGTCCAAGTTATGCGAGTATCCCATACACGGACCGAATGTCAAAGCGAGGCTCTACGCAAAACGCTGTCATTACGGATTCCTATCACACGTCGAAGATATCTTTGATTGTCTCTTTACGTATGTAATGAGTAGAAATCTTTGAATAAAACATTCGAAAAACAGTGATGTCCATCTGGTGTAGATAATGGTTTGCACGCATAATGTCAGACACGCATAATGGCAGATACGCAAAATGCCACTAATCGCGTCATGCCAGATACGCAAAAAGCAAGGAACGCAAAATGTCAGGAACGCAAAATGCCAGGAACGCGGAATGCCAGATACGCAAAATGCCAGGAACGCAAAATGCCAGGAACGCAAATTGTGTTTAATTTTTCGGCAATATCAAAAAATTTTGGTGATTTATGAAACACTTTCCAAATTTTCAGGGGTGGTACAAACTATCAAACTGAATATCTTCTAATACACGAGCAGAACTAAAATCTAAAAAAAAAAAACAGCTGTTTCATATAATTCAGGTCGAGTAGGCATTGCAGTTTAGTACCTATCACGTACCTATCGATGGAACAGAACAGCCGTTTTTTTTTAGATTTTAGATTTGCTCCCATGGGAAAAGTAGTTCAGTTTTATGGTTTCAACCACTCCTGAAAATTTGGAATGTCTTTACAATATTACATAGTACCTACGTATATTCTATATTGCGTCCAAAACTTTAATAAACCACTAACTTTAGGAAACCCACGTGAGCAGAACAGAACCGCAAGTAAAAGTTTGTTATAGTGAATGCCTTTCCGATCAGACACACACGAGTGGTTTCAGACAAACCGGTTCAATGGGCATGCTGATATCGGTCCGGCCAGTCACGTGTGGTCTGCAGATTATATCTGAGGATAGACTGAATCACAGAACTGATGACAACGTAAGCCTAAGGGCTTGGAGTAAGCTAGTATTGGTTTAGTTTGTTATAAACCTATACGTATTGGATAAATATTCGATTCCAGAACGAAAGTCTTGCTGTGTAAAATATAAACTCAAAAACCGGCCAAGTGCGTGTCGGGCCACGCACGGTGTAGGGTTCCGTAGTTGCTCTTCACAATACAACGTGTTAATGAATTAGCGCAAAACCTCATACACCCCAACTGATTTATAACAAAATAATTAGATTGACACAATAATTTCATTATTTTGATACTTAAAATTTAAAGTTATTAGCATTTTAAGTTTTGAGGCAAAAATGATTTGTTATCATTTCAGCAATGAATGAAAGCGCTAAAGTACTCATGAATACATTTTAATAATCTTGTTTTGGTAGTAAGTAAGGTGAGTGTGCCCGTGCGGTGGGGTGCAGTAAATTTTAAATTTTGCAAAAAAAATATTTAATATTTTGAAAAAAATTACCTATATTGAAACCATGATAATTCGATTCTGTTCTCGATTCTAAACAAAGTACTTTCTAGTTTTGCGTTAATTCATTAACACGTTGTATATGGACTTGGAAGGGGGCTTTTTATTTTATTCTACGGTTTAACCGTCTCTGAGTACATTTTTTAAGTTGGTAGACTAAAACTCGTTAACTTGTAAAGCCTACTTAGCCGTGATAGTTTTCCTTTTAAATTCATTATATATACTATTGCTGTGAATTTTTTCACATCTCCAACTACAACCATTTAGCCGGGAGAGGAGGGGGGGGGCGGGGACACACTTGACTCTCAATCTCAATATTTCACTAACGGATCCCTAAATCGAAGAATGGTTTTCCCACACCCACAATATGTTTAAAAGACCTATCTAACGATACCCCACAACATGGGAAAGACGAGAAAAAAAATGTCATCCCCACTTCACGTATAGGTGAGGTACCCTAAAATAATATATATGTTTCTAGATTTTCTTTTACCACTTTGTCGGCGTGATGAATATGTATACATATGCCAAATTACAGCTTTCTCTTTACAGCTCTTCTTTCTTATTACAGCGTCTCTGAGCTAAGCTGCGGACAGACGGACGGACTAAAGGGTTCCTTGTTGACTTCGGAACCCAAAAAATTGGCAAGACCAATTTAGTATCGAAAAATATGTTTTTCTTTTAGCGAATTTCAAGAAGATTACTTATCCAATGTTGTACAGTTGTCATTTTGCACATTTGGTTTTACATTCATCTGTACGGTGATGTTTTTGGAGTGAAAATAGATTAAAAATAAATCGAATTTCTCACTAATATTATAAATTTGAAAGTTTCGATGTTTAGATGAACGGATTGCGATGAAATTTGGCACGCACATAGAATATGTTCTGGATTACACATAGGATTCTTTTTATAAGCCCCACGCAGACGGAGTCGCGGGCAACAGCTAGTGCCGTAATAATATATTTCGACGCCCCACAGTTTCGAGCCAGTTATACGAAATCCTAAAAAGGATTAAAAATTAAAACAAATATTATTCAAACGACATCGATAAGTCAAATAAAAATTCAAAAGAAAAGGTATCAAAGAAAGAACCTCATTGCAATTAGCTTCAACCCGAAACAGAGACGCAGACGACAAAAGGCTAAATTCAATAAACTCTAACAAATTTCAGTGACCCCGTTTCAATCAGAGCCATTGTACAACAAGCGCCCCCCTGTTAGTAACATTTCGTCGCGATTCGACGCCCCCAGGCGAATTTACGCCCCCCGGGCTACGTACACTGCTGCATTTAATTACGAGTGACAATAAATCGCTTCGGTGAGAGCGGGAGGAACAACGGGTGTCCCATTTCATTGGGCGAAGTTTGATTCAAATCTAGACGTAATCGATACTCAATATTTTCTTTAGAAGAGAAGTCCATACGAATAGATGAATCGTAAAAATTGTAGATTAATAAAAGTGTTGTAAGTTGAATGGATCAACAGAGGTGACGGTTTTCAACATTAGATAGTGAAGTCCAGGGGATTACTCTAATTTGTCTTGGAACAAGCATCGAATTTAATCAAAGAAGGTATAGGTATCGGAATGAACTCCAAGATGAAAACTGGTGCAAGTTCTTACACAATAGAGTACGGCTGCATCTTCTTGTCTCGGAGGCCAAGATCAGACTTCGGGTCGCTAAGTAAATTACCTCAAAGAATGTGTCGCTGACTAATGACCAAATTCGACTTTTGATAAAAAGCTTTCTAAATGTGGTTTTTAAAGGAGATGATTATGATTAGACCATTAAACTGAACAACGCGAAAAAATCTGCTGTTCCATACAAAATTGCAATCCAAGACCCAAATGTATGAGGACAGCTGATTTAGATGTTTGTCCCATAGAGAAAGTTGTTCAGTTTGATGGTCTGATCATACTCTTAAAAAACCGTCAGCATAATTATTAAGTTGGACCCTGCATAATAAAACTAACCTAATTCAACTTTTTATCAAAATCCTGGATTTTCCTAGGCTTAAAGTAAAATCGAGTATCCTATCCATTTTACGTAGTTTTCAACCCATGTAAACTTTAATTTATATTCATAATCATCAAATCGAAATCGTTTCGATTTAAACATTTGCCGTTATCGACACAATCGACCCATATCGATACGATACATACGACACAACACACTGACATTGCCAACCGACGAGCAGTTGGCGCCATAAATACAATTGTTGCCAAGTTTATGGCACTCACATTTCTGACAGGACCGCGTTTATTGCCGAACTGTATTTTATTTTAAAATTATTATGGCCACTAGAACCGTTGTTGTTACTGTAACGTAAAGACAACGGCCTGAAATAGGTTAACAATTCAAACAACGGGTTTATGACTCAATACTGCTCGTCGTTAAAGTATTTCGTTTCTTGGGTTACCATTACCATCCGCATCCGTAAGGTATCGTCAACTATTGGTAACTCACATTACTTTGTTTCGTAAAATCAATCGGAATTATTTTGCTTTCAAGATACTTCGTGCAGTTGCTACATCAACATCTTAAGACGCTATGGTAGGACAAAACGCCTCGGAGGCATCTTTTATTTTTCATGTTTCGACTAGATTTATACAATTTACCGAAACCAAAATCATACCTCAGTATTCTTGGATAGTTTATCCAATGAAATCATATATTGAATACACGATTGGAAATACTTCGCTCGATAGAAAATCGTCACAAAGTTGACGTATTTTCATGTACTTTTAACCATTTTTTTCACCTGAGAAGAACTTCCGTCTGAACCTATGGCCCCTTAATGCTTTTCTTTCAGAAGCATCAGTGGGGTTCTTAATCTATGATGGCCTATTTCATGGAATAAATTTCCCCCCATTTCCCATTGTTTTGAATTTTCGCATACTCTCCTTAAAATGCTGACGGATTTTAGGGGGATGATCAGACCGTCAATCTGAACAAGAAATCAGCTGTCCCATACATTGTTGTTCAGTTTGGTGGTCTGATCAACCCCTTAAAAGACCGTCAGCATATAAAGGAGAACCCTGTATATTACATATTACTTATAATATTAAATTGACATAACTGGAAAGCCGAAATTCGTTTCGGTTTCGACGGCAAAACCTTAGTTCTATTATTCTATAGGACAAAACGTCATGAATCGAAACAAACAAGACACAAATGCGAACTGACATGGCGTCTGCACAGCTGTGGAAACTAATCAAGAGAGGCGAGGATCTGAAGTTGATTAAATTGATCCATCAGCATTCCAGGGCCGGCAAACCTTTTACAGTATGCACTATGCACTTTATATAACAGACTTTGACTGTGGAACCTGGATAGTGAGTGATATATCCAACTCAGATTGTATTGATTGGATGTGAATGGGAGCTCGGATCACGAGACCCTGATTCTGAATATTGCTACTGGTAGCCGTGGACTCGGAGTTAAGCTCGAAGTGATCGAAAATCACGTGCTTATTTTATTGATCGTGCCAATGGTTCGCCATTCCTGCTCCAGTCTATAGTACACATTCAAAGTCCCGAGAATCATGGCATTTTAAGATTTAAAACGTTGGCATAAGTCTTCTGTTAGGAGACATGCAATCTATTTGTAAACCCATATATTGTAATTCACGTGTTGAGTTGAATACTGTTGTTGCAGTGCCACATACATTGTGACTGAATCGGTAAGTATAAATATAAATAATAATAAATATCAAAACATGATATAATATGATAATGATAACACTAGATAGAATATACAAAACTGTAGCTACAATTAAGAGGGGGTCATACCTATTTTGTCTGTTTTCGAACCGATTTTTGAGAACCAAATTATTACATTTAATATATATAGTTCACATAACAGTGTAGATACGTTCTTTCTGCAGGGCATCTAACCGTTGAAAACACGATTCTATTAAATTTTCTCGATAGAAAAGAGGAGCAAAGTAAGCTCGATTTCAGATTTATAACCAGTTTTACAAGAA
The DNA here is from genome assembly GCA_922987775.1 of Agonopterix subpropinquella. Classification (NCBI taxonomy): domain Eukaryota; kingdom Metazoa; phylum Arthropoda; class Insecta; order Lepidoptera; family Depressariidae; genus Agonopterix; species Agonopterix subpropinquella. The sequence goes on along the minus strand of OV277709.1, from coordinate 14,968,593 downwards.
TCACACTACACCATTTCTTCTGAATATACCATCATTTGAAAGGTAAATAATTATAGCAGGGCTTCTAACCGATGGATTTTTCCCCAAACACCCAAGAGAAAAGATATTGATGAAAAATGCGTTTTTTTGCGATCTTGCTTTCAATTGAAGCGGGATGGCTAATTGCGAAAGTTTGCTTGTTAGAAAGAGAGGCTTGTTCTACTAATACCCAGCCTTAAGTTATATGCATATGCACACATAATTAAACGAGTGAACTAATGAATGCAAAACCCGAAAACAGTTTTCACATTAAAACCACCAAGGTCCTAAGATACAAAAGCTGGACACAGTGCTATTTAAGGCCGGATATTTGACCCTAGAAGCCGGACAAACCTTTGTTTAATGGCAAAACAAACGTTTCTAAGGCCGGACATGCGTTTTTAAAGCAAGACATAACTTTTGTGTTCAAAACAAACTTACTTAAGAATTACGACTGTTTATTAAGTGGATCACAGTTTTATACCTAAAAAATGTATCAGTTTTAACTAGCAACAATCAATAATTACTCCTATCATTTGATGATTGGTACCTATTAGCGATTGATCGATTTAGGACCAGTTTCACCGTGCGAATGACGAGTTACACAGACAAAAAGCTGGACAGGCCAGACACAGCGTCGGTCTGGGACTCAAAAAACTACCGGGAAAAATTTTCAAACAAGCCGCCCACTGACTTTGTCGCAGACTATGGCAAAGATAAAAGAAAGGGCATGGATGGGCGTAGCAACTATGAGATTGTTGAATTTGATCAAAAATCTTCAGGTTTGGAGGCCCCTTCAACCAAACTTATGATTAGTGAACAAAACAAAACTGAACGAGCGAAGCAAGCTCGCAATTTTGCAAAAAGCACATTTTTCAAATTATAATAGTTATCGATAATTTTATTGTAGATGTCTTTTGTTTTTTTTTAAGTGACTTTAATTCTGGGGTGTCTCTGGGGCCAGACCGACACTGGCCAGACACGTAAATATTTGGCCGAACACGATCCTAAAAAGCGAAACATAAAGCCTGGCAACCCTATTACATACAGGTCCAGCCATAATAAACGAACAGTAAACCTCATTAGGCCACTGTTTCTAATTTGGTATCAAAAACTGTACTAATCTAATTAGGACACACAGTCTGGCGCGTGTTTACCTACCTTGATTTGGTCATAGCTTTTTTCTGGTTTATTTAGTCATTTTAAATATCTGCCAAGTATGAAAATGCTCATTAGTGTTCCGTACCTGACCGCAAAACAACATTGACCAAAAACAACGATAAGTTGTACACTCAACTTATCGTGATAATTTTCGTGCAATCTTAATTTAATATTTTCACTTTTTTTGTAGTCAAAATATTTTAACAGCAATTATTGCAAAGATTTTTTTTGGTCATCTTTGGTAACATGGTTATAGTACATTACTGCAGCGGCCAGCAACAGAGGCATTGATGGACGAACGTGTAAATGTGGGCCGAGGCGAAGCCGAGGCACACATACGTAAGTCCATCAATGCCTAGTTGTGGCCAAGGCTTGTATAGTACTTTTCTCAAATAATGCGCGGAAATTAAAACAGTAAATTTTCTCAAATAATTCGCGGAAATTACAACTCTTTTCAAAATCAATGACGAACAACGAACAACAATTTGTTTTTTTTTTTCAATAAACAGCTTTCTATTTGCAAGCCAGTTCGAAATTTAAATAAAACCTTTGATGAGTTACCTCCTTGGTCGCCATGTTTCGGAATAAAAGATCGTTCCATTTTTAAATTACACGACAGATATGAGTTTACTATGTAATTTATTTGGCCGCTAAACACGACAGATATGGATTTTCATACAACATTGCCGGCCGCTGCGCGCATGTATTTGGCCAGTACAGCAATTTCGATTTATCTCGAAGAAGGTTGTCAAAATAATGCTCACATTTCCAAGCATGTTTGAGAAAAAACCTTTTTATTTCCGAGATTAACTTCCAAAATAAACATAAGACTGTCAAAAGTTCTAAGTTTGTATAATCTTTCTTCTATTTCTGTGCCAAAAAAAAAAAAACATCAGAAAAAAATAGCGTGTGACCCAGTATGACCACCGAATATCAAAAGCGTTCGGTTTTTTCCACATTTGATGCAGAACACCAAAAAACTAGGACCAATCGATGTAATCTGCTAGCCGAGAGGAAACTCGGCTTAAATGCAAAGCGTATGCAAAACGTTTAAAAATTCAAAGCGACACTGTTGCTGTTGATGAAATTGCAGTTTTGTGATCGCTCTATGCTGCTAGATGCATGTTTCGAAAGGTACACAATGCATTTTTTAGTTGTAAAGCACACTTTTTAATACATACACAACAAAGCTTCTACATAGATTCGGGTCAAAAATCCAATACATAAAAATAAACTCGTCATACCTAAAATTATATTTTATCTCCGACTATATCCGAAGGGAACGTATAGTCGTGAGCATATACATTATCTGTATCGATAGGTACTCATGTTAAAAGAGAGGTTTTGTTTGTATCTAGGAGGAAATCTTTGAAACTGCTGAACCGATTCTAAAAATTCTTTAACTAATAATAAACTACACTATTCCTGAGTATAATCCCTAATATTATAAATGAGAACCCTAATATTATAAATGTGAATGTAAGTTTGTTTGTTAGGCTTTCACGCGAAAACTAATTAACCGATCATCATGAAACTTTGTACACATATTCTTGTAGGTATTAGAAGTAACATAGGATACTTGGTTTTCCAAACTCCACGCGGACGGAGTCGATATAAATCAAATGTCCACGCAGAGGAAGTCGCGGGCTTCAGTTAATAGTGCTCAATATAATCAGAAAATTTAGTCCAGCGAGCCCGGGGGATGACTTTAACCTGTCTTTGAACCCACAATGTGTTTAATAAAAGAAGATAGGAGTAGAAAAATCCATTGCAAACGGGAGACAGCAATAGGAAAAGCATGGCTATTAGTAAGCCAACCCTTTTGCTTGAATTTGCTTAAAAAGTGGTGACATATTTGTTTAACAGACGTAGCAGATTAACGTCTAATCTAGCTCTGTCACTCGTATGGCAATCTGTGTGCGACTGTAAGGAATGACTATACATGTTTTTGTACAGTTTGATATTGGGTTGACCTGCTAGAGATAATGTATACAGGGTGTACAATAAAATGGGACAGCTACTTAAAGGGGTGCTTCAGACCATCAAACTGAAAAACTTTCTCTATGGGACCAATATCGAAATCGCGAAAAAAAAAACAGCTGTCCCATACATTTCAGTCGAGTTATGTTTGCAGTTTTGTATGGGAGAGCGGATTTCTTTTTCGCGATTTCGATATTGGTCCCATAGAGAAAGTTGTTCAGTTTGATGGTCTGAAGCACCCCTTTAAGTAGCTGTCCCATTTTATTGTACACCCTGTATAATGAAATGACAGAGCTGAAGATCCTCTTTTTCAGGTTGTCATGACGTATTGAGGCGTCAATGCTGATGCGTCATTGATACTGTTTCGTTTGGCGAGAGCAAAGAGATTATACCTAAAGGCATAGAGGGAGCCATACCATTGCAAGAATGTCCACTTTTTTGAGGATTGTTTTTGAGTGTGTGGTGTCAAGTAGTATTGACAAAAGATGACCAAGCGACATTTGCCCTTATGTTTACGGTCACTTTTCATACACAATAGCACAAAAAAGCATAGATATACAGGGTGTACAATAAAATGGGACAGTTACTTAAAGGGGTGGTTCAGACCATCAAACTGAACAACTTTCTCTATGGGACCAATATCGAAATCGCGAAAAAAAAATCCGCTCTCCCATACAAAACTGCAAAAATAACTCGACTGAAATGTATGGGACAGTAGATTTTTTTTTCGCGATTTCGATATTGGTCCCATAGAGAAAGTTGTTCAGTTTGATGGTCTGAAGCACCCCTTTAAGTAGCTGTCCCATTTTATTTTACACCCTGTATTATAGGGTAGATAAATATTATGAAGCAAGACATAACAACACTACTTGCCATCTATTCACACTTATGACAACCGCCCATTAGAATAAGTGAAATGTCAATAGTAAACAGATACCGTCTTGAACCATTTTGTCACCAGACCTCCAGCTGGAAGACTCCGCTATTTCCTTACGTTAAGAACGACTTTTGCTTGAATTTGCTTAAAAAGTGGTGCCATTTGTGTAACTGATATTGCCGGTCTTTAGTTTATACGTCTATGCAAAAAAGAAGTGGACAGCCGCATAAACAAACATTTATAGTTTCGTCTCCTTCTACTATTAAAAGAACGTCATAATCATAAGATAAAAGAGACTAACTTACAATCGTAAATTGATGCGGTCTCTATGCTTTAGAATAAAGAGATCCTTGCTCTGAGGGCGAGAGATACACAGGGATATGCAGAGCTAACTGCCAACCTCATGGAGTCATGGAGATGAACAAGAATTGATGAGTCAAATGGTGATAGCCTATGTGACCTTCCCGGAGGTTATCATTAAATATCCAAAGGCACAATTTAATTGATATCGAAAATCAATAACTGCCACTTATTTAAAAACAAATTAAATTTAATTATGAATCGTAAACAATTAATATTAAAGGCCATTATTTCCTTTCAATACCTTGAAATGAAATAAGACAACATTCGATCATTAAATTAGTTTCTTTATTATCCCTTGACACTGTTTTGAGAACGAAATTTGATAACAAGTAAAAATAAGTGTGTATTTTTCCCTTTTTAGCCGACTGCGCGATTAAGGAAGGGTACTGTGTTTGTTTTATTTTTATGTAGGTAAGAACGAATCCTGTATATGCTATAATTATTTCTTCTACCTTGTTGGTCTGGAAAAAATGTTTTTTTAGCGTTTAAACAAACTTATTTGTAGCAATACATTTATGTCTCGTTTTCACTTCACGTTACTTGACAAGCCAAACCTGATTTTGCAAAATGTGTTTTAATACCTAACATTAGTGTGGGTTGCAGGTTACACTTAAAAAAAAACATCATATTTCTTATTTTTTTCGCGTCAATGGTTCTACGATGATGTTCCTTAGGGTCCCTCTATGATCGTTTTTAAGGGGATGATCAGACCAACCCAACAACATTTACTTTGGAGCCAACATCAAAATGATGATAAAATAATCAGTTGTTCCACACAACATTGAAAACCTACTCGCCCCACATGTATGGGATAGCTGATTTATTTCACCATTTCTATGTCTGTCCTATGCAGAAAGTTGTGTAGTATGATAGTCTGATCATCCTCTTAAAAACCATCATCATATTAATAAGGATCCTGTATTTATACAGGGTGAACAAAACACCCTAGTAATTTTTAGATCTACCAGGGATTATCAATTATCACACAATAATGTTGTAAACCCGCGATCCTAGACTTCGCAGGCCCGCTCACTACCAACTTGGCTATTGGGCCGTCATGACCGGCCATTATTGAGCCAATGATATTACGAAATTCAATTGTAATTCTCATTTAGGAGATTAAACCGTCCAAACTAATGGCCTTTAGGACACAATGGGCATTTGCGATTTTGCGTACCATGAATGTTAAATGCATTCGGAATTTTGCGCCCTATCGATTTATAGCTTTTTGCGGCTTTGTGGTACGAAATTGAATTGATTTTATGAGGCAATTTTGATGGATGATTTAGTAAATTTTTTATTAAATTTTACATGGAGACGTGATGAGAATTCAGTAGCAAAAAGGTGTTTTCGAGCAAAGCAAAGCTTCAGGATTGAACTGAAAATAGAATCCAGAATCCAGACATTTGGAACTGTCGCTATACAACTGATACCGTTTAGAGTTTTCTAGACATTGAAAGAAGCAAGCGGAACGAAATCGTTTTTCAAGCAGTCAACCCGTATAATTTGTAGAATTTATAAAACATTATTTATTTTAACACTTTCTCGTACACATAAACACATTGTACGAAAGTTGGCTTATCCCAAACTAAACCTTTATCGCCTACAAAAATACTGCAAAAAAAAAGAACCTTATCCCTTAAGAATGAATGCAAATAAATAAAGCAACAAGTAAAATATTTTTTTTTGAGAGCCAAGAGTGTTTTTTTAAGATATTACTCCTCTATCATTATAATTCTTTCATTAACATTAATACACGTGTATTTAGAACATACTCGTGAAAATAAATACATTACAAATATGTAATACAAACAAATAGAAGTAACAATGGAATGCAGCTGAAACAGTATCGTTCGGTCACGACTAGTTTAATTTAACTAGCACGTGACTAAGTAAACACGTAAACACGATTTTAACATTCATACGTAAACTCACGACCATAGTCCTTTTCGGGGCGGTCATAAACTTTTCTATAACTTTAACTATTAATTATACAGTGTGTAAAATTAAATACATAATTATATCTTATGGCGTGCTTCAATCAGACCATCTAACTGAACCACTTTCATCATGGAGCCAACACAGTCATCTGCACACTCTTTTTGTAAAAGATATTTATAATTAAATTATGACGTAAGCTACGTAATATTTTATTTATATTTTATTTAATGAAAATAAGAAAACAATACACCGCTGCTCCATTTTGGAACGAGTAGCCGTTGAAGTTTTCTATAGAACAGCGTCCATAAACTCTTGACCATAATCCCTTCCTAGACGGTCAGAATCTTCGAAAACGTAAAACTTGTACCTCATGTCATGACATGAGATAATAGTTTAACGCATGGTACAATAATATACTGCGCCTGGTATTCTCTTCCGACCATGTGACTGGCCACGTGACTGACACAAGCCTACGTCATCATACCCTTTTACCATGTTTAGCGGCCATTTTTTTGTGACGTAGGCTTGTGTCACTCTGGGAATAGAAGACCTTGTTTTTTAAGACCATGGTTTAACGTTTTCGACGATTCGAACAGCTTAGGCATGTTTGAACATAAACATGACTGAAAAAACGCAGACAGTGAATTATTTAGGCACAAAGTCTAGACTGAATAATGACCCATTTGCCTCACCCCAGGCTACGCCCATGATGGCAAATAAGTCTGAGGCAATTAATTATTATTCTGGTTCTATTTGATAATAATATACTCGTATTTGTTTAAACTTTACCTTGGTTAATTTTAAACAAATTGTGTTTTCCAAAGAGCCCTGTAGTTATCCAATTATTCGAGATCGGCGCTATATACTAAACAAGCTTTTGCCCGCAACATCGTCCGCGTGACATTAGAATATTGAAAATGTCATGTTTTTATCTTCAGCGGTTTAGGCTGTGTTGTCTTTCAGCCAGTCACTGAACTTTTTATAAGTATAGACGTATGTCTTAATACTGTATCATCATCATCAGCCAGTCATCGTCCCCTGCCAAACATAGGCCTATTCCATGGGATTGGCTTTGGGATAGGCCTTTTGTACTCTCGGCCACCCTCATGCAGTCGCTCCCCGCTACCTGTATCAGGTCGTCGGTCCAGAGGGCAGAGAGGCGTCCCACACTACGCCTCCAGTTCATGATCTCCATTCTAGAACACGGACTGCCCATCGGTAGTAAGTTCGTCGGCAGATATGGCCAGCCCATGGCCACTATTCCTAATTTTCAAAGCTACGACAACTACTTTAAGTTCTCTGATATCCTCATTTCTGTGATCATATTGCATTAGGTTTTGACAAAGGCTGACCGCATGCCTGGCCTGATGCCAACGCTTTTTGAGAATGATATCGTTATGGTTTCCCCGCCACTGTACAGGTGACCAAGGACCCAAGGTGGTGGTGATGTGCTTAGTCAAGGGTACATTGATGCTGTTCCCTTATTCGCTTCTAACGATACGAGTTGAGCTGGGCAGTTCTATTCTTTTCCTACACCTACAAGGACATTCCTAAGTTTACAAGTTGGAATCTTTAGAAATATGAGTAATTTACGCATCATACGCGAGGCGAGCGCAACATCTACGGTTTTGTAATCGTTTACCATCAGTTGTGATGAAACCAAACATATTTAGTTGTACAAAGTTTGAATTGAATTTGACGCTCAAAATAGGCATTTCCAAATTGGCTCTCTGCTGTTTGGGCTTGCTCGGATAACAAACCGAACCAAATCTAGGTCGAATCAAATGAAATTAGAATCAAACATTGTACATCCTCACAGTATACTAAGAACCTCACAATTAACGAAAATTTTACATTTCAACGGGTTCTTACCGCGTTTTTGGTATATTTATGTTCCCGATATAACCGCGAAACTCTCAAAAACTGTAGTTCTAACAAAGTATACGACTTTTCTGCGTCGTAAACCATCTCGAAGAGCCAACCTAATCGGCTTTACGTAGAAAACTATAAAAGATCCAAAACACGAACGATAAATAACGAACAAAGAACAATCTAAGGAACTAACAAATTAATCGAACTGGACAAATTCCTTATTCAGCCGAACTGGCCGAAAGCAATCTAAATTCTTAACGTAGTTTATACGAAGCCCCTGGGCGGGTCCGGACCAGAATAGATGACCCCAAATTACAGATGGATCCATATACCAACAGAATATAACCACACATTACGTAATTGTTTGTGCGAGTTAGTTTAGTGCTGTTACTTATGTACGTAATACTGAAGAGATGGAGAAAAGAAGAAGACATTTTGATGCGTACGTGAAGTTTGTCAATCTGCAAAAAAGTTTTTAACAAGTCCTCTGTAAAAATGGTTACTATAAACTCGATGATTATTTGAATGACCAAAATGTCTGGTCTTGACAATTTTACACTATGTAATATGCAATATTGTATTTTAATTGTACTTTGTACATTTTGTTTTGTTTAAAAGATGTGTATTGTAGAGTTTCTGGCCGCATCTTCTCTCAATGGAACACCTTCCGACACGCGGTGGTAGAGTCAAAAAATAACGTCAAAAAGCTATCTATGTGGTATTATTTTGAATAAAAAATTTGGTTGAATTTTGAATTGGCCTATCCCCAATCTTTGCTACAACCGTAGGCCGCGTGAGCGTGTGTTGTATGCCATAACATTGGTTTAACGTGATAAAATTCTTGACACCGTCCTTGAGAATAGTCTTTTATAGTTGTAGCATTTCTCCGAGGATTTAGACTACAAGTGTTGTAGGCGAATAACTTTTTTTTCATGGCTGTATGGTCCTGGACGAGCGGCATACACGTCGCAAGTCTCGAAAACAGAAATGTAGGTATACCTCGGTGGATGACGGCAGGATTATGACTTCTGACACGTTTCTCTTCAAGCAGAAAGCAAAGACTAACCAGGAACCAGGCTTCGCCATGAGTAATCCTATCATCCCTTGTTTTGTTTCCCAGAAATAGGAAAAGTGTCTCTTCCTATTTCTCGTGGCCGATTCCGAAAGCGATCTGGAGTGCGATTTTTGAACATCACACGTTCAAATCAGCAATAGAAAAATGCATAATCTCCATTATAAGTTTGACATTTTCTATGATTACAACGTGTGATGTTCAAAATCGCTCTCCAGGTCCCTTTTGCAGTGCCGTAAATAGGGCGGTGCCCAGGCACAGGGCGCAGACCCTGGAGGGGCGCAGAATTGACCAGGTGGGTCCAAAGTTTGTTTTGGTTCATGCATGGTATTGTAGACAAGACATACTTACCTACCTGTGTAATATTTTTTCGCGCATACGGGTGTAGACGCCAGATTGAGTCTTGTTTTGTGAAATTTCGAGCTCTCTTCGCTCGCCTTTGAGTGATTTTTGAGCATATATAGACTAAATGGAATTCATACCACCCACCACCGTCTCAGTTCTGCGACCCTATGTCTGAGGTTAGAGCATTTTTCGAGAGCGCAGTTTTTGACGCTCGCACCGCACCGGGCGCATAAAAGACTATTTACGGCACTGCCCTTTTGACGCAATTCTTAAATCGCAGCATGGATCTTCCGACTGATTTCTTCCTATGTGCGACCTCCCCGAGAAGGAATCAAGATAATTCCATGTATAACTTAGTTTCCTAAAAACAAATTGTATGTAGGTATAATATATCATTTACACTACAAGGTGAAATTGAAATCATTGGCATCCTTTTAAACTAAGAGTCTACCCATGAAACTGAAAATCTTTCACTATGGAAGAAACCGAGCGGTTTGAGCTGTTTCATACATTTGAGTCGTGTAGGCATTGCAGTTTAGTATGGAACAGCTGTTTTTTTTTTGCTACGATCGATTTGCTCCCATAATTAAAGTTCGATCAGTTCGATGTGTGAGACGTTGTTACTTTAAAACAATAACAATTGCGATAGTCAGCCGCAATTGCAACTGAAGATGCAATTCTGTTGACGCAACACTAATCGAAGGCGTGACCAATCATAATATTGTAACATTAATCACAATCAAGACGCGGAAGCGCGAGAAAACACAGTTACTCACAACTGTTGGGTACAATTGTTTTGTTATCCCCAACACGGTGCGGCACGGCTATACAATACTAGTATCACTATGAAAATGCTCAAGTGGCTCGCTATGTGCGAGGATCTTCTCCACGAAGATTGGCTATGTTAGCCACATGAGGGCTGATGAGGGCCCATCAACGCCAAGCAGTCGCCGTGGTCGAAATCGGTCAATACACAATACTCACAAGATATATGGTTTCGGCTTAGAATGGACCACTCCAATTCTTACCGTGGGTGTCGTACGACGCGATTAGCCTTTGGTATGCCGGAACGCGGATCCGCGCGACGAAAACAATTCTTCTTCATCTTCTTTTCGTGCCAATTGTTCTACAATTTCTATATTGGCCAGATATTCGATGAGCCTAACAGCGTCCACTGTAGCTTTATTGAGGTCCTCTCTCGTGCAGGCGTTTGGGCACAACGGGCATTCTAGCAGGTGCGCCATCGACTGAATAGGCTTAATGGTTCTACGAAAACAATTGATTTCTATTGTCTGTAATTCCCGGCATACGAGAGGTTAAAGGATTAAAGGTTTCTTAAGCAGTATTTATGTGGGCCAAAAGACTAGCCACCATCACCACTTGACACTTCATTCCATCCTGAAACCTTAATTGCTAAAAAATGTGAACATTTTGCTACAACTACATTCTTCCACCCCGAAAGGGAATTATGGTCGCGAGTGTATGTATGTTCATTTGAGTACCTTATTTGAGTACCGAAGGACTTATAAATGCCGTTTGGTTTTGTCTGAAAGCGTCTGTGTATTGAATAGATTTTAACGAGGGAGTCGCATTACAATTTTGGTAATGAGCGGGCGCTCGTTTTCGAGCTTGCATCGAAGCTCCTCCATTTTGTTTTATTCATAAAACTCTAGGGTTGCGGTTAAAGACGGACATGTTAAGCTTTTGACGGTCTTATCCTGCCAACAAGTCGGACCTGGCTTTTCTTAGGCTCTTTGTCACTGAAATTGCCACACAATCACGCAGCGCAGAGCGAGGTCTGGGCTGCGCTTGCCTACCTCAAAAGGCAAGGTCGAATCTGCAACGAAAAGGCTGGATAATGGCCTCCTGATCGATCGCAATTACTGATGATAACTTCAACGATGAACATGAGCTCGTGTAATATTTACCCTCCAGTCTAGACTTTTTGAGTTTGTTTACTTAGATTCAATCTACTCACTGCCTGTGCCTGCATAAACAAAACACAAAAACTCATGCATAAAAGATGGTCCTTTATACCTAAAACTATTATCTTATTTGAACTGCCGCCAAAAATGATATCATCCTTGTATTATTATTGTGTAAAGAACAAAGGAAAGAATAAATGGTTATTGGAAAATTAATATTAAACACGCGATAAGCTTTTAAGCCTTCGCAGGCAGATTAAAAAAAAACTATGTATCTACATGAAATTCAATGAGAACTGTATATATTACTGTAAAGGCTCGAACTACTGTAATTCCTAAGAATTTCCAGTAAAACCTAATGCTGTCACTTAAGGTGGACTTCCGATGCTAGCGGCCGACGCGTCTGACGCGCGCGGCTCGCGGCCGACGGCCGATGCGGCCATACTAGTTACTATGAAAACGTATGGCGCCGCTTCCGATGCCAGCGACTGACGCGCGCGTCAGACGCGCGCGGCCGATGTCTATCGCATCGGCCGCGGCCGCGCGCTGCTATTCTCTGACGTCACGCAGAACAAGAATGTTTGCCAGAAATATTACGAAGATTTTACCGAAATTAGCTTAATTTTTACTATTTTATTTGTATTTTATTATCTACATGGTCGCTCAACGTAGCGATAACACCATCTATCGAGCCACTTGAAACTACTTTTTCTTTTTTCGGAAAATCCCTCTTGCCTACATAATTATTAGCTAGACAGCGATACATGTACAGGTTAAAAAGCCATGGGGATGCAACGCATCCCTGTTTAATTACTCCCAAAAATGTATTTTATCAAAATCCTGTTTTAAACAATGCATTCATATATTCTCTAAACCTAGCAATCTATCAATCAATCAAATATTCTTTATTAAAATATGTATTGGTTTTTTTTGTTAGTGTTTTTATGTTTTTGTTTAAACACCAAAACATAAAAACGTACCCTAAATTTCGGGGAAAATACCCTAAAGTGATAACACTCTGTACAATAGGCACGCGTCAGTCGCTGACCTCGGAAGTGAGGTCTGTCGTCGGCCGCGCGCGTCTAACGCGAGGTTCTGTTATATATGACAGAACCTCGCGTCAGACGCGCGCGTTAGACGCATCGGCCGCTGGCATCGGAAGTCCACCTTTATGGCCTTTTTGACACAAATGCGCGTTTCTCGGCGTCCGTCGATTTTCGACGCACATTAAGAGGGCTATCGGAGTCCAGTGGCGTACTCGTCACAGTAACAAAGATTTGTCAATAAAGAAAGCCTAAATTAAAAAAGTGCCCATTTGACAAACTACAAAAACCTTCAAGCCATTGTTATACAATACTTTTATAGGTTCTAAACATTCCACTTTTAGACAATTTCGAATAAAAACAAAAGCGGCAGATTTTTTCTTTTTTCAAAATTTATATGTTTAGACCTTTAAAAAACCTATAAAATTATTCTATGAAAATAGCTTGAAGGCTTTTGTAATTTGTCAAGTGGGCACTTTTTTAATTTAGGCTTTCTTTATTGAGAAATCTTTATTATTGTGGCGAGGACGCCACTGGACTCGAATAGCCCTCTTAATAAAAGGAGTGAAATAGGCAAATATGCAACATAAATGCAACCAAAACATCTACTAGGAATAGGATCCACGTGTTTATAGTTGTATTGCTTATTTTCATTTCACGTAGAGACGCTTAGCGCGTCGTATTTGTTTCAGTGTTTGATTTGTGAACAATCAAGTGTTGAGGTTATTTATTTAATAACATCTTAAGAAATATCTGGTTGAACGTAGTTTACGATAATATTTATGAGGCAATCAGGCGAAATGACTAGTGTTAAACGAAAATGAAAATTTCACTGCGCGTCACGTTTCTCAAATTTATCTGTTTGCTAAAAGAATTCGGTAGAAAATTTCAGCTGAATTTTACACGGGGAAAGTTTAGGTCTCGTAGAAAATTAGACTGAAGGATTGAGCTCATTACTTTTGATGCGAAGACATTTTTTGAAAGAAATGAACTGCACGGTGACTCGGCTGATAGATGATAATTTACTAGCATTACGAGCAGGTATATAAAAAAACTATATTATATTCCAATAAGACGAACTGTTCTTAGAAAACCTTGTAGTATTTTCGGTACTTTCCCCTACATAAAAATATCTTGGTCTACTCATAAAAGCTATTAAATTTTTGACTATGTTTAAATTTTGACTATGCGTTTCGTATTACATATATTATTGCAATTTGACGTAGATCATTAATTTATTATTATTGCCGCCTTTTATTCTATTTTATTTTCAATTTAATTAAATTCAATTTCATTAAGTAATCTAAAAATTATAATATATACTGTTGCTAAAATTGCTATGCCCTATAAGGGCATGAGATGTACTATGCCTATTATTAAGATCTGTAAATACCTCAACTATGCAATAAAGTTTATGATTTACCTACTTTCGTCAATTATCGAGAAGTGATTTTCTCAATATGACGATGATCTCATCGACATATCCGTCGACGACACCCTCATTAGTGCCTGGCGTGAGCTCGGATGTAGATGAGAATCCGAGTTTTGTCTTTAATCCTTTACACGCAGTATAATACAGTTGGCTAGTCGAATTATACGTGCAGTTGTACGTAGATTTGGGACGAGTCTTGTAATGTTGGCGTTTCGCGTCAAGGAAAAAAAGTAAGCCAGCACCCCTTTTCTTGTGTTCCTTTACATTGCTAAAGGTTGGCAATCACCATGATTATCTCTCGCCAAAGGAAACAGCTCTTCGACGCTTATGTTTACTCCTTCAGGTTCGAGAGCCTCGACATTTCTGGCTTATCCTATCCACGCTACACTACCGACGACGTAAGTATACCAGACTTTACCAAAGTGCTTAGCTTATTTAACACAAAACAATAGCCTAGAAGTAAAGAAATCTTTTCTAGAACAGTGTGCCTGTTTACTGAGCTGACGTCATCGAGGCTACGCTAATGAAATCCGACGCGGCTAACTTTCTCGAGCTAGATGCAACACAACGAGAGAAAGGAAAATAAATGCAAAAACCAACCATTGAGTGCTCCGGTCGATCAACACCATTGTATTCATCTAATAATACTTACCCACTATCCCGGTTTTGAGTAACTTTGCAACCATTTTATACATTAACTATGGCACTTTCTAAGCAGAAAATAAAACTGAACAATCTACAGAATATGAGAAGTGATGTGGTTTTTCTCGAAATCTATTTTAATTAAAGTCACCCCTTTTTTTCCAGTTGTAACCGTTTTACTCTTACATTGTTGATCAGAAGAACATGAAAATTTACAATATTCTTCACAATACAATATAGAATGATGTGGTTTTCTTATTTTTTGAAAATTCATAAAAAATCATACAGGTTTTCAAAGAAAACGGAAAATTCTGAACGGAGCCACGCAATTGAAGCGGGATGGCTAATTGCAAAAGTTGGCTTGTAAGAAAGAGAGCCTTGCACTAGGGAGGGAGAGCTTTAAGTAAATAATTCTATGGAAGAAGTGAAATTGAATTCAAAGGCTCCTTTTCTATCTTTATTTTCAGACATTGTAGGTATGGTGAGACTTGACTGGACGTTTCCAGAATGCACACCGAGCGGTGGGCACCAAAAGTCACGAAATGGGTTCCTCATGGCGGGAGTCTGGGTCTGGGAAGAACTCGGAAAACACGTGATGAGCTGGATGCTTACTGCAATTATTGGCGGTTTGTTTCACAACGGACAGCAGGAGAAAAAGGCTTGGTCAGGGTTCTACTGCTTGTTACGGACATCGTTAGCACCAGAAACAGAGAGAGAGAGGACAGCTGTCTTTGCAGATATTTGCTGTCGATTAATTATCAACTAAGTTCTTTTAGTACTTCAGAAAGAGAAAGAGGAAATAAAGAGTGAAGAGACAAATAGAATGGGGTTCAAATCTTAACCGTATTCATGTTAACTATAAGTATTCTGTGTCGTATTATGGCTAGCATAGAGCCCATGAACGATATACAGGGTGAAATTGATATCATTAGCATCCTTTTAAACTAACTCTACCCATCAAACTGAACAACTTTTCTTATGGGAGCAAATCAATCGGAGCAAAAAAAAAATCAGCTGTTCCGTACTAAATTGCACGTGCACCCACCGCCGCTGCATACTCGACTCAAATGTCTCTGTTTGCTCCCATAGTAAAAGTTGTTCAGTTTGATGGATAGACTCTTAGTTTAAATTTTTAAAAGGATGCCAATGATATCAATTTCACCCTGTATACATGTTTCGCACGATCACGATTCAATTTACCCAGAATCGACATAATAACCATCTCAGTAGGTAATTTACTTTAAACATAATAATGCCGAAGCTAAGTACATGCATATCATGAACAATTATCAATTTAATTCACTTTGCACGTTAGTCATAATGATCTTGTACATACCACGTATTTCATTTATGAATGGCATCAAAATACTCGTCTCGCAAATCATGCAATTATCAATCTTAAGTCATCGCGACAAGAGTTCCATCCGGGGTCTTCTTTCTTAAATTTAACTACACCAACTGTAACATTCAAGTTTGTTCGAAGACCTCAAGCATAACTCTTCTAAATAAGTCGTACGTATTAAATTGGTTTGATTCACGGGACTTAATAGTTAGTTAGAACTATGACGATGATTTTAAACCTTAACGCGATAATTATAAGAGTCATAAACTTGAATATAGTAATGAGAACGAAAGTTATGATGCGTGAATTGCTTTTCAACGTAAGATTTGCAAGTGAAATTGGTGGCAGTTCCGTGTTCCTGTAGTAACTGGGTTTTTTACTGAGAATACCGATTTTAATTGTTATGTTTTGTTATATTTTACTTAAATATCATTTAAATCAAGTTCCGCGTTTCTTTTGGCTTAAATACAGGGGTTGTAATGTAACACTGTAGGAAGTGCTTCAGCATAAAAAAAAACAACTATCGCTATGGAGACAACATGACGGCCACAAAAAAAAAGTTTTTTCCAAAGAAAACATCAATCGCTACTCAAATGTATAGAATAATATAATGTTTTTTTTTGCGATTTTGGGGTGGGGTGATTTGTAGTTTACGTTGTTCAGTTCGATGGTTTGAAGCATCTCCTATAATGCATTTAAGTGTACATTCTAAAACAGTTCCGTGACCGTCTGATGCACACCAGATTCTACGAAGGATGTAGAGGTGCAACATTCTAATTTCACGCGGACGAAGTCGGGGGCAAAAAGTAGTCCTGTGTAAAATAAGTTGGATTTCCTACTACGAGTGTTCACTACGAAATTCCCATAAAATCATCCGACCCCATTTTCACACCTTTAGTAGATGAATTTCGAAAAATAATTTAAACGTTAACATCCAAAAAAATATTTTAATATTTTCTACAGCATAACACTTTAAACAAAATACCAATTTCTCATTAGCAGGGCTGTCAGCAAGTTTGACAGGCCAATTAACCCTGTTCCGTGCCAACTATTTTTGTAGAAACCCTGTCGTATTCAGTTCCCACGTCACGTACCGTTCTGTGACATCTACGTGATGACTACGTGACGTGAACAAGTGACATCGTCCATTGATATTCGATTCGACCTTTCACTAGTTGAAATTTAATGGCGTGAAAGTTTTTTTTTCAGACTACGAATAATATAAACGAATTGACGTCCACTAAATGTTATTTTTTAGTGCCCAGATAGCGTCATTAGACGGCGCTGAACAAGCTCCAGGAAGGATCCAGCCATTTCTGTCTAAAAATTTCTGAACCTGAAACTAGTTAGGTGGGTTTGCCCACTTGCGTTGTTTGCTATTATAACCATCAGCCTATACAGGGTGTTAGGGTAAGCAGTTGCATTACTTTAAGGATTGATTGTACCCATGATACTGAACAACTTTCCCAAAAGGAAATTCGCAAAAAAATATTTCAACTTTTCGTACTAAAGTACTTGAAGCAACGTTCGGTCAGCTGATGGCATTTAGTATGGAAAGTTAAATTTTTTTTTTTTTTGCTAATTTCCAGTAGGTTTCTTGGGGAATTTTGTTCAGCGCAATGGTTACAATCACCCCTTAAAGTATGCAACTGTTTAGCTTAACACCATGTATACGTCCCACTGCATAGCACAGGCCTACCCTCAAGGAAAGGGCGTTCTTCCACCACGGGTGTCCAGTCCAATGCGGATTGGTTGACTTACATACGCATCAGAATTTCTTCTCGTGCAGACTTCCTCACGATATTTTTCTTTACGCGCAGGTCGCCGTCGGTCGGTTGTTTGCTATCTAAACTATTATAAAACTGTAACAGAAGTGTGTCTGTACATTGAAGATATTTACCAGAAAAAAGATTACGATATGGTTTTTAGGTGTCCCTGATTCCAAATCACAAATTTTTGGAATTTTTTTTCCGTCTGTTTGTTTTTTGGTTGTTTGTTTGTTTGTTTGTTTGATCGAGTATCACGCAAAAATTACTGAACCAATTTTGATGAAACTTTTTTTGTTTGATAGCTTATGATCTGACTTAAAATCTGGTATATAATTTATGCGGACGAAGTCGCGGGTAAAAGCTCGTATTACATAATGTTTTTTACCCCATAGCAAACAAACAGTATAGAGGTTAAACGAAGGATCAATGGCTTCTTGACATTAGCTCACCTTTTGAATACACTCAACTTTAAATCATGAATTGAAAATTGATTGTGAAAACTTTTACGCTTTTCAATTTATTTTCTAAACCTTTTTCAGTAAATTTAAGTCAGGTGACATTTTTATATAAGCCTAATTTTAACTTAGTTGCGTGGCATTTAGATTGAAAACGTTTTTGAATAAGTCTAAGAGAGAATAGAAATAGCCGTCAATCTAGTTTATCGGCGTATACAACTCCATCTCTCTTGTTTGATTTGTTCAAAGACGGAGACAATAAGTTTACATTGTGTTGGTCTCTTCTAGTCAGTGCGAGTTGGTTTGTATGAAATGTCCAGGGCGCGACACGAGGTAACTGTTTTTTTTTTCTAGCTATAGTGTCTCGAATCTAAATCCGGATCGTTTCGGCAATGTTCTGGCTGAAACTAATCATGAGATGTGCCAGCACTAGTGATATACAGGGTCCTTCTTAATATGCTGACACTTTTTTAAGGGTATGATCAGACCATCAAACTGAACAACTTTCTCTAATGGCCCAACACCGAAATCGCGAAAAAAAAATCTGCTGTCCCATACATTTGGCTAGAGTAGGTTTGCAGTTTTGTATGGAAGAGCTGATTGTTTTTTCGCGTTTTTATGTTAGTGCCTTAGAGAAAGTCTTCTTCTTGTCGTGTGGGCAGAGCCCAGGTGTCAGAGTTTTTTCAGACCGCCTTACGGTCTCTGACATGGTTTTTATGTAACGACTACTACCACCAGAGATAGTAGCCGGGACTAACTAACGGCTTAACGTGCCATCCGAAGCACGGAATCATTTTTCTTCTCGGACAATCAGGTGATTCAGCCTGCAATGTCCTAACCAACTGGGGAAAAACGCACAAAGTGACATATCACTAGGTGTCCCCCGTGGGAATCGAACCCACGACCTCCGTGTCGAGAGGCAATGCTCTAACTAAACCATTATACCACGGAGGCAGTTCGTAGCAGTATTTCTTTTTTATTACATATTATTTATTTATCGAATCCAATTTCTGAACGGTTCGGCAATATCCTGACTGAAACCAATCCTGCAATGAAACAGCTCTAGTGAGATCTATTACAAAACCGCAACAGAACGAGAGATACCAATGAGGGGTGACCGTGAACTAACTCGTGGGTTGGGTCATTCAAATCTAATAAAACCCGGTCGGGATCGGTTCATGCGTTCATCATATTGGTATAATTTGGTTTTGCATTGAACTAAAAGATGATAGGTACTTTATATTTAGCAATAAACTATCCCAAACCAAATGATACTTTGATACAGTTCAAAATTACCTAACTAAGTCTAATGCATTTATTCATCTTGATAATTATGTTTATACACATAAAAAATATATGTATAATATATATTATAATATACTAAACAATTATAATGGGGTTTTTACTAAAGAGTAGGGTTTATTTCTGAGTAACATTTAGTTTTTTATTATTAGTCACTTGCCTATGCCTTAGCAATTAAGTTGAAAATTTGACTAGAACGTTATGATTATGAACAATGTAAGTGTAGTTACATGGTTCACAAGTTAGACAATATCTTTTAAAAAAAACAACGTGTCTCTATTGACATATCCTAATCAGTCCAGTCACAGTACATACATATAAACCTAATAGAGAATCTCATATCGTCAATTACGTATCACCCGTTGTGCAAGCTTCAATTGAATGCGATTGACTATCCCAAACCAAATGATACTTTGATACAGTTCAAAATTACCTAACTAAGTCTAATGCATTTATTCATCTTGATAATTATGTTTATACACATAAAAAATATATGTATAATATATATTATAATATACTAAACAATTATAATGGGGTTTTTACTAAAGAGTAGGGTTTATTTCTGAGTAACATTTAGTTTTTTATTATTAGTCACTTGCCTATGCCTTAGCAATTAAGTTGAAAATTTGACTAGAACGTTATGATTATGAACAATGTAAGTGTAGTTACATGGTTCACAAGTTAGACAATATCTTTTAAAAAAAACAACGTGTCTCTATTGACATATCCTAATCAGTCCAGTCACAGTACATACATATAAACCTAATAGAGAATCTCATATCGTCAATTACGTATCACCCGTTGTGCAAGCTTCAATTGAATGCGATTGGTAGGTACTTCACCGTCGAGAATAGTATCAATCTATCCATTATCAATTAGATTCATTACCATGATGAATTGATGACACATCCATTCATAGGAGCATCGGTGCCGCGTTGCGGAGAGATATGGACACCCAATTATGGAGGTCCGGGTTCGAATCCGCACGGAAAACATGCCATGTACCAATGAGTTTTTCTAACTTATGTACGTAATACCGACTGCTCTCAAACGGTGAAGGAAAACATCGTGAGGAAACCTGCATACACTGAAGAAATTCTTATGTGTGTGTGGAGTCTACCAATCCGCATTGGGCACGCGTGGTCGACTAATGCTCATACACCCTCCCTGAGGGTAGGCCTGTGCCCTGCAGTGGGACGTTTATAGGCTGATGATGATGATGATGATCCATTCATATCCTCTATTTCTGCTTTATCTAAGTGCTCTACTGTTCAGAATGATACGGTTTTAATTTTACGAGACAAATAAAGAGAAAAAAATAGACGATTAGAAAGCTGTAACTAACAGTAACGATAAAAAAAAAGAGTTCTGAAAAATTTAATAATTTGTACTAGTTTTGAAGGTTATGAAAGGTTTTTGGAATATTTTTAAATACCTAATTTGCTGAACATTTCTTGTCGTGTTGACTAAATAATATGAATAAAACAAAATAAAACAAAGTACAGTCACGGAATATTTTATTAAAGTCCGAGCATTGGAATAATTTGGGTTTTGTGGTTATTCGAAAATATCTGCAAAATTTTTTTTTTTTCGTAAATGGGTATTTTGGGAACATTTCTCTGCTGTTTTTAGTAAGAACACAAACCGAAATAAAATATCAACGTATTTGCAGATATCGACGAATGAAAACATAACCTGAACTGTAACCAAAACGAAACTAACCGTATGCAAAACGATGATAATGTGAAAGCAAATAGGTACAAAAATAACATATTCAAACAAAACTTTAGACTCGACGATAAAACTGCACAAAGAAAGAAATACCAGACCGATGACATCAGAAAATTAATCTCCAAGTAAGAGAAAAACTTGTTTAAAACAAACAGAATCCTGCGCTGAAGCGGCCGCAATCTAGATTGTAATTAAAAACTAGCCCCAGGTCCGTTGCAAATCTTTTTTCCTTTATAGTCCGAGATCCGACCGTAAAATTATGCACCTATTCCTTAGGCGAACGAAATGTAATTCTAGTGTATGTTTATACAGGGGTTAATTTAACGCCACCAAGTTGCCTAAAAAAATCTTGCCGCAAGTGCCTTTTCCATTATAATTTTTGGTATAACTTTTTCCACGTGTTTGTTAGGGAAGTGAATGAGGTGCCATCAGAAGGAGACTGGTCTAAAGTACTTTAAAAACTAGGGTTGCTACCTCTCAATCTGCCGCAACTATAGGGTTGCCAGGTCCAAATATGCCATTTTTGAATCTGGCAACCCTAGTCTTGCGGCAGATAGAGAGGTGGCAACCCTAGTTTTTAAAGAACTTTAGACCAGTCTCCTTCTGATGGCACCTCATTCACTTCCCTAACAAACACGTGGAAAAAGTTATACCAAAAATTATAATGGAAAAGGCACTTGCGGCAAGATTTTTTTAGGCAACTTGGTGGCGTTAAATTAACCCCTGTATAAACATACACTAGAATTACATTTCGTTCGCCTAAGGAATAGGTGCATAATTTAACGGTCGGATCTCCGTCTATTACTGGTGTAAGTACCTACTGCAAGCCATGAAAGAATCATGATAAAACACTTCGGCATAATATGACTACTGTTAGTAAAAACCCTTTTTTGTAAAAAGCTCTAAAAACAGTTTTTTTTTTGTCTGTTTGATTGTTACGCTTTCACGCGACTGACATTTAATTTCAACTTTAGAAAACGAAACTAACGCAGGATATAAATATCCTGATATATACAACGTGTTAATGAATTAACACAAAACTAGAAAGTAGTTTGTTTAGAATCGAGAACAGAGTCGAATTATCATGGTTTCAACATAGGTAATTTGTTTCAAAATATTAAATAATTTTTTTGCAAAATTTAAAATTTTCTGAACCCGATGTCAACCCACCGCACGGGCACACTCCCCCTACTTACGACCAAAACAAGATTATTAAAATGTATCCATGAGTACGTTTGCGCTTTCTTTCAGTGCTGAAATGATAACAAATCACTTTTGCCTCAAAACTTAAAATGCGAATAACTTTAAATTTTAACTATCAAAATAATGAAATTATTGTTTCAATCTAATTATTTTGTTATAAATCAGTTGGGGTGTATGAGGTTTTGCGCTAATTCATGAACACATATAATATATATAAATAACCTGTTTAGAAAAAACCTGTTTAAAAAAAAATGGAACAAAGGTAACCACTAATAACACATTTGAAGCCCCATTTTAGAAAATCTTTAATTCAGTTTGTCTTCGGGCATAGGCGATTAGGCGCCCTCCATGAAGATCTGTCTCTTGCCTTCTGCATCCAGTTGGAACCTGCGTGTCACCTAAAACCACTGATCCATCTTTCTGGTAGGCGGACTCTACCCCGCGTTTAGAAAATAATACTTACAAAGTTTTTAAAGGCAGAAGCTTTAATATCTAAATGCCATGGGTGACAATACCCTAACAAATTCACTTCACGGTATTTCACTACAGAAATCCAGTAGGTATTTCATTAAAAGAATCACCATCCCACATATCAAGTTACCTAAGACATATCTTACACGTAAGACGTAAGAATGAAAACTCCTTGATACAAGAGACTCCATAAACTGAACAAACTATAAAGATACTGCAAAGTTGAAATGAGTGGGAAATGTTGTTAGTCGTGAACTGCACAGGTGATATTGAAAAAGTTTGCTAACTCAGACTTATAACCGCTCCATGACTAAGCTAACTTCCCGTGTAGCTTACGACTTTAGGATCTTGCGAAGGCTTAGGATATTACTCAATAATTAAGTATTAGCTGTCACAGAGTAAACTAAAAAACTGTTGTATACTTTTAGGAAGGGCTTTCCGAGAGCATGTCCTAACTAAAGGATCAAAAATTTGATTCAATATAGGAACCAACTTATTAAAAGTCAATCTTTTACTCAAGCTATCCGCATTGGAACGTGTTGTCGCTGTAGAGAAGATTTGGACAGAACCTCTAGTCTAGAGTCTACAACATAACATTATAGTTCTTCTAATCTAAACTAGCTTGGAACTAACTAAGCTAACTTGGAATATTAAACTAAAGGTTAGATCCGTGGGCAACATCTAAACTATTATAAAACTGTAACAGAAGTGTGTCTGTACATTGAAGATATTTACAAAAAAAGATTACGATATGATTTTTAGATGTCCCTGATTCCAAATCACCAATTTTTGGATTTTTTGTCTGTCTGTTTGTTTGTTTGTTTGTTTGTTTGTTTGTTTATTTGTTTGTTTGTTTGTTTGTTTGTTTGTTTGTTTGTGTGTTTGTTTGTTCGAGTATCACGCAAAAACTACTGAACCGATTTTGATGAAACTTTTTTTGTTTGATAGCTTATCATCTGACTTAAAATCTGGTATATAATTTATGTGGACGAAGTCGCGGGTAAAAGCTCGTAAATAATAAAAAGGTCCATTTAAATTTAAAAAATTACTAGTTTTTCAAGGGGGTCTTCGCTGTATTCCTAAAGGTGCGCCGCTAAAAAGGTAGGAAAAAGCTGTTAAATCATCATAAGTTTTACGGGCGGCATTCGCTAAGCAAATGTCAACATTAATTTTTTACAGTAAGATTACCGCTAAACACCTACGGGACCCACTTGCTGGAGTAAGGCCCGTTCTCCCGTACCGTTATTCATCAACATGATGTCAGAGTAATTTATTGCCTCTGACTCTGACTTTGGCCTAACAAACACCGTCACCTGCGACACCCGGAGAAATCTAGTTGAAATACCACTAAAATTGTCACCAATCCAAGTACCACTTTAGTTTCAGTAATAGACTAATAGGATAGGTGACCTACGGCGCTATTCTTCTAAGATACAGGAGCGTCAAATTGCTGTCTAAAACATCGATGAGCTTATAAATGTAACATCCTTCTTGCATCCTTTAGATCGTCGAAGTTTTAATATAAGTTTGACACATGACATACCCTTAGCGAATACCGAATCGACAGCTCGCCTATATAAGTTTCAACGACGAATTTAAGGTTGTGACGATGTTTGATCGCGCAACGGAACATAAGCGATGACCTTGCATGCGCAGAAATCAAATTCGGGTCTCTTTTGCGGGGGGAAGCGGGAGGCGGTCGAAGCGCAAACGCCATTGGCCGATAAGTCGCCTTTTACGTCATCAACCTGCGCCAAAGTCCATACCACTTTCCCCCATCGCTCATAATTCGTTGCGCGACCACTTTTTGACTTATACAGGCAGTATTGGCTATGTGCGAAGTGGGTGTTGGGAACTGTCAAGTCGATCGCAGCGCACGCTGTGGCAGAAATGTGGACTACTGACGGCGAAGCTGTGTCAGATTTGCTTGAATCTATGCAAGTCCGCACACTCATTCAATACTCAAATATCTAAACCAGCAAATACTAATACTTAAAATTTGGCAGGGATGTTTTTATTGCCATCTAAGTATTCACAAAAAAAAAGATTTTTCGCAATTCAACCCCCAAAGGTGTGAAAACGGGGGTGAAAGTTTGTATGAGAATTTCGTAACCAAGAATGGGAATTTCAGCCAGTTAGGTATTATAATATTTTTAATATCGACAATATTGCTCATTTATTTAGTTTTTACTTAATTTTAATATAAAATAACAAACTTTATCCTAACATTTTATGTGCAAATAATTCACGAGGCCGGGTTGCGCTAGATGGCGCTAGTGTCGTGCACATAGCCAATGATTTTCCAATAAATACAAAGAACACAGTTAAGGTGAAACAACAGTCTCCGATGACCATGTTTCCTTTTAAAAAGCTATTTGTATTCAAATCGTGAAACCTTGACGGGAATGTCGTCCATAATGCCAAACTTTGGTCATATCCGCTTCCTTCGCATACCTGCAACAAACAAAACAAACACGTTAATATCGAATAACAATGTAGGACAACGGTGGAATAACAAATATGGCAATCACATCCTATTATAGATTTTTATCTCTAGTAAAACTTAGTATGCTAACAAAGATGTAAATAATGACACAATTTAAGTGCTTTCCATTGTAGTAGTTTTAGTGGGATTCTATTCTTATAATAAAGACTTTTGACTACGACTGAATCTAAAAACAGGAGCTTTATAGCGACTATTTCACTATACACACTTGTATCATAGATTTATACAGGGTGTAAAAATACACCCTAGTCATACTTAAGGGGGTGCTTCAGACCATCAAACTGAACAACTTTCACTATGGAGCCAACTCTGAGTAAAAATAAAAAAATCAGCTGTCCCATACAAAACTGCAGTACCGACTCGACTAAAATGTAAGGGACAGCAGATTTTTTTTATTTTTTCTCGACGTTGGCCCCATAGTGAAAGTTGTTCAGTTTGATGGTCTGAAGCACCCCCTTAAGTATTAATAGGGTGTTTTTTTACACCCTGTATATTACTAGCGTAAGGATAGGCCCGTCAGAATATTTTACAAAAACCTTCTTCATAGAAACAAAAAATTGCGCCATTTGTCATAACTCGTATACGAACTATATCGTGTCATATATTTTCTTTGATCGTTGTAGTGCTCTAAACTGACATTTTTCCTTGCATTTTAGAGCCAACGAACTGGGGACAATAGTCAAGCTCATAGGCCATGTCCTTACGCTAGTAATACATATGTCTTTGACTTGCATACTCGTAGGTAGATAAATTAATTACTACAGAGAACATTGCATATAGCCATGTTGTGCTGTTTCAATTCAAACCAAGTCCCGTCCGATACAATACCATACATACCATTACACAAAATAATATCACTAAATGAAATTTATAAATAAACACCCTTCCTTTGCGTCATGCAGTCGGGTAATAAAATACATTTATCGTCGCAAATGTGAATTATCAAATGACAAATCGGTTGAGCGTACGTAGTGGGCCAAAACATATTTGGCCATCGCCACCTTTCCACATCACTGCACCAACCGACAACTTTGTAACAAAACTTTAGGACGTCAACAAAACCCAAAACTTGGCAGTCACATTGGCCCACTAACCCGGATTAACATCGCATGGTCCATTACCAAAACGGTATTATTCCATTAAAGCTGAGTGTAGTACTATAGAAGTGCAACATTGGCTAACGATGTTGCCCCATAACCGTAACGTTGCGGTGGTAACGTATCGTGATTCAACCATTTTCGAGTTTGCACATAAACACATGCTAGATGCCCGGACATTCGTGCTAAAATGTACGAAACGTCGGAAAGCCAAAACTCGTAAACCAGTTGTTATACACACGTAGAGCGCATTAATTTAGGAGCACTGCTCTTTGAGGTGGAAGACTATGGAACTATGGGATCAAACATACAGAGAATTATCATTTTTGGAAAGATTAATGAGGTTGTTTTGCCGTTTGGTTTCTCATTTCACACATCTAGTTATTGCAGATGTGCAGGTTTCCTCGGGATATTTTCGAAACAGTTTGCAGTTTTGTCTGGAACAGTTGATTTTTCTTTCGCGATTTAGACATTGTTCAGAGGGTCTACCCGCACATTCGAACTTCGCAATTACGTGCACATTTTTGTTCCAATTTCAACTCTATTCCAATGAAGTGCGAACCGAGAAAGTGGCGATATAGCGAACATCGAAAGTGCGGGTACAGGGCCAGGCCCTGTACCCGGACTTTCGATGTTTCGATGATCGCCCCTGTTTCGGTCCGCACTTCATTGTAATAGAGTTGACATTGGAACGAAAACATTCACGAAATTACGAAGTTCGAATGTGCGGGTAGACCCACAGGTTGGTCTGATCATAACCTTAAAAAAATTGTTTCTGCTTATTTTGTTAAAACTTATACTTATAAATTGTACAGAAATTATCAAGATGCTTTAAAGATGTGTCAGTCAATCTGTAGGTACTACAGTCAAATATACACCGATGAATTCGTTTTCCAGCAACAAGAAATTGACAAAGAAACTCTGCGAAAACATTTTCCCCGTGTACATTACGTAAAAGCAATCAAAACTACCAAGAGGTCCAATTCCGAAATCGCGTTGTTTTCGAGCGAAATCGCCTCTGGCCTCCAATATACTCCCTGTAATTTCCGAGCTAACTGCCGTGGACGAATGAAACGATGGGACCAGCCAGTGCAATTGTTACGTGAAGACGACAACACATCCTGTTAAACATTATAAATGTAAAAGTTATTAAGTTTGTTTGTTCCGTTTACACTCTTCAAAATTTCAATCAAGTGCCGTACAATTTGGTATGCTGATAGGTAGAGTGGAAATAGCCGTATATATGATACTTTTTAAAATTATAAGGAAATTAAGACGAAATTAATGTAGGTACTGTCCCTAAACTGACTGTAGACATAGGCCTCCCGGAGTTACGTTGCAGGATCTGACCCGAGCACTCGTCTCGCGTGGTTTTCGCGAGTCGCGTTTTTGCCTGCTACGAGGCTCCGCAATCCTCAATCTCTTCTTGTTCTTGACCAAAAACAATACCTGAGTTTGGGATAGATTCTCCCATAAACTATTTGACACTAGCGGAAATGCAGTGCTAACGCAAAAGCAAGAGTCCATTAATTATAAAAAAATAATAGGCCTCCCGCAATATTTCCACAACGATTGATTTTGTGCAGCTTGCATCCGTAACCTCGCTTCCTTAATTATAAATAGTTTGAGTTAGGTAGGTGTATTACTAATAATATTTTGAGTTAGGTAAACCCCATTTCCAAACCGACAGTTGAAATATTGACGTGACAAATGTCCCGAATGCTGACGTCATTAAACGTCATTGTCGTCGTTTTGACGTCATTGTGAGCAGAAGTGCGATTTTTGAAAATCATACGAGCGACTTGGCAGTAGAAAATGTCAAAATTACTATGGAGATTATGCATCTTCCTACTGCCAAGTCGCTCGTACGATTTTCAAAAACCGCACTTCAGGATTCTAAAACCATAATAATAAAACGTCATTACATCGATTAAGGTGTAAACCTTTACGGCTTACATTTTCTTGTAACTAATCGAAATATTGAACAAACGGGTTTTCGTTTAAAGGAATATTCTGACGTTTTTAAATTAAAATCCGGTCCTTTTTCACAGGCAAGGCAGCTCAGGGAATACCAAATGAAAATGTGTTGTTTTTTATGTACGTTCTCTAGCAGCATTGCAGCATTTTAAATTAGGTGTATTTACCTTTCCATTTTGTGGGATAGTTAACTTTATTATTTTATCAACCCAGTTGGTTTGACGGTTAACGCTGGTCCGTCAAACCAAAACCACAAGGTTTGTTTTTGCTTGTGTGGATGCTATGATCTTCTTCTATAGTCGAGTCGATGGCATACGAGTACCATGCCATAGTTTGAAGAGATTTACCAATCACTTTTAGAGTGTCTATGATTGCCCAGGGTGCGCTGGATGTACCTGTCAGGGTTTCCATACGTCGATCGGTGAGCTTTTCATGCACCCTTGAATTATCTAATTAAAATAATTTGTTAACCGACTTCAAAAAAAGGAGGAGGTTTCTCAATTCGACCGTAAATATATATTTTTTTATGTGTTCGCGGATAACTTCGTCGTTTATGAACCGATTTCGATGATTCTTTTTTTGTTGGAAAGGAGATATCCCAAGAGAGGTCCCATGATAAGGAAACCAGGATCTGATGATGGATCCCAGAGATATCGAGGGGAACCTTCGAAAATCGTAGTGCCGACTAGTGCGTTTGTTAATTTAAAGCACTACTATTAAATCGAACTAATGAAGTTACCACTGAAAATTGTGAAATAAACAAAATTTTAACAAAAAAATTAAAAGCGCCTTCAAAAAACTAAAAAGTTAAAAAATAATATTGCAGCCGATGACTTTTTCGTTCACATCATAAGAACATTAATTTGTTTTATAGAAGTCGGTGTCAAGCCAAGCCAAAAAATGCAAGCCCTGTTGCGAATCGTACCGGCTTGACAGCGACTTCAATAAAACAAATTAAAGTTCTTATGATGTGAACGAAAAAGTCATCGGCTGCAATATTATTGTTGTTGGCAGGTTCTTATGAGGGCATTGTAGCCTCAGCTTTGAGTCAGAGCACTGTTTGGCACGCAAATGTTTCGTGGGTTATCTATTTATCTATGTGTTACGTATTTTACTTATGTATATGGCTCAATATTCTCCTAATAGTGGGGCTAGTCAGTAAAATTATAAATGACATTCCGAATATTCATATTTCCCTAGCAGTATTCAAGCTCAGTCAGTCAGAGTGAAGAGTAGCAAGCCGGTCGCCACTTATTAATGATCAGTGGACACAATAAACGCTTCGAAGTTTAAGCACGCGGTTTACCTGACGATGTTTGGTTACAGATCTTACATAAGTTCCTAAAAACTCACTGACGATTTACCCATTTAGACTGAGATCCAACCGCCGTCCTCTTTACGAAAAACGATGCTAGTCACGGCTAACGTGAGTTATATACATGTATTTATATTTCATTAATGTTTCCCTTTATAGAACACATAAATTTTGGCCTCCAATAGGAGAACAGCGCTAATCAAGGAAACTTCACTAATGACTTTCAGTAAGTCAACGTCAAGAGGTATATTTCCGAAAGCCAACGCGTAAGTGAGCCAAACGTAGGGGTGGAAGTTATGGAGATTATACCAAAGATTCCCGATTTCCTACAACTTTACAAGCCGGTCGATAAGTCAGACGACTTGTCAAGTTAACCCGATTCATTTTCCGATTATGATGCGAATATTATACAGCCGAAAGTTTGGAAGCAATAACAATAGGAATTTTTATGAACTGCGAAAACAATACCAATCTCACTTGCATCACTTGTGTTTGTATTACCTAGTTTTGAGGAGATTGTTGACACAATTTGGTAACTATAAATTGACTGCTAGATTTACATAAACATCATAATATTTACTTATACTTACCTCAAAACACCTTCAATATTATGTTCCACATTATTAGACTAATTAGTTTCAAGAACTCATCTTATTATCCATATGTCGGTATTCCGGTAAATAAAAATAATTATAATAAGTGTCTCTAAGGGCCTCTACGTGTTGGACCTGTGTCCTCCCCCCCGCCCCACGTAAGCCTTTCAAAGGTACGGGCTACGGCAATTTTTTTACCCGACTGCGCCAGAAGGAGGGTTATGTTTGTCGAGCGTATGTATGTATGTATGTATGTATGTTTGTATGTATATTTCTTTGGCACGGCCTACAGCCCAAAACGGCTTGATGGATTTTAACGTATGAGGTGTCGTTAGATTTGTAAAAATCGTGAGAGTGACATAAGCTATATTATTTTAATAAGGCAGTTGTGAATTAAAAAAAGAGGGGAATATAAATTTTTTTTTTGTTAAAAATTACAATATGGGTATCTAATGAAAGCTTGTAAACAGACGATTCCAAAAATATATAATATTATAGTAATTTTATGCTACCATTTCGACACAAGACTAAAAAGTATGAAATAACCTAAATTATTAAAAAAACAAAAAACTCGACTGAATAAAAAAACTATTATATTAACTGAAAAGAGATAAATAAGCTCTTATATTCACAAATCAGCTAAACTTCGTTCGAGCAAATATAATTTGAATGTTATTAGGTAGGTATTGCAGGTGGCCTCAGGCGGGGACAAACCAAGGAAGGTACTATCAGCATAGTTCACGCTGGACCCCACTAAGATCTAATTTTGCTTGTAGCGCCCGTCCGCTACCTCGCGTATGACATCCAATAGCGTCACGGTAGCACCATAAAGTTTTTTGCTTCGTCCCTTTTTACGTTGGTTGTATTCTAACTATAATCTAAAACAATATTTTCTGTGCTAAGAACTCAATATTTAGTTGTTAGGGTCCCGTACCCAAAGGGTCTGCTACAAAAAGTAAAAATTCATGGGGCTGGATAAAATTTATTTTTATTGCTATATCGTAAGAACGGTAACACAAATAAACGTTAAACTTGGTGTAATTATAGTGCATACTTTAACGTAAAACAAATAATCAAAACTAGCCAAGTGTTGAGTCCGGCTCACGCTAAGGATTCTAGTCAAATCGCAATATTTTCGGTAAAGTGTATACGGAACCCTCTGTGCGAGAGTCCGACTCGCACTTGTTATAATTTCTGTCATGTCTTCAAAGCTCGATGTGTCGGGAACTGACTATCCTAGTAAAGCAAGTATCCAAGTAGGCCCCACTTGGAGCAGGTAGTCAGCAGGATCGGTTGTGAACTGTAATTGTCTAACCAACTTTCGCTACACCATCTGTTTGACAGATGTTTTTTTAGTTGCTTATTGGTCAACAAGATAAAGGGCGGGACTAGCCGTGATGGTCACTTGCAAAGGAAAAATGTTCGAAAAGGGTCCAGCGTGAACTATGTTGATAGTACCTAAGGTATGTTTTATAATAATTCTTCTTTGTCCCCGTTTGCGATACCTACCTAATAACATTCAAATTATATTTGCTCGAACCAAGTTGTTATACTTAGCTGATTTGTGAATATAAGAGCTTGTTTATCTCTTTTCAATTAATATAATAGTTTTTTTTAATTCAATGCTAAACACTAAGGACAATTTACAAGATTTAAATCAACTGACAAATTGTCGTCAGTTTTACAATTTTCCTGTAAAGCTCTTCACACAATTTCATACCGAGGATTGTATTTTTAACGCCCCTGGGAACAGAGTACCATTTATCGTCGACCCGAATTCAGATCCAAACAGTGTCACAAAAACAATTTCAGTAAAATTAATAGTGACATAAATTGTATTTTCGTTAGCGGTGAGCGAAATGCGGAAGAGAAAAACATGGCGCGGCACAAATGGGAATCCGATCGTCGGACTAATCTAGAGATCGACTCGAAGATAATCTTTACGACAAAGTACTGGGCTGAACGTGACAGCGATCGGCAGATAGATTTATTGTTTGTGTGCCGGGAAAATTGCGACTTGTTTTTTTGTGGGAGTATGTTGTTTTCGGGCGGTTTTTTGAAATTGTTCCCTAAAACCTCTGAAGAAAGTCGTTAAAACTGAAGTTGATGGTCCATCTGTATTCTAATCAACAACATGGCAACACAATCTGTGTTAACCTTGACCTCTCCAGACTAAAGCTAGCATAATCGCAGCTTTTCTTACTTTATTCCGGTATGAATTTTCAAAGCCCTTCAATCCCCTGCTTGCAAAACTAATTTGGTCCCTCCATGGGATTTTCGTCGTCTCCCCCTGTAACGAGTTTTCAACATCGGTTCAGAATCGCTTGACGGGTCGTCGGATCGATCCGTGGTACAGAATGGATGACACTGTGACCCAGTTCCAAACAGGGCACCCCAGTACCTGTATTCTGGTACTCGTCTCGCATCATGCCGCGTTAAATGTGAAGTTTATTAGACAGTTTTTCACTCCGGTTACTATTTCAGGGCTCCGTTCGTGACTGTTTATAAAACAAAGTATTTTGATGTCGTTTATTCTCGTTAACTGTGTATTACAAGAGCATTTGGCCCATTTCAAAAATAAGGATTTCTTCATGTATACGTCCCGTAATTTCA
Organism: Agonopterix subpropinquella; assembly: GCA_922987775.1. Taxonomy (NCBI): domain Eukaryota; kingdom Metazoa; phylum Arthropoda; class Insecta; order Lepidoptera; family Depressariidae; genus Agonopterix; species Agonopterix subpropinquella. The sequence continues at coordinate 14,935,548 of OV277709.1, read as the reverse complement.
TCACAGAATGCAGTGAAAACATCTGCAGTGCAGTTTTTCTGGCATCGATCGTCTGTAGCTAAGATATTGTGATGTACCAGAATAAGGCGACGTCAGAGGTGTGACTTGTGTGCGGTATATTCGCAGGGGAAGTGTTAGAGCTGGGTAAAATAGCGCCTTAACACGATGTCGCAATGAATAATGGAGAGCACTCGGATAGGAAATGAAACTCTGCGAATAGACGTACATATAGACATCAAAACTGTTAACGAATTGAGTTGGTATTAGTAGTATAAGAGATAAGTGTACTTTTTGCAACCATCAGCTGCAAGGCTGATTCAGTGTTTATGGGGGTAGAGCTTCTCTGTGATGGGGATGGACAAGGTCTGCCTGCATAACTCCAGTCGGTTTAGGAGTTACTGATGATTAAAGGTCTGTATAAAAAATTAACGATCAGCTGCACGGCTGATCGTATGATATTGTTGTAGTATGCACTGTAGCTATGTGAACAGTACAAAAACTGACAAGTTCTGTCAGTCGATTTAGGAGATACAGCCAGTCAAAGTTCCGACCTTTGAACGGCTGTATCTCCTAAACCGACTGATGAACCATATCAGTTTTTGTACTGTTCACATAGCTACAGTGCATACTACAACAATAACATACGATCAGCCTTGCAGCTGATCGTTAATTTTTGATACACACCTTTAATCATCAGTAACTCCTAAACTGACTGGAGTTATCCAGGCAGACCTGGTCCATCCCCATCACAGAAAAGCCCTACACCCCATAAACACTGAATAGCCTTGCTGCTGATGGTTACAAAAAGTACACTTATCTCTCGGAATATAGATAGAATCTTTGTGAAGGATGATCTATTAAACCACACGGCATCTCTAGTTGGAGAAGAACAAATCAAAGTCGAAGCCAATCCAGTCAGATAGCAATGTTCAAGAAGATTACTCGACGATGGAGAACATTAATATCTCACGACTGAAGCGTTTTTCAATTTCATCCATCATAACAGAAACATTGAGAACGAATTGGATTACGAGACGAGTTCGCCGAATGCTTCCTCGTAATTAACCGAATCCGATTATGAGAACAATTGAAATGACAATCGATTCAACGAATATCGAGCAGTCATTTTTGTTGTACCTCGATTATTGTGTCGAAACACAATAACGCTTGCTAAAAGGTCGACGCTATCAGATTACAATAATATTTTACATAATGTTTTTGCTAGTACCGCCCCAAGCTTCGTCATTAATTTCGAATACAAATTAATTATCTCATCATCATCTTCCGACGATAACACCATAATGTTTCTCGTTCAGTCACCAGCAGATATATCGTAGCAAATAAGGTGGTCAAATATTTCTAAGCAGTTCTAATTTTCAATAATTTCTTTACTAATAATCAATCAAAAATACAGGAACGCCTAGAATATCAAATATATCGACGCAGTCAGGGTGGTCATAAACATCTGAACAGTTTCGGAAAAACCCTTAGGCACTCCGTTGTTTTACATTTTAATTTTAAAAAACATTGTAACGAAATTATTGAAAATTCGCTGTTCAGATATTTATGACAAAATACACGTTTAGATATAGGTAGTTGGTAACATTTACTGTAACGAATTTAATGAAAATTTGCACTGCTCAGAAATATTTGGACACTTGTATACTACGATATATCTGATGGCGACTGTATGGTATATAGCGTCCTTCTTGCTGTCAATTTTTTAAGGTGATGATCTGACCATCAAACTGAACAACTTTCTCTACGGCAACAACATCGAAATCGAGAAAAAAAAAACTGCTGTCTCACATATTTGGCTCGAACAGGTTTGCAGTTTTTTTTCTCGATTTTGGTGTTAGTGCCATAGAGAAAGTTGTTCAGTTTGACGGTCTCATCATCCCTTAAAAACTGTCAACATATTAAGAAGGACTTTGTATATCTGTGTAGTCTTACCATGAGTTTGCACTGTAGAAAACTACAGTAGTTTTAAACTACAGTAGTTTTACTCCCATTTCCGTATTGAATTTCGAACAATGTAATTAATGCCTTTGAGATCTGATTTTTATATACAAAATGGACTCCGTAATTAAGGTAGTATACTACAGTGTCAAGTCATGGTAGGCCATAGTTACAAGGTAAATTTTTGCTAAAAGTAATTATTTTCATAATTGTTATGAAAAGTCAACAATATAATATACTAATCTCGAAAAGAACACGTACTTGTATTATGTACTCAAGTGGTTTTTAATGACATTTTATGGTTTCAAGCCTCACAATAATCTATTTACGTTTACATGGAGAGCGACCTCTGACGTAATGCAAGTATCGTAAACGCGACATTAAGTTATTGAATTGATGTATAAATTATTGACATTAACTCAATCCAATCCATCTCCAGCTAAAGTGACTAATTTTAACGAGCTTTTACCGCGTTCATCTTTATTCGATTTACCGTACTGCAATATAACAAATAAATAAGGAAGCGCTAAGACCCCGTTGAAAATGTTTAACTTTTCATTCAATAGTAACTGCGTAATTCTCAAAGACTAGAGGCTAGAGGCGTGGCTAGAGGATTCACGGGCGGACTTGTTTCGTTCGCACGCAGGTTAGGTGACCACGTGGCTCTACTATTTTATGGTGGCATAAGTGTGTTTTTGTACAAAAACAATCCTTGAGATCACCGAAATATCGATTGCCGAACAACGTCAAACACAGTTGCTATTTAAGGGCTCCCCACACATACTAATTCTATTCTAATCTTAAAATTGTGGATCTATCGTGTTGTAGATAATTTTGCCAATGTCTAGTTTATCCCACACATAACTGCGAATTCGCATCGCATCGCAATATATCTGCGAGCGCTACGATTGAAAATCATACATAAGTCATCGTAATAAGTCATCGAGCACTCGCAGATATTTGCGATGCGATGCGCAGTTATGTATGGGAGCCCTAAACTAGACATTCTCAAAATTATCTACAGCACGATGGAGCCACAATTTTAAGATTCGAACAGAATTAGTATCTATGTAAAGATGTAGGTACGAGTATAATATAAACCTATTTGTCTGTGCTAGCAACACATAAAGCAGAATCGGTTCCATGGAGAGCAGAGTCCACACGCCGCGCCGCGCGCCGCGTCGAAAATCCATCTCTAAGAACAAACAGTTGCATTGTGCAACCGTGTTATACTGTAGGCCTTAGCATTATTGCTTGGGGATTTGTGGTCTGAATATCGCAGTAACAAATAAATAAATAGCTTACAAACATTTACATAGTTCTGAATTCAAAGTTTAGCTATTTATATGTATACAGACAGATCAACCTATATGCGCATAGTTGGACTCTACAGGGTGTACAATAAAATGGGACAGCTACTTAAAGGGGTGCTTCAGACCATCAAACTGAACAACTTTCTCTATGGGACCAATATCGAAATCGCGAAAAAAAAATCAGCTGTCCCATACATTTCAGTCGAGTTATGTTTGCAGTTTTGTACCTACCTTGGCCAGCGAATCAGTCTGGCCATACAAAGAGGCAACGCTGCCAGCCTCCTGGGCACCCTGCCACCAAGCGGCGGCAATTTAGAAGATATTTTTTATTTATAGTAGGTATAAGTTTTGTTTTTAATTCTTTTATTTTTCTTTAGGTTTAGGGTTATATTTGTATATCTATATATTCTGTTGTAAATAAATACTTCTACATAAGAACCCCTGTATATCCATGAACATAGAGTTCAACTATGCGTATATCTTGAACTGTCGCCAACGTGTGAATTCATATAAAGGCTTTCCAAGGACAGAGTATTGCGGCTAGGAGAGGCTTTTGTTCAGCAGTAGATGACGATAAGCTGATGATCGGATAAGGGAAACATACAACAATGCATGAGAAGAACTAAAACATCCGGAATTCTGGACATCGGATAAGTGGTAAGAAACTTAATCTAGGATAGAATAACATTGCTCCACGGTTTTTGAAGGGGATGACCAGACCATCAATCTGAACAACATTCTCTATAGGACCAATATCAAATTCGCGAAATAAAAATGAGTTGTCACCAGCGTTGCCAGATTTTTATTCGGGCAAAGCGGGATTCAGAAACCTTTTGAGTAAAAAAGCGGGATTCTTTCGTCGAAAGCGGGACATAATTGAAAAAAAGTAAATAATCTTTTACTACTTATGCTTTTATCTGAGTTTCAAACTAAGTTTACAATGATGTTGATGATAGATAGCCATAGAAAACATTATTTTAATGATTATATTTCTCTGAAGATCAAATCAAATCAAATCAAATATACTTTATTTAACTTCTTTAAATTTTTTTTCTGTAATATAGTTAAAGAACTCTTCAGGATAGCTTCAGAATGAATTGGATGAGTAATTCCCGAAAAGCGGGGCTAAGCTAGTCCCGCGCGGGACATTCAATTTTGGGGTAAAAATCGGGACGTTCCGCCAAAATCGGGACGTCTGGTAACGCTGGTTGTCACTGTACGTGTCTTTGGGTCTAGTAGGTTTGCAGTTTTAAATGAAACAGCTCATTAACTTTTGCGATTTCGATGTTGGTCCCATGTAAAATATTTGTTCAATTTGATGGTCTGATCGTATCTTAAAAAAATCGAAAGCATACGCTATGTACATTGTGAATAGTGACCGATTGGGGAACTCTCGAAGAGCATTGAACCAGAATTAGGTATCTATGCAAAGATTTACACACACATTTCGACATCATTGGGTGCAAACGTGCACGACGTTATGCAGGATTTTAACGACCAAGACCCGTTGCTGTCAAGAAACTTAAACTTAATTCCATCCCACGAAGGTCATTATTTCTTTGCATTCAAGATATTCACGGAAGCGTAAGTTCAAAAAGACTGCAGCAGCCAGAGACTCCCAAAAGGGGCGTGAGACAATGAGTAGAAGTAGGGCAAGTTTGTGGGCTAACGTTAGGAGCTGAGTGCTTTGCGGTGGATTCTGTCGGCTTCATGAGAGGGAATGCTAAAAGGAACCTGTTTAGTTTGGTACTTAGAGTATTACACACACGTGGTGTCCCCATTTAGGTGAATAAGACCGTGGCAAACTAGGTGCATTGTGTCGCTAGGATTAAATTGCCTCTTGTTTGTACTATTAAATTATTTAGGTACTGTTTGATCACTTCTGGATAAGTTATCAATATCTTGACAGATCGTTTCGCATATCTTTCATACAAAATATGTCAAAGGATCTGTCAGATACGCTATTAAGAACTTAATCAGAAGTGGTGAAACAGGCCCTTAGAAACGCAACAGGTTGAAAGCGTCATAATAATTATTATTATCATCTTTTTTGTCTTTCTATAACTTTTCTGAATGATATAATATATCCATAGTTCTATTTATTGATAAACTAACATGAAAACAGAAAATTCTATCGAATGTCATTATTTAAAATTTTTTAATTTTGCCAATTTTCTAATGTGGTGGGGCATTCTATGGTGAGTTCTATTAGTTTAATACTGGCTTTGAGGAAAAATACGCCAGTAGCTTGCTCGCTGGATCAGGTAATTGAAGCTATTCTATTGAATTTTCAACCGACTTCAACAAAACAAAAGGAGGAGGTTCTCAATTCGACCCATATGTTTTTTTGTATGTTTGTTCCATAATTACTCGTCAATTATGAATTAACTTTGTGATGATTCTTTTTCTGTTTGGTAGATCATACTTTAGAGGTAGTCCCACGTAAATATTTTCGAGATTGATTTATGACTTTTGTGCCTCTTGTATTTTTTCTCTGTATTTTACTGTTATGTTATGTTTTGGTGTAAAATAAAGTATATTTGATTAATTGATTTAATTTTTTTTTCTCTCTCATCGACTGGCTGTGAGAGATAGCGCCTAAATGAGTAAAAAAAAATAAGGAACATTTTAATGGGATTTTTTGTAAACACTTCGGACCATCCCTCACAATTACAATACGTCTCAAAACAACACATCTCCAAAGATTAAACAAACTAAACCTATTCGCAATTAAACCGAACCATCGAAGGGTAACTATGCCCTTTCAGTATTCATGACGCGACAGCCAGTTCTCCATTACCTCGATCCAGCTTGCAAGTAGTTTCGGATTAGTGTGTTTGCCCCTCACTTAGAAATGCGTTTCCTCCCTGAATTAAGTGGGTAGAAGACCTTGTACGCAATTCGTAAGTCCGTTGTATGTTCAATTTAAACTTTTTGAATAATTTATGTTATGAAAATTATCAGTCTGTTAGTAACGTTAATAATCAAGGCACATAGCAAATAGAACTCAGAATAGAAGATAGAGTATAAAGGTTCTTGACGCCGCGAAGTAAAAAACGACCTCTATGAAGACACTGTGTCTATCATCATCATCATCTCAGTCGATGGACGACCACTGGTGGACATAGGCCTCTCCCAAGGATCGCCACAACGACCGGTCCTGTTCTCTTCCAACGTATATTCCCGCCGCCTTCACCACCGCCGGTCCACCTTGTGGGCCTTTCCGGTACTCTCGCGGCTCCATCGGCCATCAGTTCTGCGAGCAATGTGTCTATACAGGGTGTAACAAAACACCCTAGTAATACTTAAGAAGGTGCTTCAGACCATCAAACTGAACAACTTTCACTATGGAGCCAACTTCGAAACCGCGAAATAAAAATCAGCTGTTTCATACAAAACTGCAATACTATACTGGCTCGACTCAAATGTATGGGATAGCAGATTTTTTTTATTTTTTCTCGATGTTGGCTCCATAGAGAAAGTGTGCAACTCGGAGGTGGCGACAGCGAAGAAGTAGGTACCGGCGCACAGATTATTCAATAGTTACTAATGTAACAAATACCGTACTCTCCTGATTTCGCACGCTTTTTCGGATTTCGATCTTTGCACTTTAGGAACGACAAATTAAAATGCGCCTTATGTCAATGGGCGCATCAGCATGTATCGCGTGCAATACGCAGCGCCTTAGGTACTTATTGCAGCTGTCAAATGAGGGTGACGGTGCACTGGTACCGGTCAGAGGGTATCTTACCTCATTACCATACCTACTACAACAAGGTAATCACGTATGCCAATCATTTACATCACAATCATCATTTTCACAATTTTTTTTACTCCCATAGTAAAATTTGTTCAGTTTTATGGTCTGAACCACCCCTGAATGTTTCGGAACGGTATAAAAATAATACGGTATAGTAAGCGTTTATGGATATACAGGGTGAAATTGATATCATTGGCATCCCTTGAAACTAAGAGTCTAACCATCGGAGCAAACCGATCGGAGCAACTTAAAAATCAGCTATCCCATACTAAACTGCAATGTCTCCTCGACTCAAATGTATGCAACAGCCGATTTTTTTTTTGCTCGGATTGTTTTGCTCCCGTAGTAAAAGTTGTTCAGTTTGATGGGTAGACTCTTAGTTTAAAAGGATGTCAATGATATCAATTTCACCCTGTATAATACGCCTTTTGTTTTGAATTACAAAGCAACCCATCAGAAACCTACTTATTATGTATCAGGATTCTGGACTGTGGAAACAGCTAGTCCTGTCTAGTCACGACATTAGTCAGCGTATCGGTAATGCAGCATCAGTACCAAACTTTTATCGATACCCCGCGTAATCCAATTCTAAAGCAAGGTCTTCTGAACCCAATCAGCCCCATGAATTGATCCGTCGGATTACGTGACAGCCGCGAAAGTACATCAATATTCATGGCGATGGCCGTTGACGATGAATACTTGAATAGTAGATGAGTCGGCGTGGTGATGTCGTGTCGATACGTAGATTCCACTGAGTACAAGCCCTATGGACTTCTAATGGAAGGCGATTTTTGAAACGCGTCATTTTCTGAGTGCAACGCTCGCGCTGTGGCGCTAGAGCGAGAAATTTTTAAAAGATTTTCCCGAATAACGCGAGGTGGTACATAATAGAGTAATGTGGCGTCTTCATATATTAGAGTACCCGTCTGGTCGGTGCATGTATAAGCTAACGCCTATATTCCCATAAATATGTATCATATACTTAGCACATTCAGAATATATACATTTTATGAGCAGCCTCGAAATTGAAGCAAGTTTCCTCACAATGTTTTCCTGTGTAACAATTAAATTTAACTTAAAAAACTCATATAGGTACGATTAACAGTAATGTGTGGTACAAGTCTAAATCCAGGTTTAGACCAACCGCCATTGTACGGGAGGCGAGGTTAATAGCCACTAGCTAGACCACCATCTCATTAGACATATTATGACCAAACGATCCAAATTAGAAATTTAGAAGTCCACAGAGTAGGTAGGTCTTGTATAACTGATTCGCTTTCCATCTTGTCCGTCACTAGTTTTTACTGCGTTGCCGGGAACGTTTTTGTCGATGTTGTTACGTTCTGTTGAAGTTGATCGATCCTGTTCGTTTTCGATCGCCAGCGAATCATGTTCCGCTTCCATTTTTCAACGCTTCGGTTAAAGTCTGTGAATTACTTTACTCTTGTATACTTAGTAGATGACAGATCAGTTGCTCGTTGCTTACAATTTAAAAAAAAAACAGAGATTATTACAATAATAAAACAGTAAGAGCAAGTCTAGCACAACAACAACTCTTTATTTGTACGCCAAAAATATATAAAAAGAAAATAACAGAATAATGTGAAGAAGGGTACAAATGGCGGGTCTTATCACTGAAGCGATTTCTTACAGAAAACCATAGGATGGAAGAACTCTTTAAAAAATTGCTTGCTAGCTTGCACAGTAAGTGAGCTTTCCCTATGTTTTTTACTATATTACTTTAGATATTTACTAACAAGATTATTTTTATATCAAGCTTTATTTCATAACGTGTAGAAAAGTCTGTATCAATTAAGTAATTGATAAGAAAGAATATGCAAGTATGTAAGTATTTCATAAAGTAGCAAATAAACTTTTTGCATCGCCGTGTCGTAAACAGCAAATCGAAATGGTGACACGGAATGAATAATGGCTACCGAATTACCGATAGTAAAAACCATGAAAAGGATCCATGAAAAGAAACAAAATAAAAGTGGACAAGTGCGAGTCGGGCTACTCGCGCACCGAGGGTTGAGTATTCCGTATATCCACTACAAAACATAACATAATTAACTTAGAAAAAAAAAGTTTTTTTGTCCGGGACCTTTAGCGCGAGACCGACTCACACTTGGCCGGTTTTTTGTATTTGTTGTTATTCTGTAGAGTATGCTCTATAATCACACTACGTTAGACGCTTGTATGTATTACCATTTTTACGATAGAGCGTGAAGAAAAAACGATGATAAAAACTAGTTTCTTGTTGAGAACCCCCCTTAATTTTTAACTTTTTGTCATTTTTATTATTTGTTAACAAATCCGCCGCAATAACGCATAATCTGAGAAAATTTCCACTATCTAGCTATTACGGTTCAAAAGTTACAGCCCTAAATAGGTAGGACAGACGGACGGACAGACGGACAGACGGACAGACGGAAAGACGGACAGACGGACGGACGGACAACGTAGGCTTAGTAATAGGGTCCCGTTTTTACCCCTTGGGTACGGAACCCTAAAAAGAGACCCCCGCTTTTGACTCCGGTGAATATTTTTAATCAATTTAAAGGCCGACGCTGTTGTACATAAAACTCTCACGTCCCGAGGATCAGGGCCTCTACTCGTCAACATCCATTCGATATCAATGTCTCGTACATTATCGATGCCACTCGATGCTCTTGCATTTTCCACTCGATTAGCCCCGGGGTGGAACGCGATGAAAAATTGCCATCGGAAGCGAGTCACGTCTCGGAGTTGCTCTTGCGGGTCGATATTCATTTCCATTTGGACCCTAGTAATGGGACTATAGCTAGTGTTTTTAGGGTTCCGTACCCAAAGGGTGAAAACGGGACCCTATTACTAAGTCTACGTTGTCCGTCCGTCCGTCCGTCCGTCCGTCTGTCCTACCTATTTAGGGCTGTAACTTTTGAACCGTTTTAGCTAGATAGTTGAAATTTTCTCAGATTATGCGTTTTTACGGCGGATTTGTTAACAAATAATAAAAATGTCAGAAAGTTAAAAATTAAGGGGGGTTTTCAACAAGAAACTAGTTTTTATCAAAGATTTTTCTTCACGCTCTATAGTAAAAACGGTAATACATACAAGCGTCAAACTTAGTGTGATTATAAAGCATACTCTACAGAATAACAACACATACTAAAAACCGGCCAAGTGTGAGTCGGTCTCGCGCTAAAGGTCCCGGACAAAAGAAGTTTTTTTTTTTCTAAGTTAATAATGTTGTGTTTTGTAGTGGTGTGGTACGGTGCGCTGGACGGACTTTTAGTGCATAACAGAAACTGTCATTCTTTATTATTACAGTTAGAAGAGATTACATTTTTCTAGCATCTTTAGTTGATTTTTTAAATCGTTTGATATTATAGGTACAGGGTGTTACAATATTAAAGGGAAGCTTTAGAACTGTTTCACGATTTCGATGTTGGCTCCAAAGTGAAAGTTGGTCAGTTAAATATTAAAGGGGGTGCTTCGTGCTTACTTTTAAATTTACACTGAATAAAGCCTATACCACAGAACATAATAAGAGGGGTTAGAAGTGCAAAGTAGACGTGGAACGCGTCGCCACGGGTTAAGCAATGATTTACATAACACCATAAGGTGCGCGGCGTGGTGCGAGCGAGAGGGCCATTTTGCAAAGAAAAAAGATAATTATATTTTGCGAGTGTGAAATCAAATTATACTAAGTTACTGATCCCCCTTGACTAAGTTACGCCTGTAACGTTTACCGCTGACCGTTATAATTGTAAATATTAATGCTAGTACTGACGACGCATATTGACTTGCAAAATCAGATTCAGCATAATAGGAACAGCAAACCGAACGGGCAGATCGGTTGAAATGCAACGCATCGATGGCGCCTCCAATGGTACGTACGATCGGAGGGAAATGCCAAAATACAACGCAATATTCTGCTCTACGGATTTGGTTTGTGCTGCTTTAATTTAACAATGTTTGCTCTTCTCGATAACACGTTGTATATTTCCTATATTCCGGTAAGGCTCTTCGACAATGGACCATTCAGATTGATGCAAATCTGTTTGATCCGTTAAAGTCAGTGAGATTATTTAAATTATTGGCAATCCAGATCGGTTCGTGGACCGGAAGATAACGTGACGCTGAATTTTTAGAAGACACGTAAGGATACGTAGAAATATTGTCAAGTTATATCTTTGTACTAATTTATACAGGGTGTCCCGTAAACCGACGTCAACCCGGCGCATGCTGATAGGTTAGGTCATGACTAAGCCAAATATCAAAATTTGGCTTTAGTAAAAGTGGCTTAGTTTTCGAGATATTGACAGTTTTAGCACAGAACTACATAGAGTGTTTGTAGCCGTGGCACTCAAAGTAGTGACTAAGGCACAACTAAGGTAAAGACTTTCACGAATTTTATAAATCTGTCCTTATCTCGAAAACTAAGGACCATTTCCTAAAGTAAAATGTTGAAAGATTGATTGATTGATTGATTGACTGTTTTTTATTTTAGTATATTCTGGTTAGGCATGAACTAACCTATCAGCATCCACCGGGTTGACGTCGGTTTACGGGACACCCTGTATATTGTGTTCGTATTAACAGAAAAATAGGTTCCTCACAGTCTCTGTTATTAATTCTTTCTCATATCAATTTAATATTAAACTGAATTTCTAACCTATTCTTCATAATATCGTTTGACATTTTGCTCTTCCTGCTCGGATCCGGGGAGTTTTAATTCTCGATTAAATACGATCGTAAAAGCATGGCTCTCCGTGTCAACTCAAGTGGAATCGATTCGAAAATTATAACAAGAAAAAGAAAATTTTTGAAAGTCGATTATCGGAAAAAAAGTCCAGCTAGGCTAACCAGGCGGTCGACGGTCGACGTAATCGTTAATAAACGGTCGAATGGGGCTACATCCGTAGAAATCGCTTGAAACAACAGCTGACAATTTTTCACGCCAAGTCGTAATGGCGATACTTTCTAAACACTTTTGTTCTGTTTTTACAAAGTAGGGGCAAAGTGAATATAATACTAATACACTGAAAAAAATGCGAGCCTACTAAGACTCTTAATTAGCACCAAAATAATTGAAATGACGTTATGATTGTTTACTAAAAACAAAAGATGGTTAGTTGTAACAACAAGCCGAATTCGTTTAACAAAGTTCTCTTAGTTGGAGAAGTCATGATGTTGACAGGCTCATATGGAGTCATGATGTTGGTTGAAGTAAACAATTTTTTTTTTCAGTGTAGTGAGGGCGCTCTCGGGTCGCGACAGGCCAATCGTGCGGGGGGTGCGGGTGGCGCGGGGCGCGGTCCCAGTACCGATCCACCTGCGCGCTGTACCCCATAGTCTAAAAAAACAAGGTCTTTTATTCCCAGAGTGACACAAGCCTACGTCACAAAAAAATGGCCGCTAAACATGGTAAAAGGGTATGATGATGTAGGCTTGTGTCAGTCACGTGATCGGAAGAGAATACCAGGCGCAGTATATTATTGTACCATGCTGTACCCCAACGGCCGGTGCCTTACCCCTCCGCACACCGCGCGAGCCCCCCGGCACTCCGCGCCGCGCAAGCATAGACCCAACGCGGCCACTAAGCGCACCCGTAGGGGTTACCGTACCATGCTAGGCATATCACTAGTGGACCGAGTACCTAACCTAGAAATTCGATGAAAAACCAAGGTTGAAAACGTGGGTGAACGGATCACAAAGTTGAAGTGGAAATGGGCTGGACACTTGGCTAGACGGGAAGACGGCAGGTGGACCAAGGCATTATCAGAGTAGTGGTCAAGAGAGAGACGGAGGTCAGTAGGCAGGCCACCAGCACGTTGATCTGATGACATTATGAGGGTGACGGATCCGCATTGGATTAGATTAGCACAGGACCGTGAGTAATGGCGCAGTAAATGGGGAGGCCTGTGCCCAGCAGCGGGTGGATTTAGTTTGTTGATTGGTGTTACTTCATAGATTTGCCTACGAGGATTATTGTTATCTACATTGGTTGTTTTGCCGGATAGAGACTATTGGTCCTGTGCTTACAACAGAGTCACTACTCCTAGATGGCATACGAGGCAACAAAGAGATAAGAAGCTGTTGATATAAACTTATAAAGCGTAGTCAGAGGGTAGGCGTTGAAGTTTTTTATGGAAAAACTGATTTATTTTTCGCAAATAAGTTTGATCCTACAGTGAAAGATGTTCAGTTTGATGGTTTATTGTGCAAGGTCAACAAAAGTTTGACCACGCTTCAAATCAACAAATAAACGCCAACAAACTGTACTGCAGTTTGGCGAAATGTAAAGTAATTTGTCCCTTTGTAATTATTGAAAATTTAAAATAAATAAAAAGAACCGCTACTCGTAGTATAAAGGAATGTTCAGCAGTAAAGTTACTTACATATTTTATACCCCTACTTGCCTACTAAGCGCGGAGATTATGGCAAATCCTCTCTTTATGCGAGAGGTCTAAAGACCGACCAAAAAATTGGTCGAGTGTCGTTTACCCATCATAGGACTAAAAGGGATTATTTTCGCTTACAATAATGCTGTGACATCTGTAATGTATTTAGAACTATTCCAACAGCCTTAGAAATATTTTCATTAGCAAGGAAGTTTTGTCAAAACTGAGATAGATCACTGTCTTTGTCGACTGAACAGCAGTAAATATGCTCGATACCTGTAAGGGAGCGTTTAAACAGAAGTGACGTGGCGCGGACATTTCGCGGGCGGGGTGCGGCAATATAAACCTTATAGTACGTAGCATAGTCGTTTGGAGAATTACGCCCGCGCCTCCAGGCGACGTCGCCTGGTGGCGGTGGCGCGATTTTTCTTTACGTCAAAAAACGACGCTATGCTACGTAATATAAGGTTTATATTGGTGTTACTTTGTTGACTACCCGCCACCGCCACGCGTCTCTTCTGTATAAACCCTACCTTGGGGACAGTGAAATTGACAAGATGACGTCACCACATGAGAAACCAAAGAAATTGAATCTTAAGGGCCTGTTTCACCACCTCTAAGTAAGTTCTTGATAGCTTATCCGGCAGATATTTTGACATATTTTTCATAAAAAACATGTCAAACTATCTGTCAGATATACTAACAAGAACTTACTCAGAAGTGGTGAAACAGGCCCTAAGTGTTTTTTTGGGTTACTGCCGGGTAACAGGAGGGCGATAGAGGGGGTGAGGTGAAAAGTTAGTGGGAGGCAAGGAGTGTCCGTACAGTATACTGTAGTAATAGATACTCTTTCTTATACTGTGACAGAAGTGTTTGAAGACTATCGATAAACACTATTTCCATTTAAAATCATCAAAGTTTCAAAAGAACTTCAACGGTCGACCGTGTAAGTATATTGACAAAGATACTGGGGCTTCTTCCAGAACACACAGAATATTAAAGCGATGCCCCTCGAGGATGCCTCGATCCAGCTCCCTTCCATCTACCATATTTTATGCTGAAATGATATCGGGGTTAATGTTATTCTTTTCACAAAATTTCGCGCTACAAGTTATTTATCGTATGTCATGTAATAGCTGTCTGAAATTACTTAGATATCAGTCATTTAGTTGGATTTGTACGGCATTAGTAGATCGATAGTCATCATCATCATTCTCTTGCCCATTTCCCATTATTTGGGGTCGGCGCAATATGTCATCCTCTTCCATTCATCTCTCTTAGCCGTCGTCTCAACACTCACCCCCTTTTTACACATATCATTCTTCACACAATCCATCCATCTTTTCTTCGGCCTGCCTCTCCTACCACAGCCATCCACATTCATACTTAATACTCGTCTCGTAACATGACACTCATCCCTCCGCAGATCGATAGATTATGATCGATGGATTAGTAGATCGATAGTATTAAGTAATATTTTAAAAGCGAATCTTTTAAGACATTTTGATATGATTTATAATTAGTATCATTATCAAAAAATCACAAATAGATAAACATAATTCTTTTTAAGAACCTTTTTATACTTATTCACACAATAATTCGCACATCAAAACACAATACTTAACTTTACACACTAAAATAAACAGAAAAAACATGTACTTTGGTACAAACAAAACAGAACAGTCATTTCTTCCTGATATTAGCGTCGATAGATTGACTTCTTATTAAAACCCATCCTTTGGAATTTTGGATCTACCCTATTTTTTTTATGACTTAAATAAAGGAACAAAACGACTCCAGAGACAATCAAGTCAAGCACCTATTATTTGCAAGTTTGGAGTGGAGAACCTCTGAAGATGGGTCAATAATCGATTTAATGGTCTTCTGTTTAAAATTCATTTTTGTACTTTGAAAGGCGTTCTTTTCTAGTTTAATCATTACTTTCTGTATGAAATAATCACAAATTAAAGGTGGCAGGCACGTTAATTGTTAATAATAACCCAATAACATTTAAGTATATCTACCCAATATTATCTTTGTTTAAAAAAAAAAACAAATAATGATATTTTTTTTTACCTATTATGCTTTCAGACACTTGCTGCGGAACAGAACGTCGCCATTTTTCTTTAGCGGTGACAATACATACACATTTTATATCCTTTTCTTATGCTGATTCAATGGAAAATATTCAGACGTCCATTATTTTGTTTACTGTGTTGAAAACCCTCGTTATACACTGTCACAACATCCAAGTTTCGTGTGACATCTAAACGAGCTTACCGGAACGAGGCCGGAAAATTTCATATTTATGAAACAAAATCTAGGTCAATTTGCTGTAAAATCTTTTAATGTCTTTTGACCTGAATGTCTATTAAAAGGTCGAATATTCCAGCTGGTGGGTTTTGGGGGATTACCGTGTGGACCGACTTATTATGCTTTCAGACACTTGCTGCGGAACAGAACGTCGCCATTTTTCTTTAGCGGTGACAATACATACACATTTTATATCCTTTTCTTATGCTGATTCAATGGAAAATATTCAGACGTCCATTATTTTGTTTACTGTGTTGAAAACCCTCGTTATACACTGTCACAACATCCAAGTTTCGTGTGACATCTAAACGAGCTTACCGGAACGAGGCCGGAAAATTTCATATTTATGAAACAAAATCTAGGTCAATTTGCTGTAAAATCTTTTAATGTCTTTTGACCTGAATGTCTATTAAAAGGTCGAATATTCCAGCTGGTGGGTTTTGGGGGATTACCGTGTGGACCGACTGATGGATGGATGGCAGTTTTTTAATTTAATTGCCGCCATGCCCAGGCAGCCACCATCTGCGAAATCGTCGTGTTTTTATTGCGAATTGGTATTTCCGTTCGAACTTAATGTATGGGTTTATTTTGAAATGCGCAACACTATTAAACGTTTATTATTAAATCAATTTGTTTGTAGTTTAAATAAGAATCTAATTTGGGTCTTATCTGCAGTTTAATAAGAGTCCAATTTGGGTCCGTTTATATCAACATTAGCCTATCATAAACCTGAGGACATTGGCATACTTACCTGCCTACTTATGCAAATACATAACATACTAAAGCTAGTTACTTTAATTGAATATTGTTCTGCAAATTGAAGCCATTTAACCGTACCAGCAGTTACGCGGCATTTCATTGACGTAACCCGTTGCCAAGTTACTTTGAATTAATGAAGAACCTACTAAAAGGTTCGACGTTTAAGGGGCTATGTGAAAAAAATAGGATTCTTCAAAGCTTCATATATCATGAAGAACTAACAGTAGGAGTATGATTTTCGGATATGTGTAAATTGAACATATAATTGAAGTTTTGATTAGAGCCAAAACACGATTAAGACACATTTTCTCGATAGAAAAACAAGCCAAATTAGCCTCCGTTTTTATCTATAAACGCTTGGAACTGCTAAACGGTGAATAATAGAAACACAAGACTTGTTTGAAAAAAAAGAGATTAATATTTTCTAAATTTTGATTAGAGCAGAATTGAACTTACATAAATAGTACAATCACAATTAAATAAAGTTTGATTTGGCGCTCGGTTCGTTTCAGGCGCGCGCGCCGCCCCATCTCTTTCTCTCGCATCAGGCCGTAATATAAGCTATCCCACGCCTGTTTCGGTTAAATTATTTTTCGACATAGGCCCTTAACGAAACTAGTGTGCTGCAATGGAATCTTTCTTCTATTTAACGTTATATTAGAGATCAAAATATCTTGAGCTTTTGACCCTAAATCAGGATGTTTTAACGGGTGGCATAAAGAGGACCGTCGCCATGGCAACCGCTGACACCTGGTTGAGATTGATGATCGGCCGACCGTCCGTCGGGGTAGGTATGAAAAATTTGCATACTAATGTAACAAAGGATCGGAGGGAACTTTTATAATGGAAACAAGTTTTTTACCCTGGGCTTTATTCG
Organism: Agonopterix subpropinquella; assembly: GCA_922987775.1. Taxonomy (NCBI): domain Eukaryota; kingdom Metazoa; phylum Arthropoda; class Insecta; order Lepidoptera; family Depressariidae; genus Agonopterix; species Agonopterix subpropinquella. Next base: position 14,918,178 of record OV277709.1, on the reverse strand, counting down.
ACAGGCTGTATTCTGTTTTGGATATTATTAGAAAGGATTGGCCTTGTACCTTTGGAAGCCTTGAAATGAAATGATGTTGGAAATGATATTTTATTTCCTAATACAGGGTGTAACAAAACACCCTAGTAATACTTAAGGCGGTGCTTCAGACCATCTAACTGAACAACTTTCACTATGGAGCCAACATCGAGAAAAAATTAAAAAAATCTGCTGTCCGGTACATTTGACTCGAGCCGGTATTGCAGTTTTGTATGGGACAACTGATTTGTATTTCGAGATTTCGAAGTTGGCTCCATAGTGAAAGTTGTTCAGTTTGATGGTCTGAAGCACCCCCTTAAGTATTACTAGCGTGTTTTGTTACACCCTGTATAAAAAATATGGTTTTTAAGAGTTGAAAAATGAGCATAGCTTGTATACAGCTACTCCACCGAGCCACTGCTTCTATTCATACATGTTCCGAATGTAGGCAATGAATTCGTTCATCCAATAATTTCTCCTCATCCATTGATCATTTTACATCTAGGTATATGATCCTTCCATTAGTGTCATTGTCACGCATTTGTACGCATTGCGATAGTGTGTGTTACTGCAGTAGCCCACGCACACTGTCGTATTTTCCATGAGTACATATTGAAGCCTTACGACCTCTCATGAGCTGAAAAACTATATCAGTAAAAATATGTAATCATTTCAGAGGCCTTTCCCTAAAAGGACAATAATCCCTGAGGAAGGCTTTTACTCATTCATAAATACGGGTTACAAGAAATACAAGTCAATATGGCTACGACGAGACGTGGACCTTGAATAAGGTTGGACCGTTATGCTTCAAGTGCAAATCGATACCTTTTTACAGCGCCGTGTGAAGCCTAGCACGTGGCCTATGTATGACCTAGATATAACGTTAAGTTACGGTCTACGAGCCCTCAGCAAGGACCAAATTTGTACAATAGCAAGGTCACTCACAGGCCACTGCAAATTAAATAAGCACATGCACACACTGAATTTAAGTGACACGACCCGCTGCAGATTTTGCAAGGAGGAGATGGAAACTCCTCTGCACCTCCTATGTGATTGTGGCCCCCTGATGTACAAACGCAGCACTCATCTGGGTAGGCAGGTGCTGACACCAGATGAGATACAAACTATCCCGATCAAGAATCTACTGCGATTTCTGGCCGCAGTGGGGATTGGTAAGGAACTATAAAAAGGGCGATCACAAAGGACCAGCGATGGTCTACGTGGCACAGGCTTAGCAAGCCTGTCAAGGCCCAAAACCACAGATAATAATAACACGGTCTACGAGAACTACCGTTTGTAGTTAGTCATCTTGTTTCTGTTCTATATTTGATCAAAATTCTTTGTAAAGCCAGTATGACGTTTTTTTATTGGAAGTAAATTTAATATTTGTTTTTTGATATTAGCTAGAGGCAAAACGGAGTCATTCTTGCTCATATACACAGATAATGGAAGAAGATGGGTACCGAACTAAACTTATTTCTCTGTATGCGCTTTGCTCTCACTTAACTAATAAATGAGCAGGATAGAAGGCACGAAAGCTTTGTCGCGCACAGTGTTCTAGGAGCCTGCACGGCTAGCATGCCACCCACGACAAAGCGAGAATAACGTCATGCGCGCTCTTTCTGGCCTACGTAAAATAATAAAGGGGGAGGCCCATCTCGATTTTTATCGTTTATTCGGCGGTGGTATGCGAGGCCAACTGGAAGGCAGTCAGGTGCGTGAAACTTTCTCTATTCATCTTCAGCAGAAGAAAAAGTTAAGTTTTTAGGGTCCCGTACCCAAAGGGTGAAAACGGGGCCCTATTACTAAGCCTACGTTGTCCGTCCATCCGTCCGTCCGTCTATCCGTCTGTCTGTCTGTCCGTCTGTCCGTCTGTCCGTCTGTCCGTCTGTCCGTCTGTCCGTCTGTCCGTCTGTCCGTCTGTCCGTCCGTCCGTCTGTCCGACCTATTAGGGCTGTAACTTTTGAACTCTATGAGCTAGATAGTTGAAATTGTCACAGAATGTGCGTTATTCCGGCGGATTTGTCAACAAATAATAAAAATGTCGAAAAGTTAGAAATTAAGGGGGGTTCTCAACAAGAAACTAGTTTTCATCAATGTTTTTTCTTCACGCTCTATCGTAAAAACGGTAATACATACAAGCGTCAAACTTAGTGTGATTATAGAGCAAACCCTACAAAATAACGACAAATACTAAAAACCGGCCAAGTGTGAGTCGGTCTCGCGCTAAAGGTCCCGGACAAAAAAAGTTTTTTTTAAATTAATAATGTTGTGATTTATGGTGGTGTGGTACGGAACCCTCGGTGCGCGAGTAGCCAGACTCGCACTTGAACAGTTTTTTTGTTGTTAGATAACTCTGTCTAGGTCCTCAGCCTCTCTCTTCCCCTCTATTTTCCAATATAAGTTACGTATGATCCTCCTAATCCAAATTTTTTTGAGTACGCACTATTCTTATTACCGGAATATAATATTTCCTATAATTTGAATCAGATTTCTCCTCAACGCCTCCAAAGACCACATTTAACAAAAAGCTATAGACTTCCCAAACCTCGGACCGCAGCCGGCTCAAAGTTGCGTACTCATTCAGAAATCAAAGACGTGGCTCCGTGGCCTCCATATTGATGCGAGGGGGGCCCGGAGCTGGGGTGAGTCCATGTACATTTCTTTCACTTAATACCTCACACATGTTCCGAGGGGCGACTATGAACTTTGGCTTGGCTTTTGATCTGTGTTTACTTAGATTTTCAATCGGTTTAAGTTAATTATTTTAGACAGTATAAGTGTATAATGAACACTACTCTGATAGAAATCACTATCCTCCAGCAATCCGATGGAGTATACAGGGTGTAAGGAAATTCATTATCCTTTACACCACATACTCTACCCATCAAACTGAACAACTTTTACTATGGAAGCAAACCGATCAGAGCAAAAAAGAAGTCAGCTGTTGCATACATTTGAGTTGAGTAGGTATTAGAGTTTAGTATGGAACAGTAGATTTTTAATTTGCTCCGATCGGTTTGCTTCCATAGCAAAAGTTGTTCAGTTTGATGGATAGAGTATGTGATTTAAAGGTTTATGATACTTTTCCCTACACCCTGTATAGAATGACTGATGATGATGAATAAATTATACTGACAATAAAGTTATTAACACTAACATACATTCTACGTTGCTTGAAACCACAGGAGTGCTGGGCGCCGGAGTTGAAGGTTTATTGCCGCCTTTGGTCGTCAACTGAGGGATAGATGTGACCCCCGCCCGATCCAGGATATTCCTGGTGCAAAGGTTGACCATAGCAATACAACGCGGCACTTGACCTGGATACCTTTGCACGAACGATTAAATTCATAACTTTTTATCCAGGTTACCCAAACGTGGTATTTTCGAATCGATCCAAAATCATGATCGAATATGCATATGCGCATATTGGTACAGTCAAGAGCACATCAAGCTTTACACTTGCAGTTCGATTGTAACGCTTATGTTATGGCGCACTAAATAAGAACGGTACAAAGTCCAAAGTGTCAAGCTTGACGTGCTCTTGACTGTACATCCCTCGTGCGTAGATATTCGCCAACTTTAACAAATTCGATAAGCGCCAACAGCATCTTGACCATGTATCTTAGCCCTCTTTTTATTTTCACGCGAAAGAACGAGATAAAAGGCGCGATATAGCTTTATCACGCGCGTCATGCCACGGCCGAAGAAGTGGCTAAACAGGCCTGAAGACTTTTTAACTATTTAATTCATTATTCAAACATTAATTATTAGATTTATTAGTGTTCAAGTAATTACAAGAGCAATAATTCCTACTACGTTTACATTAAAGTCCAATGAATAATTTACAATAATAATTCTCATTTACCTTTTCCATGAAAATATAATATCCAAAGTCAGAATACAAAATGAAGTTAGATGAGATACGAAAACAAACATTAAAGCTGTTAATTTCCAAACAGTTGACGACAAAATTGCAAAATCAATTACTTAGCTCAAATATTCAGTTTGCCGTTCAAAACTGTGTTTTATTACATGGTTGGTTAGGTCGATATTCGTGTACAAAGGGGAGTTACGTGTAGTTCTCTGTAACATGGTTAAGAGCAGCAACTATCACCACTCTGTCATCTGTATTTTTAACCGACTTCAAAAATAGGATAAACCTCTATTGACTTCACTAATCCAATCTGCATAGTAAATTATTATATTTAATGCAAAAAAATAAATTACTTACACATTTATTTTAACGGGTTTAACAACCAACGTGTTAACATAATTTTTGTAAACGACCAAATAAAATTCTACCTATATATGTAATTTGTAATCATCACAAATTTTCAATTTCCATGTACCTAACCTTACCTTAGATTTGAAGCCTACCCACGTAAATTATGAAAGTGGGTCAAAATATCAGTATTATTTTGAAGTCATCAACGATTTTTGTAAACGACCGACCCAATGACTATGTAATTTGTAAACATCACACAAATTCTTAATATACCTTTGAAGCCTACATACGTAATTTATAAAAGTGGGTCAAAATCTGAATTATGTACATATTTGTTCTCAACAAATATGAGAAAAAATACTCTTTAAACAAACACTGCGTGACATAACAGTCGAACCTGAAATCTAATAAGAATCTTGCTACTATTACGTTCTTGTAGTTAGTATCATCATCATCATCATCTCAGCCGGTGGACGTCCACTGCTGGACATAGGCCTCCCCCAAGGATCGCCATAACGATCGGTCCTGCGCTGCCCTCATCCAACGGGTTCCCGCCGCCTTCACCAGATCGTCGATCCACCGTGTTACCGAAGTTGCGCTTTCCGGTACGCGGTCGCCACTCGAGAACTTTTCGGCCCCATCGGCCATCGGTTCTGCGAGCAATGTGCCTCGCCCACTGCCACTTAAGTTTAGCAATTTTTTGAGGTATGTCAGTTACTCTGGTTCTTCTGCAGATCTCTTCATTTCTGATTCGATCTCGAGCATAGCCCTCTCCATTGCCCTTAGTTAGGGTGACTTTCAGCCTTTTTATGAGGTCTTGAGTGAGCGACCACGTCTCTGTTCTATATGACATCACTGGCAAGTGTGTTGCCACACTGATCGAGTAGTTAGTATGAAGGGTGTTAACGTAAATGCGTTACATACTTTAGCAGACCATCAAATTGAACCACTTTTACTATGGGATCAACTTTGAAATCGCGAAAATAAATCCGCTGTTTCATAAGTTTTGGAAAAAGTTCAGTTTCAAGGTCTTTAAGCATCCTGTTCGACGTGTAACGCATAAAATTGTACACCCTGTAGTTCCAGGTTACCCCGAATACAATGGGAATACAATTGTGAGTTTATACAATACGGCAGTGAGTAAAACTAGCTTTATTAAATAAGACGTAAAGTAAATCACTTCTAAATTGAGCTGAAGTTGTTTTAAAACGGAAGAAAAAGAGGTAGAGAACGCGTAACGGTTCCTCCAATAGGTCAGCGCATGAGTTTATGGCCTCAGATAATGGCCGGCCAACGTTTTTTGTGATTTACCACGCACTACTAACTCCCATTACGGCAGTTTACTCGCATTAATTGCCAAATTATGCAAAATAAAAAAGAGGCATGATTTACATAAACGGTAGTTCACAACCAGTTTCCGATTCTGTTGTTTTTATAAAAGTAGAGTTTGTTAAGTATCTACAGACGGGTTGCGTTTTATTTATACTACATTATTACATCTACAGAGTGAAATTGATATCATTGGCATCCTTTAAAACTAAGAGTCTACACATCAAACTGAACAACTTTAACCTATGTGAGCAAACCGATCGGAGCAAATAAAAAATCTGCTGTTCCATACTAAAATACAATGTCGACGCGCGAGTTCGCGACCGAAATATATGGAACAGCTAGGGAACAGCAGATTTTTTTGTTGCTCCGATCGGTTTGCTGCCATAGTAAAAGTTGTTCAGTTTGATGGGTAGACTCTTAGTTTAAAAAGATGCCAATGATATCAATTTCACCCTGTATAATACATATAATAAAATTGTAAACTTGGCATGTGCTATTTGCAAAAAATGTTGTTCATTTAAGCGTGTTTAATATATTTTCTCTTTTCATTTCCTAGTAGAAATTAGGTTCCAATTCAATAACGTTTAAAAGTTCGGCACGTGTGGTTCTCTGCATAGGATAGACCAAGTCATTTCTTACCTTCTCTTTCTTCTTTTCTTTCTCCCATGGGTGTTCGCTGGAGGCGACTAAGGAATAATGTTTTATCACAGTGAGTTTGTAGACGAATAGCTAGCCACTTTGATGCTGAAAGTAAACCTAACTGCTTGTATGAAACGGTTGTTGGTGATTGAAGCAGGGTTTCTGGCCACTCCGAAAGTAATCGAGGTCGAGATTTCATGTACAAAATAGGAAAGAAAGACAACTTATGATTACTATCAAAGCATGAATGGGGGAATTATACTATATAAAGCTCGATCCCCACTGACTGACTGACTGACCCAGTGACAGATCATGTTCTCCAGGTTCCCCCCCCGGACCGTGGAAAAGCAGTAGGGGGTCGTACTCAGGGTGCCCCCGAGACTCAGGGAAAACTTCGACTTCCTTCGAAGGTCGACTCCTCCTCGGTGTGTTCAACGGCCAGCGGAAACTATGACAGATGGGGGTATGGACCTCGAACAAATGTCATAGAGGACCATAGGCAAAGTCGAGTGCCGATGAAAAAAAAAAGAAAAACCAAATTCAAGATGGCCGCCATACAAATTTCAAACGCCTGTAACTTTTAACCGGTAGGAGATAAGTACAGGGTGTTTGAACAAATGTCATAGCGACCGAGGTCAGCTATATGGATGACGTCATGAAAATCCAAGATGGCGGATAAAGGATGATGGCCATTTTTCAAGTTGCTCCGAACCGACTGAAAATTTGTATCGCGGGGTTTTTAGGGTCCCCGATTCCAAATATGAAATCCATTTTTTTTTATCTTCATTTTTCGAGGGGGTCGCCATACAAATATTTTTTTGGGCGAGCCCGAAGGGCGAGCTGCGTGACCGAGGCCGCAGGCCGAGATGTTCAAGTACCTTAATGCGAGCCCGAAGGGCGAGCCAAGTTAGCGAGCCCGAAGGGCGAGCTAAGCGATCGATGGCGAGGCCGAAGGCCGAGCTACGCGTAGGCGCGTGCGCCGAAGCGTCCACGGTGATCACCATCCATTTCCCTCTTCCCGTGTAATTTTTGCGAGGCCGCAGGCCGAGCCGAGCGCGAGGCCGAAGGCCGAGCTACGCGTAGGAGCGAAGCTCCGAAGCGTCCCCCCTGGAAGCCTGGTGGACCTGGTCTCCGGGGTCAGTCTGCCGCCAAGCGAGCCGCAGGCCGAGCCCCGCTCGGCCTGCGCGAGCTTGGCAGGCAGGCTGACCCCGGAGACCAGGTCCACCAGGTTTCCAGGCGGTACGGCCCGCCCCAACCCCAACCGAACGAGGTGTGGTGCCTCCACCTCCTAACGTCAGGGTCCTCGGTCACCTTCTCACCCTTCCCTTCCCCTTTTTTCAGCAAAATTTACAACTCCAACAACAAAAACCAGGAGTTAAACTGCTACTACTCCTCCCTCCCCCTCTTTTTCTTTTCCTTACCGACTTCTTCTTCAGACTCTGAAAACTAAAGTCCACAAACAACGTCTCCCCATTCGCGGCGACGCCGCCATACACCGCGGGCTGCAAGCCCGCGGCACAGAGCAAAACACTAGTTTGTTTTATAAACATAAGCATATGCTCACGACTATATTCCCCGAGGGGGTAGTCAGAGATATTCTGAAACTTCAGAACATCCACGTTTCACTAGTAGTACCGAAACTCTGTCCAGTGAGACGGGGAGTGAGCCCGTCGCCAATAAACATTATAATACAAAATAGAAAAATACAGCAACCGTCCCTTCGCAAACTATACCTATACATAAATAAACTTCAATATACCCGAAAATACCATTCGAGATAATATCGCAAGTATTTTCCGGGAAACCCTAACATTTCTCCATCAAATTGTTGCTATTCAAAATATGAGTACCTTACCTACTACCAAATTACACCAATACGGAAAACAGTTCGAGGGAAGAGCCCTGTGGCACAGTAATTTATGAGAAAGAGTCAAGTTCTTAATATGCTGACAGTTTTCTAAAAGGATGACCAGACCAGAATATCAAACTGAACAACTTTCTCTATGGCACCAACATCGAAATCGCGAAAAAAATCTGCTGTTCCATACAAAACTGCAAACCTACTCGAGCCAAATGTATGGGACAGTTGATTTTTTCATCGCGATTTTGATATTGAAAAAGAAAAAGTTGTTCACAGAGAAAGTTGTTCAGTTTGATGGTCTGATCTTCCCCTTAACAAGTGTCAGCATATTAAGAAGGACCCTGTATATTGGAGTAAATAAAACAAGTACATTCAGTTTTCCTTCAAAATTGTTTATAAATCAACTCAAAACCTCGTCCCCTAGTATTATAAATGCAGTGTCGAAAGCACGTCTGGCCCGATATTGTCTGCTGGAAAATACCATATTTTATGAGGTCCCGGACGGTTGTCATGGTAACCATGCGGCGGCGGCGTAGCCCGGAAGCCGGGACAAAGAAATACGCTTTCCAATTATGCCGCTCTTATCAGGACTGCACTAAGTATTTTTTTAGCAAAATTGAGCCACATATATTTCCGGAATCCTTGTGATAGCTCTATAAGGATACTTGCTGCACTTTTGCTTACTATTTCCACCTCTTCCAAAATGAGATATTAAAGTAAAGATCAAACTAATTATACAACTCGTCACAAAGGATTCCGAAACCAATATACAACTCTCCTAGCCAAAAAAAATACTTACGTCTTGATAAGAATAGATAACACATTTATTTTCCAGAATATGGTACATGTTAAGGTCTTAAAGGCACGGCAGAATAATAGCACTGTGTCTCAAAAATTTTTGTTGTTTTAGAACGATAATTCATTCGCGGTTGAACTGATTTATACTGTGGTCACATCTTTTCTCAATTTGAGCGGGACCGACAAAAAACGTTATTCGGTAAATTAATTTGTTCCCCACATTCAGAGCTGTTTGCGGACTAGAACTTTCACTAAATTAATTTCGTGGTTTTAGGGAAGGTTTTTGTGTAATATAACAATGTATAGGCATTCATTTTGATATCAGGGTTTTATTAGGCGTTTCTAACTGAATTGAATTGTACTTAGTTGTCATATAAAGAAGAATGTAGTTATGTTTTAGTGCAGGCATGTCAAACTCAAAGTCTTTGACGGGCCAAATTCATAATGACGACAGTACAATCAGCGGGCCGTATCGAACTTAGAGAAATAGTCGTCGACTATTTCTCTAAATTCTTTTTCCGTTCGTTAATCATTTATTTAATTGTAGAAAAAAAATGCAATCTCTTCCCAGGAATGTTTATTCGGGTTGGGGATAATATTCGGGTAATTAAATGTGCAGGAATCAAAAAATAAGGTAGGGCATGGAAAGACTAGACCTTCAATACTCAATAACTTGTCACTACTCTGCAATTATTATCATCTAAAAAAAGTGAGTGAGCGAAGCGATCATCATCTCAGTTGAAAGGCGTCCACTGCTGGACATAGGCCTTCCCCAAGGAACGACCGGTCCTACGCTTTCCTCATCCAATGGGTTTCCGCCACCTTCACCAAGTCGACGGGTAAAGAGTTTACTGTGAAAAAACCTAAGAAGGACCCATTACGTCAATTGTATTTTTCTTATTCTTGGTGTGCAAATATACAGGATGTCGAATTAAAAACGTTACATATCAAAGGTCCTTATGGCCATCAAACTGAACAATTTTCACTATAGAGCCGCAGTTACGTTTACACCCTGTAGAATATTTTATATTATGTTAAGGACCCTGTATTTTCCCGGTCACATCCTCTTCCACATTAAACAAAGTTCCATGACCATTCCTAATCAAGAAAGCTCATCCCGAAGGTCGGAAACGAAACATAATTTAGAAAAAGCTTTGCACTCGGCAGTTCTCGGCTAATTGATTTACTATACTAACTTAGCCGAACCTTTTCGGGATTCGGCCGGAGGAAGCTGTTAACTTGGGACCATCTTTTGGCCGAAGTAAAAGGGCTTCGTTAATGAAAGGAAAACAGAACGGAGTGGTAATCTTGGTTTTGTGAATAAATAAACTGGGATAGGCTTCTGTATTTACTGCCGCCCTGTAGTTACGGGTAGTACTAGTATTTATTCTGTGCTAGGTACAAAACGTAGGTATAATATACAGGGTGTTCGGGTAAAAAGTTGAATTACTTTAAGGGGTGATTGAACCCATGATGCTGAACAACTTTCCATTAGGAACCCATAGGAAATTCGCAAAAAAAAATCGTCTTTTCATACAAACGTGCGATCAGCTGATTGCAGTTAGAATCAAAATATCATATATTTCCTATAGGTTTCTCAGGGAAAGTTGTTCAGTATCATGGGTACAAACATCCCTTAAAGTAATGCAACTGTTTACCCGAACACCCTGTAGGTATATTCGCATACCATCAAAGCGTAGTCTAGATTTAAGATTATGTATCATCTCGTAGATGAATTCACGACGATAGTCCCTTCGTAGCGGACAAAACGAATGCTACAGCAACAAAATTTTTTTTTCACACCACCCGCTCGAAAATGGAACATTATATGTCATGTAACTCGAACCTAAAGCAAGTCATTATTGCCCTGGGACTAGCCGGGCAATAATATTGTACTGAATTTCATTATAACCCGCTGGTCAATAATGAGATTTGAATATGGAACCGCATCCACAGATTATTTAATATATACTACGACCCTTACTTAAAATTCGTATGAAAACTTATCATGGAGACCTGCACCAAAAAGAACTTAATTCGAAATTAGAACTGGCCACCACGAGTATTGAACACAAAAAAAGAAAAAAAAGGCGCGAATACTGCAAATCTCTGTACCTATTGCTACCAGTGCTACGAACAAAGTAAAAAAAAATATTACATTTTTAACCGACTTCAAAAAAGGAGGAGGTTTCTCAATTCACCGTATATATTTTTTCTTTCCATAACTGGAGTGCGATTTTTGAATCTCATTGGCTGAGTTCAGCAGTTGAAAATGTCAAAATTACTATGGACGCATCTTTCTGCTGCTGATTTGACTTTAAAAAATGGCACTCCTGAAGTATGATTTTTGAAAGTCAAATCAGCAGTAGAAAGTTGCATATCTCCATAGTAATTTTGACATTTTTAACTGCTGAACTCGGCGAATGAGTTTCAAAAATCGCTCTCCTGGTCTAATTTTTCAAATATCTACTTTCACTTTGAATTTAATAAAATAGTGTTTTCTAAATACTATTATACTATTGAACTCTAATACTTTGTTATAAACTCTAATAAAAGAATTGGTTTCTAACCATAGAGAATTTACACGCTCCCCTGGGCTTCTAACAGTATTGCTTTTTATTTTCTCGCAGAGGGTGTGAAAAGTAGAGTATGGTCCTCGGGGATAAACGTGTTTTCATCTTGGGCGAGCTTGAACCACTCGCTTCACTCAGGATTCTAGTCTTAACTCCCTCGCTTCGCTCGGGAGTTAACTCTAAACTCCCTCGCTACGCTCGGGAGTTAACCCTAAAATCCCTCGTTGAGCTCGGGATTCAATATCGCGCCCGTAATGAAAGACACTGCTTTATCCCCTTGGTACTTACATAATCTACTATAAGAGTGTTATTCCTTTGGTTGTACTAAATAATAATTATCATTTTATCTATTTTTGATCATCATCATCAGACCATGTCAATCCACAGCAACGAATAAGCCTCTCCCCCATTATGCAATTTCTCTGTCTTTTTTTTATTTTCTATACTTACTCTCAAATTATAGCGATGTTCCATTTCACAACACGTAGCAGAAATAATGGTGCTCAATTACCTGTGAAAAAAAAGAAAAGTTTTTATTAATTCCATATGCTTGACAAAGTAGCTATAGGCTAGTCAATGTAAACACAAACTTTTTACCTCAATATACAGGGTGTTGGTGTATACAGCTGCATTACTTTAAGGGGTGATTGCACCCATGATACTGATCAACTTTGTTACAGTTACTGATCAAGTTTCCCTAAGAAACCTAAAGGAAATTCGCAAAATAAAACTCGACTTTTCATACAAACGGTCGATCGGCTGATGGCATTTAGCACAGATTTTATTTTTTATTTCCTATTGGTTTTTTATGGAAAGTTGATCAGTATCATGGGTACAATCACCCCTTAAAGTAATGCAACTGTTTACCCTAACACCCTGTATAATCCATCTAAACTATTATAAAACTGTAACAGAAATGTGTCTGTACATTGAAGATATTTACAAAAAAAAATTACGACATGGTTTTTACCTGTCTCTGATTCCAAATCACCATTTTTTTGAATTTTTTGTCTGTCTGTTTGTTTGTTTGTATGTTTGTTTGTTTGTTTGTTTGTTTGGGTGTTTGTTTCTTCGAGTATCACGCAAAAACTACTGAACCGATTTTGATGAAACTTTTTTGTTTGTTAGCTTATTATCTGACTTAAAATCTGGTATATAATTTATGCGGACGAAGTCGCGGGTAAAAAAAAGCTCGTAAATAAATAAAATAGATACCCAGGTAAAAATAAGGTATTGTCCAATACCTTATTTTTATCACTACTATCTAAGTAGAGATAAAAATAGGGTATTGCCCTGTTTTATGCGAACAAAGGAAACATACGACCTATTTAAAAGAATAACAAAATAACTGGCACAAAAAGAAAACGCTAAAAGACCGCCATATTAACACAAACGAACTACATCCGGCGAGTCCCTTAATTAATCCCGACAACAATAACAGTTCACACTGTGAAATATCATGTATCCAATTATTAGCAACTATACTTGTTCTGTTGTCAATACAGGGTGTTAGGGTAAACATAAGGGGTGATTGTACAGAAACTGAACATGAACATGATACTGAACTGAACAGTGAAAAACTTTCACTGAAATCCGCTTATCGGACGTTTGTAATGACAAGTCTTTTTTTGTTGCGAATTTCCCTTTTGTTCCTTTGGGAAAGTTATTCAGTATCATGAGTACAATCAACCATTGAAGTAATGCAACTGTCTACCCTAACACCGTGTATACAGGGTGACAAAAACCCAGTTAAAGCCTAAGGGTTGCTTCAGACAATCAACCTGAACAACTTTCTCTATGGGACCAATATCGAAATCGCGAAAAAAAAATCAGCTGTCCCATACATTTCGGTCGAGTTATGTTTGCAGTTTTGTATGGAACAGCTGACTTTTTTTTCGCGATATCAACGTTGGTAGTGAAAGTTTTTCAATTTGATAGTCTCAAGCAACCCTTTACGGCTCCAACAGGTTCTTTTTACACCCTGTAGAGTTCGATCTCGAGTTAGGTACATAGCATAGCATAGCATATGCTCACGACTATATTCCCCGAGGGGGTAGTCAGAGATATTCTGAAACCTCAGAACATCCACGTTTCACTAGTAGTACCGATATTCTGTCCAGTGTGACAGGTAGTGAGCCCGTCGCCACTTGTAATGGACAGTAGGTACAATACATGCCTCGAAATTTAAGCATGCAGGTTTCCTCACGATGTTTTCCTTCACCGAAAAGCCAATGGTGTTACAAATCGTACATAAATTCCGAAAAACTCATTGGTACGAGTCGACCTGGACGGGGATCGAACCATCGCCTCCTGCACGGTAGGCAAGGTTACTCGCCACTGGACAACCACGGCTTACCACCTAGCCGCTGGACCACCACCACGAGTTAGGTACCTACATAAGTACACAAAAAACCGGTATGTACCTTCCTACAAATACTGTTCAATACAATAATAAAATTCCAGCTTTGGAACCAATAACCATTCGGTATTTGCGTTAGTATTTTTGAAAAATAGCTTTGCGGCATTCTGTGAAAAATGCGGATAACGAAATCCAGTTTCGAAGTTTGAGCTTTAATGAACAGTCCTGCAAGTGCGAAGGGATTAAACATTCTTAATGTTTTGTTTTGTTTAAATTAAACCACACAAAGACGGAATAACATAGGTACTATTTCCCTCTTCAATCCTGGTTCATATAAAAGACAATGCAGGTTTTGTATGGAAGGTTGGCACCTTATTTTTCACCGTTGATTTTGACTAGGCCGTCAACCAAACTTGAATATTTTAGTTCAGAATAAAGTAACAAACAAAACTTGTTATTACTAATATCTCGAAACTTAGGCCGAAGTCCGAACAGAGATATAAAGGCTTGAAGTTGAAAATATGGTCGTTACGTTTACTTCAAGCCTTTATTATCTCTGTTCGGACTGAGTTTCGAGATTTTTGTAATAACCTTATAATATTCAAGTTGTATTGATGGCCGCGCTAAAGAAATAGGCGAAAAGAAAAAAGGCGCCATTTTTAGGCATTGGCTTTTAAATATTTCACGCTAATCACATAATAGTCAACCAATGTGTTTTTAAGAAATCGGCGATAACATAAAAAGTAGGTAACAAGATTTTTTATACAAGACTTTTTTATACTTTTCCTTTGTGACGATTGTAATTAATAAACCAATTACTTAAGCCTAGAAATCTAAGACACAATGAGCACTAAAAACCAGATTCGAAATCCGGAATAGAGTAATCGAGCTGACAAATCAGCAAAAAAACGTAATACAATACAATTGATCGGTGAAAACGAATTAAGCATCTATCGGAACATTTTCCTAGATAATGACGTCACCTTGTTGTTTTGATTGCATACGACATTGCATACCTTCTTCTTCTTATCGTGTGGGCAGAGCCCTGGTGTCAGAGTTTTTTCAGACCGCCTTTCGGCCTCTGACGTGGTTTTTATGTAACGACTACTACCACTAAAGATAGTAGCCGGGACCAACGGCTTAACGTGCCATCCGAAGCACGGAATCACTTTTCTTTTCAGACAATCAGGTGATTCAGCCTGCAATGTCCTAACCAACTGGGGAAAAACGCACAAAGTGACATATCAAAAGTGACATATCACTAGGTGTCCCCCGTGGGAATCGTACCTCCGTATCGTGAGCCAATGCTCTTAACCATTAAGACCACGGAGGCAGTATTGCATACCTTGGTAAGTAGGTAATCGATCTAAGGGTAATTGGCTCTTGAAGTGTAAAATAAAAAACCAGTTCTTCCGGGATCCCTCCCTTCCTGTTACGTGGGATATAGGGCTCGGATGATAGCTCTCCACCGGTTGCCATCTTGGGCAGCACTGTAGATATCCTCCCAGGTCATGTTGAGACTTTTAGCCTCTACTTCCACAGAGCGGCGCCAGGTTGTTTTAGGGCGTCCCCTCTTTCGTTTGCCTGGTGGGTGCCATTCTAAAGGTGGACTTCCGATGCCAGCGGCCGATGCGTCTAACGCGCGCGTCTGACGCGAGGTTCTGTCAAATATGACAGAAACTCGCGTCTGACGCGCGCGGCCGACGACAGACCTCACTTCCGAGGTCAGCGACTGACGCGTGCCTATTGTGCAGAGTGTTATCACTTTAGGGTATTTTCCCCGAAATTTAGGATATGTTTTTATGTTTTGGTGTTTAAACAAAAACATAAAAACACAAATAAAAAAAACAATGCGTATTTTAATAAATAATATTTGATTGATTGATAGATCGATAGGTTTAGAGAAATATATGAATGCATTTTTTTTACAGGATTTTTGATAAAATACATTTTTAAGAGTTATTATAATTAGACAGGGATAGGTATATGGATCGCTGTCTAGCTACTAATTATGTAGGCAAGAGGGATTTTCCGAAAAAAGAAAAATTAGTTTCAAGTGGATCGATAGATGGTGTTATCACAACGTGGATGAGCGACCTTGCAGATAATATAATACAAATAAAAAATAGTGAAAATCACGCAAATTTTCGGTAAAAACATCGTAATATGTCTGGCAAACATTCTTGTTCTGCGTGACGTCAGCGCATAGCCGCGCGCGGCCGCGGCCGATGCGATAGACATCGGCCGCGCGCGTCTGACGCGCGCGTCAGTCGCTGGCATCGGAAGCGGCGCCATACGTTTTCATAGTAACTAGTATGGCCGCATCGGCCGTCGGCCGCGAGCCGCGCGCGTCAGACGCGTCGGCCGCTAGCATCGGAAGTCCACCTTAAGGCTGTCTTGGATGGTTCCTCCGGGATCGACAAAACTAAATGACATTTCAATTAATAGGTATACCAATTTGCGAGATTCCTACTTTTCGTACAAATCGAATGTTTTAGTTTTTAAATTCGTACGTTTGGTAAGTTGTAAAATTATTACGCGAATTTGAATTTCAAAAAGTAATTTTTTTTTTATTACGTATGGGTTTGCTCTTGACCTCAATCCAAATCCTCAATCTTACTTATCGTTAGCTGTTTATTTATTCTGTACAAATGGGTCTCAGATTATGTGTTTACTATTAAATACTCATATTCCACATTGCCATTATTGGATCACTGGCAAAAAAACATAATGACTTACTAGGTTAGGTACCTAACTTAAAAAAAAAAAAATAATAAAAAAAAAATCGAGAGGCATTTTGTGTTTAACATTTTATCATATAAAATTAGTTCTCGACCTATTGGGGTTCGACTATTTATCTTTCCATGGTCATAATGTATAATAAACCTATTTTGTGTGGAATCATTCAACAGATAAGGTACCTACTATTCCGAACTTGACTGTCGACTGCAACTGCAGGCTACAAGTGCAGTCGGCAGTACAATATCTGTAAAAATCTTTTAAATATAGTACTGCCGACTGCATTTGCAGCCTGCAGTTGCAGTCGGCAGTCAGCTTCGGAATCGTAATCGTAATCGGAATTGCAATGAGTGACTCAGGCTTTATCATTTCTCTTTTATCTCAAAACGTAACAAAAACTTGAAAATGTCCATTACACTTGCTCCAGTTTAGTTTATCAAGAATAGTTAGAGTTGCGTAAGTCGAAACATTGTTCGGTCACTCTCACACGCTGATGCATGACGGGAGATACAAATATGTAGTACCATTGTCTGGCCGCTTGTGAAAGATATTCTAGTTCACATTTGTGTTTTGTCATCTTTGTTTATCATGGAGATAGACTGATAAAACATATAATTGAAATCTTGCCTCTTATTTTGATGCAACATTTTTGTAACTTTTTTTTTTTTTATTTATTTATTGTATAAAGAATTTATGAAGAAGAAGAAGAAGAAGAAGAAGAATGTATGAAGAACGATTTGACAATTGAACTTCCAAAAATCATCGGAGGTTTATCCGGAAGTGCAACATAAACAGTACAGTTACATCAACTGATTTACGTATAAGATTTATTTAACTATGCCTTTAGGCTCGTATTAATAAACCAATCGCAAGTGGTATTGGAGAGGAACCCGAAGGAACCCGGTGAAGACTTCGAAGTTCACTTGTAAAAAAAAAAACCGATGAACGCACCATGACGCACTTGGTTAGGCTAACCTAACACCTAAGTGTGACTCGTGTAATTGTGTGAAATACGCACCAACACTTAGTTGGATGGTGGGTTAGTGTGGTCGACCACCTTCGATATGAAAACGCCTGGTCTAGCACATTTAACTAACTATTAACTATCGCCGGATGACGCCCTGATTACGGCGGTACTGTGAGAGTGGGACGCAGATCGTAGACCGCAGAGAGCAGGCTGAGGCAGCTGATCTTGATGGAGCAGGGAGCAGGGTTCTTCAATGAAAGAGGTTCTTCAGTTTTCTTCGCTAGCTTTTCTTCCGATGTTGCGCTGGAGGACTTGTTGCGACTGATTGATTCTGCGCTGTTTTGCGCGCCTATGTCCTACCTAGCGCAATACCGTAAGGAGAGCCGCTTTTATTGTTCAAATTGGTTGTACATTTTCATTACAAAGTTCTGACATTTTAGGCTATATCTTAAAAACTATAAGGGGTAGTTCAAAGCTACGATGTTCTATAGAAAGAGCTTACAATTACCCGTATTTTGACATATAACAATCTATACTAGGTATGATACCCAGGTTTCCTAGTCAGAATAAAGCGGAAAAATATCACAATTTTTGCCGCGCTATTGCAAACTATTCTATTTCTAGACTATTCTAGGCACTCTATCTATGACCTAGGGTTCTGACTAAGTGCACCTGGGTTATCCTCACCTAGCCTACCTATTTCTATGTTTCTATCTATATATCTATTATGTAAAATACGGGGTCAAAGTGCAAGGTGTAAACTGAACTTTAAAACTGCTATATTTTTCTATCTAACTACTCTAGTCTATATGTTGTGTGTGAAATAGGTAAGGATCATCTACTATTGTGTACCTAAGCTGTTAGATAGGATCCACCCATCACCTATCTTGAGAAATAAGGGTATGAAAATATCAGAAATAAAACGCCTAAAAGACAACTCTAAACAATGCAAAAACTTATTCTAACCTATTCTAACTATGAGAAACGATGAACTTTATTAGGAAAACCTATAACTATACCTATAACTTATAAAACAATAACAGAAAACTATAATAAAGAAAACTTAAAACTACGACTCTAAACACGTGAAAAAACTATACAAAACTATAACGAACTGTACAAATACGTTACCCCCAACATGACCAGTGCATTCCACAAGGAATAATCTACAAATAAACACTAAAAAAACAATAATCTAATTGGAATTTGCACTGATCACGTTGGGTGTCTGAACTCGCGAGGAAAAACCGTAGCGGCCCGCGTCGACGCGCGAATCCGGCAGCTCGATGTCGCGAACATTATCTCCCGCCGCAGCTCTCGTAGCTGGAACTTCTCGAGTGAGCGGCAGGCAGGTAGACCCGTAGATCATCAGGGCGACTCGTTGGCAGTGGGCAGGATCACCAGCTTCTTCGTGGGCCGCCGCAGGACTCCCTTGTTGGTGCGCACGTCGACTGCTCGTACCTCGCCGTCGGGACCGGGGAAGGTGGCGATCACGACGCCTCGCGGCCAGATGTTGCGAGGCAGGGTCCCGTCTGCGATGAGGACCAGATCGCCCAGCTGGATCGCGCCACCCGTGGCGCGGGGCTCCCGCCGGTGTTGCAGCTCGGGGAGGTACTCGCGCACCCAGCGCGCCCAGAAGTGGTCGGCTAGCCGCTGACTGACTCGCCACTCCCTGCGCCCGCTGATGTCGCCGTCGGTGAACGTCCCGGGTTGTGGGACGCGTGATGGCCCGCCCAGGAGGAAGTGGTTGGGCGTGAGAGCTTCCTCGTCGTCCGGGGCCGTCGACAGGTGTGTGAGGGGGCGGCTGTTTACAGTGTGTTCCGCCTCGACGAGCAGGGTAGCGAGCACCTCTTCCTTCGGTGCGCGCTCGTTGAGTGTGGTGTACAGTGCGGTTTTGATGCTCCGCACCATACGCTCCCATGCGCCCCCCATGAATGGGGCGCTCGGCGGTATGAAGCGCCACCGGATGGCGCGCAGCGACGCCTCTTCTTGCGTCGCCCCGTCGATCGCGCGGCGAAGCTCGATGTCCGCGCCGCGCAGGTTGGTGCCCTGGTCCGACCAGAGCTCTGTAGGGCAGCCACGTCGTCCGATGAATCTTCTCAGCGCCATCACCGCAGAGTCCGTGCTGAGACTACCCGCGAGCTCTATGTGGACAGCTCGGGTAGTGAGGCACGTGTAGAGCACGCCGTACCTCTTCTGATGGGTACGGCCGACGGTCACCGTAAGGGGCCCAAAATAATCTAGGGCGGTAAAGGTGAAGGCCCGCTGATGATGAGCGAGGCGACTCGGTGGATGGTTGCCCGTAGATGGCTGCGCCGGCTTCGCCTTAGCGATGCGGCACCGTAGACATTGTTTCACTGCGCTACGAACGGCGTAGCGCAGTCGTAGCACCCAGTAGTGTTGTCGTATTTCGTTGGCCGTAGTCTCGAACCCGCCGTGGTGTAACTGTGTGTGTACATGTGTGATGTACAGCTGAGTCCACACGTGGCCGCCGTCTATAATTGCAGGCTCCCGTTGACTGTAGCAGATGTCCGTAGCGGCGTCTATGCGCGATCGTAGTCTTATCACGCCGTCTCGATCGTAGATAACGGACAGCTGTTTGAGTCTGCTGTCTGCCGGTAGAGGGCGGCCGAGTCGCAGGGCATTCACCTCGTCTGCGAAGACCTTTTCTTGCTGAGCTCGAGTCCACAGGAGCTGGGCACGGTGAACATGGTGTGCTTCTATAGGTTTGTACGGCGATGTAGTCACGTCGCCCGTCACTATTTTCTTGACTATTTTCTTGCGATTTTCTTTCTTGTCTCCCCACGTCGAGTCGCTGTCTATATTTTTCTTCGTGCGTTTGCGGGCCGCGTTACAGTGTTGCGGCGCGCGTAGCAACTCGATGAACTGTAGCACTCGTGCGGTCGCCCGTAGCAGGCGATTGAAGTTGGAGAAACGTTTCACGTCGGGTAGGGCTTCGCTGAGTCGTGTCGTTGACCTCGTCGTATGTAGTCGTTCTTCGGTAGTGTCGGCGTCGTCTGGGCTACTATCTTCTGTCTCTGTTGGCCACTCACTTTCCTGTAGGTGTAGGAAAGGCGGCCCTACGAACCAGCGATGCGTCGACTCGAAGTTGATAGGCGTCTCTCTCGTCGCGTCGTCCGCGACATTCGCCTTAGTGGGGACCCATCTCCACTCCGTTGTCTTCGTAGACTCGCCGATCTCGGCGACACGATGCGAGACGAATGGTTTGTAGACACGAGGACCGTTGCGTAGCCAGGTGAGCACGGTGCGTGAGTCAGACCAAAACACGCGACGATGCGGCTTTATGTCGTGCTCGGCGGCGATGGTGTGTGCTAGGCGGGCGCCCAGCACTGCAGCTTGTAGCTCGAGGCGCGGGATGGACACTGTCTTCAGCGGCGCGACTCTTCCCTTCGCAGCGATGAGGGACACGTAGACACGTCCGTCGCTATCGGTCACTCGCCAGTAGGAGACGGCCGCGTAGGCCGAGCTGCTGGCGTCGACGAACGTGTGTAGCTCGATGGTCGTCGCGTGCGCTAGTTGGGCGTAGCAGCGTGGCACGGCTAAGCGTGAGAGTTGCTTAGCCTCGCCTACCCAACTCCGCCACGCCTCCGCCTCTGCTGGTTGTAGCTCGGTGTCCCACTCGATGCCAGAGCGCCATGTGTTCTGTAGCACTCTCTTAGCTTGCACGGTGATAGGCGTAGCGAGTCCCAGTGGATCGTAGATAGACATAACTACGCGTAGAGCCTCTCTCTTAGTAGGTGTACCGTCGAGTAGTGAAGTAGGCAACTTACGTTCGTTAATGTTGAACGAAAGCGTGTCGGTCTGCGTCCGCCAGACCATCCCCAATATCTTCTCGGTGTCGAGTTGCACTACTTCTTTCTTCTCGCCCGGCGCCAGCTGACCACGAACACGATGAGAGTTTGATGCCCATTTTGCCAGAAAAAAATTACCTTTACTGTGTATGAAGGCGACCTGATTCGAGACCCGTAGAGCTTCCTCTTCGCTGTCGTAGCTGGCTATGTAGTCATCTACGTAATGACTACGTACTACGGCGTTCACTGCCTCCGGGTATTTTTCTTTGAAGTACTCGGCGTTTCTATTCTTCACAAAAATAGCTGTACTAGGCGAAGAGGTGGCCCCGAATATTACGCTCTTCATGCGATATTCGGTCGGAGGTCCGTCGCGTCGCTCCCCTCTCCACAGGAAGCGCTGCATGTCTCTATCTTCATCTCGAATCGATATTCGCATGAACATTTCACGAATATCAGCTGTCACTGCTATATTCCGCTGTCGGAATCTCATCAGCACGCCGGGCAGGGATTGAAGTAGGTCGGGACCGGACAGCAGCATGTCGTTCAAACTCGTCCCTCTTGACTTCGCCGCCGCGTCGTGCACTATACGTAGCTTCTCGGGCTTCTCTGGGTTGACTACGCCGAAGTGAGGTAGGTACCATACCTTCTCAGGTCGCGCGACAGACACGGGCGCTTCCTCTGCGTAGTCCTTTTCTATGTAGTCTTGAATCTGGGCGGTGTACCTCTTCTTCAGCGCAGGGTCCCGGTCCAGCTTCTTTTCTATAAGTTCGAGGCGACGAAGTGCAGTAGAGTAGCTATCCGGCGGCGTGAAGTCGTCGCGACGCCACAGGAGCCCGGTCTCGAAGCCTCCCGCCGGTAACCGCTTCGTCGTCTCGTTCAGAATCGATAGCGCTCGCTTCTCACTATCGTTGTAGCTGCGTCGCGGCTCCACACACAGCGAATCCAGCGAAAAATGTTCTCGAATCATCTCTTCTATAGAACTCTCAGGCAGGGGCGAAGACACGTAGCTGATGCGATGACTATGGACCTTCTCACGCCGACCATCTCGCACGCCGTGAAGGACCCACCCTAGGTCGGTCAGGGAGGCGACGGGTTGGTCGTCCGCCCCACGGCGCACGGCGTGAGAGAGCAGCAGCTGCCAGTTGTCTTGCCCGATGAGTACAGTTGGCTTGCCCTCTTCATAGATGAGTTCCTCTGCTATCTCCTTGAGGTGATCGAGGCCGGAAATGAGCTCCGGCGGGACCCGCTGCGGCGATAAATGAAGCTTGTCCATAGTGCGCGCAGTTATCTCGAATTCTTCTATACTATATTTGCCGCCAATTTTCACGCGCACGCGCGTCGACTCGCTTGCGTCGATCCGCGCGCCCGCCACGCCCTCTATCGTAAACGGTGATGCTGTCCCTGTTGCACCCACCTTGTTAGCGATGTCTCTTTCTACTATGGTGCACGTAGAGCCGTCGTCCAACAGTGCGTAGGTCTCAACTTGTGACCTAGGGCCGCTAACGATGACAGGAACTATTTTCAACAGCGCCGTTTTCGTCTTG
Source organism: Agonopterix subpropinquella (assembly GCA_922987775.1). Lineage (NCBI taxonomy): Eukaryota > Metazoa > Arthropoda > Insecta > Lepidoptera > Depressariidae > Agonopterix > Agonopterix subpropinquella. The sequence continues at coordinate 14,895,308 of OV277709.1, read as the reverse complement.
TTCCTTGCAGACGACACTATTTCCTCTTGCTCGGGCGGCGGATCGACGGGCGGCGGCTTCGATTGCGGCGTGCTATGTAGTAGCGGGTGGTGGCTATGTTGACACCCGCTCGTCTCACACCTGCGTGCCTTGCACATGTGTTGATTGCGGCGAACACGTAGACACTTAAAACACAGGCGCTTCTCCTTGGCAATGTCCCAGCGCGCCGACACACTTTCTTTCTTGAACACTTCACAATTGTTTACCTTATGTTCGCCTTTCTTGCAGACCGGACAGGGCTCTGGCTTCGCTCGTTGTCCGTCGGCGCCGGCGTGGTAGGTGCGCGCTGGTCCTCGATGTGTTTGCTCCCGCCGGTCGAACGGCACATGTTCGAGGGGAGCAAAGTTACCGCACCGTTCGGCGGCGAGATCTAAAAATTTGGTCAACGTTACCAAGTCAGGCTGGAAGGTAGGCTGCTCCGGAGCGAAGTCGTAGTACCGGAACCGTAGCGTAGGCGGGAACTTTTCTATGACGGCCCGCACTATCTCTGGGTTGTACAGATAGTGCGACCGCCCCAGCGCCTTTATCGTTGCGGTGATGTTCGCCACACGCGACGCGAAGACGCAGACATCCTTCGGATTTTCTGTGAGGCGCGGCAGCTCCCTCAGTTTCTTCATTTCAGCCATGACGAGCGCGTCGGGTCGTCCGAACCTGGCCTCAAGAAGTTGCATTACCTCTCTCGTCGATGTGTGGCCCACAAATAGGCAGTGGGCGGCGTCCCGCGCCGGCCCGCGCAGGCTCTTCCGCAGTCTCGCTATGGTTTCTTGCTCCGTCAGCTGTGTTGTTGCCTCTTCCACCGCTATTTTGAATGGTAGCCACTCCGCCGACTGGCCGCTGAAGAAGGGTAGGTCAGGAACCCTCGATGCTATTGCGGGCTGCGCCGCCGACCGTGCGGCGAGAGTGATGGCACTGGCGAGCTCTTGGATCGCCAACTCGTTCGGCTTGCTATCTTGACGCGTAGGCGGCTGGCGCGGCGCGTCAAGGCGTTGGTTTTCGGCGTCGTCCCCACCGGGGGGCCTCTGCGCCGATTCCCATCTTCTATTTTCTATAGTCTTCCGTATTTCCTGTAGCGTAGGCGAATGGTGCGGCGCTACAGGCTGGCGTGGCTCCCCGGTGGTATGGTTCCAGGGCCCCTGCGCCAGGGCCGCTCTTCTATCTTCTATAATCAGTCTGTCCTGTCGTGGCGGCGGCTCCTGCAACACGACAAGTTGGCGGTTGCCCCCGGGGAGGCCCAGGCAGTAGGGCCTCTCCTCCGAGGTCTTCGTCGGATGACTATGAATGGGGCCTCGTGCTTCGGCGTCCACGCGGCACCCGGGCTCGTCGTCACGCGGCGGTGGTGGCGGCGGCACGGCGGGTGGTGGTTCCGAACTATGTTCAGGCACGTTGTGAGGCTCCATCGTGAGGGCGAGAGTGCTTCTGTCGACCCATTCCGACGTTCTTTCTTCACGGACCGTTTCATCTATTGAGTCCTCTTCGTCTGAAGTTTCCTCTTCTAGGACGCTGACTTTGGCCTCGGCCAACTCGACTCGAGCCCTGGCGAGCTCCAGCCGGGCCTCCGCCAGCTCCCGTCTTCTACTCGATGCTCTGGATCGTGCCGGTGTCCGTTCAGGCTTCTCTGGAACGGGGCTCTTCAACGCCCTGGTGGCGTCAGTCGACGTGGCTGATGTATCCGGGGCTGTGGTTGCCGTACGCGACTCCGTGGTCGTCGCGGACGACGCCGTCGGCTCGGAGCCGGACGGGGTGCCCGACGCGGATGCAGCAGGACGTGACGTGGACTCCTCCTCACGGGACGGGGGTCCGGCTTGACGCGGCGCTGACTTCATGCTTCTTGTCACCGGCATCTTCTATACAGCAGCTCTTGCAGTCTTCACCCAGGTCTCACAGTACGCTCAGGACGTGATCCGGCTCGAAGGACCAAAAAATGTGGTCGACCACCTTCGATATGAAAACGCCTGGTCTAGCACATTTAACTAACTATTAACTATCGCCGGATGACGCCCTGATTACGGCGGTACTGTGAGAGTGGGACGCAGATCGTAGACCGCAGAGAGCAGGCTGAGGCAGCTGATCTTGATGGAGCAGGGAGCAGGGTTCTTCAATGAAAGAGGTTCTTCAGTTTTCTTCGCTAGCTTTTCTTCCGATGTTGCGCTGGAGGACTTGTTGCGACTGATTGATTCTGCGCTGTTTTGCGCGCCTATGTCCTACCTAGCGCAATACCGTAAGGAGAGCCGCTTTTATTGTTCAAATTGGTTGTACATTTTCATTACAAAGTTCTGACATTTTAGGCTATATCTTAAAAACTATAAGGGGTAGTTCAAAGCTACGATGTTCTATAGAAAGAGCTTACAATTACCCATAGACATTATTATACTACCTTCCGTAGTAGACCTAGTAAGTGTGTGAATGAGATTCCGATCATAATGAAAAAAGCTACGTGTGCGAAAGAGATTATAATATAATTGCCATAAAACCATTTTGAAACAATCTGGTCTCCGTCGGTATCCTGTCAACAAATTATCTCTCGTTATTTTATTGATTTTCTTTAAATTCATTTTGTGTTTTATAAGACGAATATAAAAAAAACATTATGGTATCATGTTCTGTAATGGAGTGCAGTGTAAATTCCACCAAAAACCCAAATAAAGAGACGTTACAAAGGTAAATAGGATTAGTACAGTACTACTTTCACAACACTTTTTCTCATATATTTTATTCTTAAAATTATTTCGTAATACATTCATTATATGCAGTAAACGTCCTATTTTCTAAATAATATATCATTTCAAATAATTATGTGTAAGATAAAAAAATATTGTGTACGTGAAAAAGAAACCGTTTCGCATAGAGATTGTCCAAAATCTAATCGATATGTCGATAGTTTTGAAATTTATTTTTCTAATCGACCACCTAACTCCCTCCGTTCATGTCACGTGAGATTTTCTGTTATTTTTTTTAACTTATTGAAAGGCGGATTTAGCCTGGCCAAATATTGCCAGAAAATCTCTGTCCGAAAAATTCTTACACGCCGATTTTGACGGAATGGTTTTACTAATTGCGACATTATAACATTACTATTTAGCATGTCCATAACCCATGATACATACTGACAGATTGACAGATTTATCAAAAATCATTATTCCTCTCTTTCGACACATAAAATAAGTATAATAATTTAGCGATATTTTGTTACATTGCACAGTGTAATATCGGACCCTAAAATCGAACGTGGCCCATTTTTTGCCAGAAATAGATAGTTAATAAATACAATTTGAACACAATAGTGAAACTCCCGATTCCATATTGGAAATCCGAATTTAATAAAAGCGAAAAGTCCTTTAAGAAATATTACTGATTTCCGGATATTTTCTGAGGAATTAAAAGTGACAACTCTAACCCAAACTTTAAATCTATAATATTATATTAGAGAGTCCATGGAATTGGTTGCTAGTTTTTTTTACCCGATATGGTTGACTTCAGTGAAAAAAATAAAGAAGAAAAATATTAAATAATTAATATTTAAATTTCTACGACCTGCACGAGTCTCAAACTATTCTTAAAACACGTGTAAATTAAAGATCTTTCGACATGTATATGCAGCAAAGCAGTAACAGGTTTAGATATTTTAATTTTTATTATTTTCTGATATCCGGCATAAAAAGTAGGCGATTTTCAGATTTTTTTTGTCTCTCAAACTATAAATCGCAGACAATCGGGAGTTTCAATCTTGTATTCAAAATGTTATTAACTATATTTCTAGCAAAAAATGGACCACGTCTGATTTTAGGGTCCGATATTACACTGCGCACTTATGCACTGTGCGACCGGGCCAAAGTAATGCTTAATATTATTGACTGGGTAACTTCGTAACTTCCAGATTTCCTGCAAATGCAATAACGATACAAAAAATGGGTACGAATGTCAAATAGAATACGCTAGGAGCCTAAAACAAATATATGGTATGCAGTCGACATTTCAAAGAAAACTGTTTCGTGCCACGAAATCACCGATCGGCGTCTTTAATAGAAAGGATCTATACCTACTGAATTTGTCCCGGTGTTGGTAGGTGTTTATTCGTTATATGTGGGCGTCCAATCATAAAGGGTTCAGTAGTGGGGTATAGAGTTAAGACTAGATTCGGAATCTAGAATAGTCAATTGATAATATTGATTAATAAAATTTTCAAAAACTGGCATAGTTTTTTTTTATCTGACATTTGTAGTTGAAACTCTGAAAAAGCTTGTTTTGAGAAAAAACATTTTTAAAGTTCGATAAAAAACACTTCTACTTATTTGTTACATAGATTTTGATTTATTAATGTAGATTAAGATATTCTGCATGAAATCCACATATAATTATATGTGAAACTTTATAAAATAAAAAGTTACGATCTAAACAAAGAATTGATACAAAGTTTAGTAAAAAGGTCCACTTGTCGTTGTTTAGTACAAAGTGAGTAAATACGACCACATAATGTAATAAATAAAAAAGCAAAGTTAAGTAAATTATATTCGTACTCTATTTAAGAACTAACAAAATAACAGACGAGATCTTTTTGATTATAATTTGAACAGAACACTGAATCTTTAAAAATTACATAAACTATATATATAATTATATATATAATATATATATAATACTATAAACTCTATATATATTATATATATAATACTATAAACTCGTATTTTTTTTTTAAATTCTCCTTTTAGAAGAACTTAAAATAGTTTCCAGTTTTTAGTATTTATATTCACATATTCACCATTGGTTTATCTAGTGAAATCATAAAAAAATCTGTAAAAAGTACTTTTGTTAATTCTTTTTAATCGAAAAAACGGCACACGCACGCAGTTTTCGTGGGGCTGGGCTGGGCTGGGCAATCGCGTTTTTCATAGAAAATATTCGTCTGAACCTATGGCCCCTTAAGTTTCAGTTTTATAACAGTGTAGGTAGATAGATTGTAGCCTAGCCGATTTAGACTTCATAATATAAAAATATAATAGTAGTAGTGACTACTATAATTATTGATGTGACATTGAGTATTGACGTAATCGCGATTATCGGTATCAAAATCACATCGACTACTAAGTAGTCGATAATCTGATATCGATGGTTTTGATATCGATAATCGCGAATACGTCAATGTCACATCACTAGAACTCACACACGTATCAATTTCGCACATATTGACATTTCGGTTTCGGTGATGCGATATTGAGGAGTTCCTCAGTCTACTCGGAAGTATAATATGTTTATGCAATTACCCGTATTTTGACATATAACAATCTATACTAGGTATGATACCCAGGTTTCCTAGTCAGAATAAAGCGGAAAAATATCACAATTTTTGCCGCGCTATTGCAAACTATTCTATTTCTAGACTATTCTAGGCACTCTATCTATGACCTAGGGTTCTGACTAAGTGCACCTGGGTTATCCTCACCTAGCCTACCTATTTCTATGTTTCTATCTATATATCTATTATGTAAAATACGGGGTCAAAGTGCAAGGTGTAAACTGAACTTTAAAACTGCTATATTTTTCTATCTAACTACTCTAGTCTATATGTTGTGTGTGAAATAGGTAAGGATCATCTACTATTGTGTACCTAAGCTGTTAGATAGGATCCACCCATCACCTATCTTGAGAAATAAGGGTATGAAAATATCAGAAATAAAACGCCTAAAAGACAACTCTAAACAATGCAAAAACTTATTCTAACCTATTCTAACTATGAGAAACGATGAACTTTATTAGGAAAACCTATAACTATACCTATAACTTATAAAACAATAACAGAAAACTATAATAAAGAAAACTTAAAACTACGACTCTAAACACGTGAAAAAACTATACAAAACTATAACGAACTGTACAAATACGTTACCCCCAACATGACCAGTGCATTCCACAAGGAATAATCTACAAATAAACACTAAAAAAACAATAATCTAATTGGAATTTGCACTGATCACGTTGGGTGTCTGAACTCGCGAGGAAAAACCGTAGCGGCCCGCGTCGACGCGCGAATCCGGCAGCTCGATGTCGCGAACAGTTAGGTTAGGGGGGCCTGCGCAGTAGCGCTTTTACCTGAAAATTTTGTAAGTTTCTGCGCAGTCAAGGTATTGCTCAAGAAGTTTGCCGGCCATTATACTTTCCTCATTTTAATTTGAGCCCCAACTTTTGGATGGCCTTCCACTGATAACCATGTCATGATGTCGCTCCAAATGTCTTCTTATGGTAGGTTTAGACGCTGCGGCGCCTCAAAAAAAAACAGTATAAATACTTTTCGCACGACTATTTTACGGCACGGAAGAAAACAAGGAAAAAAGCACGCGTCGCTAGGTGACCTCCGCCCGCGTCCCTCGCATCCTCCTTGCTAATTTTTAGACTCGTGTAAACGCGTCGTGCTAATCGTTAGCACGGTTTTCTCTAGCAAATCCATTGGCATGCGAACAAATTGGCGCTGGCAATTAGCAGCGTGTAAACGAAAGCGTGCCGTGCTTTTTTTTCGTGATAAAAAATAGGCGCCGCGAAATTGTCATCGTCTAAACCTACCATTACTTGGCACTTGCGCCTTTGAATTTGAAGAACATAACTACAGTATGACATATTTCCATATTGTACGAACACTTTTGTTCAGACTTTAGACCGAAACGGTTTTAGTCTTCAAATAAAAATAAATGTATCCGAACAATAATATTTCGCTATGAAATCATCCGAGCTAGGTGCTGAATTAACCAACAGCAATTTTACATGTGCAAGGGTCAATAAGCATGGTATTTTTGTCGATGACCGTATCCGTTAGTCATTGTAATAGTCATCTTGGTTAAGTATGATCAAAACGTCATATTAAATCATACGTATTTTAGAACGGTGGGCGTTCCGTTCATCTTACAGAATTTTATTAGATTTCTTCTTGTATAACTACTTTTAGCCTCTATTTAGAATAGAATAGAATTTCTTTATTCGTCTTACATTACAAAAACAATATATTACACAGTCAGGACATAAAAAGACTTAAAAAAAAACACAAAACAATAAACATATTTAAGACAAAATGGTCTGTGACATCAGTATACGGTAGTTGGTCAGACCAACTACCACTGCTATTATTGTCACAGCCGAACTTAATATAAAAAAAGAGATCTACTAGGTACTACAAAAGTCTTATTAACTAGTAACAATAAATATAACAAACAGGCAAAAAGTAATGAAAAAAAGAAAAAAAAAACGTAAAAGCAATAAAAAACAAGAGACACAAAAACCAAATAAAAAACAGTTCAAATAAAATCTAAGTCTTATTAATTATATAAGGGGATAGCCTGCACCTACCGCTAGTTCGGATTGCTTGATAATTAGCCAGTTTTGACATTTCTTTCTGAAAGTTGCAAGTGTCAGAACAAGTGAACCGCGGATCGGCGGTGGTAAATCATTCCAAATTTTGGAGGCGACATATTTAAAGCCGTGGTCGAGGCGAGTGAGTGAGTATACGGGCAGAATGAACATAATTCCTCTCTTGCGTAAAATGCGAGCTATTTGCTTAATTACAAGTTTTCTATACAAATATTGAGGGATCTGATTTCTTAGGAGAGTATAAATAAAGGAACAGTATGTTAAGGTTCTTAAGTTTGAAGTATTTAACATTTTGTTTTTGATGAGATAATATAATTTAATAATTAAATTTAGTCTTCGTGAACATGCTATGTTTGTGTTAAACTTCAAACCAATCCAGCCAGCATTTTAGTAAGATAGAAAAACATACGAACTTACACTTTTATAATATTAGTAGGAAGTCGAATAAGCTGAAAGGAAGGTTTTCTCTCTATGTAGAATAGACGACATATTGTGCTTACCCCCATTTACGTGTTGGGAGAAGCCGTCCGAGGAAAACATACCACGATCAAATCAATGATCTTTTCCGAAAAGGACAAGTGCGTAGCACCCTCAATCGACGGAAATGCATGAAAAGATGTATGAATGTCAATGAGGCGAAAGAGAGTTTCAGAGTAGTCGTAGCATGTAGCAGTCCGTGGTCTCTGCCTACCCCCTTGGGACAATGGCGTGAGCTTAAGTATGTATGTGTATGTTGTGCTGACCTCAAGTAATGAGATAAAGGGCAGGACGATGATGATGATGTAGAATAGGAAAAAACCATTGTCAATCTTAATTCTAAACTAAATAAAGATCTTCAAATGCAATATGGCACAGAGTTAGCCAATTTATCTACTAATGCTTTTTATTTCAAAGATTGTATAAGAGATCGTTTCCAGCCAAGTAACCGCAACGATAAAAAAGAACAACTTACGAAGTCTCGTCTATTGGTTGGCGGATTCCTACACTTTTATCGCGTGCAATAAAACTGGAACCTTTTGTTTTGTAAGTACGCCGTAGATAGTATCTGTTAAATTCTCTTGACACAATAAACTAGGGAACGAATGCCGAAAGCGGAACACCTTATCTATGACGTTATAAAAAGGAAATGTCCGAGGTCCCGCTTCTATCTTTTTTTTAGTGATAAAATTCAATTTCATGACTGATATGTTTCGGCATTTCAACGGATAGACCGACCGACGTTTGTATTGAATATAATAATAGCCTAGATAGGACTGCCAGGGCTACATACTAAATTCTAAATTCATTAACTATATAACTAAAAAAGCTTTTTATTAATTTAAAACCGGGAAGCGGTGTTAGCGGCGATGAAGGGAGTTTACCGCAATCGAACAACTCGAGAAAATTGTGATAATGATGCTGACGCATGCTGAATGCTGATGAAGCTATTGGTAAAGTAGCAAAAAGCAGCATGTAAAATTAATTATTTACATAGCTCAGGTAACAAATTAAATATTAACATTTGTTTGCACACAGAGCGGTGAACAACGATTGTGACTCAATGGCGGCAAAAGAGGACGGTGGAATCGTCGCCATGGCAGACCCAAAAAAAAGTTGGCATGATGATCTGGACCAAGCAGACTGCAAAAGGTAGCGAGAGCGAGGGATAGAGAGGGCTCAAAAAGCTTGACCAAAGGACCAACACATTGACATTCAAAACAATACCGCACTAGCTGAGAGCAACCCGCGCGTCATCGGTCCCACGTACTACGAACACCTACCCACTGATCTAAGAAACGAAACAAACGACGAAACATTCGATCGCCGATTGAAAAACTTTTTATTGGATAATGAGTTCTACTCTGTTGACGAATTCTTGAAAAAAAGTTTTTAAGTTTTTTATATTCATTTTTAATTTGTTTGTGGTTGTTGACATTTTTTCTATTATTAAAATAGTCAAGACTATTTTTAACTTTAAGGTTATATTGTTTTGACATTATTTTATTTGACATTACTATTTTATTTTAATTTTATTATACAATATACAATATGACGATCATATTATGAATGGACATTTTATGTAATTATTTATGTAATACTGTGACATGTTATAATATGAAATAAATGAATCTAATCTAATCTAATCTAATCTATTTTTGAAAGCCTCTTCTTAACAATTCTCATCAAACACCGGAAAGTGCCTCCCCGCCTGGTATGACGAACCAGTTCTCCTGGCGCACCTCGGGCAGTTAGCCTCGATTCGACCATTGCTGACTGGCTAATCTTTACACTACAGCATGGGTAACTGTCATGCGATATAGTTCATGCTGACACGAAAGAAGAAGTTGAACACCAAAATTTAGTGTTACCATTGAACAAAGTTACCATTTTGTTCTGTTGGGGCAGCGAAATCACAACCAAATGTTAGGTGCTGAATACACACAAACAAAACCTTGTGACTATTTTCTAAACGACGATTTTAAATTAAGTCTTATCCATCTCAATTTCGAAATACAGTTTCATATCATCTCAACACGTAAGTTCGTAACAGCAATGTGAACGGGCGTGGGCGAATCAAATGTGATTCCTATCGGAAAGTGTTCGAGCGAAGAATGTAGCCCGCACGTGTCCAGTTACTCGGGAAATGGTGTAATTCTTGGTTATGGTTTACTTGGTATGGCTGTGTGGGGTCCAAACGTCGTCAACAATAGGCATTTTTATTTTACTTTAAACATGTCTATTAAACATTTGAACTTTTATCTGTCAACAAATAGTCATATACTGTTCCGTTCTGCTGTCTCATTCGGGCTAGTGTTTATACCATAACAAACCATCCTCTCACAGACACTATGATTTCAAAAGCTGATTTCAGGAAATGAAATATCTAAACGGAGAAGTCTTCATAAGTTGTGACTAAATGGCATCGTTTCCAGCAAGTTCATTACAACACCATGATCATGATAAAAAAAAGAATATTTTATACATAACTCGCAGAAAGTGAATTCTAATGTTTTGTAAGAGAAGGTTAATTTAATTCCCTGATCGTACTAGCTTTCTATTACCACATTTGGAGCGAAATTAAACGTTGATTAGAATTTTAATGTATGGTAAGCAAAGCAGAGCTCATCAAACCATTTCTACATTAAACAAATCACGCCTCAAACGGATCTGATATAAAACCAATAGCTCAAACGTTAAATGATGGATCAATTAAAATTATACTTTCATGTGGGCAGCACCAAAACCGAAGAATTTAATTTCAGTTCTTAATAATGTTGGCACTATAAACAGTCTAATTGAAGTGGGCAGGATATTGCAACATTCCTTTATTAATAAACCGACGTTCATCCGTTCGCATAAGCGTGTTGTGTTGATTGGTCCATATTCATAGCACATTTTATAACATATCAGTGGTTGCCAACCTTCACCTTTTACTACAACGCATCTACATACGAGTAGTGCAGTACAGTCAGCATCAGTGAAACCAGAGTCTTTATAAGCCAATCTAAATCTTTATCAGCGCAAGGGGGTTAGATTTCACTGATGCTGACCGAAACTACGATAACTATATACCTGCCACTTAACCTTTGAATAAAAAGCTTATAAAAAGACATTAACGAACCTAGCTAGGTTTGTGAAATGTCTTCAAAGATGTTGAAGTTTTTGAAGGTTGGAAACCTCTGGTTCACTAACAGTGAGCACTCTTGCGCAGAACCAAGGTCTCGATTGCAGCAACAGGGGGTCGAGATTTCGCGTTTAATCTCTCTGAGCGATCCAAGGGTATTAGCGAGTTCGTTTTCACGCCTTATGAGCACGACTCTTGATAAAATGCGGACCGTTCTTTGATCGTCACGATTTAGGTTACATTTTTGTTCTTGCTGCTTAATTCCAAGATTATGGGATCGTCAAACGAGGGTTGATGCAACAGTATTTCGGTGCGATGTAGCTAGGAGTGCGATTCACGTGTGACACGTTCAAATCAGCAGTAGAAAGATGCATAATCTCCATAGTAATTTTGACATTTTCTACTGCTGATGATATACGTGTGATGTTCAAAAATCGCACTCCTGTGCGGACGCACTTTTAAAGCCAAGATAGGGTACCTTAGCTGTAGCTCTTCTAAACAAAAGCCATTATCTGTGGCTGTGGTCGAACACGGCCATGAAGCATCATAATTTTGGTGAAAAGTGAAGATTTTTCACGGCTATGTTGGAATGTCCTCATAGACCAGGAAAATAAAAACCTCGCCATGTTGCTGAAAGTCATTGGAACTAATTTCATTTTTGTACTTGAAACATTGTCATTAACGGTTATAATCGATTGTAGCGCCCCCAAAGCAGGTTCTTTATTTTCTGGTTCTGGAGTGCGATTTTTGAAACTCATTCGCTGAGTTCAGCAGTTGTAAATGTCAAAATTACTAAGGAGATACGCATCTTTCTACTGCTGATTTGACTTTCAAAAATCGCACTCCTGAAGTATGATTTTTGAAAGTCAAATCAGCAGTAGAAAGATGCATATTTCCACAATAATTTTGACATTTTCAACTGCTGAACTCAGCGAATGAGATTCAAAAATCGCACTCCTATTCTCAATAGGATCTGAATCTAGTTACTTTTTATAAGCCTTGATGGTGTGATTTAGGCACAGGCCTCGTCATTGTATTGCATTGGAGCTCGTGAGTTTTATATGCGCTGACATTATGATCTTTTGAAAGGTACATTGCCTCGGCGCCGCGTCAGCATTATTGCTTGGTCAGCTCTCTCTTAGCTCTTAGTTCCGCTTCATTTCCTTCTTAAGTCATTAAATGTATTAACAGCACAGCATTCACTATTCCCAATGAATGTGCAGTTATTTTATAACAGCCGCAATGTCGTTAGCTAAAATAATTAGAAACCACAAGAACCCGTTAGTGTTCAAATTTAGTTTAATGCTAGAATAGGGTATTTGCCAAAAGTCAAATTAGCAACTCTTTATCGAACGTCAAAACCTTAGTATGAAAATTTTAATAAAATTGAGTAAGTAATACGACGTCAATTATTATTCATCATACTTTTTAAAGTTTATCCTAACTTTGTCACTAAACACAGGCTAAAAAAAATATGAAAATGTGAGTTTAGCGTTATTTCCAAACTTTTTTAAAGAGCATAAGCATAGGCTCACAACTATGTGCCCCGAGGGGGTAGTCAGAGATATAAAAGAGAAGAGAGTTTTTTTAAAGTAAAGAGAATATTAAAATAATGGTGAAATTGATATCATTGGCATCCTTTTAAACTAAGAGTCTACCCATCAAACTGAACAACTTTTACTATGGGAGCAAACCAATCGGAACAATATGCAACAGCTGATTTTTTTGTTGCTCCGATTTGTTTGCTCCCATAGTAAAAGTTGTTCAGTTTGATGGTTAGACTCTAGTTTAAAAGGATGCCAATGATATCAATTTCACACTGTATATTTTTCTTGCAGTATTTACCTACATATTTCCCGTAAATCCAATCCGAACAACAAAACTGTATCTTAATTAAGGATTTCTTCACTCTTACGAATTTACATTGTACTAGAATTCCAAATCAATTTGTATTTCGTGCAAGCAGTTTCGTGCTCTATCCGATTTAATTTTACGTTCCACTAATGACTAAATGCGACGAAATTACTCAATTCATCGTGAAATAGATACGTCAAGCCAAACTGATTACTACGGTCTAATAATATACAATAGATAGGTATAAAATAAAGCGAACGTGACCAATTCTGTAGTCACACCCCTAACACTTGCGCTAAGATGTATGAAACGTCTGAAAACTAAATTCTGCTATAAGAAATCACAGAAAATAAATGATTTTCGATTTCAAACGAAAGAAAGAAAACCGTCATGCGCCTTGTCATGCGCGCTCTTTTTCGCAAAGTAAAAAAGACAGGGGCACGCAGTGTTCCCGAAACAAAAAATTAGAATTCGGTAGAAGAGTGGTAAAAAATCGGGAGATTTTGAAATTTGTTGTAAATAAAGCTAAAATTTAAGGTTTTTTGTACAGATTCTCATCAAAAATATATTAGATGTAATTAAAAATTAATTTAAAAAACTTTAAAACTTAATTTAAACATAATATTTAATTTTTTCATAGAGCAAAAGGCATTTTCTTACAATTTGAAGTGTTTGGTCTTCTTTGTTTAAAAACCTGTAACTTAATCCGTATTGCAATAATTTCCCCACCTCTACAATAACATATTGAATTTTTTTAATTTATGATTACCAGAAAAATACCTTAAACTTTGTTACTGACAGAAAACAACTAAATACAGTATGTATGTAATGAATGGTATGGTATTAAAAGCATGTTAAAATTGTACATACAAAAGGGAGAGACCGCAAAACAGCATTTGTGCTGAGGCTCCCTCCCCCTGTTCAATCAGGAAATTTTCATGATAGTGCTAATCCTTGTATCTTTTTTCTTTTTTATTAATAATGAAAACTTATTTAAAAATGAATGGATACATTAATTATTATAATTTTTAATAGAATGTTGGTTTTTATTATGAATTCTTCAGAGAATCATAAAAATCGGGAGAAATTGACCATGTTACGGTATATCGGGAGATGGGTTCGGAAAACGGTAATCTCCCGTAAAATCGGGAGGTTCGGGAACACTGGGGGCACGTCTCGTTTTTATGTCATTTTTTCGGGGATGGCATGCTAGGCCCACTATGCTTACCAGATCCATTTTTGATCATAGAATGCGGGAGATTATCTCAGAGTGTTTTAATAAGAGTATTAGGTAATATTAAGCGTCGAAATGTTTGTGATTTTATGAAGTTGAAGTATGTACCTATTTGATTAATTGTAAGTTTACTGCTAAAAGAGTGTGGGACTCTTTTTAACAGTAAACTAAAACATGACACGAACCTGTGTCAAAGATGGGTGTGTAAAGGACATCGGGTAGAATTTAGGAATATCTCCAATACGTCACTGACCTGAGGTCCAATATAACGGACAGTATTGATTGGCAATACTCAATTCTATACTGTCCAAGTAATCTTACCGTAATTCGTTTATTTAAAAAAAGTAGTAATCTTACCGTAATTCGTTTCACTCGGTGTTAGTCCGACACACGAGTCTATACTCCGAGTAAAAAATACGAAGGTTATCGGTTCAAGCAATTAACATACTTACGACGCAGGAACAAGAGTCCTGCCAGGGCACTTTTTAAGTGGAATTCGAACGGCAACTCAACAAGTCACTTCCAATAATGAGAAACACATGTGCAGGTAACCGACCTTGCGCGGTGCTGGAGAAAAAAAAAGTTGACTTGTCAATGGGACATTGTTTGGAGAGGACATTTTGTGTTTGAGTTTCAATTTGTGTTGTTCTAAAACATCTGGACGGTTTAGAGTTGGGGTAGGGTAGGGTAAGGACGCGTGGAAGTGTTAACGGTTGACATCTTCGATCAACAATGTTGACATAATGGTGATTTTTTACGACATCTTATCTCGACCGATGGTCTGCGGTAGACTTTCCTTTAAAATAGATCGCATGGGCTCTATGTGGTAAACTGCCTAAAACATTTTTGTACATTCAATACGTAGTAAAGTAACTATTAAGTAATCTGTGGTTTGATCGAGTTCGATACCGTATTCTTGTACACCGCAGGCATAGGTAAGGCTGCAAAGGCCCTAATTGTTGAGAAGATAATATTTAGCAACGCTAAATGGAAAATTGAGGTACCCTGGTACCCTATATTCCAGTTCAATTTCAATCTAGTATTCTTACTGAGGCATGGCGTATTGAATTTAATAATCCCACGACTAAGTTGCCCTCGGGGGAAGTCAAAAATATTCTGAAATCTCAGAACAACCATGTTTCACTAGTTGTACCGAAACTCTGTCCAGTGTGACAGGGAGTGACCCCCGTCGTCAACTCGTCACTTGTAATGTAATGGACATCGGGCAATACATACCTCGAAATCGATTCCAGAAAATTCAAAACATTCATAAAATAATTCTCCACCAGACACCGAGATGATTCCACAAGTGTTCCCTTTTACCAAATACCTATTTGTATGGATTCAGATGGCTGTAGTAGGACGGGCGTGCACAAAAAGATGACAGAGAGAGAGGGGGAGAGAGAGAGAGAGACAGGGAGGGAGAGAGAGAGAGACAGGGAGAGAGAGAGAGAGACAGGGAGGGAGAGAGAGAGAGAGGGAGAGAGAGAGAGAGATAAAAGATAGTTGATTGCATTTTATTGAAATTGTTTAATGTTGCGTCCGTCAGTCCAAAAAAAAACATTCGATTTTTAATCTTCTGATAGCGGTCCCAAAGACCCAATTCAAAAAGAGCCCTTGGGCCTTCGATCAACAATATATTCGAAGCCTTGGGCGGTTGACACCGCTGTCCTAATCGAGCGCGGTGTCAACCGCCGCACTACCCAAAATGAGTAGGTTATTTAAAGAAATAATAACGGTAGCGTATGGTCTCATAATTAACTTAATTATCACTCTTAATTATTCTTTACAAGCATACAACCACATGAAAAAACTAATTCCTTCATCGAACATACATTCGGTCACAGGTGATCCACACACATGCAGCCTTATTTAATACCATCAACACATGTTTCCCTTTATAAAAAACACCATAAATAGACAACCCAAGAGTGTTAATCGTTTTGAGATGTCCGCTAACGTGACCTTTATGCGTTTGCAGGAAGTGTCAAAATGCCATGGTTGGTAGGATTTCGTACAAGGAACGAGCCCTAGATGTTTTATCGGCGATAAACCCACATGCTCTCTCCCAACTCTCGATACATCACGTTCGCATGGGGAGAAATATTTTTTTCTCCTGCCATGTTCTTTTCGTTTGAGATAGGATATTCGATTTGGGATTAAGTTTCTGCGTTATTTGATACCATAGTATTCAAATGGAAGCTCGATAGTATGTTCAGAAATGGTTATCGAAGTCAATGATCCTGAAAAAACTTAGGATAAATAAACATGAGTCTAATTTATGTTTAATAACTCCGGCAAAATTTCCTTGAGAATTATAACTTAAAAAGGTATTTTTAATTTACCACTTGGTAATGACAATAATTCCTTATCATTATACAAATATTTTTGTTTATTAATGTCCAACAGTTGAATTGACAATAAGGAGTTTATAATTGAATGACAATAATGTGCTTATTGCAAATCCAATTCAATTCAAATTCTAATAATATTGCATTGCCACATTGTACTGTACATAGTAAGAAAATCGTACATAAGATCTTAGATATAACAATAAAATATAACTATATAAGATCTTAGTAATACCCATTTACGGTCGCTGTACCCAAACGAGTACAGTCAAACTTTTGAAAAAATAACTAAATTAATCAAGGTTTTCTATTAAGTTTTTATTTATTTTGATAGAAAGTAATATTTCTTACTACATATTAATAACAAAGTGTGTATTTTTTTAAATTTTGTATTATTTGGACACACTGCAAGTTACAGTTCTGAAGGTCGTGCGACCAAGTGTTTTATTTTATTATTATTGTTTTTATTCAATAAGTTATCATAATTTTTCGTGCTAATTGTGATAGGAAACGTTGCAGTTGGTGATATGAGTAATCATTTGGCAATGAATTGTTTATATTTTCAGAATTACATGATGACTTTTTACTCTGTACTCAGTTGAGTACACTGGCCACATAAGTATGCAATATCTCTACCCTTAGTGTTCGCAACAGAAGGAACTTGCTTTGTTACTGTTATTGTTTTTTTAACAGGAAGATTGGTTTATTTTTGTAAATCATTTCTTTTGTAATGATGTAGGTCCGTTATCCTGTTCCCATCGTTATACAGCAAGTACCTACTGTTTTGTTGCAATCAGTAATTTGTAAACATTTGTTGTTTCAAGATCCGGTGTCGCGCAGGTACTCGCCTCCTACCTGCTTGCTTTTATCACCCAGAACCCAGAACTTTATGGATCTAGAAAGTCTAACGGGACCTCTAGCTAGCGGGACATCATATAAAAAACAGCCAAAATAATAGACATGCGTCCCAGCTTGAGTCATCCCAACCTGATAGAGTTTAGGTATTGTACATATTGGTGTACGTACCGTACTATCTTGATTTTTTCCGGACACTATACGTTACTTCAAAAAGCTATGCATTGGTCTTTAGATAAGGACGTTGGTGTTTAGCTAGTGTCAAGTGCCATGCCAAGAAATAAGTAGGTACTTTGATATCAAGAGGAACCTTCATCTCGTGAATAATGATGAAGCAACAAATAGTGGTGATGGGTGGTATTTACATATAATATGGATATTGCTATTGCAAAGCCTCGCATTTGCATTTTACAAGCAAAGACGATCGTATGGATCAACTTTTGTTTCGACGTAGCATTGACCGCCACTATTTGCGACAAGTAATGTGATAAAATGCTCGAGCATCTTCGTCTGTAGTAGAAGGTTTGCTCCAAGATAGTTCAGGATACTTTCTAAAAAACTTGAAAAACAACTACGATGTATTCTTTGTTATTCAAGGGTTCAATAGATATGCAAAAAATGTCAAAAAACACTTTACTTCGAAAAGTCGTCCATTGAAAATTTTTACCTATAGGTGACCAGTGTACTCAAACGAGTACACCCCCCAAAATCATGGAAAATAATAATATTTTTAATATTTTTTTTCTGTGTTGTATTTTTAATCCTTCAAAGATTATAAAAATTCGGATTTTGTATTAATAACGTTTATCATTTACACTTGGCCATTAATGGGTTAAACAATGGAGCACCCTGTAAGGGCATAACAATATAGAGAAGAGAACACACATACAAAAATTATTACTGAAGTTACTATCTACAGGGTGAAATTGATATCATTAGCATTCTTTTAAACTAAGAGTCTGCCCATCGCACTGAACAACTTTCACTATGGGAGCAAACCGATCGAAGCAACTAAAAAATCTGCTGTCCCATACTAAACTGCAATGCCTACTCGACACAAATGTATGCAAAAGCAGATTTTTTTTTTTTGCTCCGATCGGTTTGCTCCCATAGTAAAAGTTGTTCAGTTTGATGGGTAGACTCTTAGTTTAAAAGGATGCTAATGATATCAATTTCACCTTGTATACATTAAAAATTAAAAACAATCCAATATGAATCGAATTTTTACCAATTTTAATCCAACATGAATCCAATCACTACTGTTCGTGTTTTTCGTCTGTTATTTATATACATACATACATAAGCTCACGCCATTGTCCCAAGGGGGTAGGCAGAGACCACAGATCGCCACACGCTACGACTCTGACACACTTCTCTAGCCTCATTTATATAATCTGTATATTTTTTAGCAATCCATCTCTCAGTCATCGGGCACCGCGCCACAATATCACCACATTTTGACTACCTGTAAGAGGATCCTACAAGGCGTGTCGGCGAGATTTATAACTTGGGGCGGCTCCGTGTGGGACCTATCAAGTAGATTTGTAACTCTACACCCGCAAAGGACGAACTGGTACTCTAAAAAGTCGCTCGTCGTTTCGGAAACTGTCTCTAATTCCCAGAATGGTCTAAAAAGTGCCGGCGCTATTTGCCAGAAAGGGAATAGTTTTAACAGCTTTCTTTTGTGAGGCGCTGTCTTGTCTTTTCAACGTTCACTAAAGACTTAGATGTATTTTATATTCCATAAGAAGTGTATTATTATTATTTTTTATTAACTATGGGTAAGCTCTTGGCCTCAATCCAGTTCTCAGGACGAAGATGAAGTCGTAGATTTAGCGAGCTTACCCAAAAGATGCCTATCCACTCGTACTTTAAAGGAATTCGGGTTGTAAGTACTCGGAAATACTGACGTAGGTAAGGCATTCCACTCCTTGGCTGTGCGCATTATAAAAGATTCAAAAAGGCGCTTAGGTAGGCTTATTAGGTAGGGAAGTACAGACTACACAAAAAACATACATAAAAAATAAAGACCTAACATAAAAATACTTCTTATGAGATAGAATATAACTTGGTGAAACATAAAGACCTACCTTATTGTAAAAAGAAATTATTTTTCGTCCTATGTCAACCCTATTGCAATCATGCGCCTAACTAACCTAATGAGCTTTGTTTAAGATACTTTACCTAAATTCCTCCGCTCGCTTGCATAGTGTCACTGACCCGACCAGCCCATTGGGGTTCAAATTCTTACACTCAGTTGCAGAATAGCTCATTAAAGCTAATCCTCCATTAAATCTCTTGCTGTCACTTTTTGTCTTGTTGTCGTAGTAAAAGCTAGCAAAAAAGAGGAGACGGGTCTAGCCTCCACTATGAGTGCGGTGTTGCCCCACAGACCATGGCCCATCTCATATCCTGCCCTGACACCTGCACGAGAACGGAGCTTATGGACGCTGCCGGCAG
Organism: Agonopterix subpropinquella; assembly: GCA_922987775.1. Lineage (NCBI taxonomy): Eukaryota > Metazoa > Arthropoda > Insecta > Lepidoptera > Depressariidae > Agonopterix > Agonopterix subpropinquella. The sequence goes on along the minus strand of OV277709.1, from coordinate 14,875,561 downwards.
TGGTATCCTTGTGGCGAAATACTGGGCTGGAAAAATTTAAAATGACTTGCCATCGACTCGATAGAAGAAGAATGGAGGATTAACTCTAATAAACGTAGCTCTATCTTATAATTATAATATAAAGGGAAGGGATATAAATAATACCTAACATGGGGAAAAATGTATTACAAAGGTACACACAAACACACAATCTGAAATTTTAATAACAGTAGGTGTCGGTCGGTTTGTTCCACCCAATATTAGCAAGAATAGATCTAAGTCACGTAAACGAGGTAAAAAAAACGTTTTTATTTTTGTGTAAAAGAATTCAGAAGTCGTTTTAAAATGAGACAAGTTCAACCAAAAAAATGTTAACTGGATTATTTTAGATCTTTTATCAGCCCAACCGAACTATTTTAAAAATGTGAATGTTGCTATAAAATCGTCTCAATTCGTTCATTAATTAACATCAAAAACTCTCTTTAGTACCACAGTCAAGCTTAAGGCACGTTTAAATTCTTAAATTAGATCCATTTAGCTTTCTCATTAAGACAGTGTATTCTAAATTACTTTTTCAAGTTTTGTCAAAGAATTTAGTCGAGCGTTTATAATCTTTTGTATTCTATATTAGTCTTAAAGGATAAGTTACAATGGGATATTTGCTACAAGAAGTTATTTGCTTTGCAGTCATCTAAACTATTATAAAACTGTAACAGAAGTGTGTCTGTACATTGAAGATATTTACAAAAAAATTATTACGATATGGTTTTTAGATGTCCCTGATTCCAAATCACCAATTTTTGGATTTTTTGTCTGTCTGTTTGTTTGTTTGTTTGTTTGGGTGTTTGTTTGTTCGAGTATCACGCAAAAACTACTTAACCGATTTTGATGAAACTTTTTTTGTTTGATAGCTTATCATCTGACTTAAAATCTGGTATATAATTTATGCGGACGAAGTCGCGGGTTAAAGCTCGTTATAAATAATTGTATTATCTGAATTCTCCCTCGTTTACTATGGCAGCACGTGATCAAACTTGATTAAGATCAACATTAACATAATCCTGTTTAGCGAAAATCAAAACGAGAGGGCTACCAAACTCTTATCCCATTTCAAATTATAATCTCAATACTCCTTTGGGAGTCAGTCAAAAAGTTTGTAAGTAGTTTAGGTAACGTTAGGTAAGATTTCAGACAATATTATTTATAGCTAGTTACACTATTATAAAACTGTAACAGAAGTATCTGTACGTGCCTACATTGAAGATATTAATTAACAGAAAAAGGTAACAATATAGTGTTTACTGTTTAGGTGTCCCTGACTCCAAATCACAGATTTTTGTTCGTCTGTTTGTTTGAGCATCACGCAAAAACTACTGGACCGAATTTGATGAAACTTGTTGTGTTTAAAACCTTACTACGTCCCTACTTAAAAACTGATACCAGGGTGTACCAAAACACCCTAGTAAGGCTGCCTGTCCATTGACGCGAGCTGGCTGTGCGAGCTTTGTAGCTGTGTAAATATTAACCAATTAGGAGCTCGGCCGATCGCGGTCGGATCTCTGATTGGTTAATATTTACACAGCTACACAGCTCGCACAGCAAGCTCGCGTCAATGGATAGGCAGCCTAATACTTAAGGGGTTGCTTCAGCCCATCAAGCTGAACAACTTTCACACTATGGAGCCAACTTCGAAATCACAAAAAAAATCTGCTGTTCCATACAAAACTGCAGTACCGAGGCGAAATAATCTTTGCATCGATGACGGGAGTGCGAACGAAGAATTTATTAAACTCAAAACATTTTATTGAACTCAAAGTAAGTGCATTGAGAATAGATAAATATTTTATGCACACCTAAGTAGCTCGTTAATAAATCTTATTTGAGTCTGAAACAAATCTTTGATGTTAACATTCAGTGTGAAGAAGGTCAACGAGCAATAACTTTTAATTTAAAAACTTGACTAATAAAATGTACAAGACTTTTCAATATTTCGGGTCATTTCACTGGACGGACCGAATTGTCCTCTAAATTGAACATCAAAAGAAAGTCACTAGAAAATGCCGGCCGAGGAATCTTTCAATGACTAGGTACTGATCAAAGATAGAAATTCTCTTTGTCTGACGGGCAGTATAGACTAAAATTTTATTTGTATTTGATATTATTGCATAAACTGCTTTAGCTACGCGAAATAATGAAACCTCAAATATAATTAAAATCGTGGTAAAGTTTTGAGACTAAGAATTCGCTACAACGTATTTTAATGTAGATCGCAATGATCCACATTAAAATCCACGCCGGACTGCCAACCAGGGTCCTGGGTTCGAATCCCGGTTTGGTCATGGATGTTATATGTTTGTGCCGTTGTTGTATGGTACCCATAACAAAAAGCCTATGGCTTACTTGGGATCATTACAATGTATGTGCCTGTGAGCGTCATTTATTTATTTATTTATTCCTACACTAATGTTATAAAGAGGAAAAAATTAATTTGTTTGTTTGTAGGCTCCGAAACTACTGGATCGATCTGAATAATTCTTTCACCATTAGAATGCTATATTATCCGTGATGAATATAAGCTAGGAAAAAAAACGGTCAAGTGTGTTTCGGGAGAAAAATTGACGCAAGCCACATGACAGCTAGTAAAAAAAAAGAACGTCAAAATAAGTTTCTATGTTACGTCATGCTTGACAAAAAAGTATCCAAAATAGCCCTCTACTGTTCGGGAATTTCTGTAATTACAGATCCTAAACTTATCCATCAACATAATTCAAAATGACCATGAGCTTTTTACACTTCGTCTAAGATCCAAAACTAATCCAGATCGGATCAAATCTCTGCACTTATTTGTATCCCATAAAAATAGTTTTTGGTCAACGCATTATTCAAAGAGCAACGCTTTCAATATTAAGCATACCATTTTTCCATCGTCTGACCGAAACACTCAAAGAATGTCTTGTCTAGACAGTTGAAATATTTGTACATTATTTCGAACAAAGGACACAATGGCCTCGATTCGGAGTGTACCACGACTTAACTAAACTAAATTTATTCCTGTCACTTTCTAAAATAAGATTAAGAAAAGAGACAGAAAACCAACAGCTGACTTTAGTGCTGTCAAAGTGACGTTAAACGCCCAAAAACGCTTTAAATAAGATGGCGTACATTATGATGGCATCTTATTTTGCGCATTTAACGTCACTTTGACAGCACTAAAGTCAGCTGTTGGTTTTCTGTCTCTTTTCTTAATCTTATTTTAGAAAGTGACAGGAATAAATTTAGTTTAGTTAAGTCGTGGTACACTCCGAATCGAGGCCAATGCAAACTATATTCGACCTTTAATAAAATGTAACACGTAATTGTAACATAAGTTTTGACTTTCGAAAATATAACCATCGCATGTTTATTCCATTTCGTGAGGACTCAGTTACCATTTAGTTTTACTTGACAGTGGAAAGTAGTTCGAGGAACAAAGTTTCCTTAACATAGTTAAAAGCGGTTTCCTGGTGGTCTGCCAAGCGGATCATCGGTGGAAAGTTTAATGACTTCATAGTTAGTTGCTAACTGTAAGGTAGACACTGCTTACAACTTTAAAAACATTATTGCAAAACATGCAATCTTAGGAAATTCTTACGGGAAACTTAACAAATTTATATTCAGGCAGCAACCGAAACACTCAATAACCATTTAACTAACAAACTCTATCAACGTGAGCCCGAAGAGGCTACTTTACTCACCATCTCCCCTTACATCGCTCCCTGAAGGCCTGTGGTACGTCGAACGCTGTCAGGCTTAAAGCCTTTAAGAATAAAAGGCGCCTGATTTAAGGCCCCCTGTCGGCGATAACGAGGAAACAGGCTACGCTACCGGTCGCTCCATAAAACTTCCAACTACCCACGTTTTATCGGCACTCACGATCTGCCCGCATCTTGGCCGCAGTCGGACGGTGTCAGCGAAGAGCGCTGGATGGGAATTATGTAGCCATTATGCTTGATCTACGATGCTAACCTGGACATCTGATAGCGGTTGGCTAAGGCGTTGTTCGATTGCATGGACATTAGTCCTTAATTTTCTATCGATTACCAAGCAAAGGTATAGGTTTAATAAAATGCGCAGTAAAGATTGTTTCAATGAAATATTTTATTTACCGTTGTATTATTCGCAATGAGGAGTGTTCTAAACGCTCTAAAGTATTAAAGTAGATTCTTGGAATTGGCAGATTATACATTGTGATTCGGTCTTTGCATTTACTCCAATAGGAACAAAGAAACATTTTCTCCTTTGCTTTATAGCATTTTATACTAAAGGCAATAAGGCTCAATATAGCCGTCCTAGTTTCGATTACATCGCCAGGAGAGACACAGGTCCCAAGCGAGACATATACAGTCGAAATAAAATTACATAACAACCTCTAGAGGCTGCGACACGCGACAGTCCCGTTACAAGGGATTATTGCCCCTGCACTTGAGAATGCACCCTCCACGCAAAACGGCACATATTGGAAAAGAGGGCGACAACCCTGAGGCATTACTGGGCATTATTGGTATCTCTTTACAAAGCATTAAGTTACGCGATAAGGCACCTTAATCTTTACGATGTGCTTTGTCTAAAGAACAAAGCGCGATACATTATCGGATCGATTGTCGGTAGAATAAGAAATCGAGGGCTATCTATTTTGTAGAAATCGCTTCCACTGGTACTTCATTGCGTTACTATGTACCTAGAAACAGTCATCAATATATTTTAGAACTCAGGTTTACGCGAGTCTGATCTATGTGTTAATCTCGTTTCGAGAACCGTTTCAGAGCTGCTCTAGATTGTAATTTACGTTCGTAAAGTAGGTATCGGTGTGTAATACATACATAACATATATCCGTAGTTTAATTTGCGAAGGAAATTACCTACCTCAAAATAATATCGTGTCATGTACTTGCGTACTTATGTCGTAGACGTAGAGAACCAAATCCCTATCCTAAAATGAGATCAAACTTCACAAATGACGAAATTTCGCAGCAAGATTCTCCAAACTTCGATACAAGTGGACATTTAGTCGTGGTCATCTGGCGTGCTCATAAATTATGTTCTACCCTCGGCTTTCCGATGAGTCACTGGGACAGACAAATGAGTTCACATGACGGTGGGGCGAGGGCCCATGTCAATTAGTTTAACGGCAGGTTTCATACACGGCTAGGCTAAACATCGAAACGATTTGTTGGGGATATCCTTCCTCCAAAATTTACTTACGTTTGACGTTTATTGAATTAGGGTAGGGGTAGGAAAAACCATTATTTTTCATCAAAGGATAAAATCCTATTTTTACTCTATTTTATACACGTACTGTAGAATTGTGTAGATTCACGTTATACTTTCCCTTTGTCTTTTTCAGAGTATTACCGTTTCTAAAGTGTCTGTTTACAATTTATCAGAAGATAGTTTAAAGGTGGCGGTTGACAGGCGACCGCACGCCGCACGCCGCAACCGCATGTCGCGACGACACTACTGGTTTGTATGTAATTCTATGAAATACCCTGCGCAGCCGGCGACACGCTGCTCGACTTCACTGCGGTGCGGTCGAGCTTCACTGACGCTCGACCGCAGACCAGTAGTGTCGCCGAGTGCTGCCAGCATGTGATAATTATCTTAGATTCACGATATTTTTGAATGGCATGCGATAGAACATAAAAGTCGGGTATAACACGATAATTCATACAAATTCCTCGATATTTCTTTAATTTAATGAAATTTCTATTTTCAACCACATTTTCCGTTAAATTCCAACAATAAATCATACTGGCGTTTGGTATTTGGTAAAACAGTGTTTAAATATTACTAGATATAATAAATACGAGATGATAATTTTGGGAAACAAATAAAAAAAACATGTTTTTACTTTTTACGGAAATTTTTTCTACTTATTCGTTTTTACAAAAATCTTTTCTATTCACCCTTTATTAGAGCTCAAGTTACGGCATAGTAGATATAAAGCATCATCCTAAATCTTAAAACCCTACTGAAAATTATTACCCCAAAAAATACCCTAAGTTGGCAATACTGTCTGTAGCTGCGGCGTGCAGTTGCGGCGTGCGGTCGGCTTCCCATTCACGATCGCAGCGACGTGTCGCCGCGACACGTCGCGACCGCACGCCTCATGCGGTCGGCTACCAATTTGCTCCTTAAGCGTCGTTTAATGATGCATTCTGTCGTCATCCCGGTGTACGATCAGAGGTATAACCTCAATCAATCGTGCTTACCGGTTCAGCTATAACTAAGATAGATAATCGGATTACGGTGCTACAAAGAAACACTGATCCGCTTTACGAAACTACCGCGTCTCGCAATTTCAACGGAACGGTATTATTTTCATAACGGCTCATGTTATATTGAATCTCAGCTATAAAATGTGATTCGAATTTCTGCTCTGCCACCCCTAGAGTTGTAAACGACAAATCTCTACGAAGAAATAAAAGATTCTTTTTGACAGATGCTGCAATTTAGTTCAGGGTTAGGTAAGGTACACACTTGAAAAAACCGTCTCAATGTCACGCTTCGAGTTGTTGATTGAGGAATTATGCGAAGTGTGTCACTCGTCATATCCTACAGCATTCGGCATAAAATATTCAGCGTGGATAAAGGAGAATCGCGAAGAATTCCGCGAGCTCTTGGCCCGAGCCATTTGCGACTTAATAGCGCGAGTGAGAGAGTCGGCGGGCTGCTAATGGAAAAACGTCTGGCTTCGGTCGCCGAGCCTTTCAACTCTCTTTACGTCACTTTTGCATAGCAAACGTTCTTTATTACTGAGCGATGTTTGAATTTGTTCTCCTCTTTTTAAATAAACTAACATACCTACCTAAATTTGTTGAATTTCGATCCGTGCTGTCGAACGTTGTATCCCCTCAAATATGGGATATGACGTAAAACTTATTTTCACGCCTCTCCGAGATTGCGAAGGGTGGGTGTAAAACTAACAGGGGTGCCAGTTTCTTATTAACGGCCTGTCAAAATGGTTATCCTTTAATCTCATTTGAATTATATGCATTCAAATGTAAGTTTTAATAACACTCGGTGACGCATCAGTTTCAATTGTGGCAATGATCTTTTAGAATTCTTGAAAGTTCAATTTAGTCTTGCGATTCAGAAATAATTATTGGCTATTGTGTAGGTGAACAATTGTAACATAATTACGCGTAAGTAGTGAAATAAAAACATTCAATAACACAATTTCAGTAGCAAAGTAAAGAGATCTATTCCAAGAACACATCTCAGACAATCGTCCAAGTTCCAATCCAGAGTTACGAGAGCTCTTCAAGTAAATGTTCCATTAAAACTGTCTCCTACACCGGTCTCACTTTCAAGCACCATTGAACATTGTTGACAGAAGCTGATGACGTTTCCCAACTATCTGTTTGTTTACAACATTAATGTTTTCCGTTAATGAAAGGTCGAAGCGAACGGTCATCGCGACATGGAATTGCTTTGAAAGTTTATTGTACTCTTTGTGGTTTTCAACGCCACTCTTTGTCTTGCGGTTGAGGTTATGACTCGAAACAAACTAGTAATTAGGCACTTTCTACTACAGGTCCACTTTTTGGGAGGTCATCAGCCATAGGACACGCAAGAGAAAGTACATTGGCATTTCTATGTGAGGTTACGTATGGTTTCAATTAACAAAGCAGTCATAGAAATACATTGAAAGATAGAGTTCATTGCCTCTCAGACTGAATTTTCATTGTTTTCATTTCAGTAAATTACGACCATAAATAAAGCAACGGTCAATTTATTTATTCTGTTCCTCAGGTAGGAGGTGAAAATAACAGGAGTCTGCCTCCCCAGGTGGGGTGGAGTTTCTTACCCCCGGGACATCGGGCGGGCAAACACTTTAATATAGGTAGGTAGGTACTAGCGCGAAGTAATTCGTCCGTAGTCACACCCAGGAGAAAATTAAGATGAAGCAGTGAAGACCGCGCGCAAATGAGTCTTGAATTTATTTGAAACCAATTAAAATTCAATTGTTTATAGAACAAAAGCTTCGGTTTTGTACAATATGGTTTCGTGAATGATAATTTAAAATGTATCTCTCAGAGTAGGTACCTACCTAGTTACTTACTCAGTTACGGGGAATTCTGTTTTTAGTAAACATTTGTGGATAAACCTGTTTAAACTCTTCTGTCTTGCATTACATATCCATTTTGTCTGTGTTCATTTTGAATTTTCTTTTCGAACACACTGTTTTTGTTCTTTTGATAGCTCGCCCGTTAAATTGTTTCCTGTAAGTGGTTTCTGTTGTTTGTCTGGAGTACATGAAGGAAGATGTACTACGTGATACATACCAGCTGTTTTTATTCGCATCGCGGCATTTTCGCTTTTTGTGCTGAGTGCAATCGCACTCGCTCCTTTGGTTAAAGCAAAAACGCTAACGCAATAACGTTTACGAGATTCTTTCCCCATGTTTTAAGTGTCTTACGATTTTATTACGAAGGCAAAGCGCCAAGGTAAACTGTAGATAATGCCGTGAAGCTTCGTCATTAACGATAGAAACACCGTAGGCGGTAACAAACTCATTGTTGTGAGGCAATGTGAACGGCCTCATCAATGACTACAGAAGATTATAGTTATGACTCAGCTGTGATATCGCTCAAGTCTTTATACTAACGCCCACCGGTTGTCACTCATGAGTCTCATGACTGTTCAAAAGTGCATTCACAACGTGAGATCTCATTTCTCAAGTTGATGACTTGAAGTGAATGTGGTTGCATGCATGAATAACGATGTTAATGCAGTGAAGCAACCTTGTAAAATATCATCTTCGAGTTATTAAAATTAATATTTAGAGCAAGATTCCTCTATTTCCAATCCAAATATAAGGTCTAACAAAAGTAGCTGAAACTATTTTAAGGGTATGCTCAGACCATCCAACTGAACAACTTTGTCTATGGGACCAATATCGAAAGAGCGAAAAAAAAAATCTGCTGTCCCATACAAAACTGCAAACATAACTCGAACTAAAATGGGGGCAGATGATTTTTTTGCGATCTCAAAATTGATCCCGTAGAGAAAGTTGTTTAATTTGATGGTCTGAGCTAGGGTTGCCAACCCTACTATATAATATAGTATCCTACTATATTGGGGGCCCTAGTACTAAATTTCTGAGAAAAATATATAGTAAGCAAAACTACTATATTTTGATGAGCATATAATTTATAGAGAATTTAAATATATTGGTACTTAGGTCCAATAAAAATGACCAATAACTTAACATTATTTTAACAATTTTCTTTCTCTTCATCACATTATTTTGTTCCATAAATAATTTTCGACTAAATATACTACTGAAAAGAGACAACAAGTTTTCCTAAAGTCAGATTTATCAATGTTTTTAGAAATTATTTTATTTCTGTATCGAATCCAGCGACTTCTGCGTTTACAGGATGCATTATTTTCTATAACGAATACGAAATAGAGAAATGATTGTTCCTTAAAAATAGGAACTTGGTATTCAAACCAAAAAGTAGCAAAAAAATATCTTTTTGCAAAAAGTCATTAAGAATTCGAAAAATACTATATATTTTCTAATTTTCCCCGATCTACTATATTTTTTCGGGCACTAAAGCCCAAAATACTATATTGGGTCTAAAAAAAGTTGGCAACCCTAGTCTGAGCATACCCTTAAAATAGTTTCAGCGAATTTTGATAGACCTTATACAGGGTGTAATTGAAAGTTAAATGCGTTACCGAGTGCTTCAGACCATCAAATTGGACAACTTTTACTATGTAAAAAATATGTAAGTTGTTCCTTAGGAACAGTCAATGGCTATTCGAACCAAATGTGTTTTTTTGCTATTTCAGTGTTGGTCCCATAGTAAAAGTTGTTCAGTTTGATGGTCTGAAGCACCCACTTATGTAACGCAAAGTTTTCATCAGTCGGAATTGGAAGAGAACGATTGATAGGTACCTACTTGTCTCTGTATCTGTCGCAAACGTAATCAAATCCAAGTCACGGAATGGGAGAAGTCAAGAAGCTAATCAATTTATCCCCGAGGCCTGCCCTGTTAGATCAAACGGTTCACATGTCAAGTGTAGCTTTCAGACAGGTTATTAACCTTTGTTACAAAGCATGTACCTACAGGATCAACAGCCAACAATCATGTACACTATCGCGTCCAAATCACAAGCGGTATTTACAGTTAACTATCATGTCACGCATGGCTGACGGCAAATACTGTTACCGTAAAAGTAATGCAAAAAATGTACACGGTGACATACTCAATACTCTACTGGCCCAAATGTGATGATAGGTATGTATGGTACACTTATTATGATGTAATTTTGTGATTCTCAGTGTGAAATAAAGGATAAAGTGTCAAATATCGCAAGAGATTTTTGTGCATTGGCGATGTCGCAACTGTACCACAACGACGTCGGAACAGTTCTGCTGCGACGTCGCAACCGAATCGTCGCGATTTTTACTGAGCGTTATCGCCGCGACATCGCCACGAACTCCGCCGCGACAGATTGATCTCGGCAATATCGCGGCGATATAGAAACGATATCGTTTCGTCAACTCATGTAAAATACGCACAAAAATGACTTGTGTGATATTGATATGTTGTGTGATGTGTTGTGGCTCTAAGATTCGAATAGTTATAATACAATCGCATGTATCTAAACAAGTTAACTTTCCTTTACAAAAGGTGTTTTGTCACGAAAAACTACCTAACTGTATCAAATCGTCACTGACTGTAAATCACCGTAATCCTCTATTCTCTTCGTCACATTTACAAAAATCTCAGCGGAGATGCCGAAGCCATTAAATTGACTAGAACACGTCTCACACGCCTACATTATACGATACGACGTTGTATGTAACGGTTGTGAACGCCGGAGACATAATTAGCATAATTTCTTACGTAAGCACACTGCTTACGATTCTCAACATAGTCCGATCACCGGAGGGGTTTGACCCTAACAGTAAATCGTCTCTCGCTGAAACTTTGTAGTGTGATAAAGTGAAGTATAAAGATAACGGTTGACAAGTATCTAGGTTTTTTTTATTTGGAAGTTAGGTATTTATACCTAAACATAAAAATCACTTATAGCTCTCGGCGGAAAAAGTTTCTCTCCTACATTCCTTTGGTATATGTTAGTATAAACTAATTACCATAGAGGTGATCGGTATCTAGGAATTTATCGATTTCACGAAGGGAGAAACATAAAAATACCGTTTTTAATCCATAACTACTGCAGGAATAATAGTCTCACAATTGTTGTCTTTTTGTGTGTATTAATTTCATTACATGTATCGTCTTGCACAAGAAGCTAGAATATTTTCGTTTCAATTATAGTTTTATGATTTTTGGGCAATAACTTACTTCGGAAAAGTGTTCTCTTCCTCTTTATCCATTTACAAGTTACAATACACTTTAATACAACAGGATTACTAAGAATCTATTAAAATTTCGCCCTCATTAGTATATTAACATTTTTTTTATAATATTCTTCCCGCGCTAGGCCCCTATCTACGAGCGCGGGGTGCGGAAGGGTTGAGGGGAGTGGGCGGCGGCGGGCACCGCATCATCGCACGTGCTCACTGCTCAGTGCTACCCGCGCCGCGCCGCTGATTTATAATAGTACCTACTGTAGCCCCGGGACTATTTAATTACAAAAAAGATTACCGATTGCCGTTTTGATATTGTTGTAGGGTACGAAATTACTAATATAAAAAAAACTTTTGTATACTGTCATGTTCTTTGCCTTAGTTCAATACTGTAATAGTAAGACTGTCTAAAGTTGTCATACAAAGCTATGGGACTAGATGAAAACGTCTATTTTGATAGGTCTTATAGCTTTGTATGGCAACTTTAGACAGTCTTACTATTACGTATGGGTAGGTGTTGATATTGAACTAATAATTACTATTATTTACAGTGCATAATCACTTAATCACTGAGATAGAGACTCTTTACAAAAAAGTGCCATATTTAACCTCAAATTTTACGTAATTATTTTTGAAAATCCACTTTTTTGTCTGTAAGTTCTTAACATTTTTAGCCATTCTATTCTTTAGTCACTAGTCTAAAAATTGTTTCTGCGAAAGATTTGTGTACTTGGATCTGTAGTTTAGCTTTTATTGATTATTCTCTGTTCTCCTGTTTTTTGATCATAACTTCGGACATAAGTGTAAGAAATAGCTGAAAATCAGAATTTACATGTTTCAATTTATGCTCTATTTTATAAGACGATAAAAATTTTTGGTGGAAAAACAAAACAGAATAATCGGTCAGGGTTGCCTATTGCCTCTCATTTTATTCAAAATTACTCGATTTTTTTCTTTTTTTCAGTTTCTTTTAGTTCACTATACTATTACGTACATTCATTCAGCCTCTCGGCCGAATTCATATTTTAGCTTCATTTTTACGTAAATAATTTTCGAAAACCAACTTTTTTATTTATAGTTTTTAAATTTTTATATCAATTTTATCGTGTTGCTGGGTACACAAAAATAGGCTCAGAGTCAAAATTTCTCTCACAGACCGTCACAGTTTTGGTTCTATAAGGGTTTTTATTTTCCACTTTTCAAATTCTAATTGTTTTAATCTCGCTGTACAACTTTGTAGGTTATCTACAGGGTCAAGGGTGTAACAAAACACCCTAGTAATACTTAAGGGGGTGCTTCAGACCATCAAATTGAACAACTTTCACTATGGGGCCAACATCGAGAAAAAATTAAAAAATCTGCTGTCCCATACAAAACTGCACTACCGACTCGACTAAAATGTATGGGATAGCAGATTTTTTAATTTTTTCTCGATGTTGGCCCCATAGTGAAAGTTGTTCAGTTTGATGGTCTGAAGCACCCCCTTAAGTATTACTAGGGTGTTTTGTTACACCCTGTATATGACCATAGATCCTTTAAATTTCCGAACGGTTGAGCATACTGAAAAAATATTCTAAATTATTCTTGTATTTTTATTTACTTTTATTATCATTTTAACGATCTAGTCTGTCTTGGCGTCAACCATAGCTTCATATCTCTTAGTTTAACAACTCACAAATTTTACTGAGCATCGAGAGTGCATAAGTTTATCCTACCACTATCCATCATCTACATTCATCATTAGATAAGCTCTTGGCCACCCTAATATTACATTGTCATTAGGTTTATCTTTGTGTACCACATTGCAGTCAATTCTGATAACGGGAACTGGTTTTTAATCTTGCATGTAGCTAACATGCAACACGATATGTACAAAACATTCTAACTAGTAACTCTTCAAGCGAAGCACAAAAATAAATGCGGTCAAAGTATATAATAAATTGCCATACGAAATGAAGAGTCTTCCGAATGAGAAGTTTCTCAAGGACCTAAAAACCTTTTTAGTATCAAAATTTCCCTAATGACCTAAACGAGCATTTAGATGATTTTAGAGTAAACAAATTGTGGCCTGCAAGGAGACAGTTTTCAAATCTCGCTTCAAAATCGCTCAATCTCGCTATCTAAATGTGTTTGACTAATAAATTCAATGTATATTATAAAATGACATTTTGCTATTTTTATAATGTACCAAATGAAATCCATTTAATTATTATTCTTTCTTTCTTCGTGTGTTTTAATGTAAAAATTTCAATGGACATTGTATTAATTATTTTGTACTTGGTAAATTCCTATAATGTAAAGTATGTATTATCAATATCACTATTGTAAAATTGCCACACCCAAAATGGGTAAAATTACATTAAGACTGTATTATCACTGACATCTACCAATTGTAAACATGTATTTTGTCGCAATAAATATAAATGAAATGAACTAACATAATATAAACTTACTAATAACTAACAAGACGTTAAATGAAAGCTTGTAAAAAAATGCACATGAACTGGAGATGGATTACGGGATATGTTAATATATATTCCGTGTGCATGTGCATTTTTATGTACATGTGTAACTTGACTTGCTCAGTTCAATTCGGCCGCAATTTCACTTGCGCCGGCACGCCGGCCTCAGTGGTCGGTGCACTGGCGCAATAGCGCTAATAATAATCTACGAATAAGAATGTATAGAAATGTAAATCAAGCTCAAAAAGTAGCACCAAAAAAACTGTACCGTGTTCTAAATTTGTTCTTTAAAAACTGTACCTTGCCACTAAAACTCATACAAAATGGGTAGATAGAGACTACCACTTGCCACACGCTACGATTCTTACCTACTTCCAGGATTTTTTTGCCGCGCCAGCACACCACCGTCACCACGATGTCTATTGCGCCGGTGCGCCGACCACTGAGGCCGGCGCGCCGGCGCAAGTGAAATTGTGGCAAAGTTGAACTGAGCAAGTCAAGTTCCACCAAATACGTTAATTTCCCGTAATCCATCTCCAGTTCAGGTGCATTTTTTTACAAGCTTTCATTTAACGTCTTGTTAGTTATTAGTACCTAAGTTTATATTATTATGTTAGTTCAAGAAGGGCAGTCGTGCCGACCCCTGCAACTACCGCCCTATCGCCATTACTTCCATTCTCTGTAAAGTCATGGAAAGAGTACTTAACAGTAAGTCGCTGTCATACCTAGAAGACAATGATCTACTCAGTGATCGCCAATATGGCTTCCGCCGGGGGCGATCGACTGGGGATCTTCTTGTGTATGTCACGCACTGCTGGGGCGAGGCCATCAAGAAGCACGGTGAAGCACTGGCTGTATCACTTGACATCTCGAAGGCCTTTGACAGGGTATGGCACGCTAGTTTGCTGAGCAAGCTTCCCGCTTATGGCATCCCCGCTGATCTTTGCAGCTGGATATCTGATTTCTTGAGAGAACGGTCGATTAGAGTTGTCATTGACAGCTGCTTTTCTGACCTTATGGCAATTGATGCTGGAGTTCCTCAAGGGTCTGTTCTCTCCGCGACACTTTTCCTGCTGCACATCAATGACCTCCTTGTGTCAGGTATTGTTGGGTATGCAGATGACAGTACTGTCATGGAGAGATATGTATCTGGCGCAGGGGCCAGCGGGGATAAAATACGCTCGCAGAGGGAGGCCATGGTTGAGCGAACAAACTTGACTTTAAGTCTTGTCTCCCAGTGAGGTGACAATAATTTAGTCAACTTCAACGCCACCAAAACACAGGCTTGTCTGTTCACCGCAAAAAGGAGTCCGTTTAATCTGACTCCTACTTTCCGGGGTACATCTGTCCCTGTTTCCGACAGTCTTGGGCTTCTGAGTATAAGCTTGACCACGAAACTCAACTTCGGCGCTGACATCGAGTCTAAGGCTCAAACTGCGGCCAAAAAGCTGGGCATCTTAAACAAGATGAAGCGGTACTTCACTCCTGGACAGCTCTTAGTATTGTATAAAGCTCAGGTCCGATCATGTATGGAGTACTGCTGCCACCTGTGGGATGGCTCAGCCAAGTATCAACTTGCCACACTCGACTCGGTTGAACGCAGAGCCAGGAGGCTCATTGGCGATAGTAAGCTGGTGGAGGCCAAGCTTCATAGCCTAGCCCACCGCCGCAGAGTGGCCTGCTTGTCGGTCTTCTACAGATTGCACTTCGGTGAGTGTGCCCAAGAGCTACATGAGCTCATCCCACCTTCCCCTTTCTACTATCGGACTTCCAGACGCACCGCGGGATATCACCCCTTCTTGGTTGACATCCCACATATCCGCACCAAGCGCCTTTCTGAATCTTTTATAATGCGCACAGCCAAGGAGTGGAATGCCTTACCTGCGTCAGTATTTCGGAGTACTTACAACCCGGATTCCTTTAAAGTACGAGTGAATAGGCATCTTCTGGGTAAGCTCGCTACATCTACGACCCCATCTTCGTCCTGAGGACTGGATTGAGGTCAAGAGCAAACCCATAGTTAATAAAAAAAAAAAAAAGTTCATTTCATTTATATTTATTGCGATAAAATACATGTTTACAATAGGTAGATGTAATTGATAATTCAGTCTCAACGTAATTTTACCCATTTTGGGTGTGGTAATTTTACAATATTGATATTGATAATACATACTTTACATAATAGGAATTTTCCAACTAACAAGTTAACCTTATAAAATTGAATCTATAAGGTCTAAACTCTATTAGTAGTTTTAAAAGAGCATTTATTATGCCAATGTACCTTATGAAGGCACATTATAAGAAGATTTAGCTAATATTACCTTTATTCTTATAATTTGGCTGGTTAAACGCTACTAAATCCGATTAATATGGCTACAATAATGGTTCAAAATTTTGTCTTCTTCTAGAAGCTAGTTACATTGCTTTTTAGCCGTATAATATTCAATGCACATATAAAGGCTTTTCATAAGGCCAATTATTCTTTTAAAAGTAGTGCACAAGGTCACTACGATGCTTTTGAACTTACAGAAGCATTTTATAAGATATCTATCAAACAAACTAATAACAGCAACTTATATGGTCTTTACAAGAATGAAAGCAATCCATAAATTCACTTATATCTAAATATATAAAAGAAGAAACTGACTGACTGACTGGCATATCAACGCACAGCCCAAACCGCTGGGTCTAGAGATTTCAAATTTGGCACATAGGTTCCTTATGAGGTCTAGGGGTGCACTAAGAAAGGATTTTTCAAAATTCATCCCCCAAGGGGGAAACGGGGGTCCAAAGTTTGTATGGGGAAACAAGATTAGTTAGACTATTTAATTCGAAACTTCACAGGAGTACTCCTATTAATAAATGAGTAAACACGTGTTTCAGGTTTTTTCAGAATTCAACCCCTGAAAGGGGGAAATGGGGTGACAAAGTCTGAAAATCGAGATGGCTATTGTTTGTATGGTTTATCGGCTGATTACGAAAAAAACAATGATTTTAAAATCCAACGTGGCGGACGTGAAATACCATCATCCCCTGTGGGGGTGCGATGGGGTTGAAATGTCTAAATATCATTATGGGTGTCGTTTTTATGATTTTTTGGGACGTCAATTACGAAAATAGCATCGATTTTGAAATTTAACAAAGTGGACATGAAAATCTGTCTAAATAGATTAAATTTTATGTATCTTAATCTAAATATATAAAAGAAGAAAATGACTGACTGACTCACTGACATATCAACGCACAGCCCAAACCGCTGGGTCTAGAGATTCCAAATAGTAGTTTTTACGCGATGCTCGAACAAACACAGATATCTAGTTTTTATAATAGTGTAGAAAACTAGATTTTGCCTGCTACTTCGTCAGCACCGGTTCCCGTTATTGTAGCAAGATAAAAAATATACCTTGTTTTAAGTCCAATTTTATGCTTTAAGATACAATAAATTTAATCAAAATCGGTTCAGTAGTTTTTACGTGACAGTCATACAAATACTAATTAAAATAGTGAAAATGCCTGTTTTCGTTATAGCATCACCTAAAAACTACTTGACCGATTTTGATAATATTTGTTGTGTTTTAAAAATCAGTTCCCGTAATAAGAATTCACTGCAATGTGGTACACATAGATAAACCTAATGACAATGTAATATTAGGGTGGCCAAGAGCTGATCTGATGATGAATGGAGATGATGGATAGTGGTAGGATAAACTTATGCACTCTCGATGCTCAGTAAAATTTGTGAGTTGTTAAACTAAGAGATATGAAGCTATGGTTGACGCCAAGACAGACTAGATCGTTAAAATGATAATAAAAGTGAATAAAAGTACAAGAATAATTTAGAATATTTTTTCAGTATGCTCAACCGTTCTGAAATTTAAAGGATCTATGGTCATATAGATAACCTACAAAGTTGTACAGCGAGAATAAAACAATTAGAATTTGAAAAGTGGAAAATAAAAACCCTTATAGAACCAAAACTGTGACGGTCTGTGAGAGAAATTTTGACTCTGAGCCTATTTTTGTGTACCCAGCAACACGATAAAATTGATATAAAAATTTAAAAACTATAAATAAAAAAGTTGGTTTTCGAAAATTATTTACGTAAAAATGAAGCTAAAATATGAATTCGGCCGAGAGGCTGAATGAATGTACGTAATAGTATAGTGAACTAAAAGAAACTGAAAAAAAAGAAATAAAAAGGTGTAATTTTGAATAAAATGAGAGGCAATAGGCAACCCTGACCGATTATTCTGTTTTTTTTCCACCAAAAATTTTTATCGTCTTATAAAATAGAGCATAAATTGAAACATGTAAATTCTGATTTTCAGCTATTTCTTACACTTATGTCCGAAGTTATGATCAAAAAACAGGAGAACAGAGAATAATCAATAAAAGCTAAACTACAGATCCAGGTACACAAATCTTTCGCAGAAACTATTTTTAGACTAGTGACTAAAGAATAGAATGGCTAAAAATGTTAAGAACTTACAGACAAAAAAGTGGATTTTCAAAAATAATTACGTAAAATTTGAGGTTAAATATGGCACTTTTTAGTAAAGAGTCTCTATCTCAGTGATTAAGTGATTATGCACTGTAAATAATAGTAATTATTAGTTCAATATCAACACCTACCCATACGTAATAGTAAGACTGTCTAAAGTTGCCATACAAAGCTATAAGACCTATGAAAATAGACGTTTTCATCTAGTCCCATAGCTTTGTATGACAACTTTAGACAGTCTTACTATTACAGTATTGAACTAAGGCAAAGAACATGACAGTATACAAAAAGTTTTTTTTATATTAGTAATTTCGTACCCTACAACAATATCAAAACGGCAATCGGTAATCTTTTTTGTAATTAAATAGTCCCGGGGCTACAGTAGGTACTATTATAAATCAGCGGCGCGGCGCGGGTAGCACTGAGCAGTGAGCACGTGCGATGATGCGGTGCCCGCCGCCGCCCACTCCCCTCAACCCTTCCGCACCCCGCGCTCGTAGATAGGGGCCTAGCGCGGGAAGAATATTATAAAAAAAATGTTAATATACTAATGAGGGCGAAATTTTAATAGATTCTTAGTAATCCTGTTGTATTAAAGTGTATTGTAACTTGTAAATGGATAAAGAGGAAGAGAATACTTTTCCGAAGTAAGTTATTGCCCAAAAATCATAAAACTATAATTGAAACGAAAATATTCTAGCTTCTTGTGCAAGCCGATACATGTAATGAAATTAATACACACAAAAAGACAACAATAGTGAGACTATTATTCCTGAAGTAGTTATGGATTAAAAACGGTATTTTTATGTTTCTCCCTTCGTGAAATCGATAAATTCCTAGATACCGATCACCTCTATGGTAATTAGTATATACTAACATATACCAAAGGAATTTTGGAGAGAAACTTTTTCCGCCGAGAACTATAAGTGATTTTTATGTTTAGGTATAAATACCTAACTTCCAAATTTAAAAAAAACCTAGATACTTGTAAACCGTTATTTCTAAACATCACTTTATCACACTGCAAAGTTTCAGCAAGAGATGATTTATTGTTAGGGTGTCCATACAAGAAATCTCCTCGATGATTGAACTAACAGCCAACCAAATTAAAACGGAACCCCTTTCGAGTTGTTTTGTGTGTTGTTTGTAGGCTCTTCACTTTCGTCCTCGAAATTACTAATCTTGATTTTGAATACAGGATTGTTTGTGGAATTAACGGTTAATCCAGAACCATGACTAACCTCGCTATGTTTTATGTCACCAGTTTTCTGACTAACTTGTGATCGCGGGAGATTCCCACGAGAGAAAGAAACACTTACATACCAGTTCAACAGTCATTAGGACAAACAATTGTCGCTTTACCGGTTTTGAAAACAGAAAAGTACCTTAATTATTTATGTAGTTAGGTACACATTCTTACACCGACTTTTAAAGATAGGTAAAGTCATGGTACAATAATATACTGAGCCTGGTATTCTCTTCCGACCACGTGACTGACCACGTGACTGACACAAGCCTACGTCATTATACCCTTTTACCATTTAGCGGCATTTAGCGGCCATTTTTTTGTGACGTAGGCTTGTGTCACTCTGGGAATAGAAGAAGGTCTTCTATTCCCAGAGTGACACAAGCCTACGTCACAAAAAATGACCGTTTTTTTAGTCTATGGGTAAAGTAAATAATACACAGACTTGCACAGATAATTAACACAGAAGGAACGCGATGACAGAATATCTCATAAAGTTCCACAACAAAATTAATCATCCAAATAGCATAAAAGACGGCACGCATGACTTGGTAATTTACTTTATTCCAGCGACATTATTTTAGACAGGCGTTTCGTGATAAAACAGAATTAACGCCACAATGCATTAAGGTTGAGAAACTCCGAATCGGATCCAATAATTGTGCCGGAACATTAACCTGGTAAGGATTCTTATGCCGTAGAAGAATATCTAGAGCAAGTGAATTTAGCAATTGTACAGTCGACGTGACGAAACGACGACGCGGTTGCCGTTAACTGGCTATTGTTCGAACCCAAACACCGAGACTCATCTCGTCATATAATTGTGGATCGTTAACCCCACTATTTAAGGTCGCAAGTGAATACAGCTTGGCAAATTTGTGACTAGAATGAGACATCAAATTTAGTTTTAATGAACTGGGCCCTGTTTAATAAACGCGACAAGTGACAATTGACAATGACAATTCAGAGTACATTGCCGGTTACTAATGACGCTAAACTTGCAGTGCTTCATGTGTCCTAAGCATTACTAATCTGTAGTACTCTGAATTGTCATTGTCAATTGTCACCTGTCGCGTTTATTAAACAGGGCCCTGCCTGCGTAACATGACAGAGGTGAGAGCGACACAGGTCACTTCTAAACGGCAAATAGGCGGTTATCTCCATAGTATCTCACTCAAATTTTACGTTTAGAAGTGACCTGTGTCGCTCTCACCTCTGTCATGTTACGCAGGCTGGTGTCGGGATCTGTGACATTTTGCGCTACTTGTACCATGAACCTGACTTCGCGAAATCAATCAACGGCGATTAATTAATAACTTTATTATGAACAGTTCACGTTATTACGCAAGCACTTCAAGAGTGAAGTAATAATCAGCATCCTAAAACAGTTATAACTTCAAACGTTTCCAGTTTCCACGCATTTTCCTTTCCGAGAGCATTAATAATTAAAACGGATTCATCGCCGGCCGATTGAAGAATAGCACACAAAAGCTATTGTTTCGCCCGCGGAACGGTCTTAACCAGAAAAAGGGTAAAAACACTGGCTGTTCCAAAAAAATTCAAACCGTGCGTCTGGCCAACAATTGTCCTTTGTTCGATTCAAATTGTACGGCGAAAGTATAACAAAAAGTGTTTTTCCTGCTATTTATTTCCATACTTTTCTTTTCAGTTAGTAGGTATCATACATATACATAACATAATATCAATAAAAATAAATGAAAATTTTTATATAAGTAATAATGTTGCAGATATCCAGTTTTAATAACACCTACAATCAGTGCGAACAAGTAGTTATTCAAACTGGACTATTTCTCGCATATTGTTTGTGCAATGCCATTGAAATAACAATAACAAGACTAATAGTTTTCGTAATTAAACTCAATAACTTTCCGAACGTAAGTAAGAAAGAGTATTGTATTGTATTGTAGCTCCAACAGAATCGATACCAGATGTTATCGAGTCAACGTGTTTTAATACCACACACTTGCGTAACTAATTTAATAGAGAAAGCGTGTTGTCGGTTAAAAGTACTTTCTAGCTCATTTTATATTATACGACTATATTACCCGAGAGGGTAGTCAGAGACATTCTGAATCCTCAGAACATCCAAATTTCATAAGTAGTACTGAAACTCTGTCCAGTGTGACGGGGAGTGAGCCCGTTCAACTGTCCCCTGCCCGATAATGGCAGCATGAAATTTGTAAAAACAATCTGATATTTACTTATGTATTTTATGCAGGGTGTAAAATTTAATACGTTATAAATTAAACTTAGTAATTAGTGTGGTTCTGAACCACAGTGGTTCCGACTATCAAACTGAACAACTTTCACTACGGAGCCAACATCGAAATCGCGAAAAATAAATCTGCTATTCCATAGAAAACATCAACACGGCTACTCGACACGACACAAATGTACGGAACAGATTTTTTTTTCGCGGTTTCGGACTTGTTTCCATTCCATAGTAAAAATGTGTTTAATTTGATGGTCTGCAGCGCCCCTATAAGTATGTAACGCATTTAAGTTTTCACCCTGTATAATAGGGCATTGTTTACGTAGAAAAAAAAATTGAAATACATCCGTGAATTGTCAGAAGGGAAGAGCAAGGTAGGAAATAACAAGCTCATTGAATTACTGTGCTGCACTTCGAAAACAACGCACCGGTGCATTACATTCAATTAGTATGTAGAATGTCTTGATAAGATAACAGGGAAAAAGATCTTGCGAAAGCAAATAATTCGACCAAGTTTTTTTCCAGCAAAGGTAACCTTGGATGTTTTATCTGGCTTTACTTCTAAATATTAGAGTAGGCTTTAGTTCCGTTCAGTACAAAGGTTTACTAAGTCAAGTAAGGAAATACTATAAATAAATAATGTAATTAGCGTGCTCCAGTTTCCAAGATAATTGTCTTTATAAGAAATTGATCATTGTTTTGCACGAATACTCCCAATTCTTTGTTTCGCTGATTACAACAGAATCTAATTTTAAAATAATTCAGCGCGCAAATTCGTAAATTTGAACATAAATTCACATAGCGGCAGAAAGCTGTTATGTAAAACCTCAGCCGGATATTCGGGTCCCAAATTGCTACCCTCGGTTTTCCACTAAGCCAGACGACGAGTCGACTTGGGTTGACCTCCTATTGTAGTAGGAAAAAACACGGTTAGACCATTTGGAAATTTAATGTCGGTTATAATCTGTTACTTTCCTTTCTGGGTCACTGAATGCTACTTTCGACTTTAGGTTGTGGGAAGAATCTTTTACATTCAAACATAGCTAGAGTTTACCTGCGACTTCGTCCGCACAAATTATATGTAGTATACCAGAGTTTAAGTCAAATCCTAAGCTATCAAACAAAAAAAAAAATTCATGGTTCAGCAGTTTTTGCGTGATGCTCGAACAAACAAACAGACAGACAAAGTTCTAAAACTAGTTGATTTGGAGTTAGGGACACCTAATAACCATATCGTTATCTTTTTCTTGTAAATATCTTCAATGTACTGTATTGTAAATATCTTTAGTGTATGAAGTGTATCTACACTTCTGTTACAGTTTTATATAATAGTTTAGATTAGATGATCAATTTTCGTGATAGTAGCCGAATGCCGAAACTATTTAGCTCTTTAGCTGCTAGGAAGTTATCAATGAGCAGCACATGTGGCTAGGGTGTTGAAAGGAAAGCTTCAGTATCACTTCATAGCGATCATCATTTTAGTGCAAAGTATAATGTACCTATACATACTATACGTACTATACGTATGTATAGGTACTATTGAAAGGCATTATTGAATATGAATTATTTTTATTAGTGACTAACTCATAGTATTTTAGCGGTATCTTAAAATACTTCACCGGTCGTTGAATTTCAGTTTATTTAAATGTTTTTGACGATATTTGACTAATGATACCCATAAGAATAAAAAATATTGCTAATACAATTTTTTCCAACAACATTTTTTCTTAGCGGATTTTTCACCTTTGGAACTTTGGAAGCCCATTCCAGCGTAAAATGGACCACTTTTTGTTTATTATTCGGTAAGTTCAATAAACACTGAAGTTTTTAAAATTAGTTTGAACCTATGAAACAACCATTTCATATTTTTAAGAGAATTTAGAAAATTTTGCTCCATCCAACTCAAACTTAAAATGTTCACTTTCGACTCTTTTTTCGGTAACTTGTATGAATGTTGTGTTGCTGATTATTTTACGTATGGAAGAGTGTTTTCAGACAATCATGATACAAAAATAAAATTTAAAAAATTTTGCTATGAAAAAAGTTATGACAGTTTTAAGCCACTCCGGTAGAAAATTCTCAAATATGCCTTTAAAAATTCATAACTTCTAAACTACAAAAAATCGCGGAACATACATGCGGTATTTTTGGATACCCTCAGGAGTGAGAAATCTAAAAAAAAATTTTTGACGTCACTATTTGGACCACCCTGTATAAGTTCCAAAATATAATGTAAGTACCAATAGTGTATTGTATACCTACTTATGTAGGTAATAACCTTTTTTTGTAATTAAGAAATGATCAGTAGATCAAAAACCCTTATACGAAACGAATAGGTCGGAAATATTAGATATTTCCGTACTCATTGGTCCATATTTCTTCACGCTTCAAGGTTTCCAACTTTATCCTTCAGAGAACAAGGTTTGAAATGTCCATACGGGGAGTTGTCGGAATAAAGCTTTGCCGGTCGCATAGACGTCGGTAAGGTTGCGTAGGGATGTGCAACGGTGCGTTCAGATGGAAGAGACTTGTAATGTTGGTATGGGACGATGGAAACAGCTCGATAACTAAGGTTTCCGACTGCATAGTGCAGCCGTAATTAAAATACTGTGCCTACGATATCACCGTAAACGCATACACGACTGATTAAGAGTGTACCAAGCCTCCAATGCCTGCCTACAATAGTTTTTTTTAATTCCCAAATCAAATAAACAACATTTCCAAAAACAAGAATAATCACATCGTAGTCATTGTTGGTTTTCGATTTACCGAAACATTACGGACTACTTATGTTTTGTTTGTAGTTATTATCGTTAAAATCGCCAAAAGTGGTTAAAAATCTTCTATTGGCAAACTTGTTTTTTGAAAATCTTGTATAATTGTTAAGAAATAAACAAAAATACAATTGAGGGCAGCACTGGAGGCTTGGTGCCCCATTAATGTTTATGAAAGAGGTCTGTAATCGTAGCAGGTGGCGGTTATTGTCTCTGCCTACCCCAATAAAAGACCAATGTAAGTTCAGTTTATGATTATGGTCAGAATGACGTCAGATTGGTCGTATAACGCGTTTATTGATGAACTAATGATCCATAATGACTGATTATTAGAGATCTGATAATCGGATGCATATTTACCTAAAGTTTAGGTGTTTGCTAGTATGGAGTGCACTTTTGTAACGAAAAAATATGTTTAATGTTTATTTTTATAATTTTAAGACGTCGCTTTCCTACTATGCATCCGATTAGTTATGCATTCCCTGACTTCCTGACATCCCGGGATTCATTTTACCGAAAAAGATTTTTACTTTTTTAAATTAAATAGTTTTAAGAAGTTGCTTCCACACTATGCGTTCGATTAGTTATGCATTCCCGCATTTTCCTGGCAACCTGAAAAATATTTAAAAATGTAATTTTAAGAAGCCGCTTCCATAATTTTATAGCCAAAAATGAAGTTTAGGTAAATATGCATCCATTATCCGATCTCTACTTATTATTCAATATTTATTTTTTGTCAATCTGCCGGACTGAACGTTTAATATTTTACTTGAGTCAATCTGATATCAACGTGATCAAGATTATGGAGACTGAACTGATGCCAAACTGAAAGTGTAACCTAATTTTAACTAAAACTGCTATTAGGTTGGTAACAAGAAAACGTACGAGTAAACAATAATGCAAGCAGTAAATATGCCAACAACAACACGGAAGGTTAAGTGGCGTAGTTAGGACTTTTACATGTCTATGACAATCACACCCCAGCCTGTGCTAATAACACTCTTTAGCTTGTTAGGTTACTAATTACTGCTTTTTTTACGTGTTGTATGTTAATCTTCTAGTCTATATAGTATCATAGTGTAAAGAACTAATAGTGGTGAAGCTCAGGCCAATCGTGCGGGGCGTGCCTGGGCCGGGAGGAGTGCGTCCCGGCCGCCGCACTGTGGTTCATAATAATTAAATCAGGGACATAGGGGTATCTATCTTATTATCTTTACTCGAGACTACCTATTACCTACCTACATATTGTTTACAACTGATGCTATTAAGACGGGGCCGAGCATATCGCACTGATTAATATTTAAGTATGTAGTTTTTTTTTTTTAAAGCACTTAGCTAGTAACTATAATTGTACCTATAATCTATGTCAGGCTAGGCACAATGTAAACCCCTCGTAGGTTTAAGTGCCAGAACACCGATATTACCCATGTATTGTTTTTATGATGAATAAAATTATTAAAAAAAAAAAAAAAAAAAAAAAACTGAAACTGGTCTTTAAACCTAGGTAATCTGATTTATGAAATCTGTAGATCTATACTGTAGTAACACAAGATAAATATATAAAAAATCCATCTTATCAGGAACATAACAAAAAAAATTGTATAAGATTTTTTAGTATGGAAACAATTACATTTTTGGGATTTTTTCACAAACTTCTCCAAACTTCACAGAATCCTTTATATGGTAGTTAGATGGGCATTGACTCTATCAATTATTAAAAGAATTTGGCGTCTAAACTTGCATAATTAAAGGTGTACGATTAGACATAAAAATCGTTCAATATCGGGTAGAATATATGACAACTTAGCAACCCTGTTATGGACTCCGTGAAGTTTGGGGAAGTTTATGAAAAAATCCTAAAAATGTAATTTTCTCCATACATACAAAAATAACTTATACAATTTTTTTTGTCAAGATGGATTTTTTATATATTTATCTTGTATTACTACAGTACAGATCTACAGATTTCATAAATCAGTTTACCTAGATTTAAACATTAGTTTCAGGTACCCCTATGTCCCTGATTTAATTATTGTAAACCACTGTGCGCCGCCGCCGATAGACCCGCCGCGACCGCTGAAGTGCGATTTTTGAAAATCATACGAGCGACTTGGCAGTAGAAAGATTCATAATCTCCATAGTAATTTTGACATTTTCTACTGCCAAGTCGCTCGTATGATTTTCAAAAATCGCACTTGAGCTTCATCACTTATTTTATTTACACTATGATAGTATTATTATAATGTTACTAATTACAATAATACAGTTAATTTTTTTTACGTTTTGATATGTTGTAATAATCTTCTAGACTATTTTAATATAATTTAATTATGCTGTGTGATGTTCCTAGTCAATTTCGAGTATGATGAATACTTAATTACAAAGCAGTCATACTTAACACAGTGCAATCTGATCAGTGATCACCTTCGATCAACATCTCAAAACTGAACAATCATGATGTTGTATTAAACCGTTTATTTTATTTTCATTTAAAAATACATATTTTTGATAGACATTTGATACAATGAATTCGAGTTTTTTTTTTAACTTCTTATGATTTTTGCTGTCCATCTTTATGCTTTCTTTGAATCCCTATCCGTGTGAAATTTTTATTTTGTGAGTTTCATACAATAATATCCAATTATCCAGTTAGTTTTTAATAACAGGAGAGTGCGATTTTTGAATCTCATTCGCTGAGTTCAGCAGTTGAAAATGTCAAAATTACTATGGAGATAAGCATCTTTCTACTTATGATTTGACTTTCAAAAATCATACTTCGGGAGTGCGATTTTTGAAAGTCAAATCAGCAGTAGAAAGATGCGTATCTCCATAGTAATTTTGACATTTTCAACTGCTGAACTCAGCGAATGAGATTCAAAAATCGCACTCCTGATTATAAAATAACATGTCCATAATTTTAGGAATGGAATGAAATAAATATGGCAAATTTGAATGCATTTTAGTTTGCAAATATACAGAAGGGCAGAAGTACACACGGCGACAGATCAACCTACCCATAGTTGAACTCTATGTTCATGGACATAAGGTCGAACTATGGGTAGGTTGATCTGTCGCCGTGTGTACATCATTCTTAGATAAGGTTCAATTTGAGCACAATAATAATTTTTTCGCTGATAAGAAACAATAAACACCTTTAAAAGAAAAAAATAATTAGGAAATTGATATCAAACTATTTCAATTTATTAAACTTAACTACAAACTTTAATATTTGACACATTTTTCTAAAAATCTCGATTAATATACAGGGCGTTAGGGTGAATAGTTGCATTATTTTATGGGATGATTGTACCCATGATACTGAAAATTATTCCCTAAGAAACCTATAGGAAATTCACAATTTTTTTTTGCTTTTCATAATGAAGTTCAATCAGCTGATTGGATTTAGTATGGGAAGTCCAAATTTTTTTTACAATTTTCCTATAGGTTTCTTAGGGAAAGTTGTTCAGTATCATGGGTACACCTCTCAAAGTAATGCAACTGTTTACCCTAACACCCTGTATAATAAAATAAGATCTAGATTCTATACTAATCAATTTAGGTTTATATGCTAAGTGAATCATGCTATGACCTACCTTTGACAGGTTTGATTTAATTAAATACGGGAATAGTCAGTAAATACCTATTATGGTATTATAGAACAAAGACAAATGTGAATTGTTGCCCATTTAACAAGAGTAATTAAAATTATTATGAAACATTTTAAGAATCTGGAGTCCGATTTTTGAATCTCATTCGCTGAGTTCAGCACTTGAAAATGTCAAAATTACCGTGGAGATATGCATCTTTCTACTGCTGATTTGACTTTCAAAAATCATTCTTCAGGAGTGCGATTTTCGAAAGCCAAATCATCAGTAGAAAGATGCGTATCTCCATAGTAATTTTGACATTTTCAACTGCTGAACTCAGCGAATGAAATTCAAAAATTGCACTCCTGTTCTAATAATACCATTATCTAAAATTATCATAGGTTATCCTGTAACGTGAGCAAACAGTAATATTAAAACTCGATTTTTTTTGGAGTTTTTCAATCTTTGTCTTTGTATTTATTTATTTAAGAAGATACATAATCTAGTTATTTGATCCTAACAACATTAAAGTAATGGTTGACTTGCATGAGACAATGGTTCTTCTATTGTACAAATTTCTAACTAGACATTGTGATGACTTCTAACCATTACTAGAATAAAAGTTAATATTTGACAAAAAATATGGTGACTTTACAATATCAAACCACAAGGAGTGAAAATATAATCTTGCCGGGCTTGACCATGGCTTGACAGTCTTAGACAATGTAATAGGGATGAGTTACCTACGTGTGTCATTCTACTAAGAAACATTTCTGCCACTTTTTGCGGGGGGGGCGAGGTAACATGAAATCCGCAACTTTGGATTTTATTCCCCATAAGTTTAGATTCTAATTTTGAATGTTAAAAATCATGAAAAGTAGTCTCGTGTGAACCCCAAACGTTCTAAGTTCAAAATTATTGTTTCGCTATTATAGGCTCTCTCGTTTAGTGATAAGGTATAAAATTGGGTGTAAATGCGCAAGATGAATTGATCTAATACCATGGCAGAGGGGAAATGCTACCGCAAGGCGAGTCCCTATTAAATTGTCTAAGTTGACAGTTAAACTTTTTCATGAAAATCTCTTCAAATGGCTCTGACGTTTCCATTTTTCATTGACTTTCTTGACATGTTTCATAACATGAGATGAAGGCTCTTCTATTCTACTGATTTCTAGCTAACCATCCTGACGAAGACTTCTTCTAAGCTTCTAACTATTAAACTATCTTCTACAATGCGACTGTTTCTATTCTATAGCAGCTTACTTCTATATGAAACTAACTGTGAAAAGAAAGGTACATATGAAACGTTGAACAAAAATAGAGGATTATGGTTCTTGGTTATTTCAAATTTTTTCAAAGTTTCTGTCACTGATAGTGACAATGCAAGCCTCATAGGTTTAGGTTTATATAAATTTAATTAATGTAGGGCAAGAGACTGCCCCACAAACCGGTATAGGCTCACTGCTCTGCTTGACAGAGTGTCAGCCAACCAGCAGTTGAGCTGCCCGTTGTTGGTGCAATAAAACTAGATTTTAGATCGATAGAGCAGATTATGTTAAGGAGGTATACTTCTTATTAAACATTCTTTGTTTTGTAATGACATGTGTAGAATTATTTATATGTTATTTGGATGATATTTTGATCATCATTGTTTAACAAATAGGTTGCATTAAAAGTGTAATGAAAAGAAAGCAAGTTTTTTATTTTGTACATACTGATTTTGCGCTTTGAGTGATAGAAAAATCATTTAAAATTTCACCTTATTTATTAAGGAGGCGTTGAATTTAACAAACGGTTGTGCCTTTTACAAATGTACCGACCGGGGTGGGCGACTGGATTTGATGGTTGTTAGGTTTATTTGCATTGCTTTTTTTTCTGCTTAGTTTATTTAACATAATACACATAAATATATTTTTATACACACAAAGGCCATTGTTGTAGCTTACAGGGTCCTACTCGTACATTTATGTCAATTTTGAAGACGATAGAGAAACTTCCAACTAGGAGTGCGTATTTTGAATCTCATTCGCTGAGTTCAGCAATTGAAAATGTCAAAATTACTGTAGAGATACGCATCTTTCTACTGCTGATTTGACTTTCAAAAATCACACGCCTAAAGTATGATTTTTGAAAGTCAAATCAGCAGTACTTAGAAAGATTCATATCTCCACAGTAATTTTGACATTTTCAACTGCTGAACTCAGCGAATGAGATTCAAAAATCACACTCTAGGTAGCCTTTCTGAGGAATTGATTGATTGTTGCAGATAAAGATGATTGGATAAAGTGAGTGGACACCTTTGTACAGCACTGGGACATTGGGCAAGCTTAACATTTTTACATAATATGTAAATGTGACACGATGCGTGTGCAATGAGCACACAATATGCTGCATTGTGCATGCAACTTTGATGGAAGTTTTTTTTAATTTACACAACATAACACACATAACATATGCTCACGACTATATTCCCTGAGGGGGTAGTCAGAGATATTCTGAAACCCCAGAACATCAACGTTTCACTAGTAGTACCGAAACTCTGTCAAGTGTGTTTTTTATTTTAATTAACTAAGTTTTGATGTTTTATGGTTAACACGTTAGGTAGGTAGATAATTAAAATTTGACCTCGTCCCACATACATAATTTATTTTGATAACAATTAGGTCCGTTTAATAACATTTTTTTATTTTAGTTTTTTATAAGTATTTTATGTACCAGGAAATGTACGTGGCTTTGAACATCTGTTCCAAAGTAGGTATTGTAACTAAAATTATAAATAAACAGAATTCAATTTGTTGGGTGTTTTAGTGTGACCTGCTTTGTCATAGTGCATCAGGCAGCGCGTCAACAGCTCGGAGAAAGGAGCCTTTTGGGAAACAAACAAAAAATGACCTTTACTTCACTAACATTGGGTAAGCAGGTCATGTCAGAGTAACCAAGGCACATCTAGGTAAACCTACCTTATCTCCTGGTATGTTTTTAGCCGACATGGCGTGTCAACTTCCCGTCGTGCCCGACGTCGTCTTGGGGACGATATATCCAGAGAAAAGGCCTCACAGCCGTGACAGCCCAGCATACGACACAAAACACTGCACTCACTCGGCCATAATCACTTATCAAACGATTCACTAAAACCACAAACACAATAATCGACCCATCGTTTGGCGTCGTAATCACGATTTCCCATTTAGATTCATCGGTACGGATAATTTTTCACAACACCATACGATACACAAACACAGCGACTGACAGAAGCTTACTTGATTGGGCTGGAGTTGACGGAAAATGGCGAGGTGGTGTCTCCGCCTCCCGCTGCCGCGCATGCCATGAATGGAATGTTTGCTGGTCGGGTAGATGGCAGCACTAAACAATAACAAACAAAACATTGTATAGAGAAATACATTGCAACTGGTAGATGGCGCTGTAAACATTAAATTACAATAGCTAAATAATTACTCGTTCACGACCATAATTTTTTTCGGGGTGGTTAGAAACTTTTAAACAGAAAGAAAAAAATTAAAACTAGGTATCTTTTTAGTTGCAGCAACTTTTTTTATAAAGTTGCTAAAATTAATGAAACCTTATTTATTTTATACCTGAATACCTCTATACCTCTTTATCTAGGTGTTCCGAGTCTGTGTTCTTGATTTTTTTTTTTTTTTAATAATTTTGACTGTTAACCACATAAAATTACATAGTACCTATGTCCAAAATGTATGATTAATTATATAAAAAATTTTCTGCAATATTTGTTCTACTATCGCCATCTATTGAATTTGGTTCATACCAACTTAAGGCAACGGGAACTAGCCCTTACAGTCTGGCCATTATTAATGGCCTTAATTCTAACCTAACTCTTGAAATGCATTTATGGTACACACATTCCAATGTTCAAGAAAGTTTTACGCGAAGTTCAATCCGAATCAAACGGGAGCGCCTTTCTTTATTTCTCAATTTACTATATTGTTCTCCATTAATGGCACATTAGGTATTACACTAATTCCATAGCCACGAAAAACTAATTTAGAAAATTGAGAAACAAAGCCCATCCGTTTCTTCTCGCTTCCCGCGTAAAACTCCATACCAACTTTAGAAAACGACTCATTATCCGTGGACAAGAGTGCGATTTTTGAAAATCACACGTTCAAAATCATGAACAAATGATACATAATTACCATCATCACCTTCACCTTAGAGGAAGATCTTCACAGATATTACTTTTGTCTGCTGCTATTTGAACATGAGGACTTTCAAAAATCGCACTCTCTCGGAGTGCGATTTTTCCATCTTTCTAAGCTGCTGATTTGAACGTGTGATGATCAAAAATCGCACTCCAAGTCTCTCGCACTCTCGCTGCAAAGAGGATGTGAAGGTGTAAACCCGCCTTATTCATTTCTAAAGTTGCCCTGCCTGTTTTTTAGTGTTGCCAGTAAACGAAATAATTCAAAAATGAGGCGTTTGCGAGGTAATGCTTGGTGCCATTGCTCTATTACGTGCTTCGTATTTGTTTTGATATCAAAACTGAACGTCAACACCTTAGACTACTTATATCCGGACCGGCCTTGCGGTAGCATTTCCCCTCTGCCACGGTATAAGAGCAATGATCATGTACATTCAACATTCAATTTTATAACTTATCACTAAACTAGACAGCCTATTATTGCGAAACAATAATTTCGAACTTAGAACGTTTGGGGTTTACACGAGCGAGACTACTTTTCATGATTTTGAACATTCAAAATTAGAATCTAAAGTCATAGGGAATAAAATCCAAAGTTGCGGATAACATGTTACCTCGCCCCCCGCAAAAAGTAGCAGAAAGTTTGTTAGTAGAATGACACGTGGTTACGCGTCCCGATATAAGTAGTCTAAGGTGAACACAAAATTGCAAGCCAATTAATTGTAGACTTCAATTAACAATTACTCGTAACAGTTGAAAAGTTATTGAATTAACAATTACAATTTGTAATTGTAATTGTTAATAAGTAATTCAATTAAATTTTGCCCCACCCTGCTTGACACGATCTTTGCCGGTTTTTTCATTTTTATTGGAGATTTTTATTTTAATTTCATGGCAATCTAAAAGAAATGCCGGAAATACCGGAAATACCTTTTATTAGGTACAAAATGTTGCCTGCCATGTTTGGTATTGCCAGTAAAATTTTCTATTGACGCATTGTTAAAAATATTTATTTATTACATATATGCGCATTGCCACCGAAGAACTGATATTCGATTATTCGTTATTCGATCAATATTGATTACCCTACCAAATATTGTGCGGAACTCTCTGTGAATCATAAAAAAACCAGAAAATGTTATTATAAAGTTCCAAAAATCATTGCCATAATGACTTCCGGCGGCGTCTCGTCCCCCTGCCCTGCCCTCCCCTCACCAAAACCTCACCCCCTCCTTCGCCTAATGCAATTCGCAAAATGGCGGACGGAGGCGTGGATATAGATTTGTACGCCGACGACATAGAATCGGATTTTAATAGACAGGTAAGCCATATAATTATTCCTAAGTCATCAACAAATCACTAAGTAACATAATGAAATAATAAGTTTCACTCGGGTCGATGCTGCGACGTTGTAATTTGAGATCGATCGGGCGGCCTCTTTCAGGACGAGTTTGGAGGAGACAATGTGGATTTGTATGATGACGTGATCGCCGCGCCGGCGTCGAAGCCTGACGACGGAGACGGACCGCCGAACTCTTCGGGTCCTCACCACGCTCCCGAGGAGACAAACGGCAACGCTCCGTACCACAACGGACCGAACCACCATCATGGCCGCCGGTTTCAACTATACATCGGCAATCTGACATGGGTTCGTACATAATTTTGTCTCTTAGATAATGTAAATATAGTTTTATTTATGTTCTGATGCCTGGTTTTGCCATTGAAATGGCGAAAGCAGGCGTCCAGGGGTAACCATATGAAAATAATGTAGTGATAAATTGAAATGTCATGTCCTCTACATTGTTTATTTATACTTAGATGTTGATCTTGTAAATAACATAAGATTACATAGTATATTGCATACTGTTTCAAACAAAGAATTGTATATAAGTTTCAATTACTTCATGTTGGTACTAAATTGTAGTTATGAAGTGTAGGAATGAATGAAATTGTGTAATTTCATTTCACGGAAGTTCGCTGAATGTATGTCTGTTGATCATTAGTTTCTGAGGATGTCTTTGACAAAGCAATGTTTTTAGTTCAAGTCTACTCTGATAAACTTAATTTGCCGATTCAACTGTAGAAAAATTGTTTAAATTGTCAAAAACCTAGAGTTCAAATTTTGTCGTCTCGAGATGTAAGTTTACTAAACTGGATAATTCCGATCTACTTTGTTTCCATCTGCAACTAACTAATGTAACTGCGCTCGAAAACTCAAACCATTCCTTTATTTGTCACAGTTTTGGAATGGTTTGTGTTGTTCTGTTGTTAAAAACGAAATCATTAAATTACTTAATTTCCATGAAATTGTATTTATTCATAAATGTTGTCAATTCATTTTAAAGTCTGAAGTAATTTTGCATATGAATTTTAGGGAAAAATTTATTAATCTTTCAGGTTTGTTTTTCATCTGGTTACCCCGAGTTGAATAGTATATGTGTGCTTAGTTATTAATAAAAAACCAGCCAAGTGCAAGTCGGACTCCCACACGAAGGGTTCCGTACCATAAACCATAAAGCGGCAAAAACTCATGTCTGTTGTATGGGAGCCCCCCTTAATAGACCGAGATCCGACCGTAAAATAACACCTATTTCATAGGTGAACGAAATGTGATTCTGGTATATGTTTACATAAGGGTTAATTTAACGCCGCCAAGTTGACCAGAAAAATCTTGCCGCCAGTACCTTTTCCATTATCATTTTTGGTATAACTTTTTCCACCTGTCTGTGAGGGAAGTAAATTAGGTGCCATCGGAAGGAGGTTGATCTAAAGTACTGGAAAAACTACGGTTGCCACCTCTCAGTCTGCCGCAACTATAGGGTTGCCAGGTTCAAAGAAGTAATTTTTAACTTGGCAACCCTATAGTTGCGGCAGATTGAGAGGTGGCAACCCTAGTTGTTCCAGTACCTTAGATCAGTCTCCTTCCGATAGCACCTAATTTACTTCCCTAACAGAGTATTCGTTATAATTAAGTTTAAGGGGAGTTAAAAGTTTACACTATGTAAATTATATTGTTTTTTAATTTAATCAATTTTTTAATTTGATTAAAATGGCACACAAATACTATTCTAAATATTGATAATGATGTTATTGTTTAGCTAAATATTCAACTCTAAATGATAATTAAGAATAAAAATTGCGGTTTGGTACAGCAAGTTCCTAATGTTATTCTAGAAAATTTTCTGGACACACAAATTATGTACTTTAGTAGTTGTGCTGTTTATTTTATTTTTGGGAAATTAATAACATTGGAATGTTTTGTGGTACATATGTTGCGAGGAATACTGTTAAAGCATAACAATTTAAATTTTCCTAGTAAACATTATAATTCTTTATTAGTTTTAAATCAAGTTGTGTGTCAGACCTGCCAATCCGCATTGGGCATGTGTGGTGGACTAATGCCTATACACCCTCTGCAGTGTGACTTATATAGGCTGATGATGATGTTAATCAATCTTCGATCAATGTAAAATGAATACGCGAACATTTCAAATGAGAAAAATAAGATTAAACAATTGCTATTCAATATTGCCTTTACGTTGACGAAACGTCAGGTATACTGTGGTAGACCCATTCAGGGTAGACCAAGTGTAGTTCTTTGTGTGCTTCAACTAAAAGAGCTTTGGGCTTATCCATTTATTTTTCTTTGATCGAAGGTATCAACTCCAGTTCATACTGGAGACTAAAGATTATAATTTTCCTGTTTTGACATTATTCCTCTGACATATACATCTACAAATCTGCTGCATCATCAATGTTTAAAAGCCAAAGCAAGTTATAACTTTAACAGTTGGTTAGAAATATGGAATAAATTGGTTAATTCTTCAATAATTGTAATTTTTCAATATAAATAATAGGTTTAATTTATTATTGTGTTGGTATAATTGCAGCTAAGATTAGTCTTCAAATAGAAATGATTTGGGTAACATATCTGTTATATTTTATTATTCATGTTAGTAATGTGTAAAATAGAAATGGAGAAACGGAGTATGCCGAAATTTTAAATGTGCAACCAACTGTTAATGTTTTAAAAGACTAGCTTTGGTTTTATGAACACAAAAATCTAAATTATATCTGCACTTGTGTTTTATAGTTTAAATGGCGTTATTATCGACTGCCATTTATTGTCTTTGTTTGATATGCTAAAGGTTATTAATAATTTGGAGTATTGGAGTATATTTATAACATTGAAGCGACAATTATGAGACTTATTGTCCTTTCAAAAAATCTCTGCATAAATGACATCAACATAGTGTTTTCTGTGTTTGTCATTTGACTTTAAAATATTTGACATCAAATTTACGATTTTTTTCAATCATTGGTATTGGTCACAAGTTAGAAAATCGTGAATTTGTTGTACTGTCTGCTTTTTGCAGTTTTCAATTTGTGTACTATTATTACCTTGTCACATTATAATTTTTATCCTATGAATTTTATTACTTAATACAGTAATAATTTCCATCCAGAGATATTTACAATTTTACATCTTTAGTATAAATCGTCTTGGTTTGTATCAATGATAATTATTTCAACATCAAGGTATGAAGTCATAGATTTAGTTTAGTTTAGAATACATAGTGTATGGGCGGCGTATTAGAATAAAATATAAATAATATTTATTTTATGAAATGTTTAAAATGTGATCATCCTTATTTACTTAATATATGTCTTTTTACAATTTGCACAAATTCAGGGTTAAATTAATAAAATATTAATAAAATGTAGATGAAGTTATAGCATTATACACCATTTTTTTTGTGGAAGTATTAAAGATTTGCTTTAGTTTTCAATAGAGGTAATAGTAAACAATGTGCCTTAGTGAACATCTTGTAGCGATACAAACCATGGCAGTGAGATTGTAAATATCTCTTATTAATATGTGATATTATTGGCTTTTTTGATTTGATATTGCTACAGTGATATCTATTCATCTATTGTCGTTTATATTTCTAACCAGTGTATATAAATTGATATTTTAACTGGTCAGGGACATAAAAAAATGGATTTGAATAGATACTGAGCCTATAAAATGTCTAGCATGCTTTTGAAAGGAGAAGCTTGCTTGTGTGGTAATTTATGAGGGGTGTTTTTGGATGAGTGAATGTTCTGGTGATATTTATATTTATTTATAAATTCATGTAACCTTAGACTATCCCCACTTGAATGAGTATAACACTGTCGTTTAACATTACACTACTGTTTAGCACATAAATGTTGACGCCAAAGCAAGGTGTCTTTTTTGTATGTTTTTTTTTTTACTTTTAACCCGTCCACTCAAGATAATCGACGCCGATCGACGATCTTATGCTTTATAATCGATTATGGATAACTTAAAACTCGTGTTCTAATTCGTAAGCAACGTCTTAGTTTAGCAGGTATAGAACAGTCTTGTTCACTGTGAACATCACATTTTAACATAGTGTTTTAGTAGTTCTATAGAATTAAAAAAAAATTACAGTTTCATACTGCTTTTGTCACTTGGATATCAGAATCTTGGGGTTTTTCAATATTTATTGCATGTTGTGACACATACAAAATTGGAAAGATCATTTTAAAACCGATACCCAATATGCTGATATTAAATGTAATAACATATTTTTTCCGATCAGGTTTGCGACGAGGTAAGATATTTTGCGCTTGTTTACTGTAGCTCTTTGTGTCTTTTCCTTATCATTTCGTAGGATTGTTTTAATTTGTTTTGTTTTCTTTCCGTGTATTAAATAATATTATTACTTGCGAAATGGACTAATGAGTGTATGTCCAGTCTGTATTATTTGTATGATATGGTTAGTTACAAATTTTTATTTATTGTACATTTGAGTGTACCTATTTTACATATCGGAAACTGTATACGTAATATTCGAATTATTGTGTTAATTTAATCTGCGACCTAAATAGATCTGCATAAACCTATTTTCATTTTTGTATATATTTTTAACATTTTTGTATTTGTTCCGGCCTACTTTCTCTGTTGAAAAACAATATTTGAATTTATAAAATACCGTAAATGTTTGATGAAATGTTAATAACATCAATACAAAATGTACTATTGGTACGTTTCGCGCGCTCGTGTCTGTAATACGTTAAAATAATTATCTACAACGCATCTTACATTCTGTATTAGGTACTTCGCCATAGTTCGAATCGATTGTCTTATCCACTTCAAACGCTTTGTAAATTGAGATTTATTCCCTTGTACCTATAATATATTGGCATTAATTATTTTAATCAATAAATAGATAATGACCTGTAATAATTCTTGTTAATTCTCGTTTTAAAAATACTTATGTAAAAATACCCTCACTAAAATAATTACAGATTTCTTTGTACCCACTTTGCCAATACCTTAGTTACTATTTTTGCTGTAATGAACTTTATAGTCTACTTCTGTTTATCTGGGAGTTAATTTTAAATCCTTTGTTGATTTGTCTATTCAAAAACAATGTCCATGTAAATGTAATTTAGACTCAGTTATTTTGTTAAATGGTAACATATCTTCAATATTGTTTTAGAAGGACATGTCCTAGTCCAATGTTCTTTTGTAGATTTTATTTAGCAGTTATGAACTGCTTTTATCTTATAAATTAGACGTGATATAAATAACAAATGAAAATGAGCTGTGATAATGAAAATAAAAGAATGGTAACAAAGAAAACTGTTTCCTTTCCTCCCAACGTTCCTGTTGCGGAAAATGCCGGATAATCGTTTATTATATTGAACTGGAATTTAAATAGAGAATGTGGTCTGAAAGAGTGAAAGGTTGACTTATGAGATGGATTTTTGAATCTCGAAAAAAAGGCGGATCGATCAATAACAATCTAATTTTGACAAAAATTTTAAAAACTTTTTAGTTTATTTACTTTTTATTTTACGTACAAGTCGATGACACGATAGGATCTGATTGCATAAAACTTGAATTTTACAAATCACTTAATCGCGTCAGGTATTCGGTGGTTTCAAATGAGAGGTATGTAAATAGCCAATTTAAATCGTCATCTACGTATGTTATATCATAACTTTTGCGTCGTGGTTGAGTTTTCGGTACACCTGTTTGCAGTGGGCCACGGATCAAGACATTGCTAACTGCGTCGCCGACGTGGGAGTGAACGACTTCCAAGATGTCAAGTTCTTCGAGAATAGGGCAAATGGTCAGTCGAAGGGCTTCTGCGTAATTTCCCTCGGCTCTGACCAGTCGCTCAGGATGGTCATGGACCGTCTGCCCAAGAAAGAGATACATGGACAACACCCCGTTGTCACGTTGCCTACTAAACAGGTACGTTGCACCTTTGTTCATTAATGAAAACTACTGTAGTTTTATAACTCTATGGTAAAACTACAGGGTGTAACAAAACACCCTAGTAATACTTAAGGGGGTGCTTCAGACCATTTATCTGAACAACTTTCACTATGAAGCCAACGTCGAGAAAAAATAAAAAAATGTGCTGTCCCCATACATTTGAGTCGAGACGGTAGGTACTGCAGTTTTGTATGAAAGAGCGATATTTTTTTCGCGATTTCAATGTTCGCTCCATAGTGAAAATTATTCAGTTTGATGATCTGAAGCACCCCCTAAAGTATTACTAGGGTGTTTTGTTACACACTGTAAACAAATGGCGCTGACTTTCTCTATGTTCATTAGTAGGCGTAGGGGACAATCAGTCCAAAAATCCTTGGCAAATTAAACTATAATACACACCTATACAACGTGTTAACAAATTAGCGCAAAACCTCATACACCCCAACTGATTTATAACAAAATAATTAGATTGAAATAATAATTTCATTATTTTGATACTTAAAATTTAAAGTTATTCGCATTTTAAGTTTTGAGGTTAATATGATTTGTTATCATTTCAGCAATTAATGAAAGCGCTAACGTACTCATGGATACATTTTAAGAATCTTGTTTTGGTAGTAAGTAGGGTGAAATGTGCCCGTG
The DNA here is from genome assembly GCA_922987775.1 of Agonopterix subpropinquella. NCBI lineage: Eukaryota > Metazoa > Arthropoda > Insecta > Lepidoptera > Depressariidae > Agonopterix > Agonopterix subpropinquella. The sequence continues at coordinate 14,835,292 of OV277709.1, read as the reverse complement.
CGGTGGGTTGACATCGGGTTCAGAAAATTTAATTTTTTTATAAATAATTATTTAATATTTTGAAAAAAATTACCTATGTTGAAACCATGATAATTCGATTCTACTCTCGATTCTAAACAAACTACTTTCTAGTTTTGCGTTAATTCATTAACACGTTATTTACACTATGCCTAAATACTTTTCTTCGATCGAAAAGATTCACAATCAGTAGATTGGCAATTCAAATAGGTACCCAGATAAATCTAAACATTAAAAATTATTACTTATCGATACCGAGCATACACCGCGAGAGAAAACCTACACTCAAATGTTACGAGCTGTAGTCGTAGTTGACATTTTTATATTAACTACGACTGCGACTGTATGTATGAAACTTGATATTTCAGTAGGTTAGTTAGATATTGAATTCAAATGTGTGTGCTTACTGCATGGTAATGAAATTAAAATTAAGTATCACACATTTTGACGTTGATCGACCGAAGTTTACACTCCAAAAAAATTGATAGTACCTACCTACTGTCTATAAAAATATGGTTCAGACATGGTTCGGACTACAAATCGAGACAGAATACAGCGTGTCACAAAACATCGTAGTAGGTAGGTAGACCATCAAACTGAACAACTTTCATTAAGAAGCCAACATCAAAGTAACATTTTCGTACAAGTTATTTGGTTTGTTGGTCTTAACCACACCTTTAAATATTACTACCTACGGTGTTTTGTTAGATACACTTTGTTTATGAGACCTAAGATACAAATAAGGTACTTAAGTATCACAGATTTTAAGTTGGCTGAAAACCGGTTTTGTTTGTTGTCTTTGATTGTTGAATAAATACAAACAGAAAAAAAATATTGGGTTAGGACTTAGGAAACGGACACCTAGATACCTATTTTGAGTATTTTAATTATTTATGCTGACTACCAATATAATCTCGTATCTCTACTTAACTACACATTAGTACGGACCAGTCCATCATCATCATCATCATCATCATCTCAGCCGATGGACGTCCACTGCTGGACATAGGCCTCCCCCAAGGATCGCCATAACGACCGGTCCTGCGCTGCCCTCATCCAACGTTTTCCCGCCACCTTCACCAGGTCGTCGGTCCACCGTGTGAGGGGCCTACCCACGCTGCGCTTTCCGGTACGCGGTCGCCACTCGAGAACTTTTCGGCCCCACCGGCCATCGGTTCTGCGAGCAATGTGCCCCGCCCACTGCCACTTAAGTTTAGCAACTCTTTGGGCTATGTCAGTTACCCTGGTTCTTCTGCGGATCTCTTCATTTCTGATTCGATCTCGCAGGGAAACTCCGAGCATAGCCCTCTCCATTGCCCTTTGGGTGACTTTCAGCCTTTTTATGAGGCCTTGAGTGAACGACCACGTCTCTGTTCCATATGTCATCACTGGCAACACACACTGATCGAAGACTTTCGTTTTAAGACACTGCGGTATTTGGGACGTGAAGATACTACGTAGCTTCCCGAACGCTGCCCAGCCGAGTTGGATTCGACGGTTGTGGACCAGTCCAATCCGCCTGAATTCTACTATACTCTATTCAGGAATTAGAGAGACAAAATGTAAACAAAGAAACGTCACTGTCAAAGTGACGTTTCGTGGTCAGAAACCTTTGGTACATTTTTTAATAATAATATTATGGTAGGCACGGCACTTACTAGATTGCGGTGATATTACAAATTTGTTTTCTATCGATAAATAAGATTAATACTCGTAACAAATTCAATGGCATTTTTAAATTACGTTATGTAGCCCATTTTTTGACTTTTTAGTGCTATGCGTAGCGTCCGCGCGTAGCGTACGGACCGAAGACGATATTAACTAAACAAGAGACGCGTTTACGCATCGTTTACGTTACTGTGTACAATAAAGAGTATTTTTCTTTAAGAACTTTATTAAAACGAACCATAGGTCAAATACATCTGAGTGTTGCCAGACCACGAAATAAAATATTTACAGTCACGCTTTCTTTTCTTCTCAAATATATGATGACTTGCGTATTTTATTATTATTTTCCATACAAAATTAACGTATCATCTGTCGCAATCCTTTGCGAGTAGAATTGATAGTTTACTGTTGTATATTCCAGAGATAAGTTTTCTTCCGTCTCGAGATGGTATTTTCTACACTGGTATCACCGTTGTTTACATTTTGTCGCTCGAATTACTGAATGGAGATTAGTAAGATTAGTTAAGTTAGTTTTAAGTACAAAGAAAAATGTAACTTATGACCATGCTGTAAGGGCTAGTTCCCATTGCATTTCCGAAAGGATAAATTGTATATAAAAAAAAATGAATGGAGATTAGAACGAACGTCAACAACTGTAAATCACGTATATAACATACTCATAGAACCGGCAAGAGTGCAAGACAGTTGGTATACTCTTTGGTGCGAGACCTGCATTCAAGTACATAAGTAAACAATTACGTATCTACCTATATACCTACACTTACCCAGCCCTGCGAAACCTTTCAAAAGCAGCCGTACAGGGTGCTACGATAGCTGGTGGTACGATAATTATACATAGTTGTGTAGCCTACACATTTCATTCGTCGTCTCGTCAGTCCCTTTCTCCACATATTATGTCACCTTAGGCTTAGCGCAAAGGCTCCATCGGCCACAGTCACCGGTGGTAGCAAATCACACTACTTTTTAATACATTTTGTATTTCCGCACATGTGTAGCCGGTGGCCGCCACTCGCTACAGCAGTGTCCGCCACTGCAACAGCTGTCGGTGGATGTGGCCAGTGGCTCGTTTGCGCCGAACCATAGAATATGAAAACAATAAAACATTAGACAAATTCTATAGACATAAATCATGACATGAACATCTTTTGTGGACTATGGAAATAATATTTTAACGATTTCACAAACAATTTACAAACCAGGTAGGTAGTTAAAGTCTAAGAAACCAGAAAAACCAGAAATATAAAAAAACCTGGTTTGGGGGCGCTGCAATCGACTATAACCTTTAATCCCAGTGTTTCAAGTACTTACAAAAATGAGTTCTAATGATTTTCCGCAACATGGCAAGGTTTTTTATTTTTCTGGTCGGGCTTTTACTCTATTAGCTTGTCAAACAAGAAAACCGTCATGCGCGCTCGCTTGCGCATACGCAAAGTAACAAAGACAGAGGCACGTCAACATTTTTTTCGGGGGTGGCATGCTATAGGGGCAGGTTCAATAAAAACAGAGTTCTATGTTGAAATGGTAGAATCATCAACATTAACACATTTCACAGGCACTAAACCAGTTCGAGAGTCAATCAAAGACTAGGGCGACTCCACCAGGACCCAACAACCCGGGCATGAGAGGCCCACATCCCGGCGGCCCACCCGGGCCCCATCCTGGAGGTAATACATTATTTAAAAGTGGACCGCTAAAGAGATTTTGAAAAACTATTTTTTTAGGAACAGGCTTGTAAATAATAAATAATAATTGACAAATGAGAGGGAAGGGTTATGTCACAGAAGGTATATGAAATACTATGGTACAACATACTATGTACTTCACCCCCTTCTTGTGAAAGACACAGTAGACGTTTGTATGATGTGAAAGTGAAGTGTCCAGGGTGTGGTTCTGGTTATGACCTGCGGTTGTAGCATGATACGCCCGATAAGGCTATACCACGCCTTCGACCCTGTTTGTTCGCGCGCAAATAGAGTTACGAGCGCTATATCACGCTGGCATGTTACGGTCACAGCGCAGGAATAAGGGCGCCTACGCACTGGCGACCATGGTAGGCGGCCAGGCCGCCGCGGCCGTGGTGGTCAGGCCAATAGTCGCTGGCCGCTAAGTGCGTAGGGGCTATAGCGATTGCCATATAAAGTCCAGAATTCACTGGCCGCCGCGGCCAGGTCGCGGCGACCATGGTCGCCAGTGCGTAGGCGGCCTAAGCTAAAATTGTGGGAATATTTTTGCTACGAAGTTATAAGCGCCGTAGATACATTGCAGAAGGTATTTCACCAACACTTTCTACAATTCTGACACTGCAGGGCGACGTGCTACCGACCGACGCCCTACCGCAGACTATTTGCAATAGAAAGACCTGTGCTGCTATTTGTTGTAGTTACTTATTTAAAAACATGACCTGTAGATTTCTTCGGCGGCGGTCCGAACGGTCCCGGTCCGAACGGGCCTCGTATGATGATGCCAGGGCCGGGGCCACACCACCAGCTGCGCGGCCCACCGCCTGGACCACCGCACGGCCCCCCGCACCACATGCAACAGCACCAGGGCCCACCGCCGCATCACATGCAGCATCAGGGCCCACCGCCGCACCAGGGCCCGCCTCCACATAGGCCACCTATGCAGGTATGTCCTGTGCTACTCTAAGGCGGTCATATAGACATGCATAACCGTGGAGGCTACAGTCAGAGATAAGCTTGCTTGATAGTTTGATTTTAGACTTGGCTTGTACTAAAATAAATAATTTGTTTCAAATTAGCAACAAGTCGATACTTTTATAAAATAAAACAAAAGTAAACACATATGAATAGGTATAACTATAAAGACTGGATTTCATAACATCATTCACAAATTCATAATATAGTTTTCAACCAAAAACTGTGCCATAAGAAAAAAATAATTGTTTAAGCACACCGTGCGAGAAATGTTGAAGAATTACGAAATAAATTGTGCCTTGTATTGTGAGATGTCTATTATCACAAACTATTTCGAAAATAAAGTTAATTCAGTAGGTAATATCGTCAAATAGTTACTTACTGTCTTTTTAACACATTCGCGGACAGTGAACGAGACACAGAACTTTTATTGTTATCACTGCTATAGCCGGTCACTGTTCGCGAAAGTGTTAAATCAAAAAAAAAAATTTCGTTCCATTTTCCAGGGCAAATTAGGAAAAGTGTATTATTTTACCCATTATTTTGGCAATTTACTACGCACCATGGATCGTGACTGATTTCGCAAAGAAGCAAACTTGCCTCAAACGTGACAGCTGTTCCGAAAATAGTTTACCTTTCTGCCACATCGTGCGCTGTGATCGATTTGACTGGCCCCGCCACCCACTACGCACATAGCCAATAGATAAGATATCCCTGATACTCTACCTCTATTTTGACTGAGTCATGATACACCTTACTGTTTACAGTTCCAAGGGCCACCGCAAATGCAGCGGCCCCCGGGTCCAGGGCCGCGCCCCGATTGGGGCCCACGCGGACCCCCGCATCACATGGGGCCGCAGCCCCAACCACAGTACGGACCACCACAGCACCAGATGCCGCATCAAATGCCTCCGCCTCATGCCGTATGTATCCACTTAAATACATGAATCATAATTATTAGAATAAAAAAAATCTACGACAGGTTTCTGTGACGACTAGCTTACATATTTTTTCTTAAGGTAGAATATTATAACATGACCCCCGCCGAAAAGGAGAAGCTATTTCGATTCCTTTCCCCTGAATCTGGATATTTTACACGTGTCGTACAGTAATATCAGTAAAATAAATCCGCCCGTCAATCAAACTCAAAAAAATCAAATCAAACAGGGACTAACATTTCCCGACGGTACTCGAAACCATTTGATAATAATTATTAATCAATCTTATGGCTACTCTGTTAAAGATTGATTGATTGCCGTGCAGTATAATGACCGAATGAAGATCGCGTCGGTCATGCGTCAGGCGCAAAATCAATCGACCAATAGAAGATTATTTTTGGCGCCCAACCGTTGAGTATCATGATTGGCATTTTAATAATACTCAACTGCGCAGGTAAATCCCTGAGCCATAATAAACCCTGTACTTCTACTGTTACTGTATGTAACTTAACTATTTATAATCTTAATCACAGCAGCCTCCAGGGCAAGGCATGCCGCCGCCGCACCATCAGATGGGTCCGGGACACGGGCACGGGCCCCCGCGCGGCCCGGCCCCTCCCCCGCCGCATCCAGGTATGAATGGTTACCCAGGTACGATACATTTCTTATTTTACTTAGCATGACCCCCAGACTGGGTGGGATGGGACTCATTTATTGAGGTATATTAGATGCACGAAAACTTGCACGTAAAATATGGGCGCGGAGAAAATATAAGACCATCGCTACGTGACGCGGACCTCATAATTGCATAATTTTAGTAGAAACTAACCGCCTAACGCAGCACGGGGCTAAAAGACCCATCACAGCGATTTTTCAGCGTACGCGGTGTCGCAACTGCACCAGAACGACGTCGCAACTTAATCGCCAAGAGTTTAAAGCACAGGCGTTAACTGAGTGTTATCGCCTCGATTCCGCCGTGACTCTGATCACAGAAATATAGCGGCAATGTCTCGACGATATCGGTCCGTTGAAGACTACGTTTAAAGATCCTTTGTGTGATATAAACCTAACGGTAAGGGCTCTTACAGACGAGCGACACTGCTGTCGCCGTGGGTCGCAGAGAGTCGCTCTCATAGACTTTACGGTCGCTCCGCGATACACGGCGACCGCAAAGTTTCGCTCATCTGTAAGCGCTCTAAGGGTGCGAGATGTGTGAAATCAACCAAGCGCATTGCAAAATTTTCCTCACTTGACAGAATCAAGTTATTTTTATTGGTTGATCTTAAGCGGGGTCCGCTGCGCCATGTTATCGTGTTTGCAAACATTGTTTTCAAACTTTCCCCTCCCCCGCAGGCGAACGCGGGTGATGTTATCCATTTGCATCGGAAAACATCACCCGCGTTCGCCTGCGGGGGAGGGGAAAGTTAGAAAACGATGTTTGCAAACATTATAACATGGCGCAGCGGACCCGGCTTTACACATCTCCGGTCCGCTTCAGTGGAAACGCAGCCTAATACTATTCACAGGTTTTTTATTATCATAAAGGTTTTTTATTATAATACTTGGCGTCGATGCGTTACGCTATAGATATGTTTAGAATCTATAAAACTTTTTAGTTAGGTTCATTGCACGTCACGTAACTAACTATGCATGTTTGGCACACGAATTAGGGTGAGATAGGAATTAAGGTGAGGAGGCATTTTGCATGATTTATTTTATATAGTGTCCCGAGGAATAGGTTCTAGTGATTATACATACCGACGAAGTACCTTTGATTGCTTTGCCGTACTCTGAGTATAAGGGTTGAGCTACATCAGACAGCACGGAAACGCATTTTTCTTTCGCTCCATCCTTTTCTGTCACTCAGGAACGTCATTGGCTAGAGCATATAAGATAGACGGAACGCGACCACACGCGACAGCACCGCCACCGTCTATCTTATATGCTCTAGCCAATGACGTTCCTGAGTGACGGAAAAGGATGGAGCGAAGGAAAAAGGCGATGCGGTGCTGCTAGATGTAGCTCAACCCTAAGACGGTGACCTGCCGAATCTCCTGAGTAGAGAACGAACCGAATGACACAAAATACTCTGACCTTGTAGTTGGAGCACGTTGGAGCAATTGCCAATCCCTATTTGCAAGTGTCTTGACGTTTTGGTGCCAACCAAGATGTTGAACAAACCTAAATCCCATCACTGTCCACTGCTGGACATAGATCTCTCCTTAGGTGCGTCACAGCCCTCGGCCTTCCATGCCGCTACCATAATTTAATAAGTGAGCTTAAGTTCCTATATTGAATAATTTATGTTGATTTTGACCAGCTGGGCCCTGTTTAATAAACGTGACAAGTGACAATTGATGATGACAATTCAGAGTACATTATTGCTGAGAATGCTAGGACACATGAAGCACTGCAAGTTTAGCTTCATCAATAACCAGCAATGTACTCTGAATGGGGAACACAAAAGGGTCAAAATATTACTAAAAAATACACTTAAAATCTTAGCGTAGATCGTGTACATTACATAAGTTTTTATTTCACTTCAATACATGCAGTATTTCCGAAGTTATGACGACGAGAAGTTTAAGCGCTTTTTAAAATTTCCGAGTTTACGCGCGCTCACGCTTTGACGTCACACCCCCGCTCAGCCCGCGACCTCGACACAGCGCGGCGCTCGGTCCGGTGCATTTTGTTACGTTTGTTCGTCAAAAATTCGTTTAACTTCGTTTATACCTAATAGTGTGCTTGTATTTCAAGGAAATAATACTTTTACATTAATTTTATAACCAATTACACTAAAGTAAACCGTGTGGTGTGTAGAATGGATGAAGGTTTTCAAAAAGGTCAGTCGGACAATCTGCCAAGAGTGGATAGTTTGATGGTGGCACAATATTTTATGAAGAATAAGGATTTTACGGCTGCCGAAATAATAATAATTAATAATAATTTCTTGGACAATGTCACACAAATTATCTAGTCACATTTAAAGTACCAGAATCTAGCCTGGACTTGTATTATGATGACTGGACAACGATATAGAATACATATATACAGGGTGAAATTGATATCATTGGCATCCTTTTAAACTAAGAGTCTACCCATCAAACTGAACAACTTTCACTATGGGAGCAAACCAATCGGAGCAACTAAAAAATCTGCTGTCCCATACTAAACTGCAATGCCTACTCGACTCAAATGTATGCAACAGCTGATTTTTTTTTTGCTTTTATCGGTTTGCTCCCATAGTAAAAGTTGTTCAGTTTGATGGGTAGACTCTAAGTTTAAAAGGATGCCAATGATATCAATTTCACCCTGTAGATACAAACATCCATGACTCGGGTACAAATATTCATATTCATCATACAAATATTTGTCCCTTACGGGATTCGAACCCGCGACCCTCGGCACAGCAGGCAGGTTCACTACCGACTGTGCTACCGGGCTGTCAAATTCGCGGAATAAAGATGAAAAGGTGTGTATGTTTTATGTAAGCATTACCTACTGTCGGGTAGGTATTTGTTCAAGCTTAAACCTTCCTTAAAGTGTGTCTGTGTGTGTTTTATTTAGGACCTACATTATGGACAACGATTTAAAAAATCTAGGTCGCAATCGCAATCCACATCTTGCATGTACGAGGTTGTTGTTGTTGATGATTATTTGTGTTTTATTAGTTTAAAAACATCGAAATGGTCTTCACAGCAGTGCGCTTTAGTTTTAGGCCCTATTGCATCTACTCTTTTTATGGCCGTCATCCACTTCTTTCTCATTTTTGGGTCCTCAGGCACATAAAAAAAGAGTTTATCGGGTGTTTTCACAGTTGAATTGAAACACTGAGGCACAATACAATACTTTTTTTCCATTTTCACTGAAGAGAACTCGATGTTTACTGCACAGCAGCGAGCGTACGAGAGCGCGACTGACGAATGACCGGGGGTGTGACGTCATCGGCTAGTGGGCGCCCGCCCGCGTTTTTAAAAACCGTCCGGAAATACGCAATTTGATCGTTAATATCTCAGCCATTTTTGAAGATATAAAAAAAGTAAAAACACAGTTTTTTTCGTAATTTTTTGAAGATTTATTTGACATGTAAAGTGAAAAACGTTTGTCAGACCCATTGTCATCGTCAAATTGTCATTGTCGCGTTTATTAAACAGTGGGTTATCTTGCTAAATTATGTTTGCTAGTGGTCTCTCGAGAACTCGTCCCCATCGGATATCAGTTCATAACTCAACAATTCAAAGTAGTTCTGTATTGTCGGCAGGCGTCGGCCCGGGCGCGCCGGCCCCGCACGTGAACCCGGCGTTCTTCAACCAACAACCGCCGGTGCAACCCGCGCCTGGAGTACAACCCCCGCCGCAAGCTGGACCGCCTGGTGGTACGTATCATTAACTTAATCGCCACACGCATAACTACAGCTCATCATCATCTCAGCCAATTAAAGTCCACTGCCGGACATAGGCCTCTCCCAAGTATCGCCATAACGACTGGTCCTGCGTTGCTCTCATCAAACGGGTGCCTGCTGCCTTCACCTGGTCGTCGGTCCACCTTGTGGGGCTTACCCAAGCTTCGCCTTTCGGTACGCGATTGCCACTCGACAACTTTTCGGCTCTATCGGCCATCTGTTCTGCGAGCAATGTGCCACTGCCACTTAAGAAAAACAAAGCGCAAGCTTCATAGAAAATATCCCCAGCTACAGTACAAAAGGAACCTATTTTAGATTTTATATATTTTATGTGCATAAAAAAGAATAATAATAAATAAATAAATATCTTGGACATTGTCACACAAATTATGTAGTCACATTTAAAGTACCAGAATCTACCCTGGACTTGTGTTATGATGACTAGACAACAATATAGAAAGAAGAAGAATTGAAGAATTTGTGTGATCTCCGAAAATTTATTTGATTATTATTTCAGACGATAATTTTATTAGACTGTATTCGCACAAATTTAGTAAACAATGAGAGAGACATGTCAGTCAAGAACTGATAGGTGCCTAGCCTATCACCCATACAAACTGCAAAAAACCCCGTAGAAATGGAGTCGTCGGTTTAAAGCCGGAATTACACTGCAACGGCCCAATACATAATGCGTGCATTAGACCTTCAGTAGACATTTTAGTAAATCGTTGTAATGCCGACAGGTCCCGGAGTGCCATACGGGCACCCCCCGCACGGTGCTCCCCCGCCGGCACAGGGCCCCCCGCCCGGCGCCAGGCAACCTTATGGAAGACCCCCACAGGTAAACGTATATTATGTACCTCTCTATGTTGTCAGTAGGTACATAGAGTAACGTGTACGTGCTAAATTTTATGGTTGTAGAGTTTATAGTTCTGGAGATTTTGTGATGAGACAGTGAGCGAGTAAGTAAATACGAGCGTGCTTTTGTAAATTCATTTAAGGCTTTGACTGCCAAATGTCCGACAAATAATGGAAAATCTATTGTTATTGTGACCCGACGGCGTTGAACGTGTTAAACGAGGAATTTTTGTTTATATTATATTTGGAATTAATTTTGCGATTTCTTTACGGATTAGTGGTTTTTTGGAGTTTTAAATTTTTGGAAATAGGTCGATCTTATCTTGGAGAAAATTCAATTTTAACCATATTTTAACGTTTTAATGGCCCTGGCAAGCGGAGGCGTCAGAGCGGAGCGCCGCCGAACGTAGTACAGTGCTGGAGACGTCAGCCCTGAACAGTGAGGTGTTGTTCATACTGAACCATCGCATACGTTTTTAAGCGACCACACCAGTGTACCAGAATGTCCTTCTACCCGGCATTCGTCTCCCCAAAATGTTCCCCTGCAGAATAATCTTGAGAGGTTGTACTATGGATGTGCTAATATATAGTATTGTCCTATCAGCAGAACTACCCGCCGCCGGCCGAAGCGGCGCGGCCGCCGCACCACGCGGCGCCGATAGGAGCGCCGCACGCGCCGCACCCCCCGCACGCGCAGCACGCGCAGCACGCGCCGCACCCCCCGCACGCGCAGCACGCGCCGCCACACGCCGCCATCAGCGAGGCCGAGTTCGAGGAGGTATGCATACTTACTATCTACACTACTGATTACTGAGCGCATGATTTTTGAGTACCGCGCGCTCAGTACGAAGTCTTTGCCCTTAGACTTGAGTCGGGTCTGTTTTGCAGCTGGATAAAGTATCAAGAAATTATACTCCATTCAGGAATTAGAGAGACAAAATGTAAACAACGGTAATACCAGTGTAGAAAATACCATCTCGAGACTGAAGAAATCTTATCTCTGGAATATACAACAGTAAATTATCAATTCTGCTCGCAAAGGATTGCGACAGATGATATGTGAAAAATTGTATGGAAAATAATAATAAAATACGCAAGTCATCATATATTTGAGAACAAAAGAAAGCGTGATTGTAAATATTTTATTTCGTGGTCTGGCAACACTCAGATGTATTTGACCTTTGGTTCGTTTTAATAAAGTTCTTAAAGAAAAATACTCTTTACTGTAAACAGTAACGTAAACGCGTCTCTTGATGGGTTAAAATCGTCGCTACGCGCGGTCGCTACGCATAGCACTAAAAAGTCAAGAAATGGGCTACATAACGTAATTTAAAAGTGTCATTCAATTTGTTACAAGTATTATTCTTATTTATCGATAGACAACAAAGAAGTTTGGCGGAAGGCCATATAATGTGAGACCCAGACATACAGGGTTATTTGTAATTCGACGTATTCCTATCAAAACGTTAAAGGGCAGCCTAAATGCAATTATGTGAACCCCCATATATGTGGGGTCGGAAATCAATAGTTTACGGGATATTTGGAATTTAAGGTTTTTTACCAAAAAACCAATTTTTTCACACAATTTCTTAAATAAAAAAAAAATTGCTTATTCTTTGGTGTCGATTTGAATTTTAATTCATAGCTAACACTTCTTCCGAAATTTTTTGATAAATCAATGTTCGATCATACTGAGCAATTCAAAATCAATAACAATAACGGTTAATTTTTGAAAAAAAATTACAAAGTCTTGGAATCATGCGGTTTTTCTCAAAAAAATGTATGAAAAAAAGTGTGCGTTTTACTGAAACAACTTGATCGTTTTGTTAGCTTTCTAAAAAGGTATAAATGTTTTAGAAAAAAAATGGAATTACAATGTCAAAAAAGGTTTTTTACTTAGTACGTGATACGTAGAGGCAACATTCTCTTGGAGAAAAATTTTACGATTTTTTTTAGATAACATTATTTATTAATTTAAATCTACACATCTTACTCAGAGTGAGCCCCTAGGTAACACGCAAGCACATTCTTAGTTCATTTGTAGTTACTCTTGAAGTAAAGGTAAAATCTCATTACCTCCGCTGCGTTTATTATGCGCTGCCTTAAGTCTTCTACGTTGTTTACTGGGGTTTGATAAATAAGGTCTTTCATTGTGTCCCCAGACATAAAAATTACATGAGATCGAGTCGGGGCTTCTTGCAGGCTAAGGAGTGGCCTTCCTCTACCAATCCCTAAAATGGTTACGTTGCTGGCCCGACTTGCAACTTATTCGAATAGATGGATTGGTAGAGGACGGCCAATTCATGGTCTGCAAGAAGCCCCGACTTGACTCCATGTAATTTTCATGTCTGGGGACACATGAAAGACCTTGTTTATCAAACCTCAGTAAACGACGTAGAAGACTTAAGGCAGCGCATAATAAACGCAGTGAAGGTAATGAGATTTTACCTTTACTTCAAGAGTAACCAAAAATGAACTAAGAAAGTGCTTACGCGTATGTGTATTAAACCGAGGGGCTCACTCTGAGTAAGATGTGTAGATTTAAAGTAATAAACTGGGCACTACGCCACAGGCACGATGATGCACAAGATGAAACTCACCCTGGATCCCAGCTGCCGAGCGTGCGGAGAGGATGAGGAGACCATGGAGCACATTCTCTGTGACTGTGATGTCTTGGCGGCAAAACGCATGTGCCTCCTCGGTGATGGATATCCAAAACCGGGAGATCTTAGGCTTCTTCCCCTCAATGGTATTGCCTCCTTCATTGACCATGTATTTGAAGGGTGAAGAAAGTAAAAAGTATTGGGGCTAACACAAAAGATCCCACTGGGTCGAAGTGTTGCTGGCTTGCCAGCCCCCACAACAAGATAAGATAAGATAAAGTAATAAATAATGTTATCTAAAAAAAAATCGAAAAATTTTTCTCCAGGAGAATGTTGCCTCTACGTATCACGTACTAAGTAAAAAACCTTTTTTCTCATAGTAATTCCATTTTTTTCTAAAACATTTGTACCTTTTTAGAAAGCTAACTAAACGAGGAAGTTATTTCAGTAAAACGCACACTTTTTTTCATACAATTTTTTTGAGAAATACTTACCGCATGATTTCAAGACTTTGTAATTTTTTTTCAAAAATTTACCGTCATTGTTATTGATTTATTTTGAACTAGCTGTTGCCCGCGACTTCGTCTGCGTGGACATGTGATTTTGTCTCATGTCTCGTCTAAGGGTCATGAAGGTCATGGTCAGAACCAAGTCTAGAAACCCAGGCATGTAACATTAAAATGGCTATTAAGGAATGGGCTGATAAAATACACATGCTAGAATGCTCTGGCTTCTCGGGTCTGCAACATTGCAGGAAATTCATCAGCAATATAACACCACGAATCCCACAGTTCATACTGAACAACAGCAGGAGCAAAGCTCGTGCTATCGTTGGAGCTCTCACCGGGTACTACGCCTCACAGGCATGATAAAGCTCACCCTAGATCCCAGTTGCCGAGCGTGCGGAGAGGAGGAGGAAACCATGGATCATTTATACTGTGTGACTGCGATGTCTTGGTGGCTAAACGTATGTGTCCTGAGACTGAGAGATGGTTATTCAAAACTGGGAGATTACAGGTTTCTTCCCCTGAAAACTATTGCCTCTCTCATTTTCCACGTTTTTCAATGGTGAAGAAAATAAATATTAAGTAGGAGTCAACACGAAAGATAGGTACCATTGGGTTGATGTGTTGCTGGCTTGCCAGCCCCCATAATAGGATAAGAATAGGATAATAGTCATGAACTTGAGCTGAATATTATTATTATTACTATTATTTTCAAGCCACATTTGTTAATCTCTAACCTTCCTTAGCTATTATGTAAGTACTTAGGCACATTACCAAACTGTGGTGTTATAAGGACTTTTTAGATAAGTAGGTACATATCTTTTCATAGATTGTGGTAGATTGATGTTCTATAGTTAAGCTACACAAATCCTCAAGAAATCATAATTGAACCGAAAATCAAACAAAACTAATATTTGGCAAAATTTTCTGCAACAAAATTATTATACCGTAGAATTGGCTCAGATTGGGCTCAAACTACCATTATATTTACATACAAAGATGTATTCAATCAATTTGTAAGCTCCTGCTAGAGTTAAAAATACGCCTAACGATATCTATGAAGATGAAAACGATACTACAATAACTTTAGAAAAGGTTAAAAGAAAGAAAAATATTTGACGACCCGTTTGGTGTAATGGTTACCACGCCGGACTGCCAAACCAGGGTCCTGGGTTCGAATCCCGGTTCGGTCATGGATGTAATATGTTTGTGCCGTTGTTGTATGGTTTCTATAATAAAAAGCCTATACTACTTGCTTCGGATCATTACAATGTATGTGACTGTGAGCGTTATTTATCTAATTATTTTTCAATTCACCGGTAAATTACTTTACAATCAAATCTGGAAGACCTAATTTCTGAGACGCCTTGAGCGTGAGTTACGAGTAAGTGCAAGTATGGTCGAAATGTATGAACTTTGAGATCAGGGATTTAATCAACTAAATTAAGCTCCTGCTAGCTAGGTTTTGGAATAAATAATTTTATTGTTGCACACTTGCTTTTAAAAAACGCCTCACGCCATCTATTAAGATGAAAACGTACTACAATAACTTTAAAAAAGGTTCATAGATTCATAGATTCTTTATTGTACATAAAAACATAGTTAAAAGAAAGAGTATTTTTTTTATATTTGACGACCCGTTTTGTGCAATAGTTACCACGCCGGACTGCCAAACCAGGGTCCTGGGCTCGAATCCCGGTTCGGTCATGGACATTATTATGTTTGTGCCGTTGTTGTAATGTTTCCATAATAAAAAGCCGTGCTTGCTTGGGATCACTACAACGTATGTATTAAAATAAGAAAAAAGCCAAAGAAAACGTACTGTCCTAAAATTGGATCTGATCTAATCTCAGGATATTATTAAGGTCAGCAAATTGCTTCTGTCAAATCCGTTGAAAAATGGATAAAAGTTTAAAAAAAAAATCTCACCCAAGAATCGAACCTCCAACCTCTTGCGCGAAAATCTGACCTTTTTTTTTTTTTTTTTTTTTTTTTTTTTTTTATGTTCGATAGGTAAACATTTGACCCCAATCTCACCTGATGTTGAGTGATGATGAGGCCGAAGATGTAGCATGCTTACCTAGAAAGATGCCTATTCATTCTTGCCTTGAAGAGGCCCAGGTTGTATTGCTCAGGGAACAGGTCCGCAGGCAGTGCGTTCCACTCCTTAGCCGTGCGCATTATAAAAGAAGAAGCAAACTTCTTCGTGCGAATTGCTGGTAGGTCAACGACATAAGGGTGGAAACCCAGCCTGCGTCTCGTCCCCCGCAGATGAAAGGGAGACGGAGGTATTAAATCGTGTAATTCCGTCGCACACTCTCCGAAATGTATCCTATAAAAAACAGATAGACAGGCTACCTTGCGACGATGCTCAAGACTTTGTAGCTTCGCCACAGAGGTTGGATCACCTATGAGCTTCCTGGCACGCCTGTCGATTGAGTCCAACGCGGCCAGCTGGTATTGGGCAGACCCGTCCCAAAGATGGCAGCATGGCATGATTTCCCAACTACGCTACACAGCTCTTGAGAGAAGTGTTGAAAAAAGCAACCACTATTTACTACTGGAATCTACCCAAATACATCTGTCAGCGTCAAGTCGGCGCTAGTGAGCATGATAAAGCATTGGAAATTATCCCACAGACTCCCACAGTACAGTAACCCATTGCTGGGATAAAAAGTATCATATGTGTTAATCTAGAACACATTCTATCTGCATGCCAAATTTCATCTAAATCCGTTCAGCCGTTTAGGCGTGATTGAGCCACAAACACACAAACATCCAAACATCCAAACATCCAAACATCGTCACAAACTTTCGCATTTATAATATTAGTGAGATGAGATGAGATATCTTGTTTGAGTACCTAATGCAGGTAATGTATTATGTCTTTTTTTTAAAGAGAAATTTAGGTATAGTTTGGGAGAGCCGATTCAACTATCATATGGCGACTACTACTTAAGTCAATAGGTATCAGGAAATAAACTATTATCGCTACGTATTACCTTTCGCTGAAGCTTCCGAATTATGCTTTGGTACTTTTAGCAATGTTCGTGACCACCCCGAAAGTAATTACAAACGTAAATTTACATACGTGTACTGTACATGAACGGTCAGAACGGGAAACTTCTCCTCAAAAGGTAGGTAGGTTATATACCGGTCTTAGGCAGAGCCTTTTGGTGTAGAGGTCTAGGGTCCAGACGCCCGGAAGATGGAAGCTAGTTATTAAAGAAAATAGTTTCTAGGATAGTCGACGCTACAGGTAACCAGAAGGCTGGCGCGTACCTCAGTCAGCGAAAACGCGTCACCATCCAAAGAGTATTAAGCATCCTGGGCATCCGTCCAGATTACAGCTATTGATCTTTGATAGGGTTCTGCTATACCTTTCTATCTATAGTTGTTTACCGATCACTAAGATTGGTTTCCTATTTGTACGTTTTTAATATTTACCTTTTTTCGTGTATAATATCTTGTTTGACTACCTATTGTTGCATTATAAAAAGAAAAATTCTGAAAGATAATGGTATTGTAGTTGTAGGTAATTTTATTTAAAAAACGTAAATGAAAAAAAATACATCTAGATTCTAGACCAAGAATCGAACCTTCACCTAATGTATGAAAATCTAACCATTTTCTAAATGTGCTACGCGGCTTCTATGCAAAGCGATGAAAAAAGTAACTTCTATTTACCACTACAATCTATCCAAATACATATGTCAGCACAAGTCAGCGTAGTAAATCATTGTAAATTATTCCCACTTATCCCACAGGAACCCATTACTGGGATAAAAAGTATCCTATATGTTAATCCAGAACACATTCTATCTGCGTGCCAAATTTCATCCAAATCCGTTCAGCCGTTTATGCGTGATTGAAACACAAACATACAACCTTACAACCTCACAAACTTTCACATTTATAATATTAGTGAGATTGCTCAGTATGATCGGACATTGATTTATGAAAAAATCTCGGAAAAAGTGTTAACTATGAATTTAACTTCAAATCGATGCCATAGAATAAGCATATTTTTTTTATTTAAGAAAAAGTGCGAAAAAATGGCGTTTTTGGTAAAAAATCTTAAATTCCAAATATCTCGAAAACTATTAATTTCCGACCCCACATATGGGGATTCACATAATTGCATTTAGGCTGCCCTTTAACGTCCTGAAAGGAATACGTCGAATTACAAATAACCCTGTATAGGTCCCATACATGAATGAAACTTAGCAATACGTGTAGAGTGAAACAAAACTAACAAAAAAAAAAGGAAATTGGTTGTAATCTGTAGAAGTTGGGGGAAAGGTATTTCTCCTTATGATACCTATTTGTACCAAGTGTGTGAAACTCATAATCTTTCTTATTAGGTAGCCCACTCAATCTTCTACGCATTAATTGTGTTTGTTTTAATGAAAATTCACGATAACCGTACAATATTATGATAATGGAATCAAACGATATCACACACACTATCAGTTCAATAAAGCCAAATACGTTCCGTAACGTCCAAAAACTACCTCAGTGATAATATTAGATAAAGTGAAAAAATTGCTGTCATGGTTGCGTTTTGCTACTGCTTTTTGGATGATTTGTCTATTTTACTAGTAATTTCTACTTTTGAACCCGGACTTCTATAGAAGAGGAAGTTTTTTTAAAAAATGCCTTAATTTTTCTGTTTATAATAATTATGACCGCCGTCCTGAAGGGCTTTTAGTTTTTGTAAAAATGGCTGGGTCCAAATTCGCCAAAGTTCTTTGTAATATCACCACAATCTAGTAAGTGCCCTGCCTACATATTGTTATTACAAAAAAATGTACCAAAGGTTTCTGACCACTTTGACCACTTTGACAGTGACGTTTCTTTGTTTACATTTTTTCTCTCTAATTCCTGAATGGACCTGGAGGATTCCTGGAGGATGCTTTTCCACCAGAGCTGTGCTAGGAAACTTGGTTAGGAGGTAAATTGGTGAATTGTAACACGACTGACATGTATACTAACATCAAACTTATTGTGAACAGGTGATGAGCCGTAACCGCACGGTGTCGTCGTCGGCGATAGCGCGCGCCGTCAGCGACGCGGCGGCCGGAGAGTACGCCTCCGCCATAGAGACGCTCGTCACCGCCATATCACTCATCAAGCAGAGCAAGGTTCGTATATCTGTCACACTGGCAGTTTGATCGTTCATTTAGTTATCGGGTCCGTCGGCGAGGCGGCGACCGGAGAGTACGCCTCCGCCATAGAGACGCTCGTCACCGCCATATCACTCATCAAGCAGAGCAAGGTTCGTATATCTGTGACATTACTGGCAGTATGATCGTTCATTTAGTTATCGGGTCCGTCGGCGAGGCGGCGGCCGGAGAGTACGCCTCCGCCATAGAGACGCTTGTCACCGCCATATCACTCATCAAGCAGAGCAAGGTTCGTATATCTGTCACACTGGCAGTTTGATCGTTTATTTAGTTATCGGGTCCGTCAGCGACGCGGCGGCCGGAGAGTACGCCTCCGCCATAGAGACGCTCGTCACCGCCATATCACCTACGAATAAGAATAACTATAGAAGAATAACTCTAAACAAAAGCAACATAATTTTGGCACCCTTTGAAAAATGACATTTTGTATGAGTTTTGGCGGCAAGGTGTAGTTTTTAAGGAACAAATTTCGAACACGGTGTAGTTTTTTTGGGGTCACTTTTTGAGCTTGATTTACATTTCTATACATTCTTATTCGTAGCATATCACTCATCAAGCAGAGCAAGGTTCGTATATCTGTCACACTGGCAGTTTGATCGTTTATTTAGTTATCGGGTCCGTCAGCGACGCGGCGGCTGAAGAGTACGCCTCCGCCATAGAGACGCTCGTCACCGCCATATCACTCATCAAGCAGAGCAAGGTTCGTGTATCTGTCACACTGGCAGTTTGATCGTTCATTTAGTTATCGGGTCCATCAGCGACGCGGCGGCTGGAGAGTACGCCTCCGCCATAGAGACGCTCGTCACCGCCATATCACCTACGAATAAGAATAACTATAGAAGAATAACTCTAAACAAAAGCAACATAATTTTTGGCACCCTTTGAAAAATGACATTTTGTATGAGTTTTGGCGGCAAGGTGTAGTTTTTAAGGAACAAATTTCGAACACGGTGTAGTTTTTTTGGGGTCACTTTTTGAGCTTGATTTACATTTCTATACATTCTTATTCGTAGCATATCACTCATCAAGCAGAGCAAGGTTCGTATATCTGTCACACTGGCAGTTTGATCGTTTATTTAGTTATCGGGTCCGTCAGCGACGCGGCGGCTGAAGAGTACGCCTCCGCCATAGAGACGCTCGTCCCCGCCATATCACTCATCAAGCAGAGCAAGGTTCGTATATCTGTCACACTGGCAGTTTGATCGTTTATTTAGTTATCGGGTCCGTCAGCGACGCGGCGGCTGAAGAGTACGCCTCCGCCATAGAGACGCTCGTCACCGCCATATCACTCATCAAGCAGAGCAAGGTTCGTATATCTGTGACACTGGCAGTATGATCGTTCATTTAGTTATCGGGTCCGTCGGCGAGGCGGCGGCCGGAGAGTACGCCTCCGCCATAGAGATGCTCGTCACCGCCATATCACGCAGAGCTCACGCAATAAGCCAACAAGTTCATTTATTAATTGGCCTGTATGTACGGACACATGAAAATAAAAATTTGTTTCCGAGGTTATTCTCTGGGCAGTGGGCACTCCTCAGAGAATAACTTCGGAAATATAAATTCGTTACATGAACTCTTTGAATATGAGGCTATTAAATTACAAGCAAAACGCTAAATTAAAGTTTAACATAAAATTATACTTTATTGGTGTAGTTTTTTCAATAAATGTCAGCTACAAATCTCACAATACTCTTAACATTATTGGAACACAGGTGGCCCACGACGAAAGATGCAAGATCCTGATCTCGTCGCTGCAGGACACGCTGCACGGCGTGGAGACCAAGTCGTACAACAGCGGCGACAGGTCGCGGCGCTCTCGCTCGCGCGACCGCGACGCGCGCGCGCACCACCGCGCCCCGCGCCGCCGCGACCGCTCCGCCAGCCGCTACCGCGACCGCAGCCGCGACAGAGAGGATAGGGACCGGTGAGTTACATGATTTTTATTACATTACTTTCTTTTTAGGGTGTTACCAGACCGATAATGGATTAGTCGACGCCGATCGATAGTTTCTACCAGGGCCTCTACTCGCACATTCGAACTTCGAAATTGCGAGAACATTTTCGTTCCAATGTCAACTCTATTCCAATGAAGTGCGTACCGAAACAGTGGCGATATAGCGAACATCGGAAGTGCGGGTACAGGGCCAGACCAATCGAGCAACTGTCGATCGATGCCAGCGATCGATGGTAGAATGGATTTGTCGACGTCGATCGATAGTTCCCACCAGACCAATCGATCGATGGTGAAATGGATTAGTCGCCGTCGAGCGAGCTCCGCGCCGACAGCTGATGGAATATAACCAGAGTTAATCGATCAACGTTGACCGATGCCATCGATCGGCAATCGATCGATTGATTAGTCGAACGGTATCCGTCGATCAATTAAAGCTACCAGACCAGACGATCGATGCCGTCGAAAGTGGGGTTTACACGGGTGACTAAAGCCGCACGATTTCTGCCGCGCGGCGAAAATCTACTGTCTAAATGGCAATTCGGCTAGATCGCAAGTGACTAAAGCCGCAAGCCCCAAAGTTGGGTAGCATCCTACTTTGGCCGCGCGGCGACCGACCGCATGCGGCTGGATACTAAAATCGACCGTGAAAATGCTCAGTCGCAGGCGATCGCTTGCTCCAACTGCTGTGTCTCCGCTCAATGCCAGTACGCAGCGCGACTGTGCCGATCGACAAATTGATGCAAAATGAACTAACATAGCACGGGAGGCAGGAGCAACGACTCAGGTTTAAATCTTTTTAGATACAAGATTTTTTCTAGATACAAGTGAAAGTAGTGTACGACGCGACACCTGGACGTGGTTTGCATTCGCATACAGTTAGAATTTATTATTTATGATATGGTTAATAAGATAGAGCCTGTAGGATCCCACTGCAGGGCAAAGGCCTCCTGACACGAATAAGGACCGGCGCACGCCTTGCGATATGCAATGTATGGTCAGGTAATTAAACATAGCATTATTATTATTATAACACTTTATTGTACACACGGACATAATAATACAAAAAGTTGAGAAAACATGTACAAAGGGCGAGCTTATCTCTGAAGAGATTTCTTCCAGCAGACCCGTAAAGAGACAGTTAATAATTACAAGGCAAACTTATTGTGTACAAACACCAAGTATAAATAAATAAATATATTCTATAATATACAACGTTTTAATGAATTAACGCAAAACTAGAAAGTAGTTTGTTTAGAATCGAGAGCAGAATCGAATTATCATGGTTTCAACATAGGTAATTTTTTTCAAAATATTAAATAATTTTTTATAAAAATTTTAAATTTTCTGACCCCAAGGTCAACCCACCGCACGAGGACACTCACCCTACTTACTACCAAAACAAGATTCTTAAAATGTATCCATGAGTACGTTAGCGCTTTCATTCATTGCTGAAATGATAACAAATCATTTTAACCTCAAAACTTAAAATGCGAATAACTTTAAATTTTAACTATCAAAATAATGAAATTATTGTTTCAGTCTAATTATTTTGTTATAAACCTTTGTTTTTGTTTTGCGCCCTGCGCATGCTAATTTATTAACACGTTGTATACCTACAACATACAATATATATCAATATATATAAATATAATTATATTATATAATTTATATATATATATATATATATATATATATATATATATATATATATATACAACGTGTTAATGAATTAACGCAAAACTAGAAAGTAGTTTGTTTAGAATCGAGAGCAGAATCGAATTATCATATTTTCGACATAGGTAATTTTTTTCAAAATATTAAATAATTTTTTTGCAAAATTTAAAATTTACTGAACCCGATGACAACCCACCGCACGGGCACACTCACCCTACTTACTACCAAAACAAGATTATAAAAATGTATCCATGAGTACATTAGCGCTTTCTTTCAGTGCTGAAATGATAACAAATCATTTTTGTCTCAAAACTTAAAATACGAATAACTTTAAATTTTTACTATCAAAATAATGAAATTATTGTAGCAATATAATTATTTTGTTATAAATCAGTTGGGGTGTATGAGGTTTTGCGCTAATTCATTAACACGTTGTATATATATATATATATATATATATATATATATATATATATATAAATATAAATATCACTTAAGGTAGAGAAAGATAGTGCTCTTTCGTTCTCTTTTTAAAAACAGCTATAGTCTTAGAGTCGCGAATGTCGGCGGGGAGTGAGTTCCACAACCGAGCAGCATGGATGGTGAAGGAGTAGGAGTAGAAGTCGGTGGAGTGGGATGGGATACTAAGTTGGGTACGGATGTGGGATCGGCAGGGTTTGTCAGGAGGGCGGGAGAAGGAGAAACAATTATAGCAACTTTTCAGAATACTTAACTAGTGTCATAAAACTTTATTACACTCACGATCGTTTTCCCTTTCAAGGGCATGAGAAACTAAGAAATTTATTTAGTTAACACCACACGGATAAATTGATATAGACAAGATAGCATGTTATGTACAAAATAATATTGCATGCATTCGAATAATATCCCTAAATATGTAAAATCCTTACCTGAAGTGAAAATAAACGCTTGTCACTTGATTGCAGGTATAGGGAACGCTCGAGGGAACGCGATCGTGAGCGCGACCGCGATGCGTAAGTGGACCCTATACCTATAGCTTATAGTCTATTATGCATTATCTATCTAGTCGATGGACGATTTTGGATTTACCTCTTTTTCGTGTTGAATCTTCATGTATCTTTCTTAGATTATCCGTGTGAATAACTTTTATATCTTGCCAGTTCTTCGCGCTAGCTAATGCATAGCATAAGCATTAGGTCGAATTAATAAAAAAATATACAAAAAAATATACATTGACTTATCAACTAATGGACGTCTGGTCTAATACAAAATTCTCGAAAAAAGTGTCCTAGACTAACTTACATAAACGTAAGCTAAGCAGTTGCTAGTAATATAAACCATCTAAAAACATTCAAACAGCTGTCCATTTTGCTTGCATAGTTTTTAGAAATTCTAACAGCGCCGCCGTTCTACTCTTCATACGTTTTGTTACTTTTTTGGTTCTGACACTTTTGAGCGCTGACCCGAGACGTCCAGTAGTTGGCAAGTAAATGGGTATAGCGCTTAACTGAATGGGTTCCTCTGACATCATTATTTCTCCCCCTCCCGTCCCGCTCCGCTACCGCAGGAACCTACTCAGGTTTGACCCACATCTGTCAGCAATTGCATGTCAGGAATCGCACTATTTCGTGCTTCATCCTTTTCTGTCGCTCAGGAGCGTTATTTGTTAGAGCGAGTAAAATACCAGCATCGCCGATTTTGACGCGCGCGATAGCACTCGCGCTCGTTCTAGCAAATGATGTTCCTGAGCGATAGAAAAGGATGGAGCATGAAAAAATGCGATTCCGTGCTGACAGATGGGACTCTTCAGCGCCTAGACCTGTAACACGAAGCTGAAAAAAATATGATAATGGATAGATTAGAATTTTGTATGTTTTTTAGGGCCTGTTTCACCACTTAGCAAGTTTTTGGTAGCTCATCTGACGGATCGTTTGACATATTTTGTATGAAAGATGTCAAATAAGCTGACAAGAACTTACTAAGAAGTGGTGAAGCAGCTAATATACAGGACAGTGTGTATTTCCGATCACAAAGCTCAATAACGTCCAGTTACAAAATGTGTAAGATTGATTACGAACGTGTATTACAAGGCAACGTGTCCATTGTTGCAGGTATTACAGGGATTACCGTGAGCGTGAACGCGACAGGACCAGGTCCAGGGAACGCGAGCGCGCCGAGTACAACAGAGGTCATAGCCGCGATGAGAGGTAATTAATACAGTAATTATACTATAGCCGCAAAGTGATCAAAGTGTAGTTGTCTCTTTCCTCCTCTTTGATCATAGAATGGGATATATCCTACGAATAAGAATGTATAGAAATGTAAATCAAGCTCAAAAAGTGACCCCAAAAAAAGTACACAGTGTTCGAAATTTGTTCCTTAAAAACTACACCTTGCCGCCAAAACTCATACAAAATGTCATTTTTCAAAGGGTGCCAAAAATTATGTTGCTTTTGTTTAGAGTTATTCTTCCATAGTTATTCTTATTCGTAGGATAGATCATATTTGACCACAGCTTTACGGCTGGGCTCGGCGCCCGCCTTACACACGCAATTCACAGTCAAATTATCGAGAGGAAAGCTTTGCATCTGTGTTAAGTAGGCCAGGAAGGTCGCAGCACTGCCGGTGCGGCCTCGTGCTGTCGCATTCCCGCTGTCTTTCTCGCTCTAGCATATGACATTCCTTAGCGACAGAAAAGGATGGAGTGTGAAAATATGTGATTCCGTGCTGCCAGATGAGGCTCAACCCTTACTGCCCACCGGCACACCTTGTATACTTGGCTGTCACTTTATACAAATGAAAAACTGACAGGAATATACAATTTTCTACTAAACTAGCTTTTACCCGCGACTTCGTCCGCATAAATTATATACCAGATTTTAAGTCAGATGATAAGCTAACAAACAAAAAAAGTTTCATCAAAATCGGTTCAGTAGTTTTTGCGTGATACTCGAACAAACAAACACCCAAACAAACAAACAAACAAACTAACAAACAAACTAACAAACAAACAAACAAACAAACAAACAAACAAACAGACAGACAATAAATCCAAAAATTGGTGATTTGGAATCAGGGACATCTAAAAATCATATCGTAATCTTTTTTTTGTAAATATCTTCAATGTACAGACACACTTCTGTTACAGTTTTATAATAGTTTAGATTCCGTCACGCTTCCTACCAAGAGGGAGTGAGGTAAAAATTGATAGGGGCAGGGAGTGTCCGGACTGTATGTAGTACCATACTCTTTCTTATACTGTACCATCGGTACCGGAAGTGACAAGCCGCGAGAAATATGATAAAAATAAATATTTGTTCTTGCAAATCAAACTTGACAAATTTACTGATATTGTTTCTTAAATACCGTTGCATTAGAGAGAGACATTCGAATTTTTTGCGTCAGTTTTTGCTTTCATATTGTTGCAGCTTGCTTGTTATTTTTATTTGACTCCCAAATCCAGTTGGTTTAGACGTTTTTTAAATGATTTTTTGTGGTCTTCAGACCTCGCAAGTCGCCCGTGGAGCCTACCGCGGAGAGCGGCGCGGGAGACGCTAGCGGAACCAAAAGCCGCGCCAGCGCAGCCCCCTACTACGAGGAGAGGTACCGCGAGCGACGCGACCGCGACCCGCCGCCCGCGGACCGCGACCGCGACCGCGAGCGCGACCACCGCCGCGACGCTAGGCATTAAGTGCTACAATACTACTAAACATTTACTACTTGCTACTACTATGGGTTTAGCGATCGTGATTGTGCTGTGGAATGAGTCTAGTGATCTTGAGGGACAACCCTACCACGTAGGGATGAATAAACCGAGGGGTTTTGTGAACTTTTTCTTTGACTTCGTTCCTTCGAAGCCCGGGTAGGCAAATCACCACTGATTTGCATGAATGAGTGGAAGAGATATGTCGCGCTGTAATGATCCCACGATTATAACAGAGTGACATATTTCTTTCACTTTCGCGAGAGAAAAGGCGCGGGATAACATTGTCGCGCACATCATGTTAGGCCCCAGCGGTAGTAGTATGATGCTCGCGATAAGGGTATGTCACGCCTTTTATCTCGTTCGTGCGCAAATAGAAAGAGAACTTAGGTGCGATGGCGCTATATCACGCTGCCATGCTACGGCCGCAGGTCACTAGTGGTTTTGTCAACACCTAGTGTTTTTAGAACGATGTGCGACTCCTTTTGACCTTCCCGGACGTAGTTACTATATCCATGTAGGACACAATGCTATCATTTGCTCCGTGAAAATATTAACAAATATGTCATAGATTTGACACAGAGCCAAATAACTAGTGTCTAAATTAAATCGCTAAACTTATTTAGTACTAAGAGTACCTGTAGATTTCACGTGACTTAAAAATGAATGGATTGAGTTAGTCGCGCTTATTCTGTGTACGATAAAGGTCTGATTGTATCACAACAAATGAGGTACACAAGTGGTGGCAAGTTATAATGAGCCCGGTTTAAAATTAGTCGAGTTTAATCACTGTTTACAAATTGTAACTTACTCGTTTACATTAAGGTTGAGTTTCCTGTGTAGTTTCTATGAAATGACAACAGCGTGGATTCACAGAAAAAATCTTGACTATATCTGTTGCTTACGTTAATAATTCATAGAATGAATGAAATTTATGGCATGTCATGCCCTTAATGACCTCGTATTTTGCGAGTTACCTCCTGTCTTGATTGATAAACCTTTGTTTATTATATTCTTATTGTTAGAAAATAATCAAGTGCATTGATTTTTAAAATATATTCGTGTGTATAAAATGATCAAGTAGAAGATTTATTCACATGGGACTAGATATCATTATCTTTTCGCACCTCGACATTTTTCAGGGTTACCGATCATAGTTTTAACACATTCGCTGCTAGTCTTAATACATTAAAGTCGACGGCTAACACCGCCCGAATGCGACAGAGAATGTAACTCACTACGTTATAAGAGTCGGGAGTTTCATACTAAAAATTGGTTGTGACCGAAATCCAGAATGTTTGAAAAGTGCGCTAAGGGTTGAACCTCATCTGGCATCACCGCATCACATTTTTCCGTCGCTCCATCCTTTTCTGTCACTCAGGAACGTCATTTGCTAGAGCGAGAAAGGCTTAGATGAGGCTCAACCCTTACGCTCAAAGGAATTTAACGGCGTTAGTGCTCGTTTCATATAAAAAAAATTGTTAGATAGTTCCGCGAAATATTGCGATACAAACCGACCCGCCCGGCACGTTCATGCGGGCCACGTTATTGCGGACCTACGAGGTAGGTCGTCAGCAGCGAATGAGTTCAACATGAAAGCCCATTTGCCTATGCTTCCGATTTGATAGTCAGCTGGTATATCGTAATACAAGCCACGTCCGACTTATAAAAACTAAGCCCAACCTAAAAACTAGAAGGGTTTTCGACAATTGGGCATCGAATGCCCATAATGGCCCATATGTGTACCTATGATTTGTAACCATAAAAAATGCTGTAGTTCGACGACAAGACGAGAAGAGGTCGAATCATCAAAACATGAAATGAGAAAGCTAACATTCCATCATTTAACAAAGCTTTTTCTCTACATTTATTCATCTGACCTTCAAAAAGTTTTGTATCTAAACTATTATAAAAACAAAGTTGTAAATCTGTCTTCTTATTGTGGTTAGAATTGTGTGCAATAGGGAGATCGATTAGATATTAGGTGTAGGTTTAAGATATTTGTATGGATTTGTTCCATACTAACTAGAATATGACACTGATTTTAGTATTTAATTTGCGTAAATAAATTGATGTATAAAGTTTAACTGTTGTTTTTTGCCTTTGGCGATCAAGTATGGTTGACCAGAATCTCATGGCACAAAAAAAAAGTTAAAAAAAAAAATTGATTTTTCACATGGCAATGTCAAACTGTCATCATGTAAGGCCCTTTATAAACTGCAACTTTTTACAGCGATAAAAACGCGCGTATTTTAATGGGTGTATTTAAGAGCGTTTGAAAGCCCAATACACGCACGTTGTAGCGAAGCAAACGCGCGGGGGCATTGCGAACGTTTTTCTTCGTGGCTGTATAGCGTTTCAGAAGTGCTGCAAATAGTCGCAGTGTGTAAAGGGCCCTAATCTAATTACCCCAGTGTTGCTTACTCTAAAACTTGATTTCCTTATTTGCCATGAGATTCTGGTCGACCTATACCTATCTAAGCGACACACTATACGGAATGTACGCGACGGAAATTCCTCCCGGTTACGCTCACAATGCTTTTTTAGTTACCTATGACACATTGGTATAGGAAACGACACATTATCCGCGGCGGAATGGTGTGTCATCAGCCGAATACGTCGGAACGGAAAATCAGCCGCCGAAATTCCGCCGCGGAAGTTCCGCATAGTGTGTCTGCGCACTATGGTATGAAGCCGCTTTTGTGATTTTGAGCCGGCGCCGGCGCGGCGGCGGCGGCGGCACGAATAAAACCCGGCAAAGCGGAGCGCAGAGCATTTTTCACTGCTACAAACCAATTCAAACAATTATCGACTTTGCTTGTGTTAAAATAACATCGAATTAACACACAACTTACGCCTATGCTTTCAGGCAATAGTAGTCATGTTAAGAGGGCTATCGGATTCCAGTGGCGCCCTCATCACATTAATAAAGATTTCTCAATAAAGAAAGCCTAAATTAAAAAGTGCTCAATTGACAAACTACAAAAGCCTTCAAGCCATTGTTATACAATACTTTTATAGGTTCTAAACATTCCACTTTTAGACAGTTTCGAATAAAAACAAAAGCGGCCGTTTTTATCCTTTTTTCAATATGTGTATGTTTAAAAGTATTCTATGAATAGCTTGAAGGCTTTTGTAGTTTGTCAATTGAACACTTTTTTAATTTAGGCTTTCTTTATTGAGAAATCTTTATTAATGTGATGAGTGCGCCACTGGACTCCAATAGCCCTCTTAATTGATTTTCATAGTTATTTCAACACAAGCAAATTCGATAATGGTATGTCAGTGAAAAATGTCCTGCGCTGCGCTTCGCCAGGTGTGCGCCGGCCTTTTCCGTGCCCTATATTTTATTTGAGACGAAACAGAAAGAACGAATGTACATTTTATGGAATGTATGGTAAGTTCTAAATACCCAAAAAAAAAAGAAATAAAACCGGTCAAGTGCGAATCCGGCTACTCGCGCACCGAGAGTTCCGTACCACACAACATAATTACAATAAAGTTTTGTTTTCTCCAGGACCTTTAGCGCGAGACCGACTAACACTTGGCCGGTTTTAACTATTTGTTTTTATACTGTAGAGTTTGCTTTATAATCATACCAAGTTTGACGCTTGTATGTATTACCGTTTTGACGATAGAGCGAGAAGAAAAAACGTTGAAATAACTAGTTTCTTGTATTGTTTTTTACTTTTTGACATTTTTATTATTTGTTAGCAAATCGGTCGTCACATTCTGTGAAAATATCTACCGTCTAGCTATTACGGTACAAAAATTACATCCTAAATAGGTAGGATAGTACAGACGGATGGACGGGCGGGGCGGACGGACGGACTGGCAGCGTAGGCTTATGATTATGAATCATCATCATCATTTTCACCATTGGGTTTGGAACTCTAAAGATACCCCACAAAAAATAATCTCACCATTAGATTGACTATTATTGGAATACCTACAGATATCAAAGATGAGTTTAACCACAGAGTACTATAATTACTGAGATTGAGTCTAGGCAGCGTTCGAGGAAGCGACCGAGAAATTAATGTCCGTCCTAGTCCATCCTAGAAATTCTAACGTCTATCGTACGTCAAATTCACTGAGCGTCTATTCTTAGATCTGTACGTTCAATTTGCTGGACTAAATTAAAACCGCTTTACGCCAAATCGGTCTCCATATAGACGAGAGCAATGAATACGGGTCACCAACAATATAAACCTTAATATTAGGGATGCAACGATTACGAAGCGGTGCATCGTTTTTTTTTTTTTTTTTTTTTTTATGTGTGATAGGTAAGCATTTGACCCTAATCTCACCTGATGTTGAGTGATGATGAGGCCGAAGATGTAGCATGCTTACCTAGAAAGATGCCTATTCACTCTCGCCTTGAAGAGGCCCAGGTTGTATTGCTCAGGGAACAGGTCCGCAGGCAGGGCATTCCACTCCTTAGCCGTGCGCATTATAAAAAAAGAAGCAAACTTCTTCGTGCGAATTGCTGGTAAGTCAACGACATAAGGGTGAAAACCCAGCCTGCGTCTCGTCCCCCGCAGATGAAAGGGAGACGGTGGTATCAGATCGTGTAATTCAGTCGCACACTCTCTGAAATGTATCCTATAAAAAACAGACAGACAGGCTACCTTGCGACGATGCTCAAGACTTTGTAGCTTCGCCACCGCGGTTGGATCACCTATGAGCGTCCTGGCACGCCTGTCGATTGAGTCCAGCGCGGTCAGCTGGGTCAGCTGGTATTGGGCAGACCCGTCCCAGAGATGACAGCAGTACTCCATACACGATCGGACTTGTGCTTGATAAAGTTGTTTTGCATCTGTAATCGTAAAAATCACGATTAATAACGATGCAATGCACCGTAGTAAGAATCGTACGATTAATGATAATGATAAAATGAATTAAAAACGTCAATCAGATTGCATTTGTTCACAAATACCAGACCTGAATACTAGATTCCAGAACCGAAAAACAACTTTAGAAACATCGGGTCTTTCGCTGCCATTTTAGCTCATTTTGAGCAAAATCTGACTTCTTTTTGGTCAGATTTGAGTCACTTTTTTTTATTCTACTGATGTCTTTGATTTGATTTTCGGTTTGAAGTATTACATACATTTTCGTTCTCGCGATATCTCATCCACATTAATTTCAAAAGTTTAATCTCCCACGTAAATCGGACGAGATATCGCTTTATTAACGAGATTATACCTCAGAATCATATTCAATATCGTGTTTTTCAAAGCAAATTAGCCTCCACGCCTCAACAAATCAGAATCCTGGTATAGTGTACCTTTGACTTCGACACACTTCGATCTCAAATTAGTAGTTAAAAGTTACAAAATCTTGGAATTTAAAAACATATCTTTTTAATGATTTAACTTTCATTGGAATGCAAAGAAACACTATGAGAATTCATTCTGAGGATAATCTCCACTAAATTTGTTTAAATAATCGTAATAAAATAAATAAAATAAATAAATATCTTGGACAGTGTCACACAAATGCATAAAATGCATCGGTTATCGTAATAAATAACGATTAATATCGTAATCGTAATCGTAATGGCCGAATCGTTGCATCCCTACTTAATATCTCGGAAACTAAAAGTGATAACTTATTCAAATAAAAATTATTTTATAGACAATTTAATACTACTACATAAATTAATACATTTTCTGTAAAGTAATGCCAAAAAAAGGCTATAAACTAAACAAATTATTTTTTGAAAATTTTTCTACAACATTTATTATTAATGTTACTCCTCGCACACACTAAAATGTGGGGAAATTTTATATCTGTGACAAAACATTGTTATTTTCAGTTTTTGTTCTGCGTTAGAATTGACAAGTACCTACTTATAAATAATGTATTTTAATAAGTTAAACAAATGAAAACTAAACTAATTTAAGTTCTGTTCTATTCCATTCTACCTTCTGACGTTGAAGATTTCTAATCTCACACACAAAAGTAAAGTAAGGTAATAAAGAAAAATGCCGAGTCAATTGTATCCCTAAATGAAGACAGAGGTTACAGCTAGCTTTGAATGCGTCTTAAAATCCAGACCATGCCAGCATCACAGTATAAGAAAGAGTATCTTAGCATTTGGTCTACACTAGGTCCGACCTAGTGTAGACCAAATGCTTAGAATTTGTTGACCTAGTAGGTCGAACCGCTAGGTAAAAATTATTGAAAGCCCATCCTATTTTTACTGTGAGCTATAAGCCTTGTTATTAAACTAAACTTTGCGCTAAAAGGTTTGATAACTTACCGGGCAGGCGTGATAAAAAAAGTCTTAGAATTTCATCTCCAAACTTATTTTACTTTCTCGCAGGTAAAAAAAACCAATTTATTACACAGAAGTACACGCGGCTCGTTCGAGACGGTCGACAGGACTGCATTTGGAAAAACTAGGTACATTTAGTTATTTACAATGAAAATTGAAAATTTTACAAGCGAAGCGTCGGAGGCGCGTTGTTTGCGGAGAGGTATGCACACTCAATCATGAGGGTTTGGGTTCGAAATTTCGAATCCGCACCTACAACATGCCATGTACAGCACCCAGCAAACAACTTGAAAAATGGGTGGTATGCGTGGACAAGGTGTTTCTCGAGATGTTTGCCGGCCATTGTACCAATGAGTTTATTTACCCAAATACCGACTGCTCTCAAACTGTGAGGGAAAGGGAAACCACCGTGAGGAAACCTGCATACGCTGAAGAGTAAATTCTGATGCGTAGGTAATTTCACCCTGTAGATGTATAGTGAACATGAAAGCATTGAAAACTTCATACTTCATCTAAAGTTAACAATAAAATTACCTATTAGTTTTTTTTTTTTTTTTTTTTTTTTTGAAAGACAGATACTTTTAATGTTGACTCTTGTTGACTGTTGTACCTTGTAGCCCATTCATTTTACGGTTTTAGCCATCAGTTCATGTTTCGGCATAGTATTTAAGAGTCAATACAGGGTGTACAATAAAATGGGACAGCTACTTAAAGGGGTGCTTCAGACCATCAAACTGAACAACTTTCTCTATGGGACCAATATCGAAATCGCGAAAAAAAAATCTGCTGTCCCATACATTTCAGTCGAGTTATGTTTGCAGTTTTGTATGGGAGAGCGGATTTTTTTTTCGCGATTTCGATATTGGTCCCATAGAGAAAGTTGTTCAGTTTGATAATCTGAAGCACCCCTTTGAGTAGCTGTTCCATTTTATTGTACACCCTGTATATGGGCTTAGAAATGTACTAAACTTAAAAATATATTACGTCAGCAACAGCCCCAAATTTAAAATTTAGCATTTATCTCGTTATAAAAAACCAGATGGAAATTTTTTTTTTGCACACTTTTTAGGCTTTACCATTATACACACTTCAAAGCTTCAAACATGGTGTTAATAATTTTGTCTACTTAGAAGGCTTTGAGAAATACGTTAGTATTTCCTAATGAATACCTCATTTTTAAAATTTCTGTGCTTATTTCATTGCTTAAAAATAATGTATATTGTTAAATCTAATTAAAATGAGTGCATTTAGTTAAAAGCCTTCTGGGAGATACAATTTTGATTTCTATGTTGAGCTGCGATTTTTTTTTTAAATATGTTTTCAGATAGTCCTTTTGTCACTAAATGGAGCCGGTTAAAGTTTAAAAGTCCCACTGATAATTACGTCCCATCCCTCCTAACAAAACTCCGCAAAATGACTGGGTACTTCTACTCGAATGTAAAAAGTATGTGAAAATATTGAAGCATTGTAAAGTATTTATAGCAAGTTGGTTATACCTACTTAATTGATTATTTTGTGGAGAGAAAATGTGATAAGATAATAAAATAATGTTTACCTATGTTCTAACATTGGAAAACACTGGAATCGGCCCTGGAATGGGTCTAACTACCTAAACTTCGAATTGTTGCCGCAAGTTGTTGAACTGAACACTTTGAACTTAGTTATAATTATAAGGGTTGAAAGTAAAAATCCAATTAAGAAGGTAGGTACTGCGGAGATGAGAGAGAACTTCATATATTTTTCATAGATTATGATCAAGGTATCTAATGCTTTTATTAACTCTTCCTTTTAAGAGACCAGACCCTCTCGGCTGCCTGCTGGGAAAACTGACGAGGGAGACAATTACGTCTAATGGATTGGATGGTCGCAGGTGGACTCTCACTAATAATATAGCGAATGTTTGAATTGGTGATTACTATATCATGCTGTTCACGCCTTATCTTCTTTCTTATCGTGTGGGCAGAGCCCAGTTCGCGCCAAAACGGCTGGATGGATTTTGATACATGCAAAGCATGTAGGTACCTACAGGGTGTAACAAAACACCCTAGTAATACTTAAGGGTGTGATTCAGACCATCAAACTGAACAACTTTCACTATGGAGCCAACATCGAAATCGCGAAAAAAAAATCCTCTCTTTCATACAAAACTGCAGTACCGTCTCGACTCTAATGGATGGGACGGCAGATTTTTTTCTCGACGTTGGCTCCATAGTGAAAGTTGTTCAGTTTGATTATCTGAAGCACCCCCTTAAGTATTACTAGGGTGTTTTGTTACGTATTGCTCTTGATCGATTTCGGCCTCGGCGACTACTTCAACTCCGTTGTCGGCGTTGTCGAGCTTTCGTTTTCGTGTGGCTAACATAGACAATTTTTTTGGAGAATGGATAAGATCCACGCACATAGCGGGCACGTGAGCACGTCGTTCTCATAGTGATCTGGTATAGCCGCTGGTGGTCGGGCTTTCAATTCATCATGTTTGGCATCTAGTTGTGATCGCTTACTCGCTTCAAAACAAAAGCAAGCGCCTAACTTTGCGTATAAAGTAGGTGTAGACAAATGGACAGACAGAATAGATAAACACGATATGGTTTGCAACATTTAATAACATTGTCTGTTGAGACGAAAACTACTGCGCTAGTAATACGATAACCTTTGGTCTAATGATAAAATATCCCTCTCGTCAGCATAGTGTCTGTCATGCGATATAGATTATGCTGACTCGAAAGAATCGGAAATCGTAATGAATACTTGGTTATCAAAATTATTGCCGTTTGCTTCCACATCGAGACAACATGTCTCTCTTAATAGGATCATGTATAACTGTACTTACTATATTATTAACGGCGTACGTTGCTCTACAAAGAAAATATAACTATTGGAAGAAAAAGAAAGTGCCGCATTTAAAACCTACGCTAATCTTAGGAAATTATGGCGGTTATTTAAGGATGAAAGAAATACCAGGGCGCGTGTCCCAGAAGTTGTGCCAAGCATTTCCGAAGGAGCCTTACGTCGGAGCTTACTACGGCACTGAACCTGTTCTTATCGTCCAAGATCCCGAACTCCTCAAGCTGATCACCACCAGGGACTTTTACTACTTCAACAGCAGAGAAGTTATGGATCACACGTATAAGGAAACTCTAGGTGCGAGCTTATTTTCAGCTTATGGAGAAAAATGGAAGGCGATCAGGCAATACATGACGCCGCTGTTTACTTCAGCTAAAATGAGGAACATGTATTATCTAACCCAGAAATGTTCCTAGGTCTTCGAAGATATGCTTGATCGGGAGTTCAAGATGAAGAAAGAGCATGAGATAAGGTCGATTTTGGCTGGATATACGATGGATTGCCTCTGCTCTTGCGGCTTTGGCTTCGATGCCAACACGATGGCAGAAGATGTTGAAAATAATCCTTTTCATAAGATCGGTAATGAAATATTTATCGTATCAAGCATAAGAACATTGTTGTTATATGGACGAGCCATCTGCCCTTCAATATTTTACGGCGTTGGCTTAAGAAAATTCCCTAAAGCAATAAGCGATTTTTTCAACAAATTAATGAAAATGAAAATGAAAAATATTTTTATTTCAACATGCATAACAGACTAAGATAACAGAACAGGAAATGATACAATTAGAATTAAAATCTAATGTGTCCGGATCTTAACTATGCATGCTGGCATGATATATTTATAGGCTTCGCTAGGTTAACATTGGTCCCCTCACAAGGCAAGCCTGGAAATTGGGGTCCCAGAAAATTTAAAAACATTACAAGTACACAGGTTTCCTCGAAATAACAGCTTCGGGTCTAAATAAACATTGTAAGAATTGGTAGTGTACCTATAGTGACCAATCTGAATGATTGGACATCTAACAGGTAAAAGACTATAGACTTAAATAATTATTATAATTTATAATACAAAGTAAAGTTTATGATATATAAATATAAGATAATTTATAAACAATTTACATAAATAAAATAGGTAGGTAATACTAATATTTAATAAATAAATATTTGTTCTATTATTTTCACCGTTCATACTGCTAAAAAATTGATTTAATTAATGATTCTGTCTGCTCGTACGATAGGCCAGTTAACCACACATGTATTTTACGTTTCGCTTCTGATGTTGAGCATTTTTTGATATCGCATGCTTTGATGACGTTGTTATAGATGTACTTCGAAATGAAAGGCTTAAAACGTCTTGCAAAAGTAGTACGGGTAATGGGTATAGGGATTCTGAACAATCTCTTTTTAATCAGATCGCAGTAGTCCAAACGCTGAAGGACGGTTTTGTGTTCAGCTAGGGATATCTTGTGAATATACAATTTACGAACACTTAAAACACCCGCCTCAATATACAGGTCAGCTGTGGAAAAGCGGCGTGGCTTTTTAAGCATAGTTTTTAACACGGAGCGTTGCGCTACTTCCAGCTGTTTCATGTGTATTTTTGCATCTTAATGACTGGCATCTTCGAGAGACGTAAATATACTCGGACTAAAAGAAACGATTTCGTCGACCTAATTTTGGGATGGACAGAGGCAAAATATTTGACGACAGACGATTTTGCTGCCAAGAATATAAAGAAGATGATAAAGGTGAAAATAGATGACCAGTTATTAGTAGCGCAGTGCTTCATTTTCTTCTTAGCCGGTTTCGAGACATCAGCAAATACGATGAGCTTCACTCTCTATGAACTGGCCAAGCACCCGGAAGCTCTGAAGCGTGCTATCCAAGAAGTGGACGAATACCTGCTGAGGAATAACAATGATATAGGCTACAACTGTGTTACGGAGCTGCCTTACCTCGAGGCGTGTCTTGACGAAGCTCTTCGCCTATACCCAGTCTTGAGTAACCTGACCCGTGAAGTAGTGGAAGACTATACACTGCCTACAGGCTTGCGATTGGAGAAAGGCCTTCGCATCCACATTCCCGTGTACCATTTGCACCACAACCCGGAATACTTCCCAGATCCGGAGCAATACCGTCCGGAGAGGTTTCTTCCTGAAGAGAAGAAAAATATTAAGTTGTGTACTATCGGTTTAAAATAACAATGTGCATGACCTCGCCTGCAAATGTGAAGTCACTCAATCACACGAACTTCACTCGAGTCATTCAAATGATTATTTCCTTTACATAGAGTCTATATTCCTTTACAACTGAGTGAAGTTATCGAACGGCCCTTCAAGGTCATGCACATTGTTATTTTAAACTGATAGTACTTATATGCCGTTTGGAGAGGGACAAAGGATCTGCATAGGTTAGTGCAGTTCTCTATCAGTTGCATTGACTCTATGTACTAGACTTCCGATGGTCTACGAATTTGAATAGGTGAATTTGTATCGAATGCCTTAAAACTATTGACAAGTTTGTATGAAAACCTAAGGGTGCGTCCACATCTGACGAACGCGCCGCGAATGCGCAGCTCGCGCGCCGCTCGCGAACGGCGCGCGAGCGGCGCGCGAACGGCGCGCGAACGGCGCGCGAACGGCGCGCGAACTGCGCAGTAGCGACACACAAGGAAAAAATGCACCCGTGCAGCTCGCGCGCTGTTCGCGAGCGGCGCGCGAGCTGCGCATTCGCGGTGCGTTCGCCAGATGTGGACGCACCCTTAAGTTCCATTAATAGTTAACAATAATCGTTTCATCATCATCAGCTTCTATCGTCCCTACTTCTGGGGCAGCAGTCTACCCTCATCGTGAAGGTGCATGTGCGTTAGTCCACCACCCGTGGTCAATCTGTGTGGTTGAATATATTTAAAGGGGTGGATTAGATTAGCTCATTAGACCATCAAACTGAACAACTTTTATGTTGGAGACAACGTCGAAAAAATAGCTGTCACATATATTTGAGTCTGCTCGACTCAAATTGCTCATATGAGACAACAGTTTTTTAGGGTTCCGTACCCAAAGGGTGAAAACGGGACCCTATTACTAAGCCTACGTTGTCCGTCCGTCCGTCCGTCCGTCCGTCCGTCTGTCCGTCTGTCCGTCCGTCCGTCCGTCTGTCCTACATATTTAGGTCTGTAACTTTTGAACCGTAATAGCTAGATAGTTGAAATTTTCTCAGATTATGCGTTATTGCGGCGGATTTGTTAACAAATAATAAAAATGTCAAAAACTTAAAAATAAAGGGGGGTTCTCAACAAGAAACTAGTTTTTATCAACTTTTTTTCTTCGCGCTCTATCGTTAAAACGGTAATACATACAAGCGTCAAACTTAGTGTGATTATAGAGCAAACTCTACAAAATAACAACAAATACTAAAAACCGGCCAAGTGTGAGTCGGTCTCGTGCTAAAAGTCCCGGACAAAAAAAGTTTTTTTTCTAAGTTAATAATGTTGTGTTCTGTGGTGGTGTGGTACGGAACCCTCGGTGCGCGAGTAGCCCGACTCACACTTGACCAGTTTTATTTCTTGATATTGGTTCAATAGTGAAAGTTGTTCAGTTTGATGGTCTAAACCTCCCCTTTAAATATTACCAAGGTATTTTGTTACACCCTGTATATACAAAATACTTTCTTCCATTGCAGCTGTCTGTGGCCGATATTTTATAAAAGAACCTTTCATTAACTTGTAACATAAAATTTTCCCATTCGTAAGAAAGGATAATATGATTTGACGCTATGGCAAATAAGTAGGTAGAGGTAGGATTCACTGTTTGCTAGCCATTGATAATTTAATTTACACTTTTTTTGCCTGCAGGAAAGAGATTTGCGAAAATGCAAACATTAACGGGACTGGTCACACTGCTGAAGAAATACCGGGTGGAATTGGCTGAGGGGATGCCTCGAGAAATAGAGTTCGAACCTAGATGTTTAGTTACTATTTCTAAAAGAGGTATTAAATTGAGACTTGTGGAGAGAGAGGGATGGACACATAGATTGTTTACAAGACAGCATGCAACAGATGCGACAAAACTCAAAAAGTAAATAATAATATTGCAGCCGATGAAATTTTACGTTAGCATCTATAAGAATATCAATTTGTTTTATCGAAGTCGCTGTCAAGCCTGTACGATTCGAGACTGAGCTTGCAGTAATTTTTTGGCTAGCCTAGACACCGACTACAATAAAACAAATTAATATTCTTATAGCTATAACCTAAAATTGCTATAACCTAAAATTCATCGGCTGCAATATTATTTTTTACTTTTTGAGTTTTGAAGTCGGTTTTAATTTTTTGTAAAAAAATTTTATTTCATAATTTTTAGTGGTGAAATACGTTAGTTGAATTCTGATATCAGCACACACAAAGGGTACATCGATACGAAGCAAACGTTTCAATCGCCGATGATTTGCTGTCAACTTTGAGGAGTTCTGTTGTGTAGCTCCGAAGTGCGTTATCAAATCTTCACCGAATTGAAATGGGACCACCTCGGGAGTATAACCTTTCCAATAAAAAAAGAATTATCGAAATCGTACTACTGTGTAGAAAGTTATACATTAAAGAAAAACATAATATGCGTGTCGAATTGAGAGCCTCCTCCAAGGGCGGATCCAGGATTTCATAGTGGGGGGGGCCCTCGACCGACTCAGGCCACGTATTAAGATATAAAAAAATTAAGTTAGAGACACAGACCCGAGACGTCTTGTACACATACATAGAAAACTAAAACAATCAGTCCCGGATCTACAATTTTTCCGAGGCGGGGCAAAAACATGAGATTGGCGCCGGGCCCGGGCCTCCTCTACAAGAGTGTAGCAATAATTTATTCTTAGGGAGGCCAGGTCCAGGTTGAGTGATTGTAATAAAACGTTTAACATAGAGCGAGCGAAGCGAGTTCGAGATTTTACTGCAATATGATTAGGTCGAGTCAGAAAAACACAATATGATCGAATTCTGCGATAGGTAATTTCAATACAACAAAAAAACCAAGAGCGAGCGAAGCGAGCTCGATATTTCACTGAAATATAATGAGATGACTGCAATAAGACCTAAAACCAAGAGCGAGCGAAGCGAGCTCGAGATTTCACTGAAATAATAATGAGATGACTGCAATAAGATCTAAAAGCAAGAGCGAGCGAAGCGAGCTCGAGATTTCACTGCAATATAATGAGACGACTGCAATACGATCTTAAACTGAGAGCGAGCGAAGCAAGCTCAGATTTCGTCACTGCAATATAATGAGATGACTGCAATGAGACCTAAAACCAAGAGCGAGCGAAGCGAGCTCGAGATTTTACTGCAATATGATTAGGTCGAGTCAGAAATTCGCAATATTATGATCGAATTCTGCGATAGGTAATTTCAATACAACAAAAAAACCAAGAGCGAGCTAAGCGAGCTCGATATTTCACTGAAATATAATGAGATGACTGCAATAAGATCTAAAAGCAAGAGCGAGCGAAGCGAGCTCGATATTTCACTGAAATATAATGAGATGACTGCAATAAGATCTAAAAGCAAGAGCGAGCGAAGCGAGCTCGATATTTCACTGAAATATAATGAGATGACTGCAATAAGATCTAAAAACAAAAGCGAGCGAAGCGAGCTCGAGATTTCACTCCAATAATAATGAGACGACTGCAATACGATCTTAAACCGAGAGCGAGCGAAGCAAGCTCAGCTTTCGTCACTACAATATAATGAGATGACTGCAATGAGATCTAAAACCAAGAGCGAGCGAAGCGAGCTCGAGATTTTACTGCAATATGATTAGGTCGATTCAGAAATTCGCAATGTCGTCGAATTCTGCGATAGGTAATTTCAATACAACAAAAAACCAAGAGCGAGCGAAGCGAGCTCGATATTTCTCTGAAATATAATGAGAAGACTGCAATAAGATCTAAAACCAAGAGTGTGCGAAGCGAACTCGAGATTTCACTGCAATATATTGGGATGACTGCAATACGATCTTAAACCAAGAGCGAGCGAAACAAGCTCGAGATTTCGTCACTGCAATATAATGAGATGTCTGAAATCAGGAGCGAACGAAGCGAGCACGAGATTTTTTTTGCAAAATTCTCAAGTCGATGCAATATTTTTTTCCCATCTTGATTTTGGCGCCCCCTAAACTTGCCGCCAGGGGCGTGTTCCCCGGTTTGCTGTTAAATCTTTAGGATTATATTATGTGTATAATCCTAAAGATTTCTGACCACAGCCTTGTTTGAATTATAGTACCTACACAGGTACAATAATTAAAACAGAAACATAGAGCGAGCGAAGCGAGCTCTAATTTTCTCCGCTCTACGAATTGGTTATGGACTAGTAAAGTGCCGTCATTACTCAGCTTCGAAATTCAATGCAATCCGCAGAGGTCCGTGGGGGGGGCCATGGCCCCCTGGGCCCCCCCCCCTGGATCCGCCCTTGGCCTCCTCCGTTTTTTGTTTTTCTTTTTGTCGGTTAAAAACAAATTAACCTCGGTACCCGGCTAAACGAGAGAAATAGATAACAAGGTGGCTCCTCAAGAAGCCGGCGGTGACCAAACGGTTAAAAATGTATTGGAAACTTGAGCAGGAAGTAAATGTAGAAGTAACAGTGAAATATTTTTTGATCATCTTTGACTCATGTTTGTCACGGATTCTTGCAAAAAAACAATAAAATCCACTATTGTGTTTGGAATGTATGACCTAGTGGCAACCCAAACACAATAGAGTTTTT
Source organism: Agonopterix subpropinquella (assembly GCA_922987775.1). Taxonomy (NCBI): domain Eukaryota; kingdom Metazoa; phylum Arthropoda; class Insecta; order Lepidoptera; family Depressariidae; genus Agonopterix; species Agonopterix subpropinquella. The sequence goes on along the minus strand of OV277709.1, from coordinate 14,793,244 downwards.
TAACCAGTGTCTAGGTAGGCAGGCACGTATCCAGGGGAGGATGGTGGGGATTGGTGGAATTTAAAGAAAATCTGACAAAACATATTACAAACTTTACTAGTTTGAGGACCATGAGTAAATTGTAATACTGAACAACATGGAACAACATTTTTACTGTCAGCAAGTGTGTTATTATTAGCAATCTAAACTTTTGTAAAAATGTTGAATAAATATATTTGTATTTGTATTTGTATTTGTATTGGTTTCAAGATTGTGTTAAAACCATATTTTTAGGGTTCCGAAGTCAACAAGGAACCCTTATAGTTTCGCCATGTCCGTCCGTCTGTCCGTCCGTCCGTCCGTCCGTCCGTCTGTCCGCGGCTTAGCTCAGAGACGCTTAGTACTGGAAAGCTATAATTTGGCATGGGTATACATATTAATCACGCCGACAAAGTGGTAAAATAAAATCTTGAAAAATATTTTTTTAGGTACCTACCTCCCCTACACGTGAATTGGGGATGACTTTTTTTTTCTCGTCTATCCCATGTTGTGGGATATCGTTGGATAGGTCTTTTAAAAATATTATGGGTTTGGCAGAACGATTTTTCGATTTAGGGATCCGTTAGCGAAATATTAAGCTTTAAAGCGAAAATTTTGGTTAGAGTCAAGTGTCCCCCCCTCTCCCAGCTCAACGGTTGTAGTTGGAGATGTGAAAAAATTCATGGCAATAGCATATTTAACGAATTTAAAAGGAAAACTATCACCGCTAAGTAGGCTTTACAAGTTTACGAGTAATGGTCCATCAACTTATAAAATGTACTTTTTAGACTTTATTAGCCGTTAAACCGTAGTATAAAGCAAAAAGCCTCCTTCTAAGTCCATTATTATATTGTGACGGGCAACTACGGAACCCTATCCTGCGCGTGGTCCGACAAGCACTTGGCCAGTTATTTTAATTTAATTACTGAAATGTTTAAGACAAGAGCTAGCTTCGTTTTGATAAGAATAAAAAATCTGAGCTTTCTTTTTCCATTCCCGTCTTTGTGTCTACGTCGTTCATATTATTGTTGGCTGGATTTCAAATAAAATTAAACATTCATAGTTTGTTCTAAGTTCATAACATTATACTAAAAGTTGTGCATTTGTTAAATAGTAAACAACAGCTTTTGCATATTTATTCGATTATTTGTAAATATACTTAGGGCATTGACTGTCTCTAGTCCAACGCTTCTAGGACTGAGGCAGAGAAAAGAGATATACAGTACAGGAACTTCATGCAAGCGCTCGAAGCGGCAGTCCAGTATTAGCTTTGTTCACGACACTAGCGCGGCGTAGCGCATGAACTATGTCGGCCAGCCGTGAATTATCAACACTATTATAGTACTGTGTTTGTTCGAGGATTCTGCCCAAACTACTGGACCGATTTTGATAAAACTTTTTACATTATTAGTGTTAAAAGCTTAGTATTTTATTCCGGTACGATGACGGGAGCGGATTCGGACGAAGCCCCGCACAAAATCTAATTTTTATCGGAATTCCCATACAAACTTTTACCTCAGTTTTAACACCTTTGGGGGTTTAAAATGCGACAAACCTTTTTTAAGTGAGCATCTAGATGCCAATAGAAACATCCATGCCAAATTTTAAGTTAGCAGTCTTGACAGTTTTGGAGATTTCGTGTTAAGTTAGTGTGCGGATTTGCATAGAATCAAGCAAATCTGACACAGCTTCACCGTCAGTAGTTCAAATATCTGCCACAGCGTGCGCTGCGATCGACTTGACAGTTCCCAACACCCACATCGCACATAGCCAATATACTGTGGCACCGTTGCGTTGCTTGTACCCCGAAGCAATTTTTTTTTTCGAAATGACCAATACAGCATTGCTAAGGGAGCAGTTACTGCTTATTACTGTGGACTATGTGGGGACCACACTGGGGACGGCGAAGAGCCCTGGTAGATCTACCGAACCAGTGAATGAACTTAAGCAACCTGCCCAAGGGGCACCCATAAGGGGGCACCTCAGCAATGGGCGTTGCTGGGACTACGCGAGCTACGATTGGGTAGTAGGGATCGGTGAGAACCCCGAAGTATCTTAGCGGGCCGTGGCGCTCCTCTGAGTGCTTGGGTCGATTCGAGCGCTAGCATGAAGTTGCTTTACTGAAAGTATATCTCTTTTCTGTGGCGACTTAGGTAGGTACGGTCACACCAACACAGTTGACGGTCGCAGTAGTGGCGCAACTGTGTAGTTCCACCTTGATTTGACGAATAGTTTTATTATACAGACTAAAAAATTAAACCATTCCGTTTCGCAGGCATATTATGTAGAAATGCAGTGATAGTGGGTTTAGCCTAAAGGAGCAAATTGGTAGCCGACCGCATGAAGCGTGCGGTCGCGACGTGTAGCCGCGACACGTCGCTGCGGTTATGAATTCGAACCCGACCGCACGCAGCAGCTGCACGCCGCAGCTACAGACAGTGTAGCCAACTTAGGGTATTTTTTGGGGTTATAATTTTTCTTAGGGTTGTATTTTGTAATTGTTCGTTATCACGTTAGAGGCATCCCACCAGTCTCAAATTAACTGGAGCTCTAATAAAATACTGGTCTGCGGTCGAGCGTCAGTGAAGCTCGACCGCACCGCAGTGTAGTCGAGCAGCGTGTCGCCGGCTGCGCAGGGTATTTCATAGAATTACATACAAACCAGTAGTGTCGTCGCGACATGCTGCTGCGGCGTGTGGCGTGCGGTCCGCTGTCAACCGCCACCTTTAATCCCACAAATACGCTGCAAGAGAAACCATTATTCCTTAGTCGCCTCGTACAACACCGTTTATATAATATGTATTTATTAGTCTTAAATACTGTTTTATTAGTTAAATGTGCACACTATGCCTGCCTCACTTTCTATGCTCTTTCTCTGTCTCTGGTTTGATGGAAGAAATATCTTTAGAGATAAGCTCGCCCTTTGTAATCGTCTATTATGATGTTTTCATGTATATTTCCGTGTGTACAATAAAGTGTTAAAATAAAATAAAAATAAAATTAACACCCACATCCACAGGAAAAAATTGGGGTGGTCCATTCTAATCTGGAATTACACGGAGTTTATGCATCATGCGTATACGATTTAGAACGTATGAAATTTAAAAAAAGCTGTTCTCATGGTCCTGGTGTGATGTAATTAGTTCTTCTGAATTCTAACATGAAAATGTAAAGTGAGAGAGATGAGCTAACAAAACAAAATAATTTATTTTCTTGTGATAAAATATTTTAACGTCAATTTTGCTTCAATTTACCTTACACAAATCTGCCATGGTTATCAAGACTGCAGCTCAGCGAAGTATTACTTTGACGACCCGGTTGGTGTAATGGTTACCACGCCGGACTGCCAAACCGGGTCCTGGGTTCGAATCCCGGTTCGGTCATGAATGTTATATGTTCGTGCCGTTGTTGTATGGTTTCCATAACAAAAAGCCTGTAGTGCTTAACTTGGGATCATTACAATGTATGTGCCTGTGAGCGTTATTTATTTATTATTTACTTACGGTAGTAATTATAGTACCTACTCTGTGGTACTACTTATTCTGTGACTGCAGTAGGCAAGTTTTTTTTTGGCGGAGTCGAGTTGTATTTATGTTTCCGGAATCTTTGTGACGAGCTCTATTATGGAACTTTGATCCTACATCTGATTCGAAAGAGGTAGAAATAGTAATCGACAGTGCAGTAAGTATGGTATATCCTTATAGAACCCGTCACGTGGATTCCGAAAATAGGTAGGTATATGTGCCTCAATTTTGCCACAAAATACTGCAGCCAAAGTGTAATAAATACTACAAGTGGTGAAGCTCAGCGGTTGCGCGGGGGACCGGGTACCGGCATTGAATTCGCAAAGTCGGTATCGCGCGCAGGTAAGTCGGAACCATAGAGTAACTTATATATTAGGTCGGAACTGAGACGCCAGTGAGACGCACTCTCCCGGGCCTCAATCGCCCTAAGTTTCAACGATACTACCAAAACAAAACCACAACCAAAAACGTTATATTATGCACAATTCGTATCGCGCAAATTATATTAACGGTAACGATTTAGCTTTTTTTCGGAAGATACGTTGGCGTAACGTTCGACCGCTGTCCAACGAACGTTTTTGATTTAGTTGGTGTCGGGAGAGGTGTATGGAGAGGTATATGGAGAGGTGTATGGAGAGGTGTATGGAGGTGTATGGAGAGGTGTATGGAGAGGTGTATGAAGGTGTATGGACAGGTGTATGGAGGTGTATGGAGAGGTGTATGGAGGTGTATGGAGAGGTGTATGGAGGTATATGGAGAGGTGTATGGAGTTGTATGGAGAGGTGTATGGAGTTGTATGGAGAGGTGTATGGAGTTGTATGGAGAGGTGTATGGAGAGGTGTATGGAGTTGTATGGAGAGGTGTATGGAGAGGTATATGGAGAGGTGTATGGAGAGGTGTATGGAGAGGTGTATGGAGAGGTGTATGGAGAGGTGTATGGAGAGGTGTATGGAGGTGTGTGGAGAGGTATATGGAGGTGTATGGAGAGGTGTATGGAGGTATATGGAGAGGTGTATGGAGTTGTATGGAGAGGTGTATGGAGTTGTATGGAGAGGTGTATGGAGAGGTGTATGGAGAGGTGTTTGGAGAGGTGTATGGAGAGGTGTATGGAGAGGTGTATGGAGAGGTGTATGGAGAGGTGTATGGAGGTGTATGGAGAGGTGTATGGAGAGGTGTATGGAGGTGTATGGAGAGGTGTATGGAGGTGTATGGAGAGGTGTATGGAGGTGTATGGAGAGGTGTATGGAGTTGTATGGAGAGGTGTATGGAGAGGTGTATGGAGAGGTGTATGGAGAGGTGTATGGAGAGGTGTATGGAGAGGTGTATGGAGAGGTGTATGGAGAGGTGTATGGAGAGGTGTATGGAGAGGTGTATGGAGAGGTGTATGGAGAGGTGTATGAAGGTGTATGGAGAGGTGTATGGAGAGGTGTATGGAGGTGTATGGAGAGGTGTATGGAGGTATATGGAGAGGTGTATGGAGTTGTATGGAGAGGTGTATGGAGTTGTATGGAGAGGTGTATGGAGTTGTATGGAGAGGTGTATGGAGAGGTGTATGGAGAGGTGTATGGAGAGGTGTATGGAGAGGTGCATGGAGAGGTGTATGGAGAGGTGTATGGAGGTGTATAGAGAGGTGTATGGATGTGTATGGAGGTGTATGGAGAGGTGTATGGAGCTATGGAGTGGTGTATCGAGGTGTATGAAGGTGCACGCACAATCGATCGTTTTGGTTGTGCTTTGGTGATATCACAACGATTCAACCGTTCAGAAAAAAATAGCGCGATAGCATTTTTACATCAGCTAAACCAAATCTAAACCAAAACTAAACCAAAGCCATAAACGTTCCGTCCGAACGGTAAAACCGTATAAAACAGCGCAATCGAGGCCCCGGTCCCCGCACACCGCGCTTGACTGACCTGTCGCGACCGCTGAGTTTCAACACTAGTAGTTTTTATTACACTATATCTTGATATGCACGGCAGAAATGTAAAATCACTACGTTACCGTACATACGAAAAAGCAGCTCGTATTGTTATCCGAACAGCGCCTACGATTTCGCAAAGGGAAACAATTTCATCGCCATATATCTCAAAGTCCCTTTTATCCGCGCGGTAACGGGTAAAATATTCATTTAGCCCGTGTCGTGTCGAAATTCAATATTTTCGCGCCAATGTTGGTTTTATAAATGTGCCATAAAAACTGTGTGGGCGCCAGACTGTTTGATTTGCACCATTAGGTGCGGTCAGGGTCGAAGTAGGTGTTTTTTGTAATTAGCGCCCTTCTGTTTGCTTTTAATTTACTTTGGACTGGATGGTTTCTTATGATTGGAGAATATAACATTCGTCAACAACGGCACCCGTTCGATAGCGGTGGTTATGGCGATCCTCGGGGAGGCATACGTTTAGCCACTGAACATTATAAGAGGGGTTAGAAGTGCAAAGTAGGCGTGGAACTGTCGCCACAGGTTATGCAATGATTTGCATAACACCATAAGGCAAGCGGCGTGGTGCGAGCGAGAGGGCATGAGTAATTGTAGTAGCGTGAGCGGGAAGACAAGTGGCGACAGCCGTCTTCGAAGCAAAAGCGCTTCTTTGCATTTCTAACCCCTCTTATAATGTTCTGTGCGTTTAGCAGTGGATCTTTTCTGGCTGAGGTGATGATTATAAGAAAGGTAAAAAAGGAGCCTTATCACTAAAATTAATTTCTTTTACACCACTGTTTGATAAGAGGCTATTGCTGAAAAAAATAATTGAATAGACTATGTTTTTGATGCCGGCTGTACACTCGTGCGCGAGTCAGGCCGAGGCCGATGTACACATGGTGACACATCAGGTTACGCACCCTATATACCCATAACTACACTACGTACAAAACACAAAATAGTGCGGTAGAGAGCCTGAATAGACGCGGCTGCCGGCGCGCTCGCAGCGTGCTGTGAGACGAAACAACAACAACATACAGCACCCTCTCGCACGATTCGCAGCGTTCAACTTCTAATAGTTCAAAGTCCAAAAAGGGTAACCTGACCTGTCGCCGTGTGTACATTGATGTTTTTGTAAATAGAACTATTAACTGTTACTTTGTAGACGAGTTAATGTATACAGGGCTCGGCCTGCCTCGCGTGACAGTAAAACCTCTATAACAATTTCGGGATGTTTGGAAGTTTGTTGTGAGCGTATTATGCTTCTGCTGCTCCTACTACGCAGGCATAATGCAGATTGATGAGACAAACCAACTTGCTGTCATAGTATTTTCAAGGCCTCTGACCTAACGAATAGGTGCTCCCCCATCTAACAGCACTATCTAAAATATGTACATTTAGCGCCTTGTGTTGCTTCGGGGACGCTTTCTTAACTAAATCCGCCCCTGTATTGATAGGTGAGTATGAACAGGCCCTTAGGAATTTTTCCATTTCGTTGAGGTGAACGACCGGGTTTTTTGTTTCTGCGGTCAAGTGCTGTACTTAAGAACCCGAAAGGTGATAAAATGAAAATTATGTCCTTGCCCGTAATTTTTTCTTCGTTTCCTTCCTTATCTCCTCTATCTGGCTTTTTTTTGAGCAATAAATTGTGAGATCTAAAAACGCTGTCTAACAAATCTTCCTAATAATTCTGAAAATGTAGACTTTCAAAGCATTTAGCAGACAGCTACTTAGCTGGTTTTCTTTCATAGGTAGGTTAGCGATTTGTTAAGTGTACTTATATAAAATAATAAACTACTATAATTTGTATTTATTATATCAATTTTATCATAAAATACCACGGGAGTAGCGGTCTTCTACAGAATGCACTTCGGTGATTGTGCCCAGGAGCTACATGAGCTCATTCTGCCTTCCCCTTTCTACTATCGGACATCCAGGCGCCCCGCGGGATATCAACTTAGTTGACATCCCACATATTCGCACTAAGAGCCTCTCAGAATCTTTTATAATGCCACACAGCCAAGGAGTGGAATGCCCTGCTTGCGTCAGTATTTCCGAACGCTTAAAAACCGAATTCCTTTCAAGTACGAGTTAATGGCTTCTTCTGGGTTAGCTGGCTACATCTTCGACCCTTTCTTTGTCCTGAGGGCTGGACCAAGGTCAAGAGCAAACCATCGTTAATAAAAAAAAAACACAGGAACTAAGCTCCCTAAAACGGCAGGTACAAAGTAGACTTTATGGAAACCAGATATCAACGACACAAATATAACATCCATGACCTACGAGCCTGGATTTGAACATTGAACGCAGGACCTTTGACGGTAGCAGCAGCGGTTGACGCGTTAAAATATAGTTACTACAAACATCATTATCATGATCGCATCGGTTTCATGGACAAAAGAAGCAGATTTAGTATAGATTTTTACAAACATATTTTGTACCACAAAAGTAACAAAGTGAAATCAGATACTATTCAGTTGAACGTAATAGGAAACTATTGCAGATGAAAACAGGAGTTAGTAGGAATGTTGTATAAAATATTTGTTAACTAGATTATTACGATTCGAACCCGAACCCTTATGATTGAGTGATGAGTGCCCATAACTCTCCGAAACGCGCCCCCGTGCCGTTTATTGGTCTGAAAACACTATTTTTACGCTGTTTACCGTTTTTATTTATTACTCATCAAAACAAAATATTGTTGAGGTTGAGCCTGTTCGTCTAACGAGATAAAACAATAAACAATGTACCTAATAATAATAAATATTTCGTAATCGACGTAATAAAGTGTATCACAGGCACTCGAAATAACAAGGCCGCTTCGATATCAATATATTTTTTTTAGTCAAGTGATTCCATAACGTTAACACAGACGTTAATAAGGAGCATACTTATAAAAAAATCGCCTCAGATGTACACCGAACCTTTTTTTTAGATATAAGTAGATGGATGGCACCAAGATAGAAACAGTCGGAATAAGAACATCATTATTGATGAGACGAATAATAAAAATAAGGCCGAAAAAATAGGTAGGTACTTACCTTTTAGAATAAAGTGTCAACACACATCTAGCGGAGAACTGCTGATAACTGCTCTAACAGTTTTAATTAGGTAATTCAATTAATTGAAACAGAGTTGAAAATAGCGTGCAAGAGATATATCCCTGTGACGCGTGTTCGCGTTATATCTTACACGTTATTTTAAACTCTATTTCAATTTTCATTGAGTTCATTATCTACGTTAAGGGTGTATATACCATGATACCTACTGAACAACTTTCCGATAGGTGGCCTGCCATTCGCCCACAAAAACACGGCATAAGAATCCTTGGAGTGATTTAACTCATAAAAACAACAACAAAAATTAATGACTTACACGATCTGACAGTTAAAGGTTACACTAATCACCCCGAAGTCCTATCGAAGGCCATCTGTTACGATACCGACAGTAAATCTAAGTGCGTATCCAAATTATGCTTCAAGGTTTTGCCTGATCGGCCTTTGAACTAGCTTTATAGGTATCCAGCCTATGCTGCAGATTAGGGATGTAACGATACCGATGTACGTGTTAATGAATTAACGCAAAACTAGAAAGTAGTTTGTTTAGAATCGAGAGCTGAGTCGAATTATCATGGTTTCAAAATATTAAATAATTCGTTTGCAAAATTTAAAATTTACTGAACCCGATGTCAACCCACCACACGGGGACACTCACCCTACTTACGACCAAAACAAGAATAATAAAATGTATCCATGAGTATGTTAGCGCTTTCTTTCAGTGCTGAAATGATAACAAATCATTTTTGCCTCAAAACTTAAAATGCTAATAACTTAAAATTTTAACTATCAAAATAATGAAATTATTGTTTCAATCTAATTATTTTGTTATAAATCAGTTGGGGTGTATGAGGTTTTGCGCTAATTCATTAACACGTTGTAGGGTGTAAGTGACAGTGTTTGTGATTCAATCACGATAAATTAATAAAACGGGATTTTTGCTCGTAAATTATAATTCGTCTTCCAACGGCCCGTGACATTCAACAACAATCAAATATAAAGAAACATAACGAAAGTCCTCTAAAGAGACCGCAATCATTCACTACGCAGTTGCGTTAACATCCTGCCCCCCCCCCTGCAAGGGGCACAGTCGGGATACAGCGCGTCGCAATTCGCCCTTGCAGGTCTTGACGTCGACAACTCTGCACACGCCGTCCTTCCCAGGGTGCAGTTTAGTAATTCTGCCCAGGACCCGTCTTAGGACAGGTAATTGTTCATCCTTTATTAACACGACGTCTCCGACCTTTACATTATCTTGATGCTTTGTCCATTTAAAACGGCTCTGCAACTCAGAGATGTACTCCCGCGTCCATCTCGCGTCTGGTGTCGCAGCCGCTCCAGTGACTCATAGCGGGTAGTAGGCTTCATAATGGTAGTCCTTGCAGCCGGTGACGGTAGCGAAGTCAATGGCCGCCCGATTAGGAAATGGCCCGGCGTCAAAGGACGCAAATCTGAAGGGTCCGCTGACAAAGGCGTCAGTGGGCGCGAATTTAAAATAGCTTCGATTTGCGCAAACAGCGTTGTTATCTCTTCAAAAGTTAAGCTACTACTTCCAGCTACACGTTTTAGATGAAATTTAGCTGATTTTACTCCTGCCTCCCAAATCCCACCAAAATTTGGCGAGTAAGCAGGACTAAATTTAAACTCAATTCCCTCGCCACACGCAAATTCACCAACCTCACGGTTGGACGCACGCAATAATCTACCCAGTTCGTTCCTTGCCCCAACAAAGTTTCGACCGTTGTCGCAAAAAATAGTACGCGGTTTTCCACGACGCGACGGGCAATAAAACGTTTGAGGCAGAGTATAAAACCGTTGGTACTCAAATCACTGACTACCTCTAAGTGCATAGCCTTAGTAGCCATGCAAACAAATATACACAAGTAACACTTCGATGTTTTGGCGCCACGACCTTTGCGACTTGAAATTAAGAACGGGCCAGCAAAATCCGTTCCACAGACCTCAAATGGGGGCGCTGGGGTGACACGAGGTTGAGGTAAATCACCCATTAAAGGCTGCACTGTCGTCGCCTTAAATCGTTGACAAATAACACATTTGTTGACAGTGGTGCGAGCTAACCGTCTACCACCAGTGGGCCAAAACTTATCGCGAACTAGACTCAACAGTAATTGAGGGCCACAGTGTAATTGGCGGAGGTGCTCACTTTCAAATAATAGGTTTGTGAAATGGTGTTTTGCATCGATCAAGATAGGATGCTTCTTATCATAGTGACAGTGTGACGCTTGGTCGATTCGACCACCTACACGCATAATACCGTCATCATCTATGAACGGGTTCAAGGAAATTATTCTAGACTTACTGTGAAGTGAATTGTTAGTGGTAAGTGTATGAATGTCTTGTGCAAATGAATCTCGTTGTGACAACTTAGTCAACTTGGTAAGTGAATCTTCTAATTCTTGTAACGTGAAATCACCCTTAACTCGTTGTTTGCTTATAAATCTTAGAACATAAGCAAAAGCTCTAATCAATTTGTAAAACTTTGAAAACCTTTCGAATTCGATTACCCTTTCATTACTCTCAATCTCATTAACATTCAATTTAAACGTTTTCGTTTCAGGTAGCAACAACACATCGTCAGAGCCGGGGTCACGCGGCCAATAAGCCTCTGGCCTAGTCAGAAATGAAGGCCCATGCCAATACAACATATTGTACCTTAGCAGCTGTGGCTTTACTCCACGGGACGCTAGATCAGCTGGATTGAGTTCTGTAGAAATATACCGCCAGGCATCTTGATTGGTAAGCTCACGAATCTCGTTTATACGATTACACACGAAAGTCTTTAGAGTTTTAGGCTGTGTCCTAAGCCAACCTAATACAATCGTCGAATCGGACCAAAAGAAAGAACGCGCGACTTTGATCCGAAGTGAATTTACTATCTTCGCATATAAACGAGCGCCTACCAACGCACCTAGTAATTCCATGCGTGGAATAGTCATTTCAGGTTTCAACGGAGCGACCCTAGCCTTGCAACATAGCAAATTGACCTTAACACTCCCAGAACTATCAGTGGATCTCAAATACAAACAGGCACCGTACGCGTTCTGAGAAGCATCGGTAAAACAATGAATCTCGATATTTGTAGCCTCCTCGCACAGCACGTGCCTAGGCACTTCTATGGAAGTAATGTGGTGTAAACCGTTTATAAAATCTTGCCACGAGTCTTCGATTCCCTTTGGGACCTGCTGATCCCAATCAATTTTGTGTAACCATAGTTTTTGTAACAGCATCTTCGGTATTATAGAGCAAGGTGACAGCAGACCCAGAGGATCGAAGACCCGACATGCAGTCGACAATATGCTCCTCTTAGTCGCCTTTGAGGGAGCCTCAATATCTGCAGAAAATCGTAGACAATCAGAATCAGGTTTCCACTTCAAACCTAATACCGACGACTGCTTTGAAAAATCCTGAGATTGATTTGTAGACACTATATCATCGAAAATATCAGGAGCGTTCGTGCGGAACTTTCGCAATGGAAAACATCCTTTATTCAACTCTCGTATTACGCCCTGAACTAAAAGTTTTAACTCAGATTTATCGTTTGAACTGATATTCAAATCATCTACGTACATCTGGTGACGTAATGCGTTGGCAACAGCTTCATCATCATCAGCGCACTCATCGGCGAGTTGCACCAGACACCTAGTGCTCAAGTAGGGAGCAGAAGCTGTTCCATACGTAACCGTATTAAGTTGTAACGTTTTAAGGGGCTGAGTTTTATCATCCCTCCACAAGATTAAATGCAAGTTGCGCTGGGAATCATCAATCATCCCTTGTCGATACATTTTCTCGATATCCCCTGTAACAACATACGTGTCTTGCCTAAACCTTAACAGGATTGACAGAAGATCGTCCTGGACCACGGGGCCCACCAGCTGGATATCGTTGAAAGATTTGCCAGATGTAGTTTTACAAGACGCGTCAAACACAACCCTAAGACGCGTTGTTTCACTAGACTCGCGAATCACAGCATGATGAGGAATGTAGTATCCAAATGGCGGACGGCTTACCTCTGTCAAATGGCCTAAGCGCTCATACTCGTGGATAAACTCAGCATATTCCTTCTTTATACTAGATTTATCTAATTTCATTTCTAACTTAAGAAAACGTTGCTTAGCTAAATGGTACGACTCACCTAAAGCCGCCTCAGGAGATTCACTCAATGGTAATTTAACAGAAAATCTACCATCAGAAAGACGCTTCGTATTTTCAACAAAGTGAGTTTCGCAAAGCTCTTGTTCTTTGGTCAAAATCTTATCTTCGCGGGAAATGTCCTCAATCTCCCAAAACCTGGCTATTTCACTAGGGAGAATCTCATGCGCGAAGTTGCATTGGACTTTAGTGGCGACACTACCGGTCGGGCCAGCGACAAGCCAACCTAACTCGGATTCTAGTAAAGTAGGTTTGTTTCGTCCTAAGTTAACGCGCCTCGACCCAACGATGTCCCAAAAAACCTCTGCTCCCAATAGAATATTTATATCGGAAGGACGATGGAAACTTGGGTCCGCAAGTACCACATTAGACGGTATGGTAAACGTTGAGGTATCAACCTCCAGACTTGGTAGCAATCCTGTGATATGCGGAATAACTAAGCACGACACATTGATTTGGAAGGAATTGACTTTCGACTTCACAATCAGATCACAGGATTCATTCACATTAGTAGTTGCATTATTTATACCACAAACTGACACTGAACGTGTATTCGAACATCCAATATTCATCTTCTTTCGCATTGTTTCAGCGAGAAATGAGGACTGACTGCCAGCATCGAGCAGCGCCCTAGCACTATAAGTTTGCTTATTTTTCATATCGACTAGCTCCACCTCCGCTGTGCACAAGAGTACCTGCCTTGAACTTGTAGCTGATAAGGACACAGGAGATTGCACTGCGCTCGCGGTAGCAATGGATGCCTTCGAATTAGCATCATTCTTAGTATTAGTATCATTAGCATGACTATCATTTTTAGTAGAATCACCTTTATTATTTAACGCATTTTGATTAGTCACTATATCTTGATGTAGTAATGAATTGTGTTTCACTTTACACACCTTGCAGGGACCGAGACGACAACGCTTATGATGATGGCCGGCGCGGAGACAATTATAACACAGATTGTTTTTGTAGGCAACACACAGCTTACCATCGAAAGACATCGACTTGAACTTATCACATTCATGAAGAAGATGACCTTGATTACAAACAACACATTCATTCGACTTAGAAGAAGAAGAAGCAAAGAATGACTTCGTGTTTTTGTTTTCCTTGTAATGTGTAGATCTGTCATATTTAGAAGTGTCACCTCTATTACTGTTGAACTGTAATGTCTCTAACATGTCAGCCTGTCCTCTTAAGAACTCGAGGAAGAACGAAAGCTTTGGAGAGCTATTCGACGAGCTCCTATATTCCTCCCATTTGCGACCTGTGGATGGGTCCAACTTTGCCGCCATCATGTAAATAATCATTGTATCCCACTTATCAGTAGGTTCCCCTAACTTGTCCAATGAATTTAAATTTTTAGTAAAATGATCAACCATGTACCGTAAAGACTTGTAAGATTCTTTAGTAATTGGCTCGAAATTAAATAGCGCTTTCATGTGATTGTTAATTAAAATTCTTTCATTATTGAACCGATCCCAAACCAATTTCCACGCTAACTCATAGTTAGTGGCAGTAAACTCAATCGACCTTATGACAACAGCAGCTCCACCTTGCAATGAGGACCGCAGATAATGAAACTTATTAATCACGGGAATGGAATCATTCGTATGAATCAACGCTTCAAACGTATCGCGATATTCCAACCACTTGGAATGATTTCCATCAAACGTCGGTAACTGTATCGTAGGGAGCTTTATGTTAGTGCACATATTTATGCCTTGTGACTTTGAAGAAGCCGATCTCTTTGCTGAACCTTGGTCCGAACCTTTTTCTGATCCCGGATTTGAATTTTGACACGAATGAAACCCTTGTCTCTGGTCAAGAATGTACTGCGCACTAGAAATTACTTGACAGAAGGCACTCTCTAAGCTCTCACGTTCCTCGTACTGCTCCTCAATGTTGTCTGAGCTAGTAAGATTATCGATTTTATTCTGTATGTCATCGAATGAATTTAACAACTCTCTCAAACGAGACAACTTGAGCTGCAATTCGACGATTAGTTGTTTGGAAATGTCAATTGGTTCAATAAGTTGCAGCGGCGCTAAATATTTCTTAAACTGAGTTACCCTCGCCTTTATACTACCTCTCTGTTTTATCAAACACTTCAACTCGTTATCCATTATGATAGTAGGTAGCACAACTTATGAGGCAATGAACAAACTAAATAAAACTCTACAAAATGACTAAAATTCAAACCGTAGCACGCCTCGCATGTACTGCAAAGCGTCAATGAACGTGCAACCGTAAGCAGGCGATAGATGCGCGATGCGATGAAACCACGATGTGCTGGTTGTAGCTACGAGAAAGCGCCGTTTGCGAAAAGTCCGCCATCACGGATCGCAAATAAGGAACTATAGGGGCGCACTTCCCTTACGGACGACCGTCGGATGACCTCTCAAAATAGCTCGTTGTAAGTACTTTATGAATCACGTCGATATGGTCACCAGAAATGTTTGTGATTCAATCACGATAAATTAATAAAACGGGATTTTTGCTCGTAAATTATAATTCGTCTTCCAACGGCCCGTGACATTCAACAACAATCAAATATAAAGAAACATAACGAAAGTCCTCTAAAGAGACCGCAATCATTCACTACGCAGTTGCGTTAACAGACAGCCTAGCAAATACTGAAACGGTGAACTCAGACAATCAAACCGAACAACTAAGGAAACGCGAAAAAAATCAGCTGTACCATACAAAACTGCTGTATCTACCCGACTAAATTGTATGGGACAGCAGATTTTTTTCGCGTTTCCTGAGGTAGGCTCCTTTGTTCAGTTTGATGGTCTGAGTTCACCGTTTCAGTATTTGCTAGGCTGTATATTTTACCCGCGTACTTTGCGTATATCAAAGTGAGCGCGCGTGACGGTTTTCTCGTTTTGTCGCTTCGTCGTGCGTGGCATGCTAGCTTTACGATTATAAAAAGTTGACATTTGAATAGAAAATCCAATGATGATGATTGTGATGTGGGCTTAGTTTCAGCAGGTACAGTCGCCATCAGATATATCATAGCAAATATGGTGGACAAATATTTCTAAGCAGTTCTAATTTTCAATAATTTCTTTACACATATAATCAATCAAAAATATCTGAACGCCTAGAACATCAAATGTATCTACGCAGCAGGGTGATCATAAACATGAGAGAATACCTAATAGGATATAGTGTTTAATGTATAAATGTATTTTTTGTATTATTTCTTTTACCTTGTTATAAGAGCGTTCAAGTAGATCACATGATTGTTCCGACGAAAAATAAAAAAGGTCCAAAGTATCAGATTTCGGGACAAAATAATGTTCACAAAATCCGACCCTATTATTTGATGTACAGGCAAAGAATAGCATAGGATACAATATTCACTGAGATTTAGTTGCGATAGGATATCAGATCCGAGTAAGCTATTCTTAGATATTCCTTATTATGTTGTTCTTCTTGTTTACTCTGAAGTTTGTATTGCGGAAGTTCGTGAATGAAGTTAGTTTACTCGCCTACGGGCTACGAGCGGATTTAAAAGGTTAGTAGAATATTAAAATAATAAAGTGGATGGCAGAAAATAACAAGTGTGCCAACTGTGACGACGATATTATTTGACCGATCACACTCGGAGAAACAAGAAAAGAAAGCGACCAATCTAGGGTGCTGCATATTCGAAATGTAGGTAGGTACAGGGTTTCCTGGGGGTTTTAAGTAACGCTCACAGGCACATACATTGTAATGATCCCAAGAAAGCACTATTAATAGGCTGTTTATTATGGAGACCATTTATTTTCTCGCACAATACTGGTTCCCCCTGGAATCATCGTAAGTCTGCCTGATTTTAGGGTGGCTAAAAATAAATTATAACATTACATCCTCGAGTAAGTACTTATAAATCAAAGTGAAACGTAGGTATGCCATCCAAAAGTTCTAATAATTAATATCAACTACCTACTCTCAGAAAATTCCATCTCTTCAGACTGTTTGCAACGGCTACTAAGGTACTCAAATATCCTCTCAAAATACGAATATTAACTCCTCTATTTACTTACCAGTGAAATGGATGAATATTCAAAAATATTCACCTCGATTCCTTTGCGGGCTTTGATTTTGAGTTAAGGCTTCGAGATCAGATCGTCTTAATTCAAGGCTCTCTTACTTTCTGCAGAAACTGGACGTCGTTAGAATTGACGTTTTCCTGGAATATTGTGCTTTGTCCATCTTTTTATTATTCATTTCAAACACACCCGTATTCTTAGTCGTTTCCTCGAACTCTGCCCTTCTTTCTATGTCGAGGACATTTTTGACATAATACTTACAATTTGACTGAGTAGAGATCGACTCGAGGCACAGATTACCCCCAATAGATACCGCATGATGAAAATTTTGTACACGCCCGAAGTCACCATTTTTGGCGGTAGGTGCGGGTAGCGGGGCATGAAACGATGCAATGTGATTGGCCATTTCAAGGTCGCACTACTTCGAGCTCGCTCACT
This sequence comes from Agonopterix subpropinquella, assembly GCA_922987775.1. NCBI lineage: Eukaryota > Metazoa > Arthropoda > Insecta > Lepidoptera > Depressariidae > Agonopterix > Agonopterix subpropinquella. Next base: position 14,776,074 of record OV277709.1, on the reverse strand, counting down.
CGCGTTGCTTTTATCAGTGCAAAATCATAGATGTGTGGCGAGCGTCGGCGGCCTTGTATGCGGTATCTATTGGGTATAATCTGTGACTCGAGGTAACAACTAAGAATACTAGTGTCATTTTTTGTTATACGATCCTGGAAAACTAGAGTTCTCAGAAACAAACTAGAGAGCTCGGGTAAAGGATTCCTAGCGTAACGTTTTCTACGAACGAATTAACCTCGAGAGTTTTCAAGAGCATTATTGAAAATCAATGGACTACTTATTTTTCTTTTTTACATTACCTACTTTTTTGAGTTTTTAAAAAAAATATAAAGGTAGGGCCCAGACCAGGCGTGTCAAACTCAAAGTCAATGGTGGGCCAAATTCATAATGATAGTAGAATCAGCAGGCTGCACAGAACTTAGAGAAATTGTATCAATTATAGGAAATCGTTTGTGTCGTTATAAATGTCTCTTTTGCTATAAATATGTTGTTCATTTCGGGTAGGGGGTAATACTATCTGCAGAAATCTTAAGAAATCAACTTCCAAACCGTATCTAAATCAGGGCTGTAGCTAGAACTGAATTTCAGGTAGGGTAGGTAGGGGGTTTGAGACTTCGAAATTAATTTGATAAAATTCTTTTTCTGCAGAAGGTACCACTTATTAAGTTTTCAGAGCCCTTAGCTCTGCCCTACAAACTATGCGAAAAAGGTGAGCGAGCGAAGCGAGCTCGAAATTTTTCACATCACGATTCAAATATCATCATAATATTATTACAATCATAATATCACTATCAGGCTCGCCGAAAATCTGTCTAATAAAATATGGAAACACTAATATGAGAACTTGAGTATTTGTAAAAGTCTGCACACTCGGGCCGCATCAGGAACCTGTTCTTAAAATTGGATCGGGCCCCAAGAAAGAGCCGTGCGGGCCGCGCGCGGCCCGCGGGCCGTATGTTTGACATGCCTGGCCCGGACTCTAGATTAATGAGTTAATATGAATAATGTTTCTAGTTATTTAAAAACAGCACGGAATTAAAATATATCAAAATGTAAATCTTCTTATGAAGACATTCAACTATCCATTCACTCTTTTTTTGGGGTGTGGAGTGCGATTTTTGAACCTCATTCGCTGAGTTCAGCAGTTGAAAATGTCAAAATTACTATGGAGATACGCATCTTTCTACTGATGATTTGACTTCCAAAAATCGCACTCCTGAAGTATGATTTTTGAAAGTCAAATCAGCAGTAGAAAGATGCATATCTCCACAGTCATTTTGACATTTTAAACTGCTGAACTCAGCGAATGAGTTTCAAAAATCGCGCCCCTGTACCCCAAAAAAACATGAGCTGAGTTTGCGTAAGATTCAGTTCCAACTGGTGTTAAAACTGATGAGGAGGCCAATCAAAAAATGTTACAGAAAATACTTCTGACAAATCTATAATATTCGATAATAAGTCTAAACTATTATAAAACTGTAAGAGAAGTGTGTCTGTACATTGAAGATATTTACAAAAAAAAAGATAGTGATATGGTTTTTAGGTGTCTCTGATTCCAAATCACCAATTTTTGGATTTTTTGTCTGTCTGTTTGTTTGTGTGTTTGTTTGTTTGATCGAGCATCACGCAAAAACTACTGAACCGATTTTGATGAAACTTTTTTTGTTTGATAGCTTATAATCTGACTTAGAATCTGGTATATAATTTGTGCGGACAAAGTCGCGGGTAAAAGCTCGTATATTATAATTTTATACTCGGTGTCAACTTATGCTTAAGGTGGTGATTCAGACCATCAAACTGAACAACTTTTACTATGGACTCAACATTGAAATCGCGCTAAAAAAACTGCTGTTTCATAGAAAATGTCAATAGCTACTCGATCAAAATTAATAAAACAGCATAATTATTGCTTTATGCTAATGGTCTCCCAAACATAATAAAATAAAATAAAAATTGCAAACGTTTCTAAGTCTACAGTTTTTGAGAGTTACGCGGTTATTATTTAATCTAGAATTAAACATTTTAACGGGTTCTTACCGCGTTTAGGTATTTGTGAGTTCCCGATATTTCTACCTACCGATATGCTACTTACATGCAACTTCACACCATCACCCACGACATCTCAACTCCGTGATTACCTCACTCACAAACCGTGCCCGCGATCTCTGCGATGAAGATCATCTGCAAGAGGAGCTGACACACGTGCAAGGTGTATTACAGAAGAATGGATACGGTGTGGATATCGCCAGGTTAAAACAAAAGAGGAAGCGTCAGAAGCCACCAACGGTAGAGCGACAAAATGCGTTTTTGCCGTACATCAAAGGAGTAACGGACAAGATAGGCAGGATTTTGAGTAAATACTCAATCTCTACTGTGTTTACTCCTCTTGGAAAGATTACGCAAGCATTACGCTCACCGAAGGATAGGATTCCTCTTGAGTGCCCTGGCGTATATAAAGTAGACTGTAGCTGCGGTAGCTCATACATTGGGCAGCCGAAGAGAACCATTTCGTGTCGTATGAAAGAGCACATTAAGGCGGTGAAACACAATGACCCTCAAAAGTCCGCCATCGCACAACATCTTATTGAGGCGGGCTCTAACCATTGGATTGAGCTGCACAAACCACAGGTCCTCTCTACTGACCGCCATTACTACCCAAGAATGGTGAGGGAAGCGATTGAAATTAAGAAACATCGTAATTTCAACAGAGAGGATGGTTTCAAATTGTCAAGTACGTGGAATCCGGTGGTTAACAAAGGAATAAGTGCTTCACCGTCATACTCGGGTTCGAACAAATTTCGGAGTGACACAGTCAGTGTATTTTGTCGGGCTGGACCAAGTGACAAAAGTGACGATGACAATCGAGTGAGTTCCGATAGTAGTGGTCGGAGCAAACGAACGAGAGTGAGGGTAGACAGATTTGTCTGCTCTTAGAAATGTACCTGCAGTTCCTCAGTCATCCCGTGATCATGGCAGTTGTAACTCTGTGTTGTTTTTATAAAAAGATTTAAGGCTTTTTGAGGAGACAAAATGACTTACGTCATGTCAATAATACTCGTCAAACTTTGTATCGAGAGATTTCCGATTTCACGTTAAAATAAATGTTGTAAATACTTTCTGCGAATACCGTTCTGTAAATAAATATGTAAATAGTGCTCGGCGGTTTCCTTTCTTGTCAAAATCACAATAATTAAATTATTATTTTAATCTAATTATTTTGTTATAAATCAGTTGGGGTGTATGAGGTTTTGCGCTAATTCATTAACACGTTGCATAAGTATACCTTTTTGTAGAATTTTTCTCTTTACTCATGAAAATTACTTGTTACAGTATTACGAATTACAATAACGTCTGAGAGATAACTATTTCTCAAAAAATACAAGTTAGACTTATTTTTAAAGAAGAACGACCACTTCCCATACATTCGTTTACCTGTCAAACTATTTTTAATTAAGTTGAAGTCGTATAATACTCAAAAAATACTCATACGTGAAGTATACAGTGAATATTGATATAGGAAAAAAGGTTGATTCCATTTACATCGGTAATTTGATAATGAGGAATAAAAGTGATACACGTTAGTGTTGTTAAATTATTTGACAGGTAAAAGGTGGACATCCTTCTTTTTGTATTGTTCATAATATACAGGGTGTTAGGGTAAACAGTTGAATTACTTTAATGGGTGATTGTGCTCATGATACCTACTGAAAACTGCAACTTCCCTAAGGAATAAATAGAAATTCGCAAAAAAATAAAATTAGATTATTCATACAAGCGTTCGATTAGCTATTTGCATTTAGTATGGAAAGAACTAAATTTGTTATTGCCCATTTCCTATAGGTTTCTTCCGCCTTAAAGCAACAAACATGCATGCAAGCTTACTGTTTACCCTAACACCCTGTACAAAAACTCCCAGATCATATATCAGAATCTTTTAGAACTATAAAATAATTTACAGCTTCTTATTGAGATGGAAATTGTCTTTCTCTCTTGTTTAAAAATAGTATTGAAATAAGGCAATATCAGAGGGTTTCTTTCAGACCAGTTGCCATGTACTGACAGACAGACGGAATGGGCAAAATGAACATCGTAACAGATGGTTGGCGAGGTGTAATAGAACAGCAAGATCCATGGAGACGCAATATTATTTAAATTAAACATGGTGAAACAAATGCTGGTGGTGGTGGTGGTGATGGTAAATAAATACCCTAGGGCAACATGTAGGGGACTTTTCTCCTGGGAAATAAAAGTGTCCCCAGTGATAGTTAAATATATGTATCTCCGGAATAACTAAATGGATTAAGATGAAAACTTCATTGTTTTTTTTTGGGTTAATGAATTTATTGGTAAAACAAATAAAAGTGGGTAAGTACATCAAAAATAAATAAAATACGACGAATCAATAAGGGAGCCGGTGCATCCTAGAAAATTTGCAAGCCGTCGACTCGAAGAGCCGAATAGGATAAGCGAAAAGTGATTGGTATACGACCAAAACATAATGTCATCTTTAGCGGTTGATTGATCGATCGATTGTGATGACGTGACCTGGTCATTTTTTGTGGGCGTTTTAGTGCGAATTGACGAAAGTAACTTTTTTAAACAATAAATAAAAATAATTTACTTCAGGAACCAAAGCCCCATACACAAGCATTAAATAGGTTGCTTTGCGTTTTGTTGACAATCAAATTGAAAATTATAATTATTTGGAAATATCCCTTTATACAACGTGTTAATGAATTAACGCAAAACTAGAAAGTAGTTTGTTTAGAATCGAGAGCTGAGTCGAATTATCATGGTTTCAACATATGTAATTTTTTTCAAAATATTAAATAAATTGTTTGCAAAATTTAAAAATTTCTGAACCCGATGTAAACCCACCGCACGGGCACACTCACCCTACTTACTACCAAAACAAGATTATAAAAATGTATCCATGAGTACGTTAGTGCTTTCTTCCAGTGCTGAAATGATAACAAATCATTTTTGCCTCAGAAATTAAATTGCGAATAACTTTAAATTTTAATTATCAAAATAATTAAATTATTATTTCAATCTAATTATTTTGTTATAAATCAGTTGGGGTGTATGAGGTTTTGCGCTAATTCATTAACACGTTGTATAATCCTTGAATATCCACGTTATTTACAAATTCTCTACCTCTTTATCGTTTTATCTACTCAAAGCTGCATATTACTGCAAGAAACAAATCCTCTCTATGGTTTTCTATGTCCAGTTATCGATTGAAATGGGCATTGGAAACCATTTAAATGAGACTTCTTCGTTCAACATCGGCTGAAACAATGCTGAGGTTCGCCCGAGCGGAACTTTCACTTTTAATATTTCAATAAGTTAGTTTGTTATTAAATAACGCTTTATGATTTTAAATGGAAAGAATTCATTGAGTTCTAACTTTAATTTGTGGGCTTTATTTTTTGATGAAAAATTATTAATTTATCTTTTTTGTAAGCGATAGAATCGGCACTAACAAAAATTCTGTTTAGACTGTGGTTTAGAGACCAACGGCATTTTATCTTGTGTGTGATGTACGACGGGACTATGGGAGTAGAATAATCATGAATATGACTGAATATACAACGTGTTAATGAATAAGCGCAAAACCTCATACCTACACGCCCCAACTGATTTATAACAAAATAATTCGATTGAAACGATAATTTCATTATTTTGATAGTTAAAATTTAAAGTTATTCGCATTTTAAGTTTTGAGGCAAAAATGATTTGTTATCATTTTAGCAATGAATGAAAGCGCTAACGTACTCATGGATACATTTTAATATTGTTTTGGTAGTAAGTAGTGAGTGTGCCTGTGCGGTGGGTTGACATCGGGTTCAGTAAATTTTAAATTTTCCCAAAAAATTATTTAATTATTTGAAAAAAATTATCTACGTTCAAACCATGATAATTCGATTCTGCTCTCGATTCTAAACAAACTACTTTCTAGTTTTGCGTTAATTAATTAACACGTTGTATGAATTATAGTACCTACTCTGTGATATGACTGTTTTAATTATAAGATCGTCTCGGTGACGATAAGTATGGACGTAAGTATGGACCTCTCAAATCATTCAAAACAGTTGCATTACTTTAAGGTGTGATTGTACCCACGATACTCAACAACTTTCCCTAAGAAACCTATAAGAAATTCGCAAAAAAAAAGTTCGGTCAGTTGATTGCTGTTATAGTATGGAAAGTTCAAAAGTGTTTTTGTGAATTTCCTATAATGGTTTCTTAGGGAAAGTTGTTCAGTATAATAGATAAAGTCACCCCTTAAGGTACTTAATGCAACTGTTTACCCTAACATCCTGTATAGGTCGAGCTTGATACCACGCTCAGCTTTTGGTGGACTGGCTCAGCGAAAGAAACCACAGGCAAGTGCTGGAAGGGCAATAGTTCGCATCACCTACACGCCAAAGTGAAGGTCATATTCTTGATGTTAGAGTCGACCGTGACACTTCGTTTACGACTTACCAGTGTTGCCAACACTATCGGAGGAAAGAGCAGCAAATTCCTCTTTAAAAACAGTAAAAATTCAATTAAATCACTCAAAACAGCAACTCAACTGAAGGTTTACCTATATAGTTATTGTTACGATTTGTTTTGACTTTTATGTATTAACGAGCATTTACCCGCGACTTTGTCCGCATAAATTATATACCACACTGAAAAAAAAAAATTGTTTACTTCAACCAAGATCTTGTTTATGATAATCATACATCATGAATCCATATGAGCCTGTCAACATCATGACTTCTCTGACTAAGAGAACTTTGTTAAACGAATTCGGCTTGTTGTTACAACTACCATCTTTTGTTTTTATTAGTAAACAATAATAACGTCATTTCAATTATTTTGGTGCTAATTAAGAGACGATACTTCTTAGTTGGCTTGCATTTTTTTCCGTGCAGATTTTAAGTCAGATCATAAGCTATCAAACAAAAAAAGTTTCATCAAAATCGGTTCAGTAGTTTTTGCGTGATGCTCGAACAAACAAACACACACACAAACAAACAAACAAACAAACGACAAAAAATCCAAAAATTTGTGATTTGGAATCAGGGACATCTAAAACCATATCGTAATCTTTATTTATAAATATCTTCAATGTACACACGGCGACAGATCAACCTACCCATTGTTCGACCTTATGTCCATGAACATAGAGTTCAACTATGGGTAGGTTGATCTGTCGCCGTGTGTACATACACACTTCTGTTACAGTTTTATAATAGTTTAGATTAGATATAGTTTAGTTATACTTTAACGTAATAATGCGGTTTTAAGAGGCGGTGATGGTTCGGTCGGTCCAGGCCGACTCGTACCAATGAGTTTTTCGGAATTTATGTACGATTTATAAACACCACTGGCTTTTCGGTGAAGGAAAACATCGTGAGGAAAACTTGCATGCATTTCGAGGCATGTATTGGACCTACTGTCTATAACTACCAGTCACACTGAACAGAATTCCAGTAATACTAGTGAAACGTGGATGTTCTGAGGATTCAGAATATCTCTGACTACCCCCTCGGAGAATATAGTTAGCATAATGCTTATGCTAATAGTACTAGTCATTTGCTTCGAGTTGGCCGCTCCCTCCCTTCCCGCTTCACCGTACCGCACCCCTAAGGGACCCAATGAAACGCAATTTTATAACCTTTAGCAACGCAACCACGTACGGCACGTCCGTCCCGATCACTGATATCGCTTTTAATTTTAAATTTTTATTTGCTTGTTTTATTATTTTTTGTCGACGGGACCAGTTAATGTGCCTTTGACGAAATTTTGTAACGGTCATCGACGGCCAACTCCAGACAAACGGGTAGTACATTTATTTTTAAATGTTTGAAGATTTCGTTTCTGTTTTGTTGTATTTGCTAAAGTAACGATTTTTAAGTTTGAGGAATGTAGCTCTGCAATTTCTTATAAGTTGAAACTACTATGGCAAATACGGTAGCTAATGCGTTACTTAACTTTTATAATCCAGGTATTAATGTTATTAATTTCAATTAACAGGTATTAATGTTGCATGATTACTTAATCTAATAAAATGCAACAGCTGTGGGCACGTGCAGTCTCCATTTGGCTTCGGAATAGACCACGGCAACGTGACGGATTACGTCCCAGCATGTTAATATATCTACATATTATCAAAACAAGCGGCGCCCGCGCCTTCGTACGCGCAAATCACACACTTTAAATACTCATAACTATGGCGTATTTGAATACATGCAATATATTTTATTTTTATCTTCTCAATAAAAAAAACATAACCCTCCTTCTGGCGCAGTCGGGTAAAAAGTTAAGAAAATAACACTAAACCATGGAGCGTGTGAATTCTCTATGCACTAAACTCCCATTTTCATTGAGTTTTTAGCTCGAATACTATTTTTAATAACAAGATCAACTTTAAAAAGTAATGAAATTTGATGACGCCACAAGTCATTACTTAGTACGCATTTTCATACTAAGCGCACGTTTTGACGTCCGATAAAGAGTAGCTGATTTGACTAGTTGTCAAGTAACCTAATTGAAGACACGGATCTATTGAAGACTAGAAAATTATCTGCCTTCATGCCAGACTTCAATTCAATAATAGTAAAAATGAGCTAGTTATTGAGATGGGGCATACATACAGACATAATGGACGAAAGTATCCTCCTCCTAGTTCCTCGTTTGACTACGGAATCCTAAAAAGAGATCTCATTGAATTAACAGTCGGTAGTATACCTACCTGACCTGAGGATCGCGGATTTGAATCCTGAAAGCGACAAACATTTCATAGTAAATACGAATGTTTGTACCTAAGTTTCTGTACATGTATTCTACATCGTTGTCTAGACTAGATATATGTGTGACAATATCAACTTTAGACAAGCACGTTCAAACAAACAACATATCACAAAATTACACATTGCCATTTATTGACGAAGTGAACTCGGGAACATCAATGCGGTGCGGAAACCGTATTCAAGTAGAAAGTGAACATGTTATTTCCATGAAAGGGCTTGTCTATCGCTAGAGGATATGTATATGATAAAGGAGCAAATTGGTAGCCGACCGCATGAGGCGTGCGGTCGCGACGTGTCGCGGCGACACGTCGCGGCGACGTGTCGCCGCGACACGTCGCTGCGGTCGTGAATGGGAAGCCGACCGCACGCCGCAACTGCACGCCGCAGCTACAGACAGTATTGCCAACTTAGGGTATTTTTTGGGGTAGTAATTTTCAGTAGGGTTTTAAGATTTACGATGATGCTTTATATCTACTTTGCCGTAACTTGAGCTCTAATAAAGGGTGAATAGAAAAGATTTTAGTAAAAACGAATAAGTAGAAAAAATTTCCGTAAAAAGTAAAAACATGTTTTTTTATTTGTTTCCCAGAATTATCATCTCGTATTTATTATATCTAGTAATATTTAAACATTGTTTTACCAAATACCAAACGCCAGTATGATTTATTGTTGGAATTTAACACGTTCCGGGACAGTGACCGCCCATAGCCGTGATTACAATAAAAGTTCTATTGTGTCTCATTCACTGCCCCGGAACGTGTTAACGGAAAATGTGGTTGAAAATAGAAATTTCATTAAATTAAAAAAATATCGTGGAATTTGTATGAATTATCGTGTTATACCCGACTTTTATGTTCTATCGCATGCCATTCAAAAATATCGTGAATCTAAGATAATTATCGCTTGCTGGCAGCACTCGGCGACACTACTGGTCTGCGGTCGAGCGTCAGTGAAGCTCGACCGCACCGCAGTGAAGTCGAGCAGCGTGTCGCCGGCTGCGCAGGGTATTTCATAGAATTACATACAAACCAGTAGTGTCGTCGCGACATGCGGTTGCGGCGTGCGGCGTGCGGTCGCCTGTCAACCGCCACCTTTAAAGTAAAATCTAAGGGCCTGTTTCACCACATATAAATAAGTTCTCGATGGCTTATTCAGAAGTGGTGAAGTCCCTAAATCTGCTGTAAAGACAGTAGGGTTGGCAACACTAAGACTTACCTTTGCTCTTAGCGTGAAGATGATAAATGTGGATCAAGTTTATAGATACTACAAGTGCGATCGTAAATTTTATTATGTTCATAACACTCGCTATGTGCTCGTGCATAGGTAGGTACTATAGGTATAATAATACAGGTAGCGACGAGTCGCGAGCAACAGGTAGTAAAAATTCTTATTATAGAAATGTAATTTGATGACGTAGTTGGGTTGGTGTATATGAGATACGTAAGTGACAAAAGCTTGATAAGAGGGTTTTTAAAGGTCACAAATTTTTAATTATGTAAAGATTAATTTAGCATCCGTGTCTCCGTGTTAGGTTGGTGATCATAATAATGCTACAAGTTGTTAGGGTGAACAGTTGCATTATCATTAGTGATTGTACCCATGATTCTGAACTACTTTTCTTAAGAAATTTATATGAAATTCGCAAAAAAATGTCGACTTTTCATACAAACTTTCGATCAGCTGATTGCATTAGATACGGAAAGTACCAAATTTTCTGTAGGTTTTCTTTGTTCAGTATCATGGGTAGGTACTAACCAACCCTTAAAGTAATGTAACTGCTTACCCTAACACCCTGTACAGGATTATATTCGCACTCGTAGTCACAATTTGTATCGCTAGTATCGCGCATTGGGATCGATACAGAGGCGCTGCAGTATCAATACAGTTGCGATGCAGTAGCGCTGTAGAGTCGATTCAGTCGCGATGCAAATCGGCTTTGAAAAGCACCAACCCAGACGGGTGTCGTAAGGAGGCGACTTATTCCTTCAGGCATTCTCAAGATCTCTGATGCCTTCACCGTGTGTTGTTAACTGCCTTCGTGGTCTGATGGAGCATTGGGCTCTCGACACCGAGGTCGTGGGTTCGATTCCCACGGGGGACACCTAGTGATATGTCACTTTGTGCTTTTTACCCCAGTTGGTTAGGGCGTTGCAGGCTGAATCACCTGATTGTTTGACAAGAAAAATGATTCCGTGATTCGGATGGCATGTTAAGCCGTTGGTCCCGGCTACTATCCCTGGTGGCAGTAGTCGTTACATAAAAACCACGTTAGAGGCCGTAAGGCAGTCTGAAAAAACTATAACTCCAGATGCCGTAGTACGCCTGTAGTGTACAGCAATAAAGAGTAGTTAATGTGGAAAGCGCCGGTAGCGCCGTCTATCGGCGGACGCGGTCTGTGGTGAATATCTATCGTGCATTCGCTCGGTATTCGTGCACCGACCGCCGTGCTGCGCGGACGTGTGCTAGTCACATTCCCTAGTGAAGACTATATCTGTGTTTCATTATATACATCAACCTCAACCAACCCTTAGTAGAAAGGTGTATTCTACATTGGCGACGCCGGGATTCGAAATTCACGTGAGTAAAGTGCTTATCAGTTTGTTGAGAGTTGAAAATTTAAAAATGCAAACGGTGCCTACGAAATAAAACTACACTGTTCCTTTAAGGAAGCTAAGCGATTTATTTAAACACAATCGAAGACGGTTTCTACTAGCGTTGCTTTGTTTGTTGCCTAAAAAGTTACACAGTGTTAAAATATATTTCAAAAGAAAAGTAAAAATAGTTTTGTCCCGATTTTAAATCGTTTATTGGGAATTATCTTAATTATCTGGTGTCTGCTAGCGTTGCTTTATTTTTGCCTAAAGTTCACAGTGATAAAAATATATTTCAAAAGAAAAGGAAAAATAGTTTTTGTCCCGATTTTAAATCGTTTATTTGGAATTATCTACATACTTATTTCTTTTCCCACATGTCGACCATCGAATGCTGATGCTGGAGGAAAGAGGGTAGACCAGACAGGAGTAAGGTGTGGGACAACACGTGACGGCGCGGCGCGGCGCCTAGGATGGACAAATGTACGCCAGCTGCGGACATCAATCTTTAAGGTCACGTAATCATTCTGTATTACTTTACACGATTAAAAGAATTTATTCAAAGCATTCCGCAAATATAAAAGGGCCTCGTAGTCCGTAGCTCCAGTTTCACTGCCCGTTACACGTTGTAGGGTTTGCTAAATAAGTACACATTTACTATTGCTCACTAGGCAGGTAGTATATGCGGAGCGCGCACGTCCGCACCCGACGAAGGCTGGCAGGCAACTGCCCCCACTACGCGTTCGCACAGACACTACATCCCTTCTTTATTTTAATTTAATTTAAGATGTATTTTGTAACAGTACACTTAATATCAAAACTATAAGCAATACAGGTACATATGAATATTATTATTATTATAAAGTCAGTAGTACTACAGCTTGCATTTATTTTATATTTTCTTAATATTTTATATATTTCTATATGAATCTACCACCGCTTCGGAAGGTGCTTCGCTTGGGAGAAGAAACGGCGCAAGAAACTCCACTATGCACATCGCTATAACATAATAATATAATGTGTTATGATTGATAATCTTTGATTATTAAAGGTTACGTTTCTTACTGCTTAATTTCATTTCATTTATAGTTAATAAAAGCTTTCCAGTACCCATAGTACTCTGTGCCAATACTGAGCCCAGTAGGCATTTACATTCAACTTTAGCTTACTACTCTAGAGTCTAGACTATCCCTTTCCTTTTTATAATATTTCAAGATTTTAACTACAATTTGTATTATTACAACATTTAGTTTTATTGCGTAAAATTTTAAGTCTAGTCCCACTTTATATGACACAATGTTAATTTTGTAACCTAATTACATTAAATTAATAAACCTTAATTTATTTTTCCTCTTGACCTGTGAACTGTGATCGTTATTTCAGGAGTGAGGGTTGGTTAAGCAAACAGCAAGATAAGATTGACAAATCGCGATCAACTTCCATTCCAAGTAATTTTAAAACTTTGTGGTAGGATAGTACAGTTTATATACTTTTGTCACGTTTGTTAAGTTTGGATTTAAGTTTACTTTTGTTAGGTACTTATATAAAATCCAACTAAGTTTAACCGTACGTAGAACAATTTAAAAATATAAATTTTATCTAAGCTGATTTTATTAAACCAACGTGAGATTGCACATTGTTACTAGAAAAGGTGTACTGTTGAACTACAAAAGTATTAGCAAGACTACTCCTAATTTCTAATTAGGCATATGCCTTATTCAATTTTTACTTCAATAGGTAATTGGATTTGATCACAAAACATTTTCATTAAGTATCACTTATACCTTGATTTATTCTCTGGCTAAAATATAAACATTTTCTTTTGGACAATATTGGTGGTGCTCTTAAATTGAAAAGAGTGGCCATTCGAAAATAATTTGTTACTCAAACAAACTTTGATTATGTCTTCGTAAAATATCGTTGTCCATGGCACTTAGCGTCAAAATCAATTTCAATGTGATACGCTCCTTGTACCTGTGGACAGATTTCGAGTAGTATATTATTATTGGCTAGATAGCTATAATGCTTGCCTCATGTTTCCAGTTTCTGCAATGAACTTTATGGAATAATAAACAAAAGGTGTTCAAAAGAAACCTAGTATAGGTACAGGACTATTGCATATAATTGTATGTCTTGTGTGTTCAATTTCGTTGCAAATTTAGAATTAAGTGTTTAGTCTATGTTTTCGCTGTTTATCATTGCATTTTAGTACATAAAGACTGTGACTATTGGGTCACGGTACTTAAATTGGTACATATGTTCCATTTGACAGCATAAAATATAGCTCTAGTATTTGCCAACATTCCATATATCTTTATCATTTCTTATTTATTTATTTTATATTTATGTCCAATATATATTTATTCTAGACATTTAATAGCCCATAGTTTTAGTTTTACATTGAGTTTTTTGCCTATGGCTCATTTAGGATTATTTGAACCCGAAAGTCTCTGCTTGTTAATTGTCCAGTTTTGACTAATTTTCATGGCCTGTATTAGTTTCGATACTATAAACATAGTTTTTTTTATTTTTATTTGGTCCTTTGCATTTCGTGTATCATGATGACACTTTTAAGTAGGTATGAATGGTCGTATAATGTCCGGCTTAGAATAGCACCAAACATAATATTAATGTCGTAAAAGGAGACTAAGCAATCCCCTCAGGCTTCGTCAATATCTCGGATGTGCACCGGATGCTCGAATAATGTTTTAATGTCACATTAATATATGCACGCAATATGACGACCCAAAATTACTTTTGGACTATAAATTGACCATTATTCTTTCAATGAAAAGATTTTAACATTTTATTTGATTTAACTCGAATTGATTTGATTTCATTTAATTTCACTCGAATTTATTTGATTCTATTTGATCTCCTCTCATCTCATCTCATTCCTTTCCTATCCTTTCCATTCTTTTTTTTTATTCATTTCATTCAGATAACTACTGGTCAGAGTTACTGCTTCAGGATCGTATCAATTTACGATTTATAATATTAAGGAAGTAAGGACAAGAGAGTAAGTCTGTGATAAGCACATACACTTAGGCACTTAAAATATTCAGCGTAGCCGCCAGCCACTGCAATTAAGGACTTTTAATTTAACTGCTGTTATAGTTCATGTACAATTATATAATATGAGTGCAGTAACTATTTTATTTTCATGACCCTTTAGCTTTTACTAACAACTTGATAGTTGCATGATTCTATAGGTTATAACCCATATGATTTTATAGTTGTATGACACTTTAGCTTTAGATAACAACTTGATAGTTGCTTGGTTCTGTAACCCATATCATTTTATAGTTGCATGATACTTTAGCTTTTGCTAACAACTTGATAGTTGCATGGTTTTATAACACGATGATGATAAGATGATGATATCATTTTATAGTTGCATGATACTTTAGCTTTCGCTAACAACTTGATAGTTGCATGGTTCTTTAACCCATATCATTTTATAGTTGCATGATATTTAGCTTTCGCTAACAACTTGATAGTTGCATGGTTCTGTAACCCATATCATTGTATATTTGCATGACCCTTTAGCTTTCGCTAACAACTTGATAGTTGCATGGTTCTATAACACATAATTATTATCATTTAATAGTTGCATGATACTTTAGCTTTCGCTAATGACCTGATAGTTGCATGGTTCTCTAACCAATATCATTTTATAATTGCATGACCCTTTAGCTTTTGCTAACAGTTTAATAACTGCATGATCCTGTCACCATTGCATTTGCATGGGTTTGCATGGCCTTGCATGGCCTTGTATGTAACTGCATGACCTTTTTGTTTTTACTAACAACTTAGTTACTGAATAGTCCTTTAACTTTGTAGTTGCATATATTTGCATGGCTCTGCATGGCCTTGCATGGCATTGTATGTAACTGCATGACTTTCCCGTTTTTACTAACAACTTAGTTATTGAATAGTCCTTTTACTATTGCAGTTGCATATTTTTGCATGACTTTGCATGGCCCTGCATATCCCCGCATGTATGATGCATCTGCTTGACCTTTTAGTTTTTACTAACAGTTTAATCAGTGCATGGTCCTTTAACTACTGTAGTTTTACCTACTTCGCACTTTATACTTATCGCCTTTTAGTTAGCGTGACTCGCGCTTGGAACCTAATATTCGGTAGGTATGTATAAATACTGTATATTATACTGATACGTAGTCAAGTCAGTAACGATCGGTGCAAACGATATAGCATATTCAACAGTGTATTTAGAATTGAATTCATCTTGAATCGCTAAGTTAGACGTATGGTATAGATGTAACGGAAATTTGCAAGAAATCCCTTTTTGCCCCTTTGTTAAATAGTTGCAACTTTGCAAGTCACTCCCTTATCACAAGTCCTTAGGGATAACTAGGTACAAACAATATTGATTGTGATTGAATATCAAAATAGTTTTACACTGACATACCTATGCAGAAACCTTATGTAATCCGGTAGGTATTTGTGTTAAATTTTATGAGCATTGGCTACTGTTTTGCACCGATTTACTCACTCGTATCTATACGTACGCAGCTTTACATAATATTTATAATAAATAACACTATAATATTCAAGATGTTATTATTCGCCTGTTTTCTACAATTTATAGTATTAATCATTGTAACCAGACAATTAGTAGTCTTCGTAAATATGTATCTGTCTGTTTAACCTTAACCTTAACGGTAACTGTAACCGACCGACCAACCGACCGACCGACCGACCGACTGACCGACTGACCGACCGACCGACCGACCGATCGAACGACTGACAGACGGACCGACCGACTGTATCTGACCTTCAGCTTAACCTTTAACGGTACGCGAGTGCCATAGGGCACCTATCGCTACTCCGTCGAGTTATGTGTAGGTAGGTTACATAGACAGAGTCACGATTACGACACTCTTACGATTTTATGTATTCTGGGATTTCGTAAGAAAGGATTTTGTAAGATCCTCAGACGGCGTCGACTGTTAAGTCGAGGTCCTAATCAAGCGGCTTGCATAGATATACATACTCCTCAATCTAGCTGAATAACTTCATATTATGAGATAGTCATTGTCGTAGTCTGCCTACTCCGTAGGATTATGGCTTGAGCGTAAGTCTATTATAAAAACATGTATGGTAATGTATTGTACATGACCTTTAGGATTGGAGTCTAGTCGCAGCAATCGTTCGAACAGGTGCTCGATTTGTGGTATATTCTTATGAGCTCGACCCCAGCATAGCGTCTATCGTCCTGATGTGTCCCCTTTCCTCTTTTTCCTCCAGCGTTTGATGGTCATAGTTCATGAAAAGAAAAATAATCACTGTTATAGATTGTCAACCACCGCACAAACTAAGAATCCAATGTTTTTTGACATGAAAACTAATGAAATAGGCATAGTAAATAAATGAAAGTACCATGATAGCCCTCGTGGATAAAATTATAATGAATTATCGTTATTGTCCTTTTAAATCAAAATAGAACGTTATTTTAGATAATAGAGATATTCGCTTTGTTCGTAGTTTTCGGAATATCACTGACCACCCCCTCGGGGAACATAGTCGTGAACACACGCTACTCTGCTGCGTAAATAACACTTTACAACGTTGCTTTAATTTCAAAATTCCGACGTTGTATTTTGTTTTTATTTCAAAACCAGATAAAATACAGTGTGCACTTACGTAAAATAAGATCCCGTCGTCGCCACATGTAGGGTTTGCTAAATAAGTACACATTTACTATTGCTCACTAGGCAGGTAGTATATGCGGAGCGCGCACGTCCGCACCCGACGAAGGCTGGCAGGCAACTGCCCCCACTACGCGTTCGCACAGACACTACACACGTGACTGGACGGAGTTTCGGTGCTGGTGGGGCAAGGGTGTCCTGGGGTTTTGGAGTCTCTGACTGCTCCTCGGGGAGTGTAGTCGTGAGCATATACTAATGCATGCTTGTAGTCCGTCATTATGGCCTAATAGGTATCCAAAATACGCCCATTAACCTCTCGTATGCCGGAAAAACCAGACACAATAGAAATAAATGGTTTTCATCATGCTGATCCGCGTTCTGGCATACCAAAGGTTAAGAATAGTGTCTTGATTCGAGACGAACAGGATTAGGTAACCAAGATATGCCAAGTGTGTTTATTCCAATTGTTTTTTATACTTATATTGACGCATTGTCATTTTTAAGTAATTGTCGTACTTCGTAGTTGTAATGGTCTCTAATAAAAGTTACTTATTACCATTATGCGTACCGAACATTCTACGTATAGAACATTCGGCGTAATGGATGTTCGGCGTAACGAACATTCAGCATAACGAACATTCGGCGTAACGAACATTCGGCGTAACGAACATTCGGCGTAACGAACATTCGGCGTAACGAACATTCGACGTAACGAACATTCGGCGTAACGAACATTCTGATGTCACAAAAACTTTAAGTTGAAATCCAAAGTTTTACGTTTTAAACGTTTTACTTATTGTACATTCTCAGTGTAGGTATGCGAGAACAATAATCATATACAACACATTCGGAGCTTATTTGGTGGTACTAGTTCATGAAAATATTTCAATACAAACATCAATAGTACCAACATAATTTCCAATCATCATCATCATCCTATTTGTTACCGGAACTTGTTTGACGTAATCTATACTTTATAGAACTTTAATTCGGTAACATTACGTTGATCTTATCTTTGCAACATTGTTGTTAATGTCATAATTATGGATGTAATCACTCCAGGCGAAACTAATTAGTTTCTTTGGCTATTTGAGCAAGGAATTTTATATTTTAAGGATCAATGTTAATTCAGACAATTATTTACAAAAAGTATCAAAAAGGATCAGATAATGATCAGGTGATTTCATATTAAATTTAGTATTTCTTGAAATACCTACTCACATTTTAACAAGAAACGCTCATCTCAGTTGAGAGAAGATTAATAACTATATCATATTCAAGCATCATAACATTCATAACAAAACCGATAATACTGGTTAACAATTTTGTTCGCAGATTGTATGTTCCTAGATGTCACAGAAAAACCAGCCTTCAACAGGACGACTGCTAAGGCGCCGATTGAACCATACCTCCTTGCTTTAGTGCTTAATAAAGAGAAAATGTCTCCAATTAATAGCTAAGAGGTTTGAAATGGTCAGGGTGATTACTCTCATATTGTCAGCTTGTAATGTTAATGGTTAGTGCTTTGCCATGTACAACAAACAGTTATTAGCAACGTACAGTTGGTCATTCAATTGACATTGGCAGCTTTTAGCTGGTCATTCAAATGACATTAGAAACTTGTAGCAGGTCATTCAATTGACATTAGCATCTTTCAGCTGGTCATTCAATTGACATAGGCAGCTTTTAGCTGATCATTCAATTGACATTAGAAACTTTTAGCTGGTAATTCAATTGACATTAGCATCTTTCAGCTGGTCATTTAATTGACATTAGCAACTTGTAGCTGGTTATTCAGTCATTCAATTGACATAGGCCGCTTTTAGCTGGTTATTCAATTGACATTAGAAACTTGTAGTTGGTCATTCAATTGACATTGGCAGCTTTTAGCTGGTCATTCAATTGACATTAGAAACTAGTAGCAGGTCATTCAATTGACATTAGCATCTTTCAGCTGGTCATTCAATTGACATAGGCAGCTTTTAGCTGATCATTCAATTGACATTAGAAACTTTTAGCTGGTAATTCAATTGACATCAGCATCTTTCAGCTGGTCATTTAATTGACATTAGCAACTTGTAGCTGGTTATTCAGTCATTCAATTGACATAGGCCGCTTTTAGCTGGTTATTCAATTGACATTAGAAACTTGTAGTTGGTCATTCAATTGACATTGGCAGCTTTTAGCTGGTCATTCAATTGACATTGGAAACTAGTAGCAGGTCATTCAATTGACATTAGCATCTTTCAGCTGGTCATTCAATTGACATAGGCAGCTTTTAGCTGATCATTCAATTGACATTAGAAACTTTTAGCTGGTAATTCAATTGACATCTGCATCTTTCAGCTGGTCATTTAATTGACATTAGCAACTTGTAGCTGGTTATTCAGTCATTCAATTGACATAGGCCGCTTTTAGCTGGTTATTCAATTGACATTAGAAACTTGTAGCTGGTCATTCAATTGACATTAGCATCTTTCAGCTGGTCATTTAATTGACATTGGCATCTTTCAGCTGGTCATTTAATTGACATTAGCAATTTGTAGCTGGTTATTCAATTGACATTAGCAACTTTCAGCTGTTCATTTAATTGACATTAGCAACTTGTAGCTGGTCATTCAATTGACATTTGCAACTTTTAGCTGGGCATCAAATGCTATCAAATTTACTATCAGCAGCTTGTAGTTGGTCATTTAGATGACAAGTCAAATAAATAAAATAATTATTAGCAACTTGCAGCTGGTCATTCAATTGAAAAAAAAAACTGTTATTTCATTATCAGCAGCTTGTAGTTGGTCATTCAAATGACAAGTAAAAAAAATAATTATAAGCAGCTCGTAGTTGGTCATTCAGATGACAAGTCAAATAAGTAATTATTAGCAGCTTGTAGTTGGTCATTCCATTGACATTAGCATCTTTCAGCTGGTCATTCAATTGATATTAGAAACTTGTAGCTGGTAATTCAATTGACATTGGCATCTTTCAGCTGGTCATTTAATTGACATAGTAACTTGTAGCTGGTCATTCAGTCATTCAATTGACATAGGCAGCTTTTAGCTGGTTATTCAATTGACATTAGAAACTTGTAGCTGGTCATTCAATTGACATTAGCATCTTTCAACTGGTCATTTAATTGACATTGGCATCTTTCAGCTGGTCATTTAATTGACATTAGCAATTTGTAGCTGGTTATTCAATTGACATTAGCAACTTTCAGCTGTTCATTTAATTGACATTAGCAACTTGTAGCTGGTCATTCAATTGACATTTGCAACTTTTAGCTGGGCATCAAATGCTATCAAATTTACTATCAGCAGCTTGTAGTTGGTCATTCAGATGACAAGTCAAATAAATAAAATAATTATTAGCAACTTGCAGCTGGTCATTCAATTGAAAAAAAACTGTTATTTCATTATCAGCAGCTTGTAGTTGGTCATTCAAATGACAAGTCAAATAAATAATTATAAGCAGCTCGTAGTTGGTCATTCAGATGACAAGTCAAATAAGTAATTATTAGCAGCTTGTAGTTGGTCATTCCATTGACATTAATTATTGTGAGTAGCTACGCTATGAATAACTCTAAAGGAATTAATGACTTACTGCACTTTCTTCTTTGTATAGATAAAATCTGTATCTTACCTAATCAGTGCAGGCACTGCACTGTTAATTTAATCATTTGTATGTGTTAAAGTATACTATACTGTACTTGAACCAAATCGGTTAATCATAAATTCATAATATTTTAAATAAAGAACATAATTTTAGTGCAAGCAAGTCAAAAAACAAAATGATTTGCAGTTCTGTAATAATATGACGCCAGGCAATTAAGTTTAAACAACAGTTGCACTTAATTCATGTAAATTGTAATTAAAAATAGCATTATTTTTTTAAAGCCTACCAAATGATATAACTATATGGTTCGTAAAATAGTATCTACATATTAAACGGGTCCATTAAATTGAAACTGCTGATTTCTCAAAACTAGTCCAGTCGACTAACTAAAGGTAACTACTGAACATAGCTGGTAACGAAAGCGACCTAGTGTACCTTACTTAATATTGTTGTCAGTCAGCGTTATATCAGCATTCATGAAACTGTAAAATTATATGGGTTATAAGACCATGCAACTATGAAGTTGTTAGCGAAAGCTAAAATATCATGCAACAATAAAATGATATGGGTTACAGAGCCATGCAACTATCAAATTGTTAGCAAAAGCTAAAGGGTCATGCAAATAAAATAGCTGTGAGTGCTTTATTGCAATGGCTGGCACCCGCCAGAATATTTTAAATGCATAAGTGTATGTGCTTATCACAGATTCACTCTTTTGTCCTTACCTCCTTAATTTGATAAAACGGAAATGGATACGATCTTGAAGCAGTGACTTTGACTAGTAGTTAGCCAAAATAAATAAATAAGAGATAATAAAGATCTATGGAACGTTATTTTTGTAGGTTTACTTACCTACCTATCAATAGAAAAATATTTTTACAGGGAAGGGATAGTATAGAACAGAAGTAACAATAACTGAAATGTGTTAATATAATGAGATTGTAATTTCCATAAACATTGTTTATCGTTGAATTTGGTGTTTGACAATTTCAGATCAATATTTGATAAATATCTATTTTCTGTAAACAAATTAGTCTCAATAAGTAATTCGTAATTTGTTTGATGTAATAGCTTTGATAACAGTCAACACTGTATTGTAATAAGATTTAAGAGATTAGCTAAACTGTGGAGTTTCTTGCGCCGCTTCTTCTCCACGGGCTATACATTCCGAAGCGGTGGTAGATTCGAGTAAAGGTAAAAAATAAATTAAAACAAGAAAGAGATGTAGTGTACAGCAATAAAGAGTAGTTAATGTGGAAAGCGCCGGTAGCGCCGTCTATCGGCGGACGCGGTCTGTGGTGAATATCTATCGTGCATTCGCTCGGTATTCGTGCACCGACCGCCGTGCTGCGCGGACGTGTGCTAGTCACATTCCCTAGTGAAGACTATATCTGTGTTTCATTATATACATCAACCTCAACCAACCCTTAGTAGAAAGGTGTATTCTACAACGCCAACCCGCGATAGCCGTGATACTGCTATATCACGTCTTTTATCTCGTTCGAACGAAATAACATGTGATATAGCCGTATCACGGCTATCTCGGGTTGGCATGCTACCTATGCAGGGCTCTGCCCACACGATAAGAAGAACCGTGTGGTTGCATGTTATAACCACTGCATCCACTTCTAATCTTATTGCTTAATTCAATTCCCTGATGGATTGGAAAAACCACCAACGTCATATTAATATGAACACAATTTTCATAATCAACGCTGGCGCCATAATAAATATCAACAGTCCTTGTATGACTCGTAACTCCATTAACCGCTATATTTATCCTTTGCGTCCTTGCTGGGATAGAACCAATATGTACACAGAGGTCAGATATACGACAGATACAACATTATAAATATGTGGTGCGACATTGATTTCTATCATATAACATAACTCTATCATTATATATTTAGTCGTTGGTACGTCTGTTGCAGAGGGCGAGGGACAGAGGCGTCATGGAGAAATATGGAGGAGGCCTATGTCCGAAGACGGATTGATCAGGGGCTGTGATGGATGGATGGACGTCTTTTAGAAATCATGTAACTTATGACTTATGAACGACTTAAGGTGGCGGTTGGCCGCCGACCGCATGCAGCATGCTGCAACAGCGTGTCGCTCCGACACTACTGGTTTGTATGGATTTCTATGTAATACCCTGCGTAGCATCCGACATTGCGGTCGACGACACTGCTGTGCGGTCAAGCTTCACTGTCGCTCGACCGCAGACCAGTGGTGTCGTCGAGTGTTGCCAGGCATGCGATAATTATCCTAAATCCATGATATTTTTTTGTGTCATGCGATTTAAATAAAACTGGGTATAGCACGATAATCCATACAAATTCCACGGTAATTTTTAATTTAATGAAATCACTATTTTCAACCACATTTTCCGTTAAATTCCAGCGATACCTACATCATACGGGCGTTTATTATTGGGTAAAACAGTGTTCAAATATTACTACATAATTATATAAATACGAGTATGATATTTTTTGGCAATTTTTGAGTTTAAGAAGATATTCCTGCCAGCGCGCGCTGCATACAAACGAAGTTCGATCCTATTTTCAATAAAAAACGGGAACACAAAAAGGTGAAATTGAACCAGGCTACTGTACTATGATCACTGATGTTTGTAACAAGGATTCTGACTACCCCAAAGGGGAGCACGGGAGCACCCAAAAACACGCTAAGGAGAATTATTACCCCAAAAAACACCCTAAGTTTGCAACACTGTCTGTATTTGCGGCATGCAGGAAGCTGCATGCAGTCGGCCGCCAATTCACGACCGCAGCGACGTGTCGATGCGTCACGTCGATACAGCACGTCGGATCCGACACGCTGTTGCAGCATGCTGCGTGCGGTCGGCCGCGAATTGGCACCTCACAATTTATTTGGTTTGTCGAGACAATGGTACAATTATGAATCCTAGATTAGGTTTAATTTTGTCATATCAAACGTAGTTTCTATACCAGTTTAAAATTTTGTAGATCCCACCAGCCCGCCTCAAGAGCCATAGGAGCTTCCAGCACTGTACGTCGGCTGTAAATGACGACCCATCTGTCGCTAGATGCACACTGTGGAAGGAAAGGGTACCTTCACCACACTGAAAAAATGATCAACCAAACTAGTGTTAAATATAACCAAACTTTAGTGACTTCTATCCATTTTTTTTTCTATGCATTATAATCATAATCATAATCTTCAAACTGTTTTGTAGCACATAATCAAACATTTGGTTATAAATAGCAAAACGTGTTGTTATTTATAGCCGAAAGTTTGTTTATATATGCTACAAAACAGTTTGGAAGTTACTAAAGTTTGATTATATTTAACAATAGTTTGGTTGATCATTTTTTTCAGTGCAGCTGAATTTATTTCCCCACAGGAATATCTACCTCCCCGGCACAATCTGCAATGGCTTGTGTGGAATGGAAGCCTTTAAATCGGCTCCGCACTCAGGTTGGCTGTTGCAGACAAAGTTTATGCAACTGGTACGGGCAACGTGACCACTTTTTTTTCAGAGAATCTATCTAAATGACTGCTGAAATCTACCATAATCCACCAAGTCCTGTTTCAAATTCTACTTAAAATCTACTAACTAATATGTATGCGATCCAAATGGTTAAAATTCAATATAAAACACGTTTTTGAACAATATATTATAATTTTTATCTAAACGCTCATAATCACCCTGTTCACATAGCTACAGTGCATACTACAACAATAACATACGATCAGCGTTGCAGCTGATCGTTAATTTTTACCAGACCTTTAAACATCAGTAAGTCCTAAACCGACCGGAGTTATGCAAGCAGACCTGGTCCATCCCCATCACAGAGAAGCTCTTCACCCCATAAACACTGAATCAGCCTTGCAGCTGATGGTTGCAAAAAGTACACTAATCTCTCGGAATATATTGTTTCCGCCCTGAATTAATAATAAATGTGTCTAGCGGTGTACTCCGTGTACTGTACCTCTACTTTCAAACCCATAATGAACCACAATATAGGCAACGGGGGCGTAAATAGATTATCCCCGTAATGAAAGCCGGTCCTGTTTCATAACAAAATCATTTATTAACTCGCGGTTTTGTCAAAGGTAGGTACGGTCTAATCAACGCGGTTAGCGGTCGTGCGATTACAATGTTAGTCCCATACTAAAAGTTCTTCAGTTTAATGGTCTGAAGCACTTCCTAAAGTATACAGGGTGTTAAATTAAATGGGACACTTACTTAAAGGGTGCTTCATCAAACTGAAAAACTTTATGGGACAAATATCGAAATTGCGAAAAAAAAATCTGCTGTCCAATACATTTCAGCCGAGTTATGTTTACAGTTTTGTATGGAAAAGCGTATTTTTTTTCGCAATTTCAGTCGGAAGCACCACTTTCAGTAAGTGTCCCATTTATATGTATTTTACACCCTGTATAACGCATTTAAGCTTACATCCTGTATAACTGTCGATGTCGTAACCCTCTCGTTTCCCTAACCTGTCGAGGCTGTAGCCTTTCGATACTGTTATCCATAGATTTCATGACATTCGATGTAGCGTACCATCGATTAACTGACAGTCGATGAAAAGTGTTCGACGAAGAGACAATCTAAGTGTTGACTTTCGAAGTAATATAGGAAACTTGTAATCTATACATTATAATATCCATTCAATATTCTAATGCAAAAACGTGTAGAGGAAAACAGTTTGTGACTCAATCACTAACGCGGATTCCTGTCTCTACCTCATAATCATCAGTTTTTGTGTTCCCCACTGCAGGACTCAGACATAAAGCAGATTATCCTACAGACCTACAGACACAGCCTCATACTACCGCTGCACCGGCGCGGTGGCCGGTAAAAATTCAATGAAATTGTCGCTTACCCACCGCAAGCGACAATTTCATTGAATTTTTACCGGCCGCCATGTGGTAGGTGTTGTTGTTGTTGATTGTTTGTCGGAACACCCCTACATGCGTAGTGATGCTGCTGCTCGCTCTCGCACGTGAACGTTCACGTACGAGAATGAGAGGCAGTTTGGTACAATAACCACTGCGCATGTAGGGGTATCCTGGCCGCCACGAGCATGTATGTCGCTGTTTCATTACAAACGCCAGCCCGATTGCTCAGTCAGAAGTGAAGCTGCCTGCTGTGCCGAGGATCTTGGGTTCGAATCCCGTAAGGATAAGGAGCAAATATTTGTATGATGATTAAATGTAATTGTAATCGAGTCATGTAACTGCAATAATTACTCGACTCAAATGTATGCAACAGCAGATTATTTTTTGCTCCGATCGGTTTGCTCACCAACCATCAATCTGAACAACTTTTACTCCTTAGACTCTTAGTTTAAAAGGATGCTAATGATATCAATTTCACCCTGTACATCGCTGTCTAGGCATAAAACAAGTCCCGGGCTCGGTTCCGGTACTTTTTAAATGTGACCAGATAATTTGTGTGATAATGTCCTAGATATTTATTATTTTAATATTTTTTATTCTTTGTAGGAACTCTAGGTTCTCAGCTTAGCATAGGCTACCTCAAGGTGTATGGATTTTAGTCCATCGCGCGTGCTGAATGCGAATTGGTAGACGTATGTAGGTTATCTCACGATATTACGGCATCAGACCCCCAAGGACCCAGCGTTTCAAAATAAAGGCGTGAACATGTATTTAAGGGCCTATGTCGAAAAATAATTTAAGCGAAACAGGCGTGGGATAGCTTATATTACGGCCTGATGCGAGAGAAAGAGATGGGGCGGCGCGCGCGCCTGAAACGAATCGAGCGCCAAATCAAACTTTATTTAATTGTGATTGTACTATTTATGTAAGTTCAATTCTGCTCTAATCAAAATTTAGAAAATATCAATCTCTTTTTTTTAAATCAAGTCTTGTGTTTCTATTATTCACCGTTTAGCAGTTCCAAGCGTTTATAGATAAAAACGGAGGCTACTTTGGCTTGTTATTCTATCGAGAAAAATTGTCTTAATCGTGTTTTGGCTCTAATCAAAACTTCAATTATATGTTCAATTTACACATATCCGAAAATCATACTCCTACTGTTAGTACTTCATGATATATGAAGCTTTGAAGAATTCTATTTTCACATAGCCCCTTAATTCTTGAAATGAAATTAATGTCTTGAAAAGTGTCTGACTAGGTCTTAAGACGGTAGTGGAGAGTATGAAGTAATAATTCGTCAATCTTTTGATTGATGATCAATCAGTCAAGGTTCAATTCCGCACGCGAGACATATTATAATATAAAAGAAATTAAAAAAAAACTTTTTTTAAAACACGCTTTAATTGCATTGTCGCGTAATACATATGCATGCAAAATATCAGCTCAATCGGAAACTGGGAAGTGGGTCAAATTTAACTTGCAAGATTCTATTACAGACATCGGGACAGGTGAAAGTAAATAAAAGCTTGTAATTTTTCTAACTTATGTACGTAATACCGATTGCTCTCAGACGGTGAAGAAAAATATTGTGAGGGAACCTGCATACGAAAAAATTTAGATGCGTATGTTTAGTCCACCAATCCGCACTGGGTACACGTGGTGGACTAACGCCCACATACCCTCCCCGTGTGTAGGCCTGTGCCCTGCAGTGGGACTGTATATAGGCTGATGATAATGATAAGCTAATGCTGGCCATACACCATGATTCCTATCGTCCATGTGTGAAAAAATTAAAATATTGATTCAACCAGCCTTATAAGGTTCATTTGATATGTGCCAGAAAAATCGATAGTTCTTTCGACAAACCGTTAAGCGATCTATGATTCTTTCGCACCGCGTTAAAGAAGTTAGTAGTTCTTTCGACCAAGCCTTAAGGCTGCCTGTCCATTGACGCGAATATTAACCAATCAGGAGCTCGAGATTTTATGCAATCCTGATTGGTTGATAAAACTCCGCTTCCCCGCTCCGCCAGCCAGCTCGCGTCAATGGAAAGGGAGCCTAATCGACCTGCGGAAGATCGATGTCCCGTTAGGGGATCGCATTGTTGCCACTTTGGCGGTTTGAATCATAGTTACTACAAACATACAAACTTCGTAATCCGTAGTTGTGTAGGTATACAATGAAACAATTTGATATTGTAGGTTACCTTAGACCTTAAAACCTTTCCACCATCACCTGTATTACCGTCACTAAGAACCTGTGAACAATATGGTTTGTTGTGACAAGGTCCGACGGTGGTCCACAATTCATATAGGTGGATTATATTATGTAATAGAACAATTTTCATTAAGGAGACGAAGACAAAATGGACATTTTATTGAAAAAAAAAAGTACTATCCATCTGTTCCTCAATGCAAAAGGTTATCTGTAATAAATCGCTTTTTAGCAATAAGACCGCCTTATTTGGTCCATAATAATTATGTTTTGTTTCCTGTTGTGTAACGTATTTTTGTGTTTGGTGTAAGTAAATGAAATATAATATTTCATTCATTCTCATGCTACGCAGTACTACGTGAATTTCACTTCAGGACACGTCGTGCTACACGTCTACGAAAGGTCTAAGGCATAGCAACATATTAACACGTTCGTGGGCAGTGCGAATCCAGAAATGTCACTAGAAATTTCCATACAAATTCACAAGACTGTCATAACCGTACTGACAATACTGTGCCTAAATGACATCGAAGATTGTGACAGTACGGTTACCGCCGTAGTACGGTCGGTACAAAGACAACGGTAAAACCCGTACTGTCAGTGTGTGCACTAGTATGTGAGTTTCAGGCCCCAAAAAAAAAGACTACAACGCTTAATTTTGGCAGTAGCATGCCTACACTACACAGAATGGCAGTGGGCGTGGTTTAACCAAAAATCGTATGACGAAAAGTCTGTTATGACCGTAGTGTATTTTAGGGAGCCTGAATACGAACGGCTTATACCGTACTGCCAATTTTCACAATCCATTTTTACGGTTGTAGCCGTCACTGCCCACGAACGTGTTAAAAAAATAAAATAAAACTGTTGAGTCAACAAATTCAAATTATAGCGACCCACGTAAAGTTCAAATTATAACCAAACATTTGAGGGCATTGAACCTAATCAAAGTTTGAGATGTTCGCGAATAACTTTAAAGCGTTTTATAGGTGGAGTAGATCAATCGTTAAGTGTCCACAGGGGACACTTTATTAGCTTGTAATAAAGTTTATATTGGAACGAATTTAAGACTACGTATGAACGAAGGTGCAGAGGTGGCGAAGCGAGTGATGCCCAGGTGAAAACGTCCGAAGGAATAATTTTGTGGTAAGTTTGTGTGGAGGGAGCTTAAAAGAAAACTTTATTTTCATTGGTTTCTTTGAATTTAGTTTTGATCTTAAAATTCAGTCTAGTTGCTATACCAACAGGGATTTTAATTCACCCCATCAAGTTTTAAGTTTTATTAACTCTTCAATTCCTGTAATTAGGTTACTAAAAATACAAAAGCTTAATTTACTCGTTTCCTTCCAAAAAGAAAATTAATAGGTACTCTCATGGGTTACAAAAAGTGATGATTTTGGAGTCACTTGGCAAATCTGATTGTAGCCGGTCGCGTCGCGTCGGTCGGGTTGTCGTCGGGTTAAGTTCCACCATTTTGTATTAGCTGAAACGTGTTTTTTTAAATAAAACAATTCTTAAGATCACAATACCCATTTGAAATTGGCAGAAATCAAAAAAGCATGCATGCATGCATATGCAAAAAAAGCAAAAGATAGATAAACGTTTTATCGCGCCTGCTAACTCCGTTCGCGCGCAAAAAGAAAAAGAGCTAGGGCGCGATAGCGCTCTATCGCTCCAGCATACCGCGGGCGCAGAATTGTATTCAGTTAAGAAAAAAATTTGCTTATCATCTTATAAAAGTCTTCATGCATACAATTTAAATGCGTTACATATTAAAAGGGTTGCTTCAGACCATAATACTTTAGTGGAAAGTATGTCCATCATCATCAGCCTGTATACGTCCAACTGCAGAGCACAGGCCTACCCTCAGGGCGTTAGTAAATCACGCTTGCCCGATGATTATGGGTGGACTTCACATACGCATCCAAATTTCTTCTCCGACGTATACGGGTTTCCCCACAATAATATTTTCCTTCGCCGTTTGAGAGCAGTCAGTATTACGTACACACGGCGACAGATCAACCTACCCATAGTTCGACCTTATGTCCATGAACATAGAGTTCAACTAATGGGTAGGTTGATCTGTCGCCGTGTGTACATACCTACATAAGTTAGAAAAACTTATTGGTACATGGCAAGTCGTCCGTGCGGATTCGAACCCGGACCCTCCGGGTCCCCCGGACTCCGGAAAGTATTTAATAGTAACGTATAAGTAAAATATAACAAATTATCACAAAGCTGACTCCATACAAAGTGGCCGAGCTTGGGTGGTGGATGCCTCAGCTAATCGGAGCTTGTCCCTTGCCCCTTGTCAGTGCCCATTCATAACTCATAGCAATGTAATTATAGTTTAGAGATAAGAGGAATTTTGGTAACCATCAGCTGCAAGGCTGATTCAGTATTCATAGGGTGTAGAGCATCTCTGTGATGGGAATGGACTAGGTCTGCCTGCATAACTCCAGTCGGTTTAGGAGTTACAGCCGTTCAAAGGTCTGGTATGGTTGCTAAAAATGAATATGCTTGAATATGTTGGTATTATTGTAATATGCACTGTAGCTATGCGAACAATACAAAAACTGACATGGTCTATCAGTCGGTTTAGGAGATACAGCCGTTCAAAGTTCCGTCCTTTACAAACGATAGACAAGCACGTTCATAGAAACAACGTGTCAGACAAAACAACACAAAATTACACATTGCAGTCTGTCATTGCCATACAAACGAAGTGAACTATAATAGGTAACATCAATGCGGTACGGGAAAGTCTTCCAGTGTAACATGCAGTTCCTACTGATCGCCTTATCTAGTACATTAATATCGTTGACGGAATCCTTAAAATGGAGAACAAATAAATGTTTGAACATGACAGTCAGTTCATAAAGCCAAAGGAAATACGCCTTTAAAGTCACAAAAGAAACATTTTACCTCTGCGTTCGTAATTGAGGTTAAAACGTATCGCAGACAACGGCTTATTAAAATTTAATTAGCTCTCTCATAAACTTTGCTTTCATTGAATGTCAGATTTTCATACCGTTTCTGTTCTCCTTTTAATTGTGTTATTGCAGGAGAGAAAATGACAATTTAATTTGTTTATACAGAGTGTAAAATTATCGTGTTACAATAGAACGGTGCTTCAGACCATCAAAAACTATTAGAAGCAATATCTTTTGTGGTCGTAAAGACTAGGCTATTCCTTATTTTTTCACTACTACAAAGCTCGTATAATTAATTTATGTAAAATAACAAAGATATTTCCTATTTGTGTCAAAAAATAATTCTAGGGCTTAATTTGCAATTAACAAACAAGGAATGTTTAGAACTCGAATATAAAATAGTAAGTCCAAGAAATGTTCAATTTGCTACTGTTTATCTGTGTTGCTGTAATTAAATGAACAATCAAAAAACACTTAATTTCTGAATGTAACGTCAACAATGAAATTAATTGCGGTCGTGACTTCTTTAGCAATACGGTTTGAGAGAAATAGCATTCTGTTTTTAATATTTTTCTTAAAATTAAAATGATAATTTAATTATTAGTGATCCTTTCCAGTCAATAGCTTATGTGTAAACCCCATCCGAATTTAAACATTTTATACTCCATCATTGTCGTTAAATTGTAGATTAAACACCGAGGGCAGGAAAGTAAGAAAGGTCTCATATTTCATGTAGTTGTCAACAAACATGTGATCCGATGCTTTCTTATTTACTGCCCGAGGTTAGTAGGTACATCTAAAGGGGTGATTGTACCCATGATACTGAACAACTCTTCTTAAGAAACCTATAGGAAATTAGCAAAAGACTTTCCTTACTAAATACAATAATTTAGCTTATCGAACGTTAGTATGAAAAGGTAAATTGTATTTTTACGAATTTCACTTTGTTCCTTTTGAAAAGTTGTTCAATGTAATTCAACATGTAACACTGTATAGACAAATACATAAACTGTTCTACAAATTGCAACTTTGTATAACCTTAGCGAAATAATGGGTGCAGTTTTTGCCTACGAAGTAGAGGGCTACATCCTATGTGTGTATGCAACTAGCTAAGTATAGAGATCATTGACTGGGCTTAGTCAGCGTCTTTCGCAAACATTTGCTGAATTCAAGGTGTGCGACAAATGACAATGGGCGGTAGGTATAGCCAATTTGCTTGGAGCATTTTCAATTTAAACGTTGTGTGTACAATTTTAAACGTAAACAGATAGCGCTGAGTAATGAAACGTTCTTAAAGCTAATATCTGTAGCTCGATTTCGAACTTTTTTAGTATAATGTCTATGGATTCATCATCATCATCATCATCTCAGCCGATGGACGTCCACTGCTAGACATAGGCCTCCCCCAAGGATCGCCATAACGACCTGTCCTGCGCTGCCCTCATCCAACGTTTTCCCGCCGCCTTCACCAGGTCGTCGGTCCACCGTGTGAAGGGCCTACCCACGTTGCGCTTTCCGGTACGCGGTCGCCACTCGAGAACTTTTCGGCCCCACCGGCCATCAGTTCTGCGACCAATGTGCCCCGCCCACTGCCACTTAAGTTTAGCAATTCTTTGGGCTATGTCAGTTACTCTGGTTCTTCTGCGGATCTCTTCATTTCTGATTCGATCTCGCAGGGAAACTCCGAGCATAGCCCTCTCCATTGCCCTTTGGGTGACTTTCAGCCTTTTCTATGATTTATATTTTTTTAGTCTATGGATTGAGTGCATCCATGCCATACCCGCATTGTCTTTTTTATCATTTGCTGTCCTTGACGAACGCTTCAATCACCTGAAGTAAACGATCAATGATCGTCAATCACGTAAACATTGACAATCGCAAATGATCGTCTCGGGGGCCCTTAACAAAACACCCTAGTAATATTTGAAGCGGTGATTTAGAAGAACAACTTTCACTATGGACACAACGTTGAATTAAAAAACAAATCTACTGTCCCATATATTTGAGTCCAATAGGTACTTCAGTTTTTATGCAACAGCAAATTTTTGAATTTTTTTTTCGTGTTGGTTCCATAGTGAATGTTGTTCAGTTTGATGGACCATATAATTAAACCACCCCTTTAAATATTACTAGGGTGTTTTGTTACAGCCCGTAAATTTTTTTTTGTGTATGGCAGGAATTTTTTATTTAATTGGGAAATGGACAAGAGAATTATTGTTTAAAAATTTTTTTCATCACTCATACTCTGAAAGTAGGTTATTGTTTATCTAAGAAGCGGGTTGAAAGTGATACATTTCTTCCCTAGGGCGGAAAAGTAATTAAAAAAAATCTACGTCTATACTGAGCAAAGGCAGAAACCTATACAGCCACACTTCGATAACATTATATTAAAATTATTAATTTTTATAATTATTATAAACAGAAACATTTGAATTTAGTAATAATAACAATAATTTGTAACATTTCGATACTTTTGTATAAGTTATATGCATTTTGTTTTCTGCGTGAAGAAACAGGTGAAGAAAAACTACCTAATTTAAAAAACAGGCTAGTTTAAAAAAAAAGGTTTTTCTTTTTTTCGCAAGACTGCGTTCAGGACCTTTGGGTGCGGTTGTTTTTTCAACTCGCACTATGGTAGAACGTTTTTCATTGAGGCTCTGACGTGCGATTTTTGAACATCATATGAGCGAATCGGCAGTAGAAAGATGCATAATCTCGTAGTAATTATGACATTTTCGACTGCCGAGTCGCTCGTATAATGTTCAAAAATCGCACTCCTGAACGGCGTTGGTGCGAAAATTTGCGGTCGGGGTGCACCTGGGGCGTAGGTTCGGAATGCAGCCTTGCGCGAAAAAGAAAAAAACTTGAAAAAAAAACGGAGGGAAAGCCACATGTTGCAAATTTTGCGGATCTTTTTTAAAACGTGTAAAAATCACTAGGGAAGTATATCTGTGTCACTCTAGCATCCACAATCTTCGTATGTTTTTTTTCTACTTCCTATTGGTCCCCGAGTGATTTTCAAACGTTTTGAAACGTAGCCTAAAATGAATTCATCGAGCGAATATCAATTCAGAAATTGATTTAGCATTATTTGGTTTTGGTTAATTTCCTCGTAATCGTGATGAAAAGCAGAGTGTTTAACTCGGGTGAAAGTACCCATTTCACACTCGAACTATGGGCGCCCCTCACGTTCGTTCGGGGCGCCAAACATCTCGTGTGAAATGGGTCACTTTCATCCCTTGGTTAACAATCTACTATTGTTTCTTTTCGTTTTTTATAGGCTGATGAAGAATAAAATACATGCTAGATTGAGTGGCAGATATGTTTTATAAAATTTCACAGTGACAAACAGTAAAATGCGAATGCGATAATCAAGTAAGGGCATCGGACTGCGAAGGTCGCAGGTTCAATTCCCCTCGAAACATTGTGGTGAATCACCTGCGAGTACAAACTTAAGATTATTTGAAGTGGTTTACAAGATGTGTGGGTAGTAGCATTAACAGTTCGTGATTTTTAATGTCATTAACATTTATTTAATGAAGATGAAACAGACATTATTTACACTAACCTTTAAATAAATAAAGTAATTAAAATTCCACGCATACATATAGACAGAATTGATAAAAGAAAATAAAATTAAATGAGCTATAATACCTACCTAACCACAGAATTTAAACTAATACTCCTAATTAGCAACCATCTTATCGAATAAATGGTTTTAATTTTCGTTTTAATTAAGTTATGTTTTAATTAATTAATAGTTAATCAAAATTGTTTTTGTTATACCTTAAATTATAGGCACAGTTAGAATGCCTTCAACTCTGAATGTTTTTATAAACCCAAAGGAAAGCAATAATTTAACGAATAATATGAGAGTGAAAGGTTTTATCCATTTTCTGTACTCCTGTCGAATTTAAAGTGCTTATAGCAGTGACTGGCACAACTTCGAATTTCTATTGATAACATTCATGAACATATCACCCCCTACTCAGCCTCTACTCAGCCCCTACTCACCCCCTACTTACGCCCAACATTGCTATTCATCAATTTTATAATAGCAACTGTGCCAAAAACGCAATAACCTACCTAGAAAATAACCTACTCAGAAAATGTCTTGACAAGAAAAAGACAACATTCTAAAATGAAGTGCATAGAAAAAGACCTAGTGTTCGGGCCCATGTGGTGGGGTATGGCCCATTTCCTCTCACCTTTAAACGTGCGTGCTTAGCGTGGAAAACTAGTGCTCCGACTAGACTTGACGGAAATGAGTTTTCTCCAGCATCCTTACCCGACTCACACTTGGCCGGTTTTTGATTTGTTGTATAACGAAGCAAACTTGCATTATAATCACAGCTTTGACGATTGTAATTATTATCGTTTTCACGATAGAGCAAAAACAAAAAAACGTTGAAAATAAATAGTTTGTGAATTTTTTTATTTTTTATTATTTCTTAGTAAAGCTATAATAGCACATTACTACCCGTTTGTTTGGAGTTGGCCGTCGATGACCGTTACGAAATTTCGTCACAGGCACATTAACTGGTCCCGTCGACAAAAAATAATATAACAAGCAAATACAAATTTAAAATTAAAAGCGATATTAGTGATCGGGACGGACGTGCCGTACGTGGTTGCGTTGCAAAAGGTTATAAAATTGCGTTTAATAGGGTCTCTTAGGGGTGCGGTACGGTGAAGCGGGAAGGGAGGGAACGGCCAACTCTAAGCAAATGACTAGTATATTCTGAGAACATTTTAACAGGCCGGCGTCGTAGGCTTATTGACGACCCGGTTGGTGTAATGGTTACCACGCCGGACTGCCAAACCAGGGTCCTGGGTTCGAATCCCGGTTCGGTCATGGATGTTTATATGTTTGTGCCGTCGTTGTATGGTTTCCATAATAAACAGCCTATAAATAGTGCTTTCTTGGGATCATTACAATGTATGTGCCTGTGAGCGTTATTATTATTATTATTGTATGTCTTACGTTCCGTAATCACGGGCAATTAAGTCCCGGACCTTTGGAAGGCGTGCATGGGGCCGAAGCCAACATGTAGAGGCCCGTTCAAAAGACAAGTTAATCTAAATGTAAGGGATACACAAATGGCGGATACCATCTCCGAGCGTACAACATGATACCCACGGGGATGGTCCCCGCCATTTGTGTAAAGACTATTGGAGTACGGCGCTATGGCCGCGATGGGAAAATAAGGTCTTGGGCTATGGAGGTGAAAGTTGGATGGATGGATACTGGGCTATGGGAGGAGACTAACGGACGCCTGCCATGACAACTAGTCTCAAAATTGTAAATAGGGCAGGCGGTGACTCGCCGACTCGTCGAGTGGGCCCCATAAAACGGCCGCACGCACAAAGTGCGACAATGGGGCAACATCTCATTGAGCGGCTGAAGGTTGTCGAGAGGTGCGGCTCCGGTTTCACCATCGCGGGGTTTACCCCCGTGAGCGGGTTTCCCCGTTATTACGCCATTACGTGCAATACACTTCCAACCTGGAGCATAGGTTCTGCTCTTGCGATTCCACTCTGGACGGCCAATGAAGGCAAGCCAGAGGTAGGGGGGTGTGTTACTGTGTGTGTGGGTGTGGGGGTGTGTGTGTGGGTGTGTGTGTGTGTGAGCGCATGTCTGTATGGTCCCCCTGGATAGGGGTCCGCGGTGTCGCCACTCACCGTCAGCTCGCCACAAGCTGCCCCCGCGGGGTTATTATTATTATTATTAATAGCATCCTGCAGGTACGGAACCGTAAAAATTCACAGATTTCGTGCCTCACATGACTATCGAGCACATTGGAAATGAATCTACGGAATTCGAAAAAATATTGTCTCAAAAAGGTTAGGCTACAGGGCAAACCCTTAATGCCCTTAACCCAATCGTCTTTGTTTTAGGCTCAAATTGTAGCTGACTTTCCATAGAAATTTTACTCAAATTTTTGATATCATTCTTCGTTTCCAAAATATCGAGAGCTAAAATCAAAAATTCGGAAAAAATTGTTTTTTTTTTCACTATTTCGGCCATAACTTTTTACCTTTTTAATTTTCTAGAATAATTCTTTTTGTAGCTTACAGCTGTCAAAAATACGCGTCTTATGAGCTATTTTTGAATATTATATCTTCACAACTCTTTGAGATATAAGGGGATTTAACTTTTTCGTGAAATCGGGGCCTATACTGGAGCGAACGAAAAGACATTTCCATTGTCAAAAACACCCGCAATAGAAGCCCATTCCCTTACTCGTACAGGTAGAAATGGGAACGACAAAATGCAACTAAAAATAATAAATGACCTGATCCGCCGGGCGCTCATTTCAGCCAACGTCCCGAACGTCAGCGAGCCCACTGGACTGTGTCGCGCCGATGGCAGAAGGCCCGATGGCCTAACCCTTATCCCCTGGCAGAAGGGCCGCTGCCTCCTATGGGATGCCACCTGTTCGTGCACCTTTGCACCATCATACCTTCCCAGGACCACACAGGTAGCCGGGTCAGGTGCCGAACACGCGGCACATCTGAAGCACTCCACATACTCCTGCTTGGAAGTGGACCACATATTTGTCCCGTTCGCCGTGGAGACAGCTGGCCCCTGGTGTGCAGAGGCAAAGGTATTTGCTAAAGAATTGAGCCGACGGCCCCGGGACAGGGGCTGCGACCCCCGCTCCGGTTCGGTTCTGGTCCAACACATAGCACTGGCAATACAACGCGGTAACGCCATAAGTATTTTAGGTTCCTTTAGACCGGAAACCAACCGTGGCGGGCTCCTGGAATAGCATAGGTTCATCTTTCATCTCTTCTTTCTTTCATATTTTTTGCCTTTTTTAACCTTTGTCGCCTATAAATATATCATTCATTAGTTATAAGTTCTTCTCGTATACTATATAGGTAATAGTTTAGATTTAGTTTAGATAATTATTTAGTTTATTTATAATGGTGTATCCCCCTTCTTGAAGTGAATAAAGGCAATAAATGTTGTTACCTTTACTACCAAATCGAAGTGGCATTAGTTGGCTGCTATAAGCAACTAAATGGATGAAATCAATACCACATACGCTTTTATGTATCACGTTTCAGAACATAATTTTTTATGTGATTTCGGGCAATTTTTGTGTTCATGCTGAAAGGGTTAATCAAGGTTTTCCGATAACCCTTTTCCACGTATCGCCTATGACGCCAGTGTAACTTGGTCTTTCATCCTGTTTCTGTGAACTCTAATAAGTTAGGAATAAGGGGTGTAGTATCAACAATTGGAGGCCGAGTTTAGTTGGTCGATGTGGAGTATTTGATTTCGATGCTATTGAGCAAAAATTGCATCGTTTAGGTGCTGCTCTCATTTTGAGTCTTTTTTGTTGTTGCTCAATACAATACGGGAGTTGAAATAATTCTTTTTTATTAATAAACTTGATCATCATCATCATCAAGCTATCATCGTCCTTTATTCTAATATTGTTCAGTTCAGTCTTGTTCAGAAATAGGTATTTTTTTAGGTATTTCAGATTTATTAGGTTGTGTGTACATTTTTGACAGCCTGTATACCAGGTGTAATAAAACAACGTAGATTTCACTATTGAGACAACGTATAAATCGCAGTCCCATACACATGTGAGTCGTGTAAGTAAGTACTACAGTTTTGTATGAAACAGCAGATTGTTTTTTTTTTGTTGGCCACATAGTTAAAGTTGTTCTGTTTTCCATAGTCTAAAGCTAAACTAAATCAACTAGGGTGTTTTGTTACACTCAGTATATTTTTAAATATGTTTTAACACCATGTATCTATACAGTTACACGAGACAAGAATAATTAACAAACCTTTTCTTTACAAAAGAGCAAAAACATAGCAAATTAGAAATAACAATTCAATTACGATTTCAAAATGTGATTTTGACCTTTTCTAGTTAATTACACGATCTCACCGCTAAAGTAAACCCGTAGCAAAGTAAATACTCAATGAGCTACGCCGTAGCGCTACGCTGCTACGACTGTGTTTGCTACGAACAGACGTAGTTCTACTTTGTGTTTAGTAATTGTTCTAAGGAATTTCTGGTTGTTTGTTATTTCATGTTTGCTGGGAAATTTATGACAACCTTTTGAAATGTCTTCGTTTAAATGCTTTGTTGGTTTTTACTTTATTATAGCAGATAATTAGCCGCAGGGATAAAGAAGTACTTAATGTAGTTTTTCTAACTTATGTACTTAATAACAACTGCTCTCAAATGGTGAAGGAAAACATCGTGAGGAAACCTGCATACGCTGAAGAAGAAATTTTGATGCGTATGTGAAGTCTACCAATCCGCATTGGGCACGCGTGGTGGACTAATGCCCATGCTCCCTGGGGGTAGGCCTGTGGCATGCAGTGGGACGTTTAAAGGCTGATGATGACGATGTTGATGATTCTGTCTGTCTGTATGCCCCGCCTCAATTACTCGCTCATTTTTGCACATGATTAAATCGTAAAATACAAAAACAGAAATGTGGTAGTTAGGAAGAAGCCCCCTCAAACTTTTGAAATATTGGAGTGAAAAATCT
Source organism: Agonopterix subpropinquella (assembly GCA_922987775.1). Classification (NCBI taxonomy): domain Eukaryota; kingdom Metazoa; phylum Arthropoda; class Insecta; order Lepidoptera; family Depressariidae; genus Agonopterix; species Agonopterix subpropinquella. Next base: position 14,736,850 of record OV277709.1, on the reverse strand, counting down.
TAAACTTCTACAGTACATACATAATATAGCTCTAAATAAGTATTTTCAAAGCGAAAAAAAAAAAGAAACAAAAAATGATGATGATTGATTTTTTTTAGAAAATTATAACGAATGCTGTAGCACAACCAGTCTCAGAAAAACAATTAAAAACCTGTAACATAAATGTAAAAATAGATTTTATTGTTTCTTGCGATGAAAATTGCGCTATCATTTCGTTTCAGCCTGTCTTTAGCTTATTATGTTTTGACGGCTCGATAGCTAAGTCGTTAGTGAACCTAATGTGCCAAGGTTCGCGGGTTCGAATTCAGCAAGGTGCAAATATTTGTATGGTGAATATAAATATACCCGAGCCTATATTTTGTTTGTTTGTTAAATGGGACTAGATAATTTACTACTATGACATTGTACAATTAATCTAAATGTTATATACTTAACAATGTATCTAAACTATTATTAAACTGTAACAGAAATGTGTCTGTACATAGAAAATATTTACAAAAAAAAAAAAAATTACGACATGGTTTTTACCTGTCCCTGATTCCAAATCACAAATTTTTGAATAATTTGTCTGTTTGTTAGTTTGGGTGTTTGTTTGTTCGAGTATCACGCAAAAACTACTGCACCGTTTTTGATGAAACTTTTTTTGTTTGATAGCTTATTATCTGACTTAAAATCTGGTATATAATTTATGCGGACGCAGTCGCGGGTAAAAGCTTAAAAAGTTATAAATAAAACATTACCTACTTATTTATTAATGTATGTTGTCATGCGCCATCAGGCAAAATGACTTGATTTATTTATTGAATCAAAATAATGTGTGTTCATGGCTGTTTAAGGATATATTTTTTAAATATCCCATTTCATCCCACTGCTGGGAAAAGGCCTCCCCTTTAATCCTCCAACCATCCGTGTCCTGGACAAGCAATCCTACTTTCGAGAGATAATGATTAATTAATTATAATTAATGAGTCATGTTGCAGATAACTGAAAGCGTGTTCAAATTAAATTAATAATTGATTTTAACGACGACGATTCACGTATCTTATAATGCTTTTATTTGAAAGTATGGAACAATCAGAATAATTAAAATGTAACTAAACCAGTGTAGACTTAACTATAAAATTTAAACGACACAAAGATTAACGGACCCAGAAGGTCGAAAACCTTAGCAATATCAAAAGTTATAGCCTAATCACTGCAACTGACATAAACAGGATCTATGGGGGAATCAAATTATATTCCAATCGAATTTCACTACGCTGTTTGACCTTAAATACGAGTTAGTTGACCTTAAAAAAATTTGATTTGAAAAGTTTAACTTGTAAAAGTATTACTTTGTATTTGAAAATATTTAATAAATTGACTGCAACATGTCAAAAACAAGAGTCGAGTATCAAACTTCAAACTTGAGATAAATAAAACCGGCTAAGAGCGTGTCGGACTCGCTCATTGTAGGGTCTATTGTATGAGTAGTGACTGATTTGAACGCCAGCCAACAAGATAATTACGATACGAAATAGATAATATACGAAGTATAGTCTAAATTACTTGATTTGGGTGTTTTGTTTACCTTACTCGATTTATTAAAAACACTTTTTTTTCAATGCCCTTTTCCTTTCATAAGTTATATGTCAAGATAGACAGTTGAAGCTACGAACACGTCGAAAAAAATTGCAAGTTAAGGTCGCTCAACCCTATACACGCACGCAGAGATAATTTGTATGACGCCTCACGCACACCAACCTAAGAAAGTTGGCCTGTTTTGTTTTGTACGGCGTGATGCTCAATCTAGACATATACTTTATCTAAGGCCTTCGTATCTGTCTTCATGTCAAACGTTTTAATAGGTGAAAATGAGGGAGTAATTGAGGGTGCATATAGATAGATAGAATGGAAGAAAGTATAAGGGTTCCTTGTTTGACTACGGAACCCTAAAAAAGACTTGTAAGGAAGGACCTCAATGAAGCTACAATGACCAATAAAATATAGAAATACAATAGTACAACAATTAAAACGAAAAGAAGAAAGCCACTGAACTCTAATTAACACTGGACAGGCTGTCCCGGTGGAAACTACAGCTAATTCCACAGTATAAGAAAGAGTTTCTATTACTAGAAACAGTACCAACGGACACTCCCTTCCTCCCACCAACTTTTTACCTCACCCCCTCTATCGCCCTCTGGTTACCGCGCACTGGTTACTCGTAACCTTAGAAGAAGACATAAGGTTCAATTTCTTTGGTTTCGCATGTGCTGACGTCATCTTGTCAATTTAAATTTTTTGTATGCAGTGTGTCCAGGCTATGGCTAATTCTTTGTGTTGATTTGAGGCGCCAAAATCGAGTGTTCCAGGAACTTTTGCAACTTTTCATGCAATTACAGCCGTTTGTATACTTTATTTATAGCACAATAGATAGACCAGTACCTACTCCAATTTACATATACCTATCTTATCTTATTATGGGGGCTGGCAAGCCAGCAACTCTTCGATCCAATGGGATCTTTTGTATTTGTACATAGGTATGCCTAAGCATAGCTTAGATTCGCCACCCTTCTTTAAGCTAAAGATTCTGTTAAATTGTTGTTCAAAATCATTTATTCAATATCGCAACTGGAGACCCACTTATTGTTATTTTTTTGTTAATGCTTCGGAACGTATTATCACTGTAGAGAAGATGCAGCAAAATCTGTCTTTTAACAATACTTTAAAAAAGCTAGATTAACAAATACTTAATATTCAGCTTAGTTTCAAAACCCGTTTTAACTGTGTATAATCCATCATATTAGCATTTGCTAGCCTTTTAAGCCTTAGGGTCCAAAATCTAATCGGTTATTTTGACACATAAATTATGGGCTGCAATTTAGTTAAGTGAATTTTTATTATTTCAAATAGGTATATTTTGATACTCTTTGAAATATTTTACTAACTCTCTCTTTGTTATGTTATAATAATAATTTAAAATTATAATTATTGATGTCTCCCAGGTCTACTTAATATCAAACTAAACAAAAACATGTATAGTCATTCCTGACTGTCGCACACAGATTGCCATAAGAGTGACAGAGCTAGATTAGACGTAAATCTGTTACGTCTGTTACGTTACAAATGTCACCAATTTTTAAGCAAATGCAAGCAAAATTCGTTCTTAACGTAAAGAAATAGCGGAGTCTTCCAGCTGGAGGTTTGGTGACAAAATGGTTCAAGATGGTATCTGTTTACTATTGACATTTCACTTATTTCTAATGGGAGGTTGTCATAAGTGTAAGTGGATGTCAAGTGTCAAGTAGCGTTTCTATGTCTTGCTGTATATTATTTATTTATCTACCTCTATATTTTATCTTTGATGTTGCCACAAAAGAGACAAGTACAAAAGTGCAGCTCCACGCAACGAACGAAAAGACAGGCGTACGAATAGACACGCATGTACGGACACAAAATGAATAGATAGGTAATATTGGCGTTCCAATGACTTTATCCGAGATCGCCGAACTTCTTCGTCTAAGTGTGGGTGCGCCTGTTTAGCACGTTTGTATGAAGCCCCCTATCTGTACATGTTTTTTGTGTCGACGATCTAAGGATGCGAGTCTTTCATAATCATCATCAGCGTGTATTTTGTCACTGGAGAAGTTTTGGAAAACTGTCAGGACAACTGTAGCAGTTGAGTTAATGTTGTATTTGCCAAGTTGCCTACCCTAATAGAAGATAGGCTTGATTATAACATTTAAATCTACACTAATTAATTTAACACTTTATTGTACACACGATATAAAAAAAGGTAAAATAATAAAGCCAAAAGCAAAAAATATAGAGAGGTAAAATTTGTTTGTTTGTATGTAGGGGAATCTCTGGAACTACTAAACCGATTGTAAATATTCTTTCAAATAGAAAGCTAACACTATTCCTGAGTGATATAATTATAAGTTAAGTATAGCTATTTTATGGTGATAAACTTTAAGTTTTCAATTGGAAATCTCAATATTTGTAAATTAAGTGTCATTTAACACGTACCACAACCACACCACAGCCACAACAACCACACCAAAACGACGCCATGTGGTCGGGCGTATATTTTGTATTGAAAATGAATATTAAAATTGACACGTACCACATTTTGCCGTTGTTATCGACCACCTGTGTAATACGACCACACCGCAATCACATCGCGACGGCAACGCCACCACCGGCGGCAGCACCGCGGCCACATCGCCAATACATGCCGTCAAGCCGTTTCCTCTACGAAAGCCGGAGTATAACTGCACATGACCACATGGTTACCACATCGCAACGACAGCGACAACGCAACCACATCGAAATTTTTTCGGTACCACAACGCAACTGCAAAAAGCCGCTGCGACACTATTCACACGTAACCACAGCTTGACCACATTTTTTCGCTGCGACGTGGTGTGGTTGTGGTACGTGTGAATTGCTGCTTTATTGGCGTGCGCTGACCCCATGGTTGGATGGATGTACGTAAAAACAATGTAATACAAATATATTTGTTACCAACAGATCTTAATAATGGTCAGCTTTTCAGTTTTTCAGTGTTCCTCGTGAACAAAAGCGGCCAAAACTAGTATGTAAAATTTAACTTTGTGTACAATGATGTCATTGTTTGTACAGGGTGTAACAAAACACACTAGTAATACTTAAGGGGGTGCTTCAGACCATCAAACTGAACAACATTCACTATGGAGCCAACATCGAGAAATAATAAAAAAAATTAGCTGTCCCATACATTTTAGTCGAGTCGGTACGAAGCTTTGTATTTTTATTTCTCGATGTTGGCTCCATAGTGAAAGTTGCTCAGTTTGATGGTCTGAAGCATCCCCTTAAGTATTACTAGGGTGTTTTGTTACACCCTGTATAGGAACAAAAAGGATGGAGCCATAAAGATGTGATTATGAATATACCCGGCTTTCTGAATAATACTCTTCTTCTTCTTTATCGTGTGGGCAGAGCCCTTGTGTCAGAGTTTTTTCAGACCGCCTACGGCCTCTGACGTGGTTTTTATGTAACGACTACTACCACCAGATATAGTAGCCGGGACCAACAGCTTAACGTGCCATCCGAAACACGGAATCATTTTTTTTTCGGACAATCAGGTGATTCAGCCTGCAATGTCCTAACCAACTGGGGAAAAACGCACAAAGTGACATATCACTAGGTGTCCCCCGTGGGAATCGAACCCACGACCTCCGTGTCGAGAGCCAATGCTCTTAACCATTAGTCCTCGGAGACAGTTTGATATATATTTGAATAATACTGATAATACTATATAAAAGCCCGCCTTTGATATCTCCTGTAAAGCTTCCGAGGAAAGACGTTTATCTCATTATTTATTCAGACGTTCTCGACTGATGGATGAGTTTCAAAGATATTATGTTGGTTGTAAAGCAAAGAGACAGAAATTAATTATTCTAACTACATTAAGAGGAACAACAAACGTATTCCCCTCTTTCCTCCCTGGATAATGACAATAGAGCAAATATTTTTTGACCATAAAATCTGCTATGTTTTGTTTTTTGCCATAAATTAATTAAATATAAGAACGCCTTCGAAAATAATGAAAAATATTTCAATGTTACCGCTGTGTTCAGACAAGCAAGCATATTTGACGAATATATAAAACAATAAAAGGAAAACATACAGACAGCCAAAGTATTTCTCATATTATTTTTGAAAGAATTATAAAATCTGTTTAGTTTTGGAAGTCTTCTTCTTATCGTGTGGGCAGAGCCCTGGTGTCAGAGTTTTTTCATAGTTTTGGAAGTGGAAACAAGGAATGCGAAATCGAGATTTCGTCCATTTTATACAGAGTGATTTTTAATAGGTCTGTATGGTTTAAAGGGGAAAGAGTGCAGCCCATTAGAAGTCTAAAAAATCACTGGTTTCGGAAATAATGAACACTTTAACTTTTTTTCGAAAATTACCAAAATTTAAGGTAAACGCATAAAAATAAAAATGAATACTTATTGCATGCATTTTTTTTTTACGTTTTCTGTTTACTGGATAAATTATTCATAAACTAAAAACAAAAAATCTCATAAGTTACTTCAAATTTTAAAGTTATGAGAGCTAAAAGTCGTAACATTACAAAAAAAAAATACTTTATTGAAATTTCAATTAACTTTTGAGGAAAATATCTTCAAATGACTTGTCATACAAACAATGTCAATAAATTCCATGTTTCCTTAGCTTTCTAAAAAGGTATAATAAGTGCACAAAATTCTCAAAAACCGCACAAAAAACTCAGTTATTGTCGAGTAGGTAAACCGTAAGCTACACGTTTTTATTACTTAAAGCTCCTGTAACAACGTTATTGACAAAAAACTCCTTTACCATATCGCCTTTCTAACTCTGATAAAGTATCTTATGGATGGAGTGGCGGTCTGTTCAAGCTTTACCTTTTGACAGCTGTCATGTTCTTAAGTCAAAGCAGTAAAGATTATTTTCCCTGTCATAGGGTAAAGCTTGAACAGACCGCCACTGTACTTTGCCTACCTACGGGATTCTACATGGGGTGTAAAAATACTCATATTGGCACAAATAATCAGATTTAATAAAAAACGAAAGTTAAATAAATTTCAATACAATAATAAAAATAATCGTACCGGTCAGGGACTTCGCCATCCGATTGGATGGCGCTGTGCTCGACAGCTTTTTAGCGCACGGATCGTTGAAATATGAGCACACGAATGTTTTATTTTATAAACAAACACTGTTTATTGCTTCAATATGAAACTCACTCTCCCATTACGTAGTTTTCTCAAACATGCTCAGAAATCCGAACATTATTTTGACAATCAGTTCGAATTTTAAATAAAACTTATGGAAGTTACCTCCTTGGTTGCATTATTGCGTAATTTAAGGTCGTTCCATTTTTGAATAACAGGACGGATAAGAGTTTTCATAGTAATTTATCTGTATTTTCATATAATTAATGTATTTTCATACAATTTTTGCTGGCGTGTTTTGGCCAATACAGCAATTTCGATTTATCTCGAAGCAGGTTGTCAAAATAATGTTCGAATTTCCGAGCATGTTTGAGAAAACTACGTAATGGGAGAGTGAGTTTCATATTGAAGCAATAAACAGTGTTTGTTTATAAAATAAAACATTCGTGTGCTCATATTTCAACGATCCGTGCGCTAAAAAGCTGTCGAGCACAGCGCCATCCAATCTGATGGCGAAGTCCCTGACCGGTACGATTATTTTTATTATTGTATTGAAATTTATTTAACTTTCGTTTTTTATTAAATCTGATTATTTGTGCCAATATGAGTATTTTTACACCCCATGTAGAATCCCGTAGGTAGGCAAAGTACAGTGGCGGTCTGTTCAAGCTTTACCCTATGACAGGGAAAATAATCTTTACTGCTTTGACTTAAGAACATGACAGCTGTCAAAAGGTAAAGCTTGAACAGACCGCCACTGTACATCCATAAGATACTTTATCAGAGTTAGAAAGGCGATATGGTAAAGGAGTTTTTTGTCAATAACGTTGTTACAGGAGCTTTAAGTAATAAAAACGTGTAGCTTACGGTTTACCTACTCGACAATAACTGAGTTTTTTGTGCGGTTTTTGAGAATTTTGTGCACTTATTATACCTTTTTAGAAAGCTAAGGAAACATGGAATTTATTGACATTGTTTGTATGACAAGTCATTTGAAGATATTTTCCTCAAAAGTTAATTGAAATTTCAATAAAGTATTTTTTTTTTGTAATGTTACGACTTTTAGCTCTCATAACTTTAAAATTTGAAGTAACTTATGAGATTTTTTGTTTTTAGTTTATGAATAATTTATCCAGTAAACAGAAAACGTAAAAAAAAAATGCATGCAATAAGTATTTATTTTTATTTTTATGCGTTTACCTTAAATTTTGGTAATTTTTGAAAAAAAGTTAAAGTGTCCATTATTTCCGAAACCAGTGATTTTCGACCAGGGGTTCCATACAATTTTAGACTTCTAATGGGCTGTACTCTTTCCCCTTTAAGCCATACAGACCTATTAAAAATCACCCTATATACAGGGTGAAATTGATATCATTGGCATCCTTTTAAACTAAGAGTCTACCCATCAAACTGAACAACTTTTACTATGGGAGCAAACCGATCGGAGCAAAAAAAAAATCTGCTGTTACATACATTTGATTCGAGTAGGCGTTGCAGTTTAGTATGGGACAGCTGATTTTTTAGTTGCTCTAATCTGTTTGCTGCCATAGTAAAAGTTGTTCAGTTTGATAGGTAGACTCTTAGTTTAAAAGGATGCCAATGATATCAATTTCACCCTGTATAAGTAGGTTGAATCAGTCAGCTGCACAGCAGTTGTCACTTTTGCACTGGTAGCTCGGGAACGGCGTGACAGCAATAGACCTGTTAAAAACCTATTCTTAAAATTTCTTGTACACCACCTTTCCTCTTAAGAGACTATATCCGTTATGGTGAAGCCAGTGAGTCGCGTATTTTGAGTCCGTTTCATATAAAAGCTGAGGTCATAGACAATGCATTCCCAGATTTTATATGAACGGACTCAAAATACGCGACGAACAACTCACAAAATTACGCTAGTTTGGCTTCACCCTTAGTTAGGTCCATACAAATGAAGTTAATTTTTATTTCAGTCAATCAATTAATTATACCTACTTACCAACCACCCCCGAAAAATTTTCAATTGCACCCCGTAGATATCGGTTACGCAATAATGTAGAGTGCTTACATCTTATTGCTCTTTTATGTACAGTTTCTATGAAAACGACACGCTGCAGAAAGCAATGTGCTGTGTGCGACAATGTATGAGTAGGTAAGTCAACTCTTATACAGGGTGTAAAATTAAAAATCTACTGATGTTGTATAGAAAACGTCCATCGCTGCTCGACCCGAAATGTATGACACAGCAGATTTTTTTCGCAATTTCATTGTTGGTCCCACAGTAAAAGTTGTTCAATTTGATGGTCTAAACTTTAGACTCTAAAGCATCCTGTTTAATATGTAACGCATACAATTTTTCAGAATTTCGGTACTACTAGTGAAACGTCTATGTTCTGAGGTTTCAAAATATCTCTGACTACCCCCTCGGGGATTATTATCGTGAGCGTATGTATGTATGCATTAAATTTTACACCCTGTAGATACAGCGTTTCTAGGAATAGCAATTAGATAAGTTTAGTTCAGTCGGAGGGTTTGCATTTGATACAAGTTTCCTAGTATTGAAGTCGTATCTTCGCCTGTGAACGATTTCAAGTGATATTGAAACTTTCGGTTCAACATTTCACTGATATAAATTTAATATAGCTTACTGAATGTTAAAAGGACTCTCCTTTTACCGTTTGACGCTCTCTTCTTAATATTAAAGATTTCTCAATAATAAAAATCCCAAAACGAAAAAGAGCTACTCCAACTTACTACAAAAGCCTTAAAACTATTTTTATATATTACTTTATTTTTATATAATACTTTTATACAACGCGTTAATGAAATATAGCAAAACTAGAAAGTAGTTTGTTTAGAATCGAGAGCTGAATCGAATTATCATAGTTTCAACATAGGTAATATTTGTCAAAATATGAATTTTTTTTTTGTAAAATTTAAAATTTACTGAACCCGATGTCAACCCACCGCACGGGTATACTCACCCTACTTACTACCCAAACAAGATTATTAAAATGTATCCATGAGTACGTTAGCGCTGTCATTCATTGCTGAAATGATAACGAATCATTTTTACCTCAAAACTTATAATGCGAATAACTTAAAATTTTAACTATCAAAATAATGAAATTATTGTTTCAATCTAATTATTTTGTTATAAATCAGTTGGGGTGTATGAGGTTTTGCGCTAATTCATTAACGCGTTGTATATCTTTGATTAAAAGATGAAGAGATGATGAGATATGTTAAGATGGAATCTCAAGCTTCTAACGTACAAAAAAATAGGCCATCTTTCTTAGGTTGGTGTGCGGCGTCATACAACTCATCTCTGTGTGCGTGTATATGGATTGGGTTTATCAGCCTTGACTGGCTGATATATATATTTTTAAGCATGACTTACTGTGCAACCAGTTAGCTTGTTGTCTGACTTCTAATGTGAAAGGACAATTCATGTAATTATTATTAACTTCGATAGCTTAAACCACCTGGCAGCACATTAAATTATATGGGAGGAGTATATCTGTAACCCTAAAACCTATCGGCCCTAAAGTTCCTTAATGCCCTAGCCTACCATATCAATATACATAAACAAATATTGAATAAGTACGGGAAGTCTGCACCATGAGACCTAAGGTAACAGACGGATTGTGGAAGGATAGTTAGGTTAGATGTGGTGGTTTTCTCACTGCCAGTGTAGCAGGCTCACAGAACTGATCAGAGATCTGACGGCTAAGGTGTCTTCGCCGAAGTGAGAGGTATGTCCCAGGAGGTAGAGGGTAAATGACAAGGTAGTTGTCAAAGAGGTAAAAGAGAATTTATTTTACAAACTTAAGTAATTTATACAAATCCACACCTATAAAATCCTAAGTTGTCACTGCTCTGCTGACTTCTGAGTAGCCATGTGAACGTTGAACACCTCACATTTAACCGAATTAAATTCTAAGTCTCAATTTACATCGCCGCGGAATGGAATGGAAGTGATCGGAAAGTACATGTCATAATGAACTTATTGTTGACTGTGTAAGGTGCAAACGGTAGCTGCGGGAATACCCGAGAATGCGCGCGAATCCCGTGGAAGACGGGCGACCTGTTTTTACCCGACTGCGCCAGAAGGAGTGTTATGTTTTTTTAGCTCGTATCTAAGTTTGTGCGTTACACAGTTGACTTAAAGTCCATTATGACATTAGTCATTCCGATCGCTTCCATTCCATTCCGCGGCGGTGTAAATTGAGCCTATATAAGATAACATTATAGCATAGCGTCGGTGGCGCGTTGCGGAGAGGTATGGACACCCAATTATGGGGTCCAGGTTCGAATCCGCACGGACAACATGCCATGTACCAATGAGTTTTTCTAACTTATGTACGTAATACCGACTGCTCTCAAACGGTGAAGGAAAACATCGTGAGGAAATCTGCATACACTGAAGAAGAAATTCTGATGTGTATGTGAAGTCTACCAATCCGCATTGGGCACGCGTGGTGGACTAATGCCCATACACCCTCCCTGAGGGTAGGCCTGTGCCCTGCAGTGGGACGTTTATAAGCTGATGATGATAAAGATAACATTACGTGCATATTAGTGATGATTGGCCTTTTGGCCCACAAAACAATCAAAAACAACTTCTGTTTAAGTTGCTTCTTACGGCACGGGTAGGGTGGTCTATTCTAAACCGATAACCACACAAAACAGTAATAATACCGTTAGTATCCATAATAAGGACAAAGTGCACGCTGTGCTTGGCTTAAATTTGTGAAAGCCATCTATAATTAATGTTGTTAAGCTCTTAAAACTGCCTGAGTAGTTTGTCGGTGACACGTGTAAGGAAACGAAGGTGTTTGGGGGTGGTTAACATGATGGTTTGTGAAATATGTCATACAAAACCGTATTTAGTAAAAATGCGTTTAAGTTAGAACTAGTTTTTAAACGCCTGTATGTTACGATTAGAATTTACTGCAGTAGTGTAATATTGGGCACTCTAGGCCACCTCGTTTCCTTCCGGCTCACTCTGTTCGCCTTCAGTCACTCGGTGACCTAGAGCACCCAATATTACAAAGATATCTTTCGTTCAATCATTTACTCATACATTTGTGATGGTTTATTCTAATTTAAATTCAACCTTGTCGTTCTAACGCGATCGGACGAGAGCCATGGTAAGATCACTCCTTGAACGCACTAGGATGCCAAATCGTTTAACAAGAACAGGGAACTCGTTTTATCTGTGTGTTTGTCGAACAGAAAATATTTTGTCTCACAACTCTCCTGTTCGATTTCTATAATATCAAGTCGTTTCGCTTTGATAACCAAAAGAAGCAAAAACCTCACGTGCTTTGTGCTTTCAGGTACCTTGCTCGGTCTCGTCGGCTAGTGTCGGAAGTTGTGCAAGGTACCTTAATTGCTCATCGCACATAGAGGAAACCCCTTAGGGTTTTTTAGTATCCATTTGAGGTTCGACATTTCAGTGTCAGTTCTCAGGTAGGATTTCAGTTCAGTTCATAGGTATTACTTTATCAAGTTTCAGATTGGCCAGATCGGTACTAATTGATATTTCATTTTACAGGCATGTTTGAAGTTCTATAGTGTAGTCAAGTTGGCCAAGCTCAACAAACACCACAGGGTCTCAACCAGCCCAAAGAAATCTGTTTCACTCTGGTATATATAGTAACATCGTTAAAAACTTTAATAGCGCGATGTAGAAATCGATATTTAAATGCGTGAGTTTTCGCTAGGTTGCTGTACACTGACGTGTTTTGTAAGCAGAACTAGTAACAATACCTTTATAAAAGAGTCGATGTACATCATACAACTGGACTGAAGACGCGGCATTAAATAAAAACTTAATTCCCCGGTTATTATTTAATTACCGTAATATGACACTAAGGATGCCGTCATTGCGATTATACAAGGTGGCAATTTTAATATTTTGTTAGGTATCCACTGAAATTGTTAGACGGATAGTATTATAAAGTTGATTAGATCACAATACTAAAGAGATTAAATCAAGTCTGTAAAATCATAATGTAAACAAAAATTCTAGTATTAGCCTACTAACTTAATTGTATCTTTCATCTTGTTATTTTATCACCTAAGTCGTGTACTCGTTCGTATTTAGTAGTGAACTTACTAAGTTTAGGTGTGTTTTTATACCTACAAAGTTTTATTCAGTATGGTTTTATTGAACGTAAGTATTACGTGAACATTTTATTAAAAATAAAAAGTAGGTAAGTATAATAAGTAGGTACAGTTATTGTGTGATGTTGCGTGATAAAATTAGATATGCTTATATCTTAATTAATAATATGATTTAACTACATAACGCTTTAAACTACTTAAGTACCTACCTACCTAAAAATAGATATTATGTTTCTTCAATATTTATCAAAATGACACACTGTATTTTACTTCGAATGTTGATTCATTTATGTGAAACCGAAGAAAACCTAAGTAAGCATTTTATCGTGTTAAATCAGAATGTATTAGGTGATTCAAAGTGACTCATAGAATGTTACATAGTATTTACTTGAAATAAGGTTCAAATTGCATTGATCAGAACCTTTACATTACGTTTTTAGATGGAGACTTTAGAATAAAAAAGTTTACCTAATTATTACAATCCATAATTTAAAACATAATTATTTTGATTTTGCTCAACAGTAGTCGCATAAATTATCGTGAGTGATTTTTATTAAATTCAGTTTCTCCAAGAAAAAAAATGTAAGTAGGTATGACTTAACAATTATTTAATCATGTAGATAATCATTAACATTGTGGTTATGTTAAATACATACCTAATATGGTTTTTGGGTTCAAAATTTTTTTTTTTACTACAATCCTGCATAACCTTGAACTCTAACAATTTATTATGGTAAAAAATTATTGAACTCATTGGAACAGAGTTTGAAGGAAAACGTTCTCGATATAGGTATGTATTTATCGAAAATCGAAAGATTGAATACCTACAACATGATTTCGAATCCTAGTTGAAACTTATTTTGATGTGCCTAGTTGCAATTATAGTACTTGTATTATATCTAAAGCTAAACACAGTACAGTTTAACGTTCGAGATACTGAACGTTGATAATTTATTAATTTTTGCTTAATAGTTTTATTACCTTTCAGGTCTGACTCCGAGTATGAAATTGAAAGTGCAGATGAGAGAGAAAAGGTTGATAAACCGAAAAAGAAGATCTCTAAGAAATCTTCGTCGTTGAGTAGTAGCAGCGCTGGAAAGCGAAAAACATCGACTAATTTAGCTAGGTAATTTGATTTTTAACTCACACTTAGGTACACCGCAAATTTGATTGATTTTTCTTAATAAACAAAATGTTATATAGCTATTTGTTTGCTTTTACAGTGCGCGCAAGAAGACAGCCCTAGCAGCGCTCGACGTTTTCGGGTTGAGCAAGGATCAACCGCAACCGTCATCTTCAACGCCAACAAAACGGAACGGAACTCTGGAGTCCTGTTTCGTAAACCGTGTAGCAACAGGCAACCAACGACGGGTGACCGAACAAAGTGGTGAATACTATATCGATCTTAAAGTATATAATACTACCGACGCCGAAGGTTCTAAGCCGGAGGAACGATGGAAGAAGGCTCTCGTGAGGGTGAAGTTCCTTACGAATGACGACTCTCCGCAGTGGCAAAATGTCCAAAATCTTGTGAGATCGGCTCATGAGCTGTTTGAGGACATCCCACCTTCTTTTTATAATAATTTTAATAACTAGTCACATTATTTTATGATTTGTTTGAAATTTTGATAAAAAATAGTAGGTACAGTTAAGCCGTACCTATAAATACTTAGCACTAATATACATAGTTTATACGTACTGTCGATAAAAACTACAAGAGTAAAATTATTCTAAAATGCCTTTTTGTTCAAGCTGCGGTATTTTAGTTGTAAGAAAGAAATGGATAGGTCATTTACGAAGTAACGTACACAAAAATTATGCCGCTGCATCGGTTTATGATAACGTACAGATAATAAAGTCAGCTTTCCGGGGTCGTATCGCAAGCTATAGGATTTTAGCAGTCACTGAAGAGGAAGTAAATTCTATAAATACGTTTTTTGACAGAACTAGTTTCAAAATCAAGTCACTTTTAGATCGTTCACTTAAAAGTCATATATGTGTTAAAGTTAATATTGAACTTTTTTCTATGTTTTTGATGTTCAAAAATGATACCCAGGAAGTGAAGTCTTTTGGAACTAAAAATTTTACACTTCATTTAAATTATGACTTCGATTCATTATTTTTAGATGTTAAAAGTAATTTGTCAAAAAAGATTGAAGAATTTCAAGAGAAGGACAGTGGGTGGACATTTTTGAACAATTTACACTTAGAACTGAACATAAATAAATGTCAACCATTACGAGGATCAAATTTTATAGACCTACCTAAATTTATCAAAAACAAAAAGGCGTGCCTGAATATTCAGAATAATGACGAATACTGTTTCTTATATTGTGTGATGGCGGCCCTATATCCTACCACAAAACACTCCGCAAGACCTTTATCATATGCTAAATTCCGAGATATGTTACAAATTAAAGATATGTCGTTTCCAGTCAGCTTTACGGACATTTCAATTTTCGAGAAAAATAATCCTGGTTTAAGCATTTATGTTTATGGTCTGAAAGACAAAAAAATTATAACTGGACCATTGTACAAATCGGAGTCAAGTAGCTATAAAAAACGTATTCATTTGTTGCTTCTCGAAAATGGTGAATCATCGCATTATTGTTTAATCAAAGATCTGCCGCGTCTTGTTAGACAACAAATAACAAAACATCACGGCAAGTTATACTATTGCGATACTTGTTTACAATTTTTTACATCTGCTGCTAAGCTTAACGAGCACATTTGTGGAGGCGTCGTCACTGTGCTGCCCGAGAAAGGGTCAGTTATACAGTTTAAAAATTATGAACGAAAACAAAATGTTCCTTTCGTTATTTACGCTGACTTTGAAACTATGCTACAACCTTTTCAAGGCTGTGAACCTGATCCAAATAATGCAAGCACAACAGACTTACAGCGTCATGTGCCTGTTGCGTTTGCTTATCAAGTCGTTTGTTCAGTTGATGAACGTTATAATCGGTTTGTTAGTTATCGCGGTGAGGATTGCGTTCCAAAGTTTGTTAGCTCACTGCATAGAGATGTCGCGGAAATTCATGAAGTTCTAGGTACTATTATCCCAATTAAATTCACTAAACAGGATGCAGAAGATTTCAAGTCATCTACTCGTTGTCATATTTGTCATAATTTTTTATGGAATGATAGAGTAAAAAGTCATTGTCATATCACAGGACGATATCGCGGTGCTATCCATCAGTACTGTAATTTAAAGTATCGGTCGCCTAAATTTGTTCCAATTTTTTTTCACAATCTTGCTGGATATGACTGTCACTTGTTTATCAAAGAATTGGGAGTAACTCCCGGCACGATTAAAATCATACCAAAGTCCAAAGAAAACTATATTTCTTTCACCAAATTTATTCAAGTTACAAACGAAGAGTATATTCAGTTAAGATTCGTAGATTCATTTAAATTTTTAGGAACAAGTTTAGGAAAGTTAGCGAAAACAATGAAGGAAGATGAATTTACTAGTCTCCGCTATTTCTTTCCAAACAAAGACGAGTTTTGTTTACTAACAAGAAAAGGTATATATCCCTATGATTATATGACTGACTGGAAATGTTATGAAGAAAACTCTTTACCGCCGCAAAGTAAATTTTACAACTCACTGACGGCTGAAAACATATCATGCGAAGATTATAAGCATGCGCAATCGGTATGGTACCAATTTAAATTAAAAAGTTTAGGGGAATACACGGACTTGTATCTGAAAACTGACGTTCTTCTGTTAACTGATATATTTGAAAATTTTCGGCAAACGTGTAAACGTCATTACCAGCTCGATCCTGCATTTTATATCACTGCACCAAGCTTATCTTTCGATGCGATGTTGCTTAAAACTGGCGTGCAACTAGAACTTATTGATGATTTGTCTATCGTTCGAATGCTACAAAATGGAATCAGAGGGGGTGTGTGTATGTGTTCTCATCGATACGCAAAAGCAAATCATAAATATCTAGATGACTATGACTCTTCCCAACCAAATTCATTCATAGTTTATTTAGATTGTAATAATTTGTATGGGTATAGTATGTGTCAAACATTACCCCTCTCTAATTTTAGATTTTTAGAGCAGAACGAAATCGATTGTTTATGCATTTCGGATATTCGAGATGACGCTGATTACGGTTTCATACTCGAGGTTGATCTGCTATATCCTGAAAACGTACATTGTGATCATAACGATTTCCCGTTTTGTCCAGAGAAATGTATACCGCCAGGTGGTAAGAATGTAAAGCTTGTACCAAATTTGTATAATAAATACAACTACGTGATCCATTACGTTCATTTGAAAAAATGTCTAGAGCATGGGTTAGTATTGCGTAAAATTCACAGGGCTATCACATTCAAACAAAGTGCTTATTTGAGACAATACATACAGTTTAATACAGAGCTACGGCAAAAAGCACAGTCTGAGTTCGAACAAGATTTTTTTAAGCTGTTAAATAACAGCGTTTTTGGTAAAACTCTGGAAAACAACGAGCGAAGGGTTAACGTACAATTGATAAACCAATGGAATGATACAAAAAATATAACCAAAAAGGAAACTAGTGCGGATAAACTCATAGCTTGTCCTTACTTCCATAGTGTATCAATTTTTAATGATAATTTGGTTGCAATACAAATGACACCAGATAGAGTGATCTTAGATAAACCAATATACATAGGCTTTTCGGTGTTAGAATTATCCAAGGCTCACATGTACGATTTTCACTATAATGTAGTGAAACCCTTCTATGGAGATCGAGTACAGCTATGTTATACTGACACAGATAGTTTCGTCTATACTATTACCACTGACGATTTTTATCGAGACATGAAAAACGATTTTTTACCTTACTTTGATACAAGCAATTATAGCGAAAACAATAAATTTAATTTACCGCTTAAAAACAAAAAGGTACCTGGTTTGTTTAAAGACGAGATGGGAGGGAAAATTATAACGGACTTTGTTGGTTTAAGGTCAAAGTTATATTGCATTAAAACCAAAGAAAAAACAATAAAAAAGGCAAAGGGTGTAAAGGCAAACATTGTGCGAGAATTGAGTTTATCAGATTACGAAAAAGTTCTTATCAATAAAAATGTCATTCGCAAAAAAAATATTTTGTTTAAATCAATCCAACATGAAATATTTACTAGAAGTATTAACAAAGTTGCACTCTCGGCGAATGACGACAAACGTTCAGTTTCTCAAAATAGAATATCTACGAAGGCGTGGGGTAACGAATGTATCTTAAAATCCTAAATTCTCGTAGTTTATTATCGACAGTAACAGTACGAGTGTACACATTGTGCTAAATTGTTATTTTCTAATACCGTAGGCACAAAACCTAATCTCCGCCTGAGGCAAGGGAGGTGGGAAGTAGAATAAACGCATGCAAGCGATCGTCGCGTCATCAAAAGAGCTTCACGCCATCCCATTTGTCAGGCGGTGACTAGTCAGTTGCAAGCGGGCTATAATATTAAGTATAATAATGTAGAAAGGTTGATTACTACATCGATATTATAATTAGGTGGTATTGTAAAATGATTGTGTAAATTATATTTCAATGAATAAAACTGATTATAAAACTAAATTTTTATGTACTTATAGCAGTCATCATTATTTTATGTTTAACTTGAAAATTACATAATATTAAAAAATGTATACTTACCTATTGTATAAGTTACGCTAACCTAAATGTCTGAGTTAGCACTTTTATAGCGTACTAATAATAAAATCTTTTCTAGTTCATATAATTTTTTTATTTATAGTATCCTACTTCCCTACACCATAAGCCTACACTATGTTTGTCAATCAAAAATATGGCGAGGTAAAACCAGACAGATAATAAAATATTATGATAAAGAAAGTATACCTACTTAACTTTTTTTAGCTTTTTAGTAATTCAGCTCATACTCAGACTTCAATTAACTATAAGTAATTGTTTTACTTTAGAATTTGGAGGAAGAAGGGATTTATAAATAATTTGAAAGTTTATTTTCATTTTACTGTTTATTAAACTTATTAAATCTATATAACTAACAATTTTACAGTGTTCATAGTCGTGATCATTTAAATATTAATTATTTTACAAAGTGTAATTTGTCAGCTTTTTTGAAATCTTATTAATAACACTCTCTGTCTGATCCATTATCTCATCCATTCTTTCGGTGACAACATATTGCGCACTAAGTATTGCACTGTCTTCTCTAACACAATCAATATTAAATTGAGTTTCGCTCACATCATAGACTAATATTTTTATTAACCGCAGAGGTCTGTCCGGTTTCTTGCAAATTACAAACGATGTAGGTGGAATAATTGGCTTCTTTTTATTCACACGCTTATTTGATTTTTTTTGTTCCTTAAATTTTGTTTTTCCATCATCGCGTTTGTTTCGTAACTCAGGGTAATCAACATCAAATCTATTCAAGAGATCTTGATTATAAAAGTAAGGACCGGTAGTTTCCTCCATGATCTGAAAACACAAAAATGTTAATGTAAAATCTATAGATAATTGTAATTAGACAAGATTAATTAGTTAGGTGCGTACCTATACAGGGTGTAAGTGACAGCCTAGGAAATACCGAAACGGTGAACTCAGAACATCAAACTGATCAACTTTCACTATGGAGTCTACCTCAGGAAACGTGAAAAAAATTAGCTGTCCCATAAATTTTAGTCGTGTAGGTAAGTACAGCAGTTTTGTAATGGACAGCTGATTTTTTTTTGTGTGTTTCCTGAGGTAGACTCCATAGTGAAAGTTGAACAGTTTGATGGTCTTAATTCACAGTTTCATTATTTCCTAGGCTGTCACTTATACCCTGTATAGTTTAAATAATTTATAAAGAGATGAATTAAACTTACCGAAATGCCTGATTACCTATAATATTTTTAATCAATAACAAATTAAGTGACCTCTTCAAATGCTTATATGCAAGTGACTAAAGAGTTGTTTACCTAAGAAGATCACGTCTAAGCCTTACGATCAGCCTCAGGTTGAAAAAATATTCAATTGATCACAAGAATGAAACAAGATCAAACTTGATTAGGTACTTACATTATTATTTATTTATTTCCTTTATTGCACAAAAATTGTTTTAACATTTTCACATAGGTAGGTATAGGTAGTGATTACACGTGTTAAACCATTCCCGTCATGAAAAATTGTATAGATAGCAAATTTTCAAGTTCATACTTGTCGGTCCTACATGTGAAGCTATCGATTATGATGACATAGGTAGATCGTTTTACAGTTTGCAAGTTTCAAATTTCCATGCCTCAAGTTATTTATTTAAAATTAAATTATTCGTCATTCATTATGTAACCTTAGTACGGAGCATCCACATTTTTAATAGTTTTTATTTCATTCTTAAATTTCTAAAACATAATCAGAATGTCTAGAACAGTGAATCCAGTGATCACTAGCTACCTTGCAATTGATACGTGTGGTGTTCCTAAATTTACCATTAAGATAGAAGTAAATCAAATAGTTGAACGAGATGAAATAATTGAGAGTCGACAAATTGTGAGATCCATTTATGCAGTGCAAGATGAAGAAGATGCAGTAATGAAATCAGTATCGCACACTTTATTTTTGATTTCGAGAGAATTGGGAGACCGCTCAGATACAAGTAAATAGGTTAGTACATAATTATGTGATAATTATCTTCCTTTATTTTCTTTTCTTATTGTTTCATCGGTCTCTACCTACCCACAGTGCGACAGAGGTGTGAGCATTATGTATCTACGTATTTATTCAACCTACAGCTCGATACTGCGTTGTTATTTAATATTGTGAAAATCATGTTATATTTTTATTTTCAGGTACCTACCACCACCACCACTACCATTACCATGCCACCACCACCACCATTCCATTTGGAGCGAATAAAATGCAAAATGAATACTTACTTTTATACTAATAAATAAATTTAATTTAATTTTAGTTTATGTAATTCATGTTCATTAATAAATAAAAACAAATAATAAAATAAAATAATTCTAATGTCGTGTAATTTTTAATGCTTTTAATCTGTAATTAAGTAATAATTTAGAACTAAGTATTATTATTTTATGAAATCTCAGACTTGTAAAACAAAGTGGTCAAAATAAAAAATAAAAAATGTATCATGTTATTATCAATTAAAATATGTTTAAATATATGTATAGGTACCTACACTAACGTTTTAAAATAAGTGATATGTTAGATATAAATAAAAATAGTTTTTGTTCACAAAGAAATGATTTATTATTTACTATTTTCATGTCATGTATCTAATTCTAACATGCAATTTGACATCTTATATTTTTAACATTATTTGCTTAATTTAATTCAATTTTGTGTTTTATTGTAAATAAAGACATTAAAAAAAATTACAATCACTCAAACAAAGAGAACTTGTACATAGAATTGTCTTCGTACCATTTTTTTATACATATTACATTATTTAAAGCACATTCTTTTGTATGATTAATTTTATTTATTAGATTAATTTTACACCTCCCCATACAACTCCATACACCTCCATACACCTGTCCATACACCTCTCCATACAACTCCATACACCTCTCCATTCAACTCCATACACCTCTCCATACAACTCCATACACCTCTCCATATACCTCCATACACCTCCATATACCTCTCCTTACACCTCTCCATACACCTCTCCATACACCTCTCTTTACACCTCTCCATACACCTCTCCATACAACTCCATACACCTCCATACACCTCTCCATACACCTCCATACACCTCTCCATACACCTCTCCATACACCTCTCCATACACCTCTCCCGACACCAACTAAATCAAAAACGTTCGTTGGACAGCGGTCGAACGTTACGCCAACGTATCTTCCGAAAAAAAGCTAAATCGTTACCGTTAATATAATTTGCGCGATACGAATTGTGCATAACGTAACGTTTTTGGTTGTGGTTTTGTTTTGGTAGTATCGTTGAAACTTAGGGCGATTGAGGCCCTGGGCTCTGCCCACACGATAAGAAGAAGATAGACAAATTGCATCTTTTTAATTAACATCATTTCCTTTTGGACTGGTGCAACGGGAATCTGTAACAATAGGAAAACAATGATCAGACATTGTCAATAATTTTATTCAAAGAATGGTTAGGATAAGTAAATCTTCAGTTGGTGATGCATGTTAGAAATCGATCATAGCATTCAGATCTTGGTGATAAGTTTCATTTTTCATTCATCATTTTAAATATTCGTCCCATAGGGAAAGTTGTTCAGTTTGATGGTCTGATTATCCCCTTAAAATAGTTTCAGCTAATTTTCTTAGACCATGGAGAGGCCGGACCAGAAAACAAGCTTCATACAAGCGGAACGCCGCGCCGCCGCGCCAGCTACACCCGTGTAATATACGCCATTTTGATCCTTATAGCAATTAAGTTTTTTTTTGCTGCGCGAGCTTTTCGTGTTGAACCTCATGTAGCAGCACCGCTTCGCCTTTTTCTGTCGCTCCATCCTTTTCTGTCACTCAGGCACGTCATTTGCTAGAGCAAATAAGATAGACGAAACGCGGTCGCGCGCGGCGGTGCTGCGGCGTGCGATCGCGTTCCGTCTACCTTAGGGCTCGTACAGACGAGCGACACTTTGCTGTCGCGGTGGGTCGCAGAGCGTCTCGCGCTCATACATTTTACGGTCGCGCGACCCTCCGCGACCGCAGTGTCGCTCGTCTGTCAGCGCTCTTATTTGCTCTAGCAAATGACGTTCTTGAGTGACAGAAAAGGATGGAGCGACGGAAAAAGGCGATGCCGTGCTGCCAGATCAGGTTCAACCCTTAGAAGCTTATATTCTAGTTTATATCTATTCATATGCATTGCAGGTGTAATCACGCCAAATTCCGGCATCATGTGTGGGTGAGTAAACTGAATCTTACCTTACGATAGGAAGGCTTCAAATCCCAATCTCAAGTCAGCACTTCACCGCCCATTGTTTCATCCAGACACGCGTGTCGTCCCATTGGATGACTGAAACAAACCCTCAAAGTTCAAGGACTTGCATATCTACAGGTGACGGAATTTGTGTATTAACCTAAACACGGGATGTCCCGATTACAGCGATAAAAATAAATGTTTGGAAACATGGTAAACCGACTTATTCGTAATAAATACAAACGAAAATCAATAGTTAAAGAGTAGTTTAGGATATATTGCCCTTTTTTTAAAATTCTCTACTCTGTTTTCATAAAAGCACGACATAAAATTATTCGATTGAATGAAATAAAATGTAGTATAGAATTAGTTTGACTATTGATAGCTGTTTTAAAAATTTTGGTGGAAATTATTTCACAAAAATAAACATACTTATGTACTTTTAAAAAAATGTGTCCCTACCTAAAAAAATTGTTGGACCAGTATAAATGGGGCCTTAGCTATCTAGCCGCCAAATAAAACGTTGGTTGTATTTTTTGTATATTAGTTGTGTATAAATAGGTAGTTTTTAGGACTTGCGTTTTTTCATTTATGATTATGACTGATTTACTTTTCTACGTGGTAGCGTTCGTTTGCTTATGAATTATAATATTTATATATTTATATGTGTAAAAAGTCGCGCATTTAAGAAAAGTCCGCATCAAACAACTTTTCAGTAGGTATAGTAGAAAAAGCACGTAAAAGTAGGTACATTTAAAATTTCAATTAAAATTAATATTGTTTTTACAATAAGTATTACGTAATTTTAGAATATTAGGACAACCTTTTTCTCCTATATCTACTACTTGACATGTTGAACACAGTTCTTTAATCCATTTAATTTTTTCTAAGCCCTTTGTCAATATTTTTTTATTTTCTAAATATGGAATGATCACACGTTTAAATTCACGATAGTCAATAAAACCTTCACTCCATCGAATTCCTCGGTTTTTCTCTAACCATAAGATTTGTTTCTTTTCAAAAATCGACAAATTATGAAACGAATACGGAGATTTTATAAGAAACGTTTGTGTAAATTCGATAGTAGCTATAGATAGTTCTTTCACGATAAAATCATTTTTTAAATTTTTAAAGCCTTGAATATCTACGATAATAATATCCTTATTCATGATATCTTTTTGACTGTATTGCTCAACGGTTTATATTCCACAATGCAATCGTTTAGGATAAGGCAGTATGCAGAAGTTTGATCAGGTATTTCTGTGTTGCTCTCGAGTTCAACTCGCACGTTAACGACAGGTCCCGACTTGAGATTATCAGTTTGTCTCGAGCAATCGATGACAAACAGAGGTGCTTTTTCTTTAAATTCTTCTAAATTCAACAATGGTTCTGTTCTACGACCAAAATACGACTGCTGAAATCTTGCGTATTGTTCGTATAATAAAGCAATTTTGCCATCGGTAAAATTAACATTTAAACTTTCGTATGGGAAGTAAGTTGAATTGAGATAAACTTTTACATCACGCATAGTACAATGGTCGAATTGAGTCATATCTGCTGCAGCATTATTTTTCCTGTTTGTTTGAAATCCTATAATAACGTATCTGGGTTTTTCTATTTGAGATGAGGTTTTTATTGACCATGTATGTTTAGTAGTTTTTGGTAATAACGGATATTCATATAAATCCCAGTTTCGAAATACTAACTGAAGTGATCGATCTTTTTCTAATAGTTTGAGGAAGTTTAGCCTTTCTCTATCTGATACTTTTACATGTGGAACACGCCAAACTATTTTATGTATTTCAACATCATCCACAACTTCTCCAGAACTTAATTTCAATGCGTTAAGGTTTGTATTGCTCCGTAAAAGTATTAGTTCATGCTTACAGTTTATTATTACTTTTTTGTAGTCTTCTGCAAAACCAAGAATATTACAAAGGGGTATAGATGCAGAGAAACTACCACTCTGTTTGTTCTTTGTTCCGTTAATATCCCAACCCCAAGCTTTAGACATCTTAGCTTCACTTTCGTTCATGGATATTAAGGACTTCATAGTTGTGGTTATTCCAGCATTTTTTATTTTATCTATTTCTACACCATTTAATTCATAGCGAATGTCTTGGAATAAGTAAAGTAAGGGATTATTGGTAAATTGCACGCTCTCTGACCTTACTTTCGTTTCTCTGTGATTAACTTTTACAACCCCCTCCAAATATAAAGTACTTGCTGATGGTAGTACGTACAAATCTTGTTGATTTATAGGTATACGAATTTCATCATTTCTATTAAAAGTGATAACGTAAGGTTTATATGAATGTATTTCAACACTGTCAATAGTGTTATCGTACGAAGGAATACTTGATATGTCTAGAATGCTCATTTTAACAATCCAATTAGTTTAAGGAATTTCTTATTTTCTTTTGTCAGTTTTATTTTCTTTCTTGGTGTTTCTTTACCGATAGATCGAATGGTACTGATGTTTTTGGTTAGTGGTGATACATATTTATTGTATTCAATCATTTTTTGTTTAGGTGTAGATATAACTGAATTTCTTCTCCACGTAAATTAATCAAATTATTATTTATATCTAACAATCGAATGTTAATACAATTTATGTTGTTTTGATTTACTGGGAAGTAAATAACGTTTTTAGGTATTTCTATAATTCTATAGCCTGGTGGTACATTCGGCGCAAATTCATGGATAATATGGCTTGATATTCCATTAATATAAGATCCGCTCACTATGTCACATTCAACCCTCACTACTGTTGTTGATAGAATGTTGACTGTATGCTGTGACTCGTGTAATATATTTGCTTTGAGTGTTTCATTACCAAATCCTAAAAGTTGACCGAAAGAAGTTTCTCTTTCAAAATGGATTTCTTTTGTACAAAAAATTGATGTTTTTAATGTATTATTGTTACAGTGTAATTTGAAAACTGCATCTTTTATATTAGCCTTCAAATAATCGCAGATGTCCTGGAGTTCGTAGGCTCCCTCGGGTATTTCGATAACTTCATTATTACCGTAATGAAATTTGTTATTTCTAACATCAATATTAGGAATAGAATTAAAGGTTGATAGATACAATAGAGCGCATTCATATTGACCTTCTAATTGCAAAGTTGGATAATAATTATTAGATAAAATCGATTTATTACCAGTTATTGATACTGTGAAAGACATTATATGAATGTTGAATATTAAACCAGCTTTCTCATTTTATATGTTTATTCCAAAAATTTATAAGGTATGAAATACATAAATGACCACAATTTACTGTATTAAACTCTTGATAACATTTGTAGTTGTAAACAATTTCGAAGAGCTTAAAATAATTAACAATCTCTAAAGGAGGTTTCAAATCACCATAACTGTTATAATATTCACAATAATTATTTAATTTCGCATAGGCTACCCAATGAGTTCCACCACCGTCAGAATTATCTAAATTAACAATACCACATTCGATAGGTTTAGGCGTTTTAGGTAATCGATCTTTCATAAAAACTCCTCTAAAGTATGGTATATCGCTAGCAAATTTTTGAATATCTATGTTGGTAAGGGCTCGTTTAGGTAACCTTTCGTTTAGTTTTTTGAACGCCTGATAAACAGTCCAGCGCCTTTCTTGTGTGATTTAATGTATAAACCCTGTCCCAATGAAATAGATTCCATCATTTTGTTGTGACGTTTAGATTCACTTAGATTTTGTTGAGCAGATTTATAATCGTTCACAGTTTTTGCAATGCCAGCTGCTCCTCCTGCCAGTGTACCTAAGGCTGAAAGGCCTGCAAAGATTGGTAGTAAAGGTAGAATTCCGCCTGTTTTCGGGAGTGGTATTACGCGTGGTAAACGAACTCTCTTGTTATTAGCGAGACATTTTTTAGCTGCAAAATAAGCACATTTGATTGCAGCCTTCGTGTTCTTAGGTTTTGACTTTTTGAGGTGAGACTTGATTTTGGAAACAGCTTTATTAAAACCCTTTACACCTGCTCCTGATTTCAATTTAGCTTTCATGGCTTTGGTTACTATCCAAGAAGCAAGTTTTTCTCCTCGTGAACCATCCTTTGATCTAAGTCTTTGATTAGCCATGTTTAACAACTGTGTATCTGCTTTATGTCGATTTTCTAAATCTTGATGGTTATTATAAGCTATATCGTGATGCATACAAGCGTTGTCTAACAAATTAACACCTTTATCACCTCGCAATAATCGCTTTTGTAGTTTAGTACCAGGTCCACAAAAATTATATCCAGGTAAGTGTAACTCGAATGGAAGATTATTTATTAATTTATTAATAAGACCTCCTCCTTGCATATCTCATTAGGTAATGAATACTAAGTTCATACCATTTCCTTTTTATCAATCCAACTATTTTCATAATCACTGAGACCTAACCACTTAACCAATATCTTATTTCCCTTTTTCCGAATAATTTTCTCAATTAAATATACATCAGGATATTTGGTTTTTTGAAGTTCTTGTTTATAGAAGGTTCCTAGAATAGGTTGTTTACGTAAATCTTCAATAATGTATGTTATAGGAATAGTATTATTAACTTTTTTAATTGAAAAAATTTCGGTCGACCAATTTGGAGTGTACCCTTTTTGAAAAACACTTTTATATTTACTTATTCTAACGTAATCACCTGCAAAGAGCTTCTGTTTATCAGGTTTTGATAATATCATCTGTGCTTTTTTAATATTACCCATTACTATATTTTCACTAGCCTGAGTAACTTCATTAGGTTTATATTTTGTAATACTATGTTTTGTATTATTGTACAGCATAACTACATTATCTAGCGGTCCTTGGATCCATTTATAACTACCGTTCAAGCTAAAAGTTTGATACAAATTGTTTTTCAAAGTTCTGATTAATCTCTCAACAATTGAAGCTTTTTTTATAGAAAATGTAGAATAATGGTTGATATTAAATAATGTCATTAATTGTTCAAACTTATCGTTATAAAACTCAGTACCCATATCAGTTTGTAAATTTTTTGGACAGCGATGACTTGTATGCAATATATGATGGAACGCCTGTGTTATTTCTGATTTTGTTTTGGTTTTGACTGGAACTGCCCATGTATATTTAGAAACACAGTCTATTACTACTAAGATAAACTTGAAACCCTTGTTATGGGTTTTTAATGAACAAAAGTCTATTAAATCAGCTTGCCATAGATCATCAATTCCTTTTAGAATCACAGATCGCCGTATGAAATTTTTTCGAGCTGCTCTATGAAGTTCTTTTACAATTTGCTGTTTTATCATTTTGCTTTTAAAATTTTATCGACTTCAGTTTTAGTATAGTGCTCCTTTATGAAGTGAGTTAAAACCTTGTTTACGTCTACTTTTATAGTTTTAAGGAGTGCTTGAACATCATCCTTGCTGTAATATAATTTAGCAACATTATCAACATATTCTTTATTAGCTGCATCATCATCTGACAAAGGTATTTTAACACCTCTCAGTCTTGCTTTTTTCAAATCGAATTCTCCTTTTTCGGTTTTCAACAAAGTTTTATCGGTGAAATCAATTATTTCTGATAAACGCATTCGTTTATGAACATGATGACCAAATTTATCAATATTCATGATGAGAACCTATCAATTGAAAGTTAATATAAAAATGAAACAAAACAACTAATGACAACTATATTTATTACACAATAATTCCACTTTCACGCAACTCTTCTATAACTGATATTATTTCATTATCCAGTCCAGTGTTACCTGCATCTCGAGATGCAATTAATATCTTTAGTCTTTCCACTAATTCGTTAGGATCATCCCAGTAAACGTAATCCACATCTTTGTTCCACTTTTTCATAGAAGGTAAGCCAGATCCTTGAGCAACACTACCATCAGTACTTACAGAAACTTTACGAAGTTTGAATAATGGTTTGATAATATTCAAGTATTTTCGTCCTTTATTGCTCTTTATTGGTTTAGTTGAATCAAAATCTCGTCTATGCGCATTTGTATCTATCAACATGATTTTATAATTTTGTGTGTCTTCGGAAGTTATCAAGTTCGTATCAGGTACTTTCTTGAATATCAGTTCACGTATTCCTACAGTATTATCATACTTATGTCCACCTATTGTTATATATTCTCCATTTGTTGTTACACGAGCGGAACCCATCATAAGTTTTCCACGTTCATTCCTAACACCATACGGAACATCTTCATAAAACTCTGAAGATAAAGACCATGATGATGCATCACGTGCAGGACTATTCTGAGCTGAATCAACAGTTTTAAATGACATATTGCTAATATCATGGTCATTAAAACTGTTATGATTGTCACAATCATCTTCATCTGTGTTTGAAACTGATATATCTTTTTCATTATTTATAATGTCAGATTTCCTTTTCATGATTGTTTTATCCATATATGATTCACTAGATGACGATGCATCGGAATAGCTATCTTTCAAAGACTTAATCTTTTTGACTTTATTTTTTTTTGTGTGCGTGCTTTGTTTCTTTGTTTCTAACATTTGATTAAGGGGATTTATTATTGGTTTAAAAACGTTTTCAAGTATTTTATCTCTATCAGTTTCAATGCTACGCATTTTTCGTACCTTTCTTTTTACAGTTTCAGCTGCATTAACAACTTGTCTTTTTATAGATTTTTCCATTTTGATTCAGTCTAACGTGTCTAGGCTTTGAATAATTCACACGTAATGATAAACGCAAGAAAGCAATGCACTTATATAATATTAATGTATTATCAACTAGTCGAATACCACGAATGTGTCAAAATTCTTTCTATAACACCCTTTATTTTTATCACAATCTTTATTAATCACTAAGTAGCTGTACGACTCATTCCATATTTTTGAACACATTTTTCGAAAATCGAACCACGTCATATCTGTATTAACATGCTCATCATAAATGTGTTTTAAATTCACATCGTCTTGCTTGAAGATAACCAAAAGGTTCGCATTATCTCTTACAAGCTGTTTGGGAATTTTGGTATATGTCTGGTTAAGGTAAAAACAATCTATGTGTTTATGCCGACCCATTGCAAAATAATCTCTTATATTATTCTGATTTTCACATGCAACATCATCAAATATTATAACAGAGTTAGGTTTAGCATTTTGAGGACTTAATACTTTCTCATTTTCGTGGTATTTTGCGAAAGATATACCTGGAACCATATTTAAAACTATCTCCAAGAATCTGTACTTGGGTTGATGAAGAGTCTTGGAATAAACATACACATTTCGATAATTTAATCCATTTTCATGTAGAAGAAGTCCAATGACTAAATTAGTTTTTCCGCAGTTTGATGGTCCACATATTAAGCACCTTATTGTATTCGGTAAGAGATTTCCATGACGGGAAGTAACATTCTTAGAATTTATACATAGGTTTTCAACTTTTAAAGATTGTGCTTGTTTCACGAATTTCATTTTGGTGCAAATAAGGATGATGTCTTTATAAGAATGAAAGTAATGTAAGAAAACAACGTTTATTTATATTCCTGTCGTAGTAGGTAATAACTAATACCTGATTTGCTCTTTCACGGTTTTGGTACTTCCACGAAATCTACAAATTTATTTTTCATTCTAATCACACGAGCAGGTACCTTAAGTCCTTCATAATAAATTCCAGTCCATGTACCATATTGGTTTTTGTGTAGAATTGGTATTAAAATACCTTCGTAATAGTCTGAACCGATTATTTGAACATTATGAATTCCATATTCATTGCGTTTAACAATAACCACTTCCACAACGTCATCTATTTTTAAAGACATTATTACTTATTTGTTTTTAACGTCCGTCGTATTCGGTGTCAACGTGGTATCTGTTATTATAATCTTACATCTGTACCGTCTGCATGAGATCCTTATATATCGCTGTCGCACCTTAGCTCTCTTTCATTTTATGTGCGAATGAACGAAATAAAATGCGAGACCATAATCTAACGTTAGGTAAATTGCACTGTGCGTGTGTGTTCAGATGGCATGGCTCTCACAGCTGGCTGATACATTAAATTAGGAAAGCGTTTGATCGGAAAGGTTTTGAATTAGAATTAAGCATCGTGCATGCATGAATAAATGATTTCACTAAATATTATATCTAGGACACCTCGTTTCGTTCAAGCTTGTAGTGTAATATTGGGCACGCTAGGTCGCCGAGTGACTGAAGGCGAACAGAGTGAGCCGGAAGGAAACGAGGTGGCCTAGAGTGCCCAATATTACACTACTTACTGCTGATCAAAAATGAATTCAGTTCAATTTGGTTTTGACTAGAAAAAATACGTTTTGATGAAATGACTCTGTGAAAACTCCACCTTCCCTTGCACGTATCCAGAGGGGTGGACAGGTGCAGTCAAATCAAATCAAATATAAATAACGCTCACAGGCACATACATTGTAATGATCCCAAGAAAGCACTATTTATAGGCTGTTTATTATGGAAACCATACAACAATGGCACAAACATATAAACATCCATGACCGAACCGGGATTCGAACCCAGGACCCTGGTTTGGCAGTCCAGCGTGGTAACCATTACACCAACCGGGTCGTCAAATATACCTACTTTATTTTACACCAAAACATATCCTAATTCTAATTGATATCAGATATACGAAAGTGAACTGGTTTGTTTGACTTTCACGCCTTAAACCAGTGCTTTTAATGGCTATGATATTTAGTATACACCTATCCATACATAGCCTCTGACGTGGAGACAAATTATAATAATTTCAAACATTCCAAAAACGAATTTATTCGAGCGAAACTACGGGTCAACGTTAAGTTATTACAACCATAAATAATTATGATTGATATTGATAGGGCATAACAAGTACAAAGTGCACTTTACAATAGTTCATGTCAAATTGTTTAACTTTACTAAGTGGCATTTATAAGCAAAGTAGCTTTCAAGCAGCTCTCAAGTTTCTTTAAGTAGCATGATGGAGACACGTGCATGAAAACTAAGGAGTTTGATGCTGGCTAGATGTCACAAGGGCTACCATGTATTTTTGATAATTCTGGATATTTAAATCTAGTGGTAATCTAGTTTAAATGAAGTGATACGTCAGAGAACTAAAGTGGGTGACATAGCTCAGAAAAATAGCGAGCTGAAGTTGCAATGGGCTGGTCATATCTGCCGAAGAACTGATAACCGGTGGGGTGTCAGAGTTCTAGAGTGGAGACCGCGAACTGGTAGGCGTAGTGTGGGACGCCCTGCTGCCCGCTGGACAGAAAGTAGCGGGGAGCGATTGGATGAGGACGGCCGAGGACAGAGTTTTGTGGCACGCCTTGGGAGAGGCCTATGTTTAGCAGTGGACGATGATAGGCTGATGATGAAATCTAGTGGGGATAAAGGCCAGATCGAATTGGACAGCTAATACAACAGCACACCTAGTTTATTTAAATAAACCGTATTTAGTTAGCCTTATATTGTTTGGTACCTATTTTGTAATTTTGCGTTGCGATAAGGTACTTTTTTTTTCGATTGATTTCGATCTTGGTCCGTTAGAGAAAATTGTTCAGTTTGATAGTCTGATCATCCCCATAAAAACTGTAAGCATATTAATAAAGACCCTGTGCAAAAATGTTGTCCCTTGAATCCTTAACAGTTGGTAACCCTACATGCAAAGTATTTTCATAAGTTTTGTTATTAAGATGCAGAGAGAAATATGGCATGCTCTCTGTCATAACGTTCTCTTTCCTATGATGCGTGTGTTGGTACTGGTAGGGGGGAGATGGAGGGAGGGGAGGTTAACATGGACATCAAATATCACAAGTACTGAAGCTGCAATCATGTTTTCTTCATATTTAATTCGTATTTAAACAATTTTGGACGTACCTCTACATTCATTCGTACAGTCACAACGAAAAATCGCGAAAAAAAAACAGCTGTTTCATATAAAACTGCAATCTTACTCGACCCAAATATGTGCTGGTTGCTATATAGAATATGACAACAGAATATTTTTCCGCTATTTCGATTTTGGCAAATATTGGTCCCATAGAGAAAGTTGTTCAGTTTGATGGTGTGCTCGTCTTCATATAAAACCTACCTAATCTTCAGTAAATTAGTTGGGCCCTGTATGGGTGTTAGGGTAAACAAAGAAGCAAAGAAAAATTTGCAAAAAAAAATCAATTTTTTATACGGCTGATTATGGAAAGTCAAATTTTTTTTTGCGAATTTCCTATTTTTGTGAAAGTTGTTCAGTATCATAGGTACAATCACCCCGTAAAGTAATGCAATTTTTTAACCTTATGGAGGTGCTACTGGGAATGTTCCTCCATTGAAAAGGGAAGATCTTCCACCAGGCTATATGTGAAGCCTGGGGACCGGCCGTGGTCCAACAGTTCTTAGTTGGACCTTGTATATATATCGAATCTCTGTGATTATTTCTCTTGCGCGATTTATGTCTCGCATTCGATTGTGAACCTTATGTGTAGTAAGTAGGTTACGAGTTACGTATTTACGATGAACGTTGTCTTTGTATGGAGCATATTTCCGTGAGCGACGGTATCGCCATCTGTTGGCATCTTTGATATAACTTGTGGGTGCTGGACATCTGTAGTAGTTCCCCATACCCTAATACCCTGTATTGCCATGTTTCACTGCAAATGAATATTTTTGTATGTAATACATACTCTTTCTTATACTATACTATTTGTTAGGTCTCCTTGAGACGCACGTCGTGAATCATATTTAAGTTTAGCCGTAAATAGTTTGTTGTGGTTTTTAAAGTGCTTTTTCCAGACGTCTGTTACTTCAAGATAGTTCTTGTTTTGTTACAAAGTGCAACAAAGCAAGTGTACTAACATTGTTTATTAATAATCTAGACAGAAAGTGTTTATGTATGTAATATACAGGGTTTTAGGGTAGACAGCTGCATTACTTTAAGGGGTGATTGTACCGAATGATACTGAACATCTTCCTCTAAGGAACCACGGAAATCTGCAATAAGAATTTTGGGATTTTCCATACTAAATGCTGTTCGAAAATA
Source organism: Agonopterix subpropinquella (assembly GCA_922987775.1). Lineage (NCBI taxonomy): Eukaryota > Metazoa > Arthropoda > Insecta > Lepidoptera > Depressariidae > Agonopterix > Agonopterix subpropinquella. The sequence continues at coordinate 14,703,175 of OV277709.1, read as the reverse complement.
TTATACACTACTTGCTAGTTTTTAATTACTAAAGTAACATAACTTTAAGGGTGTATTCAGACCATGAGCCTAAGGAAAATGGTCGAAAAATGAGAATTTTTTAAAATACCAAAGTGCGGATCGGCCTATCGATTTTCTAAGGGAGGTCCAAAAAACATTCTCGTTTCTTTAGGGAATGTTGTTTCGATTCATGGTCTGAATACAATACAATAATAATTAAAAACTGGGGCTGTATTATGAAAAGTCAAACTTTTTTTGGTGAATTTCCCTTTTTCCTTTTAGGAAAGTGGTTCAGTATCATGAGTACAATCACCCATAAAAGTAATGAAACTATCTACCCTAACACCATGTAGAGTAAACAAGTGTTCAAAAGTTAACATTTTGAGAGTTAGTTTAGTGCGTAAAAGTAATAGGTACCATACGTGGTAGAGGCGGCGGGAATCCGTTGGATGAGGGCAGCGCATGGATTTCTTCAAAATAACGAAACAAAATCATTTTGATATTTTGAACAAACTACAGCATAGCATAGCATATGCTCACGACTATATTCCCTGAGAGGGTAGTCAGAGATATTCTGAAACTTCAGAACAACAAACAACAACAACAACAACAAACTACAGGGTGTAACAAAACACCCTAGTAATACTTAAGGGGGTGCTTCAGACCATCAATCTGAACAACTTTCACTATGGAGCCAAAGTCAAGAAAAAATAAAGAAATCTGCCGTCCCATACATTTGAGTCGAGACGGTACTGTAGTTTTATATGATTGAAAGGATTTTTTTTTCGCGATTTCGATGTTGACTCCATAGTGAAAGTTGTTCAGTTTGATGGTCTGAAGCACCCCCTTAAGTATTACTAGGGTGTTTTGTTACACCCTGTATACAGGATGAGTGGATTTAGAAGTGTAAGGGAATAATAACTTACATCGAAACTGTTAACAATTTATCAGTCCGTTCCATACCAAACTGTAAACCTCATCATATCAGCCGATAGACGTCCACTGCTGGACATAGGCCTCTCCCAAAATGGGAGGATTTGCCATAATCGCCACGCTTGGCTTGGCGGGCGGGTTTGCGATCGCAGTTGGATTGAATGTGTGTAGATGATGCTGCTGCCCATCCTCCAGTAGATCCCTTAGTCGCCTTTTACGCACCCTACTAACTGAAACCTACTCAACACAAAATTTATGAAACAGCCGAAAAGCTCTAAAAAGCATTATTTTCTCTTTCCAACGTTCTCTTAGTTCACGCTGTAAAATGCATGCAACGCAGATAATCGAAGTTTCAAGTTCAACTGTCAAGGTAGACGGTTTCGAACGCACCCTGCCACACAACCACCTGCGTCGCTCCGGGTGCGTTCCGCATCTCATTTTCCTAGCCATTCGCGCCCAGACCGCCGGCCGCAATGGGCGTTCCTCAAGTCGGTACTACTCCAGCCGAGCTCGAGCTCGAGCGAGTGAGAAGGCCCCACCTGTTGATCGTCGACGATTCCAGGGAAACGCGCGCGAACGAAGGTTAGTTCCTTTTTTGAATTTTCTTGTAAAAAATAAAAGGGAATTATTTGGTGTTCTGTGTGCAAGGAGTTTTTATCTTGGTGTATAATAAGTTATTTGAAATTAGAATTGTGGCGGAGTTTTTTTTTTAAGCGTTTATTTGGAAAATGTTTTAAAAATGTGATTAGTTTTTTAAGCGGATTTTTGGCAGAGAGTGAGTAATTTTTGGGTCTGGATTTTTTTTATGTGCTAACAATATTTTTGTGAAAAATGTTGTACAGTTGTTTTTTGAAGCGTGATAAGAATTTTCATAAATGTTCAAAGTGATAAATGACAATTGGACCCAAAACATCAAAATGTTTTGCAGACAATCGATAACAAAACAAGATTTGATATACTAGGTATGATATATGTATGATATATAGCCGTTAACCGCAACCGCATTTTATATGAAACTAATGTTAACCCGCGACTTTGTCCGCACAAATTATATACCAGATTTTAAGTCAGATCATAAGCAATCAAACAAAAAAAGTGTCATCAAAATCGGTTCAGTAGTTTTTGCGTGATGCTCGTTCAAACAAACAAACACACAAACAAACAAACAGACGGACAAAAAATCCAAAAATTTGTGATATACACACCTAAACACATACACCTAAAAACCATATCATAATTTTTTTTTGTAAATATCTTCAATGTACAGACACACTTCTGTTACAGTTTTATAATAGTTTAGATTTATTTATAATTTCGGAACATATCAAATAGTTATTAGGTATTCTGATTTATATTCAAAGAAATCGTTTTTGATTTTGGGTCTATTTGTTTTCTAACTCTGTTATTGGAAAATTAGGTAAGTAATTAAAATTATTGTATCACTCTACAAAAACAAAACAAAACAAAAAGTAAACAACAATAACGCTCAAAATTAATTAATTTCCGATCCAAAATCTACAAAAGGAATCTAATAATTATATTAATAACAATGTAGGTACGTCAGATTTAACATTTTGCGGAAAAGGAACAGTCGAACTAAATTCCAAAACGTTTTTTTATTCCTTCGTTAGTGAAGTGGAAACTTTTTTAATTTAAGGGGTTTTAACTGGAAACCAGCTTAGGGTAGATTTTCAGTCACCACACCAGGCAAAATTTTTGCCCTTAGCCTCTAATCGACAAAAAAATTCAACCTTTTACATATAACGATTTTTTTATTGTCTAGATTCTGATTATAAAAGTTGTTTTTATACGTTTCATATACCGTTTGATTTTCATACAATTAAAATCTGTAATTTTACCAAATGTTTTCTAAAATAGTTCTTTAGATTTCAATATCACGTGATTTTTTTTTAAATCTTGAAGTTTATTTTATTTTCCCTAATTATTTTGTAATTTTGAAACGTGTGTTGCTAATGAGTAGAGTTTCAGTGACAATATGCAGATACTGGGCTGAATGGTTTTTATTAGCTGTGGTATAAAGGAATATACTAAGGAAAATAATCAATTCTTATTATACAAAACAAAAATAAAAAAAAAAATAAAAAAAGTGATATTTCATTTTCTTGAGCATAATAATTTAATAATCAATGAGTCTGGAACGCAACTCCGATTTACACATATCCGAATCCATAATCAAAATAAACAATTTAAAAAAAAAGATACACGATGATTGGTGAAGTGCTAATTTTGTATTTGAGTTTTGAGCAACAGGTGTGGTTAAATAAAAATAGCATATACATGAAAATTCTACCCTCCCTGAGGTAAAGGCCTGCACGATGAAAAATATCTATAGTATTATTTGTGACAACTATTTATTTAAGCAGACATTATTGGCTTTGTTCATTTCATAAAGTGATCATGTACAGTCTGCCGCAATAAGTTGTATACACTTTTGTTCAACGTCGCAGTACTAAAGTGTATATAACTTATTGCGGCCGACTGTACTTATACCTTAAATACAGCTGTTGGATACATTATAATAAAGATTATTACAAGATTCGAGGCCAATTACTGAATTAATTAGGAAATTCATAAAACAAGAGAGGTCTTAATTAATTAAGGTAATGTTTTACAAATCTGGTATAATAATTTACAGCAATCTGTTTTTTATTTTATTATTAAGCTGGCTTTGCCCGTGACTTCTTCCGCGTGGAAGTTAGAATATCGAAAAATACTTTTTTAGTGCACCCCTAGTCCGTAGAATACAGCATGTAAACTAACTAAAGGCAAACCTTTTAAGGGGATGATCAGACCATCAAACTGAACAACTTTATCTATGGGACCCACATCGAAATCACAAAAAAAAAAATCAGCGGTTTTGTATGGGACAACCTTATTTTTTGGCGATTTCGATGTCGGTCCCATAGAAAAAGTTGTTCAGTTTGATGGTCTGATTATCCTCTTAAAAGTATTGCCTTTAGTTAGTTTACATACTGTATAAGGTAATAGGTAATCAAGGTGTTACAAAAGTACAAATAAACATCTAATGGACATGGTGAGACGACGAAACTATGATAAAATAGAAAAGAAAACGCATAAACTAGGTGCAAGAAAATTGTTCAAGAAAATTTAAAACAAAAAAGTTATGGCCGAAATAGTGATTTTTTTTTGAATTTTGGATTTTGGCGCTCGATATTTTGGAAACGAATAATGATATCAAAAATTTGAGGAAAATCCTCTGGACAATTTAGTCAGCTATAATTTGAGCCAACAAAAACCAAGACGATTGGGTTAAGAGTTTGCCCTGTAGCCTAACCTTTTTGAGACAATTTTTTTTTCGAATTCCGTAGATTCCATCAGGTATAATAACTTTATGATAGATTCATTTCCAATGTGCTTAATATTCGTGTGAGGCCATAAAGGTATCATATAGAGGAACTGACAGCTGAGAGAGCGAGATGTACCTAGCGGCGCCATTGTATAATAGAAAGAGATACGTGACGCGAGGCAATAGAACCGTTTTTGGGAACTTGTCGGCACAATCGACTGGGTAAATATTCGTGCTCTCTGAATAATTAGTGAATCTAAAGTGAAGTCATAGATTATTTTGTGAAATATACTAACACTTTTTCATTAAATTACCTACGATTTCACGTTAGATTCACAATTATACACAGAACTCGAAGTTTTAGGGTGCCGATAAGTGCCGACAAATGCACAAAAAACGGTTTCATTTGACAACTCATGTCAGTTAATCTATTCCGACAGGTATAATAACTTTATGTGTGAGGCATGAAATCTGCGATTTTTTTTCGCGATTTCAATTTGAGCTCATAGCCAAGCCCTTTAAGTATGTAACGCATTTAAGTTTATACCCTGTAGGTATGTAGTCAAAATCGATTTTTCAGTCCATAAATGGGTATTGTAATGGGTATTTTAAATAAATTGTAAAACATTAATAAATTGAGAGAACAAAACTTCACTTTTACATAACAAAAATATTCAATAAATAAAAGTTATTTTTACAATGAAAGTTATTCTCGTAAACGAATACTTTCGAACATTGAAATACTCGATTTGGAATGCACGTAAACGATTGATTCTAGTACCGACTGGACTTTAAACAAACAGGGTTTCATTGTAAAAGCTTTTAGAGAGTTTGAACGGTTGCATTTACATGAGAAAATAAAGGAGTTACTACTCGTCGCATACAAACAGAGATTTATCATCACGCTTTGTACGTTCTACTGCAGGGTAGAAGGCTATTAACACGTTCGTGGGTGGTGCGAATCCAGAAATATCACTGGAAATTTCCATAGAAATTCACACGACTGTCATAACCGTACTGACAATACTGTGCCTAAATGACATCGAAGATTATGACAGTACGGTTACCGTTGTAGTACGGTCGGTACAAAGACAACGGTCAGTGTGGTGCACTATTGAGTATGTGAGTTCAAACTCACATACTCAATAGTGCACAGTGCGTAGTTAGTGCTTTTGGGGCCTCAAACCCCCAAAAAAAAGACACTACAACGCTTAATTTTGGCAGTAGTGCAGTAGCATGCTTACATAGAATGGCAGTGGGCGTGGTCTATTCAAAAATCGTATGACGAACAGTCTGTTATGACCGTAGTGTTTTTTAGGGAGCCTGAATACGAACGGCTTATACCGTACTGCCAATTTCCACAATCCATTTTTACGGTTGTAGCCGTCACTGCCCACGAACGTGTTAAGAGGATTTTCCCGATAAAGCGCTCCATACAAAACGAAGTTACGTCCTAGTTTGGAAATTTTGTAATTAAAATAAGAAAATATTTTGTTAACTGTTAACTTAACACAATCCAGAATCCAATATCTGTGTTGGTAACACAAATTTCTGTTTATCAGGAATATCCTCTTAATACAGTAAGGAAGTGGGCCATACATATTATACCTACTTCACTGCAAGGGCAGATACTGATTGGAGCAAAGTTAGTTGGAAACATGATAATATTATACGTTCCAAGCCTCCAAGGGTCTGTGAATAGTGAATAAACAAATACCATAATAATTTACCGACTGTATCTATACAGGGTATTTCTTAATATGCTGACACTTTTTAAGGGGATTATCAGACCGTCAAACAGAACAACTTTCTCTATAGGACCAACATCGAAATCGCGAAAAAAAAAATCTGCTGTCCCATACATTTAGATTGAGTAGGTTTGTAGTTTGTATTGACCAGCAATTTTTTTTTCGCGATTTCGATGTTGGTCCCATAGAGAAAGTTGTTCAGTTTGATGGTCTGATCATCCCCTTAAAAAAGTGTCAGCATATTAAGAAGGACCTATAGGGACAAAAATGGGTACCTAACTACATAGTGAAATTGGTATCATTAGCATCCTTTTAAACTAAGAGTCTACACATCAAACTGAACAACTTTTACTATGGGAGCAAACCCATCGGAACAACTAAAAATCAGCTATCCCATACTAAACTGTAATGACTACTCGACTCCAATGTATGCAACAGCAGATTTTTTTTTGCTCCGATCGGTTTGCTCCCATATTAAAAGTTGTTCAGTTTGATGGGTGACTCTTAGTTTAAAAGGATGCCAATGATATCAATTTCACCTTGTATATAAACTTGGTTTAGAGTTAACAAAAATTCTAGTCAGATTTTAGTGAAATCAGGTGAAATCTAACTACCAGACTTATAATAACAGATTTTCTAGCAAGAAGGTTAATGAAGTTATCACAATATATTACTAACATTAAACCAGATATTTTTCTCTGCGTGTAGTGCTGGTTTTAACAAAGCTCGGAGAGCTTCAGATGATAATTATGTTCTAGAACGATCTCCCATCCAAGGATGTGAACCGATTGGTGCGATCGATTCGAATACGACACTCGTAGTATAGAGCTTTTTGTTGACTGATTGCTCAATTTTATTTAATTGGTCTATTTTATTGATTATTGCAGGGAAGGCTTATTGAAAGCCGTTGTTTGTAAGGCTGTAACGATTTACTGATACGCCCTTTTTTCAACGAGTTTTTTCCATGCCGGTTATGATCTAAGTACGGGTTTTTTCCTCACATTTTTTCTTAAACGCCAAGCTTAACGTTAATTATACATTTAATTATATTATAGAGTGTAGGAAGCCCTCTTGCGAAAACTCAAAGGGGTAAAAGAACAATATGAACAACTTTTACTATGGGGCCAGTTATGAAACTAAAAAATCTCCTGTTCCATACATTTTGCGGGGTAGGTATTTAATTTCAGTATGAAATAGCTGATTTCTTGAGTTCTCGTATTGGTCCGATATAATAGTAAAAAAAGTAGTTCATTTTTCGCACTAGTTCCTTAGGGAAAGTTGATTAGTTTCAATGGTCTCGATTCGGACTGTGCCACGACTTAACGTAACTAAATTTATTCCTGTCACTTTCTAAAATAAGATTAAGAAAAGAGACAGAAAACCAACAGCTGACTTTAGTGCTGTCAAAGTGACGTTACACGCCCAAAAACGCTTTAAATAAGATGGCGTACATTATGATGGCATCTTATTTTGAGCGTGTAACATCACTTTGACAGCACTAAAGTCAGCTGTTGGTTTTCTGTCTCTTTTCTTAATCTTATTTTAGAAAGTGACAGGAATAAATTTAGTTAAGTTAAGTCGTGGCACAGTCCGAATCGGTACCATTGTCTGAATAAAAACCTTTCAATTTTTGTTAGTTATTAAAAACTAGTGGTGTATAAATTCCTTAAAATTAAGTGGTTGGGCTTACTCGAAAAGAAGTGGAACAGCCCAGGAATCGTAGGTACTTCCGCTTCGTGAGGTCACTAGACTCATTTGTTTTCTAAAGATCCTTTGTAAGTTATACAGCTTCCACTTCCACAAGAACCAACAACAATCTAATAAACTAAAACTAGTCATGATCCTTATAACAACTTTGAAAAACAAACATAAGCTCACTTCCATGCTACACGGAGAAAAACATATTTTACACTATTAACATACTTGTATTATTCTTATACGATATGGCTCTTGCTGACACGAAAGAAGAAGAAGAATTGTTCTTATAGTTCTAGTTTAAGAAAGCAGATTTTAGACATATCTACCGGAAATATAAATAATAAATACAATAACGATTTTTAGCAACGAATTTTCTAGCAATTAATACTACGGGCTCACTCCACAATCACTAGGATGACAAAGCTTAGGCTGTTCAACTCAAACGTCAAAACGGTTCTGCTATACGGCTGTGAAACTTGGTTCGTCCGATAAGCGGTCACAGATAGACTCCAAGTCTTTATTAACAAATGCCTCAGGCAAATACTAAAGATCTTCTGGCCAAACACCATCTCAAACGAAGAGCTATGGAGACGGACGGGTCAGCAGCGTACCTATAGGGAAAGTGATCCTTACTCGAAAGTGGCAGTGGCTAGGCCATGTATTAAGGAGGCCTGACGATCACCCATCCAAGACAGCCTTAGAATGGCACCCACCAGGCAAAAGAGGGGACGCCCTAAAACAACCTGGCGCCGCTCTGTAGAAGTAGAGGCTAAAAGTCTCAACATGACCTGGGAGGATATCTACAGCGCTGCCCAAGATCGCAACCGGTGGAGAGCTATCATCCGAGCCCTATATCCCACGTAGGGGTAACAGGAAGAGAAGAAGAAGAGACTCCCAGTGGTTCTGAGGTTTCAGAATATCTCTGACTACCCCTTCAGGGAATATAGTCATGAGCATATGCTATGCTAATACTAATAAAGTTGCTACATACCTATACCTACTACAAATTCTAGTAAAAGATAATTATTTTTTTCTCTCCGTGTATTACCGCTCGCTCTTGATTGGTTTGTATGCACTGCATACAATTACGTTGTGGTCAAAGTGTGCGATGAACTTTATAATTGCGTAGCGTCGGATAATAGTTAGAGTTATTGGGCCAATTCTCTTATGGTTTGTGACTTGTTTTTATTTTGATATATCCATGAATAAGACGTAATAATATGAGGCTGGGTGAGGAAGTGAGAGGACGTCTTGTTGCGCGCCTGCGTTAGGTCTGTTTAGTAGAGGATACCATAGAACGAAGACATATGTAAGCTTACAGTCAATCAATCAAATCAGCCTACATCAATCCACTGCTGGGCATAGGCCTCCCTTTTATTGCTCCACTCCTCACGGTCCTGTGCCAATCTGATCCATGTCCGACCCGCAACCCTTACAATGTCGTCTACCCCCTTGGTCCATCGGCCGTCTTTCCTTCTAGCCAAATGTCCCGCCCACCTCCACTTCTACATTGTAATCCAGTCTCCAACGTCGTCGACCTTAGTTCTTCGATGGATTTCTACGTTGGGTAAATGGTCCAAAAACGATATGCCCAGAATGGTACGCTCGTACGGACGAACTTACAGTAGTCTAAGAAAATTTATGGCTCTTCCTTCTTAAGCTGACGGTTTTTACAGTAAGGTCTCCCAGGGTTCGATTCAACGTTCTTCTAATTATCAGAATAGCGACGTGGCCAATTATTTTCAAAGCAATGTAGAGTCCTTTTCCTTATTGGCTTAGTACCTAAAGAGTTACACTACAACAAACCGTCTGCTTATTAAAAATACCCTTGGTATACCTTGACCTCTTTACGTTGAGATATATGTATGTATACTATACCTCTTTACGTTGAGATATATTTATATACTTACTTGTTGTTAGTTTATTTCTATAACAGGAAAACTACTATCTGTAAAGGAAAAGCTTTGTTTTTAAAGTAATTAGTACAAGCTTTAGAACTCTTAGGAATCGTCGAGAAAGTTTTCATCATGATAATCGGATTCATTATTACAAAATAAGACTGGTATTGTAGTTTGTTGCGAAGAGAAGTGGACTTATTCATGATAAATGTGATATACCATTGAGATTTTAAATAACTTCTCAAATGGTGTAAGAAAATATCGTGAGGACACTAAGGGTTGAACCTCATCTGGCAGCACCGCATCGCCTTTCTCTGTCGCTCCATCCTTTTTTGTCACTCAAGAATGTCATTTGCTAGAGCAAATAAGGTAGACGGAATGCGACAGCACGCCGCAGCAATGACATTTACTTTGATCTAAGCGCCGCAGTACCGCCGCGCGCGATCGCGTTCCGTCTATCTTATTTGCTCTACCAAATGACGTTCCTGAGTGACAGAAAAAGATGGGGCGACAGAAAAAGGCGATGCGGTGCTGCCAGATGAGGTTCAACTCTTAATGTCATCATCATTATCAGCCAATAAACGTGCCACTGCAGGGCACAAGTCTAACAAACAAACAACCACAACGGGTGTAACAAAACACCCTAGTAATATTTAAGGGGGTGCTTGTGACCATGAAACTGAACAATTTTCACTATTGAGCCAACTTCGAAATCACGAAAAAAAAATCAGCTATCCCATACATTTCAGCCGAGTCGGTAAGTACTGCAGTTTTGTATGGGACAGCTGATTTTTTTTTCGCGATTTCGAAGTTGGCTTCATAGTGAAAGTTGTTCAGTTTCGTGGTCTGAACCACCCTTTTAAGTATTACTAGGGTGTTTTGTTACACCCTGTATAGGCGTCCACCTCGCGTGTCCAATGCGGATTTGCGGCTTCACATACACATCTGAATTTCTTCTTCGGCGTATGCAGGTTTCCTCACGATGTTTTCCTTCACCGTTAGAGAACAGTCCCTATACGAACATGAGTTAGAAAAAAGTCTTCGGTACATGGCATGTTGTCCGTACGGACTCTAACATGATTGATTGTCCATACTTTTCCGAAACGCGCCACAGAAGTCTTTCATATGAAGTTTTAGATTCTTTAGGCTGCGTTTAGACGACCCGCGTCCGCCCCGCGCCCGCCACGCACTCAAACCGCGCTCTCCCCGCGCTCACCCCGCGTCCTAAAATGCATTGCTTGCAATTTGAGTCTTATGACACGATAATAAATCTTGTATTGTATTTTGACGACCGGTCGTGGGGCGAGCGCGGGCGGGTGCGGGCCGAGTGCGGGCCGGGTGCGAGTCGAGTGCGGAGTGGGTACGGAGCAGGCGCGGGTGTGCCTCTAAAATACAATATATCGTGTCATAAGGCTCAAATTGCAAGCAATGCATTTTAAGACGCGGGGTGAGCGCGTGACGGGTGCGGGCCGGGTGCAGGGTGGGTGCGGGTCGTCTGAACGCGGCCTTATTGTACACAAACATTATTATGATAAATTACAATAAGTCATGATGTACAAAGGCGAGCTCAACCTTAGCTTATGTCCACCAATTAGCATGAATTGTAATTTTTAAACCCTACAAATTAAAATGCCTAACTTTCAACCGTAACACGTAGACGTTCTAATAAAAGTGAACGCAAAAAATCTCAGCTAACAACGCTAAAGAAACCTTCAAGTCTCTTGTTTCGCACTAATGGACATTTGCCACCATAGCGCGCCTTAATTGCCGGACCTTGTAAATCCTGTACACCCTCTTAACGACAACGACGCGCTATTAAAGGGGGGAGGGGGTGCTAAGAGGGGGTGTAATAGCTTTAATAATACTAGTATGTTTTCGTTTGAATTTATTAAGCAATGTCAATTACGGAGATATTTGTATAAAATTGAAGCTATCTGCAAGGTGAAATCAAAGGAAAAGACAATGCGGGTTTTGTATGTAAGGTTGGCGCCTTATTTTTCGCCGTTGTTTTTGGCGCGGCCAACAACCAAACATGAATATTTTATTTCAGAATAAAACAAAACTTATTAACACGTAGATCCCTGAACTCAGTCCGGACGGAGATATAAAGGCTTGAAGTAGAAAATATTACTATTACGTTCACTTCAAGCCTTTATATCTCAGTTCGGACTGAGTTTCGAGATATTTGTAATAACAAGTGTTGTTTTTAACTTTATTCTGAACTATAATATTCAAGTTTGATTGATGGCCGCGCTAAAAAAAAGAAAAAAGGCGCAATTTTTAGGCATAGGCTTTTACTACTGATAGATATTATAAATTACGTTAAATGTTTCAAGTCTGTGTCACTATTACAAAAACAATATTTGAAGAGTCTATTTAACTTGACTATTATCAAAAAGATAATGCGGGCTTTGTATGGAAGGTCGGCGCCTTATTTTTCAACGTTGTTTTTAGCGCGGCCATCAATCAAACTAGAATATTTTAGTTCAGAATAAAGTAATGAAAAAAACGTGATTTACATGTATATCCCCAACTCAGTCTGAAAGGAGATATAAAGACTTGAATTTGAAAATATGCCTTTATATCTCCGTTCGGACTGAGTTTAGAGATGCACTTTTCATAAAAAAAATTGTTTGTAACATCATTTTGAACAAAAAATTCAATCAATTCATTCAATTTTCAATTTTTTCTTTTTTTTTTAAATATTTAAGTTTGATTGATGACGGCGCTAAAAAAATGGGCGAAAAGAAAAAAGGCGTCATTTTTAGTCATTTGGCTTTTGAATTTTGTATTCCAAAAAGAATATGTACAAGCTAAAAAATCATGGTCTGAAATTGAAAACTAAATTTTTGAAAGAAAATATCCAAACAAAATATTTAAAATGTTGCGATAAATTTTTGTTTCTCTTCTACAATTCATTTTATTTGATAAAATACACACACAAATACACCTAACACATAATTTTACCATTTAAAAGTCGTTAGTTGTAGCAAAGTTCATGAACAGTCCGAAATAGTAATGGTCGTGAGTTTATAATACATACAAAACAGAATCTTATAACATTGCAGCATTGTTTTCTTTTGAGTACCCTTTATTTTTTAGGGTTCCGTACCCAAAGGGTGAAAACGGGACCCTATTACTAAGCCTACGTTGTCCGTCCGTCCATTCGTCCGTCCGTCCGTCTGTCCGTCTGTCCGTCCGTCCGTCCGTCTGTCCTACCTATTTAGGGCTGTAACTTTTGAACCGTAATAGCTAGATAGTTGAAATTTTCTCAGATTATGCGTTATTGCGGCGGATTTGTTAACAAATAATAAAAATGGCAGAAAGTTAAAAATTAAGGAGGGTTTTCAACAAGAAACTAGTTTTTATCAACGTTTTTTCTTCACGCTCTATAGTAAAAACGGTAATACATACAAGCGTCAAACTTAGTGTGATTATAGAGCAAATTCTACAGAATAACAACAAATACTAAAAACCAGCCAAGTGTGAGTCGGTCTCGCGCTAAAGGTCCCGGACAAAAAAAGTTTTTTTTCTAAGTTAATAATGTTGTGTTCTAAGTTGGTACGGAACCCTCGGTGCGCGAGTAGCCCGACTCGCACTTGACCGGTTTTATTATTTATTATCTTCACTATAGTAACATGGTATTTAATAAGACCGGTCTATGTTTGCCCTAGTATGCCCTGAAGCGAGTCTTGTCAACTTTTACAAAGGACGCCAACCGCTCAGCAGTTTTGATGCGTAATTTCATAACAAAAAATAACAATAAAATGTCTTTTGTGAAATTTGCTCGAAATTCTACGTAGTTCTACCGGTAACAAACTGGATATAATAAGAAGATAATATGAGTTCGTCTCACGAACGTGTTATGCATTAAACATTTTATGATGAATATACGTCGCGGTTTTTTTAAGTTTGCGTCCCGGACTTTTATTATTATAAATAAGGTATGCTGACGGTTTTTTAAGATCAGACCATCAAACTGAACAACTTTCTCTATCGCCGAAATCGCAAAATATCCGTCTGTCAATAGATAAAGTTGTTCAGTTCGATGGTCTGATAATCATGTGATGTCTTGATGACGCTTCAAGAGGATGATCAGACTGTGAAACTGAACTATTTCCTCTATGGGACCAAAGACGAAAATGCGAAAAAAACCGTTGCTCCATAAAAACTGTAATAATACTCGACACTATAATGTATGGCAGAGCAGATTTTTTTTGTCGATTTTGAATTTTGATGTTAGACCCGTAGTGAAAGTTGTTCAGTTTGATGGTCTGATCATCTTAAAAAAACCATCAACCTAACCATGATTTTAGTTTTTATTTATTTCCAAAGAATATTATTTTTATGGAAACAATTTTTCTTCAAAATTTTGAATTTATTCGGGAATGTTCTTACAAAAAATAAACACAGTCACTGTTGTGTTTTTGTAACGTAAGTGTAACGTCAAAGTAACATTTAATTGTATTTCTTTTTTCTAAACCTTGTTTTATGTTATGTGGTATATTAATATTCAGTACCTTAGTCATTTTCGGGACAAAGAAGGTTGTTTTGAAAAGTTATACTTTTATAAACCAAAAAAATAATGTTTTTTATATACGAGGAAAAAACAAAACAAATTATAAAACATCAAAGGTTTGATACGATTAAAATAATACAATACCTATTATTGTTATTATGTTCCTCGTGTAGAAAAAAGAATGAGTTGGTATGCTCATTTTATGTTCCTCACCGCATGCCCTCTTTATTTTCAATGGACGATTTGCTTATGGATTATACTGAAGGAAAAACAAGGACAGATAAATGAGAGTAAAATATGCCCCAGGCGAACAACGCATTTAAATAAATATAATCCATTCAAAATGATAATGATGATGATGTCCTTCTTGACGTCTCCGTCAACGGCGACACCCTGGGCTTCACCTATTAGTAGAGTGGGCTCGGATGCGACTAGCGAACCCAAATTTCAATTTTAGTTTTTAAGCTTTTCAGTATGAACATTTTGACTCGATTAAACAACATTTAACGTTTCTCTTTCCCTTCGAACAACACGCGTGGTGTTTTTCCAGAGCTATTCTTAACCTATTTTTTGATGCAAGTTTCCCATTCTCACTTATTCCTCCATGTCAAACTCCAGGAACAGTGTCAGGGTCGCTTTACACCCGGATGAACTTGGCCCACCCGGACGAACTTGGCCCGGTTATCCGGGTGCGCTCCAAGGACCCGGCTGCAGATGGGGACCAATTCTTATTTTGTGCATGAATGATGATGAGCGATCTTTTTAGAACAGAGTGTATTGTTTGTGTCTTGATAATATAAAATTGTAGGTATCATATTGGATTGCGTTGGGCGTTAAATTGCAATTGCTTATCTTTTAAAATTATATTAATTACGTTATTGACATTTTAACTCTTTATAGGGCATAAGCCAAAAACGGTCATACAGTTGACCGCTGACACCTACCTGTTCATAAGGCTCATATTCTGTTTGTAGAAACATTTAACTTGAATCTAATGGTTTTCGGGTTGTTGGTGAATGAACAGAGGTCTTGATAGCGATCCAATATATGTGTAAGAACATGGTATTTATTTCTGAACGCAACTAAAAATCGGTCTTATGAACATTCCGGTAAAAAAAGGAACTTTCAGGTTACCGGTTTATTTACACGGTTTTTAATGTAATTATGTTAAAATTTAAATATGCTAAAAGTGTGCATTGCTACAACTGCAAGCTTATACTAAGATCTTTGGTAGTTGAAGCAAATATTCTGGTCACCCCGAAAGGTGAGTTTATATTTGTACGGGTGTGTCATGATAAGGATTGTTCCGTAATGTCGATCAATACGGTATGTAAAGTTTTAAGGAATTGAAAAAGTATTTTCGCACGTGTGTCGGATTTCATCTATCGTCTCAATAATCTCCTAATGTATTACAATTGTTATTAAAGTGATATATAATATAACATAACCAATAAAAAATGTTTACTCAATAAGCGTGAGGTAACAGGTAAATAACTGAATAACGTAGCTACGTGTTGAGGCAATATTACGCGACCTCAATGAAACCATCAAAGCGAGTAATCGAATATTAGTGGGAGGACGGGGAGTTTTATTTCCTTATGGACTTTCTGCTTTGATCAGGAAGCAGTGGGACTTTGCGCATTTTTTCAAATCCGTCTTTCACGATTTTGAAGCTAGCAGTCTCCGTGAACAAGGGGAAAATTGTTTTACACTCCTAAACCTTAACGTATTTCAACGATTTTGTAATAAGTATGTTACATGTGTTGCCAGTGATGACATATGGAACAGAGACGTGGTCGTTCACTCAAGGCCTCATAAAAAGGCTGAAAGTGTCCGAAAGGGCAATGGAGAGGGCTATCGGAGTTTCCCTGCGAGATTGAATCAGAAATGAAGAGATCCGCAGAAGATCCAGAGTAGCTGACATAGCCGAAAGGCAGTGGGCGAACCGATTGGCGATCGCGTACTAGAAAGCGCAGCGTGGGTAGGCTGCGGTAGATCGAAGACCTGGTGAAGGCGGCGGGAACCCGTTGGATGGGGGCAGTGCAGGACCGGTCGTTATGGCGATCCTTGGGGGAGGCCTATGCTATGTCCAGCAGTGGACGTCCATCGGCTGAGATGATGATGATGTTACATAGACGTACGAGTTTCGCTTACGCTAGTGGCAGTGCATCTACGTATGAGTCAGCGAAATAGAGATGGAGAGATGGAGATTTACAATTCAAGCTCCTTGATCTGACACATGATTGTGTCGGTTCATAGAACAAAAGTATGGTTACGTGATATAAGGACATAAGGACAGCAATAAGGTTGCTATCTCCTTTTTAGGGTTCCGTATCCAAAGGGTGTAAACGGGACTCTATTCATAAGGCTAGTCCGCCCTAGCTTCAGAGGGCTGTACCTTCTGAAACGTAATGTATGTAGCCGATTGAAATGTTCACAGAATATGTATCATTATATTGAATTTGATGACAAATAATACAAAAAAACTCAAAATTCAAAAGTATAAGGTACCGTACCATTTTATCTTTCAACGTTTTTTTTTTCTCGCTCTATCGTAAAAAACGGTAATACATACAATAAGAGTCAAAGTTAGTGTGATTATAGTGCAAACTCTACAGCATAACAAATAATAAAACTGGCAAGTGTGAGTCGGTCTCACACCAAGGGTCCCGGAAAAAACTTGCACTTGGCCGGTTTTTTATCTAGATCTGTACTCTTAATAGATCGAGATCCGACCGTAAAATTAGGCACCTATTTCTTAGGCGAACGAAATGTGATTCTATAGTGTATGTTTATACAGCCGCCGCCAAGTTGCCTAGAAAAATCTTGCCGCAAGTACCTGTTCCATTATGATTTTTGGTATAACTTTTTCCAACTGTCTGTTAGGGAAGTAAATGAGGTGCCATCGTAAGGAGACTGATCTAAAGTAATGGAAAAACTAGGATTGCCACCTCTCAAAATGCCGCAACTATAGGGTTGCCAAAGGTTCTAAGGTGCTATAGGTTCAAAGAAGTCATTTTTTAACCTGGCAACACTACAGGGTGTACAATAAAATGGGACAGCTACTCAAAGGGGTGCTTCAGACCATCAAACTGAACAACTTTCTCTATGGGACCAATAACGAAATCGCGAAAAAAAAATCCGCTCTCCCATACAAAACTGCAAACATAACACGACTGAAATGTATGGGACAGCAGATTTTTTTTTCGCGATTTTGATATTGGTCCCGTAGAGAAAGTTGTTCAGTTTGATGGTCTGAAGCACCCCTTTAAGTAGCTGTCCCATTTTATTGTACACCCTGTATAGTTGCGGCATTTCGTTTGCCTATGAAATAGGTGCATAATTTTACGATCGGATCTCGGTCTATAAGTATTCCGTGATAGAGCTTTGCTATGTGCATCTCTTTATGAGTGAATAGGACAAAAAACGTTATTCCAACTTGTGCTTTTTCTATCCATGGTATGTTATTGATATGATAAATAGAGGGGGCCACAGTAACAGCACAGAGTACTATAACTCGTTTATTTATAGCTTTTGATTTAACATGGTAAAGAATATGCTGAGATATTGGTAAAACAATAAAATCAAAGATACAATTATTTTTAAGAAAACTCAATGTGTGCAAACGCAATTTGCGCAAAAAACCCAATTCTTGGATTAATGATAGCAAAGACCAATCATCAATCTAAGGCCAGGTTATGTATACTACTAGCTTTTGCCCGCGACTTCGTCCGCGTGGAGTTTGGAAAACCCCAAGTTACTTCTAATACCTCCAAGAATATGTGTACAAAGTTTCATGATGATCGGTTACGTAGTTTTCGTGTGAAAGCGTAACAAACAAACTTACATTCACATTTATAATATTAGGGATTACCTATTCTGTGGCCAGGTTGAATATCTGATGACGTCAAAGTGCGAAATCGTGTGTTGTCTCTCTTTGGTTCATGTCAACTCCTAAAGATGAAAATTTTATTGAAGTAATCGAATCGCGTTTCGCTGATAAAAAAAAAATTACGTTGCGCGTTGCGTAAATTTTTAACAAGTTCATTTGCCCTCTCCAGTTAGTTTGCACAAGAAAGTGTTAAAAATTAATAATATCAGAAGCCAAAAAAGTACGATTATGTACTATTTACCACTGGACTCCCCAAATGCATCTGTCAGAGTGGTAATACATAGGTTATTGAATGTGTCACAACATGTTATTGTTTGTTAACAGCTTTTAGTTTTTTTGGATAGTAAAGCGCTGCTCTGGTCACTTTCAATTGATGACGTTATTTGCATTATAGTAATGTTTACGTTGTCAAAAAAAAACTATAAGTCACACTAAGATGGCAGCGGTCAAAGATAATGGTTTTATTTGTGGGAAATTAGTAGTTAAAGGCACGTAGCAATCGCGGACAAAATCTAGTAGAATATAAACTAGTGTTTCCCATAGGTATACAAACAAATATTAAGTTCATCGAGCACTCGACTGCGTAATTGTGTAGAGAAGGACCATTAGCTGCGGCTGTATAGTACACAGCCAGAGTACAAACTATCTGAGCGTCCTAAGCAAACAAAGTTACCGTGGACTAATTCCTATTGATGAACCATTTGAACTTCAACAATATTGTTGTTGAACTTATTAGGTTATTGTAACCGATAGGGGATTATTTCTACAGTGTGAAAATGCAATTACACGACAAACTTTTAGTATTTGATTTAGAAAGAATAAAACCGGTCAAGTGCGAGTCGGGCTATTCGCGCACCTAGGGTTCCGTACCACACCACCACAGAAGAACACAACATTATTAACTTAGAAAAAAAACTTTTTTTGTCCGGGACCTTTAGCGCGAGACCGACTCACACTTGGCCGGTTTTTATTTGTTGTTATTCTGTAGAGTTTTCTAGAGTGTAATTATAGATAATTACACTAAGTTTGACGTTTGTATGTATTACCGTTTTTACGATAGAGCGTGAAGAAAAAACGTCGATAAAAACTAGTTTCTTGTTGAGAACCTCCCTTAATTTTTAACTTTTTGACATTTTTATTATTTGTTAACAAATCCGCCGTAATAACGCATAATCTGAGAAAATTTCAACTATCTAGCTATTATGGTTCAAAAGTTACAGCCCTAAATAGGTAGGACAGACGGACGGACGGACAGACGGACGGACGGACGGATAGACGGACAACGTAGGCTTAGTAATAGGGTCCCGTTTTCACCCTTTGGGTACGGAACCCTAAAAAAGAAAGAAAGAAAATATTTTTTTTGCATATCAACAGAACACACAATTACAATGCAATTACAATTTACAATAACAATTGCTTAATTTATTTAAGCTTGTGTAGGTACCGTTATTATTTAAAACCGGTTATTTTTTTTACCGTGTCGAAATTTTCAGGTGTGGTTCAGACATAAAGTTTTCAGAGTTCAGACTATCAAATCGAACAACATTTATTAAGAGAGCAAACATCAAAACCAAACTCAAACTCTGATACCGGGGCTCTGCCCACATGATAAGAACATGAAATAGCAAAAAAAAAAACTGCTGTTTGATTGGAGTCATGAGAATTTGGCAAGAAGCAAGGTTTCACGGCACAATTAAGAGAAAGTCTTGTCTTTTAGTAATAAGTTTTTTTTTTAGTTTTGTCTTTCAGTTCTTAGGTTTTTTCCATTACCAACTGACTTGTGTAGTTGGTCTTCTACCTACATAATTAGGTTTGTATGGAACCCTCACTCCGGTACTTGTCCGGACGTTCTTACGTTCCATTACTTCTTCTACTACCATCAATAAATTGTTTACCAACCTATTCTACATTATTTTTGCGCGAAACTAATAAAACTAGCCAATTTATAAACTTTACCGACATCAAAATGTGGTAAAAAATATTGACGCGATTGGAAATTAAATAAGAACAATTATTATCTTCTGAGCATTTCATTGCGATCAATTTAATAAAAAAATTACCTTAGGCTTCCACGAATAAACATAATTTTAATTTTCCATTGAAAATCAAAGTTACTCGTTTATAAATAAAATTTTCCCAGAATAAAAACTGAAATTAATAAAATGTGTATATTGAATGCCGAATATCACTCTTTTACATTGCTCTTTCATAAACATTTTCCCAGAATAACAATCGATTATCTAGAATAATGTAAAAGCTTACAAACCCACGTGCACGAGGGGTTTTTTTGTACAAAAGTGGCACGTGAAAACTTGAAATTAGAAAGACGGCGCCCTTTGCCTTTATGCGGCTTCTTTAATTTCCTAATGTTCTCGAATGTCGGTCAGAATATACCCTCGCAGACTTTACATTTGTTTTTCAAAGGTCATAATTTTGGCCTGGACTATTTTGTGAAATATGATTGTGGGGTGGGTATATACCAGCGAGGTCATGTTTTTTTTCGGAGGGCTGAATTAAAAACCCATCGAAGACCATTTCGAGATAATTGTCTCAATAACAATATTAGAGAGGCTGCCTGTCCATTGAAGCTGTGCGAGCTGTGCAGCTGTGTTTTTTTAACCAATCAGGAGCTCGGGTGAGATTGGTTAAAAAAAACACAGCTACACAGCTCGCACAGCTCGCCCAGCTCCGATCTCGCCCGAGCTCCTGATTGGTTAAAAAAACACAGCTACACAGCTCGCACAGCTCGCACAGCTTCAATGGACAGGCACCCTAGGAAGAGAAGGCTGTTGATTTATTTATGCCTATTATAGTTTTGGAGTGGCGTCGTCCGAGTGATTTTCTTGCGATCATAATATTTGCATTTTGAAATCACAGATCAAATTAATTTAACGATTGTAATTTCGCTGCTATCCGACTTTTATGACTTCCGGTTTTGCCGGGGACTCGGTTCTGCTCTGCGTAAACGAGGATAGACGAGTGGAATTATTTTCCTGGTATTATTTTACCATTGAACTATGCACTATGTGAAGTGTGTGAAGTGTTCTGATATCGTCACATTGAATGGGAATAAGGCTGCGTTTCCACCAGAGATGTGGGACAATTTTGTGACGTGCACTGTCATCTCTAGCCTAGTCTTCTTCTTCTTCTTCTTATCGTGTGGGCATGCAGAGCATAGTCTGCAGAGCCCTGGTGTCAGAGTTTTTTCAGACCGCCTTACGGCCTCTGACGTGGTTTTTATGTAACGACTACTACCACCAGAGATAGTAGCCGGGACCAACGGCTTAACGTGCCATCCGAAGCACGGAATCATTTTTCTTTTCAGACAATCAGGTGATTCAGCCTGCAATGTCCTAACCAACTGGGGAAAAACGCACAAAGTGATATATCACTAGGTGTCCCCCGTGGGAATCGAATCCACGACGTGTCGAGAGCCAAAGCTCGTAACCATTAGACCACGGAGGCAGTTAAAACTAGTACGTACTTCTAGCCTAGTACGAAATACTTATTATTTAGCTCAATGTATTTTACTCAATATTTACGTCGTATTTTACAAGGTCGCCGGTCGTGGCTACAAAGGTTACAAGATTATATGGAGCGTAGGCGTGTCTGTCGTATTCGTACCTGCGGGGAAGTCACAGGAACATCATACAAACTCGAAGAATATAAGAGTTATGAGAATTTTATTCCGAAAGCGCTCGAGCGCGCTGCATACAAATGAAGTTCCGTCCTATTTTCTGTCTTAACCAAATAAAGAATAAACACTTTTATACATAATCTTGAAACCAATGTCTGTAACTTGCATTTAGAGTTTTCCTTTAAATTATACAACGTGTTAATGTTTATGAATAAGCGCAAAACCTCATACACCCCAAATGATTTATAACAAAATAATTCGATTGAAACAATAATTTCATGATTTTGATTCTTAAAATTTAAAGTTATTCGCAATTTAAGTTTTACTACATACATTTTAATAATCTTGTTTTTTAGTAAGTATGATGAGTGTGCCCGTGCGGTGGGTTGACATCGGGTTCAGTAAACAAATACAAATCACTACATAGGATAAAACAAAGTCGCTTCCCGCTGTCTGTCTGTCCCTATGTATACTTAGATCTTTAAAACAACGCAACGGATTTTGATGCGGTTTTTTAACAGATAGAGTGATTCAAGAGGAAGGTTTATATGTATATAGTATCAGTATTGCACCCGGGCGAAGTCGGGGCGGGTCGCTAGTTATTTAATATTTCGAAAAAAATTACCTACCTATATTGAAACCATGTTAATTGAATTCTGCTCTCGAGCACGGAATATATAATAGTTTATCTCGAGTCTAAACAAACTACTTTCTAGTTTTGCGTTAATTTATTAACACGTTGTATAGGGTAATTCTTAATATGCTGACACTTTTTTATAGGGATGATCAGACCCTCAAACTGAACAACTTTCTCTATGGCACGAACATCGAAAACGAGAAAAAAAATCAGCTGTTCCATACAAAACTGCAAACATACTCGAGCCAAATGTATGGGACAGCTGTTTTTTTTTTTCGGGATTTCAATATTCCATAGAGAAACATGTTCAGTTGAATGGTGTGGTCATCCCCTTAAAAAACTGTCAGCATAATTATGAACGACCCTGTATGTAGGTATAGTTTTAATTTTCAATGCTAGGATTAGGTAATATAAGATTTGTATGGAAAACTTTGAGAAACGATAATTTTAGACGATACGATTCTGTATCACCTCCGGTGTACCCCAAGGGTCCCATCTGGGTCCAATTTTATCTACACTAATATTATAAAGAGGAAAGATTTGTACCTATTTTTGTATGTTTGTATGTTTGTAATGAATAGGCTCAAAAAGTACTGGGCCGATTTAAAAAATTCTTTCACCATTAGAAAGCTGCATTCACCCTGAGTAACATAGGCTATATTTATTGCTAGAAAAGATTAGACGTCCACCCGTGCGAAGCCGGGACGGGCCGCTAGTTTAATATATTTGTTAACGATATTATCGAGTGATTCCAGTACTCAACACCATTGTTGTTTGCAGATGATTTAAAAATAGCTAAAATTGTAGATTCCATCCATGATGTCATGTTATTGCAGGAAGACTTAAATAGACTGAGCGATTGGTGCAACAGTAAGTGTCTACGAGGAAACAAAATATTATAAATTCCGAGTAGCACATAAATGACGTCGTCTTACGTGAGGAAAATACTGTTAGAGACTTAGGAGTTATCCTGGATTCAAAGCTCACGTACTTAATAAAGAGGGCATCTAGAATGTTGGTGTTCGTTATAAGAAACGGAAAGGTGTTTAAAAACAGCTGCACCAAAATAATCCTTTATAACTGCATGGTAAGAAGTATCCTAGAATACTTATGTACGGTATGGCGACTACATTACTCCACCCATGACTCGAGCGCGTACAAAAACGATTTCTCTGGCACCTTGCATAGTCCGAAGGAATTGCTAAGAAAATGCCATCCTATACGTAATCAGAGCCAAGCATCTTAAAATATCATCTTTGAGCCAACGTAGAGATGTATTGGACATAGCATTCCTCTTCAAAATACTTAGGAATCAGATCGATTGTCCTCAAGTCCTTAGGAAGATGCTTCTTCGAGCTCCTGCAAGGCTGCCAAGACATCTGGTAACACCCCTAGCCGCACCTCTTCGTCGAACAATGTTTGGTTCGAACTCTGCTATGTAAGCTTTGTAACACCTGCAGTTGAACCACCGACATTCACTTCGATTCTGTTAACACAGTTAAAAGGAGGATGCTTGAGCACTCTCAATTTTTATAGTACAAGCCAAAGGTCATTTATTTCTACAACTACATTCTTACTCATAATGTAGGTAGTTGTAGCAATGTTTCTGACCACCCCGAAAGGGAATTTCGGCTATGGGTTCATGTATGTTTATGCTGTATGTATATTGAAAATGTACCAAACGTTTCGTTTGTATGTGGCGCGCTCGGACGCGTCTTTTATCCTCAAAAGATCACCACGATAACTTTATGAGTCATTCTTTAACAGTCGCAATTTTATGCGAATTTATTGAAATTGGTACAGTGGGTTGCGGGCAGTGGATAGACTCGCTCCTACTTTTTTGTTAAATATGGTTGTTCTCAAAAAGTGGAGTTTCACCATAGACGAAAAAAATTTCGCTTACGCTTCTCTCTGTACGAGGTTCACACATAGACTGAAAGTAGCTGTGCTAGTGATGTGTGTGTCGGCGATCGTCGCAAGTGAAACTGAAACTAAACAATCTTTCTACTTATATGCAGGAAAAAATGGTAAGTTGATTAAAGAAGAATATAAAAGAATTTGGTAAGGTCGCATATTGATCTAATTTATATCGTTAAAATTTTAATTGCAAGTGATATGAGAATATAATATGTAATATGTGTTATTATGAATCACAATATAAGATAGGGTTATGGTGCACGATAGTTAATAACACGTACACACGGCGACAGATCAACCTACCCGTAGTTCGACCTTATGTCCATGAACATAGAGTTCAACTATGGGTAGGTTGATCGTTATGGGTAGGTTCGCCGTGTGTACATGATGAGTTGAGTTTCAGGGTCAACGGCAATATTTTGACATTGGAAATGCCAGTATAGGCTCCGATTTCACGGAAAAGTGCTTATATCTCGGAGAGTTGTGAAGATATGATATTCAAAAAGACTTAATAGACGCGTATTCATGAGAGCTGTAAGGTACAAAAATAATTATTCGAGAAAGTCAAAAACGAAAATTAAAACATTTTATTACTTACCGAATTTTTTATTTTGACGCTCGTTATTTTGGAAAGGAAGAATGATATCAAAAATTTGAGAAAGATTCCTCTGGAAAATTTTGTCACTACAATTTGAGTTAAGGGTTTGCCCTGTAGCCTAAATTTTTTGAGACAATAGTTTTCCGAATTCCGTAGATTCATTTCCAATGTGCTCGATAGTCGTGTGAGGCACGAAATCTGTGAATTTTTGTTGGAAACGGAACACCTTCCAACGCGGTGGTGGAGTCAAAAAATGACGTCAACAAAAAGCTATCTATGTGATATTATTTTGAATAAAAAAATTTGAATTTTGAATTTTTGATTTAGTATTAATTATTATTTCAATATTTAGCGCACATCAATAGTGTAAGATGCGTGCCCGAGCGAGCGGCAGCTTCGCTCATAAGCGAGAGCGCCGCGCCGCGCCGTCTTGTTGTTTTAACTTATGAATAAGTACCTATTACTAATAATTTCTGTACATAAAGTAATGATATCCCATCAAAAACATAAATGTGAAATGAGAGCCAAGTTCAATAATTATGAAATATGCCTTGGTTGTTGACTTTTGGTGATTTGGAATCAGGGACATCTAAAAATCATATCGTAATCTTTTTTTTGTAAATATCTTCAATGTACAGACACACTTCTGTTACAGTTTTATAATAGTTTAGATTATTGAACTTGAATCTCATTTCACATTCATACCTTTGTTGGGATATTAAATATAGAAACATATTTTTATAAATTTTTAGTGTCTGCTACGCTGGATCTGGACTACAAAAGGTTGGTCTTCTCATGTGGTCAGAGATTTGGAAGTACGAGTACAATGCCTTTCAAAAACATTCAAAATGTAGAATTAGTGCAAATATTTTACTGCCCACCACCAGATGAATCATACGCAGTCGAGCTGAGAACCCTAAACGTCAATATAAGTGCAATACGGGAACTTGACCTCACAGATATCGAAGGTGACACGCTACTAATCGCAAAACACTTCAAAGAATTCAAATTAAAAAAACTCTCCATTAGAAGATTTTTATTACCATTTAAAAATTATCTCGAGACAAGCGCACTCGATTTGCTCACGGAATTGACAGACTTGGAACTACACGGGACAAATCTCCCATCACTTTCGAGAGCAACAAACGTAAAGTATATAACTGTCCATCATGGCAGCGTTTCTGGCCACAAGCTCAGCGGTTGCAATGAACTACGTGAACTCAATCTAATCGGCACTTACCCGGAAAATGTGTCATCGCATTGGCTAGAAAACTGTGCGAAGCTTGAAATTCTTAGGATAAATAATCTTTGGGAGCCTCCGTCATATGAGTCGCTGAATTATGTATTGGAGGGTGCAACAAATTTACAAGAGGTAGATTTGTCTGGTTGTAATCTGAGAAATCTACCTTGGGACTGGTTGACCCAAGTACAACAATTGCGGAAATTGAAGTTGATGGGAAGTTATCTGAATGGCATAGTACTTAGAAACATCACGATGAACTTTGTGAACTATTTGGATCTTAGAAGCTGTCAAATCAATAACTTTAAGGTATAAAATACCAACCTACAAGCAATATGATTATAACAAAAAAAAAACAATAAAAAAGAAAAAAAACAGACAGACACGAAAGTTTCTCCGTATGTCTGTCTGTCTGTCTGTTAAGTTTTCACGGCTTAACCGCAAAAGCGATTTTGATTTGGTACATCTATAGATATCAAATCAATTCATCACAAAACTTCCAAAACAGGAAGTGATGGTTACAGCAGTAGTTGACTATTTAAAAAGGAATAATGCGGTTTAGTCTAGAGTTTATACAACGTGTTAATGAATTAACGCAAAACTAGAAAGTAGTTTGTTTAGAATCGAGAGCAGAATCGAATTATCATGGTTTCAATATACTTAGGTAATTTTTTTCAAAATATTAAATAATTTGCTTGCAAAATTTAAAATTTTCCTATCCCGATGTCAACCCACCGCACGGGCACACTACCCTAGTTACTACCAAAACAAGATTATAAAAACGTATCCATGAGTACGTTAGCGCTTTCTTTTAGTGCTGAAATGATAACAAATCATTTTTGCCTCAAAACTTAAAATGCGAATAACTTTAAATTATAACTATCAAAATAATTGAATTATTGTTTCAATGTAATTATTTTGTTATAAATCAGCTGGGGTGTATGAGGTTTTGCGCTAATTCATTAACACGTTGTATATGTGTGACAAGATAATAAAGAATACTAACAGAATATAATTATATACAATAAATATAAATGATGCAGGGTTTGCCGGTCTCAAATGCATCTCAGCTAGAAATCGATTTAAGTGATAACATTCTGAAGGACGTGCAGCTGGAGCCATTAGACTATGATATGCTCAAAAGAAACAACGTAAGTATAAAGGATCGTTTTACCCATTATGATACATACGAGCTGTTTCGAAATTTAAGGTACTAGCTGTTGCCCGCGACTTCGTACGCGTGGACTTAGGACTTGTTTATGGCTTTTTAATTTTGTGGCACTGACTTGTTTTTGTGACTTCTGAAAGATCACCCCCGCCCCCTCTATGCACCCCCTACTCACCCCTACGCACCCCCTACGTTCCCCTACATATTCCTACGCACCCCTACTCAACCCTACGCACTCCCTACTCAGTCTCTTTTTTTGCTGACAGTACATTTTGTTAAAAATCTGTAAATGTAGGTCTAAATGTTTCAAAAAGTTAAGGATAGTCTTTTAAGAACGTTTTCCTGTAGCTGCAACGGTTAAGGTACCTACCCTACTACCCCGTCAAAAAAAAACCACCCTGTATAACTCGGCTCCGATATAACTTAGAGCAAATTTTATAAATCATACTTATTTATTTGAGGTAATACTACAAAACAGTACTAAAATTACAAGTGGCCGCAGCAAAAAAAAATTACGCCGTTTGTCCATACAAAGTTACACAAACCCCTTTGGAATCTCTAGACCCAGCGGTTCGGGCTGTGCGTTGATATGTCAGTCAGTCAGTCAGTCAGTTTCTTCTTTTATATGTATATTTAGATTTAGATTAAAACACCCTTTTAATCTGACGGGGTGTTCCACACTGAACCCACGTAAATCACAGACCTAATATTTGTTTTAACAGATGACGGTAAAAGTGACTGGATCATCACCTGTATATTTGAACTGTTACGACTGTAAGTACGGGTCATTGTGGCGTGCCGTACGTGAGAAGCGACTGATTATAGATGTACGATGCAATGAAGGTGTGACGCTCGGCGATACAGACCTCGAAGTAAGAGATCGCGCTGAATGCGAAACGTACAATTGCAAAAAAGCATCACAATGTCAATGTTTACGAGCATGGGACTCTGGTGTATGGGTGGCTCATTGTGAAAATTTAAAACTGCAGACATTACCTACAGAACCAGGGCTACAGAAACTTAATGCTGCTGGGAACGATATACGAAACATATACGCTGAAGATCTCTTAGATTCACTACAGGTCAGAATTTCACAGTTTTGAAGAACCTGCTTCATTCAATTGTTTTTTAAGCCCGTAACTCTTCCACATATATCTGCAGCAGAAATCCAACTCATTTCATTACCTTTTGCGGGGTTCACCTCGACTTAAACTCGTGATTATGAGGCATCCTGTGTTAGGTGGGTAAATAATAACAAAATATTTCATTAGTTAAGTTACAAACGGCAACTGGTGGATGCAACGTCCGCTCGGTACGAGGGAAGATTAGTAATGATGGCGGGTGTTGCCCCCACCACTTACAATGCATACATTTATTTAAGATCAATAAAACTATTATTATTACAATGCACCACTCACTACTAAAGATAATATACAGGGTGTTTAGCGCATCGATGAACAAAATAAAATGGTAAATTGGAGAGGCCTTTTGCTATCTCGCTACGTCCAAAAAAAAATTCCCGCACCATGGATTTTTTAGGTGAATTTTTTTTAATTAAAAGAGTTAGTGAGTGAGGCAACCCTGAGTGTCCGAGCGCGAGCGTGAGTAGATAATTATCGTACGGGACCGAAGATGGTCTACTTCTTATATTTTTACTTTGACTCAGGTTTGAGCACTGTTTTAGTTTTGCCACCTTCTTGCCTGCACCAGTTATCTACAAATCTTCGATCTCAGTGCTCTGAACTGATTACTATATGATTTTTTTGTTTACAGTTCCTAGATCTGAGAAACAATAGCATATCGCTGGTAAATGCAGCAGCTGTGGAAAAGCTGTTTAGTGTTCCTGAGAGGCGTTTGCTTCTTTCTGGCAATCCGTTCGCCTGCGTATGCGATAATAAAGCACTTATTGATGCTCTCCGAGAAAATCATAATCGGGTACGTTGTTTTTCAAGAGTCGAGTAGGCATTGCAGTTTAATGTCGAATAGCTAATTTTTATGAACAACCTCTTAAAATTTGGAAAGTGATTAAAAATTCTAGTAAAGAGATTAGTTAATCTTATTAATTGTTCAATGTTAAGTTTTTAGATGATGAAATATTCAAGGTGTAACAAAACACCATAGTAATATTTAAAAGGGTAAACATCTCTGTTCTTGCATACATTTGAATCGAGTAGTTGTAGTAAAAAAAAAAAATTCTCGATGTTGGCTCCATAGTGAAAGTGTCCAGTTTGATGGACTACAGTTCTACACCACCCGTTTAAAATATCACTAGGGTGTTTTGTTATACCCTATATAAGAATGGGTAAAGTCCAGAGTGCAAAGGTTGCTGTGCTGTCGATTGTAGTACTTAGCTATCAAATAGTGTGTATGGATTACCCCATATTTTATTATTATTATTTGTATGTCTTTTCCTTATCTCGGGAAATAAGTGTCCCGGACCTTAGGGAGGCGTGCATGGGGCCGAAGACACGTAGAGAAACACGTAGAGGCCCGTCAGACAATTGGATCTAAATGGAAATGTGACACCAACCGGCAACTATCCCAGTATACACAATAGAAGTGCATCCAACACAGCCCCCGGTCAGTGTAGGGCTATTGTAAGGAGTGGAAACAAACAAAATCTGAGCTATTAGGGGTGGGGTGCTAGTGGAACTGGTAACTAGGTTTTGAACGGGACTATGGCGCCTGCCTGACCAATGTCTAAACACGGAAAAAATGGCAGACGGTAACTCACCAACTCATGGGCTCCCGAAAACGGCCGCTCGTACGTAGCGACAAGGGGGCAACATTTCCTGAGCGGCTTAGAGTGGAGAGGTGCTTCTGGACTTTAAACGACCATCATTTCAGTCTCGAACGGCTAATCAAGTGCCCACTCGCCACTTACGCAACACATCCACTCTTCGAGCATATAGCACTTGCGACTCCAACTTAAGGCCGGCCAATTAAGGCAAGCACAGAGATGGGGGATCTGATCCTCTTGGGGTCCACTCCGACTGGCCAGTGAAGGCAAGTCGGAGACGAGGATCAGGGACTTTCCCCGGGAGCACTGGGCCCGTGGTGACTCACCAAGCAACAGCTCGCCACAAGCTGCCCTGTGGGTATTATTATTATTATATATGATACACTAACAGCTCAAACCTGATGCGTGTATGTCACTGCACATTCTTGTCATAGATTCAATTGTTTGAAATTTCAGGTCGACGACTACGTGAACATAACATGCGTAAGCGGTAACCACGACGGTGAAGCGATAAGCCAATTAGTACCAGCCGATCTGTGCACAACTCAGACCCCAGTTTTACAGTTCAGCATTCCACTTGTAGTCCTGACAGTAATATGCTTAATTCTGTTAGTACTATACTATCGATACAAACTCGTTATCAAAGTATTCCTATACACAAGAGGCTGGTGCCTATGCTGCGTGCGCGAAGAGGAATTAGACGCAGATCGTCCATACGATGCGTTTGTATCATTCTCCCACGAAGACTCTGATATAGTAGCGGAGGAGTTAGTTCCAAAATTAGAAAGTCCTCCTTGTTCGTATAAACTGTGTGTGCATTACCGAGATTGGGTGCCTGGTGAGTTCATACCAAAACAGATTACGGTTTCAGTGGCACAGTCAAGACGTACCATCATTGTTCTATCAAGGAACTATATGAAGTCTATTTGGGGGCTAATGGAGTTCAGAGAAGCGCATATTAATACTCTGCGTGAAGGACGCGTCAGGGTTATTGTTATCGTTTTAGATGACGTTCTTGAAGAAGAGAATCTTGATCCAGAGTTGCGGGCGTATTTGAAGGCGAATACATACGTTAAGTGGGGTGATCCCTGGTTCTGGGATAAGCTGAAGTATGCCTTGCCACATAGAACTACTGAAAGAATTGTATAGGAACTTTGTTCAGCAGTGAATATACCTAGTTTGGGTTCTTTTTTTTAGCAATATATTTCTATTTAATATTCGGTTGTTTTGTATTTTTGTTAGTGGAAACAGAAAAGAAAAATGAGGATTAAGTAATTTAAGATTTAGAAAAAACAAATTTTTTGTAAATTTTTCGGGTTCCGAAACTCAAAAAGGAAAAACGGAATTAAGGGAACACTTATAAGATCACTCTCGTGTCCGTCCGTCCGTCTATCACAGCCACTTTTCTCAGCAACTATAAAAGCTAGCGACTTGAAATTCGGCATAGCGGTCAATCATGCTAACCCAAACGTAAAGCAAACCTAAAAATAAATTAAATATGTTTTTTTACAAATTTTTAGGGACCGAAATCTGCTGACAATAAAAAAAAAAGTTTTCCGATCTTGCCGAGGGTATCATTTGAAAGGGCTTTGTAAGTAGATTTTGTTTTGGTTGTTTGTTTTACTAAGTGATGCGTAGTAATAATGCACTGAATATTCCATTTCAATCGAATATTTCTATCTTTAAAAATGATAATAAACCATTGTTTGAATTTTCTATAGGTGTGTTAAAATGTTTTTTTCACTTTTAACCGTAACTGTTAATAGACGTGTCGAGACAGAATTATAGGTAAAGTCAGTAAAGAAAAGATGTATACAATTTTGTACACGCGGGCAAAGCCGTAGAGTTCTAAATACGGCATTTTCCTGTTCTGTTTTCATCCAACAATATTACAATGTTTACCTTTATCTTTGTTGCTATAAATAAATGTAAAAATACATCTGAGACGTGTGGGTGTGGCTGGCGTAGTTGATACACTTTCCCCTTGTCCCGAGATTCTTGTTATTGTCGTTCATGGATATAGTCCGAGATCCGACAGTAAAATTATGCACCAAATTATTTGGTGAACGAAATGTGATTCTAGTTAATGTTTACACAGGGCTTAATACAACGCCGCCAGGTTGCCTAGAAATATCTTGTGTAAGTATTGACTTCACTTCTAAAATGACTTTTTTCAACCTGGCAACCCTAGAGTTACGGTAGACTTAGAGATGGCAATCCTAGTTTCTCCTATTCTTTAAATCAGTCTCTATCCTATGGCACCTCATTAACATCCCAAACAGATAGGTGGAAGAAATTGCACCAAAATTCATAATTGAAAAGGTACTTGCGGCAAGATTTATCTAAAGAATCTGGCGGCGTTGTATTAACCCTTGTGTAAACATTTACTAGAAACACATTTCGTTCAGCAAAGAAATAGGTGCATAATTTTACGTTCGGATCTCGGTCTAATAGTCCTTGCAGCACGCGCGAGAGTGCTGCATACAAACGAATAGATGCTATTTTCAAGACTTACCAATTAAAGTCAATTATTTAAATTCTTTAAACATTACCTAGATTCTAATCACCTGTGGCACGTCTATGATACTGTGCCTGTTGTTTGTAATATTCCGTTAGGATTAATTTAAGATTTGTATTGAAATCGTTGAGGACTTTAAAAACAATCTGACACACCACAGGTTTGAGATTACTTTCTAGATCGTATTTAAAAAATTTCATGTTTGTAACCTACCTACTTTAGGTGCGAGCCTATTTGTATTGAAGACACCTATTATTTACGATATATATTTGTTTTGTTACACCCTGTATAAGGACATACCATGGACGGTATGTCCTTATACAGGGTGTAACAAAACACCCTAGTAGTACTTAAGGGGGTGCTGTAGACCATCAAACTGAACAACTTTCACTATGGAGCCAACATCGAAATCGAGAAAAAAAAAATTAGCTCTTTCATACAAAACTGCAGTACAAACAAACAAACAACAAACAAACAAATATACTTTATTTTACACCAAGACATAAGAGTAAAATACAGAGAAAAAAAAAACAAAAAGGCACAAAATAAGGCGGTCTTATCGCTAAGAAGCGATTTCTTCCAGACAACCTTAGGGTAGAGGAAACGGTGTACGAAGAAAGGTAGGCGGTGTTTTCAGATAAATGACCAGAAATATCAGTAAATAAAAAAAAAAAAACAAGAATAAACCTATTATAAATACATCTAAATGCAATACATAGATAAGTATATATAATATATATTCCTATAATATATATATATATATATATATATATATACATACACACAACATATATAAATACGCGTACTACTCCGCAGTACCGTCTCGACTCAAATGTATGGGACGGCAGATTTTTTTATTTTTTCTCGACGTTGGCTCCATAGTGAAAGTTTTTCA
Source organism: Agonopterix subpropinquella (assembly GCA_922987775.1). Taxonomy (NCBI): domain Eukaryota; kingdom Metazoa; phylum Arthropoda; class Insecta; order Lepidoptera; family Depressariidae; genus Agonopterix; species Agonopterix subpropinquella. The sequence goes on along the minus strand of OV277709.1, from coordinate 14,669,809 downwards.
GATTGATGGTGTGAAGCACCTCCTTAAGTATTACTAGGGTGTTTTGTTACACCCTGTATACCATGGACCCTTACCGACCCATGTCCGTAAATATTTTTGTTAAACATTATAACTTTGTTGGGTAAAAGGATAAGAATTACTTAACCTTATTCTTTTCTTCTTACCTTTCGTCATTCCACCCTGAAATTATTCAGTTGGTAGGTATGCTAAAGGTAGTTAATTCCTAGTTTACAAAACCTAACCTCCTGAACGCCCCGAAGAGAAAACGGTCGTGATTTCATATGTGGTTTAGTTAAATGTTAGATTAGTTTTAGTAACACGAATATCAAATATTCCATTTTACATTTCCTCGAATCATAAACGGAATTAATTAACATAGGTACCCATATTTGGTCGAGTTAATAATTTCACAGAAATAATTACCTTTTCAACGATATTACTTACGCGGGTTAAGCAACATCGAGCTTTTCATACAAATGGGGAACATTTACAAGAAGAGGTAAGCATGTGCGATACAGACTGAGTGCGAGCGAGACAGGAATACGCCATTGCCTACATTTTCCGCCACGTTTCTTACTAAGCGGGGGTGAGGTTAAAATTGGTGAGGGACAGGGACCGTCCAAACTATATTTGTAGTACACATATATATATGCATACATAGATACTCGTTTTCATACTGTGGCTACATTGTGGAATACTAAAATTTTTGTTACTCCAGCACCTACTTTAAAAGTTATGATTTGGCACCTATTTTATAAAAAAGAATTGTGGTAGAGGTACAGACAAAACTATAAGGGTTCCTTGTTTAGACTACGGAAGCCTTAAAAGAAAGATATTTGAAAAAAAAAAACCTGCTTTATGTATCTACTATGAATGGATCCACTACAAGATGTTACCGAAAATCTAAATGAACACGGACTTTTGCAAAACGACTCATCATCATTCTCTTGCCCAATTCCCATTATTTGGGGTCCGCGCAATATGTCATTCTCTTCCATTCATCTCTTTTAGCCGTAATTTCAGTACTCACTCCTTTTTAGGGTTCCGTACCCAAAGGGTGAAAACGGGGCCCTATTACTAAGCCTACGTTGTCCGTCCGTCTGTCCGTCTGTCCGACCTATTTAGGGCTGTAACTTTTGAACTGTATGAGCTAGATAGTTGAAATTTTCACAGAATGTGCGTTATTCCGGCGAATTCGTGAACAAATAATAAAAATGTCGAAAAGTTAAAAATTAAGGGGGGTTCTCAACAAGAAACTAGTTTTTATCAATGTTTTTTCTTCACGCTCTATCGTAAAAACGGTAATACATACAAGCGTCAAACTTTGTGTGATAATATAGCAAACTCTACAAAATAACAACAAATACTAAAAACCGACCAAGTGTGAGTCGGTCTCGCGCTAAAGGTCCCGGACAAAAAAAGTTTTTTTTTCTAAGTTAATAATGTTGTGATCTGTGATGGTGTGGTACGGAACCCTCGGTGCGCGCTCGTAGCCCGACTCGCACTTGACCGGTTTTATTTACACATATCATCCTTCACACAATCCATCCATCTTTTCTTAGGCCAAAGTCTCCTACCACAGCCATCCACATTCTCGTAAAATGACACTCGTCTCTCCGCATCACATGCATTTGGCACAAAGACTATTCAAATAAAATTTAATATGAAGAAGATATTAATGTTGCTTGGTCTGGTAGCTGAAACTAAATGTCTTAGACAATTTAATAGGGACGAGTTACGCGTGTCATTCTACTAAGAAACATTTCTGCCACTTTTTGCGGGGGGCGAGGTAACATGAAATCCGCAACATTGTATTTTATTCCCCATAAGTTTAGATTCTAATTTTGAATGTTAAAAATCATGAAAAGTAGTCTCGTGTGAACCCCAAACGTTCTAAGTTCAAAATTATTGTTTCGCTATTATAGGCTATCTCGTTTAGTGATAAGGTATAAAATTGGGCGTAAATGCGCAAGATTAATTGATCTAATACCGTGGCAGAGGGGAAATGCTACCGCGAGTCCCTATTAAATTGTCTAAGGTAAATGTATATTAATAATTGATGTAGCTTAAAAGTAGAACGAGCATTGAACCCTAAGTCTAGGGATCACAGTCTTATTTCTTTTAAAGCCCCTGGTCTTAGCTTGATATTTTGGCATTGTTTTAATACTGTTTAGGTCGTATTTAGGACGCTTCATGATTTTTTGATGTTGTTATTATTCATAACATTTTGTAGAATTATTTAGTGAAGTAAGTATACATTTTCATTTAAATTAAATTTTCAAAGCTTTTGAAATGCGACGGAGCAGGTAGGATTATTTGTAATGTTACTGGGGCGTCAACTATACAGGGTGTAAATTTAAATAGATTACATACTTTATACAGGGTGAAATTGATATCATTAGCATCCTTTTAAACTAACAGTCTACACATCAAACTGAACAAATTTTAATATGGCAGCAAACCGATCGGAGCAACAAAAAAATCTGCTGTTGCATTCATTTGAGTCGAGGAGGCACTGCAATTTAGTATGGAACAGCTGATTTTTTTATTGCTCCGATTGGTTTGCTCCCATAGTAAAAGTTGTTCAGTTTGATGGGTAGACTCTTAGTTTAAAAGGATGCTAATGATATCAATTTCAGCCTGTATATGTACTTACACAAACTATACAGGGTGTAACAAAACACCCTAGTAATACTTAATACATTACATATCGAACAGGGTGCTTCAGACCATCAAACTTAACAACTTTCACTAATGAGCAAACAAAATAGTGATTTTTTGTTGTTGTTGTTCTGTAGAAAATGTATGATATCTACTCGACCCAAATGTTTTAAAGCAACAGACTTTTTTGCGATTTCAATAGTAAAAGTTGTTCAGTTTGATAGTCTGTAGGACCCTGTTCGATATGTAAAGCAGTAAAGTTTACACCAAGTATAGGCATAATCCAAATGAGAATAAATTGTGATTTTTGGTTCTGCGATTCGGCGTGGTAACCATTTCACGAACGAGTAGTTTTTAAATGATTTGAACAAATGTATACCACGTGTAGTTTTTTTTTAATATAAAATAAAAATATTTTTACTCTAATTTTACTCTAACGATAGAGTAAAAATATTTTTACAAAAGAAATCATTTGTGACAAGTTTAAATCAAGATTTGTTTATGATTGCCTTTCCAATTATTGTTTAAACTTATTGTGATGAAAGACTGTCTACTAAGGACTAATTCAAAACTACAATGAAAATGATTAAGGCACTAACTTGTATGTTATGGACCTCTAACCGCACCGATTCCCGCAATAAAAAAAAACTTTTTACAATAACTTAAAAACTATGACACTTATCATAATAGGTACTATATGTGGTTTAAAATGTTCATAAAGGTGCCCTCAATTAGCTCAGAAAATATCTACATCGTTGTACCAAATACACAGGGTGTTATGTATAACAACATGTTCCACATTTCTATCCTCAACAATAAATACCCGAGCTCTCAAAAACTGTCATATGAAGCATATATTGTATGTCGTAGAAATGTGATATTTTATCTCACAAGCCTTTGACATAGGGCTGTCAACATTGTTTTCAGGATCTTTCACGGAGAGGAGCGAAAACACAAGGTGTTGAAATTGTGAAAAAATATGCTGTTAATTTTTAAGAATAAGTATTGAAATTTATGGAACAGCTGTTTTTTTTCGTGTTCTGTATTGTTTCCATAGTGAGTTATTCAGTTTTATGGTCTTATTACTACTTTTAAAGTTTTACTACGTATCAAATCAACAGCTCACAACATTACACATAAGTACATAAAGAGAAGGTAATCGTCATCAACCCCAGCATCAGGCAGTAAAAATATATAAAACGAGCTTTTACCCGCGACTTCGTCCGCATAAATTATATACCAGACTTTAGGTCAGATAATAAGCTATCTAAAGAAATCTAAAAGCTAATAAACAAAAAAGTTTCATCAAAATCGGTTCAGTAGTTTTTGCGTGATACTCGAACAAACAAACACCCAAACAAACAAACATACAAACAAACAAACAAACAGACAGACAAAAAATCCAAAAATTTGTGATTTGGAATCAGATTGTTGATCGAAGCAGGGATAGGTAAAAACCATGTCGTAATCTTTTATTTGTAAATATCTTCAATGTACAGACACACTTCTGTTACAGTTTTATAATAGTTTAGATAATCACCATCTCAGCCAATAAATGTCCATTACAGGAGTGTAATTCACTATGCGTCACATCGCTGTCAAAAACATCGACGAGCTCACAAATTTAACATCCTTCTTGCATCCTTCAGATCGACGAAGTTTTTATATATGTTTGAACCATAACATAACCTTAGCGAATGCCAAATTCGCAAGATCGCCGATGTTTTAACGACGTATTTTATATTATTATTTTATTTATTTACTAGCTTTTACCAGCGACTTCGTCCGCATAAATTACATACGAGATTTTAAGTCAGAACATAAGCTACCAAAAAAAAAGTTTCATCAAAATCGGTTTAGTAGTTTTTGCGTGATGCTCGAACAAATAAACCCACAAACAAACAAACAAACAAACAGACAGACAAAAAATCCAAAAATTGGTGATTTGGAATCAGGGACACCTAAAAACCGTATCGTAATTCTTTTTTTGTAAATATCTTCAATGTACCGACACACTTCTGTTACAGTTTTATAATAGTTTAGATTAGCCTACTTCATCCCACTGCTGGGCAAAGGCCTCTCCCTTGCTCTTCCACTCGTTCCTGTTTTGGGCAACCTCTGGCCACTGGTCGTCAAATTTATCCAGGTCATCCCGCCACCTCTTCGCCGTCGAAGCGGCGACCTGGATCGACCTGGACGACCCGACGACCATTTTCAGGGATCCCGGTATTTTATATTGTTATTGAATAAATCATAATATATCATATTATGATTATTGAAGAAAATGAAATGAGAGATACTAACAGTTCAACCAAATCAAAGAAGTTCAGTAACGACCAAATATTTGATGATTAATAGCTGTCATGGTTGCGTGTTTGACTGTGGTTGATTTGTCCATTTTCCTAATAATGTCTACTCTTGAATCCAAAGTTCAAGAGGAGGATGTTTTTTTTAAATTGAATAGTTTTTTTCATCACCCAGCATCAGTCGGTACGACTTTTAGTTTTCATAAAATAGACTTGTTCCAAATTCCCCAATCTTCTTTGGAACTGGTAGACAAGTGACAACCCTATCCCGAGATGAAACGAGAGATGTTTTCTGCTTACCTAGCAAGGGTCTATTAGATAATACCGTTGTCAAATTTCACATACCATTAGGCATGTCTTAACATGACACGGATTGTTTCTTTGAGGCAAAAGTCGTTGCTAAGTCGACTTTCATTTGTTTCTATTCACCCACATGTTTTGTTTTTGCCTAGCATTTGTTCTAAGAACAAGAACCTTTCTTGTTCTTAGCATTTGTTTTTTCTTGTAAGGCTTATTTTTATTGGTCGATAACTCGGTCGATATACAGCATGCGGGAACTCCCCGCAGGCGGACTAACGACCAATGAAAATCAACAGTGGTCGTTACACCACCTACGGGTATTCCCCGCATGCTGTGTATATCGACCAATGAAATTAGCTGATGATCCATGGTGAGAACGTCTGTTGTGAAACACTATCTCGAAGCAACTACCAACCATGTTCTTACGCACCCTGCGGTCGTTCCCTATAGACCAGTGAAAACGGTTCCTCGCATGCGTGCCTTAGGCTGCCTGTCCATTGACGCGAGCTGGCTGTGCGAGCTGTGTAGCTGTGTAAATATTAACCAATCAGAGATCCGATCGAGATCGGACGAGCTCCTGATTGGTTAATATTTACACAGTTACACAGCTCGCGTTAATGGACAGGCAGCCTTATGGCATGCTTTACGGAAATCTCTCGCATCCCGAATGCGGGCTATATCGATCAGTGAAAATAGTTCCCCTAATGCGGGGTCTATGGCATGCGTTACAGAAATCTCTCGCACCCCAAACGCGAGCCAGAACGACCAATGAAAATGAGCCCGTAGAGTTTTTGCACGCATTTTATTTACAGTAATAGCACCGACCTTAGACCATTTAAGGGCTCGGAACACATAACTGTGACGTCGCATCGCATCGCAAATATCTGCGAGCGCTACGATTGAAAATCATACATAATAGACTGAGATCCGACCGTAAAATTATGCACCTATTTCATAGGCGAACGAAATGTGATTCTAGTGTATGTTTACACAAGGGTTAATCCAACGCTACTAAGTTGCCTAGAAAAATCTTGCCGCAAGTACCTTTTCCATTATGATTTTTGGTATAATTTTTCCACCTGTCTGTTAGGGAAGTAAATGAGGTACCATCGGAAGGAGACTGATCTAAAGTACTGAAAAAACTAGGGTTGCCACCTCTCAATCTGCCGAAACTATAGGGTTGCCAGGGTCAAAGAAGTCATTTTTGAAGCTGGCAACCCTTTAGTTGTAGCAAACTGAGAGGTGGCAACCCAAGTTTTTCCAGTACTTTAGATCAGTCTCCTTCCGATGGTACCTCATTTTTACTTCCCAAACAGACAGGTGGAAAAAGTTATACCAAAAATCATAATGGAAAAGGTACTTGCGGCAAGATTTTTCCAGGTAACTTAGCGGCGTTGAATTAACCCCTGTGTAAACATACACTAGAATCACATTTCGTTCGCCTATGAAATAGGTGCATAATTTTACGGTCGGATCTCGGACTATAAGTCATTGTAATAAGAATCGAGCGCATCGCACATATTTTTGCGATGCGATGCGACGTCGCAGTTTTTAATTTGTGGGTGCGCTTAATAGGGACCTGCCTTACGTTAGCACTCCCCTCTGCCAAGGTACAAGATCAAATGATCATGTACATGTGCATACAAAAATGCAATTTTTTTAGTTATTTTTTTTTTATCTTGGACATTGTCACACAAATTATCTAGTCACATTTAAAGTACCAGAATCTAGCCTGAACTTGTATTATGATGACTAGACAACGATATAGAATACATAATATAGATACAAACATCCATGACTCGGGTACAAATATTCATATTCATCATACAATAATTTGTCCCTTAAGGTGGACTTCCGATGCTAGCGGCCGACGCGTCTGACGCGCGCGGCTCGCGGCCGACGGCCGATGCGGCCATACTAGTTACTATGAAAACGTATGGCGCCGCTTCCGATGCCAGCGACTGACGTGCGCGTCAGACGCGCGCGGCCGATGTCTATCGCATCGGCCGCGGCTGCACGCGGCTATGCTCTGACGTCACGCAGAACAAGAATGTTTGCCAGAAATATTACGAAGATTGTACCGAAAATTTTCTTAATTTTTACTATTTTATTTGTATTTTATTATCACCGTAGCGATAACACCATCTATCGAGCCACTTGAAACTACTTTTTCTTTTTTCGGAAAATCCCTCTTGCCTAGATAATTATTAGCTAGACAGCGATACATGTACAGGTTAAAAAGCCATGGGGACGCAACGCATCCCTGTCTAATTACTCCCAAAAATGTATTTTATCAAAATCCTGTTAAAAGAAATGTATTCGTATATTCTCTAAACCTAGCAAGTTATCAATCAATCAAATATTCTTTATTAAAATATGTATTGTTTTTTTTTTGTGTTTTTATGGTTTTGTTTAAACACCAAAACATAAAAACATACCCTAAATTTTGGGGAAAATACCCTAAAGTGATAACACTCTGCACAATAGGCACGCGTCAGTCGCTGACATCGGAAGTGAGGTCTGTCGTCGGCCGCGCGCGTCTGACGCGAGGTTCTGTCATATTTGCCGCTGGCATCGGAAGTCCACCTTTACACAGCACAGCAGGCAGGTTCACTACCGACTGAGCTACCGGGCCGTCATCAATAAACGAGACAGCCCATAATTGCGGAACAACTTGTCTTGTTTGGGGCTCACATCACACGAGACTAATTGTCATGATTTTTTACATTCAAAATTAGACTCTAAAATAAAGGAATAAAATCCAAAGTTGCGTATTTCATGCTACCTCGTCGGCCGCAAAAAGTGACAGAAAAGATTAACATATTTAAATGGTCTAAAGCACAGACGCGTTTGATCGAACAGTAAGGCTCCTGATTGGTTAATATTTACACAGCTACACAGCTCGCGCAGCCAGCTCGCGTCAATGGACAGGCAGCCTAACACAAATTACGACAAAAAAAAAACTCTGTATAAAATAAAGTCGCTATCCGCAGTCCTCATCATTTCTGTTTCTCCGCTTACTTCTTCTAAACAGTGCAACGGATTTTGATACGGTTTTTACTGTCATTTAGAGAATTTCGTTTCGAAGTCGAAATCTGCTATAAGAAAATTAATAAATCGCTATTGATTTACTTTCTTATGGCAGATTTCGACTACACAGGGGCTGATTATTTAGGAAAGCGACTAAGTATGAAGGAAATAAAATGTGAGTAACATTAAAAAGTACTAGGCAAAAAACTTTGAACACACTGTATAGTTGCAAAAACATACATCGTGTTAATGAATTAGCGCAAAACCTCGTACACCCCAACTGATTTATAACAAAATAATTAGATTTTTATAATTAAAATTTAAAGTTATTCGCATTTTAAGTTTTGAGGCAAAAATTATTTGTTATTATTTCAGCACTGAGAGAAAGCGCTAACGTACTCATGGATACATTTTCATAATCTTGTTTTGGTAGTAAGTAGGGTGAGTGTGCCCGTGCGGTGGGTTGACATCGGGTTCAAATTATTTAATATTTTGAAAAAAATTACCTATGTTGAAACCATTATAATTCGACTCTGCTCTCGATATAATCGAGCTACTTTTTAGTTTTGCGTTAATTCATTAACACATCAAGGGACATCAGAAAACGGCGAATTATTGTATATAAGTAAAGTTATACGTTATACCTACGTGTTTGTAGGTAATACAACACGTAGGTAGTACGTTATTGCGACCTAATTGAAATACCAGCCACGGCCACTACGCTTTGTGCCTAAATTGCTATTGCTAATTAAGCATCGTTTAAAGTACAGTCACCACCAAATATATCGTTGCTTTTATTAACAACTGACGGAACTGAAATTTTTGACGCAATTGACTTTTTTGACATAACTGAATTTTTGACGTAGACTACCCATCAAACTGAACAACTTTTACTATAGGAGCAAACCGGTTGTAACAAAAAAAATCTGCTGTTCCCTACTAAACTGCAATGCCTAATCGACTCAAATGTATGCAACAGCAGTTTTTTTTTGTACGATCGGTTTGCTCCCATATTAAAATTTGTTCTGTTTGATAGGTAGAATCTTAGTCAGTTATTAATGTTTTTAGTTTCACCCTGTATACATAGATAAACTCAAGATCATAATCGTGGTCGTTAGAAGCTTTGATAAAACTATCAACAATGTTTTAAGCATGCAGTTGCATAAATATGCTCATTTTATTAAAGGTTTCAGGTGTCCGTATAGCTAGCGTACACATGAAAGGGATCTGGCTGGAATTCGTGCCAATAAATAGTGCCTAATTAGTACCTAGGTTAAATAAATAGTGCCTCTGTACTTTACGAGATATCAATTTTTTTTACCTGGTACGCTACCTTGACGTCAAGGTAGCGTACACATTTTCTGTGGCTAATACGGCTAACATTACAGCAACGATTTTACACTCAAAAAATAGTGCTCAAATAGTGCCCTAGGGCATCCAAAATCTCATGAGGCTAGGTCTTCAGGAACCGAAGATATAAGCAAGTCTTTTGAAGAAACTACGGCTTGCGTGGCGCTAGTGTGCACACGAATTCACAAAATAATTCTTACAGAAGGAGACTTTTCCGTAATTTGATTTGTGACTTTCCACCGCGACGTATGATATTGGCTACAGAGAAGATGCAATCAAAAACTTGACAACAGCATACAAGTTTATGCTGAATTAAAATTGTTGTTACGTTTCAGTTAGAAACGACATTATTTGATGCCGACTGTACGGTGACGTCACAGGGCTTTGAGTGATATGTTCCCAATTCCACTAATATACATCCCGAAATTACCTAACGTCAATATAATTTGTGAGTAAATCTTGGTTAACCGGTTTATGCTAGCTAAGTGTACGTACATAGACATAGACAGACGGAAAATTAATCACTAGTTAGGTGTAAGGATACATTGTATCATTAACCTTTAAACCACATATTATACCCATCAAACTGAACAACATTCGGTGCCGACCCCTCCAACCACTGCGCTAGTGTGAACAGAATTAAGTATCTAGTTATCGATTTATTTTATAATTTCGATAACGATAACGTAACCATTACTCGGTCGACGTGAACAACTCTAATATCATGAACAACTCGGATAACATCCGCTGAAGGTTCAGCCGCGGAACGTTCAGCACATGGTTCAGCAAATGTGACGCTACACTAAAATAATATGATATGGGATTAATGTCAATGTCGATGTCAATTATTTTATTTATTACGAGCTTTTACCCGCGACTTTGTCCGCATAAATTATATACCAGATTTTAAGTCAGATCATAAGCTATCAAACAAAAAAAGTTTCATCAAAATCGGTTCAGTAGTTTTTGCGTGATACTCGAACAAACAAACACACAAACAAACACACAAACAAACAAACGAACAAACAAACAAACAAACAAACAGACAGACAAAAAGTCCAAAAATTGGTGATTTGGAATCAGGGACAGGTAAAAACCATATCGTAATCTTTTTTTTGTAAATATCTTCAATGTAAGTACAGACACACTTCTGTTACAGTTTTATAATAGTTTAGATATTGTACCACTGTCATCAACAAATACATCTACAATAGTTTGATTTGATAATGGATTATGTGAATTGTGAATGTAGGTAGTTATGGAAGTTGTAGCAAACTTTGTGACAACCCCTCAAGGGATTACATAACCTTGTGTTTATGTATGCATCTATGTAAAAGTTTAAAAGAAAGTACTTTCTGTATTTTATTTTAGCGCAAGTTTCTTCCTCGTAGTTTAATAACAACAGTCATCCATCTTTCTGTTGTCAGGGCTGCCACCACTCTTCTTTATTTAATTTATTTTGTTTCTAATATCTTAAACTGTAGTTTTGTTCAATGTTTTAGGTATACAGTGTCTTTCTTAATGCGCTGACGGGTTTTTAAGGCGATGATCAGAACCAAATTAAAGATTGAAAAATTCAGTCTCGGGCGGGTCTTGAACCCGCACCCTTCCAAACCGGGGAAGTGCGTTATCCAATTTCGCTACCGAGCCCACTAGCCAGAGAACGAATTTTTCAATCCGTTGCGTCTTGAGGGGACGTGAGCGTCATCTACTGGCAGCTATTACAAACTAGCCAACCCGCAAGTTCAGAATTACAACTGAAAACGCACGCACGCACGCACGCACGCACGCACGCACGCTGTAATTGGATAACGCACTTCCCCGGTTTGGAAGGGTGCGGGTTCAAGACCCGCCCGAGACTGAATTTTTCTATCTTTAATTTGATTCGAAATAGCACAACATGGCTGTAACATGTTCAAAATCAATAATATTTGAAATTGGAACAGGGTGTGTCATCTATACCGTATGAATTTCAGTTGTAATTCTGAACTTGCGGGTTGGCTAGTTTGTAATAGCTGCCAGTAGATGTCGCTCACGTCCCCTCAAGACGCAACAGATTGAAAAATTCGTTCTCTGGCTAGTGGGCTCGGTAGCGAAATTGGATAACGCACTTCCCCGGTTTGGAAGGGTGCGGGTTCAAGTCCCGCCCGAGACTGAATTTTTCAATCTTTAATTTGATTCGAAATAGCACAACATGGCTGTAACATGTTCAAAATCAATAATATTTGATGATCATCTAACTGTACTACTTTCTATATGGGACCAATATCTAAATCGCAAAAGAAAAAAAAATTACGCTCACAGGCACATACATTGTAATGATCCCAAATAAGCCTTTGGCTTTTTTTTATGGGTACCATACAACAACGGCACACACATAAAAACAGCTGTCCCATGGTTCGAGTTGGTTTGCAGTTTGTATGGAACAGCAGATTTTGACGTTGGTCCCATAGAGAAAGTTGTTCAGTTTGATGGTCTGATCGTCCCCTAAAAACTTTCCAGCATATTAAGAAGGACCCTGTATAAAATATAAAAAAAATTAAGTATAACATAGAAATTTCATTTTTAGCATTTGTCATAATCATAATCAGCCTACGTCCCACAACGGCACAGGCCTACCCTCAAGGAGGGTGTATGGGCATTAGTCCACCACGCGTGCCCAATGCGGGTTGGTAGACTTCACATACACATCAGAATTTCTTCTTCAGTGTATGCAGGTTTCCTCACGATGTTTTTCCTTCACCGTTTGAGATTTGTATTTTATTTTTATACAATACGCTCAATTCGAGCTTTGCTACAACTGTGCACATACAATTTGATAGCTGTAGTACTGTTTCTGACTACCCCGAGATCCACTATGGTCATGAGTTTATGTATAATTTTTAACGCATGTTTTGCAATTCAGCAACACAGTTTAGGGGTTTTTGTATAACTACCTATCCATAGTATAGTATATCTATGTACCTTCCCGATTCAATCGGTATCAAATCGAGTCGGTGTTTTTCAATTCAAATCAAAATCAAATTATTTATTTCAGAACACAAATTCAGTAAAAATCAATGACGTAAAAATGTTACAAATTACAATTTCATTGTTAGTATTGCTTACTCACTAGGTTAGTATATTCAACAGTTTTTAGCGATTCAGCAATGCAATTCGTCACAACCTTAAATTCGTCGTTGACACATCGGCGAGCTGACAATTCGCTATTCGCTAGCGCACTGGTTACTCGTTACCTACGAAGAAGACATAAGGTTCAATTTCATTGGTTTCGCATGTGCTGACGTCATCTTGTCAAATTCAATTTTTTCTATGCAGTGTCCTGACTGTGACTATGGTTATAATCATGTGTGTCAAACTCATAATATAAAAACTTCGACGATCTGTAGGATGCAAGAAGGATGTTACATTTGTGAGCCCGTCGATTTTTGCGACAGCGATGTGACGCTTAGTGAATTGCACTCTTGCTTCATAATGAATTTATCTCAGACAATGGACTAGATGATCACAGAAACAAAATCATCATCATCATCATCTCAGCCGATGGACGTCCACTGCTGGACATAGGCCTCCCCCAAGGATCGCCATAACGACCTGTCCTGCGCTGCCCTCATCCAACGGGTTCCCGTCCGTCGCCTTCACCAGGTCGTCGGTCCACCGTGTGAGGGGCCTACCCACGCTGCGCTTTTCGGTACGCGGTCGCCACTCGAGAACTTTTCGGCCCCGTCGGCCATCGCCCACTGCCACTTAAGTTTAGCAATTCTTTGGGCTATATCAGTTACTCTGGTTCTTGTGCGGATCTCTTCATTTCACCCAAATGGCAATGGAGAGGCCTATGCTCGGAGTTTCCCTGCGAGATCAGAAATGAAACAAAATATTACTTAAAAATTGCATAAATAGTCATAAATTCATAATACTTTATCGATCTTGTAAACGATATAATCGGAAGCTTACACAATAGCTCTACTGTTTCCGATTCATTGAGGTGCATCATTCATTTAGTACTACGCATGCGTAGACCCCTCCCATTTGATCTTGACCCGCAACTAGGTCAGGATCGTGTCCCGCGCAGGGACCTTGTCACCTGCGTTCTAGAACATTCTTTAGGTGTGTACGGAATTGAATTGGATGCAGGAATACGAGAATAGGCATTTAAATTTTGCTCTAATGAAAATTCTTTAGAGGTAAACAAGAAAGTTACTGAGGAATTCATATACAGGATGTTAACTTAATTATTGCCATGCATAGGTACTTTAGGGACTTTTTCGGTTGACCAACGACCTGGTGAAGGCGGAGGGAACCCGTTGGATGAGGGCAGCGCAGGACAAGTTGTTATGGCGATCCTTGGGGGAGTCCTATGTCCAGCAGTGAGACGTCCGTCGGCTGAGATGATGATGATGATGACTTGATACTTTAGGGACTTCAGACACAGTAGTAACATAAATAGAATATCATAGCTTCAGACCATCACACTGAATAACTTTTACCATGATACCAAAATATTAATCGCGAAATAAAATTGGTTGTTCGCATTGCAAATTGGACTATACAGGGTGAAATTGATATCATTAGCATCCTTTTAAACTAAGAGTCTACCCATCAAACTGAACAACTTTTAGTATGGGAGCAAACCAATCGGAGCAAAAAGAAAATCTGCTGTTGCATACATTTAATTTTGTGTCGCATCGGCATTGCAGTTTAGTATATGTAACAGCTGATTTTTTTGTTGCTCCGATCGGTTTGCTCCCATAGTAAAAGTTGTTCAGTTTGATGGGTAGACTTTTAGTTTAAAAGGATGCTAATGATATCAATTTCATCCTGTATATTAACTAACAATTCGTACTACTACCTTGTTTGATTAAATTCGATGCTTGTTCCAATTCCAAGTCAAATTAGTAGAGTAGGTAATCCCCTGGACTTCACTGTCTAATGTCGAAAACGGTAACTCTGTTGAACTTGTTGATGCTGTGTATCCATTCAACTTACAATATGTTTGCTTTTTGCTCCCATAGTGAAAGTTGTTCAGTTTGATGGATAGACTCTTCTAAACTATTATAAAACTGTAACAGAAGTGTGTCTGTACATTGAAGATATTTACAAAAAAAAGATGACGATATGATTTTTAGAGGTACCTGATTCCAAATCACCAATTTTTGGATTTTTTGTCTGTCTGTTTGTTTGTTTGTTTGTTTGTTTGTTTGTTCGTTTGTTTGTTTGTTTGTTTGGGTGTTTGTTTGTTCGAGTATCACGCAAAAACTACTGAACCGATTTAGATGAAACTTTTTTTGTTTGATAGCTTATCATCTGACTTAAAATCTGGTATATAATTTATGCGGACGAAGTCGCGGGTAAAAGCTCGTAGTTTATAAAAGGATGCTTATGATATAAAATTCACCCTGTATACGAAGATGACCGATTGCTCATCGCCTACAGTAAATTTTTTTGGACTTTTTGCTAAGTTGACCAACTGCGAACAAACGATATAAAATGTTCAATGAGACCGTGTGGTTGATTATGGCCAAATCCCATTTGGGATTCTAAAAGGATATGTTTGTGAAATCAGGTTATAATAGTTCTTTGATAGTTTGTTTATTACATCATCATCAGCCTATAAATATAAGGTCTAACAAAATTAGCTGTAACTATTTTGAGGGGATGATCAGACCATCAAAGCGAAACACTTTCTCTATGGGACCAATATCGAAATCGCGAAAAAAAATCAGCTGTCCCATAAAAAACTGCAAACATAACTCGACTCAAATGTCCCATACATTAGATTTTTTTTTTGCGATTCTATATTGGTCCCATATAGAAAGTTGAAGCTCTTGTTTATTACGTAAATGACGAAATAGGTTTATTTACCTTCCATCTGCATTTAACCTTTCGCAATTTATTATTGTTAACCCCATCTTTTATTTTTTGGATCGGTTTACTGAGGCCTCACTTATCATTATTGATGGGTTCCCGGTAAAGTGTCACACCTAAATCAACCTTAACAAGCTTAACTTTGAACAGTAATTCAATTTATTTGTACGATAATCCGCGGGTTTTGATGACACTGCTAGTAGGGTCCAGCCGAAATAAGGATTAAATTAACAAAGTTAACAAAAGAAAATTAACTCGCACTCCCACTTCTGATAATGGATTAAGTGCTCTACAGAGTGTACAAAATACTACTAGTAATACTTAAGGGGGTGCTTCAGACCATCAAACTGATCAACTTTCACTATGGAGCCAACTTCGAAATCGCGAAAAAAAAAACTGTTGTCCCATACATTTTAGTCGAGTCGGTACAGCAGTTTTGTCTGGGACAGATGTTTTTTTTTCGCGATTTTAAAGTTGGAAAGTTGTTCAGTTTGACGGTCTGAAACACTCCCTTAAGTATTACTAGGGTGTTTTGTTACACCCTGTATAACAGGTAGGTAGGTAGTGGAAAATCAGAAGTGCTCGTGATTATATTATCTTTACTGTAATCTTATATTATTCCGTGTCTTTACTTATTGTGTTGAGCAGAGCTATGATACGGAATACGGCTATGGTAGATACGGAAGAGAGCTGCGCGGTTCGATTCCTGGTCTGTACCACTAAATTCTTCGGAATTTATGTACGGTTGTATTTATCATTTACTAGCTCAGTGGTGAAGAAAAAACATCATGAGGCAACCTGCATTCTCGAGAATGAAAAGAAAATACGATACGTTCGAAAGTTTGCGTAATATGAGTGAGCTTGGGGTGAACACAAAGGACCAGCGCTGGTCTCAGTGTTACAACGACCCTTGCTTGCAATAGCCCAACCACAAATAATCAATATTGTGTTATAATTATATTATTGTACAAACTATTCACATAACAGAGTAGCCACGAAGAAATGATTGGCTTTATATCTGAAGGGATTTCTTCTAGTACACCCGCATCGGTGACAGTTTTTACGTTTCAGGTGGATATCGATGTTGATGTATAATAGACGTTATAAATAAATTCACCATGAAAAACGATGTATGAAACGCGTGAGCCATTAAAGCCGTTGGTCATTAAAGTCTCGGCTGTTTACCGCTCTCGCCTAAGGCTCGAGCTTGCTATCCACCCTTGACTGTAATGACCAACTTGGTTCATTTGTATCATTTATGTACTCACACAGATTGTGCTACGGCATCCGTTATAAATAATTTTCAATATAAAAGTACATACTAAAGCGTTATATGTATATACTTTGTAAATGTAAATAATTTTCAAATTTTTTATTACGAAAGTTTTCCAGTCCCTGTGGTGGCCCCCCCCCCCCCTATGATCCTGGTCACTCGGCAGCACGTGTGATGACCTGCTGCTCCCTCCTTTATATGTTATACTATATATGGATGTATATGTACACGTATGTACATGCCACTGCGTATGTAGTGGTTTGCCTTTGGCCATGTGGCTTAATCGTGATCGTCTGTTTCCAATGATAATTGAGAATGATAAAGTTGTATTGATTAATTGACTGTAAATGAAATGAATTGAGCCTTAATATTACTTATTCACTTGTGAATGTAGTTTCTGAGAAATATGTATCTTGCCAATGAATAAAACTGACTTTTCTATCGAGAGTAAAATCTAGGCCTCAATCTAGATTAAGCAAACTTTATCTGTCTGTATAACAGGTAAATAAATGTATTAATTAAATATCTATGTCCAATTACTGTAAAGGTTGACCTTCAAAAGCATTCCAAACACCTCTTGGGCACACTCAAGACCCGATCAGCAACGTTCGTTCAGCTAGAGAAGTCCTCAGAAATTTCTAACTTCCCCCCTCCCCCTAAACACGTAAGTCTGCCACAGCTCCTTACACTCGTACAGAACAGATAGCAAGCTAACGATCTGGCCGAAACGTGCTCGGTAACTTGACGTCCTCACCTTAGCTCTTTCCCTCTCCCCCCTAAACACGTAAGTCTGCCACAGCTCCTTACACTCGTACAGAACAGATAGCAAGCTAACGATCTGGCCGAAACGTGCTCGGTAACTTGACGTTCTCACCTTAACTCTTTCTTCAATTTGGATCACCTCGGGTAGACCGGGTAATCAAGCTGTCTCAAATTTATATTATGTCGTAGTGTGTGTGTGTGGATGGCCATCCAAGAGATCAAGCTTTATTTGTGCTTTGACGATGTAGTGATTGAAATGATAACTCCCATGAGGTGCCCACACTCGACAGAAACTGGACAGACAATTGTGACCCTTTTCACTCTTTGAAATCATAATCAAAGGTTAATAGTTTGCTGTATCTAGGTTCAGACTGAGTTATCTAGGAATTAATAGGTAAAATTATATATGCAAATAAGTTAATCTACTCTTGAGTTCTTGTAATATGGTTGTGTGTTAATAGGTAAAAGGCGAAATCTTTGAATTATCTAATGAATCTAATTGCTATTGACTCTAATATAGTTTCTGTGAATATCAGTTATTTATAATGATATGAATAATTGAGACATAGGTTTCTGGGGTGAAGATAAAAGGAAAATACCACAATAAAAGTTAATAATGTTCATTTATTTAATATTTTTGAATTTACTCGAAACTGTTTGATTATTTAATCTTATAAATTCGATGAACGAATTTATATGACCTTTGAACGGTTCCTAAGGCCCAAAACTAAGATAAAAGGTAAAAAACCATTCAAAGAGAGAAAAAAAACCTTTTGGCCATATTATGATAATAACACATTAAATATTATGATTAATTTGTTAATCCTGAAATGTTATCGACTTCTAGGCGAATTTAATTGATTTCTTTCATTAATCCACGATACTTTCAATTTAATTTAGACTTGTGAGATATTTAACAATCATGTATTTTATTTCAGGATTAACCACATAGGTACACAAGTTATGCAATACAATGTCAGGAAACGGGTTTATTATGAGATAAGAACGAAATTAGTAACTTTGTGTGAATTGACACAACTGACTTTAAATATCATTGTATAATGTATGTATTTATATTTAATCGCAACATTTAATTCCTCTTAATAAACCACGCCCTCAAGTGATACACTTAGCTGCGTTATATTGGCTCCCTCTACACTGAATCTATGTTTATTCAAGAAAGTGGCCACTTCCAATCTATAAAATTACTCTACTCAAAATACTTTGAACCTTCTTAGAAGGGTTTACAAAAATCACCCTCTTCAATATCAAACTCAACTGTACTCTCTCAGAGTCAAAACAAGTCTGTCTCCTTTCCGAATTCCACCTCTTTCCATCCTACACTAAACATTCCATCTTCTTGATCTTTATGCAAAACTATATCTTATTTTCTAATACATCAAGTACTTATTTCCTATGCCATATTTCTTTCCACCACACGCATCGATCCGTCTTCGATTGGACGCTCCGATGTGCAAGCGCAGTTTGGTTGGTCGATGCATTTCGGCTGGGCGCCGCCGGTGTCACGCCCCCTGCTTGTCCAACCATCAGCTTCCTAGAATCCTAGGTTTGCTCGTAGATCTGGGTCTAAAATCTTCCAAAAGACTGGTCTTGTGTGATCTCAAATTCATCGCAGGTTGCCTCAGTTTGATCTGAAATATTTTAGAAAAATTCCGAAAAGTTATAACGAACATTATTAATTATCATTCCTTCGGACCTTAGAGGGCAAATTCGTGTAACAACCACATGTTCGTCCGTTTCACTAACTTTCGCTTGCACAAGGCTCGTTGTTAGATTTATGGGGAAGCTAACAATCGACAGCCCAAACCCTGCAGAGATATTTACGATAATTATAGAGAATTTTAGCCTTTGTTTTGAGTTTCTTGTTAAATTCTAAATACGTCGAAATTGTCATTAGATTTTTAAGACTTTTGTTTGCGTCTCCCTTGTTTCCTCTTCCTACCATCCATCTTAGTTACGTTTATGGCTTTGGAATATAAAAGAAATGTTATTCCAAATTTTAGTTTCGAATTTTATGTATGCCAGATGTGACCGTTGGCCTTTCCTAAAATCTACTCATGTACTTACTTCTATCTAACTATGTTATGTATATATAGGTCTGCCCTTTACCATCACATACCTCTCCCTGAAGACAGGTTGAAACTTGTTTTCTAGCTTTCTACATAACTACCACTAACTACATAACATATGATATCTCTATCACGTGATATCTAAACCTCTCAACTTAAACCTTCAAACATAAAAAAAATCCGTTGTCTGTGTGCATTTGGTTCGAACAAACGCCACCCTTTGTTATAATATAATTATTATAACTTCACATCATTATAATATAATTATTCATCAACATTGTTTATTTTATCGGCAACAGTAAATATCATCTTATCGCCGAGTTCAGTGTTCATTTATCTTTAAACTGTTAACTCTTCAATTTAACGTCTTCATCTCATCATCATAATCATCATTATGGCTATACCATCCCCACTATGGAATTCAGCCCTTTCCTCACAGTGCCAAAGATCCAATCATTAACGTAACCTAATTGCACTTATTTAATTGACGCTACTCAATTCAATTAATTATTTGATGTACGGTCCACTTCAACCTGGAAGAATATCACTGCTTGACTTCTCTTCTTATCTAGTACTTATTTGCTATTGTGACATCTATTGTAACTTGCAGTATAAATAACTAAATTCCTAGTAATCTTAATTACCTAGTATCACTATTATAAAATAAATTAGATCTGATTCTAATAAGTTTTTCTAAACTGACGTATATATTTTCTAACAAGATCTCCTTATATTGATTAAGAATTTTCGATCGTTAATATTAGGTGTAACCAAATATTATGAATTATACACCACGTTCTCATAACTAAAACTTTGATATCTCAACCACAGTATAAGAAAGAATATCTATTGCCTCCACTTGAACTTTTATCTCCATTTTATATTTGGTTGCAAGGATTTCGATGAATCATTCAATCTGTATATACGCATATTGATTTAGCAACCGGAAACCTGGTGAGGATATAATTTAGTGCCATTCAAGCAAATTATTTATCATATCTATTTGCTATTCCTCGTGAAATATTATGCTTTCTTTCACATAAAACCATCGTTTGTTTTAAACTTTCAATTAAATAAAATAGTCTTCAACTATTAACATAATTACTCAATATACTGCTACTTAATAATGCCTCATGTCTTCGAAATATACCACGACATAGAATTAACGGCATTTGGTGATGTTTATATATTTTAATTATTATAATCTGCGACTCTATCAACAATTTAATGTCTCATCACAAATCACTTCTCACCCTTTCTAGAATTTGAATAATCTTGCAATAACTGTCACCAAAATTACAATTACAATACAGCACCCACGTATCAACTCTACAATACAGCTCTACAAAATCTGTCAGTAATTTGGAAGTCGTTTATTTATTTAATTATTTATTTACTTAGATTGCGATGTTATTAATATCACTCCCATAAATTATCAGCGCACATCGACCTGTGATCTCTGATTATATTTAAACTATTTTCGCTAATCATTCTCTCGCTTTACAATTAGACGGGCTACCTAACTGTACGCGAAAATTTACATCGACTGGGATTATTTTGTATCTCGTTTCTTTCCCCACGATTATATTCAAATGCTTACAATCCTTATTATCAATAAATTAATGTTTATCTATATAAAATACTCCGATCTTATTGTCTCATCAACCATGGCTTTGTTACAGAAGTAACAACACAAAAATCTCGATTCAATAGTTTTTTTTTCTTCTGGTTGGTTTAGTAATATATCTTCGTCTCGATTCGGCTCACTATAATAATAATATTAAACCTGCCACTACTATAGCTTTTCACTTCTTTCCATAATTCATTACTCTAATAAATTCATGACCATCACGTTTCCTTCACCGCTCTATACACCTAAATTCTATAGTACTCTTAATATTAGCAACTTCTCTCGTCTCATAATTAAAACTCATATCATGTATGTTTCTATCACCTCCATACATACAATACATATACTCAACTGCAGCCTTTAATAATCACGTCCCCTTTATTTGTAATCAAACTCATTATTACGTTCCTTGATAGTTCACC
Organism: Agonopterix subpropinquella; assembly: GCA_922987775.1. Taxonomy (NCBI): domain Eukaryota; kingdom Metazoa; phylum Arthropoda; class Insecta; order Lepidoptera; family Depressariidae; genus Agonopterix; species Agonopterix subpropinquella. The sequence goes on along the minus strand of OV277709.1, from coordinate 14,648,120 downwards.
TCCTACATACAAACATACATAATGCTCCGCCCACTGCCTCCTTATAATAATCATGTAATAATAAGTTGCCTTAAATCGTATTAACTTATTTTCATTACGTCCCTTTCACCTCTGCACATGTATTTATACTCTACTGTATTCTTAATTATTGGCTCGTTCTTTCGCTTCGTACCTAATAATAATTTGGAGCTGATGATGATGTTCTCAATACATACAATACATTACATAATAACACGTTTCTTAGTGTCTTGTTCATACAATAAAGTTTCCACAATCAATAAATGTAGAAAGACTGATTTTGACGGATCGTATTCATATCAAATTATGTCAAATATCTAGTCAAAATAATATATTTGATTTCTTCCACCTCTGCACATGTATTTATACTCTACAGTATTCTTAATTATTGGCTCGTTCCTTCACTGCGTAGTAATAATTAGGAGCTGATGATGATGTGTTTGCTACATTCCATACGCTAAATAACAAAGCGTTCGTTACTGTCTTTTCCATACAATAAAATTACAACAATCCATTATAAGATGTTGAAAGACTGATTTTGACAGATCATATTTATATCAAATTATGTCAAATAGGTATCTAGTTAAAATAATATATTTGATTCCTTCCACCTCTGCACATGTATCTATACTCTATAGTATTCTCAATCATTAATCCGTCCTTTCGATTTGTAATCATAATTAGGAGCTGATGATGATGTGTCCGCTACAAACGATACGCTAGATAACAAAACGCTCCTTAATATCTTTTTCATACAATAAAATTACAACAATCCATAATAAGATGTTGAAAGACTGATTTTGACCGATCGTATTTATATCAAATTGTATCAAATTAATATCTATTCATAATAATCTCAAGTTTCTCGTCACGAAATCGGTTACTCTAGGAATCTACGTTTATTTCATTAGTCCTTATAAAAACGCAAGGTTAAAATAGCATTCAAAATTCCGTCACTGACCCTTTTTCAACTCGTAACAGTCTACCTGATGCAGATGTTTGGACAATTGTTTTATTGCTCTACGTTACTGGGGCGGCACGGCGTGGCTATTTGCCTGCTGTATTATTATAACAGTAATGCTATTTAGTTAAATGACTTCTCTTTGATGTTTCTAAAAAACAATACCTAACGACTTTAACTTGAGTAGGTATAAGAAACAGTATTTCCCACGTTATTAAAGATAGTGTTGTCTAGTGCCTAGCACCTAATCGTATCTTAAAAATTATTTACTAATCTGGTTTCGCTCCACATCTGATAGCTACTTGATCGAATATTATCTATAATGAATTTCCTCGATTTTAATCACACAATACATTTCGAAACAAAGAACAATAAACAAAGGGGAAATGCACATTCGAAAGTCACACAAAAATAAAATGTTTCATTTTAAAATCACCTCTCCCATATGTCTCAATTAAACATGCATGTAAAAATTTATAAATCTCTAGTTTAATTATTTTAATTTTGAACATGTAAAACGACACTATTCGTGTTCCTTCAAAGATTAATTAAACTCGTTTATAGACTCGAAATAAAGCCTGTATTTTCAATATTATAAACTTCGGCTATAATAACTAAACAGTCATAATTAATCAAAATAAAATCATTGTATGTTTTCCTACGTTGTGTTTTTTTTTTTTGTTATTAAAGTCCTTTTCTAGTTGTGTCTACTTTTATCGACACAAAGTCTAGAATTCTGGTTACGCTCACCACGTGTGGTGGCCCCCCTCCCCCCTATGATCCTGGTCACTCGGCAGCACGTGTGATGACCTGCTGCTCCCTCCTTTATATGTTATACTATATATGGATGTATATGTACACGTATGTACATGCCACTGCGTATGTAGTGGTTTGCCTTTGGCCATGTGGCTTAATCGTGATCGTCTGTTTCCAATGATAATTGAGAATGATAAAGTTGTATTGATTAATTGACTGTAAATGAAATGAATTGAGCCTTAATATTACTTATTCACTTGTGAATGTAGTTTCTGAGAAATATGTATCTTGCCAATGAATAAAACTGACTTTTCTATCGAGAGTAAAATCTAGGCCTCAATCTAGATTAAGCAAACTTTATCTGTCTGTATAACAGGTAAATAAATGTATTAATTAAATATCTATGTCCAATTACTGTAAAGGTTGACCTTCAAAAGCATTCCAAACACCTCTTGGGCACACTCAAGACCCGATCAGCAACGTTCGTTCAGCTAGAGAAGTCCTCAGAAATTTCTAACTTCCCCCCTCCCCCTAAACACGTAAGTCTGCCACAGCTCCTTACACTCGTACAGAACAGATAGCAAGCTAACGATCTGGCCGAAACGTGCTCGGTAACTTGACGTCCTCACCTTAGCTCTTTCCCTCTCCCCCCTAAACACGTAAGTCTGCCACAGCTCCTTACACTCGTACAGAACAGATAGCAAGCTAACGATCTGGCCGAAACGTGCTCGGTAACTTGACGTTCTCACCTTAACTCTTTCTTCAATTTGGATCACCTCGGGTAGACCGGGTAATCAAGCTGTCTCAAATTTATATTATGTCGTAGTGTGTGTGTGTGGATGGCCATCCAAGAGATCAAGCTTTATTTGTGCTTTGACGATGTAGTGATTGAAATGATAACTCCCATGAGGTGCCCACACTCGACAGAAACTGGACAGACAATTGTGACCCTTTTCACTCTTTGAAATCATAATCAAAGGTTAATAGTTTGCTGTATCTAGGTTCAGACTGAGTTATCTAGGAATTAATAGGTAAAATTATATATGCAAATAAGTTAATCTACTCTTGAGTTCTTGTAATATGGTTGTGTGTTAATAGGTAAAAGGCGAAATCTTTGAATTATCTAATGAATCTAATTGCTATTGACTCTAATATAGTTTCTGTGAATATCAGTTATTTATAATGATATGAATAATTGAGACATAGGTTTCTGGGGTGAAGATAAAAGGAAAATACCACAATAAAAGTTAATAATGTTCATTTATTTAATATTTTTGAATTTACTCGAAACTGTTTGATTATTTAATCTTATAAATTCGATGAACGAATTTATATGACCTTTGAACGGTTCCTAAGGCCCAAAACTAAGATAAAAGGTAAAAAACCATTCAAAGAGAGAAAAAAAACCTTTTGGCCATATTATGATAATAACACATTAAATATTATGATTAATTTGTTAATCCTGAAATGTTATCGACTTCTAGGCGAATTTAATTGATTTCTTTCATTAATCCACGATACTTTCAATTTAATTTAGACTTGTGAGATATTTAACAATCATGTATTTTATTTCAGGATTAACCACATAGGTACACAAGTTATGCAATACAATGTCAGGAAACGGGTTTATTATGAGATAAGAACGAAATTAGTAACTTTGTGTGAATTGACACAACTGACTTTAAATATCATTGTATAATGTATGTATTTATATTTAATCGCAACATTTAATTCCTCTTAATAAACCACGCCCTCAAGTGATACACTTAGCTGCGTTATATTGGCTCCCTCTACACTGAATCTATGTTTATTCAAGAAAGTGGCCACTTCCAATCTATAAAATTACTCTACTCAAAATACTTTGAACCTTCTTAGAAGGGTTTACAAAAATCACCCTCTTCAATATCAAACTCAACTGTACTCTCTCAGAGTCAAAACAAGTCTGTCTCCTTTCCGAATTCCACCTCTTTCCATCCTACACTAAACATTCCATCTTCTTGATCTTTATGCAAAACTATATCTTATTTTCTAATACATCAAGTACTTATTTCCTATGCCATATTTCTTTCCACCACACGCATCGATCCGTCTTCGATTGGACGCTCCGATGTGCAAGCGCAGTTTGGTTGGTCGATGCATTTCGGCTGGGCGCCGCCGGTGTCACGCCCCCTGCTTGTCCAACCATCAGCTTCCTAGAATCCTAGGTTTGCTCGTAGATCTGGGTCTAAAATCTTCCAAAAGACTGGTCTTGTGTGATCTCAAATTCATCGCAGGTTGCCTCAGTTTGATCTGAAATATTTTAGAAAAATTCCGAAAAGTTATAACGAACATTATTAATTATCATTCCTTCGGACCTTAGAGGGCAAATTCGTGTAACAACCACATGTTCGTCCGTTTCACTAACTTTCGCTTGCACAAGGCTCGTTGTTAGATTTATGGGGAAGCTAACAATCGACAGCCCAAACCCTGCAGAGATATTTACGATAATTATAGAGAATTTTAGCCTTTGTTTTGAGTTTCTTGTTAAATTCTAAATACGTCGAAATTGTCATTAGATTTTTAAGACTTTTGTTTGCGTCTCCCTTGTTTCCTCTTCCTACCATCCATCTTAGTTACGTTTATGGCTTTGGAATATAAAAGAAATGTTATTCCAAATTTTAGTTTCGAATTTTATGTATGCCAGATGTGACCGTTGGCCTTTCCTAAAATCTACTCATGTACTTACTTCTATCTAACTATGTTATGTATATATAGGTCTGCCCTTTACCATCACATCCCGACCAAATATAAAAAATTAGGTAGCAGCCAAGATAAAAAATAACGAAGAAGAATCATTAAAACCGACTTAATTAGAAAGTCCTCCATTATACGAGGCTTATTAAATTATGTTGAATTGTGAATTAGTCCGTATTATAGTAAAAGTAATTGAGGGTCGAGTTACAGAGTACCGTTGTTATCAGTAATTGAACTTTATCTATGGTGCGTAAAGTTTATTTACGTACAGTCAAGCGCCGGTTTTTGCAACACAGGCTTTCTTGATTGTGGATGAGCGAACCGATCGTACTCTACAGGTGGTTAAGGTAAACAGTTGCATTATTTTAACGGGTGATTGTACCCATGGTAATGAATAACTTTCCCTAAGAAACCTATAGGAAATTCCCAAAAAAAATTGTGGACTTCTCATACTAAATGCAATCAGCTGATCGAATGTTTGTATGAAAAGTAGAAAAAAAAATTGTGAATTTCCTATAGATTTCTTAGGGAAAGTTGTTGAGTATAATAGGTACTATTTTCAAACTTATATATCTTATTTTTCTTATTCAGAGTTTTTAAGACCGCCTTATGGCCCATGAGGCCATGGTGGTTGAAGTGGTTTTTATTTAACGACTACTAACCACCAGAGATATAGTAGCCGGGACCAAAGGCTCAACGTGCTATCCGAAGCACGGAATTAACAAAATCATGGAATATTTTATTATATATCTTCTTCTATCCAGCGCGGTAGTGAAAAAAAAATTAGCAACATGCAATGACTTTCTATAAATTGGCAACATGCATATTAAAAATAACATGAAATATGTAACACAAAATTAAAAATCGAATCCAAATAACATTCAAAACGGTTTGACAAAAAGATTGGCAGAGATTTGAAGACAACGGTTTTTGTGATTTACATACACTTATATTACGACTAAGGCTGCGTAAACTGCATCAATTTAATTTAATAAGTTGCTTAACCCAAATACCTACTTATCTACCATTCCGGCCATTTAGACAGCCCGGTAGCACAGTCGGTAGTAAACCTGCCTGCTGTGCCGAGGGTCGCGGGTTCGAATCCCGTAAGGGACAAATATTTGTATGATGAATATGAATATTTGTACCCGAGTCATGGATGTTTGTATCTACATATGTATGTATTCTATATCGTTGTGTAGTCATCGTAATACAAGTCCTGGGCCTCTAGACGCACATTCAAATTTCGCAATTGCGTGAAAGTTTTCGTTACAATGTCAACTCTATTACAATGAAGTGCGGACCGAAAGAGTAGTGATATATCGAACATCGAAAGTCCGGGTACAGGGCCAGAGGGTCTACCCGTACATTCGAACTTTGCAATTACGTGAACATTTTTGTTCCAATTTCAACTCTATTCCAATGAAGTGCGGACCAAAACAGAGGCGGTATAGCGAGCATCGAAAGTGCGGGTATAGGGCCAGGCTAGATTCTGGTACTTTAAATGTGACTAGATAATTTTTGTGACATTGTCCATTATATTTATATATTCCGAAGCACGGGTCGCGAAGAAATATCAGTAACAGTCCCGACGGAAGAATTATTATGTATGACGGTCATTTTCTATGATTGTTTCGAAAAGAGGCTAGTGAGAAACCGATATCTCAAAATTCTCAAACATGTTATACCATAAACAGATTTTTCGCTTTATATCTTATCTACGATGGAATCTGAATTTTTTCTATACAATAAAATACCGTAAAATAATAATCGAGGACGAATCCCAATATGAAGCAATAATCCCAACGATTCAGAGACGAGACGTGAATAGGATATTACTATTTTGATTAACAATATTGTTTATTATCTATCGTTAAACTAGATTATTATCAAATTCGTTATCAGTAATAATAATCATTAACTCTTGGGTTTATGTAAATAAAATTGGTATATGGAGTACATTAGCACTCCACATATATATTATTTTGCACTCCATATACTTTTATAGACCAACTAGAGTTTAGATTTTAAGTCAGAGAGTTATGTTATATAACAGAAAATGGTCAGATCATAAGCTATCAAACAAATAAAGTTTCATCAAAATCGGTTTAGTAGTTTTCGCGTGATGAGTGATCAAACAAACAAACTTCTTTTTTTAAATTTACAGTTTTATAATAGTACTAGTGTTAACCCGCGACTTCGTCCGCACAAATTATATACCAGATTTTAAGTCAGATCATAAGCTATCAAACAAAAAGTTTCATCAAAATCGGTTCAGTAGTTTTTGCGTGATGCTCGTTCAAACAAACAAACAAACACACAAACAAACAAACAAACAGACAGACAGACAAAAAATCCAAAAATTGGTGATTTGGAATTAGGGACACATAAATCTTTTTTTTGTAAATATCTTCAATGTACAGACACACTTCTGTTACAGTTTTATAATCGTTTAGATAGATCGATATAGATAAACTAAATAAAGTTCACTAAGGAGACAACTATGAATAAAAATTTTAAAGTCAACCGTCCCATACATTGTAAGTACTGCAGTTTTGTATGAAGAAACTGTTTTTTTTCGCTGTCGATTGTCGAAGTTGGTTCCATAGTGAAAGTTGTCCAGTTTGATGGTGTTTTGTTACGCCCGTTTTGTTTTGTTTTTTATTTGATTTTCAGTAGGTACCTATGTTCTTTCAAATACATAATTTCACATATAAAAATACATAATTTTAATGTGTGGTTATTTTTTTTTTTATTTATTTATTTCCTTTTTGGAGAACTTACAGCTAGCTCGGTTCAGTAGTTTTTGCGTGATACTCGAACAAACAAATACCCAAACAAACAGACAGAAACCATGTCATAATTTTTTTTTTGTAAATATCTTAAATGTACAGACACATTTCTCTTTCACGAAAAAAATTCAATCTCGTTTTTTGCAACAGTGGAGTGTTATTGTACTCCGCTCACGCGACAACACTTGACTTAGATATTCTTATAGGGGTGAATGCTCCCTTTAAACCCGAAAAATTTCAATTTTCGTGCGTATGTAAAATTAAAATGTTTCGATTTCCCTAGTGTAAGATAAACCGTTTTAGGTTAAAAAAGCTTCACGTCAACACAAAATATCAGAATACTGGGTCCAACTTAATATGCTCACCGTTTTTTAAGAGGATGATCAGACCGTCAAAGTCGTCAAACTGAACAACTTTCTCTATAAGGAGGTGCTTCAGACCATCAAACTGAACTACTTTCACTGTGGAGCCAACATCGAAATCGCCAAAAAAAATCTGCTGTCTCATACATTTGAGTCGATTCGGTACTGCAGTTTTGTATGAATAGACTGATTTAATTTACGCGATTTCGATGAAAAAAATATAAAAACAAACACAAAATAAGAAGTTAAGGGGATCTGATTTAATTTTCGCGATTTCGAAGTAAATTAATTAATAATTATACTAGCATTCATTACGCGCCATAGGTCAGTATGAAAATAATGTTTGCAGTCATGCAAACATTATTTTCATACATTTTAATACCTACCTTACATACTAGGTAGGTATTAAAATTGATGAAAATCAGGTTCAAAGAACTCAATATTTTAATACACTTTTATCATAATATTTCGTATCAAAATATTTGACACATTCATAAAACTTGGATTAAAACGCACTTATTTTGTTTGTCAGCGTCTCGAGTACTCTCGTAGTAAAATATTAAATGATGTGGTGTTTGGTTAAATAATTCATTGGAAATTTTATTTCAATTTAAGTTCAGGCCAGGCGTAGTGGATGCTGGTCGTTTCTTTCACTAAAAGAAAAATAAAACCGGTCAAGTGCGAGTCGGGCTACTCGCGCACCGTTCCGTACCACACCACCATAGATCACAACATTATTAACTTAGAAAAAAAACTTTTTTTGTCCGGGACCTTTAGCGCGAGACCGACTCACACTTGGCAGGTTTTTAGTATTTTTTGTTATTTTGTAGAGTTTGCTCTATAATCACACTAAGTTTGACGCTTGTATGTATTACCGTTTTTACGATAGAGCGTGAAGAAAAAACATTGATAAAAACTAGTTTCTTGTTGAGACCCCCCTTAATTTTTAACTTTTTGGCATTTTTGTTATTTTTTAACAAATCCGCCATAATAACGCATAATCTGAGAAAATTTCAACCATCTAGCTATTACGGTTCAAAAGTTACAGCCCTAAATAGGTAGGACAGACGGACGGACGGACTGACGGACAGACGGACAGACGGACAGACGGACGGACGACGGACGGACGGACAACGTAGGCTTAGTAATAGGGTCCCGTTTTCACCCTTTGGGTACGGAACCATAAAAACGATTAAGAAAGACTTTACATATTAAGAGGTATCGCTTTTTACATTGAATAGAAAACAACATTGATTAATTACTAAAGAATCTTTAGAGAAAAATAGTAAAAACGTTCAGGTATGACAAACATTCCTATCGCATCGAACCAGCATGATTAATGACAAACAAGGCCCGCAGACAAGATTTATTACTTCTGAAGCTTAAAGTATTGGTTTATTTAACCTTAAATTACTGAACTTATCACATAATAATATCACTTTTAATGATTGAACGTCTTTATTTTGTTTACTTTGAAATGTTTTTCTTCTTTTTTTTTTTTTTTAATTTATTTATTGTATGAAAAATTACAAACGATGTGACAATTGAACTTCCAAAAACCATCAGAGGTTTATCCGGAAGTGCAACATAAACAGTACAGTTACATCAGTCAGATCACAATTTTGTAGGTACTACTAAGTAGATACAGTATAGGTAGTTAGTTACATTTACATTCAATACAAAGATTTACTTCGTTAGTTGGTAGGTACATAAAAAAGTGATTTGATAGAATACAAATAGAATATTAATATGATATAAAACTTAAAACGTAGGTAGGTACATCACTACACAGTGAACATAACAAATAATAAATTCCGAAACAAGTTTATTATTTAGGGTTAGTTTGAACAAAGTTATTCACATCCACCCACAGTAACTCGGTACATTTTTGTTGTTAAAGTTTTGATATACAGTGTGATTTTAATTTAAATTTGAGATTAGAATTAGTGACACCGCTTTTGACAATCGGATCAAGGTCGTTAAGGAGTCGAGGAACTATGTAGGAGCAGGTGCGTTCCCCGTAGGTATTTTTAGCTCCAATGGTGACTAGTTTTTTATTTGTGACTGATCGTGTTAGTTTCGTGTGGTTGATTTCAATTTGGAAGTTTCTGTTGAAAAAGTTTTCTTTTAATAGATTTAGGTGAACTTTCATATGTACTGGAATGACGTTGCAGTGTTTAAATATCTTGTTAGAATCATCAGCACATTGTATTTTAATTTGGTGAGACACTATCTCCTTGAGTATTCTAATTTGCAAACGAAGAATTGACTCGAGGTAAGTACGGTATGTGCGACCATAGCTACTCAATCCGTACGAGATTATGGAGTCGGCAAGCGCATTGTACAACATTAGTTTAGTTTTAAACGGAATACGATTTTTAATTATATAGATATTAGCTAGAAATGCACGTAACTTCTCACATACACGATTGACATGAGGAAACCAATTGAACTTAGAATCGATGATAAGCCCTAGGTACGTATGCTTATCAACAATTTCAATGGGAGGACATTTGCAGGTAAGAGGTTGATCATGTAAGCAGGCATGTTCATGCGCGACAAGAGTAGAGGTTAATTTACTCTTCATGTAGGGCGATCGAATATAAACTAGCTTAGTTTTTTGGACATTGAGTACTAACCCAGCGTCATGACACCATTTATTTAAGTTGTCAAAGTCAACCTGCAGTTGGATCATTGCTTTTTCGACATCATTATCAGCAATGAGTATACAGGTATCATCTGCAAACTGGTACAAAGTGCAGTATTTCGCAGCATTACCAATATCGTTTACATAAGCCAGGAAGTGGAGTGGCCCGAGTACTGAACCTTGAGCCGTTCCCTCTGTTACGCGCTTAGTGTCACTTGTGTCGGTGTCAATTTTTACACAGTAAGACCGATTCTGAAGATAGCTTTGGCACCATTTTAAAAGAGGTCCTCGAATCCCACTATTATTTAGTTTTTCTATTAGTAGCTCATGGTTCAAAGTGTCAAAAGCGCGAGAGAAATCTATAAACAAGGCGAGAACGTGTTTTCTTTCGTTAAGATTGCTGTTTACTGTATCAGTGAAGTCAGAGAGCAAGGATGTAGTACTTTTGCCAGGTTGAAAACCAAACTGAGACCTGTTAATTATGCTGTTGGTTTTATAGAAAGCATGTATTTGCTGACAGACAAATTTTTCGATAATTTTATCTATGGATGATAATAGCGTTATCGGACGGTAGTTGGCGACGTCATCGTGCTTACCCTTTTTAAAGACAGGACGCACACATCCCTTTTTCAGAGCTGTAGGATAATTGCCCATTTTGATACTGGTGTTTATAAGATTGGCTACTGATGTGGCTAATTTTTCACCCACCCTTTTTATGTCTAGTATTCTAATATTATCTAATCCTGGTGCCTTGTTCGTGTTAAGCTTCCCTTTAATTTTTTGTACACTATCAGTGGTCGCTTTCTTAAAAAACATGCTAGTATCTGCGATGTTACAGTTAGAGTTTAACAATTTAGCTTTACAATTGGGCAAGATTTTTTTCACTGCAGTATCAAACTCGTCAGCAAACTTATTAGCTATGTCTTTGCTAGTTAGGTTACGAGATATAAACGCCTTAGCAATCGCTTGATCAATTGACTGTGACACTCTACCACAAATATTATTAATAATTTGCCATATTTTCCTAGAATTAGTGTAATTATTTTTTATTTCTTTCTGATAATATGAATTCCGACTAAATTCAATAACTTTTCTAGCTGTACTACGTAGTCTAATATACTCTAGTCTCAAAGTATGGTTGTTGACATCTTCTTCTGGCACTGGCTATGATGGCACTACAGTGCCATCTCCTATCGGAGGTTGGCTATCATTAGGGCTATTCGTACCCTGGAGACAGCAGCCCTAAATAGTGAGGTCGAGAAACCTCAGTCAGAAATGTTTTTGGAAAGCCTAAATGACACAGCGCGCCGCACAGTGTACGGCAATTTTTAATGTCCATGGCTATATAATATACAGGGTGAAATTGATATCATTGGCATCCTTTTAAACTAAGAGTCTACCCATCAAACTGAACAACTTTTACTATGGGAGTAAACCAATCGGAGAAAAAAAAAATCTGCTTCTGCATACATTTGTGTCGCGTAAGCATTGCAGCTTAGTAGGAACAGAAGATTTTTTTTTTGCTCCGATCGGTTTGCTCCCATAGTGAAAGTTGTTCAGTTTGATTGGTAGACTCTTAGTTTAAAAGGATGCCAATGATATCAATTTCACCCTGTATATTATAGTAATGAAATGTCAGTAACGGAAAACCAAGCTGCTATCTCGATTCCCTGGAATTCCTCTGTAGGTATTAAATTCGTACACAGGGTCATAATAAAATTATAGACAGTTGCATTAGGTAATTTAAAGGGTGAATGTGCTCATGGTACTGAACAACTTTTCCCCAGGAACCTACAGGAAATATTGTTACGAGCTACGGGTTCCGGGATTGGAGTGAAACGCTAAGTCCAATTTTACAGAGTTTATTTGGGTTAAACTTACAAACGGTCCACCTCGCAGAGGTTCCCCTAAACGGTTCACTTCACCGGGTCCTCCTCGCAGGGATTCCCCGTGCACCACTTACTGTCACTGTTCACAGTCCACTACGTCACTACTGTGACGACACGACACGCGTCACGGCTATGACGTCACGACGTACGACACTATGACGTCAAGACGTACGACACTATGACGTCACACACTACACTGACACTATGACGTCACGTACTACACCGACACTATGACGTCACGCACTACACTGACACTAGTCTACTCACTGTTCCACTCTTAGCACTTTTCTCTTCACTAGTACTTTTCCATTTTTACTTTTCTTCCTTTTGTTTCGCACTGTTCACTGTAAAACCAAATACTCCCTGTGACCGTGAACTCGCCGCTTTTTATACCCCGCAGAATCTTCGGGAATTCCCTTTTTCGATCTTCTTTTCTTTACTCGATTGTTTTCCTCCAGATAGTTCTAACCCCGCCTTCTTTTCTCGAAACCGATCGAAGACACGCCCACTTTTCTGGTTCTTTTCAAATATTCGTAATTTCGCCTCCTTTCTCGAAGTTCCTAGACACGTTCACCTTTTGTCCCTTTTTAAATATTCCTTCTCTCTCTTCCTTCTAGAACATTTCTAAAAACACAAAAATCTAGAAATATTTTTGGCGCGGATCGGATTCGAACCGTCACCCCCTAGCATGGGAGGCGGAACCTTAGACCGTAGGACCACGGCGATTGTTAATGAGCCGGCCGAATTTTCGAATGCCTTCTTTACGTTTGACGTTTGACAGCGGCCGTAACACTGCCCCTCCCTTAGTTCTGCTCGTCCCGAGCATCATTACTGCTGAAATATCGAGCCAACCGGTCAACGTGCACTAACTTCAACGGGCTCCCTGGCGGACGCCGGAATCTGTATTGGCCGACGTTCATCCTGGTCACTACCTCATATGGCCTTTTCCAACTTGATTGTAACTTCGGACGCTTCTCCTTCTTACGAGCAAACGGAATGCGCCTAAGCTGCTGATTGACTGGCGCTACGTCTCCTGTATTGTTCGCATGCTTCACCAGGTCTATTTTACCAATATGTGCGCCGTTCTTAGAGAGCGAGTTCTTCGCTATCACAGCCTGTGGCTTCGCCAGGTCCTTGCTGGAGTCTTCTACAACTTTCGATACGACATCCCCCTCAGCCTTCTGCTTCCTAGGAGGATTATCTCCACAGTGATCAACAACCTCCCCCTTCCCAATCGTCAGGTCCATATCTCCAACGTTAGGTATCAGGATCGGAGCAGAAGAAACTGGTCCAACTACTTTCCTCACCGGAATCCAACAAGTCCCAGCTTCAACCTTTTCCATCACAGCACAGCTCCCATCGTTACTCTTGGGCAAAACAACAGGTACCAAGTTCTGTGATCCAGGCTCGAGAACCATTCTTCTCACATGGTAGACCTTTTCCGATGATCCACCTTTCATCGGAACCTCCTCCGTATTACATCGTAGCACTCCGTTCTTCATGTCTATGTTGCACTGGTGATTTTGTAAGAAATCCAAGCCAATGATGCAATCGTCCACTATCTCAGCTACAATTACCTCATGTTTGAAAAGAGTCTCACCGATCGTAATCGAAACTCCCAACTCCCCCTTAACTGGTATGCGCTGGCCGGTCGCAGTCGTTAACTGTAGTTTGGTTCGCTGCAGAAGTCGTTTCTCCTGATAACTTTCCATTTCGCTTATCAGTCGAGCATTGACCACCGTCCTCGAAGCTCCGGTATCCACAGCTAGTTGACAGATTCTACCATTGACCTCTCCTTCAACTAGCAGACTATCTCCGTCCGATATTTGCCTGACTCTAATGATTGGGTTCGCAACATAGCCGGCCAACGTCCTCCAGTTCTCCTGCTGCTCATCAGTCGAGACCCCTATGTCCCGACGACCAGTACGCTTCGGGCAGGAACTGCGAATATGCCCCCGTTCACCACACTCGTAACACACATAACGACGGCCTGTGCGCCCCGGGCAGGAGCTGCGAATATGCCCTCGTTCACCACACTTGTAGCACACATAACGGCGGCCTGATCGGTTCGGACAGGAGCTACGAATATGCCCTTGTTCACCACACTTGTAGCATAAATAATTGTCAGTCCGATTTCTCGGCGCTGACGCTCCAGTCACCACAATCTCCCTGCGTCGACCGGAACGAGGATCCTGACGTACAGCTTCCACTTCCAATGCATGAGCAACAGCGTCCCTGAGTGTAACATGGTGCCCAAGTCGCACTGCAGCTCGCACCTCCGGGTCCCGTATCCCATCCGTAAAGGTCTGCAGGAGCATGTTATCGATGACTGCTGGTGACGACTGAAAAGCCTTCCGCACGAGCTTCTCCACTTCCACGGACCACTGTTGCAGACTCTCGTTAGCATGTTGGTTACGTTCCTTCAACCGCGCCCGATACACGTGTTCCATATGTCCATCGCCGAATCTAGCCTCCAGAGCTCCAAAAAGATTGTCGAACGACAGGTTTCCTCCAGCACCCACGGCTTCTAGTACTGTGAGAGCCTGTCCCTGGAGTGCTAATATCAACGCAGGCTCCGCCTCCTCCTTGCCCCAGCCATTAACTTTCATCGCTGTCAAAAACTGTAGCTTAAAGGCGGGCCATGACGTCAGTCCATCGTAAACCGGAGTCTTCACGCCTTTTGGTTGAATGGGTAAGTCAAAAACAGCAGCGACTCGGCTATGAGATTTGCTCTGTTCAATCTCTCGCCGGATTTTGGCAAACTCACCCTCCACGCGGTCAAACCTCCCTTCGAACTCGCCCTTCACACGATCCAACCTCCCTTCTACGGCTTCGACTCTTTCCACCGCCTGCTGCAAGCCCTTCGTAATATCTTTATGAAGCGCCTCCTGCATCGTGCGCATTTGTTCTTCCATCATGTGTGCCTGCTTCTCCTGACGGCGAGCCTGCTCTTCCTTTATTGCGCGCAGTTCGTGAACCTGTTCCTCTTTCAGTGCGCGCAGCTGTTCCTCCTGCCGGCGAGCCTGCTCCTCCTGCCGGCGAGCCTGCTCCTCCTGCTGGCGAGCCTGTTCCTCCTGGCGGCGAGCTGCCTGTTCCTCCTGACGGCGACCTTGTTCTTCCATCATGCATTGGATTTGATAGAGGAAATTTCCCGGGTTCCGCTCTGGAGTGCGCTGTACTTCACCCCCCTCAGGTCTTCTCTCCGGGGTTCGCTGCACCTCAGTTACAGGGGCCGCACCGTCGTGCCGCGCTTCCGACATGGCCCGGGTGGTGACTCCCTTTAACTCCTTTGGCACCAGCGGCATCTTCCTCCAATCCCACTTCTGACACCAAATGTTACGAGCTACGGGTTCCGGGATTGGAGTGAAACGCTAAGTCCAATTTTACAGAGTTTATTTGGGTTAAACTTACAAACGGTCCACCTCGCAGAGGTTCCCCTAAACGGTTCACTTCACCGTGTCCTCCTCGCAGGGATTCCCCGTGCACCACTTACTGTCACTGTTCACAGTCCACTACGTCACTACTGTGACGACACGACACGCGTCACGGCTATGACGTCACGACGTACGACACTATGACGTCAAGACGTACGACACTATGACGTCACACACTACACTGACACTATGACGTCACGTACTACACCGACACTATGACGTCACGCACTACACTGACACTAGTCTACTCACTGTTCCACTCTTAGCACTTTTCTCTTCACTAGTACTTTTCCATTTTTACTTTTCTTCCTTTTGTTTCGCACTGTTCACTGTAAAACCAAATACTCCCTGTGACCGTGAACTCGCCGCTTTTTATACCCCGCAGAATCTTCGGGAATTCCCTTTTTCGATCTTCTTTTCTTTACTCGATTGTTTTCCTCCAGATAGTTCTAACCCCGCCTTCTTTTCTCGAAACCGATCGAAGACACGCCCACTTTTCTGGTTCTTTTCAAATATTCGTAATTTCGCCTCCTTTCTCGAAGTTCCTAGACACGTTCACCTTTTGTCCCTTTTTAAATATTCCTTCTCTCTCTTCCTTCTAGAACATTTCTAAAAACACAAAAATCTAGAAATATTTTTGGCGCGGATCGGATTCGAACCGTCACCCCCTAGCATGGGAGGCGGAACCTTAGACCGTAGGACCACGGCGATTGTTAATGAGCCGGCCGAATTTTCGAATGCCTTCTTTACGTTTGACGTTTGACAGCGGCCGTAACAATATTAACAAAAAAGAAATTGGTCTTTCCATGCAATGCTACTGAATGCGATCGGATTCTCAACCCGGACATTCGAACCATTTTCGTTCCAATGTCAACTCTATTACAATGAAGTTCGGACCGAAACGGTCGCGATATATCGAAAATCAAAAATCCAGGTACTGGGCCAGCTCGATCGATCGAACGCTTGTATGAAAAGTTGATTTTTTTTCGCGATTCGCCCTTTTTTGCATTCGGGAAATTTGTTCAGTAACTTACACCCTGTCTTATGAAATTAGTAGTATAATTTTTATCAAAAAATCTTTAATGTGTGAAAAGCGAGCCTTGCTTCAACTGTACGCTTAAAAACATAGTAGTTATAGTGAGTTTCTGACCACCCCGAAAGTGATTATGGTCGTGTGTACTTTCTTAAAGGATAAAATGGATTTCACTGACAAAATGTAGAGCCCATTTAAGATAAAACAATTTAAAAAAAGTTGTGTGTTATGAAGGAGAAATTAATGAGGTTTTATTTAAAAATAACAAGCCTTAAATTATCTTAACATTGTTATGATTTAATTATATTCGGTAGAGTAGGGTTCACTTTTGGTTATAAAACTAGGTATTCTGTACGAATTAATCGAAGGCTGTTTAGAGACATTTATTTCAAGTAACAATTTGACAAAGACAAATTTTTTTAAAGATTAATTCGACAAAATATCCTAAAACTTGATAACTTGACAAAGTGCCTCCGTGGTCTAATGGTTAAGTAAGAGCATTGGACTCTGACTCGGAGGTCGTGGGTTCGATTCCTACGGGGGACACCTAGTGAAATGTCATGACGATGGCTGGTCCCGGCTACTATCTCTGGTATTAGTAGTCGTTACATAAAAACCACGTCAGAGGCTGTAAGGCGCTCTGAAAAACTCTGACACCAGGGCTTGCTGCTCACACGAAAAGAAGGATTGACAAAGTATCTAGAATTTCATATTCCTAATATTGTCTAACAGATTACAGAGTCTAAACTTATGCTGGACAGCCAACATGAGCGAGTAGTCATGTTTTATAGACAAGTGCATACAATACATGTCTAAAGCCTCGCTACACAAAACGTAGTTCATTCATAAACTTCATGACCTAAATGAACAGAAACTTTGCTACAACCAACTTATAAAGCATGCAGTTGTATCAAGGCAACTATATACTATTACCTATTCTGTGATCAAGGCTCACTTTTTGTTTATAACCTCCTTTTTGAAGTGAAAACTTCTTTACATTCACTTTTCGGGATGAGTAAAAAAACCGGCCAAGTACGAGTCGGGACTCGGGCAATTAGTGTTCCGTACTACCAGTTGTTTAACATGGGTCATTGAGGAAACCACAATAAATTGACACTTACTTAGTATGTGGTCACATGGTAACTGAAGATCATTTTACACTGATCGCAATGGTGTTAGTTTTTTGGGTATAGAAAAAAAACTATCCAAGTTAGAGCCACCCTGATAATTTTCCCGCTATCTACACGTTATTTCTGATGTTCATGATTTTTTTCAGATCTTATACGGCTATAGTTTTTTGAAATAGAGGTGGGGACAGCAATTTCTCGGATTGAATTGAAAATTTTGTTAAACAACGTTTTTATAAAATATTTGAAAAGTATATTTTTAGACTCGTATTTTTATAAGCTTTCAATTGATACCCCACACCATAGGGAAGAAAAAAAAAGGTTTTTAGTTGCCCTTTCTTACTCCCGAAATTGCCCCCCAATATAAAAATTTAGCTTTTTTTACTTCATTTATGACATTGGACCACCAATTGCTATATCTGTACCGAGTTTCAACTTCCTGTGTCTTACGGTCTCTGAGAAAAATGCCTGTGACAGACGGACGGACAGACACCGAGCTGATTCTATAAGTGTTCCGTTTTTCCAATTTTGGTACGGAACATTAAAAATGTTAAACTCGCGTCAGGACCGTGACGTCACGTGACAATTCGTAAGACGTAAGAGGGAGGTTACACAGTCAGTATTTCATCAGTCTGGTCATGTATATTTGATTTGAAGGGAAACTGACTCGAGATTGACCCGACTGACATTGTGCTTCAGTATATCAGTTTCCCTTCAAATCAAATAAACATGACCAGACTGATGGACAAGAATGACGAAATACTGAAGGTGTAACCTCCCTCTAAGATCTCTTAGTTTTCACTTCTGCCGGCACTCCCGCAACCCGTTGTTTTTTTAAATCGGCTATAAAGTGCAGTGTTACTTAATACTTAATGTAACGTACACTTAAAATCTAAGCACCCAACCCTTTTAGACTTAAATATTAATCTACCCTTCCCCAATAAGGAAGCCCTTGTGAGCAACAGGTCAAGATCATGCCGCTCCCGGATCTGACCCAGTTCTGGGTCATGATCAACAGGGTACACCCGGGTTCTGCGCGCGCAACAACGTTCTATTTTTGAAACGACATTGAAATTCTGCTATTCTGCACAGGATGTTGATAAATGAGGCCGTTATCTTTGACTCACAAATTAAATCGACAAAGAGATGGAATTTTTGAAGTTTGAGCTCACTAAATATATATTTTTTGTTTAAAATTTTTTTCTTTTGAGTTTATTGATCAAAGTGCACAGAATTACCTGAAATACTGTAGTTTTGTTTTGTTTTTCAATTTTGCGAGGAAATTTTATGGCCTTTTCATACATTTTTCATGTAATAAAACATACAGCGACAGTTTTCATGCCATAGTAACAAACGGTCAAGTTCTAACATTGTTTTTGTTGGACCAAAAATGTATTGAAACACGGATGATCTCTTTTAGTAAAGTCTAGTATAATGCATAGCTGAAATACTGACACATATTTTTCTCTGCATTCAATCAAAATCAAATTACATTCAATCATAATTATATCATATGGGGAAAACTTATTTCGTTATTTCGCGAATCGTGATCGGATCTACACAATGTAGTGCTCGTGACATTGCTAGCGCAAGCTTTTTGTTTTTTCGATAATGTTATAATTATCAATGATAATTATAACTTTGAACCCGCTCATTTCCATTCATGAGCCATAGATAACGGCCCATATTGATAAATGATGAGTATGTTTTTAATGACGGAAATGATTAACACCAGTTGTTTTTGTACAATCAGAATGTTTGGTTGTCGGTAGTTAATATTGTGAATTTGTTGGATTTCAAATAGATTTTATTTGCGGGACACGTAAGTGCTAATTATAATATATAGTTTATTAATTGGTTCCGTTCGTAAATAATGAGGGTTGGGAGATATAATGTGATTCGTTCGTTTATTATTTTCTATTATGGCCAAAATTACGCAGTTTGTAAAATAAAATGCGCTACATATCGAGCAGGATGCTTCAGACCATCAAACTGAACGTCTTTCACTATGGTATGGAGCCAACATCGAAATCGTGACAAAAATATCTGCTGTTCCAAAGAAAATATCAATAAATAAACAAGAAATAAAAAAATAAAACTTTTTATTAAGGACAACAGAGATCCAATGTGTCAGTAGCAACAAGACTTATGAAAACTATGGTTAGTAAACAATTACAAAAAAGGGAACTTGTAATTTGGGACATATTGTGTCGCAGCAATGGAGGTTACTATCAACAATGGCCTTCAGGATGCTATTTCTACTACTCCGGACCCGGCGCAACAGAGATGCTGCCTTTTTGCGAATAATGGCCTGAGTGCAGTCCACCTGTGCTTTAGCAAACATCTCTGAGGCTCCACAAATCGGGGCAGTCCCAACAGCATCCTGAATCCATTATGGTATTGAACTCGCAGAGCGCTGTACGATTTTTGAGTATATCTGTTCCATAGGCTGCTCGTGTAAAAAGATGTACAAAAAGCTTGAAAAAGTGTTATTTTTACCGATAGCTGCTTGGTCAACATGTAAGAAACTGCTGCTTTTTTCATGATTTCAAAGTTGTTCCTGTGTCAAAAGATGTTCAGTTTGATGGTCCGAAGCACCTTAAGTGTTTTACACGAGTAAATTAAGTATACATGTAGCGCATTTAAGTTTACACCCCGTATTCAGATGTAAGATTTCAAAATTACAATATCTTAGCAAACTTTATAGCTTCTTCAATATTTATATTCGTTTATAATCCTTTATATACAGGGTGTAAGTGACAGCCTAGCAAATACTGAAACGGTGAACTCAGACCATCAAACTAAACAACTTTCACTATGGAGCCTACCTCAGGAAACGCGAAAAAAAATCTGCAGCTGTCCTATACATTTTAGTCGGGTAGGTACAGCAGTTTTGTATTGGACAGCAGATTATTTTTCGTGTTTCCTGAGGTAGGCTGCATAGTGAAAGTTGTTCAGTTTGATGGTCTGAGTTTACCGTTTCAGTATTTGCTAGGCTGTCACTTCAATTGTACTATTTATGTAAGTTCAATTCTGCTCTAATCAAAACTTAGATAATAGCAATCTCTTTTTTTTAAATCAAGTCTTATGTTTCTATTATTCACCGTTTAGCAGTTACAAGCGTTTATAGACAAAAACGGAGGCTACTTTGGCTTGTTTTTCTATCGAGAAAATTTGTCTTAATCGTGTTTTAGCTCTAATCAAAACTTCAATTATATGTTCAATTTACACATATCCGCAAATCATACTCCTACTGTTAGTACTTCATGATATATGGAGCTTTGAAGAATCCTATTTTTTTTACATATCCCCTTAATATTTTTCAAGAACATTTCGAATTCGCATGTTTTCTCGACTATCGACAAACTTGAAAACTGACGTAACGTCTCCGATTAATATGATAACCCGAAATGTTTTTGCGAATTATTTCAAAAAGTGTATCAAGATTTATTAGGGTTCCGTACCCAAAGGGTGAAAACGGGACCCTATTACTAAGCTTACGTCGTCCGTCCGTCCGTCCGTCCGTCCGTCCGTCCGTCCGTCCGTCTGTCCTACTTATTAAGGGGTGGAACTTTTGAACCGTAACAGCTAGACAGTTGAAATTTTCTCAGATTATGCGCTATTACGGCGGATTTGTTGACAAATAATAAAAATGTCAAAAAATTAAAAATTAAGGGGGGTTCTCAGCAAGAAACGTTTTTTCTATTGTTAAAACCGTAATACATACAAGCATCAAACTTAGTGTGATTATAAAGCAAACTCTACAGAATAACAAAAAATACTAAAAACCGGCCAAATGTGAGTCGGTCTCGCGCTAAAGGTCCGGAACAAAAAAAAAACTTTTTTCTAACTTAATATTGTTGTGTTCTGTGGTGGTGTGGTACGGAACCCTCGGTGCGCGAGTAGCCCGACTCGCACTTGACCGGTTTTTAACATAACACGTGTCTTCCTCTTCTAAACCAATCATAAGAGGTAAATAGAAGCATAAGAGTAATAAAAGTTTGGAGGTCACAGGTGAAATTATTTATCAGGAATACTTTTCCGGGTCATGGCTACTTTGTCCCAGTTGCCTTTGATGTTCCACTGTTTTACGGGATCCGGGTCACAATTGTATAAGGTACTGGTATTACTTTTGTTTTGTAGTGGAGAATACTACATTATTCAGGCGTATTCTGTTAAATTGATATTGGTATCTCCTGGTAAAAACTGATTACATTTTGAACTAACTTTTGCAGGTGACTTCATCTGCGTTTACATTAAAAAATAATTATATTAAATATAATTACATAATAAATAACAAATTTTGTCAATCCAGAACATATGCTAACGGTATGCTACTGTTCAATCCAAATATCATATTTACCATCGAGTTACAAACATCCAAAGATCGTCACAAACTTTATCATTTAGCTTATTAAAAATATCAATATTTCATTAATAGTGCCAAACGTATAACTATAGTAATATGTGGCCAAAGCGTGACGGGTAGTGAGTCATTTTTTACTTTTAATCCACAGTGGACACAAAACACGCCTCGAAATTTAAGCGTACAGATTTCCTCATGATATTTTCCTTCACCGAAAAGCCAGCAATGTTACAGACCCTACAGTATTATTAGTTCCTAAAAAATAATGTTAGTTTTAATGAAAATAATAAGGGCTTTTCCAGCAATTTTCCTCAATCGCTAGATTGTGCCACAGGGCTGTGCCAACATAAATTAAATTTTCAAAATATTTTTCCCTAAAATACAGTTACAGTATAAGAAAGAGTATCTATTACTAGATACAGTACGGACACTTTTTCCTCCCACCAACTTTTTACCTCACCCCCTCTATCGCCCTCTGGTTACCACGCTCTGGTTCTACGAAGAAGACTTAAGGTTCAATTTCTTTGGTTTCGCATGTGCTGACGTCATCTGGTCAATTTAAAATTTTTGTATGCAGTGTCCAGGCTGTGTTAGTGGTCTCCAATTCAATTCAATATTTATTATCATGGCTCAATCACGTGAACAATGATTCTGCAAATATCAAGATAAGAGCAGTGCCGTGGGTAATACAAAAGGGCTTTAATAACGTAAAAACATTTTAGTCGAATCGGTACTGCAGTTTTGTATGGGACAGGTGACTTTTTTTATTTTTTCTCGATGTTGGCTCCATAGTGAAAGTTGTTCAGTTTGATGGTCTGAAGCACCCCCTTAAGTATTACTAGGGTGTATTGTTACACCCTGTATAAGTAGTCAAAGGTTTTGTCGTAACTATTAAATAACCTGTGGTTTTGGCAGGTACTCGTGCCAATTCATTTCTATGGAGTAATGAACAATCCTATCTTCTAAATTATTAGAGATGTAAATTAACGCTCATTCAATTTGAATTAACGTATCACGATGTACGCACATTTATTTATGTTTTTACATGTAAATGCTTTCCATCAATTCCATTTTCCGTCTCATTGAATTTTTTCAATATTACCATACAAGGTCCTCCCGATGTGACCTTGTGAGTGCGTCGACGTATCTTTGAAAAATGTCTATTAATATTTCACAAAGGACTCTCGGTCAATAAAGTTGACGTTGATGCATATTTATAAAAAAATCGTGTCGTTTTTGTGAATATCATTATACAAGTATGTTCAATGTATTTGCATTTTTTGAAAATGGAACTGAACAGAATGTATTTAGGTGCATAAATAATTGCACAGTCATTGGTTGTTAGTTAGCAATGTATATAGGGTGTAACAAAATACTCTGGTAATATTAAAGGTGTGGTTTAAACCATCAAACTGAACAACTTTCACTAGGTATCGAATCAGAATCGATAAATATAAAAAAAAATCTGCTGTTTTATACAAAACTGCAGTAAATATTCGAAAAAAAATTATGGGACATCAGTTTTTTTTTGGTTTTGTCTCGTCAGTGAAAGTTGTTCCGTTTGATGATCTGAATCTAAACCACCACCTTTAAACATTACTAGGCTGCTTGGTAAATTAAGATTACAACATTTTACTTTTCTGAAATTCAAATTACCAATTGGGGATGATTTTCCCAGAAGGGGATAATTAAATTGTTCAAATAAATTTATACATACATTTTTTGCGGATCTGCGTCTGAATTTAATTTAAAACGACAATCTGTTTTGCACAGTCGCGTACGTTCATGAGCGTGTATGTGTTTGAAGGACCTTGCTGTCTTTTGTTGCTTTTGTTTACTGTTCCAAAGAAAACAACACACTGCAGAAACTACGAGTTACGCTTGTAATTATAATACTCTGTGCTACGAGTAATGTAGGTATGCACGGCGACACATCAAACAAGCATCAAGCTATATAGAACCAAAATAAGCTGGCCGCGCGTAGGTCGAGTAACGTATAACCATAGCGTCGCTTAGTGGCCGCGTTGGGTGTATGCCCGCGTGGCGTGCGGGGTACGGCGGGGGACGGGCGTACCCTAACTCAATTCGATGTTACGGTACGCGCGCAGGCAGCGTGGGCCGGGACGCACTCCTCCCGGCCCCCGCATGCCCCGAACGATTGGCTTGCCGCGACCGCTGAGCTTCACTACTATTAGTTCTTTACACTATGGTGTAACGTCGCGCGGCTAGGGCCCTGTTTGATAAACGCGACAAGTGACAATTGACAATGACAATTCAGAATACATTGCTGAGAATGCTAGGACACATGAAGCACTGCAAGATTAGCGTCATTAGTAACCAGCAATGCCAGATTGATGTGTCGCCGTGTGTACTTCAGTCACATATACACGGCACGTGAAAACTGCTTTTTAAAAACATCCTTGAGAACTTGAATATAAAATCCTGTCAATTTGAACAAAATCATCGGTCTCAGACCCTTTCCGATGATTCCTATCCTTTAACTATTGATATCACTTTCAGCCTTGTCTGAATTTTCACTTATGAAAACCCCTTGAAACAGACAATTGACATCCTAATGTTGTACGCGTAAGAGTTCTGTTACGGGACTTTTTATAGTGAAATGAACTGTTTGACTTTCCCGTCCACACGTCTCCTAAATACCTTTCATGTGCCGCTCATTCATTCGTTCTACGTGACCGAATTGAATGATAATGGTATAGGTATTCTAGACACAAAGCCTGGCTGCGAAGCTTTCTTTTCGTTGTCAGGGTAAAATTGTCATTTCTCTGGTGATTGAAATGTAGATAAACACCTTTTTGTCCACTGACATATTATTATACTCTAGTTCACAACGATTACCCTCATACACCTCAACTGATGATCAGCGCAACACAAATGATCAGCGCTGGTCACAATGTTACATAACGACCCTTGCTTTCAATAGCGTAACCACAAATAATCAATCACGTCTATCTCCTATAACATATTCTAAGTTGATACTTATCAACTTAGAATCTTATCTATTTATATGCAAGTATCATCTTAAAATTGTGGCTCCATCTTGATTTTGCCAATACCCAATAAATACTTGCATATGAATATATTTTATAGAAGTTAAGCTTCTTATAGCGAACGCGCGGCCGGCAAAAATCGTAATCCATTGGTATAAGTAAAGATTTAAAAAAATAAACAAACAAAAAACAAACATACAGAAATAAACATTCAAAAAGTAAAAAAAAATTCTGACACTGACTATAAGTGATTTGGGGACATTACCTACTTGTGAAGTCGCGTTACTTTTAATGGAAGCATCGCCATCGGTACAATTTCCACCGGGGAATTGTAGGTGATTTGAGGACACAACATTTTTCAAGCCAGGTTGCATTTAATCACTTTAAAGGTGATTGGGGGATACCAAAAACTTAAATGACAGTTGAGTCGACTTTAGACACCTGGTGGGTGATCAGGAGAACACATATGCGTCGCCCATGATCACCCGGGTGATATCACCCAGGTGATTAAAGTGGAATAAACCGCTGAAATATCTATTCATTTCCCGTTTTATCAGTTCCCATGTCATTGACCTTATTGAACGTCCTCCACACGTACCGGCAAAAAGCGGGAGCAAGCGAGTGAGCCTAAACAACGCAGACCAATGCGAATTGATACTATCCTATTATTTACGACTCGTTGAATTTGATATTTTACAGACGGCTTCTCGACCCGCGTGGCGGGCGGTTATTGGCTACAAATCCTTTTTCAGCCAGGTACTAGCACAAAATTGAACTAAAACCTACGTTTTCCTTCAAACCTGTTCTTCAAACCAGCATTAAACATTGTCCTGATTTCCTTAACAATAAGTTTGGAGGGCTTCTACAATAATTTTCTAACAGACATTGATAAATGTCCTTTCCAAACCGTTGGTTCTTAACAATGACTTAGCAAAACCAGAGGGCCGATGAAGCGAATCTGGGTCTCTATTATTAATGTTCATTTTCGTAAGATTATGTGAAATCGGGACAGACAGACGTTGGGAAGATGAATTTTGTACTTAAGTTATTGTGGCGGCTTTTTTGTCGAATGATGACAAAGAAATATTATGAACATTTTTTTAAAATGTCTTTACACAAGGCAACAAAACACCCTAGTTATATTTAAAGAGGTTGTTTAGTTTAGACCATCAAACTGAACAACTTTCACTACGGAGATCAAGTAGAAAAAAGAAATGAGCAGTTACATATATATTTGAGTCGAGTACCTACCTGGAGGTTCTGCAGTATTGAAGCTGATTTTGATTATAGCCTTGCACTAGAAACACTCGGGACTTTATCTCATAGTCACCTCGTACGACAACTGCATGGAAAGAAAAAGGGTTAGTCCATTTCGCACATTTGTAGTTAAAAAAAATCGGTAGCTGAAGTCGACATCGAGATTTAGAAAGTAATATTTTGTTAAGGTTTTTTTTACTAATTTCATAAGTTTTTAATTATTGTTTATTCTAGTCTATTAAACATAAAGGTAACGAATAACTCTAACTCTGTCACAACCTTAATAATAATAAACATTCATTTTTAAGTCCTCTCTTAGTTCGTCCTCAGTCTACTTTTAAATCTACGTGATTATCCAAATACATCTTAATTTTTACCCGACTGCGTTACAAATTGTACTTCTAAAAGGTAAGAAAAAAAGTCTGTTAATTTGATACTTAAATCTTTGCTTTAAAATTCACTTTGCGTTAACGAGCCTGGCGGTTTAGTAAATGGTGCTTATGGTAATTTTGTTTTAGCCGAAATACGGCAATAAGGTGCGAAGTTAAGTAATTTGGCGGTCTTTGAACTTAGAGCGGTGGTTTTTTGTGAAGTCTAGCCGATGCATGGTAGGTATAATTTATTTAACTTATGGTCATGGAAACGAATGCGTCAAAACAATGTTCTATGCGATAATTATTGAACCCAATGTCGGTCGCAGAGAGCCAAGTTTACAAGCTGCATAAAATTGAACTTTGCAGAAATTATTGGGGAAGAAAATATGGAATACTAGCTACTGCCCGCGATTATGTCTGCGTGGATCTTAAAAAGTATCCTATGTATTAAGTCAGAACATATTCTAACTGTTTGCCATATTTCATCCAAATCTGTTCAGCCGTTTATGCGTGATTGAGCCACAAACATCGTCATCAACTTTCACATTTATTAATAACTAGCTGATGCCCGCGATTTCGTCTGCGTTACCCGGATAAAAAGTACCCTATGTGTTAATCCAGGCCATGGTCTATCTGTATGCCAAATTTCATCAAAATCCGTTCAGCATTTTTGCGTGACAGCGGAACAAACATCCATCCATCCATCCATCATCAATCCATACTTACAAACTTTCGCGTTTATAATATTATATAATATAATATGCCTAATCGCATTCTTGGCCTCCGCTCATGGAACAGTGGATCTTGTCACTCGCATTTTATCCATCGATGGTGACAACTTCCACGTTCCCCTCGTACCGGAGGCCCTCGCAGCTTGGTCGACCCAGTTCCCAAGTGTTGAGTGGCCCGACAACCCAAAAGTACAGAGAAACTGGGACGACATAAGTTCTAAACAGATGATCGCAATCCTGATGAACGCTGCCTCAGGAAGCGATGTGGCCCGCCTCAATGCTGCTTGCAAAGCCGAGTCAGGAGCTTGGCTACATTCGCTTCCCTCATCACAGCTAGGTACGTTGCTAGACAACGACTCTGTTAGGATAGCTGCAGCTCTCCGACTCGGTTGCAAAGTATGCGAACCACACCGTTGCATATGTGGCGCAGTAGTGGAAGCAAACGGGCATCATGGCCTTAGTTGCTTCAAGTGCACCGGGAGACGCCCCCGTCATCACACCATTAACGACATAATTCGCCGCGCCTTGGTCTCTGCTGATGTTCCCTGTCGGACGGAACCTCCCGGCCTGAGTCGCAACGACGGTAAAAGACCTGATGGCCTTACGTTGGTTCCATGGAAGAGAGGCCGTAGCCTGTTGTGGGATGCAACGTGCGTCAGCACATTCGCACCCTCTCACTTGAGCCACACCATACGCGCTGCCGGCTCAGCGGCCGAGAACGCAGCCAGGCTGAAGCACGACAGGAACTCTAACCTGGAACCAACGTACTACTTCATACCGGTCGCTGTCGAGACGGCTGGGCCGTGGGGTTCTGAGGCGAAAGAATTCATCAGGGATCTAGGGCGACGCCTAAAAGAAAAAGGCTGCGACCCTCGTTCCGGCTCGTTTCTGGTACAAAGAATATCGTTGGCCATACAACGGGGCAACGCAGCCTCAATAATGGGCACGTTCCCGACGGGGGACACCTCCCAAGCCTAAATAGTTAGGTTAAGCATTTTATAAATTATTTTATTTACCATTGTTATGTAAATAGTTTTTTCCTTATATGTTTGCTTTTTTAGGTACTTAATTAGATTATAATTGTATATTTTATTTATATAGGTAATATATAATATAATATAATATAATATATAATATAGGAGGATGTATTTAGTCAGATGAGATGCATGTAAAATACATACACACATAAGTTAGAAAAGGAGTCACATTGTAGGTTTTGCCACAAGCAGTTGTCTTTAGCATAGTGTTAGTGCGGTTCGCGTTTGAGCTTGCCACGAGGCCCCGCAATCCTTTCTAAGCTGTGTTTTTGCTCAAAAACAATCTTTGAGATTGGATAGATACTCCCACAAACTACTTGACGCTTGTGGAAATATAGTGCTAATACACAAGCAAGAGTCCATTTATTTACAAAAAAATAAAAAAGTTGGAAAAATGTATATGGCATGTTGGCTGTGCGGGTCCGACCCCGGGCCTTTAAGATTTAAACCTCTGCGCAAAACGCCACCGATGCCCTCTCTGTCATAATTTAATTAACGATATTGTATGAAAATGTACTCGCTATTTTAATATTCCGTTTGCAACCGTCAAGGTTAAGTAAAGAACAATCTGTCTTGCGAAACGTTATAATACAATACGTGTCTCGCAAATTCTCTCGTAAAAAAAAAAAAAAAGTACTTAATTAGATGAGGAACAACCCTGACCTATTAAATTTCAAGGCTGTTGTAAAGAAGCAGGTGGTAACTCAAAATGTTAGGAATTTCAGACATTATTCAAGGGTGTTATATTCCGTGAAATTAGCTTTATTTCATGTATAATTTTGTACTCCTTTGCGTGGTAAATGCCAAGGTTTGAAAATAAATGATTATTTGCTTATTTCAGTTGTTTTATGAAACCACTAAGTTGCCAACTAAAGTAAAGAGTTAATTATTAAGTGCCAGTTTTTAAGTGGATGGCTGTGGTAGGAGAGGAAGGCCGCAGAAAGGATGGATGGTCCATGTGAGGGTTGATCCTATATTTAAGAAAGGAACGACTGACTAATGAGAGATGAATGGAAGACGATTATATCGTACACCGACCCTAAATAATGGGAAATGGGCAAGAGAATAATGATGATGATTTGATGAGGTTTTAAATTACTTTAATATTTGCAAGCAACAAACAGCACACTGTAGACTATACAGTAATTAGCCCAGTCATTTTACGGTTTGAGCCGAGACTAATTCATAATTGATATTTTCTTCGGTATTGTATTTAAGACCCAATTTGAGCCCATATTGTACACCCTGTATATCTCGTTCTAAAAAACTTGATGGTAAACGTTTTTCACATTTTTAGGGCTTTACCATTACGCATACTTCAAACGTGGTGTAAATAATCTTGTCTACTTAGAAGGCTTTGGAAATACATGAGTATTTTCTGATGAATACGTAATTTTTTATATTTCAATACCTATTTTATTGCTCAAAAATAATTGATATTATTAAATCTAATTGAAATGAGTGCATTTGTATTAATATTATTAAGTTGAAAGCCTCCTGGGAGACACAAATTTGATTTTGATTTTGATTTCTATGTTGCGTAGTGATTTTTTTTATATCTTTTTATATAGTCTTTTTGTCACTAAATGGTGCCGTTTACAGTTTAAAAGTCATAATTACTCCCCACCCCTCCTAACAAAATTCCGTAAAATGACTGGGCAAAATTTTCAAGGAGTGCAATATTTGCTGAGATTACGTACGAGTATAATCATTTATTTCTGACGATTAATTAATCAACATCATGATTAAAATTAAATTGAAGTGTCACTTCCCCGCTATTTTCGCGACAAGAGGCAGGCGACCCCGGTGCCGACAAAGAATGGCCTACTTGTTATTATGAAACTCATTCGAAGTTTTGATTCAATAAACTTTTGGAGGCTATTTTTCATTGATTCGTAATCAGTTTAAGGGACTTAAACACCTCAGTAAATTTGTACTATTAGAATAAAAAGGTGGAATTTGTTTGTTTTTTTTGAGCTACATGGAAAAACCAATGTTCCAATTTAAAACAAAGTAAAGGCAAAAGCACCTGCACGAGAGAAAATACAGCTACTCCTGGCGCTGTCAGGCTTACCAAGGCTACTTACATATAAGTGTAAATATAAATTAATTCTAATCTAAATAAAATAAAGCTGAAAATTCAGTGGACCTAATGGGCTTAGTTCAAAAGTACTTTAAATGAAACCGGAACAAACGTGCCTAGATTTGTGATATGAATATTAAATAAGAGTCGGTGTGTTTAAATTATTCAAAAGGTGAAATTTTTTTTGTAGGTACTATACAGGGTGTAAGTGACAGCCTAGCAAATACTGAAACGGTGAACTCAGGCCATCAAACTGAACAACTTTCACTATGGCGCCTACCTCAGGAAACGCGAAAAATAATCTGCTGTCCCATACATTTTAGTCGGGTAGGTTAGGTACAGCAGTTTTGGGATGGGATAGCTGATTTTTTTTCGC
This sequence comes from Agonopterix subpropinquella, assembly GCA_922987775.1. Classification (NCBI taxonomy): domain Eukaryota; kingdom Metazoa; phylum Arthropoda; class Insecta; order Lepidoptera; family Depressariidae; genus Agonopterix; species Agonopterix subpropinquella. Next base: position 14,617,133 of record OV277709.1, on the reverse strand, counting down.
GTTTCCTGAGGTAGGCTCCATAGTGAAAGTTGTTCAGTTTGATGGTCTAAGTTCACCGTTTCAGTATTTGCTAGGCTGTCATGTCACTTACACCCTTTATTAGTCATTTCGTACCCTACAAAAATATCAAAACGGCAATCGGTAATCTTTTTTGTAATTAAAAAGTCCCGGGGCTACAGATCTATACGGGTCGCTACTTAAAAATAAATTATACATTCATTGGAATAAAACATAAGTAAACATGCTACGCGCTACGCGTCCGCTACGAGCATTATTCAGGTTGCACGTTGCTACGCACTTACTACGAATATCGTAGTCTTTTTGTAACAGCTGTGTCACAATGTCACATGTGATTTGAATAGATTTACTCATAGTACCCGACTGCGGCAGGAGGAGGGTAATGTTTTTCAAGTGTATGTATGTATGTATGTAAACTTCTTTGTAGCCTAAACGGCTTGATGGATTTTAACATTATGGGGTGTCGTTAGATTCATTTTACAATGGTCAGCGAATCAAAAAGGAGAGAGACAATAAATACCTAATATTATAACGATATGGGTATCAAATGAATGCATGTAAATAGCTTAATTACATTACTTTTATGCAACGATTTTGAAAAAAAATCGTCTTGTGTAAGAAAAAATGTAACAGATTAGTAAATGAAAAATATGCTCAATACATATACAGGGTGTAACAAAACACTCCAATAATATTTAAAGGGTTGGTTCAGTTCAGACAATTTGAACAACTTTCACTATGGACCAAAAAAATCTGCTCTGTTTCATATAAAACTGCAGTACCGACTCGACTCAAATGTATGGGACAGCAGATTTTTATTTTTCTCGATTTTGACGCTATAGTGACAGTTGTTCAATTTGATAGTCTAAACCACTACTTTAAATGTTTAGTCCATACAGTCTATGGAGACCATAATGCTCATCATCATCACCATCGTATACCTATACGTCCTACTGCAGGGCACAGCCCTTCCCCCAGCGAGGGTACATGGACGTTAGTCCACAACGCGAGGCTAATGTGCGAATTGATGATGATAATTCTAATTTTTTTGTCCTATATAATATTTCACCTTTTAACTGTCTAAGACTTTTAAGTCACCTTTAAAAGGCAGACAAATAGATCTTGACGAGAGAAATATAAAAACCTTCCAATTACATCTACAAGACACTCCTATATTGTAAGAGGGTTCGGTAGTTTTAAAAACAAACTGGTCAACAATTAATTTTATTTTAAAATAAAAAAAGACATTCATGTTTTTTTAAAATTAAATTGTAAAAAAATACCGACATGTCATTGAAAGTGAAAGAGATCTTACCTCTGGAATAGATTTTTTTAATCTTTGTTACAACTACCAACTATCATTGTAAAGAGGGCTATCACAGTCCAGTAGTGGCGCCCTCATCATTTTAAAAAAGATTTCTCAATAAAGAAAGCCTAAATTAAAAAAGTGCTCAAAATTAGAACTACAAAAGCCTTCAAGCTATTTTCATAGAATACTTTTATAGGTTCTAAACATTCCACTTTTAGACAAATTTCGAATAAAAACAAAAGCGGCCTTTTTTTTTCTTTTTTCAAAATTTGTATGTTTAAAAAACCTATAAAAGTATTCTATGAAAATAGCTTGAAGGCTTTAGTAGTTTTGATGTTGACCACTTTTTTAATTTAGGCTTTCTTTATTGAGAAATCTTTTTTAACGTGATGAGGGCGCCACTGGACTGTGATAGCCCTCTTAAGCATCCAGTTGTGTTGTAAGCTCACCTTTTGATTACAAAAATGAAGGTTAGGGATACGTCGCCTGAGACATACGGACGAATGGACAAACTAAATTGCAAGAGATTTTCGCCATTTGGCTCATCATCATCATCATCTCAGCCGATGGACGACTCCAAATCATCGATTTTTGGATTTCTTGTCTGTCTGTTTGTTTGTTCGAGCATTGCGCAAAAACTACTGGAACTTGATGAAACTTTTTGTGTCTAAAAAGCTTATGATTAGAGTAAAAAACTGGTAGGTACAGTCAGCAGCAATAAGTTATATACACTTTAGTACTACGACGTAGAACAAAAGTGTATATAATTTATTTCTGCTGACTGTACTGTACTCATTACGATGTTTTGTACAAAAACTAGTTTATGCTATTTAGGTATAACAATTTTTTTCTTACGATTCAGTTGCATCTTTAAAAAGTATCATCATCATCATCATCTCAGCCGATGGACGTCCACTGCTGGACATAGGCCTCCCCCAAGGATCGCCATAACGACCGGTCCTGCGCTGCCCTCATCCAACGCTTTCCCGCCGCCTTCACCAGGTCGTCGGTCCACCGTGTGAGGGGCCTACCCACGCTGCGCCTTCCGGTACGCGGTCGCCACTCGAGAACTTTTCGGCCCCAACGGCCATCGGTTCTGCGAGCAATGTGCCCCGTCCACTGCCACTTAAGTTTAGCAACTCTTTGGGCTATGTCAGTTACCCTGGTTCTTCTGCGGATCTCTTCATTTCTGATTCGATCTCGCAGGGAAACTCCGAGCATAGCCCTCTCCATTGCCCTTTGGGTGACTTTCAGCCTTTTTATGAGGCCTTGAGTGAACGACCACGTCTCTGTTCCATATGTCATCACTGGCAACACACACTGATCGAAGACTTTCGTTTTAAGACACTGCGGTATTTGGGACGTGAAGATACTACGTAGCTTCCCGAGCGCTGCCCAGCCGAGTTGGATTCGACGGTTGATCTCTTTCTCGAAGTTGGACTTACCTAACTGAATAGTTTGTCCCAGGTAAACATAATGCCCAACTAGCAGAATGGTGATAAAAGAAAGTCTTATATCACAAACTAGTGATATTTAAGTCATATATAAGTAACGGTTGCGACTGCTGGTCATATATATGTGCTAAGTAGAGCTTTTTAGCTGTATAGTGATATATGACTGAATAGTTGCATTAACCTGTTACAGAAACGTTTATTCAGCCTTTTTATACAACGCATATAACAACGCTGTATATCGGTACTTACAACAGCTACACTAGAGCAAATGTGCTCTATATCAGCTTTTCATTACACTCATAAAAAGCAAAAATGTACTAATGCGGCTCTCAAATCACAGATATAGCACTTATGTTATAAAGGATACTATTGCAGCTGTTCGGTGATATAAATGTAGGCCGTTACAGCTGATTTACATCAAATATGCTTTATAAAGGCTTTTGTTAACACCAGCGCTAAATAACATCTAATTTGAACTTCATTAACACTGAACAGTTGTTAATACGCGTTATGCAAGACTCATATATCACCAGTTACATATTGGCTATCCTTATCGTTTATTTAGTGCAAAAACGCTGAATAAACGTGTCGCAAACACACCCATAGACAAACATTTAGCTCCATATACGTTTTTCTAGCATCTATTTTATCATTCGACAATTACGTTCGTAATTTCATTAAATTTCTGAGTTAAATTTAACGGAGAAATGGACTGTGAGGCTTGAAATAAGTTTAGGAAAAGTGGTGCATATAAACGGAGGAAAATACTGTTTTACTGTTGACTTAAGGAACCCTTAAATGTATCATGGTCACGAGCTGGTGATATATCGGTTCTATATCAGGAACCGGAACACTAACTAGTTTTATATTTGTGTCTTAATTTTGTTGCTGAAAATATCATTAATTTTATTTATTTAAAGACTGTAATTCCAAAGGGGGCATTAAAAAAACGGTGAAAATATACTAGTATTATATCAATAAAATTGCAAGCCCAAGTGAAATGGAACTATATAAGACGATACACTCTAATCACAAATTGCACAACACAATAAATGTCAATTGAATAACAAAATAAACTCATTAATACTTACGAATATATATTTTATGATTCCAATTTCAACACAAACACAACAAGATGCGACGAATTTAAAATTGTGATATAAAACATTCACAATCACTGATATATCATTAAACTGTTGTATATCAGTGTCGCTTGTGATACCTATATCACTTTATTGTGATATAAGTGGTTTAAAATTGCTGATATGTCACCATAAAGCTACAAGGGACACCGATATATCATAAATATATAACAGTTTAGTCATAAGCGGAGCTTAAATACAATCATTGTATCACTGAAACGTTCTAAACCAGGGGCCCTTTCCGCGTTGTAGAAACGTTTCTATCACACATATAGGACCAATCATGAACACTAATCAGCATCTTGGAAACGTTTCTGTGACTGATATACAGCTATGATTTGCTGCTTGGGTGGTCAACAACTTCGAGCGCAGAGTTTCCGATCATTACAGGAGTGGGCACAACATGGTCATTTGACATGATCTTCGTCTTGTCCATGTTCATTTTCAGACCAACTCGTTCGGAGGCTCTGCTGAGATCATCGAGCATTTGACTGAGCTCCTCCATAGTCTCCGCCATGATGACTATATCATCGGCAAACCGAAGGTGACTGATGTACTCGTCGTTTATGTTGATGCCTAGCCCTTTCCAGTCCAGAACCTTGAAAACATCTTCCAGTGCTGCGGTGAACAGTTTCGGAGATATAACGTCTCCCTGCCTCACGCCTCGCTGCAGTAGGATAGGTTTCGAGTTCTGGTCCTGTAGTCGGACTGACATAGTGGCGTTTTTGTACAAGCATTTCAGCACTTCGATGTACCGGTAGTCTACTTGGCATCGCTGAAGAGACTGCAGTACAGCCCAAGTCTCGATCGAATCAAAGGCTTTCTCGTAGTCCACGTACGCCAAGCAAAGGGGCAGGTTATACTCTTCAGTCTTCTGTATAACTTGCCGAAGCGTATGTATGTGGTAAAACTACAAAAGCCTTCAAGCTATTTTCATAGAATACTTTTATAGGTTCTAAACATTCCACTTTTAGACAAATTTCGAATAAAAACAAAAGCGGCCTTTTTTTTTCTTTTTTCAAAATTTGTATGTTTAAAAAACCTATAAAAGTATTCTATGAAAATAGCTTGAAGGCTTTAGTAGTTTTGATGTTGACCACTTTTTTAATTTAGGCTTTCTTTATTGAGAAATCTTTTTTAACGTGATGAGGGCGCCACTGGACTGTGATAGCCCTCTTAAGCATCCAGTTGTGTTGTAAGCTCACCTTTTGATTACAAAAATGAAGGTTAGGGATACGTCGCCTGAGACATACGGACGAATGGACAAACTAAATTGCAAGAGATTTTCGCCATTTGGCTACGTAACCTTAATTAAAATGAAATAAATTCCCAAAGAGAAAATGAATTTATCATACTTCTTTAATTTCGAGTTTAGTAAGCAAATGGTAATAAATAATTTTGTGAGTATTTCGAAAAACTTGTTGCCTAGGGCTTTTAGGAGTCCAAGAAAATCACACAATCAAGTACGGGCGTTAGTCCACCATGCGTGTCCAATGCGGATTGATAGACTTCACATAGGTACGCATCAGATTTTTTTTTATAGCATATCCAGGATTCCTCACGATGTTTTCCTTTACCGTTTGAGATTGACGTGCAAAATAATTTTCAATTAAAGTATTGAAATTCACGACCATAATATCTTTCAGGGTGGTCTAGAACTTTATTTCAAGTACAAACTATTCAATGGACCGTATCATTTCTACCCGTGGTCGTATGAGGCTACTAAGGGCTACAGTTTCTGTTGCAGTATTTTTGTGGACGAAAGCAACCTCGAAACCTTTCAATATACTAAAAGTGAGCCTTAATAACTTTTTAGGGTTCCGTACTCAAAGGGTTCCAACGGTACCTTAATGCCTTACGCTGTTCGTCCGTCCATCCGTCCTAACTTCAAGGGGTTGTATCTTTCGAACTGTAGTATGTAGCCGGTTGAAATTTTCACAGGATACGTGTCATTATATTGGATTTGATTTCTAATAATAAAAACAATTTAGGGGTGTCCCGTCCCCATACAAAAAACTATTTAGATTTTTGTTCTTGTTCTATCGTAAAAACGGTAAATACATACTAGCGTTAAACTTGGCGTGATTTTAGAGCTAACTTTACAGTATAATTACAAGCAATAAAATCTGGTCAAGTGTGTCAGGCTTGTGCCAAGGATCTCGGGAAAAACACAATTTCTTTTTTATATTGTTTGGTGGTACGGAACCCGCCGTGCGCAAGTCTGACTCGCACTTGGCAGGATTTTTTTAAACCCGTTTTATCCCACTGCTGGGCAAAGGTCCCCCCTAAACTCTTCATCTTCCGGTTTTATTATTTTCATAAAAATGAAAACCGGTAAAACGGGTAGATTCTGCGCGATCCCTCATGCCCGCTCCAATAAGCTGTTACAAAGGATTTATCGGACAGTTATTTACCGTAAACGTTTTATGTAACGGTTAAATTCTTTATTTTATAAAATACAATGCAGTTCGGTAGACAAGCCCAGTGGCTACGTAAAAAGATTTCGCTATTTTCATTGCATTAATGTGAGGCTTTCTGTCTACTCCAAAGTTGATTTAACATATTATCTATAATACCAATGAAAGTAGGTACTTACCAGAATCTAGGCCGGCCTTGTATTATGATGAATATACATTAAACTTATTAAATTAACATTAACTGATACAAACATCCATGCCTCGGCTCGGGTACAAAATATATTCATCAGTATTCAATACATCATACAAATATTTGCCCCATACGTGATTCAAACCCGTACCCAAACATACCAAAACGTGCAAACCATAAAGTCTATAATTGCAGACAAATACTACGCGGCCTTAAGCTATTCCAAATGACAAAAAAGCTCATAAAACAGAGTTCACGGTGCTCAGGTTGATTTATTGCGATTGCTCTGACAGTCATAAAACACTTTCATATATGTGTTTTAACGCCACACCCTACAACAATCCATTAAATTAGAACACTACGTAAGTTGACTGAGGTGTACTCTAGCCAGTACTCTAGCTGAATTTTTAGTGCTCCGTACAAAAATTGGCAAAACGGAACACTTATGGAACCTCGGTGTCTGTCCGTCTGTCTGTCACAGGCATTTTCCGGTCCGGTTTTATAAGCTATACCACGGAATATATGAGAGTAAAACAGAAGGTTCACTATCTAAGAACGCTCGCTTCAAGTACGGCTGACACGCACACATTGACTCTCTGTACGTGAATGTCACGCACACATAGACTTTCTGTGCGTGAATGTGCAAGGGATGTCAGTAAAGTGCGTTCCGATTCCGAACGAACGAATGTTCGGTCACGGCGCGATTTAGAAAAAAGAGTCGTGAAAAGAACACTACCCACGCTACACTTAACTAAACACAAATTTTGGTTCATCTGAGTCATCCGAATAATTCCTAACAATGAAAAATACGTAAAATTCGGGCCAAACAACCGATTGCGATGCAGTATTTTTAGCAATCTTCCGATTAAGATATTACTTTATTATGTTTGTACTTACATCCGACGATGTATAGGATACTAATTTAATTTTCAAACGGAAAAACATGTATCAAGGTCGTTCGGTGCGATACAATGAGCGCGTGACACTCGACTGAATTAGGCCGCGACGTCGCGGCGCGACCGCGTAGGTACGTTTTTATACCTACAATGCGGAGGCTATACTATCAAACAATCAATCAAATCAGCCTACATCAAGCTTCAACTGCCAGGCATGCCATAATGCTTCATTTTTATTGCGCCACTCCTCACGGTCCTGTGCCAATCTGATCCATGTCCGACCCGCAACCCTTACAATTTCGTCTGACCAACGCCTCGGTGGTCTACCCACGGACCTGCTTCCTTCTCTTGGCCACTATTCCGATATTGCCGTGGTCCACCAGCCGTCTTCCCTTCTAGCCATCTCCACTTCAACTTTGTAATCGACTTTCGAATGTCGTCGACCTGTCTTCATCATAGGCCTTTTATATCTTTTGCAGATGATTTAAAAAGTGTTTTTGGAGAAGCACTTTTTAGACCCCCTCCACAGCCTCTGCTACAGAACTGTACGCCGGCCAGTCTATGACAACGGGATTGTGGCAACATTATGCCTTTTGTCACGTTTGTCTACTTCTTAAAGTGCTTCAGACCATCAAACTGAACAACTTTTAAAATAGGTGAAAGTTTGTATGGGAATCTCGTAGCGATGCCGATTAAAGGGGGATTCCAGCTAGTTAGGTATTATAATATTGTTCATTTCTTTACTTTTTTTACTTTATTTTATCGTAAAATAACAGACCTTAACTTAACATTTTATGTACAACGTATAGCAGCGCCCGCGACTTACAATAAAGCCGAAATGGTAATCCAAAATCCCAAACTATGTGAAAATTCCATCCAAATCAGTTCAGTAGTTTTTACTTAGAGGAGTTATTAAGTGCTGGGTACACAAACAGACAAACACAAAAATTCTAAAAATGGTTTCAGTGCAATCCATTACGTTAAACCTTTACTTACATACAAGACTACAATGTGACGTTCTTGTTTTTTGGGAATGTAGTTTAATTGTTTAGAAATAAAAAAGTACGATTGAGGGCAGCACAATAGGCTCGGTGCCCCCTTAAGTTACGAACTGTCTAAGCATCTGAGTGGCTGTTAACAACAACAACAAGTATTTATCAAGTTAACAAGTTTATCTAGCTCAACAGAGTCTTATTAGCCGCCGAAATGATTCACACCTGCGTTCGAACCTAACTATCTTACATAAACTTTTTACCCGACTGCGCGACGCAAAGGAAGGGTAATGTGTTTATCGGCCTATTTATGTATGTATGTAAGTTTGTTCCTTTGTGGTACACTAGAGACAATACGTGTGGGCCGATTTTGATGATTATTACGACAATCGATTTGTCTTAATCTTGCGAGTGTCACTAAAGACATAACAGTAATCAAAATTCAATATGGCGAAAAAAATGAAAGTTGACGAATTATGTTGAGTGGGGTATCATTTAATAGGTATTTTAAAATCATCATTAGGTTTCTATTATCAATTTTTTTTTTGTAAATTGTAAGTGGATACTAAAATCTACATCGAAATACATCGTAAAAAAGGTTTGGAGGGTTGTTTCTCGTGGAATTTTTATGCCCATGTCCTTTCTCAGGGTTCAAGCTATCTCTATACCACATTTCATTAAAATCGGTTCAGCGGTTTAACTATGGAAATGTAACAGAGAAGCAGGTACCACTTTCACATTTATTAATAGTATAATTTGGATTCAAAAAACCTAAGAGTGTAAGGAAAAGTATCACTAACCTTTAAACCACATACTCTACCCATCAAACTGAACAACTTTTACTGTAGGAGTAAACTTGTCAGCGTAAAAAAAATCAGCTCTTAAATACTAAACTGCAGCGCCTACTCGACTCAAATGTATGAGAGAGCAGTTTTTTTTTCTGTCAAGTTTGCTCTTTTACTATGGGAGCAAATTGATGCCATAGTAAAAGTTGTTCAGTTTGATGGGTAGAGTATGTGGTTTAAAGGTTAATGATACTTTTCCTTACACCCTGTATAATAATATGTCTAAGAGAAAATAATAGGTATACATTAACGAAACTAATTACTTATTTATGTGTATGTGTATGTAAAGTGGCCAAAAATATACCTACTACTGGGAGTAGGTATATTTTTGGCCACTTTCAAAAGTGGAACAACACTAACATGAAAAGTTCATTCACCCTTAATAAGGCGAGTGGTAGGTAATGCTGCGTATAATTTTGTGGAGGCCTTCTGGATACAGTTTTTATAGCCGTTAAGGTGAATAGATGTCAGTTTCAGGGTGGGTGGATGAAACATTGGCTGGTAGAGGTGAGAACTGCCATTAGGGGTGATATAGGTACCTTAACGGTTTTCAGTTAATTGAATTCTTAGATTGATGATTGTTTTTTAGATGTTTATTGGACGTTTTGTTATGTATAGTGTACAGACTTAAATGTAGATAAGGGAATAATTTTGTACCATTCGAGTGTATACTTAAGAGATACCACCCACTGAATGATCTTGACCCTTTCAGAATCAGAACCACCTCACCTCTACTAAACCACTTCATTTCTGATCACCCCAAAAGAGATAACGTTCGTGAGTGTATGTATGTAATTATGTATATATTCATAACCTTGTAATAACATCGAAATGATCTTATTTCATTTTCATCTTATTTTTCGCTCGTGTATACTTCAATTTTCCGCTAAGACGAAGTAATTACATATTTACTGTCTAGAGGTGAGCCTATGTTATCATAACATTATATACCTACATAATACTAGTACCATATGATTTTAAGTAATCAAGCAAATTGGGAGAGTTTCATGTTATTGCGTATTAATATTTAGTTACGGTACGAGGAATTGTATAATACAACATACATTTGCGGTTTTGTTCGGAGTTATACTATGAAATCAGAATTGTATGAGGTATGAACACTCAATCATGAGGGTACGGGTTCGAATCCGCAAGGACGACATGCTATATTTCTACCAATAATTTTTTCTACCTTATGTACGTAAAACCGACTGCTCTGAAACGGTAAAGGAAAACATCGTGAGGATACCTGCAATTCGCTGAAGAAATTCGGAAGCGTATGTGAAGTCTACCAATCCTTATTAGGCACGCGTGAAGAACTAACGTCAGACCGTTTAGTTGTAAAACTTTCACTTTACATTGAAATAGTAGAATCGATTAGAGAAACCGTTTTGTACATGACGTATCGTATGAGTCTTGATTTAAACACGGAACCTCATGTATCCATAGGTACAATTATAGGTATTATGCAATGTGACACAAACGACGTCTATAGAAAAAATTCACGTGTCAATAATGGTGGTTGGTGGATTTGCTAACAAATAATAAATAAAACCGGTCAAGTGCGAGTCGGGCTACTGGCGCACCGAGGGTTCCGTACCACACCACCACAGAACACAACATTATTAACTCGGAAAAAAACTTTTTTTGTCCGGGACCTTTAGCGCTAGACCGACTCACACGTGGCCGGTTTTTAGTATTTGTTGTTAGTCTGTAGAGTTTGCTCTATAATCAAACTAAGTTTGACGCTTGTATGTATTACCGTTTTTACGATAGAGCGTGAAGAAAAAACGTTGATAAAAACCAGTTTCTTGTTGAGAACCCCCCTTGATTTTTAACTTTTTGATATTTTTATTATTTGTTAACAAATCCGCCGTAATAACGCATAATCTGAGAAAATTTCAACCATCTAGCTATTACGGTTCAAAAGTTACAGCCCTAAATAGCTAGGACAGACGGACGGACGGACAGACGGACAGACGGACGGACGGACGGACGGGCAACGTAGGCTTCGTAATAGGGTCCCGTTTTCACCCATTGGGTACGGAACCCTAAAAAGTAAGTACAAAACGCTTATTTTAGAAGCACATTTCCCGAATGATTGATTTCGCGAGTATTTGTTTCCTTGACTTTCATTAGCCACATTTCACAGCCCTAAATAGTTAGGACAGACGGACGGACGGACGGACAGACGGACAGACGGGCGGACGGACGGACGGACGGACAAAGTAGGCTTAGTAATAGGGTCCCGTTTTCAACCTTTGGGTACGGAACCCTAAAAACAAAAAATAAATAGAAGATAAGGTTTTTTTTAAATGAATGATTCTGTTTATTCTTTTGTTTTTTGCTCTTCTTCTTCTTCTTATCATGTGGGCAGTGCCCTGGTGTCAGAGTTTTTTGCTCTATAAAAGTGTCGACTTGCTGTGATTATAGTGCAAACCACAAAGAACCGAAACAATTTCCTACACGCTACGGTGCAAACTATAAAGTAATAACTGGCCAAGTGCGTGTCGGACCACGCGCAGGATAGGGTTCCATAGCTGCCCGTCACAATATAATATGGACTTAGAAGGAGGCTTTTTGTTTTATACTACCGGTTAATCGGCTAATAAAGTCTAAATAGTACATTTTATAAGTTGATCGACTCGTAAACTTGCAAAGTGTACTTAGCGGTGATAGTTTTTCTTTTAATTTCGTTATATTTACTACTGCCATGAATTTTTTGGGGGTGGGAGACACTTGACTCTAACAACATTTTTTCATTTCAAAGCTTAATATTTCGCTAACGGATCCCTAAATCGAAAAATGGTTTTCCCACACCCATAATATTTTTAAATTACCTATTCAACGATATGATATCACACCATGGGGTAAACGAGAAAAAAAATTCCATTCCCACTTCACGTGTAGGGGAGGTATCCTAAAAAAAAATGTTTTTCAAGATTTTATTTAACTTTTTTGTCAGCGTGATTAATATGTATATCATATATCATTACAGCTTTCTAGTACTAAGCGTCTCTGAGCTAAGCCGCGGACAGACGGATGGACATGGCGAAACTATAAGGGCTCCTTGTTGACTTCGGAACCCTAAAAACCTGCCGAATGCGAGTCGGAATCGCAAAAAGGATCGCTGAAAAAACACATGTAAATACGGAAACCTCGGTGCGAGAGTCCGACTCGAACTCGTTCTTAGATCTTGAACCCTAGGCACAGCTGTTCAGATGTCCTCTCAATTCGTTTATTAGAGTTCCCACCGGAATTTTAACGGGCTAGATTTATTAGAGAAGTCACATTTTGGCTCTTTGACTGTAGTGAATTATTAGTCTGGGAAGTTTTACTCAAAATATGGAATAATTGTTCCAGACTATTAAAGTTGAATACCAAATAAAAAGCAAATGGCATTAATTACCAGCGGTCCCCGACGCATTAATCGATCTTAATATCTTAAAGAGATTTTTATAAACAAACACCTGCAAACAATTGATTTCCATACAATCTTCTAAGGTTATAATAAAAATGTTAACTTGACGTGGATGTACATATGGAAGATATTTGCAAAAAATACTCATTGGGGCGTGATACAGTAATAATGGAAAGCATTGAATCATTTTTAGAATCTTTGTCTGTTTGACTGTTTGTTTCCGCACGCTCCACTTAAAAACGACAAGAATAAAAAAAAAACTCCTCGATATATTGCTATATACCTAATAATACGGAGGTATAATTATTCTATGATGATTCTTGTTTGAAACGCTTACTACAAAATTATTTTATATTTGATTCGCAGATTTTGCCTGGCAACCAAGCAGTAATGAGATTATCTTGGTCTCATCTATTTCTATTACGCGACAAAATTGACGAAACTTTAAATTGATGATTATGAACAAGAACAAAACAAAACACAGTATAAACAATCAATATAATAGGTTCATTGAAAAGTTATATTTTAGTTTTAGGATGTTTAAGTTTTACTGTGACATTTTCTTTATACCTAGAAAAATAAATTATTCATTGAAAATGATTTGAACATTTTAATTTGTTTTGAACAATAAAGTCAGAACGTCCAAGCACTTGTCTCACGTGGTTTTCGCGCGTCGCGTTTTCGCCTGCCACGAGGCTCCGCAATCCTCAATCTCTTCTTGTTCTTGATCAAAAACAATTCCTGAGATTGGGATAGATATACTCCCATTATAAACTACTTGACACTGGCGGAAATGCAGTGCTAACGCACAAGCAAAGGGACATAAATAAAAAAAAGAAATCTGAACGTCGGTGGCGCGTTGCGGAGAGGTATGTACACTCAATCATGAAGGTTCAGGTTGGAATCCACACGGACGACATTCCATGAACTAAGTTTTTCTAACATATGTACGTAATACCGACTGGTCTGAAACGATAAGGGGAAACATTGTGAGGAAATCTGCATATGCTGCAGAAGACATTCTGATGCGTAAGTGAAGTCTACCAATCCGCATTGAGCACTCGTGGTGGACTAACGATCATACTCCTTGAGGTGAGGGTACGCCTGCCTGTGCCCTGGCAGTTGGACGTATATAGGCTGATGATGATAAGTGTTATGTATAAGAGGTTAAGGAGGTTAGAAGTAGAGTTGTTAGTAAGGCTCAGCGCAAACGATCCACCGGTGGCCAGTGGCAAGCAGTTCACACGCTTTTTCATACAATTTGTAGGGATTTGCCACACACGTGTGGCCGGTGGGCGCTACTCGCCACAGCAGTGTTCGCGACCGCGACAGCCACCGGAAGCTGTGGCCGGTCGTTTACGCCAAGCCTAAAAGCCAATGGTATACATTTTTAACTTAAATTTTGTTATTATTTTACAAACACTTGGCGTCGCCGTCGTATCACTTGATATAGCACAATCAAATTATAGCAATAAATATAAATAAATAAATATCTTGGACAATGTCACACAAATTATCTAGCCACATTTAAAGTACCAGAATCTAGCCTGGACTTGTATTATGATGACTAGACAACGATATACAATACATATATAGATACAAACATCCATGACTCGGGTACAAATATTCATCATACAAATATTTGTCCCTTACGGGATTCGAACCCGCGACCCTCGGCACAGCAGGCAGGTTCACTACCGACTGTGCTACCGGGCCGTCAGCAGCAATATAGCATAACAAGGTTTGCTGTAATTAAACTTCATCATTAGCCCGGTAAATCCCACTGCTGGGAATAGGCCTCTTCATTTAATACCTAAGTAAACTTGAATCATTGAAAAGCAATATACCTTGAATCGACTACAGCACTAGGTATATTTCTGCTATTTCTAGGAAATACTAATAAAACAGTATACCTTGGACTCTACGTGATTAAATCAATAAATAACGGCTTATGTTTTCTTACTTACAAACTACGAAAAATATAGGGAAATGATTTGTATACTATCGATTACTTTTGTGATATATGTATACTATACCTATATACACTGACCTGCAAAACTAAGTATCACGCACTTTAGTTAGACGGCAATTTGAAAAGGAGTGTTTTTGTTTAAAAATAAAGTTTTTTTCAGGCATTCCTTAAAAGAAGATAATCGACTATGAAATTTTGATATAAAAAAATAAAAAAAATCTTATTGTTTGCTTCGAAAATACATCTTGTGAACTTTAGAGGGTATGATAATTTTTAAAGTGTAGTACTAAGTTTTGAAGGCCAGTGTAGTTACCTTGGTTACATTCTACTCGAATATTTGTTTACAATTTAAAGCTTGAAAATTTTAGTATCGGATGGTATCACGGGACTTGAATCCGAAACCTGTACTTATTGGTCTGAAACACCACCGCGGAATACACCACTAAAGAATTAAATGTACCTAAATTACAAGATTATCTAATTTAATATATAAACTTTTCAATATTAGAATCAGGGATAAATAGCAATAAAATATAACTAACTAAATTATAACTAGATTATCTTATAAATAAACATTGATGTTGAAAAGCCTTTTATGAACAACTTGAAATTAATTAAAGGTATTCAAGACTTGGAGAGCCCTTCAAAAAGGTGAACAAACACCAAATTGTTTTCAAGTTAGATAAATGACCGAAGTTTATCGAAACGAGTTACTTAAACAAAGTTCGGTTAGTCTACTTCAAATGGTAGTTCTAAGTGGTTCGCGTAATCGTTTAACTGGTTTTGTATTCGATCATCCTGGTTAGAGTAACAGGAGGCATCTAGGTCTCTAGCGCGAATTCCTCCTCTAGAATACCTATTAGGTTTTTTTCGAGAAGATTTAGTAGGTAGGTAGGCACTAAATTTTATAAAAAACCTTTGTCGTTGCGCCTTCGCACTCCAACAAGGCACATCGCTCGCAGAACCGATGGCCGGTGGGGCCAAAAAGTTCTCGAGTGGCAACCGCGTACCGGAAAGCGCAGCGTGGGTAGGCCCCTCACACGGTGGACCGACGACCTGGTGAAGGCGGCGGGAAAACGTTGGATGAGGGCAGCGCAGGACCGGTCGTTATGGCGATCCTTGGGGGAGGCCTATGTCCAGCAGTGGACGTCCATCGGCTGAGATGATGATGATGACTCCAACAAGGGTGAAACAAGAAGAACACCGTTCTTTCCTAAGAATCTTTACTCGACAGAATGCATAACATTATAATAATCAGAACATAACTTTCTTAGGTAGAATACAAGCATATAAGCATAGGCATATGCATATTCCCTGAGGGGTCAAAGATATTCGGAAACCTCAGAACATCCACGTTTCACTACTAGTACCGAAACTCTGTCTAGTGTGACGGGGAGTGAGCCCGTCGCCACTTGTAATGGACTGTTAGGTACAAAACATGCCTCGAAATTGAATCATGCACATTTTCGATGTTTTCCTTTACAGAAAAGCCAGCGGTGTTAGAAATCGTACATGAATTCCGAAAAACTCATTGGTACGAGTCGACCTGGACGGGGATCGAACCATCGCCTCCTGCACAGCAGATAAGGTTACTCGCCACTGCAGTTGAATACCGGACGTACACCAAAGAGATGTTCTTGAATATTCGCGCTCAAAACAAGTTTTTTTTTGCAATTACCTAAATGTAGGTGGATTTTTCCCTCTCACCTCCTGGTCGAAAGTAATAAAAAAATAGTGCCAGGTAAACAGTTCTGTGGGCCCCGTAATCACTTAACAGGATTTGTATCGGAGCGTCCTGTTGGGGCACGAGGCGTGTGATGGTCTCTTGATACGAAACACGTGATTGTAGACACGTGTTGGTTTAGTTAGATCGTGCTTAGTATGATGGCTTGTACAGATTTCACGAAGCTCGAAGATTTATTGCTGATGAAACGGTTCCCAGGTTAGAAAGGGGTTTAGTACTGTTAGTTCTAACAACTTTTACTACATGGTGTTAGAGTAAACAGTTGCATTACTGTAAGGGGTGATTGTACCCATGATACTGAACAACTTTCTCTAAGAAACCTATAGGAAATACTAAAAATATTTTTGAATTTCCTATTGGTTTATAAGGGAAAGTTGTTCAGTATCATGGGTACAATCACCCCTTAAAGTAAATCAACTGTTTACCCTCATTCCATGTATAAGAGCAAACCTGAAATTGCATAAAAAAAACAAATGTTCATACATTCGAGTCGAGTAGGCATTTCAGTTTAGTATAGAACAGCAGAAGTTTTGAGTGATTTTTGAACAACTTTCACTATAGAGCCAACTTCGAAATCGAGAAAAAAAATCAGCTCTTTCATACAAAGCTGCAGTACCGTCTCGAATCAAATGTATCGGACGGCAGATTTTTTTTATTTTTTCTCGTAGTTGGCTCCATAGGTACTCTTTACCTTTTCACCTTTACCTTTACACCCCCTTAGGTATTACTAGGGTTTTGTTACACCCTGTATAAACACCAGTGTAACCTTTCACTTAAATCTCCTTTCGTTCGACAAACAAATAGGTGCATAATTTTACCGTTGGATCTTAGTATGTGTGATGCTTGAATGGTTAGTAACCTTTACAGTCGTAACTTTAGTTGTCTTCACAAACGCGAACATAATTATCAGAACACGCCACACGCCCCGCACGCTCCCTACATCGAGCGAGTGCTAAGTACACAAAACATAAGGGTAGTGACACAAATAGCTCGTTTACTCACGCCCTGCTCACGTGGAGGTTCATTGAATTCGTTTCGCGTCGCTGCCTTGAACCAACCCTGTGCCGTACATTTCATGTTAAACAGTACATAAGCTATGGTGACGGTTTTTTAAAAGAATGATCAGACTACGAAACTGAACAACTTTCTTTATGATCTGGGATGATCACACCATCTACGAAACAACTTACTCTATGGGACCAACATCGAAATAACGAAAAAACAACTGTCCTATACATTTGGGTCGAGTAGGATTGTAGTTTTGTATAAAAAAGCAGATTTTTTCTTCGCGATTTCTGTGTTGGTTCCATTGAGAAAGTTGTTTAGTTTGATTGGTTAGATGATCCCAGCAAAAAACCGTCAGCATATTACTAAATAAAAGCGGTCAAGTGCGAGTCGGGCTACTCGCGCACCGAGGTTGCCGTACCACAGCACTACAAAACACATCATTATTAACTTAGAAAAAAAAACTTTTTTTGTCCGGGACCTTTAGCGCGAGACTGACTCACACTTGGCCGGTTTTTAGTATTTGTTGTTATTTTGTAGAGTATGCTCTATAATCTCACTAAGTTTGACGCTTGTATGTATTGCCGTTTTTACGATAGAGCGTGAAGAAAAAACGTTGATAAAAACTAGTTTCTTGTTGAAAACCCCCCTTAATTTTAAACTTTTTGACGTTTTTATTATTTGTTAACAAATCCGCCGTAATAATGCATAATCTGAGAAAATTTCAACTATCTAGCTATAACGGTTCAAAAGTTACAGCCCTAAATAGGTAGGACAGACGGACGGACGGACGGACAGACGGACGGACGGACGGACGGACAGACGGACGGACGGACGGACGGACAACGTAGGCTTGGTAATAGGGTCCCGTTTTTACCCTTTGGGTACGGAACCCTAAAAAGGTCCCTCTTTAAGGTACAAATACAACAAGTTGACCAATTAATTAGCTCCTATGAGAGTATGGCCTATTGAATTTCATCGTAATTACTCACTTCAACAAGTTGTAATTAATTGAAAAATTTAAAAAATGGGGCATGCTATAAATAATAACCAAATCTCACCTTTTGCCGCCCAGTGGCAATTCACAATTTAAGATTTCTCGGTCAAGATAACTGAAATTAAAAAATTGCTAAAGCAACCTTAAACTTAAATATTTGATTCATTCTATGTCGTGATTTAAATATTATTTACTCTATGTATTTTGTGGCTGGGCACAGCCGTTCAGTCGTGCTACTGCTAAACTATAATTTAGTATGGCTGCGGTAACGCAAGCCCGGTAAGCCCGCCACGTACATACAGACATTATTGAATACTTTGTTTGTATTAGAGTACATTTTATGATACGAGTTTTGTCTTGTTGTGCTGATTTATGTGTCGGGTTCGCAGTCTGGGACTGGTTACGTGAAAAGATTACAAAAGGTTAGGTAAAGGATGAATTTACTTGTTTGAACAAAAGGACAATAATTGTAAACTAATAATATGAATGTAACACCCGTAATTTTTCTGTAACATTAAATTTTGATAGTCACGTTGCAAGTTTGTTGCAGCTACTCTGGTTCTTCTGCGGATCTCTTCATTTCTGATTCGATCTCGCAGGGAAACTCCGAGCATAGTCCTCTCCATTGCCCTTTGGGTGACTTTCAGCCTTTATATGATGCCTTGAGTGAACGGCCACGTCTCTTCCATATGTCATCACTGGTAAAACACACTGATCCAAGACTTTCGTTTTAAGGCACTGCGGTATTTGGGACGTGAAGATATAGAAGCTACCTAGTCACAAGCATGAAAATATTGGGTTCTTTAAAAAATAAAAGTTTTTTTTTTAATTATGTAATACTTATTCCAAGCAACGGGTGGCAAAAGTAAGTTTGAAACGTTTTCGATTTTATTTACAAAACAACTGTTATGACTTTGACTACAAATAAATTTTCCTCTGCCTTTGATAATGAAATTAAAAACGTTGTGCTCTGTCTTAATGTTTTTAGCGCTGATCAATCACTATCAAAAAAGAAATTCAAGATGCAAATTATACGTAAATTTCTTTACAAAACGCTAAAGAATATTAAAAATTATTTTATTTCGACCATAATGCTATTCACACATAGTAGCGTGTGCGTGCACATGCAGTACATTGCTTTCTACGATCTTTAATAAATAAATAAATCGTCGGCTTATCGCAAGAAGTCATTAACCTCAAAAAGTCACTAAGTACAGCTGACTGTACTGAGTTCACCGCGACGAGTACTATTATAAGCAAAGATCATTATTTGCATAGAATTCTTCAAACGTCACCTTTATCAGCATAACGCAAGAAGTCATTAACGTCAAAAAGTCACTAAATACAGCTGACAATACTACAGATTACACCACCGCAATGAGAACTATTATAAGCAAAATTCATTATCTAGATAGAACTCCAAATTTCGCCTTTATGACCTATGTATCCCATAACCCTACAGAAAAAATATTTTGCCAAAATAATTATTGTGTTTTCTCGAGTTTTACAAAATAGTAGTTAATGACCTCTTGCGATAAGCCGCCGAAATAAAATAAAATAACAATGTGTCGTTTTCATTGAAACAGTACAGAAAATATATTTAGTGTAATGAAAGGTCGTTACCCTAAAAAAGTAACAGATTAAACAAAGGATTTCACGATCGGCGTCATTAAATCGTTCTATTTGGCTGATTTCCTGAAAACCTCCGTGAACATTTCGTAACTTTCTTTAGGTGTGGAATACTTATTTCAAACTTCAAATAATTATTTATTTACAACAGAATAGATACACATACAAATATAACCCTTAACCTAAAGAAAAAACAAAAGAAAAACAAAACAAACTTATTTTTATTTATCATGCTAATATTTTACCACATTTTGTAAAATGAAAAGATATGATTTCCTAATAACTATTACCCTTACAATACCTTAGTTTTTTTCTCAATAAACCGCAAGAACAGCATACAAGGTTGATGCTATTTCAATACTAGGTACTATTACTATTTTAACAATACAGGGTGTAAGTGGCAGCCTAGCAAATACTGAAACGGTGAATTCACAACTTTCGCTATGGAGTCTCACTCAGGAAACGCAAAAAAAATATCTGCAGCTTTATACAAAACAGCTGTACCTACTTGACTCAAATGTGAAGCAGCAGATTTTTTTTGCGCTTCCTGAGTGTGGCTAAATAGTGAAAGTTATTCAGTTTGATGGTCTGAATTCACCGTTTCAGTATTTGCTAGGCTGTCATTTTACACCCTGTATTGTATAATAAAAATATATACGGTCGAACTGAGAAACCTCCTCCTTTTTTGAAATCGGTTAAAAAAAACACAAGTAAATTATCATTAAAAACACAGGTTTCGCCAAATAAAATAAAAAAAAAAATACAATAATACATTTTTATTAATTAGAAAAAATGTTTAGTAACTAATTTACTTTAAGAACAAAGAAGAATAAAATACCATCTGAAAACTAGTTACAGAATAGTAATTAAATTCACAATTAAATGTAGAATGATAATAAAATACAGTAACAATAAAAGACGCCAATTTAATCTCACTTACGTCCTTTTTATAGAAATCCTTGAGCACCTCTATTTTCTTATACTGACGCTTATTGGATCATTTGTTTTTATTTCACTTGCTATTTTCTGCACCTGTACTGGGATCTTTTCTATTTTTCTTCTGCTATACAAAATGCATTTTCTGTCTTTTTATATCTCCATCTGAACTTATTATTATTTCGTAAAATTATTTTTATAATCATTTAAGTAAATCTATTTTAGTGTAGTGAACATATGTGTAGCAGAAAAGCAAAAGCAGCTATATAGCTGCTTTTGCTTTTACACCCGTCATATAAAAACACGATTTAAAATTGTAGTTAATTTAATTCTTATACAACTTGTCAATGAATTAGCGCAAAACCTGACGCGGCGCACCCCAACTGATTTATAACAAAATAATTAGATTGAAATAATAATTTAATTATTTTGATAGTTAAAATTTTAAGTTATTCGCATTTTAAGTTTTGAGGCAAAAATGATTTGTTATCATTTCAGCACTGAAAGAAAGCGCTAAGGTACTCATGGATACATTTTTATAATCTTGTTTTGGTAGTAAGTAGGGTGAGAAATCGGGTTCAGAAAATTTTAAATTTTGCAAACAAATTATTTAATATTTTAAAAAAAAAATCCTATGTTGAAACCATGATAATTCGACTCTGTTCTCGATTCTAAACAAACTATTTTCTAGTTTTGCGTTAATTCATTAACACGTTGTATATGGTGTCTCAAAATAGTAAAATTTAAAGGGGTGGTTTAGACGATAAAACTGAACAAAATCGAGAAAAAAATAAAAACATCGCTACTTCATACAAAATGTAGTACCAACCTTCTAGCTTAATTTTTTTTCGACATTGTCTCCGTAGTAAAAGTTGTCCAGTTCAATGCTCTAAAATAAAATTAGGTACTAGGGTTTTTGTTACACCCTGTCATACAATTTAATTTAATTAAATTAATAAGAAATTTTTCATTTTATGAAGTAATTATTGCTTAATATCTTAATTGTACCTATTCATACTTACTTCAACTTAGCAATGGAGGTTTGAATAAAGATAATATCTCCTAGTCGATAAAACGGATTAACTGTAAATGGGTCCCAAATAAAATATGCATAAAGGTTCGTTGAGCCTGACATATTTCACACGAGACTCTTTTATTTTATACCTACTGTGACACAAGTTTTAAATTGTGTAAGATTTCGAATTTTACTGATATGTCCTTTTACCACACTACTCCATATTATTACGCGTAAGTTAAAACGATAGGTGCTCGTTTTCTATCAAAGGATAACATTGTATAGAGAGTATTAGAGAGGTCAATGACGTTTTATCTAGATTTAAAACCTACTCCTAAAGTTAATCTGTTTTATCTAAACCGATTCCGAGAATCCTCACATCTTCAGAAAGCTTATTTCTTCATAATCAGTAAATGCCTTTTTATGAACATAAAGTTTGACTGAGAAAAACAAAATGCCATTGAAAACATAATACAGTCAGACTTGTATAAACAACCTTTAGTCTAGACGATTTACTCGACTAAACATTCAGGAATGAAATATCTAAATTCATGAGGGAAATCCGAAACGATTTTCCCGTCTCTTGTACAACAGAAAATTTCCTTTTCGAATCGCATATTTTGGATAAGAGTTAAAAAAAAGAGTTGAGAGAAAAAGTAGTTCCATTTAACAGATGATAAGATCTTACAAAGATGGATAAAATTGTGTGAGGTGGAAACTACTAAAAAATAAAAATAAACCAGAGCGTTCACGGGCGGAAGTGTATCGCGTACGGGTTAGGTGGCCACGTGGCTCCACCATTTTATTTGTGGTGGTTCAAGTGTGTGTTTTTGTTCAAAAACAATCATCTAGACCACAAAATATAGCTCACGGTACAATCAAGCACCGTACAATAAATCAGATATTGGTAAAATCATCAACACTAAGGAGCCACATGATAAGAATAGAATGACGTATTGGCATGAAAACATCGTTGATATCATCATATAAATTTTTTCATAACAATTTTTTTCTGTCCATCATATTCATAAAACTACCTAAAACTGGTAAAAAGTCAACAACCCCGTCATCAATCATAATTGCTATGAAAACATACCTTATAGTTCTGGGTGTGGCAGAAGAGCAGGGTTGATTTGCTTTAACCCTAGAGGTTGTTATAAGATCAGGAATTTTAATTTTAATTTCTGATGAAGATCTATCAATATTGGAAACCGTCATCTTTGATAAAGTCTGCACCCTTTGCGCAGTAACAAGTGCTAAAAGAGTAATTAACTCTTCAGAAATCTTTTCAAGGTCAAGGTTCTCATTAGGAAACCATCTTTCAAGATAATTTAAGACAATGGATGTGTCCCATGTTTCGGCATATTTAGGCCTGAGGGGCCTAGAACGAAATAGTAGATGGCGCGCCGTGTTCTCTGCCTACTCCACTGGGAATGATGCGTGACGTTATAGACAGATAGATGATAAATTAATAATATATGACAAATTCATCGAACGCTTATATTACAGACTCTGGATTCGACGACATTGACCCAACTAATCATATTGTCAATCACTAGAGACAATCTAATAAAATATTTCTATTCCACCCTAAAACTTAATTGTCTAGATAATTTTCTTTTCGTTCGGTAAACTCGGGTGTATTAGGTATGTAATTTTTGGATACTGAAGCGAAATATTGTTTTCTACGAGAATAACTCTGAGAGCGTACAATTATTATACGAATATAACGACACCTAATTCAAAAGGGAGGATAATTATACTATCTTTAACTAATGATACTATTTGATCTGCAAGTTTTTCTTTCTATTTTAATTTTGAAATAATGGCTCCATCGTGATGTCGAGTTGAAATGAAGTTGTTTAAAGGCACATTTGCTTAACAGTTGTACGGTTATGTTGTATAATTGTTCCTCCACTGTGCCCTCCGCTAATCCGAGGGATATGTTGAGAAACGATCACCACCCGTGTCAGGTTATTTAGTCGTTATGCACCGATTAATTATAAGTTACTACGTACCGTAAGCCAATGAGATCCCACGAGAAGCCCAGGGTGTACTAGGTCTTACCTTCTGCTTGACTTATCCAAAGAGTAGGTAGGCACATGTGGAGGTTACCTGACCTATCACCACCAAAGCACAGATTATTTAATAGTTACTACCGTAACAGATACTGCACTCTCTTAGAAAACACTGATTTCGCGCGCTTTTACAGACAACCGAGTCTTACGATCTGTCACAGCGACGAACGACGAACTTAAACGCGTCTTATGTCAATTAACCTAGAGTCGATATCACATTGTCCGTCACGCGCCTCTGACGTAACTACCGAAACGCTAGGGTTGTTTACTGTCAGAAAATACCCTCCATCACCAGGAATTTATTTTCTTCAATCTTATTTTCCAAAATAACGTTTAAACCAAGTTCGAAGACTACGGGAATTACTTCTCCTGAAAGGAATTTTTTTTTTGCGAAAGAAATTTAAACCAACAACTAGTTACCAACATTGATAAAATTATTCCGTTTATTTGTATCTTTATTTATTATTTTGTTTGTATCTTGTACAGACGATAAAAACAATAGCGTTGTTATACCGGTATTCTAAGTATTTTTGCACATATTATTTTCAACACAAAAGTTCGCTTTTGGATAAAACTAAATTAAAATTTACGTAAGTAAGTACCTTTTTTCATCCGTAGGCAATGTGAAAAATGACATATTTTGTTAGATTGTCTACCAAACATCACAATAATTATTAGCAGGCATATTTTCCCAAAAGAAAACCGTCCAGTACAGCATGGGTAGCATGCCAACCCGCGATAGCTGTGATACAGCTATATCACGTCTTTTATCTCTTTCGTTTGTGCGCGAACGAAGGAGATAAAAGACGTGATATAGCCGTATCACGGCTATCGCGGGATGGCATGCTACCCGTGCTGGAAGTACGCAATCGCGATAGCGTGTGATAGCCCTATGTTATTAACATCTTGCAAGGTAGGTGTGACGTAGGTACTTTATCGCAGCTGTCAGACGTGAGTGACGGAGCACTGACCAAAGTCTGACTTTCAGTAAACAAATAAATAATCGATAAGCTAACTGTCAATGGATGACGGTAGTAAGGTAACCCCTATCCATTTGACGTCCCGGTTGGTGTAATGGTTACCACGCCGGACTGCCAAACCAGGATCCTGGGTTCGAATACCGGTTCGGTCATGGATGTTTATATGTTTGTGCCGTTGTAGTATGGTTTCAGAGGAAAGATCTCTTTATTCTAAAACATAGAGTACGCATCAATTTACGATTGTAGTTAGTATCTTATTATGATGTACCTGTAATGGTAGAAGGAGACTGAACTATAGATATTTATTTATGCGGCTGTCCACTTTTTTTGTGCTAGTGTGTGAAAAGTGACCGTAAACCACCCGTAAACATTAGGGCAGTTGTCTATCTTTTTTCCATACTACTTGACACTACACACTCAAACACAAACGTCAAAAAAGTGGACATTCTCGCAATGGTATGGCTCACTTTTTGTATACTTACTTTAGGTGACAAAAACAAATACACGGATTTTTTGCTCGACTAGCGGTGTCTACTATGTACTCTTGTTGCTAAGTGTGAGTCGGAATGTTTCTATTATTTACACTCCAGAGTGACAGCGAGATTTGGAAGTGATTAATGATTTGGGAACGAGTTTGTGTACACTGAACGAAACGGGATTGAAATGCTGTTGTTGGGTTTAGAATTGTATTAAACGTGTGATCCGATGACTCTAATGAATTGATTATGATGACGGGAAATTAGTGGCACGTGTATTGCATTAGCTTCTATCAATACATTAATCTAGTTATACAGAACTGACAACTCGATGACATGTCAGTATACAAACAAATTATTTGAAGTAATGGATTTTTAAGCGATGCGTCATCCATCACCTTCTTTTTGGTCTCCTTTATTACTTGCGACGCGGACCCATTCAAGATTGATCACAGAGACTGTATGGTTGTTAAGAAAACAGTTATGCTCAACCACAATGCTCAACTGCTTTTTTAACAACCAAGCAGTCAGGATATTTTTAAGACCATAATTATGTACTAATTCATTCTCTCGAACTTACCTGCCCTACCTTGATCTGATGGAACAGGACACCGCTGCGATCAGATCAGTCGGATGCAATAGTTCTAACAGATATTCGCATGGGGCATCAAAGACGATGCTTGAAGGGATTAACCGTCTCTTAGGTTGTTGACATTTTAAGCAGGACACCGGAAGAAAAAGCTAGAATGGTGAAATTAAATTGTTATTTTGTTTGAAGGTGTGTGGCCACCGGAAGGGCTGGCGGGCCAGTCGAGCCTGCGCGGCAGCTCAGTAGACTACGCAGCTGTGCTGCTCCTGGCAGTGATGGCTGCAGTGCTGCTGGCTGCTGTGGGCTACCAGTGTGCTGCGACTTGGCGATGGATCATGGGCAGGTATGTTACCAGGACTATAAAAGCCTAACCTGTACTCCCTATTTTAACTACTTAGCTGAGCTGCTACTGGTAGCAATGATTGCAGTGCTGTACTGTGGGCTAGTGTGATGCGATTAAGAGTTGGATCATGGGCAGGTAGGTCACTAAGATTTATTCCAGCTTGCAGTCCTTATGTCAACTACTTAGCTGTACCGCTAACTGGTAGCAATGGCTACTTTGTTGCTGGCTGCTGTTGCCTACTAGTGTGCTGCGACTTGGTAATGTATCGTCTGCAGGTATGTTACCAGGACTATAGCTCAGCTCGTACTCCCTATTTTAACTACTTAGCTGAGCTGCTATTGGCAGCAAGGGCTTCAGTGCTGCTGGCTTCTGTGTGCTAGTGTGCTGCGATTTAGAGATGGATCATGTGCAGGTAAGTCAATAAGAATTAGTTCAGCTTGCAGTCCTTATGTCAACTACTCTGCTGTACTGCTACTGGTAGCAATTGGTACTTTGCTACTGGCTGCTGTTGCTTACTGGTCTGCTGCGACTTGGTGGTGGATCATGGGCAGGTAAGTCAATAAGGATTAGTTCAGCTTGCAATCCCTATGTTAACTACTGAGCTGTGCTGTTAATGGCAGCAATAGTTGCAGTGCTGCTGGTTGCTTGGCGATGGGCAGAGAGGTTAGAGCAACAGACGTGTTTTTAATAGCTCGTTAGATGACTAGCATTACTAGCTAAAATAACAGTCATCATCATCATCATCATCACAGCCTTTATACGTCTCACTTCAGGGCACAAGCCTACCCTTAGGGGCGTTACTCCACCACGCATGCCCAATTGGAATTGGTAGACTTCACATACGCATCGGAATTTCTTCTTTAACAATAACAGTAGGTATGGGCTACTTAAAGTATGTATATAAACTAGATAGATAAAGATATGGTGTACTATCTATTTCAAACGTAATTCACTGTTTCACATACTTGATTCACAAACATACCTGAACATTGAACATACCGCAGTTTAACTTGATCTCTCTTGTTAATGTCGTGTCTCTTGTAAAGCATTGAACTAAACGTCTATGAATATGATGTTCTAAGCAAGTATGAACTATAAAACATACCTAATAGTAATTAATGTATTGTTAATTTTATGCACAGAACCAGACGAGACTCGGAAGAGAGCAACTGCGACTCGTTGTCCAGACAAGCTGCCATCCGTATCAGTCATTCGTTACCTGATCTTCAAACTGAACCTCTGAAGCAAGAATATGTTCAGGAGCACAAGGATCCTGCGAAAAAGGTAGGATAACATATACTTTTCGATTATAATCTAAACTATTATAAAACTGTAACAGAAGTGTGCCTGTACATTGAAGATATTTACAAAAAAAAGATTACGATATGGTTTTTAGAATGATGAGATTGATTCCAAATAACCAATTTTTGGATTTTTTGTCTGTCTATTTGTTTGTTTGTTTGTTTGTGTGTTTGTTTGTTCGAGCATCACGCAAAAACTACTGAACCGATTTTGATGAAACTTTTTTATTTGGTAGCTTATGATCTGACTTAAATGCTCGTGATTGATAAAATGCAGTTAGTAAGATTTTTAGTATTTTGAAGAACTGAAATACAAGCTTTTTACATGTTTGTCAATTCGGCAATCAAACTGTGAAACGAATCATAGGACTAATGAAAGTCAAGGAAACAAATACTCGCGAAATCAATTATTCGGGAAATGTGCTTCTAAAATAAGCGTTTAGTACTTACTTTTTAGGGTTCCGTACCCAATGGGTGAAAACGGGACCCTATTACTAAGCCTACGTTGCCCGTCCGTCCGTCCGTCCGTCTGTCCGTCTGTTCGTCTGTCCGTCCGTCCGTCTGTCCTAGGTATTTAGGGCTGTAACTTTTGAACCGTAATAGCTAGATAGTTGAAATTTTCTCAGATTATGCGTTATTGCGGCGGATTTGTTAAAAAATAATAAAAATGGCAGAAGGTTAAAAATTAAGGGGGGTTTTCAACAAGAAACAAGTTTTTATCAACGTTTTTTCTTCACGCTCTATAGTAAAAACGGTAATACATACAAGCGTCAAACTTTGTGTGATTATAGAGCAAACTCTACAGAATAACAACAAATACTAAAAACCGGCCAAGTGTGAGTCGGTCTCGCGCTAAAGGTGACGGACAAAAAAATTTTTTTTCTAATTTAATAATGTTGTGTTCTGTCTGTGGTGGTGTTGTACGACTGGTACGGACCGGTTTTTATTAAGTTTTGAAGTCGGTTTTAATTTTTAATTTAACTTCACGGTCTCCACAGCACACAAAGGCCGATTTTCTAAAGGGTTGTCAACTTATTTCAAAGTTAACAAGCTTTTCATACCATGTCATAAAATTAGACCAATCGCTTTCCAGCGATGTTAAAATATTATACATTTCAGAACAGCTAAACTGGATACCTTTCAACAATTTTGACATCATGGTTTACCTTTCGGTTCTTAGAGAATAATATTATACAAAATGTAAGATGATTCTCAAATTATTTCGGTTGAGTTTAATTTCTCAGTTACGTTGAAATTTAAACTAAAACTGGCAACGTTGTAATATGTCCCGACATCTGCAGACAATGTTTTGAAATTAAATAATTAATTAAACGTTGATATTGGTGCCAAATGAATATAGTTTTAGTCAAGACTGCAGTTATTTTAAAACTTCAACAAGAGTTTCCAGGGTTGCGTAAACTTACAGATTGGGTAGCTCCTATCTAGGGTTCAGGCATGGTCATTTAAATATATTTTTTTGCTAAAATATCAGTGTTTGTAAGGGCACATTAAATATGATACAACGTAGTAAAGGTAACATTAAATATAATTTATCTATACAGGGTGAAATTGATATCATTAGCATCCTTTTAAACTAAGAGTCTACCCATCAAACTGAACAACTTTTACTATGGGAGCAAACCGATCGGAGCAACTAAAAAATTAGCTGTTCTATACTAAACTGCAGTGCCTACTCGCCTCAAATGTATGCAACAGTAGATTTTTTGGTTGTGCTCCGATCGGTTTGCTCCCATAGTAAAATTTGTTCAGTTTGATGGGTAGACTCTTAGTTTAAAAGGATGCTAATGATATCAATTTCACCCTGTAGATGAGGAGCTAGGGTTTTTAATATTTTGTTCTTGTTGAGATTCAATAAAGCGTTTAATTTAATTAATAAAATTTCTAACAATAACTTTGTTTCTCAATAGTAAAAAAGTGTTTTTGCGTAACTATTTATTGGTAAACGATTTCTTGATTCATAAATTAATTTTAAGACTAATAAAGAGCTATGAAATTTTTACGAACGTCAAATGGAAAGGGCACGAATCTGCACGCCCGGTAATTGCCATTATATGTAGCAATGATTTTTTCTAACTTATGCCTTCATTGGCAAAGTGGACTTTGGGTATTGAAAACGATTATCGAAGTTGGCGAAAATAGTATTATAGTCAAAATGTTATTATTATTGTATGATTTTTTTATTTTATTTCTTGTATGTTTAATTTTGTATGTTCTTTTTTAGTAATAATTGGCAATAAAGCAATTTTCTTTCTATTCTATTCTGTTCTATTCCTGTCTCACTTGCACTTACTCAGCATGGCACATGCTTACCTCTTCTTGCCAGATTTTCCCATTTGTATGAACGACAGCCAAATGTTCAAGGTGTGACGAAAGGCAAGTTTTATAGATTAATTAATTTATCTTTGTCGAACCTCAATGTCTGTCATGTTTCTATTATCAAAGTTACATCACAAAGCTTTTTAAAAAAAAACAAGAACAATCCGTCAATTTGTGTATGACATTGCTTAATTTAATATGTATAGGGCCTGTACCTTCATGAATAATTGAGTATCGCGGTAAGGTTTCTCGAAGGCAATCTTCAAGGTCAAGAAAATAAAATCTAGTACGTGGCGGACCTTGCGTAACGTAGGGTTCCATATCCAGCAGCTTTATTGTATTATTCGAACAGAATATACAAAGGGTGTAAAATTTAATGCGTTAAATATTAAATGAAACCAAACAGGGGGTGGTTCAGACCATCAAACTAAATAACTTTGACTACGGAGCCAATATCGAAATCTACTCGACTCAAATTTATAAAAAACTATTTTATTTTCGCGATTTCAAAGTTGGTCCTATAGTAAAAGATGTTTAGTTTAATGGTCTGAAGCACGCCATAAAGTATGTAACGTATTTAAGTTAACACCCTGTATAGGGTGTGAACGGCAATGCAAAGATTCGTCATCATCATCAGCCTATGTCCCACTGCAGGGCACAGGCCTACCCTCAAGGAGAGTACGCCTCGCGTGCCTAATGCGGATTGGTAGAGTTCACATGGTCGTTCACTCAAGGCCTCATAAAAAGGCTGAAAGTCACCCAAAGGGCAATGGAGAGGGCTATGCTCGGAGTTTCCCTGCGAGATCGAATCAGAAATGAAGAGATCCGCAGAAGAACCAGAGTAGCTGATAGCCCAAAGAATTGCTAAACTTAAGTGGCAGTGGGCGGGGCACATTGCTCGCAGAACCGATGGCCGGTGGGGCCGAAAAGTTCTCGAGTGGCGACCGCGTACCGGAAAGCGCAGCGTGGGTAGGCCCCTCACACGGTGGACCGACGACCTGGTGAAGGCGGCGGGAAAACGTTGGTTGAGGGCAGCGCAGGACCGGTCGTTATGGTGATCCTTGGGGGAGGCCTATGTCCAGCAGTGGACGTCCATCGGCTGAGATGATGATGATGATGAGAGTTCACATACGCATCGGCATTTCTTCTTCAGCGATGTTTTCCTTCACCGTTTGAGAGCAGTTTGTAACTACGTACATAAGTTAGAAAAGCTCACTGATAAGGAAAAGATCAAAAATATAAAGTCTTAATTCTCGGTAACGAGCGAAAATACAAAGAGCTGAGTTTTCCTGCTACGCATTACGCTTACCACCCCTATTAAATTGTGTTTTTTGTTCACCTTCCATTGTGTTTTTTTCGTTGGATGTTTTAATCAGAGGTCCTTGCCTTGGCTGTGAATGAAAACGGATATGCGAAATTAAAGCAGGGTAAAATATTGTTCCTATATTTTTATTTAAAATTTTTAAGCACGTTTTAGGCATTCACTTTTAGAAGAGGAAGATATTACCAAGATTGGTTTCCAACTTTTGTTTACTTATTATTGCCAATTTTTGAGTATATTTTTAGGGTTCCGTACCCAAAGGGTGAAAACGGGACCCTATTTCTAAGCCTACGTTGTCAGTCAATTCGTCCGTCCGTCCTAGCTTCAGAGGGCGGTATCTTTTGAACCGTAGTACCTAGGTATTTTGTTGATATCTATAATTATATTGGATTTAAAAAAAAAAGGATTCACCATACAAGAAACTAGTTATTTCGCTCTATTGAGCGAGAACAAAAAACGTGATACTTAAGTATTACAATTAATAAATTGTAATACTTACGTATCACTAACTGGCGTACTCTTAACGGGAACCCCACTTTGAGAAACCCTGATCTACGAGTAGCACATGTATAGGGTGTAAGGAAAAGTATAAATAATCTTTACACCATCTACTCTACCCATCAAACTGAACAACTTTTACTATGGGAGCAAACCTGTCAGAACGAAAAAAAATCTGCTGTTCCATAATAAATTGCAATACCTACTCGACTCAAACGTATGGAGCAGCTGATATCTTTTTGTTCTCTCAAGTTTGCTCCCATAGTAAAAGTTGTTCAGTATGATGGGTAGAGTATGTGGTTCAAAGGTTAATGATACTTTTCCTTACACCCTGTATATTTGAGGAGCATGTAGAGTCTATTATTCAGATTAGCAGCTGATTCTATCAGTACCTAGTTATGTTAATGTCTTTTGTTAGATCGTACCGATGAATGGGTCCGAATCCTCGGTAGATAATACGAAATGTCATTTACGAGTAGTCGAGTACAAATGAAATTATGGATAACGTATGTCTAAATGTTAATCCCAAATGATTTAATGGGAGGTATTGAACTGCCTCGGGAGATTTTGATGTAGAGATAAATTAATTTTCTATTTATTTGAGGATTATATTGATGACGTTTTGATAGTGAATTTATGCGGCTGAAACGAATTGGTTTTTTTATATGATTGACTAGCGGCCCGTCCCGGCTTCGCACGGGTGGACGTCTAATCTTTTCTAGCAATAAATATAGCCTATGTTACTCAGGGTGAATGCAGCTTTCTAATGGTGAAAGAATTTTTTAAATCGGCCCAGTACTTTTTGAGCCTATTCATGACAAACATACAAACATACAAAAATAGGTACAAATCTTTCCTCTTTATAATATTAGTGTAGATTACAAGGGTTTACTTAAGAGGGCAGTGAGCTTCCAGTGCTGCAAATAGGCTCCAGGGCTATCATATGTATAACCAAATAAGGCATTTTCATTACAAAAAGAAATTGTTTAAAGACCCTGATAGGATGGCGTTACTTTCTTAAAAATTTTGCTGTCAGATCGAACGTGTTCTGTGATTTTAGATTCCCTAATTGTAGGTAGCTATTTGTTGATTCGTATACAACGTGTTATGAATGAATTAACGCAAAACTAGAAAGTAGTTTGTTTAGAATCGAGAGCAGAATCGAATTATCATGGTTTCAACATAGGTAATTTTTTCAAAATATTGATCAATTTGTTTCTAAAATTTTAAATTTACTGAACCCGATGTCAGCTTACCGCACAGGCACAGTCACCCGACTTACTACCAAAACAAGATTATTAAAATGTATCTATGAGTACGTTAGCGCTTTCATTCGTTGCTGAAATGATAACAAATCATTTTTGCCTCCAAACTTAAAATGCGAATAACTTTTAATTTTAAGTATCAAAATAATGAAATTATTGTTTCAATCGAATTATTTTGTTATAAATCAGTTGTGGTGTATGAGGTTTTGCGTTAATTTATTAACACGTTGTATAGGATTAGTTTCATGGTTATTTATTTGCATTCCTGAACATACAGCATTAGCGCCTCGTTTCAGATTAATAGCAATAACTTTATAACGACCATACCTAAACGCAAGTTTTATACCAATTTACAAAGCTGTTTAAGTAAAAAAGTTTACAAAATAATAATCCAGTTCAGTGTCATAAATTTTTTTTTAATTTCGGTCATCGGACAGGGAAGATGATAATTTTTCAACTTGGGATTTTTTTCCAAGTCATTCTTAAAAGTTACAAAAATGTTACGTGAATATATTGGTAAACTATTGAGCAATATTAAAAAAGAAAATCAAATCTTTGAAATGTTATCATTTGCAGGGACAGCGTCAAAAACTTGAAGTCCGGTAGACGAAATGGAAAAATCCCGAAAAAAATAGTTTTCTTGGTAACCCTACGGCTTTTAAAAAAAAAACAAAATTAGTTTTAGGTAATTAGGTAAGCTGTCTTCATTTACGGGACATCCTGTATAATAGTTATCAACCCCAAAGTTTATATTTCGAACACTGTAAAAAAAAAGGGAACAATAATATTGTCCCTCATACTTTTCTCTTCCATTTTAGATAATGTGATAAAACATCTACACGTGCCGTATTTTTTACGATAAGAAAAATAACACTCTCGAGTAATATTTGGCATCTCAGCTCCATTTTCATACAATGTCACGTTGTCACTTAACGTTTCCCTGAATTTCGGGATGATGAACCGTGTTGAAACCATGATAATTCGATTCTGCTCTCGATTCTAAACTACTTTTTAGTTTGGCGTTAATTCATTAACACGTCGTTATATGATATGTTACTCCTATCCTAACGTGCAAAATGATATACTTAACTTAAAAAAGTTGATGCTAAATGTCATTATTGCTAAAATAATTCTGTCAGATGTGATTAATAGTACATTATGACAAGTGTGTAATGTTGGTGATTACCGCCGAGGCGAAATTGAGAGCCGAGGTGTAACCAATGTTGAGCCTATAAAAAAAAAACATTATTTCACTAGTGAATAATAGTAATGAAAAAGTCACAGTTTGATTATAGGTATCATTATGTGCCTAATTGCCGTGAAATAAGAGCCATTTTATGAGCAAGTGTTTTGAAAAATATCTTTTTATAACAACAATACAAACATGCTATAAAAACATGTTAAATAATTTATTTGATAAAACATGGGATTTTCAAACTGTTTATTGCATCTCTATGTCCATCGGAATTTGTACTTAAATTCTGTTCAGACAGTTCTTTGTACTTGTAGGATTGTTAGAAATAATTTGTCTCTTACTCGATAGAATGCAATAATCGTTTTATTATTTAAATGTTTAAGTTTAGCAATGTTTGTGCAATTTCAATGAGAACACACGACTTAAGGGCTCCTACACTAAATGCGACGTCGCATCACATCGCAAATATCAGCGCTACGATTGAAAATCATACATAATTCATCGTAATAAGAATCGAGCGCATCGCTGATATTTGGGATGTGATGCGACTTCGCAGTTATGTGTTCCCACACACTAAGGAACGCTTGCGCTAAGACGTGGCCTATTTTGAATCAAAATAGCAAAAAAAAAAAAACACTGCGCTTGTGTAGTAGAAGTAAAGTTAATGGTTGATGGCTATTATTAACCCGCGACGCAAAAGAGGGGTGTTATAAGTTTGACGCCTATGTCGGTCTGTCTGTGGATCTGTCTGTCTGTGGCATCGTAGCAGCCAAACGGGTGGACCGTTTTCGATGCGTTTTTTTTAATAGAAATCTAATTTTTGCGGGAGTGTTCTTAACTTATTTCATTAAAGTTTCAGTAGTTTTTTAGTAATTTTAAAAATTATGAAATAACATTTAATTAAAAATTCAAAAACCCCTTACGCTAAAAAGAAACATTTAAAAAGTAAGAAATAATTCGGTCATATTTTAGGTCAAATAATGTGTCGCGCAAACTTGCGGTCCCGCAAGTGATTGACGAATAAAAAACTATGATCATTTCATAGCGGTCCCCTACGCATTTATTGACCTAAAATATCGTAAAGAGAGTTAAAAAGTAAAACATACATTTGCTTACAACAAAAACAATAGGTGACCGAATTATTTCTTACTTTTTAAATGTTTCTTTTTAGCGTAGGGGGTTTTTTAAAGAAACTTGTTCACAGGTATTCAAACTAGTTTCGTGATATAAGGTTAATAATCAGCTTTACGGCCAATAAGCCTTTTCATTCATATCCTCAAGGATACCCCACATTGGTACAATATAAAAAATAAACTTCTCAAGCAAACGTCTCAGTAATAGATACCTCACCTCCGTCACATTCTGTGCTGCCAATAGAAAAATAACCCATGTCAATACGTTCTTTTGAGTTGGCAAAGGTCACAGAGCAAATAAAACTACGCCTGCCTACATTAGGAAGGAACGAAAGTCATAGTAATGTACGTTGTTTATTTGCAAAAAAATGGGCTTTTATTAGATATATGCAGTTCATCCTCTACCACACTTTCACTTCAGGTGAGATCCTAGCCAGGCATGCATCGTGAGGATTAAAAATATTGTTTATTCATTGTTTATATTCAGAATAACGGTTGCCAAAATAATTAATGAAATTCCTAAGAACAATTATTCTGCTACAGTCGTCACATCGGACAAACTCTATAATATACATAAGAAAATATTACTGGAGTACATGCAATGACTATACTCTACTTTAAAAAACGGAGAAACTCGTACGGTATACATAACTTTATTAAGTTTACCAAATGCTGCCAAAGAAACGCTCCGTAAATTAAATAATTATAAACGAGTAGAACGAAAATTACTCGTTTAACAGAATAAACAACAGTTTGACGATTAAGATGGCAGATTTTAAAGATAAATTACATCGCCTAAATGTTAAGGATGTTTAAAATAATAATGATGTGTCGTATTAACAAAATCTTGTTTGTGTATTTTGCAAAGCAAAACTACAAATGCAAAAATGCTTTTGCGAACCCTGCCATTTCAATTATAGCAAAGAGCTTTAGTAAGAAGTAAACGATAAATTACTTTCATTGCTCCGTACCGAAGGTCGTGGACCTGACCCTTTTACGTCAACATAGACGGCTCAACAAATAATACTGATTTCCCTGGGAGCCAACATGGACCTTTGATTGATTCATTTGCCATGTATTTATTAATGGGAAATGATTGTTAGAACACCCACTAACATAAAAGTTACCCTTTTAGAAACTATAGCTGACTTCATCTGCGGTAACTTCGGTAACTTATAAATAAAAGCGGTCAAGTGCGAGTCGGGACACCACTACAAAACACAACATTATTAACTTAGAAAAAAAACTTTTTTTGTCCGGGACCTTTAGCGCGAGACCGACTCACACTTGGCCGGTTTTTAGTATTTGTTGTTATTCAGTAGAGTATGCTCTATAATCACACAAAGTTTGACGCTTGTATGCATTACCGTTTTAACGATAGAGTGTGAAGAAAAAACGTTGATAAAAACTAGTTTCTTGTTGAGAACCCCCCTTAATTTTTAACTTTTTGACATTTTTATTATTTGTTAACAAATCTGCCGCAATAACGCATAATCTGAGAAAATTTCAACTATCTACCTATTACGGTTCAAAAGTTACAGCCCTAAATAGGTAGGACAGACGGACGGACGGACGGACGGACAACGTAGGCTCAGTAATAGGGTTACGTTTTTACCCTTTGGGTACGGAACCCTAAAAAGTATAGGTACTATGTTTTAATGTAGATTTTTTTTTGTCTGACTGTAAAATTTCTTTAAAATCCGTTAGCTCCGTTTATGGAGTCACAGACATCCAAACATCGATCGTCACAAACTTTTAACATATTTATAACTAGCGGCCCGTCCCGGCTTCGCACGGGTGGACGTCTAATCTTTTCTAGCAATAAATATAGCCTATGTTACTCAGGGTGAATGCAGCTTTCTAATGGTGAAAGAATTTTTTAAATCGGCCCAGTACTTTTTGAGCCTATTCATTACAAACATACAAACATACAAAAATAGGTACAAATCTTTCCTCTTTATAATATTAGTGTAGACTAGCCGTTTTGCTCGTAATTAAGTCTACGTTGACTTAAAAAAAAACAATGTTTTACTGATTTATTTTTTCTATTTTTGCATTGAAGAATTTTTTTTTTTTACACACAGTTATGTAAGCAAAATTTCAAAATGCCCAAACTCTGGTATGCTATGCTTTTCTATAAAGCACAACAGTGCTTTATAGAAAAGCATAGCTTTACTCTGAACACAGAGTAACAGCTAGAGTTAGACCGTGCCGTAACTTTTAATAGGCAGTGGATAGATTCCTAAAAATAAAAATAGAAACATGCAGGTGTCCTAACGATGATTTCCGTCACCAAAAAGCCAGTGGTGTTAGAAACCGAACAAATGTCCCTAATAAACCTGTTAGCTAAACATCGAAACTGAGAGCAAATAGACTAGGCAGATTAATTATAATTACATAACAACACCTATACTTTGACAACACTGTCCTCAAACTAAACTGGGACAATCTTGTGTAACTTACTAGTAAACCACTGTGTACACGTGTTAGCGTAAGATCCTAAATAAATATCTATTGTCTGACATAGTTAGATAGGAACTGATCTTGCCGAATTATAAGATATGTAAAGATAAAAAGAGATGTATTCAAACTCTCATGACATCCTTATTACGTACGGTTACAAGGATAATTTTAGGCTAAACATTACATTAACATAATAATGACTGATCTCAAAATGTGAGGTAAGATATCGTGAGGAAACCAGCATACGCTCAAGAAGAAATTATATAGGTAGGTATGATAGTAGGTTTGTGCCCTGTGGGGCGTAGAGTTGGCTGATGAAAATGATATAATAATTACAAGGGATATAAAAAAGGTCAAGTGGTTTCCGAATAGAGGTCCTTTTTGAGGTCTTCAACCCTAAATTAAAAAGTAAATGAAGAGAACACTCTCTTGGAATTACTCGGAACCGATCTTTTGAACATAAAACCTTGAGTACCTAAAGTCGATTGAAAAAAGATTACAATCGAAGCTCTTCGTTCTTATTCAAATCAAAATCAAATCAAATATACTTTAGGTATAAAAGGCTAGGTTTATTAAATTAGGTTAGTAGTTATTTGGATAAAAAGTATTCTGAAGTTTTGGCTGGAAGTCAAGTACCTACCTAGCTTTTTTAGACAGGGTTTTTGCATTAAATAAAAAAAATAAAAAATAAAAATGTACTTTATTGCCACACAAAAATACAGAATAGGACACAAAACAATAAATAGATTCATCAAACAGAAAAGTTCAAATAACAACAGATTTATGACATGGCTGTACCGTACAATTTTTCTTTCCGTGCAGCTAAACATTTATTAGGCACCCATCCATATCATTATATATAATATAAAACCAAATAATAAAACAAACATTGAACATAAGTAGGTAGTAAATAAAACAATTTAAACATTTCATGGTAAAAAAAAATAATAAAATAAAAAACACATTGTGGCAATAGGTTAGGACTCAGTGTCCGCTGGCAGGACCTAATAAGATCTGCTGCTCAGCACTGATTTGCAGTCCCAACCTGCTCTTATATCAGCATACATACATCGAGGGTACAGGGTAAGTAGGCGTGATTACGTGATCCTAATGTCGCTTTCATGTCAGAAAAAAAGCAAGCCAGAAACAGAGCTTTCCCTCATGTGGCATACAGTTAATCAGAAAAAAAATTGGATGAGTAGTGATTTTCAACTTTTGCTGAATTTTTTCACAGAATTTAAAAGACATTTTGAAGATTTTCGCGAATTAAATATCTCTTCTAACATTGCATCGTTGTCATTGAAGTCAGACTTTCAATGTTCAAAATTAAAACCGCCTTAAAAAAAACTAAAAAGTTAAAAAATAATATTGCAGCCGATGACTTTTTCGTTCGCATCGTAAGAACATTTAACTTGTTGGTGAAGGCGCTGTCAAGCCGGTACGATTCGCGACAGGGCATGCATTAGTTTTTTGGCTTGGCTTGACACCGACTTCTTTAAAACAAATTAATTTTCTTATGATGCGAACGAAAAAGTCATCGGCTGCAATATTATTTTTTAACTTTTTAGTTTTTTTGAAGGCGGTTTTAATTTTTTTGTTAAAAATTTGTTTTATTTCATAATTTTCGGTGGTGAGTTCATTAGTTCGATTAATAGTGGTGCTTTAAATTAACAAACGCACTAGTTGGCACGACGATTTTCGAAGGTTCTCCTCGATGTCTCTGAGATGACATCATCAGACAGATCCTGGTTTCCTTATCATGGTACCACCTCTGGGATATCTCCTTTCCAACAAAAAAATAATCATCAAAATCAGTTCCTAAAGGACGAAGTTATACGCGAACAAACATAAAAAAATATATATATATATATATATGGTCGAATTGAGAAACCTCCTTTTTTGAAGTCGGTTAAAAATGGCTCTATAGAAATTCAGTTTGACATTAACTGATAAGGGTTCTGTGTTCAAAGGTACAAAATAATTCATGAAAAGTAAAAATGGATTATTTCAAAATTCATTCTTCGTGTTAAATGTATCGGAACGATTTAACGCTTAGCAGTCAACTACTTTTAGATCTTTTTATAGAAAGGTCTTAAAAGGAACTCGAAAGGTAAAAAGGAATGTTTTAAGCTCACTTTGCTTCCTTTACAACTGGAGAAAAGGAACTGAACTGCATGGCAATTCCAAGGTACAAAAATACCATCTCAAGTAATACAATTGCCGTTGCTTACAGATAATATTTTTTTGTTATCTTGGACGTTGGCACACAAATTATCTAGTCACATTTATAGTACCAGAATCTAGTCTGAACTACTTGTATTATGATGACTAGACAAAGATATATAATACATACATAGAAACAACGACTCGGGTACAACTATTCATATAGCATACTTTTACCTATTGCAAATTTCCGAGCCGCAAAAAAGTAGAGCTAAAGTGAATAATTGATTTATACAGTGTATTGACCTACCAGAATATACCAGAATATGCTCACTACTGTATTCCCCTATAAATGTGACTAGCGCCTTGAATAAAGTGCGAGGCGGGCTACTCGCGCACTGAGGGTTCTATACAACACAACATATTACTAATAAAAAGTTTTTTTTTCTCCGGGACCTTTAGCGCAAGACCGAATCACACTTGGCCATGGCACACATTGGCAATTTCCAATGTCTAGCTATACCGGTTCAAAAGTTACGGCCATAAATAGCTAGAACAGACAGACCGACGACGGACGGACAACGTAGGCTTATGAATGGGTTCCGTTTTCACCCTTTGGGTACGGAAAATTAGTGGCTGACAGCCTACATACCTAGTAGTAAACAAGAGGTTATAATATTCAGCGAATAAATCTCACTTAGGGTACAGCACTGTTCATGGATGTGCTAGCTACAGAACTGTGAGCGTTTTCATCACTTTCTAAAAAAATCTTAGGTACCTATTTCTACTTCTGTTTTCACTAAATTCCGCAGAGTCATTTACCAAAATGTTAGAAAAACAACCAAAACCAAATTAATTTCAATCAGATACCTACCTCTATAGCATGATAAACAATCATCTTTACTCTCTATATTAAATTACATAAAAAGCAGAATCATTTTATCTAAACGAAAGTAAAGCAAACTTACACAAATCGTGAGCAATTTACTTTAATCTATCCAGACATAAATAAATCATAGTGATTAATTAATAAAGAACCTTTCCGTCATTTGTCGCGCTAGACTAGGAACAGACAAGGGTTTTTGTCTACCAGGGTCAGTAGCCAGTTATATTAATCGT
Source organism: Agonopterix subpropinquella (assembly GCA_922987775.1). Lineage (NCBI taxonomy): Eukaryota > Metazoa > Arthropoda > Insecta > Lepidoptera > Depressariidae > Agonopterix > Agonopterix subpropinquella. The sequence continues at coordinate 14,575,890 of OV277709.1, read as the reverse complement.
TTGTTGAGAGGAAATCCACGAGAAAATCTTTCTTCATTTCTATAGTATAGGCATGTCTGGTCAGTTCCATACATTTTAGATTTAGTATAGTCTTGACGCAAACAGATGTCGCTACTGGCCTAAACGAGAGATAAAATCACTATTATGTGAGTTTTGTTCCACGGAAATAAATTATACAGGGTGAAATTGATATCATATTGGCATCCTTTTAAACTATGAGTCTACCCATCAAACTGAACAACTTTTACTATGGGAGCAAACCGATCGGAGCAACTAAAAATCAGCTGTGCATACATTTGAGTCGAGTAGGCATCGCAGTTTAGTATGGGACAGCTGACTTTTTAGTTGCTCCGATCGGTTTGCTCCCGTAGTAAAAGTTGTTCAGTTTGATGGGTAGACTCTTAGTTTAAAAGGATGCCAATGATATCAATTTCACCCTGTATAGCTTAATTTTCTTAAAATTTTAATAACAAATGTGTTTAACACTTATTTTAACGTATTAAACATTGCTGTAGTACCGTTACCCACCACCGTTGCTGTACTTGCGCGAGTTTTCAACTAAGAAGTTGGCAACTTTCTTAGTATGGGCATTGACCCTCTGTTGTGTATAATTTATTTACTCTATGGTATAGTTTACTAATGACTGGTGTGATGAATTAAATCGTGTTTAGTTTTGCGAGCTAAGTGTTAGATCAAAGTAAAATTAAGCTAAGTGTACTAATGATAATCACGAATACGACTGCAAAGACTTGGATGTGACTAGCACAAGAAAGAAAAAGAGACATAAAGCCTCGTATCCACTAGGCAATAATTGACGCGCAACACGTGACGCTCAACATGTTCGGCAACGTTGCAAAACAACGCGCGACGTTGCCACTTAGTAAATTGCCACTAAGTTGAAGTTCCGCGACGGCGACGTCGCGCGTTGATTTGCAACGTTGCCGAACATGTTGAGCGTCACGTGTTGCGAGTCAATTGTAGCCTAGTGGTAAAAGGCTTAATGGTAAGGAATGGCATAAACTGAAGGACCCTGCAGTGGGTGGACAAAAGCTGATGATGATGATTGCGTGATGCTCGAACAAAAACATACAGATAAACGCATGCATATTGTCTCTCCACCTTTTTCGGGTCCACCTCGACGCCGGCGACTATCCTGGGAACCCACTCTGTGGTGATTTTGTCCCATCTCTCCGAATCTTAGACAATTTAATAGTAAGGACTGGCCTTGCGGTAGCATTTCCCCTCTGCCACGGTATTAGATCAATTAATCTTGCGCATTTACACTAAATTTTATACCTTATCACTAAACGAGACAGCCTATAATTGCGAAACAATAATTTTGAACTTAGAACGTTTGGGGTTCACACGAGACTACTTTTCATGATTTTTAACATTCAAAATTAGAATCTAAAGTTATAGGGAATAAAATCCAAAGTTGCGAATTTCATGTTACCTCGCCCCCCGCAAAAAGTGGCAGAAAATTTAGATAGGAGAATGACACGCGTTACGCGTCCATACTATTAAATTGTCTAAGCTCCGAATGCATGCGATGATGCGACAGACATGTCAGTCCGGCATAGTCCCACTTCAGGTGACCTGGCTTGCGCATGTCCACTATGCCAGTTCTGGAGCGCAGTTCCGTGTTTCTAATGCAATAGGTTAAGTATTACACCTAAAATACTGCGCTTTGTCGCTCTTCGGTAGATCTTGAGGCTTGATTTTTGATCAAAGACCATTAAAAAAAACTTAAATTTAAAATTTTCTAATTTTATACACAATGCTCGACATTCGTACAGATACATTTTAAAAGAGCTTTGTCTGTACATTTTTGATTGCAGAAAAAAATCGTCGAGCATTGTGCGAAATCAGAAAATATGTATTGTTTATGTAGTACATGTAGTTTCAAATCAAAATCAAATCGACCAGGGTCCTGGGTTCGAATCCCGGTTCGGTCATGGATGTTATATGTTCGTGCCGTTGTTGTATGTTTCCATATAAAAAAGCCTATAGTGCTTAACTTGGAATCATTACAATGTATGTGCCTGAGAGCGTTATTTATTTTATTATTATTAAATATACTTTATTCCTTTATTCTTTTTTTTCTTCTTTCTTGTCTGATTTTTAACTTCACAACAAAAATGCCCTGCACAGCAATAAGTGCCCCCAACTAAATACGCGCAGGATGACCACTTACGCACAGAGCGTCAATTTAGGGTTGACACGGCAGCGACGGCGGACGGTTTCCTATACAAAATACAATTTTTGTATGGGCCGGCCGCCGGTCGCCGTCGGTAAATGTGTCTCAACAATTAAAGAAATTTATCAAATAATTGTCCGAACACAGATATAAGACACACAGCACGAGAGAAAGAGCCCAACATTGTTTTTTCTTACTCACTGAAACTTTGTAGACACCTCTTAGTTACCCAATAAACAATTTTTCATTTCCAAAACCTTTTACCAAAAATAATTTTACGAACTATCCTTCAATTTGAGGCTTCATAAACCATTCATAGCCTGGCAGGGCGATCACATGGATTTCAAGTGTTGTTGACCTGCATGGTGCAGAAAATTGCAGTAAAATGTCTCGTCACGTATTTAATATTGTCAAACTATCGGGGTTTTCGGTTATATTCATCATTTCGATTTCTTGTTTATTAAGAACTATATTTTGCCAGCTATTTCGTCTGTGTTGTCTTTAAAATTGTATACCTGTGTGCCTATAACTGTAAAAGATTTCTAGTGTAGCGTCAAAGTATTGTCAATTTTCATACTTAGTAGTCGTGCATGAATTTGAGAGCAATTAACGCTCTTGTTGGTGCTGAAAATTTGATATCTTTTTTTTTTTTTTATGTTCGATAGGTAAACATTTGACCCCAATCTCACCTGATGTTGAGTGATGATGAGGCCGAAGATGTAGCATGCTTACCTAGAAAGATGCCTATTCACTCTTGCCTTGAAGAGGCCCATATCAAACGCTATCAAATGTTTTTTTCACACCACCCGCTCGAAAATGGAACATTATATGTCATGTAACTCGAACCTAAAGCAAGTCATTATAGCCCTGGGACTAGCCGGGCAATAATATTGTACTGAATTTCATTATAACCCGCTGGTCAATAATGAGATTTGAATATGGAACCGCATCCACAGATTATTTACGACCCTTACTTAAAATTCGTATGAAAACTTATCATGGAGACAGGCACCAAAAAGAACTTAATTCGAAATTCGAACTGGCCACCACGAGTATTGAACACAAAAAAAGAAAAAAAGGCGCGAATACTGCAAATCTCTGTACCTATTGCTACGAACAAAGTAGGTAATAAAAAATAAATTATTACATTTTCTTTCCACAACTGGAGTGCAATTTTTGAATCTCATTCGCTGAGTTCAGCAGTTGAAAATGTCAAAATTACTATGGAGATAGGCATCTTTCTACTGCTGATTTGACTTTCAAAAATCGCACTCCTGAAGTATGATTTTTGAAAGTCAAATCAGCAGTAGAAAGTTGCATATCTCCATAGTAATTTTGACATTTTCAACTGATGAACTCAGCGAATTAGTTTCAAAAATCGCTCTCCGGTCGAATGTTTCAAATATCTACGTTCACTTTGAATTTAATAAAATAGTGTTTTCTAAATACTATACTATTGAACTCTAATACTTTGTTATAAATTCTAATAAAAGAATTGGTTTCTAACCATAGAAAATTTACACGCTCCCCTGGGTTTCTAACAGTATTGCTTTTTATTTTCTCGCGGAGGGTGTGAAAAGTAGAGTATGGTCCTCGGGGATAAACGTGCTTTCATCTTGGGCGAGCTTGAACCCCTCGCTTCACTCAGGATTCTAGTCTTAACTCCCTCGCTTCGCTCGGGAGTTAACTCTAAACTCCCTCGCTACGCTCGGGAGTTAACCCTAGAATCCCTCGTTACGCTCGGGATTCAATATCGCGCCCGTGATGAAAGACACTGCTTTATCCCCTTGGTACATAATCTACTATTTTTTTGTAAGTTGTTGCTTTCTGTTATTATGATTAAATAAATCACCTATTATTTATAAATATCGTTTCCTGAAATCCTTTGGGTGCGGCACGCCACCTCTGCTACATAAAACATTGCATAACTAATAATAAACTCATAGAAAGCTAAAAAAAACAGAGTAACTTTTAGTCCAGATAATCATAGACATAGGTTTTATACGATACCTACATTAAGAGCTCTTCCGCTGTGCGCCGTAATCCCAAAGCTTTTAGCTATTCCGCCATGTATTGTATTGTACACCTTTCAACCTAGATAACATGAACCTTTTCCCGTACTTATCTAAGTATCTAATATTAAAATCTAGAATTCTAGAGTAATAAAAACTTACATTTATAAGCTTTAAACAGTTAATACTTTTAATGATTTCCATGAATTTTGTTTTCTATAACAAAACACCATATAGACCGACATCAGACCGTAAAATTATGCACCTATTTCTTAGGCGAACGAAATGTGATTCTAGTGTATGTTTACACAGGGGTTAATTCAATGCCGCCAAGTTGCCTAAAGAAATCCTGCCGCAAGTACCTTTTCCATTATGATTTTTGGTATAACTTTTTCGACCTGTCTGTTTAAATTGGTTTAAATCAGGTTTAAATGAGGTGCCATCGGAAGGAGACTGATCTAAACTAGGGTTGCCACCTCTTTATCTGCCGCAACTATAGGGTTGCCAGGTTCAACAATGACTTCTTTGAACCTGTTGTTAGTGATAGTCGGTCGGATCTTAGACTAACAGGTGTAACAAAACCATTTAATTAGACCATAAAACTGAACAACTTTCACAATGGAGCCAACATCAAGAAAAAATAAAAAACATCTGCTGTCCCATACATTTTAGTCGAGTCGGTAAGTCGGTACTGCTGTTTTCTATGCGACAGCAGATTTTTTCTCAAAGTATCTTGAGATAACTTTTGATAGTGCAATTTAGGACATGTCTTAATGATATGTCGAGGGACGCAGCAATTTCTTATTCATTATCAAACAACAATATCCTCAGTTGCACAACTTTAATCTGATAAAACAAATATTAAACATTTTCAATAACACACTCCCATTGTAGAAAAAGCATAGAGAAAAAACTTGACAGCTGAAGCGGAACCTTTGGCTCCGCTGCGTTACTACAAAAACTAGATTAAAGTGAGAAATGTGTGTGTTGTTCTCAATATGTCTTACTACTTATATGATTGGTTAATATTCGTAACGTGCTGTAACGTCCTTGTTATATTATTGGCTACTAGTTTTTATCAACGTTTTTTCTTCTCGCTCTATCGTAAAAATGGTAATACATAAATAAATACCTAACGCTCACATACATTGTAATGATCCCAAGGTAAGCCTTAGGCTTTTTTTTATGGGAATCATACAACAACGGCACAAACATATAACATCCATGAACGAACCGGGATTCGAACCCAGGACCCTGGTTTAGCAGTCCGGCGTGGCAACCATTAAACCAACCGGGTCGTCATACAAACAAGTATCAAACTTGGTGTGATTACAGAGCAAACTCTACAATTTATAAAAAAAAAAAAATACAAAACTGGACAAGTGCGAGTCGGTCTCGTGCTAAAGAACCCGGAGAAAAAATATTTTTCAAAGTTGGTGGTGTGGAACGGAACCCTCGGTGCGCGAGTAGCCTGACTCGCACTTAACCGGTTTTTTTATAACTAACATAGTTTGTAAGATCATTGTTACTAACATTACTTATTAGAGTTTACCTGCGACTTCGTCCACACAAATTATAAACCAGATTTTAAGACAGATCGTAAGCTATCAAACAAAGTTTCATCAAAATCGGTTCAGTAGTTTTCGCGTGATGCTCGATCAAACAAATAAACAAACTTCTTTTTTTAAATTTAAAGTTTTATAATAGTATAGATAGATAGATAGACTACGTGTGACGAGCTATTGTCGTAATTATGAACTCTTAGACAAATTATAACAGATTTCAAAGGATGAATTTTTGTATTAGAAAGATCGGAACGTACCTATGTGTTTCGAATGCTTTCATGGTGGGGGAAGATAATTATGAATTAGGGTATCAGTAATTTCTGTAACCTCTTTCGGAATAGTTCACGCAAAATGGGAAGAGCTCGCGGAAAGTAGAGGAGGGTGGAGAAGGAAGACAAGAGATGGTCGGACTACTCATGACCAAGCCTGGTTCGCACACCTGGCAGAGAAACGTGACAAAAGGCATAATGCTGTCACAATCCCACCTTTACCCGCCGGCGGCGTACGGTTCTGTTGTAGAGGCTGTGGACGTGTATGCGGCTCTCGTATAGGACTGTACAGCCATGAGAAAAAGTGCTTCTCCAAAAACACTAGATTTAAAGGCCCATGATGATGATGATGAATTTCTGCAAGTATATTCCTATACGGCGGCAGGAAAACGTTGGATGAGGGCAGCGCAGGACCGATCGTTATGGCGATCCTTGGGGGAGGCCTATGTCCAGCAGTGGACGTCCATCGGCTGAGATGATGATGATGATGATATTCCTCGAAATCGTGAAATAAAGATCAGCTATTTCATACAAAACTGCAGCATCGGCTCGACTCAAATGTATGGGACAGGTGATTTTTTTATTTTTTCTCGATGTTGGCTCGCATAGTGAAAGTTGTTCAGTTTGATGGTCTGAAGCACCCCTTTAAGTATTACTAGGGTGTTTTGTTACACCCTGTACTTATAGAAAAAAGAGAGATTGAAAATATTTACTGTGTGGCGCGGCCTAATGTTAACAATGACAACAATATGTCGGACTAACTAAGCCTACACTTTACAATGTCCAAGGCCATATATTATCCAGTCTAGTTTCTCTAAAATGTCCACAAAATTCGTCTGAAAACATTTTCAGTTATTATGAGATCCTTTCATAATTTTAGTCTAACAAAGTAAGTCGCCTCTAGCTATTTACGTTAGTCCCTCAAAAAGGGCGTTTTGGTCTAATTGTGTATCTTAATAGAGCCCTAAACTTGGGTAAGTTAGGGTATGATAATATGTATATAGTTTTCGTAAACCTTTTGTTTGATTCGGGGCTTGTTTTGTTTAGATTTATGCTGTGCCTGCTACTTCGTACGCGCAGAATTAAATGTACCTATAGCGATGAAAGAAAGCCAATATGTTCATCCAAACAAAGCACTATGTTTTTTTTAAACCACATTCAAATCGGTTTAGCAGATTTTAAGTTATGAGTGCATTAAACATAGTGGCGCTCGCGACTTTTTCTTTAAATTCTCATAACTTTTGACTGCATAAACAGATTGCGATGAAATAAAGCCTAATAACCCAGTAAAATTAGATAAATCAGAAGAAATAATTTCCGGAGTTTTGGAACTTTTTTTAAACGTTCCTTTGGTACGTAATATTGAAGAAAAAAAAAGTCCTGGTGAGGGGGGGGGGGGGGGGGGGGTGAGCTCAAGGAAGGGGGGGGGCTCTAAAGGTGACTTTTCTCAGTTTTTCGCTTATTTCTTGAAATCTGAAAGTCGTATCGAAATATTTTGTATAGACAAATTAAACCTAACAAAATTTCCTACAAAACAAGTGGTATGCATTTTTGTTATAGGACTTAACCTTTGAGGGCTACGGGGCCAAGAAAGTAACGGAATTTCAAAAATTATGAAATTTGTATGGCGACCCTCATGAAAGTTAAAGATAAAAACAAAATGATTTCATATTCTTAATCAGCAGCCTGGAAAACCCCCAGATACAAATTTTCAGTCGGTTAAGGGAACCCTTAAAGGCTGCATTGGCGTTTGAAATTTCCATTGGAGCCATCTTGGATATCGCAATTTTGGATTTTTTTCACCGGCAACCAAATCTGACCAGGGTCCTCTATGACAATTGTTCAAGGTCCATAACCCTATCTGTCATAGTTTCCGCGGGCTATTACCCATTATACCAATTGGGAAACCAACCTTAATAAAACAGCGTCACAATTGAGTTCAAACCAAAGGCTTTAATGATCATACCGGCAGTCTGTCTCGAGTCTCGACGACTCTTTTGATGTCATAAAGAGAGCGTGAAAGATGAACAAGCATCATCGAGGTCGGATTGCAACTTTTCAATGGTAGTCAAGGGCATTCGTTAGCTGCGACTCATAATTGCAAAGTTCCATTCTACCCTATAAGTCATAAATTTGATGCAATGATTCAATGCATTTCATATTAAACCTCAAACTTACACTATGGGCCCAACACCGAACGAAATCGTGAAACAAATAAGCTTTTCTATACAAAACTGCAGTGCCTAACCTACTCGATTCAAATGTATGAAACACCTTACTTTATTCGCGATTTTGAATTATAATTTTCGAGAAACAACCTCTCCTAATCCCAAAAAACCTAAAAACCAAAGATAAATCTTTGCTAAAAACCTACCTACCATAATACTAGAAAGTTGTTCCATTTGATGGTCTGATCATCCTCTTAAAAGGAATGTATCTAATAACGAAACACCCTGTGTTTGTAGGTATATTGTTGTAAATACATTTTAAGAAAGATTAAGGCCCTATGGTAGAACAAAACACCTTCGAGGCATCTTTTATTTTTCATGTTTCGACTAGATTTATACAATTTACCGAAACCTAAGTCATACCTCAGTATTCTTGGATAGTTTATCTAGTGAAATCATTAATTGAATACACGATTGGAATTACTTCACTCGATAGAAAATCGTCACAAAGTGAAGTATTTTCTCGTGTTAGAAGAACTTAAAATAGTTTCCGATTTTTGGTATTTATACTCACATTTTCGCCATTAATTTATCAGTGAAATCATAAAAAAAAAATCTATAAAAAGTACTGTTGTTAACTCCTTTTAATCGAAAATACGGCACGCGCACGCACTTTTCGGAGGGCTGGGCAATCGCGTTTCTCATAGAAAATATTCGTCTGAACCTTTGGCCACTTAAAGAGATTTTTTTCCTCTCCTGCTGTTTTCTAAACAGTAAAGTACCTAGTTCCTTGACATTTCAGAGCCAAGAAAATTGTTAATCGCAAGATTGCACGCCGCAGTCGTCTTTAAGCTAAATTTACAACGGCTTACGCCGGCTTCTCAAATTTGAGTCTACAAACCGCTATATTAAAGTTGAAACTTGACCTCTTAAAGCTATTTTATAATGTGAAAATAACGCATTAAGTGCAGACTGACTAAATAAACCATATTTTGTGATATTAAGCGGTCTTATTCGACAGTGAAATTGAGATTTTAAATGAGTTTCGACGAGAACTAACTTTTATACTGGACAACCATCTATCTACATCCTATCTGTTATTAGACTGAAGCCCTCTGAATACTGGTAAATACATTTTTAATAAGATTTCCTTCAGTAATTAAATACTACTATATCGGAGCGGTTCAGAATTGCGTACGCGCGTCACACGGAGACCGGGGCGGAAGTGACAGCTGTCAGTATTGACAGCAGCCAGAGGGGCAATCCATAGAGCACGCAGGGGGGTCCGCCAAAAACCACATTTCCGCTAACACTATCTATACATACAAATCGGGCGAATTAACTTGGCACCTGGCTCGCACGTGGCTCGGAATAAAAAACGGAACTCTCGGAAAGAATAACTCGAAAATGTTAAAGCGCAAGGACACGTGCAGGGGTAACTAAAATGCTACGCTACTGGCCTCACACAGCGATGTCGGGGTCCCACGGGGGGTAGCAGGAGGGGTGTCGAATTCCGAGCCAAGTGCGAGCTTGGTGCCAAGTAAATTCGCCCTGGTTGTACAGAGGTTTACCTGAATTCGTTACCTACATACTTTAGGGGGTACTTCAAACCATCAAACTGAACAACTTTTACTATGGACCAATATAGAAATCGAGAGAAAATCGAAACAACAGCTGCTCCACACAAAACTCGACCAATACAGCAGATTTTTCTCTCGCGGTTTCAATTTTAGTGTGCTTGTTTCACATTCTCCACGTTTTCTACCGTTCTTGATGACCTAGGTCGCCTGGATTTTGATTTATCTAGCGTTGTACCGGTCTCTTCAAACTTTTTAACCCAATGTCGAATGAGAGGAATGCTTGGCGCATCATTTAAGTGGCGAAAACCTCGAATACTGCAGAATTTTCTACGCGCTACAGTCGCCGAATCACCGTTTTTGTAAAACTCTCGCACGCACAACGCGCGGTCTGCTCCCGAGAAACGCTCCATAGCGACTGAATTCCCAAGAGCCAGGCTACCGATTGACATAACCCCCGCGCCCCTCGGATACGTTGCGCTCACGCAGTAAGCTAAATAAATATAAAATTTCTTTTGAGACACCCTGTATATGGAACAGCAGATTTTTCTCTCGCGGTTTCAATTTTAGTGTGCTTGTCATTCGAATGACATTCTCTGTTGGAGTTTTAACTCAGTGCAAACGTTCTTGACTCGGTTTACTTTAACAAACAAGTTCAGTTACTTTTGTTAACATAGGACCAAACTTTTCCACATAAACTTGAGCCGCAATGGTAATTTTCAGTCAGATAAAGAAAAGCGAATAACTTTATCGAGTAACTTTGCCACAGTGTACAAATGAGTTAGTACTTACAATATGAACGGTCCCTGGTTACAAATCAGCTTTCCCTGGGATAAAAAGAACTTTGTTTACTAAAAAAAGATACGGAGATGACCCGGTTGATTTAATGGTGTCCACGCCCGCAGGACTGCCAAACCGGCGTCCTGGGTTCGAGTCCCGGTTCCGTCTTGGATGTTGTATTTGTGCCGTCGTTTTACGGTTTCCATAACACAAAACGTAATAGGTAGCTCACGTTTCGGTTCATTATAATGTATGTTTTAAGAGGATGATCAGACCGTCAGACAATTGACCGACTGACTGAACTGACTCATGAATATTTCTCAATTGGACCAATTGAATTCGCGAAAGAAAAATTGGTGTCTCATACATTTTGGTCGATTTCGGTAGAGTAGGATTGCAGTTTTGAATGGAACAGCATGGATGAACAACATGGATTTTTTTCGCGATTTGACCTTGGTACATTTCGTAAAAAAAATGATTTTATTTTAAACATTTGCTTCCATCCAAGAGCGTGTCTTTTGTCTAACTAAGTTCAAACTTTCAGGTGCTCCGGCAAACGACGCTGCCGATCGTGCCGACCCGCCACCAGACCTTCCAGCGGCAACTGTCCCACCGCCTGGATATGCCCTCCATCCAATTCAGCATCTGCAGTTTGGAGCGAGCTGACTCTTCCATCGGACTCATCAAGGTAAGTGGTAGCGATTATTTTCTATCAACAATCAATCAATCAAACCAAAAGCTGGGCTTTCCTTTTATTGCGCTATTAAGAGGTCGAACTTCCTTATAATCATTATCTTGTACACTTCTGCTCTCCTGGTAAAGTGGTAATTTTTTTTTGTGCCTACCAGGAGATCAGAAATGTTCAAGTAGTTACACATCTTATCTTATCTTATAATAAGTAGGTACTAAATCGTCCTAGGTAGGTACCTAGTAGGTACCCATGATGATCACATCATTATATCACTAATATAGGCGTGTGGTTGGGTCCCACCCTACCACCAGGGGTATGGTAGGTCCCTCACGTTCTTCATACGGTCCTGTGCTAATTTGACCTATGCGAACCCGTTACTCTCATAATGTGATCGGACCAATATCAAAGAAAATATAAACGTGCTGGTGGTCTGTGTCTACTGACCTCCGTTGCGAAAGCAACGGACCACCATTCTGATACTGCCTTGGTCCACCGGAAGTCTTCCCGTTTATCGTCCAATCAGCTAGGGCGTCGGCCTACCCTCAGGGTAAGCCTGCTAGATTAGCTTTGAGATAACCTATAACTGGGAGTCAGTTGCCTCAAGGTATACCAGTTGCTGTCAAGCTGGCCTAATTTGAAAGTCAGTCAGATGTGCCGTCTTGTGGGGCAAAACAAGCAAGTAATGAAAATGATAACCTCTTAAACCTCCAAGATCCTCCCTGTGGGGTTCCATCTGCTTCCTTAGGTCTCTAGGTGCAAGCATCTCGCATTTGTTTATTTGTGTATTTATTATCTTACCCCCTAGCTCTTAACTAAGTTTTACCTAGCTCTATACTGTAAAGAATCTTAGGAACTCTAGGCTCATCTTCTCATGTAAAGATCCCGTACAGTTTCCTGTTAAACAAGCAAACCACAGATAGAACCGCCATCTCTTGACACCCTTTACATAACTTATGTCACTCAGAACCTGAAGAGTAGCATGCCACGCACGACAATTAAAACGAAAAAACCGTCATAATCATGCGCGCTATATAAGTTTCTCATGCGTAAACAGACAGAGGCGCATCTGGATCTTTCTCGTATTCACGGGGGCGGCATGCTAGGCTCTGTGTCTGTGAAAAGGGGATAATTATGCTCACGATAGGACCAATTTAAGTCAATGGAATCTTTAAAACACTCTTGAAACTAATCTCTCTGCCTGTGGTTTGTCAAATCTTCATTAAAACGTTTAGTTTTAAAGTAATAAGGTTTTTCCATACAATATCATATTGCTCAAAATAACCCAAATGAGAATGACTCTAAAGCTTTCGCGCCATAATAATATTATTCACAGTATATTCAGAATTCATGAAAATGATGATTCTTCGAACCTGTATAACTTTGTTCAGAATAATCCTACAACTTTCGTGCCATATTAACTATTGCTCCAAATAGCTAGTTCTAACAAAACGTAAAATTTTTCTTGTTGCCCGGCCAATTTCAGAAAAGGCCCAGAAATGTATGGAGCCTGAATGATCTCCTTAATCCTAGTATTGAAACTGTATATTTCACGGAATTCTGACAATCCACAGGCACGGAAATTATTATCTGGATCGTGTTTAAAAATGTCATGACCTCAATTGGTTAGTATTGGAAATGGAATCTAACGTAAGGACTATCCACTTAATGTATGTGACATTATAAGGAAAGTGCGATGACATCATAATCTTAAATACTTGCAGTTTCAAGTTCAAATCATAGACCTAAAGTAAAAGCCAATTATGGCCAAAATCCAGCACTCCAGTGAAACCTGAACAATGAGCTTAATTGGCTTATTCACGATGACATAGCCATACTATTCGGGCACAATGGTCTAGTGTTATGCTAATGAACTGTACCTAGTTGGGATAGAGATCATAGTTGTGTCATTAGGCTAAGTACTAGTTAGTCCATTCTAGAACCGATCGCACGACCTGAAGTTTTCAGAACTATTATCGAAGTTAAGAAAATCCGAACGGTGTCAATCTTCGGATGGGTGACCATTTTAGTAGTATTTTATATCTCAAGTGTTTTCATACTTCAAAACTTTTGGAAAGCACATTAAGAGAATTATTATATATGCATTGATTTACAAAGTAATGGACGTCGGGACTAATACAAAATTTTCGCAATAACTGTCCCTGAATATCCTACACAAACGAAGTATAAACTAACTAAAATATTGAAACTGTTGAAATAATTTTTCAACTTGCATGCGTAGTTTTTACTTTTACAGCATGGACACGGCATTATAGACGTGCGCGTAGTCGGTCGATCAAACGAAGACTGGCGCGTAATTGGTGCTTTTTATATCCATTCAAATATACTTAATTTACTAAAGCCTATTTAAGAAAAAGATAGAAAAAAATAAGAGCCAATTCAGGGCACAATTAACCCGAGGGGACTTATTGAGCCATTTGGCAGTCGGTACGGTTGTTTAGCCGCCGGCATTGTACCTTATTACCGTACTAAAACAAGCAACAAGTTTTGCTACGTTTTAAATGTAGCATAAAAGCTATGGGTTGGTTAACCCGAAATAGCATATAAATTGTAACGAACTAGTGAACCAAATTTGTCTTTATTTTGGGGATTGGTGCACAGTGTCGTAGCGTGGGATTCAGCCAGGGGCGCAGACCGATTTTGCCGCCCCCTCTCCAAATACAGGGTCCTACTTATTATGCAGATTTTTAAGGAGATGATTAGATCATCAAACTGGACAACTTTGTCTAGGGAACAAAATGTCAAAATTGCAAAAAAAACATTTGCTGTTCCATACAATCATACTGGAACAAAATATGGGGCGGCGGGTTATTTTTCGCGATTTCGTTGTTGGTCCCATAGAGAAAGTTGTTTAGTTTGATGGTCTATTCATCCTCTTGAAAAATCGTCAGCATAGTTGGACCCTATATGAAAAATAGACGCGAAATTTTTAGCACCGCGACTTAGCGACTTAGCATTATTAACTTAACGGTAATAGAGCTCGATTTATTTTTATATCAGTGCCGCCCGGGGCCTCTGCCCTTGCATTTGCCTCTAACGGTCTCTGAGAAATATGCACTGAAAAAAATGATCAACCAAACTAGTGTTAAATATAACCAAACTTTAGTGACTTCCCGACTGTTTTGTAGCACATTTTTTTTCTTATTGTCGATGGGTTTGCTCTTGACCTCAATCTAGTCCACAGGACAAAGATGGGGTCGAAGATGTAGCGAGCTTACCGAGAATGGCACTGGCACTCCTGCACACAATCAAATATTTGGTTATAAATAGCAAAACGTGTTATTATTTATAGCCGCCGAAAGTTTGTTTATATGCTACGAAACAATTTGGAAGTCACTAAAGTTTGATTATATTGAACACTAGTTTGATTGATCATTTTTTTCAGTGTGCATGTGACAGACGGACGAACGAGCGGACGGACAGACACCGAGATGATTCTACAAGTGTCCTGCCATTTGTGGTACCTAACACAATTTTTTTTTTAAATCATTATCACTATCATCATCACTACATAGTATAAAACAAAGTTGCTTCCCGCTGTCTGTCCCTATGTATGCTTAGATCTTTAATACTACGCAACGGATTTTGACGCGTTTTTTTTTAAATAGATAGAGCGATTCAAGAGGAAGGTTTATATGTATATTAGTAACAGTATTGCACCCGTGCGAAGCCGGGGCGGGTCGCTAGTTCTTTATATAACAGTACTCTCAGAAAATCTCTATATTTTTCTCTTCGTTTTTAATAGTAATTACTTAGTCAATTTATACAGTTTTCTTTTCTTACCTTGTTACTTATAATTTGATCTTACTTAGTACTTAGAAGTGTTGGTTGTACTGTAATTAAACTGTTTTACTTTATTTATAATTTGAATTAACTGAAGAGAGAGCCAGCGTTCATCGTAACTTGATATTTGGAAACTTATTTAAGTTAAACTGAAGACCTACTGTACTCAAAGTTTTTGTCTACGGCAAAGAAAATATCTTAGAAGCTATTTGGAAAAGATTTGTTTAGTTTTAAATTCGAAAGCCTTCGAAATCAATAAAGTGTATTTATGATGAACTAGCTTTTACCCGCGAATTAGTCCACGTGAAATTATAATACCGGACAATCATAATAATGGACAATTATAATATTGGACAATCCTTTCTTAGTGCGGAACATTACTCAATATTGGATTACAAGCGCCCAGACAATTTTTCCTTGTAATTCCGTCTTCCTCATTATTGTATTCTCAAATACTGGAACATAATTATAGCGTTCAAAGTATGAAATATTGCTGAATAGTGATTAAAATCCTGTATACACGGTGTTAGGGTTAACAGTTGCATTACTTTAAGGGGTGACTGTACCCATGATACTGAATAACTTTGCTTAGGAAACATATAGGAAAATCGCAAAAAAAAATCGACTTTCCATACAAACTTTCGATCAGCTGATTGTATTTAGTATGGAAAGTCCAAAATTTTTCTTGCGAATTTACTATATGTTTCTGTGGGAGTGTATTTCATTGTCAAGGGTACAATCGACCCTTAAAGTAATGCAACCGTTCACCCTAACAACCTGTATTAAGGCTACTCCTCCCATCTGCAAGGCTCTCTTTCTTACAAGCAAACTTTTGCAATTAGCCATCCCGCTTCAATTGCGCGGCTCCGGTCAGAATTTTCAGTTTTCTTTGAAAACCTGTATGATTTTATATGAATTTTAAAACGACAACCAACCAAGTAGCCTGTCTCAGGGTCCTCACTTTAAATGTGATTTGTTTACTGGTTTGCCTCGTTATTTTCGTTCCAAAGCTGGACTTAATATACACACCGCCAGAATGCACAAGAGCAGACCCGCTCCACCTATTCCGCCGGACAACTCGCCGCCGCAGCCGCTAAACCTTTCTGGGTCTAATCTGCATCCACTCAGTCCCAAGCCGATTTGGCAGACATTGAGTGAGCTAAAGAATAGTGTGCCCATAATAAAGCGCATTCCCCGCGGCGCTCGGACTAGTGTGGCTTCCACCCTCAAGTCCTGCATTGATAGGGTCGTTTCGTCCAACAGTAGGGAGACTTGGGAGCAATTACTTTGTTTTGCTTATCGCATCTTACATGTGAACAGTGATGATAACAAAACGTTAAGTTTAACGCAAAAAGTCAAAAATAACTGTACACAACCATCGATGAGCGGCATTAGCCCCAAACACCCCGATTCCCGGTTACCTCGGAGCCGCAACGCCTTTAAGAAGGTCGAGGAAAAGGTGAGCGACGGTGACTTA
Organism: Agonopterix subpropinquella; assembly: GCA_922987775.1. Lineage (NCBI taxonomy): Eukaryota > Metazoa > Arthropoda > Insecta > Lepidoptera > Depressariidae > Agonopterix > Agonopterix subpropinquella. Next base: position 14,559,353 of record OV277709.1, on the reverse strand, counting down.
AGGGGAGCCAGTCAACTGTTGTTTTCAAATGACGTAATCGCTCCAGATAATGAGGAAACCCTCCAAGCCCTACATGCAAAACATCCATCAGCTTCAACCGACAGTCAGCTTCCCGACTCCCCTCAGGGGGACACCACCCCACCTCGTGTATCAACTGATGATATTACCGCGGCTGTCATGTCTTTCAAAAATGGCTCGTGTGGTGGCTTGGATGGACTTTCCCCACAACATTTAAAGGACCTTATGTGCCTTTCGGCAGGTGACGTTGGTAGAAGTCTGGCGTCTAGTCTAGCGTCTCTTGCGGAGCTAATGCTATCGGGCAAGGTAAACCAGGAGGTTACAGATACACTGTACGGGGCTAATCTGTGTGCACTGAAAAAGAAGGATGGTGGCATTAGGCCCATTGCAGTGGGAACAACGCTTAGGCGTTTAGTCTCAAAAATCTCCTGCAAGCACATTTCGCAATCTCTAGCGGATAAATTTCAACCAATCCAGGTAGGTTTCGGCTCCAAGGGTGGCTGCGAGGCAGCAGTGCATGCGACGCGCGCGGTGCTGGAGTGCGGCGCAGAGCAGGTGCTACTGAAGGTTGACGTTAAAAACGCCTTTAACTCCATCGACCGGGGAGCTCTTTTGTCCCAAGTGAAAGAGCAAATTCCCGCTGTCTTTCCGTACCTCTGGCAGTGTTATAGCAAGCCTTCCAAGTTAATGTATAAGGAACATCTGCTGCACTCGTCCGTAGGCTGCCAGCAAGGCGACCCACTTGGACCAGCAATATTTAGTCTCGGTATCCATCCTGTAATCTCGTCCTTGCGTTCCAAACTCAATGTATGGTACCTGGACGACGGCACTTTCGGAGATCAACACGATGTCGTTCTAGATGACCTTAAAACCCTAATAAACCGTTTCGCCGAAATTGGTTTGGAGCTAAACTTTGGAAAGTGCGAACTATACCTGAATCCCTCCATCTTGCCGGATACCAGGCGCGACATCCTTTCCAAATTTAATGAGATCGCTCCCGATATCCAGGTTGCAACTAATACATCCTTACGCTTGCTGGGGGCTCCTTTACTTGATGACGCCATTCCATGTTTCCTCCAGGAGCAGATTGAAAAATTCGATGACACCCTCGAGCGCCTATTAAAGATCAATCCCCACATTGCCCTCACCATTGTAAAGTTTTGCCTCTTTGTCTTTGTCTTTGTCTTTGTCTTTGCCTCTCTGTTTGAAGTTTACGTACGTCCTTCGATGCTGCCACTTTTGGAGGTTCCAGACCTTGCTGTGTACCGTCGACGACCGGATATGTGCGCTCTTGTCTAAGATCCTTAACTGCAATCTAACGGCAAGGGCGTGGTCTCAGGCTTCCCTACCTGTCCGATTCGGGGGTATTGGAATACGCGGAGTCTCGTCAGTTTCACTGCCAGCTTTTCTGGCCTCGGCTTCCAGCTGCAATGAACTTTTCCACCAAATCACTGGCCCTTCTCTGGGGCATGCCGACGTTGTTCATCTGCCGGAGGCTACTGCGAAGTGGAAGTCATTGTGTAGCTGCGAAGTCCCTGCATCTCCATACTTACAAAGGCTCTGGGACGAGCCGCTGTGTAAGAGGACACAGCAAGATCTGCTGAATTCCTGCACATCCTCTGCGGAACGCGCACGCTTTCTTGCCGTTTTCGAAAAGGAATCAGGGCTGTGGCTAAATGCTATACCATCGTCCAATATCGGCACACTCTTAGACGGCTGCACTTTATCACTTGCAATCGGCCTCCGTTTGGGTGTTAGGACCAATCAGCCTCACACATGCGGCGGTTGCGGCGCAGACGTCGACGAGCTTGGCCACCATGGTCTGTGTTGCCGCAAAAGCGCCGGTCGCAACCCTCGTCATTCGGCCCTGAATGATGTCATTCGTCGGGCTCTTGTCTCAGTGAACGTTCCGGTACGATCGGAGCCAAACGGAATCGTTCGCACTGATGGCAGGAGACCCGACGGGGTGACACTCATCCCCTGGCAACAGGGCAGGTGCCTGGTGTGGGACGCGACCTGCGTAGACACACTAGCCCCATCCCATATCCGAGCTACATGCGCGCGTGCGGGTGCCGCGGCCATGGGGGCTGAGATTGCCAAGGTGCGGAAATATGACGAAATCTCAGGATGCTTCATGTTTGCACCGATTGGCTTCGAAACGTTGGGTCCTTGGGGCCCAGAAGCAAAGAAATTCATAAAAGAGTTATCGATGCGTCTCCGCGAGACCACCGGTGACCGTAGAGCTGGCAGCTTCCTTGGCCAACGACTCAGCCTGGCTGTTCAAAGGGGGAACGCTGCCAGCATGCTTGGCACCATGTCTCGCGAGGACGCATCCGACGACCTTTTTTATCTTTAAGATCTCATTAAATTATTGTATACTTTTAGAGAAATAATGTAATAAACTAATAAATTTATAGCAATTTTAAAAAAATAAGAAAACCGCATCATTTTATATTGTATTGTGAAGAATATTGTAAATTTTCATATTCTTCTTATCAACAATGTAAGAGTAAAACGGTTACAACTGGAAAAAAAGAGGTGACTTTGGAGTCGTTTTTCTTCAGTTTTATTCATTAAAATAGATTTCAAGAAAAACCACATCACTTCTCATATCCTGTAGATTGTTCAGTTTTGTTTTCTGCTTAAAAAGTGCCATAGTTAATGTATAAAATGGTTACAAAGTTACTCAAAAACCGGGCGGACGCCCCTTAAGAGGCTCCCCATAGGTAAACGCTAGCTCGGGCCATATTTTACTGGTTTTTAGAAGCTATCTTCTCGTTATTTGAAAGACATAGAAATAATTGAAAAGTGTAGCAATATTCTTCAACATCTCGGCTTTATTTGCTGTAGATATTTCTTATTTTTCTATAAAATACATATGAAACCTGTGTTCAAAGGAAAGCCTAAATATTGGAAAAAATCTGTATTATGTGCATCTACTTTTTAAGTTGAAGTCACATTTACTTGAGACATACACCTTTGTGTAGACAAAAGTAAGATCTAAAATTGGTATTTAGCAAATATTTTTCAAGACCTATAGATAATATTTAATGAGTTAATTAGCTAATTGTTAAATTTGGGACGAATTCTTATGATTTTAGAATGTGATTTCCTTGGATTAGAAGGCTCCACTGTGACATAATGAAGGACAAGCTAGTCAAAAATAGGTATACTTACTAAAATGACGTAGTTTAGTAGAGGTGAGGTGGCTCTGAAAGAGTCAAGTTCGTTCGGTCAGGGAAACCCCTTAACAGGCAAACAGGCAAGCTCAGACATAATATAACATTCCAGATAAAATCTTTATTTATAAACGATTTATTTAGACGTTATATACCTACTTCCCAATTCTATGTATGTAACTTGTCCTGACTACGCAAGCATTGTCTCCACTCGACACGTCACAACCTCCCCCCACACCCCATTTCCCGCGTCATTTCCACGTGATTTCCGAAACGAGAGCTTTGAGACAGCTGGCTTTGACATGAAACCTATTTGGGTACTCGAGTTTATAAATAGCATAATGGACAATACATAATATACTTATGTAAAATGAGTATATACTAATAAAATAACATTAATAGGGTTGTATCTGTTCTGTATATTAAATATAAATATTTTGCCATAAAAAAACACTACAGACTAGCTATTATATTCACTAAACATAGTTATACGGCTCTTTCAGTAGTTCTATGTGGCATGGCATACTTCAGCTTATCCCAGAACCAGGGATCACCCCACTTAACGTATGTATACGCCTGCAAATACGCCCGCAACTCTGGATCAAGATTCTCTTCTTCAAGATCGTCATCTAAAACGATGACAATAACCCTGACACGTCCTTCACGTAGAGTATTGATATGCGCTTCTCTGAACTCCATCAACCCCCAAATAGATTTAATAAAGTTGTTGGATAAAACAATGATGGTACGTCTTGACTGCGCCACTGAAACCGTAATCTGTTTTGGTATGAACTCACCAGGCACCCAATCTCGGTAATGCACACACAGTTTATACGAACAAGGAGGATTTTCTAATTTTGGAACTAACTCCTCCACTACTATATTAGAGTCTTCGTGTGAGAATGATACAAACGCATCGTATATACGATCTGAGTCTAATTCTTCTTCGCGCACGCAGCACAGGCACCAGCCTCTTGTGTAAAGGAATACTTTGATAGCGAGTTTATATCGATAGTATAGTACTAATAAAGTAGAGCATATTACTGTCAGGACTGCAAGTGCAATGCCTAAATAAACTGTAACTGAACTGAACTGTTGAACTGGGAGCTGAGTTGTGCACAGATCGGCTGGTACTACTTGGCTTATCGCTTCACCGTCGTGATCACCGCTTACGCATGTTATGTTCTCGTAGTCATCGACCTGAAATTTATGACAAGAAATAGGTTTTAGGGTTTAAGGGTAAACCCACGGGGAGCGCGTAATTTTTATATGGGTGAACCTAAGGGTGCGTCCACATCTAGTGAACGCACCGCGAATGCGCAGCTCGCGAGCGGCTCGCAAACGGCGCGCGAGCTGCGCGGGTGCATTTTATGCTCGTGCTTCGCTACTGCGCAGCTCGCCCTACTAACACACACTATTTGATAGCTAAGTACGATCGCACTGAAAAATATCTTTTGTTAATATACCCAAACTTTTGTTGCTATAGTGACTACCGAATTGTTTTGTAGCACATAATTAACCAAACATTTAGTTATAAATACTATAATTTAATAATTTTTTTCAGTGTGACATCACAGCAACCTTTTCACTCTGGACTTTGCCCAATCTTATACAGGGTGTAAAAACATCAAGTAATATTTTAAGGGGGTGGTGTAGACCATCAAACTGGACATTTTCACAATGGAGTCAATATCGAGAAAAAAAAGTTGTTTCATATATAAATAGTAAGTATATGAGTAGAGTAATATAAATTAAATTTTATTTGTCGTTGTCCATCCCTTTAATTTAAATATTATTATGGTGTTATGTTACACCTTTTATATTTCATTATTTAAAGACTGCAGAGGCCGAAAGGCGGTCTGAAAAAACTCTGACACCAGGGCTCTGCCCACACGATAAGAAGAAGATTTAAAGACTTCACATTGAACTACTAATGAGATTGACTAATAATCTCTTTACAATACGATGGCAAGTACAACTCAATGAAATGCCATAGTACAGAAGTATCTGGTCTCGAATGTTCATGCATTCTTACCTCTCGTAGTTATACATCCACCCCGGTTGGAAGATACCTCTACCATATTGTGGGTCTGGCTATGTCTACTGAAGAAAGTAAATAGTATGCTATGTATTGTGTTTGTAAGTGGACTCGGATCATGTGTTGCTTTTTTGTTTGATAACTGTTTTATTAACATCCCGTATATTAATTACTCTTGTAATAAACTACAATTATGCCAACTGGTATGGCATACCTGATTATAGTTTATTAAGCACACACTAAGTAAGTAGTTATTGCAGCATTATTGTAGCATTGTTTAGTAAGTAAGTAGTAAGTTTAGAGGAAGACTAGGTGACAACATCCAGTAAAGATTATTACATTGTATTACAAATTCTCCATAATCACTCTTCAAAGCAGAGAAGGTTCATAAAAAAATTTGCTGTTCCATATTAGACTCGAATGCCTACTCAACTCTAACAACTACGTACCCGATTTTGATTTGTTTGGAGAGCTTCGAGAAGTGGTTTATTGTCGCATACACAGGCGATCACATTGCCTGAAAGAAGCACATGCCTCTCAGGAACACTGAACAGCTTTTCCACAGCTTCTGCATTTACCAGCGACATTCTATTGTTTCTCAGATCTAAGAACTATAAACAAACAAAATTATACAGTAATCAGTTTTGAGCACTGAGATCGAAGAGCAAGAAGACGGCAAAACTAAAGTAGGAACTGAGCAAGCTATATTTTTGGAATGCACACTGAGCTGTTGGCATCAATCATCACGCAAAGGATAACTTTAAGTCGAGGCAAACCCCGCCAAATGTGGTAAAATGAGTTGGATTCCTGCTGCAGAGGTATGAAAGAGTTTAGTTAGAGACCTTTATAGCAGTGTGCGATAAAACGGGCTAAGAAAAAATACAAACAATATTTCATTTGAATCAAGCAGATTCTTCAAAACTTTGTGAAATTCTGACCTGCAGTGAATCAAGGAGATTTTTAGCGTATATGTTTTGTATGTCGTTCCCAGCAGCATAAAGTTTCCGCAGCCCTGGTTCTGCAGGTAAACTCCGCAAATTTGCATTTTCACAACGAGCCAACCTTCCACTAGAGCTCCATGCTCGTAAACATTGGCAATTTGATGCTTTAGTGCAATTTAACGTTTCGCATTCAGCGCGATCTCTTACTTCGAGGTCTGTGTCGCCAAGCGTCACACCTTCGTTGCATCGTGCATCTATAATCAGTCGCTTCTCACGTACGGCACGCCACAATGCGCCGTGCTTACAGTTGTAACAGTTCAGATATACAGGTGATGATAACATCACATTTACCGTCAACTGCTAAAACAAATATAGATATTAAATAGTTAGCCATGTGTAGCGTTTTCCAAGACTAATAAAATGAATAAATTAGTTGATGGCAATACTAAAAGTAGAAAAAACCTGTCATATTGAAGGTAAAAAACTGGCCAAGTGCATGTCGGGCGACGCGCAGTGTAGGGTTCCGTAGTTGTCCGTCACAATATATGGATTTAGAAGGGGGCTTTTTGTCTTGGCATAGCATAGCATATGCTCACGACTATATTCCCCGAGGGGGTAGTCAGTTATATTCGGCTAGTCGGTTTTTTTTCTTATGCTCCGTTTTAATCGTCTCCAAGTAAATTTTTTAAGTTGGTCGACTAAGACTAGTTAACTTGTAAAGCCTACGTAGCGTAATTTTTTTGACATCACACCACAACCGTTTAGCTGGGAGAGGAGGGGAGGGGGGGGACACTTGACTCTAATAAAAATTTTCGCTTTAAAGCTTAATATTTCGGATGAACGGATGCATATATCTTGACTATTATAAAACTGTAAATTTGGAAAAAGAATTTAGTTTGTTTGTTTGGGTGTTTGTTTGTTCGAGTATCACACAAAAACTACTGAACCGATTTTGATGAAACTTTTTTTGTTTGGTAGCGTAACATCTGACTTAAAATCTGGTATATAATTTATGCGGACGAAGTCGCGGGTAAAAGCTCGTATATTTATATATTTATTTAATAATAACTTTCAAAATTACATGTATTATATTATTACTATGCATGTAGTGTCATTATCCAGTGAGGACACAGGGGAATACGCTTGTATAAACGAAATGGAATCCGTTATTCCTCTTAAATTTCCAAATGGTTCTTATGTAACATATTGGTAAAACGTTTTTTCTTACGTTTTTTTTCTCAAGCATATCATAGTCTTCAGGCTCCAGCTGCACGTTGTACAGATTGTTTTCACTCAAGTTGACTTCTAGCTGAGTCGCGTTTGAGACCGGCAAACCCTGCACATAATTTATACATTATTATATTCTATTAGTATTATTAATTACCACACAAGACTAGACAGTATTATTCCTTTTGGGATACGCAACTACTGCTGCAACTATCTCTTCGTTTGAAAATTTTGTGAGGAGAGATTTGATATCTCTGTGCCAAAGATCGAAATCGCTTTAGCAGTAAAGCCGTGAAAACTAAACAGGCAGATACGCAAAGAGAAACTTTCGCATCTGTAGAAGGTAGCTCTACAGGGTGAAATTGATATCATTTGCATCCTTTTAAACTAAGCGAGTCTACCCATCAAACTGAAAAACTTTCACTATGGGAGCAAACCGATCGGAGCAACAAAAAATCAGCTGTTCCATACTAAACTGCAATGCCTACGTGACACAAAATATGTATGCAAGAGCTGATTTTTTTTGCACCGATTTTTTTGCTCCCATAGTAAAAGTTGTTCAGTTTGATGGGTAGACTCTTAGTTTAAAGGATGCTAATGATATCAATTTCACCCTGTATAAACTGTTATTTTTGTTAATAAGGATTTATAATCATATTGCTTGTAGGTAGGATTATACCTGTTATTGATGTAACAGCCTCTAAGGTCCAAATATTTCACAGAGTCCATCTTGATGTTTCGAAGTACTACGCCATTCAGATTATTTGAACACAAAATCAATCGGCGTAATTGTTTTGCGTGGGTCAACAAGTCCCAAGGTAACAAGCTCATCCGGGTAGACTACCCGGACATTCGACATTTTCGTATCAATGTCAACTCTATTCAAATGAAGTTTGGTCCGAAACGGTAGCGATATATCGAAAATCTAAAGTCCGGGTACAGGGCCAGTTTACAATCAGACAAATCTAGCTCCTGTAAATTTGTTGCACTCTCCAATACATAATTCAGCGAATCTTGTGACGGAGGCTCCCAAAGCCGCTTTTCCCTAAGAATCTCTAGCTTCGCACAGTTCTCGAGCCGAGCTCGAAGATTCGAACTGCACCGAACGCCCGGAATTCAACAAACTGTCAAAGTCAAACAAAATAAAATCGGCATAAATCGGTGAACCAAATGCATGCTACCAAAAAGCGAAGATGGAACCTATTCTTAGAGAATCTATCAATACTTACGTACACAATACAAACAATAAACTTCTAACTCATTTACATTAGGATTATTAAATACGAGCTTTTACCCGCGACTTCGTCCGCATAAATTATATACCAGATTTTAAGTCAGATGATAAGCTATCAAACAATAAAAGTTTCATCAAAATCGGTTCAGTAGTTTTTGCGTGATACTCGAACAAACAAACACCCAAACAAACAAACGAACAAACAAACAAACAAACAAACAAACAGACAGACAAAAAATCCAAAAATTGGTGATTTGGTATCAGGGACATCTAAAAACCATATCGTAATCTTTTTTTTGTAAATATCTTCAATGTACAGACACACTTCTCTTACAGTTTTATAATAGTCTAGATTCATTTACTTAACACTGGTTGGGACAAACTTAATGACTGTTAAGTTGACTATTTATTATAAGGACTGGCCTTGCGGTAGCATTTCCCTTCTGCCACGGTATAAGAACAATTGATCATGTGCATTTACATTCAATTTTGTACCTTATCACTACACAAGACAGCCTATAATTGCGAAACAATAACTATGAACTTATGACGTTTGGGGTTCACACGAGACTACTTTTCATGATTTTAGACATTCGAAATTAGAATATAAAGCTATTGGCTATGTGCACGACACTAGCGCCACACTAGCGCGGCGGAGCGCATGAACTATGTCGGCCAGCCGCGAATTATCTACACTATTATAGTACTGTAAAGACTCTGTGTTTGTTCGAGGATCCTGCCAACAATACTGGACCGATTTTGATAAAACTTTTTATATTTAAAAGCTTATTATTAGACTTAAAAACTAGCTTATATTTTATCCCGGTACGATGACGGGAGCGGATGCGGACGAAGCCACGGGCAAAATCTAAATTGTATCGGAATTCTCATACAAATTTTTACCTCCGTTTTAACACCTTTGGGGGTTGAAATACAACAAATCTTTTTTAAATGAGCATCTAGATGCCAATAGAAACTTCCGGTTTATTCCACTTTAATCATGCCAAATTTTAAGTTTGTAGTATTGACAGTTTTGGAGATTTCGTGTTTAGTTAGTGTGTGGTTTTGCATAGATTCAAGCATATTTTCACTGCTTGGCCCGCAACAGTACAAATTTCTGCCACCCCGTGCGCTGCGATCGACTTGACAGTTCCCAACACCCACTTCGCATAAGGAATAAAATCCAAAGTTGCGGATATCATGTTACCTCGCCCCGTCATTGCCTCGCCCCCCGTAAAAAAAGGCAGAAATGTTTGTTAGTAGAATGGCACGCGTAACTCGTCCCAAGCTGTTAAGTCATATAATTTTGATGTCTAGATTTTATTTGAACTGTTTTTTTTGTGTCTCTTGTTTTTTTTAGTTGTTTTTTTTTCATTATTTCATCATCATCATCTCAGCTGATGGACGTCTACTGCTGGACATAGGCCCAAGGATCGCTTTAACGACCGGTCCTGCGTTGCCCTCATCCAACAGGTTCCCGCCGCCTTCACCAGGTCGTCGGTCCACCGTGTGGGGCCTACCCACGCTGCGCTTTCTGGTACGCGGTCGCCACTCGAGAACTTTTTGGCCCCATCGGCCATCGGTTCTTTCTGCGAGCAATGTGCCCTGCCACTGCCACTTAAGTTTAGCAATTCTTTCATATACCTTTCGTATACCTGTATAACCTTCAACGAATACCGTTTGGTTATTCTGAGTAATAAGATACACCACCCTATTCGACACGCTTTCGATCTTCTCCACGTTGTTCACAAGAGACTTGTGGACCATAAGCCCGACACCGTGCTGGGACCTTAGTTCGCCCTCTCGGAAATAGAGCAGGTTACTATACAGGTTATTTGAGGATTATCGAGTCCTTTCCCTCTCTTCGGACTTCAGATAATCCAACAATATCCCAACGTATCCTGCTCAGTTCCTCCTCGAGTACAGCGAGCGACTCGTCGGTCTGCAGTGAACGTGTGTTGTACGTTGCCAGGTGCAGAGCTGTTGTCGGTTGTGGTAGCCGGATTTCTTCCGGAGATTCTTCGCACCCCCTGCCCCACGCCGTTACCTTGACCGCTACCGTAGCCAGGAATAGCGGGCCGCCGGAGACTGGGGGCCGTGTTAGGGGCGTACTTGCTTTGTTGGGGGGTTTTGCCATAATCGCGACGCTTGACAGGCGGGTTGGCGATCGCAGTTCGGTTGGATGGTGTACGCAGAAGATGCTGCTGCCCGTCTTCTAGTAGGTCCCTTAGTCGCCTTTTACGACATCCACAGGAAGAAATGGGATGGTGCTATTCTTAGCTGACACCACATCGATATATTTATAGTAAATAGTTAATAAGACTTTATTTATTTATTTATTTTTATTTATTTATTTCCTTTTTGAAATCTGATTATTGCGCCCTGCGTGCGTTCGGGCAGAGTTCAGTGCGCCTTATTTGAATGTGGAATTAAACTTTAGAAGCTTTATTTGTTTGTCTTTATAGAGTATGAGTGTAAATTTTAAGTTTATTAATAATTAATAAGAAGACAGGTAAGCACAGCTTAATTGCCTTTATGGAATGCACGCGCCAGGCAGTTCTATAAACTGTATCTTTTTTTGTTGTTAATAAGGATATAATCATATTGCTTGTAGGAAGGTACTATACCTTTAAGTTATTGATGCCACAGTCACTAAGGTCCAAATATTTCAGACGGTTCATCTTGATGTTTCTGAGTACTATGCGATTCAGTTTATTTTTTCTCAAAATCAATCGGCGCAATTGTTGTGCTTGGCTCAACACGTTCCAAGGTAGTATTTTTAATTTACAATTACTCAATTCTAGCTCCTGTAAATTTGTTACACTCTCCAATACACAACTCAGCGACTCTTGTGACTTACCCGCCCAGTGGTATTGTACCCTAAGAATTTCTAGCTTCGCACAGTTCTCGAGCCAATGCGATGACACATTTTCCGGGAAAGTGCCGATTAGATTGAGTTCACGTAGTTCATTGCAACCGCTGAACTTGTGGCCAGTAACGCTACCAGAATTGACAGTAATATACTTTACGTTTGTTGCTTTCGAAAGTGGAGGGAGATGTATTCCGACTAGTTCCAAGTCTGTCAATTCCGTGAGCCAGTCGAGTGCGTTATGCTCGAGTTTCTTTTGCCATGATGCTGATCTATAATTTTTGATGTAGAGTTTTTTTAATTTAAGTTCTTTGAAGTGTTTCGCGGTCAGTAACGTGTCACCATTGATATCTAAGAGTTCAAGTTCCCGTATTGCAGTTATATTAACGTTGTGGGTCATCAGTTCGACTGCGTATGACTCATCTGGTGGCGGGCAGCCATTGATTTGCACTACCCCTGCATTCAGGATGTCTTTGAAAGGCATTATAATTCCACGTATGTCGCCACATATTACTTCCAATTCCAAGTTGTTACCGTACTGCATATGAGAAGCTAAAAATGAATAATTAATTTGTATTTACTATGGCTACTGAGTGTCTTATCACAAAAATATTGCTGTAGACCCCGAAACTTATCACGTTCATGTTATTACCTATCGTGCACCATAACCCTTTCTTATATTGTGATTCATAATCATAATATAACTTGCAATTTACATTGCAACACTTCAATTTAGATTATTGTGCGACCAGATCATATTATATTCTTAATCAATATTACCATTTTTAACACTAAGTAAGTATAAAGATTGTGCAGTTTCAGTTTCACTTGCGACGATCACAGACTCACACATCACTAGTACAGCTACTGTTAGTGTATGTGTGAAACTCCACTTTTTGAGACCGACCATATTGAGCGAATTTAAAGTAGAGGCGTATGATGCCATCCACTGCCCGCAGCCCACTGTAACAATTTCAATAAGTTTTCCTTAAATTTTGAATGTTCTGAATGATTGATTAAGTTATCGGTGAACTTTGATCTGTACTTTTAAGAATAAAACGCGCGTCCGAGCGCGACACATAAAAACGGGTGGTCGGAAAGATTGCTACAATTCTGTTTAAGAATGTAGTTGTAGCAATGTTCACATTTAGCAATTTAAGTTTCAGGTTGGAATGATGGTATTATAAGGAGAATGATGACGAGGTTCCCGTCTCACGCCTCTCCTCTCCCCCGCGAGTAATGTAAACATCCCTTGTCGCAGGCGCCGGAGCTTGGGCCAGTGTGCTGGCACTCTTGCGCGGGACCTTTAGCGATAGCGACGTATCCATTGTGCGTGTTCGATTGTGCGTTCGTTTAGTGCATCGGTGCATTCCGTGTAGTTGTTAAGTCTAGTGTAGGTTAGTGTACCTAGGCTGTGACCTAGGTTAGTGACGGGTTAGGTAGTAGGTATGTACTTTGTTTAAAAAGGACTTTGTTATTAATCATTATAGAAAGTGATGAACTCATAATTGTTTCTTGTTATTTCGAAATACCCTTTAGCAACCTTTTAGTATACTTTCAATATTAACCAATTAAACTCAATGCAATTTTTTAGCCGAGATTCAGATTCTAATCTTCTAATCTAGAATTACGCCTGGGCTGCCGTACTTACGGTAGTAATTATAGTACTCCCTTCACCTTATGCCTTTTCTGTATAATTTGCGCCTAACATAGCCAATCTTCTTATAAAAGATCCTCGTACAGAGGACACGTGACTACGTCGTATATAAAATAGTCGCTGGCGGTCGGGCTTTCATGTCATCACGTTTCTCATTGCTTACGTGAACATAATGGTCTTAATTATCAAAAAATAATATTAATGAACCTCGAATAAGACAATTTTGTTTATTGTAGTTATATTATTTCTGACTACACTTAAAGGGACCATAATTGTGACTGTTCCTTAAACAGGGTTTTAGGTTAAACAGTTGCATTACGATCAGCTGATTGCATTTAGTATAGAATGTGATTATTTTTGTAAATTTTCTATAGGTTTCTTATGGAAAGTTGGTCAGGTACCTATATGAAAATGGTACGAACCCAGGTGGGTATCATAAAAGGCAACTAATTCCTTCAGGTATTCTCAATATCGAATGCACTCACCGTGTTTTAGCCACTGCATCCGACCTCCCCTCTAATCTTATCGGTTTCCCATGTCATTAAATTCAGGAGATTAAGGAAAATAATGTGCATTATCTATGTGTTAGGCACACAACCTTAGGATCAGCTTAGGATGCACTTACAAATATCCTACGTAACTAAAAATGAAAAAAAAAGTGTTACCAACCCTTAGGCCAGTCTTAAACCACAGATTATTTTATAGTTACTACCGTAACAGATAGTTCACTCAACCCGATTTTTCAAATTTCGAACGTTGCGCTTCCGGAACGAAAACTGAGCCTTATGTCAATGAGCGACCATTGACCCCAGAGTGGGGTCAGGCTGTCAAACGTACCTGAGTTGTGGAGTGTGATAGGCCTGCTTAAACCACTGGCAGCCGGGTAGGTACAGAAACGTTGCGCAACAGCATAACAGCACAACATCAGGAAAGCATTTTTGCAACCAGCTGTGTAAAAGGTTATGACAGGCCTGAGGGTGGCAACCCTTTTTTTAAACCTTTATTCAGTTTTATTTATTCACTTAAAGTGGATGGCTGCCGGAGGAGACGAAGGCCGAAAAAAAGATGGGAAGTGTGAAATGGGTGTAGATTGTGTGAAAGATGATAATTATGTTGTAAGAAAGGAGTGAGTGCTGAAATAACGGCTAAGAGAGATGAATGGAAGAGGATGACATATTGCGTCGACCCCAAATAATGGGAAATGGGCATGAAAATTATCATCATCATCATAATCAGCCTATAAACGTCCCACTGCAGGGCACAGGCCTACCCTCAAGGAGGGTGTATGGGCATTAGTCCACCACGCGTGCCCAATGCGGGTTGGTAGACTTCACATACACATCAGAATTTCTTCTTCAGTGTATGCAGGTTTCCTCACGATGTTTTCCTTCACCGTTTGAGAGCAGTCGGTTTTACGTACATAAGTTAGAAAAACTCATTGGTACATGGCATGTTGTCCGTGCGGATTTGAACCCGGAACCCCATAATTGGGAGTCCATACCTCTCCGCAACGAGCCACCGACGCTCAAGAAAATTATGATGATGATTTATTCACTTTAACGGGTACGTAATAATATTTCTTATAATTATCACGCCAAACTACACAGCAGTTTATTAGGATTATTAAAAATAAGGTTGCCGTTCCCACTCTATAACATTTTCGTTTATGACTAAATACATACAAATACTTTCTTACTGCACGGCTCAGTATAGGACCCAAAGTAGGTCTTGTCTTGGCCTCCGACAGAAAAATATGTATGATGGCACAGAAAAGATCTCGGATCTCTCGTTTCCTTGGCCTAAATATAATGGTAGAATAATTTAAAAGGGATTTGAGTCTAAAATAAATTAGTTTTAATGTACTTATACTTCTTAAATATGTCAAAAACAGTTGATAACCGACGAAAAATTTACAAGCCCCCCTTTTTTGGACAAAAATTAAACAAAACTAGATCTTGACCTCCGTTTTTCAACGAGGCATGCCCCAAAAATTCGCCGTTACATAATAACCCCAAAAAAAAAACAACATCATAATAAAACAACAAAAGGGTAGTATTGAATAGAAATAATTATATTAGTAACAAAATGGATCTACAGACTAGCTATTTATTCATATCACACATAAACATAGTTATACAATTCTTTCAGTAGTTCTATGTGGCATGACATACTTCAGCTTATCCCAGAACCAGGGATCACCCCACTTAACGTATGTATACGCCTGCAAATACGCCCGCAACTCTGGATCAAGATTCTCTTCTTCAAGATCGTCATCTAAAACGATGACAATAACCCTGACACGTCCTTCACGCAGAGTATTGATATGCGCTTCTCTGAACTCCATCAACCCCCAAATAGATTTAATAAAGTTGTTGGATAAAACAATGATGGTACGTCTTGACTGCGCCACTGAAACCGTAATCTGTTTTGGTATGAACTCACCAGGCACCCAATCTCGGTAATGCACACACAGTTTATAAGAACAAGGAGGATTTTCTAATTTTGGAACTAACTCCTCCACTACTATATCCGAGTCTTCGTGTGAGAATGATACAAACGCATCGTATGGACGATCTGCGTCTAATTCTTCTTCGCGCACGCAGCACAGGCACCAGCCCCTTGTGTATAGGAATACTTTGATAACGAGTTTGTATCGATAGTATAGTACTAATAAAGTAGAGCATATTACTGTCAGGACTGCAAATGCAATGCCTAAATAAACTGTAACTGAACTGAACTGTTGAACTGGGAGCTGAGTTGTGCACAGATCGGCTGGTACTAATTGGCTTATCGCTTCACCGACGTGATCACCGCTTACGCATGTTATGTTCTTGTAGTCATCGACCTGAAATTTATGACAAGAAATAGGTTTTAGGGTAATCCCACTGGGAGCGCGTAATTTTTATATGGGTGAACCTAAGGGTGCGTCCACGTCTAGTGAACGCGCTGCGAATGCGCAGCTCGGCTTCGCCTCGGCCCACATTTACACGTTCGTCCATCAATGCCTCTGTTGCTGGCCGCTGCAGTAATGCACTATTTGTTAATATACCCAAACTTTTGTTGCTATAGTGACTACTGAACTGTTTTGTAGCACATAATTAACCAAACATTTGGTTATAAATAGTATAATTTAATAATTTTTTTCAGTGTGACATCACAGCAACCTTTTCACTCTGGACTTTGCCCAATCTTATACAGGGTGTAAAAACATCAAGTAATATTTTAAGGGGGTGGTGCAGACCATCAAACTGGACATTTTCACAGAGGTGGTTCATAAAAAATTTGCTGTTCCATATTAGACTTGAATGCCTACTCAACTCTTACAACTTCGTACCTGATTTTGATTTGTTTGGAGAGCTTCGAGAAGTGGTTTATTATCGCATACGCAGGCGATCACATTGCCTGAAAGAAGCACATGCCTCTCAGGAATACTGAACAGCTTTTCCACAGCTTCTGCATTTACCAGCGATATGCTATTGTTTCTCAGATCTAAGAACTGTAAACAAACAAAATAATACAGTAATCAGTTTAGAGCACTGAGATCGAAGAGCAAGAAGACGGCAAAACTAAAGTAGGAACTGAGCAAGCTATATTTTTGGAATGCACACTGAGCTGTTGGCATCAATCATCACGCAAAGGATGAGGTTAAGTCGAGGCAAACCCCGCAAAATGTGGTAAAATGAGTTGGATTCCTGCTGCAGAGGTATGAAAGAGTTTAGTTAGAGACCTTTATAGCAGTGCGATAAAACGGGCTAAGAAAAAATACAAAAAATATTTCATTTGAATCAAGCAGATTCTTCAAAACTTTGTGAAATTCTGACCTGCAGTGAATCAAGGAGATCTTCAGCGTATATGTTTTGTATGTCGTTCCCAGCAGCATAAAGTTTCCGCAGCCCTGGTTCTGCAGGTAAAGTCCGCAAATTTGCATTTTCACAACGAGCCAACCTTCCACTAGAGCTCCATGCTCGTAAACATTGGCATTTTGATGCTTTAGTGCAATTGTACGTTTCGCATTCAGCGCGATCTCTTATTTCGAGGTCTGTGTCGCCGAGTTTCACCCCTTCGTTGCATCGTACATCTATAATCAGCCGCTTCT
Source organism: Agonopterix subpropinquella (assembly GCA_922987775.1). Taxonomy (NCBI): domain Eukaryota; kingdom Metazoa; phylum Arthropoda; class Insecta; order Lepidoptera; family Depressariidae; genus Agonopterix; species Agonopterix subpropinquella. Next base: position 14,542,094 of record OV277709.1, on the reverse strand, counting down.
CACGAACGGCACGCCATAATGGTCCGTATTTGCAGTCAAAACAGTTCAGATATATACGTTCTCCAGTCACATTTACCGTCATCTGTTAAAACACATCTTAGAGATAATATATAACATTGGAGACGCTTACATGAGTCTATTTTAAGGTGTAAGTATATTGTGCTTTGTAATTTTGTTGTCTTACAAATAAATAAAATAATAAATAAATAATAAAGTCGTGTAGTTACAGTGGGTTCAGTGTAGGCCACCTCATCAAAATACAGGGTGCTATGGTTGTTGCATAACCTGAAGGGGTAATTGTACCCAAGTTTGACCGATTGCATTTAGAATACAAAGTCAAATTTTCTTTTGCGAATTTCCTTTAGGTTTCTCAGGGAAAGTTGTTCAGTACCATGGGTACAATTTATCCCTTAAAGTAATGCAACTGTTAACCATAACACCCTGTATAAAGATTTAATTTACTGGGAAAGGGTGTTTTGACACCTTACATTTTAGAAATACGCTGTATGAAACATGATGGGTAAAACTATCATTATATTTACTTACGTTATTTTTCTCGAGCATGTCATAGTCTTCAGGCTCTAGCTGCACGTCTGTCAGATTGTTGTTACTCAAGTTGACTTCTAGCTGAGACGCATTTGAGACTGGCAAACCCTGCACATCATTTGTACATAATCTCATCTTCTTATTAAATATTAATTAAAACTGTTACAGAATTGTGTATGTTTGAAGATCCTGTGTCCTGATCCAAATTACCAATTTTTGGATGTTTGGTCTGTCTGTTTGTTTGTGTTTGTTTCTTTGTTTATGTTTATTTGTTCGAGCATCACGCAAAAACTACTACCACGATTTTGAAATAGAAATTTTTTTTGTTTGATAGCTTACTATTATATATCTGACATAAAGTATGGTATAAATAATTTGTGTGAAAAAGTCGCGGGTAAACTCTAGTCATATTTACCAAATTTAATCAAAATCGCTTTCGTGGTTTAGCCGTGAAATCGTAAGAAAAAAGGCAGACCGGCATAAAGAGATAATTTTGCAAGTTTAGTCTATCGATGGATACAGAAAATTCTATACATTTTGTTAAGAACCTAACAATGACAGAAGCATGGTGCTTGTCAGTTTTTTGTTGTTAATAAGGATATAATCATATAGATTGTAGGTAGGTAATATACCTTTAAGCTATTAATGCGACAGTATGTAAGGTCCATATAGTTTATAGCGTTCATCTTGATGTTTCTGAGTACTATGCCGTTCAGTTTATTTGCTTGCAAAATTAATCGGCGCAATTGTTGTGCTTTGGTCAACACGTTCCAAGGTAGTGTGCTCAGTCTACAATCAGTTAAATCTAGCACTTGTAAATTTTTTGCATCCTCCAATATATATTTCAGTGATTCTTGTGACGGAGTCATCATAAGATACATAAGGTATTGTACCCTAAGAATTTCTAGCTTCGGACAGTTCTCGAGCCAATGCGATGACACATTTTTCGGGAAAGTGCCAATTAGATTGAGTTCACGTAGTTCATTGCAGCCGCTGAGCTTCTGGCCCGAAACGTAACCTGAATCGACAGTAATATGCTTCACGTTTGTTGCTTTCGAAAGTGGTGGGAGATGTATCTGGTATAGACGTAGATCTGTCAATTCCGTGAGCAAATCGAGTGCGCCAGTCTCGAGTTTCTTTTCCAGATATGAATTTTTGACGTAGAGTTTTTTTAATTTGAGTTCTTTGAAGTGTTTCGAGTTAAGTAGTGTGTCTCCGAATGGTAGTGAAAGTTCGAGATCCCGTATTGCACTTGTATTTACGTTGAGGGTCCTCAACTCGACTGCGTATGACTCATCTGGTGATGGGCAGCTCCATATTATCACTCTCTCTGCATTATAGGTGTTGTTGAAAGGCATTGTAGTTTCTAATTTCTCATTATGACGAAAGTTTCCATAACAGTGGACGAGCAAACTGTTGTCTTCCAGTGTAGCAGAAACTAAAAATTAATAATAGGTAATTCGTTAGTATTTATGGCTACTGACTGTCTTATCACAAAAATATTGCCGTGGACTCTGGAACTCATCATGTTTATGTTATTATCTATCGTGTACCATATCCGTTCTTATATTGTGCGTCATAATATAACTTGCAATCAAAATTGAAACAATACAATTTAGATCAATATGCGACTTATCATATCCTATTATTTTTTGTTTTATACCTAATCATACCTTTTTCTCCTCCAAATAAGTATAATGATTGTGCAGATTCAGTTGCACTTGCGACAATTGCGGACATACCAGACACTAGTACAGCTACTGTTAGTATATGTGTAAAACTCCACTTTTTGAGACCGACCATACTGAGCGAATTTAAAGTAGAGGCGTATCATGCCATCCACTGCCCGCAGCCCACTGTAACAATTTCAATAATTTTGCCTTAAATTTAGAATGTTTAGAATGACTGATTAAGTTATCTGTGAACTTTGACCTGTACTTAAGAGGATAAAACGCGCGTCCCAGCGGGCCACATACAAAAAGTTTGAGGCTATTTTTAATATACATAGCCTCACGACCGTAATTCCTTTTCGGGGTGGTCTGAAAGGTTGCTATACCTACAAACTTTCAGTTAACAATGTAAGTAGTTATAGCAATGCTCACATTTCAGGATGGAATATTTTCAATATTAACCAATTAAATTTAATGAAATTTTTAACCCGCGACACGCGATTCACGTTCTTATCTTCTAGTATGATTGTGGTTTGTCATATTTCGGTATAAATATAATTATATTTTCAATGCTAGGATTAACTAATAAGATATACCTCTACTTATTTATGGAAATCTTTCAGCCATTTTGTGAAGATATTTTTTATAATTTTAAGGAAAATCAGACAAACGATATTAGTTTCGTTATTAGTTGTTTGGTTTCTGATAAAATTCATTAAAATAAATTGGTTGATATTCAAAATAGAATTAAGCTGTGTTTGTGTGGAACGCGCTAACGAACATAGTAATTATAATCATCATAAGATTCAGTGGTATAATACAGGACGTAAACTTTGGATATGCTCTCGTGCGGAGCGTGAGGAATGTTTAGGTGGCTAGGGCAGAGAGTAGTAATAAGAGTGAGTATAAGTGCGTACTGGTACGATGACGGTGACGATGTGACTTAAAATTGCGTATGCTAGGTCGCTGTTGCGTCGCTGACGGTTGCATAGCTGAAAAATTCTTCCATATTTTATTGAAACTTGCTTCTTTCGCGGGGTCACCCCTTCGGGTGCCCGCTCGCTGTGTTCAAATCTCGGGGTCACCACTTTGGAGATGCTCTCGTGTGGAGCGTGAGGGATGTTTAGGTGGCTAGGGCAGAGAGAAGTAATACGAGTGAGTATAAGTGCGTACTGATTTATTATTGACGACCCGGTTGGTGTGATGGTTGCCACGCCGGACTGCCAAACCAGGGTCCTGGGTTCGAATCCCGGTTCGCTCATGGATGTTATATGTTTGTGCCGTTGTTGTATGATTCCCATAACGAAAAGCCTAAGGCTTACCTTGGGATCATTACAATGTATGTGCCTGTGAGCGTGATTTATTTATTTATTACTCTAAATGCCCCCTTATTTATACAGCTCGGCGGTTCCCTACTTGCTGATGAACCGCCGAGTAAAATGTAAAATGTGGGTACCCCACACGTTACAATACTTAAGGAGGTGCTTGAGACCATCAAACTGAACATCAAACTTTTACTTAGAGACAACATTAAATAGCAATAAAAAAATCCGCTGTTTCTTATATTTTGGTCGAGTATCTGTTGAAATTTTATACGGAACAGTCAACAATTTTTTTGCGATTTCCATATCTGCTCCAGATATGAAAGTTGTTCAGTTTGATTTTACCTATACCCGGAGTTTCGATTTTCGACCATTTCGGTCCGAACTTCATTGTAATAGAGTTGACTTTGGAACGAAAACGTTCACGCAATTGCGAAGTTCGAATGTCCGGGTAGAGGCCCTGTACGGTCAGTGGCGAAGCGGCGTTTCTGCCTCCCGGGGCACAGACTAGGGTTGCCAACCTTAGTACAGGGATAAGCGGGAAATTAGCAATCAAGATGCGGGACGTGGCTAAAAAAAGCGGGACCCAGCTGTCAAAGTATAAGAAGGCGAAAAAATAATGAGGATTTAAAGAAAAATAAAAAATTGTTGTTTTCAGTTCTTTTTGATTAACTTTACAAACTTTAACTTTAAGAAGCATTCGAATAAGAAACAAAAATTGGTCAATTACCTAAGTAAACTTTTGAATGATTTTACAAACATAAAAGTTAGTACCTACCAAGGGGTGCCAAGAATGAGCAGTTTGATGAAACCTGAGTAGGTACGTCAAGCACACCATGGACAGTCAGCCTCGTTACTACAATTACTAGCTGGCTAATCTTTCCAATATAGCATGAATATATGGCATATGCTGACACAAAAGAAAAAGAAGAAGAATCATCTAACTTTGAAATTTAGCATTCAATAAAAAGAAATAATTTAAAAAAGGAATAAAAAGCAAAAATTTTAGAAGAAACTTAATAAAGTTTTATATCACTTCTTCTGAGTCAACTGAGCTCACAACTACTTCTGCCATAAAGGTTAGTTGCCAGAAAACGGGACAATAGGCGTCCCGCACACATCTATCGCGGGACGCATCCTCTGAGGGTCTAGAAACGGGACGTCCCGCCTCTCGCGGGACGGTTGGCAACCCTAGCACAGACCGATTTAGTCGCCACAGACTTTTCTCTGTCCTACGAATTCGTTATAGAGAGAGCTCAATCAATCTATATTTTTCCCGCTTTTGCCGCCCCTATACTATAGTAAAGTGCCGCCTGGGGCATTTGCCCCCCCTGCGCATGGTACCGTGCACACCATGTGCACACCTACGCGACCACGACGCGGGTCGGCAACGTTAGCGGAGCGATACTCGCGCGTCTAGTGGTCAGACGTGTGTAATGTAACGAAAGAATTTATTTAAAACATGTCTTTGTACCTTTGTCTCTTTTTGGTTGTTGGTACTTTTCGGTAGGTAGGTACAAATTTTTGTTTTTGGTTGTTTTTAGTATATTTTGGTTGTTGTTGGCAGTTTTTGGGTCGTTTTTGTTCTTTTTCATAGCCTTTGGTTCATGTCAGTAGATTTTGGTTAACTAGCAAAATCTATTAAAAAACTACCAAAAGAACCAAAAACTAAAAAGCTAACAAAAACAAAAGAGCTAGTCTACTAGAAAATACTAAATAGTAGTACTAAAAAACTACCAACTACTACCAAAAAGTGACTAAAGTATTTTAGATGTTAAATTTACTTAGACTCTGTTGTTAAATCATTTTCGTATTTATACGAAAATGACATAACCACAAGCCACAGCTGTAAGTTAAAGAAGTGTTGCTTTAATGACTATTCATGAACAAATGAAGTTTGCGTCCCGCGTCGCAATCACACAGGTTTAGAGGCCTAGTTTCGCGTTTGGGCGCAGTTTTATTTTTCTGGTTTGAAATGTTTGCGTAAGATCGCTCGATCCCTTAATTTTACTTAGATCGAAGCATGTAATTGGCGAATAATTATAATAATAATAACCCCGCTGGGGCAGCTTGTGGCTTGACTGTGGTTGAACTGACTGACGGTGAGTGGCGACACCGCGGACCCCTATCCAAGGGGACCATACAGACATGCGCTCACACACACACACACACACACACCCCCCTACCTCCGGCTTGCCTTCATTGGCCGTCCAGAGTAGAATCGCAAGAGCGGAACCTATGCTCCAGGTTGGAAGTGTATTGCACGTAATAGCGTAAAAACGGGGAAACCCGCTCACGGGGGTAAACACCGCGATGGTGAAACCGGAACCGCACCTTTCGACAACCTTCAGCCGCTACATGGGATGTTGCCCCATTGTCGCACTTTGCGCGTGCGGCCGTTTTATGGGGCCCACTCGACGAGTCGGCGAGTCACCGCCTGCCCTATTTACAATTTTGAGACTAGTTGTCATGGCAGGCGTCCGGTAGTCTCCTCCCATAGCCCAGTATCCATCCATCCAACTTTCGCCTCCATAGCCCAATACCTTTTTTTTCCATCGCGGCCATAGCGCTGGACTCCAATAGTCTTTGCACATGGCGGGGACCATCCCCGTGTGTATCATGTTGTGCGCTCGGAGATGGTATCCGCCATTTGTGTATCTCTAACATTTAGATTAATTTGTCTTTTGAACGGGCCTCTACATGTTGACTTCGGCTCCATGCACGCCTTCCAAAGGTCCGGGACTTAATTGCCCGTGATTACGGAACGTAAGACATATAATAATAATAAATAATAAATAACGCTCACAGGCACATACAATGTAATGATCCCAAGTAAGCCTCAGGCTTTTTGTTATGGGAATCATACAACAACGGCACAAACATATAACATCCATGACCGAACCGGGATTCGAACCCAGGACCCTGGTTTAACCATTGCACCAACCGGGTCATCAATTTATTGCTTGTACTACTTACCTACTGTTTTAGCAGATGTATCGAGTGTTGCAGTTGTGTATTGGATGAACTGTGAAAATTGCTTTAAAATCGGTCCCAGTACTTTTCAAGACAAACACGTACGTGTACATAAATAAAATCTTTCACAAAAATGTAGCTCTTAGTACTTTCAAAGAAAACATAACGGATGCTGTATCGCAATAGATGTCAGGAAAAAAAGAAATATATGAACAAAGTGTGTTAAGTGACGTTTAATAAAGTTACCTACATGAATAAGCACAGATCTCAAAGTTACCTAAACTATTATTATTAGAGATCGGATATTCGGATGCATATTTACCTAAACTTCATTTTTAGCTATAAAATTATGGAAGCGGCTTCTTAAAATTATTATTTTTAAATATTTATCGGGATGCCAGGATAATGCAGGAATGCATAACTAATCGGATGCACCTAGTATGGAAACAACATTTTAAAATTATTTAATTTAAAAGAGAAAAAAAATGTTTTTGGTAAAATATATCCCGGGATGCCAGGAAGTCCAGGAATGCATATAACTACTCGGATGCATAGTATGAAAGCGATTTCTTAAAATTATAAAATTATATAAAAAAAGCTCTTTGAGACAGCTGGCTTTTATAGATAATTTATATTGAAGTTAAATGTATCGAACTATCTATAATAAAACATTAATAGGTTTGTATCAGTACCTACCTATAAGTACATTAAATTACATTATTATTGTACATTAGTACATTAGCCGTTGGTCCCGGCTACTATCTCTGATGGTAGTAGTCGTTACATAAAAACCACGTCAGTGGCCGTAAGGCGGTCTGAAAGAACTCTGACACTATGGCTCTGCCCACACAATAAGAAGAAGTACATTAAAAAGAAACATATTTCTAACAAAAAAAACTACAGACTAGCTATTATATTCACTAAACATAGTTATACAATTCTTTCAGTAGTTTTATGTGGCAAGGCATACTTCAGCTTATCCCAGAACCAGGGATCACCCCACTTAACGTATGTATTCGCCTTCAAATATCCCCGCAACTCTGGATCAAGCATCTTATCTTCAAGAACGTCATCTAAAACGATGACAATAATCCTGACACGTCCTTCACGCAGAGTATTAATATGCGCTTCTCTGAACTCCATTAACCCCCAAATAGACTTCATATAGTTCCTTGATAAAACAATGATGGTACGTCTTGACTGCGCCACTGAAGTCTTTATCTGTTCTGATATCAACTCACCAGGTACCCAATCTCGGTAATGCACACACAATTTATACGAACAAGGAGGATTTTCTAATTTTGGAACTAACTCCTCCGCTACTATATTCGAGTCTTCGTGTGAGAATGATACAAACGCATCATATGGACGATCTGCGTCTAATTCTTCTTCGCGCACGCAGCACAGGCACCAGCCTCTTGTGTATAGGAATACTTTGATAGCGAGTTTGTATCGATAGTATAGTACTAATAAAGTAGAGCATATTACTGTCAGGACTGCAAGTGCAATGCCTAAATAAACTGAAACTGAACTGAACTGTTGAACTGGGAGCTGAGTTGTGCACAGATCGGCTGGTACTAATTGGCTTATCGCTTCACCGTCGTGATTACCGTTTAGGCATGTTATGTTCTCGTCGGTGTGCTTCATACTAAGAATAGCAGTCTCGGTAGAAAGACCTTCCCGAAATCCAAACTGCGCGTCATGCAGTGAGACTTGTCTCTTTAACAACGAGTTGAGCACACTGTCAAACACTTTCGCTATGATGGTAGCTAGCGAAATCGGTCTGTTAGCTTTATCAGACGCATCACCCGTCCTGTTCTTAATAATATGGACCACCAAGGTTTTCATAAAATCAGGAAGGCAAGAGTGACTTAGGCATAAGTTAAACATCATTACAAGAACCCGTGGTAGGTGGCCACCGGCATGTCGAAGGTGCTCGACGCTGAGCCCATCATGCCCCGGTGACTTGCCTCTGGTAATTTTACTGATAATCACTCTAATTTCCTTTGCGAGGATTATAGTAGTCACCGTGGCACCACTGGCCTCAGCATCGAACTCCCCACACGGCGGTCTCAGTGGTGACTGTACATCAAAGTTTTCTTTAAATAAATTAGCAATAGCTACAGGGTCAGAGGTACCTTCGACACTCATCGGAACACCAGGCTTGACATTCAGCTTATTTGTACATTTCCAGAACCTCTTAAAATCGGAGTTCGAATGGTGTATGGCCAGTACGTCCATCTTTATCTGTTCTTGGTGGCTCTGACACCATTTAAGCTTCCCCTTAAAGATTTTAAGAGCTTCAACCATTTCTGCAAAGATTGGACCGGAAGATGGCTTACCATAGCCCAACCAATTACTGAATTTCAGCCTGGCGGTCGAATGAGCCTCTCGCACATGCTTATTCCACCCTGCAAGTGACTTTTTATGTTTCTTATTATTGTTTACATGAGTTCATTCGGCAGCCAAAATAAATCAATAAATAAATTTTAGGGTCATCCTGACAATACACACATTTTGATAGCTGCTGCTGCCGCTTTTTTTAGTACCTTTAATCGACAGTACAGCGACCTTTGCACTCTGGACTTTGCCCAGTCTTATAAAGGGTGTAACGAAACCCCTTCCTTCCCATTTTAAAAGGGTAGTGTAGCCCATCAAACTGGACACTCACTATAGAGCCAAGATCGAAAAAAAACTGACTCAAATGCATGGGAAAGTCGATGTTTTTTATTTTTTTGACGTTGTCTATCCTTTTAAATATTACTACCATACTAACTCACACACTCACACTCTACATTCTCTTACACTCTCTTACACTCTCACTCATATTTCTCACTTAACACCAGTTAAGTGAGAAAATTCCACTAGTGTCATGGGGACGATAGAGCCGGGGTTGCGTGGGGCTGGGCCTTTGAGTGCCGTTAGCCTTTATGTTGACGAAGCGTGTAGCAGATTTAGAGTGAGGTTTAAGATTTGCCGAAGCATGTTGCTGATTGGTTCATGCCAGGTTCATGCATTCTTATTTTTACCTCAGTAGTTATACAATATACATCTGCCCCGATTGGAAGATATCTTTACTTCGTTGAAAATGCAGTCTCGCTGTCTTACGAATAAAGTGAATTGTATGTGTTTTATAATCAAACAATGTTCTTTTTTATTAATAACTGTTTTACTGAACTCCCGCCACCGGCAAGAGAATGTTAATAATCTCTACTATTATAAAAGTGTAACAGAAGTGTGTCTGTACATTGAAGATATAAAAAAAGGTGACTATAATTATGGTTTTTAGGTATCACTGATTCCGAATCACCAATTTTTTAATTTTAAGTCTGTCGCTTAGTTCGACCATCACACAAAAACTACTGAACCGATTTTGATGTAACTTTTTGTTTGAGGTAGCTTATGATTCGACTTAAAATCTGGTACATAACTAGAGCGGACGAAGTCGCAAGTAAACTGCAGTAAAATTATGCCAACTGGTATGGCATAATTATACATAAGTTTGTTATTACAGTGTGACTGTAGTGTTGGTAGTAAGTTTAGAGGAAGATTAGGCGACAACATCCAGTGAAGATTTTTACATTGTATTCGGTGAATTTTTAATCACTTTTCAAATGTACAGAGGTAGGTAGTTCATAAAAAAAAAATACTGTTTCAGTTCCATATTAAACTGAAATGCCTACTCGACTCTAACAACTACGTACCCGATTTTGATATGTTCGGAGAGCTTCGAGAAGTGGTTTAGTATCGCATACGCAGGCGATCGGATTGCCAGAAAAAAGCACATGCCTCTCAGGAACACTGAACAGCTTTTCCACTGCTGCTGTATTTACCAGCGATATGCTATTATTTCTCAGATCTAGGTACTGTAAACAAAAAAAATACAGGAATCAGTTAAGAGCACTGAGATCGAAGATCTGTTTTAGGCGACAGACTCAGGCAAGAAGGCGAAAAAACTAAAGTGGGACCTGTAGTGGTCATATTTGATGAAACCCTGCAAAAGGTAATAAAACGAGTTAGATTCCTGCTGCAGAGATAATATGGAAGAGTTTAGAAGAAACCTTTAAAGCATTGCGATAACACTGAATAAGAAAAACACACAATTTTTTTTTTTAATAAAACCGCCTTCAAAAAAACTAAAAAAAAGGTAAAATTTTTTATTGCAGCCGATGACTTTTGATTTCGCATCTATAAGAACATTAATTTGTTTTATTGAAGTAGCTGTAAAGCCGGTACGATTCGCGACAATACCTATTGCATTAGTTTTTCGGCTTGGCTTGACACCGACTCCAATAAAACAAATTAATGTTCTTATTAGATGCGAACGAAAAAGTCATCGGCTTCAATATTATTTTAATTACCTTTTTTTAGTTTTATTGAAGGCGGTTTTAATTTTTTCTTAAAATTTTGTTTTTTTCTCTCACTCAGATATCAGTTATACACGCAAAGGGTACATCGATACAAAGCAAATGTTTCAATCGCCGATGATTTGCTGTCAACTTTTGTGGAGTTCTATTCTGTAGCTCCGAAGCGCGTCATCAGATCTTCACTAAATTATAATGGAATCATCTCGGAGATAAATCCTTCAGAACTAAAAAAGAATCATCCAAATCAAGTCAAGAAATGCCGAAATTATCTCATAAATACATACAAACCAGGCCGTCACACTTATACGTATTAGTCCAATATCTTGGAAACTACTGAACCGATTTTGATGAAACTTGCACTGTACCCTAAGTTTGAGTAAATGTAAGCCAATGAAAAAAGAATGGTCACAATCCGATTAATAGTTTCGGAGAAATGCGTGGATAAACATACATACAAACATACACCTATGAAATTTTGTGTATTTGTTTGGAAGCCCTAATAGATTATCATGTATGAATATTTTGAAATTATATGTATCGAATTGAAACCTCCTTTTTTGAAGTCTGTTAAAAATTATTTGAATGAAACAAATTCTTCAAAATTCTGACCTGTAGTGAATCAAAGAGATCTTCAGCGTAAATGTTTTGTATCTCGTTCCCAGCAGCATAAAGTTTATGTAGCCCTGGTTCTGTGGGTAATGTCCGCAGTTTTGCATTTTCACAATGCGCCCTCCGTACGCCTGTGCTCAGTGTTTGTATACATTGGCATTGTGATGCTTTTGCGCAATTGAACGTTTCGCATTCCGCTCGATGTCTTGCTTTTAAGTATGCATCACCGAGCTTCACACCTTCGTTGCATCGTGCATTTATAATCAATCGCTTCTTTCGTACGGCAAGCCACAATGAGCCGTGCTTACAGCCGTAACAGTCCAGATATACAGGATTTGATCTTGCCACTTTTACTGTCATCTGTTTGAAAACAATATTAGAGATTAAATAATAAGCTACCTATGTGGTTAAGTGGGTGGACCACTCCGTTAGATTACAATTCACTGGGAAGCTAAATTTCGAAATAGGTCTTATGAAACAAAAACGATCATTATTTTCACTTACGTTATTTTTCTCGAGCATCTCATAGTCTTCAGGCTCCAGCTGCACGTCTTTTAAAATGTTTTTATTCAAGTCGACTTCTAGCTGAGACGCGTTTGAGACCGGCAAACCCTACACATCATTAATATATACATAATTATATTCCATAAGTATTCTTAATTATTATTAAACATACATAAAATCTAGACTAGACCGTATTATTTCTTTTGGAATAGTCAACAAACTGCTGCAACTAAGTATAATTTGTGTGATTTAGTTAGCAATTCAATCGGAGTAAAAACAAATCTGTTGTTGCATACATTTGAGTCGAGTAGACGATGCAGTTTAGTATGGAAGAGCAGATTTTTTTTGCTCCTATCGGTTTGCCCCCATAGTGAAAGTTGTTCAGTTTTATGGGTAGACTCTTAGTTTAAAAGGATGCTAATGATATCGATTTTACCCTGTATATTATTTTGATAAGTAATAATGCTAGAAGCATGTTCTTGTAGGTAGATACTATACCTTCAAGCTTATGATGTGACAGTTCTTAAGGTCTATATAGTTCACAGAGTTCATCTTTATGTTTCTAAGTACTACGCTATTCAGATTATTTGAACTCAAAATCAATCGGCGCAATTGTTGTGCTTGGCTCAACGAGTTCCAAGGTAGCGTGCTAAGTTGACAATAAGACAGTTCTAGCTCCTGTAAATTTGTTGCACCCTCCAATACATGATCCAGCGACTCTTGTGACGGACGCTTCCTAAGGTATTTTACTCTAAGAGTTTCTAGCTTCGGACAGTTCTCGAGCCAATGCGATGACACATTTTTCGGGTAAGTGCTGATTAGATTGAGTTCACGTAGTTCATTGCAACCGCTGAACTTGTGGCCAGAAACGCTACCAGATGCTACAGTAATTTTCTTAACGGTCGTTGCTTTCGAAAGTTGTGGGAGATGTATCCCTTTTAGGCTCAAGTCTGTCAATTCCGTGAGCAAATCGAGTGCGCTAGTCTCAAGTTTCTTTTTCCACGATGTTCCATAGTTTTTGATGCGGAGTTTTTTTAATTTAAGTTCTTTGAAGTGTTTCGCTTTTAATAGCGTGTCACCTCTAATTTTTTCGAGTTCTAGTTCCTGTATTGCACTTATATTAACGTTGAGGGTCCTCAGCTCGACTGCGTATGACTCAGCTGGTGGCGGGCAGTCATTGATTTGCACTACCCCTGCATTCAGGATGTCTTTGAAAGGCATTATAATTCCACGTATGTCGCCACATATTACTTCCAATTCCAAGTTGTTACCGTACTGCATATGAGAAACTAAAAATGAATAATTATTTTGTATTTACTATGGCTACTGAGTGTCTTATCGCAAAAATAGTGCCGTTGACCCTGAAACTCATCACTTTCATGTTATGCGTCATACATAATCATAATATAACTTGCAATTTAAATTGCAACACTGCAATTTAGATTAATGTGCAACCAGGAGTGCGATTTTTGAATCTCATTCGCTGAGTTCGGCAGTTGAAAATGTCAAAATTACTGTGGAGATACGCATCTTTCTACTGCTGATATGACTTCAAAAAATCGCACTCCTGAAGTATGATTTTTGAAAGTCAAATCAGCAGTAGAAAGATGCGTACCTCCATAGTAATTTTGACATTTTCAACAGCTGAACTCAGCGAATGAGATTCAAAAATCGCACTCCATATCCTATTATATTCATAATTAACATACCATTTTGTACTTCAAATAAGTAGTAAGATTGTGCAGTGTCAGTGGCACTTGCGACGATCGCAGACACACACATCACTAGTACAGCTACTGTTAGTATATGTGTGAAACTACATTTATTGAGACCGAACATATTGAACGAATTTGAAGTAGAGGCGTGTGTTGCCATACACTGCCCGCAGATCACTGTAAAATTTAAATAATTACGCATAAAGTTGTAAATGTTTAAAAGGACTGATGAAGTATTGGAGAACTTTGATTGATATTACAGGAGGAGGATAAACATGACTTCCAATTCCAAGTTGTTACCGCTCAGCATATGAGAAACTAATAAAACAGGTCAAGTGCCAATTAATCAAGTATCATCGACGTAACCACGCTTTTGTTTTTAATTAGGTAACTATTGTTTTTTTACCCGACTGCGCCAGAAGGAGGGTTATGTTTTTCGAGCGTATGTACGTTTGTATGTATATTTCTTTGGCACGCCCTACAGCCCAAACGGCTTGATGGATTTTGTCGTATGAGGTGTCGTTAGATTCGTAAAAATCGTGAGAGTGACTATATTATTTTATTATGGCGCCTAAGAATAAAAAAAAGAATAAAAAAAAATTTTATTGAAAAAAATTACAATATGGGTATCAAGTAAAAGCTAGTAAACAGATTCCAAATATATATATATATATCTGCTGGTGACTGTACAACAATAGTTCAATTTGATGTTAAAACCGTTGGCAACCTTAGACAATTTAATAGGGACGAGTTACGCGTGTCCTTCTACTACGAAACATATCTGCCACTTTTTGCGCGGGGCGAGGTAACATGAAATCCGCAACTTTGGATTTTATTCCCCATCAGTTTAGATTCTAATTTTGAATGTTAAAAATCATGAAAAGTAGTCTCGTGTGAACCCCAAACGTTCTAAGTTCAAAATTATTGTTTCGCAATTATATAGGCTGTCTCGTTTAGTGATAAGGTATAAAATTGTGTGTAGATGCACAAGATCAATTGATCTTATACCGTGGCAGAGGGAAAATGCTACCGCAAGGCGAGTCCCTATTAAATTGTCTAAGTTGGCAACCGACGACAAATCAACGAGACCCACTTTGTTGAACTCAAATTAAACAAAACTAGACTTTCATTCCTTCAACGAGGCTCGACCCATAAATTCGCCTGATTTGACTTATTTTTAGTGACATAAAAAAATTATTAAACGGTTGTATCTGTATTGAATAGAAATATTATATTGCTCACAAAATGGTTCTTCAGATTAGCTATACTATAAACAATACAAACATAAACATAGTTATACAATTCTATCAGTAGTTCTATGTGGCAAGGCATACTTCAGCTTATCCCAGAACCAGGGATCACCCCACTTAACGTATGTATTCGCCTTCAAATATGCCCGCAACTCTGGATCAAGATTCTCTTCTTCAAGATCGTCATCTAAAACGATGATAATAACCCTGACACGTCTTTCACGAATAGTATTAATATGCGCTTCTCTGAACTCCATTAACCCCCAAATAGACTTAATGAAGTTGTTGGATAAAACAATGATGGTACGTCTTGACTGCGCCACTGAAGCCGTAATCTGTTTTGGTATGAACTCACCAGGCACCCAATCTCGGTAATGCACACACAGTTTATAGGAACAAGGAGTATTTTCTAATTTTGGAACTAACTCCTCCACTACTATATTCGAGTCTTCGTGTGAGAATGATACAAATGCATCGTATGGACGATCTGCGTCTAATTCTTCTTCGCGCACGCAGCACAGGCACCAGCCTCTTGTGTATAGGAATACTTTGATAGTTAGTTTGTTTCGATAGTATAGTACTAACAGAGTCGAGCATATTACTGTCAGAACAACAAGTGCAATGCTAAACTGTTGAACTGGGAGCTGAGTTGTGCACAGATCGGCTGGTACTAATTGGCTTATCGCTTCACCGTCGTAATTACCACTTACGCAAGTAATGTTCTCGTAATCGTCAACCTGAAATTTCAAACGATTGAATCGATTACAAGAAATAAATTTTAGGGTAATCCTTATTATATATACACACTTTTTGATAGTACTACAATCGACAGTACAGCAACCTTTGTACTCTGGACTTTACCCATTCTTATACAGCGTGTAAAAAAACACCCTAGTAATTTTATGGGACGGCAGATGATTTTTTATTTTTTTGAAGTTTTGTCCATGCCTTTAAATATATTACTTGAAAGTTTTATTATATACTCCAGTTATATCTTACACTAGAAATCTCTAAAATCACAAACTAACGTCTAGTTCTTATTTTTTAATATTTTGTTAAGGCCCCTACCAGTAGCGTATATCGAAGTTTGCAGCTTCGAAAGACCTGTGCTAACTTTGCAGCACTCGAAAAACCGTCCCGTTTTTTGGTTTTTTGCTTACATCACGAAGTCTATTAGTCGTATCGAAAAATATTGTGAGTACAAATTAAACCTGATAAAATTTCCAACAAAACAAGTAGTATACATTTTTGCCATAGGACTTAACCTTTGAGGGCTACAGGGCCATGGATATACGCTACTGGTAGTGGTCCTAACAACATATTAAAAATCAGAACTAGACGTTAGTTTGCGATTTTAATGTTCGATATGACGGGTCTTAGGTACCTTTTATATTTCATCATTTAAAGAAAACATTGAACAACTAATAACATTGATTAAAATCTTTACTACGATGTCCAAATCAATTAAATGCCATAGACTATATAAATCTGGTCTCGAATGTTCATGCACAGTTATCTCGGTAGTTATACTACGTACCCGATTATGATTTGTTTGGAGAGCATCAATAAGTGCTTTATTATCACATACGCAGGTGATCGGATTGCCAGAAAAAAGCACATGCCTCTCAGGAACACTGAACAGCTTTTCTACTGCTGCTGTATTTACCATCAATATGCTATTGTTTCTCAGATCTAGGAACTGTAAACAAAAAATCATACAGGACTGGTTGCTCCCATAGTAAAAGTTGTTCAGTTTGATGGGTAGACTCTTAGTTTAAAAGGATGCTAATGATATTAATTCGTATCAAATATATCCGTGCCAAGTGTTAGCTTCTTACGTCTTTCTGCCTGTGATAGACAGACGGACGGACGGACGAACGGACAGACACCGAGATGATTCCATAAGTGTTCCGTTTTGCCAATTTTGCCATGGAACACTAAAATTCATACAATAATCAGTTTAGACCACTGAGATCGATAATCTGTAGGTAACTGACGCAGGCAAGAATATGGCAAAACTAAAGTAGGACTGAGCTTGACATATTTGCTGAAAGCAAACTGAGCGATTGCCATCAATCACCAAGCAATGGATGCCGCATAACCATAAGCATCAGTTTCAGACGGGGAAAACCCCGCAAAAGGTGATAAAATCAGTTGGATTCCTGCTGCAGAGATATGGAAGAGTTTAGAAGACATCATTAAAGCAGTGCAACAACACTGGCTCAGAAAAAACACAAACTATATTTCATTTGAATAAACTAACTGCCTCCGTGGTTTAGACCACGGAGGCAGTTAGTTAACCATTAGTGGTTAAGAGCTTCGGCTCTCGACACGGAGGTCGTGGGTTCGATTCCCACGGGGGACACCTAGTGATATGCCACTTTGTGCGTTTTTCCCCAGTTGTTTAGGACATTGCAGGCAGAATCACCTGATTGTATGAAAAGAAAAATGATTCCGTGCTTCAGATGGCACGTCAAGCCGTTGGTCCCAGCTACTATCTCTGGTGGTAGTAGTCGTTACATAAAAACAACGTCAGAGGCCGTAAGGCGGTCTGAAAAAACTCTGACACCAGGGCTCTGCCCACACGATAAGATTTGAATAAAGCAGATTCTTCAAAACTGTGTGAAATTCTGACCTGTAGTGAATCAAAGAGATCTTCTGCGTAGATGTTTCGTACGTCGTTCCCAGCAGCATAAAGTTTCTGCAGCCCTGGTTCTGTGGGTAATGTCCGCAGTTTTGAATTTTCACAATGAGCCATCCATAAACTAGAGCTCCATGCTCGTAAACATTGACATTGTGATGCTTTTATGCAATTGTACGTTTCGCATTCAGCGCGATCTCTTACTTCGAGGTCTGCATCACCGAGCTTCACACCTTCATTGCATCGTACATCTATAATCAGTCGCTTCTCACGTACGGCACGCCACAATAACCCGTACTTACAGTCGTAACAGTTCAGATATACAGGTGATGATGCCGTCACTTTTACCGTCATCTGCATGTTAAAACAAACATCAGAGACGAGCTTTTGACCCGCGACTTCATCCACGTTGAGAGATTATACATATGCTCAGGACTATATTCCCCGAGGGGGTAGTCAGAGATATTCTGAATCTTCAGAACATCCACGTTTCACTAGTAGTACCGAAACTCTGTCCAGTGTGACGGGGAGAGAGCCCGTCGCCACTTGTAATGGACAGTGGGTACAATACATGCCTCGAAATTGAAGCATGCAGGTTTCCTCACGATGTTTTCCTTCACCGAAAAGCCAGTGGTGTTACAAATCGTACATAAATTCCGAAAAACTCATTGGTACGAGTCAGCCTGGACGGTGATCGAACCATCGCCTCCTGCACGGCAGGCAAGGTTACTCGCCACTGGACCACCACGAAAGCCGTGGCTCTGCATATCATATTCGCGAAACACCATGTTTCTAAGGGGAATACGCAGGAACGCCCGGAGTAGGAGAGACGATGAATGATAGGATCGCTGTACTTTATATGCTGCTTTATTTATTCGGTCGAGCTACGAATACAATTCGATCACACTAGAAAACTCTAGCCTCGCGACTAGTCCGTTATGACGTCCTCAGCCAAGAGACCAGCGACAAACCCTCTAAGAGTTTTAACACCATCGACAATACAGTGGCGCGGATACTCGCCACATCACCCCCCTACGCAGAAACGAACAGTATAAAATAAAACATACTGTAACATTCTATACTGTAAGACAATTGATATATGATCGCACGGTTAGGTACGTTTATAAATTTAAGATATCACGAAATCGAACTCTACGACCGGCTCGTGTAATGACGGGGGAAAGGGAGGGGGGATTGGATGTTGATGCTGATGATGAGTAAGGTTTTTGACTAGGAACCACAGACGGTGAAACATCAGACGTGGGTCCTGCTGGTTCTGGTAACACAGGCGAGACAGGAGGTGTTATAGGGGGCACTGATGCAGGAGCGCCTGTATCGGGCTCGACCTCTAAGTGCGCTGGTTTGACACGGTCGATGCTGACCTCTTGCTTCTTGCCTCTGACATCCAAGGTGAGTGTTTTAGGACCTCTGGCCAAAATCTTATAGGGACCGGTGTACGGTGGTTGAAGGGGTCTTCTCACGGTATCATCCCGCAAGAAGACATGAGTAGTAGTCGGCAAGTCCCTGTGGACGAAAGTCGAAGGCTGTGCATGACGGGTCGCTGGAATGGGGCGAAGACCGGCCATCCTGATGCGTAACTGAGTCACGAAGTCCTGTGGACTTCTATCATATTTCTCCGATGCAGGTACGACGAGCTCTCCGGGAAGCCGGAGGGGTTCGCCGTACAAAATTTCCGCGGAAGAGCATTGCAGGTCCTCCTTCAGTGCAGTGCGGATGCCGAGCAAGACGAGCGGTAAGGCTTGGCTCCACTTGGTGGCATGGCACATGAGGGCTGCCTTTAGCTGCCGATGAAGGCGCTCTACCATACCGTTGGCTTGAGGATGGTAGCTCGTCGTCCGGATCCTCTTGGTCGCGCAAATCTGCATTAAGCGGGAGAACAGGACCGATTCGAACTGTCGACCCTGGTCGGTTGTGACAACAAGCGGGACCCCGAAGCGTGAGATCCAGCCATTGAGAAAGGTATCGGCCACCTCCTCTGCAGTGATGCTCGACATCGGCCAAACTTCCGCCCATCGAGAAAACCTGTCGACAGCTGTAAGACAGTATGTAAAATTGTTGGAGGAAGGCAGTGCGCCGATAATATCCAGGT
Source organism: Agonopterix subpropinquella (assembly GCA_922987775.1). Classification (NCBI taxonomy): domain Eukaryota; kingdom Metazoa; phylum Arthropoda; class Insecta; order Lepidoptera; family Depressariidae; genus Agonopterix; species Agonopterix subpropinquella. The sequence continues at coordinate 14,522,387 of OV277709.1, read as the reverse complement.
GAACGTGCTGAAATCGTTCCGCTGTACTGCAGAAACTGCCCAGCGGTGCGGAAATGTGGCGCGATACCTTGCTGCGTTGGCATGCGGTGCACGTGCGCGCCCAGTTGCTGCAGTCTTTGCGGAGGAAGGGCCAAACATAACGGTCAGCTACCAGGCGAGCGCTCGCACGCGCGCTAGGGTGACTGAGGTTATGAAACCTTTCGAACGCGGCTCGACGGAAAGACACTGGAAGGTAAGGTCTGGGCCTCCCCGTAGACGTATCACATGTAATATTAATGTTTGTTCCTGGTATAGGAAGTGATGCTAATTTTAGAGAGGAATGCGTGCGTAACTGCTGAAGCTCCTCGTCAGCAGCCTGAGCTTTTGCAAGGGCATCATAATCGTCTGTAAAAGACATTGCCTCCACGCGTGACATGGCGTCTGCCACAACATTGTCAGTTCCTTTAATGTGCACTACGTCTGTGGTAAACTGGCTGATAAAACTGAGCTGATTTAATTGCGTAGGTGGGAGCTTGTCTCGCCGCTGCTGAAAAGCATACATGAGGGGTTTGTGATCTGTGTAGATCGTCACGTTTTGAACTTCTAAAATATGTCTAAAGTGTTGAACGCTCTCATAAACGGCGAGTAGCTCCCGATAATATGTTGGCCACTCTATCTGCTTTGGGTTCAGCTTCCTGCTGAAATAAGCCAAAGGTTGCCAGCTGTCCGTATCGCTGCGCCGTTGTTGTAGACAAGAGCCGATGTGTGTACCTGACGCATCAGTGAAAAGGCCAAGTTTAGCGTGGCTGTCTGGATGAGACAACATAGTGACAGTCGTAAGACTCGTCTTACAAGCCTCGAAGTCCTTCTCCAGTTCCGGCGTCCAGGGGAAAGGTTTTGCACCTTTACTCTGCGTAGCGGTTACGGCATCCACGAGCGGCGCCTGGAACTTGGCCGCACCGGGAATGTATCTGCGGTAGAAATTTATCATTCCTAGGAATCGGCGCATGCCTTGTACAGTTTTAGGCGGGGGAAAATCTCGCAGCGCTTGGATGCGGTCTTCGGGTGGGCGTGTGCCACGTGCGTTGATGCGATATCCAAGAAAGGTTACCTCAGCCGCCCCAAAAACACATTTAGCTGGATTGACCACGACCCCATACTGGTGCAAACGCTCGAATAAGATTCTCAGGTGCTCAGCATGTTGAATGCTGTCCACAGAGTGGACAAGAATATCGTCCACGTATGCGAAACAAAACTCGAGACCTCGTACCACCTCGTCTATAAACCTTTGAAAGGTTTGGCCTGCGTTACGGAGTCCAAATGCCATATAGGGAAACTCAAAGAGCCCGAAAGGTGTAATAATAGCCGTTTTGCAGATGTCACTGCTGCTGACTGGAATCTGCTGGTAAGCTTTCACCAGGTCTATTGTGCTAAAGATAGCAGATCCTGCCAGGTTATGTGAGAAATCCCCTATATGACGAACCGGATATCTGTCTGGAATGGTGCGAGCGTTGAGAGCTCTGTAATCGCCGCACGGTCGCCATGTTGTGTCCTTCTTCGGAACGAGATGTAAGGGCGACGACCACGGGCTGCTGGATGGCCTTGCAGTACCGGAGCGGACCATCGCGTCAAACTCTTTCTGTGCAATGCGGAGTTTGTCGGGTGCTAGACGACGAGGTCGACAGGAGACTGGTGGGCCGTCAGTGGTGTTAATGTAATGAACCGTAAGGTGTTTGATTACTCTGTCTATTCCAGGAGGGCGCGTGATGTCCGGGAACTCAGCGAGCAGTTTTTCGAACGGTGAGTTGCCACAGGCCACGGACTTAATGCTGTCCTGGGAAGTTCGGGCCGCAGACGCTGGTACTGACAGTTTAGTAGTGCCGTCGATGATCCGTTTGTGTCTGCAATCCGGTAAAAGATTGTAGTAACTTAAAAAATCCGAGCCGATGATTGGAGTACTAACATCAGCCATAATAAAGTTCCATTGGAAGTCCCGGCGTAACCCAAGGTCAAGGTGAAGGGTTATGCTGCCATAGGTTTTGATGGATGTGCCATTTGCTGCGCTAAGGTCATAGCCACTGCTGGCGAAACGGCCTTTGGTTAGTCGCCGGGGAAAACAACAAATATCAGAACCAGTGTCAATCAAATACTTCTGATTGGTGCACTGGTCCGTGATGAATAGGCGGCGACTGGCAGTAGGGCAGCCGGTATTCGCCACTACCGGCCGCTCGTCGAGTTTCCCGACTCGGTAAAAGTACATGGTTTGATACACCTCTTTGCTTTCGCACCGAATCGATCATGATACCAGCATAGTTGGTCATTACGTGAGCGCGAATTACTACGATTTCGGTTGCGGCTTGAACTACGGTCACGAAATCGGCCCTGGAACCGAGTCCCGGGAGCGGTAAGGGAAGCGACAGTAAGTGTGAGCTCAGCGACCTGCTTCTGAAGAGCGAGAAGGCTGCTCTGTTCAGAAGATGGTGCGTGTGATGGACCAGCAGCACATACCTCCGGTGGCTGCGATTGAATCTCCATTAGCGTGTCAGCAAGTTCTGCAAGCTCGCCCAGTTTCTGCAGGCGCTGAGCAGCCAACACGATCTGAAGGTGTCGGGGCAGTCTACTGGACCATATGGATTTCAACAGGTCGTCCGGAAAATTAGGACCAGCGAGCGACTTTAGATGCCGCAGGAAAGATGACGGTTTCCTGTCCCCCATGTGCTCCTTCTCCAGTAATCTGCGGATCTTTTCTTCGTAGGATTCCGAGAAACGGGAAATGATTGCATCCTTGAGTATCTGATAAGGTGTATGCACAGGTGGACTAATGATGATATCTTCCACCTCCCTAGTACAATTCGTGTCTAGCAGGGAGACGGCGTAATGAAATTTTGTCGTTTGAGAAGTAATCTTGTTGATGAAAAATTGCGCCTCTAAACTAGCAAACCACAAGGCGGGCCTATCTTTGCAGAAAGGTGGCGTGCGAATGGAAATTTTATTGACGTATACCTCTGACGCCGTGTGAAACTGTTCAGCCTCAGCATCATCATCCTTCCCCGGAGAGGGTGGGGCTGGACATGGGGTTGGGGAATCAGTCCTATCGGGGTTACTTTGAGCCATAACGCCAAGCTACTAAACACAAATCTTTCTTCGTATAGGGTTAATGTGGCTACAGGCACCCCTAACTAATTAGTTGAACATTCGAATTGTACAAAATAGAAACTAAAGAAAGTTTTACAAAAGATTCCAAAAAAAAACGTAAATAGTCATAACACAAACAAGTAAACACGGTGAACAACGATGAAAGTTGCGGTCAAGATAAATCAAGAATGAACTGTCTCTGGACAGCTGTCACTATGATAGTTGAAAACAGGTTGAAAAGTTTATGGTTGAAGTTGATAGGTTCTCTTTGATCGAAACGTTGCAAGAATAAGCATAAGCTCCTTGCCGATACTTATTTCCGCTTCCTTTGTTGAAGTTGTCGTAGTACATCCACTATAATGGCGCTGGCGCTACCGTCAATGCGCTTCGCTTCTTAAACTTGATGGAATGGTAGGTATGTGTCGAGTGGATGGATGGTAGCTTTTTTCGCCTTTTTCCATATATCACCTATTCGCTGTTCTATCCGGTTTTCGTGAACTTGATGAACTCAGACGCAGCGGCGCGGCGGGTGCTTTACTGCCGATAGGAGTCAGGGCTGCGCGTCGTGTCTTGGGTCACCATTAAGGGGAATACGCAGGAACGCCCGGAGTAGGAGAGACGATGAATGATAGGATCGCTGTACTTTATATGCTGCTTTATTTATTCGGTCGAGCTACGAATACAATTCGATCACACTAGAAAACTCTAGCCTCGCGACTAGTCCGTTATGACGTCCTCAGCCAAGAGACCAGCGACAAACCCTCTAAGAGTTTTAACACCATCGACAATACAGTGGCGCGGATACTCGCCACATTTCTATTTTCAGCGGTTTGGTCGTATTGTACCCACTGTCTATTAAAAGTGGCGTGGACAGAGTTTCGGTTCTAGGGAAACGTGGATGTTCTGAGGTTTCAGAATATCTCTGAATATAGTCGTGAGCATATGAAATGGTGTTTTAATACCTTAAATTTCGAAATAGCTCCTATGCTGATAATGGGGGGGGGGCATCCGCAAATAAACATATTTTTTTAATCCATAACAGACCTCATGACCGAACGTTAATTCATATAAAAATTTAAATCTAAATCTAAATATTATAAAACTGTAACAGAAGTCTGTCTGTACATTGAAGATGTTTACCAAAAATTATTACGATATGGTTTTTAGATGTCCCTGATTCCAAATCACCAATTGTGTGTTTGTTTGAACAAGCATCACGCAAAAACTACTGAACCGATTTTGATGAAACTTTTTTTATTTGATAGCTTATGATCTGACTTAAAATCTGTTATATAATTTGTGCGGACGAAGTCGCGGATTAACTCTAGTATTATTATAAAACTGTAACAGAAGTGTGTACATTGAAGATATTTCCAAAAAAATGATTACGATACATAGATTTATATATTAAGTAATATATATGTCTTTGTTACGATATGGTTTTTAGGTGTCCCTGATTCCAAATCACAAATTTTTTGATTTTTTGTCCCTCTGTTTGTTTGTTTGTTTGTCTGTTTGTGTGTTTGTTTGTTTGTTTGAAAGTTAGTGCCAACCTGATAATTTTCCCGCCGTTACCGTTATTGTATTTCTGACGTTCATGATTTTTTTCAGATTTATATATATATGAAATTACATTTTAAATAAATATCTTGGACAATGTCACACAAATTATCTAGTCACATTTAAAGTACCAGAATCTAGCCTGGACTTGTATTATGATGACTAGACAACGATATAGAATACATATATAGATACAAACATCCATGACTCGGGTACAAATATTCATATTCATCATACAAATATTTGTCCCTTACGGGATTCGAACCCGCGACCCTCGGCACAGCAGGCAGGTTCACTACCGACTGTGCTACCGGGCCGTCAAACATTATATTATATTATTTACATATATTTTGAAATAGAGGTGGAGACAGCAATTTCTCGGATTTAAATAATTTTGAAAGTAAAGTTGTAATTGAAATTTTGAAAAATATATTTTTATATTCGTTTTTATATAAGTTTTTATGTTACCCTTTCTACCTCCCCAAATGTATTTCTTTTAACTTAATTTATGATATTGGACCAGTAATTGCTCTAGCTGTGCTGAGTTTCAACTTCCTATGTCTTTGAGAAAAATTATTGTGACAGACGGACGGACAGACATCGAGCTGATTCCATAAGGCTACTCCTCCCATCTGCAAGGCTCTCTTTCTTACAAGCAAACTTTTGTAATTAGCCATCCCGCTTCAATTGCGCGGCACCGGTCAGAATTTTCCGTTTTCTTTGAAAACCTGTATGATTTTACATGAATTTTCAAAAAATAAGAAAACCACATCATTTTATATTGTATTGTGAAAAATATTGTAATTTTTCATATTCTTCTTATCAACAATGTAAGAGTAAAACGGTTACAACTGGAAAAAAAGAGGTGAGTTTGGAGTCGTTTTTCTTCAATTTTATTAATTAAAATAGATTTCGAGAAAAACCACATCACTTCTCATATCCTGTAGATTGTTCAGTTTTGTTTTCTGCTTGAAAAATGCCATAGTTAATGTATAAAATGGTTACAAAGTTACTCAAAACCGGGCGGACGCCCCATAAGCGTTCCGTCTTGCCAATTTTGGTACGGAACACAAAAAAATCAATTTTTATGAATCTAAAAACACCTCATACATTAAAATCCATTTACAGGTGATAGAGAGTGACAAGGAAATGGATATACCATACATACTAATTTATTAGTGTTAAAATAATGTGTATTAATTTTTCGAGCGCATATTAGACCCAACATAATGGGTATAACGATCATTTATATGCGTACTCACATTATTTTTCTCGAGCATGTCATAGTCCTCAGTCTGCAACTGCACGTCATTCAGATTGTTATCACTCAAGTCGACTTCTAGCTGAGACGCATTTGTGACCGGCAAACCCTGCACATAATTTATACATAATTATAGGGTATTTCTTAATATGCTGACGTTTTTTTGCCCATTAACTCTATAGGTGAAAAAAGGTGAAAAATCTCGTGGAATATTATATTAAAATACAGATTCAGATACATTGTGCTGTCGTAAGAGCAATGCAGCATTTCCAACACCACCACACCTGGTTGATCCCAAGTTTAAATTCATCACCCACTGCAATGCTCTCGAAAGTCGAAATAAAAGAGTTGAGTGAGGTTAGTGTTTGTCATGCGATAACTCGTGCTGACACGAAAGGAGACATCAAAGAATAAGGACTTGCTTTCTAGCGTCTCTCGGTGGCGGGTTTATCTCCATGATTTTACATTCGTGATGTATCTCGTGGTGGATTAACGCCCCTGCACCCTCCTTGAGGGTATGACCTACAGTGGGACATATATAGGCCGATGATGATTGAGCAGCACAAAGGTGTGATGACGTCACACGCCCATTACTTGAGCCGAAATCCATCCGCTCAAGTACATAAGATGACCAGACCCCGCAACTGGGCTCAAATAGCTAAGTCCGTGCCGCGGATGATGGATGAGACGTAAGGTTTGTTGCACAAACTGGGTGACGAGGACCTGGATACTCGTCGGTATGTCCATCAAAAAGGACATGTTATATTATATAATGTTGATGTGAAGACTGAACCAAGAGCAGAGGAACCAAGATTGCTATGCTTCTGAAAAGTCACAGACTTAGTCTATTGAGAATCTTACGTGATGAGCACGAGCACGTAGGTGCTGATAAAACTTAGTTAGTTCCTGATCAAGTATATTATAGGCTTTTTTTTTTTTTTTTTTTTTATGTGTGATAGGTAAGCATTTGACCCCAATCTCACCTGATGTTGAGTGATGATGAGGCCGAAGATGTAGCATGCTTACCTAGAAAGATGCCTATTCACTCTCGCCTTGAAGAGGCCCAGGTTGTATTGCTCAGGGAACAGGTCCGCAGGCAGGGCATTCCACTCCTTAGCCGTGCGCATCATAAAAGAAGAAGCAAACTTCTTCGTGCGAATTGCTGGTAGGTCAACGACATAGGGGTGGAAACCCAGCCTGCGTCTCGTCCCCCGCAGATGAAAGGGAGACGGTGGTATCAGATCGTGTAATTCAGTCGCACACTCTCCGAAATGTATCCTATAAAAAACAGACAGACAGGCTACCTTGCGACGATGCTCAAGACTTTGTAGCTTCGCCACCGAGGTTGGATCACCTATGAGCTTCCTGGCACGCCTGTTTTACGTGCATTTCGAATAAAACAATACCCATGATAACCCATGGCTCCCCATCAGCCCACTTGGGATGCTGACACTTGTGTGTTCACTGTAATCATACGTAAGTTGCAGTCAAGGCTCGCAACAGAACCATGAAGTGTGGCAATAGAGTTGTGCATGGGCAGGGCCATAGCCAACGATCTGCAATAAAAAAAAATAGAACGCAGCACTGATGATGCTTCATGGCCGTGTTCTACGACAGTGACTTATTATGGCTGTTGCCTTTAAGAGCGTCGTTGATGTGCTCTATGATGTCTTATGTGCCTTGTAATCTTGGCTTTAAAAGTGCGTCCGGAAAAGCTACATGTCATGATTTCCGTCAAGATAATTGTACAACTGGTTACAACAGTATGCAAATGTTATGGTTTAAGATATTTATTTCTCAAAAAGAAAGAATACAATTCACTTAAAATATTGAGAAATACAAGGTAAAATAAAATTAAACAAAATTTTTGAACGTACAGATAACAGAACGATATTTTAGGTTAGGTATACATACACAGGTTTAGAACTTAGGTAAAGTAAGGGTATAAGCAATTTCTCAAAGCAAAGCTCCAATACATACAATACAAACACTCAATGTTCACAAAATGTTCTGTAGAAAACCTGGTCTTTGTTATACAGTACTCTCAGTCCACAGGAAAATTTGATTCTGGGATGCAGCCAAGCCGTGTCGTGAAAGCTCTGACAAGTAATTGGTGTGAGCTTTGGGGTCATAAGGAAGACCACTCAAGCTACGGCCGAGGTGCCGTGGAAAGGAGCATAGTGCCCTGAGAGTTGGGCTACGTACTTTGTTGTGCCCCATTGAATGAGAGTTGGTCAGAGTACTTCTTTTTATGAACTGGTGTTGTAATTTTCATTCATTAAGATTTTAGTTTAACATCTTACCCTAAATCCAAAACTATATCAATTTCGAATTTAAACTCATTCCTCATTGTCCTAAAACCCAATAGCACTTTTTAGCTTAGATTAGGTGTGATGGAGGAAACTACAACTCTTGGAAGGGAGTACGACCTGCAGGTGCTGTCATTGTACTGAACAGCACGAGATACGAAGTCTAAACGACGACGAAATATTTCAAACCAGAAAAATGAGGCAAAACAATTGACAGTTTTACTTCAAATATGTACCGAGATGACAGACCAAGTGTGCTAGTTTGTATGGACCAAGTTTGCTATTTGCTTGATTCAACTTAAAGCGCTTTGGGCCTTTCCATTAATTTTACTTTGATCTAAGGTCAACTTGTAGGTAGGTACTATACCTCTAAATTAATGATGTCACAGCCGCTAAGGTCCAAATAGTTCACAGAGTTCATCTTGATGTTTCTAAGTACTATTCCATTCAGATTAGTTGAACTTAAAATCAATCGGCGTAATTGTTGTGTTCGGGTCAACAAGTCCCAAGGTAGCGTGTTCAGTTTACAAGCAGACAAATCTAGCTCCTGCAAATTTGTTGCACCCTCCAATACATGATTCAGGGATTCATATGACGGAGGCTCCCAAAGATTATTTATCCTAAGAATTTCAAGCTTCGCACAGTTTTCTAGCCAATGCGATGACACATTTTGCGGGTAAGTGCTGATTAGATGGAGTTCACGTAGTTCATTGCAACCGCTGAGCTTGTGGCCAGAAACGCTACCAAATTCGACATTAATATACTTTACTTTTGTTGCTTTCGAAAGTAGTGGGAGATGCATGCCACTTATACTCAAGTCTGTCAATTCCGTGAGCATATCGAGTGTGTTAGTCTCGAGTATCTTTTTCCGCAAATCATCATTTATGATGTAGAGTTGTTTAACTTTTAATTCTTCGAAGTGTTTCGCGTTTAGTAGCGTGTCACCTTTGATCATTATCAGTTTAAGTTCCTGTATTGCACTTATATTTACGTTGAGGGTTCTCAGCTTGACTGCGTACGACTCATCTGGTGGTGAGCAGCCATATATTTGCACTTCCTCTACATCCTGAATGCTTTTGAAAGGCATTAAACTTCCAGATCTCTGACCGCATTCAACGACCAAACTTTTTTGGTTCAGCTCAGCAAAAACTAAAAATGAATAATAATGAGTTTATATTTATTATGGCTACTGACGGTCTTTACACAAAAATATTGCCGTTGACCCTGAAACTCATCACGTGAATGATATTACCTAACCGCCATAGAAACCTGCAAAGACCTAATGACCTTGTATTTCAAAACAGGTCTGGAATTAAGTTATATAAAAAGCATAAGCCATTGTAATTATGTGTATCAAGCTATTTAACAAAATACCAGATAGCATAAAAACTTTGCCAAATAAATTATTTTTAAAAGAATTGTACAAGTGGTTGACTGACTGTAGTTTTTATGATTTGAATGAATTTTTTGCATTATAAGTAGATCTCACTGACATTAAATATCTGCAATTTTGCATGCCATATAATTTAACTGGATAGAAGAAAGTTTGTACCTACCTATTATTGTAACACCCTATTGTATCTACCTATTCAATGCAAATAGAAGAAGAGAAGAAGAACAATTTCAATTTCAATAACGTGCATCCATACCCTTTCTTATCATGTGTGTCATAATTATCATCATCATCATCATCTCAGCCGATGGACGTCCACTGCTGGACATAGGCCTCCCCAAGGATCGCCCTAACGACCGGTCCTGCGCTGCCCTCATCTAACGTTTTCCCGCCGCCTTCACCAGGTCGTCGGTCCACCGTGTGAGGGGCCTACCCACGCTGCGCTTTCCGGTACGCGGTCGCCACTCGAGAACTTTTCGGCCATCGGTTCTGCGAGCAATGTGCCCCGCCCACTGCCACTTAAGTTTAGCAATTCTTTGGGCTATGTCAGTCATAATATAACTTAAGAAAATGAAAAGATACAACTTAGATCAATATGCAACCTAACCAGATCCTATTATATTCTTGTGTTTTATCAACATACCATATTCTCCATCTAAGGAGTAAGGTTGTGCAGTTTTAGTTGCACTTGCCACAATCGCCGACACACTCATCACTAGTATATATGTGAGTCTATGTGTGAAACTACATTTTTTGAGAACAACCATATGGAATGAATTTAAAGTAGAAGTTACTGTAGTAATTATAGTACTCTGTGGTAGAAGCGTGTGATGCCATTCACTGCCCGCGGCCCACTGTACAAATTTCAATAAAAAAAAATATAATTATTCAATAAATAAATTCTCATAAAATTGTGACTGTTTAGAATGACCGATAAGATAAATAGTATGAGGTACATTAAGTAGGACCTGAAGGTATTTACTTCGGAACCGGCTAAAACTGCTCCGATATGGATAGTTTTTTTAAATGTCCGTGATTTTGAAGTTTGATTTTCTTTTTAGTGTTCCGTACTAAAATTGGCAAAACGGAACACTTATGGAATCAGCTCGGTGTCTGTCCGTCCGTCCGTCCGTTTGTCACAGGCATTTTTCTCAGAGACCGTAAGACACAGGAAGTTGAAACTCAGTATAGATATAGCAAGTGCTGGTCTAATATCATAAGTGAAGAAAAAATAGTTATTTTTATATTGGGGGGCAATTTGGGGAGGCAGAAAGGGTAAATTAAAAAGGAAAAAAAATTTCTATGGTGTGGGGTATCAATTAAAAGCTAATGAAAATCCGAATCTAAAAATATACTTTCTATTTCAAAAAATGTTGCCGTATAAGATCTGAAAAAAAAAAATCATGAAGATCATGAAATTCAGGAATAACGTGTAGATGGCGGGAAAATTATCAGGGTGGCTCTAACTTGGATAGGTAGTTTTTTTTTTATCCCTAAAAAACTATCACCAGTGTAAAATAATCTTCAGTTACTATGTGACCACATACTAAGTACGTGTCAATTTATAGTGGTTGTCTTCAATGACCCATGTTAAACAACTGGACTACCAGTTACCAGTTACTGGTACCGGCCAAGTACGAGTCGAGTCCCGACTCGTACTTGGCCGGTTTTTTACCCGACTGCGCCAGAAGGAGGGTTATGTTTTTCGAGTGTATGTATGTGTGTATGTATGTATATATGTATCAATTATGTAAAACTAAAGACTTCCTCTTATGAATCAAGTGAATTTTGGCAGAACTCAATGGACAAAACCTAAGGAAAAAGAACATAATAATGACTGGCATTGAAGAGCCTTATTCTACCAAGCCTTAGGAACGATATGATTATGTCACAATGGAAGCACTAAAACATCTCAATAAAATATTTGAAAACTGCCCTGAGCCGATAAAAATCATTGCGATCAAAAACGCGTTGGGAAATATAAGCAAAACGTAAATCGCCCAGTTAGGCTATTCCGGCGAAGTATCATAATAATAAGATTTACACCACTGCCAAAGTAGACTGTCAACAAACTAATTATGGCCTAATAACATTAAAATCTGCAACAGCGGAAGAAATCATCAAAATAATAAATAACCTAGATCCTAATACTAGTTCGGGCATTAATACTAAATAATAAAATGTGTCCAATGCTCTATAATTGATGAACTACTCATTGTCTTAACAACTGTCTTGACTGTGGTATATTTCCTAGTAATCTAAAAATTGCCAAAGTAACTCCTATTTATAAATCTGGAACAAAGTTTGATCCTAGCAATTACCGTCCCGTTCCGGTGCTCCCAGTGATATCAAAGATCTATGAAAAAGTTATTTATAATCGGCTTGAAAAGTATCTAAACTCAATTAACTTTCTGTATGATAAGCAGTACGGCTTTAGACCAAAATCTAATACCCGATCAGCAACAGTAGACCTAGTTACCAGAATAAAAAACAATACAGACAATAAGAAAATTGTACTTGGTATATTTATCGACCTAAAGAAAGCATTTGACACAGTGAACCATGATATACTTTTGAACAAATTAAAAGACGTCGGTATCACTACTATCGGGAATGCTCATAAAATATTTAAATCTTACCTCACAGATCGTTTTCAAGTAGTTAAAATTGCGGAATATCAAAGTAGCCAAAAACCAATCACATATGGCGTCCCGCAAGGATCGATACTGGGACCTATATTGTTCTTAATCTATGTCAATAATATTAGTAAACTTAAACTTAAAGGAGAGTTATCACTATATGCTGATGATACCTGCTTATTTTACTATGGCCACGAAATTGAATCAATCATCCAGGATGCGCAGGACCTTAACATGCTTAATGTCTGGTTTCAGTGTAACCTCCTGACCCTTAATGTGGCTAAAACACACTATGTAATATTTTCTGCAAAAAACAAAAGAATTAATAACTTTGAACCACTAAAGATTAATAGTGTAACAATTAGCAGGTCAGATAGTGAAAAATATTTAGGTCTTATTTATTTTAGATGATCAATTGACCCGGAAGTCACACATTGGGAAGCTAAGGTCCAAATTGGTATCTCTTACCGGAGTTCTCCGCAGCATTGTGGGCTGCCTTCCCTTAAAAGTTCGTTATAGCATATACAACGTGTTAATAAATTAGCGCAAAACCTCATACACCCCAACTGATTTATAACAAAACAATTAGATTGAAATAATTATTTCATTATTTTGATGGTTAACATTTAAAGTTATTCGCATTTTAAGTTTTGAGGTAAACGTACTCATGGATTCATTTTGATAATCTTGTTTTGGTAGTAAGTAGTGTGAATGTGCCCGTGGGGTGGGTCGACATCGGGTTCAGTAAAGGACAACCGCCGCTCTCCCTTGAAAAAATACCTTAAAATGTATAGAAGTTTTGACTGAAGTCAAATGTGTAATAAATTATGAGGTTTTATAAAAACGACTCAGATAGTATCATTTACTTTTAATTTAACGAGTTATTTAATCATTTATTATTAATAAATTCTAAAAAAGCAGCAACCCCAAAATGGCTGTCAATGTTGTTTAGTAGGAGTTGGTAGGATGTGTTGCAAGCACAGACGTCATAGGTTTCAAGCACAATGTTTTTTTTATATAAAAATGATTAAAACTAATAAATCATTATAAAATAAACTAATGCCTGCAGTTAGTTTCTAGTATTCCATAGGCCATAATAAAAATAGAAGGATGGTTATACATTTTTTGGTATTATGTGCCAGATGTCCTTTAAAATTTTACAAACAAATTATTTAATATTTTGAAAATAATTACCCTTGTTGAAACCATGATAATTCGATTCTGCTCTCGATTCTAAACAAACTACTTTTTAGTTTTGCGTTAATTCATTAAAACGTTGTATAACTCTTTAGTTAAACTGCACATGGAGTGTCTGATAGAAAGGGGGTTATACAATAGCATATGGGGTTCAGCAGCCAAAACAAATCTTGATCTCATACAAAATCTTGGCTGATTAAAACATTATTTCACTTCGATTACCTAAAACCAACAAAAAAGTATACTTACAAAAAAGACTAAAGTATTAAACATAGACAATACATACAAAAATTACACGTGCATCCTTGTTCGGAAAATATTATTAAAAGAAATACATACTAACATAACGTTCAATACAAAAAATGAATATGTACAGCTAAGAAGGTTGCGATGTTTAAACGATAATTATTGTCTTGCGCTACCCAAGGATTAACTATATTAAAAAGAATATCACATATGAAAGTGCAACACTTTATAAAAATTTGCCAAATAATATAAAAGAAGCTAAAAATACGAAAATTTACAAAAATTTATTAAGAAGTCACTATTGGCAAAAGAAAACGAAAACTAAATTTTTCATTAGGTAAAAGCGTAATTTATTAACCTATAAATTAATAAAAACTTTTGTAAATATTATTATTTAGTAGGTTTAATTTTAGAGTGTTGTTGTTATTTTAAGTACATTATACTGTCTTTCGTTGTTAATAAAATTTATTAATAAAAAATTAATAAAATATCTGTAAGTACTTTTGTTTGTATCAATGTCTCTGACCACCTTGAGAGGGATGGCAGTCTTGAATTTATGATTCTTTGTTTGCAACAAATTATGTAAGCGTAATTTATTAACCTATCAATACAGATAATTACTTACCAATATTGTATTAGACAATACTTATCTAGTTGTAATTGATCTGTGTTTTTGTTAACTTGGTAACTCGACTACGATATTTTTATCATTGTGCGATATTTTCCGAACTACCTACAGCTACTCACATTTTTATGTACCTAGTTTAAAAATAAGTTTTACCTGCTAAGCACGCTCATTACTTTGTTAATTAAGTTCTTTTTGTAATGTTTATTTATATTATTAATAATGTCCAGGATATATTTTAATGGTCAATTAAATTATAATATTGTTTTCACAACCTTTGTTCACGTTTTACAATGACATCCAAGCAACGACAAAATAAGCAATCAATTTAAAATTATTTATGCTTCTTAGAATTATCACGCGAGATCTCAGGAGGTTAATAAAAAAGGGTTCTGTCTGTGTATCGAATAGAAATATAATGTTAACAAAATGGTTCTACAGAGTAGCTACTCGTATATTCACATCCACACTAAAACATAGTTATACAATTCTTTCTCTAGTTCTATGTGGTAAGGCATACTTCAGCTTACCCCAGAACCAGGGATCACCCCACATAACGTATGTATTCGCCTGCAAATATCCCCGCATCTCTGGATCAAGATTGTCATCTTCAAGAACGTCATCTATAACGATGACAATAATCCTGACACGTCCTTCACGCAGAGTATTAATATGCGCTTCTCTGAACTCCATTAACCCCCAAGTAGACTTCAAATAGTTTCTTGAGAGAACAATGATGGTACGTCTTGACTGCGCTACTGAAGTCTTAATCTGTCTTGGTATCAACTCACCAGGCACCCAATCTCGGTAATGCACACACAGTTTATACGAACAAGGAGGATTTTCTAATTTTGGAACTAACTCCTCCACTACTATATCCGAGTCTTCGTGTGAGAATGATACAAACGCATCGTATGGACGATCTGCGTCTAATTCTTCTTCGCGCACGCAGCACAGGCACCAGCCCCTTGTGAATAGGAATACTTTAATAGCGAGTTTGTATCGATAGTATAGTACTAATAAAGTCGAGCATATTACTGTCAGGACAACAAATGCAATGCTGAACTGTAGGACTGGAAGTTGAGTTGTGCACAGATCGGCTAGTACTAATTGACTTATCGCTTCACCGTCGTGATTACCACTTACGCATGTAATGTTCTCGTAGTCATCGACCTAAAATTACAAGCAATTGAATCTATGGAGAAAAATTAATTTTAGGGTAATCCTAATAATACACATAATAAAATACATATAATCGACATCACAGCAACCTTTGCACTGTGGTCATTGCCCAATCTTATACAGGGTATAACAAAACACCCTAGTAATATTACTAAAGGGGTGATGTAGACCATCAAACTGAACCCTTTCACTATGGAGCCAACATCGAGAAAAAAATTGCAGTTTCATATGAAAACTGCAGTACCTACACCTACTCGACTCAAATGTATGGGACAGCAGAAGTATTTTGAAGTTTTTGTCTTTTTCCACCTATTTTAATAACATTAAGATGAGATAAATATTCTTTATTTGCATACCAAAATACACAAAAAAAAGTCTAACAAAATTTGCTGAAAGTATTTTTGAGGGAATGATCAGACCATCAAACTGTACAACTTTTTTTATTGGGACCAATACTAAAATCGCGAAAAAAATCAGCTGTTTCATTTTAAACTGCAAACATAACTCGACTCAAATGTATTTTTTTTTTTGCGTAATTTAGATATTCGATGACATAAAGGATACTGTGATAATTCAAACTAAGCCTTATGTTCTAGTGAAAACCCCCATCAAAATCAGTTCCGTAGTTTTAAAAATATGCATGCACAAATAAACACACAAACAGATAGACAAACAAACAGACAAAAATTCGAAATATGGTATTAATAATTATATTCTATTAAGTATCCTGAACACCTCCAATATTTTGCAAATATTTTCAATGCATGTAAATGTTTACAATTTTATTCCATGCACCTATAGTAGGTAGTAAGTTTAGAGGTAGATTAGGCGACAACATCCAGTCAGGATTGTTACATTGTTTTTGGTGAATTTTTATTCACTTTCCAAATTTTCAGAGGTACTTAGGCGATTATCACACTAGCGACGCGTCCCGCCGCGGGGCGCGGAGCGGCATAGTCGCCTTCCCGCGCATTGACGCGTCGGCAGTGTGTTGTCCTAGGCGTGTTTTCTATATAAATTGAAATACTTGTATACAATGTTAAAATCTGCGGCCCGTGCTACGCGACGGGGCGCGGTGCAGTGTGATAATCGCCTTAGTTCATAAAACTGTTCCATATAAAACTGCAATGCCTACCTACTCGACTCTCACAGCTACGTACCCGATTATGATTCGTTCGGAGACCAACGAGAAGTGCATAATTATCGCATACACAGGCGATCGGATTGCCACTCAAACGCACATGCCTCTCAGGAACACTGAACAGCTTTTTCACTGCTGCTGCATTTACCAGCGATATGCTATTGTTTCTCAGATCTAAGAACTGTGAAAAAAACAACACACAGTAATCAGTTTAGAGCACTTTGATTGAAGATCTGTAGGTAACTGACGCAGGCAAGAAGGCGGCAGAACTAAAGTGGGACCTGAGGTGATCATATTTGTTGAATATACACTTAGCAGTTGGCATCAATAATCAGTATCATCGATTCATCACGCAATGGATGCCTCATACATAATCATGAGTTGTGTCTGAGTAAACCCATGCAGAGATATGGAAGATAGAGTTTAGGAGAGACCTTCAAAGCAGAGCTAAGAAAAAATAGAATTTCATTTGAATGAAGCAGATTCTTCAATAACTATGTGAAATTCTGACCTGTAGTGAATCGAGGAAATCTTCTGCGTAGATGTTCTGTATGTCGTTCCCAGCAGCATAAAGTTCCTGTAGCCCTGGTTCTCGGGGTAAAGTCTGCAGTTTTGCATTTTCACAATGAGCCGACCATACACTACTAGAGCTCCATGCTCGTAAACATTGACATTGTGATGCTTTTTTGCATTTGTACGTTTCGCATTCAGCGCGATCTCTTACTTCGAGGTCTGTATCGCCAAGCTTCACCCCTTCGTTGCATTGTACATCTATAAAAAGTCGTTTCTCACGTACGGCACGCCACAATGACCCGTACTTACAATTGTAACAGTTCAGATATACTGGTGAAGATCCAAACACCTTTACTGTCATCTGTTAAAACAAATATTCGAGATTAAAATAATAAGCTCTGTGGTTTAAATGGGAACATGGTTGACCACCACGTTAGATTATAGAGCTTTAATTCACTGGGAAACTGTGTTTTTATACCTTATATTTCGAAATAGCTCATATGTAACATAACGGGTAAAACGATCCGTTATACTTACGTTGTTTTTCTCGAGCATATTATAGTCTTCAGTCTGCAACTGCACGTCATTCAAATTATTTTCTGTCAAGTTGACTTCTAGCTGAGACGCATTTGAGACTGGCAAACCCTGCACATCTTTATACATAACTTGAGTGATTAAGTCCACCTAAATTATACAACGTGTTAATGAATTAACGCAAAACTAGAAAGTAGTTTGTTTAGAATCGAGAGCAGAATCGAATTATCATGGTTTCAACATAGGTAATTTTTTTCAAAATATTAAATAATTTATTGGTAAAATTTAAAATTAAGGTGAACCCGATGCCAACCCACCCCACGGGCACACTCACCCTACTTACTACCAAAACAAGATTAGTAAAATGTATCCATGAGAACATTAGCGCTTTCATTCATTGCTGAAATAATAATTTCACTTTTGCCTCAAAACTTAAAATGCGAATAACTTAAAATTTTTACTATCAAAATAATGAAATTATTGTTTCAATCTAATTATTTTGTTATAAATCAGTTGGGGTATATGAGGTTTTGCGCTAATTCATTAACACGTTGTATAACAGGTTTTTAGTCAAATGATAAGCTATCAAAAAAAGTTTCATTTAAATCGGTTTAGTAGTTTTTTCGTGATCCTGTTACAAACAAATAAACTTTTACAGTTTTATAATAGTATCTATAGATTATAATATTGTGGCGATCCTTGGGGGAGGCCTACGCCCAGTAGTGGACGTTCATCGGCTGAGATAATTGTTAAGGACTGTAAATAAACGACTGAAAAGATTTGGATAGAAATATAAATATATTGCGTACGGGAACCGTTTTACAGCAACTGTCACAATCAAAGTCAATAACAATGTATCCTAGCAACATAGACTGACACAAAGCCATAGGCAATCTATATGGCCAGTACTTAACATCTTCTCTCTTTGTGAAGTCTGTTCTATTTCTTGCTGCAGCTCAATCCTATGAGTCTGCTCAGATTGGTCAGCCTCGGCTTATAGAGCATTTAGAGCTTCTACTTGCTCATGATTGTCATTAGCATTCATTGCTCTCTCATGCGCACACAACTGAGTCGTCAATTTTTCTACCGTTCTTTCCGATTTAGAAAGCAACATCCAACTGGATTTGAAAGCGAAATATTCTTCAGGTAGTGTATCTAACAGCTTGCATATTAGAAATATCTCTGGTAGATTACTCTGTCCTTCTGATTTCTGCATTTCTATGACAAGTTCTGACCACATATTCTTTAATTTAGATGTGTGTGTAACCATGTCATCACCAGGTAGTTTCTTATATCCGAAAAATTTCATGCAGAGATCGTATGCTTTGTCTTCAGACATTCCATCAAAAAGTCGATGTAATTCTTGCCATACTTCTCTAGCGGTAGAAAATCTCATTACTTTCTGAAGATTATCATCTGTCAAATTGGTCGTTATGGTTAGAATTGCAACACTTTCGTTCCTTTGATATATTTGCAATTGTTTTTTATACCTCGCAATCTCTTCTGGTGTAGCCGTTAACTCTGGTATCTTGGGCGTCTCTACTTTTCCTTCTACTAGGTCAAGAATTCCCATACCTCTGAGTGCTACAACCATTTTATATTTCCAAGTTGTCCAGTTTTTTTCATCCAGTTGACCAATTTGGACTTTCGTCACATCGTACAGCGACCTTTCCATTTTGAAAAATCTGGTTGAAAACTCTCAACTCGTCAAATCCAACAAAATCAGTCTGATCCTTAATTTATTTGTCATGAAAACCACGCTCTGCTACCATGTTAAGGACTGTAAATAAACGACTGAAAAGATTTGGATAGAAATATAAATATATTGCGTACGGGAACCGTTTTACAGCAACTGTCACAATCAAAGTCAATAACAATGTATCCTAGCAACATAGACTGACACAAAGCCATAGGCAATCTATATGGCCAGTACTTAACAATAATTATATGCTATTATTATTAAGTACCACATAATACATGAACTCTAGACTAGAACGTATTTTTTGTTTTGAGATAGTCAATTACTGCTGCAACTCTAATTTCTCTATTTTTGTGATGAGAAGATTTGTTATCTCTGTACCAAAAATCAAAATCACTTTAGCAGTTAAACCGTGAAAAGACAAACAGACATATAGAGAAACTTTCGCATCTGTAGTAGGTAGGTCTATGAACCGATTTTTTGTTTGTCAATGGCCTCAATTCGGAGTGTGCCACGACTTAACTAACCTAAATTTATTCCTGTCACTTTCTAAAATAAGATTAAGAAAAGAGACAGAAAACCAACAGCTGACTTTAGTGCTGTCAAAGTGACGTTACACGCTCAAAAACGCTTTAAATAATATGGCGTACATCGTACATTATGATGGCATCTTATTTTGGGCGTGTAACATCACTTTGACAGCACTAAAGTCAGCTGTCGGTTTTCTGTCTCTTTTTTTAATCTTATTTTAGAAAGTGACAGGAATAAATTTAGTTAAGTTAAGTCATGGCACAGTCCGAATCGGTACCAATATGGGCATAATTTTTTTTTAAAGCGTGGCAGCTGCAACGGCATTGTTCGCCCCATAATGAGGTACATTGTTGCTTGAGGTGACCAAATCTCAATCTTAGTTTTCAACGTTTTCTTTTATTGTTTTGTTTGTAGGTACTAACTCTGTATGGATGGATCACATAGAAAGATATCTGAATAAATAAAGATTTAACTTAATTTAATAATGACGAGCTTTTACCCGCGACTTCGTCCGCATAAATTATATACCAGATTTTAAGTCAGATGATAAGCTATCAAACAAAAAAAGTTTCATCAAAATCGGTTTAGTAGTTTTTGCGTGATACTTGAACAAACAAACACCCAAACAAACAAATAAACAAACGAAAAAACAAACAAACAAACAAACAGACAGACAAAAAATCCAAAAATTGGTGTTTTGGAATCAGGGACATCTAAAAATCATATCGTAATCTTTTTTTTGTAAATATCTTCAATGTACAGACACACTTCTGTTACAGTTTTATAATAGTTTAGATATTGCTTGTTGGTAGGTACTTTACCTCTAAGTTATTTATGTGACAGGCGGTAAGGTCCAAATAGTTTACCGAGTTCATATTGATGTTTCTAAGTACTATTCCATTCAGATTATTTTTACTCAAAATCAATCGGCGCAATTTTTGTGCTTGTGTCAACACTTCCCAAGGTAGTGTATTCAGATCGCAAGACCTCAATTCTAGCTCTTGTAAATTTGTTGCGCCCTCCAACACACAATTCAGCGAGTCTTGTAACGAAGACTTCCAAAGGTTTCGTACCCTAAGAATTTCTAGCTTCGCACAGTTCTCGAGCCAATGCGGTGACACATTTTCCGGGTATGTGCCGATTAGATTGAGTTCACGTAGTTCATTGCAACCGCTGAGCTTGTGGCCAGTAACGCTACCATATTCGACACTAATATACTTTACGTTTGTTGCTTTCGAAAGCGGTGGGAGATGTATCTTGATTAGAATCAAGTCTGTCAATTCCGTGAGCAAATCGATTGCACTAGTCTCGAGTTTCTTTTCCCATTGTAATCCAATTATTCCGATGCAGAGTTTTTTTAGTTTGAATTCTTTGAAGTGTTTCGCGTTTAATAGCGTGTCACCTTCCAATCCTATGAGTTCAAGTTCCCGTATTGCACTTATATTTACGTTGAGGGTCCTCAACTCAACTGCGTATGACTCATCTGGTGGTGGGCAGTGATATATTTGCACGTTCCCTGCATTCAGGATGTTTTTGACAGGCATTGTACTTTCAAATCGACAGTCAACTAACAAACTGTTTTTGTCCATCATAGTTGAAACTAAAAATTAATAAAAATTAATTTGTCGATATCAGAAGTATCAATTAACGTAAGGGACAGTTGGTCGAAAATGAGTTATATAGCGTCCTTCCTTAATATGATGACACCTTTTTTAAGGAGATGATAAGACCGTCAAACTGAACAACTTTCTCGACATCGAAATCGTGAAAAAAACAGCTCTTCCTCTCTGCAATTCTACTAGAGCCAAATATATGGGACAGCGTATTCAATGTTAGGTACATACAGAAAGTTGTTCAGTTTGATGATCTGATCATCCCCTTAAAAGAGGATCCTGTATATATCACTGGATTCCAAATTTTCTGCTCTATCGATTGGTATATTCAAAATATCGATATCTTGGTCAAATGTCCCTAACGATCCTGTCTGTAACGTTACTCATTTTGTGTAAGTCTAGAACATTTTTGTCGAAAAATTTAAATGTAAGGAACAGTAAAAAATATAATTTACTGTTATTTAATACATTCCAGTCTTCAAACATGTTGTCCCTTACGTCATACCCACTAGAGCATTTTTTAAGAAAATGTCCCTTACGTTATTGAGAAATTAAATCATTTTTGCATGTTGTCCCTTACATTATTATTTTATTATAATATTTATTTAGGACTGCCAAAAAAGTATACACTATTACGTATATTATTCTATATCAATCAGTGTGACTGTTCTTAGCATTTTCTGTTCTAAAATGGTTAAATTAAAGCTGTGAAAAACGACATCAGTATAAGTTTAGTACAAAAAAATCCGGTTTCAGTGTAATCTTAGTATAATTTTAAAGTGTGTTATTTAGCTTTAGTTATTTTTCCAAAAAGACCGATAAATGGCATTAAAGTCAAGAATATTAAGAGCCATTAAAATGACTGTAGGAAATTGTCACAGATATCAACAACCCATATCAGCAAAGCTAACTAGACTGTCGTTGAAGCTGCAGGCCCAGGAAGCGGTGAATACAGCTGCGAAGGACCAGGTGCGGCTTCGGCTTGATGCAGGGATGTATTTACAATTATTGCGCCGCCCCCTATAACTGCAGTTTGACGGCGGTGGGCCTGTAGCCAAGATTTGTTCCAGCCAAAAGATGTAAAGTTTTATGATATTTAAGAATTGAGCGATAAAAGCAGTCACAAGCTACATCAAAACTGTATTTTGCGAAAGTAGTAGCAAGATTTAAAATAATTATGGAGCGAGCGAAGCGAACTCTATGTATGCAGGCAGGGCAATAGTAAAAATAGAGACCAGAGCGAGCGAAGCGAGCTTGACATTTTTCTGCAAAATGATTTGGCCATTCGCTTAGCTAGAGTTTTTTCCTAAGGGGGAAAACCAGCCAGCCAGTTCATCCACAGCCACCGCCAGTGGCAAGACTAAAATACGATCTAAAACTAGGTGCGAGCGAAGAAAGCTCGAGATTTTTCTAAAATATGAATAGGTCGGCACGCGATAATACGATCCAGAACCTATTGCGAGCAAAGCGAGCTCGAGGTTTTACTGCAGAAAGATAATCGTCGACATACAAAAATACGGCTATGTCGAAATTTAGGTGCGTGCAAAGCAAGCTCGAGATTAACTGCAATGGGGCTAGGTCGTTGCAGTAAAATAACGTTAACTTACTCTAAAGATAAAAAGAGTGAAAACATAAAAAAAATACAATTATTTCTTCAATACTTTAGATTTTTCTGATATTCCTTTTTGAATTTCATGTTAAAAGAGAACTAATATTTTTATTGATCTGTGGTCCGCAGCCATCTTTAGTAAGCGAATTGCCTTTGATTTTCGTTCTTGAGTTTTGTTTTTTGCAAATTGTAATTTAACCATGTTTTCTCATGTAAAGTGTTGATATAAACGTTCTTTGCGTACAAACTCTGTTTTCCGTTCGTGAAACCCGCCGCAGTGATTAAAAGTAAAAAATTATATTGCAACCGATGAATTTTACGTTAGCATTTATAAGAATATCATTTTTTTTTATTGGAGTCGGTGTCAAGCTTATTGCAAAATTATTTTTTACATTTTGAGTTTTGAAGTCGGTTTTAATTTGTAAGTATTCAAGGCTTACGTTGAACTATTCAAGACAGAATTATGTATAACGTGATACAAGTTACGTACTCTAAATGATATAGTTTTAGGGACAGTTACAACAATGGCAACATTAATGAAGACCCTTACATTAAAATTACCTATTCTATTTCTACATGTAACTTACACGATCGATAGTATTCATTGTTTATGAATCGTGTAACGTAACGTACAAACTAACTGCTTTCTTTAATGTAAGGGACATGCTATCTCTGGAATAGTTATGTTTATCATGGTTTTACACGTAATGCGAAAAACGTAAGAAATCTAAGGAACTTTGCTCTAGGTACCGTTGAAATGGGACAACAAGTAAAAAAAGATACGGGCAGTATTCTATAGCAAAAAACGTATTTTTGCGCTCCTGAAAAACAGAGTTAATTGTCCCTTACACTAGTTGATACTTCTGTTATCGTGGTTATTACTATATAGCTACTGGCTGCCTTATCAAAAAAAAAATTGCCGTTGACCCTGAAACTCATAATGTTTATAATAATATTATTATTACTTACCTATCATACCTATTTTCTAAGACCATACCCTTTCTCATATAACATGCAATTTAAAATTGAAACAACTCAATTTAGGTCAATGTTGTGTAGGCTAAGAATAGCAACACTCCATTTCCTACAGTGCGTGTCGTAAAAGGCGACTAAGGAATCTACCGGAGGATGGGCAGCAGCATTCTCTGAGTATCACATTCAATCCAACTGTGATCGCCAACCCGCCTGCCAAGCGTGGCGATTATGGCAAATCCCCCCCTTTTTGGGGGAGGCCTATGCCCAGCAGTGGACGTCTATCGGCTGATATGATGATGATGATGATGCGACTTTACCAGCAGCCGTAGTATGGCAGCGTGATATAGCGCTATCGTGCCTTCCCTCTTTTTCTATTTGCGCGCGAACGAATGAGATAAAAGACGTTATATAGCCGTATCACGCGCAACATGCTACGGCTTGTGATCCTATTATGTTCTTGTTTAAACAACATACATTTTCTTTTTCCATTTAAATAGAAAGGTCGTGCAGTTTCAATTGCACTTACGACGATCGCTGACACACACATCACTAGTACAGCTACTGTTAGTTTATGTGTGAAACTACACTTTTTGAGACCGACCATATTGAACGAATTTAAAGTAGAGGCGTGTGTTGCCATCCACTGCCCGCAGCCCACTGCACCAATATAAGCGAAAAGTGTTTAATGTAAGCACCAATAGGGGATCGGACAATTAGTCAAATTAGCAACTTTTAATCGAACTTCAAAACGCGCGCGATGTATGAAAAATTGTACTAAATACTAAAGAGACGTCATCAACATTTTTCATTACTTTTTATAGTTCTTCGTGTTATTAAAAAAAGTATTCTAGCTAAAAAAAAATGTGAGTATAGCGTTATTTCCAAATGTTTTTTTTTACTAAGATGATAAAACTAAAATATATTTTATGCAGTCCGCGCCTAAAATTGTGACTATTCAGATGGACTGATAAAGTTATTGGTTTCCTTTGTATTTTGGAGCACAGAGTATTAGGAGGATAAAACGCGCGCGCCATATACAAACAAAGTTTTATGCTATTTTCAATATACATGAACAAACATACATAAAATCACGACCGTAATGCCCTTTCGGGGTGGTCAGAATAATTGCTGCACCCACCAACTTTCTAGGTTAGCAATGCACAAATTTTGAAATTTATGTTTTAGGGTCATTCCATGATGGAATATTTGCAATACTAACCAAATAAACTCAGTTAGGTTAATTTTTTAGCCACAATTCAAATTCTAATCTCTGTGATTTGTCATATTATATTTTCAATGTGATGAACCTATAAGTAGAGATTGGATAATCGGATGCATTATTTACCTACCTAAAGTTGACGTGTTGGCTATTATGGAGTACTTTGTATCGAAATAAAAAATTGTTTGTTTAATTTAGTAAATTTCAGAAGTCGCTTTCATACTATGCATAGATCCCGGGATGTATGTTACCGAAAAAATATGTTTTTTTTTTTAAATTAAATAGTTTTAAGAAGTTGCTTCCATACTATGCATCCGATTAATTACGCATTCCCGAATTTCCTGGCATCCGGAAGAATATTAAAAAAAAGATAATTTTAAGAAGCCGCCTCCATGAGTCACGCGGCACTGGCAAAATATGTAAAATGTGTTCTGATGTGTTCTGATTACTAACCTTTAAGTTAAGTTGTATCACTAACAAAACGAGTCATGGTCACTTGAATAAATGATTATTATTATTATAATTTCATAGCCAAAAATGTATGGAGTACGTAATTTCAAAATGATAAGGTGCAGTGAAAATTTTTTTGTAGAAACCTTCTTCACTAGCTAACAAGTACATTGCACTGACTGCCAGAAGTCTACCCCGGGGAGGAAAGAGTGGGCGGGCGGCCAAACACGTCAATTTTTAGTCAAAATAAAATCATTCGGTGCAGTTCTGAAAATTTGTCGTATAGTCGGGGAAATCTACGGTTTTTAGTATGGAGTAGGTTGCATTAAATGCAAATTGGGTGATAGTTTGAAATATTAGTAGATACATCCCACACCCACGCTTCCCTCCCCGGGGTACACTTCTGGCAGTCAGTGCAATGTGCTTGTTAGCTAGTAAGGAAGGTCCTACATACAAATTTTCACTGCAGCTTATCATTTTGAAATTACGTAGCCAGCTCTTTATCCATTTTTGGCTATGGAATGGAGGCGGCTGCTTAAAATTATCTTTTTTAAATATTTTTCCGGATGCCAGGAAATTCACTGCACCTTATCATTTTGAAATTACGTAGCCAGCTTTTAGTCTTAAATGAAGTTTAGGTAAATATGCATCCGAATATCCGATCTTTACTTATAAGATATGTATGAAAGTCTTTGGATCACTGTAACTTTGATCTTTGATCTGACCAACCACAGATACAGACAGTTTGTAGATATTGTTTAAAAAAAAAAATCATTCTTCTTCTTCTTATCGTGTGGGCAGAGCCCTGGCCCTGTACACGGACTTTCGCTGTTCGACATATCGCCACTGTTTCGGTCCGCACTTCATTGTAATAGAGTTGACATTGGAACGAAAACTTTCACGCAATTGCGAAGTTCGAATGTGCCGGTAGAGGCCCTGGTGTCAAAGTTTTTTCAGACTGCCTTACGGCCTTACGCCTTAAAAAAAATCATTGAAATGGTAAATATTCAAAATAAATTAATCTTTGTTTATGTGGAACGTGCTTACGGATATAATAGAGCTAGGAGTAACTAGGTTGTCAAAATTCTAAAATAATATTAGTTACTAACCCCAACAGCACAAATATCTATAAGATGTCATATAGATATACAACGTGTTAATGAATTAACGCAAAATTAGAAAGTAGTTTGTTTAGAATCGAGAGCAGAGTCGAAATATCATGGTTTCAACATAGGTATTTTTTTTCAAAATATTAAATAATTTGTTTGAAAAATTTAAAATTTTCTGAACCCGATGTCTACCCACCGCACGGGCACACCCACCCTACATACTACCAACACAAGATTATAAAAATGTATCCATGAGTACGTTAGCGCTTTCTTTCAGTGCTGAAATGATAACAAATCATTTTTGCCCCAAAACTTAAAATGCGAATAACTTTAAATTTTAACTATCAAAATAAGGAAATTATTGTTTAAATATAATTATTTTGTTATAAATCAGTTGGGGTGTATGAGGTTTTGCGCTATTTCATTAACACGTTGTATACAAAATATCTAAGTGTCTACAAAATATCTTATAGATATCTAGTAGATATTCTGTGCTGTGTGGGAATATTCAACGATTACAAAGCGGTGCATCATTTTGCATCTGTAATCGTAATAATCACGATTAATAACGATGCAATGCACCGTAGTAAGATGTATCGTATCACTTTCAAAACCGGCCAAGTGCGAATAGGGACTAGGGCAATTAGTGTTCCATTCTAGCAGTAATTTTTACATGATGTATATACCATGTACCTAAGAGTACCAATGAGTTAAACTAACTTGTATTATAAGTTAGAAAAACTTATTGGTACATGGCATGTCCTCCGTGTGGATTCGAACCCGCCGGGCTCTCATGATTGAGTACCCTCAATTGTGACCATCACAAGTTATTATTAAACTCAACACAATAGCCCAGTCATTTTACGGTTTGAGCCGGGACTAATCAATAATTGAAATTTTTTTCGCTATCATATTGAAGAGCCAATTTGAGCTTAAAAATGTACCAAAATTAAAAAAAATACATACTTCAAACATGGTGTAAATTTTTGTCTACTTAGAAGGATTTGAAAAATAAACTCGTATTTTCTTATAAATACCTCATTTTTTTAATTTCAATGCCTATTTTATTGCTCAAAAATAATTTATGTTGTTAAATCTAATTCAAATGAGTGCTTTGGTATTAATATTATTAATTTAAAAGCCTTCTCAGACACACAATTTTGATTTATATGTTGCGTAGCAAATTTTTTTAAATATGGTTTAGTCAAAGACATATATTATATTACTAGCGTAAGGACATGGCCTATGAGCTTGACTATTGTCCCCAGTTCGTTGGCTCTAAAATGCAAGGAAAAACAGTCTCAGTTTAGAGCAGTACAACGACAAAGAAAATATATGACACGATATAGTTCGTATACGAGTTATGACAGATGGCGCAAATTTTTGTTTCTATGAAGAAGGTTTTTGTAAAATATT
This sequence comes from Agonopterix subpropinquella, assembly GCA_922987775.1. NCBI lineage: Eukaryota > Metazoa > Arthropoda > Insecta > Lepidoptera > Depressariidae > Agonopterix > Agonopterix subpropinquella. The sequence goes on along the minus strand of OV277709.1, from coordinate 14,494,052 downwards.
CTGGCGGGCCTATCCTTACGCTAGTATTATATAAATCTATGGGTTTAGTATAGTATTTTTGTCACTACATGGTGCCGGTTACAGTTTAAAAGTCCAATTAATAATTAATCCCTACCCCTACGCCTAACAAAACTCCGTAAAATGACTGGCCTAACAAGGTCGTTTCTGAGTCGCAGTAAAATATAATAACTGCCGACTTCCACCATCTCGTTTTTAAAATTGAAATCCTCGTCGCAATATCATTTCTTGTCAGCGGCGCGCCGCAGACGTTCATAAATAATACTAAGAGTCACTTAGTTTAACATTTTACACTTGAAAAAACAAATTACGAATGTCATCTAGGGAACACAGTTCATTCAAAAATATTGTTAAATATAATCATTACTTAGTAGGTAAGCATCATCATCATCATAGGCTTTTTCTCATGGCTGTACTGTCCTATACGAGAGCCGCATACACGTCCACAGCCTCTACAATAAAACTGTACGCCGGTGGATGACGAAGGGATTGTGGCAGCATTATGCCTTTTGTCACGTTTCTCTGCCAGGTGTGCAAACCAGGCTTCGTCATGAGTAGTCCGACCCTCTCTTGTTTTCCCTCTCCAGCCTCCTCTATTTTCCGCGTGCTCTTCCCAATTTGTGGGGCTGATTCCGAAAGCGGTCAGGTCTCTCTTGACGCAGTCCTTAAATCGCAGCATGGGTCTTCCGACTGGCCTCTTCTTATCTGCGACCTCACCAAGAAGGATGCGCCTTGGTAAACGAGAGTCATCCATACGGTGTACATGTACATAATACGGTCTAACTCTAACCTTCAGTTGTAAGTTTTTAGTCGTACCGTTTGACACTCCAAAAAAAGAGTTTGCCATTAAAGATTGTGTAGGAATCATCATAATCATCATCATTCTAAGCCTATCAAGGTGCACCAGAAAACTATATTCTCGGCCTTTCTCATCCAGTCGCTCCCCGCTACCTTTCTCAGGTCCAGCGGGCCGCAGGGCGTCCTACACAACGCCTGCCAGTTCGTGGTCTCCATTCTAGAACTTTGACTCTTCATCGGTTGTCAATTCTTCGGCAGATAATGACTAGACCTTAGGAGTATACAGGGTGTAACAAAACACTCTAGTAATACTTAAGGGGGTGCTTCAGACCATCAATCTGAGTAACTTTCACTATGGAGCCAACGTCGAGAAAAAATAAAAAAAATCTCTCGTCCCATACATTTGAGTCGAGATCGAGACGGTACTGCAGTTTTGTATGAAAGACCTGTTTTTTTTTTCGCGATTTCGTTGTTGGCTCCATAGTAAAAGTTGTTCAGTTTGATGGTCTGAAGCACCCCTTAAGTATTACTAGGGTGTTTTGTTACAGCCTGTATTAATAATAAACATGAATTCAGCCAATCGATGTACAATGGCCCAAACCCTAGACAAACCCTATCTAAGTGTCATTCAAATCTAGTGTTTTCCACTGGATTGCAATCCCTTGGGTTTGGTCAAAAGGGCTAGTATATCCTTATTTCTGCTGTCCCAACCAGTCTTGGTTTACGGTCTGATTTATTCGATTCGTTGTTGATTCGTTCCTATTTTAGGTAAAGGAAATGTTTCAACATTTTTATATTATTTTGTTATGTATTAGTTAATAATTTTCTCATAAGTCAATTAATTGATATGGTAGCATTTCAACGTTCATGCTGAGTCTAGGAGGAAAAAAGCTTGTTTTTGTACGTGTATAAATATACGTAATACACGGACAAAAACAAGCTTTTTCCTCCTGTTATAGATGCATTTGTATTGATAGGTATTTTTGCAGACGGCTTAAATAAGTTTTGATTGTATTCAGTTAGCTATAACTTTTATGTATTTAAAAGTGTATTTAAAAAAAAATTATTACTTAATATTTTAAAGATTTTTATGTTGCGTTTGAAATATATGTTATCGTTTGGTTTTGGTATCATGCTGTTATCATCACGATAAAAATAGTAAATGATAACCAAATCATCATTTATTTGGTTATCATTTACTGTTTTTAGCGTTCCGAACCTTAAAAAACAAGAATCAAGTGAATAAACCTATGGAAATCAGAAGTTTTTATATAGTTCACTGAACCCTGAGCTATCCTGAACAGGTTAATTATATATAAATATCATATAGGTATCAGTTATCTGGTGGTTATAAATAATAAAAGTCTGGACTAATTTTTTTACAATAAATACGAATCTAATGTAATTAAAAAATCTTTTTAATAAATACTATAAGCAACTATTTATAAAGCAGTAAAGAGTAAAATTTTTAAAGTTTTTACACTGAAACACGAGATAAAAGTGTATATTTATCTAGACTCTAGAGCATGTTTGGCATTGTTATTAGTGTTCCGTACCAAAATTGGCAAAACGGAACACTTATGGAATCAGCTCGGTGTCTGTCCGTCCGTCCGTCTGTCACAGGCATTTTTCTCGGAGACTGTAAGACATAGGATGTTGAAACTCGGTACAGATATAGCAATTGCTGGTCCAATATCATAAATGAAGTAAAAAACCGGTCAAGTGCGAGTCGGGCTACTCGCGCACCGAGGGTTCCATACCACACCGCTACAGACAACATTATTAACTTCCGTCCCGGACAAAAAAATATTTTTTTGTCCGGGACCTTTACCGCGAGACCGACTCACACTTGGCCGGTTTTTAGTATTTGTTGTTATTCTGTAGAGTTTGATCTATAATCACACTAAGTTTGACGCTTGTATGTATTACCGTTTTTACTATAGAGCGTGAAGAAAAAACGTTGATAAAAACTAGTTTCTTGTTGAGAACCCCCCTTAATTTTTAACTTTTTGACTTTTTTATTATTTTTTAACAAATCCGCCGTAATAACGCATAATCTGAGAAAATTTCAACTATCTAGCTATTACGGTTCAAAAGTTACAGCCCTAAATAGGTAGGACAGACGGACGGACGGACGGACGGACGGACAACGTAGGCTTAGTAATAGGGTCCCGTTTTCACCCTTTGGGTACGGAACCCTAAAAAAGCAAAATTTGTATATTGGGGGGCAATTTATGGAGTAGGAAAGGGTAAATTAAAAAAAAAAAACTTTTCTACCCTATGGTGTGGGGTATCATTTGAAAGCTTATGAAAATACGAGTCTAAAAGAATACTTTTATTTTTTTTAACAAAGACTTTGTTTAACAAAATTTTCAATTAAATCCGAGAAATTGCTGTCCCTACCACTATTTCAAAAAATATAGATAAGTATATTATAATTCTGTATAAGATCTGAAAAAAATCATGAACATTTTAAATAACGTGTAGATAGCGGGAAAATTATCAGGGCGGCTCTAACTTTGATAGTTTTTTTCTATATCCAAAAAACTAACTAAGACCAGTGTAAAATGATCTTCAGTTACTATGTGACCACATATTATTTATTTTTTATTATTATTATTTAAGTAAGTGTCAATTTATAGTGGTTTAATCAATGACCCATGTTTAACAACTGGTACCAGTACGGAACACTAATTGCCTGAGTCCCGACTCGTACTTGGCCGGTTTTTATTATAGCTTTCATTGTGGAAAACGCAGATTCACAATGGTAGGTGAATCCAAAAAACGCTGTCAAATATAAGAAGGTACGAAAACTGGCGAGCAACTTACACCTTCCAACTTTCCAATAATCGATACTTTCGAATGTTTTCAAAAAGTCTGACATAGTAAAAGTTTGAAATTATGATTTCTTCCTCAACCACAACAGATTTGAGATCAATTAATCACCCGATTTTAATAAGTGTCAATGTTAAGATTAACTTTACAACTTTGTTATTCAACAATGACAGTTCTAACTGTCAATGTTAACTTAACATTGACAGTTATTCAAATCGTTAAACTTCCACGGTTTCAAAATTCGAAAACTGTCTTTCAAATTCCAAGTGAAAAAGGTGTATCCTGATTTTAGGATTATTGAAATAAACATTGATATTTATGCAATGCTGCATGCTTCAATTTCGAAGCATGTATTGTACCGACTGTCTATTAAAAGTGGCAACGGGCTCACTTCCCGTCACACTGGACAGAGTTTCGGTACTACTAGTGAAACGTGGATGTTCTGAGGTTTCAGAATATCTCAGCATAGGTTTCAGCATAGCATAATGCTATGCTATGCTATGCTACATTGATATTTATCACTTGAATTTATTGAACTCTTTCCGGGCTATATACCAAAAAAGGCGACGCGGTCGTCGAGCCGCTCTCGGTCAGCCAGCCGTATGCGGTCGACGTTTTGGACACCCCTAGATATAAACGAATAATTTATTATTTCTCCAACTTGCCTGAAAATAAAAATGTTTCTGCATTAATAAACGGTATTGGAAGATAACCACGAAAATTCCAATACCTCAGGCTTTTCAATTTTCGTTTCTTTACGGAAAATTCTCTCTCATTTTCTCCATAAATTACTGCGAAATCTTTTAAATCAGATCGTTAAATAAACAAGACTCTATAAAACGTAAATTTTCTTCTTGACTCGGACTCGGAGAGCCAAATACTTTTTTATTGGTTGTCGTTAAGTGTTGCTCGCTCGATTACATTTTTCATTGCGGTTGGTGATTTTGGAAGGCGCAAACTGTATTTAGAGTTTAAAAATAAAATTTTAACCTCTTACATTTCAACTCAAGATTCCTATTGCAGTGGTCAGAATCTTTGCGACAACCAATCAATCAATTATATGGCTATGTGCGAAGTGGGTGTTGGAAACTGTCAAGTCGATCGCAGCGCACGCCGTGGCAGAAATTTGAACATGAAAATCCGCACGGAAGTTTCTATTTTTAAAAAGGCTTGTCGCATTTTAACCCCCCAAAGGTGTTAAAACTGAGGTAAAAGTTTGTATGGGAATTCCGATAAAAATTAGATTTTGTCCGTGGCTTCGTCCGCATCCGCTCCCGTCAGCGTACCGGAATAAAATATAAGCTAGCTTTTAAGACTAATTATAAGCTTTTAAATATAAAAAGTTTTATCAAATTCGGTCCAGTAGTTTTGGCAGAATCCTCGAACAAACACAGACTTTTACAGTACTATAATACTTAGTGTAAATACGCCGCGCTAGTGTGGCGCTAGTGTCATGCACATAGCCATTGTACGATTCGCGGCATTTTCAGGGTTGGTAATATGCGAGTTTTTTTGTGGCCGTGAGTTTTTATTATTATTCTTCCAAGTCATGTTCTAATCGGTGTGCCATTTTAATTATATTATGAAATTACCAATATGATACAATGGTACAGTTGAGAACACGTCAAGTTCGACACCTTGATCTAGGTACTGTTCTTATGCCGTTCGTATAAAAACAATATCGCACAAATCTCGCTCGCTTGCAAGACATGCTCTTGACGTGGTCTTGACTGCATATGGCTGTATGGGTTAGTTTCCTTTGCCTTTTACAAACAGGAAAAAATAAAACAATGAGAAACGTGAAAATAACTCTAATTTGGGGCCGTGTAAGAAAAAACTATAAATAGAGAAAGGTATGTTGCGATGGTTTGGTCATGTGGAAAGAATGGATGAGAGCAGATTGACGAGAGCAATTTATAAGGCAAGCGTAAGTGGAAATGTTGGAAGGGGACGGCCTAGACGTACATATACGGACCAAATTGGCGACGTGCTTAAGAAGGGCCAGGTCAGATCTACCCGAAACCGACGAGCATGCATGAAAGGTCTTATGAATGTGGAGGAAGCTAGAGAGGTATGTCAGGATCGTAGCAGGTGGCGTTCCGTTGTCTCTGCCTACCCCAGTGGGAGACAGGCGTGAGAATATGTATGTATGTATGTAAGAAAAAACTAAAAGAAAACGAGATAATAACATTGTAATTCTTAACCAATGATATGTCTTACAACTGTCACCCCTAGAGTTTGCCGCGAGTTGCACAATAGTTAACGATCACTATTTATTGCACACCAAAACAGAACAACAACAGACAACCGTTTGCTCTTAGTACAGGGTTAAGCCTCATCTGGCAGGACGGAATGGCATTTTTCACGCTCAGATAGAACGTGAAAATTTTTGTCGTTGCTACGGCCAGTTTTCCGCTATCTTTCTCGCTCTAGCAAATGACGTTCCGGAGCAACAGAAAAGGATAAAGAGTGAAAAAATGCGATTCCGTGCCGCCGGAGGAGGCTCAACGTAGGGCTCAACCCCCTTAAACAAATGGCTAATTTTTGTTACGTCTAAACTACATTTTTAGGGTATCATACCCAAAAAGTGCCAACGGGACCCTATTACTAAGCCTACAACGTCCGTCCGTCTATCTATCCATCCGTCAGAGGAATGATCTCTTTATTTTAAAGCATAGAGACCGGATCAATTTACGATTGTAGTTAGTTTATTTTGTCTTATGACGTACCTTTAATAGTAGAAGAAGACGGAACTATAGATATTTGTTTATGCGGCTGTCCACTTTTTTCGTGCTAGTGTGTGTGAAAAGTGACCGTAAACATTAGGGGAAATATCACTTTGGTCTAATCCGCGAGTTTCCAACTAACTTTATCAAACGTCAAAACGCGTGCTTTGTATGAAATATTGTACTAAAATTTGCAGAGTGACGTCATTGTTTTTCGTCGTCGTTTTGATACTTTTTATAGTTTATCCAGATATTAAAAATAGTATTCAAGCAATAGAATTAGTGAAAATGTGAGTTTAGCGTTATTTTCAAATGGTTTATTTACTGAGCAGTTAAAACTAAAATATATTTTATGTAGTCAACTCCCCAATTGGTCTCTTTTTTCCATACTACTTGACACCACACACTCAAACACAAAGGTATAAGAGTTATAAGAGTTTCTGACCATTCTAAACTGGATTATGATCGTGGTGTGGAGTTTATGTAGGTAGGTTTGAACAAAACAAAACAGATAGTTAAAATGATAAGCACCGGTGCGGGAGAAATCTAAGGCTGCGTCCACACGGTTTAGTTTTGCTTTTATCCGTCATTTTATCACTCACTAGCGGCCCGTCCCGGCTTCGCACGGGTGGACGTCTAATCTTTTCTAGCAATAAATATAGCCTATGTTACTCAGGGTGAATGCAGCTTTCTAATGGTGAAAGAATTTTTTAAATCGGCCCAGTACTTTTTGAGCCTATTCATTACAAACATACAAAAATAGGTACAAATCTTTCCTCTTTATAATATTAGTGTAGATTGTCTTACTAACTTATGGGCTGTTGGCTGCTGCTGCTATGTTACGCACTTGTGGATGATCTAATACAAAATTCTCAAAAAAAGTGTCCCAGACTAACCTACATAAACGAAAGTACGTATCAGTAATATTATATTTAGATTTATTATAATTATTTATAGTAAAACTAAAAACACTGAAGTGATAAAATTTTAATTTTATTTTGCTTCCGTACAAATTCTTACAGCATAGCATGAAGACGTGCGCGTAGTCCGCCAATCAAACGAAGAATGGCGTGTAAATTGTTTCTCATTATGTGTTTTGTTTCTCTTTTGGTTCTGATACTTTTGAGCGCGAACCCTACGTCCAGTAGTTAATAAGTCAAAGGTACCACTGTAACATGGTTTAACTTGCGCATTTGCGTGGCGTTTCCTTATAGGGACCAGCCTCGTGTCAACATTCCCCTCTGCCAAGTTAGCCAATCAATTGATCATGTGAACATACATTTTTATACCGCCTCTAATTCAGGAAGAATACCTTCAAACTAGTCTCGTTTACTCGTAAGACGAGACTATTTTTTTTAGCAATCAAAATTAGAAGTAAAAGTAATGATATAAAATCTAAAGATGCGGATTTCATGCTACCTCGTCCCCCGCAAAAAGTGTCAGAAAAGTTTGTAAGTAGAATTACATGCGTAACTCGTCTATAGTTATATTATATCACAGTATAAGAAAGAGTATTTTTTACTACATAGTTATATGGTCATAGGGCGTGGCACGTTATTATAGTGTGGATGGTAAAAGATAAACGGAGTGAAAATAGAAGATTGGCCAAAATGATTGTAGAGATGACACTGCGTGACAGTGAATAATCTGATGATAGTGATTTCTTTTTTCTGAAGGGTTGATAAGTGTGGACGCAGCTTTACGGACCACAGAAGCACGGCTCAAATTGTCATATAAAAATTGTCGCACTCGATACGGTGATATTGTGAAGGTAAATACTGTTTGTTATAAAAATGAGTTTTATGTTTGTTTTCACTCACTTGCGCGATATATCATCGTTGTGATTTATTCTTTTGTGTTACATTGCTACTGAGCTGAATAAAAGGAAAACACAACACTTTTATAATATTTATGTAGTCTCATTTTTTCACTCGATCTCTTTTATCACCTTTGAAAGTGGGTCGTTGCTCGCAAATTCCATTATCTACTACAAGCGTAAGGACAGTGTATTGGGGTACGCAGAAACAATTGGTAGACATTCGCTACGATTCTGACATCTTGTTTCTGATGAATTCTGTGGCGAAATTGGACACTCTTCTTTAAGAAACCTAAAAACCGTAAAAAAAATTGTCTTTTTTACTCATTGTTGTTACTAAATAGTAATTTTTAACCTCCGAGCGTAACGCAGAGTGTGATAAGTACGCGTAAGTCTGTTTGTCTGTTTGTGATATCATCGTAGCTCCCAAACGGGTGGACCGATTTCGATCGGGCTTTTTGTAATGAAAAGCGAATTTTTATAAGCTATGCTAATAATATACTATCTTCTTGATCGTTGATATGCTTAGACAATTTAATAGGGACGAGTTACGTGTGTCATTCTACATTTCTGCCACTTTTTGCGGGGGGCGAGGTAACATGAAATCCTCAACTTTGGATTTTTTTCCCCATAAGTTTAGATTATAATTTTGAATGTTAAAAATCATGAAAGTAGTCTCGTGTGAACCCCAAACGTTCTAAGTTCAAAATTTATGTTTCGCTATTATAGGCTGTCTCGTTTAGTGGTAAGGTATAAAATGGGGTGTAAATGCGCAAGATTAATTGATCTAATACCGTGGCAGAGGGGAAATGCTACCGCAAGGAGAGTCCCTATTAAATTGTCTAAGTTGATATGTCATGCGTCTAAATATTTGATCCTTTGATTTCATACGTATAGTATCTCTAAAAACGAATCCCTTCAAATATTTGTATAGTGAATATGAATACTTCTACCACAGTATTATCTATTCTGGCATACCAGAGCCATGGATGTTTGTTTCCATACCCAATGGTTATTTTGGTTGTATAGTCGACTTTCGACTAATGTAAAACTTTATTTTACCTCTGTATTACCTGTGATATACAAATAAATAATGTTGATTGATTGATTGATTGTTTATTATTTATTTATGTTATGTTCTAAATAAATATGGTCAGTTAGTTCACCGCTGCCAAAATGTAGGATCATCATCTTCTTATTTGTCTGCTTAACAGGTTTTACAGCCGTTAAAGCCTTTTTCAGTCACCAGTCTACATAAAAATATTCACTGTATGAAGCTGTATTAATAAGAATGTCTTGTATGTTTGTGGTGAAAATAAATGATTTTTATTTATTTTTTTATTATTTGTACTACGCTCTAGCTACGCTCTGGGGTATTCGTTAATTCTGCCTTTATTCAGTAAGTGACTTTAACACATTCGCGGACAGTGACCGGCTAAAGCAGTGATAACAATAAAAGTTCTATTGTGTTTCGTTCACACTCCGCGAACGTGAAGCCCTGATACGACTTGACATTAACCTTTTCTTTCGTCTGAGCTAGATAACTGTCTAGGCCTTCCTCTGCCTCTTTTCCTCTCTAGCTGGTCAGCTTATACATACAGGGTGTAAGTGACAGCCTAGCAAATACTGAAACGGAGAACTCAGACCATCAAACTGATCAACTTTCACAATAGAGCCTACCTCAGGAATCGCGAAAAAATATCAGATGTCCCAAACATTTTAGTCGGATAGGTACAGCAGTTTTGTATGGGACAGCTGATTTTTTTTCGCTTTTCCTGGGGTAGGCTCCATAGTCGAAGTTGTTCAGTTTAATGGTCTGAGTTCACCGTTTCAGTTTTTGCTAGGCTGTCACTTACACCCTGTATACGTCCCACTATAGGGCACGGGCCTACACTCAGGAAGAGTATACGGGCGTTAGTTCACCACGCGTTCCCAATGCGGATTGGTAGACTTCACATACGGATTGAAATTTCTTCTTCAACGTATGCAGGTTTCCTCACGATGTTTTCCCCTCTATTTAATAAAATTAACATAACCTTTTTGTTCCAGCCCGAGTTGTACAAGAACGAGTTAGTGCGGCAGTCGTCCACCGACAGCGCCGAGCTAGAGTTCTGCGGGAAGCTGCACTTTGCTCTGAAATATGATCAGGAGGTCGAAGCACTCGTAGTTAAGGTCTGTTTTTTTTATAACTTCTGAAACAGCCCATATGTTGACTCTATAATGAAAGTTATTATTATTATAACACTTTATTGTACCACAGACATAATAATACAGAAAGTTGTAAAAAGGGAAACATGTAAAAAGGGCGAGCTTATCTCTGAAGAGATTTCTTCCAGCAGACCCAAAGTTGTTCAGTGTGATGGGCTGAAGCACCAAAATTCAAAATTCAAAATTTTTTATTCAAAATAATGTCATATAGATAGCTTTTCGACGTAATTTTTTGACTCTACCACCGCGTCGGAAGGTGTTCCGTTGAGAGAAGATGCTGAAGTGAGACAGGAATGTAGGTCGAATGAGGTGTTGAATAAAACCACACATTGTAGGATACGTGTTGTATTGTCAACGATCCGTACAAGAGAAGAGCATCGATCGATTAATATTATAACTAACTTAAGTATAGCTTAGTCAGCTACGTTTGTCACAGTGTTGCAGCGCGTAACGTTAAGTCGCGGTAAAAGGGTAAACTTAGGCATATACTACAATGCGGCCAGAAACTCTACAACACACATCTTTTAAACAAAACAAAATGTACAAAGTACAATTAAAATACAATATTGCATTACCAAACCAGGGTCCTGGGTTCGAATCCCGGTTCGGTCATGGATGTTTATATGTTTGTGCCGTTGTTGTATGGTTTCCATAATAAACAGCCTATAAATAGTGCTTTCTTGGGATCATTACAATGTATGTGCCTGTGAGCGTTATTTATTTATTTATTACATAGTGTAAAATTGTCAAGACCAGACATTTTAGTCATTCAAATAATCATCGAGTTTATAGTTACCTTTTTTACCAGAGGACTTGTTTAACATGGGACTTAAACTTTTTGTCTGGTAAGTTTAGAATATCCTCTGGTATATCTTATTATAAAAGCGTATACAGAAAGATGATACATGAAAGATGTGTTGACTTTACTGAGTCGAAAATGTGGGAATACTAATTTATTTTTATTTCTTGTATTGTAACCCTTTTTAATATGTAATGCATTTAATTTTACACTCTTTTTTATACAAAGTTGGAATCCTAGAAAATTCAACTAAAGGCCGATATTTGATAATTGACAGAATACAAAATATCTGCCAGATTTATATTTGAAAGATGATATCTCCTCACCTTCGGAAAAACACGAATGACAAACCTTCAAGAGATTTTAATTTTCATTTAAAAAAAATTCAGAAATTGTAAACTAGTTGTTCTCTCGATAAATAAAAATGAAGATTGAACCCAAAAAGTACCCAAAAACCTAAATGCGCGGTTAATATTAAAAGTCAACAAGAAGCTTAAAACTCCTACTCCCAAAACACAATAATATTCATGAAAGTAAACTTACTTTGTTTAACATACGTGTTTCATCATACACAAAGTATAATTTGAAGTCGGGACCATGTCGGGACAGTACGGGTCAATGTCCTCTAAACTGCGGGACAAGGGATAAAGACCTACAATTTCTATGCCGGAAGAAAGTATGAAAAAAGTTTTCCTTCTAGAATTTTCGATGAGATCTTCAAAGTGAACTCAACTAAGCTTAATCGAGTTATGTACAGTGAGGAGCATAAATATTTGATCATCTTATTTAAAATCCATTTTCTTGTGGGTATTATTATTTATTATTATTTGGGGTTTTGGGCCTTGACAGGCTTGCTAAGCCTGTGCCACGTAGACCATCGCTGGTTCTTTGTGAACGCCCTTTTTATAGTTCCTTACCAATCCCCACTGCGGCCAGAAATCGCAGTAGATTCTTGATCAGGATAGTTTATATCTTATCTGGTGTCAGCAGTTGCCTACCCAGATGAGTGCTGCGTTTGTACATCAGGGGGCCACAGTCACATAGGAGGTGCAGAGGAGTTTCCATCTCCTCCTTGCAGAATCTGCAGCCGGTAGTGTCACTTAAATTCAGTGTGTGCATGTGCTTATTTAATTTGCAGTGGCCTGTGAGTGACCTTGCTATTGTACAAATTTGATCCTTGCTGAAGGCAAGGAGACCGTTCGCAAGTTTGCGATTGTAGCCTTTGATAAGTGCTTTGGAGTGGCCCATGCCTTCTTCTTGTGGGTAGACCAAAGTTATTATTTTGTGTTTTTTCTGCAACTGCCTGTTTCGAAAGAAAGAAAGAAGAACCTTATCATGGTTATCAATCACAAATTGGGAACCACTGATCTAACATACTTTTTTCTTTTTTCACGGATATCAGTAAAGTTGTTTAAAATATATTTATGTTAGTGACTGTACTTAAGCGTTTTTGCTGAAACCGAATGAAATTTTTATTTTATACTGGCAAAGTTAATTTCAGTTCACGGATTATCCAGAGATTCTTACTATCGATAAAAGTTCTGAATATTAAATAAAATAATTTTCTTTATTTCGCGGTAAACGCGATTTCGTACACACGGATGACTGAAATACGATCGTTACTGCTGTTGTAGCAGAGTTTCTGACCTCCATAAAAGGGGATTATTAAATACGAGCGAAAACGACGACGCTTTAATACGATTTTTACCCGTGACTTCGTCCGCATTAATTATATACCAGATTTTAAGTCAGATGATAAGCAATCAAACAAAAAAAGTTTCATCAAAATCGGTTCAGTAGTTTTTGCGTGATACTCGAACAAACAAACACCCAAACAAACAAATAAACAAACAAACAAACAGACACACAAAAAATTCAAAAATTGTTGATTTGGAATCAGGGACAGGTAAAAACCATGTCGTATTTTTTTTTTGTAAATATCTTCAATGTACAGATACATTTCTGTTACAGTTTTATAATAGTTTAGATAATTAATTTAATGTCTATTCGGGGACCGAATAGCTCGCTAAAAGTTGCTATGAGGGCAGGACTCGTAGCTAGGCGAAGTGATAACAGGTGGAGCAAAGCCTATACAGAGTGGTGGCCGAGATTAGGCCAAAGAGAAGTAGGTCGTCCGGCAGCCAGGTGGGTTGACGACACCTGGAAAAGTATCGGCAAGACCTGGATGTGGCTGGCACAGGACCGAGAAGGATGGCAAAAATGCCCTGCAGTGGGTAGATACGAGCACAAAATGAAAAATTAATTTATCATAATTATATTAAATCTGTATCTACAGGGTGAAATTTATATCATTGGCATCCTTTTAAACTAAGAGTCTACCCATCAAACTGAACAACTTTTACTGTGGAACAAACCGATCGGACCAAAAAAATCTTCTATTGCATACATTTGAGTCGAGTCGGCATTGCAGTTTAGTATGGGACAGCTGATTTTTTAGTTGCTCCGATCGGTTTGCTCCCATTGTAAAAGTTGTTCAGTTTGATGGGTAGACTCTTAGTTTAAAAGGATGCTAATGATATCAATTTCACCCTGTATATGTATGCATGCCCTTGTATATGCCAAACACTTAGATTAAAGTTCTAACGTTTCTAACGTACCTTTTATGGGTTTTAAACCCAAAGCCTACGGTGTCCGTCCGTCCGGCCATCCCAGCTCAAAAGGGCCGTATCTGTTGAACCGTAATAGGTAGGTAGCGAGTTGTCATTTTCGTTATTTGGTAAGGACGGACCCGAGTGCGAGAGTCCTACTCGCGCTTCGCCAGTTTTTTACACTTAAAATATTAAAAGAAGTACGCCTCAAGCGTTATGTCCATTCCTTAATTTGGCCTTTGTATTAACCGTTTTCTATAACATTTTCGTTTATTATCTGGCCTTTTTAATGCCTTCAGCGATTCTGGCAGTCGAGCTGTCATAAAAACAACCTTTTTTCTTGAGACCTAAACCCTAATACTTGTACCTACACAAAGATATTTAATCAAAATATAGGTTAAACTTCTTTGCTTATACACGTGTAACCTATTTTTTGAACACAAAAGTTTAATAATAATAAAAAGAGTTTATTTTGAAATCTATATTTAGGGAGTCGCATGGCTAGAGGGCTCTCGAGTGGACGTCTGTCGTTTGGCTCGCGATTTAGGTAGCCACGCGGCTCCGCCATTTTATGGCGGTTTCGAGTGTGTTTTTGTATAAAAACAGGGCTTTGAGATCGCCATATCCATTACCGTACAACGTCAAGCACTAATTGCATTTTTTTAACTAGATATTGGCAAAATCCACCAAGGAAACGCCATTAAACTAAAATAGAATAGAACCTATATTTATAAAACAGTTCCATAACTTATTTACTGACAGACAATGCACAGACCACTGAAGATAGAAACATGAATATTGTACGGAGTTTGTAGAGGTGGACTAACTAAGAATTTTTCTTCTATAATTTCACGCGGACGAAGTCGCGGGCCAGAGGTAGCCTAATACGAAAAGCATGCACAATGAGCATGCTGTTACTCATTCCAGTAGAATAGGAACATACACGATTTTGTGAGTGTCTGTGTGTGTAGGTATCTAAAAAAGGAAAATGGGTTAAAAATTCAGAGGTAAAAAAAGTATTTTAGTTAAAATAAAGGGAAAATGGATACAAATTCAGAGATTTTTGTAAAGTCAGCGTCCTTTTAATGGTGTAAGCAAGGTCTTCGTTTTGAAAAGGCAACGAACTTAAACAGTTTAATTTGAATTCCGAATCGGAGGAATGTGATCGTAATGTCCTTTAATCGGAAATGAGACGGGTTGCTTTTGAGTCGGATAGCATGAATTCGATGTAGATAATTGGCATGGGTACATCACTATCACTACATAGTATAAAACAAAGTCGCTTCCCGCTGTCGTCTGTCTGTCCCTATGTATGCTTAGATCTTTAATACTACGCAACGGATTTTGATAGGGTTTTTTTTTAATAGATAGAGCGATTCAAGAGGAAGGTTTATATCAGCATTGCACCCGTGCGAAGCCGGGGTGGATCGCTAGTTGAAGATATTTTCAAAAATATGAATTGGGGGCGTTATCGTTAAGGACACATAATGGAATACATTGAGTGAGACCGTTTTAGACTAACGTTATTGAAATACTATGAAACTCGGCTCCAAGGGCCGTGACCATAAAGGTATTATACCTTACAGTAATAGAGGAACTGACACGAGTTGTCGAATGACACCGTTTTTGGAAGTTTTCGACGTTGACGAAAAATTCGATTTCTGTGTATAATTCTCAATCTAACGTGAAATAGTGTTAGTATATTTCATAAAATTATTAACGATTTCAGTTTAGGTTCACGATTATTCACAGAAACCGAATTTTTACCCGGAGACTAAATCCCCTAAAACAGTTCTATTGCCTTGCGTTACGTACAGCTCTTTCTATTATACAGTGATGTCGCTAGGTACATCTCGCTCTCTCAGCTGTCCGTTCCTCTATTCCGGAAGGTATAATATCTTTATGACATTAAGTCAATTTTCAATTGTTTCAGATCTTCGAAGCTCGCGACTTACCGATCAAGGATGTCTCCGGAAGCAGCGACCCCTACATCAAAGTGTTTCTGTTACCCGACCGCAAGAAGAAGTTCCAAACCAAGGTCCACCGCAAGAACCTAAACCCGGTCTTTAACGAAACTTTTCTATTTAGGTGAGTGTTCCCCTATTTATTTAAAAGTTTTAAGTATCATTAAAAAACAGTAGCAAAAGCCTATGTCTAAAAATGCCGCCTCTATTCTTTTCGCCCATTTTTTCGCCATCAATCAAACTTGAATATTGTTCGGAATAAAGTTACAAACAAAACATGTTATTAAAAATATCTCGAAACTCAGTCCGAACGGAGATATAAAGGATTGAAGTAAACGTAATGAATATATTATTTTCAACTTCAAGCCTTTATATCTCCGTTCGGACTGAGTTTCGAGATATTTTTAATAACAAGTTTTGTTTGTTACTTTATTCTGAAATAAAATATTTAAGTTTGGTTGATGGTCGCGCCAAAATCAATTAAATCTAATCTAATATTAATTGATAAAATTTTAAAATACAAGGTGTAAGTGACAGCCTAGCAAATACTGAAACGGTGAACTCAGATCATGAAACTGAACATATTTCACTATGGAGCCTATCTCGTGAAACGCGAAAAAAAAATCAGCTGTCCGATACATTTTAGTCGGGTAGGTACAGCAGTTTGGTCTGAGTTCACCGTTTCAGTATTTGCTAGGCTGTCACTTACACCCTTAGACTAATTATATCGGGACGCGTAACCACGTGTCATTCTACTAACAAACTTTCTGCCACTTTTTGCGGGGGGCGAGGTAACATGTTATCCGCAACTTTGGATTTTATTCCCTATGACTTTAGATTCTAATTTTGAATGTTCAAAATCATGAAAATTAGTCTCGTGTAAACCCCAAACGTTCTAAGTTCAAAATTATTATTTCGCTATTATAGGCTGTCTCGTTTAGTGATAAGGTATAAAATTGGGTGTAAATGCGCAAGATTAATTGATCTAATACCGTGGCAGAGGGGAAATGCTACCGCAAGGCCGGTCCGGATATAATTAGTCTAAGCTTACACCCTGTATAAAGCAGACATATTAATATTTCAAGGTAGTTGCCTACTTATATGATATGATACACGTATAATGATATAATGAGCAAATTGACCACCAACTTGGCTCCATCCGCCATAACTTAATTCGCATTGGGCGCCTGGTGGAGTATGACCCATTTCCTCTCACATACTATATTCGTAAGCGGAGGCCTATGCACAGAGTAGGATCATATAGGCAATATTATAGGCATACCTTGTAGGGCAAGTTACCCAAAGAATTGAAACTTCAGTTGGGTCATTGTCCCTATACCTGCACATAAAATGAATTTATGCGCGTCCGGTAAGATTTTACAATGTCATAAACGTGCGCGTCGATTAGAGACCGTCGTAAAGTAAGATTGTTTTGGGACCGTGCTGTATGTACCTCTAGTTGTGTACGAAATATTATTTGGGGATCTAAATACATATAGAATTTGGGTTGAATATCGACTGGAGATCGTGGTGCTTCGGCGGTCGTAATAATCTAATCTTAATTTATGCAACGTCGAGCTTTGTTGGTTTTCATTTGATGGTGTTGTTTGCTAAGCCATTTCGCCGAAGGCCTAATAATATGGTTTTAAATAGTCCGAGATCCGACCGTAAAATTATGCACCTATTTCATAGGAGAACAAAATGTGATTCTAGTGTATGCTTACACAGGGATTAATTCAACGCCGCCTTGTTGCCTAGAAAAATCTTGCCGCAAGTACATTTTTCATTATGATTTTTGGTATAACTTTAGGGTTGCCAGGTTCAAAGAAGTCATTGTTTAACCTGGCAACCCTATAGTTACGGTAGATTGAGAGGTGGCAACCCAAGATTTTCCAGTACTTTAGATCAGTCTCCTTCCGATGGCACCTCATTTACTTCCCTAACAGACAGGTGGAAAAAGTTATACCAAAAATCATAATGGAAAAGGTACTTGCGGCAAGATTTTTTTTCTAGGCAACTTGGCGTCGTTGAATTAACCCCTGTGTAAACATACACTAGAATCACATTTCGTTCGCCTATGAAATAGGTGCATAATTTTACGGTTGGATCTCGGTCTACTCTGAAAACAGATTGACCATCTTTCCTCTACAAATCATAACTGGAATCAGAAATATGCCTCGATCCCTAATTCTAGACGTGTAGTTTGTAGTGAGATGTATGTAGGTAAGGTAGTGATGATGATGACAAATAACAAATTTTTATTTATACATGTTCAAAACACCCTAGTAATACTTAAGGGGGTGCTTCATATCATCAAACTGAACAGATTTCACTATGGAGCCAATATCGAGAAAAAAATATGCTGTCCTATACAAAACTGCAGTACCTACCGACTCGACTAAAATGTATGGGACAGATGATTTTTTTTATTTTTTCTCGATGTTGGCACCATACTGAAAGTTGTTCAGTTTGATGGTCTGAAGCACCCCTTAAGTATTACAAGGGTGTTTTGTTAGACCCTGTATAGAAACTGTAGAAAAACAAATTTCAAATACAAACCTACTTACTCGAATAACCTGCCCCGGGTCGTGTCTGTACCGAATGTACCCATTACGCTGGCGGCATAGCCACGTTGGATGGCTAAAGAGATGATAAATTGATAATAGTCAAATATTATTGTAGGTATTGCGTTTATTGTCTTTATGTGGCACAAGATCAAAATACAAATACAGATATAATAATTGATTTCAAGAACACCGTTTGCACGAATATATTTTTTGAAATCATCGAATTATTTTTTCGTCTTGTCGTATCAAAGTAAAGTAAGTTTATCAAAGTAAATTGTAAAGTTAAACGTCAGTAGTCCGGTGCAAAGGCCGGGTTTTCAATTACGAGGGGCACAAATGAGTTTTTCAAACTTATAATATAAACGTAGTACCAACAACTCTGAAGCGGTGAAGGAAAACATCCGTTCCGAGATTATTACTTGCGTTAAAAGAAAAAGGCAGTAATAGTTGAAGATTCAGCCATATTTTGACCTTCCCTTTTTAATCGAGTTTAATAATTAAATGTCATCATCATCATTTTCAGCCCGTATCCACCCACTGCAGGGCATAAGCCTCCTCCCTATTTTGCCAATCTTTTCGGTCCCGTGCCAGTCGCATCCAGGTCTTGCCAATACTTTTCCAGATGTCGTCAACCCACCTAGCTGCCGGATGACCCACTCCTCTTTTGCCTAATCTCGGCCACCACTCTGTCAAGGCTTTGCTCCACCTGCCATCATTTCGCCTAGCTACGTGTCCTGCCCACCGCCACTTTAAGCGAGCTATTCGGTCCCCGACGTCCTGAACCTTAGTTCGACGTCGGATCTCGACATTTGTGACGTGGTCTAGAAGGGTGAAGCCTAGCATGGCGCGTTCCATGGCTCTCTGTGCTACATTGATTTTAGGCATAGTTTCCTTAGTGAGCGTCCATGTTTCGGCACCATATGTCATGGTGGGCAAGACACATTGATTAAAAAGCTTGGTTTTCAAGCATTGTGGCATTTTTCTGTCTCGGAGTACGTCGTCCAGCTTATCGAAAGCAGCCCACCCCAATTGCACACGTCTTGAGACTTCTTTTACTTGGCATTCTTTACCAAAGGATAAACACTGTCCAAGATATAGATAATGATCGACTACCTCTAAAGTCTCATTATTTTTTATAAAATACTGTGGAACAGTGGAATCACAAAAAAAAAAATAACGAATAAAACGCATAACGAATTTTAGTTTACATACTGTATAGGTTGATAATGATGAATCTTTTGTTCAGAAAGAAATACCATACTATAATTTTATCTTAGTGGTGACTAAACCGAAGAGATGATGAAATATTCATATAAGAGACAGTGTCTCAAATCTCTGATTTAAGATTCAAAATAGCCTTAAAATATATTGTAATTTGGACCAGGAGTGCGATTTTTTAATCTCATTCGCTGAGTTTAGCAGTTGAAAATGTAAAAATTACTGTGGAGATATGCATCTTTCTACTGCTGAATTGACTTTCAAAAATCATACTTCAGGAGTGCGATTTTTATAAGTCAAATCAGCAGTAGAAAGATGCGTATCTCCACAGTAATTTTTACATTTTCAACTGCTGAACTCAGCGAATGAGATTCAAAAATCGCACTCCTGATACGTGTTTCACTATAGGCCGAATCGCAAACTAGATACATGCCTAAATCTTGTAGCGCCTTTTCAAATTCTAAAGCGTAGTCTCGTAGCCGTAGCCTCACGTAGCAATAATGCTACGAAGTGCCACAGACTCAGCATTTCACCGGTGTCCGACCCTGGCGCGCGTGACAAGAAATCAAAGCTTTAACCCCTAGTGACAACGTTCAAATTGACTTGCAGACCTGAAACTATGGCACAAACTACCTTTGGAGGCAAGGGACCACTTCTAAAGGCTTACTATAGACCAGTGATGTACTTTGTAGGCTTCTATCGCATTGCATTAACTAGATTAGGTTACGATGAACTCGTACCAATATGAACGGGCTCAAGAGTCACTTATTAGATTGTTTGTCTAAGTTTCCGCATAGTTCATGTCTCATGCATATTGTAGAATAGAGAAGATATTCCTTTCGGGATAGTCAGAAACTTTGTTACAAATACAAACCACATTTAAAGTAAATAACTCCTACAGAACTCGGTACAAAACGAATTTCCGTTCTAGTTTGAATAATTAATAATTAAAGTAAAAAAAAGTATTTTTTCACCGACTTCTTTAACCGACTTCAAAAAAGGAGGAGGTTACTCAATTCGACCGTAGGTATATATATATTTTTTTTAATGTGTGTTCGCGGATAACTCCGTTGTTTATGAACCGATTTTGATGATTCTTTTTTTGTTGGAAAGGAGATATCTTAAGGGTGGTACCATGAACACAGGAAACCAGGATCTGATGATGCATCCCAGAGCTACACAATATAACTCCTCAAAAGTTGACAGCAAATCATCGGCGATTGAAAAATTAGTTTCATTCCTTTGCGTGTATAGTATAACTAATATCTTAGTCGAACTAAAGAATTCACCACTGAAAATTGTGAAATAAACAAAATTTTAACAAAAAAATTAAAAAATAATATTGCAGCCGATGACTTTTTCGGTCGCATCATAAGAACAGCGACTTCAATAAAACAAATTAATGTTCTTATGATGCGAACGAAAAAGTCATCGGCTGCAATATTATTTTTTAACTTTTTAGTCTTTTTAGAATTTTTAACACAATCTAGAAACCAATATCTGTGATTGCCGTTAACATTATAGTTTCAATGCTAGAATAGTATATTTTGTTTTATTTAAAATACGTGTGTTGTAGAGTTTCTGGCCGCATTGTAAGAGTATAAGGAACACCTATTCTGACGCGGTGAGCAAAAAGACGTCAACCACTGCCGGTATATAGGATGTAAAACTTCTAATGATATAAGTTTTCAATACTGGGTCATAGATACTGCAAAATAAGGTCAAAACGGGTGCTCCCTATTAAAACGGCGATTAAATTTCATGCTTTCAATAAAGTTGCTGGAAATATTCCGTAGGATCTACAAAGTTATTAATTAAATAAGTTTTAACGTCTCGATATCGGTTTAAGACACTTTAAGACTAGTTTCATATGAGGCAATAGCCTCGTAATAACGAAAACTTATTTTCTGGTACCATACTATTACTTAGTTTTGGGTTCCGTACCCAAAGAGAGCCATCGGGACCCTATTACTAAGCCTACATCGCATTTATTTATTTATTATTAATTATTATTTAAAATGACTGTATATTTTTAAACTTATTCTTGTTATAGGATATACTTAATTATCACCAAAAATTACAAAAAAAAATTCCTTTTTGGTT
Source organism: Agonopterix subpropinquella (assembly GCA_922987775.1). NCBI lineage: Eukaryota > Metazoa > Arthropoda > Insecta > Lepidoptera > Depressariidae > Agonopterix > Agonopterix subpropinquella. The sequence continues at coordinate 14,472,391 of OV277709.1, read as the reverse complement.
ATATGCAGATAAAGAACAGTACCTGTGTGGATCGAGTTTCGCTCAGCACCTTCCAAGATAAATAGATAGGAGGGAAAATTGAGATAATTCATTCTGCAAATTTTTTGGTCAAAGCCGTCTATGTTGAGATTGCAGAACCCAGGCTGAAATGTGCCTGCTAGCCACGCGGACGAAGCTGCGGGTAAAAGCTAGTCTTTAAACACAATGAGAACTCGAAATGGAAAGGCAGAATTTCCTATTTCAACAAAATGAGCCCTGAAACCAATTCATGTCGCTAGATTAAAAAAGTTTTCTTCCCATCATTAAGTAAGGCATAAAAACCCTAATCTAAATGCAAATCGAATTCATTTGTTTTCTATTCAATAAAAAGTTCTTGTCAAAAGTTCGTTATATTATAAAGAGAATATTTAGCGCTTTGAATCAATGACATTAGTAACCTTTGAATGAACTACTAAAATCCTTTACAACATCATATTTTTAGGGTCCTGTAATCAAACAAGGAACCAAGTGTTATTTTTTGTTTTTGGTGCTCAAATACTGTTTTATGTTAAGACTAGATATATTGCCCGCTTCATGTATTAATCCAGAACATGTTCTATCTGCGGGTCAAATTTCACCCAAATCCGTTCAGCCGTTTATGCGTGATTGCGCCACAAGCATACAACCTTACAAAAATCGTCACAAATTTTCACATTTATGACTGATTGACTGAATGACTGATTTACATTCACAACGAGGAGATGTCTTGGACTTCCCATTCCCATTTCATTTCTACTAACGGGGCGGGCGTCTATGACTTCGTAAGCGCAGACCACTGACTTTAAATACTCATAATTTGTGATTTAATCAACCGATTGTGATGATATAAAGCTTAAATGTTAATCCAAACTAAGCCCTATACTTTTGTCTAAACTCCATTCGTATGATAATTAATATACTACAAACAAAATTTAACAGAACTTCACATAAATCACGACCCTTGGTAACCAATGAATTTACATTGTCAGTAAAACGTTTTACAATGTCACTATCAAGTGTATCCGATATTTAATCCCTTAACCCGAGGCAAGATTTCACACTTAAAGGGTTAAACAATACGAATTAATCCTTATCGTAATATACATTAGATTCGTATTCAAATATGTCGGGAAGCGGAATTAATTATCAAGTTTAAGATACAAGGGATATCTCGACACCGGGTAATTAGTGAACTAAAACAACTGTTATAGTATTGTGTAGAGACGCTCGTTGGCTTATTTAACTTTCGGAATTAGTAGCGATCACCGAAGTAAAGCAACGTCGGGACCGGTCAGTTTTTGGATGGGTGACCGTTTTAGTATTCCATCGCTATAATTCCGAAGGCACGATAAAAAGATATTCCTGATAAATCGCTCCATACAAACAAAGTTACGTCCTAGTTGTAACATTCACACTGAGTTGCAGTTAATCCTCCATTAAGTCTCTTGCCGTCACTTTTTGCCTTGCTGACGTAGTAAAAGCTAGCAAGAGATTTAATGGAAGATACTCTAATGATCGTTTCTGCAACTGACAGTAAGTTATTATTATTAGCATATCAGACGTCGCTGTCCCATTGTTGGGCAAAGGCCTCCCTCAATTCTCTCCATGCGTCCCGATTTTGAGTTTCATTTGGCCAGTTCTTTAAGAGGGCTATCGCAGTCCAGTGGCGCCCTCATCACATTAAAAAAGATTTCTCAATAAAGAAAGCCTAAATTAAAAAAGTAATTAACACGAACACTACTAAAGCCTTCAAGCCATTGTTATAATACTTTTATAGGTTCTAAACATTCCACGTTTAGACAATTGCGAATAAAAACAAAAGCGGCCGTTTTTTTTCTTTTTTCCCAATTTGTTTGAAGGCTTTTGTAGTGTTCGTGTTAATTACTTTTTTAATTTAGGCTTTCTTTATTGAGAAATCTTTTTTAATGTGATGAGGGCGCCACTGGACTGCGATAGCCCTCTTAAGAAGCCATCGACTTCGTCCCACCACGTTCTTCTCTCGGCTCTCAGGTCTGCCTCGACGCTGATTTTGTTTTTTTGGGGACCAGTTGGTAGTGGTGTTGGTAGTGGCCCATGGGTCATCAGTAGGCAAATACAGGGTGCTTACACCCTGTGTCACTTATGACAGGCTAGCAAATACTGAGAGTACTGGCACAGTATAAGACAGTAATCTATCTTCATACAATGGTGCCAAACGCGGTGTACGCCTCTTAGCACGCTCACACTGACAATATCTCCGCGTAGCCCCGTCTGGCGCATTCATATCAGTCTGACATATTTTCAGTGTGTGCGTGCTACGAGGCGTCCTACGTACTGGCGAGCACACATACAAGCCGCGTTTGGCGTATTGTATGAAGATAAATTACTGTCTTATACTGTGGTACTGAGACGGTGAACTCAGACCATCAAACTGAACAACATTCACTATGGATCTACCTCAGGAAACGTGAAAAAAATCAGCTGTTCCATACAAAACTGCTGTACCTACCCGACTAAAATGTATGGGACAGCTGATTTTTTTCGCGTTTCCTGAGGTAAGCTCCATAGTGAAAGTTTTTCAGTTTGATGATCTGAGTTCACCGTTTCAGTATTTGCTGGGCTGTCACTTACATCCTGTATAAATATAATATCGTCAATGTACATCTGCACCAAGTTTACAATTTTATTATAAATGCATAGATAGATATTGACCACCGCGTCGGAACGCGCTTCGAATAATGATATTTCATTTGATTTTCAAAAAACATCCTTCTTCCCCAGCGTTCCATATGAAGAACTACGTCAGCGGTACCTCCAGTTCTCTGTATACGACTTCGATCGCTTCAGCAGACACGACCTGATCGGCCACGTCGTTCTCAAAGGACTCCTGGAATCAGCTGATCTGACTCAAGAGATAGAATACACTATGAATATCCTAGCTGCACCACAGGTAAGAAAATCATTGGCGCAATGCGGAGAGATATCACGATGGACCTTAGACTAATTATATCCGGACCGGCCTTGCGGTAGCATTTCCCCTCTGCCACGGTATAAGAGCAATGATCATGCACATTCAACATTCAATTTTATAACTTATCACTAAACTAGACAGCCTATTATTGCGAAACAATAATTTCGAACTTGGAACGTTTGGGGTTTACACGAGACTACTTTTCATGATTTTGAACATTCAAAATTAGAATCTAAAGTCATAGGGAATAAAATCCAAAGTTGCGGATAACATGTTACCTCGCCCCCCGCAAAAAGTGGCAGATAGTTTGTTAGTAGAATGACACGTGGTTACGCTTCCCGATATAATTAGTCTAAGTGATGGACTGGTTTCTGACATGTCACATTTAAAGTGTTTCTAAATTATGAAAGTCACACCTGCAAATGGTGAACATTGTCGAACGTAATATAATAATAATATACATATTTTCTTTCTTTCTTTTCTTTCTTTCATACACACACATACACACATACACACACCCACACACTTTACATACTAAACTGAACAACTTTTAGCATGGAGCTTACATCAAAATCCATAGAAATGGCTACGCGACCCAATTATATTATGAAACAGCAGATTTGTCTTGATTTTGAATTTCGTCGTTGGCACCACAATAATGATAGTTGTAAAGCTCTCAAACACTTCCTTTAATATGTAACCTTAGACTACTTATATAGGGACGCGTAACCACGTGTCATTCTACTAACAAACTTTCTGCCACTTTTTGCGGGGGGCGAGGTAACATGTTATCCGCAACTTTGGATTTTATTCCCTGTGACTTTAGATTCTAATTTTGAATGTTCAAAATCATGAAAAGTAGTCTCGTGTAAACCCCAAACGTTCTAAGTTCGAAATTATTGTTTCGCAATAATAGGCTGTCTAGTTTAGTGATAAGTTATAAAATTGAATGTTGAATGTACATGATCATTGCTCTTATACCGTGGCAGAGGGGAAATGCTACCGCAAGGCCGGTCCTTATAATAAGTAGTCTAAGTATGTAACACATTTTAATTTACACCCTGTACAGCAACTTGCAGCAGCTTCTTAGTAACTTGTTTCCAATATTTACAGCGCTTGTTCTCTAGGGGCCGTTCGTTTACCTCATCCTGTAGATTCCCTAGATATATTTTATGCTAAGGAAGAGTTGAATATAAAAATGAAATGCAAAGTGATTCCTAACGACTACTTAATGGCATAATGACGAGCGCCGGGATAAAATTGCATTGTTTAAACCGCATTCTTTGTATACTGTTACGTACGAATTAGTTTATTGCTGTGCATTACTTATAAATAAGTGATTTCTATTAGGCGGACTTGACAAGAAAACCACAAAGCCCAAATGCCTATTTTGGATCGGAGTGCATAAGCGCAAGTATGCGCTTGCGACATAAAAATACCCAAAATAGTGAGAAACAGCCGGCATAGGTACAGTCAAGAGCACGTCAAGCTTGACACTTTGGACTTTGTACCGTTCTTATTTAGTGCGCTATAAGCGTTACAATCGAACTGCAAGTGTAAAACTTGATTTACTCTTGACTGTACAACACTTTGACTACTTATATAGGGACTAGTTACGCGTGTCATTCTACTAACAAACATTTCTGCCACTTTCTGCGGGGTGTGAAATCCGCAACTTTTGAGTTTATTCCTTATAACTTTAGATTCTAAATTCGAATGTTAAAAATCATGAAAGTAGTCTCGTGTGAACCCCAAACGTTCTATTATTGTTACGTAATTAAAGGCTGTCTCGTTTAGTGATAAGGTATATTTAGTGTAAATGCACATGATCAATTTGTCTTATACCGTGGCAGAGGGGAAATGCTACCGCAAGGCCAGTCCTTATATAAGTAGTCAAAGGTACAACAGCATTACGTGCTGTAACCGCATTTACATTTCTTCATACAGATGTCACTTGGTGCGAAGAGCACCATGCATAAAAATACTCTCTTTTTTAATCAATGATTTTTTGCTGTGACTTATCACTGTATTTCTACAAATAGTGGAGTCCCTGAAGGTTTTTATTTCGGAACCCGTTAAAACTACTCCGATTTGGATAACTTTTTTTAAAATGTATATAGGTTATTTAAAATACTACAACCTTAACAGTTTGCCAAGGCGTATCCTTCTTGGTGAGGTCGCACATAGGAAGAGGCCAGTCGGAAGACCCATGCTGCGATTTAAGGATTGCGTCAAGAGGGACCTAACCTCTTTCGGAATAGGTCACGCAAATTGGGAAAAGCTGGCGGAAAATAGAGGAGGGTGGAGAGGGAAGACAAGAGATGGTCGGACTACTCATGACCAAGCCTGGTTCGCACACCTGGCAGAGAAACGTGACAAAAGGCATAATGCTGTCACAATCCCACCTTTATCCGCCGGCGGCGTACGGTTCTGTTGCAGAGGCTGTGGACGTGTATGCGGCTCTCGTATTGGACTGTACAGCCATGAGAAAAAGTGTTTCTCCAAAAACACTGCTTAAACCATCTGCAACAGATGTAAAGGCCTATGATGATGATGACAACCTTAACCGTTTAAAATTTGACTCTTTTTTTTCGTATAGAAATATCTGAGCCAGTGTAACTTTGAAAATATATAACATAACGGAAATCTGACAAACCACAGACATGGATATTACTTTCAGGATCGTGCTAAAAAAATCGTTGAAATTATTTGGTTAATATTCAAATAAAACCGGTCAAGTGCGAGTCGGGTTACTCGCGCATCGAGGGTTCCGTACCACACACCACAGAACACAACATTATTAACTAAGAAAAAAAAACTTTTTTGTTCGGGACCTTTAGTGTAAGACCGACTCACACTTGGCCGGTTTTTAGTATTTGTTGTTATTCTGTAGAGTTTGCTCTATAATCACACTAAGTTTTACGCTTGTATGTATTACCGTTTTTACAATAGAGCGTGAAGAAGGTTTATTAGTCAGTCATTCTCAATTAAAATTGCCTCAATGTAAAGAGAATGTCCTGTTCTTACATGAATTCGCAAGTTGTGAAGCATATTTACCTAAAATTTGAATTTTTTTGGGTTACAACTTATAACATGACTAAGAGCGTCAATTTTTAAACTATAAAGGTTGTAGTATTTTAGATTAGGGAAGTTTTAAAAAAAAAATCTTGAAAATCAGAGTAGTTTTGACCGGTTCCGAAACAATAGATTTTTTAAGTCTACAGGTACTCGGTTAAAATGCCATGTATGGCGAAGCGTCGTGCATCCCTTATAATAAAGTTACAAAAATAAAACTTTGTTGAACGCTTAAAAATTATCCCTATAGAAAGTGGGTCAAAATGTACTCACATAATAATAAGGTATTTTGTACCATTAATCAAAGTTTAATATTGCTTTTTCTTGTTGCCTACAAACGGAAATATTTCAAGGACCCGTCCTTTATCATGTCCCGGAATAGAATAGAGCCTTGATGCTAAGAATATTGAGCAACTCATGAAATATTAATAATAATGCCCTAAAATTATATTTTTTTATTACTTTGACGGCCGACTTACGATGCTGGAATTTGTGTAATGAATCCATAAACTGTTATAATGGCCTGCCACATACATCCGGAACGGAATTCTGATTTTGTATGCATTTGTATTCCAGAATTCCGTTACACAATTCCGCATGAGTATATGGCGGGCCCATTGCCATTGTTAGGGTTCCGTACCCAAAGGGTGAAAACGGGACCCTAATTACTAAGCCTATGTTGTCCGTTCGTCCGTCCGTCCGTCTGTCCGTCCGTCTGTCCGTCCGTCCGTCTGTCCTACCTATTTAGGGCTGTAACTTTTGAACCGTAATAGCTAGATAGTTGAAATTTTCTCAGATTGTGCGTTATTACGGTGGATTTGTTAACAAATAATAAAAATGTCAAAAAGTTAAAAATTAAGGGGGGGTCTCAACAAGAAACTAGTTTTTATCAACTTTTTTTTCACGCTCTATCGTAAAAACGGTAATACATACAAGCGTCAAACTTAGTGTGATTATAGAGTAAACTTTACAGAATAACAACAAATACTAAAAACCGGCCAAGTGTGAGTCGGTCTTGCGCTAAAGGTCCCGGACAAAAAAAGTTTTTTTTCTATGTTAATAATGTTGTGTTCCGTAATGGTGTGGTACGGAACCCTCGGTGCGCGAGTAGCCCGACTCGCACTTGACCGATTTTATTTTTAAACTTCTTTAAAATGCGACCTCCACAACAGGGCTCTAAAAAGGATGCTAACGGTACCTAAAGAATTGCAAGCTGTGATGATTTCGACTTTGGACCCGTAAAGAAAGTTGTTCAGTTTGATGGTCTGATCATCAGCATTATTAAAGTTGAACCCTGTACTTACATCAGCTTTGTTTCAACTGCACGGTTAAAAAGATAGTTTGTATAATTGTAGCAAATATTTAAAATTTGGACTACCATTATTGTCGTGGGTTCATGTTTTATAATTAGAGATCGGATAATCGGATGCATATTTACTAGGGATGCAACGATTCGGCCATTACGATTACGATTACGATATTAATCGTTATTTATTACGATAACCGATGCATTACGATTATTTAAACAAATTTAGTTGAGATTATCCTCAGAATGAGTTCTCATGGTGTTTCTTTACATTACAATGAAAGTTTATTCATTAAAAAAAAACTTTAAAAAATTCCAAGATTTTTCAACTTTTTCTACTAATTTGAGATCGAAGTCAAAGATTCACTTGGTCAGGATTCTGATTTTTGGATGCGTAGAGGCCAATTTGCTTTTAAAAACACAATATATTATGGAACATGATTCTGTATAATCTCGTTAATCAAGCGATATCTCGTCCGATTTACGTGGGAGATTGATCTTTTAAAATGTGGATGAAATATCGCGAGAACGAGAATGTATTAATCGTTCAAACCGAAAATCAAATCATAGACCTCAGTAGAATAAAAAAAAATTATAAAATGAGAGTCAAACCTGACCAAAAAAAAGTCGGGTTTTAAAATAGCAACGAGAGATTCTATTTTTTAAAAGTTGTTTTTCGGCTCTGGAATCTAGTATTTAGGTCTGGTATTTGTCAACAAGTGCAATCCGATTGAAGTTTCCAATTCGGTTTAATAATCGTACGATTGTACGATACTTACTACGGTGCATTGCATCGTTATTAATCGTGATTATTACGATTACAGATGCAAAACGATGCACCGCTTCGTAATCGTTGCATCCCTAATATTTACCTAAAGTTGAGGTGTTGGCTATTATGGAATTATGGAGTGCACTTTTGTAAAGAAAAAAATTTTTTTTTGATTTAATTTTTTAATTTTAAGAAGTCGTTCATACTCTGCATCCGATTACTTATGCATTCCCATATTTTCCTGGCATCCAGAAAAATATTTAAAAAAGATAATTTTAAGAAGCCACTATCAATAATTTTATAACCAAAAATTAAGTTTAGGTAAATATGCATCCGAGTATGCGATCTCTATTATATATAATATAGAAAATACTGAGAAGTAAATTAAAATACCAACTAATTATTTTGTTTACTTTGACAAAATGCAACAAAGCAAAATATTTTAGCTTGCTAGTCATTACCGTTAGCATCCTAATTTATGCAAGGGATGCATATAATAATATTCCCCACTAAGGGTCGTCCCAGATTTCATAAAAGAGAGAGCTTTGTGCCAGCGAAGTTTTGTTTTAACTCTGAAATGACAAATTTTGCAAAATATTTAATAAAATATAAAATTTTGCTGTTACCTTTGTTTTGTTTAACAATATAAAAAAAAACGATTTATTTTGTTGTCTGCAGTTCCCCTAAAACTAATGTTATCAACAGGTCAAACTTTAGTTAAAACTCTTTTTACCCGACTGCGCGACGCAAAGAAAGGGTAATGTCTTTAACAGCCTATTTTACTTATCTTTCAACTAGTGACCCGCCCCGGCTTCGCACGGTTGCAATGCTTATACTATACATGTATTATCCCTAATACCGACGTCAGAGGCCGTAAGGCGGTCTGAAAAAACTCTGACACAAGGGCTCTTCCCACACGATAAAGAAGAAGAAGATCCCTAATATTATAAATGTAGATGTAAGTTTGTTTGTTACGCTTTCACGTAACTACTTAACTACTTAACCTTAAACAACCTTAAAAAACTACTTAACCGATCATCATGAATCTTTATACACATATTCTTGGACATATAGGATACTTGGGGTTTTCCAAATTCCACGCGGACGAAGTCGCGGGCAAAAGCTAGTATACATATAAGTAAACCTTCCTCTTGAATCACTCACGTCACATTTCTCTATAAGTGAAAACTTGAACATATAAAACTTAAACGAAACAGCAGGAACAGGCATACATTTTCGCCGCGCGGTAGAAAGAGAGTGGGAGAGGAGAAAACTCTTTTAGAGTTAAGCTCGCCTTTGTAAATCACGACTTATTGTAATTTTTTTTCATAACTATGTTTTTGTGTACAATAAAGAATCTAAAGAATCTAAAGATATGTCTGACCAATGTTCGATCAGGGTGACGTCACGGTCCTGACGCGAGTTTAACATTTTTTTCCCATACCAAAAAGTGCACAACGCCGCTAAAGAAGTTTTCACTTCAAAAACCGCATTAAATCCGTTGCGTAGTTTTAAAGATCTAAGCATAGGTGCATAGGGACAGACAGACAGACAGCGGGAAGCGACTTTGTTTATGTAGTGATGATACGTTTGTGCCACATAATGGGTTCCACAAGATGATTGTCTTCATCGAGGAGGGCCCAAAAGAAGATAGAGCAACGATTTGAATACCTTCCTGAACGTTTGACTCGAGTTCGCGTTGCCTAAGGAGGATCATAGGAGAAGAGGGGAGGCCTTTGGCCAGCAGTGGGACACAAAATAGGCTAAAAAAGCTATCGTAGCACCACTTACGAATGTGTTGTTAAAAAATTATTAGGACCATCTTAATATCTAGACGACCCGGTTGGTGTAATGGTTACCACGCCGGACTGCCAAACCAGGGTCCTGGGTTCGAATCCCGGTTCGGTCATGGATGTTATATATTTGTGCCGTTGTTGTGTGGTTTCCATAACAAAAAGCCTGAGGTTTACTTGGGATCATTACAATGTATGTGCCTGTGAGCGTTATTTATTTATTTATTATTTATTTATTTATATGCTGACGGTTAAGAGTGGTGGTTAAAATCATCAAACTAAAAGACTTTTTATAGGAATAACATCTACAGGGTGAAATTGATATCATTAGCATCCTTTTAACCTAAGAGTCTACCGATCAAACTGAACAACTTTTACTATGGGAGCAAAGCGATCGGAGCAACTAAAAAATCAGCTGTTGCATACATTTGAGTCGAGTAGGCGTTGCAGTTTAGTATGGAACAGCTGATTTTTTAGTTGCTCCGATCGGTTTGCTCCCATAGTGAAAGTTGTTCAGTTTGATGGGTAGACTCTTAGTTTAAAAGGATGCTAATGATATCAATTTCACCCTGTATATTGTACGTACTGTTCTTATACTGTGTCAATATCATCTCTAGACCTATTAAAACTGCTCGTGCTCAATTTAGGATAGAAAAACATTCAAAATAACAAAATCTTTGGATAGAAACAAAATTTAATAGGGAATACCAGGTGTTCTTATTTAGTTACTCTTTATTGGTCCTCCGTTCACCTCAATTATTTTATAGCCGCATTAAATACGATGAGGTTGTTTTTTTTTTACTTTTGTTTTCATCGGACGAGTTTAATGAAATTGTTTTTTGTTAACAGGAGAAAAAAGACCTCGGAGAGCTGATGTTATCGCTGTGCTACCTGCCCACTGCTGGCCGACTGACTGTCACCGTTATCAAAGGAAGGAATCTCAAAGCGATGGACATCAATGGTTCTTCCGGTGAGTAGAAATTAATACAGCTCAAACAGTTACAATGGCCTCGATTCGGTCTGTGCCACGACTTAACTAAATGTATTCCTGTCACTTTTTGAAATAAGATTAAGAAAAGAGACAGAAAACCATCAGCTGACTTTAGTGCTGTCAAAGTGACGTTACACGCCCAAAAACGCTTTAAATAAGATGGCGTACATTATGATGGCATCATATTTTGGGCGTGTAACGTCACATTGACAGCACTAAAGTCAGCTGTTGGTTTTCTGTCTCTTTTCTTAATCTTATTTTAGAAAGTGACAGGAATAAATGTACAGTCCGAATCGGTACCAATGACATCTTGAAATATATTTTTGACATTGGAAATGCCTTTTCGTTCGCTCCAGTATAGGCTCCGATTTCACGAAAAAGTGTTATCCCCTTATATCTCGGAGAGTTGTGAAGATATGATATTTAAATAAAACGGTCAAGTGCGAGTCGGGCTACTCGCGCACCAAGGGTTCCGTACCACACCACCACAGAACACAATATTGTTAACTTAGAAAAAAAAATTGTTGTCCGGGACCTTTAGCGCGAGACCGACTCACACTTGGCCGGTTTTTAGTATTTATTGTTATTTTGTAGAGTTTGTTCTATAAACTCACTAAGTTTGATGCTTGTATGTATTACCGTTTTTACGATGGAGCGTGAAGAAAAAACGTTGATAAAAACTAGTTTCTTGTTGAGAATCCCCCTTAATTTTTAACTTATTGATATTTTTATTATTTGTTAACAAATCCGCCGTAATAACGCAAAATCTGAAAAATTTCAACTATCTAGCTATTACGGTTCAAAAGTTACAGCCTTAAATAGGTAGGACAGACGGACGGACGGACGGACTGACAACGTAGGTTCAATAATAGGGTCCCGTTTTCACCCTTTGGGTACGGAACCCTAAAAAGGCTCAAAAGACGCGTATTTACAAGAGCAATAAGGAACAAAAAGAATTATTCGAGAAAATTAACAACGAAATTTTGATTTTGGCGCCCGATATTTTGGAAACGAAGAATGGTATCAAAAATTTGAGTAAAATTCCTCTGGACAATTTAGTCAGCTACAATTTGAGCCTTAAAACAAAGACGATCGGGTTAAGGGTTTGCCCTGTAGCCTAAACTTTTTGAGACAATATTTTTTCGAATTCCGTAGATTCATTTCCAATGTGCTCGATAGTCGTGTGAGGTACGAAATCTGGGAATTTTTTTTATGAAAATGTGATCGAAGCGATCGAAAGTTTGTTTTATTTATGTAACGCGTTACAACCTACCCATTAAGCCTTGTGGTAACACTATAGGATATTAGGGTTTAACAGTTGTATTACTTTAAGAGAAGTTTATTCCGAGAGCCCAAATGCGCGCTGCATACAAACGTAGTCTGGTGATATTTTCAATACTCGTACTATCCAATTAAAGTCAATGAATTGTGGGGACTTGCTACAGATGTCAGCACCCACAAGTATAGCAAAGATGCCAACAGATGGTGATATCGCGCAAGAGAAATAATCACAGAGATTCGATACATATACAAGGTCCAACTAGGAACTGTTGGACCACGGCCGGTCCCCAGGCTTCACACATAGCCTGGTGGAAGATCTTCCCTTTTCAATGGAGGAACATTCCCCAGTAGCACCTCCATAGATTTTTTTTAGAAACAATCTAGAAACTAATCTCTATGTTTGTATGAAGTCAGTTCTCGTTAGTGCTAGGATTAATTTAATATTTGTATGGATATCTTTGAGGCATTGTAACTTTAAAACTATAGGTACATTTTATCGCAAATCTGACTTCATACGAGTACAAACATAGAAATTAGTTTCTAGATTTTTTTGAAAAATGTCATTGACTTTATTTGGTTAGTATAAAAAATATCACCAGACTTTGTTTGAATGGAGCGCGCTCCGAATTACTTTGTTTGAATGGAGCGCGCTCCGAATTAGGGATTATTGTACCCATGATACTGTACAACTTTCTATAAGAAAACTATAGGAAATTCGCAAAAAAATTTGGACTTTCCATACTAAACGCAATCAGCTGGTCCAACGTTTGTATGAAACAGCGAATTATTTTTTGCAAATTTCCTAAAGTTTTCTTAAAGAGAGTTGTTCAATATCATAGGTATAATCACCACTTTTAGTAATGCAACTGTTTACCCTAACACCCTGTATAGCTTAACGTAGTAGGTACGGTCACAGTATAGACAGTAATCTATCTTCATACAATGGTGCAAAACGCGGCCTACGCCTCGTAGCACACACACACTGACAATATCTCCGCGTAGCCCCGTCTGGCGCATTCTTATCAGTCTGACATATTTTCAGTGTGTGCGTGCTACGAGGCGTACGTCCAGTACGTACGCCTCGTAGCACACACACGCACACATACAAGCCGCGTTTGGTACCATTGTATGAAAATAGATTACTGTCTTATACTGTGGTACAGTGGCGGACATTATTGATTACTAATTGTAGACTATAGGCAGGTCACTTATAAATGCAGTCTCAGTGATGACAGGAATATTGATTGCAGCGACTAGACAAAAGCAATTACTGATCGCAGGAACGGTCATGCATCGAGTTGACATTAAAATCTTATGTACCTAGTAATGCAATTCCCTAAGCGCAAACATCGGAATTACATTGAATTCGTCGTTGAAACATCGACGAGCTGTCAATTAGGTATTCGCTATGGTCATGTCATGTGTCAAACTTATATAAAAACTTCGACGATCTGAAGGATGCATGAAGGATGTTACATTTGTGAGCTCATCGATGTTTTTGACAGCTATGTGACGCTTAGGGAATTGCACTCCTGAATCGATAAAAGATACACAACAAGATCGGTAGATTACACACCGCGGGCAGGAAAGTAAGAAAGGTCTCAGATCTTATGTACCTCTACAAACATGTGATATGAAGCTTTCTTATTTACTGTCCGAGGTTAGTACACTATTATTCTCCCCGACGCGAAAAGCGGCAACTTCGTTTAGCGCAGCGGGACGAAAGTTGACGCTTTCCGCCTGGAGAGGTGAATAAATATTTGATGACCACTGTTTGTCATATTGTTACGGCCGCTGTCAAACGTCAAACGTAAAGAAGGCATTCGAAAATTCGGCCGGCTCATTAACAATCGCCGTGGTCCTACGGTCTAAGGTTCCGCCTCCCGTGCTAGGGGGTGACGGTTCGAATCCGATCCGCGCCAAAAATATTTCTAGATTTTTGTGTTTTTTAGAAATGTTCTAGAAGGTAGAGAGAGAAGGAATATTTAAAAAGGGACTAAAAGGTCTAGGGGTGTCTAGGAACTTCGAGAAAGGAGGCGAGAAAGGTAAGTGTATCCCAAATAAACTCTGTAAAATTGGACTTAGCGTTTCACTCCAATCCCGGAACCCGTCGCTCGTAACAATATCATAACAGAGATGCATGAGTATACAGGGTCCAACTTAATTAATATGCTGACGTTTTTTAAGATGATATTCAGACCATCATACTGACCAACTTTCTCAATGGGACCAACATCGAAATCACGTAAAAAGAATCTGTTGTCCCGATTAGGGATTTCGGTCTCGGTAGCATTTTTGGTCCCGGGACCAGTCTCGGATTCTCAAACCCCAGTCCCGGGATTCCCGGGAAATTCGAGATTGTGTGGTATAATTTAAAAATACAAGGAATTATCGGTGTTTTCTGACTTTAGACAGTCTTAGCGTATAGGTAAAATGAATTAAAAAAAAATGAATAAAAAAAAAATGAAGAATGAATAAAATGTCAGGGGATATAAAATCTGATTTTTAATTTAAACCTAAATTCAAAATCATAGTAAAACGACTATTCTAACCTAACTAATGATTAGATTAATTAATTATTCAAAGTTACATCAAAATTGGTCATTTAATTATGAATTTATGACTTTCCGTATAATTAAAGCAATCGCCATGCAGAATCACAACACAAAATCGAAAACTCTGGGAGAGATTTGGCTACCAAAACCGACGACAGCTGCACCTGGCAACGTACAATACGCGACATTGCGCACTACGAAGCTCACTGAAATTGAGGAAAAACTAAGCAGGTTACAATAGGACGTTAATTAGTTTACCGAAGTCTGAAGAAAGGGAGAGTACTCGATTATCCTCAAATCTGGTAACCGAATTGGTTACCAGAATCGCGGTCGAACTCCTGAAGGTTGCTGGAAAACCGGTCCTTGGCCCTTCAGAAGTGGTATAATTCAGTCATTCGCGGGGAAAATGCCGCAGGCATTGAACAAGTCTGGTAGTGCTTTTCTTTAAAAAAGGGCAAAAATGCCTAGCTGAAGAACGAAAGGCACATCTTCTCTCTTCTCAGCCATATGTCTGTAAGTTGTTTTTGAGAGTCATTAGTAACAATCTCGCACGCAGGATCGATGTTTTCCAACCTCCTGAAAAAGCCGGGTTCCGAATAGGCTTCAACACTAGACCACATAATTATAATTATACGCTCCAGCAGGTTATACAGCAGACCGAAGAGTACCTATTACGTGCCTCTTTGCTAAGTTCGTGGTCAATGAGAAAACCTTCGATTTGATCGATACTTGAGCTGTGCTGCAGTCTTTCTCGCAATGCCAAGTTACGTACCAAGTCCAAAGAAAATATACTCCAACGCGAAAAGAAGCGACACTCATGCATATGTGCTCTTAGAAGTGGTGGGACACCCATTCATGATAATGACGGCCGAATCACAAGGCTGCACTCGCTCGCTCGACTCGACGGGCAACGCGACATCATACCATCACGTGCGGAAACATGTCGTGCTGTATATTCACTGTTGTGTTTCTTACCTACCTACTCATACTTTACCTTCTTTAAAGAAGTAAATTCAATAGGTATTTTAATGTTGATGATTGGTCACGCTCCCTACTTTTTTCGTTATTATCTATTCAGGTTTAAGTTCAGGAACCCGTATCCACCTTGTTTTAAAAAAATACACGACCTTAGTACCTGATTTATTGCTCCCACACATAACTGCGACGTCGCATCGCAATGTCAAATATCTGCCATCGCTCGATGACTTATTACGATGACATATGTATGATTATTGAACGCAGCGCATCGCAGATATTTGAGATGCGATGCAACGTCGCAGTTATGTGTGGGCATCGTTATTGCTAGCATGATTATATTTCTATGCAATAGGGATCAAGCATGGTGTGAAATTGACATTACAATGAGAAAATAATTTAATTTACGTAAATCAAACTTAACTTTTATTATTTCCCCCTATCGCTTATTCACGCCAGCCCAAGGTCTTGGACCGCTCGTTCACGTACAGACAGTGTCATGCCTGTGCCAGTTCGGTCCCGAACTATTCAAATAAATAAAGGCTCAAAAATTCGATACCATGCGGAACAAGTGAGACAAGTCTCAGTAGATCGTTACTGGGACAAGACAATTCTTAAACTAGATACCGAAATGCTTAAATAAAAGCAATAAATAACTCAATATCATGCATTATCTACGTTAAAAAAATATATATTTTTGAAATTGGTATTTAAACACAATAATAAACTGGAAATATTGTTTATATTGTACAAAATGTGAGTCAAATTTAATTATTTTTAATATGAAAACGAGTCTCGAAATCCCGGGACCAAAATGTCAAAGTCTCGGTCTCAGTCTCGACTTAAAAAGTACCGAGACTCCCGGGATTTCGAGACTCGAGAGTCCCGGGACGAAAACCCTAGTCCCGATACATTTTGGTCGAGTAGGATTGCAGTTTAATACAGCTGTTTTTTTTTTCGCGATTTCGACCTTTGTCCAATAAAGAACGTTTTTCAGCATGATGGTGTGATCATCCCCTTACTTAAGGACTTAATATTGTCGTTTACGCTTAGAACAATTTTGAAAAAATAAAATTTCCTCAGAATCTGATGAATGCGTACATCATTTCAAACGTATAAATCTGCTATTATTATAAAGTCGCAAATCTGTGTAAAGGTTGACTAAGAGATTTTCAGCACACGACACCAAGATAAACGTATAATAGAATTAATGAGGGTCGAATGGGTTCATTGAACTGGCTTGACATCTTTAATCCGGGTTAAGTACGCTAGGCAACGAAAGTTGACTCAATGTTGTATGTGCCGTTCAGGGAAAAACAATCTTAGCATTATTGCTAAGATTGTTTTTACTTTATAGTAAAAATGGTGCATTTTTAGGGTTCCGTACCCAAAGGGTAAAAACGGGACCCTATTACTAAGCTACGTTGTCCATCCGTCCGTCCGTCCGTCCGTCCGTCCGTCCGTCTGTCCGTCCGTCCGTCCGTCCGTCCGTCTGTGCGACCTATTTAGGGCTGTAACTTTTGAACCGAAAGAGCTAGATAATTGAAATTTTCACAGAATGTGCGTTGTTACAGCGGATTTGCTAAGAAATGATAAAAATGTCAAAAAGCTAAAAATTAAGGGGGGTTCTCAACAAGAAACTAGTTTTTATCAACGTTTTTTCTTCTCGCTCTATGGTAAAAACGGTAATACATACAAGCGTCAAACTTTGTGTAATTTTAGAACAAACTCTACAGTATAACAACAAATAATAAAAACCGACAAAGTGTGAGTCGGTCTCGCGACAAAGTTCCCGGATTAAAAAAAATATTTTTTACGTTAATATGTTGTAGTGGTGTGGTACGGAACCCTCGGCCTTGGTACGCGAGTAGCCCGACTCGAACTTGACCGATTTTATTTATATTGATATCATAATTCCGTTTGCATTTTTACCTAATCTTTCGTCCGATTACTATTTGAAATTAAATTATGTTTTTAGAGTGTAATACAATCAATAAACCTGAAATAAATTGACTCCTTTTCCATTTAAGTCATCTTGGATATGGTGTCATCTGGTGTCAATGGGTTCAGTATGGCCACAGTATAAGAAAGAGCATCTATTACTAGATAGTATGGCCTCCTGATTACAAATTTATGAGATGAGAAGCGCTCAGACTCTGGGGTTTGAATTAATGTTACGAAATTTTATCTTTTGATCGTGATTTTAAGAAACCTGATCTTAATTTTAAAAATCCTGAACTTGGTTTTTAGAAAACTTTTCTCACTTTTAAGTATCTTAACAAATACTTGTCTTTTCCAGATCCCTACGTAAAGATCTGCCTGATATGCCAAGGGAAACGCATCAAGAAAAAGAAAACGACCGTAAAGAAGAACACACTAAGTCCTGTTTACAATGAAGCACTGGTATTCGATTTGCCCGCCGAAAATGTTTACGATATCACGTTGCTGGTCAAAGTTATTGATTATGATAGGTGGGTACATAAAAAACTTCTATGTAAAATATTGGAGTGTGCCTTTGGACAACTTATGTAGTGAACAATACATAGAAAAAACAATGTTTATTAATATTTATTTTTTATTAACTGATGGGTTTGCTCTTCACCTCCAGTCCTTAGGACAAAGATGGGGTCGTAGATCTAGCGAGCAAACCCAGAAGAAGCCTATTCACTCGTACTTTAATGGATTTTGGGTTGTAAGCGCTCGGAAATACTGACGCAGGCAAGGCATTCCACTCCTTGGCTGTGCGCATTTTAAAAGAATCAGAAAGGCGCTTGGTGCGGATATGTGGGATGTCAACCAAGAAGGGGTGATAACCCGCAGTGCGTCTGGAAGTCCGATAGTAGAAAGGGGAAGGCGGGATGAACTCATGTAGCTCCTAGGCACAGTCACCGACAATCTGTAGAAGACCGACAAGCAGGCTACTCGTGCAGGTTAAATGTAAACGAACTATAGTTACTATCGAACTAAATGTAAATACATAACCAAACTCTAATTATAAAATGGAGAACTGTTTTTTTAAATATTACAGGGTGTTAGGGTAAACCTTAGACAATTTATATAGGGACGAGTTACGCATGTTCTTCCACTAAGAAACATTTCTGCCACTTTTTGCGGGGGGCGAGGTAACAAGTTTAGATTCTAATTTTGAATGTTAAAAATCATGAAAAGTAGTCTCGTGTGAACCCCAAACGTTCTAAGTTCAAAATTATTGTTTCGCTATTATAGGCTGTCTCGTTTAGTGATAAGGTATAAAATTAGGTGTAAATGCACAAGATCTATTGTTCTTATACCGTGGCAGAGGGGAAATGCTACCGCAAGGCGAGTCCCTATATTAATTGTCTAAGGGGTAAACAGTTTTTTTACTTTAAGGAGCGATAGTACCCATGGTACTGATTGACTTTCGTAGTTTTTAAGCGACGCGTACACAAACAGACAAAAATTATAAAAATGTTTTCAACGTATTTCATTACACCCCCACTTAAACTTACCGAAATACCCTATGATTTTTGCTCTTCAATGTACATTTACACTAAAATTACAATTTTATTATAAGTATAATAGTATAGAGTTTATGTATTGCATTAACCCCAATATTTTCCACAGGATCGGTCCAAATGAGCTAATCGGCTGCACGGCAATAGGCTCAGCCCTGATCGGCATCGGTCGCGACCACTGGCTCGAGATGCTCGACAACCCTAGGAAACCAGTCGCCCAATGGTACCAGTTGAACAAGAGTCCTCCAGCCAATATAACTCTGCCGGCGAATGATCAGAACGTGGGTCTGAGCTGCTTGAATGGAAGGTAAATATTTGTAGTATTAGTACTGATATACATTTGAGGGCAGCACTGGGGATCGGTCGGTATCCTCTTAACATAGTAGTTAAAATTAAAAGCGTCAGATACCTACTTATCGACATACATTTTCCTGTGTAGCTCGAATTCTGCTGATTTAGTCTCTTTGTAAAGTCCCACTGTTCTTTTCTGTCACCAGTTTCCATTTTACATTGGCTGTAGAGATGTTACGGACTCTGTGACCTTTATTAAAACCATCTGTTATACGAAAAAGTATTTGTAACCGATACCAAGCTGAAACCCCATCTTATGCCTACAAAGTTTATCATGAGGAAAAACGTTAATAAATTAGTTACGTCGGTACGTTAAAAATGTTACAGTTTGTTATTTATCAGTAAAGCAACCACATTATAATTCAAAACAGAAAGTGGTAGGTAACATGAGTCACTGAGATAAATTATTAAATGTATTGAAATCATCAGATTTGGCAGATCTACCGAAACAATACGTTATGTGTATGTCGGATAAGCCATACACATCGGAATCGGGGTCGTTTCAAAGCCGGAACAGACTTCTACAGATCATCAAACTGATTTAAAATGTATCCATGAGTACGTGTGTTAGCGCTTTCATTCAGTGCTGAAATGACAACAAATCATTTTAGCCTCAAAACTTAAAACGCGAATAACTTTAAAATGTAACTATCAAAATAATGAAATTATTGTTGCAATCTAATTATTTTGTTATAAGTCAGTTGGGGTGTATGAGGTTTTGCGCTAATTCATTAAAACTTTGTATAATGCTTTTGTTTAATTTATGCAGCTACTTAATTACTGTGCTTGTTTGAATAACAAATATCAAAATCTTTTTGTTAAAATATAATAACCAACTATAGTATAGGGTGATTATTTATTAATACATTGAAACAAATTATAGGTACATTAAAAATAAAATGATAATTATGTTTTGAACTGATAACAAACATTATGATGTCTCTTAATACTCCTGGAGAAACCAGAAAAATAATCTGAGTCACTACCTATCAAAAAGACTATTATTATAGGTATCTTTTTATTTAAACTTATTAACATTCTAGGTTTCAAATACGCAGCTATTTTTGGTTTAACATTTCATTGACAATAATGTGACTATGTGAAAACGATTATAAATTGATAAGAAACGAAAAATATTTTGAAATGAGATATCATGCAGAGTTGATCCTCAAATGCAGATGGTACACGGATTAAGGTATTAATGGTTCTTAAATATTCGACAGATATAGTGATGCGACGACTTAAGTTAAATTGACGTCGATCGTTAATCGTTAATGACTTACAATATGGTACAGAAACTTAATAAACCTAATATAAATACATAATTATATCATCATCATCATCATCATCTCAGCCGATGGACGTCCACTGCTGGACATAGGCCTCCCCCAAGGATCGCCCTAACGACCGGTCCTGCGCTGCCCTCATCTAACGTTTTCCCGCCGCCTTCACCAGGTCGTCGGTCCACCGTGTGAGGGGCCTACCCACGCTGCGCTTTCCGGTACGCGGTCGCCACTCGAGAACTTTTCGGCCCCACCATCGGTTCTGCGAGCAATGTGCCCCGCCCACTGCCACTTAAGTTTAGCAACTCTTTGGGCCTAAAACCTCTTTTGGTCAAAGTATACATAATTATATACATGTATATAAACAATAAAGACGGACCTGGGCAAACGATTAAGGTATAATGATCCTCGTGCTGGGTCATACCTGGCCCAACGCATATCATTAGCGATTCAACGCGGAAACGCGGCCAGCTTTATGGGCACCTCCGGACCAGGTGTGACCAGGGGCGGGCTTTTTTTCTCTGCCAAACTGTACTGTAACACCCGTATTCTTAGTACATACAAAAATTATGTCGCAAAAACTAAGAATTGCAAAAGAAAACTGCTGTTCATAGACTTGAGTCGGGAAGGCACTGCACTTTACATGGAACACCTATATTAGATATTTGAAGGAAATAAAGCCATATGCAAATAAACAGCTGAATATTTTTTTGTGATTTCAGGTTTGCTTCCATAGTAAAAGTTGTTCAGTACACTGGTAAAAAAGATTTCTTGAAATAAGAAATTATGTTTTCATCGATATAATATGAGAGCGCCATATTCTTGGTTCAATGCAATTTGCTTTCAGTCAAGACAATTGTCTTGTGTGAAAGCAAATTGCCTTGAACCAAGAATATATATATCGAAGAAAACGTAATTTCTTATTTCAAGTAATCTTTTTTACCTGTGTATGATGATCTGATCACTCCCTAAAATGTTTTCGATCCATTTCAATTCCACCCCGTTAGTACCTATGCTCCACCATAAAATAAATTATCTAAATCATAAATCAAATCTCACTTTTAAACGAGTTTTAACAAAGTTTTATCCTTTTCAACAGATGAAGGGATCAAGATTGGCCGGCAAAGTGAAAAATTGGCGTCAAAACTTGGAATGGAAAATCTAAAATCAAGTAAAAGAGAAAATATCTGATATACTCAAGATGCCAAAGTATATTATTATAAGTAAATGTGATTAGAGGATTAAACGGTTGTATGTCCATTTACTGTAGTAGGTAACAATGATGTAGTAAAATCAATGTTAAGTGATATTGGGTAGAAATGATAGAGGATAGAAAGTTTAAGCATAGGTTTATATCTGTTGAAGTAGAAAATGAATTTATTCCTTAGAGTTTTAGTTAAGAAAATTAGTTGTAACTAAAAATTATGTATCTCAACCATATATTTTGATGTAGATTAGTGTGGTAATAATACAGTCATTTTAACAAAATAACATCATTAACATTCCTTTCTAAAATTTATTTTCGCCTATCAATATTTATCCTCCATTAAAGAATTTATATTATACATGACCTTTTATACATTATATTGTCATTATTATCGTATACACTATTACTTATATTTATATATTGTATATCTTAATACGCACACTTCAATTCAAGACTTGATCGTGTCATGTATATAAAAACTATTGTAAAATCAATGTTGTCTAGTTATCTTTTACAATCTAAGCATGTTTCAACTGAATTTCAGGAGAAAAAAATTTTTTCATATCAAAGTTTATATATCATTGATAATGAATTTGATTCTAAAACAAAAATATAGTATAGTGATTTAGTGCACAAAATATAGATTTGTTAATCATGGTGAATGTTTTAAACATTCTTTCAGTGTCGGACAATAATGTAGATGGATTTTTGCAAAACGAAACGAAGTTTATTTTATTTTAGAATGCACAATAAAATATCATATTTGTTATGTATGTTACAATCTTTGTAAGTGGAAAATGAAGCTTTAAATCGAGTTAAAATTTAATATTAAACAAACTGTATGTCAAAGTATACTCAAAAAATGATATCAAGTAACTAGATATTTACTTTGAAAATTAATATGAAACAGTAGTATGTTTATCTAATTATTTGTGTAGTGCATAGGTAATAAGTATTTTAATGAAAAATCGTCTGTATTATGTATAATTTTCTAGAAAATATCGATATACGTTTTTATGATGATGTAATAAAAAATTGTGTCTTTGTGTAAATTATACATTATGTAGTAGTTTTAAAACCCTGCTTAAATTAACCGTTACCTACAGCTGAATCACGATAATCAAGTATCAACCAACCGATCATTTTTCTTCAAAGTGCATGAATTTAGCTTTTATAAATGTTTGAGCTAGATCAAGATTTTAATAGCCATTATCTCGTCTACATGCTGTACTTACATGCTGTACACTCTAAGAAAATGTCGAATAATTATTCTTCGATATGTGAGAATTCGAATTATGAGAATAAACCTACTGCTTACTTGAGGTCTTCTCTTTTAAAAGAGAAAGTCTTTTTCGAATTAATACTTACTGTACAGGTATATCTGTACAATGCTTTTAATTTACCAACTTCAAAAAAAGAGGAGGTTCTATGTTCGATTGTAAGTATTTTTTAAACCTTTTCAGGCTTATGCAGATGACCGACAATAATCAATGACAAAAAAAATTTGCCTCCCAAAAAAAGATCCTAAATAAATCTAACTATAGTACCGATTTCCTCCGATCAGATAAATTAATGGTGATCAGTCCGAGAAAGAGATAAAACATACAAGTGGATACGGAAGTAGGTATGTAACGTACGTAAAGATGTCAAATATTCTGCAATCGGCGGTTTATATGGCTTGTCACTCACTTATACATAAATATCAAAGAATTCTCACTACTATCACTCTGTCGATATAATTGAGCTTTAGTTAGGTCGGTGCAAAATCAGCTTTAAAATTCGGAAAGCAATCGGTTACTGATAAAAAATCGGTTGTCTGCGTTACGCCTCAGAAGAATGAAAGTGTTTTAAAATTTTTCTTAAGTTGGAATGATCCCAATTATCTTCGGACTGATCTGCTTTATTCTAAGTCTAGAATTAAGATTTCCATTAAAGTTTGTACCTTCTAAGAAGTCACAGTTTCAGCGTTACGTATCCAAGTTTTGTAAGATAAATAGCAATCATATCATCTGGCGTATAGACTATTTCAAAGTTAAAGTAATACTAAAAGGTCTACTGGAAAAAGCAAGCTGCAGGTGACTTCTTGAATTGGACAAACTGTTCTAAAAAAACTGAGCTATCAATTAGCTTTAGCTAATAAAAACTGTGTGTGTATTATTGTACTGTAGATAAAATTAAATGTTAAATTTTTTTTTCTTTTTCCAAAATAATTATGTATGTAGTACGCTACGTACAAATAAAGGGTGTAAGTGACAGCCTAGCAAATACTGAAACGGCGAATTTAGACCATCAAACTGAACAACTTTCACTATGGAGCCACCCTCAAGAAACGCAAAAAAAAATCTGCTGCTCCATACATTTGAGTCAAGTAGGTACAGCTGTTTTGTATGGACCAGCTGGTTTTTTTTTGCGTTTCCTGAGGATTGCTCCATAGTGAAAGTTGTTCAGTTTTGATGGTCTGAGTTCACCGTTTCAGTATTTGCTAGGCTGTCATTTACACCCTGTATAAAATGTTATTCCCTTGAACTAAGGCATGCTGCTGGGCAGATTACATGCTCATTGCATAGAAAAAACTACAGTACAGTCGTTTTTAAGGTCTGTTGTGTAATATTGGATAAAAGTTAATGGAGGCTGATTATTATGGCGATGATTGGAATTTATCCACAATTGTTGTTGAATATTTGCATAGGAATGTCTACCGGGATCTACTATGAATATAGATATCTAGAGCCAAGATGTTGGAACCGTGGCTTAAGGCTGCACCGAGCCTATTGTGCTGCCCCCAATCGTATTTTTTTAATTCTTAAAAATTAAACAATATTTCCAAGAAACAAGAATTTCGCATTGTAGTCATTGCTGATTTCAATTTATCGGGTCAATACGAATTTGTTTTTATAATTTTTGTAGTTACCATCTTTGAAACCGCCAAAAGTGGACACTTTTGCACAGCTACAAACATAAAACTGTACCTAATATTTTAATAAAACGAAAACCAAAAATGACTACATGCTTGTTTTTGGAAATGTTGCTTAATTGTCTAGAAAAGAAAATAATACGATTGAGGGCATCACTGCAGGCTCGGTAGCCTCTTAAGTACGAGTTTAGACGTATCGAATACGTCAGTTTTTTTCTACTTTAAATTTCATTTGCAGATTCGCTACTCAAATAACATTATTAAAAAAATCTATGTAGACACGGCGACACATCAAGCTACGCAAAACAAACATAAGTTGGCCGCGCGACATTATACATTACTCTACCTACGCACGGCCAGCTTATTTTGGTTTTTCGCAGCTTGATGTGTCGCCGTGTACGTGTGTACTTCATACATTGCTTTGATCATTCTATAGCTGTATTTGAGGTATGAGAAGCGTTCACAGCATGTAAGAACTAATTATAAAATTATGTGTGCTCAGACGAAATTTCAGGTAATGAATTGAAAGTATATTATTATCTTGTTAAAGTTAGCATACTTGAAGTTAAATAAAATGTAACGTAAAAACGTCTTTCACTACGTTTCACGAGTACTCAAGATATCATACTTGTTAGTAAGATAATTTAATGCTTAACAAATACCTATTTGTTATTCAAGTATTTTGCTTAGTTTTTGTAAATATCAAAGTATCAAGTCGCAATTTAACAGCAAAAATAATTATTTACATTCGATAGTAGGTATTTATCTTTGAGTAACAATTTTGATCTTAAACTGAATGAATTACTTAGCTATATTTTATGCCTTGATAAGATTAATAACTTTATTTTAATAATTTTAGGAGATATTCTTATGTTATTCAACTTTCCCCCTTAATTAAGTTATTATTAAGTAGTACAATCAGGAGCAAAAGATTTTATCACATGTATAATATCTACAGTTCGTTATTTCGTCCCAACAGTTGAATTAATATTGTATAAAAACGAAACTCCAGCACTGGCGGCCTCTTAAGTTGAAGTTGACGTTGAATACGGACCTTAGGGCTTGCACAAAATAAACATTTAGACTTATCACTTTCGTAGACATTGAACGGCTATAGCAGTGAAACAATAAAAAATTGCAAAAATACAAATAATTTATTAGAAGAATGTTTGATTTTTTAGAAGTTCTATTGTGTCTTGTCCACTGCCCATGAACGTGTGTTAAGAGGGCACCGAGGATACAGGCTCGAAATATAATGGTGTGACTGTTTTCAGTATGAACATAAATAGGTACTACCAATTGGTGCAAGTCAGCCTTAATTTTAGATTTTCTTTTGTCTCTGAAAACCTGTTTGATCATTGTATTATGGATAGAGAAAAATTGTGAAATGTTTACATATTTTTGCTCGTGATTGTACTTAATGCATTCTTGTAATTTCCACTATGTATCTGGGAGAAAAATAAATTGGAAAATGAAAGTACAATCGTCGGTTGAATGAGAGGTAATATTTTTGTATGACTAGGCTATGTGTCATACACATGACTTATTATTTAAGTCTTTGTACTGTAATGTAAACTTAATGTTAATTGAATGTAAGTACTTATACTGATTTATGAATAAAATGTTGACATTTTTAAATACCTACTTTTTCTTTCTTTTAACCTCAGTGGTACCTAGCATGCCACTCCCGAGAAAACGACAGAAAGTGAGACGTGAATGTGTCTTTGTTACTTTCTGTATGCAAATGCGAGCAAGCATGAACTTTTTCTCGTTCTGTCGCTTTGTCGTAAACGGCATGCTAGACCTACAAAAAGACGTGCACCGGTGCCACCGGTATCATCAACTATACATACATAAATGTACCAAATATATTATATTATACCACTAGCTTTTGCCCGCGACTTCGTCTGTATGGGTTTTGGATACAAACAGGGAATATGATTTTTTTCATACAAACGTTTTCACCCCTGTCACCAATGGAGTTGATTTACAAAAAAATATTTCTTAGTGCACCCACATCCGTACTAGAACCTCTGTAGAATAATGTGTCACAGGGTAAATTTTATATCACTGCGGATAACTTCAGCATGTATTCTACTCACCAAACTGAACAACTTTCACTATGGAGCCAACTTCGAAATCGCGGAAAAAAGTCAGCTGTCCCATACTTTTAGCTCGAGTAGATTTGTAGTTTAGTATGGAAAATAATTTTTCTTTCGCGATTTTGATATAGGTCCCATAGTGAAAGTTGTTCAGTTTGATGGTCTAAACCACCACCATAAATAAACATTTGAGGTGATGGTTACAAATAAACAATTTTGTATTTTGTAATCTAGTTTCCCATACAAAACTGCGTACCGACTCGACTAAAATGTATAGTACAGTAGATGTAATGTAAAGTTGTTTAGTCTGATGGTCTAAAACACCACCTTAATTACTAGGGTGTTTTGTTACACCCTGTATATGTGTTACGTATAACTGGGATACTCATAGTTGAATTATGTCGTTTTTACCGGATTCTGTTTAGTATTAGGTACTTCCAGTGGGTTTTTATTGTTCCTTACCAGAACCCTCGGTGTCTGTCCGTCCGTATTTTTGATGGGTAGATTCTTACTTTAAAAGGATGCCAATTTATAGATTTAAAGACCGTAAATATACAGGATCTTTCATACTTTGCTGACGGTTTTTAGTATGGATGAATAGATCATTAAACTGAACTACATTCTCTATGGGACTAGTTAATATCGAAATTGCGAAAAAAATCTGCTGTCCCATAATAATTATGATTACAATGTCATTCCTTAACGATCCCTTAAGGCCACTCCTTCCTAGTGCAAGGCTCTCTTTCTTACAAGCAAACTTTTGCAATTAGCCATCCCGCTTCAATTGCGTGGCTCCGATCAGAATTTTCCGTTTTTTTTTAAACCTGTATGATTTTTTACGAATTTTTAAAAATTAAGAAAACCACAGTCATCATTCCGTATTGTATTGTGAAGAATATTGTTAATTTTCATATTCTTCTGATCAACAATGTAAGAGTAAAACTGTTACAACTGGAAAAAAAGGGGTGACTTTGGATTCGATTTTCTTTAGTTTTATTCATTCAAATAGATTTCGAGAAAAACCACATCATTTCTGCATCTCCTGTAGATTGTTCAGTTTTGTTTTCTGCTTAAAAAGTGCCATAGTTAAAGTATAACCTACCTCTAACCTACCTAGTAGTACCTCTTATGTGTTGGTGTAAAATAAAGTATATTTGTTGTTTGTTGTTGTTGTTGTTGTTATAACATGGTTACAAAATTACTCAAAACCGAGCGGACGCCCCTTAAGAAAAAATTTGTAGTTTCTGTCAGTATATTAAGTTTTAGGACTTTCGATGTTCGATATATCGCCACTGTTTCGGTCCGCACTTCATTGTAACAGAGTTGACATTGGAACGAAAACGTTTACTCAATTGCGAAGTTCGAATGTTCGGGTAGAGGCCCTGTATTATTATAATCTTCGGTCAAGCAATGCTTACCTCCACTGGAATAAAAAATTTTGTGTCTTCTATGTAGTAATAACAAAATTCTACGCAAAAAACAAAATTCTTTTCATACAAACGTTCGATCAGCTGATTGCATTTAGCATGGAAATTAGAAATTACTTTTATCTAATTTCCTATAGGTTTTTTTGGGAAAGTTGTTCAGTATCATGGGTAAAACTGTTTATACTGACACCGGATAAGGGCCTGACGAGCTAATAAGTAAAACAGCGGATATCGCGTGGGAGTATTTACACACCTACCTAAAGGAAGCCTTTTGAACCAATTTCTTGAGAATAATTTAGAATCTAGATTGAAAGATTGTTTTCAACGCAAGTGAAGATAGACGCTCGGCGCCAAGAGCCAAACAAAAAACATCGTCTTTCACAAGAATGTACCTCTTGGTAAGTATTTTCAGTGAAATCATAACATAACGGATGCTGTACCACAATATAGATGACAAAAACCTCTTCTGAACAAATAGTGTAAAGTGAACTTTAATACCTACATAAATAAGCACAGAGCACAAAGTTGCTTAATATGCTTATGCTATGCTACGGAAACTGAACCTTAGTTATCATGGATGTGACCATGCTTTTGTTTTAATGGTGACTATTATTAAATATTTCCTTGTAAATTTCGTCTTCCTCATCAAATTATCCTCTCAACTGCTGGTACATAATTATTACGGTCAAAATATGTAATATTTCGTAATAATTATAAAAATACACACACTTTCCTGTATAATAACAGGCAAACATGCAAGCTCAGACATTGTTTAACATTCCACACAAAATCTTAAAGTTTTTCGACGCTTTAAAAAAAATAAAAATAAAAAAAAACGAAAAATAACAAATAATTTTTGCCTCTGAACTTAAAATGCGAATATCTTTAAATTTTAGCTATCAAAATAATGAAATTATTGTTTCAATCTAATTATTTTGTTATAAATCAGTTGGGGTGTATGAGGTTTTGCGCTAATTTATTAACACGTTGTATAAACGAGTTACTCTAGATGTAACGCGGTATACATAGTACAGCTCCCGGCACGAAACTCTAGCGCTCAAATGAATTAATTTAGACGAAAAAAGTGCATATAAGTGCCTTGTACATACCGCCCAAGTGGCACATGTAGCATTATAAGAGACCACTTTTGGTGTAACTCGGAACTTATTGCGTTAATTAACACTTAATAGGGTTCAACTGAGAACTAAGAGCTGCTCATTACGCTTTAGTCTTTATAATAGCATTATAAGAGCAGGAACGGATACTATTGTAACGGGATCAGAGTTAGAGCAGCTGTCAAAAATGCCTTCTTACAGCCTATATCGCATTGGTTGCTTAAGAGCATTATAGTGGCAGTAAAATATGATTATTGCTGTATAAAGGTGTAGAATTATACCACTGTAATGCTAGCATCTTAAAAGAGTCAATGTGAACTACTGTACAGCCAATAGAGTTAAAGTGGTGTACACGTCATGTACACGTAGAGTAATTTAACGCTTAAAGTTCTATATTGGTTCACCTCAACTCTGTTATTAAGCCTCTTTTTCAAAGCTGCTTAAAGGTGTTATATTAGCACTCGTGAACACCAAAGGTATTTCGAGATACTCTTGTAACTCAGAAATACAGCATTTGGCAGTAGAGTGGTGTACACGAAGAGTGATTTAACGCTTAAAGTTCTATATTGGTTCACCACAACTCTGTTATTAAGCCTCTTTTTCAAAGCTGCTTAAAGGTGTTATATTAGCACCCGTGAATACCTTTGGTATTCCGAGATACTCTTGTAACTCAGAAATACAGCATTTGGCAGTAAAGTGGTGTACACGTAGAGTGATTTAACGCTTAAAGTTCTATATTGGTTCACCTCAACTCTGTTATTAAGCCTCTTTTTCAAAGCTGCTTAAAGGTGTTATATTAGCACTCGTGAACACCAAAGGTATTCCGAGATACTCTTGTAACTCATTAATACAGCATTTGGCAGAAAAGTGGTGTACACGTAGAGTGATTTAATGCTTAAGGTTCTATATTGGTTCACTTCAACTCTGTTATTAGCCTCTTTTTCAAAACTGCTTAAAGGTGTTATATTAGAACTCGTGAACACCAAAGGTATTCCGAGATGCTCTTGTAACTCAGAAATACAGCATTTGGCAGTAAAATGGCTACAGGAAATACCACTATATTGCTTTAGTCTGAATAATGGCGTTTAAGTAGTTCACATGAATGGCTTAAGCGTTGATGTGAACCATAATAACACTAATATAAGCCGACAAGGCTGCATATTGGTTCACTTGAACTCTTATTTACTGCAATAAGCGTAATAGAGGAATCGGTGTGTACTCTTGTACAGCCATAGTCGTTAATTCAGGATTATAAGAGTTCACATAGGTTTCTTAAGAAAGCGCCATTTTGTTATAACTTTATAACCTAAACCATATGATAAATAAAATTATGGTGTTGTTTATGTTTTACTAATGATTTCTTCTTTTATTTACACGTAAAACACATATTTATTATAATATAAAATAAAACTTTGTATGATTTAATGTAAATCAGACACAAAAAATGTACACATATATTTTGACGTGTAATTATTTTCACAATATTTCTAATTAAAAACGAAATATTTCCGAGGCGCGTAAAAAAATTGCTATAAAACCATATAAACATTCACAATGAACTTGCATTCCCAAATGTTTTCACAGGCTAATATTATAAAAGTGTACTTAACTAGGTTATCACCAAAGACATTCAAATAAGCTTTAAATCTCTTTGGTTATCACAAATTCTCAATAAAACTTCACTTCACGCCATTAATAACCAACACTCACGGAATTTATTTAAAGAATTTAACTCTACTAATAAAATAAATTCAGGTTTTTATGTACACACTCTGCTGATGCTCGAAGTATAATGTAGAACCTCAAGCGTTATTTAAGTATAGCAGTAACCCCAATATAATGGCTTAGTCTGTATAACAGGACACTTGTACTCTGTTAAGCAGCTGATATAATGCCTTGTGGCCCATTATAATTCCAACATAATGCTACTATAATGCCTTTATGGAGAAATGTGAACTAAATTAGAACCTTAGGCTGTATAACTTGTGCCCAAATAAGAGTAATATCGGTGTTAACAGCGCTGTTAACACCATTGTAACACCATCTTATACAGCCTTTAGTTTCCGTGTACACCAAAAGTGGTCTCTTATAATGCTACATGCGTGCCATTTGGGCGCCAGGCCGCCAGCGCATTCAAGGTTCAAGGTCAGGGCTAGAGATTCGTGCCGCGACTTATACTTACTTACCATCTACTAACCAATTCTTTGGATGTAACTTGTCCCACACTTGTCCTGACTACGCAAGTATTGTCTCCACTCGACACGTCACATCCTCCCCCCTCCCCCCATTTCCCGCGTCATTTCCACGTGATGTCCGAAACAGTCTCTTTGAGACAGCTGGCTTTGACATGAAACCAATTTTTGGGTAGGTACTCGTGTTTATAAATAGCACAATGAAATATAAATAATAATACTTCTGTAAAATGTATCGAACCATCTATACTAATAATAAAACATTAATAGGGTTGTGTCTGTTGTATATAAAATAGAAATATATTGCTATCAAAAAACACTACAGACCAGCTATTATATTCACTAAACATAGTTATACAATTCTTTCAGTAGTTTTATGTGGCATGGCATACCGCAGCTTATCCCAGAACCAGGGATCACCCCACTTAACGTATGTATACGCCTTCAAATATGCTCGCAACTCTGGATCAAGATTCTCTTCTTCAAGATCGTCATCTAAAACGATGATAATAACCCTGACACGTCTTTCACGCAGAGTATTAATATGCACTTCTCTGAACTCCATTAACCCCCAAATAGACTTAATAAAGTTGTTGGATAAAACAATGATCGTACGTCTTGACTGCGCCACTGAAACAGTAATCTGTTTTGGTATAAACTCACCAGGTACCCAATCTCGGTAATGCAGACACAGTTTATACGAACAAGGAGGACTTTCTAATTTTGGAACTAACTCCTCCACTACTATATCCGAGTCTTCGTGGGAGAATGATACAAACGCATCGTATGTGCGATCTGCGTCTATTTCTTGGTCGCGCACGCAGCACAGGCACCAGCCCCTTGTGTATAGGAATACTTTGATAGTGAGTTTGTATCGATAGTATAGTACTAATAACGATGAACATATTACTATCAGCACCACAAGTGCAATGCTGAACTGTAGAACTGGGAGCTGAGTTGTGCACAGATCGTCTGGTACTAATTGGCTTATCGCTTCACCGTCGTGATCACCACTTACGCATGTTATGTTCTCGTAGTCATCGACCTGTAACTTCAAACAATTGAATCTAAGTCAAGAAATAAAAGGTCATCCTAAAAATACACACTTTTTGGTACCTAAGTACAATCGACAGTAGCACAGCAACCTTTGCACTCTGGATTTTTCCACATTCTAGTACAGGGTGTAAAAACACTATGGTAATACAAATGGGTGGTGTAGATCATCAAACTAGACCCAAAATCGGGAAAATAAAGAAAATTTAAAATGAAAACTGCAGTACCTACTGGACTCATCAAATGTATTGGACAGCAGAAGTTTTTAAATTTTTTTTGAGTATGCTACACCTTGTTTGATGTCATAGGAAGAATCTGGTCTCGAATGCTCATGCATTCTTACCTCGATAGTTGGAAGATACTAGGTACCAGGTTGAAAATGGAGTTTCACTGTCTTACGAATCAAGAGAATAGTATGCTATGTATTTTATAAATGAACTCGGATCGTGCACAATGTTGTTTTTTTAAAAGGGAATTATAAGTCGAGCCACAGATTTTTTTTGGACCACATAACACAACCTCTAATTTTATATATGAAAGCAACGGTAAAATGAAAAGGCTTTCTAAAAAACTAATTCACCTTTTTACAACGCCATAAGAAAGCATCAAGTAAAGCATAAAACAAGAATTATTTTAACTTGTCCTATGAATTTATACATCACCATCTAAATTACTAAGTCAGCCACGGATTTTAAAATATTATTTGATTCAGTCTGTTAAGTTAGCAAGGAGCGAAGCGACGAGCATGTTAGGTTTCTTGCGACCTCGACCAGGACCGAATCGCTACGCTACTGTTTCCAAATTTTGAAAAAAAAAGAAACATGGTCATGGTCAATGGATCCATACCATTTGTGTGGTTCTCCGCATACCACATCAGATTAAGTCAGTCAGGTTAGCGAGGAGCGAAGTAAAGAGCATATTAGATTAAGTATAGATCAATTTTAAACGGACTGTGTCATGAAATTAGAAGTCGATAGATGTACTTTATTGGTGTCATAATATAAATATTTTAGATATAATTATGTAACAAATTTAGAAGCTGTAAAATAAACTACCATGCTGGGCGTATTTACAGTGGCGCACATCGATGATACATAGTGGCTAAGACAGTATTTTTTTGACACGAATTAATGGTGGCTGACCTAGTTATTCAGAGGACAACATAGGAGAATAATGATATCTGTTACGGCATGATTATAGCTTATTTTATTATTAACACATACTGTAAGTACTGTACTACGTACCCGATTATCATTTGCTCGGAGAGCATCAAGAAGTGGTTTGTTATTGCATACGCAGTTGATCGGATTGCCAGAAAAAAGCACATGCCTCTCAGGAACACTGAACAGCTTTTCTACTACTGGTTTATTTATCAGCGATATTCTATTGTTTCTCAGATCTAGGAACTGTAAATAAAAATAAATAAACAGTAATCAATTTTGAGCACTGTGATCGAAGATCTTTAGATCTGGAGAAGACGGCGCGGAAAAACTAAAGCGGGACCTGACCATATTTGCAGAATGCAGTAGTGTGCGGTTTGCATCAATCATCACGCAATGGATGCCTCATAATCATGAGTTCAAGTAGGGGCAAGCCCCGCAAAAGGTGAAAAAATTAGTTGGATTCCTGCTGCAAAGATATAAATGAGTTTAGAAGATACGATTAAAGCAATGGGACAACACCGTCTAAGAAAAAACACAAACAATATTTCATTTGAATGAAGCAGATTCTTTAAATCCGTGTGCAATTCTGACCTGTAGTGAATCAAAAAGATCTTCGGCGTAGATTTTTTTTATGTTGTTCCCAGCAGCATAAAGTTTCTGTAGCCCTGGTTCTGCCGGTAAAGTCCGCAGTTTTGCATTTTCACAATGAGCCGACCGTACACTAGAGCTCCATGTTCGTATACATTGGCATTGTGATGCTTTTTTGCAATTGTATGTTTCACATTCAGCGCGATCTCTTACTTTGAAGTCTGCATCGCCGAGCTTAACACCTTCGTTGCATCCTGCATCTATAATCAGTCGCTTCTCATGTACGGCACGCCACAACGACCCGTACTTACAGTTGAAACAGTTCAGATATACAGGTGATAATCCCGTCACGTGTACCGTCATCTGTTAAAACAAATATAGAAATAACCCACGGGTCCGTCTTAGCATACCCCATTCT
The DNA here is from genome assembly GCA_922987775.1 of Agonopterix subpropinquella. Taxonomy (NCBI): domain Eukaryota; kingdom Metazoa; phylum Arthropoda; class Insecta; order Lepidoptera; family Depressariidae; genus Agonopterix; species Agonopterix subpropinquella. Next base: position 14,437,371 of record OV277709.1, on the reverse strand, counting down.
TACCATCCCCGTCTTATTACGACCCGTTCTTGCTAGAAGAACATTAAAGAAGAACATTAACGGGTTAGTCTACCTACACTATTATTATGATGGTGCCTGAAGCACACCTTGGATACTATCAGCTGATAACTGTCATACAAATGGAAAAAATAAGAAGAATTAAGCATGTGCTATACTGTTGCGTGCGAGCGAGTCAGGAATACGCATTTGCTTAAGAGGAACCACGATTCAACCAGAGGGGATGAAGTAAAAAGTCGGTGGGAGGCAGGGAGTGTCCGTACCTACTGTACTTATGTACTGTTTTATCGAGAATTTTGTACCAGACACTGACTCCATAGTATTCTACCTTAATGCGTATGTCTGTCTATCTGTTCGCGGCACTGTATAGAACGTTTTTTAATTTCGAAACGGCGTTTGTACATGCGCACTTTGTGCAAACTGTCCATGAAATTGCGTGAAGGTTTGAAAGCCGCGTTTTGCATTTAACGTCATCATCTACGTTTCGATACTTTTATTGTTGATTCTGTTAATAAAATAAAAATAGTATTTTTACTAAGGATTTGAAAAATTTGAATTTAGTGTTATTTTACAACGTTTTTTATGCACTGAAAAGACACCATTTTATGTAGTCAAATACAACCTCGGCTCCCCTAAAGTGTCCCCAGAAAGTGTAAGGGTGACTGACGTCAGAGGGAGGCGCAGTGGCCGTTCTATATGTAGAATTATACAGGGTATAAGTGACAGGCTAGCAAATACTGAACTGTTGAACTCAGACCATTAAACTGAACAACTTTCACTTCCTCAGGAAACGCGAAAAAAAATCTGCTGTCCCATACATTTTAGTCGGGTTTTACAGCAGTTTTTCTTGGGACAGCTGATTTTTGTCGCGATTCCTGAGGGTGGCTCCATAATGAAAGTTGTTCGGTTTGATGGTCTGAGTTTACCATTTCAGAATTTGCTAGGCTGTCACTTACACCCTGTATACTAAGTATTATTCTGTGGCTTAGCTCAGAGACTCTTTAGTACTAGAAAACTGGCATGGGCATGGGAACATTATCACCAGGCAGGGACCTCTGCCTGTTAGCTAAACGGTTGTTATTGGGATGTGTGAAAAAATTCACGGCAGTAGTATATTTTTTAACAAAGTTAAAAGGAAAACTATAACAGCTAAGTAGGCTTTACAAGCGTGCCACTGATAAACTGCTGTGGTGTAGGCAAGCGGCGGATGAAATAATAATAAGCACTATGATACACCAACAGTCTATTGTGGAAGACACAATTTATAGTTTTAGATAGCACAGATAAGCAGTACAGTTCACAAGTACAGAAGGAATTAAGAGTAAGCGGACGAATGAAGTTAAGAGAGAAGGAGAGAAATATGAGAACAAATAGAATCGTAAGCGTAGGTTAGTTGGTATACCAAGCGACATGCGAGTAGTCTAGCGTCTACCGTCCGACTGGCGGGAGGTGGCCCACGGCAGCCGCAAGCGCATCCTTTGGTTACTAGGTCCAAGGAAGACAGTTATGCTATGCGACATTGATTGACCGCCTCACGACTTCGGCTATCGGGTAAGTATTTATATTAAAACAATATTTATTTACAATTATTATAAGGTATAGATGCATGTGATGTATTGTCATGGTGTCATTTACTTATCTCCCCCACTCAAGACCTGAAAATCAGCGCTGCGCGGGTTCAACCCCCCGTGCCAGCACAGGCTGAGCCTCGGCCTGTTGTCTCAATAATTACCACTTTTTTGTACTTAGATTTTAAGAAAAAATTGAGGCAATAAATGATTTTTTTATTTAATTTTAATTTCATGTATGTATCACTATTGTATGTACGTATGTATGTATGTATGCAAGTGTGTTTGTCTGTCTGTAAGTATTATATCCGAATAGATGTATGAATGTGAGTATGAATGTCTCTGTATAGATGTATGAATGTACGAATGAATGTGGAGTAGGATGCCCACACTACTATACCGACATTTCATTCTGAGTGTGCGATCTCCTTCTGACGCGATTTACAGAAGGCGCTGCGTGGTAAGGCTTCAGGCACAGTATAAGGCATCGTCCTAATAGAACGCGAATGCGCGAGTAAGCGATGCGACCATCGCGTGTTCGCGCGATGGCAAAAACTGGGTGTCCTATCATTGCGCGAATTGACGCGAGCGAGCGAGCGAGGACTAATGGCAGTAGCGCGGTGTCCCGCCGACGCAATCATCGCGCGAATTCAAATTAGCGAAATAATATGTTTGATCGCGCGTTCGTACGAACTAAGTTCGCACGAATAGATTTACAAACATTTGACTCGCGCGACCGCGTCGTGCGATTGTCAGTTAGGAAACCTATTCGAGTTCAATATGTTTGATCGCGCGTTCGTACGATTAAAATTCGCGCGAACCTACGATTATCGTCCATTCGCGTACTATTAGGACGATGCCTAGAAAGAGTATCTAGTACTACATACAGTACGGACACTCCTGCCTCCCTCCGACTTTTTACCTCACCTCCTCTGGTTGAATCGTGGTTCCTCTTAAGCAAATGCGTATTCCTGTCAACATTTTCCCCATTTGTATGGATTGACAGCTATCAGCTGACAGTATCCAAGGTGTGCTCCAGGCATAATAATAGTGTAGGTAGACTAACCCGTCAATGTTCTTCAAATCGGGGTATAGCAAGAACGGGTCGTAATATGACGGGGGATGGTAAGAATGGGGTATGCTAAAAGCAGTAACACACGCTCGAATTTGGTTCGACGGACCAAATCCGCCTACCAAATCCGTTCTCGCAACAGACGACCGGATCAGTCAGTTGCTTCACGTACGCTTTCATGTGCACACCCTTGTAATCATGCCGTCCTTGCCGTCTAAGCACGCAAAATTTATGGTAACGTTGCCGATACTGGGCAACGTTACAGCCACCGCATAAAAAGCGAAATAAAAGATAACGCGACGTATTTAGTCACAAGAAGTTGATAAAATTTTTGTATTAAGATGACTTTAAAATATATCTGCGAATAAACTGCGAAACATTTGAAGAATTATTAATTCTGAAAGGTTTCGCATGTCCTTTTTGGCGTTCCGAACACGACTCGTCATAGTTTGTCCGGCCCGACCGTCCACACGTGCTGATTCGGTACGAAGCAAACCATATCCGATGTGCAAACTAGCGGACCGAGGCGGACTCAATTAATAATAATTATGTTCGCAGGACTGCTCTACAGACGGTAAGATATGGTTCGGAAGCGAACCAAATCCGTGGTCCGTTCGTACCAAATTCGAACGTTGTGTTAATACTATAAGACGGACCCAAACCCACGATGGGTGTAAACTTTGTAGGTAATCGAAAAAGGATCGATTATATTGTTTTTAAAACACCCGACTAAAGGATAGTAGGTAAGTAACGAATAGTAATAAACCAAACCCAAGAAAATCCGTCGGGGCTGCCTGAAATGAACTAAAATTTTTCTGTTTTACAATACAATACAATACAATACTCTTTATTTGCACACCAAAAACATGTAACCTGTTTTATTAGTTTGTTTCGAATTGAAATTGGTGCAGTGTGGTATACTTTAGATTATCATAACCTATTTGGCTATGTGCGAAGTGAGTGTTGGGAACTGTCAAGTCGGTCGCAGTGCACGCTGTGGCAGAAATTTGTACTTTTCCCGGCGAAGCTGTGTCAGATTTGCTTGAATCTATGCAAATCCGCACACTCATTCAATCCTCAAATATCTAAACTAGCAAATACTAATACTTAAAACTTGGCAGGGATGTTTTTATTGCTATCTAGGTGTTCACAAAAAAAAGATTTTTTGCAATTCAACCCCCAAAGGTGTGAAAACGGGGGTGAAAGTTTGTATGAGAATTTCGTAACAAAGAATGGGAATTTTAGCCAATTAGGTATTATAATATTTTTAATATCGACAATTTTGCTCATTTATTTAGTTTTTACTTTATTTTAATATAAAATAACAAACTTTATCCTAACATTTGATGTACAAATAATGCACGGGGCCGTGTTGCGCTAGATGGCGCTAGTGTCGTGCACATAGCCAATAGCTCTAATCTAGAATTAAGATATTAACAAAGATCTAGATGCAAGGACTAATAACCTAAATTTATGAGTATAAGAAGTGTATCATTTTCAATTAATAAACAGTTACCGATTGGACCTTGCGCTGCTTTCATATCGACAACAACTCTCTCTAATATATGGCGACCTTGCCAGTGCTACCTTTGGCAGTTCTGTACCCTCCGTGAAAAAAGCGCTAAGTCGACTTATATCAACATTTCTTTCTTTTTATATATTATTGATCCGTGTAAAATAACAATACAAACCCTGTAGATATGGTACTTTCACACATAGTGCTTTGAAACGTAACCGATAGATGGCGGAAGCTGTATATGGAAAATCGGCGCGGCGTTCCAATTAGTTTGTTCTAAGACACATACATCTGTAAATAGAGAAGTCTGTGGTTCTAAGATAACATAGCATGGCGGCTGTCAACAGCCTAGAGCCTACTGCCGCACTGCATTTTAGATCCGCAGGCGGACAGGCGCCGGCGGCCTGTAGGTAACTAACGCGCGCAAGTTACATGGAGAGACAGAGGCCTGGTCCAGTGCCACGAAACATCGACGACGAAAAAACGACGCATTCACTGGGGAACAGTGTTTAAATACCTAAAACTAAATAAGCTCTTATTGTAACGTAGCGGTAAAACGATCATTTATAATACTTACGTTCTTTTTCTCGAGCATATCATAGTCTTCAGGCTGCAACTGAACGTCCTTCAGAACGTTATCACTCAAGTTGACTTCTAGCTGAGACACATTTGAGACTGGTAAACCCTGCACATCATTTATACATAATTATATTCAATTTGTATTATTTATGTATACAACGTGTTAATGAATTAACGCAAAACTAGAAAGTAGTTTGTTTAGAATCGAGAGCATTGTTTAGAATTATCATGGTTTCAACATAGGTAATCTTAAAATATTAAATAATTCGTTGGTAAAATTTAAAATTTACTGAACCCGATGTCAACCCACCGCAGCACGGGCACACTCACCCTACTTACTACCAAGATTACGTACGCAAGAGTACGTTAGCGCTTTCATTAATTGCTGAAATGATAACAAATCATTTTTGCCTCAAAACTTAAAATGCGAATAACTTTAAATTTTAACCATCAAAATAATGAAATTATTATTTCAATCTAATTATTTTGTGTATGAGGTTTTGCGCTAGTTCATTAACACGTTGTATAAACTCTAGGCTAGACAGTAATATTCCGTCCACACTGTTGCAACTATTCTTTCGTCAAGTGTTTTAGTTTTGGAAATTTTTTGATGAGCGTGTTTGCTATCTCTGTAATAAACCCAATTCCTAAAAATGGCGCATTTTTTCTTTTCGCCTTTTTTTTAGTGCCGCCATCAATCAAACTTGATTATTAGGTTCTTACCTTACATAAGTTATTATGTCAAGATATACAGTCGAAGCTACGAACGCGTAGAAAAATATTGCAACCAGTACTGGCCTCAAAATCCTATCCATATACACGCACACAGACATAATTTGTATGATGCCTCACGCACACCAACCTAAGAAATTTGGCCCCTTTTTTTTAACCGACTTCAAAAAAGGAGGAGGTTTCTCAGTTCGACCGTATATATATATTTTTTTTTTATGTGTGTTCGCGGATAACTTCGTCGTTTATGAACCGATTTTGATGATTCTTTTTTTGTTGGAAAGGAGATGTTCCGAGGGTGGTCCCATGATAAGGAAACCAGGATCTGATGATGGATCCCAGAGAAATCGAGGGGAACCTTCGAAAATCGTAGTGCCGACTAGTGCGTTTGTTAATTTAAAGCACTCCTATTAAATTGAACTAATCAATTCACCACTAAAAATTGTGAAATAAACAAAATTTTAACAAAAAATTAAAACCGCCTTCAAAAAAACTAAAAAGTTAAAAAATAATATTGCAGCCTATGACTTTTTCGTTCGCATCATAAGAACATTAATTTGTTTTATAGAAGTCGGTGTCAAGCCAAGCCAAAAAATGCGAGCTCTGTCGCGAATCGTACCGGCTTGACAGCGACTTCAATAAAACAAATTAATGTTCTTATGATGCGAACGAAAAAGTCATAGGCTGCAATATTATTTTTTAACTTTTTAGTTTTTTTGAAGGCGGTTTTGTTTTATACGGTAGAAGCATGAGGCTCATTCTAGACATACTTTTTCTAAGGTCCTTGTTTTGTCGAACTGGGTATATTGATCTCAAATATGTGGCGTTTGGTTAGGAATTCTTTAAACTTATTTTCAATTTAGGCGTATGTATTTTTGTTTCGAATTAAGTCATTCATTTGTTTTAAGGCTATTCGATTTTTCTTTGACATCGGTCTGTTCGCAATATGAAAAACGTAAGATATCGCGTAATAGATACTCTTTCTTATACTGTGATATCGCGTTATTTACGAATACGAGTTCCACCGTGGCACCAACGCTGCAGAAACAGCTCGAAGGATTAACAGTGGGTTGGCAAAATGACTTTTCGGAACTTTCCGTTCAAGTCATCTCCTTTATATTGTTGTCTGTATCTGTACCCATAGTGCGAGTTTCATAAAACAAATCGAATAACTTTACCACAGTATAAAAAATAGTATCTATTACTAGTTACAGTACGGACACTCCCTTCCTCTCACCAACTTTTTACCTCACCCCCTCTATCGCCCTCTGGTTACCGCGCACTGGTTACTCGTTACCTACGAAGAAGACATATTAAGGTTCAATTTCTTTGGTTTCGCGTGTGCAGCTATATTGTAAATAAAAATAATTCAATTCATGCAGTGTCCGGGCTGTAACTTTACTAACTTCGATAACTGAAAACCCGCAAGTGTGAGTTGGAATCGTTCGTAACTCCCGGTCGCCCGGTCGGCGCGGCGCGGCGTTTACTTACCATGAATAGTGTTTATTGTTCTTCTTGGCTTGATTACACGTAACTACAGTGGCGAGACCATAAAGATATTTTACCTTACGGAATAGAGTTAGTGACATGAGTTGTCAAATGAAACCGTTTTTTGGACGTTTTCAGGAGTCCCCGGCAGGGTAAAAATTCGATTTCTGTGTATAATTCTCAATCTAACGTGAAATCGTGGATAATTTAATGAAAAAGTGTTCGTATATTTCACAAAATTATCTACGATTTCACTTTAGGTTCACGATTATTCACAGAAACCGAATTTTTACCAGGATTCTACATCCCCAAAAACGGTTCTATTGCCTCGCGTCACGTATATCTTCCTATTATACAGTGATGCCGCTAGGTACATCTCGCTCTCTCAGCTGTCAATGCCTCTCTTCCGTAGTATACATAATACCTTTATGGGCGAGACAGTACTTTCGGCCGAGTGCTCGTTTCGTATGAATACTTTGACGAGTACACAGCCGAGCGCTCGGACGAGTGGAGTGGCGACAGAGTCATGGGTTGAACACACGTACGTAACGAGTACAGTGGCGAGACAGTAAAATGATACTAGGCCGAGAGAGTTCGGTTGCCGAGTGGGTGTTTATACGTATTTTGGATTTCTTTAAAACAATTTAAATTAGTTTTAGGTAATTAGGTAAGCTGTCTTCCCCTTAACGTTGGACCATTATTTACGGGACACCCTGTATATTCATTACTTCAAGCCTTTATATCTCCGTACGGACTCAGTTCAGGGATATACATGAAATAACAAGGTAGCAACTTTATTCTGAACTAAAATATTCAAGTTTGGTTGATGGCTACGCCAAAATCAACGGTGAAAAATAAGGCGCCAACCTTTCATACAAAACCCGCTTTTGTCTTTTAATCAAAATTCCTTTTAGCGGTAAAACCGTAAGACAAACAGATAAACTTTTGCATTGCATCTGTAGTAGGTAGGTCTTGATCTCGATACATATTTTTTTGTTAATAAATATTATCATATTACTTGCAGGTAGGTACTACACCTTTAAGTTATGAATGTGGCAGTTTCTAAGGTCCAAATAGTTCATAGAGTTCATCTTGATATTTCTTAGTACTGTGCCATCCAGATTATTATATTTTAAAATCAATCGGCGCAATTGTTGGGCTTGGGTCAACAAGTTCCAAGGTAGTGTATTCAGTCTACAATTACTCAATTCTAGCTCTTGTAAATTTGTTGCACCTTCCAATACATGATTCAGCGATTCTTGTAACACACTCTCCCAATGGTATTTAATCCTAAGAATTTCTAGCTTCGCACAGCTCTGGAGCCAATTCGATGACACATTTTTCAGTTGAGTGCTGACTAGATTGAGTTCACGTAGTTCATTACAACCGCTGAATTTGTGGCTAGAAACGCTACCAAGTACGACAGTAATATGCTTCACATTTGTTGCTTTCGAAAGTAGTGGGAGATGTATCCCGTGTACTGTCAAATCTGTTAATTCCGTGAGTAAATCGAGTGCGCTAGTCTCGAGAATCTTACTCTCATATAAAGAAAAATTTTCGATCGAGAGTTTTTTCAATCTTAATTCTTTGAAGTGTTTTGCTTTAAGTAGCGTGTCTTCTTTCATGTTTTCGAGTTTGAGTTCCCGTATTGCACTTATATTTACGTTGAGGGTCCTCAACTCGACTGCGTATGACTCATCTGGTGGTGGGCAGTGATGCATATGCACTACCTCTACATTTTGAATGTTTTCGAAAGGCATTGTACTTCCTAATTCGACTGACTGACCACATTCGACGTCCAAACTTTTGTGGTCCAGTGTAGCAGAAACTAAAAATTAATAAAAATGAGTTCATATATTTAATATATTTATGGCTACGGACTGTCATCATGTTCAACTTGCACCAAACCCTTTCCTATATTGTGCAATCGTACTTGCAATTACAATTGAAACAATAGATACAAGTTAGATCAATAAGCGACATTACCATCCTATTATTTTCTTGTTTCATCAACATACCATTTGTTCCTCCAAATAAGTAGAAAGATTGTGCAGTTTCAGTTGCACTTGCGGCGATCGCGGACACACACATCACTAGTACAGCTACAGTTAGTTGATGTGGGAAACTCCTCTTTTTGGGACCAACCATATTGAACGAATTTAAAGTAGAGGCGTGTGTTGTCACATACTGCCCGCAACCCACTATAACAATTTCAATAATAATGTATAAAATTGTGAATATTTAGAATGACTGATTAAGTTATTGGTGAACTTTGATCTGTACTTAAGAGGATAAAACGCACATCCGAGCGCGCTACATCATACAATCGAATTTTGATGTTGTTTTCAATATTAACAAAATTAAACTCAATTATACAAAAAACGTGTATGAATAAGCGCAAAACCTCATACACCCCAACTGATTTATGATAAAATAGAGATTGAAACAATAATTTCATTATTTTAAAAGTTAAAATATAAAGTTATTCGCATTTTAAGTTTTGAGGAAAAAATTATTTGTTATCATTTTAGCAATGAATGAAAGCGCTAACGTACTTATGGATACATTTTAATAATCTTGTTTTGGTAGTAAATTAGAGTGAGTGTGCTCGTGCCCACCGCACGAGCATTGACATCCGGTTCAGTAAATTTAAAATTTTACAAACATATTACTTAATATTAAAAAAATATATATCCCTATGTTGAAACCACAGATCACAAAAATGATCACAGATGGTTGAAACCATGATAATTCGATTCTGCTCTCGATTCTAAACAAACTACTTTATAGGTTTGCGTTAATTCAAAAGGTAGGGTACATTTTTTAACCGTGATTCAGATTCTTATTTTTTGTGTGTCTGTGTTATATTTCAGATAAAATATAAACAAGATCCTCAATCTTAGTTGCTATGGGAAATGGGCTAACATACAATTTTTATTGTTAATTTTGTAACACCCTGTACTTATACATTATTCTACAGAAGATGTGCAATTTTTAGTAAACAAACTCCAGCGGGACTAGTACGCCAACCCGCGATAGATACACATCCATCTGTCAACTCGCGCATACGTTTGACAGTTTTTTAAGTGATAATAGTGTATCTCCCTCAAAATTGAGCGCGATATGATTAATAATTGAAAATGATTGTTCATAATGTCCCAGTTGCTCATGTTGTCCAAGAAGTCTTAATTGTTCAAGTTGTCCTATACTTTCGTGTTGTTAGAGTTAGTCAAGTTGTTCTTGTTGTCCATGTCCATGTTGTTCATTATGAATAAGTTGTCCAGAATGTTCATGTTGTCTAAGTTGTTCATGAAGTCTAAGATGTTCATGTTATTCTAGTTGTTCATCACAAAACATTATAAGAGGGTTTAGAAATGCAAAGTAGCGCTTTTGCTTCGGAGACGGCTGTCGCCACTTGTCTTCCCGCTCACGTTGCTACAATTACTCATGCCCTCTCGCTCACACTGCGCCGCGCGTCTTATGCAAATTATGGCATAACCTGTGGCGACACGTTCCACGCCTACTTTGCACTTCTAACCCCTCTTATAATGTTCTGTGTTGTTTATATTGTCCAAGTTGTTCAAGTTGTGTATGTTGTCGAATTTGTTAGTGTTGTTCGTGTTGTTCTATTAATTCATGTGGGCCAAGTTGTTCGTGTTGCTTATGTTGTCCAAGTTGTTCTAGTTGTTCATTTTGTCCTAGTTCAAGTTTGCAACAACACGGCATGACGGCTTTTGTAAGTTCAATACCTATGGCGTCCTATGATGGAAAATGACATGAGGGAAAATATGACTGCAGCGACAAAACAGACCTGTCGGAACTAAAGCTGTCATAGCCATGGATGTGATAATGATAACGTATCGCGATCGCGGGTTGGCGTACAAGCCCCGCAGGGGTGAAAACGTTTGTATGAAAAAATTTAATCATATTCCCTGTTTGTATCCGAAACCCACGCAGACGAAGTCGCGGACAAAAGCTAGTGGTATAATATATGTATATTTGGTAAATTTATGTCTGTTTAGTGACTGATGATACCGATGCACGTCCTTCTGTAGGGTTAGCATGCCGTTTACGACAAAGCGACAAAACGAGAAAAAGCTCATGCTTGCTCGCATTTGTATACTCACGCAAAGTAACGAAGACATTATGCACGTCTCATTTTTTGTTGTTTTCTCGGGGGCGGCCTAAGAGCAAGGATCTCCTTTATTCTAAAGGCATAGAAGGAGCCATACCATTGCAAGAATGTCCACTTTTATGACGTTTGTGTTTGAGTGTGTGGTGTCATAGTATAAGAGATAAGTGTACTTTTTGCAACCATAAGCAGAAAGGCTGATTCAGTATTTATGGGGTGTAGAGCATCTCTGTGATGAGGTTGACGTCGGTCTGCCTGCATATCGTCAGTTGGTTTAGGAGATACAGCCGTTCAAAGGTGAGTTATGGGTGCAAAAAATTGCCGTTCAGCAGCAAGGCTGATCGTATGGTACTATTGTAATATGCACTGAAGCTATGTGAACAGTACAAAAACTGACGTGGTTCATCAGTCGGTTTAGGAGATACAGCCGCTCAAAGGTCAGTTATGGGTGCAAAAAACGGCCGATCAGCAGCAAGGCTGATCATAGGATAGTATTGTAATATGCACTGTAGCTAAGTAAACAGTACAAAAACTGACATGATCCGTCAGTCGGTTTAGTAGGTACAGCCGTTCAAAGTTTCAAAAATTAATGGTAATAAAAAAAAATCATCTCCCGAAAGGATGATCATAGGATATTATTTTAATATGCACTGTAGTTATGTTAACAGTAAAATTTGACAGTAAATCTCAAGTATCCTGATGTTACCCACCAAAATTATAAAAAATTTCGAACGAATAAAGGTGCATCTTTTGTTATATAAAAAAATCGATAAACGTTCATCAGAACAAAAGTATTACATGCATTTCTAGATTTTAACAAATACTCGCTCATTATACCTTTACGATAGTTGTATCATAAAGAAAGTAAATTTTTTCTCTTCCCAACCATAGAAAAAGTACTAATATATCTACAGTAGTTTTAACGCTAAGCCGATTCTTCGGTTTTTTTGCTCTCCTGTAAAGTTGACTTTTCAAAGTTACACCTTTATTCGTTCGGGGGTGCGATAAGTCTCCATGGGGTCACCTGAGGTCGAGGTACTAGAACTCTCAGAAAACACAAAATTAAATTCTTATACATTTTAGTGGGGAAATATATTAAATTCTCATACATTTTAGTGGGGAAATATAGTTATTTCCCCACTAAAATGTATGAGAATTTAATTTTGTGTTTTCTTAAAATCTCATACATTTTAGTGGGGAAATATAGTTACCCCATGGAGACTTATCGCACCCCCGAACGAATAAAGGTGTAACTTTGAAAAGTCAACTTTACAGGAGAGCAAAAAAACCGAAGAATCGGCTTAGCGTTAAAACTACTGTAGATGTTTTAATACTTTTTCTATGGTTGGGAAGAGAAAAATTTTTATTAAATTAAAATTTTAAAGGTCAATTGAATTAAAGTTCAATTAAATAATTAAAGTTCAATAAATTAAATTAAATTTTTTTAAATTCAATTAAATTAAATTAAAAATCAATTAAATTAAATTAAAAATTTTAAGTCCAATTAATTTTAAATTAAATTAAAGTTCAAATAAATTAAATTATTAAATGAAATTAAAGTTAAATTAAATTAAATTAAAATTTTAAAGTTCAATTAAATTAAATTAAAATTTTAAAGTTCAATTAAATTAAAGTTCAACTAAATTAAAATTTTAAAATTCAATTAAATTAAATTAAAAATATAACTTGCAATTAAAATTGAAACAATAGAATTTAGATCAATTTATCAACATATCATTTTTGCTGCATATAAGTAGAAAGATTGTGCAGTTTCAGTTGCATTTGCGACGATCTTCGACACACACATCACTAGTACAGCTACTGTTAGTATATTATGTGGCAAACACCACTTTTTGAGACCGACCATAATATTTAACATAATATTTAACGAATTCAAAGTAGTAAGTAGAAAGATTGTGCAGTTTCAGTTGCATTTGCGACGATCGCCGACACACACATCACTAGTACAGCTACTGTTAGTATATTATTTTATATTATTTTTATTTATTTTATTTATTTCCTTTTTGGAGAACTTACAGCTAAATAACAGTTCGGTTTCAACACTTACAGCTAAATAACAGTTCGGTTTCAACACTTACAGCTAAATAACAGTTCGGTTACAACAAAGACAGATTGTTAGTCAGATGCTGACAACAAGTTATGTGGCAAACTCCACTTTTTGAGACCGACCATATTTAACATAATATTTAACGGTGTGTTGCCATCTAGTTGCCATATGCTGCCTACTGATAAAGTTATTTTTGAACTTTGATATGTATAGCGATCTGTCGGATGGGCTGTTGAGGGCTTGTACGGGAGTGGTGGGCGGACCCTTGGTCTAGTCTCAATCATAAAATATGCCTGCTTACTTATTTGTTATTTAATAATAACTTCAATAAAATAATTAATAGGGACTCGCCTTGCGGTAGCATTTCCCCTCTGCCGCGGTATAAGAACAATTGATCTTGTGCTACACCCAATTTTATACCTTATCACTAAACGAGACAGCCTATATTAGCGAAACAATAATTTTGAACTTAGAACGTTTGGGGTTCACACGAGACTACTTTTCATGATTTTTAACATTCAAAATTAGAATCTAAACTTATGGGGAATAAAACCCAAAATTGCGGATTTCATGTTACCTCGCCCCCGCAAAAAGTGGCAGAAATGTTTCTTAGTAGAATGACACGCGTAACTCGTCCCTATATAAATTGTCTAAGACATACATAGAAAACTAAAACAATCAGCCCCGGATTTTACTTTCGAGTCAGAAATTCACAATAAGTATGATCGAATTCTGCAATAGGTAATTTCAATACAACAAAAAACCAAGAGTGAGCGTAGCGAGCTCGATATTTCACTGAAATAAAATGAGATGACTGCAAATAAGATCTAAAACCAAGAGCGAGCGAAGCAAGCTCGAGATTTCGTCACTGCAATATAATGAGATGACTGCAATACGATCTTAAACCAAGAGCGAGCGAAGCAAGCTCGAGATTTCGTCACTGCAATATAATGAGATGACTGCAATACGATCTTAAACCAAGACACCATCTCACACCTTTCCCCTAATTATAATTAGCAACATGTTTCTTCAAAAACTTAGATAAGCAGTTAGAGATTTGCAAACGAGGGATGACAGCCCATACCACAGTATAAGAAAGAGTACCTATTACTAGATACAGTACTATTAACTTCCTCCCACCAACTTTTTACCTCACCCCCTCTATCGCCCTCTGTTTACTTCGGGAGTCATATGCAGTTTCGAAAACTGTCGTAGCGAAGCACGCTGGTGCGAAAAACTTTTTAACTGCCTCATACGTTCGATACATTGTAAGTTCGAATCATGTAGACGCGAAAACCGTTGTAGCGAAGCACGCTGCTACGAAAAACTTCGCACTGGTTACTCGTTACCTAAGAAGAAGACATAAGGTTCAATTTCTTTGGTTTCGCATGTGTTTACGTCATCTTGTCAAATTAAATTTTTTGTATGCAGTGTCCGGAAGAGAGCTAGCGCCTCAATCCTGAGGCCGCGGTTCGATTCCTGGCCTGTACCATTAGTGGTACATAAATTCCGAAGAACTTAGGTTCTTCGGAATTTATGTTCGGTTGTATTTATCATTTACTAGCCGAGCTAGTAAAGGAAAACATCGTGAGGAAACAATCCAGCATCCAGCATCAGGATCTGCATTCCAGTGAATGAAAAAAAATACCATAAGTTCGGAGGTATGCGTAAATATGGGTGAGCTTGGGGCGAACACAAAGGATCAGCGCTGGTGTCTGTGTTACAACGACCCTTGCTTGCAATAGCCCAACCACAAATAGTCAATAATATAGATCTGCAAGTTACTAAACTAAAATCCGAGTCACTTTGCAGGTTCTGACACGAGCACTTGTCTCGCATGGTGTTTGCGCGTCGCTTTTTTGCCTGCCACGAGGCTTCCTAATCCTCAATCTTTTCTTGTTCTTGATCAAAAACAATCCCTGAGATTGGGATAGATACTCCCACAAACTACTTAATACTGGCGGAAATGCAGTGCTAACGCACAAGCAAGATTCCATTAATTATAAATAAATTAAAAAAACTAAAATCCACTACAAGCTTCGTCAACAATGAAACCATGTAGGATAGGTGCCATAAACGGCAATATGTATCAACGACATTACATACCCATTTTTTTTTAAATCGGCCATATGGACAAATTCAAACACTACGGTAAATTTTAATTTGAAATGAATTCGATGTTTTCCTGTTTTTTCCAGTTGGACTTTTGCTGTAATATTTTCATGATAATGAGTTATTTTCATTTCTGCAATCTACAACCTTGGTTCTTTAAATTCCAAAAAGATCACGTGTATCATTATTCGTCTACGATTAGAACCCGTTTGTACCCCTATATTCCTAGCTAAAATCAGGATTCGTCTTCAGTGTTTGTGCGAGGATGCATGCTTGATGATGGCTACATTATAAATATTATAATGCGCACGGCTAAGGAGTGGAATGCTTTGCCTGCGGACCTGTTCAATACAACCTGAGCAATACAACCTGGGCCTCTTCAAGGCGAGAGTGAATAGGCATCTTTCTAGGTAAGCATGCTACATCTTCAGCCTCATCATCACTCAACATCAGGTGAGATTGGGGTCAAATGCTTACCTATCACACATAAAAAAAAAAAAAAAAAAAAAAAAACAGAAATAAAACATTTATATTTTTCAGATGCCTAAACCGTTATAATAATTATGATATCCTTCCTCGTGATTTCCCACGTCCAGTCAACAAAATTTTTTTACTTGCATCAGCTAATACCCCTTTGGTTAATGTACTTTCATTTATTACATAGTAATATAAATTATATTGTATACAATATAATATATGAATGTCACTATAGTGACATTCATATTTCTTACTGTCTTGTCTTGGTTTTCTGTTTTTTGATGGTTATATATTCCTATCAACTATATCCCATTTTATCTTTAGTTCCTCGGTTTCTTGTAATTACCTGCAATTCCACATCACAATCACATACGCGTCATCGGGATACACATAGCTGAATCACGTCGTCTTGTTCGTGTATATTGTTGTTATTTTTTATTTATTTTGGTGTGCAAATAAATAATATTTATCTTATCTTTTACCGGTTATTTTTGTATTACCTACAGTGTACATACGGTGTGTCTTCTTGCCTTGACATTAGCAGAATTATCGTTCACACGATGGGTCTACAATAAAAAAATATTGAATTGAGTTCCGATTTATTTCATTCTTAGACTTATGACCTTGACACTGCTAATGCCCCGCGATGATAAAATGTCATTGATAATCACTAATTAGAGTCATACCTACACAATTTGATAAATTATTGAAATTGGTACAGTGGACCGCGCGCAGCGTATAGCAACACACGCTTTTACTCAAAATTCGAACAATATGGTCGGCCTCAAAAAGTGGAGTTTCATAGATATACTAACATTCGCTACCGTCGCAAGTGCATCATCTGAAGCTGTAAAATCAAATTTCTACACATATGGAGGCGAAAATGGTATGTTAACAACATAAGAAATAGGATCTGTGATTGTTATATTTTTATATCAGGGTGAAATTTATATCATTAGCATCTAACTGTCACTACGGGAGCAAACCGATCGGAGCAACAAAAAAATCAGCTGTTCCGTACTAAACTGCAATGCCGACGCGACACAAATGTATGCAACAGCCGATTTTTTTTGCTCCGATTGGTTTGCTACCATAGTAAAAGTTTTTCAGTTTGATGGGTAGACTCTTAGTTTAAAAGGATGCTAATGATATCAATTTCACCCTGTATATGGATACATAAGATATAGTAGGTATTATTCTAATTCTAACTGTAAGCTATAATTATTATGACGATAAGAAATCCGTTTGTGATAAGACTGGCAGTACTATGCTATTTATCATCTGTAGGTACATAAAATTAAATTGTTAACTCTGCGTGGATGTATACATTGAATATATTTGCAAAAACATTAATGTTTAGGATACGCAGGTAATGGAATACATTGAGGTCATTATTTGATTTTTTGTCTGTTTATCTGTCTGTTTGTTTGTGCACGCATCACTTAAAAACTACTAAACCAATTTGAATGGAGTTTCCACAATATCTTATCTTATCTTATCTTGTTGTGGGGGCTGGCAAGCCAGCAACACTTCGACCCAGTGGGATCTTTTGTGTTAGCCCCAATACTTTTTGCTTACTTCACCCTTCAAATACATGGTCAATGAAGGAGGCAATACCATTGAGGGGAAGAAGCCTTAGATCTCCCGGTTTTGGGTATCCATCACCGAGGAGGCACATGCGCTTTGCCGCCAAGACATCACAGTCACACAGGATATGCTCCATGGTCTCCTCATCCTCTCCGCACGCTCGGCAGCTGGGATCCAGGGTGAGTTTCATCTTGTGCATCATCGTGCCTGTGGCGTAGTGACCAGTGAGGGCTCCGACGATGGCACGAGCCTTGCTCCTGCTGTTGTTCAGTATGAACTTTGAGACACGAGCTGTCGCATTGCTGATAAATTTCTTGGAGTGTTGTAGACCTGTAAGGCTATACCACTCCAGCTTGTGTGTTTTATCAGCCCACTCCCTAATGGCCATTCTTATACTGCATGCCGGGATTCCCACACTTGGTTCTGGGCCAACCATTTTTCGCTCTGACCCAGCCCTCGCCAACTCATCAGCATTCTCATTACCCCGGACGCCGGTATGTCCCGGAACCCAAACTAATCTTACGGTATTGTGAAGACCAAGCTTGTTGAGGGTCTTCACTCCATTTAGGATTAGCTTGGAGCCCACATAATAGGAGTCCAAGGCTTTGAGAGCTGCTTGGCTATCGCTAAGGATATAAATAGTCTTGTTGGTCACATTCCTATATATATTCTCCTGCGCGCAAGCTATGATAGCATACGCCTCTGTTTGAAAAAACAGTTGCAAACTCTCCTAGACTGATACTCTCGTTGTAGTCTTTGGAGTGTATGCCTGCTCCCGTACCCGACTCGGTTTTTGAACCATCAGTGTACCAAACAAGAGTGTTCGCGTCCGGGGTACGCAGCCCACGCTTCCATTCATCCCTTGTAGGGACATGTATTTTATATTTTCTCTTGAAGATTCGTATGCTCGGCATTGTGTCACCGATCATGTTGAACCCTCTTTCAAGCTCACTGTTCAGTTTCAGAGCAGTGTGCCGTATCTTAGGCATATCACTATGCCAGGTTTGGCTCATCTTCATTCTGTAAAGAGCCTTCGCCGCTTCAGCTTGTATGAATATATGAAGCGGTCTAAGGTCCAGTATTATGTCTAGTGCCGCGGTGGGTGTCGACCTAAATGCACCAGTCATAGCCATACAGGCCATACGTTGCAGTTTCCCAAGCTCTTTCTCACATGTTCGCATTTTGGTTCTCGTCCACCAAACTATGCTGCCGTAAGAAAGTATTGGTCTAACCATAGTTGTGTAGATCCAGTATACAACCTTGGGGTTTAAGCCCCAGGTTTTTCCGTATGCTGACCTGCACATATTGAAAGCCCTTGCGGCCTTCCTTGTAACCATTTCAGCATGTGATTTCCACGTCAGTTCTTTATCTAGGATCATCCCCAGATATTTTACCTCTGTGGACCATGTTAACTCCTTATTATAGAGGAATGGATTCCTGAGTCTTGTCAGGTTTCTCATCCTCGTGAACGGCACAATTGTCGTTTTCCCTGGATTTATTGACAGATGATGCTCATTACACCATTCCTCTACATCATCCAAGGCTTTCTGCAGAAATCCAGACACTGTGTCTGGAAATTTGCCGTTGATTAAAATGACAATGTCATCTGCATATCCCACTGTGTACAGTGACCTTTTGTTCAGCTTTTCCAGGAGCGAGTTGACCACTAGACACCAGAGTGTCGGTGATAGTACCCCTCCCTGTGGACAGCCCTTCTTTGTTGTGGCATACACCTCGTCTCCTAGGAGAGTGGACGCAATTTTCTTACCCTTCAGCATGCAGTCGATCCACCTGCACAGGGTCCGGTCAATGCCGTGCTCGGCTGCGGCTTTACCAATTGACTCAAACGTAGTGCGATCGAATGCTCCCTCAATGTCTAGAAATGCACCGACACATATTTCTTTATTTTCAATCGCAAACTCTGCCTTCGAGACTACATGGTGCAGCGCAGTCTCAGTGGATTTTCCCACTTGATACGCGCATTGTAGCTTATGGAAGGGTTTCCTATTTAGTGGTCCTTCCCTTAAGTATCTATCCACCATTTTTTCTAATGTCTTCAACAGGAATGAGGAGAGGCTTATCGGTCGGAAGGACCTAGCCTCTTCATAGCTGCCTTTGCCCGGTTTCGGTATGTACGTTACCCTTACCTGCCTCCATATCTTTGGGACGTAGCCGAATGCTATGCAGGCCTTATAAAGCCTCGTTAGATGTGGGCTCAAAATATTCTTACTCTTCTGTAGTAGAATGGGATAGATTCCGTCTGGACCAGGTGCCTTGAACGGTTGGAAACTGCCCAGCGCCCAGTCCAGCTTCCATTCGTTTACTACCTTCTTAGCAACCTCCCAGTCAGCTTTTGTGGTACGAACATTTTGTTCCTCCTGACTGATGGTTTCGTCGCTACCTGCGTCGTCTAATATTTTGCAGTCTGGAAAGTGAGTCTCCATCATTATCTGGAGAGTTTCCCTGCCAGACTCCGTAAACTTACCATTATCTTTCCTCAGGGTGGTAAGCATATTAGTTTTTGTCATAGACATAGCCCTGACAAGTCTCATGCCTTCCGGCGCGCTTTCAATCGATTGGCAGTGTGATCGCCAAGATTTCCTTCGCGCTTTGCGCACCTCTAGGTTGTATTTAGTGAGAGCGTGCGAGTACTCTTTGAAGTTATTCGCACGTTTCGCCCTGTTAAATATCCTTCTAGTTTCCTGACGTAGTTTTACTAACTCTGGTGTCCACCAGGGTTCCTTCTTCCCTTTTGTCACCTTCTCTGGACAATTGGGCAACCATGCAGTCTTGATTGCACGGTCAATCCTGTCAGCCTCAAACTCTATGTCTATAATGGAGTTCAGCTTACCTTTGGAAGGTCCCAGATCGACTCTTATGTCCTTAATGTATTGTTCCCAGTTTGTGTTCCTGGGATTCCTCCTTCGTACACTGGGTCTTGTTGTGTTGTTCGTGTACCTAAAGCATACATACCTGTGATCCGATCCACTGATCTCATCAGATACGTGCCAGTCCGTTACATGTTTAACAGCCCCTTTCGTAGCCAATGTTATGTCGAGAACTTCCGACCGTCTTGCTTCAACAAAAGTTGGTGCATTACCTTTATTTAGTAAGTGTAAAGAAGAGCTTACCACATACTCGTAGAGCTTCTCTCCCTTCTTGTTGACATCCGAACTTCCCCAGACCACGTGGTGTGCATTTGCGTCGCCACCTACGATGAGATCCAGGTTGTTTCGGCTGCAGTACTGCACGAGATCTCTCACCAGCTTCTCTCTCTCATCTTCTCAGATCTTCCACAATAGCATAGGCTACGATAAATTTAGGCTTTATTTCATCTCCATCGGTTTATTCAATCAAAAATAATGAATATTTAAAGCCTGTGTTCTGCGCGTACGAAGTAGCGTGCTCCGCTAATTAATAATACAAACTTATTATCATTTTAGTTAGTGCTCAGCTGATTGACAACCATTTGACCGTCAAATGTGGTCCAAAAAGAAGAAGTACAGTCCCATTCAAAAATATGGAGAATGTAAAGGAAGTGAGAATGTATAGCTGCCCACCGCCACACGACTCATACGCAACCGAGTTGAGGACCCTCAATGTCAATACAAGTGCTATACAGAAACTTTTGATACACGAAATCACAGGTGACAGGCTTCTGAGGGCGAAGCACTTCCAAGAACTCAAAATAAAAGAACTGCGCATCAAAAATAGTTACAGACAATTCTTAATCCCGTCTAGCGACGCTTTCGAGTTGCTCACGGAATTAACAGACTTGCATCTAGAGAAGGCAGGACTTCCACTTCTTCCGAAAGCATCAAACGTAAAGAATATTACACTAGAAAATGGAAAAGTTTCTGGCGGCAAGCTCGGCGGTTGCAATGAACTTCGTGAACTCAATCTAATCGGCACTCACCCGAAAAATGTGTCATCGAATTGGCTCGCGAATTGCACGAAGATAAAAATTCTTAGGGTAAAATGGCTTGGGAAGCCCCTGTCACAAGAGTCACTAAATAATGTGTTGGAAGGCGCAACTAATTTACAGGAGCTAGATTTGACTGGTTGTAAACTGAGTACGCTACCTTGGGATTTGTTGACCCAAGCAAAACAATTGCGCCGATTGGTTTTGAAAGAAAATCTTCTGAATGACATAGTACTTAGAGACTTCAAGTTCAACTCTCTGAACTACGTGGACCTTAAGGACTGTAACATCAATTGCTTAAAGGTACCTATGTGCAACATGTTTCTATCCTTATTAACAAAACAATTATTGATTTAAACAATTTTTATTTATATTATCCTCTCACTTCTGGGCAAAGGCCTTTCCCGTACACTTCTAGCTGCTAACGGCTTTTACCGCTCAATTTCAATTTAAACTCTAAATATGCGAAAGGGGAACCTCGATTCAAATGCGTGTTTGATGAAGTTGTAGTTGCAGCAGGTTTCTGACTACCACAAAAGGAAATACGGTAGTGATTCTACGTAGTACCAGAATTACTAACCTATCTATCCACCTTATTTTCCCATCGATTTCATTAATATATTTGCCCATATATTATAATTATATATAATTGATGTACAGGGTTTGCCGGTCTCAAATGCATCTCAGCTAGAAATCGACTTAAGTAAAAACAATCTGAACGATGTGCAGCTGAAGCCTGAAGACTATGACATGCTAGAGAACAATAACGTAAGATAAAATGTCAATTTTAGCGATATTTTATAGCTTTTCAAAATTTTTGGTAATAAAACACCGAAGTCAAGTATCACGTATCAAGTATTTTAAATTGAATTTCTGTATTCTATTGTTGTGGCCCCACCCACACTGAACCTATTTGAACCACAAGGCTTACCTTTTTAATCTTTGATATTTGTTTTAACAGGTGACTGTTATAGTGTCTGCAGCAACTACACATCTGAACTGTTACGACTGCGAGCACGGCTTGTTGTGGCGTGCCGTACGTGAGAAGCGACTGATTATAGATGTGCGATGCAATGAAGGTGTGACTGTGAAGCTTGGCGATGCAGACCCCAGAGCAATAGATCACGCTGAATGCGAAACGTACAATTGCACCGAAGTACCAAAATGTCAATGTAAACGAGCATTGAACTCTAGTGCAAGGTGGGCAAATTGCGAAAATATGAACTTGATAAAAATGCCCCAAGAACCAGAGCTACGGAAACTTTACGCAGCTGGAAACAAGATATCCAACATATACGCCAAAGATCTCCCTGATTCACTACAGGTTGGAATTTCACATGATTGTCAGTTAATGTATAGTTTTTCGTAGCTCGTGTTATCCATGCAAATTCTCCACTAAACTCTTCCACATCGTTATTTATATAGCTAGATCTTGTGATCCTTTGCAGTAAGCATCCAACTCGTTTCACCATCTTTTTCTGGAGCTGCCCTGACTTCTATGCATGGCCTGAGGCACCTATTGCGTGGCGATTAATGTCCACCGCTCAGTGTGTATTCGATATACATCACTGTAGTTCTGTGGTCTTCTCGCCAGTTACCAACTCAACTGTGAATAGAGTGATCTGAACTGATTACTTTATTATTTTTTTGATTCCAGTTCATAGATCTAACAAACAATAGCATATCAATGGTAAATGCAGCAGTAGTGAAAAAGCTATTCAGTGTTCCTGAGAGGCATGTGCGTTTGACTGGCAATCCGATAGCTTGCATTTGCGATAGCAAAGCACTTCTCGATGCTCTACAAACAAATCATAATCGGGTACGTAGTTGTGATTAAGTATTAGGTACCTAAATTATTGTCAGGATAGGTACAAGATGTAACAAAACACCGTAGTGATATTTTAAGAGTTGGTTTCGACCATCAAACCGAACAACTTTCAAAAATATGTATTGATTATTAACATGTTACAGTTTTAAATTCGAGGGCACTTCATCAAACACAGTGATCGAGTTATGAATGGTTTTATTAAATTTCTTATTTGTGTACTATTCTTTGAGACTCTGTTTGCATGTTTAGAGTATATAATGCATTTAGAGTATATAATATCTATTCTGTGCATATTCTGTGCTACAGTGAGTCTTATTTTTAAATAATAACGAGATGAGAAAGGCACAATGTTTAACATGAAAAGTTTAATATAATTTTTTTTTGACACAGATTGATTACAGTTTGAAATTCCAGGTCGATGACTACATGAGCATAACATGCGGCAGCGGTGATCACGTCGGTGAACCGATAAGCAAATTAGATCCAGCGGATCTATGTTCAGATTCGGTTCATTTAGGTATAAGTCTTGGAGTCGTGACTATGATATGCTTGTCTTTATTTGTACTTTACTATCGATACAAACTCGCTATCAAAGTATTCCTCTACACAAGAGGCTGGTGCCTGTGCTGCGTGCGCGAAGAAGAATTAGACGCAGATCGCCCATACGATGCGTTTGTATCATTCTCCCACGAAGACGCGAATATAGTAGTGGAGGAGTTAGTTCCAAAATTAGAAAGTCCTCCTTGTTCGTATAAACTGTGTGTGCATTACCGAGATTGGATGCCAGGTGTGTTGATATCAGAGCAGATAAAATCTTCAGTGGCGCGATCAAGACGTACCATCATTGTTCTATCAAGGAACTATATGAAGTCTATTTGGGGGTTAATGGAGTTCAGAGAAGCGCATATTAATACTCTGCGTGACGGACGCGTCAGGGTTATTGTCATCGTTATAGATGACGTTCTTGAGAATGAGAATCTTGATCCAGAGTTGCGAGCATATTTGAAGGCGAATACATACGTTAAGTGGGGTGATCCCTGGTTCTGGGATAAGCTGAAGTATGCCTTGCCACATAGAACTACTGAAAGAATTGTATAACTATGTTAAGTGAATAAAGCTAGTCTAGCGCTATTTATTATACAATTTTATAAGCGACTGAATTGCTTGCTTGCTTATCGTGTCGACTTCAACATAACAAAGACTGAATTAATAGCATAGCATAGCATAGCATAGCATATGCTCACGACTATATTCCCCGAGGGGGTAGTCAGAAATATTCTAAAAGGCCGTGGTGGTCCAGTGGCGAGTAACCTTGCCTGCCGTGCAGGAGGCGATGGTTCGATCCCCGTCCAGGCCGACTCGTACCAATGAGTTTTTCGGAATTTATGTACGATTTGTAACACCACTGGCTTTTCGGTGAAGGAAAACATCGTGAGGAAACCTGCATGCTTCAATTTCGAGGCATGTATCGTACCTACTGTCCATTACAAGTGGCGACGGGCTCACTCCCCGTCACACTGGACGGAGTTTCGGTACTACTAGTGAAACGTGGATGTTCTGAATTAATAAATTATGTTAATTAAAGTTTAATGATTTTATTTGAATATCTATAATAATAAATGTATTTTACTTAAAGCTGTTAACATATCATGGACACTAGTCCTATTTATATGACTATCAATAGTTAAGTGAACTTTTTATATTGTAGCGTAAGTTTAAAGCGTCTAACAAAACACCCTAGCAATATTTAAAAGGTTGGTTTAGTTTAGACCATCTAACTGAACAAGTTTCACTAATGAGCCAACATTGAGAAAGACTAAAAAAAATAGTTTGTTTCACACTAAACTGCATTATTAACCGACTTCATTAACCGACTTCAAAAAAAGGAGTAGGTTCTCAGTTCGACCGTATATTTTTTTTTTTTTTTTTTAATGTGTGTTCGCGGATAACTTCGTCGTTTATGAACCGATTTTGATAATTCTTTTTTTGTTGGAAAGGAGATATTCCAAGGGTGGTCCCATGATAAGGAAACCAGGATCTGATGATGGATCCCAGAGAAATCGAGGGGAACCTTCGAAAATCGTATTGCCGACTAGTGCGTTTGTTAATTTGAAGCACTACTGTTAAATCGAACTAATGAATTCACCACTGAAAATTGTGAAATAAACAAAATTTTAACAAAAAATTAAAACCGCCTTCAAAAAACTAAAAAGTTAAAAAATAATATTGCAGCCGATGACTTTTTCGTTCGCATCATAAGAACATTAATTTGTTTTATAGAAGTCGGTGTCAAGCCAAGCCAAAAAACGAATGCAAGCCCTGTCGCTAATCGGCTTGACAGCGACTTCGATAAAACAAATTAATGTTCTTATGATGCGAACGAAAAAGTCATCGCCTGCAATATTATTTTTTAACTTTTTAGTTTTTTGAAGGCGGTTTTAATTTTTTGTTATGCCTACATGGTAACATGATAAATTTTATTGAACGTTATGACTAACATAATTTGGGAAAGATACAAATTTTTCCCGTCTTATCAGCCTCATAATACCGTCAGAAAAATCCCAAAAGGTTATCTATTGTATTTACGTACAATGTTTTTTTCTAGTTCAAAGAGCAAACAACGATTCTTGTCGAACGACAAAATTTATTGCAAGTTATTTTCATTTATCCTGTAGAACCCCACTGTAGGACAAAATTGTCTTCTCTAACCAAAGGGTACAATGAGTCAAGACTCATTAAATATGTGGTGTTGCACCTGACCAGCACTGGTAGCATGCCAACCCGCGATAGCCGTGATTCGGCTTTTTCACGTCTTTTATCTCGTTCGTTCGCGCGCAAAAGAACGAGATAAAAGACGTGAAAAAGCCGAATCACGGCTATCGCGGGTTGGCATGCTACCAGTGCTGGTGGTCAGATAGGTGGTTGTTAACGTTCACAAAGCATGGCAGGTGATAATCCCTTTGAATACGCAGAGAACTGTTTTACTCTCCATGTTAATCTGATACATGAGGCATGTTGCAAATTGTTTAATTAATTATTATGTTGTAATCATTTTGCAGCTGTTTTTAACCGACTTCAAAAAAGGAGGAGGTTACTCAATTCGACCGTATATATATATATATATATATATATATATTTATGTGTGTTCGCGGATAACTTCGTCGTTTATGAACCGATTTTGATGATAATTTTTTTGTTGGAAAGGAGATATCCCGACGGTGGTATCATGATAAGGAAACGAGGATCTGATGATGGATCCCGGAGCTACACAATAGAACTCCTCAAAAGTTGACGGCAAATCATCGGCGATTGAAAAATTCGCTTCATATCGATGTACCCTTTGCGTGTATAACTAGTATCTTAGTCGAACTAAAGAATTCACCACTGAAAATTGTGAAATAAGCAAAATTTTAACAAAAAATTAAAACCGCCTTCAAAAAAACTAAAAATTAAAAAAAAATATTGCAGCCGATTACTTTTTCGGTCGCATCATAAGAACATTAAATTGTTTTATCGAAGTCGGTGTCGAGCCAAGCCAAAAAACTAATGCAAGCCCTGTTCCGCATCGTACCGGCTTGACAGCGACTTCGATGAAACAATTTAATGTTCTTATGATGCGACCGAAAAAGTCATCGGCTGCAATATTATTTTTTAACTTTTTAGTTTTTGTAATTTGTCATTTTGTTTCCGGAGAAACCGGTTTTGCCTCGGGTTGCACATATTATTAGAGTTCGGTTTTATAACTTCTCAAACTATCTCAACTCATCTTACGAGAGAAGGCTTTTGTTCTGCAGTTGGATCCTACAGGAAATAATGATTGTCAGAATGTAAGTGTTAAATAATTTATTAATTATATTATATTTTTATGAATGTCGTCAATACTTTAAGACGAAGTTGGCCGGCACGAAGACGCAAATATAGTAGCAAAGGAGTTAGTTCCAAAATTAGAAGATCCTCCTCGTTCGTATAAACTGTGTGATAAGTCGTATACACTTTTGTTCTACGTCGTAGTACTAAAGTGTATATTATAACTTATTGCGGCCGACTGTACATTACCGAGATTGGATGCCAGGTGCGTTGATATCAGAGCAGAAAAAGACTTCAGTGGCGCGATCAAGACGTATCATCTGACCATCAAGATGTACTATCAAGGAACTGTATGAAGTCTATTTGGGGGTTAATGGAGTTCAGAGAAGCGCATATTAATACTCTGCGTGAAGGACGTGTCAGGGTTATTGTCATCTTTATAGATGACGTTCTTGAAGATGAGAATCTTGATCCAGAGTTGCGGGCATATCGTCCCCTTAGAGGGAACTCACTAACTACAAAAACATAGTTTTGAGATATTGAGGTTTAATGTTTAAAACGCCATAAAAACATTATACTTAAAGGTAATACATTTTTTGTTAGCAGTTATTCATCTTTTCAACAATCCTCATTTAGTGAATAAACGTGTTGATGTCCAATCATCACACAAGAAAAAAGAATAGTGATAGTAAGTTAGTTTTCTATCTTTTTGATTCCGACAAAATATGCAATTAGTGACTTTTGTCATACAGTTGAATTTGAATATTGAAGTTTTCCCACTTTTAGTGAACTCTGGTAAGCCTAACATGATTTTTCAATATAACTAACCATTCAAAACCTCTACGGGATAGACGCGTTAAGCAAAAGATCAATTTATAGCTGGTTCTCAGTTCTATGGAAAAATCACTAATTACACTTAGTGATAATTTTATTTTTGACAAAGTCACTAAGGGCCATTAGTGAATGGGTAAAAGTCACTAACCGCCACTAGTTATTATTAGATGGAAATAAGGCTCGAGTTAGTTATTTCTACTGTTTGAATTCAGAACAAAAGCTGTACTTGGTGACTTTTCCACCATCGTATCTCGGAAAGTATGACAGATATTTAAATGTGAGTGAGAAAGAAATATAGAGTAGGTAATTAATTCTGAGTACGGGGGTGTTAATAACTCATTTTGGCAAAAATGTCAGTAAGTGACTTTTCCCTCTAAGGGGACGATATTTGCAGGCGAATAAATACAAACGTTAAGTGGGCTGATTCCTGGTTTTGGGATAATTTGCAGTATGCCTTGCCACATAAAACTAGATAAAGAATAATTTTACGATGTGGTTGATTAAATTAGGTTAGTGAAAGCTTCATGATTTTTATTTAAATACCTTGTATTTTAACTATAGCATATGCTCACGACTATATTCCCCGAGGGGGAAGACAGAGATATTCTGAAACCTCAGAACATCCACGTTTCACTAGTACCGTAACTCTATCCAATGTGACGGGGAGTGAGCCCGTCGCAACTTGTAATGGACGGGCACAATACATGCCTCGAAATTGAAGCATGCAGGTTTCCTTGCGATGTTTTCCTTCACCGAAAAGCCAGTGGTGTTAAATCGTACGTCAATTCCGAAAAACTCATTTCTACGAGTCGGCCTGGACAGGGATCGAACCACCGTCTCCTGCACGGCAGGCAAGGTTACTCGCCACTGGACCACCACGGCTTTTAACGATAAGTAGTTAATATTTCAACTCTTTTTACAGTTGAGTGGCGCCCTCATCACAAACATAAAGATCTCTCAATACAGAGTGCCTTAAAGTTTCTAAAGGTGCGAAGAGATTTATTATCGTGTCATAAAGACTCAAATTGCAAGCAATGCATTTTAGGACGCGGGGTGAGCACGGGACGGGTGCGGGGCGGGTACAGGGCGAGTGCGGGTCATCTGAACGCGCCCTTAGTGTGGGTTAGAGCTCAGAATAAATACGAGTACTACCCGTGTTAGAGTGAAAATGAGACATAGTATTTTCTTTGACATAGTCTTGCAAACGCAGATCCGCGGTCATACAATATACTCAAGCCTGTGTCCCATTGGAATAGGCAGAGGCAATTGATTGCCATCCGCTATGATCCTGACACACATCTTTTGCCTCCGCGGAAGAATTTAAAAAACTTTATTTTTATTTATTTTATGTATTGATTTCTTTTTTGGAGAACTAACAGCTAAATAAAAAAATATTTATACAAAGACAATTGATGGTTAGATGCTGACAACAAGTTCCCGTATACAGTTATAGAGAAAATGAAAAAAAAAATATGAAGATAAAATGTACCACAATATAGTTAGTAACAAAAATCCTGTGTAATAAATAGTACCTATTACCTAACAACAAAAACAAATTAAATAAATAATTAACATTTGGAGACAACGATTTATTCCCGTCTTATCTGTTTTTTTTTTTTCTAGCAAAGATCACAGAAGGTTATCGTATCATGTAATTACGTAAAATATTTTTGGCTAATTTCAGATTGGCACACACAAAAATTACGAATTATTTTATTAGCAAGTAACGTTGTCAATTAAGCTCCGGGTCCCAACTTCTCAGTCCCGATTCTGCAGAGGTAGGTACAGTCAGCAGCAAATAGTCATTATATCTATAAATTAATGATTTCATTTTTAATTTTAATAATTACCTACTTTGGTTTAATACTATTTTCATTTTTTGATTGGAGGAAAATGCAAGTTAAGGTAATTGATGCTTATTGAAATTTGGGTGCCTACTGTATACTTGAATGTATTTGTTTTGTTTCTATGTTTAAGGAATTAATTAGGATTTTAAATTATTTATATACTTGAATATATTTGTTTTGTTTCTATGTTTAAGGAATTAATTAGGATTTTAATTTATGTAACAAACTCACTCCGCCCTGTTTTAAAGATAGTGATGCTGTGTACCTACATGTGTAATTGGATTACAATCTAGTTCTACATATCTTATTGCAATGTAAATGGTTTCATCATGACTGTAATCTGTACGTGTAGGTACATGACTGTAACCTATACAACAAAATAAAAAATAAACGCTTTAGTACTACGACGTAGAACAAAAGTTTATACAACTTATTGCTGCTGACTGTACATACTGCCTATCTGAGCCGTGATACTTGAGAACATAATTTGAATATACAGGGTTACTTCGGTGACAGTCTTAGACTAATTATATCGGGACGCGTAACCACGTGTCATTCTACTAACAAACTTTCTGCCACTTTTTGCGGGGGGCGAGGTAACATGTTATCCGCAACTTTGGATTTTATTCCCTATGACTTTAGATTCTAATTTTGAATGTTCAAAATCATGAAAAGTAGTCTCGTGTAAACCCCAAACGTTCTAAGATCAAAATTATTGTTTCGCTATTATAGGCTGTCTCGTTTAGTGATAAGGTATAAAATTGGGTGTAAATGCGCTAGATTAATTGATCTAATACCGTGGCAGAGGGGAAATGCTACCGCAAGGCCGGTCCGGATATAATTAGTCTAAGGTGACAGTGCGCATTTTTCTTCCATGCAATCAGTATCGTTAATAGAACACATTAAAGTTGGCATACTACAGTAATAGAACCAGTAGAGATGTCGATTTAAATAAAGTCGTCAAATAAAGAAGTTAGTAGGACTGAGTAGTTCTATACCGACATGTGGTATCGTTGCATTCAGTAGAGTTTCCTGAGTAGGAAAAATTACGGTGTCACTTTCTCAATTGGTGGAGTAGGGAGTTATGACGTCATCAATATTTTGTATGAGATTAAAAAGTTTTTTTTCTGATACCTATCGTGTGGGCTATCAAATGAAAGAGCTTCATGAGCCGGTTCTAAAAATATACTACACCTTTAACTTTCAGCTACTTGTTTAAAAAAAAAAATTGTTTCATCCCATAGGTACAAAAAATTGATGACGTCATAACTTCCAACTCCACCAATTGAGAAAGCGACACCGTCATTTTTCCTACTCAGGAAACTCTACTGAATTCAACGTTACCACATGTCGGTATAGAACTACTCAGTCCTATGGGAATATTCATTTAATTAATTAGCATCTCTAAGAAACTGTAAAATACGAAATTGGGTACATTTTGTTAGCGTGATCGCCACATAATCATCATCCTTTATACACTGCAGGGCACATTTATGCTATTTCGCTCGCTCGAGAATTTCGCCCGCGCCTCCAGGCGACGTCGCCTGGTGGCGGGGGCGCGATTTTCCTTTACGTCAAAAAACGACGCTATGGGTAGTAACTATTAAATAATCTGTGGCTATGGTACGTAATGTAAGGTACGTAATACTACCTTAGGGTGCGTGCGAATGCGCAGCTCGCGTGCCGTTCGCGTCATTAGTAACCAGCTGTACTATGAATTGTCATTGTCAAATTGTCATTGTCGCGTTTATTAAACAGGGCCCAGGCCGTACTTACTTACACTTTGGATCGTAAGCGATGCGCTTACTTGATTTCTGCCACTCGCTCCAGACGGAAACATCGCATACAGGCACATCGTATAGGTACCTACATACGTCGCGCGCTGTACGAAGTAATAACAAAGCTGTAGCATAACACTAGGTATGTGCTGAAGGAATGGGCCGTGAACCAAAGCCGTAAGCTTTGGTCGGATACACCAGGACTGAGGCACGCAAAAGAACTTGTGACCGGCTTCTCAAACAGACTTACCTCAGATGCCATCAATTCAAACCGCAACGACTTAAGGCTCTTAGTGCGAGCCTTAACAGAACACTGCAAGTTAAACAAACATCTACACAGAATGGGGCTTGTAGATTCACCCACCTGCAGATTCTGCTGTGAATCAGAGGAAACGCCAATACACCTCCTCTGCAAATGCGAAGTGCTCATTCACAGCAGGAGTCGCCATCTAGGTGGATACGTAATAACACCTACTGACATTAGGGACCTCCCCTCCAAAAGCAATGAAGTCCGTGGGCCTAGGAAATGACCTTTAGGCGTAGAACGAAAAATTCTTCGTCTATGCCTTTAGGTCTAGGGTGACAGCTACATAGATCTATTCAGGTCGCAGTAGCTATTGGTCATTGACCAAGCTTTTACACCCAAAAGAATAATAACACTAGGTACATTTTTTGATCTACCGTCCGTGAGAATTTATCGTTTTCTAAGGAAGTGATCCATTTATTACGAAGTTAATAGTAATCTGTGGCACTACCCCAGATTTTACAAAATAGGTACTGGGTCGTGATAATTAGGAATTATTGATAATGGTACAGATGACCACGAGTAGCTGGTGGTAGAAGACGTTTGTACTTGCTAAATTATATGATATTGATAAGGACGGCCTCTAAAAGTTTATTTAGTGAAAATGTTATCAGTAGCTGTACTGACCAGTTTGTTCGCGATTGTCTCTGCAAAATCAAATTTCTACCAACAACATGGAGGTGCAAATGGTACGTTAATATTTATAAAAAAAAAGTACTTTCACAATTTAATGGTTTATTTTTTTATGCGAAAGTTAATGAAAGAGATTCATTAAGAGAGGAGGTGCGCTGCATACATACGAAGTTTGGTCCTATTTTCATTACTAACCAATTAAAGTAAATGATATTTTATTAATATGATCTGAAAACTTATCTCTGTACATGGGCGTACCCACAGTGGGGCAAGGTGGGGCATTTGCCCCACCCTGACTCGAAGCTAATAATACAGGGTGTAAGTGACAGCCTAGCAAAATACTGAAACGGTGAACTCAGACCATCAAACTGAACAACTTTCACTATAGAGCCTACTCAGGAAACGCGATAAAAAATCAGCTGCACCATACAAAACTGCTGCACCTACCCTTTCTCTTCCTTTCAGATTTTTTTTCGTGATTTCGAAGTTGGCTCCATAGTGAAAGTTGTTCAGTTTGATGGTCTGAAGCACCCCCTTAAGTATTACTAGGGTGTTTTGTTACACCCTGTAATCTGTATAGGCTGGAATAGAATTACCTACTTTGCCATCGATTCCATAAAAGAGGACTTTAACATTTTTATGGAAATCTTTGAGCCATTGTAACTTTGAAACTGATATGATAGAGGGAATTTATGTTCTTAAATACAAAAACGTAAATTTTTTAATAAAGCAAAAATTATTGCATTTTCAGATATTATGAGAAATAAAGGCATGAACATTGTAAATCTGTAGGTCAATTGATATAGTGAATAATAAGACTTGTTATACAAAAATTACAGATCAATCGACTCTACTGCTGATAGATGCAGCAGAAGTGGACAAATTTTTCAGTGATCCTGGGAGGCGGGTGCGCTTGACTGGTAATCAGATCCCCTGCATATGCGATAATAAAGCACTGCTTGATTCTCTCCGAAAAAATCGAAATCAGGTACGTAACAAAGATGTGATTACAAAAGATAATGTAACTGATATTGTATGCAAAAAAATAAACTCCAAAGTTTCGCCATCTGTCCATCCGTCTGTCACAGGCATTTTTTTTAGAGACCATAAGACATAGGATGCTGAAATATGGCAAAGTTATACAGAATGAAATTAATATAATTAGCATCCTTTTAAACTTAGAGTCTACCCATCAAACTGAACAAATCAACTTATGGGAAAATTAAAAAAAATCTGCTATTTATAGAGTTGAGTCGAGTAAAAATTGCAGTTTAGTATGGAACTTTAGTATGGCTTGCTCCCATAGTAAAAGTTGTTCAGTTTGATGGGTAGACCCTTAGTTTAAAAATATGCCAATGATATCAATTTCACCCTGTAGATTACAGTTAAATAGCAAAATCAACTCAAAAAAGCTAAGTTTCTATATCGGGCAGCTTAGGGTGAAAAAAAACATTTTTTTTTTCTACAATTTCGTATGAGTATCAATTTGTCGCTAAGGACAAATCGTCAAATGGTCAAAAATTCATTTACAAAACGTTAAGTCGTTGTCAAAAGAATAAAGATTGACGTCATAACTTAAAATATCGTCATAAAATGTAGAAATAGGTAAGTGTAAAACCGGGAAAAAATACGATTATTGGCTTTCTTTAATTGCGGTTCGTTCTCTTTGCGGCGCTGGCGCAGACAAAAAAGCTTATGAGCCTAAAAATATAATTTCCATTTTCATGAAAACTTAAAAAAAAAAAGATGACTACCCAAACCCAGAATAACTGTAACCCAGAGTAAATGGGGTCTTGTATTAAAAAAACTAATAGCCATGTAAAAGAAGAATGGCAGATTTGGACCCAGCCTTTTTTACGAAAGCTAAAGCCATTCAGGACTGCGGTCATAATTATTATAAACAGAAAAAATTTAGGCATTTTTTTTAAAACTTCCACTTCTCCAGAAGTCAGGATTCAAAAGTAGAAATTACTAGTAAAATAGACAAATCATCCAAAAAGCAGTAGCAAAACGCAACCACGACAGCTATTTTCATCGAATATTATCACTGAGGTATTTCTTGGTCGTTACGGAACGTATTTGGCTTGGTTGAACTGTTAGGGTCAGCGCACACCCAGCGTAAAACTGTTCGAGCATGCGCGAGCAGGTTTCATTGATTCAATTGATAATGAACTCTATTTCCATTGAAATAAAGTTGAAAATAGCTTGCAAGTGATTAAATCCCTTCAGCGTCTGTTCGAGTATGCTCGCGTATGCTCCTCGCGGCGACGGGAGCAGTCGCGAGCATGCGCGCGGATGCTCGCGCATGCTCGAGCATGTTCGAGCATACGCCCGTGTCGATGCTTGCGATCCGTCGTAAGTGTTGCCGCCTCGGCCGGTTTCGGACTAAATCTAGCATATTTTCTTACTACTTTAGCCCGAAAAGGGCAATTTACTACAGATAATATTATATAATAATCGAACTCTTTTTGAAAATACAAAGAAAATCTGAAAGGTCGAAGCACATTTAGTAGGTTTTCAAATTGTTCATATTCCATTTTATAGTTCCTAGCCATAAAATAATTGTCCCTAGAACTTTAAACCGTAACACAGCACAGGGCGTAGTATTTCCCAAATATAAGTACATCTTTCTTGCCTCTTTTCATCTTATTGATGTGCTCTTCTTGCTCCTCTTCCTTTGCTAGTAACCCAATAATTACCAAATCCCAGTCTACCATACTTAAAAATTGTTGTTATCGCACGTCTTTACTATAAAATATTGTAAACACAACGCAAAATTCACTACGTCAACTGTAGCAACACGGGAGCATCCGCGAGACTGTTCGAACACGCGCGAGCATGCTCCGCCGCTGCCGCCGGCGGATTTTGCCGCTAGGTGTGCGCGACTGCAAAGAACATGCTCGAGCATGCGCGAGCAGTTCTACGCTGGGTGTGCGCTGACCCTTAGTGTGTGTGATTTCGTTTTCTTCTATTAACATAATATTGTACAGTTATCTTGAATTTTCAACAAATTAAACACAGTGAACGCGTAGAAGATTAAATGGAATTGTAGGGGACGTCTAAGTCTGGGTCTCAAAATACATACTGTCCGCCAAACTACTTTGAAAAAAAAAAGAATTATTTAAATTACATGCCGGAAACAGTTAATAAGCACGTATCGTGGATGGAATCGTATCATGGATTCAAGTCAAGATTCAATTGTTTAAAATTTCAGATCGATAACTACGAGAGCATCACATGCGTTGGCGGTGAACACGACGGCGAAACAATCAGCCGATTAGACCTAGCCGATCTGTGCGCAACTAACTTTCCTCTCATGTTAGTTATCACCATTGCAGTCCTAGCAGCAATATGCGTGTTTATAATTATAATTTTGCTATTCATAGTAGTGCGTGGGTGCTTGCGTAATACTGTCCGTGAACGCGCCAGAGTTATCGTTTTAGGTAACGCTCAAGAACAAAAGAATCTTAATTCAGAGTTGCGGGAATTCTTACAGGTAAATACATACGTTCAGTGGGATGATCCGAAGTTCTTTGATAAGCTCAAAGAACAACTCAAATAGTTATTTTAACCTTGGATAAGTTATATATCAAAATAGACAGTTGATGCTACGATAGCGTAGAAAAAATTTGCAACCAGTACTGGCCTAAAAAACCTATCTACAGGGTTACTTTTTATTCAGTGCACAAACTTTGCGAGCGTGATGGTTATCGAAATTAAGAATACCCGTGTTTTTTTGTTCAACCCGGTTTAGAACAAAAATAAAAAAATTACTGCATCTGAACTTATTGATTAAAATGTTTGGTTTGTACTGACCATACTGTCACTCGCTTCCTCGATCGGCGCGGTTGTTATCAACAGTACGATCAGCACAGCAATTTTTATTCAAGTTTACGGGATGGCAAAAATAAGAGATAAAATTTGCAAAAAAAAAATTTTTTTTTTCGGGGTCTATTAACGATACCTAATACGTTGTGAAAGTTTGTGCACTGAATAAAAAGTAACCCTGTATATAAACGCACATATACATAATTTGTATGACGCCTCACGCACACCAACCTAAGTAACGCTGTAGATTTTCCAAATAAATAAAATAAAAAAATAAAAATAAAGAAAGTTGGCCTCTTTTGTTGTTTTATATGGTACCTAGAACCATGAGGCTCATTCTAGAATGAGCTCAGAAAAAGTATGTCACACATACTTTTTCTAAGCTTTTAACTATGTTTTATTATACTCTACAGGATTTTAGGGTATACAGTAGCATTACTTTAATGGGTGATTGTACTCATGATACTGAATAACTTACGGTAAGAACAAAAAAAGTTTCAAACAAATCAAGTTTCCTATAGGTTTCTTAGAGAATGTTGTGTATGGGTACAATCACTCCTTAGGGCGCCTACGCACTGGCGACCATGGTAGGCGGCCAGGCCGCCGCGGCCGTGGTGGTCAGGCCAATAGTCGCTGGCCGCTAAGTGCGTAGGGGCTATAGCGATTGCCATATAAAGTCCAGAATTCACTGGCCGCCGCGGCCAGGTCGCGGCGACCATGGTCGCCAGTGCGTAGGCGGCCTTAAAGTAATGCATTTGTATACCGGATGTTAGGGTAAACTTTACCCTAACCGCAACCCTGTACCTACTATAATGCAGGTAGACTTGTAATTATTTAGCAATGTAGGCTAAGATGTTTTTATATGAATATAGGTAAAGTTAAATACTTCTTAAATAAATTATGTATATTCAAGTTTCATGAGTTTAATTAGAATATTGATCCTATGTTTAACTATCTAAACTATTATAAAACTGTAACAGAAGTGTGTCTGTACATTGAAGATATTTACAAAAAAAAGATTACTATTATGGTTTTTAGATGTCCCTGATTCCAAATCACAAATTTTTGGACTTTTTGTCTGTCTGTTTGTTTGTTTGTGTGTTTATTTGTTTAAACGAGCATCACGCAAAAACTACTGAACCGATTTTGATAAAACTTTTTTGTTTGATAGCTTATGATCCGACTTAAAATCTGGTATATAATTTATGCAGACGAAGTCGCGGGTAAATGCTTGTATGATCTTAAAACGAAAGTCTTCGATCAGTGTGAGTTGCCAGTGATGACATATTATGGAACAGAGACGTGGTCACTAACTCAAGGCCTCATACAAAGGCTGAAAGTCACGCAAAGGGCCATGGAGAGGGCTCTGCTCGGAGTTTGCCTGCGAGATCGAATCATAAATTAAGAGATCCGCAGAAGAACCAGAGTAGCACAGCCCAAAGAATTGCTAAACTAAAGTGACAGTGGGCGGGGCACATTGCTCGTAGAAACGATGGCCGAAAAGTTGTCGAGTGGCGACCGCGTACCGGAAAGCGCAGCGGGGGTAGGGTGTCCAAGGTGGACCGACGACCTGGTGAAGGCGGCGGGAACCCGTTGGATGAGGGCAGCGCTGGACCGGTCGTTATGGCGATCTTTGGGGGAGGCCTATGTCCAGCAGTGGAAGTCCTGAAAATGTGATGATGAATAGTATACAGGGTGAAATTGATATCATTAGCATCCTTTTAAACTAACAGTCTACCCATCAAACTGAACAACTTTCACTATGAGAGCAAACCGAACGGAGCAACAAAAAAATCAGCTGTTCCATACTAAACTGCAATGCCTACGCGACACAAATGTATGCAACAGCCGATTTTTTTTTTGCTCCGGTTTGTTTGCTCCCATAGTAAAAGTTGTTCAGTTTGATGGGTAGACTCTTAGTAAGAACGACGGTGGCGCGTTGTGGAGAGGTATGGACTGCCAATTATGGGGGTCCGGGTTCGAATCCGCACGGACAACATGCCATGTACCAATGAGTTTTTCTAACTTATGTACGTAAAACCGACTGCTCTCAATCGGTGAAGGAAAACATCGTGAGGAAACCTGCATACACTGAAGAAGAAATTCTGATGTGTATGTGAAGTCTACCAACCCGCATTGGGCACGCGTGGTGGACTAATGCCCATACACCCTCCTTGAGGGTAGGCCTGTGCCCTGCAGTGGGACGTTTATAGGCTGATGATGATGATGATGACTCTTAGTTTAAAAAGGATGCCAATGATATCAATTTCACCCTGTATATGAAGGTACTCTGATCCTGTAATGTAATGATGATAGTGTAATGGACCTCGAACAAATGTCATAGAGGACCCTGGTCAGATTTGGTTGGCGGTGAAAAAAATCCAAAATTGCGATATCAAAGATGGCTGCCATGGAAATTTCAAACGCCAAAGCAGGTTTTGAGGGTTCCCCGAACCGACTGAAAATTTGTATCTGGGGGTTTTCGGGGCTGCTGATTAAGAACATGAAATCATTTTGTTTTTATCTTCAACTTTTATGAGTGGCGCCATACAAATTTCGTAATTTTTGAAATGCTGTTACTTTCTCCCCCCCGTAGCCCTCAAAGGTTAAGTCGTATGACAAAAATTCATACTACTTATTTTGTAGGGAATTTGTCAGGTTTTGCAATGCCTACTCGACTCAAACGTTCCATACATCGTTTGATACTATTATTCATTATCACGTTGTATAGATCCGGGACAGCGTCTGACAGAGCGTCGGTGGCGCGTTGCGGAGAGGTATGGACTCCCAATTATGGGGGTCCGGGTTCAAATCCGCACGGACAACATGCCATGTACCAATGAGGTTTTCTAACTTATGTAAGTACGTAAAACCGACTGCTCTCAAACGGTGAAGGAAAACATCGTGAGGAAACCTGCATACACTGAAGAAGAAATTCTGATGTGTATGTGAAGTCTACCAACCCGCATTGGGCATACGTGGTGGACTAATGCCCATACACCCTCCTTGAGGGTAGGCCCGTGCCCTGCTGTGGGACGTTTATAGGCTGATGATGATGATAGATCCGGGAAAGAAATAAACATACAAGAGTACTAAATGCAATCTGTAAGGAATACCTACCCTGTGGGTAATTTTACTAAGTATCGATAATGACATATTTTTTCGTTTAATCACCGGTTTCTTCGCGAAATTATATGTTCTGTTATAATATCACAGAAGGTTATCGCATTTACGTATTATGTTTTTGTTAGTAGATTAAAAGTTTGGGAGGAAACCACGATTCTAGTACTGATTTAATACATTAGACATAATTAATTTATTGATAAAAGAAGGTTAAACAAGGCGTAGGTACTTACAATCTTTATTATGCAATGGTTTGCCATATTATTTGATAGGTACAAACAACATCAGAGATACATTGGCCTCGATTCGGAGTGTACCACGACTAAACTAAACTAAATGTATTCCTGTCACTTTCTAAAATAAGATTAAGAAAAGAGACAGAAAACCAACAGCTGACTTTAGTGCTGTCAAAGTGACGTTAAATGCGCAAAATAAGATGCCATCATAATGTACGCCATCTTATTTAAGTCGTTTTTGGGCGTTTAACGTCACTTTGACAGCACTAAAGTCAGCTGTTGGTTTTCTGTCTCTTTTCTTAATCTTATTTTAGAAAGTGACAGGAATACATTTAGTTTAGTTTAGTCGTGGTACACTCCGAATCGAGGCCATTATTATAAGATGTCATTAAAGTAATAGTACAGTAGCCCCGAGACAATTTAATTACCAAAATGGTTACCGACCTTCGTTTTGAAATTTTTGTGAGATGACTAATAGGTAAGTATAGAAACCTAAGTCTTAAAGATCACAACCTGATGCAACAAAAATAAAAAAAATGTTTAAAAAATTTCAATAAAAAATTAAAACCGCCTTCAAAAAAACTAAAAAGTTAAAAAATAATATTGCAGCCGATGACTTATTCGTTCGCATCATTTGTTTTATTGAAGTCGCTGTCAAGCTGGTACGATTCGCGACAGGAGGGCTTGAATTTTTTGGCTTGGCTTGACACCGACTTCTATAAAACAAATTAATGTTCTTATGGTACGAACGAATAAGTCATCGGCTGCAATATCATTTCTTAAATTTTTAGTTTTTTTGAAGGCGGTTTTAATTTTGAATTAAAATTTTGTTTATTTCACAATTTTCAGTGGTGAATTCATTAGTTCGATTTAATAGTAGTGCTTTATATTAACAAACGCACTATTCGGCACTACGATTTTCGAAGGTTCCCCTCGATTTCTCTAGGATGCCATCATCAAATCCTGATTTCCTTATCATGGTACACCCCTCGAGATATCTCCTTTCCAACAAAAAAAGAATCATCAAAATCGGTTCATAAATGACGAAGTTATCCGCGAACACACATAAAAAATATATATATATATGTACGGTCGAACTGAGAAACCTCCTCCTTTTTTTGAAGTCGGTTAAAAAATCGAGTTTACCGCTTTATTTCTCTACTATATGTTCTTCACCGTAGTTCAATACCCATACGCTACCCATACGTAATAGCTTATATGACTATGGAACTCAAATGTATGAAACAATATCTTGTGCGCTTTTTCCGGTTTGCTCCCATAGTAAAAATTGTTCAGAAGTGCTAATTTTGAAAAGAGAAATTCAAAATCGCATTCGAATGATGCATAATCTCCATAGTAATTTTGTCATTTTCTACTGCTGATTTTATAACATGTGATTTTCAAAAATCGCACCCTGTTCGATGGTCTTACCCCCCTTAAAAAATTGTTTAAGAAATAATGGAGTGTAGGGACATCTCCTTCAATTACAGGAAAGCAAACAAAACCGTAACTTAACAGTTCAAATTGTATTACCCGTTCTTGCCCCCAGGAGTCTAAGTTCAAACAAAGAAAGGTCACTTCACGACTTGTGGACCAATGAGAACCCTAAGGGCCGGTTGGTCTTTAGTATTATGTCAAGCGAATTTAAATGTTAAAATGTTTTATGTTAATGTTTATGTTATGTTGTTGTGCATTTAATGTTTCGGTTACATATTTCCAGCACTGGTAGTATGCACACCCGCGATAGCCGTGATACGGCTCTATCACGTCATTTATCTCGTTCTTTTGCGCCCGAAAGAACGAGATAAAAGACGTGATAAAGCCGTATCACGGCTATCGCGGGTGTGCATGCTACCAGTGCAGGACGTTAAAACGTGATAAGAATTATTAACAGTTTGACTGTGTTGGTTCCTTGTTTGACTGCGGAACCATAAAAGACAGCTATTTCCATGGGACCAACATCGAAATCGCGAATAAAAAAAACTGTGTGATCATCCCCTTAAAAAAGTGTCCGCATATTAAAAAAAGGACCCTGTATACATTTTATTTTCAAACTCTTGTCCAGTGTCACACAATTTCCGTTTTTGAAATGGTTTTTAGGGTTCCGAAGTCAACAAGGAACCTTTATAGTTTCGCTATGTCAACCGTCCGTCTGTCCGTCCCTCCGTCCGTCTGTCCGCGGCTCAGCTCAGAGACGCAAGCTGTAATTTGGCATGGGTATACATATTAATCACGCCGACAAAGTCGTTAAATAAAATCTTCAAAAATATTTTTTTAACAGCACATGAAGTGGGGATGAATTTTTTTTTCTCGCTTATCCCATGTTGTGGGATCGTTGGATTGGTCGTTTAAAAATATTGTGGGTGTGGGAATACCATTTTTTGATTTAGGGATCCGTTAGCGAAATATTTGGCTTTAAAGCGAAAAATGTTGTTAGAGTCGGTGTCCCGAAATGTGA
The DNA here is from genome assembly GCA_922987775.1 of Agonopterix subpropinquella. Classification (NCBI taxonomy): domain Eukaryota; kingdom Metazoa; phylum Arthropoda; class Insecta; order Lepidoptera; family Depressariidae; genus Agonopterix; species Agonopterix subpropinquella. The sequence goes on along the minus strand of OV277709.1, from coordinate 14,395,427 downwards.
GTAAACACTTGTCGAATGTTTTACCCAGAATTTAGTATCTGTCGTAACAGTCGAGAAACTTTTTATTTCTCCTTCGTCACGTACAATTAAAGGTCTGTTGTATAAAAGCAAAGTTTCTTAATGAAACGGTTGGATCAGGCTATCCCCACTGTAACTTTCAAGGTAGAAAAACTGCGCATTCCGTCTAAGGTACTGTTCATATTGGTACGTGGGAGCATTCAGTTAAAAAAGAAAACTGTAGTAGGTAACTGGACATTTTTAATTATGTAAGTATTTAAAATTATCGTATAAGCTCCTTTGATAAAAAGTTATGATAGCAAAAACTAAAAGAAAATAAAGCATGCTATTTTTAATATAGCCCTTAAGTATTTGAAATTCGCAATGCCTGCCACAGAGTAATGACATATGCTAATAATTATGCTCTCCTAGGAAGGGTCCTAGAATATTCTGCAGTTTACAATTCGTCGTTACAATATTTATATCATTCGTCATTGTCCCAGTGCTGGGCAAAGAAGGTATAGTTTGTCCAACATAGGATGGTGATTTTGACAGATCGTTTTAGAGCGATTATTTTACTTTCTGAAAATGTTTGAGCCGTAAACCGTTAATTTTATGTAAAATGCTAATTAATCTTGTATATATTTTTAGTGTATTATATATAAGTAAGAGCGTCGGTGGCGCGTTGCGTTGCACTCCCAATTATGGGGGTCCGGGTTTGAATCCGCACGAAAAACATGCCATGTACCAATGAGTTTCTCTAACTTATGTACGTAATACCAACCGCTCTCAAACGGTGAAGGAAAACATCGTGATGAAACCTGCATACACTGAAGAAGAAATTCTGATATGTATGTGAAGTCTACCAAACCGCATTGGGCATGCGTGGTGGACTAATGCCCATACACCCTCCTTTAGGGTAGGCCTGTGCCCTGCAGTGGGACTTTTATGATGATGATAATGATGATAATTATAAAGCTTTGACAGCTAAACAGCTTTAAAAAGTAAAATGAAATCTTGAAAACCGCCTGTCAAAATCACCAAGCTATCTTGGACGCACTATAGGGTCCATTTTCCCCTTTACAACAGAATTGTCAAATTTGCAATCGCAATCATTACAATTTTAGATTAATATTCGCGAATCAAAGAGAACGGATATTGTCCGTTAATTGAACTTAAATTGTTGATAACAAACATTCAAATGTTTTGACCATGGTACAATAATATACTGCGCCTGGTATCCTCTTCCGATCACGTGACTGACACAAGCCTAAGTCATCATACCATTTTACCTTGTTTAGCGGCCATTTTTTTGTGACGTAGGGTTGTGTCACTCTGGGAATAGAAGACCTTGTTTTTTTAGACTATGGTTTTGACCTATTCGGCGTGATGACGATAACGATACTGTCAGGGTCAACTCACATTGGGGAAACTGAGGCGCGAAAAAAAAAATCTAAGGTACTGAAATAAGATAAACGCAAAGATGATAGTTTCAACTAACAGAATACCTATACCTATATAATATAGGTATAATGGCAGCTGGCTAGTATAGCTGGACAAGAATTTGATGATAAATAGGAAAATCAAATTTTAGAGTAATCAAAACACTAGGTTACTTAGATTAAGGCCCTTTACACAATGCATCGCTACAATCATGCGTTTGAATCGATACAAACGCTTATTAATTGCTTGTGAAGCGATTAAGTCACGCGATGGACAAACATACGTTTTTATCGGTGCAAAAAGGCTCAATCTGTACAGTCTGTACTATTGACAAGACAGATGACATTCTGACACTACCATGTGAAAATCTATATTTTTAATTTTTTTTATTTCATGAGATTCTGGACGACGTATAAAGTGAGTGCTTGACCGCTAGGATACCCTTTCAGTCTGACATTACGTTGCTGTGGGCCTAGCATGCCACCCCCGAGAAAACGTCAAAAATCGAAACATGCCTGTCTTTATTACTTTTCGAATGCGAAAACGAGGGCACATGATGTTTTCTCGTTTTGTCGTGCGTGGCATGTCCCTACTCTATGACAATACAATTCAGCCATGTTGCATCGTTGCATTCTTTCTTCTCCGTGTGGACTCACCCTTGCTGGTCCGCTCGCAACATCCAGAGTTTATTATTGTAGCTACGAGGTTTACCTTTTGCTGTTTTATAGAAAATAATACAAAAATAACGAAATGTCGTTAGTGTTCTGTACAAAAATTTGCAAAACGGAATACATTTCTTTATCATTAATGAAAATGTTGATGAATCACTTTCACTTCGATGGGACAGGACTGACAGGCAATGATATAACATATAATAAAAATAATAATAATAATAATCCTTAATATGCTGACAGTATTTAAAGGGGACCAGACCATCAACAACTTTCTCAATGGGACCAACATCGAAATCGCGCAAAAAAAATCAGCTGTCTAATACATTTGGCTCGATTAGGTTTGCAGTTTTGTATGGAACGGCTGATTTTTTTTTACGATCTCGTTGTTGGTGCCGCAGAGAAAGTTGTTCAGTTTGACGGTCTGATCATCCTCTTAAAAAAGTGTCAGCATATTAGGAAGGACCCTATACGTTACCATAGTGTAGGACCAAAGAATTGGTAAACACATTGCTCGCAGAACCGATGGCCGATGTGGTTAAAGAGTTCTCGAGTGGTGTGGAAATCCGGAAGGAACTGCGTGGGTAGGTCCCCCGCAAGCTGGATTGACGATCTGGTGAAGGCGACGGGAACTCGTTGTATGAGGGCAGCGCAGGACCGGCTGTTTTAGCGATCCTGCGGGGGCTGGATATACCAGCAGTGGACGTCTATCGGCTGATATGATGATGAAGCAAGACTCATTATCTCAATAATGGACCGTAGTGGTAGATACTTCGTCTTTGTCGAAACTTGCGGATTCATAAGTCGGCGACCAATTTTGACGCAATTTGTAGACAATGAATTTTGGTCCATTCATTAGATTAACCTCTCGAATCGATCGATCAAAATTGATCGTCGAATTATGATGATGTTTCTCTAATTATATAGGTTTAAAATTAAATGCGTTACAGGATTCTTTAGACCATAAAACTGAACAAATTCAAAGTCAAAGTCATTTATTGCACTAGTTATATAGGTTACAGGAAAAATTTTAATATCTATGCGGGTCCAACTTTGAAATCGCGAAGAAAAATCTGTTGTTTCATGTATTTTGGTTGAGTAGTTATTAACATACCTAATTCTATTGGACAGCAGATTTGTTTCCCAATTTTAAAGTTGGTCCCATGGTAAAAGTTGCTCAGTTTGATGGTCTCCCCTAAAGTATGTACTAGTCATTTGCTTCGAGTTGGCCGCTACCTCCCTTCCCGCTTCACCGTACCGCACCCCTAAGAGACCCTATTAAACGCAATTTTATAACCTTTAGCAACGCAACCACGTACGGCACGTCCGTCCCGATCACTAATATCGCTTTTAATTTTAAATTTTTATTTGATTGTTATATTATTTTTTGTCGACGGGACCAGTTAATGTACCTGAGACGAAATTTTGTAACGGTCGTCGACGGCCAACTCCTAACAAACGGGTAGTAACGCATTTATGTTTACACCCTGTATCATTATACAGGTTGAGGTATTGAAGGATGTCCGAAATCGGGACGGTTCAAGGCGACTTGTAATGCCCTTGGTCGCTGATCTGCAAGGTGATCACGTCTTGACCCAGATGCTGACATCTTTGACCCGGGCCCGGGGAGAATGCAGGTAGGTACTAGGTACACGGAGTAGGTAAATACATTTTAGTTTATACAGGATAATTATTAGTGTAGATAGTCGCATTACTTTAATGGGATTATACTCATGATACTGAGTAATGTTCCCAAAGAAACAAAGGGAAATTCACAAAAAGAGTCACCTTTTCATACAAACGTAAACGTTCGATCAGCTGATTGCATTTAGTATTAAAAGATTGTTTTTTGTTGCTAATTTCTAATCAATGAAATTGTTTCCAACAGTAGGTGTATTAGGGAAAGTTATTCAGTGTCATATATACAAATCACCCCAAAGTAATGCAACTGTCAACACTATCACCCTGTGTACACCCTTTTTTTAAATTAACTATTATCATAGTAGGTAACTACTATAAAAAGTTGTTTTAGTTTCATTATCTGAATACACCCTGTATTCAGATAATGAAACTAAAACAACTTTCCAAATTATGGGTCACTTTTTAAACAACTCAACTGCACGCTTAAAAATATTGTTGACGTACATGGTTGTTCCATACAAAACTCAATGAAAAAAATGAAGCAAGCGCATCGCTTTACGATGCGACAAAGAGTATGTAGGTGCTTATCTCTGTAGGCCTTACTATGTATGTAGTATTTCTAAATTTTCCTCAATCGTCGAAGAAACAAAGGTATCATTTTTCAATAAGCTTCTTTTTTTATTCATGACGTAGGTACGCGAACGATGAGTGACGATCGACCTACATTTATGTGACGCATTGGACGACCTTTTCTTTCTTTTACCTATATCAGTTATGTCTATATTATAACTTATACAGTCGTCTTCAAACAAATGTATCCAAATGTGTGGAAGGGAGTCTATAGTAGATATTTCGTTCCACACAAATGCGCGCTGCATGCATACGAATTCTGGTGATATTTTCAATACCTACTATCCAATTAAAGTCAATGAAATTTTTCAGAAACAATCTAGAAACCAATTTCTGTAATATTTGTATGAAGTCAGATTATCGTTAAAATAGTTAAATAAAACTTTCGTAAGTATTATCTTTTTTTGTCCCCTACCTAAAAACCTAATAATAAAAAGAGTTTACTAAGCACACAAAAAAATTTAAAACCCCGTAATATGACTGTATACTCTTCTCTTATATGGGGTCCTTCTTAATATGCTGACACTTTTTCAAGGGGATGATCAGACCATCAAACTGAACAACTTTCTATATGGGACAAACATCGAAATCACGAAAAATAAATCAGCTGTCCCATACATTTGGCTCAAGTAGGCTTGTAGTTTTGTATGGGACAGCTGATTTATTTTTCGCGGTTTCGATGTAGGACCCTGTATAATAATAACGCTCACAGGCACATACATTGTAATGATCTGAAGTAAGCCTTAGGCTTTTTATTATGGGAAACATACAACAATGGCACAAACATACAACGTGTTAATGAATTAACGCAAAACTAGAAAGTAGTTTGTTTAGAATCGAGAGCAGAATCGAATTATCATGGTTTCAACAGTAGGTAATTTTTTTCAAAATATTAAATATTTTTTTTGTAAAATTTATAATTTACTGAACCCGATGTCAAACCTCCGCACGGGAACACTCACCCTACTTACTACCAAAACAAGATTATTAAAATGTATCCATGAGTACGTTAGCGCTTTCATTCATTGCTGAAATGATAACAAATCTCCTTTCCTCAAAACTTAAATGAGAATAACTTTAAATTTTAACTATCAAATTAATGAAATTATTATTTCAATCAAATTTTTTGTTATAAATCAGTTGGTACTGGTTGGTTCTGGTTGGTTACCTACACCAGGTATGAGGTTTTGCGTTAATTCATTAGCACGTTGTATAACATCCATGACCGAACCGGGATTCGAACCCAGGACCCTGGTTTGGCACTGGCTTGGCAACCATTACACTAACCGGGTCGTCATTTGTTAACAAGTGATTAAGAAAATCTATAGGTACATTACTATAGATTTTCTTAATCACTTGTTAACACATTATATTCTTATACAATGTACATGTAAAGTGTTACATAAATATAATGCTTTTCCCGTATTCTGCATATAAATTTACGTAACTGATTTAATTGGATTTAATGATGAATAGGTAGTAATTGTAGAACAGACGCCTATTAAAATGTTATAAACTTTTTTGTACCCACTTCTATGAGGACAGGCGGGTAGGGGGAGTGCGGGATGGTTGAACCACCTTTTGCTTAAACTCGCACCACTTTTTATTGCAAAGATGCAGTGATGTCACTTTAGTGGCATTAGATAACACAGTTATTTGGCTACAAATGGTATATACTAAGATCTTTGTGAGTATAATATTTATTGGGCTAGACAATTTTTTACAAAAAATGAGATTTGGCTCAACCATCCCCAATGGGTGGGATGGTTGAACAGGGGGATAGGGATGGTTGAACATACCCTTATATTTAAAGAAATTAAACAAGATAGCGTTCAAAATTCATTGTAATTATAATAAAATCTCATATTAATTAAATGGGAACAATCTAAAGTTGTTAAGATTGAAAATGGACCAAAAATAACGGCATGTGAACATTGCACACTTTGACTACCTGTTTTCTTGATTAGTATGAAGAAAATTACTAAAAAAGAAAACATTTTAATGTCTAATTTAGCATTATGAACACTATTCTTTAATAAAATGAGCACATTAAGATAACTTTAATAAGAGAAACAAATTTTTAAACTTAAACATGGCAAAAAAACAAAAAGCTGGTATATGGCCTTAGAAGCTTCGGAAGTCCGAATCTACAAATTTCTTCTTTTTTAGTTCCTTTCTTGGGGCTGAAGCCTTTATTCTACTTAGTTTTGGATTTGAATGGCATTTGAAGCTGCAAGATAAATAAAATCGAGGAAAAATATTATTATTGACTATGGTCATCCATCCCTCTGCGGGTGGCTCAACCATCCCCTATCGACCCGTTCCAACCTTTGTTTAGATGTCCGAAAAACTCTTAATCACAGGTTAAATAGGCTTTGCATTTAACAAACTACAGTAGTTTGACAATATAACAATAGTTCAATATAATACGTATCTTTTAATATAACGCAGAAACAAACAAATAAACAAAAACATTTTTTTCACTTTTTACTATCAAAAACACATAAACTCAGCTCGAAGTCAAACTACCCAACGAACACCAGAGTGGAAATTGCAGCCTGTCATTGCAACTTCAAGATGCATAGCAACGCCATAAGGGTTCAAGATAAAGTTTTAAGAGCTATAACATCTTCCGCAAACTCCTATAGCTGCACGGGGAGCTTATAGTTGCAGTAAGGAAATAGAATACAGCTTATGCCTACATATAAGTTCATTCTTGAACCTATTTACCACTTAAGCCTATAGTGAGAACCAGAAAGTGCATTTTAACACTAATAGCTGTGTATGGTATATACTTGGAACTCTAAAGCGCCTTATACCTGTAAAGAGGATATATTTTTAGACTATTTAAAGCAGTTGCTTAAGAGTTCAAATAGGCACTACTTTGTTACTAGCAGTTGCATTAAAGAGATAATAAAATAATCAGTGCAGCCTTTAGTTGCTTATGAGTTATAATCAGTGATCGGAACGATGGGATTTAAACTTGTCGTGTGGGGGTTTATCATTATCATGGAGTTGTTAAAACCACAAAATTTGAATCCCGTGATACCGGGAAGTGTCGCATTAGTCAGCAGTACATTGTATCGAAGTAGTTATATCAATTTTAATAATCTAAATCAAAATTAAGGTAATATAATTTTTTTTCCGAATCCCGGGATTTTTTTTTCTTTCCAAATTTTCAAATGTTGTCTAGTTTGATGGTCTGAACCAACTATGGAAATTTGGAAAGAAAAAAAATCCCGGAATTCGGAAAAAAATTATATTACCGTAATATGAATAATAATTAAATTAAACTTTTATCGATGGATTTCCCAACGAGCACCAGAGTGAAAATTGCAGCCTGTCTTGCAACTTTAAGTTGCATAGCAACGCTATAAGGGTTCAAGATAAAGAAATCCCGGGATTCGGAAAAAAATTATTTTACCATAATTTTTTTGAGATCATTAAAATTGATATAAATAGCTTCTTCGATCCAATATACTGCTGACTAATACGACAGTTCCCGGGATCACGGGATTCAAATTAAATAAAACAAAAAATTTTGTGGTTTTAACAATTATGTTATACCCACGGCAAGTTTAGGTATTTGCAATCCCATTGTTCCGATCACTGGTTATAAGATATGAATATCTAAAAAAAATAATTCAAAGAGTAAAATTATAACTAGATCAAACATCGTTTATGTTAAATCAATAACAATGATTTTAACGCACAGTAAAATAGAATAGGATAAGATTATACAGGGTGTAATATAAAATAGGACAGTCACTTAAAAGGGTGCTTCAGACCATCAAACTGAACAACTTTTTCTATGGGACCAATATTGAAATCGCGAAAAAAAATCGGCTGTAACATACTTTATAACTATTTTTTCGCGATTTCAATATTGGTGCCATAGCGAAAGTTGTTCAGTTTGATGGTCTGAAGCACCCCTTTCAGTAACTGTCCCATTTTATGTTACACCCTGTATAGTAACACAATCTATGAAAATATGAATAATAATTAAATTAAACTTTAATCGATGATTATCAATTATTCAAGTCTTTGCTGTATTTATAGAAATTCTTTTCCTATATCTCTGACTACCACCTCGGGGACTATAGTTGTGAGCATATACTATACTGTATTTCCACGCCGATTATTTTTTCAATATTTATATTGGATTTATTTCAATATAAATATAAATATTGAAAAAAATAATCGGCGTGGAAATACATAGCATATGCTCACGACTATAGTCCCCGAGGGGGTAGTCAGAGGTATAGGACAGGGCGTGGAAAAGAATTTCTATAAATACAGCAAAGACTTGAATCATTGATAATCCATCGATAAAAGTTTAATTTAATTATTATTGATATTTTCAATGATTGTGTTACTACAAAATCTTATCCTATTCTATTTTACTGTGCATCAAAACAATTGTTATTGATTTTACATAAACGATGTTTGATCTAGTTATAATTTTTCTCTTTGAATATTTTTTTTAGATATTCATAACCAGTGATCGGAACGATGGGATTGTAAATACCTAAACTTGCCATGTGGGTATAACATAGAGTTGTTAAAACCACAAAATGTATTGTGTAACGAAGTGCCCCTGTGGCGGGATGGCCAGAGGGCCTCGTTGTAAAAATATATAAATCCCTTTAGAAGGGTTGACCTATCTTTAGGTAGGATGTCTGTAGTTCTGAGGTTGCTAATAAAAAGATAGAATTATAAACAAACATACAAGTTTTATTACTGAATAACCTAATCTCGTTTACAAGTTGTTTCCCTAGCTATCTTAATTCCTATTCACTACCACTTTTTACTTACAACCCAAGCCGAGCTGAAAAGAGGGAATAAGGACCCGGCACGAGGGGGGACGTATCGTGAAGGGTTATTTCCTTCAGGAGAATTGGCTCAAACTGTAAGACCTGACAACACTACCCGAGGAACCTCGAGCCACGCCTGGTCAGATCTTCAGGAGCTACCTGCGTCCTGGTTGATCTAGAACACAGCTGCGTCCACGACCCCTCAGGTCGAGGTGTTCAAAAATGAGGGGAGGTTGGGGAGAGGAGGAGGGGAGGGACCCCCAAAGTAGACCTCTGTGGTTGAGCTTCTGCCCAGTCGCCTAATACCTCAAGCCACCGTGCTTCCACTCTCGGACGCCAACTATCGAGTCCCGGCCTAATCAATCAATCAGTCTCGCGGCAACGGCCTCTTTACTATGGTTTCTAGCGCCAGCTGCTGAAGCAGCCGGGTCATCGGGGTTGGCACCTGGTGGTGCCTCGTAGTTGTCCAGGTGTCTGCCGGCGCGGTCTAGCCCACCGAGTGGGACCCCGTTGGGGGAGGCCCGGTGAGCGAACTGCGGTCGGCAGTGTGGCCAATCAGGGGGGTTTTGTGCTGCGGAGTAGCCTACAGTCCGGCGGTTCACCCTCGGTCCGATCCACGGTCCAAGGGGATCTACAGCCGTTAGCAGTTTCCGCAGCGGGGTGAGTCCTTAAAAGGGCTCAGGCATCAGGGGGTCAATTTCCGGGAGGGGATCGTCTGTGGAGAGCTCCATAGCGAGGGTGCAGCTGCCGAGGTCAGTTCGGCAGTGACGTCAGTCCGGGGGGTGCTGCGGAGAGCACACGAACCTGGCGGCATGCCAGGGTGTGTGCAGGCTCCAATGCGGTGGTATTTCTTGTGGTGCTGCCGGTGAGGTCAAGCTCACCGAGTGGGACCCTGTTGGGGGAGGCCCGGTGAGCGACCTACACGCCGGCAGTGTGGTTATCCGGGGTGCTTGAGGAGGGGCCCACGGTCCTGACGACTCGCTGAGGAGTCGAGGACGTGGGCGGGCTCCGAAGCGGTGTGTGGGCGCGACACAGATGGTCGCGGGAGGCGGGTGCGCTGCTGGTCGCACCTACGCGAGGCCAGCTTATGTTGGTTTTGTATAGCTTGATGTGTCGCTGTGTGTACATTGGATCGAAATAGTTATATCAATTTTAATGATCTGAAACAAAATTACGGTAATATAATTTTTTTTTCGAATCCCGGGATTTTTTCTTTCCAAATTTTCATAGGTGGTTCAGACCATCAAATGAGGATCCGTAACGATTTTTGTTTTGAATGTAGTATTAAAGTACATTAAAAATCCTGAACATTGGTGTTTTTATTTTTTTCCTACGACCAAAAATGAGCGAGCTACGATCAATTGAATGCCGCAACTGTTGGGCGGCCAGTCGGCCACGCGGCGGAGTGCGTGACGTCACGCGGCATTACTGCGTACCGGTTACAAGGGACTTTAGTATTAAAAATGTTATATCTCGGATATGGTGCATCCTATGTCGAAAATTTATAGAACCAAAAATGTTCTCGTGGATGTGTTCTACAAGATGCGTACATAAAAAAAGGTGGTCATGCAGACATTTTAAATTTTATGTAATATTTTAAGTCCTGGAACCAATGTTAATTTACTACCAGAGCCCATGGCGGCTCGAATTTAGGGGTAGAGAGGTGGGGAGGAGGTGTGCGGGGTGGGGGAGATGATTTGGTAATTGACTTGGACAACATAAACGACCTGAACAACTCGAACAACTCAGGCAACTCGAACAACTCAGGCAACTCGAACAACTTGGTTAACTTGGTCAAATTGAACAACATAAATAACTCGAACAACATAAACCACTCGAATAACTTGAATAACATAAATAACTCAAACTTGGCCAACTTCGTCAACTTGGACAATATAAACAACTCGAACAACTCAGAAAACTCCAACAACTTGGTCAAATGGAAAACTTGAATAACTTGAGCGGGACTATTCGGGACCAAGTTGTGCATGTTGTTCGAGTTGCCTGAGTTGTTTGAGTTTTCTGAGTTCGAATTGTTTATGTTGTCCAAGTTGATGAAGTTGGCCAAGTTGTTTGAGTTATTTATGTTGTTCAAGTTGTTCGAGTGGTTTATGTTGTTCGAGTTGACCAAGTTGTTCGAGTTGCCTGAGTTGTTCGAGTTGTTCAGGTCGTTTATATTGTCCAAGTCAATTACCAAATTATCTCCCCCACCCCGTACACCTCCCCCCCTCCTCCCTGCCCCTAAATTCGAGCCGCCATGGGCTCCTAGTAGTAAATTAACATTGGTTTTAGGACTTAAAATATTATATAAAATTTAAGATGTCTGCATGACCCCCACTTTTTTTGTACGCATCTTGTAGAACACATCCACGAGAATATTTTTGGTTCTATAAATTTTCGACATAGAACGCACCATATTCGAGATATAACATTTTTAAATACTAAAGTCCCTTGTAACCGGTACGCAGTAATGCCGGGTGACGTCGCACGTGTCCGCGGGGCATTTTATTTTCGAGCAATTTTCAAAATTCAATAACTTTGGAATTACTGGACCGATTTTCAAAATTCAAAAAGTATAATCATTGGTAAATAATAAAGAATAAAATGAAGCACAATTTTAAGGGATTTGCCGTAGCATTACGGGACCTCATTGGCACCGTTCAGTTCAGTTGTTACTATATTTGTGTAGGCGAACCATCGAAATCTTTTTAAAATGTGAAATGCGCAGGCGGACATCATCAAATTAAATAAGTAAGTAATTAATTCATGGTTTCTTGTTATTTAGTACAGTACATGAAAAAAATAAACGGCGTGGAAATACATAGCATATGCTCACGACTATAGTCCCGAGGGGGTAGTCATAGATATAGGACAGGGCGTGGAAAAGAATTTCTATAAATACAGCAAAGGCTTGAATCATTGATAATCCATCGATAAAAGTTTAATTTAATTATTATTCATATTCACAAAGATTGTGTTACTACATAATCTTATCCTATTCAATTTTATTGTGCGTCAAAATCATTGTTATTGATTTTACATAAACGATATTTGATCTCTCTCTGGGGGTAGGCCCCTCACACGGTGGACCGATGTCCTGGTGAAGGCGGCGGAAAAACGTTGGATGAGGGCGGCGCAGGAACGGTCGTTATGGCGATCCTCGGGGGAGGCCTATGTCCAGAAGTGGACGTCCATTGGCTGAGATGATGATGATGATGATGATGTTTTCTCTAGTTATAATTTTACTCTTTGAATAATTTTTTTTAGATATTCATATGTAACCAGTGATCGGAACGATGGGATTGTTAGGGTTGTTAAAACCACAAAATTTGGTGTTATATTTTATTTGAATCCCGTGATCCCCGGAACTGTCGTATTAGTCAGCAGTACATTGGATCGAAGTAGTAATTATCAATTTAAATGATCTTAAACAAAATTACGGTTGTATAATTTTTTTCCGAATCCCGGGATTCCCGGGAACTGAACTGGACGGTGCCAAATTTTCATAAGTTGTCCAATTTGATGGCCTGAACCACCTTTGAAAATTTGGGATGAAAAAAAAATCCCGGGATTGGGAAAAAATATATATTACTGTAATTTTGTTTCAGATCATTAAAATTGATATAACTAATTCGATCCAATGTACTGCTGACTAATACGACAGTTCCCGGGATCACGGGATTCAAATTAAATAAAACAATAAATTTTGTGGTTTTAACAACTCTAACAATCCCATCGTTCCGATCACTGGTTACATATGAATATCTAAAAAAAAATATTCAAAGAGTAAAAATTTTAACTAGAGAAAACATCATCATCATCATCATCATCATCATCTCAGCCGATGGACGTCCACTGCTGGACATAGGCATCCCCCGAGGATCGGGATCAGATCAGATTAATCTGCACTATGAAATCCCTATAAAATCCAAACAATTCGACATATTGTAACCTTGAACTTATGCCTGCATAAAGAATGAAATTGGAGCCTATTAGCAGTTATGAACTGCAATTACAGTAATAAAAATCACTCTGAGGTCTACAAAAGTTAAAATAAGCGCCTAAAGCCGCTTAAGGGAAGCATTGAGGAAGATACTACGGCTATAGGCTGCCCACGAGCAAGCGCCATGTTTATGATCTTTTTAGGTTATCCAAGCAAATATTTGTCAACAAATAACGTAAACAGAACTTAATTTTTAAGGATTGGGACGTTGTCTCCAAACCAGTGTATCATTAAATCGACCTCAAATGATTTTATTACATAAAAAGTTGAAAAGACTGTATTCTAATACACATAATTAATTGCTTATTTGGATTATATCAAGAGCGCATCAAAATTACTCCAATAAGTGATATTTACATTATCAGTAAACTAATATGCGTTTTTAATTGCATGTACTGTACTGAATAACAAGAAACCATGAATTAATTACTTACTTATTTAATTTGATGATGGCCGCCACCGCACTTCAATTTCACATTTTAATAAAAAGATTTCGATATTTTGATGGTTCGCCTACACAAATATAGGAACAACTGAACTGAACGGTGTGCTGTCAAAACAAGATTCATTCATTTCAATCGGTCATTCGTTCACGAATGTAGTGCTATATGAGTGAATCTTATTACTTAATCTTCCATTGCAGCTACTATGGCGCTCTTAAGCAGCTACTATTACAGCTCTTCTGAAGCTTAAGGCCGCATAAAATTGTGCCTATTTGGCTATAGTGCTGCTGCATAAGGCCTGCTGAGCACGCTCTATAGCTTACGCCTAGCAGCTTAAAGGAATAATTGCATTGGCTCTAAAGCCTGTATGCAGCAATTTTGTGCCCGTTGGGTACTCTGCCGGCAGCCTAGATGGTGCTTGTGGTGGTAGATGTGCTTCGCGGGCATGCAATGACCCATGAACCGAATCGATAGCACGAAATTTTCAATCGAAAAGTTGAGGTGGCTCATCCATCCCACCTGTTCAAGCATCCCGGTTTACCCCTACAGTTTTTCCATACAAACGTATTCCCCTGTTTCCTCCCTAGATAATGACATTAGAGCAAAACATTTTTACCATACAATCTATGTTACCTCTTCTTTGTCCCTATTTTTTGCTTTTTTACATTAATTAATTACTATAAAAACTACCTTCGAAAATGTAAAATTTACCGCCCGTTTTCAGACAACCAGCAAACAGTCGAATATAAACAAAATAAAAACAAAACATGACAGACATAGCCAAAGTCTTTTCATATTATTCTTGTAGCCTGGACTAATTAGTAATTGTTTTTTTTTTCAGTATAGTATTTAAGAACCAATTTGAGCTTCGTAATTTACCAAAATTAAAAAAAAAACCCGTCAGCAACTGTTCTCAAAAAGGCATTATCTCGTTATAAAAAACCTGATGGTAATTTATTTTTGGCACATATTTAAGGCTTTACCATTATACATACTTCAAACATGGTGTAAATATTTTTGACTACTTAAAAGGTTTTGAAAAATACATTCGTATTTTCTGATAAAAAACTTCATTTTTTAAATTATTGTAATTATATTATATAGCCTATTTTATTGCTAAAAATAATTTGTTTTGTTAAATCCAATTCAAAAGAGTGCATTGGTATTAAAATTATTAATTTAAAAGCCTTTTGGGACTCACAATTTTATTTTATTTTCTATGTTGGGTAGCGATTTTTTTTTTAATATTTTCAGATAGTCTTCTTGTCACTGAATAGTCCCGGTTACAGTTTAAAAGTCCAATTAATAATTACTTTCCACCTCTCCTAACAACATACATACATACATATTCTCACGCCTGTCTCCCACTGGGGTAGGCAGAGACCTACCTACCTACCTCTCCTAACAAAACTCCGTAAAATGACTGGGCTATTGAAAGAATTATTAAAATCGGTTTAGTTTTGGAGGAAAATAGGAGTTTCAGGGTTTAAAATTAAATAGGTACGTTACATAATTAGGGGGCGCTTCAGACCATCAAAATGAACAACTATCACTATAAATAGCGAAAATTGTACAGTTTTTACAACAATGATAGGACCCTTCCTGATAAAGAAGTTTGGTGGAAGGCCATATAATGTGAGACCCAGACATATGTATAGGTCTCATACATGAATGAAACTTAGGAATACGTGTAGAGTGAAACAAAACTAATAAAAAAGGAAATTGGTTGTAATCTGTTTGACGGCCCTGTAGCATAGTCGGTAGTGAACCTGCCTGCTGTGCCGAGGGTCGCGGGTTCGAATCCCGTAAGGGACAAATATTTGTATGATGAATATGAATATTTGTACCCGAGTCATGGATGTTTGTATCTATACAACGTGTTAATGAATTAGCGCAAAACCTCATACACCCCAACTGATTCATAACAAAATAAGAAGATTGCAACAGTAATTTCATTATTTCGATAGTTAAAATTTAAAGTTATTCGCATTTTAAGTTTTGAGGCAAAAATTATTTGTTATCATTTCAGCAATGAATGAAAGCGCTAACGTACTCATGGATACATTTTTATAATCTTGTTTTGGTAGTAAGTAGGGTGAGTGTGCCCGCACGGTGGGTTGACATCGGGTTCAGTAAATTTTAAATTTTGCAAAAAAATTATTTAATATTTTGAAAAAAATTACCTATGTTGAAACCATGATAATTCGATTCTGCTCTCGATTCTAAACAAACTACTTTCTAGTTTTGCGTTAATTCATTAACACGTTGTATATGTATTCTATATCGTTGTCTAGTCATCATAATACAAGTCCAGGCTAGATTTTGGTACTTTAAATGTGGCTTGATAATTTGTGTGACATTGTCCAAGATATTTATATATTATATTATATTTAATCTGTAGAAGTCGGGGGAAAGGTATTTCTCCTTATGATAACTTTTGTATAAAGTGTGTGAAACTCATAATCTATCTTATTAGGTAGCCCACTCAATCTTCTACGCATTCATTGTGTTTGTTTTAATGAAAATTCACGATAACCGTACAATATTATGATAATGGAATCAAACGATATCACACAACTATTCAATAAAGCCAAATACGTTCCGTAACCTCCAAAAACTACCTCAGTGATAATATTAGATGAAAATAGCTGTCATGGTTGCGTTTTGCTACTGCTTTTTGGATGATCTGTCTATTTTACTAGTAATTTCTACTTTTGAACCCGGACTTCTAGAGATGAGGAAGTTTTTTAAAAAAGCCTTATTTTTTTCTGTTTATAATAATTATGACCGCCGTCCTGAAGGGCTTTAAGTTTTCGTAAAAATGGCTGGGTCCAAATTCGCCAAAGTTCTTTCAGATAGCCTATTGACTATCCGAATATTATCAGGTAGTGGTGAAACAAAGTAACTAAAATGTGAATAAAACGTCGACGGGCGTCATATCTTCTATCCACCGTATAAAGCCGTTAGTCCACGTTTAGTCCACGTGACAAAATGACAATGCAAACTCAACAGTGACTTTCGTGTCATTGTCAGTGTCACTGCCATCGACAGGTTAGACCACGTTGTCTATCCCCAGTACGTCCACTTTAACATGACCCCTTGTTCACTGTAGTAACTTTAAATGCGGGGTCAGTTTATATTGGTTGTTTGTTCTATTCTATCCACGTGCCCTCGCAAAGATTTATTTGCTGTAGTATTGTTCGATTTCAAGCTTTGTCCTATTGAAATAAGGGTGAGAGTAACTTGTTATAGGTTTGTATTGATATTTTAGAAGTCTAATGAGGTATAGGGAATGTGGGTGGAAGAGTCAATTTTCTCGTTCAGGCGGTTACGTTAATTGAATGTCTGCTGCATTGAAGGCCAAGTTAGATACATTTAAAATGTTTTGTACGTACTGGACCTTGTTTTTTTACGAATGAGTAAAAATATGATAAACGAGCTTTTACCCGCGACTTCGTCCGCATAAATTATATACCAGATTGTAAGTCAGATATGTTACGCTACCAAACAAAAAAGTTTCATCAAAATCGGTTCAGTCGTTTTTGCGTGATACTCGAACAAACAAACACCCAAACAAACAAACAAATTCTTTTTTCAAATTTACAGTTTGCAATGTTAATTTTTTTATTTACAACCAATGGGGTAAAATAGTGACAGTAAAACAATAATTATAAATAAAGTGACTTAAAACTAAACTAACCTAGGATGTGGTACAGTTTTATAATAGTCAAGATGTATCATGTTCTTTAAGAATAAAAAAATAAAAAAAGCAAAAAAATCTTTGGCAGCGGTGGGATTCGAACCCACGCCTCCGAAGAGACTGGTGCCTTAAACCAGCGCCTTAGACCGCTCGGCCACGCTACCATGTTGTCTCGACGCTGAAATTAGCGTTCAGTTGTTTTCATAGGAAAATTTTGCATATTTTACAATCTTTCAGCACGTGATAATGATAACGCGACAAAAATAGACTGGGCGATCGGTTTATTTCCGACTCGCGACGATTTCATGAATTGAGTTTTAAACTATCTACGTAGGTAACACTCAGTTGCAGAAACGCTCATTAGAGTTAATCCTCCATTAAATCTCTTGCTAACTATTACAGACAAAAAGTGACAGCAAGAGATTTAATGGAGGATTAACTCTAATGAGCGTTTCTGCAACTGAGTGTAAGTTACACGTTTTTAGTGTTCCGTACCAAAATTGAAAAAACGGAACACTTATGGAATCAGCTCGGTGTCTGTCCGTCCGTCCGTCTGTCACAGGCATTTTTCTCAGATACCGTAAGACATAGGAAGTTGAAACTCGGTACAGATATAGCAATTGCTGGTCCAATATCATAAATGAAGTAAAAAAAAACTTAATTTTTATATTGGGGGGCAATTTGGGGAGGTAGAAGGGTTAATAAAAAAAAAAAATTCCACCCTATGGTATCAATTAAAAGCTTATGACAATACGAGTCTAAAAATATACTTTTAAATTTTTTTATTTAAACTTTGTTTAACAAAATTTTCAATTAAATCCGAGGAATTGCTGTCCCCACCCCTATTTCAAAAAATATAGCCGTATAAGATCTGAGAAAAATCATGATCCTCAGAAATAACGTGTAGATGGCGGGAAAATTATCAGGGTGGCTCTAACTTGGATAGTTTTTTTCTATATCCAAAAAACTAACACCAGTGCGACCACTGTAAAATGATCTTCAGTTACTATGTGACCACAAATAGTGGTTTCATCAATGACCCATTTTAAACAACTGGTAGTACGGAACACTAATTGCCCGAGTCCCGACTCGTACTTGGCCGGTTTTTTTATTAGGAAAAGTATCATTAACCTTTAAACCACACACTCTACCCATCAAACTGAACTACTTTTAGTATGGGAGCAAACCTGTCAGAACAAAAAAAATCTGCTGTACCATAGATACGTTTGAATTGAATCGAGTAGGTATAGCAGTTTAGTATGGGACAGCAGATTTTTTTTTTGTTCCGACATGTTTGCTCCCATAGCAGTTGTTTGATGGGTAGAGTGTGTGGTTTACAGGTTAATGATAAGTACTTTTCCTTACTTCCTTTTCCTATCGAGGACGATCGCGATCGTTCGATACTAGTACCGAACTTATACAGGAGTATAAGTTCGGTACTAGTGAAACGTGGATGTTCTGAAGTTTCAGAATTTCTCTGACTACCCCCTCGGGGAATATAGCCGTGAGCATATGCTATGCTATGCTGCTGTATAAGTTCATTTTTTACCCAGTCCGGTTTTTTTTTAAATTTTACTCTTTTTAGCTCGGCGTCTTTAGTGACACTCGCAAGATTAAGACAAATGGATTGACGTAAGAATCATCAAAATCAATTCACGCGACTGGTCTCTAAAGGACTCTAGAATTCACACATAGGCTGATAAACATATTAATTACTCTCATTTGCGTCGCGCAGTCGGGTAAAAAGACAAGTCTTTGTTGGGATTTAATATAAAAGTACCCTGCCCCCGGCCCCGGGCCCCTGGCCCTGTACCCGGACTTTCGATTTTATAAAATTTATAATACTTCATTGTAATTGGAACGAAAACGTTCAATTTCGAAGTTCGAATGTCCGGGTCGACCCCCTATTTCGGATAATGGCTTAGGTTTCCGTTCTTTTGTGCCATCTCAGGCAAGTTGGGCATCTGCAGCTCTTTGAGATCATCTGGCCTGTAAAATACACATCGTTGTAGATTCACAAAACGAAAAGAAGTAATCTCCATTCAGGAATTCGAGCGACAAAATGTAAACAACGGTGATACCAGTGTAGAAAATACCATCTTGAAACGGAAGAAAACTGTTTATCTCCGGAGTGAATAACAGTAAATTATCTATTCTACTCGCAAAGGATTACGACAAATGATAATGTTAATTTTGTATAGAAAATAATAAAAAAAAACGCAAGTTATAATTTATTTTAGATTAAGAGAAAGCGTGACTGTAAATATTTTATTTCGTGGTCTGGCAACAATCAGATATTTTAGACCAAAGAGTAATATAAGTATATTAGAAAAGAGAACCCACTCGTGGCAACATTATGCATCCACCTTATGTCAAATTGAAGGCTAGCTAGCGCCATCTGTGTTTCTCTGAAAATAATTCTACCTATACTATACATACCTACTTATATATATACTTATATACTCATACCGTTGTTTGAATGCTAGTTTTCGTTCAATCCCGCACCGATCGAGTGAAATTCCAGTATCCTTACTATTCCTATAATCTGTACATTGGTAAGAGAACAACTGAAACTCCAGAACATCACTAAATCGGCACAAAATTGAACAAAAACTACAAACAACACGCACATTATGCAAGGTGGGTCGCCATTTTGTAAATTTGTCAATTTGACATTGACATAGACAATATAATCTTTTTTTTTCATAGTAAAAGATATATTTAACAGATGGCAGCACATTCTATGCAAACTGAATCGGAAAAACCACCAAAAGGCAAATGTCCTCCGCCTGTTTTAGACCTTTGGTTCGTAAAAGATTTTTTATTGTAGTAATAACGTAAACGCGTCTCTTGATTATTTAATACCTTCGTCTGAATTCGTACGCTATACGCGGATGCTATACGCATAGCACAAAAAGCCCACACAGACAGAGTACCGGGCTACATAACATAATTTAAACATTTTATTCAAATTGTCTCGATTGTTTTTATTATTGATAGATAGAAAATACATTTTTAATATCAACTCAATTTATTGTATGCCGTGACGACATAATTTTATTCTTTAAAAATGCACCAAAGGTTTCTGACCACGTAATGTCAATTTGACAGTGACGTTTCTTTGTTTACATTTTGTCGCTCGATTTCCTGAACGGAGTATAAATAATACTTGGAGTCACGTTGCAGGCAGTCTATCGCAACTGCATAGATGCGAGAAAATGTATGGGATGTGGTAGAACTTGAATGGGCGTCTATATTCGTCTCTTTTCTTGACCCTCTCTTTCATGAAATGTCACGTGACGTAATTCAGATGTTTTTCACACGTTATGAAACAGACTCTGTCTAAATTATTTAAAATGTTTTTGGGTGTTTATTATATTTAGAATTAATAAATAAACGTGAATATAAAACATAAAACACAAGTAAATTCAGTGTATTACGTGATATTGCACCATAAAAGCTTAAAATTAAGTACTAGAAATGCGAAATATGCTGTGAAAGGTCGGAAAGAAAGGATGGTAAAAAACGTAACTTCATAGCAAGATTTCCACTGGATGAAGCTCGGTAAGCATAAATTTATCCTATTTATTAGCCCAGGTTTATATTTAGGCAATCATTTTCGTAAAGAGCGGGAAGTATTTGTAAAGAAGTGAGGGATTTGGAGAAATGTCGATATCGATATAATTGTTGATACATACATGCAGACGCATACGGATACGAACGACTATGCTCCCCGAGGAGGTAGTCAGAGATATTCTGAAACATCAGAACATCCACCATACAAAAATCATCCATCATATTTTTGATGATATGATAAGATTACACTTTTGTATACATGTTTTATTTTCAGATGCAAAAAATGGGTTCAAGTTACTGGAAATGAAGATCTAGGGTACCTACATACCAATCGAAAAATGAACCATTTATTATTTGCGAGAAACATTTCCTGCCTGGAAGATTTTCATAAAAAATGACAAAATTGAAACCAACTGCCATTCCATATCCATACGGCTCACTGCATACTATCCTGTAATTAGTCCGTAAGTTTTCCTAAAACGAATAAACATTTAAAAAAAAAAAACAAATGGGGTACGGCTAATATTGGCGTCTTTTTTTTAAGCGGCCAGGTACCAAATGTTGTGGGTATTTTAGGGTGAATATTACCTTACATTGTTATGCAAAAAAAAATTTCCTGCGGTGTAACGTTTCGGAGATATTTAACTTTAAAGTTTCAAAAAATTAACTGTACAAAAGTCATTAAAAGTAACTCGTTTTGGGTCTTATACCACACATTATTTATTTTACAGCCCAGAATTATTAGTTTTAATTATTTATGATATCATAACGCACATTTTGTGCAGGAACGCACCGCAATCCTCACTCGTTTGCGGTGATGGTTTGAATGTTGAAATTTTCTATATTGTAAGATATTGTATTGATTTATATATATTTGTAGATTACTTGTGTTACTGGCCAATGCTGTGTGCGCCTGTTATGTGTGTGTGTATTAGAAATTGATTTTTAGCGTTCCTATGTTATTGTAAATGTTTAAATATGTATACTGTTGGTGTGCCATATTAAATAAAATAAAATAAAATAAAATATCTTAAATGTACATAGAGTCTTCTTTAAGAGTTTCATAACAGTTAGGATAGCCAATCTAACCTATTATTTCAATGTGGTATAATTTTATGTAAATTAATTATAATTATTAATACCTACGAATGTCTTTTCTTTATCTCAAGACAGTCCCAGACTTATTAGTAGGTGGCTAATTGTTTGTTTTATTCTAGTGATTGGATTAACATCAATCCATCACTAAAAAAATCTGCAATTTTTAAATATCAATATCATATGGCAATTTTTTTTTTTCTGCAACTATCGATATCGTTAAATATTCACAGCACATCACTACTTTGCACTGTCATTTTGTTTTCAATATTGGCAACATGTTGCTCTATGTTGGCTATGGAATGGTAGCTTCAAGTCATACAAGTTGACGTTTTTTACGATTATTTTGCTCCAAGGAGTCCCGTCTCTTAAAACGTAGTGATTATATTCTCTTTGGTTGCAGGAACTGACCCGAGCACACGTCTCGCGTGGTTTCGAGCGTCGCGTTTTTGCCTGCCACGAGGCTCCGCATTCCTCAATCTCTTCTTGTTCTTGTCCAAAAACAATCCCTGAGATTGGTATAGATTGTCCCAATAAACTACTGACACTGGCGGACAATAAACTATTTGACACTGGCGGAAATGCAGTACTAACGCACAAGCAAGAGTCCATTAATTTATAATTAAAATAATATTAATAATAACGTGCGGCCGTTTTATGGGGCCCACTCGACGAGTCGGCGAGTCACCGCCTGCCCTATTTACAATTTTGAGAGTAGTTGTCATGGCAGGCGTCCGTTAGTCTCCTCCCATAGCCCAGTATCCATCCATCCAACTTTCACCTCCATAGCTCAAGACCTTATTTTTCCATCGCGGCCATAGCGCCGCACTCCAATAGTCTTTACACATGGCGGGGACCATCCCCTTGTGTATCATGGTGTGCGCTCGGAGATGGTATCCGCCATTTGTGTATCCCTTACATTTAGATTAACTTGTCTTTTGAACGGGCCTCTACATGTTGGCTTCGGCCCCATGCACGCCTTCCAAAGGTCCGGGACTTAAGTGCCCGTGATTACGGAACGTAAGACATACAATAATAATAATACTTGACGTAATAGAGCTTTATAGAACTAAAACTGAACATTCTTAGAGCGAGTCAATGAAAATCTTTTCCTGTTTTTATTCTCGAATCGGGTTCAAATCGCTTGTGTCGGCATCCTGCAGAAAACGACTTCCTATCCGGTTTCACAAGAGTTGTCTCTTCATGCACTTCGTATAAAAGCTTCGTTCTGTAAACATTCTAAAGGGGTTGTGGTTTATAAATAGAAATACTAGGGAAAAGTGGAACAATAAATCGTTTGAGTCTTTGCCGCGCAAAATTGTGACGATGTTTCTTATTTTACTTAGGTACTATTTTACATTTCTCGTTTTTTTTTTCTTTTAACAGTATTAAACATCTTAGTATAAGAGATAAGTGTACTTTTTGCAACCATCAGCAGCAAGGCTGATAAAGTGTTTATGGGGTGAAGAGCATCTCTGTGATGGGGATGGACCAGGTCTGCCTGCATAACTCCAGTCGGTTTAGGAGTTACTGGTGATTAAAGGTCTGTAAAAAATTTACGATCAGCTGCAAGGCTGATCGTATGTTATTATTTTAGTATGCACTGTAGCTGTGTGAACAGTACAAAAACTGTCAAGTTCTGTCAGTCGGTTTAGGAGATACAGCCAGTCAAAGTTCCGACCTTTGAACGGCTGTATCTCCTAAACCGACTGATGAACCATGTCAGTTTTTATACTGTTCACATAGCTACAGTGCATACTACAACAATAACATACGATCAGCCTTGCAGCTGATCGTAAATTTTTTACAGACCTTTAATCATCAGTAACTCCTGAACCGACTGGAGTTATGCAGGCAGACCTGGTCCATCCCCATCACAGAGATGCTCTACACCCCATAAACACTGAATCAGCCTTGCTGCTGATGGTTGCAAAAAGTACACTTATCTCTCGGAATATCTAGGATCTAGTTTATATTTTTTTACATTTAATGTTACAGATTTTTAATTGTTTTTTCCGAGACTGGTTGTGTTACAGCATTTGTACATAAACATTACATTGTTTTAATAACTGAAATATTAGAGCTATATTACAAGATCATTTTCACTTCAGTATTTAAGAAGTTAAAAATACTTTGAGCGCAGATATCTCGAGATAGAAACATTATAATGACTAAGTTTCTATGAGTGTTTTGTCCCATTTGACAAGACCTATCCAACGACACCTCACTGTACAGGGTGTAACAAAACACCCTAGTAATACTTAAGGGGGCGCTTCAGACCATCAATCTGAACAATTTTCACTATGGAGCCAACGTCGAGGAAAAAAAAAATTGCCGTCCCATACAATTGAGTCGAGACGGTACTGCAGTTTTGTATGAAAGAGCGGATTTTTTTTGCGCGATTTCGATGTTGTGAAAATTGCTCCATAGTGAAAATTGTTCAGTTTGATAGTCTGAAGAGGGTTTTTTGTTACACCTGTATACCTATTAAAAAGAAACAATTTATTTCTAACCCCCTTTTTGTCGTAGGGGGTCGAAAAAATTTGTTTTTTCTTAACTACCACATTTGTGTTTTTGGATTACTGAACGAGTATATAGACATACAGACAGAATCGACTTGATTGATTTTGATTGATTACGGAAAACTAAAAAGAAAGACCCTATACTATACAGGATGTTAGGGTAAACAGTTGCATTACTTTAAGAGGTTATTGTACCCATGATACTAAACAACTTTCCCTAAGAAACCTATAGGAAATTCTAATTTCATTTTTTCGACTCTTCATGCAAACGTTCGATCAGCAATTTCCTATAGCTTTCTTAGGGAAACTTGTTCAGTATCATGGGTACAATCCCCCCTTAAAGTAATGCAACCTGTCTACCCTAACACCCTTGTAGGCTGATGATGATGACCCTTTAAAAAGGGATGATATGTCCATCAAACTGAACAGCTTTCTCTATGGGACCAACACAGAAATCGCGAAATAAATATTATACTCTCCCATACATTTGGCTCCAGTAGGTTTGCAGTTTTGTATGGAACATCATCATCATCTTATTTAAGAGCTACGCTCTTGTCGGTGGAGTATTCGCCCAACAGCTTCGCATTCGTGGAACAGCTGATTTATTTTTCGCGATTTCGATGTTGGTGCCATCAATCATGGTCTGATTATTCCCTTATAAAAGTGTCAGCATATAAAGAAGAGATAATACTTTGCCATTTACATTTCTGAACGGCATTGGTATTCATTAAAATAATTAATAAGACTGATTAACACCATCAAACTGTTCAGTCATGTGGAATAATGTAATTAACAGTTTCGCAGGGCAAGCTCGAGTTTTAATCGCATTATAATAATACTTAAGCATCGAATGCAATAATAATATTATTGCATCTGCGCGTTCATTGCAAATGGGGAACTTTCGTTTTAATTTTAAAGCTTTTGAGGTTATATCTTTGTTAGAGAGTACAACCCGGGCGAATTAACTGGGCACCTGGCTCGCACGTGGCTCGGAATTTGATACCCCTCCTGCTACCTCAACGCGGGATCCCGCCGTCGCCGTGCCATGCCATAGCATAGCATTTCAGTTAGTGTTGCACGTGTCCATCTGCTTTAGCATTTTCGAGTTACTCTTTCTGAGTTTTCCGAGTTTTTTATTCCGAGCCACGTGCGAGCCAGGTGCCAAGTTAAATCGCTCGTGTTGTAGCTTTGTTGGTGGCAAGGAGAGTCGTGAACGAGTGTATGGAAACACTTCAAGTATTCAGAACTACTATAAGGCTGGGATCCGGGAGGGTTTATAATGGTCGATTTCGGTATTTAGATGTTTAAATGCTATACCCTGATTTTAGATCTGAGCCGCGGGAGGGATTACAACGTACAAAGAAGCATTTTGAATATGAATCCCTACCGTGAATCAGCTCTTTAAGGCCTTCGCCTTTTAAAAACACGTGAGACGGGGACTACTTAGAAGGAACACGTTCGAATCAGCAAGTAAGATATACCATTTCTACAGGCTGTTAGGGTAAACAATTGAATTTTTTAAGGGGTGACTGTAACCATGATACTAAACAACTTTCCCTAAGAAACCTATATAAAATTAGCAAAACAAGGACTTTCCATGTTTCCATATTCGATGCAATCAGCTGACCGAAAGTTTTATGAAAAGAAGATTTTTTTTTTCGCATTTCCGTTTGTTCTTTTGGAAAAGTGGTTTAAGTACCCTACTATGAGTACAATCACCCATTAAAGAAATGCAAATGTCTACCCTATAACACCCTGTATAAGATACTACTGTATCACAAAAAGAGCATTGCTCTTATACGATAATAGTATTATTGTTATTTTCATTTTCATCATCAGCTCGTTACATCCGTCGAAGTGAAAACAATGTATTCAAAAAAATATATGGTTTCCTTTTTACTAAAGAATCTATGGAGCTTACAAGAAAGCGATGATAGTCCATACGGAAGAGAGCAAGCGACTCAATCGTGAGGCGGCGATACGATTCCTGGCCTGTACCACTAAATTCTACGGAATTTATCATTATCACTAGCTAGGCGGTGAAGGAAAACATCGTGAGGAAACTTGCATAACCGATAATAAAAAACGTATAGGCTGTGATGATCCTTATGGGTAAAATATATGGGTGAGTTTGAGGCGAACACAATAGACCAGCAATAGTCACAGTGTTTCTTAATCATAACGAACCTTGCTTGAAATAGCCCAGCCAACAATAATAATAAATGGCGCTTGCAATTTTACCAACTTACCACAAACTAGTTAAATTCACTCCGGACGGAGGACTCGATTTTGCCGACCCTTGTGTTTAATATAATCAACATAAACGTTTTACGGTAGAACGAAAGGTAAAGTACAGTCCACAAAAAAACTGTTATCTGAATAGTTGGCGTAGGGTGCAAGTACAACAAGCGGCAGAACCGACTACGTACCACTTACGCCTTTACGATATATAACTTGTCGCTGCAGCTTAGCCACAGTAATATTTTTTTAATCTGCTGAAATTCTAAAATACGCTGAAAGTGACACAAGGGAAAACAACTTCTACCAATGTCGACGTCATCGGAAAAAGCTTTTAAGCCTTTTCCCATGTGACGCTTTCAGCGTCGCATCGCATCAAACGTCACGTATTTGAGTGGCAATTCAATTAGTATGGAAAACAATACGCCGCATATACAGTATAGCCTACCAATCGAAATCCCGAATAAAAAGTCAGCTGTTCCATACAAAACTGCAATCCTACTTGACTAAAATGTGGACAGCGATTTTTTTTCGCGATTTGGATTTTGGTCTCATAAAGAAAGTTGTTCAGTTTGTTGGTTTGATAATCTCCTTAAAAGGCTGCGAGCATATTATGCAGAGTGTAAGGAAAAGTTTCATTAACCTTCATGCTCTACCCATCAACCTGATCAACTTTTACAATGGGTGCAAACCGATCGGAGCAAAAAGAAAATCAACTGTCTCAGACATTTGGGTCGAGTAGGCATTGCAGTTTAGTATGGAACAGCTGATTTTTTTTTGCTTTTATCGGTTTGCTCCCATAGTTAAAGTTGTTCAGTTTGATTGGCAAAGTATGTGGTTTAAGGGTTAATACTTTTCCTTACACCATGTGTACAAGGGGTCTAATAAACAATTTCCTCTTTCTACATTTTAAATAATTGAAAATGTTGAACAGCTTCTGTTGTTGACTGTACAGCACTTAGTACTGTCGTTAGCTCGATTCATATTTAAATGACATCTCAGTTGTGTACTTACATCTTGTAAAGTGTAACACAAACAGCGAAAGCTGGCATGAAAAGGGTTTCATTTTCTGTGATAACTTATTTACTTAATCACAATCGTAATCTAAACTATTATAAAACTCTAACAGAAGTGTGTCTGTACATTGAAGATATATTTACAAAAAAAAGATTACGATATGGTTTTTAGATGTCCCTGATTCCAAATCACAAATTTTTGGATTTTTTGTCTGTCTGTTTGTTTGTTTGTCTGCCTGCTTGTTTGTTTGTTTGTGGGTAATTTATGTGGACAAAGACGCGGGTAAAAGCTAGTACTATTATAAACGGTAAATAAAAAAAAAGAAGTTTGTTTGTTTGTTTGTTTGATCGAGCATCACGTGAAAACTACTGAACCGATTTTGATGAAACTTTGTTTGTTTGATAGCTTATAATCTAACTTAAAATCTGGTATATAATTTGTGCGGACGAAGTCGCAGGTAAACGCTAGTACATAATAATGCTGTTGGTGTACCTATGAAATAAAATAAAATTGTAGTAAGTACCTATAATATCTACTGAAAATCCATTTTACAGGAACATAAACTAAACACTTCTAAAACTTAACTCTATTTTCCCTCTAAAAATACATTGTAAAGAGAAAAGCCAGATTGAACTAGTTCCTCATATTTAATTCAAACCTCTTTCAGAGAGCTTCTACGTAGTTGTAAGTTAACTGTACGTTTAAGTGTCCCCGCAAACTGTTTGACTAAACTGACAGTAGATAATTGACAACATTTAATTTTTTTAACCACCTATTTTTAATGAAAAATATAAAAATAGGTTAAAAAATAGAGATATGTATTTTACCGATTTAATTTTTGACCGATATTGCTATTTTGAATTTTGAATTTTCTGAAAAACGTAGGATTTATGGCAATAACACATTGGCCGCAATAAAATTAAAAAATAAAAACTGTCAAATACAGTAGAAAAGCCAAGCATGCAAAGGAATAAAATCTCATTCAACCTCTATTTAATTTTTCAGTATTTTTCAAATAACTCGAGATTTAATGGATAGAAAAATCTGATAATTTTGATATAAGCTTTGAATCACATAATCTCCAAATGGTTTTCTAATGTTGGTACCTTTCTTAAAATGAAATGTTATCAATTTAGTCAGGCACACTGAGTCGACTGAAAAATTGTACCTATTGCATTCACATCCCTAATATTATAAATGTGAATGTAAGTTTGTTTGTTACGCTTTCACACGAAAACTACTTAACCGATCATCATGAAACTTTGTACACATATTTTTGGAGGTATTAGAAGGACACTTGGGGTTTTCCAAACTCCACGCGGACGAAGTCGCGGGCAAAAGCTAGTATAAAATAATGGACGACGAGTCTAGTACAAAATTCTCGACAAAATATAAACCAAGTACACTAGTCGATCAAATCTAGTCCTAACTCAATACCCCACTACTGGACCCTTTATGCTTGGACGCCCACATCTAAACTATTATAAAACTGTAACAGAAGTATTATTAACAAAAAAAAGTTACGATGTGGTTTTTAGGTGTCCCTGATTCCAAATTACCAATTTTTGGATTTTTTGTCTGTCTGTTTGTTTGTTTGTGTGTTTGTTTGTTTGAACGAGCATCACGCAAAAACTACTGAACCGATTTTGATGAAACTTTTTTTATTTGATAGTTTATGATCTGACTTAAAATCTGGTATATCATTTGTGCGGACGAAGTCGCGGATTAACTCTAGTATTATAATATTTTCCCGTTGGCCCCCAGTGGGAAACAGCGTTAATTTCTTTGAACAGCGTTAATTTCTAAGAAGTGTGTTTTTGATCGATCATACTTTAAAAATGTTTTTTCTCAAAACAAGCTTTTTTGAGAAAAAGCATTTTTAAAGTATGATCGATAAAAAAACACACTTCTACTTATTTGTTACATAGATTTTTATTTATTAATATAGATCAAGATATTCTGCATGGAAAAAACTTGTAATTATATTTGTAACATTACAAAATAAAACCGGTCAAGTGCGAGTCGGGCTACTCGCGCACCGAGCTATTTCCGTACCACACCACCACAGAACACAAAACGTTATTAACTTAGAAAAAAACTTTTTTGTCCGGGACCTTTAGCGCAAGACCGATTCACACTTGGCCGGTTTTTAGTATTTGTTGTTATTCTGTAGAGTTTGCTCTATAATCACACTAAGTTTGAGGCTTGTATGTATTACCGTTTTTACGATAGAGCGTGAAGCCAAATCCGAGATAAAAACTAGTTTCTTGTTGAGAACCCCCCTTAATTTTTCACTTTTTGACATTTTTATTATTTCTCAGCAAATTCGCCGTAATAACGCATAATCTGAGAAAATTTCAACTATCTAGCTATTACGGTTCAAAAGTTACAGTCCTAAATAGGTAGGACAGACGGACGGACGGACGGACAGACGGA
The DNA here is from genome assembly GCA_922987775.1 of Agonopterix subpropinquella. Taxonomy (NCBI): domain Eukaryota; kingdom Metazoa; phylum Arthropoda; class Insecta; order Lepidoptera; family Depressariidae; genus Agonopterix; species Agonopterix subpropinquella. Next base: position 14,365,201 of record OV277709.1, on the reverse strand, counting down.
CGGACGGACCGACAACGTAGGCTTATTAATAGGGTCCCGTTTTCATCCTTTGGGTACGGAACCCTAAAAATGAAAACGTACACAGGACGGTTCTTGGGCAAAAGTCGAAACCTCTACCGCCACCAGGTCTACACACGAAGGTAGTCGTAATTAGCTTCATGAAAGCAGACACTTCAATTATTATCAATATTCATCGCAGTGAAGGTAATCAGCACATTCTTATGTCAATATGCTTTACGAATGTGACTGATTGTGTTCATGAATAAATAAATAGGTGGTACCTACTTAAAGATATCATCAGTAGGATATTGCTCATGGAACGGATATGGTACATGGGGCCGAAGAGTTCTTGAATGGCCAGCGTACCGGAATGCACAGCGTTGGTAGGCCCCCACCAGGTGGACCGACTTGGTGATGGTAGCGGAAACCTGAGGGCAGCGCTGGACAGGTCGTTGTGGCGAATTTTGGGGGAGGCCTATGTCTAGCAATGGACGTCTTTTGGCTGAGATGATGATGATAAAAAGCGCCTCCAAAGCAAGTTTTTTATTTTCTGGTCAGGCTTTACATAAAAAACTAAAGAAAAACAAAACTTATAATACACGAGTATAAAAATACTTACCTTTTAAATTGCCGCTTGAAGGGGCCCAGGAGGCTGGCAGTATTACCTCTTTATATAGCCAGAGATAGGGTAGATGTAGTTTACTATTTTTTCACATTTTTTGTAGTCTTTTGGTCTCAGTCCTTGTGATGAACTTTTCGAATTTGAGAAACTTCCCGACGTCCGCTAAGATGTGTAAAAAGAGCAAACAATCCTTGAGCATCAAAATGAACGCGCTATTTGTAAGGGGAACTGTGTAATTATAGAGCTTACCTTGAACGAGGTTCAGAAAATTGCGTCGTCTCGCGTCGGTTTCTTTTCTTTTGAAAACTTTTCTACTTTTGTAGGCAAGCGTCCTGGATAGGATTGCCTCTTTTTGGAGGTAATGTAACAAAGTCTTTTTTCAAAAAATTACTATAAATATAACAAAAATAAGTGACATAAACACTACATAAACATGATCAAAATGAAAATAACTTCTTGAGTGAAAATGACAAAGGTATCACAACTTCCCAACACAAACACCGGAAACTTATTGCTATTGGTTCATAGACCACTTTCCATACACATTTGCCCTGTCTCCTTTTAACTTTAATAATACCTATCGTTTTGAGTAAAAATTCCAGTCACGTTTCTTCCAAAAAAAAAAATTAAATTTCAGAATACATTTTAGATAAAAAATTTATGCTTCCTCCTAACCTAATCAATCAATAAAATAAGCAAAAATACAGAGAGAAAATTACAAGACCCTCTAATTAAGGCGGTCTGAGTTCATAAAATTCATAAAATTAAACAGATTCAGCAAAAAAACAATAAGTTATCTACAGGTTTCTATAAAAAAAAATTGCGATTGCATCCAAACAGAACCGAAAAAGAATCTACCGAAATCTTATTAAAACAAAAAAACTAAACTCGTTTCGACAGATGCTTCAGACGATAAAAGTCTACCAGAACTACCCTAGCCTAATAAAACAACCCCTAGACCGACTAACAAAAATAAAAAGATACTTTACTAACGGATATCAACTTCGGAACTCAACCTAATGCAAAACTTCTGTACAGCAGGATGTCTGAAAACATTTCAATAGCATAAGGGTGGCTTACACTAAAAGCCTTTGCATATTTACACACAACGTCAAAACACACACTAACGTCTGCATGCACTCCCAGGCCCAGACGGGCTCGTCGACAAGAACGAGACGAAAGATATCATGTTTACCAAGCTAGAGTAGCGCAGAAAGGTGATATTGACCTTGCGCGCAATGACGTCATTCGCGACCTAGCTGCAGCTTTCCTCCCTTGTAGCTACGCGGCAGTTTGTTTGTGTGTGTGAACCAGACCCTGAAAACGTTGATGCGTTTGTGAGGGTAAAGGAACACAGAGGAAAAATTTATGAGAGAAGGCTCACTCCCATTAATATCAGGAAGCAGGTTGGCCCATTTACAAATAACCCTGTAACTGATAGATTTCTTTGATTCTATCTGGGCATGAAAGTCAAATATTGTCCTAGTGGAACATTGTTATTTAGGTACATAGCGAATCGTACCTACTGAGAAAACTACGCCTTTCAAGGCTGTATGATGTATATTTATTAGTAGTATAGGGACATGTAGCGTAGCGCTACCACAATAAAATTTCCAAGTCACAAAAATATTACAACTTCTTATGCTACAAGTGTTTCCAAAATATCTTAATTATCTTTAGTACTTTATTTTGATCACAAAACTTACAATCCTTACTATATCGGCCTATCCTAATGCAACTAAACCTTAGACAAAACTAAACTCAACTTTACAATACTGTCTATTTGAAAGTCCTATACTACGGCATATTTGTAAGCTGTGGCCAATAACTTTTTTTGTTGTTAGAGTGAGTGTGATTATCTTTGCATGTGTGCAAGATTTTCCTCGTCCGTACGCTTGCCCCGTGCAACAGGCGAGTGCGTGTGTGTGGCATTGATTTCTCTTGTACCCTAAGAGCAACAGGCTATTACATTGTTCAGGGTGCTTTGGTTAGTTTATTATTATACGTAAATTAAGTTGTACTATTACGTGTTGTGACTTTTATGTTGGGTTTTTATTTTTGTTTATTGTTTTTAAAATACAGTCTCGGCACAGCACATGTTACTCGTGACTCGTCTGGGTTTGTGTTGGGAATTTTTAAACTGGAGTATCTTTTGTCAAACAATTCGATTACCTTTGTCAAACAAGTAGTTTTTACTTTGACAGTTGAATTCTCTTCTTTTATTTTTTATTTCGCCTTTTCAGTTTTTGTGTGTTTTGTTTTTGCAAATAGAGAATATCACCGCTCTTTTTGCGTTGGGGGTTAAAAAAGAAACATTATGACGTTTATATTGATGTTTTTGGGATAAAATGAGCAACTGCCAATCACAATGCCAATGCCAATTTATTGAAATGTTTTCCAAGATTAATGAAATTAAAAATCTGTATTATTTTGAATGAAAATGCACTTGATTTGAAAACATTACACTTTGATATTATCAAGACTTAATAAAATACTAAAATAGTAGGTACATTAAATAATTCAAAGACAATTGCTTTTCAATAATATTATTTTATTGAAATGAAATAAGTATTTACACAATGCCCTGGAGATAAATGATAGCTACAATAACTTAAAAATATCAGAAAATAACGAAACAAAGTTTGAACTTAAAATTTACGATACGTCCTTCAACAATGTTTACAAGCATATTGTGTTGTTTCTACAAAGATAAAAGCGACCCATATTTGTGAGCAGAAATCACAATGGGACAATAGGTTGATGATGATGATGATAAAGGGAAAAATTGTACCTCTTTGAAGGTCTGCTAGTCTTATAAACAATCGTCATTATCAATAATCAATAAATCACCATTATAAATAATGGAATGAAAATTGGTATTCGAAGTCATTTTTATACCAAGTAACTTTAGTGATAATATAATATGCTTTTTCAACACAACTTACATCGCTAGAGATTATTTCAGTGTTTTTCAAGTACATTATGTACGATAAAGTACAGTCGACATCGTATCGTATAAAACAATTGACTGTTTGCTTGCATATTTTAAGGCCCTCCCTCCCTAGTGCAAGGCTCTCTTTCTTACAAGCAAACTTTTGCAATTAGCCATCCCGCTTCAATTGCGTAGCTCCGGTCAGAATTTTCCGTTTTCTTTGAAAACCTGTATGATTTTTTATGAATTTTCAAAAAATAAGAAAACCACATCATTCTATATTGTATTGTGAAGAATATTGTAAATTTTCATATTCTTTTGATCCACAATGTAAGATTAAAACGGTTACAACTGGAAAAAAAGGGGTGACTTTGGATTCGTTTTTCTTCAGTTTTATTAATTAAAATAGATTTCGAGAAAAACAACATCACTTCTCATATCCTGTAGATTGTTCAATTTTATTTTCTGCTTAAAAAGTGCCATAGTTAATGTATAAAATGGTTACAAAGTTACTCAAAACCGGGCGGACAAAAAACTTGAATATTGGATTGGTCATATCATAATTAATTATAAAATAATTAATTATTGTTATTGGATGATTGAGAGGCAATCACGCATAAGCTGCTTAACAAATTTGGATGAAATTTTGCACAAAGATAGAATAATGTTGGATGGTTGTCGCTGGATTAACTAACTTTCTTCTTTAAAGTCAACACAGATGAAGTCGCGGGCAACTGTTAGTTGTCAAATCATAAAATGTTTACATTCGATACATTGATGAAATAATGATGAGTACTCGTATATTTCATTAAAAGATTAGGTCTTAATCAATCAATCAATCAATTTCACTGATAAGTATCTTTTGATCATCTTTTCCTTCTTTATGTTTTAAAGATACACATTTTGAAATTCTGTCCTTTAATTGCGCAGACCGTAGCGCCATCTATCGATCCACTGGAAAAATCACCCAGTATCTGCTATGCATATTTCGAACAAGTGATCAATCAAAAGATAAGTTTTAAAAATTTTAATTATTAAGTTCCGAAAGTAAATGATGACTTAACAAAAGCCTTAGAACTAATTAAATAATTATTGTCTGATATTATAATAATTTCTTAAAACTATAATATTGTTAATACTATCACAACTGACGACAGCCACAGAGGCCAATATTAAACGGACTACTTAATTATTAAATTGAAGATTATGATAAAATAATTTTATTCTAACTGCTATTAATATAAGTCTTAGCAGTATATTGTCGGGTTAAGTTTTAAAGTGAACCTAGAAATAAAGAAATTTGTATCATATTTATTTTGAGCAATAACTGCTTTTGAAAAAATTACGCTACTTCAACGTATTTAGCCAAGGAATTTAGTAAAATAATTTAAAAGTTAATGAATGAATAATTTAAATAAGAAGACAAACAAAATTAATCATCACTACAGGGTATTAGGATAGACTAAAATCCAAAATTTTATTTGGTTATTTCCTATAGGTTTCGTAGCGAAAGTTGTTCAGTATCATGTGTACAATCACCCCATAAAGTGATGCAACTGTTTGCCCTTACATCCTCTACGTATATGGTACATATACATAGAGTTATTATAATAACTGCATGGGTATATAATATAATAAACAGCGCGGTATAAAAAAACCAGCATACAGAGGCATAATAATACAGGTGGCGCCATCTGTTGACAACATTACAGTTACAAGTTCCACAATTTATAGAACTTGGCACATCATTATAATGCCAAGTTCTTTGTATCCCAAAAGGTATCCCAATATGTCTATGTACTTATCGCATATATAACGTTCACATAAAAAACACCAGCCCGCTAGGATTGAATTCAATTTTGGAAACGCGGCTTGTTTCTACGCTTTGATACCTTGATTGTTTTGGAAATTTAATATAGCATCCGGAAAATCCTATATATTTCCATAACCACGTTGGTTTTATCTAAACGTTTTGCTAAAGCATTATGCAATTTGTTGAATAATATATTGCGTCGACCTCGGATAATGGAATAAATGTTGATTTTATTGTTAAGAGTTTCAAAATTCCCGTAGGCTATCTAGTGGTAGCATTTTTTCTTGAATTAAAGTGAAGCATATAACACCTAGAAGGTATTTGTAAGTATAAATAATTATTGGCAACGATTTTTCCTTAAACTAAATAAAAAAACGATTTGACAGAATCGTGACCAATAAGCGAAATCTACAGAGGTACCTACATACAAGTAAAATACGAGTGTGAAAAAAAATCTAAATTAACTACTATAAAAACGCCTTAAATACTATTAACAATTTGTAATAAAATTAGAAATATTATTGCATCTAATTTATGGCATACTATTTCGTTAATAAACTAAAATGAAAATTATATTAGAAATTACATAGTTTTTCTATTCTTATTATACTAAAAATCTACTGCTTTAGTCAATCAAAAATTAAGATCAATTTCACACCATAGGTCAAGTTTTTAAATTGCTAATACAGGGCCAGAAAATTCAGCAACTATTTAATGCAAAACTACATTAATTATCATATTTTTTATGATCTTGATAAAAAGCCACCAGGCGTCGGCGTCGACATCGGCTGGAGGCGCGGGCGTAATTCTCCAAACGACTCTATGCTACGTACTATAAGGTTTATATTGCCGCACCCCGCCCGCCGAAATGTCCGCGCCACGTCACTTCTGTTTAAACACTCCCTAACGTCCCGTACTTTCGCACCTGTCACTTCACGCGAACCACAGTTTGTTGCTGAATTTTTTAATAGGTCTGTCCATTTGTATTTGTTTCACGGGTAAGTCCAGGTACATTAATATACGTCTAAATTTGACATGCATTTTTTTTTACATTTGTTTTGCCAGTTTTAACAAGAGGATTAAAACTTAAAACCTATATTATTTGTTACCGCCACATACTTAGGTATTTCAGTTAAAACAAAATATTTGGACTCGAAGGGTATCTTAATAAATGTAGACTTTCCTCGACCATTAAGAATAAAGTACTTATTATTTGAGCGACTCACTTTATATTATATTATAATCAATATTGATAAAAGTCACTTTGCACGATCTATACGAACGAAAAGTCCCTTGCACTTAATTTTAACGATGTTCAATTCAATGAACGCTGTTTATCTTGTACGAAAAATAACTTGGTATGAAAAATACCATGAATTTTACCTTTTCTTTCTTTATTTGACGTTGGCAATACCTCTCGTAATTCAATTCCCATCGTTGAATTTATCGAATTGATGGTTTTTTTTGTTTGGTATACTCAACGAGCTTGGAGTTTCCACTCAATGATTACAGTTTGTTGACGTAACTATTATACATATATTCATCGCTTAAATCAAGTTATCATTGCTAAATCGATCAACGCATTTATAAATTCACGCTTGAGTTCATTTGACTTCAACTCGAGTTCCTTGATTAGCGTAGCATCACCATTTTCATCAAATTCATCATTTCTACGAAATTTTGGCGCTTTTATTAATCCTGCTTCATATTTATCTTCAACAGTTAAATCCTGGAGTTGAGTCTCCTTTCAACTCTCAAATATTTCTAAAATAACATCTTGGATCAATCAGGAGCAAGCTTCGCAGCGGACGAGGCCAACTTCGTCACAGTTCATACATTTGAGAGCGACGAATTCAGCTGTGAAGTGGTTTCTGTGAAGGCTCTTCTTTGAGCCCTTGCAGATCCTGCAGGGAAGCAGGCGGAAGCCTCCGCAGGTTTGGCAGGTGGTGCAGGCGTCTGGGCTCTGGAATTTTGAGAAAATATTCTGGTTAATGTTTGTAAATAATACATAATTGCATATCGCCCATTGGTATGCGACTGTCCAAATAACGCTTAACTTCTTATTCCTTTGGAGAAAAATATACCTAGTATTTACGAATATGAAATAAACATTTGTAAAATTTAAATTAAAAAAAAAACGAATGCTAACACCGACGCCATTGCTACATGGGTTGGCAGAGACTATAGGGTGTAAGGAAAAGTATCATTAACCTTTAAACCACATACTTACTATACCCATCAAACTAGACAACTTTTACTATGGGAGCAAACATGTCAGAACAAAAAAAAAATCAGCTGTCCCATACTAAACAGCAGTACCTACTCGATTCAAATGTATGGGAGAGCTGATTTTTTTTTGCTCTGATATGTTTGCTCCCATAGTAAAAGTTGTTCAGTTTGATGGGCAGAGAATGTGGTTTAAAGGTTAATGATACTTTTCCTTACACCCTGTATATACTTATTTCGCATGATCTACATAGTCATACATATTATGTTCATGCATTTCCGTCTATTACTTTACGGACATCTCTTATTAATTACCTACTTATAAATATCTAATGTATGATGTACAGTCGGCCGCAATAAGTTGTATACACTTTTGTTCTACGTCGTAGTACTAAACTGTATATAACTTATTGCGGCCGACTGTACCTTGTGTTTTTTGTATTCTTCTTCTTTACTATATGAATTTTTTGTATTCTTTTTGCGTTGATTAAATACAGAATATGTATTAAAATAATATTTAAGTACTAAGAAGATATTAGTTTAAAAAAACAGACGTTATCCTTTCACAAGCGCCAGCTGTTAATCGAAATGTCTGGTTCGCAAAAGTTCCTCCGGTAAAACTTTTAACCCTCAAATGGATTTTCATAACCATCGTGACTTGACTTTCAATAATTCTATTAGAGAGTTGTCTACTTCCATTTACTATTTCGATCGATAAAAGATTAAAATGGAAAGCTGTCTTACACTGAAAAAAATGCGAGCCAACTAAGAACTATAATTTCTCTTAATTAGCACCAAAATAATTGAAATGACGTTATTGTTGTTTACTAAAAACAGAAGATGGTTAGTTGTAACAACAAGCCGAATTCATTTAACAAAGTACTCTTAGTCGGAGAAGTCATGATGTTGACAGGCTCATATGGATTCATGATGTTGGTTGAAGTAAACATTTTTTTTTCAGTGTACTATCTTACATCATTCGTTATATACAAGAATTCAATATAATTTTCAAGATCGTCGTAAACATTTTAATCCCAATTTACACAGACAGCACCTTTATTACGGGAAAAAAAAATCGGTTGTTTCATACAAAACTGCTGACAACCTACCGCTACCCGACTCAAATGGGACAGCTGATTTTTTTTCGCGTTTCCTGAGGTAGGCTCCATAGTGAAAGTTGTGCAGTTTGATGGTCTGAGTTTTGAGGGCTGTTCCTTACAACCCTGTATACTCGTTTTACTGTTTTGTAACAACATAATCACATAGCACTTTCCCTCAAGTGTAACTATAGCTATAGTTATAGCTATCTAATACTGTCTGTCTGTCCACAAGCTCGCAGAGGATGCGCGGTGTCCGGCTGTCACCGCAAACGATGCGGGGAGCGCAAACTATGTCGAACAACTATAGACATTATGGTTTGAATTGGCTCACGGAGAGAACTAAGTATTTAATTTAGTACCTAATATATGTGACAACTATTTATATTAGCAAACTTCGTAACAAACGTAAGTCAAACAGAATTAGATTTTGTAATCCTGTTCTATTTGAATTTTAAAATTGGCCCGCGTTCATCCTAGAGTTGAGGATTTTGCTATTGTCTAGTATAAAAAAAGCAATTAAATTGTTGTCTGGTACGATTACTATTATTTGGCAGCTTTCTTATACAAAAAAAAACACGATCTCGAGCCACCATATTATAATTAGAGCTTCATTGTAGACCACCTACAACGCGACTCTAGATTTGTATTAAGTACCTCATTGTTTAGTAAATTCTGCTAATAAAGTTGTCATATACTTACATATTTCTAGATATTAGTTCACGTGTAAAATTACCGCGATACTTTTTATAGATTATAGAAACTTGAAAAAGTAGTTCATGCTTCATAATAATGGATGGAATTTACATCCAATAAAGAAGCCTAAATTCAGGACGATATAATTGGTCCTTAAATTTTAGTGAAACAATGGCCTCGATTCGGAGTGTACCACGACTAAACTAAACTAAATGTATTCCTGTCACTTTCTAAAATAAGATTAAGAAAAGAGACAGAAAACCAACAGATGACTTTAGTGCTGTCAAAGTGACGTTAAATGCGCAAAATAAGATGCCATCATAATGCACGCCATCTTATTTAAGTCGTTTTTGGGCGTTTAACGTCACTTTGACAGCACTAAAGTCAGCTGTTGGTTTTCTGTCTCTTTTCTTAATCTTATTTTAGAAAGTGACAGGAATACATTTAGTTTAGTTTAGTCGTGGTACACTCCGAATCGAGGCCACTAAGTAACATCCTTAGTTTCCCTGCGTCCTTCGCTCACAAAAACTCTGAACTTCTAAGATTATCTCTTAGGGCTCTTACAGACGAGCGACACTTTGCTGTCGCCGTGGGTCGCAGAGGGGCGCGCTCTATAGACTTTACGGTCGCGCGACCCTCCGCGACACACAGCGACCGTAAAGTGTCGCTCGTCTGTAAGCGCTGTTAGTTGCCTCAGTCAATATTATTAAACTTAAGCTTAATATAAACGAAATAATCACACGTCCCAAGTCGTCTCGTTCTAGAAAATTTGGATAATCAATCCAATTCAAACAAACCATACAATCAAATAAGCAAAGCTAGAAAAAGTTAACTCTGCTGCATGGACAAGCTACTGACACTGCTGACAAGTGTGAAAACGACAATGCTTTTGTAAAACGGACTGTTCTATTCACTCTGTGAAACGGAATGCAAAAAACGTCAATTCAACTGTGATAGTTTGTTAGGTATATTGGAGTTAAAAAAAACGTTTTGTGTCCATTGCGAATGCATTTTTTCTTTTCTTTTTCAATTTTAATAGAGCAGGTAGCTATGTTACGTTCATGGCTCAATAAAAATTTCGTTTACAAGAAAATCTAAACCATGTCAAGACTATGCTTGCCTTTGTTTTTTTCTTTACAGAAAAGCCAATGGATCAAGCTCATACAGCTTTTTCAAATGTTTAACATTTTTTATGAAAATGATGTAGAAAATCTTGGAAAAAAAAAATTATGCTTAAAATAGGTAATAAAATGTTGCATTAAAAATTTTAAAGATAAGTTTGCATCTTTTTAGTAAGTATTAATTTTTCCCTCTTTTTAGTCAAACGCTTTTTTTATTTTAATAAAAACCACTGACCCGATTTGTATGGAAAGAGAAAAGCATAGGGCCTAACTTAGGGTAACTTTAAGTTTGTAATTAGTTTGTAATTAGAGTAACTTAAAGTTAGGTAGGTACGGTCTCAGTAGTACCTATAGGCAAAGTACTAACATTAATAGATAGAAATGACTTAAGAAAAATTACAATTTCCCTTTCTTAATAAATTTGATGGAATGTTTATAATACATGAGTTTTATGTAATAAATCAACTGCGCAAAAAATTTTTAAGGATCAAAATGAAACATGACATAACATTTTTCGAGGTAAAGAATGTCGCTTTTGCCAAAATGAATGACTTCGTAACACCACCTTAAAAGAAAATAGGTACACCTTTATTAAAAACGACATAAAATTAATGATACTTTCTTATTATAATATAGGATACCTACTCCTTATTGCTTAAATACTGATGGTTTTTAGGGTTCCGTACCCAAAGGGTGAAAACGGGACCCTATTACTAAGCCTCCGTTGTCCGTCCGTCTGTCCTACCTATTTAGGACTGTTACTTTTGAACCGTACCTAAGAGCTAGATAGTTGAAATTTTCACAGAAGTTGCGTTATTACGGCGGATTTTCTGATATGTCAAAAAGTTAAAAATTAAGGGGGCCAACATCGAAATCGAGAAAAAAATCCGCTCTTTCATAACAAAACTGCAGTACTATTATGAAAGAGCGGATTTTTTTTTCTCGTTTTTGATGTTGGCTCCATAGTGAAAGTTTGATGGTCTGAAGCACCCCCTTAAGTATTACTAGGGTGTTTTGTTACACCCTGTAAAGTGACGATAGGTGGCTTCCCTTTCACCTACAAATACACTGCATAAGAAACATCCCATCAAAGATTTTTTTTGGTCAGACCAAAAAAAAATCTTTGCATCCCATACTCGCAATGTACGACCCATGGGGAAGAAATGGAATAGTCCATTCTAAGCCGGAACGATACGGGTTTTCCATACGTAACAAGGATTAATTTGGCCTGTTATGCGCGACTTCCTTCTGCTGACGGATTAATTTTGCAGATACTTTTTGTGCAAAAAGACTCCGCTAATGGGGGCATGCTCTTTGAGAGACTTTTTAATGTCTGACTCAAAAGTGCTGTGTCGGGTTTTACTTTGTGATGAGGAAATATTCGAGGCTTAATAGTTTTTTTGTTGGTAACCTGCCTGCTGAGTTGAAGATTGTGTGTACGAATCACGCAACCATTTTTGTACCATACCGTTTATGTCACCTCTGCCATGTCTCTATATGTTTTGCTTTTTTCATTAATTAATTACTGTAAGAACTAGGGACCTTCGAAAACCAATTTTACCGCCCGTTTTCAGATATCCAGTAAACTTGACGAACATAAACAAAAAAAGCAAAATATAGGTATAGATAGAAAATAGCCAAAATCTTTCTTATATTATTTTTGAAAAAAATAATAAAATCGGTTTTCTTTTGGAGGAGGCAACAGGTGAATGCGAAATGCAGATTTCGTCTATTTTATGTAGATAAAATCTGTTCGAGCAGCAGTTGTCTCTTTCGCACTCTAGTCAGCGGGGTTTACGGATGGGACATATACGTAAACGGTCGGAATAGTGACCTATTCTCCAAATTTACATTTCAGCCCGACTAAGAGACCTATTGATGCAGCTTGAAAATGAATACTAAGCTTATTATTTTTCATCTGATATGATGAAAACATAAAACAACAGTATCTCATAGTAAGAACCTGATAAATTGAGTAAGAAACAGGTGTGGCGTATTAAACAGTGAGGGAGGCCCATGTACTCTGTAAGCCCTGACGATGACGCAAGAACCTGTCCGAATTTTAGCAAGTTTTTATGATTTCGTGTTTTCTTTAAAAATCTGTCGAAAAAGTGGAACAATTACAATGTTGAGATAACACTGTATTTTATACCATTCTGGTGTGAACACTTTTTTGTTTCATTTATACGAAATTTAATCAAAAATAAAGTTCAAAATGAAAAAAAAACTAACCTAAAAAAGCCTTTTAGAACAAAAGTTGTTGCTGTTGTTCATGTCATTGCTGACTGGCTCATCTTTCCACTATAGTGATTTTCATACAATATGGCTTACCTATAACCGAGTACCTTGTAGCTTTAAAAAGTCTGTTGTTTCGAAACCGGTCAAAACTACTCCGATTTTCATGATTTTTTTTTAACTTCCGTAATGTAAAATACAACAACCTGTATAGTATAAAAATTGACGGTCTTAGTCATGTAAAAAGTGGTAACCCAAAAATTAAAAATTTTAAGAAAAAATGCTTTACAACTTGCGAATTCATGTAAGAACAGGACATTCTCTTTACACTGAGGCAATTTTAATTGAGACTGGCTGACGAATAAACTTTGATGAGCGCGCTCCATACAAACGAAGTTTGATTCTATTTTGAATGTTATCCAAATAAATTTGTGATTTTTTTTAACACGATCCAGAAACTAATATCCTCGTCTGTGGTTTGTCAGATTTCCGTTATATTATATAGTTTCAAAATTACACTGACTCAAAAGGTTAGTACTCTAAATTAAAAAAAAAATTATCAAAATCGGAGTAGTATAACGGGTTCCGAAGTAAAAACCTTCAGGGACTCCACTAACACGAAAAATATAAAATTAAAGTGTCAGTCAGTGTCATCTAGGGAACTACTAATTCGAGCTGAGGCACTTTTTCAAAAAATTTAACAAATATTTTTTTTACTAACGATCATACTTGTAATAATGTACATACATACATATAATGGCTAGTTCTCAAGTTACGCTACAATAAAATCGTATTCCACTTAGCAACAGCATAACACGAAACACAATGGCAACCATAACCTAACAATCGATGAAGACTCCTAACCACTAAGACCCTCAAATTACACCAAAGTCATCTTTATTACCAAACAAGAAGAATTGTTATGTGGGCCTTGCTTCAGAATACGTACCTATATTAGCTAAGAGTAAACACAAGCTATGTAAAGATAAACATGTGTTTTGTAACGCTGATGGATTAGCAATTTCGTTGCTTGGCCATTTAATCATAATAATTGTTTTAGAAACACCTGTCTGTTCGTTAGGAGGAATGTGTAGTTGTCAATTTCCATACAAAAACGAGAAAGTTAATCCCCAACTAATCAAACAAATCCTTCGTAAAAATATGCCGACACTTTTTTAACACGTTGAACGCCGTCGGGTCACATAACAATAGATTTTCCATTGTTCGTCGGTCATTTGGCAGTCAAAGACTTAAGGGGATGATCAGACCGTAAAAGTGAACAACTTTCTCTATGACACCAACATCGAAATCGCGAAAAAAATTACAGTTGTTGATTTTATTTTCGCGATTTCGATGTTGGTCCAGTAGAGAAAGTGGTTTAATTTGATGGCCTGTCATCATCCCATTAAAAAACTGTCAGCATATTAGGAAGGACCCTGTATAAGGTCTTACAAAATTAGTTGAAACTATTTTAAGGAGATGATCGGACCATCAAACTGAACAACTTTCTCTAAGGTCACAACTGACCTTCGTGATTTCGATATTGGTCCCATAGAGGAAGTTGTTCAGTTTGATGGTCTGATAATCCCCTTAAATAGTTTCAGCTAATTTTGATAGACCTTAATATACCTATTACTTAAATTAACTTTGTTTAATTATCACTGATTTATTTGCTTTGGAATTCGCATGAAAAAGTCATGACATCGAGGGATCGTGAAGTTGGTCAACAAGTGATATCATATATTCAAGGCTGAGAAGGCTGGTATCACAGAAACTAGCGATGACAGCATACCACGGATATGTAGCATCCGTCCTCAGATACGGCCTTATTATTTGGGGAAATGGTCTAGACATTAAGAAAGCCTTCATATCACAAAAAAAGTGTGTTAGAGCAATATGTGGTATTGGTCCTAAAGATACTTGTAAACCACATTTCAAGAGACTAAGAATCTTAACGCTTCCCTGCATGTACATTTTTGAAATGATTAAATTTGTTATATAGCATCCAGAATTTTTCAAAACAGCTGGAATCGTCCGCCATAGAAACCTGCGAAGACCTAATGACCTTGTTTTTGAAAACAGATCTAGAATTAAGTTATATAAAAAGCATTGCCATTGTATCTGTATCAAGCTATTTAACAAAATACCAGATAGAATAAAAACTTAGCCAAATAAATTATTTTTAAAACAATTGTACAAGTGGTTGATTGACTGTAGTTTTTATGATTTGAATGATTTTTTTGCATTATAATTAGATCTCACTGACATTATTAATTAAGTGAATATTTGCATGCCATATAATTTAGCTGGATAGAAGAAACTTTGTACCTACCTATTCAATGCAAATAAACAATTTCAATTTCAATTTCAAAATTAAGTTGACACTTGAAGGCCTAGAACATATCTATGAGTATTCGCATAATTAATTAAATGTCCGTGGAGCATTCACATAATTATGTCCCTACTTTTATATCATGATTAAGTTACGTAACATAATCAAAGCTAACACTTTCCTGTTTCCAGAAAAAGCGAAGTAATTAGAAACCCTTCAACGAACACAATATATTTTGTTCGCCGTTCCAATGCACACGAGTTTAAGTTCTGCGTCCTTTGATTAAAGCATGTTCTTAATTGAGCCTTACCTAATCATGGACTCATGTTTCTCTACAATTAAGATGTTTCTTTAAAACAACGTAATCAAAGAGAAAACTAGTACCTAATAGCTTTTAGGGCACCTCTCGTGATTTTTCCATTTAAAATTCTAATCTACTAGTACTAGTTCACAACTAGGTATAACTATTCAAAATTTTTACTAAATAATACAAAGTGACGTCATTAATATTTTCATTACCTACTTTTTATAGTTTATACGGGGTGGATTTTTAGACGGGGCAGTAAGGGCAGGTACCTTAACCGTTGTATTGTAGCTACAGCAAAACGTTCTTAAGAGACTACCCTTAACTTTTTGAAACTTTTTGAACTGCATTCAACGATTTTGACAAAAAATGTACAGTCAGCAAGAATATTGTCAATTTACACAAAAACTTCTTTTGATGCCAATCGATCATGTTTCTTATAAGGATCAATAAACTCTAAAGGACCAACCGAGGTTAGAGTACTAGAAATGTCAGAAATCGCAAAAAACGTTTCCCATACATTTCGTAGGAAATGAGACTTTCGTAGGAAAAGTTGTTTTTTTTTTATTGCGAATTTCTCTTTGTTCGTTTGGAAGAGTTGTTCAGTATCATGGGTACAATCACCCCTTGAAGTACCTAATGCAACAACTGTTTAAACACACGATTATAATCTCGTTCGGGGTGGTCAGAACCTATATTACAACTAGGTACCTACAGTGCGTGTAGCTGTAGCAAAACTCACTTTTACTATACTGTAGGCCTACCATAAGTTTACACTGTAGTATACTACAGTAGTTTTACTGTAGTTTACTACAGTTTTTGTATTGAATTTCATACAGCGCTCCGTTGAGAACTAATTCTGTCACACTAAATTGGCGCCGCAACTATAGTAGTAACGTACAGTGGAAACTCATGGTAGGCTAAGGCCTACTGAAGGTTTCAGGATGGTGGCGAGCCTTTCACCTATTAGAAACAATGAGTAGGAAACCTTATCCTTAGTCAACTGAAATTATGACTTATCTTAGTGTAGATATAGTTCAAATGCTAGGTAGCATTTTGTGCCTCGCCACTTCTCTTTCAATGCAAATTAACGCTAAGTTTCATCTAAGTGTGTTTCTATACTTCATAATAATTCTTACGAGTAATTACGTAACTCCGCTTTCAACTGATCCTAATTTATTTTGATACGTTAAAGACAGAGAGATAAAATAATGTTACCTTGTAAGGTTTAAGCATTTTTCTCAGTTCACCGCTTTCGTTCAGCTTTTCCACTGTGTCTGCATCCTGAAAACAAAAGAAATGATGTCATTAGGACATAGGCATAAAGGTATCATATAATAGAGGAACTGACAGCTGAGAGAGCGAGATGTACCTAGCGGCGCCACTGTATAATAGAAAGAGATACGTGACGCGAGGCAATAGAACCGTTTTTGGGAACTTGTTAGCACAATCGACTGGGTAAATATTTGTGCTCTGTGAATAATTAGTGAATCTAAAGTGAAGTTGTAGATTATTTTGTGAAATATACTAACACTATTTCATTAAATTACCTACGATTTCACGTTAGATTCACAATTATACACAGAACTCGAAGTTTTAGGGTGCCGATAAGTGCTGACAAATGCACAAAAAACGGTTTCATATGACAACTCTTGTCAGTTACTCTATTCCGACAGGTATAATAACTTTATGGACATAGGTAATTATGTTTCATTGCTTAAGCGCCAAGCCACAAGACGCTTAGGTGGTTTCATCAATTTGTCATAAGGATTTGTCTGATCCCAATTAAAGTAATTATCCGAATCTAAATTAGATTTATTTTGAGTATGAGGATTTAGAATTCATTATTATACAGGGTATAATAATGAATTTCGGAGACAGTGCGCATTTTTCTCCCATGCAATCAGTATCGTTAAGGGAATTTTTTTTTGTTGTTTGTTATTTTTTTCAATTTATCCACCCGAAAATTTATGTAGCGTTGCTACACTACACTCGTGAGTCAAAAGGGTAGGTAGGTTCTTGGGTAGCGCGGGGGCAACCTGCGTACGCGCCCCGTGGCCTCTCTCGAGCAGGGTTGCCAGACGCACGAGGTTTCTCGTACAAATACAAGATTTGGGGTCTCCCGTACGAGGTACGAGGATAATGTCAGCCTCGTACATATTTGTACGAGGTTTTGACTTTTCGGGAAATTATGTCATGATTTTTCCATTGCAGGCGACGTTTGTAGAATAAATGAAAGTCTAGACCATCAAAGACTATCAGATGGATATTGTTAGTTTGTAGTTTGCCGCGAAATCCACATGAAACCGATCATTACTTCGATTTCTTCCTTGTATTAGCTGCTCTTATTCTCTTTTTTTCGTTTTAAAGAACATTAAAATTTTATTTTTAACCAATTTTATTTTTACCATGACAAAAGTCAAAAATTAAATTGTGTTTTATGCCTAATTCTTGGTTTTTTTCACACTTTAGATGAATGTACGAGGTTTAATAGCCAAAGTACGAGATTTTTCTTGCTTTTTGTACACTGAAAAAAAAAATTGTTTTCTTCAACCAAGATCGAATTCGACTTGTTGTTACAACTACCATCTTTTGTTTTTAGTAAACAATAATAACGTCATTTCAATTATTTTGGTGCTAATTAAGAGAAAATACTTCTTAGTTGGCTCGAATTTTTTTCAGTGTACGAGGAAAAATTGTCAACGTCTGGCAACCCTGCTCTCGAGGGTGAGTCACTTATCGCAACACCTACGCAGAGTGCGAACGCGTTTTGATTACGCTCGACTTTTAATATTTTTGTTGTGAAACATGGTAAAATAAAAAATTCGGGTCTTTTTTTTAATGAGCTTCATATAGGTACGTAAAATTTGCGCACTGTCTCCGAAGTAACCCTGTATAGATACAAAAATCCAGGATTCACATAATTTCTATTCATCGTATCAATGTTTTCCCTCGAACCCACGACCCGCACTCTTAGCATCACAGGCAGGTTCATTCCCAAATTGGCTACCAAAACCATGCAGTCTACATTTAATATAAATTCTGCTTAGTTGCATTTGGATATTACTCAGTAAATAAATCATAGTTTAGTGCTAACACAAAATATCTTAAGATTCTATACCACAAATTCTTCGCACAATTTCCTACAAACTATGACCAATATTTCCGTGTAAATGAAGTGAGAAAACTGAGGGAAAGCGATACGATAAACTAATGGCTCACATTGTGTTTCCTATACATTTCTTTCTATATAAGAAATCTCATAACAGAACTCTTCTTTCCACGACATAAGGGTGAAAATATCTCGATAATCGGGACTTTCCATCTGTACCAACTATATAGTCATAGGAACGCCATTGTTAGATATTTTCACTTTCATTCTGACTTTTACCGTCTTTGAATTTCGAGGGAAAATTGTCGTGTTCGGAAAAAACTTGATTGGAGGAGGGTGAAATCGAAAACGTAAGGTTATGGTTGATTTACACATTTTTAAACTACTTTTATCCATGCTTTGGATTTGGAAGGTACCTATGTTAAGAGAACTTTGTAGTTTATTCAACTTCGCCATATTCACTATATAAAAAGCGAAAACGCTATACCCTTCATAAGCTTACAGAAATAAAATATGGTTTTGATCTCATATTGATTCAGTTCATTTTACGTAATATTTATAGATTTACAGTTTTGATAACCTCTTTTTTTAAAGTGGGTGTATTTTTCTCCACCTGTACTTTGACGAAATGCTTGCTTGACGAGCTGCGCATTGGACGATATTGGATCAAGTGCTACTTTAGGTCATTTAAAGAATGGTTTTCACACGTAAATTGTTCGTTTTTTTGTTGTTAATTAAAATCATCATCATCATCATCAGCCTGTCATCGTCCACTGCTGAACACAGGCCTCTCCCAAGGTGCGCCTCAAAACTCTGTCCTCGGCCTTCCTCATCCAGTCGCTCCCCGCTACATTTTTTCGGTCGTCTGTCCAGCTGTAGGTAATGCTCGTGTTTATTATATTATATGAACACACATACAATACAAATATCTACAAACATGAATTTTAGAAATATTTTGTCCGTTTGCACATTATTTATTGTCGCGGGAGGCAAAAGTGATTATGAGTTTTAAAATCGGTAATTTTTTCTAGTTTTTTGAGCATTGATTTACCTAGTTTTAATCTAAGGTAAATATTTCTCAAAAGCTATTTAATAGTTATCATATCAGCAATCAGTTAGACGACAATAAGTTATAAAATCTATAAAAAAACTCCCATAGCTTTCCCACATCGCCTGTCTGCGCTCATTGTTAAAAGTTATAATAATTATTTGGAAAATTTGTCGTTTTTCATTAGCCTTTGTGCACACGGATTTAATTGTAGAAATATTGCTATTGCCAAAGTTCCCAAATTTATGGTTTTATATATTAGTGCTTAAAAAAAAACAGAAAATCAAGAGTAAAATGTGTGTAGGCGTAGCGTAAAATTTTACTTCAAATTATTACCTACATAAAGTTAGGTAGTTTAGGTTAATGTTATATTATAGTCTTAACTCCATAGGATCTCACTGTAGGGCAAAAGCATTCATATCACTAAATAACATAGATCATAATCAATTATTAATCAGTCATTAAGGAAACCAGAAGAAGAAATTAGAATGCACCTGAGAAGTTTACGAATCCGCAGTGGGCTATGGTAAGCTTGTGCTCCTGCAGTGGGAATGATAGAGGCTGATGATGATGATCTCAGTAAAAGACATTGGTTGAAATTGTTCGCAAGATTTAGGTATACAGAGTGTACCAAAACACCCCAGTAATACTTAAGGGGGTGCTTCAGACCATAAAACTGAATAACTATCACTATGGAGCCAAAATCGAAATCGCCAAAAAACACAGCTGTTTCATACAAAACTGCAGCACCGACTCGACTCAAATGTAAGGGACAGCAGATTTTTTCTTCGCGATTTTGAAGATGGCTCCATAGTAAATGTTGTTCAGTTTGATGGTCTGAAGTATTACTTAAGTATTACTAGGGTGTAATAAAATCTGCTGTCCCTTACATTTTGTTACACTCTGTAGATACGCAAAAAATTCGCACTCGTTTCTACAAGCAGCTGTTTGATGCACACAAGCGACAGACAAATAAAAAGACAAACAAAGGTTGTATTTACGGTTTTAACAAATAGAAACCTTACATATTTTTTTCTAACAAAAGGTTAAGCTCACAATAAAATTAATACAAAACACTTCATTGTGCGCAAATCTTTATCTGCCTTAAGAAATCTGTGACCTATTGTTTGATTCCCGGTAAATTTACGATAGAAAAATATCGTGTGATTCTATAAAATGGCGATAATAATTTCAGATAATGATGATTGATGATGGATATCTCGTTACAGTCACTTGTTTTAGCTTACGCTTCATCGGGTGAAATAATTATGTAGTAACGCTATACATATTCATCATATTCATGATATTCATAGATAGTTTCGGAAGGAAGTCCAGACGACTGCTCGTAATAAATGTGTCGTGCTGACAGAGTTCGGCCACAGTATCTGCTTCAACTCCGTTGTTGGCGTTGATAAGCTCTCATGTGACTAAAATATCCAATCTTCTTTTCCCGAGAATCTACCATTACTGCTGAAATCTACTAAAATCTACCAAGTCCTGTTTCAAATTAAATTCTACTAACTAAATATTTATGTCGTTCCAGACTAAGACGTCATTGGTTCCAGATGGTTAAAATCATAAAGGTATCATATAGAGGAACTGACAGCTGAGAGAGCGAGATGTACCTAGCGGCGCCACTGTATAATAGAAAGAGATACGTGACGCAAGGCAATAGAACCGTTTTTGGGAACTTGTCAGCAAAATCGACTGGGTAAATATTCGTGCTCTGTGAATAATTAGTGAATCTAAAGTGAAGTCGTAGATTATTTTGTGAAATATACTTACTAACACTATTTCATTAAATTACCTACGTTACGTTAGATTCACAACTATACACAGAACTCGATGTTTTAGGGTGCCGATAAGTGCCGACAAATGCACAAAAAACGGTTTCATTTGACAACTCATGTCAGTTACTCTATTCCGACAGGTATAATAACTTTATGGTGATAATATAGCAGCTTCTTCTTTCGTGTCAGCATGATCCATATTATATCTATATTATTACAATCACACAATGAGATGCTGGAGTGTAAAGATTAGCCAGTCAGCAATGATCGTATCGAGGCTGACTGTCCAGAGTGTCTCTGACGAACTCGGGTATAACCGCTAGTTGTCAGGAATTTTATTCATCATGTTTGGCATCTAGCTGTGATCTACTCGCTTATGATGTACGGCTAAGTCCCCAATGCTGAACGATTGGCCGCAAAATCTTACCTGCATGCATGGGCTCTATGCCACATCTTTAAATTAGAGTCTTTTTCCATGCAGGCGCGTGCAATGTGTGAAAGTGGGAAAGGTTTTGGGTTATGACAAACGGTCGTGTTACGCCTCGTTGCCAAAGCAGTTTACTAGGGTTGAAAATATACGCTTTCGGTTTTTGGATTGCGGTAACTTTATGATTATCAATTTATCACATAGGTATGTGACAATATTTTTTAACTCAAATTTCAGTATGCATTTCCAGCAAGGTTCACAAACCAGATTTTAGGGTCCACAAACCGACAACGCAAAAAGATAAATAATGTTCTAACATCACAGGAAATGTTAGTTTGCTACATTGTTTTAGAAGGCGAGCAGTAGTGCACTTCAGAGTGAATTACATCTACTTTTCAACGTCGAATTTAATATGAAAAACAAGTTTGTTCTTAGCACAGACCACAACAATATAGGGTTTATGTAACGTCCCTATTATATAAGAAGTAAGGTTAAAATCAAAATTAAATGCATGTTTCAGTCAAAAATTAATTATAATATGTTTATAACACTATTATTGAGAGCGTCGGTGGCGCGTTGCGGAGAGGTATGGACTCCCAATTATGGGGGTCCGGATTCGAATCCGCACGGACAACATGCCATGTACCAATGAGTTTTTCTAACTTATGTACGTAAAACCGACTGCTCTCAAACGGTGAAGGAAAACATCGTGAGGAAACCTGCATACACTGAAGAAGAAATTCTGATGTGTATGTAAAGTCTACGAACCCGCATTGGGCACGCGTAGTGGACTAATGCCCATACACCCTCCTTGAGGGTAGGCCTGTGCCCTGCAGTGGGACGTTTATAGGCTGATGATGATGATGATGATGTTTATTAACTCAACAAGTATTTACTAGAACTCCTAGAGTATTTAGCATGCTGATACGAACGAGAAACGACAAAACGAGAAATTCGTCATGCCCGCTTATTTTGGCATGCGTAAAGACTAACAAAGATCGAAGCACATCTCGATCTTTCTGGTTTTATCATTCCGATCATTTCATTTGATTCAGGAGGGTAAGAAAAAGAGAAAGAGTGCGCGATATCACCTTTGTGTATTGTACTAGTGTTAACCCGCGACTTCGTCCGCACAAATTATACAGGGTGAAATTGATATCATTAGCATCTTTTTAAACTAAGAGTCTACCCATCAAACTGAACAACTTTTAATATGGGAGCAAACCGATCGGAGCAACTAAAAAATCAGCTGTTCCATACTAAACTGCAGTACCTATTCAACCCAAATGTATGCAACAGCTGATTTTTTTGTTGCTCCGATCGGTTTGCTCCCATAGTAAAAGTTGTTCAGTTTGATGGGTAGACTCTTAGTTTAAAAGGATGCTAATGATATCAATTTCACCCTGTATACCAGATTTTAAGTCAGATTATAAGCAATCAAATAAAAAAAGTTTCATCGAAATCGGTTCAGTAGTTTTTGCGTGATGCTCGTTCAAACAAAAAAACAAACACACAAACAAACAAACAGACAGACAAAAAATCCAAAAATTGGTGATTTGGAATCAGGGACATCTAATAAAAACCACATCGTAACTTTTTTATGTTAATATGTTCAATGTACAGACACACTTCTGTTACAGTTTTATAATAGTTTAGATTAGATGGTTGCATCTGTAACAAAGCAGTTACTGCAGTAGAGGGACCGGGTTCGAATCAGTACGAACGTCATGCCATGTACCAATGAGTTTTTCTAACTTACGTAAGACATAACGACTGGTTTCAAACGGTGAAGGAAAACATCGTGAGTAAACCTGCATAATTATGCTAAAAAACATAATTGATTTATTGAAGTAAAAGGATGAAATAGTAAAAGCACAAGCAAAACATAACCTAAACAAAAACCATATAAAACTTACCCTAAACTTAAACCAGACTAAACCTTCTAAACTACAAAACGATTTTACTACTCCTCTTCTAATTTCTTAGTTGAAAAGCCCGCCCCAGGTCATACCTGGCCCGAAGGTGCCCATAATGCTGGCCGCGTTACCGCGTTGAATCGCTAGTGATATGCGTTGGGCCAGGTATGACCCCTAAAATAGTACATTACTGCAGAGGCCAGCAACAGAGGCATTGATGGACGAACGTGTAAATGTGGGCCGAGGCGAAGCCGAGGCACACATACGTAAGTCCATCAATGCCTAGTTGTGGCCAAGGCTTGTATAGTACTTTTCTCAAATAATGCGCGGCAATGAAAACAGTAAATTTTCTCAAATTATTCGCGGAAATTAAAACTCTTTTTTCAAAATCAATGACGAACAAAGAACAAAAATTTTTTTTTTTCAATATACAGCTTTCTATTTGCAAGCCAGTTCGAAATTTAAATAAAACTTTTGATAAGTTCCCTCCTTGGTCGCCATGTTTCGGAGAAAAAGATTGTTCCATTTTTAAATTACACGACAGATATGAGTTTACTATGTAATTTATTTGGCCGCAAACTAGGCCGCAAAACACGACAGATATGGATTTTCATACAACATTGCCGGCCGCTGCGCGCATGTATTTGGCCAGTACAGCAATTTCGATTTATCACGAAGAAGGTTGTCAAAATAATGCTCACATTTCCAAGCATGTTTGAGAAAAACATATTTTGATGTGTATGTGAAGTCTACCAATCCGCATCGGGCTCGCGTGGTGGACTAACAGTCGATACACCCACCCTGAGGGCAGGCCTGTACTCTACAATGGGACGTACATAGGACGTATATAGATGATGATGATAATGACAACCTTTATGTTACTACGAGCTTTTACCCGCGACTTCGTCCGCATAAATTATATACCTACCAGATTTTAAGTCAGATGATAAGCTATCAAACAAAAAAAGTTTCATCAAAATCGGTTCAGTAGTTTTTGCGTGATACTCGAACAAACAAACACCCAAACAAACAAACAAAAAGTCCAAAAATTTGTGATTTGGAATCAGGGACAGGTAAAAACCATGTCGTAATTTTTTTTTGTAAATATCTTCAATGTACAGTCAAGAGCACATCAAGATTTACACTGCAGTTCGATTGTAACGCTTATGGCGCACTAAATAAGAACGGTAAAAAGTCCAAAGTGTCAAGCATGACGTGCATTTGACTGTACAGACACACTTCTGTTACAGTTTTATAATAGTTTAGATAGGAACCCATAGTGGTTTGTCTTCGAGACAATATTAGTTTCACAACTATCTCAACAGCGGTAAAAGAAAAGTAATATAACTTTGCTAGCTTAAATTATTCATCCCGTTAACCTCAATATATCTTTAGTAATTAAAGTTAAATCAAAGTTTTTGTTTTGTGAAGAAGTCTCCAAGATGTCAGTGAGAATAATCACAATTTCTAAGAGCTTATGCGTTTAAATACGAAAGTTTTACCTGCTTTCTTGTAGGTTTGTACAGACGTGCGACTAACATTGTATGTTTTGTTACCTAGTTTAGGCCAGAGTGGTATTGAGGTGGCTTGAAAATACTCGACAGGAAGCTCGATTGACTTCTTTTTTATTTTAGTTATCCCGAACAGCATCGAATTTATTGATCTATGTACCTACTTAACGTATTTTTAACGAGAAATAACGCTAAAAATAAACTATTCTACATCACTAGTTTTTTAACCGACTTCAAAAAAGGAGGAGGTTTCTCAGTTCGAACGTATATATATATATATATATTTTATGTTTGTTCGCGGATAACTTCGTCGTTTATGAACCGATAATGATGATTCTTTTTTTTTTGGAAAGGAGATGTCCCGAGGGTGGTTCCATGATAAGGAAACCAGGATCTAATGATGGAATCCCAGAGAAATCGAGGGGAATCTTCGTAAATCGTAGTGCCGACTAGTGCGTTTGTTAATAAAAAGCACTCCTATTAAATCGAACTAATGAATTCACCACTGAAATTGTGAAATAAACAAAATTTTAACAAAAAATTAAAACCGCCTTCAAAAAAACTAAAAAGTAAAAAAATAATATTGCAGCCTATGACTTTTTCGTTCGCATCATAAGAACATTAATTTGTTTTATAGAAGTCGGTGTCAAGCCAAGCCAAAAAATGCAAGCCCTGTCGCGAATCGTACCGGCTTGACAGCGACTTCAATAAAACAAATTAATGTTCTTATGATGCGAACGAAAAAGTCATAGGCTGCAATATTAATTATTTAACTTTTTAGTTTTTTTGAAGGCGGTTTTATAATTACTAACGTAATAGTTGTATTCAGACAATGAAATTAAACAACTTTCCCTAAGGAACATGGGTCGAAATACGATAATTTTTTTTGACCTTCCATGAAAAAGCTGGATCAGCCGATCGATTTTCTTTTCAACCCATGTTCCTAAGATAAAGTTGTTTAGTTTCATTCTAAGTCTGAATATATCCTTACAGTTATGTTAGTAATTAAAAACTTCAATAGAATACAAGTGTAGATTTAGAACTATTTCGAAGATCAATATTTTCTATACAAATTTAATATCTTGGACAATGTCACACAAATGATCCAGTCACATTTAAAGTACCAGAATCTAGCCTGGACTTGTATTATGATGACTAGACAACGATATAGAATACATAATATATAGATACAAACATCCATGACTCGGGTACAAATATTCATATTCATCATACAAATGTTTGTCCCTTACGGGATTCGAACCCGCGACCCTCGGCACAGCAGGCAGTTTCACTACCGACTGTGCTACCGGGCCGTCGATTTTTGTTTTGTAATAATTATATAATAAAATTGTTTTTTATAATATTTGTATTTTAAACTCATATTATATTATTATCGTTCGTCGTACGTCTGCAGCGAGCTTTATAAAGTGCTCATAATGGTAGCAATGAAGAAAATCGTCTAGGAAAATTATGATACGCCGCTCCAAGCAATTTGCACCTTATCTCCAATGCCTTAGAGTGTTACTTCCCGGTTTTTACGGTAATGACCGAGCCAGGTAGGTTTCTTTTCTCCTGGGTCTCTTCTCTATTGCACTCATAATAAAGTGCATAATTAAAGTTACTTTGTAATAAAATGTTTTGTTTGACAGAATGTGATTAGCTTCAGAAAATGTAAAGGAGACAGTTTTGAGAAAAATCTAAATATATTAGCCCAGTCATTTTACGGTTTGAGCCAGGACTAATTTATTTTTAAAAGAGTCAATTTGACCCTTGAAATGTACCAAAATTTTTGCTCTTTTTCAAGGCTTTACTATGGCGCAACTTGTTCATATACAGGGTGTAACAAAACACCCTAGTAATACTCAAGGGGGTGCTTCAGACCATCAAACTGAACAACTTTCACTATGCCAACGTCGAAATCGCGAAAAAAAAAAATCCGCTCTTTCATACAAAACTGCAGTACCGTCTCGACTCAAATGTATGGGACGGGAGATTTTTTTTATTTTTTCTCGACCTTGGCTCCATAGTGAAAGTTGTTCAGATTGATGGTCTGAAGCACCCCCTTAAGTATTACTAGGGTGTTTTGTTACACCCTGTAAAGTTACACAAACCCCTTTGCGTCCACCAATCAACACTGGGCCCACATGGTGGAGTATGGCCCACTCCTTCTCACCATTATTTGTGACAGGAGGTCTTTGCCCTGCAGTGGAACTCTACAAGTTACTTGTCTTTTTAATACCTATATCGGATCCATCTTTAACAAACACTTGAAGTAAAGGCTATTTACATTTTGCTTGCACAACAAGCACTTAACCTCAAAACTTTAGCGAAAATGTAGACACACCTTACAAATAACGCCCAAAATACCTTTCCCATGCAAGATGAATGACGTCACATTGCAATACCGTAATGTTTATTGTAAGTAAGTATTTGTATTTTTTTTTTATTTACTTACACTGTCAGAAGGGGGTCCATTCAGAATGAGCGGATACTTTTTTTTTTGAAAACTAAATGTATGACGTCACGAAGTATTGCAAAACTACAATGTTTATTGTATGTATTTCTATTTGTATTTTTGGACTGACACTGTCATAATCATAAGAGTTCAATCCTACCTTATTATTATTATTGTATAAATTTCTCATTTATATTTAAAAAAAAATACTATTAAATATTAAATATTTAATAGTATTTTTTAACCAATATTATACCAACACTAACAAATTTTGTTAGTGTTGGTATAATATTGGGTCGATATATCCGTTGTACACACGGCGACAGGTCAGGTTACCCTGTTTGGACTTTGAACTATTAGAAGTTGAACGCTGCGAATCGTGCAAGAGGGTGCGGTATGTTGTTGTTGTTTCGTTTCACAGCACGCTGCGCCCGCGCCGGCAGCCGCGTCTATGCAGGCTCTCTACCGCACTATTTTGTGTTTTGTACGTAGTGTAGTTATGGGTATATAGGGTGCGTAACCTGATGTGTCGCCGTGTGTACATGCAAAGGGAACACATACACACACACAATACACATACACGAATCAACACGAAACATTTATTTCAATCGCCGATGATTAGCTATACATTTTTGAGGAGTTCCATTGTCTATCTCCGAAGCCCTTCACCAGATCTTCACCAAATTGAAATGGGACTACACAGGAAGCACCACCTTTCAAATAAACATCAAGACAAACATAAACAACGAGAATCATCAAAATCAGTTCACCCAGTCGAAAGTTCTGACGTAACAAACATTAAAAAAAACACTCGAATTGAGAACCTCCTCCTTTTTTGAAGTCAGCAAAAACAGCAAAAAACAGCTGTCTCATACATTTGAGTCGAGTAGGTAGGTACTGAAATTTAATTTTGTATGAAACAGTTGATTTTTTTTCTCAATTTTGTTGTTGGCTCCATAGTCAAAGTTATTTAGTTTGATAGTCTAACTAAACCACCCTTTTAAACATTACTAGGGTGTTTTGGTACACCCTGTATTTTGATAGTGCGGTATTAATTAAAATGCATGGTCATTACTACAATAGTCTTAAATTAATCAACACTACTACATCATAATTATGGTCAAGGTTATATGGTGCACGTGGATCTGAAACGCGTGCTATAAAGGGATTCCGTAACAAAGAACCACCCCATTTTCAATTAACAGAATTTCAATGACCCCAAAATATTGTTATTAAAAGCCTTACAAAGTGTGATTGATAAATATAATTTCTTTTAGCTAAAAACATAGGACATTTTCCTTAAACGTTTCTGAAAAATAGCTTTGCTTGCGTAGTTTTGCTATAAACGAAATAAAAAAATAAGAACAATTTAATATTCGTTACGAAACCTAAGGATCTATTTAGAGTACAAATGAATTCTTTTGAAGGCACGTGATCACAGATCGCTAAGCCGTGTGCCCATTCTTTAATCTAAGTCAGAGAAGCCTACAAATGGCTTGAATAAAATCAATACTGGGCTTCTCATGGTGAAAATGTTAAGTTTATTCGTTAAAAAATACCTGTGTCATGCAAAGGACATAATATAAAATTATACTGGGTCCAACTTAATTTGCTGACGGTTTTCTAAGAGGATGATCAGACCATCGAACTGAACAACTTTCTCTATGGGACCAACATTGAAATCGGAAAAAAAATCTGCTGTCCCATATACACAAGGCTGAGGCTAAGGCTTAAGGCTTGCTGGCTCAAGTGGGATCACAGTTTTGTATGAAACAACAGATATTTTTTTTGCGATCTCAATATTGATCCCATAAAGAATGTTGTTTAGTTTGATGGTCTGATCATGTCCTTAAAAAACGGTCTGATGATCACATTAAAATTTGTATAAGTTTTTAATAACTATATATTTTTTGTCACTGGTTGCCGACAGGAATACTACGAATAATGACGTAAAATAGTGCTATTGGGTCATAAAAAAACCTTTATAACATTTTTTTTAACCTAAGCACTACATTTTGCCCGACCCCAAGTTAAGTTACTAGCTTTTTATGTAGTCAAAGGCATAAAAATATCAGTGCATCTTTTTAAATATTTACTATCTCTCTTTTGCATAACACCTGCATCTAGACTCGTGCAATCGGAGCCTAAGCAAAATAGTGTGTGCCGTGCATAGGTACGTATACTACAATAGTACTTACATCGATTGAGTTACTACAACGTTCTTGTATCTGTTACTAAGGCCCGATTTGACCTAACGCGAGTAAGTTTTATTCTTAGATTAAGTCGCCGGTTACTCTAGAGTAAACTGATATTCCGTTTTACAAACCCTAATCTATGAATACGATGAGAGTAAATTTTAAACGGCCAATTTTGACGGTGTATAGCTTATACCGAGACTAATGAAATGTCAATGTCAAATAATTAAAAAAATTATAAAAAAAGAAACCTAACAAATTAAAACTGTATAACCTCACATTATAATAAGTACGGATACAATGTCCTCTTTCTTTAGGTGGATTATACATTCGTTCTTATGGGTTTGGTAGAAGACAAGTGAAGTTGTTTTGGAGTAAACACTGGGAGTAAAATTGTTCCTTGTACAGGGTGTAACAAAACACGCTAGTAATACTTAAGGGGTTGCTTCAGGCCATCAACTTCCACTATGGAGCCAACTTCGACATCGCAAAAAAAAAAATCTGCTGTCCCATACATTTGAGTCTAGTCGGTACTGCAGTTTTTTATGAAAAAGGTGATATTTTTTTCGGGATTTCGAAGTTGTCTCCTTAGTAAAAGTTGTTCAGTTTGATGGTCTGAAGTACCCCCTTAAGTATTACTAGGGTGTTTTGTTACAGCCTGTATAGTTACTCTTCTATAAATCAAAGTTTGTTTGAATCCGGCCTAAGAGATTTAATATTATGTTAGAATCAGGAGGACAAAGACGAAAGCAGTCCGACTCACACTTGGCCGGTTTTATTACATTATGGAGGGCTAGCATGCTACGTATGACAAGGCGACAAAACGAGAACACCACCGCCATGTAAGCTCAAGGTCGCTAACAAAGGCAGGGGCACGTCTCGATTTTTGTCATTTTTTCGGTAAGTAATAGTAAGTAAATTGTTTTTCTAGGTATATTTCTTTATACGTTTTCCCTTCTTTCGTAACACTTTCGTACACTTTCGTAAATGGCAGACAGTTAGTTTTGCAAGAAAGTGGGTGCCCCATCCCACACCGGAATCGTGACCCATCAAAATCAATTCTTTTGCGTTTATTTTGTACCTTTTGTTTGAAAAGCTTTTATACAAAATGTGTTTAGTTCAGATTTAAGAAATTGATTTGGTATTTTAAATTTTAATAATATTAAACATTGGGTACAGTATTGTTAATATGATGTATTTTGAAAGTAACTATGGTCTGTGCTATTTATGGTTCACTTTCTGCATATCAAGTTCCAATTGAAGTATCACAACCTAGTCTAAACTTTATGGTGATTATCTAATCCATGATATTTTAATGGATAATTAGATACAAATATGAAGTACCTACCTACTTACATAGTCATCATCATCATCAGCCTATCATCGTCCACTGCTGAACATAGGCCTCTCCCAAGGCGCGCCACAAAACTCTGTCCTCGGCCTTCCTCCAGTCTCTCCCCGCCACTTTTTTAGGTCGTCTCCCCAGTGGGCAGCAGGGCGTCACACACTACGTCTACCAGTTCGCGGTCTCCACTCTAGAACTCTGACACCCCACCGGTTGTCAGTTCTTCGGCAGATATGACCAGCCCATTGCCACTTCAGCTTGCTAATTTTCTGAGCTATGTCAACCACTTTAGTTCTCTGACATATCACTTCATTTCAACATTATAATAAATTTTTTATTACATAGTAATAGATGGTAACTTGTATCTAACAAGTAAACGTCCTAGTAACTTAGTATCCTTTTTTTTCTGATAAGAATATAGGTAGAGTCATTTTGCTTTGGCCACGAGCGGTTGTGTCATTTGCGTGTTGTTCGCGCGGTTTGCGTTTGAGCTTGCCACGACTCGCTCTGCCATCTCTTTCCATCTGTCTATTTGCTCAAAAACAATCCTTGAAATTGGGATACCTACATACGACAAACTACATTGGCGGAAATGCAGTACTAGTCACAAGAAAAAAGTTATCTTACCTACGTTACCTACTTATAATTATTATAAGTGTCAAAGTTTTGATATTTAGAAGTTTGTCGACTTTTTGTTTGTTTGCTGAAAGGATTTGGATGAAATTTAATTCACAGATAGATTATGTTCTGGATTAACACATAGGATACTTTTTTAAAGTCTACGCAGAAGGAGACGCGGGCAACAGCAAGGTAATTTATAAATAAAAACCAATAGATGCTGTGCCCGAACATCTGTACGAGAAAGGACTTAAATATAATTTAAATACAACTAAGTACACCTGACGCTGTCAGGCTTGCCGAAACTGAAATATAATTAAAACACCACAAAAAAATAATATAGTTTTGGCGATCAGAAGTGAAATTTATTAAAAAAAAGATAATTTACAGAAACCCAAACAATCGTTTATTTATAAAAATAATTTGTTAACTCAAACAAAACGAATTTACTGAAATTACTTAATTAACACTTGAAACAAAACACTAATCACTCTCAATCACACGTTATCACAAAAAGAAAGTTTAATGAAAAGATATTCGAACCAACGGGCCGCGTAGAACACGATGTTGTCACCTCGAGCGCTGTCCGACAAATGAATGTCAAACCGAGCCATGCGCCGCTTTTATAGGCAAGCGAGGGTGGCATAGTAGGGTAGTGCTAACAATTGATATTTATTTTGGTTTAGAAATACCTGTCAAACAACTAGAAAAAGAGTTTTAGAGTTAACCAATAAATAGCGCATATTTTAAACAAAAAATTCCAATAAAATTTCAGCAGAATCCACTCTCAGTTTCGCAAGAAATAAAAATGAATTCAAATAATGCATTCACAACTCACAATTGCCTCTTAGAAGGTCTTCAGAACATCATGGACTTGAAACCTTTTCTTATACGAGAAATATTTCTATACGAAAATTTGACTAGAAGGTCAGTAACTCAAACTTCTCTAGTGCATTGATATTTGATATACAGTTCAGTGAATATCATCATCATCATCATATCAGCCGATAGACGTCCACTGCTGGTCATAGGCCTCCCTCAATATGGGGGGATTTGCCATAATCGCCACGCTTGGCAGGCGGGTTGGCGATCGCAGTTGGATTGAATGTGTTTACTCAGAGGATGCTGCTGCCCATCCTCCAGTAGATCCCTTAGTCGCCTTGTACGACATCCACCCACCCAGTGAATATACTAGTACGTAAACTCACGACTATAATCACATTTGGAGTGGTCAGAAACTTTGCTACAACTATAACGAAAAAAATCGGCTCCTGCGACTCCCACATCTAAGCTGAGAACCACACGATGGCCGAAAATCTTGGTTATTAATGTATAAATATCTACAAATTACGAGTATTGTATAATTTATTTTAAAAAGATAGTATTATAATATTTATAGGTAATAATAATAATATGGATGAACTAAAAATTAACTAGTTAATTTATAATTAATCCGTCTTTTATACGTAGGTAACCAATTATTTTTAATCATCAATCTCATTAATGAACATTTAAACATAAATCACGAATTAATCAACATTGCGTAACATTTGATGACATCAAAGAATTGCTTTCACCGGAACGAGATATATTTTGATGACAGATCGCAGTAAAATCCTATTTTATGGTTTTTAGTTACGTAATGAAAATATCTTGATTCGGTGTCGGTTTAATTAATTCAATAAATTTGATGTTCCGTTAAAGGGTTATGGCGTTCTAATTTCATGGTGTTAAGTAATGTATAGATTAGTTTTTCGCAATTTTAATATTAGTCCGATGCTGAAAGAAGTTTGGCGGACGGCCATGTAATTTGAGACCCAGACTTAGAGGTCTCATACATAAATGAAACTTAGTAATACGTGTAGATTAAAACAAAACTAACAAAATAGTAAATTGGCTGTAACCTGTAGAAGTTGGGGGAAAGGTAATATACCTTTTGTATCAAGTGTGTGAAACTCATAATCTTTTTTATTAAATAGTTCACTCAATCTTCTACGCATTCATTGTGTTTATTATAATGTATATTCACGATAACCGTACAATATTATGATAATAGAAGAAAACGAAATCACACATACTATCAGTTCAACCAAGCCAAATACGTTCCGTAACGACCAAAAAATACCCCAGTCATTTAGCAAATGACGTTCCTGAGTGACAGATAAGGATTGAGCCATAGAAATTATGAAAAGGATGGTGGAGCGACGGAGAAGTGCGATGCGGTGCTGCCAAGTGAGGTTCGCCGCACAACCCTAATGAAACTTTTCCTTACACCCTGTATAACGTATAAGTTTACGCCCTGTATATAACTTTCATCCATAATTAACTAGTGCGATATGAAATACTTACTCGAGCTGAGAGATTTAACTTATGTTCAACTCTTTATTCGCTTTATAATTTCGCTTAGCACTTACTTGCAGTCCCTACTGTATAAAATTACGCCACATTTTGCTTTACCACGTATTTAGTCAACGAGATAAATGTACATTTCAAAACTAAATAACGTTCCGAACTCCTGTACCAGGAGACCAACCAACCAACCTCTCCCTCCTCCTCTAACCTCAGGGGATGACCATATTTATGTAGGGGGTAGTCAGAAGAGGTATTCTGAGAACTCCGAATATCTAAATGCATTTGAATATGGCGTGCTGCAAGTCTACCTTAATGTTGATCAGTGTCAAACAAAGATCTCCATCATCACGATGCAGGAAATAAATAAGAATGTGCGTGAGTTCCGATATCATTGCGAACTCGATTTGCGCATATAAGAAACGATAGCAAATGACACAATTGCATGTTAGGTTTGCTCTCTGTAACTTCTAGGCTTGTATATCTAAACTATTATAAAACTGTAACAGAAGTGTGTCTGTACATTGAAGATATTTACAAAAAAAAGATTACGATAGGTATGGTTTTTAGGCTTCCCTGATTCCCAATCAAAAATGTTAAGACTTTTTGTCTGTCTGTTTGTTTGTTTGTGTGTTTGTTTGTTCGAGCATCACGCAAAAATTACTGAACCGATTTTGATGAAACTTTTTTGTTTGATAGCTTATGATCTGACTTATTCTAGTTCGAGGTGGTTAAATTAAAACACTGAAGAAGCTTTTGGAAAAAATTCTCTTTGAGAAATACCGTGTTTATCTTAACTCGGATTTAAAAAAAGTTGCCTATTCCCCCCCCCCCACACCTTTATTCATTGCTCAAACTAACCCAAATAATTATGTTTCTTCGTGGACAGTGAACGTAACTAATCTCATCTCACTAATATTATAAATGCGAAAGTTTGTGACGATGTTTGGATGTTTGGATGTTTGTGTGTTTGTGGCTCAATCACGCCTAAACGGCTGAACGGATTTAGATGAAATTTGGCATGCAGATAGAATGTGTTCTAGATTAACACATAGGATACTTTTTATCCCAGCAATGGGTTACTGTGGGAGTCTGTGGGATAATTTCCAATGTTTTATCATGCTCACTAGCGCCGACTTGACGCTGACAGATGTATTTGGGTAGATTCCAGTAGTAAATAGTGGTTGCTTTTTTCAACACTTCTCTCAAGAGCTGTGTAGCGTAGTTGGGAAATGGTCAGATTTTCGCGCAAGAGGTTGGAGGTTCGATTCTTGGGTGAGATTTTTTTTTTAAACTTTTATCCATTTTTCAACGGATTTGACAGAAGCAATTTGCTGACCTTAATAATATCCTGAGATTAGATCAGATCCAATTTTAGGACAGTACGTTTTCTTTGGCTTTTTTCTTATTTTAATACATACGTTGTAGTGATTTTTTATTATGGAAACATTACAACAACGGCACAAACATAATAATGTCCATGACCGAACCGGGATTCGAGCCCAGGACCCTGGTTTGGCAGTCCGGCGTGGTAACTATTGCACAAAACGGGTCGTCAAATATAAAAAAATACTCTTTCTTTTAACTATGTTTTTGTGTACAATAAAGAATCTATGAATCTATGAACCTTTTTTAAAGTTATTGTAGTACGTTTTCATCTTAATAGATGGCGTGAGGCGTTTTTTAAAAGCAAGTGTGCAACAATAAAATTATTTATTCCAAAACCTAGCTAGCAGGAGCTTAATTTAGTTGATTAAATCCCTGATCTCAAAGTTCATACATTTCGACCATACTTGCACTTACTCGTAACTCACGCTCAAGGCGTCTCAGAAATTAGGTCTTCCAGATTTGATTGTAAAGTAACTTACCGGTGAATTGAAAAATAATTAGATAAATAACGCTCACAGTCACATACATTGTAATGATCCGAAGCAAGTAGTATAGGCTTTTTATTATAGAAACCATACAACAACGGCACAAACATCATGACCGAACCGGGATTCGAACCCAGGACCCTGGTTTGGCAGTCCGGCGTGGTAACCATTACACCAAACGGGTCGTCAAATATTTTTCTTTCTTTTAACCTTTTCTAAAGTTATTGTAGTATCGTTTTCATCAAAGATATAACTCTAGCAGGAGCTTACAAATTGATTGAATACATCTTTGTATGTAAATATAATGGTAGTTTGAGCCCAATCTGAGCCAATTCTACGGTATAATAATTTTGTTGCAGAAAATTTTGCCAAATATTAGTTTTGTTTGATTTTCGGTTCAATTATGATTTCTTGAGGATTTGTGTAGCTTAACTATAGAACATCAATCTACCACAATCTATGAAAAGATAGGTACCTACTTATCTAAAAAGTCCTTATAACACCACAGTTTGGTAATGTGCCTAAGTACTTACATAATAGCTAAGTAAAGTTAGAGATTAACAAATGTGGCTTGAAAATAATTCTTTTAACAAGTTGACCATTTGTTTGCTAGAATATTATCGTTTTAGCTCTTGCCTCCACCATTGTGCACTAGCCCGCGTGGTAGAGTATCCTCTATCATCATCATCATCTCAGCCGATGGACGTCCACTGCTGACATAGGCCTCCCCCAAGGATCGCCATAACGACCGGTCCTGCGCTGCCCTCATCCAACGTTTTCCCGCCGCCTTCACCAGGTCGTCGGTCCACCGTGTGAGGGGCCTACCCACGCTGCGCTTTCCGCTTATCCTCTATCCTCTAACGTTTATTTGTGAGTGGAGGTCTGTGATCCGCAGTGGGTCGTAAGATGATTATTATGCTGCTCGACATAAATAAAACACTAATAACCGACGAACAGTAGAAATGAAGAGTTTTTTTTTTCATTCAAGTGATGGATCTGTGAATGACTTTTTTTTATACCTACATACTTACTTAATATAGGTACTTTCTGATTTTGATTCAGCTCAAGTTCATGACTATTATCCTATTCTTATCCTATTATGGGGGCTGGCAAGCCAGCAACACATCAACCCAATGGTACCTATCTTTTGTGTTGACTCCTACTTAATATTTATTTTCTTCACCATTGAAAAACGTGGAAAATGAGAGAGGCAATAGTGTTCAGGGGAAGAAACCTGTAATCTCCCAGTTTTGAATAACCATCTCTCAGTCTCAGGACACATACGTTTAGCCACCAAGACATCGCAGTCACACAGTATAAATGATCCATGGTTTCCTCCTCCTCTCCGCACGCTCGGCAACTGGGATCTAGGGTGAGCTTTATCATGCCTGTGAGGCGTAGTATCCGGTGAGAGCTCCAACGATAGCACGAGCTTTGCTCCTGCTGTTGTTCAGTATGAACTGTGGGATTCGTGGTGTTATATTGATGATGAATTTCCTGCAATGTTGCAGACCCGAGAAGCCAGAGCATTCTAGCATGTGTATTTTATCAGCCCATTCCTTAATAGCCATTTTAATGTTACATGCCTGGGTTTCTAGACTTGGTTCTGACCATGACCTTCATGACCCTTAGACGAGACATGAGACAAAATCACATGTCCACGCAGACGAAGTCGCGGGCAACAGCTAGTAACTAATAAGTGAAATTGAAACTCTGGCTGGTAGGCTAAGCTCTGCAGCATTTGCAGTCAGAAAAATTAAACAACTGACTGATATTGAAACTGCCAGACTCGTATATTTCAGTTACTTCCATAGTATCATGTCCTATGGTATTTTATTGTGGGGTCGTGCTGCAGACATTGAGACGGTCTTTATCCTACAGAAACGGGCAATTCGAGCTATATATGGTCTGCGGTGTCGTGATTCGCTTCGCGACCTTTTTAAGGAACTTAATATTTTAACTGTTTATGGGCAGTTTATTTATGAAAACATTTTATATGTAAGAAAAAATCTGTCATTGTTCCCAAAAAATTGTGATGTCCATAATTACAACACTCGAAATAAAAATAAATTGATATCTCCACACTTTCGGCTTAGTAGGGTCAACACGTCTTTCATGGGTCACTGTATACGTTGTTATAATAAAATCCCCGAGACCATTTTGAATCTTTCTGAAAACATGTTTAAAACTCAGATCAAAAAAGTCCTCTGTAAAAAAGCATATTATAAACTGGATGATTATTTCAATGATCGAAATGCTTGGGTCTGAGTGACACTAACTTATAGTACTGTATAGTATCAATTATTTTATTAAATAGACTATGTATTATTGTATACATAACCTTAGCATAAGAATTTATATTGTTTAGTTATTAAGTCGTGTTATGTTGTAGAGTTTCTGGCCGCATCTTCTCTACAGCGACAACACGTTCCGACGCGGTGGTAGCTTCAAAAAAAGATTTGACGTTTAATAAGTGTGCTTCAAGCTCCTATATTGAATAAATTATTTTTGACTTTGACTTGACTTAGTGTTAACAATAAAAGTTCTATTGGGTTGGGATTCGTTCACTGCCCGCGAATGTGTCAATCAACTGGAAAATAATTACAACTACTATCTTACATTATAGTCCTTCTTAAAATGGACGGCTGACGGGATTTTACGAGAGGATGATTAGACCATCAAACTAAACAACAATGGAAACAATGTCAAAAACAAAAAAAAACTAACTGTTCTTCCATACAAAACTGTTTCGAGTAGGTACATTACCAAATGTATGGGGCGGCAGGTTTCATTCGCGATTTCTATGTTGGTTCCATAGAGAAAGTTTTTCAGTTTGATGGTCTGACCATCCTCTTATAAAACCGTCAGCATATTAACATAACATAATATAAAAAATTATTCTTTACTAGCTGTTGCCCGCGACTTCGTCTGCGTGGACATGTGATTTTGTCTCATGTCTCGTCTAAGGGTCATGAAGGTCATGGTCAGAACCAAGTCTAGAAACCCAGGCATGTAACATTAAAATGGCTATTAAGGAATGGGCTGATAAAATACACATGCTAGAATGCTCTGGCTTCTCGGGTCTGCAACATTGCAGGAAATTCATCATCAATATAACACCACGAATCCCACAGTTCATACTGAACAACAGCAGGAGCAAAGCTCGTGCTATCGTTGGAGCTCTCACCGGATACTACGCCTCACAGGCATGATAAAGCTCACCCTAGATCCCAGTTGCCGAGCGTGCGGAGAGGAGGAGGAAACCATGGATCATTTATACTGTGTGACTGCGATGTCTTGGTGGCTAAACGTATGTGTCCTGAGACTGAGAGATGGTTATTCAAAACTGGGAGATTACAGGTTTCTTCCCCTGAACACTATTGCCTCTCTCATTTTCCACGTTTTTCAATGGTGAAGAAAATAAATATTAAGTAGGAGTCAACACAAAAGATAGGTACCATTGGGTTGATGTGTTGCTGGCTTGCCAGCCCCCATAATAGGATAAGAATAGGATAATAGTCATGAACTTGAGCTGAATCAAAATCAGAAAGTACCTATATTAAGTAAGTATGTAGGTATAAAAAAAAGTCATTCACAGATCCATCACTTGAATGAAAAAAAAAAACTCTTCATTTCTACTGTTCGTCGGTTATTAGTGTTTTATTTATGTCGAGCAGCATAATAATCATCTTACGACCCACTGCGGATCACAGACCTCCACTCACAAATAAACGTTAGAGGATAGAGGATAAGCGGAAAGCGCAGCGTGGGTAGGCCCCTCACACGGTGGACCGACGACCTGGTGAAGGCGGCGGGAAAACGTTGGATGAGGGCAGCGCAGGACCGGTCGTTATGGCGATCCTTGGGGGAGGCCTATGTCAGCAGTGGACGTCCATCGGCTGAGATGATGATGATGATAGAGGATACTCTACCACGCGGGCTAGTGCACAATGGTGGAGGCAAGAGCTAAAACGATAATATTCTAGCAAACAAATGGTCAACTTGTTAAAAGAATTATTTTCAAGCCACATTTGTTAATCTCTAACTTTACTTAGCTATTATGTAAGTACTTAGGCACATTACCAAACTGTGGTGTTATAAGGACTTTTTAGATAAGTAGGTACCTATCTTTTCATAGATTGTGGTAGATTGATGTTCTATAGTTAAGCTACACAAATCCTCAAGAAATCATAATTGAACCGAAAATCAAACAAAACTAATATTTGGCAAAATTTTCTGCAACAAAATTATTATACCGTAGAATTGGCTCAGATTGGGCTCAAACTACCATTATATTTACATACAAAGATGTATTCAATCAATTTGTAAGCTCCTGCTAGAGTTATATCTTTGATGAAAACGATACTACAATAACTTTAGAAAAGGTTAAAAGAAAGAAAAATATTTGACGACCCGTTTGGTGTAATGGTTACCACGCCGGACTGCCAAACCAGGGTCCTGGGTTCGAATCCCGGTTCGGTCATGATGTTTGTGCCGTTGTTGTATGGTTTCTATAATAAAAAGCCTATACTACTTGCTTCGGATCATTACAATGTATGTGACTGTGAGCGTTATTTATCTAATTATTTTTCAATTCACCGGTAAGTTACTTTACAATCAAATCTGGAAGACCTAATTTCTGAGACGCCTTGAGCGTGAGTTACGAGTAAGTGCAAGTATGGTCGAAATGTATGAACTTTGAGATCAGGGATTTAATCAACTAAATTAAGCTCCTGCTAGCTAGGTTTTGGAATAAATAATTTTATTGTTGCACACTTGCTTTTAAAAAACGCCTCACGCCATCTATTAAGATGAAAACGTACTACAATAACTTTAAAAAAGGTTCATAGATTCATAGATTCTTTATTGTACACAAAAACATAGTTAAAAGAAAGAGTATTTTTTTATATTTGACGACCCGTTTTGTGCAATAGTTACCACGCCGGACTGCCAAACCAGGGTCCTGGGCTCGAATCCCGGTTCGGTCATGGACATTATTATGTTTGTGCCGTTGTTGTAATGTTTCCATAATAAAAAATCACTACAACGTATGTATTAAAATAAGAAAAAAGCCAAAGAAAACGTACTGTCCTAAAATTGGATCTGATCTAATCTCAGGATATTATTAAGGTCAGCAAATTGCTTCTGTCAAATCCGTTGAAAAATGGATAAAAGTTTAAAAAAAAAATCTCACCCAAGAATCGAACCTCCAACCTCTTGCGCGAAAATCTGACCATTTCCCAACTACGCTACACAGCTCTTGAGAGAAGTGTTGAAAAAAGCAACCACTATTTACTACTGGAATCTACCCAAATACATCTGTCAGCGTCAAGTCGGCGCTAGTGAGCATGATAAAACATTGGAAATTATCCCACAGACTCCCACAGTAACCCATTGCTGGGATAAAAAGTATCCTATGTGTTAATCTAGAACACATTCTATCTGCATGCCAAATTTCATCTAAATCCGTTCAGCCGTTTAGGCGTGATTGAGCCACAAACACACAAACATCCAAACATCCAAACATCGTCACAAACTTTCGCATTTATAATATTAGTGAGATTTGCACACCAAAAACATACAGCAAAAAAAATAGAATAAAAGAACGTAACGGTTCAAATGGCGATCTTATCACTAAAAGCGATTTCTTCCAGACAGTCATGGGGTAGAAGAACTCTATTAATAATCTCTATTAATCTCTGTAATTATAACTGTTACCAAAAATTTTTTTTTGACATTGGTCTAACCGTTTTTGCATGATTGAGTAACATGATTGAATATATCTAACTAAGCATTACATTTATCAGATCAAGTTGGATAGTCAAGGATTGCATTCATAAAAAAATCCTAATTACGATTTTTATTTATTACAAGCATTAAGTGGCTATTTGCCAATAATTACACGCTAATTATGGATTAATGAGCGTTCTTTGGTTCTATACAACGTGTTAATGAATTAACGCAAAACTAGAAAGTAGTTTGTTTAGAATCGAGAGCAGAGTCAAAATATCATGGTTTCAACATAGGTAATTTTTTTCAAAAAGTTAAATAATTTGTTTGAAAAATTTTAAATTTTCTGAACACGATGTCAACCGACTGCACGGGCATACTCACCCTACTTACTACCAATACAAGATTATAAAAATGTATCCATGAGTAAGTTAGCGCTTTCTTTCAGTGCTGAAATGATATCAAATCATTTTTGCCTCAAAACTTAAAATGCGAATAACTTTAAATTTTAATTATCAAAATAATTAAATTATTGTTTCAATATAATTATTTTGTTATAAATCAGTTGGGGTGTATGAGGTTTTGCGCTATTTCATTAACACGTTGTATATGTATCGGCCTTGTTTCAGTTTGTTATGTTGACATTTAAAGTATAGTTCTTAACTCATTATTAAATATATGCGATTGAATGAACAAGGCTGTATTAATAAAGAAGGGAATTTTAATACAAGACGATTTTGATAATTCAATAATAGTTAGAATGGCAAAGGAAGACCAAAGAAAATATGGATGGATTATGTGTCGGCCAATGTTGTGGCAATTTTCAAAGAAAATAATATAAATCACTACGTTTTAGTCTTTTCTAACTATCCCTACAGCATCAGACTATGTAGCCAAATGAGTAAATACCCCAAAGAGAGAAAGCGATGGGATATATTGGAATACATTGGGCGAGCGCGTCACGCGAACTTTTTGTGCGTTACTGGCGCCACAGAGACAAAAAGCTTTTAGGAGCGCACAAAATTATCACGCGCTAGCCTGCCTTGTCTCCCATAGATTTTCCACTAGCGTGATCGATCGTGTCGAAGCTTTCTCTCTGTAGGGTATTTACTCATGTGCTAATATCGGTTAATTCCCAGAAGTACCTTTTGACAGTTCCTCTAAAGGGACTAATGGGACATTTTCTCCCCATTCTGGGCGGGCAGATTGACCCCAGATACCAGGTCCACCAGGTTCTTGGTTTCTTGGTTTCTCCCCTTCAGAGCCTCCCTTCGGAGCTTCGCTCTTAGAATGTTCCAATAGTCACTTCAGAGGAACTGTTATAAGGTACTTCTGGGAATTAACCATAATATCTCAGCGAATTTGGTTCAATCAACCGATCAACCTTTCGTAGACAGGGTCTGTAGATGAAATACCATTGAACCGATCAATAACTATGTTCTCTGGTTGCCGTCGCTTCGATGCTGTTTTTTTTTTCATTTATTTTCACCACAAACAGTACCTAAGAAGGCATTCTTAATTACGTATATACCGTACAGTATAAGAAAGAGTATCTATAACTACATACAGTATGGACACTCCCTGCCTCCCATCAACTTTTTACCTCACCCCCTCTATTGCCCTCTGATTACCTCGGCAGTTACCAGCAGCCATAAAGTTATTATACCTGTCGGAATAGAGTAACTGACATGAGTTGTCAAATGAAACCGTTTTTTGTGCATTTGTTGGCACTTATCGGCACCCTAAAACTTCGAGTTCTGTGTAAAATTGTGAATCTAACGTGAAATCGTAGGTAATTTAATGAAATAGTGTTAGTATATTTCACAAAATAATCTACAACTTCACTTTAGATTCACTAATTATTCACAGAGCACGAATATTTACCCACTCGATTGTGCTGACAAGTTCCCAAAAAACGGTTCTATTGCCTCGCGTCACGTATCTCTTTCTATTATACAGTGGCGCCGCTAGATACATCTCGCTCTCTCAGCTGTCAGTTCCTCTATGTGATACCTTTATGCCAGCAGCATAAATTGACATCACAATTGACACGCTAGAATTTGTTTTTGAAACAAAGAGAATAATAATCTCAGGACGAAGGATAAAAACTCTTTTTGAATAAACGGGTGTCAAAGCGTTTTATTCACGATAAAGTCATTGTACCGTACGCAGCTAAAGTTATTGCAGCCCTAGACTCCGTTTTGCATATTATGCTGAAGTCATCTTGTCAATTTCTGTTTTTTGTAAGCAGTGTCCGGCGTGTGCCATAAGTAATGTGCCTCTATAGTGAAAAATGGTATAAGTTGAGTATTTTTTTTTTTAGAGTTACGCGGTTATTATTTAATCTAGAATTAAACATTTAACACATAACATAACACTGCCGAAATATCGGGAACTCACAAACACCAAAACGCGGTAAGAACTCGTTAAAATGTTTAATTCTAGATTAAGTTGAGTATGTATGTGGAGACTAGTGCCTGAGAAACGCCATCGCCATAACAAAGTGTAAAACCTGTTAGGCAGACACAAGGGGAATATTTCATAAACAGGACAATAGTAATTTACAATGACAATTTGAGATACATTACTGAGAATGTTAGAACACATGTTATTTAACGCCATAAAAAACCAGCAAAGTTCCCTGAATTGTAATTTTAAATTAGTTTTGTCTTGTTTATGAAATAAAACCCAGGCCTCTAAACTACAGTAGGTTTTGCTTACTTATTTAAGTTAAAGAGGTGCTTAGATGTTATGTAATGCTTATGTGTATAGCCCGCTCCATCTCGTTACAGATAGATAATACAGCTTTTTAAAATACAATAACATTATCTACCGTTTTTTCTAGCACTTTTGTGTGTGTTCGATAAACACTCACACTGGCACATTTTACCGCTTATTCCTACAATTCTAATAGGGTTGTCACGTGGTTGGAATGATTGTGGAAAAGTGTAATAGTTTGGGCTTTTGATACGAAAGCTATGAGTATAAATAAATCTAGCAGCGCACACTGGATTTTTTCGTCAGTTTTTCAAATTTAAATTAATTTTAAAATTATAGAGGTTTCAAGCTATACAAAACAATCATAAGCTGGCCAGGCGACGTTATACGTGATTAAATCCACGCGTGGTCAGCTTGTATAGCTTTTAGTGATAAGACCGCCCTTTGTACCCTTCTCATTCTTATTTAAAATTTTAATTGTATATTCTTGGTGTGCAAAAAAA
Source organism: Agonopterix subpropinquella (assembly GCA_922987775.1). Taxonomy (NCBI): domain Eukaryota; kingdom Metazoa; phylum Arthropoda; class Insecta; order Lepidoptera; family Depressariidae; genus Agonopterix; species Agonopterix subpropinquella. The sequence goes on along the minus strand of OV277709.1, from coordinate 14,320,232 downwards.
TAATAGTGTCACGGCCGCTGTCAAATGTCAAACGTAAAGAAGGCATTCGAAAATTCGGCCGGCTCATTAACAACCGCCGTGGTCTTACGGTCTAAGGTTCCGCCTCCCATGCTGGGGGGTGACGGTTCGAATCCGATCCGCGCCAAAAATATTTCTAGATTTTTGTGTTTTTAGAAATGTTCTAGAAGGAAGAGAGAGAGGGAATATTTAAAAAGGGACAAAAGGTGAACGTGTCTAGGGACTTCGAGAAAGGAGGCGAAATTACGAATATTTGAAAAGAACCAGAAAAGTGGGCGTGTCTTCGATCGGGTTCGAAAAAGGAACGCGGGGTTAGAACTATCTGGAGGAAAACAATCGAGTAAAGAAAAGAAGATCGAAAAAAGGGTATTCCGGAATGTTCTGCGGGATATAAAAAGGCGGCGAATTTCGACTGGCGGCAGTCCTTGGTTAAACAGTGAACAGTGCGAAACTAAAGGAAGAAAAGTAAAAGTGGAAAAGTACTAGTGAAGAGAAAAGTGCTAGGAGTGGAACAGTGAGTAGACTAGTGTCAGTGTAGTGCGTGACGTCATAGTGTCGGTGTAGTACGTGACGTCATAGTGTCAGTGTAGTGTGTGACGTCATAGTGTCGTACGTCTTGACGTCATAGTGTCGTACGTCGTGACGTCATAGCCGTGACGCGTGTCGTGTCGTCACAGTAGTGACGTAGTGGACTGTGAACAGTGACAGTAAGTGGTGCACGGGGAATCCCTGCGGGAGGACCCGGTGAAGTGAACCGTGTAGGGGAACATCTGCGAGGTGGACCGTTTGTAGGTGTGTCCCAAATAAACTCTGTAAAATTGGACTTAGCGTTTCACTCCAATCCCGGAACCCGTAGCTGGTAACATTTGGTGTCAGAAGTGTGGGATTGGAGTAAGATGCCGCTGGTGCCAAAGGAGCTAAAGGGTGTCACCACCCGGGCCATGTCGGAGGCGCGGCAGGAAGGCGCGGCCCCTGTTACTGAGGTGCAGCGAACCCCGGAAAGAAGACCTGAGGGGGGTGAAGTGCAGCGCACTCCAGAGCAGAACCCAGGAAATTTCCTCTATCAAATCCAGCGCATGATGGAGGACCAGGCTCGCCGGCAGGAGGAACAAATGCGCACGATGCAGGAGGCGCAGGCTCGCCGGCAGGAGGAACAGGTTCGCATGATGAAGGAACAGGTTCTACGCCAGGAGGAACAGGCGCGCCGGCAGGAAGACCGAATGCGCACAATGCAGGAGGCGCTTCATAAAGATATTACGAAAGGCTTGCAACAGGCAGTAGAGAGAGTTGAAGCCGTAGAAGGGAGGTTGGATCGTGTGAAGGGCGAGTTCGAAGGGAGGTTTGATCGCGTGGAGGGTGAGTTTGCCAAAATCCGGCGAGAAGTTGAACAGAGCAAATCTCATAGCCGTGTCGCTGCTGTTTTTGACTCACCCATGCAACCAAAAGGCGTGAAGACTCCGGTTTACGATGGACTGACGTCATGGCCCGCCTTTAAGCTACAATTTGAGACGGCGATGAAAGTTAATGGCTGGGGCAAAGAGGAGGCGCAGTCTGCGTTGACATTAGCACTCCAGGGACAGGCTCTCACCGTGCTGGAAGCCGTAGGTGCTGGCGAAAATCTGACGTTTGACAAGCTTTTCGGAGCTCTGGAGGCTAGATTCGGCGACGGACATCTCGAACACATGTATCGGGCACGGTTGAAGGAACGTAACCAACATGCTAACGAGAGTCTGCAACAATGGTCCGTGGAAGTGGAAAAACTCGTGCGTAAGGCTTTCCAGTCATCACCAGCAGCCATCGATGACATGCTCCTGCAGGCCTTTACGGATGGGATACGGGACCCGGAGGTGCGAGCTGCCGTGCGACTTGGGCACCATAGCACTCTCAGGGACGCTGTTGCCCATGCATTGGAGGTGGAGGCCGTACGACAAGATTCTCGTTCCGCTCGCCTCAGGGAGATTTTTGTGACTAGAGCCTCACCGCCAAGGAATCGAAGCGTCAGTTTTGTGTGCTACGAGTGTGGTGAACGAGGGCATATTCGCAGCTCCTGCCCGAAGCGCACAGGTCATCGGGATATAGGAGTCTCGACTGATGAGCAGCAGGAAAACTAAAACCAGCCAGGGCTGCGGGGTGGGCGCTGGCCGGTTATGTTGCAACCCCAACCATAAGAGTCAAACAGACATCAGACGGAAATAGTCTGTTAGTCGAAGGAGAGGTCAATGGTAGAGTCTGTCAACTAACTTTGGATACCGGAGCTTCGAGAACAGTGATCAATACTCGACTGATAAATGAGATGGAAAGTTATCAGAAACGACTTCTGCAACAAACCAACCTGCAGTTAACAACAGCTACCGGCCAGCGCATACCTGTCAATGGGGAGTTGGGAGTTTCAATTAAGATCGGGGAAACTCCTTTCAAACATGAGGTGATTGTAGCTGAAATAGTGGACGATTGCATCATTGGCTTAGATTTCTTACAAAATCACCAGTGCAGTATAGACATGAAAAACGGAGTGCTACGGTGTAACACAGAGGAGGTTCCGATGAAAGGTGGATCGTCGGGAAAGGTCTACTGTGTGAGAAGAACAGTTCTCAAACCTAGATCACAGACCTTGGTACCTGTCGTTTTGCCCAAGAGTAACGATGGGAGATTACCACGGAGATGTGCTGTGATAGAGAAAGTTAAAACTGAAACTTCTTGGATTCCGGCAAGGACAGTTGTTGGATCAGTTTCATCTACCTCAATCCCGATACTAAACGTTGGAGATGTGGACCTGACGATTGAGAAGGGGGAGGTTGTTGGTCACTGTGAGGAAGTTTTATGGTTACGACAATGTGTGGAAAATCCTCCTAGGAAACATAAGGCTGAGGAGGATGTAGTATCCAAAGTTATGGAAGACTCCAGCAAGGACCTGACTAAGCTACAGGCTGTGAAAGCGAAGAACTTGCTGCGGCGTTTTTCAGACCTGTTCTCCCAGAACGACGCAGATATTGGTAGAACGGACTTGGTGAGGCACACGATTAATACGGGAGATGTAGCGCCAATCAAGCAACGACCTAGGCGCATTCCGTTTGCTCGTGAGAAGGAAGTGGAGGGAATGATAGAGGACATGAGAAGGAATAACATCATCGAACCTTCATCAAGTCCCTGGTGTTCACCTGTAGTTCTCGTCAAGAAAAAGGATGGCTCAACGAGATTTTGTGTGGACTATCGGCAGCTGAATGAAGTAACGAAGAAAGACAGCTACCCCTTGCCAAGGATCGACGACACCTTAGACACTTTGAATGGAATGAAATGGTTTTCAACGCTCGATCTGAAAAGTGGGTACTGGCAAGTGGACGTAGACCCTAAAGACAAGGAGAAAACCGCGTTTTCCACCGGGAAAGGACTGTGGCAGTTCAAGGTAATGCCATTTGGATTGAGTAACGCCCCTGCGACTTTCGAGAGATTGATGGAGCATGTCCTAGCGGGAATTCTGGGTGACACGTGTCTTGTCTACCTGGACGACATCATCATTGTTGGTCGAGACTTTGATGACCACCTGAAAAAGTTGGAGAAAGTCTTCGAAAGACTACGTGGAGCCAATCTTAAATTGAGTCCAAAAAAATGTTCTTTCTTCAAACGACAGGTCAATTACCTTGGACATGTAATCTCTGAGAGAGGAGTCGAGACCGATCCTGCCAAAACTGCCGCTGTGAGGGAGTGGCCAACACCGAAAGATAAGACACAAGTTAGAGCTTTTCTTGGACTCTGCTCTTACTATCGTCGTTTTGTGCAAGGGTTTTCGGACATCGCAAAGCCGCTACATCGACTTACGGAAGAAAAGAGGACGTTCACATGGGATTCAGAATGTGAAGAGGCTTTTATGGAGTTAAAGGAACGTCTGAATAAGGCACCAATTCTTGGATATCCCGATGTCCAGGGTGAATTTGTTGTAGACGCAGACGCCAGTAACGTCGGGATTGGAGGTGTGCTCTCGCAGCGACATGGTGAAAAGGAAACTGTAATAGCCTACTTCAGCAAGTCATTATCTAGACCTGAGAGGAACTACTGTGTAACTAGACGAGAATTATTGGCCGTGGTGAAGACTGTACAACACTTCAAGAAGTATCTGCTGGGACGTAAATTTTTAGTCAGGACAGACCACGCTGCGCTGAAATGGTTACTCCAATTTAAGAACCCGGAAGGTCAAGTTGCAAGATGGTTGGAGCAACTACAGGAATTCAACTTTGAAGTAGAGCATCGAAGTGGAAGGGTTCACTCCAATGCAGACGCACTGTCAAGAAGACCATGTCCAGAAGATTGTAAGCATTGCAGCAAGCAAGAAGGGAAGGAAACAGTTTCACTCAAGGTTATTAGAACTGATGCCATCAACGATGAGTGGGGAAACGAGGCAATGCGTCGCGAACAGGAAAAGGACTCAGGAGTCGGGCCAATCCTGAACTGGTTAAAGAGTGATGGTTCTAAGCCTCAGTGGAGCGAGGTGGCAAAGTACGGGGCAGTCACGAAGGGACTTTGGGCTCAGTGGAAGAGCCTCATCATGCATAACGGATTACTCTGTAGAAAATGGGAGACATCGGATGGAAAAGACTCGTATCTGCAGTTGGTGGTCCCGCAAGCTAAGGTGAAAGAAATTCTGAGAGTTTTTCATGATGGAACTTCCGGAGGGCATTTGGGTGTAAAGAAAACCTTGGAGAAAGTAAAGGAAAGATTTTACTGGTTGCATTGCAGAGACGATGTGGAAGATTGGTGCCGCAAGTGTACAGTCTGCGCAGCTGTAAAAGGACCTCATACGAGGAGCAGGGCAGCAATGAAAATTTATAATGTTGGGGCGCCTTGGGAGCGAATCGCTTTGGATGTCGCGGGACCATTTCCAGTCACTAAATCGGGGAACCGGTATATACTTGTGGTAATGGATTATTTCACAAAGTGGCCAGAAGTATTTGCCATTCCAAATCAGGAAGCGGTCACTGTAGCTACCAAGTTGGTGAATGAAGTTTTCTGCCGGTTTGGGGTTCCGCTGGAAATGCACAGTGATCAAGGCAGGAACTTTGAGTCACAGTTGTTCCAGGAAGTTTGCAAAATTTTCGGAATCCATAAGACCCGGACTACTCCTTATCACCCGCAGTCTGACGGCATGGTGGAGCGATTCAATCAAACTTTGGAACGGCATCTTGCGAAGGTCGTCGATAATCATCAAGATAACTGGGACGAGTACATACCTCTTTTCCTCTTGGCCTATCGAACCGCTGTTCATGAGAGTACTTCGGCAACTCCAGCAATAGCAAACTTCGGGAGAGAGTTGAAACTTCCAGCAGATTTGCTATCAGGATGCGCACCAGGCACTCCTAAAAGTATCAGTGACTATGTGAGCGAACTGCGGGAGAAAATGGTCGACATTTACGAACAACTTCGAGAAGCAGGTCAAAACTCAAGTGACCGTTCAAAGACACGATATGACCGAAAAGCGAACTATGCTGGGTTTGAGGAAGGGACATCAGTTTGGCTGCATAATCCAGTTCGGAGGAAAGGGAAGAGTCCGAAGTTGCAGGCAAGTTGGGAAGGGCCGTATGAGGTAGTGACTAGGATAAATGACGTCACCTATCGAATTCGACGATCGCCAAGGAGCCCGTTGAAGATAGTGCACGTGGATCGATTAGCTCGATATTTCGGCACTAATGATGCTCGGGACGAGCAAAACTAAGGGAGGGGCAGTGTCACGGCCGCTGTCAAATGTCAAACGTAAAGAAGGCATTCGAAAATTCGGCCGGCTCATTAACAACCGCCGTGGTCTTACGGTCTAAGGTTCCGCCTCCCATGCTGGGGGGTGACGGTTCGAATCCGATCCGCGCCAAAAATATTTCTACATTTTTGTGTTTTTAGAAATGTTCTAGAAGGAAGAGAGAGAGGGAATATTTAAAAAGGGACAAAAGGTGAACGTGTCTAGGGACTTCGAGAAAGGAGGCGAAATTACGAATATTTGAAAAGAACCAGAAAAGTGGGCGTGTCTTCGATCGGGTTCGAAAAAGGAACGCGGGGTTAGAACTATCTGGAGGAAAACAATCGAGTAAAGAAAAGAAGATCGAAAAAAGGGTATTCCGGAATGTTCTGCGGGATATAAAAAGGCGGCGAATTTCGACTGGCGGCAGTCCTTGGTTAAACAGTGAACAGTGCGAAACTAAAGGAAGAAAAGTAAAAGTGGAAAAGTACTAGTGAAGAGAAAAGTGCTAGGAGTGGAACAGTGAGTAGACTAGTGTCAGTGTAGTGCGTGACGTCATAGTGTCGGTGTAGTACGTGACGTCATAGTGTCAGTGTAGTGTGTGACGTCATAGTGTCGTACGTCTTGACGTCATAGTGTCGTACGTCGTGACGTCATAGCCGTGACGCGTGTCGTGTCGTCACAGTAGTGACGTAGTGGACTGTGAACAGTGACAGTAAGTGGTGCACGGGGAATCCCTGCGGGAGGACCCGGTGAAGTGAACCGTGTAGGGGAACATCTGCGAGGTGGACCGTTTGTAGGTGTGTCCCAAATAAACTCTGTAAAATTGGACTTAGCGTTTCACTCCAATCCCGGAACCCGTAGCTCGAAACAATATTTATCTTATCTTATCTTATTATATGCTGGCTTTGTATAACTTAATGTGACGCGGTGTGTATACAGTGTACACTATATGCATATAAATGATTTTATTTATTTATTAGCCTATTTCATCCCACTGCTGGGCAAAGGCCACTGCTCTTCCACTCGTTCCTGTTTTGGGCAACCTCTGGCCATTGGTACATATAAATACAGAAGACTATTGATTGCTCCTGACAACAGTTTTTATTCAGACGTAAGTTAAAGGTAAAATTTGTTCTTAATATGACTGTGTGTAGCATACTTACAGACCACCCCGCAGAGAGAAAAGGTAGTGAGTTATTAATTACATGTAATACATAGCTTTACTTTTGTTGTCTACACAAAATATTTTCTCCATCCACCTTTTGTAATCTGGCAACCCTAATTACAGCAGTGTGAGTAAACGTGACATCCCTACACTAACTGTTTGCGTATGTGTGAGTAAGCGCGTGTCTAGGCTCAACAGGTGTACGCCGAGGTCGCGTGCGGTTATCGATTTGGCGGGAAACTGTTTAAGGTTGTAGGTATACGGGAGGTAAAGTGAGATATAAGGAGACTTTACGATATATAAATTGTTGTTTATTGTTTGCGTTGGTTGGTACGTTGGTAGTGTGTAGCACGTGTCAACACAAGACCGTAACATTCTGACCAATTTGAAAGGAAAACTACGTGTTTTTCTTTTTCAAAACTGACATAATTATGCAATATTGCTCAGAGAGCAGTTACTACTTGCAAGAGTCGCACTAATTCAGACACTTTTTGAGTAAAAAAGCTGGATTCTTTTGTCGAAAGCGGGACATAATAAAAAAAAATATAAATCATTAATAGCTTTTTACTACTTATGCTTTTATCTGAGTTTCAAACTAAGTTTACAATGATGATGATGATAGATAGCCATAGAAAACGTAGATATTTTAATTATTATATTTCTCTGTAGATTTAACTTCTTCCAAAGTTTCAATTTTATCCTTAAATGTAGTTGAAGAACACTTCACAGGATAGCTCCAAATTGAATTGGATGAGTATTTCCCGAAAAGCGGGACAAAGCCTGTCCCACGCGGGACATTCAATTTTGGGCTAAAAATCGGGACGTCCCGCCAAAATCGGGACGTCTGGCAACGCTGGCTGAAATGGCAACGGAACCGATGAAAAAACTTAAGCAACCTGCCCAAAGGCATCCCTAAGGGGTAAGGACCTCGGCATTGGGCGTTGCAGAGACTACGCGGCGGATAGGTGAGAAGTGGCCTGTGATGTTCCTGTATCGTCTGTACTGTAAATGCAAAAACAAAGAGGAGTGAGCAGAGATCGCGTTTGTCCCCGCGGCGATGACGGGACCTTGATTACGGCGACGCAACATAAGGATGATTTATACCGGTCGTGTTAGATCTTCGGGTGCTCAAAAACAGCGTAAACTTATTTCAAAGGGATAAGGTATCGTATGCTGCATTTTTGTGGACGAAGGAGTTTTTATTTTTGCTAATAGCTAGTGTAAATCTACCCTTAACTAAGATGCGACTTGCAATAAAGTCGGCCAGCCGGCGCAATGTGCAGATAGTGGAATGTCGGGTGCCTGCTCGGCTTCGTAAGCTAGGGGTGTAAACGAATTACTTGCCGTTTTGAACATTCTAACTTTTTTAATTAAATCTAGAACATAATTTTTCTTAGAATTTTTTTCAATTATACTGTACATTATAAGCTCACGACCGTCACTCGGGATGATCAAAAATCATGCTACAGCAACCAATAACCTTTTAAGGTATAACATAGATCATCAACATTATCAGCTGTTATCCACGCACTGGAGGGTCATCCTCCCCATCCTTTCCTGTCTTGTGCCATTCTCATCCTGGTCTTTCCAGCTGCCGTCGTAATATCGTCAGCCCATCTTGTTCCTGGATGACCAATTCCTCTCTTGCCTGATCTCGGACACCACACGGTCAAGGCTTTGCTCTATCTGCCGTCTGTTCTTCTAGCCATGTGCTCTGTCCTACACCACTTTAATCCAGTAATTATATCTGCTACATCTTAAACCTTAGTTCGACTTCAGGTCTCAACGTGAAAACTTAGATGTTATCTCATAATTCAGTTCACGACCAATGGCCAGTGTTTGAACAAAACAGGAATGAGTGGAAGAGTAAAGGGGATAAAATAAAAAAATAATAGGCTGATGAAAAAAATAATTGGTTTAGTAGATATCAGTACAAGTTACAGTCAAACCAACTCGATCTGCAGACAGGATTTCCGCGGTCGATTATGTACTTTTTGATGTTATAACCGTTTTGCTAGTGTAACATTAGTTTTGTTTTCAGAGAATAAAACCTTTGGGGTAAACTGTGCAGGACGCTACCATAAGATAGATTAGAGTCACTAATTATCCCCTCGGGCTAGCTGGTCTTTATTGTCGTCTAGTGTTCGCAACATTAGACAATGTTCTCCGCTGTTGATCCTGGTTTACAAGAGGGAATGTGTGTGAAATGTTTGACCTATGCCTGATTTTTTTCGTGTAACGGCTGTCAAAAACAGTCTGCATATACGTCCGTGATGTCCGGAGACAGTTTCTGAGCGTCCATCATGGATAACAGATTTTATTTTATATGATTTGTGTTTGCGGTTGTTTTGATCGTTCGTAACGCGGTTTCTTTCTACGTTAGTGCCCTCTCAATCGGAACCGATTTGAAAAACGCGTCACTTCAAAAGTGCATTTAGTATATTTCGAGGCGATCAACAAATCGTAGTTTATTTCCGTTCGCTTGAGGAAATCTGTAACTGGATATTTATTAAAAAGAAAGTAAATAGCGAACCATCTTATCAAAGCTAAGCTCGGTAAGGGAATTCTTTCTATGATTATCTTATCTTATCTTGGTGTGGGGGCTGGCAAGCCAGCAACACTTCGACCCAGTGGAATCTTTTGTGTTAGCCCCAATAATTTTTGCTTTCTTCGCCCTTCAAATACATGGTCAATGAAGGAGGCAATACCACTGAGGAGAAGAAACTTAAGATCTTCAGGTTTTGGATATCCATTTCCGAGGAGGCTCATGCGTTTTGCCGCCAAGACATCACAGTCACAAAGGATATGTTCTATGGTCTCCTCATCCTCTCCACGTTTCTATGATTGGTTTGGTTCATATGATCATAAATAGGATGACAAATTCACGATCCTAAGAAATGAGAAATGACTCTCAATCATTATCTCACAATATAGGATTGAGTTTACACAAACTAGCTGGCACAATGACATGTAATTAAGAAAGCAAGGCACCCCAATACACCACCCTAGTTACCATTAACCTTGAGCCAAAACACAACCCAAAGTCCTTGAAATAAAACACCCTTTTAATTTTAACAGGCAGCCCTATCCCATTGTCATGATGGCCGGCTTTACAGCCGTACTACTTCTGTATTACCTTAATTGGAAACCCGGATAAGTGTGCCATTTTAATCATCGTTTCGGGAAGGTTAGTTAAGGCTTTAAGTAGGTGATAAAAGGTCGAGTCGTTAACTAGGATCATTTGTTTGGTTTAGATTATTGAACTGAAAGAAAAGCTTGATATAATTTGTTTTAAAATTGCAAAAGAGCTTATTGCTGTTTTCGAGTTAGTCTTCTTTTCGTGTCGAATCGTCTGTCACCTCTTTTGCTCTAGCTTCTTCTTTCTTATCGTGTGGGCAGAGTTCTGGTGTCAGAGTTTTTTAAGACCGCCTTACGGCCTCTGACGTGGTTTTTATGTAACGACTACTACCACCAGAGATAGTAGCCGGGACAAACGGCTTAACGTGCCATCAAAAGCACGGAATAATTTTTTTTTTCGGACATTCAGGTAATTCAGCCTGCAATATCCTAACCAACTGGGGAAAACTCACAATGTGGTGGTGTCCCCGTGGGATTCGAAACCACGGCCTCCGTATCGAGACAATACTCCTAACCATCAGTGCTGCCAAGTTAGGCGATTTGTCGCCTTTTAGGCTACATCAGGGGGTCTATCGGCGACCAAAAAATACGATTGGCGACCGGTCGCCATTTAGGCTATATCCCAAATTAAAATAGGCGATTTTGGGCTATATTAAGAAAAACTGACTTTTTCGGGTTATTTTAGGCTATTTTAAGAAAAATCTGAAATATTATACTTATTGTAAGTAAAATTATATGATTTGTTATCGCAGACTGCATAAACTGTATACTATGTACCACATAACGTACCTATATGTTATGCGGTACAGCTATTTTTAAATTGTGAGTAAAGATTGCAGTTGTAAAAAAAAATTATTTTTCCGTCACGAGCAGCCAATATAGCATTTATTTTGGCCAATTTGCTGAATTTTTAGGGGACTTTAGGCTATATTACACGGGGAAAAAATTAGGCGACTTTAGACTACTTGGCCCGAGATTTTTGGCGATTCAGACTGGCTGGGACTTGGCAACACTGCTAACCATTAGACCACGGAGGAGGCAGTTTGCTCTAGCTGATGCTCTGTAATAAACTGAGGTCTTTTCCATAGACTGCTTCAAGCCAGGTCGAAGTTCAAGCGAAAAATCATATTGGTGCGAATTGCGCGCCTTTTCGACATTTTTTTTTTTTAACGTTAATCAAGACTATAGTGTATGAGGAGGTAGCTAAGTCTTGAGCCCTTGAGACTTAGTGGAGGAGACAGGTTAACAATTTTAGAGACCCCATTAAGCATGGGGTCTCTAAGGATAGCTCACACCACACAAAGTATACCTACTATTGCCATTGAATTAGATAAAGGTAATTATTTCAATACGACTAACCTGTTTCACCTACCTATAGGTATATACTGGTACCTTTGCTTCAGGCAGAACATCAAATTGAACAACTTTTGCAAAGGGCCCAAATTAAATCGCGAAAAAAATCTGCTGTTATTTGGGTCGAGATTGACTTTTTGTATGGGTCCATTACATTTTCGCGATTTGAATATTGATCCCTGTAGTCAAAGTTGTTCAATTTGATGGTCTGAAGCATAACCCTGAATATGTCTTGCATTTAAGTCTACACCTTGCGCCTTGTATAAGTATTGTCATAACACAACTTAAGATGGAAATATAAAGTTTGTACCCTATTTATTATTTTCAAACACAAACTCAGTTTACCGGCGAAGTTATTAAAAAACTTTCATTTTGAATGTTAAAAGCTCTTCAAGCCAAACAAATAGGATCCAGTCATGTTTGTTCAAAAGTACTTTCCAGTTCAGAGAGTTTTTAAAACTTTTCTATAGTTTATGGTTTTTACTAGAGGTACAGGTCCTTGATTCAAAGATTATGTCAATTATGTTAAATTTAACGGCTTATCCATCTTACTACTTAGTGGTCATTAGCATAACGAATACATGGTGTAAATTCAAATGCGTTACATAGGAGATGATTCTGATTATCAAACTGGACTGGACAACTTCCATTATGGGACCAAAGTCGAAATCGCGAAAAAATCTGCTTTTTCACACATTTGGGTGCTCAGCCATCGACATTTTCATTTTCATTTTTCTAGTAAATCCGAGTACTTTTTTGTGTTTTCAATATTGGTCCCATAGCATAGTGAACGTTGTTTAGCTTGATGGTCTGAAGCATCGCAAGTTTACATCCTGTGTAGTTACTTAGTACTTACCGATATATCGTCTTGTAAGTATTGGAATGTAAATTCATACCTGCAAGATGGATTTGATGATTACTAAATAGTCACCGGATAAAAGACTAGCTTTTAATTAAGAAGATTATGATAATACAGTGCAATATGCCGACAAATCAGCTTGCAACGTATTCCCCTTTCATTTTACACTTTTGGTACCATATTTTAATCTCAGTAAACATAATTTTTTTAGCCATAAATATTTATAGTATTCAAACAGCCTAAACAAACAAATTCCAACATAAAAATTTTATTAAATTACCATTATTACTTTTTCATAAAATCCAGATTCTACTAAGCTCACGATATTGTATTCTAGCTGAGCCTTTGATGGCCTTAAATGGAGATTATATTAAGACTTTATAAGGCGTATTTTGTGTGGCTTGTGCCAAGACAGTTGCCTTCAGATTTGCATACAAAGTAGTATTAAATCGGTTTGTCATTAAACTTTTAAATGTCAAACACAGACAACTGAAATTGGATCTAAAAATATCAGAACATATCAGTGCCTCTATAATATGTATGTAGCGACGCGCCTTCGCTGCAAAGAAAATTAATTTCCGTGCTTTTCAGAGATCGAACTTCGTAATTGCAGCGAAAAGTAACTAAGCATAAGCATAAGCTCACGACTATATTCCCCGAGGGGGTAGTAAGAGGTATTCTGAAACTTCAGAACATCCACGTTTCAGTAGTAGAAAGTGGAAAGTAAGTAGGTAGTATAGAAAAATTACCCTCCTTCCGACGAAGTCGGGTAAAAGGCTTAGCGCGTAAGCAGAGAAATCATACCAGAGAGGGGCAGAATATCGTCTCCCAAGACTCGTAAACTGAACATACAAACACACACGCATGCAAACCTTAATAAACGACCACATTTTCTCTCGGCATGGTCAGAAAATGTTATTAAATTATCTCATCTTCCTGCCCTTATCCCATTACTTGGGGTCGGTGCAATATGTGACGACACATATTCTCCATTCATCTCTTTTAGCTGTCATTTCAACGCACACTCGTTTTTTACACAATATGTCATCTTTCCCACAATCCATTCATATTTTCTGTGGTCGTCCTCTCTTCATGCAGCCAACATTCATATTTAACACTCGTCTTAAAATATAACTCCTCTTCTCATCACATGCCCATACCACGACAATCGATTACCGCACAGTTTTCATTCACAGGTGTTACTTTCAAACTTCATCTAATACCTTCAATCCTAATCTTTTCCATTCTAGTAACACCACACATCCATCTCAACATTCGCATTTCTGCTGCATGCAGTCGTTTTTCATCCGTCACTTTTATTACGCGAACATTCATAAATTTTACTTTGATCGAAGGGTTGTATTGTAAATAATCTGTGCTTTAACGGCCCAACATTCGCACAAATCTTTCTCGTCCAAAATGCTGATTATGCCATATAACAAGTGTTTCAGGTTTATATTCCCATGTCAAACTTCAAAAATACACGCCTTGAACAAAAACTTTGGTGCTTAATTTTCCCAAATCCCGAAGGAAATATTTCAAAAAGTTTCAGGGAATAATCGCTGTTCATTTTAATTACTTCCATATTTTGACGCCTTTTCCAAAGTTTGCTAAAAGTTTCTTCTTTTCATAACATGGCTTTGAATAATGGTTTGTATGGAGAAATGTTTTACTTCTTTGTGAGAAAAGTAACAAAATGAAAGGATTTTAGATTGATGAATTACAAAATAAAAACCGGTCAAGTGCGAGTCGGGCTACTCGCGCACCGAGGGTTCCATATAATCCCCGCAAGTTGATATTGCGATTGGCGGCCATCTTGGTGACGTAATTTTGACGTAGTCGACTGTGCACCATCAGTACCGTTCGCAAGGTCAGCCCTCGCTTGATGACGTCACGCAGCTGTTATTGTGACAAGGTTCCATCGCAATAGCAACTTGCGGGGATTATATCACACCACCACACAAAATATTATATTTCAAAAAAAGTTTTATTTTCTTCGGGACCTTTAGCGCAAGACCGACTCAAACTTGGCCGGCTTTTAAATCACACCAAGTTTGACGCTTTTATGTATTACTGTTTTTACGATCTTCTTATCGTACGTGGGCAGAGCCTTGGTGTCAGAGTTTTTCAGACCGCCTTACGGCCTCTGACGTGGTTTTTATGTAACGACTACTACCACCAGAGATTGTAGCCGGGACCAACGACTTAACGTGACATCCGAAGCACGGAATCATTTTTATTCAGACAATCAGGTGATTCAGCCTGCAATGTCCTAACCAACTGGTGAAAAACGCACAAAGTGACATATCACTAGGTGTCCCCCGTGGGAATCGAACCCACGACCTCCGTGTCGAGAGCCCAATGCCCTTAACCATTAGACCACGGAGGCAGTAGTACGGTACTTTAAAAAACAAAAGGGAATTGATTACTATTAAATGGCATTTAGATTTTCTGATGAAAGTTTCATATTATTTAGTTAGTTCTAATTATTTAATAATTAGTATCGTTATTGAATGCTTCAAAACAATTAGCTGGTTGCTTAAAGATGTTCGTTCCACTTACAGACAACAATCGCAAACTAACATATTTTTCAACTACATACTACGTACTATCAAAAACTCATACCCCCTCGCTTCAGGTAAACACAAAAAAACAATCGAAAAAGGAAAAAAATATATATCTGTTGTTCTACAACAAATATTGCCTAACAAAACAAACACGCCTTTCAGCCATTGATAGTGGCTTTGCACCAAAAAGCATTTAGAAAGGCACGTATTTTATTGAACGCTATGTCTCTCACACTACTCGTAGTGATGACAGTTATAGTATTTGTATATTAAACACCATCATCACCATCATATCAGCCAATAGGCATCCACTGCTGGACATAGGCCTCCTTTAAGGATCGCCACAACGACCGGTCCAGCGCTGCCCTTATCCAACGGTTTCCCACTGTCTTCACCAGTTCATCGGTTCTTCGTGTAAGGGCCAAGTCGCCACTCGAGAATTCTTCGCCATTGGCCAATAAATATGCCTACGCCTAAATACTTTGTGCAAGTAGGTACAAGTAAGGTACACACGGCGACAAGTCAGGTTACCCTGTTTGGACTTTGAACTATTAGAAGTTGAACGCTGCGAATCGTGCGAGAGGGTGCGGTATGTTGTTGTTGTTTCGTCTCACAGCACGCTGCACCCGCACCGGCAGCCGCGTCTATGCAGGCTCTGTACCGCACTATTTTGTGTTTTGTACGTAGTGTAGTTATGGGTATATAGGGTGCGAAACCTGATGTGTCGCCGTGTGTACAAGCTACCTTAAAAATAATAGAAAAAACTTACCCCAATGTGCTGTCCATCGATGAAAATCTGCGGCACTAGTATCTGATCGCTCTTCATCCTATCCCTGATCTCGTCCTGGTATTCAGTGCTCATGAAGACGTCCCTCTCTTCATATTTCACCAGGAGGTTCCTGAGGATCTTTTTGACGAGGACACATCGTTGGTACGTACTTCTGACGATGCCCATCGTGGTCGTGTAGACGACAACTTTGCCGGCATCTTTTTCTTTGTAACTCTGTGGAAGAAACATACATGGATATTACAAAGATGTTAGGTATTCATTCGTAAATAAGAGAGTATACCTAGCGCTAATACTATTTTGTCGTTAATTGTTCTCCGCAGAAAATTGTGGAATGTTTTTACATCGTGATGTTTTACTAAGACGTCTCTGATAATGTTCCATTATAATATGCAATAAAATAAGTAGATGTATTACTTTTCCTGTAAAACTGCAAGTGTTTAATAGCGTATTTTATGGCTGGGCTTATAATTCCTAATGTAGATACCTATATTGTCTTGTCAACTTAAGGGTTGCCAGCATGTTGCCAGCAAAGAGTGCCCTGAGTGACGAAACCTGAGTGCATCTGGCACACTCTGGACATTGCCTCGATGTGCCCATTGCTGACTGGGTAATCTTTACACTACATCACGAATGATTGCCAAGCTAATAAACTTATGTTTACACGAAAATAAGAAGATAGATTAATTCATGTTCCGAAGTTTCTGGAAATATAAGAAAAGTAAAAATGTAAGTTAATAATATTTTAATGTGAATCTAAGACCTTAACGATGTTTGGACGTTTGTGACTCAATCACGTAACCTATTTGGATACACAGAATAATTATGTTCTGTATTAAGACTTGTATACTTTTAAGTGGACAAATTCGTTGAAAAAAAAACAAACCTGAACATTTTTAGAACATAAAATGAGCGACATCTAGGTAGTTACATAGAGAACTAAAACGACAGTGAACGAACCCAAATTCAAATACCTGGCGAAGACGAGAATTACGTTTGAATCAGATGGAAATGATTTTAGCAGTTCAAGCTAGGTGGCGTTCTATCCAAACTAACTACAAACTGACTAACGAAAGATTATAAAGCTTTTTGGATTCCACAATCTTTCTCATAAGAAAAAGTTAAAAAGAAGTTAATAATATCATTATACTTGCACATGTCATTTTCAAGGTTTATAGTCATTTAGCACCACACTACTGCAGTGGACAATTGGTTAAAAGCATTGGAGGTCTATTTGCAGTCAAAATACCTACCTACTTAATTTTAAATCATCCTTGTCATCAAATTGTTCGTAATTCTTTTTAAGAATTACTTAGTAGGTACGATTACCTACTGTAACTTTAAATGAATTAGTTTCTAGGTAGGTATGAAAACTAATGCGTAGACCTAGTCAGATACCATCGGAATGTGCGTGCACGATAACAATTATTACTTGTGTTGTGTTTGGTATATAAGTAATGTACACATTGGTTTGTAAAAGAGATGAGATTTGTCAGAATTTGCAAGTACCTAGGTCCTAGAAACCGTTAAGGTGGACTTCCGATGCCAGCGGCCGATGCATCTAACGCGCGCGACTGACGCGAGGTTCTGTCATATCATATATGACAGAACCTCGCATTAGACGCGCGCGGCCGACGACAGACCTCACTTCCGAGGTCAGCGACTGACGCGTGCCTATTGTACAGAGTGTTATCACTTTAGGGTATTTTCCCCAAAATTTAGGGTACGTTTTTATGTTTTGGTGTTTAAACAAAAACATAAAAACACAAACAAAAAAAAATACATATTTTAATAAGGAATATTTGATTGATTGATAGATTGCTAGGTTTAGAGAATATATGAATGCATTGTTTAAAACAGGATTTTGATAAAATAAATTTTTGGGAGTAATTAAACAGGGATGCGTTGCGTCCCCATGGCTTTTTAACCTGTACATGTATCGCTGTCTAGCTAATAATTATCTAGGCAAGAGGGATTTTCCGAAAAAAGAAAAAGTAGTTTCAAGTGGCTCGATAGATGGTGTTATCGCTACGTTGAGCGACCTTGTAGATAATAAAATACAAATAAAATAGTAAAAATTTAGCTAATTTTCGGTAAAATCTTCGTAATATTTCTGGCAAACATTCTTGTTCTGCGTGACGTCAGAGCATAGCCGCGCGCGGCCGCGCGCGTCTGACGCGCGCGTCAGTCGCTGGCATCGGAAGCGGCGCCATAAGTTTTCATATATAGTATGGCCGCATCGGCCGTCGGCCGCGAGCCGCGCGCGTCAGACGCGTCGGCCGCTAGCATCGGAAGTCCACCTTTAGAAGTAGGTGAGAACCATTTGAAGATTGGCAAATTTGGACTCAGCCATTTTTTACCAAAACTAAAAGCTCTTCAGGACGGGCGGTCATAATTATTATAAACAGAAAAAATTAAGGCATTTTTTTAAAAAACTTCCACATCTCCAAAAGTCCGGGTTTAAAAGTGGAAATTACTAGTAATAGACAAATCATCGAAAAAGCAGTAGCAAAACGCAACCACGACAGCTATTTTCATTGAATAATGTACCTACTTGGCTTGGTTGAACTGATAGTTCATGATTTCGTTTTCTGCCATTATCATAATATTATCGTGAATTTGTATTAAAATAAACACAATGAATCCATAGAAAATTGAGAGGCCTATCTAATAAGAAAGGTTATGAGTTTCATACACTTGCTACGAAAGGTATCATAAGGAGAAATACCTTTCCCCCAACTTCTACAGGTTACAACTAATTTACTTTTTTGTTAGTATTGTTTCACTCTACACGTATTACTAAGTTTCATTCATGTACGGGACCTCTAAGTCTGGGTCTCAAATTACATGGCCGCCCGCCAAACTTCTTTACTGTAAGTACAAAACATAAAGTAGAACATAAGAATAACCTATTCAAAATTCGCAATAAACTGCCATGTAAATAATTACAAAACTATTCGTCGAAGCAATGCTATGTCGTCCGTCAACCACAAAATAACACATTTTACGTACTCTCGATATTTACGTAATTTCCTATTACAGTACAGTCAACACAAAAAAAGTCTTACTCCACTAAGTGACCTGCTAAAGGCAAGCAACCATGTCGAAGGGACTAGAACCAACTATTCGACTTGGAACTTCGAAAACTTTATTGCGATTCTAATAATGAAGGTGGTGAAGTGTTTGGCGGTGGAAGGCATCCTCAATCGATGGAAGTGCATGAAAAGATGTATAAATATGAATGAGGCTAAAGAGGTGTGACAGAGTCATAGCGTGTGGCGTACCGTGGTCTCTGCCTTCCCTCACGGGACAATAGCGTGAGCTTATGTATGTATGTATTATGAACAGTGTTCTAGTTAGTGCTCTGTGATCTGCCCATGAACGTGCAATATTTAGAACTTTACTAGACTTACTGCCAGTTGCACCATTAAAGTTAATCCTCTATTAAATCTCTTGCTATCACTTTTTGTCTTGTTGACGTAGCAAAAGCTGGCAAGGCTGATTAACTTTACTGAACGTACGTGCAACTGGCCGCACAGACTTATTAAACTAAGTAAAAGCGCATTCTAATCAAAAACCTATCGATACTTATATCATAAAAAATGCTACGAGATTGTTTGTTTGTTTGTTACGTGTTTCTGACAAGATTTCAACAATAAGAAAAAAAAACCGCCGTTCTCATACCTAGAAGAGAAAGCATCAATGACCACTCGACCTAAATGTATGGAACAACAGACTTCGTTTCGCGATTTAAATGTTGGAACAATTTCGAAAATTTTTAATTTTTTTTTATATGTTTATTTATACCCTGTATAACTGATTTCAATTTGACATAGAGGCGGGCTTGCCTGCATTGAGAGAAAGAACGTAATCAATTATTAATTTGATATAGACTGAACACTACAAAATCATCTAAAAATGAAATCAATGATTCAAATAAATAATATCGGTACTACTGCATTTCAAATCCAACACAATCACTTAGAAATAATGAAGTAAAAAAAAGCTGACTTTAAAATACTAATTGGTCATATACACTTCTTTCCGCTCGTAACATATATTCATATCGAACTGTACTCAACAATTGAACCGTCTTCGTTATTATGCAATCAATTACAGATGTAGTGTGTTGTGATGCAATTTGTTAAGTGTAACCCATGCGTTCGTTTTGATAGGTTTATGACACGTCTTGTGCGTTTATTATTGGTCAATCATCATTCATCGTGGTGATGATTGGTTTATTCGAAAATGGAATTTTATGAAGTTGGCTTTAGCTTTTTGGAGTGACTTTGTAACCTTCTTTTGTTATCTCATTCATTTGTTAATTCTTACTCGTAGGTAAATAATGTGTGTCACAATTGGGTATTTGACTACATTCAATATATTTTATTTTTATCTACTCAATAAAAAAAGGGTTAGAAAATAACGCTAAACTCCCATTTTCATTGAGTTTTTAGCTTGAATACTATTTTTAATAACAAGTTAAACTATAAAAAGTAATGAAAATGTTGATGACGTCACAACTCAATATTTAGTACAAATCTCCATACAAAGCGCATGTTTTGACGTCCGATAAAGAGTAGCTGATTTGACTAGTTGTCAAGTAGCCAATTATTAAACATGTTTATTACCTGACTGATTTATAATTATAATACTCATGAATTATTGAAATATTGATATAGCTCAGAGTCAGACAGCCATCTTAGTAGGTACAAAAAAGTGGTTACGTCGATAAGGCAACTATAGCGATCTCCTTTTTTTAACTAGAGCGAATTTGCTATGTGCATCTCTTATTGAGTGAATATGACAAGACACGTGCTTCTTTCTAGTACCTTCTCTTTCTGCGTCCCCATTAAACCCTCTTTCTTGTCATGTACCAGTTTCATCCATTTCCAGTGACTTGTTGATTTCTTTTTGGAAAACTTCACTGTCACTTTCAAATACACTAGTAAACTAGTAGGTACCTAGTACCTACTGAGTTATGGAAACCCGTCAAAAAGCGATCATAACCAAGTTTGAAAAGCAAAGACATAAACGCTACGCAACGCAATCCATAATTTAACTTTAATTACCTTGTTTAACCGACAAAGGGAGAAAAAAAGGTTAAACACGTACAAGAAAGTTGCGTCAAGTATGCGTCACTAATTTGCGAAGAAGTATCGTTGCGTCAGATGCAAGTTGCAAGTTGTTAAATTCGTTTTATTTAAGAAGTCACTTGATAGAAATTTTATCTGAACGACATAAGTTTCATTATGCTACGATTCGTAGGCTTTCGTTTATTGTATGAACTTACAACCTGTGCAATTTACAAACCTTCCCGGGTCATGCCTCTAGCTTTCTCAATTTAATACGAGTAGGTACATCTTTCTGACGAGTCATATGGTGTGGTTATCACACTGGACTGACAAATGTTCTGGGTTCGAATCCCGGATAGGTCATGGCCAATTGAATCGTTTGTATCCAGTTCTCGGAACAAACGCCTGGAATTTCATTTGACATTTTAGTAGGACATTTTATTGGTGTTTTACACATTAATAAGTTTATGGTTTTACATTAAAACTTGTGTCCGATTTATGAGCCAAATCTATGATTTTGATGCCAAGATTTTAATTCGTATTTTGGTTCCATACAAAAGACTTCAACGAGAGCGGCAAATACTTTGAAAATTTAGACGATAATTATAATGAATTTTCGCTTTGCCGACTGTTTTATTTTCTGGTAAAATTGTGATATCGTGTTCATTTATTCTGTTCTTGTTTGATGTATGTGTTTGGTGTCCAAATAAATAAAAATAAATAATAAATAAATAACGCTCACAGGCACATACATTGTAATGATCCCAAGTAAGCCTCAGCTTTTTGTTATGGGAACCATACAACAACGGCACAAACATATAACATCCACGACCGAACCGGGATTAGAACCCAGGACCCTGGTTTGGTTGTGTCCGGCGTGGTAACCATTACACCAACCGGGTCGTCAAAGAATAAATTTAATTTTATGTTTTATTATTAATAAAACAAACTTATTTATAACAATAATATATTGGATTTATAAACATATTGGCGAGTCGTGGACGTCAATAGACTATTCCAAAATTGAACCCCTAAAGGGCACTCGACATCAGGGCTCTGCCCACACGATAAGAAAGAAAGAAATACCCCTAAAGAGATGAAACTGGGTTGGCAGAAAGTATCTTGTGAACCACTACCTCACAATACTCGTATAAACAAGGTCATAAGCTATGTCTAACGTACAGAAACTAACGATTAAGATTAAAACCACACCGTTAATGTTCCAAATAGCAAGTCTCATGAACCAAACCATTTTCATCTTTACATCATTAGACATAAGAGTGACACAGTCCTTCTTTAAAACTTGGTGCGGTTGCATCGTTGCAACACATAAACTGTTAAGTGCTTATTGCAGTACAAGCTTTTACAAAAAAAATTGTGGTGTCGTTGATATTAAGAAAATGTAGGTACTTTTGGTTTTAGACCAGCCTTGATAAAGCCTTCTACGATATTGCTTCAATACATTAAAGGAGCAGTACAGACACTAAATAAATTAGCATACAGGCTTATTTGTGAACCCTAACTGAAGCTACAAAGCTTTTTATTATGGAAATCAATCAATCAATCAATCAAATATACTTTATTTACACCAAACACATAAATACAGTACAGAGCAGGATACAAAAATAATCAACTAAAACCGGGAACCGGAAATCTGTCAACTATAGAAACATAATTATTATAATTTCCATGACACGGACAAGGACCTTTGGTTTGCAACCAAACCCAAACGATAAAAACCATATAAGTTGGAGCCTCGCCTAGCCTCACCACTGACAGGCCAGTAGGGCTAGCAGGCTACGCACGACAAAGCGACAAAACGCGGAATCGGACATGAGTCGCTTTCGCATATGCAAAGTAACCACAGACGAGGCATGTCTCAACTTTTGTTGTTTTTCAGGGGTGGAATACTAGGCACACAGCAGCATAAAAGTTATTTCAAATCATAAGTCTGAAATCTATCTACCTCTATAGGTTAGCCCACCCCCACACGCTCATTATAGCATGAATAAGTAAAACAAAACGCACGCGTCTGTGCTAGATTCGAATAAGTAGGTAATAAAATGTCAAGTCGTTACTGATTGAATAATCTATTGAGATATCGTTGTCCCGTACCATAATACGTCATTATGGCCTATTGATACCAATCACCTAAGTGTGGTCTCAACGATCTGTGGTCTCCATGTTATGGTACATTCATTATTAGTGCCCATTTCCCATCAGAAGTCATCTAAACCAGGCCATTTTAGCATTTATTGCAAAGGAACAAAAAGTTTAGAGGGGATTTCATAAATAAATCGTCGTTATAGTTCATTCATTTAGCAGTGATTTGTACTAAGACTATTATTATCATTCATTCCCCCATCAAAAGTCACATAAATCAGGCCATTTTAGTCTTTAAAACGTAGGTAGTAAAGAGTTTTAAGAAGCTATTGCGTATGCAGAATAGGCATTAGTATACAGTACCGCGTAGTCCAGTTATTCGTAGGCTCGTGGCTAATCATCGTATGCGTACCGATAACACAGCCACGACACTCCTCGTACGTGTGAGCCCCCGCGTCGGTGACCTATAGGGTTGATACTTGCGGAAAACGAATATTCAATTCAATTCAATTATACTTTATTGCACACCAAAACAGAATATAAGCATAAGCATATGCTCACGACTATATTCCCCGAGGGGGTAGTCAGAGACAACACACAACAAGACAACAGAAACAGAAAAAAACAGAATATACATTTGAATAAAGATATAGAATTACAAATAAGGTGGTCTTATCGCTAAAAAGCGATTTCTTCCAGACAACCTTATTTACACTGGTGCAAGGAAATAATAAAAGACATAGGTACTAATACTCTGGGGATGACACTAAGTAATTAGAATTGTTAATAATGTTCATTTCAAGTTTAAAATTATTTTAACAGAATTTATGTTGTAAAGAATATAATTATTTTGTAGGTGGGTTACTTACAACGTATTACAGGTAGTTCTTTCTAATTAGTTTGTGTATTACAGCTGGTAACTATAAAGACTTAAGACGTTTCAAAAAATTACATTAGAGCTTGAACCTAAACTTTTACTTATATGCAAGAAGGTTGAAATTTTCCTTGCTTATACGACATAAAGTTTAACTTACTACAAAATGATGGGCCTCGTATCTCATTCATTTTAAGGGATATCAAAACATGATTTAATACAGATCGATAGAGAAAAAAAATCGAAGTTCAGTGGTATTTTCAGGGGACTTACGACAAAATGTCCCTTACGACATTTGCAATTTCCACTGTTGATGTTTTTATCGTAAGCGACAAATTCAGCATACGACGCGCACAACTCTCAAGTTGCGTTTCAAATGTCGTAAGGGACATTTTGTCGTAAGTCCCCTGAAAATACCACTGAACTCCGATTTTTTTTCTCTGATTAAACAAATTAACTGTACGCTTAGGCACTTACATTAAAATCAATAGAAGGTATGGAACATATTCATCGCTTCTATCGAGCGTTTTTAGGAAGATCGTAAGCTGAGCTTTGCCCGCTGAATTTGTCACTCAAAATAAAATTTTATTGCTGTCTTTTGCGTTATAAAACATAGGTACGGTAGGTTTTATAAGGTGCCTTATAAAACAGTTCCGCTGACTGACCGACAAATAGCTCACAGCCTAAATCGCTGAAGACAGAATTATGAAATAAATTTTCTGCGTAGGGGTGCACGAAAGGTTTTTTATACAGGGTGGCCGGGGAGTTGACGTTCAAACGTAAAATTTAGGTCCGGTATGTCGTGGGGTATCCGAATCACCCCCATGTATGTTCCGCGATTTTTTATAGTTTTCGAGTTATGATGATTTTTCCGATTTTTTGAGGAAACTCGACATGACCGGCTTAACCAACTTCTAAAAAAAAAGTGTAAGACTTTTTAGAGATTCTTTTTTTGCAACTTAATCTTCATGAATTGTGCCTTTATTCAAAACATCATCAGCATCGTAACTTTGATAAAAGTTATGAAAATATTGGTCTAAAGTTAAAAATTTGCGATCCGTGAATTATGACTAAATTTTCAACTTTGAATTAAAACTCTAAACAGGTGACCTTACGATTTTTTAGCCAATCCTAAAAATGCGGCCAACTCTCAGCTTTCATAATCATAAATAAAAAGTAGTACTTAAGAGGGCTAATTTGGCTAGAATTGATCTTCAAAGACAACAAGGCGGAAAACTCTTATTTTTTTTTTTTTTTTTTTGCCATAATTACCACGCCTAAGGCTAAATAATGATTAAAGAATGCTGAAAACCGAAACGGCGACGGGTTATGCCGGACTCTTACCGGCTAAAACCCCACCGTATTCCACCTCATCGCGTATTGCCGTAGAGCCTGAGGGCCCGTGAGGAATCTTCCACACTCTACGGCGCAGCGACCGACCTTACCAGGTCTCATCTCTGTTGGCCTTGACAAGCCTACAGGCCTTTAGGTGGTGCGTGGGACCACGCACACAACCACCTCGAGTCCCTATGATCGGACGCCGGACCCCCCCAGCCCGACGCCCAGAGACTCAAAAATCGCAAACGCAGCCCGTCTGCGCCCCGTGCGTCTTTGGCGGATCGGGAGTTCAGAAGTCGACTCCCTCTCCCTCTCCGCCGTCTCCTTCTGGAGCATTACTGCCTCACAGAAGGAGAGAACCGCGCGCCAAGACGCCTCACTGTCGACCATAGCGCGAACCATGGCCGGCAGCGAGAGGTCTGAAACTACCTGGGAGAGCTCACTGCGCTCTCCCGCCCACGCAGGGCACTCCTGCAGCACGTGCTGCGCCGTCTCGTCGAGACAGCCGTCGCAGTGGTGGCACCCGGCTGTCGGCTCCCTCCTCCTAGGTTAGGTTAGGTTAGGTTAGTTCATGTTAGGTTAGGTTATCTACTTTTTACTTAAAACTTTCCTTATTCCACCAACACGATAGGTTTCCAGCATTCTTTAATCATTATTTAGCCTTAGGCGTGGTAGTTAGGGCAAAAAAAAAAAAATTTTAATTTAAGAATTTTCCGCCTTGTTGTCTTTGAAGATCAATTCTAGCCAAATTAGCCCTCTTAAGTACTACTTTTTATTTATGATTATGAAAGCTGAGAGTTGGGCGCATTTTTGAGATTGGCTAAAAAATCATAAGGTCACCTGTTTAGAGTTTTAATTTAAAGTTGAAAATTTAGTCATAATTCTCGAATCGCAAATTTTTAACTTTAGACCAATATTTTCATAACTTTTATCAAAGTTACGATGCTGATGATGTTTTGAATAAAGGCACAACTCATGAAGATTAAGTTGCAAAAAAAGAATCTCTAAAAAGTCTTACACTTTTTTTTTTTGAAGTTGTTTAAGCCGGTCATGTCGAGTTTCCTCAAAAAATCAGAAAGATCATCATAACTCGAAAACTATAAAAAATCGCGGAACATACACGGGGGTGATTCGGATACCCCACGACATACCGGACCAAAATTTTACGTTTGAACGTCAACTCCCCGGCCACCCTGTATATTCGAATGAAAATACCCTTATAAAATGTAGTTAGTAATTAAAACTAGTGGTGTATACGGGGTGTAAGGAAAAATATCATTAAACCTCTAAACCACATACTCTACCCATCAAACTGAACAACTTTTACTATGTGAGCAAACCTTTCAGAACAAAAAAAAATCTGCTGTCTCTTACGTTTGAATCGAGTAGGTATTCCTACAAAAATATTGCTTCTTACAAGCGACACGATAAAACGTTAAAATCACATCGTAAGGGATAAATGTATTTTAATTTGAAGTAATGAGTAAGAAGTTACGATTAGAATAAACATGTAGTATGTAAATTCTAATTCATTAAAATTTAAAGTAATTAATTTTCATTAGATTGTTTCAAAATAAAATAAATAGTTTGTGTGTTACATTCATCGATTTCTAGGTTTATAATAAAATTTGACAATAATTTGGATAATAATATAATCAGGTTGAATTTAATACATATTGATGTCGCAAAGAATTTATAACTCGTATTTAGTCATTTGTAAAATCGTAATTAAATATAGGTAAAGTACGTCATTTTTAAATTTACTTATTTACAACTGGAAACAGAAACGGCAACATCAAATGTCAAATTCTGACATATTGATAATAATTATATTTTTTTCTTAATGGCCAGTTATTTTAAGTTGATTTTTATTTTACCTAGAAGTTTACAGGTCCAACGAATGACGTCACTAGTCGGACCGAAAAACGACTTTATTTTATTAAAAATATCTGTAATCTTTTCATTTTGAAATTTCTAACAAGGAAAATATTTTTTTTTTAAATAGTATGAAATTTATTACGTAACAATGTCACAAATTACAATAATCAAATTAAACTAAACTAAACACTAAACTTAAACCATTTTTTTTTATTACTGATTGGATTGCTCTACCCCATCCCATCCCTCCATCCCTCATGGATTGAGGTCACCTCAATCCAGTCCTCAAGACAAAGATGGGGTCGAAGATGTAGCGAACTTACCCAAAAGATGCCTATTCACTCGTACTTTAAAGGAATTCGGGTTGTAAGTGCTCGGAAATACTGACACAGGCAAGGCATTCCACTTCTTGTCTGTGCGCATTATAAATTATGAAAAACAAAAAACCCGACTGCATAAAAAAACTGTTAACTGAAAAGAGAAAAACAAGCTCTATAATCACTAATCTAATCAGCTATAACAACATTAAGTAAAATATAATTTGAATGTTATTAGGTAGGTATCGCAAACGGGGACAAAGATGAATTAAGTATAATACATACCTAGGTACCTTCCTTTGGTTTGTCCTCGCCTGCAATACCTACAAAATAACATTCAAATTATATTTTATTAATGTTGTTATAGCTGATTAGTGATTATAGAGCTTGTTTTTCTCTTTTCAGCTAACAGTTTTTTTATGCAGTCGGGTTTTTTGTTTTTCGTAATAATTTGGTTTATTTCATACTTTTTAGTCCTATGTCGAAATGGTAGCATAAAAGTACTACAATATACAACGTGTTAATGAATTAACGCAAAATCTCATACAACCCAACTGATTTATAACAAAATAATTAGATTGAAACAATAATTTCATTATTTTGATAGTTCAAATTTAAAGTTATTTGCATTTTAAGTTTTGAGGCAAAAATGATTTGTTGTCATTTCAGCAATAAATGAAAGCGCTACCTAACGTACTCATGGATATATTTTAATAATCTAGTATTGGTAGTTAGTAAGGTAAGTGTGCTTTTGAGGTGGTCTGACATCGGGTTCGGTAAATTAAAAATTTTAAAAACAAATAAATTAATATTTTGTCAAAAATTACCTGTTTTGAAACCATGATAATTCGATTCTGCTCTTGATTCTAAACAAACTACTTTTTAGTTTATTCAGACGATTCCAATTATGTATACAACGTGTATACATATTTGGAATCGTCTGTTTACTAGCTTTCATTTGATACCCATATTGTAAATTTTTAAAAATAAAAATTATTTATTCCCCCTCTTTTTTTAAATTCCCAGATGCCATAATAAAAAAATATAGCCTAAGTCACTCTCGCGATTTTCACAAATCTAACGACACATCATACGTCAAAATCCATCGAGCCGCTTAGGCTGTAGGCCGTGCCAAAGAAATAGACATACAAACATACATACATACATACGCTCGAAAAACATAACCCTCCTTCTGGCGCAGTCGGGTAAAAAAGATTCAGAAAGGCGCTTGGTGCGGATATGTGGAATGTCAACCAAGAAATTGTGATATCCCGCGACAATTATTGAGACAATTATCTCGAAATAGTTTTCGATTTAGGCCTCCCAAAAATATTTTGACAAACCTAATTGGCGCCGACGCTGTAGGTACTTTTCGCAGCTGTCAAACAAGAGTGACGGAGCACTGATTATGATTATACTAACAACAAAAAGCTATAGGTATATTTTTTTAATGTCCTTTTTAACTTCACACAAACAGTTCCTGGGTAAGAACTAAGTTCCTCGTAAGTGACAAATATGGTTTATTCAAGTAATCTCTAGATTATGATATCCATATTTTTACACAGACGGCTAAGGCACAGATATTTACGATTTTATTAAATTGAGAAAATTTTATCGTAAGTTGCAAAACATGTTGATTTGTACATGTCAGTACTTGTCGGTTACAATGAAATTGTTGAATATTTAATTTATCGTAAGTTGAGCGTCGGTCATACACGCCTTGTCACTTACGATAAAATGAATACCTTGTCACTTACGATAAAATGAATAATTAAAATCGTTCTTGTAACTATGTATTACAATAGTATTGAATAAAAAAAATGTTTTGCTACGTATACTTGCAAATTACGATATAATTTTCTCATTTATTTATTTGAGAAAAGTAACTACCTCTTTAAGTACCTACTCCTTCTAATTGTATACCTACTCTTTTGTACTGTGCTTTGGAATTAAACTAACCCTGAACTAACCTGTGTCCATAGATATAGTAAACAGTTTTTAATCTAAGCCTGTGTCATTATATTATTTATGTTCGGTATTATAAATCAGTTACAAAGCAAACTGAACATAATTATCCTAAAACTAAAATATAACTATACACCACTAGTTTTTAATTACTAACATAACTTTAAGGGTGTATTCAGACCATGAATCTGAACAACTTTCCCAAAGAAACATGGGTCGAAAAATGAATTTTTTTTTTGGACCTTCCATACAAAAATGCGGATCGGCCGATCGATTTTGTATGGAAGGTCAAAAAAAAATTTTCATTTTTCGACCCATGTTTCTTTGGGAAAGTTGTTTAGATTCATGGTCTGAATACACCCTTAAAGTTATGTTGGTAATTAAAAACTAGTGGTGTATAGTGTATGGTCTATGTATATTGGTCGGCGTCGCACGCTTCGCTCGCAGAATCAAAGAAAATATTTACCTATTTCAACGGCCGAGTCGTGCAGTCGTGCGAGCAAGAGCAACCATGTAATTCAAGCGGTCAATGACATGTTTTCCCACCCGCTCGCATACTGCGCACCCCCCCTCGCTCGCCCGACCCGCACACATAGCCGCGAGCGGTTTTACGAGCACACATGCATGAGTGTCGCTTCTTTTCGCGGTAGTGTATATTTTCTTTGCCGATAACCTGTCATTAGTCGATAAGTACCGTTTATACGATGCGGTAAGTCGTGACGTAGTCGTTGCGTCAAATCTGAAGCGTCAAATAGTAGTGCAATCATAGAGTGCAATTCACTAAGCGTCACATTCGGTGTCAAAAACATCGACGAGCTCACAAAGAACATGACATCGCTCCGTCGTGGTATATGATATTCTCAAAACATCATAATAGCACAAGACATTATATATTATTCGCAAATCATCTTATTCTCAAAACATCATATTCTATAGAAAAACCATATTCGCCGATATCATATTCGCAATTTATGATATTTTTTGTCTGAATGTAACATCGAGAATAAAATATATTTAGCGCTGTTCCTAGCTTTTTAGGGTTCCGTACCCAAAGGGTGAAAACGGGACCCATTACTAAGCCTACGTTGTCCGTCCGTCCGTCTGTCCTACCTATTTAGGGCTGTAACTTTTGAACCATAATAGCTAGATAGTTGAAATTTTCTCAGATTATGCTTTATTACGGCGGATTTGTTAACAAATAATAAAAATGTCAAAAAGTTAAATATTAAGGTGGGTTCTCAACAAGAAACTAGTTTTTATCAACGTTTTTTCTTTACGCTCTATCGTAAAAACGGTTATACATACAAGCGTTAAACTTAGTGTGATTATAGAGCAAACTCTAAAGAATAACAACAAATACTAAAAACCGGCCAAGTGTGAGTCGGTCTCGCGCCAAAGGACCTAGACAAAAAAAGTTTTTTTTCCAAGTTAATAATGTTGTGTTCTGCGGTGGTGTGGTATGGAACCCTCGGTGCGCGAGTAGCCCGACTCGCACTTGACCGGTTTTATTATAATACAGGGTGCACCAAACAGGAACGTCGAATTTTTGGACGACACTGTTTAGATAAATGTTTTGATTCAAAATATTAGTAGTAGACTAGTATTAGTAATTATGGTATTCTGTGGTAGTAGTTACGTTAGGTAGTAATTATAGTACTCTATGGTAGTAGTAGTAGGTGACGGTTTTTTCAGGATATGATCAGATCATCTAACTGAATAACCGTCTCTAACGGATGAACATTGAAATCTCGAAAAATAAGTATCTGCTATCTATCCCATACCGTTGGGTGGAGTAGATTTGCAGTTTTGTATGATTTTTTTCACAGTTTCGATGTTGATGTTCAGTGATGATGTGGTCCTTCGGAAATACTTATACAGTTTGTGTATGCCAATTTTTTTTGCGCCTTCGATCGATGTTGGTCTCTTAGAGAAACTTAATCAGTTCGATAGGCTGATCACCCCCTTAAAAACTATCAGCATATTAAGATGGGACCTGCATACATAACATCACGTGGCGCCTCTTTCTGAATAGGACAGGTAACAATTAGGAAGCGTTATTTACTGCGATATCTGCACAGTATCTTTTGTTTCATCTTCTCATACATGACTGCCGATTTAATTAAAATATAGCGATATATAGATTTATTATCTGAATCTGAATTTAACTGCGCCATACTTTTCCCTAGGACATTTTATTTTAATGTTATTTTCTAGTTTGGTCAAAGAACGTCCTACGCGCCTTCTACCGACACTTCATACAATGCAAGATGCCTTTGCAGTGGGTACCTAAATACGACATGAAACGCCTGACCACTACGAAGTAGTGTTACATTCTTTAATGACATAACATGAACTACACAGTAACCTTAAACCAAATTGCAAAATAAATAAAACATCAGACGTAAATTGATAATTTACTAGCTTAATTAAAATCGAATAGTGTAAACCGACCTTGTGTTTCACTTGCTAGTCACTTTGGTATGCATCGGAACAGTTATACAAATGGCAGCTATGCGCCCGCGCATTTACTTTGTCATTCAAGATCGATTCATATTTATATCGATTTTTTATAACGTACTTGATAATCGATTTGATTTAGAATCAAATGTCAGTTTAAAATACCTTGACCGAGTTCTTGGGTTCGACACTAAATGCATAATTTGCATTTTATTTTGAGATTAACAGGTGGAGTGTATCAAAACAAAAGTCACGTTTTAACGGTTGTTTAAAACGCTGATTGGATTTAGACTTTCGAACGCGGAAATAAGATTTCATCTCGAATGAGAGTAGGTAAAAATAGTTTTTTATTTTATTTAGTATAAGTTCTCCGTTCAGAATTTAGCCGTCTAGCCAGCCAGCCAGTCTATGAGTGTACACAGGGCGTAAATTTAAATACGTTAC
The DNA here is from genome assembly GCA_922987775.1 of Agonopterix subpropinquella. Classification (NCBI taxonomy): domain Eukaryota; kingdom Metazoa; phylum Arthropoda; class Insecta; order Lepidoptera; family Depressariidae; genus Agonopterix; species Agonopterix subpropinquella. The sequence continues at coordinate 14,288,172 of OV277709.1, read as the reverse complement.
ATATTTTAAGGGGTGCTTCAGACCATCGAACTCAAGAAATATCAGTATGGAGCCAACATCAAAATCATCGAAAATTAGCTACTCGACCCAAACGAATTGAACAGCTGGGATATTTTTTTCTATTTCAATGTTGGTGACGTAGTAGAAGTTGTTGAGTTTGATGGTCTGAAACAGCCCCTAAAATATGTTATGCATTTAAGTTTACACCCTATATAATGTGTCAAAACAATCAGAAACTCCTACGTATGCACAAATTATGTTACAATACGCTGTCATTTTTTTAAGTAATCTTTGTTTTTCAATTCTATACAGGCTCCTTCTTAATATGCTGACACTTTTTTAAGGAGATGATCAGACCGTCAAACTGAACAACTTCCTCTATGGCACCAACATCGAAATCGCGAAAAAAATCTGCTCTTCCATATAAAACTGCAAACTTACTCGAGCCAAATGTATGGGGCAGCTGATTTTTTTTTCGTGATTTCGATGTTGGTCCCATAGATAAAGTTGTTCAGTATGATTGTCTGATCATCTCCTTAAAAAAGTGTCATTATATTAAAAAGGACACTGTATACATACTTAAAATATTCCATAAAAGCCCGCGGCCAAAAGAGCTAGAGCTACTGTTTACCCAAAAATAAACGAGGAACCTAAAACTGTCTATACATTTACGATGTAGATTGGATACCCTTAAAAGCTTTTTTAAACTCCCTAATTAGCTGGCTCAAAAAACATAAAATTTTACCGTTGAGTACCAAAGCGTTTACTCCATTCCCCACATTTCAAACCGGTATCTAATCTAACGCAATGGTCCATTTGACTACGGGATTCTAAACTCGTTTGCCTCACAAGGTCGCTTAGGATCGTGACAGACTATGCGTTAACTATTTGTGTGTTGTATGTATGCGTGGAAGTATCTAGATATCTTGTAAATGATTGTGGTATTTTAAATAAAATAAATAAATAAATAAATAAATGTCTTGGACAATGTCACACAAATTATCTTGTCACATTTAAAGTACCAGAATCTAGCCTGGACTTGTATTATGATGACTAGACAACGATATAGAATACATATATAGATACAAACATCCATGACTCGGGTACAAATATTCACACATATATATTTTGATTGTTAACTATGACAAAAAATTTCTACACATTTAAGTAATTTATTTAAATTAAAGCTAATATTTCAGGATAATTCTATCTTAATGTAACCTGGGATTATTTAATCAATAAAATAATGACTGTACTCTCACTTTAAGTGATTGAAATTTTGACACAAACATCTTTCACATCACTTTTAACAATACAAAGATCAAGGTCAATCTGGACTCTGGTGGAATGAAATCAGCCAAAACATTATATTATCTTGTATCCTGAAAATTCACATTTTCTTCAGTAGGACCTCTTCCAAATTCAGTAATGTACCAATGCAATGGACAACCCGTTCAGAAAACCCCGACAATTTTGTTCCTAGTACCTACTAAAAAAAATACTTTATGGAAAATAAGACAAAAAAATAAAATGTTATTGCCTACTAGCTCCGAATCTTGAATTTTAAGTCCATGGTGTATCGGAGACAGGAATAAGAAAATATACAATAATATTTAAAATTATACTATACTTAACTAATAACCAATAGTTTTGCAATAAAGACACTTTGTCTTCGAACTGGATTTTGTACTAATGTATTAAATTCATTTTACGGAGCCTCTATTTTACCAAAAATACCAAAAACTTACACTGATTCAATCGTTGAAAACATCTTCTGGGTAATCATGTTCACCCTATGCTTCGTCTTACCTTTTCATCAAGTAAAACAGGCTAAATGTAATCAGGTTTAAATGTAAAATAAAGGAAATATCTTAAAGGCAATTAACTGGTCACCGATATAGCAATCTTAACTGTTTCTTACCTGTTATGCAGTTAATAGTCCGACGTTTATTCTTTACGACTTATTTACGATCTATAGTTACGTTTGTCGTGATTCATGATATTTTGTTACTAAATCTTTATTTTGTGCTAGCAACACGTTTAATATTCTTTCAAATTAACTGAAACATAACTAATGAATGGTTTAAAAAGGACTTGTATCCAGAGCCGTGAAATATATTTTTAACGGTTTGATTCGTTCGGTTGGTAGCACAGACTTTTGCGAGCTGGACCAATGAAACGCGAGGTGCGTTTGGTTGGTACAGTGGACGGGAAAAAGTGGGGAGTCCGTTGGAAATGGCGCAAAACGGATTAAACAGTCAGTTCTCGGCTGGCACTCGAAGTGATAACTAGTATTTTGTAAAGTGATTGTGATATATTTAAAATTAAAATAGTTTAGTAAAATTATAAAAGTACAGTGAAAGTAAAATATAGTTTTGAATAGTCAACCAGTCTTTCATTCTACGGTATTATAAAACTTCCGAAGCGGGAAGAAGACCTTCAGCCCTCAAGGTATGTGAATTCGGTCAAAGTCCACTGATATTCTTTGGCTATTGAAACATTATTGTTTTCTTTAAGTACCTACTGAGTTATAAATTAATTATTTCTTATGGATTTTATAAAAAAAAATCGTGATGGTTGATAGTTACATTGGATTAATCATGGTCAGGCTACCCCATGACAATGTTAAATCTGATTTTATTTCGGAGACCATTCGGTCAGGGCGACTCCCTGGCATTGTGCTCCGAAATATTCATAAACCGTTAACCACCGAATTTAAAATTGTAAGCATTTTGATCAGTTGCCAGACTAATGTAGGGTCGGGGCCACTCCTTGACAGCATTTTCTGGTATTACAACGATGCTGTGTGATCGTATATGACCATTTGGTCAAGGCTACTCCTTGATAATGCTATTGTGCGATAAAACAGTATTCGAGCTAAATTGCTTACAATTATTTTATTATTTTGTTAATTCAATATTATTTCTCTACCTACATTGATCGGTGCTTAAAGAAAATAGACTCAGAATACTATTAATATTAATAATGACAGAATTTGTGAAATCACTAGCAAAGTCAGTCATGTGGACAAATCGAATTCAATTTTTTTATATTATGCATGGTGGCCAAGTGTGTCACGTAGTTTGGGCTAAGTATGTCCTACGTTTTATTTATGTATGGTGGCCACGTGTTTCACATGATTTGCATGTCACGTAGTTCGGGATAAGTATGTCCAACGTTTTATATGTATGGTGGGGCTACGTGTCAAACATGATTTGGACCAGGCGAGTTCATCACTTTACGTATAGTGGCCACTCGACTCACATTATTTGGGCCATGTGAGTCCATCACTCTTGCTTGTATAATGACCAGTGTGTCACATAATTTGGGCCATGTGTATCCATAAATCAAAATTCTATTGGTTTTAGTAGTTTTTTTTCTTCATGTTTTAAAACATTGACGTAGAATACTATGGACGCCGGGTCTAGTACAGAATTCTCGAAAAATGTGTCCGAGACTAAACTACACAAACCTAAGGACGTGTAGTAATATAAACCAACTAAAAACATGGTTCAAAAGATTAAAGTAGCATTTATTAAAATTGTTGTTAGTGCTGCAAAACCTTTATGTATAGATTGTATAGGAGTAAGTTTTTCTCATTCTCATTATTGGCTAATGCCAATTTGTTACAACTAATGTTGTACCCAGAAATAGCTTTCACTATGGTCAAATACACTTTATTGTGTCAAATGATTGATACATTGTGTCATCATCAGCATGGTCCGTGCAGCTTTTAATTTTATTAGTCATGTGCAGTTAATGTTATTTTTACTTTATTACAAACTAAAAAAATTAAAGATAGTATTCCCAATGAAATCCAGGCAGCACACTGATAACATGCCACTATTCGAAATATTTTATTAAAAATTACCTTATCTGTGCCAAATTCTGGCTCGTGATGTTCTGATCTGGTACTAAGAATAATTTATCAGTTTATAAATGACATGTATATCAAATAAAATTGACAGTGAACAAGTGAGATATTATTATTTGTTGAGTTGTTAAAAGTTATGAAAGTGCTTAAAAGGCTTGATACTGGATGATTAAACCCAATTTTGACTAATGTTTTATGAGAAAAGAACTCTGGTACGCAGGATTTTTTTTAAAAAGTGTATAAGTCTCTGCCTTATAAATTATTGGTGTCCTATAATCAAGTTTGAAATTGCAACATACAAAGAGGCCGTATTTGTTTCATTGTCTTTAAACGCGAACATTAAAAAAAAAAGATATCTTCAAATATTCTGAAACTAAAAAAATTTCCTATCGCACATTTAGCGAACAAATATTTAAAGTTTTAAGAATTCCGAGAGATCACATTTATTCTCGCACACCTAGCGAGCTAATATTCTGAGCCATAATAATTATTTTAGAGATGTTGAGAGATGTTGAGATATGTTGAGAGATGTTGAGAGATGTTGAGAGATGTTGCGAGATGTTGAGAGATGTTGAGAGATGTTGAGAGATGTTGAGAGATGTTGAGAGATGTTGAGAGATGTTAAGAGATGTTGAGAGATGTTGAGAGATGTTGAGGGATGTTGCGAGATGTTGAGAGATGTTGAGATATGCTGAGAGATGTTGAGAGATGTTGCGAGATGTTGAGAGATGTTGCGAGATGTTGAGAGATGTTGCGAGATGTTGAGAGATGTTGTGAGATGTTGAGAATTTAGTGTCGCACATTTTAGCGATCTAAAGCGGATATTACACGGATCAACCAAATTGCATCAATTCCATTGAAAAACATTAAACATTGCACGCATTTCCTATACTTAGCTTTTAATAATCAAATTGAAATGTATTTAGATGTCTCAATGCCATTGAAGCAATGGAATTGAAAGCAATATTGAACCGAAATTGATCCGTGTAAAATCTGCTTAATCTCCTAAGTTATAGTTATTTTTATTACTTTTCTCAATGCAAATTTTTATTCCGAGGTATTGGTGAATATGAAGGAGGTCGCCTTCACTGACAGAGATGCTACTACTTTCCATGATGGGAGTCTGAGGTCCGACATGTTTATGCTGAAATGTTCACAGCAGAACTGCAAATTTTGACAACCACTAAATTAGTGTCTTCATTTTAAGATCTTTTATTATATACGCAAAGTACTTTATTCGTTCTCTCACACAGGCAATAAAATTTAATACTCATTAGTTTTTCTAGTTACGTAATAAGCAATTGTTCGATAGTAAAATAAATTATTACCTAGGACTCACATATTGATATTGTTTTAATGAATTATAATAAACTCTTTATTTTACACATCATTTTGGCATAATTATGTGAACGGAAGCGAGCTTAAATCTAATACAAAATTTCCTCCAGGAAACCGCTGGTAGTCTATGAAAAATACGGTTTGAGGTTGCATTAAAGACACTTTAGTAAATTGTGTTTGAACTAATATTACTGTTAGTTTAATAAGACTTATGTCGAGATTTCGAGGTTGTTTTTGGCTCAGGACCCTGAGAAATACCTTAAAATCTATATAAATTTAGTAAGGGCAAGCTTATTTCTAAAGATATTCCATGCAGCATACCAGCACAGGGACAGTTTACTATCACAAGGCAAATTTAATGTGTACAAACAAACAGTAAATAATTTAGTTTTAATGTTATAATTTTTGAGTACTTACAAAATATTAAATATCTACTCAAATTTACGATATTAACCGGGGATTATTAAAAATTTATGTTTTTCAGGCATGTGTCTTGCACTTTATTCCAAATTATCACCTAAAGTGCAATTAATGCAACCTACTCCATACAAAAATCCGTAGATTTCCCCGACTATGGGTAAATTTCATATATTTGTTGTTTACTTAATAGCTGTAGATTGTTTTTTTTTTTTGTAGAATAATTGAATAAAATCGGAACACCAGTGTACAGTTATAAGTAGCTTTTAAAAGACAAGACGGCGCCTTTTCGTTTGTCTTTAGATGTTTGACAATTTTAGACCCAGATTTTGTAAACTAAATAACGCTCCTTATCGCAAATGCTGCTTAAGCTTACAAAACTGATAGTTACGGGCACCCTAAGCCTTAACTTTAACGATCAAGTAGTACAAGCGTTCAAAGTATGTTTTCCATTATGACAAGAATCAAATACTCTCGATGTTGAACCAAAATAAAGAGCAGAAACATTATTTGCTTCTATATGCCGTATTTTTTATTATTCTTCTAGTCAAATAAGTTGAGGTACCTACATTCAAAGAATCATTAATTAATTTAGTGTTATCTAGGATCGCTTAACCTCTCGTATGCCGGGAATTACAGACACAACAAAAAATAATCAATTGTTTTCGTCACGCGGATCCGCGTTCCAAAGGTTAATTTCGACTTATTTCGCTAAAGAGTGTTCACTTTAAAAACATATTGGCTAAGGTAACTACTGTTATTTTCCGAAGGATAATAGGTAAATTTTATGAACGTTTGTATGACAATTGAGCAAGTGTTATAAGTAGATACTCATGAAATCAATTGTTATACTTCGTTCCATTTCACAATGGAAAGATATTCCATTTGTTCGTTATAGATGTTGTTTTAACAATGAGACTAGTCTATTTCCATGATTGTTTTGAGCAAAGTCGCTAGATGGGGTTGGTTGTACTGCCGTGCAATTTATAAACGCAGTAACCAACAGTTTGATAGTTTCGAGTAAAACGCGCTCAAAGATTCGACCGTGTTTTGTGGTGCCACTAATTCTACAGTAACCTTTAGTCTATTTGAAGTCACTTTTTATATAGAAAAAACAGTGTAGATTTTAAATTTTGCATTAAATGTACTTAATTGTAGTAATTAAGTATTAAAGTAATCCAAAATTACTTTATACCTAGAATCACATTAGTTTAAAAGCAGGATTAAACAACGCATGAATGCAGTGAATTTGTTGCTTACTGCGCTTATGCGTAGCAATTTCACATAAAATGCATTTGAGCTATGCAGTAAAGTATTGTACTGCGTTCATAAGAAGGAAGTGTCAAAACTATATCAAGCAAGTCGATAGTATAATTTTTTTAAAGTGAAATTAAAGTGAAATTAAAAAATTCTGGACCACTATTTTTCTTAAATAAAAAAAAAAAATGCTTATTTTATGGCGTCGATTTGAATTTTAATTCATAGCTAACACTTTTTCCGAGATTTTTTTCATAAATCTAAGTCTGATCATACTGAGCAATTTAAATAAATCGATAACAATGACGGTTAATTTTTGAAAAAAAAATTACAAAGTTTTGAAATCATGCGGTTTTTCTTTTGTATGAAAAGAAGTGTGCGTTTTACTGAAATAACTTCCTCGTTTTGTTAGCTTTCTAAAAAGGTATAAATGTTTAAGAAAAAAATGTAATTACAATGTCAAAAAAGGTTTTTTACTTAGTACACACCAGTAACATTCTCCTGGAGAAAAATTTTACGATTTTTTTTTTAGATAACATTATTTATTAATTTAAATCTACACATCTTACACAGAGTGACCCCCTCGGTTCCATACACATACACGCAAACACTTTCTTAGTTCATTTTCGGTTACTCTTGAAGTAAAGGTAAAATCTCATTACCTCCGCTGCGTTTATTATGCGCTGCCTTAAGTCTTCTACGTCGCTTAATGGGGTTTGATAAACAAGGTCTTTTATTGTGTCCCCAGACATAAAAATTACATGAGATCAAGTCGGGACTTCTTGCAAGCCAAGGAGTGGCCTTCCTCTACCAATCCCTAAAATGGTTATGGTACGTTGCTGGCCCGACTTGCAACTTATTCGAATAGATGGATTGGTAGAGGACGGCCAATTCATGGTCTGCAAGAAGCCCCGACTTGACTCCATGTAATTTTCGTGTCTGGGGTAACATGAAAGACCTTGTTTATCAAACCTCAGTAAACGACGTAGAAGACTTAAGGCAGCGCATAATAAATGCAGCGGAGGTAATGAGATTTTACTTTTACTTCAAGAGTAACTAAAAATGAACTAAGAAAGTGCTTGCGTGTATGTGTTCGGAACAGAGGGGCTCACTCTGAGTTAGATGTGTAGATTTAAATTAATAAATTATGTTATCTAAAAAAAAAAAAAAATTTTTTCTCCAGGAGAATGTTGCCTCTACGTATCACGTACTAAGTAAAAAAGCTTTTTGACATTTTCTAAAACATTTTATACCTTTTTAGAAAGCTAACTAAACGAAGAAGTTATTTCAGTAAAACGCACACTTTTATTCATACAATTTTTTGAGAAATCGCATGATTTCAAGATTTCGACGATTGACATGATTCAAGGAACCGAGGGGCTCACTCTGAGTAAGATGTGTAGACTTAAATTAATAAATAATGTTATCTAAAAATAAATCGTAAAATTTGCTCCAAGAGAATGTTGCCTCTAAGTATCACGTACTAAGTAAAAAACCTTTTTTGACATAGTAATTCCATTATTTTCTAAAACAATATACCTTTTTAGAACGCTAACAAAACGAAGAAGTTATTTCAGTAAAACGCACACTTCTTTTCATACAAAAGAAAAACCGCATGATTTCAAGATTTTTTTTTTTTTTCAAAAATTAACCGTCATTGTTATCGATTTATTTTGAATTGCTCAGTATGATCAGACATTTATTTATGAAAAAATCTCGGAAAAAGTGTTAGCTATGAATTAAAATTCAAATCGACGCCATAGAATAAGCATTTTTTTTTATTTAAGAAAAAGTGTGAAAAAATTGGGTTTTTGGTAAAAAACCTTAAAGTCCAAATATCTCGAAAACTATTAATTTCCGACCCCACATATGGGGGTTTACATAATTGCATTTCGGCTGCCCTTTAACATCCTGAAAGCAATACGTCGAATTACAAAATGTATAAAACATATAAAAAATAAACGCGGCAAGAGTTCGCACTGCATTTATACTAAGGATGTGCTCTAGTCATTTATGAATATAGTTACGTATGAAGAATCCTTACCGTAACTACTGCATTTATGCTATGGTATGTTTGGAAAAAAATATTATTTGTCATTATTTATAAGCAGTAAGATTACTTACTGCACACATTTATAGGGTTCGCAATGTCGAGGGTGCCTTTACTGCATTTATGGTTTTTGCTTTACCTCCTTCTAAGGTACTTACCGAAAAACGGGTCTTTTTTTCCGAAAGATCTCATCGCGAGGATGCCAAATATGTAATAAACTCAATTTTGAAAAAAATGCACCCACTGCGTTTATAAATTGCGGGGCAGAGTAGTAGTCATAATAATTATTTTTATAAAAATCTTCAAAATTTTACCATCGTAATCATAATTTTATTAATTCACTCGCGATAATCTCACAAAATTTTGGGTAATCGTTGCAAATGCTTACTTGATGAGTTTGAAAACGCCCTCTAGTGAGTGCCGAAGATTTGTTTAATTTAAAAAGAGTGCTCCTATGCAATTTAGGTACCTACCTACTTAATAATGATTATAATTATTTAATTGAACGTTGGTAAAACCATTCTAAGAATAAAAAGTGTTCCAAATATATTTTTGTCGTGCGAAATGGAGATAAAGCTCCACTTTGTTCGGAAATGAGTATAGGTACAAAACAAATTTGTTATGAAACTAAGATCAAAGATCTGTAAATTATAATACAAAAACAATTAAAATAAACAAACATTTCAAAACTATGCTGCTATTGTAGATATTATGATAGATCCAAGTTGTAATAGATTTTATTTCATTATCTTTATTACTGGTATATTTTTCACAAATTTCACAATATTTTGCAAATGTATACAGCAACTGTTTCATATTTAACCCCAGTAAGCTGGGCTGTGCGAAAGGCGTAAAATATTGCAGAGGGCCTGCCATGAGTTTTCACTGTACGTTGCTACTGTAGTAATCGCGGCGCCAATTTTGCATGACACAATTAGTTCTCAGCGTAACTTCTAGAAGCGCTGTACGAAATTTAATACCAAAACTGTAGTAAACCACAGTGAAACTACTGTAGTATACTGCAGTGTGGGCTCATGATAAACCTACTGACAGTTTAACTACCTGATGGCGATGACATTATATTACACTCGTGATTACACTGAGCTCAATACAAGATTTATTATCAGCTATCTTATTGGGCGACTACCAGATTTAATCGATGGATATATTTATAATACTGTTTTTCTCTAATGTAGTAAATATTTAAAAGCAGTATAAACAGGAACGGTATGTTTTGATGTACAAATAAAGAGTATTGTATATTGTATTGTATAAACATAAGCATCAAAATGAAGTAAAATTGGGAACGTTGCAGCAGCAAAGAGATTAAAATCAAGGAGTGTTACCGTTTATATATTAAAACTTTTGAATATTTCGTTGTCTAAAATGTTTATTTTTAGAATGTACTATTCCCAAATAAACAAAATCCAAGTTCCAATCACTGGACAAGGAAGATCCGTGAGAGCTGCCTCCGTTAGAACTGCAGCAACGTTCACAAACATTCAAGTTGATAAATATTGATATTAGTGTAAACTGCCAAATGTCGTGATTTGTTCGTATAATTATTACTTAAGGTTAATATAAATTTAAATAAGATAACAGATAAAATAATGTAAGTGCTAGTAAGAAGATGCAGGAAATCAAACTCGCAAGTACCTACTTTTGTGTACCTGCTTTCATTTTTAAATAATTTTTACTTAATTAAATAAAAAGTTAAAACACTAAATACTATAATTTGTGGTCCTGATATTGTATAACTGAATGCATAACTGCTAAAAATTTGTTGCTGTAGAGTTTCTAGCTGCATCTTCTCTGCAGCCATAATACAGTGCAAAGTGGTGGTAGATTTAAAATGAAAATACAAAAGAATTATTTCTTTTAATGAGTGATTTTGAAAAACATGTAAATTAGTTTATATAAGAGAAACTTTAGTTATCCTTATGTTTCAATGTTGAGATTTTTTTTAACTTAGTTTATTAGTGCACTTTCATTGATGTAGATTATTTTGAATAATTTTGACTAAATGGTAATGAGAACTGACGGTTTAATAACTGTGCACCAGGAGGTTGCACAGAATCGGATGGCCGAATGTCGTGATTCATGATATTTTGTTACTAAATCTTTATTTTGTGCTAGCAACACGTTTAATATTCTTTCAAATTAACTGAAACATAACTAATGAATGGTTTAAAAAGGACTTGTATCCAGAGCCGTGAAATATATTTTTAACGGTTTGATTCGTTCGGTTGGTAGCACAGACTTTTGCGAGCTGGACCAATGAAACGCGAGGTGCGTTTGGTTGGTACAGTGGACGGGAAAAAGTGGGGAGTCCGTTGGAAATGGCGCAAAACGGATTAAACAGTCAGTTCTCGGCTGGCACTCGAAGTGATAACTAGTATTTTGTAAAGTGATTGTGATATATTTAAAATTAAAATAGTTTAGTAAAATTATAAAAGTACAGTGAAAGTAAAATATAGTTTTGAATAGTCAACCAGTCTTTCATTCTACGGTATTATAAAACGTTGTTTTGCATTGGTGGTACTGTATTTACAGGAATAATGACAGATTATTTAGATACCAACTTTGAGTCGGTTGCAAGTTTATTGGCGATGTGGTTGGTCTTGAACAGTTTTAAAGTTTTATGGGTTTTGTTGCTTTTTGTCGGTGAAACGTGCAGGTTTTTGTCGTCGCAATCCATTTTACTGATGCATTCAGAGAGTAAAAGTGTGTAATTAGGTATTGCAAGGCTCTCCTATTAAAAGTTATGGTAAATTCTGCGATTTCGTATGAAACGGGACAAATTATTTAGAAAACAATTGAATGCTCAAAAGCTGTTTTTCTTATAGCTCAGTTTTTAAACATGCTGTGGTTTTCTTTTCGTTCTTGGGTATGCAGGATTATCCTCTGTCGTCGGGCTAGTGGTAGTGATAAATAACGCTGTACATAAATTCTGGAATTGAAATGCCACCTCGTGATTGAGTAGCAAGCTCTGTAAAGTCTTCCGTATAGCCTCACACAATAACCACAGAAAAATCTCTACACAGGGTCCTTCTTAATATGCTGACACATTTTAGGGGGATTATCAACCATCAAACTGAACAACTTTCTCAATGGGACCAATATCGAAATCGCGAAAAAAAAATCAGCTGTCCTTTTCATTTGGCTCGAGTAGGTTTGCAGTTTTGACCATACAAAAAAAAAGTTTTTTTTTTTGCGATTTCGATGTTGGTGCCGTAGAGAAAGTTGTTCAGTTAGACGGTCTGATCATTCCCTTTAAAAAGTGTATTCAGAATTATTTGAATGTTAAACCTTTACTAATAAATTCGTAACTAACTTTTACTGTGTTTGAACAGAAGTTTTACAAGGACAAAGTAATACAACACTAGGTACATACATTTCCAAATAGAGTGTAATAGAATATCAATACGGTTACCCAATGTTTATTAGTTTTGTAACTAAGATTGCTCACTGTTTGTAAAGTAAATTGACATGAAATTTTTAATTTATTTGCTTCTAATTGGCAAGACACGAGTCAGAAGGTCATAATAAACAACTTAACATGAACTTCTGATTTCGATATCGACTTTTACTTTATAATTTAGACGGGTCGATAGCTAATATCCCAGTGGGCCTGAGTATAATGTGTTGTGTATGTATGTATATCTACAACGTGTTAATGAATTAACGCAAAACTAGAAAGTAGTTTTTTTAGAATCGAGAGCAGAATCGAATTATCACGGTTTCAACATAGGTAATTTTTTTTTTTCAAAATATTAACTAATTTTTTTCGAAAATTTAATGAACAAACAATGAAAAAATCGAAAATTTAATGGACCCGATGTCAACCCACCGCACTGGCATACTCACCCTATTTACTACCAAAACAAAATTATTAAAATGTATCCATGAGTACGTCAGCGCTTTCATTGCTGAAATGATAACAAATCGTTTTTGCCTCAAAACTTAAAATGTGTATAACTTTAAATGTTAACTATCAAAATAATGAAATTATTGTTGCAATCTAATTATTTTGTTATAAATCAGTTGGGGTGTATGAGAGTAACTCGTAAGAGACGACTGCATTAAAACATACACTTTATCTCTGGCTTTACAGTTTCTATTAACACTAATTTTATTAAGCTTTTGTCCATTTTGTCGCCCGCGTATCATTCGTTTTGTGCACCTCTTTCAGGGCCGGATTAAGAGGTGTGGAGGCCTCGGGGCGACAAAGCAGTGGAGGCCCCCTGGCCCCAAATTATTTTCTTAATAAAATGGAAAAAAATGTCAGCCGAGTTTTCCAATAATTTATTGTGAAACCAAGCATAGATTCTTTTATTTATATCAAAAGAAAAGTGGTTTACTAGTGTTAAAGTACTAGTCTGAATTTTTTTTTCCGAAGTCTCTATTGTGGGGGCCTCTCTTTTGTGGAGGCCCGGGGCGGTAGCCCTGGTTGCCCTCCCCTAAATCCGGCCCTGACCTCTTTCTCCGTCTCCATTACTTAAAAGCTTCAGCTGTCTTGATTACAAATTCAGCAAATACCTAAAATTATACACTCCACTTCAGGGTTCTCCATACCAGTGAGACCAAAACAATGACACTAGAAACATGACGAGACTGCTGATAATAAAACCGGTCAAGTGCGAGCCAGGCTACTCGCACACCGAGGGCTCCGTACCACACAACAACATAGTAACATTAGTAACTTCCAAAAAAAAACCTCGGACCTTTAGCGCAAGACCGACTCACACTTGGCCCGTTTGTATTATTTGTTGTTATACTGTAGAGTTTGCTTTATAATCCCACCTGTATGTATTACCGTTTTTACGATAGAGCGAAAAGAAAAAACATTGAAAAAATAAGTTTCTTGTATGAGTAGAGTAAGTACCGCCCATTTTTATTATTTGTTAGCAAATCCGTCATAATAACGCAAATTTTGAGAAAATTTCAGCTGTCTAGCTATTACGGTTCAAAAATTACATTACAGCCATCTAAATAGGTAGGTCAGACGGACGGACGGACAACGTAGGCTTAGTCCCGTTTTCAGCCTTTGGGTACGAAACCCTACAAATTGGCAATAAAATACATTAAAAAGAAAGATGATGTGGATTCACGGACAACATTGATATGAATTAAAACAATGGCCTAGCGACGTCCTTCCCACGCTTTCAAGCAAATCGTTTAGCAAGAATTGTGAGTACGCATGCGTGATGAACATACTAGAGACTTGTTGAACGAAGTGAATCTCTGGCATTTGAAGTAGGTATGCATTGTAATTGGTGGCGAGATTGAAAGATCACCGGTTCGATTCTCATAGCTAGGTAAACAAATGAGTGCTCAATATAAAGAAGTGAATGTGAAATCTTAAAAGCCTATGCCTTAAACTCTCGCCTTTTTTTTTTAGCGCGGCCATCAATCAAACTTGAATATTATAGTTCAGAATAAAATTAAAAACAACACTTTTTATTACAAATATCTCTAATCTCAGTCCGAACTGAGATATAAAGGCTTGAAGTGCACGTAATGGTAATATTTTCAACATCAAGCCTTTATATCTCCGTCCGAACTGAATTTAGGGATATACATGTTAATAAGTTTTATTTGTTACTTTATTCTGAAATAAAATATTCAAGTTTGGTTGCTGGCCGCGCCAAAAACAACGGCGAAAAATAAGGCGCCAACCTTACATACAAAACCCGCATTGTCTTTTCTAAGAAGATACAATTTTGGTACAAAATGAAAAGCGGAAAGAATTACCTTGTATGAATAAGAATTATTCGTAACCTTGTTAAGCTTTATAAAACACTATACGAAAGAAATCTAATACACGCACCAATATCCATACGTTATTGGTATTACCACAGAGTACCTACTAATAAGTATTACATCAGAAATAGGTAGGTACTTCATCTCAGATAGTTTCCTATGACCAGCTATAATCTTAATATTTATTGTTATAGTAAAGTGACAATGACAAATTTTATTTGTGGGATTACCCAAAAAGCGTAGGATTGTATTAAAAATAACATTAACATATTTTATCTCGAGTTCTAAACGACATTTCAACACAACAATTTTGGTCAAAATCTACACTTTTTAATTTTTATATTCATAGACTAGTTTTTGTAATACAATAAACGAATATCAATAATTATTATTATAATCTTTCTAAAGGTATGTATTGTAATCGTCGATGAAAATAGGTCAGAAAGCTAAATAGGAATCAAAGTAGCTTTCTTATCTTATATAAAACGAAGCAAAGAGCTGGGTGAGAAAGCTAAGAAAAACCCACCAAGAGGACCGATGAGATCATCTAAGATAGGGAAATGGGGCGATATTATTCCCATCTTCATTCAGCTCTGGGGTAAGGGAAATAATATGCGACAGGACACCCACCCGTGCGTAACATTTTTAATATGTAGGAAGCACAGGTAGGAAGGCATTTTCAGGCAGATAAGAGTAAAGAGAATGCAATGAACTGTAAATTGTATAAGCCGGATAAAATACTTTCAAAGCGTTTATTATCGTTTTAGAAAAGCCGATTCCGAAATATCAATAGAAGCTTGATGTTTGTGTTCTGTAAAATCCACTTTTTCAAAACGTTGATTTGAAAAGCACATAAGTTGTCTGTAAATGGCTAAATGGAATTACGTTTCCATATAAAAGGTAAAATTGATTTTGCATTCGGAGAGCTGGTCAAAAAAACTCGTTCACAATCTACAGCTAAAATTTTCAGTACAAAAAAGTTGATAATTGCTTCCTATCAGGAAATCACTCAAGCACATTCCTAAACCAATTTTACCTATTAAAGTTTGACATGCAAAGAGCTGATTATCAATAGAGATATATTCAAAATCAGTAATCGCCAAGGTTGGTCGAACACGGACTTGCGCCACGGAATATGCTTGCGCTTTCATTGTTTTTTAAAGCTCAATCAATCTTGTCTCAATCAATAAATAAACTGGTTACCTTGTGCGTGACTGTCGGTAAACATAATTGAACTTGCAAATAGTAACACACTGTAATAATAAACAACCTGAGGTTTAAACAAAGAACGAAAAGGACTTTGATCCTTCGCGAGATCCGCTTTGCTTTTAAATATATTTAAAGACAGAAAACATATTTAAAGACTTTATTAATAGCAACTGCCTCCGTGGTCTAATGGTTAAGAGCTGGGCTCGTGACACGGAGGTTGTGGGTTCGATTTTTCCCCAGTTGGTTAGGACATTGCATGTTGAAACACCTGATCGTCTGAAAAAGAAAGATGATTCCGTGCTTCGGCACGGCACTATGGCACGTTAAGCTGGTTCCGGCTACTATCTCTAGTGGTAGTAATCGTTACATTAAAAACCCACGTCAGATGCCGTATTGTGGTTTGAAAAATCTGACACCAGAACTTGCTGCCCACACGATAAGAAGAAGACTTAATATTGTTGTATTCTGGGTCAATATTGAGATGACATATGGAACAGAGACGTGCTGGTCGTTCACTCAAGGCCTCATAAAAAGGCTGAAAGTCACCCAAAGGGCAATGGAGAGGGCTATGCTCGGAGTTTCACTGCGAGATCGACTCAGAAATGAAGAGATCCGCAGAGTAACTGACATAGCCCAAAGAATTGCCAAACTTAAGTGGCATTGGGCGGGGCATATTGCTCGCAGAACCGATGGCCGATGGGGCCGAAAAGATCTCGAGTGGCGACTGCATACCGGAAAGCGCAGAGTGGGCAGGCCCCTCACACGGTGGACCGACGACCTGGTGAAAGCGGCGGGAACCCGTTGGATGAGGGCAGAGCAGGACCGGTCGTTATGGCGATCCTTGGGGGAGGCCTATGTCCAGCAGTGGACGTTCATCGGCTGAGATGATGATGATGACTGGGTCATTGAGATGATAGGTATGGTCATCTCTCCATCTCCATCAAACTCGACAACTTTCTTTCGCGAATTCTGAATGTTCAGTTTGCTGGTCTGATCATCTCCATCAAAAACTGTTAATATTTAAAAAAAGACCCTGTCTCTATGTTTAAAATGTACACACGGCGACACATCAAGCTACGCAAAACCAAAATAAGCTGGCCGCGCGTAGGTAGAGTAATGTATAACGTCGCGCGGCCAGGTTATGTATGTTTTCCGTAGATTGATGAGTCGCCGTGTGTAAATACATAAACTAATTAACTAACAACCATAATCCCTTTGCAACTTGCTTTTGTAGCAAGGCTCTCTTTTAGTTTCAGGAAAGATCGTCAAATGTTGATAAAGTGGCTTTGCGGAGTCACGTTGCAAGTTCTGACACGAGCATGTCTATTCATGCGTGGTGTTCGCGCGGTTCGCGTTTTTGCTTGCCACGAGGCTCCGCAACCCGCAATTTCTTCTTGTTCTAGATCAAAAACAATCCCTGAGATTTGGATAGATACTCCCACAAACCACACTGGCGGAAATGCAATGCTAGCAAGCAAGGAAGAGTACATTAATTTATAAATAAAAAAAAAATTGTCTAGGTGATAGGCAACCGCCAGACCATGCTTTTTTGTTGGTGTTTGTAAATGAGTTTCAAAAATAAAACAAACAAAACAATTCTCCGTCAATCAGCTCGGAAACGGTTCAAACATAATTTGCGGTGGCATACCATCAGTTCAAAGTAGAATTCAATTTACTCTCCTATTGGTTTGGTACAAAACAAATACACCCACAAATTCATAGTGAAATCAAACGGTACATGACATTTACCTTACGGTGTTTTCAAATACGGTAAAAAGAAATGATGTATGATAATAAATCATACGAAAATAATGCTAATAAACAAACAGAAAGTATGACTAAATTGTGGTTAAATTGTGTCTTGAGCAAATTCAATAAAAAGGTTAAAGTCGTTTTCGAGAATATTCTCTAAAATATAGGTGTTAACAATTTAACATTATTATTATGAATCTGAAACCTATGAAATTAGCTTAAAAGTCTGGAAGTTTTCTTAAAAACTAAAATCACTTTTTAATTTTGTATGATAATTGATAAGAGATTTTCAAATTTCAAAAAGTGTTTGTATAGAGTTTTTCACGTTTCGTATCGAAGTACTAATACCTTTTTTAAGTTAAATATAATATGTTTTGTAGCAACTAATTTAAAAATAGGTTGCATGAAAAAAAAAATTATTACTCCGGCTTTTAAGACAACTTTTATTAATTTTGTTATTTGGTACTATTTTGTAAATAAAATAAATGGTTCTTTGATGGTCTTCCTCATTATAATTAATGATTCACCACTATTGGCGGAATGATAATTAATCATAATTGAAGCGTAAATTATATTATGACAACAATAATTGATAGACACCTAATATTAAATGATATGAAAACTAACTATACGTTCATACAGTAATAGTAACTTCGATAAAATATTATGATTTAAGACATAACAGTTATGACATATTATTGTTCATTTATTTGAAAATGCTTTGTTTTGAAAATAATTAACGATGACTCATTGTTATTAAATTGAGTCATTTGTTATTAAATTAACTAAAATAATGGTTTTATTGTGAAGAACGTCAGTAGACTAAGGATGTTACGTGTATGAAATGTCGGATTTGTCGAGTCAAAAATGGATACGCACCGGCGCTCTGCGGGATATCACCCCTACTTGGTTGACATCCCACATATTCGCACTAAGCGCCTTTCAGAATCTTTTATAATGCGCACAGCCAAGGAGTGGAATGCCCTGCCTGCGTCAGTATTTCCGAGCACTAACAACCCGAATTCCTTTAAAGTACGAGTGAATGGGCTTTGGGATCCGATGTCAAGTGTGACCTGGTCTACAATTCAATGATAAAACATTCATTAAAAGAAGTGATTTCCATTTCAAAAAATTTTATCTTAACTATTATAAAACTGTAACAGAAATGTGTCTGTATGTACATTGAAGATACTTACAAAAAAAAAATTACGACATGGTTTTTACCTGTCCGTGATTCCAAATCACAAATTTTTGGATTTTTTGTCTGTCTGTTTGTTTGTTTGTTTGTTTATTTGTTTGTTTGTTTGTTTGTTTTTTGTTTGGGTGTTGGTTTGTTCGAGTATCACGCAAAAACTACTGAACCGATTTTGATGAAACTTTTTTTTTTGATAGCTTATCATCTGACTTAAAATCTGGTATATAATGTATATGCGGACGAAGTCGCGGGTAAAAGCTCGTCACTTTTAAAACTAAGCTGTACAATCTTTCATGTTTTAAAGTAATAACAAACATAATACCAGTATCATGAATCATGATTTTTATCAATGTGTCGATATTATAGATACATAAAATCCGTGTATATAAGTCATTATGTTCATTAGCCAAACATTCCAACACGCTATTTGCAAGTGAAATTAATACCTTTTGCAGATGCTAATTAGGTTTAAAACGGTTTTTGATAACATCGGTTAAATTGAGTGAAATTATGTAGATACTCATTTGTTTATTCAGTCAAGTGAAGGTTTGAAAAATTTACACTCGCACGATATACGATTTATAATGATTGAATCGTATCATCATCAGCCTATACAACGTGTTAATGAATTAACGCAAAACTAGAAAGTAGTTTGTTTAGAATCGAGAGCAGAATTGAATTATCATGGTTTCAACATAGGTAATTTTTTTCAAAATATTAAATAAAATTATTTGCAAAATTTAAAAATTTCTGAACCCGATGTCAAACCACCGCACGGACACGCTCACCCAAACTACTACCAAAACAAGATTATAAAAATGTATCCATGAGTACGTTAGCGCTTTCTTTCAGTGCTGAAAAGATAACAAATCATTTTTGCCTCAAAACTTAAAGTGCGAATGACTTTAAATTTTAATTATCAAAATAATGAAATTATTGTTTCAATCTAATTATTTTGTTATAAATCAGTTGGAGGTATGAGGTTTTGCGTTAATTCATTAACACGTTGTATAGTAAGTCCTACCAGCAGCCTACCCTCAACTTCCAGTTACTATAAAAAATTACTATAGAATCTTTCATCCCCATTTTTACATTTTTGCATGGGGTAACATTGAAAAAGTCCTTTCTTAGCCATTTTTCCGGAACCCGTGTTAATCGCATCTATATTTAAATAACATAAGTATACCTAACGTATTACACAATTGATTGTCTGTACTATAATATAACAAGTATTAACAAGGAATTATAAAATTTACGCTTTCAATAGAAATTTATTAAAAATAAAGCAACTAAACAAACCCACGCAAAAATCAAAACACACCAATCAAAAGGCGCTAATAAATTAACGGTGAGAGCAAAATATAGTGTCAAACAAATTACATTAGTTATAACCAATAAGATAAGAGATTATGGGTGCTAAGTTATGCTAAAAATACCGAAGAAAACAGATAATAAGACACTTAAATCAACAACACAGAAATCAAATTCGCTTGATCAGAGGACTTCCCATATAGAACGGATTACAATTGGCGAGTCTTGTCAATGAGGTCCACTTAAGATCTCTTAAGCTTACGATATAAAGACAAAAATAGCTTGATTTACGGGACTTTTTATGACGAGTAGAGTATAAGTTATGCCAGACATGCCGACTGCCTTGGAAACGGCCCACAATTCGCCTACAGTGACGATGGCATCTATAGTTTGTAAGTAAAATATGAGCACAGGTTTGATGGAGATGGTAATAAAAAGGCTTAGAATAGCAAAGAACAGGAGTGCAATTCACTAAGCGTCACATCGCTGTCAAAAACATCGACGAACTCACTAATAATGTAACATCCTAGAATAAAGAATAATTTAGCGACTATATTGTGCGCGTTTAGAAGTGGGTATTACTTGCGTCATATTATTGGTTGGGTATAATATCATACACACACTATTTACTATATACACACACTATATACATACACTATATACTATTTACATACACTATATACTACATACCTACATTATATTTATTATAAATTATTTATTACACTACATAATTAAACTTTAAAGTATCCTTTAAGCACACAGTTGGTTTGCGGAGAGTAACAACACAGGAGTGGTATTTTTGAGTCACACGTTAAAATCCACTGCTGATTTAGAAGTTAACAAAATTACTATGGAAATTATGCATCATTCGATCATGATTTTGAAAGTGTGAGATTCGGAAATTGCACTCCTGCTCTGTCAGGCACGGCAGAAAATCAACGCCTTGCTTATCAAGTAAGGCACTACGTTGAGTCGTGTCCTATTCACCGTCGCGGCACACACCGCTACCTACCTACCTACTATTTATATTAATGTACTCTGTTGTTTCGTGTGTGCCTTTAATGGTGAATAAAGATTTTTCTTTCTTTCTTTCTTTCTTTATCTTTCTTGCATTATTTAGATCTTCGAAGTTTGTATACAGGTCAAAATTGATATTATTAGTAGAGTCTATCCACCAAACTGAACAACTTTTACTATGGGAGCAAACCGATCGAAGCAACTAAAAAATCTGCTGTTCCACACTAAACTGCAATACTCCGCTCACATGTACGCAACAGCTGATTTTTTTTTTGCTCCGATTGGTTTGCTCCCATAGTAAAAGTTGTTCAGTTTGATGGGTAGACAGACTCTTAGTTTAAAAGGATGCTAATGATATCAACACCCTTTATGATTATGAGTTTGACAATTATGACATAACCTTAGCGAATACCGAATTGTCAGCTCGCCGATGTTTCAGCAACGAATATTAGGTTGTGATTATGTTTGCGCTTTGAGAATTGCATTGCTGGACATGCTCTAGTCTAGAGGAATTATCCTATTCCCTATTTGTAGAAAGAGTAAAAAATTTCAACTCTCTGAAATCTATGAAGCATCTAAAGTTATGAGTTTTCTTATACTATTGTATTTAAAATTGGAACTATATTTTCTTTACGTGACGTTAATTTGATTTATCTTTCGATGCACGGTTTTAATTTTAAAACAAATTATTTATTTATCCACCAAAGACGGTATCATCTTTCATGTTCGCTTTCCTCGAGCAAATTTGAAATTAATTACAGAGTAATGACATTTAGTAATTAATAGTTAATTAAACATCGTGTTCTCTTTTCGGTTGGATTCTTTCTTTCTACAATTACTACAAGTTTATCGTTTATTTTATGTTCATGATGCAGGATAGACTGATGCGTTACTATGCGTTTTGACAGCAATATTTGGGCTGCATTATATTCCTTACTTATAGACTTATTTGTTTAAGCGAGACTAAGTTGGGAACTAGACGGTAGTTCCAACTTAATATCAACTAGTTCAATGTATTTCTCTTATCACTCATGACAGCATTTCCAACAGTGTTACCAACATTAGCACTAAAACGTGTCAAAACTAAGTTTTACTAATCAACAACCGTACAATCGACACAAATACCATATCTAACATCCCGTTCTCACTTGATGTTTCATAGAAACAGGTGGTCAAGTAAATCAAGTTATCTGGCTCAATGGCATTCTTGTGGCGAACGGCACATCTACATCTGCATAACGATGCTAATCTATGTTTTCCTATTACAGACTGATAGAATAAAGAAGTAGAAGCTTAGATAAAGGTGTAAATTCTAACCCAGTCACAGCCATTCCAGAGTCAGACTGATCTATAAAAGTTAACGTATGAATTATGAATTAACAACAGTATTATGGAAGCAGTAAGATTGAAGATAGCTTCGAACAATTAGAATGGAAGAATGAATGATAGTCATAATACCTTGCTATTTTTCGGGTTCCACTCCATTACTGGAAGCCTATATAATTGTATTGAAAAAAAAGAATACTAGGTTTATGATTCCAGTTTCTAACTACGTAAACACTGAATACCTAATATCTTCAACATTGCAGTGATTATGGCTACTATTAATTCTTTATTTATACGAAAATATACGTAAATAACATGGACATGAACCGAATAAAAGGAAGGTATAAAAATATAGCAGTTAGTTATTTTGAAGGTTTACCATGGAACAGAAAGAGTTCATGAAATATCCGAATCAGAATGTATCTAGTCTGAGAATGAAACCAAAAGTTAATCAACCCTGACTATTTTCAATTTAGATATCCATTAGATATTAACACAGGGGTCATTGAAGGTCTCGTGAAGTTGATAACAAAGACACCATAGGAACAAGTATAAGGTTATAGACATTGCCCACGTGACATTCATTTCGGGTCGTTTCGCAGCTGGCGAATGTGTTATGTTAATGTTAAATTATACACAGGATAGGAGGAATATCGTGCTTCCCAATGAAATGGAAATTATACTTTTCTGCAGTGGGATTTCTTATAAACTTCAAATTCCAATTTACCAGTATTGTATGGGAAACGGGGTTCGGCAATGTCTTTTCTACAAATATGAACATCGCAATCTTGGCATACTGGGTACACGTCCAGCCCGACTCAATCGTGTCGTTTCCTCTGACTACCATTTAACCTTATTTAATATTATTTTCTGTGTCTCATCAACATAACCTTCAACTTTCATCACGCCCCTTGAGACAAAACCTTTAAAATCTTAAACTTTCACATCTCGCTGCGGTTTCCACCTGTTTTCATTCTCAATTTTACCGCGCTTTCTTTTGAGGTTAATTCGTAAACGTTTGTTTATGGTGACGTATTTTCAAGGTTAATAGCCGGTTTCATTTTAAAGTTGACTTTATGGTTGACCCACTGCCCTTTCTGATAGCCGCAATTTTTATAATGTATTCTATGAAAGTATGTATACTGATGATTATGCTAAAACAGTTTAGATGAAGTTGCATGTTACTTTGCAGAAATACTCGTAATAGTTTAAGGGCAACAGTCATTGCGTTACCACTTACGATGCTATGAATGATTAGCAAAATAAACATTACATAAAGTTTGTTTTACCATCATTATAAGGTCAAGTAGGATAGTCTCTGAGTTATGTCATTGATGAGTTACGAATTATAACCATAAACTACTATCTAAACTATTATAAAACTGTAACAGAAGTGTGTGACATTGAAGATATTAACAAAAAAAAAGTTACGATATGGTTTTTAGGTGTCCCTGATTCCAAATCACAAATTTTTGGATTTTTTGCCTGTCTGTTTGTTTGTTTGTTTGTTTATTTGTTTGTTTGTTTGTTTGTATGTTTGTTTGTTTGTTTGGGTGTTTGTTTGTTCGAGTATCACGCAAAAACAACTGAACCGATTTTGATGAAACTTTTTTTATTTGATAGCTTATCATCTGACTTAAAATCTGGTATATAATGTATGCGGACGAAGTCGCGGGTAAAAGCTCGTCTATTATAAAAAGAATACTCTTGACATAATATTTGGCATGTGATCGTAAGCGTAAAATAACAAGAGGTCAAGATTTCTTGAAGAAAAGACAAGTAAGTAACAAGAGCCATGAAATTGATTCTGTTTAAAATTAAGCAAAATAAATATTGTAATCATACTACTCCACGATTAAAATCCATGTGTTACCAGGATCTACAGCGACAGTCATTAAAACGGCAGTAAAGCTTGCGAAGTAATAAAATGACAAAATTATTATTTTATGATTCCTTGTATCTACCTGCAAATACACTGGCATAAAGACAAAAAAGCTCAAGTAGTCTTCTTTTAAAATATTTAAATAATGGTATTTCATTCAACTACAGGGTGAAATTGATATCATTAGCATTCTTTTAAACTAAGAGTCTACCCATCAAACTGAACAACTTTCACTATGGGAGCAAACTGATCGGATCAACAAAAAAAATCAGCTGCTCCATACTAAACTGCAATGCCTACGTGGCACAAATGTATGCAACAGCAGATTTTTTTTTTGCTCCGATTGGTTTGCCCCAATAGTAAAAGTTGTTCAGTTTGATGGGTAGACTCTAAGTTTAAAAGGATGCTAATGATATCAATTTCACCCTGTATAATCTAAAGAATTAAATTCTTAATTTTAATATAATTTCTCCTAAGTAGATCAATTTGACACTAAAACCATGAAAGTATGTAAATCATAACATAAATCATAATAAAAAACAAATGTTGCAATTTCAAATCATATTACGATCACACCATAAAGCTATGAAGTAACCATAGAGTACCGTAATTTCCGCGTTCTTTGCTAGTCGTGATACCCATTACTTTTAGTCTTAACTAGTGATGTGTCTGTATCCGTAAATAAATCTATGGGATAAAGATAAAGGTGTTAGAAGCATAGTTTGACCATCCCTATTTGAACAGTTACGTAGAATACTAGACTTTAAAAAAAAAATTAAATTAATTCACTTAGGTAAAATCGGCCAACTTGAATCATAATCCCATCGTAGAACCTTGTCACGATCACGTGTATTAATGTCATTAAACTTCTCTTAAACGTGACAGTGAATAGTTTGTTGCGAAAAGGTTCTACGGTGGGTAGTGATTCAAATTATTCCTATACAACGTGTTAATGAATTAACGCAAAACTAGAAAGTAGTTTGTTTAGAATCGAGAGCAGAATCGAATTATCATGGTTTCAACATAGGTAATTTTTTTCAAAATATTAAATAATTTTTCTGCAAAATTTTAAAATTTCTGAACCCGATCTTCTTCTTATCGTGTGGGCAGAGCCCTGGTGTCAGAGTTTTTTCAGACCGCCTTTCGGCCTCTGACGTGGTTTGAACCGTGGTTTGGTGTGAACCCGATGTGAACCCACCGCACGGGCACACTCACCCTACTTACTACCAAAACAAGATTATAAAAATGTATCCATGAGTACGTTAGCGCTTTCTTTCAGTGCTGAAATGATAACAAATCATTTTTGCTCCAAAACTTAAAACGCGAATAACTTTAAATTTTAACTATAAAAATAATGAAATTATTGTTTCAATCTAATTATTTTGTTATAAATCAGTTGGGGTGTATGAGGTTTTGCGCTAATTCATTAACACGTTGTATAGTATTAATTATATTTTAAAAAATTTGTGTTTTTTAATAATACTTAACTTTAATTCGGACTGTATTATGCCGTTTTATTTTTTGGATAGTTCAACATTTTATTTATTACGATCGGCCCCGTGAATTTTTGACATTTATTTTGTAGTTAAAAGCTAAATAAGAATTTTTGATATACAGGGTGTTAGGGTAAACAGTTGCACTACTTTAAGGGATTATTGTACCCATGATACTGAACAACTTTCCCACAGAAATCTTATAGGAAATTCGAAAAAAAAATCTGGCTTTCCATATACAAGTTCGATCAGCTGATTGCATTTAGTATGAGAAGTAGGTACAAAATCTTTTTTACGAATTTCCTATAGGTTTCTTAAGGAAAGTTGTTCAGTATCATGGGTACAATCACCCCTTACAGTAATGCAACTGTTTACCCTAACTACCTGTATTTTAAATCATAATAATATTATAGGTAACAAATATTTGGTGTCTGTTATCGTTAACGAAATCAAAATAAAAACTAACATAAAAAGACATTAAAAATGCTTAAGATGCAAAAACAAAACCACGTAAATATCCGTATCCGATATAAATCCGTAACATCCCTAGTCGTGAAACCATTACTTTTAACACTACCTACCGCAGAACTTTATTTAGTGGCCTCTTCGGCTTGATCGTGTGTGGCGCTGCCCCCTTAGGGTTATCATTTACAGGGTTAAGACCGCCTTGAAATGCCTTTCAAGTTTATGTTATGTTTGTATAGGTACCTACTTAAGTATAGCAAAGGTTGCAGTTATGTAGCCTGTAGGATCCCGGGCAAAGGCTTCCTCTCATGAATATTGGTGGGAGGGAGTGGGCCATATAGTCTAAGAGATAAGAGGAATTTTGGTAACCATCAGCTGCAAGGCTGATTCAGTATTCATGGGGTGTAGAGCATCTCTGTGATGGGGATGGACCAGGTCTGCCTGCTTAACTCCAGTCGGTTTAGGCGTTACAGCTGTTCAATCTCGTTTTCCGACCCACGTCCCTTAGGAAAGTTGTTTGTTTAGTTTCATTATCTGAATTCTGATACATTAAAGGTAGAGTGTATTTTTCTTAGTTTTAAATACAGCGAAGCAATCGTCCGTATAATATAAGAAAATACGACGAAATAACAGTATCATGCGTGTAATTTATCTCAAGATCTACCAGACACTTAAGTTGATTACAAATTGTGACGACCTAAATGTTCATACGAAACCAATTAAAATACTGTTGTCTCTCTCACTCGCATTCCAAACGTCAATGTCAAGGTACAAACCGTTTATAAACAACAGGTTAATTGTTACAAAAGTTCATGTAACTCTTTTTTTTTTATGTCGATTTTGCAACGTAATCGTAAAAGCATGGTATCGCAATTTTTCTTTTTTCGTAAATGGAATATTATTTATTTATACTGGGTGATTTTGTAAACACTTTCACAGTTTTCTGGAGTGGTTCTGCTCAGACTATCGAACTGAACAACTTTTACAATGGGAGCAAACATGAAACGAAAAAAAAATTTGCTGTTCCATACTAAACCGCAATGACTCAAATATACAACGTGTTAATAAATTAACGCAAAACCTCATACACCCCAACTGATTTATAACAAAATAATTAGATTGAAACAATAATTTCATTATTTTGATAATTAAAATTTAAAGTTATTCGCATTTTAAGTTTTGAGGCAAAAGTGATTTGTTATCATTTCAGCAATGAATGAAAGCGCTAACGTTTTAATGGATACATTTTAATAATCTTGTTTTGGTAGTAAGTAGGGTGAGTGTGCCCGTGCGGTGGGTTGACATCGGGTTCAGTAAATTTGAAATTTTACAAAAAAAGTAAGTATTTAATATTTTGAAAAAAATTACCAATATTGAAACCATGATAATTCGATTCTGCTCTCGATTCTAAACAAACTACTTTCTAGTTTTGCGTTAATTCATTAACACGTTGTATTATGCACATCTGTTTTTTTACGAATTCCGTTTTGCCGCGTTTGTGAATGGGTAAAAGTCACTAACTGCCAATAGTTATTATCGGATTGAAATAAGATTCGAGTTAGTTATTTTTACTACTACTTGAATTCAAAACAAGTGCTGTACTTAGTGACTTTTCCACCGTGAAAGAAGCAGAAATATAGAGAAGGTTATTCTGATTACGGTAGTATTCAATGACATTAGTAAACTAGGCAGTGTTAATAACTCATTTTAGCAAATATTACAGTTAGTGACGTTTTCCGGGGACGATCACTTAGTAGTTACAGTGTTTTGACAGAATGGTTCATCCATTTATGCATTATACAGGGTGAAATTTATATCATTAGCATCCTTTTAAACTAAGAGTCTACCCATCAAACTGAACAACTGGGAGCAAACCGATCGGAGCAACTAAAAAATCAGCTGTCTCATACTAAACTGCAATGCCTACTCGACTCAAATGTATGCAACAGCAGTTTTTTTTTTGCTCCGATCTGTTTGCTCCCATAGTAAAAGTTGTTTAGTTTGATGGGTAGACTCTTAGTTTAAAAGGATGCTAATGATATCAATTTCACCCTGTATAACAAATCTAGTAAATCTAGTAATAAAGATTAAAATTTAGTTGCATAATAAAAGAAAGGAATCAGTATAAAACATAATGCTATATGAATATTGAACATATTAGATATTTCTCAGCCTAATTTAAGACGCATACCTAGTTTCTCTTACATCATCTTTACATAATTTTTAGCATTTTTTGAATAGCATTACTTTTGCTCTATCAAGTTATATAATAACATAATACTTTTTGAAGACATGTTCGCATCAAAACACATAAATCACATAATTTAAGATGTAATTTATACCTTTCGTTATCGGATTATAAATATGGCGAGAATTCGCGAATAATTTGGCTTTGAGCATATTTAAAAAGCATAAAGTTATTAAAAAAATATTATTAACGACTTCATTAATGAACAACGTTTACAATGGGAACAAACCGATTTGAGCAAAAAAAAATCTGCCGTCCCAAACTAAACTCCAATACCTACTCGACTCAAATGTATGCATAGTAAAAGTTGTTCAGTGTGATGGGTAGAGTCCATCAAACTGAACAACTTTTACTATGAGAGCAAACCGATCGGAGCAACAACAAAATCTGCTGTTGCATACATTTGAGTCTATTTGGTTTAAAGGTCAATTATACTTTTCCGTACACCCTGTATAGGCTTTTCAAAATGGAAACCATACAAAAACGGCACGAACATAATAACATCCATGACCGAACCGGGATTCGAACCCAGGACCCAAGAATGGCAGTCCGGCGTGGTAACCATTACACCACCAGTCAAGAACACTGAGAAGAAAGTGATGCGTTCTTTTTTATGCCGGAAAACTTGAGCTGCCTACGAAACTAAACGGAACAAAGCAGCTATAGAGCCTTTGAAAAAGCATTGATTTGAATACTACCTATATTTATGAATACCACCTATATTTATGAATACCACCTATATTTAGAGTCACACGCCAATAAAACAATCAACGACAAGGAAGCACGCACAATGCATATGAATTATTCTTCCGACAAATGCAAAAAAGTGCCGTATATAAATAGCAATAGTTATTAGATTACTTTGCGCAGTGTCGTGTTGGTAAACCTGTAATTATCTAGTCAATTGTGTGCTGGTAAAAAATGTTGGACTCTATTCTCGGCTTTATAAATAAGGTGATAGTGATTGTAATTGCTAATCGGTTGCTGATGCTGCTTGGTTTATTTTTAGTGTCTACTAAATATATTTTAAGATTTAAATTGTATATAAAATGATCTAGATTCATATTTAAAGTTCAAATAAAATAGGTACAACATCAATAGTTCAAATGGAAGCGAAATTGAAAACAAGAACAGAATATTTTTGTATTATTAACTGTAAGGCTGAGGTTCAGAGACGATTTTTTAAGTCATAGTTAGAACTAAGTAGGGTCAAAATGTATAGATTTTGACATACGGGAGTTTGAACTTAGACTTAAAAATCGTCTATGAATCTCGGCCTAAGTGCTCTTACAGACGAGCGATACTTTGCCGACCGCAAAATGTCGCTCGTCTGTAAACGCTCTTATATGTTACCGGGAAGCAAGGTTATCTATACTTATAAAACATTTCCATGACTGACTTGACAGACTGACAGACAACGCACAGCCTGAAGATATGGGAAATGGCATTCGAAAATCCGAAATCAATGAGGACGAAGTCGCGGGAAATACTAGGAAGTGACTTTAGTATAATTTTAGTACAAAATCAAGTTTGATTATAGTTGTGTAGCTACACTGAAAATAAAACCGGTCAAGTGCGAGTCGGGCTACTCGCGCACCGAGGGTTCCGTGCCACACGACCACAGAACACAACATTATTAACTAAGAAAAAAATATTTTTTTATCCGGGACCTTCACCGCGAGACCGACTCACACTTGGCCGGTTTTTAGTATTTGTTGTTATTCTGTAGAGTTTGATCTATAATCACAATAAGTTTGACGCTTATATGTATTACCGTTTTTACCATAGAGCGTGAAGAAAAAACGTTGATAAAAACTAGTTTCTTGTTGAGGACCCCCCTTAATTTTTAACTTTTTGTC
Organism: Agonopterix subpropinquella; assembly: GCA_922987775.1. Taxonomy (NCBI): domain Eukaryota; kingdom Metazoa; phylum Arthropoda; class Insecta; order Lepidoptera; family Depressariidae; genus Agonopterix; species Agonopterix subpropinquella. Next base: position 14,257,716 of record OV277709.1, on the reverse strand, counting down.
ATTTTTATAATTTGTTAACAAATCCACCGTAATAACGTATAATCTGAAAAATTTTCAAGTCTTGCTATCTAGCTGTCTAGCTATTACGGTTCAAAAGTTACAGCCCTAAATAGGTAGAACAGACGGACGGACGGACAGACGGACAGACGGACAGACGGACGGACGGACGGACGGACAACGTAGGCTTCGTAATAGAGTCCCGTTTTCACCCTTTGGGTACGGAACCCTAAAAATGATCAACCAAACTAGTGTTAAATATAGGGTCCTTCTTAATATGCTGACACTTTTTTAAGGGGATGATCAGACCGTCAAACTGAACAACGTTTTCTATGGGACCAACATCGAAATCGCGAAAAAAAAAATCTGCTCTTCCATACAAAACTGCAAACCTACTAGAGCCAAATTTACAGCGGTTTTTTTTTCGCGATTTCAATGTTGGTCCAACAGAGAAAGTTGTTCAGTTTGATGGTCTGATCGTTCCCTTAAAAAAGTGTCAGCCTATTAAGAAGGAACCTGTATAACCAAACTTTAGTGACTTCCAAACTGTTTTGTAGCACATAATCAAACATTTGGTTATAAATAGCAAAACGTGTTGATATTTATAGCCGAAAGTTTGTTTATACGCTACAAAACAGTTTGAAAGTCACTAAAGTTTGATTATATTTAACACTAGTTTGGTTGATAATTTTTTTCAGTGTAATAAGTAAATAATGCTTTCTTAAGTTCCTCGAAATGCATTAAAATGTTTATTATCATCAGTACCACACTTCTACAGCTGTCTAGCTGGCGTCTTTTTTTCAATGTTTTAGATCCTGTACTAATCTTATCCACTATACATGTACTTGCTACTGTACTGTCCTTCGTCCGCCATAAAATGTTTTCCATGTCAGAAATAACAAAGATAATAAATTACGCCACAATCTTAATATACAACATAAATCTCATCATCTTGCGAATACTTACAACAAATGCGTTAGAAAATAATGGAACACATTTTCACAATTTGTCGTTTCGTAGAAGAGAAATTGAGCTGAGTAAAGAGAATCATAAAATTTATTGCTACCAGTTTACGGGCGTGGGCAAACCGGCCTATGAACATAACATTATCCATGACAATTCCACCACATCCCACGAATCGAGTAACTGTGACTCTTCTATGAAGGCAATAAGAACCTTCTCAGAAGACTTAAAATGAACCTGTAGTAATGCATATGCAAATCTTTTTTTTAACTCACGTCGAACGAAAGTGTTAGCATTAATATGAACGAAAAGTCAAGGTTTTATTTTGTAAGTTCCGCCAGTGATTTGGCATTAAAACGATACATGGAGATATCTGAATAATTTCATCTATCGAAATGAATCTTTATTTATAGAATTGTAATGCATGAAAGCATGTAATTGCTTCTTTTATAATTATAGTAACTATTATTTTATGCATGTGTAATTGTACACACAACTACGGAAGCAAAAAGAATGCTGGATGCCCATATTGTATGGGTCGTCCGCGTTGCACCCGGCATAAACACAGTGTTAGGGTAAACAGTTGCATTACTTAAAGGGGTGATTGTACCCATGATACTGAACAACTTTCCCTAAGAAACCTATAGAAAATTCGCAGGAAAAACGACTTTTCATACAAACGTTCGATCAGCTGATGTAATTTAGTATGGGAAGTTCAAAAAATTTTTTACGGGTACAATCACCCCTTAAAGTAACTATTAACCCTAACACCCTGTATAAAACTGTAACAGAAGTGTCTCATTGAAGATATTTACAAAAAATAAGGTTTCGGTACGGTATATTTACAAAAATCGGTTTAGGTATGGTGTTTAACCTACTTGACTCCAAATCATCGATTTTTGGATTTCTTGTCTGTCTGCTTGTTTGTTCGAGCATTGCGCAAAAACTACTGGAACTTTATGAAACTTTTTGTGTCTAAAAAGCTTATGATTAGACGTAAAAACTGGGCGTCTACCCGCACATTCGAACTTCGCAATTGCGTGAACATTTTCGTTCCAATGTCAACTGTATTCCAATGAAGTGCAGACCGAAACAGTGGCGATATAGCGAACATCGAAAGTGCGGGTACAGGGCCAGGTTCTTTATCGCATTACGAATACGATGTTTTGTACAAAAACTAGTTTATGCTATTTAGGTATAACAATTTTTTTCTTACGATTCAGTTGCATCTTTAAAAAGTATATGTACGTATATAAGATCTAAACGCATAGAACTGTATCTAATTACTTAATTAGCTTCTCTGAATTAATCTGTAGTGCATAATCTCCATATTAGACTTCCGTATATTTTAGCACAAATGCATTTGAAAGGATACACTAACACTTTATGAAAATAGAAAGCCTTGTTCTAAGCAATTTATATTAAAATCACGATTATTATTACTAGAAATTAGAACAAATTTTTAATAACAACGGCGATTGACTAATCTATACATATTGACATTTAATGATCAAAAATTAAGTATAACAGAATTTGTATAACACTGCCAAGTAACATATAGCAATGATTCCCAAGTTATTCTTCTCGTGGGTGTTGTGTAAGGTGACTAAGGGATAAGGTTTGACGGAGTGTTTTGAGGTCAAAAGGCTAACTATCTGTCATTACTTGACACAGCATTCCATTATAAAACCGACAATATGCTAAAGGTAAGCTATGCTGCGACTGCAAAGGTAAGTAAGTTTGTATTTAGTAGCATAGTTTCTTACCACCCCGAAAGAGATTGTGGTCGTGAGTTACTGGATGGACGGCAATGTTGGTATCCAAAAAGAAGAAAATATTAAAATATAACGGATGTAGAGATGATTGATGATTTTTTTCTCTGTATTTTACTGTTTATGTTTTGGTGTCAAATAAAGTATATTTGATTGATTGATTGATTGATGATTAATGTCGAGTCGTATCAGAAACTCATGGCACTATCGGAAAAGAGATTGGATTCTACACCGACCGTAAATAAGATGATGATGATGATGTAGAGATTGGTTCTACATCAAATAATATGATTGCAGATAGAGCTGGTGAACTTGACACTTACTAGCTAAATAAAATATAATGAAAAATAAGCTTCAAGTTTCAATAGGTAGGTACATAATATAGGTGTGTATGAGTGTGAGTGTAATATCTACGTTCGTAACGTACCTACATATTATACTCACGCTCATTATTGCTGAAGGGAGGAGAGCATAGCCTCAAGTTCCCAAACCCACTTTGAAAAACATGGCTCATGCCAATTCACATAATGACGACTGGCGCGTTTATCCATTCTCATTATGTCATAATATGTCATTATGTGAATCGAAGGCATATTATTATTGGTCAAAACAGAATAAAAAATATAAGTTCTGGGTGATAATTTAAACAATTTCCAAATTTTTAGGGGTGGTTCAGACAGTCAAACTGAACAACTTTTACTATGAGGCAAACCGGAAATCTCAAAATAAAAGCTATTTCGAGAAGGCATTGCAGTATAGTAGGATTAATAAATACTTGTCTTTCTATTCATGATTCTACACATAGATTCCGCACAACTGCTATTGAACACATTCTCTATTCCGCACAGTCTTCAATTTTACACATACGAAAAGGAACAACTGATTGTCTTTTGAGGATTTCAGGTTTGCTCCCATAATGAAAGTTGAGTTTGATGGTCCAAACCACACGTGATTTAGAAGTTGTTTACAAAAACACCTTGTGTGAATCAGAAACAATATAATTGACCCTGCAAGGAAACAAAAACAACTTCTATAATTAATAAAGCAAACAGTGAATTTAATTAAACTGTCGCGACAACTAGTGTTAAGTCAAGGCTATAAGTTTAAAAATACGGAAATTAAAAGTGAACACAGGGAAGTGAACAGAGCGTATCGTTCAAGACCTTTTGATGAAGAGGAATTTTTCTGTACAGATTCATATAGAATAAATAAATAATAAATATAAATTAGTCCAATTAAAATATTTAAAATAAATTACAGACAGTTAATCAAGATAAGCAAAATTATGTTTTCTTTAAAATTTAGGCGTCCAATACAAGTTACTCATTCACAGATATCAGTCAGTCAGTGTTATAATGATACAACATTTACTTAAATGTTTAAAACCTACAATATTTACATTTGGAATGTATATTTCTATTGATTTCTAGACGCAATTGCAATCGAAGCTAAGAACTGTTATCCAGCTAAGTGAATCGCATTGATAAACTTAAGCTAAAATATTCGGTTTTCAATAATGCATAGCTCAAAAAAATTCAAAGATTCCAACCTAAAATAGCGTGAATGTATCGAGTTAAGTTTTTCACGGAAGAGTAATCTTTCTCGATACTTATCAGAAACACAACGCTCCGACAAATATGGCCAGACAATGTGGTTGAAATATACTACCGGATCGCTCTTAGTTTTTTCTCTTGGTAATTAATTACGGAAAAAATGTTTCGCGTTCAGTGGGGTAGACTGCGACATAAATCTTTGTCGTTTACTGTTGTATATTAAACTAGACAGTTTTTTAAATGAGTATACATGAGTCGCATATCTTGAGATATCTAATGTGGGAAAGTGTTTTAAAATTATTACTAGCGGCAAAAGTGTGCGAGCGATTTGCGTTATAGAAGGTTCCAAGGAAATTGATGTATGTACAATTTCATAATCTTTTTGAGATAATATAATTATGGTTAGTATTCTATTTTTTTATAATATATTCCTAATATGAATGTCAATGTCACTAAAATGAGATATGAATGTCAATGTCACTAAAATGAGATCCTAAAATTGAAAATATCTAAAATAGTCGGTATAACTAAAACAAAGTAAAACAAAGACGCTATCCGCGTCTGTCCTCATCATTTCTGTTTCTCCGCTTATTTCTTCTTTCTAAACCACGCAATGGATTTCACTGCCATTTAGACAATTTCTTCCGGAAAGTTTATGTGTTTAAATATACAGGGTGTAACAAAACACCCTAGCAATACTTAAGGGGGTGCTTCAGATCATCAAACTGAACAACTTTCATAAAGGGGCCAACATCGAGAAAAAATAAAAAAAATCAGCTGTTCCATACAAAACTGCAGTACCGACTCGACTAAAATGTATGGGGCAGCTGATTTTTTTTATTTTTTCTCGATGTTGGGCCCATAGTGAAAGTTGTTCAGTTTGATGGTCTGAAGCACCCCCTTAAGTATTACTAGGGTGTTTTGTTACACCCTGTATTTAGGTAAGTACTTACTTATATTATAGATCCCACAAGGAGAATCTGGGGCAGGTCGCTATTAAAATATGAGTAAGTTTATTTTTGAAATTAAATAGGAACTAGTTCATAAAACTTGCCTTCCATAATTTTTGTAACTTGATTTTAAAACAATCCTTAACCTTAAACTTTTAAAGTAGGAACCTACTTAAATATAAAAGAAACAACCCTGAGTCTTAAATCATAATATCAACCAATTTTTCATTATAAGTAGAGTATACGGAACCCTCTGGAGCCAATCAACTACACGAATAAGAGCTAATAAAACTATGATGCTACATTAGAACTGATTTCCTAACAATAAAATAGAATAAAAGCTATCAAACAGTTTTTCTTGTACTTTCACGACATTGCAGTTTCTTCTTGTTCATTCGCATTGGATTCTTAGAAAACTGGAAGAGTCGACTTCCGACACACTTTAACGTGAGACCCTCTTAAAAGGAAATGCCAATTTTACTTTAATTAGCTAGTTTTGCCTTTGAAAAGCGGAAGATAAATGGAAAACGATCGTTTTAAGACATCGTTAGAGACACTTTGGTTAGGTTTTTTAAAGGGCTCTATTTATCTGACTGGTTTCTTCTAACTTCTTATTTTAAACTCAATTACGATAAACTTTGCTCGCTACATTAGTATACTAATATAAAGTTTAATAGAGATTGTATGATTGTGCATATTTTATTGCTAAAATGAGACTGACTGAGAGAACACATTAACAAAACTGCAGAAAAACTAATTTCAAATACTGTTGTATTTGTCAATGAACGACGTTTTCATTGAAAGACAAATTCCCAAATTCAGCCTTTATATTTTACTGTAATGTAAACATAATGTAAAGGCATAAAGTTATATCAATTATCATGCAATAGGTAAATCAGTCTAAACACACAAGCATTCTTCAAGTAGTAAAGAAAACATTGTCATTCGCCCTTTTGCCACCGTATACTGGTATTATCTTCGAATTAAAAAACGAGTTCAATAGAAAGCAAAAAGCACTGAACATTAGTCTACTAGTCAGAGAAATACACGTTCAAAATGAGAATTGAAGTTCTTTGTTTGCAAATTTTTTGATAAACGTTTGCTTAAAAACTGTATCGCCTCTTTAACTTCAACGTAAACCACAATGTCTCATTACAAATACAATCAGCATTGTTGTGCTAACATTTTGAGATCACACACCATACGTCCGTTCATAATTCTGAATCGTAATTAAAAACTTGTGTCAATTGTTTACCAGTACCTGTTCCTTCAGTATTGTTCTCGGTAACACGCCGTGAAGGTTCAAAATTCAATAACATATCTCAGCCAGTTCAATCGGCAATCATATTAAACTCGAGTCTACGTGCCTGCAAACACTTTCGAAACCATTTAACTGGCGACCTCTAAAACCACGTACGTGTATAATGAGCTTGTTGACATAAAAACTAGCTTAAAATTATAAAGACTAGTGACAAAATTACCTTCGTCGTGCTCTGGATTTGTAGAAAGGTTGCTATGCCAGCTCGAACGCGGTTCTTGACACCGCGTATAGTTCCTTTAGAACTTTTAATCGTCGACGGCGCTTCCTCGTTCTTGAAATCCTTTATACCAGCAAAGAATTCCACTTCATTATCACATTCACTTTTAACACTAACACTTTTCACTGGCTTCTCTTCGTCGAATTGTTTCTCGTTCAGGTGGAAATCGTAAAACTTGTCCGTATCAAAATAATGACTACTGTAACACATTTGCTCTTGTTTCATTTTGTCCTGTTTTTTTCTCTCCTCGTAAGTGCTCTCGCTAATCAGCGGCGTTTTACTGTACAAATTTGCGGGTAATGACTCGGAGTCGTCATTTCTCTTCACTTCACTATTAAACTGCGACACTAGACGGAACGAAGTGAGCTGTGCGCTTTCTTTTGATATATTAGCATTTTCATTAATATTCTGGTTCGCTTCCCCGTGCAGTTCGTCACCATTCGACTCACTTTCGGTTTCGACCGTATTGAGTTTTGCTGAACGGTCTCTTATGTCTTGGAGTAGACCCTGCGGTAGAAAGCTACTGTCGTCATTGTTCGCCGTGGTGTCGAACGATGGCATCTGTGGCGCGGCAGGTGGTTCCAGACTCTGTTTTTTTTCTTTTTTGCTCGTATCTTCGCTGTGACTTTCGTCTGCGTGCACGCTTCCGTTTAATTCGCTGCTATTTAAAGAATCACATGATATATTTGAATCGTTGTCTTCGAAATCCAGCTCGCCATTGGTTCTTGTTGAGCTAATTACAGTAACCGATACTTTTTTCGCTGAATTAGTTTTGGATAATTTCTTTTTTGGCAGTGGTGGCGGTGTCCCGTCTAGGTCGCTGCATGTTCCAGAATCCAAAGTATCACTGGGTGAGCACTGGCCACTGGACATCACCATGTTCATAGAATTTACGAACGAATTGCAATAAATATAAGGTGGTTTATCAGATTTCAGCATTTCATCGTTCTCAAGGATCTTCGGTCTCTCTTCAACATTGAGCCTTACCAAGCTGTTGTTCTTTTTGCTGGCATCGTTAATCTTGAACGTATCGAAGTCGACATCGCTCTTGAGGTGCACGCTGGATATTTTCGGTGCTTTCGGCTTGTCGGTATCGGTATTGATTCTGATAGTGACCACGTGAGGACCGTTGGTAGGTGCGTCCGAGCCAGGCGTGTTCGCTGCTCGCTCTGGCTGGGTCGCCGCTACAAATACCGTTGCCGATGGGGTCTTAGAATTAAGGACGAGAGAGTGCATCGAACTCAGAGAATCGCGGCTTTCGGTACTGAAACCGTTTAGTTTATCGTCTGATGTTATTTGTGTGAATGTTGTTGATCCAATCCTCTGTTTCCCTTTAGGTGGGAGCGGTGGGATGTACTCCACACTGGGCCGGGAGGTCACCTCCTCCATCATTGTGTTGGTCTATTAAAACAGCATAATTAGCTAACGGTGTGTCGGTTGCAATGCGAGTCAGGTCCGCTCAGATGGTTGTATAAGGCATAATGGTTCCGGTGACCGATCGAGAGTGGGTCAATATCCGAACAGCTGAGCGTTTTTCTTCGGCTGGTATTTACATCTGCAAAGAAAATAACAACTGGTTAGGTGGTTATATTTTTAATTAAGGTCATATTCGTTTTTTTTCTATAGTAAAGTTGTGGAATAAAACAGTTAATTTTATGTACCAATGTCGTTCAATTACATTGAAATTCCTTGAGTAACTTAATGATCGATACAAAGTGTACCATTAGTCGATGTGCATAAAAAAAATAAACTGGCCACAATAATTTTATGTTTTTATTATATCTACTATAGAATAATATTATTCTTTTTATTAATTGTAAGTTTTTCAATTCAATATTCTTTCATAATAATAATCAAGCTATTTCAAAAACAGTTTTCAGTCACGTAATTTAGACCATGTCTAAATGTCATCGACCTGAAACTAACCGTATTACTTAAATTATAAATTGCAGTTTTCATTATTACGTAACATCCTAATGTAATCGCCATTTCGGTATCATTTGCAAAGTTTGAAACAATAATCAAACCTATCGCAATGTATTACATAAAATATACCCACATTCAATGTGGGGTAATTTATACAAATGCCGTATCATTATTTACTTTAAAGTCCACCTTTTGTACACACGGCGACAGATCAACCTACCCAAAGTCGAACTCTATGTCCATAAGCATAGAGTTCAAACTATGGATAGGTGGATCTGTCCACCATGTGTACAGTTGCCAGCAAAGATAACTATTTTCTTGAAGGAAACTGTAAATAATCGGCGATTTAAATTAAACTTTATCATTTTTCCAATTGATTTGAATTTGTTTTAACATAAATTACGTGTGAATACAATTCCAAATCTACAAAATCTTTATATTATATTATAAGAGTATACTTAAAGTTCACAATCCTAACAACAGTCGTTTTCGTAGCAGAAAATAAAAACATTGTCGTTTATACGAGTGAAAAGTATCAAGCAATAACATGTTAAACGCCCACATGACGGGCAAAGAGTTTCAAAAGCAGTACCTATTGTAAAGGTAAGCGCATATGACGATGGTTCACATGACGCATCTTGGCGGGCCGCTTCCGTACAATTTATATAATATGAACTATCGCATACTCGTTAGGAGCGGGTATTATTGCTCCATAACTGCGAAATGACCCGCTCCACCCCAAATGCAGCCCGTCGCAGTCTGCCAAATACCAATGTGCGATTTGAAGTACACTGACTGGTTACGGGAAGCTTTGACATAGTGAGCTCGCACAGCAATCCCGCCCGCCCGTGTATCCCGCTTTACGTCAAACTATTTGTCAATGCGTTGCGACCCGCCGCCGCCAGCCTGCTCTAGTGTGCAAAGTACACATTTTCCGCAGCAATGCTGCCCCCTTACCCGCACTTTCGATCTTCACTATATCGCCACTGTTTCGGTCCGCACCTCATTGTAATAGAGTTGAAATTGGAACGAAAACATTCACGCAAAAGTTCGAATCGAATGTGCGGGTAGACCCTCTGCCCGCTACGCCCCGATACAACCCGCCGTAATATAGGTACGCTTACATTAAGTGTCGCATCTTTTTAAAGAGGGTATTTCACGGATGCGATGGTTTCTTGTGATTTGGCAATAGTTACGCTGACAATATTACCAAAGTATTTGACCCGTGTCGCTTTAGTAGCTTTGAAATTATGTAATACCTATAATTTCCGGTAGTTGAAAGGTTGCTGTAATATTTATTGTTGACAAAGTATATTAGATAGTTGCTAAAGTGTTTGATAATAACGATTTGAAAGTAGGCTTTAGAATCGTTATTATCATATATGTATGTCGAAATATACACAGTAAATGGAAATGGTAGGTCAGAAGTGCGATTTTTGAAAATCATACGAGCGAATTGGCAGTAGAAAGATGCATAATCTCCATAGTAATTTTGACATTTTCTACTGCCAAGTCGCTCGTATGATTTTCAAAAATCGCACTTCATTCCTCAGTATCAGTTAGTTCACCACGCGTGCCCAATGCGTATCAGGTAGACGTCACATACAAATCAGAATTTCTTCTTTAGTTTTTAGAAATGGTACGTGATGGTTTTTTATTCTCAAATACCGTTAAAACATTACGCAGGCTAAAAAAAATTGATGGAGAATGACTGTTAATATCAATCAAATATGGGATGACCGAGTTACATTACAAGTTATGCCGCGAGCGGTTGTTATTCGCGCGGTTTGCGTTTTTGCTTGCCACGAGGCTCCGCAATCTCTTCTCAACTGTATTTTTGCTCAAAAAAATCCTTGAGATTGAGATAGGTACTTCCACAAACCAATTGACAGTGACGAAAATGTAGTGCTGACGCGCAAGCAAGAGTTAATTAATTTGTAAATAAAAAAATGGGATGACGCTTCATTTCGGACTTATCACTGTAGAAGACTATAAGGCAACACTCAAACTGTAACAATACTCTTTAAGGTACTTTGAATCCGAAAAAAAAACATTAAAAAACTGAAAATGAACCTTATAGTGCACGCTTAAAAGGTAGTGTCTTAAAAAAACTGAGTATTTTATTTCAGAAAAATAAAACTGTACCTGCATTTCACAAATCTTATTCCAAATTTTTCACTAGTTGCTCGATAATTTACGAATTGCTTAGTTTATTTAATCTAGAGGATCCACTTAACGACTATCATAACATAATACAAAAATCTGTTCATAAATCATGAATCCGAATGCCTTTCCTATCAAGCGAGCGATTCAATTAACTTCTCTATAATTCTGATCAACTGGCTGGCTATTCTTGCAATAAATCAACACTTTATTAACCTGACAGATAGACTGACATCCCAATCACAACTAGGGATGTTCTGGAGATCTATAACGAAACGGGAAATATCCGATAATAATTATTAGGTTTATGTCTATCGGATATTTCCCGTTTTATAACTGACTTCAAAAAAGGAGGATGTTAATTTTTTTTATATGTATATGGGTAGAGAATCTAGCTTAGAAAAACCCATAGGACAGGGATAAAACTATAGTTTTGATTAAGGCATGGTTATAGGATTAGTATTTTGAATGTTGTACATCTTTAGTTTTATCATGCATTTGTTCTAAAATGTACAGGGTGAAATTGATATCATTGGCATCCTTTTAAACTAAGAGTCTATCCATCAAACTGAACAACTTTTACTATGGGAGCAAACCGATCGGAGCAAAAAATAAATCTGCTGTTGCATACATTTGAGTCGAGTAGGCATTGCAGTTTAGTATGGGACAGCTGATTTTGTAGTTGCTTCGATCGGTTTGCTCCCATAGTAAAAGTTGTTCAGTATGATGGGTAGACTCTTAGTTTAAAAGGATGCCAATGATATCAATTTCACCCTGTATAGTAATTCAGAAAAAGTTGTTTGGGCTTCCTTTCTTAGTTATTTACCAACGATTGTATTAGTTTAAATGAATGTAAAAATAAAATGCTCGGTAATACTACAATGAAGTTAAGGGGCATTGACACATAAATGTGGTACTGTTTTGGATAAATGTAGGGAGTGTCCGTACTGTCCTTAGCATTAACTTATAAAGTGTAATTGTGTGACAGGTTACATTGTTAAATATAAATATATTATTGTTATGTCAGAACTACGGTCATCACTTTACATAAGTTCAAAAAGGGAGGTAAATAAAGAAAATCAAGTTCAAATTGCATACCATCAACACGACTGTATACATATCCGAATCCGAAATGGAATATCTATAACATCCCTAATAACTGAGCGATTAAGTATTCAATCATTACAAGCTATTACAGAATCGCACAAATTCATCGGCGAAGCAAAACGGTCGAAAAAACACTTTCCCTCGACTAAGTATTGAGACGAATCGAATTTTCTAATGAATTCTTTCGGAGCATGGAACCGTTTTTTTACGGTGCTTATTACGTATTATGATATCAATTAAAGTAGGATTTTAAAAACTACCAAATATAGTCAACATAAATAATGAATGAGTTTTTTAAAACGTTTGTAACGTAGTAAAGTTGTCCTGAAAGTGAAATACGATCATTAACTTTCCGAATTAATTTGCTAAGTTGCTAGCTTTTTGCAATTTAGTCTAGAATTACAAAAAAACTGACTGTCTATTGAAAACACGGGAACTACAAAAATATACAACACACAGATTCATATACATAAAATGCAAACCAATTTTGGTCCAAATGTCATTAGATTTTAATTAAGTAATTTTCTTGCATTGAAATTGCTATTTATACACAAAACAAGAATAATAATAAGTTAAATGTTAGCAATTTAAGACACTCTTGCAATTAAGATCAGCAAAACAAAAATTACCTAATCAGGCCATAAAAGCAATTTACAAGCAAAACGTCCAAAATTAATTGCAAATAATGTTACACCCATCAATCGATAGCCAATAGCAATTTGCCTGAAGCAATACGTAATAGACCATTTGGTTCCGGTGGTTTGCTATCATACTTTGTAATAAATCATCTATTTTAACAATTTAACTTAGTTTCGAACCTACTAGCTAGTGAAATTTGTTTAATGATTATTTTTGACAATTTGAAGCAAATTACTGTGAGAAAAAGAAGAATCTGTTTTGATTGAGGTAAAGTTCTAAATCGAAGTACCTACGAGTAGACAAATAGTTTTTTAGGTTTAGGTTTTTTTTCCTTTTTTTCTTTTTTTTTTGTGCTTTTAACCCTGAGGTTACGTCAGCCCCATCGTGCCTTAACCCTTAAGACTCTACAGAATGTAACAATTTTACAATGAAATAAAATGAATTTTATTTTATTGACGTGAAGTGCGATTTTTGAACATCATATGAGCGACTCTTCAGTAGAAAATGCCAAAATTACTATGGAGATTATGCATCTTTCTACTGCCGAGTCGCTCGTATAATGTTCAAAAATCGCACTTCTGTAATATAATCGCCGATTGATCGAAAATGATTACAAAAGTGGAATTCAATGTTCTGTCACTATCCGATATCATCCCGATTCCATCTGATGAAAAATCATTAATGCTAAAATATGAAAACAGATTGAATTCCAACGTTTTAAATTAAATTAATTAGTATGAAAAGTTGACAATTTGAGCAGATTTCAAAAAGATACTTCTCTATGATACTTCTCCTCTCCACATACGGAGACACATCAAGCTAAGCAAAACCAAAATAGGCTGGCCGCGCGTAGATGAGAGTATGTATAACGTCGCGCGGCCAGCTTATGTTTGTTTTGTGTAGTGTGATGTGTCCCCGTGTGAACATTTTTCAATAAGTGACCATTGACTTCAAAACACAACAAATGTGCCATTGCAATCCCAGAAACACTTTCTTTGTAATTTAAAATGAAATAAATTTCTCCATCATTAGTGCTACTTTCCTTTGAAGAAGTATTCGCCCTTTGTAACCTTTTTATTCTTCAAACAATGGTGCAATTTTCCAATTACTTAGCTAATAAAAGTGGCTCATAAAGTAGGTATAGTATTATCGTTGTTTTTGGTATAATGTGTTACGTACGAAATGCCGCGGGCTTGTTGGCCCCTACTCTTTGTTTCTCGAATCAAAATAAGAAAAGGTTTGTTCACTATTTAAAAATAGAACCATACTATTCGAGTTTTATATGAATTAGATCAATCTTAACTATTATCAAACTGTTACAGCAGTGTATCTGAACATTGAAGATAAGTATTTACAAAAAACAAAAACCAACTCCACCGTCAACACTTAACTATTTAGAAACTACATAATTTAAAGAAACAGAGTATATTTCTCGTCATATTTTTTTACAGTTTTTCTTTCACATCAGTTTTAGTTGGAATTATAAAAAAGGAAAGGATGAGATAAAGAACTCACTGAATGACAATTTAATTTTGAATTGAGCGTACCGAATTAAACAAAATGATCTTATATCGATATGTAATTGTATTTCCATCTATCTCGAATCGTTTTCGCTTTCAAACCAATCGAGAAAAAATAGTATCATTAACTTGGCTAATGCTATCAAATTATTGTCAATCAGCGTTTGTGAGTTTATGTAACGAATAACAATCCATTGGTTATACTTTTGTTGACAATTTGCACTTTCACTAGTGACAGGTACTCCTTAATGTTTGTTTCACTTATGCGGTACCACGTAAGTATTAGGGTATTTTCATTTTTGTTTTAATTAATACTATCCTACTAATATTATAAACGCAAAAGTTTGTAAGTATGGATGGATGTTTGTTCCGCTTTCACGCAAAAACTGCTGAACACATTTTGATGAAATTTGGCATACAGATAGACCATGGCCTGGATTAACAGGGTACTTTTTATCCGGGTAACGCAGACGAAGTCGCGGGCAACAGCTAGTTAGCCATATTTAGAGACAGTATGTAAAGGATCTTGAAAAAACATAAGAAACATTAGAAAATGCCAAGTCAATCAATCCGAAACAGAGTAGGATTAGGGTACTCTTTCTTATCCTACTAATATTATAAACGCGAAAGTTTGTAAGTATGGATGGATGGATGTTTGTTCCGCTTTGACGCAAAAACTGCTGAACGGATTTTGATGAAATTTGGCTTACTGATTGGCCTAGATTAACACATAGGGTACTTTTTATCCGGGTAACGCAGACGAAGTCGTGGGGCAACAGCTAGTACTGTATAGTTGTGACATTTATCAATCTAGAGGAAGCAGGGCCATCAAAACTGGAGATTCGTAGTCACTGCACACCGCTTTGGAAAAAGGCGTAAAGTTTTTCGATCCAAAAAAAAACAAATGATTTCCATCTATATTTCGGGAACAAAATGTTAAACAAATAAATTATTATTCTGACGTCACATACAAGTGAAACTTTTGTAAGAAAACAATTTATGTCAAGTTGACACAAGTGTAAAAACACGCAGTTTGGCGTCAAAATATTCCCATTTACATGTTAATTAAGGAAATTAAATGTAAAACGTGGTGTTTTCAATGAGTGATTGTCACGACACGACACGACAGTTGGAACAACTTCATTTATGGCTATGAGTTTTTATAGCTCTTTGCTTTCTTGGATTTATTTTCTTTCAGTGAAAATTTCTCATGGACAGAATAATCATAAGAGGAGAATGGTTTGGAACGTGTTTTAAGAGGAATATAATTAAATACCCATATTATAACACTTTTCATTACCTCAATCATACATTTTTAAGATCTACTCTTTTGTCCGTAGAGTGTTGACTAATTTCACCAATCCTGTCTCGTTTCTGCAAGTTTCTGGTACAGCATTTTATTTTTTAAGCTTTTACCCGCGACTTCGTCCGCATAAATTATATACCAGATTTTAAGTCAGATGATAAGCTATCAAAGTTTCATCAAAATCGGTTCAGTAGTTTTTGCGTGATACTCGAACAAACATACACCCAAACAAACAAATAAACAAACAAACAAACAAACAAACGAACAAACAAACAAACAAACAGACAGACAAAAAATCCAAAAATTTGTGATTTGGAATCAGGGACATCTAAAAATCATATCGTAATCTTTTTTTTGTAAATATCTTCAATGTACAGACACACTTCTGTTACAGTTTTATAATAGTGTAGATTCGCCAGTGTTAAAAAACTCTGTCAAGGTCTTCTTTTCTCATTTATTTCCTCCCCTAATGTAGATTTAAATATTTTGAAGAAACGTGTTACCGATTTTTGACTGTGTAAGTAACAAAGTAAAAATTCGGTAACACGCTTCTTCAAAATATTAAAATTATAGTAGGTTTAGTTCTTTTGTTTATATATTTGTATATTTTGCAGAAGCGTGTTACCGATTTTTGGCTATGTTAAACATAGAGTAACATAGTAAAAAATCGGTAACACGCTTCTGCAAAATATATAAATATAAACGGAAGACCACAGTTAATCTATAATTAATCCAGTTTATAACTACAAAAAATTATCTTATGGCACCCAGATCTTTACGTAATAATTAATGTAAGTTACTTAAATGTTTACTAAAGGCCGGATATTAGCAAGACTGTAAATTGTCCAGCTTATAGTAATTACATACATACATATATATATACTCACGCCAGGCTATTAAAATAACATACTTGATCTAATTATCAGTCTTGCGCGAAATTCGTTTGACGGTTTTTTGCCGTAAACGAGGAATTAATTGCAATCTTAAGTTGTTTTTATTAAATTAAATAAAACGCGAGCCAATTATTTAAAAAAACTAGCTCATAATTATTAGGCTGGTTTGTCCCTGGTTCAATTAATGAACTTTATCCAATCAAATAATAAATAGATACTTTTAAAAACGTAATAGCGACGTACTTAGAAAGCATAGAGCAAGGCTTTTCATGTGTTTGTCCCTTTCCATCTCATTTAAAAGGGTAGCCTGTTAGGAAGGGACACAGCTCTGAAAAAATAAAATTTGAAACCTATTGTTAGAATGAACATGCTGTCTCTCATGGTCAAGTTTATCTTGAACACTAAGTAACTCTTAAAGTTACTAAAATGTGGCGCAGCCAATATAGTTTATAATCTGTACTAAATATTTGGACGACAGGAGTACTACAGGGTGAAATTGATATAATTAGCATCCTTTTAAACTAAGAGTCTACCCATCAAACTGAACAACTTTCAACATGGGAGCAAACCGATCGGAGCTACTACAAAATCAGCTGTCCCATACTAAAGTGCAATGCCTACTCGACTCAAATGTATGCAATTGCAACAGCTGTTTTTTTTTGCTCCGATCGGTTTGCTCCCACAGTAAAAGTTGTTCAATTTGATGGGTAGACTCTTAGTTTAAAAGGATGCCAATGATATCAATTTCACCCTGTATAATTTTAGTGTCTTATTCACAATCATCAGTCTAAAACCATTCCAGCAAGATGCATACCACTCTCACGTAGGGTTGCCAGGTCTTAAAACCGAATAGCCGGACATACCAGCCAGTTTAGCCGGACATTTGGGTAAAAAAGCCGGACACCCTTAAACATTGTGGATTTTTTGTCTTGATATTAATAGGGTGACAAAAATTTAATATGCAAACTCAGGCTTTTCATCATTTACCGTAATTTTTTTTAAATTCTAATGAAATTACAATAAAAATTGGATTAAGGCAACGTGAAGGCAGGGCTAAGCTCCGATAAAGGGGGTGAGGTGCGGGGTCTGAGGGGAGATCGCGAGCAATTCGTTCGAATTTTGAATTTAAATATTAGAGTGTTCAATAATTCTTCAAGATGCCACAGTATACCAACATGTCATATAATTGATACCAGTTGAACAACACCAATAACAAAGTTAAAGTTATTTATAGGTATTATTGTAGGCTATTGGCATAAGTAATTCTTTGATGAAGATCTGATGAATGGCTTTGGAAACAGGTAAATGGAACTCCTCAACAGTTGAAAACAAATCATTGGCAATTGAATAAGTTGTTTGAAATCATCAATTATATGCTATAAGTGAGCCTTGCTAAAACTATACGCTTCAAAAGATGGTTAATAGTTGGGGTTAGGTGACAATTCGCCAGCAAAAAATAAAAAACAAAAAAATATATATATATTAAATAATAAAGTCCCAACGAACTCCTAGGAAGATTCGCTACGAGCTCCTTGCCACCTTGCTAGCGACCGGAATCGAACTCGCGCCAACCGCACCAAACCGCCGCTCTGCTCTGGAGGCGAGTACCGAGACCACTCGACCAACTGGTGCTGCGCTGGACTCGGCAAAAAAAGGCATGCCTTGCCACAACTACGCTTTACAGACGCTTAGGATGAGTCATACTGACTCTAAAGTGGACACTTTTCTTCAATCTGACATCGGATTCGTGTTCAGGGTCCACGCGGACCCTCAGATATTTATTTTGGAAGCAATCGGTTGAGAAACACAAATTGAAAATACCAGTGAGCAGTTTTTGTAACAGTTATTCAGCTCCATCATTAAATAGGTACTTGTTACAAAACTGTAAAGAAAAGCACTCATCGAGATGATTTTAACGAGCTGAAATTCGATGAGTATACTATTAGCCATCCAAGAGTTCCACTAGCCACCTTCCAGCTCCATCACCAGATCAGCTGGATAATACCATATTATTGTATTGTCATCAGAATCACATGCACCTGCAGAGTCTTTAATGGATATAACGCACCCCCGAACGAATAAAGGTGTAAAGTGCCATAACACCCTTTTCACTTTTATTCCATGTTTGGAATCTACAGCCTTCAATAATACACGTCCTAAATTTTTACTACGCAGCTATGGTGCATATTCATAAAATTATACGGGAAGACATCTTTTTTTTTTATTAACTAAGGGTTTGCTCTTGACCTCAATCCAGTCCTCAGGACGAAGATAGGGTCGTAGATGTAGCGAGCTTACCCAGAAGATGCCTATTCACTCGTACTTTAAAGGAATTCGGGTTGTAAGTACTCGGAAATACTGACGCAGGTAAGGCATTCCACTCCTTGGCTGTGCGCATTATAAAAGATTCAGAAAGGCGCTTCGTGCGGATATGTGGGATGTCAACCAAGAAGGGGTGATATCCCGCGATGCGTCTGGAAGTCCGATAGTAGAAAGGGGAAGGTGGGATGAGCTCATGCAGCTCAAGGGCACACTCACCGAAGTACAATCTGTAGAAGACCGACAAGCAGGCCACTCTGCGGCGTTGGGCTAGGCTATAAAGCTTGGCCTCCACCAGCTTACTATCGCCAATGAGCCTCCTGGCTCTGCGTTCAACCGAGTCGAGTGCGGCAAGTTGATACTTGGCTGAGCCATCCCACAGGTGGCAGCAGTACTCCATACATGATCGGACCTGAGCTTTATACAATACTAAGAGCTGTCCAGGAGTGAAGTACCGCTTCACCTTGTTTAAGATGCCCAGCTTTTTGGCCGCAGTTTGAGCCTTAGACTCGATGTCAGCGCCGAAGTTGAGTTTCGTGGTCAAGCTTATACCCAGAAGCCCAAGACTGTCGGAAACAGGGACAGATGTACCCCGGAAAGTAGGAGTCAGATTAAACGGACTCCTTTTTGCGGTGAACAGACAAGCCTGTGTTTTGGTAGCGTTGAAGTTGACTAAATTATTGTCACCCCACTGGGAGACAAGACTTTAATTAATTACTTAATTAATTAATTACTTACTAAATTATTTATCATTCAATTACATTCATTCATGCATCCATTCATTCAACATTCTGGCAATATTCCTATTTATTTTACATGTATACTATACATAATTTATATATTAGTAAAAAATATATATTGACATATTTATTTATATTTTATTATTTATAATATCTACAACTATATATTTCTTAATCTTTTCTATTAGTATGTATATTGTTTTATGTATGTAATATTAGTATGTTACCTATTTTATGTACCTTTAATTCCTGCAAGGCTTACTTTTCTTTCTTTCCAGTAAGTTTCATTAACCTATTGTTTGTTTTTTTTTCTCTCCATGTTGTAATTCCAGTTTACAAAATTGTACTTTCATTCTGTTTAAAAAGTTATAATGTAATTAAGATTTACCACGTCCATTCTGTATAAAGATAAACTGTGGATAGCTTTTATTGGCCTCTATTTATTATAAGTTACTAATGTAAAATTACATATTTAAGGCTGTTGTTATCCCTAATATTATAAAATAAAAAATAAATAAAAAGTCAAGTTTGTCCGCTCAACCATGGCCTCCCTCTGCGAGCGTATTTTATCCCCGCTGGCCCCTGCGCCAGATACATATCTCTCCATGACAGTACTGTCATCTGCATACCCAACAATACCTGACACAAGGAGGTCATTGATGTGCAGCAGGAAAAGTGTCGCGGAGAGAACAGACCCTTGAGGAACTCCAGCATCAATTGCCATAAGGTCAGAAGAGCAGCTGTCAATGACAACTCTAATCGACCGTTCTCTCAAGAAATCAGATATCCAGCTGCAAAGATCAGCGGGGATGCCATAAGCGGGAAGCTTGTTCAGCAAAATAGCGTGCCATATCCTGTCAAAGGCCTTCGAGATGTCAAGTGATACAGCCAGTGCTTCACCGTGCTTCTCGATGACCTCGCCCCAGCAGTGCGTGACATACACAAGAAGATCCCCAGTCGATCGCCCCCGGCGGAAGCCATATTGGCGATCACTGAGTAGATCATTGTCTTCTAGGTATGACAGCAACTTACTGTTAAGTACTCTTTCCATGACTTTACAGAGAATGGAAGTAATGGCGATAGGGCGGTAGTTACAGATATGAGTTTACTATGTAATTTATTTGGCCGCAAAACACGACAGATATGGATTTTCATACAACATTGCCGGCCGCTGCACTGAAGAAGGTTGTCAAAATAATGCTCCCATTTCCAAGCATGTTTGAGAAAAATTAATATTTACGTGAGCGCCTTCTAGGGTCAAAAAACGCAGTCACCTTTTCAGTCTAATCACCGGCTATTGAAGCATCAAAACTAATGCAGGGCGCTTTGAAAGGCGGGAGTAGCACTCGCACGAGCGATCAGTGCCGGTTGCGTTCGCTAAAATTAATTTGCGCGGTCATCAGAATTTTTCAAATGTTACTCGCACGATCGATACGTCTCGGGGATAGTGCGCGGCTGCCGCGCGAGATAATGCTCGATGGTTTGCCACGCGAAGTCGGTACGCACCTGTAAATCAACAATCTTGATTGTTTTGCCATTTGTGGCACCGCCCAAAATTGTTCGCTTTTTTTAACCGACGAAAACAAAACATAAAACGGTGGAGGTTTTCAAGTCGACGCGTATACAGGGTGTAACAAAACACCCTAGTTATACTTAACTGGGTGCTTCAGACCATCAAACTGAACAACTTTCACTATGGGTGCAACATCGAGAAAAAATTAAAAAAATCTGTTATCCCATACAAAAGTACCGACTCGACTAAAATGTATGGGACAGCAGATTTTTTTTTTTTCTTGATGTTGGCTGCATAGTGAAAGTTGTTCAGTTTGATGGTCTGAAGCACCCCCTTAAGTATTACTAGGGTGTTTTGTTACACCCTGTATATATATATATATTTTTTTTATGTATGTACGCATAACTTTTTACGGAGTAATCTGATTTTGATATTTTTTTTTGTTTAGTAGGTCATACTTCAGAGGTGGTTCCATTTTAATTTGGTGAAGATCTGGTAAAGGGTTTCGGAGATAGACAATAGAACTCCTCAAAGATCTATAGCCTATCATCGACGATTGAAATAAATGATTCGTGTTCAAATTTTCTTTTAGGTCATACTTCAAAAGTGGTCCCATTTTAATTTGATGAAGATTTGGTAAAGGGCTTCGGAGATAGACAATAGACTCCTCAAAGATCTATAGCATATCATCGACGATTGAAATAAAAGATTCGTGTTCATGTTCCCTTTACATGTCCAACGGATATGTTAACCCAATATAACACCAACGCTGAAAATTAAAAAAAATTTTTTTTTTAACAAAGTATGAATACCGACTTCAAAACTCAAAAAGTAAAAAATAATAAATATTACAGCCGATGAATTTTACGTTAGCATCTATTAAGAATATCATTTTGTTTTATTGTAGTCGGTGTCAAGCCTAGCCAAAAAATTTTTGCAAGCTCAGTCTCGAATCGTACAGGCTTGACAGCGACTTCGATAAAACAAAATGATATTCTTATAGTTGCTAACGTAAAATTCATCGGCTGTAATATTTATTATTTTTAGGTACTTTTTGAAATTTGAAGTCGGTTTTAATTTTTTGTTAAAAAATTTTTATTCAGTACAAAATCTGTTGGTATATTTTAAATAAAATAGTCTAAATTGTAAATATTAAAGCAATTTTTATTACAGTATTTTTTTTTTAATTGTAGTGTACTTTCTTTGTACAGTGGGAAATAAAAGTATAAAATGAGAAAATACCTAAGCTAAACTCGCAAGACGATCCCTTTTCAGAAAATGTAAGTATCCGCTCTTGGATTCAAGGAACCCTACTGTTTTCCACGAAACCCTAAGATACACTTTGGGAACCGCTTACCTCTTAGGATGCCTCGCTATGCGCTACAAAAACAACTTTACCTACATCAGTTTAGCAATTCGTAGCACCACGAGTCATTTTGGTGTTGTCCTACTGAAAGCTATATTCGTGAACTGTGGCACTATGATGGAACTGTCATTTTGCCTACATAATTTACAATTCAAAAAAAAATTTACAAATTAGTAATATCTACAATAATCACAGCTATTATTTACAATTTGAGCAATATTAGAAATATTTATATAGATATTAATACAGAAAAAAGCCGGAAATGTTGTAAAATAAGACGTGAAATTTGAAGAAAAGTTTGACATAGGTCTTACCTCTACAAGCGCTGCCGCGCTTCTAAAATGGCGTATCGCATCGGCAAAATGGCGAGACGCTCGAAATTTCGTAGATATTTTGGAATTGTGTTGAAGTATATAAAGTAAAGTAAACGAAATATACCTAGCTGCCAAGCTTATGTTATGGCCAAGATAATAGTATATTTTATTTGCGTAAATACAGTTTCTTCTAGATATAAAATGATATTAAAAGTAAGAAAGAGGGGTAACTTCTGGATGTTTTTCTATCTAGCCAAATTGTTCCAATCGTGTACTGAATAACCTTCCTGCCTAGGAAATATCCCCAACTATAATATATATTTCATTCAAATCAAAATTATTTCATTTTGAATGGAAAAAACGTAATCGAAAAAGCTATTTTTTACGAGTTTATAAACTCATTACGCCTTAATTTGTCTTCTTTAAACATTAATTCCCTACTTAATTACATTGCAATTTGAAATGGAGGACAAAATGAAACGAAACTTTCTTCACTAAATAAACTTTAAATTTAAAGTAGGTAGGTAACTGCTTAAAAAGCGCAGTTTCCTTCAAAATAGACTATACTGATCAAATGTAAAAAGCCTAACAAAAGCCGGACAGGCCGGACACCGTCTAATTTGGCCGGACACACATCCAAAAAGCCTGACCCTGTCCGGCTTTATCCGGATGCCTGGCAACGCTACTCTGACGAATAATGCTACTTGGTCAGAGTATTTTAAAGTCAAGGCATTAGACAAACGAATATTTGCTAAGTACATTAAAAACATAATTAAATATGTAAAGTTAAATTGAAATGTTGACTGCCAATCATGTACCAACCTAACCAAATGTCAAGTATAATTAAATTTCATTGAAGGGTATGTTAAAACAATTTTTCTCCACGCCCCAATAGACAAAGATTGCAACCTTGAAATTCCATCAAATATAAGTATAATGTGTTGTATATTAAGTATACATTACGTGACTGATATGCTGATTTATAGTTTCGTAAGATAACTTGCAAGTAAAGTATACACTTCAACGTTTCAAGCATTTGAATACTATTTTATTGCACTTATTTGAATTTTAAAGTCGTTAATTTTATTTTGTCTTTGTTTTAAGGGAAATCCTGTTGTGTCTGTCTAAGTATTTGTTTCAGATATCAATCAAGCTAATAATTACAGGTGATGTGACCTTCTAAACTTATGTAAGTGGATTTGAGAAACAACTATTTTACTCGACAAACAGTCGAAACCGTCATGAAGTTGTCTTTTCCTTTTTGGCATATTTTGATACATAATAGTTTGAATTTTTTAGTTTTACCAGTATTCTGTGGTTTTGCTAACTACATAATTATAATAAAGCATACAACTTAGATAAGATACCTACAACGTGAATTATTATTGGAATGTCACAACATTTTATGAATGAAAGTCCCCTGCAGCCGCGTTTTTCTGTCGACATGTCTGTTTAAATAAGCTAATCACAAGAAACTACTGAATGGTTTTTTATACGGTTTCATGGGAAAGGTGTGTATACATATCCATGCGAAGCCGGGTTGCTCGTTAGTAATAATTATAATACAAAACATCGTTTGATTTGATTTTGGGTACGCAAAGGTAAAGCTTCGAAATTTTTAGAATACAAAGGCCTAAAACAAACTTCAAATATTCCAAAAAATGTATTTTAAATATCGGAATGCATGATATAAGGTCTACATGATTACTATTATGAGCATCTAATAGCAGAGGCCTTTCAAATTACGCCCGATCCCGACATTAAGCGGGTCTCAAAAGTCACGCAGTCAAGGCCGCTTGGAGGATGCGCCGGAGTTGATTGTTTGTACGCGGAATTGAAGTGCGTTGTTTGTGTTTAATTTCCTTTTAAGAATTTCACTACTTCTGTGTAAAAAGATCAGAATTTACATCGATTGATGTGGCTGTGTCCAATTATGTAAATTGAATCCAACTTTGAACTGCATTTGGTGTTATGTTGTCAATCCATCAAAAACAACTGGTATAAAAGTGTTAACAATTTAAAAAAATCTGAAAATGGTAAAATCGATTGTGGACAACATATTTAAATAAGCTATATCAACATTTTATTTTGGACGCATCGATTTTCATATTTTCTCTTTGCAGTAAGTAAAAAAGTATGTAATAATTTCATTATTAAAAAGCTTAAACTTTTTCAGTTAACAATTCTAAGAACTGTTTTCAGATGTTTCGTTTAATTTTAACCACTAGTGGAAGAGCGCTAGCCAAAAAAAGTGCATTATTTCAGAACCAGTCAAAACGTTAGATAAAAATAATATTTTATTTCTATGGTTAAAACTACTCCTATACCGATGTTTTTTTAAAAACGTCTGTAATTATAAAATACTACAACATTTATTGTTTAAAATTGACGCTCTACTAAACTGTAACGGTTGTAATGTTTTTAATTATACCGAGATTAAAAATAAGAGTTATCCAAATCGGAGCAGTTTTGACTAGATCCGAAAAATAATACCTTCAGGTATCCACTACTCATTGTGTTAATAACTTCAAACCTCGCACCACAATCTAGCGAATTGTTCATAAATAACTTAAACCCAACCATCTCTGTCTAACAGAATTTACCTGTGATTTTAACTTTTGTTAACATAACAGAAACTGCCTTGTCTTACTTAGAAGTAACTTAACAAAGACTGTTATTAGTTTGAGAATCTTTAGAACATGTTTTAAGTTGTTCGTACAAACAAGATAACAGTTAGAATAACCTTTTGCGGTGATAAAGTTATTGTAAACGAGGTATGAATGCATAAATAACATTTCGGGGAGATCGAAAACTTTGCTGGAATTAACCATCTATTTGTATAAAGGATTTACTGAGTTTAACGACGTTTAAAGTAGGTACTTAGGTACTTCTCTAATCTTAATTATTATAAAACTGTAAAAGAAGTATGTTTGTACAATGTTTTACAAGAAAAACATTAGGTGTCCTTGACTGGAGTTAGGTCAATCACCAAATTTTTGGATTTTTTGTCTGTCTGTTTGTTTGTTCGAGCATCACGCAAAAACTACTGAACCGATTTTTATTTATCTAGCTACGATTACGGGAAGTCGCGGATAAATTCTAGTGATAGTAATTCAATTTACTGACTGGCTAACATTAAGAGAAAAAAGTTAGTATTCTTATGTTTTTTATATATTTAAACAATTTAAAGCAAAGGAGAGCGTCGGTGGCGGTTGTAAGAGGTATGGAAACTAAATCTTGAGGTACGGGTTCGAATTTACACAGACAGACGTCATACCATGTACCAATACCAATGAGTTTTTCTAACTTATTAGCCCAGTCATTTTACGGAGGTTTGTTAGGAGAGGGGGGGAAGTAATTATTAATTGGACTTTTAAACTTGCAAGCATGGCGGACTAGCATCCATACACCCTCCCTGAGGGTAGGCCCATGCGCTGTATAGGCTGACGATGATCAGGGTTTTAATACGTTTTACTACCCTTCCCAGGTTGTCGGTCCAGCGGGCCGGGAGGCGCTACATAGTCACGAAGCAAAGTTAAAGATACCTATATTATAAGAAACTAAGTATAGGTATATCACAAGAAACGTTAGTAACAAGTAATTATTCTACAACCGGCACAGTAAATCGTCCATGTTTACCTTCAAACGACTCGATTAGACTTTCCTGGCGCGATCTAAATTTCCATTAGAGTACGTTCGAGTTACAACGGATGGACAGACGGACTGACAGCACCAAGTTTCCATATACAGCTAC
Source organism: Agonopterix subpropinquella (assembly GCA_922987775.1). Lineage (NCBI taxonomy): Eukaryota > Metazoa > Arthropoda > Insecta > Lepidoptera > Depressariidae > Agonopterix > Agonopterix subpropinquella. The sequence goes on along the minus strand of OV277709.1, from coordinate 14,231,383 downwards.
TAGTGGCTGCGAAGCTCCGTATCCGTAAATAAAGTTTGATATCCGAAAACGTAGATGCCTTTGAGAGTTGGTTAATGTTCGAGTATTGGAGAAAGAGAGCAGAGGCAGCGAGTTACGACATTGAAAACATAGAAAGTACATGATTATTTGGTTTAAATTCATGTGTATAATACGGCAAATTTGTATAACATACCTTGCTTTAAATCGTGTACTTGCTAAATATCAATAATCGAAGTTGGGTACGAATGTTTAGACGTTAAACATCAATTTGTTAGTACATAATTTCCATAGTTTACATTTGCGATTGTAGCACTAAAAAAGAAATCACGATTTGAAGGGATCTATGAAGACGATGAAATATCTGTAGTATCCGAACTGCAAACTGATCGTCTTTTCGAAAATTATGTTGATTATGATAGTCTACCCTGCATTACGAAACGTGAAGTTACCTACTTGAACATTATTAGAAAGCAGCGACACAAAGAAAATAATATTTTATCCGAATTCAAAATCTTTAACATCTCTAATAGCTACCATTTGCCAGTTTCCATTGGCACGTTACTTATTTGTCGGATTCGAAGGGAATTTGTGTTAATGTAAAACAGTTTTTATCGTAAATGCGTAATGTTTATTATTTGTTACTCACTTGGTGTCCGAGGTCGAACTGCCTTTTTTAACATTTATTTTTAAATTAGTTTATAATTAAACAATATTTAGATATCGCAGTCACACCGGCTTCGTTGAAGTATGATCAATCAAATTATTCATTCAACTACCACTGTGACGAAAGGCGTTATTGTAGAGTAAATGCGCCTGGAAACCCTTTTACATCCCATAAAAAATAAAGCATAAAACAAAATATATAACTTTGAATTTCATGAAGTAACGTAGTAACCCGGGTATTTTGGACATTATATTTTGATCTTGATGACATAGATATTTTATGACAGAGGATAGTCAGAAAGATGGAACGGAAAACTGTTACGATCAGAGAAGAAGTCGGATTTAGTGACTAACCGGTAGCAACATGGTGTAGGCATCAGAGATGTTTGCAGCAATAGTGTAATCAAGTTGCTTCTTGTGACACCAGGTTCGAGCTATCCTGAGCAATACACTACACAGTACCTATATATTCTTATTGAGGAGTTCAGAAGGCAAGTCGACAGCACGACCAGCACATTGGTGGAATCAAATTAGCCTTGAAAATAACGCAATAAAAAGAAGACCTATGTACAACGCAATGGGTTGATGTGGGCTGATTTTATTAATTACGAGCTTTTACCCGCGACTTCGTCCGCATAAATTATATACCAGATTTTAAGGCAGATGATAAGCTATCAAACAAAAAGTTTCATCAAAACCGGTTCAGTAGTTTTTGCGTGATACTCGAACAAACAAACACCCAAACAAACAAACAAACAAATAAACAAACAAACAGATAGACAAAAAATCCAAAAATTGGTGATTTGGAATCAGGGACAGGTCAAAACCATGTCGTAACTTTTTTTAAAAATATCTTCAATGTACAGACACACTTCTGTTACAGTTTTATAATAGTTTAGATTATTATTTTAAAGAACAGGTCAATGGAAACAGTACCAACTAGTTCCATAAAGAAGAAGCTAATGGAAACGTGGATCTGTCACATTAATACATATTTATTGAACGTGTTTTTCCATCGACCTTAGATTCTGTCATTTTTTACTTACGTCCGTCCGTCCGTCCGCTAGCGCTCATTTATTACATCGTATATAAAATGTTACGTAATTTATTTTAAAAGTTACACGTAATATTTAAATTTCAAAATTTACGATATTTACTGTTTTTATGTAACAAGAAAGTTTGAGATTTTAATAATTAGGATCTTGTCATCGATTATCCAATCTTAATAGTATACACAACATTTTATGTTTTTCTTTGATTAAACCGAATTATTAAATAAATATGAAAAATGCAAAAAAAATCAGCTACAATAATTGATTTTGTATTTATTTGAATCAACATAAGGTTCTATTTACTATGTACAACAATTATATAGGTGGACCAGAATCTGATGGCAGATTAGGGCCCTTTACACACTGCGACTTTTTGCAGCGCAGAAGTGCTGTAAAAAGCATCGATTGAGTCGCGATGCAGCACCGATGCAAACGCGATAAAGCATAGAGGTAAACTCGATACAGCCAGTATGCAAAACTTTTGTAATATTTACCTCGTAATATTCCTACCTAACTTTGAGACAATTACAAGCATTTGGACAATTCAATTAATCACGGATTACTAATAATTAGTAATCCAAGATTAATTGAACTGACCAAATCCTATGGGTAATTATTACCCATATAAAGGCCGTTTATTCAAATAAAAAGGCCAATTGGATAAATCGATTGCCAATTAACCACTGACTTGATACAATACTGTCAATCGAGTCACGATTCTTTGCTTTGATTACAGTGTAAATATATTCCACTTCAAAAAGTCCTGCAAATCAGGCCATTTTGATACTTATATCGTAAAAACAAGATCTCCGGTGGAGGAACGTTAACAGCAATGAATTTGTGGGCTGGTACCTAAATTGTGATTGTACACGTAATTGTTCACACACGTTTTTGATTACAGTGATAATGATAATGACTGTAATCGCAATTGGGCTGGTGTCAAGGGCTTCTACGAGTAAAGCGTTGATGTAACTGCAAGGGCTTTCTTCATACCTACTAGGTATAGGCACGGAATATATAAGAGTACAACAGAAGATTCACTATCTAAGAAAGCTCGCTCCAAGCACGACTGACACGCACACATTGACGCTCGTGTAAGGGATGTCAGTAGTGCGTTACGATTCCGAACGAAAGAATGTTACGATTTAGAAGAAAGAGTCGTAAAAAAGAACACTACCTATGCTACACTTAACTAAACACATTTTGGTTTATCTAAGTCATTAGGATAATTCCAAACAATAAAAAATACATCAAATTCGGGCCAAACAACCGATTACGATGCAGTATTTTTTAGCAATCTTTCGATTATGAATATTATAATATTACTTTATACATCCGACGATTATAGGATACTAATTTAATTTTCGAAACGAAAAAACAAGTATCAAGGTCGTTCGGTGCGATACAATGAGCGCGTGATACTCGACTGAAATAGGCCTCGACGTCGGGGCCCGGCCGCGTAGGTACATTTTTATACCTAAAGTGCGGGCCTGGTATAGGTAGGGTTGCCAGGTCTTGAAACCGAATAGCCGGACAGACCAGCCAGTTTGGCCGGACATTTGGGTACAAAGACCGGACACCCTTAATTATTAAGGATTTTCACCTTAGTATTGAATATTGATACGACAACAAAATATTTATGCGAAACCAGGCTTTTTTGACCATTTACCATAAAATCTTCTTAAATTCTAATGAAACAATGCAATTGAAAACAAAATTAAACAAAACAATACTTCTTCACTAATTAATAAACATTGAAGTAATTGAAACAAAAATAATCAATATTTTTGTTGGCGAGATACCTGCTTTAAAATCTCAATTTCGCACTGCACCGTCTAATTTGCCCGGACACACATCCAAAAAGCCTATGTCCGGCTTTATCCGGACGACGCCTGGCAACGCAAATACTTCATTTAGTGCACAAAATATTAGTTGGGAACTAGACAGGTTGTTAATGAAATCAATAACTCGTAATCTCTCATCGTTTCTATCTCTTATAAATATTACTGACTCAGTAGAATTGTGATTTAAAAGCCATTGTATTGCAAACGATACAAAAGATTGAGGTTTTATATTCTGCAAGCATGCTATTGACTTCCGCTGTCGTAGGTTATTCATATTTCTACTTTGTTGCTTCCTGGCTTTCGATTTTGTTTTCGTGTGATTAATCCAGCAATATATTTATGATCAAAACAATATTTTCCATTTGTTCTTTTGACACATAATTATTCAACATAATATATAATTATAATTAAGCTATATTTCGATCCTCTTTGAATTACATGTAGGTGCGTGTTTTAATTATCTTTTCGAATGAACAAATCTTCTCGTACCATGAAGGACATCCATCATCCATCCTCCATGTCTCATACAAACTCGGAAATTAACACAGCCGATTTTTATGAAAGGTTAATATAGATTTTTTACTAATATCAAAAAATGTCATATGGAATGATTAAGTCGTCGATTTTGGTGAACCAGTATATATCTTGTATACTTTGTACCTAAGTTTAGTATAATTTCAACTTACTTATTTTTCTGACCATCCCGAAAGGGATTACGGTTTGTGAGTTTATGTATGTATCTATTATATATATGTATCTTAATATGTGGGTAATGTAGGTTGTGTCAAACTTCACACACAGTTGTCCAGCTACCAGACTTTACAATCATAAAGTCAAAGTCAAGAGAAAATATCATGAAGCGTACTAACTCTAAACATAAATACGTACTGGTCGAAAGTATCTTGTCCATTGACGGGACATTAACAGGCTGCGCACGCGTTGCTTTCATCGCCATTGACCGACTTGTGTGTGTGTGTGTGTGTCTGTGGGGTAGGGCTTTAGTTCCAGCGGAGATTCAAAGTGTAATAAAAGTACAGTACCAGGTTTATAAGTCCAACTGATGTACGTCATCATCATCTCAGCCGAAAGCCGTACACTGCCGTAGGCCTAGGTATTCGTCACAAAAAATGGTTCTACGCTGTTCTCATCCAACTGGTTCTCGCCACCATCACCAGCACTGGTAGCATGCACGAGATACGGCTATATCATGCCTTTTATCTCGTTTGTTCGCGTGCAAATAGAAAGAGAGCGAAGGTGTGATAGCGCTATATCACGCTGCCATGCTAGCCATGTAGATTGTCGGACCAAAGCTATAAGTCTAAATGATAACTTTTCCAGTGGAAACTAAACTTTACCTACTTCTACAGGGTGAAATTGATATCACTGGCATCCTTTTAAATTAAGAGTCTACCCATCAAACTGAACAACTTTTACTATGGGAGCAAACCGATCGGAGCAAAAAAAAAATCTGCTGTTGCATACATTTGAGTCGAGTAGGCATTGCAGTTTAGTATGGGACAGCTGATGTTTTAGTTGCTCCGATCGGTTTGCTCCCATAGTATAAGTTGTTCAGTTTGATGGGTAGACTCTTAGTTTAAAAGGATGCTAATGATATCAATTTCACCCTGTATTATAAATTAAATGTTATGCTACAAACTAGTAAAACCGCGAAATTACTCTTGTACCCCGAAACTATCCTATTCCACGAAAGATATAATTCGCTATATCTATAATTCTCTTAAGGATTTTGAATAAATTCCTTACAATACAACGGGTTATAATCCCCGCAAGTTGATATTGCGATGGAACCTTGTCACAATAACAGCTGCGTGACGTCATCAAGCGCGGGCTGACCTTGCGAACGGTACTGATGGTGCACGTCGACTACGTCAAAATTACGTCACCAAGATGGCCGCCAATCGCAATATCAACTTGCGGGGATTATACTATAACGGATACAAAACAAATAGGTAACCGAATCGAAATACCTGAAAAAATATGAAAAAAAAAGAAGAGTATCCATAATTTACGGTACGTTATTAGTCTTACTTACCACAAGTTTAACTAATTTTAATTTAAAACCGCTCGTCGCTCCTCTCTTAAAATAAGCCTTTCAATGGTAAACAAAAGCAGGTGGGCACGCCCTTATGCAAGCGATAATGCACTTTAAATGTTTTTTAGAGACGCTCTGAGTCAATAGATAACATTTCGATTTCGGTCCATCTCCATTCTCTACCTAAGTCTAAATTGTAAAAAAATTAAAAAGACAATATAGACACGTCGTTCGTCTGCGTGAACATTTGAGTAATAAAACCATTAATACCTACTCAGGGATAGTGGAAATTTCCAATTAGTGATATGATTTATTTCAGTAGTTCCAGAAGTTTGCTTGCGTTTAATTCCTTAAGGTAATTGAAGCTAGTTTTATATTTATAATCAACTAATTGTTATAGAAATGATTTAATGTATTTCTTCATAAAAATTATACAATAAGATACGTATTTAGTAACATTTTTGCATAATTTAGAGATTAAGATTACACCTCTTTATATTTCATGGTCTTTTATTTACCTTCATTATTAAAATGCCTACAAAGCATTTTAAGTATTTCCGAGGAAGTGTTCAATTGTGTGAATTCTGTAAAAGAAATATGAGAAGGTAAGTACTCACCTACTACTACCGTTCGTTGCTAATAATTCTACTATCAATTTAATCTTTCCTATACTCAATATGCACACACCAACAATTAGTATTCCTATGATAATGAAAGGGTGTACGTATTTATTCAATTTTTTTTCTCTACATTATGCAACAACCTTACCTGATAATAATGTATTTATCTATATTCTAAGCTATAAGTATCGTTTCACACATCAACGGTTTCTAACGATCCTTCTATTTCTTTACCTTTTTTTGACCACCTTGTGTAGTCTACTCCAAAAGAAGTCTCGTAACATAACTTTTAATGTAAAGTCATAAATGTGAAAATGGCGCAGTTTATGAGACGTGGAACGAACAATAACTTTCGGTACTCATTTGCTATGCTCAGACGCAGCGCAGGTAGCCGTTGTTTCCGGTCTATTGCTTTCGGGGCGTCAGGAAATAAAAAAATTGTATACAACCTATTTGGTAAGTAGATAAAATAATTCTTTTGTAATTTTGTTTGGTTTGGGAAATAGGGCGATGGGGAACTACAATCTGATTAGTTCCGAGAATTGACCAAAACTAACTTAGGTACCTACATGGAAGGACAGAACATGTGTAGGAAACTAAACAGGCAATCATCAACGGAATCCATCAATTATACGTACTAATAAATAACTCTGTTATAATAACTAGAATCAAAGGTCAAATTAAAAGTATTGTTTTTTAGCATTGGCCATTGACAATGAATTATTTTAAATTCAATTGAACCCTGCAATGGATTAGATAAAGTGAAAAAAGTAAGCACTATTTCAACTTTGTAAGAAGACTTTTAAAAAAATAGGACCAATAATAAGCTATCAGATGGTAACAAATTGAGATAAAGATGAAAGACATACTGCAAAAACTCAGAAGAAAGAGACTACTTGAATTCTAATACGTTGACGTATTTATTGTGGCAAAATATCAGGCTGTGTAAGAAGAATGCTAGAGTCACCCATTCTGATCCAGTAGAAAGTTGAGTTTCAAGACTGGTTGCATGACCAACAAACCATTTTTGACAATTTAGAAGTTAAAGATAATGATTCTCTTAAAGTTCTACATCTTCATCGTCTTTCGTGGCAACAACGTATATTTTCTTTGACAACGTGACGTTCGTATGACAATTCTCATACTGAAGGATAAAGATTAGCCAGTCAGCAATGGTCGTATTTCGATACGACTGACTTTCCAAGATGGCCAGATCAACTCAGCTCTACATCAAAATATTATTAAATAAATACGAATTTTGTATTTTATCTCAAAACAGCAATACACAAAAAAGATTCTAGACAGAAAGGTAGCCACAGGGTAGTGACTTAGCCACAGTATAAGAAAGAGTATTATGACTAACAGTCAGTTGCAGAATAGAGATTTAATGGAGGATTAACTCTAATGAGCGTTTCTGCAACTGAGTGTTAGAATTCGCCAACAACCACTGTGTTATTCTGTCACAGCCTGAGCTATTTTATTTACATTATCTGTGTTTTGAAGAAAACAAATTGCAATTCCTATGAACCAAAATCTTCAAAGTTTTGGTGCCAGGTACGTGCATAAAAATAATTTGTAAAGATGAATCCATAAAAACCGATGGGTTCTCAAGGAAGAACCTTCAAAACTTTTTGCACAAAGAGTGTTGTTCCCGTGAGAAAATATTTAGCAGAAAAAAATACCTTTTTCGAATAACATGTGGTTTGAACACTGCGCTGGCGCAGTTTGTTAAGTCAATAACCCGTGTAAATGAAGGTATGTAACGTATTTTTACTCCAAGAGCCCAAATGCATTTTTAATTTGAGAGCATAACCGAGAAAGAACATTTTTTGCACAACTTTTTTCTTGAATCTATAATGGATTATAGCAGTGACTAACCAAGCGATTATAGTAGTTTATGTTTTTATTAGATGAACCAGATTAATGCCAAGTATTATAGCCGGCAAACAACAGGGCAAAAACCTTGACAGCGCGGAACAAAATTTGTTGGCGAAAACGCTACTGCATATAGCCCTCACCCAAGCCCTATGGGTCAAGTTGTTTGCCGGGTTGTGTTGTGTACCAAGAGTGTACCTATCGTTCATTTATTACGCTTTATTTTGAAGTAGTCTAAACCTAAAATAATAGGGAAGCGGACTGCATAAAATATATTTTAATTTTATCTTCTAGGTAAAAAAAAACATTTGAAAATAACGCTATACTCACATTTTTATTATTTTTTAAGCTAGAATACTATTACATATTTTTAATAACATGATGAACTATAAAAAGTAATGAAATGTTGATGACGTCACTTGTGGTGGGTATTTAGTACAATTTTTCATACATCGCGCGCGTTTTAACGTTCGATTAAAAGTTGCTAATTTGACTAATTGTCCCGGAGTGTTCGATCCCCTATTGTAGAACTATCGAAACTGAAATGATGACTGTATATTCGTTGGACTCCCGTCTGCATATGTTCAAGCTAGAGAATGGCATCTATGAGAATGGCTTTACTGATATCTTTGCCCTTGTTGCATTTGCCAGGCGTATGAACAGATGCTAGTTGTTTGCTTGCTTTGAATCAAACAAACAATAATAATTATAAATTCACAGTTCTCCATTATCATTATCAATACCCTATATTTATCTCATTTTGGACATTACATGCCTTTCCACATGCCACCAGTTTTTCTAGTTTCTCAGCTTTTTGAGAATTATGTCATCTGCACAGAAAATTTAACTGTGTCATTTTCAATTTTTATTAGAATTTTATGAAGGAAAAAAAGAGAAAAGGGCAATTTCAATACACTCAACAACAATAGTAAATCAATTCATCCATGGAAATCGAACGACCCACATGTAAGGGTATAGATTGCGTGTTCAATCCCAATGAATCGATGTGTCGAGAATAAAGCTAAAAATACACTGGGTGCACATGCACACGATTATTATGCATATTTCTAGCAGTAGGCATATAACATGTCTCATAAAAAGAGAGAAATAGAAGCACCATTAGTGTATTTGCACTAGAATGACTTATGAGACCTTCCTAATATTTATTACAATTTGTGACCATGTAGATTAAATTAGCAAAGATTTCGAGTCAGCCTTCCTCAGGGGGCATACTGCGGGCAATGGAGGTCATTTCTTAAAAATCAAAGGGACGAAAAAAGCAGGTTGGGGCAACCAAACGTGCTGTTTTCAAGAATATGAGCACACTTGCGCTCCCTTTAGATTCGATATTGCTTGCTTTTCCTTCGTCTTCGTAGGTATGTTTTATGTCTAAACGTGATTTTAAGTTACATAGAAGACACAATGTATATAAATTATGTACCTAAGACTCGTGTTATTAATCTGAGACCAAGATTTTCATACTAGCTGACCCGACAGATATAGTCCTATATAAAAACATTATAAAAATTAGCCAAAAATCAGTCCAGTCATCCTCGAGTGATTTACTTATGAACAAACGTTATTTTAATTTGTATTTATATAGAAGATTCGCAATACTCATAGCTAGATTTAGGTTTCCCTTCATTTAGTAATCTTATGTTTGTTGCTTGTGATACTATAAAAAAATTGATTATGGTTAAAAAAGTGTATTAGCATGACATGTTTCTAGTGTATTTCTGTCCTAACCACGCATTTGAGACATGATATCGCGTAACACTTGCATCTTAACTTTCACCTAAAAATCGAGTTTAAAATCGAAACAAGAAAATCGTTATACAATCAACGATGCGTGTTAATTTGCTTTAATGATTCCGAATTAGTGCTAATGGATATCGTAGACGTTGCTAGGCTACAGGTCTTAATGCACTACTGTATTATTATTCTATAGAGACATTATGTATTCAATAGGTACTACTAAAGTAACAATCTTCTTTCTATCGAGTCTATGGCATGTAATTCTAAATTGACAACATTTCATTTTTTTAACCACCTGTTTTTAATGAAAAATATAAAAATAGGTTAAAAAATAAGAGATACAGCCCGACCAGAAAGAGTAGAAATTAAATGAGGGCGCCACTGTCGCTTTACACGGCAACACTACACTACGACCTAAACTATTTTGATACTTGCTGTATTTACTCCGAATGTTTATGCAATACGTTATCTATGTTTAGCTAAATTTGGCTTTGACAGCAGCTAAATTTTACACCCAATATACATTTTAAATTTCGGCAACTACATGGCTAGCATGGCAGCGTGATATAGCGCTATCACACGTTCGCTCTCTTTCTATTTGCGCGCGAACGAACGAAATAAAAGGCATGATATAGCCATATCACGTGTAACATGCTACGTACGCCTCCTGTATTCTAGTTCTAGAAGAAAATAATGAAAACGCATATTACTTTATATTGTATTTTCAAATTATTTGTTTTTGAATACGATGTTTACTATTTTCGTATTTTCGTAGATCTGATATTTACATTCCTTCTATTTAAGATTTCTATTTCTAGGCATGGCAGTTTTTTTATCGATGCATTCCGGACAGAAAAATTTTGCGATATAAATGTTTTCCTGAAAACGATAAAAAAAAGTAGGTAATCGATAAAATATTAACTAGTCGCAGTGAAGATAAACTAAACATGCAGCGCCCGCGGCATGACGCCTCGATAAACGTTTTATCGCGCCTGCTAACTCGTTCGTTCGCGTGCAAAAAGAAAGAGAGCTAGGGCGCGATAGCGCTTTATCGCGCCGTCATGCCGCGGGCGCAGGAATGACATGCAAGGATCAAAATTATGCGGTCCACGCATACAATAACGTCAGTTTTATCAACAAACGATCATAACCCCAAACGAACCAAACTCGAAAGAAAATGCCCTAAATGATTATTTTTCAGATGATAACTGACGATAATTGATATAATTACGCTGAAAACTATTGTTAAAAAGCAACATGAGAGTAAATAAATACCTACCATATCAGCAAATCGCTTGTAAACAACATCCAATCTATTCCAATTTTCCCCGCTTGATATACCTCCAAACATAACAGAAAATAACGTAGTAAATTACTAAACTTGCACCACTTTTTGTTACTTTATCCATTAGTAATAATAATTAGGACAAATTCAAATATTTTACGGTAAATTTTTATTTGAAATGCATAAAACTGCATTTGAAATTTTGGTGATTGACAGTTTGACGTTTTCCATAATGTTGTCATGATAATGAAAAAGTTTAGTTCCGATTTATTTAATTTCTAGACTTTACGGTCGTACTGTACGTATTTTTCAAATTTCATTTTTGACCGAGATTTATATTTTTAATTTACTTTTGAATTTTTTAAAAACGTTGGATTTCTGAAAAACCTTGGCCTCAATAAAATTAAGAATAAAAACTGTCAAATACAATACAAAAGCCAAGCAGGCAAAGGAATAAGATCTCATTCAACCAATATTTAATTTTTCAGTATTTTTCAAATACTCGAGAAATAATGGATTGAAAAATCTGATAATTTTGTTTTCTAATTTTGGTACCTTTATCAAAATGAAATGTTGTGAATTCTAGCCAAGTATTTTGCCACATGGATAGCATTACTGGTAGCGTCAAACTTCATTCACGTGCAGGTGTTTTGACCGAAACAGGTGGAGCCTCAGGTGTGAATGCGATGTTGCTCCTCAGAATATGGCCCATCTTGCACAAGGGCAGGGTGCAAGATGGGCCATATTCTGAGGATCAACATCGCATTCACACCTGAGGCTCCACCTGTCTATGTAACCCCACTTGAACAGGTTATCTTTACTCCAACTGACCTGAACAGTAACTGTCACCATTGTGTAAATTAGGTACCTACATAAAGATAAAGATAAAGATAAAGAATATTTATTGTTCAAACTGTGTAAAAAAAAGATGTTACAATAAGGAAGAATCAACAGTTTGGTCCGCAGCACGGACGTACAATATAGGCTTACATTATAAACCAAAACAACTACCTATGCTAAATAATAATTACCTACTTATCACAATAAAATTTATTTGAATTTAACAAAAATAAGCATTAATGTGTATTATTATTCATCAAAATAATCGTTCAATTTGTAGTAGCACTTCGAAGTGAGCCATATTTTCAGTTTATTTGAAAATTGCTTGCCATTACATGCTTTAATAGTATTTGGTAATTTATTATAAATTTTTATAAACATATGGTAACAATTATTTCTGTACAGACTAGTATTGGGGCAGTGGTCAATGACAATCCTTGTAAGTACATGTAATCCTTGTAAGGACATGTAAGTATAAACTCACTCCTTTTTCCCAGAGTAGACAGAGACTATGGATCTCCACTTTGGGCGGTTCTGACACACCTCTCTTGCTTCGTCTCGGTCCATACATCTTGTCATACAGCCCCGTCGATTTCAGCTACTTTTGACCTGGCATTTTTTAATGATGTAATTTTCTGGTCTAGGTACGTTCGCCTAGGTCTGCTTTTACCAATACACTCGCCCTGTATAAACTATATTAAAATAATACGATTGGTATCAAATCGATATTTGTATTTTAACGATTCATGGCGATTCAGCTTCTTTAAAATTTCTATAATCAATATCATAAAATGCCATAGAGGTGATGATGATGAGGTGGATTAAAAGAGCCTCTCCGAGAGATATACTGAACCAACGATACCTCCGGCGCACCCTGGTTGGCAAATCTCTTCACTACTATGACTGATTCAATGAATGAATGAATGTGAATGAATGAATGCCATTTGACATGCAATTGACTCGACAGAAGAATGAAGATGATGATCGAATAAACATAATATTACCTAACATTTGCTTAGGTATAGTAAACCTACACAACACTGATTGTGGGATACAGAGAATAAAACATCTAGTTTTCAGAGGTACCTTCTAATCTATTGTTTTACCCCAAAATAATGCTTCGAAAACACAATAGGTAAAGTAATTGAAAACAATATTCATATTTTGATACTGAAAATAATAATTAATTTTATTACGTTTTTCTTAAAAAAGAAATTCATATACAGAATGTAACATAACACCTTTGTTATATATTTAAAGGAGAGGATTAAAACATCAAACTGAACTTTTATCCATTTAAATCGCGAAAAATAGTCGCGTATTTCGACTTCTCATATATATGAAAAAACCGTTTTTATTTTATTTCTTTTCGACTGTGTCTCCATAGAGAAAGTTGTTCAGTTTGGTGGTCTAAATCAACCCACTAAGGTCTTTAGTTACACTCTGTATAACAAAACGGTAACTTTTAAAATACTTAATCCAGACTATGGTACAGCTGCAATAAGTCACGAGCACCTGTCTCTAAATTATAACTAGTCTGTCAGTCTGTCTGATCAACTGTCAAAATTGAGTCACGATCGTGCAAGGTCGGTGGGAACAGTCGTGGTGAGCTAAGTCAGTTCCTAGAACAGTTTTATTATAAACAAAAAAACTGTCTTGATGCACATTTTGAGATATTTTATGTAATCAATTTATAATCAAAAAATTGTAAGAAGTTTTTTTTAAAAACTATCTTGATGCATATTTTGAGATATTTTTGGTACTTAATTAATTTATAATAAAAAAAATGTAAGAAGTTTTTTAAAAAACTATCTTGATGCATATTTTGAGATAGTTTTTGTAAGTAATTAATTTATAATCAAAAAAATGTAAGAAGTTTTTTTAAAAAACTGTCTTGATGCACATTTTGAGATTTATGTTATCAATTTATGAAGCGAGTGTAAGAAGTTTTTTTTAAGTAAAAGGAGGGCAGATTTTTAAACTCTTTACAAATTATCAGGGTGGTTCAGACCAATCAAACTGAACAACTTTTACTATAATCTAAATTGAAAAATTTCAGCCATTTGTCGGTGAATTAGGTAGTAAGTAGCTAGCTATCATTTGAAAGGACATAAATAATAATTCTTTTGGGTCGGGAATTTTGACACAATAATTATGAGGGGAGTTAATATTACTCGATAGGTGAAAAACAGGGTTTATTACAAAAAACTATAAAATAATATAATGATTATAATATAATACGTTTAAAAAAGCAGTATAAGGTGTCTGTTTCAGAAATAAGGGAAATGTGTTACTAACCCAAAGTTAAATACAATCAAATGAAAAAGTTAAACGAGTTCCTTTTCACCAGTCATTCTAACTTAGCACTAACGTGATATATGCTTAGTCTTAAAATTAATTTCCTACAGAAAGCATAGGCACCATTAATCACAAAGTCATTGAGTTCAACCACTACAAGAAAGTTACTGAGCATTATTCTTATCCACTTTATACGATAATAAAGAAGAAAGCTGCTTCGATATCGCTAGAACCCATTCCATTCACTCAATCGTTCCGATAACCATTCGGTCACCGACAGGTCATTCACATGCACTCACGTCATCAAAAGTGAAACATCTGTGAACTAAAATTGCGATTTATTCAAACGGATGTGCTGTAACCTTATGCTAAGATGGTTTAAATAAATCGTGCTATACTCTTGATTAATTATGGTTAACTTCCTAATGTTAGAAATAAATTGGCTGGTCAAAACATGTGATTATGTGTTTAGCTAAATGGATTTTACCATACGCTGATTGAACTTCTTGCCAAAATAATTAAATGTTAATAACTACAGGCTGAAATTGATACTAAACTGCTATGCCTACTTGACTCAAATGTATGCAACCAACAGCTGATTTTTTAGTTGTTCCGATCGGTTTGCTCCCATAGTAAAAGTTGTTCAGATTGATGGGTAGACTCTTAGTTTAAAAGGATGCCAATGATATCAATTTCACCCTGTATAATGAGACTGGGCCGGCCTTGTCTGTCTATTACACCCGGAAAGATGGGCCAAAGTTTTATCGCTTTGCTCTAGGAAAATAGACGTGTCGCCGTCAGGGTCGACCCCAGATGAGATGGAGAGACGACCTGGATACCTTCGTCGAAGGGTGGATGGAACTGGCTCAAGACAGGGATGCACGGAGGATAAGGTGGGGGAGGCCTTTGCCCAGCAGTGGGATACAAATTTATAAGGAAAAAAATTCCTACGTTCTATGACCGTATTAAATAACCAAAAGTAGGAATTGACTGTTAAGTAATAGATTCTTGGTACATTTAGTAGACTTCAACACATTTCTTAGACTTCAACACATTTCTTAGTCTAGAGGCTATCTATTTATAACGTTACGCCTATTTTCTAGTGGGGGAAGGCAGAGACTAGAGCGCGCCTTCACAAAAACCTTTTTCGCCTTATTCAAATCCATACATAATTAACTTCATACATGCCCGTCAATATCGAGTCTAGAGGCCTTAATAAAATATGTATATAATTTTCTAGTAATTAGTAGTAAACCTTTAATTCTCATTGGTATGTTTTATACACACAATTTAATAGGTAACATTCTGTAGTAAAGTATCGTTTCAATTTCGAAAACCAAATCAGACTACATTAAATGTGTCACAAAAAAAAGAAAAAGTATCCAAAATATAAACCCTAATAAAAAACATTCTGAATCATTTTATACATGACTAATACCGACCAAAAATAATTTGTAGTTAGCAAGAAAAATAAGATGAGTAATACAATTTTGAAATTGCCATATCAGTCAGATCCAGACGCACCGCGGGATATCACCCCTTCTTGGTTGACATCCCACCAAGTTGATATCCGCACCAAGCGCCTTTCTGAATCTTTTATAATGCGCACAGCCAAGGAGTGGAATGCCTTACCTGCGTCAGTATTTCCGAGTACTTACAACCCGAATTCCTTTAAAGTACGAGTGAATAGGCATCTTCTGGGTAAGCTCGCTACATCTACGACCCCATCTTCGTCCTGAGGACTGGATTGAGGTCAAGAGCAAACCCATAGTTAATAAAAAAAAAAAAAAAAAAAAAAGATGCAATAAATTGGTTAAGCAAAATTCGTCGAATTCGTACAATCGATAGCAATCATTAAAGCCAAAGAGAAAGAATTTTACTTTCTTTCAAGAATTGTGTAAAATTTTAGCATTTTATTTAGGTTGGGCATAATTATTTTCTTTTAGGGATTGGCTATGTATTTTCTTTTTCAATCAATTTATTGACAATAATTTCAATAAAATAGTCATTTAGATATGAGGTGAAGTTTTAACAAACAAAAAAATACGGATCAGGTCAGTTACGTCCTTTTTCCCGAACGTCCAATAATTTGGTATTTAAAATATTAGCGTCGTTAAACAAACTTCAATAGTCGGTTACACAAAGTCAAAATCTAAGATTATTTTGTGTCCGATGGTATTTTTAATTGTACAATAATCTTTTAAGTTTGGACAATAACATACAATTTCAAATATTATTGATTTTGAACATGTTACAGCCATGTTGTGCTATTTCGAATCAAATTAAAGATTGAAAAATTCAGTCTCGGGCGGGACTTGAACCCGCACCCTTCCAAACCGGGGAAGTGCGTTATCCAATTTCACTACCGAGCCCACTAGCCAGAGAACGAATTTTTCAATCTGTTGCGTCTTGAGGGGACGTGAGCGACATCTACTGGCAGCTATTACAAACTAGCCAACCCGCAAGTTCAGAATTACAACTGAAATTCATACGGTATAGATGACACACCCTGTTCCAATAACATAACATACAATCTTGATAACTATCGATTACCATCAATGTTTCTTACAAAATAAATAAACGATGATAAATGTATAAGTTTTCATTGTTTACGTGAACAATAAGCGATCGTCTTTTATCATTATAAAAAACAAACACACAACAAAAACTAATAAAACAATCTAAAAACGCAAATGTTTTTTTTAACAATCGACGCTACAACGTAACTAGACAGTTTGTGTAAACAAGGCACGTAAACAAAGTTTTAAATGACAAACGTACCACTTTCACTCCGAGGAACGAATGAATGAATAATAAAGAAAAGTTTTAAGTTACCGAAGCGTAACTCTGATCTTGTATTTACTAATATTAGACTGATTGCGGTAGCTACTTTTGTATTAGCATTGTCATTGAATGCGACTTTTGGGCCCAATAGGGGAGCGGACTGCATAAAATATATTTTAGTTTTATCTTCTTAGTAAAAAAAACATTTGAAAATAGCGCTATACTGACACTTTTAGATTTTTTTAAAGTTAGAATACTATTTTAAATAACATGATGAACTATAAAAAGTAATGAAATGTTGATGACGTCACTTGTGGATTTAGTACAATTTTTCATAGATCGCGCGCGTTTTGACGTTCGATTAAAAGTTGCTAATTTGACTAATTGTCCCGGACTGTCCGATCCCCTATTACGAACAACAGGGCAAATAATCCCCATAGTTCTTATTGTAACAGCACACTTACCTAAACGTCTATTCATTAAAAACTTTTTAGTTTGGAAGTCTGTTTAAATTTTTTATTTCAAAAGTTTTTTCGGTGTTGACTGTAACTGATTACTAGCTTAACTCGGACAGTAATACATGCATCGGTGCATCGATTCGAATGAATTACTTCAATCGCCGATGATATGCCGTTAACTTCTGAGGAGTTCCAATGCCTATCACTGAAGCGTCAATCAAACCTTCATCAAATTAAAATCGGATAAATTAGAGGGAACTCGTTCAGAATAATAAAGATTCATCCAAATAGGTAAAAAAATCTGAAATTACCGTACAGACAGACATTTCATAGGAAAAATATCTAGTAGTAGGTACCTACTAGTTAGTCATATAATTGTGACAGCTATTTATTTTAGCAGACAGTTTTATTCGGTACAGACACGACACGGGCAAAGAAAATATACACGGGGCAGGTTTATTTATTTAACGCTTTATTGTACACAAAAAAAAATTACAGAAAAAGAACAATTAAAGTAGACATATACAAAGGGCGAGCTTATCTCTAAAGAGATTTCTTCCAGCAAACTCGCAGGTTATTCGCGTAAGCAGATTTTTATATGATATTTGTTTTTCTACTGCTGTTTCTTTATAAGTAATAAATGGCAAATTTATTTATTTACAACAATGCAACTAATAATCAACATATTAATCAAATAGCCCGCCTCGTATCGATCCAGGTGCAAAGGTGTCCATAACGCTAGCAGCGTTGCCGCGTTGTATTGCTATGGCCAACCTCTGCACCAGGAACGAACCGGAGCGGGGGTCACATTTGCGCTCCCTGAGTCGACGCCCAATTTCGGCAATGAAGGTTTTAGCCTCGGCTCCTCACGCCCCTGTGGTCTCCACGGCGACCGGAACAAAGAGATATTGGAGCTCCAGGTCCGAGTACCAGACTCTCTTTCTTTTGGCAGCGAGGTCTGCGGCTGCTCCAGGAGTCCGCGAGGTGCGACTGAGGTAGCTGGCGGCGAAGGTACTGACGCAAGTAATAAATTAATTTTTGCAGACGCAGAAGTACTATAATTTTTTTCGTTACACTTATAATATAACAAACTCAAAAAAACAAAATAAAACAAAAAACAACGATCAAGAAAAAAAATTCTACCTAGTAAAGTCTACTAAATTCGATGACGCGTGGCCAGAGCATACCCAATACAGAGATGGTTGGAGGACTAAAGGGGAGGCCTTTGCCCAGCAGTGGGATGAAATAGGCTAGGGAAAAAAACTACTAAATAACTACTAGATATTTTTCTCCTTGTGGTTAAAAAGTATGATAATGTGTAGTGTACCAAACACAAAGTAAGTAAAAATATCTCATAATGTAATAATAAGAGGCTGTCGATATGAATAAGCATCAAAATTTATCGTATCAGACATTCTTCGGTCCGTATTCATATAGTTAACTGTTCTATGACCGCGTTTCTAGACCGAGTTTTATATTTTACTATCGGAGCTATTATATTATACCTACCGTCTAACAACTTTCTGAATGTTCGACAAAGTAGAATTAGTTCTTTGAAAATTGTTATGGAAACACTTGTAAATGTCGTGATGGCTAATAACTTAGTTGGTTAGCCTGCCTGTTAAGTTTAGGGTCGCAGGTTCGAATCCTACAAGTGGCAAATATTTGTGTGATCGATACCGTGGATATAATACAAGGGACGAGATACCTATCTTGACTATTATAAAACTGTAAATTTGAAAAAAGAATTTAGTTTGTTTGTTTGTTTGGGTATTTGTTTGTTCGAGTATCACGCAAAAACTACTGAACCGATTTTAATGAAACTTTTTTTGTTTGGTAGGGTAACATCGGACTTAAAATCTGGTATATAATTTATGCGGACGAAGTCGCGGGTAAAAGCTCGTTAAACATAAAGTTGGTAGTTGTAGTAATGTTTTGACCAGCCCGAAAGGGATTGCGGTCGTGCGATTATATATGTATGTATGAATATACCTTTCTAAATAACGAAAATCATAATAATTGTAAACTTATATTATTAACAGAAATAACCTAAATAATGATAGGTACAGAACATTCTCTAAATTCAAATCAATCAAAAAACCTGACTTCCCCCATTATGTTTAAGTTAAGGCCATTGTATTGTGACCGGTAGTCGTGGGAGCGACAGGTTCCCTGGTCATTGACCCTCAGCCTTCAGGACTTTCTTTTGGTCCTTCGAGTCGGACAAAAAATATGGTTTGATTATAACCGGTCCTTTTGGGCTGGATTTCCGAGAAGTTGCAGATCGGGTACTGAGTTTGGTTTTGGTTATTTATAGAGATGCATGAAACTGAGGTTTGATTAGATCGTAATATTATACAGGGTGTAACAAAACATCATCAATATTTAAAGGGGTGATTTATATTTAGACCATCATACTGAACATCACTATGGAGACAAAGTAATTGTTTTATTTATATTTAAAAGATGATTAGTTAAATTAATACATCTTCATCCTTGTTTGAATATATATAATGTTCCTTCCTGCTCTTTTTTTTCAATAATTTCAATCTTGACCTATTGAAGATTGGCAGATTTGGACCCAGCCATTTTTTATGAAAACTAAAAGCCATTCAGGACGGCGCGGCGGTCATAATTATTATAAACAGAAAAAATTAAGGCATGTTTTTAAATAACTTCCACATCACCAGAAGTCCGAATTCAAAAGTAGAAATAACTAGTAAAATAGAAAAATCATCCAAAAAGCAGTAGCAAAACGCAACCACGACAGCTATTTTCATCTAATATTATCACTGAGGTATTTTTGGTCGTTACGGAACGTATTTGGCTTGGTTGAACTGATAAGTAGTGTGTGTGATTTCGTTTTCTTCCATTATCACAATATGGTACGGTTATCGTGAATTTTCATTTAAATAAACACAATTAATGCGTATAAGACTGAGTGGACTATCTAATAAGAACGATTATGAGTTTCTCACACTTGATACAAAAGGTATCATAAGGAGAAATACCTTTCCCCCAACTTCTACAAATTACAACCAATTTAAATTTTTGTTAGTTTTGTTTCACTCTACACGTATTACTAAGTTACATTCATGTATGGGACCTTTATGTCTGGGTCTCAAATTATATGGCATTCCGCCAAACTTCTTTTCACTATGCACAAAGTAGGTGCTAACCGTTTACGGTACCAACGCCTTCTTGAAGCTTTTTCTAGTAAAATCTCAATCAATTTACACTCCTATTCGCAAAGTTTACTTAATAAAACAATAAAATTAGAATAAACACTACAATTGAATTCCAAATTGACATATTTACTCAGACGCACAGAAAACGTAAACTTTTTCCATTGTTGATTGATTGATTATATGAATAAATGAATGTTTGTTCACTTTTCGATTCACATGCGTATTGCCTCATTACTCAATACTGCATACACAATGCATTTAGGTAATAGTGAAACACAATAGTACAGGGTGTGACCGCAACCGAAATAAATGGGCCAAGTACGAGTTGGAGTAGCGTCGAAAGGGTTCTGTATTTTCATAATATTTGCAATAAATGAAAAAATTTGGATACATTAGAGGTGGCTTGCACATATGTGCAATGATTTAAATATGATGGTGTCACTGTCATCAGCATCACTATGAACAGAGTGAGAGAGAAATAGATAAATAGTTCACTAAATATATTTGTTGGTGCAAGTCAACTCAACGTATATACACTTACAAGAAAAATAATATAAACTATTTATACAAGAAAATTTAAAACTTTTTAAAACATTTACACCGTTTCTTTTCTTTTATTAGCCTTACGTGTCTGTGTGTGTATTTGTGTGTGTGTGTGTGTGTGTGTGTGTTTTAAAATAATAAAATTGGTTGTGAGCCCCTTTTTGCATTCCTTTTTGACTTTTTGACAGTCATGCCAGTTTTCAGCATCCTAAGTCACATGGTTTTTTAAGAAAAGGGTTTTATAGAGACAAAATTCCAAATACGAACCGTTTTACGGATATGTGTGCGGAACACAAAAATTTGAACAATCGTCCGCTAAATCAGCCGAGACGAGTGAAATTGTGAATAGTATTTTTAAGCTATTGTCGTTAATGTTTTAGCGTAACATTTCATAATGAACGTCTGAAATGCGTAATGGGCGTGAAAATGACAAAATTTCGTATAAATAGACAATGAAATAGAAATGTGTGGTGGGTAATTAAGTAATTCTATTCGTTTATAATTCAACGTTCATGTTTATGTTTTAATTTATAATCGATCATCCAATCTTTTCAAGACAAGGTCATTTTATCTTCTTTTTACCAAACGATACCTACATTTCCATAGATAAAATAGTTCCATGACTGACAAATTTTGAATACACAGGTGTAATAAACTTAAATTTGTAACGCATTTAACTTAAGACCGTCAAAATGAACAAGTATTACTATGGAACCAAAGTTGAAATCGCGAAAAAACAATCTACTGCTCGAGAAAATGTCAATAGCAACTCGACCAAAATATATGAAACAGCTGATTTGTTTTTCGCCATTTCAAAGTTGGTCCCATAGTAAAAGTTGTTCAGTTGGTCTGATCATGATCGTGTAGCGCATCAAAGTTTACACCCTGTATAGGTATCCTACAGACAGAATTTAGGAGTGCATTATAATAAATAATAATAATAAAATAGTTTATTTCAGACATGGAGTCCATAAAATTTGTTAGTATACATAATAAAAACTTAGAAAACTAATGTTAGTAGGTACAGAATATTTTAATAGGTACAGTTACATTTTAACAGCATGCAGCTGTATCCAACGCTTCAGCATAGGGGAGTCCCATCGCTCTGCCAACACGCTCAGGACACTGTTGGAGCTGGCTCGCAGGCGGGTCAGCACGGACGCGCAACGTTTCCTCATGATGGCGTGGAAGCCGTCGGTTATTATGATAGGATTTTTCTAAAATTGACCCCTAAAAGGGTGCTGAAGTTTTCCGAAATTCACGCGGATGAAGTTGCGGGCTAAAGCTAGTTAGATGTAATCTTTAACTTATGGTGTAGGTACATATAAAGAAACGAGCTTTTGATCCGAGACTTCGTCCGCGCGGATAACCCCTTTAGGGGTTGATTTTGGATAAATCCTTTCTTATTCCATGATTCCAAATTTCATGTTTCTATCTTCAGCGGTTTGGGCTGAGCGTTGTCTGTCAGTCACGTAACTCTTTTATAAGTATAGATGAAATACAAAAACGCCCAAGGCATTCAAACTAAACAATACCCCAACAAAACCTTGCAAATCACACAAACTGAACTTTTGTCCTTGATTTTGTCGTGGTCCTTCGCGCAGGCGTGAGCAACAAACAGGTTTGAAGCCATAACTTTGGACTGACGCCATGGATGCATAAATATGTCTGCAAGAGATGCGAATGCGATAATTGGATGCAGCGTGAGGCGAAGGGATGGTATTGATATGTTGATTTTTGATTCGGATATTACAATTTTGACAGTACGGTTTCGGTTACGAATACGGATAAAAAATAATGCAAATATTCTTTTTTTTTAGTTGAAATAAAAAATAACGTTACTTTAACACACCTTAGAAAGCCGAAGATTGCACTCGCTTGCCGAGAAAAAGTTTGGAAAATAATCTCTCGAAATATTTTAGATTGCATAAATACATAGTTACTTACTTATATCAATATAAGATGCCTAAAGAAATTCGGAGACGGATACTGAAAGAACCATTATATTTTGTTCTCACACGTTTGAATAAAAATGGTTTGTTTTAGGATAACAGACATTAACTACGCAGTAGGTATAAAACTATCGTGATAAAACTGACATTGACATTTAATCATCTAATCATACGGACTCAATCATATTATTACATAGCAATGATTGACACTATTTATGATAATAATATCCGTAACAAAAGAACGTTTTTTTCGGATTCCAATAGTTTCGGTTACGGATATGGATATACTGTCTGTGCTTATCACTAGCTGAGACATGATCAATGGTACCTGACGGAGTAACAAATGACTTGGGAGCCTTTATGTTTGTGCTAAGTTTTGACCTCAAAAAGTTGTTAATAAGACATCAGATGGAATTATGAGACGTTCGGAGAATTTGCTTGAGAAAAAATAACAGTAAACAGTTATTTTTATTTTAAGAACCATATTTTAATATGATTTTAATACAAAATTACAATAACAAAAAAAAATTACTGCCTCCGTGGTCTAGTGGAGAATTGGCTCTCGACACGGAGGTCGTGGGTTCGATTCCCACGGGGGAAACCTAGTGATATGTCACTTTGTGCGTTTTCCCCAGTTGGTTAGGTCATTGCGGGCTGAATCACCTGATTGTCTGAAAAGAAGATGATTCCGTGCTTCGGATGACACGTTAAGCAGTTGGTCCCGTCTACTATCTCTGGTGATAGTACTCGTTACATAAAAACCACGTCAGAGGCCGTAAGGCGGTCTGAAAAAACTCTGACACCAGGGCTTGCCCACACGATAAGAAGAAGTTTATCTATTAGTGAAAACCATATCTTTCTACTGCAGTTTCTGGGATAAGCCTATACTGACAGACATTAGGTGGCGTGGAATTTATTTATAATTATGTAATGGGATGTTATTTAAGATGCCGAATCCAAATATCGGAATCCTTTCTTCATCCTCGGCTCTCGCGTCCAAAGGGCGGCGAAGCGAATCCTTTTCTTCTCCTTTATTTTTGTATCCAAAGCCATATACGGAGGCGGGAGCAGTGAGATTTCTTGATACCTTTTATAAATTACCCACAAATAAGGACTGGGATTTGATTAAAACGATTAAAAATCGGTTTCAAACGACTATTTTAATAAGTACTATTTGACGTGGAATTCGGGCCGGATAAACAAAATACAACGTCGTTAATGCGTCAATTAAGCATGTTCTAAAATAAATTTAATAAATGTGTCAATAATTGACAATGACAATTCAGAGTACATTGCTGGACTGAAATAACCAAAGGGTTAAAAGCTCCAACAAAAAAAAATAGTAAAAAGAAAAACAGTACATTGCTGAGAATGCTAGGACACATGAAGCACTGCAAGTTTAGCGTCATTAGTAACCAGCAATGTACGTTGAATTGTCATTGTCAATTTTCAATTGTCACGTTTATTTAACAGGGTCCAGGCCATGTACCCGGACTTTAGATGTTCGATATATCGCCACTGTTTCAGTCCGCACTTCATTGCAATAGAGTTGAATTTGTAACGAAAATGTTCACACAATTGCGAAGTTCGAATGTGCGGGTAGAGGCCCAGGTAGGGCCCAGTAGGCCTCGCATGCCACCCCCGAGAAAACGATAAAAATCGAGATGTGCCTCCATCCTTATTATTTTACGTATTCTAGAAAGAGCGCGCATAACGTATCGCCAGGCCGAAACAGGCCGTTAGGCATGTTTTACCTGTCTCTTTTAAACATGTTATGCTCTTACTCTTCGTCATTGCCTATCTATTCGCTAGTGCAATATAAAATCTATAATTTTCCTCATTGCGCGATGATTATTGCAAAATCTAATTTAATGGAAGTACCTAAATGTTTCCTTAAAATAGATTTTTGATAAATGGTGTGATACTGCTAGAATTACTAGTGTTCAAAATGTAACTCGTGTGGTGCGCTTTAAATTTATCTTGGTTTTTTCGAACACGCATCTCCGAATGCAAGAAAAATTATAGATTTCTAATGTACAACCTCGACCTACTTACTGGGTTTGAGGAAAGGAAATGGAATCCTACATATCCTTTGTGAATCGCCTAATGTACAAACGAAGTAGTACTCAACTTGGTAGACAAGTACTGACTCCAGATGAGATACAAAACCTGCCTGTTAAAAAACCTAATGCGATTCTTAACTGCAATAGGGATTAATAGGGAAGTGTAAAAAATGTATAAACTATGCAAAGTTGAAAAAAACGGAATTTATAACTTAATTCTAGTTGTTGATAAGTTTCTAGTTACCTCAGGAAATGTGGTTGTGAGTATATAATAGCACCTGTACAAAGACTCAGTAACAGGACCTGTGCTGGCAACAGCTAAAAGTGTTGATGAACTCACCGGCATTGTTTGCGCATGTGCAGACTGTATCCGCATATAGTTTTATTTTATTCAGATTACCTAATCGATGCTGACATTTTATTTCGAGTTCTCTAGAAGAATGTTAATTTGAGGCTAATCTGTTTTAGTCTAGAAGTGATATATTTTTTAGTCTCACTCTTTCAAATTCATTATCGAATGATGCTTAAACTCCATAGTTATTATTTTGACTTTTTCGTTAGTATTCAAATTGGAAGGTACGAGATTCAAAAATAGCACTCCAGGAGCTACGATAATTCCTAACAACAATAAAAAGATAATATACCTACACTTAAATAATACAGAATCTATTTTCCTCATTTTGATTTTTACTCTGGCTCGTAGGTATCTCACCTACGAGCCAGAGTAAAAATCAAACCAAACCGAAAGTAGCTCAACGTGTTAACCAAGTTTTAGAGAAACTAAAGCGATTATAAACAAAAATTCTTATATTTTTAAAAGATTATTCAAATCGCTGTAGTTATACAACTTTCCAACCAGATTTCAGTCAAGTGTGAGAGTAAAAGACGAACGGACGACCGACCTTAAACGTAACATGTTGTAAAACCAGACGACAACTTTTAAAAACGTACCTGTCATTGAGGGCACGACACTATTTTATATATTTAGTTATTTAATGGAAATAAAATTCGATTAAAAAAGTCTGTAAAGTCATTTTACGAAAGTAAGTTTCTTTTATAATAAGGCGAGGTAGTGTAGTGACGATCATATAAAATATTATGGATTGATATCACGCACTGGTTTTTATTAATATTTATTAATATTTTGTTTAATATAAGACATAGTTCTAGGCAATTATTAAGTGGTATTGTAATTTCTCGAGCACATCAAAATGAAGAACGGATTAGGTTAAAAACTATCACCAAAAAATCTTTCGACCAGATAATCTTGACACCTGACCCAAACAGATTTACCTTCTTTAACAGGTACCAAATAAAACTGGACATTTGTAGTATTTTTTGTCGGTCTGATCAACCCGTTAAAATATTGTTAACTATTAATATTTATGAAAGATGACATTAGTAAATATTTTTTTCTCTTCCTACAAGATCGAGAAGTTTTAAAATTGAAAATCCCGTTTCGCTTTCATTATATTCTCGGAAAAAAACGTATACAAGTTTTTACGCTGACATTTCGCGTTGTAAAAATATTTAAAGCTATAAAATACAGGATGTTCATTTTTCTAGATGATAACATTCGGAATGTGAAAGTTACAATTATCTAACACTTAGCAATAAGGAAACAAAATAATTCATTTTAATCGTAAATCATAATCATGGTTGATTATTCTAATCTTTAATAAGATCGGTGATGATTATTGATTAGTATAATCCGGTTAGTAAATGTTAGCAGAATTATAGATTATACGTAAGAACCTACTTAATTTTGCTATTTTCATATTATTTAGTATTATCGCTAATGAATTTGTTATGCCATGTTTATTTGCGAATAATAATTTTGTACCTACGAATTTTGGATTATGGCTGTTTGGTAGAAATTGCTTTTAGTGGTTTCCGGAAAAAAAAAGATACAAATCGGTAACTCATAATTAAAAAAAAAAACAATTTAAAAAGGTCAACGTGTCCCAAAACTTTCATATTTTTTTCGAAGATCTCTAAGAGGGAGGTTACATGGTCAGTATTTCATCAGTCTGGTCATGTATATTTGATTTGAAGGGAAACTGACTCGAGATTGACCCGACTAACATGGTGCTTCAGTATATCAGTTTCCCTTCAAATCAAATAAACATGACCAGACTGATGGACCAGAATGACGAAATATTGAACGTGTAACCTCCCTCTTATAAAGAATTTTTTTGTTCACTCTGACCTGGCTACACGAATAGTTATACCGCCACGTGACAGAACTATTAGGGACCAACTGCTCAACGTGCCTACCGAAGCACTGAGACACTATAGATGAAATATCACTTGAATCAATCAATATTTATTACGTGGTTTACAAAAATGTAAGCTACGACGACCACCACCACCATGACTTAAACGGTCACCCATCCAAAGACTGACCTGACCTGACGTTGCTTAACTTCGAGGATAGTTTCCAATACCGAAGGTGCCTACGCCACCGAGCATCAACACCGAATCACTCATTAAGGGTTGCTAACACACATAAGCGGGTCGGCACTGTCGATTCGGCAGTATTTGTCGATCAACAAAGCCGACCCGAAGCAATCACTACACTTGTCCGGCTTCATTCGACTTGTGCCGATCTTGTGCCGATCGCGTAGTTCGTTCGAGTAGACTTATCATTCGAACATTCATCGGCATACGTTTGATTTTACCACCCGGTTTTGACGATTGTTCCATCCGGCTTTGCCCGGCCACTGTATTCGTGCGGCTAAGACGAGCGGCTTTTTTCGCGAACATTCATCTACACATATTCGATTTTACCGCCCGGCTGTGCCGATTAGTACCAGCCCACTTATGTGTACAGCAACCCTTATACTTGAAACTACTCCTTTCTACAATAATTATATGTATATGTAAACAACTACAGGTAGTCTGCAATGTGACACGGTTGTGACACATCAAGCATAGCGATGTTAACTACCGGTATCGTTTTTGTACACTAGCTTCCGCGCCACTGCTTTCCTTGCCATTCTATTTGCTCCCATGGGAATTTAATACCTATACTCGTTTTTTGTAGATCTGGTTAAGAATTTGTTCACACAGAATTACCATTTTACATGTGAGTAGAATTTTTGAATGTTTTGTTCTACTTCTTGAATATTAAATAAATATAATATGTTTTTTTTTTCTGAAAGAAATACAAGGTTCTATACGAACCCTGCACAAAAATAAATGACTGCCTGAATTGATTGGATTGATTTGGTAAACACTTTAAAATTTTTGGGGTGATTCAGACCATCAAACGGAAAAATTTTACTAAACTGACTGACTAACTATATCGACTCAAAATTTGTATGAAACAGCAGAATTATTTTCACGATTTCAGGTTTGCTCCCATAATAAAATTTGTTCAGTTTTATGGTCTGAATTATATAGGCTGATGATGATGATGAAGGTACACCAACAGTATCAATACAAATTATCAAAATCATAATACATTTTATAGTACGCGATGTTTTGATGAACATTTTTTTTTAATGAGAAATTTTAAGGTTCAGAAGTTTTCATAGACTTTTCAAGCTGTTATGTTACCGTTATTCAGCAATTTTGTTTTCAAAATACCTTTCAGCTAAATCTAAAATATTCTAAACGTTGCTAAAACATGTTAAAGTGGATAAAACAAGATACCAAGTAGCATAGAAGATGGCCTTAGGGATATGCCAATTTACATCATTGTGCTACTTCTTGCCATAGATCATAATTGCTATAATGATGATCTCATGAATCATTTTGCTATTGCGTCGTTTCTCATTCTACAGGATACTGATTAATACGTACACAATATGAGTTGTTATCAGGGCAAAAAGGACCTTATTGTCGGTATGGAGTTATTGATGGATCTAAAATCTACACATATTTCTCTAAATAAAATATGCATGGTTATACTAACACAAATGGATTTAATATGGTCTGAAATAAATGATTTAATAATAATTATCAATACTGTAGGCTTTTCGGGGTGATCAGAAGATTTGTGTTAATTCATACATAATATCCGACATTCTCAGGGCAAAAAGGACCTTATTGTCAATATGGAGTTATTGATGGATCCAAAATCTACACATATTTCTCTAAATAAAATATGTATAGATAGGTATGTTGGAAACTATAAACGACAACAAGGTCCCTTTTCTCAGAGAATGTCACATATTATAAAGCTCAATTCAACACTGTATCCTTTTTGGGGGTAATCAAAAGTTTTGTTATAAGTTATAACTACCAAAGTTCTATTAAGAGTAAAGTTGTAACCAATGTTGTTCAGTTATGTCATTGGTTGTAACAAATAGTAGTTAAATATTGTAATGAATATAATTAGTGTTATAACTGTAAATAAATAAAATTAAATATAAATAAACAAGATTCGTATTTAGCAACCCTACATTGGTTTCAGAATGGAATTACGTATCAAGGTACCTAGTTTTTTGTCCTATTTTATTTTATTTAGAAGACCAACAGCAGCTGTAAACTCCATTAAAAGTTTGGATAGGTAACATAAAGCAAATTATAGCATTATATTATCATAATGTAAAATTAACTATTTCCCTTAGTCGCTTTGTAAGATATCCATAGAAATAAATGAGGTGGTCTATTTTAAACAGGTAACCACACGGCTATTTGACACTGCACCCTATACAGGATGTTTTGCTGTTTTATATTACCTTACTTACCTATTATAAATGATGTAGGTACGTCAATAACTGTATACTGATTTACGAATATTATTTACTCATGGTTACTTAAACATAAATTCTTAAATTATAATTATTATTATTGTGTTGATGTTTTTTTTAAACAAAAAACATTTTTTCTATTTTTATTATAATCAGACTTAATCCATTCCGGATCTGTGATATGAGCCGTATTTCCATACAAAAAAGTCTTTTGTTTATGTGCAAATTAGTCATCCATTATTCTATACCTCACGATTCAACGTGCCTGATTGCAAAAAATATCTCAAAGCATATGCTTCTTTTATCCGAAACCATTTAAACATAACAAAAGAAGATTTTCGCAATATTGTTGAGAAAACATTACTATTGCATTGCACACTTTATGATTTACTACAATATTAAACCTTTAATAGAAGCATCCGTGAGAAACTACGAAAAATTCTCGTAGCTCTAAAAAAAAAAAGAAACAACTAGACAAATGATACATTAAACTAATTAACGTAAAATCTTACCAGCACACGTGAGAAAACATCCGACCTTCTAACACGAAATTTGTACACAATCTGTCATTACCACACAGTCTATTTCCAATGTCACAAATATGACAATGTAATAACACAGGACACAATAACGGAACACACTGTAGATGCGAAAAAAGTGGTCGCGAAAAAGAAATCAAACGATCGAACGCGATTGGCCGGTCGGTGAACGTTCGAAATTCAAATTAGCCAATGGCAGAGACGCGCGTGCGCGTGTGACAGCGACAAGTGTTTGACGCAGACTGACTGAAGCGGTTTCTCATTTGACTGGCCGTTAAAGAGCCTTCTCCATTCACATTATCAAGTTAAATGTTAATATTATATACAACAGTCGACTTTATTTCTAAGAAACTAAAATACAGTTTGAAATAAAGTCTGGTGGCGGTTATAGTTTTGTGAAATGTGTTGTTTTGAATTGCCACCTCGGTCGCCTTCACATGCGCATGATTCTACTTCTTTACTATATTTTTCTTAGTTTTATTAAATTCTCACTTATTTTTTGAAAGACTAAATATATTTAAAAATACTTTTATAAGGAAGGACATATGAAAGGACGTCTTAATTTAAATGTAACATAATTTTGAGATTTTGTCACGAATCCAAATACTCTCCCGCTTGGACCCGATGTACACACGGCGACACATCAAGTTACCCAAAACCAAAATAAGCTGGCCGCGCGACGTTATACATTACTATGCCGACGCGCAGCCAGCTTATTTTGGTTTTGGGTAGCTAGACCGTGTGTACACACGGCGACACATCATGCTATACAAAACCAACATAAGCTGACCGCGCGTAGGTCGAGTAACGTATAGCATCGCGCGGCCAGCTTATGTTGGTTTTGTATAGCTTGATGTGTCGCCGTGTGTACACCACATTTTAGGTTAACCTAAAATGTGGTGTACACACGGCGACGAATTTATTTCAATGTTATTTTAACTATATAAATTTTTTAAATGTAAGTAAAGGTTTCTATTCCGCAAAGGGAAAATATTTTGTATAAAATTGATATTTGTGCCCAAGATATTAAATGGCATAGGAACCTTTAACGGTCTGTATCATTACACCAAAGAGGTCGTTAAAATTAAAGCTAAATAGAATAAAATCCATGGAAATCGGTTGAGGTGCTAATAAAATCTTATGAAGGCACTAGTAAGTAGAAGACACAAGTGGTAGCTTCTAGGCTCCATCGGTTGACAAAAAAACCAAAAAATGTTTGTATCGCGCGTTGAAGTCTTTTCTACTACATTTTCGAAAGCCCATAGCTTTGCCCGCGTAACATTAGTGGGCATAAAAATTTGCATAATCCTTTTCATACTTAGCTCTTTGTTAAATGTCATTATAATAGATGTTAACTAAATAGGTACTTATTTACAAGCATACATAGGCGAACAAGAACAAGCCCCAGATTTACCGGTTCCAGTTACAAAGTCCCTCCGATACCTAAAATTTTTGTCTTAAAAAACTAAAATTTATTTCTTTGTTTCTTTATAATTTTTTATACAGGGTCCCTCTTAATACGCTTTTTTGTGAATGACACTTTTCAAAGGGGTGCAATTTTTGAATCTCATACGTTGAACTCAGCAGTTGAAAATGTCACCCCAATGTGTTCAAAAATCGCACCTCTGGAGTATGATTTTTGAAAGTCAAATCAGCAGTAGAAAGATGCGTATCTCCATAGTAATTTTGACATTTTCAACTGCTGAACTCAGCGAATGAGATTCAAATATCGCACTCCAGACCATCAAACTGAACAACTTTCTCTATGGGACCAACATCGAAATAGCGAAAAAAAATTCAGCTGTCCTATACTTTTGGCTCGAGTAGGTTTGCAGTTTTATATGGAAGAGCTGCTATTATTTTAATGATTTCGATGTTGGTGCCATAGAGAAAGTTGTTCAGTTTGACTGTCTGATCATCCCCTTAAAAAAGTGTCAGCATATTAAGAAGGACAAGGAAGGAGGAAGGAGGTATAAAACAATATTAATTGTTATCAAATTTTGGTACCCGTCAACTCAATGCTCTTATACCTATTAAATCTACGTACCAAACAAACAGACAGGCCCACTTTCCCATGTATAATACTGGTGTAAAAGTGTTTCTAGCTAAACCTGTTCGCTCCCAGCCTACTTTACTCTCTTAATTAAAAAGATCGATAGAAATCTAGTTGATTCATAGAAACTTATAACAATACATTAATTATAACATTCCTGAAAAGGTCAAATCATTAATGCTTTGATTCTGATCGTAGATGGGTGCTTGCATGTCTTTTAATAGTCCGAGATCCAACCGTTAAATTATGCACCTATTTCTTAGGCGAACGAAATGTGATTCTAGTGTATGTTTACACAGGGGTTCATTCAACGCCTCCAAGTTGCTTAGAAAAACTGGGAGACCAATCTAAAGAACTGGAAAAACTAGAGTTGCCACCTCTCAATCTGCCGCAACTATAGGGTTGCCAGGTTCAAAGAAGTCATTTTTGAACCAGGTAACCCTAGAGTTGCCGCAAACTGAGAGGTGGCAACTCTAGTTTTTCCAGTTCTTTAGATTGGTCTCCTTCTAATGGCACCTCATTTACTTCCCTAACAGATCGGTAGAAAAAGTTATACCGAAAATCATAATGGTAAAAGTACTTGCGGCAAGATTTTTCTTAGAAACTTTGCGGCGTTGAATAATTAACCACTGTGTAAACATACACTAGAATCACATTTCTTTCGCCTAAGAAATAGGTGCATAATTTTACGGTCGGATCTCGGTCTATAAGTACCTACCTATCGGGAATGCATGCGTTTACGGGATTTGAAGACGTGACGTTCGACGCCGAGTCATCGAAGTGCAATTTAAGCTATAGGACATTTAATCGAAATGTCATTTCATCGATGGGTAAGTCCATCGAAAACTGAGTGATCGAAATTCCATTTGAGCAATGGGCCACTCCAAAAGATATTTTCGACAAGATGCCTTTTAGTAGATAGTGCAGGACAAAGGTCTCATGAAAATTACTAGTGGAGGCAAGTTAGTGGTTAACTTTCTGAGATAGTTCAAAATTGTATAATTAAATAAAAAAAAATATTAAAAAAATAAATCAAGACTTGAAATGTGACTTTATTCTTGCGAATCAGATGTGCATTCTAATACGGAAATTTTAGACCCTTGCGGGGTGGTTAGAAGCCATACAACATCTACCAACCATCATTTGTGGCAATGCTCACTGTTATCTTATTTTAGGTTTCAGAATGAAATCGAATGACGTGTAAGTGTTTTTATTTTATTTACAGTGGTGATAGGTGGCTAGCCTTTTGCTCACAGAAACACTACATAAGATGAAACCTAAATAAAACCGGTCAAGTGCGAGTCGGGCTACTCGCGCACCGAGGGTTCCATACCACACCACCACAGAACACAACATTATTAACTTAGAAAAAAAAACTTTTTTGTCCGGGACCTTTAGCGCGATACCGACTCACACTTGGCCGGTTTTTAGTATTTGTTGTTATTCTGTAGAGTTTGCTCTATAATCACACAAAGTTTGACGCTTGTATGTATTACCGTTTTTACTATAGAGCGTGAAGAAAAAACGTTGATAAAAACTAGTTTCTTGTTGAGAACCCCCCTTAATTTTTAACTTTCTACCATTTTTATTATTTGTTAACCAATCCGCCGCAATAACGCATAATCTGAGAAAATTTCAACTATCTAGCTCAAGGGTGGCCAACCTTTTCGGCAGCTGGGCCAAAATTCGGAAATATAATTTCACACCGGGCCGCACTACCAAATTTTATGTAGCTAACCAAAGCACAAAAAAAAAATTCATTTTCGAGGAAATGGTTGAAAATAAAACAGATTTCTTATTAGAAAAATAGAGGTTATTGTTTTCTGAATAATTCTACTTCACGCACAGCACAGGCTATAAAAACAACAAAAAATAACAAGTAATATTTTCTAATTTTTTTTAAGGTAGGTAAAAAAAAAGAAGTAATTTACGTTATTTTGAAAAAAAAAAATGATAAATACTTACAAGTATTGAGATAAATTTTTTTAACTTTAAAAAGTGCATATTTCTACTGCTGATTTGACATTAAAAAATCATACTCCAGGAATGCGATTTTTTTTTTCATACATTTTCAACTGCTGAGTTCATCAACGTATGAGATTCAAAAATCGCACTCCAGGAGTGGAATTCACTAAGCGTCACATCGCTGTCAAAAACATCGATGAGCTCACAAATATGTAAGATCCTTCTTGCATCCTTCAGATCTGAAGTTTTGAGTGATGTTCAGTATCAGTTTGACACAAACATGACATAACCATAGTGAATACCGAATTGACGAATTTAAGGTTGTGACGTTACAGCTCCACGGGCCACAATTTGACAGTCCGGCGGGCCGCATGCGGCCCGCGGGCCGCGGGTTGGCCACCCTTGATCTAGCTATTACGGTTCAAAAGTTACAGCCCTAAATAGGTAGGACAGACGGACGGACGGACGGACGGACGGACGGACGAACAACGTAGGCTTAGTAATAGGGTCCCGTTTTCACCCTTTGGGTACGGAACCCTAAAAAAGGGAACGTCCATCCAAAACCACACGACTTTTTGATTTTAGATTGCATCAATTTCTTTACCAATGTAGGTAGTTGGACAGGGTTTGGCAAGTATTTTTATGAGCTTAGATGTATCCAAAAACCATGATGTCATCTTCACAAATACCTCCTTACAATGATAACTTAACTTTAAGAATGAATCGTCAATCTTGGTGTAACGTAATACATTGTTTCTTCTTTTATTAACGTCAAAATATTCACTTTACCGAATCCGCAATGGAACGGTAGAAGTAAATTATTACAACAATTTATGAGATCCTAGTACCAGGTATTTGGCACGCGTCAAGTTTTGACCACAATGACCGCGGTCCTCAGAGTCAATATGAGAAAAAAAAACATAAAAAGAACTGGATAAACAAGTCGATGGAAAAATACATCCTTTTGCAGTTATGTTTTTAAACAAATTTTAGATCTTCGGTAGGTATACAGGTAGCTTTTTACTAATTAGATGACGATATGATAAGGAAAACATCTAGTTCTTTAAATTATTAGCGACTTGAATCAAGTATATCAAAGTTATGGTTTTTTTACAAGCTTTTATTTAATTTATTTATTAAGGCTGCACCGAGCCTATTGTGCTGCTCCAAATCGTATTTTTTTATTTCTTGACAACGAAACAATATCTTCAAAAACAAGAATGTCACATGTTGTCTCTACCTACCCCAATGGGACACAGGCGTGAGTATATGTATTGTGGAACGCCATAGAACCAAACTACGATACGCTAGAAATCTCTCTTGCTGGTTATGTATTATATAGATTGGTACTTAAGAGGAAAGGCGGTCTGCAAGAATTTGAAGAATATGTTTTTAACAGTTCTATTGCTGTCGCGCTGCTCCCTTGCAACTGACCTACCAGTGCGAAAGTGACAACTGCATCTCGAAATTGTTTTTTCCTACATAAAATAGATGAAAACAATCTAGTATTCCCCTGTTTCCTCCTCCAAAACTGGAACGATTTTTTTTCAATTCTTATTTATGAAAAAAGACTGGCTATGTCTTTGTATGTTTGTATGTTCTCGTTTTATTGTTTATATTCATCAAAGTTTGCTGGATGTCTGAAAAACGCAGCGGTAGAAATATGTAGCAATTTTTCATCATTGTCTAAAGCTCCTAGTTCATATAGTAATTAATTTGACGACCCGGTTGGTGTAATGGTTACCACGCCGGACTGCCAAACCAGGGTCCTGGGTTCCCGGTTCGGTCATGGATGTTATATGTTCGTGCCGTTGTTGTATGGGTACCATATTAAAAAGCCTACAGTGCTTAACTTGGGATCATTACAATGTATGTGCCTGTGAGCGTTATTTATTATTATTATTATTTAATTTATAAAAAAAGAACAAACATAGAGACAAAACATAGAGGCTATCGCCTTCATTGTGTGGTAAAAATTTGTTTGCGTTTTGTTGTCGTTATCCAGGTTGAAAAGGTGGAATACGTTTTTTATCACTTTTTTATGGACTAAATGGCACCCGCTTTTCCTCTTAAAATCATTATTGGCTAGTTCTCGTTACAATAAATAATGTACAGTACAGTACAGAAGACAAATTGGTCAGTGCTCACTTGAGAGAATGTAACTTTTTTATGAATATCAATAGAAGTGGCTTATGTAACGGTGTTTAAAAAAAAAAAACCGGCCAAGTACGAGTCGGGACTCGGGCAATTAGTGTTCCGTACTACCAGTTGTTTAACATGGGTCATTGAAGAACCACTATAAATTGACACTTACTTAGTATGTGGTCACATAGTAACTGCAGATCATTTTACACTGGTGTTTGTTTTTTTGGGCATAGAAAAAAAAACTATCCAAGTTAGAGTCACCCTGATAATTTTCCCGCCATCTTCACGTTATTTCTGATGTTCATAATTTTTTTCAGATCTTATACGGCTATATTTTTTGAAATAGAGGCGGGGACAGCAATTTCTCGGATTGAATTAAATATTTTGTTAAACAAAGTTTTTATAAAAAAAATTTAAAATATATTTTTAGACTCGTATTTTCATAAGCTTTCAATTGATACCCCACACCATACGGTAGATTTTTTTTTTTTTCCCATTCTTACACACCAAATTGCCCCCCAGTATAAAAATTTAGCTTTTTTTACTTCATTTATGATATTGGACCACCAATTGCTATATCTGTACCGAGTTTCAACTTTCTATGTCTTACGGTCTCTGAGAAAAATGCCTGTGACAGATGGACGGACGGACAGACACCGAGTTGATTCCATAAGTGTTCCGTTTTTCCAAGTTTGGTACGGAACACTAAAAATAACACCTGCGTGTTTGCTATACTCGTATTAGCTTGTTATGTTTAACAAATTAAGTTCTAGAACACATTTTATGAACAACAGATACATTAATGGTGATAATTTTTTATTTCCAGTCCGTCTTCGAACCAATATTTTCTAATTTGTTTAGCAATTTTGGTGCTCAGATCGTAATAAATTCATAGTAAAATTATTGATCTCAATACCAAAGAAATCGCGTTTAGTGATAAGACCGCCATTTATACCCTTAAGTTTTTTTATTCTGTTTTTGTTGCTGTATGTTTTTTGGTAGAATATTTATGTTATGTTCATCATCATCATATCAGCCGATAGACGTCCTCTGCTGGACATAGGGCTCCCCCAAAATGGGGGGAGTAATGGGGAGACCATTACTGGTTTGGCTGTCAACTCCCCGAACACTCCTCTATGCCCCATAAGATGTGAGAGTTATTCTAATACGATTTGTTTACATACACACCTATACAAGGTGTAAAATTAAATGCGTTACTTAGTTAAGACGGTGCTTCAGACCATGAAAATGAACGAGTTTTACTATGGGACCAACTTTGAAATCGCGGAAAAAATCAGCTATTCCATAGAAAACGTCAATAAAACGAGTAAAATGTATGACGCGGTAGATATTTTTTCCTAGATTTCAATTTTGTTTATATATTAAAAAGTGTTCAGTTTTATGGACTGAATGAAAAAATTACATCTCGAAAGGAATAGTTGTGAGTTTAAAAAAATAAGAAAGGTTTTGACCAGGAGTCGCCATCTAGGTGGATACGTAATAACACCTACTGACATTAGGGACCTCCCCTCCAAAAGCATAACACGGTTCATGAAGTCCGTGGGCCTAGGAAATGACCTTTAGGTCTAGGGTGACAGTTACAATAGATCTATCCAGGTTGCAGTGGCTATTGGTCATTGACCAAGCCCTTACAACCAAATAATAATAATAAGGTTTTGACTAAAAATATAAATGGATGGATTGGCTGTATACCTCCTACTTTTTTACGCTTCTTGGGTCCAAACCAGAAATAATACTCGATTCGGTTTCTGTTTTATTTAAAACTATATACAAAAATACCTGAATAATATTCAATTTTTACAAAAGCGATCGATTCTTGAATATTTTGAAAACAAGTCAAAGAAGAAACTTGCTTGGTTGCGTCGAAATCCAGTGGTACCTGTGCGCGCCGGCGCAGCAGGAAGGTCGCGCGACGGCATTCCATGATGGTGATTATTTTTAGGCATTCGCTAATATATTATGAGTCGCTGTTAATTCGTGTGTAAAGGCTTAATAGTCTGGTTTTGGGATCTTGTTGTGGTTATTGAAAAGATAACTTCCAGGAAAATGTTTTTTTTTTTGTTTTGGCTTTGGAAATAATCGGCCTTGCATTGAGTAGTGTGAGAGCTTAGTACGTCTCTCACAATGATATGCTAATGCTAGTTGCTATGGATAACGATATCCTTATGCTTTGCTAAATGCTTGAGTGCCGACGTCGGATACGGCCGAAGGAAATGAAACGGCTGAGAGATGCTGTTGTATCCACGTATATTCGAACACTGATTTGCTAAGATAAATGGTCTTAAAAAGTAATGTTAGCGCCCTATGTACGATGCACTTTTATCGAGGTCGCGAGAAGTCCGCGTTCAATGTCCAATGCTGTGCTGTGAACTAACATCTACCGATTGACCCCGATAATTGATGTACGTGCTTCGTACATATTGCCACTCAAAAGAAAGAAGCGAGAAGATAAAGAAGAATCTTTCTTAACCACCTACTCTGAAAGTTTAATTGTTGTAAAGTTATCATAGTTTATGCTTTATGGCCAGTACACGAACTGCTGAGCTGTTAAACTTATTGTAAAACTTTAAAAGTAGGTGATAATTAATTATAAACATTTTGCTGATTGCACCCGAACACTAGGTGAACAATTTGCTGAATGTACAATATAAATATGTAAAAAATTGCTAAATGTGCATGCATTGCACATCTTGCCAACTCAAAGAAACAAATAAAAATCTCAACACAATCTATAGGAAGAAAAAGAAATGCTAACAAGATAATATAAAAAATCAGAATTTGCTGTTTTAAAAAAAAAAAATCTTAGTAATCATAATCAAACAACCTGTAAATTATTATAACAACGTAAGCTTGATCGTAGCATAGATTTAAATACTACTAACGTCGTAGATAGGTATCTACTAAAGGGTATAAGAATGCATTTG
The DNA here is from genome assembly GCA_922987775.1 of Agonopterix subpropinquella. NCBI lineage: Eukaryota > Metazoa > Arthropoda > Insecta > Lepidoptera > Depressariidae > Agonopterix > Agonopterix subpropinquella. Next base: position 14,191,763 of record OV277709.1, on the reverse strand, counting down.
CAACATATTTTAAATCGCTATAAACAAGTAGTAAAGGGTTTTGAATATGCTCCCTAAACATGTAAAATAATTGTAAAAATATAAACTTGTGAATAATAAAAGGTTATCTGTGATTGTTGTAAGATAGATTTCAAGAGTGCTAACCATGTTAACGTTATCGTAAGAAAGTGTAAAAATCTGCTGATTATCTAAAACTAAATACAAACTCGATTCCGAGTTTAAAGTCTGCTAGAGAAATGCTAATTATGCTAAACATTGTATAAAGAAATCTAACTTTAACCATAGTTGACAAAATGGTAAGAAAAATGTAAAAATATATAAGTATGATCGTACTGTACTAATAAGTTTTATAGAAGTTATAGTAACAAAGTAAGTATAAAAATGCTGATTATGTAAAACTACGAAAAATATAACTTTGGCCGTAATAATTAGGTTTCAAACAATTAACAAAAAGAAAAAAGTAAATAGTATAATGTTAAACATATGTTTGATCGTGGTAGAAAACCACAGTTTAAAATGCTGATTATATAGAATAGACCGTAATCGGAATGTGCTGATCAAAGCAAAAGTTATTGTTCAATTTTATGTTAGTAGGTAAGTATGCTAAAATGTAACTAGGTTAGTAAATGATCATTGTTCCACAACTTATTGATAAGTATAGTTTTTTTTTTATAAAGAAAGTACGTGATTAAGATGCCCTTTTCATTTTCACCGTAGGGCGGGCATATGATTCGTAACGCGCACTCACACACTGCACTTGTTGCACCTTAAACAGTTTGTGAGACCATGTCATCAGGACATTACGAATTGCTCTATGTTTTAGCCTGAAGGTATCTTGCTTGATTCCTAGACGGGGTAACTCGCAACTGAGGTCCTTGCACCCCTTCATTTCCTTCATATGAGCTATCCTCAAGTATTTGCGCCTGACCTGTTTGGAATTCGATGATACCTGCTCGTCTTTCTCGAACTTTCGCTCTAATTGTTTAAGTTCTGCTATGACTTGAGTGTTTGATTTCCCTGATTTTATTTCAACCCTTTGTTTGCTTGGCTTGCTCACCACGTTTCTACCATGCTCCAACCGTTTTGTACTCATGTGTACGCCATACTTCTCTGCGCAACATTGTTCTTTTGACGATGACGTCATTGCTACGTTTGGTTGATTGCTGCACTCCTCGACGTTATGCGTCGCTCCGTGGCACACTGCGTGCGACGGAGACTTGGGCGTGTCAGGTGCTGATGTTGGCGTTGGCGTTGTGAGCGAGAACGATACCTCTTTGCTCGGAACTTTTGTATCAGGAAAATATTCATTGTTAAACTGCGTTTGTGGTTGAGTATGGGGAAACATGCCAATGTTAAATATAGGCCTTGGTTGTCTCCTGTCACAATCTTCGATTTTCTGTGCTTTCGATAGATAAGGATTGTTATAGGGAGCTAGGCTAGGGGTTTCAGAGTTTAAGTCCCGAATCGTTGGCCATTGAGTATGATAGCCACTGATGTGTGTTGGAATCTCAATTTTTGACCTAGAATGCTGCTGCTGTATTGATGAATGTAGTTTCATATTCAATGCTCGTTTTAACTGCTCGAATTCCATCTCATTCATACCGAACTCTTCATAATATTTCTCGTCTGCACCCTCTAGAATCCCATCAATTTGTAAGTGTAATGTGTCAATCGCACCCCACCTTGACTCGAGCGATCTTAGTCTGTCCTCAATCTCCCATTTTTCGGAAGTGATATCGCTCCTAATATTATTCGTCAATCTTTTAAATGCTCTAAAATTGGCGTACTGGGTCTGCTGTAATTCTGCTGCTTTTATCTCTTTAAGCTTATACAGTGTGATAGCTCTGCGAGCACCCTCGAACCAACCGGATAAAACTTCTATTATGTTCTCGGCGAAATACTGCTGGGTCGGATCCTCTATTTTAACTAACTCAGCGTCGTTACGCTGAGCCTCCGTCCATAATTCATCCAACCGTTCTACCCTTGCTTTCAGGTACTCGGTATTCTTCCTACTTTCAGAAAAATTGCTCTTAAAATTCGAGTAGATCCGTCTGATCTCATCCAGGATCTCAGCTTGACGTGCGATTAAGGTTTCCATACTTGATAGATAAAGCAAGATAAATGGATAGATCTTACTTGTGATTCTGGTACTTTACGCTGCGTCGATGCTCTGCTATGTTCATGTTATGTAAATGATATGCTCTATACACCCAACTTCTCTTGCTGTGGTGAGTTGGTATGTTATGCTCATACACCCAGCTCCTCTGACTGCGGCGTGTTTGATATTGCTATGCTATACACCCAGCTCCTCTGACTGTGGTGTTTTTGGTATGCTTTGCTCTATACACCCAGCTCCTCTGGCAGTGGTGTGTTGGTATGCTATGCTCTATGCACCCAGCTCCTCTGGCTGTGGTGTGTTGGTATGCTATGCTATACACCCAGCTCCTCTGGCAGTGGTGTGTTGGTATGCTATGCTCTATGCACCCAGCTCCTCTGGCTGTGGTGTGTTGGTATGCTATGCTATACACCCAGTTAATCTGGCTGTGATGTGTTTGACCTGTTGTGGTCTACACACCCCGCTGCTCTGACATTCGTTAGTGTGTTTGCTATGATATGTTCTGTATAAATAAACGTAATGATATTCTTCATAGACCGAGCTATTCTGGCCACGGTCTTGCTAATATAAAGCGCTGTTTTTAATATAAGTATTACTTTAAATATTGTTCAAATCCAGCTGCTCTTGCTGTGTTTATGTTAATGTGAAAATCATACTATCTAATTCTTCCTTATCTCTACGTATTCTCTACTAATTCCTGCTCGCTGAATCCTTCCCAGTCTAAGAGAGAATCTTCCCACTCTAATCGAATATATTATAATTCTGATGATGTGTAGTCAAAGAGCCGTCTTGCTGTTAGTGTTCATTAAATGGAAAGATCTTACTTGCGCTTCTCGAATACGTGCTCATGCTCAGGACTGGGCTGCTGTTCTGCTATGCTGTTTTTCTGCTATGCTCTGCTGTTGCTCTGCTATGCTGCACTGCTATGCCACTCGCGATACTGTACAACCGCGGGGTCGCTAGTTCTTAGGAAAGACCTAGGGTACAACTTTCTCGCGACGACGGCGCAAAATAATCGAACCGAAGGTCCACGATCGAAGGACCAAAATAATGTGAGAGCTTAGTACGTCTCTCACAATGATATGCTAATGCTAGTTGCTATGGATAACGATATCCTTATGCTTTGCTAAATGCTTGAGTGCCGACGTCGGATACGGCCGAAGGAAATGAAACGGCTGAGAGATGCTGTTGTATCCACGTATATTCGAACACTGATTTGCTAAGATAAATGGTCTTAAAAAGTAATGTTAGCGCCCTATGTACGATGCACTTTTATCGAGGTCGCGAGAAGTCCGCGTTCAATGTCCAATGCTGTGCTGTGAACTAACATCTACCGATTGACCCCGATAATTGATGTACGTGCTTCGTACAAGTAGTGTAGGTATCATCGTCATCATCATCTTAGCCGATGGACGTCCACTGCTGGACATAGGGCTACACCAGAAAAACACAGGGGCTAAAACTACCTACATTGACAAATAAAGACTATTTCTATTTCTATTTCTTTTTCTATTACATGCTAGGCTAGGCCCTAGGCTAGGCCCTAGGATCGCTACATGTAGGTATATGGGTAGGTATACAGTGTGTAAACTTAAATGCGATAAATATTTTAGATGGTGCTTCAGACCATCAAACTCAATAATTTTCGGTAATGTGGAACCGACATCGACATGGAATAGCGAAAGAAAAGAATGTGTTCCATAGAAAACGTAAATGGTTACTTCTTCTTCTTATCGTGTGGGAAGAGCCCTGGTGTCAGAGTTTTTTCAGACCGCCTTACGGCCTCTGACGTGGTTTTTATGTAACGACTACTATCATCAGAGATAGTAGCCGGGACCAACGGCTTAACGTGCCATCCGAAGCACGGAATCATCTTTCTTTTCAGACAATCAGGTGATTCAGCCTGGAATGTCCTAACCAACTGGGGAAAAACGCACAAAGTGACATATCACTAGGTGTCCCCCGTGGGAATCGAACCCACGACCTCCGTGTCGAGAACCAATGCTCTTAACCATTAGACCACGGAGGCAGTTATGGTTGGTTACTGGACTGGTACTGGAATGGTTACTGGACAAAAATGACAGAAAAAAATAATCAGCTGGATTAGTTTTTTCGCTATTTCGATGTAGTCTCCGTACGGGAAGTTGCCCCTTATAGACTTAAAATATGTAATGTATATCTATCTGCCTTCGCACAATATCCACTGGTAGAAATGGGGTAGTTATTATAATCAGGAACGACACGGCTAGGAAAAATTATAGATTTATTTATAATATATTAATAGTGATTTAATAACATTATAAAAACAGTTATCAGGTTTTGCGTCCCTTTGTTAAAACGTACGAAAGTTTCTCAAAATAATAAGCAAATTTATTTAATTACGTTATTTATTTCAAATACACTTAACACATTTATAATGCGATAATTATCGGTGATATCTAGGTGATACATTGTGGTGATATAATACTAAAACATTTAGAAATATAGGCCTCGAGTTAAGGCCGTCTTCTCACTGCTACGCACGTGCATTTTTACATTTTACAAAATTATCTGAAATTATTTTAAGGGGATGATCAGACCATCAAACTGAACAACTTTCTCTAAGGGACCAATCTGCTGTCCCATTCATTTGAGTCGAGCTGTGTTTGCAGTTTTGTATGGGACAGCAATTTTTTTTTTCGCGATTTCAATATTGGTCCCATAGAGTAAGTTGTTCAGTTGGTCTGATCATCCTCTTAAAATAGTTTCAGCTAATTTTGTTAGACCTTATATTTCAGATTCATTGACTATACATTGTTTCTGCAATTATGTAGTTTTCATTGAAACAGTGAACTTAAAGCAGTAATGGACTAAACACACAAGCACGCACGTACGTGACAATGTAAAAACGGTACAAATTAAAGCTCTAAACACAATACATCTATTTATTATGATGACTAGAGTAATTTTATTAAAAATATTCACGATTTTATTTAAACTAAAGAATATAATTCTAAACAAAAACATCAATGAGATCACAATCAACGTTAATAAACAAAATCATTTAACTAACATTATTAGACTGTCTTTAGGCTAATTTTTGAAATTTGTAATACACTTTTAAAACTTTACAAGATATTATAACTTGTTTGTTACTTTAGAATTATGTATGACACATACCTTGCATCTCCCTTTTTTGATTTTATCTAAGCTTAACAATAAGTAAAAATAATGTAGAGTTAAGATTTAGACCGCAATTTTAGGCGGATAGTTACAATCTGAGTTATTTCTGGTTTAATTTTTCTACATAACTTTAGACTGTTTATTATATATTTGAATAATTAAAAATAATGATCACTAATTTAAAATATAAAAAATATTTCACTGTGGTAAGTATGTAAGGGTGGATTGCACCAAAAAGTATTTAGGCTACATGACGTATTTAGCGTAGTAATGCCAGAGTAATGCGGTACTTAAGGCAGGCGGTTGCAGAGGGGTCAATTTTAAACAAAACTTTGACGCACAATACGCGTAGACGGCATTAATTTTGTATGAAAAATTTCAAAGCTTTATATCTTCGTAATTATATTATAAATTGCAAATGTTATTTATACGCGACATCTAGACTTTCTAAACTATTTTTCCATATATAAAATATTACTCTTATTAATTCAGTCTACGCGTATTGTGCGTCAAACGTTTGTATGGACTGAAACCACCTTAAGGCTGCCGGCGGCTCGGCCAAGATCGGCCGGGCTCCTGATTGGTTAATATTTACACAGCTACACAGCTCGCCCAGCCAGCTCGCATCAGTGGACAGGCAGCCTTATAGTTAAAGCTCTATCTCTCACAATGTACATACTTATGACAGTCATAGCACAGGAAAAGAAAGAGTATCTATAGTACTACATAGGTACTCTGTGGTCATAGTATCGTATTTAAACATGTTTAAGCCTAAATTAAGAGCCTACCGAGCCTATTGTGCTGCCCTCAATCGTATTTTTTTTATTTCTAAACAATTAAACAGCATTTCCCAAAAACAAGAATGTCACATTGTAGTCCTGATTGGCTTCCAATTTATCGGAACATAACGGATTATCATGTTTTATACTTGTAGCTATTATCTTTAAAACCGCCAAAAGTGGTCACTTTTGGCGGTTTTAAAGATAATCACTACAAACATTAGAACAATAAATCCGCAGTCACCCGATAAATTGAAAATCTGAAGTGCGATTTTTGAAAATCATACGAGCGAATTGGCAGTAGAAAGGTGCATAATCTCCATAGTAATTTTGACATTTTCTATTGCTAAGTCGCTCGTATGATTTTTAAAAATCGCACTTCAGCAATGACTACAAGGTGACATATCTTGTTTTTTGGAAACATTGTTTAATAGTTAAGAAATAACAAAAATACGATTGGGGGCAGCACAATAGGCTCGGTGCAGCCTTAAGCGAAAAATTCTTCGTCTATGGCCTAAATAATTTTTGGTACCAGTCACCTTAAGGGTGCCTGTGTGTAGCTGTGTTTTTTTTAACCAATCAGGAGCTCGGGCGAGGCGCGGCCGATCTCGGCCGAGTTCCTGATTGGTTAAAAATACACAGCTACACAGCTCGCATAGCTTCAATGGACAGGCAGCCTTTGTCATGTAGGTTACATCATTGTATTTGGCTATAAGAATACTATTATTATGCCAGATTAGGCTGTACAATACTACACCAGAGCAGAATATTGATGGAAACAAATGAATAGTAAATCAACTTGTTCAGAGTATTAAAAACGCTTCCATTAGCTTACGACCATATTCTCCTTTTTGGTGTAGACACAAACTAAAAACATTTATGTAACAAAAGTACACAACGATTTCATTTATCGACTCCATTCGACAACATAACCAGAAAATAAACAAAATTATCTTTGTTGTTATCGTGTTGTTTTCGAAAATATTTAGGTCTTCTTCCTGGTTAGGAACCAGGTCTGCATCGGCTCAGCTTTGCCCTTCATGGAGACGTGTCCTCGGTAGGTCAGGTCAAACTGGTCATCGTGGTTGTCTTCCCTCATCAAATAACTGGGGGAGGAAATAAATAATGTATCATCAATTCATCATTGATGAATTCAATTCATCACAGATGTGGCACAGGCATACCCTGGACACTTTATCCACACGGGCTCGCACTGACAAGAAAAGGCTAGCACCATGTATACAGGGAGTAAACTTAAACGCGTTACATACTTAAGGGGTTGCTTCAGACCATCAAACTGAACAACTTTCACTCAGGGACCAACATAAAAAAAACTGCTATTCCGTAGAAAACGTCAATCGCTGCTTGACCTAAATGTATGGGACTGCTGAATTTTTTTTCGTGATTTCAGTGTTCGTCTTTATGATAAAATTATTCAGTTTGATGGTCTAAAGAAATGTTTAGTGTATGTATTGTGGTATGGGCGATATTGTACCACGTAACCTATGCACATGCACCAGGATATCTTCTTATACAGGGTGTAAACTTAAATACGTTTACTGGCTACTCGACCGGTATGTAATAGCAGAATTGTTATAATCGCGATTTAAATGTTGGTTCTACAGTTTTGAGTTTGACGTTCTGAAGCAACCCCTTCATTATGAAACACTGGTGTAAACTTCGTATAGTATAAAGCTATACTGGTGTATAGCGTTATACAATACGCTATATCATATGGTTTCCTCACGATGTTTTCCGTCACCAATGACCGAAAGCACAGTATAAGACAGTAAACCATCTTCATACAATGGTACCAAACGCGGCTTTTATGTGTGCTCGCCAGTACGTTTGACACACACTGTCGATATCTAAGGCAGCCAAGGCAGCGCCAGACGGAGCTACGCGGAGATATTGTCAGTGTGTGCATGCTACGAGGCGTACGCCACCTTTGGTACCATAGTATGAAGATGGTTTACTGTCTTATACTGTGCCGAAAGACTGCACGCAGATTTTTAAGAGCAGACAAATCATAGCACAACACTGCTGAAATAATCATCAACTAAAAAATATGATTATGAATTCGATAAGGCTTTAAAAATGTTTAATTTTAACTAATATATCTAATGATTTATTAACATCTATTGTTTTAGACTGCCTTTAAACTATTTAGTCGTCGAAACAACACAAATAGGGGAGATCTTTTATGGTTTCGGTAGTAAACCAACGAAGGTAAAAAGATTAGCGCACTTGTATGTTTTCTATTCAAAAGAGTGGGGTGTCTTTACTGATACTAATACAGTACTATCTTGGATCGCCAGAAAGACGCTCGATTTGAAAATAAAACCAAAAAGATTGTGTGTAAAAGTTACATTTTTTTTCAAGTCATTTGAAAACCATAAAATTTTTAGAAGAAACAAAATCAAAACAATGGTGTTCAAAAATTACTAAATATTATAATTTGGACTTATCTAAATTTTTAGCTATATAATATTTCGGTGTAATATAAAATTTGTTGTGAAATAAACATGGATTCTTTCATGGAATATTATTTTGAAGAAGTGTTCAGTGGCATGGACCGTGATAGTTTGAATGAAAGATTCAAAAGGAGGGAACTTGTCGAGTATTTTAGTACCGTAATCGCTGGTTGTGCCAAAGGTAGTTTGATTTATTTATTGTAAAAATATAAGCAGTAGGTACTGCCAATAATGCTGGTAATATCCGCTCGTAGGTACGTGCGGATATTATAATACTTGATTGACTGATTGACAGACTTTTGAATACCTTTAATATAGTCCGAGATCCGACCGTAAAATTATGCACCTATTCCTTAGGCGAACGAAATTTAATCCTAGTGTATGTTTATACAGGGGTTAATTCAACGCCGCCAAGTTGCCTAAAAAAATCTTGCCGCAAGTGCCTTTTCCATTATAATTTTTGGTATAACTTTTTCCACGTGTTTGTTAGGGAAGTGAATGAGGTGCCATCAGAAGGAGACTGGTCTAAAGTACTTTAAAAACTAGGGTTGCCACCTCTCAATCTGCCGCAACTATAGGGTTGCCAGGTCCAAATATGTCATTTTTGAATCTGGCTACCCTAGTCTTACACTAGGATTACATTTCGTTCGCCTAAGGAATAGGTGCATAATTTTACGGTCGGATCTCCGTCTATATCGATCAGGTGCAAAATGTAACACGCTTCCAGTTTGTGTGCTTATTTAAAAAAGTTCCGTTATTTCCTACTTTATCCCCCTTTAATCTCACCCAGGATTATATATTTTTTATGTATTCTTCTTTTTCTTATCGTGTGGGCAGAGCCCTGGTGTCAAAGTTTTTTCAGACCGCCTTACGGCCTGTGACGTGGTTTATGTATTTAGATTTCCTGAATTGTTTTTTCATTTTATTATTCTTGAAATCTTAACTAATATACCTATGTACTCCTCAAATATCAACCATATTGACCAAACAATTCTCCCATTTCAGGTCAAGACAAATCAGACCTAACAACTTGCAAGAACTTCGTGTCATCCGCTCTCCGGTATCATAACACCTGTAAGACCGGAAACGGAGATGTTTGCCTTATGGGGAAGTACCACAATCTCCTATACATTGCTATGAAGCTAGCATTTGATTGGAGCCTTCAGGATAATGGAATTGTCGCAGCGTTGTTGGACGAGATGTATGCATGTGAGAGGACTTTTGAAAGAATATTTTTAGGTAAGTACGTTTGTTATTTATTATTCAACAATAATATTTGCAATAGATGTTCACTTTTCACATTATATAGGTACATATACAAAAAAACAGCAGAAATCGAGATTTGATATATTTTTTCATCGTCATTAAGATCACTAGTTCACTACCTACTTGATATTAGGTACCTTACCTACATTGTTAGTTTTTATCTGCCAAATATTTTTCAAATCCCAATGGCAATAAAATAAAAATAAAAAATAAATGTCTTGGACAATGTCACACAAGTACCAGAATCTAGCCTGGACTTGTATTATGATGACTAGACAACGATATAGAATACATATATAGATAGGTAAGTACAAACATCCATGACTCGGGGACAAATATTCATATTCATCATACAAATATTTGTCCCTTACGGGATTCGAACCCGCGACCCTCAGCACAGCAGGCAGGTTCACTACCGACTGTGCTATCGGGCCGTCAATAAATTATTCTCACGCGTGAAATGCAAGTAACATTAAACCTCAGACTACATAATAGATCTACATTATGTTCTTAATCGCGTTTCGACCGTAGTTAGGCTTACTATCCATCGTTAAATTTTAATTCATTGGGTTTAATTAGACCAATACAATTTCATTATTTCAGGTGCCATATTCGGTACATCAGCACCATACTTCTTAGCTGGATGGAAGTCTGACTTCATGGATAAAGAAGAAAACGTCCATGCTCTAGTCTTCTTCCTAGACCATGCTACAAACGCAAATCTCGAATATAATGAAGGAGACAAGAGTTATCGTTTCATAGACGTGCCTTTAGAAAGCTGCGGCAAAGCATCTCCAGTCAGAGTTGTCATACAAATGGGTGCTTCAGAAATGCTTATGATACTCCTCAGATTCGGAGCTAGAATCCAAGCCGATAATGTGTCTACTAACCCTTTAGAATCTATACTGGATAGACTTAACGAATATGACAGAAAATATCCATACGAGTTAGTGACATGCCTAAAACTGGCTTTAAGAGCAGTACCTAAAATATATTTTACGGTAGAAAAGAGAGTTTTCAAACATTTAAAATTACCAGAAGATTACAACTATCAGAGGAAGATTGTTCTGGAAAAGTATGGAGATATTTTGGAGGATCATTTGATACCAAGTTCTAGATGTAGTTTGATGCCAGTGGAGCTAAAACACTTGTGTAGATGTATGGTAAGACAAACGCTGTGGGAGAATTTTGAACTGCCGTTTGGTATACAGAAGTTGCCAGTACCGCAATCATTGAAAAAATATTTGGATCTGTGTGATGATTAGGTTAAATAAATAAGCTAACTTTTTTATTATATAGTTTTCATTTATTAAATAAAACTAAATTTTAAATAATAATAATTATTTATAATTTTTTAATTTTTTTGTTTATTTTTTTAAACAGACATTTTATTTTTAACTAACCTGTCATCCCTGATACATTATATACACCTGTGATATACACCCCTGAGTCATTACGATACAGTCGATGCGATTGTGCAGTTCAGTGATAGGTATTAATAGGTAATAGAAATTACGCAACCCCTCATTCTACTCACTAATGCTTTTACTAATGATTGACGCTCAACCCAGTTTTTCTACTCTCAAATTCACATGTAAGTATCCTCACTCAGTAATAAGTATCCTTACCCAGACTTTCTACTCTCAAGCTCACATGTACGTATCCACACCCAGTTTTTCTACTCTCAAACTCACATGTAAGTATCCTCACTCAGTTTTTCTACTCTCAAACTCACCTGTAAGTATCCTCACTCAGTTTTTCTACTCTCAAACTCCCCTGTAAGTGTCCTCACTCAGTTTTTCTACTCTCAAACTCACCTGTAAGTATCCTCACTGACATTAATAGTGCCAGGGACCCCAGTGGTTTCGCAGCGGCTGGTCAAGTTGACGGTGTTGCCGAAGAGGCAGTAGCGAGGCATGCGGTGGCCGATGACACCGGTGACGACTTCCCCGGAGTGGATGCCGATGGTTATGCCCTGGTAAAAGTAGAAGGATAGAAGTAAATGTGAAGTTACTTTTCTGACCATGTTCACAATAAAACACAAATCTATCAACAATCATGGCTATCATTGTGGTTCCGGCTTGGAATGTACCACCCCATTTATTACAGTGGGTGTCATACGAGGTGACTAAGGGATAATAAGGGTGCAGTGTTTTTGAGGACGAGAGGCCAGCCTTCAGAGAGAGAGTTCAATTTGCTAAAAGTGAGCTTTGCTACCAGCTGGACGCTTAAAAATTTTGTTGGTAGTTCTAGCAAAGCTTCTGACCATCTCGAAAGGGATTATGGTCTTGAATTTATATATGTATGTATGTTCATGTAATGTTGCCTACTGACACGTCGAATGCAGCCATAATATACAACGTGTTAATGAATTACCGCAAAACCTCATACACCCCAACTAATTTATAGCAAAATTATTAGATTGAAACAATAATTTCATTATTTTGATAGTTAAAATTTAAAGTTATTCGCATATTAAGTTTTGAGGCAAAAATATTTTGTTATTATTTCAGAACTAAAAGAAAGCGCTAACGTACTCATGGATACATTTTTATAATCTTGTTTTGGTAGTAAGTAGGGTGAGTGTGCCCGTGAGGTGGGTTGACATCGGGTTCAGAAAATTTTTAATTTTGCAAACAAAATATTTAATATTTTGAAAAAAATTACCTATGTTGAAACCATGATAATTCGATTCTACTCTCGATTCTAAACAAACAACTTTCTAGTTTTGCGTTAATTCATTAACACGTTGTATACAAAAATGTATGCTTGATCCGCGTGACTCTAAAAAAGTATTAGGGAAAGTGACTTGTCAAGGCAAGACTAAACTACTAATGTGAGGGCTTGTTACCCACACCCTCAGAGCTAGCACCCTCACTCTCAGTTGCAGAAATGTTCATTAAAGTTATTCCTGCATTAAATCTCTTGCTGTCACTTTTTATCTTGTTGACGTAGTAAAAGCTAGCAAGAGATTTAATGGAGGATTAACTCCAATGAGCGTTTCTGCAACTGAGTGTTAGACTGTGTTTCGTGTATTCAAGATGAAATGTTACTTACAACAGGTTCTCCGTCAACTGTAACAGTCTGCGATAGATCCATCATCTCAAGGGCGAGGAGCGAGATGTTTTTAGCATGAGCCACTTCGTACTCTGGCAGACCAGATACCGCCATATATTTATCTCCAACTGTTTCCACCTGGAATTGTTCACATAATTGTAATTAAGGTGCATTCAAGAAAAGAATTAATTTACTGCTTGGTTCGTGGATTGGAATAGGTACTTATACCATTTTAGAAGTCGATTAATTTTTAGGGTTCCGAAGTCAAAAAGGAACCCTTATAGTTTCGCCATGTCCGTCCGTCTGTCCGTCCGTCCGTCCGTCCGTCCGTCCGTCCGTCTGTCCGCGGCTTAGCTCAGAGACGCTTAGTACTAGAAAGCTATAATTTTGCATGGATATACATATTAATCACGCTGACAAAGTGGTAGAATAAAATCTTGAAAAACATTTTTTTTAGGGTACCTACTCCCCTACACGTGAAGTGGGGATGAATTTTTTTTTTCGTCTATCCTATGTTGTGGTGTATTGTTGGATAGGAATTTAAAAAATATTGCGGGTTTGGGAAAATCATTTTCCGATTTAGGGATCCGTTAGCGAAATATTAAGCTTTAAAGCAAACATTTTGGTTAGAGTCAAGTGTCACCCCCCTCTCCCAGCTAAACGGTTGTAGTTGGAGATGTGAAAAAATTCACGGCAATCTCATATATTACGAATTTAGAAGGAAAACTATCACCGCTAAGTAGGCTTCACAAGTTTACGAGTAATAGTCGAGCAACTTATAAAATGTACTTTTTAGACTTTATTGGCCGTTAAACCGTAGTATAAAGCAAAAAGCCTCCTTCTAAGTCCATATTATATTGAAACGGGCAACTACGGAACCCTACCCTGCGCGTGGTCTGACACGCACTTGGCCAGTTATTATTCTTATTTTTGTTTGGGGTTTTTTCTAGGCCAGCAAATTATCCTCATTATACGTCGTTCTATCGCGAAACTCATTGTCATTATAATGCTGAAGGTGACATCTGCATGCTTTGGAGGTGGTTGGAAGTTACAAAAATGTTTTAGACCACCCCAAAAGAAAATAACCCGATTGCGCCAGAAGGAGGGTAATGTTTTTTTAGGAAGTATAGGTTGGACACTTACAATTTTGCATTATTTGCAATAGCATAGCATAATTGCTCACGACTATATTCCCCAAGGGGGTAGTTAGAGATATTCTGAAACTTCAGAACATCCACGTTTCACTAGTAGTACCGAAAGTCTGTCCAGTGTGACGGGGAGTGAGCCCGTCACCACTTGTAATGGACAGTAGGTACAATACATGCCTCGTAATGGAAGCATGCAAGTTTCGTATTTTGAAATATTTGCGTAGAAAACGATGACAGCAGGAACTAAATCATCATCATCACCTTGCCCTTATTACTTGGGGTCAGCGCAATATGTCATCTTCTATTCATCTCTAACAACAGTCATTACAGTACTGACTCCTTTCTTACAGATCTTGTAAAATCCCTAATATTATAAATGTGAATGTAAGTTCGTTTGTTACGCTTTCACGAGAAAACTACTTAACCGATCATCATGAAACTATGTACACATATTCTTGGAGGTATTAGAAGTAACATAAGATACTTGGAGTTTTACAAACTCCACGCGGACGAAGTCGCGGGCAAAGGCTATTTAAGTAATACAATCTTGAACCGTCTTGCCATGTCCCATAAATTATTTTTAAGTCTTTATGGCTTTGAGCTGTTAAAGTCTATCCTTATTGACTGCACCAACTGTAAAACCATTGGAATTGACCACTAACCTTATAAACATTAGGATTCCTCTTCGGGTCAGTCAGGACATCAAACGCCGTGTACAAATCGTTCAGCATCCTGACAATCTTCATGGCACCCTTATGGTCAGTGTTGCTAGCGCAGTAGTTAGCGAAGCCGACGATGCCACTGAAGAGAAGCGTGACTGGATCGTAGCGACGAGCTGGGACTGGACGACGGTGACGAAGTTCTGTGGCCACGCTTATTGGGAGCACGGAGTAGAGGAGTCTGGAAATTGATATGAAAAGAACTAGGTAATTATGATAAATATGGAATAACCATTTTGCATGACTGGTCTCAAAAACCGGCCAAGTACAAGTCGGAACTCGGGCAATTAGTGTTCCGTACTACCAGTTGTTTAACATGGGTCATTGAAAAAACCACTATAAATAGACACTTACTTAGTATGTGGCACATACTAAGTAAGTGTCAATTTATAGTGGTCAGTTACTATGTGACCACATACTATGTGGTCACATAGTAACTGAAGATCATTTAACACTGGTCTCTTTGGTGTTAGTTTTTTGGGTAGGTATAGAAAAAAAATTATCTAAACTATCCAAGTTAGAGCCACCCTGATAATTTTCCCGCCATCTACCTACACGTTATTTCTGATGTTCATGATTTTTTTCAGATCTTATCTTAGACAATTTAATAGGGACTCGCCTTGCGGTAGCATTTCCCCTCTGCCACGGTATTAGATCAATTAATCTTGCGCATTTACACCCAATTTTATACCTTATCACTAAACGAGACAGCCTATAATAGCGAAACAATAATTTTGAACTTAGAACGTTTGGGGTTCAGACGAGACTACTTTTCATGATTTTTAACATTCAAAATTAGAATCTAACCTTATGGGGAATCAAATCCAATGTTGCGGATTTCATGTTACCTCGCCCCCCGCAAAAAGTGGCAGAAATGTTTCTTAGTAGAATGGCACGCGTAACTCGTCCCTATTAAATTGTCTAAGGATCTTATACGGCAATATTTTTTGAAATAGAGGTGGGGACAGCAATATCTCGGATTTAATTGAAAATTTTGTTAAACAAAGTCTTTGTAAAAAATTTGAAAAGTACCTATATTTTTAGACTCGTATTTTCATAAGCTTTCAATTGATACCCCACACCATAGGGTAGATTTTTTTTTTTAATTTACCCTTTCTTACTCTTCAAATTGCCCCCCAATATTAAAATTTGAACTTTTCTTACTTCATTTATGATATTGGACCAACAATTGCTATATCTGTACCGAGTTTCAACTTCCTATGTCATACGGTCACTGAGAAAAATGCCTGTGACAGACGGACGGACGGACGGACGGACAGACACCATTGATTACTAAACAAGTGCTTAAAGGTGAGCTAGTGTGCTAAATGTGAGCCTTGCTACAACTGTGTGCAATCGTAGTTCGTGTTGTAGCAAGCTTTTTGACCACTCCTAATAGAATTAGGGTCGTGAGTTCACGTATGTATGTATACAACGTGTTAATAAATTAGCGCAAAACCTCATACACCCCAACTGATTTATAACAAAAGAATTAGATTGAAACAATAATTTCATTATTTTGATACTTAAAATTTAAAGTTATTCGCATTTTAAGTTCGGAGGCAAAAATGATTTGTTATCATTTCAGCACTGAAAGAAAGCGCTAACGTACTCATGGATACATTTTTATAATCTTGTTTTGGTAGTAAGTAGGGTGAGTGTGCCCGTGGGGTGGGTTGACATCGGGTTTAGTAAATTAAAAATTTTATGAAAAAAAAATTGAAATTTTGAAAAAAATTACCTATGTTGAAACCATGATAATTCGATTCTGCTATCGATTCTAAACAAACTACTTTCTAGTTTTGCGTTAATTCATTAACACGTTGTATAGGAAACATACAGTATCCTTTTACCGAACTACCAACAATTAACAAGGGTCTATTATGTCGCGTACAACCATAATGGAAATGATCTATCTCTTAGGCGCAAAACATACACAAAAGGCATAATGAGAAGGTCCGGCACAGGCGAGGCGCAAGTTGTGTTGCTTCAAAACATTTTTATACAACATTTATGAAAGCGGCATGTCGTGAATTATACGTATGCCGTACCTTCGCTTTATGCTTTTTGTGTATGTTTTGCACCTCAGGCCACGAAACCCTTACTTCTAGTCCAGCCCAGCCTTATACTTTTCAGCATTCTAAAACCAAAACACCTTACTAACCTATCAGTTTTCTGTTTCTCCGAGTCCAGCTCCCTGAAGGTCTGCTGCAGCTTGTCAGTGAGCACCTCCAGGTTCTGAGTGAGTTTGTAATCAGCTTCAAACTGCTCGGACATGAGGACCAGGTCTCGTGTAGCGTCGTGGAGAGGAATATCCGAGATGCAGAGGCCACGACTGCAATAATGGAGATCACCCATTTGAAAATATATAGATGGTGATTCTCTGAGTGAAAATACTCGCCAGTTTGATGAGCGCAGTTAGAGATTAAATAACGTGTTTAAAAAGTTCTCAAGCTTTTCTATGACCTGACCATTGATCAATCGTCAGCAGATTTTTTTCTAGAAGTAGCTATAATTACCTATTGGAAATGCGCTGGTCGGTAGATGTTTTATTGAATTCACAATAGTTCAATTAACGACAACAGACATATTAAGAAGGAAAATGTTTAATAAACCTTGTTGTGTCTGTGTCACAATCACTTTTTGTTGGCTGCGATCTGGATTGAGATCTTTTTCGCCTTTACAATGCGATTTTTGTCAATTGGCCTTGAAAAAAAGTATGAGAAATTGCCAATCTAAAAGTGTTTAATTCCAACATACCGAGTCAGATCATCAAGGTTAGTCACACTGGGATAGCACTGGAACACCACCACATCTGACTCCGGAATGTACAGCATTTGACCCTGGAATTCATAATTAAAAATAATAAAAACATCCAGAAAGCTGGAAAACTCTATTCATTATAACATACCCTGGAATCTTTTTCTGATTAGGTCTTTATTGCAATGAATTTAGATAATCTAAAAGAAGAAACCTACCTTCAAACGAAGAGAAGCAATTTCCTCATGAGGATCGACGACACTCATCTCTTCGGATTTCGTCTTCAGCACGTAAACAGTATTGATGTGCGCTAAGACATTTGCGAACGTCATCTCCAGATGTGGTCGAACCTATACAAAAAAAGATATCTTTAGGTTTTTTTTATTATACAGGGTGTAACAAATCACCCTAGTAATACTTAAGGGGGTGCTTCACACCATCAATCTGAACAACTTTCACTATGGAGCCAACGTCGAGAAAAAATAAAAATAATCTGCCGTCCCATACATTTAGGTCGAGACGGTACTGCAGTTTTGTATGAAAGAGCGGATTTTTTTTTCGCGATTTCGATGTTGGCTCCATAGTAAAAGTTGTACAGTGTGATGGTCTGAAGCACCCCCTTAAGTATTACTAGGGTGTTTTGTTACACCCTGTATTTGTGGATAACAAACGTAGTAGGTACCTATAAAAAGATAAAATGTAGCCTTATCATCAACTTCTACAGGGCAGGGTGTCAAAAAAAAACCTGTCCAACGCGAAAAAAGTCAGCTGTTCCCATACAAAACTGCAAACATAATTCGACTGAAATGTATGGGACAGCTGATTTTTTTTTCGCTATTTCGATATTGGTCCCATAGAGAAAGTTGTTCAGGTTGATGGTCTGAAGCAACCCTTTAAGGCTCCAACAGGCTTTTTTTACACCCTGTATATGACCTTTTGTAGGGTTTCCTCCTGCTTCCTCTCACGAATAAGAATGAGAGGGATTAGAAAAGGCCCAGTTACAATTAGTGGGCCAAGTTCAAATTATTGAAGGTAAAAAGCGGTCATTTGAATAATTTACAACCACTTGTAAATATTAACCAAAAAAAGTCAGGATTAGACTCACAGTATCTAAAACATCGGTAATCTTGCACCCAGGCCTGGTGACCCTGGGCAGAAGACGGGAGACAGTCCTGCCAGCCTGAATGATGTTCAACTCGCGGTCAAACATCAAGTGAAACGGGAACACGCGGCAGAATGTCGCTGGGCTCACTTTTGGTTCTATAAGAGAAAGATAAACATTGATTAATTAGTGATCCATTAGGATTGGTATTTAAAATGGTTATGATTAGAGTTCATTAGGGTAAAACGGTAGTAAGTATAGTACTCTGTGGTAAAACTATGGTTATATTCGAGGAAAGTGGGTACTGGAATAAAATTTTTATTTTACGTCTGCTTTTTGATCGAATTTTAAAAAGAACCCTTGGAGGTATTTCCA
This sequence comes from Agonopterix subpropinquella, assembly GCA_922987775.1. Lineage (NCBI taxonomy): Eukaryota > Metazoa > Arthropoda > Insecta > Lepidoptera > Depressariidae > Agonopterix > Agonopterix subpropinquella. The sequence goes on along the minus strand of OV277709.1, from coordinate 14,172,805 downwards.
AAAGGATGTAAGTAAGTACTTGTAACAAAAAAAACTTTCAAATTTTATTACCAAGTTTAGTTCTTTAGAAAAGGAATCATCGTATTATTTTGATCGAGCTAATTCAGCAATATTTTTATGTTTTGTAATCTTTCTTTATCGTGTGAGCAGAGCCCTGGTATCAGAGTTTTTTCAGACCGCCTTACGGCCTCTGACGTGATTTTTATGTAACGACTAATACCACCAGAGATAGTAGCCGGGACCAACGGCTTAACGTGCCATCCGAAGCACGGAATCATTTTTCTTTTCGGACAATCAGGTGATTCAGCCTGCAATGTCCTAACCAACTGGGGAAAAACGCACAAAGTGAGTCAATGCTCTTAACCATTAGACCACGGAGGCAGTTTTGTAATATTGCGACCATTGCTGGTCTTTCATGCTCGCCCAAAATTTTTAACACATACTTCCGAACTTTTAACTTAAAGCAAACTTATTGGTACAGGCCAGGAATCGAACTGTAGCCTCGTAATGGAGTCGTAAGCTTCTTCCGTATTCTTAAGTTATCACTATAGATCGGTAGCTATTGTGCGATTCGCGGCATTTTCAGGGTTGTTAATAAGCGAGTTTTTTGTGGCCTTGAGTTTTTATTATTATTCTTACAAGTCATGTTCTAATCGGTGTGACATTTCAATTATATGATGAAATTACCGATATGATACATAGATACAGTCTTGAACACGTCAAGTTCGACACCTTGATCTTCCTACTGTTCTTATGCTGTTCGTATAAAAAACAATATCGCACTTCAAATCTCAAGCTTGACGTGGTCTTGACTGCACAAGGCTGTATGGGTTAGTTCCCTTTGCCTTTCACAAACAGGAAAAAACTAAACAATGAGAAACTTGAAAATAACTCTAATTTGGGGCCGTATTAGTAAAAACTGAAAGAAAACGATACGATAACATTTTATAATTCTTAACCAATGATGTGTTACAACAAATCACCCCTAGAGTTTGCCGCGAGTTGCACAATAGTTACCGATCACTAGTTATCACCGCACTCTTAAAAATGAGCAATGTTCGCATGAAATATTTATAGACCCATACCCAATGACAAAGTTTCAATCTCAGCAATCTCAGGAGCAGACACTCGGCCGCTTGTAGACGTCTCCGTGATCAGGAACTGCACATGGTCACATTCCTCCTTTGTCTTCAGGATTTCTACCTTCACTTCGGTATTGTGGAGCTTGCTGGCCACCGTCTACAACATAATGAAGTTGTTTTAGAGCATCTCTCTTATTTCTCGAAATGAAATCTTTTAATTCCTTTAAGGTCCTTAAAGGAATTAAAAGATTTCATTTCAATCAAGATTCAATCTCTTAGCAATAGAGTTTTGTATAACTTGTTGTTTAAATCTTCCACCGCGTCAGAACGTGTTGTCGCTGTAGAGAAGATGCGGCTAGAAACTCTACATGCTCTATCTACTGCCTACCCCATTGGATAATAAGCGTGTCGCTATATAGATCTAGATGTTGATATTAAGTACAATAATTATGCTCTGCACTGCACTCTAAAAGGCGGTTTCACAGTTCTCTTTTCCAAATGCTTTTCTTAACAACACTATATGAATTGCAATCATCAATTGATCACAAAAATAATGGTAGACCATAATGTGCTCACCTTCACAATACCAATGACAATATGCTCCAGACCCGGTCTGTCGGAGTAGTAATGAAGAACGAGAGCTCCATCCTCTGGTCTCTCCGTGCACCTGAACGAAGGCGATCTCATCCCAGGATACAGCGTCCCGAGATGGTCATGTAGACCGTCCAGGTTCTGAAAACACATACGTAAACTCAGTACATTAATCCTTTCTGAAGTGATCAGAAAATAATCACGATTACCTACTAGATTTATTTGCACTGGAATGTGTACAATGTACGTCATACGGACATGAGATAAAATATCCAGTGCTATATTTTAGCCAATGAGCGGTACAGCCTTTGTGGTCAGACTACAATAGGTACGTGGCATTGTCTATAAATGTACTATAAATGTAGCTAACCTGCAAGAAATCACGTGGTGTAGCTCCAAGAACCTGCAGAATCTTATCGTAACCAGAATCTTGACAGAATTCGAAGAACGTCTTCCCAAATAATTCCAGAATTGCATCTGCTGGTATTTCTGTAATGTTTGTCGTGTTAGATTAGTTATCAATCAAAATGAAACTGTGTGGTGTACAAATAGTAAGTTATTCTTATATGGTTATATGGTTACCACGCCGGACTGCCAAACTAGGGTCCTGGGTTCCAATCCCGGTTCGGTCATGGGTGTTATATGTTTATGCCGTTGTTGTATGGTTCCCATAACAAAAGCCTAGTGCTTACTTGGGATCATTACAATGTATGTGCCTGTGTGCGTTATTTATTTATTTATTTTATTTATTTATTCTATGTAGTTTCTTAAGTTTATAAGATGTTTCATCTGTTGGTAACCCTAAATAAATTAATTAAATTAAATTAAATTATATTAGGCAACACTGCCAACCTCCTGAGCAATCTGCCGTCAAGCACTTCTTTTTGTTGGATTAAGAGTTTTGTGTAATAATTGTTTATTCTATAAATTAAACTATTTCATGCAACTAATTTATACTTATAATGAGATACAGGTTCAAACCCTTTTTTTTTGGAATCTAGATTGCAACTGGATTCCAAAACTGGAATGTGTGCTATATCGAGATATTTAAAATTTATTATTTCCATAAATATTAGTTTATAACGTGATAGATTGTATTGGCGTAGTGTGGGACGCCGTCTGGTCTGGTAGCTGTTTGACTGGATGAGGAAGGCCCAAGACTGAGTTTTGTGGAGCACCTTGGGAGAGGCCTATAAACTTAATGATAATAACTACTGAAGATAATAGAATCGACACTCACGTAAGACCTCAACGGCTGCAGTAATCAGGTTGTATGTGATTTCGTCTTCATAGATCTGTCGAACCAGAAAGCTTCCTTCCATCGCTACCTCGGCTTTTTTCCTGAAAACGTAAATAACGTTCTAATAATAAAAGGACATTTCGACCTCTCCAGAATTACTTTAAGATTCTTGGGATTTAAAGGGTACGCAGTGAAAAGGTACCAAATAAACGAATCCACTAGTACTTCACTCGCTTGATCGCTTCATAAGGAAAACGCAGCGATCAGGGCTGCCAGATTGTATAATTGGATACAAAAACTTGGGTGGAAGATTGTATCCTCTATGTATCCTGTACACTCATGTATAATTGGATACAAAACATGCATTTAACTAATTAACAAGCACACAGACCAGTAACCTAAAAGCCGCTACTAAGTTACAATCATACATACACCTATTTTCGATTTTACTTAGACCAAGTTTTTATTCAAAACAAGTCTCTGAACCTCACCATGAATCTCAACCTTATTGTTGTGCATAGAATAGAATGTTATCTTACTTAGGTTGAACTAACTAATAAATAATTTCTAAAAGTCGGTGAAAAAATCCCTTTTCGAACAAAAAAAAATCGAATTATTCGATAAATGATAAAAAATACATTGGATTTTTTTACCCCTGATTTTATCCTGCAAGTCAATTTTGTATAATTTCGCGGAGATGGTTGTATAATTAAAAAAAATCCACTGGCAGCCCTGGAGTGCGATTTTTGAATCTCATTCGCTGAGTTCAGCAGTTGAATATTTCAAAATTACTGTGGAGATATGCATCTTTCTACTGCTGATTTCACTTTCAAAAATCATACTTCAGAAGTATGATTTTTTAATGTCAAATCAGCCGTAGAAAGATACGCATCTCCATAGTAATCTTGACATTTTCAACTGCTGAACTCACCGAATGAGATTCAAAAATCGCACTCCAGATCATAATTAGTGATGAGTTTTTTCCTCGCTCACCACCTCGTTACCTCACAATATTTCCACTGAACATGCACCTTTTATTATATGTGAGAGGGCTAATTCCAAACAGTAGCCTTATAACACTGCCACCATATTACTACCACAGTTTACGTACAATCTAACTACCGGTTGTGAAACTCGGCGGTCACGATAGGTCAAATTGTTCGGTGCGCGCGGGGTGAAAAGAGATCCTCTCTACTAAGTGAGGTACCAACAATGAGGTACCTAACCATATTGACAGTCTATATCATTGAAGTAGAAAACAAGGTCTATATCAAGTCTATAGGTAGGTACGTTGTCCGCCGTATTGCCGCCTAATGCAAACGTTAGGGTCAATTCACACGTACCACAACCACACCACGTCGCAGCGACAAAATGTGGTCAAGCTGTGGTTACGTGTGAATAGTGTCGCAGCGGCTTTTTGCAGTTGCGTTGTGGTACCGACAAAATTTCGATGTGGTTGCGTTGTCGCTGTCGTTGCGATGTGGTAACCACGTGGTCATGTGCAGTACTCCGGCTTTCGTAGAGGAAACACGGCTTGATCGTCGTGGCGATGTGGCCGCGGTGCCGCCGCCGGTGGTGGCGTTGCCGTCGCCATGTGGTTGCGATGTTGTCGTATTACACAGGTCGATAACAACGGCAAAATGTGGTACGTGTAAATTGTAATATTCATTTTGAATACAAAATATACGCCCGACCACATGGCTTCGTTGTGGTGTGGTTGTGGCTGTGGTGTGGTTGTGGTACGTGTGAATTGACACTTAGGATTACTAACCTAATGCTACTCGCGCGAGCGTGTGGACGAAGCATATTAAGTCTACAACAGGGACTTACTTGATAGTTTCCCATGTTTCTTGTCCAAATGTTTTCATCACGAGCAACTCAAGAGCGTAGTTCACAAAACCGTACTGTAACAATAATACAAATGTTTAAAATCCGCCACATACTTACCTACAAACGGAATTCCGAATCAGAATTGTGATTTTGTATAGGAGTTGATGCCTCCGTAATTCTGAACGGAATCCTGGAGGGGAAAATTCATACGAAATCGTATTCCTATGTATGTGTGTGGCAGGCGTTCGACAATACGCGCCTCGCCCGAGCTCCTGATTGGTTAAAAAAACACAGCTACACAGCTCGCACAGCTCGCACAGCTTCAATGGACAGGCACCCTTATACAGGGTGAAATTGATATCATTGGCATCCTTTTAAACTAAGAGTCTACCCATCAAACTGAACAACTTTTACTATGAGAGAAAACCGATCGGAGCAAAAAATAGTCAGCTGTTGCATACATTTGAGTCGAGTAGGCATTGCAGTTTAGTACGGAACAGCTGACTTTTTTTTATTGCTCCGATCGGTTTGCTCCCATAGTGAAAGTTGTTCAGTTTGATGGGGCTCTTGGGTACTCTTAGATTAAAAGGATGCCAATGATATCAATTTCACCCTGTATAATTTTTGATTCAAAACAGTGAACAAAATAAAAAAGTGTAATGTGCCATTTGCATCCCTTTTGTTATTTTTCGTGTATATTTTCAATGTGCAAATAAAGAATATGAATAATGATTGTCATCATCATCATCAAGGCCTATTATGTCCCAATGAAGGGCATATGCATGCCTACACTGAATGAGGATATGCGCGTTAGTCCACCACGCGTGCCCAATGCTGAATTGTAGACTTCACAAACGCACAAGGATTTCCTCCCGATGTTTTCCATCACCGTTTAAGAGGCAGTTGGTATTACATATTAATAATTATAGTACCTAATCACAAAAATACCAATAGTAATTTTGTAGTTAACTTACCATTATGTAGTTCTGTTTATTTGTATCCTTTAGTTAAATGTTCTGAAAAGTAAATTTATTTCATTTAGATACAAATACAATACAAATAATTTATTAGTTGCATAATAATATTAGACATATAGTATAGGGGCAGACATTTTGAGCTTTATATATGGTGTATGGTTGGCGTGCTGGTATCTATGCAGACAGAGTCTGAAGTACTAATACCAGCGCCCTCCTCCAGGCAGTGCTACCAAAAGAATTTTATACAAAATACAATTAATTACAAAAATATAGATTTTACAATACAGTTAGATAAAGATTTATAAATTTAGACAATTTTACAATACAGTTAGATAAAGATATAAATTTACGTTACTTTGTTCTGTTTTACATCAACAATTACTAAGCAATAAGTCCTCAGTCTGAGTATAATCCAATTTTAACAGAAAATTATGTACTTCTTTTTTACAAGCAATCATATTTTTAGGATAGATATCAAGTATTCGGTTTACTTTATTATATAAGAATGGTGCAAGGTGACAGTGTTGATAGAATGCAAAGGTTGTACGAAAGCGAGGCTGTTTACAGATGTTGTGGGATTTTCGGGTGTTTGAATAATGTTGGTGGTCAAAAGTAAGCGAGGTGTGGTGTCTGATTATAGTGATAAGTGTAAAGAGTTGACGAACGGAAAGAACCTGGCAGGAGGAATAAAGGAGTTTTGTCGGGTAACGGAAGCGTTTGAAGGTCATTATTTTCAGCACCGATCTCTGAGCTCTTTCTAACTTTATGAGGTGAGTTTTATGTGCACCCCCCCAGGCCGTGATACAATATGCCAAGATGGACTGGCATAACGATAGGTATATCGATTTGAGTAGAGATACTACTGCTATTTAGAATTTTACACCGTCTAAACCACCCCTTTGAATATACTAGCATGTTTTGTTACGCCCTGTACCTATAATAGTCACTAACCGGGTAGGTTGATACCAATATCTAATGATGATTGATCATACCTATACACGTATAAACTTACGTCTGTCTTTTCTCGTTACAGTAATATATGGTAATAAGACTAAAACTCAAACAGTAATCTCGCAAAGAACAGTAAGTACCTAAAGTACCAAATTTACTCAACGTAAAATCAACCTTATTTACTTTTACATCGAGTGGAAAACTCATTTTCTTTCTCAATTGTGATATCAAGAATCGCTTTGAATAAAAGACAAAAGAGAATTTTATGATGTTTTTTTTTTAATTTGACTCTTGGGCCTTGCGAGTGGTTGAACAAATAATGAGAAGGAATTCCTTTAGATTTAAGGGGGTACAAAGTGAATGCTTTATAACTTCATAAGATTGTTTTCATTTGTAATTGGATGGGTCTTTAATGGGAGTTGATTGAAAAATTATATGGCGGGCGGTAGGTACTCAAATCCGTAACCTGTCGTTACGACACCTTACTAAATACCCCACAGAAAGAATGCTTCGACACAATCGGGCTAGTGGACAATCTATGGGAGAAGTTGGGCGAGCGCGTCACGTGATCATTTCGTGTGCTCCTGGGCACTCCTGGCTCCACAAAGACCATGGTATAATAATATACTGCGCCTGGTATTCTCTTCCGATCACGTGACTGACCACGTGACTGACACAAGCCTGCGTCATCATACCCTTTTACCATGTTTAGCGGCCATTTTTTTGTGACGTAGGCTTGTGCCACTCTGGGAATAGAAGACCTTGTTTTTTAGACTATGACAAAGACAAAGCTTTTAGGAGCGCACAATATGGTCACGTGGTGCACTCGCCCAATGTCTCCCATAAATTATTCACTAGCGCGCTTGTGCCGAAGCTCTCTGTAAGGTATTTACTCATGTGGTTACAAACTCGAGTCCGCTACTGAATTTTAACATTTTTATTAAGTAGGTACCTAGATTTAATTATCAAATCAGAAAACACGTAGGGAATAATTAACAAAGTAGGTAGGTTACTTAAAGTAAGTATGACATATTTCAAAAGGTAAGTAACTAACTACGATACCTACTTATTTAATTGCAAAGCAACAATAAAGTTATATTTTTCTTTCATTTTGACAAAAAAAGAGTTTTGTGAGTTTTGTTTTGTGTTTTTTGTTTGCCAAAAAACCGATGATTTCACATAAGGTCTAAGCTATCTAAATACTTAGGTAAGTACCTACTAATTAATCTATACAGGGTCCTTCTTAATATGCTGACACTTTTTTAAGGCGATGACCAGACTATGAAAATGAACAACTTTCTCTATGGAATCAACATCGAAATCGCGAAAAAAAAAACAGTTGTCCCATAAGTTTGGCTCCGAGTAGGTTTGCAGTTTTGTATGGAAGTGATGATATTTTTTTCGCGATTTCGATGTTGGTCCCATAGAGGAATTTGTTCAGTTTGACGGTCTGATCATCCCCTTAAAAAAGTGTCAGCATATTAAGAAGGACCCTATAGATACTATTAAAACTGTAAATTTAAAAAAAGTTTTTTTTGCTTTATGTGTTTGAACGAGCATCACGCGAAAACTACTGGACCGATTTTGATGAAACTTTTTTTGTTTGATAGATCTGACTTAAAAGCTGGTATATAATTTGTGCGGACGAAGTCGCGGGTTAACGCTAGTGATTTAATATTAGTAAATGTTTGGTATTTAATCATGGTATTAATTATACAACGTGTTAATGAATTAACGCAAAACTAGAAAGTAGTTTGTTTAGAATCGAGAGCAGAATCGAATTATCATAGTTTCAACATAGGTAATTTTTTTCAAAATATTAAATATTTTTTTTGTAAAATTTTATATTTTCTGAACCCGATGTCAACCCACCCCACGGGCACACTCACCCTACTTACTACTAAAACAAGATTATTAAAATGTATCCATGAGTACGTTAGCGCTTTCATTCATTGCTGAAATGATGACAAATCATTTTTGCCTCAAAACTTAAAATGCGAATAACTTTTAATTTTAACTATAAAAATAATGAAATTATTGTTTCAATCTTATTATTTTGTTATAAATCAGTTGGGGTGTATGAGGTTTTGCGTTAATTCATTAACACGTTGTATAGTTCTCTGTTCTGTGCATAGATGTGATTTGTTATTTTGCCGATAACATCAAAATAATTAATTTTTAGCGCCATCTATAGAAAGTTGGATGAAACAGTTTTTACAAGACTTAGGTACTCCCAGCCACTGACATAAATGTCAGTGCTCCAAGCCAACTCCCAGCCTTTATGAGACAACGAAGTAATGCGTCCTATTCAACACTAGATGACGCCACTTTATTTTGTTATGATAGCCCTTATTCGCAGTTCGCGGTAATAAGCACTTATTTAAAAAAAAACATCATTATAATTAATAATGAACTCCAAATAATACTTATAACAATGCTTTATATTTTTTGCATGCATTATCTAAGTAACTTAAACTTAAGTTAACGATATAGGTAGGTATTTCCAATAAGTAGGCAAATTTCTTTTTAAATTATTGCCCTAAAAAAAAATTTGGTACGATAAATTTTTCTATTGATTATTCCACGTAGCAAAATGGTAGAAAGTTAAAATCAAAAGTAACTCTTAACTTAATTAGACTCAAAGTAGGTAAGTATTATAATTTATAGAAAGAAAATCGGTTCTATATTAATCTAAAACACAACTAACCTGACACGTCACACGTCCAACGTGCAAAAACTAGACGCAAAATCACTATTTTCGATTGATTAATGAACTTTTGTAATTGTAAACGCTGGGTTTATTTATTTTTGTTTCATTTTAGGCCAACGCGAAACCCTCACATAACCAACCTGGCCAAGTGCTTGGCGCAAACTGACGAGGGCTCCTATTGGATGATGCCGAATGGTGGAAAACTCGAATAAGATTTTCGGTATATTTCCTCAGTATATGCCTCAAAAAGCGGCACCTTAAATATTCATGGATTTTATTAAACACGGAATACGAAATTCTGTTCATTTATTTTATTATTGCTATGGAAAGCGTGAAAAAAAATAATTTCCTTCGACGTTTTAGTAGTGACATCTATCGGAATTTTCATTAACTACAGTCTTTTATTATTCGCCGATAGATGGCGTTAAGCGTTCTAAAGTTGAGTATTATTTTAAGGCTTCTTACAGATGTACCGATTTTTTTTCTACTACAATCTAGACTAATCGCATGGGGTTGATTATCATTTTTAAATTCGAAATAAATGTATGGAGCGCGCTTTGAATTCTAACCCCTTGCCAGGTCAGAGGCCTATTAAGGGCCTATGTCGAAAAATAATTTAAGCGAAACAGGCGTGTGATAGCTTATATTACTGCCAGATGCGAGAGAAAGAGATGGGGCGGCGCGGCGCGCGCGCCTGGAACGAATCAAGCGAAAAAACAAACTTTATTTAATTGTGATTGTACTATTTATGTAAGTTCAATTCTGCTCTGATCAAAACTTAGATAATAGCAATCTCTTTTTTTTTAAATCAAGTCTCATGTTTCTATTATTCACCGTTTAGCAGTTACAAGCGTTTATAGACAAAAACGGCGGCTACTTTGGCTTGTTTTTCTATCGAGAAAATTTGTCTTAATCGTGTTTTGGCTCTAATCAAAACTTCAATTATATGTTCAATTTACACATATCCGCAAATCATACTCCTATTGTTAGTACTTCATGATATATGGAGCTTTGAAGAATGCTATTTTTTTTACATAGCCCCTTAAATTTTCTGACAACAAGTTGACAACTAAAGTAAGTAAGTACTGTGCCACTAACTTGCCTCTACCAATACTTACGGGGCCTGCATAGTGGAGTATGGGTATGACCAACTCTCTCTCTCTAACTCTTATTATAAGCCTAAGCCTAAGCTTATTCGTGCCTTTGCCCTGCAGTGGGATCTTACAGGCTTTAATATTAGCTGACTATTTTTTATGTATTTAAATCTGAAATGAATTTGATTTTACTGTAATAGAAACTTATTCCGCTAGCACATTTATTTATCACGGTTTAACTTGTCAGCTCCAGTTTCAAAGGCAGAATCTGTATAGACGAAACTGAAAACCTAGCCTTCGGATGTTTGTCCAAATCGTTGACTTAGTACTTAGACTTGAGTTAGGTGTTCTTTAGATCTAGAGCTGATATTGACAGCAACTTAAATAAAATAAACTTTAATGAAAATAGGACAAAACAGGAACAACTAGGAAAAAAAGACTCACACATTATATTTTAATATGCTGACAATTTTGTAAGAAGAGGATCAGACCATCAAACTAAACAACTTTTTATATGAAACCAACGACAGCTAGCTGTTCCATACGAAACTGCAATCCTACTTGACCCAAACTACAAATTATCTAGTAAAGTCTCAAACATTTTTTGTTTTTATTTTTCAAGTTCCCTATGGAATCTTTTTTAGTTCCATTACCTAATTACACCCTTAAATTTTTTCTAGTAATTAAAAAATAATGGTACCCACCGTAAATTATTTAGGAAAATATGTTTAGTTTTTTTATGCACCATTTTAGTATTTTTTCAATGAACTAAACTATTTCAATTGCAGGCATTAAAAGTAACAGTTTCTGTTAGCCCCGTCTTATTTTTGGCAGCTTGCCCGTCGCTACTTCCAACGTTAAAGGTCAAATATTTTCAGAAAAAGATCGTTTGAAACGTCTGTCATAATTTTAACTGTACTACCATTTAGGTATTTTTAAGTATGTACGTCATTTTTGAACTAATCGAATGGAAACGGGCTGATAATTATGAAACCACTATAAACTGGCATCATATTATCATCCCGTTTCCATTCTACAATACTATTCATATTACTATTATCCATTTCAGTCTTGCATCAATCACATAGAGCTCTTGCCGACTCTTCTCATGAAGTCATCGATACACCTGGCCACCGCACTCCTGATAATACAATAAGATAATCCCCGAAACCGTGTCCACGGTTCGTTTGCAATATCGAGACATTTAATAATATTTTATATCACTCCCTGGCTGTGCGCATTAAAAAAGAATCGGAATGGCGCTGGTGCGGATATGTGGGATTTCAACCAGAAAGGGATGATATCCCGCGGTGCGTCTGGAAGTCCGATAGTAGAAAGGGGAAGGCGGGATGAGCTCATGTAGCTCTTGAGCACACTCACCGAAGTAAAATCTGTAGAAGACCGACAAGCAGGCTACTCTGCGGCGGTGGGCTAGGCTATGAAGCTTGGTCTCCACCAGTTTACTGTCGCCCATGATCCTCCCGGCTCTGCGTTCAACCGAGTCGAGTGTAGCTAGTTGATACTTGGCTGAGCCATCCCACAGGTGGCAGCAGTCAGTGTGACCACTTTTAGTAGATTTCTACTTTTTTGGTAGATTTTGGGCAAAGAGAACGATAATTTAGTAGTAGGAATTTGTTTAGTAGATTTTGGTAGGAATTCGGTATTCGAAAATTTGATCAAAAATTCAAGGATTCAGGCAAAAATTTCAAAGATGACAATACAAATAGCTGAGAAAACATTTGTAGAGGGTTTTCCGGAACTTCTAGTAAAGCTTTAGTGGTGTGCAGCAAAATTGATCTTGTTGCCTAATCTTGTTTTTTACAGAAGAGGGTTTATAAGATGCAGAAAACTGTACCAACATTAAACTTGCATAGGGACAACCAATTAATATTTATTTGGAAATTGAAGCATCCATGTTACAAAGTGATGAAAACCGATGGAAACTTATACAAAAATGTTTAAAATGCTTGAGCAATGATGAGCGTTTAAGTAAAAATGATAATATTTTGATCAAAAACGTGTTTTTAACCATCTGGAATGACATAAATATTAGTTGGTAGAATTTAAGTAGAATTTGAAACAGGTCTTGGTAGATTTTGGTAGATTTCAGCAGTTATTTTAGTAGATTCTCTGAAAAAAAAGTGGTCACGCTGGCAGCAGTACTCCATTCAGGATCGGACCTGAGCTTTAAATAACATTAAGAGCTGTCCAGGAGTTAAGTACCGCTACAGGTAAGTATTCTAGATTATTAATTCATTATGGTTTCGATATATCGGATTATTGACATGTTACCTAATAGCCCTAAGTACTGATTGAAATTAACAATTGTTTATTTGACACCTAGCTAATAGGTTTGACATAGTGTGCTCACAGCTAAAATCAACACGCGTTCCCAAGCCGCCTAGCCCATATGTAGATCCATTTGTATAATTAGTCTATTAGACTCCACGCCCTGTACAATGTCAGGCAAATCAGTAATTGCGTGACAGGTGCCTGTTTTCGGGAGGTCATTTAATTTGATTAGTATACGGTATGATTGAGGATTCGAGTTTTGGAAATGAAGTGTTAATTAGATGTGTGATTTTATTCCTTTTATATTTAACGAAAAAGCTTTCTCAAATGTGTAACTTGTAGAAAATATTAAAAGCTCCTATCGATCACTTATTAATCTTATTATGGACCCATTTTTAGGGTTCCGTACCCAAAGGGTGAAAACGGGACCCTATTACTAAGCCTACGTTGTCCGTCCGTCCGTCCGTCTGTCCGTCCGTCCGTCTGTCCGTCCGTCCGTCTGTCCTACCTATTTAGGGCTGTAACTTTTGAACCGTAATAGCTAGATAGTTGAAATTTTCTCAGATTATGCGTTATTGCGGCGGATTTGTTAAAAAATAATAAAAATATCAAAAAGTTAAAAATTAAGGGGGGTTCTCAACAAGAAACTAGTTTTTATCAACGTTTTTTCTTCACGCTCTATAGTAAAAACGGTAATACATACAAGCGTCAAACTTAGTGTGATTATAGGGCAAACTCTACAGAATAACAAAAAATACTAAAAACCGGCCAAGTGTGACTCGGTCTCGCGCTAAAGGTCCCGGACAAAAAAAGTTTTTTTTTCTAAGTTAATAATGTTGTGTTCTGTGGTTGTGTGGTACGAAACCCTCGGTACGCGAGTAGCCCGACTCGCACTTGACCGCTTTTTATTTATTAAAGTTTTTTTATTTATTTATTAATTTCCTTTTCGGAGAACTTACAGCTAAAGATTTAAACAAAGACAAATTGATTGATATAACGATATAACCATGTTTACACTAATAGGGTCGGTTTAGGAGTTACAGACGTTTAAAGGTCAGTAAAAAATTAGAGACTCAGACCTTTGAACGGCTATATCTCCTAAACCAACTGATGAACCATGTCCGTTTTTGTACTGTTCACAGAGCTACAGTGCATACTACAATAATATCATACGATCAGCCTTGCAGCTGATCCTTAATTTTTTACTGACCTTTTAAACTTTGTAACTCCTAAACCGACTGAAGTTATGCAGGCAGACCTGGTCCGTCCCCATCACAGAGATGCTCTACACCCAATGAACACTGAATCAGCCTTGCTGCTGATGGTTGCAAAAAGTACACTTATCTCTTATACTAAATGACATTAGAGGTCTGTGGGTGGACCACCGATGCGTTGGTCAGACGACATTGTAAGGGTTGCGAGTCAGACGTGGATCTGATTGGCCACGAGGAGTGCCGCAATAAAAAGGAGGCCTATGCCCAGCAGTGGGTTGACGGCTGGTTTGATAGATTAATTATACTCTAAGCGAAGCTAGTGCAAGGTTCTCTTTCTTACAAGCAAACTTTTGCAATTAGCCATTCCTCTTCAATTGCGTGGTTCCGGTCAGAATTTTCCGTTTTTTTTAAAACCTGTATGATTTTATAATGAATAAAAAAAAAAATAAGAAAACCACATCATTCCATATTGTGTTGTGAAGAATATTGTAAATATTCATATTCTTCTGATCAACAATGTATGAGTAAAACGGTTACAACTGGAAAAAAGGGGTGACTTTGGATTCGTTTTTCTTCAGTTTTATTAATTAAAATAGACTTCGAGAAAAACCACATCACTTCTCATATCCTGTAGTGTAGATTGTTCAGTTTTGTTTTCTGCTTAAAAAGTGCCATAGTTAATGTGTAAAATGGTTACAGAAGTCCCTTAAGAGAGCTATCGCAGTCCAGTGGCGCCCTCATCATATTAAAAAAGATTTCTCAATAAAGAAAGCCTAAATTAAAAAAGTCATTAACACGAACACTACAAAAGCCTTCAAGCTATTTTCATAGAATACTTTTATAGGTTTTTTAAAGGTCTAAACATACAAATTGGGAAAAAAGAAAAAAAACGGCCGCTTTTGTTTTTATTCGCAATTGTCTAAAAGTGGAATGTTTAGAACCTATAAAAGTATTGTATAACAATGGCTTGAAGGCTTTAGTAGTGTTCGTGTTAATTACTTTTTTAATTTAGGCTTTCTTTATTGAGAAATCTTTTTTAATGTGATGAGGGCGCCACTGGACTGCGATAGCCCTCTTAAAGTCGGTATCTAGTAATCGACAGAAATAATGTACCCAACATACCTTTCTGACATGGCTAAAGCGGACTTTTACAAATTTATCTACAAAAGTGTTCTTTAATAAAAATACTTTTTAACTTTTACATCATATAAGCTACGTAGTGTTCATAAAAGAGGAAATATTGTCGGTGAAAATAAGCTGCAGACTTTTTAATAATGTTCCTAGAAGAACCATTATGTTCAACCCGTTGCAGAATAGCATGATGCTTTAAATTATGCTAAAGTACCTTCGGTGCAATGATGCAAGAGACATCAGCTTTGAAATATATATTTTACTAGCGGCCCGTCCCGGCTTCGCACGGGTGGACGTCTAATCTTTTCTAGCAATAAATATAGCCTATGTTACTCAGGGTGAATGCAGCTTTCTAATGGTGAAAGAATTTTTTAAATCGGCCCAGTACTTTTTGAGCCTATTCATTACAAACATACAAACATACAAAAATAGGTACAAATCTTTCCTCTTTATAATATTAGTGTAGATAAAGTACCTACTTATTATGTGCTAAAACTGTAAAGTTGCAGTCAGTCATGAAGCCAGACGTTCTATAGGGTGGATTGGGTTTTTGATACGTTTTTAATTGACGACCCGGTTGGTGTATAATGGTTATCACGCCGGACTGCCAAACCAGGGTCCTGGGTTCGAATCCCGGTTCGGTCATGGATGTTTATATGTTTGTGCCGTTGTTGTATGGTTTCCACAATAAACAGCCTATAAATAGTGCTTTCTTGGGATCATTACAATGTATGTGCCTGTGAGCGTTATTTATTTATTTATAATAGCCTTCCCTATTTCTTCCTTTAGGTGTTGTAACAGGCTATTAGGGATGATGTATGTTATGCAGTGTTTATGTAGGCGTAAGGATACAAAATGTGGCTAGGCCACCTAGCTGTCACTACACGATACATCATACCAAGGTGACTTTAAAATTGCGAAAAGTTAACGTTGCTGCCTTTTGAACCATGGGTTATGCCTTTTCCCACACAGCAGCTTTTAGCAATTCGGTGCTTTTGATTTTCATAAGGGTGCCTTGCACATGATGCTGAATAACTGGCTCACAACACTTTTTAGTATTATAAATATTTTGTATGCAAGTCACCCGACATTAAAATCTTTCCAATGCGTGACTCTTTAGGAGCGTAAAGCATCACGTGAGAACTAAATATAATGGTTTTGACACTCAATTGCAGAAACGCCCATTATAGTTAATCCTCCATTAAATCTCTTGCTAGCTTTTACTACGTCAAAAAGACAACAAGAGACAGCAAGAGATTTAATGGAGGATTAACTTTAATGAGCGTTTCTGCAACTGAGTGTCAGTGACTTCAAAGGTATATTTAGAAAATGGACAAAGCCTAGAGTGAATCATATAGTCTTTGAATCATCCTTCAAAGCTACCAGTAGAAACTAATAAAATATTATTGACCTGCATACAAGGTGTATATCTGCAGATTTTTTTAATCATGAAGCTTTTCCTGTTCCTTTATTACCTACCTCTCGCCAAATACGACCGCTCTCTTTAAAAAAAATTCACTCCGACCACAAAATTTCGTACAAACTGAATCTTTTTACAAAAATTTAATTTTTCGTTTTCATTTATTTAACACCACCTGTTCCGGGCAGTAATTAGGTAAGCCTACCTTTTCCCTTTTGTTTTGTTAATTTCGTTAAGCCAGATTAAGCAAGTTGGTTAAAATGTTCCGTTTTTAAAAAGTACTTCTGCTTTGCGATTTGGGATTAGGTTGTCTTGAATTTTAATGTTTCAGATTAGTATGTAGTCTTAAGTACTTTTTGGTGTCGGCTTCTTCATAACTGTTGATTTTGCGACTTACTTTTGTAAGAAAAACGAATTTTCAACGTAGTTATCCGCATGAAATCCTTTTGGACATCGTTGCTATTATTTTATTTTTCAATTAAAAAACTAAAAAGTTAATAAAAAATAATATTGCAGCCTATGACTTTTTCGTTCGCATCATAAGAACATTAATTTGTTTTATTGATGTCGCTGTCAAGCCGGTACGATTCGCGACAGGGCTTGCATTTTTTGGCTTGGCTTGACACCGACTTCGATAAAACAAATTAATGTTCTTATGATGCGAACGAAAAAGTCATAGGCTGCAACATTATTTTTTAACTTATTAGTTTTTTTGAAGGCGGTTTTAATTTTTTTTTTAATTTTGTTTATTTCACAGTTTTCAGTGGTGAATTCATTAGTTCGATTTAATAGGAGTGCTTTAAATTAACAAACGAACTAGTCGGCACTACGATTTTCGAAGGTTCCCCTCGATTTCTCTGGGATGTCATCATCAGATCCTGGTTTCCTTATCATGGTACCACCCTCGGGACATCTCCTTTCCAACAAAAAAGAATCATCACAATCGGTTCATAAACGACGAAGTAACACGAAACGTTCCGCGAACACACATAAAAAAAAATAAAAAATATATATATATACGGTCGAACTGAGAAACCTCCTCCTTTTTTGAAGTCGGTTAATAAAATATACTTACTTTATTGATCTTTATCAATTAAATATACAGCTACTCTATTTTACACAAAAAATATAAGTAGTAAAAATACATAATAATTATAAAGGAAATATCTAAAATCTTATCGCTAAAAGGTATACCTATAGGAAACGGTGAACAAAGATAAAGAGAAGAGGTGGTGTTGTTCAATAGGTTATGATCATAAGATATAAATACAACAAAAGATTCAAATAATACAAAAACCAAAAATACACAATGGAGTTTTTTAATTACTGACAAAAAAGGTACCTATATAGATAATTAAACTTTTCTTATGAAACAAGGGTCGAAATTATTGGCTGATTGATAACAATTTTCTCATTTTTTGACCCATGTTCCTTAGGGAAAGCTATTTCCCTTCAGTATCTGAATACACCCTTAAAATTAAGTTGATAATAAAAAAATAGAGGTGTACTTGTACACACACTTGCTTAATTCGATGAAAATGCCTCCGTGTAAAGGGGTCTGGAGAAATGAAGAGAAGTTTATTCCGAGGTCGCAAATGCGTGCTGCATACAAACGAAGTCTGGTGATATTTTCAATACTATCTAATTAAAGCCAATGACTGAAAATTTTCAGAAACAATCTAGAAACCAATGTTTATGTCTGTACGAAGTCAGATTTTCGTTAAAATATACCTACAGCTTTAAATGCCAGGATGAATTTAAGATTTGTATGGTAATCTTTGAGGTACTGTAACTTTAAAACTAAACATTTTAACGAAAATCTGACTTCATACAAACATAGAGATTAGTTTCTAGATTGTTTCTAAAAAAATTCATTGACTTTAATAGGTTAGTATTGGAAATATCACCAGACTACTGTCTCTTTTAGTCCTATCCCGGCATTGCCCTGTTCCCAGAAACATTCTAACATCTTCCTAGCGTGACAAACGGCAATTTGCAGATAAGAAAGCCTCCCCTAATAGCCGATAATTATTTAAGTAGCCCCCTAACAAAGATTGTTAACGCCATAAACAAATGTTTTTGCCAGAACGAGTTCCGTTGTTTGCTGTTTTCGGGTATCGATTTTGTAATTAGACTACCTTTTTGTCCACCTACAAGGATTAAAGAAATTAATGCAAAATCTGGAAACGGTTTCCATCTGAATCGATAAGCGAACAGCAAAACTAAATGATAATTTATAAATCGAATACTAATGCGGCAAAGTTGTATGAAAAGACCAGTTTTTTTCTATATCTTCTTCAGCGAATGCAAGTTTCCTCACGATGTTTTCCTTCACCGTTTGAGAGCAGTCGTGCAGACGATAAGTTCTGTACTTATTGTAGGCAACGTGGCTTACATGGTTTTATTTGACTCCGTTGGAGAGATTTTAGTGGACTGTAGGTTTCTTCTAGTGGCAGGCAGTAGTTCGATGGAAAGAAAAGTCTTGTTTGCAGCACGGGAGGTTTATTTAAGTGAATTTTACACCAGACCCTCTAGCATGATTTCTCAACTTGCGCGCGTCTCGGCTTTTTCCCATACTACAAGTCGCGGCAAGCGCGGCTTTCGCTCTCCGAAAAGCTGCCGTGGGAACTGGGCCTCTACCCGCACATTCGAACTTCGCAATTGCGTGAACATTTTCGTTCCAATGTCAACTCTATTCCAATGAAGTGCGGACCGAAACAGTGGCGATAGAGCGAACATCGAAACTGCGGGTACAGGGCCAGGTTATTTTCTATGCAGCGAAGGTGCGTCGCGCGCGTGTAGAGAAATCATACAGCACTGGTAGCATGCCAACCCGCGATAGCCGTGATACGGCTTTATCACGTCTTTTATCTCATTCTTTTGCGCGCTAACGAACGAGATAAAAGACGTGATAAAGCCGTGTCACGGCTATCGCGGGTTGGCATGCTACCAGTGCAGGATTAGTTACACACAAGCACCGTACTATATGGAAGAGTGAGACGGAAATTACAACTTTTTTAATTACCTACTACATTTTATGTTGGTGTTGCCAACACTTATTTTTATTTTTTATTTTGTGTACTAAAAAACAAACATAGCCTTCTAACTGCGACGAATCGCTTATGCATTTCAACCTCCAAACCTCAGAGGGTTAGCGGCAGTATGAAAGTGTAGCAATGGCGTGCCACGGAATAATGGAGGTTTTACAGATTTCCTAGACACAACATTTGCAATTTAAATCTCTGCGCGACCGCTTTTTAATTAGATTTCGGTGCTGTTGCTGTTGTTACTTGAATTTCTTAGTTTTGCTTGTAGTACGGGTAATACTAGTATTTATTCTGTGCTTGTAGATAGCTCGGAAACTTTCAAAATGAACTTGTCTCATTTTGAAAGCTCCCGAGCGCGCTGCATGCGAACGAAGTTCCGTCCTATGTTCTATATTAAAGAAAATAATGTTTTTAAGCATAATCTAGAAACCAGACATTGGTTTCTAGATCATGTTTAAAAACATTGCCGTGCAACAAATGCTTTGTATTTGTCAGAATTCCTTTAAAATTTTACAAACAAATTATTTAATATTACACACAAATTATTTAAAATACAACGTGTTAATGAATTAACGCAAGACTAGAAAGTAGTTTGTTTGGAATCGACAACAGAAACGAATTATCATGGTTTGAACATAGGTAATTTTTTTTAAAATATTATAAAATTTGTTTGTAAAATTTAAAATTTACTGAACCCGATGTCAACCCACCCCACGAGCACACTAACCCTACTTACTACCAAAACAAGATTATTAAAATGTATCCATGAGTACGTTAGCGCTTTCATTCATTGCTGAAATGATGACAAATCATTTTTGCCTGAAAACTTAAAATGCGAATAACTTTAAATTTTAAGTATCAAAATAATGAAATGAAAAAGAAAAAAAAATGAAAATGAAATGAAAAAATGAAATGAAATGAAACAAATGAAAAAAATGAAAATGAAATGAAAAAAAAAAAAAAAAAAATGAAATTATTGTTTGGATCTAATTATTTTGTTATAAATCAGTTGGGGTGTATGAGGTTTTGCGCTAATTCATTAACACGTTGTATGTAGGTGTACATAACAGTTTCAATGCTATTTGTATAAACTTTGAGGTAAGATAACTATATAACTAAATTATATACAAGGAAATTAGGCAAATGCAAAGCTTTCATTGGTTTCGAGATTGTGTTAAAACATTTTTTTTTTACTTTAATAACTAAATGTTCAAACTAGGACGGAACTTCGTTTTGTATGGAGCGCCGTACGAATTACCTACATCTTCAATGTACCACTAGTGACAGGAACAGGTTGGAGAAGTGATTAGTATTCAATGCCAAAAAAATATATCTATTATTTGTAGTTTTACCTATTTTCGGGATCTGTAATATAATACATGTAATCAATAAATTAATTCATAATGATCACGGGATCGGTTTGGAGGCTGTTTATACTAAAGAAATCATACAATAACAATGTCTTTATTTTCGATAATAAAACAGTTGCGGAGTTCTAGTAATTAATAAATAGTACAAGAAATTATGAATGAATATTATTTGTATCAATTCTTACTTAATCTAATTTGATACTCCGGCGTCCCCCTTTAGCTACAACTGACGATATCAGAGTCGCCAAAAAACATAGAAACACTATCGAAGAATTATTGACACGATAAGAAAAAGAAGACCTAAGTAAGAACTTATTATGAACTTTAATGTCGGATGTAAAGACCATCTTTGGACCGGCGTAATCAGCAAAGAACTAAAGATGCAGAAGAAAATAAAAAAAACATCGAAGAGAACTTGTTATCTGGCTCAAAATAATTCAATTGCAATCTAGACATTTCATTTACTTTACAGACTGAGAAAGAAAAGAAATAAAAATAAACACTTATCAACGAATAGAGAGAGTAACAGAAAAATATTTTATAAGTGAGCTACTCGTAGACAGAACCAGGCCTTACAATTAGTATAGTACAGAACGTCTTCTTCATTCATTCACAAAAGATTGACTCGAGATAAACAGACAAAATTAAATGCGTTACATATTGAACGGGGTGTTTCTGACCATCAAAGTGCACAACTTTCACTATAGAGCCAACATCGAAATCACGAAAAAGAAAATGTTTTCTATAGTAAACATTTTCTTTTTCGTCTTTTTCGTCGTTTTTCGACTTAACACGAAAAAAGTGAAACAGCACGTATTTTTTCATATATAACAGTTTTAATTTGGAATTTATCTATTTTACTAACAAAATTGCCATTGTTCCGTTGCCTTTGAAGGGAACCAGATTATGGTACCTACCCTGAATAAAATAATGACCCACTCCACAAACATCTGCAATTATAATGTGCTAGAAAACAGCCTTCCTGCACTGCCAGTTTAATGCTCCAAAAATCAATAAATCTTCTTATTTTGTTTTTCACTGTCTTATTTAATAAATAGCACAACGTCTACGACACAATATTTACTGGAAGCAAGTCAATCTTCATATCAATTTTATATTCTGTAGAAACAATGTTCACAGTATGGCAGCGTCAGCCAGCCATATCTCGATCATAAGCTCTAAATCAAACAAGTATCCCGTCTGTTCCCTATTTATTTACTATCGTGAAAACCACTCGCAGTTCAAAGCTTAAACTGCCATTCAAAAGAGGATTAACTACTGCACTGCCACTTTAGTGCTACGAAATGAAACATTTTTTGTTTACACAATTCAAATAAAGCTGGGTAAATGTGCTGGGAACAAGGACACTGTGTTTTTTTCTATCCTACATCAGCTGGACAGTGACAGAGTGGATGTAAACTCATTACTGAATAAATGAATATGAATTTGATGAGTGTGGATTCTTTATTATAAAAATATTCACGTTACACGTTTTGCCGAGAGCAGTTGTCATTCGCGTGGTGTTTAAGTTTGCCACGAGTCTCCGCAATCTCTTCTCGACGGCGTATTAGATTTATGGATACAAACTACAGCTACTTGACATTGGCGAAAATGCAGTCAAGCAACAGTGCATTAATTTATAAATATGCAAGAAGCTTAGGGTCCTCTTTGGGAAGGGAAGTTTCTTCACTTGTGTTCACTATGACACTATAATATCTTTATAGGTAATAAAATAATTTATAAATCAGTAAGATGTATAGGGTCCTTCTTAATATTATGCTGTAATTTTTAAGGAGGTGATCAGACCATCAAAATGAACAACTTTCTCTATGTGACTAATATCCGCGGAAAATAACAGATGTCTCATACATTTGGGTAGAGTCGGTTTGCAGTTTTGTAGATCAGAGGAGGCAGATTTTTTTTCGAGATTTCGTTGTTGGGACCACACCTAGAGAAAGTATTAAAAAGGACCCTCTATTTATACAAATATCATCAGCCCGGTAAACCCCACTACTGGGTATAGGCCTCTTCATACTATACAAATATAGTAGTACAAAGTAATATTTAGGGAAGGCACAAATACCTACGGAGAAGGAGGCACTATTTCTTATCAAATATGGCCCCTGTAACTGTATAGTTTATTAATAAATACTTTTTACTTCCGCGCCTTAGGTACTTACTTAGTTATAGGAATAGTGAAAGGTAGTTGCTAGAATCAACCGACATTTTCCATTTAAATAAAACGAGACTACGTGGACACCATTTGAATAAAACGCCGATCCCATTATGCGACGCTGGCTGCATTATTGAATTACCATAATACAAAATGAACAATTCAATTTAATTAGAATTATTATTTGAGAATTATGTAAATGCGCACATAAACGCATTTGCAAGTTTATTTTCAGCGCAGATTAGTGAATAATCAGTTTAATCCATTTAACTCGTTCATTATCATGCTACTATACCTACCTTATGACTTTAATCAGAGAAATGTTGTTCTTTGGCCCAGCAGTGGGTACATCGGGGTGGAGTATCTAGGTACTCATCCACTCGGACCTGATGTACACACTGTTAAAAAAAATGTATGATCTTTATTTATTCATATGTTCTGTTCCATTATTGCTCACAGAACCGATGGCCGATGGGGCCGAAAAGTTCTCGAGTGGCGAACGCGTGCCGGAAAGTGCAGGGTGAGTAGCCCTCCCCCCTTCCCCAAACACGGTGGACCGACGACCTGGTGAAGGCGGCGGGAACCCCTTGGGTGAGAGCAGCGCAGGACCGGTCGTTGTGGCGATCCTTGGGAGAGGCCTACGTCCAGCAGTGGACGTCCATCGGCTAAAATGATGATGATGATGATGTTCCGTTCCGTTGACTCACCAGCCAGCACTACTGCAAGAACGCAAAGATGACAGCTATGTGATGGGGGCCAACGGTATAACTAATCGCTAGAGGTGCTTGCTCGTAGTGACTACAGCATCAGAGATTGTCATGCGATGTAACTCATGCTGACCCGAAAGAAGAAAAAGCATATTATCTTACAAACTATTCTTTATGAAACCTCAATATATTTTTAGTGCATGTAGTTAGTTAGGACATCATTCAGAACTTTTAATATTTCAAGAACGATAAAAAGTAGCATAATTTTTCACCTATATAGTATAAGTAAAATATCTTTAACATTGTCACATTTTAGTGCCAGTTCAGAAAAGAAAGAAGTGACGTTGAAATTTCAATTTAACGCTCTCCAAGAGCAAGCTCTTTACATCATATGGTAACCCGCCGTTAAAAGGGTTTATTACACCATAAAATTGTTACAACATTGTGTGGCCAGGGGTAGAGGTTTGAGGAGCTGGGAGGTTTTGAGTGCGTCTCAAATTAATCCTTATTGCGGTCGTGATAGTGGAAAGAAAACGCGGTTTGTAATGAGCGACTGGCTTTTGCATTTTCTCTTTCATCGTCAACTTTTACAGAGTGTTACAGAAAGGTGTGGGAGCTTGAGACCAGCAGTGCGATTTTTGAACATCACACGTTCATACGAGTAGTAGAAAGATGCATAATCTCCATAGTCATTTTGACATTTTCTACTACTTGTTTGAACGTGTGATGTTGAAAAATCGCACTCTAGACTCAAATGTACGAAACAGAAGATTTTGTTCACAATTTTGATGTTGGCTCCATATTGAATGTTGCTCAATTTGATGGTCAGAGGAAAATTTTGCGGAAGTCGTCAAATAACCACACAACCAAAACGTTCCTGAGTTATAATAATAATAATTGCCCCCGAGTGCTCCCGGAAGAAGTCCGTGATCATCGTCACCGACTTGCCTTTACTGGCCGGTCAGAGTGGACCTCAAGATGATCAGATCCACACCTCTGCGCTTGTTGGAGTCGAAAAAGCTATTTGCTCCAAGATTGGATGTGTTGCGTAAGTGGCGAGTGGGCATCAGGTATGAGACCATTTTTAGATCAAGTGATTCAAGTCCAGAAGCACCTCTCCACTCCAAGCTGCTCAGGAAATGTTGCCCCCTTTGTCACTCCGTGCGAGCAGCCGTTTTCGGCGGCCTATTCGTTTGGAGTTGGCGTGTCACCTTCTGCCATTTTTTCCGTGGTTTTCATTGGCTAGGCAGGCGCAATAACCCAATCCCTTCGATAACCCAATTAGCCCACTAGCACCCCAACCCGATAGCCTAGATTTCTTATTTTCACTCCTTACAATAGTCCTAACACTGACCGGGGCGGGGGCTGTATTAGATGCACTTCCATAGTGTATACTGGGATAGTTGTAAGTTGGTGTCACATTATCTTTTAGATCAAATTGTCTGACGGGCCTCGACGTGTTGGCTTCGGCCCCACGCATGCCTCCCAAAGGTCATATGTCCTGACATAAGGAAAAGTCAAACATAATAATTTCAAAGTCGTCATCATCATTAGCATATCCTACTGTAAGACACGCCTCCTCAACGAATAAGGGGGGAAAAACCCTGAACTTACTCCAAACTGATTCTAGAGCGTTTTTTCTGCAACAAAACAATTGCTTCCATAAACGCAATGACCGACATAGCTTTATAAGATATAAAAAAGAATGAAGGTCGAAAAAGCACTACAATGTTGTACTAAGCTATAAAATAAGTCTCAATGCACATGCATGCAATGCACATGAGTTTTTGATAGTTATTTTACTGCTGGACACGTGTTTACTTAAAATGAAATATGTGTTCGGTCCCTTAACTTTACCTACTGTACTGTAACCCAGAACTTGTACACAATACAGAAACAACCAGTAGCGTTCTCACACTACAGTTTTTCAATCGGGCACTTGGACCACATGAGCATAGTGTATTAAACACTAATAGTGGTAAAGCTCAGCGGTCGCGACAAGTCAAGCGTTGTGCGCTCTTTAGAAGCTTTGTCTCTGTGAAGTATTTACTCATGTTCATGAACAACCCGGTTTCAATGTTGGCGAGAGAAGGTTTTGTCATTGTTTTGTACAGACTACCCCATTCTATCCTGTAGGTGCCCTAGGAGGAAACTAATGGCTTTTATATTTGGAGTATATAGGAGGGGGGAGAAAGCTAAAACTTGCTAAAAGTTGACCTTGCTTATGAAGTGGTTCGTTTGGTTATGGCAAGGTTTCTTTCCGACCCAAAAGAGGAGGCGCAGCCTCATCCAAAATTATATCTTATATCAGTGTAGATAAAGAGCAAAAGCTGGTTTTTTGTTTCTTGGTTTTAAATTGTTTTTTTGTTTCTTGGTTTTAAATTGTTTTTTTATTACTTATTGCCTATTTATATGTATTGCTACTAATTAATAAAACTTTTGTAGTAGATCTCGTTTTTGTGACAATAACAGTAAAGGTTGTTGGTCTGACCAATTACGGTAGGTATTACTGATGTCACAGACCATTTGGTCTTGAATATGTTTATTTTTTGTATATTTTATGTATTTGTAAGTTACTGACTGTGTAATATATTGTTTTTGTAATGTGTTTTTAAAGACAAATGATGAAATTCTATTCTATTCTAAAATTTTGCACCAAAAATTCAAAGCGCGCCGCTTCACCCCGCTGCTTTTTCCATATGAATTGACCCGCGCGGCTCACTCGTCTGTATGCTTTTGATAACGTGATCGTAGTGCCTATACTGCTTGATGTATTATAATGTATGTTTGCTTAGTAGATTTTACTTTGTAAACCAATTTAGCTGTCAAACATTCAACTTTGTGCTGGAAATATGTTTTCGATAACAAGCTTCAGAAGTAAGAATATTGACACGAAGTTTAAGAGTATTTTACTACCCTTGAGAGTTCTTTTCCGAAATGAAACTTGTAGTTAAAAACAAAAATAAAAGAAGAAAGAAATGAAAAACCGGTCAAGTGCGAGTTGGACTCGCGCACGAAGGGTTCCGTACCATTATCTATAAAAACGGCAAAAAATCATGGCTGTTGTAAGCTTCCCTTAAATAATAGTTTTATTTTAATTAAAATAGTTATTTATTTATAAAGTAAATACATAGGTACCTAACCTTAGATAAAAGTAAAATGAATAGATAGGCCCAAAGCGCATTAAGTTGAAGCACGCAAAACTAGGGCACTTCAATACAAATTAGGGTACTTGGTCTGTTATCTCGGTACATTTTCGAAGTAAAACTGTCAATTGTTTTGCCTCATTTTTCTGGTTTGAAATGTTCGCGTAAGGCCTGTCCAGCTTCGCTCTCCGTCCCGCTCTCATTGTCATCCGTTGACGATGTCGATGGAAATCTGTCTCGTGCTGTGGAAGACTCAAACTCAAACTCAAACTCAAAATATATTTATTCAAAATAGGATACAATGTACCTCTTTTCGAACGTCACAATCTAAAAAGTCACAGATTTTGCTATATAAATTATGTCAAACTGGAATCGCACCACGCATTTGTGTCTTCAATATAGTCAATTATTTTATAATATGCCTTGCCAGATAAAGACTTCTTAATATGTGATTTAAACTTTCTTTCAGATAAATTTAATATATCGTCAGGAATTTTATTGTAAAAACGTATACAGTAGCCCATAAATGATGTATTGACCCTACTGAGTCTGAAAACAGGGGTGTCAAGTTTATTTTTGTTTCTAAGATTAAAGTTGTGCCTGTCACTGTTCTTTGGAAATTGCTTAATATTTTTACGGACATGCATGATGTTTTCGTATATAAATTGACCAGCAACGGTTAAAATATTAACGTCTTTAAAACGGTCCCTAAGCGAGTCTCGACGACGCAGTTTGTAAATTGCGCGTACTGCCCTTTTTTGTAGCACAAATATTGTATTAATATCGGATGCTCGCCCCCACAGCAAAATGCCATAAGACATGATGCTGTGGAAGTAGCTGAAATAGACTAGCCTCGCAGTTGCAACATCCGTTATTTGTCTTATTTTCCAGACTGCATATGCAGCAGAGCTTAACCTGCCAGCTAAAGATTCTATATGTGGGCCCCACTGAAGTTTTGAGTCTAAAGTTATACCTAAGAAAACTGTTTTATCCACAAATTCTAGGTTATCCTTATCAATAATTACACTACAGTTCCCCTGTTTAACATTCGGAAGGCAAAAGTTTATACATTTGGTTTTCTTGGAATTAAGAACTAAATTGTTTATAGTGAACCATTTTAGTATCAGCTGAAGAGTATGGTTTACCGTGTAAATTTGATCATCATTTCTATCAACTTTAAAAATAAGTGATGTGTCATCGGCAAATAATACTATCTTAGTCATGTCATGTACCATAAACGGAAGATCATTTATGTAGGTGAGGAAAAGAAAAGGACCCAATATAGAGCCCTGAGGTACACCCATTTTTACACGAGCACCAGAGGATTTAACTCCATTTACTTCCACACTTTGAACCCGATCCTTCAAATACGAGTTAATTAAATCCAAACCCCTATCTCCCACTCCATAGTGTTTTAGTTTGCTCAGCAAGGTCTCATGATCAACACAATCAAACGCCTTCGATAAGTCACAAAATATGCCAATAGCATTTTGGGAATTTTCCCAGGCACTAAAAATATGCTGAATAAGATTAATGCCTGCATCAGTCGTATTTCGTCCCTTGGTAAAACCGTATTGCTGAAGATGGAAAAGTTTATGCATATTGAAGTATGAAAGCATTTGATTGAGCATGATCTTTTCAAATATCTTGCTGAAAACCGGAAGAATAGATACTGGTCTATAATTGCCTAGATCCGATTTATCCCCAGACTTAAACAATGGTATAACCTTACTAAACTTCATTAAATCAGGAAAGACGCCTAAGTCTATACACATGTTGAATAAATACGATAAGGGGCCAGCAACAAGTGAAATGACTGAACTAATTAGCTTCACTGACATACCCCAAAGATCTTCTGTATTTTTCATATTAAGCGATTTAAAAGTCCTTATTAAAGTGCAAGGGTCAATTTTGCTAAACTTGAATTGAATATGGGGAGAAATGTCTACATTTTCCTTAAGTAAGGCTTCTGCCAGTACAGGAGATGAATGTAAGTTCTGTGTTGTTTTTATGGGAATGTCAGCAAAGAAGGTCTCGAACAGCTGAGCCACTTCAGCATTAGAACTTATTAAGCCTTTATCAGTGTTCAGGGAGTAGTCAAGATCACGCGGTTTAGATTTACCCGTTTCAGTGTTAATAATTCTCCATATAGCCTTTATTTTATTATCTGATCCATTAATTATTTTAGATATATGGTTGGATTTTGCAGCTATACATACCTTTTTAAATATTTTGGAATAGGATTTTACATGCTCTATAAAACTAGGATCATGAGTATAAGACTTAATTTCATATAGCTCAAAAAGTCTGTCTCTACTTCTCCGTATACCCATAGTTGCCCAGTCATTAAATTTAAACGTAGAGTTAATTTTAATGACTTTAACTGGAAACATTTCATTGAAAATTTTTAAAGTAATTTTAAAGAAATCACTAAATAAGCGGTTAGGGTCATGACACGGTAACTCCACAGTACAGAGGTTACACAAAATAGCCTCCCTAAATCTGCCAATCCGCTGAACAGTAACAGGCCTGGTCTTCAGTTCAAATGAACTGGCTTTCTGGGACCATGGGAATGTAACTAATTGACCACTGTGATCAGACCGTAAACTATTTATTATTGTCTTAGAAACCACATTAAAATTACAAAATACATTGTCCAGACAAGATGCCGTAGTTGCAGTTACCCTGGTTGGTTCAAAAAAAATATTGAGCAAATTAAAGCTTCTAAATAAATTTAATAATGCAATGGACTTAGACGAAACCACCAGTAAATCTATATTGAAGTCGCCACATATTACGATACCCTTTTTACTAACGCAGACAACTTTCAGTACATCATCCATAATTGACTCAAATAATTCATAATTATCATCATAAGGGGGTCTGTATACACACACAATGATGTACTTTTCCAGTTCCACGCAAGAAATTTCAATTTTGTGTTCAACTGAAAGGGCGGCTACATCTTTACGCTCTTTAGCTTTCAGATTACTTTGGACAAGTATCAATGATCCACCACGTAAAATGTCTGCTCTGTTAAAACTGCTAACAATTTTATAGTTGTTTACGTTAAATGACATTTCATACTGTTTAAGCCAGTGTTCAGTTAAGCACAAAACTTGTACAGGATTTTTTTCTAAAAATAATTCCAGTTCAAATTCTTTGCCGGGAAAACCTTGTAGGTTTTGGTGTATAAGTTGAAGCCCACATTGTTTCCCCGTTGTCCCCATTCTTAGTTTAAAGTACACACTTTATTTGTAGTATCATTACAATTGATATCGATATTACGAGGTATTGAGATGACCCTACAAACATCCTTCATTTGTTCATTTTCGAGATTAGTCACATTAATATTATATGCTAGCAAACTAGCAATTAATTGCTTACATTTTTGTGATAGATACAATGTATCCTTTGTCAAAATTATCTTACTAATAAATTTATTAGTATCTAAAAACATAAAAGTGTCACCATGACGACAAGTCAAATTATATAACAATGTATTCAGTGAGTGAATACGTCTATTTTCAGTATCAAGAGACGGTTTAGGTTTTTGTCATTGTACCTAACTAAATATTCAGTGAATATTTCAAGCGTCTACCTGTTGCTGTTATCAATACCGAGCAAAAAAGAGGAAAAAAAAATAACGTTTGTTTTATGGGATTAAATATTTATTTTGTTAAGTTTTTTAGTATTTTTTGTTATTTGCAACAGAAAATTTCAACTGTCTAACTATCACGGTTCATGAGATACAGCCTGGTGACAGACGGATGGACAGTGGAGTCTTAGTAATAGGGTCCCGTTTTACCTACCTTACCCTTTGGGTACGGAACCCAAAAAAGAAAAGAAAAACCTATTTTGATCTTAGAATTTATTAGATTGAAATAAGTTATTCTACGTCGAAATAAGATTATAAAGACTTCGTTTCGTTGCATTTCAGCATAATGCTCACGACGATATTCCCCGAGGAAGTCGTCAAAGATTTATCTATACCTGCAGGGTGTTGTGCAATTAAATACGTTAGGTACATACCTACTTACAGCAAAGTGCTTCAGACCATGAAACTAAACAACTTTTACTATAGGACCAACTTTGAAACCGCGAAACAAAATAGAAAAATGTTTCACACATTTTGATCGAGTAGGTAATTATATTTTCTATTGAACAACTGATTTGAAGTTGTTCTTGTTTTTCGTGTTGTTCATATTTTCTGAAGTATCTTATCTTATCTTGTTGTGGGGGTTGGCAAGCCAGCAACACTTCGACCCAGTGGGATCTTTTGTGTTAGCCCCAGTACTTTTTACTTTCTTCACCCTTCAAATACATGGTCAATGAAGCGGAGGCAATGCCATTGAGGGGAAGAAGCCTAAGATCTCCCGGTTTTGGATATCCATCACCGAGGAGGCACATGCGTTTTGCCGCCAAGACATCACAGTCACAGAGAATGTGCTCCATGGTCTCCTCATCCTCTCCGCACGCTCGACAGCTGGGATCCAGGGTGAGTTTCATCTTGTGCATCATCGTGCCTGTGGCGTAGTGCCCAGTGAGGGCTCCGACGATGGCACGAGCCTTGCTCCTGCTGTTGTTCAGTATGAACTTTGAGACACAAGTTGTAGCATTGCTGATAAAATTCTTGGAGTGCTGTATACCTGTAAGGCTAGACCACTCCAGCATGTGTGTTTTATCAGCCCAATCCCTAATGGCCATTCTTTTGAATTCTTCATTTCTGAAGTCTCTTCTTCTTCTTTGCGCTTTCCCGCTTTATGCAGGGTCGGCTCTTCTAATCATGCGGCGCCAGGACAATCTGTCCTGGGTTGTCGGGTCGGGCAGGTTCTCCTCTATTGTCAACTTTGTCATGCTGGTCCACCAGGTGGCAGGAGGGCGTCCTCTACCTCTTTTATGTTCAGGCAGACGTAGAATTCTTCATTTCTGAAGTAGGTAATTAAATAGTCCTTTTCTTAATGGTGTGACTAAGAGGAAAATAAAATATTCGTGGTCATGTGGTCATTAGTAACCAATGTTCAGAACGCAGAAACAGAACACGAATGCAAAATAAATAAAATATTTTTAATTACAGGTTTGAACACAATCCATGAATTAACGTAACTGCCATAATTTTATGCGGCATTAAACTCAAAACGTCTCATAATAAATTAATTACCGTCTCTTCAGAACAAGCGAACTTAATAAGCTCGTAGTTTGTTCAAAATGAGGCTATTATGCAACTGGAAAGTTGGTAGTAGAAGTTCTATTCCATAGTTTATAGTTAAACTTTTTAGTTTGAAATTATAAGCTTTGTTAAATTTACGTAGATTTATAGCAACCTGGAGACCACAACCGTAACACAATCATGATACAATGTAATAAAAAAACGAAAATTTATACAGGGTGTAACAAAACTCCCTACTTAAGAGGGGGTCATACCTATTTTGTCTGTTTTCGAACCGATTTTTGAGAACCAAATTATTACATTTAATATATATAGTTCACATAACAGTGTTGATACGTTCTTTCTGCAGGGCATCTAACCGTTGAAAACACGATTCTATTAAATTTTCTCGATAGAAAAGAGGAGCAAAGTAAGCTCGATTTCAGATTTATAACCAGTTTTACAAGAATCACACTACACCATTTCTTCTGAATATACCATCATTTGAAAGGTAAATAATTATAGCAGGGCTTCTAACCGATGGATTTTCCCCAAACACCCAAGAGAAAAGATATTGATGAAAAATGCGTTTTTTTTGCGATCTTGCTTTCAATTGAAGCGGGATGGCTATTTGCGAAAGTTTGCTTGTTAGAAAGAGAGGCTTGTTCTACTAATACCCAGCCTTAAGGGGGTGCTTGAGCCCATCAAACTGAATAACTTTTACTATGGAGCCAACTTCGAAATCGCGAAAAATAAATCAGAGTTTTTTTACAAAACTGCAGTTATCGACCGACTTGACTAAAATGTATAGAGGTATGGGACAGCTGTATTTTTTTCGCGTTTTCAAATATGGCTCCAAAGTGAAAGTTAATCAGTTTGATGGTCTGAAGCACCCCCATAAGTATTACTAGGGTGTTTTGTTACACCCTGTAGAAATGAAGGTGTCCGGCTTAGAATGGACCACCCTATTTCTTAATAATTTTTCTAAGAAAAAAGTAATTTGTACGATTTGTGTTTAAAATACTGAAATGATATTTTTTTATTTCACATAATGTTCAGATTTATACATTACGAGCTTTTCCCTGCGACTTCGTCCGCATTAATTATATACCAGATTTTAAGTCAGATGATAAGCTATCAAACAAAAAAAGTTTCATCAAAATCGGTTCAGTAGTTTTGGCGTGATACTCGAACTCGAATAACAAACACCCAAACAAACAAACAAACAGACAGACAAAAAATCCAAAAATTGGTGATATGGAATCAGGGACACCTAAAAAGCATATCGTAACATTTTTTTTGTAAATATCTTCAATGTACAGACACACTTCTGTTACAGTTTTATAATAGTTTAGATACAAAAGTGGAATAAACACGGTTTTAATTGCGAATTATTCGTATACGAATCAGGGTGTGTGAAATTTAAAAAAAGCGTTCCAGTATTTTAAATAATGCATGAGCTTACAAATAGTGACATAGTAGTATCATTGATTTTAATTATAAATCATAGACTTTTCTCTCAGAAAAATGTTTACGAACGCTCAGCTGCAGTCAAGAAGAAATTAAAGAGTAAAATTTTCTAGAAATCTATTATAGAATGTTTACCTGAAACTCTCGATGAGGCATTTTCATGCTACCCTGTATTTACTTTTACCTGAGAGAATTTTAATTAAAAACATCGTCAGGTTTGCCTTAATTATTCACGTCTAGTTGGTAATTAAAAGCGCCGTCTGAGATGCAAAATATTCTAGGAATACGTTTTTTTTTTGTATGATTTTGTATCCGGTAGCATAGTGTAATAAAAACTTGTAGTGATAACGGTCCCAATAGGTCAATCGAGCGCGGTGTGTGAAGGCCGGGAGGAGCGCGTCCCAGCCCCCTCTGCCTGCGTGCGTACACTCAAAGCGAATCCAATCAGGGTACGCTCACATACCTCCGCCCCACGCACACGGCGCGAGCATAGACCCGCGAACACAGAGGATCACCACTATTCGTTTTTTTAAACTATGCCAAAGGGCAATGGAGAATCAGAAATGAAGAGATCCGCAGAAGAACCATCAGAGTAGCTGAAATAGCCCAAAGAATTGCTAAACTAAAGTGGCAGTGGGCGGGGCACATCGAGTGGCGACCGCGTACCGGAAAGCGCAGCGTAGGTAGGCCCCTCACACGGTGGACCGACGACCTGATGAAGGCGGCGGGAAAACGTTGGATGAGGGCAGCGCAGGACCGGTTGTTATGGCGATCCTTGGGGGAGGCCTATGTCCAGCAGTGGACGTCCATCGGCTGAGATTATGATGATGATGATGAAATAAAAAAATAGCATTTCAGTAACCACTTGACACACGTTAAAGTTGTGATTGGAAGTTTAACAAAGTCTCTGACTACCGTAAGAGAACGCTGGCGTTAGTTTTTGTACTAATACTTAGTTTAGATTTACTGTGACCTAACAATTGTAAAAACATAGTGTAAATAAAATAAGTGATGAAGCTCAGCGGTCGCGGCGAGTCTATGCCCGCGCGGCGTGCAGGTTACGGCGGGGGACGCGCGTACCCTAACTCAATTCGCTGTTAGGGTACGCGCGCAGGCAGCGTAGGCCGGGACGCACTCCTCCCGGCTTCAGTTTTATGGCCTGAAGCACCCCCTTAAGTATTACTAGTAACTAGGGTGTTTTGTAACACCTTTTTTTTTATTGATTTTTCAAGGTCAACTGTCATTTGTTAGGCAAGACTAGATAACTAAGAATTTTTGTACTCTTCCATTAATTAATACTTACTATTAGACGTAGAAAATAATATTATTTAGTTTGGGGTCCAACTAATCAAACTTGTTAGTATTTAAGCTGGCTTAACAACTAATTTATTATTTTGTTTCAGTAAAATAGCAACAGAAAGTACCCAAAGCAAATTAAATTCAACATAAACAAACTAGTACAAGCCAGATTATCATCTAAACTATTTCAACGAGGATAATAGTTTTGGTCACAGTGAAGTGTGTTAGGCCTGGTATACACCAAAGTGGAGCTGAGCGAAGCTAGATGTGTAAAATCTACAAAGAGCTCGGTCCATGCGTCATAAAAAAACCGCATTCAAAAAAAATCAAAAGTTCTAAAATAATATTGCAGTCGATGACTTTTTCGTTTAATTTGTTTTATCGAAGTCGCTGACAAGCCGGTACGATTCGCGACAGGGCGTGCATTAGTTTTTTGGCTTGGCTTGACACCGACTTCTATAAAACAAATTAATGTTCTTATGATGCGAACGAAAAAGTCATCGACTGCAATATAATTTTTTTTACTTTTTAGTTTTTTTGAAGGCGGTTTAATTTTTTTTGTAAAAATTTTGTTTATTTCTCAATTTTCAGTGGTGAATTCATTAGTTCGATTTAATAGTAGTGTTTAAAATTAACAAACGCACTAGTGGCACTACGATTTTCAAAGGTTCCCCTCGATATCTCTGGGATGCCATCATCAGATCCTGGTTTCCTTATCATGGGACCACTCTTGGAATATTTTCTTTCCAAAAAAAAAAAGGAATCATCAAAATCGTGTCATAAACGACGAAGTTATCAGCGAACAAATATAGAAAAAAAAATATATAATGTACAGACGAATTGAAAAACCTCCTTTTTTGAAGTCGGTTAAAAATTAAGCTATTTTTTATTAGTTGACTCGACAAACGCTCCGCTGCCTCTGCGGCCGTAGTATAGCAGCGTGATAGAGCCAAAATGTTATTGGATAAACGATAAAGCGCTATCACGCCTTAGCTCTCTTCCTATTTGCGCACGAACGAACGAGATACACGGCGTGATGTAGCCTTATCGCACGCATCATATGCCTGCCGAGATTTTTTGGAGTCCGGGCAAAAACATGACACTAGCGCCCCTCTCCTGCAAGGTCCAATTGGAGCCGTTGCAATGAAATCTGAAACTTGGAGCAAACGAAGTGAGTTCGAGATTTTACTACAATATTATGATCAGCTCGTCACAATATGATCTAAAGCCTGGCGCATCTTCTGCAATACAACTAGACAGTTTCAATACAATAAAAATTCAAATAGCATTGTAGTAGGTATAAATGAGATTTTACTACAATATTATTGGGTCATTGCAAACCTGCAATACAATCTAAATCCATGGATGCAATTTGCAATGCGTCTAGGTTTTAGCGATACAATCGTAAACAGGAGCGGGCGAAGCGAACCCAACACTATGTTATTCAAATCTTAGAGCCATTCTGTTTTGTCAGTATTTTAGAACATTACATCGTGAGTCGTTACTACAACTACAACCCAAAAAGGATATTAATTGGTAGCTCTACAAAGTGACCGGTCGGTCGATCGGTCCCTTTGGGGTCCCAAAGGAAAACGGTTTAAATTATGATAATTATTTTATTAACTCGTACCTTCACAAACTTTCACAACTAATTATTTCACTTTCAACTTCTCCAAATTTTAAATCTGTGATTGAGCTAAAACTTCCTAATCTTTTTTCCAAACAAGTTCCATGTTAGCGAAAAACGTCTCTCTCCCCGGATAGCAAAAAATATTGGTCCTATTGATGTCATAATGAGTATAATGACAATACAGTACCTACTGACCCCAAATCTACCTTAGAATGTCGTCACTTTTTCGTTGCCATCTAATCATCCTACAATGACTTTCCTAACCTAATTAGTTCCATCAAACAGTTACAGAGTAAATCACTTGTAACTAACCGACGAATGGACACTGAACTAATTCAACAAGTTCTATTCTCCAATTATCATACGGAACACTGAAGTAGAATAGAACAATTTAGGGTTACTACGCCTTGGTATTGGCAGGTAAAATACAACTCGAGAACCTTGGAACCGAGGGTCCTTGTAGTTTCGTAATGAAATTCCATGGAGTCTACAATTCCTTGCATTTCACACAAGGCTCGTTCTGACCGAAAGCGTGAGCGAATTT
This sequence comes from Agonopterix subpropinquella, assembly GCA_922987775.1. Taxonomy (NCBI): domain Eukaryota; kingdom Metazoa; phylum Arthropoda; class Insecta; order Lepidoptera; family Depressariidae; genus Agonopterix; species Agonopterix subpropinquella. The sequence continues at coordinate 14,135,738 of OV277709.1, read as the reverse complement.
CCTAAAAAGTTTTTTTTTGCATACAATTACAGTTTTGCCAACACAATCTATGCATTTAAAATAATGACAAGAATGTTTTTTCGGCACCGAAACTGAGATTCATCATCATCATCCTATATACGTCCCACTGCAGGGAACAGGATAAAAAACTCTTTACACAAGGAGATTGATACTAAAGGGTACGTGTTTTTGTGGGCGTCCATATTTTATTATTCCATTATGATCCATGTGACGGATCTAGATGCCAAATCTAATCTTAACACAAAACCCAACAACTGGGCTCTTTTTGCGTGGACGCCCACATTTTAGCCGTGCGACTGTTCATAGAAATTGTATCCGAATGACGCAGTAGGCGAAAGGCTCAAGTTGGCAAAACGCGCCAGAAGGCAAAACGTGCTAGTTGGCATACAATTTAAACTACGTATAATTTGATATTTTGGTTTATATTCTTCTTGCCTTCTCGCCACAGTCAGTATAAGAAAGAGTTAGTAAGAAGTTTGTACTACATACAGCACGGACACGAACCGACACTCTGCCGCCCACCAATATAAACCTCACCCATTAGTGGAAAATGCGAATTGCGTATTCCTGTCTCGCTCGCACTCACTCAATTTCGCACATGCTCGCATTTACGTCTTCTTGAAATTTTTTCTCATATATGAAATGACAGCTAAGTCTCCATGTATGCCTTCATATTTAGCCAATCAAAAAAATCCACAAAAACCATTGACATTTTGAATCTTACTGTCATTAAAATAAAAAAAATTTAGCCTTGGTCTAGCTGGTCTGACTTTGGTTTGAAATAATCTTGAACAATCTTATCCATGTATGACTCAATCGAACCAGATGAAAACCTCTCATCGATAACCTTACTTCTCGCTTTTTAGCGATAAGACCGCCTTATTTGTACCATAACAAGTTTTGTTTCCTGTTGTGCAATGTATTTTGTATTTAGTGTCAATAAATTATATTTCATTCATTCATTCATTCCGTTTTTTTCGCAAAAAGTACTGACGGTGAGGCCGACCTTTTTCAAGGCTACCTATTCCAGGCTACCTATTCCAGGCTGAGGTGGAAAACTTTTACATGCGCATTCATGACAATGTGTGAATTTTCAATTTGCGCTGCGTATAAAGTCACGGCTGTAAACTTTTGCGAGGTGGTCAGCGGGTTTGAAACTATTAACCGACTGGATTTTAAGCATGCAAAGCATGTAAGGTTCAATTTTACCAAGTAATGTAGAGCTTCATGATACATTGATACAAATGGTTTGATTTTTAACCATTAAAAATGCCTTGTGTTTTGTAGACGCGTAATTCTTAATCTACAGGGTGAAATTGATATCATTTGCATCCTTTTAAACTAAGAGTCTACCCATCAAACTGAACAACTTTCACTATGGGAGCAAACCGATCGGAGCAACAAAAAAATCAGCTGTTCCATACTAAACTGCAATGCCTACGCGACACAAATTTATGCAACAGCAGTTTTTTTTCCCGTAGTGAAAGTTGTTCAGTAGATGGCTAGACTCTTAGTTTAAAAGGATGCTAATGATATTAATTTCACCCTGTATACAACGTGTTAATGAATTAGCGAAAAACCTCATACACCCCAGCTGATTTATAACAAAATAATTAGATTGAAACAATAATTTCATTATTTTGATAGTTAAAATTTAGTTAGTTATTCGCATTTTAAGTTTCGAGGCAAAAATGATTTGTTATCATTTCAGCACTGAAAGAAAGCGCTAACGTACTCATGGATACATTTTTATAATCTTGTTTTGGTAGTAAATAAACCCACCGCATGGGCACACTCACCCGAGTGTGCCCATGCAGTGGGTTGACATCGGGTTCAGAAAATTTTAAATTTTGCAAACGAATGATATAATATTTTGAAAAAAAAATCCTATGTTGAAACCATGATAATTCGATTCTGCTCTCGATTCTAAACAAACTACTTTCTAGTTTTGCGTTAATTCATTAACACGTTGTATAAGGTCTAACAAAATTAGCTGAATATATTATAAGGAGATGATCAGACCATCAAACTGAACAACTTTGTCTATGGGACCAATATCGAAATCGCGATTTAAAAAAAAACAGCTGTCCCATACAAAACTCTAAACATTCACTGCAAACTCGACCAAAATATATTATGGGACAGCTGTTTTTTTTTCGTGATTTCAAAATCAAATCAAATCAAATATACTTTATTTTACACCAAAAATAAACAGTAAAATACAGAGAAAAAATACAAGAGGCACAAAATAAGGCGGTCTTATCGCTAAGAAGCGATTTCGATTTTTGTGATTTCGATATTGGTCCCATAGAGAAAGTTGTTCAGTTTGATGGTCTGATCCCCTTAAAATAGTTTCAGCTAATTTTGTTAGACCTTAGGATTTTAGGATTATTTTTAATTATGCTGATGGCTTTTTAAAAGATTGATCAGACCATCAAATTAAAGAACTTTGTAATGAAAAGGACCTAAACACAATATTAAGTATGTTTAAATTTTTAAATTAATAAAATTACAGGGTACTGAAACATTGTACAATGGGATTCCAATCAACAAGATTCTTTAGTTGGTTGGCAAAATACCTATAGAGTCACGTTGCAGGTTCTGACCCGAGCACTTGTCTCGCGTTGTTTTCGCGCGTCGCGTTTTTGCCTGCCACGAGGCCCCGCAATCCTCAATCTCTTCTTGTTCTCGACCAAAAACGATCCCTGAGATTGGGATAGATTCTCCCATAAACTACTTGACATTGGCGGAAATGCAGTGCTAACGCACAAGCAAGAGTCCATTAATTATAAATAAAATAAAAAATACCCATACCTACTAGCAAGTTAAACTCAATAACATGCTATGGACTAACAGAAGAAGAATGAGAGCGCTCAAATATTTAATTTGTCCGTTCAAAATCTGAATTTTGCTGAATCAGCCCTACTAAATCTGGCCTCAATCAACGGATATTAGAGCCCGCATCTAGCACATTAACTCTTCAGAGCTAATAAATTACTTACGGGAGAAACCTTGCCTTAGTTATTAGTACTAGATACTTACTACTGTGCCTAAGTTTAGGGAGATGTATTTGTTCAAATACTTAGATCCTAATAAAAATGCTCCAAACAAATTAGCGATGGAAAATAACTGCCTCCGTGGTCTAATGGTTAAGAGCTTTGGCTCTCGACACAGAGGTCGTGGGTTCGATTCCCACGGGGGACACCTAGTGATATGTCACTTTGTGCGTTTTTCCCTGGTTAGGACATTGCAGGCTGAATCACCTGATCGTCTGAAAAGAAAAATGATTCCGTGCTTCGGATGGCACGTTAAGCCGTTGGTCCCGGCTACTATCTCTGGTGGTAGTAGTCGTTACATAAAAACCACGTCAGAGGCCGTAAGGCGGTCTGAAAAAACTCTGACACCAGGGCTCTGCCCACACGATAAGAAAGAAGAAGAAGATATCCCAATTTTGATTCTGTCGCACCAAATGAGCGGTACAGCCCTTGTGGTCAGACCATAAAACGGTTAGAATAAGTATGTATTCTACCACCTGATTAATGTCACAAAAGCTCACTATTTCAAAGAAGCCAAATTTGTCACCTCTGCATATCAAAGTCAAGAAGCTTAGCCCTTCAGTTTTTTTCTCCCAATTTTCTCAGAAACCTTACCCAAGCTAATTGTGTTAGAGTAATATCCGGGCTAACTGGCCCACCAAGTTAACACGAAATCTTGTCGGTGGATTATTAAGGGTTTGCTACTGCAAGGATTAATTCATTAGCCTTGGTTTAGCAGTTTCTGAGGAGAGTTCTTAGGTTTCATGTGGAAAAAGGAGTATATGGTACCTACATCTTCGCTTTGAATTATTTTCCTGATCGTACTATAATATGATGACATCAACCGTTGAATCCAACTCGGCTGGGAAGCTACGAAGTATCTTCACGTCCCAAATACCGCAGTGTCTTAAAACGAAAGCCTTTGATCAGTGTGTGTTGCCAGTGATGACATATGGAACAGAGACGTGGTCGCTCACTCAAGGCCTCATAAAAAGGCTGAAAGTGACCCAAAGGGAAATTCACGGAGTTTCCCTGCGCGATCGAAATCAGAAATGAAGAGATCCGTAGAAGAATCAGAGTAGCTGATATAGCCCAAAGAATTGCTAAACTAAAGTGAGTGGGCGGGGTGGCTGAAGGGGCCGTAAAGTTCTCTAGTAGTGACCGCGTACCGGAAAGCATAGTGCGTCAAAATCATTGTTATTGATTTTACATAAACGATGTTTGATCTCTCTTTGGGGGTAGGCCGGCCCCTCACACGGTGGACCGACGACCTGGTGAAGGCAGCGGAAACCTGTTGGATGAGGGCAGCGCTGGAACGGTCGTTATGGCGATCCTTGGGGGAGGCCTATGTCCAGCAGTGGACGTCCATCGGCTGCGATGATGATGATGATGACTGTAATATGAGTAATAATAACTTGCACCAACTACCTACTAATATTACCTAACTCCATACATTCATAGTTACGCAACCTGTAACCGAGTAAAATATTAGTTTCGGAGCTTTCAGTAACAACGTCACAAAATGGAGAGAGGGGTGTGAAGAATAGGTTTTATATCGTACATGTATCAGAACCTTAATCGGAACGCATTGTCTATGGCATTTGTAAAATTTAAGAAATAAAAAGTGTCTATGGCACTCTTTGGAAATCACGAAAATGGAAGATTGTTTCCTTTATAAAATCCCTTTAAATCCCGCTAACGTCGCATTGAACCTGCAAAATAATCATTGGAGAGGCTGCAGAGCCACCAAATATGGCGACCGAAGAGAAGATTTTGTCGATGGAAGCTATAAAAAGGGAAAGAAAGGTATTGAGATCCATGTTTACCAAAAATGTCAATGTGCTCGAAACGCAGATAAATAACTGCACAGAGATTGAGCTTCCCTTAACGATTACTGCTCAATATTTAAAAGTGCAAGATATACAGCGTCAATTAATAGAAACTGATAACAAAATACGATTCCTCATCCAAGAATCGGATGACGAAAACGAAATCGAGGATGAAATTGAAGGCGCGATGGAATATCGGTCTCGCTGGATATTGATTGATTTGAAGTACAAAAACTTGAATACTAAGAAGCCTAGTACGGAGCTGAGAGAAAAAAGAAATTTCAAGCTGCCAACTTTGCAATTTATAACCTTTGATGGCGATTTGAAGAGCTGGCTTCCATTCTGGGGTCAATTTCAGAAAATTCATGAAGATGATCTCATCGATCCCTACGATAAGTATCAATATTTACTTCAAGCAATGAAGGAAGGTTCTGAACCGAAATCTTTGGTAGAAAGTTTCACGCCGGCTGCTTACCGAGAATGTTTGAATCAACTAAAAGCCAGGTATGCCCGTGAAGAATTATTAATTCAAGTGTATGTGCGAGAACTACTGCGCATGATTAATAAATCTGAAAACACAAGCATAACATTGTTATTTGATAAATTAAGCGCACATTTAAGGGCATTAGAGACTTTGGGAGTTACAAAGGACAAATTTGCAGCATTTTTGCTCCCAATGGTGGAATCGGCCCTACCCCAAGATTTATTAAAAATATGGGAAAGAAACAAGGAAGCTGGAAATATTACTAATGAGTTATCCGACTTACTAACATTTTTACAACGAGAAGTAGAATCTGAACAACGAATATCACTCGCCAAGAAGAGTTTTGAGAAACAGGATTTATCTGAAACACAGGATATGAAAGAACCGACAGCAGGCTGTTTACTTACAATGAACAAGCAGAAACAACCTTGTATTTGGTGCGACAAGGATTCACATAGCAGTTTGGAATGTTTCAAGATTCAAAGAATGACAGTTGAAGAGCGCCGAGCATTTCTGAAGAACGTAAAGGCTTGTGCCATATGCCTCAAGAAAGGACATCACCCTAAATACTGCAAGGCGCACATCAAATGTATTATCTGTAGCCAAAGCCATTCAGTTGTACTTTGTCCAGGAAAGAAACATGATGAGGACAGCAGTCCGCCACCTCCGAGAAAACAAAGTAGCGCTCATCTCTCTTCATCTAGAAATGAAACATTGAACAGCACTACAACTGATACCTCTGCTGGATCGAAGACTGAAACAACGCTACTCCAGACAGTGTCTGTGATCATCGGCAACGGGCGTGGCAAGCAGGTAAAGGTTCGTGCTATGTTTGACAGTGGGGCGCAGCGCTCCTATGTGAAAGAGGACGTCGCTCGACTGCTCAACTTAACTCCTGTGAGTAGTGAAACTTTAACACATACATTATTTGGCGGTGTAGAATCAACTTCGAAGAAATATAACCTCTATGATTTAAATGTTACTAGTTTAGACAAGAAATTTTCTTTCAAATTGACAGCTTTAGGACAGACATGTATCTGTCGTAATATTCCCGTATACACTCATGCTGACATAACACAGATACTCACCAAACATAAAATTACACTCTCAGACAACAGCCAATATTCTGATGACGTAGGCTTACTTATAGGAGCGGATTTTTCTGGTTTGGTATTCACAGGTGATATAGTCAGACTGCAGGATTCGCTGATTGCGATTAATACGAAGCTTGGTTGGACCCTACAAGGAAAGGTCACGAGCACACCAAGTATGCATACTCAAGCTGCTCTTGCTGCATTACATTGTTCTGTAGATGTGTCAAATTTTTGGTCTTTGGAAACATTAGGCATCCGCGACCCGATCGAGATGAAGACAAAGCAACAGAATGAAGAGGAGGTGCTGGCGAACTTCGAGGAAAGTGTGATGATCAACCAGGAGGGCCGCTATGAAGTAGTTCTGCCATGGAAGGTAGGTCACGATGAATTATTAGATAACTTCGACTTGTCCTCAAGAAGATTACTCTCTATAACAAAACGATTAAAGAGTAACAATTTATATGAGGAGTATAATAAGGTTATCAACGACTGGCGTGACCAAGGCATCGTGGAGATGGTACCGGACCCTGCCAAATATTTAAAATCATCACACTACTTACCACACCGTCCCGTTATAAAAGAAAAAAGTCTTACAACTAGAATTCGACCTGTATTTGATGCCTCGGCTAAAGATAGACAAGGTAAGTCATTAAATCTATGCCTAGACAAAGGGGTCAATATGTTGGACAAAATACCGAAACTACTGAATGGATTTAGGAAAGGGGCGATTGGGATTACTGCTGATATTTCCAAAGCATTCCTACAGGTTTCAGTCTCACCAAAAGACAGAGATATGCTGAGATTTTTATGGTGGGACGATAAAGGAGAAATAGTTACTTACCGTCACTGCAGAGTGGTGTTTGGCCTGACGTCCAGTCCGTTTCTACTGTCGGCTACGATTCAGCATCACCTCAATCAGGTAACTGGAGACTTAAAAAAATCTGCTGAAATATTGTGTGACTCATTTTATGTCGACAACTGCCTCACGAGTTTAGACTCTGAAGAGCATATCAAAAGATTTGAGACAGAAGCTAAACAGATAATGAGTCAGGCAAAATTCAATCTAACGCAGTGGGCAATAGCTCCTGCAGCGGATCGAAAGGACAATGAGGTGGTCTCCGTGCTTGGTCTCGAGTGGCACATGAAAGAAGACGAGCTGAGCTGCAACATGGGTGATTTACCGCCACCATGCGAGCTGGGTAAGATAACGAAAAGAAATTTATTATCTCTTACACAAAGAATTTACGATCCTATAGGATTTACTGCAGCAGTTACATTAGTACCCCGGATGATCCTACAAGAAACATGGCGTCGGAAATTAGACTGGGACGAAGAGCTACCGGGCGACCTGAAAAAGAAATTTATTACCTGGTATGAATCCTTAAATAATCTAAGAAATTGTAGAATACCCAGAAGACTCACGACGACGCCTTTCGATGAAAACACACTACAATTGCATATGTTCTGTGATGCTAGTCAAGACGGATATGCAGCATGTGTATACCTCCGAACTGAAAATAGAGGTAAAATTTCAGTAAGACTTATTTCAGCGAAATCTCGAGTATCACCGCCTGAAAAGCCAAGCATCCCTCGCCTAGAGTTACTAGCAGCTTTAATTGGGTCTAGATTGTTAGTAGAGGCTCGAACAGACCTGAAAATAAATTGTGATGAGCGCTGCTGGACCGATTCAGGTGTAGCATTATGCTGGATCAAAAAGGAGCTTCCATGGAATACTTACGTGGGAAACCGTGTCAAAGAGATCAGGATAAATACTAATACAGGTAACTGGTTTCACATTCCGGGAAAAGAGAATATGGCAGACCTACTGTCTCGAGGCTGCAATGCAGATGAACTACTAGCTTCGCGCTGGTTGGAGGGACCTATTTGGTTGTACTTGAAACCCGAACAGTGGCCTAGATCGGTGGTCATCGTAGACGAAGCACTGGCCAGCCACGAGCTGAAAAAGACAGCTGTTTGTAATACTAACGTATGTCGTGATGAAGGTATGATAAGCCAGTTAACTTATTTTTCAAAATACAGTATGATCGTTCGCACAGTAGCATGGATGCTCAGATTTTCGAACAATGCACTGAAAAATAAAATTAAAATTAAAGGTGAACTCAGTTATGAAGAATATGAAGAAGCTGAAAAAAGAATAATAAGATTAATTCAGACAGAAAATAAAGAATACATAGAAAAGAAGATACAAGGACTGACTCATTTCTATGATGAAAAAGATGGTCTGATAAAAATAAAAACTAAACTATTACTTACCGACGTTCCAGAGAGCACGAAGTTTCCCGCAGTACTCCCAGCGAAGAGCTCCATCACGCGACGACTAGTCGAACAAAGCCACGCGCGGCTACAGCACGCTGGGCTCGGCACGGTCATGGCGGACATGCGCTCCCGCTACTGGGTCATAGGTGCCCGCCCACTGGTCAAGTCAGTCATCGCTGCCTGCAACGTCTGCAAACGCCACAGCGCGAGAGCGACACGAGCGCCAACTGCTCCGCTCCCACGCGATCGAACGCAGTGTTCTGCTGTGTTTGAAATAACGGGCATCGATCTAGCAGGCCCTCTGTATTTACGAGGAGGAAATAAATGCTGGGTGGTATTATACACCTGTGCTGTGTATCGAGCAGTGCATCTCGAGGTAACGGAATCCCTGTCGACTGAAGCTTTCATAATGACTCTACGTCGTTTTATCGCACGACGAGGGCGAGTGAAGCTCATCGTAAGTGACAACGGGACTAATTTTGTAGGTACCAAAAATTTATTGTCTGATTTAGATTGGAACGAGATTCAACGACAGTCTACAGTACACCGTATCAAGTGGAAGCTGAATGCACCAACTGCAGCATGGTGGGGAGGCTTCTGGGAAAGGCTGATCAAGATTCTCAAAGACATGCTGAAGAGAGTTCTCGGACAATCTACGGTCACGTACGTAGAACTAGAAACTATTTTGTGCGACTGCGAAGCTACGATGAACGGGCGCCCGCTGACGTACATCGAAGATGAGAAAACGCTGTCCCTAGAGCCGTTAACGCCGTCTTGTTTTCTGCATCCCATCTCTCAAAATGATGTACCCGATCTTGACGACATAGATGCGAGAAGTCTAAACAAGAGGTTACGTTTTATTCAAAAATTGAGAGAAGACTTCAGGCAGAGATTCCGAACTGAATACTTGACAACTTTAGTTCAGAAAGGTAAGGAGAAAACCACTCGTTCAGGGCGTGTCACTAGGTTGCCTAGTAGGTATTTGATCTGATTTTTATATAATTTCTATTTCAGGTCCTGATATGGTTCTATTTCATTCTAGTGTTGTCATACACACATGTATACTCAAACATACAGTCACCACACTCATTTTACATCATAAGATTTTATTAAAATACCGAATTTAATTTACCTAAATTACATTTCTGTCCTGAGTAAAATTATTAAATAAGGAATTTAGAAATATAATTAGACATAATATTGTAACAAGTTTATATACTTATATAGTTTATATTTAAGGTAGATTATAGACCAAATGAGAAAATGTTTTGCGGCTATGGATATATATATTTCCTACTATAGGTATAAACTATGTAACTTTGTCATATTCTGTTTAACTTAAAGTAATTGTTGATGAATTGTATAACATTGTAACAGTTCTATTTGACTTGTATAATGTCTTGCTGTATAATTAACTGCTGTAAAGCGTAAACAATAGTTACCCGATTCAATGTTTTTCTGATAAGTTACCCAATTGTTTAATTGTAATTAATTTAACAACCAGAGCTTACAATATGTAATTAAGACTTCTTTCTGGGTCTGGAGGATGTGAAGAATAGGTTTTATATCGTACATGTATCAGAACCTTAATCGGAACGCATTGTCTATGGCATTTGTAAAATTTAAGAAATAAAAAGTGTCTATGGCACTCTTTGGAAATCACGAAAATGGAAGATTGTTTCCTTTATAAAATCCCTTTAAATCCCGCTAACGTCGCATTGAACCTGCAAAATAATCATTGGAGAGGCTGCAGAGCCACCAAAAGGGGTACTGCAGTGTCAGCGAGGTAATGGATGAAAATAACCACGTAACTCGATACGGGCCACGCGACGTTTTGTGACATAATCCAGTTACGCTACTGCTGTAAGCTTCGGTTGATGTGCTGTTATTAACTTTACTTGAAAATGCTTTGGTCGCTTAAATTAAGATATAAAGGATGTAATTCAACGCCCTAGTAATACTTAAGGGGGTGCTTCAGACCATCAAACTGAAGAACTTCACTAATGAGCCAACTTCGAAATCGCGAAAAAACCCATATGTTTCATTATGAAACTTCAGTACCAACTCTACTCAAATGTATAGTAGATTTTTTTTCGCGACTTCGAATTTGGTTCCATAGTGAAAGTTGTTCGTTTTGATGGTCTGATCATCCCCTTAAAAACCATAAGCGTAATGAGTCTAATTAGCCTGGACGCATCAAACTAACAAACACCCTGTATACAGGATGTTTGGTAGTTAGATGCGTTCCTTTTAAGGGGGTGATGAATCATCAAATTGAATAACTTTTTGTATGGGACTAATATCGAAATCGCGCAAAAAATATTCAGCTGTTTCATACATTTGAGTCGAGTAGTACTGCAGTTTTGTATAGAAAATGTGTTTTTTTGCATTTTCCAATGATTCCTCATAGTGAAACTTGTTCAGTTTGATGGCATCTTTCTACCAAACACCCTATATAGAATGATGAAACAGCTGTTGTCTCTGCCTACCCCCGTGGGATAATGGTGAGAGTATATGTATGTGTCGTACAGCCAAGACATAATAATCCGCTAACGTTTTGCCTTTGAAAGGAAAAACCAAATTAAATTTAATGAGATGTAAAATTTTTTAGGGAATTCTTTTGTACATATTGTGCAGGAGAATTAAATTACCGTATTACGGAGGAATTTAAAGGAAAATTCGACGGAAATATGTACTCAAACAAAATACGTCGCGTCGTGAACAACATGGAATTCCAAAACACATTTTTTTTAATTTTTTTTCGTTTTAATGGCTACCGGCTACTCACATGTGTTTTTTTAAGATAAAATAATAATTCATTCACTTCTCAAGTAAATCGTGTACATAAGATAATTAACAATAATAAAAGGTACATTTCTAATTGTTTCGATCAGTGCCTAAAAAAAAGTGGGTGGTTTTCACCTTGTACGAAGATTGGGACCCTTTGTACAGTTTTCACAATATATATTTTTTCTTTTTACCGCTTTGATTAATAGCTTTATGGAAATCATCTTGAAATACCACATTTATACTTGGCTATTAGGGAAAAAATAGTATAAATGAGTATTTTAGAGGGTTATTGAATAAAAGTGATTTTCTTTTTATCCGGAATTCGTACGAATCTACCCCACGAATGGGGTACTTTCATACAGCGCCGAAAATTATCTTTACTTAGTACATAGAGGATGAAACTAACATTTTGTTTGTATTGTAGTACCTAGGTACCCTAATGTGACACAGGGGTAGTGGATATCTTTTGTTTGCCCAAAGGAGGTATGATAAAAAAATGTTTAGGATCCCCTGCTCCATCACAATCATCTTCTACAGCCAATATAGCATAAAATTTTCGTCTACTCTACTTCCTTGCTCCTCGTCTTCAATTTTGTAATGTTACACCATGTTTCTGTAAAAATAAATTAATATATCAAGAATCACCAACCATTTGTCGCGTACTAATGTGCTCCATTCCATGCTGTCCGAAGGTACCCCAGAATATATAAGATATAAGTTAAAAAAGTTACATATTTTCTAGAAACGTGTAAACCAAGAAAATATTTTTCATTGAAACACTTTTCATTAAAACACTTTGTTGAGGATATTTACTTGTCATAAAGGTAATTATCATGTTAGAAATGTAATAAAAGTAGTTTTACAATGCGATCGTAAATTACCATAAAATATTTGCTCACCAAGTGCAAAAACACTTTGCTACCTGTCGTATTTTGTGTAATGTCGCTGCTGTCGCGGCTTACGGGTCTAACGATGCGGTCGAACAAAGGCTACGTACACGTGAAAAGACATGACCGTACTCCACTCAGTTTTTCTGTATAATCTACTGTACGTATGTGCCCCTTGTACGAATGGTGCCAATCTTCCCCTACTCTAAGCACTAGTATCTTCCGAGTAAGGTTTAACTGTGTCACAGTTAAACCTTAGTTACTGAATAAGTATACATCGAGAAGCTGCTAGTGTAATAATTTCACTAATAACTACAGACTAAACTAAAGAGACCAATATATATTTTTTATTTAATTAAATTCATCCCAAATGTATGGAACAGCTGTTTTTTTCACGTTTCCTGTGGTTGGCTTCATAGCAAAAGTTGTTCTGTTTGATGGTTTGAATTCACCGTTTCAGTATTTGCTAGACTGTCCCTTACATCCTATATTTTAAATCGTGTTTCAGATTCAGACCTAAAATGGGGAATTATATCTAGTAGGATTTTCACGAAAAAAGTTGCGCGTTTTATTTCACACGCAGGAGAAAAATCTTACCCAAGATTAAATATAAAACCAACACACAATTTCAAAAGCATCACATTTCATTCTCACTCAAAACAAAGAATCCTGACAAGCACTGTTTTATTATTTAGCCTTTGACCTCTCCATAATTAATGCTGCCAAAGAGGGAATGCCACAGCGTGGGAGAGCGTGGCGGAGCGAGGCGTGCATTCCAAATGAGCCAGGTTATATTTTATTGCTAGGCTTTTACCCGCGGCTGTGATCATTGTGACTAGTTTATTTTGTTCAACTTGAATTTTGCAGAGGTGCACGAAGAGAATCTCCGCGAGTGACGTATTGAATCTCAGAAAAGTGCATTAAATCCACAGACTAATGTAAGAAAACCACATCATCACAATGCAATCGCAAATCAAATTCAATGAAATGCCATCGACTCGAAAGAAGAAGTTTGAAGATTTTAGTATGGAACATGGCCTATGACGGCCAGCCCCTAACTTGATATTTGTTGTCTTCTTCGAAGATGATCACTAAATGTTTTTTCCTTAGCCTATTTCATCCCACTACTGGGCAAATGCCTCCCCTTTTATCCTCCATGCATCTCTGTCCTGAGCCAGTTTCATCTAATCTTCGTCGAAGGCATCCAGGTCGTCTCTCCATCTCTTTTGGGATCGACCCTCACGGCGACGTTCATTCTCCGGGATTCAAGGGGTTAAGATTTTGGCCCATGTTTCCGAGTGCAATTGACAGACATGGCCGGCCCAATCCGATTTCAACTTGGCGGTTTTTCTCACTGACATCGGCTATTTGTATTTTTTGCGTATTATGGTGTTCCTGACGCGATCTGTCTGTTTGATCCCCAATATGCTACGCTCCTTCGCCCTCTGGCAGACCTTGAAATTGAACTTCTGTAATTTTGTTAAAGATCATGTTTGAGCACCGTAGGTTAGGATAGGCCGGATACACAATGTCGACGAGTCTGCATTTGAGTGATAAAGGAAAGTCACCCTTCATCAGCTCCTTCATTGACCAGTAGCTCTTCCAGGCGTTGTCTACCCGTCGGGTGACTTCTTTGTCCTGCCTGTTGTCGAAGGAGACTTTGGCACAAATAAACATACTCGTCGAATATAATCATAATAGGTAAATCATTTCGTGTTTAAGCAAAGCAACCAGATTGTTTTATGTCAATGATTTATTTATCCAATCTTCAAACCCATTTTAAATAAATCTAAAACAGTTAAAGTAAAATAAAATAAAATAAATATTATACGCTGAAAATCATATAGGTACTAAATTGATAATTGAACGAGACTTGCTGTACGTATAAAAACGTTTCTGGAGATTCTTAAAAACTACGAATAATAAAATAATACACAAGGTAGGTAATAAATACTAATAAAAAAATAAACTCTCACTTTACTAAATTTTTATTTCTCCCATTGAGTTTGAGGAAGCATAAATACATGCACAGACAGACACTGTTTTCCTCACGTATTTATTTTATAATGAGGTATTTCTACTACATTCTATGTCACGCGAAGACTTCTTTGAATTCTTTAACAAGGTATAATAGAGGTAGATGCATTGTTTCCGGTAAGGTCGTGCGCAATATTGACAAAAAGAAAATAATTATCTACTATAGGTACCTGACGTAGAAGCATTCTTTTGTTCTCCTGTCAGTAAGAGATTTTTAAATACGAGACAAATGGGTCACTAAATATGTGGAAGAAGAACGAAAACTGGAAAAGTGCGGGTCGGACTTCCACACTAAGGGTTCTGTCGACCATTTAATATTACCAAAAAAATATGTTTGATTCTAGAACCTCAGCGCGAGTGTGACTGACAAACATTTAGCCGGTTTTTATTATTTACTGTAAAGTACACAAAGTTTCACGCTTGTATGTATTTCTATGTATACGTAAAAAACACATTTCTTGTACATGAACCCCCGCTTAATTTTCGAATTTTTTCATAATATTTATTTGTGAATTCACCGTAGTAACGCATATTCTGTGAAAATTTCCACCATTTTGCTATTGCGGTGTAAAAGATACAGCCCCTGTAAAGGTAGGATTGATGATGGCAGGGTGGATGCGTAGGCTTAATAACAAAACCTGAAAAAGGAAAATTTTCTATAAATTTTGTGAAAAGTCCACAACTTCTTTTGTTGAACTTGTTTAATTGTTACATCAAACTTGTTTACGTTGATTACAAAAGCGTAACACCATTTAATCTGAGAGCAAAAGTTTTAATAGACTTTTAAAAAATCCAGCTTAGCTTCCGCTATAATGGACTTCGTGATAATTATCGTGTTTGTGCTATGCGGCTAGCTCTATGTATGCGGCCACTCTTAAATCTTAGTTCATTTCTCTTGCTTTAATCACGGGTGTGTAAGCAAGCTAACAATATTTTTTTAGGGTTCCTTAGCCAAACAAGGAACCCTTACACTTTCGTCCATTCTGTCAGTCTGTCTGTCTTTTTGTCTGTTAATTATTCGCTCATTATTCCACCTATTGAATATAATTTAAACAAAAAGACAGATAACAGTAACTCAAAAACAGAAATGTGGTCCAAGGTACCTAGTAAAGAAGAAATCACTTTTTTTCAACTTCTTCCATACAATGAAAAGGGGGTTGGTAAAATTATTATTTTTATAATTAATTCGAGTGAGGTCTAGTTAGATAGCTATTGTAACTTGGAACAAAACACCCATACAAATCTTAAACTATTTGGCAATGTAGCTCCCGAAAGTTCTTTCAATGAAAATTATAACAAATGCTGTATCAAAATCAATGTCAGAAAAATCAAATAAAAACCTCGGTGGGCGGCTGTCAATAAGGAGCGCTGAACGAAATTAAATCGCACTATTGATTGACGGTGCTTTTGTTGATTTCTTAAGCTATGGTCAGGATAATCTCTTCATGTAATGTCTACGGAACCCTATCGTAGGCGAATCCGAAAAGCTCTTGGCCGGAGTTTTATTGTTTTAATTGTACTCTGCCTTTCGAGTATCTTGCAGACCAGTGTCAGTTCGACTTTAGCAGATCTTTTGTGATCACTACTACTTCATTACATTTCATTGCTAATTCCTTTAGGAATTTTAGAATTTCTTGTAGGTATATAAGATTTTAGTTCTATATTATATTGTACCGTTTTTGCAATATATTTACTCACTTGGGTACTGGGTGTAAATTTGAATTTATAAGTTTTATAACATACTTAATAGGCCGGCACTTTCACATTTAAACCAAAAATGTATGAAACGCGGATGGTGTAGGTATCTTCATGTTACTATCTTCAGCGGTTTAGGCTGTGCGTTGCCTGTCAGTCAGTCAGTCATTCAATCAGTGACGGAACTCTTTATCTAACAATCTATTTGAAAATGAAATAGCGTTTTCGATTAAAAGCTTCGTATGATTTAAACCAGATTTTACAAAACGTTCTGATCCGTTACACAACACAACATTATTGTTTTCTCGCAGCTAATCATCAAAGCGACAACCGACACGTCCATTCGAGCCACAGAATTAGAAGCAATAGATACCCCACAAGAGAATTTATTCAGTTTAAATGCTCTGAAAATTTGCAAGCTGAAGTGGCAACGGGCTGGTCATATTATAATTCCGAAGAACTACCAACTGATAGGAAGTCAGAGTTCTAGAATAGTGACCAAGAACCAGCAGGAGTAGCTGGGATGCCCTCCGGCCCGCTGGGTCAACTATTGAGATAGGTCATCATCATCATCATCGTCCACTGAACATAGGCCTCTTCCAAGGCGCGCCACAAAACTCTGTCCTCGGCCTTCCTCATCCAGTCGCTCGCCGCTACCTTTTTTAGGTCGTCTCTCCAGCGGGCAGCAGGGCGTCCCACACTACACCTGCCAGTTCGTGGTCTCCACTCTAGAACTCTGACACCCCACCGGTTGTCAGTTCTTCGGCAGATATGACCAGCCCATTGCCACTTCAGACTCACTCGAAAGTCATTGCCACTTTTGTCATAGGCAGAGTTTGATTGGGGCGACTGAATTGGTAAGGCCGAAGTCAGAGTT
Source organism: Agonopterix subpropinquella (assembly GCA_922987775.1). Taxonomy (NCBI): domain Eukaryota; kingdom Metazoa; phylum Arthropoda; class Insecta; order Lepidoptera; family Depressariidae; genus Agonopterix; species Agonopterix subpropinquella. Next base: position 14,118,712 of record OV277709.1, on the reverse strand, counting down.
TTATGGTGCGCCTTGTGGGTGGGTTATGTTCAGTATTAGATGATGACTAGGTCAACAAGCGCCTAGCTTCATCTATTACCTCTTAATCCGTGATCGGAACAAAGTTGATTCAATTGAAATCGTTTCACTGGCTTTCGTTTATCCGAGCGGAAACTTCACGGTTATCTCACAACGTATTTATTGTTCTATTGTTTTGTTTAATTGTTCGCTCGAGTTTCAAACAATGTTTGCTGTTTAATTTGTTACGTTTAGCTGTTTGTGTTAATGGGGTGTTAGTGTAGTTTAGACAGATTCGGTATAATGGATGGGGTGCGGTTAGGATTGCGTAAGTTAGAGCTTTAGATTTTAAATAAAGTGCTTCAATACTAAATTGTCGTAGGGCAAAGTCAGATATTTAAATATGTACCGCATTCGAAGACATCATTTGTTACAAAGCTGGTCTGCCAAGGCATAGTGTATTAAAACGAATAGTGATGAAGTTCGAAGTGCAATTCACTGAGCGTCACATCGCTGTCAAGAACATCGACGAGCTCACAAATGTAACATCCTTCTTGCATCCTACAGATCGTCGAAGTTTTTATATGAGTTTGACACATGATATAACCATAGCGAATACCGAATTGTCAGTTCGCCGATGTGTCAACGTCGAATTTAAGGTTGTGACGATGTTTGCACTATTGCATTATAGTCCGCGATCCGACCGTAAAATTATGGACCATAACCGAACGAAATGTGATTCTAGTGTATGTTTACACAGGGGTTAATTCAACGCCGCCAAGTTGCTTAGAAAAATCTTGCCGCAAGTAACTTTTCCATAAAAATTTTTGGTATTACTTTTTCCACGTGTCTGTTAGGGAAGTGAATGAGGCGCCATCGGAAGGAGACTGATCTAAAGTACCGGAAAAACCAGGGTTGCCACCTCCAGTCTGACGCAACTCTAGGATTGCCAGGTTAAAAAATGACTTTGAACCTGGCAACCCTATAGTTGCGGCAGATTGAGAGGTGGCAACCCTAGTTTTTCTAATACTTTAGATCAGTCTCCTTCCTATGGCACCTCATTCACTTCCCTAACAGACACGTTGAAAAAGTTATAGGTACCATAAATTCTAATGGAAAAGGTACTTGCGGCAAGATTTTTCTAGGCAACTTGGCGGCGTTGAATTAACCCCTGTGCAAACATACACTAGAATCACATTTCGTTCGCCTCTGTAATAGGTGCATAATTTTACGGTCGGATCTCGGACCATTACATCAGTTGTGCCGTACGGGCGTACGTAGGGTGTACCCTAAGCAACCCTAAGTGTATGCACTTTGGGGGTACGCGCACAGGCAGCAGGGTCGGGACGCGCCCCTCCCGGCCTCCACACACCGCGCTCGATTGACCTGTCACTACCTGAGCTTCACCACTATTAGGTTTTATTACACTGGGTGTGAATCCGTTGTTGTTTGTGTTGTTGCCGTCTGGTTTTCAAACCTGAAGTTTGGTCGGGGTATCGGGGGACCATGGGGCTGGCGCTTCTACCTCTTTTTTTTTATTATTTTGGTTTAACTAAATACAATACAATACAAATCATTTATTTTCTCCACAAGCAGTTTTTACAGGAACTTACAATAAACAGGTATACAGATAGAATTGTGGGAGACTGGTATCTGAAATAGGTAAACCAAGGGTAAACCTGAATATTTTCGAATCACCAGGCGCCCACCCACAGCGAGCGTAACAGTTTAGTATTAATGTAACAAAAGAAAGAAAAGAAAACAAGGGAATATAGGTAAAATAGAGTTAATTATCTCCATACTTTTAAAAACTATAAACTATAAAAAAAACAAAACAAAATAATAAAAGTGATTGTGTGTGTGTGTGTGTGTGTGTGTGTGTGTGTGTGTGTGTGTGTGTGTGTGTGTGTGTGTGTGTGTGTGTGTGTGTGTGTGTTAGTGTGTGTGTTACTGATGGCGTATTAGCCTTAGGCTGCCTGTCCATTGACGCGATCCATTGACGCGGCTGATCTCGGCCGAGCTCCTGATTGGTTAATATTTACACAGCTACACAGCTCGCGCAGCCAGCTCGCGTCAATAAACAGGCAGCCTTAAGGCTATGTCAGCCCGCTTACCCCGAGCAACGACTTAGCATTTCCATACAGCGAAGTAATGCTTCCAGTATCCTAGGCACACCTGAGTCTCCTGCATAACAGCGATCTCAAATGCATTATGCGAAGTTGCCTTCTATCATACGGGTCTTTTGTTAATTTTATGAATGCCTTGGAACTTCAATTTATGATCAGCATAATGACACATTCAATACGCAATATGCAAATGAGGCTTTCTAACTGCACGTGTAAAAATATAGTTTGTAGCTGTAGCTAAGTTTGTGTCTATCCCAAAAAAGATAATAACCGTGATAAAGTAAATACCTATGGGCGTTAGTCCACCACGCGTACCCAATGCGGATTGACATCAGAATTTCTTCTTTAGGGTTTATTCTCAGGATGTTATCCTTCACCGTATGAGAGCAGTCGGTATCACGTAAATGCATGTATGCTACAGGTTGAAATCTATCCTGTATATCCAATTAGTCAACAATTTGATTGTTGGTATGAAAAATTTAAAAACCTGTCATGGAACAAGATAATAAAAGGGGAAAAAGTTGTAAAGTGCACTCGATTGCTCGCACGATTCGTTAGCGTTGACAAACAACAATATTTTTACTGCTGAGTGCAATGTCATCACGGCTCTACTGTTCTGATTGCATTTCTGATCACTCTACTCTATTCTAGTGTTATTGCACGTGAAAATTTGAATTTCTTATTTATTTTCGAGTTTTCTGACTAGTTGTGCGCAGTGTTCTCAAATAAAACGTCGAGTGGGTTTAGGAATCAAAAGCATTCTTATAGTAATTAACAACTGCCTCCGTGGTCTAATGGTTAAGAGTATTGGGCTCTCGACACGGAGGTCGTGGGTTCGATTCCCACGGGGGACCGCCTAGTGATGGGCCACTTTGTGCGTTTTTCCCCAGTTGGTTAGGACATTGAAGGTTGAATCACTTGACTGTCTGAAAAGAAAAATGATTCCGTGCTTCGGATGGCACGTTAAGCCGTTGGTCCCGGCTACTATCTCTGGTGATAGTAGTCGTTACATAAAAACTACGTCAGAGGCCGTAAGGCGGTCTGAGAAAACTCTGACACCAGGGCTCTGCCCACACGATAAGAAAGAAAGAAATAGTAATTAACAACTTGTTTCACTACGGACTCACATAAAATTTTTAATCGGTTCCATGGGAAAAGTATATCACAGTATATCACAAAGACAATTAATCATTCTACAGGATGTAACAAAACACCCCAGTATTACTTAAGGGGGTACTTCAGACCATCAAACTGAACAACTTTCACTAAGGAGCAAAAGTCGAAATCGAGAAAAAAAAATTCGCTCTTTCATATAAAACTGCAGTACCGTCTCGACTCAAATGTATGGGACGGCAGATTTTTTTATTTTTTCTCGACTTTGCCTCCATAGTGAAAGTTGTTCAGATTTATGATCTGAAGCACCCCCTTAAGTATTATTTGGGTGTTTTGTTACACCCTGTATAAAACAATAAAACTACCTTAACTTACACCCTGAAAAGGCAAAACAATCGCAAAAATATTACATAATAATATCTTTCTACCACATTGGACATCTTACAATCAATACTCTTTTGTTGTCTAAAATGAAGAAGGCCAGGTACAAATGAAAAGGTACCTATTAAATAAAACGTTGGAACAGTAGAATGTCGTGCGTGTGACATGTGCTAGATGACGGCACAAACGAGGTGCCCTCCCCTCGCCCTCCCACACTCAAAACATAGTGTACAAAATATCAGATAGGTCACTCTGTTAGTACACACGGCGACACATCAAGCTATACAAAACCAACATAAGCTGACCGCGCGTAGGTCGAGTAACGTATACGTTGCGTGTGTTGATGTGTTATCGTGTGTACCTATAATTTTTTTTTTTGCCTATTTCATCCCATTGCTGGGCAAAAGGGGACCCTTTATCCGTGCATCCCTGTCCTGAGCCAGTTCCATCCACTCTTCGTCGAATGTGTCCAGGTCGTCTCTCCATCTCTTTCGGGGTTGACCCTGACGGCGACGTCCTCCGGGACCCACGGTGTTAAGACTTTGGCCCATCTTTCCGGGTGCAATCGACAGACATGGCCGGCCCAATCCCATTTCAACTTGGCAGTTTTCTCACCGACATCGGCTATTTTTGTTTTTTGGCGTATACGCGATTTGTCCGTTTGATCCCCAATATGCTACGCTCCATCGCCCTTTGGCAAACCTTGAGTTTGGACTTCTATGATTCTGTTAAAGACCATGTTTTTGCACCGTAGGTTAGGATAGGCAGGATACACATGTCGACCTAAAAATACAAAAATTAAAGTAATAGCTGTTGGATCAGAATGTAGAGCAAGAGCTTTCTCTCACGAATTATGGTGAGAGGTTGTGGGCCATATACTTAACAACGTGGGCCCAGTGCAGATTGGTGGCGGCGAGTTAGTGGTCAACTTGCTTTCAAAGAATTTTCAAGCCGCCTTAATAGGCCTTTGTCCTGACTTATCGAATAGTTAGTTACACTGCTATTTGACGGAACATCCGGCCAACTGCTTAACGTGCCTTGTGAAGCACGAAGGCTCTCAAGATGAAATACCAATAATAATGTTTACCTATTCTAAGACTGACTGGGCCTGACGTCTGGACTTTGAAGAAATGATCACCGAAGTTAAGAAACTTCGGTGATCATTTCCAAGACAGAATATTTCTGAAGAGGACGACGTCAATAAGGTGGAGAGAACAGACACAGAAGACTGTCCCCACTACCACATGCAATTAACAAGCCAGGAAGAGAGAGAAAGATATAGAGAGAGAAGCTCTACTATGCCAGTCAAAGAACTATGTTTAATTTACAAAATGTTGAAACGGAAAAGTCTGTAATTGCATAGTCTGTGGCTAATTTAAGTCCCTTTGAAGAAATGGGGACGTCCTTCACTAGGATTGCGTGTTAACTTTCTTGGTAACATACTTATGAAATGCAAAAAAACAAGGCTGAGATATTTTAATACTTCAGTAAACAAAAGATCCGTGATTCGCTGCAGAATTGTTGAGAACGTTTTTAATCAATTTAATGGCTGAATCCAGCGTCACTGATCGTAGCAATTTCCCGGGTTCCATTTGAAACAGAGACGCAAAAAAGGAAGGATGCATCTATGCTTAGCGCACACACTTATGCACTTCAATATTGTGTTCAAGCTAGAAATTAACTAAGAAATGTTACTTAGGAATCGACATTATAATATGCAGTAGGCATACCATGAGTTTACACTGTTCTCTTTACCTACCTACCTATATACAGTACTTTTGCGTAATCCATGATTTTTAAGTAAAGAAATAAACCTGCAGATTTCGCTGTAAACCTTTGACATACAAAACTATAGGTACAGTACCAGCTATACTACAGTAGTGCCAAATCATCGTAGGTCTGCTGTTTCTTAGAGTTCTTGAAAGGTGTTTTGTACCCTGGTGGGACGTACAAAAAGCCTGACGATTATCAACGCGTATTTCAATAAACCTTTTTAAAATCATAGCAACAACTCATATTACCCTCATATAAAGTCTAAATCCAAGATTTCCATTAAAATGGTACCTCAAGGATAATTTAACGAGTTTCTCTGTTCCCATTAGCTTCGGATTCCGTCCATTGTGCCTCCGAGGTGTGGGAATTAAACCCTTCACAATACAGTTCATTCATTCATTCGTTCCCATTGTATTGTGAAAACGGATTGTTATGGAACTATTCTGTCTAGTGGGGGCGAGAAAATTGGGGCAAGTGTTAGGGCTATATTACACAAGCTATATTTGAGCGTAGTCATTGACTGAACGATATCGGCGCGATATCGCCACGAGATTAGCGTGGTAACGCCGTGACATTGCCGTCGATGTGACATCACTGAGACATTACTGTGACATCACCGCGATATCGCCGCATTATCGCTGCTATATTTCTGAGATCAATCGTGCGGCGATAACGCGTGGTATAAATCGAGGCGATCGCGATGTTGCGGCGGTGTAGTTTCGACGTCGTTGCTGTAAAGTTGTGACATCGCTTATACGCAAAAATCGTTTGTCTCTAGAGCTAAACCACGCGGTGTGGTACTACCGCAGCGTCGGATTTTGACATGGAATCAAATTCTGTGTCTTACCCTCGCTTTGTATGAAAGTGCAGTACTAAAAAGTCACGGTACAAGGATGGGACGGGATGAAACCAGGTTTCGCTACGAGCGAGTTCAAATCTGATTGCGACAAATAATTGAAATTAATTTTAGTAGCTTTCGAGAGAGAAAGTAGGCGTTTTAGTGTGCGAATACATTTAAATTAAATGTATGAAATCTGAACTCAAAACCACGTGACGCTTTACGCATTATTATAATGTTATAAAGGTTGACTATGATGTTTATGTAAAATAATTATGTATTCACTTAAATACCTACATTATCCTACCAGTTTTTGTGACGAAGCTAAAATAAAATTCTAAAGGCCAAGAATTTGTTTTTGTAAACAGAATATAAAACATAGCAAAAGAAATCTTTTCCGGGCTAAAACATCTTTAAAAAACTCTATTGAATTATACCCTACGCATCTCCACTTCATAAGGCATTCAAAAGAAGCCATATTAAGGTCACGTAAACCCTATTGACATAAAGAAGTCGTGTTTTCGACGTTATTTGAGATAAAAAATAATCACCTCATTTTTCTCTCACTTTTTCGCGATTTCAATACCGTAAATAATTTTGAATGGTGCCTGGATTTGTTTTATATGATGTAAAACAAACATATTGACATTAGTAGAGTTCCTGAAGGTTTTTGCTTCGGAACCCGTCAAAACTACTCCGATATCGATAAAAAAAAAATTTAAATGAAGGTAATTTAAAATACTACAACCAATACTACAGTTTAAAAATTGACGCTTTGTTTTTTTTTAGAAATCTTTGAGCCATTGTAACTTTGAAACTATATAACATAACGGAAATCTGATAAACCACAGACAAGGATATTAGTCTCTAGAACGTGTTAAAAAAAATCATTAAATTTATTTGGTTAAATTTCAAAATAGAATCAAACTTCGTTTGTATGGAGCGCGCTCATCAAGGTTTATTCGTCAGCCAATCTCAATTAAAATTGCCTCAATGCGAAGAGAATATCCTGTTCTTACATGAATTCGCAAGTTGTTGTTTTTCTTAAAATTTGTATTTTTTGGGTTACAACTTTTTACTTGACTGAGAGCGTCGATTTTTAAAGTATAAAAGGTTGTAGTATTTTAGATTGCAGACGTTTTAAAAAAAATAATAAAAATCGGAGTAGTTTTGACCGGTTCCGAAGCAATAGAACATTTTAAAGCTACAGGTACTCGGTTACATGATAAATGTTTGCTCTAGTGTCACTATCTAGGGAGGAAACAGGGGAATACGTTTGTATACAGGGTGTTACAAAAATACAAATAAACATTTAAGGGTGTGGTTAAGACCATCAAACTGAACAACTTTCACTATGGGACCAATATCGAAATCGCGAAAAAAATGTATCATCATCATCATCATCATACCAGGCGATAGAAATGTAAATCAAGCTCAAAAAGTGACCCCAAAAAAACTACATCGTGTTCGAAATTTGTTCCTTAAATATTCGTAGCAGCCGATAAACGTCCACTGCTGGACATTGGCCTCCCCCAAAATGAGGAAATTTGCCATAATCGCCATGATACGATGCGTTTGCGATGTTCCATACTAAACTACAGATCTACTCGAGCTAAATGTATGGTACAAAAGTTTTTTTTTTCGCGATTTCGATGTTGGTCCCATAGTGAAAGTTGTTCAGTTTGATGGTCTAAACCATCCCTTAAAAGCATTCAATTTTTATTTTTACTTCTTGTAGAATAAACGGCACCCGCCTATCCTCTTAAAGATTAAAAAAGATCCATTTCAACTAAGATTTAACAAAAAACTCATAACAAGAGTTAGGTATAATAATATTCATATACCACTGCTTATTGTTTTTTAGAATCGCAGCTTATCTATGCGAACTTTAATGCTAGTATTAAAGTTTTCATATTACCGAGTCTGGAGCTAGCAGCAGCTCAGTGCATTTCAAGCTCGAAACGAAGCTCTAAGTTATAATACCTAAGTATTCTTGAGTCTAGTAGTCTGTTGTTCTTTCTCTGACTGGATAATATTCTGGACTAGACAATCTATGTGATAATTTCCAAGACGTTTATATTTAGATAATGCATTTCAGTCTATGTTTCTGATAATTGGGAAACAGAAAGAAAAATTAATTTTCGGTTACAAGCATACATTTTGAGTTGGAGCATCGACCGTGATATACCGATGTATGGGAGAAAATAAAGTTTGTATGGAACCGTCGGGGCGCGAGACCGACTCACACTTGGCCGGTTTTTAGTATTTGTTGTTATTCTGTAGAGTTTACTCTATAATCACAAAAAGATTGACGCTTGTATGTATTACCGATTTTACGGCAGAGCGTGAAGAAAAACGTTGTTAAAAACTAGTTTCTTGTTGAAAACCCCCCTTAATTTTTAACTTTTTGAAGTTTTTATTATTTGTTAACAAATCCGCCGTAATAACACATAATTTGAGAAAATTTCAACTATCTACCTACCTAAGTTACAGCTCTAAATAGGTAGGACAGATGGACGGACGGACGGACGGACGGACGGACGGACAGACAGACAGACAGACAGACAGACAGACAGACAGACAGACAGACAGACAGACAGACAGACGGACGGACGGATGGATGGACGGACAACGTAGGCTTAGTAATATGGTCCCGTTTTACCCTTTGGGTACGGAACCCTAAAAATGCGCACTGTCTCCGAAGTAACCCTGTAACAACATGGATCTTCAATTTGTTTAATACTCCTTCCAGTACAGACTTTATGTCTAAGTAGCTCGGCATGACCTAGAGTTATTCCAAGTAATTCACAACGAAAACTCAGCAAAGCTTCCTCTGTTCCTATTTACACCAACTTTGTTAAGAAAAGAGCAAAGTTTTCGAAGCTTATGGACTAAGAATATTGTGATGAGACAGGGATATTGTTTGCCTAGAAAAATAAGCGTTTTACGACTTTGGGTTAATGTCCGTAAGGTAAATAATCGTGTTGACAATCAATTAGTGACGGTTGTAAATTTGTTTTGTAGCGCTACGACGTAGCTATCAGCAAGTTTACGTAGCTCGTAGCAACTACGCGACGCCGACGTAGCAATTTTCGAAGAATTTCAGTAAACTCGCAATACAGTTTAGATGCATTGAACTAAGCTAGTTTTATTTTAGTAAGTTATATTTTGTTGTTTTTGCATTTAAGTAATAAAGTTCCCGATTTAGTAACTTACGCTGTAGGTAAGAGAAAACTAAATGTTAATAGAAAGATAAACAATTTATTGGCTTAAGTAACACACGCATAATATACATGGTGTAAATTTAAATGCATTGTATATTTAAGGGGATGCTCTAGACTATGAAACTGAACAACTTTGACTTTCACACAACATTGAACAACGCAAAAAAAAAATCTGAAAAGAGAAAGATCTGGGTGAAAGAGATAGGGATAGCAATCTGTCTTCACTAGAAATTTTCCAGCACTGTTAAGGTGATCGCACACATGCCCGCGCCGAAAGAGTCGAAAGGATCTTTTATTTTAGAATTAGTTGTATGAAATCTTATGAAACCTCGCACACTTATCCGCGCCGAATCGGACGAATCACTGAAAGAATTCGAAAGGCACCCAAATCCAAGACGGATTCGGATGACGTCATCAGATTCCATCACAATGTACCGATTTTTCGCTCAAACAACACTTCAGAAATATAAAACGTAGCTAATTTTTACAGCGATTCATCCAATTTGGAGCAGATAAGTGAGCCTTAAGAAATTTCGTTTCGTTTATCACGGTAATAAATAAAAAAAAATAATAAAACAGTTTCAATGTTTTTCATAGATTCATAGATTCTTTATTGTACACAAAAACATAGTTATGAAAAATATTACAATAAGTCGTGATGTACATACAAAGGCGAGCGTTGGCGCAAGGCGTTTTTAGTTGATAATTATATTACAAACGCGTATTTACATTTATGTTGGTTACTCAGAGACATTTTTTTTTGTAAATTTTGTATTAGACCCGGCGTCCATTAGTTGGTAAGTCAATAGGCGTGGTCGATTCTTTCGGCACGGACAAATGTGCGATCACCTTTATTCGACCTTGCCCGAATATTATCACGTATTTCGCCGCATATTTTGTCACGCTATTAAGGATTGGCAGGCGAGCCGCGTTCGGAAGGGGTTGGCCTTTTTGCCTATTATTATAGACTAGGGAACTCATTTTAGCGCTCAATATAATTATAGGTACTAGGTAAGTTCTTGACCTGTATTCCAAGATAACAAACAAAAACACATAAACGCAAAACGTACCTGTTAGTAGTTAGGACAAAATCAATATGGGTACCGGGGCGAATTATTTAGGCACCTAGCTCGCACGTGGCTTGGAATTTGACACCCCTCCTGCTACCCCCCCGCGGGACCCCGCCGTCGCCGTGCGAGGCCGTAGCATAGCAATTCAGTTACCGTTGCAAGTGTCCTTGCGCTTTAGCATTTTCGAGTTATTCCTTCCGAGTTTTCCGAGTTTTTTATTCCGAGCCACGTGTGAGCCAGGTGCCTAGTTAATTCGCCCGTGTTGTAACTGAATGTAGTTTTTAGTTTGAAAGAAATAAAACAAAATGTATTTACAGGGTGTGTTCTATTTTTGTGTAAGTATGAAAATAAAATAAAATAAATAAACGTTAATGCGTTACATACTTTAGTTTAGGGGGTGGTGCTTTATTAGCCCATTAAAACGAAAAAGAATATAAAATTCTATCTATTTGACAATTATGTAATAAGAATTTTTGTAAAATCCCATAGAATATGGGAGTTTTTTATTTTCAATTCTTGATTCTCTATTAGCGTACAATTGGATATGCTACACCATCTACAGCTGTAGATGGTAGCGTGATATACCCCTATTATAGCGCCTTAGGTCTCTTTCTATTTGGGTGCGAAAGAACGAGACAAAAAGTGCGATATCGCATTATCGCGTGTTGATACACGCGATAATGCGATATCGCACATGCTACGGCCGCTGATTTTTATTCGCGTTTCCTGATGTAGGCTCAATAGTGAAAGTTGTTCAGTTTGATGGTCTGAGTTCACCGTTTTAGTATTTGCTAGGCTGTCACTTACACCCTACATAGCCGTATCGCATACATCATGCTACGGCCGCTATTAGGCGTACATAGTGACAATGGTGATATTACGCTGCAATTTTAAAATCAATAACAGTTACAACAAAAGTCTATCTAGTATATAACTAAATCGTTCTAACTAGACCTCAAACCTCGCTAGACTAGTATTACGTTGACAATACTATTCTCAATAATCGCCTGTCGACGAACCACGGGTCGCTAACTAATTGAACAGTGAACAATTTGAACAACACCGAGTTGCCACAGACATCCTAATTACGTATTCGACAGCGATATCGGATAACGATAACACTTACGTATTATGGGCGTACTAAAACTTTACGTTCTAAGGCCGTTGTAGACAGAGCGAGCAAAAGCGAAGCGATAATAATGTATTATAAAAGTTGAAAAAAATAGTAAAACTACAGTTTTTGTTAATTCTAGTTGAAGAAAACAGATTGTATCTACCCTTAGATCAAGAATAAAAACTAGATAACAAAATCATCGTTCCAAAAATTGCAGATTTAAAACTTAATATCTCAGGGAACTTTTGTCTTAGTATTGCTCCATCTCAATCAGTTTGGAAAATAAGATAAGATTTCACAAGAGACTGTGCTTCTAGTTCAGCAATGCAATTCGCTAAGTACAAACATTATCATTATCTTTTTGTATACAACGTGTTAATAAATTAGCGCAAAACCTCATACACCCCAACTGATGTATGGCATAATAATTAGATTCAAACAATAATTTCATTATTTTGATATTTAAAATTAAAAAAAAAATTAAAAATAAAAAGAAAATGATGATGAATGAATGATGATGTTTAAATTTAAAGTTATTCGCATTTTAAGTTTTGTCATCATTTCAGCACTGAAAGAAAGCGCTAACGTACTCACAACTCACACAATAATTCCAAATAACTTTTTTTAACTATTTTGTAACTCACAGGCCCTTACCAGACACTGTATATACAAGGTGTATCAAAAAACACAAGTTTAATTTTATCATTTGAGAAATTTCATGAAATCGAGAAAAAAAATCTTCTTTTTCATATAAAACTACAATATCCGATTTCGACATTATCTCCGTAGTGAAAGATGTTCAGTTTGAATTTTTTCTCAGTGTATTTACATAATATTATTGGTGATACTAAATGTACGCTACTCTGTACTAAATATAATACGATTCGCTTGTATCCGCTTTATGTGAACCAGTCCTTAGTTTTCATCGTTAGATAACAAAAACTAATATCTACCATGAAGTTTAGTAAAGGTTCTTGGGAATTAGTAATGAGCGGTGATTGCTGTTAAATAGTTGTTTCTAAATTACTTCTAGTTGATGGAATAAGTAACAACTTCTGCAACAGATTTTAGTTTAAATTTCTGAGCTAAGAGATAATTTCAGTTTGTATATTAATGTTTATGAAGTGTTAGGCAGCCTGTCCACTGATGCGAGCTGGCTGGGCGAGCTGTGCAGCTGTGTAAATATTAACCAAAGACTCGGCCGAGCTCCTGATTGGTTAATATTTACACAGCTACACAGCTCGCCTAGCCAGCTCGCATCAGTGGACAGGCAGCCTTATTCGCGGAAATGTGGTTTTTGGCGGGCTCTGCGTGATCTATCTCAGAAACTGTCTAGAAACATTCTAGAAGAACATTTCCGAACAGAATCATCATCATTTCTGATTTATTGATTGTATCGATTGACATTATGCCTATGATTACTTCAGATAAAGGCTATAGCATTGAATTAATTATTAATGTAATGATTGTGTTCTAAATATTAGTGTAAATTCAATGTATATGTATGTACCTCATACCTATTGTATGCCTTCTCGCGGATCACAGTGAACATATAATATAAACACGATGTAACAACCTATCAACCTGTGTATCACAATAAAGAATTTATGATTGATTGATTGATTGAAAAGAAGATGAACAAAGATTGAAAGTAGGTAAGAACTAACAAATTGATACACCGTTTGGCGATGACCCTGGTTGCACCATCTCACGACGAATATGTCTAGCTCGAGATTATTGCCAGTTGTATTGCCCGGATTAAATAAAATGTTGGTCCCATGGAGAAAGTTGTTCAGTTTGTAGGTCTGATCATCTGATAGAACCGTCAGTATAATTACCTATATTAAGAAAGACCCTGTATCTAATCTAAACTATTATAAAACTGTAACAGAAGTGTGTCTGTACATTGAAGATATTTACAAAAAAAAGATTACGATATGGTTTTTAGGCTTTCCTGATTCCAAATCACAAATATTTGGACTTTTCGTATGTCTGTTTGTTTGTTTGTTTGTTCGTTTGTTTGTTTGTTTGTTTGGGTGTTTGTTTGTTCGAGTATCACGCAAAAACTACTGAACCGATTTTGATGAAACTTTTTTTGTTTGATAGCTTATGATCTGTCTTAAAATCTGGTATATAATTTATGCGGACGAAGTCGCGGGTAAAAGCTCGTATGCTTATAAAACGCTTACAACTATATCCCCCGAGAGAGTAGTTACAACATCCTAATGTGTTATTAAGCGATTCTTAAAGCCTCCCTCAAGACTTTGTAAGAGATAACGATTAGTGTTTAATAGGTGGGATTATCTCGCGGCACCCTTTGATGCTGCCACTTACCGCCAACTTACCACCTATAAATATTAAGAGACTTACATAAAAGATAGATTTGTCGCAGTAAGCTGGTTGAAGCCGTGATATAGTTATATCCCTAGGGATAATAGCTATATACCGTAACATAGTTATATGAATGTGGTTCATAACTGTCTTACTAGGAATATAAGCATATAAGTATGATCGCACGATCTAGTTATACATATAACTCTAGACAAAATAATCTTACTAGACAAATGTTGTTTTATTTTGTATTGTTATTATTTTTGTGTGGGCTATTGACAGTGTGCATGACAATGGCCTCGATTCGGAGTGTACCACGACTAAACTAAACTAAATGTATTCCTGTCACTTTCTAAAATAAGATTAAGAAAAGAGACAGAAAACCAACAGCTGACTTTGCTGTCAAAGTGACGTTAAATGCGCAAAATAAGTCGCCATCATAATGTACGCCATCTTATTTAAGTCGTTTTTGGGCGTTTAACGTCACTTTGACAGCACTAAAGTCAGCTGTTGGTTTTCTGTCTCTTTTCTTAATCTTATTTTAGAAAGTGACAGGAATACATTTAGTTTAGTTTAGTGGTGGTACACTCCGAATCGAGGCCAATAGCGCCCCTAGCTGTTTTGGACTGCCGTAAATTATTGCGTATAATTTTAGCTATCATACTATTTGTGTGTTCTTTGATCATGATCAAGTACGCATTTTTGCCACCCCAGGCGCTGCGATCGATTTGACAGCTCCAACACATTCCAATCACCTAAGGCAATCACCCACTTCGCACATAGTCAATTGCAAGCAAGTTTAACACTGCGTCCAATGCTAATATTTTGTGTTCGCCTCAAGCTCGGCCTATTTTTAAACCCCCTCCTAACTTATGGTAGGTACTGTCTTATACTGTGCTTATGGTATGTAGGTTTCTTTAAGAAGTTTTCCTTCACCGCCGAGATAGTGATAAAGATTAGAAGAGATTAGGTTGGTCGTAAGTAATAGTCTTGTAAACACAAAATGTAAAATTGTTTGTAGAAACTGAAATATCGTTTGCCATTTATTTAACAAACACGCTAGTGTGCTACGACGTAGCTCGTAGCTCTTCGTAGCGAGTTTTTTTTCTATCTAGCATAATTATTTACAAAAGTTTACACTGTAAAATATACGCTAGATGCTAAATATGTTAAAGGAATTTAAGCGAGCCAACCTAGAGAAAAAAAATTACTGTGGCAAACATTTGAGTAATGCTGCAGTTTTGTATGGAACAGCTGACTGATTCCGGAAGTTTGCTCCATAGTGAAAGTTGTTCAGTTTGATCCAAATTTTTCTGACCATTCCAAAAACAGAAAACAGGAAGTCTTGTAAAAGGACTCTTAATTCGAATTTCGATTTTTTCTATTTTTTCTATTTTTTCTATTATTTCTATTTTTCTATTTTATTTTCAATTTATTTAAATTCAATTTCGTATATTCTAATTAACACACTGTTGCTAATTTGCGGTGCCCTAACAGGGTCCCTGAGATGTACCATACCTATTCTTAAGACCTCTAAATACCTCAAGGATGCAATAAAGTTTATGATTTATGATTTAATATCGAAAGAACCTAATTCTAAGTATAAATGAAAACCAATTAAGGAAAAATGCTTATTTGTTAAAATAAATGGACAATGGACAAAATCAATCAGCAGTAATTCCTATGAATTGAATGCAGATTATACATATACAACGTGTTAATGAATTAACGCAAAACCTCATACACCCCAACTGATTTATAACAAAATACTTAGATTGAAACAATAATTTCATTATTTTGATAGTTAAAATTTAAAGTTATTCGCATTTTAAGTTTTGAGGCAAAAATGATTTGTTATCATTTCAGCACTGAAAGAAAGCGCTAACGTCCTCATTAATACATTTTTATAATCTTGTTTTGGTAGTAAGTAGGGTGAGTGTGCCCGTGCGGTGGGTTGACATCGGGTTCAAAAAATTTTAAACTTTGCAAACAAATTAATTAATATTTTGAAAAAAATTACCTATGTTAAAACCATGATAATTCAATTCTACTCTCGATTCTAAACAAACTACTTTCTAGTTTTGCGTTAATTCATTAACACGTTGTATAGTGACAACCATTAATTTACCGAATCGATACATAAGGGAGGGGCACGTGTTTACTTTAGCAATTAAAATGGAGGTAATTTTTAAATGTTACCATACATTGACATTAAACTGTACAATTTTCAATCTTAATGACTTGTTATTAAGAGTGAGAGTAAAGTTTTTGGATAGCAAGATAGGTTGGGAATCTAAAGAGGAGTGCTATGAAAGCTTTGCATTGTTGGAATAATTGCGATCGATTTTATAAATTGTTTGTTATCACTTCTTTGTCAGAGGGATTGGGGAGAAAGGTTTTTCATAATTGAAAGTGATGTTATCTCTACTATTATAAAACTGTAATTTAAAAAAAAATTTTTTTTTGCTTTGTGTGTTTGAACGAGCATCACGTGAAAACTACTGAACCGATTTTGATGAAACTTTTTTCGTTTGATAGCTTATGATCTGACTTAAAATCTGGTATATTATTTGTGCGGACGAAGTCGCGAGTTAACGCTAGTTATATTTAAAATCAGAACATGAATGTTTATTTAGGCAAGGGTCAAGACACAGTCACAGTGTAAGAAAGAGTATATCTATTACTAGATACAGTACGGACACTCCCTTCCTCCCACCAACTTTTTACCTCACCTCCTCTATCACCCTCTGGTTACTTCGCACTGGTTACTCGTTACCTAAGAACTAGCCTAAGAAGAAGGCATAAGGTTCAGCTTCTTTGGTTTCGCGTGTGCTGACGTCATTTTGTCAAATAAAATTTTTTGTATGCAGTGTCCGGGCTGTGACACAGTCATCACATCAACATAAAAGTCATAAAAAAATTCTGTCGAATTGAATTTCTTTTTTATTTAAATCTGTTAATAGCATGCAGTAGCAGTATTTTTATTTTAGATAAAAGTATTCAAGCTGCGTGTACAGGCCACCCACCAGGTGGCCCTACGACCTGGTGAAAGTGGCGGAGACCAGTTGGATGAGAACAGGGCAAGACCGGTCGTTGCGGCGATCAATGCGGAAGACTTATGTACAGGCACAGAATAGGTAATAGTCTTAGACTATGTATTACACTACGTTTATAGACTTCGGCCGTGCGTGTCGCCAAAAGGGACAACAAATATAAGTTTTTAAATAATCAGGGTTACCCTCCTAAGGTTATTTTACCCCGGGTCACGTTTTGAAATAAAACGAGTTATTGGTACACATACAGGAGCTTCGGTGGCGCGTTGCGAAGAGGTATGGACACCCAATCATGGGTGTCGCGAAGGGTGTCGCATTCGAATCCGCACTGACAACACGCCATGTACCAATGAGTTTTTCTAACTTATGTACGTAATACCGACTGCTGTCAAACGGTGAAGGAAAACATCGTGAGGAAACCTGTAAATAATCTCCCTGAGGGTAGGCCTGTGTCCTGCAGTGGGAAGTATATGAGGTCTAACGAAATTAGCTGAAACTATTTTAAGCGGGTGATCAGACCATCAAACTGAACAGGTTCCGATTAACTTCAAAAATTCGTAATTTTTTTAGTCAGTACTAACACAATTATCGGAACTTTAAAATAAACTATTGCAATTTTTAATATCTGTATGTTTTATTACATTACAGCAGAATCTTAACAATTAATATAATAATGCTTACGTGTACGGGAATAATTTTGTGTGCTTCAGAATTATGTACAATAATGGCCTATCACTTTCCTGTATTTCCATTGGTGTTACAGACGAAGTGGATGGAACAGAAACTATAGATTTCGCCTGAAACATTATTTTAACATAATGTATAATTCTTTTCTTTCTTTCTAATATATAAAATTCTCGGTCGCGGTGTTTGTAACAAAACTCCTCCGAAACGGCTTGACCGATTCTTATGAAATTTTTTGTATATTCAGTATGTCTGAGAATAGGATGTAAGCTATTTTTCATACCCCTATAGGTAGGTGTAGGGTAGGTGTAGGATAGGTGTAGTGTAGGTGTAGGGTATGTGTAGGGTAAGGTAGGTGTAGGGTAGATGTAGGTGTAGGGTAGGTGTAGGGTAGGAAAAATGGCATAACAACGTCTGCGGGGTCAGCTAGTTGTATGTAAATATATGAAACGGTCACATCCAACCAGACTCCGGTTTCCCAATCAAGTGGGGTAATTTTCCCTGAATAAAATGACAACACTGAGTTTTGAGGATACACCATGAAAGAGAACTTATTTTTGCTTAAAACCATTAAACCACAATAGGACGTTTTATTTTAACCGACTGAAATAACACAGAAAGTGAATAAAAATGCAAATGAACAAATACTTACACGTGAAAAGATAATCCGTCAACTTTCGTTTCACTATCGCTTTTGCAACCTAAAACGCTGCACCGCATTGATTTGCTCAGGCTTGCTTAGGTTTCTTGGGTTTCCGTAGCACTTGTGCACGATATAAATTATTTATTTAAATTTTAACGGTCAAAAATTTGAAAATTTTATCCGCAACGCAATTTCTCTTATCACAAACGTCAAAGTTCGTTTAGCAACTGTAGTTGCTCGCCATGAAAAAACCGGCACGCGCTAAGGGACAAAAAATGCCAAGCTCTGTCCCTTTTTTTCACGTGCTACTGATATGTTTTTATCTTTTTCTGTGCGAGTAAAAAGGAAGATATCCAGCATTCTATATACTTCTCTTTCTACGGTAATAGTATATTAATAGGAGCAAAATTCACTAAGCGTCACATCACTGTCACAAATATCGACGAGCTCACAAATGTAACATCCTTCTTACAAGATAGTCGAAGTTTTTATATGAGTTTGACACATGCATGACATAACCATAGCGAATACCGAATTGTCAGCTCGCTGATGTTTCAACAACAAATTTATGGTTTTTGTTTGCGCTTAGTGAATTGGATTGCAGCAGTAGACGTCTACCTTTCTATCCACTAGAATCCTTTAATGGATCCGATTGTATAAAAGGAATCTTAGATCTCGCTAATCTATAGATGGAAGTGCTACTGGGAATGTTCCTCCATTGAATAGGGAAGTACTTCCGCCAGGCTAGGTGTGATGCCTGGGGACCGGCAGTGGTCCAACAGTTCTTAGTTGGACCTTGTATATATATCGAATCTCTGTGATTATTTCTCTTGCGCGATCTATGTCTCGCATTCGATTGTGAACCTTATGTGTAGTAGCCTTAAGTAGGTTACGAGTTACGTATATAGGATGAACGTTTTCCTTGTGAAGCATATTTCCGAGAGCGACGGTATCGCCATCTGTTGGCATCTTTGCTATAACTTGTGGGTGTTGACATCTGTGGCAAGTCCGTACAGATCGTATAGACTTGTATAAAGAAGTCAAGACACTCGTAGGAAGGAGACCTTCTTTCTAAATGACAAATACAGCACTGTCCAAGAAGTACCTGCTGTTTATTACTGCGGAATATTAGGTTGACCATAAAAGGCTTAAGGGTATCCAGAAGGGGTAGGTATGGACCTCGGCGTAAATGACGTTCCTATGACTACGCTGCGGATTGGGATGTGGTGAACGGTGAAAAGAAATTAGACATAATTGACGATTACTCCTCCAACAAAATCATAGCTAATGCACTGCAGTTAAGATGTTGATGAATGATGATGATGTCTTCCTTGCCGATACGGCTACGGCGGCTGCTGCTGCTATGATGGGCTTCGCTGATAAGATCATCATCATCAGCCTATGAACGTCCCACTGCAGGGCACAGGCCTATCCTCAGGGAGGGTGTATGGGCGTTAGTCCACCACGCGTGCCCAATGCGGATAAGTAGACTTCACATACATATCAGAATTTCTTCTTCAGTGTATGCAGGTTTCCTCACGATGTTTTCCTTCACCGTTTGAGAGCAGTCGGTATTACGTACATAAGTTAGAAAAGTACATGGCATGGTTTCCGTGCGGATTCGAACCCGGACCTCCATAATTGGGTGTCCATATCTCTCCGCAACGCGCCACCGATGCTCTTAATGCTTAAATAATTTATGGTGATGAGATTTTGATAAGGAATTAAGATATATCATCTTTTACTTTCTGTTGTTTCTTTTTATCGTAGACAAAGACATAAGCGATGACAAGAATAAGCTTGAAACTTTTGCTTTGTTTTTATTATCGAATTTCTTTCGCCGTTTTAAAAGTTCGTAATTGGCTCAAGTGTACAACGAATTTTTCAAGCTCTTTAAGCTTACGAAAGAATGTGGTATAAAAACTTCTAACGATTTCTTTTGAGAAACAAACAAGCTACGGTGGAAACAGTTTCGTTAAAATTTACTTATATTCCAAGATTCTGCAGCAAGTTTTCTACTGTATTTGTTTAGAAAATGATACATTATTCCAATGAAAAGGTCATCGTTTAAAAATCCTAAAATGAAAGGGTTGCAACCGCAGTCGGATGCAAAAATTTCGGACTTTTCATATGGCGCTTTTGCAAACCTTAATTCCTGAGGAGTTTGCCGCCATGCTTACGCTTGCCCTCCTTCGACTCAGAGTAAAAATGCGCTTCGCCAGTCGCTCCTACGCCATACGTGACACGTGACCGCACCAACGAAGCTTTCGCCGCATCAGGTAAGCTTCAATACCACCGACATTAGCTCGTCGCATCACTTCCGTGTCACGAACATAATCATTTAACTAAATAATTATATACTGTATAAAACTTGTTGTGGGATCTTAGTCTATTAGGAACGTGATTAATAACTCAATATAAAGGAGGCCTATACCCAATTGTAGGGGAAGTAATTTGATTGGTTTTGTTTTACTTTCTAATTAATATAGATAGCTCACACACACACACACACACACACTACACACACTTCATACACACTACACACACACGACAAACACGACACGACACGACACTTCATAGGTTAAATTGTATGGCATTTTTTTTTGTACGATCTTCTATTTTGATCTGTAATATACAGAGCGTCGCGGTAGTGCCTTGCGAAGATGTATGGAAACTCAATCTTGAGGTCGGTACGAACGATTAATATTCTTATGTGATGCGAACGAAAAATTCATTGGCTGTAATATTATTTTTTACTTTTTTTAGATTTTTTGAAGGCGGTTTTAGCTTTATGTTTTAAAAAAAAAATTGTGTGTTTATTAAATCAATGATATTGAATGTAAGTAAGTACATACATATATGGTTCCGAAGACCCCTTATTACCAAACCAATGTGAGTACCTTGGCATTGTAAATTCATTAAAAAAAATTAGTTTATGAATAAGGCACAAAATAAAATATGACTATTTAATTTTTTAGAGAATTCTCAGAACTGCTTTTAATAATGTAACGTAAAAAACAGGTTTCAAAAGAAGTAATATTATTTATCTACCAAAACTATAAAATTTTATTTTATCAAACTGTCACTCAAAGAAACACCTTATTTCTTTGTGTTTAAAGTTAGTTTTGAAAATACAAATACTGAATATTTACATTCTCGTCGTTACGATGTGATTCATTTAAGTTAATAAAAAGTCTAGACGCTCTTGAAGAAAGGATTTCGAATAACCAACTTTATATTATTTGAAACAATCCTAGCACAGTTTTGTGTGAAAACGTTATTTATTTCTAAATAAAAGCGGTCAAGTGCGAGTCGGGCTACTCGCGCACCGAGGGTTCGTACCACACGCTGGTACCACACAACCACAGAACACAACATTATTAGAAAAAAGAAACTTTTTTTGTCCGGGACCTTTAGCGCAAGACCGACTCGCACTTGACCGGTTTTTAGTATTTGTTGTTATTCTGTAGAGCTTGTTCTATAATCACACTAAGTTTGACGCTTGTATGTGTTACCGTTTTTACGATAGAGCGCGAAGAAAGAACGTTGATAAAAACTAGTTTCTTGTTGAGAACCCCCCTTAATTTTTAACTTTTTGATATTTTTGTAATTTGTTAACAAATCCGCCGTAATAACGCATAATCAGAGAAAATTTCAACTATCTAGCTATTACAGTTCAAAAGTTGCAGCCCTAAATAGGTAGGACAGACGGACGGACGGACAGACGGACGGACAGACGGACGGACGGACAACGTTGGCTTAGTAATAGGGTCCCGTTTTCACCCTTTGGGTACGGAACCCTAAAAAGAAAGAATTACAAAGTGTGTTTCTCGTTAACACTTCGAAAAAACTTTTTTATACTTTTACAAAACTGTAAAAGGAATAGAATCAGGGCTAAGAAATTGAATATTTATGCTGTTATATGAAAAACTTATTATAAATAGCTTACTTACATTTGGGATCATTACAATGTACAGGGTGTTAGGGTGAACAGTTGCATTTCTTTAAGGGGTGATTGTACCCATGATACTGAACAACTTTCCCTAAGAAACATAATAGGAAATTCGAAAAAAAAATCCATACTAAATGCAATCGAAATCGAATCGAAAGTTTATACGACGTGTTAATGAATTAGCGCAAAACCCCAGCTGATTTATAACAAAATAATGATCCTTAAAATTTAAAGTTATTCGCATTTTAAGTTTTGAGGTAAAAATGATTTGTTATCATTTCAGCACTGAAAGAAAGCGCTAATGTACTCATGGATACATTTTTAACTAATCTTGTTTTGGTAGTTAGTAGGGTGAGTGTGCCAGTGCGGTGAAAATTTTTAATATTGCAAACAAATTATTTAATATTTTGAAAAAAATATTAAAACCTATGTTGAAACCATGATAATTCGACTGTGCTCTCGATTCTAAACAAACTACTTTCTAGTTTTGCGTTAATTCATTAACACGTTGTATAAAAATGAATAAAAAGTAAAAAAAAAAATTTCGAATTTCCTATTTCTTGGGGAAAGTTGTTCAGTATAATGGGTACAATCACTCCTTAAAGTAATGCAACTGTTTACCCTAACACCCTGTATAAGTTTGAAAATTGTGTTCCAGTTCATAAATTGAAAAATGTTCCCAGAAAGTCTGTTTTGCGTTTGTCCCGTTCAAAATAGAGAAGCGAGAGTTCGTCAGGGCCTGGGGCGATACGTCTCTTTGATGCCATAGTTCGGTGCGGTAAACTGTGGCCTCGGGCCTAAACTGTCGTCGTCAGTCTAGTCATACAAAGTAGTAATCCATTTCTTGTACTTTGATTATTTACCTTTCATTATACCTGTAATGTTTTGATAAAAGTTTTTAACATAACCTGTGGTCTGGAAAACTCTGCTTTTAAACTATTCTCTGATATAATGTGACCTTTTTGTATTTTGGAAATTTTGTTAAATTGTTTAGAAATACAAAAAATACGATTGAGGACAGCATTGAGGCTCGGTGGTTTTAAGAAAATAAATCAAGTAATACAATCTACTTACTACTTTTTTTTTTAAAGATGCTAGTGGTTTTTGGTGTTCATAACGATTATTGAAGGTAAGCATCGTCTAAGATTGCTATGAAAGAAACAAATCGCGAAAAAAAATCTACTGCTCCTATACTTTTTTTTTAAATTTATTTATCAAGTACGTAAACAAACATCTTATGAACTAAAAGCATTGATTTAAACCCGATATCAGGTTTGTCCCAATGTCCCACTTATTAGAGTTGGGGAGGTACTGCATATTTTATGTTACATGCTTTCGTAATTTCAAATTTGACTACACAGTGAAAGTTGGTTTATAGATTTTTTTATACTTTGTAATGTTTTACTGGCTAAGAAATTTATCCTTTATTGGTAGGCGAATACTGTTGACGATTATCCTCTCTGTAACCTTTTAAAACTCTACATACATACGCTCACAAACATATATTCCCTTTCGTGCTGGAAAGAAATTTTGCAACATCTACCAAACAATCTCCAGTTACCTCATAAGATTATCTCACCACAATATTGAGATTCAACGTTTTCTTATTCCACAAGAAACCTTAATCGGTGTTCTGTTCTCAGATCACGTACCGTTTTTATCGTCACCAAAGGACAATGTAGGTGGGCGAGCCTTTCCCAAGACCATCTTCTAGTTTCATCCGTATTGGTACAGTGGTTCATTAGCAGCTATTACGTTATGTGTGGGTGTCTTATAAAGGCTTATGGAATAGTTTTATGCAGCTTATATGGTTTGGTTAAGGTCAGATATTGTTATTGTTCTTTTTCGTGGAATTTAAGATGGTATAGGGACAGTAATGTTTTTAAATGCTAATGGGCTAATAATACGTGTTTAATACAGTATTGGATATTCGGCTCACGTAGCTACTATTAATCCACTGTTGTTTGGGACATAATACAACTTTTAATAAATAAAATAAAAAACTTGTTTTCCAGCGACTTCGTGTGCACCGGTTCCCGTCATTGTAGCGAGATAATTTATGCTTTCAGACATTAAAAGTTTCATCATTATCGATTCAGTAGTTTTCACGTGATGCGCGAACAAACAATCAAAAGAAACATTTACAGTTTTATTATATTATACCTAATATTATACAGGGTGTAACAAAACACCCTAGTAATACTTAAGGGGGTGCTTCAGACCATCAAACTGAACAACTTTCACTATGGGGCCAACATGGAGAAAAAATAAAAAAATCTGCTGTCCCATACAAAAGTGCAGTACCGACTCGACTAAAATGTATGGGACAGCTGATTTTTTTAATTTTTTCTCGATGTTGGCTCCATAGTGAAAGTTAATCAGTTTGATGGTCTGAAGCACCCCCTTCAGTATTACTAGGGTGTTTTGTTACACCCTGTATAGATTATTCCATACACGTACATGACGTTCGATGACTCCTTATGTAATCAACTTTGCTATAACTAATTCAATGTTTTTTTTTAAATACTTAAAGATTTATGTGGGTATAGGAAAGATGTCAATTATTTTAACT
This sequence comes from Agonopterix subpropinquella, assembly GCA_922987775.1. Taxonomy (NCBI): domain Eukaryota; kingdom Metazoa; phylum Arthropoda; class Insecta; order Lepidoptera; family Depressariidae; genus Agonopterix; species Agonopterix subpropinquella. Next base: position 14,093,841 of record OV277709.1, on the reverse strand, counting down.
AATTGAAACTGTTTTAAAAGTGTGACTTTTATTGCTAGAAAAACATAGCGGTGAAATCATTGACTTAAGTATTTAAAACAGCTGAACTCTAATTAATACATCATTTGAAAGCATCCCGTAAATCACAATGCCACAAAGATAAGATAAGGAACAAAATTACGGCAACACAAACAAGTTTAATCTGGTCAAAATGGTTTAGAACTAGTTTGAATTGGTTGAGATGGGCTGTTTCGCTTGTTTGTGTTAAAGCTCGTTTAATGGTTAATCCATATTTCAGATAGTTTGAAGCGTTGGGATGATTCCAAAGTAAATGTGTAAACAAAAGGACTACAGCAAAAGTATAACTTTATAATAATTATAATCTCTTAGCTAAGTACTTTAGTACTCACGACCACAGAAAATCATAAAAGGGGTTAGAAGTGCAAAGTAGGCGTGGAACGTGTCGCCACAGGTTATGCAATGATTTGCATAACACCATAATAGGTGCTATATCCCACGTAGGGGTAACAGGAAGAGAAGAAGAAGAAGAAGAAGATAATAGGTGCTGTTTAAACGTGGCGCGGGCGGGGTGCGGCAATATAAACCTTATAGTACGTAGCATAGCGTCGTTTGGATAATCACGCCCGCGCCTCCAGGCGACGACGTCGCCGGGTGGCGGGGACGCGATTTTCCTTTACGACAAAAACGACGCTATGCTACGTAATATAAGCTTTATATTGGTTATTTTGACTATCCGCCACCGGCACCCGTCTCTTCTGTATAAAGAGCACCTAAGCCGCGCGGCGTGGTGCAAGCGTAAGCTGGAAGACACGTGGCGACATACGTTAATTATTATACTTTGGCCACAGTATAAGAAAATAGATAAATAGATAAAAAGAAAGAGTATATATAAGTAGATACAGTATGGACACTCCCTTCCTTCCATTAACTTTTTACCATATATCGCCCTCTGGTTACCGCGCACTGGTTACCCGTTACCTACGAAGAAGACTTAAGGTTCAATTTCGTTGGTTTTGTATGTGCTGACGTCAACTTGTCAATTTAAAATTTTCGTATGCAGTGTCCGGGCTGTCCGGCTTTGGCGCTACTTTGCATTTCTAACCCATCTTATAATGTTCTGTGCTCACGACTATAATCCCTATCGGGGCGGTCAGAACCATTGGTTCAAACTGCCAACTGTCTCGCATGCAGTTGTATCAGTATCAAGGCACACTTTAAGCGTAATAAAGGTTATAAGACAAAATAGCTAGCCTATTGCCTGCAAATACAATGCTTAAGAAACATTTATCCCTTAGTAGCCTCGTAAGACTCCCACAGGAAATAATGAGCCCATTCTAACCACACAGACACGAACCACAAGACTTCGAACCTGGAACTTTACGGCTTATAAATAAAATATATGCGTATGCTCACGACTATATTCCCCGAGGGGGTAGTCAGAGATATTCTAAAACCTCAGAACATCCACGTTTCACTAAGTAGTACCGAAACTCTGCCCAGTGTGATGGGGAGTGAGCCCGTCGCCACTTGTAATGGACAGTGGGTGCAACAATACATGCCTCAAAAATTGAACCATGTAGGTTTCCTCACGATGTTTTCCTTCACCGAAAAGCCACTGGTGTTACAAATCGTACATAAATTCCGAAAAACTCATTGGTACGAGTCGGCCTGGACGGGAATCGAACCATCGCCTCCTGCACGGCAGGCAAGGTTACTCGCCACTGGACCACCACGGCTTCGGCAATAAAATATATATAAATTATTATAACATAGTATGTTACTTCCTTCTAGTTGCCGCTCCATATGTTATAATATGCTTCTAGATAGGTCTCTACCTCAATTTGTCTCTAAAACACTCACTGAAATGTAGCAGATGGCATGTGTCGTGACCTTATATTTCTTTATTTTCATAAAGTCCCGCATATTGAGCAATTTTCACACGTATACCGAAAACATAAGAGTTTTACTAGGAGAGATCATAATATGGAATTGATTACAATAAACCTATAAAATATGAAAGGTTTTATGTCCATGTTGTTATGCGATACGAATAGCCTACGTGACATTTTTATCTAAGAATTCTTTGCTTTATGATTCGCTGAGATTTTTATGGCAGTAAAGACGAGTTCTAAAAAAAATATCGACGTTGTCGAAGGCTCAAGATGGAAATCATAATGTAGGTAATCATTATACAGACTGGAACTACCCACTTTCTCGAGGAAGACAATACAAAAAGCTTTTTATTTTCATACCTAAAGCATTTTGAACGACTGGAATGTTAAAGGTAATTTCGACTAAGTACAGTGTCTGCTATTTTAGAAAAACAGTCAAGTATTCAGCAGTGACATATACCATGAGTTTTCCCTGTACATTACTACCCACTGTAGTTGCGGCAGAATTAGTTTTCAACGTAACGACTAGGAGCGCTGTACAAAATTCAATACAAAAACTGTAGTTTACTACAGTAGTTTTACTGTAGATTACTACAGTGTAAACTCATGGTAGGCCTACATGACATTTTATGTGGTTAGTCCTTAGGGGGCGTCCGCCCGGTTTTGAGTAACTTTGTAACCATTTTATACATTAACTATGGCACTTTTTAAGCAGAAAACAAAACTGAACAATCTACAGGATATGAGAAGTGATGTGGTTTTTCTCGAAATCTATTTTAATTAATAAAACTGAAGAAAAACGACTCCAAAGTCACCTCTTTTTTTCTAATTGTAACCGTTTTACTCTTACATTGTTGATCAGAAGAATATGAAAATTTACAATATTCTTCACAATACAATATAAAATGATGTGGTTTTCTTATTTTTTGAAAATTCATAAAAAATCATACAGGTTTTCAAAGAAAACGGAAAATTCTGACCGGAGCCGCGCAATTGAAGCGGGATGGCTAATTGCAAAAGTTTGCTTGTAAGAAAGAGAGCCTTGCAGATGGGAGGAGTAGCCTTAGGCTTTTCACACCGAGACAGCAGCGGCCGGCAACGAAGCGGCGGAAAGTAGTTCAGTTTGATGGTCTGATCATCCCCTTAAAAAAGTGTCAGCATATTAAGAAGGACCCTGTATATTGCCCTACCGTCGTCCGCTGCCGCCTTAGCCTCCTGAAGTGCTATTTTTGAATCGTGAGATTCCAAATCATGGTCGAATGATGCATAATCTACATTGCAATTTTCTACAGTCTTTCAAGAATCGCACTTCCGAATCTTATCTAATCGGGTACGATCAGAGGTGGGTTTGGATGCAGATATGACTGCTTATGTTAATAAAATAGTAAGGTAGAGAATCGAATTAATAAATACAGAGACTGAATAATATTTTACATCCAAAGAAAAAATATACAGTGTACCTACGGGAATTTTATTAGTGTAAAATATGAGTACAGCATCCAATCTCCAACACACTGTATGATATAAAGTCTCCAATATAATATCGCTTACAGTGCGTTCAAGAAAAAAAAAAGTATTATGTATGTAAACTATTTTCACAGGCTGCGCGCCAAGTCACGCTCCCTAAACTATTTTAGATGAGAAAACTATTTCAATCTTTTGCTCACCAACCAGTTTCACTCCATAATCTTGTTTTTAACCGACACGGTGAAGTTATCTCGACGGTTTTTTTGCCTATTTATGTTACGACATTGCTCCGGGAATCAATACCGAAATGGATGATTTGAAACTTTTTGATGACACCCTTCCGCATGCAAAAATTAAAATAAAACATCATTTTTGAAAATTTTACAAGACCAGCCCCCATACAAATTTCACCCGAAAATTCGTTTAAAAAGTCGATGGCTCATATGAAATCGTTCAAAATTTTTCTAAGTCTCGGACCCTTCTTCCGTTCCGACACTACATGAAAATGTCCATACAAGGAAATGGACGTACTAGGCAATGTCCGCTCGGGGAAATTGTCGTAAAAGGAATTCGGGCGATGGACGTCACTGGAAAAGGTCGTAACTGACCTGATCCATCTCATTTTTGGATGATTGTATACAGGGTCCAACTTAATATACTGACGGTTTGTTAACAGACCATCAAACTAAATAACGAATTCGAAATCGCGATAATACATCAGCTGTCCCATACATTTTGGTGGAGAGTAGGATTGCAGTTTTATATGGAACAGCAGATTTTTTTTTATCGCGGTTTCGACTTTGTTCCCATATAAAAAGTTGTTCAGTCTGTTGGTCTGATTATCCCCAAATCCATAAAACAGCAAAGGAGTATAGATGAATCCTACTTTCTGAATGCTTCGAAAGGAATATCGGGTATTGAGTTTAATCTGTGTTTTTATCTAAATACTTACATAAAATCAATGTTTGTCTGTCAGTTTGTTTGTTTATCCCTTGCGTTCTTATACATATACAACAACCAAAAAACGCTTTCCAACGCATGCCGGGCACAGCTACAGTATAATAAATTAATAAAAATTCTGAACAAGTTCTGATATAGTTTGAAGTTTATTAACATTATGTTACTCAGAAAATATTACAGCATCTTAGGGCTAATGGAAAATAAAGTAATGAATGAGTAACAAGGGGATTATTTTCAAAACTGGATCCTCGAGAAATAACTTCTATTTCACTCTGTAATTCAAGACATAATGTAAACATAATAAAACTTTACGCGAAAACCCATTTATTATTGTGCCCTACTTTTATAATTAATTTACTACTTCAAATAATAAAATTCCATCGTTGATACCACTCTATTTATTAAAAACCTTGACCTAGAGGAGCAATTTTATGCATATTTCATGTTCATAAAACTTCCATGAGCTTCATGGTGAAAATACTGCGTGATAATGCTTCTTTTGAAAAACTCTCTCCTGTTCACACTTTTGCTAATCGCCACAAGTAAAACAAGGAAGGCAATGGTGATCCTATTAGATCAGATAGATTGCATTGTCAAGGTTTGCCATGTTTGCTCTAGTTTTGGCTTCAAGATGGTTCTTCTAAGCATTGGAATAACGCCAAATTTTATCAATGTCATTTGTACCAGAGATGTATCTCATTTTACTGAATTTATAGCTGAGCTATAGAGACTGATCTAAAAAAACAACGGGTTGCGGGTTGCGGGTTGCCGGTTCCGGTTGTTCCCGGAGTGCCGGGAGTGCCGGTAGAAGTGAAAACTTGAATAATTTCGCACGAATTGCTTTAATTATCAGTATAAAAGTACTATCATTTATGTGGTAAAATACAATATTCATTTATTGCGCTATCGTACACAAAAATGACAATTTAAGCCGCTTAAACGAAACAGCAGGAACAGGCATACATTTACGCCGCGCGGTAGTAAGAGATTGGGCTTAAACGAAACAGCAGACATTTTCACCGCGCGGTAGAAAGAGAGGGGATATGTCTGACTATAGAAAATTTACACGCTCCCCCTGTGTCTGACCAATTTTCGATCAGGTCAGGGTGACCTCACGGTCCTGACGCGAGTTTAAAATGTAATTATCTAATTATAAGTATGTAAGTATATTATGTAATTTATTTTATAGTGTACGTTTGCTATACCTTGTCCAATATCATTCAAATTATATTTGTTCAAAGTTGTTATAGCTAGCTGACTGCATGCGTTTTTTTTAAAAAGGAACATTTTTCCTGACTGCATCCCTGCTTGACGTAAGTTTTTCCTATCTAGTGTGCTCATAAAGTTTGCAATAACATTCCAGCTTTGTAAACTAATTTATATTGATGTCACATTACGTCGAAATGTTTCTTGGACCTGATTCAAGCGGGCAATGAAAACAAAAAGTGCATGTGTTTCATATAGTTGGTTTAAGTTTCATGGTTATGTAAGGTGAAGAAGGTTCAAAGTTTTTAAAAAGAAGCTGAGTTACGATGTTTTGAGAACGCCTTAGCTAACATTTTGAATAGAAATAATACTTGTATATAGTTTTAATTTAATTTATATTTAGAAATTAAACGAACTTACCTAAGTGAAGTTCTATTTCAATTTTAAATTGCACGAATTATATATTATATATTTATTTATGAAAGAAAACGTTACAGAATTGACAAAAAATAGTGCAGTAAAAACCAATATGGCTTGTTTTAGGACGCTTTTCAATAAAATCGCTTAAAATTATACTTAATTGAGAAAGTGACTGTGAATTGTTTAATTTTCTATAGTTTACTACAACAGTTCTACCAATTTTATTGTCACATAGTTTGAAATACTAATATTATAGCACAGAGTACTACACAACATACTACATGACATACTACATTACTACAATATGATGGTGATGGTACGATTTGTGACGATGCTGTGCAGTTTAGGTTAATTTCTTAGTTAATTTATTATTTTGCTGACAAAAAGTGTTGTGGATTTTTATTTGTATTCTCTTGTGACGAAGCTTTGTGTGGATTTTTGACTGTACATTTACATTTACATTACGATGACGTACATTTACGGATAAGGCATGTTGCCAATTTTATTTAAAAAAAATTATGTCAACTTTTATTATATTACAATAAATGATGGTAATGCTAATGACCATCATCTGCTGTCCCATACATTTGGCTCGAGTAGGTTTGCAGTTTTGTATGGAACCGCTGATTTTCTCTTCGCGATTTTTATGTTGGTGACATAGAGTTGTTCAGGTTGACGGTCTAATCATCCCCTTAAAAAAGTGTCAGCATATTAAGAAGGACCCTATACAACGTGTTAATGAATTAGCGCAAAACCTTATACAACCCAACTGATTTATAACAAAATGATTAGATTGAAACAATAATTTCATTATTTTGATAGGTAGTTAAAATTTAAAGTTATTCGCATTTAAAGTTTTGGGGCAAAAATTATTTGTTATCTTTTCAGCAATGAGTGAAAGCGCTAACGTTTTAATAATCTTGTTTTGGTAGTAAGTAGGGTGAGTGTGCCCGTGCGGTGTGTTGACATCAGGTTCAGTAAATTTTAAATTATACAAAAAAATAATTTCATATTATGAAAAAAATTACCTATGTTGAACTATGATAATTCGATTCTGCTCTCGATTCTAAACAAACTATTTTCTAGTTTTGCGTTAATTCATTAACACGTTGTATAAGTCCGACTGCAGGATACAGGCTTATCCTCAAGGAGGGCTTACGGCACGCGCGGCCGCGTTAGGTATTTGATATTATTGTTGCTGTCTCTTTCGAGCGCGGGAGCCGGCTCGAGCCCCGCCCCGCGCGCCCGCGTCTGATTCTGGGTGCCGGCCGGCCGTCCGTATTCAGAGTAATGAAAACAATAATGTTTTCGAACCTTTAGTTTAGACTTTAGTTTGTATGTTTTGATGGTCAGATGACAGATACATACATTCACATATTTTCACACAGTTTATATTTCAGGGTGAAATTAAAATCATTGGTATACATTAAAATTAAGGTCGATAGCGTTTTTGAGCGTGAGTCGAGTTTGAGTCTACGTTTAAATGAAATTAATGCATTTTGTCATAGGTATGGGAGTAGGTACGAACTAAAACACTTTAAAATTATTATTTTAGCTTATATAATACCTAGAGATCGGATAATCGGATGCATATTTACCTAAAGTTGAGGTGTTGGCTATTATAGAGTGCACTTTTGTATCGAAAACTAATGTTTTTTTGTTTAATTTAATAATTTTAGGACGTTACTTTTATACTATGCATCCGATTAGTTATGCATTCCCGGACTTCCTGATAACCCGGGTTCATTTTAGCGAAAAAAATTTTTTTTTTTCGCTAAAATAAACCTTTTTCCAAATAAACCATTTCTTAAAACTATATAAATTTTAATTTATATAGTTTTAAGAAAGTTGCTTCCATACTATGCAACAGATTAGTTATGCTTATGCATTCCCGAATTTTCTGGCGTTTCGAAAAATATTTAAAAAAGATAATTTTAAGAACGCTTCCATAATTTCATACCCAAAAATGAAGTTTAGGTAAATATGCATCCGAATATCCGATCTCTAATAATAACGGCATACCTTAAAAACTGTATTAAAAAACGTATCTTTGTCTTCTCAAACACTGAGACGCATCAGACTGAACAACTTTTACTATACAGAATCAGATAGAGTTTGATGGTCTGAAGTACTTACCACCTTAAGTTTCACTAGGGTGTTTTTTTACAGCCTGTAGAATACCTGTTCGAGGTAATGACTGTTTGGGGAAAGAATAATGGGAAACGGAAGTTTGAAATTATGCCCGTTCGGGGAAATGGCCGTTTGGGGAAAAGGACGTATCCGGGAAATGGACGTTCGGGGCTAAAGTGGACGTTCGGGGAAAAGGACGTAATCGACCTGATCCGATAGAATACCTAGGTAGATAGATAGACAAATCAGAACGAGATAAAGGTAGCAGGTAACACTATGGGAGCAAACGAGAAATATTTTGTATGGAACAACTGATTTTATTGGCGGACATCTTTGCCATGTCTATTTAAGTTAATCCAAAAGTTTTGAAAAATATTTTTTTATGCGAATACAGTTTTCTTTGGTTCATAAATCTTACAATTACAACAATAAAGGAGAATGGGCAAATTATTTCAATTCACCGATACACATTGTCATGTCATTACTTTGTGAGATAGTTCTTACCATAAAATTCATGAAACTAAATAGTCCGTCCGGTTATTGGTATAGTCGCACTCAAAAGTTTGTCATTAGTACTTAGGAGTAGTATTTAAATATAAAAACTCAATAACTACATTGAAATTTTCTATTTAAATGTAGTTTTTTAGTTTATTTATTTAAACACTTTGACATCACGTGAGAGTGCAATACGCGAGTTTTGGTAATCAACTGGATATAGGTTCACCGATCAACCAAAGGAGGAATATTGACCAACAAGAGGAATATTGTGTACCTGTACTCCTAAATCTCCTAATAAAAAATTACCCATATACCTTTAGGTTTAGACCATACATTGCAGTCGAGTCAGTAGTCGGTAGGTAGCTACAAATATTACTTCCCTCATTCTCTACACAGTTACACTATACAGGGTGAAAGGAAACGGTATTATTACCCTTTAAACCACATTCTCTACCCATCAAACTGAACAACTTTTACTACAGGAGCAAACCGATCGGAGCAAAAAAAAATCGGCTGTTGCATACATTTGAGTCGAGTAGGTAGGACTGGAGTTTAGTATGGGACAGCTGGCTTTTTTTCTCCGATCGGTTTGCGCCCATAGTAAAAGTTGTTCAGTTTGATGGGTTATGTGGTTTATAGGTTAAATTGTGCTTTTCCTTACATTCTGTTTATTATTTTTACAGTTCAACTAACACATACACAGGTCGGGTTGTCGCAAAGAGGGTCCCATACAAAATTAGGACTTAGAAAATGTTCAACAAAAAGCAATCGCCAATTAATGTAACATTCGGGATCCGGGGGATGTGGGAGAGTATTAGGGTAGGGGAACACCACCTCTGGTGAACCTTGAACATGAAATTGAGGGTTTAATTAAAGGCAACGTTTTTGGGTAGACTGGGTAAATAGTAGCAATTCGGTTCTGGCACTCGCCGACCGCTGCCGCGGCACGCTCGCTCCGCTCGCTCGGCTCGTGCGCTGTGGGTCCCAAGATACCTAACATGCTCGTCGCTTCGCTGCTCGCTAACCTAACCGAGTAATGAAGTGGGACGCTCTATTTCGGTTCTGGTACAAGGTCAATGACCTGACCTTGATTAAAATTAAATAAATTCCTTTAATTATAAAAAAAACATAATTTATAAAATATCTAGATAACGGTGCATCCTAGCGAAAAAATAGCAAAATTTTCGAACCCCTGGGGCACCCATAAACCCACCCTTCCGTTCCGCATGCAAAAATAAAAAATAACTCATTATTGAAAATTTTACACCCACAAATCGATGGCTCATACGAAATCGTTCAAAATTTTTCTACCCTTCTGTCGGATACGTCCTTTTGCCTGAACGTCCATCGCCCGAATTAACTACATGGACGACAGTTTTGAAAATTTTACAAGTCTAGCCCCCATACTAATTTCGGATTACTCGCATAATTACATATCGCATATCGACTCACATTATAAATTTAACGAGACACGCAAATTGACCTACTTGTAAACTCATTTCACCCGAAAATTCTACTAAGTCGATGGTGCATACAATTTCGATCTAATTTTTTTTAAGTCCCAGCTCCATATAACATTTGCGTAAAATTTTTGGATCACGTCAGTGACGACCTTTTCCTCGAACGTCCACTATGGACCGGAACGTCCACTTCCCGGTTTCGTCCATTTCCCCGATCGGCCTTTTCCCCGAACGGACATTTACCCGAACGGCCATTTCCCCGAACGGGCAATTATGCCCGTAAGGGGGTGCTTCAGAACATAAAACTGAACAACTTTCACTATGGAGCCAACTTCGAAATCACGAAATAAAAACCAGCTGCTTCATTAATACTGCAATACTGGCTCGACTCAAATGTATGGAACGGCTGATTTTTTTTTTTGCCCTGACATGTTTGCTCCCATAGTAAAAGATGTTCAGTTTGATGGGTAGGTGTTTAAAGATTAATTTTACTTTCCAACAATTTTTACAGGGCTGAAAATCGATATACAGGGTCCTTCTTAATATGCTGACACTTTTTTAAGGGGATAGAGAAAGTTGTTCAGTTTGAAGGTCTGATCAAACTGAACAACTTTCTCTATGGGACCAACATCGAAATCGCGAAAAAAAATCTGCTGTCCCATACATTTGGTTCGAGTAGGAATGCAATTTTGTAAGGACGATCTGATTTTTTTTTCGCGATTTCGATGTTGGTTCCATAGAGAAAATTGTTCAGTTTGATGATCTGATCATTCCCTTAAAAATTGTCAGCATATTAACAACGACTCTATATTTTAGTACAAAAAATGTACTAAGGGGAAATGTCCATAAAAGGAAAGGGACGTAAGGGGAAATGTCCTTACAAGTAAATGGACGTACTAGGCAATGTCCGTTCGGGGAAATGCCCGTTCGGGGAAAAGGTCGTACAAGGAATTCGGGCGATGGACGTTCGGGGAAAAGGTCGTAACTGACCTGATCCAAATTTTTCTAATTGTCCTCTGCGACACCCTACCCCATACACATACAAAAAAAAAGGATCAGGTCGGTTACGTCCTTTTCTCCGAACGTCCACTCTTCACCCGAACGTCCTTTTCCCAGATTCGTCCTTTTCTCCGAACGGCCATTTCCCCGAACGGCCATTTCCCCGAACGGCCATTTCCCCGAACGGCCATTTCCCCGAACGACCATTTCCCAGAACGGGCATATTCCCGAACTTTTCCCCGTACGGCCCTTTCTTCAAACGGATATTCTACGTGGTGTAACAAAACACCCTAGTAATACGTAAGGTGGTGCTTCAGACCATCTAACTGAACATTTTTCACTATGGAGCCAACTTTGAAATCGTAAAAAAATAGGCTCTAATTAAACTGTTTTTTTTTGCGATTTAGAAGTTGGCTCCATAGAGTCCATAGTGGAAGTTGTTCACTTTGATGGTCTGAAGCACGATACAAAACAGGTAGGTAATTAGGTAGTAGGTATTAGGGTAGTGTAGGTAGACACGTGCTAGCCTAGGTACGTACGTACACTAGGCTACCTGCGAAGTCCGTACCTACGAAACTTTTTGTAGGTAGTTAGGTACGTTACTAAGAATAGTTTCGTACGTAGTTCGCAGATAGCCTAGTGTACATTTTGTCATTAAATACAATAAAACCATACAATATACTTTTAAAATTTCAACTGGCTACCTATTACGATTCAGAAGATACTGCAGGTAGGACGGATGGACGGACGGACAGACTGACAGCGTTTGCTTATAAATAGGGTCCTGTAATCCTGTTTTCACCCTATGGATGGGTACGGAAAACAAAAATTAGGCCTAGCAGGAATCTAAGAAAATTATAGGTACCTACTTAAACATAGTAAAATACTTACCCATACGGATCAGCCCCCTTACCCGCACTTTCGATCTTCACTATATCGCCACTGTTTCGGTCTGCACTTCATTGTAATAGAGTTGAAATTGGAACGAAAACATTCACGCAAAAGTTCGAATCGAATGTGCGGGTAGACCCTCTGGTCAGTTACGTCCTTTTCCCCGAACGTCCATCGCCCGAATTCTTTGTACGACCTTTTCCCCGATCGGACATTGCCTAGTACGTCCATTTCCTTGTACGGACATTTCCCCTTACGTCCCTTTCCTTGTATAGACATTTCCTCTTAGTACATAGGACTTAGAAAATTTTCAACAAAAAACAAAGACCTTGACCTTGAACATGAAATGGAGGGTTTAATTAAAGGGAATGTTTTTGGGTAGACTGGGTAAATAGTAGTAATTCGGTTCTGGCACTCGCCGACCGCTGCCGCGGCACGCTCGCTCCGCTCGCTCGGCTCGTGCGCTGTGGATCACAAGATACCTAACATGCTCGTCGCTTCGCTCCTCGCTAACCTAACCGAGTAATAAAACATAATTTATAAAATATCTAGATAACGGTGAATCCTAGCGAAAAAATAGCTAATTTTTCGAACCCCTGGGACACGAATAAACCCACCCTTCCGCATGCAAAAATAAAAAAAATCATTTTTGAAAATTTTACAAGTCCAGCCCCCATACAAATTTCTCCCGAAAATTCGTCTATGTACCTACGTACGGGGAAAAGTTCGGGAATATGCCCGTTCGGGGAAATGGTCGTTCGGGTAAATGTCCGTAAGGGGAAAAGGCCGTTCGGGGAAATGGACGAAACCGGGAAGTGGACGTTCGGGGAAAAGGACGTAACTGACCTGATCCACCCATACTCATGTTTCTATCAGTTCTAGTATAATCTAAGTAAGTTGAAAAAGCACCACCAATACCTGTTTTTATAATCTTGACTATTATAAAACTGTAAATTTTTGAAAAAGGAATTTAGTTTGTTTGTTTGTTTGGGTGTTTGTTTGTTCGAGTATCACGCAAATTAAATTAAATTAAAATTAAAAATTATTTATTTCAGATTACTCATCCATATTGTGTTAGTAACAATTGTCTTATAACTATATTAGTACACAAATAAATTCATTAAATAAAATAAAATTAAAATAAAATTACAATTACAATATACATTACATTACATACATTATATTACATTATTGAACAAAGGGGGATGAGCTGGCATGCAGCTGCATCCACCTCTGTACCATGGGTGAGTCCCACCGCTCAGCCAACACGCTCAGGACGCTATTAGTACTGCCCCGGAAGCGATTCAGCAGCGAGGCGCTCCGCTTTCTTATAATGGCGTAGAAGTCATCTATATGCGCCTGCGCGAACATAGTCGATGCGCTGCAAAACCGCGGCAGCCCTAGCAGCATCCTGAGCGCATTGTTGTACTGGACACGCAGGGCGCTGTATGCTCGCTGAGTGTAGTTGGTCCATAGACTGCACGTGTAAAACGACTGGCTGTAGTAGGCTTTGAATAAAGTAACTTTTACCCGTGTAGTACAGCGTGCAAATCTACGAGCCAACATGTTACAGCGTACAGACAACGCCCTGCGTTCCCTCTCGATGTCATCGTTGTCACACAGGTCATCTGTGACCCAGTGGCCCAGATACTTGAACTGACTTACCCTGTTCAGTGTCGCACCACACAGAGTGATAGGTGATGCAGATGAGTAGCTCTTGGTACCGGCTTTAAATACCATGTACTCACTCTTCTTAGGGTTGTATCTGAGCCCATGGGCCCCAGCATATGACTCACAGATGCGAAGGAGTTTCCGCAGCCCCCCAACCGACGGGCTCAGCAGGACCATGTCGTCTGCGTAGCTAATGTTATTAATAGACACTCCACCAATAGAGCAACCGACATTAGCGCTGCTGAGCTCGCCGATTAGCTGATTCATGTACAGGTTGAATAGGCGAGGCGATGTCAACCCCCCCTGTCTCACACCGCACTCCAACCTGTAAACATCCGAGTGCACTCCCTCCCATCTCACACTGTTCTGCTGGTGACTGTACCAAAACCTAAATATCGACACTATCTCGCTCGGGAGTTGTGTCTCACTTTGCAGCTTATGCCATAGCTTGTCGTAATTTACTAAATCGAAGGCTTTTGAAAGATCTAAGTAACAAGCATACACAGGAGTTTTTCGAGCTGTGTAGTACTGTACAGTCTGCTTGAGACAGAGGATAGCACTCTCAGTTGACAAACCAGGCGTAAAGCCAAACTGCGCGTCATGCAGGTGGAGGTGCTTCTCCAGCTGTTGGTCAAGCAGTCTGTCCAGCACCTTAGCTATCACAGTAGCGAGCGAGATAGGCCTATAGTTAGATACATCCGATGCATCGCCCGTTTTGTTTTTTACGATCGGGACTACCACTGTGTACATAAGATCATCAGGTAGGAAATTATGGCTGATGCACAGGTTAAATAACATAGCCAGGAGTCTCGGTAAATGCACACCGGCGTACTTCAAGTGCTCGATGCTAAGGTTGTCATGACCTGGAGACTTTCCCCTTACCATCTTTTTAATAACATCAGCTACATCCTTGACTGTGAAACTAACGCTGACGTCTCCATGTTGACACTCAGCATCGAGCACCTGAGCCGTCGGCCCGAGCGGCGACTCAACCCTGAAATGACGCTGAAAGAGAGTGGCGATATCGCTCGGTGAATGAGCGTCACCCACACTCACAGGAAGGCTCGACTTTGGGTTTAATTTATTTGTACTTTTATTTGTACAAAAACTACTGTACCGATTTTGATGAAACTTTTTTTGTTTGGTAGCGTAACATCTGACTTAAAATCTGGTATATAATTTATGCGGACGAAGTCGCGGGTAAAAGCTCGTACTTTTAATAAAATTATAATATTCGCTTACGTTCAAAAAGTAGGAAACTAAATCGCCGGCCGTGCGCCGTGACAGCCGGGCCCCCCGAGGTGAAACACACCCCGCGCGCACCGCAACCCGCCCGCATGTCGTCGAAACAACACTCAATTCACAACGAATCCGCGCGTAATTTTTACATTTTGTAGTCGGGTGATTATTCGAATAAGATGCTAGATATGTGGATAATTTTTTTTGTTCTGAATATTCATTATATTTGCGATGTCTCTATGGTATCCAAATTTTTCTAAAATGTATGCATTGTCCTAAAAAACAAGGACGAAGTTGGGCCTTTTTTGATCAAAAATTAAGAATCTTTGAGCCAACATAGCTTAAGAACTAAATATTTAAATAAAAATCTGACTTCATAGAGACACAGATATTTGTTTCTAGATTGTGCTAAAAGCATTTGTTTTTACTTTAATTACGATATGTTTAAACTAGGACCAGACTACGTTTTGTATGGAGCGCGCTCCGAGTAGAATTCTCTTAAGCCGGCCTTGCACCAACAAGACAGTATATTATACCTTACAGAATAGAGGAACTGACAGCTGAGAGAGCGAGATGGTGAAAATTCAGTTAGTTAGATAATTTTGTGAAATATTCTAACACTATTTCATCTATTTATCAACAATTTCACGTTAGACTCAGAATTATAGACAGTGCTCGAGTTTTTCCCTGCAAATAATCTCCTGAAAATGGTTTCATTTGACAACTCAAGTCAGTTCCTCTAACTACTGTAAGGTATAATAAGTTTATGCTTTAACATTATTTAATGAACACTCTGTTTCTCACACTGTAAAGCCTATTTTTTTAAGTAAGCCACCCCACAGGTGTAAAAGAATATTTAATTTGCTTTCAGCTATAATGCGATTCATTTTACCTTTTATTTTTAATCTCCACTCGACTGTATTTTCGTATACCTAAGGATTTGATTAAATTAACTGAACCCAAACCATTTTTATGACATCATACTTTGCATACTTTTTTTTAGAATATTTATAAGGTTTAGCGTCCATCCCTGAGCTCCTTATGGATGTAGATTTTAATGAAAATTTTTAAAACTTTTGCGAGAAATGAAAAAATGTACGCAATAACTTTTGCATTTAATATTGTATTAAGAGGGCACGGAGCCTATAGTGCTGCCTTTAATCGTATTTTTTTATATACTATAACATTTCCAACAAACAATGATGTTACATTTTAGTCACTGCTGATTTTCAATTTATTGGGGCGCACGATAAGCGACAAAACGAGAAAGCCGTCAAGCGCACTCGTTTTGGAATGCATAAAGTAACAAGGACAGAGGCACATATAGATTTTTCTCGTTTTGTCGGGATAGAAAACGGATTACAATACATGAATATTAATTCATAGGCAAAATGACCCCCAAGGTTTAATACTTCGTCGGAGGCTATTGACATACAAAATAATGGACGCCGGGTCTAGTACAGTCGCCATCAGATATATTGTAGCATACAAGGTGTTCAAATATTTCTGAACAGTGCTAATTTTCAATAAATTCTTTCCAGTAAATGATATCAATTATATCTAAACATGTATTTTGTCATAAATATCTGAACAGCTAATTTTCAATAATTTCTTTACAATATAATTTAAAATTGAAATGTGTAACAACGGATTAAGGTCTTTTTTCCTAAACTGCTCAGATATTTATGATCACCATGACTGCGTGATATATTTGATGTTCTAGGCGTTCAGATATTTTTGATTGGTTTTGTGTAAAGAAATTATTGAAAATTAGAACTATTTAGAAATATTTGACCACCTTGTTTGCTATGATATATCTAATGGTGACTGTACAAAATTATCGAAAAAATTGTCCGAGACTAATCTGCACAAACTTTAGTAAGTGTATAGTAAAAACATTGAAAATGCTGAAATTATTTTTCATTTTGCTAGCGTTGTTTTTAACCCATCGCGGCATGGCGTGCGCCACGCTCCCAGCGCGGGCGAATAGTCGGCCGATCAAACGAAGACTGTCGCGTAATTGTAACCCCTTATACGAATTGTAACTCTTTTGGTTCAGACAATTTTGAGCGCGGACCCGACGTCCAGTACTTGGTAAGTCAATGTCTGAGGCATTTAAAACCTGAATTGAACTGAAACCATTGAATACTCGAAAGCGTCGAAGCGTATTATTTGCATGCATTGACATGAAAATGTTTTATTTCCAGGAACTATTATGGCTGAATGCATTCAGAATTAATTTTCAACCCTAAATTATTATAACCATGTTCCAGCACAATTTCGTATAGTAAATAATTTGTTATTTGAAGTCAATGAAAAAGAAAATTACGTATGTAGCGTTCACTTTTAAGACGCTACGCCCACTATGTAATTAAAAGCTTCGCCGTGTCATATTTTGCTGGTTTTTAGAAGCTATCTCCTCTTTATTTGAAAATATAACAATAATCTTCAACAGTTCGGCTTTTTTTGCTTTGAAGAATATATTTGAAATGTAAGAATAAGCGTTGACCTACCAGCAATTCGCACGAAGAAGTTTGCTTCTTCTTTCATAGTGCGCACGGCTAAGGAGTGGAACGCACTGCCTGCGGACCTGTTCCCTGAGCAATACAACCTGGGCCTCTTCAAGGCAAGAGTGAATAGGCATCTTTCTAGGTAAGCATGCTACATCTTCGGCCTCATCATCACTCAACATCAGGTGAGATTGGGGTCAAATGTTTACCTATCGAACATAAAAAAAAAAAAAAAAAAAAAATTTCTTATTTTTCCATAAAATACATTATGAAACCTGTGTTCAAAGGAAAGCCTAAATATTTGAAAAAGATCTGTATTACGTGCATCTACTTTATAATAAAAAATTTTGTCACTTTTACTTGCGACACACACCATTGTATAGACAATAATATAATGTAACGATCTTATAACGTAGGTAACTAACTTTTAATGTAACAATCGAATGGTTAGTTCAACGTAATTTTTTTGTTCGCATCGAATGACCTCGGCGCGTACGCTCGCTTATGCAAATCTCATAATTGCTTATGAATGAAAACTACGGTGTTGAATTTTGTAGTAGAATTATCCTTTGTACCTTGTTGATTGAGATGCAAAATTTGTAAACAAGATTTTATACTCACAAAATTACCAAAGAACATATTAGAAACGCGATTACTTTTTTAGGGTTCCGTACCCAAAGGGCGAAAACGGGACCCTATTACTAAGCCTACGTTGTCCGTCCGTCCGTCCGTCCGTCCGTCCATCTGTCCGTCCGTCTGTCCGTCCGTACGTCCGTCTGTCCTACCTATTTAGGGCTTTACTTTTGAACCGTAACAGCTAGATAGTTGAAATTATCTCAGATTGTGCGTTATTACGGCGGATTTGTTAACAAATAATAAAAATGTCAAAAAGTTACAAATTAAGGGGGGTTCTCAACAAGAAACTAGTTTTTATCAACGTTTTTTTCTTCACGCTCTATCGTAAAAACGGTAATACATACAAGCGTCAACCTTAGTGTGATTATAGAGTAAACTCTACAGAATAACAACAAATACTAAAAACCGGCCAAGTGTGAGTCAGTCTTGAGCTAAAGGTCCCGGACAAAAAAAGTTTTTTTTCTATGTTAATAATGTTGTGTTCTGTAATGGTGTGGTACGGAACCCTCGGTGCGCGAGTAGCCCAACTCGCACTTGACCGATTTTTATTTTACATCGCATAGGTTCAATGCATCGTTCATTCATCATCATCACCGCGTGGGGTGTAAAGAAAGAGTCTCCTGGAAACTGAAGAAACTTGAGCGTCGTCTGGCGCACTAGGCAGTCAGCCTCGATACCACCATAATTGGCTAATATTTCCACTACCAGTATGAGTCATTGTGATCACTTTGTGTCACACATGAAAGAAGAAGAAGAATCATTATCACCTGCCTTATGGTCATTTGAGGTCAGAGTTGTAAGACATCTTCCTATCCATATTGCTTTTTGGCAAAAATTTTGCTGCCGGCTTTAGGAATACCATTGTAGTAGTTTTTCTCCTCTATTCGGGTACCGAAGGAGACGCAAGGTTGTAAGCTGACGGTTTATGCAAACCAACTTATTTGACTCGTCTGTTTCTGGGTGACAAAACACTCACGAGATTCCTTCAGCTGCTTCTTGACATTGTCCACAACCAGTACGTGGAGATGGTGGCATATACTGGGTGGCACTGAACGAGGGACTTTCCCGAAAATATAGCAAAATATGAATGACGTATAAATAATCGTTTTATAATGATTACTATTTTAACTATCAAACTAAATCATATTTGATACTGCCAAGTGCCAACCCTGATGCGCAACGTGCGAGACACCGCCGCCCGCCGGCGACGCGATGCAAGCAAAATAACTTTAGGGTCGAACATTTTAACTATTTACGTGAAACTTTGATAAGCTGCAACTTTAAAACGGTTGAAAATTTTAACATAGTTCCTTGGAGCTGAATTTTGTACAAATGCTATAGAATGTGAAATTTTCGGGAAAGTCCCTCCTTCAGTGTTACCCAGTATAGGCCCGATTACCCAGCCTCGCTTGCAGTCTCTCTTAGTCACCCACGGGTTGAGATAGGTTAATCGGATTCTTTTCAGAGAATTTCACGGCATTTAATGTGGCGTTCATTGTAGAGTTGTGGTCAAAGGTTGTGGGTTGACACCTACTACTTTTTTAACTTTCAAGTTATTACTGTGCATAGCGAAAATTCTTGGTCAATGTCGCTGTGTCTCTCAAAACACGTGGGCACTTATAATAAGTCTATAACAAATTTTCTATAATGTGAAAGAATTTAAATCATTTAGGAATTCTTTGTCGTTTGAACTAAACTCATATATACAGGGTGTAGCAAAACACCCTAGTAATACTTAAGGGGGTGCTTCAGGCCATCAATCTGAACAACTTCCACTATGGAGCCAACGTCGAGAAAAAATAAAAAAATCCCATACATTTGTGTCGAGACGGTACTGCAATTTTGTATGAAAGAGCGGATTTTTTTTTCGCGATTTCGATGTTGGCTCCATAGTGAGAGCTGTTCAGTTTGATGGTCTGAAGCACCCCCTTAAGTATTACTAGGGTGTTTTGTTACACCCTGTACAATTTCTTATTGGCCCCGATTTGGACTGTGTCACGACTTAACTAAATTTATTCCTGTCATTTTCTAAAATAAGATTAAGAAAAGAGACAGAAAACCAACAGCTGACTTTAGTGCTATCAAAGTGACGTTACACGCCCAAAAACGCCTTAAATAAGATGGCGTACATTATGATGGCATCTTATTTTGGGCGTGTAACGTCACTTTGACAGCACTAAAGTCAGCTGTTGGTTTGCTGTCTCTTTTCTTAATCTTATTTTAGAAAGTGACAGGAATAAATTTAGTTAAGTTAAGTCGTGGCACAGTCCGAATCGCGGCCATTATCAACTTTTATGAAAAAATAAAACGTAACAGAGATAGGAAGATTTAGTGATTTTGCCGACGCATGAGAACCCCTTTTTCATGAAACCTCGATTTAACCGCTACTCTTCTAATTCAGGGCTAGCACAAGTCTGCGGCGAAACTCCATTTACTAATGACTATGCAGGTGCAGCGGTGGGGCTGCGGCAACCCTGTTATTTCAAGCGGTCGGACAAGTGACCCTTTGGTTTCACACTAATCTAGCACCCTTTCAATTAATTATAGTGCTGTTGAATGGTTTATACGTTCGCGTGGAAAGAATATTACTAGAAGAATTTTGTGTCATTAATCACCGCAATCGTAATATGCAATCATCATAGGACACCAGTCATCAGCAAGTCATCAGGAACTAATTTTAGAAATACGCGGTACCGTGCAAGTAACCGTATGCAGGGGGAGCGTGTAAATTATCTATGGCCGTATGACTCTTAAAAACTGTACCTATGTATTAGGTAGGTATATCACTATGTACTCAACCTCAACACTTAGTTTCACTGATATCCTTGAGTAAAAAGTTGTTGAAGTTGAGGATGTTATTTAAAAGAACAAATCTTTTATAATGCGCACAGCCAAGGAGTGGAATGCCCTGCCTGCGTCAGTATTTCCGAACGCTTACAACCCGAATTCCTTGAAAATACGAGTTCATGGGCTCCTTCTGGGCTAGCTCGCTACATCTTCGATCCGATTTTTGTCCTAAGGACTGGATTGAGGTAAAGAGCAACACCATCAGTAATAAAAAAAAATACGAGACCAAAATAAAAAAAATCCCGCATAACATATTCTGCAGGCCTCAGAGGTCAGAGAGGTAAACAAGAGTTTTGTTATTTCTGCATTATTCATGTGTGGGTTCAAACCTCGAGGATACTGTAAATAAAAAAAAAGTTTTCGCAAACAATCCCGCTTGGTGAAAATTTTATATTAAAATGTTTGTAGACGATTAACACGTTATGTAAAGATGAAATTTTTTACATTATTTTGGTCATGTTTACAGTTAATTTTAGGTAAATGTTTACCATAGGGTTTTCAGCTTGGAATTCAAACGAAACCACAGTATAAGAAAGAGTATCTATTAATAGATAACGAAACTCAACTCGTTGGTAATTTTATCTAAGTGATGATGTAGCGCTAGAATCCCAGCGAGAAAACGGTCCTCGAGGGTGACATGGTACGCCCACAGGAAGGTAATTCAGTCCTATAGATTAATGTTTGTGTGAAAAGTTTTTAGAGAATAGTTTTAATTCTTAAGGTTATAAAAAATAATATTATGTCTGATGAAATGCTGAAGATCTTCCCAAATGACTACGCAATTACTTCGCTTTTATTGGTTTTTCGGTAAAGTAAACATTGGGATGGACCCCATTTTTTTGAGACTTAATATTCCATTTAATGTAAATTAAAAGTGCCATATGGCTCACTTCCCTACCTTACCTATGAAAATGGACAGAGCTTGGGCACTATTTGTGTATTGTGGATATTCTGAATCATCGTCTCAGGCCCGATATAGACCCACGGAAAGTCTTCAAGTTTTCAGCGTCAAAGTCTGATATATCAGACGTTTAAGTTTCGTGCCCCCGCCGCCAAAGTCTGATATATCAGACAAAATGTTTTTCTTTTTTTTTAAATCCTTTTATTTTTATCACAAATAAACTTATCAACGTACGTATATGTTTTCCAGATAGTGACAGATTTTGGGTTGTGGCGTGTGATGAGCGTTTTCTAAATAAATCCGTGGCGTGGAATGGGTTAAGGATCGCTTAAAGACCGGTCCTGCGCTGCCCTCATCCAATGGGCGTCGGCTACCTTTGACAGCCCGGTAGCACAGTCGGTAGTGAACCTGCCTGCTGTGCCGAGGGTCGCGGGTTCGAATCCCGTAAGGGACAGATATTTGTATGATGAATATGAATATTTGTACCCGAGTCATGGATGTTTGTATCTATATATGTATTCTATATCGTTGTCTAGTCATCATAATACAAGTCCAGGCTAGATTCTGGTACTTTAAATGTGACTAGATAATTTGTGTGACATTGTCCAAGATATTATATTATTATATTATATTATTATTATACCTTCACCAGGTCATCGGTCCTCCTTGTGGGGCTCACTGCCTACTCATGCTGCGCTTTTCGGTACGCCACTCGAGATCGCTTCAGCCCCATAAGCTATCGGTTCCCAGCAATGTGTCCAGCCCTTTGTCACTTTAGTTTAGTTTAGACCTGGTTTAGACATTATGAATGTTGTACACTTGAAAAAAGTCTAGTTAGGATTTTTATAACCTTTTTATTAGTTTCTAAAATATCCATGACTAACCCATCGGAGAATTGGAGATATAGTCGTAAGCATATTATGTATGCTATGCTATAAGTAGTTGTAATCTACCTTTGTGGCTGCAATACAACATTACTAACTGTTGCAGAGCTTGATGATTTATATGAGAACATTCGATGTAATTAACACAATGTTTGAGAAATATTTCATCAAGTTCATTATGCATATGAAGATGGTAGACAGGTGTAATTGATGATAATGACACGGTGTTCTTGTCTTGACACAGCACTGGAATAAGAAAACCAAAAATACAAAACCTCAAATTTTTATTTTGATGCAATAACATTATAAAACGTTGAACATCTGATATACTTAAAAGTAATAAAGAAAAAAAAATGAAAATTCATTATTTTGAAAACAAAAGAGAAAGTAATATAAAATGATAATGCTAAGAGCGATAGCAAAGGTCGGGCAAATAAATGAGGAACATCACTCACAAAGTTACACAAATAGCTGATTACGTAATTTGTGGTGCGGCTTAAAGTATTTGACTGACTGAAAAAACAGCGTTTGCGCCAATTTGACGTTAACAATGCCAATGAGCAAATAATTATTAGTAATGAAGAGAAAGACAGTAATGGTTAAAAGTAATAGTATAATAAAAGCGGTCAAGTGCGAGTCGGGCTACTCGCGCACCGAGGGTTCCGTACCACACCCCCACAGAACACAACATTATTAACTTAGAAAAAAAAACTTTTTTTGTCCGGGACCTTTAGCGCAAGACCGATTCACACTTGGCCGGTTTTTAGTATTTGTTGTTCTTTTGTAGAGTTTGCTCTATAATCACACTAAGTTTGACGCTTGTATGTATTACCGTTTTAACGATAGAGCGCGAAGAAAGAACGTTGATAAAAACTAGTTTCTTGTTGAGAACCCCCCCTAATTTTTATTTTTTTGATATTTTTATTATTTGTTAACAAATCCGCCGTAATAACGCATAATCTGAGAAAATTTCAACTATCTAGCTATTACGGTTCAAAAGTTACAGCCCTAAATAGGTAGGACAGACGGATGGACGGACAGACGGACAGACGGACAGACGGACAGACGGACGGACAGACGGACGGACGGACGGACGGACGGACGGACGGACGGACGAACGGACGGACGGACGGACGGACGGACAACGTAGGCTTAGTAATAGGGTCCCGTTTTCACCCTTTGGGTACGGAACCCTAAAAAACATGAATGTATAAAAATCGAAACTATTAGCAATGCAATATTTTTCAACCTCTATCCTGGCCTAGCATACTATCCTCGACAAAACGAGAAAAATCGAGATGATGTCTTGTTACTTTACGCATGCCAAAATAAGCGCGCATGACGGTTTTCTCATTTTGTCGCCATCTAAACTATACGGGTGTAAGTGACAGCCTAGCAAATACTGAAACGGTGAACTCAGACCATCAAACTGAACAACTTTCACTATGGATCCTACCTCAGGAAAGGCGAAAAAAAAATCTGCTGTCCTATACAAAACTGCTGAAGATAGGTAATGTTAATAATACTTTTCCTTACATCCTGTATAACATGAATTTTAATCATATGTAATACCTCCGTAGTAAACAATAATATAATATGTTCGCCAAGTAAATTCACTCTTATTATAATTACATCATAACTTATGATGTAATTCTAAATAATGGTTATGTTACAGGGACCACTGACCAATTATAAGACAGTAATCTATCTTCATACAATGGTGCCAAACGCGGCATATGCCTCGTAGC
This sequence comes from Agonopterix subpropinquella, assembly GCA_922987775.1. NCBI lineage: Eukaryota > Metazoa > Arthropoda > Insecta > Lepidoptera > Depressariidae > Agonopterix > Agonopterix subpropinquella. The sequence goes on along the minus strand of OV277709.1, from coordinate 14,069,482 downwards.
ACGCACACACTGACAATATCTCCACGTAGCGTAGTGTATATTTTCTTTGGCGTAGCCCCGTCTGGCGCATTCTTATCAGTCTAACATATTTTCAGTGTGTGCGTGGTACGAGGCGTACGTACTGGCGAGCACACATACAAGCCGCGTTTGGTACCATTGTATATGAAGATAGATTACTGTCTTATACTGTGGTATGATCTTGACATTGAATTTGGTGTGACGTACCTCGTCACCACTGATTACGCCCAATAGCTACCGCATACAAGGCCGCCGCCGCGCGCCATACATCTATGATTTTGCACTGATACAAGCAGAGTGAGCGAGCTCGAAGTAGTGCGACCTTGAAATGACCAATCATGTTGAATCGTTTCGTATGCCCCGCTACCCGCACCTACCGCCAAAAATCGTGACTTCGGGCGTGGACTAAATTTTCATCATGCGGTATCTATTAGGTAATCTGTGCTCGTCACCCACCGTTTTTTTTCCTAAACATATAAGTTTCGAGTTGCGAGGTTTTACTTGCTTTCATACAGCACCCGATTTTCAATCGAATCTCATAAACCTCGCAAAATACTCCATTGTGTTGTTCCCAAACGAACCAAACAAAAATCTATTACTTACAAATAAAATGTCAACAAAAGATATTATATAAAAACACACACAGGCTGTTCACAAAGCGTGTTATCGTGCGTGAAACAGGATTGCGGGAAAACAGGTAAGAGCGAAACATAAATATATGTCTAGTCAAGGTGATTTATTTTATTCACATAATAAATAGGTGTACTTCATATAAGAAAATCTACATGAGGTGCTCATGGCTTATTGGTGCTTTGGATCATGAAAATCCATGAAGGGATGTAAAGCGGGAGACATCTTTGGAAGGGTGACAGTTTTAGTGATAATATCACTGAGAGATGAAATATTATTTCATCTCTAACACATTCAACGCCTAGGTATGAGTATACAGGGTGAAACTGATATCATTAGCATCCTTTTAAACTAAGAGTCTATCCATCAAACTGAACAACTTTTACTATGAGAGCAAACCGATCGGGCACAAAAAAAATCTGCTGTTGCATACATTTGAGTCGAGTAGGCATTGCAGTTTAGTTGTAACGGCAGACTTTTTTTTTGCTAAGATCGGTTTGTTCCTATAGTGAATGTTGTTCAGTTTGATGGGTAGACTCTTAGTTTAAAAGGATGTTAATGATATCAATTTCACCCTGTAGATAGATGTGACGGTAAAACATTATTTATTGTTTATTATTATTCTGTTGTATCTCCTATGAATTTAAAAACTCATTAATTTGCTAATTCAAGATATAAAGTCTATGGTTAACTGAAAAAAAACCCAGAGATTGGGATAGACACTCCCACAAAATACTTGACACTGGCGGAATGCAGTGATAACGCTTGCAAATGTCCATCCATTAATTATAAATAGAATAGAACTTAAAACTACAGATTACTAGTAGACTCATATCTAATGTTTGGCAAGTTATGGAAGAGTGGAATCTCCTCAGACAAGTTATTTCTTAGGAGATTTATCGTAACCAGTTTTTGTGTTGTAGATTAAGTAATTATTTTTTTTGTTTAGCGTACTCTGCGCAATCAGTATACTTCACTCTGATTGGTAAAAAACGTGTTGCCAACACCCTAGTTAGAAAGGGACACACTGGTGTTCTGGGAATCTTACTGGTCTCGTTGCCAGCACTGTAGTGCACAATCAAAGTTACTATACAACATTTTTGGTAATTACATGCCATGAAAAGTTAAGCCTCTTAACTTTTCTTTATTACCTAAGTCACACTAAAACATGCCACTTGCATAATGGTGGAGTATGGCTTATTCTCATTCTATTTAATGGGAGGAGGTAAAGTGGTAGATATGACTGGTTTTTATAGTTTGACTACATTGAAATGGGCTCTTTACTATGTTTACTTAGGACCGGTATTTCCATTATAACATTGTTTTCGAACTCTCTAAAACACATATTATTAAAATAACAGCCGAACTTTCTGGAGAGATTTGTCGGACCTTTTTTTGCAATAACCTTATAAAATGTAGTTTGCAAAATTGTTTAGTGTTCTGTACACTAACAGTTTCTTTTACCTTCTACCAGCTGAAAGTAATAAGAAATCGATAAAAAACTTGGATGGAGTCAGAAGTCTATTGGTAGTCTGGGTCACCTGGGTGCCTTCTGAGAGTTAGGTCAAGGTTTGCACACACTATTAAAACTGTAAAACTAAAATTCTACATTCAATGTATGAGCTTCATGCTTCAACTTATTATAATGTATAATATAATATTTTATTTTGAAGCTACCACTGCGTCGGAACGTTTTGTTGCCGTAGAGAAGATGCGGCCAGTATATAGTCCGAGATCCGACCGTAAAATTATGCACCTATTTCTTAGGCGAACGAAATGTGATTCTAGTGTATGTTTACACAGGGGTTAATTTAACACCACCAAGTTGCCTAGAAAAATCTTGCCGCAAGTACCTTTTCCATTATGATTTTTGGCATAACTTTTTCCACCTGTCTGTTTGGGAAGTAAATGAGGTGCCGTCGGAAGAAGACTGATCTAAAGCACTGGAAAAACTAGGGTTGCCACCTCTCAATCTGCCGCAACTATAGGGTTGCCAGGTTCAAAAATGACTTCTTTGAACCTGCTATTAGTGATAGTTGCGGCCGATTGAGAGGTGGCAACCCTAGTTTTTCCGGTACCCCAGTTTCCAGTTTCCCAATCTTTTCATAACAGACACGATTGGAGAAAGAGTGGGGAGGCTGGCATATGGCAGTGGGATACTGAACATGATCCTGTTCAGTTACTTAATAAAACGAACACCATGGCCAGGTATGATGAAGGTATTCTCGTCTCACAACCATGGAAAAACAATTATGATTTAAGGGATAGGAATCAGAGTGATAAACCAAAGGCTTTTTCATTTAAAAAAAACTTACTTACCTTCGTGCTTACCTTCCTAATTAAATAATAAGTCAAACTTTACTATCTCCAATTCCGATAACGGCTAGGACATTTCCACACCGAATAAATACGTGGTCCGCTCAGTCCGGTTATCCGGTCTCTAGTGACGTATCCGGCACGATCCGGATGTGACCCATTGGGGCCTTAAAACGTGATTGAAAATCCCCCACTTTGTGTTAGAGGGGAATAGAAATAACCCAATTTTTAGGGTTCCTTATAATGTTACCTAAAGATGTTCAGCCTAGTTTGTTTCGTTTATGTGCGAAAGGTTTTTAGGTATTGCGATTACTTGTTATTTATTATTATTTGTTATGAAATTTCATGAGGACTAAAGCAGATCCTCAATCTTAGTATGGGAAATAGGCTAACATAAAATTGTTAGCGTTAGTTGGCGTATAGTTATGAAACTCATGTCAATTTGTTTGTCATAATCTCTAGATTATAGTGATAATATTAGCTATACCTCATCTAAATGGAGTGTCGCGTAATCGCAGTTGGCGCACATCTTGTCTTGGTAAGATATTATGTTGGTTTTTTATTTTTATTTTCGTGTTAACATCTAAGATGTTCCTATACACGCATTGCTTTACATGTGCCGTTTTAATAGGAAAAAAGAATCTTAGCAAAAAAAAGTCAAAACGGTGCATTTTTTATATTTATATCATAACGAGCTTTTACCCGCGACTTCGTCCGCATAAATTATATATACCAGATTTTAAGTCAGATGATAAGCTATCAAACAAAAAAAGATTCATCAAGTAGTTTTTGCGTGATACTCGAACAAACAAACACCCAAACAAACAAACAAACAAACAGACAGACAAAAAATAAAAAAATTTGTGATTTGGAATCGGGGACAGGTAAAAACCATGTCGTAATTTTTTTTTTTTAATTATCTTCAATGTACAGACACACTTCTGTTACAGTTTTATAATTGTTTAGATTCCGTTTGCATTTTTACCTAATCTTTCGTCCGATTACTAAAGTAAATTAAATTATGTTTTTAGAGTGTAATACCATAAATAAACGTAACCGTTTTTTGGGCCTACAATAAATTGACTCCTTTAGTTCGATAAGTATAACAATAACTGGCCAAGTGCGTGTCGGACCATGCGCAGGGTAGGGTTCCGTGGTTGCCCGTTACAATACACGGACTGCACCTGAAGTACGGAAATTAAGGGATGCATAAGCTACCGGGTCTAGGGCCGCCTAGTATAATTTATCAACTATTTAGCGCGCGACGCGCTTTTTTGCCACACAATGTCGCAGAAAACACGCGGCTTTCGCTCTCTGAAAAGTGCAGGAAGAGGTCCTTTTGTATGCAGCGAAGACGCGTCGCGCGCGATTAGAGAAATCGTACTATAGCTCTGCTGCTGGGTTCTCTCTTTCAAATAATGAAACGGTGAAATCAGAACATCAAACTAAACAACTTTCACTATGGAGTCTACCTCAGGAAACTTGAAAAAAAATCAGCTGTCCCATACAAAACTACTGTACCTACCTATACACGACGAAAATGTATGGGACAGCAGATTTTTATTCGCGTTTCCTGATAGGCTCCATAGTGAAAGTTGTTCAGTTTGATGTTCTGAGTTCACTGTTTCAGTATTTGCTAGGCTGTCACTTAAGTACACCCTGTATAACCAAACTTTTGTGACTACCGTTTTGTAGCACATAATCAATAAATGTTTGATTATGTGATACTTATGTATACAGTTTGGAAGTCATAAAAGTTTGTTTTTATGTAAGAGGGCTATTCAAGTCCAGTGGCGCCCTCGTCACAATAATAAAGATTTCTCAATAAAGAAAGCCTAAATTAAAAAAGTGCCCACTTGACAAACTACAAAAGCCTACAAGCTATTTTCATAGAATACTTTTATAGGTTTTTTAAAGGTACACATACAAATTTTGAAAAAAGAAAAAAAACGGCCGCTTTTGTTTTTATTCGAAATTGTCTAAAAGTGGAATGTTTAGAACCTATAAAAGTATTGTATAACAATGGCTTGAAGGCTTTTGTAGTTTGTCAAGTGGGCACTTTTTTAATTTAGGCTTTCTTTATTGAGAAATCTTTATTATTGTGACTCCGATAGCCCTCTTAACAAAAAAATTGTTTAGTTAGTGTGACTTGCCCTCGATCTAAGTAAATAGATTTTCAAATCAGAGTACTCATACTTAACTGAATTATACATTTTGATTTGAAATTAGCACGATTTCGTGTCAATTTGAAATACAAAGTTAAAACGCGACGTGACAAATTCGTATGCAAATTAAATTGTTCTACGTATTCCCAATTAGCATTAAATGTAGTTTGGTTTTCCAGTATAGAGCAAATGTTTTCGGGCTTGGGATTATTCTGAAAAATTTTGCTGTTTCTACTTTGTACAAAGCCTTTTGTCGCCTAATGTCGTGGTGGCCCAGTGGCGAGTAACCTTATGCTGGTATGCAGAATGCGATGGTTCGATCCCCGTTCAGGAGTGTGATTTTTGTATCTCATTCGTTGAGTTCAGCAGTTGAAAATGTCAAAATTACTATGGAGATACGCATCTTTCTACTGCTGACAATAGCTGGCTGGCTGGTGTGGCTTTCCACAGTAATGTTGACATGTTCAACAGCTGAACTCAGCGAATGAGATTCAAAAATCGCACTCCTGGTCGACTTGTACCAATGATTTTTTCGGAATTTATTTACGATTTGTGATTTGTAACACCACTGACTTTTTGGTGAAACAAAAAAAACCATGATGAAACCTGCATACTTTAATTTCGAGGCATGTATTTTAGTTGTACCCATTGTCAGTGGTTACAAGTGGCAACGGGCTCACTCCCCGTCACACTGGATATAGTTTCAGTACTACTACAACCTGGGCGCATTAACTTGGCACCTAGCTCGAACGACGTTGGTGTAAAGAATAACTCGAAAATTCTAAAGCGAGGCCAGTAGCGATGCATCTCAGTTACCATTGCACGTGTCCCTGCGCTTTAGCATTTTCGAGTTATTCTTTTGCTGTTATTTGTTATTGTTTACACCAACGTAGTTCGAGCCAGGTGTCAAGTTAATTCGCCCGGGTTGTAGTGAAATATGGATGTTCTGAAGTTTCATAATATCTCTGACTACCCCTCGGGGAATGTAGTCATGAGCATATGCTACAAAGCCTTTTAGAAAGCTGCATATGATCTCCTTGAAGCTTTTACACGATTCTAATTCCACATTGTGATGTCAAGTACAGTTAATGAAAGAAAAATTAAGGGCCAGAAAATGGGTCTATTCAATTCTTATCTGGCCATTAGGGAACAAAAAGGTTCTATTCATTGCTGAACTGCGCAAGTCTCGAATGAACTTCCGGATCCGCCTACTCAGAGATGAAAATGTAAAAAGCATTTTCGTTTTTGTAAGTTTGTACGGTGACCGCAAAATCACGAAAGAACATCCTCAGTTTTAGTATGGGAAAAAGGCTAACAAAAAAATTTTTGCGTATAAGTTGACGTATAGTTATGGAACTGATGTCGATTTGTTTCTAATAATCTCTAGATTATAGTGGTGACATTAGCTATACCTCACCTAAACGGAGTGTCGCGTAATCGCCGTTGGCGCACATCGAGTCTTGGTAAAATATGTTGGGTTTTTTAATTTGATTTTCGTATGAACATCTAAGACGTCCCTATACACGCATTGCTTTACATACCGTTTTAGCCGGAAAAAAGAATCTTAGCAAAAAAGTCAAAACGGTAATTTTTTTTATATTTATTTCGTAATTCCGTTTGCATTTTTACCAAATCTATCGTCTGATTACTATAATAAATTAAATTATGTTTTTAGAGTGTAATACCATCAATAAACGTTACCATTTGGTGGGCCTACAAAAAATTGACTCCTTTTCAAAATGGCGAAAGGTTGCTTTACTATATCACTGCTATCCTATAGCCTATATTTTTAGAAAAAAAACTAGGAAGTCTAGTGATACCCCACCTTCTACACCCACAATTTTCGCTCCGTAATTAATTCATTGTTTCAGAGCATTCATTTTGTGGACCAGTAGGTACCAATATTAAATGAAATCATTACTTATATTGCCATGTTGGATTCACGATTACATCATAATAGTTGGGTTAGGTTTCCTCTCCTTGGGTTTAATTGTAAACGGATTGACACATTTTCATTTGTACATTAAATACCTACATCCTTAAAAACTTACATTTAAGATGAAAAGTCGGTATAAAAGGCATAGTTAACTGATTTCATCGCGGACGTTCCACTGCTTCATTACCTGAATGTCACTCTATTGAGCACGTGGCGCCTCGATTAACCTGTTACAATTTTTTTCCATTTTCTTTAGGATTTTCAGACATGAACAAAAGGTGTGGACCTTGAATGTGTGATATTATTTTTATAACAATACATAAATCCTTTGTTCAGTTTGACATTGCTGCCTCGTCTTAAGATAAACCATTTTCTCAGTTTCGGTTATTCCGTTAACACCTATAAGAAGTAGGTAGCTAGTAATATTTATTAGGATACAATGTCAACTTAAATTTTTAATGTAACCTCTTCCCTAATGTTACATAACCAAATCGAGCAGAAGGGTCGTAATTATCCTCGTAATATATTTGCCTACTTGACCCTTCAAACGCTGTGGTTTAGACGGATCAGGTCAGTTACGTCCTTTTCCCCGAACGTCCACGACACTGTATATTTATTTTGGCAGTAGAACGACAATGTGTAGACTGTAGAGTATCCAAAACGATACTCTGAATAATCTTAGTACCTTAGATATTTAAAATACTTAATCCCATCAAAAACATTTCATGTATAAAGTAGCCAAGACTCTCAACCCTTTTACTCTTAAAAAGTTACGAGATCTCATTTTGAGCCAAGTCTTGAGTAAGTGTTCATCTCGGTCTAATAAAGATAGGGCTTGGCCGACATCCTCATCCCATGTTGACCCAATGCTCAGATTGGTCCTTATTTTTGGTCATTTAGATTGACTAATCGCTTCTTAGCGATAAGACCGCCTTATTTAGTGCCTCTTGTATTTTTTTCTCTGTATTTTACTGTTTATGTTTTGGTCTTCTTCTTATCGTGTGGGCAGAGCCCTGGTGTCAGAGTTTTTTCAGACCGCCTTTCGGCCTCTGACGTGGTCGTGGTTCGTGGTATGTTTCGGTGTAAAATAAAGTATATTTGTTTGTTTGTATGTTTGAAATATTAGCTAATATTATGCTATCAACTTTCAACGTCACACTGGTAACCCGTAAGTTGCTACACATAAGGTTCAGAATAGAATGCAAGACATAAATCGCACAAGAACAAAAATTATTGCAGAAACTCAGTATACAGGATGTTAAGAGAAGTATTTTAAAGGTGAATGATAATTTTCATTACATCCTGTATAGTACGGTTTCTTCACGAAGTTTTCCTTCACCATTTAAGAGCAGTCGATATTACGTACATAAGTTGAAAACTCATTGGTACATGGCATATCGTCCTTACGGATTCGAATCTGGACCTCAAGATCGAGTTTCCAATAGGTCTCCACAACGCGCTACCGATGCTCTCCCTCAAACTATGACTCATCTGATATCCTGCCCTTCCTGCTCAGATACTTGCATACGAAGCGATTCTACTGCTTGCCTATTTGAAGCATACTTAGTGGTATCCGAAACAGGAAAGTGGTTGCGGTGACCTCCCATCGGGGGACAAATATAAATTGTCCCGGTGTGTGTGTGCTGGCTTGATTACTTAGTTTGACAAATGAAACTAATGTACTCGAATTATCTGTTGCGGGACGCGGATGTAAATTGAAACTTATTGACGTTTCATTTATTTCAAATTAAATTGGAGTATTAACTGTGGAAATGTTTTGATACATTATGAGTAGTGCTGAAAATAGATACTGATGATAAACTACAATAAACGTATTTTGTAATTGAATAAACGTATATTGGAGTGGAGTCGCATTTGAAGACGAAGACGAGGAATTTATTCTGTCTGGATTGTTTTTACAATTATATCAGATTAACCCGGCAAACCCTACTGCTGGGTAGGCATTGCAGTTTTAGTATAGAAAAGCTGAATTTTTTGGTGCGATTTCAGGTTTGCTCTCATAGTAAAAGTTGTTCAGTTTGATGGTCTGAACCACCCCTGAAAGTCTCGGAGCGGTGAAAAAATCATCCAGTATATTATAATTTTTAATTTTCGCCCCAACTTGAACGATCCAACGACAATCTCTTGTCAGTCAGCCTACTTGCCGTCTCCCCTCCCGACTGCTACTTTGTTACTATCTTTCATCATATACCATAATGTAGCATCATCATCGTCCACTGCTAAACATAGGCTTTTCCACGGGCCACAAAACTCTATCCTCAGTCATCCTCATCCAGTCGCTCCCCGCTACCTTTTTTGGAAAATTTTTGAGCTATGTCAACCACTTTCTGATGTACCACCTCATCATCATGTGATTAGTTTTAATCTATTTAAATGTCACGATAACTAGAAGATTGAAACATGATTATATTACAGTATCAAATCTGACGGTTAACACACTAACCTGCCAGCTAAATACTTAATAGTGTTATGTCGCAAATAACTTATGAGCTGCAACGCTAACTACCCTTGCTGTGCTGGTGCACTTAGTCGGAGACTAATAGCAATTTGATAAATACTACGGTAATCTCCATTCAGGAATTAGAGAGACAAAATGTTAACAAAGAAACGTCACTGTCAAAGTGACGTTTCGTGGTCAGAAACCTTTGGTATATTTTTTTATAATAACATTATGTAGGCACGGCACTTACTAGATTGCGGTGATATTAAAAATTTGTTGTCTATCGATAAATAAGAACAATACTCGTAACAAATTGAATGACATTTTTAAATTACTTTATGTAGCCCATTTCTTGACTTTTTAGTGCTATGCGTAGCGTCCGCGCATAGCGTACGGACTGAAGACGATATTAACTAATCAAGAGACGCGTTTACGTTACCTACTGTGTGCAATAAAGAGTATTTTTCTTTAAGAAGTTTATTAAAACGAACCAAAGGTCAAATACATCTGAGTGTTGCCAGACAACGAAATAAAATATTTACAGTCACGCTTTCTTTTGTTCTCAAATATATGATGACTTGCGATTTTATTATTATTTTCCATACAAAATTAACATATCATCTGTCGCAATCCTTTGCGAGTAGAATTGATAATTTACCGTCGTATATTCCAGAGATAAGTTTTCTTCCATCTCGAGATGGTATTTTCTACACTGGTATTACCGTTGTTTACATTTTGTCTCTCTAATTCCTGAATGGAGTATAATACGGATGGATACCTATACCTGCGCAGTTGACTCTATTTAAAATCGCGCGAACTAAACTCTGATTTCAGTAGATCAGTGTTTCCCAAACATTGTTCTGCCATGGCCCGGTAATTGTCACACTGCCCCTTCGTGACCCACTTAGTACTTTTAAGCCCAAGCTGGTTCCATTAGGTAAAATAATACATATTTATTAATAGTAAAAATGTTTTATTAAATACTACATTTTTTGAAATCGCCTGTTTAGTCACTCAATTTTAATGTGAAGTATGGAGCTGTTTTTTTTTTAAACAATTCGGGAATGTTGCGACCCGGTATTTTATTTTGATGGCCCGGTACCGGGTCGCGACCCGGCTATTGGGAAACGCTGCAGTATATTAAAGTGTTCGTTTATTAAATTATGACCCTGGGGAAATTATGACAACTTTGTTTTAAAATGTGCTTAGCTTTAACGCATGCATACATTATACTCACGTCTGTGTCCTATTGGGTAGGCAGAGACAAGTGATCGCCATCTCGGCTACAATACTGACCAACCTTTTTTGCCACTTCTTCAGTCATGTCGTTTTGTAACACGCTTGTCGGTTTTGAGTAAATTTGATCTGGCCCTCAAGAACGCTGGCTATTTGAACCGCATGACAACCATCTCCAAAAATAAAGATGCTTCCAAATTGATGGAAAATTGCATTAAATTACAAATAGCGTGTTATCAACATTACAAAACAAACTATTATATTCAATATCGTTGATTCCTTTATATATTATAGGTCAAGTGCGAGTCGGGCTACTCGCGCACCGAGGGTTCCGTACCACACCACCACAGAACACAACATTATTAACTTAGAAAAAAAACTTTTCTGTCCGGGACCTTTAGCACGAGACCGACTCACACTTGGCCGGTTTTTAGTATTTGCTGTTATTTGCTGTTAAGTTTGACGCTTGTATGTATTACCGTTTTTACGATAGAGCGTGAAGAAAAAACGTTGATAAAAACTAGTTTCTTGTTGAGAACCCCCCTTAATTTTTAACTTTTTGACATTTTTATTATTTGCTAACAAATCCGCCGTAATAACGCACATTCTGTGAAAATTTCAATTATCTAGCTCTTACAGTTCAAAAGTTACAGCCCTAAGGTCGGACCGACGGACGGACGGACGGACAGACGGACAGACGGACGGACGGACAACATAGGCTTAGTAATAGGGTCCCGTTTTCACCCTTTGGGTACGGAACCCTAAAAAAGGCAAAATAATCTCTTCCAGATTAACCTATCAATGTCTCTATGTCCATTAATTTTAATATGACAGCTTTGCTGCATCTATGCCAGAGATGTGCATTAGATGTTTTATTAGATTCCAGATAAAATTATACACGATAGTATTTTCTAACTCACTTAATTCTATATAGCATTTTAGTATAAGTACTTAACTATTTTCCCGTAGTTTCCGTAACGGAAAACTTATAATTTTTCATGAAAGAATCGGGTCAAGTGGTGTTAGGGGTGTGTAAACGTGAAATAAATACGCTAATATTACGGGATAAATAAAAAAAAATCTTTCTTAACTAAAGTCTGAAACAACTGAAATTAGTAAAGAAATGATTCCGTGCTTCGGATGCCACGCTGAGCCGTTGGTCCCAGCCACTATCTCTGATGGTAGTAGTCGTTACATAAAACCACGTCAGATGCCGTAAGGCGGTCTGAAAAAACACTGACACCTGGTGTCAGTGTTTTTATTTACAAACTATACACAAACCCTATTAACAAACGTTACAATTGTAATTTATAATTACAATTCAGGGTACATTGCTGGTTAATATTGACGCTAAACATGTAGTAGGGTAATGTGTCACTAACATTATCAGCAATGTACCCTGAATTGTCATTGTATCCCAGGGCTCTCAGGAATATATGAGTGCTCTGCTCACACGATATGAAGAAGAGAAGAGTAAAGACATTTTTCACTCCAAGTACAATAAGGCGAAGCGATAAAGTTTCATTAATATCTTGACATTAATATTAAGTTTACAACTATACCAGGATCCTTGGTTGACAGTCAAACAAATAAAACGCGGCCTGTGTGTTACTTAGTGAACTTCTGCGAAACTTGTGACGTATGAGATTTCTAATTACGACGATACAGGGTGTAAACTTAAATGCGTTACATACTTTACTAGATGCTTACAATGAAATCGCGAAATAAAAACCAGCTGTGCTATAAAATATTTTTGGGTCGAGTGGTCATTGAAGTTTCCAATAGAAAAAAAAAACACAGTTTCTATATTGTTCCCATATTAAAAGTTGATCAGTTTTATGGTCTAAAGCACCCCTTTAAGGCGTAATGAGTTTATAAACTCGTAAAAAATCGCTTTTTCGATTACGTTTTTTCCATTCAAAATGTAATAATTTTGATTTGAATGAAATATATATTATAGTTGGGGATATTTCCTAGGCAGGAAGGTTATTCAGTACACGATTGGAACAATTTGGCTAGATAGAAAAACATCCCGAAGTTACCCCTCTTTCTTACTTTTAATATCATTTTATATCTAGAAGAAACTGTATTTACGCAAATAAAATATACTATTAACTTGGCCATAACATAAGCTTGGCAGCTAGGTATATTTCGTTTACTTTACTTTATATACTTCAACACAATTCCAAAATATCTACGAAATTTCGAGCGTCTCGCCATTTTGCCGATGCGATACGCCATTTTAGAAGCGCGGCAGCGCTTGTAGAGGTAAGACCTATGTCAAACTTTTCTTCAAATTTCACGTCTTATTTTACAACATTTCCGGCTTTTTTCTGTATTAATATCTATATAAATATTTCTAATATTGCTCAAATTGTAAATAATAGCTGTGATTATTGTAGATATAACTAATTTGTAAAATTTTTTTGAATTGTAAATTATGTAGGCAAAATGACAGTTCCATCATAGTGCCACAGTTCACGAATATAGCTTTCAGTAGGACAACACCAAAATGACTTATGGTGCTACGAATTGCTAAACTGATGTAGGTAAAGTTGTTTTTGTAGCGCATAGCGAGGCATCCTAAGAGGTAAGCGGTTCCCAAAGTGTATCTTAGGGTTTCGTGGAAAACAGTAGGGTTCCTTGAATCCAAGAGCGGATACTTACATTTTCTTGCGAGTTTAGCTTAGGTATTTTCTCATTTTATACTTTTATTTCCCACTGTACAAAGAAAGTACACTACAATTAAAAAAAATACTGTAATAAAAATTGCTTTAATATTTACAATTTAGACTATTTTAGTTAAAATATACGAACAGATTTTGTACTGAATAAAAATTTTTTAACAAAAAATTAAAACCGACTTCAAATTTCAAAAAGTACCTAAAAATAATAAATATTGCAGCCGATGAATTTTACGTTAGCATCTATAAGAATATCATTTTGTTTTATCGAAGTCGCTGTCAAGCCTGTACGATTCGAGACTGAGCTTGCAATAATTTTTTGGCTAGGCTTGACATCGACTACAATAAAACAAAATGATATTCTTAATAGATGCTAACGTAAAATTCATCGGCTGTAATATTTATTATTTTTTACTTTTTGAGTTTTGAAGTCAGTATTCATACTTTGTTAAAAAAAAAAAATTTTTAATTTTCAGCGTTGGTGTTATATTGGGTTAACATATCCGTTGGACATGTAAAGGGAACATGAACACGAATCTTTTATTTCAATCGTCGATGATATGCTATAGATCTCTGAGGAGTCTATTGTCTATCTCCGAAGCCCTTTACCAAATCTTCATCAAATTAAAATGGGACCACTTTTGAAGTATGACCTACAAGAAAACTTGAACACGAATCATTTATTTCAATCGTCGATGATAGGCTATAGATCTTTGAGGAGTTCTATTGTCTATCTACGAAACCCTTTACCAGATCTTCACCAAATTAAAATGGAACCACCTCTGAAGTATGACCTACTAAACAAAAAAAAATATCAAAATCAGATTACTCCGTAAAAAGTTATGCGTACATACATAAAAAAAATATATATACAGGGTGTAAAATAAAATAGGACAGCTACTTAAAGAGGTGCTTCAGACCATCAAACTGAACAACTTTCTCTGTGGGACCAATATCGAAATCGCGAAAAAAAAATCTGCTGTCCCATACATTTCAGTCGAGTTATGTTTGCAGTTTTGTATGGGAGAGCGGATTTTTTTTTCGCGATTTCGATATTGGTCCCATAGAGAAAGTTGTTCAGTTTGATGGTCTGAAGCACCCCTTTAAGTAGCTGTCCCATTTTATTGTACACCCTGTATATACAGGTTGTAACAAAACACCCTAGTAATACCTAAGGGGGTGCTTTAGACCATCAAACTGAACAACTTTCACTATGGAGCCAACATCAAGAAAAAAAAATCTGCTGTCCCATACATTTTAGTCGAGTCGGTGCTGCACTTTTGTATGGGATAACAGATTTTTTTAATTTTTTCTCGATGTTGCCCCCATAGTGAAAGTTGTTCAGTTTGATGGTCTGAAGCACCCAGTTAAGTATTACTAGGGTGTTTTGTTACACCCTGTATACGCGTCGACTTGAAAACCTCCACCGTTTTTTGTTTTGTTTTCGTCGGTTAAAAAAAGCGAACAATTTTGGGCGGTGCCACAAATGGCAAAACAATCAAGATTGTTGATTTACAGGTGCGTACCGACTTCGCGTGGCAAACCATCGAGCATTATCTCGCGCGGCAGCCGCGCACTATCCCTTTACACCCGAGACGTATCGATCGTGCGAGTAACATTTGAAAAATTCTGATAAATAAATATCTTGGACATTGTCACACAAATTATCTATTCAAATTTAAAGTACCCGAAAGGGGACTTGTATTATGATGACTAGACAACGATATAGAATACATATATAGATACAAACATCCATGACTCGGGTACAAATATTCATATTCAACATACAAATATTTGTCCCTTACGGGATTCGAACCCGCGACCCTCGACACAGCAGGCAGATTCACTACCGACTGTGCTACCGGGCCGTCGGAACACGCAAATTAATTTTAGCGAACGCAACCGGCACTGATCGCTCGTGCGAGTGCTACTCCCGCCCGCCTTTCAAAGCGCCCTGCATTAGTTTTGATGCTTCAATAGCCGGTGATTAGACTGAAAAGGTGACTGCGTTTTTTGACCCTAGAAGGCGCTCACGTAAATATTAATTTTTCTCAAACATGCTTGGAAATGTGAGCATTATTTTGACAACCTTCTTCGAGATAAATCGAAATTGCTGTACTGGCCAAATACATGCGTGCAGCGGCCGGCAATGTTGTATGAAAATCCATATCTGTCGTGTTTTGCGGCCAAATAAATTACATAGTAAACTCATATCTGTAACTACCGCCCTATCGCCATTACTTCCATTCTCTGTAAAGTCATGGAAAGAGTACTTAACAGTAAGTTGCTGTCATACCTAGAAGACAATGATCTACTCAGTGATCGCCAATATGGCTTCCGCCGGGGGCAATCGACTGGGGATCTTCTTGTATATGTCACGCACTGCTGGGGCGAGGCCATCGAGAAGCACGGTGAAGCACTGGCTGTATCACTTGACATCTCGAAGGCCTTTGACAGGATATGGCACGCTAGTTTGCTGAACAAGCTTCCCGCTTATGGCATCCCCGCAGATCTTTAAGTCACAGACAAACTTGACTTTAAATCTTGTCTCCCAGTGGGGTGACAATAATTTAGTCAACTTCAACGCCACCAAAACACAGGCTTGTCTGTTCACCGCAAAAAGGAGTCCGTTTAATCTGACTCCTACTTTCCGGGGTACATCTGTCCCTGTTTCCGACAGTCTTGGGCTTCTGGGTATAAGCTTGACCACGAAACTCAACTTCGGTGCTGACATCGAGTCTAAGGCTCAAACTGCGGCCAAAAAGCTGGGCATCTTAAGCAAGGTGAAGCGGTACTTCACTCCTGGACAGCTCTTAGTATTGTATAAAGCTCAGGTCCGATCATGTATGGAGTACTGCTGCCACCTGTGGGATGGCTCAGCCTAGTATCAACTTGCCGCACTCGACTCGGTTGAACGCAGAGCCAGGAGGCTCATTGGCGATAGTAAGCTGGTGGAGGCCAAGCTTCATAGCCTAGCCCACCGCCGCAGAGTGGTCGCCTGCTTGTCGGTCTTCTACAGATTGTACTTCGGTGAGTGTGCCCTTGAGCTGCATGAGCTCATCCCACCTTCCCCTTTCTACTATCGGACTTCCAGACGCACCGCGGGATATCACCCCTTCTTGGTTGACATCCCACATATCCGCACCAAGCGCCTTTCTGAATCTTTTATAATGCGCACAGCCAAGGAGTGGAATGCCTTACCTGCGTCAGTATTTCCGAGTACTTACAACCCGAATTCCTTTAAAGTACGAGTGAATAGGCATATTCTGGGTAAGCTCGCTACATCTACGACCCCATCTTCGTCCTGAGGACTGGATTGAGGTCAAGAGCAAACCCATAGTTAATAAAACAAAAAAAGATGTCTTCCCGTATAATGTTATGAATATGCACCATAGCTGCGTAGTATAAATTTCGGACGTGTATTATTGAAGGCTGTAGATTCCAAACATGGAATAAAAGTGAAAAGGGTGTTATGGCACTTTACACCTTTATTCGTTCGGAGGTGCGTTATATCCATTAAAGACTCTGCAGGTGCATGTGATTCTGATGACAATACAATAATATGGTATTATCCAGCTGATCTGCTGATGGAGCTGGAAGGTGGCTAGTGGAACTCTTGGATGGCTAATAGTATACTCATCGAATTTCAGCTCGTTAAAATCATCTCGATGAGTGCTTTTCTTTACAGTTTTGTAACAAGTACCTATTTAATGATGGAGCTGAATAACTGTTACAAAAACTGCTCACTGGTATTTTCAATTTGTGTTTCTCAACCGATTGCTTCCAAAATCAATATCTGAGGGTCCGCGTGGATCCTGAACACGAATCCGATGTCAGATTCAAGAAAAGTGTCCACTTTAGAGTCAGTATGACTCATCCTAAGCGTCTGTAAAGCGTAGTTGTGGCAAGGCATGCCTTTTTTTGCCGAGTCCAGCGCAGCACCAGTTGGTAGAGTGGTCTCGGTACTCGCCTCCAGAGCAGAGCGGCGGTTTGGTGCGGTTGGCGCGAGTTCGATTCCGGTCGCTAGCAAGGTGGCAAGGAGCTCGTAGCGAATCTTCCTAGGAGTTCGTTGGGACTTTATTATTTAATATATATATTTTTTTTGTTTTTTATTTTTTGCTGGCGAATTGTCACCTAACCCCAACTATTAACCATCTTTTGAAGCGTGTAGTTTTAGCAAGGCTCACTTATAGCATATAATTGATGATTTCAAACAACTTATTCAATTGCCAATGATTTGTTTTCAACTGTTGAGGAGTTCCATTTACCTGTTTCCAAAGCCATTCATCAGATCTTCATCAAAGAATTACTTATGCCAATAGCCTACAATAATACCTATAAATAACTTTAACTTTGTTATTGGTGTTGTTCAACTGGTATCAATTATATGACATGTTGGTTAGAGCATGGACACCGGTTTTCGATACTACCGAAAAACCGGGATACCGGACCAAATATGCGATATTGAAAAATTCGGTATTGGAGCGACAAATACCGGTTTTTTGATATTTAAGGAAATTAAATTAAAATGTCAAATATTATTGATTTTAAACATGTTACAGCCATGTTGTGCTATTTCGAATCAAATAAAGATTGAAAAATTAAGTCTCTTGAAACCGGACTCTTCCGCTCACGTCCCTGAAGACGCAATAGATTGAAAAAATTCGCACCCGGTTCGATTTTGCGTTTCTATTGGATAACGCAATTCCCCAAGGTTTGGAAAAGTGCGGGTTCAAGTCTCGTTCAATTTCTTAATTTTTAACCCTCTAATGCATGAATTATGAAGAATACGATAAAAAAAATGTTTGATACTAAATATCTGTTTAGAATCAAGTACAAAAACCATAACAAAGATTTAAAAAAATTTATGACTTTATTTTCAGAAGATAATTTTCAGAACCATATAATATGGCTTTATATGCATTTAGTCCAAAATTATTTCTGACATAAATGGCTCCGCATGCATGTATTATTAATTTTTTTAGATGTATTGATAAGTTTTAATTATGCAAGTGCCTAGATATTGGTTGCTTCTCTTAGTTGAAATGACATTTAGCTATTATCGACGAAGTACTTAACGATTCTCCTATGCTGAAAACATAATTACGGACATAGTACTGTA
This sequence comes from Agonopterix subpropinquella, assembly GCA_922987775.1. Taxonomy (NCBI): domain Eukaryota; kingdom Metazoa; phylum Arthropoda; class Insecta; order Lepidoptera; family Depressariidae; genus Agonopterix; species Agonopterix subpropinquella. The sequence goes on along the minus strand of OV277709.1, from coordinate 14,050,914 downwards.
ACCATAGGCATAGAATAACTAAATTGCAAAGATCTTGTCAATATTTCTAACATCTTAATAAAATATTTACATTTCAATGTATTACAATTAAAGTTTATATGTAAATAATATTTTATATATGCAGTTTAGTCTCACTCTAAGTACCTGGTATACTCAAACTGTTTTTTAACAAGTATAACTTGTTGATTTAGGCCAGTTGAAGCATATAAGATATAATAAATTCCATCATATACTGCGAGTGGATTATACAGAAAATACGAGTAGTTTCACAAGCCTAGTGTACATTTTCATGACACAAATCGATGCTTTGATGCATACGAAGCCATATATGACATCTTACATAAATTAGGTAAATAATTAATAAAATAATTATAATCTAAAAATAGATGATCTACAAATGAGGAAGAATGTCATGACTACCTTATTTATATTATTAAAAGACTCACTTTATTTTTATTATCTTTTTACATAGGTCGAAATCAGGAAAATTCTGCTCAGATAGAATATGAGCAAGGTCATGAAATGATGGTTGGTTACTATAAAAAATTATAAGACAAGTTGTTTTGGAAAAAATATGTTTAGTTCTCTATGAATGTTGGCAATACGGTTTAATAAGTTACTTGATAATTAACAAAAAATATCTTATGATAAAAAATGATTTCGTTTTGAGGCCATATTTGGCTTCGTATGCATTAGAGGGTTAAATCTCTAATTTGAAATTAAAATGTAGTTTATCAAATAACTCCGATTCATATTTTTGTAACAATAAGTTACGACTAAAACCCGTGTGGACGAAAGCACAACAGCGATGGGATCGCAGCCGATGCAACGTTAATTTATTGACCTAAGTCAAACGTAGGTAATGGTAATGGCGAATCCCGCCAAGCGGCAAGCGCAGTGACACCACTGTGATGTGCAAGCTGTTCGCTTTCGTGCAAAACAAGCTGGACGTGATAGAAGAGCTTAGTCTGGAGCAGATCTGAACGTCGAGCTACATGGAGGACTAGATCCACGCCACCATGGTGGTGCTGCACGAGACCGCCGCGACAGGACCCGTGCACCTCGTCACCAGCGGGACTAGTTCGCCAACCCGCGATAGCGTGATATAGTGCTTACACGCTTCCACTCTCTTTCTTTTTGCGCGCGAAAGAACGAGATAAAAGACTAAATTTGACAGATGGATGTTAAATGTCGCTATCGCAGGTTGGTGTACTAGCCCCGCAGGAAGAAAGACGGGTGCGGCAAACAGGACCTCCGGGAAATATTCGGGGTGTTGATGGTGTTGACCCTGACGATATTCCCACGTACGTGGTAGGGAACCTCAACAAGCTGTCGCCGGTGACCTTCGATCATGTCGACGTGCGTCGTCGTCGGTTGCTCAAGGAAATCCAGCTATTGAGGGCCGATATCACCGATATTCGAGGCAAGTTGGACGCCTCGGAACGAATCTGCGCCGAGTTGCGACATGTGGTGACCACATTACAGGCAGTGAGTGCTGCGCCAGCGTTTTCGCCTTCGCCAAATAAGCGAAACGAAACCGTGCGGCGCAGCGCTGCCGCACCACCCGACACCTCTCGTCACCTGCAGCGGACCCAGTTCGCCCGCGGGCCGATGCTCCCACCATGCCGCGCGCTCGCGCCATCCCTGCAACGAGCTGAACTGAGCAGCATCCTCCCATGACCCACATGAAGCCAACCATATCCAGGATCACGAGGAGATGTACAATGTGTTGCGCCTATGTCGCGCGCCCTTCGTCCACTAAGGGGTTCCGGGCGCGCGACCCTTTTGAAGAGGAAAAACCATAACCGCCGTAGCCCCAACATACGCGGTACCGCACCGGCTGCCGCTTCCTGCATCAAGGCGGCCACGCTGACGGCTCCAGTGTACATCTCCCACCTGGACAGAGAGACGATTTCGGACGACATGCTGCGTCACCTCTGCACCAGGTTCCATGTTCGGGGCGGCGGGCCTCTGCTGGTGAAGGTGCTTGAACTAGAAAGATTCAGATCGGAAAGATCTTCTGATTTCAAGGCCTTCAAGCTCCGAGTTCCCGTCGCTCACCTGAAGAGTTTCCTGACTCCATACGCATACCCAGACTTCTGTCTAAGCAGGTTTAAAAGTAATTTAAAGTAGAATTTTCAAAAGATGATATTTTGACGCAGAGTGTAGATAAAATGTACTTTTATTTCTAAAATATCCATCTTTTTAAATGATTACGAGAATATCGAAAAAATATCGAAAAACCGGAAAACCGGTATTTAGAAATATCGATATCGAAATAATACCGGTATTGTGAAAACCGCCGATATTCCATGCTCTAATGTTGGTATACTGTGGCATCTTGAAGAATTATTGAACACTCTAATATTTAAATTCAAAATTCGAACGAATTGCTCGCGATCTCCCCTCAGACCCCGCACCTCACCCCCTTTATCGGAGCTTAGCCCTGCCTTCACGTTGCCTTAAGTAAGTAACGTTACAGCCTGTATAATCCACGCTATAGAAAATGAACGTATACATATTAAAATAACATAGACTTTATGGTGTTGAAATGCCTGCTATATACCTTTTACTTTTTTAAAGTAGCATCAGTAAACTAGGCTAGTAGATTTTATGACTACGCCTTAATAACTTAGGTAGTTATTTTTCTTGAAAGTTTGTTAAACGCTCAAGTATTTTAATATCCAACGTGGAATTTTCTAACACTGCTCTTAGATAAATGCTGTCTGAACAGTTTACAAAGTAGACTGGATAATTTATGGTCTTCGGTCTGGGTGGTGAGGGTAATATAATAGCATAGAAATATACTGGTGTGCCTTGCATTAGGACGACGATTTGATGAGGACTTATTATTCCAAAGTATTGTCACAGAATAGTCATCATCATCAGCCTATAAACGTCCCACTGCAGGGCACAGGCCTACCCTCAAGGAGGGTGTATGGGCATTAGTCCATCACGCGTGCCCAATGCGGGTTGGTAGACTTCACATACACATCAGAATTTCTTCTTCAGTGTATGCAGGTTTCCTCACGATGTTTTCCTTCACCGTTTGAGAGCAGTCGGTTTTACGTACATAAGTTAGAAAAACTCATTGGTACATGGCATGTTGTCCGTGCGGATTCGAACCTGGAACCCCATAATTGGGAGTCCATACCTCTCCGCAACGCGCCACCGACGCTCTTTCACAGAATATTATAAAGTAGGAACTATACAGGGTGATAGGTTAAACAGTTTCATTACTTTAAGGGGGTGATTGTACCCATGATACTGATCAACATTCTCTAAGAAACCTATAGAAAAGTCTATTCGCAAAAAAACGATAGCCTTTCCATACTAAACGCAATCAGCTGATCGAACATTTGTATGAAAAATGAAAAAGAAAACAAACCTATACTTTTCATAGGGAAAGTTGTTCAGTAGGTATCATGAGTACAATCACCCCTTAAAATAATACAACTATTTACTCTAACACCATGTATACAGAATGGCCATTCCCTGCTCGTCACTAACATCAGATACTAGGGGAACGAACAAGCAGCAAAAAAATCAGATGTTCCATACATTTGTGTCGAGTTCTGCTAGGGTTCTGCAGTTTTTATGGGAAAGATAATTTTTAAATTCCTTATTTTATAGTTGTTTTCAACCATGACATCTCAAAAAAAATCTGCTACCTATCTCATACTAACATTAAATTTCTACCGCGCCGCGCAAAATGTATGGAGGAGCTGATTTTTTTTTTAGATCTAATAGTCGGTCATATAGTAAAAGTTTTCAAATTGATGGGTACTTTCACCCCTTTGAGTTTTCAGAAGCGCTTCCCTTACACCCTGTATAACGGGATAAGTATGTTCCAAGTACCTACTAATTATTAACAAGTCATCATCATCATCATCATCTCAGCCGATGAACGTCCACTGCTAGACATAGCATAGGCCTCCCCCAAGGATCGCCATAACGACCGGTCCTGCGCTGCCCTCATCCAACGTTTTCCCGCCGCCTTCACCAGGTCGTCGGTCCATCGTGTGAGGGGCCTACCCACGCTGCGCTTTCCGGTACGCGGTCGCCATTCGAGAACTTTTCGGCCCCACCGGCCATCGGTTCTGCGAGCAATGTGCCCCGCCCACTGCCACTTAAGTTTAGCAATTCTTTGGGCTATGTCAGTTACTCTGGTTCTTCTGCGGATCTCTTCATTTCTGATTCGATCTCGCAGGGAAACTCCGAGCATAGCCCTCTCCATTGCCCTTTGGGTGACTTTCAGCCTTTTTATGAGGCCTTGAGTGAACGACCACGTCTCTGTTCATTTATGTCATCACTGGCAACACACACTGACAATAACATGACATTAACAAGTATTAAATGAAAATTAAATAATATTCATACCTATTACGCACAACAGGATTCAATGATCATTTCGTGCATCAATGGACATTGAACAAGCTCTAATAAATTGATCTATTCTCAATTAATAAGCATCGTAGTTTGAACTCGATGGACGAATACCGAACTGAAGGGCTCGAAACTTCGTTACAGTCAAGTTCAGTTCAAACTGTTGTCAAGACTCTCCAATCAAACAGAACCACTCGTGAATGCGGTGCTTCTTGAGATCTCGAACAACGCAAAGGGTTACTATTGATTTGCTTTCAATTCTCATTCAGGTTTCTATTTGAGGACGTTTTCTTTGCATGTCTTGGAGGTTGAAAAGGTTGATTGGCATTTTTAATGATTGAAATAGGTATACTTACAGCTTTGCATTTACATACATATAGGTAGACAAACGACCGTACGAGACTTCAGAGCGGTCAGAATTGGTTACGTCTATTTACTTCTGAAGTCGGTTTTTATTTTTTAGTAAAAAATTTTTTACCTACGCCTACACTATCCGTCCGTCCGTCTATCTGTCTATCTTAGAACGCATCGTTGAAATTTTCAGATAAAATTTACATTATTATGGCGCATTTGACAAAAATATTAAATATTGCAAAAAGTAAATAATTATGGGGGTCTGTCTCCATACAAGAAACTGTTTTTTTCTACATTTATTGTTCTTGCTATATCGTAAAAATAGTTATACAGTATACAAGAGTCAAACTTGGTGTGAAGATATAACAAACACTACAGTATCACAATAAATAATAAAAATTTGATAAGTGTGAGTCGGTTTCGCGTTTAATACAAAAATTTTTGGTAAGTAATTATGCTGGGTGAAATTGATATCATTAGCATTCGCGTAGGTATTGTCGTTTAGTATGGAACACCAGATTTTGTTGTTGCTCCGATTGGTTTGCTCCCATTGTGAAAGTTGTTCAGTATGATGGGTAGACTCCTAATTTAAAAGGATGCTAATGATATCAATTTCACCCTGTATAGTTTCGTGATACGGAACCCTAGTCGCGTCGCTAGAGTACGCTAGTCTGACTCGCACTTGGCCGGTTTTTTTATTCCTACTTGAGCACCAATTTCGAATAGCACCACATGTGTTCGCCTAGATTGATGCTCTTCGTGGAATTTGATATTTTGCAGTAAAGAACATACTCGTATGTGCGGATACTGTCCCCGTTCGTTATCGTTGTAATTTCTTATTTTGATCAATGCTTCGAAATGAACATAAAAAATTTTTTACAAAAAAATAAAAACCGACTTCAGAAGTAAAAAAGTACAAAATAATATTTCAGCCTATGAATTTTACGTTCTATAAGAAAATTAATTTGTTGTGTCGAAGTCGCTGTCAAGCTGGTAGGTACGATTCGCGACTGGGCTTGCCGTAATTTTTTGGCTTGGCTTGTCACCGACTCCAACAAAACAAATTAATTTTCTTATAGAACGTAAAATTCATAGGCTGAAATATTATTTTGTACTTTTTTACTTCTGAAGTCGGTTTTTATTTTTTTGTAAAAAAATTTTTATTTCATAATTTCTATTGATTAAATATGTTATTTCGACTCAGATATCAGTCATACACGCAAAGGGTACATTGAAAAGAAGCAAATGGTTCAATCGCAGACGATTTGCTGTCAACTTTTGAGGAGTTATATCATGTAGCTCCGAAGTGCGTCATCAGATCATCACAATATTAAAATGGGACCACCTCGGGAGTATACCCTTTCAAAGAAAAAAATAATTTTTAAAATTGGTTTACTATTGACGAAAATATCGGTGAACATACATTAAAAAAAAAAATACATGCAGCCAAACATAGAACCTCCTCCTTTTTTTGAAGTCGGTTAAAAACAAAACAACGTCTTATTTGCCCAACTAATCGCAGCGACTGAAAGTCAAATTTATCAAAAATAAATTGTTTGACAAAACGTCTAAAAGCACGGAGCCAAAAGTTATAATTTATTTGGAGACCAATTCAGATTTAATTTGAAACTTGACGTTATATACAGTACGATTCGAAAACAAAGCTGCAAACAAACCTCGTTTAAAATTTTAAAAGTTTCGCGTGAACCGTGAATAACAAACTTTTACACACGAGCTGTGTGCGCGTCGAACAATGCTAAAAATTTCGTTAAAAATGAAATTTCTCTAATTGTACACAAAAAAAAAAAATGCCTAACTAAACGGTTAAAAGAACTGTCAGTGAAAAGTTTTAAAAAATGTATCCGTCAAAGAACAGTGGCAAATTTGGACCCAGTAATTTTTACGAAAATTAAAAGCCGTAGTGGTCGCGGGTGTCATAATTTTACCATTAATAAACAAAAAAACATGGATTTTTTTTTGGAAGAAGACTGAGATAGAAATAAAATGCGCATCCAACACTTTTCTTTTTATAATTTGAGCGTTTAATTAGTAAGTAACATAAAATACACCCAGATGAAACCTAAAGGCCAGAAATCGTTAAAGACAAGAATTTTCTATCTATTCTTCTCCTTCTTATCGTGTGGGCAGAGCCCTGGTGTCAGAGTTTTTTCAGACCGCCTTACGGTCTCTGACGTGGTGTTTATGTAACGACTACTACCACCAGAGATAGTAGCCGGGAGCAATGGCTTAACGTGCCATCTGAAGCACGGAATCATTTTTCTTTTCAGACAATCTGGTGATTCAACCTGCAATGTCCTAACCAACTGGGGAAAAACGCACAAAGTGACATATCGGTGTCCCCCGTGGTAATCGAACCCACGACCTCCATGTCGAGAGCCCAATGCGCAGTTATCTATAAAAAAAAATATTTGATAAAATCAAATCAAATCAAATCAAATAATCATTTATTTCAGACCACAGATAGATCCATAATAGCGTTAGTAAGGGCTTAAAAACTATGTTAGTATTACAATAAAAACAATAAATTAAATTCATTACTTTAACAATAACATTTCTACATTAGATTTTAACAACCCCAATAGCCAGACCCACCCAGTGTCGCTGAATAGGACAATCATAATGACCGGCTATTGTTTTCAGGATGCTGTTGTTGCTGTTCCGCATTCGATGTAAAAGAGACGCGACTTTTTTGCGCCTAATGGCATGAAAACCATCTGCTCGCGCCTCGGCAAACATGCCGGAATAAAATACCGAAAATATTACCGTAGGCGTAGTTAATGAAAATCTTGAAACTAGACTAAATAAAAATAAAACCGGTCAAGTGCGAGTCGGGCTACTCGCGCACCGAGGGTTCCGTACCACACCTCCAAAGAACACAACATTAAATTAAAAAAAACTTTTTTTGTCCGGGACCTTTAGCACGAGACCGACTCACACTTGACCGGTTTTTAGTATTTGTTGTTATTCTGTAGTGTTTGCTCTATAATCACACTAATTTTGACGCTTGTATGTAGTGCCGTTTTTACTATAGAGCGTGAAGAAAAAACGTTGATAAAAACTAGTTTCTTGCTGAAAACCCCCCTTAATTTTTAACTTTCTGCCATTTTCATTATTTGTTAACAAATCCGCCGCAATAACGCATAATCTGAGAAAATTTCAACTATCTAGCTATTACAGTTCAAAAGTAACAGCCCTAAATAGGTAGGACAGACGGACGGACGGACAGACGGACAGACGGACAGACGGACGGACGGGCGGACAACGTAGGCTTAGTAATAGGGTCCTATGTTCACCCTTTGGGTACGGAACCCTAAAAATTATAGGTACTTTTACTTTAGCGTTGGATGAGGGCAGCGAAGCGCAGGACCGGTCCCTGTGGTGACCCTTGGAGGAGGCCTATGTCCAGCAGTGTATGTTTCAACGTAACGTTTAATATAAATTGGAAGTAATAAATGTAAAATTCAGGTAACTGACCGATCTGCGTAATTGAAATAGGTCGTAATATTCCAGCACTGTATGTCATGGCATAAGTACACACATACATAGAAACGTATCCCACAGGAAACCGCAGTGGCCACAAATTTATTTGATTCTGAAGCGAGGGTAAAATGCTACCGATTTCAATTTAGAACGTAAAATTTGACTTCCGAATTAGGTACGAAGTTTGAGATTTGCTTTTAAATTGTCTAACTGTTGCCCGCGACTTTGTCTGCGTACTTTAAATAAACCCGGTCAAGTGCGAGTCGGGCTACTCGCGCACCGAGGGTTCCGTACCACACCACCACAGAACACAACATTTTTAGCTTAGAAAAAAAAAATTTTGTCCGGGACCTTTAGCGCAAGACCGACTCGCACTTGGCCAGTGTTTAGTATTTTTTGTTAATCTGTAGAGTTTGCTTTATAATCACACTAAGTTTGACGCTTGCATGTATTACCGTTTTCACGATAGAGCGTGAAGAAAAAACGATGCTAACAACTAGTTTCTTGTTGAGAACCCCCCTTAATTTTTAACTTTTTGGAACTTTTATTATTTGTTAGGAAATCCGCCGTAATAACGCATAATCTCAGAAAATTTCAACTATCTAGCTATTACGGTTCAAAAGTTACAGCCCTAAATAGGTAGGACCGACGGACTGACGGACAGACGGACAGACGGAGAGACGGACAGACAGACGGACGGACAGACGGACAACGTAGGCTTAGTAATAGAGTCCCGTTTTCACCCTTTGGGTACGGAACCCTAAAAAGTGTCCGAATCCAGAACAGGCAACAACATTTAATTCTCGATGTGTGTTTCTCGGTGGCTCCATAATAAAAGTTGTTCAGTTTGATGGTCTAAAACACCCGCATCCCTTTAAATAATACTAGGGTATTTTGTTACGCTCCTGTTTACAAAACAAAACTGAACTTATTCTTTGTTTTTGGTTTCGAATGAGATGCACACAATGCACAGTATTTTCAAGGCACCCTTGTCATTAAGAATCATATTTTGAAAATCCATAACAGACATAACATAACGTTAATTCATATAACTAAACTAATAAAATCTATAGTATAATTTGACATAATCATGAAAATGTAATTTTAACACTACACATGAAAATCCATAACTTTGAAAAAATTGTTTTTCGATCCCAGATCTAACTTAGTCGGTTAAAGTCACAGCGAACCGAATTGCTACTGTTTACCTAGTCCACCCAAAAATATAAGTTTTCTCAACCCCCTTGAAAGCAGGAAATCAGACCGTCAAACTGAACAACTTTTACTATAGGACGGATCAACATCGAAATAGAGAAAAAAGATTCAGCTATCCCATACATTTGGCTCGAGTATATTTGCAGTTTTGTATGGAACAGCAGATTTTTTTCGCGTTTTCGAGTTTATTTCAACATTATGGATTTTAACGATGATGTGTTTCAATTTGAAGTGTTAAGCGTTTTCGATATTATTATATGTAGATAGGAGCTGGAGCTGGAGCTCCGGTCGATCCTTTAGGATCGAAAAACTAGGCTAAAGCTAAAGGCTAAATTATGCCTTATTGAAAAAAAAAAAGTTTCTTTTATCTTAAGGCTTTTTATAGGTTGGTGCTCGAAGGGTTAAATTATGGATTCTAATAAAGACCCAACGTAGAGATTTATCGGGCAAAATTTTGTGCAGTAGGTAAATATAAACGCAGCTTTAGTATACAAATTCATGTAAAATAGATCAGTAGGTAGTCTAAACGACTATGCAGCAAGATTAAAACATAGTTAAGCTACACAATAGTAAGTACGAAACAGAATTTAAGCGAAGCGTGAGTAAGTCACGTTTAGCGTAGCTATCTGAACGCAGCAGATGCAAAACGTCGCAGTTTACTAAAAATGCTGTTAGAATAAATATTTTCTTATTTACGAGTAGTGTTGCCGCTCGATAGGCCAAATATCGATTGTCTATCGATAGCTATCGATAGGTGAGAAATAATGTACTCGCTCGATAGGACAATCGATAGTATCGATAGTATCGATACTATCGATAGTATCGATATCTCTTTTACTCCAATAGTATCGGTAAACAGCAATACTATCGATAGTATCGATAGTTTCGATCGCTGCCATCTAATGATCAATCGATAGTATCGATACTATCGATAGTATTGCTTTCCAATATCGAATAGACTATCGATACTATCGATAGTATCGATACAATCGATAGTTTTGCACTATCGATAGCGATAATTATTTCAATAGTATTGCATTCGGTATGCAGGCATAATGGGTAGTGGAAATGTATAACGTGGCTATGTTCAACCAAAACCACTTTTCTAGTATATTGCCTTTATAATAAGCGCACGTTTGGCTTGCATACTGAATGCAATACTATCGAAATAAATATCACTATCGATAATACAAAACTATCGATAGTATCGATAGTATCGACACTATCGATAGTCTATTCGTTATTGGAGAGCAATACTATCGATACTATCGATACTATCGATACTTCATTGGTTAGCAGCGATCGAAACTATCGATGCTATCGATAGTATTGCTGTTTACCAATAGTATTGCATAAAAAGAGATATCGATAGTATCGATAGTATCGATACTATCGATACTATCGATTGTACTATCGAGCGGGTACATGATTTTGACGTTCAACAATCGATAGCAAAACTATCGATTTTTCGGCAACACTATTTACGAGTAAAAAAGTACTGCTTTCGACGTGCTCGGGTTTAACATAAGCCATTTATACTCTTTGGAAGCAGTTTAAAATAGCAAAGCAGTGAAAATGTCGCATGCAGCTTGCATAACGATATTTTGGTCTGTTTCAGTATAGACAAGAATTTAGTACACTACAAAATTAAAAAATACAGTTGTTATCGCCAAAAATAACAAATAAATAAATTAACACAGTTTTTGAGAGTAATAGTTTGAGTAATATTGGGAACTCCTAAATCAAATAATAATAATAAGTTACCCTAAATCAATAAAAACGCAGTAAGAACCTGTTAAAATTATTAACTTTAACAAAAAAAGAAGAATTAAAAACATACCTACTTATTGGTTTGTCCCCGCCTGCAATACCTACCTAATAACATTAAAATTATATTTGCTCAAGAAAACAAAGTTGGTATAGCTGATTAGTGATTAAAGAGCTTGTTTTTCTCTTTTCAGTTAATCGTTTTTTTATGCAGTCGGGTTTTTTGTTTTTTTATTTTATAATTTAGTTTATTTCATACTTTTTTGTCTTGTGTCTAAATGGTAGCATAAAAGTACTATAATATATATATTTTTGGAATCGTCTGTTCACTAGCTATCATTTATTTTGATACCCATGTTGTAATTTTTTACAAAAAAAAATTTTATGCCCCCTCTTTTTTTTTTTATTTGCAACCGCCTTATTAAAATAATATAGCCTATGTCACTCTCACGATTTTTACAAATCTAACAACACCTCATACTTCAAAATTCATCAAGCCGTTTAGGCTGTAGGCCGTGCCAAAGAAATATACATACAAACATACATACATACATACGCTCGAAAAACATAACCCTCCTTCTGGCGCAGTCGGGTAAAAATTAATTTTTCCTTCAATAGCGGAGATGGCTGAGACTAACAGCCTGGCCACGGGACAGGGCGAACTGCGGCGCGAAAAGCGAATTTTCAATACACTAAGAGCTGCTGTGTCTCTACAAGATGAGGTCAGCACATATGCGAAACCAAAGTGCGAGGTAACCAGAGGGCGATAGATAAAAAGTTGGTGGGAGGAAGGGAGTGTCCGTACTGTTTCTAGTAATAGATACTCTTTCTTATACAATGTGTTAATAAATTAACGCAAAACCTCATACACCCCCACTGATTTATAACAAAATAATTAGATTGAAACAATAATTTCATTATTTTGATAGTTAAAATTTTAAGTTATTCGCATTTTAAGTTTTGATGCAAAAATGAATTGTTATCATTTCAGCAATGAATGAAAGCATTAACATACTCATGGATACATTTTAATAACCTTGTTTTGTTAGTAAGTAGGGTGAGTGTGCCCGTGCGGTGGATTGACATCGGGTTCAGTAAATTTTAAATTTTACAAACAAATTAATTAATATTTTGAAAAAAATTACCTATGTTGAAACCATGATAATTGGATTCTGCTCTCGATTCTAAACAAACTACTTTCTAGTTTTGCGTTAATTCATTAACACGTTGTACTGTGCTTTAGGGTTGCAACCGTACTTTTTTTAGGATCCGTGAAATACGACGTTTCCTCTGGAATATTGTATCACTGCCTAAAACAGGCTACAGGGGCAGTGCAGGGAACAAACCAATGGGTGCAGAAAACTTTAACTAATCAATACGGGTAATTCACTGTGTTTCGGGATCTTAGCCTACGAGATATCCTTTCTAATTCACAGACCCAAAAATCGGAGACAAAGATAATAATAGATAATGTACCTTTCGATAATTTACTGTAGAACGATGTTTCATTGCTGAAATTACTAGCACCCTATTAAAATTAATTTCAACAATATTTATTAAAGCACTCAAGTACTTAAATTTAATTGTTTGAAACAGAATATTAATACAAACTTACATTGATTATTAAAGATATATTATAACATAAGGAATAGTTCAGATGATCACTCCGAATTTTATACATTGAAAATGTTTTTTTTTTGTCAGATTTTCAACAAAAGGGCGATTTTTCTCTTGTGTCGTGGGTTTTGGGACTACGTGGCTGATTGGGCTTTCAAAAGACGTGCCTTGATGAGGGCTACAAATAACAAAAAAACAAAAAATCTTTTCTAGTAAAGCGGACTGCGTAGTTGCCATTTTTGCCATACAAAAAGCGAAAACTTTTTTGCATCTTGCGCGACACCATGTATCTCATGCCATGTATCTCATGCACATATCGCATGCCATGTATCCTTTGCCATGTATCCCATGCCATGTATCCCATGCCATGTATCTCATGCCATGTATCTCATGCCATGTATCTCGTATAATGTATATCATGCCATGTATCCCATGCCATGTATCTCATGCCATGTATCTCATGCCATGTATCTCGTACAATGTATATCATGCCATGTATCTCATGAAATACGCGGCGTCGTAGTTACTTATCACGATTGAATGTCCATACTTCTCAGCAACGTGCCAAGAAAGAAGACTTTGGGCAAAAAAATAACATGAATTTGTGCTAATGTTGATGAAAAATAGCGCAGTGTAAAATACGCCCTAACACCTAAAATATTATTTATGGAATTGTAAGTCCCAATACAATACAATCCAGTAATTCCCAGGTGATTATTACCTAAAGGTATTTAATTAAGTAAACGTTAAAGCCTTTCAAAGCTGCTTTTGACTATCTATAATTATTATGAATATATATAATACATACTATATTCAGCCAATATGCTTTCGACAGCCAATTTCAATTAGGTAGTTTTGTTGATTACCTACATTCATAGTTAAAATGTTGTCATTTGAAATGTGTTTAGTTTAGTTTAGAAACGAAAATTTATATAACACGTTAGACCGAGTTAGGGTCAACGCATATCTAGCGGAGAACTTCTCAAACACTTTTCAATAATCAATTGATAATGAAATCAATTACAATTGAAACGGAGAGTGCAATATACCTAATATTGGTTCAATTCAAAGGTCGGACCTTTGAACGGCTGTAACTCCTAAACATACTAATAGACCGATAGATACTAATAGAATAGGATACATTTTTTGCAACCATAACTGACTTTTAAAAGGCTGTAACTCCTAAACCGACTGGAGTTAAGCAGGCAGACCTGGTTTATCCCCATCACAGAGATGCTCTTCACCATATGAATACTGAATCAGCCTTGCAGCTGATGATAATAAAAAGTACGTCTATCTCTTATATTAATAGTCCGTAGGTCCGTAATCAGGTAACTATAAAACATACCGGAGAATTGTGTCTTATTCACTCGGTTTCAGTCAGGATGTACTTTATTTCTGTGTGAAACATCAAATTAATATCGTTACAGCTATTTTACCGCAAATTCGGAACAAACATACAAACTTCCGCATGTGTAATGCCTATTGGGTATAGAAGTACCATAATCATAGCGTAATAACAATATAGTGGAAAAGCTCAGCAGTCGCGGCAGGTCAATCGAGCGCGGTGTGCGGGAAACGGGCGTACCCTAACTGAATTCGCCGTTAGGGTTCGCGTGGAGCAATAGGGGGCCGGAACGCGCTCCTCTCGGCTCCCGCATACCGCGATCGGTTGTCCTGTGACCTCTGAACTGGAGGGCGATCGCGCTAATTTAAAACATCCAAGTTCACATTGCAATCCATGCAATTAGCCTTTAACTGTGCTACATTCCGTATCGAGCTAAACTTGACATATTCGCTATGTGACTGACAGCCTTGGCTGCCTGTCTATTGAAAGCTGTGTTTTTTTAACCAATCAGGAGCTCGGGCGAGGCGCGGCCGATCTCGCCCGAGCTCCTGATTGGTTAAAAAAACACAGCTACACAGCTCGCACAGCTCGCACAGCTTCAATGGACGGGCACCCCGATCTATCAAAACGGCTCGGCTGTCAAATGAATAGCGCAACACCGAATTTGTTAAAAGTTGTGGTTCGCACGCGGGGTCATAATCACAGTCCAGTTGAGATTTATTTAGCGCGATTACTCTCCTGGGCTACTATAAATACATATCCATCCACCCATCCATCACAGTCCTTGATCAGTCCGTCTTCGGACATAGGCCTCCTCCATATTTCTCCATGACGCCATATTTCTCCATGACGTTCTGTCCCTCGCCCTCTGTATCCAGTTGGGACCCGCGTGTCTCCTAATGTCATTGACCCATCTTTCTGGTGGGCGGCCTCTACCACGCGTGGTTTCTTTGGGCCTCCACTCCAGTGTTCTTCTGGTCCAACGCTCAGTATCCTTACGTATTGAAATACATATACTTTGCCATAATAAAGTTTAATTAAGATATTTGTTCAGCTATCGAAGCACAACAAGTAAACAAGGAACCGCAGCCAGTAAATTAATGTTAGTCTCGCAAATTACTCACGATCGCGAACGACATTCAGAATTAATATCCTAGTTTCACTTCACTCCAGATAAGTCACTACTCTTCTTCTATTCAGAAGGAATTATTTATTTTGTATAGCATGTATTGAGAAAAATAAGGTAGGTATAGGTAAGTATAGCTTCATTTAAATTTTTGAACTTATTCTAATCCTTTTATGTTGACTGAGTAACTGCAGTAACTGCAGTAGTATCAAAGAAAAGCAAGCCTGTACTCATTTTACTCTTTCGCGGACACTTACCGGCTATAGCAGGGATAACAATAAAAGTTCTATTGTGTCTCGTTCAGTGTCCTCAAATGTGTTAAATCAACACTAAAAAAAAACCTTGGTTCTGGCATAATAATAATAGTCTAACCCTTTCATGGACAAAGTTTTTTATGCAATGTTTTTGTGAGCGAAAAGCTAGCTAGCTACAAAAAATAGTTACAATTAAATTGGAACTGGAAAGCTCTAACAAAATTGCCTAATGATATGGTGACACTTTGTGCTATGCCGGCTATGCCGCAGCCCCCGCAACGTTAATTCATTCTGGAACAAATGAGCTTTTAAACTCTATTCACATTACGACGTGCGGGCGCGGACGGGTGCGGAGGGTGCAATGTATAATACCTATTTCAATACCGATAAAGTCGACGGAGAGAACACCCATACGGGCCCCACGGGCGGAGGACGGAGCCACACGGAGCTTTCTCTATGAACTCTATCGGTATTTAAATAGATATTATTTTACATTGCACCCTCCGTCCTCCGTCCGCGCCCACCCGTCGTAATATGAATAGAGCTTTATTTAGAAGTGTTGCGGAAAAATCAACTGTATGCCTATGAAATTACGAAAGTCGGTATTAAATAGAAGTAAGATGGTACTCAATGCAAAGCGGAATACTTATAATTTGTCGTGAGCATCTCTGCGTAGCTCTTCGTCTAATAAAACTACCTACTACCTTCAGGAGGCTTCGCATGCCACGCCCCGAGAAAACGATCAAATCGAGATGTGCCGATTTTTGTTATTTGTTACAAAAAGCGCGCATGACTTTTTTCTCTTTTTGTCGCTCTGTTGTGGGCATGCTAGTCGTACTGGGGAGTTTTAATTACATGCTATAGTTATACCATCAAACTGAACAACTTTCAAGTTCCATACATTTAGGTCGAGTACATAATATTCATTAGCTGACATTTTCGATAGCACAAGACCCTATTTTGTTTCGCAATTTCGATGTTATCTTCATGGTAACAGTAATTTAGTCGGTCTGAAGTAGGTACCTACGTATATCTCGAAACCCATCAAAACCCAAAAACCAAACCAAAAACGAACACCAACATAATTATAGTTACATCATTTCGTTGTACGATGCCACGATATAGCAGATTCTATCATAACTTGACAAACTTATTTCATTTCATACTTTGTTATCTTTACCTAATTAAATGTTGATTGAATTGTTTCGTTGTTGAAGCAGAACAAAATACGTAATAACATTTTCATATTTTTCTACTAAGTGATTTCTGATTGAAAACAAATTCATCGAAGTGAAATGAAATCATACTCTCTGATTTCGTTTTGATAAAATATAAATAAAGTTAGTTTTGATTACTATCAAGGTGTATTGAAAAGCATAACCTTTGAACCACATCCTCTACCCATCAAACTGAACAACTTTTACTACGGGAGCACGATGATGCACAAGATGAAACTCACCCTGGATCCCAGCTGCCGAGCGTGCGGAGAGGATGAGGAGACCATGGAGCACATTCTCTGTGACTGTGATGTCTTGGCGGCAAAACGCATGTGCCTCCTCGGTGATGGATATCCAGAACCGGGAGATCTTAGGCTTCTTCCCCTCAATGGTATTGCCTCCTTCATTGACCATGTATTTGAAGGGTGAAGAAAGTAAAAAGTATTGGGGCTAACACAAAAGATCCCACTGGGTCGAAGTGTTGCTGGCTTGCCAGCCCCCACAACAAGATAAGATGGGAGCAAACCAGTCAGAGCAAAAAAGAACTGTTCCAATCCAGCTGTGCGGGGCGGCGGGTGCAAGCCGGGTGCAGGGCGAGTGCGGGGCGGGCGCGGGTGCTCCCCTAAAATACAATACGAGATTTATTATTGTGTCATAAGAGGGAGATTACACGGTCAGTATTTCATCAGTCTGGTCCATCAGTCTGGTCATGTATATTTGATTTGAAGGAAAACTGACTCGAGATTGACCCGACTAACATGGTGCTTCAGTATATCAGTTTCCCTTCAAATTAAATAAACATGACCAGACTGATGGACCAGAATGACGAAATACTGAACGTGTAACCGGGCTCTAAGACTCAAATTGCAAGCAATGCATTTTAGGACGCGGGGTGAGCGCGGGGCGGGTGCGGGCCGGGTGCGGGTCGTATGAACGCGGCCTTATCCCTCCAATATTTTGTTTCAAATATTTTTTTTTCGCACGGACGTGTAAAATTTAAAAAGTTCTATTGTATAAGAATAAGTTTACCTACAATACCGGTTTTGTTGCCCTTTTTTTCTCAGTGTTTCTTAACTTTCAAACTTTAGGAGCCTTTGCTTCAGTGGAAGTCAGTGCCAAACAATTCTCAGAGGTAAAATTTTGTAACCAACCCATGTTGCTTTTCGACTTCAGAGTTATTCTTGAATAAAACAAATAAACTTTGCTACCTTTAGTACCTAGAATCCGAACCGTGAACCTTAAAAATATTGTTGGTTAAATTTTCCCCGAGAGTCTAGTTCAAGTCGACTAAAGACTACTTACTGTGTTTATTTCGCAGCATTTTTGTAGGCAACCTTTTTTTTTAATGTGTAGTCCACCAATCCACGTATGGTGGACTTATGCCTATACCTACATTCTCCCTGAGGGTAGGCCTGTGTCCTGCAATGGGAATAATATAGGCTGATGATGATGATGAAACTAGGCAGGAATGTGTCTTGCCTTATACCGTTTTCGTATTATTCTGTTTCAATTTACTATAGTAAACTCGTGCTATATCTACAGGATGTAAACAGTTAATGTCAGAGCACAAAACAGATACTTTAGAAAGCCCATTAGCGAAATGTTCGCTGTTACGACAAAATTAAGTTTAGAACAATGTCCCGGGTACATGTTGCGGTTGTGTACATAGAGATGTTTGCAGGATGATTTGAGAGACTTGGTGTCCCGTAGTGTTGTTATAATTTGAATTTTATGTGTAAAAAAATAATGAAGCTACATTGTGTCTGAAAAGGATCTTAATTGAGAATATTTTAAAGCATTGGCTTTAGGAAGATTTCTTTTCGAAAACTTTGTAGTTTAGGAATAGGTAATTTGAATGTTGAATGCAGAAGTAAAGTATTAAAGGCATATCTGTGAAAATACGACGTCAGTGGCTCAATACATTCAGTGCAGTTCATACCCTATGCCTGCGTCAGTATTTCCGAGCGCTTACAACTCGAATTCCTTTACAGAACGTAAAGGAAACATCAAATCATCAGCCGATAGACGTCCACTGCTGGACATAGACCTCCCCTGCAAAATGGGGAGATTTGCCATAATCGCCATAATACGATGCGTTTGCGATGTTCCATACTAAACTACAGATCTATACTCGAGCTAAACATATGGGAAAAAAGATATATTTTTTTCGCGATTTCGATATTGGTCCTATAGTGAAAGTTGTTCAGTTTGATGGTCTCAACAACCCCCATAAAAGTTCGAAATGTTTATTTTCACTTTTGTAACACCCTATAGAAAGGGGAGGATTTGTTACCAATTTGTAACTCTTCATTAACAGTCACTGAACACAGAACTTTGTCAGATCGATTCAGTTGTAAAATAGACAATATCTTTCCCAGCTTCCTGCTGGTTGTAACTGCGACGACTCTCTTTTGATAAGGGTTCAATTTATGTTTTCATTCCGATTCCTGTCACTTTAAGTCCTTTGAGGTGTTGTTGAACTAAGTCCTTCTTTGTTGTTGTCGAAGTCAAAATAAAATAAAAAGTAGACTGAAAGAACAAAGAGAGGTAAGTACATAGGATACACACGGAGACACATCTAGCTAAACATAACCAGCATAAGCTAATTTTGATGATTATGAAGCCACACAATTTTTTTATCACATATAGCGTCGCATGGCCAGCTTATGCTTGACGTATCACCGTATGTACACACGGCGACAGATCAACCTACCCATAGTTAAACTCTATGTTCATGGACATAAGGTCGAACTATGGGTAGGTTGATATGTCGCCACATCACGGATGTACATATCAAATAAACAAAAATTGGTCATGATTGACTTTGTCCTTGCTCGTAAAAACCAAGGTTTATACCTAAGTTAGACGGTGAAATTATGTTCCCTTATTGGGTTTTTGTAGTTAAACATCCAACCAACCCTTTTAGTTTCATCCAAGTATGTCTATACATATGCCCTACCTCAATTATTCTCTGATTTTATGACCGAAGGAAACAAAGTTTGGCATAATAACATTATAATTCAAAATCAGAAATCGAGAGAAGTGTAGTAAAAATATATGGAACAATTTTTTTTTGAGATTATGTCATCGTCATCTCGAAATATTTTTACTCCAAGTGAAAAATAACTATAGACTTAAAAACATATAGACGACTTGAGAACCTCCATTTTTGAAGTCGGTTTAAATCCATAGAAATCAAAAGAGAATCTGTTGGCAAGCCGGCGACAGCAAAAAAATCAATTTCCCCTAACCGTTGTTAAAACTTTTAATGAAAAATCTTGTAAGGGAAAATATGTTTTCCCTCATAACATGTTCAGAGTGGCGTGAAATTTAACAAGCAAGTTTTCAGCAGTATTCCTGTCTCCAGTGGCGAAGGCATCTTTGGTTTTTTCATTACGCATTTTTTGTTTTTCCCCTTGCGTGCTTTTGGGGCATCCTGTTTATTGCGAGGTTGATGGGACGTCTAAGAGTATTTTACTTAGAAGTAGGTAAAAAAGTTCTTATTTTACTCAGTTAAGCATAGACCAAGAGTAGAGCGATGATAGCCCATACGGAAGAGAGCTAGCGCCTCAATCATGAGGACGCGGTTCGATTCCAGGCCTGTACCACTAAGTTCTTCGGAAATTATGTACGGTTGTATTTATCATTTACTAGCTCGGCGGTGAAGGAAAACATCGTGAGGAAACCTGCATTCCCGAGAATGAAAAGAAAATACTGTAAGTTCGGAGGTATGCGTAAAATATGGGTGAGCTTGGGGTGAACACAAAAGATCAGCGATGGTCGCAGTGTTACACAACGACCCTTGCTTGCAATAGCCCAACCAGCAATAATAATAGACCAAGAGTACTGATTGCTGAAACAAAAACTTGGTATTCGGTGCCTAATGATTCGATCCCGATTGAACTATTCCGAAACCACTGTTGAACAGTCGAAGCATGGAGCTGTGCTCGAGATTCGATTCAAATACGCTGGGTCTGCTTGAAATTGACAAACAAAACACGTTTTGAGTTTATGTAACATAAACATTTTCCAACAACATTGCGTCCATAAAGATATTTTCAGAATCAACAACTTGTTACAAGTTTTAAAATTCCAATGTAGGTCGGCAATCTTGTAAGAAAATTAAACTTGAGATAAAACCAAAACAGGAAGAATTTCTTTGTATTATAATTATATAATATCGTCAACTGTAGAAGTAGGCACATAACAAAGGCCTCATTCCAAGGCGTACTACAAAACTTCTCCTCTCAAAAGTCTCCTTGGCCTTCTCTATTTATTTACTACATGTCTTGGGTCATCACATCAGTCCAGCGGAACAGAGGGCGTCTCACTTTACAACCTTTTTGACATTTCGTGGCCTCCGCTCGAGAACTCGACGTCTCGGACTTCCACATCGCTCATCAGTTCTCTGGTAGATATGATTTGTGCTTTAATAAGCTAGTCAGTCACGAAGTGAAGATGAACTAAACAATTAGTGAACGAGTTTATTGCTCTGACGTATTACAAAATTTCTGATGCGATCTCTCAGAGAAACCTTTAGATGTATATAAACTTAGATCATCTTCTTCTTCCGTCTTTTAGAAAAGCTTTATAATGGTTGGGCGCCCGATTTTTACATCTCAAGCACTACGTACCTCAATAATCAAGTGATTTAAACGGCATGCCTATAATACTTATATTATGAAACTGATTTCATGCTGTGATTCGGTACTTAATAAATTTTTCGTTTACGTAAGAGGTATCGCCCCCAGCGAACGAACTTAACCTTTCAGAGTCGCTTCACCTTTACTAAACTACATCATTTTAGTAGGTATACCAATTTTTGACTGGCTTGTCTTTCATTATGTAAATATGGTGCCTTTTAATCTAAAGAAATCTAATTCGAAAATCATAGGAATTCGCACCAAATTTTAAAATTATCGCATTTAACTCATCAAATATTGGTCTTACATTTTTTTTTACACAATTTGTGTGTGTTGCAAGTAAAATATGTGACTTCAACTTATAAAGTAGAGGCACATAAAACAGACTTTTTCAAATATTCAGGCTTTTCTTTGAACACTGGTTCATATTAATTAATATATGTATTTTATAAAAAAATAGAAATATACTTCATAGCAAATAAAGTCGAGATGTTGAAGATCATTGCTATATTTTTTATTAATTTGTATTGCTTAAAAATAACGGGAAGATAGCTTATAAAAAAACCAGCAAAATATGGCCCAGCCCCAGCGTTTACATAGTGGGAGCGTCTTAAGTATCGATTTACATTACATCTATGCAGGTCGTAGCTTTTGGTCAGTGGCCTAGAAACCAGATAACATGCCGCTTCTTTCTTCTTCTTCCCTTAAGTTTTATCTAAGACGACAACATTCTCGAGGCTGCGGCCAACCTATGGAACGAAAGGCTTGTATCTAATAAATTTTTAATTTTCCACTCGCTGGTTTACAAAATAACGGTTTCTATTGGGAATTTCCATTCCTAATAAATATAATATTCTCAGTGGAATAGTTTGAATGAAAATAACATTGTTCGGTCCACTGGGTAAAACAATAATCTATGAGTATTGGAGATTTAAGTTGTTTTGTTTATTAAATTTCTAGAACTACTTCGGTCGCTTTGCTAGATCAAGTTTTGATTCCACTCTAGAGGATTTATGAATACAATACCCACAAATTCTTGTAATACAGGGTGTAAAATTAAATGCGTAATTAAATCACGAAAATAAAACATAATATTTAGGTCGATTAGCGAATGACATTATCTATGTAAAAGCTGTTTTTTTTTCGCGACTTCGATGTAGGCTCCTGAAAATTTTTCATTTTGATGATTTGAAGCACCCTGTTCAGTATGTAAGTAACGCATTTAATTTTATACCCTGTATAAGTAGGTATAGTTTTATACAAAATTGTAAAACTTCCTATATGATTTCTACCATCTTATCTAATTAGTCATAGATTTCCGCAAAGTATGAGTACTCTACTCAAATGTACGTATAGTCGATTTATTTCACAATTTCGACGTTTGTCGCATAGAAAAAGATGTTCAGTGGGATGGTTCACGCATTACATTTAAAGTAAGGCCAATTTAATAGGCCACATTTGACATTTGTGTGAGGACGATTTTTGAAAATCATACGAGCGACTTGGCAGTAGAAAATGTCAAAATGACTATGGAGATTATGCATCTTTCTACTGCCAAGTCGCTCGTATGATTTTCAAAAATCGCACTTCAGTTTCAGCTTTATAGTGAGGGACCTGCTTAAAAAGTGAGTGATTCGATTCAGACTTCAATTTCTTCAATTCAGTTATTATGAAAAGGTACTGTAATTTTATTTTAAAAATCATCAGTCGAATCCCTGGCCCATTATTATTTTCTATCGTAAACAAATCGTTTAAGGATCATAATAAGATACCTACTTACATACCTAATTTATCGAACATTTTTGTTTTTCAACCGATTGCTTCCTAAATCGATATCTAGGGGTTCCTGAGATCTCTTAACACGAATCCGATGTCAGATAATTACTTTGTTATAAATCAGTTGGGGTGTATGAGGTTTTGCGCTAATTCATTAACTTTGTTATAAATCAGTTGGGGTGTATGAGGTTTTGCGCTAATTCATTAACACGTTGTATAAGTACCTTTTCATAATAACTGAATACAATTCACATTTATGATTGAACTCTGAATCGAATCAGTCTTCTTAAGCAGGGCACCTCACTATGAAGCTCAAACTGACAAATGTCAAATGTGGCCTATTAAATTGGCCCTACTTTACATTATTATTATTTATGTACACACGGTACGGCAAGGTATGCTTCGTTGGTTTGGCCATGTGGAGAGGATGAGTGACAGCAGATGTACGAAAGAGATATATGTTGCTAATGTGAGTGGAAGTGTCGGCAGAGGGCGCCCTCGTAGGACGTATGCTGATCAAATCAGTTGCGTCCTACAAAAAGGGGAGGTGCGGAGTACTCGAAACCGACGGGCATGTATGAAGAGATGTATGGATGTGCATGAAGTTCATCTTGCATCTTTGTGAATCTTTTTGTTTTGTCTTGTCGCGCCGTTTGTAACACAATTTTTAAACTACCTGCATTATTTTCGACTATTGTTTACCTAAATAACATAGCACTTTGCTATGTACGCTCTAAATCTGAAACAATTGTAATATTATTATATATTAGTAATAGTTAATTATATTCTCATGTAAGTGAATGTATATTCTTAATGAGAAATAAAGATCTTAAACCATATGAAGCAAAAGAGGTGTGTAAGGATCGTAGTAAGTGGCGCGCCCTGGTCTCTGCCTACCCCACTGGGAAAGAGGCGTGACGTTATAGATAGATAGATAGATAGAGGTACACACGGCGACAGATCAACCTACCCATAGTTCGACCTTATGTCCATGAACATAGAGTTCAACTATGGGTAGGTTGATATGTCGCCGTGTGTACACACTGGATAGAAAAAAACTGTTTTTTATTCTTCCATGTCACTGAAGAGAGTACTTAATATCCAAACAAATATAATTGATACAATTTTAAGAATAACTGAAATAATAAACGAAATTACATTCGTTAAAATGAATCAATTATTATCACCCGCATGGGATACGAATAACGTGGAATCGGTAATTAAAATGAAATTGCGTATCATAAATTTATAACAAAATATGTGAAAGATTTTCATTAATCAGTTTTTCAATTAATATTCTAATTACCATAGCTCCTTTACTCTAGAGGGAATCTGATAATTACTGCATAAATAAGTTAAATACTAATTATCGGAGCGAGGATTTCAGAACGTAGGGTAACAAAGTACCTATTCTCGATGTACTTGTTTAAGTAAGTGGTGTGAATGTGAAAAGAAAGAGGTTCATTAATCATAGAAAAGAAACAGAACTTGTGGCTTAGATGCATAAAAATCATCCGTCCCCTTCTCTGGAAGCGTGAGATAACAACATAATACTAAAAACTAAATCTTAAAGCGAAATATCTCTAGATAAAAATATCTGTAATAAAACCGGTCAAGTGTGAGTCGGGCTACTCGCGCACCGAGGGTTCCGTACCACACCACTACAGAACACAATATTATTAACTTAGAAAAAAAAGCGTTTTTTGTCCGGGACCTTTAGCGCGAGACCGACTCACACTTGACCAGTTTTTAGTATTTTTTGTTATTTTGTAGAATTTACTCTATAATCACACTAAGTTTGACGCTTTTATGTATTACCGTTTTTACGGTAGAGCGTGAAGAAAAAACGTTAATAAAAACTAATTTCTTGTTGAGAACCCCCACTAATTATTAACTTTTTACATTTTTATTATTTTTTAACAAATCTGCCGTAATAAAGCATAATCTGAGAAAATTTCAACTATCTAGCTATTACGGTTCAAAAGTTACAGCCTTACATAGGTAGGACAGACGGACGGACGGACAGACGGACAGACGGACAGACGGACAGACGGACAGACGGACAGACGGACAGACGGACAGACGGACAGACGGACAGACGGACAGACGGACAGACGGACAGACGGACAGACGGACAGACGGACAGACGGACGGTCGGACGGACGGACGGACAACGTAGGCTTAGTAATAGGGTCCCGTTTTCACCCTTTGGGTACGGAACCATAAAAATTATTGACCAGGAGTACTATTTCTTTAATTTTACACAACCCAATTCATATAACTACTACCTAATTCATTGTTTGTTTTGTTTATTTATTGTAATTGTTGTAAATACACTTTCCTTACAATAATGATGCATAAATAGATTAAATATAGTGCGAAATTAAAAATAGCACCCCAAGAGTGACAATAAAGTACTACTTGAGTATATAAATTTAGTTATAAATTTATAACACACTCAAGTAGTAACAAAATAATAAAGTTCCTTCAAATCCAACTAATCAATGCCGACATCTCAAAAAAGTTTCTACCTAGACAAAAACCTTGTAATAATAGGCCCAAATAAACTTCAGAAGACTTTTTTATCTCATCAATCACAGTACGAGTAAATCCAATCTAGTAAAATCGATAAAATCGGAATCATTTATTACGTGGGCAATCCAGGTAGCACCTTTCGATTGGACCTAATTTAGGCCCAGTGCAAACAACAAACAATTTAATAGTGTGCAGTCCTTTTTTCGTAATTGGGCATGGATAGACAAGTTCACCTAATAAACTCCTGTCATTTTTCTATGCAATCAAATCAATAATCAAGTATGAAATGGAAATATTTTCTACCAATTGGTACAATCTTATCTGAATGGTGTATATCCCCATACTAAATGGTGCAACAAAAATATATACGGTCGAACTGAGAAACCTCCTCCTTTTTTGAAGTCGGTTAAAAAAAGAAAACAGTATTTTACTTTTTTGAATGTTGTATGTGTTTTGCAACTTTTTTTTTATTCTGTTTTTTTTTATTATTTTAATTGAAGCTTTTAACCCTGAGGTTATGTCAGCCCTTTTGTTACTTAGTTCCATATCTTAGAGAATTTGCATACTAGTACTTATTGTTCCAATAATATGACCGTCTTCACACTACTGGCGCTCGCACATGCGTGCGTAACATAGATTTATATATTTATGTCTTTGGTGCGTAAACAGTACCGTATTTGAAACGCACACGCACGTGTGTTTGAGATACTGAAATACTTACAGTTTACTGAATTGTTGAAAAATCACTAAACCTGAACGTTTTCGTAGCTTGAACTAAAATTAACAAAATACTTACTGTCTTCTGCTTTTAGTTTTTTGTTTCAGTGAAAACGACATAGTATTGTAAAAGCAGGAACTTCAAACACACACGTGCGAAAAAGTGTGTTGAGTAGCTAAGTCTCAGAAATCGTTCGCGGAACATATTTTGACTCCTGTGAACCCCTGGTGGACCGCGGACCATTGGTTGGGAACCACTGGTCTAAGAGGATCGCGGATTGTATTATGTATACAGGGTCCTTCTTAATATGCTGACACTTTTTTAAGGCGATGACCAGACTATGAAACTGAACAACTTTCTCTATGGAATCAACATCGAAATCGCGAAAAAAAAAAAACAGTTGTCCCATACGTTTGGCTCCGAGTAGGTTTGCAGTTTTGTATGGAAGTGATAATTTTTTTTCGCGATTTCGATGTTGGTCCCGTAGCGGAAGTTGTTCAGTTTCACGGTCTGATCATCCCCTTAAAAAAGTGTCAGCATATTAAGAAGGACCCTGTATAATGGCTGTCTACATAGGGCCTTAATGGCCTCGATTCGGAGTGTACCACGACTTAACTAAACTAAATTTATTCCTGTCACTTTCTAAAATAAGATTAAGAAAAGAGACAGAAAACCAACAGCTGACTTTAGTGCTGTCAAAGTGACGTTAAATGGCCAAAAACGACTTAAATAAGATGGCGTACATTATGATGGCATCTTATTTTGCGCATTTAACGTCACTTTGACAGCACTAAAGTCAGCTGTTGGTTTTCTGTCTCTTTTCTTAATCTTATTTTAGAAAGTGACAGGAATAAATTTAGTTAAGTTAAGTCGTAGCACAGTCCGAATCGATACCATTGTACAACTCTGAAAAGCAATTTAGATTAGATCTATATTGTTCACTTTTTCAGAACTAAACTTGATTTGGATATTGCGTGATGGGTAATTAATGACTTCTGTTTTTTGGTTCTTTGTCTCACTTATTCTTTTATAAGAAATGCTTGTAGAAAAGTGGCACTGCTGCTATCGTAGCATCTTGAAAGTTCAGCAACGTCCAGTTGGGGGCGTTCTTAGGGTGACCGCTATAAATTTTCATCTTGAAGGTTTCCGTATACCTAGGTACAGGATGTAACAAAACACCCTAGTAATACTTAAGGGTGCTTCAGACCATCAAACTGAACAACTTTCACTATGGAGCCAACATCGAAATCGCGAAAAAAAAATGCAGTTCATACATAACTGCAGTACCGACTCGACTCAAATGTCCCATACATTTGAGATTCGAGTCAGCTGATTTTTTTTTTGTCGATTTCCATTTTGGCTCCATAGTGAATGTTGTTCAGTTTGATGGTTTGAAGCATTGTATTACTAGGGTGTCTTGTTACATTCTGTATAATTATTATATTAATAACTAAGCGCAGTCAGAGGAACCGCGAGTTACCTGGGAGAAGAAGGCAGAAGCCTGTTAGGGCTTGGAAACTCTGGCACTAGGTTGACCTGAGTCCGCGAAGTCCCTAGCGTCAGTTTACCGCTGGCGCATGGAGGCACAAGAGCGGGGCTATCTGCCAGCACCGCGTGAGGTGGAACACCGGAAGACCAGTTTCAGAAATCGGGCGCTGACGGAGTGGGAGTCTCGGCTAGAGCGACCTAGTGCCGGGCTGAGGACGATTGAGGCGGTCCGTCCTGTATTAAGAGAGTGGGTAGGTAGGCAGCATGGTATCCTCACCTTCCGCTTGACGCAGGTCCTCTCGGGGCATGGCTGCTTCGGGGGGTACCTGTGTCGAGTGGCGGGTCGGGAGCCATCAGCCAGGTGCCACCACTGTGGTGGCTGCCTGGACGAATCAGCCCAGCATTCGCTGGAGGAGTGTCCGGCGTGGGTGGATGAGCGTAATACGCTCACAAACGTAGTGAACGACCTCTCGCTTCCGAATGTGGTTCGTGCCATGGTCGGAAGCGAGGAGTCGTGGCGTATGGTTCTCTCCTTCTGTGAGGCAGTAATGCTCCAGAAGGAGGCGGCGGAGAGGGAGAGGGAGGTGACTTCTGAACTCCCAATCCGCCGCAGACGAACGGGGCGGAGACGAGGCGCCTACGCGCGCTCTCTTGCCCCATAATGTATGAGCCTCTGGACATCGGACTTGGGGCAGTCTGGCGTCCAGCCAAAGAGGCTAGAGGTGGCTGGGTGTGTGTTCCCGCGCACCACCTCTCGTAGTAACTCAAAAGTAGAGGCCTGTACAAGGCCAATCGTAGTCGGAGCTTCCGGATGATTACTTCGGGGCTCTCGGAAGCTTCGGTTAGCGACGAAGATGGAACACCGGGGGGTTTTTAGTCAGTAGGAGTCTGACATAACCCGCCGTCATCCCCAAGGCGGCGGGTATCCTATGCAGGATTTTCCCCGCGTAACAAAAAAAAAAAAAAGGTTGACCTGAGTCACTTGCTTTGAACATGATTTTATTTTTATAAAGTGTATTAGATAACAAGATGGTATCGCAACTTCTTCTTCTAAAATACCTATGCTCGATGTCGGATTCTCGGCGGAGTAATAACTCGGTTGCGAATGTTCGTCGGTATAACTCCTGAAGATTCGTCTTGGTGGAGTGAAACACGTGAAGGGTAATCTACCCTATACGCTATACGTAATATTTGGTAGCTGATAGAATTGCATGTCGTGATTCAACTTTGTTTGCGATAATCCAGAAATGTCACTGCAAAATCATACGACTGTCATAACCGTACTGACAATACTGTGCCTAAATGACATCGAAGATTGTGACAGTACGGTTACCGCCGTAGTACGGACGGTACAAAGACAACGGTCAAACCCGTACTGTCAGTGTGTGCACTATTGAGTATGCGAGTTTGAGGCCACAAAAAAATGACCCTACAACGCTTAATTTTGGCAGTAGTGCAGTAGCGTGCCTACACAGAATGGCAGAGCTATGGTCTATCCAAAAATCGTATGACAAACATTCTGTTATGACCGTAGTGTTTTTTAGGAAGCCTGAATACGAACGTGTTAATCTATGAGTCATGGATTTCCACATAGTAGTAATTTTGAGGAGTGTGTTTGAATGATGAATGCGTGTGGTGAGCCGTAGTTTCTGCCCTCCCCGTGTGACAATGGAATGAGCTTTACATATGTATGTAAACAAGATTTGGAACACACTATAATTTTTTTCTGAAAAACTCCTGTCTTTCACAGTGTGAGGTCTGGCGCTAAAATGATATGTTTTTAAAACTCCCTTTATAAAGTAGTAACGTTAAAGCTTTCCACCTGTTTTTATACCCAAGTGTCACGTTCAGTCGTTTTTACACACTTATACACACCCATAGCTGTTAGCTCTTTTATTTTTATCCGTCTCCCACGGAAGGAGGGTTATATTGTTTCAGATGGTATTCACAACTCTGTTTATCATGACTTCATGACTATCTGTAGCTGCTATTCGCCAAACGAAAAGCTAAAACGTGTTTGCATAAAAATCACATTTCTTTTTTAATTAATTTTATTGTTTTGTATCATAAATATCCAGATTTGTAGCTTGTGATTTTTATTAATTTCATGATTTTTAATATTTTATGAACATCTTTTACGTGTTATTAGATTGGTTACGCAACCATTTTTTTTTTATTAAAATGAAGTGGCTTTATAGTAAAAACGACATTATGCATCTATAATGTTACCGATGGTAATTAATAATTATTGTAGTAAATTTACGGTTAGTAGTTTCGGGGTGGTTAACACCGAAAGAGATTGTGCTTGCGATTTAATGGATTTATACATTCTTTTAATTAATATTCAATTAATATTGTAAATTATAGATAAGTCTCAAGTTTAGTAGATTAAGTACTTTTGTAATAAGTATTACATATTTCTATTCTATTTTACCTACATCTAGAAACGTTGCTCAAATGTGTAATTTAAATATTGTAGCATTCAATCATTTGTATTTATAGTATTTAATTTATTTCTTTTCATTCAAGATTCAATACCGTAATGAGACTGACAATGACAGAAACTTTAATTTTCTTAATATAAAGTAATCGAGTATGAAAATAAGAACATCATTTAACCCTCAAAGTAACTGTAGAATAAAAATCCCTCGCTTCGAACATTTCCGTCAACAATCATCATTTTCTCTGAAAGGTTCATTTTGAGAACACCATTTATTTTCACAGAAATGTCTCTGTCGTGCGTTACAAACGAAAATATTGCCTATTATCTAAATGTCTAGTCATTTTCTTCTTTGTTATGTATGTGAAGTCACTATCTTGTAACAGATGCTTATTTAGCATGTTATGCCCTTAGATCAAAGGTTATGCCTCGTTAGATTACAAAGTTTATTTTTCTAGGTTCGACATTTTTCAAGAGAAAATGTTACTTTTACTCTTTTTGAAAATGTTGTTGTGTACGCGAACGAATGGACAACTTTGACTGTACAACCATTTTAAATCAAACACTTCGTGTTCAATTTAAACGGTGTTCAATCAGTTGAATTTCTGAATTACAAAACAAACATAGTCGTTTTAGTTAGTTTACGTTGGTCTAGACTAGAAACTCTAGAATGAACCTACCTATAATTTTGCTTCAAATATTGACTCATTCGTAATCAATTTAATTAAAAGTCTAACATCTAAAATATTTGGTTTATATAGAACGATATTGATCGACCGGAGGTTTTTTTTTACTTTTCTAGTAGTTTGTTTTTAATTAATTAACTTACAAACTGGTTTTCAGTTTAGCTCCACAGCTTTCAAATAAAATACTATTTATTAGGACGAAAATTATATTTCTTTACTTTATTTCTTTTTAACACTATTTGTGTTGAAGATTTTTTAAGACGACATCACGCGTTTTAGGGTGCCTGTCCATTGATGCGGAGATAGGCGGTGGAGCGGAGAAACGGAGATATATCAACCAATAAGATTGCATAAAAAACCTCCGCTCTAGATTGTGGTGATGTATGTAGAAGATGTGTGAGTCATAAGTCTTTTAAATGTACTCGATTATTCATTATTAAATTAGTCACAACATAATTAATATGGTTATGATAGTTACGATACATACCTCTGTGATTTGGGTTTTGTTTTTACCTCGAGTTTACTGTTGTTGGTGACCGACTCGATCTACATACATCACCACAATCTCGGAGCGGAGGTTTTATGCAGTATTATTGGTTAATATTTCTCCGTTTCTCCACTCCGCCGCCTATCTCCGAGTCTGCCTGTCCATTGACGCGAACTGGCTGTGGAGCGGTGTAGCGAGGAAAATATTAACCAATCAGGAGCTCAGCCGAGTCTCGGCCGAGATTTTATGCAATCCTGATTGGTTAATAATACTCCGCTTCCCCGCTCCGCCAGCCAGCTCGCGTCAATGGACAAGCCGCCTTATACTGCCATGCGAGACCATTCGTTGTCCGTATGACTGCAAATTGTAGACATTTCCCAACTTTTCACCTTGCAGAGGCAATCACGCCACACACTTCACACAAAGTAAAACCGTATACCCTTTTCCGTACCTATTGACAAGTATGACAACCCTGTGCAGAACTAGCATGAATCGGCAACTGTAAATTGATTACAGCTCGCTTTGAGTCGGGACGCGATGTGAACGAAGTTAGTCCTCGTCAAAGCCGCTAGAGATCGACTGGGAGTTGTGGAGTTATATGAAACGATTAACTAGTGTGTGAGTTCGATAAATTTTGATGGCAAATAAAAGCATGTTCCTGTTCCATAACAGGAAACGGTTCCTGGGAAAAACTTTTTGATGTGAAACATCTATTGGTTATTGGCCTTGGCATGGCAGTAAAACGATAAAGTAAAACCGACTCTTATGCCGAGACATATTAATGCCATGACGGTCTCACGCCACGTTTGACACCTGCGGAAGTTCGAAAGGGGAACGCCTAATCCCGTATCGCCTACAAATCTGGTAAATTTAAAGATAAGAAATGCCACGATAGAAAAGGATAATTTCCATTTCCTTGGGAAGCATAATATTTCCTCCTATCCTGTTTATAATTTCAGCTATCATACGATTTGTATGTGTTATTTGATCATACACATTCGCCAGCTGCGAAATTAATCGAAATGCACACACACACTACACACACACACACACACTTAACTTCACTGTAACTTTTTTTTCAAACCCGCTTTTGAATCAACCCTTTGGTACATAATGCAATATAATATGTGACGTTCTAAGGGCAAAGGGACCTTGTGGTTGGATTTATCAAAAATCGCATGTTTTAGAATTTAGATGATTTCATAAACCAGTGAATATCTTGGAAACTAAAACCGCTACCATGGTCCCTTTTCCCAGAGAAC
The DNA here is from genome assembly GCA_922987775.1 of Agonopterix subpropinquella. NCBI lineage: Eukaryota > Metazoa > Arthropoda > Insecta > Lepidoptera > Depressariidae > Agonopterix > Agonopterix subpropinquella. The sequence continues at coordinate 14,018,094 of OV277709.1, read as the reverse complement.
GTCAAATACCTAAGTATATCGCATGTACAAGTAATGATTATGATTATGACATTAACGGTCAGTTGCAGAAACGCTCATTAAAGTTATTCCTGCATTAAATCTCTTGCTGTCACTTTTTGTCTTGTTGACGTAGTAAAAGCTAGCAAGAGATTTAATGGAGGATCAACTCTAATGAGCGTTTCTGCAACTGAGTGTTAGAATAACAATTTGTTTTGGCCAGTAACATATTTATATTCGTTAGTTTTTAAATGGATTAATGCGTGTTTTAACCACTAAAAAACTCGATACTGGCTGAAACTTTAATAAAGACTCTCCCGAAATTCATGAGCAAAATTCTAATCAATATAAATCTTGTTCACCTACACGTGTCTTTCATTAGTTAGCCTAACATTTTCACAGAAACAATAATTAAAGCAATCTCCATTAAAACCCAAAATTATCGTTGCCATATCATTAGGCACTCACGTTATTGAATTAATTTTGGGCGTGCACGCACTGTCTGCCACGCCCTCGTGATTCTACTTTTATTTATAAGTTTTCATGTTGGTTTACAGCTTTAAATATGGTAACCTTAGTTCTTTCGCTTTTTTAGGGTAACGTATGTATTTCAAAAGGAAAAAACGGAACCATTAATGATCACTTGATCCTGTCAGTTTACAAGTCTGTCTGTCTATCAAAACCATTTTTGTCACGAACGGTTTGAGGTATCAAGTTCAGGTGTAAAAAATGCAAGCTTCTAAGTAAACGCAATCATTAGATACTGCCGTTTACAGCATCGTGTTATTTTGATACTCGCAAACAAATACCTACTCTAACCTATAGAGTATTTCCCGTTGACCCCGTAGATCCCGTAGATCATGAAATTTTGCATGAAGCAAGATCTCACAGCACAAATAAAAGAAAAAATCAAAAATCTTAAGTTCGTAGTTAAATCCAATTAAGAATAGTTTTTTTTTGTCGATTACATTACACTTTTGGTTGGACGTCATGACATTTTTTGTTGTTGTTACGATGTCACATTAAAAGTAAGTAACATTACTCTCCTTCTGGCGCAGTCGGGTAAAAACCGGCCAAAAGCAAGTCGGACTCGCGCCCTGAGCGTTCCGTCCAAACTTAATTATGAAGGACAAACTTAACTAACTTAACTTTGCAGTGGAAAAATTTAATTAAATTTCTCCCATACTTCAAAACGAAGGTGTGTAATTTACGTATCTTCATTTTCATTTGGACTGTGATGTAGACCGATGTATAGGAGAAATTTAATTAAATTTTTCCACTGCAAAGTTAAGTTTGTCCTTCATAATTAAGTTTGTACGGAACCCTCAGGGCGCGAGTCCGACTCGCTTTTGGCCGGTTTTTACCCGACTGCGCCAGAAGGAGAGTAATGTTTTTTACTTTTAGTGTGACATCGTGACAACAACAAAAAATATCATTACAACCAAATTAATCTTACCAATTCAAATGGCGTAATTACACTGAGTGACAACAAAACAGTCCAGATAGGGGCGCTAATGTTTCGCGCCATTGTTTCTGAGCGCTTTGTGCGAGCCCGAGGTCATCAAATAATAACAAGGCGTGTCTTTTGCTGGGTTGCTAGATGACAAAAAAACTTTTCGAGTAGATGGTATATGTCATTGGCTTTGACTGCTTAATATGGAGAGAAGAGATTTGCACAACCCACAGATTACCCCCAATAGATACCGCATACAGGGCCGCCGACGCTCGCCATACGTCTATGGTTTTTCACTGATACAAGCAACGCGAGTGAGCGAGCTAGAAGTAGTGCGACCTTGAGTTGACCAATCACGGTGCACCGTTTCGTGCCCCGCTACCTACCTCCAAAAATGGTGACTTCGGGCGTGAACAAAATGTTCATCATGCGGTATCTATTGGGGGTAATCTGTGGCACAACCAGCTTAAAATATTGCTCATGAATCCCTACAGAACGAAATTTCATACAAGCGAGCGGCCGCCGCTGTCTGGATTCTTCCAAATTTCATAATTACCTACCCAGCGGCAAGAATCCTATAGGTTTTAATTTAATGAGATGAGAAAAATTTTAGCTTTCTACAGCATACATCATTATTTTTGTAATCCGATTCTGAAGAGAACAGAAATAAGGGATCGGACATAGGGATTGCAATCCGGTTTTCCGGTTCCGGTAATCCGGCGGATCCGGCACCATTTGATGGTCTATGGATCCGGCAAATATCTTGAAAATATCATAAAACCGTTTTTTTAATGAAAATTCTCGTGTTGGTCGTCGCTTTACGACGTTACCGACTCACCTGCTACGAATGCGCACCTACACGCACAATTACATAAGAGATATTGTATTTTTTTGAGAAATTGTATACCTACTTAACCAAAATAATGCGCATATCTATGTTTATTATAATTTTTCAGCACCAAATTCTTCAAATATCTTGTGATCATTACGTTTAGTTCTTCGATTAATTTATTACCTACCATAGTAGGAGCCTTTTAATATATGAAAATTAAATTCATATTCAATTTTTTTTATTGAATTTTCATAGATTCATAGATTCTTTATTGTAAACAAAAACATAGTTATGAAAAAAAATTAACGAACTCAATTTTCAAATTTTTAGCATGATTAATTATGATAGAAACTATCTATTCGTAATAATAATATTTTTTTACAGTTGCTAGAAATACCTCTATTGTTTTAAAGTAGATTTTAAAATGAAAACAAAAATTATTATGAATATTACCAATCCGGTCGAATCCGGTGGATCCGGCCGGATCGGTGAAAATCCGGGCGGATCCGGCCGGATTGAAAATTGCACCGGATTGCAATCCCTAATCGGACAGTCCGGGACAATTAGTCAAATTAGCAATTTTTAATCGGACGTCAAAACGCGCGTGATGTATGAAAAATTGTACTTAATACCCACAAGTGACGTCATCAACATTTAATTACTTTTTATAGTTCATCATGTTATTAAAAATAGTATTCTAGCTTAAAAAAAGTTAAAAATGTGAGTTATTTTCAAATGTTTTTTTTACTAAGAAGATAAAACTAAAATATATTTTATGCAGTCCGCACCCCTATTGTCGAAGCTTAATGCAAATACGAGTATACGGAATGTATTTATTAACGAAACGATTTGTAGATGTGTCGTATATTTTCTTTGATGAAGCCTGTCGTGGATACGCACTTAGTAAGGATTTGAAATAAATTATATTACTTACTCTATTTCTTCTTTACCTCGAAAAATAATACGGACTTCGGAATTACGGACCACTTACAATAAATAGCCATTAGTATAATGTCAAAAAAAGTCTTGTCAACTGGTAACCCTTTAACGTATTCGCTATACGAAGAATGTAGCCCGTTTTTTGGACTGACTTTTACGGAATGGCTGTAATGACTGAGATATTACTTTTGTGTTTTTATCTTATGTGTGAAAAGATATTCTCTGAAAGGATTGTTATGTTAGCTTTGAATACAGATTTTTCTTTTTAGGCTTAGTTTGTTTCAGATAATAGTGAGATGAAACATTAAATCTATGTCACAGAAAAGGGATCTTCTGTTTTTGTTTCTGAAGTGAATAATAATATACAGGGTGAGCTAGTTACCTTGCACTGCCGAAGATTAGAACAAATTACGGCAAACGAATGTTTACGTACGAGGGAGCAAACTTTATAATACGTACCTTCATTTATAAAAAAGAAAACGGAGTCGTTCAATCAATTTAAATACACGGATCTGAAAAAAAGACGGATGTAATTCTACACTATAAAGATGTGAAGCACGCAATGTGCTACAATCTCGTTTGTTCTACAAGACCTACACTCACACAGATACACCAGGTGCCACAACCCGTCGCCATTACGCACCGCGCGACAGCACCTGTCACATGTGTTTTGCATTCACTAATATTATTTAAAAATGCCTTCTTGTGTTGTTTACTCATGCAAAAACTACATGAGTAAAGTCAAAAAGTCTAATGGAATCATCTACCATACGTAAGTTATGATGATTCGTGATAATTTATAAAATTTCGTTTTATTTACTTTGACGTAAATTCTAAAGAAAATTTGAACAGTGTTGCTGTTTTTTTGCGGGTGAATTTCCCTGAAAGTGGGGAAATCTGTATTTGTTGAATCTGTGACTCTTTAAGATCAGGTTTTGTAAGTTTTTAGGGTTCCGTACCTCAAAACGATAAGAATATAACCCGTATAAAATTATTCTTGCATTCGTCCGTCCACTGGACTTGTACCCGGACTTTCGATTATTGATATATCGCGACCGTTTCGGTCCGAACTTCATTGTAATAGAGTTGATATTGGAACGAAAACGTTCACACAATTGCGAAGTTCGAATGTCTTCGAAAGTATTGTATAACAATGGCTTGAAAGCTTTTGCAGTTTGTCAATTGAGCACTTTTTTAATTTAGGCTTTCTTTATTGAGAAATCTTTATTTATGTGATGAGGGCGCCACTGGACTCCGATAGCCCTCTTAAATATTAGCTATGCATAATTTGTTTATCTCTAAATAAAATATAATAGTAGATCGCTCTGCTAATTTTAGCGAAGTATAAGGCACCTTTGCCTTATAAAATTACTCTTATTTTAATCTGACAGATAGACAGTTAAAATTTACCTAGCAATAATTTTTCCGTAGACGTTATTCTTTTTAGTAATCGCTAAAAAGAATAAAAGGTAATGAAAAACCAATATTAATCAAGTACACAATTACACTTTTATATCAAAGTTTTATTAAAATCCTTTAAATCTAAACGAACCATCAACTAATTAAATTAAATTTCAACTAATTTAAAACGGTCGCACGACACAATCATAGCCAATGCAGTAGATAGTAATATGTCATGATTTGATTGTGCTGGTAAAAAGTGGACAAATTGATGACTTATATGGCAACCCTCAAAGAACGCAACACATAGAAAAGGGCGGCCATTTGCATGCTTCACTCATGATTAGACGAGATTACATCCGTCTTTTTTTCAGATCCGTGTTTAAATACAAATTAGCTCAACATGTCTTGTCTAATTGAAAACAAATAATTTGTACCTATTATTTGTTATGGAGAGGAAGATTGTTTTACTTATGTACTAATTTATTAATTAGGTAGATAACCTAACTACCTACTGTAAAATTGTTCGTGTGCTCTGTGCGGTGCGAATGACTATTCATGTCTACTATATTATGTCTTTTCATGTAAGTGACTATTTTGTCTTAAATTGAGAATAAAGTATCTTTAAACCTAATATACAGGGTGTAAACTTAAATGCATTACAAATATTAAAGGGATTTTCACTTCCGAGCCAACATCGAAATAAAAAATGTATTTCCATAGAAAACTTCAGAGTGAAAGTTCAGTTTGATAGTCAACCACCCTTATAGTATTACTAGGGTGTTTTGTAGCCGGGACACGTGTAGAGTTGCCAACCGTCCCGCGAGAGGCGGGATGATGTGTGCGGGACGCCAATCGTCCCGTTTTCTGGCTAACCTTTCGGGCAGAAGTAGATGTGAACCTCAGTTGACTCAGAACAGGTGATTTAAAACTTTATTTCTTAAAAGGGACTGACTGAAGACTCAAAAACTTTTTGTTTTTTATTTGCCTTACTGATTTTATTGTTTTTTCGATTTCTTATACTTTGACAGCTAATAGGTCCCGCTTTTTTAAGCCACGTCCCGCATCTTGGTTGCAAACCCGCTAATCCGTGCACTAAGGTTGGCAACCCTAGACACATGATTGTTTGGTCTAATTACGATCAGCTGCCAGTGAGAAAGGCTTTTAATTGTATTTAAACGCTAGTTGCTTTTTTCCGTAATTAATACAGGGTGTAATTGAAAAAGGGAGTAAACCAGATAAATTAAATCACACCCTTTCGGCTTGATATTCAAAGTTTTGTGAGCATCGAGCAGCGAATCGTAAATCTTTAAAATCATTTAACTTAATTTTACGTGTCAAAACCGTTCCATCACTCACAGGTCTATTTTCGTCGCAGACAAAAAACTTTATCCAATAACAATTTCTAATAAAGATTTTCTATCAAAGTTTCGTTACACGCTTTATTAAAAAGGTAACTTGATTTGCCCTTCAATGTTCTAAAAAATATAGTTAGTAAACTAAGTTTTTAGACAGGTTTTATTAAATTATGATTTTATAACTTTGACACCCTTACCTTAGGGATTTAATTAAAAAGGTGAATGTCAATGTTTGTCAAAGTTTTTCTTCAAAACATCCTTCATAGCGAACAAAGGAGTTATAAAAGAATCTTTTGTACTTATTCTTTGTATCCAGTATATCATTAAATTCGCGTCGGTTTGGCGCATTGCGGAGCACAATTACGTCCAGTCAGAGTCCAGGTTCAAATCCATATGGACGACAAAACATGTACCAATGAACTTTTAAACGATTTTCTTTTTTTTGCAAATATCAATGTCAACGAGGACAAAGCCGGTGGAAAAGTTAGTAGGTATTCTAAAAACGACAAAAATAAAGGTTAGGGGAGCGAGATTTAATAAATCAATCCACCGTTAATTTGGTTCGGTAAAGCTTATGATTAAATTTGAATAAACGTTAATTTCACTTGAATGACGGTCCACGAGTTTTAAATTTTTATTGGGGTTCTGTGATAAAAAATAAATCCTTATAGTTTCGTTTATTCTGTATCATCATCATCGTCCGTATCATCGTCCACTAACTGCTGAACTGCTGAACATCGGCCAACCAAGGCGCGCCACAAAACCCTTTATATGAATGCCCCACTTCAATTGCTCTTTCATTTTGGCATCTATTGAAACAAAAATTGGCATGAAGACATTAAATAAAATATCGTGGACAATTTCACACAAATTATCTAGTCACATTTAAAGTACCAGAATCTAGCCTGGACTTGTATATTATGATGACTAGATAACGATATAGAATACATACATAGATGCAATCATCCATGACTCGGGTATAAATATTCATATTCATCTTACAAATATTTGTCCCTTACGGGATTCGAACCCGCGACCCTCGGCATAGCAGCCAGGTTCACTACCAACTGTGCTACCGGGGGCCGTCGATTCATATTTATAACCCAAAAACTAAACAGAATTATGTGCAAACTCACACCAACTCACCAAAGTTTTATAGCAATCGGACGAACGGTTTAGGCGGTTTGCGAAACGTGTTTTGCAAATATAAATCATCAGAAATCTACAATGAAAAACAGAAATTTTCTAGAATAAACATTTTCTACTTTAATGCTAGGTAGAATAAAAATGTATTTTTAACGCAGAAAACAAACAGTTCATCCAAAATGAAACCATAAACAGGAAGAAGCGGTAAGTTAATAGTTTAACGGAAATAAAATGCTTATAATTAGAACTGCGCTGAAGTTCAAGCTTCCGAACTGCAGATATTAATATTTGAAAATTTCTGAAAAATTCATTGATGTTCTACTTCGAATTATATTGAGAACGAATGATATTTCAAAAGTTTTTTTTTATATCCAAAGAAATTTCGAAAAAATAGCATTTTCTGCGGAAATTGTAGCAAAGTAACAAAACCAGAACGTTTCCGAAGATTGATAGGTGGAGTGTGTAACTGGTGGTGATGGCAGCAAAATTTTAAATTGTGTGAGAATAGAGAAAGACATATAGTACATTACGATACGTGTGACCTAAGTAGTCCATTATTGCACGGCGTGAAATTATCGTCCGAGCGCAGCGAGGGCGATAAACGCCGTGTAATAATGGACTTACTTAGGGCACGAGTATCGTATACTATTTTATAGCTCGTGTGACCTAAACCCGCCAACTTTTTAATGTAATGAAATTCTCTTTAATGGTGAACTTTTTAACCGACTTCAAAAAAGGAGGTTTATAATTTTATGAATACGTATACCAAATAAAAGAGGAGAAAGGGGTCCGGGGGGCGAAGCCCCCGGCGGGGTGGAGGGGCGGAGCCCCCCCGGGGGCACGGGGGGCGGAGCCCCCCGAAGGACACAACCACGACTTCAAAAGCTTCGTTAATATTTCGCAATCACAATCAATAGTTAATACTCACCTCTGATCACCCCCTACGCACTTCATACTCACAGGCTCCCTACTCCACCCTAGTACCAACACACTAATAAGGTGTTAGTAGGGGGTGCACCCCCTAATCGCCCCCCACGAGCTAAGGGGTGCACCCCCTAATAGCCCCACGAGCTAGGGGGTACACCCCCAAATCACCCCCACGAACTAGGGGGTACACCCTCTAATCACCCCCACGAGCTAGGGGGTGCACCCCCTAATTACCCTACATCCTAGGGGGTGCACCCCCTAATCACCCCAATCTCCCCTACGCACTTGGGGGCGCACCCCCTAATTTCCCCCTACGCACCCGTTACCCCCTATGCATCCCCTACTACCAACATATTAATAAGTTGTGAGTAGGGGTAAGTAGCCCGGCGTACGTAGGGGTAAGGGGGGGGTAGGCACAGTAAAATAATATATCATTAATGTAGGGGGTAAGTTGAAGTCAATTGGGGATTTCACCATTTCAATGTTGGTCACATTGATTGAAAGGTATCCAGTGCCGTAAAGCACATTATAAAAAAAAAACACATTTTAAAAGTACCTTCTTTTGTTTATTATGCATCTGTGCAATAAAGAAGATTCATTTTTGAACGTAATCCGTGTAATAATGGACTACTTAGTAACGAAAAACCGTGACCTAAGTGCTGGTTTAGGTCACGGAGTGCTTTAAAAGTACCTATTGTGTATCTGTGCAATAAAGTAGATTCATTTTCGAACGGTGTAATCCGTGTAATATTGGACTACTTAGGTAACGAAAAACCGTGACCTAAGTGCGGGTTTAGGTCACGGAGTGCTATAAATATTATTATAGGCTTTAAAGGATAATTTGTACTCATGATATAGGTATCGGAAGAGGAAAGTTGTTCAGTACCTAGGGGTACTGAATAACTTTCCTCAAGGAATGGGAGTGCAATAAATGACCGAATAAATACACAAACTTGATACTTGATTTCAAAGTGTGAATTTCAAAAATCGCACTACATGTAGATTCATTTACATGTTTGTGGTTAGATGTGTACCTACGTGCTTTAGGCGGTATAGGCGTGCTGCTGGCTAGGAATGAAGCGAAGTAACTACTTACAATACTTTAATGAGAATTTGGTATAAGATCGTTAACAATTATAAATTAGCAAGCTAAGGCGAAAGGCGGACGGCCGGACACAGGTCTTGCGTGGGAAGCGTTCGGGCGAGCTCTGCGGTGGCCGTTGCAGACTGAGCGCAGGGACTGTTGCCTCCACTCCCCGCGCCGCACCGCGCCCCTCGTTCGCCTGGACCGGTCATCGGGACACGGTAGGTAGGTAGTGTGCGCTCGCGGCTGGGAGCGCCACACCACTCCCCTGGGAGATTCAGAGTCCTGCCTGAAAATAATTAGGAAATTTAACTTGACGGCCCGATCGGGTACGTTGGACCGTCGTTCTGTATGCAACTAGGTGTTGCCTCCTGTATGTTATCTACCAAGGTGTAGGCTGGCTTAGCTCTGTCGATTGATACAGTGACAGGTCCTCTGGGTTGGTTTATAGTTATTGTTTTATCCGTTCTTGTTATAACTTTAAACGGGCCATTGTATGGTGGCTCTAATGCGCCGCGAAGGGCATCTTTGCGTAAAAATATGTGTGTGGCAGTCTTCAGATCGTCATGGACAAATATGGATTTGTTGCCATGTCTAGATACTGGTTCTGATTTTAATTGTGACATACGTTCTCTTAGCTGAGACACGAAATCGGCTGGTTTGAGTGTGTTTTTAGATGCATTGAAAAACTCACCAGGAATCTTGAGTGTCTCACCGTATACCATTTCTGCTGGTGAGCTTTTGATGTCCGGTTTGTATACCGTCCTCAGGCCGAGAAGTACTACTGGCAGCACCTCTGTCCACCTGCAGTCACCATGGGCCATGATTGCTGCCTTCAGCGACCGGTGTAGCCGCTCCACCATGCCGTTCGCTGCTGGGTGGTAAGCGGTGGTGTGCTTTATCTGCGTACCACATAGATCTGTTAAAGATTTAAATAGGTGAGAAGTGAACTGACGCCCCTGGTCCGTTGTGATCGTTTCAGGGCACCCAAAGCGTGCAAACCAGGTGCTGTACAGTGCTTTGGCTACTGTTTCTGCAGTCATGTCCTTAAGTGGTTGCACTTCTGGCCAGCGCGTGAACCTGTCTATTATGGTGAGACAGTACCTGTACTCCTCTGATGGTGGAAGCGGACCGATCAAGTCAATATGGACATGGCTAAAACGGGAACTTGGAGCTTTGAAGCAGGCCACCGGTGATGATGTATGTCTTTGTACCTTGCTTCTTTGACATGACTCACATTCTTGAACCCACCTGCGACAGTCTTTGCGTACGGAGGGCCAGACGAATCGATCTGTTACTAGTTTTGTTGTTGCTCTGGCTCCTGGGTGGCTCAAGCTATGTACGGTGTTGAACATCTGCCGGCGCAGCTCCTTTGGGATAAAAGGACGAGGCTTCGGCAGCGTGACGTCACAGTATAGTGATATAATTGTACCTGGTACGGGAACCTTTTCTATCTTCAACGATGATGATCGTTCCTTGATGATCTGGTGAAGCTCCTCATCATTTTGTTGTGAAAGGGCGAGTGCGTCATGATTTGGTGGTTTTGATATGCCTTCGATGCGTGACATGGTATCAGCTGCTACGTTGTCCTTTCCTGATATATGTCTTAGATCTGTGGTGAACTGTGCGATAAAGTCTAGATGGTTAAACTGTCTTGGAGAGCACTGTCGGTCCTTCTGCTGGTAGGCATATATCAGTGGCTTGTGATCCGTGAAGATGGTAAAGTGTCTGCCTTCCACCATGTACCTAAAGTGTTTTACACTCTCGTAAATCGCCAACAGCTCTCTGTCGTAAGTACTGTATAACTGTTGGCATTTATTGAGTTTCTTTGAAAAGAAGGCAAGGGGTTGCCACTCACTATGCACCAACTGCTGTATGACTGCTCCCACGGCGGTGCTGGATGCGTCAGTCACGAGGGCAAGCGGAGCATTCAGTACTGGATGCGCTAGTAACGTGGATTTTGCCATACTCGCCTTGCATGTGTCAAACTTCTGTAGGAGCTCTGGTGTCCAGGTAAGTGGCTGTGTCCCTTTCATTTTTGGTCCCGCTATCATGCCGTGTAATGGTGCCTGGTCTTCAGAAGCATTAGGGATAAATTTTCTGTAGAAATTCATCATCCCGAGAAACCGTCGTAGTCCACTTACAGTTTTAGGTGGTGGAAATTCTTGAATATCTTTGACTTTGCTGTCCAATGCTTGCGTACCTTTGATTGAAACGTTGTAGCCGAGGAATGTTACCTCGTTTTGACCGAAAGAGCATTTTGCTTCGTTCACGAGCAAGCCATACTTCTTCAGTCTTTCAAATATTTGTCGGAGATGGTCCAGGTGTTCTTCGTGGCTCTTTGAGAATATTAATATGTCGTCTATATATGAGTAGCAGAAGTCGAATCCCCGTAGTACTTCGTCAACAAATCTTTGGAAGGTTTGTGCCGCGTTCCTGAGACCAAATGACATGAAAGGGAACTCGTACATACCAAATGGCGTGGTTATCGCCGTCTTCTGGATGTCATCTGCGAATACTGGTATCTGGTTGTAAGCCTTGACTAAGTCCAGCTTGCTATATACTTGTGCTCCTGCTAAGCGGTGAGAGAAATCACCTATATGTCTGATAGGATACCTGTCCGGGATTGTGCGCGCGTTGAGCGCACGGTAGTCACCACATGGACGCCATTGGTTACCGGATTTAGGTGCCAGGTGAAGCGCGGATGACCATGGTGAGTCGGACGTGCGCGCTGTCCCGTCTCGCAGCATGTCCTCGAACAGTTCTTTAGCTGACTTCAGTCTGTCCGTTTGTGACGCTGTCTGTTTGTGACGGTGTGATGCCGCCCTTATCGACCGTCGCCTCCGTTTCCCTTCTTGTAGCTGCAGGGGGGAACGCATTTAGTTGCTTTTTCGGCGAAGTTATTATGGTACCAGCACATACCTGGATCCTGGCTGCGGCCTCGACGGCCCTTACTCCCTGACCTTGAATTGCTCCTACGACGTTGAAAAGGTGAGCGTCCACGTGGCTGGTGTAAGGTTAGCTTCGAAATCTGCTGTGTGAGTTCGGTCTGGATGCGAGCTGTAATTAATTCATCCATGCGTTTTAATAAACCGTCGTAAATAGAGGTAGATGCAACCTGGAATGTCGACGCGCTCGGTGTCACCTCACAAATTTTGTCGGCGAGGTCAGCGATCTGATCTAGATTTGATGTAGTTTGTGAGAGTATAATAGCCTGCACGTGGTTTGGTAGCCTGGCCATCCACATGCTTTTCAGGAACTCGTCAGAAACTCCCCCCGCTGCCATATTTTTTAAATGACGAAGGAACTGCGATGGTCGTCTGTCGCCTAACTCCTCGCGAGACAAAAGCTGACTTATCTGCTGCTCCCTGGATACCGATAAACGTTTGATGAGCTCGGATTTGAGTTTTTCGTATTTGTTTGTCTTTGGCGGGGACTGGATAACATCTTTAACTTCTTTGGCATACCTCTGATCCAACTGTGATAGGATGACGTGGAACTTGGTCGCGTCCTCCTTTATTCCGGACACGTGGAAATGCGATTCGGCCTGCGCGAACCACACTTCCGGATCGTCCGGCCAAAATGGCGGCAGCCGCACGGCCACGCGGTCGACGGAGCCTCCCGACGCGTCTTGGAATGCGGCGTCCTCGCCCGATGCCGCCTCACCTTCCGCTCGATCGTCGCTCGACATTTTCAGCTAGCTGCGATGTCGGTTGTCACCACTGTGGTTAGATGTGTACCTACGTGCTTTAGGCGGTATAGGCGTGCTGCTGGCTAGGAATGAAGCGAAGTAACTACTTACAATACTTTAATGAGAATTTGGTATAAGATCGTTAACAATTATAAATTAGCAAGCTAAGGCGAAAGGCGGACGGCCGGACACAGGTCTTGCGTGGGAAGCGTTTGGGCGAGCTCTGCGGTGGCCGTTGCAGACTGAGCGCAGGGACTGTTGCCTCCACTCCCCGCGCCGCACCGCGCCCCTCGTTCGCCTGGACCGGTCATCGGGACACGGTAGGTAGGTAGTGTGCGCTCGCGGCTGGGAGCGCCACATGTTTAATGGGCTCCGACAGCATAACTAGAGCGATACAGATGCGATAAAGTGTCACACCCACTCAGTGTGCCGATGTGGTGGGAGCACAGTCATCTGCTCACGGGTCTGATGCAATTCACTATGCGAAAATATCGTTACAAACTCACAACCTTAAATTCGACGTTGAAGCATCGGCGATCTGACTATTCAGTAGTCACTATGGTTATGTCATGTGTCAAACTCATATAAAAACTTCGACGATCTGAAGGATGCAAGAAGGTTGTTACATTTGTGAGCTCGTCGATGTTTTTGACAGCGATGTGACGCGTAGTGAATTGCACTCCAGGACTATATCGTCAATTTGCAAGAGCGATGATAGGGAAGAGAGCTAGTGCATCAATTTTTTTTTTTTATCTTGGACAATGTCACACCAATTATCTAGTCACATTTAAAGTACCAGAATCTAGCCTGGACTTGTATTATGATGACTAGACAACGATATAGAATGCATATATAGATACAAACATCCATGACTCGGGTACAAATATTCATTTTACAAATATTTGTCCCTTACGGGATTCGAACCCGCGACCCTTGGCACAGCAGGCAGGTTCGCTACAGACTGTGCTACCGGGCCGTCTGGCAACGCTGTCCGGATCTTCCTCTTTCGGTTTCATCCAATTTTCAATTCCATAATTCGCTCAACAATAACAATCTAATATCGTTTCGCGAGTTTACTGATATTAATTACGGTATCAAATTGATTTTACGAATTTCATATCACATTGATGCCCTCGGCAAAAGATGTACCTATATTTACTTTTATAAAGGTATTCAGTTACTCCGGCAAATGGTTTAGGACTTAATTAATGAAGATAAATTTTGTGAGGGAAAAGCCAAATAATTGTTGAATATACTTTTATTTTGATAATGGGATTAGATATTATTTTACTAACAAATAATTGAATGTTTTCTTTAAGGATTTTGATCCATAAAATCACGAAATTATGTTGTTATAAGTACCGGTACCTGTTTTCGGCAGTGATTGTTAATTATTTAGTATTTATATTTCGTTTTATTTTGAGTAAGTAATCATCATCATCATCATCTCAGCCGATGGACGTCCGCTGGACATAGGCCTCCCCCAAGGATCGCCATAACGACCGGTCCTGCGCTGCCCTCATCCAACGTTTTCCCGCCGCCTTCACCAGGTCGTCGGTCCACCGTGTGAGGGGCCTACCCACGCTGCGCTTTCCGGTACGCGGTCGCCACTCGAGAACTTTTCGGCCCCACCGGCCATCGGTTCTGCGAGCAATGTGCCCCGCCCACTGCCACTTAAGTAAGTGAGTAAGTAATTAATAGGTAAAATCCATAAAATCATTACCTTCTATCAATGCTGTAAAAGCATGATACATTTTGTTACGCCTGCACTGGTAGCATGCCAACCCGCGATAGCCGTGATACGGCTTTATCACGTCTTTTATCTCATACTTTTGCGCGCGAACGAACGAGATAAAAGACGTGATAAAGCCGGATCACGGCTATCGCGGGTCGGCATGCTACCAGTGCAGAAGGCAGGATAAATTGAGCCCACACCTGCGTATTTAACAAATAAAGACATTGCACTTCATTTCATAAAGCGTAAAGAGAAATAACATTATACTGTAGAAAATACGGCCAGAAAAAGAGAGCCTGTACTTATACTTATTATAAATATTTTGAATAAACAATACGGTAATGTCACAGGTAATGTACAAAATTCTCAACATGTTAAAAATTATGAACTTAATAAGTATTTGAATTAGTGAATCAAATTTCTTCACTCCGCCTTGGGTTTTCATTTTTCCCGTTCCGGAACCAGTCAGAACCTAGCTATGCCCTTTTTAGGGTTCCATACCCAAATATATTCCGTGCCCAAAGGTTCAAAACGGGACCCTATTACTAAGCCTACGTTGTCCGTCCGTCCGTCTGTCTGTCTGTCCTACCTATTTAGGGTTGTAACTTTGGATTCATAACCGTCAAACAGTTGAAATTTTTGCAGAATGATTATTACGGAGGATTTGATATCAAATAATAAAAATGTCGAAAAGATAAAAATTAAGGGGGTCTTAATACAAGAAACTAGTTTTTATAAACATTTTTTCTTTTCGCCCTATCGTAAAAATACAAGCATCAAACTTGGTGTGATTATAGAGCATACTCTACAGTATAACAACAAAGAATAAAAACGGGCCAAGTGTGAGTTGGTCTTGTGCTAAAGGTCCCGGAGAAACAAAAATTGTGTATGTTAATTATGTTGTTGTGGAGTACGGAACCCTGCACGAGTAGCCCGACTCGCACTTGACAGGTTTTGTTTGTTTTTATTATTGTACCGTAGACTACAGTATTGATTGAGTACGAGATTGAGTAACAAACATTGAAAAACAATTTTTAATTGATGCTATGATCAAAGGCCCAAAATTAAACATGACCTCAATCGCACAACCCATTCATTCTTATTTTACGTCGCATAGCATAGCATATGCTCACGACTATATTCCCCGAGGGGGTAGTCAGAGATATTTATTATTCTGAAACTCAAAACATCCACGTTTCTTCGTTTCTTTATTGTATGTAAAGGTAGTAAACACAAACTGCAAGAATTTTGTTAACGCTGATATAAAAAGGAATTTGAAACGGTTGCAAAGAAAAGAAGGTTAATTTAGAATGAGGAAAAAAAATCTGTTTATTCATCGGGTTACGGAGATTCCTTTGGCACCGAGAAAACGCTGGTACAGAAGTAATTTTCTAAGATAAATACGGGGTAAGTACTGGGTATATTAGTGTAATTTACATTTCTGTAGGTTGAAATTAAAGTATATACTGATAGACTTAATATGCTGATGGTTTTTAAGTAGATCATCAGACCATCTAACTGAACCACTTTCTCTATGGAACTAAGGTCAAAATTGCAACAAAAACAGCTATCTACTTATACTGGACTAAAATGTATGAGACAGTTGTAATTTTTTTGGCGATTTTGATAACGGTCCAATAGAGAAACTTGTTTAATTTGATGGTCTGATTATTCTCTTAAAACACCGTCAGCATAATAAGTTGGACCTTGTATAATATTATGCTTACTTAACCTAACGAACAAATTTTCAAAGAAATTTATATAGACAAGCTCTGAGAATTTGCTAGATATCTGCCGAAGTCGTAACAATATATTTGACATAACAGGGTTAAAAGCTCCAGAAAAAAAAAAGAATTAAAAAAAGAGACATTGGCCTCGATTCGCACTGTGCTACGACTTAACTTAACTAAATTTATTCCTGTCACTTTCTAAAATAAGGTTAAGAAAAGAGACAGAAAACCAACAGCTGACTTTAGTGCTGTCAAAGTGACGTTAAACGACTTTCTGTCTCTTTGCTTAATCTTATTTTAGAAAGTGACAGGAATAAATTTAGTTCAGTTAAGTCGTAGCACAGTCCGAATCGAGGCCACTATCCCTATATTTAAATCCTAGTTAACGTAAAATTATCCATGGATTGGGCAAAAACATTTAGCACAATACTTCTAAAAGGCGAAAATGAAGCAGCTTAAGGGAAAAAAAATGAAATCCCTGAAAATTACACAAGTATTTTAGCATAGGCTTCCACAAAAGCCTTTCAGACGCACTGACTGTATAGAGGAAAATATACATTAGTATCTAAATGGACCTCGCATTTTATTTTCATAGAAAAATAAACTCATAAGCTCACGCTATTGTCCGATGGAGTGTAGCAGAGTTTTCAGCGCGCTACATGATTCTGATAAACTTCTTTCGCCTGATATACATTCATAGATCTTTTCATGCATTTCAGCCGGTTGAAGGTGACACTTCGAGTCTACAGAAAAGGTCATTAATTTGATCATGGAATTTAATTTTACTTAAAGCTATACAGGGTGTAAAATTAAATGGGACACTTAGGTACCTAAAGGGGTGCGCTTCAGACCATCAAACTGAACAACTTTCTCTATGGGACCAATATCGAAATCGCGAAAAATACATTTCAGTCGAGTTATGTTTGCAGTTTTGTATGGGACAGCGGATTTTTTGTTTCGTGATTTCTGTGTTGGTCCCATAGTAAAAGTTGTTCAGTTTGATGGTCTGAAGCACCCCTTTAAGTAAGTGTTCCATTTAATTTTACACCCTGTATAATACATAAAGTCATCATCTTGCTACTCTTATCCCATTAACGATAGGCGCAAAATAATTAATCTGCTGTGGTAAAGGGGCGACCATTATTTACGTAAGGCGCTTAGGGGGGCAGGGGGTCGAACCAAATCTTACTCAAGAAGGAAGTAACAGTGTAAGATTGTATTTACACAGAAAATATGCATTTTGAAAAATCTTACGTGACATTAGGGGAGGGGGGAGGAGGTCGAGCCAAATTTCACCACATCTCACCAAGGGAGGGTCGAAAAATGGGAAAAATCGCCTCACGTAATTAATAATGGACGCCCCCTAATTTCACTCTTTTTTTAATTTCTTTTTTTTTAGTTTAAGGTGTCGACCGCCTTATTTGTACCATTATCGTTCTTATTCCTAAGCTGTTTGTTTTGGTGAAAATAAAAGTATATTTCATTCATTCTGTAATTCTTTTTTACACAAATTACCACATAATATAAACCCACGGCAATAATCTCTGTGCTTTCAGCGAGGTTAGCAACTTAGCAACTAATTTACAAGTAATTTATAAGTATCAACCTGGATCCCAGAAAACGGTCGTCGACGTCCGGGTCATCCTTGGAAGAGGTGGCGGGACGATCTGGATTAATTCGATGACCCGTGGCCAGAGCATGCCCAGGACCATAAAGTTATTATACCTGTCGGAATAGAGTAACTGACATGAGTTGTCAAATGAAACCGTTTTTTGTGCATTTGTCGGCACTTATCGGCACCCTAAAACTTCGAGTTCTGTGTTTAATTGTGAATCTAACGTGAAATCGTAGGTAATTTAATGAAATAGTGTTAGTATATTTCACAAAATAATCTACGACTTCACTTTAGATTCACTAATTATTAACAGTAGGGCTACCATGAGTTGCTATAGTAAATTCATTAAACGCAACTAAATTCGTTTTCGTAAATTATTTGTATTGAATTCAGTACAGCGCCTCTGGCGGATAGTTATGTAACTAAAATTTGACTAAAATCCGCACCATGAGTTGCTGTAGTTGACTATCGCCGTTAATGTAACTAAAATGACACTACACTTATTGTAGTTCCCATACAATTTCGGCACCATGAGTTACATATTTGACAGATGTCATAGTAATTTACTATAACGAAAGTAGTTGCGGTTGTCACCTAAATTTTTCTCCGTGAAACAGTTTTATTTGTTGAGTTTTTTTTTTCAAATATGTCTACAAGAGTATATTTTGCTAGGAGAATGTTAGCAGAAGCTGAATCTGAGGACGAATGGAATATGCAAAGGAGCTACAGTGTTCATATGCGCGCACAAAGTCAAAAGGACCCTTTTCGCCCCCTCACCTCGTGAAATTCATTAAGTGTGCAGTATAACAACTGAGGGTACTGATGGGGCTGCCAATGTTCCGTAGTGCTTCCAATATGTTTACGGAGGCGCACAGTGATGGGTTCCACGCGATAATGCAAAAGCTGTGCATCTCTGCTGGGCCGTTTGCGCTGCAGCCCTAATAGCCACAACCTGCGCGCGTTGGCAGACATATGGTACTCCCCAATGCTGCAACAATGGGTGCGCTTGCATGCCACCTTGTAACTACCCACATCATTGTTTGATAGGGAATCTTTTGTTATTATTGTTTTTCAGGGATCCGTTTTTATTATTACCTATTACTAAGCCTACATTGTCCGTCCGTGCGCCCGTCAGTCTCTTTGTTCTACCTATTTCGGGCTGTAACTTATGAACCGTAAAAGCTAGTTAGTTGAAATTTTCACGGAATATGCGTTATTGCGGCGGATTTGCTAACAAATAATAAAAATGACAAAAAGTTTAAAATTAAGGGGGGTCCTCATACAAGAGACTAGTTTTTATCAACGTTTCGCTCAATCGTAAAAACGGTAATAGGTGCAAGTATCAAACTTGGTGTGATTATAGAGCGAACTCTACAATTTATAACAACTAATAATAAAAACCGGCCAAGTGTGAGTCGGTCTCGTGCTAAAGGTTCCGGAGAAAAAAATGTTTTTGTATGTTGGTGGTGTGGTACGGAACCCTCGGTGCGCGAGTAGCCTGACTGGTACTTGACCGGATTTATTTATTTATAACTAAAATAGTTTGTAAGATCATTGTTTTACTAACATTACTTATATGCATATGGGTTATCTGAATAATAATTTAATTTTTTATTTAATTTAGACTTTCCTATTAAATAAATGACTTATTATTATAGATAAAAGTTTTATTATTTTACATACGATAAAAAGAGCATTATATGCGTTTCCACCAAATCACTCAAAATGCAAATGGTGCTAAGTCTCACAAAGTCACGCCATAGATCAAACTGTGATTCACTGCACCTTATTTTCTTTTTGTCTTTTTGATTGCAAGTCCAGCTCGATTCTGCTACTGCTACTTTAAATCTTCTTCTCTTCCTGTCACTGTGGGGTATATTTAGGGCTTGGATAATAGCTCTCCACCGGTTGCGATCTTGGACAGCACTGTAGATATCCCCTCAGGTCATGTTAAGGCTTTTGGCTTCAACTTTCACCGAGCGGCGGCGCCAGGTTATTTTAGGACAGCCTCTATTTCGTTTGCCTGGTGGAGGTGGGTGTCATGGATGGGTGATCGTCTCCTTAATGCATGGCCTAGCTACTGCCACCTTCAGGCAAGGATCACTTTCTCTATACACTGCTCACTCGTCCGTCTCCATAACTCCTCGTTTGAGATGGTGTTTGTTAAGAAGATCTTCAAGATTTGCCTGATGCATTTATTTTGTTGATGAAAACTTGGAGTCTGTCATAATATTCTTGCGAAATAAATTGAAATTGAACTATAAATCCGATTTCAATCAAAACACATAACACTCACAGATCACTATATAATTATATAATTGTACTTAAAACGTAGTGATTATATTCTCTTTGATTGTACTGACCAGTACATATGTTCCTTGGTACTGACATAACACTGTTAGAATGAAAACGTAAAAAACTCCATGCAATGCTTACAGTAACAAACCTTTTTAAGGCCTATGGGTAATTTTTGTATGGAAGGTGGAGTCTTTTTTTTTTGAAGCGGCCAGTTACCAAATATTGCAGATATTTTAGGGCTATTATTACCTTACATTATTATCAAAAAAAAATTGTCCTACGGTGTAACGTTTCGGAGATATTTAATGTTAAAGTTTTAAAAAAATCACTCTAAAAAGCTCATTAATTGTTACCCATTTAGGTTTCTTTACTACTTTATTTGTTTTTATAGCCCAGAATTATTAGTTTTACCCACTTAAGTACCCACAATATTTAGTTCGTGACCGTATCAGTGTAGAAACTTATACTAATTTAAACGAGCGACCGCAAATTAGCGAGGATTGCGATGCATTCCTGCACAAAATATGCGTGATGAAGTCACAAATAATTAGAACTAATAATTCTGGGCTATAAAAACAAATAAAGTGGTAAAAAAACCTAAATGAGTAACTTTTAATGATCTTATTAGAGTGATTTTTTAAAACTTTAATATTAAATATCTCCGAAACGTTACACCGTAGGACCATTTTTTTTTTAATAATAATGTAAGCAAAATGTAAGGTAATAATAGCCCTAAAATACCCACAACATTTGGTAACTGGCTGCATGAAAAAAAAAGTCGCCAATATTACCCATACCCCTTTTCGTATTACTTTATGGTATTAACACAATACTTTTTAAATTGACTTTTTTTGGCTTTGATCTAAGAGGAAGGAGCAAGAAGGTTGAAATTTGGGAAAAAATTTCAACCTTCTTGGAAAGGAGTCTCTTTATTCCAAACCAAAGAGACTCCTTCCTGTTAGACTTTGATGCAATAAGTCGTAATAGTGAAGACGTTGAGCGAATAGATAACATATAATTCGCACCATGAGTTTCATCGCACGCAACGAAAATCGTTACGTATAGACGACAGGCACTATAGCTCATGGCGTTCCATGACTCACTTCACACTTATCGATGTGTCTCTTTCTAATTGCCTATTAGAAACAAGGATAGCAAAACTGGCCAAAATCTTTTGAACCCAAGCCAAAAAAAGTAAATTTAACCCTAGAGTGCTCGCGCTATGAGCATTTTGCCGCCCGCGTCAAAAAATTAATGGTATTTTGTAAACGATGCATTTGTAAAAGTCAAGCGTCCCAGTAGCTGCCCCTACATATCTCACCTCCCCATTTTAGAAATTAGAAGAAATTGAGTGCGCGGGTTACCTCACGAAGAAAGGGTTGTTGTAGGTGTGTCGCGTTTGGCGGCAAATTACTCACTGCGCGACTACGCTCGTAAGTAAAATTCATTTATGGTTTTTTACAGTACGTTTAATTATTATTAGTTTCATCGTGTTTGTTGTTTTTTTGATGTAAATATAATAATAATATATTTATTTACGTTATTTTGTCTAATTATTGGGTGTTTTTGTTTTAATTAGTTGATTTAAAAAAATAGGTGAATGATGTGTGAGGTATAAAAAGTCGATACTAATACTTAGCATGTTACAGAAACCAATGAGAAATTGATTTTTACCATCGGAACATCTGAAAATACCCTCAGAAAGAGAAGGTATAATATGAGCAGTGGTCCATCCAAGACAAATAGAAGGACCAAAAAAGAGTGCAATAGATGCGCAAAGTTACTGTGCAACGAACACTTCATGTACACACGGCGACACATCAGGTTACGCACCCCATAAACCCATAACTACACTACGTACAAAACACAAAATAGTGCGGTAGAGAGCCTGCATAGACGCGGCTGCCGGCGTGGGCGCAGCGTGCTGTGAGACGAAACAACAACAACATACCGCACCCTTTCGCATGATTCGCAACGTTCAACGTCTAATAGTTCAAAGTCCAAACAGGGTAACCTGACCTGTTGCCGTGTGTACTATCGGGGACTTTTCCGCCTGACCACTTAAGAAAAAAGTCGCATAATTTCGCCCAAATTTATTGTTTGGAAACTATTATTAATTGGTCTATTCATCAATAGGGCGGTTTAAGATATCGCTTTTATTTTTTAGTATGCAAGCAAAAATGAGCCTAGTGGTGGTCAGGCGGAAAAGTCCGCGATAGTACATGTGTCAGGACTATTTTACTGAAACACATGCCGTAGATGAAGAAAACATTTAATTTTCTTATTAGGCTTAAATATTTTTTATTTTATGCGTATTGAGATAAAGATGTTACTAAAATTCAAGAAAGGACATCATCGGCATTTTATAAATTGTTGGTCCAAATGTGAAAGTGCCGGCCAACAAAAAATAATGCTATATTCTGTTAGAACTTGTCCGTCTAAGCATTTATTATTCCAAAAACCAAAAGGCACGTTAAAAATGTAAAATTTTATTTTATTTAAGTAGGTAGGTAGGTTGTAACATAAAAATCATTTTCTATATGAGCGGCAAAATGCTCCCCACGCGATCACTCGCGTTTCACGGCAGGGCGCGACTACTCTAGGGTTAAAACGTATTGTGTCAACACCATACATAACATATAGTACCTACGATTAAATCAAAGAGGTTCGTTACTATGTAAGCATGGCATTGTTTACGTTTTTAGAGTTCCGTACCCAAAGGGTAAAAACGGGACCCTATTAGGTACTAACGGTACTAAGCCTACGTTGTCCGTCCGTCCGTGCGTCCGTCCGTCCGTCCGTCCATCCGTCTGTCCGACCTATTTAGGGCTGTAACTTTTAAACCAAAAGAGCTAGTACTTAGTTGAAATTTTCACAGAATGTGCGTTTGCGGATTTGCTAACAAATAATAAAAATGTCAAAAAGTTTAAAATTAAGGGGGGTTCTCAACAAGAAACTAGTTGTTATCAACGTTTTTTCTTCTCGCTCTATGGTAAAAACGGTAATATACAGGGTGTCCCGTAAACCGACTTCAACCCGGCGCATGCTGGTAGGTTAGGTCATGACTAAGCGGAATATCAAAATTTGGCTTTGGTAAAAGTGGCTTAGTTTTCGAGATATTGACAGTTTTAACACAGATACTGCATAGACAATTAATAGCGGGGTGCACTCAAAATAGTGAATAAGGTAAAGAGTTTCACGAATTTCATAAAACTGTCTTTATCTCGAAAACTAAGGACCATTTCCTAAAGTAAAATGTTGACAGACTGATTGATTGATTGACAGATATTTTTATTTTAGTGTATTCTGGTTAGGCATGAACTAACCTATCAGCATCCACCTGGTTGACGTCGGTTTACGGGACACCCTGTATGCAAGCGTCAAACTTTGTGTGATTATAGAGCAAACTCTACAGTATAACAAAAAAATAATAAAAACCGGCCAAGTGTGAGTCGGTCTCGCGATAAAGGTCCAGGAGTAAAAAAAATTTTTTTTACGTTAATATGTTGTAGTGGTGTGGTACGGAATCCTCGGCCTCGATGCGCGTATAGCCCGACTCGCACTTAACCGATTTCCAACAAATAGTTACCATGTCACGGAGAAAAATTAAGGTGACAGCCGCAACTACTTTCGTTGTAGTAAATTACTATGACATCCGTCAAATATGTAACTCATGGTGTCGAAATTTTATGGGAACTACAATAAGTGTAGTGTCGTTTTAGTTACATTAACGGCGATAGTCAACTACAGGAACTTTACTCATGGTGCAGATTTTAGTTACATAACTATCCGCCAGAGGCGCTGTATGGAATTCAATACAAATAATTTACGAAAACGAATAAAGTAGACATACTGCTATCCTTGTTTCTAATAGACAATAAGAAAGAGACACATCGATAAACGGGACCCTGTTTGTAATATCATTGTTATAACATTATTATGCATCTGAGTTATTTCAATAATAAATGATGTGATTTAATTTAATTAAGACTTACCTAATTTAATAAACGGCTCTATTATAGATAAAAGCTTTATTATTTACATACAACATACAATAATAAAAAGAACATTAAATGCGTTTTCACCAAATCACTCAAAATATGGAAGCATCGCCATCGGTACAATTTCGCGATTTGTACAATTCCATGAATGGTTCTAGAAGCATGTTACTGTTCTAACTATCACACAGTCACGCCATAGATCAAACTGTGATTCACTAGACCTCATTTCATCTTTTTGTCTTTTTGATTGTAAGTCCGGCTAGATTCTGCTATTTTAAATCTTCTCTTCCTGTCACCCCCAATTTAGGACTCTCCACCGGTTGCGATCTTGGACAGCACTGTAGATATCCCATCAGGTCATGTTAAGGCTTTTGGCCTCAACTTCCACAGAGCGGCGGCGCCAGGTTATTTTAGGACGGCCTCTATTTCGTTTGCCAGGTGGGTGTCATGGATGGGTGATCATCAGGCCTCCTTAATGCATGGCCTAGCTACTGCCACTTTCGATTAAGGATCACTTTCTCTATACACTGCCATAGTGTAATCAAACTAGTGAGCGCGCTCGGCGGCCGCGACAGGCCAATCGTGCGCGGTGAGTGGAGGCCCGGGGGAAGCGTGTCCTGGTACCAATTTACCTACGCGCGGTACCAATACTGCCGGTGCTTCACCCCCCAGCAAACCGCGCAAGCATAGATCCACCGCGACCGCTAAGCGCACCCACTATTGTTATAATTACGCTATGACACTGCTCACCCGTCCGTCTCCATAGCTCCTCGTTTGAGATAGTGTTTGGTCAGAAGATCTTCAAGATTTGCCAGAGGCATTTGTTGATGAAAACTTGGAGCCTGTCTGTGACCGCTTTACGGATGAACCTAATGTAATGATACTATAAATGCGACTAGATAATCTGTGTGACAATGTCCGATATTAATAAATATCTTATTTTCTTAACATTCTTTCGAAAGAAATTTAAATTAATCTATAAAACCCGCTTCAATCAAAAACACATAACACTGTAAGAATGAAAACGTAAACAACTCCAGTGCAATGCTTACAGTAACAAACCTTTTTAATTTAAACGTATTACTTTACGGTATTGACACTATACTTTTTAAATTAGCTTTTTTTGGCTTGGACTCAAATTTTTTTTAGCTAATTCTGCTATCCTTGTTTCTAATAGGCAATAAGAAAGAGACACATCGATTAAGTGTGAAGTGAGTCATGGAACGCCATGAGCTACAGTGCCTGTCGTCTATACGTTAACGATTTTCGTTGCGTGCGATGAAACTCATGGTGCGAATTGTATGTTATCTATTCGCTCAACGTCTTCACTATTACGAATGTAGCCACGTCAGTTGATTTTACTATCACAACTCATGGTAGACGTACTGAGCACGAATATTTACCCTGTCGATTGTGCCGACAAGTTCCCAAAAACGGTTCTATTGCCTCGCGTCACGTATCTCTTTCTATTATACAGTGGCGCCGCTATAGGTGCATCTCGCTCTCTCAGCTGTCAGTTCCATGTTATATGATACGTTTATGCCCAGGACAGAGATTAAAGGGGAGGCCTTTGCCCAGCAGTGGAATGAAATAGGCTAGGAAAAAAAAATTACTTCTATTTGAGATTGCAATTTTAAAAGCTACACTTAAAATTATCGGTGCTTTTTTGTTCCCAAAATGTAAAGATTATTTCTACCCAACTGCATTTTTCATTTCTGACTTCACCTCCAAAACCTTTCTACATAATGCATTTTACTTTATCAACGTCTTCCTCCCGTAGCTCAGACCGTAGCTAGTGAAAACAAATTTCCCTCCATGAAGGGGTCGATTGACAGAAACCATAAAGGCTGGTGTACAAAGCAGTTTATCGTGTGTAAAATGGGTTTATGCGTAGAGTAAAACATGGAGGTTGTTTTATATTGATTTCGCTTTTTTTCCTCGGAGTTCTGTTTGAATTGGGACAAAGTTGGTTCTTCAAAAGGGCCGAACTGATTTTGTACGTTTTTATTAAAAGGTTAAGCTTGGTTTCGGCAATTTTGGCAGAGGGTGTGTCGTGTTTGTGAAAGGGTGCTAATATTGTTTTTTTAGAGGAAAAGGGTCGGTCAATTCAGCTGTCTTCCAAATTCAACGCAATATGAAATCTGTATTGTCATAGAAGGCTCCGTATGAGCGTATAAGATACGGAAATTATATCAATAAGGATGGACGTCATCGACAGAAATTATGACCTACTAGCTGTTGCCCGCGACTTCGTCTGCGTTACCCGGATAAGAAGTACCCTATGTGTTAATCCAGGCCATGGTCTATCTGTATGCCAAATTTCATCAAAATCCGGTCAGCAGTTTTTGTGTGAAAGCGGAACAAACATCCATCCATCCATCCATCTATACTTACAAACTTTCGCGTTTATAATATTAGTAGGATTATAGCGTAATTGTATGATGTTTTGTGATGCGGTATGTACTTTAGTGCCAGAATCACACAGCTTCTAAATTGGAACTGTATAATAAATGCTTAGGTCAATTCGCAAGAATAGGCGGGGCGCAAACGAGCCACCGGCCACAGCCACCGGTGGCTGTTGCGGCCGTGAGCACTGCTGTAGCAAGTGGCCTCACACATCAACCTACCACACGACCGTGTGCGGCGAGTCCCTACAAAATGTATGAAAATGCGGGTGACCTGTTTGGCCACCGGATGGCCAATGGATAGGTATTATGTGTGTAAATTTTAACCATAGTCTGCCTTCGATTGAGGTATATAGAAAAAAACCGGTCAAGTGCGAGTCGGGATACTCGCGCACCGAGGGTTCCGTAGCACACTACCACACAACATTATTAACTTACAAAAAAGTGTTGTTTTCTCCGGGACCTTTAGCGCGAAACCGACTCACACATGGCTGGTTTTTATTATTTGTTATTATACTATAAAGTTTGCTCTATAATCACACCAAGTTTGATGTTTGCATGTATTACTGTTTTTACGATAGAGCGAGAACAAACGTTGATAAAACTAGTTGTTTGTATGAGGACTCCCCCTTAATTTTTAACTTTTTGACATTGTTATTACTTGTTAGCAAATCCGCCATAATAACGCACATTTTGTGACAATTTCATCTGACTAGCTGTTACCGTAAAAGGCTCTAAATGGGACTGACAGACAGACAGACGAACGGCAGGATGGACAGCGTAAGAAAAAGCAAATATAATTTGAATGTTATTAGGTATGCGTTAGTTATGTGCTATTGCAGGCGGGGACAAACCAATATACCTAAGATATGTTTTATAATTCTTCTTTGTCCCTGTTTGCGATACCTACCTAATAACATTCAAATTATATTTGCTCGAACCAAGTTGTTATAGCTGATTACGATTAGTGAATATAAGAGCTTGTTTTTCTCTTTTCAGTTAATATAATAGTTTTTTTTATGCTGTCGGGTTTTTTGTTTTTCTTAATAATTTAGTTTATTTCATACTGTTTAGTCTTGTGTCGAAATGGTAGCATAAAAGTACTATAATATATATATTTTTGGAATTGTCTGTTCACAAGCTTTCATTTGATACCCATATTGTAATTCTTAAGAAAAAAAAATTTTTTATGCCCCCTCTTTTTTTAATTTGCAGCCGCCATATTAAAATAATATAGCCTATGTCACTCTCATGATTTTTAAAAATCTAACGACACCTCATACGTCAAAATCCATCAAGCCGTTTAGGTTAGGGTTAGGTTTAGGTTTAGGTAGGCCGTGCCAAAGAAATAGACATACAAACATACATACATACATACGCTCGAAAAACATAACCCTCCTTCTGGCGCAGATGGGTAAAAATCCAGACTCTTTCGCTAGTTGGACATTGGTCATTACTCGCTACAATCCGGACTATATCTCTATCGCTTCTCCACCATTCGTTAAAGTAAAATTTAACTCAGCAAAGAAATACAGTGGAAGCGACGCTATTTCACTCCAGAGCTAGTATATTCTTGTCTATTTTATTTCAGTCTCAGTCTAGTCTATTTCGTATTCTCAGTCCTTTGTGAAGAGAAATAGTATTTTTTGTACTGCTTTACAGCAATTTATTGCGGATTCTAGACACGGCAGATTTCCTTTGGGATCGCTTGAGGTTTGAATCCTAAGTGTTATCACTCTATTGTTATAAAGTGAATTAAAGCACACAGATGACGCACACTTTTTGTGTGCGCATCTTGTGGAACACATCCACGAAAACATTTTTGGTTCTATAGATTTTCGACATGGGACGCACCATATCCGAGATATAAAATTTTTAATACTGAAGTCCCTTGTAGCCGGTGCGCGGTAATGCCCGGTGACGTCACGCACTCCGCCGCGTGGCCGACTGGCCGCCAAACAGTTGCGGCATTCAATTGATCGTAGCTCGTTTTTTTTTGGTCGTAGAAAAAAAATAAAAACACCAATGTTCAGGATTTTTAATGTACTTTAATTCAAAACAAAAATCGTTACGGATCCTCATTATCGGGGTCAATCGGTAGATGCTATTTCACAGCACAGCATCAGGGTTGCCAGACGTTGACAATTTTTCCTCGTACAAAAAGCAAGAAAAATCTCGTACTTTGGCTATTAAACCTCGTACATTCATCTAAAGTGTGAAAAAACAAAGAATTAGGCATAAAACTCAATTACATTTTTGACTTTTGATATAGTAAAAAAATGTTGGTTAGAAATAAAATTTTATTGTTGTTTAAAACGAAAAAAAGAGGATAAGAGCAGCTAATACGAGGAACAAATCGAAGTAATGATCGGTTTCATGTGGATTTCCCGGCAAACTAAAAACTAACAATATCCATCTGATAGTCTTTGATGGTGTAGACTTTCATTTATTCTACAAACGTCGCCTGCGATGGAAAATCATGAGATAATTTCCCTAAAAGTAAAACCTCGTACAAATATGTACGAGGCTGACATCATCCTCGTACCTCGTACGGGAGACCCCAAATCTCGTATTTGTACGAGGAACCTCGTACGTCTGGCAACCCTGCACAGCATTGGACATTGAACGCGGACATCATGCGACCTCGATAAAAGTGCATCGTACATAGGGCGCTAACATTACCTTTTTAAGAGCATTTATAATATCAAAGCAGTGTTCGAATATACGTGGATACGACAGCAACTCTCAGCCGTTTCATTTCCCTCGGCCGTATCCGACTTCTTCACTCAAGCATTTAGCAAATCATAAGGATATCATTATCCGCAGCATCTATCATAGCATATTAATGTACACACACACACACACACAAAATCAAGTTTTCTTTTCATTTGGGTGTGTTCAGAATTCAATTACCTGTAGAATATAAAGAAGCAGCCATATTCAGCCTGGGCTTTATTTAATAAACGTAACAATTTTATTGTAATTTACAATGACAATTCAAGGTACATTACTGGTTGCTTATGACGCTAAACTAGCAGTAGGTAACAATGCCTAACATTATGTGCAATGTACCCTGAATTGTCATTGTAAATGAAATTTTCATGTTTATGGGACCCTCCTGGTTTACCAGTCTGACTTTTTACAGGGTGTAACAAAACACCCAAGTAATATTTAAAGGTGTGGTTTAGTTAAGACCAAAGACATGTTAAGAACATTAAACTGAACAACTTATCGAGAATAGCTTTATAAATCTGCTGTTTAAAAAACGCAGTACTAACTCGACTCAATTGTAGGTATGACATCAGAGAATTCTTCGTATTCAGCGTATAAACTTGGGTATCTTCAAGAAGTCTATTCGCGCAGTGATGTGCCAAATTATAACTCTACACAGAAAAGTGTCCCAAATTGACTAAGTAGATAAACTAAGTAAGTAGGTACATTGTATTCAAATCTAAAAGCTGTCACGTGTTTTGGCGAGACTCGGGAGATTAATTCCTTCTCTCCATAACATTTCCTGTAACGTTGATTTGTCATATCCATTAGTGAAGGTAGGGTAAACGTTCTAGTTTTAGTACAATACTGTTTTAAATAAAATTACTTTTTTAATAATTAGACCACACGTTGGCGTTGTAGAAAATAACAATGCTGATGTCTGCGACTACAGCGACTACTAGAAAAGCAGCCAAGTACGTAGGATATTAATAATATATAATAAATAAATAAATCATTTTTATTTCAGGTAAAACACCCATATCGTACACCTCTAATATACAAGTATATCAAAGTAAAATTAAAATAAAAAATCAAAATTAGGATTATTATTATTAGATTCATAGTTATAATGTTATAAAATTATGTCAAACAACTACATAGGAGCTAGCTATTTTCTTTTTCTCAAATCATATTATAATAGCTTTGCACTAATTCGTCCTTAAATTCCTGTATCTGATGAAACGAGAGACCGATACAATCAGATTAGGGGTTGGATGTAGGGATTGTTAAAGTTTTACACGGTGTTGGAAACATAATGAATGTTTGACTGAAAATAGTACTGTCGGCTACACTAGGTATTATGATCAGTCAAAACTTAAGTGTTTTGTACTAACATAGGTAGTTATTTAAGTTAGTATCAACTAACAGTTAAATGGATGAAAAGATGTAATAATTTTTCAGTATGTACCTACACTACAAGCACGTAACTATTTTGTGAGAATTTTTGTTTAATGTAGCAACAACCTTCCTATTTCAGGTTGGTACTCGACAAAGAGTACCAACCTGAAACATACAAATGACCTATTAATGGCTGGGAACAATATTATCAACTATTGACTTTCACATGTAACCAATACCACCACATGTACCCTATAAAGTAAACAAATAACATATCTATAGTTATAATAACAATACGAAGTAACAATGGAAACGTATTTGCTCATGTAAATGTTACTTGATGAGATATTAATTGTCGCATAAATAACAGAATGGTATGGAAACTATACAACGTGTTAATGAATTAACGCAAAACTAGAAAGTAGTTTGTTTAGAATCGAGAGCAGAATCGAATTATCATGGTTTCAACATAGGTAATTTTTTTCAAAATATTAAATAATTTTTTTGCAAAAAATAAAATTTACTGAACCCGATGACAACCCACCGCACGGGCACACTCACCCTACTTACTACCAAAACAAGATTATAAAAATGTATCCATGAGTACGTTAGCGCTTTTTTTCAGTGCTGAAATGATAACAAATCATTTTTGCCTCAAAACTTAAAATGCGAATAACTTTGAATTTTAACTATCAAAATAATGAAATTATTGTTGCAATCTAATTATTTTGTTATAAATCAGTTGGGGTGTATGAGGTTTTGCGCTAATTCATTAACACGTTGTATATCGTGGCGTATTTGTTGGGTACATACTATTTATTAATTTGTAATCATTGCTTATAGGGAAATAGTAAACCTAGTTTCCACTCACAACATCTTAGGAGAGTTAAAATCTACGCGATTGCGCTGGCCATACAGGGTGAAATTGATATCATTTGCATCCTTTTAAACTAAGAGTCTACCCATCAAACTGAACAACATCATCATACTCATAGTCAGAGCAAATCGATCGGAGCAACTAAAAAATCAGCTTTTTCATACTAAACTGCTAAGCTTACTCGACTCAAATGTATGCAACAGCTGTTTTTTTTTGCTGCGATTGGTTTGCTCCCATAGTAAAAGTTGTTCAGTTTGATGGGTAGACTCTTAGTTTAAAAGGATGCCAATGATATCAATTTCACCCTGTATAGAGCGGATAGGGGAATATCGTGCGGTGAAGATAGAACGTATCTGGGGCTCGTCCGGTGGGCAGGCCCAGATATCGCTGGATAGATCAGGTCACTAAGGATCTCGTGGAGCTGGAGGTGACCAACTAAACTGGCAAAGAGATGATTGACGTATTTTGTTGTACATATGCGCAGAAAGTAAGTATTCACTACCACTAATATTACTACATACAAAATGGCAACTCCTGCCCCCCCACTAACTTCAGATACCGCACCTCACCCCGCTCTTCAGGGGAGATTTTAGAGGAGCCGAGTAAGAAGCACATACAGCAGATGCAAGAGTCGGAGCTGGATAGCGCATGTGCCGATGCCATCTTGTTTTTATTATTATCCTTTTCAAGTATCGCGAGATCGTTCTATTTAGTGTCCGGGGTTTGCAACATCCCGGCAACATAGCTACCCAGTTAATTGAAAAATGTTTTGGTTCTGGAATCTGGAATCTCTGGTAATACTTACTTACCTATACCTATCTTTTGTTTTGCATCATCTTCGGTTATATTTATACCTTATCCATATGAAATCGCTCCAAGAATCAACCTTGCTTTTACAAAATCAAATTCAATTTCAAAATATTTATTCCCACCCATGCCACAGACGATATTGAAAATATATTTGTTCCTAGTTTTCTACGTCAAATAAAACCAACAAACTTTTCAACGACGTACTCCCAAAAAGAACCAGAAAATCCAAATGGAAGCGTTCCACGCCAAAATTTTAATTTTCCTTTAACCACGAACAACAACGAATGCACGAACTTTGCTGTCGATTGTAGATTGATTACTAAAGGCAGAGATAGAAAGTTTATTTCAAAAGTTTTCGTAAGGAAATGCTTCTCTTTGCTTATAACGCGCTTGTGTGCTTGGGTTGGGTTACTTTAGTTACTTTGCTTGGGTGTAGGTACTAGGTACCTACTTACTCGTATATATTTCTTAACCTAAAAACCTCGAATCTATTAATTTAAAATAAATTGTTTGAGTAGTTTTAGATAAACCAATACAATTACAAATAATACATACAAAAACAAGAAATTCTCATAGATTGTATTAAGATACGTGTACAGGCAAGTAGTTATTATCTTCTGGTTCTCCTTTCTGTGAATATACTCACCTCTTTAAACAAAATGTAAACTACCTAAATACATAAGTACCTACCATCTTTTCCAAAGATGTCCGAGTTGCGGAGGCCTGGTGACCTGTAGCACAGATGCAGAGATAAGATAAGATAAGATAAGATAAGATAAGATAAGATAAGATAAGATAAGATAAGATAAGATAAGATAATAATTTATTCACTTCTCAAGTAAATCGTGTACATAAGATAATTATCAATCATAAAGGTACATTTCTCATTGTGCCTAGAAAAAAAGTGGGTAGTTGCCACCTTGTACTCTAAGCACTAGATAACTTCCTAGTGACACAGTTAAACCTTAGTCACTGAAAAGTATACATCGATAAATTAATTCAAAATAATAACCAATACCTAATAACAAGCATGACATTATTTTAAGCCTAGATCCCTGTACCGTAGCGTAGTGCAAGCACCAGCACACACGTAGTTAACCTGTTCTGTCTTATGTATAATTATTCTTAAGATTTGTAAAAACTAATTGTGGAGGGAATCAAAGTATATTTTATTATATTTTTATATTTATTATCTAAATCAATTTGTCTACTCAAAGCACCATCAGTGGCCGATGGACGTCCACTACTAGACATAGGCCTCCCCTACCCCGAGTATTGCCAAAACGACCGGTCCTGTGCTACCCTCATGGAACGGATTCCCACCTTCACCTGGTCATCGGCCTACCCACGCTGCGCTTTCTGCTACGCGGTTGCCACTCGAGAAGTCTTCGGCCCCATCAGCTATCGGTTCTGCGAGCAATGTGCCCAGCCCATTGCCACTTTAGTTTAACAATTCTTTGGGCTATGTCGGGTATTCTGGTTCTTCAGCGGATTTCTTCATTTCTGATTCGATCTCACAGGGCACCATCGGACTGTATGAATTTTTATTGTCGCTACTGCTGTGTTTGTGCAATGGTCTCTCTCTTGCAAACTCCCGAAATATCCGCCGTCATATTGATTTTCCTCACTGCTGTCATACGACGGCTGTCTGATGGGAAAATGAGGAAAAAGTCTGTACGTAATTGTAGTTGCAGTTAGGGGGTTATTTTATAATAGAAAAGTTAAGTTATATTGATAACATTTTGACGAACCAGTTTGGTATGTTTTTGATATGATAGAAAGATAATTAGTGAACTAAAGTTAAGTAGGTACTCAGATAAAGTTGACTTTGGTGAATTTTACTGTGAAGTGTTTTCTGAATTTATTTGCACTTCAATTTTTTTTTAAAAACAACAAGATAATATTTAAACACAATTTAGTAATATATCAATACAAAACTGTTTAACTTCTTAATTATTTTATTTGAATTCTGAAATCGACAATCATATATTTAACGACAAAAAATGCCAATCTCAAAAGGTTTATAAATCTTACATTTTCATTTTCATGTTTCATTCGTTAATAAAAGTATATTTCATTCATTCATTCGTTAACACCTTCCATGCAATTTATATTTTTCCATCGTTAGAGACTTCCACATTCCCTCAATATCTTGCAGAAAATTTCAAAGAAAATTCATCTCACATTTCACTAGTCTTTGAAGTCAACCTAACTTTGCACCTTTCATTCTAACTAGGCTAATTCAAAAGATGTCCGATAGAGACGATGAGATGTTCAAAGGAATGATAAAATAGATTCCTCTCTTCATTCATTCATTTGGATTTTAAAGGAACTCGGTCGCATTTGCACCTTTCAAAGATCGGAGATTTCGTAGTTTGGAGACTGTATTTCCTGGTTAAAACCCCGAAAGCCTGGAAATCTGAGTTAAAGTTTACTATAATTAATAATGAAGTTTTAGCCCTTAATATAATCTCACTGCAGGCACATTTCGTAAAAGAATAAGTACATTCAGCATCAGAGAAATCGCTTTCAAAGATTAAGATGAAGGGGTCATATTTCTCTGAAGCTGACTGTACTACGTACTGTACGGGCACTACCTGTCCCCCACCAATTCGACCTCACCCCCGCTTGGCAAACTGGTGGCACAAAATAGTAGGCAATGGTTAGTCCTCTCTCATTAGTACTCTTCAGTATCGCACATACTTTCCTATTCTCGTGTATTCCCATGTATATGAAATGACAGCTAGGTGTCCAGAGTATACCGACACTAAGCAGTGGTGCAGACCCCTCTCACTCTCACTCTGAGGTCAGATGTAGGGCAAAAGCGTCTAATTAAATAAAACGCACTAAAATAGGTAAGTTTCTTAAGTCACCCAAAGGGCAATGGAGAGGCCTATGCTCGGAGTTTCCCTGCGAGATCGAATCAGTAATGAAGAGATCACCGGAAAAACCAGAGTAGCTGACATAGCCCAAAGAATCGCTAAACAAAAGTCGCAATGGGCGGGCACATTGCTCGCAGAACCAATGGCCGATCGGGCCGAAAAGTTCTCGAGTGGCGACCGCGTACCGGAAAGCCCAGCGTGTGTAGGCCGAACCAGGTGGACCGACACGACCTGTTAAAGGCGGCTGGAATGCGTTGGATGGGGGCAGCGCAGGACCGGTCGTTGTGGCGATCCTTGGGGGAGGCTTATGTCCAGCAGTGGATGTCCATCGGATCGAAATTTTTTAGGGTTTCGTATTTTAGTAACATTTCGAATGAATTTCATGAAGAAAGAAAAAGATAATTGTTAATGAAGAAACATAATAATATTGTCTTAAATAAACCTAAATAAGAAAAAATTAGGTTCAGATGAAAATTTTATTGAAAAAAATATAAGACGCTATATATTCATAGAATTCTAGTTCATTCAGGAAATGTCAATAATTTTATAATAATCCTTGTATCTTTGTGATGAATAAATATCTTTTTATTTTTAATTTATAGCTATATTTTAAAAATGGGTTAAAATAAAACAACGGTCAACGGTTTGGTGTGAAACTCAAAATTGCTATCCTACACACATACATTCCAAACAGCAAACCGTAATATTAAAGTCGTTACCCCATCTTATACCGTCGACGTTGAAGTAAGATAAATCTCCCGGATGCCTTAAGCTTGATAAAGAGCTTCTCTAATGTATACAATTTAATATAAACGGTCTCTCTCTTCCTTTCTTCTCTGAAACATACGAGATGTCTTCGTGAGCTATGTGTTTTTAACCATCATCATTATCAACGGCCGATACGGATGTACAAATTTCATTAGATGGTGCTTCAGACCGTGACTGAAAACCAAGAGTGAAATCGCGAAAAAACATCCTGTTTAGGATGTATACGTCCCATGGCATGGTATATGGGCGTTTTCTACGGGTGCCCTCTATCTGGCAAACTTTTTATTGTCCGAAACGTGTATAAAATACTTGGCATAATTTTTCTTGGACGAATATTAACAATTCAGAAAGCTATGTTCGGCATAACTACTAGGTGGCAGAATATTAATTTATGCGAATTTAATATAACATAATACTACGATAATCGAATTTTATTTTGAATAATTTTGCTTAGCATAATTATCATTTAGCATTAGGACGGGTTCGAATAATTTTGCTTAGCATAATGATCGTGTGGCATTATGGAATACGATTGATTTGCAATAGAAGAATGCGTTATGAATGGATGCTAAAAAATGTTTGCCAAGTGAGTTTATGCCATTAGTCATGTTTGTCTATAGTGATCATGCATTACAAAATTATACGAAAAAAAGTTATGCGACAATAGGGTGAACCGTTTTCTACATCTACTCGCATGAATAGTACCTATTACTATTTTATATGGGAGAGTAGAACTAGTGAAGTCATAATTTTTATACTGCGACAATTTGCTAATAA
Organism: Agonopterix subpropinquella; assembly: GCA_922987775.1. NCBI lineage: Eukaryota > Metazoa > Arthropoda > Insecta > Lepidoptera > Depressariidae > Agonopterix > Agonopterix subpropinquella. The sequence continues at coordinate 13,981,258 of OV277709.1, read as the reverse complement.
ATATTGTGCTCGCCCAATTCGCCCATATTTCCCCGGTTACCAAAAGTATATTGAAAGACACATGCCTCATAAAACCATAACCGCTTTGTTCAGCTGATTGCCGATCGCAGTTAGATGGAGGTAATAAAGTAAAGTAAGGGTGAGAGGAAGTTAGCCATATTTTAACACGCGAGCTAAGTGCGGATTGGTGGAGGCAAGTTATAATTGGTCGTCTTGGTTGCAGAGTGTTTTGAAACCGCCTTAGCATCTGACTTAACAAATAGGATAAAAGGATACCTACTACGGAATTTTACTGTGGGCGAAGGATGCGGTTGAAGGTGAACAAAAATTTTAGTAAAGCAGTCATCCATAAAAGTAACGTCCGGTCAGGTCCTTATTTATATGCACGGGTAAAAAAGATTATTCAAATACCAAAGCACCTCCACAGGGTGACCCTGTGATGAAAGTTTATTATAGAACTGAAAGCATTTAGTACTATACCAAATCCGTGTTTTTCGAACTGCAGTGGGCAAGGAAAAGGCCGCAGAATTTTCGGCCTTAATTACTAGCCATTATGGTATAAATGTATCTAATTGTTCCGAATTCAGCCATTTATATTAATTACTCTAATTTCGCGGAAATTCGTTGGCATTTCGACGGTTGGTATTAAGGAACGATAAATGTTGTTTGTTATAAGATTAACCCAATTAGTTGATGCGGCAGAAGTATTAATAATAATTTGGACTAATAAATAATTTTTAAATAATAATAGGTATTAAGTGAAAATGTGAGCAACAACAGCGTTGACTAAAATTGATATCATTAGCAAAAAAAATTGTATCGATGTCGTAATTAAATCTAAAGTCGTAATAACATAAAAAGATAGAAAAATGTTTACCGAATAGCAAAATAAGATCACGAATGATTGATTACTCGTATAATAATTTAATAACTTCGCATGACTGTAACATATTAATTATTGTGTACAGAAAATATAATAAAAGTTATTTGGGATGAAGGATAGATGCATAAAATGCATTACGATAATTTTCTGAGTTTTTATCCGTTTGCCAGTTTATACAGGGTAGATTTTTGAGACGGGGCAGTAAGGGCAGGTACCTTAATCGTTGTAGCTACAGCGAAACGTTCTTAAGAGACTATCCTTAACTTTTTGCGAAATTTTGAACTGCATTCACAAAAAATTTCAAAAAAATTTACAGTCAGCAAGAAAATTGTCAATTTACACAAAAACTTTTTTTGACGCCAATCGACATCGGATGTTAGAGTACTAAAAATGTTAGAAACCCCTAAAAACGTTTCCCTTACATTTAGTAGGAAATGATTAATTTTGAAAAAAAAAAAAACCTATGTTGAAACCTAGATAATTCGATTCTGCTCTCTATTGTATTGTATTGTATTGTTGCTTTCTTGTTTTGCGTTTATTCATTAACAAGTTGTAGAAAATCACAAATTTTACGAGCCGATACATTTTTATTCAATCAAATAATAAGTATCATTTAAGTAACTTTTAATAAACCAACAGATAGAGTCTAGAATACTAACATAATTTTACAGTCTATTTGTACTAAGTTTGTCTTAATCCGCAAATTTATATAGAACTCTAAAATTAATTTAAACGTTTGAAATTCTACAAACCTTATGAATTTACCATACAATCAAAAGCCTTATGTTTGCACAGCAGGGACTTACCCTTTACCATCAAGACAAGGGATGAAAGAGTCTGCAACATACCTCATAAGCTAAAACCCTTGTTAATTAATTCCATACAATTATAAGCCTTCAGGCAATATGACCCAAAGGCTTGAAAACTTAGATGAAATCAAACGAGGAAGATGCGGTCTTCTTACTATAACAAATTAACCGGCTGCCGGTTCCCACCGGTTCCTAACCGGCTTCCTCGTTTGATTTCATCTAAGTTTTCAACCGGCTACTCGCACTTAAGAACTATGATACGAGTAATATTGTTGTCGTTATCGATGAAAAATAACCTATTCATTTAAATAAAAATAAAACATTTTTTTAATTAAGGACTTGTTTCGAAAACAAAACAGTGTACTTATCGTATAATATTGCTAATAGACCAAATACATAGAAGTTTCACCCATCCATCACAGCCCTTGATCAGACTGTCTTTATTTAGATCGTCTTCCTCCGTGACACTAAGTCCTATGAATATGAAGTTACATAGTCTAAAAAATTACAATACAGGGTAATTTTTGTACCAGTATGCAGTAGTTACCTCTATTAGATATCTATGGTATAACCAATTATAGGATCGATAGGTTGGCAACACTTTTCAGAAGTGGTTCAAACTCTGAAATCGCGATGACTAGACAGCATGCATCAACATGCATCATCACTGAAAATTAAATAGCATAGCATAGCTACTCACGACTATATTCCCTGAGGGTCTAGTCAGAGATATTCTGAAACTTCAGAACATCCACGTTTAACTAGTAGTAGGTACCGAAACTCTGAAAAAAAAATGCCTGAAGCCGATAATGAAAACGCATGTTCATGATATAAGACTGAAACTCTCTGGATACTGGCAAATATACATTTTAATAGACTTTTCCTCAATCTTAACTATTATAAAACTGTAACAGAAATTTGTCTGTACATTGAAGATATTTACAAAAAAAAATTACAACATGGTTTTTACCCTATTTACCTGTCACTGATTCCAAATCACCAATTTTTGGATTTTTTGTCTGTCTGTTTGTTTGTTTGTTCGTTTATTTGTTTGTTTGTTTGGGTGTTTGTTTGTTCGAGTATCACGCAAAAACTACTGAACCGATTTTGATGAAACTTTTTTTGTTTGATAGCTTATCATCTGACTTAAAATCTGGTATGTAATTAATGCGGAAGAAGTCGCGGGTAAAAGCTCGTTATTATATAAAACTACCGGATCGTATGCGACTCGTGCCGAGCGCGGGGAGAAGGTGACAGCTGTCCGTATTGACAGCTTCCGGGTGCAGGCAAAGGGGCGACCCATAGAGCACGCAGTCTGCCAAAAACCACATTTCCGCTAACAATACTTTAAAACAATATGAACTCAACATATCCAACTACCTAATATTTCAACCACTTCACCCCTCCAAACCCAGTTTTACAGGTTTTGTCTAAATAAGACTTACACCAAGGACCTTATATGTACTTCAAACGGACGAAATTACCTCGATTCATGGGACTTCATACGTGCAACAATCTATAGCTACCAAAAACGGAAAGGCATTGTGTGTCATGCTATTCTCTCTATGAAAATAGGCCACGCATTTCATGGTTCTTTTTTAGCGGTTCGCTTTCTGATTGATATAGAACCATTGTTTTATTTCCATAAAACAATGGTTCACCATCGAACAAAAACACAACTTATGAAACTTGTTGTATAAGCAATGGAAAATCAATGTACAAAGATAACGATTTGGAAATGACACCAATTCAAGTATCTGCATATCTACACTTAATATTATAAAGAGGAAAGATTTGTACCTATTTTTGTATGTTTGTAATGAATAGGCTCAAAAAGTACTGGGCCGATTTAAAAATTCTTTCACCATTAGAAAGCTGCATTCACCCTGAGTAACATAGGCTATATTTATTGCTAGAAAAGATTAGACGTCCACCCGTGCGAAGCCGGGACGGGCCGCTAGTTTTATATAAATCGTTATACTTACCTCCTGCAAGCACTGGTCTAATGGACTATGATAGAGTATGGCCACTGTTGCTTTACAATACATTAATCGACGGCGTTTTTGGCGGTTTTCCATACAAAAAAAACCCTATTAGTATGGGACACCGACAGTTCGCCACGTCCGTCGTCGCGTCGATGAGAAAAGATGCGTTGGGCGCCGGCGTCCCATACTAATCGTGCTTGTTGTTTGGACAATCCGTCTATGGGCTCTTACAGATGAGCGAAACTTTGCTGTCGCGGTAGGTCGCAGAGCGTCGTCGCGCTCATACATTTTACGACCCTCCGCGACACCCGGCGACCACAAAGTGTCGCTCGTCTGTGAGAGCGCTATCGCCGTTGATCAATTATGTTTTCGAAAGTGGGTTTATGGTATATCATTAAACCTTCATTCCTAAATAAATAAATAAATAAAAATAAACTTATCAAATACTTATCTTACACATACAATAAAATTGTACCTAATCTTGGCCTGTGGATGTACATTGAAGATATTTGCGAAAATATTATTTAGGGGTGTACTGCGGTCGTGGTACACAGACACACGGCGAAAATAAGCTGACCGCGAGTAGGTAGAGTAATGTATAACGTCGGTCGCGCGGCCAGCTTATTATAATGTTTGTTTTGCGTAGCTTGATTTGTCGCCGTGTGTACGTAAAGGAATGCATTGGCATTGAGACCATTTTTAGAATTTTTGTCTTTTTTTTTTATCTGTAGTCTTTTTATCATCATCATCAGCCTATAAACGTCCCACTGCAGGGCACAGGCCTACCCTCAAGGAGGGTGTATGGGCATTAGTCCACCACGCGTGCCCAATGCGGGTTGGTAGACTTCACATACAAATCAGAATTTCTTCTTCAGTGTATGCAGGTTTCCTCACGATGTTTTCCTTCACCGTTTGAGAGCAGTCGGTTTTACGTACATAAGTTAGAAAAACTTAACAACAAAAACTTAATATTAGTCTTTTAATTTGTATCAAATTGTATTTGTTTATTCTTGGTGTGCAAATAAAGAATATTTGTCTTATCTTTATCTTATCTTAATTTGTGCACGCATCACTTAAACACTACCCAACCAATTTGGATGGTTTTTACACTGAAAAATAAAATTTTTTACTTCAACCAACATCATGAACCCATATGAGCGTGTCAACATCATGACTTCTCCGACTAAGAGAACTTTGCTAAACGAATTCGGCTTGTTGTTACAACTAACCATCTTTTGTTTTTAGTAAACAATAATAACGTCATTTCAATTATTTTGGTGCTAATTAGGAGAAATTATTCTTCTTAGTTGGCTCGCATTTTTTTTCAGTGTACACAAAAGACTTAGTTTGGATTAAAATTTGGGTTTTTTCATTTCATTGCAATCGGATAACTCATTCAAAAGTAACGACTATTTAAAGTCATTGGTCTGCGCGTACGAGGTGGCGGGTGCCGCTAGCACAATAATAAAAACGATTAATAAAAATTTAACCACTCTATTTACACTCCAAACCATAAACAGGGAACCACTTTGGCTTGCCAATGCCGACATTCCAGTCTGTTTATTCGTCATAAAAACAACCCAGGCAAGAATTTACGTCCCATCCTATACACATAAACGTATTTGCATTCCGTCTGAGCGTTTAATAACTCCAAAACGATGTATAATCGTAAATAAACGAGTAGGTATAAGCACTCAAATTTAGGATGATGTACAACATGGGCGGTTATTAGACGTTTGGATTAAATTTAATGTGGCCGGATTATTTGGATTATTGGGTTCGTCTGGTCTTATATGCTACAAGATTTTCTTGCGATGTACACACGGCGACACATCAAGCTATACAAAACCAACATAAGCTGGCCGCGCGCGACGTTATACGTTACTTGACCTACGCGCGGCCAGCTTATGTTGGTTTTGTATAGCTTGATGTGTCGCCGTGTGTACCTACATACCGTTTTGATTTCATAGTAGATATACATATTATGGATAATGGTGGCAGTAGAAATATTTTTTTAATTTCACACATCTTGATTAGTAATTTTTATAATTTATTCAAGCATCCTGCATAATTAAGACGATATAATGATAAAAATAATAAATACTTAATTAAATGTTTCTTTTTTAAAACGGTTATTTCAATTTAAAACTGACTTCATAATTTATAACTTCCATCCGTCAGACCAGAGTATAAAATAAATTTTAATGTATCATGAGGTCGATGTAAACTTTTGGTTAACGTCCATCATTTTCATGTAAACATTTCAAAACTGTTTGAAAACTAAATAGGGAAGTACCTACTTGTTTATTAACGTTACGTCAACGTATCTAGTGCGGCAATTTTTTATGACTATTTCACCCAAATTTCACCATTTTGACGTGATTTTTCCGCGATACTAAGGTCATTTATTCACTGTCACGCCGTGCGTGTTCATAGTACCCTACCTACACTGCTTTTGTAATACTAATAATCATAGAAATGGTAAATAAAAATACAGCGATACACACGGTGTAAAATTAAAAATATTACTTACACATATCTTAGGGTCACACAATCAGAAAAAAATCAGGTGTTTCATACAAAACTGCTTATACAACAGTTACTCAACTGCAAGCTAAAACAGCAAATTATTTCCCAATTTCGAAGTTGGCATAATAGCGATAGTTGTTCGGTTTGACAAGTCCATATTAATGGTTAATGTTTCCGTAGACTACAAAGGACATCTGGCACATAATACCCAAAAATTTATAACCGTCCTTCTATTTTTATTATGGACTATGGAACACCTGAAGGCATTAGTTTATTTTATAATGATTTATTAGTTTTTATCATTTTTATATAAAAAAAAACATTGTGCTTGCAACACCTCCTACCTCCTCCTACTAAACAACATTGACAGCCATGTTGGGGTTGCTGCTTTTTTATAATTTATTAATAATAAATGATTATATAACTCGTTAAATAAAAATAAATGATACTATTTGAGTCGTTTTTATAAAACCTCATAATTTATTACACATTTGACTTCAGTCAAAACTTCTATACATATTAAGGTATTTTTTCAAGGGAGAGCGGCGGTTGTCCTTTATCCTGTGTAAGTACGCCAATCCACACTGAGCCCACGTGGTGGAGTATGACCCACGCCCTCTCACCCTTATTTGTGAGAGGACGCCTTTTCCCTGCAGTGGGATTCTATAGGCCATAACTTAACTTAACTCAACTTAGCCTACGCACTTGTTTTAGGGTTGAACCTCATCTGGCAGCACGGAATCGCATTTTTTACGCTCCATCCTTTTCTTTCTTTCAGGATCGTCACTTGTTAGAGCGAGAAAGATAGCGGGAATGCGATAGCACCTGAGCGCCAGGAAAGGATAGAGCGTGAAAAAATGCGATTTCGTGCTTTCAGATGAAGCTCAAACCTCAAATTGAAAAATTTAATAAAACAGTAAGAGTTCTTTTGAATAATTAATTAAGCTTGAATTAAATTAAATCCTTTCCCCAGTCCATAGTACTCAAATTTCAATCCAAACTCTCAAGTTTTCAACTAATTAACTACAGAAGGATTTAATCTGACACAAAGTATCGAAGTATCCGATGTAACAGGACTCAATGTCAATAAAAGTCAAATTAACACAGCTCGCTCATTTCTCAAATCACTACGGATTCGATTTATTAATTTCTATATAAGTTTGATTTTGAACCACAACTTTCTTGTTTCGAATTCAGCGAAGTAATTGATGCTTTATCTAATACGTCATTTCTAGACCACTTATTATAACTTTTACAAACAGCCTTATCTACGCCCACGTTGCATTAATACAATACTTAGTTTTCAATTACTAACATAACTCAAATGATTTAATGATAATAAACAACTTTCCCTATAAATAAATAAATAAAAAATAACGCTCATAGGCACATACATTGTAATGATCCCAAATTAAGCCTTAGGCTTTTTGTTACAGGAATCATAATTATACAACAACAGCACACACATAACATTCATGACCGAACCGGGACTCGAACCCAGGACCCTGGCTTGGCAGTCCGGCGTGGTAACTATTACACCAACTGGGTCGTCATCTTATCACCTCAAGAAGATGGATCGAAAAACGAGATTTTTGTTTGGACTTTCCATAAAAAAGTGCAGATCAGCCGATTAATTTTCTTTCGGACGTCCACAAATTATCTTTTTTCGATCAATCCATGTTCCTTGAAGAAAGTTGTTTAGTTTGATTGTCTAAATACAAAAAAACTTTCGAGGACATATCAAAAACGCAAAAAAAAACTACTATTCCATAGAAAATCCACAAAAATGTATGAAACAGATGTTTATTCGCGATTTCTTAGTAAAAGTTGTTCAGTTTGATGGTCATGGTCTGGTCTGGTGGAAGCACCCTGTTCTAGCTTAAAAACGACTCCAATTCCACGGTGTACCTACCTATATCTGTATCGCAATTATTTTCATGAAATTCTTGACTTTGAACTAAATGATGATAATGTAAAATAAAACCGATCAAGTGCGAGTTGGGCTACTCGCGCACCGAGGGTTCCGTACCACACCACCACAGAACACAACATTATTAACTTAGAAAAAAAAACTTTTATTGTCCGGGACCTTTAGCGCAAGACCGACTCACACTTGGCCGGTTTTTAGTATTTGTTGTTATTCTGTAGAGTTTTCTCTATAATCACACTAAGTTTGACGCTTGTATGTATTACGGTTTTTACTATAGAGCGTGAAGAAAAAACGATGATTTCAAACTAGTTTCTTGTTGAGAACCCCCATTAATTATTAACTTTAACATTTTTTATTATTTGTAAACAAATCCGACGTAATAACGCATAATCTGAGAAAAATTCAACTATCTAGCTATTACGGTTCAAAAGTTACAGCCCTAAATAGGTAAGACAGACGGACGGACGGACGGACGGACAGACGGAGAGACGGACGGACGGACGGACGGATGGACGGACAACGTAGGCTTAGTAATAGGGTCCCGTTTTCTCCCTTTGGGTACGGAACCCTAAAAACTAAAAGATATGAGAGGAGTGCAATAGCGGACGAGAACACTCCCGCCTTTTTCTTATTAAAAATTTACAGTGTCTACAAAAAACTTGTAACTTTGTTCTTTTTCATAACACTTCTGCAGTAAGTGTAATGGTTTTTTTCCTCTTTTCCCCTAGATTCTATCTTCCAACTTTAAATGTGATTTCAAAAGAAAACGGCACACTCCGTTTTTAATTCATTCCTGCTTTTAATGATATTACAAATGGAAATGATTGTACAGAAGACAGTATTAAAGGCAGCTCTGTATAAGTTGATCTCTTCTATTAATTTAAATTCTTTCCGAATTTGGCACAAATACAATTAAGCAAGCAGTTTTGCTCTTCTTGCTATAATCGCGAATAGGCAGGTACACTGAAAAAAAAAATTGTTTACTTCAACCAACATCATGAATCCATATGAGCCTGTCAACATCAAGACTTCTCCGAGAACAGAGAGAACTTCTTCTTCTAAGAGAACTTTTTTAAACGAATTCAGCTTGTTGTTACAACTAAACATCTTTTGTTTTTAGTTAACAATAATAACGTCATTTCAATTATTTTGGTGCTAATTAATATGGCTATCACAGTCAAGTGGTGCCCTCATCACATTAAAAAAGATTTCGCAATAAAGAAAGCCTTAATTAAAAAAGTGCTCCACATCAAAACTACAAAAGCCTTCAAGCTATTTTCATAGAATACTTTTATAGGTTCTAAACATTCCACTTTTAGACAATTTCGAATAAAAACAAAAGCGGCCGTTTTTTTTCTTTTTTCAAAATTTGTATGTTTAGACCTTTATAGAACCTATAAAAGTATTCTATGAAAATAGCTTGAAGGCTTTTGTAGTTTTGATGTTAAGCACTTTTTTAATTAAGGTTTTCTTTATTGTGAAATCTTTTTTGATGTGATGAGGGCGCCACTGGACTGTGATAGCCCTCTTAAGAGAAATTATACTTCTTAGTTGGCTCACATTTTTTTCAGTGTACCCTAGTTTTAGTAACACAAAAAAATATTATTTTATGATTATGACGACTATTTTTGCTAACCGTACCAGGATTGTTGGAAATCTTAATAAAAGACTTGTTTTACGAAAGAAACATTTTATTTTTATAGTTTTTTTCACTAACAGTGCATTCACAGTTAAAGTTTCCTTTGAAAGATACTTTTTATAGAATTAAAACAATATTGGAAACAGCGTGGAATACAAATAGCTTACAATATATGTAGTGAAATATATATTTTACTAATTAGATTTTAAGATTCGTGGCTATATATACGTCTATATAAATAGAAGGCCGTGGTCTCAGGCAATGTACAAAACAACAAAGTACTACACATGTACTTATATAGTACATAAATATATAGTAAACACTTCAATATCTACAACATGGATTTACAATAAGACAAAGTAAATTTTCGACGCCTTAAAATCGATATTACATCTATTTTGCTTGAAATACGATTATTAGAATATAATGAACATAAAAAGTATACATTATTTTATATACAAGATAATAACGATGAATTCCCACTTTGGAAGAAAATATTATGAATAGAAAAACCTTTTTATAAAGGTTTTTCTGTTTATAATATTTTATTACTTATGTAAAGAAAACTAAATGAAAAATGTTGGGCACTGTAAAAAATAAAGATAAGATAATATAGATTGAATAAAGGATAATTGATTGATTGACAGATTATCTGTTCCCAATGATATAGGTTTAGAATGAAAGACTAGTATACTATAGTTAACTAAGATATTATAACACGTACATTATAAATAACATCCATGACATGAGTACACATTCTTATTCATGAAATATTATTTTACAATCGGCAGCATTTTACAATTGATTGTAGCAATCTCAAGGGAAGATTTTAGCGACAAATTCTTAGATTAAAAACTTTTCGCTTACGCTGAAAGATGTAGCCAAGAAATGAGGGAGCGGGATAGCCAGTTATGAAAACTTATGTAAACAAAAAAGACAGAAATATTATTTTTTGTTTCAGTCACCGTGGCCGGTTTTTTTGTTTGGCAAGATGTCAAACCATTGTCAAACCTATGGAATGTTGATGACATCTTGCCAAACAAACCGTTTTTTTGTATGCAAAAGTCACACTATTGCTGTTTCATGTGCGGCCACGGTATGGCTTCATCTAGTTACTATATCTATGGACAAATTCATAGTTTTGTGACAACGGTAGCTTTTCCTCCTGATCTCATAAAGGTTATAATGAACAATTAAAAATATTTAATTTACTCATGACTTTTTCGTTTCATAGTGTTCTTAATAGGAAACGTACTCCGTTTTTCATAAAAATACAAACTGTTTGTCAATCGGTTCGAAAATAACGTTGTCATTGCTAAGTAGCCCAGACGCCCAGCAGAGTGCCCCAAGACGGTAATCAGGGTCGAGGCAAATAAAAGGATTATTCGAAGGACTTGACAAACGCTTTTCTTCCTTTTCGTGATTCTACACAATATGGATTCCGCACAACTGCTATTGACCACATTCTCTATTCCACACAACCTTAAATTTTATACAAACGCGTTTATTTCTACTCGCAATTCTACACAATATTAATTACACGCAACTGCCTTTCATTGTGGGGCCTACCTCAGGAAAAGAAAAATGTTGCGTTGTTGAGGAGGGCTGTCTCTTAGAGGGAGGTTATACAGTCAGTATTTCATCAGTCTGGTCCATCAGTCTGGTCATGTATATTTGATTTGAAGGGAAACTGACTCGAGATTGACCCGACTAACATGGTGCTTCAGTATATCAGTTTCCCTTCAAATCAAATAAACATGACCAGACTGATGGACCAGAATGACGAAATACTGAACGTGTAACCCCCCTCTCACACCCTGTACATTTAGGTCGAATCTGGGTCGAATAGGATTGGTGATTTGTACGGAACAGCTGTTTTTTTTCGCAATTTTCACTTTGGTTGGTCATAAAGAATGTTGTTCAGTTTGATAGCGAACGCGAAATGTCGCTTTTCTTGAGGTAGGCACCATAGTGAAAGTTGTTCAATTTGATAGTCTGAATTCATCGTTTCAGTCTGTGGAGTCCTTTACACCCTGTATAGGATTTTGGTCCTATAGAGAAAGTTGTTCAGTTTGGTGGTCTGATCGTCCTATTAAAAACCGTCAGCATATTAAGTTGAACCCTGTATTTCTAAGGTTCGTGTTGACGATGTGCTCATAGTAGGTTTCGAGTACAGAGACCGCTTGGTGACACTAGCAGTAATAATGTACAAAGGCCTAAGCCTGATATTGGTATTGGTTCACCCATTGACTTACCAACTACTGGACTTACGGTCCAAAGTGTCCGAACCAAAAGAGCACCAAAACATATAAAGAGAACCAATTACGAGACACTCTTAGTTCTTCGTTCGTACCGTAACGACGGAAGTACAATTAATAAGAATTTCAGCATTTTCAATGTTTATATTACTATACACGTAGTTAGGTTTGTGTAGGTTAGTTTCGGACAAATTTTTTGACAATTTTTATCCATTATATTGTATGTCGATGGTTTCACCTTAAATATTGTATAGAGCATGATGTGAAACGACCCTCCTGAAGATGTTTCGTTCTGTGCACTTCACATCAACTATGCACATTATAAATGTATAATAATATTTTGTGAAAGCTATTTTTAAAACTACATGCACTGAGATGACTAGATTATTACGTGTCTTAACTAGTATAAGACTAGATGGAAATGCATTAAAAGTAATCTATGAGATATGTGCCGTAGACGCTTTAAAGCATAGCATAACGAGCCTTAAGCTAATATACATTCGTCTCATTATGTATTACACTATACTAAATCACAACACTGCAAATTTAAACAGGTTTATTTTTGGAATGTGTATGAAATATTTTGACCTAGATTAATTAGTAAGTTTCTAGATATAAAAGCAAGCTCTTTAGATATAAAATTAACTACAAAATTTGAAGAAGAAATATAATCCGATTATATGAACTTATCACAGAGACTTGAATTTGTAAAGAAATGATACTACTGTAAAATTCAAACAGGAGTGCGATTTTTGAAACTCATTCGTTGAACTCAGCAGTTGAAAATGTCAAAATTACTATGGAGATAAGTATGCATATTTCTACTTCTGATTTGACTTTCAAAAATCGCACTCCTGAAGTATGGTTTTTGAAAGTCAAATCAGCAGTAGCAGGTGCATATCTCCATAGTAATATTGACATTTTCAACTGATTTCAAAGTATGAGTTTCAAAAATCACACTCCAGAATCTATTTTCGTAAATAATGAAATGAATGTGAAAGTGTCGCTATTTAATATTTCAGTAACGCAGTAAGCACATTAACTACTTTAGAACGTCCGCTTTTTTGTAAGTATGTATATGGTTCAGAGTATATTCTAAAATAGAAGCTAACACTAGCATTACAAAGTGTATTTTTAAATGTATAGCTCTCAATTTTTATATACTAAAATTTCAATATATCTTACAAATACAAACTATCTTTGATTAAATCGCTACGTTAAATTTAATTCAGCTTAGCTTAAATTACTAGTAAATATATATCTAACAAAACAACAATAAAACATTTATAACAACAATAACAGATAATAAATAAATTATGTTAAACAACTTAATTAATATACAGTAAAGGAATGTACTATTTCAACAATTAACATAATTATTATAACTGAATTTCATTTATAATACCTACTATAATAAAATTATTCTCCAGAGGGTTGCGAACAAAACTAACTAACCTGACCAAAATATCGAACGCTATAAAATAAATACAAAGGTCAAATCCAAGCAGGGCAGAGTTTGGAAGCTTGTCACAATAACTTTTAGAGAATGTCGTTCGCTCAAAACTAGAGATAGCACAAAAGTTTAAGTAAAGAAAATTGTTTCCGATAAGATTTATTATGATGACTTTCAAAACTATAATAGCCATAGATAGAAACGCCTCTAGCACTCCGGTCATTATAATGAAAGCTGCCGCAAATACCAACTCGAAAAAATAAATCCCTAATCACTGCAAATAACAACAAGATATTTACAGTGATTAGGGATTTTAGTTTTAGTTGGTTGGTTGGTTTAGTTTAAAAGCAATTTCACGGTATCATTGACGACCAGAAAGGTTAGAATATTCGGATGTTTCATGGCACGAACGTAATGGACTATGAAGTTGTGATTACAGTTTTGCGTGTTGATTTTCATTGCGCTGGTGACCTGATGGATAGGTTTTGTTTGGTTAAATGATCGTTTCATAACAAAAACGTTAAACTTTTGAAAATAAGTTTTTTCTTTTACCTTTTAGTTTGATGGAGGCAAATTGAATATATTTGGAGTTGATAAACCGACTTCATTTAATTAATTATGTTTGAGGTATAGTTTTTTAAGAATATAAAAAAGTAATATAAGTAGTTATTTAATCATAAGAAACGTAATGTACTGTTTACTATAATAATAAAACATTGCGTAGTTAAACTATAAAAAAAAGCTTTGTGACACCAAAAGCTACTCGACTCATAATGTTGCATACAAATTACAATTAGTGTAATAAATTTTCTATTTTATTACTACTACATCTAAGTTTACTTTACCGCAGCAATAATTAATTTAAAAATTATCATGTTTCAATACGAATTATCTTATGATTTCACTGGTATAGTATAGTTCCTATATTTTCTTTGATAATTTCTGTGTCATCGTATTTTCAACGAGATAATTCCTAAAAATATTATCGCTTGTTACATCTACAGCAATTCGCGTTAAAACTATGTAAGTCGTAATTATCCCAGATTCAACTTTATGTACATTTTCTTAAGAACGACATTGTAAAGCTTCACATAGATCACTAAAAATTACAACTATTTTTTGAAAAATGTTTACCTGAACTTCATTTTGGTACGTTCACAGTAATTATAAAAGATTTGAGATTCCGATTATACAAATATCATCAAGTTTTCAATGAATTCAAGCATACAGCCAGCCACATTTTTAACACGCTTTTATTTGTTGCAGAAAGCATCAATAGTTATATTAACATTAATTCTAGTTTAAGGTGGTTGCAGAGGAGTCAATTTTATAGAGAACTTTGAAGCATAATACGCGTAGACGGCAAAAATATAAGTAACTTTGTGTATATGGAAAAATAGTTTAGAAAATCTAGATTTTCGCGTCACTAATAACATTTGCAATTTATAATATAATTACGCAGATATAAAGCTTTGAAATTTTTCAATGTTATTAGTGACGCGACATCTAGATTTTCTAAATTATTTTTCCATATACACAAAGTTACTTAAATTAATGCCGTTTACGCGTATTGCGCGTCAAACTTTTGTATGAACTGAAACCACCTTAAGGTGTTTTGCTACTGACTGTACAATTTGACTTAAACAACGAGATTTAGATTCGACAACAATCATAACAAGCAGAACATTCACTTAAGAATTTATTCAAAATGCCGTTGACAAAGGAGAACGAACCTAAAGCTCCAAGAGTATTAAAACTTTGTGAAAACATTTTTTTACATCAAACATTTTGATGAACAAAGTTTTTAAATCAACAATTTACAAAGCAATTAAGATAGATATTTACAGTGTTTACAAATTTTCTTTACGTTTCGTCTTTTATTTCGTTATGTTTAATGTTTTTTGTTTTCTACTTTGACTAAGTAGGCTCCTCGCTTTCCACTTCACCTGGTTTAACTTGTCCAATCCCAAAGTCTTTCAAAGCGTCTTCTATATGTTTTACCTGTTAAAGAAACGAAATTTCATTAACAACTAATCACATCGGGCTGACATAACCTCAGGGTTTAAAGCTCCAATAAAAAAACAGAATTTAAAAAAACTAATCACATCACTCAAATCTTTTTTTTTTTTTCGAATTGACCATTACAGCATTACTCAGAGAGCATCGACTGCTTATTACTGCGGATTATGGGGGGACCACACCAGTGACGGCGAAGCGCCCTGGTACTTCTACAGAACCAATGAAAGAACTTAAGCAACCTGCCCAAGGGGCACCCCTAGGGGGTACGGACCTCGGCAATGGGTGTTGCTGGGTCTACGCGGACTACGATGGGGTAGCGGGGATCGGTGAGACTGAGTGAGTCTCTCATATTTTCATGTATTCTTATACCTAACCTCGCAGTTAATTTTATCAAATGCGAATTATTTCTTCTATCAAAGTATACTCAATTTATGAATACAATACAATACTCTTCATTTGCACACCAAAAATATAAAAGAACAATATTAAAAGCAAACAAAAAGGGTACAAATGGCGGTTATCAATCAGTTAAAATAAAAATAAAATCGGATAGGCTGTATCAGGGACGCTGCCGCAGTGGATTGCCTGAAACGTCTTGTACCGAGTAATGGGTTCTAAAATAATGATAATAATAATAAAGTAATACCGGTAGATGCTATACTTCCAAAGTAATAAGCTATCTTGCCATAACATATTTCGTTATTATATGGTTTTTGCAAGTGGGGTGGGATTGAAATGAAAGATGTTTCACGTCAAAAAAAATTGTGTACCAAAGGCGGATTACAAAAATGTTATAACAATATACATTTCTGGATTATATATAGAACGAAAATTTATATATAAGCCTTCTAACTAATTTCCTATACGATTAATCGCAAAATATGTCCAAAAATGTATTGGCATCCCTAAATTCTCTTGTGATTTCCAAAGGCAAACTCGTTAGTAACACGCCAAATTGGATCTCACTGCAACAACATAAAACGCTTTCCTCGGAGACAAACACTTGTGTTGAAGGATTGTCATCAGTGTTAGCAATGCATATTCAGTGCCCGACGGGAGCTTGTGCAAACAGGTCATTTTACGTTCAGTTACACCGTTCATCTACTATGCAATAGAGGGATCTCAAACAGTTGAAAAACATTCTAGATTTTATACACTTGAATAATTTAAGCCAACGAATAGACGAACCATTGATGGATAAAATTATATTGTGTAGAATATCAAACCCAATTGCTAATGTAGGCAATATTGTAGTAAAGATTGAATTGAACATTTTTAAATTGATATTGTGTTATGCGATGAATAATCGTGGTACTTATTAGTTTCATAAACGTCGCTAGAATGAACAAAATATGCAATATAAAGGCATTTAATGACGTCAAATACTATTCCTTTTTTCAACGTCGATTCGATGGAATAATTTCATCGCTTATTGCTTTCTTTGTCTACCATTTTGACTTTATATAGGGTAAACTATAGTATTGTTGGCAGTCATTGGCACTTTGCATTTTGAACACAAATATTAAGAATTGTTCTATCAGAAAATACAGTTTGGTATTTTTTTTTGGTTTCTTGTAAATGCTAACATTCATAAATTTCAATCGTAATATTTGTAACAAATAACCTGACAACACTGTAAAATAAACAAAGTCGTTGACAGGAGAAATATCACTTTGACGCCATTTTATTGCAAATTTAACAAGCTTTGGGTAAGTTTGAACTTTTATAATTTAATTATAAATATATAAATATGAGATATGATGTGTGTTATTTTGCTTTGTTTTACAATAAATAATAGATTTTAATGGGATTTCCGTAAATTTTTCTACCGTAACCTTTAATTTATAGAGTGCCAATCAATAGTTATAATTTTGTACTGAAGTATAATTCATTGGCACCTATGCCAATCACTAAAAATCAATTCTAATATTTTCCCTTCAATATTAGACCACGAGATGAATTGGTTTGTAACATGTTCTTTTAAACAATGTTGGAATTTTGTTTCACTACCTTGCTATCAATTTTTGGCACTGCCAATCATTATACACAGGTATAGTGCCAATCACTGTAGCGAGTGCCAATCGTTGCAATTGAAGGCATAGTCATATGAATAAATAGTAATAGTACAATATAGTAGAAGCGAAACTCTCGCGACAGACGCGTTCAAGGTCACGTCAATGTCATGTTGGTTCAACCAACTAGTCAGTCAGGGCTTGCGTCTCGGGCAAAAGTTAATATGACAAACGATTAACTGGGTTGGTGATGTGCTAGGGGTACAAGAGATGCCATTAGGTTCCACTAGGGGTCCATTAGGGATCCACTAGGAGTCATTTAGGGGTCCATTAGGATTCAATTAGGGGACTATTAGGGGACCATTACCAATAAGGGGTCCACTAGGAGTAAATTAGGGGTCAATTATGGGTCCATTAGGGGTTCACTGCGGGCCCATTAGGGGTCAATTAGGGGACCATTAAGGGTCCAATAAGAGTCAATTAGGGATCCACTAGGTGTCAATTATAGTACCATTTGGGGTCCAATGGTGGTCCACCAGGAGTCAATTAGGGGTCAACTAGGGGTTCACTAGGAGTCAATAAGAGGTACTTTAGGTGTAAGTTGGTGGCAGATTGGAAGCAGGCTGTGGCAAGTTTGGGGCAAGATAGGGGCAAGTTTGGGCAGGCTGGGGGCAATTTGGAGCTAGTTGTTGGGAGTTTGGGCAGCTTCGGGACAAGTTGGTGGCAGGTTGCGAGCTAGTTTGGGGCATCCTGGGGCTAAGTTGGGAGAATCTTGTGGCCATTTGGAGCACATTGTGGATCGTTGGGGCAGCTAGGGCCAAGTTGGTGCAGGTCGGGCAGTTTGGCCCCAAGTTGGGACAGTTACGGGCATAGTTGGGCCAATTTGGGCCCAAGTTGGGGCAGTTTGCAGTCCAGTTGGGGCAGATTGGGGCAATTTGGTAACACGTTGGGGGCAGTTTAGGGCAGGTTGGAGTCAGTTTGGGGCAATTTTACTATAATACATTACTAAATACACATTAAAGAGAAAACGTACACAAAACCGTACATCAAAACAAAATTTTAACAAAAAATTAAAACCGCCTTTAAAAAAAACTAAAAAGTTAAAAAATAATATTGCATCCTATGACTTTTTCGTTCGCATCATAAGAACATTAATTTGTTTTATTGAAGTCGCTGTCAAGCCGGTACGATTTGCGACAGGGCTTGCATTTTTTGGCTTGGCTTGACACCGACTTCTATAAAACAAATTAATGTTCTTATGATGCGAACGAAAAAGTCATAGGCTGCAATATTATTTTTTAACTTTTTAGTTTTTTATAGGCGGATTTAATTTTTTGTTAAAATTTTGTTTATTTCACAATTTTCAGTGGTGAATTCATTAGTTCGATTTAATAGGCGTGCTTTAAATTAACAAACGCACTAGTCGGCACTACGATTTTCGAAGGTTCCCCTCGATTTCTCTGGGATGCCATCATCAGATCCTGGTTTCCTTATCATGGTACCACCCTAGGGACATCTTCTTTCCAACAAAAAAAGAATCATCAAAATCGTTTCATAAACGACGAAGTTATCCGCGAACACACATAAAAAAAAAAAATATATATACGGTCGAACTGAGAAACCTCCTCCTTTTTTGAAGTCGGTTAGAAATGCTAAGGAGAAAGCTGTAAAACAAAATTTAAACGAAAGCTATGAAAGTGAGGATGACTTACCGTTATACAGGATGAAATTGATATCATTAGCATCCTTTTAAACTAAGAGTCTACCCTTCAAACTGAACAACTTTCAATATGGGAGCAAACCGATCGGAGGAAAAAAAAATCTGCTGTTTCATACTAAACTGCAAAGCCTACTCGACTCAAATGTAGGTATGCATGCAACAGCTGATTATTTTTTTGCTGCTATCGGTTTGCTCTCATAGTAAAAGTTGTTCAGTTTGATGGGTAGACACTTAGTTTAAACGGATGCTTATGATATCAATTTCACCCTGTATATTTTTAAAACACCTACACCTATCTACCTAAAATAATAATTTTGTTGATTTGTACATGTCAATTTGTGCAAAGATTAAGAATAACTGTTTATAAAATATTATTGAGGTTTAGTGCTAATCACTGATACATAGTGCCAATGTTTGTACCTGGGGTGCCAATGACTATACTAATCCGTAAATTTATAATTAAAACTTTGATAATGTATACTAGAATACTCTTTTATTTAAAAACCTATACCCCAATCGATAATTCAAAAATGGTTACTTATGTCTAAACATAAATTTGAATTTGTTATAAGTAAGTCAAATCTGGCTTAGCCTTAAGGTGCCATTCATTATATAGTTTACCCTACCTACCATAGTTTGAAAACTAGATTCTTTTTTAAAGGCATGCATATATCCAATGCCTTTGAATTCGAAATTAACAAAGTTTGGAGTTCACATGTTTAATCCACCATTATGACTTCATCATCATCATCATCTCAGCAGATGGACGTCCACTGCTAGACATAGGCCTCCCCCAAGGATCGCCATAACGACCGGTCCTTCGCTGCCCTCATCCAACGGGTTCCCGCCGCCTTCACCAGGTCGTCGGTCCATCGTGTGCGAGGGGGCCTGACCTAACGGGGTACGCAGTCGCCACTCGAGAACTTTTTTACATTATAACTTATGAGTCCCAATTCCCAAAGACATAAAAAAGTAAATAATTTCACCGTGATGAGAGTTAGTTACACTAGTTTAGTTATTTATAGCGTACCTAACTCAGATAAATATTTTTTAGTTTAGTAAAAAATACGTTTTAATCAAATCAGTCAACATAAACCCACTGCTGGACATACTTAAGTCTCCCTTTTATTTTATCTTCACGTTCGTGATCCTGTGCTACAGTATAAGAAAGGGTATTCTATTACTACACCTAGTGCTATTTTTGATTCCAATAAAAGAATTTTATTAATGGCAAAAATACTTTCATTTTAAAATAATGAAATATTATGTTGATCGGGTGGATTCTTATAGATTAGTATAATATCGTGAAGTTTGAGAATCTTCGTAACTGGAGCACGAGGCACCACTAAGTACAGTAATAACAGATTATTATCTGCGGACGAGAAAGTTTATTCCATTACCGCTTTCAGAATACTTAATCATGATGGTGACCCCTGATGTGTTTACATTTAATATTTCGCTACAAATATTTTCGCCGGAGGCTTGTTTAATATTTTGAAAGAGAAAACAGTCATGTTTTTAGAAATTTATATCAAATACAATTTTTATTCAGGTTATTATTTAGAATCAAATTTCAATTATCCTTCTGAGATAATAAAACCATTGGGATATTGTAGCCTTCCCCAAAAATATATCTGTTACTAACCAATTTACGTAGTCATATTAAATTTCTAATAAGTATTTATATTTTTAATGTCTAACGAAATATAATCCTTCAAAGTAAAACATTCAAAACAATAAATGTAATGGTATCGAGGAAGTCATCTAAGTTATTAATTAAGACGATGAGTGTCCGATTCCGTCTTCTACCATCAAATAAAAGAATCGGCATTCAACCAGGACAATGATAAACCTATATAAATGGGGGACTAAATTTCAAAGAAAAGCACAAATTATGCACTGAATTGGAACAAGCGGGAGTTAACGAACATAATATTACAGAAAAGGAATATCAAATCAAAATCAAAAAAATCTAAATAAATTTTATTTCAGACACGGTCCATAGATAGTCCAGAACCGGAAATCCGGAATATCCAGATTTAGCTTTTAGTTTTTAAATAAAAACATCAATTAACAATTAGGTAGGTACTTAGTTAGGTGTATTATTTCTAAATTTCAAAGAAAAGCACAAATTATGCACTGAAGGGGAACAAGCGGGAGTTAACGAACATAATATTACAGAAAAGGAATATCAAATCAAAATAAACTTTATTTCAGACACGGTCCATAGATAGTCCAGAACCGGAAATCCGGAATATCCAGATTTAGCTTTTAGTTTTTAAATAAAAACATCAATTAACAATTAGGTAGGTACTTAGTTAGGTGTATTATAATTATTGTATTGTACTGATTGTACTGCTCTTATTAATATCTAGATATTCCTAGATTATATGCGATTTTTTTGTAGTCAAACCGTAAAATATGTTTTTCGCATATTAAAGTTTTTACCAATTTTTTTACTAATATAATATGACGAGACATTTTTACATCTTATTTCTTTGAAAAATTTTATCAAAATACTGACCTGAGACGCTCCAGGGTCAGTCCCAGGATGCGTATATTTGTGAAGAAAATGGCACGTTCCCGGTGTGTCCTTGGGGAAAGAATTCGGCAGACAGGAGCGGTCGCGGGACTCCATCTCGAATCCCGGGAATTTTATTAACCACCTGCGAACAAAGTTCTTTTGTTACTTCCAAACTTTCGTCGACCCTTTTTTCAAAGGAAAAAAGTGATTCTGTGTTCATATAGTTTATTGTGACAGTTTGAATGTGAGATTCGGAAACTGTCAATAAAATATGAGATTCTTTTTGTTGTTGTTGTGTTGTTTCCTTCTTCGGTTATTAGTTTCGACCGTCTAAAGTTTTAGTTCGACTGAAAGTAATGTCAGTTTCGTTCAGTTCCTTGAAGCAGAGACTTTGATACAAAATCTCTGCCTTGAAGATAAACAACTGAAAATTTCACTTTAAAAGTTCTAAAATGAAACAAAGACGTCATGTTACGTTCAGAAAATGTATCTTGCGGTACATTTAATAGACTTCTTTGAAAATTCATTTTTAGTAAATTTGAGTAACTTTTAGTTTTCAGTTTAGTATTGTTTCTGAGAAATAAATTATCTTTAAGCCATCTGTCTAGTCGTATATCGTACAGACACGTTACAAAATACTACAAAGCCTGCCATGACGTTGAAATCCTAAAAGAAACTACAAAAGAAAACGTGACTCATCCCAAAAAACTTTTGAAGATAAAAGCGGAATAACGTCACTTTCTGTGACATTAAGCTGTTTGTACTTTATAAATTAAAATATTAGTTCATGGCATTTTAGTAAATCTTTTGTAAATCTGTTCAAAGAAGTAGTACGGATGAAAAATGACTTATACGTGTAACGGAAACCTTAAAACGTTGTAAGAAGATTTTCAGCTTGAGTTCTTTCATTTGGTACTTAAGCCAGTGAAGGTTTTCGCAACGATTTTGTGATTTTTATCGAACCAGGTCAGGACGTTTTCACAAAACTGTCTACAGATAACTTTTATTTTAAAGTTAGTTTGACTTTACGCATTATTCATCATCATCATCATCATCTCAGCCGATGGACGTCCACTGCTGGACATAGGCCTCCCCCAAGGATCGCCATAACGACCGGTCCTGCGCTGCCCTCATCCAACGTTTTCCCGCCGCCTTCACCAGGTCGTCGGTCCACCGTGTGAGGGGCCTACCCACGCTGCGCTTTCCGGTACGCGGTCGCCACTCGAGAACTTTTCGGCCCCACCGGCCATCGGTTCTGCGAGCAATGTGCCCCGCCCACTGCCACTTAAGTTTAGCAACTCTTGCTAGCTATGTCAGTTACCCTGGTTCTTCTGCGGATCTCTTCATTTCTGATTCGATCTCGCAGGGAAACTTCGAGCATAGCCTTGCCCTTTGGGTGACTTTCAGCCTTTTTATGAGGCCTTGAGTGAACGACCACGTCTCTGTTCTATATGTCATCACTGGCAACACACACTGATCGAAGACTTTCGTTTTAAGACACTGCGGTATTTGGGACGTGAAGATACTACGTAGCTTCCCGAACGCTGCCCAGCCGAGTTGGATTCGACGGTTGATCTCTTTCTCGAAGTTGGACTTACCTAACTGAATAGTTTGTCCCAGGTAAACATAATGGTCAACAACTTCGAGCGCAGAGTTTCCGATCATTACAGGAGTGGGTACAACATGGTCATTTGACATGATCTTCGTCTTGTCCATGTTCATTTTCAGACCAACTCGTTCGGAGGCTCTGCTGAGATCATCGAGCATTTGACTGAGCTCCTCCATAGTCTCCGCCATGATGACTATATCATCGGCAAACCGAAGATGACTGATGTACTCGCCGTTTATGTTGATGCCTAGCCCTTTCCAGTCCAGAACCTTGAAAACATCTTCCAGTGCAGCGGTGAACAGTTTCGGAGATATAACGTCTCCCTGCCTCACGCCTCGCTGCAGTAGGATAGGTTTCGAGTTCTGGTCCTGTAGTCGGACTGACATAGTGGCGTTTTTGTACAAGCATTTCAGCACTTCGATGTACCGGTAGTCTACTTGGCATCGCTGAAGAGACTGCAGTATACAGCCCAAGACTCGATCGAATCAAAGGCTTTCTCGTAGTCCACGTACGCCAAGCAAAGGGGCAGGTTATACTCTTCAGTCTTCTGTATAACTTGCCGAAGCGTATGTATGTGGTCCACAGTGCTAAAGCCCTTTCGGAAACCGGCCTGTTCGGGAGGCTGGAAATCGTCAAACCTGCGCGCGAGACGGTTCGTAATGATTCTCGAAAACAGCTTGTAGACATGGCTAAGCTAATTACGCATTATTGATTGAAACTATTTTTTATACGTGTAAAAAAAACAATATTTATCAGTCCTCATGAAAAAGTGCCTTATGCTCGCAGCATCGCTTACATTTTTAGCTTCTCTATGAGATCAGCAAAGTGCTTAATGAAAACAAAGCTCGCATCATAAAATCATAAGTTACTTTTTCATGCGGATTGACGCATATTTTTACTTAGTCAAACCAGCAGCCGCAACATGCTGCGCGTGATAACACTATATCTCGCCTTTTATCACGCTCGTTCGCGCACATAATTATAGAAAGAGAGCTAAGGCGATAGCGCTATATCACGCTGCCACGCTACGGCGGTAAATATATTATTATACAAGGTGTAAACAAGTGACAGCCTAGCAAATACTGAAGCGGTGAACTTAGACTATCAGACTGAACAACTTTCACTATGGAAAAAAATCTGCTGTCCCATACCTTTTAGTTGGGTAGGTACAGTAGCTAACAGTACAATAGATACAATCATTTCTCCCATACAAAAGTATGGGACAGCAGATTTTTTTTCGCGTTTCCTGAGGTAGGCTCCATAGTGAAAGTTGTTCAGTTTGATGGTCTAAGTTCACCGTTTCAGTATTTGCTAGGCTGTCATAACACCCTGTAGATTTAACTTTGATTTGTATTTAAGAGCAGATTATATTTATACGTTTGCTTCTAAGATTGACATGGTAAGCTAATGGCCAGGCTTATGACATGGTAAGACTATGGTAAGCTTCTAAGTTTCCGCTTAACCTGTAGTAAATCACAGCACTATAAACACAGTAAAATAATTTAATACTTACTCATACGTAGTAGGACTGACGTTGATCTTCAAAGGTTCAGAACCAGATTCAAACTTATTAGCAAGGGTCACATTGTGTCCGAACAAGCAGTACTTTAACATTGTCTTTCCTACCACCCCTGCTAGGACTGTCCCTGTATGCAGTCCTATACGCATCTGAAAATAAAATTAAGCTTTAGAATCATTGTAAATTAGTTGTGTGGGGAAATCATAAACTTATTATACAGAGTGAAATTGATATCATTAGCATCCTTTTAAACGAAGAGTCTACCCATCAAACTGAACAACTTTTACTATGGGAGCAAACCCAACGGAGCAACAAAAAAGTCAGCTGTTCCATACTAAACTGCAATGCCTACGCGACACAAATGTATGCAACAGCAGTTTTTTTTTTGCTCCGATTGGTTTGCTCCCATAGTACTTATACTTTAAATAAGAGTCTACCCTAGTCTAGTTTGATGGGTACACTCTTAGTTTAAAAGAATGCTAATGATATCAATTTCACCCTGTAGTATAATAAGTTTATGGGTAGAATGGACTGTCCTATTTCTTTACGCGAGTGTTATACTAGGTGACCAAACGATAAGTTTATTGTGACCAAAACATAGCCTCCTATCATTAGGGCATAATACCTTCTTGCAAATCGTCATTCCATCCTGAAACCATGCAAAAATGAAACACAACTGCACGCTAAAAATGATATATGCCAGGCAAATTACGGTCTGACTCGGAACTAATTTACAACGAAAATGTTTTTAGGCATACTATTTCAGAACCAGCCTTTTCTAGAAATACACGAAAACTAAAATAAAAATTACGTCGGCAACAGCCCCTTTTATCTCGATTTAAATAATGCTTATGGCAGAAATTCTTTTGCAGATTTCTGAGGCTGTATCATACAGAAATTACGACCACGGCCTAGGGGCCGCTAGGCCGCTACAAACACGGAGAATGTTAGCTAATTAGAAAACATTGAAAAATACATAAAAAAAAATTCTCAAATATGCTTGGAAATGTGAGCATTATTTTGACAAACTTCTTCGAGATAAATCGAAATTGCTGTACTGGCCAAATACATGCGCGCAGCGGCCGGCAATGTTGTATGAAAATCCATAACTGTCGTGTTTAGCGGCCAAATAAATTACATAGTAAACTCATATCTGTCGTGTAATTTTAAAATGGAACGATCTTTTTCTCCGAAACATGGCGACCAAGGAGGTAACTCATCAAAGGTTTTATTTAAATTTCGAACTGGCTTGCAAATAGAAAGCTGTTTATTGAAAAAAAAAACAAATTGTTGTTCGTTGTTCGTGATTGATTTTGAAAAGAGTTTTAATTTCCGCGAATTATTTTAGAAAATTTACTGTTTTAATTTCCGCGCATTATTTGAGAAAAGTACTATACAAGCCTTGGCCACAACTAGGCATTGATGGACTTACGTATGTGTGCCTCGGCTTCGCCTCGGCCCACATTTACACGTTCGTCCATCAATGCCTCTGTTGCTGGCCGCTGCAGTAATGTACTATAGTGTAACCCAACCTACTATCAACCGGTTTCAATTCCAAAGCCAATTTTATGGTTCAAAATGACAATTACATCGTTGAATCTTAT
Source organism: Agonopterix subpropinquella (assembly GCA_922987775.1). Taxonomy (NCBI): domain Eukaryota; kingdom Metazoa; phylum Arthropoda; class Insecta; order Lepidoptera; family Depressariidae; genus Agonopterix; species Agonopterix subpropinquella. The sequence goes on along the minus strand of OV277709.1, from coordinate 13,954,765 downwards.
TATAATTAGCGCATTAGTATTATTATTGATTTTTGTTTTTCTTTTCTCCCAGTTGTTTCTGGGGTAGTTTCCATTATTTATTATTGAGTTACATGTAGGTTACATGCCTTCCGGGGGATACAATTTTGATTTCTATGTTGCGTATTGAAATAGAGTCCATTAATTGACTTGAGTGGCAAAATTACTTCCCACTGATGCCGTATAATGACTCTACATAGTTGGTAGTTGTAACAGCCTCTTACCACCCCGTAAAGGGTTTTGGTTATGAGGTTATATATGTACCTATATAAATTAGTAATTCAAAGTCAGTAGTTAGGAGTGAGATATTAGATATTACCTTAATAGGATTTCCCTCATGCGTAAGATGTTGAGCACAAGTTTCAACCATGCGTAGTGCCATCCAAGCAATTTGCGGAGCATGCGTGTCGATCTTGCGGTGTAAGCCACTTGCGACACAATACGCATCACCAATCGTTTCCACCTGGTAAAACAATTCGGTGTTCTAAGTACATTATGTATAAACTCGAGAGACATTTCAATATATGTGTTTAAAATTACTTTTGTAACTTATTAAGTAAGTAGTATTAGTAGCGTAGCTTTATTAAGTACATTTTTCCAGACGAAATATTTCTGAAATAACGTTTAGTTTAGGGAACCAAACATATAAAATTCAGGTCAAAAACAAGAGACACAATCATCGCAAAATGTTAGAATTAAAAGTTTTCTCCGAGTGCAAAATGCTCTTATAATTAGTATAGCGCCATCTCGCTTAAAATAAACATTTCAATTGTGGCAAAAATATGCTCAGACTTCACAGGATATTTTGCATCCAGGAAGCTGGCAAAGGTATTTTGTGCATTTAGTTTTTTGACGTGAATTCGGCGAACGTCTGCTTTTTAATCGTGGCTCATTCCAGAAAAATTGCATCAAGAAACATGTAGGTACTAATGAAAGCTTCATGCTACTAAACTTTAAAAGCATCCTTCCGCTCAGTGCAAAGCGTGATATCGTGGAAACGACTCAATAGATTTTAACTAAATAAACTGTACTCAAAAGATTAAAGTGCAGAATCTTTTTTTTTTGCTCTGTGATCTTTGATTTCACCAAAAGAACTACCGGAGTAGCCCGATTTCTGCCCACCCCGATTTTTACCATTTAATTGTGGTCTAAGATAGCAAGTCTACTTCAGTTATTGTACAATGGCAGTCTCCATAATTCAAAAGTTAGGGCAACAACAAAAGGCAACATTAAAGCAAGTCATTGTCATGTCAAACGAACATTCCATTAGGTTTACCTTAACTATGTGACCCTGACCGATTTAATTGTATACGGATAGTACCAGGTCATTAACTAGAAACTTTTAAAGTTAGTCAAAACAACCCTGAAAATAAATTAACTACATTTTTGATAAAAATCATAATTGTCACACATACATTGATTTCTCTCAAATTGTGACGGAAAACATAGTAAACAAACCTGTATTCGCTGAAGAAGAGTATTTGTGATTATGTTATGTTAAGAAATTCGGATATGTATGCAATGTGCAATGGGCACACTTGGTCGACTAACGTCTAGGTAGGCCTGTGCCCTTCAATCGGAGGTATACAGGGTCCTTCTTGATATGCTGACACTCTTTTAATGGGATGATCAGACCATCAAACTGACCAACTTTATGTAAGGGAAAAACATCGAAATCGCGAAAATATCTGCTTTCCCATACAGCTCGAGTAGGTTTGCAGTATTGTATGGAAGAGCAGATTTTTTTTCCCGATTCCGATGTTGGTGCCATAGAGGAAATTGTTCAGTTTGACGGTCTGATCATCCCCTTAAAAAGTGTCAGCATATCAATAAGGACCTTGTATAGTATGATGACGGTGATTATAAATTGAATGATTGATTAAGATATTTTTGAACATAAAGAAAAAAAAAACAATAATCGTTAGCATTATTTTTGTATGATTCTTCAAAAGGTTCACTGCCTTTGTTCGCAGTTGCTCATGTCCGTTTGGATTTTTATCACTTTTACCAAAAACTAGAATATTCTAAGGAAATCTTACCTTATAGACGTCAAGCTCTTCACAAAATATATCAAACACGCTATATAAGTCTTCAAGCATAGCTATAACCATCATCGGCGTGGCTGTCGCGCATATTGATGTGAATCCCACAATGTCGCTGAACAACATGGTGACGTCATCGTGGCTCTTTGCTTCTATCTTCTCACCTTTTGGACAAAAAGACACAAAATTAGGATTATTATAATTGTAATAGGAACTTCGTGGTATTGTTATGCTATGGTGTGATGATGGTGATGATGGTGAAATAAAATCAATATCCCTATTTGAAGGAAATCTGCACACGCTGATGGATAAATTCCACAGATAACAAAAACTGAAGGAAGATGTAAAAAGGGGGCGGGGCCAGTGTCGCAGCAATATGCGCAAAAACGAAACACATTGCTCTCAACAGGAAAGAATCAATTCAATATATTATCAGGCTGAAAGCCAGTCGAGATATTATGCGTAAATAGTTTACAATGCTTGCGTAGTACTAAAGATTATTCGAACGTTGAGTTCTGATACCGCTATGCATAATGAGCACATTCAAGCTAACAAAATACTTGCTATTGCGTGTTACTAGTGGTAATGCGACACTAGGTTTCGTACTCAGCGCGTTGGTTGGCATCTCTCTAGATCTCTATGATAAATTCGAATGCATTGACGTGAAGTCCACCAATCCGCATTGGGCACGCGTGGTGGACTAACGCCCATATACTTGAGGGTAGGCTTGTGCCCTGCGGTAGGACATGTCGGTTAGATCGAGCGAATCCAAAAATAATCACGAATCAATATGGAAAAGAGTAAAAAATAGAAACGCCACCCTCAGTTAACTTCAAAAAAATATACGTTACCTTACCTACTAAAATTATAGACATAATAAAAAAAACGTAAAGTAGGAGCTCAGCCTTTTTATAAACACGAAAAAGCTTTGAACATTAAATATACATAAATGAAATATAATAATAAAGTGTTAATGTTGACTTTTGTGTCGTAATAAACAGCTATTTAGGGTAAAGCCCGACTAGAAAAATAAAAAACTCCGCCATGTTTGAACTGATCTACTTTTTATGCAGTGGATTTTCGTAAGTATAAGTACCTACAACAGACTAACATTTTCTATTGTTAACGAGCTTTTACCCGCGACTTTGTTTGCATAAATTTTAAGTCAGCTATCAAACAAAAACAAGTTTCATCAAAATCGGATCAGTAGTTTTTGCGTGATGCTCGATCAAACAAACCCACAAACAAACAAAGTGACAGACAAAAACTAAAAAAATTGGTGAAATGGAATCAGGGACACCTAAAAACCATATCATAATCTTTTTTTTGTAAATATCTTCAATGTACAGACGCACTTCTGTTACAGTTTTATAATAGTTTAGATTAGATATACCACAAATTATCTGTCAGTCAATAAACAAAACATGGACAACCACCATTACTAAGCCTACGTTGTCCGTCCGTCTGTCCTTTCGTCCGTCTGTCTGTCCTACCTATTTAGGGCTGTAACTTTTGAACCGTTATAGCTAGACAGTTGAAATTTTCACGGAATATGCGTTCTTACAGCGGATTTGTTACCAAATAATAAAAATAACAACAAAAAGTAAAAATTTAAGGGTTCTCAACAAGAAACTAGTTTTTATCAATGTTTTTTCTTCTCGCTCTATCGTAAAAACGGTAATACATACAAGCGTCAAACTTGGTGTGATTATAGACCAAACTCTACAGTATAACAACAAATAATAAAAACCGGCCAAGTGTGCGTCGATCTCGTGCTAAAAGCACAGGAGAAAAAAAATTTTTGGTTAATAACGTGGTAGTTTGGTACGGAACTTTCTGTGCGCGGGTAGCCCGACTCGCACTTGACCGGTTTTATTTTGTTAATTTTACTAAAGCCATCTCCTGCCTTTTTATTTTCACTGCACTATGAAAACGCCTCATTAATTATGTCAAGATTTTCTCTACACTTTTTCCTTCCCTTCATTCCAATAGCTCTCAGTTCGGCCTTGCCACTAATTATGTCTGTCAACCATAGTAAAAAAAGCCATAGCTTTTTGCTGTAATCCTAATGATTCTCTTCTTGGAACAAAAGATTTTATCCCAATCAAATTACTTGAGCTCCTTTGCAAGTCAAGAATAAAATTGCTGCTAGAGTTGGTACCGAAGAAATTGCCGCTCGGAAATTATATTAGCTGTTAGCTGCGTCAGCTGCTTACTTATTCTCGTGGTACTTCGCGTTAAGGCTGGGTATTAGTAGAACAAGCCTCTCTTTCTAACAAGCAAACTTTCGCAATTAGCCATCCCGCTTCAATTGAAAGCAAGATCGCAAAAAAACGCATTTTTCATCAATATCTTTTCTCTTGGGTGTTTGGGGAAAAATCCATCGGTTAAAAGCCCTGCTATAATTATTTACCTTTCAAATGATGGTATATTCAGAAGAAATGGTGTAGTGTGATTCTTGTAAAACTGGTTATAAATCTGAAATCGAGCTTACTTTGATCCTCTTTTCTATCGAGAAAATTTAATAGAATCGTGTTTTCAACGGTTAGATGCCCTGCAGAAAGAACGTATCTACACTGTTATGTGAACTATATATATTAAATGTAATAATTTGGTTCTCAAAAATCGGTTCGAAAACAGACAAAATAGGTATGACCCCCTCTTAATTGACTTTAATATTTTAGATGTAATAACAAGTTTATATAAATTTTACGCCTGAGAACAACTATGGAGTTTAATCACTGAAGTAGATTAACGGCTTTGTTCTCACTTTATTTTGGAGGTTGTAATTTAGTTAAAAAATATCGTAATTTTATGGTGAACACAACAATACAAAACAAATTTTGAATTATGGTTTTGATAAAGGCGAAATCGTAAAGATTTTGGAGCAATGCAATTACAAGATACAAGACTACAAGATCAATCACATCGCTGCTTCTAGCGTGTCCCTTGCACACTTCTAGTCTTTATGGGAATTCTTTCACAGTTCATGCGGCCAGATTGTGGAATTCATTGCCGCATAATATCTGTGCTAGTCCTTCGTTGGACATCTTTAAGAGGAGAGTTAAGGAGCATTACCTATCTAAATAAAGTCGTAGTAGTTATATGTATGTATGTATATAATATATGTCATATTTATTATATTTAATATTATTATTTATTTAGGTATATTCATGTATATTTATTTGTTGAATAGGTGTAAGTATCTTATATTATATTATTTCTTATTATATAGGATTCATTTTACTATCTCTCATAAGTAATTAAGTAAGTAGATTTTAATTTGTGTGCACACTGATTTTTACCCAAACATATTAGTTTTCCTCTCACTCAACGGTTTGCTGGAAGAAAACTCTTTTAGAGTTAAGCTCGCCTTTGTAAATCACGACTTATTGCAATTTTTTTCATAACTATGTTTTTGTGTACAATAAAGAATCTAAAGAATCTATGAAGATACCACTGTGGCGGGACTGACGCCAGAAGTCTCATTAGAGATTAGTTCGCCCTGTATTTACGTTTCTCGACTCTATTATTTGTATCTATCAATGTATATCTGTGTGTACGATATACTGTGTGTGTATTTATTTTAACACTAGGTTCAAATAAATAAATAAGTCTTATTTGTGTTCACGATCAAACTTCACCGTTTCTACGTTCTTCATCTAAACTAAACTATTATAAAACTGTAACAGAAGTATGTCTGTACATTAGAGATATTTCTAAGAATATGATTACGATACGGATTTTCAGGTGTCCCTGGCTCTAAATAAACCTTTTTTTTTTTAATTCCGGTCTGTCTGTTTATTTGTTCGCATAAACGCAAAAACTACTGAACCGATTTTGATGAAACTTTTTTTGTTTGAAAGCTTGATGAATGATTTGACTTAAAATCTGGTATATAATTTGTGCGGACGAAGTTGCGGGTAAAAGGTCGTGCATCATAATTCATTCATGAGACAGGGCCGGCTTAAAAAAAACGCTTTCTTCTGTCAGAACTTGCCTGTCTAAGCATTTATTATAATGGATCTAGCTTGGTTCATAGAAACATAAGTTAGACGCATATATTTTATCATCTAGACATCACATCTTCTGAAAATTAAACTTGTTCTTTAATTCATTTTTTAATAGAGTCAATTTAATTGGATAATATTTGACGATTTGCGATCCGCATGCCATCGACTCGAGTTATTTTTATTGACTGTGAACTTTATGTAACAAAATTTAAAGCTCACCTTTGTACAAGCTGCCAAGAATTTCTCTTTCATTTTAATAATTATTATAATTAAAATTTCAATTCAAAAGCCTACACGTTGGCAAAGTATAATACGTCAAAAACTTTCTCGCGCCTTCCCTATAAACTTGGAAATTAATTAAAGCGTACATATGAAAATACATGATAATACAGGTAGGTAACACACCCTACCCGCCATTCAGGTAATCAACTTTATGGAATTATAAAAGTTTACACCACACCTGCTTCCATAAAGTAAAGTACACAATGTGTTTTATACGCGAGTGTTATTTTTGGAACTGTGGACTAAAATTGAATAAAATTATGTCGAATAATAAACGGGAGTGCTATAATAAATATGTACCGTATACGTTTTTGGATATGGTATATATGTATGTGTTTGGAACATACATGGCGTCGTCTGGTTGTCGCCATATTGACTTTTGATTATTGTCATATGTTTAGTGACACTCGCAAAATTAAGACAAATCGATTGACATAAGAATCATCAAAATCGGTCCACGCGTTTGGTCTCTAGTGTGCCACAAAAGAACAAACTTACATACATACATAGATACATCGGTACATAAATAGGCTGATAAACACATTACTCTTCCTTTGCGTCGCGCAGTCGGGCAAAAAGGGTTCCATTGCGGATTGACGGATACGGATTGACGGTAACAGATAATCAATGCATAGTTTAACTATTTGTTCTGACCTGGTTTTGATAATTTCATTTAAGAAATTGTAAGGTTTCCATGACAGACTTTTTTTGGGCCCACCATAAGCCACACGTTCCCGGAATTATCTTCTTCTTATCGTGTGGGTAGCAATAGCCCTGGAGTCAGAGTTTTTTCAGATCGCCTTATGGCCTCTCTGACGTGACGTTTTATGTAACGACTACCACCACCAGAGATAGTAGCCGGGACCAACGGCTTAACGTGCCATCTGAAGCACGGAATCATTTTTCTTTTCATACAATCAGGTGATTCAGCCTGCAATGTCCTAACCAACTGGAGATAAACGCACAACCAAACCGACGACCTCCGTGTCGAGAGCTCAATGCTCTTTAACTATTAGACCACAAAAGCAGTCCCGGAACTATAATAGTATAAGAGATAAGAGGAATTTTGGTAACCATCAGCTGCAAGACTGATTCAGTATTCATAGGGTGTAGAGCATCTCTGTGAAGGGGTTAGACCAGGTCTGCCTGCATAACTCCAGTCGGTTTAGAGTTACAGTCGTTCACTATGAATACTGAATCAGCCTTGCAGCTGATGGTTACCAAAATTCTTCTTATCTCTTAGACTATAACTCCTTTAAACCAGGATAGACAGCGGCGACCACTCACAACACTAGACAATGAAGTCCAGCGAACCCGAGGGATGACTAATGTATCTTGGAACCAGCAATGAATTTAAAGAAAGAGATAGGAGTATATGAGCTATGCATGGAAACCTCATAATATTCCCTTTATGTAACACCTCAAATTATCGCTCCGTTTTCCCTAGTTTCAGAGCCTAAACAAATGAAACATAGTTTCATCAAGTTGACAAAAGCTCCAAAACCGTTAATTACTTCCCAACGACCATAATATAATAAACTGCGGGCACAGAAGAAAGATATAGGTACAGTAACGCAACTTCATGCTAGCGCTCGAATCAACTAAAGCACACAGACGAGCGTCACGGTACACACATCAACACATTAAGCGGCGCCGCGCGTAAGTAATGTATAACCAAAATGAATATAATAATAGTGAGGGCGCTCTCGGGTCGCGCGCAACAGGCCTATCGTGCGGAGGGTGCAGGTGGCGGGGGGCGCGGTCCCAGTACCGATTCACCTGCGCACTGTACCCCAACGGCCGGTGCCTCACCCCTCCACACTCCGCGCAAGCATAGACCCAACGCAGCCACTAAGCGCACCCACTGTATTGTATTTACGCTATGGTGTAACGTCGCGCGGCCTAGTTGTTTTGCGTAGCTTGATGTGTCGCCGTGTGTGTTCGCTGAGATACCTCAGGAGGCCAATCACGTCAAATAAATCTCCACGGAATCGTGATTGGGAGGCGTGCGAACCATAACTTATAACAAGTTCGGTATCGCGCTAATCATTTGACAGCCCTAGAGCCGTTTTGACAGATTGGTCAGACGTTAAAGGCTGTCAATCTCATAGAACGGAATACAGAACCGTTGAACAGTAACTGTTGAATGATGGTATGATGGTACGCTGATGATGATGATGGATAGGAACTGGATTGCAATGTGATAAGAACTGACATTTAATAAGGATTGAACTTCGATGTTTCAAAATAGCGCAATTGCAATTGAAAAGAGATATACAGTGTGTCTCTACTGTATATCTCTTTTCTGGGCTCGAGGTTCAAATTACGAAAGGAACCATCCAACCTGTTGATGCTACGACAATTGTGTTAGATCCAGACCATTTGAGTCGGCAAAATATTTGGAATATAATTTAAGTCAATGTTGTTTTAAGTTAGGAATGTTTTGGCTTGAGATTACGATCCATTATGATTAAGTTATGGAATGATACTGGAATTTAATAACGTTTTGCTTTCGTCTACAAAAACAGGGTATTGGTAGTATAGAATAGAAAAATAATAAATAAATAGTAAGCATAGAAATAATAAATAGAAGTACTAGGATAGAAAAACATATAATAACATGCCATGGACTCTACAGAAGACGTATATTTATTATAATTAAAATACCATAATATAATTGTATTACAAACAAGCCAAATAAAATTGCGAAGTACTCAAAAGTTGTGGGTGAACAACGAGACCTCAACCTCTTTAAACCCAAACTTTAACCCTTTGGACTACTTTGGTCAGCGTTAAAGCATAACGTCTGTTTTAAACCAATCAAAAATCGTAAACGCTGAAGTCAACCATCTCGAAAGCAATCTCCAAAATCTGCATAAAAAGTTTCGTGCATCGACTTTTGAAATCCGGTAAAGAAGCAACTCATTTTGAGTTATAGGTACTACATGAATATAATTTCTGGACTTCGTAAGCAATATATTGCCATTGATCCGTGTTCTCAAGTGTGACTATACACTAAGATAGCGATGCCTGCTGTGAATGAGCCTAAGAGTAAGGATCTCCTTTATTGTATAGGCATAGAAATAGCATTGCAAGAATGCCCATTTTTTACCCGACTGCGCCAGAAGGAGGGTTATGTTTTTCGAGCGTATGTATGTATGTATGTTTGTATGTCTATTTCTTTGGCACGGCCTACAGCCTAAACGGCTTGATGGATTTTAACGTATGAGGTATCGTTAGAATCGTAAAAATCGTGAGAGTGTCATAGGCTATATTATTTTAATAAGGCGACTGCGAATTAAAAAAAGAGGGGGAATAAAAATTTTTTTTTTTATTATAAATTACAATATGCGTATCAAATGAAAGCTTGTAAAGAGACAATTCCAAAAATATATATAATATAGTACTTTTATGTTGTGTATTTCGACACAAGACTAAAAAGTATGAAATAAACGAAATTATTAAGAAAAACAAAAAACCCGACTGCATAAAAAAATTATTATATTAACTGAAAAGAGAAAAACAAGCTCTTATATTGACTAATAACAACTATATAACTACTTGGTTCGAGCAAATATAATTTGAATGTTATTATAAAGGTATTGCAGGCGGGGACAAACCAAGGAGGTACCTAATAATTATTCTTTGTCCCCGTTTGCGAAACCTACCTAATAACATTCAAATTATATTTGCTCGAACCAAGTAGTTATACACCACTAGTTTTTAATTACTAACGTAACTTTAAGGGTGTATTCAGACCATGAATCTAAACAACTTTCCCAAAGAAACATGGGTCGAAAAACGAGAAAATTTTTTGGACCTCCCATAGAAAATCGATCGGCCGATCCGCACTTTTGTATGGAAGGTCCACAAAATTTTCTCGTTTTTCGACCCATGTTTCTTTGGGAAAGTTGTTTAGATTCATGGTCTGAATACACCCTTAAAGTTACGTTAGTAATTAAAAACTAGTGGTGTATAGTTGTTATCTACACTAATATTATAAATCTACACTAATATTATAAAGAGGAAAGATTTGTACCTATTTTTGTATGTTTGTAATGAATAGGCTCAAAAAGTACTGGGCCGATTTAAAAAATTCTTTCACCATTAGAAAGCTGCATTCACCCTGAGTAACATAGGCTATATTTATTGCTAGAAAAGATTAGACGTCCACCCGTGCGAAGCCGGGACGGGCCGCTAGTTAGTCAATATAAGAGCTTGTTTTTCTCTTTTCAGTTAATATAATAATTTTTTTATGCAGTCGGGTTTTTTTGACGTTTGTGTTTAAAGTGTGTGGTGTCAAGTAGTATGGACAAAAAGAGACCAATTAGACCAATCTAGTACAAAAGTGACAAGTGAAAAGTGGACAACCGCATAAACAAAGATCTATAGTTCCGTCTCCTTCTGCTATTTAAGGTACATCGTAAGACAAAAGAGACTTAACTACAATCGTAAATTGATGCCGTCTCTATGCTTTAGAATAAAGGAGATCTTTGCTCTTAGGAATGAGCACTTCGCACTCTCAAAGGAGGTCTGTGGGCGTTTCCTCTGCCTCACGACATGTTCTTCAAGAGAGTTGTACAAGCTCCATTCTATCTAGATACGTGTTCAACTTGCGGTTCTATTCGAGGTAGGACTTTTAGCTTTAACTATAGGGTAGTAACTATTAAATAATCTGTGCTATAGAGTAACTTTTTTTATCGGATAAATACAAGGTTTTACAAAAATACAAATAAACATTTAAGGGGTGGTTAAGACCATCAAACTGAACAACTTTCGCTATGGGACCCATATCGAAATCGCGAAAAAAATATCATCATCATCATCATATCAGCCGATAGACGTCCACTGCTGGACATTGGCCTCCCTCCCTAAAATGGGGAGATTTGCCATAATCGCCGTGATGCGATGCGTTTGCGATGTTCCATACTAAACTACAGATCTACTCGAGCTAAATATATAGGACAAAAATATTTTTTTTTTCGCGATTTCGTTGTTGGTCCCATAGTGAAAGTTGTTCAGTTTGATGGTCTCAACAACCCCAAATAAAAGATTGAAATATTTATTTTTACTTTTGTAACACCCTGTATAATATCTAACGAATTCAAATGTCTCCTATCCATGGGAAAGTTGCTATCCTATATTGTTAATATGTAATGTACATACATTACATATTGCTCCTGACCGATTTCGGCCACAACGGTTGCTTCAACTCCGTTATTGGCGTTGATGAGCTCTCATGTGGCTATCCCTTAGACTACTTATATCGGGACGCGTAACCCCACGTGTCATTCTACTAACCAACTTTCTGACACTTTTGCGGGGGGCGAGGTAACATGTTATCCGCAACTTTGGATTTTATTCCCTATGACTTTAGATTCTAATATTGAATGTTCAAAATTATGAAAAGTAGTCTCGTGTAAACCCCAAACGTTCTAAGTTCGAAATTATTGTTTCGCAATAATAGTCTGTCTAGTTTAGTGATAAGTTATAAAATTGAATGTTGAATGTACATGATCATTGCTCTTATACCGTGGCAGAGGGGAAATGCTACTGCAAGGCCGGTCCGGATATAAGTAGTGTAAGGGCTATCCTGACCTTAGTCTTACCTTTATCTTAGAGAAGATCCTACCTTGTTATTAATAAAACGTTTTTATTTTAAATGGTTGGCTCCTTTTTAGGGTTCCGTACCCAAAGGGTTCAAACGGGACCCTATTACTAAGCCTCCGTTGTCCGTCCGTCCGTCTGTACGTCTGTCCGTCTGTCCGTCTGTCCGTCTGTCCGTCTGTCCGTCTGTCCGTCTATCCGTCCGTCCGTCCGTCCGTCCGTCCGTCCGTCCGTCCGAATTATGCGTTATTAAATTTACAAGCGTCAAACTTAGTGTGATTATAGATCATACTCTACAAATAACAACAAATACTAAAAACCGGCCAAGTGTGAGTCGGTCTCGCGCTTAAGGTCCCGGACAAAAAAAGTTTTTTTTTTAAGTTAGTAATGTTGTGTTCTGTAGTGGTGTGGTACGGAACCCTCGGTGTGCGAGTAGCCCGACTCGCACTTGACCGCTTTTATTTTTATTTGTCTCATCATGGGCATGATTGTACTATGTATGGAGTTACGTGTATAATACATTTTATTCACCCAAACGTACAGAAAATTCTGAACATTTTAATTGATGTTTTTCTAAAATCTAATTATTTCAAGTATTATTAACCCAGTAAAATTAGATAAATCAGAAGAAATAATTTCCGGAGTTTTGGAACTTTTTTTAAACGTTCCTTTGGTACGTAATATTGAAGAAAAAAAAAAGTCCTGGTGAGGGGGGGGGGGTGAGCTCGAGGGGGGGGGGCTCTAAAGGTGACTTTTTTCAGTTTTTCACTTATTTCTCGAAATCTGCAAGACATATCGAAATGTTTTGTATGGACAAATTAAACCTGACAAAATTTCTTACAAAATCACTTATTTTGTATCTGGTAATTTCTCGGCCCCGTAGCCCTCAAAGGTTAAGTTCTATGACAAAAATGCATACCACTTGTTTTGTAGGAAATTTTGTCAGGTTTAATTTGTCCATACATAACATTTCGATACGTCCTGCAGATTTCGAGAAATAAGTGAAAAACTGAAAAAGTCACCTTTACAGCCCCCCCCTTCCTCGAGCTCACCCCCCCGTCACCAGGACTATTTTTTTTCTTCAATATTACGTACCAAAGGAACGTTTAAAAAAAGTTTCAGAACTCCGGAAATTACTTCTCCTGATTGGTATATTTCAGCTTAATTTTACTGGGTTATATGTATAATTTGTATTTCTAAAACATTGAAGGTTCTATTTTAGAGTAGAGCTATAAAACAGGTGCTCTCAAATCCAGTTTATGCTAACTTTAATCCGTTGTGTGCGAAGCCTAATCTGATTTGCATGTTACAACGTTTGGGAGCGCATATCATTGATATCTATAGCGCTGGATTTAATATTAACTAAGCTATTCCTCGAGGCCACTTTATATTGTTTTAATTTTTTAAGATTTTTGTAGTATTGAAAACGTTTTTTGTCGCTTCGGTATGGTACTCCTGATTTTCAGCGAAAGTGCGGCATCACCCTGGTGTCGTGGGTTATATGGGACTACGTAGATGATGGGTGTCAAAAGACGCATCTTGACGAGAGCTACGAAAATCTTTTTTTTTTGACTCAAAAACTTTTATTGAAATCGAAAAAATTTGAAAAATACGGTTGGTTTCTTCGCCAGGTTTCGGTCATATCAAAATTCATATCTCGAAAACAAAATGAGGTGTCGAAAAAAAAAGAACTTAGAGATATATTAAAAAATATATCGATGGTGCGTATCACTGATGGGTTATTCAGAAGTTGTACCTTTGTGACGCGGATTCTTTTTTTAATTTTGTTCATTTGGCAGACTAATTTTCAATGTATCCGAAGGTCGTGGAATTTTTAATAAACAGGGTCTCTGTATAATACTAACGTTGTCTTTGGCATCATAATAAAACATAATATTAAATGATTTATTATTTATTTTCAAACGGTGAAGGAAAACATCGTGAGGTAACTAGTAGGTACTAGTACATACGCTGAAGAATAATTAAAATCATAATCTTTCAAACAATAAAGTTTACCGAAAATCGATTCAGTTGTTTTTGCGTGATGCTCGAACAAACAAACACAAAAAAACCAAGATTTTGTGATTTGGAGTCAGGAACACCTAAAAACCATATCGTAATCTTTTTTTGTAAATATGTATCGTCAATGTACACTTCTTTTTTTACATATTTTGTCAAGAGAAGTGATGACGACGGCATTAAAACGGCATTCAGACCGACTCAAAAGCGTACATTAGTATATTTTATTTAACTTACCTAACCAAAGTCGTTTAGCAATGTGCGGCGGGAATATTAAATGCAGCAGGCTGACGTTTTTCTCCCTCTCCTTGTCCACTGCTTTACTGGCTTCTTCTATGGAATTCTTCAGTTTATCCATCCTCCTTCGAAGCCCATCCTAAAATTTTGCCAAATATTAATAATACAGTTACTAATTGTTTTGCCATCAATCAATCAAATCAGCTACTTTAATAATAATTTTATTGCGCCATTAGTTCAATAATGAAACAATCCATCAATTATGCTATAATGCACGCCAAAACATAATATTTTTAATGTCGATTAATAATAATATAAAAGACATCATCAATTTTGATACAAAACGTGACAGGGCCGATGCCAAAAAAAAATGTACTATCAGTTTAAAATAACAATGTGCATGACCTTGAAGGGCCGTTGGATAACTTCACTCGGTTGACAAAGGAATGTAGACTCTATGCAAAGGAAACAATCATTTGAATGACTCGAGTGAAGTTCGTGTGATTGCGTTACGTCACATTTGCGAGCGAGGTCATGCACATTGTTATTTTAAACTGATAGTATGCGAAATTCTGTTAGAACTTGTCCGTCTAAGCATTTAGGTATTATTATAGCATCAAAGCTGTAGGGCTAATTTTATCCTTGGTTTTATTTGGGTTCGAAAAACCTGCGTTTTCATATATTTTCGACCGGCTTTTCGTCAACTTGTCCGTCTCAGAATTTATTATTATGATTATGAATTTATGACACAAAAGCTGTGCGGTCGTTATATAGCTAGATTTTATTTAAGTTTGAAAATTCAGTCTTTTCATACGTTTTTATGATAATAAAACATCCGTCATGCCTTAATAAATACTTACATGGACAAGTTCTAACAGAATATAGCATTCGTTTTTGTTGGCCGTCACTTTCACATTTGGACCAAAAATGTATAAAACGCGGATGATGTATTTTGTGTATATGTATACCTACATACTATCTCTAAAAGTTAAGTGTAAAACTGTTGTCCAACTATCAAAGTTACTTTCAACAAAACTCTTGATAAGATTACCTTTTGCAAATTTTATAACAGTACTAGCTTTTTTTGCCCGCGACTTCGTCCGCGTGGAGTTTGGAAAACCCCAAGTATCCTATGATACTTTTAATACCTCCAAGAATATGTGTGCAAAGTTTCATGAGGATCGGTTCAGTAGTTTTCGCGTGGAAGCCTAACAAACAAACTTACATACACATTTATAATATTACTAGCTTTTGCCCGCGACTTCGTCCGCGTGGAGTTTGGAAAACCCCAAGTATCCTATGTTACTTCTCATACCTCCAAGAATATGTGTGCAAAGTTTCATGAGGATCGGTTCAGTAGTTTTTGCGTGAAAGCCTAACAAACAAACTTACACACACATTTATAATATTACTAGCTTTTGCCCGCGACTTTGTCCGCGTGGAGTTTGGAAAACCAAATATCCTATGTTACTTTTAATATATCCAAGAATATGTGTACAAAGTTTCATGATGATCGGTTAAGTAGTTTTCGCGTGAAAGCCTAACAAACAAACTTACATTCACATTTATAATATTAAGGGATTCCCAGCAGGATGTCTTTCTAAACACTACTTACTTAATAAAAAAAGCGAAATTTATTTTTAAAAAGAAAATAAACCTTGACAAAGGCCTTTCAAGGCTTTTTTAAAAGCTTTCCTGACCTTTGAACGAAGTAAAGCTAAAGCCAGGACAAAACCGAACATTTCTTTGTAAAATTATCAAAATGTCATCTCAACCTTTATACGAATCGGCTTTGAAAAAAAAGGCCTCGTAACGTTCCCTTGCGTCTTCGTAACTAGTAATTTATAAAATTACTAGCAAACATTAAGAGTCCTTTTACCGTTCAGTGGCGACCTCATCATAATCCAGAAAACCTAAATGTTTGTAATTTTATTTTATGTCACTATGTATTTTATTTATTTGTTTTAAGTAGGTAATAAAAATTTCAGACATTTTTAAAATTAATCCTTAATTATAAAGTGCTACTCCAACATTCTATTTTTATACAATACATGCAGTTGTTGGTTGTTTTGTTTATAGGTTAAAACATAGAAATTTGAAGATAAAAAAAATACGGTTACTTTTACATTTATATTTCGATATTATTAAAAGTGAAATGTTTAGAACCAGTAAAAAAAAAAACTATAAAAATACTTTTGGGCTTTTGTAGTAAGTTGGAGTAGCACTTTATCATTTAAGGTTTTCGGCATAATGCTCACGACTATATTCCCCGAGGGGGCAGTCAGAGATGTTCTAAAACATTAGAACATCCACGTTCCACTACGGAAACGTCGTGTTCGTTTCTCTCGGGTTTTATTGTTTAAGGTTTTAATTATTTATAAATCTTTAATTTTTTGGGGGTAACCACTGAAGTCACTGAACGGTAAAAGGACTCTTTAATAGAAAATAATGTTCATTTTATCAAAATATTTACTAAGGTACAAATCCCTTGGGCCCTAAGTCTCTTCACGTTATTGCCCATTAGTATAATATTACTTTATTGTTACAGCATTCATAAATAACCTTGTAGTTAGATTGTATTAATACTATTGGGTATTATTCAGTATTCACTCAATGTTCATGCAGAATATTGCCCTTTTCTTCAATAATGATTTTTCAAATAGTTGGAACTAACTTGAATGGTTTTGCCAAAAAAGTACTATGATCTTCAGTTACAATGAGTTAGTAAGTATCATTTTATACTGGTTATCACGTACGACCCATGTTAATCAACTAGTAGTACGGAACACTAACTTCCCGAGCGTTGACTCGCACTGGGCTCGTTTTTGTTATGCAGCGAAGGAGCGTCGCACTTTATTGAACTCATTAACTGATGATGTTTAATAAAAACCTATACAAACCTGAGCTCTAGCCTGTTCCCCAACCAATATGACATCTCTTGTAGCATCATGGAGTGGAATGTCAGATATGAAGAGTCCTCTTCCAGTTAATCCTTCCAGTCCATCGAGGAATGGTGAACCCACGAAGAGGAGTGAATCAGATTCCGGGCAGAACACCATCTGGCCTTTGATCTCCAAGCCCTGTGGAAGACAAAATACTTTAAAGATAGACTGACTTAGTACAAAAAAGGAACTATGGGGTGCTGGTTTTTAGGGTTCCGTAGTCCCGGAACCCTTATAGTTTTGCCATGTCCGTCTATCAGCGACTGAGCTCAGAGACGCTTAGTACTAGAAAGCAGTAATTTGACATAATTTGACATTGGGTACATATACGATACGAGTACATAATTTATCACGCCGACAAAGGAGTGCGACAAAAATTTGAAAAAAAAAAAAATTTTATTGTAACTACCTTCCCTTAACGTTAAGGGGGAATGAATATTTTTTTGGTCGATCCCATGGTGTGGGATGTTGTTGGATAGCTTGTTCAAAAATATTGTGGGGGCTAGAAAACCATTTTTCGGTTCTGGCATCCATTTGCGAAATATTAAGCTTTAATGCAATTTTTTTTAGAGTTAAAGTGCCCCCATGTTGTTCCTATTTAAACCTATCCAACGACCTCATTCGAGGGGGTAGGAAAAAGCTTTTTTTCGACTCCTTTTTCGTTGTATGAGGCAAACACAATTTTGTCTTAATCATCATATTTCGCATCAAATTTTGGGTTATAAATGCATTCTAAAAACCAGTTTCAGTCTCAATAAACCCATCTAAAGTTAAAATGGAAACACTAAGGATTTATTCAGAATCTAAACTAACATAGCACCAATACATCCGACTTCTAAACATAAAGCCACCGAACTAGAACCCTGTCAAGATGCTAAAACAAAACTTGCATTTTACCAACTTTGCCGCAAAAGACGTAGTGCAAAGTTTTACGGCTTAACACTCTGATGCTACGTTTCGCTATTTGTTCCCCGGATAAATCTTCTCTAAGATCCGCCTATTTTACACTACATGTTTCAGAAAGAAAGTCCTGAAAACCAAGCTATTTTAATACTTATATTGTAAGGATAAGAGTGCTGGAAGGTGACTTACAAACGGACTAAAGGTATGAAGAGTTTCCGGGTCACTCCACACATTTACAATGTACACAATATTGTCCCCAACTACTAGGTTAAGAAGGACTTTTGTAAATAATGCATGAGATACGGTCGTAGTTTTTAACAATGGTGAGTATTTTTAGGGATTGTATTGTTGGGTGAGGGTATCTTATGAGGGTTTTCACAAGACCAATTCTGAATGACCGCAAAAAGGGGTAAATACATACCTATATAATACGTGTTCTATTTACTTTTCAAGTGGTTATACAACGTGTTATTAATTAGCGCAAAACCTCATACACCCCAACTGATTTATAACAAAATAATTAGATTGAAACAATAATTTCATTATTTTGATACTTGAAATTTAAAGTTATTCGCAATTTAAGTTTTGAGGCAAAAATTATTTGTTATCTTTTCAGCACTGAAAGAAAGCGCTAACGTACTCATGGATACATTTTTATTATCTTGTTTTGGTAGTAAGTTTGGCGAGTGTGCCCGTGCGGTGGGTTGACTCAGGTTCAGAAATTTTTTAAATTTTGCAAACAAATTATTTAATATTTTGAAAAAAATTACCTATGTTGAAACCATGATAATTCGATTCTGCTGTCGATTCTAAACAAACTACTTTCTAGTTTTGCGTTAATTGATTAACACGTTGTATATTTGGGTTGTTCTTGGCTTGTTCTATGTTCGTCTGTATATTTTTATTTATATAAGTTCACCGGTATTTTGATGCGTGCAGTTAACGTGACAAATATGGTGATAGGAAAATAACCTTTAACTTGCAATAGTTCTGCAAAAAATACAGATGGTCTCATTGTAGACCAGAAACACTCTAATTCACAAAATTATAGGAATAAAAGTATAAAAAGAAGGAAAACTACGGTGACACGTGATACCGAGTCCCATGCTCTCCAGAGTGGCGTCACAAAACGACGACAGACAGAAATATTAAAAACAATATTGCTGGCACCGAGTTTGTCGGTAGCTGTTCTCTAGAAAAGCGTCAACCTATCGATTGAACAGCAACAATTGATATTGGTTTATATGGAAACTTTTTCATTTGTGGACATTAATGCGCTAGACACACGGCGACTGAGGCAAGAGAAGACCAGGCCGTCGGGGCGGTGTTGTAGCACGCGATGCAAAATCCGGTATGCTACACAGAATTTCCGTGCAGGCCCCGGTTAGTATGACATTATAGCAGCGTGCCACATAGGGAAGCCATTTGATAGTTATTTTAATAAAAACTTATGAACGCTTGCTCGTAAAAATCACGAAGAGAGAAGTGAAGTATCACTTTGATGAGAAGTGGTGACGAAGCACTTATGATGGAGATGGTCATAGGAAAACCATATTAGATCATGGTAATCGGCGATACATGCAATATAATATGCCGGACAAAGTTCTCCTTTCTTCTCTTCCAATCATCCCTATGCAACGCAAACTAACACGAAATCCTTCACAAAGTCATCTAAGTTATCTCTCCATCTATTTTAACATAAACATACGGTCAGTTCCTAGTGTCGCAAGACACGAATACCTTTTACTCCAGAGACTACATAGTAAGCCGAGATGAAACGATAACAAATACGGATATTGTAAACAATATTGGAAGCGAACACCTGCGAAAGATAAATAAAACGGTCCAAATAAGACACTCGTTTCGGGGCTGGGGGTTTTCTGTTCCTAAAGGGTTACATGGTAAGAAAGAAGACCAATCAGGTAGCGAAATATATGTAAATTAATGAAAAATATCTGGGTGACCGAGCTGTGCTCGCTGAAAACGTCTTTTTCCAGAGATGAGACCTATCTTGATCGATTTTTTTTCCCATAACATTCTGAAAATTGTATCGAAATCTTTAGAGCCGTTTTCAAGAACGCAGTCACCGATATAGGAACAAACGAATGTTGTATATTACAATTATCATACATACCTACGTAGATTATGTACTTACATTATTCAAAGTCATTTACATTATTGATTGGATTTGGATATATCAGTACAGTACTGTATCTTCTGTATAATGTAATGAAACTGAACAGCAAAGGAATAGGCAGTTTTATAATCTCAAACTGAATGTGCTGAAAGTGAACCTTGTTGTGCGGAATTAATGCTAATGTGGTTAAAATAGACTCTATCTTAATCTATACAACGTGTTAATGAATTAGCGCAAAACTAGAAAGTAGTTTGTTTATAATCGAGAGGAGAATCGAATTAAGTATCATGGTTTCAACATAGGTAATTTTTTTCAAAATATTAAATAATTCGATTGTAAAATTTTCTGAACCCGATGTCAACCCACCGCACGGGCACACTCACCCTACTTACTACCAAAACAAGCTTCTTAAAATGTATCCATGAGAAAGCGCTAACGCGCTTTCATTCATTGCTGGAATGATAAAAAAACATTTTTTGCCTCAACACTTGAAATGCGCATAACTTTAAATTTAACTATAAAATAAATAAATAAATAAATATAAATATAAATATCTTTGACAATGTCACACAAATTATCTAGTCACATTTAAAGTACCAGAATCTAGCCTGGACTTGTATTATGATGACTAGACAACGATATAGGATACATATATAAATACAAACATCCATGACTCGGGTACAAATATTCATATTCATCAAAAGAATGAAGTTATTGTTTCAATCTAATTATTTAGTTATAAATCAGTTGGGGTGTATGAGGTTTTGCGCTTAGTCATTAATACGTTTGTCATTGAGTTGGATTTGCCATAATGACTAAAAGATTTGCTGACCAGCATTAGATGGTTGCTGATAGCCCTGGCAGGCCTCCGTCAATCGGCCATAGGTGCAACATAAGTACCTACACTTTAGCGCATCGTAGGTGATGCACTTGCTTGATTTCTGCCACTCGCGCTAGACGGCAACATTGCGTACGTCGCTCGATGTGTACGAAGTAATAACAACGGCTATAACCTCACTAGCTAAATTTTCACGCGAACCGTCTGACAGTATTATCTTTTTCTACGGAAGTGATGTATCTGTTACGAATAGTAATCTGTGGCTCAGGGTCACATATTTTCACTTGGGAAGCATGAGCATTATGTGTAAGTCCATAACCCAATTATGCTCTATTAGGAGAGAATAAAAAAAAAGAACTATAGCCAAAACTATTATTTTCCTCCAGCTTACAATGGTACGTACCTCTTTAAACCAGGAATTCTCTTATACAGTCTAAATCAACAATGTTACGAGGGTTATGTAACCGCAACTACTGTGGTAATTTAAACCGTACTGTGTACAAAGAGAACATTTCAACCACATTAAAGTAAAAACAGGCATTTAAAGCACAAAGGTAACCCTTTTAAAATGAAACAAAAAGTGAGCAGTGGAGCTTTTCAGGAAACTAATGGCGAGGGGCATTCTGAAGGTAAAGAACTGAATACACTCTTGATTGATGTACAGAGTGTAAACTTTAATGCGTTACATACTTAAAGGGGTGGGGACTAGGTGGGGACCATTAAACTGGAGAACTTTCACTATGGTAGCCATATTGAAATCGGGGGAAAAAATCTGCTGATTTTTCAGATACGAATTACTTTTGTGACGAACAATGTGACTGTATTCATTGATTTTTAATGTTATGTGATAATAATAAAACCGGCCAAGTGCAAGTCGGGCTACTCGCGCACCGAGGGTTCCGTACCACACCACCACAGAACACAACATTATTAACTTAGAAAAAAAAACTTTTTTTGTCCGGGACCGGGTTGTTATTCTGCAGAGTTTGCTCTATAATCACACTAAGTTTGACGCTTGTATGTATTACCGTTTTTACGATAGAGCGTGAAGAAAGAACGTTGATAAAAACTAGTTTCTTGTTGAGAACCCCCCTTAATATTTAACTTTTTCACATTTTTATTATTTTGTTAACAAATCCGCCGTACTAAAGTATAATCTGAGAAAAACTATATAGCTTATTACGGTTCAAAAGTTACAGCCCTAAATAGGCAGGACAGACGGACAACTTAGGCTTAGTAATAGGGACCCGTTTTCACCCTTTGGGTACGGAACCCTAAAAATCTAGAGAGATTATAACGTGGAGACGACGATGACAGACTTTTTATTCAGAAAACCAAACGAATTCCGCGACGAAGCAAGGAACAAAAGGAAGGTTTCTTTAAGGAAACATATTTTTATTACAGCCAATAACAAGCAGTCAGTGTTCTAATTCTGTATATAAAGTATTTCGGTCCTCATAATATAAAATAAAGAAATATTTCGCTGCCACATTTAGGTCAACGTAATACATTGGCGATCCTTTTCGACCGCTAGCTCAATTCCTTAGCCAAACATAGTTAAGGGTCCAACAAACAGGGCTATTTACCATTCGCTAACAATTCTCTAGTAACAAGCCTCATTTTGATTTGAGTGCTTTTGGTTTTTTTTATTAGGCACATGGACAATTTTGTTAGGTACTTTCATAAAGATTTAGATGTGCTTGTGGCATAGTATATTTCAGTGTTCGAAACGATCGTGCTTTGGAAGTCACAATAAGATAAGGTAAGATAAATATTCTTTATTTGCACACCAAGAATAAAAATAAAAATAAATAAATAACGCTCACAGGCACATACATTGTAATGATCCCAAGTAAGCCTCAGGCTTTTTGTTATGGGAACCATACAACAACGGCACAGACATATAACATCCATGACCGAACTGGGATTCGAACCCAGGACCCTGGTTTTACAGTCCGGCGTGGCAACCATTACACCAACCGGGTCGTCAAAGACTAAACCAAAGAATAAACAAATACAATTAGTTACAATAAGCTATTTACCATTTAGCTGCTATACGTAGTGTTAGGGTAAACAGTTGCATTACTTTTGGTCATTGTACCCATGATACTAAACAACTTTCCCTAAGAAACATGTAGGAAATTAGCAAAAGAAATTTATGGACTTTTCATACTAAATGCAATCAGCTAATCGAACGTTTGTATGAAAAGTCGGAATCTTGTATTGCTCATTTCCTTAGGGAAAGTTGTTCAGTGGGATGGGTATAATCACCCCTTAAAGTAATGCAACTTTTTACCCTGACACCCTGTATACGACGTACTAGAGGATACACAATAACTCATTACGGTCTCCCATTTAAGTCCGGCGATATCGTCGTAGGTACTTCCACTTAATAAATAGCTAGATTCTCGTTTACCAACCCGCGCTCCTCCTACCCACATATGGAGCATGACGTTGGTTTATCATGTTTCTTCTTTTGGTAGTAAGAGAAAATGGAGCAGCTGTTTTTTTTTTCGATTTTGATGTTGGTCCATAAGTTTACGTTGTTCAGTTTGATGGTCTGAAGCACCCCATAAAATATTTAACGCATTCAAGCTGACACCCTGTACAAATATTTTTCAGGATTCATCAAGTCAAGATTCTGCCAGTAAATTGACGACTAACTTGACTCCACCAATTAGGTCCTCTTGGTGGAGTTAGCGAACTCCATCTAATATGAAAGAAGCAAAATGTTTTTGTAGTTTGTACCTATATCTGTAATCGCGTTCTAAAAAAAACGTTTCAGAAGATTTGGATAAAAGATTCAGGATTCCTATTCTGAAACCTAACTTCCTATCTTTTAACTCCTGTTTGTGGGGACAAAAACTCGGTCTAGATAGGTTTTGTGCTGACCAAAACTCTATAATCCTCTATTCTTCTTTCTCTAGGATGAAAACAATATATTTTACAAACATTTCGTCAAACATATTGGCTGAAATTTTTGTAAGCAAAATGTAGTTTTGGCGCAATTTCCTTTGTGCTTTGGAGAATCAATAGAATGTGCCGTTTGACCCAGTTGGCCGAGTTGGCTGGCTAGCACGAGGTAACAGTTTTTGCCAAGACTTGTAATAGATTATGCTGCCATAAGAACATTTGTGGAATTTGTTGAATATTTCATGCTTTTCTTCAGTATTTATTAGCCGGAATTATTTGTTTTATTTATGATATATTAGTTTAGTTTCATGCTTTTGTGTTCGATGATGCGCTGTATGTTCATTTGTTATTATTGTTATTATTTTGGGGAGAGTATATAAGCAAGACGTTGACGTAACTACACTACGAACAGTCAGGGCCTAGGTCAGGGCTCTTACAGACGAGCGACACTTTGCTGTCGCGGTAGGTCCCAGAGCGTCGCGCTCATACACTTTACTTTATTTTTCGCGCGACCCTCCGCGACACCCGGCGACCGCAAAGTGTCGCTCGTCTGTGAGAGCGCTTATTAGGTGTTTACTGCAATGCAATTCTCACTAAGCGTACACATCGTCACAACCTTAAACTCGTCGTTGACACATCGGCGAGCTGACAATTCGGTATTAGCTATGGTTATATCATGTGTCAAACTCATATAAAAACTTCCACGATCTGTAGGATGCAAGAAGGATGTTACATTTGTGAGCTCGTCGATGTTTTTGACAGCGATGTGACACTTAGTAAATTGTACTCCAGGAGTGCGATTTTTGAATCTCATTCGCTGAGTTCAGCAGTTGAAAATGTCAAAATTACTGTGGAGATATGCATCTTTCTACTGCTGATTTGACTTTCAAAAATCATACTTCAGGAGTGCGATTTTTGAAAGTCAAATCAGCAGTACAAAGATGAATTATCTCCATAGTAATTTTAACATTTTCAACTGCTGAGTTCAAAGAATGAGGTTCAAAAATCGCTCTTCTGATCTAATGTGCTCGCATAAGTATATTTTCTGTCATGTGAGCATGTCATTCAACGCCGATTTTTTTCGTAAATAATCCGGTAACAATCTTCTAAAAATTGTTGGGAGGTGGTTCAGACCATCTAACTGAACAGCTCTTTCTATAGGTACCATTGCTAATATCACAAATAATCACAAATATAAATAATAATCACAAAAAAATCGGCTGTTCGATACTAAACCGCAATGCCTACTCGACTCAAAATAATGCACTGAAAAAAAAAGATCAACCAAACTAGTGTTAAATATAACCAAACTTTAGTGACTTCCAAACTGTTTTGTAGCACATAATTAAACATTTGGTTATAAATAGCAAAACGTGTTGTTATTTATAGCCAAAAGTTTGTTTATATGCTACAAAAAGTTTGGAAGTCACTAAAGTTTGATTATATTTAACACTAGTTTTTTGGTTGATCATTTTCAGTGTGTATGATTTATGAAAAGCTGATTTATTATTGCAATTTGAAGTTTGCTCGCATGGTAGAAGTTGTTCAGTTTAAAATAAGTGTAAAAATAAGTCGACTCATTTCAATAACACCCTGTAGTATACAATAAAATTCAAATACATTTCAAGACCTTTACCAATAAAACAAGACAATATTGATTCTATTTAAAAAAACCCTAAACAAATCCTCAACCTAACCCAAACTGAACCCAAATAACATTTGAATCGGTCATTCAGTGACGTAATATTGTTGGGTAAACATAGTAAAGTGCTTTAGTACAAAGGGTGTCTCTTGAAATGGAAGTGTTTTGAAGCGTACTTTAGACCGCAGTCAACAAAGGAAAGGGTAATGTATGTATGTACGCACGGCGACAGATCAACCTACCCATAGTTCGACCTTATGTCCATGAACATAGAGTTCAACTATGGGTAGGTTGATCTGTCGCCGTGTGTACATGTACCCTATAGGTTAGGGTTGCGACCAATATTCGCATTAACTTTAAGGATGTAGATTCGATTTGGGTAAAAAGGTAAGATTAGCTAGCAGGTAACATTGTTTGCGTATATCTTTTTGAATATGTTATTTAAAACGTTTTACGACGATTGAATGTGTCATTTTTAGGGTTCCATACCCAAAGGGTGAAAACGGGACCCTATTACTATGCCTACGTTTTTTCCGTCCGTCCGTCCGTCCGTCCGTCTGTCCTACCTGTTTAGGGCTGTAACTTTTGAACCGTAATAGCTAGATTGTTGAAATTTTCTCAGATTATGCGTTATTACGGCGGATTTGTTAAAAAATAATAAAAATATCAAAAAGTTAAAAACTAAGGGGGGTTCTCAACAAGAAACTAGTTTTTATCAACGTTTTTTCTTCACGCTCTATCGTAAAAACGGTAATACATACAAGCGTCAAACTTAGTGTGATTATAGAGCAAACTCTCTCACACAGAATAACAACAAAATACTAAAAACCGGCCAAGTGTGAGTCGGTCTCGCGCTAAAGGTCCCGACAAAAAAAGTTTTTTTTCTAAGTTAATTAATGTTGTGTTCTGTAGTGGTGTGGTACGGAACCCTCGGTGCGCGAGTGGCCCGACTCGCACTTGACCGCTTTTAGGTTTTCTTAGTTGAACTAGAACCCTTGTAGTTTCTTTCTGACATTATGTAGGCCTTCCCCAATTATTTTCTCAATTGAAACAACAATTTGGCATTACAATAGATAATAAAATCTGTGATAAAACCAAAATCACAAAATTATAATTAAATAATTCTAACTTGACTTTATGAATGTGTGAAAATGTATTCATTTATTTTGAAAGGTTTTAGAAATTCCTATCTCAAAACCAGTACATAATAAAGGAAAAGAGAGGCAAAGAGAGGTACCTAGTTTTTGGTTTAGGTCTTTAGACCTAAACCAAAAACTAGGTACCACTGATAAAAGAAAAAATACTTCACCGATAAGAGCGTAGCTTTTAAAAAAAGATGATGATTATGATAAAACTTCAGAATTTGAATTGGTATCAACCCTAAACATGTGACATCCCTACGGGCTACCATAGAGATGTCATATGTCTCGCAATACGTTAGATTTAGCAAGCTGGAAAGTGATTTCAATGAGAAAATACAATTGTTTTCTAAAGGGTAGCGTGATCCAAGGAATTAAACACACATGAGCAGATAAATAATAATGTTTGACTTGGCTTTAATAAAGGTTCTAGAGGAAGACCTAAATAAAGTTAAAAGAGCTATTATGGGGCGAAAGCGCTATATTAGTTTGGAACCCCAGTGGAACCCTTTATGTGCGAGTACACACCTAGTAATTATAGTACTCTGTGGTACTTCAATCAAATAAACATCTTCTTTCGAGTCAATGGCATGTCATTCTTGTCACGCATCTCATTGTACCGTCGCGGTATCTAATTGTAATTACACTACAATATGGTTCAACTTTAGGTAACAATAACTAATCCATCGACTAAACAATAATTCTCATACTGGGCACGCGCGCCCCGCAACCCGCACACACCCCGGTGAAATGGTTTATGTTATTTTATTTGGTTAGAAACAATCATTTGAGAAATTCCTTCTAAAATTTTAAGGAGTATGTATAGACTCATCTACGGAGAAATTTAAGAGGCTTAAATCGGTCCCGTTTGCCCATAAGATGTGAATCTCTTTTTATAAAGAGGTGTTTCATATTTTATTCTCTGTTATAAAAGTTACCTAATCATGTGTTGAAAACTAACAAAATAAGGTTTTTATCATGAACCAACTTATATTTTCAATCGTTTTGTAATTTCTGAAAAAAATTTAGATCATTGACGTCAAAATTTCTAATCCTCTTATAGCATTTACGGATAAAACTGCTGGGTGGTTGGGTTCCACAAATGTACCGTACCTACTTTACTTTGTTTGTATCATTGGCGTTATGATTGTTATTTGTTTGTAAATATTATAAAGAGCACATTGCAAGCCGACAAACTGTTATGCAGTTTGACATAAAATGTATCGGTGTAATGTACTGTGTTTTGTGAGAAATAAATAATTAAAATATATTTTTCTAGTCCTGTATTTTGCTACATTGGCTACTGTCACAGATTGATTAATAAATTACTCTTTTCACGCAATGAAATTATAATTTTCACGTGCAAGTATCCGAGCAGGAAGGGAATAAAAGATGGGCCATAGTCTGAAGAGCAACACGGCATTTACACCAGAGATCCAACGCGTCGATGACCCCCTAAATAGCCAGCCTACTAGGACTTTCGGTTTTGATTGATCTAAAAGTCCAAATAGGCTGGCTTTTTGTCAAATCCAATAAAATTCCGACCAAAACGATCACAATATATCGTAAATCGAAAGCCCCAGTTTAGGTTCAGGCTATATTTACTTCGGGCGACTTAGATCAAATTAGAGTTTCCATGGCCTACATTTTATGTACGTATATATATATTATATCGAGGGGTGAAAGCCTATTTGGTTTAAGTGACATTTTTGGAATTTTACAGGAGAGCGTTTTAAAGTTTTTAATTTCCGTAAAAAAATCATTAAAAAAAAACGGTAGGTTATTCTTACATAAAAATGATACAAACTAAAATGATAATATAAAATGATACAAAATAAATATCGTTCGAAAAGCCTCAATTTTTGGTTTTATTATTCACCTTGTAATGACATTATTATAAAAAAAAAATGTCGCTTCATACAAAGTAACCACATAATAGAGGAAGGCAAAAGGATTTAACCTCCACATTATTCTGCTGACGGTTGAAAGCAAAATGGTTTAAGTGTTACTTTTATTGTCTTTTAGAGTATGGCTTAGTGCTTTAACCAACATTCTTTCAACTGGATTGAGTAAATCTAATTGGTTTAAAATCCAAAATATAATATTTCAGAGTAAAATCATAATAGCTTAAACAACAATTTTAATACAACAGCATTTGTTTTAAATCACATCTGTTTGTATAACTTTATAAATGATGGTCAATGATACAATGCAATTGTTTCTCATTTTAAAAGTTCAATGTAAGTGGAGATTATTGTTTTTTTAAATAAAAGAAGATCTTTCATAAAAATGTTTTATTTAAATTATCTTATATCTCCTACGAGAATCATCTTTTTTTTTTTTTTTTTTTTTTTATGTGTGATAGGTAAGCATTTGACCCCAATCTCACCTGATGTTGAGTGATGATGAGGCCGAAGATGTAGCATGCTTACCTAGAAAGATGCCTATTCACTCTCGCCTTGAAGAGGCCCAGGTTGTATTGCTCAGGGAACAGGTCCGCAGGCAGGGCATTCCACTCCTTAGCCGTGCGCATTATAAAAGAAGAAGCAAACTTCTTCGTGCGAATTGCTGGTAGGTCAACGACATAGGGGTGGAAACCCAGTCTGCGTCTCGTCCCCCGCAGATGAAAGGGAGACGGTGGTATCAGATCGTGTAATCCAGTCGCACACTCTCCGAAATGTATCCTATAAAAAACAGACAGACAGGCTACCTTGCGACGATGCTCAAGACTTTGTAGCTTCGCCACCGAGGTTGGATCACCTATGAGCTTCCTGGCACGCCTGTCGATTGAGTCCAGCGCGGCCAGCTGGTATTGGGCAGACCCGTCCCAGAGATGGCAGCAGTACTCCATACACGATCGGACTTGTGCTTGATAAAGTTGTAGAAGCTGTCCCGGAGTAAAGTACCGTCTGACCTTCGAGAGGACGCCCAGTTTTTTCGCTGCGGTTTTCGCCATGGACTCAATGTACCGTCCGAAATTCAGATCGGACGATATGTTAATGCCAAGGAGCTCCAGGCGATCAGCTATCGGTATGGACACATTTCGGAAAGTCGGGGTCAAAGCGAAGGGACTCCGTTTTGTGGAGAAAAGGCACGCCTGTGTTTTGCTTGCGTTGAAACTGACCCGATTAGTATCACCCCAGTCGGACACAGATTCAAGGGCCAAGTTTATTCGCTGCACCATGGCCTCTCGACAAGACTGAGTAACGTCCAATTTGACCCCTGCACCGGACAGATATCTGTCAGCAACAGTGCTGTCGTCTGCATACCCAAAGGTTCCGGGCACAAGCATGTCGTTTATATGCAGCAGAAATAAAGTGGCTGACAGAACTGACCCTTGAGGAACACCGGCATTAATAGCCATTTGATCCGATGAGTATCCATCAATGACTACTCGAATGGATCGTTCGCTCAAGAAGTCAGCTATCCAGTTGCATAGGTCAATCGGAATTCCATATGATGGAAGCTTGCTTAAAAGGCTTGCATGCCAGACCCTGTCAAAGGCTTTGGATATGTCAAGAGACACGGCAAGTGCCTCCCCGTATCTCTCGACAGCCTCGCTCCACAGATGAGTGGCATACACAAGAAGATCCCCCGTGGACCGTCCTGGGCGGAACCCATACTGACGGTCACTGAGGAGGTCGTTATGTTCCAGGTATGCCAGGAGCCGGTTGTTAAGTACACGTTCCATAGTCTTGCAGAGTATGGAAGTGACTGATATTGGTCTATAGTTGACAGGGTCGGCACGACTGCCTTTTTTGGGCACGGGTTGCACGTTGGCAAGCTTCCATGACCTTGGGACTACCGCAGTCTTAAGTGAGAGGCGATACAGGCGTGTTAAAACAGGAGACAACTCTGGAGCACAGGTGCGTAGGACAATCGCTGGGATTCCGTCGGGTCCGCTAGCCTTGTTCACGTCTAGAGAACGCAGGATTTTAAGAACCTCTTTTTGGCGAATGTAAACTGATGCCATTGAGCATTCAGTACGAGGAATGGTAGGTGGTGTTATATCTGAGTTCTCTTCTCCAGATGCGAATTCCCGGCAAAAAGATTAGCAATTAAATTTGCTTTCTCCTCCGCCGAGTGAGCTAGCGATCCGTCAGGTTTTATTAGCGGTGGCAGGGAGGGACGGCCGAAGTTTGGTTCCACTGCTTTGGCAAGCGACCAAAACGCTTTGCTGCCAGCTGGATAGGAGGCAAGCTTAGCCCCTATACGACCTATATGGTCGAACCGGGCTTTTCGCAACACCTTTTTGCAAGACTTGGCGGCTTTGTTGTAAGCTTTCTTCAGTTTTTCTGTGTTCGGAGCCTTCTGCTTTCGAGCATCAGCCCAGGACATATACGCTGACTGTTTTAGCACCTCAGCACGAGAACAATCAGCGTTGAACCATGGGCGAGCTTTGGCGCCGGTTGACACGTCAGAGTACGGAATAAAATATTCCATACCCTGACGTATCACTTCGGCAACCGCGTTCGCAGCGCTCGACGATTCCCCTGAAGAAAAGCAGGTTTGCCGCCAAGGATAGGAAGCAAAGATTATAATGATCATAATCAGTTTCTTAAACAACTATTTATGTCACAAATTTTAATTTTAGTATCCTTTTAGGAAAACAGCCTTTAAATCAGTCAAAATTATTATGATTAAGTATTAAGTACTATAATGAAAACTAAATTATTTATAATCATAAAAATTTAACATTCGTAAAGTTATACTTAATCATTTTAAACTTTCATTACCGACTATTTATGCAACAAATTACAGCTATTTTAAACGTCCTTATAAGAAAACAGCCTTTGTATCATCTAACAAGTCAAACGCGTTGGCGCCAAACTAACATTGTTTTATCCGACGTTGCAAAATTGTCACATAATAATATTTCCTTGTATGAACGGACATAGTTATTATTTTTTTGAGCTTTGATAAGTGCTTTAATAACACAAGTTAAAGTTGAGATATGTTTGATCCACACTCAAATTAAGTTATAGAGGGCGGATAAACTTCTGAAACGACAGGCTGGTCAAGTTTTTCATAAAGACGATAATGATTCAAACAACAAGGTATGATGAAAGTACATACAGGCAAAAAGGTTGAAGCGCCATGTCGAATTTTTATTGATACAAGCTAATTGTTTTAAGTGACAGTGGTGGTGTTTATTTATAAAAGGCAAAATGTTTTAAGCGACAGTGCGTCCTTAAAAGTAGATGCAGGCAAAACGCTTTAACCGCCATTGAGTTCTATTGTTTGGAAAGCACAAACAGTTTAAGTGGGTTCTAATCAAATAATTGCATGGTTCATATCCACTGTCCAAAAAAAACGTTTAAATTTTTTGGCGTTTCATACATCAGTGGGCTAAAATGAGGCCAAAATTTCCATTGGTTTAAGCACCATAAAAGTGCTCCGATATTTATGGGACCCAGCTCAATCGACGCAGAAAAATTCGCTGATTCCAAATATAATTATAACTCAATATCGGCCTTGGTGTCGCTTAAGCCAAATAGGCTTTCACCCCTCGATATATATATTTTATATACGTGCTACCTTATAAACATCTGCAATATATCCGATACTCGTAAAACCGTACCATTAAATAAGTTATATTTACAAAACGACGAATAAAGATAACATAATCCGAGATAATCTTTTTCCTCAATAATGCCTCACCAGCTATTACGGGGAAGTGCCGCCGAGCCAAAAGCTTATCGTTCTCAATTTAGCAAAGGCGTTGTGACTGAATTAATACAACAAAATGTTTTTAAATAATCTCCTTAATCAAAGAGGATTATGAGTTTTAATAAAACTTTTGGAGGAGAGGAAAAGTTTCACGTTTATGGGTAGGCGAGTTGTGAAAAAGTTTAAGGTTGCGCGTTATCATAATGAACAAAACAAGCAGTACGGAAATAAACACATGTGAGTATAAAGTTAGGGTCATAAAGGTATCATATAGAGGAACTGACAGCTGAGAGAGCGATATGTAACTAGCGGCGCCACTGTATAATAGAAAGAGATACGTGACGCGAGGCAATAGAACCGTTTTTGGGAACTTGTCAGCACAATCGACTGGGTAAATATTCGTGCTCTGTGAATAATTAGTGAATCTAAAGTGAAGTCGTAGATTATTTTGTGAAATATACTAACACGATTTCATTAAATTACCTACGATTTCACGTTAGATTCACAATTACAGACAGAACTCGAAGTTTAAGGGTGCCGATAAGTGCCGACAAATGCACAAAAAACGGTTTCATTTGACAACTCATGTCAGTTACTCTATTCCGACAGGTATAATAACTTTATGGTTAGGGTAGTGAGACGGAGACGAGGAGGGTCTAGATGAAAGATGGGACGAGATGACACAAGGAAAAGGTGACCTCGAAACTCACTAGTCTAGAGTAACGATTAGACGAGACAGTGAAGAGGCTGTAGAGGGACGACTAGCGAAACGTCATCGACGAGACAAGATGAGGACAAAACGAAACGACGACGAGATAATATGACGACGAGACGAAACGACGACGCGACAAGCTGACGATCAGACGAGGCGACTACGAGGCTCTAGAGTGATGACGAGAAGGTGGACGGTGAACGGTGGTGGGTGGGACGAGAGGGTAGGTACATCTGCAATTGCGCGTACGCTTGTGCATGCATGCATATGCTCACGACTGTATTCCCCGAGGGGGTAGTCAGAGATATTCTGAAACTTCAGAACATCCACGTTTCACTAGTAGTACCGTAACTCTGCCCAGTGTGACGGGGAGTAAGCCCGTCACCACTTGTAATGGACAGTGTGTACAACAATACATGCCTCGAAATTGAAGCATGCAGGTTTCCTCACGATGTTTTCCTTCACCGGAAAGCCAGTGGTGTTACAAATCGTACATAAATTCCGAAAAACTCATTGGTACGAGTCGGCCTGGACTGGGATCGAACCATCGCCTCCTGCACGGCAGGCAAGGTTACTTGCCACTGGACCACCAAGGCTTCTGTCTACCTGGCGTACGCTTGTTTACCTAAATATTACCTGCGTACTTGATTGTTTGACTTGTGGTTGAACACGGTCATGAAGTATTATCATCATCATCATTGTAGAGAGATAGCTATTTCAATGCCTATTTAGAAAATGATAACGTTAATTCGTTAAAAATCTAAGAACAAGGATCTCCTTTATTCTAAAGCAAGGAGGGAGCCATACCATTGCAAGAATGTCCACTTTTTTTGATGTTTGTGTTTGAGTGTTTGGTGTCAAGTAGTATGGATTTAGACAATTTATATAGGGACTCGCCTTGCTTGCATTTCCATTTTTAGCATTTCCCCTCTGCCACGGTATAGGAACAATTGATCTTGTGCATCTACACACAATTTTATACCTTATCACTAAACGAGACAGCCTATAATAGCTAAACAATAATTTTGAACTTAGAACGTTTGGGGTTCACACGAGAACTTTTCATGATTTATAACATTCAAAATTAGAATCTAAAGTTATGGGGAATAAAATCCAAAGTTGCGGATTTCATGTTACCTCGCCCCCCGCAAAATTAGTAAAATGACACGCGTAACTCGTCCCTATATAAATTGTCTAAGAGTATGGACAAAAGAGACCAACTAGACCAAAGTGACAACTGCCCTACTATTTACGGTCACTTTTCACACACACTAGCACAAAATTGACAAGTCGCATAAACAAAGATCTATAGCTCCGTCTCCTTCTATTGTTAAAGGTACGCCATAAGACAAAAGAGACTAACTACTCTAGATACTCTATGCTTTAGAATAAAGGAAATCCTTGCTCTTTAGGTTAAAATCATAAAGGTATCATATGAGGAACTGACAGCTGAGAGAGCGAGATGTACCTAGCGGCGCCACTGTATAATAGAAAGAGATACGTGACGCGAGGCAATAGAACCGTTTTTGGGAACTTGTCAGCACAATCGACTGGGTAGATATTCGTGCTCTGTGAATAATTAGTGAATCTAAAGTGAAGTCGTCGAGTATTTTGTGAAATATACTAACACTATTTCATTAAATTACCTACGATTTCACGTTATATTTACAATTACACACAGAACTCGAAGTTTTAGGGTGCCGATAAGTGCCGACAAATGCACAAAAAACGGTTTCATTTGACAACTCATGTCAGTTACTCTATTCCGACAGGTATAATAACTTTATGGTTAAAATATAATTTAACAAATGACTACTTACAACCAGATTGAGGACTAGCCAATTCTTAAACGATATTGTGTTACCCCGATAATTACATCAATTATCTGAAATTTATTTATTTATTTATTTATTTTATTTATTTATTTATTTATCACAAAAAAAGAACAATAATAATTGATTTCCCAAATATCAAAACCGGCCAAGTACGAGTCGGGACTCAAGCAATTAGTGTTCCGTACTATCAGTTGTTCAACATGGGTCATTGAAGACACCCACTATAAATTGACACCTACTTAGTATATGGTCACATAGTAACTGAAGATAATTTTACACTGGTCACTCTGGTGTTCGTTTTTTGGGTATAGAAAAAAAACTATCCAAGTTAGAGCCACCCTGATAATTTTCCCGCCATCTACATACGTTATTTCTGATGTTCATGATTTTATTCAGATCTTATACGGCTATATTTTTTGAAATAGAGATGGGGAGTTTTAACAAAATATTTGAAAAGTATATTTTTAGACTCGTCTTTTCATAAGCTTTCAATCGATACCCCACAAGGTAGATTTATTTTTTTTTATTTACCCTTTCTTACTCCCCAAATTGCCCCTCAATTTAAAAATTTAGCATTTTTTATTTAATTTATGATATTGGACCAGCAATTGCTATATTTGTAACGAGTTTCAACTTCCTATGTCTCTGAGAAAAATGCCTGTGACAGACGGACGGACGGACGGACAGACGGACAGACACCGAGCTGATTCCATAAGTGTTCCGTTTTTCCAATTTTGGTACGGAACACTAAAAAAAGAAAAATCGCCAAGAACTATCAAAAAACACCATTTCTATTCGAAAAAGATCGAATCGGGTAGTTATAGCACCATCAAAATACTGCTTTCAAAAAGCGTACCTATTCAAAAACACACACACGGACTGTTTTTATTCTAAACAAAAATGATAATAAAATTATGACACTGATGTTTTATAACAAGGTTAATCCGCACTTTTCGTCCCAAACATGACATGTACAGTCCTTTGAGACATCACAAAAGGATTACTCTGCTCAGTGGCTGCAGACAGCCTAGTTCTAAAGGCGTACAAAGTACATAACTACATAAATTTAGTTTACTGTGTTTAGTACAAAGTTTTGGTTCTGGAACGTTCTGACGAACTTCGCTGTTGAATCTACTTAGCATCAATGTGCACATCGTAATAATTATAATAATTTAAGAGTAGGTACTGTAGAGATGGTATGATTTAGATGGTATATCACGGGGTTTAACACTAGCCACCGGGCTAGATTTAATGTGGTGCACATACAATTTCTTTACCGGCTTTATACAATGCAAGGCCTACTTGCCAAACCTATGCTAGTGCGACTACCTAGGCGGGAATAACTTAAGGTGGTTTCAGTCCATACAAACGTTTGACGCACAATACGCGTAGACGGAATTAATAAAAGTAATATTTTATATATGGAAAAATAGTTTAGAAAATCAAGATGTCGTGTATCAAATAACATTTGCAATTTTTAATATAATTACGAAGATATAAAGCTTTGCAAATTTTGTATGAAAAATTTCAAAGCTTTATATCTTCGTAATTATATTATAAATTGCAAATATTATTTGATACGCGACATCAAGATTTTCTAAACTATTTTTTGCACATATACAAAGTTACTTATATTAATACTGTCTACGCGTATTGTGCGTCAAAGTGTTGTATAAAATTGACCCCTCTGCAACCGCCTTAAACTAAGCTAACGCATGGCCCGGCCTAGTTGCTGCTAGCAACTAGTATCGGCATACAGGGGTGGGCCCTGTCAATGTTTCATCAGTCTAAACCCCTTAACTACCCCACATAATTGGACTATAACTGACTGACGTTTTCACCTTACCAACAAACAAGCCCACTGAGTATGCCACATACTCTGGCAACCAAAAACCCGCCAAAAATGAGTGCCATAGGCCAAGCACCCATGGTCCTAAACTGCCCTACCCTAAGGGATATCAGACATCCTATCAGACCTGTCGCTAACTGGATTATTTGTTTGAAAAATCCTTTATAAGTGTGTACCGAGAACCCTTGAGAAACATACGTACAAAAAGCCAATAATATGATGTAGTTTTTTTTAGGGTTCCGTACCCAAAGGGTGAAAACGGGACCCTATTACTAAGCCTACGTTGTCCGTCCGTCCGTCCGTCCGTCCGTCTGTCCGTCTCTCCGTCTATCCGTCTGTCCGTCCTTCCGTCTGTCCTACCTATTTAGGGCTGTAACTTTTGAACCGTTATAGCTAGATAATTGAAATTTTCTCATGTTATACGTTATTACAGCGGATTTGTTAACAAATAATCAAAATGACAAAAAGTTAAAAATTAAGGGGGCATCTCAACATGAAACTAGTTTTTATCAACGTTTTTTCTTCACGCTCTATCGTAAAAACGGTAATACATTCAAGCGTCAAACTTAGTGTGATTATAGAGCAAACTCTACAGAATAACAACAAATACTAAAAACCGGCCAAGTGTGAGTCGGTCTTGCGCTAAATTTTCTGGAAAAGTTTTTTTTTTTCTAAGTTAATAATGTTGTGTTCTGTGGTGGTGTGGCACGGAACCATCGGTGCGCGAGTAGCCCGACTTGCACTTGACCGGTTTTATTTACATGCTGATGACGGTGTTTTAAGGAGCCGATCAGACCATGAAACTGAACAACAGTCTCTATCAGACTAACAACGAAATCGTGAAAAAAATCAGCTGTCCCATAAAGGCTCGAGTAGGTTTTCAGTTTTGTACAACAACAAATATTTTTTTCGGCTTTTCGATATTATTCCATTAGATAATTTTTCAGTTTGGTGGTCTGATCGTTCCCTTAAAAAACCGTCATCATATTTAGAAGGACCCTATAGATACCTTATGTAGGTCTAAACCTTTACCATTTGTCCATTTTAACCGACTTCAAAAAAGGAGGAGGTTTTTCAGTTCGACCGTATATACAGGAAGATTTTTTTATCACCATCCAAATTTTAATAAAATGTTTGTTTATGAAAAAAAATCGATACGTGTTTTTTCTTTTAGTATCGCTCAGTACTAAAATATTGAGATATGACTACGCAAAAATGTCTTAAGAAAAACAATTCGACTGGACACAGTACGCACCTACCTGTGCCACAGATTACTTATTAATAGTTACTACCACTCGACCCGATTTCGCGCGCTTTTTCGAATTTAGTACTTTGCTTTTCAAGAACGAAAACTAACGAACGAATCTCTGTGGTCAGTAATTTTCTTTGGGTCAGAGCCTTTTAATTTTTAGAAAAAGTTTATTATGTGTCATTGTGTCATTCAAAAAGTACTTTATTATAACCGTGTCCACAGACTATTATATGTACTACCGACCGTGTCATTGAACAAAAATAAACAAAATAAGGGACTAGTATAACATTTTAACAATGTTTTGAAAGTCTTGTGTGTTCCTGTTAAGTTTACAATGCGTGGGACTCTGAAGCTAGGGCTCCGCCCCCCGGTCCTGCCGCACCCAGTCGGTACGAATACGAAACTCGATGACCAAGCTTTATGGAAAATTCTGTAGGATAAAATTTTAAAATGTGCAATTTTGACCTGCCCTTTTTTTTAATGAAATGGGTTATATAAGTGATACCAAACATGTAGAAAAAATTTGGATTGTGATAAAAAAATCTTCCTGTATATATATATATATATATTTTTTTATGTGTGTTCGCGGATAACTTCGTCGTTTATGAACCGATTTTGATGATTCTTTTTTTGTTGGAAAGGAGATGTCTCGAGGGTCGTACCATGATAAGGAAACCAGGATCTGATGATGGCATCCTAGAGAAATCGAGGGGAACTTTCGAAAATCGTAGTGCCGGCGCGAAAATGCGTAGTGCGTTTGTTAATTTAAAGCACTCCTATTAAATCGAACTAATGAATTCACCACTGAAAATTGTGAAATAAACAAAATTTTAACAAAAAATTAAAACCACCTTCAAAAAAACTAAAAAGTTAAAAAATTATATTGCAGCCTATGACTTTTTCGTTCGCATCATAAGAACATTAATTTGTTTTATAGAAGTCGGTGTCAAGCCAAGCCAAAAAATGCAAGCCCTGTCGCGAATCGTACCGGCTTGACAGCGACTTCAATAAAACAAATTAATATTCTTATGATGCGAACGAAAAAGTCATAGGCTGCAATATTATTTTTTAACTTTTTAGTTTTGTAAATACTATATGTCTTACGAAATTTGTTTCAGAAATCCAAACCTTAAACTTAAAGTCCACTAACCTCAGCCAATGACGTAGATCCAGGTATTTTGAGGCAGAACATGAAGGGTGTGTTGACCCTCTTCAGTATCTCGCGGAAGTCGAGAGGCACGCCCCTGGGCCG
This sequence comes from Agonopterix subpropinquella, assembly GCA_922987775.1. Taxonomy (NCBI): domain Eukaryota; kingdom Metazoa; phylum Arthropoda; class Insecta; order Lepidoptera; family Depressariidae; genus Agonopterix; species Agonopterix subpropinquella. Next base: position 13,915,463 of record OV277709.1, on the reverse strand, counting down.
GAGCAGTCTGAAGTATGTGCCCAGAGAGGAACCTTGGGAGGCCAGGTGCATACCAAACAGACGCATGAATCCACCCCCTGTTGGAAAAACAAAAAACATCATTATTAATAACCAGTCTTTGTACGCGACTTGTCCTCATAGATTGATAATCTTGCACTCAATTGCAGAAACGCTCATTAAAGTTAATCCTCCATTAAATCTCTTGCTGCCACTTTTTGTCTCGTTGACGTGACGTAGTAAAAGCTTGCAAGAGATTTAATGGAGGATTAACTTATAAGAGCGTTTCTGCAATTGAGTGTTTGATTGTCAGATCATCCCATATCGAGAAGAAAAAGTAAGAAAATTTATTTTATTGTTTTTAATATATTACCGGTTCTCGTCATTATAGCGAGATAAACTATAAACCAGTTTTCAAATCTAATCATGTTCTAGTAGTTTTCGCGTGATACCTAGAGTACTCGAACTAACAAACAGACTGAAAAAAAATCTTCAAACATCTGTGATTTCTAGTCAGATCTAAAGAGACTGAAAAAAAATCTTCAAACATCTGTGATTTCTAGTCAGATCTAAAGAGACTGAAAAAAAATCTTCAAACCTCTGTGATTTCTAGTCAGATCTAAAGAGACTGAAAAAAAATCTTCAAACATCTGTGATTTCTAGTCAGATCTAAAGAGACTGAAAAAAAATCTTCAAACATCTGTGATTTCTAGTCAGATCTAAAGAGACTGAAAAAAAATCTTCAAACATCTGTGATTTCTAGTCAGATCTAAAGAGACTGAAAAAAAATCTTCAAACATCTGTGATTTCTAGTCAGATCTAAAGAGACTGAAAAAAAATCTTCAAACATCTGTGATTTCTAGTCAGATCTAAAGAGACTGAAAAAAAATCTTCAAACATCTGTGATTTCAAATAAGATCTAAAGCCAAAATCGTATTTTTTTTATTATTTCAATTTTAGAGTTTTGTTTTTAAGGTTGTGCATCTAATACAGCCAAATTACATAAAAACCAATGCAGGAATCACAAATGGTCACAATATTGTTAGTCGTCTATTAATACACATTGGGCACGCGTGGTGTACTCTTATACAGGGTGAAATTGATATCATTAGCATCCTTTTAAACTAAGACTCTACCCATCAAACTGAACAACTTTTACTGTGGGAGCAAACCGATCGGAGCAAAAAATAATCTGCTGCTGTATACATTTGTGTCGCATACGCATTGCAGTTTAGTATGGAACGGCTGATTTTTTTGTTGCTCCGATCGGTTTGCTCCCATAGTGAAAGTTGTTCAGTTTGGTGGGTAGACTCTTAGTTTAAAAGCATGCTAATGATATCAATTTCACCTTTTATATTCCGTGGCGTGGTGGACTTACGGCCCATACAGGGACATGCCTGATAGTTGGACTGTGCGCTGCCAGTGGAACGTATACATAAGCTGATGATGATGCGGAATAAAGCTGATTTAAAAACGAATAACCAACTTAATAATGAACTTTTACAATTTTTATTATTTTCTGGGCAACACAGTCCTATTACGAAACAAACAGCACACTCATAAATAAAGCCTTAGTGACCTCGACTCGTGCATTCCCGCAACTCCGTTGGGAAATAATAAAAAATGTCTATCCCATCCCACCAGCGATGTTACGCCGCCCATTTATAATAAAATCGACGCATAAAGAGCGGAGAAATAAAGACTGGCCAGGATAATATTGGACACGTACCAATTGGGTTCCGTATAATTAATACTTTTATTAGATTCCACACATAAACTCCGGAGGAATAAAACAGGCCAAGGTTGGATTACCAATTGGGTTCTGTACCTATTAATCAATAAATTCCTAATAATGGTTTGGTAGACAAATGGCCAACAAGGGCGACAAATGGGCTTAAGGGCTACTTCGCCAAATCATGTCTGGACAGTTCCATACATTTAAGATTTAGTATAGTCTTGGCGCAAACAGATGTCGCTACTGGCCTGAACGAGAGATTTAAACGTTATTAGATCACTATTATTTGAGTTTTATTCCACGGAAATAAATTATATGGATAAATTGTCTTAAAATTTTTAATAACAAATGTGTTTAACACTTATTTTAACGTAATTAAACATTGCTGTAGTACCGGTTACTGACCACCGTCGCTGTACTTGCGCGAGTTTTCATATAAGAAGGTGGCAACTTTCTTAGTACCTATGGGCATTGACCCTCTGTTGTGTATAATTTATTTACTCTATGGCCAAATGGCGTATTCTTAAAAGTCCAATTTGCTGAATAGCCGACTCTTAAATGGCCAATGCTTTAAACGGCTAATTCTGAAAAAGGACTATTTTCTGAAAAAGGTCAATTTTGAAAAAGCTCAATTCTCAAAACAGCCAATTCTACCAGTGAAAAATTCTTTAAATGGCTTGTTTTTGAAATGGCTTATTTTATGTGTGTATCAATGTTTATCGTTTACGTTAGTGAATGAGGACCAGTAAAGCTATAGCAAATTCTTTAAAACTATACTTTAGTAACTAATGATTTTCCTTTTTACTGAATTTTGAAAATCGGTGGCAGCCCAACAGGTAGGTACCGCATTCAAGTGATTGTAGCTTGCGTATGTTTGGTTGTAGAAAAAAAACGCATAACTATGTTTGTAATAGCCCTGAGTGTGGATGTTAGGTATGATTAAAAATAATATTTATCAATCCATTAAGCTTTAAATGTGAACACAATCCGAACTAAAGTTTAATTTCGTCACAAATGACACACGAAAACTACGTAAAATCATAAAACGTTGTCCAGTATTGAAACACTGTAGAGACGAAGCTACAGAAAATACAATCGGAAATAAGACAATCCTACCGAAATGGGATGGGAAATATCAGGGATTAGGCCCAATGCAGACGACATACTTTTGCCTGCGGGGGCGGTCAAAAAGATTGTTTGAAACTGCAGATAAACTGTTTCATTTTGTACTATATTTTTACTAAGCTAAACTTTATTGGTTAAAGAGGTTGGGTGATTAAAATTTAGACAAAAGATAATAACGAGAAGGTACAAACTTTCGCCACCTAAATCTCCGTATTTTGTTTAGAAATATTGCTAAAACAATCATATAAATGCCGTGTTCGTTAAAAGCATACGCTTTGAAAACTATAAAAAGAAAAGAGACAAAAATTTGCATACAGACATACATAGGCCGATAAACACATTATCCTTCCTTTGCGTCGCGCAGTCGGGTAAAACGTCAAAATTCACTACTGCTTTCTTCGAGGGTTTCAAAGGTAAATAATAATACAGCATTTTCACAATATCTACATTTCACAAATTTCACAAGCAGTGCCCAAACTCTGTCCATTAGCATGCCATCCCCGAGAAAATGAACAAAATCTAGACTTGTCTTTGTTACTTTGCGTACACGAAAGCGAGCACGCATGACTGTTTTCTCGTTTTGTCGCTTTGTCGTGCGTGGCATTCTAGCCCTCCAGCACGGCTAGCATGCCACCCACGACAAAGCGTTTAAACGAGAAAAACGTCTCATGCGCGCTCTTTCTGTGTAAAATAATAAAGATCACATCTCGATTTTTATCGTTTTCTCGGGAGTGGCATGCTACTGGACAGAGTTTGGGCACTGCTTGTGAAATATAGATATTGTGAAATGCTGTATTATTATTTACCTTTGACTCCTTCGAAGAAAGCAGCAGTGAATATTGACTTTTTACCCGACTGCGCGACGCAAAGGAAGGGTAATGTGTTTATCAGCCTATACATGTCTGTACCTATGTAAATTTTTGTGCGTACAGTATGACAGATTGTGAGATATTCACCACTTTTCAGTGGTTTACATAATAGAGTATTCGAAATTGAAGTAAATCGACTTCCTTTCGATATTTTTCGCCACCGAAAAGCCGTATTTGTGTACGGAACCTTAAATTCGTCGGATAAAAATAAAAAAAGCTTTAACGAAGCCCTTAAACAAGGGCCTAATAAAAGGCTATCCTTATTAAGACTCTAGAAATAAGTGGTTCATTAATGTGCAGGCAGCTAATTCTCATAAAATTAACTTTCATTGCTTAGCCGTAAAACCTTTATTAATTCAGCATTTTGTTACCTGAATTGCTAAGAACAAAATGTCTTCGTTAAATACCTAAAGTTATTAGAGTTAAGGGCTTGGACTTATCTTAGTTTATAAGACGAAATTATTGAAGGAAGAGCAGGTAAGTAAATTAGCAGGTCATTCATTATTACAAAGCAATGATTCACGAGATTCCAGGATTCTTAGAATGCCAGAATTCGAAACAAAAAATATTTCAAATAAATTCAAATGATTATAATTACTGATCAGTAACTATTGTGCAACTCGTGGCAAACTATAGGGGTGACAATTGTAACACATATCATTGGTTATATATAATTATAAGAATTACAATGTTATCATCTCGTTTTCTTTTAGTTTTTTTCTATAGTTTCTAATAGAGTTTTTTTCACGTTTCTCATTATAAATTTTTTTCCTGTTTGTGAAAGGCAAAGGGAACTAACCCATACAGCCATGTGCAGTCTACACCACGTCAAGCTTGAGATTCGAAGTGCGATATTGTTTTTTATAAGAACGGCATAAGAACAGTACGAAGATCAAGGTGTCAAACATGACGTGTTCTTGAGTATCATATTGGTAATTTCATAATTTAATTGGAAACAGATGTCAAAAGTGACAGGCGCAAAAGTGACAGGCGCTGTTTAAAGTGACAGATGACAAAAGTGACAGATGACAAAAGTGACAGGCGCGGCGTTAATAAAATAAAAAAAATTATAGGACATGTCAAAAGTGTCAGTTACAAAAATTCATAAAGGATATGTTTTATCATCTGCTGTTAATTTTGACAGCACCTGTCTCTTTTGACATACTGTGTAATTTTTTATTTTTGTATCGCCGCGACTGTCACTTTTGACATCGTCTGTCATTTTTTGTAATGAGTCAACCCACCGGGTCCACGGGTGACGACTCCGATTAGGACATGACTTGTAAGAATAATAATAAAAACTCAAGGCCACGAAAAAGTCGCTTATTACCAACCCTGAAAATGCCGCGAATAGCACAATAGTTACCGATCTGTTTTTAACCATTCAAATGAAACAAAAGAAAGCCGCCTCTCGGCGATGTGTCAGTGTGAAACTATTTTGAGTACAACAGTGGTTGTTAAGGTAGAATAACAACTAAATAGAAGTTGTATTTGGTTCCCGCAGAATGTGTTCTGTAACCGACCTTCCGTTCATGCAATGTAACCGACTAGCTCAAGCTGATATACACAGGTAAGTATTCCGCAGCGGAAACCCCGTCACGGAGGTTCCGTTTCGTTCCGCTTAGTCTAGCAGTTGTAATAGTAATGCATTTGAACTACTTCCTTAGCGATAACTGCGGTAGTTAGTAATATTTATTGCTTAGTTAGAGTGCAAAATTGGCTGTATCTTTTCTACAGTCCCGCAAAACCAATTGTTCGGTTTGTTAGTTGAAAAACTATTGTAGTTATACATCATACAAATACACAATAAACTCATGACCATAAATTACATTTGATGTGTTCATAATCTTTACTTTACCTCTTGGAAAGAACAGAAAATAAATAGGTATTGTTTTTTCTTTGTGGTAGATAAGCCAATTTTCACCAATCACCTCATCTCCATTATTCACATCAAATCACAATTACCGACGTAAAAGGTGAGTAGGAAATCAACATAAAACTCTAAGGGCATCCTTTTACCCTCATTAATGAGAGTTGCTGCATAACAAAGGTATATTGGTAGTTATTATATCTAAACCGGTAACGACCCGACAATATTTTATCAAAATCTGCACCTTATAATAATTAAAGGTTAGAGGGGTCGATGAGTTAAAAGGACCTTAGGTATAACCTTTTGGGGCGATCAGTATCTTTACAATAATTATTTTAACTTAAAGTTATTAAGTACGATACTATTTATTAGGGTTTCAAATATATCCAATCCAATAAATTCAAAGTCTCATGTAAGTAAGTAAAATTGTTCGAATATACATGTTTACTATGACTGTCAGACAAATGGAGTTATACTTCATCGTTACATCCTCGAGATTTATACTTGACAAAGGTAGTACACTCTTCATCGTACTAGGCATCTCACAAATTTCAGAGCTAAAAAAGCAAAAGCGGAACGCATCCTACCACACCCCCTGCGCACCCCGCGCCTGAACTGACATTGACTTTTCTTTGTGCACGGAATCGTCACGTTATTTTTCTTTCCTTCCAGAAGTTTTTAGTATAACTCCTAACATTAGCATCTCCTAAAAATATCTGGAGTCGATACTGTATAAATACAGACATTTGAGAATACAATACCTAATTATACCCTAAATATGTCAAAACAAGGCGGTTTGCGTATCACTAGTCTGTTACGCTTTTGTCACGCTTACCCACTCTTAGCTAGAAATGAAATGCTTTAATTTCGAAAATGTATAATTAAGTTATCTTACCTGCGAGTTATATACCTCATGAGTTCACGACTATTGTATCTTTTTGGGTATACATTAATACACGCCACGAAATGGAAGCATGTAGGTTGACTCACAATGTTTTCCTAACCCAAAAAGCCAGTTATGTTACGATGATCCAGACCGGGATCAAAAGCAATCCAGAGAAAAAAGTATTTAACAGTATAAACTGCTTTTATTGTTGTTAAAATGCTAGTTTAAGAAAATAAAATCACATGTAACAGAATTATTTTAGCAAAAAATTTTCACGATTTTTAGCAACGAATTTTCTAGCAAGATCTTCCAAAATTTATAGTAATTTTTTGTCACATATTCTACTACAAAATTCTAGTTGCAACGACTAATTTTTATTCTCCTTGTAGGCCACTATACCAACACTATTTCCTTCTTTATTGAACAGGACAAATACATAAAGAAAAGTAAAGTTTTATTTCTATCTTATTTATAATGCAGCATCAACCAAATCCTTTATGGAGCTGTAAATAATTATTGCTAATCTCAAAGTGGATCGTAAAGCCCAGTCTTAGGTGAAGTGACGTAAACACAACTTTTATTACTTTTCTTTTACGTAACCGTAATCTAGTGGAGGGAATAAGAACTAGTTTTCTTTCTGCACGATATAATCTGTGACGATTGCGATTATAATAGGATCCTTTTTCATATGCTGACACTTTTAAGGGGATGATCAGACCGTTAAACTGAACAACTTTCTCTATGGCATAAACACCGAAATAGCGAAAAAAAATTGCTCTTCCATAAACGTACTCGAGCCAAATGTCCTTGTTTTTTTGCGATTTCGATGTTCGTCCCATAAAGACAGTTGTTCAGTTTGATGGTTTGATCATCCCCTTAAAAAATTGTCATCATGTTAAGAAGAACCCTGTATAATGAATATAATTTTCTAAAAGTTCAATTGTAAGCAAGCGGGCTGAAGTGAAAATGGGCGTGTCAAATCTGCTAAAGAACCGACATCCCATTTCGAGTTCTATAATGGAGATCACAAACTGTTTGGCTTAGTGTGGGATGGCCTCCAGCCCGCTAAGACGGACAGCTGTGAGCGACTGAATGAGGAAAGTTGACGATTGAGTTTTGTGGCGCGCCTTGGGCGAGGCATATACTGTTCAGCAGTGAAAAATTACAAGCTGATAGGGATGAAGTTAGCCTGTCTTAAGATATATCACAAACCGAAGTCACGCGTATAAATAAGTAATGTAAATACTAGTTAACTCAATACCGTAATATTCTTTACGATTTACCAGCCATAATGTTATGCGTGCCATTACTTGAATAGCAAAAGTCATATCTTAGCAGAAGATAGGATACTACGGTTTTGGACTGTGGCTAAACCTTCCGTCCACAAAGATACCTCAAAATAAACCCTTCACGACACCCAAGGCATGAAATAGGATGGCCTATTCAATTCTGGCAAACAGAGCCATTGTAGCATTAAAGGAGGAAAACTAAAATGTGAGTCAGAAATACGAAGCTACGTTCCACAAAATTGTTATAACGTATGTTATATATAGTTTGCAAAATAGCTCAGTTGATATGGGACTGCGCCGGGCATGTTTGTCGCAAATTAACTTTTACCATCGCATTATTCTTCCCCTATTTTCTATGCCGACCGTTTTATTAAACGTGTAAGTATTCTTTTTTGACGCCACGAAAAAATTGAACTGGTCGTTGGAAGGATAGGAATACCATTGTGACGAAAGACATTTTGTAATAACACCACAACGTGTTCACGACTATATTTCCCAAGACGGTAGTCAGAGATATTCTTCTTCTTTATTCTTTCTTTTTTATTACAGTTATTATTATTACTCGCCGTACATGCGGCCGTATCTGTCGCTCTCGTATTGGGCTTTTTAGTCACGAGCGTAAGTGCCGCCACGACGCTGCTTAAACCATCTTTTATAGATGAAAATGCCAATGATTATGATAATTCATTAACATGACTGTATGAGTCAACTACAGATTATTTTGCAAGGGAAAATTTTGAGAAGAGCAATGCCTGGTAGAAAAAGGACTTTTATGCATGATTCGATCAATGACATTAGTAAAGGTTCGATATGAACACCACCTCACTGTTCATGGCTGCAGACTGCAAGGTCCGAATAGCCCTAATGATAGCCAACTTCCGATAGGAGATCAAGACGAATAGGAAGTCAACTACGTTGTGATGACGGTAAGTACTATCACAATACAGGGATGTAAAATCTCCTGCACTTATTGTACAGATATAGTACCAAGAAAATCAAGAATATATTTTCTTACCCGCAGCTCTATCAAGGCCTCTGTAACTAAACAACAGACGGAGTGACACTAATTGAATGTTACTTGACAACGATTAATTAATCAACCTAAAGATTCAACAGCTACTAAACCGTTTTTTCATAGCTAGAAATAAAAGAGACGACATTTAATTTAATCTTTACATTATTAAATATACTTTTGGCCTGTTTATTTCGGAGATCAAACTGGATTTTTGGATAAGTTTCCTTTAAAAGGGGCTGGTTGGCGAAGTGGAGCTTTGGTAGTGGAACCGATTACAACGTCAAGTCCAGTCAGTTTTTAGATGGGTGACCGTTAAGTGGTATTCCATCTCGAGCGTCACCGAGCTTTGGAAAGCACGTTAATCAGTTGATACCAGATAGTTCCGTCAGATGGCGGTGTAATTATTAATTAAGCCGGGTCCTAGGCCTATAGCCCGCGTGGGGAAATATGACAACTCCCTTTAGCCAATATTCGTGATACGTCGTATTCATCAAGCATTTACGCTGTAGTGGAATCCTACAGGCTACTTACATTTTCTCTTTTTAAACTTTTATAGTGTCTTTCGAAACTGGAAAAGTTCTAATAAGGTTAACATTTTTAAAGCCGTGGTTCTCTTAGGGCTAGTAACTTTGCCTTCAAAGCCCGGGGGCAGCGCGCAGCGGTTACATACCGCACGTACCTACCAATGCCTTTCTAGAAACTCTTGTATAATTTCTAGCATTATACTAGTCGGGGAAATCTACGGATTTTTGTATGGAATAGGTTGCATTAATTGCACTTTAGGTGATAATTTAAAATATTAGTAGATACATGCCCGAAAATTCTCAATAATCCCTGATTTTTTATTGTGTATATGGAATAATTAAGGCATTTACAAAACATTAAATTTAATTATGAACAAAAAATGGAAAACTGGTGATTTTGTACAAGATGGCTTCGTTAAATACATTTTACTTATATGAAAATAATAATCCCCGGCTAATATCGTAAATTGGAGTACATATTTAATATTTTTTAAGTACCTTTTCAAAAATTATAATTATAACCAACTTCAAAACGTAATATATTTATTATTAGTATTTATTGTTTGTTTGTACACATTAAATTTTCCTTGTGATAATTGACTGTCTCTTTTGTTGGTATGCTGGAAAAAATTTCCTTAGAAATAAACATGCCCCTTGTACAATTTGTATCGATTTTAAGGTATTTCTCGAGGTCCTGAGCCTGTATAACTCGACAAAAGTGTTATAAACTAACAGTAAGTAATATTATTAGTTCAAACACAACTTAATAAAGTGTCTTTACTGCAATCTCAAACCGTATTTTTCCTAGACTATTTCTAAAAACTCTTGTACCTATAATTTGTAGCACTACTTAACTGTTTTTTTTTTAATTCGATTTTGTACAGCATCGAATTTTGAGGTGTGTATTGTATCCACAGGAATAGTTTTAATTCCGATATCTATTGCGTCCACTCCCTCTCACCCTTATTCATGAGAGAAGGCATTTGCCCTGCAGTGGGTCAATTGTATCCACAGTCCCGAAAAATATTGACTCAAAACACAACTAACACAAAAAGATCATAAAAATTTTCATGAAAAAAAAACTATTAACTGAAAAGAGAAAAACATGCTCTATAATCACTAATCAGCTATAAGAACACTAAGCAAATATAATTTGAATGTTATTAGGTAGGTATCGCAAACGGGGACAAAGAACCTTTGGTTTGTCCCCGCCTGCAATACCTACCTAATAACATTCAAATTATATTTGCTTAGTGTTCTTATAGCTGATTAGTGATTATAGAGCATGTTTTTCTCTTTTCAGTTAATAGTTTTTTTATGCTGTCGGGTTTTTTGTTTTTCGTAATAATTTAGTTTATTTCATACTTTTTAGTCTTGTGTCGAAATGGTAGCAAAAAAGTATTATAATATATATATATTTGGAATCGTTTGTTTAGTAGCTTTCATTTGATACCCATATTGTATTTTTTTACAAAAAAAGTTTTTTTTATTCCCCCCTTTTTTATTTCGCAGACGCCATAACAAAATAATATAGCCTATGACACTTTCATGATTTTTACGAATCTAACGACACCTCATACGTCAAAATCCATCAAGCCGTTTAGGCTGTAGGCCGTGCCAAAGAAATAGACATACAAACATACATACATACATACATACATACTTACATACATACATACATACGCTCGAAAAACATAACCCTCCTTCTGACGCAGTCGGGTAAAAATAAAAAAAACCTTTTCATCTCAAATAAAAAGTAAATTAATTAACGAAACATAATTTGATAAGAAACTTTTCAGACAAAGAGAAATTTAAAGTTGCAGTCAAATTTTTCCACAAAGAAGCAAGAAACTTAATATTCCTTGTAAAATTTTAGAACGACGTTCACGTTCATAAATTTCAGACAGCCTAGACTTAAAGTGCCCACACAGTGACGTCTAGAATTCTAGAATTACTTCACAGTGCAGGCTTTCTAGGTCAAACGCGGTTGCACATATCAAATATAGAATTCTTTAGAAATAGGATTCAACGAAACCGTATCAATGCCGGGGGATTATTAGTTTCTCTTTTGTTGGCACAGTTATTGATTCCTTTTCGGCTGTCTGTGGCTACAATAGGTTAGACATCACTTTCATAATGAGCGTTTTTCTTTTCTTTTTAAATTTAGTTCCTATAAAACTCGACAGATGACATGTTTATCGCTCCATAGAGACATGCGAGATCCTGTCAAAATCATGTCAAGACTTTGTCTGCCTTTTTTTTAAAGGCTGAGTGATCGAGCCCATATCACCATGTCAGACGCAAACAGTTTCACATTTTCGATTTAAATGATTCGTAAATAATGAAATATTCAATCAAAAGATGCGTTGGCATCTTTTTGATCATCTTCTCCCTCTTTATTAATTTAATCACATTTTAATGAAACACTTTTTGAAATTTTGACCTTTATTCGCACAGACCGTAACGCCATCTATCGATCCCCTAGAAAACCAAAAGAAAAACTCTCATTACCATTATCATTTTGGCAATGGGTGGTGGAGGGCATCTATGAGCTGATAGTGATGATCATATTATATGCAATTATTAGTTTCTTTAACATAATTACTTGTATTATAATATCTGTGACAATAGTTATTTGTTATGCGAGGCTGCAAAGTTGCAAGTATTTGTACGGGAGTGGTTCAAATATAGAATCCTGAGCGTAGCGAGAGTTTCAAAGGTACGAGACGCAGAATAACTTTGCTGCCAAGCGAAACACACAACTTTTCACCTCACTACAGCGAAGAAAATGTCATTGCGCTAACCTCATTTTAGAATAATCGCTCTGGCCAGCACGTAAACAGCGGATAAAATACACTTTTGCACTCAGATTTCGAATGATAAATAGAATCTTTCTGAGCTTGTGAGGTGAAAAATATTTTCTTATTCAAGCAGTAGCTGCAAGAAAATTCATAGACAGCCGGTGGATCACTAACTTGTCTCTACTAATACGCCACTGCCTGCGTGGTCGAGCCATTCCAGCTATAGTAACCTATCGAGGTAAAATGAATGACTACTAAAGGACAGACTACAGTAAAACTACGTAAGCAATTCATGTTGGAGCAAGATGAAATTATTGGATTTTGAAACCCTAGAAAGTCTTGTCTTGTAATGATTGTCCGTTTGGCGTGCCGTCTGTCGTCTATAATTGTAATTATATAAAACCCAAATACTACTCACTCACTTACTGACCGATACATCGTAAAAGCACACAAATTTGAAATCCGGCACGATATTTTTTATCGGTACTCAGGAGGTCATTCTCTAAGGTAACATCCTTCATGCATCCTTCAAGATCGTCGAAGATTTCATATTAAGTTTAACACAACGCATACCGAATTGACAGATCGCCGATATTTCATCCGAAGTTTGCGCTTAGAAAACACTTAGAGAATTGCACTTCTGGTGCAATAAAATGTGGAAGAAAGAATAGGGAAGTTAGAGTAGTGACCTCTAAAATAGTAACAATATCGATAGTATGAATACTATCGGTAAAATCGATCGATCGATAGTACTATAACGATATTGTCACGATAGTATCTATAGAGGAATCATAATTTCACTATTGTTGTACCTATGTGTTGTATAGGCAACACTAGAATAAATATTATATCACCATAGCGAAGCCCAGGTAATTCTACCTAGTTTTGTTGATAGCCTGAAGAACCCTAGAAATTGGCAGTTCATTCAACATTTTCAAACTCCTACTTTTGCCTTTATATGCTAAGAGTGAACCTTGCTTCAACTGCACAGTTAAAATATTTGTTGTAGCAATGTTTTGGGACACTCCAGAGAGATTATTGTCGTGAGTTTATGTATAAATCTATTTAAATATGTTGTAGTGGTGCCTCTAAACGACAAACTAAATGCATAAAAGCTCAAATCAAAAACCAATATAAACCAACTGAAGTAAAAGTCTTTTCTGAGATATGCCGTAAGAAATAGCGAAAATATTCTATCTCATACCTTTCAAGCATAACTGGAATCGAAAATGTCGATGCAACTGCAACTCATGCATTTGAATTGCTATGTTACCGCATTGGGATTTCGACGGAGCAGATAGCGCGCAGATTTAATGAAAATCTATGAAATCGCAGTTTCATAAAGCTGTGTAAACTATTTCCTCGAATGGAATGTTACATAAGACGTTTTAAACTATTTCAAGAAGAACAATTTGTCTTTTCATCGTTTACTTTCCGAACCAGTTTTGCTACTGTCATTCATTTATCACAGAATAGTTAGAAAACCCATACTATCAGTACAAAGAGATTGTACTTATATGATGAGGAATTTATTCATTCATCATGAAGGACTTTTTGAGAAAAGGACATTTTGAGAAATTGACATTTTGAGCCAGTTCAATAGAGGAAGATTAGATATTTGGGACATAATATGTTAGGGCATTATAATCATGGGCCATAGATGGATAAGTACGTGTAAGTAATTGTCTCAATAAAAGCAAGTTATACAGGGTCCTTTCTAATATGCTGACACTTTTTAAGGGGATGATCAGATCATCAAACTGAAGAACTTTCTCTGTGGCACCAACCAACATCGAAAAAATTTGGCTCTTGCAGTTTTGTACGGAACTGCAATTTTTTTTTCATGATTTCGATGTTGGTGCCATAGAGAAAGTTGTTCAGTTTGACGGTCTGATCATCCCCTTAATAAAGTGTCAGCATATTAAGAAGGACCCTATATTCGAAATAAATACCCTCAACTGAGTATAGAATCTTGCACTTTTGAGACAATTAGTTTATTGATCTTGTATGTATCTTATTATTCGTAATTGCAATCAGAAGAAAATAATTTAACTTGTGACGTTTCGTAACAAAAATTTCATAAAATGTCTAAATTGTCGGATTCATAGTCTTGCATTAGAATGCTTTCGAGAACACTATAAAAGCGCACAATACGCACTATAGTAACCCATACGAGTGAAAAAAGTCAATTAATTATATATTCAATAACACCAACTCTCTTTGACTTATTTTCCTCTATATTATACTTAACAAAAACTGATAGTAAACCACTTACCCAGTTGGACGAGATCCAAGCGTTTATCAGTGACGAAATGCCACGGGAATGCCTTACAGAAGCCAGCTACTCCGATCCTCAAATCTGATACTTTGCTCGAAGACGCCACAGATACTGCCTCGCTTAATGTCTCACAGTTCTCCTCTTTCGACTTCTGACGTGCTGGTACTGCGTTAATTTCATATCTGAAAACAATGATACAATTATATTTGTCTGGAAATGTTACTTGTTAATTGATGTAAAATGGGAGGTATTTTGCTAGAATAAAGTAAGGAGAAACGTTCTTGAGCTGCAGTAGTAGTAGTAAGATATACCATAATAAGATCTCAAAACACTGGAAGGACAGAAGACTTAGCGACGTTTTTTGAGCGTGAGTTGAGTTTGAGTAGGGTATAGTGCATTAGTAATAGTCGTGAAAAGTTAATGTATGCAAGCTAGTCGAAATCGATATTTATGGAAATCGTTGGGAATACCTCTGACCTATGAGGGCCGTATATCGGCTACAATAATACATTTATAATGATGATACCACATGTTACGAAGTCTGTCGATTGTCTGAATAGAGGGACACTTTATCAAACGCTCACGAAATACTTATGAACAAAAAAAGAAACAGGCCAAAGATTATTGTGGGGCCTTGACACACTTGCGCCTACGACTTATCGCTGATCTTTTGTGATCGCCCCTTCTACAGTTCCCTATTAATCCCTACTGTGATTAAGAATCGAAGTAGGTTTTTAACAGGAATGTCTTCTGTATCTTATCTGGAGTCAGTTTAAATGGATATCTACACTGAAAAAAATGCGAGCCAACTAAGAAGTATTTTCTCTTAATTAGCACCAAAATAATTGAAATGACGTTATTATTGTTTACTCAAAACAAAAGATGGTAGTGGTAACAACAAGCCGAATTCGTTTAACAAAGTTCTCTTAGTCAAAGAAGTCATGATGTTGACAGGCTCATATGGATTCATGATGTATGATTATCATAAACAAGATCTTGGTTGAAGTAAACAAATTTTTTTTTAGTGTATAATAGCCCCGATTCGGACTGTGCCACGACTTAACTTAACTAAATTTATTCCTGTCACTTTCTAAAATAAGATTAAGAAAAGAGACAGAAAACCAACAGCTGACTTTAGTGCTGTTGTAGTATATGCCTAAGTTTACCCTTTTACCGCGACTTAACGTTACGCGCTGCAACACTGTGACAAACGTAGCTGACTAAGCTATACTTAAGTTAGTTATAATATTAATCAATTGATTCTCTCTCTTGTGCGGATCGTTGACATTACAACACGTATCCTACAATGTGTGGTTTTACTTAACACCTCATTCGACCTACATTCCTGTTATACTTCATGGCGACCTTGCAGCAGAGCTAAGAATCTTCCGACGAGCAGCATGAACACGAAAATTAAGAAAGAAGAACAACATATAGAAGATTGAAAAAAAAGAAGACAGCAAGAATGAAGAATGGCGTATTAACTAACGCCAATTTAAAGAAGAAAACATCGAGAAATTTTGAAGACGGGAGCAAGAACTTTATATCCGAAATACTTTAGAGAAGATAATCAAAATGCATGAAATCAAGACAGTGGGTGAAGAAAGAAGAGAGAAGCGTAGGGGATCCAGGATGGTGTCCAGGGTATAGCCCGGCCCAAGTTCCAGCGGTGTCCAGGGTTATCCCGGCCCATGTTCCTGCGGTGTCCAGGGTTATCCCGGCCCAACCAACATGCAGCACACAGCACACCGAGCGGCGGCGTGCAGCGTCGAGCGTCGCGTCCGCGCCGCGCCGCGCCGAGTCATCAGCAACGTCATGCATGAGCGTGACCTTCTTACGGTATTTGAGCGAGTTTGATGTAAGTTTTAAGCAAATATTTTAATTGTAGTAATTTGTTTTTTATTTCTATTAATTTTCAAGTTAAACACATAAATTTTAAATAATTATAGTATAATATAGAATCATTATATTGCGCGATGGAGAATGTTTAGTTAAATTAGGTCCAGAGAGACGACAGAAGGGAATTGGAATTAAAAAGCTTATAAAATCAATTACTTATGCAATGTAAAAAATATTGTGTCCCAGTTAAATGAAAAAGTGGAAGGGGAGAACCAAAATACATTGGATGTAGAATTGGTTAACAAGTTTATTTTTCGATTACAGTAGTCAAACAGAAAACATAATGGCCAAGGCTAGTTTTGATATTAAAACGGCCATCGCCTTATTGCCCGGTATGACGGGACAGGAGAGTACGACCAAACAGCTGATAGATTGTATTCTTATGTACAGCTCAATTATTAACAATGAATCACAAAATCTACTGATCAATTTCGTATTAAAAACGAGATTGTCGTCTAGTGCTAAGTTGCGTCTCAAATCAACGTACACTGACGTGAAAGATATGGTAAGCGATATGCGTAAGTTTTTGCTGCCCAAAAAGTCTGCCGAAGCGATTCAAGCACAGCTTTATAGAAGGGGGAAGGGGGAAAGGGCTTTTTGGGGGAAGGTGTAGTATATGTACGTGCGGGGGCGCGGTGCGGGGCGCGGGCGTCGGCGTCGGCCGGCGCGGGGTTTGCGCTGACGGAATCAAATTCTGTATAAGTCGTCTACCTCTTTGACCTATATTCGCAAGTTCATTTTGATGCGAAAAACCTAAGTTACTGTTATAATAATATCTTGAAAAATTATGAGTCGGTTTGCCCCTAGAAAACTTACCTCTTGAAGTACTTGGGTACTGATGCTGGTGCCCACGATAAGATTGCCCACGCGAATAGTGCGTGACGTGGTCATCTCGTGGTGAGGATGACTGTTCGTCGAGGGCCGCCCTTATAGCTTCTGGTAGAGACGTGAATTGCCTTGAAGCTATAATTGTGCTCAGCCTCGCGTCCGACAAACCATCCGCGAAGCGCTTTATTGCCGACTTTTCATTCAAAGGCCTACGGCCTTTGAACTGTAATGACTTTAAACTTACCTTCATCGTCATCTACCGTAAGCGTGTTGGCGAGGGAATTAGAGTCATTTTGCAGAGAGTTAAAGATTGAAGAAGTAGTTGTTGTTAAAGATAAACAAAATGAAGCGCTTGTAAAGGAATTTTTAGAAAAGTTTAAATGTAATATTCCTAGATTTTTAGTAACAAAAAGTGTTACAAGGATTACTGATAGAGACGAAAAAACAGTAATCTTAAATGACTTCCATCTGTTACCAACCAGCGGTCATGCGGGGGTAAACAGGATGTTGAATAACATTAAAAAATATTATTTTTGGCCAGGTATAAGCCGCGATGTCAGTGACTATGTGAAGAAGTGCAAAGATTGCCAATTCCAGAAACATGTAAATAAACACACCAGAGAGCCAATGGTGATAACTTCGACTCCAAGCACGTCGATGGAACGAATTAGCTTAGATTTGGTCGGCCCCCTGGATGTCGATAATTTAAATTATAAATATATTCTAACGCTCCAGTGTAACCTGACAAAGTACGTAGAGGCGTATCCTTTAAAAAGGAAAGACACCGAATCGGTAAGTAGAGCCTTTGTAAATAATTTTATATTAAGATACGGAGTTCCCAAGGAGGTAATTACGGACCAAGGAACCGAGTTTATGTCGAGCATATTTTCAGAGGTTTGTAGCATGTTAAATATTAAGAAACTTCATTCAACTGCGTACCATCACGAAACCATAGGTGGTTTAGAAAACACACACAAAAGCCTAGGTGCTTACCTAAGGATTCAGTGCAGTAATAATAAAACAGACTGGAGCAGTTGGTTAAGTTATTGGTGTTTTTCAATGAATACCACAGTACATACAGAGACACGATATACTCCTCATGAATTAGTTTTTGGAAAATTATGCAATATTCCCAATAATTTATTAAATTCCGTCGATCCTCTCTATAACTATGATAGTTATCCAAAAGAGTTTAAATTTAGATTGCAGAAAGCGCAATTGGATGCTAAGAACAATTTATTAATTAGTAAGGCTAATAGGAAAATAGCATATGATAAGAAATCTAATGTAATAACGTACAAACCAGGTGATTATGTACTTATGAAAAATCAAGTAGGAAATAAGTTAGAACCAATTTATACAGGTCCTTATAAAGTTATTGACGACATTTCACCTAATGTAAAAATTGACAAAAATAATAAGATGTACATAACGCACAAGAACAATACTAAATTGTTTAATACAAATTAAGATTTTTATTTTATATTTTTATGTAATACTTATAAGTAAGCACTAATATAAGTTATGTAAGAAACCAAATTTTTTTATACAAAAGATGTTTATTTATTATTTTAGAAAATTCTTTTACTAGGTACTTAAAATTAGCTATGTAAAGAACCAAATTATTTATACAAATTGAAATGTTTATTTTATATTTTTATGATTTAATATGACTATAACTAAAATGTTATATTTACATAATAAGTAAAAAAAAAAAAAAAAATTTTACTCAACTGCGTTCGTCACATTTTTTTTTTCTCTTTGCCTTTGGGGGTGAAGGGATATCTTTTGGGGGAAGGTGTAGTATATGCCTAAGTTTACCCTTTTACCGCGACTTAACGTTACGCGCTGCAACACTGTGACAAACGTAGCTGACTAAGCTATACTTAAGTTAGTTATAATATTAATCAATTGATTCTCTCTCTTGTGCGGATCGTTGACATTACAACACGTATCCTACAATGTGTGGTTTTACTTAACACCTCATTCGACCTACATTCCTGTTATACTTCACTGTCAAAGTGACGTTACACGCCCAAAAACGCTTTAAATAAGATGGCGTACATTATGATGGCATCTTATTTTGGGCGTGTAACGTCACTTTGACAGCACTAAAGTCAGTTTTTGGTTTTCTGTCTCTTTTCTTAATCTTATTTTAGAAAGTGACAGGAATAAATTTAGTTAAGTTAAGTCGTGGCACAGTCCGAATCGGGGCCAATATCAGATAATTTGCTTAGCAATTATAGTTTTAGATGTAATTAGAGCAGCTTGGTCTAACCTAACTCATACTTTTTCAATAAGAGACGTATTGAGCCAAAGACATTTATTCGGTGACACACGTCAACACCAAAGAGATATGAATAACTATGGTCAACACAACACCTCCCCCCTTAATACACACAAATCCATACAACATTTAAACCATATAAAATAAAAATAGAAAATTTAAAACACATCGAACGCCCGAACCCGCACTTAGCTGTCGAAACCGAAACGAATAGGCGGCCTCCTATTCCGCGCGGGTCGAGGTTCACCGGCGGGCGCACCACCGTCTGCGGAACCAAATTCTCGCGCGCGCGACGGGCCTTCGCCCGCTGCCCCACGCGTTTCTGCCGTCAACTCCCCCGCCCTTCCCGTTACTGGGCCACTCGCTCTGTCTATCGGTGCTTGTGGATGTAACAGCACCGAACGAGGGTCCCGGCGACCCTGGGGACTACTCGGATGCGGTGGATGTACAATGGACACTCGACGTTTTATTTGGTCAATATGACGGTGTACCTCAGTCCCATTAACCTCTCTAATAGTATAATCCGTACTGCCTAAACGTTGCACGATCCGCCCGGGCACCCACTTATCGCCGCTACGATAGTGCCGGTACCAGACTTCATCTCCTACGGACAGTTCCCGCCGTACCCCCCCGGCGTCACGTTCCTGGCGAGCTTGGGCGCGGCCCACTTTAGCCTCGCGCTCCGGCTTCAGACAATCAAGTCTATTCCGTAAAGTGCGACCCTGGAGAATCTTGGCGGGACTCTCCCCCGTCACGCTATGTTCCGTGTTTCTATAGTTTAATAAAAATCGCCACAACGCAACCTCTGGGTCCAATTTCTGTTTGAACGCCTTTTGTATGACCCTCTTACAAATTTTTACTGCTCCCTCCGCAGCCCCATTTGACGCAGGATGGTATGGCGCCGAGAAAAGATGCTCGATTCCGTTATTTCGCAGGAAAGATTCAAATTCCTCGCTAAAGAAGGGCGGGCCGTTATCACTGACGACTTGGCGAGGAATTCCAAAACTAGCCCACAAAGCTCTCAACTCTTTAATTACACTTCGAGCGGAAGTACAGGACATCTTAATAGCTTCTATCCATTTTGAGGTAGCGTCAATTAAGATTAAGTACGAAGAACCTGCAATCGGACCTAAAAAATCCAGGTGGAGTCGCGTCCACGGACGACCCGGCCAGGGCCAGAGTTGGGGCGTGTGCTGCGCAGGCGCATCGGCGAGTGCTGCACACACGGTGCAGGCACGACACGTCGCCTCCACCGCTTCATCGACGCCTGGCCACCATACGTAGCTGCGCGCCAGCGCCTTCGTCTTAACGATGCCCATGTGTGGCTCGTGCAACTCGCGCAGGACTCTCTCTCTGCACACGCTCGGTACTACGACCCGGTGACCCCAAAGAATGCAACCCATCTCGCAATACAATTCCTTTCTCCTATTTAAATAAGGCTTCAACTCTACCACTTCGACTTCTTCCGGCCAACCGTCTCTGATATAACTCAAAACTCTACTTAACAACGGATCTGATTGGGTTTCTTTTTTTAGAACTAAGTTATCTAATAACAGTGCCTCCGAGGCAAAGTGGAGATATGTCTGTTCTGGGATATCTTCCTTAACTACCTCCTCCCGATGGCTTTTAATCATCCGAGACAGCGCATCCGCTGTGTTTTTATCTGTACTCACATACTCTATAGAAAATTCGTACGCCGATAGTATAATGGCCCATCGCTGTAACCTGCTTGCCGTCGCACTTGGGACTCCCGTATCCGCTCCAAAGATAGACACCAAAGGCTTATGGTCCGTTCGCAATAAGAATCTCCTCCCGTAAATATATTGGTGGAACTTTTTAACCGCGAAAATTATTGCTAGTGCTTCTTTCTGTATCTGACTGACCCTCCGCTGGCGTCAGTGCCCGAGATGCATAGGCGATGACGCGCTCGCGCCCGTCCGGTTCTTGCTGAGCTAGGATTGCGCCTATACCCCGTGCGCTCGCGTCACAAGTTATGATGGTTTGTTTAGATATATCAAAGTGTGCTAGTATATCTGTGCCCGTAAGCAATGTTTTAATCTTTGCAAACGCCTGTTTCTGCTGCACACCCCACTTCCACTCGGATCCTTTCCTGAGTAAAGTGTAAAGTGGCTGTAAGTTTGAACTTAAATTCGGTATAAACTTCCCGTAGAAGTTGATCATCCCGATAAATGATCGTAATTCGGAAACATTACTTGGGGGTGGCATACCTTGTATCGGCTCGATTTTATCTTTGTCCACATTAATGCCTTCTTTATCTATTACGAACCCTAGATATTTTACCCGGTCAGCTAGAAATGTACATTTATTTTTCTTTATTTTCAGCCCATTACTTTTAAGCCGGGAAAAAACCTCCTTTAACGCACATAGATGTGACTCTAAAGTCTCCCCTACAACTAAAATGTCATCCAAGAAGCAAATAACATTAGGTATATCCTTTAAGAGGTTTGTCATTATCCGTTGAAAAATTCCTGGACTCGAAGAAAGACCGAATACTAGTCGGTGATACTTAAAAAGTCCTCTGTGAGTGTTTATAACCGTGTAGCGACTGCTATCGTCTAGCGGAATCTGATTATACGCTTGTGACAGATCTAACTTAGAAAAGAAAGCGTTACGACTACCCAATTCACTCAACAAGTCATCTATTTTTGGGACTGGGTACCTATCGACCAATAAAACCTTATTAAGTGTCACCTTGTAGTCCGCACATAACCTCAGAGCGCCATCCGGCTTACGTACGATCACCAGTGGAGTGGCCCAGTCCGAGTGGTCGACGGGCTCGATGATTCCGGTGCGTAGCATCTCATCCAGCTCGCGGTCGACCCGCTCGCGTAATGCGTAGGGTAGCGGCCGAGCGCGGCAGAACACAGGCTCAGCCCCCTCTCGCAAGCGCAGTGTGGCCCGCCCCCCGGTGAAATACCCCAGCGACCCATCGAACACTTCTTTATATCTGCAAAATATGTCATTCATTACTCTATCTCTACCCGAGTCGTCGGGTCCCGTGACCTGACAGTTATTTATCTTTAAAACCGGTATCTGTATACCTAATTCTGCTAGCCATTGTCTACCGAGCAAATTAGTCGTACCATTGTCTATCACATACAAATCTAGACGTTTCGCAATTAGGTCGTGACTCACCTTAGTCTGAATATAACCTAAAGGCCTAATTACCGAGCCATCATAAAATTTTAGTCGTATTTTACATGGACATAATGCAATGTGTGAAAATAACGCACGGTAAGTCTGTTTACTTATACACGACAAAGCGGATCCAGTATCGATCTCCATTCTAACCATAGTATCTTCAACCTTTAGACTAATACACACCGGCTTATAGTCGCTCAAACCCATCCTGTAAATGGGTTCGTCGTCATCATCTTCGCCAGAGTCGAATCCTGGCTGCCCGGCCGCCATGCCGGCCTCTTGGCCTCCGACTCTATATTCCCGTTCTCTCTCTACATCTTCCCCTGGCTCCGAGTTCTCTCCCTCCAGCCAGTATGAGCCAGCACCGCGCTGGTTGTGTCCACCGCGCCCACGTTACCGGGCACTATAGCCCGCGCCGCTGTTTCCGCGACAACCTCGCGCACCGCTACCGCCCCTGATATTCGGAGGGCTTCGTATATCCTCCTCCCTTGAATGTCTCAAAAGGTCACCTCTCTCTCGGCACATTCTCCGTAAGTGTCCCACTTTATTGCAGAAGCTGCATATGAAATTCTTGTACCTGCAACGCATCTTCTCGTGGCCTTTTATTCCGCACGCGGCACATGGCATGAGCGCTATTTGTTGCAAGCTGCCCTCTACCTCTCGCTCCTGCCTGTGCTCTGACCTCAGCTTTACCGCGTTGGCATCGCGCTCCGCCACTTCGATCGTGGTAGCTAAACTCACCGCTTGCTTGAAATTTAGTTCCGACCACTTCTCCGCAAAAAGCCTTTGTCTTATCACGTCGCTATAGACTCCGCACACGAATTGATCCCGCAGATTATTTTCCAACTCTGCTCCAAACTCGCAGAACCTTGCTAATTTTTTTAAGTCGGCCAAATAATTTGCCAATGTCTCGTCCGCCATTTGCCGTCTTTGTCGAAACCTGAATCGCTCCGCCATAACGGATGGTTTTGGTTGGACATGTTGCCTCATTTGCTCCACGGCATTTTTATAAGTTAGGTCCACCGGCTTTTGGGGCGAGGATAGGGTTGATAATAATTCGTATGCCGGATCCCCCATTACCGCGATCAGAGTCGGCAACTTGCAATCTTCTTTAATCGAATTTACTTTAAAATACATCTCTAAACGTTCAATGTATACGTCCCAATTCCCCGTTTCTACACTAAATTCATTGATTTTCCCCACCGACATTACGATTACCGTCGATTATTTAATTTATTTACCTACGTCGCCACTTTTCAATAAGAGACGTATTGAGCCAAAGACATTTATTCGGTGACACACGTCAACACCAAAGAGATATGAATAACTATGGTCAACACAACAATACTATGCTAAAGTCAGCCTATTCCTCTCAACAATAAAGTCTGTAACAGATTGAAGAAACTTACCTAAATCTCCTAGGGTCATTAGTATAGCTCATCAGTCTTATATCCGTCTGTGTTTCATACAGCCTCATAGCTATTGCCTTCAAGCTTCCAGCCAGCAAGTAAGCTACTGGCTCGCTCTCTGTGGTCAGATGCAGCTGGATTTTTCCTTCTTGAGATGTTGTGCATACGAATGCTGCTTCGTATTCCGTTGTTTCGTCTCTTTGGGCATCGTCCTGGGAAAAGGGAGAAGATCAATTTGAAATTGATACTGGAGTGATTGTTATCACCGCTGAGATTTCAGAAATTAAGTAATGTATGTGTAGGTTTTAATATTAAAATTATTACTTGCTTGCTTGTTTTGCCCCACAAGCTACCGATACATTATATTTGTCAGTTTGGTGGATTCTATTTATGTACCTAAAATCTTCGTTAATTACTATTTTTGCAGCTTCTTAGAGATCAAAAGGATACCATAAATATGACAAATCACATTTTTGATTAGTAAGAAGGCGAATAAAAGGAAAATATCGCAGGACATTTTTGTGTCTGTCGCTGCAGACTTCGTACGAAGTCCCCCAAAACGTTTCACTCCGAGACAACGTCGATAGATATTTTTGGCAAAAGCTCATATGGAACTCATATGGTGCTTATTTACTAGGGAACAACAATATTAATCCATGCTTGTAAAAATTCTATAACTTTACGCAAAAATCGTAGTTCCATTCTATGGAAAAACAAAAAGATAGAACATTTTACTCGTATCAAAATGTATTAGAATCTAATTATAATTATTTATCTACAATAATATTCTAAAGATTAGTCAAATAAGCACGTTTTTCACGTAGGTTATGGAATTGTCATGAAACACGTAACAACAGAACCGTCATGCGAAGTCGCGCAACGTCTAAACTTTGTGCGACATGTCTTGGCTAGCAACGACTCACTTCTGTATGGAAAAGTTTGCGGGACAAGATGTCTCTGTGATGTCCGTTGACATCACACTATGTCGCAGGCGACACGACACACAATATTTTATGATGTGTCTTGTAATGGTCACATAGTGAAAACACAGCTTTACCGATCGTCTATTGTTATTTTATAATTATGAATAGGTATGCGAGCAGTTTTTTTGACATATTTGTTGACTAAGTATTATCCATAGAGAATTCACACGCTCCCCCTGTATTACCCAACATCTTAAACTACCTTATACTTCCTAATTATACAGTAGGTAGGTAACTACAGCTACAGGGTGTTCGGGGTTCCTATTAGGTTTCTTAGGAAAAGTTGTTCTGTATCATGAGTACAATCACCCCTTATAGTAGTGCAACTGTTTACCCTAACAACCTGTATAGAGCGAAAATGCCGCCCAGCTCTGTTAACAAAGTTATGAAATATAAAAATAATAAGTAAGAAAGAAAAGAGAAAGAATAAGAATAGAAATGAAAAGAAAACAGTAGATAATTAAAGTAAGAAAGTATAGGTATCCTCTAGGATAATTTATTTAGACAATGTACAAAAATAAAACTTTATACAGGGTGTTGGGTAGACTATTTTACTCATAATGCTGACCAACTTAAGAAACATAGGAAAATCGAAAAAAAAATTGGAGTTGCCATATTAAATGCAATCAGCTGATCGAACGTTTGAATGAAAAGTCGCAATTTTTTTTTAGTTTTCTTAGAGATCGATTTTCAGTATCTCGGGTGCAGTGACCCCTTAAAATAATGCAACTATTTACCCTAACACTCTGCATTAGTTAAATTTATTTAATTTTTTATTGTGTCTCATTATAACTGTAATCAAATTAGCAAATTCTGCAAAATAATACAATACTATTAATACCAAAGTGAACCAACATCTAAAACTACGTTAATTTATGGTAAGCACATTAACATTCGCTTCAAACTTAGTCGGAACTTAGGCTCAAAACTTAGGCCAGCTGCACATAGATGCATTCAGTTCGGACAAAGCCGACCACATGAAACTATTACAATAATGTTTGCTCTACTTAAGCCGAGCGGCAAATCCGCTTGGCCCTTGGGCTAATAATGTATTTCTGTTTCTGGCTTTTAGCGTTTACACAATATTTATTCTTCACAAAGGGTTCATAAACCATCAGGTCACAGGGTGTGCACGAAAAATGCCCGGTACGTCCGGAACACCCTGAGTAATCAGAAAACCCTCTAATGCTTGTTGTAAAATATGTAATATGTAGTATGTAAGTGAAAAGACCATACCAGGTTTCCAAACAAACTTACGTCACCAGTGTAAACATAATTGAAACTACAGGGTCCTTCTTAATATACTGACACTTTTTTATGGGGATGATTAGACCGTCAAACTGAACAACTTTATCTATGGCACAAACATCGAAATCGCGAAAAAAAAGTAGCTTTACCTGTTTTCGGGATCCGTAATTATAATAAATATTAAGTAGTTTTCAATTTCATAATGATTCCGGTATCAGTTGGCTTTTGATACATAGAGAAAGGAAGAAATCATACAAAAACAATGTCTTTATCTTCGATAATAAATTACGAAAATCTAGTCATTAATAAATAGTGCAAGAAATTATGATTGAATATTTTATCAATTTCTACTCAATCTAATTTGATGTACACTCCCATGGGCCTAAGTCCGGCGCCCCTTTTGCTATCGCATCGACGCGACAGAAGAAGAACCCACCATGAAATGTGCCTCAAGAGACCATTAAAGGCTCCAGGTGAAACCATCAGCAAAAGGTAGCACCGTGTTTCCCGATTATCTTTATTATTCATCTACACAACATTTAATTCCCACCGCCAGCCGTTGAGTCGAACATACAGAATGACCCAAAGATAAATTGTGTAGCACGCCTTAGTTACAACTAGTTCGTTCAATAAACGATGACTTACAAACCAAACCATATCCATACTGAGATCGCTGTCATAAGTGTTATATCAAGGGATTTCTAATTTGGATTAAGTTCAATCCAAATTAGGAATCCCTTGACTCTGTTGCATGCATTGTTCTAAAGAAAGTTGTTTATAGAACTAAAATAAGACAAGATCTTACCTGATCATGTAAAACGTCGTGAACACTATCGAGTGTGGTCAAAAATTCAGTCAAATTACTTCCTAGGCATTTAAACGCTCTCTCTAGTCGACAGTTATGTGAAAATGCTGTTAAAATTAAATATTCTCCTAATTTTGACATAAAATCTTCTGTGCATACACCTGGAACAAAAAACATCGTTAGCTTAATAATCTCAAAAAAAAAAACATATAGGAACTTGGAAGCTACCACCGCGTTATTACAAATTCTTAAGCGATAGGTTACACAGGGTCCAACTTAATATGTTTTCTTTATAAAACAGCCAGCATAATTGTAAGTACCCTATACCGGAAGATTTTTTTTACCGTTCTGAAACTTCCAGTTCATCATCAAACTGAAAACTGCTGTTCCATACTAAACTGCAATGCCTACTGATTTTTTTGAGGAATTCATGTTTGCGTCTATAGTAAAAGTTATTCAGTTTTATGGTCAGAACCACCCCTTAAAGTTTCGGAACGATAAAAAAAATCATCTGCTATAATACCAACGGGTAGTTAGTGACGTATAGGTGCAGCAACCTTTTCTATTGATGTAACTCCTGTGTGGCTAGAATCTACAGTGATGACCATTACACTAGACAAGACAATGAAGTCCAGCGAGCCCTGGGGATTCCTCAGGTAATGGAAAAAGTCGATGTCCGGAAAATTACCCTTGTGACTTCTACAGTAAGTGCACATCAGTTACTACCAGCCACCGCCTTTGTACCCTTTCAATTCGTGTATTTTCATTTATTATTTATTACCTATACTTCGTTTAGCACATGACAGGATTTTCATTGATTTCATTCTATTTTGTTTAGTCATCATTTGAAAAAAATGTTGCCTTTATAGATCTCGTAAAGTTTTTGTCTAAAGATAAGTTTATTCCGAGAGCGCAAATGCGTGCTGCATACAAAGAAGTCTGTTGATATTTTCAATACCACCTACCTCTATGTTTGTATGAAGTCCGATTTTCATTAAAATATACAGTTTTAATGCTAGGATTAATTTAAGATTTGTATGGAAATCTTTGAGGGACTGTAACTTTAAAACATATTAACCAAAATCCGACTTCATACAAACATAGAGATTAGTATCTAGATTTTTTCTGAAAAATGTCATTGACTTGAATTGGTTAGTGTTGAAAATATCACCATACTTCGTTTGTATGGAGCGCGCTCCAAATTGTATTCCCTTGAGAGGCTAATTTATTAAAGTTACTAAGTAGAAAAAATTATGATAATTCAGAGAGACGCTAGTGTAGTGTCACTGCTGTTAGACCCATAACGAGTAAACTCCGAGGCTTAATGCCTGAATAATTTAATCAACAATCAACTTTGTTGCCTCTCTCACAAAGGGCAAATTTAAATATTTATTTTTATACCTACTGAACTCATAAACTTTTTATTTCTTTTTACATCAAAAGAAATCTTTAATTAAAAAACCTTTTTGTTCTCTAATATTTTTGTCAGAAATAAATTGGTAGGTACAATCAAAAATAACTGAAAGCTCAACCGGAATACCGTAAAAGTCATCAAACAGTAGGAATTATTTTGTGTTTTCTCTGTCGTCCATTAGAAATGTACATAAATAAATAAATAAAATATCTTGGACAATGTCACACAAATTATCTAGTCACATTTAAAGTACCAGAATCTAGCCTGGACTTGTATTATGATGACTAGACAACGATATAGATTACATATATAAATACAAACATCCATGACTCGGGTACAAATATTCATATTCATCATACAAATATTTGTCCCTTACGGGATTCGAACCCGCGACCCTCGGCACAGCAGGCAGGTTCACTACCGACTGTGCTACTGGGCTGTCGACATAATATTATTAAAGTCTAGCTTATTGCGAGTAGTCGTGAGTAGGTTCGCGAATGGTAGTGTAGATGTAGAGAATGTAGTTTCTGACTGTCCACAAAGCCCCGCTCAACTATCATGGCTATTATATTTTATTGACATCTACAACGAGAGTCAAATGGCGTTTTGCATGAAGATTTTTACTAAATACTGCATTGTGGCGTCCGTCATCTACATTTCGCTACTTGTTATAGTATATCCTGTTTTTTTAAATAGTTATCATACTATGAAAATGTTTGTACTCAAACTCAAAATAACTTATTAAATGTCAAATCTTTTTTTGAAGCTACCACCGCGTCGGAACGTGTTGTCGCTGTAGAGAAGATGCGGCCACAAACTACAGGGTGAAATTGATATCATTGGCATCCTTTTAAACTAAGAGTCTACCCATCAAACTGAACAACTTTTACTACGGGAGGAAACCGATCGGAGCAACTAAAAAATCGGCTGTTGCATACATTTGAGTCGAGTTGGCATTGCAGTTTAGTATGGAACAGCTGATTTTTTTATTGCTCTGATCGGTTTGCTCCCATAGTAAATGTTGTTCAGTTTGATGGGTAGACTCTGAATTTAAAAGGATGCTAATGATATCAATTAAACCCTTTATACATAACACGACTTAATAACACAATCATAAGAATTCTTAAGCTAAGGTTATGTGAGCAGTAATACATACATCTCAAGTACATCATAATTTTCAAAAGCTTTTCTAGTCATCATCATCATTCTCTTGCCATTATTAAGGGTCGGCGCAACATGTCCTCTTCCATTCATCTCTCTTAGCCATCATTTCAGCATGCACTCACTCCTTTCTTCAAAGGTTTTTCTCACAGACTTATGTTTTTCTACTGAGAAGATAAAAATAAATTTATTTTTACGTAGTAAAATACCCTATTCTTGTAATACTTACTATCAGTCGCTCGTACGGCGTCATATATTTCTTGTAAATAAGCATAATTTCTACACGATCTAACATCATCGGGCAATCTCCGTCTGCGAACAAAAATTATCATTAAGAATAATGTTGTAAGGGTGGTATCAGATTGGACGGGGTTTTAGAATGATATCGTATCTAAATTACGTCATTTCATACTAAAGATGAGCCCAGCTACAAACGCATACATTAAAAAATTGTAGTTGGTAGTTATAGCCAAGTTTCTGATAAGCCTTGAACCATAACCTCTATGGTCGTGAGTTTACATATTAATTATTTACTCTGAAAGGAACTATAATCATTATTACAAACCTAGTAACTTGCAAATGACATTTGCGCACGTAGCGTAGTAGCAAAAATCCCATAGAATAAAAATACTTTAAAGTTTTACCGAATTTTCCAACTTTACGGACTACTTTTCAAATTTTTCTTTCCCTAAAAATCTTATTTGGACTAAGTATTACGAATATTTAGAAAAAAACCAAATCGATGATTTTGATTTAAGTTGTATAAGTATACAGCTATTATTTATACTTACCTATCAATAAAACTATGTGTCCATAAAATATAATAATATACAGACATTATCCGTAAGTGTACTATTTGTTAAATTTACTCTAAGATTTTTATTGTTATAATTTTTTTTTAAACTTTATTTAAATATTTTAATTTTATTTTTTTCATTTTTCATTATGTTTGAACCGAATACGTTTATGACACAAAACTATCTCTCCGCGTTCTCATGCAGGCCAGTATGAAGCGGGAAATGGTTACAAAACGGAACGGAATTCCGTCCCGTCTTAGTGTAACAATGGCCTTAAATAGAAATCTCAATTCCATTTCATAAATGGAACATTAAAAGTATTCTATGAGCGTAACAATTCTGGCCAAAGCTCAAGTTTGAATCTCGGAATTTTGGGTAAAATTCATGAGAATATTACTTTGCTCCATGCCTGGAATGGAATGAAAACAAAGTATGTCGGGGATTGTTGGTCTCGGAGCTAATCTGGAAGTGATTTTTCTTACAGTTTTCGTAGAAAAAGCTACTTTGTGTACCTAATGGTTTTCGGGCGTGTTAAGGGATTATTCAGACCGGCCTTTTAGTATAAGAAATAAAAAGTTTTCGGTACTAGAAACGTGGGATTTTATGTATTTAATACATCGTGTTACATTTGTTCCTTCTCACGAAAGCTTATTATGTTCTAGTGTTGTATTGTGTACATGTACTGTAAACAACAATAGTAATAGGAATACGCATAAAAATATATTTGTGTAAATTATTTACAACATTTTTTTTTTTAATTATTGCACTGCATTTCCGCCAATGTCAAGTGAGTTTTGGGAGTATCGTAATCTCAAGGATTGTTTTATACTACAAAATCACATTTGAGTTAAAAATGGTGGATCCAAACATGCAAGCCGGAAAGAACCAGAAACAAACAAACTTGCGACGCGACTCCAAAAATTTTATTTTAATTTTAGACAAAAGGAAAGTCTTTTTTTCAGATTCATAGCTTTGCATACGTGAGATAAAACAACTTTACACCTTATTTATTACACACCTAAAGCAGAAAACGCAAAAATTATTGATGTTTTTATAATCTCCGGGAAAACAGGGGTAAGTAATGCTTTCAAAGGGAACTGATCGTATAATAAATCTTTGTAAGAACGGCTTAGCAACGTGTATTCCTGCCTTATTTAAACGATTGATCACCCATCCTCAAACAAAAATAAATTCTTTCTAAAGTTTCAAGTTTATATCCTTTAATCTTTTAGAGGTATACGAGAAGGTTATGTACGTAGTAGTACCTACTAATTTTTATATTTTACTACGTACTACTGACCTCACGTACCATCACATAGAAGTTGACCAACGCGAGATAAGTGCTTTGCCCTACAGGTTATAAATTACTTTACAATCTAACCAAGCTTAAATACCTGTATTTTAAGTGGACTCACCTCAGTAAAAAAAAATCCTCAAAATCTATATTCTCAATCATAATCTCGAAGTTCCTCCACTGAAGTTGAGTCAAAATATTAGTTATAATGGTAGAATTGTAGGTCTAATAAATTTTTTCACGATGTTTAGAATAAGAAAAGACAAAAACATTCCATAATTTTGGGAAAAAAAAAGTCCGATTATTTTGGAATTTTGTGCTTTTAATTTGATTAATAAATTTTATTTAGGAATTAAAAAAAAAATTATCAGACTTCAAAATTAAAAAAAATAAGGACAAAATAATAAAAGAACTAGCGTCTTTTAAATTCGCTTCTACAAAAACATTATTTGTTTTGTTGGAGTCGCTGTCAAGCCGAGCCGGTATTGGGGTTAGAGATGGTAGTAACATAGAAAATCATTGGGTTAGAGTAATAATTTTGGGCTTGGCTACTCAAGGGAGTTTGACGTATCTTTCCTGCACACTCGACTCGACTGAGGAAATTGCTCAAGTCAAGTTTTTGATATCAGTGATAGTGTCAACTTGAGTGAGGAAGAAAACCTCAAGAGGTAAGAATACGGATGTAGCTAGTCATCTAAATAAAGGCATGAAATGACCGACTGCCTTACCGACTGACTTAGATGATGTGTTATTCATTATTATTATAAGTCCAATAAAAAGAGATTTCCTCAATTCTAACCTCTTTTTCTTCTTATTGTGTGGGCAACAAGCCCTGGTGTCAGATTTTTCGAACTGCCTTTCGGCATCTGACGTGGTTTCTATCCTCTAAGGGGTAATAAAAGGGGTTTAGCGATCGAATATGGGGCCCCTAGTTTTTCATAATGTCTAGCATAAGGCTGCCTGTCCATTGACGCGAGTTGGCTGGCGGAGCGGAGAAACGGAGTTTTATCAACCAATCAGGATTGCATAAAATCTCGGCCGAGAGTCGGCCGAGTTCCTGATTGGTTAATATTTTCCTCGCTACTCCGCTCCTCCAGCCAGCTCGCGTCAATGGATAGGCAGCCTAAGATTTATTTTGAGACATGCAATTGTTTAACATATTTAGTGCGTACAGAAATTTTTCAAGATCAAATCAAAGTGTCTCTTTTTTTTTTAAACATGAAAGGTCTTAAATTTTTTTAGCCAGGAACCCTTCGACCAATAATAAAAAACTGAATACACAATCAGCGCTTAAAAAATTGCTTTTTATTAGTAGGTAATCGAAGAAGGAAAGAATCTACAGCAAAAACCAAATATCTAATTGTAAGAAAACCAAATTAGCAGGCTTTCATGTAATTAAATATAATCCGGACAGCACTAAAAGGTAATTAGCAGAATTAACGAAGGGAACGGAATTACTTTTAAATAGCTACATCTTGTACTTACAGGCAATGATACTTGTCGTAATGCTCAGCTTGATTCTTCGTTAATGACGTCACTGCCGCGTGGAGGCACTCGTTCTGAAAAAAAAGAAACTAATTTGAGACAGGACAATAAAGATTTCATCATTGTCACCATGGCAAAATTTGGCAGGTGGCGCAGAATTGGCGATGACAGTTAGATGAAGATTTGAGTTTTACCACAGTACAAGAAAGAGTATCTTGGTTATATTATACCTAGTTCAAGCCCTAATCAGATCCTTAAGAGGATAAACTAGTACCGTTTGGCAAGACAAACGTATTCCCCTGTTTTCAAAAAAAAAATTACCTTATAATCTATGTTAACATTACCACTGCTATGCGTCCCTATGTTTTCCCTTCTGCTGTTTTTATGTTTACTTTACGGCCCACGATGGTCACGTTCCTCAGCCATGAGGTTACGACCAAGAAGAAGAAGAAGAATTACTGTAAGAACTAGGAACTTTCGAAAATGACCAATTTTATCATCTGTTTTGATTTCAGGCATCAAAAAAAGCAAATTCTTAAGAATGATTAAAATCGGTTAAGTTTTAGAGGAGGAAACAGGGGAATACGATACGCTGTTTTGTTCCATTTTATGTGGATAAAATCAGTTCGATCTGCAGTTGTCTCTTTCGCACTCTAGTAAATACTTACTAAACTAAATACTTAAACAGTCGGAAAAGTGAATTCAAGAGCCCAACCTATCCTTTTAGGCAAGAGAGTTGGGACGTGGAACAACGCAAGTGTAGATTTCTCCCAATACAGACATGGGACATACTATAGTACAAAATTAAATGCTGATGTTATGATAAATGTTGATCTCGCTGCCTATGTCTATCTAGACGTAGTGCAAGACTGCATCCATACGTAGTCGATATTCCAACAATCCGCACAAAAAGGTTCGCATCCTCTTTTATAATGAGAACCGGTAAGGTTTGGAACCCTCTCCCTGCGTCTACAATAATATCAGGATATTTTTCCTAACGCAAACCCATTATGAATAAATAATAAAAAAAATGTCACTACACTACTTACTGTCGTACTATAATAGCCAGAGATAAGTTAGTCCTAGGAAATGCGGCTGAAAATATTTATTCTACACTCTTTAACACTATTATAAAACTGAAAAATAGCTTTATCCGTGAATGTGAGTTAGTTCAGAAAAGAATTTTGGTATGGTACGGGACGTCACAAAATATTTTTGTATCGTTTGTCGAAATTTTTGTTTTTTATTTTTATTTTTATTCACAGTCAAAAATTCATCAATCTTCATCCCTTCTTCTTTAATTTTTAAAAATAATAATCATAACACACGAGGGTTATTACATAACGTCATCATTTTTCTCGACAATTCATTCTCAAAATGTTAAAGATTAAAAGTTGAGTTATTTAACTTATTCATCCTTAAACGAACGCTTGAAAACTGGATAACGGTCTATAACAGACGTTTCTTCACAAAAGTTTTTATTAAAAGTCGGCGAAATCAATACTTTCTGAACAGACGGAATATTTAATTTGTTAGCGTATAACGTAGACTTAAGCGTATAGGCACATTAAAAAGAAGATTTATAATTTATAATATTTAATAGGCTTTTAGGTACTAGATAGGCGCGGTTAAAATAAAATCGACCTTTTGGGTGAGATCATGTTAAAACGCGTGCGTAATATGGAATAAAAAACCGGCCAAGTGTGAGTTGAACTCGCGCACCGGGCATTACGTACCACAAGGTATTTGTGTTCATCATCAGCCTGTCATCATCCACTGCTGAACATAGGCCTCTCCCAAGGCGCCCCACAAGACTCTGTCTTCGGTCTTCCTCATCCAGTCGCTCGACGCAACTTTTTTAGAACGTCTATCCAGCGGGCAGCAGGACATCCCACACTACGCCTACCAGTTCGCGGTATTCACTCTAGAACTCTGACACCCCACTGGTTGTCAGTTGTTCGGCAGATATGACCAGCCCATAACCACTTCAGCTTGCTAATTTTCTGAGCTATATCAACCACTTTAGTTCTCCGACGTATAACTTCATTTCTGATATGATCTCTCAGAGAAACACCGAGCATAGCTTTCTCCATAGCTGTCTGAGCGACCTTGAATTGATGAACTAGTCCTATCGTCAGGGTCCATGTTTCCGCACCAGAGGTAATGGAATGCCAGTAATGACAGGCAGGAGGCAGTAGGCCTACCATGAGTTTGCACTGTAGTATACTGCAGTAAAACTACTGTAGTAAACTACAGTTTTTGTATTGAATTTCGTACAGCGCTCCTAGTGGTTACGTCCAGAACTAATTCTGTCATACAAAATTGGCGTCGCAACTACAGTAGTAACTTACAGTGAAAACTCATGGTAGACCTACAGGACGTACTGATTGAACACCTTCGTTTTGAGGCACCGTGGTAGAGCCAAGGAAAATGTAGGACTGAGTTTCCCGAAAGCAGCCCATCCTAGTTGGATGCATATTTGTGTTAGGTTTTACCAAAAAAAAATTTTGTCAGTTTCAGATCCTTGTCACGAGCCCGATTCGCTCAGCTGTTTTATTTTTACCCGACTGCGCGACACAAAGAAAAGGTAATGTGTTTATTAGCCTATGTATGTATGTATGTAATTATGTATCTATGTATGTAAGTTTGTTCCTTTGTGGCACACTAGAGACCAAACGCATGGGCCGATTTTTTAATGTGTTGTTTTACTTCCGGATTTGCACTATAATCAAACGAAGTGACACATGTTTGTACTCCACTTTGACAATAGAGTAAAAAAAGAAAAAATAAACACGGGAGGTTATTATTTTATAATAAATTCGGCATTATTCTGCAAACATTTCAACCGGCTCGTTATTACGGTTCAAAAGGTACAGCCCTTTAATCTCTCACGTACGACCTATTCGTAAGTCGATCTGTGGTGATCGCCGGGACGACGTGAGAATTTAAAAGGTATAGACGGTGGTGAGTGTAGGCTTAGTAATACAAAATTAGCGTATAAAATTCGCCGTCAGCACCTTTCGGGTACAGGAGACCTAATAAAAACCCGAGGTATAATAACGCTGGGACGGGCCATATTTTGCTGGTTTTAGGGTTCCGAAGTCAACAAGGAACCCCTATAGTTTCGCCATGTCCGTCCGTCTGTCCGCTCTCTTAGCTCAGAGACGGTTATTACTAGAAAGCTGTAATTTGGCATGGATATACATATTAATCACGCCGACAAAGTGGTAAAATAAAAATTTGAAAAATATTTTTTTTACTGTACCTCCCCTACACGCGAAGTGGGAATGAATTTTCTTTTTCTCGTCTACCCCATTATGTAGGGTAAATTTTACTTTTTAGATTTTAATAGCCGTTAAACCCTAGTATAAATCAAAAAGCCTCCTTCTAAGTCCATTTATTATATTGTGACGGGCAACTACGGAACCCTATCATGTGCGTGGTCCGACACGCACTTGGCCAGTTATTTAGGAGCTATCTTCTCGTTATTTGAAAGACATACAAATTATTGAAAAATATACAAATACAAATACAAATACAAATATCTTTATTAACAAAATAGAAATTCAGTACACATGATACAATGGACCCCGCATGCGGCAAGCCAGAATCTCGGGAATCCTCTACGATTTATCAGGAAAAATTACAAATTTTAGGACAGAGTGAGCGAAGTTAATAATTATGAGATTTAACATTTGAAACAATTTTACAAGGAAATTTATAGCAGTGATCTTCAACATCTCGGCTTTACTTGCTATGTTTTCTTATTTTTCTATAAAATACGTATGAAACCTGTGTTCAAAGGAAAGCCTAAATATTTGAAAAAGTCTGTATTATGTGCATCTACTTTATACGTTGAAGTTACTTTAAAATTTGGTGCCAATTATACGATATTCGAATTTGATTTCCTTGGATTAGAAGGCACCATAGAGACATAATGTAGGACAAGCCAGTCAAAAATAGGTATACCTTCTCAAATGATGTAGTTTAGTAGAGGAGAGGTGGCTCTGAAAGGTTCAAGGTCGTTCGGTCAGGGGTTTGGTCATGATAGCCACATTAGAGCTCATCACCGCAAAATATACGGCTTTGAAGCAGTCGCCGTGGCCGAAAACGGTCAGGAACATACATTGATACCATGTCTGGTCAGTTCCATACATTTTAGATTTAGTATAGTCTTGGCGCAAACAGATGTCACTACTGGCCTGAACGAGAGATATCTACACTAATATTATAAAGAGGAAAGATTTGTACCTATTTTTGTATGTTTGTATGTTTGTAATGAATAGGCTCAAAAAGTACTGGGCCGATTTAAAAAATTCTTTCACCATTAGAAAGCTGCATTCACCCTGAGTAACATAGGCTATATTTATTGCTAGAAAAGATTAGACGTCCACCCGTGCGAAGCCGGGACGGGCCGCTATATCTTATAAACGTTATTAGATCACTATTATTTGAGTTTTGTTCCACGGAAATAAATAATATACTTACATAGATTAATTTTCTTAAAAATTTTAATAGCTATTTTTTTATTTTTTCATAACTATGTTTTTGTGTACAATAAAGAATCTATGAATCTATGAATAGCAAATGTGTTTAACACGTATTTTAACGTAATTAAACATTGCTGTAGTAACGTTACTCACCACCGTCGCTGTAATTGCGCGAGTTTTCATATAAGAAGGTGGCAACTTTCTTAGTATGGGCATTGACCCTCTGTTGTTGATAATTTATTTACTCTATGCTAATACCAACAAACACACACACACTAAAACAAACATTTTGCTACCAATTAACAAGAATTTTAGCTGACAATACCTAACAAAGATTCCTATACAAATAGTTACAAACAAGCAACCCAATTTAAACTTTAACTATTATTAGAGTAC
Source organism: Agonopterix subpropinquella (assembly GCA_922987775.1). Taxonomy (NCBI): domain Eukaryota; kingdom Metazoa; phylum Arthropoda; class Insecta; order Lepidoptera; family Depressariidae; genus Agonopterix; species Agonopterix subpropinquella. The sequence goes on along the minus strand of OV277709.1, from coordinate 13,877,416 downwards.
CTACATGACTTCACAATTCCAATGCCAAGTATCCTTTGTCATCTATTTCTGTTAAATTCGTTCGTATATAAATAGAAGTGGCTGAGTAAACTAGATATATTTATATACGTTACATAAGTTGGTACAACATGAACCTTTCAATAAGGCACTACAGGGTGTTAGGGTAAACAGTTGCATTACTTTAATGGGTGATTGTACCTATGATACTGATCAAGTTTCCCTAAGAAACCTAAAAAAATTCTAAAAAAAAATTTGCGCTTTCCATACCAAATTGCAATTAGCTTTAGATTAGATCGAAAGTTTGTACGAAAAGACAAAATTTTTTTTTTGCTTACTCATGGATTTATAACCGTAATGGATGCATATCCTCCTTACAAGCATTGAAACATGAAAATCGTATAAGTACTTCTTTCGTACGTGTCCGTTGTCGATCTTTCCAACTTTACGTTTGTCCCTTTTTTCAATTATTGTCGTTGGATTAGAAAAGGACAGAGCGGACGTCAAAAAGAACTACGGAAATTTACGAAAAAAGGACGAACATTACCGACCACCAAGTAGTATTTTCATGGTTCACCGCTTGTAAGGCAGTCTGTCCTCCAGGTATAGACCAATACCTATGCCTGGCTTTACATAACTAAGTCGGGCAAATAGATTTGATTAACTGGTCAAAAATTACAGATTTTGAGAGATACGCGGGTAAGAAACCGTTAAAATGTTTAATTCCAGATGGTTAACGATTTTTACCAATTTAATAATTTATTTATAAATAAAGAAGAAAAAACTTCCTAAAATAAAATTGTATAATACAATCTAAACTATTATAAAACTGTAACAGAAGCGTGTCTGTACATTGAAGATATTTACAAGAAAAAGATTACGATATGGTTTTTAGGTATCCCTGACTCCAAATCAACTTTTTTTAGAATTTTTGTCTGTCTGTTTGTTTGTTTGTTTGTGTGTTTGTTTGTTTGATCGAGCATCACGCAAAAACTACTGAACCGATATTAAAGAGACTTTTTTGTTTGATAGCTTATGATCTGACTTAAAATCTGGTATATAATTTGTGCGGACGAAGTCGCGGGTAAATGCTCGTGTTATACATATAACCTAAAAGAATGATACACTTTTATAGTGGTCGCATTGTAATAGATCTAGTAGTAAGGACAGTGAAGCCGTATTAGTACAAGCAGGGCTGCAGTAAAGTCGATATCGCGTGGACTTTAATGTTAACTGCTACTATAACTACTTACTACCACAGTTAATTAACTATTTAGATAGTTTAGTGATAAGAAAAACAATTTATTTTGTTTTGAAAATAGGTCAAACCTTCAGTGTAGTATAGGGTTGCCATTCGTCCCGATACGTCGGGACATATCACCGTTATTAACAGAGTGGTGTCCCGACGTCTCGACAAGCTATAAAATGTCCCAACAAACATAATCGAGTGCGCCGCGCAGGCCGCGCAAGCTCTTACTTATAGATCGTATTGCAGATATTTCATTTTATTGCAGTGAAATTATGATCTAAATCGGTTTTAGTTGTACAATGGCCCCGATTCGGACTTTGCCACGACTTAACTTAACTAAATTTATTCCTGTCACTTTCTAAAATAAGATTAAGAAAAGAGACAGAAAACCAACAGCTGACTTTAGTGCTGTCAAAGTGACGATACACGCCCAAAAACGCCTTAAATAAGATCCGTACATTATAATGGCATCTTATTTTAGGCGTGTAACGTCACTTTGACAGCACTAAAGTCAGCTGTTGGTTTTCTGTCTCTTTTCTTAATCTTATTTTAGAAAGTGACAGGCATAAATTAAGTTTAGTTAAGTCGTGTCACAGTCCGAATCGAGGCCATTGTACATGTATATGAACTGGAACTCCCGCGCACCGACACCTAACACAGTTAATAGTTAATAGTAAAAAAGGACCCCAAATTGTAAATGTCCCGACGGGGTCTTGGGGATTTATGGCAACCCTAGTGTAGTATCGATGTGAAAGGTGATCAACATAATGAACATTTTATTTATATTTAGGGGGAATGAAAAAAATGCTATGAAAATGGTCTGTAATTAGCAATTACGTGCACACGTAAGGGGCCTAAAATGTTTGTTCCAGGATTTAAATCTTGTTATTGTAACTTTTAGCTTGTAAGCAAACGTTAGAAAATTTGGAAAATGTTAACAATAAGGCCGCGTTCAGACGACCCGCGCCCGCTCCGCGCCCTGCGGCCTAAAAATGCATTGCTTGCAATTTGAGTCTTATGACACGATAATAAATCTTGTATTGTATTTTGACGAGCGGTAGCGGGGCGAGCGCGGAGCGGGTGCGGGGCGGGTGAGGGGCGAGTGCAGGGCAGGTGTGGGGTGGGTGCGGGGCGGGAGCGAGGCGGGGAGAGCCCGGGTGCTCCCCCAAAATAAAATACGAGATTTATTATTGTGTCATAATCATAAGACTCAAATTGCATGCAATGCATTTTTAGGCCGCGGAGCGAGCGCGGGGAGAGCGCGTGGCGGACGCGGAGCGGGCGGGGTCGTCTGAACGCGGCCTTAGGGTTTATTTCATGTCATCCGCGCCAAAACCATATAATCTGCTAAATTACATAACTTCCAAACATGTTGTGTTATAAACTATGACCTTCGTCAATATAATCCGTGTAATATATAAGCTGGTATGCAACCTCCCGAGAAAATGAGAAAGACCGAAATGTGCTTTTGTCTTGGTTAAGCTAAAATGAGGGCAAATTATTATAGCCTTCTCGTTTTTTTTTTTTTTGCTTTTTCGTGCGTGGCATGCTAGCTGTACTAATTGTAAATTTTAAAGGAAAATAAATTAAAACTGTAAAATTTGATAGGTTCTAACAAAAATAACAACCACTATGGTAGGTTTAGTTTAGACGATGACAATTTCGCGGCACCTAATTTTTAGCACGAAAAAAAGCACGGCATGCTTTCGTTTACACGTTGCTAATTTCCAGCGCCAATTTGTTGGCATGCGAATGGATTTGCTAGAGAAAACCGTGCTAACGATTAGCACGACCCGTTTACACGAGTCTAAAAATTAGCAAGGGGGATGCGAGGGACGCGGGCGGAGGTTACTAGCGACGCGTGCTTTTTTCCTTGCTTTTTTCCGTGCCGTAAAATTGTCGTGCCAAAAGTGTTTATACGGTTTTTTTTCAGGCGCCGCAGAATTGGCACCTAGAAATTGTCATCGTCTAAACCACCACTAAGAGCAGAAGTGAGGTCGGATGCGGACTCTAAAAGTGCGATTACATTACCCAACCAATCGGTCCCGATTTGGCATTCATTCATTGCTTGTATTGACCGCTACACGTTTAAATAGAGATATTTATTTCTCTCAGGCCGTATGCCGAAATTGGACCTGATTAATTGACAGATTAAATGCACCATAATCCGAATTTTCTAAGACCGTAATGTTAGCCACGGTGTTGGCATTAGGTAATATGTTGAAAATGCCAGACGAATTTGGAATAGCACCAATTCAGGTGGAGTTGGAGCTATTCGAAACCGGAGACCAGATGGCACGGCACGGATACATAACTAGTACCTACATAAATAGGTCGTCACAATACTTAACCCCTAGGTACCTACCATAGTAACTAAACACCTTAAGTGATCTTTCCAAAAATAATAGAGCGCTTTGAACGTCTAAATGGAGGTGTATCAGGTTCCTAATGGAAGAAGGCTCTCGATTTATTTTTCCGTTTAAGACCGCGACAAAATTTAGTTTCGTATGTAGGTTCTAGTTTTAGGTATCATTGACATTTCAAAAAGCTACTGCTGACTGACATAGTTAACCTAAAAGACTTTTAACGTAATTATGGAAATTTTTTCATGCGTAAACTGATTCAAGATTTTTTTTATTTTATTTTATATAGGCTTATTGCCTTATTGGCTTATAGGCTTATTATTTAGTACCTATTGCCTTTGACGAAGCCTGTCGTGGATACGCACTTTGTACTTTTCGTTTTAAATAAAAATATCACATAAGTAAAAAAATAATAGGCTTCAGCTCACCAGATGGTAACTGCAGATGAAGCCGAAGATGTAATGCGTTCACCCAGAAAAAGTCTATTAACTCTTCTTTTAAAAATATCCTGATTGTATTTTTTGGAAAGACAGACGCAGGGAGAGAGTTCCAAACCTTTACCGGTTCTCGTTATAAAAGAGGATGCGAACCGTATTAAAGATTAATGTACTCTTATTTAAATAATTATATTATTATGGTCATCATCATCTCTCAGCGGATATACATCCACTGCTGGACGTAGGCCTACCCAAGGATCGCTACAACGACCGGTATTTCGCTGCCCTCATCCAACAGGTTCCCGACACCACTTGGTCGTCGCGTCGGTCCACCTTGTGGGGAGCCCTCCCACGCTGCGCTTTCCAGTACGCGGTCGCCACTCAAGAACTCTTTTGGCCCATCGGCCATCGGTTCTGCGAGCAATGTGCCATTGCCACTTTAGTTTAGCAATTATTTGGGCTATGTGGGCTAATCTGGTTCCTCTCACGAATCTCCTCATTTTTGATTCGATCTCTGCATTACACGGTACCTATTTAACATAAACTCTGTGGAATATTGAACTGCGTGATTCAGTCTCTACAAAGAAAATATTCTGGAGAAACCCAGCCAGAAATTTGACGAAATAGAAAATTTTTATAAGTGGAAAAAGCAGACTATAATTTTTTTTGGACTTTGCCTGTACAAATGTAATACTAATAAACTGATATCTATTTTTATCGTATTCGAGCATTGGCTCTCGATACGGAGGTCGTGGGTTCGATTCCCACAGGGAACACCTAGTGATATATCACTTTGTGCGTTTTTCCCAAGTTGGTTAGGACATTGCAGGCTGAATCACCAGATTTTCTGAAAAGAAAAATGATTCCGTGCTTCGGATGGCACGTTAAGCCGTTGGTCCCGGCTACTATCTCTGATGGTAGTAGTCGTTACATAAAAACCACGTCAGAGGCCGTAAGGCGGTCTGAAAAAACTCTGACACCAGTGCCCTGCCCACACGATAAGAAGAAGATCGTATTTGAACTTAATCATTTTGTATGAGGAAGATGAATTATATTATATTGATCTCGTCTTGTCGACTGTGTAATCTTTGCCACTCTAGATAATTATGGTAATTATATTTTGATCAAACGTTAATCAAATTCAGAAATCTTATTATGACAACGACGTCTACAAGGATCCGCAGTCACTAATTACATACCGAAAATCTAAAATTATAATGAGTAGTCTAGTTAAATTAAGAGTGATGGGTTTTTTGATAAGGCGGGTTACATTTCATTAAGATAGTCTATAGCGTGTTTTTTTTTCACTTTTTTCACGAACTTGGTGAATATATTCCATCTCTGAATTATTATAATAATATTGATTGATTTATGAATCTGATTTCACTCATGCTTTGCTACAATGTCGACTAAATAAATAATAATATATTTATTTATTTACTCCAACACAGACAAAAAAAAGTATCAGATTACTTACATTTGTAAGGCTTTGACTGCCAAATGACCGACAAACAATGGAAAATATATTGTTATCGTGACCCGATGGCGTTCAACGTGTTAATTAAACATTATACATTTTGTTGTGATGATACTACTGGAGTCTGGGATAGGCTTAAAAAATGTTTAACCTCGTTCTAACTAATGGTTTGAAAATATATGTTTTACAAGTTAGAAGTTTAATAAGTGAAAGTCATAATTAGAGAGTTAAAGTAACGCGAAGGAATTTGTAGAAGTTACGAGAACAAGTTAAGGATGAATTGTGGGTCGGTACAAGCTGTAAAATATTAACTTTTATTGAATGAATGTTTTTTTTTTTTTTTTTATGTTCGATAGGTAAACATTTGACCCCAATCTCACCTGATGTTGAGTGATGATGAGGCCGAAGATGTAGCATGCTTACCTAGAAAGATGCCTATTCACTCTTGCCTTGAAGAGGCCCAGGTTGTATTGCTCAGGGAACAGGTCCGCAGGCAGTGCGTTCCACTCCTTAGCCGTGCGCATTATAAAAGAAGAAGCAAACTTCTTCGTGCGAATTGCTGGTAGGTCAACGACATAAGGGTGGAAACCCAGCCTGCGTCTCGTCCCCCGCAGATGAAAGGGAGACGTAGGTATTAAATCGTGTAATTCCGTCGCACACTCTCCGAAATGTATCCTATAAAAAACAGATAGACAGGCTACCTTGCGACGATGCTCAAGACTTTGTAGCTTCGCCACAGAGGTTGGATCACCTATGAGCTTCCTGGCACGCCTGTCGATTGAGTCCAACGCGGCCAGCTGGTATTGGGCAGACCCGTCCCAAAGATGGCAGCAGTACTCCATACACGATCGGACTTGTGCTTGATAAAGTTGTAGAAGCTGTCCCGGAGTGAAGTACCGTCTGACCTTCGAAAGGACGCCCAGTTTTTTCGCTGCTGTTTTCGCCATGGACTCAATATACCGCCCGAAATTCAAATCGGACGATATGTTAATGCCCAGGAGCTCCAGGCGATCAGCTATCGGTATGGACACATTTCGGAAAGTCGGAGTCAAAGCGAAGGGACTCCGTTTTGTGGAGAAAAGGCACGCCTGTGTTTTGTTTGCGTTGAAACTGACCCGATTAGCGTCACCCCAGTCGGACACAAATTCAAGGGCCAAGTTTAATCGCTGCACCATGGCCTCTCGACAAGACTGAGTAACATCCTATTTGACCCCTGCACCGGACAGATATCTGTCAGAAACAGTGCTGTCGTCAGCATACCCAAAGGTTCCGGGCACAAGCATGTCGTTTATATGCAGCAGAAATAAAGTAGCTGACAGAACTGACCCCTGAGGAACACCGGCATTAATAGCCATTTGATCCGATGAGTATCCATCAATGACTACTCGTATGCATCGTTCACTCAAGAAGTCAGCTATCCAGTCGCATAGGTCAATCGGAATTCCATATGATGGAAGCTTGCTTATAAGGCTTGCATGCCAGACCCTGTCAAAGGCTTTGGATATGTCAAGTGACACGGCAAGTGCCTCCCCGTATCTCTCGACAGCCTCACTCCACAGATGTGTGGCATACACAAGGAGATCCCCCGTGGACCGTCCTGGGCGGAACCCATACTGGCGGTCACTGAGGAGATCGTTATATTCAAGGTATGCCAGGAGCCGGTTGTTAAGTACACGTTCCATAGTCTTGCAGAGTATGGAAGTGACTGATATTGGTCTATAGTTGACAGGGTCGGCACGACTGCCTTTTTTGGGCACAGGTTGCACGTTGGCAAGCTTCCATGACTTTGGGACTACCGCAGTCTTAAGTGAGAGGCGATACAGGCGTGTTAAAACAGGAGACAACTCTGCAGCACAGGTGCGTAGGACAATCGCTGGGATTCCGTCGGGTCCGCTAGCCTTGTTCACGTCTAGAGAACGTAGGATTTTAAAAACCTCTTTTTGGCGAATGTGAACTGATGCCATTGAGCATTCAGTACGAGGAATGGTAGGTGGTGTTTTATCTGAGTTCTCCAGATGCGAATTCCCGGCAAAAAGATTAGCAAATAAATTTGCTTTCTCCTCCGCCGAGTGAGCCAGCGATCCGTCAGGTTTTATTAGCGGTGGTAGGGAGGGACGGCTGAAGTTTGCTTCCACCGCTTTGGCAAGCGACCAAAACGCTTTGCTGCCAGCTGGATAGGAGGCGAGCTTAGCCCCTATACGACCTATATGGTCAAACCGGGCCTTTCGCAACACCTTTTTGCAAGATTTGGCGGCTTTGTTGTAGGCTTTCTTCAGTTTTTCGGTGTTCGGAGCTTTCCGCTTTCGAGCATCAGCCCAGGACATATACGCTGACTGTTTTTGCACCTCAGCACGAGAACAGTCAGCGTTGAACCATGGGCGAGCTTTGGCGCCGGTTGACACGTCAGAGTACGGAATAAAATATTCCATACCTTGACGTATCACTTCGGCAACCGCGGTCGCAGCGCTCGACGATTCCTCTGTAGAAAAGCAGGTTTGCCGCCAAGGATACGAAGCAAAGAAGTGTCGCATCTCGTCCCAATCTGCTGACTTGTATCGCCACACCCGTCTCTTACCACAGTGGCCCTGATCAGGTGGGGAGTATACGGATACAGTTTTCACCAGACAGTGGTCGGAGGTACCTAAGGGGGCACATACCGACACAGAATATCTGTCTGGATCAGTTGTCAACAGAAGGTCTAAGCAGTTGGCCGTGTGAAAAGAATGTGTCGCTATTGTCGTGATTCTTTACTAAATTAAGTGATATTTTGTTACTAAATCTTTATTTTGTACTAGCAATACGTTTAATATTCAATTACATTCAAATTACCTGTAAAATAACCAACGAATGGCTTAAAAAGGACTTGTATCCAGAGCCGTTAAATATTTTACTAAGGATTCATTCATGTGGCAATACTGACTTTTGTGATTGGCTGTCGCTGGAGCGCTGGACCAATCAAACGCCAGGCGCGTTTGGTGGGCACAGTGACTCTGAAAGGGTGGGGAGGACGATCGAAGTGGGGAAAAAGGGATCGAACAGCCAGTTCTCGGCCGGCACTCGAAGTGATAACTAGTATTTGTGAAGTGATTGTGATATATTTCAAATTAAAATAGTTTGATAAAATTATAATAATTAGACTGTCAAAGTAAAAATAAAACAGAGTGCTTAAAAATCTACCGGTCTTTCATTCTACGATATAATGAAGTAATTGTAGCAATACATTGTGTACAGGATATAAAAAAACCTCCTAGTAATACTTAAGGCTGTGCTTCAGACCATCAAACTGAACAACTTTCATTATGGAGCCAACTCAGAGAAAAAAATCGGCATACATTTCAGTCGAGCCGGTACTGCAGTTTTGTATGAAACAGTAGATTTTTATTTCGTGTTTCGATGTTGGCTCCATAGTGAAATTTGATCAGTTTGATGGTCTGAAGCACCTCCTAAAGTATTACTAGGGTGTTGTATTACACCCTGTATATTTGTCGGTTGGGTAGTAATTAAATTAAATATATAAGTACATCGACCATAAAATGTGATCGAAGCTTATCATAGTTATAAATACAGTGTCAATTTAATTACGTTAAATGCCTTAGGGAGTACTTCAGACCATCAAACTGAACTACATTCACTATAGAGCCAGCTACGATTATCGTGTTTAGTATGATGATAGTATGAAGCTTCTCTTTAATTTCAACTGCAACTTCAAACTTTATTTATTAGCAATAAGCAACTTAATCGCAATTTTACAGACTATATTATCTGAATAATTAATTATAATGAAGCAGTTACAGATATTACCAACTAAAGCCTACTAATTAAGCAAAGAAATGCCTGACTTAATCCTGTTTATTTAACTGTATAGTTAAAAAAAAATTATAGATTTCGTGCCTCACACGACTATCAAGCACATTGGAAATGAATCTACGGAATTCGAAAAAATATTGTTTCAAAAAGGTTAGGCTACAAGGCAAACCCTTAACCCGATCGTGTTTATTTTAGGTTTAAATTGTAGCTGACTAAATTGCCCAGAGGAATTTTACTCTAATTTTTGATATCATTCTTCGTTTCCAAAATATCGAGCGCCAAAATCAAAAATTTGGAAAAAAATGTTTTTTTTTTTCACTATTTTGGCACTTTTCTCGTTTTTGACTTTCTCGAATAAGTAATTTTTTTTGCACCTCTCTCTCTCTTGAATACGCGTCTTTTGAACTTCGTCGAACGTCTTTTTTAATATCATATCTACACAACTCTCTGAGATATAAGGGATCGCACTTTTTTTGTGAAATCGGAGCCTATACTGGAGCGAACGTTTAGACATTTCTAATGTCAAAACTGTTCACTGGTGCACTGTCTGTGTACTTATGACTTTTACGAGTTCTTGCAAAGTCCACAAAGATCTATTATTGCGGACTTTGTACAGATCATAGCAGGCATGTCCAACATCAGCTGTACTCTGTTGACAATACCTGCTTTGGGCTGTGTCTGAGCAATCAAGAATCAACTCTTATCACTTGTAACACAACCTTAAACGCTTTGTAGGCGACACAGCCCGTTTGAAATAGTTGTGTAATGCTTAAGAAAATTGCCCAGTGTTAATGAAAGGGCTATGCCGTAGGCTTTCGTAATTAATGAGGAAGAAAATTTAGTAGCAATCTATGATAACTTTACATTCATGTTAAATTACAATCTAGTCTTATAGGTGAGGTTTCAATAAGGCTCGGCGCAAACGAGCCACCGGCTACAGCCACTTCGGATCGCGGACACTGCTATAGCCCGTGGCGGTCCCCGGCTAATTTTGTGCGTCCCTACAAAATGTAAGAAAAAGCGTGTGAACGCTTATCGCCGGTCACCGGTGGTGAATCTGGCCGGTGGCTCGTTTGAGCAATTCTATCGCGCGATGACGGCAATTCTGCATTTCTTGAAAATAATCAGTTCATTTCAAAACTATTGAAAATCGCCTACATCGTGCGATAGAATTGCCCCCGTTTGAATGAGCCCTAGAAGATTAATTTTATATGGCTGTACCACGCCATTTATCAATAAAATACATCATCCATTTTGATCGAAATGTGTAAGCCAAAGGAAAATAATGCCACATTCTGTTAGAATTTCTCCGTCTTATTATTTATTTATTATTAAGGTACCAAAGCTGTAGGGCTATTATCCTTTATTTTATGTGGGTTCCTCGAAAAATGTTTTATACATTTTCGATGAAATGAACTAGTAAAAACATAAACTAGTAAACTAAAATAACTAGTAAAAAAAAAATGAAATGTCCTGCGATAACATAAACATTTTAAACATCTTTTAGTTATGTATCTTTTAGTTCTAAGCGTATTTTCGAAATGGACATGTTTCATACATGTTTGATCCAAACGTAAAAGTTTTGTGCCATAATAATTATTGCTTAGGACGGACAAGTTATAACAGAATATAACAACGTTTTTCTTTGGCCGGTACTTTCACATTTGGACCAAATATGATGATGTCCTTTCATCGACCCATTCGATATCTTAACCCTACGTTATAAAATTTTGTACTTCCTAATACTTTTTCTATTGGTTTTTACACCCATGTCAATGGGTTATACAGATACATTTTTCATGGATTTCGCTCAGAATATTGCTTGAATTGCTTATTTATACGGGGTGAAATTGATATCATTAGCATCCTTTTAAACTATGAGTCTACCCATCAAACCGAACAACTTTCACTATAGGAGCAAACCGATCGGAGCAAAAAAATAATCAGCTGTTCCATACTAAACTGCAATGCCTATTCGACTCAAATTAAATGTATGCGAAAGCAGATTTTTTTTTGCTCCGATTGGATTACTCCCATACTAAGAGTTGTTCAGTTTGACGGGTAGACTCTTAGTTTAAAAGGATGCTAATGATATCAATTTCACCCCGTATAAATAAGTACCTACAGCTATTCAAGCAATATTCTGAGAAAAATCCATGAAAAATGTATCTGTATAACCCATTGACATGGGTGTAAAAACCAATAGAAAAAGTATAAGGAAGACAGCCAGTGTCTTTACGTCAATCATCCTGTCAAACGTTCTCCTAAAAATTCTGCGGAACTTTTTCGTTCCTCGGCAAAAAACTTTTTCTCTTTAGGTACTTCGAATACATACAAAGGCAATCGATTAAAACTTTTACATTCGATGTTTTGTTTACATCTCCAAAGCAATACGGAACCCTTGAATCAATCGCATAGTGAAACAACTACAACTATTCCAATAGGAACGTTATTTGCGATGGGAAAAGTTTAGCTCAGTTAGTCGCACTGTACGAGCCTATAAGAGAATGTTATTGAGTTTATTGTTGTGTTAGATGTAGCCAAGATTAGATCTTCTTATTTTTATCCTGTGGACAGAGCCCTGGTGTTAGAGTTTTTTCAGACCGTCTTACGGCCTCTGACGTGGTTTTTATGTAACGACAACCACCAGAGATAGTAGCTGGGACCAACGGCTTAACGTGCCATCCGAAAGAAATCATTTTTCTTTTCAGACAATCAGGTGATTCACACTGTCCTAATCAACTGGGGAAAAACGCACAAAGTGACATTATCACTAGGTGTCCCCCGTGGGAATCGAACCCACGACCTCCGTGTCGAAAGCCAATGCTTTTAACCATTAGACCATGGAGGAAGTAGTAAGTAGATTAGATTATTGTTATACAATAAGTATATGTTTTGAACTACAGACATAAACTCACTGACCACACTTTAGAAACTTTGCTACAACTATACCAACTATGTTTTTAAGCGTGTACCTAGTTGAAGCAAGGTTCGCCTTGAATATTTTGAAGCTTTTAGGATATGGAATGACATATGTAGTATCCACTTGATGTGTCATTCCATCCTAAAACTAGCCTACTAGCATTCAATCCTGGATAGGTAGTCAAGAAACCTTATCCCAGACAATAACCCAAGGGAAGAATAGCAAGGCCATGACAGGTTCATAAATTAAAAATCAATTGAAATAAAATAATGAGAAAGCCTCCCCGAGTAAGATAAGATAAAATAAGATAACATTTTATTCATTACGCTTTATTTCATCTTTCTTGTTTTTTTTATTTTTATTATTTCCGTTTTCATTTTTTCTTTACTTGATTCTTTTATTTTATTTTTAACGTAAGTTACTTTTTCGAAATGACAATTACAGCACTAATCAGAGAATATACCGCTTATTACTGCGGACTATGGAGCACACCAGTGACGACGAAACGCTCGCCCTAAGGTCAACTGAACCAGAAAGGGCATGGACCTCGCATTGCGCCAAGTATTGGGCGTTGCTGACTCGTTATCATCTTCATCAGCCTTTATACGTCCCACTGCAGGGCACAGACTTATACAACGTGTTAATGAATTAACGCAAAATTAGAAAGTATTTTGTTTAGAGTCGAGAGCAGAATCGAATTATCATGGTTTCAACATAGGATTTTTTTTTTCAAAATATTTAATAATTTGTTTGTAAAATTTAAAATTTACTGAACCCGATGCCAACCTACCACACGGGCACACTCACCCTACTTACCACCGAAACAAGATTTTTAAAATGTATCCATGAGTACCATAGCGCAACATTCATTGCTGAAATGATGACAAATCATTTTTGCCTCAAAACTTAAAATTCGAATAGCTTTAAATTTTAACTATCAAAATAATGAAATTATTGTTTCAATCGAATTATTTTGTTATAAATCAGTTGGGGTGTATGAGGTTTTGCGCTAATTTATTAACACGTTGTATACCCTCAAGGAGGGTGCCCATGCGCACTCAATGCGGATTGGTAGACTAACAATACCAGTTGATAAATATTTTATCAAATCAAACTCAGTTACACCTATAGACTCGCTAGAAGAAGAATGGCAATTCTGAATAGTGTCACCGCTAAATATGTGTTTAAAAAATATTTGCTACTTAACTACGTTTATCGCAGCATGTAAATTAATGAATAGAGGAGATGCAAACACTTGAAGACAGACCACAATGTAGATACAAAGTAAACAGCGCACAGTCCGTAGCGTCAAAGTTATGCAAATGTAGTTTAGAATTTCTAAACGTTACACACGTCTCTTTGTCTGTTTGTCTGTCTGTAACTTGCGAACTGTTAATTCTGTATCCACGTTACCGTAAATTCAAACGTAAATTATATCTCTTCGTAGCAAGAACTTGTGCGAGTTAAATATACAGGGTGTAAAGCTAAATGCGTATCAAACTAAACAATTTTTACTATGGGACTAACTTTGAAATAGCGAAAAGAAAATCAGCTGATCCATGGAAAATGCCTATGATTTATACAGGGTGTTAGAGTAAATAGTTGCATTACTTTAAGGGGTGATTGTACCAATGATACTGAACAACTTTCCCTAAGAAACCTATAGGAAATTCTCAAATTCGTATTATGGTCAGTTTCAAGGCAGTTTGAAAAATCTGCCCTATTTAAGTAGGTAATGTATCACTAACATTATCAGCAATGTACCCTGAATTGTAATTGTAAATTACAATTGTAACGTTTATTAAACAGGGCCCAGGGCTTGCTGCCCACACGATAAGGAGAATGTCAAAATTCACAAAATTAAACAATAAAGTCCAGCCAAGGCTTGACGATTTTATGTTTTCGCTAAAATTAGGTATAATTAGGTGGTAAATTATTCTGACAGTGATTAACAAAGCGGGGTCTTTATAAATTAAGTTAGAAATAATTTAATGGACTAGAAACCTTTTCTTCTGTTCTTTCTAAGTATTATTACTCTATTGTATTATTGGTTAAGATAAAAGACCAACCGTGAAGACAAAAGAAAGTTGATTACATTCAGATCTTTATTTTATCTAAGCTAGCATTTTTATTCTTTTTGTACCTAGTTTTATCCGAAACTCAATTTATTAGGGGACAATAAACGCCTACGTAATGACAATAATACTTAGAGTGGATTACTCAAATTTCTTATTGTGGGTGTTGGCTGAGACTATTAAGAGAAGGAATGTTCTTAAACCTTGTTCAGAAAGGCTATAAAGGCTAATGCTGTTTTAATTAAAGAATAAGTTTAGTTTACAATCTTTAAAATAATATTCATTATATTATTAAATTAAGAAAATCTTGCCAAGATCATGTCTGATACGCCCGTGATAGGGTACTGTAGCCATTTTATAGTGATGGAATTTTTTTAGACACCGATTGACAGCATAGACATTCGTGGATATTTTCAGATTTTTTTACTTCAGTTTTTCTAAAGTTAGAGGGGTGTGGATACGCTATTATTTATTACCTGTGTCAAGGAGTGATTAAAGCAGTGACTTATTCGTAGAGTGAGGCAAGGCATACAGACAGACAGAATGTAAGTACCTAATACGTGACGTGACGCTATTACCTATAATGTTTTTATTTTACATCTATTCATTGAAATGTCTAAGTAACGAACTACAATGTTTTCTAAAAACATTCATATGGCATGAAGTACAAAAATTTTAAATACATTCACATTTTACGTTTATTGGGGTAAGCAGAGACTATTGATCTGACGATTGATCTGCTATACAACGTGTTAATGAATTAGCGCAAAACCTCATACACCCCAACTGATTTATAAAAAAATAAAAAGTTTGAAACAATAATTTCATTATTTTGATAGTTAACATTTAAAGTTATTCGCATTTTAAGTTTTGAGGCAAAAATGATTTGTCATCATTTCAGTACTGAAAGAAAGTGCTAATGTACTCATGGATACATTTTTATAATCTTGTTTTGATAGTAAGTAGGGTGAGTGTGCCCGTGCGGTGGGTTGTCATCGGGTTCAGAAAATTTTTGCGAACAAATTATTTAATCTTTTGAAAAAAATTACCTATATTGAAACCATGATACTTCGATTCTGCTCTCGATTCTAAACAAACCACTTTCTAGTTTTGCGGTAATTCATTAACACGTTATATAATCTAAACACACATCGATTTTCTTCGCTTAATCTCTAGTCAATCTAATAGATCTGATTACTTAAAAATTCATTCAAAATACTTGTAGCTTTCCAATGAAGGAAAAACAAAACAATTCGTCCTCAGACCAAACTGAAAGGGTAACCGAAACTACCCCATTCTTCTTCTTATCGTGTGGGCAGAGCCCTGGTGTCAGAGTTTTTTCAGACCGCCTTACGGCCTCTGACGTGGTTTTTATGTAACGACTACACCACCAGAGATAGTAGCCGGGACCAACGGCTTAACGTGCCGAAGTACGGAATCATTTTTCTTTTCAGACAATCAAGTGATTCAGCCTGCAATGTCGTAACCAACTGGGGAAAAACGCATAAAGTGACATATCACTAGGTGTCCCCCGTGGGAATCGAACCCACGACCTCCGTATCGAGAGCCAATGCTCTTAACCATTAGACCACGGAGGCAGTACTACCCCATTAATCGAACGATACACGCAAATTATTAAACAGAGTATAATTTATCTCTTTTCCTGACACATGCATCTATCATGCGCCAACTGTGTCTGCATTCAATTTAAATGACAATGACGAAATGGATGTACGATCATTCCTCAGACTAACTACTCTATAGACCTCCAATATGAGCAATATTGCCCGGAAAATAATTAATCGGCGGTCGGCCGCAGCGCGGCTTCGGTGTAAAAGATAGCACTAATTATTTCGGCCTCATGTGGTTTGTAAACAGGGATCATTTCACATGTGTTTTATGGTTGGATATGTTACTGTAGAATTTCCTTACGTATATGAAAGAAAGTCATAATGTCAAAGTAGCTGAAACGTGTAAAGTGAATGTAAAATACAATTAATCTTGAATCTAGACTAGAAGAAGCAAGTAAAGGAGGTATGTCAAAGACACTTACAACTTTACAAGGTGTTACAAAAATAAAAATAAA
Source organism: Agonopterix subpropinquella (assembly GCA_922987775.1). Taxonomy (NCBI): domain Eukaryota; kingdom Metazoa; phylum Arthropoda; class Insecta; order Lepidoptera; family Depressariidae; genus Agonopterix; species Agonopterix subpropinquella. The sequence goes on along the minus strand of OV277709.1, from coordinate 13,861,002 downwards.
CATTTAAGGGTTTTTGGTTGGTTTAGACCATTAAACTGAACAACTTTCAGGATGGGACCAATATCGAAATCGTGAAAAAAAAATCGAATGTTCCATACCATACTACAAATTTACTATAGCAAAATGATAACTAATTTTTTTTCGCAATTTCGGTTTTGGGTCTATAGTGAAAGTTGTTCATTTTAATAGTCTAATCTAAACAACAAACGTTTTAAATGTTTATTTTCACTTTTGAAACAATCTGTATAGGAAATAAAAACCTAACAACGCGACGACGCCAAATAATGGGACAAGGGCTAGAGAATGATGATGAATTGTATCTATTAAGAAATTCAAAGTCTATTAGGTTGGTAGTCTATGAATTCCTATCCTAACCATTATGATGGAAATCTGTAACCGACAGTGATCGAGAAAGCTTTAGTAAATGGGCAATTGTGGATGAAAAGCACATTCGACGGATCCGAATTTATACATGTCACATTGGAATGGGCGGATGGAATAGGGGATAAAAAGAGGATCACAGAAAACTCACAATTCGGTATGTAAAGTTATTTTTGGAGGGCTAAATTGAATAAGTACCATTTCGAAATAGTTTTCTCAATAACATTATTTTCTGTTAGAGATTTTAAATACAGATATCTAATCTTAACTATTATAAAACTGTAAGAGAAGTGTGTCTTTGAAGACATTGAAGATATCTACAAGTAAAAGATTACGATATGGTTTTTAGATGTCCCTGAATCCAAATCACAAATTTTTGGATTTTTTGTCTGTCTGTTTGTTTGTTTATTTGTGTGTTTGTTTGTGTGTTTGTTTGTTCGAGCATCACGTAAAAACTACTGAACCGATTTTGATGAAACTTTTTTTGTTTGATAGCTTATGATCTGATTTAAAATCTGGTATATAATTTATGCGTACGAAGTCGCTGGTAAATGCTTTTTAAATAAAATAATTTATTTTTTTCTGTAACACGAGTGACTGTAAAGTCCTAGATACCTAGAAAGGCCTAATTATCATGTTGCGTCGCCATACTCACGGTCCCCCCGTTGCCACCGCGGGAGACAATATGGATCTCTGCCCCCTCCTCTTTTTATCATCAGTACGTCTTGATTATTTCTCTACATGCGCGCGACGCGCTTTCGCTGCATACAAAATAACCTGTTCCCGCTTTTCAGAGGGGGCGTCCGCCCGGTTTTGAGTAACCATTTTATACATTCACTATGACACTTTTTAAGCAGAAAATAAAACTGAACAATCTACAGGATATGAAAAGTGATGTGGTTTTTCTCGAAATCTATTTTAATTAATAAAACTGAAGAAAAACGAATCCAAAGTCACCCCTTTTTTTCCAGTTGTAACCGTTTTACTCTTACATTGTTGATCAGAAGAATATGAAAATTTACAAGATTCTTCACAATACAATATAGAATGATGTGGTTTTCTTATTTTTTGAAAATTAATAAAAAATCATACAGGTTTTCAAAGAAAACGGAAAATTCCGACCGGCGCCACCCAATTGAAGCGGGATGGCTAATTGCAAAAGTTTGCTTGTAAGAAAGAGAGCCTTGCAAATGGGAGGAGTGGCCTTAAGGCGCGCTTGATCGTATGGAAAAAAGCAGAGTCGCGCGCGTGTCAAGAAATCATGCTAGACGTGCTGGTGTCTACAGACGCAACAGGCACATCCAATAGGCCGCTCCTCACCTATCCCTGCAGCCCGCCGCGGCCGCAGATTACAAAATCATAATGAAAGATGTTACAAAACTCATCTTCTCATCATCATGGACCCTATTTCATCTAAGTATGTTTCATAAAGATATTATACCTTACGGAATAGAGTAAGTGACATGAGTTGTCAAATGAAACCGTTTTTGGACGTTTTTTGGAGTCCTCGGCAGGGTTCTATTCGATTTCTGTGTATAATTTTCAATCTAACGTGGAATCGTGAATAATTTAATGAAACAGTGTTAGTATATTTCTCAAAATTATCTACGATTTCACTTTAGGTTCACGATTATTCACAGAAACCGAATTTTTACCAGGACTCCAAATCCCCAAAAACGGTTCTATTGCCTCGCGTCACGTATCTCTTTCTATTATACAGGCATGCCGCTAGGTACATCTCGCTCTCTCAGCTGTCACCGTCTCTCTTACGTAGTATAATACCTTTATGGTATGTTTGAAGCAGCTTAAACAATAATTATTTTGTAAAACTGAAACCCTATCATGCAATTCAATTTCGTTATCTCAAATCAGTATTGCTGTATCAATACAATCAATTTAATTCTCTATTGAGTTTCGTGCCTTGTCAATTAATTCTGAGACCCCATTCCACGCTGACATAGCAATAAAATAGTCCGTAATCTGTAACTGCCAATTAATTCTGACCCTTACTGCTATGGCTATAAGATTGGATCGATAAATCTGGCAAGTCTATCTGGATTGGATAATGTTTTATAGCCTGTAGCAGTGTATTAACAGGGTTGAGAAAGATCACCTCCCGCTATGGCGAAAACTACAGGGTGTAACAAAACACCCTAGTAATACTTAAGGGGGTGCTTCATACCATCAAACTGAACAATTTTCACGTTATCTGAAGTCTTAATTTTCTGCATGAAAAGACACTTTGTAGTTCTTTAGTTTATCGTCTGGCAAAAATAAACTTATTTAATTTGTCAGATACAGTCAAAGCCGAATGCTACACACTCAATATTTATCGCGATATTTGGATTATAATTTAGGATCATGATAATTATACATACATAAGCAAAAAATAATCAGCTGTTCCATACTAAACTGCAATGCCTACTCGACTCTAATGTATGCAACAGTAGATTTATTTTTGCTCCGATCGGTTTGCTCCCATAGTGAAAGTTGTTCAGTTTGATGGGTAGACTCTTAGTTTAAAAGGATGCTAATGATATCAATTACACCCTGTCAACATCTACCGAAACTGCAGTCCCGTCTCGACTCAAATGTATGGGACGGTAGATTTTTTTTATGTTTTCTCGACGTTAGCTCCATAGCAACTACACGATCGATATAGGTACACACGGCGACAGATCAACCTACGCATAGTTGAACTCTATGTTCATGGACATAAGGTCGAACTATGGGTAGATTGATCTGTCGCTGTGTGTACACAAGTTTTTAATTACTAACAAAATTTTAAGGGTGTATGCAGACAATGAAACTAAATAACTTTCCCTCAGGATCGTGGGTTGAAAAACGAGAGTTATTATAATAGTTTGTTTTTAAAAACTAATGGTGTGTATACAGGGTGTAATTGATATCATTAGCATCCTTTTAAACTAAGAGTCTACCCATCAAACTGAACAACTTTCACTATGGGAGCAAACCGATCGGAGCAAAAATAAATCTACTGTTGCATACATTAGAGTCGAGTAGGCATTGCAGTTTAGTATGGAACAGCTGATTATTTTTTGCTTATGTATTTATAATTATCATGATCCTAAATTATAATCCAAATATCGCGATAAATATTGAGTGTGTAGCATTCGGCTTTGACTGTATCTGACAAATTAAATAAGTTTATTTTTGCCAGACGATAAATTAAAGAACTACAAAGTGTCTTTTCATGCAGAAAATTAAGACTTCAGATAACAAAAGAGTGTGCTTTAGAAAAGAAATCATTTTCTTTTTCTAATAAAAAATATTACGGGCATTCACGTTCTAAAATTCAGCAAGAAAACTGAGGAGCGAGGGGAGTTAGGCCGCATTCAGACGACCCGCACCCGCCCCGCGCCCGCCACGCACTCAAACCGCGCTCTCCCCGCGCTCACCCCGCGTCCTAAAATGCATTGCTTGCAATTTGAGTCTTATGACACGATATTAAATCTCGTATTGTATTTTAGGGGAGCACCCGCATCCGCCATGCACCCGGCCCGCACACGCCCCGCACCCGCCACGTGCTCGCCCCGCAACCGCTCGTCGAAATACAATACAAGATTTATTATGGTGATGACACCATATAATGCACCTATAATGCACCTATAATGCATTGCTTGCAAGTCTGAGTCTTATGACTTATGAAAGTCATAAGACTCAGACTTGCAAGCAAGGCATTATAGGCCGCGGGGCGAGCGTGGAGAGAGTGTGGGGCTGGTGCGGGCCGTCTGAATGCCGCCTTAAAGGTGCGCATCGATTCCCTGAAATAATGTCATTAGATTCAGCGCGGGTCCGGTCTATCAGATTGGATAAACGCGATTTATTTGAATATATCCTGATACTGAATGTTCTTATGTGTGAGTACACCGACGACAGGGGCTGCTTAGTACGAAGCTTTTGTTCTTCTGTAGGACTATTTATTCATGTGCTGGATGGAATATAGGCGAGTCGTGTGAGTAGGTAGGTTCGAGTTTATAATTTGTATCGACGACTTTGTCTTACGAATATCTTGTACGGCAGTATGTTTTATGTATTCAAGAGTGATGTCAAGTATTATAGTCGGAGTTATGGCCATAAAAGACGGTCGAAGATATGATACCGTCGCTATAAAAATGTGACATGAATTTCGCCTTGGTACAATAATCTAATATTGGTTGAGTTAGGTATGATGATTATGATTTATTGGTACGTATCTATGACGTACAATCAAGACCGCGTTATTTTGGGTTGGTCAGAAACTTTGCTATAGCGACTATCCACCTCTTGTGGTTGTAGGTAATAAGTAATTTTTATGTGGAGTACAAACAATCGTATACCGTCTCATATCTCTATTTCAGTCAACATCCCTTTAGTGTAACCTCACCCTTAAATTAATTATTCTTTCAAAACCCCCTAGCTACTTATGTGCCAAAAGAATAAATGAAGAAATGATAATTTGCGACCGAAATGCGACCAAACTAAACAAAAGCTTGTTAAACGAAAAACTCCTCGATTCAGTATTCAAATGTCTCTGTTACCCTCAAAAGCCCAAATTACTGAAGTTGTCCATAGGAGAGTTAACTCTAAAGTTGTTAGCAACAAGTTGGTCTACAACCAATCAAAAGTTGGTAACTTGGCCGCATATTGTAAACTTATTAGTGAACTGACGACGTGTTACATGGTAACTAAGCTATCAAACATTTTGTACTCTATGCATAACTAGTCATACCTTTAGTCTGGTCCGGAGTACACTAGTCATCATCATAAATTGTATAGCATTTTTATCTTCCTGCTTGGATCCGAGGGGGGAAGGGGAGGGTAGATTTCGAGGTCGAGGTGTTTCAGCTAGTCTTCCACTGCCGGGGTTAGCCTGTGGAGTTTCTCGATTCCACTGGGAAAACGGCGCAAAGTGCACTCATTCACCACATGGGAGAGGGTCTGGTCAGGTGTCTCGCACGTCAGAGTCCCTCAAACCCCACTTAAAGAGATGATAGTTGGTTCTGAACCGGTTAAGCTTTAACCTAGGTTTAACGGTCCTTTTCAAAACCAGCCGGCTTGACAGTCGAGTCACGCACGAGGCTTGCATGCAGATGGTTAAGAAGGCCCCTATCTGCCCGCCATGCACTATTAACATCGTACTGGGAGTATATTTGGCCGTCAATCTGTTTTGGTTATCTATAATTTTAGTACCTAGAGTGCGAGTGATTTAGGTTTACAGATCATTATATTTCTCTAACAGAACTTTGAGCTGTGTGGAGCCCGGCTACAAATACCAGCAACCCAGTCGGGTGTCGCAGGACGAGGACGTTGCCAGCCAGTGGGCTATAGGGGGCGCAACGATATATTTTCTATACCATCAAATGAACAACTTTCACTATGGAGCCAACATCGAAATCGCGAACAAAAAAATCTCCTGTTTCATACAAAACTGCAGTACCGACTCTACTCAAATGTATGGGACAGCAGATTCTTTTCTCGATCCTGGCTCCATAGTGAAAGTTGTTCAGTTTGATGGTCTAAACCACCACGTAAAATATTACTAGGGTGTTTTGTTACATCCTGTAGATACCTAACGATGACGACGAACAGATTTTATTTGAGAAAATAATCATTAAAATTTCTGGAGCGAGCGAAGCAAAATCGATATTTTACGGCAATAATTATTATATCGAGGCAATACAATCTAAAACGTGGAGCAAGCGAAGCGAACTTGAGATTTTAACTGCAATAATGATTAAGACGTTGCAATACGATTGAAAACCTGGACTGAACTGACATTTAATTAATTTTGCTCGGGTCTCTAGAGGGCTGTCGCCCAGGTAATTATCATAAAATCCGAGGTCAGAGGATTTCATTAGAACCTAATTTAATAACTATTAAACATCCGTCACACGTAAACGCAGAAACACAACGCCAAACATGGGATCATTAATTTTTATGGTCGATTATATTCTGTCAATAAAACACAATAGATGTCCTAGGTGGTCTAAATGGGTTCATAATGATGTCAGCAAGGAAACGTTATAGATGTTTGGCTATAGGTAATGTGATCACATCAGGGCATACAATGGTTCAGACATTATTCAAAATCTGGGGCACAGCTGGCTAAGGTAGCTTGTTAACTCGCTTAATGTTAGCGAGTAGTCCCAAAAATATTTATGGGAATTCAAAGGTACGATCCAATTTGGATGGTGCCTTCAACATTCCGTATTGAGACCGTCATTCTTATATACGTGATCATGTGAAGGCTGTTATCAGAGTGCATAATAATTATAGTATCTATTCTATACTTTTTAGGGTTCCGTACCCGAAGGGTCAAAACGGGACCCTATTACTAAGCCTACGTTGTCCGTCCGTCCGTCCGTCTGTCCGTCTGTCCGTCTGTCCGTCTGTCCGTCTGTCCGTCTGTCCGTCTGTCCGTCTGTCCGTCTGTCCGTCTGTCCGTCTGTCCGTCTGTCCGTCTGTCCGTCTGTCCGTCTGTCCGTCTGTCCGTCTGTCCGTCTGTCCGTCTGTCCGTCTGTCCGTCTGTCCGTCTGTGCGTCTGTCCGTCTGTCCGTCTGTCCGTCTGTCCGTCTGTCCGTCTGTCCGTCTGTCCGTCTGTCCGTCCGTCTGTCCTACCTATTTAGGACTGTAACTTTTGAACCGTAATAGCTAGATAGTTGAAATTTTCTCCGATTATGCGTTATTACGGCGGATTTGTTAACAAATAATAAAAATGGCAGAAAGTTAAAAATTAAGGGGTGTTTTCAACAAGAAACTAGTTTTTATCTACGTTTTTTCTTCACGCTCTATCGTAAAAACGGTAATACATGCAAGCGTCAAACTAAGTGTGATTATAGAGCAAATTGTACAGAATAACAACAAATACTAAAAACCAGCCAAGTGTGAGTCAGTCTCGCGCTAAAGGTCCCGGACAAAAAAAGTTTTTTTTTCTACGTTAATAATGTTGTGTTCTGTGGTGGTGTGGTACGGAACCCTCGGTGCGCAAGTATCCCGACTCGCACTTGACCGCTTTTATTACAGATTCTTGAAAATATTCAGTATATTTCCAGGGGATTGTTAGATAGCGCCATAGTTTGTGAGAACAAAATATCAAGATTTCAAAATGGAAAAGATGAATAAGATGCAAACTTATTTTAGGGTTCCGTATCCAAACTGTAAAAAAAACAGGACGTCCGTCCGTCCTTCCGTCCGTCCGTCTGTATGTCTGTCTTTCCTAGCTTTTAAGGGATGTTACTTTTGAAGTTTTGGACTTTTGAAACCGTAAAGGTGGACTTCCGATGCTAGCGGCCGACGCGTCTGACGCGCGCGGCTCGCGGCCGACGGCCGATGCGGCCATACCAGTTACTATGAAAACGTATGGCGCCGCTTCCGATGCCAGCGACTGACGCGCGCGTCAGACGCGCGCGGCCGATGTCTATCGCGTCGGCCGCGGCCGCGCGCGGCTATGCTCTGACGTCACGCAGAACAAGAATGTTTGCCAGACCTATTACGAAACTTTTACCGAAAATTTGCTTAATTTTCACTATTTTTTATTTGTATTTTATTATCTGCAAGGTCGGTCATCCACGTTGCGATAACACCATCTATCGAGCCACTTGAAACTACTTTTTCTTTTTTTTGGAAATTCCCTCTTGCCTACATAATTATTAGCTAGACAGCGATCCATATATAGGTTAAAAAGCCAAGAGGACGCAACGCATCCCTGTCTAATTATAATTACTCTTAAAAATGTATTTAATCAAAAATCCTGTAAAAAAATGCATTCATATATTCTCTAAACCTATCAATCTATCAATCAATCAAATATTTTTTATTAAAATATAAATTGTTTTTTTTTTGTTTGTGTTTTTATGTTTTTGTTTAAACACCAAAACATAAAAACATACCCTAAATTTTGGGGAAAATACCCTAAAGTGATAACACTCTGCACAATAGGCACGCGTCAGTCGCTGACATCGGAAGTGAGGTCTGTCGTCGGCCGCGCGCATCTGACGCGAGGTTCTGTCATATTTGACAGAACCTCGCGTCAGACGCGCGCGTTAGACGCATCGGCCGCTGGCATCGGAAGTCCACCTTAAAGACAATTGACATTTTCACAGAATGTGCGTGGTGGCGGATTTGCTAACAAATAATACAAATTACAAAAAATTAAAAATTAATAAGCGGGTCCTCAATTCCTCATACAAAAAACTTGTTTTCATCAACCTTTTTTTTCTTTTCTCTCTTTCGTAAAAACGGTAATACAGGTATAAATTATGGAGCAAACTCTAACAGAACAAATAATAAAAACCGGCTAAGTGTAAGTCGGTCTCGCGCTAAAGGTCCCGAAGAAAACAAATACTTATTTTTTGTAAGATAATATTATGTTGTGTACTTGTACAGTACGGAGCCCTAGGTACTCGACTAGCCCAACTCGCACTTGACTGGTTTTTATTATGAACCTATCAGTGTTATTTTATTACTTACCGACGGTGCTGTTAAAAGCTGCAAAGCCTCGTTCAAGTTCTTCAACGACAGCGTATTTCTCTCCACTTCCTCCTCCTCAGGACCTGGTAGATGGACAGATGACTGCCTTGACCGAAACTCGGCCTTCTTCCCTCCTGCGCCGCCATTTGCAAATTGGTGTTGCGACGACGCGCGGCGGAATGGACACGTCATTTTTGATGCTTTTTAAATTTGGAATGTTACGTCATTTGTTTTTAAACTGACACTGCACTTTGTTTTGTTTATCTGTAAAGAAGGAAATGTTTTGTTAATTATGTTTATTGGGATAAAAAATAGTAATTTTAACGATGTAAATTAAAATTAGGTACCTACCTAAATAATTCAATCAATCAAAATTATACTTTACGCTAACCATACAGGGTGTAAGGGACAATCCTCCGCAGACTGAAACGGTGAACTCAGACCATCAAACTGAACAACTTTCACTATGGAGCTGACCTCAGGAAATGCTAAAAAAATCAGCATTTGAGTCGGTTTGTTAGGCTCCATAGTGAATGTTGTTCAGTTTGATGGCTATTCTTGTGTTAGGCTCCATAGTGAATGTTGTTCAGTTTGATGGTCTGAGTTCACTGTTTCAGTCTGCGGAGGGTTGACCCTCACACCCTGTATACAGCAAGGTGTAAAAAAATCCTGTTGGGGCCTTAAAGGGTTGCTTCAGACAATCAACCTAAACAACTTTCTCTATCGAAATCGCGAAAAAAAATCAACTGTCCCACACATTTCGGTCGAGTTATGTTTGCAGTTTTGTATGGAACAGTTGACTTTTTTTTCATCATTTCAATGTTGACTGCATAGTGAAAGTTGTTTAGTTTGATGGTCTGCAGCAACCCTTTAAGGCTCAAACTGGGTTTTTTTACACCCCGTATTGTTATTATTATTAGGTATTTAGAGTATAACGTTCAAAGACGTTCAAGACTAATAAAAAAAAAAAAAAAAAAAAAAATTCTTTATTTCAGATACTTATTACAATCCATATTGATGGATGCACGACATGCATGCATGCTTTGATTTTCGTTTGGATAAACGATTTTTAATTTAATTTAATTTAATTTAATTCAAAGAAAAAAAAAGTGTAAAGGCGATCAAAACAAAATAATGGGACCTGCCAATATTATTTTAGCAAAACAAGTTGTGTTTCTAAACGATAAAAGCTCACCACACCTAAACAAATATTTGGCTCAGTGTACATACAAAACAAGAGTAAGTGTTCATTATGCAGTCGAATTAACACGCCAGCCGAACTTTTGTGCCTACAATATATTTTTCGCTGTCATACGAATTTCAGAGCTACTGCATTGACAGAAGGCACATGTGAGCCTGAATTTCATGTATACATGTAAATTGTTAACAAAGTAAATAGCTCGGTGAATTAATTTCGGTAAGTGAATTGGATATTTTGTGACAGCCCTGCATATTTCGTGCGTTTCGAATTAATTTGCTTTAAGCAGTTATACTTTGTATGATTGTTACAAGATTTTTACAGGTAATGCAACGAGAGTTGAGGCATAAGGTCACACCCTGGACACTGCCTATAAAAAACAGAAATTGACAAGATGACGTCAGCACAATGCGAAACGGAGTCTAGGGTTACAAAGATTTTAGCTACGTGAGGTACAGTCACCAGCAGATATATCGTAGCAAACAAGGTGGTCAAATATTTCTAAGCAGTTCTACTTTTCAATAATTTCTTTACTCATAACCATTCAAAAATATAGGACCGCCTAGAACATCAAATATATCTAGGCAATCAGGGTGGTCATAAACATCTGAAAAGTTTCGGAAAAAACCTTACTCCGTTGTTTTACATTTCAATTTTATATAATAATAAATAATAATAATAAAATAGTTTATTTCAGACATGGAGTCCATAAAATTTGTTAGTATACATAATAAAAACTTAGAAAACTAATGTTAGTAGGTAGTATATAACATTGTAAAGAAATTATTGAAAATTCGCTGTTCAGATATTTATGACAAAATACACGTTTAGATATAATTGGTAACATTTACTGTAAAGAATTTAATGAAAATTAGCACTGCTCAAAAATATTTGGACACCTTGTATGCTAAGATATATCTGATGGCGACTGTACATGGCTTTTTTTTCTCCTCATTGAGTTTTTAGATTATATTTTCTTTGTTTCGAAAACATAAATTCTAGCGTGTCAATTGTGGTATCCGACTGGGCTACGGGTAACTGCCGAGGTAACTGGAGAGCGGTCCCCTGTACTGCTGAGGTAAAAAATTTGTGGGAGGCAGGGAGTGTCAGTACTGTATCTAAACTATTATAAAACTGTAACAGAAGTGTGTCTGTACATTGAAGATATTTACAAAAAAAAGATTACGATATGATTTTTAGATGTCCCTGATTCCAAATCACCAATTTTTGAATTTTTTGTCTGTCTGTTTGTTTGTTTGTTTGTTTGTTCGTTTGTTTGTTTGTTTGTTTGTTTGTTTGTTTGGGTGTATGTTTGTTCGAGTATCACGCAAAAACTACTGAACCGATTTTGATGAAACTTTTTTTGTTTGATAGCTTATCATCTGACTTAAAATCTGGTATATAATTTATGCGGACGAAGTCGCGGGAAAAAGCTCGTACTGTATATATTGTAGTAATAGATACTCATTCTTATACTGTGATAAGGTTGATAGGTTAGGTTCCATTGGCGCGCTCCAGACATTAATCAATTAAATTCAATGACATTTTTTAGAAACCAATTCTATCTTTGCTTTACATTTGTCAGATTTCCGTCTTAATATAGTTTCAATATTATCTTGGCTCTAAGTTTTCCACACAAATCTTAAATTAATCCTAGCATTATATATACGAATTAATTTTCTTTTATGCAGTACCTATCGAAGGTTTCAAAATGGAATGACGAGTAAAGTCGCTAGCCTTTCACCCACAAATACTGCATCCCATTTCCCTTAGTTGCCTCGTTCGACATCAACCGAAAGAAATGACAGAGGTACAAAATTTTAAAAACCTTCTAAATTGAAATAATAACTGTGACGTTATTCGCCGCTCGTCACGTCTTTTCTCCTGAATGGGCTATAAAGAGCCAATTTGGGACACTAAAATTAGTCCAGAATAAATTACAAGTTTCAAAAGCGAACGTATTCTGTTCGAGAATGCGTATAATTCAAGTAATTCCAAAGATATTGCGCACTAAAGTGTATAGGAAAGTCATTAAAGTTCAGAGCATCGGTTGCTCAGGAATTTATATGTGGCCTTTAAGAATTCTGTACTCATCATTCTATCCACGTAGGAAATGTTATGTATAGTCGTTGTACTTATATTGGTAGGATAGTTCGGGATTCAGGGATAATGGAAGGCAGTAAATTTATCGGTGATTCTAGCTTGAATGTAAGATTATTGGACAATTTATTAACTCTTGGCCGTAACTTTAGTTTCGCTAGCGTCTTTTTCTTTTGTTTTTGAGATAAAAAGTACTCTGTGTCCCTTTTTTTCGGGGCGGCCAGAAACTTTGCTACAAATATACCAACTATCTTATTTTAAGCATGTTGTTGTAGCATGGCATCATCATCTTCATATCATCTTTAGCATATTTCAGTTATCAGAAAGGAAAGGTGAAGTGCGATCAAGATTTCTTGTAAATATCTAAATTTTGACTCTTCATACCCACAGACATAAACTCAGAACTCACCTTTGCTACAAAACATAATTATTTCGAAGCATGTAGCAATGGTCACTTTTAGCATATATGGAAGGTTTCCTGTTTCTAGCTGAAACAATCTGAAAAGCTCTTAATATTGTACAAAGCTCAGATCAGATCCTGTATGGAGTATTCGAGTATTCGAGTACTGCTGCCACCTGTGGGATGGCTCAGCCAAGTATCAACTTGCCGCACTCGACTCGGTTGAACGCAGAGCCAGGAGGCTCTTTGGCGACAGTAAGCTGGTGGAAACCAAGCATCATAGCCTAGCCCACCGCCGCAGAGTAGCCTGTTTGTCGGTCTTCTACAGATTTTACTTCGGTGAGTGTGCCCAAGAGCTACATGAGCTCATCCCGCCTTCCACTTTCTACTACCGGACTTCCAGCTACACCTCGGGTTATCACCCCTTCTTGATTGACATTCCACATAACCACACCAAACACCATTCCAAACCTTTTAAACTGCGCATAGCCAAGGAGTGGAATGCCCTGCCTGCGTCAGTATTTCCGAGCGCTTACAACCCGAATTCCTGTAAAGTACGAGTGAATATGCGTTTTCTTGGTAAGCTCGCTACATCTTCGACCCCATCTTTGTCCTAAGGACTGGATTGAGGTCAAGAGCAACCCCAACAGTAATAAAAATAGACGTGTAAGTGGACATTTAGTAGACGCATAATCTTCAAAAAAGCTTGAAGAATATAAGAGCCTCACTAAAATCAGAACGATAAACACTTTCCGCCATAAATCTTGACTTTTGTCGCCATTTCCTGAAATTATGTTTCAGTTTATGCCACGAAAGTGATTTGTGACCCATTACAATGAAAAGGTAGTTTTGATTCTTTTGAAGAATATTGCTCTATTTTGGTTAACGGTAAATTAAGATGACGGATGTGATTTGTCCGTGTAGTGTGGGCTAAAAATAGCACCACCCCATTTCTTCCCGTGGGTGTCGTAAAAGGCGACTAACGGATTTACCGGAGGATGGGCAGCAGCATCCTCTGAGTACACACATTTAATCCAACTGCAATCGCCAACCCCCACAAATCCCCCCATTTTGGGGGAAGCCTATGTCCAGCAGTGAACGTCTATCTCTATCGGCTGATATGATGATGATAATGATGATTAATAACATGACAATTGTAATTTACTATGACAATTTCAGATACATTACTGAGAACGTAAGAAGACAAATTGTTTTACGCCATCAATAAGGCCCCTGGGGCTTATTTACAGTGACAATTTGAGATACATTACTGATAATGTTAGGACATTGTAATTTTTTCCAGCAACGGTACACTTGTTGTGAACTGTCACTGAATCGTCATTGTAAAATTAGATTACACACCGAGCGAGGGCAGGAAAGTAAGAACTCCCCGACAGAGCCGGAAAGCGGCCCCTGGTAATTTAACATGTTTGTAATTTTTTTAAATTTTTTTTTAAATTTGTAAATGTAATTTTATTTTTCCAGATAAATTACGTAAAGTACAATACGAGCTGCAGGCATTCTCTCACGGATATCCGAGGAATGTGGATTTAGGTCAACTTGTACTCTCTGAATTATTTGAAGCGGTCTGAATGGACCTCTAACTAGGCTTGACTAATAGTAAGTACTTCACGATATTACGGCACTAACAACTATTATGTGGAGTATACAACAATTTTTTTTTGAGATGGAAATAGTAGTATTTAATAAGTTAGAATATTTACAACATTACCTAGTTAGAAACTGTAAACTGAGTGTGTATTATTTGGCAAGTAAATAGTAATAAATATAGGGTGTAACAAAATACCCTAGTAATACTGAAAGGGGTGCTTCAGACCATCAAACTGAACAACTTTCACTATGGAGCCAACTTCCAAATCGTGAAAAAAAAACAGCTGTCCCATACATTTCAGCAGATTTTGTTTTTCGCGATTTCGATGTTGGGTCCATAGTGAAAGTTGTTCAGTTTCATGGTCTGAAGCACCCCCCTAAGTATTACTAGGGTGTTTTGTTACACCCTGTATACTAGCGGAGGCCGGAACTTCGTACGCGCGGACCACCGACTTTATTTACTCATAACTTTTTGAATGAACTGATTGCGATGAAGTAAAGACTAAATGTTTATCAAAACTAAACCATATTTTAGTACTGCCTCCGTAGTCTAATAGTTAAGAGCATTGGCTCCCGATACGGAGGTCGTGGGTTCGATTGCCACGGGAAACACCAGTGATATGTTTTAATTAATTTTTTTTAATTTATTTAATAATAAGTTACAAAATTACATGTTTTTTAGTTGTAGTCCTACAAAACCGTATTTTACGGTTTGGCTGTAGGAACCGAGAATCAGTCTCGCATTACATATAGGCGCAATAACTAATGACTATTTATGCACATAACATGACTGGCGTACTGAGTACGTACTTACTAGTTATTCATTGATGACATTCGATAGCAACAGATCCTTCAACAACCCACAGAATTTCGACTTCTTCACCTCATTTCGGATATCGGCTGGTAGCTCGTTGTACAGCTTTGGAACACACCTACTTAGGGTCCTATACCCGAAGTAGTTGTTCGCCCGCGGTACTTCGAACTTACCAGCCGATATCGCTCTCGTTTCGTAGTTGTGATTCAAGTGTGACCTATAGTGAGGATTGCCATGATTATTAGTGGCCAGTAAGTATTTATGTTTTAATGATGCTGGGAGAATTTTACAAATATGAAACAATTTTTTATAATTATCTTTACAACTATTTTTTGTTTTATTGTTTACTAATAATTTTAGAAACCGTATCTGCAATGATTCAATCCTATCTATATGAGTTTTAAAAGTGAGCCCATAGCTTTCCTGACCATAGCTCACTATTGATTCCACAAGAGCCAAATACAATGTTTTTAAGGTGCTTGCCGGTACCTTATATCGCAGATGATAAAACCTACCCAACAGTATTCTCAGCTTATTACAGATATAATCTATGTGATTTGACCATCCAAAATGTTCATCAATTTGCATCCCAAGGTATGTGACGCAGGGTACTCTTTCTATAGGCTTACAGTTACAATTCTTTAAATGGTTATGGGAGCACGAAAAACTGTGGGTGACAACATTACATTGAGTATCCGAGATACTTGAATAAGGCGATCGGATGACCATTAGTTTTGTTTTATCCCCATTAAGGGTGATGCCATTATCATGAGACCATTTGTGCGTTTTTCCCCAGTTGGTTAGGACATTGCAGGCTGAATCACCTGATTGTCTGAAAAGAAAAATGATTCCGTGCTTCGGATGGTACGTTAAGCCGTTGGTCTCGGCTACTATCTCTGTTGGTAGTAGTCGATACATAAAAAGCACGTCAGAGACCGTAAGCCCACACGTCTGCGCACACGATAAGAAGAAGTAGAAACTCCATTTAAATCGGTTTAGTAGCTTATCAGTAATGCGAGTTCTAATAAAACCGGTCAAGTGCGAGTCGGGCTACTCGCGCACCGAGGGTTCCGTACCACACTATCACAGAACACAACATTATTAACTTAGAAAAAAAACTTTTTTTGTCCGGGACTTTTAGCGCGAGACCGACTCACACTTGGCCGGTTTTTAGTATTTGTTGTTATTCTGTAGAGCTTGCTCTATAATCACACTAAGTTTGACGCTTGTATGTATTACCGTTTTTACTATAGAGCGTGAAGAAAAAAAGTTGATAAAAACTAGTTTCTTGTTGAAAACCCCCCTTAATTTTTAACTTTCTGCCATTTTTATTATTTGCTAACAAATCCGCTGCAATAACGCATAATCTGAGAAAATTTCAACTATCTAGCTATTACGGTTCAAAAGTTACAGCCCTAAATAGGTAGGACAGACGGACGGGCGGATGGACACACGGACAGACGGACGGACGGACGGACGGACGGACAACGTAGGCTTAGTAATAGGGTCCCGTTTTCACCCTTTGGGTACGGAACCCTAAAAATAGTCTCAATGACTAACGCCCCCAATTAATATCTTCAATGTACATCCATATACAAAGTTTACGGGTTTATTATAATAATAAGAATATCAAGCAAATTCAAATGTCATTTTTGCCTATGGAGAGAAGGAAAGAATAAACCAACAATTGGATTTCATCTCACAATCCTCGATTTTCAATAACAGATAGCGTAAAATTTTCCTTACAGATAATTTCATATCAGAAGACCATTGACACAACTCTTATGCCTTCACTATACGTATAAAAATAGCTTGATACACGGGACTTCAAATGGTTTAACGAGTTCGATCTCCGATAACTAGTTGAGGAAGCTACGTGTTTTCCTTGAATGCAACGTGCGTACAGATTAAAAGTAACTACAAGCCGAACGCATAACAATCAGGTTATGTAACTGTTAAAACAATAGATTGATTTATCTTGTATTGTTTTTTGTTTCAATTTTGGATTTATATACCTACGTATTCATCGACAGTTTTTATACTTACCTATATTGATTCTTGGAAGACGAATACTGTTTTATTAAATACGAGCTTTTACCCGCGACTTCGTCCGCATAAATTATATACCAGATTTTAAGTAAGATCATAAGCTATCAAACAAAAAAAGTTTCATTAAAATCGGTTCAGTAGTTTTTGCGTGATACTCGAACAAACAAACACCCAAAAAAACAAACAAACAGACAGACCAAAAATCCAAAAATTGGTGATTTGGAATCAGGGACAGGTAAAAACCATGTCGTAATTTTTTTTTGTAAATATCTTCAATGTACAGACACGTTTCTGTTATAGTTTTATAATAGTTTAGATGGTGTAGGGGATAAAAAAATTATGTACGGTTTATCATCATCATCATCATAATTATCAGCCGATAGACGTCCCCTGCTGGACATAAGCCTCCCCCAAAACGGGGGGATTTGCCACGCGGCAATCGCAGTTGGATTGAATGTGTGTACTCAGAGGATGCTGCTACCCATCCTCCGGTAGATCCCTTAGTCGCCTTTTACGACACCCACGGGAAGAAATGGGATGGTGCTATTCTTAGCCGACACCACACGGAATCACCGTACGGATTATTATGTCTTTAATTTGGATTAATGACAGTGTTCTAACTCCAGACTGAAGCTGCTAAAGGTTTCTATTATAGAAACCAAACTACAAAGGTACCGAACTACCTAAAACATCCGTAATTGGACCTTTAAAATCTTCAGTTTGGAAGGACGGGAAGCATCAAATCAAATCAAATATAGTTTTATGTTACACCAAAACATAAGCATTAAAATAAAATGAAAATATACAAGTTGCACAAAATAAGGCGGTCTTATCGCTAAGAAGCGATTTCTTCCACACAACCTTAGGGTAGAGGAAACGTGATCGAAGAAAGGTTGGCGCTGTTTTCAGAAAAAGGATCATAGTCACAGAAATGCAACCGTCCAATTTATCACAATAAATCGGTCATTTATTTTATACCCTACAAGCTTTTTACCGCGACGTCTCGTCTGCGTTGACTTAAAATTAAAAGGTATCTTACGAGAATTTGTTGATTTAATACCTACTGAACATATTCTTCTCCCAAAAAAGTGGACCGATGACCTGATGAAGGCGGCGGGAACTCGTTGGATGAGGGCAGCGGAGGACCAGTCGTTATGGCGATCCTTGGGGAAGGCATGTCCAGCAGTGGACGTCCATCGGCTGAGATGATGATGATAATATTCTACCTGTGTGCCAAATTTCCCCCATACCCATTCAGCCGCTATGACCGACCAAACCATCTCAACATACCTTTCTTTATCTTTGTCACTACATGCCCTCTTTCAGACCACAACGTTCTCTAATTAAACTAAAAAAAAATTCAGTTTGTCCATCACATTTACGCGACACATGAGCGTATTTCCACGGTGTTAATCCTATTTTCATGCGTCTTCTGCCACAAAATAGGTTCCGCTATACAAACTTTCACATTTACAAAATAACTAGGATAGCAGGAAGTAGGATGTGCTAATTTAATTTAAATCTTGACGAATCTATCACTATTCAAGTTTGATCAAAATACATCAAACTGGTTTTACTTGATGAAGTATCGGAATCTAGTTAGCAAACTTCCGCCCGCCCCGGTTTTGAGTAACTTTGTAACCATTTTATACATTAACTATGGCACTTTTTAAGCAGAAAACAAAACTGAACAATCTACAGGATATGAGAAGTGATGTGGTTTTTCTCGAAATCTATTTTAATTAATAAAACTGAAGAAAAACGACTCCAAAGTCACCTCTTTTTTTCCAATTGTAACCGTTTTACTCTTACATTGTTGATCAGAAGAATATGAAAATTTACAATATTCTTCACAATACAATATAAAATGATGAGGTTTTCTTATTTTTTGAAAATTCATAAAAAATCATACAGTTTTTCAAAGAAAACGTAAAATTCTGACCGGAGCCGCGCAATTGAAGCGGGATGGCTAATTGCAAAAGTTTGCTTGTAAGAAAGAGAGCCTTGCAGATGGGAGGAGTAGCCTTAATAATATGAGCGGGATAGGATGTACTATACACAGAATTGAGTCCCTATAAACTCCTTAAGGTCTTTATGACGTGACGTCACTGTTATTAATAATGCCGATACGAACGCATAAACTGGTAATATAAATTCCTTCAAACGACCCCCAATAGTACGCTAATTAATTGGCGTAATCCAACGGAAATTAATTTGCAAATGAAATTAACGAAATTTATAGTTCATCTTATGGGTGCTTTGTTAGATTTTGTATTATTCTATCCTTCTATTTTTATTTTCCTCAGTATTCCAAGTATCTACATGATGTTAGGATAAACAGTTGCATTACTTTAAGGGATGATTGAACCCATGATACTGAACAACTTTCCGAAAGAAACCTATAGAAAATTGAACCCATACTAAATGCAATCAGCTGATCGAACTTTTGGATGAAAAGTCGAAAAAAAATGCGAATTTCCTAAGGTTTCTTTAGGAAAGTTGTTCAGTATCATGGGTACCATCACCCCTTAAAGTAATGCAACTGTTTACCCTAACACTCTGTACATTACATTACTAATTATTTCCTTGATTCGCAAAAAAAGTGCGTAGTCGGTCAATCAAAAAAGACTGACGCACAATAATTGTTACTCTTTTTGCATTTTGTTGCTCTTTTGGTTTAGACACTTTTGAGCGTAGACCCGACGTCCATTAGTTACTAAGTCAATGTTTGTACTATTGTCAAGTTATCTCCATTACTGAACTATAAACTAAATTTTGAGGTGGCAAAACATTCTCTAACGCTCACAAAACTTATTAATTTCAATCACCCGGAGTTCCCTCCAAGTTCAAAACTTGAGAACATCGCTAATAGTCGAGATTATCGATGAATAATAATTAGTTGCCTTAACCTCCCGGGACCCTTAATGGTGTTACCTATGGGATCAATCAAAGTGTTAACCTATTTCGATAGACAGTTTCAATTTATGAAATGGTTTGTTTACTTATTAGACATAGACATAGACATTAACTATGTAATGTCTATGTTGTGTTGTGTCTATGTTATGTTGTGTCCTTTTCTGGTCCAAGATCCGATCGTTAAATTATGCACCTATTCGTTTGGCAAACGAAATGTTATTCAAGTTAAAGTTTATACAGGGCTTCATACAACGCCGCCGCGCCAGGTTGCCTAGCAAAATCTTACCACAAGTACTTTACCATGATGATTTTTGTTGGTTCAATTTTTTTCAACAATTGCACACATCTGTTTGGGAAGTAAATGAAGTGCCCTCGGAAGGAGACCAATCTAAAGAACTGGAAAGACCAGGTTTGCCATCTCTCAATCTGCCGCAACTCTAGGGTTAAAAATGACTTCTTCGAACCTAGAATAGCATCAAACTGAGAGGTGGTAACCCTAGTTTTTCCAGTTCTTTAGATCGGTCTCCTTCCAATGGCACCTTATTTACTTCCCAAACAGATAGGTGGAAAAAAAAAGGTACCAAAAATCATCATGGTAAAGGTACTTGCGGCAAGATGTTTCTAGGCAACTCGGCGGGGCGTTGCGTTGTATGAACCCCTGAGTAAGCTTTCACTTGAATCACATTTCGTTCACCAAACAAATGAGTGTATAATTTTACGGTCGGATCTTAAGTCTTTGAAATATACGGAATTTTCTTTATTGATTCATTACAAATGTGCAGTAGTAATTTAGTAGGTGTACTAACTAGCTGTTATGTAGCTCGCGGTGTTGTGTTAATCTAGAACATAATTATATATTCGAGTCATGTGCGTTGAATAAAATCCCCACTTCACTAGACAATTTATGCAAAATGACAAATGTATTTTTCCATAATTTCTTTTTCGAGCTATTTTGATAAAAACGTGTTTCAAAGACCCCAAAACAAAACCCTCATCAGAATCCAACTGAATCTATCAAATGAACCGAAAATTACATTACCGACACCACCAATACCAATTTTCCTCAAGACTCCCTCAAAACCAATGTTTACTTTACTGTCAAGACGCGACACAAGCAATTTGCAACTCTAAATCGTGTCTGTAAGAGTCTCTGAGGAAGACGAGGAACAACAAAATTATACAAATGAACCATGAAATTTGTTACGGGTTTTCAGGATTATTCCGTGATTTTCTGCTTAATATTTATGCACAAATTTTGGGGATTTGCTGAGTTTATTATTGGGCTATCGTTTCTTGTTAGAATTGTTATGCAAAGGCAGATATTAATAAATGTTAATTTAGATAAATCGAACTGTCAACGAATGAAAATTATTGAATAGGCAAAATACGTTCCGAAGTATTTGCGAAAATGAACAACAAATACAAATACAAAATACGTTTATTTTTAAATGCATAATGCTAACAATAACATTTTCCAGAATCATGAACGACAGTTTTAAGCTCGGTTGTGCTATCATATTGAGTAGGTATACTGAATCGGTAATCCCATCATGCATGCATGCATGCATGCATATGCTCACGACTATATTCCCCGAGGGGGTAGTCAGATATATTCTGAAACTTTAGAACGTCCACGTTTCACTAGTAGTACCGAAACTCCGTCCAGAGTGACGGGGAGTGAGCCCGTCGCCACTTGTATTGGACAGTAGGTACAATACATGCCTCGAAAATTGAAGCATGCAGGTTTCCTCACGATGTTTTCCTGCACCGAAAAGCCAGTGGTGTTGTAGTAATCCCATCATTCATCAGTAAATTATTCATTCTACACTGAATTGCTTTACTTTGACAAAATAACTAAAAAATCGGTTAGGCTGTATCAGGGACACAGCCGCAGTGGAGTCACGTAAAACGTTTTGTAACGGATAATTAACTCCTATCATAAGATAGGAGTTAATTATCCGGCATTATTTTATTACTATTGTTTAGTTTATAAAAACTAAACAATAGTAATAAAATAATGCCGGTAGGTTCTACATCGTGTTAATGAATTAGCGCAAAACCTCATATACACCCCAACTGATTTATAACAAAATAATTAGATTGAAACAATAATTTCATTATTTGGATAGTTAAAATTGAAAGTTATTCGCATTTAAAATAATTATTTGTCATCTTTTCTGCGCTGAAAGAAAGCGCTAACGTACTCATGGATATATTTTTATAATTTTGTTTTAGTAGTAGGTAGGGTGAGTGTGCCCATGCGGTGGGCTGACATCAGGTTCAGTAAATTTTAAAATTGTGCAAACAATTTATTTAATATTTTTGACAATATAATCCTATGAAACCATGATAATTCGATTCTGCTCTCGATTCTACGATTCTCGAACAAACTAATTTCTTGTATACTTCCAAAGTCTTAGTGACCGAAATGAAAGAGGTTGTAGATCGAAATAAAAACTGCAGTGCAAAAATTCACTAAGCGCAAACATTGTCGCATCCTTTAGATCGTCGGAGATTTCATATTAATTTTGAAACAACGCATACCGAATTGACAGATCAATAAAGAGAAACTACCGATGTTCGCGCTTAGAGAAAATTTGCACTCCTAAAAGTTTACTACGAAAACAAGATCTCTCGTAATGTGCATGTTGTAAAAATTAATCTTGGTCTCGAAAAACAAAGATCATTGGGCGAAAAAATCTGACCCAGCTAACAAAATTTTTCCTACAAAAACCAAATTCTTTTTAAAATGTTTAGTATTAACCCGCATTCAATTTTATGTTGTTATTTTTTCAACCATGGGAAAATGTACTATATTTACTAAAATGTAAAAAATGTACGAAAATGTTCAAAAATGTACTAAAATGTACTAAAATGTACTAAAATGTACAAAATGTAAGAAAATGTTCATGAACTAGAGACATCAATCTAAACGCCTATGCTATTTTTTTTCTGTAGGTCGTGGTTGTAGGTTTCATACCAAGGTGCCCAGTGACCTTTCCATTAGTTTATATAAATATATCTAAACAATTATTACTTTGATCAGGTACCTACAATCAAATAAAGACCATTAAATTTTATGTTATAAGATAACCCAAGAATACGACCTCTAAATAATAAACAACCGAACTAAATTGCTTAATTTCGGAATCTATAAACCTTTATAGTTCGGTTACATTAGGGTAAGGTAACGTCTTTTCCCGACCGTTCTTCTAAATAATGACGACTACGATTAGGAATTCGGTGATTCCTTTTTTGTGGTGATTTAGAAGGATAAGTAGGATATAAATAGGACTTCTTCGAGGGTTACTTTGGCTTTTGTTATTTAACGATTCTTTCAAAAATCTTAAGCCTTAGGCCTAGAATAGACTAACGTTTCTTTCTGCGGGTATCGTACCACAGGGTGTAACAAAACACCGTAGTAATACTTAAGGGGTTGCTTCAGACCATCAAACTGGACAACTTTTACTATGGAGCCAACACCGAAATAGTGAAAAAAAAATCAGCTCTTTCATACAAAACTGCAGTACCGTCTCGACTCAAATGCATGGGACGAGATATATTTTTTATTTTTTCTCGACGTTGGCTCCATAGTGAAAGTTGTTCATATTGATGGTCTGAAGCACCCCCTTAAGTATTATTAGGGTGTTTTGTTACACTCTGTATATAACCAGAAAAATAGCTTCATTCATCATAAATATCCCACTAAAAAAAATTGCTTTATTTGCGCAGCGATGTTTCTACCAAAGTGTCGCTCATTGACGTACGTGAACTAGGCTGTTTAAATTTCAAGATAGCTGAGTTTTGCCCATAAAAATATCTATATCAACAAAAGAAACCTTATGTGCCGTAAAACGTTCACTAAATCTTTCTAAAATGTCAAAATTGCCTGTGTAGGTTCAAAGTGGGTCACATAAAGGAGCCATCTTTAAGAGCCTATGTCGAAAAATAATTTTAGCGAAACGGGCGTGTGATAGCTTATATTACTGCCAGATGCGAGAGAAAGAGATGGGGCGGCGCGCGCGCCTGGATCGAATCAAGCGAAAAAAACAAACTTTATTTAATTGTGATTGTACTATTTATGTAAGTTCAATTCTGCTCTAATCAAAACTTAGATAATAGCAATCTCTTTTTTTTAAATTAAGTCTCATGTTTCTATTATTCACCGTTTAGCAGTTACAAGCGTTTATAGACAAAAACGGAGGCTACTTTGGCTTGTTTTTCTATCGAGAAAATTTGTCTTAATCGTGTTTTGGCTCCAATCAAAACTTCAATTTTATGTTCAATTTACACATATCCGCAAATCATATCCTACTGTTAGTACTTCATGATATATGGAGCTTTGAAGAATTCTATTTTTTTTTACATAGCCCCTTAAGGTTTCAGATTCTAGTGCTATGAATAATATGTCTATCTTCAATAACCTAGATCTATCACTCTGAAGGTCCAGGTCACATAAATTTTAGTATTATCACGGCGACAGCGTTGAGACTTGAGATTTTCGCAAAAATAAGCGATAGTTTCCATGAAAACTTCTTTGTGTAAGATCGGCCATGAAATTGGCTGAACGTCAGGCTGAACGCCTTTGTAGTAACTTCTCGTAGCCAATTTTGACTACTTTATAAGATACGAGCTTTTACCCGCGACTTCGTCCGCATAAATTATATACCAGATTTTAAGTCAGATCATAAGCTATCAAACAAAAAAAGTTTCATCAAAATCGGTTCAATAGTTTTTGCGTGATGCTCGAACAAACAAACACCCAAACAAACAAACAAATAAACAAACAAACAGACAGACAAAAAGTCCAAAAATTTGTGTTTTGGAATCAGGGAAGCCTAAAAACCATATCGTAATCTTTTTTTTGTAAATATCTTCAATGTACAGACACACTTCTGTTACAGTTTTATAATAGTTTAGAAGCAGTCAGTTGTACAGGATATTTTAAGTGCATAAGTGTGTGCTACACAAAGATCCATTCTCTCGTCTTTACCCTCTTTAATCTGATGAAACTGGAAACCGATACGATAAGAAGTGGGGTCGGGAGTATAGTAGCTAAAACCGGCAGCTAGGTGTAGTGTAGATATCAGAGATTTTAACGATGCATTGCGATCCTGATGAGATTAGACGGCATCATGTAGGTATATTTGAACCACCGTGTGTTATACGGCTTCGAATGTCACGAACCCAGTCGGGTCTCGCAAGAGGCGACCATACCTTACTAGCTTCTTGGGGCGACTACAGGCGTCATCTCAAAGCTTTGAAGGTACCTAGTGTTGATTTTATGGGCGTCATACACATCTATGACGCCCAAACCGTGTTATAATCTACTTTAGCGGACCCTACCTCTCATCGTATACGTCTCTTGTTCCATCTGATATAAGAAGGTCAGGACGAGAGAGTGCATCTGTGTTTAGCGCGTACACTTATGCACTTTGAAATATCTAGCGCACCTGGCTATATTTCTATAAAGATTAGCAGTTGCCGTTGTCGAAATCGACTAGGAATCCATCATGATCATATCTGTCAAGTATTGTTTTGAATAGGAATCTACAGAAATTCATGCCGTCATTGCAATATAAGGTATTTTACTTTTTGACCACGGATCTCTAATAATTAATCGCCAGACAGTCTGCTTTCGCAAATATTATCTTATCGGCCAATAAAAATATATTTCTACCTAATAAAAACATCGTCAAACATCTCCTGCCTAAATGGATATTGACGTAAGCCTCACAGAAAAACGTTCTCTTATCTGTCTATAACGTCACGCTTCTTTCCCTGAGGAGTAGGCAGAGACCAATCCGTTTGCTACGATCCTTACATTATTTTACGAGCATTCAATATCGAGCTTTGAGCGTTCGAATGCAAGCAACAATTAATTTAATTCTTTGCTTGCATTCGAACGCTCAATACTCGATATTGAATACTCATAAATGGTGTGCATTCTGAATAAAGGACGATTGATCGTTTTAAAAACATTTTATTTCTGAGATAATATGATTATAGTTATTTTTTCATTGTGTTTATTTTAAAAGTAAAATTTCTTTTTTTTAATTTGGCTTTGGATGAGCCTGTATCAGGAAGCTGGCATAGGTATTGTCGCCTGTTATATTTGATTTGCATATCCCAATATTTTATGCTCAAGACTATATTCCAGAACTTTTGTACTGAGCTACATACTTCCGTATATGGCTACCTACCCTCTGATTACTTATCTTGAATACAAAAAGTCCTGTAGAAGCAGTTAGTTCAAATGTTAGGTTATCTTTTTATGTATCAAAAATTTTTTTTCCTTGTACCTTATTTAAACAGTTTTTAAAACGTGTTATCATGTAATTGGCGTTGTATAATTTAAATGTTGTTGCATTAGAAATTTAGTTATTTGCTGTTTGATAACCAATAAAGATAAATTAAATTAAAAAATATAAAAAAAAAACTTTTTTCTATAAGTACATAATTGTCTTTAGAAATAAAACTTTTTTTTTCATAACACTATATCGAATATATATGATAGGATCAGAATATTATTTTCTGTAACTTTATAAAGTGTCAGAGAACCTATAGGTCCTTACGAAACCATTACACAAGCGTAAAAGAAAAACGATTTTTGCTCTCAGAAAATCATAAAGCAAAATCGGGCAAAAGCAACGTCGCAATATTATTATATTTGCAGAATAAATCGGAAACAAATCATGTGGCATAAAGAGACGTTATAGCCTCTAGGTATTGTCTTATAAGTATTATAAATTGGAAGTTGTGTTCGACTGGAAAGAAAAAGAGTTCGGAGGAAGACCAGATTAAGTATGATGAATTGATGACACACGATGACGCACTGACGGGGTGGCAGAGTCGGCAGACGTCAGTCCGTCATTTGTGAAGCAAGGATTTGTATGAAACCGCACGTAGAAGCACACACGGTGCGTGAATCCGTCACCGTGTGTGCTTCTATTCTACCTGCGGTTTTATACAACTCCTTGTTTCACAAAATGACAGACTGACGTCTGCCGCTCCGTCAATGCGTCATCGTATGTGATCACACTTATCGTGACTGATGACTCGAAATATCACCTGGTTGAAGTTTGTTTTGCCGATCATGCCGATGCCGAAAAGAAATTTAATAGATCGACAGCACTAGGTATCGATATAGATTTTGATCTATCGTAAAAACGGTAACACATACAAGTGTCAAACTTAGTATGGCTATAGTGCATAATCTAAAGTAAAACAAAAAATTATAAAAACGGGCCAAGTGTGTGTCGAGCTCGCACTAAGATCCCGGGAACATTTTTCTTGTAATATTTTTTTTTGTAATATGTACGAAACCCTTTCGAGCGTGGGTCCGACTCTCACTTGGCCGATTATTCTATAAATCTACACTTAAAAAGTAATTAAAACAGGGCGTATTTTGCCGTGATAAATTTGAATTGAAGCTAATCTTCAGGAATATTTCATTCATTATAAATCGGAAAAGTCAGTACCTACCTATCCATAAAGTTCTTTTTCACCTTTGTTTACCCAATCCCCATAAAACCTCAACTCTCCTGATTTATGTAAATACCGGTAAACATAAATACGGAATTTAAAATTCCGGATATATTTCTCAGAAAAAGCTTTTACGGCCGTCCCGGATATGGGAAGCTTAGCCCAATAGAGCGGCGGGTTCCCGCGACTTCCGGGGCAAAACATTCTACATCCAGATTTGCTTTTATCTCGTCACTTTCCATTCAAAACGTTTTATTTGCCGTATACTTGAGGAGTTGGTGCCAAGTGGAATAGATTGAGAAGGTATATTGATAAAAAACGAATTTGTGTGAAAATGTTCGCTGATAGCAGATCAAAGATTCGGGATGTTTTTGCTTGAAAACACGTCAGCGGAGCAAATTGATTACACTGAAAAAAATTCGAGCCAACTAAGAAGTATTTTCTCTTTTAGCACCAAAATAATTGAAATGACGTTATTATTGTTTACTAAAAACAAAAGATGGTAGTTGTAACAACAAGCCGAATTCGTTTTACAAAGTTCTCTTAGTCAGAGAAGTCATGATGTTGACAGGCTCATATGGATTCATGATGTATGATTATCATAAAAAAGATCTTGGTTGAAGTAAACAATTTTTTTTTTCAGTGTAAATATTAGAAGTTTAAATCCTATAAAAAAAGGGGGTTTTCTTTAAACCCGGATAGGGTACTTCTTAATATGCTTACGTTTTTTAAGGGGGCGATCAGACCATCACACTGAACAACTTTCAAAAAAACATCAATCTTATACAAAACTGCAATCCTACTCGACCCAAACGTATGAGACAGCTGGTTTTTTTTCGGGATTTTGATGTTGGTCCCGTAATTAAAATTGTTCAATTTGATGGTCGGATCATCCTCTTATGAGGACCCTATTTTTTCATTTTTTTTTTAAAGTCTTCAGAAATCCGCCTTTTAAGTTGAACCCTGTATAAAGAAGGCTTCAAAGATGTCCGCAACCACCTGAGTTCTACTAGATACCTATTGATTCTGCTTCTCAAACGAACTAACTTTTATTTTACAACTTCTTTGTTAACCTAAGTTCGTCTGGCGCACCCTGGGTAGTCCGTCTCGATAGGACCATTGCTGAATAGTTAATCTTTCCACTACGACTTGAGAGTTTTGCTTCTTAGATAACTCACGCTTATACGAATGACTAGAAGATCATTGTTCAGCCTTAATACTTTATATTTAAGTAACAGATAGTACATAGCAGTTGAAAGATAATTTTATAGCCCAGTCATTTTACGGAGTTTTGTTAGGAGGGGTGAGAAGTAATTATTAATGAGACTTTTAAACTGTAACAGACACCATTTAGTGACAAAAAGACTATCTGAAAAAAAAATTAAAAAATGCGCCACGCAATATAGAAATCAAAATTGTATCTTCCAGACGGCTTTTAACTCAATAATATTATTACCAATGCACTCATTTTAAGTAAATTTTACAATATAAATTATTTTTGAGCAATAAAATAGGCATTGAAATTTTAAAAATTAGGTAGGTATTCATTCATTAAAAAATACTAATGAATTTTTCAAAGTCCTCTAAGTAGACAAAAATATGAATACCATGTTTGAAGTCTGTAAGTATGATAAAGCCTTAAGAATGTGAAAAAATGTATCATCAGGTGTTTTAGAACAGATAAATGCAGAATTTGAAATTGGGGCTGTTGCCCACGTAACGTTTTTTTATTTTTGTACATTTCTAGGCTCAAATTGGCTCTTAAATAGTATACCGAAAAAAAACTGTTATTAACTAGTCCCAGCTCAAACCGTAAATTGACTGGGCTATTAATTCAGGTTTCATTAGTGTTACATTAAGTAATCAAGTAATCATCATCATTATCATAATGATCACGTTTCACTTCAGAGCATGGGGCCGTTAGTCCAGCATGCGTGCCTTATGCGTATTGGTAGACTTCACATATCCACGCATCCGCATTTCTTCGTGGTACGACGGTTTCCTCACGTTGTTTTCCTTCACAGTTTGAGAGTATTCGGGTAGGTATTACGTTCATAACTTAGAAAAAATTCATTGCTACGTATGGCATGTCGTGATTAATACGTCCTGTCTTCAACACTGTACCACAGTATAAGAAAGAGTGTCTAGTACATAGTAATATTAAACGACAATTGCATCAAGTTTAGCCACAATAGTTCTATACTAGGTAAAATCTGTTACAAGTTCTGAGTCATAACTCTATATTGAACTTATTTTAGTTAAGTTCCAGTCACCTTAATGTTCTGCAGGCAAGCCACAACGATCGAAACTTGCATGAAACGTGACGTGACTTGGAAGATTTTAAAGACCAGCTCGGAAAGTTTGGAGTCTTAACTACTTCAGTAGTTGACCCAAATTCAAAATGTATCTTCACATTAAGACTTTTTAATGTATAGCCCAGTTATTTTACGGTTTGACCCGGGACTAATAAGGAATTGCATTTTTTTCCGGTATATCATTGAAGAGCCAATTTGAGCCTAGAAATATAACAAAATTATACCTGTAATTTTTCATATAATTTGTAATGTAAATTTCTTTTGATATTCTGTACCGTTGTAATTCTAATATGTATTTTAGTTTGTAATTTTATTATACTTAGATTCGACAACTATTATAATGACATAATATTGTACCTACCTAATGTAACTTAATTTTTACACTGCGTTTATAACTAATTATTAATCATTTAACTGCTATATAATACTGAACTAATGTAATGAAATGAATGAATGACTAATGATAATGAATGGGAAAATAATATGTAACACTTATACGTAATTATGTTGCAGTGCCCTGACAGGGTTCATATACCCTCTTTAGCTATAATTTCAATGTAACACCTTATGCTGTATGTACATAAATGCAAATAAATGACTATGAAACAAAATAAAAAAAATAATATCAGCAAGAGCCCCAAGTTGAAAGTTATGCATTTATCTCGTTCTAAATAACCTGGCAGTAAAATTTTTTATGCATTTTTAAGGCTTAACCATTATACACATTTCAAACACGGAGTAAATATTTGTATCTACTTAGAAAGCTTTGAAAAATACATTAGTATCTTCTTTCTTCGAATGAATAGCTAAATTTTTCAATTTCAATGGCTATATTAGTGCCCAAAAGTCATTTATACTTATACTTAAAGCTAATTAAAATAAATGCATTGCTATTATTATAAGTAACTTCCGGGAGATACAATTTTGATTTCGATGTTGAGTAGCAATTTTTTTTTTCAGGTAGTCACTAAATCTAATGTAATGGTGCCAGCTACAGTTTAAAAGTCCCATACATAATTACTTCCCACCCTTCCTAACAAAACTCCGTAAATTGACTGGGCTACGCAGACTATCTTGTAACTTTAGGTGATTAAGAATAAATGGCAATCTAGAGTGCAGTCATGTTGTAATTACAATATAATATGCCATTTCCTCGTGAGAAAACCTACAAAATGCTTCAATTTCGAGGCATTATTGTAACCATACTGGTCCATATAAATGGCGATGGGCTTACTCCCCGTCACACTGGACAAAATCTACAGTGGTACCCAAGTACCACCAGTGAAACGTCGATGTTCTGAGTTTTCAGAATATCTATGACTGGGAATATAGTCGTGAGCATATTCATATATCTATACTATTATAAAACTGTAACAGAAGTGCGTCTGTACATTGAAGATATTTATAAAAAAAAGATTACGATATGATTTTTAGATGTCCCTGATTCCAAATCACCAATTTTTGGATTTTTTGTCTGTCTGTTTGTTTGTTTGTTTGTTCGTTTGTTTGTTTGTTTGTTTGGGTGTTTGTTTGTTCGAGTATCACGCAAAAACTACTGAACCGATTTTGATGAAACTTTTTTTGTTTAATAGCTTATCATCTGACTTAAAATCTGGTATATAATTTATGCGGACGAAGTCGCGGGTAAAAGCTCGTTTATTATAATAATTGTTATTATAGTCGTTGATACTTCAGTAAGAGGCATGTCAGATGGGGATAATTTTTCAGGAAGAACATAAAACGTTGTATCCACAGGCCACACAGTTGATGAACTTGAAAAATATAAAATTGTAGTTTTTTTTACATATCAATTCGATATGCGCATTATTATAATGCGCTAAATAGTAGTCAATATTTATTGCATAGGCTATGCAATGTTATATAATTATAATGTCACATTGTACTTATATGACAGAAACGTTTTATTTAATTGTGAGCTCTTGCAATTAACTATAATTATTTTATAAAATTACATTTAATAGGTTGTATAAGACTTTTAATTATATTCCTGGGAAACAATAATATTTGTGTCTAACCTGTTAACCTAAAGTTAGTAGGTATACTATGTCACAGGAATTAACGTAATTTTGTCTTCTGCCCATCTCAGTACGTAATAATACGTTTTCGGTTTGAGCCGGGACTAATTCATAATTGATATTTTTTTTGGTATAATATTTAGAGGCTGAAAAAAATATATTTAGAGCCAATTTGAGCTCAGAAATGTGCCTACCAAAATTAAAAAAAAAATTACCTCAGCAACAACCCATAATTTAAAATTTAACATTTATCTAGTTCTAAAAAATCTAATGATAATTTTTTTTAAATACATTTTTAAGGCTTTACCATCATACATACTTCAAACATGGTGTTAATATTTTTGTCTACTTAGAAGGCTTTGAAAAATACATGAGCATTTTCTAATAAATACCTACCTCATTTTTAAAATTTCAATGCATATTTTAATTTTCAAAAATAATTTGTAATGTTAAATCTAATTAAAATGGTAATAATATTATTAAGTTAAAAGCCTTCTGGGAGATACAATTTTGATTTCTATGTTAGGTAGCAAATTTTTTTTTATATTATTATGTTTTCAGATAGCGTTTTTGTCACTAAATGGTTACAGTTTAAAAGTCCCATTAATAATTACTCCCCACCTCTCCTAACAAAACTCCGTAAAATGACTGGGCTATATTATCAATTCATATTCGATTCATATGGTCCAAGCTACGTCAATCAGTCCGAAATTGCATTTTCATATTAAAGGTTCCTGACGGAAACTTAGCATGCAACTTATGAATGTGAATGAGAATCAAGATCTCAAACCTGTCGTATGCAGCTATTCCTTAGAGAGACGTTGTCACTTCAGCAAATTATAATAGCAAATGAGTTAACTTCTCTCGTAGAGGGACTTTAGTCTTGAAGGCAATACGTGTTTTGTACTCATAAATTTGAACAGTCTATTAATGTACTTGTTTCAAACTCATGAAAGAATATCAACTTCTGTAAGTTATACTCCTGTTAGCTATATGCTGGGTGCAAGTTCAGTCAATTTACTATCATAATATTTTTCAGACGCTTGAACAGGTCTTTGTCTTGGCCACAGAATACATCATCATCATCTGATAGCCGATAGACGTCCATTGCTGGACATAGGTCTTAACTCATTGATCGCCACAACGACCGATCCTGCGCTGCCTTCATCCAACGGGTTCCCGCCGCCTTCACCAAGTCATCGGTCCACTTTGTGGGGGACCTACCCATGCAGCACTTTCCTGTAAGCGGTCGCCACTCGATAACTCTTTGGACTCATCGGCCATTGCTTCTATGAGCAATGTCCCATTGCCTTAGTTTACCAATTCTTTGAGATACATCGTCTACTCTGGTTCTTCTGCGAATCTCTTCACAGAATATAATAAGTAGGTATTTCATACAGAAGATTTGCAATTACCTCGTAACACCGTATGCGTGCAGACGAAAATGTACCAAATATCTATGCATGAGAGTTACTTTTACCTGATTCATGTCCGTATGCTCTCGACGTGATATGCAGCTGTTCGTAAATTTTCGTACATAACTGCGGAGTGCACCACGCCTGACTTGGCTTACGGATGTATCGTTGTCTAAAAGCAACGAGGCGTTAGAGATGCAATATTACCTCAACAGAGAGTGCAATAGTTACGAGTACCGGAATTTCACAAAGCCACAAACGCCTCAAAGGACAAAAGATGGTTAAAATCGGGAAGGATGTATCTAGGACGCTGCCGCACAGTGGAGTGCGTGAAATGTTTTTTACCAAGTAATGACGTCTATCCTAAATCCTCCTCTATATCCTAAATAAGGGTAATAAAATAATGCCGGTGTTGGTAAGTTTGTAAGTTGGTAAGTAAGTTTTTATTAGCAAATTATTATGTATTGTCAGGCCTGTCTCACTCCACAGCTCAGGTAAGTTTGACAGCCGGACACCTCCGAGGTGTAAATCGCAATAGGTTGCCACTCACCCCTCGGTGGTCACCAAAAAGATTAAAATAAGGTACAGCTTGGCCAAAAACGCCACTGTCGCTTTACATTGCAACACTACACTTCAACCTAAACTATTTTGATACTTGCTGTATTTACTCCAAAAGTTTATGCAAAACGTTATCTATATTTAGCTAAATTTAGCTCTGGCAGCTGCGAGGCTAGTACGTCAACCCGCGATAGCGACATTTAACATATCCATCTGTAAAATTTAGTATTTTATCTCGTTCGTTCGCGCGCAAATAGAAAGAGAGCGGAAGCGTGATAGCGCTGTATCACGCTACCGCGGGTTGGCGTACCTACTAGCCCCGCAGCTAAATTTTACTCCTTGCAGAAAATTTAAATTTATGCAACTGCATGGCTACCATGGCAGCGAGATATAGAACTATCACACCTTCACTATCTTTCTATTTACGCACGAACCAGCGAGATAAAAGGAATGATATAGCCGTATCACGTGCAACATGCTATGCCTTCTGTATTCTAGAAGAAAATAATGAAAACGCATAATAATATGGAAGTAATAAATACACTTTATATTGTACTTTCAAATTAATTGTTTCTGAATTTTATCAGTATACGATTGTCATATTTTCGAAGGTCCGATATTTGCATTTCTTCTTTTTACCATTTCCATTTCCTAGCATGGCAGTTTTTAATTTATCGATGCATTTCGGGCGGATTAATTTTGCGGTTTAAATGTTTTCCTGAAAACAATAGAGAAAAACCATAAAAAAGCAATCGAAAAAATGTTTGTCGCTGTTAAGATGAACTAAGCAAAACAAAAAATATCACATGCGAGAATGACATGCGACGGTCAAAATTATGCGGTCGACGCATACCTAACCTACTTAAAATATGTACAATTTGGAACCTCGTGCAACCCAAACTCGAAAGGAAATCCCCTAAATGATTATCTTTCAGATGATAACTTACGATAATTGATATAATTTATTGACAACTATTGTTAAAATGCAATATTAGAGTAAATAAATACCTACCATATCAGCTAATCGCTTGTAAATAACATACAATTTGTTCGAAGTTTCCCAGCATGATATACCTCCAAACGTAACAGAAAATAACATACTGAATTACTAGACTAGCACCACTTATTGTTGCTTTATCCATTTGAAATAATAATAAGGACAAAACTAAAGATTTTACGGTAAATTTTGATTTGAAACGCATAAAACTGCACTCGATGTTTGACAGTTTGACGTTTTCCATGATGTCATGATAATTAAAAAAGTTTAGTTCCGATCGTAGAAAAATTCTTCGTCTATGACTTGCCGTCATTTTGTGAGTACTGAAAACCCTGTGAAAACCCTAGCGATGTCACGCTGTCAGCACGTTAAAGAATGAAAGAAGGAGACTTTGTAAAGGAAGCTGTCATGCCTAATGATTCGGTTCATTTTTGTTTGCACGCGCGCCGTTGTGACAGTTGGTAGGTTATTCGCGAGTTGTACGATAGGACGGGTGCGAATAACTTTGCACCTTATTGCTGTGACGAGAGAGTCGTTATTTATTTAAATCTGTTTTCGAAGTGATCCTTCTGTACGGGTAGTACTAGTATTTATTCTGTGGTATTGTTAGCTAAAATTTGGTTTTTGCTCTGTGGGTCGCCCCTTTGCCTGCACCAGGAAGCTGTCAACACTGACAGCTGTCACTTCTCACCGCGCTCCGCACGAGTCGCATACGCTGCCCCGATGAGGAAAAGTCTATCAAAATGTGTATTTGCCAGTACCCAGAGAGTTTCAGTCTAATATCATGAAAACATAAATTAGTCTATTCCTACTCCTTCCGACTTGCACTTAGCCGGTTTTTTTTTATTTATTTATTCGTATAGCGAATTTCGTTTGTAGGTATAAAGTTCATAAGTCCACATCCAGCGTCTGAAGCCATGAAGGTTTTTTTATGATATACAACATAACATGTTCAACGAAAGCAAAATATCAAAAGGTAGTGATTTACAAACAAATAAATAAAAAAGTATTTAATTTCTCATTTCGATTCTGAAATCAGTGTAAACAATATTTCTTGTTTACTTTATAAAATGGTCCGTCGGTAAAAAATAATATTTTTCGCAGTTGAAGCATTTTCGAAACTGAAATATCGAGTTATTTGTTTTGACTGTTTTAGCATCGTTTGTGGCGGAGTATGACGAAAAAGTTACGAATTTTATGGAAAAGTTTAAATTGGACGGGAAACTGTCGGGAAAATTTATCTAACAAGGAAAGAAAAATATCTGAACTCCGTACCCTGTGTTACTGAGAAGTGACATCCTCTTTCTGTGTTCGTTCCCATTTCCCGACTTCTAGAGCCATTCTTTGACATTTATTTCAAGGAGTGGGTTGGGTGGGTTAGATCATGAAATTGAATAACAAATCGGCTGTCCCAATACATTTTTACATAGAGTTGAGTAGGTATTGCAGTTTTATATGAAATAGCATATTTTTTTTCTTCATTCATGTTTGTTTGCTCCATATTGAAAGTTGTTTTTTATGGTCTTAAGTAAACCACCGCCTGCTCGCTAACGGTGAAGAAAAACATCGCGAGGAAACCTGCATACTCTGGAGAAGAAAATCCAATGCGTATGTGATGCGCATATGTGTTTGTCTACTAATCTATACACATTATCTATGTACTAATCCGCATTGGGCACGCGTGGTTGACTAACACCCATACACCCACCCTCCCTGAGGGTAGACCTGTGCCACAGAAAAACAATCATACCTGTGCCCTGCAGTAGGACGTATACGTAAACCACCCATTTAAATGTTAGTGGGATGTTTTGTTACACCCTGTAGGGTAAACAGTTGCATTACTTCAAGGGGTGAATGTACCCATGATACTGAACAACTTTAGAAAAAGAACAGGAAATTCGCAAAAAATTTTTCGACTTTCCATACTAAATGCAATCAGCTGATCGAACGTTTGTATGAAAAGTCGAAATTTCTTTTATGAATTTGCTTCGTAGGTAAAGTTGTTCAGTATCATGGGTACAATCACCCCTTAAAGTAATGCAACTGTTTACCCCACCCTGTTCATAATTTAGCGCTGTTAATTTGTAGCCGCGCTTTGTTAATTTGTATGAATTTGACAGAGCAGCGCTGCAGCCGCGCTGCGGCCGCGCGACACTTAGCGGAAAATTTTAAGGCGCCCTAACACCCTATAGTACATACAAAATATGGAGGCCCAGCAGTAGCACAAAAAAGGTTTATTTTTTTTTTTAATATCGCGTATTAGCGTATTCGTACCAAAATCGCAATAAATTGGCTAATACGATTCCCTAAAGTGCAATTTCACTTGGAAACTCCGCAGGTAGCGCCATCTGTTATCGGCTAACAGTTTTAATCAGTCGTTACAGCTCCTGAATTATTGCTCCGTGGTCACTGTGGACACATACGGTACGGTCTGCATAAATTTTAACATATTAATCCGCGGCAATTTATCTGTAACGAGTTAGCAAAGTTTTATACTCGGCATTGTTCGTACGTATAATTTATATTTCCACTATAAATTATACGTACGAACAATGGCAGAAGCAATCGTATCTTTCATTTGTTTTAGCTATTGTTAGGGTTCCATAGATTTGTTTCTAAATCCGTTCATCCTAGTATACAGGGTGTTAGGGTAAACAGTTGCACTACTTTAAGGGGTGATTGTACCCATGATACTGAACAACTTTCCCTAAGAAACATAATATCAAATTCGCAAAAAAAAGACTCTTCATATATAAACTTTCGATCAGCGTATGGAAAGTCGAGAAAAAAAAATTGCGAATATCCTATATGTTTCTTTGGGAAAGTTGTTCAGTATCATGATGGCCCTTTAAGTAGTGCAACTATTTACCCTGCAGTTATCACAGCATCATTTAAACTTATATACAGGGTGAAATTGATATCATTAGCATCCTTTTAATAAGATTCTACCCATCAAAATGAACAACTTTCACTAAGGGAACAAACCGATCGGAGCAACAAAAAATCTGCTGTTCCATACTAAACTGCAATGCTTATGCGACACAAATGTAAGCAACAGCTGATTTTTTTTTGCTCCGTTAGGTTTGCTCCCATAGTAAAAGTTGTTCAGTTTAGAAGGATGCTAATGATACTAATTTCACCCTGTATATTTATGAATCGTATCTATGATTTTTTTTTAGTATAGGGTGTGTCTTTTAACGCCATAAATTTATCTGAGCTAACATTTTTATCTTGTTTATAAAAAAAGGAACTAATAAAATTTTAAAGCGCTACCCCGATCGTAATAATTTAAAACATCGAAGTTCAGTACTTATTCAATTTCAGTTCTAATCACATTGAAATCTAGTTAATATTTAACTGTGTTTTTTTTTTTTTTTTTTTATTAACTATGGGTTTGCTCTTGACCTCAATCCAGTCCTCAGGACGAAGATGGGGTCGTAGATGTAGCGAGCTTACCCAGAAGATGCCTATTCACTCGTACTTTAAAGGAATTCGGGTTGTAAGTACTCGGAAATACTGACGCAGGTAAGGCATTCCACTCCTTGGCTGTGCGCATTATAAAAGATTCAGAAAGGCGCTTGGTGCGGATATGTGGGATGTCAACCAAGAAGGGGTGATATCCCGCGGTGCGTCTGGAAGTCCGATAGTAGAAAGGGGAAGGTGGGATGAGCTCATGCAGCTCTAGGGCACACTCACCGAAGTACAATCTGTAGAAGACCGACAAGCAGGCCACTCTGCGGCGGTGGGCTAGGCTATGAAGCTTGGCCTCCACCAGCTTACTATCGCCAATGAGCCTCCTGGCTCTGCGTTCAACCGAGTCGAGTGCGGCAAGTTGATACTTGGCTGAGCCATCCCACAGGTGGCAGCAGTACTCCATACATGATCGGACCTGAGCTTTATACAATAATAAGAGCTGTCCAGGAGTGAAGTACCGCTTCACCTTGTTTAAGATGCCCAGCTTTTTGGCCGCAGTTTGAGCCTTAGACTCGATGTCAGCGCCGAAGTTGAGTTTTGTGGTCAAGCTTATACCCAGAAGCCCAAGACTGTCGGAAACAGGGACAGATGTACCCCGGAAAGTAGGAGTCAGATTAAACGGACTCCTTTTTGCGGTGAACAGACAAGCCTGTGTTTTGGTGGCGTTGAAGTTGACTAAATTATTGTCACCCCACTGGGAGACAACACTTAAAGTCAAGTTTGTCCGCTCAACCATGGCCTCCCTCTGCGAGCGTATTTTATCCCCGCTGGCCCCTGCGCCAGATACATATCTCTCCATGACAGTACTGTCATCTGCATACCCAACAATACCTGACACAAGGAGGTCATTGATGTGCAGCAGGAAAAGTGTCGCGGAGAGAACAGACCCTTGAGGAACTCCAGCATCAATTGCCATAAGGTCAGAAGAGCAGCTGTCAATGACAACTCTAATCGACCGTTCTCTCAAGAAATCAGATATCCGGCTGCAAAGATCAGCGGGGATGCCATAAGCGGGAAGCTTGCTCAGCAAACTAGCGTGCCATACCCTGTCAAAGGCCTTCGAGATGTCAAGTGATACAGCCAGTGCTTCACCGTGCTTCTCGATGGCCTCGCCCCAGCAGTGCGTCACATACACAAGAAGATCCCCAGTCGATCGCCCCCGGCGGAAGCCATATTGGCGATCACTGAGTAGATCATTGTCTTCTAGGTATGACAGCAACTTACTGTTAAGTACTCTTTCCATGACTTTACAGAGAATGGAAGTAATGGCGATAGGGCGGTAGTTGCAGGGGTCGGCACGACTGCCCTTCTTGGGTACCGGTTGCACATTCGCAAGCTTCCAGGATTTAGGCACCGTTCTTGTTCTGAGAGAGAGGCGATACAGGCGTGTTAGAACAGGAGACAACTCAGGCGCACAATATCTCAACACTCTTGCAGGTATACCATCAGGACCACTGGCCTTATTCACATCCAGACTACGCAATGCTCTGCGGACCTCTTTTGTATGTATTGTGACCTCCGGCATCGAAGAATCACAACGAGGGATGGTTGGCGGCTGTTTGGCACCAGCGTCCAGACGTGAATTGCTCGCAAACAGAGAAGCAAATAAATTAGCTTTCTCAGTTGCGGAGTGAGCCAGCGACCCATCAGGCTTCTGCATGGGAGGCAAAGTGGGACGGCAGAAGTTGGATTCGACCGATTTTGAAAGGGACCAGAACTGTTTACTACCAGAAGGGTAGGATGCCAGTTTGGCTCCAATGCGGCTGACATGGTCGAATCGAGCCCTCCGGATCACCCGTTTGCAGGACTTGGCGGCAGAATTAAAAGCCCTCTTCTTCGCGCGAACCCTACGAGCTCTAACTTTGCGGTCGCGAGCTTGGACCCATGCTTGGTAGGCGGCTTCTTTTTTAGCCTCAGCGCGAGCACAATCCGCATTGTACCAAGGTTGGGCTTTGTGACCGAGTGAGATGTCGGAGAAAGGAATATAATATTCCATTCCCTGTCGTATCACGTCCGCAACCGCATCAGCCGAACTAGCAGGGTCACTCGAAGAAAAGTGTTTTGGCTAAAATTTACTTATTTGCTATGTGATTGACAGCTGAAACTTCTGAGCGATCTGTCAAACGTAAAAAGTTGAGCTTCGCACGTGGTCCAATCACAGTTCAGTGAAAATATATTCAGCGCAATCAGAGCCCGGACGTATACGGCCAGATAAATTGCCAGTGATATTTTAGGTAGGTAAATTAATAACCCAGGGATATTTTAGGTAGGTATAAATAACAATTTTAAGAAAATGTTTTCTGGGTCTGGAGTCGCGGTTTAGTTACCTGCTCTCCTGCAAGTTTTAACAAAAAATTTAAAAAAAATTTTTGACTTGCATTTTCATAAGCTCAATTGATACACCATATCGTAGAAAACAAATGTTTGTTGTTTACCCTTTCTACTTCTCAAAATTGCCCCCCAATTTGAATATTAAGCTTTTTTGACTTCATTTATGATATCGGACCATTCATTGCTATAATATAATTATGTGCCATTTTTCAGCTTCCTATGTATTACGGTCGCTGAGAAAAATGCCAGTGACAGACGGACGGACGAAAGGACAGACACCGAAATTGATTCCATAAGTGTTCGGTTTTGCCAATTTTGGTACGGAACACTAAAAGAACTATTGTAGTCCATGTAAATACTTGTATTATATTATAAGTACCTACATTAAACTACGAAAACGAAATGAATGTTTACCTGAAACGAATTCTGTTTATACTTTTTAAATTACCAACGTCGTATAATTAAAAGTAAACCATAATAGCTCTTTGTTTTAGGTAAATAACAGTTTGTATTATAAACACGTTTTGTGAAACACGCGAAAAGATCACGCCATAGATTTTCCTTGAAAATTTTACAGTTATAACATGTAGGCAATAAAATCTTTCACGTCGTAATCACTGCTATAATTTTCCACACGTTTATGGTCTTTAATGTGAAGCGAATAAGGGAGTAGTAATTTTCTTTAGTTGCTAACTGTACTAGTACTAGACATGCGACACCTCAGGTTATTTAATACAACGGTGCACGTAAGGCCATTTAGTATGGATGAAGGTTGAATGCGCTTTGTCCTTCTATATAAATAGTTATAAATGTATAGTGCTCCGTTTTTCCTTGACTGTATAGTCAGATAATAAATAGTAGGTACAGTAGATACGGACCATAGAGAATTCACACGCTCCCCCAGGTACGGACACACCTTCTGCCGTGCTTGTCAAGACTGCAGAACGGTGTTCTTTCTAATTAGTTTGTGGACTGCAGTAAGATTTTTTTTGACGTGGCTGGGTTGTACGGTGAATATTCAGAGCGTAGGTAGGCGCGAAGTCACACCCTACGATTCAGAGCGTTTGAACACCCTAATTTATATGGCCGAACAATTTCATCTTGTTAATAAGAAAAGGATTTTTAAAGCCATACCATTTATATAGCCAGCAATTTTTAAAGCCTCTGAACGTTTATAGCTGTGCTATAAAATTGTATGCCTTTTCTTACAAACAAGAGAAGGGGCAATGATCTGCCAGATAAATATGAGAGAAAGAAGGTCCGACCTTGGAACAGCTGTATCTTCTAAACCGACTGAGAGACCACGTCAGTTTTTATACTGTTCGCATAGAGCTACAGTGCATACTATAATAATATCATACGATCAGCCTTGCAGCTGATCGTCAATTTCTTACTGACCTTTAAACCTCTGTAACTCCAAAACCGACTGGAGTTATGTAGGCAGACCTGGTCCATCACCAACACAGAGATACTCTACACCCTATGAACACCGAATCAGCCTTGCAACTGATAGTTACCAAAAGTACGGTTATCTCTTATACTACACAGGGTCCTTCTTAATATGCTGACATTTTTTTAAGAGGATGACCAGACCGTCAAACTGAACAACTTTCTCTATGGCACCAACATCGAAATCATACAAAACTGCAAACCTACTCGAGCCAAATGTTATTAAATAGTTAAATGATAAATTTTCGCGATTTCGATGTTGGTCCCATAGAAAAAGTTGTTCAGTTTGATGGTCTGATCATCCCCTTAAAAAAGTGTCAGCATATTAAGAAGGACCCTATATAGTATCATCATTATCAGACTATTATGTACCACTATAAGCGGACACAATAAATGAAACTCCACAATAAGTGTGAAAGGGAGCGGTTGATACCCCACGCCGAGGGTCCATTGTGGATTCACCCAATCGGTTGGCAACTTAGTGGTCAACTTATTGTATGAGTATTATTGTTATGTAGGTCAAATAGAGAAAAGAAGTTTTATATTTTACTTTACTAATTGTAGATGTTATATTATACAATAGAGTCTGTCAGTAGTTTAATGCCATGGTTCCTAATAATAAGTTCATCCATAATTGTCCATTTTATTCGTGTTATTATGGCTATTATGTTAGAGTTCAAGAACCAACGGAACTAACTGCAAAATGATATCCATCTCCGGTAGGTATAGTAACAAATACACCTGTGTTTTAGAAACTCTCGTACTTTAGGATTTTGGTTAATTCCTAAATGGAACGTAAGCCAGAATAACAACCTGTACTATTACCAGACCTCTTCCTAAGACCATAGCATAACAGCTTGTTACCTAACCCGATTAA
The DNA here is from genome assembly GCA_922987775.1 of Agonopterix subpropinquella. NCBI lineage: Eukaryota > Metazoa > Arthropoda > Insecta > Lepidoptera > Depressariidae > Agonopterix > Agonopterix subpropinquella. The sequence continues at coordinate 13,818,124 of OV277709.1, read as the reverse complement.
GGTAAAGTTTAAAGTGGTAAACAAACCATAAACAAGATGAGTGAAAATTGTAATGGCTTTATTAATAATTGACTCTAGATTGGTAGCAAATTATAGTTAATGCTTTGGGATTGCATTTGTTTATTTTAAGTATTTATATCGAAACTACGCTTTGTGGGAAACTTATTTTGGAAACAGAATTTCGGAATTAATTAAAATAGTATTTTTAGAACAGTTCTCTGACAACATAAATATAATTATCATTTATACAATTATAACACCCCTTTTTTTGCATCGGTGGTTAAAACATTCTAATCGCTTCTAAAATAAGTAAAAGTCAGTATATTCCACCTACGTAAAAAATAAAAAATATATTATTAGCTTCACTATAAATTTTTCCTCGATTCAAAAAAAAAGAGTTTTAACCCATAATTCTTCTACGCCTGTCATTTCTGAAACGAGTTCTCAAGGGGGACGGCCAAACGCCGGGTAAATTCAGGATTTCTGTTATACATAAAGAAGGTCTACCTCCTACAAATCGATGTTGAAATATATTATAACTCTTTTACCTCTTGAATTCCCACGGACGCAAAATTATTGAACCACCCAGTGGAACGAGTTTATTTATGCTACTTTTACATCTAAACCAATCTTCATAAAATGGATAAACAGAGAGCCTATAATTTAGAAATAAGTTACGTTTTATCTCAAAAACTAACGTGAATTAACACGAGCGAGAAAAGGACAAGTAGCGTAGGAAAGGATTATTGGCGTTTTGTGTGCGACCAGTCAATTGCATCTATGCCAATGTCAAGTAGTTTATGAGAGTAACAAAGTCAACATAATTTATTCAATACTAGCGACCCACCCCGGCTTCGCATGGGTGCAATGCTGATACTATGCATGTATTATACACATATGAACCTTCCTCTTGAATCACTCTATCTATTTAAAAAGACTGCATCAAAATCCGTTGCGTAGTTTTATAGATCTATGCATACATAGGGTCAGACAGCTGGAAGCGACTTTGTTTTATACTATGTAGTGAAGTGATGATAGGAGCTTGAAGCACACTTATTAAACGTCAAATCTTTTTTTTGAAGCTACCACCGCGTCGGAACGTGTTGTCGCTGTAGAGAAGATGCGGCTAGAAACTCTACAACATAACACGACTTTATAACTAAACAATTTAAATTCTTAAGCTAAGGTTATGTATAAAATAATATATAGTCTATTTAATAAAATAATTGATACCATCTGTCCCAATATTCCCAATAAATAGGTACCAAGGATTGTGTTTTAACTAAAACGCAGTTAAGAGATGGCGGAGCCTCTCGTTACAAGTTCAATCGCGAACCGCGCGAAAACCACTTCAATGACAACCGCTTGTGGCTAAGCTTGCAACGTGAGGCCAATATTCATTTGCTTCCTGTTCAAACTTTATGCTCTAACGTGGCTCTAACCTTTTATAAAAAAACGAATAAACCCATGCCAAGTTCCTGCATTTAACTCCAGACAATACCTATGCCAGCTTCCTGCATTCAACCCATTTTGCGCTAACGCCGAGAAAATTATTGAAAACGTCGAACAAAAACTTGATTGTGATGGATCGCTGCAGTGAGGATGGTGACTGACGTAATCATTCGACTCAAAATCAAACGGTTTTTGAGTGAAATGTTGGCACAGCTTCTGGTGGCTATTAAATATGAAAAGCCGAATTCTGTGTGAAATAAATCACCCCATTCTGTGGACGTCAGAATCTGAATGATACATCTGATGTACCTATCATGTTCATGCAGGTTTGCGAAAAGCTTTGTCTTGCAATGTTTTTTGGTCGAGACGGGGTATCACCACTTGATTCGTCATTCCACCCTAAAATCTTGCACTGTACCTATAAGAAAGAGTATCTTATACGTAAAATTAAATTTTCCAAAAAATTGTGATGTCCATAATTACAACACTCGAAATAAAAATAAATTGATATCTCCACACTTTCGGCTTAGTAGGGTCAACACGTCTTTCATGGGTCATTGTATACGTTGTTATAATAAAATCCTCGAGACCATTTTGAATCTTTCCGAAAACATGTTTAAAACTCAGATCAAAAAAGTCTTCTGTAAAAAAGCATAATTATTATAAACTGGATGATTATTTAAATGATCGAAATGCTTGGGTCTGAGTGACACTAACTTATAGTACTGTATAATATCAATTATTTTATAAAATAGACTATGTATTATTGTATACATAACCGTAGCATAAGATTTTATATTGTTTAGTAGAGTTTCTGGCCGCATCTTCTCTACAGCGAAAACACGTTCCGACGCGGTGGTAGCTTCAAAAAAAGATTTGACGTTTAATAAGTGTGCTTCAAGCTCCTATATTGAATAAATTATGTTGACTTTGACTTTGAAATGGGAAACTTACTTAAAGGGGTTCTTCCGACCATCAAACTGAACAACTTTCTCCAAGGGACCAATATCGAAATCGCGAAAAAAAATCTGCTGTCCCATACATTTCAGTCGAGTTATGTTTGCAGTTTTGTATGGGACAGCGGATTTTTTTTTACGATTTCAGTGTTGGTTCCATAGTAAAAGTTGTTCAGTTTGATGGTCTGAAGAACCCCTTTAAGTAAGTGTCTGGCGGAAAATGTAGGCAGCTGCGTACGTATATTTCTGTTTCGCTCGCACTCACTCAGTATCGCACATGCTTACCTCTTGTAAATTTTTCCCATTTGTATGAAATGACAGCTAATTCTCCATGTTGTGTCACAAGTGAATCTTAACTGCACAATTAAAAATTTTGCAGTTGCATCAATGTTTCTGTCCACCTCGAATGGATTTCAGTCGTGAGTTTATTTAGGTATGACTATAATGGTTAATAATAAAGATACGACACACGCCTATAAATGCAGAAAACATTAGTCAGAATTACAAAGTAGGTCAAACACTTTTTAATGTGAAATTATTTTTTTATGAATAGTCTATTAAATTAACCCATTTGGTACGACGACGAAATGCTAGAATTGCTAGATTATAGTTTTTATTATTAATCTACAGTTGCTTATGAGAAGTTTATTTCTAAAGCGCTCATGCGCGCTGCATATATAAATATTAACCAATTAAAGTCAATGATTTTATTTTTTCAGAAACAATCTACAAACTAATCTCTATACTTATAATGAGCCAGATTTTCGTTAAAATTATACAGTATCAATGCTAGGACTAATTTAAGATTTGTATGGAAATATTTGAGGTACTGTAACTTCAAAACTACATTTTAACGAAAATCTGACTCATTACAAGTATAGAGATTAGTTTCTAGATTGTTTCCAGAAAAAAATCATTGAATTAGTTATTATTGAAAATATCAAAATATAACCAGACTTTGTTTGTATGGAGCGTGCTCCGAATTATATCCCCTTAAGACAAAAGTCTTTGACCAATGTGAGGGACCAAAGATGACCTACGGCAGTGAAAGAGGGTTTAACTCATAGGTCTCAAGATCCTTGTAATCGGAGTTACTCTCGAAATTTCTTGCTTGATCAAAACAGGAATATGAGGAAATAAATTCACAGGAAAACCACAGTTACCGACATAACTGGAAAGTCGAAGTGACAGCGGGTGTGATACATTACTCGCAGCTATATTATCTCAATGAATTTCCAGTTATTGTCGTCCCCTGAACCTAAAATAGGAATAAACACTTGCACTTCTTTACTTATTATATTAATAATAGGTATACAAGGCCTTCCTCCTCCCTCCAAAATATCAGTTCAGCTATGATACGGCGCGATGCTTCAATTACATGTTTGGAAACCAGATACGAAGGAAGAATAAAAAATCTTCTTTCAAAAACAAATTACGAAACTCAATTTTGTAGGCAAGCGCAGCCTAAAGAGAAATTTCTATGAACCAGAAAATTTTATCGATGTCCTATTTGTAGTAGGTACCAATATCAAATATCCCCATTGTGTAGTCAGCGTATCTCGTGGGAATGAAGAGGTATAAAATATTTTCTTGGTAATATCGTTCGCTCGCGTTTACAGTAAAAATTTACGAGGAAAAAAAGGTTAACCAATTGACACCATTTTTTCGAGCAATATTTTTCGTACTCGTTAAATTTAACGGTATTGTTTTTTTCTGGACTCATCTAATTACGAAGCGAGAAGTGAAATTGGTTTTCAGTAATCTTCTATACATATAAAACAGCTCCGTGACTGACTGACAGCCAACGCCTAAACTGCTGAAAGCAGAAACATGAAGTTTGGAATATGTATTTCTATAGAGGATGTATGCACTTAGAAAGGATTTACAGAAAATCTGCAACGGGATGATAAAGCTTTGCAAAATCCACGCGGAATTACGTTTGCCCAATGGTGGATAGTAACACGATGTTAAGCCAGAGAATAAATAATAATTAATAAAATAATAATAATTAATAAAAAAATAAAATAAAATAATAATAATATTTAATTACATTTTTATTTTATTTTTTTTTTGTTAATTTTAATTATCCAAATTATCTTTGATTAGCTATGATTAGCACAAAGCCAACTAGAGTAAGGGGATGGCATAGCGAGAAGAAAACATATTATATTAAAAAAAAAACTAATCTAGACTGATGGATGAAATTCAGTGTGAACAAAAAAGTACAGTAGGTAACTTTTTTAATGTAATTGCAGTCGTAAAACATAGCAGTATTTTATTTGTGCTATTTAAATTTCATTATTAATATTCTTGATAAGACATATTAATTTGATATCAGTTTCATGAAATTTCTCTTTAATAATTTATTCACATGGACACAAAAAACTCGAAAACTATGCAAGTTACTTATTAACTTCCACAGTTTTCGAGTTTTTTGTGTATTTATCTAAAAATAAAAATGTTTTTTTTTTTCTTCTTAATATCTCTAATCTAATTAAAAACTAACCTTCAAGCAGCAACTTTTCAAACGCTCAAAAGTCCACAACACTACACAGAAAAAAATAAATTTAAACTACAAATTACACACACGAGTTTATTTATTTACACAGTATATAAATACAAGTATAATTTATATTATACGATCGCGGGATTCGTAGCGCGCGAGCGTAGCGATCCGAAGTGAGGTCAACACGATACTGGTGCTACGACGGAGCCGTAGCATGGATAGGGCTGTACGAAGTGCGCAAGCTTAGGCTACGGACCGAGTTGCGATTATAGTAACCAGACTTTTTTTAGTCGCAAACGTAGTCGCAATGTTGCGCAAGTGTAGCACTGATTCATTTGTTTTCTTTTATAATAAAAATTATTATGTACATAGAAACAAAAGTTTACCTTAAGAGCCTACCGAGCCTATGGTGCTGCCCCCAATCGTATTTTTTTTATTTCTAAACAATTAAACAACATTTCCAGAAAACAAGAATGTCACATTGTAGTCCTGATTGGCTTTCAATTTATCGAAACATTACGGATTGTTATGTTTTATGCTGGTAGCTATTATTGTTAAAACCGCCAAAAGTGGCCACTTTTGGCGGTTTTAAAGATAATAACTACAAACATTATAAAAACAAATCCGCAGTGACCCGTTAAATTGAAAATGAGCAATTACTACAATGTGACATTCTTGTTTTTTGAAAATGTTGTTTAATTGTTAAGAAATAAAAAAATACGATTGGGGGCAGCACAATAGGCTCGGTGCAGCCTTAATTAAAAAGATAATAATGTTACCATCATTAGAACGCGCCACAGCCGCCATCGTAGCATTGGGTGAAGCGAACTATTGAAACCCAATTGGGTCTCTTGCGTATTCATTTTGTCCGCTCAAGTAGGTAACATATCTGCTTCTTTTTGGTATTATTCTAAGAGCAAGGATCTCCTTTATTCTAAAGCATAGAGACCGCATTAATTTACTATTGTAGTTAAGTCTCTTTTGTCTTATGACGTTATGACGTACCTTAAATAGCAGAAGGAGAAGGAACTATAGATCTTTATTTGTGCGGTTGTCCACTTTTCACTTGTCACTTTTGTACTAGATTGGTCTAATTGGTCTCTTTTGTCCATACTACTTGACACCACACACTTTAAACACAAACGTCAATTTTCTTGCAATGCTATGGCTCCCTCTATGCCTTTAGAATAAAGGAGATTGCTCTTAAGTATTATTATACCAAAGAGATCATCATCATCATTATCATTGCCTAAAAATAATACAAACATGCATTAAAAAATACTCGGTTAATTTCAGTTCAAAGGTTGGATAGTAAAGTGAAAAAAAAAACAAATGCAATTCGTTATGGATTTTCGGGGTGTTAAAAAATAGTTCACTTACTGCATTTCCAGGATCAACCTATGTCTGGCCTGTAGCTCGAGCACAAAATTAAACTGCAAAAAAAAAGCATATTCCTTAGTCACATCTTACCATACAAAGACACGAAGCATTAAAGATGGTATTATATTTTAAGCCGGAAACCTCCTCGGAAAACCAAAAAAATCCGCAAAAATGATAATATTAACTCTAACATGTTTCTTCAAAATACATAAAGAAAATGTGTAATTTGCCAAAACTCAATTTAATAAATAACGTCTTTTTCCTTCATACCGTCGAAACAATGGATTACTAAATATATTATTCTCAAAGAGCTTTATATTCACGAGGCATCCTTACTTAATACTTCACACTCATGTTATTTCAAAGTGAACTTGGTTTTGAAAGCGATCCGTAGCTCAGATGCGAGGTCACTGGTGCATTTATTATCTTAAGTGATACCTATTTTGTCTGTTTTCGAACCGATTTTTGATAACCAAATTATTACATTTAATATAATTACATCTTCACATAACAGTGAAGATACGTCCTTTCTGCAGTGAATCCAGCCGTTGAAAAGAGGAGCAAAGTAAGTTCGATTTCAGATTTATAACCAGTTTTTCTCCATTGCAGGCTTAATCACCTGATTGTCTGGAAAGAAAGATGATTTGGTGCTTCGGATAGCACATTAAGCCGTTGGTCCCGGCTACTATCTCTTAACGTTGTGACATAAAAACAACGTCAGAGGCCATAAGGCGGTCTGAAAAAAGTCTGACACCAGGTCTCTGCCCACACGATAAGAAGAAGAAGAAGTGGTATTTCATCTCGAGCCTCTCTGCCTCCGTGGTCTAATAGTTAAGAGCATTGGCTCTCGACACGGAGGTCGTGGATTCGATTCGAACCCCCAAATTCTGTGGGAATCGAACCCACGAGCTCTGTGACAAAAGCTCAAAGCTCTTAACCATTAGACCATGGAGGCAACCACATCTATTTAACTAACACCTTCAAAATAGGTCAAAGACAATCACATGTTGTTTTTAAGAGGTTCATTCTATCATAATTATACGATATGACGTTACGATTCAGCAATAATTTTTATAAGCATTTGCATACATTTTCTGCTAAATGCCTTTTATGATGTTTTGATGACGTAGTATAATTATTTACTGTATTGTATAATAGGTTTGGCTAGATATAATGTAACACACGATGCGTTATATCTAGCAGGGGTTTCAATTTCCAAAATTAATTGGTACTTAGTTTAAACAATAACCAATCAGCATGTACATCAGTAATGAGCATCTATTGTCTTAGTATGAATTGTTGACACCTATGTGGCGGCCCTAGCCACAGTTGGCCTGGCATGCGAAATAGCAGGTATAGAAATCGATAGCATAGTATAAGTTTACGATTCTATTCCTCGATGAGGTAGTCAGCGATATTCGAATATTATTACCATATCAAAAATTCACTAGAATTTTCCGAACTCTAACAAGGGTGTCAATACTCTAAATTCTAGAGTTGGTAAAGACATGCGAGGACATTCCGCGGAACCCACTTTGGAAATCTCTGCTCTACATCCCTATTTTTAAATTACTAGAAAATGTTTCAGGATTTATTTAGATAAGAACCGTGGGTCAAAAAAGGACAAAAATATTTAGACCTACCATAGAAAATTGATCGGCTGATCAGCACTTTCGTATGGAAGGTCCTTAGAGCAAGGATGTCATTTATTCTAAAGCATAGAGATCGCATCAATTTACGATTGTAGTGTGTCTTATGACGTACCTTTAATAGTAGAAGGAGACGGAACTATAGATCTTTGTTTATGCGGCTGTTCACTTTTCACTTGTCACTTTTGTGATAGTATGTATGAAAAGTGACCGTGAACAATATTTCCATAGAAATCGTCAGGAGACCACACACGACAGCTATAATGAATATTTTATTTCTATTGAAAGATGTAATGGGATGTATCGTAGTATAATATACATCTTTACATTATAGCTGCCGTGTGTAAACCCCTTAAGGCAGTTATCACTTTGGTCTAATTGGTCTCTTTTGTCCATAATACTTGACACTACACACTCAAACACAAACGTGGACATTCTTGCAATTTTATGGCTCTATGCCTTTAGAATAAAGGAGATCCTTGCTCTTAGGGAAGGTCAAACAATTTTTCAAGTTTTTTTGTCTCAGGGAAAGTTGTTTAGGTTCATTATCGAATACATCTTTAAAGATTTTTCAGTAATTAAAAATAGGGGTGTTCATTGTTCAATAAGATGCCGTCGACTCTACAGTAGAAGAATAGTAATTTAGGTCAAGCACTTTTAAGCACTTTTGACTCTGGTTATTGTCATTAAAGACGAATTCAGTTAGTCTCAAAATTTGTGTAAAATAATTGTCATGTTGACGATTCAATAGCTCAGTTGGTTGTAAACCTTCATGTTGAACCGAGGGTGGGTAAGAATTTAGCTAGGGGCAAATATTAGTATAGTAATTACGAATGTTGGTACCCAAGTCATGGATGTTTGTATCCATATAAATAACGCGTTTCATATCGTCGATTAGCTATGATTAATTTTAATTTAATCAGGATTGATTAACTAGTAATCAAAATACAAGTCTGGAGTAGATTTAGTCTTCAATAGGGACTAGATAATCTATCTGGAAACGTCCAAGATCGTTATTTATTGTTTATTATTTTGTTCACTAAAGAAATATAATGACGACAATAGAAAGCCAATTTAAAAGTAAACTAGCAAACCGTTTCTACACAAAGCCACCGTCTTCGAAGACAAATTTCCCCGCACTTTTGCTTCGAGATATGCTGTTTTAAAAATAACAGACCAAAAATTAATCAAACTTACAAAATTATACTTTAGAGAAATAGCTATAGATCTTATATTTGTTTGCAAAAGTTTTGCAGTTACAACCATTGGTGATATCGTAACGCCTTTGCCGTTTACAATTTTGTATTGTCACATTGTTGAAAAGAAATTTTATCAATAGCCGAGGTAAAAAGAACTTTCCTGCTTTACTTTTAAACCTATAGTCGTGTAGCAAATAACTCAAACAGTTCGTGTAACATAAATTGCATTCTTTGTGCCATAAATTTGTAGTGCTGAGATTGTTTTTGACGTATCTTTTATCGTTTGATGACTTTTGCAACTACGTTTATGCCGTATATTTTTTAACATAAACTTTATGACAATAAAAACGCTTGACAACGTTCTGTTTCTAGTACCGTATCAAATTAAAAGTACAACAGATTGCAATTTCCTTCTGTGATACGATAGCTTATCATTGATCTGGGGGCACGGCAGTGCCCCCGCCAAGAAGAGCCAAGTCTTGAGTAAGTTCATCAGTTCATCTCGGTCTAATAAAGATCGAAGGCTTGGCCGACATCGTCATCCCATGTAGAGTCAATCTAAATGACAAAATAAAGACGAAGATTTTTCATAGTTTCATAGTTATTTATTTGCATTGATGTACATACAGCATAAGGTGTTACCTACTGACATTAGGGACCTCCCCTCCAAAACCATAACACGGTTCATGAAGTCCGTGGGCCTAGGAAATGACCTTTAGGTCTAGGGTGACAGCTACAATAGATCTATTCAGGTCGCAGTAGCTATTGGTCATTGACCAAGCCCTTATAACCAAAATAATAAAGGTGTTACATTAAAATTATAGCTAAAGAGGGTACATGAACCCTGTCAGGGCACAGCAACATATTACGTATTAGTATTACATATTAGCATATTTACATTTATGTAATAATGACTAAGGCATTAGCTCTACATGGGATGAGGATGTCGGCAAAACCTTCTATCTTTATAAGACCGAGATGAACTGATGACCTTACTCAAGACTTGGCTTGAAATGTGATCTCATAACTTTTTAATAGTAAAAGGATTCTGAGTCTTGTCCACTTTTTTACATGATTTGACTTACTACCATGGTGAGATTTAAAAAGCAGCAAGTCGTCCAAGGTACGTTGTCGGTCGCGCTGCGCGGCTTACAAACTATTTAAAAATATATTTTTTATTTTTAAATTATTAACATAATTATGTATGGTGGTAGAAGGTGTAACAAAACACATTGGTAATATTCACTATTTTCTTTACACTATGACAGGGTGTAAGAGACAGCCATCCGCAGACTGAAAAAGTGAACTCAGACCATCAAACTGAACATCTTTTACTATGGAGCCTAGCTCAGGAAACGCAAAAAAAATCAGCTATCCCATAAATTTGAGTCGGGTAGGTACAGCAGTTTTGATTTTTTTCGCGTTTCCTGAGGTAGGCTCGATAGTAAAAGTTGTTCAGTGTAAGTGTATCTAACTAAACCACCCCTTTAAATATGACTATAGTGTCCTATTTTGATACAACCTGTAGAGAGGTTAGGTTAGGTATGAACAATATAAATTAATCCACAATCGGTTTTGATTCATAAGAGAAGTTTTTTGTACACAGCCGCAAACTAATGCATAAAGAGCACAGGTGGTCAACTGCCTCCGTGGTCTAATGGTTAAGAGCATTGGGCTCTCGACACGGAGGTCATAGGTTCGATTCCCACACCTAGTGATAATTATGTCACTTCGTGCGTTTTTCCCCAATTGGTTAGGACATTGCAGGCTGAATCACCTGATTGTCTGAAAAGAAAAATGATTATGGCACGTTAAGCCGTTGGTCCCGGCTACTATTTCTGGTGGTAGTAGTCGTTACATAGATAGCACGTCGGAGGCCGTATGGCGGTCTGAAAAACTCTGACACCAGGGCTATTTTTATTTGCCTCAATACTTTATTGTAAAGGGGTGCTACAAAAACATATTCAGTAGCTGCATTTAACCTGCTTGCAGGCACGCAAATTTAGTTTGTTTGTCTAGGAACATATAGGTCAACTATGCGTAGGTTGATCTGTCGCCGTGTATACACACTGTATAGAATAAAAACAAGTAATACTCCCAACCATTTTGATAATTTACCAATCAATTTTGTTAAAGTTATTTTGAGTCTTATTTTTATTCATATAAGAAGTAATTTTTGAGCTCTGAGTAATGATAATCCTTTTAACTCTTGTAATCTCAACAAAAGGTGCACGTTTATTAAACAAATATTTTACATCTCAAACGTTATGAATACATAATGTACGAAGCTGAAATTTGTTGCGTGGATATCCTTATTAAGGCTCTTCTTCATCAAAAGTACCCTATTTGTTTGCTAATATTGAATACGAAAAGAATTTATACTTGCATGCGAATGGCTTGCGAGTATAAATTCTAGCATTAGCCCAGTTATTTTACGGAGTTTTGTTAAGAGGGGTGGGGAGTAACTATTAATGGGACTTTTAAACTGTAACCGGCACCATTTAGTGACAAAAAGATCTGAAAACATATTTAAAAAATATTCGCTACGCAACATAGAAATCAAAATTGTATCTCCCAGAAGGCTTTTAACTAATTATTACCAATGGACTCATTTTAATTAGATTTAACAATATAAATTATTTTTGAGTGATAAAATAGGCCTTGAAATTTTAAAAATGAGCCTTCTAAGTAGACCAAAATATTAACACCATGTTCGAAGTATGTATAAGCCTTAAAAATGAGCAAACAGAAAATTTCCGTCTGGTTTTTTAGACCGAGATAACTGCTAAATTTTAAATTTGGGGCTGTTGCTGACGTAATTTTTTTTTTTCAATATTAGTACATTTCTAAGCTCATATTGTTGTGGCGATCCTTTGGGGAGGCCTATATCCAGCAGTGGACGTCCATCGGCTAAGATGATGATGAAGCTCATATTGGCTGTTAAATAGTATACCGAAAAAAATCAATTTTTAATTAGTCCCGGCTCAAACCGTAAAATGACTGGGATACATTCGGAAACGAAATGCCTGATCATTATGAAATTATCTCAGCTACTGCTATTAAAATAAAATAATTATGATGTCGACGTTCTTTTGTTTGGAATCTTTTATTAATACCGTCTACGCGTATTCTGCGTCAAACTTTTATATAAAATTTACGACTTTACAACAACCTTAAAATAATATAATGATTGTTTGGTCACATGCGAGCTTTACAATGCTTTGGAAGTATTCACTTTTAGCGATAAGGCTGCCTTTTGGCACTCTCCTCGTTCGGTGTTTTAATTATGTTGAAATTTGTAACTTTGATAAGGCCACAGATTATCATCTCAATCAAAGTTCCAGAATCAGCATAAAATTTTAATTATTTTGACTAGATAACGATAATAATTCAGAATACAATCATAAACATAGATTACACATTCATCATTTTAAGGGTTCCGTACCCAAAGGGTGAAAACGGTACCCTATTGGCCTACGTTGTCCGTCCGTCCGTCCGTCCGTCCGTCTGTCTGTCCGTCTGTCCGTTTGTCCGTCTGTCCGTCCGTCCGTCTGTCCTACCTATTTAGGGCTGTAACTTTTGAACCGTAATAGCTAGATAGTTGAAATTTTCAAAGATTATGCGTTATTACGGCGGATTTGTAAATAATAAAAATGTAAATAAGTTAAAAATTAAGGGAGGTTTTCAACAAGAAACTAGTTTTTATCAAGGTTTTTTCTTCTTAAAAACGGTAATACATACAAGCGTCAAACTTAGTGTGATTATAGCGAAAACTCTACAGAACAACAACAAATACTAAAAACCGTGAGTGATAAAAAAGTGAATAGAAAAAGTGTGAGTCGGTCTTGCGCTAAAGGTCCCGGACAAAAAAGTTTTTTTTTCTAAGTTAATTATGTTGTGTTCTGTGTTGGTGTGGTACGGAACCCTCGGTGCGCGAGTAGCCCGACTCGCACTTGACCTTTTTTTTTTATTAGTCTACTTCATCCCACTGCTGGGCGAAGGCATAGTATAAGACAGTAATCTATCTTCATACAATGGTACCAAACGCGACTTGTATGTTTCACTACTGGTACATAGCTACCGAACTGTCCCGTTGCATACGTCAACCGAGTAACTTGTGCTAACCGCTATTGTAACTAACTACCCTCACTAAAAATGGTGCTAAAAAAGTGTGTTTCTTGTGCTAAGAATATCACCAAAAAGCTGCCTGGTTTGGAGTGTAGTCGATGTGAGAAAGTTGTCCATGCAACTCCCCAATGTGCCGGGCTCTCTAACAAACAGCTGACCACCTTGCGGAATGCAAATGGGTTAGAGTGGAGCTGTGAGGAGTGCCTGAGCCATTCATCCAGGCGTTCCTCCTTCTTCGTGCCGCCTGGGGACGAGTCAGATGCGGAGGACGAGGGGACGTTGAAAATTCTTGGCCAGAACTCTGCCAAGAAGCTACTTCAAGATATCGGCAACGAAATGAAGAAGATTCTTAAAAACGAGCTAGTAAGTGTACATACATCTCTAGATTTTATTGGAGATCAAATTTCTAACGTCGAGGAATCTCAAAAACAACAAGAAGCTAAAATAAAAATGTTGGAAAATAAAAACACTGACCTCCAAAATAAAAATAAAAATCTTGAACTTCGGATTGCAAGCATGGAGCAACAAATGCAAGAGTTTAGTCAAAAATTTATTGAAAATCAACTCGAAATTGCCGGTCTACCTGATCAAAATAAGCAGGATCCCCGTACTGTCGTTACTACTGTTGCTACGAAACTGAACCTGGATCCCAATGATGTCCAAGGAGCCCGTCAATTAGCCTCCCGCAGAGACCTGCCGGGGCCGCTTCTAGTAGAATTGAAAGGAAGACTAGTTCGAGACCAGTGGATCACTGCTGCTAAACAAGCGGAGCTGACCGTTGGAGACGTGATCTCAAATGCACCACTGGACAGAGCTACTGGACGTGTCTTCATTCGTGAATCCCTAACTCATCATACCAAAGCCCTACTGTACCAGGCCAAGCAACAGCTGGGTTCCTCGCACGAGTACGTGTGGTGCAAAGCCGGTAGGATATATGCTAGGAAAACTAAAGATACTAAGGCAATAATAGTAATACGATCGCCGTTGGATATTGACACTCTCAAAAATTAAAAAAATGTTTGGTTTTTTGTTTAATACCTACTCTTGTCACACCTAATGGATAGTTCAATCCCAAAAATTAAAGAATATCTAGATTGTAATAACATTAATTCGTTTCTAGCAAATGTACCTATAAAATCCATCGATCTAATGTGTATCCACATAAACATTCGTTCAATGATTAAAAATTTTTGTTTACTAACCCAAGTTATTGAGTCATGTGTGTACCTACCAGATGTAATCATTATAACAGAGGCAAATATATCTGATCTCCTTACTAGTATGTACCAAATTACAGGTTATGGAATGCACACACAGCTACGAAAACAACGAAAAGGGGGTGGTATAATTGTCTATATTAAAAATCACCTGAAATTCACTCCCCATTCCACTAAAACATACAATTTTGAGAACATCACAGGTATTATTAAAACCATAAGTAATGAAACCGTAACTCTGTGTGCAATCTATAGGCCTCCGTCCACTAACAAAACATTTTTTATCCGAGAACTGTCTATGTTCATTAGTACTATGAGCACTATACATTCCAATAATAACTTACTGTTATTGGGAGACACAAATATAGACATACGCACATCATCCACCTATAGCGACTCATATCTAGACATACTAGCGGGGCACGGTCTTATGTGTGGTATTTCAGACTATACGCGAATCGAAAAACAATTAAATAATGTAACTAAGTCGTGTATTGATCACATTTTTGTGCGTTTAAAAACACTGGACCCGTGCACCGCTGCAGTCGACACCGTTTTGGCGGATCATCGTGCTATAGCAATCGCTTGCATTAAAACCAGTCGCCCGACTATACAGGCTGCTCCTACGAGAAAAAAAGTAACGTATAATTACCGAACATTATTTGAGGATTTGTGTAAGTCGGATTGGTCGCGCACAAATAATATGCATTGTCCTGTGCAGATCTATGATGCAATTGAAAATAATTTTAACACAGCATACAAAAAATCTGTTGTAAGCCATAGCAATAAACTTAATAAAAAACGTATGACTTCACCGTGGATATCGGATAACGTTATAAAACTTTGTAATATGAGAGATGAGTTATTTAGTAAATGGAAAAAAGATGTCAACAACCATACTTTGAGACTAGAGTATATTAGACTACGTAGTACAGCTCGAAAAGTTATTGAATTTAGTCGGAATTCATATTATCAGAAAGAAATAAAAAATAATTACACTAATTCTAGGAAAATATGGCAAATTATTAATAATATTTGTGGTAGAGTGTCACAGTCAATTGATCAAGCGATTGCTAGGGCGTTTATATCTCGTAACCTAACTAGCAAAGACATAGCTAATAAGTTTGCTGACGAGTTTGATACTGCAGTGAAAAAAATCTTGCCCAATTGTAAAGCTAAATTGTTAAACTCTAACTGTAACATCGCAGATACAAGCATGTTTTTTAAGAAAGCGACCACTGATAGTGTACAAAAAATTATAGGAAAGCTTAACACGAACAAGGCACCAGGATTAGATAATATTAGAATACTAGACATAAAAAGGGTGGGTGAAAAATTAGCCACATCAGTAGCCAATCTTATAAACACCAGTATCAAAATAGGCAATTATCCTACAGCTCTGAAAAAGGGATGTGTGCGTCCTGTCTTTAAAAAGGGTAAGCACGATGACGTCGCCAACTACCGTCCGATAACGCTACTATCATCCATAGATAAAATTATCGAAAAATTTGTCTGTGAGCAAATACATGCTTTCTATAAAACCAACAGCATAATTAACAGGTCTCAGTTTGGTTTTCAACCTGGCAAAAGTACTACATCCTTGCTCTCTGACTTCACTGATACAGTAAACAGCAATCTTAACGAAAGAAAACACGTTCTCGCCTTGTTTATAGATTTCTCTCGCGCTTTTGACACTTTGAACCATGAGCTACTAATAGAAAAACTAAATAATAGTGGGATTCGAGGACCTCTTTTAAAATGGTGCCAAAGCTATCTTCAGAATCGGTCTTACTGTGTAAAAATTGACACCGACACAAGTGACACTAAGCGCGTAACAGAGGGAACGGCTCAAGGTTCAGTACTCGGGCCACTCCACTTCCTGGCTTATGTAAACGATATTGGTAATGCTGCGAAATACTGCACTTTGTACCAGTTTGCAGATGATACCTGTATACTCATTGCTGATAATGATGTCGAAAAAGCAATGATCCAACTGCAGGTTGACTTTGACAACTTAAATAAATGGTGTCATGACGCTGGGTTAGTACTCAATGCCCAAAAAACTAAGTTAGTTTATATTCGATCGCCCTACATGAAGAGTAAATTAACCTCTAATCTTGTCGCGCATGAACATGCCTGCTTACATGATCAACCTCTTACCTGCAAATGTCCTCCCATTGAAATTGTTGATAAGCATACGTACCTAGGGCTTATCATCGATTCTAAGTTCAATTGGTTTCCTCATGTCAATCGTGTATGTGAGAAGTTACGTGCATTTCTAGCTAATATCTATATAATTAAAAATCGTATTCCGTTTAAAACTAAACTAATGTTGTACAATGCGCTTGCCGACTCCATAATCTCGTACGGATTGAGTAGCTATGGTCGTACATACCGTACTTACCTCGAGTCAATTCTTCGTTTGCAAATTAGAATACTCAAGGAGATAGTGTCTCCCCAAATTAAAATACAATGTGCTGATGATTCTAACAAGATATTTAAACACTGCAACGTCATTCCAGTACATATGAAAGTTCACCTAAATCTATTAAAAGAAAACTTTTTCAACAGAAACTTCCAAATTGAAATCAACCACACGAAACTAACACGATCAGTCACAAATAAGAAACTAGTCACCATTGGAGCTAAAAAT
The DNA here is from genome assembly GCA_922987775.1 of Agonopterix subpropinquella. Classification (NCBI taxonomy): domain Eukaryota; kingdom Metazoa; phylum Arthropoda; class Insecta; order Lepidoptera; family Depressariidae; genus Agonopterix; species Agonopterix subpropinquella. Next base: position 13,800,984 of record OV277709.1, on the reverse strand, counting down.
ACCTACGGGGAACGCACCTGCTCCTACATAGTTCCTCGACTCCTTAACGACCTTGATCCGATTGTCAAAAGCGGTGTCACTAGTTCTAATCTCAAATTTAAATTAAAATCACACTGTATATCAAAACTTTAACAACAAAAATGTACCGAGTAACTGTGGGTGGATGTGAATAACTTTGTTCAAACTAACCCTAAATAATAAACTTGTTTCGGAATTTATTATTTGTTATGTTCACTGTGTAGTGATGTACCTACCTACCTTTTAAGATTTATATCATATTAATATTCTATTTGTATTCTATCAAATCACTTTTTGATGTACCTACCAACTAACGAAGTAAATCTTTGTATTGAATGTAAATGTAACTAACTACCTATACTGTATCTACTTAGTAGTACCTACAAAATTGTGATCTGATTTATGTAACTGTACTGTTTATGTTGCACTTCCGGATAAACCTCCGATGGTTTTTGGAAGTTCAATTGTCAAATCGTTTGTAATTTTTCATACAATAAATAAATAAAAAAAAAAAAAAAAAATGTGTGCTCGCCAGTGCGTAGGCCTCGTAGCACGCACACACTGAAAATATGTCAGACTGACACGAATGCGCCAGACGGGGCTACGCGGAGATATTGTCAGTGTGTTCGTGCTACGAGGCGTAGGCCGCGTTTGGCACCATTGTATGAAGATAGATTACTGTCTTATACTGTGGCGAAGGCCTCTCCCTTGCTCTTCCACTCGTTCCTGTTTTGGGCAACCTCTGGCCACTGGTCGTCAATTTTATCCAGCTCATCCCTTGGATCACTTGAATACTTAATAAGTATTATATTTGTCAAATATCGAATCTGTTACTTTTGGTTTGGCAGCCGTCCTCCATATGAACCACGCTATTGGACCATCAAGATCAGTAGTATTTTAGATCTGTTATACAGGGTAAAATTGATATCATTATCATCCTTTTAAACTAAGAGTCTACCTATCAAACTGAACAACTTTTACTATGGGAGCAAACCGATCGGAGCAAAATTTTGATCAGCTGTTCCATACTAAACTGCAATGCCTACTCGACTCAAATGTATGCAACAGTTGGTTTTATTTTTGCTCCTATCGATTTGCTCCCATAGTAAAAGTTGTTCAGTTTGATGGGTAGACTCTTAGTTTAAAAGGATGTTAAGGGTTGAACCTCATCTGGCAGCACCACATCGTCTTTTTCTGTCGCTCCATCCTTTTCTGTCGTTGGTGAAATTGATATCATTAGGGTTGAACCTTTTCTGTCACTCAGGAACGTCATTTGCTAGAGCAAATAAGATAGACGGAACGCAATTGCGCGCAGTAGTGCTGCGGCGTTCGTCTATCTTATTTGCTCTAGCAAATGACGTTCCTGAGTGACAGAAAAGGTTCAACCCTAATGATATCAATTTCAACCTGTATTATACTCCCGTTGAGGACGATTCTACAAAAACAGCCTAAAATAATATTTTCTAGATAACATAACAATTTTTTTATTATACAAATAACATTACTTATTTGCTAAAAGTCTGAAGCATGTTTTGATAAGTACATTTGCCTTTTTATTTTTCTGATTTGATGTTTTCTTTTAGTCTGTTTTATTTATGTTTCATCGCTTGAGTTGTCATTTATTAATTTTAACGAGATTATGTGCGTACGAATATTTTCATGAGGGGTAGTCAAACGTTTTCTGTAAATAAATAAATAAAAAATCAATAACTATAACGCTCACAGGCACATACATTATAATGATCCCAAGTAAACCTTAGGCACAGCCAGGACACTGCATACAAAAATTTGAAATTGACAAGATGACATCAGCACATGCGAAACCAAAGAAATTGAACCTGAGGGTAGAATAGAGAGGGTAGATAGAGAGGTAAGAATTTGGTGGGAGGAAGGGAGTGTCCGTACTGTATCTAGTAATAGATACTCTTGTTTATACTGTGCCTTAGAGTTGACTAATTAATGGCCAGTTGTTATGTAGTAAATTAATATTTCTATGGTTGTTATATCTAGGTCCTCAATTCTGCCAATTTCAAGAGATTTAGAATGATAGGTCCGTCCTATGGCCTTCTATACATAGTAACTGTGTGTTATCCTTATCTACTACCTATACTAGCTGTTGCCCGCGACATTGTCTGCGTTGACTATATCCTGTGTTAATCCGGAACACATTCTATCATCTTCATCATCATCTCAGCCGATGGAAGTCCACTGCTGGACATAGTCCTCCCCTAAGGATCGCCATAACGACCGGTCCTGCGCTGCCCTCATCCAACGTTCACACATCAACACATTCTATATTTGTGGCAAATTTCATCCAAAAATGCTCAGCCGTTTATGCATGATTGAGCCACAAACATACAAACATTAAAACATCGTTTTCTTGTAAATATTATCTTCAATGTACTGTACAGACACACTTCTGTTACAGTTTTATATAATTATTATTATTGATATCATTGAAAAAATAGATGTATTATTGTTCGTTTTACATTATATTTATTATAAAAGTCCACTATCTTTTTCTTTATTTACATAACCAAGTCAAAATATTGTCATATTTCTTGTTACATCATACAAGTCGATAATTTTGAATTTAACCTAATTTTGAAGCTTAAAATCATAATATCATTAGCGTGAATGCTAGTTTAATTTTGCGCTGCACGTATGCGGTATACTCTAATACGGTTTAAAGGGTTTATTTCACGTATAGTAATCAAATGGTATCGACACTTCGACTATAATAATGATAATATATTATAGTCGAATCAAACTAGTATCGATTGGGCATATTACCAAAAGAACTTGCATAAAACTACACTCTAACATCAACTTACATTTATTGAGTTTCTTCAAAATTAATTTTTATAATTTAATTCGTGTAAGTATTATAGGGTCCTTCTTAATAATTATGGTGACGGTTTTTAATGGAACTTTCAGACCCTCAAACAAAATAACTTTCCCTATGAGACCAACGTCGAAAAGTTGAATGAAAAATTTGCTGTGTCATACAATACTGCAATCCTACTCGACTCAAATGTATGGAACAGCAGATTTTTTTCTCGCGGTTTTGATGTTGGTCCCATAGAGAAAGTTGTTCAGTTTCATGGTCCTCCTCCATCCTCTTAAAAAACAGTGAGCATATTAAGTTGGATCCTGTATAATTATTGACTTTGTACTACTCGAATATGATTTGAGAGTGTGAGGTTCAGGAATAGCTCATCTGTACCTACCCACTTTATTTTCTTTACGCTTGTATTTTATCTAGATCATACACCACACCTTCATTACACTCTCAGTCGCTACTCTTACACTCACTCACTCACTACACTATACCCTCACTACATAGGCACAATTCCACACTCACCAACACTTTTCATTAGACACATTCTGCATGTTTTATTTATCTTCCTACTTACATACTAAGTTTGTTTGCTCTCTTTTGCTCAAATTTGTTTTGACTTTAATAGGGTGGGCACTGGCTTCTTCGACCTCAGGCAGTTTGTTACAGGCTAACCTAGATAGGATTGCCAGGGCTACAATAATTTCTACGTTCATTTATTTTGATGCAATAAAAGGTTTTTATTTTTTATATTTATTTTATAATTTAGGTGAACCTTTTGTGTGAGTGTGAAATATTTTATTTAAGGTAAAATATACTACAATTAATGTGAAGCTTCAGTCGTTTTACAGCGTCATTTTTGGCGGTTAGATGTGCCTCTGTGTATACATATTTGGGAATTATATCACTATTGCACAGTACTGTTTAAAACCATATGTGAAAGTACACATATTATTCAAACTCAGCTATTTTCGAAAACGTCTCTAATAATAGAATAAAGAGAAATTAATGTTGACAAGCATATAAAGATTATAAAGTAATACAATGACGTCATCTATGGTAGTTAAAATGAGGATTGTAGATTGGTGGAATTTTTTCCAGCCTCTTCGCTACTGTTTGATTGGTGTATTGAGTTCTATTCAATATCCCCTGTCGTTCACTAATTATGTTTGTACCTACAGTTCACGACAAAAAGAAAATTTTTGGCAGAACTCATTTTGGAAGACGAGATTTAATTTAACGAATATAAGGTTTTTTTTATTCTTTGTCTGCTCTTGTAAGTCTTTTGATAGGATTTTAATAAAATATTTGACGAACAACGAAATTATAAACTCTAGAGATTGGAGACATGATTATAATTTTATTCTATGCCTATTAACTTTCTACATTATTCCGTAAGTTAAGTTATTAAGCGTAAGTTAATCTAACTTTGCTTTAAGTAAATTTTTCCCTTTTCTTAATTTTTCTACACACCATGAGAGTTGCACTACAGAATTTGTATTTGTATAAACTATTATTATAAACCAGGCCCTATCTGAATTTGTATAATATGTATATGGAAAAACCTGACTCGTCAATTTCAGGACTACCTATATTGAGAGTCAGCATCCTAATCATAATCTTATGTAATGTTTTCATTGTGTTATTGTATTGTACTGTACCTTTTATTACATTACTGGTGTGTATAAATAAATAATTTTTAATTTAAATATTTTTAATAATTAATTTTTGATATAGTCAATTTTTGTTTCTGATTTACGGTACCTAGTTTCCAAAACAAACCGGTTACGAAATCTTGAACCTTTATGAACAGTCCATAGCTCCATACCATAGCTTGCTTATTCCATTTACAGTTTACAGTGAGTAAGTAATTCAGTTTGAGTGTACTACTAATATGTTCGTACGATGCAGTTTAAATACAGTTTCCCTCATAATTATATGGATTTGGACCAGTAAGCAAATACATTTCAAATTTAGCAGAAAATTTAGGTTAACTGCAAAATGTATTAATTTGGATCCGTTTATATTATGAAAAGCTGTAATAAATGACCTGAATTTCAGTTGAACAACGTGTGATATAATTTTTGAGAGTTACGTGATTTTACGTTGCAAGTTCGGCCACGATCGGTTGTGTTGTTGGCGCGATGTTCATGCAGTTCGCGATTTAGCTTGCCACGAGGCTCTACTATCTCTTTTCTATTGTATTGTTGCTGAAAAAACAATCCATGTTTGATACTTAGATTCAGTACACTCTTCTTAATATTGGCTGAATTTCAATGCTAAGTATTTAAGCATAAGCAAATACTTTACACATACATAAGTACCTACATTTTAGTCGAGTAGGTTTGCAGCATTGTATGGAACAGCAGATTTTTATCATGTCTGAAGCACCACCTTAATTAAATTTAATTAAATTAAATCATTTATTTCTCAGATAACTCAGATCCATTCTAGTGTTAGTAACAATGATCTTACAAACTATGTTAGTTATAATAATCTATCCGACAAAGATGTGGGCAGCTACAAGATGGCATGCAAGCGTACCCAACGTTGCAGCATTGGGGAGTCCCATCTGTCTCCCAACGCGCGCAGGATGGTGTTAGGGCTGCAGCGCATACGGCCCAGCAGAGACGCACACCGCTTTCGCATTATTGCGTGGAACCCATCAGTGTGCGCCTCCGCAAACATATTAGAAGCACTACAAAACCTTGGCAGCCCCATCAGCACCCTGAACGCGTTGTTATACTGCACGCGCAGAGCGTTGTATGTCCTCCGCGTGTAGCCAACCCACAGACCGCACGTGTAAAATGACTGGCAGTAAGCTTTAAAAAGTGTAACTTTTACTTGCCTTGTACAACGCGCAAAACTGCGGGCCAGCATATTGCATATTGCACCTTAAGTGTCATATTTATGTTTACATCCTGTTTAAAGAAAGACACTGTATATGGTAACGATACTAATATGTGAGTAATGCGTGAAGACAAGTTCTCCTTTGTATATGTATATGATATAAATAAAAATGAACCGCGCCACTCGGCGCGTGACTACAATTTGATATATCCACTTTATTATCAAGTTTATTCTCGAGAAATCTTTTAGCTATAGTGGTAACATTTGCGCAGTGGCGTAAAAGTAACATTATAATTATTATATTCAGATTAAAACTGCCTTTAAAGCTTAGACAATTTATATGTATAGGGACTCGCCTTGCGGTAGCATTTCCCCTCTGCTGCGGTATAAGAACAATTGTCTTGTGCATTTACACCTAATTTTATACGTTATCACTTATCGAGACAGCCTATAATAGCGAAACAATAATTTTGAACTTAGAACGTTTGGTGTTCACACGAGACTACTTTTCATGATTTTTAACATTCAAAAATAGAATCTAAACTTATGGGGAATAAAATCCAAAGTTGCGGATTTCATGTTACCTCGCACCCCGCAAAAAGTGGCAGAAATGTTTCTTTGTAGAATGACACGCGTAACTCGTCCCTATATAAATTGTCTAAGCTTTAAAGCCTACAACTTTAATATATTTTTTAAATAATCTGTTTTGAAGATTAGAAGACTTTTCTGTAGTTTCACTAAATATTTAAATCATCAACATCATTAACAAAACACCCAAGTAATACTTAAGACTATCAAACTAAACTACTTCCTCTACGGAGCCAACTTTGAAATCGCGAAAAAAAATCTCCTGTCCCTTACATTCAAGTCGAGTCGGTACTGCAGTTTTGTGTGAAACAGCAGATTTTTTTTTCGTTTTCGATGTTGGCTCTTTAGTGAAAGTTATTTAGTTTGGAGCCTTGACGGACCCCCTTAAGTATAACTGGAGTGTTTAGTTACATCCTGTATTATGTGGGTATGTTATTGCAGAAAATGTATTCTTTAATTTTTAATCGAACTTCCTCCATGTATTCTTGCGCTAATTCTGAAACTGTATTTTGGAATTTGTTAACGAACTCTCCCTCCGTGCTCCAGGTTGGCGCGAAATGGTTTTACCGCATAGATAAGTTTTCCCCGTTAGCGGTGTCTTGTGGCATAAGTTAACTGCCTGTCCATTGACGCGGAGCTGGCTGGCGGAGCGGGGAAGCGAAGTTTTATTAACCAATAAGATTGCAATCAAAACCTCGGCCAGGATTTTATGCAATCCTGATTGGTTAATATTTCTTCGGTACTCCTCTCCGCCAGCCAGCTCGCGTCAATGGACAGGCAGCCTAAAGCCATGTATCCCTAGTGCAAGTGTCTCATTCTAACAAGCAAACTTTTGCAATTAGCCATCCCGCTTCAATTGAAAATCGCAAAAAAACTTATTTTTCATCAATATTTTTTCTCCTGGGTGTTTGGGGTAAAACCATCGGCATCGGGCAGAATCACTGCTATAATTAATTACCTTTCAAATGATGGTATATTCAGTAGAAAATATGGCGTATGGTGATTCTTGTAAATCTGAAATCGAACTTACTTTGGTCCTCTTTTCTATCGAGAACATTTTAATAGAATCGTGTTTTCAATGGTTAGATTCACTGCAGAAAGAACGTATCTACACTGTTATTTGAACTATATACAGGGTGTTACAAAAATACAAATAAACATTTAAGTGGGTGGTTTAGACCATTATACTGAACAACTTTCACTATGGGACCAAAACCGAAATCGCGAAAAAAATATCTGACGTTCCATCATCATCATCATCATATCAGCCGATAGACGTCCACTGCTGGACATAGGCCTCCCCCAAAATGGGGATATTTGCCATAATCGCTAAGATGCGATGCGTTTGCGATGTTCCATACTAAACTACAGATCTACTCGAGCTAAATGTATAGGACAAAAAATTTTTTTTCGCGATTTCGATATTGGTCCCATATTGAAAGTTGTTCAGTTTGATGGTCTCAACAACCCCCCCATAAAAGATTGAAATGTTGAATTTTACTTTTGTAACATTCTGTATATTAAATGTAATAATTTCGAATAAACCGGTTTGAAAACAGACAAAATAGGTTAAGGGGGCTTAACACATTCGCGGACACTGAACGAGACACAATAGAACTTTTATTGCTTTCACTGCTATAGCCGGTTTTATAACCTACAGGCGCCAGGCTTAATTAGTTTTAACTCATGGTATTGGTAAGCCTACTAAAAAGTTTTCACATTAACTATGATAGAGGTGACCTGAAACGGATCAACCTGTCAGTTCCAAAACAATAGACCACGTCACCCCGATGCGTCAATCCTAACACCCATTGTCTATAATGTCAATAACGGTTGATTGGACAACCCTTATTTAGTAGAGCACGATTATAGAGCCCTTTGAGACTTGATATAGATTGAAGTCCGAATTGTATTGCACCAAAGTGTATTGTTTCGCGCTGTCAGTTTTGATATATGGTAGGGGATGCTAATTAAAGCTAAATATACTTCGACAGAGGAGCTATTTTCTAGTAAAGAATTGGTTTTTTATTTCCTATATTTTTAACTAAATATTCTGTCAGGTAAGAAATGATATATTTAAGTGTTTTAGGTAAACACAGGCCTTAGACTAATTATATCGGGACGCGTAACCACGTGTCATTCTACTAACAAACTTTCTGCCACTTTTTGTGGGGGGCGAGGTAACATGTTATCCGCAACTTTGGATTTTATTCCCTATGACTTTAGATTCTAATTTTGAATGTTCAAAATCATGAAAAGTAGTCTCGTGTAAACCCCGAACGTTCTATGTTCAAAATTATTGTTTCGCAATAATAGGCTGTCTAGTTTAGTGATAAGTTATAAAATTGAATGTTGAATGTACATGATCATTGCTCTTATACCGTGGCAGAGGGGAAATGCTACCGCAAGGCCGGTCCAGATATAATTAGTCTAAGACACAGGCACAATCTGATTCTTACTTTCCAGATTCTGATGTATCGGAAAACTGCCATGACCAAAAAAAGGGGTCGAACGCTTGTCTGAACTGTGCAATGTTGAAATGATTCTTGGTTTTTGAAAATATTTTATACAAGTTCAGAAATAAAAAAACAAAACAGCCAAGAGCAAGTCAGTCTCGCGCCTCTAGGGTTCCTTACAAACTTATCTTTTCAGTGCTTAGACTACTTATTATAAGGACTGGCCTTGCGGTAGCATTTCCCCTCTGCCACGGTATTAGATCAATTAATCTTGCGCATTTACACCCAATTTTATACCTTATCACTAAACGAGACAGCCTACAATTATAGCGAAACAATAATTTTGAACTTAGAACGTTTGGGGTTTACACGAGACTAATTTTCATGATTTTGAACATTCAAAATTAGAATCTAAAGTCATAGGGAATAAAATCCAAAGTTGCGGATAACATGTTACCTCGCCCCCCGCAAAAAGTGGCAGAAAGTTAGTTAGTAGAATGACACGTGGTTACGCGTCCTTATATAAGTAGTCTAAGTTTCAGTGGGAAAAATTGTTCTCCTATACATCGCCAAGATACTCTTTCTTATACTGTGACATCGCTCTACATCACGGTTGATGCACCAACTGATAACCTATGTTTGTATAATCGAAAAAATATATTGTATGTGATATTTATATATCACTATAATATGGCATAAATGGCTGTATCTTTTGATTGCGTTGACTTATATAAGAAGCCGGAATTTTATACACCTCCAAGGGACCGTACATTTTAGTATTTGGTATTAATTTCAACTTGATATCTGTACCCGTTCCTGAGAAAAAGGGTCTTGACAAACGGACAGACAGGCATACGAATAACAAAGTGATCCTCAAGGTTCCGTTGTTTCCTTTTGAGGAACGGAACCCTAAAAAGACGATTGAGAACAGCACTGGGGGTTCGATACCCTCTTAAAGAAAGTATACCTCTACAATATAAAGTATTGTACAAGCAGCCAATGAGCCGTGAATATTTGATAGCCATTTGGTTTTTACGTTACGTAGCTCGTAGGTACGATTTTTTGTCTTTCTTCACGAGTTTTCGTAATGGGCAAAGCTATCAACGTTCTTTATATGAATGTTTTGTGATTTACTATTCGAGGTCACATTAAACATGTAGGTGGTAGGTTTATTATTTGAAATTAAATAAGGACAATGGACATAAACATAAAATACCTAACCAAACAGGTTTTTTAATTATTTTAAAAATTCCGACTAGGATCGTAAAATTGATTATTTGACAGGTATTGCGTGTGCAGTGCGGCCGCCACAAGAAGCTTACATATCTACAGAGATGGAGATTGCATTACAAACATCTTTTTGAAGCCAGAATCGATGACCTATATGACGTCACTGATGTTTCCCATCTCATTTCTTCTTTACATGGAGCTGTCATTGAATGACCTTCATTTGACCTCCATGTAAAGAAAAAATGAGATGTTTCCCATCTCATTTCTTCTTTACATGGAGCTGTCATTGAATGACCTTCATTTGACCTCCATGTAAAGAAAAAATTAGATGGGAAACATCAGTGACGTCATAGATTCTGGCTTCAAAAAGATGTTTGTAATGCAATCTCCATCTCTGTAAGTATGTAAGCTTCTTGGACCCCCATGTGAAATATTATGACGTGACGACGACTGTGTGAAAGTGCTATGACGTCATATTTCACACCCTCCCCGCACCGCTCCACTACCAATCGGCCCCTACCTAATATAGCGTTTAACAACATGTAGAGTATAGTTCTTAGTATCGAGACAAACCTGATTGGCTCGATACTTGGTACCATTATTTGAATCCACCATGAACTTCAATTTTAATTTCAATATTATTTATTATTACCATGTTGTTACCATGTTGAAATAGAACTAATATTTAAAACCAAATTAAAGATTGAAAATGGTTTCGGACGTGACTTGAACCCGCAAGGGGGACGTTCATTAATTACGTGAGGCGTTTTTGGCGAATTTTAAAGTCCTGTTTCATTCAGTTTCCGTTGTGATTGACCTCTGAAGATAACTGCAGATCATCATCATCATCATTACGCTCACCGTCACCAATGAGCCACAGTCCTGCCCTCATGAAGAGGTGTATAAACAGGTTAATCTTTGTTTTTATTTCCTTGTGTACTACAAAGGCACGTGTCGTAATTACTGATGTCATAAAAAGGCTTCGTAGTAAAGTGAGGTGCTAATGAAAGTGGGGTAATTGCTTTTAGCCTGTTTCTTCTGAGTGACTTTGAGTGAGGAATTTTTAGGATCTTAACTTAATCCAACAAGATTTTATATATATGCTACACGTTTTCTTCGATTATTCCAATTATAAGTACACCACTGGTTCTAATTAGTAACCAAAATTGTGAAGGTGTATTTCAGGCAGATAAAAAATGGCATAGTGTCGCAACACGCGCAGTGTAGAGTTCCGTAGTTGCCCGTCATTATGAACTTAGAAGGGGGCTTTTTGTTTTATACTTCGGTTTAACGGCCAATAAAGTCTAAAAAGTACATTTTATAAGGTGGTCGACTATTACTCGTTAACTTGTAAGCCCACTTAACGGTGATAGGTCTCATTTTAATTTGCACTTTAAAGCTTAATATTTCGTTAACGGATCCCTAAATCGAAAAATGTTTTTCCCACACCCACAATATTTTTAAAAGACCTATCTAAAGATACCTCATACATATGATAGACAAATACTGTCATTCCCATTTCACGTGTATACATACGATGTGCACTTAAAAAAATATTCTACATTTTATTTTACCACTTTCTCATCGTGATTAATTTGTATACCCTCAGCTTTCTAGTACTAAGCGTCTCTGAGCTAAGCCGCGGACAGACGGACGGACATGGCGAAACTATAAGGGTCCCTTGTTGACTATGGAACCCTAAAAAACATTCCCTAAGGAAAAACAAAAAATCTTTTTTGACCTCCCAGAGAAAATCGAACTGCCATGCTGATCCGCACTTTTGTATGCGAAGTCCAAAAAAATTTCTCGTTTTTCCGGGAGTTTAGTTGTTGTTGTTTAGTTTCATTGTTTAAATAAATAAACCTTTAAAACGTTGTTACTAATTAAAAACTAGTGCACACCCATATTATAATCCCACAACCATAATCCCTTGCGGCCTTGCCCTCTCCTTCCATATTCCAATTATCCCCCCTAGAAATCCCCCTTAATGAGAAAATTACACCAAGAAAAATTATTCCAAGAAATGGAAAATCCTGGAAATAATCCTTTTGCGTTTATTTTTTAAGATTTAGAGCTCTAGCACACAGAGTGCAGCTGCGGGCCGACTCAGCGACGAACCGGCAACTGCTATGAAATTGTATGCATTTATGTATACTCTACAATAGATACGACTCTCTATCTTATTTATTTTATTCTATTATAATTACATAAGTATAGACCGATATCCGATCGTAAAATTATGCACCTATTTCATAGGCGAACGAAATATGATTCTAATGTATCTGTATCTATCTATTCTAATGTTGTTACACAGGGGTTAATTCAAAGTTGCCTAGAAAAATCTTGCCGCAAGTACCTTTTCCATTATGATTTTTGGCATAAAAATGACTTCTTTGAACCTGGCAACCCTATAGTTGCGGCAAACTAAGTGCTGAAAAAAAAACTGGAAAAGTTAGGGTTGCCACACCCTAGCTCATTTACTTCCCAAACAGACAGGTGGAAAATGTTATGCCAAGAATCATAGTGAAAAAGGAACTTGCGGCAAGATTTTTCTAGGCAACTTGGCGGCGTTGAATTAACCCCTGTGTAAACATACATTAGAACTTCTTCTGATAACAGCTGTACTCGGCAGCCTGGGTAGCTTAGGCCGCGTTCAAACTACCCGCACCTGCACCGCGCCGGCCACGCACTCAACCCGCGCTCTCCCCGCGCTCACCCCGCGTCCTAAAATGCATTGCTTACAATTTGAATCTTATGACACGATAATAAATCTCGTAATGTATTTTATGGGAGCTCTCACGTCCGCCTCGCACCCGGCCCGCACCCGGCCCGCACCCGCCCCGCGCCCGCTCCGCGACTGCTCGTCAAAATACAATATTAGATTAATTACCGTGTTATAAGACTCAAATTGTAAGCAATGCATTTTAGGACGCAGGGTGAGCGCGGGGAGAGCGAAGGGCGGGTGCAAGCCGGGAGCGGGGCGAGTGCAAGTCGTCTGAACGCGGCCTTAGTCTAAGCTAATATACAATGTAATCAACAAGTTTTATAAATCTCTATTGACTGCGCCAAATATCCACTTTAAGGAAATAGAGTCTTTAATACAATATAAACTTTAAATCATTTATTAGATTTTATAAAACGTGTTGATTACATTTAATTTTAGACTAAAGCTACTCTAGTTGTTACGGGTGTTGTAAGAAGTAACTACTCTAATTAGGCATCATCACCATCCTAAAGATCTCTTCAAAAGCAAAGTAAGATTCGGTAATCCAAAGTAATTTCGGTGAAACACATTATGGCACAGTTGTTACTGATCTTGTTAAATGGGTATCTCTTAATTACATCAATTAGTCCATTCTGTATTATTACTTTATGACTTCCCTTAATCTCTATTTACTTACGAAATGAACTTTAATTGATACATAGGGGGTTTTTTCATAAAATTTTGTTTATGAAAAAGATTTGATCAAACTTATTTAGGTAGGTATTTTTAGTGTTCGGTACTATCACGGAATACTACAAAAACGGAATCACCTCGGTGTTTGTCAGACGTATTTTTCTAAGCGACCGTAAAGCCGCGTTCAGACGACCCGCGCCCACTCCGCGCCTGCCACGCGCATCGGCACCCGCGTCTTACCCGCCTTGAAATGCATTGCTTGCAATTTGAGCCTTGTGACATGATAATAAATCTCTTATTGTATTTTGGGGGAGCAACTGCGCCCGCTTCGCACCCGCCCCGCACCCACCACGCGCTCACCCCGCGCTCGCCCCGTGACTGCTCGTACAAATACAATAAGAGATTTATTATCATGTCATAAGACTCAAGTTGCAAGAATGCGCGTGACGTGCGCGGAGCGGGGCCGGGGGCGCGGGTCGTCTGAACGCGGTAGCTTGTTTATTAAGCCTGCCTGCAGAGATTAGAGAATATAGCAGAATTGTGATTCATAATTCGCTATTAATATAGCATCAGATATCTTATTTTTTTTCTTTCGCCAATAAACTTTATAAGTCGTCTAATACCTAGTCTATACTTGGATAGTTCAGAATACGCATATGACGTGTTAATGAATTAACGCAAAACTAGAAAGTAGTTTGTTTAGAATCGAGAGCAGAATCGAATTATCATGGTTTCAACAAAGGTAATTTTTTTTTCAAAATATTAAATAATTTATTTGCAAAATTTAAAAATTTCTGAACATGATGTCAACCTACCGCACGGGCACACTCACCCTACTTACTACCAAAAAAAGATTATAAAAATGTTTCCATGAGTACGTTAGCGCTTTCTTTCAGTGCTGAAAAGATAACAAATCATTTTTGCCTCAACACTTAAAATGTGAATAACTTTAAATTTTAACTATCAAAATAATGAAATTATTGTTTCAGTCTAATTATTTTGTTATAAATCAGTTGGGGTGTATGAGGTTTTGCGCTAATTTATTAACACGTTGTATACATATATACAACGTGTTAATGAATTAACGCAAAACTAGAAAGTACTTTGTTTAGAATCTATAGCTGAATTGAATTATCATGGTTTCAACGTAGGTAATTTTTTTCAAAATTTTAATAAATTTTTTCGTAAAATTGAAAATTTACTAAACCCGATGTCAACCCACCCCATGGGCACTCTCACCCTACTTACTACCAAAACAAGATTATTAAAATGTATCCATGAGAACGTTAGCGCTTTCATTCATTGCTGAAATGATAACAAATCTTTTTTGCCTCTGAACTTAAAATGCGAATAACTTTAAATTTTAACTATCAAAATAATGAAATTATTATTTCAATCTAATTATTTTGTTATAAATCAGTTGGGGTGTATGAGGTTTTGCGCTAATTTATTAACACGTTGTATATACATTATACAACCATCCATTAAGGTATAAATATTCAAATTCATACACATATTTTTCCATGCCGGACACGAAACCGCGAACCTCTAATCAGCAGGAAGCCAAACGAGCAATCGGGTCGTCGCCGTCGTTTGATTTAATGGAAAAAATTATAATTATCTTCTACAATACCTAAGAGCGGTGAAAAATTTAAAAAGATATAACATTTTGTAAGTAACTAGTGCACAATTTTAAAACTTGGCAACGACTGGTAAATGTCAAGAGCACGGGTATCTTAAATTGGAGCATTCCATTTTATGCATTTCTTATCTTCCACAATTTGACCTATTTTTAGTTGAGTTTGCTTCTGTACCTGCTAAAGGCAGAATAGAGCTTTATTCAGGGGGAAATTGATCAGTATCCTTTAAAACTAACAGTCTCACCATCAAACTGAACAACTTATACTGTGGTTGCAAAAAAAAATTTGCTGTTCCATACTAAATTGCAGTTCCACTAGACTCAAATATTATGCAACAGCATTTTTTTTTTCCTGCGTTCGGTTTGCGCCCATTGTAAAAGTTTTTCTGTTTCAGCGGTCTACCTATTTTAAAAGTATGCCAATGATATTAATTAGTTTATTACATTCACAGGGTGCCCCGCCCACTGCCACTTAAGTTTAGCAAATCTTTGGGCTATGTCAGTTACTCTGGTTCTTCTGCGGATCTCTTCATTTCTGATTCGATCTCGCAGGGAAACTCCGAGCATAGCCCTCTCCATTGCCCTTTGGGTGACTTGCTTCTATTGCTCGCAGAACCGATGGCCGGTGGGGCCGAAAAGTTCTCGAGTGGCGACCACGTACCGGAAAGCGCAGCGTGGGTAGGCCCCTCACACGGTGGACCGACGACCTGGTGAAGGCGGCGGGAAAACGTTGGATGAGGGCAGCGCAGGACCGGTCGTTATGGCGATCCTTGGGGGAGGCCTATGTCCAGCAGTGGACGTCCATCGGCTGAGATGATGAAGATGATTCACAGGGTATAACAAAACACCTTAGTAAAATTTAAAAGGATGGTTTAGACTTTAGAACATCAAACTAAACAACTTTTACCTTTTACTATGAAGAATTAAAAAGACTCTGGTTTCGACACTGAGGGAAGCCATATCCTTACACCCTAATTAAATTTTGAAAACATTATACAGGGTGCTACAAAAATACAAATAAACATTTTAGGGGGTGGTTAAGAACATCATACTGAAGATCTTTCACTACGGAACAAATATCGAAATCGCGAAAAGAAAAATCGGATGTTCCATCATCATCATCATCATATCAGTCGATAGACGTCCACTGCTAGACATAGGCCTCTATTTGCCATAATCGCCATGATTCAATGCATTTGCGATGTTCCATACTAAACTAAAGATCTACTCGAGCTCAATGTATACATGGGACAAAAAAAAAATTATTTTTCGCTATTTCGATGTTGGTCCGATAGTGAAAGTTGTTCAGATTGATGGTCTCAACAACCCCCATAAAAGTTTGAAATGTTTATGTTTACTTTTTAACACCCTGTATAATTAGCAATTTTCGAAATGAAAACTACAAACACTCAGTTATCGATTCTATCAGGTTTTGCATTAATTTGTGAACATATGAATAAACATAATTAATTTGTATAAAATCCCTGGAACGTGTCACCAGAAACCACATTAACAGCACATTGTCATCAGTTAGCTAGTAAATTCAACGCCATTTCCCCGCCAAATTAATTCCAGTCAATCGAATTTATTTGCATATGCTAATTTATAATGTGAATAGCTATGAAGGTAAAACCAGTAGTAATATTATAGTACTCTGTGGTCAAACCATGTGTAAAACAATGGGCTAGCTAACTGATGGCTACTAGCTAACTGATGACAATGTGCTGTTAATGTGGTTTCTGGTGACACGTTCCAGGGATTTTATACAAATTAATTATGTTTATTCATATGTTCACAAATTAATGCAAAACCTGATAGAATCGATAACTGAGTGTTTGTAGTTTTCATTTCGAAAATTGCTAATTATACAGGGTGTTAAAAAGTAAACATAAACATTTCCACTTACTAAAATTATAGGCAGGTACACTGAAAAAAAATTGTTTACTTCAACTAACATCATGAATCCATATGAGCCTGTCAACACCATGACTTCTCCGACTAAGAGAACTTTGTTAAACGAATTCGGCTTGTTGTTACAACTAGCCATCTTTTGTTTTTAGTAAACAATAATAACGTAATTTCAATTATTTTGGTGCTAATTAAGAGAAATTATACTTCTTAATTGGCTCGCATTTTTTTCAATGTATGTTCTTTGTTTTTGGTAGTAGCGTATTGTGGAGAGGTATGGATACCTAGGACGTTCTAGATGGACACTCCATCATGAGGGCCCGGGTTTCAATCCGCACGGACGATATAATTATGCCAAGTACCAATGTGTTTTTTTTTTACTTTATGTAGAAAAACTCTACCGACTGCTCTCAAAAGGTGAAGGAAAACATGCATAATATGCTGAAGAAGAAATTTTGATGCGTATGTGAAATCTAGTAATGACGACCCGGTTGGTGTAATGGTTACCACGCCGGACTGCCAAACCAGGGTCTTGGGTTCGAATCCCGGTTCGGTCATGGATGTTTATATGTTTGTGCCGTTGTTGTATGGTTTCCATAATAAACAGCCTATCAATAGTGCTTTCTTGGGATCATTACAATGTATGTGCCTGTGAGCGTTATTTATTTATTTTATTTATTTATTTTAGTAATCCACATTGGACACGCGTGGTGGACTAACGCCCATACACCCTCTTTGAGGGTAGGCCTGTGCCCTGCAATGTGACGTATGCAGGCTGATGATAATGATCTTGTTTGTTTAAGACATCAAAACAAGATAATTAATAATCAATCACACTGAAAAAAATGATCAACCAAACTTGTGTTAAATATAACTAAACTGTTAAATATAGTTTGGTATTTAACACAAGTTTGGTTGATCTTTTTTTTCAGTGCATTCAATCACACATTAATATTAAACACGAAAGTCGATTATTGGAGGATTATCGTAAAAAGCTCATATAAAAATAAACAGATTTTTCCATCCATGATTTTTTGAGTTATTTGAAAAATAGGTACTGAAAAAATACGTTTACGGTGCCAAAAACTATAGAAATATTCAAGATTCATGTAAAAATTCATTTAAGAAATGCTGAATAAAATTAAATCGAAAAAATACGTATTTTTAACTATAATATTTATAAAAATAGGTTATTTAAAATATGTAACGTTGTCAATTCAAACGGAAAACTGATCGTTTTTAACAGAGTTCAAAAAAGGAGGAGGTTTTTAAAGGTCCACGGTCCAACAAGGAAACCTTATAAAGATTCAGTCAGTCCACCAGTTTCCGAAAACCTTTTTTCTTCTGAAAAATAAATATTTTTGTCAGCTTCATGTAGCCTCAAATTCCAAACCAAAATTACGAATAAAAAAAGAATAATCGTAATAATTTATGTGACATAATGATGCTAAGGACATTACAAGTGATTGATATAGCAGAAACTAAACACATTTACACGAGGACACGCCTCCAACCTTTTCAGGATTCCGTATCCGTTAAGGATAATGAATGAACCCTTCCTTACCCTTACTTACTTAACAATAACAAATAATAAAAACCGGTCAAGTGCGAGTCGGGCTACTCGCGCACCGAGGGTTCCGTACCACACCACCACAGAACACAACATTAATATCTTAGAAAAAAAAATTTTTTTGTCCGGGACCTATAGCACGAGACCGACTCACACTTGGCCGGTTTTTAGTATTTGTTGTTATTCTGTAGAGTTTGTTCTATAATCACACTAAGTTTGACGCTTGTATGTAATACCGTTTTTACGATAGAGCGTGAAGAAAAAACGTTGATAAAAACTAGTTTCTTGTTGAGAACGCCCCTTAATTTTTAACTTTTTGTATTATTTGTTATCAAATCCGCCGTAATAACGCATAATCTGAGAAAATTTCAACTATCTAGCTATTATGGTTCAAAAGTTACAGCCCTAAATAGGTAGGACAGACGGACAGACGGACAGACGGACAGACGGACAGACGGACAGACGGACAGACGGACAGACGGACAGACGGACAGACGGACAGACGGACAGACGGACAGACGGACAGACGGACAGACGGACAGACGGACAGACGGACAGACGGACAGACGGACAGACGGACAGACGGACAGACGGACAGACGGACAGACGGACAGACGGACAGACGGACAGACGGACAGACGGACAGACGGACAGACGGACAGACGGACAGACGGACAGACGGACAGACGGACAGACGGACAGACGGACAGACGGACAGACGGACAGACGGACAGACGGACAGACGGACAGACGGACAGACGGACAGACGGACAGACGGACAGACGGACAGACGGACAGACGGACAGACGGACAGACGGACAGACGGACAGACGGACAGACGGACAGACGGACAGACGGACAGACGGACAGACGGACAGACGGACAGACGGACAGACGGACAGACGGACAGACGGACAGACGGACAGACGGACAGACGGACAGACGGACAGACGGACAGACGGACAGACGGACAGACGGACAGACGGACAGAAGGACACCCTTTGGAACCCAACGGAACCCTAAAAAACTATTAATTATGCAGTATGCATGGTGTAAAATTAAATACGTTACATACTTAAAGGTCTGAAGCACCCCGCTTCAGACCATCAAACTGAATAAGAGCTGTTTCATAGAAAACGTCAATGGCGACTTGACCCAAATGTATGGAACAGCTGGAACAGGGTGTAACAAAATACATTAGTGATATTTAAAAACTATCAAACTGAAACCCTTTTATTATGAAGCCAACACCGAGAAAAATTAACAAAATCTGCTGTTTCATACAAAACTGCAATACCTACGAAACTCAAATTTATTGGGACAGCAGTTTTTTTTTCTACTTTTTCTCTATAGTGAAAGTTGTTCAGTTCGTTGGCCTAAACATTAAACAACACCTTTAAAATATTACCTACTACCGGTGTTTCTTAAACCCTGTAGAACTATTTTTGACACTCTTTTTGGCCTGCAATAAAACACGTATTTACATTATTTGATGCTACGGAACCATCAAACCCAAATTCACTTTTACCCATTTTTTTTACCTTCAACCTACTTTACCCAAGTAATGGGGTAAGTTAGGCAGTAAAATGATTTAACGGCCATTCCCTGCATTGGCATCTTTATAGAGCAGTTAACTTTTTAATTTACGGCTGTAGCTACTTAGTTGCGACACGGCTGAAAATTTTAATTATCTTCAAAGGTCGCTTTAACTCAAAAAGGTGACGTTGATCTCATAAAATAATGTTTAAGTTACCAAAACTCCTTTCCTCACTTAGGAGAATATTCATCAATCTCAATCGAGAATACTAAAGTTTGAATAAGAAAATCTTTCATTGGTTGAATACGATACGGCAATTCTAAAAGC
The DNA here is from genome assembly GCA_922987775.1 of Agonopterix subpropinquella. Lineage (NCBI taxonomy): Eukaryota > Metazoa > Arthropoda > Insecta > Lepidoptera > Depressariidae > Agonopterix > Agonopterix subpropinquella. The sequence continues at coordinate 13,780,625 of OV277709.1, read as the reverse complement.
ACTTCTTTTCTTACGTCCTTTAAACTCATTATACAAGATCCACCTTAATAATCCAACTTAAAGTGATGATCAGGCCATCAAACTGAACAACTTTCTCTATGGGACCTACATCGAAATCGGGAATAAAAAATCAGCTGTCCGATTAATTTGGGTACCTACAGAAGTATTATACTTTTGTCGCAGATTTTTTTAGTGATTTCAACTTTGGTCCCATAGAGAAAGTCTCGCAGTTTAATAGTCTTATCGGACCCTATATACGAGTGTGATCAAGGCTGGTATCAAACCGCTACTTCCTACAAGAAAGGCTAAGCTGGAACAAAAACATTGTCTCAACCACAGAAATAAATCAAGATAGACCGATGAATTGCGCGGGGCACGCGTGCCAACATAAACTTAATTTGTATAACACACAACGCACAACGATAAACATCGGTGTCAAATCAGAGAAAATGCCTTATTGCGTGGTTTCTAACTGCAGAAACGAACGTTCTGATGAAGATATGAGTTCTTAATTTTAATTAAAAACGTTATTTATTGACAATTTAAACCAAATTTCAAAAATACACGGGTGGTCCGAAACAGGCAGCGCGAAACACAAATAAAACAATGATTATAAACCGTTCTATCTTGATTTATTTCTGTGGTCTCAACAATACTGTCATTATCGATTTGTGTAGTTCAAGTTTTCAAACCACATTCAACGAAAATAAATCCTAATGAGTACATAAAAACCTTGTTAAACTCTACAATTTAACAATTTATCTTTCTTTGAACATCAAAAAACAACTCGTTAGCCTTAATAATTCACAATTTAATATTAATTCCTAGAAATTTCAACACGAAACAACGGTTGAGAATTATAACAATAACAAAAACGGGGCACCGTAATAATTTCTACTAAGTGCTAGGAAATAAGCTCTTGCAGTAAACAGTGGGCAGCGGTGCTCAAAGTGACACGTTTAGTGAACTTTAGTGGCACTGTGCGGACCGTAAATATTACCGTTGCTATTTATTAAAACAAATTACGGTGAATTTGAATTTACTTGAAACTTCGAGTGTGCTTCGTAACTTCTAATGGTATTGTTACGAGTCGTGTTGTAGGTCTGCTACTTTGATAAGTTATGATAATAGTAGCTTATCTATGGTTACGATTATGTCAAGATAGAGATATACAGGATGAAATTGACATCATTAGCATCCTTTTAAACTAAGCCCATCAAACTGAACAACGTTTACTATTGCAGCAAACCGATCGAAGCAAAAAAAATCTGCTGTTGCATACATTTGAGTCGCGAACTCGCGCGTCGACATTGCAGTTTAGTATGGAACAGCTGATTTTTTATTTGCTCCGATCGGTTTGCTGTCATAGTTAAAGTTGTTCAGTTTGATGGGTAGACTCTAAGTTTAAAAGGATGCTAATGATATCAATTTCACTCTGTATAGATTATGTTTAGATTAGAACAGACAGACGAAGCTACGAACGCTCCGAAAAAAATATCACCCAGTCTACTGATAAACTCCGTCACTACTCACACAGATATAATTTTTGTTTGACGCCTCACGCACACCAGCCTATGAAAGTTGGCCCGTTTTGTTTTAGTACGTTAGAAGCGTGACGCTCTATCTTGACGCATAATTAATCAAAGGTCTGCTATTGGGTTGTCGCGTGTCAGTTGCCTACTCTCCGGCCTACAAAGAAGCTCCAACTGCATGGTGCCTCAAGATGGTGTTTTTCTTCGAAAAACAACTCTTGAAGTCACAAAGTACTTATAACCGTACAACATCAGGCACTTTTGCTAAATAAACTAGATATTGGCAAAATCATCAACTCTAAAATAGACACCACAATTTTAAAATTAAAATTGTATAGAATGATATTTTTGTGGAGCGATGATAGCCCATATGGAAGAGAGTTACCGCCTCAACCATGAGGCCGCGGTTCCATTCCTGGCCTGTACCACTAAGTTCTTCGGAATTTATGTATATATAGACAGCAGGTATGATACGTGGTAATGATTTCAAATGAAACGTAAGAATAGGATTATCGTTATCTTTTATTTCCTTCATGATCATCATCTTTTATCTCTTTCACTGATTCTACATTTACCACCGTTTCACAAGTAAATACCATGGAGAAGAAACGGCAAGAAACTCCATAGCAACCTAGCGTATGACGAGGTATTGAGTTCGGTCCGGCAACGTGTGCACTCGGCGGCGTTCTCGAGTAGACTGTCCGGTGCCTCGCTCGGCTCTGTTATTTATAGTGCCGAGGTGGGGGCAACGGAAACCGTGCGCGCACGTGCGCGCACCTGCGTGCCTCGTAAGACCGCACCTGCGCGCCTCGCAAGACTGTCCGTTCTTATGACTATCTCCGACACGGCCATCCTGCAAGACACACGTCCTCGTGTGTAGCTCTGAAACAATGAAAACAAAGCACAGTACATCGTTCGGTTTATCCTGACCACTTAAATACTCAGAAATGATTTTCTGTTACACACTACTATACGTCTTTTTACAGGCAGTATATAACTACCAAGCTCCTCATTGGCAAGCCGATAATGGATCGGCCAGTATCGGGTCCTTTTCACGGATAAGCCAAAAAAACCAAAATTCGGTAAGGCGGCGAAGATCTACACCCAAGCCGTTTATGTCAGACTTGGCCTGATGCAGAAATTAATACCCTATGTTCATTGCAGGTGCAACTTGATGAAAATAACACGCGTCTCCTTTTGTTTAACATTGTAATTGTAAAATGTTGTGTAATGTCGTCTTGCATTCCTCGGCCTACCTGACGTTGCACACGTCCTCGTGTGATGGATGTTTTGGGTCGTCATCTGTGAATATTGAAATATAAGTTTGTATTACCGTTCGGCCAGACCTGATACCTCTGTTCTGCCGCATGGAGCGGCCTTCGACGCATGGAGCAGCCTCCACTGCATGGAGCAGCTTTACAATGTTGGATCTGTAAATAGTAATTTTATTATGGTTGTGGTCCTTCAGACTCTTTTTCTTTGTTTCCTTTGTTTTTTCTTTTTTTTCTTATTCTTTTTTTTTCATCCCTTTTTTTTTTTCTTTTTTTTTTTTTCTCTTTTTTTTCATTCCCTTTTTTTCATTTTTTTTCTCTTTTTTTTTCTTTTTTTTTTTATCTTTTTTTTTTGTAATGTCCCCGTATGTCCCTATAGTTACTAAGACTAGACTGGACTCATCTCCCTGTAGCTTGTAACGCTAGACTGGAGGCATGGGGATGGCCCCGAATGTCCCCAATAGTTACTAAGACTAGACTGGACTCATCTCCCTGTAGCTTGTAACACTAGACTGGAGGCATGGGGATGGCCCCGAATGTCCCTGTAGCTACTAAGACTAGACTGGACTCATCTCCCTGTAGCTTGTAACACTAGACTGGAGGCATGGGGATGGCCCCGAATGTCCCTATAGTTACTAAGACTAGACTGGACTCATCTCCCTGTAGCTTGTAACACTAGACTGGAGGAAACACATTTATCTGAATCAGAGCTAGAGGTATTTAAATGAGCTCTTTCCGCGGAGGGAGGGCGGGTTAAACGGGCGAGTATAAATCTTAATTCTACGTAATATAACAGAAACTACTCAGAGAGAACGCCTCCAGCGCAACTTCTCGAATAGCTGTGTCCTTTGTTCATGTGTGGTGTGTGTCCGCTACCAGACAATACGCACAAAAATACATCTAAGGAGCTTGAGTACTCGCCGTTGCATTGAATAGAATAAAAATGGTATGATAAAGGTGATGGCATCCATCTGGTGGGTGCATAAATTTCAGGTTTCCATCTCGGCTCCCACGGCCGAGTGACGAAGGCTTGGCCCTGCCATGTCACTGCAGTGCGGCACAACGACACGGAGCACAGCCAGTAAAAACAGTCAAAAAGAAAAACCTCCCGCAACTAGGTATGGGGAATCCTTGCCATCAGCTGCCAGAAGCGCCAAGTTACTAAAGTTGTATTTCGTTCCTCATGAACCGAAACCTAATAATCTTTTCAAAACGGTACATGCCCATAGGTTCCAATAAAATAAAAATTACATCACCTCTTTAATGTGAGCAGCCCGACCTTTCAGTGCATTGTTCAAAGCCACCAGAAAGTCCAGCTCTTCCAAACTCCAGTCCTTAACGGATGAAGATTTCTTCATGTCATGTGTTATTATTCCGGGTGGGTGGGCGGATTTTTTATGTGAGGATGGGCGGGTTATCCGCTGTTTGTTTGAGCTTAAAGAGTCCATAAGCATTCCGTTGTCATCGTTATCATTACCATTTGTTTGTGAGATACACGGTTCACAAACGACAACAAAAGCAAGATGAAGTTGGCCAGACTTGACCACTATAAATTCATAATCAATCAAAAAGCATAATGAACTAAACTAGCTACGACTCACCGGGCATAGTCACATGATGGTAGCTCAGTTTTTGCTCAGCAGTCTCACATCTACACCAAGCTGCATCATCCAGAATCGGCATTGCGCTGGCTTGGTCACGTCTCCAGTACCAAATCCGGATGTAGCTTGAACACCACTTCTGTACCGTATCACTCGAATTTCTACCTGGTAATGATGATGATGATGAATCCAAATGCGGTTTCGTGAATCCTTGACCACTTCTGATATAGACAGCAGGTATGATACGTGGTAATGATTTCAAATGAAACGTAAGAATAGGATTATCGTTATCTTTTATTTCCTTCATGATCATCATCTTTTATCTCTTTCACTGATTCTACATTTACCACCGTTTCACAAGTAAATACCATGGAGAAGAAACGGCAAGAAACTCCATAGCAACCTAGCGTATGACGAGGTATTGAGTTCGGTCCGGCAACGTGTGCACTCGGCGGCGTTCTCGAGTAGACTGTCCGGTGCCTCGCTCGGCTCTGTTATTTATAGTGCCGAGGTGGGGGCAACGGAAACACGTGCGCGCACGTGCGCGCACCTGCGTGCCTCGTAAGACCGCACCTGCGCGCCTCGCAAGACTGTCCGTTCTTATGACTATCTCCGACATATACGGTTGTATTTATCATGTTTAGCTCGGCGTTGAAGGAAAAAATCGTGAGGAAACCTGCATTCCCGAGAATGAAACGAAAATACCATAAGTTCGGAGGTGCGTAAAATATGGGTGAGCTTGGAGCGAACACAAAGGTCCAGCGTTGGTCTCAGTGTTACATAACCCTTGCTTGCAACATCCCAACCTCAAAAATAATCAATGGTATTGTTTTTAAAATATCATCAATCTTAATAAGAAAATAAAGACCAAGATGTAATACTGACTTCGGCCAAGCCTTACAACTTTATTTGACTGAGGTGAACTTGGCTTAAAATGAGATCTCACGCCTTGTTAAGAGTAAAAGGGGTGTGAGTCTTTGTGCTACGTTTTTACATGCAATGTATTTTAAATAAAGAGCTCTATGAAATAACACCAAAACTTGAACGATTTGAAGCGAAGCTTCAACTAAATAGTGAACAGTACTGTACCTACCGTTAATAATTCTTATTTCAACACAGATTAAATATAATGTTGTCTCTTATTGAACCCTATCACTTTCAAACTAACTCTCACGAAAGATTTAGCAAAGTTCAACAAATCGATTGTTCTATTAATCTCAGGATTACCTGTCAAATCTTAACGGTTGCCCTCCAGACGATCGTAAAACCTTTACATGAATTACATGAGTTCAGTCAGCAGCAGGTTTATTGGAAACTCGTTTTGTTCATTAAAGTTTAACTCTAAAAGTTATTTAGTTACGTGACTTTACAAGATACGTGAGGCTTATATTTATGGCGATCATAAACAAATTGTTATGGATAATGGGCGAGAGTATAATGTATAAACAATCAAATTCAAAATATGATACAGAGATGTTTCAACTAGTAATATGATCTAGTAGTATGATGATATGTGTGATGATGAGTAGTATATGATATGATGTCTTAGTGTAAAATATTATCATTCATCATCAATAATCAATCATTATCTTATTTTCAATTTCACAATTTAATTTTTTTTAAAGTTTCAATAAGAAGCTTGTTATAAGACTTATTGTTTCTGTTAGGTATCGACGTAATGATAGACCGGCGGTGGTTTAATAACTGATTTATTCTCAGAGTGTGACACTGAAGGTAAACACAGAAAACGTTTTACTCAAATACCCAACACCTCCTTATCTAATTACAACATAATTAAATCATTGATTATTATTAAACGGTAGCCTGTTGCGACGTGGACGCAAATGGTGCGTGCTCTTTGGGACAGGTGATGATGAAGCAAGCTCAAACGATTCATCATCCTTATCGAGGGCCGATCGGTCCCTATCTAACGTGCCTGAAGCGGCAACCCGAACAGGCACTGCCGCAACGCCCGCAACAGGTCGCCGAGATACATTCACGACATTGGAGTCGGAGGCAGGGGCTGGCTGCTCCAGTTCTACAACATTTTGTTCGGACGGATCGCCGATCGAGCTAGTATCCGACTCGGTCTCGCTAGAAATCTCAGTGTCCGCGACGTCATCTGAACTCGAATCTTTTGGTTGAGTAATGCTATTGTTTACAACACGCGACAGTGAGTACCTATTCTTCGGAGTCAGCATTTGGTCGATGTGACGTCTAGTCGAGCCTCCGGCCATGCGTACGGTATACGACGAAGGACCCACTTGGTCGCTGATCCGCCCTTCAACCCACTTATCTCTATTCTTAGAATAGTCTCGAATGAAAACATTATCACCTATAGAGACCTTGCGCTGCGTGCCACCGGCGCGCTCGATCTGTTTCAACTGTTTAGCCCTCACGCGCTCCGCGACGTCTGGCCCTCGGAGGGCGTCGAGTCGGCCCCTAAGCCTACGCCCTATAAGCGCGACCGCTGGCGCTACACCGGTAGTCGCTTGTTCGCAGTTTCTATATTGGAATAACATTTTACTTAACGCTTGCCCCACATCCACTCCCTCATAACATGCCTTTTTAATACAATTTTTCACCGTTTTGACTGCATTTTCGGCTGCACCATTCCCTTTAGGCCTGTAAGGACTAATGAGATTATGAACGATACCATTTTTATCAAAATAGTTCTTAATCTCCGCAGATGAAAATGGTGGTCCGTTGTCAGTTACCATCTGTAAGGGCAAACCGAATCGTGCAAACATCTCTCTAAATTTTGAAATTACAAACTTGGCCGCAGTACTGTCCATTTGAAAGACTTCAATCCATTTACTATGGGCATCGATTACAACTAGATAGTGTTTACCGCCGTATTCGGCAAAATCAGCATGTAATCGCTGAAACGGACGAGAGGGAAATTCCCAGGGGGTGAGACGCGCATGAGGGGGTGCATCGCGCTGCTGGCGGCATGCAACGCATGCCTTACATAACTCTTCGATAGCTGAATCTACTCCAGGCCAATACACATAATTTCGTGCAATGCTTTTCATTTTAACAACCCCTAAATGGCCCTCGTGTAATTCTCTTAAAATATATTCCCTTAATCTTGGTGGAATAACAATCCGGTAATTGAAAAATATACATCCATTTTCCATATACAAGTTTTCTTTTCTATAGAAATAAGGCTTTTCTTGCACAATATCAGTATCCTTTGGCCAACCGTACACTATATATGCCCCGATCTTTCGTAAAATGGGGTCTACTTCAGTCGCATCTGCCACTTCCTTGTGACTTATCGGGAATTCATTTTCTAAATAAAATAAATAATTAATCGCGCGATCCTCGGTGACATCCGTGTCGCGGGACAATGGCAGACGCGACAGACAGTCTGCCGGTGCGTTGCGCGCCGAGCTAACCCATTCAACTGTGAAATCGTACGCCGCGAGCCGCGCCGCGTATCTTTGCAAACGACTAGCGGCCGTTTGCGGGATACCTAATTTATCCCCAAAGATATAGGACAAAGGTTTATGGTCTGTCCGAATAATGAATTTGCGACCATATACATATTGGTGATTTTTAATTACACCATAAAAAATTGCTAAAGCCTCTTTATCTAGTTGACTGTACGACTTCTCGGCTTCGTTCAGGGTGCGTGACGCGCAACAAATCGGTCTTTCTGATCCATCAGGATACCTATGCGTCAATATCGCCCCAATACCATACGCACTACTATCCACACTAAGAATCAATGGTAGCTTTGGATTGTAATGAGCCAAGAACTGACTACTAGTTAATACACTTTTTATTTTACAAAATGCCTGTTCACACTCTGGATTCCATGTCCATGTACTGCTTTTCTTTAGCAGCTGATAAAGTGGTTGCAAAATTGTACTCATTTGTGGCACGAATTTTCCATAATAATTAACAAGCCCCAAAAAAGCCTTTAATTGATGCACATCTGTCGGACGGGGAGCATTAGATATAGCTTTGACTTTCTTATCATCTGGATGTAAACCGTCTTTATCGATGACGTGACCCAGATAACAAACACTCGGTTTGAAAAACTCACATTTAGCCAGTTTGATTCTCAGTCCTACGGCTTGTAGTCGTCGTAGAACTTCTTTCAGATTGGCAAAATGTTCCTCTTTTGACTCCCCTGCCACACAAATGTCATCGAAAAATACTACAGTTTTTGGGACACCTCTGACCACTTCTTCCATCATCTTTTGGAATTTTTCCGGGATACAACTTAAACCGTAAGGAGTGCGGATGTATTGAAAGGTACCAACATGTGTACTTATTGTTGTACAGGGCCTCGAATCCTCAGTTAAGATAACCTGCTCGTATGCGTGTGCCAAATCGATTTTTGAATTTATCGTGACCTTGTAGTCTCCACAAATTCTAATACTCCCGCACTTCTTAATAATTGGCACGATAGGCGTACCGTATTCGGAGTTCTCAACTTTAACAACAGTGCCCTCACTAACGAGGCGCTTAAGCTCCTCTTCAACGGGATCTCTCAGCGCAAGAGGTAGGTTACGCGCCTTATGGAATATTGGCTCATTGTCCTTCAACTTTAATGAGAACTTTTTAACACACGTTCCTAGACCAGAAGCGAAAACATCGGCAAATTCCTTTTCTAAATTATTAATTATCTGCTGTCTTTTATAATTGTCAACTTGTTGAATATGATTTAAATTTATATTGATGTTACTTAGTTGTAAACAACGCAACCAGGCGCGGCCCATCAACGGTGGTCCGCCGCCAGGTATGACATACAGCGGCAGGTCGCTCATCTCGCGCCGACCGCCCGCGGCGCCGCCGTCGTACCGAACGCACACCCTGATGAAACCCAGCGGCTCAATCATGTCCCCAGTATAAGACCGCAATTTCAAATTACTTTGATTCATTTCTTTATTTTTAAAATGTTGTTTGAATTGATGCTCATTAATTGCCGATATTTTGCTGCCAGTGTCTACCTCGAACGTTAAAAGCACCTTTTCTACAATAATGTTAACTACATACGGTTTATCGTCCGCCCCGTCCACCTTCATGTTGAAGAAGTCACTGTCCTCCGATTCCGAATCCATTTCTAGATAAAACTGGTTTCGCTTAGGCCCATCGCCCGACGATCGATCCCCGGCACCTTTTTTACACATGGCCCTCAAATGGCCTTTAACGCCGCACTCATCACAAACGAATTGCCTGTACCGGCACCGATCCGCCGTGTGCTGCTTGCCGCACCGCCAGCACGAGCGGCGCGTGCGCTCGCGATCGCGCGGCCGGCCGCCCGCCGCCGCGCCGATCCTGTGCACGGCCGCGCCGGCGCCCGCGCCCGCGCCGGCCGACGCACCCGCGTCTGCGCCCGGCCCTTTGCCGCCCGAGCCGCTCACCCCCGCGTGCCGCTCAGCAGCCTCTAAGGCCAGCGCCAACTCCACCGCCCGCTTATAGTCTAAGCCCATTTCGGCGAACAATCGACTTCGCATTTCATCACTGATCAGGCCCGATACGAATTGATCCCGCAGGTTTTCCTCTAATTTCTCTGCGAAATTGCACGTACTCGCTAAATGCTTAAGATCCTGGAGGTAAGCATTGAGTTCCTCGCCGGGCCTTTGGCGTCGTTGCCGGTACACATGCCTTTCTGCGATTTCCGAACGCCTGGGTTCGAGGTGCTTTGCAATAATCGACACCAGATCGTCAAATGATTTACTTTTCGGTTTGTCCGGAGCACATAAATCACACATTAAATCATATGTCGCTTCACCCACTACCGTTATGAGCGTTGCCACGTGCAACGATTCTTTTATTTCGTTTAACGCTATGAACTGCTTGACGCGATCCACATAAATCGACCACTTGCGCGACGCTAAATCGAACGGATCGATTTTTCCGAAAGGCATCGTACACGAACTAGCACTACACACGCGTATTTCGCGAAAATAAGCTAAGGTTTTCGTCGAAAACCTAAATTTCCTCGTCGCTGTTAGGTATCGACGTAATGATAGACCGGCGGTGGTTTAATAACTGATTTATTCTCAGAGTGTGACACTGAAGGTAAACACAGAAAACGTTTTACTCAAATACCCAACAGTTTCAAGACCTTTTGTTCACAAAAAAATTAACGTTTTGTTACATGAGGTTGAGTAATGAAAGCTAAAAAAAATTAATTAATGGAGATAAAAGATAATTAAAAGATGGACTTAATTCTCAAACTAATGGAATAAGTGACAGAAAAATTAAGAGCTACACCTAGGGTTGCCAACCGTCCCGCGAGAGGCGGGACGTCCCGTTTCTAGACCCTTAGAGGATGCGTCCCGCGGAAGATGTGTGCGGGACGCCAATTGTCCCGTTTTCTGGCTAACCCTTTCGGACAGAAGTAGATGTGAACTCAGTTGACTGAGAAGAAGTGATTGAAAAACTTTAAGTTTGTTTTCTAATCATGCCGTCTTTTTTAAATGTTCTAAATATGTATTGAATTGATTTTCTGTAATATTTGTAAAATCAAAAGCCCCTAATAAAATGTGCTTTACCTACCCGAATAAATATTCATTTTTTCATCGGGCACCTAGGTAAAGTTAGGTATTCGGTTTTTTCACTTCATTCTTACTTTAAACCCAAGGGACTGGACTGAAAACTCAAAAATTATTAAATTTGTTTTTTGATTTGCCTTATTGATTCTACTTTTTGTTATTGTTTTTGGACTTCTTATACTTTGACAGCTGGGTCCCGCATTTTTTAGCCACGTCCCGCATCTTGGTTGCAAATTTCCCGCTAATCCGTGCACTAAGGTTGGCAACCCTAGCTACACCCAAAAACATTCAATATTAAGTTATGTTAAATCTTGACAATTTTACACTATGTAATGCAATATTGTATTTTAATTGTACTTTGTACATTTTGTTTTGTTTAAAAGATGTGTGTTGTAGAGTTTCTGGCCGCATCTTCTCTCAACGGAACACCTTCCGACGCGGTGATAGAGTCAAAAAATGACGTCAAAAAGCTATCTATATGATATTATTTTGAATAAAAAATTTTGAATTTTGATTTCTCTTTGGCTACACCGTGTTAAAATTTCTAAAAATCCATTCAGGCCAAGTGAAGGTGACAAAGTGTCCAGTCGGTAACCTAATTTAGCAAATTAGTCCGTATAAGGGTTAGACAAAAAAGGTCATTATCAGATTGGACAAATTGGCCATCTCGACGGCCGATCGCAATTTCCTTGCGACACGGTTTTACGAGTAATTTTCCTCGTATAATTTCGGTCGTACTAATGAAAAGTGTTTCAGTTCAGGTCTGATTCTGTTACTATCTATAAATCTAAACCTTATTAGAGTTTCTTTTGACAGCTTACTGGACTAAGAACTTTACTAATTCTCTGCGAATTTGACCTACTTATAATGATGTTTCTTTATACAGGCTGTCCCAGAAGTGGTGGTCTAAAATAGACGAGGGGGTAGTGGAGATCATTTCCAACAATCCAACCCAACCATCCATTTCCAACCTTGCAATAAAGAAATATAACAAAGTATAGGGACCAGACATAAGTTCTGACTTATCAATAAGAATGGAAATATTTTCATAAACCCGACAAACCAAGCCACCTGACAAATTATTTCATACGAAGAAAAGTATTAATTAAGTATATCTTAGGTGTATATCTTAGGTTAATAACATTAACCTAAGAGATATCGTGGACATATTATGTCCATGTTTTCTTATACTGCCTAAAAGACTTCCACATCAGCACTCAAAGGCTAAACTTCAGTGGGCCACTTCACTATTCTTCATTACACTAAGTAGAAGCCTGAGACGACGAGTTGCGGAAAATGAACCCACTTTACCGTTCTGTTCCGACATAATTTGAACCTAAAGCTTTTGGGCTTGAACTAACTAGTGGTTTTCTACCCAAAGCTATTAAAGCACTGTCCACCACAGCTCTTAAGTGTTTTAATGCTCAATCCATTAAATATCAACACTCGGTGCTATGACAGTATGATATACGTAAATGGTTGAAAAACTCTGACACCAGGAGTGCGATTTTTGAATCTCATTCGCTGAGTTCAGCAGTTGAAAATGTCAAAATTACTGTGGAGATATGCATCTTTCTACTGATGATTTGACTTTCAAAAATCATACTTTTTTTCAGTAGTACCATTTTTGAAAGTCAAATCAGCAGTAGAAAGATGCGTATCTCCATACTAATTTTGACATTTTCAACTGCTGAACTCAGCAAATGAGATTCAAAAATCGCAATCCAGGGCTCTGCAGAAGGGTTGCAAAATCATGGGCTAATATGACATCATCATAATTATGTAAGATAATAGACAGTATTTTAAATACATTTCATTTTAAAAGGCCTTTGGAAAACTGAACAATTTGACTATGGCGCCAACATCTAAATAGAGAAAAAAATAAATTTTTTTCCCCCATACTTTTCATCCTGGCGTATTGCTTCCTTAGACTACTTTTAGAACATTATAATTTTTGACAGCTTTCGTTACTTTTTAACGTCGAAAGAAACTCTAAACCATCTCCAAACCCTCAATCTTGAGTGGCCGGGATTGAATCCGCAAGACCGACAAGTCATGTACCAAAATCTTACTTATATGCGACATACCGACTAAGGAAATCAATTGCTTACACGTGAGGTCTACCAATCCAAATTGGGCACAGTAGACTAACGCCCACCCTTGAGATTTAGGCCTATGCCCTATAGTAAAACGTATACAGGGTGTAAAATTAAATGCAACACTTACTTAAAGGGGTGCTTCAGACCATCAAACTGAACAACTTTCTCTATGGGATCAATAGCGAAATCGCGAAAAAAAAATCTAAGTGTCGCATTTAATTTTACACCCTGTATAAGCTGATGATTATAATATTGTAACATTTTGCAAAAAGCTCGATCTCCTTATAAACCCATTCAAAATCTAACAGCAAATGTTACTCAAGTTTAAAACTAAGTTTCGAAAATAATTATCAGATAATCCCTGTCGCTGCCGAGTTTTTATCAAATTAAAATATCATTCCGTCGTGAAACTGCTTTAAAATTGTCTTAAGTGAAGTTAACCTAAGTTATAACTTTCTTCTGATGTGCCACTTAACTGCTATTGCAGTAGGTTAGCAGTAGGTATTGGTTTTTAGATTAGAATCCGTCTAAACAATTTTAGATTTTCCATAATCATCTCATCATCGCGACAACGACCGATCCTGCGCTGCCCTCATCCAACGGGTTCCCGCCGCCTTTACCAGGGCCCTGTTTAATAAACGCGACAATGACAAATTGACAATGACAATTCGGAGTACATTGCTGAGAATGCTAGGACACATGAAGCACTGCAAGTTTAGCGTCATTTAGTAACCAGCAAAGTACTCTAAATTGTAATTGTGAAATTGTCATTGTCGCGTTTACTAAACAGGACCCAGGTCGTCGGTCAACATTTTGATGGGTCTACCTACGCTGCACTTTTCGATACGCGGTCGCCACTAGAAAACTCTTCAGCCCCAACGACTACCCTGTTCTGTGAACAACGTGCCCCGTCCATTGTAACTTTAATTTTGCAATGTTTTGGGCTATGTTGGCTACTCTGATTTTCGAATGATTCCATTCAATCCTATGTTTGCTCAGATTTACATCAAATTTACCGGGATTCGAACCCGAATCCTGTCTATGTGGGACAAACTGCCGGATAGCTGAGTTGGTAGTGAACTTGTCTGCTGATCCGAGAGTCGCGAGTCACCACTTATCAATGTCTATAAAGCATACATACGTAAAATCACGATCGTAAACCCTTTCGGAGTGGTCAGAAACATTGCTACAAATACCAACTTTCTGTTTAAGTTAAGTATGTAGTATGTAGTATGTTGTATTTATCTCGATCGGACGGCAAGCGTCCCGATGGCCTCACGTTGATTCCCTGGGAGAAGGGCCGTTGCTTGGTCTGGGATGCGACGTGCTGCTGTACCTTTGCGGCTTTCCATCTGTCTGGGTCCGCGAGGTGTGCGGGATCTGCTGCGGAGTCGTCGGCCAAGTTAAAACATACAAGGTATGCTGACCTGGAGTCCGCGTATCTGTTTGTTCCGGTAGCGGTGGAGACGGCGGGTACGTGGGGGACGGAGGCAAAGAAATTTATTAACGAGATTGGCTACGACAGAAAGGTCTGGACTGCCGGTCTGGGTCGTATCTCGTCCAAAGGATATCACTGGCTATCCAGAGAGGTAATGCAGCCAGCATCATGGGTACCTTTGGGCGGGATATGGTGCGGGGCGGTTTATTTGATTAGATTAAGTTGTTTGACGACGCATGTGCGGATTTATTTATTGTATTGACAATGCTTGTTGCAGAATGTTCCCGTATTTGTGGGTCGGACGACGCTACTTCTGGCAGAAAAATTTAGATTTTTAGTGTAGCATGCATGACTTAGAAATTGTTTCCTTTACTGCTTAATCACTGCCTGTTTGTTTACAAATTATAATAAAGTAATGTAGTATGTAGTCGTAACAATGATCATATTTAGCAATTTATGTTTCAGGATGGAATGTTTGACGTGTCAAGTGGTGAGAGGTGGCTAGAATTTCGTCCACATAAACACTATCATCATCATCACCCACTGCAGGGCATAAGCCTCCTCCCTATTTAAAAACACTATACAGGGTAAATTTTATATCACTACTGCGGATAACCTCAGCATGTATTCTACTCAACACACTGAACAACGTTCACTATGGAACCACCTTCGAAATCGCGAAAAAAATCAGCTGTCCCATACATACATACATACATAAGCTCACGCCATTGTCCCAAGGGGGTAGGCAGAGACCACAGATCGCCACACGCTACGACTCTGACACACTTCTCTAGCCTCATTGACATTCATACATCTTTTCATGCACTTCCGTCGATTGAGGGTGCTACGCACTTGTCCTTTTCGGAAAAGATCATTGATTTGATCGTGGTATGTTTTCCTCGGACGGCCTCTCCCAACACTTCCACTCACCTGTGCTCGATAAATTTCATTCGTAAGTCTTCTTTCATTCATTCTCTCTACGTGACCAAACCATCTAAGCATACCCCTCTCAATCCTTGTTACTATATCATCCTTCAACTTACACCAATCCCTTATCACACTGTTCTTGATTCGATCAACCAAAGTAATACCACACATACTTCGTAAGGAGCGCATTTCAACTGCATTCACTCGACTTTCATTCCTTTTATTCCATACCCAACATTCACTCCCATACATTAGCGTAGGCACCAACACACCGTTGTGAATAGCCAGACGTGCCCTTTTTGATACAGACCGGCTACTCACCACGGCGTGCAGGGCCCCATTTACCTTATTTCCCGCAGTCACTCTTCGCTCCACATCCCCGTCACACTTTCCATCTCTCTTAAACAAACTTCCCAGATATACAAATTCATTCACCTGTTCCACTCTGTCTCCTTCCATAACAATGTTACATTCTGTAACATTCTGTAACATTCTGTAACATTCTGTAACATACATACATTTGAGTCGAATAGGTAGGTACTGCAGTTTTGTATGGGACAGCTGATTTCTTTTTCGCGATTTTCGAAGTTTGCTCCATAGTGAACGTTTTTTTTTTTAATCAATTTTTTTTTTTACTTGTTTTTATACAGGGTGTTAGGCGCATCGTGTGCCAAATCGAATGGGATGATTGGAGGGGTCTTTAGGTACCTCAGAAAAAAAAATAAAAAATCCTGGCCCAAAGATTTTTTTTTAACTGACTTTCAATGGTTTTGGGTGAAAATTGCCAAAAATCTACATTCAAATTTTTTTTTAAAAAAACCTGTTGGGTATAACTAACTTTTTTTGTTAAACCTTTAATCTGTGATAGTGTGCGCTTCTATCGAACCCAAAATTACTCGCCAGTGACATCTACTTTTTTTTTACAGCCCCCCAAAGTTTTTTTTTTACGTTAAAATAAATGTGATAGTCAACTTTCGATCTCAATAAAAAAAAAACTAAAAGTGATCATGCTCTTCCAATTTTTTCAAAACATCTCTGGACTGTCCCCATTCTAATGGTATGCAATACGTTATGAAATAAAATGAGTAACATCGCAATTTTTTTTTTTTCTGTAATAAGTCGCAATTTTCTAATATTCAATAGGTGACGTAAAAACTAGTATTTCCGGTAATTACACTCACAGTCAGGTAAAAAAATTAAATTTTGAAGGGTTTACTTGAAGTAACCGCCTCCCGTTCTTTGTTTGATACAGGTAAAATTTGCTTTCTCACTCTAACGTAGTGAAATCTATCTTGTATCCCTTTCTCCCGGGGGCTGTTTTTTTGAATAGACCCAGGGGGATTTGTAATACTCATTACTCAGTCAGTATTGTGCGAATTATTACAGAAAAAAAAAAATTTGCGATGTTACTCATTTTATTTCATAACGTATTGCATACCATTAGAATGGGGACAGTCCAGAGATGTTTTGAAAAAATTGGAAGAGCATGATCACTTTTAGTTTTTTTTTTATTGAGATCGAAAGTTGACTATCACATTTATTTTAACGTAAAAAAAAAACTTTGGGGGGCTGTAAAAAAAAAAGTAGATGTCACTGGCGAGTAATTTTGGGTTCGATAGAAGCGCACACTATCACAGATTAAAGGTTTAACAAAAAAAGTTAGTTATACCCAACAGGTTTTTTTTAAAAAAAATTTGAATGTAGATTTTTGGCAATTTTCACCCAAAACCATTGAAAGTCAGTTAAAAAAAAATCTTTGGGCCAGGATTTTTTATTTTTTTTTCTGAGGTACCTAAAGACCCCTCCAATCATCCCATTCGATTTGGCACACGATGCGCCTAACACCCTGTATAGTGAAAGTTGTTCAGTTTGATGAGTACATGCTGAAGTTATCCGCAGTGTTACGTAAAAATTACGCCGTATATGAAACTTTTAATCCCTGAGTCACCTCATACGACACCCACGAGAAGAATTGGGGTGGTCCATTCTAAGCAAGTTCCTAAAAAACATTGAAGGCAAAAATCCTTCTGTACCTAATCTGTTACCATTCGATATTTCATGTATGCGCTCGACCAATAAATCTGTAATCTTTGTTACGGCATTGAATTCCGCCCTCGGGAGTAAGAACATGAATTATTGAAAGCCAGGCACGCTTTACTGCCGCAACCTCCACTAAAATTCACTCTAGGTTAGTCGAGCGAGCAAAATTTTGTAAGATGTCATTGCTATTGGTTTATGGATGTTATAAAACATTGTTGTTTTGGGATGTGATTGTTTTGTTACGATTAAATGTTAGTTATTGCACTGACTCAATTAAGCTAATGTAACATAATTCTATAAATTAAAAAAATAATGTTGTCTACTTTTCATAAAAATATAAGCATAAGCATATGCTTACGACTATATTCCCCGACGGGGGTAGTCAGAGATATTCTGAAACTTCAGAACATCCACGTTTCACTAGTAGTACCGAAACTCTGTCCAGTGTGACGGGGAGTCAGCCCATCGCCACTTGTAATGTACAGTAGGTAGGTACAATACAAGAATCGAAATTGAAGCATGCAGGTTTCCTCACGATGTTTTCCTTCACCGAAAAGCCAGTGGTGGTGCAGTAAATTCCGAAAAACTCATTGGTACGAGTCGGCCTGGACAGGGATCGAACCATCGCCTCGTGCACGGCAGGCAAGACTACTCACCACTGGACCACCATGACTTAATAAAAAAATAAAATATACAACGTGTTAATGAATTAACGCAAAACCTCATACTGATTTATAACAAAATAATTAGATTGAAACAATAATTTCATTATTTTTATAGTTAAAATTTAAAGTTATTAGCATTTTAAGTTTTGAGGCAAAAATGATTTGTCATCATTTCAGCAACGAATGAAGGCGCTAACGTACTTATGGATACATTTTAATAATCTTGTTTTAGTAGTAAATAGGGTGGGTGTGCCCGTGGGGTGGGTTGATATCGAGTTCAGAAAATTTGAAAATTATACAAAAAAATTATTTAATATTTTGAAAAAAATTACCTATGTTGAAACTATGATAATTCGATTCTGCTCTCGATTCTAAACAAACTACTTTCTAGTTTTGCGTTAATTCATTAACACGTTGCATACAAAACAACTTGTAAAGAATAAAAAAATTTGACCGAATTATTTTTTTATTATTTAAGTAACTTCACTGTTTTAAGCACCAGGCATCAGAAAGCTGTTAATTAAGTCTTACATACCTATTTTCTTTCTGATAAACTGGATTTCGATGGTAACAGGCAGAATTGCATTAGATGAAATTTACTACGTTTTCGCTACGCTAGATTGCTACGAGCTCCAAGCGTAGCATTGACGTAGCCGTAGCTGATCTTGACAGGCAGAAATTTCTACGTTTGAGCGTTCACTATTTGTTTTGGGGGTTTTAGTTTGAAGGAGAAATATAAGGAGCGATTATTTATGTTGTATGAAATATTAGAAGAAAATTCGTTGTAGTATTGCTTGTTGTTTGTGACGGAATTTTCCATGAATTTTCTATGAAGGTAACATTTAATGGTGTAAAATGATCATTGGTATTGAAACAAAACAGACGAGTTCATAAGACAAACAAAAAAAATATAAAGTACCTTCTTTGTAGAAAAATCGCACAATAAAATAAAATGAGGAGTGTATTGAGGAGTGAATTTTGCATTGATATTTCTGTTTCTGGATTTTACAGTATTATTTTTTTTAACATCCAAATGGCCAGACCTCCAACTGTAAGGATATTGTGTACTGTTTCAAATCATTTCGACCTTATAATTATAGTTTAGTTAAGAAATTTAACATCATTATCAGACTTTGGTGCATCGTAAGCGATGCCCTTGCTTGATTTCTGCCACTCCCGCCAGACGATAACGCCTCCATCGCGCGCGCTGTACGATGTAATAACAAACGCATCGCGCAGCGGCAAGCTTCACTAGGCAAATTTTTGCGTGTACCGTCTGGCATTAGGTAATTAAAGCTTGAGAACATATCGTTTTCTATGGAAGTGATGTATCTGTTACAAAGTAAGTACAACACGGGCGACTTAACTTGACACCTGGCTCGAGCGAAAATCCAATTACAATAACAAATAACAGCAAAAGAATAACTCGAAAATTCTAGAGCGCAGGGACACGTGCAACGGTAACTAAGATGCAATCGCTACTGGCCTCGCACGGGGGGTAGCAGGAGGGGTGTCGAATTCCGAGCCAGCACGGCTAGCATGCCACCCACGACAAAGCGTTTAAACGAGAAACCCGTCATGCGCACTCTTTTTGGCATACGTAAAATAATAAAGATGGAGGCACATCTCGATTTTTGTCGTTTTGTCGGGGGTGGCATGCTAGCCGTGCAGATGTCAAGTTTAGTCGCCCGACTTGTAGTAATCTATGGATCTACGGCAGAGACCAGTCCATTGTCACTTCAAGTTGCTAATTTCGAGAGCTTTGTCAACTTGTTTAATTTCCTGAAGTATAACTTTTTTAATTTAATAATCAAAAGTAAAATCGTTAGGATGACTCTTATACTACAAGGATCTAGGCATAAAATACTCTTACCGCAAAGCGGAAGCTTCGTAAATTGGTTAGTATTGCCTTCATCGAATCTTCTGGGAAGCAAAGTTAAATTAGATTCTATTGCAACGTTTAACAAGGTTTATATTTAGTTTGTTATTTCAAGTTTCAAAACTTTGAACTTTAATTTTGAGAAGTTTTAAGAGGACGCTGGGGATTCGAAATAATACTGGATGAACTTCGGTAAGCAAGCAACCTTGAAAGTTAGTCGTTTGTTACAAAATTGATCGTAAAATTCATACAACATCATTATCATCGTCATTTAGCAGTACATAATCGTCTATTGCTGAACATAGACCCTTCAACCCTTCTTATCCAACATGGGTATAACATAATAATTATTCTAAAATTCCTTAAAGCAAAAAATATTCTGCAACCAAATTAAAAGCTATTTATGCTAGTACGCTACATGTAAAATCGACACAGATTTACTAAGTTGGTCACCTTTATTTCTATTACTTTCATTGATGACCGTTATAATAAGTAAATCCTTATTTTATTTCTAATATGTCTCGGGGGTATCATACATAATGCATATGCTCACGCATATATATTCCCCGAGGGGGTATTAGTCACAGATATTCTGAAAAGTCACGCCTACAAATCTATCTTGAATTTCGCCAAATTTAAAGCTGCTAATCTAGTCATTATACCAATAATATTATATAAACATCATTGAAATATGTTAAGGTTTAAGAAGGGTATTCGAGTCCAGTGGCGCCCTCGTCACAATAATAAAGATTTCTCAATAATGAAAGCCTAAATTAAAAAAGTGCCCACTTGACAAACTACAAAAGCCTTCAAGCTATTTTCATAGAATACCTTTATAGGTTTTTTAAAGGTCTAAACAAAGATTTTTTGGTCTATAAAACATACAAATATTGAAATAACTGGCCAAGTGCGTGACAGACCACGCGCAGGGTAGGGTTCCGTAGTTGCCCGTCACAATATAATATGGACTTAGAAGAAGACTTTTTGTTTTATAATACGGTTTAACGGCTAATAAAGTCTAAAAAGTAAATTTTATAAGTTAGTCTACTATTACTCGGAAACTTGTAAAGCCTACTTAGCGGTGATAGTTTTCCTTTTAAATTCGTTATACATGCTATTGCCGTGAATTTTGTCACATCTCCAACTACAACCGTTTAGCTGGAAGAGGAGGGGGACTCACTCACTCACTTGACTCTACCGAAAAGTTTCGCTTTAAAGCTTAATATTTCGCTAACGGATCCCTAAATCGAAAAATGGTTTTGCCAAACCCACAATATTTTTAAAAGACCTATCCAACGATACCCCACAGCATGGGAGAGACGAGAAAAAAAATTTCATCTTCAGTCCACGTGTACGTGAACTGAAGATGAAATTTTCCCCTACAGGGGAGGTACCCTAAAAAATTTTTTTTTCGATATTTTATATTACCACTTTTTTGGCGTAATGAATATGTATACATGTGACAAATTACAGCTTTCTAGTATTAAGCGTCTCTGAGCTAAGCCGCGGACAGATGGACAGACGGACGGACATGGCGAAACTATAAGGGTTCCTTGTTGACTTCGGAACCCTAAAAAGAAATAAACGGCCGCTTTTGTTTTTATTCAAAATTGTCTAAAAGTGGAATGTTTAGAACCTATAAAAGTGTTGTATAAAAATGGCTTGATGGCTTTTGTAGTTTGTCAAGTGGGCACTTTTTTAATTTAGGCTTTCTTTATTGAGAAATCTTTATTATTGTGACAAGGGCGCCACTGGTCTCCGATAGCCCTCTTAAGTGTAAAATCGTTTTCAATTGTTGTATTGTACTGTTAGCATCACAACCCTCTTAAATATCAATCAGAAACAACCTTAATTACCAAAAATATATCATAACCATCTGTAATCAAATTGCTATTCAGGGAAGCTTTTGTTGATAAATTACTCGGGAAGAGAAGGTTCCTATACGTCGACTCAATTACAGAGTCCGGTAATAAATAGAATTGGATTATTGGATTCCCCATCGGTTCGCTGATTGCCGTCGATGTTCGCCGAAAATGTAATTTATTTATGAGCTATTTAAATAAGTAAAATATACTGTATTATAGAATAGTAATCGTAATTTTTTTGTTTATCATCAATTTATTGTGAGATGGCGGTGTAACTATTCTACTGTTTACTGTACGATGCTACGTGTTTTTTAACCAACTTCGGAAAAATAAAAGGGTTATTGAATTACATATTTGTTTTAAAAACATTTAAACTAACAAAATTATTAAGGTCACAATACACATGTTATTTACATACGAATAAAATTTATAATATCCCCAAACTACAAAAATTATGGACTTCTCATATTTTGCTGTTCCGATGTGTCCTTCGTAAGCTACATTCGATACTTTAAATAACATTGCCGAAGATATAGACTCTATAACTGTTTCTGATTCATTTTCCTGTGACCTTGAACAATGCACTTCCTTAGCTCCCAACTATAAAAAAGGACTAAAAATACTAAACCAGAACATTAGAAGCATCAATCGTAACATGTCAGGACTAGAGACCTCCTTAGCTAGATCAAAAATAGACTGGGATATAATTGTTTTAACTGAATGCTGGTTACAGTGCGCACCTCATATTCCGGTCCTAAGTGGTTATAACTCATACGCTACTACAAAAAATTTAACGCAAAATGAAGGTGTTGTCACTTATATTAAATCAACTATTGCTGCAATGGTTGATGAACCTCCATTATTGGATTCTAACTGTTTGGTCATAAAACTAAAAAACAATGTTGCTATTATAGCCGTGTACCGACCACCAGCCCACAAAAACATAGATAACTTTTTGCAAACCTTAAATGACGTGTTCATGGGACTATCTTCATTCAAAAATATAATTTTAACAGGAGACGTAAATATTGACATCAGAGACAATAATCACGATCCTCGATCTTCTTCCTATCTAAATCTTACCGCTTCTCATGGACTTCTTCCCGCTCACACCCTTCCTACGCATGACTTAACCTGCCTCGATCACATTTTGATAAAAACCAAACATCCTGCCACCACGCTTATTGTTAACTCATCACTTACTGATCATAACATGGTTACATTTTTCCTCGAATTAAGCCCTCCATCTACCGCTCCACTGAAGACAAAAGTCCGCCTTGATTATAAGAATTTATCTGAAGACATCAACAAAATTGACTTTGATCCTGTCTTCAACACCACTGACGCAAATTTTGCGACCTCTTACCTTACTAACTGTCTAATGGAAGCAATAGAATCGAACTCCCACCAAATTAAAATTCCAAGACGTAAAAGAATTCTCAAACCGTGGATTACACCGGGTATTTTGCGATGTATGCGTAATAGGGACAATCTCCAGAAGAAAGCTAAAAAATTACCACATGACGAAATTTTGGCAATAACCTACAAAAGATACAGAAATTATTGCAACAATTTGTTAAAAAGGCTCAAAAGAGAATACGAAAAGGCTGAAATAAAAAAAGCGGCAACCAATACCAAACGTCTTTGGGAAACAATCAGAACTATTACAAACACCTCTAAAACGAGGGATCCTACTACTGGTCTGATTAACTGCGAGTCTACACCAGAGTTATCAGTGAATAAAGTTAATGATTTCTTTGTAAATGTCGGAAAAAATCTTGCTGAAAAAATCACAGTGCGGCCTACGTTACCACACAAACTGGGCACAAATGTACAATCTATGGCTCTACTCCCGACCGATGAGAATGAAATCGAGACAGTAATAGCCTCCCTAAAGTCAGACTGTGCCGTAGGTTACGACAATATATCATCCAACCTCCTCAAACAGCACAAAGATCTTCTTGTACCTCCGATTACTCACATTTGCAACCTCGCATTAACTACTGGAGTGTTTCCCCAGGCCTTTCAAAAAATCTCTTATCCATCCAATACATAAAGCAGGTGACAGGGACTGTGTCAACAACTATCGACCCATATCTGTGTTGCCATCCATTTCCAAAATCCTTGAGCGCGTTATGAATAAAAGGCTCACTAATTACCTAGAAAAAAACAATCTTCTTTCCTCTGCTCAATTTGGATTTCGTTCTGGTAAATCTACATCAGACGCTGTTCATGAACTAACTGACTACGTAGTAAATCATCTAGATAAAAAAAAGAAATCTTTAGCCATCTTCCTTGACTTGGCGAAGGCTTTTGATACAGTCTCTGTACCCATCCTCGTTAAAAAACTTGAAAGCCTCGGTATTAGAGGACTACAACTGCGTCTCTTCGAGGATTATCTTTCAAATAGGTCACAGTGTGTCAAGATAAATAGTTTCCTTAGTTCTGATCTTCCGGTCAGTTACGGTGTTCCACAGGGAAGCATATTGGGGCCCACCCTATTTCTTGTTTACATTAACGACCTTTGTAAACTTAACCTACGCAACGGTAAGATCATAACCTTCGCGGACGACACGGCGCTCCTCTTTAGTGGACACACTTGGAGTGAGGTCTACTCGTTTGCTCAGCAAGGCTTTGACACTGTCACTGAATGGCTACAGGATAATGTCCTTACCCTAAATGTTAGCAAGACCAAATTATTGTCTTTTTCAATGCGAAACTCAAACGTAAACCAGTGCTTACCCTACTCCGTAGTAGCTCATTCGTGTAAAAATCGTCTCAACTGTAACTCAATGTGTGCCGAGATCGAGAAATGTGACACGATAAAGTATCTTGGCGTCATAATAGATAAAAATCTTAACTTTAAATCTCACTTAAATATGGTCATAGGTAGGATACGTAGATTAATCTATATTTTTAAAAACTTACGGCAAGTTGCAGATATAGGAGTAATTAGAACGGTCTACTACGCACTATGCCAGTCCATCCTAGTCTATTGTATAACCGCCTGGGGCGGTGCTGCCAAACAAGATATCTTAAAACTTGAAAGAGCACAGCGTTCAATTTTAAAGGTTAGTCATTTCCTACCATTCCGAACACCTACCAAACAACTATATCAAATTAGTAAAGTCCTGTCCGTTCGTCAGCTTTATGTTCTCCAAATCTTATTAAAACAGCACAAACAGTTAGCATATGAACCAGCGGTCATAGAAACCCGTCGTAGAAAGGATCTAGTGTCCCCTCAGCAACATTTCTCTACAAGTTTCGCACAAAAATTTTTCTGCTTCCTCGGAGGCTTTATCTATGACAAATTGAACAAGACTCTCTCCCTTTATTCTAATACCAAAACTAATTGTAAAAAACTCATACAACAGTACCTTCTAGAACTCGATTACCACCAAACGGAACATCTCCTTGCTTCCCCTCGTTAACATTTAAATTGCCTCAAATTGAATGACCTGTCTAATAATTATCACCTTATGACCCTTTTAAAAAGTATTTTAAAAGGTATTTTTAGAAATATCTAGTCTTACTATTGCTCCATCTCGCTAACGGAAAACAAGTAATCCCAGTCAAAACCGAATGACGTTTTACAAATAGACGCGTCATACGATAACATAACTGCACTTTAAAATGGCGCTATAAAATGACGTGTAGTCCTCACACTAGACGGCGAGTGATTTTGTGAAAGCCGGGCAATTACCTTGCTTTTTGTTGCCACTTTGGAACACGGGCAACGCATCTACATATAAAAACATCTAAGTCAAAATCTGGATAATAATTTTGCAAACCGTGCATCTGACTCTTTTGTTGATCGATGTAATAACATGACTCGTACACTCACACAAACATCTACATATACATATAAATTTTACACGCTCACTAACACTCTCACACAACTACAACACTACACATCCACACCACACACACTCACATTTTTCATTGTTATTGTCAGCTCCTATAATATAGAATAGCAAAGCTTTAGTTGTATACCCTCAAGAAGTTTTCTTAATTTGTTATTATTCTCATAACGTCTTCAAATTGCAACTAAGGTTAAAATGTCTGAGGGGTGGGGGCCTGGTATCCAGAATAACAAGATCTACTTTATTCAGGAGCCAGTCTTACACTATCCTAATCTAATATGTTGATGAACTTGTATCATGTAAACCCAGTGTGAGAAAAATAATCATTTTTTATTTTTTTTATTTATTTTTATTCTTTAAGCTTTAATTTAACTGGCCTTTGCCCTGCAGTGGGATCCTACTGCCTATAACTTACTTACATAAATTAATTAAAGTTGACATACAATACAGATCCCAACTAACAATTCGATCGTATAGGGATATTATAAATAAGGCGAGAGTGGTAGGACATTTTTGATGGATCCAGACCTAGGAGAACGAACCTAGACCAGATCCCAGATGAACTGAGTACCAGAATCTAGTCCACATTTGACAACGATATACAAGTACACACATAGATACTAACATACATAACTTTGGGTACAAACATTCATATTCACCATAAAAATATTTCCCCCTTTCGGGATTCAAACCCGCGACCCGTGGCACAGCTGGCAGGTTCACTACCGACTGAGCTATAGAGCCATCAGACATTAACAAAAAATGCTATCTTAAAACACGTCATACATCCAATGACATTAGTAAACAGTCATAATAATTATCATTTCATACATCTAAGGGCTCTAACAGACGAGCAACACTTTGTTAGTGTCAGCTTGCGACCGTTGGCGACACTTTGTGACAGTCGGCGACAGCTTGCGACCATCGGCGACAGCTTGCGACAGCGGTTGCCGAGATTCGCAAGCTATCGCAAACAAAGTGTCGCTCGCGTGTAAGAGCTCTAATAGGGGGAGATTCTCGTCACTACCAGTGTAATATGATCTTCAGTTACTATGTCGTTTACTCGTCTTGACCAGTGCACCGTCTCTCACGTTTGACAGCTGCGATAAATACCTATGGCGCCATGTATCGCATCCGTTACAAACTATCGTGCATTGATTGACATAAGGCGCGTTTTATTTCGTCACGTGCTTCGGTAGAGTGTAGTACAGGCATGTCAAACTCAAAGTAACTGGTGGGCCAAATGCATAACGATAGTATAATCAGTGGCCCGCAAAGAACAGAAAGAAATAAAACTCAATGCATCTATCGTAGAACAGGGCGGTACCTATTTATATTACAAGGGCAAAATTTTCAAGAGGTTTGTAAAAACGCTACGCATCATATAAAATAAGTGAGCGAGCGAAGCGAGTTCAACATTTTTCACATCATTGCTCAATAAAGTGGTGGTACCTACGTCAAGTCTGCACTCTTGCGGGCCGCATGTTTGACATGCCTGGTGTAGTATCTGTAACAGTAGTAACTATTGAATAAAATAATTTGTGCCTTGACCGCAGACCGCAGCGCTTTGGTTTGACAATACCTTACGTAAGTTGTAATACAACTCCACTAAGATAATCCTAACAATAATAAGTACAAAAACTTTTCCCAGATAAAGTAGCTGCCTAGATCCATAACTTTATCTCAAAAGAGACACTAGAAAAGTTTAAGAAGACTTCATTTGACACTTTAGTTGGATATAAAAAGTTTTAAAGAAAATTGTTAGTCTTGGTTCAGTCAGACGTGCCATTTTCCGCATATTCTTCGCAAAAGTCGGATATCTCCATGATTTCTCACAGGATAACTTACAGAGAAAAAAACATAAAAATGTTATCTTTTTCAAAGAAGTTTGGCGGAAGGCCATATAATGTAAGACCCAGACATATAGGTCCCATACATGAATGAAACTTAGTAATACGTGTAGAGTGAAACAAAACTAACAAAAAAGGAAATTGGTTGTAATCTGTAGAAGTTGGGGGAAAGGTATTTCTCCTTATGATTTTGTATCAAGTGTGTGAAACTCATAATCTTTCTTATTAGATAGCCCACTCAATCTTCTACGCATTCATTGTGTTTGTTTTAATGAAAATTCACGATAACCGTACAATATTATGATAATGGAATCAAACGAAATCACACGCATTATCAGTTCAATAAAGCCAAATACGTTCCGTAACGTCCAAAAACTACCTCAGTGATAATATTAGATGAAAATAGCTGTCATGGTTGCGTTTTGTTACTGCTTTTTGGATGATTTGTCTATTTTACTAGTAATTTCTACTTTTGAACCCGGACTTCTAGAGATGTGGAAGTTTTTTTTAAAAAAATGCTTCCACATCATTCCACAATTTTTCTGTCTAAGGGCTTTTAGTTTTCGTAAAAATGGCCAAATTCGCCAAAGTTCTTTAGCATTGACATGCTAGCATAACCTCGAACATTCGAAAGCGAGCTGAATGTTCGTATGACATTAAAAGGTTTTCCTATCAGAAAATTTTACGTTTAGAGTACCTATTATATGTTCGACTTCGTAAGATAAGCTTTTAACATAGAGAAGGCTACCATTTATCCTTGTTCGTAGACCAAAAACAATAATGGTAATTACATGCAATTTCCGACATATTTCCATACATTTTTAGTCGTGATTTTAGCATATCGTAGTAGTTGTGTGCAAAATTATAACAATATCTTGGAACCACTCCAAAATTTACACATCTATTTGCAGCATTTGTTCAAAGATTAGGTGAAGACACCATGTTTAAAAAACTGGAAAGCTCAGACATCTGACAAATAACCAGCCAGTTTATACACAGCTGATTTGTACAAAAAGCTTTTATTCATTCTGTCTGCTGCATAACCACTTATTTTGTATAGGTGTTATAATTGGGTCGTGTGAGTCAACTCTAGACGGGCTAAATCCTATTCAAAACTTAAATTCGAAAGACAGTTCTTTGTTTTATTGAATTAAAACTCTGTTACAGAAAAACTATGGCAAGGGCAATGACATTCTATGGCAAAGGATATTTTTTTAAACTGCATTAACGTTTGATCATTTGTAAGCCACTTTCTTACCGGTTATCGACAGTTTTGTACTTCTAGTGTTATTAAATCCTGAAATTAACTGAAACCATACGAATTGTATTGTATAGGTGTATTTTTTTTTGTATTTTTTTTTTTTTTTAATAAGTACCCCATACAGACAAAGCTTTTAAGGAGCGCAAAATGATCACATGATGCGTAGCATGATGCGCTCGCCCATAGATTGTCCTCGTGGACAAACACAGCTACACCGCCAGCCGAGTCTAATACAGCACAGCAGGCAGGGCAGAGTATAAGCCAAGTATTTAGCAGTGGCTAAAGATTTTTTTCGCAGGACTGCTGTAGTTGCGCGCGCTTGTAAGAAACTTGTCTTCTGGTTGATTTCTATTCAAGGTTCAAGCACACACCGCTGTGTCTAGTAGTAGTGTACGTATCGTAGCGTTTTTGTATGAAGCTTGGTCTCTGTGGGATATTTACTCATGCAGAAACTACTCGTTTCACATCTGTGTTTACGCATCACTTTAAACTTTTCGTTAAAATAAGCAACCTTTTCCTCATCCCAAAAAGGTGCCCAAATTGACTACTTCAAAAGCGCAAGGTCCCACCTGCTCTACGCTAAAACGAGATCCATAATTCTAATATGAATGCTTATAAGCCCTTTTATGGCCTCAAAATTGCCGGTGGTAAGTATCCAACGTGTAATGGAATTACCTCCTGTGTTACAAAATATACAAACATAAACATGACTAAAGTGTAAGGTAAGGTAATCTTAAATAAAAAATAAGACTTTCCAATTTTAGCTTTCTCGACAATTCTCATTAGTATGGTTTCTCGTTAGGTATAATTAATTTTTAGTAGGTGCTGACCCTAGCTCAGGGGAATTCTTAGTACTTTCTCTTTAGCTATCCAAAGGGATAGGTAATGCTACCGGGATTAAGGATACTCTTGGCTTTGTAAGAGCATGGTCCTTGTTGCAGATTTTAGTTGTGTTCATTTCAAAAATAAATTGTTTTGATTTGACGACCCGGTTGGTGTAATGGTTGCCCCGCCGGACTGCTAAACCAAGGTCCTGGGTTCGAATCCCGGTTCGGTCATGGATGTTATATGTTTGTGCCGTTGTTGTATGATGCCCATAATAAAAAGCCAACCAAGAAAACTTGAAAGAGCACAGCGTTCAATTTTAAAGGTTAGTCATTTCCTACCATTCCGAACACCTACCAAACAACTATATCAAATTAGTAAAGTCCTGTCCGTTCGTCAGCTTTATGTTCTCCAAATCTTATTAAAACAGCACAAACAGTTAGCATATGAACCAGCGGTCATAGAAACCCGTCGTAGAAAGGATCTAGTGTCCCCTCAGCAACATTTCTCTACAAGTTTCGCACAAAAATTTTTCTGCTTCCTCGGAGGCTTTATCTATGACAAATTGAACAAGACTCTCTCCCTTTATTCTAATACCAAAACTAATTGTAAAAAACTCATACAACAGTACCTTCTAGAACTCGATTACCACCAAACGGAACATCTCCTTGCTTCCCCTCGTTAACATTTAAATTGCCTCAAATTGAATGACCTGTCTAATAATTATCACCTTATGACCCTTTTAAAAAGTATTTTAAAAGGTATTTTTAGAAATATCTAGTCTTACTATTGCTCCATCTCGCTAACGGAAAACAAGTAATCCCAGTCAAAACCGAATGACGTTTTACAAATAGACGCGTCATACGATAACATAACTGCACTTTAAAATGGCGCTATAAAATGACGTGTAGTCCTCACACTAGACGGCGAGTGATTTTGTGAAAGCCGGGCAATTACCTTGCTTTTTGTTGCCACTTTGGAACACGGGCAACGCATCTACATATAAAAACATCTAAGTCAAAATCTGGATAATAATTTTGCAAACCGTGCATCTGACTCTTTTGTTGATCGATGTAATAACATGACTCGTACACTCACACAAACATCTACATATACATATAAATTTTACACGCTCACTAACACTCTCACACAACTACAACACTACACATCCACACCACACACACTCACATTTTTCATTGTTATTGTCAGCTCCTATAATATAGAATAGCAAAGCTTTAGTTGTATACCCTCAAGAAGTTTTCTTAATTTGTTATTATTCTCATAACGTCTTCAAATTGCAACTAAGGTTAAAATGTCTGAGGGGTGGGGGCCTGGTATCCAGAATAACAAGATCTACTTTATTCAGGAGCCAGTCTTACACTATCCTAATCTAATATGTTGATGAACTTGTATCATGTAAACCCAGTGTGAGAAAAATAATCATTTTTTATTTTTTTTATTTATTTTTATTCTTTAAGCTTTAATTTAACTGGCCTTTGCCCTGCAGTGGGATCCTACTGCCTATAACTTACTTACATAAATTAATTAAAGTTGACATACAATACAGATCCCAACTAACAATTCGATCGTATAGGGATATTATAAATAAGGCGAGAGTGGTAGGACATTTTTGATGGATCCAGACCTAGGAGAACGAACCTAGACCAGATCCCAGATGAACTGAGTACCAGAATCTAGTCCACATTTGACAACGATATACAAGTACACACATAGATACTAACATACATAACTTTGGGTACAAACATTCATATTCACCATAAAAATATTTCCCCCTTTCGGGATTCAAACCCGCGACCCGTGGCACAGCTGGCAGGTTCACTACCGACTGAGCTATAGAGCCATCAGACATTAACAAAAAATGCTATCTTAAAACACGTCATACATCCAATGACATTAGTAAACAGTCATAATAATTATCATTTCATACATCTAAGGGCTCTAACAGACGAGCAACACTTTGTTAGTGTCAGCTTGCGACCGTTGGCGACACTTTGTGACAGTCGGCGACAGCTTGCGACCATCGGCGACAGCTTGCGACAGCGGTTGCCGAGATTCGCAAGCTATCGCAAACAAAGTGTCGCTCGCGTGTAAGAGCTCTAATAGGGGGAGATTCTCGTCACTACCAGTGTAATATGATCTTCAGTTACTATGTCGTTTACTCGTCTTGACCAGTGCACCGTCTCTCACGTTTGACAGCTGCGATAAATACCTATGGCGCCATGTATCGCATCCGTTACAAACTATCGTGCATTGATTGACATAAGGCGCGTTTTATTTCGTCACGTGCTTCGGTAGAGTGTAGTACAGGCATGTCAAACTCAAAGTAACTGGTGGGCCAAATGCATAACGATAGTATAATCAGTGGCCCGCAAAGAACAGAAAGAAATAAAACTCAATGCATCTATCGTAGAACAGGGCGGTACCTATTTATATTACAAGGGCAAAATTTTCAAGAGGTTTGTAAAAACGCTACGCATCATATAAAATAAGTGAGCGAGCGAAGCGAGTTCAACATTTTTCACATCATTGCTCAATAAAGTGGTGGTACCTACGTCAAGTCTGCACTCTTGCGGGCCGCATGTTTGACATGCCTGGTGTAGTATCTGTAACAGTAGTAACTATTGAATAAAATAATTTGTGCCTTGACCGCAGACCGCAGCGCTTTGGTTTGACAATACCTTACGTAAGTTGTAATACAACTCCACTAAGATAATCCTAACAATAATAAGTACAAAAACTTTTCCCAGATAAAGTAGCTGCCTAGATCCATAACTTTATCTCAAAAGAGACACTAGAAAAGTTTAAGAAGACTTCATTTGACACTTTAGTTGGATATAAAAAGTTTTAAAGAAAATTGTTAGTCTTGGTTCAGTCAGACGTGCCATTTTCCGCATATTCTTCGCAAAAGTCGGATATCTCCATGATTTCTCACAGGATAACTTACAGAGAAAAAAACATAAAAATGTTATCTTTTTCAAAGAAGTTTGGCGGAAGGCCATATAATGTAAGACCCAGACATATAGGTCCCATACATGAATGAAACTTAGTAATACGTGTAGAGTGAAACAAAACTAACAAAAAAGGAAATTGGTTGTAATCTGTAGAAGTTGGGGGAAAGGTATTTCTCCTTATGATTTTGTATCAAGTGTGTGAAACTCATAATCTTTCTTATTAGATAGCCCACTCAATCTTCTACGCATTCATTGTGTTTGTTTTAATGAAAATTCACGATAACCGTACAATATTATGATAATGGAATCAAACGAAATCACACGCATTATCAGTTCAATAAAGCCAAATACGTTCCGTAACGTCCAAAAACTACCTCAGTGATAATATTAGATGAAAATAGCTGTCATGGTTGCGTTTTGTTACTGCTTTTTGGATGATTTGTCTATTTTACTAGTAATTTCTACTTTTGAACCCGGACTTCTAGAGATGTGGAAGTTTTTTTTAAAAAAATGCTTCCACATCATTCCACAATTTTTCTGTCTAAGGGCTTTTAGTTTTCGTAAAAATGGCCAAATTCGCCAAAGTTCTTTAGCATTGACATGCTAGCATAACCTCGAACATTCGAAAGCGAGCTGAATGTTCGTATGACATTAAAAGGTTTTCCTATCAGAAAATTTTACGTTTAGAGTACCTATTATATGTTCGACTTCGTAAGATAAGCTTTTAACATAGAGAAGGCTACCATTTATCCTTGTTCGTAGACCAAAAACAATAATGGTAATTACATGCAATTTCCGACATATTTCCATACATTTTTAGTCGTGATTTTAGCATATCGTAGTAGTTGTGTGCAAAATTATAACAATATCTTGGAACCACTCCAAAATTTACACATCTATTTGCAGCATTTGTTCAAAGATTAGGTGAAGACACCATGTTTAAAAAACTGGAAAGCTCAGACATCTGACAAATAACCAGCCAGTTTATACACAGCTGATTTGTACAAAAAGCTTTTATTCATTCTGTCTGCTGCATAACCACTTATTTTGTATAGGTGTTATAATTGGGTCGTGTGAGTCAACTCTAGACGGGCTAAATCCTATTCAAAACTTAAATTCGAAAGACAGTTCTTTGTTTTATTGAATTAAAACTCTGTTACAGAAAAACTATGGCAAGGGCAATGACATTCTATGGCAAAGGATATTTTTTTAAACTGCATTAACGTTTGATCATTTGTAAGCCACTTTCTTACCGGTTATCGACAGTTTTGTACTTCTAGTGTTATTAAATCCTGAAATTAACTGAAACCATACGAATTGTATTGTATAGGTGTATTTTTTTTTGTATTTTTTTTTTTTTTTAATAAGTACCCCATACAGACAAAGCTTTTAAGGAGCGCAAAATGATCACATGATGCGTAGCATGATGCGCTCGCCCATAGATTGTCCTCGTGGACAAACACAGCTACACCGCCAGCCGAGTCTAATACAGCACAGCAGGCAGGGCAGAGTATAAGCCAAGTATTTAGCAGTGGCTAAAGATTTTTTTCGCAGGACTGCTGTAGTTGCGCGCGCTTGTAAGAAACTTGTCTTCTGGTTGATTTCTATTCAAGGTTCAAGCACACACCGCTGTGTCTAGTAGTAGTGTACGTATCGTAGCGTTTTTGTATGAAGCTTGGTCTCTGTGGGATATTTACTCATGCAGAAACTACTCGTTTCACATCTGTGTTTACGCATCACTTTAAACTTTTCGTTAAAATAAGCAACCTTTTCCTCATCCCAAAAAGGTGCCCAAATTGACTACTTCAAAAGCGCAAGGTCCCACCTGCTCTACGCTAAAACGAGATCCATAATTCTAATATGAATGCTTATAAGCCCTTTTATGGCCTCAAAATTGCCGGTGGTAAGTATCCAACGTGTAATGGAATTACCTCCTGTGTTACAAAATATACAAACATAAACATGACTAAAGTGTAAGGTAAGGTAATCTTAAATAAAAAATAAGACTTTCCAATTTTAGCTTTCTCGACAATTCTCATTAGTATGGTTTCTCGTTAGGTATAATTAATTTTTAGTAGGTGCTGACCCTAGCTCAGGGGAATTCTTAGTACTTTCTCTTTAGCTATCCAAAGGGATAGGTAATGCTACCGGGGTTAAGGATACTCTTGGCTTTGTAAGAGCATGGTCCTTGTTGCAGATTTTAGTTGTGTTCATTTCAAAAATAAATTGTTTTGATTTGACGACCCGGTTGGTGTAATGGTTGCCCCGCCGGACTGCTAAACCAAGGTCCTGGGTTCGAATCCCGGTTCGGTCATGGATGTTATATGTTTGTGCCGTTGTTGTATGATGCCCATAATAAAAAGCCTAAGGCTTACCTTGGGATCATTACAATGTATGTACCAGTGAGCGATATTTTTAATTTATTTATTTATTTGAGCAATTATCTTCACTATCTTACTGCTTCTTTTTATTTCTCTCTTTCTCTCCCATTTTCTCTGTCTTTGTATAGATCTTTTATTTTATTTATAAGCATAAGCATATGCTCACGACTATATTCCCCGAGGGGGTATTCAGAGATATTCTGAAACTTCAGAACATCCACGTTTCACTAGTAGTGCCGAAACTCTGTCCAGTGTGACGGGGAGTGAGCCTGTCGCCACTTTTAATGGACAGTAGGTACGATAAATGCCTCGAAATTGAAGCATGCAGGTTTCCTCACGATGTTTTCCTTCACCGAAAAGCCAGTGGTGTTACAAATCGTACATAAATTCCGAAAATTCATTGGTACGAGTCGGCCTTTTTATTTTATTTATATCCTACTTTTATAGTATATGGGGTTAGTCCACCACGCGTACCTACCGGCAGACTTCACACATATATCACAATTTCTTCTTCAGCAAGTGCATGTTTCCTCACGAACTTTTTCTTCAATGTTAGATATTGTCACATATAGGTACATCACATCACACGATAATCCTATATACGTTCAACTCCTACCGCAGTGCACAAACGGTCCATATTACACCAGACGGGCCCATAAAACTAACATATTCGATACAATGGCAATATTTAGTAAATTCATACTTCCGCTAATAGTAAAGCATCGATCCTATAATCTACCTATAAATAGCTTAATGACCTAATTTCTGAACTAAAGCGTAAAATGCAATATTGGAATTGATTTCTCAACCTAGATATAATCACGATCGGTTAGGTTGAATAGTTCGCTGATAGAAGCTAGGTACTGGTTATTGGGCCAATGCATTCATTGTACGAATCGGGCTATAAATTCAATGATTTATGATGACCCAATAAATTGGTTTACAATCCTGCCTTCTAATTAACTTAGTTTGGCTTGATTGTGTGAACAAAACACGATCGAATGGTAACCGCGACGGTATCATAATTAATGTATTGATTAATTCTGCAAAATACGTACATTATTTGCGTATTTGTGCTTCCGGAGTAGCATTTCTTATCTTGTATGTTTTTTTATGCTTTTGTAGAAGAATGGCTATAGCTACGTTCACTTCAAATTGGAGGTTTTAGAAAGTCATGAGTCATGACATGCTAGGCAAGCGATAATACGTGGTTAGCTCGTCATCCAAAAAAAAAAACTTTAAAAAAAATCTTACCCCCTTAAGAGGATATGCCCTAAAGCGTGCTACATACAAACGAAGTTGAATTAAGTGTCCAAGCAATTAGGGTCCTGGAGTGCGATTTTTGAAACTCATTCTTTGAACTCAGCAGTTGAAAATGTCAATATTACTATGGAGACGTGCATCTTTCTACTGCTGATTGGACATTAAAAAATCATACTCCAGGAGTGCGATTTTTGAAAGTCAAATAAGCAGTGGTAAGATGCGTATCTCCATACATTTTCAACTGCTGAGTTCAACATATAATAAATATCAAAAATCGCACTCCAGTTATCAGGTTTTCAGTTAAGGTTAGATTCGGCATCTAATTCAGTCACATGATCATAGAAAACAGTAAATAAAACCGGTCAAGTGCGAGTCGGGCTACTCGCGCACCGAGGGTTCCATACCACACCACCACAGAACACAATATTATTACCTTAAAAAAAACCTTTTTTGGTCCGGGACATTCAGCGCGAGACCGACTCACACTTGGCCGGTTTTTAGTATTTTTTGTTATTATGTAGAGTTTGCTCTATAACCACACTAAGTTTGACGCTTGTATGTATTACCGTTTCTACGATAGAGCGTGAAGAAAAAACGTTAATAAAATCTAGTTTCTTATTGAGAACCCCCCTTAATTTTTAACTTTTTGACATTTTTATTATTTATTAACAAATCCGCCGTAATAACGCATAATCTGAGAAAATTTCAACTATCTAGTTATTACGGTTCAAAAGTTACAGCCCTAAATAGGTAGGACAGACGGACGGACGGACGGACGGACGGACAACGTAGGCTTAGTAATAGGGTCCTGTTTTCACCCTTTGGCTACGGAACCCTAAAAAGCTGGGTTGACATGCCGACAACGGGACCCTTTTTGCATGGACGCACATTTATTTTGCATAATACTATAACTAATTTAATTAAGATTTTTTAGATACAATCTAAAAACTCAGTACCTACCTATGGTTTGAAAGATTTTTACAGTTGCTCAAAGATTTTCAATCAAATCTTAAATTTAATCCTAGTATTGAAGCTGTATATTTTAACCAAAATCTGACAAACCATACAGGCACAGAGATTAGTATACAACGTGTTAATGAATTAACGCAAAACCTCATACACCCCAACTGATTTATATCAAAATAATTAGATTGAAACAATAATTTCATTATTTTTGTAGTTAAAATTTAAAGTTATTCGAATTTTAAGCTTTGAGGCAAAAATGATTTTTCATCATTTCAGCAATGAATGAAAGCGCTAACGTACTCGTGGATACATTTTAATAATCTTGTTTTGGTAGTAAGTAGGGTGGGTGTGCCCGTGGGGTGGGTTGACATCGGGTTCAGTAAATTTAAAATTTTACAAAAAAAAAAAAAAAATTTGAAAAAAAATACCCATGTTGAAACCATCATAATTCGATTCGGCTCTTGATTCTAAACAAACTACTTTCTAGTTTTGCGTTAATTCATTAACATGTTGTATAGATTGTGTTTATGCAGCGAGCTCGAGCGCGCTGCAAGGATTACCCGCTTAATCCCTTCGTACTGTACCTACCTATAAGAGAAAACGGAGAAGTCTATTCTAAGCCTTCAGTACAAAGCAAGAACTGTAGGTAGTCTAAATACGGAGAAAAATCTAGTCGCTATTGCTGGAATTTTGTTAAATAATAAAAAAAAATGGGAAAAAGAACATTTATTTGCAACAGGCACTTCATACGACTTACATACACAGGCGGATTGAAAAGTTAGCGGCCTAGCCATTAAAAAAAATACGTTCATATTTTTTCTGCCGCCATTTAAAACAGTCAGACACTATAGGCATCTCATATGAACGAACGCAAAACATCATTGTCAATGAACTCGACTTTTCTAAGGTTTCCGCTAGGTGGACACGTCTGTCGAGTCTTTGGCTTAAATTCGTGATTGTGGTTTCGAATTGCTGCCTCATCCGGCTTATTCTCCTGATTTGGCACCATCGGACTTTCATCTGTTTCCAAACCTAAAAAAACACCTCGGTGGCTAGAAATTTTTATCTAATATAAATATAATATCGGTTGAAGCCGCAGTAAACCTATATTTTGAAGACCTTGAGGAATCATTTTTTTTAAACTGGTATGGAAGCTTTGCAAAGCAGGAAGAAGTGCATAGAGCTAAATGGAGACTACGTCGAGAGATAAGAATATTTTTGTATGTATTTTATTCTGTTTTCTTGACTAGGCCGCGAACTTTTCAATCCACCCACGGTCCTAATAAGGTAGGTAATTAAAACATAATAGGTACAACTATTCATTTTAGCTGATCTTTCCAAAAAATTCGTTGCTTAAATTTATTATTACCTACTTTGTTGATAAAATAATTCTGAATTATTTTAGAAAGAAAATGCCACTCGAAAACGCTTCGACCCCATCATCGGCCAGGCAGTAAAAACAATAATAAACTTTTTTTCTCCGTGTAAAAATATAACAAACTTTCACCCAAGTTAGCTCAGCTTAGATCCTTAACTAAAATAGTTCTTGAACTTTTGCTTTAGATCATACGTACAGATAACGATGATGCTCACAATCATTTGAGTTGACAACACTATACCGCACTGGTTACAGCAAAACTTTTTATCGTCAGCGATAAAAGTAATAAATCTACGACACTGCGCGTAAACGGTACGGGAAAGATAATCTTTAACAATATAAAACTTTTATATTTATGTCAACACTATTAATATCTTGTTTACGCTTCACGGAGAGAAATGTAATCTTGTCGCTTTACCAATTTTTTTAAATATTTTTGTTACCTTTTTGTACTTATGTGAAAACTAATTATTTTAGCGCATTAGGAATTTATTAAACACAAAAACGCATAAAAAATACAGAACACCAGAGAAAAAACCATAACCACCATACCATTATTTTAGCAGACCTTTGTTGTTTTAAATCTAAATTATTATTAGATATTAACCAAAATGTTGTTTTCTTTAACTATAATTCTGTTGCATGATTGATGAAGTTAGTGTGATTACTGATTAGTTACCTTCTCCCTTTCACACCCATGTTATTTGCGCCAGGTTTGCACACGTGTGCATAAACTCACAACTCAAAATCCCTTTCGGGATTGTCAGCTAACCGTTTTTTAAAGTTCAAATTTTAAGAAGTAGGTGTGAAGCGAAAACAGCATCTATCTATCTAAGTATCAAAGATTTTACAGAACATTGTGCATCTAGTTTTTTATGGTTCCGAAGTCAACAAGGAACCCTTATACCTAGTTTCGCCATGTCCGTCCGTCTGTCCGCGGCTTAGCTCAGAGACGCTTAGTACTGGAAAGCTACAATTTGGCATACATATTAATCACGCCGACAAAGTGGTAAAATAAAATCTTAAAAAAATATTTTTTTTAGGGTACCTCCCCTACACGCGAAGTGGTGATGCATTTTTTTTTCTCGTCTCTCGCCCATGTTGTGGGGTATCATTGGATATGTCTTTTAAAAATATTATGGGTCTGCGAAAACCATTTTTCGATTTAACGATCCGGTAGCGAAACATTAAGCTTTAGAGCGAACATTTTGGTTAGAGTCAAGTGTCCCCCCCCCCCCCCCTCTCCCGGCTAAACGTTTGTAGTTGGAGATGTAAAAAAAATCGCAGCAATCGCATATAAAATATAACGAATTTAAAAGAAAAACTATCACCGCTAAGTAGGCTTTACAAGTTTACGAGTAATAGTCGATCAACTTATAAAATGTACTTTTTAGGCTGAGATTCAGAGACGATTTTTTAAGTCATAGTTCGAACTAAGTAGGGTCAAAATGTATGGATTTTGGACATACGAGAGTTCGAACTAAGACTTAAAAAACGTCTCTGAATCTCAGCCTTAGACTTATTAGCCGTAAACCGTAGTATAAAAAAAAAACCTCCTTCTAAGTCCATATTATATTGTGACGGGCAACTACGGAACCCTATCCTGCGCGTGGTCCTACAAGCACT
Source organism: Agonopterix subpropinquella (assembly GCA_922987775.1). NCBI lineage: Eukaryota > Metazoa > Arthropoda > Insecta > Lepidoptera > Depressariidae > Agonopterix > Agonopterix subpropinquella. Next base: position 13,740,408 of record OV277709.1, on the reverse strand, counting down.
TGGCCAGTTATTTATTAGTAATCAAAGGGTAGTGCTTGATTATTATCTATTTGTCTTTATCTCTCTATCTTTGTTCCCATTATTAATCTGCACATTTTGGAGCAGAGAAAGCTTCGAGGTGGCTACATCTAATTGAGCACCAATTTTATAGAGCACTTAATTTAGAACACCCTGATTATTTGATACTAAGCACAAGACTGAATTTATCAACCATGTTACCTATTTCATAAACATGACAATTGTAATTTACAATGTCAATTTGAGATCCATTACTAAGAATGTTAGGACACAGTCATGTTGTTTAACGCCATAAGTAACCAGCAAATGTACACACGGCGACACATCAAGCTATACAAAACCAACATAACGATACCAGAAGTATCAATTGGTGTAAGGGACAAAACTGTATTTATCAGGAGAGCGAAAATAAAATATATTTTTTAGATAGATAGATTTTTTTTAGAAAAGTGCCCATATTTTTTTATCTTGTTGTCCTTTTTTTACGGCTCCTAGAGCAAAGTGTCTTAGATTTCTTGCTTTTTTCACACTGAATAGGCAAAGCTATGATAAATTTAGTCATTCCAGAGATAGCATGTCCCTTACATTAAAGAAAACAGTAAAGTTGTATGTTACGTCAGGCCTGTCTCACTCCTCAGCTCAGGTACGTCTGACAGCCGGACCCACCGAGGTGTGCATCGTCGCTCATTGACATAAGGCGCATTTTATTTTTCGTTCCTGAAGTGCGCGTTCGAAATTCGAAAAATCGGGTTGAGTGAACTATCTGTTACGGTAGTAACTATTAAATAATCTGTGGTTACGTTGCACAATACATAAACAAAGAGTACTGTCGATGATGTAAGTTACGTCATGTAGAAAATTAAGCTGACCGCGCGTAGGTCGAGTAACGTATAGCATCGCGCAGCCAGCTTATATTGGTTTTGTATAGCTTGATGTGTCGCCGTGTGTACGCTGTACTGGAATTGTAAATAACAAAAATTTTATTAAATTTAATTTGAATTTTATTGTCATCTTTATGAAATAGGCTCTAGTTTTGTATGGCCAGAGCATACTTCGGCCGTGGTTTAAACGAATCTTCTGAACGCATGTCCCATTTTCCTTGCAGGCCTTGTACCCAGGGACCGTAAATTTTCGGTTACCTTTATTTAAATGTTACCATTAACCAGGTAACAACCGATTTTAATACCTGTAACCTAAATATGACCTTCAATAGAAAGCGAGTGAGTGCTGGTAATGGTCAGTTTAGACGAAACGGCAAAAAGCGCGCGTGTTTTTAATAACACTGAACAATGAACTTTAATTTCTACTAATCCAAAGTACACAATTGATTGAACAACGTCGTTGTTGTAACGGGTGACGCAAATTTGGGAGCACCCGACGAGCGACGCGCGCACTATTTTCAGTGTTGCTACAGCATTGGACACGTCGAGATAATAAAGGGGATGATTATTTACATTTTATTGAACCCAAAAGCATAGAATGGTTTAAGTTTATTTCCACGTTTGAGTTTAAGTTTGTTATTATAATTGATTTAATTTGTATTTTAGTAACGACTAACGAGGTATTTACTTAATAAAAATTGGATTACTTACTATATTTATGAATAATTTTTTTTTTTAATTAAACATAATATCTCTGTGTACGCGGACCTTTAGTAGAATGATTTTAAGGTTACCTCTAAAAATACCTGTAAAAAAATAAAGGTTGTAACCAAAAAGTACCGGTATTATCGATACCGGTTTCGGCCCCTTGTGATGGTAGGTAATGTATGTACCTAAATAAATTACATAGGTAAATAAATTATATACTTGTACCGTTTAGAAAGTTACACACATCTGGCAGTAATAAACTCGACGGGCGAGTTGAAATAAAATGTAAACCTAAAGAAACAATGATTATATTGTTCTAGGAAAATAAAAACTAAAATTTGGAAACAAAGAAGCAAATAAAACAATAGTTTAAAAAAATCAAAGACGTCCCTTGACTTAAAATAATTTAACAGGAAATGTAATAAATAACTCAAAACAAAGGGGAACCTCAGTTCGTAAATGGTCATAAAATACCCTGCCAATGGGCTAAAACGTGGGAACACAGATGGTTGAGGAAAAAAAACCAAGACGTTATTATTTCGCTATAAGTTTTATGCAAACTTATACTTGAAGATCGAGGGGTCTAATAACTAATTAGACCTAGATAATCTTACAGAGTTTTCTCAAACATTCCAGATCGAATAGTTCTACAGTTGCAGGCAATCTGCACTGCATCTTCAAATCTAGGAATTCTGGAGACACGCGGGGGGGCGTGTTGCACCGTAACATCGAGGCGTCCAATGGGATCACTTGAGACGTAGCGCCACTTCGGGACAGAGAAATCGACCAATAATAGATGACCACCCAAATTAACAAAGGATTTAAACTCATGCGCAGATATTGGAGCGTTATTGTACTAGGAAATAAGATATAGTTTTGTATAAAGATGTTTAAGGGTTTGGTGTAAGAAGGAGAAGAGAGGGGCATTTTGAAAAATGCACGACAGACTTGTTTTGACTCTGAGAGAGTACAGTTGAGTTGGATATTGAAGAGGGTGATTTTTGTAAACCCTTCTAAGAAGTTTCAAAGTATTTGAGTAGAGTAATTTTATAGATCGGAAGTGGCCACTTTCTTGAATAAACATAGATTCAGTGTAGAGGAAAACCTATATAATACAGCTAAGTGTATCACTTGAGGGCGTGGTTTATTAAGAGGAATTAAATGTTGAGATTAAATATGAAAACATACATTATACATTGGTATTTAAAGTCAGTTGTGTCAATTCACACAAAGCTACTAATTCCGTTCTTATCTCATAATAAACCCGTTTCCTGACATTGTATTTCATAACTTGTGTACCTATGTGGTTAATCCTGAAATAAAATACACGATTGTTTGATATCTCACAAGCCTAAATTAAATTGAAAGTATATTGGATTAATGAAAGAAATCAATTAAATTCGCCTAGAAGTTGATAACATTTCAGGATTAACAAATTAATCATAATATTAAATGTGTTATTATCATAATATGGCCAAAAGGTTTTTTTCTCTCTTTGAATGGTTTTTTACCTTTTATCTTAGTTTTGGGCCTTAGGAACCGTTCAAAGGTCATATAAATTCGTTCATCGAATTTATAAGATTAAATAATCAAACAGTTTCGAGTAAATTCAAAAATATTAAATAAATGAACATTATTAACTTTTATTGTGGTATTTTCCTTTTATCTTCACCCCAGAAACCTATGTCTCAATTATTCATATCATTATAAATAACTGATATTCACAGAAGCTATAATAGAGTCAATAACCATTAGATTCATTAGATAATTCAAAGAGCTCTCCTTTTCTCTAAATAACACACAATCATTTTACAAGAACTCGAGAGTAGATTTATTTGTTTGAATATATTTTTATTACCTATCAATTCCTAGAAAACACAGTCCCAGCCTAGATACAGCAAACTATTAACTTTTGATTATAATAGCAAAGATTTATGTGACAAAGGTCACGATTGCTAATCCAAAACATTGTTGAACGCAGACACTTTCATAGGGGGTTTGAGCCACGATCACTCCTATAATCATAGTCATAATAATAAAGCGCTCAGCTGATCTCTAAAAGGCCAATATTCGAACACACAAAAGATACCTATAAAAGAAATATAGGGTGCACCCTTTCATCAAAAGAATATAAATCATACATAGAGACAGCTCGATTGCCAGGTCTAACCTAGGCAACTAACATAAGTAAAGAGGTGATCAAAGGTTGGGTAAGGCAGAGAGCACGATACCGGCCGAGAACAAGTCTTAATTGCACCTCGTGAAGGGGCTTTAAACCTAATAGACCCTGCCTGGCAATGACCACCTATGAGGGCCAAGTATACTGCGACTTACATCATATCAGCTGCTTGAATCTTGCGTTCCAGAAGGTAGTGGTATACTTTGGAAGTCATACTCGATAACTTTTGGACTTAGCTATTTGAATTAATACATTTTATTTACCTGTTGTTCAGACAGATGAAGTTTGCTTAATCTAGATTGAGACCTAGATTTTACTCTCGATAGACAAGTCAGTTTCCATTCATTGACAAGACACTTATTTCTCAGAAACTACATTCACAAGTGAATAAGTAATGTTAAGGCTCAATTCATTTCATTTACAGTCAATTAGTCAAGACAATTTTATTATTCTCAATTATCATTGAAATTAGACGATCACGATAAAGCCACATGGCCAAAGGCAAACCACTACACACAGAGTGGCGTGTATGTACATACGTGTACATATACATCCCTATATATTATATAACATATATAGGCCGGGAGCAGCGGGTCATCACACGTGCTGCCGAGTGACCAGGAGCAAGGGGGGGGGAAGGGTCCACCACACGTGGTGAGCGTGCCCAGAATTCTAGACTTTGTGTCAATAAAAGTAGACACAACTAGAAAAGGACTTCAATTACAAAAAAAAAAAAAACACAACGTAGGAAAACATAGAATGATTTTATTTTGATAAATTTTGACTGTTTAGTTATTATAGCCGAATTTTATAATATTGAAAATACAGGCTTTATTTAGAGTCTATAAATGAGTTTAATCAATCTTTGGAGGAACACGAATAGTGTCGGGTTATACCTGTACAAAATTAAAACAATTAAACTAGAGATTTATAAATTTTTACATGCATGTTTAATTGAGACATATGGGAGAGGTGATTTTAAGATAAAACATTTTATTTTTGTGTGACTTCCGAATGTGCATTTCCCCTTTGTTTCTTCGTTTCTAAATGTATTGTGTGAATAAAACCTAGGAAATTCATTTTAGATAATATTTGATCAAGTAGCTAACTGAGCTAATAGATGTGGAGCGAAACCGGATTAGCAAACTTATATTATGAACTTACAAGATGCGAACTTTTAAGATACGATCAGGTGCTAGACAACACTATCTTTAATAACGTGGGAAATACTGTTTCTTATACCTACTTAAGTTAAAGTCGTTAGGTATTGTTTTTTAGAAACATCAAAGAGAAGTCATTTAACTAAATAGCATTACTGTTATAATAATACAGCAGGCAAATAGCCACGCCGTGCCGCCCAGTAACGTAGAGCAATAAAACAATTGTCCAAACATCTGCATCAGGTAGACTGTTTCGAGTTGAAAAAGGGTCAGTGACGGAATTTTGAATGCTATTTTAACCTTGCGTTTTTATAAGGACTAATGAAATAAACGTAGATTCCTAGAGTAACCGATTTCGTGACGAGAAACTTGAGATTATTATGAATAGATATTAATTTGATACAATTTGATATAAATACGATCGGTCAAAATCAGTCTTTCAACATCTTATTATGGATTGTTGTAATTTTATTGTATGAAAAAGATATTAAGGAGCGTTTTGTTATCTAGCGTATCGTTTGTAGCGGACACATCATCATCAGCTCCTAATTATGATTACAAATCGAAAGGACGGATTAATGATTGAGAATACTTTAGAGTATAGATACATGTGCAGAGGTGGAAGGAATCAAATATATTATTTTAACTAGATACCTATTTGACATAATTTGATATAAATATGATCTGTCAAAATCAGTCTTTCAACATCTTATAATGGATTGTTGTAATTTTATTGTATGGAAAAGACAGTAACGAACGCTTTGTTATTTAGCGTATGGAATGTAGCAAACACATCATCATCAGCTCCTAATTATTACTACGCAGTGAGGGAACGAGCCAATAATTAAGAATACTGTAGAGTATAAATACATGTGCAGAGGTGGAAGAAATCAAATATATTATTTTGACTAGATATTTGACATAATTTGATATGAATACGATCCATCAAAATCAGTCTTTCTACATTTATTGATTGTGGAAACTTTATTGTATGAACAAGACACTAAGAAACGTGTTATTATGTAATGTATTGTATGTATTGAGAACATCATCATCAGCTCCAAATTATTATTAGGTACGAAGCGAAAGAACGAGCCAATAATTAAGAATACAGTAGAGTATAAATACATGTGCAGAGGTGAAAGGAACGTAATGAAAATAAGTTAATACGATTTAAGGCAACTTATTATTACATGATTATTATAAGGAGGCAGTGGGCGGAGCATTATGTATGTTTGTATGTAGGAGGTGAACTATCAAGGAACGTAATAATGAGTTTGATTACAAATAAAGGGGACGTGATTATTAAAGGCTGCAGTTGAGTATATGTATTGTATGTATGGAGGTGATAGAAACATACATGAGTTTTAATGATGAGACGAGAGAAGTTGCTAATATTAAGAGTACCTACTGTAGAATTTAGGTGTATAGAGCGGTGAAGGAAACGTGATGGTCGTGAAATTATTAGAGTAATGAATTATGGGAAGAAGTGAGAATTTATAGCTGAGGCAAATTTAAAATCCATATTGTTGTGAGCCGAACCGAGATGGAGAGGTGAACTGAACCAACCAGAAAAAGAAAACTATTGAATCGAGATTTTTGTGTTGTTACTTCTGTAACAAAGCCATGGTCGATGAGACAATAAGATCGGAGTATTTTATATAGATAAACATTAATTTATTGATAATGAGGATTGTAAGCATTTGAATATAATCGTGGGGAAAGAAACGAGATACACAATAATCCCAGTCGATGTAATTTGTCGCGTACAGTTAGGTAGCCCGTCTAATTGTAAAGCGAGAGAATGATTAGCGAAAATAGTTTAAATATAATCAGAGATCACATATCGATGTGCGTTGATAAATTATTGGAGTGATATTAATATCTTCGCAATTTAAATAAATAAGTAATGAAATAAATAAACGACTTCCAAATTACTGACAGATTTTGTAGAGCTTGGTTGTTACGTGGGTGCTGTATGGTATGATAATTTTGATAATAGTTATTGCAAGATTATTCAAATTCTAGAAAGGGTCAGAAGTGATTTGTGATGAGACATTAAATTGTTGATAGAGTCGCAGATTATAATAATTAAAATATATAAACATCACCAAATGCCGTTAATTCTCAGTTGTTGTATATTTCGGAGACATAAGGCAATATTAAGTAGCAGTATAGTGAGTAATTATGTTAATAGTTGAAGACTATTTTATTCAATTCAAATTTTAAAACAAACGATGGTTTTATTTGAAAGATAGCATAATATTTCACAAGGGAATAGCAAATAGATATGACAAATAATTTGCTTGAATAGCATTAAATTATATCCTCACCAGGTTTCCGGTTGTTAAATCAATATGCATATATCTACAGATTGAATGATTCATCGAAATCCATGCAACCAAATATGAAATGGAGTTAAAATGTCAAGTTGAGACAATAGATATTCTTTCTTATACTGTGGTTGAGATATCAAAGTTTTAGTTATGAGAACGTGGTGTATAATTCATAATATTTGGTTACACCTAATATTAACGATCGAAAATTCTTAATCAATATAAGGAGATCTTGTTAGAAAATATATACGTCAGTTTAGAAAACTTATTAGAATCAGATCTAAGTTATATTATAATAGTGACACTAGGTAATTAAGATTACTAGGAATTTAGTTATTTATACTGCAAGTTACAATAGATGTCACAATAGCAAATAAGTACTAGATAAGAAGAGAAGTCAAGCAGTGATATTCTTCCAGGTTGAAGTGGACCGTACATCAAATAATTAATTGAATTGAGTAGCGTCAATTAAATAAGTGCAATTAGGTTACGTTAATGATTGGATCTTTGGCACTGTGAGGAAAGGGCTGAATTCCATAGTGGGGATGACATAGCCATAATGATGATTATGATGATTAGATGATGACGTTAAATTGAAGAGTTAACAGTTTAAAGATAAGTGAACGCTGAACTCAGCGATAAGATGACATTTACTGTTGCCAATAAAGGTCAATAACGGACACGATGATGACGAAAAATTAGATTAGAATAATTAATAAAGTTATAATAATTATGTTATAACAAAGGGTGGCGTTTGTTCGAACCAAATGCAAACAGATAACGGATTTTTTTTTATGTTTGAAGGCTTAAATTGAGAGGTTTAGATATCACATGATAGAGATATTATATGTTATGTAATTAGTAGTAGTTATGTAGAAAGCTAGAAAACAAGTTTCAACCTGTCTACAGGGAGAGGTATGTGATGGTAGGTAATGTATGTACCTAAATAAATTACATAGGTAAATAAATTATATACTTGTACCGTTTAGAAAGTTACACACATCTGGCAGTAATAAACTCGACGGGCGAGTTGAAATAAAATGTAAACCTAAAGAAACAATGATTATATTGTTCTAGGAAAATAAAAACTAAAATTTGGAAACAAAGAAGCAAATAAAACAATAGTTTAAAAAAATCAAAGACGTCCCTTGACTTAAAATAATTTAACAGGAAATGTAATAAATAACTCAAAACAAAGGGGAACCTCAGTTCGTAAATGGTCATAAAATACCCTGCCAATGGGCTAAAACGTGGGAACACAGATGGTTGAGGAAAAAAAACCAAGACGTTATTATTTCGCTATAAGTTTTATGCAAACTTATACTTGAAGATCGAGGGGTCTAATAACTAATTAGACCTAGATAATCTTACAGAGTTTTCTCAAACATTCCAGATCGAATAGTTCTACAGTTGCAGGCAATCTGCACTGCATCTTCAAATCTAGGAATTCTGGAGACACGCGGGGGGGCGTGTTGCACCGTAACATCGAGGCGTCCAATGGGATCACTTGAGACGTAGCGCCACTTCGGGACAGAGAAATCGACCAATAATAGATGACCACCCAAATTAACAAAGGATTTACACTCATGCGCAGATATTGGAGCGTTATTGTACTAGGAAATAAGATATAGTTTTGTATAAAGATGTTTAAGGGTTTGGTGTAAGAAGGAGAAGAGAGGGGCATTTTGAAAAATGCACGACAGACTTGTTTTGACTCTGAGAGAGTACAGTTGAGTTGGATATTGAAGAGGGTGATTTTTGTAAACCCTTCTAAGAAGTTTCAAAGTATTTGAGTAGAGTAATTTTATAGATCGGAAGTGGCCACTTTCTTGAATAAACATAGATTCAGTGTAGAGGAAAACCTATATAATACAGCTAAGTGTATCACTTGAGGGCGTGGTTTATTAAGAGGAATTAAATGTTGAGATTAAATATGAAAACATACATTATACATTGGTATTTAAAGTCAGTTGTGTCAATTCACACAAAGCTACTAATTCCGTTCTTATCTCATAATAAACCCGTTTCCTGACATTGTATTTCATAACTTGTGTACCTATGTGGTTAATCCTGAAATAAAATACACGATTGTTTGATATCTCACAAGCCTAAATTAAATTGAAAGTATATTGGATTAATGAAAGAAATCAATTAAATTCGCCTAGAAGTTGATAACATTTCAGGATTAACAAATTAATCATAATATTAAATGTGTTATTATCATAATATGGCCAAAAGGTTTTTTTCTCTCTTTGAATGGTTTTTTACCTTTTATCTTAGTTTTGGGCCTTAGGAACCGTTCAAAGGTCATATAAATTCGTTCATCGAATTTATAAGATTAAATAATCAAACAGTTTCGAGTAAATTCAAAAATATTAAATAAATGAACATTATTAACTTTTATTGTGGTATTTTCATTTTATCTTCACCCCAGAAACCTATGTCTCAATTATTCATATCATTATAAATAACTGATATTCACAGAAGCTATAATAGAGTCAATAACCATTAGATTCATTAGATAATTCAAAGAGCTCTCCTTTTCTCTAAATAACACACAATCATTTTACAAGAACTCGAGAGTAGATTTATTTGTTTGAATATATTTTTATTACCTATCAATTCCTAGAAAACACAGTCCCAGCCTAGATACAGCAAACTATTAACTTTTGATTATAATAGCAAAGAATTATGTGACAAAGGTCACGATTGCTAATCCAAAACATTGTTGAACGCAGACACTTTCATAGGGGGTTTGAGCCACGATCACTCCTATAATCATAGTCATAATAATAAAGCGCTCAGCTGATCTCTAAAAGGCCAATATTCGAACACACAAAAGATACCTATAAAAGAAATATAGGGTGCACCCTTTCATCAAAAGAATATAAATCATACATAGAGACAGCTCGATTGCCAGGTCTAACCTAGGCAACTAACATAAGTAAAGAGGTGATCAAAGGTTGGGTAAGGCAGAGAGCACGATACCGGCCGAGAACAAGTCTTAATTGCACCTCGTGAAGGGGCTTTAAACCTAATAGACCCTGCCTGGCAATGACCACCTATGAGGGCCAAGTATACTGCGACTTACATCATATCAGCTGCTTGAATCTTGCGTTCCAGAAGGTAGTGGTATACTTTGGAAGTCATACTCGATAACTTTTGGACTTAGCTATTTGAATTAATACATTTTATTTACCTGTTGTTCAGACAGATGAAGTTTGCTTAATCTAGATTGAGACCTAGATTTTACTCTCGATAGACAAGTCAGTTTCCATTCATTGACAAGACACTTATTTCTCAGAAACTACATTCACAAGTGAATAAGTAATGTTAAGGCTCAATTCATTTCATTTACAGTCAATTAGTCAAGACAATTTTATTATTCTCAATTATCATTGAAATTAGACGATCACGATAAAGCCACATGGCCAAAGGCAAACCACTACACACAGAGTGGCGTGTATGTACATACGTGTACATATACATCCCTATATATTATATAACATATATAGGCCGGGAGCAGCGGGTCATCACACGTGCTGCCGAGTGACCAGGATCATAGGGGGGGGGGGGGGGGGGGGGGGGGGCCACCACACCCTGCTTGTACCCAACGTAATGACATCAAAATCTACACAATACTGCTTGACATATAATTACGCATTATTATACGACTTATCTCTTCTGTAACATTCAACCTAAAGCCATTATGACACTTATAATTACGAAAAGGATTTATCAAACAATTTTGAATCTTATTCAGAAGCAGTAAAGTTTGTAGTTGAAGAGTATTTTGATTCAACTTGTTGCCTGTTAAGAAGATTTTGGGATGAAACCGTCTTTAGCGTTTCAAATTATGTTAACGACATTCACCAAGTTGTTTAGGGGTGCTCAGATGTAAAATTACTAACATTATTTCTTTCCTCATAAAATAAATAACGTCCATAATTAGAAAACGCGCAAAAAACATATTTTCAACTGTTTTTCGAATTATTGGAAGATCATTATTTAGTAATTATAAAACAATTGACAACTGGAGAGGCAAACTGTTTTGAATGATTATTGATGATTATGACACAATCCTTTTTATGATCTTCTGTATCCCACACCTGGGCAAAAGGCGGTCGAGAAATAAAATTGTATTTTTTATTAATAAACTCCCAACGCTAAAAAACCCACATTCGAAAAATAATTAGGATTTATCTCTCTGACGACCCAGTTGGTGTAATGATTACCACGCCGGACTGCCAAACCAGGGTCCTGGGTTCGAATGCCAGTTCCGTCATGGATGTTATATGTTTGTGCCGTTGTTGTCGTATGGTCTCCATAATAAAAATCCCATATAGTGCTTGCTTGGGATCATTACAATGCATGTGCCCGTGAAAAAAAGAAATCGTCATCGGAGTTTTTACTCTATTTTAAGAATATGATTATGACTGTATTTAGGTCAATTAATCATAATCATATCATTTATTGCGTTAATGCGTCAAGGACCGCTATAAAGTAACAATTTATTGTTTTTCATTCCGTAATTATCTTCGATTTTTAGTGATTGCGATATTAACTCCATAGAAAGAAAAATTTTGGTAGTCTGGCAGCCTCTGCTACGTTTGGAGTCCACATATTTTATCGAATTTTTATTGTTTATAGTGTGTTTTGGTTCGTAAGATTGGTGTTGTTTTGCGTAACAAAGTGTCATGTAAGTGAAAATTATATACAGTTCAGTGAAATATTATGGTGTACGGGTCGTAAACAGGAAAAGTGTTCCGTCATTTTTAGCGCGGCAAAGCGGTCGGTTTACCTCTTTCCTGTGGACTTCTACGTTTCCTGCTATTTTCGATTGTCTCCAAAAACTCCAAAGAAGCGTCAAAACGTCGAACACCTACGTTTCGAGGCTTAAAATTCATCGTCATCAATCATCCACCATCAAAATTAAGAATATGAAGAAATTAAGGCTGCACCGAGCCTATTGTGCTGCCCCCAATCGTATTTTTTTTAATTAAGGCTGCACCGAGCCTATTGTGCTGCCCTCAATCGAGTTTTTTTTTAATTTCTTAACAATTAAACAATATTTCCAAAAAACAAGAATGTCACATTCACATTGTAGTCATTGCTGATTTTCAATTTATCGGGTCACTGCGGATTTGTTTTGATAATGTTTGAAGTTATTATCTTTAAAACAATCGTTTTAACAATCCGTAATGTTTCGATAAATTGAAAGTCAATCGGGACTACAATGTGACATTCTTGTTTTTTGGAAATGTTGTCTAAATGTTAAGAAATAAAAAAATACGATTGGGGGCAGCACAATAGCCTCGGTAGGCTCTTCACGTAGATATGGCTTTAAAGGACATAGTATCCAGAGCCATAGTAAAGAGCGATGATAGCCCATACGGAAGAGAGCTAGCGCCTCAATCATGAGGACGCGGTTCGATTCCTGGCCTGTACCACTAAGTTCTTCGGAAATTATGTACGGTTGTATTTATCATTTACTAGCTCGGCGGTGAAGGAAAATATCGTGAGGAAACCTGCATTCCCGAGAATGAAAAGAAAATACCGTAAGTTCGGAGGTATGCGAAATATGGGTGAGCTTGGGGCGAACACAAAAGATCAGTGATGGTCGCAGTGTTACATAACGACCCTTGTTTGCAATAGCCCAACCACCAATAATAATAAACCAGAGCCATTAAACACATAATTAAAGAAAACGCATTTTAAGGTTACATCGTTTATAACTGTAAGCATTTATGACCATTTGAGGACCGCTAATGAGCAAACGACGGTAAATAGAACTAAAGTCTTGATACTTACAGTCAAGCTTTTAAGCTTAGAATACGTAATTTACCCAGAAATAATCTGCTAACAGTCATACTTTTTGTACAGATAAACATCAGGTTTTGCGATCATTTATTAACATAATAAATGTAATTCCTTCTCTGCTAAGTACTTCCCCCGCCCTCACACGTCACTGCCTCTGACTTTGATGGATTAAAGATATGAGGAGATCCTCATATGAAACTAGAGGGTAGATATTTACTAATTTGTGATGACGTCAAGAGGGAGGCCTCCCTGTAATTATTACTGACTTATACATGCAATGTGAGGGAAATTCAAATACGAACACAGTCATACATACAGGGTATAACAAAACACCCTAGTAATACTTAAAGGGCTGCTTCAGACCATCAAACTGAACAACTTTCACTATGGAGCCAACATCGAAATCGCGAAAAAAAAATCTTCTCTTTCATACAAAACTGCAGTACCTACCGTCTCGACAGATTTTTTATATTTTTCTCGACGTTGGTTCCATAGTGAAAGTTGTTCAGACTGATGGTCTGAAGCACCCCCTTAAGTATTACTAGTGTGTTTTGTTACACCCTGTATATCTACAAACTATCGTTTTCTTTTTCGGTTCTGAACTTAAAAGGTGCCAACTGGATTACTAGGTAAGCCTACGCTGTCCGTCCGTCCGTCCGTCTATCTCGTCGGGCTATCTTTTAAACCGTAATAGTTAGAGAGTTACATTTTATAAAAATCATTGTTATTGTTTTGGGTAAAACAAATAAGAAATAAAAAATAATTCGAAGAAACGTTTTTTCAAGGTTTTTTATCGTTCTATAACGTCACGCCTCTTTCCCGGTGGGGTAGGCAGAGACCGAGGCGCGCCATTTACTACGATCTTTACACACTTCCTTTGCATCATTCACATTCATACATCTCTTCATACGTGCCCGTCGGTTTCAAGTACACCGTAGCTCCTCTTTTTGTAGGACGCAACCGATTTGATCAGAATACGTTCAAGGCTTTTTTTTTTCTTTATCGCCAAAACGGCACTACATACAAGTTTCGTGTGATTATAAAACATACTTTAAAGTAAAACAACAAATGATAAAACCCGGCCGAGTGCGAGTGGATTCCGGATTTTTTTCGAATATGAATCCTCAGTCCGCGACTCCGACTCGCACTTGGCCTTTTTTATGATCCATTTTTCTTGCATTCAGGAGTGCAATTCTCTAAGCGTCACATAACATCGACGAGCTTGCATCCTTCAGACCGTCGGAGGTTTTATATGAGTTTGACACATGACATTGAAAGATGTTTCTACGACGAATTTAAGGTTGCGACGATGTTTGCGCTTAGCGAATTGCATTGCTGATCAGACGCAGGATTATTATTTTTTAACATCACACGTTCAAATCAGCAATGTCAAAATTACTATGGAGATGTATAATCTCCATAGTAATTTTGACATTGCTGATCTTTCTATTGCTGATTTCGACACGTGACTTTCAAAAATCGCACTCCAGTAAAAAACTCTCCTACTTGCATTAAAATAAAAACAACCTTTAATTCTTCGTTAACACATTGCCAATACGTTTTTTTCATGATTTAGTTCCTAGTTCATAGGTATATTATTAACTCAAGAACTTAAGTAATCTACTCAAGGTTGATACAACTAAAGATACAATTTTTGTTTATAAACGTCAGAAATCAATATCAAAGCCAAGAAAAGCTGAAAGAGTTGGGTGTTAAAAGTGGAAATATGTCCGGAACTCAATCATCCGAAAAAGAGTGAACAAATATGTTTACGCCGAAATTCTGGATCGGGATTACCATAGGAAGGTCATATTTTATCTTGATATACTACGCATCCTTTTGGAAAACATCGTAACTTATGATATTTATTACTAAACTAGCTTTTACTGGCGGTTTCACACGCATCCATTGCTTAGTGAATTATGAACATAAAAATGCAGAATTATTTTTTTAGCATCCAGTTTTATACAGGGTATTAGGGGGTGATTGTACCCATGATACTGTACAACTTTCCCAAAAAACCAATATGAAATTCGCAAAAAAATCTACCCGAAAAAATGGAAACCCTACTCATAGTCCAAGATCCGACCGTAAAATTATGCACCTATTTCATAGGCGAAGGAAATGTGATTCTAGTGTATTTTTTTTTTTTTTTTTTTTTTTTTTTTATTAACTATGGGTTTGCTCTTGACCTCAATCCAGTCCTCAGGACGAAGATGGGGTCGTAGATGTAGCGAGCTTACCCAGAAGATGCCTATTCACTCGTACTTTAAAGGAATTCGGGTTGTAAGTACTCGGAAATACTGACGCAGGTAAGGCATTCCACTCCCTGGCTGTGCGCATTATAAAAGATTCAGAAAGGCGCTTGGTGCGGATATGTGGGATGTCAACCAAGAAGGGGTGATATCCCGCGGTGCGTCTGGAGGTCCGATAGTAGAAAGGAGAAGGTGGGATATGTTTACACAGGGGTTAATTCAACGCCGCCAAGTTGCCTAGAAAAATCTTGCCGCAAGTACCTTTTCTATTATGATTTTTGGTATAACTTTTTTCACCTGTCTGTTAGGGAAGTTAATGAGGTGCCATCGGAAGGAGACTGATCTAAAGTACTGGAAAAACTAGGGTTGCCACCTCTCAATCTGCTGCAACTATAAGGTTGCCAGGTTCAAAGAAGTCATTTTTTAACCTGGTAACCCTATTGTTACGGCAGACTGAGAGGTGGCAACCCTAATTTTTCCAGTACTTTAGATCAGTCTCCTTACAATGCACCTTATTTACTTCCCTAACAGACAGATGGAAAAAGTTATGCTAAAAATCATAATGGAAAAGGTACTTGCGGCAAGATTTTTCTAGGCAACTGGCGGCGTTGAATTAACCCCTGTGTAAACATACACTAGAATCACATTTCGTTCGCCTATGAAATAGGTGCATAATTTTACGGTCGGATCTCGGACTATCATAGGTTTCGGACACATCTGAACTGACCGTTTAAAAGCACATTATCAATTTGATAAGTGTATATAATTATATGATTTTATAGACCCCCAACATTTCCATTTATGATTGTCCTATAAATCTCACTCATTAATATTTGCTGTCATCCTTTCTTACCATACAACCATCACAATATAAAATGCCTTCTCAAAAATCATCTCAATGTGGTGAAAACAAACAATTTAATAACAAAACACAGTAAAACTGTTTTCTTAATCTAACGCAAACAAAGCAATTTAGTGCCTGCTCCTAGTGTCCCGACAGTCCCGTTGTCCCAGCAGAGCCAGTAATAAAATAAATGGAAACTCCAAATCCCGTCGGATGCGACTTCACTGAGGCACATTTCAGCCAACTGCAGCCCCCGAGAGACGTGACAGTGTACATTTAGTGATGTTACTACTTCAAAACAACATATTCAGAATTAATCCCAACTCAGAACCTCTCGCAATCCCAGATTATCGATACTATCTAACAGGCTATCGCAACTCCGCAATTCATGAATATCTGGAAATACCTATCGACTCCAAGAAATAGAGCGGCACAAATTAAAATACGAAGAGCGGATAAGAAGTGACCTAAACAAGCTCGCCAACTCGCTGCTGACCTCCAGTGATACTAAAAGGCTGAAGCGGAGTCATACGTGCTCCCGAACTAAAATAGAATAGGGCGCTGGCCTTTTCACTCTTAGAAGCCAGTAAATCATTTATCAACACATCTGATTATAGTCTTTCGACTTAATGACAGATACAACCCAAAAGAAAGCAAAAAATTCTAAATGTCAAAAATACGCCATCAATAAATAAAAGTGAATTTTTACTTTTGTGCAAAAGCAAAGATCCATCTGTCATTAAAATGCTAGAATTCTACGCCCCAGCTGTTCCTAGTTGTATTCCGTTCGTATGCAAACTTTGAAAGACACTGCACATGAAAACGACGGGAAATGACCACTTTTAATCGCCAGTGGATAAAAAGCCTCTAAATCGAGGCACATGATTTTCCTCACGATATTTTCCTTCACCAGAACGTTCCCGGAAACTCACAGATACTAATCTGTTCAAAGCTCAAACAGTCGCCAGGGTGAATCTTTAGGGCGTTTGAACACCAATTTAATAGCCGAATATTTTCAGAAAAGGCCTACAATTTTAAAGCGCTGTTATAAAGCTCCTGGACGTTTATAACAGCGCTATAAAATTGTATGCCTTTTCTTGTAAACAAGATGAAAATGTTCGGCCAGATAAATGATGGCGTTCAAACGCCCTGAAGATTCACCCTGGTTTTAAGAATCATTCACTTTTATATCGATAATAATCTTCAGCGACATAGTCCCATCCCTAGCAGCTCTACAACCGCGCATGCAGTGGTGACCTCGCGAGATATTCGCAATTAGATTTGTAAGCTATCACTGTCTTCACTCGCCAGCCATGTTCAGCGGACAAACAAAGCCGGATGAAAACGTGCAAATTAACAATAAAGCTTTCAATCTTCCGGGAATCGTTTGAGGATGACGTTGTAATGAAAAGTTGTGGGTTTGTGAAGGTTAGCGGTTATTGGATATATCCTTATGAATGGGAGATGTGATACCTTATTCGTGGGGATTTTATATCATACCTATTATCCATAAATAACGCATACCTATCACATTTTGTTTAGTTAATGATTCTGGAGAAATGGTTTCCTGAAAACGTCTATTTATTTTAACGATTCTCTAAAATTACGTAATTTAATAAATATTTTTTTTTAAATTCCTATTGGGCTTGCGCTTGGCTTCAACCCTCCTGATGGAAAGTGTAGATGATGCCGAGAGAGTTCCAAAGCTTAGCGGTTCTCATTATAAAAGCGGATGCGAACCTTTTTATGCGTATTGTAAATTTTAAAATAAACCTGCGTTAGAGGCGTAATTTTTATCAAATAACAGTGATTTAATAGGAAATAATGTATACAGTTACAGGGTGTAAGGGATAGGGGATAGTCCTTCGCAGACTGAAACGGTGAACTCAGACCATCAAACTGAACAACTTTCACTATGGAGGAAACGCAAAAAAATCTGCTTTCCCATACATTTGAGTACAGCAGTTTTGTATGACACCTGATTTTTTTTCGCGTTTGTAATCTCATCTAATCTCAACTTCTATGACGAACTCCAAAGAAAGGCTTATGCCTGAAAACAAACAATGCTAATTAATTTCACTGAAACATTAGTGACTAACACATCATGTGAGTGAAACATTAGTACTATAGAAGGGTCAGCTCACCCAAAAAGGGGACTTTGTCAACTGTCGAACTGCTCGGGATTGTACCCAGTGATTAAAAAACTCGGACCGTCTAGACCTACATCAAACGGGACATTTTTGTGACAATCGACGCAATACATTAACCCTCACGTCTTATGAGGGATGAAAAGCAATAGAAATTTGTCTTTTAGAGCATTGTATCCGGTTGATTGGTTGGTTGGTCCCGGCTACTATCTCTGGAGGTAGTAGTCGTTACATAAAAACCACGTCAGAGGCCGTAAGGCAGTCTGAAAAAACTCTGAATCCAGGGCTCTGCCCATACAATAAGAAAGAAAGAGCATTGTATTACATCTTCATGGACCAGTAGCTCTTTCAAGCGTTGTCGGCACGGCGTGCGACTTCTTTGTCCTGCCTGTTTTCGAAGGAGAATCTACTTGGCCCAAGTAAATGTACGACATACTGTATGACCTGCCCATCTACCTCTACTCCACGTTTCGTGCTGTTAGTCATCAACTGGGTCTTTGTAATTGTAAGGAAGGAATTAGAAGGAACTAATGTAGGGTGACCTTCCACTCTCACTCAAGAGCAAACTTATCGACATTGTGTATTCTTGCCATCCTAACCTACCGGTGTCAAAACGTCCAAACATCCAAACTGCAGGTTTATCAGATAGCTATGGAGCGTAGTATACTAGATGTGAAAAGGACGGACCGTATTCGGAACACAACACTGCACTCCAGTCTTGTAATTGCAACTATCTGGTAATTGCAACTATGGAGCAATTGCACTTCTAAGAATTACGATTCAGTTCTTCTGACCACCTGCCTGTCTGTCATCTAAAGATGACTAAACATGTGTTTATACACAGAAGAACTGAATCGTTATTCTTATAAGTGCAATTGCTTAATAGTTGTAATTAGCAGATAGTTGCAATTACAAGACATTATTTGAGTTTTGGAGTACAGTGTTGTGTTCCGGATACGGTCCGTCCTTTTCACATGTAGTATACTTATATAGCTAATGTAGGTGAGAAATCTGCGAAACTAAAGTGGGACTGGGCTGTGCATGTTTGCCGAATCCACACCGAGCGTTGGGCATCAATCGCCACGCAATGAGTGCCTAATGATAGTATTCGAGGTCGAGGCAGACCCTGGAAAAGGTGGCGCGATGAGTTGGATGCATATTGCAACGAATGGAGAGATGCCGCATTGGATAGAGATATGTGGAAGAGTTTAGGGGAGACCTTTACCCAGCAGTGGGACGAAGTAGGTAAAAAAACGTATTACATCTACAACGTGTTAATGAATTAACGCAAAACTAGAAAGTAGTTTGTTTAGAATCGAGAGCAGAATCGAATTATCATAGTTTCAACATAGGTAATTTTTTCAAAATATTAAATAATTTTTTGTAAAATTTAAAATTTTCTGATCCCGATATCAACCCACCCCACGGGCACACCCACCCTATTTACTACTAAAACACGATTATTAAAATGTATCCATAAGTACGTTAGCGCCTTCATTCATTGCTGAAATGATGACAAATCATTTTTGCCTCAAAACATAAAATGCGAATAACTTTAAATTTTAACTATAAAAATAATGAAATTATTGTTTGAATCTAATTATTTTGTTATAAATCAGTTGGGGTGTATGAGGTTTTGCGTTAATTCATTAACACGTTGTATAGAGGGTAAGGGTTTAAGGGGCGTCCGTCCGGTTTTGATTAACTTTGTAACCATTTTATACATTAACTATGGAACTTTTTAAGCAGAAAACAAAACTGAACAATCTACAGGATATGAGAAGTGATGTGGTTTTTCTCGAAATCTATTTTAATTAATAAAACTGGAGAAAAACGCCTCCAAACTCACCTCTTTTTTTCCAGTTGTAACCGTTTTACTCTTACATTGTTGATCAGAAGAATATGAAAATTTACAATATTCTTCGCAATACAATATAAAATGATGTAGTTTTCATATTTTTTGAAAATTCATAAAAAATCATACAGGTGTTCAAAGAAAACGAAAAATTCTGACCGGAGCCGCGCCAGGTTAGCCCGGTTTCCATTCAAAATTTTGTAAACGAATAGATTATGTTCCGGATTTGCACACAGGATATTCTAATAAAGTCAACACAGAAACCAAAAATAATTACTCTTTGTATTGTAATTTAATATCGACTCGAGTATTTGATTTGAGATGTTGACTACACCTGACGAAAAGCCTGAAGGTAGCTAATAATTTATTATCAACCAGTATTGAATGTTTTGGTTTCTATATAATTCGATACTGGTTTGATATTTTAGCTTCCTTTTCAACCGTAATAGCCCAGTCATTTTACGGTTTGAGCCGGGACTAATTAATAATTGATATTTGTTTTGGTATAGTATTTAAGAGCCAATATGAGCTTAAAATGTACCAAAATTTAAAAAAAATACGTCAGCAACCCCAAATTTAAAATTTAGCATTTATCTCTTACAAAAAAACCAGATGATCAATTTTTTTTGCACATTTTTAAGGCTTTTCTATTATACATACTTCAAACATGGTGTTAACATTTTTGCCTACTTAGAAAACAACCAACCAACCAAAAATAAAATTAGCTTTGAAAAATACATTTGTATTTTCTAATGAAAGAATCATTTTTAAAATTTCAATGCCTATTTTATTGCTCAAAAATAATTTATATTGTTAAATCTAATTAAACTGAGTGCATTGGTAATAATATTAATTAGTTAAAAGCCTTCTGGGAGATACAATTGTGATTTCTATGTTGCGTAGCGATTTTTTTTTTAATTCGTTTTCAGATAGTCTTTTTGTCACTAAATGGTGCCGGTTACAGTTTAAAAGTCCAATTCATAATTACTCCCTACCCCTCCTAACAAAACTCCGTAAAATGCTATAAATAAGCAAATTAAAAAAGATTTGGCTAGTCACGATGGTAACAGATGTCATTACTATAAATATCAGAAATTAATATTTCTTCGAAGTAACAAGTGAAGAATTTATTCTTTTGAAGATTATACCCAAAAATGTCTGATTAAATTTCATTTCTGAAGAAATAGCGGTCTTTCGATTGATAGCTTCGTTCCAAGGTGATACACGTAAGCTATATAGAATTGAATTTTTTTCTGATACGTGTGCATAATAGCAAAATTATTGGCATGTTTCAACTATGAAACCTATTTTCAGAGTTCTTATGAAAAAACGAACAAAAACATATAATATATCCAACATTTTACAGTATTACTTAACTAGGTGTCCATCAATTTCAATTAATTTCAGACAATGGATGTGTGATGATAACAGAAACAAAATATTACTTATAAGTTGCCTAATAGAGTCATACATAATACAATACCGATTGTAAATAATGTACACGGAAATGAAACAAAAAAGTAGGTCACGAATTACATGCGAATTATCACCTTTCTTGTAGATTTTTTGGATTCTTAATTTTGCGTTAAATTTAACACGTTGTATAAAGAAATACAAATAATTTTAGATATGATGGATCATTAGGAATTTACGACACGTTAGCATTTTGTTCTCATCTTGATTGTATTTTAGTAGGAATGTATACAAAATACAATCAAATAAAATTGGAATATGGAAAGGAAACATAATAAAAGTAGATCCGAACAAATGATTGATTGCGTATGTTATTGTCTAGAACTTAATGTTATTTTAGGTCGATCCACGGTCGATCAAACATAAATCTTGTTTCACTGAAATATTTCAGAAAACCCGCTTTGTGAAGGAAAAAACCAATCTTTATAAGGAAGTGGGGGGCAATAAATCTCGCGTCTTTGAACGGAAAGAAATCAAGCTCACAACCTAAATGACACCGAAAGAGGAAGATGAACCTTACTTTCAAAACTGTTCTTAGCTCACTAGCATTTTGGTCAAAAATAATAATTACAAACATACCTACAGTTACATAAACTCACGACCGTAATCTCTCTTTCATAAATAAAGCTCACGGGCACATTGTTCTGAACCCAAAAGTAAGCAACTGGGCTTTATATTATGGAAACCAGACAACGACGATACAAATATATAAAAACATCCATGACTGAACCGGGGTTTGAATCCAAGTCATCTGGTTTTTCAGCCCGGCAACCATCACACCAACCGAATCTTCATACAAGGGATCTTCATAAAACCGAATCGTCACACGGGTTATCTAGATGTATATTTTGGCTGTCTGGAAGATCATTTTTGAACGCCGTGTTTGTTGTACACTTTTAAACAGTAGTAGGGTACTTGGATTACCAACATACTATTTTGAAGAAATGATTCTAAAAGGGGCGAACAGACTGCCGACTGCAACTGCAGGCTGCAAGTGCAGTCGGCAATACAATATCTGAAAAATATTCTTAAATATAGTACCTACTGCCGACTGCATTTGCAGCCTGCAGTTGCAGTCAGCAGTTGGCTTCGGAATAGTACCTTTAGTTTGAGTTACCTATCGTCTTATTTGCGTTGAATTTTTTTTTAAACTCAAACCGTATCTACCTCTTTTTGGTTTTATCTAAAGAGTAGGGGAATTATGTTTCACGATTTCATAAATTAATGTGACTAGTTTACAGATGGTTGGGGAAACATAAATTATTATGAGCCTTCGAAGGAATGTAATGTCTATAAAAGGCTTTGAATACTTAACCTTCCTCAGCATTTACACGTGAATGATATTAATAATAACTTCATTGTAATTCGTTTCTCTGTTACACTTTTCTGTGTAATGAATATTACACTGCATACACATAATATAGTGAGGAATCTGTTACAGGAGTCGCCAGAGTTGCTGATGGGGCAGCAATATGGCGGATAATCTATGGGTTGTCAATAGGATTACCTCTATCTATTCTAATTTTTAAAATGTGGATCGATGATTTTGTCAATTTCCAGAAAAAAAAACACACAAACAAAGTCCCATAGTAGGTACAGCAGTTTTGTATGGGACAGAAAATTTTTTCGTTTCCTGAGGTAGGCCCCATAGTGAAAGTTGTTCAGTTTGATGATCTAAGTTCACCGTTTCAGTATTTGCTAGGCTGTCACTTACACCCTGTATAGTACGAATATTAATTAAAACTAACGCTCACAGTCATAAGATAGTCAATGATAACGAAATAAATCAACTCAAGTTACATATTTATAAGTCCGAAATACTATACAGGCTGTAAAATTTTTAGATACTTTACGGGGTGCTTCTGACCACAAAACTGAACAACTTTCACTACGGAGTCAATTTCGAAATCGTGAAAAAAATTGTGGTTGCTCCATATATACAGGGTCCTTCTTAATATGCTGACGCTTTATTAAGGGGATGATCAGACTGTCAAATTGAACAACTTTCTCTATGGGAACACTCCCCGTCACACTGGACAGAGTTACGGTACTAGTGAAACGTGGATGTTCTGAGGTTGCAGAATATCTCTGACTACCCCCTCGGGGAATATAGTCGTGAGCATATGCTTATGCTTATATGCTATGCTTCTCTATGGGACCAACATCGAAATCGCGAAAAAAATATCAGCTGTCCCATACATTTGGCTCGAGCAGGTTTGCAGTTTTGTATGGACGAGTTGTTATTTTTTTCGCGATTTCGATGTTGGTGCCATAGAGAAAGTTGTTCAGTTTGACGATCTGATCAGACTACATGGTGAAATTTATATCATTAGCATCCTTTTAAACTAAGAAAGAGTCTACTCTTTAGTTTTTGTGATCTGTGGAGTCTATGCATCAAACTGAACAACTTTTACTATGGGAGCAAACCGATCAGAACAAAAACAAAATCTGCTGTTGCAAACATTTGTGTCGCAAGGCATTGCAGTTTAGTATGGAACAGCAGATTTTATTGTTGCTCCGATCGGTTTGCTCCTATAGTAATAGTTGTTCGGTTTGATGGGTAGACTCTTAGTTTAAAAGGATGCTAAGCTAATGATATCAATTTCACCCTGTATTAAGCAGGGCTCCCCCCACACATAACTGCGAATTCGCATCGCATCGCAAATATCTGCGAGCGCTCGATGACTTTATTACGATGACTTTATTACGATGACTTTATTTTCGCTCGCAGATATTTGCCATGCGATACGAATTCGCAGTTATGTGTGGGAGCCCTTAATTAAGCCCGATACGAGAGAAAAGTGAACCATTAAAGTGTCAGTATATTAAGAAGGACCCTGTATAACGACCACTCGACCCAAGTGTATGTAACAGCAGTTTTTGTAAAAGTTGTTTAGTTTGATGGTCTGAAGCACCCCCTAAAATATGTAACGCATAAAATTTACACCCTGTTCGGTGTGTAGTTTCGGTTAGGGAAACGTGGGTTCATGACATCATTACTTGAGATAAAGTATACGAGTCATCGCAGCTAATGGTGAGAGGAGGCTGGGGTGATATGGACCTCACAATATTATGGTAATAGGTATTTGAATAATTTCTCGCCGGCCGACATAGCCTTCGCATCGTCTGTTATATGGAAATATCGTTCTTGAACAAAATTGCATAAGCAATGTTATTTTTATTTTAGATGAAAGAGAGATTCCCCTCAAATACAAGTCAGCTAATTTCTAGGTGAAATTATGTTTTTCTAAAACTTATGAATTGATTTTGATGACTTATGTCTGTTTTTGTACCTTTGTTTTTGACGACGCTTGTGCTGACCGCTTTATTGTACATGTAATCTTAATGTTATTACCTTTTTTAATAAAGATTTTGATGAATCTTTTCAATGTTACACTTAGTTTAACAGAAAGATTCATTATTCATTATTTATTCATAAAATATATTTTATTTTTTTCATTTTTAGTCATTATCGCTTTCTGACGCGGTTGTAGTTTCAAAAAAAGATTTGAGCTTCAAACTCCTATAATATTTAATACATTATTTAGAGTTTAAGTTTGACTGACACTTTGGAAATTGGTACCTAACTACCTACCTACAAATTTCCAAAGTGCTAGCCAGAACCAACCTTATTAATGTTGTAATTTATTCAAAACTGCAGTTAATATCAAAATTGTACATAACAACCATTAAAAACCTAGTAAATTAAGTTTGAATGTGTATTTATCGTTGTAAAAACGTTTTTATTATCGTCGGCCATTCGTTTCAAGTAATTA
Organism: Agonopterix subpropinquella; assembly: GCA_922987775.1. Lineage (NCBI taxonomy): Eukaryota > Metazoa > Arthropoda > Insecta > Lepidoptera > Depressariidae > Agonopterix > Agonopterix subpropinquella. The sequence continues at coordinate 13,714,956 of OV277709.1, read as the reverse complement.
TAGTTCCGTGCAAGCAGAAGTACGGCGCCTTGGCACGACTTTGTAATACGTTTCATAGTTTTGTTTCAAATACGAAGTTCCGTGAAACAGGCTAATTACGTACATACAGTGCGGGTTTAAGAATTATTTTAGGAGATTTCAGAACCAGAATCTGCTGACAAGATGGTGACTGTTGTTTTTCAATGCAGTTTGCTTGTATACTTGGGCTCACATATCAGTTCTTATTACTGACATAAGAAGACACCAACAAATATCGTTTTATGTGTGTGATGAGACTGCGATTCTCGTTGTCAAAATATTACTTCAAAATAATTTTCATTACCTACCATTTTAATTATGCATAATATGTAAGACATCATTCTACAACATGTTTTGTTTTACCCTTTCTGTTGTACTCGAAATTGTGATCAAATAACCACTAATTATATTACAATGTAGGTATTACAATAAGTATTATTGTAGTAAAAACGCATCAAATAAAAAAAAATTTTTTTACATACAACTCCATTACTATTATGACTCATTAGTCAAATTTCTACTGTAAAAGTCGAGAAAATATAATTTTTTCTCTGGAAAACATCCCAAGCACTGCGTTCTAAAGTTTATTTGTGTTAAAAAGCAAACTTACAGCTTTAGATTTCCGAGCTCTTGGTTATATTATAGCTTGAAAAATAATATTTATTTTTGTACGGGATGTTGCCAGTTTATGCGTAATTTTGACGTTCTTGCAAGGAAACCACCGCCCTCAATTTCCAAACTCTTTTCAATCTGTAGCTTCAATCAGCCAAGGTTTTCAACGTCAGTCCTTTCCTTTTCAAGTCGTCGAATTATCTTGATGGTACCAGATACCACTATCAACTAACCGTGCCATGCTAAAATCTGTCTATCTAAAAACTGTTACAGAGACAGTTAATTTGACTTGTAAAGACTAAACGAGGCTCCATCGGTTAAATCGCGCCAGTCATGTCATGTAATGTGGTTTAAAGGCAAAACTGCACCGTAATGATGATAAACCCATAATATTATTTTGTGACTCTGCCCATACAATAGAGGGTAATTTTAGACATGCTGTCAGTGTTTAATAAATTGGAAAAGTTGATATTATTTTGAGTAGAAATTGAGGCTAATATCGAATATTATGCTCCTTCTTTCTAACCTTCAAATTAATCAGAACATTATCAATTCTTATATGTAGTTAGATCTTATAGGCTAGATATACTTACATATCGTATTGATTAAATAGTTTTCTGTGTGGAATCACAGTGATTGAATGAATTGGGCAGTACAGTCAATCAAAGAGTACAGTGACAGGATTTTTGCCTAATAGAAAAATCATGCATTTGAACCGATTATCCCATGGTGACCCCCGCGCCCGCGATCAAAAACCTACAAAAATACTTCAATAAAAAAATACAGAAATGATGCATTCAAATAGAGGTGACCGATAGTGATGGCGATTATTATACACTCATTTATTATCTTGCAATTATAACTACAAGTCGATCATAAGTAAGGTAGTGGGATAAAAACAGGAGGATGATGATGATGAATCACTGATCTGGGTGATTGCACGGTAACTCACGTTAAATTTTTACTCCCGATCAAAATTAAGAAAGCTTGTATATCATATATTCATAAACTATATACAGGGTGAAATTGATATCATTGGGATCCTTTTAAACTACGAGTCTACCCATCAAACTGGACAACTTTCACTATGGGAGCAAACCGATCGGAGCAATAAAAAAATCTGCTGTTGCATACATTTGAGTCGACTAGGCATTGCAGTTTAGTATGGGACAGCTGATTTTTTAGTTGCTCTGATCGGTTTGCTTCCATAGTAAAAGTTGTTCAGTTTGATGGGTAGACTCTTAGTTTAAAAGGATGCCAATGATATCAATTTCACCCTGTAGTTTATTCATAAACTATATAGTTTATGAATATATGATGTAGGACAGAGTTTCGGTACTAGTAGTGAAACGTGGATGTTCTGCGGTTTCAGAATATCTGTGACTACCCCCTCAGGGAATAAAGTCGTGAGCATATGCTAAGTGCGAGTAGCACAACAAAACACGTAATAAGATTAATGCTAGATTAATGTTAAATAAAAGTGACAGGAAAATTGATGCTGAAACTCAATCATCGCGTATTACCACGGAACTCGCGAAATTGCACGTTGCATATCAAATTGCATTATTTGCAATCTCTCATGCAGATCGCAGACGCTACAACCCAATAATAACAGCGGAATAAAATTTGTTTATTGTGTCGCTTCGGGAATGGCGTGGTCTGGAATTTTTAACAACTATGCGGGTGCAATTTGAGAAACGTTCTCTTTTAGCCAGCTTTTAGTATTATAATTTTATTCGGGTTTTGGAATATAAATAAAACCGGTCAAGTGCGAGTCGGGCTACTCGCGCACCGAGGGTTCCGTACTACACCACCACAGAACACAACATTATTAACATAGAAAAAAAACTTTTTTTGTCCCGAACCTTTAGGGCGACACTAACTCACACTTGGCCGGTTTTTAGTATTTGTTGTTATTCTGTAGAGTTTGCTCTATAATCACATTAAGTTTGACGCTTGTATGTATTACCATTTTTACGATAGAGCGTGAAGAAAAAACGTTGATAAGAACTAGTTTCTTGTTGAGAACCCCCCTTAATTTTGAACTTTTCGAAATGTTCATTATTTGTTAACAAATCCGCCGTAATAACGCATAATCTGAGAAAAGTTCAACTATCTAGCTATTAAGGTTCAAAAGTTACAGCCTTAAATAGGTAGGACAGAACGGACGGACGGACAGACGGACAGACGGACAGACGGACAGACGGACAGACGGACAGACGGACAGACGGACAGACGGACAGACGGACGGACGGACGGACGGTCGGACAACGTAAGCTTAGTAATAGGGTCCCATTTTCACCCTTTGGGTACGGAACCCTAAAAACATTTGTAACAGCTGGCTAGCCTCTACCAGGCCTCTATCACTCAGCAGTAGGCACCGAGATAAGCACACTTTGGCACATCGTAAGCGACGAACACTATAACTACGATTACTATAACCACAGATAAAATAATTATAGTCTATAACTATTGACGACCCGGTTGGTGTTATGGTTACCACGCCGGACTGCCAAACTAGGGTCCTGGGTTCGAATCCCAGTTCGTCATGGATGTTATGCCGTTGTTGTATGATTCCCATAACAAAAAGCCTGAGGCTTACTTGGGATCATTACAATGTATTGTGCCTGTGAGCGTTATTTATTTATTTATATCTATAAGACGAACTTGTTTCATTTCTGCCACTCGCTCCAGACGGCAACGTCTGGCAGTAGTGATCTATCTGTTGCGAAGTAACTATAAACCCTACTCCCTAAAAAGGATGAATACTTTCATGAGTTTTAGAATCTATTTTTAACCATTAAACTGGAAATTCAAACCTAACAGAGAGATAACCCTAGCTCCGACCGAGAGTAGGCGTTAATTTCAAGGACACGGCTTTGATCGAAGGACACGGCAATATTGCCGTACTGGTCTCTACTGTGCCCTAAGTGAGGTAGGTAACTGGTAACATGGATGAGGAAGGCCTAGGCTAGAGTCAAGAAGCGCACCTTCGTTGGCCGCCATGATAAGCCTATCTTCATCATCATCATCATCATCAGCCTATCATTGTCCACTGCTAAACATAGGCCTCTCCCAAGGCGCGCCACAAAACTCTGTTCTCGGCTTTCCTCATCCAGTCGCTCCCCGCTACTTTTTTAGGTCGTCTGTCCAGCGGGCAGCAGGGCATCGCACACTACGCCTACCAGTTTGTGGTCTCCACTCTAGAACTCTGACACCCCACCAGTTGTCAGTTCTTCGGCAGATGTTACCAGCCCATTGCCACTTCAGCGTGATAATTTTCTGAGCTATCTTCATCAGTGGAAGATAATATAAGGTCCTTATTAATATGCTGACACTTTTTTAAGGGGATGATCAGACCGTCAAACTGAACAACTTTCTCTATTGCACCAACATCGAAATCGCGGAAAAAAATCAGCCCCTCGATACAAAACTGCAAACCTACTCGAGCCAAATGTATGGGACAGCAGATTTTTTTTCACGATTTCGATGTTGGTCCCATAGAGAAAGTTGTTCAGTTTGATGGTCTGATCATCCCCTTAAAAAAGTGTCAGCATATTAAGAAGGACCCTGTATACATATTGATGATGATGATGAAAAACAAAAAGCAGGCATTGAGAAAGTTACTAAAACTTCTAAGTCTATAAATAATTTGCACATTGATAAATATATAAATAAATAATAAATATGACGGCGCCTGGCGCCATCTCTCAAGTTGCAACAGAACGAGATCGCACACTCATGATGGTGCTTTGATGTAGCGCCTCTGGTGGCGGTCTAGTGGAGCGTCGTGTGTCGGTAGAGTTGGTTGACAGCCATGTCAAAGAGGAGTTCAGTTGGAGATTAAAACGTAGTGATTCCATTCTCTTTGTTGGAGATTTTGAATAGCAATGGCTGAACCACGGCATCACTCCATCACTCGACGAATCGCTACGTTCTGTGTCACGTCTTTCTATGTTTGCTTCGGACTAAGGCCCTCCTGCGCCTATATCAGAAGTGTGCAAAAACCCTCGCCCATAAGAGGAATAAAATTGTCTAAGAAAATTTTTCACGAAGATTTGACAGATAAAAATATCTAGCTTTTGTTTCAAGACCTGATCGATGATCGTGATGATAATTACCTCGAGGATCCGAATTGAACCAGCGCGGCTAAATCTGCATTACATCTAAGGAACATGTTTGAACGTATACCGCTCCGTATACGTGACGGAACGGCGAGAAAATCATTTTCAACTGTGACGACAAGCTGACGAATGATTTACATGATTTACAGAGTTGACGGATACAACATACAGTTTCAGCATAATTTCATAGTACAAGAACGAGTATGGTACTACTACATACAGTACGGACACTCCCTACACTTCTCTGTGAAAGACAGATGGAAAACTGCTACAGTAGGCAATCCGAAAATGACCCACTGACCAATAGTTTTGTCAATGCCAGGCCATCAGGCCAGCGTTTTGCCCGGCCTGGTTGAACGAGGTGTCCAGGGTGTGATATGATAATGGGCAAGTTCTCTCCCTGCCGGTATAATGTTTGTTATTCGAAATAGACTTTCGTTGAATGTTGCTGTGTTGTGCTGTGTGGGGTTTAATCCATTTGTAATGGGCTCTTGAGCTGTAAACTTGTTTTCTCGTAAGTACGATAGTTCATCGAATGCAGGCAGTAGTTAGAAATACCGTTGTAGTATCAACGCCTAATTTTATGGATGGCTTTTATTGTTTCCGTGCTTTATCATGGCTGTACGCATTTTATTTTAAATGCATGTTTCTATTTGTTGACCCATAAAAACTTGTTCCTATTTGCTTCGTGCCTAAACAAAAATTATTGTATTTGTTGTCAGAATGATGATGTGACGATCTGCGTTTATGTTGATCTGCGAATGTGTCGATCTCCGTATGTGACGAGCTGCGTATGTGACGAGCTGCGTATCATTACCTATTGCGTACGTGACGAACTGCGTTTGTGACGTACATCGTGTAATCCGTTCCAACATGGTTCTAACCACGTTCCAACAGGTCTTTTAGTTGGATAAGATTTGGTTTAAAGAAATTTACTACCAAAAACACATACCTACTTATTGTTTGTCTCTTATTATGAGAACATACCTAGTTACCTATAATAATAAAACAGTTCTGATGAGAAACGGTAGTTTCAGGCCGATAATTATGTTGAGATGATGTACAAGTTTTATTGTTTCTGGCCTCGCCCAGTAGTTTGCTTTTGAGGTGCTGCATCTACTATGGACTTGCAATTCTTAATTCATTGTTTCTGACCACACGGAGGGGGATTATGGCCGTGAGTTTATGTATGTAACTTTTGATCAAAAATAATGTAGTCGGCATTAATATATATATCTATGGTAGTCGGTGATTATTATGTGATGGTTTCCGTCTTAGAAAATTCAGAACTTTATGGTTTTCGTCAAAGACATTCTATAAACAAGGACATCGCATCAGTCCGCTATTGGCGGGACTACTAAGTTGTGCCTACTTGTTTTAAATTGCTGCTTTGTGACCGAATACATTTGAAGGGACTGGGGCGTGTCAGCGGCAATATGTGACAGTTTAGCGTAACTGATGCAAGCAGGGATGACATTGGAGACGTGCACCTTTTTTTAGTTTTGTCCTTTGGCTTTGTTGGTGTATGGCGTGGTCAGTCTATGTATAGAATATCATTGGTTTTTTCGTAAATAAAAGTGACGATTGTGTTTTGTGGATGTCAACTGTTAACGTAACTGCATGGTTGAGCGGGCGTGCCACCTCTTTGGACAACGGACGACGCGACGCCAAGTTGTTTTTTTTATGTTGTCGTTACGGGTGTCATTGATTGTCGCTGTCACGATGGTCAATTGATTCAAATTGATTGTTGATTCGTATATTCGTATAGCAAATAATATGAAATATTGAATTAAATTGACGAAGCAAATACTTAAATTCGTGCTGTAGTAATTTGATGTTCAGAAATTGGATCCGGTGTGACGAACTCGTATAGAATGCTTTTTTGGTGTCGTTAATCTTGCCGTTAATGACGAACTCTGATCAGCATCTTTCAATACGTTTATTCAGGAAATACAACAATGATAAAATTATCTCTTAGGATTCGTCCGTCACAAGGAATAACAAAACAAGATCATACTTAATATGACAGAAGTAACTATAGAGCAAAACTCCAATAGACAAGACGAAGTAGGTCCTAACCGAACGCCACACCACCCCCCCACGGAGAAGGAGGAACCGGGGAAAAGATAAATGAGGACCTAGGTGGTTTACATATCGATCACCTGCTTGAACCGTACTCTGCGGCCTGACCTGGTCACTACGGGAGCAGGCTCTGGAATGGGTTTTAATGGGATGGATGAGGGATGGGAATGAGGCTGCGACACATCTGGAGAGGCAGGAGATGTAGTTGCCGACGGTGTGGTTGACTCAAGATGTGCCGGTTTAACTCGGTCAATGCTTACTGCTACGTCCTTGCCTTTGATCTTCAGAGTGACCGTCTTGTCTGTCCTACATACGATCCTGTGCGGGCCGCTGTAAGGTGACTGCAATGACCGACGTACCGTGTCGTCCCTTAAAAAGGCATGCGTCGCCGAAGGCCAGTCCTTAAAAATAAAGGCGCTAGGATTGGTGTGCCGTGACCCAGACGTTGGTCTCAATTTAGCCATTTTTGAGCGAAACCGGGTAACAAAGTCGGAGGGGTCTTCTAATTGAAACGAACCCGGCCCCGTGAAAAATTCGCCTGGAAGACGCAGCGGCTCACCGTAAATCATCTCCGCGGCGGATGCCTTAATATCTTCTTTTAACGATTTCCGAATACCCAGAAGAACAATCGGCAAAGCGCTGATCTACGAATTGCCATGGCACATCAATGCTGCCTTTAAATGGCGATGTAATCGCTCTACCATGCCATTAGCCGCCGGGTGATAGCTGGTAGTCCGAATTCTTTGAGTGCCGCAGATCGACATTAAGCGACCGAAAAGGTTGGACTCAAACTGACGGCCCTGATCGGTTGTAACGGTTAATGGAACGCCAAATCGAGCGATCCATCCGTTGACAAATGTGTCCGCCACATCATCTGCTGTAGCCGAAGACATAGGCCACACCTCTGGCCACCTCGAGAAACGGTCAACGGCGGTCAGGCAAAAATTGTAACCTTTGTCCGTAGGGAGCGGACCGATGATGTCAATGTGCACGTGATGAAATCTTGCAGATGGATTTGCGAAATGCCCGAGCGGAGCATTAATGTGTCTGGTGACTTTGTTGCGTTGGCAAGGAATACACGTGCTTGCCCACATCTGGCAATCCTTCCTCATGCCAGGCCAGACGAAGCGATCTGACACTCCAGGATGGCTAAGATTATGCAATTTTTCAAATACGGATTTTCTAAAGGGTGGTGTCAAATAGGGACGTGGCTTGCCTGTAGAGGTGTCGCAAATAACAGTGACGGTGGATCCTGGCACTGCAACCTTTTTGAGCGCCAAGGCCGTACCGTTAGAATCAGCCATTAGCAGGACCAGCTCATCATCCAGTTGTTGGGATCGTGCCAGCTCCTCAAAGTCCTCATAGAGCTGTATTGCTTCAACCCTGGACATCGTGTCTGCAACCACGTTATCGATCCCTTTTATGTGAACAATATCTGTTGTGAACTGTGAAATGAAGGATAGCTGATTAAGCTGAGAAGGGGGAAGCTTTTCACGCCGCTGGGAGAAAGCATAAATAAGAGGCTTATGATCTGTATATATGGTGGCATGTTGTGCCTCCAATATATGCCGGAAATGCTGGACCGCCTCGTATACTCCCAACAGCTCCCTATAATATGCTGGCCATAACGTCTGACGAGCGGGCAGTTTCTTGCTAAAAAAGGCTAATGGTTGCCAACCGCCAGATACTTTCTGCTGTAGGGCTGCTCCGATATGTGTGCTGGATGCGTCAGTGAAAAGGCCCAGTGGTGCATCAGGTACCGGATGTGCAAGTAAAGTGACTTGCGAAAGACTCTCTTTACATCGGACGAATGCTTGTTCTAACTCCGGCGTCCATGGTACTGGTTTGGCTCCTTTTAGCTGTGCGTTTGCAAGGACGTCGATCAAGGGAGCTTGGTGTTCGGCAGCCCTGGGTAAGAAACGTCTATAATAGTTTATCATCCCCATAAACCGACGAAGTCCTTGTGCTGTTTTAGGTTGTGGGAAATCCCTGATCGCCTCAATACGCTCTGATGGTGGTTTGGTTCCTGCCGCAGAGATGCGATATCCCAAAAATGTAACTTCTTCCACACCAAACACGCACTTTTTGCGATTCACCACAATGCCGTACTCCGATAGGCGTTTAAAAAGTTTTCGTAAGTGCTCTGCGTGTTGCGTGGCGTCCCGTGAGTAGACGAGGATGTCATCAACGTATGGGAAACAAAAATTCAAACCTCGCGTGACCTCATCTATAAACCGTTGGAAGGTCTGGCCGGCGTTTCGAAGCCCAAAGGTCATAAATGGGAATTCGAAGAGGCCAAACGGGGTGGTTATAGCTGTCTTACAAACGTCGTCCGGAAAAATTGGGATCTGCTGATAAGCTTTGACGAGGTCAATTGTACTAAAAATGGTAGCACCAACAAGGCTATGAGCAAAATCTCCGATATGTCTCACTGGATAACGATCCGGAATGGTACGAGCATTTAACGCGCGATAATCGCCACATGGTCTCCAGGTTAAGTCTTTCTTCGGAACTAGGTGCAACGGCGATGACCAAGGGCTGTCGGAAGGTCGGGCTGTACCTGCAAGTAGCATATCGGAAAATTCCTGCTGTGCGATGCGAAGCTTCTCAGGGGCAAGGCGACGTGGCCGAGATATGACCGGCGGTCCACTCGTTGTTTTTATGAAATGGAGTGTATCGTGTTTAACTACGCGTGGTAGCCCGGGGGGTCGAGTGATCTCCGGAAATTCCAACAGAATTTTGGTAAACGGAGAATCGTATTCCGGGTTTAACACTGCCTTGACGCTAGGCTGCTCAGAAGGAGCTGCCTCTGCATGATTGACTAGACCCGTCTTCCCATCTACTAACCGACTGCGTGCACAGTCGGGTAGCAGATTGTAATGGGCCAAAAAATCTGATCCTATGATTGGAACACTGACATCTGCTATAGTGAAATTCCAGCGAAAGTCTCGGCGGAGACCTAAATTTAAGGCAAGGCATAGTGTGCCGTACGTTTGAATATCACTCCCGTTAGCTGCCTTGAGGCTAAAATCTGCCGATTTGGGAAGGCCAGACACGGCGCTCTTCGGATAACAACATATGTCAGATCCGGTGTCTATTAAAAAACGTCGCTTGGTATTGACGTCGGTTACGAATATGCGGCGACCAGCTGTGTTATGAGGGGAACAGTCAGAGGTCGCCGTTACTGACTCCCCGCTGGGTTTTCCGGTTTCTTTCCGGTCCATTTGCAAGGCGACGTGCAATGCTGAGCCTTTTCCCCAAATTTCCGGTGGTACCAGCAGAGGTCAGAGCGGGACTCGGAGCGAGAACGAGAGCGGGGCTCGGAGCGAGAACGAGATCGCGAACGATAGGCCTCACGGTCGTTATGCCTACCACGGCTACTCTGCAGTGCAGCTAGCTGACAAGATAGCTCTTCTAAACGGCGAGTGATGGCTTGAAAGGAGGCATCCGAGGAAGATGTGCCGGCGGCGCAAATAGAAGGCTGGCCTGGTGAGACCTCGATGATGCGGTCCGCTAATGCGGCGACGCTATCTAAAGGTAGTTCTGACTGGACAGTAAGTATGGCTTGTATGTGCTGTGGTATTCTCCGCATCCATAATTGTCGCAAAATAACTTCGCTGCGAAGACTAGGACCGGCCAAAGAACGCAGGTGACGCAGGAACTGCGACGGCTTACGTTCTCCCAGTTCTTCGTCACCCAATAATTTGTTTAGCCGCTGCTCCTCCGATACGGAGAGCCTGTGGATCAATTCGGCCTTCAGGAAATCGTACATTTTGTCCTTTGGAGGGTTGGCTAGAATGTCCTCTATGTTTGCAGCCTGACCGTCGGTAAGGTTACTTACGATGTAATTATATTTGGTACGGTCAGCAGTAATGTTAGCTATTTCGAAATTTGCCTCTACTTGGGCGAACCACACCGCCGGACGGTCAGACCAAAATGGAGGAAGTTTGACAGCGACTCCATGAACCATGCCCGTCGGTGCCAAATGATAGGCTACAGGGGTGTTCCCTGCGCTTGTCTGTGGGGGAGTGGCATCTTTGAATTCATCCATTTTAATAAAAAACTCTTATGATAATAACAAGGTAATTTAAAAAAAAACTATAGCCAAATGATATAGTACGACACAAATTAGAGCTACAACAAATATTGTTATAAAAACAGTAGGGTATTTGGCTACGGACTTAAAAAGAGAAATAAGGAAAATGTTCATAATATAAAAACTTTCACTTCGACTCACGCACTCACTCCGGGTTAGTGTAGGTAATGCTCATAAGGCGGCTTCGACAACCCGCACTCGCTGTGTCGGTGTGTGAGAGTTCGCGTTGTTCGCGGCCCGGCGAGTTTTAGCAAAGTTTCTTTCAGCCCCGGACGTTTCTTGGTTAAATTTCGTCGTAGGTGCAGCCGCACTAGATCAGTGAATCAGGACAGTCCAGATGTAATGGCTGCGAAAGAGAGCCAGGGACTCGACCTGGGGCCTAATTCACCTATTTTACAAGTTTCTGTTTCAGGTTCGTATTGTAATCGGTTCGTAATGACGTCACTTTTTAAAATGCAATTCTGTTGACACAATCTTATCTTGTTACGATCTCGATCCGATGACTTTTCATACCATTTAATGACATTTGGTATTCTATTGTAACGTAATGTGATTGTAACGGGGGACCGATCGTACGTAAGAACATTGTAAGCAACTTTGACGTTTATTTTATCCAATATTGTTACGATATTTTGACTTTAGAGCTGTCAAAATAAAAGTACCTCACGAGGTACTTTTTCACAAACGGTTTACGTACGTTAAAAATAGTTGGAAAAAAAATTTTTTTTAATGCTTTCCCACCATCTGCATCAATCAGCCACTTAATAAAAACCCCGATTTTGGTACCTAATTGAAAGCCATACCTTTTAGTTTTCATCATTCCAGCCTCTTCCAGCGCCAGGGTCACCTATCTAAGACTGGCCTAATAGTGAAGGCTAAAGCCCAACAATCGCGCCCAATTCACATAATATGCCTCAGAATATTTTGTCTGTAAAATAAATAACGCTCACAGGCACACATAGGTACATTGTAATGATCCCAAATTAAGCCTTAGGCTTTTTGTTATGGGAACCATAAATACAACAACGGCACACACATATAATATCCATGACCGAACCGGGATTCGAACCCAGGACCCTGGCTTGGCAGTCCGGCGTGGTACCTGGACCGCGTGGACCTCTACACCAATCGGGTTGTTAAGTATCTTGGTATCCTCGGAGAACATTGCATGATATCTACCTATTCTTTTATCCTACGTATCTTATTATTTGCATGCCAAGTCATGGTGAAATGGGAGGACTTATTTTATAAGTATACTTTCCACAATGTTAAACCATGTTTCAGTAAATAAAATTGGCTGGTTTCTGATTTATCGAAGAGCGGATTGCTATTGGTACATGAGATACCTTACGTGCGGATGATTTGAATAGGTCCTTTAATTATTGAAAGTCTACTGTAAAACACAACTGACGCTCCGTAAACCGACGGGCATATTTGTAGATAGTTGTATGGATGTAAATGAGGCGAAAGCAATTCATCAAATTCAAGGTCGCTCAGCGAGCTATGGAGAGAGCTATGCTTAGTGTTTCTCTGAGAGATCACATCAGAAATGAAGTGATACGTAACAGAGCTTAAGTGGTTGACATAGCACAGAAAATTAGCAAGCTGAAGTGGCAAAGGGCTGGTCATATCTGCCGAAGAACTGACAACTTATGGGGTGTCAGAGTTCTAGAGTGGAGACCACGAACTGGCAGGCGTAGTGTGGGACGTCCTCCGGCCGCTACACAGACGACCTTAAAAAGGTTGAGCGACTGGATGAGGAAGACTAAGGACAGTCTTATGGCGCGTGTTTGGGAGAGGCCTTTTTTCAGCAGTGGCGGATGATGATGATGAAATAAGATGATAGATGCATGTCGGGATCGTAGTATTCATCCTGGAATCGAGATCGTTTTGAAACCGGAAGAGGGGGTGCTTCAGACCATCAAAATGAAACAATTTTACTATGGAGTCAAAATCGAAATCGCGAAAAAAAACTTCTGTTCCATAAAAAGTGCTAATAGCTTCTTGATAAAAAGGTATGAAACAAAAATTTTTTTTAGATTATAAGTTGGTTTGACTGTGGTAAAAGTTGTACAGTTTGATTGTATAAACACTCTTTTCCGACTTCAATACGGCCCTAGTTTTATGGTGTATAATGGCGCATCCTAGTCATCCTGTCTACCCCTACCCCAGTAGGAAAGAGGCGTGATGTTATAGATAGATTAATGTTATCATTATCATTAAAGTTGAAAAAAGAGGTTTTAAAACAAAAAAGATAAATTCTTACAAATAACATCTTTCCCGCAAGAAGCTTTATGGTTTACACTGGAAAAAAAAAGTGAAGTACGTACGTCCAAATGTCAAAAAGTAAAATAAAGATTTTTAGGGTTCCGTACCCAAAGGGTGAAAACGGGACCCTATTACTAAGCCTACGTTGTCCGTCCGTCCGTCCGTCCGTCCGTCCGTCCGTCCGTCCGTCTGTCCGTCTGTCCGTCTGTCCGTCTGTCCGTCCGTCCGTCTGTCCTACCTATTTAGGACTGTAACTTTGGAACCGTAATAGCTAGATAGTTGAAATTTTCTCAGATTATGCGTTATTACGGCGGCGGATTTGTCAACAAATAATAAAAATGTTAAAAAGTTAAAAATTAAGGGGGGTTCTCCACAAGAAACTAGTTTTTATCAACGTTTTTTTCTTAACGCTCTATCTTAAAAACGGTAATATACAGGGTGTAACAAAACACCCTAGTAATACTTAAGGGGGTGCTTCAGACCATCAATCTGAACAACTTTCACTATGGAGCCAACGTCGAGAAAAAATAAAAAAAATCTGCCGTCCCATACATTTGAGTCGAGACGGTACTGCAGTTTTGTATGAAAGAGCGGATTTTTTTTTCACGATTTCGATGTTGGCTCCATAGTGAAAGTTGTTCAGTTTGATGGTCTGAAGCACCCCCTTAAGTATTACTAGGGTGTTTTGTTACACCCTGTATACAAGGGTTAAACTTAGTGTGATTATAGAGCAAACTCTACAGAATAACGGCAAATACTAAAAACCGGCCAAGTGTGAGTCGGTCTCGCGCTAAAGGTCACGGACAAAAAAAAGATTTTTACTAAGTTAATAATGTTGTGTTCTGTGGTGGTATGGTACGGAACCCTCGGTGCGCGAGTAGCCCGACTCGCACTTGACCGGTTTTATTATGTAAACCTCAGATAAACAAAGAATAAAAATTTTCTTTGAAGAATAATTTATAAATAAGCTCAACTATTTATGATTTTGATAAGAAAAGGCAAGGCAAGGCATTTGAACCAATTTACAGACAAGTTTACTATTCGATTCTCTGTTACCGAACATACAGTAAAATAAAAATCAAATATAATAAGAAATGAATTTTATTCAATAAATACAGAATAAAATAGTCAAAGATGTCAAAGGAGCAAGAACATTCAACAGAGATTCCTAAATATGATATTAACGCGAAGATTTAGTCATGATTAGTTTGATAATTGATCTTATTATCAAGAAGTGGTTTGTGTCTTTATCAGGAGTTCCATCGTATCTCGCAACTATCTTGGTGTACCATTCTTCATCCTCAAATCATTTGGATTGGATTGCAAATCTTCAAGTGCATTCAATACCGCCGCCCTTAGTGTCGATTTTGAAAAATGCTGTAATTAAAAAATACTAAATAAAACATAAATGAAAGAAGTTGGATTGTTTTATTTAATCAATCCCATGTCCAAGATACTTATATTTTATTACAATTGTAAACACTGTCACTGTTTTCCATTTTTTTTTTCATAAGTATACTGTATACTTTACTTATTATACAAAAATATGGGTAGGTAGGTACTGTTTAATGAGCTGTAGGTTAAGAGGTGATTCACAGTGTAAAAAGATCACCGAAGTTGGATAGGTAGGTCTTTGGATGGGTGACCGTTTTAGTGTTATTTAATTTGTGAAGCCTCCGTAGTCTAGCTAAAGGCCCACCACACTTTCCCACCGCTGTAACTCCTGTAAACCAGGATCAACAGCGGTGACCATTGACAACACTAGACAATGAAGTCCAGCGAGCCCGGGGGATGACTCTTTCTGTCTTGGAACCCGCAATGAATTAATCACAGAAGATAGGAAGAGTAGGAAAAAGAATTATATCCGTAGTCTAGCTAGAAGGTTATTTATTATAAGTACTAAGCACACAACTCCCCATGTTCCGGATAGTTGCAAATAGACGACAGTAGGTATCTATTGAAGATATCATGGACGGACAGCATTAGCAACGTGTTGGTCCTGCAGAGGATGAATAAGAGAGTAGAAATCCTAAAAACTATAAGAACTCAGAAATTACAGTACCTCGGTCACATTAGACGTGATAAATACCACCTTCTCCAGCTTATTCTGCAGGGGAAAAATTTTGGGAAGACGAATGCCTGGTAGAAGAAGGACGTCCACATTACACATAACGAAAATTACCTATATGAAATAATTTTATCAAAATTTTATCTCACGCTTTGGTTTTGACTTTTGGTTTTGACACAAATTTGACACATAAGGCATGTCAAATAAAATAGCAGGGATAAGGAACATTTCAACTTCGAGATAATATTTTGGAAACATGGGAAGTAAGAATTTTGTTATTTTGTAAAATGTTAACAGTTAGTGTGTTGTGTGTGCATTTTAAGTAGGACCTAACTTTTTATATTCATAAAATTTTATATAAATAAATAAATAAAATAAATAAATAACTTGGACAATGTCACACAAATTATCTAGTCACATTTATAAATTAAATAGCTTTCCAAAAATTCAAAATCTGACTATAATATCGTAAGGAATAAAATAACATGAGTAACATTACATTACTAACTCAATAAAAATGAAAAATGTTTATATTATTTGGATTTGATTGAGGTAATCAGATTATTTTAATTAAAAGTTTGTTATACAGGGTGTAACAAAACACCCTAGTAATACTTAAGGGGGTGCTTCAGACCATCAAACTGAACAACTCTCAGTATGGAGCCAACTTCGAAATCGCGAAAAAAAAACCAGCTCCATACAAAACTGCTGTATCGACTCGACTAAAATGTATGGGACAGCTGCATTTTTTTCGTGATTTCGAAGTTGGCTCCATATTGAATGTTGTTCAGTTTGATGGTCCAAAGTCCAAAGCACCCCCTTAAGTATTACTAGGGTGTTTTGTTACACTCTGTAAAGTTATATTTTATTGTTATTAATTTCATATTCGTATGAAAGATATAAATATTTAAGATTAAAAATTTTTAACAATTTACGTACCTACCTAATGTAATTTTTTTTATTAATCGAGTAGTAACTCTCCCCACCATTTCATGTTAACTGCTGCTTGCTTCTGCGATTCTTTTAGGGTTCCCGTACCCAACAGGTGATGCCAACAAGTCTGTTCTAAAGGAAATCGCCCACGTGACGAACATTCCACGTTTCAAATCGTTAAACAACTCACGAATGAGTACCTATGATATCTACAATTATACACAAAATAGGAGCAATATCATACTGCTAAAGGAAATAGAAATTATCCTACTTTATCGTCGCATTTCTTATAAAATTCAAATTCTAGTTTGTAGTTTTGAGGTTATGTAAGATTAGGATAGAAGTTAGGCCCTAAACACACGGGGCGTTTGACGGCGCAGACAAGACGACGCGCTTTTTTCACGACCACGCGTTTACGGCTAGCTAGAGATCCAAAAAGCTGTTTATTGCATTTGTATTGATACAAAAGTTATACATATTCAATCGTGTGGGTTGTTAGTGTGTAAGAGCGTTCACGGTACGGCGACAATTAAAGGCTTGGGCCTTCGCCGTAATACCACTGGTTTGGAACCAGAGTATTACGCGATACCGCGTTTTGAAGCTGTTGATGAGTCTAATCAAAACACGGAGTTAAATAGCAATAAAAACGCGCCACCACAAAATGCGCGCTGATACGTCAATACACGTGTCTGTATTGACTTCAGCGCGTTGCGCAACTCGCTTCCATTATGCCATTTTGAATCTCATACGTAGCGCGACCAGCGTATTAACACGCGTCGACTGTGCGTAGAAAATACGCCATGTGTATAGGCCTATGGAGGTGCTACTAGGAATAATAATAATAACGCTCACAGGCACATACATTGTAATGATCCCAAGAAAGCACTATTTATAGGCTGTTTATTATGGAAACCATACAACAACGGCACAAACATATAAACATCCATGACCGAACCGGGATTCGAACCCAGGACCCTGGTTTGGCAGTCAGGCGTGGTGACCATTACACCAACCGGGTCGTCAGAATGTTCCTCCATTGAAAAGGGAAGTACTTCCGCCAGGCTAGTTGTGCTGCCTGGGGACCGGCCGTGGTCCAATAGTTCTTAGTTGGACCTTGTATATACATCGAATCTCTGTGATTATTTCTTTTGCGCGATTTATGTCTCGCATTCGATTGTGAACCTTATGTGTAGTAGGATACGAGTTACGTATTTACGATGAATGTTGTCTTTGTATGGAGCATATTTCCGAGAGCGACGGTATCGCCATCTGTTGGCATCTTTGCTATAACTTGTGGGTAGTAGTTCCCCACAGGCCCTTAGCGTTCTTACAGACGAGCGACGCTTTACCGTCGCCGTGTGTCGCAAAGAGACGCGCAAAGGAGACGCGCACATAGACTTTACGGTCGCAGTGGGTCGCGCGACTGTCGCGCGACCCTCTACGACCGCAAAGTGTCGCTCGTCTGTAAGAGCCCTTAGATTGTATAGAGGGTACGAGCTACCATGTTTTGGTGAGACAAAAGTTTTGATAATAATGAGTTGAAAATGTAAGATAATAAAAATAGTTCACTGAGTAATTACAACAAAAACGCCTCATTAAAAAGAACATTTTACATTTTATTATTTTAGTAGTGCGTTCCACCTCACTGTTTTATATTTGGTTTAAACAGAACAATTTCCGGAAAACATACTATAGGTACTAGCACAGTAACCAATCGAACAAATTGTAGATACGTGCTATAATTTAAACACAACAAAAATATGTTTTTCTATCTCTTATTTTTAAACTTCTAAAAGAAAATTAACAATTACTAAAAAATGTTTCCACCCCTGCTTCGGTATTGTTTCGTGATCGGATGGGGATCGTATGATGTTTGTATGTAAAACAACGCTAAACACAAAGCTCATCCGTTTCCCTTACGATCACGTTAGAAAAAAAAGAACGTCTTTTTTTAACCCGAAAACTGTCAAAATAATGTCAAATTTAACGGAACGGCTTCGTATCGTAACAAAAATTTGTTAACAGAATTAGGCCCCTGGTCGAGAACGGCCCGGCCCGGTACTAGGAGTGGGTGCTCTACCCTACCGCTGTTTGGAAGCTGCTATGTTCTATGTCGAGGGTCACCACTTTGGTGTCGTTAATCTTGCCGTTAATGACGAACTCTGATCAGCATCTTTCAATACGTTTATTCAGGAAATACAACAATGATAAAATTATCTCTTAGGATTCGTCCGTCACAAGGAATAACAAAACAAGATCATACTTAATATGACAGAAGTAACTATAGAGCAAAACTCCAATAGACAAGACGAAGTAGGTCCTAACCGAACGCCACACTTTCATTGCAGAGGAAGATCAAGTAAGGATTTACATCCCTTTTTAATTAATCAATTTCTCTTTTTAAAATCGTATGCTATACGAACGAAACACAATTATCTACTACGTTCACTGGTTATCCAGTAGATTTCGTCGCCGAACCAGTGCTCCCTCCCTCGTGTTTAACAGCTGCGACAAATACCTTCCTACGGCGCCTTGTACGTCATGATCATGAGGTACAGGGGGGTACAGGCTATCGCGCATGGACATGAGTCTCATTTTAATTTTCGTTCTGGTAAGGTGGTGTGCTATTTTGGCAATATTGTGATAGTAATACAACAGGTTTCCTTTTCTAACTTCGTGGTCAATATATCGACATAAATATGGGAACTTTTTCTTTTGGGAGCCAATGTCAGTTTTACACGAGGTTTCCATAATTGTGTAATTTCCAGTTCCCTGCTTTTGTTGGTGAAGATGTTTATTTTTATACTGCATTTTACACGTCCCTGGTGTTTAATTTAATAAGTAGGTTCGGAATGCATGAATCATAGTACTTAATGCCAAATATAGCCCTGGATGCAGTTTTGTTTGGAAAATGTTGTTTGTTTGTACAAAAATTGCCCAGGTCACAAATTCCATAACCCAAAACAAGCTCCAAATAACCACTATTGTACGGCTTCTCTCAGAGCATCAGATCATGTACAAGTTGGTTTACTTTTGAACATAAATTGCTATAATTATTTTTCCAGTTCTAATAACAATCTATATTCGAATACTAAAAAAAATGTAATGTGAAACCTCTTCATCTGGTTCTCTTTCAAAAGTAATGTTCTTGTTTTGTGAGTTTCCCTATACCTGTGGAAATTGCATGTAAGTGCTTGGTTACCCGACGTTGACATAATTAAGTTGATGACTATCGCTTTGATCGTTTCTGATTATATCCTTTTGTGGGTTGACCTTGAACTATCTTTATCTTATACTTGACATGGTTACCCTAAAACTCTTGCCAAAGGTATGATATTCAGTTTCACACGGTATTCTTCAGTTTCTGTGACACCGACCTTTTAAGGTCAATAGCTGTTCTCTTGAGTCTTTCGGCAATGATTTCTTGATGTTGTTGTCTTGCAGTAGTGGTTCCATGGTCGAAGGATGCGAGATGACTACAGACTTCGAAGATGTGGTTAGCACACCGTAAGTCTCGCTCGCACGTTGACCGATTGTTGTTTATCGGTGGCGCAGTGCAGCGTCGAGTCGTAGGTTTTGTGATTGTTACCAGAGTCCATGGCTGTTTGTGTCCATAAAGAAATGCGGATCCGGACTGAATTCTGGTGCTTAGGTTGGGACTACCTAGATAAACTGTGTGAAAATGTCTAAAGTAAAGATATAATTATACCTTAATTTGTGTGTTTAAGCGAGAAGATTCGTCGAGATCAGCGCGTGCAAAAGAGCATAAAGAGACAAAAGCTGTAACCTATTATGTTTGTGGCAACCTGTTGATTGCGGCAAGCCAGGACGCGTGGTTACCATCTGAAAAAGCGGTAGTAGAGCTCTTGTCAACACGATGAAGGAGGCCAATCAATGTGACCAATGTATGTCCACAGGTGATGATGGCGGTGATGATGAAAACATGATCCGGTGAGGCCGTTTCTTTTTATTTGATAATTGGTCGCCTTGTTCTGGATGTGCCATGACGGCGCCTGAAGACGTTACAGTTAAACGTGGGTGATCTTAATGGCCGGTGGTTTTGTGAACGGAATTCTATCCTATGTGATAAGATAACCGTTGGGAGTGGCGGTGCGGTGGAAGTAATTCTAGCGGTCTTAGTGTCGAGTGCTGGCGGTCGTAGTGCCGTCCGAGCCATACCCCTTGTGGGTTGGTTGGAAGGACGCACTCGTCTGATTCAGGTTGTTGTGAGGTTGGTCGGTAGGGCTGCCGTCCGACCATACCTTCTTGGTTGGGAGAAAGGACGCACCCTCCGGTCCAACGGTGATGTTGTGAGGTTGGTCGGTAGGGCTGCCGTCCGACCATACCTTCTTGGTTGGGAGAAAGGACGCACCCTCCCGGTCCAACGGTGAAGTTGGAGTTGGTCGAAGAAGATGTCCGGGCCAAGCCTAGGCTGGTCGAAGAACATGTCGAAATGCAGTCTGACGATGATGTAAGGTTGTCGTCAGGCTGGACGAGCGGGAATTCAGATCTGCCGAATGGTTGATGTTTGCTTGTTTCTTGCAGGGCCGCAGTAAAATACGCCCGAGGACGTTCGACAGTCAGTCTGGCCGTGACGGCGCCTGGCGCCATCTCTCAAGTTGCAACAGAACGAGATCGCACACTCATGATGGTGCTTTGATGTAGCGCCTCTGGTGGCGGTCTAGCGGAGCGTCGTGTGTCGGTAGAGTTGGTTGACAGCCATGTCAAAGAGGAGTTCAGTTGGAGATTTTGAATAGCAATGGCTGAACCACGGCATCACTCCATCACTCGACGAATCGCTACGTTCTGTGTCACGTCTTTCTATGTTTGCTTCGGACTAAGGCCCTCCTGCGCCTATAAATAAATAACGCTAAAAGGCACATACATTGTAATGATCCCAAGTTAAGCACTATAGGCTTGTTTAATATGGAAACCATACAACAACGGCACGAACATACAACATCCATGACCGAACCGGGATTCGAACTCAGGACCCTGATTCGGCAGTCCGGCGTAGTAACCATTGCACCAACCGGGTCGTCATATCGCGATCAAACACCCGAATGTTGCCCTTACTCCGATATGGGGGAACGGTTAAAAATCCTCTCATATGTCCAATATCTTAGGCGTTACGATGTAATAAATTACCGTTTATCCTGTACCCACATTCAAGAGAGATTTTGTGGGGTTACTCTAATCTCAGATAATGGAGGAGGCCAATTTTTTGACATCTATTGTTAATTCCACGTAACAACTCCAATGATGTGATTCTTATGTCTTTCTGGCAAGATTGAAAATGCCTTGATTCGCTGGTCTTCTTTATTTGGAACGGACTGTGAAGTTGTGAAAAAGCTTTTATTGTAGCGTTTAGTGGAAGTATCATGATAAAAGGTTAGTCGCTAAGGTCAAGTTCACTTGTCGTGAGTAGCTTTGAGGTTAACCTTGTATTCGGTAGTAGTAGATATGCAAATAAGAAGAGTTTTTGTCAGGGGAGAAACGTGTTTAGTCAGCGGAGGTCAAGACCTAATTCGGGTCCCTGACCCAACGCAGGAAGTAGCCGTAAACACAATATAATATAAGTCATATTGATACCTCACCCTTTCCTGATTAAAGTGAATACAGCAAAGCTGTTATTAACTTTTAGTGACAAAGAAGTTTGGCAAATTTGGACCCAGCCATTTTTACGAAAACTAAAAGCTCTTCAGGATGGCGGTCATAATTATTATAAACAGAAAAAATTAAGGCATTTTTTAAAAAACTTCCACATCTCCAGAAGTCCGGATTCAAAAGTAGAAATTACCTAGTAAAATTGACGAATCATCAAAAAAGCAGTAGCAAAACGCAACCACGACAGCTATTTTCATCTAATATTATCACTGAGATATTTTTAGACGTTACGGAACGTATTTGGCTTGGTTGAACTGATCGTGTGTTTGATTTGTTTTCTTTCATTATCATAATATTGTACGGTTATAGTGAATTTTCATTAAAATAAAATAAGTAAAAAAAAATTTTTAAGTAAAACGATTTTAATAAAACTGCACGAAACGGTAAAAAATAATTTTGTAAAATTTTCGTACTATGTTGCACCATACTGTTGTTAGCTGGAAATTTGTGAGTATAACCTATGTTACCCTATCTTCAAAATAATTATGACGAAAAAAGGTATTACAATAGGGATTCATATTTTAGATTAATACTTTGTTCATTAATTTTGATTATAAAATCGTGGGCGCTTGCATAGTAATAGGTATAACTATATACATTTTCAAACTAAATAGGCCTAGTATACGCGGCTAATCTATCGATGTGGTTTTCATTGTTTTATGGTATCGAGCTATGAAGGCTGTCGTACCTGTACTATAGGTAAGAATGATAGCAAAATTGCTAGGAAAGTTTTATATTTTACTAGCAAGCGCCCACGATTTTATAATCAAAATTAATGAACAAAGTATTAATCTAAAATATGAATCCCTATTGTAATACCTTTTTTCGTCATAATTATTTTGAAGATAGGGTAACATAGGTTATACTCACAAATTTCCAGCTAACAACAGTATGGTGCAACATAGTACGAAAATTTTACAAAATTATTTTTTACCGTTTCGTGCAGTTTTATTAAAATCGTTTTACTTAAAAATTTTTTTTTACTTATTTTATTTTTTACTTTTTAGTTTCTGAGTCATGATCTGCTACAATTAGTTGAGATCCCTTGTCCACCTGTCTCCATCATCAGATGCTCAATCTTACCGAGACTAAAAAAGTGTAAGGGATATTTATGCAAGCAGTGCAGTTTCCTATAGTCACGTCTCCTACGTGTTTCATGTAGCATATGTCATGCAATTATAGCATCGTATCATATATTCATCGAAACAAATTAAATGATACCAAACATGAGTGTTCTGCTACAATTAGTTGTACATGTATAGATCCTTTGAAAACCTTCCATCTCCATTATCAGACACTCAATCTTACCAGTACCTATCATTAAGTTTGTAACGCCGGTGTTATGGACACCGCGTCACAAGGCACGCACACTAAGGAGACGCGCAGCGTACGACGCTCGGCGACGACCCACACAACGTCAAGCGCATCATGGCCGGCCGTTCGGAATAGTATAAAAGGCAGCCCGCCACCGTAGCGAGCAGTCACTCTTCGACCGGCTCTCAGTCGGTTCAGAGGTGCATGGCGGCTCGGGAGCCCTCGAGCAGTCTATCTCTGGCCAATTGGCAGTTGTGCGAAGGGTCGGCTCGCCTTCCTCCTCCCTTCCCCTCTCCCTCACCTGAAGCCTTGTTGTGTGGCGGCTCGGGAACCCCGAGCGGTCCGGTAAGTCTTCAGCCCCTGAAAAACCCCCTGAAACCCTATCGGCTGGCGGCTCGGGAAACCCGAGCGGTCGGATAGGATTTCAGTGGGAATAGCTACGGAACCCTTCCTGAAAATCATATCGTCTGACGGCTTGGGACACCCGAGTGGTCGGATAGGGTTTTCAGGAAGACACCCTCTCCCTGTAGTCCTATCGTCTGACGGCTTGGGAAACCCGAGTGGTCGGATAGGGCTTCAGGCGGGAAATCGCTAGGGACTTCCCCCTTCAGCCCCCCAACCCCTTCGCGGTTCGGATTATAGCTTAGATATAAGGGTAGGAACTCATTCCACCCTGGGGTAAAAGAAATACCCTTAGATAGGTTTAGTTTTAGGCTAGAATAGCCAAGTTATGTTTTGTAAGAGAGAACTATTAAAGAGTCTATTATTTGTACCTACCACCTTTCATTTTGCAACCCTCTAGGTACCCCATCTCCAGTAGAAGGTTACCATTTATGATAGCGGAGCATTCAGGCGCGTGCGCTGAAAGGGTGCTCCGTTACATTGGCGCCCAACGAAAAATCCCACATTTCAAAGAAATAAGGGTTGCACATTGAATAGGTATTTAATAATACATGTATTAATCTTCCCATTTGACAAAGATCCAATAGATTTAGGACAGTCCAACGCGACAGAAGAACCGTAACATCCCGGACACACTAACTCAATAGATGTCAACTTCGTGGATTTATAAGCTAAAGAAAGTAGAATTAATAGAAGAATTACAGAAGCGAAAACTCCCAACCGAAGAATTAAAGGTGGAGGAACTCCGCAGAAAAATGATAGAAAACTTGAAAATGGAGGACAAGACACGAGACACAGATCAAGAGGAAGCAGGAGTAAGCTCCAACATAAGTTCGTGGAATTTAAGCTATGATACATCGGACGATCCTATCGAGTTCATGGAGAGACTAGAAGACATAGTGAAAGTAAGTGAAATAAAGAAAGATAAACTACTGCTGGTGTTGCCCAGAATACTAAAAGGGAAAGCTCTCCTATGGTACAGAAACAACTGCGATAACTGGAAAACATGGGACGAGTTTATGGAAGACTTCAAGTTATATTACTTCCCGATTAATTATGAAGGAAACCTGATGGAATCAATAATAGCAAGAAAGCAGAGAGGCGGAGAAAGCTTCACAGATTACTTGACAGAAATACAAACAGGGATGAGGAGACACGGAGGAATGAAAGAGGAAGAAAAACTGGAGAGAATATACGAGAACATGAACCATTACTACAAGTACTACATAAAGAGACAAGATTTCAGCAAAATAAGAGAACTCATCAGCCTAGCTAAAGGATACGAAAAAATTACAGAAGAAAGAATCAGGAACAACCAGGACTACCAACCACCATGGTCAAACAAAGAGAGAGGTACAGCGCAACAAGAAAATTTAAGAAACAAGGGGCAAAAGGTCCACCCAAACTACCAGAAGGAAACCAGCTGCTGGAATTGTGCGAAACCAGGACATAGCGCCAGGGAATGTAGGTCAAGAAAAGTTGTATTTTGCAACAAATGCGGAACTATGGGAAATATAAGCCGATATTGTTGCGATCTAGCAAGGCGGAGGGAAACATATACAGCAAAAAATAACTTCGACAAAGACAACAGGATATTCACCGAAGTCGAAATAAAAGGGAAAAAGTTTACGGCTTTAGTTGACACTGGTTCAACGGCATCATTCATAAACAGAAAGGTTTGCAAGGAATGCGATATTAAAATAGGTAGAAGAGAACAGGAAATAACTCTGGCAGACGGGACAAGGACAACAACAACAAAAGGAGTACTAATAGACATTACTTTGAAAGGAAGGAAGATCAGACAGCAAATAAGCGTATTACCTGAGGCAACGGAGATTATATTAGGAATGGATATCTTGAACAGGACGGGCTGTAAGATCCAATGGCAGGAACAGAAGACAGAAAATAGGGAGGAGCACAAAGAAGGTAAAAGAGAAGAAGAAATAAAACAGAATAAATTATCAAGAGATCAAGCAATAAAATTAGAGGAAGAATTCAAAGAAAGTGGCCAAAGTCCGCAAGGAGACATAGGGGTAAAACACAAGACCAAGCTGAAACATAAGGACCCAATAAAGCAAAGATGCCCAAAACTACAAGAAAAGGTTGAAGAGAAATTTCCACAAGTAAACAACAAGTACGCACACTATGCAGGAGCCTACGCTCCGATAAATTACCTCCAACCACCTCCGAGAAGAAAGAAAAGGAGGTCCGGCATACCACGCAGCCGTGGTAACAGAAGGGGTGACAGCATGTTGCGTCTCCCGCAGTACAAGCGACGACCATAAAAGTTAAGTAAAATTGCATATCATCCTTGTCTAGTTCGGAAAACTTAAATATTTAGTAGCATATAACAATTTTTTTATGGTAAGGATAAGATAGTCAGAGATGCAAGCAAGATTGGATATTATATTGAAAGAATGTAGAAGTAGTACGTTGCTTAAAGATTATAGATAACAACAATTAAATAATGAAGTTAACAGGAAAACGCGGTTGTATGCGTAAACAGGCATAAACAAAGGTTTCAAGTGAGTATTACGTATCATTACAGCAGCGACTACTATTACCAATTTGCCAAATAAATACTCGCACATACTCACGACCATAGTCCCATAAGGGGTGGTCTGAGACTTAGCTACAACAACCTAGTACGGAATTATAGAATAAATTTAGGGTTTTCCAAGTACTTGCATATACTCACGACTACGATCTCAAAGAGGCAGTCAGAGACTAGCTATAACAACCCAGTGCGGAGTTAAATAATAATTTTAAGATGTAGCAAATACTTACAGTCATATACTCATGACTAGGATCCCAGAAAGGACGGTCAGAGACTTAGCTTTAACAACCACGTATGGAGTTGTATAAGACAGGAATTTAAGCAGAGATTATAAAGATAGATCATAATAATTCAGTTAAGTTAAGATAATTAATAAGAGGGAAATGGGGCCTTCATAGACCAAGTGGTACAGCTATGATTTTTTTTTCCAGAGTAAAAAAAAATCAACCCAAGTGAGGGGAGGATGTAACGCCGGTGTTATGGACACCGCGTCACAAGGCACGCACACTAAGGAGACGCGCAGCGTACGACGCTCGGCGACGACCCACACAACGTCAAGCGCATCATGGCCGGCCGTTCGGAATAGTATAAAAGGCAGCCCGCCACCGTAGCGAGCAGTCACTCTTCGACCGGCTCTCAGTCGGTTCAGAGGTGCATGGCGGCTCGGGAGCCCTCGAGCAGTCTATCTCTGGCCAATTGGCAGTTGTGCGAAGGGTCGGCTCGCCTTCCTCCTCCCTTCCCCTCTCCCTCACCTGAAGCCTTGTTGTGTGGCGGCTCGGGAACCCCGAGCGGTCCGGTAAGTCTTCAGCCCCTGAAAAACCCCCTGAAACCCTATCGGCTGGCGGCTCGGGAAACCCGAGCGGTCGGATAGGATTTCAGTTGGAATAGCTACGGAACCCTTCCTGAAAATCATATCGTCTGACGGCTTGGGACACCCGAGTGGTCGGATAGGGTTTTCAGGAAGACACCCTCTCCCTGTAGTCCTATCGTCTGACGGCTTGGGAAACCCGAGTGGTCGGATAGGGCTTCAGGCGGGAAATCGCTAGGGACTTCCCCCTTCAGCCCCCCAACCCCTTCGCGGTTCGGATTATAGCTTAGATATAAGGGTAGGAACTCATTCCACCCTGGGGTAAAAGAAATACCCTTAGATAGGTTTAGTTTTAGGCTAGAATAGCCAAGTTATGTTTTGTAAGAGAGAACTATTAAAGAGTCTATTATTTGTACCTACCACCTTTCATTTTGCAACCCTCTAGGTACCCCATCTCCAGTAGAAGGTTACCATTTATGATAGCGGAGCATTCAGGCGCGTGCGCTGAAAGGGTGCTCCGTTACAAGTTGTATGATTATTAAGTTGTATATAAAGTTATATGATTATAACTTTTGGCGATGAGAACCCAATGACGAATATTGTGCAACAGTTTACTGAGAAGATCCCTTAGTCACCTTCCTTCAGACCCTCAATCATACCGGGACTATAAGGTCGTTATCAAAAAGAATTAAATGTTATCAAATACCTACGACTGTGTTCCATTATCTGTCCCTCACTCTAACGGAGACTATAGAATCCTCATCAAAATCTATTAAAGTCTCCAAACACGAGTGTTCTACTTCAATTAACTGAGGAAATCCCTAAACCACCTTCCGTTTCCATCATCAGATCCTCAATCTTACTGACACTACAAAGTTATTATCGAAACAATTGAAACGAGATCAAACCCAAATGATTTGCTACACTTGTAGAGGAGATCGCTCGTCCACCATCCATCTCTATTATCAGACCCTCAATCTTACTGGTACCATAAAGTTCTCATCGAAACAATTGAAATTACAACAAACAGAGTTTTCTGCTATAATTCACGGAGGAGATCCCTTGACCACCCTCCTTCTTCATCATTTGACCCTCAATCTTATTGGTAAGTACCACAAAGTTCTCATCGCAACAATTAAATTACATCAAACACGAATGTTCTTCTATAATTCATCGCGAAGATCCATTGACCGTCTTCCATATCCATCATCACTCCCTCAATCTTACTGGTAAGTACCACAAAGTTCTCATCGCAACATTTGAAATGAGACAAAACACAAGTTTTCTTCTATAATTCATCGAGGAGATCCCTTTACCATCTTCCATATCCAACATCAGAACCTCAGTATTACCCGGACTAAAAAGTCCTTATCAAAACAAATGGAATGATATCAAACACGGATGTACTGCTACAATTTACTGAGGAGATCCCTTGAACACCTTTCGTCTCTATTAGAACTCCCGCAATCTTACCGAGACTACCTCCTATCCTATCCTCACCAACACCAATTAAATGATTGTGTCCAAACACGAGTGTTCTACTTCAATTAACGGAGGAGATCCCTTGACCACCTTCGTCTCCATCATCATATCCTCCATCTTACTGGTACCACAAAGTTCTCATCGCAACAATTGAAGTGAGACCAAACACGACTCTTCTTCTATAATTCATTGAGGAGATCATTTGACCACCTTTCGTCTCCATCATCAGATCCTCAATCTTACTGGTACCACAAAGATCTCATCTCTACAATTGAAGTAAGACAAACACGACTGTTTTGCTATCATTTATCTTGGAGATCCCTTGACCACCTTCCGTCTCCATCATCAGATCCTCAATGTTACTGGTCTGGTACCACAAAGTTCTCATCTCTACAATTGAAGTAAGACCAAACACGATTGTTTTGCTTTCATTCATCTTGGAGATCCCTTGACCACCTTCCGTCTCCAGCATCAGATCCTCAATCTTACTGGTAAAACAAAGTTCTCATAGCAACAATTGAAATGAGCGCAAACACGAGTGTTTTGCTACAATTCATCGAAGAGATCCCTTGACCACCTTCCGTCTCCATCATCAGATCCTCAATGTTATCGGTACCACAAAGTTCTCATCTCTACAATTGAAGTAAGACCAAACACGACTGTTTTGCTTTCATTGATCTTAGAGATCCCTTGACCACCTTCCGTCTCCATCATCAGATCCTCAATTTTACTGATTCCACAAAGTTCTCATCTTTACAATTGAAGTAAGACCAAACACGACTGTTTTGCTTTCATTCATCTTGGAGATCCCTTGACCACCTTCCGTCTCCATCATCAGATCCTCAATCTTACTGGTACCAAAGTTCTCATCGTAACAATTGAAATGAGCCTAAACACGAGTGTTTTGCTGCAATTCATCGATGAGAGCCCTTGACCACCTTCCGTCTCCATCATCAGATCCTCAATGTTACCGGTACCATAAAGTTCTCATCTCTACAATTCAAATAAGACCAAATACGACTGTTTTGCTTTCGTTCATCTTGGAGATCCCTTGACCACCTTCCGTCTCCAGCATCAGATCCTCAATGTTACTGGTACCACAAAATTCTCATTGCAACAATTGAAATGAGCCCAAACACGAGTGTTTTGCTACAATGCATCGAGGAGATCCCTTGAACACCTTCCGTCTCCATCATCAGATCCTCAATGTTAACGGTACCACAAAGTTCTCAACGAAACAATTTAAATGATACCAAACACGAATGCTCTGCTGTAATTCATTGAGAAGATCCCTTGACCACCTTCCTTCTCCATCATCAGACCCTCAATATTACTTGTACCTCAAAGGTCTCATCGCAACAATTGAAATGAGCCCAAACACGAGTGTTTTGCTATAAGTTATCGAGGAGATCCCTTGACCACCTTTCGTCTCCATCATCAGATCCTCAATCTTACCGGTACCATAAAGTACTCTTCGAAACAATTTAAATGATACCAAATACGAGTCCTCTGCTATAATTCATCGAGGAGATCCCTTGACCACCTTCCGTCTCCATCATCAGATCAACTCCATGTTACCATAATATTGTATTGTCATCAGAACTATACGTGTGTGTAAAGTTTCAACTTAATAGGTTGATAGGAAATGGGTCAGAATTCGATTACAAGAATCCATTGTTAGTTAGTTAGATAGTTAGACAGCTTCGAAGTTAAATAAAATCGTTTAATAAACACAATGAATGCGTAGAAGACTGAGTGGACCATCTAAGAAGAAAGGTTATGAGTTTCACACACTTGATACAAAAGGTATCATAAGGAGAAATACCTTTCCCCCAACTTCTACAGGTTACAACCGATTTACAATTTTGTTTGTTTTGTTTCACTCTACACGTATTATTACTAAGTTTCATTCATGTACGGGACTTCTAAGTCTGGGTCACAAATTACATGCCCGTTCGCCAAACTTTTTTTACTAAGAATTGCTTTGATAATTATCAAAGAAAATAATTATCTTGATAATTTCGAACCCTGCTTAAAAGTGATAACCGTGAATAATAATTTGTCCTTAACCCCCCGAAGAACATTGTTGGTTCTTACTCTAATATAAATGTGTACCAAAATTCTACCCATAGGTAACTAACTTCCATTTGTAACCCAAATTATTCTTTCACGTTCGCGACCGCGATGTTTCTAAGTGAATGAAATGAATATTCAAAGGGTATTTATTCATTTCATTCACTTGATAAATGAGCCAGTAGTTGTCCGAAAAACATAATAATGAAGACAAAGGTCTACTTTGTTAAGGGGGCTTGTTAAATAAAACAAAAGGTGAAACCAATGTGAAGTTTGGACTCTACATCGATGACTGCCACGGGAAGAGTCGCATGGCTAGAAGATTCACGAACGTCCGTTCGTGTTTCGGCGCGCGGGGTAGGTAGCCCGCCCGGGTGGCATGGCTACAACCCTGGCGAATTGTCACCCGGGGGTCTACCCGGACATTCGAACTTTGCAATCGCGTGAACATTTTCGTTCCAATGTCAACTATATTCCAATGAAGTTCGGACCGAAACGGTCGTAATATATCGAAAATCGAAAGTCCGGGTACAGGGCCTGCCTCGAACGAAGTTGGTGTAAACAATAACAAATAACAGCAAAAGAATAACTCGAAAATTCTAAAAAGCGAGGCCAGTAGCGATAGCATCTCAGTTACGTTGCACGTCTTTTTATTCGTTTGTTGTTATTTTGTTATTGTTTTCAGTGCTAGACACAAGCAGAACGCCGTACATTTATAAATAGATAAAAAAAATACTGAAAAAATTATTGTAATTTATAAATAAACGTGTATTTATATTTAAAAAAAACAATTGTGTTCAATGTAGTTGTAGTATATCTATCTATACATCAAGTCATCTATAAGTCTATATTGTGGATGTATATTGAAGATATCTGCAAAAATATTCATTGGAGGCCTTTAGGATACGTTATGTAATGCATTAAGACCATTTTTAATATCTTTTTCTCAAACATGCTTGGAAATGTGAGCATTATTTTGACAACCTTAGAATAGAATAGAATAGAATAGAATACTTTATTTTCCAGAATACGGTACAAACATAGTTAGAACATCGAGATAAATCGAAATTGCTGTACTGGCCAAATATATGCGCGCAGCGGCCGGCAATGTTGTATGAAAATCCATATCTGTCGTGTTTTGCGGCCAAATAAATTACATACTAAACTCATATCTGTCGTGTAATTTAAAAATGGAACTATCTTTTTCTCCGAAACATGGCGACCAAGGAGGTAACTCATCAAAGGTTTTATTTAAATTTCGAACTGACTTGCAAATAGAAAGCTGTTTATTGAAAAAAACAAACAAACTGTTGTTCGTTGTTCGTCATTGATTTTGAAAAGAGTTTTAATTTCCACGAATTATTTGAGAAAATTTACTTTTTTAATTTCCGCGCATTATTTGAGAAAAGTACTATACAAGCCTTGGCCACAACTAGGCATTGATGGACTTACGTATGTGTGCCTCGGCTTCGCCTCGGCCCACATTTACACGTTCGTCCATCAATGCCTCTGTTGCTGGCCGCGGCAGTAATGTACTATATCTGTTTGTTTGTGCACGCATCACTTAAAAACTTCTGAACCGATATGGGTCTGGTTTCGAAAGCATAGAGCTTAGTTTGTTTAGTTTAACATTTAAGCTTTATTTCCTCGCAATCTAACCTCTATTTTCACATTAATTTTAGTCTCAGAGCTGCGCTTTCACTTTGCTGGGAAATACTTTTGCGTTCACTGGAAATAACTGAAAAATATCCAGTAGAAAGGACTCTCAAAGCAACCGTTTACAGCCGAGCGGTATCGTTGCAAAAATGATAACGAAAACACGGTAAATGATGTAGAATTCAATTTCATTCGCGTGTCGGCAAAATTGAAAATCGGAGGCGCCGCGTTTATTTTTTAAACGGTTTGTAGTAAGAGGTAGTAAGTACCGAATGCTCATTTTATTTTTAAAAGGTACCGAGATACCTAAGGAAGCGTTTTATTTTTCTTTTATTCCGTTTCCTTTGTGTTTTTAAATGCGTTGTTTTGAAATGGATCGTATTAAGTACCTATCTATCTATCTGTTATGTATTACATTAAATTTTAATAAAATTGTATAGGTTCTTGTTATATCTGTACATTGAAAGTATTTGTACAATTTATTTGATATTAAATAAACTAACTAACTTAAATTACTTAATTAACATTTTGAAAAAAATTTCCTATGTTGAAACCATGATAATTCGATTCTGCTCTCGATTCTAAACAAACTACGTTTTAGTTTTGCGTTAATTCATTAACACGTTGTATATTTGATTTGATTTTTATTTGTATCGTTTTTTGAGAAACGTAATAAAATGCCCTTAGACCATAATTAG
Source organism: Agonopterix subpropinquella (assembly GCA_922987775.1). Lineage (NCBI taxonomy): Eukaryota > Metazoa > Arthropoda > Insecta > Lepidoptera > Depressariidae > Agonopterix > Agonopterix subpropinquella. The sequence goes on along the minus strand of OV277709.1, from coordinate 13,682,098 downwards.
GGTTTATCTGCAACCAAATGGCAATGATGGAACACTTATTCGATTTTTGATTAAGTACAAAATTCTGAATCTACAAGTTTTTCATCCCGAAACAATTAAAGATTCGTCTCCAAACACGTGTCAAATATAAATCTACAGTTTTACCCTTAGATTAAAAACTTTTCGCTTAGGCTGCCTGTCCATTGAAGCTGTGCGAGCTGTGCGAGCTGTGTAGCTGTGTTTTTTTAACCAATCAGGAGCTCGGGCGAGGCGCGACGCTGAATGGAGCCAAGAAATGAGAGAACGAGATAGCTAGTTATGAAAACTTATGTAAACAAAAAAGACAGAAATATTATTTTTTGTTTCGGTCACCGTGGCCAGTTTTTGTGTTTGGCAAGATGTCAAACAAATGTCAAACCTATGGAATGTTGATGATGAATGGTTGAAACAAATCGTCTTTTAGTATGCAAAAGTCACACTATTGCTGTTTCATGTGCGGCCACGGTATGGTTTCATCTAGTTACTATATCTATGGTTTTACCCTTATTTAATTATTTAGTTTTAGGACGATTTACAGCATTTTGTATGAAATATCTAACTAACTCATTAAAAATTGGTCTCTTAAAAAAATACATCATAGCATTTTTAGATCTTAATATTGTCTACACAAAAAATTTAAACCAACTTCAAAACTAAAAAAGTACAAAATAATATTCAGTCGATGAATTTTACGTTCGCATCTATAAGAATATTAATTTGTTTTGTCGGAGTCGGTGCCAAGCCGGCACGATTCGCAACTGGGCTTGCACTAATTTTTTGGCTTGGCTTGACACCGACTCCAACAAAACAAATTAATATTCTTATAGATGCGAACGTAAAAGTCATCGACTGAATATTATTTTGTACTTTTTTAGTTTTGAAGTCGGTTTAAATTTTTCCTACAATTTTATTATAAAATAAAATAATAATAGAATATCACGATAATAATAATATTATCGTGATATTCTATTCTTAATTGATTTCGATAAAATTTATGTGGGACCACCTCTGTAGTATGATCTACCAAACTGAAAAAGAATCATCACAACATCAATTATTCATAATTGACGAGTTATCATGTCACAAACATACAAAAAAAAACAACATACGGGTCGAATTGAGAACCTCCTCCCTTTGTTGAAGTCGTAAAAATGGTGTGTATCGCTTGTGTAAAAGCGACTTCAACCTATAAAGTAGATGCACTAATACAGATTTTTTCCAATATTTAGGCTTTCTTTTGAACACAGGTTTCATATAATATATTTTATAGAAAAAGTAGCTGTTGCCCGCGACTTTGTACGCGCAGACCACAGAAACATACTTTATTACCACTACGACCACTGAATATACACACAAAATTTCATAAGAATCGGTCAAGCCGTTTAGGAGGAGTTTTGTTACAAACACCGTAACCGAGATTTGTACTTATACAACGTGTTATTGAATTAGCGCAAAACCTCATACACCCCAACTGATTTATAACAAAATAATTAGATTAAAACAATAATTTCATTATTTTGATAGTAAAAATTTAAAGTTATTCGCATTTTAAGTTTTGAGGCAAAAATGATTTGTTATCATTTCAGCACTGAATGAAAGCGCTAACGTACTCATGGATATATTTTAATAAACTTGTTTTGGTAGTAAGTAGGGTGAGTGTGTCCGTGCGGTGGGTTGACATCGGGTTCAGTAAATTTAAAATGTTGCAGAAAAATTATTGAATATTTTGAAAAAAAAACCTATGTTGAAACCATGATAATTCGATTCTGCTTTCGATTTTAAACAAACTACTTTCTAGTTTTGCGTTAATTCATTAACACGTTGTATATTAGAATCAGAAATATACTTCATAGCAAATAAAGGCGAGATGATGAAGAGCATTGCTATATTTTTCATCAATTTTTATGTCTTTCAAATAACGAGAAGATAGCTTCTAAAAGCCAGCAAAATATGGCCCGACCCAGTTTTACCTATGTGGAGCCTCTTAACATGCCTTCTGAAGCCACGGAGACGCTCGAGATGAACCACTAACTAAACGGTCACCCATCCAAAGCCTGACCGGGCCTGACGTTGCTTAACTCCGATGCTCGTTTCCAATACAGAAGCTTATCAACAAGCGCCTCCCATCATCCCTACATAACATTTTATTTATCAAAGCCCAAGCTAAAAACTTCGTACGAAGCGAAATTGAAAAATAAAGTACCAGCACACCTTAAATAAATGCCAGCAAGCACAAGATAACAACTCGCATTTTCTTTTTTCGTCGGTTATAAATTAGACGAAAGGCTCTTGCGCCCGTTTGAATGTAACAGCTCTAATGATATATGCAGTAGAGGCACGCAAACGTGTCCCAGTGACAAATGTTTTCTTGTGATTCCTACATCAGCGGAGCGATTTGTTATTTTTTTGCGAACTTAGTTGCGTAGAACTTAGACGCATTGGATAAAGTAAAACCGTTTTTTTTAACCACTGTGTTTCAGATATACAGGGTGTAACAAAACACCCTAGTAATACTTAAGGGGGTGCTTCAGACCATCAATCTGAACAACTTTCACTATGGAGCCAACTTCGAAATGGTTGCCTTTCCATACTAAATGCAATCAGCTGATCGAAAGTTTGTATGAAAAGTTGTTTTTTTCGCGAAATTCCCATGTTTCATTGGGAAAGTTGTTTAGTATCCGGAGTATACAATCACTTTTCCATTAAAGTAATGCAAAGAACTGTCTATCCTTACAGCCAGTTTTAATCTCTTCTCTTTTTAATTTTAATCTCTTCTTTTCATGAAGTTTACTCAATCCCAAAGTACTTTAGTGGTTCCATTTGGGCAGGTTGCCTCAATCTTGTTGGGTCCGGAGACCAATAAATGCTTTTTAATTAGTTATTTGAAGTTTTATTCAGAGTTAAAGTACAGAGTTCAATCACAAGGTCAGGCAAGTCAAGAGTTATTATTAGGATTCTTTCACAGGCTTCTTTCAAAGATGCGTTCACATATTATAGAAGGATTTGTAATTGGGTGCGTTCACGTTACGTTATGTTAATGTTTTATGTATTAGTGTTTAACACTCCCCCGTAATTACAAATTCTTCTAAAAGATTTTTAAATTTCACACGGTCCAATGGTTTTGTAAAAATGTCAGCACACTGATAGTTTGTGGGCACGTACACAACACTAACTTCATTGTTTACCACTTTTTCATGTATAAATTTGTAGCGTACATCTATGTGCTTTGATCTTCGGTTCAATACTCCATTTTCTATGAGTTTGATTGCACTTTGGTTGTCAACGTATAGCGTTGTTTCAATGGGTATATTTAAAATTTCTTGTATTTGGCTCTTTAGGTATAGCAGTTCTCGACAGCAATCTGCAGCTGCTATGTATTCAGCTTCACAGCTAAACAGAGCTACTATTGGCTGCTTTCTTGAGCACCACTGTATTGGACCACCACAGAACATTATTATGTAGCCCGTTGTGCTTCTTCTGTTCTCTGTATCTCCAGCAAAATCGGAGTCGCTATAGGCTTCTAGCTTTGTCAAATCCGATTTCGTGTCATATCCGATGGTTATATTTGTTTTTCCACGCAGGTATCTTAAAGTTCTTTTTATATTATTAATATCGTCCTTGTTTGGTTTCTGCATATTTCTGCTTTCATAGTTCACTGCAAATGTTAAGTCAGGTCTAGTTTTACTACTGAGGTATAATAGTGAACCAACAGCTTCTTTGTAAGGAAAATTAATATCAATTTCAGTTTGTTCTTTTTCTTCTTTTTGATTGGTCTTCACCAATGGTGTTGGGCATGACTTTGAATTTTCCATGTTGTACTTCTCTAATAAGTTCAGAGCATATTCTTTTTGGCCTATTCTGATTTGATTCTCTGTTCTTTGAATTTCCATTCCTAGGAATGAAGTAGGGTTTTCTTCATAAGTCATTTCAAAATCATTTTTTAATTTTTCCAGTAGCGAGTGTAGTGTTTTTTTATTTTTTCCAACAATAAGTCCATCGTCTACATATATTCCAAGTATTATATCATCTTGACTTTTAAAAATACAAGGGTCTGTTTTTAGTGGGAATAGTCCATGCTTTTTCAAAGTACTTGTAAATTTTTGGTTCCATTTTAGTGGGGACTGTTTAAGTCCGTATAGACTTTTTTCAAGTTTGCATATCTTTCCTTCAACTTCTTTATATCCTTCGGGTATTTTCATGTATAGGTCTTCTGTTATTTCTCCGTAGAGGAATGCTGTTTTAATATCAAGCTTCATTATCTCATACTCTTTGTTTGCAGCAATAGCCAGTATGGTTCTTATTGAGCTGTTGTTGATGACAGGACTAAATGTTTCATCATAATCTATTCCTGCCTTTTGTTCATATCCTCTCGCAACTAAACGAGCTTTATATTTTCCGTTACTTTTCTTTTTCAGGATCCATTTGTTAGATAATATTCTTCTATTTCCAGCTTCTTCTTTATCAACAAGTCTCCATACTTTGTTATCTTCTAGGGATCTTTTTTCAGAATTAATAGCTTCAATCCACTCCTTCTTCTCAGAGCAAGACATAGCTTCGTTATAAGTAAGGTAAGTGACAAAGTCTTTAAATTTTTGTGGAAATGTTTTCTTTCTTTGAGGTCTTCTGGATTCATTCGTTATATTTTCTTCATTTGGTTTATTTTGTTTTCTTGCTTCTGGGTTTTGAGTTTTTTTTCTTCTTTCTTCTGTTTTTAGGGTTTCTTCTCTTCTTTCTTCTTGGTTTAGGGTTTCTTCTCTTCTGTCTTCTTGTTTTAGGTTTTCTTCTAGGTTTAGGGTTTCTTCTCTTCTTTCTTCTCGTGTTAGGATTTCTTCTAGGTTTAGGGTTTCTTCTCTTCTTTCTTCTTGTTTTAGGTTTTCTTCTTGGTTTAGGTTTTCTTCTTTTCTTTCTTCTCGTTTTAGGGTTTCTTCTTTTCTTTCTTCTCGTTTTAGGGTTTCTTCTTTTCTTTCTTCTCGGTTAAGCGTTTCTTTTTTTATTGAGTTTTTAAGTAGAATCTGTACTGTGTTTCTAGTTTGAGTAGTATTGTTTTATATATTTTCAAATGTTATGTCTCTTCTCTCTACTATTCTTCTTTTGTTGTCATCCCACATTCTGTATCCGTTTGGTGAGTATCCAACAAACAATAAACTTTCTGATCGTTTGTCTAGTTTTTTTAGATATCCTAGTTTCTTGCTATTTGCAATACTGCCGAAAATTTGCAAATTACTAAGGTTTGGTCTTCTTTTTGTCCAAATTTCTGCAGGTGTTTTTTCTTTAGTGTTTGTGTGAGATCTATTTATGAGATATGTAGCGGTTCGTGCAGCTTCACCCCAAAATTTCTCGGGTACATTTTGTTCATAAATAAGAGCTCTAACTTTCTCCAAGAGAGTGCGATTCATCCTCTCACTTTTCCCATTTAATTGTGGGGAATAAGGTATTGTATAGTCGAGGATGATTCCTTTTTTCTTACACCAGTCTTTCATCTTTTGTGATGTATATTCACCGCCATTGTCGCATCTAATAATGCTTACATTCTCATTTTGTGACCTTTCCGCTTCTAGAATATATTCTTGTATGTATTCAAATGTTTCACTTTTATTTTTCAGTAGGTATACTTTCAGGAAATGGCTATAATCATCCATAACAGTTAGTATATACCTTTTATTATCCCATGTGTTTGGTGTAACGGGACCGCATATGTCTGTGTGTATAATTTCTAGCATTCGTGTTGCTGTTTTACGTTTTGTATTAAAAGGTAAGCGCACCTGTTTTGCTTCAAAACATACCTTGCAATCAGGTAGTTCATCTATTTCCTTTTTTGTAATGTTCATGCCATCTACTTTGTCAAGCATTTTCTTCATAGTTTCTTTACTGGCATGTCCTAATTTTATGTGCCAATTTAAAGCAGTTTCGTTTTTGGTTGTAAGTAGCGCTTCATCTTCTTTTTGTAGATTTAATTTTACAATGTATAACCCGTTCTGATTTTTCTTGCCTCTTAGAATTTCTTGGTTGTTTTTAGTTATTATCACATTTTTCTTAGTGAAGAGTACTTCTCCATCTTTTTCAGTTATTTCGTTAACGGACATTAGGTTCGCTGGTAGTTCCGGAACGTATAGGACGTCTGTTAGGTCGACATTTTCTGTTTCTATTTTTCCTATTCCTTCTGCGGTAATTTTTTCATTTTCTTTAGCTATTTTTATGTTTGACGAGTGTTTTTGAATTTTAGACAGAATATCCTGGTTATTTGTCATATGAGATGTGCATCCTGAGTCGATCACAAATTCTTCTGATTTGGCAACCCCTTCGGAAGACATTGTAAAGAATGCTACTTTGTCCTTTTTAAAGAAACAGTCAGCTTCTTTATGATTTGTTTTTTTACAATAACGGCATGCGTTGATTTTCTTTTTAAAGAAACAATCCTTTTCAAAATGGTTTGTTTTTTTACATATCGAACACTGTTTGAATTTCTTGTTGCAGTTTTTGTTTTTATTGTATGCTTTAAATGCAATTTTTCCACTGTCGTCTGCATCGTCAGTCTTATTTAGCCTTTTTTCTTCGGATAAAATTCTGGCTTGGAGGTTATCTAGTGTTTTTTCACTGAAGGAAGTAGATTCCCATGCAGTTATGAGGTTGTTGTACTGTGCAGGTAACGTAGAAATTATTTTTGATATGGTCATCTTCTCGTCTATCTTTTCACCGAGTAATTTTAATCTATATACCAAGTTTTCTATTTTCCCCAAGTATTCAGTCATAGATTCATCACTATTGTATTTAGATTGGAAGAAATCTTGCATTAGTTTACATCGTTGTTGCACGTCACTTTTTTCAAACATAAAACATAGTTTTTTGTACATATGGTGTGCACTTTCACATGTCATTATCAATGTAAGATGTTTTTTATCGATTGTTTGCATAATTATTCGTTTAGCTTGCGCATCTTTCTTAATTTGATCTTGCTCACCGCCTCGTTTAATCTGGTCTGGTATGTATACGACATCGAACACGTCGAGACTTCTGAATAGAATTTCTATTTGAAATTTCCATATTTGGAATGATTCTGGGCCTTCTAGCCTTTGTACGTTCGCCAGTTCCATTGCCAGGGAATCCATTTCGAGTGTTTTCCAGTTGTTGATTGGTAATATAATAACCAAAGATTTTAGGTATGTTTTTACTTTTTCACTCACTGTTTATGTATATTTCCGTAATCGAACCACGCTCTGTGTTGTATGTTGGGTCCGGAGACCAATAAATGCTTTTTAATTAGTTATTTGAAGTTTTATTCAGAGTTAAAGTACAGAGTTCAATCACAAGGTCTAGTGATTATATTCTCTTTGACAAGGTCAGGCAAGTCAAGAGTTATTATTAGGATTCTTTCACAGGCTTCTTTCAAAGATGCGTTCACATATTATAGAAGGATTTGTAATTGGGTGCGTTCACGTTACGTTATGTTAATGTTTTATGTATTAGTGTTTAACAAATCTATGTTCACGGCTTTTTGATCGGAGTTGTTCGAATTGCATTTTAAAATGCACTATGTAATTTTATTTACCGGAAAAATGACGGTTTATTTTCAATCGAATAATAATCGTTGCAATTCAATGCTACAATTTTGCTTCAATCTTTTTGGATTTTCAAATAAAAACTAGGAGTGAATTTAGAGTTTTAACAATTGTACAAACGTTTGAACGTTTTATGAACTAATTTTGAACATTGTGACAGGTTCTGACCATGGATCATACCGCATGGATATTTTAGCTTCAGATAAAGTCTTATGATTATGATATGATAGGAGCGATGTTGCAAGTTTTGCAGCGAGCGGTTGTCATTCGCGTGGAGAGCGCGCGGTTCGCGTTTGAGCTTTCCACGAGGTGGAGCTCCACAATTTCATGTCAACTGTGTATTTGCTCAAAAACAATCCTTGTGATTGGGAAAGATACTTCCACAAACTACTTGACACTGGCGAAAATGAAGTGCTAACGCAAGAGTCCATAAGCATAAGTATATGCTCACGACAAGAGCAAGAGTCCATATTTTTTAAAATAAATAAACAAAAAACAGCCCAGTGCGAGTCGGGCTACTCTTGCACCGAGGGTTCCATACAACCATACCATATTAAATTCTAATAAAAAAATTGGGACCCTAAGGTTTGAGACACATCTACCGACGGCCACTGACGGCCGGCCCATACAAAATGTCATTTAGTATGGGAAGCCGTCCGCCGCGCCGTCGACGCGACGGCAACGCCGGTGAATGTGTCTCAACCCTTAACGCGAAACCGACTCACACATCGTCAGATTTTTTTTTTGCGAATTTCCTGTAGATTTCTTAGGGAAAGTTGTTCAGTATCATAGGTACAATCACCCCTTAAATTACAAATATAAATATAAATAACGCTAACAGGCACATACATTGTAATGATCCCAAGTAAGCCTTAGGCTTTTTGTTATGGGTACCATGCAACATCGGCACACACATATAACATCCATGACCGAACCGGGATTCGAACCCACGACCCTGGTTTGGCAGTCCGGCGTGGTAACCATTACACCAACCGGGTCGTCATAATTCGTCGTTATAATTAAAGTAATCCAACTGTTTCCTCTGACACCCTGTCTGTATACAAAGAGCATTTTTTTAAACTTCCCTTCTCTTTATGAATTTATGCTAAAATCACACTCAAAGCAAAGCAAGTAATCAGAGCAAAACTTGAGTATATTTATCTTATTAAAAGACAAAAGCAATATCATCCGGTCTCAATTACAAACAAAACAGAATTCTGACTAAATTAAATGAACGCTCCCGGCAACCACACGGTGGCGGATGCCTCTCATCGCGTAAACAAAGCAATCCTCCGCAAAACGAGACAAGATCCAATGAAAGAATAAAAACAAAATATAAATAGGTATATGTAGACCAAGAGCTCGTGTAACATTTTTATCATTTCTCGCGTTACGCATCTTTATGCGTAAAACCCTGCCTATATCCCGGTATACTTTTGACAGAAAGTGTGTGTAGGTACTAAAAGAGCTTACAAATGCATATAGGTACAATACCTATGAGTAATATTAAATGAGGATATTTACAAAAAAAAATGTTTAGTGATACTGGATGGATATGCGATACAAATACAATCTAAAAAAATACTGTGTCATATCAATAGTGTTCCTTATTCACGATGGTGCAATTTAAACTGATCGTTCGCTTATAGGTATGTAAACAAACTAACATTTTCGTTGTTATTGATTAGGCATTTGGTGAAAAGTTTATTCATGTGCATCTCCACACATTGTCAATATCAGTCAAAAGTAGACGAGCAATCGATCGCAGGCTTTCTGTCAAGGCCAAATCGCCCGTGTGCCAAATTGTACGTGTAAAGGCAGATCGCACGATCGCAAACTTGTGATTTGGGCTTGATCGGAAGCCTGCGATCAATTGCCCGTCTAAACGGAAAGTAACTGAAATACGAAGTTACCTTATTATGACAGCTGACATCTTTAAAGAAATTTCCTATGGATAATAGAAGATTTGGTTTATGTAGACTTTTAATAATGTCCATCCTACCTACTGTGAAACAGTAATAATAAACGTAGGTAACTTAAACATGGCAGACAAAATGTAAATTGATGTGATTTTGATTCCCTCCCTCGCTGTAACCACTCATCGCGTGTAAGTACAAAACCGAATCAACTAAATGAGTCGAGATCAAACGAATAAAGAGAATAAAAAAAACTAAAAAGTTGATTTAGACCAAGAGCTCTTGTCCTTTTTAAATGCGACGATAAGCTTGTTAATTCAAAAGAATTTGACCTACTACGAAAGAAACAAAACCTTGGTTCACCAATTTTATTAACATTTTCAAACGCTCTCAGCCGGTAATGGTAAATATATGCAGGTTCAGTAAATAAGAGTATAGATCGTATAAACGTGCCGACTTGCCTAATACAAGGTACGGTCACTTCTGTCTGAATAATGTAACGGTGGTGATTCTTGTACCGTCAGCAACAACGTAGGCAACAAAGTACTCACTTTTATGGAAGTAAACCCTATATGAACATTGCCCAGTCTTTGAAATGGCTACAGAATAATGAGAGTCCGACACACAAAATGGTCGCTTAGTCCTTAATGTAAATTGCACTTCTATCGAGTCGATGGCATGTCTTTCCTGCCCAGTATTTCGCCACACAGGTAGCATTATCGGTAGCGTCCATAAGCTCCGTTCACGTGCAGGTGACCGATCAGGAAGGGTAGATTACAAGATGGGCCATAGTCTGAAGAGTAAGGGTTGAACCTCATCTGGCAGCACCGCATCGCCTTTTTCTGTCGCTCCATCCTTTTCTGTCACTCAGAAACGTCATTTGCTAGAGCAAATAAGATACACGGAACGCAATCGCGCGATGCGGTACTGCCAGATGAGATTCAACCCTACATTTGCACCTAAGGTCCGACTCGTCTATGTAACCCCACCTGAACAGGATGTCTTTACTCCGACCAACCTGAGTTCGGAGTCTATTTAAGCAACTAAAAATCTTCCTGGGCCAGTGATGCCAACTTAGCAACTTTATAGCTAGATCTAGCAATTTTTTTATGTCTGGCAGCTACAAATTAAAACTTGTAGCTAAACTTTTTGGCTACTTTTTCTAGCAACTATTGGGATTGAGAGTTTTTCGAAGAAAGAGCCATAAAAATGATCGAAAATGGAGCGATAAATAAGGGAAACCATGAAAATTCCTAAATTATTTGATTTTCTTTTCCTTTTTACTATATTTAATTTTTTTGTTCCGGAATTTATTGGAAACACTGTCATTTTGATTTCACATCCGTTTATTACGTCCATAGAGAATTCACCGCTCCCCAATTACGTCCGATAGATACATTTTTCAGTCTTAAATTGAATAGAATGAGCATAAACATACATAACATACAAACATTATAACATTATAATAACCGATAATATTTTGAGAAATTAAAAGAAATTGCAAAGTTTTGCGTTGTTTTGATCGACTTTGACGTTTAGCTACTTGTAGCAATTTTTATAGGAAGGAAAATTTGGCAATCCAGCAGCTTTTCGTGAACTACCTAGCTACAGTTCTAACGTACCAGTTGGCAACAATGGCCTGGGCAGCTCCTGTCCTGGGGGGGAGACGATAGAGATAGCTCAACAGACAATTTTTCTATAAGAATAATATATACCGACATTGTCGGGTATCTGGATCATTTTGTCCCATGTTTGATTCAAATTGTATCATTAAATCGGAAAGGTTCCACTATTCTGATCCGTCATGCCGTTAACCCTACCGGTTACATCCAAAAAGCTACCGAAACTCGCCAAAACATTTCGTTGTCCCCGAAATTATTGGCGCTCCCATTTATTCAAGCCGAGTGCCGAATCGGGAACTTGTGGCTTTAATGTAATGCCTTCCCTTTGAAACATATGGCCGAATGAAAATAAATGCCCTATCTTCGTCCTGGAGAAATTGGAAGGGTCTTTTAGTGACGTAGTTAGGTTTTTGTGCAAGGTTAAGGAAATATTGGCCAGAAAAATCAGTAATACCACGTTTAGAAAGAAGACTTACTGATGGTACCTGCTTAGTTGACATATTTGGGAAGTGCCACGTTCGCGCGCCTAAAATCCTTTTAGGCCAGTTATTTTACGGAGTTTTGTTAGGCAGGGTAGGGAGTAATTATTAATTGGACTTTTAAACTGTAACCGGCACCATTTAGTGACAAAAATACTTTTTTTTTTTTTTTTTTTTTATTAACTATGGGTTTGCTCTTGACCTCAATCCAGTCGAAGGACGAAGATGGGGTCGTAGATGTAGCGAGCTTACCCAGAAGATGCCTATTCACTCGTACTTTAAAGGAATCCGGGTTGTAAGTACTCGGAAATACTGACGCAGGTAAGGCATTCCACTCCTTGGCTGGATACTATCCTAAACCATATTGAAAAAAAAATTGGTACGCAACATAGAAATCAAAATTGTGTGTCCGAGAAGGCTTTTAAATTAATAATAATACCAATGCACTCATTTGAATTAGATTTAACATTATACATAATTTTTGAGCTATAAAATAGGCATTGAAATTAAAAACGTGATGTATTTATTAGAAAATACGAATGTATTTTTCAAAACCTTCTAAGTAGACAAAAATCTTTACACCAGACATGATAAAGTATGTATAATGGTAAAGCCTTAAAAATGTGCAATAAAAAATTTAGCATCAGGTTTTTTAGAACGAGATAGGTAATATCTAATTTTAAAATAGGAACAGTTACTGACGTGATTTTTTTTTATTTTGGTACATTTTTAAGCTAAAATTGGCTCTTCAATATTACAGCGAAAAAAAATCTAGTATTAATTTAGTCCTGGCTCAAACCGTAAAATGACAGGGCTATTTCCTAATCGGTTTCGCGCGCTTGTCGAATATAGAGAAAGATTTATAAGCACCCGATTTTACACCCTTGTACATGCGCTTGATCGATTTTTAATTACTAAATGACTTCAGGGTTTGACAGGGATCTGATCTGGTCTGCGCAAATAAAGATTGACGAGCTACCTAATTTGCCTGGTCGTACTGTAGCTGTCTATTTTATTTGACAGTCAACGAGCACTAGACTGACATCCGATTGAGAGTCAACATTCTAGAACGGAGACCACGAAGTGGCAGAGATAGTATGAAACGCCCTCTGGCCTGGGGGACGGAAGACAGACTGAGAAAAATGGTGGGGAGCATCAATTGAATACCGGATGAGGACGCGGATAGATTTTTGTCTTCCTTGGGAGAGAACACGATTGAAGGAATGTTTGCAAGTTATTCATTTTGATGGGTGGATCCGGGAGTATGTGGTTTAAAGGTTAATGCTACTTTTTCTTACACCCTGTATAAGAAAATTTTCCTACATAATGTTTTATTGTTCTCATAAAATAATGTACCAACTGGAAATATCTTCGAAGGAAGTGTAATAAATATTTCGCGTGAAATACGACCTCGATGGAGATCGGAAAAATGTATGTGTTTTGCTATGTTTGTTATATCCTCGTTGAAATATCTTCTTTTGCAACTTTCCTTTACATTTATGTTCATTCTGTTCTCCACATGTTATCGATTATTACTGCAAATGAGATCAAAAGAGAACGCCCAATCCCGTTTCGCCTACGAAACTGGTAAATTTGAATTCGAATTTTATAGGAAATGCCACTATAGAAAAGGATAGTTTTCATTTCTTTGGAAAGTTCGATATTCATATCCTGTGTATAATTTCATCTATACTACGATTTGTATTTGTTCTTTGATCATACACATTCGGCAGCTACGAAACGACCCGAAACGAATACACTTCGTCACGTGGGCAATGTCTTTTATGAATGAATAATGAAGTGAGTAATGAATATATACGATCTGAATAATTGAGTAATGAATGAGGATTTGTACAAAATTAATTATATTTAAAACTAGCGGCCCGTCCCGGCTTCGCACGGGTGGACGTCTAATCTTTTCTAGCAATAAATATAGCCTATGTTACTCAGGGTGAATGCAGCTTTCTAATGGTGAAAGAATTTTTTAAATCGGCCCAGTACTTTTTGAGCCTATTCATTACAAACATACAAACATACAAAAATAGGTACAAATCTTTCCTCTTTATAATATTAGTGTAGATAATTATCAACCCTTACCAAGTTTGTAAAAATATCTATATTTTCCTGCTCCTCTAGAAAGTATCATTTTATCATCATCATCATCATCATCATCATCATCACCATCACTAAATAAAATAAAATAAAATAAAACAAAGTCGTTAATCCGCTTACTTCTACCACGCAACGGATTATGATATGATACGGTTTTCACTGTCATTAAGATAATTTCTTCGGGAAGGTTTATGTGTATTTACTTACCATCCTTTTAAACGAAGAGTCTACCCATCAAACTAAACAACTTTTACCATGGGAGCAAACCGATCAGAGCAAAAAAAATCTGCTGTTCCATACTAAACTGCAATGCCTACTCGACCCAAATTGTATGCAATGCAGTTTCTTGTCGGACATCAAAACCTTTTAGATTAACAACAACAACACAGACCCCACAATATTTTTTTTATAGCCTATTTCATCCCTCTCCTGGGCCACAATTAGGAGAGAAATATCGAAGTAGTAGCTTTTACTAGAGTTTTGTAAAAACAAACACTAGTTTTTAATTACTAACAAAATTTTAAGGGTGCAGGATTGTAGGTTACTTATTAAGGAACATGGGTCATATTTTTCCCGACTCATTCTGTGACTAACGATGAAGGACAAAAATTACATCTAGATATTATTATTCCGTCCGTATATGTCCGTGTGGTGTCAGCTAAGAATTGCACCACCATTTCCTCCCGTGGGTTTCGTAAACTGCAACTAAGGGATCTACGAAGGGATCTACCGGAAGATGGGCAGCAGCATCCTCTGAGTACGCACACTTAATCCAACTGCGATCGCCAACCCGCCTGCCAAGCATGGCGATTATGGCAAATCCCCCCATTTTGAGAAAGGCCTATGTCCAGCAGTAGAGGTCTATCGGCTGATATGATATTATTATTCTAGATAGGCTTACAAGGTTGGTCTATTTATTGACGTCGTAATTAAAATGTTACTTTAGTTATTGATCATTCGTCTGCCCTTCCAGTTTCAATGGCAGTTGTGTATATTTTTTTCGAGAACGAAGTCGTATAACTTGAGAAATGTGTCGTTTGGACGTCATTAAAGCGTGGTTGAGATCAATTTCTTCTGAGCACTTGCTCATATTAACTCGCATGATATTTGGCCAGTATCAGAAAGTCACTTCTAGAATATGGCTGTGTGTGCTTTTGAGATTATACTGCCTGACTTTAGCTACACTATCAATTTACAAATTCTTTTCTCTCAGTTCGAAAACAATAATTGTTTTCGGTATTCTGGGAGAATATATTCTAGAAAACTTGCTTTTTCATTCCGCAAAAGAAGATTATTTTACGAAATATTATACTAATTTGAAACTAAGTACAAATAATGTCGGTCCTAAGATAACTTTGGTCTCACGTAATTCGATTATGATTTTTTGTTTGATGTTCATTTTTATGACTATTAGTCAAACTTTCTATTATAATTTCCTTGCTTCAATTAGTTTCACACTGTATGTAGCAAATAGTATTATTTTGACCTCAATCGGTATGAGTTGTTTTGTAAGGATAATATTGTTGGATCTGCATTATGGTAGGATGAAAATACTACGGATGTCATTTGAAAAAGAGTCCTTTTCGTGTATGTATATCGGAATGGAGGAGGTTGAAAAAAAAATTGCAAACATTAGAAACATGACGTCCTTTTATGAAAACTCACTCGATAATCTCATTGTAGCTTACTCACAAATGCACTATTTGGTAATTAGTATTTTATTAAAAAAAAAAAAAAAAAATCTTAAGAATTAATTTTAAGACAGGGTCTATCTTAAAATGTTGAGGGTTTTTAAAAGGATCATCAGACCATCATACTGAACAACTTCCTATATATGGGACAAGTAATGTCGAAATCGCAATAAAGAAGCGAAGGTGTTCCATACTGAACTGCAAACCTATTCGAGCCAAATTTATGTGACAACAGATTTTTCTTTTCGCGATTTCGTTGTTGGTCCCATAGAGAAAATTGTTCAGTTTGATGGTCTGATCATCCCCTTAAAAACCGCATATCAAGAAGGATCCCGTATATAAAGAGTTTTGTTTCAATTAAAGTGTCTAGTGGTACGATCAGAGGCTTAATATTTACATACAGATAAAAACTGCTACTTACATCAACCACCTTTATTTTAAAGATTGTTTTTATTTTAGTTGGCTACATCATTAACATACTGGTTGTTTATAGAAGTGTGCACAGCATTCTATTTCATTGAAAGTTACGTAACGCAGGTAAGTCCTAAAGGTGTAACGAATCAGTAATATTTAAAGGGTTATTGTTTCTAACATCAATAAAACATAATTATAATCATATTTGTGACATTATGCACCACTAGTCTTTAATTTAATGTCAGAAAATTTGCAAGCTGAAGTGGCTGGTCATATCTGCCGAAGAACTGACAACCGGTGGGGTATCAGAGTTCTAGAGTGGAGACCGCGAACTGGTAGGCGTAGTGTGGGACGCTCTGTGGGCTGTGGCGTGCTGGACAGACGACCTAAAAAAGTAGCGGGGATCATGAAGGCCGAAGACAGATTTGTGGCGCGCCTTGGAAGAGGCCTATGTTCAGCAGTGGACGATGATAGGCTGATGATGATGATGATAATGAGGATGAGTTAAATTCATCTTTCTCATAAATACTTCATAATCAAAGTAAAACCAGCCCACCCCGATTACGAATAACATTGTTCGATACATTTAAAAAATCATTCTTTCAGTTTTCAATAGTATATGGGACAATGCTTTGTGTGGAATGTATCTTCTACTACATGGAGATGGTGTTTGCGCCTGCGCTCTTCGCCGAGCTTGCTTCCTATGAAGCTGACAAAATCCGAACAATTCTAGGAAAGAATTATGTCAATTGTGGAGGTAAGCATTGTATTAAGCAGGTACTATCCGTTTGTAGAATAAAAGTTCTATCATGCCCCCTTGGGGAATATTATAGTCGTGAACATTATTTTATTTTATACGAGCTTTTACCCGCGACTTCGTCCGCGTAAATTATATACCAGATTTTAAGTCAGATGATAAGCTATCAGACAAAAAAAGTTTCCTCAAAATCGGTTCAGTAGTTTTTGCGTGATACTCGAACAAACAAACACCCAAACAAACAAACAAACAAACGAACAAACAAACAAACAAACAAACAGACAGACAAAAAATCCAAAAATTGGTGATTTGGAATCAGGGACATCTAAAAATCATATCGTAATCTTTTATTTTGTAAATATCTTCAATGTACAGACACACTTCTGTTACAGTTTTATAATATATTTTATTTATATTTATGGCCGATTTTTATTTCGTTCCTCTGTTTTTCTTTAACTCTATTGTGTATCCGTATTTTAAATATTTATCTATATCGCTATCGTCTGTGTAAGTATATACATAGTGTAAACTTAAATGATTAAAACGACCCATACCAATACAACCTATCTATGGTTGTATTTGGATCATTGGGTCGAAAACGATCCAATACCATACCGAATGTATCGGGTCGTTTTCGACCCAAGGGCCATATAAGGGTTAAGGGGCTGCTTCATCAAAAAAATCTGCTGTTTCATACATTTGGATGGAGTCGCACGTTGACGTTTTCTATGGAAAGCTCAGCTGTTCGATATTTATAACGCATTAAATTTTACAGCCTGTACAAGGTATAACAAAACACCCTAGTAATACCTACTTAAGTGCCTCAAACTAAACAAATTTCAGGATGGCCAAACATCGAAATAGCAAAAAAATCGGCTGTTTCATACAAAACTGCAGTACCTACCGACTCCACTCAAATGTACAGTGATTTTTTTTATCGCGGTTTCGAAGTTGGCTCCGTAGTAAAAAAAATCTGTTTGATGGTCTGTTTGGGGGTGCTTAACTCCCCCTTGTATTACTAAGGTGTTTTGTTACACCTGTATTGTCTAGTTAATAATTATAAGGTCTAACAAAACCAGGGGAATGACCAGACCATCAAACTGAACAACTTTCTCTATGGGACCAATATCGAAATCGTGAATAAAAATCAGCTGTCCCATACATTTGGGTAGACATGATACTTGCAGTGTTGTATAGGACAGCTGTTTTTTTTCGCGATTTCGATATTGGTCCCATTGAGAAAGTTGTTCAGTTTGATGGTTTGATCATCCCCTTAAAATAGTTTCACCTAATTTTGTTAGACCTCATTAATACCGTTATTACAGATGGGTCAATGCGCATGGAGATGCAGTGCTTTTTGATTTATCTGAAGAGGCGACCGACACGCTTGCTTGTGCTCAGAGCAATCCCCGTCGACGCCACTCTACCTTTCACAGCTCTCGGCATACTCATCAACTGCGTTATTGTCATGCTGCAGCTCCACTTCTTTAAATAAACGTAACATAACGACATAACATAACATAACATAACATAACATAACATAACATAACATAACATAACATAACATAACATAACATAACATAACATAACATAACATAACATAACATAACATAACATAACATAACATAACATAAATATTCTTATAACACAATCATAACTTTAATTAAATTAAATTGAGAGATAAATTGACTCTATTTGAGTGAACACGAAGATGTACTCTAGTATGTAGAACTATACAGGGTGTAAAGGAAAGTATCATTAAGAGGGCTATCACAGTCCAGTGGCGCCCTCATCACATTAAAAAAGATTTCTCAATAAAGAAAGCCTAAATTAAAAAAGTGTTCAACACGAACACTACTAAAGCCTTCAAGACATTGTTATACAATACTTTTATAGATTCTAAACATTCCACTTTTAGACAATTTCGAATAAAAACAAAAGCGGCCGTTTTTTCTTCTTTTTTCAAAATTTGTATGTTTATACCTTTAAAAAACCTATAAAAGTATTCTATGAAAATAGCTTGAAGGCTTTTGTAGTGTTCGTGTTGAGCACTTTTGTAATTTAGGCTTTCTTTATTGAGAAATCTTTTTTAATGTGATGAGGGCGCCACTGGACTGTGATAGCCCTCTTAACATTTAAACCACATACTATACTATCAGTTAATAACAATGTGCATGACCTTGAAAGGCCGTTCGATAACTTCACTCGGTTGTAAAGGATTATAGACTCTATATAAAGGAAATAATCATTTGAATGACTCGAGTGAAGTTCGTGTGATTGAGTGACGTCACATTTGCAGGCGAGGTCATGCACATTGTTATTTTAAACTTATAGTACCCATGAAACTGAAGTAGTTTTACTATGGAAGCAAATCTGTCTGAGCAAAAAAAAAACAGCTGTTCCATACTAAACTGCTGCCCAAACCCAAACGTTATTTTCTTTACAGCAGTTTTTTTTTTACGATTTCGATGTTGGTCCCATTTAGAAAGTTGTTTAGTTTGATGTTCTGATCTAAACCACCCTTGAAAGTTTCAAAACGGTAAAAAAATAATCCGGTATAGTGTCTCTCTTAATATGTTTGCGTTTTTTTAAGGGTATAATCAGACCTTCAAACAACTTTCTCTATGAGACCACATCGAAATCGCGAAAAACAGATCTGCTGCTCCTTACAAATCTGCGATCCTACTTTACTCGACCCAATGTATTTCTTTTTCACGATTTCGTTGTTGGTCCCTTAAAGAAAGTTGTTCAGTTTGACGGTCTGATCATCCTCTTCAAAAGTTCACAGATTTCATGCCTCACACGACTATCAAGCACATTGGAAATGAATCTACGAAATTCGAAAAAATATTGTCTCAAAAAGGTTCTTTGTTTTAGGCTCAAATTGTAGCTGACTACATTTTTCAGGGGAAATTTTCTCAAATTTTTGATATCATTCTTCGTTTCCAAAATATCGAGCGTCAAAATCAAAAATTCGGTGGGTTTGATGGGTTGTCCATTTTATTGTTTATTAAAAAGTAAAAGTACCCAACACAAATAGCGATGGGTATAGGTAGGGATAAAATCCGTATTTCTTTTTATAAATAAAACGTGCAAATTTTCTTTGGATTTTTTCAATAATTTCCCTGTATTTGGCTTCATATGGATCTCATACCACTGAACTATTATTCCAATCGATTTCTAACAAAAGCGTTGTATAAAATAAGAGCGACTCGTTATATGAAGTTGTAGTATATGAAGTTTATGAAGTTTATTTAAAATATAAAATAAGTCGACCTATAAGAGACTTTAGAGCTTTTTATTTACAGAATGGATCTCGGATAGCATATTGATATCAAATGCGAGTTGATATCAAATGTTGTAGATTAACAAATCTATACAAGTTTTATAACGTTGTTTTAACTTCATATATCGTACATAACTGTTAACCTTTAGCTAAAATATTATCTTTAGTTATTTATATACATTATAATTTTGTTAAGTGAATACTTATACTTACCCATTGAAAATTTACGTTGAATTGTTGAATTTATTTGACAGTGCTTTGATCCTATCTTTGCCGTGTATCCACGTAGGTACCTACGTATTTGTACGTTCTGATACGTAGTATCTGATAGACTAGTTATTTATGTTTCTTTTCCTTTTTTTCAGTCTGTTTCTTTTCTTATAATAGTTTCATTGCCTATTTATGAATCTAATAAATTATTTGTGTTTGTGTTTTGTATTCGTATAGTAAATTTATTATTATTGTGTTTATAATTATTTAAAAGTGTATCGTAGTATATTTCATATTGGACACAATAAAATATTAATTATATTCGACTATTATTCTCAAAAATGTCAACGTTTCTTCATTAAAAACGGTTCATTTTGTTTAAACCATTTTTTTTTATTAAAACAAACTTTAACGACCCACGCATTTTATTTCAGTTCAGATATCAAGCAAAGAAAAAGCTCAAATAATATTAAATCAGTTCCTAGACTAACCAGAATGATTTATGTTACCTATATTCCCTTTCAAATCACAAGTTTCATAAATTTGACCATTTTGAATCTTATTACGAAGGCGTAAGATTTTTCGCAGGGTATTTGGTACATGAAACAGACATTAGCAGACCCTAATTAATCTTCAGTTAACCTGAGGCGGAGCTGGGTTGAGTAATTATAACATGCCAGCTGAATTAGTGGTGGTTCCTTTTCGTTCGGTTACATGCTAGTAGAAGGTCATTTTTAGGGTTCCGTACCCAAAGGGCGAAAACGGGACCCAATTACTAAGCCAACGAAGTCCGTCCGTCCGTCCTACCTAATTAGGGCTGTAACTTTTGAACCGTAATAGCTAGATAGTTGAAATTTTCTCAGATTATGCGTTATTACGGCAGATTTGTTAACAAATAATAAATATGTCAATAAGTTAAAAATTGAGGGGAGGTTCTCAACAAGAAACTAGTTTTTATCAACGTTTTTTCTTCACGCTCTATCGTAAAAACGGTAATACATACAAGCGTCAAACTTAGTGTGATTATAGAGCAAACTCTTCAAAATAATAGCAAATACTAAAAACTGGCTAAGTGTGCTAAAGGGCCAGGACAAAAAAAATTCTAAGTTAATAATGTTGTGTTCTGTGGTGGTGTGGTACGGAACCCTCGGTGCGCGAGTAGCCCCCTTGACCGGTTTTAATTTACACGTTGCGACTTTACCTAGCGTATGTGTAATTTGTATTCTAAGTGCTAAACATACTTGACCTTTTTTGCACTAATAGTGCCCGCTTGTTAGCTTTTGTTCATGCACGGATGCTTCGCGAACCTAACGGAGATGTACTTACACAAACTATACAGGGTGTAACAAAACACCCTAGTGTTTAAGGGGGTGCTACAGACCATCAAACTGAACAACTTTCACTATGAAGCCAACTTCGAAATCGCGAAATGAAAATCAGCTGTCCCATACTAAACTGCAGTATCGGCTCGAGTCAAATGTATGGCACAGCTGAATTTTTTTTTTTTCTCAGTGTTGGCTCCATAGTAAAAGTTGTTCAGTTTGATGGTCTGAAGCACCCCCTTAAGTATTACTAGGGTGTTTTGTTACACCCTGTATACGTGCTGTATTAGCAGGCCTGTCTCACTCCACAGCTCAGGTAAGTTTGACAGCCGGACACCTCCGAGGTGTAAATCGCAATAGGTTGCCACTCACCCCTCGGTGGTCACCAAAAAGATTAAAATAAGGTACAGCTTGGCCAAAAACGCCACTGTCGCTTTACATTGCAACACTACACTTCAACCTAAACTATTTTGATACTTGCTGTATTTACTCCAAAAGTTTATGCAAAACGTTATCTATATTTAGCTAAATTTAGCTCTGGCAGCTGCGAGGCTAGTACGTCAACCCGCGATAGCGACATTTAACATATCCATCTGTAAAATTTAGTATTTTATCTCGTTCGTTCGCGCGCAAATAGAAAGAGAGCGGAAGCGTGATAGCGCTGTATCACGCTACCGCGGGTCGGTGTACCTACTAGCCCCGCAGCTAAATTTTACTCCTTGCAGAAAATTTAAATTTATGCAACTGCATGGCTAGCATGGCAGCGAGATATAGAACTATCACACCTTCACTATCTTTCTATTTACGCACGAACCAGCGAGATAAAAGGAATGATATAGCCGTATCACGTGCAACATGCTATGCCTTCTGTATTCTAGAAGAAAATAATGAAAACGCATAATAATATGGAAGTAATAAATACACTTTATATTGTACTTTCAAATTATTTGTTTCTGAATTTTATCAGTATACGATTGTCATATTTTCGAAGGTCCGATATTTGCATTTCTTCTTTTTACCATTTCCATTTCCTAGCATGGCAGTTTTTAATTTATCGATGCATTTCGGGCGGATTAATTTTGCGGTTTAAATGTTTTCCTGAAAACAATAGAGAAAAACCATAAAAAAGCAATCGAAAAAATGTTTGTCGCTGTTAAGATAAACTAAGCAAAACAAAAAATATCACATGCGAGAATGACATGCGACGGTCAAAATTATGCGGTCGACGCATACCTACTTAAAATATGTACAATTTGGAACCTCGTGCAACCCAAACTCGAAAGGAAATCCCCTAAATGATTATCTTTCAGATGATAACTTACGATAATTGATATAATTTATTGACAACTATTGTTAAAATGCAATATTAGAGTAAATAAATACCTACCATATCAGCTAATCGCTTGTAAATAACATACAATTTGTTCGAAGTTTCCCAGCATGATATACCTCCAAACGTAACAGAAAATAACATACTGAATTACTAGACTAGCACCACTTTTTGTTGCTTTATCCATTTGAAATAATAATAAGGACAAAACTAAAGATTTTACGGTAAATTTTGATTTGAAACGCATAAAACTGCACTCGATGTTTGACAGTTTGACGTTTTCCATGATGTCATGATAATTAAAAAAGTTTAGTTCCGATCGTAGAAAAATTCTTCGTCTATGACTTGCCGTCATTTTGTGAGTACTGAAAACCCTAGCGATGTCACGCTGTCAGCACGTGAAAGAATGAAAGAAGGAGACTTTGTAAAGGAAGCTGTCATGCCTAATGATTCGGTTCATTTTTGTTTGAACGCGCGCCGTTGTGACAGTTGGTAGGTTATTCGCGAGTTGTACGATAGGACGGGCGAATAACTTTGCACCTTATTGCTGTGACGAGAGAGTCGTTATTTATTTAAATCTGTTTTCGAAGTGATCCTTCT
Organism: Agonopterix subpropinquella; assembly: GCA_922987775.1. Classification (NCBI taxonomy): domain Eukaryota; kingdom Metazoa; phylum Arthropoda; class Insecta; order Lepidoptera; family Depressariidae; genus Agonopterix; species Agonopterix subpropinquella. Next base: position 13,658,785 of record OV277709.1, on the reverse strand, counting down.
GTACGGGTAGTACTAGTATTTATTCTGTGGTATTAGTGGCATGCCTCTTGAATAAATGCTCTGCCGTTACTTACTGCAATACGTATTTTTTTAGTTGTATTTAATTTTAGGAATGGCTTCTTTCAACCAATTATTATTATACTGTATTGCACACCAAAAACAGAATATACACTTAAAAAGAGTTTTAAAGAAATACAAGTAGTTACAAATAAGACTGCCTTATCTATAAACTACCTTAAAAAAACATCAGGGAGGAGGGCAGGAGAGCTTCTTTTGAGACGGTATCTACTTTGAACAATTCTTTCAGAAATTCCCTCTCTTCTTTCAAGCAAAATCTTTATTGAACGATAATTTACGTTTGATTAAACCTGTCTTTTATCTACCGGAACATTTTCTCTAGCACATTTATTTACTATAGTTACTGCATCATAAATTCTATTTCAATAGTGTTAGAGCTTCTCTTACTCAAGCTTTGTCACTGAAGTTTTTGTCACCAATAGATTTTTTTTGTGGATCACTTTTTATCCAAACAGCATAAAAGTTTGGAAGCACTCCAGTAAAGGAGAATATCCGAGATATTTTGCATCCGATTTACTTAAAGTTTCAAGAGAAATGAGATCATAAACTTAATAAGGAAATGGAGTGTGCCTGAAAACTTTATGTCAGCAAGAATATAGAGAGTTTATTATTTAGATTTTTTGCTGCAGTATTTTAAAAGTACGACTATATTTTTAACTATAAGTAAACGCAAATATCTCGAGATTAAATTTACTACTTATACGGTAAAACAGAATTTTTTTTTTCGTTTTCCTATCCGACTAAAATTAAAATCGACAACGACGATACAACGTAGACGATTATTCGAAAGATTTTTATCGATCGTCTTTGAGCCTTGAAAAGGTGGTAAAAAGAAAACTGTTTGACTACGAATTCCGAAAATCACTGATTGCCTGTCTGATTGCAAAACTTGATCCATTTCCACAGGGTTACCAGCACAAGTAACGCGACCGCAATCGTTTTAAGAGGAGTTCGAAGATCCTCGAGGGCTTGAACTGCCAACTCATTAACATAATTAGGAACTTTAATTATACTTCGCAAGTCTTGGAGTTTAAGGGGATATAATTCGGAACACGCTCGATACAAACGATGTCTGGGCCCTGTTTTATAAACGCGACAAGTGACAATTGACAAGGACAATTCAAAGTACATTGCTGGTTACTAATGACGCTAAACTTGCAGTACTTTATGTGTCCTAGCATCCTCAGCAATGTACTCTGAATTGACATTGTAAATTGTCACTTGTCGCGTTTATTAAACAGGGCCCTGGTTATATTTTCAAAGTCAATGAAATATATCAGAAACAATATTGAAACTAATCTCTATGCTTTTTGTTGTCATATTTTCGTTAAGAGTAGTAGAGAGTAGGGGCCTACCAATATTATACCAACTACCAAACGGACCTCTAATAAAGTTGTAGAAAATAATATGAAGTTCACCAATCTGCAATAATGGGCACGTGTAGTAGACTTAAATAACCCTCATCATGAACCATAGACCTGTTTTCCATTAGAACTTAAAGCTTGATGATTAATTATTAACAAAGCAATTTTTTTTAATAACTTAGCTAAACCCCAGTAACAATACTTTTTTTTTTCATTTATGAGATAATTTATTAGTCGGTTGGAGATTGCCTTCAACGATAAGCGCTTGTTTGTTTTATTATTCACTGGATTTAATAAAATTGGTGTGTAAAATTTATTTACTTCTAATTACAATAATTATAATGTACCTAGCAGGATGTTTTTATACATACTTTAAGGTGTACTCCAGCCCATCAAACTGAACATGGGGTCACTATGGGGTCACTGTGGGGGTTTCACTATGGGGTCAACATTGAAATTGAGCCAAGAAAATTGGTTGTTCCATTGAAAATATCAATGGCTGCTCGACTCAAATGTATGCAGGGTGTAACAAAACACCCTAGTAATACTTAAGGGGTTGCTCCAGACCATCAAACTGAACAACTTTCACTATCTCCGGCTACTATCTCTGGTGGTACTAGTCGTTACATAAAAACTACGTCAGAGGCCGTAAGGCGGTCTGAAAAAACTCTGACACCAGGGCTCTGCCCACACGATAAGAAGAATAGATGTCACATAATTTCTAAATTGTTGAAACTACATCCCGTGCTAAACGTAGCAAGGAGCACAAAGTATGTAATATACTCTTATGTTAAAATGGCACAGCTTGCAGGAAACGGGAAGCAACAAAATGTTACCTGAATAATGCATTTTCTAAATTAAAATTTAAAGTTAAAGAGCAAGCTGCCACCAGGAGCGCAGCGCAGTTTAATGTAACTTATTATCTTCAGATGATGAATTTCTATATTTTACAAGTATTCGTTAAGTATTCAGGTCAAATTCCGGCGTACAAAATATAAGGTAGGTCTAGTCTTTAGAGGGTCCTTCGACGGTTTCTTAAACATCAACTCCTTTGATAATAGGATCACATTGGAATAAAAATAACCGGGCATTCGCATTCTGAGTATCATAAGGCGCTACGCAGACGATGGACATTTTGCCTGGAATTTCTACAGATGTGTACTTTACCTACGTACACAAACACATCCTTAGAATTTCATCGTGCAGACAACGTGACCGCAGATGCTCGCGGGCAAAAAGTCCATCTTTTGCGCAACCCTTTTAAAACATTTATAAAACGATACGAACGGCTAGCCCTTAAAAGTATTTAGCTTGGTATTTAGACTTAAATATTTTTAAATAAACTGTCACTGTCAACACTATGAGCAGTGTGAGAGACAGAGCTATCACTAACTTTTACATATCATACACATTATGTTAGTGTACCCTAAGGTCTTTTATATTGTATAACTTGTATATTTGTAAAACCTGATACGCTGTAAAGCGACTCGCTTCCTGCGATTAAACCTTGTAAGGTTTGCAGTAGGAAAGCTTAAGTAGGAAAACAAATATGTAACTTTTTCTTTGTAAAATAAATTGAAAAAAAAACTAAACGTTTTAAGCAAAATACTTTTTGCAAACCCAATTGGGGGTTTTGGGGTTCTCTTATCCATGAAATGTTAACACATTTCATGGATAAGAGAACCCCATAATATAAATATAAAAAATAAATATAAATATCTTGGACAATGTCACACAAATTATCTAGTCACATTTATAGTACCAGAATCTAGCTCGAATAAAATAGCGTTTTGTTTGTTTTATGTGTCTGACATGCCTAAGGCGTACTTCATGGCCTAATGGTACGATCCTAGAAAAAAAAAACCGAAGCACGAATTTACCTGCAATTTAATAACTGACACTTTTACATAAATTATGTACTTACAAAAATGTTTTGTTCACAATTGTATGTGGGTACCTACTTACACTTATATACTTAATAATAGAAGGATCGGTTGAGCATTCTGATACTTTTAGTAAAATGTATTATTCCAAAGTATCGTTTACCCATGTCAAAGTCAACGTTATTTATTGGTGATAAGAACAACACTAATCTATACTAAAATTGTGGCCGCCAGTGCCTATCTATCTATTTTTTAAACCTACAAAAGGTTTAGGACAATAGTGTGTTAGTTTTCTGAGTGAAATATACCAGCCAGAAACTGTTTCCATAATTAATTTGGTTCACACTGTGTATCCTTGTGTTGTGTTAAAGCTTGGAGTACACTCAGTAACGTCGATGTAATCTGTGCAATAGCTCGTAGACTTAATGCCATCGAAGTGAGACCGTCCCAGGGTATTGGAATAATCCATATTCATTGACTATCAGACCCAGGATGTTACAAGTAACGTAGAGTTGGTTTTACTAAACATACTCTTACGAGTAGGTACTATTTTCATTCTACGCTTAAACACTGAAATAACGCAATGTTATGGTAGGTTTAGACCATGACAATTTCGCGGCGCCTATTTTTTAGCACGAAAAAAAGCACGGCACGCTTTCGTTTACACGCTGCTAATTTCCAGCGCCAATTTGTTCGTATGCGAATGGATTTGCTGGAGAAAACCGTGCTAACGATTAGCACGACGCGTTTACATGAGTCGAAAAATTAGCAAGGGGGATGCGAGGGACGCAGGCGGAGGTCACTAGCGACGCGTGCTTTTTTCCTTGCTAAGTTCGCATGCCGTAAAATAGTCGTGCGAAAAGTGTTTATACGGTGCTTTTTTTGAGGCCCCGCAGAATTGGCGTGCCGCGAAATTGTCGTCGTCTAAACCTACCATTAATCATTGTACCTTTACAGTCATTGGCCCACCCAACACTTATTTCTTCCGCTGTGGCGCCAATAAACCAAGATCAACGACAACGGTGATAATTTTCAATACTAGACAATAAAATTCGAACCAGTAGGAATGCTCTAACTAAACTGTCTTGGAAACTGAGATTTTAATCAATGTAGATAAAAAGTAAGAAAAAAGAATCCCACTTTCCTGCATTGCTAACGGAAAAAAGAAAATCAAGAGTAATGAATGGATTTCTTTGTCCATATTATGTGGTTTTATTATTTATGTATCTGTGTGTAATTTTTTAAACAATAATCATGGTAAATATGTTTCATTGGCAGAGGTATTCTAAATATAGCATTTATTCCGAATATTCTTACTTCCCTACTTAGCGCTTAGTTAGTAGTGAACCTAAACTCATTCCAGCAGTGTAAGCCGCCACTTTTAATAGACAGTAAAACACAATAAACGTGTCGAATTTGAAACTTGTTGGTTTCCTCATTATATTTTCCAAACGCCATCGTCATTACAAGGATTTCGATCAATAGTAAAAACTAGATCCGTCGAAAAATGGTAAACCAAAATTGCACTCAAACGAATATCGGAGTGTACCTACTATGGTCTTAGGTCCAGCAGGCGATGTCGTAAACTTAACCAATAAAAATTAAATAGCTTGATTCTATCAATTCGTTTGTTTGATTTTACATAGCTCTGCTCCGTTTCGCTTTGGTGGGGTGGCCTAACATTGATTCTGCATCTATTGGTAGTTGGTACTACATATATTGTACCTATATTTTTTGGTTAGTATCGTTGTTTGGTATTGGTAAATTACTAATGCCGTATCTGTTTTGTCATAGTAGACGAATATTTTACACTAGTTGCATAATATTACAACATGGATGAAATCCAGTGGAGCGAAGCTTTTTGCTTGATTAAGTAGTTACTAGCAAACTTTAATTATTAGGGAGTGCTGATTAATTATAGAAGTGTTTTTATTTTTAGTGAAAAAGTAGTTAAGAGTATTAATGTAAGCAGAATTAATTTGACGTATTAGAAAAATTGTTTACATTATTAATTCACCAATATAAATTCAGAAACGCTTTGCTGGATTTTTTGTTGTTTTTAAAATGTCAATTATAGCAGTTACTACTTATTACTATGGATTAAGGAGGGACCATACCAATGATGACGAAGTCTACCCTGGTATAGATCAACCGAACCAGTGAAAGAACAAGGGTACACCGAAGGGGTATGAACCTCGGCATTGGTCGTTGTTAGGACTATGCGACGGATTGGGTAGCAGAAACAACTACACAACACCGAATTATTTATCATAGCGCACTTCAACTTCAGTGACTTGCTTTATTACAAACTCAGTCAGGTACACAGAATTGTGTACTATAGATACATAAGTGAGTGCGCTGAATACAATGTGCATCTCTGGTCCTCACTCTCCTGAATCTGATGGAAAGAGAAATACTTACGATCAGAGATGGAGTTGAATGCAGTAACTATTACCGGCAGCCACTCGGGGTATCAGAGAATAAATTACAGAGCCCTACAGTAGCATGAAACGCACGACAAACCAACAAAACGACGATTTGCATTCATTTTGGAATGCGGAATACATTCCGCATTCCAAAATGAACAAACAAACAACAACAAACGGACTAACGGTAACAAAGACAGAGGCACATCTCGATTTTTCTCGGGGGTGGCATGCTTAGGCCCACTTCGGTGATATTCGAAGCCAGACTCCATAATCCTTATGAATAATATGTATACAATACGGGTGAATTAACTTGGCACCTGGCTCGCACGTGGCTCGGAATAAAAGACTCGGAAAACTCGGAAAGAATAACTCGAAAATGCTAAAGCGTTAGGACACGTGGAACGGTAACTAAGATGCTATGCTACGGCCTCGCACGGCGACGGTGGGGTCTCGCTGGGGGTAGCAGGAGAGGTGTCAAGATCCAAGCCACGTGCGATCCAGGTGCCAAGTTAATTCGCCCGGGTTGTACACACGGCGACAACATCCAAAACCAAAATAAGCTGGCCGCGCGTAGGTCGAGGAACGTACAACGTCGCACGGCCAGCTTATGTTGATTTTGTATAGCTTGAGGTGTCGCCGTGTGTACACGCGTGTTTCTATTTTTACCTAACCCTAGCGCCGAAATAAACACGAATATTTACAGAACTTTGATCGGACATGTCCTAATAGATTGCAAACGTTCATTTTAGTGATAAGGGTACAAAGTTCCGAGGCTATTTGATCCCGATTTATTGATAGTCCTGTGTCACTGTGGATAAAGTGGGACTAAACGTATTTGGGCTTACAGCTGGCTCCCCGTCGCGTCGCCAGTTTCTGGGAATATATTTTAGATGTTATCTATGACAGGCTTTAACGAACTTATAGGTATTTCTTAGAATTATAAAAAACTTATTTAACCTCCCAACTCCATATTAAGAAGAATGTGAAACTGGAATTGTCCATACAAAAAAACGAAAATTAAATCAATAATACTTTATTTACACCGCCTAGGGAGTATTATTCCTTGATTTACACCAAAAACATTGTCAGGTTTGTAGCTTTCGATTTTTCAAATACCTATGATAGGTTTGTAGCTTAGACTACTTATATCCGGACCGGCCTTGCGGTAGCATTTCCCCTCTGCCACGGTGTAAGAGCAATGATCATGTACATTCAACATTCAATTTTATAACTTATCACTAAACTAGACAGCCTATTATTGCGAAACAATAATTTCGAACATAGAACGTTTGGGGTTTACACGAGACTACTTTTCATGATTTTGAACATTCAAAATTAGAATCTAAAGTCATAGGGAATAAAATCTAAAGTTGCGGATAACGTGTTATCTCGCCCCCCGCAAAAAGTGGCAGAAAGTTTGTTAGTAGAATGACACGTGGTTACGCGTCCCGATATAAGTAGTCTAAGGTTTGTACATTTCAACATACACTGCCAAAATTAATAGAGTAAATTAATAGTACATAGCTGTGTACATAGGTTACGTGTTACCAAGAGATCATACAACTTGACTTTCGAGATTGTACAGAAATTGATAGTAATAAAGTTTTATTTTTATGATTTATTGACCAAAACTACCTTTATACAATAAAACAAACAGTAAAAGGTAAACGTTAATTAATAAATTACTTAAGGACCTCTGCAGGTCTAGCATGATTTCTCTACACGCGCGCGATGCGCCTTCGCTGCATACAAAATAACGTTCCCGCGCTTTTCGGACAGCGCAAGCCGCGCTTGCCGCAACTTGTAGTATGGCAAAGAGCAGAGTCGCGCCCAAGTAGAGAAATCATGCTAGAGGGTCTGGTCTCAAATCTAAATTACCAAAATGTATCAAATTGGTAATTTGTCTCATGGAGGACAGTGTTTTAATATTCTAACCTTGTTGAACGAATTGAAAAGTTTCATACATACAAAGCATTTTTTTATTTTGATGCTTTTATCCCTGAGGTTATGTTAGCCCACGTACCAAGTTGTGCAGCTATTTTGTACAAAGCAAATATCAAGTACAAAGTACAAGGGTCTTTAATCAAATAAAATAACATTAATGATTCGACATATTTTCGTAACGTAATACCCACTCAATCCCTAACCTAAACCACGTAAACGAGAAAAAGCACTTTCTTAATTGCTTCGAGATATACTCTTATTTACCTAGCACACGTGTTTTACCCGCAATTTTCCGTTTAGCTATCGCGTTGATAAAATTCAACCTCCCTTTTCACCAGTTGTAGCCCAGTCTTTTTACGGAGTTTTGTTAGGAGAGGTGGGAAGCAATTATTAATTGGACTTTTAAACTGTTACCGGCACTATTTAGTGATAACAAGACTATCTGAAAACAAATTTAAAAAAAAATCGCTACGCAACATAGAAATCCAAATTGTGAGTTCCAGAAAGCTTCTAAATTAATAATATTAATACCAATGCACTCTATTGAATAAGATTTACCAACATACAGTATTTTTGGGCAAAAAATAAGGATTAAAATTAAAAAAATGAGGTTTTTATTAGAAAATACGAATGTATTTATCAAAACCTTCTAAGCAGATAAAAATGTTTACACCATGTTTGAAGTATGTATAATGGTTATGACTTACATGACTGACTTATGTGCAAAAAAAAAATTTGCATCAGGTTTTTTTTATAACGAGATAATACCTAAATTATATATTTGGAAATGTTGCTGACGGGTTATTTTTTAATTTTGGTACATTTTTAAGCTTAAATTGGCTCTTAAATACTATACCGAAAAAAAATATCAATTACTAATTAGTCCCGGCTCAAACCGTAAATTGACTGGGCTATTGGTTTGTATTGACGACCAAGCTTGTGGAAATTGGAATTGATGACACGCCGCGTCGTCCCACCCATCTGTTAGCTCACGTTTAAAAAAGCTAGTGCTCGAATAAAACGTGCGATGCAAAAAGTGGACAGTTTAGAGAATAAATTTACATTTAGAATTGGTTTGTTAAACGGTTGGTTGAATCGTAACTGGATTTTTTACGTTGCATAAAATTTACAGGTTGAAAAGTTTTTTGGCTATCGGTTGTTTTATTCGGTTTATAAAAAGTGCAAAAAATTTTTTATATGTTATTTTAAGATGACATGTCTCTAAAATAAATCCAAAGTTCTTTAGACGCGCCTCGGGTGCGCATTTGGCGCACAATTGACAAATTACAAGAAACTAAGGACACGCCCAAGACTTCAATATAAGTTTACATACATATAAAAAATTTATTAATGAGACGAACTTTCGTAGCAACATGAACATACATCCCATCCGACGCCTCACTTGACGCGGAAGCACTCTTTCGCAGCGCAACAAAGGCGGTGGGTACACCGTAGGCATGCTCAGGGCATGCCATGTGCACGCTTCTTCTATCTGTCGTACGCCTTATAGTGACAAAATGTCGCCTTATAGCCTAAAATCTAGAACTAAAGCTGTAGAGACAGCAGAGCCATAGGGATTCGAAGCCGAAGCTTTCTGTAGAGACCTGGGACGTCGTTTAAGAGGCCTTTTACAAGCTCAGTGGTGCCCTCACCACAATAATAAAGATTTCTCAACAAAGAAAGCCTAAATTAAAAAAGTGCTACTACAATAAACTACATAAGCCTTCAAGCTATTGTTATACAATAGGTACTTTTATAGGTTCTAAACATTCCAGTTATAGATAATTTCGAAATAAAAAAAAAACTTATTTTTTTTTCTTTTTTCAAACTTGTATGTTTAGACCTATAAAAACCTACAAAAGTATTCTATGAAAATAGCTTGAAGGCTTTTGTAGTTTATTGGAGTAGCACTTTTTTAATTTAGGCTTTCTTCATTGAGAAATCTTTATTATTGTAGTGAGGGCGCCACTGAGCTTGTAATAGGCCTCTTAAGAGATAAAGGTTGTGACAGCTCTTGGTCATATTTAGCCCAACAAGTGTCCTTAACTGTGCAGCGAGGAAAAACCACTAGCGTATGACCAGAAGCTACCTTTTAGAATATGGTGTATTATTTTATGTTATTTAAACACTTTGTTTCGTTTTATTTTAGATCCGGAACTAGTTTGAAACACTAATGTCCATTCCCTCAATCGTGTTGTTTGATTTGATTTGGTTTTTTTTTTGGGGCGAGAATCAACCAATTAATTATACATTTGTTGTTTCCCCAGATCAGCCTCAGTATAATAGGTTAGTTGACAGAATGTAAAATATAGGATACATTGATGGCATTCGTATTGAATATGAATTTTGGAAACCAACTATTTAGTCAGCTAAGAAACATACTGGATATTTTAAGAGAATTTTCTCTTTCTCTTTTTTCTTTTTTCTCTCTGTCGATTTCGACAGCGAAGATATTTTTTTGTCGTCTTTAGTCACGTGATCGTAAACGACTGTGATTGGCTGAATGGTTGATGACGTCAACTGCATGTAGACAGTTGCGTGTAGAGCAAGCATGTCAAACATGCGGCCCGCACAACACTTTCTTGCGGCTCGATCCAAATTTATGAACAGCTTCCTGATGCGGCCCAAAAGCGTTCAGACTTACATGTTTTTTATGTTTTGTATAATACTACTGTTTTAAATCACGATGTGAAAAATTTCGAGCTCGCTTCGCTTGCTCACTTTTTTTATATGGTAAGCAGAGCAGTGAGTTCCAATAACTGTATAGCCTTTTCCTTCCGCCCTACCTTAGACACCTTAATCTTTGCATGCCCTACCTTAAATTCAGTTCTAGCTACGGTTCTTCAGTTTAGATGCAGTTTCAATTTTGATTTCTGCTCATTGAATTACCCCAAACCCGAAATAAACAACTTATAGTTAGTTAAAGACACATTCCTGGGAAGAGATTGTATTTTTTTTCTTTTATTAAACAAAGGATTGTCCTTTTATATGACCGATACAATTTCTCTAAGTTCGTTGCGGCCTACTGATTCTAATATCATTATACATTTAGCCCACCAACGACTTTGAGTTTGACACGCCTGGTGTAGAGTATGAGTATCACTGGAGTAGTGTCACAAGCAGGAGACGTCACGATGACGTCACCTGCATTATAGCGACGTATATTGTCAAGAAAAGCGTTTTGTCTTGCACTGTATGTACCAAGTGGAACGTAACATATACATTTTCTATAGAGTCCTTAGACATCAGTGATCAACGTAGAACAGTTTTTAAAAACCTGTCAAATATCCTATTATTAGCAGTATAACGCTCTGTGATAATACTGTGACCTAATTCGTTTAGTGACGAGGTCATTAATTGTTGACTCAGTAGAAATATTTGTCCTCCCGCCCGGGCCGGAACTAATGTTGACATAAATGAAATATTGACAGTGACAGTGTCATGTTACGATATTTATTTACTCACGCCATTTCGGCCTTTGATGACTGTCTAAAATTATCTAATGTTTATGTCATTTATAATGGCAATACACTGATCAAGCAGTAGAGATATAAGAGAAAGCACACGTAAATAAATTAAAGAACTTGCATAAATTCCTGTCAATAATTCAATTAAAAAACCATTCAAAGAAAATCTTGAACACTTAAAAACATTTAAATTTGAAAATACCTGATTTAAACAACGATCAGTGTACAGTCTGCACTTCTGTAGTGATTGTAATATTCTCTTTGCATATGCTCACGACTATATCCCAGTCAGTTATTTTGAAAACTCAAAACATCCAAGATTCACTAATAGTACCGAAACTCTGTCCAGTGTGACGGGGAGTGAGCCCGTCGCTATTTGTAATGGACTAGTAGGTACAATACATGCGTTGAAATTGAAGCATGCAGGTTTCCTCACGATGCGTTCCTTCACCGAAAAACCAGTGTTGTTACAAATCGCACATAAATTCCGAAAAACTCATTGGTTCGAGTCTGCCTTGGTCGGGAATCGAACCATCGCCCGGCAGACAAGGTACTCCCCACTGGAACACTGCGGCTTTTCTCGGCTATTCTCTTTGGGGTAGTTCTATTAATCATGAAATGTTGAGAGAATATTTTATTACAGGAAAGACATTATAGTTGCATTACGTTAAGCGCCTTTCTGAATCTTTTATAATGCGCACAGCCAAGGAGTGGAATGCCTTACCTGCGTCAGTATTTCCGAGTACTTACAACCCGAATTCCTTTAAAGTACGAGTGAATAGACATCTTCTGGGTAAGCTCGCTACATCTACGACCCCATCTTCGTCCTAAGGACTGGATTCAGGTCAAGAGCAAAACCACAGATAATAAAAAAAAAAGTAGGTGATTGAATCGATTCAACTTTCCCAAAGAAACATAAGGGAAATTTACAAAAAATAAACTACTTTCCATACAAACGTTTCATTCTGTTGATTGTATTTAGTATGGAAAGTCCTTTTTTTGCGAATTTCCTTTAAGTTTCTTAGGGAAAGTTGTTCATTACCATTGGGTATAATCACCCCTTAAAGTAATGCAACTATTTACCCTACACCCTGTATTATATACAGTGAGACCAGTGACATCATTCGACAGGCACCCTAAAAAGCTGGTGGTTGTAACATAGTCACGAAGCACCCCGAAAAGTTTGTGAATCTATATTTGCACGTATTCTAAACTTCCTTTTCTACACTACTCTGGCGCGGTAAAAATAACAATGAAAACAAAAAAAATAAACACATATTGAGGGCTGATCTGATATTTCGAAACTGGCATTGATATCATTAAAGAAGAATTGGAAAGAGAACTGACAGCCGAATATGGTAATCAGGCAGTAGCGATACCTACTAGGTACCGACATAAATACTAGAAGTTCAGTTTTCGTTTTTATTTTTTCGTACAAAAGATTTGTTTTGTAACGAGCGCGCAAGCTCGTAACAACAACAGGCGTCAAAGGTGGACCGAGGAGGCACGCGGGGCGGGAGGCGACAGAGCGTCGACGCACCGCGGCACAGCGAGCGACCGGTTGCCATGCGAACGCAGCGGCGAGCCGGCTATAAAAGGCGGCCCGGCGGGAGCCAGGCATCATTCGCTGGGCAAGCGCCCAGGTTGTAAGAACGCGCGGCTTGAAGATATCGGGCCGTGCGCCTTACAGTCCTGGAGGTGAGCTCAGTGGATGACCCTCCTCCCCTCCCCTCCTCATGAAGGTTTACTTACGCGGCTTGAAGATATCGGGCGGTGTGATAAACTTTCAGTTTTAGGGCTCAGCTTTTCAGGATCCACCTGAAGGCTTACCAGCGCGGGCTGGATAAACCCGGCCCGTGTTATAATCCTTCAGGCGGACAGCAGCCCTCTTCAACCCCTGCCCCTCAGGCACCTCGCGGCACTAGATTCAGTGTTAGATATAAGATAGGGCTTCAGTCATAGATATAGATATATATTAGCTAGGGAACACCCTGTAAGAGAATAGGTAATAGTAAATAAAGACTGTGTTATTTTGTAGTTCCTCTATAATTTCTGCAACCCCTGCTATAGGAAATACCTAGCTAGCTAGGTCAGCCCTCCTCGAAGGGATATTTTTATATTAACTAGCCCCTCTGGCCACCCCGTCACGAGGGGACTTTGTTACAATGGCGCCCAACGGAATAATCCACAAATCCTATAGTTTTTAGGGTTGCAATAACTTAAAATCAATTCCCCCATAATAGAATAGGAGACAAATACCTAATACAGACTGACAATTCATCTAAATCGCGACTGCGTATAGCGCGACAACTTCAACAAAACCACGATCGGTATGCTAAGCGCACAGCTGTGACAAGGTTTTAAAGAAGATACTTAGATGTCAACAAATTGGGTTTATAAGTTGAAGAAAAAGGAATTAATTATTGAATTAAGTAATAGAAATCTGGAAACAGAGAACTTGAAAGTTGAAGAATTAAGGAAAAACTTAATCAAACAGTTAAAAATGGAGGACGAGGCCAAGGGAGAATTAGAGCAGAACACAGGGGGATCAACAGCAAACACAAGTAATATGAACATAGACTCATGGCAGATCAGTTATGACGTCAAGGAAGACCCAATCGAATTCATAGAGAGACTCGAAGACATGACAACCGTGAACAACATCAAACCAGACAAATTACTGCAAGTATTACCAAAATTATTCAGAGGAAACGCGTTGCTATGGCACAGAAATAACTGTAACGGTTGGAAAACATGGGAAGACTTTCTGGAAGATTTCAAGTTGTATTTCTTCCCGAAAAACTACAAGGAAAGTTTAATAGAAGAAATAATCGCAAGAAAACAAGGAGAGGGAGAAAAATTCATATATTACTTGACGGAATTACAAACGCTGATGAGGAGGCAAGGTAAAATGAGCGAGGAGGAGAAACTGGATAGGATTTATACAAATATGAATCACTACCATAAATTTTATATTAAAAGAAAAGACTTCAGTAAGATAAGAGAATTGATCTGTTTAGCGGCAGACTACGAACAGATAGCAACAGAGAGTTTAAGACAGGGCAATAGAGGTCCAGAATATTACAGAGACAACCACAGGAATAATGAGAGAAGGAACGAAACATATACGGCAAAGAACAAGAACGGGAAAGACAACAGGATATTTACAGAGATAGAAATCAAGGGAAGAAAGTATGAAGCACTAATAGACACAGGGTCTACAGCCTCGTACATAAACAAAGAAGTGTGCGAGGAGTGCGAAATAAAGATAGAAAACGGAGACAAGCGAGAGGTTATACTGGCCGACGGCAGGACCACGATAACCAAGAGAACCAGACCCGTACAGGTAATAATAAAAGGTCACAAAGTAACGCAACAGATGAGCCTGTTGCCAGACGCAGCAATTATTATCCTAGGAATGGACATTTTGGAGAAAACCGGATGCAGAATAGTTTGGGACTGGAGACAAGAAAGAGAAAAGGAAAAGAATCAACATGAAGAGGCTAGGATAGACCCAGACAGCGGGCTGTCCCAGGCACAGAAGACGAAACCAGGAAGCATGTTACATACAGATTTCAGTAAATGCGAAAACAGCCCGAAAGGAAACACCTGGGTGAAGCATAAAATAAAGTCAACAACACCAAACATAGAGAAAAGGCAGGAGCTAGGCGTAGACCTTACAGATTACGCAACGTTCGTGACGGAAGTGGGCATCCACACCCCGCCCACCCCGACACCATCGCCAACCCCGAAGCCAGCACCGGTAGCAGCAGCCAGGGGTGTATGGGCAAATAATGCGCCCCTTGGCAAATATATTTGGCCGCCCCCAGAACAGCAGCAACGATGGCTGTACCCCCCACGAAGGAAGAAAAAAGAAGAGGTTCGGCGCAGTACGGGTGCCTGCATACGAGGAGAATAAGTTAAGTACCTAGCGGTAGTTCAATTCTTTAACTCGCAAAATTATGTTTAGTTTGTTTTATGTTAGAATTTTTATATCAGCATCGTTAGTGGTACAATTATAGTAAGCAGGCTATAGTAGAAATATAAAATGTAAACTCCGAGTAAAAGACCTTATGTCAGCGCCATAACGCCGTTTCTAGCGTAACTATAGGTTTGTTTACATTTTGTAACCGAGCGTCCGCATCAGGAATGCGCTTTGCAAATCCAACTTATGGAGGTAGTTACGAATGTTGTGTAGAATAAAAACGGACGCATCGGATTCATTTAAGATAATAATCTGTTTTAGCGGAATAGATACTTGAGTTGTTTATGAATATGTTTTGTTACTCTTTTAAAGAAAGCTGATAATTAGGATTTAGTTATCAAATAAATGGGTAATATTGTTGATAAATATTATATCGTTATTTTTATTGTTGATGAGTAACTAATCAGGGGAAGGGAAAAAAGGGTAACTGAGACCAAAACGGTCCGGTCATAATACGGAGAGCCTAGCATGACAAAGTCATGATATAAAGAGATGTTTTTCAAAAAAAAAAAAATTTTCCCCCTCCCCCACATGTAAGGTAGGGGTACCAAGTGTGTGACATGTAGATACAGCATACGATTTTTACACAGGTAAAAACCGCAAAGAAGAAAGAGGGGAGTGTAACGAGCGCGCAAGCTCGTAACAACAACAGGCGTCAAAGGTGGACCGAGGAGGCACGCGGGGCGGGAGGCGACAGAGCGTCGACGCACCGCGGCACAGCGAGCGACCGGTTGCCATGCGAACGCAGCGGCGAGCCGGCTATAAAAGGCGGCCCGGCGGGAGCCAGGCATCATTCGCTGGGCAAGCGCCCAGGTTGTAAGAACGCGCGGCTTGAAGATATCGGGCCGTGCGCCTTACAGTCCTGGAGGTGAGCTCAGTGGATGACCCTCCTCCCCTCCCCTCCTCATGAAGGTTTACTTACGCGGCTTGAAGATATCGGGCGGTGTGATAAACTTTCAGTTTTAGGGCTCAGCTTTTCAGGATCCACCTGAAGGCTTACCAGCGCGGGCTGGATAAACCCGGCCCGTGTTATAATCCTTCAGGCGGACAGCAGCCCTCTTCAACCCCTGCCCCTCAGGCACCTCGCGGCACTAGATTCAGTGTTAGATATAAGATAGGGCTTCAGTCATAGATATAGATATATATTAGCTAGGGAACACCCTGTAAGAGAATAGGTAATAGTAAATAAAGACTGTGTTATTTTGTAGTTCCTCTATAATTTCTGCAACCCCTGCTATAGGAAATACCTAGCTAGCTAGGTCAGCCCTCCTCGAAGGGATATTTTTATATTAACTAGCCCCTCTGGCCACCCCGTCACGAGGGGACTTTGTTACAGTTTTGCGTTTTTGAACACAAACAATTTGACAAAATCACAGGAAAGATCATCGATTTTAGGTTTTGTACGGTTCTTCATCATCATCAGCCTATCTTATAATGGTCCTCTACTCAGTTCTACTGCATACAACTCTACATTTTTACGCACTCTTCCGACACCTTCACGATACTCTTCCGATACCTTCACGAACCTCTTCCGACGCCTTTACGACACTCCGACACTCTTCCGACACCTTTACGACACCTTTACGACACTCTTATGACACTACTATGACACTCTTCCGACACCTTCACGATACTCTTCCGACACCTTCACGATACTCTTTCGACACCTTCACGACCCTTTTTCAAAACGTTTACGACATTCCGATACCTTTACGACGCTCCGACACCCTCACGACACTCTTCCGACACCTTCACGACACCTTTACAACACCTTTACGACACCTTTACGACACCTTTACGACACCTTTACGACACCTTTACGATACCTTTACGACACCTTTACTACACCTTTACGACACCTTTACGACACTCCGACACTCATAAGAGTGTCGGAGTGTCATAAGACACTTTTACGACACCTCCACGACACTCTTCCGATACTTTCACGACACTCTTCAACCTCAAGTCGACCAACAATTCGACCAACCAGTCGACCAACAAGTCGACCAACCAGTCAACCATCAAGTTGACCAACCAGTCGACCAACAAGTCGACCGACCAGTTGACCAACCAGTTGACCAACCAGTCAACCTACCAGTCGACCAACCAGTCGACCAACAAGTCGACCGACCAGTCGACCAATCAGTCGACCGACCAGTCGACCAACCAGTCGACCAACAAGTTGACCAACCAGTCGACCACCCAGTCGATCAACAAGTCGACCAACCAGTCGACCAACCAGACGACCAACAAGTTGACCAGCCAGCCAACCAACCAGTTGACCAACCAGTCGACCAACCAGTAGACCAACCAGTCGACCAACCAGTAGACCAAGCAGTCGACCAACCTGTCGACCAACCAGTCGACCAACAATTCGACCAACATATCGAGCAACCAGTTGACCGACAAATCGACCAGCAGGTCGGCTAACAATTACCAACGACTGGCGTAAAGAGGCATCAAATCTCTGAGAATCTCTGTGATAATATTTCTTGCACGATTTATGTCTTGAATACGATTGTGAAAACTGAATCGGTATTGGATGAGTAAGTAGTCGCCTTTCATATTATAAATCCATTCAGCCGTTTATGCGTGATTCAGTTATTTTATACGTATTAATGAATTAACGTAAAACTAGAAAGTCGTTTGTCTAAACAAACGACTTTCTAGTTTTACGTTAATTAAATCGATCGTTGGTAATACGATTCCGCTCTCGATTCTAAAATCGAGAGCGGAATCGAATTACCATGGTTTCAACATAGGTAATTTGTTCAAAATATTAAATAATTTAATTGCAAAAATTTTAAATTTACTGTACCCGATGTCAACCCACCGCACGGGCACACTCACCACCAAAACTTACAACAACCTTACTACCTACTACCTTACTACTTACTACCAATACAAGGTTATAAAAAAGTCACCATGAGTACAGTTAGCGCTTTCTTTCAGTGTTAAAATAATAACAAATAATTTTTGCCTCAAAACTTAAAATGCGAATCACTTTAAATTTTAACTATCAAAATAATGGAATTATTGCTTCAGTCTAATTATTTTGCTATAACAAAATAATTAGACTGAAGCAATAATTTCAGCAGCAGAAGCAGTAATAAATCAGTTGGGTGTATGAGGTTTTGCGCTTATTCATTAACACGTTGTATAACATACTTTGTTAGGTACGCACGGCGACAGATCAACCTACCCATAGTTCGACCTTATGTCCATGTGCATAGAGTTCAACTATGGGTAGGTTGATCTGTCGCCGTGTGTACATGGTGTATTAGATATTATCTTTTTCCCCAATTTTCTTTGTATATTTCACCAACATTTTCTCAAATACTTAACCAAATAGCTACCCATAAATCAGACGCTGTATAACCTCGTTTTACAGGCGACGGAAATTCGGTAGGCCCTCTGTCAACATCCATAATTGTCAGAAAGTGGGAGAAAATGTTCATTTTGTACCATCGATTAGTAAGTGAGACGGAAAATTGTGACGCCAACACAAAGTATTAGACACTTGTGAAATAATGTAGATTCATTCTGTCCGTAACTAGATATACTTTATCTTTATCCTTTATCAAGAAGGATGGAAGGATGTAAATATATTTACACAATATAAATTTGCATCAAAATGTGATGCAATCAAAATGGTCACACACATACTGAATTGCAATCCGAAATTCCGAATCAGGATTGTAATTTTGTATAAGATTTGACCAGGTCTACCCATTATCAAACTGTACAAAAACATGTATAGTCATCCCTTACAGCCACACACAAATTGTCAAAATGGCTGCCAGATAACAATTCAATGCAAAGTCTTCCAGCTGGAAGACCGTAGGTACTTAAAGTGGCGCGCGCCCGTTCAAGACCGACATTTTGTTCGCCAGACAGAAATGACCGTTAGGCCATATCGTCCACTGTGTCCTGTCCTAGTTCCTATTTTCCGGAATAATGTGTCCGGTGTGGACCAAATTTCCGTCGTCTACAAAGCGTTTTAATAGCAACGGTTAGATCGAAATTAAATAAACGAACAAAAACGTCGAGCGAACGATCGGCGAGCAAATCGGATCGGCGAGCAAATTGGCTCGGCGAGCATTTGGCTTGGCTCGGCGAGCAAATTGGCTCGGCGAGCAGCTCGGCGCGCATATCGGCGAGCAAATCAGCTCGACGAGCAGCTCGGCGAGCAGCTCGGCGAGCAAATCGGCGAGCAAATCGGCTCGGCGGGCAGCTCGGCGGGCAGCTCGGCTAGCAGCTCGGCGAGCAAATCGGCGAGCAAATCGGCTCAGCGAACAGCTCGGCGAGCAAATCGGCTCGGCGAGCATTTGGCTTTGCTTGACGAGCATTTGGCTTGGCTCGGCGAGCAATTCGGCTCGGCGAGCAAATCAGCTCGGCGAGCAAATTGGCTCGGCGAACAAATCGGCTCGGCGAGCAAATCGGCTCGGCGAGCAGCTCGGCAAGCAAATTAGCAAATAAGAAGTGGTTCGACTCTGCGCCAGTGGGAATTAAGCCTAACTGTTGGCGATACAGTGCCACTTAGCGACACTCTATTATTAGTGTCACTCTACACAGTATAGGTATACTTCCGTAAGGAATGAGGGATTTTCCAAAAAAATAAAAAAGCTAGTTCCAAATTTCTCTATAGATGGCGTTGACCAGAGGAGTCAATTAGGTATGAGCGAATATATTTATTAATAAAAAGACACGCAACAAACCCTTTCATATTATTGTTGATTTATTATTAAAAATCTCGGTGTTATTGACTGTCAACAACGAATCAAGTATCGGACGTGGCTGTGTGGGCTTCGTATCCATTTTGAATATACGAACAATAAAGGACAAAAAATAACAAACTACAATAATACAAAAAGCTGACAATTTCAACAAAAATAAAACGGTAAACTTGTAATCGCCATAGATTAGTAAATTAATATTTCTATGGTAATCGCTACTTCGTCAACGGATACGTCAGATTCTGTGAATGAAAAGATGAAAAGCAAAGCCATAAACGAAAGATTTCGCTCTCAAAGCAAAGAAAATTGAAAAGTGAAGTGACCAATTTAAATATTGTTCGTACCTACCTTTTATCAAAATAGATACGAAGCCCATACAGCCATGTCTGATACTTTATTCTTTTTTGACAGACAATAATTGATTGTTAAGATAAGATAACAGATTAAGATTGGTAATAATAAACCAACAACAATAAGAATGGGTTTGTACACACGGTGACACATCAAGCTACGCAAAACCAAAATAAGCTGGTCGCGCGACGTTACACGTTATTCACCCTACGCGCGGTCAGCTTAAATTATATTGGTTTGGCGTAGCTTGATGTGTCGCCGTGTGTATTTTTATTATTAATATTAATAAATATATTTGCTCGTACCTAATCGACCCCTCTCTGGTCAACGCCATCCATCGAGAAATTAGGAACTAACTTTTTCTTTTTTTTTTTGCTTCCGAAAATCCCTCATTATTTTGTCATCTCATTTGATTCTATCGACCAACTTGAGGTGAATGTGGTACATCACTATTTGGTACATCAAATGTCAACTTACCTTATCTTGCAAACAATGTTTTCGATTTCTTATCAACCCAAAATAGTTTACTAAAATGTTTTGTTCGATTTGATAAACGGATACAAGTGCATTGTTTTTGTGAATTATAAGTGTAAGGATAGTAAATAGTGAATGATTTATGACCCACCCTTATTTGTTGAAATTGACTTACCGGTGGAATGAAAGTTTTTGGTTATTTTCTGAAAAGGCACACATTCGGCTATAACAGCCCACGACAGCACACAATATTGGCATTTTGGGTACGTAGTTTTGTATCGGAAATTTTTTTTTTCAAAATGGCTGCCAGATAACAATTCAATGCAAAGTCTTCCAGCTGGAAGACCGTAGGTACTTAAAGTGGCGCGCGCCCGTTCAAGATGGCATGTGTTTACTATTGAAATCTCTTTTACTCAAACGGACGTTCGTCGTAAGTGTGAATAGAAGAAAGGTTGCGTTTTTATGCTGCGCTTTATAATATTAATCTTCCCTATATTTTATCTTTGGTCGTCAACTTGTCAATGTCAAGACTTTTTTTTAAATTTACCTGCTCATCAGAAGGCAAAGGACATCTGATGGGTGATGCCTACCTCTGTATTATTTATTGTTTTTTGAAAAAAAATAAATAAAAATATTTATCATGATAAGCATCCAAAAATCTCGAAATGGTTTTCGTATTTCACTAACAAATGATAAATGAAATGTTGTCAATTGTACCCATGATACTGAACAACTTTCCCTAGGAAACATTACGGAAATTCGCAAATAGTAATTGCACTGATCGAACGTTTGTATGAAAAATAAAAAAATAAAACAACGGTTTGCACTCCGGGAGTGCCGGCAGAAGTAAAAACTAAGAGATCTTACGTCTTACGTCACGTGACGTCACGGTCTTACTATTGCTACGGTTCGAATTGTGCCAATAGTGCAAACGCTGTGCACACGCTTCCCGGTCGGTTCAAATTATGCTACGGTCCAAAATGCGCAAATATGCGCTATCGGTAAAGATAGCATGCACACAATCGGTTCATAATGCGCGAATGTGCGGATACGTTTGCTATCTGACGTCATCAGTGACGTCATTAATTTGCGCTTACGCCGCACACGAAAAATAGGTAGTGCAGCGTATGCATGTCAAATTGACAGCTGGTTCAAATTGCACAAATTGTTTAGCAGTGTATTCGTACTTACTAATTTGGACCGACCGGTAAAGCGTGTGCATAGCGTTTGCACTATTGGCATAATTCGAACCGTAGCATTAGTAAGTACGAATACACTGCTAAACAATTTGTACAAGTTGAACCAGCTGTCAATTTGACATGCATATGCTGCACTACCTATTTTTCGTGTGCGGCGTAAGCGCAAATTAATGACGTCACTGATGACGTCAGACAGCACACGTATCCGCACATTCGCGCATTATGAACCGATTTTGTGCATGCTATCTCTACCGATAGCGCATATTTGCGCATTTTGGACCGTAGCATATATCTATGCTTACGAATTTTCGATCAGTTTACGCGACGTCACGATCCTGACGCGAGTTTAACATTTTTACCCATCCCAAAAAGTGCACAACGCCGCTAAAGAAGTTTCCACTTCAAAATTGCGAATTTCCTATAGGTTTCTTAGGGAAAGTTGTTCAGTGACAATCACCCCTTAAAGTAATGCATCTGTTTACCCTAGCACCCTGTAAATAAAATAGGTAACTTGGTTCCTATTTAAATAAAATGCCATTTGCAAATCATATCAATTTTAGGACTACGCCATAATCATAATGCGCTGAGCAAGCGACCGACATTTTGTTCGCCAGACAGAAATGACCGTTAGGCCATATCGTCCACTGTGTCCTGTCCTAGTCCCTATTTTCAGGAATAATGTGTCCGGTGTGGACCAAATTTCCGTCGTCTACAAAGCGTTTTAATAGCAACGGTTAGATCGAAATTAAATAAACGAACAAAAACTTTAATTCGAAATAAGAACTAAAAAACAATTCAATCAATAACTTACGAATGAAAGAACACAAATTATCGCCGCGAGCTTCATTTTTACTTTCTTTGAAAAGAAATAATCACTACACTAACAGCCGAGCAGCTCGGCAAGCAAATCGGCGAGCAAATCGGCTCGGCGAGCAGCTCGGTGAGCAGCTCGGCGAGCATTTGGCTTGGCTCGGCGAGCAGCTCGGCAAGGAAATCGGCTCGGCGAGCATTTGGCTTGGCTCGGCGAGCAGCTCAGCGAGCAAATCGGCTCGGCGAGCAAATCCGCTCGGCGATCATTTGGCTTGGCTCGGCAAGCATTTGGTTTGGCTCGGCGAGCAAATTGGCTCGGCGAGCAAATCGGCTCGGCGAACAAATCGGCTCGGCGAGCAGCTCGGCTCGGCGAGCAAATCGGCTCGGCGAGCAAATCGGCTCGGCGAGCATTTGGCTTGGCTCGGCGAACAAATCGGCTCGGCGAGCAAATCGGCTCGGCGAGCATTTGGCTTGGCTCGGCGAGTAAATCGGCTCGGTGAGCATTTGGCTTGGCTCGGCGAGAAAATCGGCTCGGTGAGCAAATCAGCTCGGCGAGCAAATCGGCTCGACGAGCATTTGGCTTGGCTCGGCGAGCAAATCGGCTCGGCGAGTATTTGGCTTGGCTCGGCGAGCAAATCGGCTCGGCGAGCAAATCGGCTCAGCGAGCAGCTCGGCGCGCATATCGGCGAGCAAATCAGCTCGACGAGCTGCTCGGCGAGCAGCTCGGCGAGCAAATCGGCTAGCAAATCGGCTCGGCGAGCAAACCGGATCGGCGAGCAAATCGGCTCGGCGAGCATTTGGCTTGGCTCGGCGAGCATTTGGCTTGGCTCAAATGTCAACTTACCTTATCTTGCAAACAATGTGTTGCGGACCAAAGAGTCTGGCTACGACAGACTGGCCGCTTACGACTGACAGTTGGACTTAATGACAAGACTTTTGACAGAGGAAAATTCGAGACGACAGACAATATTGCGAAAGAAAAATATATCGGTATTTTTAGTCGAAAGACCCGTGTTTTCTTTCAGTCTGGTCCTTCGTAGCGACTATACCAGTTATAATATGGAGACTCAGTTCGCTAGGGTCACGAGAAGCAAGACCGCGCGGAATCCCGACGACCGACCGGGGCCCTCCGCCGCTCCCGACCTGGAGCATGCTATCGCTACCACGACCGACACTGAGCCGAAGCCGACGGACCCTCAACGTCCAGCGTCTATCAGGACAGCCTCCTCCGGCAAGTCATCGCTCTCGCGCCGACAGCGCACACGTCAACTAGAGCTAAAAAAAGCAGAGCAACTTGTGGAGATTGCACGACGAAAGCTGGATTTGGAGGAAGAGTTAGTTCATCGAAGAGCCGCGATCGAGCTAGCTCTACTGGATGACGACAGCGACCAAGATGTCGATGGCGGTGAGCTTTTCATGTCAAAAAAGAATCGCGAATGCGAAACGGCCGCGCATCCTCAGCCATCATTGACAAATAACCAAAAGCGCGCACGTAGCCCGTCCGACGCAGCATACCGCACTCCAAGTAGCTCGCTAAGCGCGCCCGTCAACAAAATGTTAGCTAGACAGACCTGCAACAAAGACCTGCCGATTTTTACTGGAGCTCCCGAAGAGTGGTTGCTATTTTATAGCCAATACAAGGTGACAACCAACTTATGCGGTTTTAGCGAGGAAGAAAACATTGCCCGTCAATCCAAATGTCTACGTGGCGAAGCGCGAGACGCAGTTTACGGCTTACTCATGAGTTCCTCAAACCTGAAACATATAATTGAAACTTTAAAAATGAGATTTGGACGACCAGAGACAATAATCGATCTAATGTTAACAAAAATTAAGAACATGCGTGACGTAAGACATGACGACATGGGACAATTGATGAAATTTGCGACGGAGATCCAAAACGTCGTCGCTGTAATGAACTCCATGGAGCAAATGAACCATCTTGTAAATCCAACGCTGATTCGCGACGTGCTGTCCAAACTACCATCCACTCTTAAGTATCAGTGGGGCCTCGACAAGGCGCGGCGAGTACTGTCCAACCTGACGCTCGAGCACGTTGCTGACTGGCTGATGGAGGTCGCGAGGTCTACAGTGGAGTTTGTACCTTCGTCGAGTTCACACCAACAGAATCGAACTCCACATAAAGGTGAGCGACATGTACTGTTGAACACAGGAAAGACAAACTCTCTGTGTTTGCTGTGCCAAGGTGAGCATGAGCTAAAGGGTTGCCCGAAGTTCCTTGATATGTCTGTGGACGCCAGATGGGTGTTAGTCACTAGCTTAAAGCTCTGCTTCTCCTGTCTTTCACCTCGACACCAACTGCGAGACTGCAGGAAAAAAACAAAGTGCACCCAGCCTGACTGCGATCGCGTTCATCACGTCGCGCTGCACTCAACACCAAAACTGCCTGTAAATAATGTAAATAATGAAGACGAACAAGAAGTTCAAGTAAATGTGAACCGTAACGATGACGGCCAGGCCGTCTTGCTGAAAGTCGTTCGTGTGGTCATCAGCGGGAGGAACGGCGATGTCGAGACGGCGGCTCTGCTGGACGAGGGCGCTGCGGTGAGCTTGATTGACGCGTCGCTCGCAGCTCGCGCCGGCATCGACGGCCCCACGCAGCCGCTGCGCACTTGCGGCGCACACGGCATGACATCGGTAGACACTACGTCTGAATCTGTGTCGTTTAAAATACGCGGACATTCTTGTGATGTGTCATATAATATTAATAATGTTCGTACTGTAAATAATTTGAATTTGCATGTAAATTGTCTTAGATATAAGAATATTGTAAATCGATTTCCTTATGTGACTGACTACGTAAAGATGTCCGACATGACATTTAAAAATGTGGATTTACTGATTGGACAAGATAACATTGACCTCATCGTTACTCGACAAGTGATACAGGGCCCTCTGAACGCTCCTATGATCTCGATGACGAACTTGGGTTACGTGGTACACGGCAATGCTTCTATTGGACTGCCGACCGACACGACCGTACTTCACCTTTGTTCAGTTTGTTTTGTTTTGGCTCAAGGAGAGTCAAAAAAGACATTTTGCAAAAGAAATCGACGCCCTTAAAACTCGGGGACAAATTAGAAGCGATAGCCGCATTTTTGAGCTAACCCCTTTTTTAGACGCTGACGGTCTCTTAAGACTTGGGGGGCGTATTAACGCCGCTGCGGCGGACCATGATGTGAAGTGTCCTTTAATTCTTGATCCGAGTGATTATTTTACGAGACTGTTAATTTTTCAATACCACAAGGATGCCTCCCATGTTGGGAAGGAAAGTGTCCTAAACAGTCTAAGATCGAAATATTGGATCTTAAGGGGACGGTCAGCCGTAAAAGCGGCCTGGCGAGACTGTCAACTTTGCCGAAATCCTCCTATGATGGGTCAAATTCCCTCGGCTAGGTTCAAGACGAACTTCAGAGTTTTTAGTGTGACTGGACTTGACTACTTTAGCCCAATAACAGTCAAGGTAGGTCGCCGACATGAGAAGAGGTATGGAGCTCTGTTTACATGCATGACCGTGAGGGCTGTACATATAGAACTCGTAAATGATCTGACGACGGACAGTGCTATTTTGGCTCTACGACGTTTTATAGCCAGACGTGGCGCACCCCAAGAAGTGTGGTCAGACAATGCTACCACTTTCAAAGGTGCTGACAGAGAACTTCGAAATGCTGTGCAAGACTTAGATACTGACCAGCTATTACAATTTTATAGTCTACGCCAAATTCACTGGAAATTTATTTGCCCTAGTTCTCCCCATCACGGTGGGTGTTGGGAGAGAATGGTTCGGTCGGTGAAGACGGCCATCAAAATGACACTGAAAGAGAGAGCACCGACTTAACAGACCTTATTGACGGTACTTACAGAGGCGGAGTTTTTTATAAATAACAGACCACTGACCCATGTTTCCCTGGACCATAACGATGACTACCACTGACCCCCAATCACTTTATATTGGGACGAACTGACAATTTAACCGATGGGTGTTTTTAACGACAGAGACCTGTTACGCAAGTCATGGCGAGAGTCTCAACGGCTGTCCGATTTACTCTGGAAGCGTTGGGTGAAGGAGTATCTACCCACGCTTACCAAACGCGCCAAGTGGCATGGAGCCGTGCCGCCGCTAGCAGTCGGCGACACTGTGATAATATGCGATGACTCTCTGCCAAGAAATTGCTGGCCAAAGGGGCAAGTGACAGAGACTTTCCCCGGGACTGACGGACAAGTACGAATAGTGAACGTGAAGACAGCGACTGGGACGTATAAAAGACCGACCACTAAAATTTGCAAACTAGACTTGACGCCACTAGACTGACTAGACTCGACTAGACTCGACTGGACTCGACTCGACTGACATGACCTTTGGTCTGCCACGCCTGCCCCCTTTTTTGACATAAATGTAGGCCGTTTTGTAACTTGAGAGTATTGTGTCCCAATACTGGGGGTGGGAATGTTGCGGACCAAAGAGTCTGGCTACGACAGACTGGCCGCTTACGACTGACAGTTGGACTTAATGAAGCTAGTTTATTACTAAAAAGGGCGGTGCGTCTGACAGCGCACTCGACTACAAATGTAGGTATGTACCATTCCTCCAACATCAATTTGAGACCCTGGTAATACAAAACATAATAATGTTAAACAAACATCGCCTTTAACATACTCTTACAACTAAACCTTATAATTAACATTTTTCCGAGGCCGTAGTTCACGCCTGGCCGATCGGTCGCATCCACCCTTATCAATATTAGGAGAAACAGCCGATTGCTCAGATGTAGTGACATCAGGTTGTGGGGATTCACCACCACCATCGTCTACAAGACCCTCACATGCTTCTGCCCACTCATCATTGTTGCCATCACCTTCCATATTGTCATGGATTTCACGGTTACTATAATCGAATGCTTGGGCACTGGTTGGTATGACTGGTAACAAGGGACTTGGAGGAGACTCCTCATCATCAGTTGGCAGAAGCACTGGTTCCGTCACTGGTACACCTTCACCAGAGCCGGAGTATGAGGAAAACGCCTCTTCTTCGTTACTGGCTTTACCCTTGTATTTCATGATTTGATCAAGGTGGCGCATCTGAGTAATATTGTATTCTTTAAAATAAACTTCAAACATTCTCTTGCCTATTATTTTAGTTATTTTCCCTACACTCCATATCCCCTTTCTTGCTTTAAACCACTTTGCCCAAACTATCTCTCCTATCTTGAAACATCTACTACATTTTAATTTATCTTGTATTTGGTTCGGCAAATTCCTCTTTTCTAAATTTGGTAAAATTAATTCGAGTCTACACCTCAGATCGTGTCCCATCATTAACTTCGCAGGGGTAAAACCAGTAGTACAATGTATGGTATTCCGATACTCGAACAGAAAACCCAATAATTTTTCATGTACTTGTTGCTGTGACAAAGTTTGATTTGTTAATAAACATTTAATCATTTTTTTGCAAGTCTTTACTGAGTTTTCTGCTTGACCGTTACTAGCCGGATGGTATACTGGCGAATTCAAATATTCAATCCCGTTTTTAGAACAAAAATATTGGAATTCAGAAGAACATATTTTAACATCATTATCTGAAACAATAACATTTGGTATTCCAAACACAGAAAATAATTGCTTGAGTTTTTTAATGAGCGCATCGTGCCATGGTCCATATATATACACTCGAGCCATTTACTATACGAGTCAATGACTATCAAATACACGTTTTGCCCCACAGTCATGTAATCGATATGGATACGATAAAACGGGCCGGGCGCCCTCCCCCATGGGGACGGGGGCGAACGGGACGGGGCGCTACGCACTCCTGCGCACACGCTGCATTCCCCAATCCACCTTTCTATATCCTTATCTATTTGCGGCCACCACATTCTACTACGTGCCATACTTTTTGTTTTCACAATTCCAAAATGTGCAGAGTGTAATTCCACTAACATACTTTCTCTTAGCTCTAATGGAATGACAACCCTATGACCACGAAACAGACATCCCTCGTTAAGTTCTAAATCTGCTTTGCATTGAAAATATCGACTTATCGATTTACAAGTTATTTTACGAGGCCAACCGTGATTCACATACTTTATTACCGTTTGAAGCCCCTTATCACTCTGAACCGCGCGCCTTATCTCTTTAAAAGTAACCGGTTTTATATTGGCGTCAAGAAATAAAAAATGCCGGGCGCTTTCCTCTTCATTGTTTTCGTTTTCTGTGTTAGTTATCGGCAATGGCGACCGCGAGAAATAATCCGCCACTAGGTTATTTTTACTGTTTACATATTGAACTGTATAATTGTAGGCCGAGAGTATGACTGCGTATCTTTGTAAACGTAAAGCTGCCGTAACTGAAATACCATTTTTCTTCCCAAATATTGACAGCAAGGGCTTATGGTCTGTTTTTAAAATGAAAGGATCCTGACGCCCATACAAATACTGATGGTAACGCTTTACACCAAAAATGATTGCGGTTGCCTCCTTCTGGATTTGACTGTAATTCCTCTCGCTAGCCGAGAGCGATCTCGAGCCAAACGCGATGGGGCGCTCGGTGCCGTCGGGCATGCGGTGCGCCAGCACGGCGCCCAGCCCGCCCGGGCCCGCGTCCACCGTCAGCACGAGCGGCGCGTGCGGCTCGAAGTGCGCCAGCACGCGCTCGCTGCTCAGCTCCCGCCGCACCGCGTCTAGTGCGCGCTGCTGCCGCACACCCCACTCCCACTTCGCATCACTGCGCAGGAGTTCGTGCAACGGGCAAAGTAGTGCTGATGCCTTGGGAATGAAATTTCGATAGTAATTGATTACTCCGAGGAATCTTTTTACCTCGAGAGTGTTCTTTGGCACTGGGGCGCTAATTATAGCCTCTACTTTATCACGACAAGTTCTAAGACCGTTCCTATCTATGACATAACCTAGGTAGGTAACACTATTGCTGAAAAAAATGCACTTATCCTTTTGGAGTCTCAACCCGGCTCCCTGCAATCGGCTCAGCACCTCCCTTAACCTTTTAAGATGAATTTCTCTCGTTGGTCCCGTGCAGCAGACGTCATCGAGCCAGATGCTTACTCCATCTATACCTAATAATAGGGTTTCCATGGCCCGCTGAAAAATGGCTGGAGCATTTGCCAGGCCGTACACTAAACGGGTATATTTAAATAACCCTTTAGGCGTATTGCTGGTGGTGAGATGTTGTGACGATTCTGTTAGTTTGAATTGATTATACGCATTACTTAAATCAATTTTTGAATAATGTTCACCACCACCAATCCTGGCAAACACTTCCTCAATACGGGGCATGGGATACCTATCAATTTTCATATCTTTGTTTAAAGTACAAGAGAAGTCACCGGCAATTTTTACTTTTCCATTCTCTTTTAGAACAGGCACGATTGGTGTTGTATAATCGGAGTGCGTCACGGGAATTAGAATACCTAATTTAACTAATCTGTTTATTTCATCTGCTACTTTTTCCTGCAGGGCAAAAGGTATTGACCGTGGCTTAAAAAACTTGGGCTGAACATTATCTTTTAATTGTATTTCAACTTCGAATTTATTGAAACACCCCAGCTCATCTTTCCATACTTCTGGGTATATCTCAAGTAATTTCTGCACTTCTCCATTGCGCTCATTACTATCAACACATACTTTTAAACTATTATTATCCGTTGCCAAATACATTATAAATTTGGTCTTGAAATCTCGACCTAACAGGGGCGGCCCTCCATTCTGGACCACGTAAATCTTTAACTCATGAGTTGATTTCATATATGATATTTCTGGAGTTATAAAACCCAAAGGTGAGATTTTATGGCCATTATATAGACACATCTTCAAATCACAACTATTTAATTGTAGCTTTTAAAATTGATTTAAGTATAACTCATGAGAAATTACGCTCGTTCCTGAACCAGTATCTAATTCCATGTATAATTTAACCTGGTCAACGGTTACAGAAATTTTTATAGGTTTGCAAGTCACGTACCTTAAGTTAAATAATGCGCACTCCTTGCATCCACTGCAGTCGGAACCATCAGATTCGACATCAATGTTATGCAAATCCGACTGTTTAACACTGCACATTTTCTTTAGGTGCCCTTTGTTTCCGCAATTTTGGCACCTATAATTTTTGAAACGACACTTCACTGCATCATGGTTATTACGACCGCACACCGCACATCGCGAACTACAGTGTCGCGCGCCCGTTCAAGACCGACATTTTGTTCGCCAGACAGAAATGACCGTTAGGCCATATCGTCCACTGTGTCCTGTCCTAGTTCCTATTTTCAGGAATAATGTGTCCGGTGTGGACCAAATTTCCGTCGCCACAAACGCCGTGTCGCCGTAGACACAAAGCGTTTTAATAGCAACGGTTAGATCGAAATTAAATAAACGAACAAAAACGTTAATTCGAAAAAAACTAAAAAATACAATTCAATCAATAACTTACGAATAAAAGAACACAAATTATCGCCGCGAGCTTCATTTTTACTTTCTTTAAAAAGAAATAATCACTACACTAACAGCCGAGCAGCTCGGTAAGCAAATCGGCGAGCAAATCGGCTCGGCGAGCAGCTCGGTGAGCAGCTCGGCGAGCATTTGGCTTGGCTCGGCGAGCATTTGGCTTGGCTCGGCGAGCATTTGGCTTGGCTCGGCGAGCAGCTCGGCGAGCAAATCTGTTTAGCGAACATTTGGCTTGGCTCGGCGAGCAGCTCGGCGCGCATATCGGCGAGCAAATCAGCTTGACGAGCAGCTCGGCGAGCAAATCGGCGAGCAGCTCGGCGAGCAAATCGGCGATCAAATCAGCTCGGCGAGCAGCTCG
This sequence comes from Agonopterix subpropinquella, assembly GCA_922987775.1. Taxonomy (NCBI): domain Eukaryota; kingdom Metazoa; phylum Arthropoda; class Insecta; order Lepidoptera; family Depressariidae; genus Agonopterix; species Agonopterix subpropinquella. Next base: position 13,627,236 of record OV277709.1, on the reverse strand, counting down.
GCGAACAAATCGGCGAGCAAACCGGATCGGCGAGCAAATCGGCTCGGCGAGCAAATCGGCTCGGCGAGCAAATAGGCTCGGCGAGCATTTGGCTTGGCTCGGCGAGCAAATTGGCTCGACGAGCAGCTCGGCGACCAGCTCGGCGAGCAAATCGGCTCGGCGAGCAGCTCGGCGCGCATATCTGCGAGCAAATCAGCTTGACGAGCAGCTCGGCGAGCAAATCGGCGATCAAATCGGCTCGGCGAGCAGCTCGGCGAACAAATCGGCGAGCAAACCGGACAACTTTCCCTAAGAAACATTACGGAAATCTGGTTCAAATTGCACAAATTGTTTAGCAGTGTATTCGTACTTACTAATTTGGACCGACCGGTAAAACGTGTGCACTATCTACTAGCGTTTGCACTATTGGCATAATTCGAACCGTAGCATTAGTAAGTACGAATAAACTGCTAAACAATTTGTACAATTTGAACCAGCTGTCAATTTGACATGTATATGCTGCACTACCAATTTTTCGTGTGCGGCGTAAGCGCAAATTAATGACGTCACTGATGACGTCAGACAGCACACGTATCCGCACATTCGCGCATTATGAACCGATTTTGTGCATGCTATCTCTACCGATAGCGCATATTTGCGCATTTTGGACCTTAGCATATATCTATGCTTACGAATTTTCGATCAGTTTACGCGACGTCACGATCCTGACGCGAGTTTAACATTTTTACCCATCCCAAAAAGTGCACAACGCCGCTAAAGAAGTTTTCACTTCAAAATTGCGAATTTCCTATAGGTTTCTTAGGGAAAGTTGTTCAGTGACAATCACCCCTTAAAGTAATGCATCTGTTTACCCTAGCACCCTGTAAATAAAATAGGTAACTTGGTTCCTATTTAAATAAAATGCCATTTGCAAATCATATCAATTTTAGGACTACGCCATAATCATAATGCGCTGAGCAAGCGACCGATATTTTGATCGCCAGACAGAAATGACCGTTAGGCCATATCGTCCACTGTGTCCTGTCCTAGTTCCTATTTTCAGGAATAATGTGTCCGGTGTGGACCAAATTTCCGTCGTCTACAAAGCGTTTTAATAGCAACGGTTAGATCGAAATTAAAAAAACGAACAAAAACGTTAATTAAAAAAAAACTAAAAAAAAAACAATTCAATCAATAACTTACAAATAAAAGAACACAAATTATCGCCGCGAGCTTCATTTTTACTTTCTTTAAAAAGAAATAATCACTACACTAACAGCCGAGCAGCTCGGCAAGCAAATCGGCGAGCAAATCGGCTCAGTGAGCAGCTCGGTGAGCAGCTCGGAAAACAAATCGGCTCGGCGAGCATTTGGCTTGGCTCGGCGAGCAGCTCGGCGAGCAAATCCTCTCGGCGATCATTTGGCTTGGCTCGGAAGCATTTGGTTTGGCTCGGCGAGCAAATCGGCGAGCAAATCGGCTTGGCGAGCGGCTCGGCGAGCAAATCGGCGAGCAAATCGGCTTGGCGAGCATTTAGCTTGGCTCGGCGAGCGGCTCGGCGAGCAGCTCGGCGAGCAGCTCGGCGAGCAAATCCGCTCGGCGAGCAAATCCGCTCGGCGATCATTTGGCTTGGCTCGGCAAGCATTTGGTTTGGCTCGGCGAGCAAATCAGCTCGGCGAGCAAATCGGCTCGGCGAACAAATCGGCTCGGCGAGCAAATTGGCTCGTCTAGCAGAAAGTATCCAGTATCTAGTGCGGAGGACAGAGGTTAACAAACCCGAGCCCGTGTGTAAACGTTTCCAATGGTAGAAACATATAAGCATATCTACAACATGATCCCTACCAGGAAGCAGAATAGGATGTTGAAAATCAAAACTCTCGTCCGAGTTCTTTAGACGGCCACCCACACGTAAAAGTCCGTCCCTTAAGAACGGATTTAGTTTTTAAGAGGCGGGGAACAGCACTTGCCTTGCTCTAAAGCTTTAATATCGTCACTAAAATGAACTGATTGGACCTCCTTTAATATTTTTATTTCTGTAAATTCTAAATCCGATTCAATAATAGGCCCAAGGGGTAGAGCTTTCAAAAATTTCAAAATGTAGCTCGACACATTTAGGAATTTTTGCCAAGAAGAGTAATTTCGTGCCAACTTATGTAGAAAAGGCTCCGCAGTAGAAGATTCAGAGGTGACCAGCGAAACCGGTACGTCCGAAGACTCGGTTGGAATAAACGCCTTTATAGGCCATTCACTCTTGGGTAACGTGACCCAGTGGGGTCCATGTAGCCACAGAGGGTGGCTCACTAGTTGCGCTGGAGTTAATCCACGGGACAAGCAGTCGCTTGGGTTTTCACTGCCCTTAATATGGTAAAAATGATCAGATGGTAAATTGTCCTGAATTTTCGAAACCCGGCTGGCAACAAACGTGTGCCATCTATGTGGAGAAGAATGGATCCAATTCAATGTTACGGTAGAGTCCGAAAATGCTAATACAGACTTTATTGGATGTCTAGTCGAATAGGTTTCATAAACCTTTTTTATTAACTTGGAGAGCAATAAAGCTGCACATAATTCCAGACGTGCCAAAGAGACGACTTTCAAAGGTGCAACCTTTGATTTGGCGCAGGATAACATGATCCGACAGTTACCTGACCATGATGAGTATCTACTCGAATGTAAACGGCAGCACCGTAAGCCTTTTCGCTTGCGTCAGCAAACCCAAGGATGGTCACTGAACAGCCCGCTACGACTCCAATGTGTCGATGAAATCTCAATTTTGCAATTTCTGGAAGTTCCCATTGGTATTGATTCCACAGACGTATAATGCGTTGGGGTGGGGCATCGTCCCAGTTAATTTTAGCAATCCAAAGTTCTTTGATTAAAAGCTTGGCATACAAAATGATTGGGGCTACCAAGCCAAGGACGTCAAACAAACGTGCGACGGAAGACAAGATGTTCCTATTAGTACAAGGCCGATCATCGGGCGTCACTTTGAAAGCGAATTCATCATCACAAGGATGCCAGCAAAGTCCTAATATTTTTTGGGTGTCGTCCTTATCAAATTCAACACGTTGTGAGAGAAGATAATCTTCAGGAATCAGGTTCAAGTACCCTTTTACAACTGCTACTCCATTTGACTAGGTGAAAGTCCCCAGATTGGAACAGGTCAACTAGCTCCTGTAATTGCTTGATCTGAACTCATCAGTGAGCTGGCAATATCGTCCATATACAGATCTCTCTGGACAATTTCTTTTCCTACAGGAAAACGATGACCCTCGTCTTGCGCTAGTTGGGACACAGTGCGTAGTGCTAAAAAGGGACTGCATCTCAATCCAAAGGCAACTCGATTAAATTCAAACGTCTTTACTGGATTTTGAATATTTGTAGAACCGTTTAAATCGTCGCTATCAGAAGGAAGGCGATATAAGATACGCTGAAAACAACGATCTTGCCTACGGACGCCTATTCTAAGATACATTTGTCTTACGTCAGCTGTGATGGCAACAGGTAATAATCTCATGTTCAACAAGATCGTAAAAAGGTCTCGTTGAAGATTAGAACCAGCATATAACAAGTCATTTAAGGAGTACCCACCAGTAGATTTAGCACTTGCATCTAGGACAGGTCTGAACCGTGTAGATGCCTTGTCGACGCGTAAGATAGCATGATGTGGCATGTAAAAGTGTTGACAATTTGTTTCGACTGTGTTTACTTCAGATAAATAACCTTGGGCTATATAATCAATTATGATGCTATCATATATATGCTTCTCTCAATACAGGCTGAGCATTAAACTTGCGCTCTAAGTACGAGAATCTGCGGCTGGCAACATCAAAGGAGTTGCCAAGTAAGTCAGCACGGAATTTAAAGGGCAAGGCTACTTCGTAACGTCCGGAAGGTTCACGTGTGACAGTGTCCTTATAAATTCTTCACAATGCTTGTCGTCGGGGCTTAAAATACGTTTAGGATCTATTTCATCGAGTTCCCACATTTTTCGAACTAAAGTGTCGACGTCAGTAGATGTGACAGCATGACATGCCACAGAGGTTGTAGGCCGATCTTGAGAAGCTATTGGAGCGTCACCTAGAACGATATAGCCCAACACGGTCTCCAGTGCAGCAGGAATACCGGGTTGTCCGATTATTTTACCAGGTCGTAACATTTCAGCAAAAAGATTAACACCTATCAATAACTCTATTTCTCCAGGCGTACCCCAAGTATCATCTGCCATAGGGATGTTTCGCATTCTATCAAGAAAGGTCGTCTGTATAGGGCACGTGGGTAAGTTGCTTGTAATTTGATTCAGTACTAGTGCCTGAATATTAAATTTAGAATTATTGAAACGAGATCTGAAACTAACTTTCACTTCACCCTTCACTATCTGAGACGAGCCACCTATACCCTTGACAGTGACAGGCAAATTAGATTCAATCTTTAATCCGAGTTTAGAACAACATTTTGTTGTCATATAATGCTTTTGGGATCCAGGGTCTAGTAAGCATCTGATCAATACATCTCGACCATTGCGACCGGTTGCATAAACCTTCGCAGTTGCCAGAACTTGAGTCATTTGTTTCGAATTCGTACTAGAAGATAATGTGCAAAAAGATTCCTCTGTATTATCTTTTTCGAGCAAATGATCAGCGACAACAGGATCTGGAATAGGTTCCTCTTCGATTTCGAGCGAGTTCAAGACTTCACTAATTTCAGCCTCGTGATTCACAGCTAAGGAGGCAGTGCTCGACTACACAGGTGGCATTTCAGTTCCAAAATGAAGCAACGTATGATGTTTAGCATTACATTTACAACAGGAGCTGTTTGAGTTGCAATTAAAAGACGTATGTTGGTTACTCAAACAGTTAACGCAGTAACGATTTTCTTTGACAAATTTAAATTTATCGAGGGCCGAAAGGTTCGCAAATGATTTGCATTCATAAATATGCGCGTGCGCAGTGTTACTGCAAAGCTTACAAAACTTGCCAGAGGCTTGAGCCTGCTGAGTGGAGATAAGAGCACGCGGAGACGCAGGCGAGGCGCGCGGGGGGGCCGCTCGGCTGCTCCAAGCGGGTTGTGGGTTTGTATTGTTGCTTCGAGCTTGTTGCGAAGATGAGGTGCTCGTGCGATGTAATATTTTTACTTGCTCCCGTAAAAATTTTACAAAGTCATCATATTTAGGCATACCTGTCTGACCGCGAATTGTCGTTTCGAAACTTTTCGCTGTATCCGAGTCTACGAGCTTTAGCCCCATATAAAAGAATATAAAATCACTCAAATCATCAATGTTCAGCTGCTTGAGCGCTGCTATAGTAGCTGCGTATTGGTCAACTAATTTTTCTAAATTAATTGCCGAAGGACCGTTTTTAGTTTTTTGTGCAAACAACTGATTTAAATAGGTGGTAGCTAAAGCTCTGTTATCTTTATATTTGTCTAACAATGTTTGCCAAATAATTTCGTAATTTTCCGCCGCCGGTGATAGCACCGGCGGCCGGCATAGGCCGGCACATATATTTTTTGCCTTTCCCGAGAGATGCCTGATTATTTACTTACTTATTTAAATCTAAAATAAAATGCAGTTTGTAATTTCTTATTTAGTTTAATTAGTCATTTGTTTTACAAGACAGTAATAATTGAACTTAAAATATAAGAAGGAACATAGTACCATATAGATATTTACACTCTATTCAACTATAACAATAATCAACTGTTATTTAACATAAATACACTTCTTCGGTCTGGAAAAATATAAACTTAACATAAAATAAGAATTTTTTTCAGTCTTAAAATTATAAATGAACTGAGGTAAGTAATTTGACTTTTTAAGAATCTTTAGAACGTAAATATTACTGAAAATACTACTAGTTACTGAGAACATACAATTTAGATGCTCTACCGGACAAACGTGCGAATATTTGCAATTCTAACAATATTACATACATACGGGACAAACTTATAACCTTGTTTTAAGAAAGTTAGTTAAAAATAACAAATAAATTTAAGATTCATTTATATTTCAAATCTGAAGTATATTTCAATACAGTACACAGTAGAACTGATCCACTGTGTACTCAAGCGGTCTGATCCACCTAGTACTTGACCGCCATTTTGAATTAATGACACACCACATGCCACGCTATCGCTTGTTGAGAGATGCATTACGCGTCAAAGCAATCTAATTTATACATAGTTTTGACTAGAAACATAGTTTTATCGATACACCAACACTGTAGGGAGTAAAAACAAAGTATTTCTTACTTTAAATCTCAATTTTTCACTAGTAAAAACGTATAATCACTCACAACACGCCATAAGGTTGCTGCAGTCGCAACTCGACTGGATATTACTCGTTCGTATCCCAAGAGCTTCCGAGGAGAGAGGGAGATGGATAGTTATCTCTTTTACTTTCGCACTAAAGGCGCCCGCGCCACTGTTCCCGCTATAGCCACTGTTACCGCCTTAACCCTACATATACATAGTATAAGAAATTATAACTAGAATAACGGTTACCTACAACATACATCACAATAACAGCCCACGACAGCACACAATATTGGCATTTTAGGTACGTAGTTTTGTATCGGTAAATTTTTTTTTTCAAAATGGCTGCCAGATAACAATTCAATGCAAAGTCTTCCAGCTGGAAGACCGTAGGTACTTAAAGTGGCGCGCGCCCGTTCAAGATGGCATGTGTTTACTATTGACATCTCTTTTACTCAAACGGACGTTCGTCGTAAGTGTGAATAGAAGAAAGGTTGCGTTTTTATGCTGCGATTAATCTTCCCTATATTTTATCTTTGGTCGTCAACTTGTCAATGTCAAGACATTTTTTTAATTTACCTGCTCATCAGAAGGCAAAGGACATCTGATGGGTGATGCCTACCTCTGTATTATTTATTGTTTTTGAAAATACTTTGAAAACTATTACATAAAAAAATAAATAAAAATATTTATCATGATAAGCATCCAAAAATCTCGAAATGGTTTTCGTATTTCACTAACAAATGATAAATGAAATGTTGTCAATTGTACCCATGATACTGAACAACTTTCCCTAAGAAACATTACGGAATTTCGCAAATAGTAATTGCACTGATCGAACGTTTGTATGAAAAATAAAAAATAAAACAACGGTTTGCACTCCGGGAGTGCCGGCAGAAGTAAAAACTAAGAGATCTTATGTCTTACGTCACGTGACGTCACGGTCTTACTATTGTGCTACGGTTCGAATTGTGCCAATAGTGCAAACGCTGTGCACACGCTTCCCGGTCGGTTCAAATTATGCTACGGTCCAAAATGCGCAAATATGCGCTATCGGTAGAGATAGCATGCACACAATCGGTTCATAATGCGCGAATGTGCGGATACGTTTGCTATCTGATGTCATCAGTGACGTAATTAATTTGCGCTTACGCCGCACTCGAAAAATAGGTAGTGCAGCGTATGCATGTCAAATTGACAGCTGGTTCAAATTGCACAAATTGTTTAGCAGTGTATTCGTACTTACTAATTTGGACCGACCGGTAAAGCGTGTGCATAGCGTTTGCACTATTGGCATAATTCGAACCGTAGCATTAGTAAGTACGAATACACTGCTAAACAATTTGTACAATTTGAACCAGCTGTCAATTTGACATGCATATGCTGCACTACCTATTTTTCGTGTGCGGCGTAAGCGCAAATTAATGACGTCACCGATGACAGACAGCACACGTATCTGCACATTCGCGCATTATGAACCGATTTTGTGCATGCTATCTCTACCGATAGCGCATATTTGCGCATTTTGGACCTTAGCATATATCTATGCTTACGAATTTTCGATCAGTTTACGCGACGTCACGATCCTGACGCGAGTTTAACATTTTTACCCATCCCAAAAAGTGCACAACGCCGCTAAAGAAGTTTTCACTTCAAAATTGCGAATTTCCTATAGGTTTCTTAGGGAAAGTTATTCAGTGACAATCACCCCTTAAAGTAATGCATCTGTTTACCCTAGCACCCTGTAAATAAAATAGGTAACTTGGTTCCTATTTAAATAAAATTCCATTTGCAAATCATATCAATTTTAGGACTACGCCATAATCATAATGCGCTGAGCAAGCGACCGACATTTTGTTCGCCAGACAGAAATGACCGTTAGGCCATATCGTCCACTGTGTCCTGTCCTAGTCCCTATTTTCAGGAATAATGTGTCCGGTGTGGACCAAATTTCCGTCGTCTACAAAGCGTTTTAATAGCAACGGTTAGATCGAAATTAAATAAACGAACATAAACTTTAATTCGAAAAAAAAAACTAAAAAACAATTCAATCAATAACTTACGAATGAAAGAACACAAATTATCGCCGCGAGCTTCATTTTTACTTTCTTTAAAAAGAAATAATCACTACACTAACAGCCGAGCAGCTCGGCAAGCAAATCGGCGAGCAAATCGGCTCGGCGAGCAGCTCGGTGAGCAGCTCGGCGAGCATTTGGCTTGGCTCGGCGAGCATTTGGCTTGGCTCGGCGAGCAGCTCGGCGAGCAAATCGGCTTGGCGAGCTGCTCGGCGAGCAAATCGGCTCGGCGAGCAGCTCGGCAAGCAAATCGGCTCGGCGAGCATTTGGCTTAGCTCGGCGAGCATTTGGCTTGGCTCGGCGAGCAGCTCAGCGAGCAAATCGGCTCGGCGAGCGAATCCGCTCGGCGATCATTTGGCTTGGCTCGGCAAGCATTTGGTTTGGCTCGGCGAGCAAATTGGCTCAGCGAGCAAATCGGCTCGGCGAACAAATCGGCTCGGCGAGCAGCTCGGCTCGGCGAGCAAATCGGCTCGGCGAACAAATCGGCTCGGCGAGCAAATCGGCTCGGCGAGCATTTGGCTTGGCTCGGCGAGCAAATCGGCTCGGCGAGCAGCTCGGCAAGCAAATCAGCTCGGTGAGCATTTGGCTCGGCTCGGCGAACAAATCGGCTCGGCGAGCAAACCGGATCGGCGAGCAAATCGGCTCGGCGAGCATTTGGCTTGGCGAACAAATCGGCTCGGCGAACAACTCGGCTCAGCGAGCAAATCGGCTCGGCGAGCATTTGGCTTGGCTCGGCGAGCAAATCGGCTCGGCGAGCAGCTTGGCAAGCAAATCGGCGAGCAAATCGGCTCGGTGAGCATTTGGCTTGGCTCGGCGAGCAGCTTGGCAAGCAAATCGGCTCGGCGAGCATTTGGCTTGGCTCGGCGAGCAAATCGGCTCGGCGAACAAATCGGCTCAGCGAGCAAATCGGCTCGGCGAGCATTGGGCTTGGCTCGGCGAACAAATCGGCTCGGCGAGCAAATCGGCTCGGCGAACAAATCGGCTCAGCGAGCAAATCGGCTCGGCGAGCATTGGGCTTGGCTCGGCGAGCATTTGCCTTGGCTCGGCGAGCAAATCGGCTCGGCGAGCAAATCGGCTCGGCGAGCATTTGTCTTGGCTCGGCAAACAAATCGGCTCGGCGAGCAAATCGGCTCGGCGAACAAATCGGCTCAGCGAGCAAATCGGCTCGGCGAGCATTGGGCTTGGCTCGGCGAGCAAATCGGCTCGGCGAGCAGCTCGGCGAGCATTAGCTTGGCTCGGCGAGCAGCTCGGCAAGCAAATCGACTCGGCGAGCATTTAGCTTGGCTCGGCGAGCGGCTCGGCGAGCAAATCCGCTCGGCGATCATTTGGCTTGGCTCGGCAAGCATTTGGTTTGGCTCGGCGAGCAAATCGGCTCGGCGAACAAATCGGCTCGGCGAGCATTTGGCTTGGCTCGGCGAACAAATCGGCTCGGCGAGCAAATCGGCTCGGCGAGCATTTGACTTGGCTCGGCGAGCAAATCGGCTCGGCGAGCAAATCAGCTCGGTGAGCAAATCGGCTCGGCGAGCATTTGTCTTGGCTCGGCGAGCAAATCAGCTCGGCGAGAAAATCGGCTCGGCGAGCATTTGGCTTTGCTTGGCGAGCATTTGGCTTGGCTCGGCGAGCATTTGGCTTGGCTCGGCGAGCAAATCAGCTCGGCGAGCAAATTGGCTCGGCGAACAAATCGGCTCGGCGAGCAAATCGGCTCGGCGGGCAAATCGGCTCGGCGAGCAAATCGGCTCGGCGAGCAAATCGGCTCGGCGAGCAGCTCGGCAAGCAAATTAGCAAATAAGAAGTGGTTCGACTCTGCGCCAGTGGGAATTGAGCTTAACTGTTGGCGATACAGTGCCACTTAGCGACACTCTATTATTAATTAGTGACACTCTACACAGTATAGGTACACTTCCGTAAGGAATGAGGGATTTTCCAAAAAAATAAAAAAGCTAGTTCCAAATTTCTCGATAGATGGCGTTGACCAGATGAGTCAATTAGGATGAGCGAATATATTTATTAGAAGAGATCAAGCGTCGAATCCAACTCGGCTGGGCAGCGTTCGGGAAGCTACGTAGTATCTTCACGTCCCAAATACCGCAGTGTCTTAAAACGAAAGTCTTCGATCAGTGTGTGTTGCCAGTGATGACGTATGGAACAGAGACGTGGTCGTTCACTCAAGGCCTCATAAAAAGGCTGAAAGTCACCCAAAGGGCAATGGAGAGGGATAGCCCTCGGCTCGATAGCATAGGCTCGGAGTTTCCCTGCGAGATCGAATCAGAAATGAAGAGATCCGCAGAAGAACCAGAGTAACTGACATAGCCCAAAGAATTGCTAAACTTAAGTGGCAGTGGGCGAGGCACATTGCTCGCAGAACCGATGGCCGGTGGGGCCGAAAAGTTCTCGAGTGGCGACCGCGTACCGGAAAGCGCAGCGTGGGTAGGCCCTTCACACGGTGGACCGACGACCTGGCAAAGGCGGCGGGAAAACGTTGGATGAGGGCAGCGCGGGACCGGTCGTTATGGCGATCCTTGGGGGAGGCCTATGTCCAACAGTGGACGTCCGTCGGCTGAGATGATGATGATGATGATGATGATGAATACATTTATCGCAACAAACCCATTCATATTATTGTTGATTTATTATTAAAAATCTCGGTGTTATTGACTGTCAACAACGAATCAAGTATCGGACGTGGCTGTGTGGGCTTCGTATCCATTTTGAATATACGAACAATAAACGAGAAAAAATAACAAACTACAATAATACAAAAACCTGACAATTTCAACAAAAATAAAACGGTAAACTTGTAATCGCTACTTCGTCAACGGATACGTCAGATTCCGTGAATGAAAAGATGAAAAGCAAAGCCATAAACGAAAGATTTCGCTCTCAAAGCAAAGAAAATTGAAAAGTGAAGTGACCAATTTAAATATTGTTCGTACCTACCTTTTATCAAAATAGATACGAAGCCCATACAGCCATGTCTGATACTTTATTCTTTGTTGACAGACAATAATTGATTGTTAAAAAAGCAAGATAAGATAACAGATTAAGATTGGTAATAATAAACTACGCAACGCGGGAAGACTGGCTAGCGTGTCCCGTCGTACAGAAATGGCATCTAAAAACCCACGGGTAATAGTTCCGACTTATTATGAGCGACTTCCTGAACATCTGAGGAATGTAACCAATGACGAATCATTTTATCGCCAACTAAAAAGTCTTTTGCTGGATGGTGAATTATATGGGTATTCTGTAAACGAATTTCTTTTGTTTGACTTTAATTAGACTACAATAAGTAATTGTAGCGACATTTTATTTAAATTATTTAAAATTGTATATTTCCTTATTGTACCTATTACATTATTTATTTGACATTGTTACCCTTTAGGTTAGTGATGTTGACATTTTTATTGTTCTATTTTTATTCTTGACGATCATATTATTCTTTGACATTTTAATTTTTTTATGTAATGCACTTACATGTTATTATGAATTTGATAATTTGAAATAAATAATTCTACTCTCTCTCTTCTCTTCTATTCTATTCTATTCTATTCTAAACCAACAACAATAAGAATGGGTTTGTACACACGGTGACACATCAAGCTACGCAAAACCAAAATAAGCTGGTCGCGCGACGTTACACGTTATTCACCCTACGCGCGGTCAGCTTAAATTATATTGGTTAGGCGTAACTTGATGTGTTGCCGTGTGTATTTTTATTATTAATATTAATAAATATATTTGCTCATACCTAATCGACCCCTCTCTGGTCAACGCCATCCATCGAGAAATTAGGAACTAACTTTTTCTTTTTTTTTTTGCTTCCGAAAATCCCTCATTATTTTGTCATCTCATTTGATTCTATCAACCAACTTGAGGTGAATGTGGTACATCACTATTTGGTACATCAAATGTCAACTTACCTTATCTTGCAAACAATGTTTTCGATTTCTTATCAACCCAAAATAGTTTACTAAAATGTTTTGTTCGATTTGATAAACGGATACAAGTGCATTGTTTTTGTGAATTATAAGTGTAAGGATAGTAAATAGTGAATGATTTATGACCCTTATTTGTTGAAATTGACTTACCGGTGGAATGAAAGTTTTTGGTTATTTTCTGAAAAGGCACACATTCGGCTATAACAGCCCAGAACAGCACACAATATTGGCATTTTGGGTACGTAGTTTTGTATCGGAAATTTTTTTTTTCAAAATGGCTGCCAGATAACAATTCAATGCAAAGTCTTCCAGCTGGAAGACCGTAGGCACTTAAAGTGGCGCGCGCCCGTTCAAGATGGCATGTGTTTACTATTGACATCTCTTTTACTCAAACGGACGTTCGTCGTAAGTGTGAATAGAAGAAAGGTTGCGTTTTTATGCTGCGCTTTATAATATTAATCTTCCCTATATTTTATCTTTGGATTTGACAGCTGTGCAATTCCGAACGCAATTGTGGAGGGGGAAAATCCATACAAAATCACAATCCTGATTTGGAATTCCGATTTGCAATTCCGTATGTGTGTGGTGGACCTGGAAGTACGATATAATTATGGAATTCCAGCATTGTCCTTTACACCGTTATAATTAGAATTATAAGTCACCACCTATGCATCAAATAAAATGAAAGTTCTTTATATTCTGGACCGATTGAAAGCAGTCGGTATTACCACAGAAAAACATAATATCACATAAACATAATATCAAATAATGCACATAAATAACACCCTTCAGAGATAGGTCTATGTTTGACAAAAAAGTTTAAAAAGACGTTGACCTAACTAAAAATAAGTCTTTGTTTGACTAAATAAAAGTTAAAAATCACTGACCTATTAAGAGTTAAGTCTGTTTACGATCAAATTTTCGTATAAAATGGGTGACTTAATACGCAAGTCTTGGCTATAAAAATATTCAGAAATGCAAAAAAGCCTATAAAAGTAAAATAAAAGCACCTTTGTTTATAAAAATTTAAATTTTTATACAATACGTTTCAAAAATCTTAAAAATAATCAATCAAATGTTAAATAACTTAATCAAATGTATTGAGACTTACATACTAGACACTAATTTATTCTTTAGTATTTTAATGAGATCAAAATCTAGTTAAATTAAAAGAATTATCATGTTCTTAATGTGTGTGGATTTTTCCGAAAGGAACAGAAGGTGCCGTTCTTAGTATATTTAAGTTTTTTGCAGCTCCTAACTTTACTCTAGTACTCGTTATTCGGTGTCGCAATTTAGAGCCTCCAATAAGAGTTAAGTATACACTTCAAATTATAAGTATTTTATGCAATACCTATTTTGTCAACTACGTGATTTATTCAATATCAAATCAAACCTAGAAAACTTAGTTTTTGTCATCTTCATCTCAGACGATAGACGTCCTCTGCTAGATATAGGCCTTCCCAAAGCATCGCCAAATCAACCGGCCCTGCGCTGCCCTAATCCAATTATGGGTACGCACTACCTTCACCAGGTCGTCGATCCCCCTTATGCTTCGCTTTCCGGTACAAGGTCGCCACTCGAGTCCCATAAGCCATCCGTTTTGCAAGCAATGTGCCCAGCCTATTTGCTACTTTCGTATAGCAAATCTGATTTCATCGCCCGCAGACTCTGTCCTTTTGCATTAGGCCTCAAATAATGTAATACCTATATATAACTTATCTCCTTGTACATGATTATTTAACACATATTGGAAGAGGACTATCGCTTAATAAGTCAGGCATTTTTTGCCTAATTAAGCTTTAGTTGGTAGTTTCTCGCAAAGAACTGTCTCATTATCATCAAGTACTTAAATATTGTAACCCATAATTATGATTGTGATGTAGTTGCCTTATACTAATTAAATAAAGTTTGAAGTTTGAAGTTTGAAAAAAAAAAAAAAACTCCAAGTCCTATCAATTGCCCATTGGGTGGCTACTGGCCTTTTTATTAGGCCTTTCTTTCAATGAGCGACCACCTCTCAGTTCAATATGCCAATCACTGGCAGTACACACTGGTCAAAAACTTGTGTCTTAACACACTGCGGTATTTTAACCGAGAAGAAATTTCGTAACTTCTCAAACTTAGGACTGATTCATGCAAAGCTATGTTCATTAAAAGTATTTACAGTTAAAAAATTACCTGAGGTAGAAGACAACACAATATTATGTTTAACTACGTTGATGGGGTATAGCAACAATTTTATGTATTCATAGTTGGAGACTTTGAGTACAGAATACAGAAAATTGTACTCTATGTTGAGCTCAATGCTTTTATTAAACATCTCGATTTAGTAGATTTTACATAATGCAATGATAATACAGAAAGATGAGCATACACGTTCAAACATGTTGACCAAACGACTTTGGCAAACGAAGCTAGCGGATAGAAATAACACGGGTAGGGTAGTGGGGGCTATAATACACTGCCAGCGATCACGATAACTCACCGAGCACGTTAAGTAATGACTATTTTTCAATATTTGTTGTATTACAGGTAAAACTTAAGATTCACTAATTGAATGCTATAGAATCACAAAACATTTCATACTTTTTCCATTAAAACTTAGTTGTTAGGTACTGGAAAATACACTAAAATTATACCGTATACAAGAAATATAAATAAGAGCGCAGTAATATCGATATGTTGTATATCGATATAAGCTTCAGCATCCTATCTCCATGTTGTTTTCATTCGTGAGCCAAAGATGAAATCTTATGAGTTAGCTATAACTTATACTGTCGACCATTTTGTCATAATTACAAGATTTATAAAAAGAATGTAGTCGTGGGCCCTTCATCATCAGGCTATAAACGTCCTACTGCAAGTCACAGGCCTACCCTCAGGGAAAGTGTATCGGCATTAGTTCACCACGCGTGCCCAATGTGGATTGGTAAACTTCACAAAACCACATCCGAATTTCTTCTTCAGCGTATATAGGTTTCCTCACGACGTTTTCCTTCACCGTTTGTTAGCAATCGGTGTTACGTACAGAAGTTAGAAAAACTCGTTGGTAAATGGCATTTTGTGCGTGCGGATTTGAACCCGGGCCCCCTTAATTGGGTGTCCAATTTTCCATACCTCTCCGCAATGCACCACCGACGCTCTCGCTCACTCACCGACGAGCGTGGGCCCGTACTTGTAAAAATTGCTGAATTCGTTAATTAATAAACTGATGAAATTAATTTGTATGAGAAGCTAAAGCCTTGATTGGGAATTAAGCAAAGTGAGTTATCAAACATGGATAACCTTCTATTCTCAACCTTTTGATAAATGCAATGCACTTCGTAAAAATACACACTGACGAACATAGAAGTATAGAACCTCTATTCCTTTTTTGAAGTCGGTTAAAAGTCATGTAGGTATGCTTCAGTTTCAATTTTTACCTTTTCATGAAGTCTCTGTGTATTTGATTGACTCAATTAAATTACAGTGACCTCCACAGCATTGTTGCTAGCGTTCATGGTGCTCTTTTGTAGATAACGTAGTCAATCTTTACTTCAGTTACTTAATGCAAGCACACCATTGCCATTGTGGCATTTTAAAGAGCTGGTGGTCAGGCTTTTAATTTCTTCATAGCAAATGATTAGCTGCTAGTTTTTCCCATAACGTATGCTGTACCTTTTCATGTGGCGCTTCTCCAGTTTCTTTTACTTAATGAGCAGTCTGGTTTGCTTACGCTTGATCTCAATATTTACGATTTGCCACTATTTTTAGTATTTAAGTAGAATTTCGTTTGGTAAGATCTTACAAAACGGTATTTTGCTGTGAACAAGTTTGTACTATTGTATCTTTTGTACAGTAAAATCATACGAAACAATGGTTTATGATGATTCTCTATCATTTACTGGAGGTTACATGGTAATTTAAAGCAAGAAGATAATTTTTTTTGTTTTATATTTCTGATTTAAACCAACTAAACTTTGGATGTTTTTAGTAGTAAAGAGACCTATTATTAGATGATACGCGTTATTTCAATTTATTTTTGCAAAACAAAGGCTTAATTCAAAATCAGTCATAAAAATTCCAGAAAATTTTACACAATAATGACCGATTTGGAAATGAGACAACAAAATTTTGAATTCTTTAAAACATAAAGACTCATTTCGAAATCGGTCACTTCAACAGATAATTTTTTTAGTAGTATACCGACCTAATTCTTAATAAGTCAATCAAACAGTTCGAACTTTTAGTCAAATAATGACCTAATTCCAATTCAGTCTTTATTGCTTAAATATTTTACAAAAGTTTTCTAATTTTTTTGTCAAATATAGACCTATCTCCAAATCAGTCGTTATTCGATACAGCCGCAATCGGTTCTAGTTGACGTAATACTAAATCGGTCATTATTCGGCTAAAAAAAGGTGCAATTACCGCTGGAAGAATACAGACCAAACTTATTTTTGACCCCATTTATTATATGAAATAGGTATTTTTTTTGGGGTCTAGGTTATAAAGCATGCTCTTTAAGGTCGTTCTGCTATCATAACTCAAAACACCGAAATTTTGAGTTGAGTCAGTATTCTATTAAGAGTGCGATTATAATGTACCTTTTGTACCTGTCCGCAATGCGCTAGCAACGTTCTCAATCATCGTCAATATTATATCACGTCTTTTACGATCGTGGCTTAACTCAAAAAACATTCACCAAGGCTAAACGCTGGCCTTGAGTCGTGAAAACATCCAAGACTGTACCCGTCGCTCATGAAAAGATCCCAATCAATCATTATTTATTGATGAATTGATGCGACGTGACGCTACGAAGTTTTTACAAGACCCACGGCCTGATCGCGTCCTGATATTTTTAACAATAATGACAACCCTTTTAGAGCTCCTCTTTATCACCACTTGGGCGCGTTAAAAGTGCAAATTCTTCGTCAATAAGTTCACCTTGAAAATAAAAGTTGAAACGTCTACAATTAAAGACACCAATGTCACGCCAAAGAGCTTCAATGGGATATGAACATGGCTCACAATGTGATTAACCTATAATAGCACAATTTGGGTCTTAAATGTTGTCCTAGGATAATACCTACTAATGCCACAGACTGATTATTCAATAGCTTACCTACTAATGCGCTTTTTCGAATTTCGATTGAACTAAAATATGCCTTATTTATGTCAATGCGCATCAGCCTGAATCGCATGCGATACGCGGCGCCATAGGTACTTATCGCAGCAGGGCGTTAGTCCACCAATCAAGCCAAATGTGGATTGGATGACTTCACAAACGCATCAGAAATTCAAGGCATTCATGTCGATACAATAAAATTGTTAACTTAAAATATAACCATCGAATACTACAAAAAAGTCAAATAAAAAAAAATTCTAAAGTTAAATTTTTAACCACAGAATATAACAAAGATTTAACAAAATGTATAGCAACAATGGACATTGACTAATTGTATAAATTGTATAAAAATATATTTTAGGCCCTATCCTCAGAGGAAGGATCTCTTTATTCTAAACTAAAGCATAGAGACCGCATCAATTTACGATTGTTAGTTAGTCTCTTATATCTTATGCGTTCTTTTAATAGTAGAAGGAGACGGAACTATAAATGTTTGTGTATGCGGCTGTCCACTTCTTTTTTGTACTAGTTTGTGTGAAAAGTAACCGTAAACATAAGGGCAAATGCCACTTGGTCATCTTTTGTCCATACTACTTGACACCGCACACTCAAACAAAAACCTCAAAAAAGTGAACATTCTTGCAATGGTATGGTTCCCTCTATGCCTTTAGGTATAATCTCTTTGGACCAATCCTAGCCTCAGATCAGAAAAAGTACTTGTAATTAAACTAATTACATTACCTTTACTAACAATTTGCCGCGTTTTTAATATCCTTCAGCAAAACGGTCCATTTAGGCTCGTTTCTCAAAAAGGTTGGCCATTCCTGTGATAAACTCTTATGATGAAACTTTATCGTTTCACTTAAGACTCTACCGTTTAAGATATATGTCTCAATTTTGCTTAGCAATGAAAAGATAGCGCAATCTCGTGAATGCTGGGATATATGTCAACTTCTATTACTCTCTCGGATTAGGCGAGAAACAAATGTATTAAGGAAAGCACACGACATTCTGTCTTTTCCCTTTCTTCTGTCAAGATGTTGTTTTCATAAGCATTATAAACGAATTGTTATGGAATATGTTTCATAAGCATTTTATATGACAAGAAAGGCTTATGGTCTGATTGTGCGAGAGAGGACCACACTCTACCTTGCGGGCCCAAATTGGGAGAAGCCAGGTAGGGGAGGTGGGAGACTTACACCATGCAATGGGTGGACAAGGGCTGATCATGATGATTAGTGGTCAAGGTATCAATCTAATTGGCCTGTAACCAATGACCTGCAAACAAATGGACAACGGGTCCCATAAAAAAAATCCCAAAAAAAATTGTCCCAGACTAACATACGTAAACGTAAGTACGTTTTAGTAATATAAACAAAACAATGAAACTGTTGAAATAAATTTGTCATTTTGCTTGCGTAGTTTTTAAAAATTTTATAGCACATCGGCACGGCATAATAGATATGTGCGCTTAGTAATCAGTCGATTGAACGAAATCTGGTGCGTAATTGTAACTCTTTTGGTTCGGACACTTTTGAGCGAGGACCCTACGTCCAGTATTAGTAAGTCAATGCCTGTATAGCCTTTATCTATTGGCCCGCAGTCAGCGTTGCAGCGGCGGCGACCAGTAGATGCTTTCACTGTAACTGGATAGAAAGAGAGATAAGCATGTAGATAACTTTGTGAGTAAACGGTGAATTAAACTTTGCACTAATCAAAGGGCCCGGTAGCAGCACTTCGTCTGATTAATACTGCTAATGTACGCCGCGATGAATTGGTAATGTCGCAATTTGCTTCTATTCTAATTGTCTTATTGGACTTGTGAACTGGAAGGTTTATCTATGTTATGTTTAGTTGATTAGTGTGAATGGGGAACGGGTTGTGTTTGATTAATGTTTATAGAAATAAGGTAAAAAGAATATGATTCTTCGTTGTTCAAACATCTGTTCGTTTTTCTACTTGTGTCTTATAAATTTACATAAAACTGTTATATCTTTGTATAGATACTATAGGTAATACAATATTCTTTTTTTTAACGCACCTGTATACGCCAATATGAAGCGAAGCAAAGGGTAAACAAATTATGGCTGTGGACACATAGAGTTATTTGAATGCATCAAAATAAATATAAAAACTTTAAAGAGTATCATATAATATCAATACTATCGACTTTTATACTCCACCTATTTTCCATTAGGGTCAATGGGGTAGGTAGAGACTGTTAGTACTGTTTATACAACGTGTTAATGAATTAACGCAAAACTAGAAAGTAGTTTGTTTAGAATCGAGTGCAGAATCGAATTATCATGGTTTCAACACAGGTAATTTTTTTCAAAATATTAAATAATTTAATAGACAAAAAAATTGTTTTTTGATCCAAACGTCAACCCACAGCACGGGGCACACTCACCCTATTTACTACCAAACCAAGATTATTAAAATGTATCCATGAGTACGTTAGCGCTTTCATTCATTGCTAAAATGATAACAAATCATTTTTGCCTCAAAACTTAAAATGCGAATAACTTTAAAATTTAACTATCAAAATAATGAAATTGTTGTTTCAATCTAATTATTTTGTTATAAATCTGTTGGGGTGTATGAGGTTTTGCGTTAATTCATTAACACGTTGTACAATAGGAAAACTTTTTATAATATAATTTACTGAAGTTTTGTAAAATGGCACTTAAGTACGGTGACGAAAAAATATGAAATAACAATGTCAAGTGGTACATATGGGCTTTCGTTACACCCAAAAATTTGAGAAAAATCCCAGTGAAATTTATAAAATGCCTAATTGTCTTCTTAGTAATTATAAGTACCAACGTTTATTGTATGTTTCTTTTTAATCCCGTGAAAGACCACTTTAGTGAGTAGGCGCGTTATTTTTATCGAAATCGGCTCACTCAATAAGAGGATTTCGCACAATCAGAATGACAACACAAGTGTTTCATAAATTCAATATTTTTAATTGTTTTATGAAACACAAGGATATTGAAAACTTCAATCGCAGCTGCTCTTTGTCAATAATTGCTCTTATTGGTCTGCATGTACGAAGTCGCATGCATTTCTTGTTTAGCCATGCATTCACTGGGCAACAAGAGCGCGCTCCATACAAACGAAGTCTGGTTTATATTTTAAATTCTTTTTTACCAATTAAAGTCAATGAAATTATTCTGAAACAATCTGGAAAAAAGCTGGAATCTTTAAGTTTAAGTAGGTATGATGTCAGATTTTCGTTAAAATAAGTAGTTTAAAAGTTACAGTGCCTCAAAGATTTCCATACAAATCTTAAATTAATCCTAGCATTAAAACTGTATATTGTAATGAAAATCTGACAACAAACAAGTATAGATTAGTTTCTAAATTGTTCCTGAAAAATTTTAATGACTTTTATTGGTTAGTATTATAAAAATATAACCAGACTTCGTTAGTATGAAGAGCGCTCTAAATTATACAACGAGTTAATGAATTAACGCAAAACCTCATACACCCCAACTGATTTATAACAAAATAATTAGATTGAAATAATAATTTCATTATTTTGATAGTTAAAATTTAAAGTTATTCGCATTTTAAGTTTTGAAACAAAAATTATTTGTTATCATTTTAGCAATGAATGAAAGTGCTAATGTACTCATGGATACATTTTAATAATCTTGTTTTGATAGTAAGTAATAAGCTTTGACTACTAATATAGGGACTGGTTACGCGTGTCATTCTACTAACAAAAATTTCTGCCTCTTTTTGCGGGGGGCGAGGTAACAGGAAATCCGCAACTTTGGATTTTATTCCCCATAACTTTAGATTCTAATTTTGAATATTAAAAATCAAGAAAAGTAGTCTCAAACGTTCTAAGTTCAAAATTATTGTTTCGCTATTATAGGCTGTCTCGTTTAGTGATAAGGTATAAAATTGGGTGTAAATGCACATGATCAATTGCTCTTATAACGTGGCAGAGGGGAAATGCTACCGCAAGGCCAGTCCTTCTAATAAGTAGTCAAAGGTAATAACTGTGCCCGTGCGGTGGGTTCACATCGGGTTCAAAAAAAAAATATTTCTTTTTCAAACAAATTATTTAACATTTTGGAAAAAATTACCTATGTGGAAACCATGATAATTCGATTCTGCTCTCGATTCTAAACAAACTAATTTCTAGTTTTGCGTTAATTCATTAACACGTTGTATACCTTTAGTTAGACTAAAGACTGTATGATTTTAATTTGACTTAATTCCATTAATACCCGGCATGTTAAATAAAATGCCTATGAAATTCACCCGTATCATTATAAAATGACTTTAGCATTACTTTTTACGAACGAAACAGGAAAAAACATGTTCAGAACATTTTTAAAAAGCCTCTTGTGCTGTTGTTGAGAGTTATTTTCGGAAAATTCCGATGTTTTTATAAAAAACATGAGTATTTTGTTACGAAAAGAGAGATTTGCTGGAGGGCGTCGTAGAATCAAAAGATAATTATATTGTTTACATTTATTATAAAAGCAGAAAACTGAAATTTGTAAATATGCCTTATTTTTGATGAAAATTGTAAAAAGGAATCGACGCCGGGACTAGAAAAATAATACCTGGCTAAGAGCGAGGTGTGTACTCGCATTATGAATAGGTAATAATAGTTAAACTATTCAAATTGCAAAATTAAAATTTAATTTAGGCTGTATATAATAATAGGTAATAACAGTTCAACTATTATTACCTGTTCATATGGTACTCGCACATAGAGGGTTTTAATCTTAGACAGTATAACTATGGACGAGTTACACGTGTAACTGAACAAACTTTTCGGACACTTTTTGCGGGGGACGAGCTAGCATGAAATCCGCAACTTTGAATTTTATAATATTTTACATTCGAATTTTGAATGTTAAAATAGTCTCGTGTGAGCCCCAAACGTGACTAGTTTCAAGCTCAGATAAAGTATATGTCTAAGATTGAGTCTCACGCTTTTAAAACAAAATGGACCAACTTTCTTAAGGGGCGTCCGCCCGGGTTTGAGTAACTTTGTAACCATTTTATACATTAACTATGGCACTTTTTAAGCAGAAAACCAAACTGAACAATCTACAGGATATGAGAAGTGATGTGGTTTTTCTCGAAATCTATTTTAATTAATAAAACTGAAGAAAAACGAATCCAAAGTCACCTCTTTTTTTCATGTTGTAACCGTTTTACTCTTACATTGTTGATCAGAAGAATATGAAAATTTGCAATATTCTTCACAATACAATATAGAATGATGTGGTTTTCTTATTTTTTGGAAATTCATAAAAAATCATCCACGTTTTCAAAGAAAACGGATGGACGAAGGATGGCTAGTTGCAAAAGTTTGCTTGTAAGAAAGAGAGCCTTGCAAATGGGAGGAGTGGCCTTAAGTTGGTGTGCGTGAGGCGTCATAAAAATTATGTCTGTTTGCGTGTATGATGATATGGATAGGGTTTAGAGGCAAGTGCTGGTTAAATTTTGAATATAGGCATAGGCATGAATGAATAAATGAATATAGGCTGTCTTGTTCAGTGATAGCTGATAAGGTATAAAATTGTATGTGAGTTATTGATCTTGTAACGTGGCAGAGGGGAAATATAATACTACCGCAAGGCTGGTCCCTAGTTATATGGTCTAAAGTTCTAATTCTAATTTTACCATGAGAAGAGATGAGAACAGTGTATAATTTGAATAGTTCAATTCCATTCAATTCAATTTAATATCTTTGATATTTGAACAATTACATTCACGCAATAGATTAATGCATAATTATCTATGTATTCCGTATTTAGATAGGAACACTAGCATTAACATAATTGCAATATCAATCAACATTGTTTAATGACAGTGGCTGTGGGAATAACGAATCAATTAATTATAGGGCTGCATTATGTGCCCTATTTGACAAGGCTAGGCAACGGAAGTACAGTCACCATCAGATATATCGTAGCATACAAGGTGTCCAAATATTTCTGAGCAGTGCTAATTTTCATTAAATTATTTACAGTAAATGTTAACAATTATATATAAACGTGTATTTTGTCATAAATATGTGAACAGAGAATTTTCAATAATTTCTTTACAATGTTATTTAAAATTAACATGTAAAACAACGGAGTAAGGTTTTTATCCGAAACTGTTCAGAACTGGCCACCATGACTGCGTCGATATATTTGATGTTCTCGGCGTTCCTATATTTTTGATTGACTATGAGTAAAGAAATTATTGAAAATTAGAACTGCTTAGAAATATTTGACCACCTTGTTTGCTACGATATATCTGCTGGTGACTGTACTAGGTCTATGCTAGCCAAGGGGGTATAAAATTTTTATTTTATTTACTTTTTGTTTAAAAGAAAAAAGTTATAGTCTAGCAAATAAAGATACCTAATTTATAATTAGGTATGACTATTTCTTTATATAAATGTTGCTGTCACAGAAAAAGTTGTTCAATTCATTTATTATAATTTGGTCAATAATAAGTACGTACCTACTTAATAATTGTTAATTACGTGTGAAATTTTTAACACTCTAGAAGATAAAACACTTTTTCCATTTTTAGGGTTCCGTACCCAAAGGGTGAAAACGGGACCCTATTACTAAGCCTACGTTGTCCGTCTGTCCGTCTGTCCGTCCGTCTGTCCGTCCATCCGTCTGTCCTACCGTCCGTTTAGGGCTGTAACTTTTGAACCGTAACAGCTAGATAGTTGAAATTTTCCCAGATTGTGCGTTATTACGGCGGATTTGTTAACAAATAATAAAAATGTCAAAAAGTTAAAAATTAAGGGTTAGTAAAATTAATTATTAATCAAAGTTAATTTTAGGTTAATTAAAGTTAATTACTAATCTCAACAAGAAACTAGTTTTTATCAACGTTTATTCTTCACGCTCTATCGTAAAAACGGTAATACATACAAGCGTCAAACTTAGTGTGATTATAGAGTAAACTCTACAGAATAACAACAAATACTAAAAACCGGCCAAGTGTGAGTCGGTCTTGCGCTAAAGGTCCCGGACAAAAAAGTTTTTTTTTTCTAAGTTAATAATGTTGTGTTCTGTAATGGTGTGGTACGGAACCCTCGGTGCGCGAGTAGCCCGACTCGCACTTGACTGATTTTATTATTATTGTATCAAACCCACTTGTGTCAAGCAGGGTTATCGTTTTTAACTGAGAACTAGAAACTACTCTGGTCTTAAATTATAAAATTCTGTCTTGCACCTCCCAGTTTTTGGGGCTAAACATGTGTTATATTTAAACCACCGATGTGGTGGTAGGTTTAAGTCACTAAAGTACACACCTTCGAATGTCAGAGTTTGGATTAAATTTTAACGTCTTTGAGGCTACGGCGTAGCACGTGTAAGCTACGCCGTAGCAATAACCGTAGTACAAAAAAGATTGTAATGTCTGCTTTGTCTGCTTATTACCCGACTGCGCTATAAGGAGGGTTATGTTTTTCGAGTGGATGTATGTTATGTCTAATTCTTTGGCACACCCTGTAGTCTTAAACTGCATGATGGATTTTAACACCGTATTTAACCCGGGCCCTTAAAGTCGGCGCCTCTCCGAAACCACTGACTATTTTAGCGAAAAAACTCAGTACGTTAGAATAACCGGTCAATTGCGAGTTGAACTCGCGCACCAAGGGTTCCGTATCAACACACAATATTTTTTTATGTTATATCTTTGTATAGATACTATAGGTAATACAATATTCTTTTTTTTAACGCACCTGTATAGGCCAATATGAAGCGAAGCAAAGGGTAAACAAATAATGGCTGTGGAGACATAGAGTTATTTGAATGCATCCAAATAAATATAAAAACTCTAAAGAGTATCATATAATATCAATACTATCGACTTTTATACTCCACCTATTTTCCATTAGGGTCAATGGGGTAGGTAGAGACTGTTAGTACTGTTTATACAACGTGTTAATGAATTAACGCAAAACTAGAAAGTAGTTTGTTTAGAATCGAGAGCAGAATCGAATTATCATGGTTTCAACATAGGTAATTTTTTTCAAAACATTAAATAATTTGATAGACAAAAAAATTGTTTTTTGATCCAAACGTCAACCCACAGCACGAGGCACACTCACCCTATTTACTACCAACCCAAGATTATTAAAATGTATCCATGAGTACGTTAGCGCTTTCATTCATTGCTAAAATGATAACAAATCATTTTTGCCTCAAAACTTAAAATGCGAATAACTTTAAAATTTAACTATCAAAATAATGAAATTGTTGTTTCAATCTAATTATTTTGTTATAAATCTGTTGGGGTGTATGAGGTTTTGCGTTAATTCATTAACACGTTGTACAATAGGAAAACTTTTTATAATATAATTTACTGAAGTTTTGTAAAATGGCACCTAAGTACGGTGACGAAAAAATATGAAATAACAATGTCAAGTGGTACATATGGGCTTTCGTTACACCCAAAAATTTGAGAAAAATCCCAGTGAAATTTACAAAATGCCTAATTGTCTTCTTAGTAATTATAAGTACCAACGTTTATTGTATGTTTCTTTTTAATCCCGTGAAAGACCACTTTAGTGAGTAGGCGCGTTATTTTTATCGAAATCGGCGCACTCAATAAGAGGATTTCGCACAATCAGAATGACAACACAAGTGTTTCATAAATTCAATATTTTTAATTGAATTTATGAAACACAAGGATATTGAAAACTTCAATCGCAGCTGCTCTTTGTCAATAATTGCTCTTATTGGTCTGCATGTACGAAGTCGCATGCATTTCTTGTTTAGCCATGCATTCACTGGGCAACAAGAGCGCGCTCCATACAAACGAAGTCTGGTTTATATTTTAAATTCTTTTTTACCAATTAAAGTCAATGAAATTATTCAGAAACAATCTGGAAAAAATCTGGAATCTTTAAGTTTAAGTAGGTATGATGTCAGATTTTCGTTAAAATAAGTAGTTTAAAAGTTACAGTGCCTCAAAGATTTCCATACAAATCTTAAATTAATCCTAGCATTAAAACTGTATATTGTAATGAAAATCTGACAACAAACAAGTATAGATTAGTTTCTAAATTGTTCCTGAAAAATTTTAATGACTTTTATTGGTTAGTATTATAAAAATATAACCAGACTTCGTTAGTATGAAGAGCGCTCTAAATTATACAACGAGTTAATGAATTAACGCAAAACCTCATACACCCCAACTGATTTATAACAAAATAATTAGATTGAAATAATAATTTCATTATTTTGATAGTTAAAATTTAAAGTTATTCGCATTTTAAGTTTTGAAACAAAAATTATTTGTTATCATTTTAGCAATGAATGAAAGTGCTAATGTACTCATGGATACATTTTAATAATCTTGTTTTGATAGTAAGTAATAAGCTTTGACTACTAATATAGGGACTGGTTACGCGTGTCATTCTACTAACAAAAATTTCTGCCTCTTTTTGCGGGGGGCGAGGTAACAGGAAATCCGCAACTTTGGATTTTATTCCCCATAACTTTAGATTCTAATTTTGAATATTAAAAATCAAGAAAAGTAGTCTCAAACGTTCTAAGTTCAAAATTATTGTTTCGCTATTATAGGCTGTCTCGTTTAGTGATAAGGTATAAAATTGGGTGTAAATGCACATGATCAATTGCTCTTATAACGTGGCAGAGGGGAAATGCTACCGCAAGGCCAGTCCTTCTAATAAGTAGTCAAAGGTAATAACTGTGCCCGTGCGGTGGGTTCACATCGGGTTCAAAAAAAAAATATTTCTTTTTCAAACAAATTATTTAACATTTTGGAAAAAATTACCTATGTGGAAACCATGATAATTCGATTCTGCTCTCGATTCTAAACAAACTAATTTCTAGTTTTGCGTTAATTCATTAACACGTTGTATACCTTTAGTTAGACTAAAGACTGTATGATTTTAATTTGACTTAATTCCATTAATACCCGGCATGTTAAATAAAATGCCTATGAAATTCACCCGTATCATTATAAAATGACTTTAGCATTACTTTTTACGAACGAAACAGGAAAAAACATGTTCAGAACATTTTTAAAAAGCCTCTTGTGCTGTTGTTGAGAGTTATTTTCGGAAAATTCCGATGTTTTTATAAAAAACATGAGTATTTTGTTACGAAAAGAGAGATTTGCTGGAGGGCGTCGTAGAATCAAAAGATAATTATATTGTTTACATTTATTATAAAAGCAGAAAACTGAAATTTGTAAATATGCCTTATTTTTGATGAAAATTGTAAAAAGGAATCGACGCCGGGACTAGAAAAATAATACCTGGCTAAGAGCGAGGTGTGTACTCGCATTATGAATAGGTAATAATAGTTAAACTATTCAAATTGCAAAATTAAAATGTAATTTAGGCTGTATATAATAATAGGTAATAACAGTTCAACTATTATTACCTGTTCATATGGTACTCGCACATAGAGGGTTTTAATCTTAGACAGTATAACTATGGACGAGTTACACGTGTAACTGAACAAACTTTTCGGACACTTTTTGCGGGGGACGAGCTAGCATGAAATCCGCAACTTTGAATTTTATAATATTTTACATTCGAATTTTGAATGTTAAAATAGTCTCGTGTGAGCCCCAAACGTGACTAGTTTCAAGCTCAGATAAAGTATATGTCTAAGATTGAGTCTCACGCTTTTAAAACAAAATGGACCAACTTTCTTAAGGGGCGTCCGCCCGGGTTTGAGTAACTTTGTAACCATTTTATACATTAACTATGGCACTTTTTAAGCAGAAAACCAAACTGAACAATCTACAGGATATGAGAAGTGATGTGGTTTTTCTCGAAATCTATTTTAATTAATAAAACTGAAGAAAAACGAATCCAAAGTCACCTCTTTTTTTCATGTTGTAACCGTTTTACTCTTACATTGTTGATCAGAAGAATATGAAAATTTGCAATATTCTTCACAATACAATATAGAATGATGTGGTTTTCTTATTTTTTGGAAATTCATAAAAAATCATCCACGTTTTCAAAGAAAACGGATGGACGAAGGATGGCTAGTTGCAAAAGTTTGCTTGTAAGAAAGAGAGCCTTGCAAATGGGAGGAGTGGCCTTAAGTTGGTGTGCGTGAGGCGTCATAAAAATTATGTCTGTTTGCGTGTATGATGATATGGATAGGGTTTAGAGGCAAGTGCTGGTTAAATTTTGAATATAGGCATAGGCATGAATGAATAAATGAATATAGGCTGTCTTGTTCAGTGATAGCTGATAAGGTATAAAATTGTATGTGAGTTATTGATCTTGTAACGTGGCAGAGGGGAAATATAATACTACCGCAAGGCTGGTCCCTAGTTATATGGTCTAAAGTTCTAATTCTAATTTTACCATGAGAAGAGATGAGAACAGTGTATAATTTGAATAGTTCAATTCCATTCAATTCAATTTAATATCTTTGATATTTGAACAATTACATTCACGCAATAGATTAATGCATAATTATCTATGTATTCCGTATTTAGATAGGAACACTAGCATTAACATAATTGCAATATCAATCAACATTGTTTAATGACAGTGGCTGTGGGAATAACGAATCAATTAATTATAGGGCTGCATTATGTGCCCTATTTGACAAGGCTAGGCAACGGAAGTACAGTCACCATCAGATATATCGTAGCATACAAGGTGTCCAAATATTTCTGAGCAGTGCTAATTTTCATTAAATTATTTACAGTAAATGTTAACAATTATATATAAACGTGTATTTTGTCATAAATATGTGAACAGAGAATTTTCAATAATTTCTTTACAATGTTATTTAAAATTAACATGTAAAACAACGGAGTAAGGTTTTTATCCGAAACTGTTCAGAACTGGCCACCATGACTGCGTCGATATATTTGATGTTCTCGGCGTTCCTATATTTTTGATTGACTATGAGTAAAGAAATTATTGAAAATTAGAACTGCTTAGAAATATTTGACCACCTTGTTTGCTACGATATATCTGCTGGTGACTGTACTAGGTCTATGCTAGCCAAGGGGGTATAAAATTTTTATTTTATTTACTTTTTGTTTAAAAGAAAAAAGTTATAGTCTAGCAAATAAAGATACCTAATTTATAATTAGGTATGACTATTTCTTTATATAAATGTTGCTGTCACAGAAAAAGTTGTTCAATTCATTTATTATAATTTGGTCAATAATAAGTACGTACCTACTTAATAATTGTTAATTACGTGTGAAATTTTTAACACTCTAGAAGATAAAACACTTTTTCCATTTTTAGGGTTCCGTACCCAAAGGGTGAAAACGGGACCCATTACTAAGCCTACGTTGTCCGTCTGTCCGTCTGTCCGTCCGTCTGTCCGTCCATCCGTCTGTCCTACCGTCCGTTTAGGGCTGTAACTTTTGAACCGTAACAGCTAGATAGTTGAAATTTTCCCAGATTGTGCGTTATTACGGCGGATTTGTTAACAAATAATAAAAATGTCAAAAAGTTAAAAATTAAGGGTTAGTAAAATTAATTATTAATCAAAGTTAATTTTAGGTTAATTAAAGTTAATTACTAATCTCAACAAGAAACTAGTTTTTATCAACGTTTATTCTTCACGCTCTATCGTAAAAACGGTAATACATACAAGCGTCAAACTTAGTGTGATTATAGAGTAAACTCTACAGAATAACAACAAATACTAAAAACCGGCCAAGTGTGAGTCGGTCTTGCGCTAAAGGTCCCGGACAAAAAAGTTTTTTTTTTCTAAGTTAATAATGTTGTGTTCTGTAATGGTGTGGTACGGAACCCTCGGTGCGCGAGTAGCCCGACTCGCACTTGACTGATTTTATTATTATTGTATCAAACCCACTTGTGTCAAGCAGGGTTATCGTTTTTAACTGAGAACTAGAAACTACTCTGGTCTTAAATTATAAAATTCTGTCTTGCACCTCCCAGTTTTTGGGGCTAAACATGTGTTATATTTAAACCACCGATGTGGTGGTAGGTTTAAGTCACTAAAGTACACACCTTCGAATGTCAGAGTTTGGATTAAATTTTAACGTCTTTGTGGCTACGGCGTAGCACGTGTAAGCTACGCCGTAGCAATAACCGTAGTACAAAAAAGATTGTAATGTCTGCTTTGTCTGCTTATTACCCGACTGCGCTATAAGGAGGGTTATGTTTTTCGAGTGGATGTATGTTATGTCTAATTCTTTGGCACACCCTGTAGTCTTAAACTGCATGATGGATTTTAACACCGTATTTAACCCGGGCCCTTAAAGTCGGCGCCTCTCCGAAACCACTGACTATTTTAGCGAAAAAACTCAGTACGTTAGAATAACCGGTCAATTGCGAGTTGAACTCGCGCACCAAGGGTTCCGTATCAACACACAATATTTATAATGTTTTATGTACTTGTAAAATAAATTGAGTTTCATTCGTACAGTTTGGGATCCTTAGCGCGAGCCCGACTCCAACTTCGCCAGTTTTTATTACTTTTTGTTTTACTTTAGAGTTTGCACTATAATCACATATAGTTTGATGCAAAATAATAACACATAATTATTCTGTGAAAATATGAACTGACTACCTACTAATACGGTTTAAAAGATACATATATAGTCCCTTTATTGTTAGAACGGACGGACGGACTGTTGGCGTAGGCTTAATAATAGGGTTGGTGCCGTTTGACACCCTCTGGGTCCCTAATAAACTCACTACCGTAATCCCTTTCGGGGTGGTCAGCAACTATCTCTTTGAGCGTGGAGCCGTGACCAGGATTTTCTCGAATTGAATGAAAAGAACACATAATTCGTTGACACCCTTTGGATACGGGACCCTAAAAAGTAAGCTCATGTTGACATAAAATGTATCTCTTAAATGCTGTAAACTAAGCTCTCAAGAGTAATAAATACATTCAAAGCGAATGCGAACTTCTACAACAGCGTTTCCCATTAGCCGGGTCGCGACTCGCTACCGGGCCATCAAAATAAAATACCGGGTCGCAAGTTCGCAACATTCCAGCCTTGTTTTAAAAATAAACAGCAGATCAAATACTTCGCACTAAAATTTAGTGAGTAAATAGGCGATACCAAAATATGTAATATAAATAATTAAACATTTTTACTATTAATAAATGTGTATTATTTTACCTAATGGAACCAGCTTGGGTTTAAAAGTATGAAGAGCCTACCGAGCCTATTGTGCTGACCCCAATCGTATTTTTTAAATTTCTGAGCAATTAAACAATACATACATATATACATAAGCTCACGCCATTGCCCCAAGGGGTTAGGCAGAGACCACGGATCGCCACACGCTACGACTCTGACACACTTCTCTAGCCTCATTGACAATAGACATAGCACCCTCAATCGACGGAAGTGCATGAAAAGATGTATGATCTTTTCATGCACTTCCGTCGATTGAGGGTGCTACGCACTTGTCCTTTTCGGAAAAGGTCTTTGATTTGATCGTGGTATGTTTTCCTCGGACGGACCTCTCCCAACACTTCCGCTCACCTTTGCTTGATAAATTTCATTCGTAAGTCTTCTTTCATTTATTCTCACTACGTGACCGAACCATCTAAGCATAAACAACATTTCCAAAAAACAATAATGTCACATTGTAGTCATGATTGGCTTTCAATTTATCGAAATAATACGAATTATTATATTTTATGCTTGTAGCTATTATCGTTAAAACCGCCAAAAGTGGCCACTTTTGGCGGTTTTAAAGATAATAACTGCAAACATTATAAAAACAAATCAGCAGTGACCCGATAAATTGAAAATCAGAAATGACTACAATGTGACATTCTTGTTTTTTGAAAATATTGTTTAATTGCTAAGAAATAAAAAAATATGATTGGGGGCAGCACATTAGGCTCGGTGCAGCCTTAAGTGGGTCACGAAGGGGCAGTGTGAAAATTACCGGGCCATGGCAGAACAATGTTTGGGAAACACTGTTCTACAAGACGGATGGCACGCCGCGGAGAGCTCCGAGGCGATCAGTGGGCGAGTAAATCCGTTGAATACATTTACATCACCCTTGAATTTACTTAAAAGCTCTCTTTACATACATACATAAACACACGGCCGTAATGGGGTGGTCAGAAATATGGCTACAACTACCTATTTTGAAATACTGAGTTGCGGTATACGGTATAATAAATAGACTATCACTCAGTTGCAGAAACGCTCATTAAAGTTAACCCTAGATTCAATCTCTTGCTAGCGAAAACTAGGTCCGTCAACAAGACAAAAAGTGACAGCAAGAGATTTAATGGAGGATTAACTTTAATAAGCATAGTTTTGTACGCCAATTGTGTTTAGTTAGGTAATAGAAACTCTTTA
The DNA here is from genome assembly GCA_922987775.1 of Agonopterix subpropinquella. NCBI lineage: Eukaryota > Metazoa > Arthropoda > Insecta > Lepidoptera > Depressariidae > Agonopterix > Agonopterix subpropinquella. Next base: position 13,594,573 of record OV277709.1, on the reverse strand, counting down.
TCGAACGAACGTCAAAACGTACGCTTTGTATGAACATTGTACTAAAAATATACTTTTTAGGGCTCCGTTACATAAAGGGTGCTAACGGGACTATATATAAGCCTACGCTGTCCGTACGTCCATCCGTCCTAGCTTTAAAGGGCTGTATCTATTAATCCGTAATAGGTAGAGAGTTGAAATTTTCACAGAATATGTGTTATTATTTTGGCTCTGCTAACAAAATAATAAAAAATTAAAAAATTAATTATACAAGAAACGAGTTTTTTTCTAGGTTTTTGTTTTTGGTTGATCGTGGAAACGGCAATACATAAAACGTGAAACTTGTTGTGATTATAGTGCATACTCTAAGGTAAAACAATCCTACTAATATTATAAACGCGAATGTTTGTAAGTATGGATGGATGGATGTTTGTTCCGCTTTCACGCAAAAACTGCTGAACGGATTTTGATGAAATTTGGCATACAGATAGACCATGGCCTGGATTAACACATAGGGTACTTTTTATTTATGTAACGCAGACGAAATCGCGGGCAACAGCTAGTAAATAATAAAAACAGGCCAAATGTGTGTCGAGCTCGCGCCAGGGGAACCAGAGTTTTTTTTAATTGAAGGTTGGTACGGAGCCCTCCGGGCGCAAGTCCGACTCGCACTTGACCAGTTTTTATAGTTTATCATTACAAATTGTGTACGGGTGAAGTCGCCGGCATAAGCTAGTTTCGACTCTCTACACTCTTTACGCTTAGCAGTGCATCCAATTCTCTGAAAATGCCCCTGAGGTACATCATTGAATCAAACTTAGTAACCGAAATACCGCAGAACTTGCGTTAAGAGAAAAGTATACGGTTCGAGGGTGAGACCGTGAGATTGGGAGGGTCAGGAGGTTGAGAGTTACCTCCTTGAGGTTTACATGAGAAAAGATGCGATAGAACCGGCTGTTACTGGTTTGTTGTTTGGTACAAGTTTATAATAATATAAATAACGCTTATATTTATCAATCAATTATACTTTTTTACTCATCAAAAACAAAAATAAAACTGGTAAAGTCGGGCTACTCGCGCACCGAAGATTCCGTACCACACGACCACTCAACATCATTATTAACTTACAAAAAAGTTTTGTTTTCTCCGAGACCTTTAGCGCAAGACCGACTCACACTTGGCCGGTTTTTATTATTTTTTGTTATACTGTATAGTTTGCTCTATAATCACACCAGGTTTGAGGCTTGTATGTATTACCGTTTTTAGGATAGAGCGAGAAGAAAAAACGTTGATAAAAACTAGTTTCTTGTAAGAGAACCTCCCTTAATTTTTAGGTTTCCGACATTTTTAATTTTTTGTTAGCAAATCCGCCATAATAACGCACATGCTGTGAAAATTCTCCAGTCACTTTCAACTATCTAGCTATCACAGTTCAAAAGTTACAGCCCTAAAGAGGTAGGACAGACAGACCGACGGACGGACAGCGTAATCTTATATTCATAAGACGACGCTGTCTATCCGTCCGTCCGTTAGGGTCCCGTTTTTACCCATTGGGTACGGAACCCTAAATATACACACACACAATACCCTTTATTCACTTCATATAATGCTTACTAATCTGCAATGGTCTCACGTGGTGAAGTATGGTTCAATCCTTCTTACCCTTATCCATATCTTCACACGACGTGAATTTTGAATTTCACGACGAAACAGAAAAAGAAAATCAACAAGTTGACGTAAATGTGTGTCGAAGATACATTTAATCAGAATCAATAACGAAGCACAATTTGATATTTACATTAACATAAATCAACATTTAATATGAAGTTACATATCAAATATAGCTCAGGGGATCCCTAAGAGAAAGGATCTCATTTATTCTAAAGGCATAGAGGGAGCCACATAGCATTGCAAGAACGTCCACTTTTTTTGACGTTTGTGTTTAAAGTGCGTGGTGTCAAGTATGGACAAAAGAGAGCAATTAGACCAATCTAGTACAAAAGTGACAACCGCATAAACAAAGATCTACAGGGTGAAATTGATATCATAAGCCTCCTTTTAAACTAAGAGTCTACCCATCTAACTGAACAACTTTTACTATGGGAGCAAACCCATCGGAGCAGAAAAAAAATCTGCTGTTCCATACTAAACTGCAATGCCTACTCGACTCAAATGTATGCAACAGCTGATTTATTTTTTGCTCCGATCGGTTTGCTCCCGTAGTAAAAGTTGTTCAGTTTGATAGGTTGATTCTTAGATTAAAAGGATGCTAATGATATACACCCTGGTATAGTTCCGTCTCCTTCTGCTATTTAAGGTACGTCATATAAGACAAAAGAGACGATGCTTTATTGCTTTTAAGGGGGTGAAAATAAAAAAAATGAAAATGAAAATCTTTCTTTACCGCCTTATTTTGTGCCTCTTGTATTTTTTTCTCTGTATTTTACTCTTTATATTTTGGTGTAAAATAAAGTATATTTGATTGATCGATTGATTGTCACATTTCAATAAGGAGACTAATCAAAAAAAAGAACTTAATGCTAAAATGTGACAAAAGGACCAGACTCAGCAACTCAGCATAATACTGACCAACTTGATCAGCGCAGTTTTTCAATTTGGCCCCCTACCGTAGGGAGGTGGTCAATCATAAGAGTGGCCATTAATGATGCTGTGAGCCATTTTGTCAGCATAGAAAAGAAAAATAGAGAGAGAAAAAAAATAGAAAATATTATCATTAAGTTAAACATACCGAAATCTTAAATTAACATAGTACTATATTTTAACAGAACTTATCGAATGTACATACATACATACATAAGCTCACGCCATTGTCCCAAGGGGGTAGGCAGAGACCACAGATCGCCACACGCTACGACTCTGACACACTTCTCTAGCCTCATTAGGCGGGTCCACACCTGACGATCCATCGCGCTCCGATCGCGCGCGGCAGGAGCGAATTGCAGGCGGTGTGGATGTGCCCATACGCAAAAGAGAGCAATTAGACCAATCTAGTACAAAAGTGATAAGTAAAAAGTGGACAACCGCATAAACAAAGATCTACAGGGTGAAATTGATATCATAAGCCTCCTTTTAAACTAAGAGTCTACCCATCTAACTGAACAACTTTTACTATGGGAGCAAACCCATCGGAGCAGAAAAAAAATCTGCTGTTCCATACTAAACTGCAATGCCTACTCGACTCAAATGTATGCAACAGCTGATTTATTTTTTGCTCCGATCGGTTTGCTCCCATAGTAAAAGTTGTTCAGTTTGATGGGTTGATTTTTAGATTAAAAGGATTCTAATGATATACACCCTGGTATAGTTCCGTCTCCTTCTGCTATTTAAGGTACGTCATATAAGACAAAAGAGACGATGCTTTAGAATAAAGGAGATCCTTGCTTTTAAGGGGGTGAAAATAAAAAAAATGAAAATGAAAATCTTTATTGTCACATTTCAATAAGGAGACTAAACAAAAAAAAAGAACTTAATGCTAAAATGTGACAAAAGGACCAGACTCAGCATAATACTGACCAACTTGATCAGCGCAGTTTTTCAATTTGGCCCCCTACCGTAGGGAGGTGGTCAATCATAAGAGTGGCCATTAATGATGCTGTGAGCCATTTTGTCAGCATAGAAAAGAAAAATAGAGAGAGAAAAAAAATAGAAAATATTATCATTAAGTTAAACATACCAAAATCTTAAATTAACATAGTACTATATTTTAACAGAACTTATCGAATGTAAATATAATTTATAGCCTTATCGAAACGAGTTTGCCTTATAGACATTATTTATTATTATTAATTACATAAACCATTTATATAAAAAGAAAAAACGACAAAAACACATTCTAATGGACAACATTTCAATTTTTCAACCACCTGTTTTCATAGAAAAGTACAAAAGTACAAAAATAGGCCAAAAATTTTACATTAACATAAATCAACATTTAATATGAAGTTACATATCAAATGCAGCTCAGGGAATCCCTAAGAGCAAGGATCTCATTTATTCTAAAGGCATAGAGGGAGCCATAGCATTTCAAGAATGTCCAGTTTTTGTGACGTTTGTGTTTAAAGTGTGTGGTGTCAAGTAGTATGGGCAAAAGAGAGCAATTAGACCAATCTAGTACAAAAGTGATAAGTAAAAAGTGGACAACCGCATAAACAAAGATCTACAGGGTGAAATTGATATCATAAGCCTCCTTTTAAACTAAGAGTCTACCCATCTAACTGAACAACTTTTACTATGGGAGCAAACCCATCGGAGCAGAAAAAAAATCTGCTGTTCCATACTAAACTGCAATGCCTACTCGACTCAAATGTATGCAACAGCTGATTTATTTTTTGCTCCGATCGGTTTGCTCCCATAGTTAAAGTAGTTCAGTTTGATGGGTTGATTTTTAGATTAAAAGGATTCTAATGATATACACCCTGGTATAGTTCCGTCTCCTTCTGCTATTTAAGGTACGTCATATAAGACAAAAGAGACGATGCTTTAGAATAAAGGAGATCCTTGCTTTTAAGGGGGTGAAAATAAAAAAAATGAAAATGAAAATCTTTATTGTCACATTTCAATAAGGAGACTAAACAAAAAAAAGAACTTAATGCTAAAATGTGACAAAAGGACCAGACTCAGCATAATACTGACCAACTTGATCAGCGCAGTTTTTCAATTTGACCCCCTACCGTAGGGAGGTGGTCAATCATAAGAGTGGCCATTAATGATGCTGTGAGCCATTTTGTCAGCATAGAAAAGAAAAATAGAGAGAGAAAAAAAATAGAAAATATTATCATTAAGTTAAACATACCGAAATCTTAAATTAACATAGTACTATATTTTAACAGAACTTATCGAATGTACATACATACATACATAAGCTCACGCCATTGTCCCAAGGGGGTAGGCAGAGACCACAGATCGCCACACGCTACGACTCTGACACACTTCTCTAGCCTCATTAGGCGGGTCCACACCTGACGATCCATCGCGCTCCGATCGCGCGCGGCAGGAGCGAATTGCAGGCGGTGTGGATGTGCCCATACGCAAAAGAGAGCAATTAGACCAATCTAGTACAAAAGTGATAAGTAAAAAGTGGACAACCGCATAAACAAAGATCTACAGGGTGAAATTGATATCATAAGCCTCCTTTTAAACTAAGAGTCTACCCATCTAACTGAACAACTTTTACTATGGGAGCAAACCCATCGGAGCAGAAAAAAAATCTGCTGTTCCATACTAAACTGCAATGCCTACTCGACTCAAATGTATGCAACAGCTGATTTATTTTTTGCTCCGATCGGTTTGCTCCCATAGTAAAAGTTGTTCAGTTTGATGGGTTGATTTTTAGATTAAAAGGATTCTAATGATATACACCCTGGTATAGTTCCGTCTCCTTCTGCTATTTAAGGTACGTCATATAAGACAAAAGAGACGATGCTTTAGAATAAAGGAGATCCTTGCTTTTAAGGGGGTGAAAATAAAAAAAATGAAAATGAAAATCTTTATTGTCACATTTCAATAAGGAGACTAAACAAAAAAAAAGAACTTAATGCTAAAATGTGACAAAAGGACCAGACTCAGCATAATACTGACCAACTTGATCAGCGCAGTTTTTCAATTTGGCCCCCTACCGTAGGGAGGTGGTCAATCATAAGAGTGGCCATTAATGATGCTGTGAGCCATTTTGTCAGCATAGAAAAGAAAAATAGAGAGAGAAAAAAAATAGAAAATATTATCATTAAGTTAAACATACCAAAATCTTAAATTAACATAGTACTATATTTTAACAGAACTTATCGAATGTAAATATAATTTATAGCCTTATCGAAACGAGTTTGCCTTATAGACATTATTTATTATTATTAATTACATAAACCATTTATATAAAAAGAAAAAACGACAAAAACACATTCTAATGGACAACATTTCAATTTTTCAACCACCTGTTTTCATAGAAAAGTAAAAAAGTACAAAAATAGGCCAAAAATTTTTTTTTTTTTTTAATTAAATTTTTGATCGATATTTCCATTTTTAATTTGCTTTTAAATTGTCTGACAAAACACATTGGATGAACACACACAATCACACACACATCACATAATCTCCAAATGGTTTTCAAATTTTGATATCTTTCATAAAATAAAATGTTGTCCATTCAATAAAAATAAAAAAATCCATCCATCCACGATGGGATCCACGCTATAGTCCCTGACTTAGCTTCCCACACCCACATGCCACTGACGCGTATCGAAAGCCGATCATTCACGGGCGATACTTATCTCGTTTGGGTTTGGTTCTCGCATACAATCAACATTCAATCCCTTGCCAGGTGCCGAGAATGCACACTAAAGGAAATTGTGTTGCTTTAGTTATGCGGCTTTAGAATAACCTGACTCGATTTGATGTTGAAAAGCAATTTTGCGGATAGACATTGGAAACTATGTTGTATTCTGTTCTAATACTTCAATTATACAAGATGACGTACAATTTTACTACGTTAGTGGATGAATTACGAAAAATCCCTTTTTATTGGTAATAATGTCTTTTTATACTAAATGTTAAAAGAACAACATAATCATTATGCTCACGTCCAAGCGGGTAGGCAGAGATATTGTGAAACCTCAGAACATCCATGTTTCACTAGTAGTACCGAAACTCCATCGCCTCCTGCGCGATTCTAATCAAATTATTAAAATGCAAAAAAGGCAAAAAACACATATACCGACCTAATATTTTCATAAAATTTAATAGTCAATTCAGTTTTATGGTTACATACAAATCATACATACATATAAAAAAATATATAGGGTCCTTCTTAATATGCTGACACATTTTTAAGGAGATGATCAGACTATAAAACTAAACAACTTTCTCTATGGCACGAACATCAAAATCGCGAAAAAAAAATCAGCTCTTCCATACAAAACTGCAAATCTACTCGAGCCAAATGTATGGGACAGCTGAGTTTTTTTTCGCGATTTCGATGTTGGTCCCATGGAGAAAGTTTTTCAGTTTGATGGTCTGGTCATCCCCTTAAAAAAGTGTCAGCATATTAAAAAGGACCCTGTATATATTATATCTGGTCGAATTGAGTAGGTAACCTCCTTTTTTGAAGTCGGTTAAAAAATGACGACTTCGCAATCACCTCTAATAAACCCACCATTGTCGACTGTAGAGGTAAATATATGGGAAAAAAGAACCCCGTAATTTTTACCCACTTCAGGTGCGGGTAGGGCGAACTCGGGAAAAGTAATTCGTTTGCGGAAACTTCGGAACGGGTTCGAAACGCCCGACACTCTCACTCTTCCCCTCACATATAAAGTTTGAAAACTTTGATGATCAACTCGTTGTTTTTTACGAGGATCCCTTTTACGTCAAAAAAAGGGTTTTGAGAAATTTTTCACTTGAAGTGACTTTGAGTGCTATCGAAACATTTCGACAGAAAATATGCGATTAGAGAAATAAAAGAATAAGTACTTAAAAACACTTTTAAGAGGGATATAAGTAAGTATAGCAGGAATATAAGGCAATTTAAAACTCAAGCAGTTTTTTTTCTTTTTGGAGTATGGGCATTATCTTTATTATTATTATTTGTGGTTGGGCAAGCAAGGGTCGTTGTAACACGGAGACCAGCGCTGGTCCTTTTGTGTTCGCCCCAAGCTCACCCATATTTACGCATACCTCTGAACTTATGGTATTTTTTCTTTTCATTCTCGGGAATGCAGGTTTCCTCACGATGTTTTCCTTCACCGCCGAGCTAGTAAATGATAAATACAACCGTACATAAATTCCGAAGAACTTAGTAGTACAGGCCAGGAATCGAACCGCGGCCTCATGATTGAGGCTCTAGCTCTCTTCCGTATGGGCTATCATCGCTATAGGCATGCAATATTTGTTATAATTATTATTCATTATAATTATATTTTAATAGCTCTTCTCCATTCAGTAAAAATTGTTAAAGTTTGACGAGTAGAATGCACTAACTTCAGGTTTATCCAGTAAAATGTTGTTTTTATAAAACAGGTTGTTGGTATACAAGGCCACGCCATCAAACGCTCAGTAAATATAAACAGCTCAAAATTAGTATTATCATTCCAAACTTAGATGAAACCAAAGGAAGAAGATGTAGGTAGCACTCCTGACCGCGCGGGTGCGTGATAAATTGAGACCAAGTGCACTTGCTTTGCGAGTCGCTTGCCGTCCACGGAATAGCGAATGACTTGTACCTTGTAAAGTCAACATCAAATGTTCGTGAGAATTTAGGTTCTTCTTCTTATCGTGTGAGCAGAGCCCTGGTGTCAGAGTTTTTTCAGACCGCCTTACGGCCTCTGACGTGGTTTTTATGTAACGACTACTACCACCAGAGATAGTAGCCGGGACCAACGGCTTAACGTGCCATCCAAAGAACGGAATCATCTTTCTTTTCAGACAATCAGGTGATTCAGCCTGCAATGTCCTAACCAACTGGGGAAAAACGCACAAAGTGACATTTCACTAGGTGTCCCCCGTGGGAATCGAACCCACGACCTCCGTGTCGAGAACCAATGCTCATAACCATTAGACCACGGAGGCAGGCAGAATTTAGGTTAGGTACCTACCATATTTTAACAATCGAGCACAAAACGTTAAATTGTTGATAATAAGTGTCATTCTTCTTCTTCGTATGTAATGATGTGACTTTTTAATAAATCAATATTATTTTATTCTTATTCAGTTTTTTACCTTCACATGTCGTCCACTGGATTTTTCGATTATACTTCTGTAAGTACCCAGAAACTAAACAAAAAACCGAAACCGAACTGAAAAAATCTGCTATTCCATACATTTTTGTCAAGGCGCATTGGCTTGCGCATTGCCCATTGGCTTTTTATACACAAAAAAATAGATAGATTTTTCGCGATTTTAAACTTGATTCCATAGTATAATTTGTTTAGTTTTATTACCTGAAGCATTTAAAGCATTTAAGTTTACGCCTTGTCTGGGTGAAGTGATAAATAAAAATCATTATTCAGCAAGTATGGGCTGTATCACCCATACCCAATATGGAACCCATAATGGGTTCATTAACTCATAGTGACTACCTTAATCCATTCGTAACATAAATATAGGTAGGGAACCCTCTTCAGTACAGCTCGCACTTAGTCGGTTAACTATTTAACGCGCATCTTCCTTTTCTTGATTTATCTATGGTTATACGTCAAACCCCACAAGGGCTTCTCGTTTGGTATTTTGTGCACGGATCATGTAAGCGGGTCAAGGAATGAGAGCATCGGGGCTGTCCATTATGCTCTTACTCTTTCCTGCAGGGTTGTAATAGGGCCGTGGCATAGGAAAACTAGCTAAAAAAATCTGTATTTTTTTACATCCCGTGGTGTAAAATTAAATGGGACACTTACTTAAAGGGGTGCTTCAGACCATCAAACTAAACAACTTTCTACAGGGTGAAATTGTTATCATTAGCATCCTTTTAAACTAAGAGTCCAACCATCAAACTGAACAACTTTTACTATGGCAGCAAACCGATCGGAGCAAAAAAAAATCAGCTGTTGCATACATTTGAGTCGCGAACTCGCGCGTCGACATTGCAGTTTACTACGAAACAGCAGATTTTTTATTTGCTCCGATCGGTTTGCTGCCATAGTAAAAGTTGTTCAGTTTGATGGTTGGACTCTTAGTTTAAAAGGATGCTAATGATAACAATTTCACCCTGCATATGGGGCCAATATAGAAATCGCGAAAAAGAAATCTACTGTCCCATACATTTCAGTCGAGTTATGTTTGCAGTTTTGTATGAGACAGCGGAATTTTTGTTGGCGATTTGTGTATTGGTCCCATAGTAAAAGTTGTTCAGGAGTCACGTTGCAAGAACTGACCCGAGCACACGTCTCGCGTGGTTTCGCGCGTCGCGTTTTTGCCTGCCACGCGGCTCCGCAATCCTCAGTATCTTCTTGTTCTTGCCCAAAAACAATCCCTGAGATTGGGATAGATTCTCCCATAAAATACTTGACACTGGCGGAAATGCAGTGCTAACGCACAAGCAAGAGTCCATTTAATTATAAATAAAAAAAAAAGTTGTTCAGTTTGATGGTCTGAAGCACCCCTTTAAGTAAGTGCCGCATTTAATTTTACACCCTGTATATTGGATATTTTCACACAAGTTATCTAGTCACTAGTTGGCTCCACAGCTAAATAATTTTGAATGAACCACCCCAATTTTTCCCGTGGGTGTCGTACGAGGCTACTAAGGGATTAAAGGTTTCTTATTCAGTATTTATATTGGCGAAAGGCTCAGTAGCGTAGCGAGGGGGGGCAAATGCCCCGGGCGGCACTTTAATAGGGGCGACAAATTCGGGAAAAACATCGATTAATTGAGCTCTGTCTATTCCATGGAACTACAAATGTAGAGTACTTGAAAACCTAGTGGTTTTAATGTACTTACATCATCATCAATCCATAATAAAAAGTACCTACCTATTTATAGGTATACAAGCAACGGTAAAAAATTGTTGATTCCAACGAATATCTGACGGCTGAACTTTTATCTTAGTATCGCCACAGAATAAATACTAGGATTCGAAAACAGATTTAAATAAGTATCGCTTCATCTCCCTTATAGTAAACATGTCAATTCGGATAAAAATTTGCTTAGATCTGCTGAAACTATGCATCTAGTTTACTTATGATCGATGAGTACTATACTAAAATAACCTTGTTACCAGGGTCTTGCAATAGGGGCCAACGGAGAGACGCTTTCCAATATTAGGGCCCTAACTACATCTCTGTATAATATTCACATAGACAGACCTTCGACAGTAAAATGAATTTAGGTTCATTCGTAGGTAGACCTGATAAATATGCGGCCTATTTTTTATTTACTGCATAGACAAAGTCCCATGTGTCGAGCTAATATCATACTTACGGCAATGCCATAAGAGCTGTATTAGGGGATTGAATTAATTAAGAATAATGCTTTATTACGGAGTATTGTTCGTTTCAATCACTCCTAATGGACAGAAGAATTGCGTCATATACTTACTTTGCTAGGTAGGCACTTTGTTGGGATTATTGTATTATCAAATAAATAGGCTATTTTCTCTTTGGGATTAGTGTTTAGTTGTCCAAGGCTAAACCAAAACGGTCTATTTGAACATAGAACAGGAAAATAGAAAATCTTGTGGGGATCCCGCGCTCCATTTAATGATTACACGGTGAAAAATATGTCACAGATAGCCATATACAGGTGTTGTGGTAGACAGTTGCATTACTTTATGGGGTGATTGTACCCCTGATACTGAACAACATTGCCTGAGAAACCGATAGTAAAGTTGAAAAAAAAAATTTTACTTTTCAATATAAACGCTGGTTGCATTTAAAATGGAAAGTCGAAAAAAATTGCGAATTTGATACAGGTTTCTTTGGGAATGTTGTTCAGAGTCATGGGTACAATCACCCCTTAAAGTAATGTAACTGTCTACCATTATCACCCTGTATACTAAGCTTTTAGCAACATTTTTAAGCAAGGTCTACCAAAATGAATAGTTTAAATAGATCAAAATTATCGAATTTATTGATTTTACATGTATGCCATGTTAGCTTAATCAACTCTTGTAGATGACACTGACGTCCCTTAAAGACGATAATATAGATTGAAAATTCAAAAATTGAAAATAAAATAGATTTCGTTGTGGCCTGCGGGGCGCCGACAGCTCTGTTGGAGAGGAGCATGCCCCGGATAGGCAGGTCGTGGGTTCGAATCCCGCTCGCCACCCGACTTTTTCAATCTTTAATTAGATCAAAATTATAGTAAAAGGTCCTTTAATTTAAACTATCCAATGCAAGTAAAAATCTACTGTAAATAAAGTTAAGACTTGAAGTAGTATCACAAACTTGTAACTGCAACTCTCTGTTTATACTCTTACAAAATCTGACACTGCAAAATAAAACTTAACTCAAAAGGATATAATTTCAAACGCAATGAAGCTCCAACGCTTTATTGTTCGCTTTCAAAGTCCAATGAAATTCCGGACACTTTTAAGTGTTTATCAAAGTACCCTGTTGTGTTTACAGCGCAAACAATTTACAACTTTATTTTAAGTGCCGTTGAAACTATTATGGAACTCCTATAAGAGTCAATGGCTGGTAAAGATACCTTCCGTCTCGGTTGCATAAAAGTTACTTTCAAAATGGCCTTTAGGCTACAAGACGTAAGGGCTATTTTAAATTTAGAGAAGTCCAGCGCATTTTGGCTTGCAATTCCTAACGGTTAGTTTTTGGATCACTGATCTTTGCAGGAGTGGTTTTAGTGATGAAATTTAAGAATTTCTACTTTTCATTCGACTAAGTTCGCGATTTCCATGTTGCTTTCATTATAAAAATTGTTCCGTTCTATATTTTGAACCACACTGGTAAGAATTTTGGAAATTTCACTCCAGCTGGGTACTATACTGTACTATGCACGATGATGATGATGATGCATGTTAAACTGAATTTTGACTGCAGCGTGTTCTTAAATAAAAAATTTCTAAGCAGTGGTAGTAAGTAATACTGAATAAATACGGTTCGATAGAGTTTCGAATATAGGTAAATACAAAAATAGTATTCGTGTTTACATAAAAGTATCAAACGTCGGTCTTATGACTAAAAGTGATTTGTTATTCCATACTTCATGGAGTTCAGTTACGTCAAAAATATCACTTGCGATAGTTAAGAAAAGATACTGTAGCTGGTAACAAACAGAAATAGAAGAAGTATTTTCTAACATTTCGTGCTCGTTGCAGCTTGAAATAAACAAAGGAGCCATTAATCAATATTGGCATCCTGCAAAAGGGTGGAATTTCTCACTATTGTACGAGGCGAGATTATCAATCGCTTCTACCTTTCGAATACAGCAGAATAGATATCTGCCTGTCACTATTTGTGGCCAGGGTTGACGGTTCGGGACCCTTGTTAAGTCCCGAATCTTGTCCCGTAGAATGGTATTATTAATAGCCACACCGCCTTGGGAGAGGCCTATGTTCAGCAGTGGACGATGATAGGCTGATGATGATGATGAACCACACCTTGGACACAGCAAACAATTTGATCGTTGATCGTATTAGGCCCCATTTATGACTATTTTGAGTTATAAAAGTTATATTACTGTAACTTCGTCATATATACTGGTGCTTTATTTATGCGTCTAATGTTCGACTATACGACACCTATAAGACCAAATTGTTAGTTAGGCTGTCATTTCATACAAATTGGAAAAACTGGCACGAAAAGGCAAGCATGTGCGATACTGAGTGAGAACGGATGAGAGAGGACTATACTGCCAATGAAAAATATACTCTAAAGCCTTTGTTTGCCTCAATCTGCCAAGAAGGGAGAGGAAAAAAATTGTGGGGTCAGGGTGCGAATACACTATTGTATGTACGAGAAGTACTAGATACTCTTTCTAATAAGAAAGAGTATCTGCACAGTAATAACTGTGCTCTAACACTCTAAAACATGGAAATGTCTTATCTGAGAGACATAATCAGGGCTGTATATTCGGGATTTCGGGAATCCGGAACTACTTGTTTTGTCACGAATCTTGTCTCATAAATCGAGATTATCAAACATCGCTATAAGCAATCGCAAACAGTTTATTATCTGTGAAACGACTGTAGAAGAATTTTTGTTCTCTATCCTGTTCCGTGCAGCAAGATTTTATCAATGGCGTCTAGTCTTAGAGTTAACTTGCAAGTTAAACTCTATGATATATGCTATCGACTCGACAGACAAGAAAAAGAAGTGGCTAATTAAGTGTGGGAACTAAGGCTATGTTTACCAATTATTTTTTTCTTAACATCAAAGCATATGCTCACGACTATATTCCCCGAGGGGGTAGTCAGAGATATTCTGAAACTTCAGAACATCCACGTTTCACTAGTAGTACCGAAACTCTGTCCAGTGTGACGGGGAGTGAGCCCGTCGCCACTTGTAATGGACAGTAGGTACAATACATGCCCCGAAATTGAAGCATGCAGGTTTCCTCACGATGTTTTCCTTCACCGAAAAGCCAGTGGTGTTACAAATCGTACATAAATTCCGAAAAACTCATTGGTACGAGTCGGCCTGGACGGGGATCGAACCATCGCCTCCTGCACGGCAGGCAAGGTTACTCGCCACTGGACCACCACGGCTTCTTCATCAAATGTTTTTAATAATAAGCATAGATACCTAAAATTGTTAATACCTACCAAATAATTCATGTAATTAATTTTAACTAAGCTAAGGCGAGATTTATGTGCCTTACATAAATTCTTAATTTCCATTAATGTTTTAAAAATTAGATTAAATTTAAAACACCAAATATATTAATGTAATTAACATGCTAGTCTTAATTTTTAATTAAGCTAGCAAGGCTGACATCATGTCCCGAATCTCAAACAAAGAAACTCGTGACAGCCATGACCCTACCGTGCAGCCGTGTCCGCAGTATTAGCATGTGAAAGGATCCCATACGCCCTTCGACCATACGCGCCTGTCTACGGGCGTATTATTGGAAAATGTGTGTTTTTAGGGTACCGCATTAAGCCTCACATATAATTTTGCGTCCTATTTTCAATCGTATTTGTGGATTTTCTATTATTATACTATTATTCCTTATTCAATGACGGAAATAAATGTTGCGAGTTAGAGTAATCTTTAATCTTGCTTTTCAGGTGAATTTTAAAGTGAAAACTTCTTTAGTGGCGTTGTGCAGTTTTTGGGATGGGTAAAAAATTTTACACTCACGTCAGGACCGTGACGTCACCCTGATCGAAAATTCGTAAGACAAAATTGGTAAGACGATGACGTAAGATCACGTGACATTCGTAAGACGTAAGATCTCTAAAGGGGTACACACACGGCAGCTATAATGTAAAAGTGTATATTATAGCACGATACATCCCATTACATCTATCCATAGAAATCGTCAGGAGACCACACACGACAGCTATAATGTATATTTTGTTTCTATGGAAAGATGTAATGGGATATATCGTGCTAATCGTGCTATAATATACATCTTTACATTATAGCTGCCGTGTGTGAACCCCTTTAGTTTTGACTTCTGCCGGCACTCCCGGAGTGCAACCCTTTGTTTTTTTCTTCTGTTATTGTAGGGTCCACAAAAATATTCGTTGCGGAAAGAAGGTGCTAGCAGTGTAGTATTGCACTTCAATAAAATGAAGATGCGTCTGTACTTCAATATCTTTATTTCATTTCTTTCCTTTATCTTCCTCTTTCCTATTGTAGTAATTCAAAAAATGCATCTCTCTAGTCTCAAGAAGAAGGCAGCAATATGAATATTCTTATTCTGAGTTTCCTTTGGACATCTGAAACTAAAATCGTACCAACCAGTAGTCTCTCGCGTGTTATTCAGTTCATGGAATTCCAATTTTCGCAATAACTACGGAACTTTTATGCTTTACGTCTACCATGAGTTGTGATAGTAAAATCAACTGACGTGGCTACATTCGTAAGAGTGAAGACGTTGAGCGAATAGATAACATTAAATTCGCACCATGAGTTTCATCGCACGCAACGAAAATCGTTAACGTATAGACGACAGGCACTGTAGCTCATGGCGTTCCATGACTCACTTCACACTTAATCGATGTGTCTCTTTCTTATTGCCTATTAGAAACAAGGATAGCAGAATTAGCTAAAAAAAAATTTGAGTCCAAGCCAAAAAAAGCTAATTTAAAAAGTATAGTGTCAATACCGTAAAGTAATACGTTTAAAATAAAAAGGTTTGTTGCTGTAAGCATTGCACTGGAGTTGTTTACGTTTTTATTCTTACAGTGATGTGTTTGATTGAAGCGGGTTTTATAGATTAATTTAAATTTCTTTCGCAAGAATATTAAGAAAATATGATATTTATTAATCTCGAACATTGTCACACAGATTATCTAGTCGCATTTATAGTATCATTACATTAGGTTCATCCGTAAAGCGGTCACAGACAGGCTCCAAGTTTTCATCAACAAATGCCTCTGGCAAATCTTGAAGATCTTCTGACCAAACACCATCTCAAACGAGGAGCTATGGAGACGGACGGGTGAGCAGTGTCATAGCGTAATTATAACAATAGTGGGTGCGCTTAGCGGTCGCGGTGGATCTATGCTTGCGCGGTGTGCTGGGGGGTGAAGCACCGGCAGTATTGGTACCGCGCATAGGTTAATTGGTACCGGGACACGCTTCCCCCGGGCCTCCGCTCACCGCGCACGATTGGCCTGTCGCGGCCGCCGAGCGCGCTCACTAGTTTGATTACACTATGGCAGTGTATAGAGAAAGTGATCCTTAAACGAAAGTGGCAGTAGCTAGGCCATGCATTAAGGAGGCCTGATGATCACCCATCCATGACACCCACCTGGCAAACGAAATAGAGGCTGTCCTAAAATAACCTGGCGCCGCCGCTCTGTGGAAGTTGAGGCCAAAAGCCTTAACATGACCTGAGGGGATATCTACAGTGCTGTCCAAGATCGCAACCGGTGGAGAGTCCTAAATGTACCCCACGTGGGGGTGACAGGAAGAGAAGATTTAAAGTAGCAGAATCTAGCCGGACTTACAATCAAAAAGACAAAAAGAAGATGAGGTCTAGTGAATCACAGTTTGATCTATGGCGTGTCTGTGTGATAGTTAGAACAGTAACATGCTTCTAGAACCATTCATGGAATTGTACAAATCGCGAAATTGACCGATGGCGATGCTTCCATATTTTGAGTGATTTGGTCGAAACGCATTTAATTTTCTTTTTATTATTGTATGTAAATAATAAAGCTTTTATCTATAATAGAGCCGTTTATTAAATAGGTAAGTCTTAATTAAATTAAAAATTAAATTAAATCACATCATTTATTATTGAAATAACTCAGATGCATAATAACAGTGATAACAATAACAATAGTAACAATGATATTACAAACTATGCTAGTTATAAATAAAAACCTGTCAAGTGCGAGTCGGGCTACTCGCGCACCGAGGGCTCCGTAACACACAACAATAACTTACAAAAATATTTTTTTCTCTTGGGCCTTTAGCACGAGACTGAGTAACACTTGGCCGGTTTTTATTATTTGTTGCTATACTGTAGAGTTTGTTCCATAATCACACCAAGTTTGATACTTGCATGTATTACCGTTTTTACGATAGAGCGAGAAGAATAAATGTTGATAAAAACTAGTCTCTTGTATGAGGAGAGGACACAGTGGCGTAGAGTGTGTTTCTGCCGCCCGGGGTTCCAGTTTTGCCGCCCCCTTAGTATCCCCCTTAATTTTATTTTTTCATTTTTATTATTTGTTAGCAAATTCGCCGCAATAAAGCATATTCTGTGAAAATTTCCACTATCTAGCTATTACGGTTCAAAAGTTTCAGCCCTAAATAGGTAGACTGACGGACGGATGGACGGACGTAGGCTTAGTATTAGGGTCCCGTTTATCGATGTGTCTCTTTCTTATTGTCTATTAGAAACAAGGATAGCAGTACGTCTACTTTATTCGTTTTCGTAAATTATTTGTATTGAATTCCATACAGCGCCTCTGGCGGATAGTTATGTAACTAAAATCTGCACCATGAGTAAAGTTCCTGTAGTTGACTATCGCCGTTAATGTAACTAAAACGACACTACACTTATTGTAGTTCTCAAACAATTTCGGCACCATGAGTTACATATTTGACGGATGTCATAGTAATTTACTACAACGAAAGTAGTTGCGGCTGTCACCTTAATTTTTCTCCGTGACATGGTAACTATTTGTAGGAAATCGGTCAAGTGCGAGTCGGGCTATACGCGCATCGAGGCCGAGGATTCCGTACCACACCACTACAACATATTAACGTAAAAAAATTTTTTTTTTATTCCGGGACCTTTATCGCGAGACCGACACACTTGGCCGGTTTTTATTATTTTTTTGTTATACTGTAGAGCTTGCTCTATAACACACCAAGTTTGACGCTTGCATACAGGGTGTCCCGTAAACCGACGTCAACCAGGTGGATGTTGATAGGTTAGTTCATGCCTAACCAGAATACACTAAAATAAAAAAAATCTGTCAATCAATCAATCAGTCTGTCAACATTTGACTTTAGGAAATGGTACTTAGTTTTCGAGATAAGGACAGTTTTATGAAATTCGTGAAACTCTTTACCTTATTCACTATTTTGAGTGCCACCCCGCTACAAATTGTCTATGCAGTATCTGTGTTAAAACTGTCAATATCTCGAAAACTAAGCCACTTTTACCAAAGCCAAATTTTGATATTCCGCTTAGTCATGACCTAACCTACCAGCATGCGCCGGGTTGACGTCGCGTCGGTTTACGGGACACCCTGTATATTACCGTTTTTACCATAGAGCGAGAAGAAAAAACGTTGATAACAACTAGTTTCTTGTTGAGAACCCCCCTTAATTTTAAACTTTTTGACATTTTTATTATTTGTTAGAAAATCCGCAAACGCACATTCTGTGAAAATTTTAACTAAGTATCTAGCTCTTTTGGTTTAAAAGTTACAGCCCTAAATAGGTCGGACAGACGGACGGACGGACGGACGGACGGACGCACGGACGGACGGACAACGTAGGCTTAGTACCGTCAGTACCTAATAGGGTCCCGTTTTTACCCTTTGGGTACGGAACCCTAAAAACGTAAACAACTCCATGCCATGCTTACATAGTAACGAACCTCTTTAATTTAATCGTAGGTGTACTATATGTTATGTATGGTGTTGACACAATACGTTTTAACCCTAGAGTAGTCGCGTCCTGCCGTGAAACGCGAGTGATCGCGTGGGGAGCATTTTGCCGCTCATATAGAAAATGATTTTTATGTTACAACCTACCTACCTACTTAAATAAAATAAAATTTAACATTTTTAACGTGCCTTTTGGTTTTTGGAATAATAAATGCTTAGACGGACAAGTTCTAACAGAATATAGCATTATTTTTTGTTGGCCGGCACTTTGACATTTGGACCAAAAATGTATAAAATGCCGATGATGTCCTTTCTTGAATTTTAGTAACATCTTTATCTCAATCCGCATAAAATAAAAAAATATTTGAGCCTAATAAGAAAATTAAATGTTTTCTTCATCTACGGCATGTGTTTCAGTAAAAAAAATAGTCCTGACACATGTACACACGGCAACAGGTCAGGTTACCCGGTTTGGACTTTGAACTATTAAAAGTTGATCGTTGCGAATCGTGCGAAAGGGTGCGGTATGTTGTTGTTGTTTCGTCTTACAGCACGCTGCGCCCGCGTCGGCAGCCGCGTTTTGTACGTAGTGTAGTTATGGGTATATGGGGTGCGTAACCTGATGTGTCGCCGTGTGTACATAAAGTGTTCGTTGCACAGTAACTTTGCGCATCTATTGCACTCTTTTTTGGTCCTTCTATTTTTCTTGGATGGACCACTGCACATATTATATACCTTCTCTTTCTGATGGTATTTTCAGATGTTCCGATTGTTAAGGACTGTAAATAAACGACTGAAAAGATTTGGATAGAAATATAAATATATTGCGTACGGGAACCGTTTTACAGCAACTGTCACCAACAAAGTCAATAACAATGTATCCTAGCAACATAGACTGACACAAAGCCATAGGCAATCTATATGGCCAGTACTTAACATCTTCTCTCTTTGTGAAGTCTATTCTATTTCTTGCTGCAGCTCAATCCTATGAGTCTGCTAAGATTGGTCAGCATCGGCTTATAGAGAGGTTTAGTAAGCATGTCGGCGAGTTGACTCTCTGCCGGCACTTTCTTTACTTCTAAAGTCCCATCATTCACAGCTTCTCTGATGAAGAAGTGTCGAATTCGAATGTGCTTCGTTCGCTGATGAAGCTCATATGGTGGGTTCTTAGCTAACCTAATAGCTGACTCATTGTCAATGTACAATGTCGGTACACCATTCGGGCTTTCTATGCCTTTTATGAGCTTCTCGAGCCATATCATTTCTCTGGCTGTCTCACTGGCCGCAACTATTTCGGCCTCGGTACTTGATATCGCAGTAGAAGCCTGTCTGACGCTTCGCCACGATACTGGTCCTTCATTGTAAAGACACAACATTCCTGTCGTAGAGCGACCTGTCTCTATGTCGCCGCCATGATCAGCATCACTATAGCACGTCAATGCTTTATGAGCATTTCGTCTGTAAATAATGCTCCAGTCACGAGTCCCTTGTAAGTAGCGCATTATACGCTTCACTTTAGTAACATCTTCTCTTGAAGGATGCTCCAGGTGCCTAGATGCCACACCAACTGCGTATGCTATGTCGGGTCTCGTCCCAACCATTAAATATGCCAAGGAACCTACTGCTTGACGATAGGGAAATTTTTCTCCATCGTCTTCTTCTCCAATTCCTGAAGTATCTTTCGATATAGGAGTTGTGGCTGCCTTGCACTTGCTCATACAAAACCTTTCTAATACTTTGGTTAAGTATGCAGTTTGATTTAATCTTATCGAACCGTCCTTATATCTCTCTATCTCCATACCAAGAAAGTAGTTTGCTGGTTTCGATTTGATTTTAAATCTGCGTTGCATTTCATCAAGAAACTGCTTTGTTTCTTCCTCATTATTTGAAGCAAGCAATCCATCATCTACGTAGAGAGCTAATATTAACATTTTCTCCTCCCTCCGCCTTAAGAAGAGGCATGGATCTGCTTCACTTATACTGAAACCAACACTCAGCAGGTAGTCTTTGATGCAGTTATTCCAACAACGTGGCGCTTGTTTTAGTCCGTATAAACTCCTTTTGAGCTTACATATGTTGTTAGAGCCATCGTTATAACCCTCTGGTGGCTTCATGTAAATTTCTTCACTCAGGCTGCCGTAAAGAAATGCTGTGGACACATCAAACTGAGTAAGGGTCAAGTTATCCCTGGCAGCAATACTTAATACCACTCGGATAGTGCTTAACCTCGTTACAGGACTAAAGGTTTCATAGTAGTCCAATCCCTTTTTCTGTGAAAAGCCTTTGATTACCAACCTAGCCTTGTAGCGTTCTATGCTTCCATCTGGATTGGTTTTAATCTTGTAAATCCATTTGCAAGGGATAGATTTTCTATTCTTTGGCAGTGGCACCATTTCCCAAGTCTCATTTTCTTTAAGCGATCTCATCTCATCATCCATTGCTAGCATCCATTTTTCTCTGTCCTTGCTACGCATGGCTTCTTGATAAGAGGTTGGCTCATTAAAATCATTGATGCTATCTACTGTAGCTATTACAAAATCCTCAAATCTACCTGGACGTTGTAATTTCGACCGATTTCTAAGTGTCATTTTTCCTTGCTCCTCTATTTCACGATAGGGCAAAACATCTTCACTTTCAGATTCATTCTCAAATTCTTCTCCTTCTCCATCAGCAGACTTATAGTCGTCTTCTGGTTCGTCTACTCTCTCATCTAAAATGGCAGGTTCTTCTACTATCTTATCTTCGGTTGAGTTAGAAGTCTCTCGGTCACTAGACATATCGGTAGGTGGTGAAGTTGATGAATCCGGATTTGTGGATGTCTTTGTATCATCAAACGATATCGGTATTGGGATAGGAATTTCTAATCCTCTGCACGGATTAGCTTCTAAAGGTTTCTCTATGCAGTCGCAGGGTCTCAGAGTCTTCTCTTCAAAGATAACATCTCTGGATCGTACCATCCTATTAGTATCTTTGATCCATACTCGATATCCCTCGTTACTGTCATATCCTAATAGTACACCTTTAATAGCTTTTTTATCCAACTTCTTCCTGTTGGCTTTTGGTACATGGGCATAGCAGGTACTTCCAAGTATTCTCAAGTGTCCAATTTTTGGTTTCTTACCACACCAAATCTCATAGGGACTTTTGTCTTCTTGCGTATTACCTGTTCTATTCAGTACGTATACCGTTGCGTTAGTTATCTCTGCCCATAATCCAACCGGTAACATTTTGGAATGCATAATAGACCTCGTGGCTTCGACAACGGTACGATTATCTCTTTCTACGCATCCGTTCTGCTGTGGTGTATATGGCATTGTTAATCTTTGTTGAATTCCGTTTTCCGCCAATATTTTCTTAACCTTAGCATTATCATACTCTCCGCCATTGTCACTTAATAGCTCTTTTACTGTGTGCCCCATTGCTTTTATCTCAGCCAACACCAGTTTAAGCTTCTCGTGTACCTCTGACTTTTGTCTCAGAAAGTATATATAGCGAAATTTCGAATAATCATCTTTAAAAAGTGCAAAATATCTGAATTTGGTTACAGAATATGGAAAGGGTCCACATACATCAGCATGAATTAGTTCTCCAGCTTTAGTTGCTCTTTCTCTATGACCAAATTTCTGTCTGTGCGCTTTGCCATAAATGCATCCTTCGCACAGTTCACTATCAAGTTTAACTTTTACTCCAAGTTCTCTCTCGATTACTTTTTTCACATGAACCTTGTTCTGATGTGCTAATCTTTCGTGGTATAACTGTAGCAGATTATTTGTGTTGAAGTTATTCACTTCTAATTGTTGAGTGGGCAAAACATTGTTTAATCTCAGCTTATAGAGACCACCATGCTTCTTTCTATCCCCAATTAGCAAGGTCTTTTCTTCAACCGATAATTTACATGTTGTAGCCGACGAGATAAAAGTACTGTTTCCGAGTTTATCTTGGGCTGCCAGAACTGAAAATAAGTTCTTTGTAATGGCAGGGACATACCATACATTCGTCCAAGTGATACATTCCTTGTGATCGTCAACATCAGCATCAACTCTAACGGTTCCTTTGCCAATTGCTTCTATAGCATGACCATTGGCTGTTGTGACTGTATGTGAGTTAGTAAAATGCTCAAACGTTTGAAAGATGTCAAACCTGTTCGTGACATGACTGGTAGCTCCGTTATCTACAAACCAATTATCTTCATCCTTCTCATTATCTCTGTCATTTACAGCCATCACACTCATATTCACAGTTTTTCCAGGATCACCTTTGGATGTACTTGGTTTCGGTGGGCGTCCATCATTTATCCATTTAGGACATTTCTTTACACGATGACCTATCTCCCCACAGTAATTGCATTTCTCATTTTGCTTCTTTTTGTCAGATTTCTTCTTCAGATTTCCAGCTCTTTGCACATTTAGAGCTTCTACTTGCTCATGATTGTCATTAGCATTCATTGCTCTCTCATGCGCACACAACTGAGTCGTCAATTTTTCTACCGTTCTTTCCGATTTAGAAAGCAACATCCAACTGGATTTGAAAGCGAAATATTCTTCGATGACCTATCTCCCCACAGTAATTGCATTTCTCATTTTGCTTCTTTTTGTCAGATTTCTTCTTCAGATTTCCAGCTCTTTGCACATTTAGAGCTTCTACTTGCTCATGATTGTCATTAGCATTCATTGCTCTCTCATGCGCACACAACTGAGTCGTCAATTTTTCTACCGTTCTTTCCGATTTAGAAAGCAACATCCAACTGGATTTGAAAGCGAAATATTCTTCAGGTAGTGTATCTAACAGCTTGCATATTAGAAATATCTCTGGTAGATTACTCTGTCCTTCTGATTTCTCCATTTCTATGACAAGTTCTGACCACATATTCTTTAATTTAGATGTGTGTGTAACCATGTCATCACCAGGTAGTTTCTTATATCCGAAAAATTTCATGCAGAGATCGTATGCTTTGTCTTCAGACATTCCATCAAAAAGTCGATGTAATTCTTGCCATACTTCTCTAGCGGTAGAAAATCTCATTACTTTCTGAAGATTATCATCTGTCAAATTGGTCGTGATTGTTAGAATTGCAACACTTTCGTTCCTTTGATATATTTGCAATTGTTTTTCGTACCTCGCAATCTCTTCTGGTGTAGCCGTTAACTCTGGTATCTTGGGCGTCTCTACTTTTCCTTCTACTAGGTCAAGAACTCCCATACCTCTGAGTGCTACAACCATTTTATATTTCCAAGTTGTCCAGTTTTTTTCATCCAGTTGACCAATTTGGACTTTCGTCACATCGTACAGCGACCTTTCCATTTTGAAAAATCTGGTTGAAAACTCTCAACTCGTCAAATCCAACAAAATCAGTCTGATCCTTAATTTATTTGTCATGAAAACCACGCTCTGCTACCATGTTAAGGACTGTAAATAAACGACTGAAAAGATTTGGATAGAAATATAAATATATTGCGTACGGGAACCGTTTTACAGCAACTGTCACCAACAAAGTCAATAACAATGTATCCTAGCAACATAGACTGACACAAAGCCATAGGCAATCTATATGGCCAGTACTTAACACCGATGGTAAAAATAAATTTCTCATTGGTTTCTGTAACATGCTTAAGTATTAGTATCGACTTCTTATACCTCACACGTCAATCACCTATTTTTTTAAATCAACTAATTAAAACAAAAACACCCAACCAGAATAACCTAAATAAATATATTATTATTATATTTACATCAAAAAAACAACAAACACGATGAAACTAATAATAATTAAACGTACTGTAAAAAACCATACATGAATTTTACTTACGAGCGTAGTCGCGCAGTGAGTAATTTGCCGCCAAACGCGACACACCTACAACAACCCTTTCTTCGTGAGGTAACCCGCGAACTCAATTTCTTCTAATTTCTAAAATGGGGAGGTGAGATATGTAATGTAGGGGCAGCTACTGGGACGCTTGACTTTGACAAATGCATCGTTTACAAAATACCATTAATTTTTTGACGCAAGCGGCAAAATGCTCATAGCGCGAGCACTCTAGGGTTAAATTTACTTTTTTTGGCTTGGGTTCAAAAGATTTTGGCCAGTTTTGCTATCCTTGTTTCTAATAGGCAATTAGAAAGAGACACATCGATAAGTGTGAAGTGAGTCATGGAACGCCATGAGCTACAGTGCCTGTCGTCTATACGTTAACGATTTTCGTTGCGTGCGATGAAACTCATGGTGCGAATTATATGTTATCTATTCGCTCAACGTCTTCACTATTACGACTTATTGCATCAAAGCCTAAGAGGAAGGAGTCTCTTTGGTTTGGAATAAAGAGACTCCTTCCTCTTAGATCAGAGCCAAAAAAAGTCAATTTAAAAAGTATTGTGTTAATACCATAAAAGGTCAGCGTAAGCGAAAAGTTTTTAATCTAAGATTAAAGGGGTATGGGTAATATTGGCGTCTTTTTTTTCATGCAGCCAGTTACCAAATGTTGTGAGTATTTTAGGGCTATTATTATCTTACATTCTGCTTACATGATTATCAAAAAAAAATTGTCCTACGGTGTAACGTTTCGGAGATATTTAATATTAAAGTTTTAAAAAATCACTCTAATAAGATCATTAAAATTTACTCATTTAGGTTTTTTTACCACTTTATTTGTTTTTATAGCCCAGAATTATTAGTTCTAATTATTTGTGAGTGATGTGTCGTTTTTGGCGTGATGATTCACGCATATTTTGTGCAGGAACGCACCGCAATCCTCGCTAATTGGCGGTCGCTCGTTTGAATTAGTATAAGTTTCTACGAACTAAATATTGTGGGTACTTAAGTGGGTAAGACTAATAATTCTGGGCTATAAAAACAAATAAAGTAGTAAAGAAACCTAAATGGGTAACAATTAATGAGCTTTTTAGAGTGATTTTTTTTAAACTTTAACATTAAATATCTCCGAAACGTTACACCGTAGGACAATTTTTTTTGGATAATAATGTAAGGTAATAATAGCCCTAAAATACCCGCAACATTTGGTAACTGGCCGCTTCAAAAAAAAAGACTCCAACTTCCATACAAAAATTACCCATAGGCCTTAAAAAGGTTTGTTACTGTAAGCATTGCATGGAGTTTTTTACGTTTTAGTGTTATGTCAGTACATATATTAAAACGTAGTGATTATATTCTCTTTGACATATACAACGTGTTATTAATTAGCGCAAAACCTCATACACCCCAACTGATTTATAACAAAATAATTAGATTGAAGCAATAATTTAATTATTTTGATAGTTAAAATTTAAAGTTATTCGCATTTTAAGTTTTGAGGCAAAAATGATTTGTTATCTTTTCAGCACTGAAAGAAAGCGCTAACGTACTCATGGATACATTTTTATAATCTTGTTTTGGTAGTAAGTAGGGTGAGTGTGCCCGTGCGGTGGGTTAACATCAGGTTCAGAAATTTTTAAATTTTGCTACCAAATTATTTAATATTTTGAAAAAAATTACCTATGTTAAAACCATGATAATTCGATTCTGCTCTCGATTCTAAACAAACTACTTTCTAGTTTTGCGTTAATTCATTAACACGTTGTATAGTGATCTGTGAGTGTTGTGTTTTGATTGAAACCGGATTTATAGTTCAATTTCAATTTATTTCGCAAGAATATTATGACAGACTCCAAGTTTTCATCAACAAATGCATCAGTCAAATCTTGAAGATCTTCTTAACAAACACCATCTCAAACGAGGAGTTATGGAGACGGACGAGTGAGCAGTGTATAGAGAAAGTGATCCTTGCCTGAAGGTGGCAGTAGCTAGGCCATGCATTAAGGAGACGATCACCCATCCATGACACCCACCCCCACCAGGCAAACGAAATAGAGGCTGTCCTAAAATAGCCTGGCGCCGCCGCTCGGTGAAAGTTGAAGCCAAAAGCCTTAACATGACCTGAGGGGATATCTACAGTGCTGTCCAAGATCGCAACCGGTGGAGAGCTATTATCCAAGCCCTAAATATACCCCACAGTGACAGGAAGAGAAGAAGATTTAAAGTAGCAGTAGCAGAATCTAGCTGGACTTGCAATCAAAAAGACAAAAAGAAAATAAGGTGCAGTGAATCACAGTTTGATCTATGGCGTGACTTTGTGAGACTTAGCACCATTTGCATTTTGAGTGATTTGGTGGAAACGCATATAATGCTCTTTTTATCGTATGTAAAATAATAAAACTTTTATCTATAATAATAAGTCATTTATTTAATAGGAAAGACTTAATTAAATAAAAAATTAAATTATTATTCAGATAACCCAGATGCATGTAAGTAATGTTAGTAACAATGATCTTACAAACTATTTTAGTTATAAATAAATAAATCCGGTCAAGTACCAGTCAGGCTACTCGCGCACCGAGGGTTCCGTACCACACCACCAACATACAAAAACATTTTTTTCTCCGGAACCTTTAGCACGAGACCGACTCACACTTAGCCGGTTTTTATTATTAGTTGTTATAAATTGTAGAGTTTGCTCTATAATCACACCAAGTTTGATACTTGCACCTATTACCGTTTTTACGATTGAGCGAAACGTTGATAAAAACTAGTCTCTTGTATGAGGACCCCCCTTAATTTTAAACTTTTTGTCATTTTTATTATTTGTTAGCAAATCCGCCGCAATAACGCATATTCCGTGAAAATTTCAACTAACTAGCTTTTACGGTTCATAAGTTACAGCCCGAAATAGGTAGAACAAAGGGACTGACGGGCGCACGGATGGACAATGTAGGCTTAGTAATAGGTAATAATAAAAACGGATCCCTGAAAAACAATAATAACAAAAGATTCCCTATCAAACAATGATGTGGGTAGTTACAAGGTGGCATCTTATCTTATCTTGTTGTGGGGGCTGGCAAGCCAGCAACACTTCGACCCAACGGGATCTTTTGTGTTAGCCCCAATACCTTTTGCTTTCTTCACCCTTCAAATACATGGTCAATGAAGGAGGCAATACCATTGAGGGGAAGAAACCTAAGATCTCCCGGTTTTGGGTATCCATCCCCGAGGAGGCTCATGCGTTTAGCCGCCAAGACATCACAGTCACAAAGGATATGTTCCATGGTCTCTTCAACAAGGTGGCATGCAAGCGCACCCATTGTTGCAGCATTGGGGAGTACCATATGTCTGCCAACGCGCGCAGGTTGTGGCTATTAGGGCTGCAGCGCAAACGGCCCAGCAGAGATGCACGGCTTTTGCATTATCGCGTGGAACCCATCACTGTGCGCCTCCGTAAACATATTGGAAGCACTACGGAACATTGGCAGCCCCATCAGTACCCTCAGTTGTTATACTGCACACTTAATGAATTTCACGAGGTGAGGGGGCGAAAAGGGTCCTTTTGACTTTGTGCGCGCATATGAACACTGTAGCTCCTTTCCATATTCCATTCGTCCTCAGATTCAGCTTCTGCTAACATTCTCCAAGCAAAATATACTCTTGTAGACATATTTGAAAAAAAAACTCAACAAATAAAACTGTTTCACGGAGAAAAATTTAGGTGACAGCCGCAACTACTTTCGTTATAGTCAAGGAATATAACTACTCTCTACCGAGAGGTTATAGTAAATTACTATGACATCTGTCAAATATGTAACTCATGGTGCCGAAATTGTATGGGAACTACAATAAGTGTAGTGTCATTTTAGTTACATTAACGGCGATAGTCAACTACAGCAACTCATGGTGCGGATTTTAGTCAAATTTTAGTTACATAACTATCCGCCAGAGGCGCTGTACTGAATTCAATACAAATAATTTACGAAAACGAATTTAGTTGCGTTTAATGAATTTACTATAGCAACTCATGGTAGCCCTACTTGTTTCAATTTCCCCTTGACCGGTTTTATATCTCTATTATGAAGACTGAGGTGTCGGTCTGTCGGAGCGTATTGTGAAAGGATATTGTTTGCATAGAGAGTGTCAACAGGTGTGAAATTGAGTTTTATAAAGGTTTTATTATACTGTAAACTTAATGGAATAGATATGTTTTGTCTTTCAGTGGGCTTTGGGCTTCGCTTGTGATTTTGTTCGGGTGTTTTATTCAGAAGTTACTGGAGACGGTAGTTCATGTTTAATCTTTTGATATAAGAAAATATTCGTTTTTGACGAAGCGTGTTGCAGATTTGAAGGTTGTTCTTTATGCATTTAATGAATAATAAAATCTTATATTATTGTTTTTGACTTATTTAATACAAACTCGAAAACCAGCCTGAAAAATATTTAGAATTTTTTTCAACATTATGGGTGATTTAGAATATGAAATTGGAGCCCAAAATAGTACATTACGATACGTGTGACCTAAGTAGTCCATTATTGCACAGCGTGAAATTATCGTCCGAGCGCAGCGAGGACGATAAACGCCGTGTAATAATGGACTTACTTAGGTCACGAGTATCGTATACTATTTTATAGCTCGTGTGACCTAAACCCGTCAACTTTTTAATGTAATGAAATTCTCTTTAATGGTGAACTTTTTAACCGACTTCAAAAAAGGAGTTTTTTAATTTTATGAATACGTATACCAAATAAAAGAGGAGAGGGGGCCCGGGGGGCGAAGCCCCCGGCGGGGTGGAGGGGCGGAGCCCCCCCGGGGGCACGGGGGGCGGAGCCCCCCGAAGGACACAACCACGACTTCAAAAGCTTCGTTAATATTTCGCAATCACAATCAATAGTTAATACTCACCTCTGATCACCCCCTACGCACTTCATACTCACAGGCTCCCTACTCCACCCTAGTACCAACACACTAATAAGGTGTTAGTAGGGGGTGCACCCCCTAATCGCCCCCCATGAGCTAAGGGGTGCACCCCCTAATAGCCCCACGAGCTAGGGGGTACTCCCCCAAATCACCCCCACGAACTAGGGGGTACACCCCCTAATCACCCCCACGAGCTAGGGGGTGCACCCCCTAATTACCCTACATCCTAGGGGGTGCACCCCCTAATCACCCCAATCTCCCCTACGCACTTGGGGGCGCACCCCCTAATTTCCCCCTACGCACCCGTTACCCCCTATGCACCCCCTACTACCAACATATTAATAAGTTGTGAGTAGGGGTAAGTAGCCCGGCTTACGTAGGG
Source organism: Agonopterix subpropinquella (assembly GCA_922987775.1). Taxonomy (NCBI): domain Eukaryota; kingdom Metazoa; phylum Arthropoda; class Insecta; order Lepidoptera; family Depressariidae; genus Agonopterix; species Agonopterix subpropinquella. The sequence goes on along the minus strand of OV277709.1, from coordinate 13,564,775 downwards.
GTAAGGGGGGGTAGGCACAGTAAAATAATATATCATTAATGTAGGGGGTAAGTTGAAGTCAATTGGGGATTTCGCCATTTCAATGTTGGTCACATTGATTGAAAGCACATTTTAAAAGTACCTTCTTTTGTTTATTATGCATCTGTGCAATAAAGTAGATTCATTTTTGAACGTAATCCGTGTAATAATGGACTACTTAGTAACGAAAAACCGTGACCTAAGTGCTGGTTTAGGTCACGGAGTGCTTTAAAAGTACCTATTGTGTATCTGTGCAATAAAGTAGATTCATTTTCGAACGGTGTAATCCGTGTAATAATGGACTACTTCATCATCATCATCATCATCTCAGCCGATGGACGTCCACTGCTGGACATAGGCCTCCCCCAAGGATCGCCATAACGACCGGTCCTGCGCTGCCCTCATCCAACGTTTTCCCGCCACCTTCACCAGGTCGTCGGTCCACCGTGTGAGGGGCCTACCCACGCTGCGCTTTCCGGTACGCGGTCGCCACTCGAGAACTTTTCGGCCCCACCGGCCATCGGTTCTGCGAGCAATGTGCCCCGCCCACTGCCACTTAAGTTTAGCAACTCTTTGGGCTATGTCAGTTACCCTGGTTCTTCTGCGGATCTCTTCATTTCTGATTCGATCTCGCAGGGAAACTCCGAGCATAGCCCTCTCCATTGCCCTTTGGGTGACTTTCAGCCTTTTTATGAGGCCTTGAGTGAACGACTACGTCTCTGTTCCATATGCCATCACTGGCAACACACACTGATCGAAGACTTTCGTTTTAAGACACTGCGGTATTTGGGACGTGAAGATACTACGTAGCTTCCCGAACGCTGCCCAGCCGAGTTGGATTCGACGGTTGATCTCTTTCTCGAAGTTGGACTTACCTAACTGAATAGTTTGTCCCAGGTAAACATAATGGTCAACAACTTCGAGCGCAGAGTTTCCGATCATTACAGGAGTGGGTACAACATGGTCATTTGACATGATCTTCGTCTTGTCCATGTTCATTTTCAGACCAACTCGTTCGGAGGCTCTGCTGAGATCATCGAGCATTTGACTGAGCTCCTCCATAGTCTCCGCCATGATGACTATTTATATCTACTATTTGCCTATATCATCGGCAAACCGAAGGTGACTGATGTACTCGCCGTTTATGTTGATGCCTAGCCCTTTCCAGTCCAGAACCTTGAAAACATCTTCCAGTGCAGCGGTGAACAGTTTCGGAGATATAACGTCTCCCTGCCTCACGCCTCGCTGCAGTAGGATAGGTTTCGAGTTCTGGTCCTGTAGTCGGACTGACATAGTGGCGTTTTTGTACAAGCATTTCAGCACTTCGATGTACCGGTAGTCTACTTGGCAGCGCTGAAGAGACTGCAGTACAGCCCAAGTCTCGATCGAATCAAAGGCTTTCTCGTAGTCCACGTACGCCAAGCAAAGGGGCAGGTTATACTCTTCAGTCTTCTGTATAACTTGCCGAAGCGTATGTATGTGGTCCACAGTGCTAAAGCCCTTTCGGAAACCGGCCTGTTCGGGAGGCTGGAAATCGTCAAACCTGCGCGCGAGACGGTTCGTAATGACTCTCGAAAACAGCTTGTAGACATGGCTAAGAAGGGAAATGGGCCTATAGTTCTTCAACAGGGCATTATCGCCCTTTTTGAAGAAGAGCACCACCAGACCTCTGTTCCATGCCTGCGGCGTTTTGCCCTCGAGTATGACGGAATCGAACAGCTTCTGAAGGGCCTTCAGGACCGGTTTTCCACCCGCCTTCAGAAGCTCGGCCGTAATCCCATCATCACCCGGCGCCTTGTTGTTCTTTAGCTGTTTTAGAGCCATACTAATCTCGTATAGGCTGACGTCCGGAATATCTTCTGTGTAGTGCCGGGTCAATCTAGCTCTTGGGTCGTTAGCCAGATCTGTAGCGGGTCTTCGTGTTGACGTGTATAACTGTCCATAGAACTTCTCAACCTCTCTCAGAAGCTCAGGCTTGGACGATTCTGCCATCCTCAGTCTTCAGCTTTGATAGCTGGCTTTGCCCAATAGACAGATCCCTTGCGAAAACTTTGGAGCCTTTGTTCCGCTCTATAGCCTCCTTAATACGCTCGGTGTTAAACCGACGCAGGTCGCAAGTCACGGACTTTGAAATCTGCCTATTGAGCTGCCGGTATTTATTCGCATCATCTGAAGACTGCAGAATCATCTCGCGCCTTTCCTCCATGAGCTTAAGAGTAGGGTCTGAGATTTTCTTAGTTCTATTTGTACGACGGGTCTTAAAGAACTTGGACCCGACCGCATGGACAGTTTCCACAAACCCATCGCTGTAATCGTCCACGCTACTCCCCAGGCAATCAAAACGATTTTGGAGTTCGAGCTGAAAACTACAGGGGTTTTGGATCTGGATCGGTACTGGACGGAGCGTAGACTTCATCAGACGAGATCTTTCGAGCTTGATATTAAGATTCAATGTGCCTCTTACCATACGGTGATCGCTTCCGGTTTTAAACGCGTTTAACACAGAGACATCATTGAATATTTGCTTCTTCGTCGACATGATGAGGTCTATCTCATTTCTTGTACCGGTCGGGCTCAACCAGGTCCACTTTCTGTGCTCCCGCTTCTTAAAGAAGGAGTTCATCATATAGAGTCCCTCCTTCTCCATGAAGCCAGCCAGCAGTTGGCCCCGTTTGTTCCGTCGTCCATACCCAAATTTTCCCACTCGCATCTCTTCACCGTCTCGTTTGCCCAGTTTCGCGTTGAAGTCTCCCATGACCACCGTGAAGTGTGTTTTAGAACTATGCATGGCTCTAGAGATATCCTCATACATAGTTTCTACATCGTCGGCGTATTTCTCTTCTGAAGTCGGGGCGTATACCTGTATAACCTTCAACGAATACCGTTTGGTTATTCTGAGTATAAGGTACACCACCCTATTCGACACACTTTCGATCTTCTCCACGTTGTTCACAAGAGACTTATGGACCATTAGCCCGACACCGTGCTGGGACTTTAGTTCGCCCTCTCGGAAATAGAGCAGGTTACCAGATTTGAGGATTATCGAGTCCTCTCCCTCTCTTCGGACTTCAGATAATCCAACAATATCCCAACGTATCCTGCTCAGTTCCTCCTCGAGTATAGCGAGCGACTCGTCGGTCCGCAGTGAACGTGTGTTGAACGTTGCCAGGTGCAGCTGTTGTCGGTTGTGGTAGCCGGATCTCTTCCGGAGATTCTTCGCACCCCCTGCCCCGCCGTTACCTTGACCGCTACCGTAGCCAGGAATAGCGGGGCCGCCGGGGACTGGGGGCCGTGTTAAGGGCGTACTTGCCATGTTGGGGGGTTTTGCCATAATCGCCACGCTTGGCAGGCGGGTTGGCGATCGCAGTTCGGCTGGATGTGTGTACGCAGAGGATGCTGCTGCCCATCTTCTGGTAGGTCCCTTAGTCGCCTTTTACGACACCCACGGGTAGAAATGGGATGGTGCTATTCTTAGCCGACATCACACGGGCAATGGACTACTTAGGTAACGAAAAACCGTGACCTAAGTGCGGGTTTAGGTCACGGAGTGCTATAAATAATATTTAAGTTACAGAGTCTTTCTTAATATGCTGACGATTTTTTCCGAGGATGATCAAACCATCGAACTGAACATCTTTCTCTGTAGAACCGAAATAGAAATCGCGAAAAAAAAACCTTCTGTCATGGAACAAAATTGCGATCCTACTAGAATTAAATGTATGGGACAATTCACCACTGAAAATTGTGAAATAAACCAAATTTTAAGAAAAAATTAAAACCGCCTTCAAAAAAACTAAAAAGTTAAAAAATAATATTGCAGCCGATGACTTTTTCGTTCGCATTATAAGAACATTAATTTGTTTTATAGAAGTCGGTGTCAAGCCCAGCCAAAAAACGAGTGCAAGCCCTGTCGCGAATCGGCTGGTCGGAGTAGTGTCAAAGGTAATAAATGCCTTTGTTGGGGCAATTTTAAAATTCCGCATATAAAGTTTGGTCCTCTGAGAGCTTCTTTATAATGAAATCCTTCGTATGACATCGTGAGTGGAATATTTTAAAATGATCGCCCTGGATAAACGTATGCAAACCAAGAAACAAGCATGTATGACGCGACTTATGACTGTTAAAGAGGCAAGATCTATGTCAAAATCGTAGCAAATGGCGATAATTTTTCTCTGTCTACCCCTATGGGTCATGGGCGTGAATATATTCACGCATGATACAATTTTTTGAGTTAAAGTTAACCCAATAATGTGATTATGGCCACTATACAACGTGTGATTTTTCACAAAATCAGTTGTTTTTTATATTTATTAGAACAATAATTTCATTATTCTGATGGGTAAAATTTAAAGTTATTAGCATTTTAAGTTTTGATGCAAAAATGATTTGTTATCATTTCAGCAATGAATGAAAGCGCTAACGCACGCATGGATACATTTTAAGAATCTTGTGTTGGTAGTAAGTAGGGCGGGTGTCGTGCGGTGGGTTGAGATCGGGTTCAGAAAATTTTAAATTTTACAAACAAATTATTTAATATTTTGAAAAAATAAAATCTATGTTGAAACCACGGTTGAAACCATGATAATTCGATTCTCCTCTTGATTCTAAACAAACTACTTTCTAGTTTTGCGTTAATTCATTAACACCTTGTATAAACGTTATACAAAAAAGTCATAATTTTTTGTGAATATTATTATGTCATCCCACTGCTGGACACAGGCATTATTACTTTAATAATACTTCCTATTTTTGCATACATTTACTTGTGCATTATGTTATTCAAAATTCAAATTCAAAAATTATTTATTTCTAGACAACATTGATCCATTGGGGTTAGTAACAATTGTGACTTAGTCTACGTTCGTGTACAATTCGGTTAGTAAGTCTTAGACTATGTTAGTATACAAATTTCAACACGGATTTAGTCCTCTGTGTGACCACATCAGAGGACTATTAAATTTGTTTGCGATGACGTTCAGGAGGCTGTTGCTGCTCCCGCGCACTCTGCTCACCAGTGACGCCGTTTTCTTGCGCCAGATGGCATCAAAGCCATCTGTGCGCGCCTCAGCGAACATTAGTGAGGCACTACAGAAGCGCGGCAGCCGCAACAGCGCCCTGAACGCATTATTAAACTGGACCCGCAAAGCATTGTACGTCTTTTGGGTATATTTGACCCACAGACTTGCTGTGTACAACGATGTGCAGTATGCTTTAAATAGTGTGATTTTGACTGCATCCGTACAACGAGCAAATCTGCGGGCCAGCATGTTCGCCCGGACTGACAATGCTCTGCGTTCCCTCTCCATATCTACATCGTCTTTAAGGTCGTCCGCTATCCAGTGTCCAAGGTATTTGAATTGGTGAACTCTGTTCAGCGGCACACCATTGAGAAGGACCAGTGAAAAATTTACAGGACACTTGGTACCGGCCTTAAAGACCATGTACTCGGTCTTTTTCACATTGTAGATCAGACCATGACAGGCTGCATAAGACTCACACACTGCAAGCAGCTTCCGGAGTGCCCTAATCGAGGGAGGAGGGGATCAACATAGCAACCGACTGGCATGCTGCTGAGTCCCTCGACCAGGGCATCCATATACAGGCTGAAGAGCAGAGGCGAGCTCAGCCCGCCCTGTCTCACCCCACACTCCATCCTGCCAGGATCCGAAAGCTTGCCCGCCCATTTCACTTGGTTTTCCTGATTTAGGTACCAAAAAACTAAAAAAACACTACTTAAAAATGGAAATCAACTCAGGTGATACCCCCTCTGCCCTTAGTTTCTGCCATAGAATGTCGTAAGAAACTAGATCGAATGCCTTTGTGAGGTCTAAGAAACAGGCATATACAGTTGCATATACATTATACATGTTATGAGTTTCTTATAATTATGTGTTCATCTATTCGTATTATACTGAAGTATCTCCATGCAAAATTTAATTAAAATACTTCCAACAGTTTTAGCGTGATGAAGTGCCTTACTTTCGCTTCGTTGTTATTCTGCAATATTCTGTATACAAAAACTTGGTTAATATTTACAAAATCTTGTATTTCTCTAACGTTTAATACGTTAGAACCTAGCTGGTCAAAAAAAAATATATTTCAAGTACTACCCGTCCACTCTAATGGATCACTTTGAAGTAGCTTCCCGTCTGCCCGTAAACCTCTCACTTACACCTGGCACCAATAGCTTTTTCATAAGACGACGACGACGGAGACAAAAATAAAAAATGTTATCTGCAAAATTTGTAATCTGCAAATAAGAGACAAAGTGCGAATAGTTCCGTCAATTAGATCTTTATTTCTTTCTTTAAACATCGAAATTAGCGACCTATGAATTAGTCGCATCAACTGGTACTGGGCCTCAATCGCCCTAAGTTTGAACGATACTACCAAAACAAAACCACAACCAAAAACGTTACGTTATGCACAATTCGGATCGCGCAAATTATATTAACGGTAACGATTTAGCTTTATTTCGGAAGATACGTTGGCGTAACGTTTGATGTCCGTTCGATCGAATTTTCTGTATTGTCCGATTTAACCGTTCAGAAAAAAATATCGCGATAGCTTTTTTACTTCAGCTAAACCAAATCTAAACCAAAACTAAACCAAAACCAAAACCAAACCAAAACCGTATAAAATTGCTCAATTGAGGCCCTGGTTTGTGTAAACCACAACCAAAATTTTACAAAACATGCCTTAGCCATTTTATTTCTAGATTAGCGAATCTAGTAAACATTCGTTGCCGCTTTTTATGACAATGTAATGGACGTCTAGTAACAAATGTGTTAAGACAGCCCTAAATGTTTTCCTTTTCAAGCACTTCATTGTTCCATAGAATACAAACTCAAAGCAAAACAAGAGGTGACAAAACGTAGCATATGCTCACCACTATATTCCCCGAGGGGGTAGTCAGAGATATTCTGAAACTTCAGAACATCCACGTTTCACTAGTAGTACCGAAACTCCGTCCAGTGTGACGGGGAGTGAGCCCGTCGCCACTTGTAATGGACAGTAGGTACAATACATGCCTCGAAATTGAAGCATGCAGGTTTCCTCACGATGTTTTCCTTCACCGAAAAGCCAGTGTTGTTACAAATCGTACATAAAATCTGAAAACTCATTGGTACGAGTCGGCCTGGACGGGGATCGAACCATCGCCTCCTGCACGGCACTGTGACAAAACGTAAGCATGTAAAGCTTTGTAGCTAAAGGCGAAGTGACCCATAAGACTTGCCAGGCATTAATATAACTTTCTTCAGCTTTATAACGTTGGCTTTATTTTGCCGGCTGGCCAGATAAGGAAGGAGAGAGAAGATAGGTAAGTTCATTAGGCGAAGATTACTGGCTTATTATCTCGCAGACTTTAAACTGGATTAAATAAAAGCTGAGTTATCAAGGCGCTATGTTTTGTTTACTTTGAGAAATATGGGCAGAACTTATTTTCTTATGAATAAAGAGACTTTAAAGCTCAGTGTTTACTGGCACGGTCCAAATTATGTTACAATAGAATTATCGAATATTCCCAATAGGCCTTAATACCTTACCTTAATTAGGCCTTTAATTATAAAGGCGTATATACGCCTTACATAGCATACAGAAGGAGTCGAGGCGGCGTCGAGGCGCGGGTGCGCCTCTAAGGCCTTGACATACGGTCAGTAATGGTACATCATACCAATTCGAGCGGCGCGCCTCTCGGATTCTTGGTAAGTATACAATTTATCGACCGTATGTCAAGGTCGCTAAGGCGCGCCCGCGCCTCGACGCCGGCCTCGACGCCACCTCGACTCCTTCTGTATGCGATACGCTTTAGAAATTTGGCAGTCACTTTTATACAATGAAAAAACTTACAAGAGGTAAGCAATGCTATACTATCTATAAAGATACTTTTTCTTATACTGTGGCTATACTGGGTGAGTGTGCGAGTGAGATAGGAATACACCATTGACCATTGACTACTGCTTTCTGCCATGCTTGCTGCGAGAAGGGGCGAGGTAAAATTGGTGGGGGCTTTGGTGGGGGGTAGGGGTGTCCATATATACTACACACTTTATTACACCCTGTATGTAGTACCAACTCTTTTAATACTACTGTGCTTTCTGTGAGGTAGATAACTTTGCTTTTTAGTGCTCTTACAGACGAGCGACACTTTGCGGTCGCAGAGGGTCGCGCGACGGTCGCGCGATTGGGATTTGAGGGTTTTAGGATAGAATGACCTGTGATGTAGATATAGGTTATCTGCTCCCTAACCTTTAGCAGTTTTGGCCACAAAACATTGCAATGCATCCATTGCGTTGTCTTGCATAGCCTACTACCGCACAATCGACCTTCAAAAAGGTTCCTGATTATCAATTTCAACTGCATAGGAATTGGAAGAAATTAAGTAAACTATCTTAATCTTAACCCGGTAACCACAAAACATTGTCGTTAAAAGCCTTTTAATAGAGCGTTCAGAAACTTTTCCAAAACATACATTTTCCTGCCAAATGTATTGTACTGGTTTTCAATGGATCGCTGTTTACCTCACAGTTACATTTGGCGAGGTGCCAGGCTTTAGCTGGGATTGCTCCAAAGCCGGTGAAATCTGTATAATGAAGCTTTGGCCTTGGGAATGGATGTGCATGTTTAAGACTTTTCCACAGAACTTTTATACGGGGTGTAACAAAATTAAACGCGTTACATACAGGGTGAAATTGATACCAGGTTAAGATGCGTCATCAATGCGTCATCATCATTCATTTATTAAAAATATTTGGTATGAATTATGAATCCCTTCATATGCATTTTTAGCCTTGTGGGTTGAAAATACATAGTATAGTTGGGTTCAAAAATAAAATAATTTTTTTTATAGTAATTTTTTGTAAAGAATTAATGTTTTTTTTTTATAAATCCTACAGTTTTTTGTAAAATTAGAATTTTTTAAATATTTCCCATTAAATATTTAACGATTTTCTTGTTTAGTAGGTACATTTCTTTAAGTACATTTTCTATTTGGCTAGACGCATGTTCAGCCTATAGCTTTCATATAATTTTGGGCATGATCTTTTCTTCCCTAGGATTTGTACGTCAAGAGTTAGAGATGCCGTGTTTTTTTATCGAAATTTACGGTTTCAGGGTGTATTGACTTGTCAAATGATGATGGTGCCCTTTCGCGCACAAAACAAAATAAATCGTGTTCCTTTTTTCCACCGACGCTTTTCAATACTCGATCGAGAGTATGGTTATCATTGGAAAACATTATGAGATTCGATGGGGTCGGTGTCGCAGCGTCGCCGCAAATATTTACTATTTTATTTGTATTTTATTAACTGCAAGTGAAAACTTCTTTAGCGGCGTTGTGCACTTTTTGGTATTAGTAAAAAATGTTAAACTCGCGTCAGGACCGTGACGTCACCCTGACCTGATCGAAAATTGATCAGACATATCCCCCTCTCTCTCTACCGCACGGCGAAAATGTATGCCTGTTCCTGCTATTTCGTTTAAACTCCCTCTCTTTCTACCGCGCGGTGAACATTGCCTGTTCATTCATGATAGCGCAATAAATGAATATTGTATTTTACCACATAAATGATAGTACTTTTATATGTTCAAGTTTACACTTCTGCCGGCACTCCTGGTGTGCAACCCGTTGTTTTTTTCCAATGGCTTTTGGAAAATCCTTCATTATACATTTGAGCTTCATATCACACCATATCGGTTTGTCTCCAAAACAAACTATTTCATAGTTCAGTTTAATATTAACCCTCTGCGTTTTACCGCATGACCTGATTGACCTGCTTTAGTGTATCCCTACCTTTTACCTCAGCATCTCCATTGAAAGTTTGTGGTTAACATGCATACAGGTTCGAAACACCAGATTATGCTAATATGTGCTCTATTGTGATGGTAAGTGAGTATACGTTAGTGTAGCTGCAATATGGTCTGACATGTGAAAGGACTGACGCTTATATAGTTGTTGTGTTGTTATAACAATATAATATATCCGAAGTAACTTAAATAATAATTATCTTCATATATCAAACTGCTGTACCCGACTAAAATGTAGATATGGGACAGCAGATTTTTTTTCGCGTTTCCTGAGGTAGGCTCCATAGTGAAAGTTGTTCAGTTTGATGGTCTGAGTTCACCGTTTTAGTATTTATGTCGATGTTAGAGGCAGTAGCGTAGCGAGGGGGGGGGGGGGGGCAGGGGGGGCAGGGGGGGCAAATTCCCCGGGTGGCACTTTACTAGGTGCGGCAAATTCGGGAAAAATATAGATGATTGAGCTCTTTCATTAATCAATTCGTAGGGCAGAGAAAAGTCGAGCTCGCTTCGCTCGCTCTAAGTATCTTTTTTAAATTACTTTACCTACACAATAATCCTAAAGAGTTCTGACTTCTGACCACAGCTAAGACGTGGTGCTAAAAATATCTAGCTTGCTTCGCTGGATCCATAGGTACATTACATAGGTTACTTTGCACATGTTTTGTATGTAAAAAAGCTCTGGCTCCAACCGATTCGTATTAAAGAGAAAAGTCGAAGTAGCTTCGATCGCTCTTAAGTTTCTATTTATGCATAGATAAACTAATAGATGTCTCGCCACAGTGCAAAAAAATTTCGAGGTCGCTTCGCTCGCTACGTTATTTTTATTTTATGTATAAGGGGGCGGCAAAATTGGTATGTGCCCCGGGCGGCAGAAACCCACGCTACGCCACTGGTTAGAGGCCACGTTCGAAATTGGCAAAATAATTATTTTTACGAAAATCTGTATTATAGTTTATAACGGTTTATAACATTTTTTGATGGCGCCAGCTTTTTCATAACCAAATTGAACCGATATTAAATGTTGCTCTCATAGCTAAAGTTGTAGTGTTTGATAATCTGCACTATTTATGAAAATTCCCGAATTCGGAACCTGTACATTCCTTGCTATATGTTCTATCATCATCATCACCTATTATCGTCCCAAATCTCAATACGTGAGTCAAGTGTACTTCAGTAGTTTTAATCTGTAGTTATGTTGGCGTTATTTAATGTCCACTATACCTACAGCATTTTATCTCCGTTCTCTTTTTTTTAAGTTTCCATCCATTCAACATCACATTTTCAGCAGCCTTTGATATCACATCGGGCAATCGATTAACGATCGTACCCCCATAGCTTTACATATCATTTTACAACCCAGTCAAACGGAGGGACGTTATCAAATAATGTGGGAACATAAAAATTCTTGTTTACTGGGATATGTGTGTAAATCTGGCGTTTGCGATGCGGGGGCCGGTCGAAACAATTAACTTTAGGTTATGCAAATTTAACTGCTATCCACCGATTCACGGCGGCGTATTCCTACTTTCTCCAAGATATTACAAGTTATAAAAGCCTATGCCTAAAACTGGCGCCTTTTTTATTTTTTTAGCGCGGCCATCAATCAAACTTGAATATTATAGTTCAGAATAAAGTTAAAAACAACACTTGTTGTTACAAATATCTCGGAACTCAGTCCGAACTGAGTTATAATGGCTTGAAGTGCGCGTAATGGTAATATTTTCAACTTCAAGCATTTATATCTCCATCCGGACTGAGTTTAGGGATATACATGTTAATAAGTTTTGTTTGTTACTTTATTCTGAAATAAAAGTTTCAAGTTTGGTTGCTGGCCGCGCCAAAAACAACGGCGAAAAATAAGGCGCCAACCTTACATACAAAACCCGCATTGTCTTTTTCCAAACAAATACAAATTAACAGCATGCATCATATTACAAAGTACGCACAATATATTCAAATTAAATAGGTTTCTAATTACAGTCAAAGTAGTAGAAAGTAAAGAGCCAACACGTCTTTCACGGTGTCGCTGTATACGATGCTATATTAAATCCCTGAGACCATTTTGAATTTTTCAGAGAACAAGTTTAAAACTCAGATCAAAAAGGTTCTCAGATGCCGTGGCGGTTTGAAAAATCGGACACCAGGGCTTGCTGCCCACTACTCCCACAAGATGAGAAGAAAAAAGTCCTATGTGAAAGGCAATTATAAACTGGATGATTATTTAAAGTTACCAACCATTCCTGCTTAAAGGCTGTGTATGTCTGTATAAATAACATAACCTTAGATTAAGGGTTTCTGGCTTGTTTCTGGCCGCATCTTTTCTGCGGTGCGGTGGTAGTTTAAAAAAGATTTGACATTAAATAAGTGGGCTTCATATTTAATATAAGTATATACATATATTTTTTTACTTTAATAATAAAACGTTCCAATTATCGACACAACAATTATATGATTTCTAAATAACAGAATAAAATGCAACGAACTATAAATATTAAACAAGTTTGAATCTAAAAATAAGAAAAGTTATAAAGGTAGTATTGAACATTGAACTGCTGTATTGGATTTTCAGTTTTCCTTGAATTTAACATCAAACTGATATTATGTTTCAGCTACTCTGGAAGTTCTGTAACATTGTTAACCAATGTTGGTTTAACTTACAAATTGTATATTTCGATGAGAATAACAAATTTTATGTATTTTACTAACTTATACCTAATGTATGTAATAAAATAACCTAATCCTAAAAAAATGGGTCACGTAGTATAGGTACGTTCTACATACTTTTGTGGGTGCATCAGACCATCAAACTAAACTACTTTTAATATGGGATCAACTTTTAAATCGCGGAAAGATAATCTGCTCTGGCTGATTCTGGTCGAGTAGCTATTGGCGTTTTCTATGGGACAGCAGATTTTTTCAAAGTCATTCAAAAGACAATGCGGGTTTTGTATGTAAGGTTGGCGCCTTATTTTTCGCCGTTGTTTTTGGTGCGGCCAGCAACCAAACTTGAATATTTTATTTCAGAATAAAGTAACAAACAAAACTTATTAACATGTATATCCCTAAACTCAGTCCGAACGGAGATATATAAAGGCTTGAAGTTGAAAATATTACCATTACGTGCACTTCAAGCCAATATATCTCAGTTCGGACTGAGTTCCGAGATATTTGTAATAACAAGTGTTGTTTTTAACTTTATTCTGAACTATAATATTCGAGTTTGATTAATGGCCGCGCTAAAAAAAGAAAAAAGGCGCCATTTTTAGGCATAGGCTTTTATTGTCTGAAGCACCCCCTAAAGTACCTATTTAAGGTGGAGTGCGATTTTTGAAAGTCAAAATCACGAGTCAAATGATGCAAAACCTCCATAGTAATCTCCTAAAGAGCAGTACGGATAAAACCTGAACGAGTGGAGTCCCCCCCCCCCTCCCCCCAACCCTTCCCCGTCGCAAATTAAGGGACAATAGCGAATGATTAGGCTGACTTTTCAACTTGCGGGAGTTTGTCGTTTGTTTCTCACTGTAATGCATTTATAAAGCCTGTTTATCCAGGAAAGGGTTTGCATCTATCTACGCGATGGATTGCTTTTGTTTAGCTTGGGTCGAAACTTGTAAATATTTAATTAGATTTTAGTTATTTGGTAATGATAATGTAATTTGTGTTATTGTAATGGAATGTTATTGCATAAATATTTAGTTCTCAACATAGTATAGTCTATTATAATCACAGAAGCAGTTTAAAAATCTACACTATTATTATGTAAAACTGTAACAGAAGTTTTTCTGCAGGTTACATGGAAGATATTATTTACAAAATTATGATAATGGTGTTTAGGTACTTCAAATCACAGACTTTTTTATTTTTTCGTTTGTCTCTTTGTTCGTTTGTTTGTTCGAACTTCGCGCAGAACTACCTACTCTAACGATTTTGATTACACTTTTTGTGTTTCAAAGCTTAAGACTTAACAACTGGTATATAATTATGTTATCTCGCGGAACCGGAGATATAACAGTGCGGAAGAAGGCGCGGAAAAAACAATTAGTTTAAATGGGAATGTATATCTGTCCGTATACATAAATGTTTGTTACCTTTTCCGATCCTGCACCTATACAGGGTGAAATTGATAGCATTAGCATCCTTTTAATCTAAGAGTCTACCCATCAAACTGAACAACTTTAACTTTGGGAGCAAACCGATCGGAGCAACTAAAAAATCAGCGGTTGCATACATTTGAGTCGAGTAGGCACTGCAGTTTACTATGGAACAGCGGATATTTTTTTTTGCTCCGATCGGTTTGCTCCCATATTAAAAGTTGTTCAGTTTGATGGGTAAACTCTTAGTTTAAAAGAATGCTAATGATATCAATTTCACCCTGTATATACGTCCCACTGCAGGGCACAGGCCTACCCTCAAGGATACGGGGTTTAACAGCAAGTAAAATAATAAAAATATTCTCACGACCGATTTCCTCGCGGGGGTAGTTGTTTCTAGCACAGGTACATCTGTTGTTCTTTTCACAATAAAGGAAAGAAAATGTAGGAATGCTTTTACGCAGTCCCATAGAGAAAGAAAAGTATTCACTAAATTGAGTTCCGGCAGACTCTGTTATTTGCTAACATTACTCTGCATTCCAAACTAAATTGTTGTCGTGGAAGCGAAAATAGTTTCTGAAGAAAATTGTAGTTCATCTATCACCAGACGAACAAAGGATCTTACTAAAAGGACACTACTGCTATTCATTATCGTTACGCTTTCGAACTGTTCGTTCGTTATTCGAGAATTTCATGTTAGAATAAAACCCACCACACCGTAAGGCCGCGTTCAGACGAGCCGTACTCGCACCGCAGCCGACCCACACCTGCCCCGCGCTCACTCCACGTCCTAAAATGCATTGCTTGCAATTTGAGTCTTATGACACAATAATAAATCACTTATTGTATTTTAGAGGAGCACCCGCGCCCGCCCCGCACCCGGCATGCACCCGGCCCGCACCCGGCTCGCATCCGCCCCGCTCTCGCCCTGCGACCGCTTGTCAAAATACAATACGAGATTTTTTATCGAGTCATAAGATTCAAATTGCAAGCAATGGATTTTAGGACGCGGGGTGAGCGCGGGGACAGCGCGGTTTGAGGGCGTGGCGGGCGCAGGGCGGGCGCGGGTCGTCTGAACGCGGCCTAATAATACAGGGTGTACAATAAAATGGGACAGCTACTTAAAGGGGTGCTTCAGACCATCAAACTGAACAACTTTCTCTATGGGACCAATATCGAAATCGCGAAAAAAAAATCTGCTGTCCCATACATTTCAGTCGAGTTATCTTTGCAGTTTTGTATGGGAGAGCGGATTTTTTTTTCGCGATTTCGATATTGGTCCCATAGAGAAAGTTGTTCAGTTTGATGGTCTGAAGCACCCCTTTGAGTAGCTGTCCCATTTTATTGTACACCCTGTATAGACCATAATGTTCTGGTCGCATCCTGCAATCTAAAGCGGGGTCCGCTGCGCCATGTTATCGTGTTTGCAAACATTGTTTTCTAACTTTCCCCTCCCCCGCAGGCGAACGCGGGTGATGTTATCCATTTGCATCGGAAAACATCACCCGCGTTTGCCTGCGGGGGAGGGGAAAGTTAGAAAACGATGTTTGCAAACATTATAACATGGCGGTGATAGAGTCAAAATTGCGTCAAAAAGCTGTCCATATAATATTATTTCGAATAAAAATTTTGATTTCCCCGTGATTTTTCGTCTTCGTACTATTTTAATCAAAATTATATTTTTACCCACGAAAGAATTTCAAATTTTGCTGTATAACAACAAAAATCGAATAGTTTCGATGCATTAACTTTAATGAACAATTACAGTACCAAGTGTACCGGTTACATTGTTACAAAGAAAACTGTTTGTGAAGAAAATCTATGATGCTGAAGAGAACCGATTTTAAAAATTGCTTCAGTTGTGTACATTTTATTTTTCTGGCAAAACAAGTAAGTAGGTAACATTTTCTGAGAGAATTATATTATATTTTCTGTAACGAGAGAAGAAAAGCGAGTTCTGCATTGCTATCCCTTAGAGCAGGGGTGGCCAAACTTTTCAAGTACGCGGTCTACATTGAATCACAGATATACTTGGCAGTCTACTTTCAAAAATTATACTTCTGATTCTGACATATTTATTCAATCAAAAATGTTTGTTTATTTTGGTGGTGGATGTTTTTTCATAACTTACATCAAAGAAAACGCCGATTCATAACCTATTTGTAATGTGGAAGCCTGCCAATGTATCCAAAAACATGTAATTTTAAAAAATATGTTTTAGGTATCAATCAGAGTTTGAATATTATTTCCTCTTCGCACCACAACAGATTTATAGCTTCGACTTCTTCTGCAGTTACAAAAAACAGTCTTTCGAATTCCACATGTTACACAGCTGAACAGTTTAACAGCAATATTTCTGAATTTTAGGAATTTAAATTAGATTTGTAGAAAATTGCGCCATGATTTAAAAATTGATTCTTTCTTTCTTTTAAATTTTTTGAACTCTTCGCGGGCTACCATAAAACACGGCGCGGTCGACCAGTCGACCGCGGTCGACGTCTTGGCCACCCCTGCCGTAGAGCAAGTCAGAGTTCAATAACCAAACGAAAGTAATACTGCATTCAGTAGTTTTGCTCCTGAAATTAGATAGCGGCTTTAGCGTTATATGATACAATGCCATTTATTTTAGATTATATTTTAGGGTTGTAATAATCGTATAAATGCAACATGTAAAACATAATAGCAGTATAATAGCAACGATATTGCTTTTACTCGACTGCGTCTAGTATGTCGTGAGAAAGATATGTAAGATAAGACGACGTATAGACGTGACTTAGTCAGCAAGTTCTTATATGACACTATAGTCATAAAAGGACGCTGGTAAACGTTTACCCAGCATCATAATAATATGGATGTAATCTTGAATAGCTAAAATACTTAATACGATGGTTTTATGTTACAGGTTCTGTATAATTCACGTTTACATGACTTTTATAAAATGCATAAAGCGGATTTTTTTTATTTAATTACAAAGCGTTTAAAATAACTTACTAATAAACATAATTATCTTCAAAACATAAGCTGACTACTTTTGGGTATGCACGCTGTCCGAGGTATGCACCTACGAATAGGGCTGACTTAACCTCAGGGTTAAAAGCTCCAATAAAAAAAAACAGAATAAAAAAAAACGAATACGAATAAGAATGTATAGAAATGTAAATCAAGTTTAAAAAGTGGCACCAAAAAAACTGTAACGTTGATAGATAGAGACATTGAAATTGTATTTTAACGCAGTTTTAACGTCTCTACCGAAACCTGACTACCAATGTGTCGAACCTAACTCTAAAAATCAAATGGCCTCTCAAACCAGCGTTGATAGGATCCCCGAAAATCAATGAGCCTCAAACACTTACAAAACTGGCCATTTGTCAATGTATTCCGTATTTCATGGTACGTTAGATCGGGTTTTCCTAATCAAGTTAGGAAAAGGCCAAAATTGGAATAGGTACGTGCGGTACCTGTGGGACTGTTTAGGAAATTAGTTAAGGGGAATCCTTTTACGATTTGCTTTATACAAATTGGAACATAAAATTATAGTTCGTAATTGGAAACGAACTATTCAATTAACCTACCCTACCCTATTTCATTACTGACTACCCTAATAAATTATGATACATCCACATCTAATAAAATAAAAAAACTTAAACAAACATATTAAGAGGCTCCCCATAGGTAAACGCTAGCTCGAGCCATATTTTACTGGTTTTTAGAAGCTATCTTCTCGTTATTTGAAAGACATACAAATAATTGAAAAGTGTAGCAATATTCTTCAACATCTCGGCTTTGTTTGCTATAGATCATATTTCTTATTTTTCTATAAAATACATTATGAAACCTGTTTTCAAAGGAAAGCCTAAATATTGGAAAAAATCTGTATTATGTGCATCTACTTTTTAAGTTGAAGTCACATTTACTTGAGACACACACCTTTGTGTAGACAAATATATTTTTTTTAAGACCAATATTTAATGAGTTGCTTAAATAATTGTTAAATTTGGGGCGAATTCTATTGATTTTAGAATGTGATTTCCTTGGATTAGAAGGCTCCAATGTGACATAATGAAGGACAAGCTAGTCAAAAAGAGGTATACCTACTCAAATGACGTAGTTTAGTAGAGGTGAAGTGGCTCTGAAAGAGTCAAGGTCGTTCGGTAAGGGAAACCCCTTAATTGTAAAAGTCAGGATAACCTAATTATATTCATTCATAATGAAACTTCCAATAAGCTAAAGTTGACTACAAATACCTACCATCCCACCGCAGGGCACAGGCCTACTCCCTCTGGGAGGGTGCATGGCCGTTAGTCTACCGCGCGTGCCCAATGCGGATTGCTACGCATCACATACGCATCAGAGTTTCCTCTTCAGCGTATGCAGGTTTCCTCACGATGTTTTCCTTGACCGATTGAGAGCAGTCAATATTACGTACATACCTTAGTACCCTGGCATGTCGTCCGAGCAGATTCGAACCCGTACCCTCAAGATTTAGTATCCATACCTCTCCGCAACGGGCCACCGACGACGCTCTGTCTACAAATGCTTAATTAAACAGATAGTTTGTAACTGTTTCAAAGTTTCTGACTGCCCTGAAAGGGTCGGTCAGTTTATGTATGCATAGAACGAAATTATTGGTATCTTAAAATACTAAATCTATACAACGTGTTAATGAATTAACGCAAAACTAGATAGTAGTTTGTTTAGAATCGAGAGCAGAATCGAATTATCATGGTTTCAACATAGATAGGTAATTTTTTTCAAAATATTAAATAATTTGTTTGCAAAATTTAAAAATTTCTGAACCCGATGTCAACCCACCGCACGGGGACACTCACCCTACTTACTACCAAAACAAGATTATAAAAATGTATCCATGAGTACGTTAGCGCTTTCTTTCAGTGCTGAAAAGATAACAAATCATTTTTGCCTCAAGACTTAAAATGCAAATAACTTTAAATTTTAATCATCAAAATAATGAAATTATTGTTTCAATCTAATTATTTTGTTATAAATCAGTTGGGGTGTATGAGGTTTTGCGCTAATTTATTAACACGTTGTTTAAGAAGCCAGCTGGAAAATAAAATCATTTTCGTCGAAAGTGATTCCCCTCACGATGATTTCCTTCACCGCTGAGCAATGATGCGGACGTTTCCATCATAACTGTAGCTGCTCATGCAAAATTATAAGTGTGTTTCTACCCTTAACAGGGCTTGTTTGTCACATTGAGTATGCACGAGGCGACACTACCCGTACGTGAACGTTGTCGACAATGTTCGTCGTTGTGCGACAGTGTAGTGTAAGTGACAATAAAGGTTTCCTTCTACATCAAACTTCCGATAGACCTTTGATTTTATTCGCAGATATCGATGGCTGTATGGATTCACACCTGATATGAAGGTGACTAAGCTACCAAACCAACATGTATGTGAGATACTCACGGACGCTGCGCTGCTGGCGCTTTCTATGGGATGCGGTCAGCTGCACCCTGCCTGCCAGCCCATGCACATGCGTGCAAAGACTTCTATTTGCATGCGTGCGGATACGTACGTGAAAACTCTACTACACTTCTTGGATTCATGATGCGATCGACCGCTAAAGACATGCGCGTATTTTTTAGTCCGTACCCAAAGGGTGAAAATGGGACCCTGTTACTAAACCTACGTTGTCCGTCCGTGAGTCCTGCCTATTTAGAGCTGTAACTTTGAACCGTAATAGCTAGATAGTTGAAATTTTCTCAGGTTATGCTTTATTGCGGCGGGTTTGTTAACAATAAAAATTTCAAAAAGTTAAAAATTAAGAGGGGTTCTCAACAAGAAACTAGTTTTTATCAACGTTTTTTCTTCACGCTCTATCGTAAAAACGGTAATACAAGTATCAAACATAGTGTGATTATAGAGCAAACTCTACAGAATAACAACAAATACTAAAAACCGGCCATGTGTGAGTCGGTCTCGCGCTAAAGGTCCCGGACATAAAAAGTTTTTTTCTAAGTTAATTATGTTGTGTTCTGTGGTGGTGTCGTACGGAACCCTCGGTGCGCGAGTAGCCCGACTCGCACTTGACCGGTTTTAGTTTTTAAGTGCAGCGGGCTACCATCTGCGCTGATGTGCTCGGATGCTCTCAGTCAGGTGAGAATCGTAGCCGTCAACATGTCCAACGCTAGACTTTGTTTTGATGATCGTTTTGAACATCGAATCTCCACATGCCCTTCAAATGAAATGGGTTAATTTGGTTAAAAGAAAATAAACATTGTGTAGCTTCCAGCCTTCCAGCTATGAGCAGCGACCTTTGACCTATTTAATCTTGTTGATTAGATAAGAAAATGAGTTTTAAATTGTCTTATGAACATAGATCTCCATAAATACCTAATACATTTTACAAGCCCGGGCGAATTAACTTGGCACCTGGCTCGCACGTGGCTTGGAATTTGACACCCCTCCTGCTACCCCCCGCAGGACCCCGCCGTCGCCGTGCGAGGCCGTAGCATAGCATTTCAGTTACCGTTGCACGTACCAGTTACCCTTTAGCATTTTCGAGTCTTTCCGAGTTTTCCGAGTATTTTATTCCGAGCCACGTGCGAGCCAGGTGCCAAGATAATTCGCCCTTGTTGTATATCTAATAATAACTGAAATATAACCTAAAGCGTGACCTATTTCTAGAAACGATCGATATAGAAACCGTCAAGACGGTGGCTCAATTTCATCCTTCAATCACTTGCGTCGTGATCGTAGGATTGGACGGGACGTAGGTAGGGAGATATTAATTTCATGGGAATTTAGTTCTTGTAATCTCTCGATCTGCTGGCTTCCAAAAAAAAATATTTTGACAGAATTTGACATTACCGGCAGTATCATATTTTATGATTAATTTATTACTGTGAGACTCGTAATTATGTCACAGAAAGGTCACGAACGTAAAAAAAAAACAAATACAAAAAAAAAAAAAATTTTTTTTAATTTTTAATTTATATTAAAAAATAAAATTCCGTTATGGCTTGTCCTTTAAAGTGTAAGTTGCAGAAACGCTCATTAGAGTTAATCCTCCATTAAATCTCTTGCCAGCTTTTACTACGTCAACAAGACAAAAAGTGACAGCAAGAGATTTAATGGAGGATTAACTTTAATGAGCGTTTCTGCGACTGAGTGATATTCAGATAACGAATTGTTGTTTTTTTGCACCGGAACGTAGTAGTGGGTCCACGAGGAACCACCAGTGGGACAAATTAGTGGGTCCACGAGGAAGTACCGGTAAATTCTTGGTCAATGGTCACAGAAAGCATCGGTGGCGCGTTGCGGAGAGTTATAGAAACTCAATCTTGAGGTTCGAATCCGCATGGAGAACATAAGCATAAGCATATGCTCACGACTATATTCCCCGAGGGGGTTAGTCAGAGATATTCTGAAACTTCAGAACATCCACGTTTCACTAGTAGTACCGAAACTCTGTCCAGTGTGACGGGGAGTGAGCCCATCGCCACTTGTAATGGACAGTAGGTACGATACATGCCTCGAAATTGAAGCATGCAGGTTTCCTCACGATGCCAGTGGTGTTACAAATCGTATATAAATTCCGAAAAACTCATTGGTACGAGCCGACCAAGACTGGGATCGAACCATCGCCTCCTGCACGGCAGGCAAGGTTACTCGCCACTGGACCACCACGGCTGCATGGAGAACATGCCATTTACCAATGAGATTTGGCAATCTTGAGGAAGATGAAATTCCGATGCGTATGTGAAGTCTACCAATCCGCATTGGGCACGCGTGGTGGACTAACGCACATACATCCTCCCTGAGGGTAGGCCTATGCCCTGCAGTGGGACATATATGGGCTGATAATGATCCTATTCGTTAGCAAGTGTGTAAATAAGGAATCATAATTTGCGCTCAGAGCCTAAAATGGCGTAAGTTGAGGAAAGGCTGATTTTTTTTCGCGATTTCGATGTTGGTCCCATAGTGAAAGTTGTTCAGTTTGATGGTCTGATCATCGGCATTCCCTTAAAGAAGTGTCAGCATATTAAGGAGGACCCTGTATGTTTGTTTTTTCAACTGCTTGATAAGTTTTATAACACCGTAATGGAAACTGTGCCATGAAGCCGGAGACGTAGCGCGCTCGCCCAGAAAATAACTATTTACCGGGAGAGCTTTCTCTTGATGAGATCTAGCTTGCACATGGCCAGGAAAACTGGTAAATAAATGGTAAGTTTATTGTTTTGACGCGGTCGTATCGAGAATGTTCCTTAGGGAGCATTTAAACAGAAGTGACGTGGCGCGGACATTTCGCGGGCGGGGTGCGGCAATATACACCTTATACAGGGTGTACAATAAAATGGGACAGCTACTTAAAGGGGTGCTTCAGACCATCAAACTGAACAACGTTCTCTATGGGACCAATATCGAAATCGCGAAAAAAAAATCTGCTGTCCCATACATTTCAGTCGAGTTACGTTTGCAGTTTTGTATGGGAGAGCGGATTTTTTTTTCGCGATTTCGATATTGGTCCCATGGAGAAAGTTGTTCAGTTTGATGGTCTGAAGCACCCCTTTGAGTAGCTGTCCCATTTTATTGTACACCCTGTAGTACGTAGCATAGAGTCGTTTGGAGAATTACGCCCGCGCCTCCAGGCGACGTCGCCTGGTAGCGGGGGCGCGATTTTTCTTTACGTCAAAAAACGACGCTATGCTACGTACACGGAGAAAAATTTCTGTGACAGCAGTTTTATTTTGTAGGCTGTACTAGAAAAAGTGTTGTTGTAAATCTAATTCTAGTAAATTTAACTAAAATTTACTTTCAACAACACATTTTCTAGTAAAGTCTACTAAAATTAAATAGTTTTTACTAGAAAATGTGCTGTTGTAAGTAAATTTTAGTTAAATTTACTAGAATTAGATTTACAACAAAACTTTTTCTAGTACAGCCTACAAAATAAAACTGCTGTCACAGAAATTTTTCTCCGTGTAATATAAGGTTTATATTGGTGTTACTTTGACTACCCGCCACCGCCACGCGTCTCTTCTGTATAAACCCTACCTTATTTCTTTAATTTTTTACTTTAATTTCTTATTAAAATAACAAACCATAACCGTACAAATAATTCAATGGCGTTATAGGCAATAAAGTCGTATGGTGAACTAGTGGTGGGCGTGGGGTTAGAAGTGCAAAGTAGGCGTGGAACGTGTGCACGTTATGCATTTATTTGCATAACACCATAAGACGCGCAGCATGGTGCGAGCGAGAGGGCATAAGTAGTTGTAGCAGCGCGAGCGGGACGAAGCAAAAGCGCTACTTTGAATTTCTCTAAGCCCTCTTATAATACCTATTCGTTTTCTGAAGTACGGAGAAGAATAAACGGACACCTATATCCAATTAAAGATCGTTTTAAATACCGAAGCCTCCCCATACCACGCCGTTCTAATGCAATGACATTAAAATTCAGGCTTACCTAAGTGGAAACTACAACCTACAACTAAAAAATTCCCACCCGCGGCGATTCACTACTAGCAACTCTAAAAGCGGAATCAGTATTCGTATCATTGACTTACCAACTACTGGACATCGGGTCCATGCTTAAAAGTGTCCGAACCAAAAGAGTAACAAAACCTATAAAGAATAACGATCAAATAAATAATTTGATCTACCAACCACGTGCACCGCGGTGCTGTAAAAATTTTTTAAAACAATGCAAGCAAAATGAATAGCTGTTTCAATGCTATAATAATAAATATTAATTAATATTTATTCAAGGAAGTAAAACAGTTATAAAGAAAATGTCACAATAAAACTAAAACATCCTAAAACTAAAATATAGCAGGCTAAACAAATAACTAAATAAGAAGGAAAAATATTAATACTAAATAAATAGCTGTTTATGTAAGTTGAGTCTAGGACCCTTTTTTCGAGAATTTTCTTGTAGACCCGACGTCCATTAGTTGGTAAGTCATTGATTCGTATCAATATCAAGCTAACGCTGGCAATACTTTATTTTCACACTAACTTCCGCTCAAGCGCACAGGGATTATCCATTTTATATTTAACTGGGGCAGTCCTCGAACCGTGAAATACGCGGATCGGTCGGATGCTTGGAAGTGATTTTATTTCTATCTTGCTTTTGCTTAGGTAGGTACGTCAAATAGATCTTCTGAAACCTAAAAGTGTACCTACCGACTATTATCAGTGTTAAAACGGAACACTTATATTTCGAGAGATAAGTGTACTTTTTGCAACCATCAGCAGCAAGGCTGATTCA
This sequence comes from Agonopterix subpropinquella, assembly GCA_922987775.1. Taxonomy (NCBI): domain Eukaryota; kingdom Metazoa; phylum Arthropoda; class Insecta; order Lepidoptera; family Depressariidae; genus Agonopterix; species Agonopterix subpropinquella. The sequence goes on along the minus strand of OV277709.1, from coordinate 13,540,623 downwards.
GTGTTTATGGGGTGTAGTACAAGTACAAAAACTGACATGGTTCATTACTCGGTTTAGGAGATACAGCCGTTCAAAGGTCGGAACTTTGACTGGCTGTATCTCCGAAACCAACTGACAGAACTTGACAGTTTTTGTACTGTTCACATAGCTACTGTGCATACTATATCATATGATCAGCCGTGCAGCTGATGGTTGCAAAAAGTACACTTATCTCTTATACTATTATGGAATCAGCTCGATGTCGTCTGTCCGTCCGTCCGTCTGTCACAGGCATTTTTCTCAGAGACCGTAAGACATAGGAAGTTGAAACTCGGTACAGATATACCAATTGCTGGTCCAATATCATAAATTAAGTAAAAAAAACTTAATTTTTATATTGGAGGGCAATTTTGGAAGGTAGAAAGGGTAAATTAAAAAAAATATGTTTTCTACCCTATGGTGTGGGGTATCAATTCTTCTTCTTATCCTGTGGGCAGAGCCCTGGTGTCACAGTTTTTTCAGACCGTCTTTCGGCCTCTGATGTGGGTATCAATTGAAAGCTTATGAAAATACGAGTCTAAAAATATACTTTTTCATCACTCATACTCTGAAAGTAGGTCATTGTTTATCTAAGAAGCGGGTTGAAAGTGATACATTTCTTCCCTAGGGCGGAAAAGTAATTTAAAAAAAAATCTACGTCTATACATGCAATCCTCTCTACTCACTCTATATTGAGCAAAGGCAGAAACCTATACAGCCACACTTCGATAACATTATATTAAAATTCTTAACTTTAATAATTATTATTATGAACAAAAATATTGGAATTTAGTAATAATAAAGACATACAACAATAATTAAATATTAATTTAATTATTAATAACAATAATTTAACATTTCAATACTTTTGTATAAATTATACGCATTTTGTTTTCTGTGTGAAGAAAAAGTACCTAATTTAAAAAAAGCATAAAAAAAAGTCATTAAGTTGGGCTGCGTTCACGAACTTTGGGTGCGGTTGTTTTTTCAACTTGCTCTATGGTAGAACGTTTTTCACAGAGGCTCTGAAGTGCGATTTTTGAACATCATACGAGCGAATCGGCAGTAAAAAGATGCATAATCTCCATAGTAATTATGAAATTTTCAAATGCCGAGTCGCTCGTATGATGTTTAAAAATCGCACAACTGAACGGCGTTAGTGTGAAAAGTTGCACTCGGGGTGCACCTGGGGCGTAGGTTCGGAACGCAGCCTTGCGCGAAAAAGAAAAAAAGGGAGGGAAAGCACATGTTGCTAATTTTGCGGATCCGTTTCAAAACGTGTAAAAATCACTAGGGAAGTATATTTGTCTCACTCTAGCATCCACTATCTTCCTATGTTTTTTTCTACTTCGTATTGGTACCCGAGTGATTTTCAAACGTTTTGAAACGCAGCCTAAAATGAATTCATCGAGCTAATAGCGATTCAGAAATTGATTTTTCAGTATCTGGTTTTTGGTTAATTTCCTCGTAATCGTGATGAAAAGCAGAGTGTTTAACTCGGGTGAAAGTACCCATTTCACAGTCGAACTATGGGCGCCCCTCACCTTTGGTTCGGGGCGCCAAACATCTCGTGTGAAATGGGTCACTTTCATCCCTTGGTTAACAATCTACTATTATTTTTTATTATTAAAACTAAGTTTAACAAAATTTTCAATTAAATACGAGGAATTGCTGTCCCCACCTCTATTTCATGAAATATAGCCGTATAAGAACTGAAAAAAAATCATGAACATACAGAAATAACGTGTAGATGGCGGGAAAATTATAAGAGTGGCTTTAACTTGGATAGTTTTTTTATATACCCAAAAAACTAACACCAAAGCGTCCAGTGTAAAATGATCTTCAGTTACTATGTGACCACATACTAAGTAAGTGTCAATTTATAGTGGTTGTCGTCAATGACCCATGCCCATGTTAAACAACTGGAACCGGAACACTAATTGCCCGAGTCCCGACTCGTACTTGGCCGGTTTTTTACTACAATAATATATGGACTGTCTCTCTTCTTCCTGGCTTTTAATCCCATATGGTGGTGGGGTCAGCCTTCCGCGTCTGGGGGTCTACCCGCACATTCGATTCGAACTTTTGCGTGAATGTTTTCGTTCCAATTTCAACTCTATTACAATGAAGTGCGGACCGAAACAGTGGCGATATAGTGAAGATCGAAAGTGCGGGTAAGGGGACTGTTCTCTCGTCGTCTTCGGAGACATTGCACTCGGTCACATCACTACGAACTGTGTTCATCCATCTAGTCTTCGGACGTCCTCTTGGAGGTCCTTATGACTGTCTCTTATTATTTATTATGCGATGTGTTGTGATTGTCATTTTTAGCGTAATTTAATATTTTCTAAAGGACATTCACATTAGTATCCAAGTTTCATACATTGTTGGTCCAAATGTGAAAGTACCGACTAACAAACACTAATGCTATATTCTGTTGGAACTTGTCCGTCTACCTAAGCGTTTATTAATATGACATGAAAGCTGCAGCTGAAAGTTTTATTATATCAAAAATGTATGAAAAGGCAGATTTTTCAATCTTGAATAAAACCGGATAATGGCCCTACAGCGTAAAATAGTAGCTTATCTATGCCTACAGCTTTGGTGCCAAGTGTTGTCAACTGTCAAGCCACCACATGACACCACATTGACATTTGAACGGAAACGTTCATCTATATGCATATGCACATATATTGTATACATAGATATAGTATATATCTATGATTGTATACATCGACATCATCGGAAAGTCCGAGTAGACCCAACCCCCAAGAGTGGCGAGTTGGCAACCTTCAATTTTAAGACTCTGTTTTGTTATAACAAACGTAATGAAAATTTATATTGTTATAGTGATAAAACCTACGCAGAATATACCTGTGTTTTACAGCAAATTGTGAATAATGTAACACGGAAGAAACCCAGTATAATAAATGTTGCCTTATGGAGCTATCGTTAATGTTCCTCCGACGTAAGAAGTTCCCAGAGTTATGGCACTTTCGCTTTTATTGCGGCAATTATAACAGTGTGGTTTAGGGACATTCCAGGGGAGGTAATAATTAATAACAATAAAACTGAAATGACCAACCTTTATACTAAGTGTAGTTTAAATTAGTACCTCTATCTGTACGAAAACTGAGGTAATAAATGGTGCCCTAGTTCTTAAGAATCATTTGTCATTTCTATTCGGTTTTAAATGAAGTTAGCGTGGGTTTTATTTCTCCTTCTCAATTTGAGTAATTGCTACTTCATTTGAATATTTTTAAAAAAAATTAAGTGTTTAGCTTTGAAATCGGTTTTTAAAATCTGTGTCACTCCTATAACTTCCTCTTGGTGTGGATTGACACATGGAGTAAATTAATGCATTTCATGTCTAAAATACAATTATAGTGTAGAATAATACGATTTAAAGATGGGACAGCGGAGATAAAATATTGGTTGGCATCAAATAAACACACTGTTAAAAAACCTTTTAATTGGATTATTTTTATTTATTTATTTAAATCTTTTTTCTGTTTCCTTCGTGTTTTTATAAGAGAAATATTGCAGCATTTATCAGTGTCGTTTGTAAACCAGATTTCGTGATAAACAAAAACGGATACATCTGAGGCAAAGCTAATTATCTGATAGCTAACAGGCCTAACAGGCAAAACAAAAGTCTACGAGGTTAAAGAAACGTTGCTTTATCTCATTTGGAAAAACAGACTAAAATATTTGCAGTATTTTGAGTTTGAACCAAACTGAAGATGAAACAAATGGCGAGCGGGACTCGCCCGCTGCCTTTTGTCTTTTATACTTACCTACACTCAGTTGCAGAAACGCTCATTAAAGTTAATCCTCCATTAAATCGCTTGCTGTCACTTTTTGTCTTGTTGACTTAGTAAAAGCTAGCAAGAGATTTAATGGAGGATTAACTCTAATGAACGTTTCTGCAACTGAGTGTTAGAGAACTATCTCTAAGTATAAAAAGCCTCCCAACCGAGCCCGGGATCATTATGATTTTTTTTTGGACCTTGTCACAGGTCCGGCACTTCAAACAACGTTTTAGATTTGACATGATGACGTTCGCACATGCGCACTTTGCGAAAATTGTGCATGACATATGTGTAGGGTTGACATAACACGCATCGTATGAACTACATTATACATTTCGTTACTTTTTATAGTTCATTCTGTTATAAAAATAGTTTTTAAGCTAAAGAATCATAGAAAATGTGAATTTAGCGTTATTTTCCAGCGTTTATTTTTACTGTGAGGAGAAAAATAAAATATATTTTATGTAGTCAAATCCAACGGGTGCGCGCACCTGACTGCATTCCCTTGCTCGGCTTCCCTCAAGTTACCACAGACAGTGTGAGGGGGGTGAGGTATCTGAAGTCAGAGGGGGGCGGGGAGTGGCCGTTCTGTATGTAGAACTATATACTATTACCTATTCTGTGACCTTGTCACACACATTATTTAGTCACATTTAAAGTACCAGAATCTAGCCTGAACTTGTATTATGATGACTGGACAACGATATAAAATGCCTACATATACAACGTGTTAATGAATTAACGCAAAACTAGAAAGAAGTTTGTTTAGAATCGAGAGCAGAATCGAATTATCATGGTTTCAACATAGGTAATTTTTTCAAAATATTAAATAATTTTTTATAAAAATTTTAAATTTTCTGAACCCGTTGTCAACCCACCGCATGGGCACATTCACCCTACTTACTACCAAAACAAGATTCTTAAAAAGTATCCATGAGTACGTTAGCGCTGTCATTCATTGGTGAAATGATAACAAATCATTTTAACCTCAAAACTTAAAATGCGAATAACTTTAAATTTAAATTTTAAAAAATTTTTGTTTCAATCTAATTATTTTGTCATAAATCAGTTAGGGTGTATGAGGTTTTGCGCTAATTTATTAACACGTATATAGATACAAACATCCATGTCTCAGGTACAAATATTCATATTCATCATACAAATATTTGTCCCTTACGGGATTCGAACCCGCGACCCTCGGCACAGCAGGCAGGTTCACTACCGACTGAGCTACCGGGTCATCAAATTGCAAACTACTTAATATTTATTATATTACGGATCCTAAAAACAGGTAAAACTACGAATAAAATATACTTAGGTAATTTCGCATAGTAGAATTGCAAACCACGAAATTTGTATAAACCTTTTCCTTTGCTATTTTAATAATTGGCATTACATACTATTATTTCCATATACAGGATGAAATTTATATCATTAATTAGCATCCTTTAAAACTAAGACTCTCTCCATCAAACTGAACAACTTTCACTATGGGAGCAAACAGATCGGAGAATATAAAAAATCTGCTGTTCCGTACTAAACTGCACCTGCCGCCGCTGCCTACTCGAGTCAAATGTATGCAACAGCTGACTTCTTTTTGCTCCGATCGGTTTGCTCCCATAGTAAAAGTTATTCAGTTTGATGGGTAGACTCTTAGTTTGAAAGGATGCTAATGATATCACTTTCACCCTGTAGTTTCATATGTGTACACCGGTGGCCTAAGTTTGTTTGGAAACCTGGCATTGTCTAAATTTAAGTATGTTGGGCAATTCAAGCTACAATTATCGCCTTTGCACCGACGTTGTTCAGGTTTGGCGTTCATTTGTGAACATGGTACATGGTATTGCATTCGAAATAGTTATTTGCTATGCAAGGCTGCAAAGTTGCTTTTTGGCGCGAGTACTTGTATTGAAACCTGAGCAAGCGAAGGATTCTAGGATTGAACCACGAGCGAAGCGTTCAAATATAGAATCCTGAGCGTCGCGAAGGTTTCAAAGGTACGAGACGCAGAATAACTTTGCAGCCGAGCGAAACACACAACTTTTCACCTCACTACAGCGAGGAAAATTTCAATGCGCCAACCTCATTTTAAGAATAATCGCACTGGCCAGCACATAAACAGCATGAAAAAAAAACCTATTTAGGCTGTTTTTATTTATTGATCATAGAAAGATTCGAATTTTAAAAACTCTTTCCACGCTAGCGGATAAAATGCACTTTTGCACTCAGATTTCGAATGACAAAAAGAATCTTTCCGAGCTTGTGAGGTGAAAATACTATTGTGCTGGTGTGATACTGCAATTCTTACTCTACGGCAACGAGTTAAAGTCAACAACGTCGAAGTACAAGAGCTATTGAATTACGCAGTCGGAAATGTCAACACTGGCCGATTACAGAAATAATCCTTTTATGTTTGGCTGCTGATAATAATTATTTGTTGCTCGAATAATTTTCACTGAAAACTATAATAGACGATTATAATTATAAACGGTGAAACTGAAATAATTGGCATCCTTTTAAGCTAAGACTCTACACATGAACTTTGATTAGAAGCAAATCTGAAATCACAAAAAAAATCTGCACTTCCTTACATTTTAATCGCGTATTCATTGCGGTTTAGCATGTAAATGGAACATCTGATTTCAGTTTTGCTCTCGTAGTAAAAGTTGTTCAGTTTGATGTGCAGAGTCTAAAAGGATGCCAAAGATTTTACTTCGTATAATATTTTCTAACGTAGGTAATCGATTTTTCGCTCGTGGTTTACTGAAGTAGGTACCAATTTGCATTTAAATTTTGTATTTACGGTGATAAAAATGACTACACAATTGTTGTACAAAATTCTGTTTTATCTTATTTTTGGCTTGCGATTTCGTTTCCAGACACACACATAAACCCACGGCAATAATTCCTTTCGAGGTGTTGGTTTGCTCAGGACTGCGATTTTTGAATCTCATTCGCTGAGTTCAGCAGTTGTAAATGTCAAAATAACTTTGGAGATATGCATCTTTCTAATTCTGATTTGACTTTCAAAAATCATACTTCAGGAGTGCGATTTTTGAAAGTCAAATCAGAAATAGAAAGATGCGTATCTCCGTAGTTATTTTGATATTTACAACGGCTGAACTCACCGAATGAGTTTCAAAAATCGCACTCCAGCGCTACATTGCATCATGTGAAAAATTGTGAAAATAATTCAATCTTATCGTACTTAAGATACGATAAGATTTAATTATTTTCACAATTTTCAAATGAAACAAATCACGTCATGATGCAATGTAACGCCATTTTTATTTGAAAAGTCGAAAAAAATCATAAAGTTTCAAAGGTTATCAGAGATTTTGTTCACTTACGTTGTATAGCCAGTTTCGATATAAAATTACAGTCACGTCCAATGGAAGATACGGCATGATTCCATTTATTATTGTTTATCAAGGCAGCCGGTCTAATGAACAAAGTTTCCTGATAACCGCACCACGAGATTACGCGGAGTAGCTTAGTTTTATATTTGTTATCGTTCCAATCCAATCTTTCCTTATTAGTTTTATTAGGATTAAGGTTCCTTTTACCGTTCAGTGGCGCCCTCACCACAATATTAAAGATTTCTCAATAAAGAAAGCCAAAATTTAAAAATTGCTACCCTAATATTCTAAATAGAATAATTTTAAAGGTTCTATACATTCCACATTTAAGAATATCGACATGAATGTAAAAGTAACCGTTTTTTTAGGGTTCCGTAGTCAAACAAGGAACCCTTACCTTTATAATCAAGAAACTAATCTTTCTTGAACGTTTCTGGAAAAAAATCAATGACTTTAATTGGTTAAGGCTACTACTCCCATCTGCAAGGCTCTCTTTCTTACAAGCAAACTTTTACAATTAGCCATCCCGCTTCAATTGCGCGGCTCCGGACAGAATTTTCCGTTTTCTTTGAAAACCTGTATGATTTTTTACGAATTTTCAAAAAATAAGAAAACCACATCATTTTATATTGTATTGTGAAGAATATTGTAAATTTTCATATTCTTCTGATCAACAATGTAAGAGTAAAACGGTTACAACTGGAAAAAAGAGGTGACTTTGGAGTCGTTTTTCTTCAGTTTTATTAATTAAAATAGATTTCGAGAAAAACCACATCACTTCTCATATCCTGTAGATTGTTCAGTTTTAATTTCTGCTTAAAAAGTGCCATAGTTAATGTATAAAATGGTTACGAAGTTACTCAAAACCGGGCGGACGCCCCTTAACGTATTGAAAGTATGACCAAACTCTATGACTTTTTTTATTGGGTATTATTAATGTATAGCTTAATGGTGAACAAATTGCCCGTACCTTTTAATTTAATTGTAGCCAAGTTTTATCGTCCTAATCGTTTACGTCAGCCAAAAGAAAGTTAGAATTTAATTTGCTAAGTAAAAGAAACTGAAGCTTGAAATTATTGAGAGAAACCAATCCAATTCGACAGGAAACAATAACCGTATCAATTTTCCAGAAGAAAGGACGCAAGATTAATATAAAATGTACCTAAGTATAAGTATAGGCTCTTAATACTTAATTTCTTGCGAGAAGAATTCAGGAAATTGAACTCTATTGCGCTTTAATACATAGTAAAATTATGTTTTAGAAGTCGTTATTTATACGAATGAAAATCTTCAAATGTTACTCTGGCCGGTAATTTTACACTGTTGATGTTGGGATGCATATAAACGAAGGATGGCCTATTTTCAATATTAAGGGGCGTCCGCCCGGTTTTGAGTAACTTTGTAACCATTTTATACATTAACTATGGCACTTTTTAAGCAGAAAACAAAACTGAACAATCTACAGGATATGAAAAGTGATGTGGTTTTTCTCGAAATCTATTTTAATTAATAAAACTGAAGAAAAACGACTCCAAAGTCACCTCTTTTTTTCCAGTTGTATCCGTTTTACTCTTACATTGTTGATCAGAAGAATATGAAAACTTACAATAAATAAATAAATATAAATAAATATCTTGGACAATGTCACAAAAATTATCTAGTCACATTTAAAGTACCAGAATCTAGCCTGGACTTGTATTATGATGACTAGGCAACGATATACAACGTGTTAATGAATTAACGCAAAACCTCATACACCCCAACTGATTTATATCAAAATAATTAGATTGAAACAATAATTTCATTATTTTTGTAGTTAAAATTTAAAGTTATTTGCGTTTTAAGTTTTGAGGCAAAAATGATTTGTTATCATTTCAGCACTGAAAGAAAGCGCTAACGTGCTCATGGATACATTTTAATAATCTTGTTTTGATAGTAAGTAAGGTGAGTGTGCCCGTGCGGTGGGTCGACATCGGGTTCAGGAAATTTTTAATTTCACAAAAAAATATTTAATATTTTGAAAAAAATTACCCATGCTTAAACCATGATAATTCGATTCGGCTCTCGATTCCAAACAAACTACTTTCTAGTTTTGCGTTAATTCATTAACACGTTGTATAATACATATATAAATACAAACATCCATGACTCGGGTACAAATATTCATATTCAACATACAAATATTTGTCCCTTACGGGATTCGAACCCGCGACCCTCGGCACAGCAGGCAGGTTCACTACCGACTGTGCTACCGAGCCGTCAATATTCTTGCCGACAATATTCTTCACAATACAATATAAAATGATGTGGTTTTCTTATTTTTTGAAAATTCATATAAAATCATACAGGTTTTCAAAGAAAACGGAAAATTCTGACCGGATCCGCGCAATTGAAGCGGGATGGCTAATTGCAAAAGTTTGCTTGTAAGAAAGAGAGCCTTGCAGATGGGAGGAGTAGCCTTAACACGTTGAACGCCGGCGGGTCACAATAACAATAGATTTTCCATTGTTTGTCAGTCATTTAGCAGTCAAAGCCATAACCAATTAAAGTCAATGTTATATTTAAACATGATCTAGGAACTTAATCTCTGTGTCTATATTTTACAGATTTCCTTAGTAGAGAACTAGAGATTAATTCAGTAAAATTATACGGAAATGTAACTTTGAAACTACCTAACGGAAATCTGACAAAATACAGAAACAGAGATTAGTTACTAGATCGTGATTAAAAAAATTAATTGTCTTTTATTTTGGTTATTATTGAAAATAGGATGAAACTTCGTTTGTATGGAGCGCGCCAGAAAGGCCGTTAAAAAAATTTAAAAGAATCATTGCTCCAAGTGCAAGTTAAAAATCGCATTTTGACCTCCAAAAACACCAAAACAGAATAGAGACGTACTACCTATTTGAGTAAACTCGTATCCTCGTATCGTATAAAGTGTGACAAAAAAAGAAAAGGAACGTTCTCTTCAATTCATTGAAGCTGAAAGACCGGATTTTCACCTCCAAAAACACCCAAACCAAAGAAAATATACACTACCGCGAAAAGAAGCGACACTCATGCATGTGTGCTCGTAAAACCGCTCGCGGCTATGTGTGCGGGTCGGGCGAGCGAGGGGGGGTGCGCAGTATGCGAGCGGGTGGGAAAACAGGTCATTGACCGCTTGAATTACATGGTTGCTCTTGCTCGCACGACTGCACGACTCGGCCGTTGAAATAGGTAAATATTTTCTTTGATTCTGCGAGCGAAGCGTGCGACGCCGACCAATATACATAGACCATACACTATATAGCTATATTTTAGTTTTAGGATAATTATGTTCAGTTTGCTTTGTAACTGATTTATAATACCGAACATAAATAATATAATGACACAGGCTTAGATTAAAAACTGTTTACTATATCAGGACACAGGTTAGTTCAGGGTTAGTTTAATTCCAAAGCACAGCACAAAAGAGTAGGTATACAATTAGAAGGAGTAGGTACTTAAAGAGGTAGTTACTTTTCTCAAATAAATAAATGAGAAAATTATATCGTAATTTGCAAGTATACGTAGCAAAACAATTTTTTATTCAATACTATTGTAATACATAGTTACAAGAACGATTTTAATTATTCATTTTATCGTAAGTGACAAGGTATTCATTTTATCGTAAGTGACAAGGCGTGTATGACCGACGCTCAACTTACGATAAATTAAATATTCAACAATTTCATTGTAACCGACAAGTACTGACATGTACAAATGAACATGTTTTGCAACTTACGATAAAATTTTCTCAATTTAATAAAATCTTAAATATCTGTGCCTTAGCCGTCTGTGTAAAAATATGGATATCATAATCTAGAGATTACTTGAATAAACCATATTTGTCACTTACGAGGAACTTAGTTCTTACCCAGGAACTGTTTGTGTGAAGTTAAAAAGGACATTAAAAAAATATACCTATAGCTTTTTGTTGTTAGTATAATCATAATCAGTGCTCCGTCACTCTTGTTTGACAGCTGCGAGAAGTACCTAAAGCGTCGGCGCCAATTAGGTTTGTCAAAATATTTTTGGGAGGCCTAAATCGAAAACTATTTCGAGATAATTGTCTCAATAATTGTCGCGGGATATCACAATTTCTTGGTTGACATTCCACATATCCGCACCAAGCGCCTTTCTGAATCTTTTTTACCCGACTGCGCCAGAAGGAGGGTTATGTTTTTCGAGCGTATGTATGTATGTTTGTATGTCTATTTCTTTGGATTTTGACGTATGATGTGTCGTTAGATTTGTAAAAATCGTGAGAGTGACTCAGGCTATATTTTTTTATTATGGCATCTGGGAATTAAAAAAAAAGAGGGGGAATAAATAATTTTTATTTGTAAAAATTTACAATATGGGTATCAAATGAAAGCTAGTAAACAGACGATTCCAAATATGTATACAACGTCTTAATGAATAAACTAAAAAGTAGTTTGTTTAGAATCAAGAGCAGAATCGAATTATCATGGTTTCAAAACAGGTAATTTTTGACAAAATATTAATTTATTTGTTTTTAATATTTTTAATTTACCGAACCCGATGTCAGACCACCTCAAAAGCACACTCACCTTACTAACTACCAATACTAGATTATTAAAATATATCCATGAGTACGTTAGTTAGCGCTTTCATTTATTGCTGAAATGACAACAAATCATTTTTGCCTCAAAACTTAAAATGCAAATAACTTTAAATTTTAACTATCAAAATAATGAAATTATTACTGCCTCCGTGGTCTAATGGTTAAGAGCATTGGCTCTCGATACGGAGGCCGTGGGTTCGATTCCCACGGGGGACACCTAGAGTGATATGTCACTTTGTGCGTTTTTCCCTAGTTGGTTAGGACATAGCAGGCTGAATCACCTGATTGTCCGAAAAAAAAATGATTCCGTGCTTCGGATGGCACGTTAAGCCGTTGGTCCCGGCTACTATCTCTGGTGGTAGTAGTCGTTACATAAAAACCACGTCAGAGGCCGTAAGGCGGTCTGAAAAAACTCTGACACCAGGGCTCTGCCCACACGATAAGAAGAAGATGAAATTATTGTTTCAATCTAATTATTTTGTTATAAATCAGTTGGGTTCTATGAGGTTTTGCGTTAATTCATTAACACGTTGTATATTGTAGTACTTTTATGCTACCATTTCGACATAGGACTAAAAAGTATGAAATAAACCAAATTATTACGAAAAACAAAAAACCCGATTGCATAAAAAAAACTGTTAGCTGAAAAGAGAAAAACAAGCTCTATAATCACTAATCAGCTATAACAACATTAATTGAATATAATTTGAATGTTATTAGGTAGGTATTGCAGGCGAGGACAAACCAAAGGAAGGTACCTAGGTATGTATTATACTTAATTCATCTTTGTCCCCGTTTGCGATACCTACCTAATAACATTCAAATTATATTTTACTTAATGTTGTTATAGCTGATTAGTGATTATAGAGCTTGTTTTTCTCTTTTCAGTTAACAGTTTTTTTATGCAGTCGGGTTTTTTGTTTTTCATAATTTATAATGCGCACAGCCAAGAAGTGGAATGCCTTGCCTGCGTCAGTATTTCCGAGCACTTACAACCCGAATTCCTTTAAAGTACGAGAGAATAGGCATCTTTTGGGTAAGTTCGCTACATCTTCGACCCCATCTTCGTCTTGAGGACTGGATTGAGGTCAAGAGCAAACCAATCAGTAATTAAAAAAAAATAAAAATATTTTCTATGTCAGAAATTTCAAAATGAAAAGATTACAGATATTTTTAATAAAATAAAGTCGTTTTTCGGTCCGACTAGTGACGTCATTCGTTGGACCTGTAAACTCCTAGGTAAAATAAAAATCAACTTAAAATAACAGGCCATTAAGAAAAAAATATAAATATATTCAATATGTCAGAATTTGACATTTGATGTTGCCGTTTCTGTTTCCAGTTGTAAATAAGTAAATTTAAAAATGACGTTAATATAGGTAATATTTAATGACGATTTTAAAAATGACTAAATACGAGTTATAAATTCTTTGCGACATCAATATGTATTAAATTCAACCTGATTATATTATTATCCAAATTATTGTCAAATTTTAAGGCAGTATTCTAAACCTAGAAATCGATGAATGTAACACACAAACTATTTATTTTATTTTGAAACAATCGAATGAAAATTAATTACTTTAAATTTTAATGAATTGGAATTTACATACTACATGTTTATTCTAATCGTAACTTCTTACTCATTACTTCAAATTAAAATACATTTATCCCTTACGATGTGATTTTAACGTTTTATCGTGTCGCTTGTAAGAAACAATATTTTTGTAGGAATACCTACTCGATTCAAACGTAAGAGACAGCAGATTTTTTTTTGTTCTGAAAGGTTTGCTCACATAGTAAAAGTTGTTCAGTTTGATGGGTAGCGTAAACCACACCACATGTGTAAAACACACAACTCTAAAGCACATGTTTAGAGGTTTAATGATACTTTTCCTTACACCCCGTATACACCACTAGTTTTAATTACTAACTACATTTTAAGGGTATTTTCATTCGAATATATAAAAAACCTTTCGTGCCTACTAACCTAAACTAACCTAAACCCCTACGCAGAAAATTTATTTCATAATTCTGTCTTCAGCGATTTAAGCTGTGAGCTATTTGTCGGTCAGTCAGCGGAACTGTTTTATAATTATAGATGAATAAGCAACTAAACGCAAAAGACAGCAATAAAATTTTATTTTGAGTGACAAATTCAGCGGGCAAAGCTCAGCTTACGATCTTCCTAAAAACGCTCGATAGAAGCGATGAATATGTTCCATACCTTCTATTGATTTTAATGTAAGTGCCTAACCGTACAGTGAATTTGTTTAATCAGAGAAAAAAAATCGGAGTTCAGTGGTATTTTCAGGGGACTTACGACAAAATGTCCCTTACGACATTTGAAACGCAACTTGAGAGTTGTGCGCGTCGTATGCTGAATTTGTCGCTTACGATAAAAACATCAACAGTGGAAATTGCAAATGTCGTAAGGGACATTTTGTCGTAAGTCCCCTGAAAATACCACTGAACTTCGAATTTTTTTTTCTATCGATCTGTATTAAATCATGTTTTGATATACCTTAAAATGAATGAGATACGAGGCCCATCATTTTGTAGTAAGTTAAACTTTATGTCGTATAAGCAAGGAAAATTTCAACCTTCTTGCATATAAGTAAAAGTTTAGGTTCAAGCTCTAATGTAATTTTTTGAAATGTCTTAAGTCTTTATAGTTACCAGCTGTAATACACAAACTAATTAGAAAGAACTACCTGTAATACGTTGTAAGTAACCCACCTACAAAATAATTATATTCTTTACAACATAAATTCTGTTAAAATAATTTTAAACTTGAAATGAACATTATTAACAATTCTAATTACTTAGTGTCATCCCCAGAGTATTAGTACCTATGTCTTTTATTATTTCCTTGCACCAGTGTAAATAAGGTTGTCTGGAAGAAATCGCTTTTTAGCGATAAGACCACCTTATTTGTAATTCTATATCTTTATTCAAATGTATATTCTGTTTTTTTCTGTTTCTGTTGTTGTGTGTTGTCTCTGACTACCCCCTCGGGGAATATAGTCGTGAGCATATGCTTATGCTTATATTCTGTTTTGGTGTGCAATAAAGTATAATTGAATTGAATTGAATTGAATATTCGTTTTCCGCAAGTATCAACCCTATAGGTCACCGACGCGGGGGCTCACACGTACGAGGAGTGTCGTGGCTGTGCCCAAACGGAACAGAATAGTTCCGTGGACGGTTTTTCACACTTTAAAAAAGAGAATGAAAGACGTATTTCACAGAACGGATATTGGAAAGTTAAGGCGTCATGTCTGGAGGAAATTGGTCGTTAGTCTAAAGCATTCTACTGACTCGGACACTGCCTTTTGTATGGCTTTAAAGGGATCTGGTTTAATAGAGTTTAGTCTATAGAAAGTCGTCGTTGAAATACTTTTACGAAGATAAATCTATTGTTGGTAAGGGAAATTCGTGTTTCCTGCAATTTTCCTGCATCGTAGTGTATTAACGTAGTACCTAATACCTATACGTACTACCGCTTTTGGGGTGATTGGAAAAATAGAGAAAAATAACCACTACTATCACTTGAAGAGGAACAGTTAGCGTGCTCCATACAAATGAAGTTTAATTGAATTTTGGATATTAACAAATTAAAATCAATGCAATCACTGCGTCTGTGGTTTGTCAGATTTTCGTTAAAATGTATAGTTTCAATGTTACAGTGGCTCGAAGGTTTCCATACAAAGCTCAGTTGTGATGAGGTTTGAACTTAAGTAGGTGTTTGGGCTTGAGAATATGTTGACAGCATTATCAACTATTATGTCCATATTATCATATGTTGCGTCCATTATCAACCCGAACATAGAGAAACACGTGACTCCCAGGAGTCACAAGTGTTTCTCTATGAACCCGAACTGGGTCACAGAGGTAGAGCAGGGCCAACTCCTTATATCGTAGGTACTATTTAGTATGATGAGGTATTTGTCCTGCATCCAGGTCCTATAATATCTACATGATAATAAGCTACATTCTGACATACGTAGTGTCATCTATAGCCTACCACAACCACTTTTTTCTATTATTAGGGCCTCTTTCAACTCTTCTGGATAAGTACCTAATAGGTTATCTAACAGATCGTTTGACATATTTTGTATGAAAGATATGTCAAATGATCAGATAAGCTATGAAGAAGTTCCAGAAGTGGAAAAAGCTGGTAAACCAGGCCCTCAATCACATAAAATTATTCGTCTGTGAGTTTTTCTTCCTTTAAACCCATTGATTCCTTTAAATTCAAACTCAAAATGATGAGCTCGCTATTCAAACAGCTCTGGATATGCGCCGTAAGTCTTGCTTGCAATCTAACATTACATCTTAAGAAATACCCTTACAGATATCTTATTATTACGCAATAAGTGTGAAATTGCTTGAATCACGGGACTTTGTTAACAGTAACATTGAATTCAGAACAAAGTTCACCGATATTTACATAGCAAAGTGCTTGCCGTATCCGATGATCCAATAAAAGCGATTGGACTGAAGGATTGCGGATTTTTGTATTGAAAAAACATAAGGTTTGCTCTGCGGCTCCCTGGCTTAGTATATGTACTCTTAGTTATCGGGAATGTTAGTCGATGCAAGATAAGGATAAAAATAAGAAATAAGAGTAATTTCAAACAAAGCGCTTTCAGCTTCGCATTGGACGTTATTCTTCCATAGTAAATGTATTAAATCACTCAAAACCTTTCAAAAAAAGGCTCTTGATACTTATTTAACGGGTGTATTAGAAGAAGAAGCCTATGTCACAGATTAAAGTGTTATTACGTGACAGATACACCACTCCCTTGGAAGCTTTCTCGCTGCAAAATTTTGTTCGGCGCTCTTGCTTGTGCTCCGCTCGCGGCAATCGAGTCGATTGCCGGAGTAGTCGATTGAATCGACTACGTAGTATCCGGCACTACCCGAAAGTGTAGGCACTTTATCTCGACCGTATTAGAGTGACGGAGGCCTACTTACAAGAAAAAAAATCATGTGAATCTAAGCTTAGAATGCTAAAAAACCTTTACAATTACTAACTCGTGGACTCGAACGAATTTCTTGGCCTCCAACAACAAAATACGCCATTGATCTCTTTTTTGTGCCATATCAGACCCACCGTACCATATCAGGCCGGCCAATTGGCACTCCCAGCTCCTTGAGATCCTTGGTCACCTGTTCTTACGGGGTCTGGGCAACACCTATAATAGCTCGAGAATTGTTGACTCTAGTTATTCTAATTAGGCCGAAAAAGAAACGGAATGTGACCACTTAATATCATATTTTGATTCCTGTTTTAATACTGTCAGTCCTACTGAAATATCTAGAAACTCAATTACACAATAAAAATTAAAAGTATTTGACTGCCCATAAAACTAGCAGTTCAACTGACTGAGATTTTATTGCAACAATATGCACTGCAGTTATTGCACACTGCAGTGCGATTTTTGAAAATCATACGAGTGACTTGGCAGTAGAAAATGTCAAAATTACTATGGAGATTATGCATCTTTCTACTGCCAAGTCGCTCGTAAGATTTTCAAAAATCGCACTTCTGGTCGTATGATGTTTGTATACGTATAGCAGTTTGTATTGGTATTGTGACTTTGGCTTTTGAGTGGCTTAAAGCAGGCTTTTAGCTCTGCGATGTATTTGAATTGAATTCCATTCTATATTGTCTCTACGATAAAATTATAAAACAAAGATTTTGAAGAATTTCTTTGCACCGAAAAAACGTTTGTTAAAACTTTCTATCGTTGCAAAGAAAATGCGAGCAAACTCTACAACAATATCACAGAGTTGGTACGAAAAGTAAAAAGAATATCATAACTTCATAAATTAACATAATCTGATACTTACAAAATAGATTACAAATAAATTGGAGGGCGTGCAAAAAGAATTTGAACCTTTTGTAGATATTGATAAGGTACTTTATGATTTTTAGGGTTCCGTACCCAAAGGGTGAAAACGGGACCCTATTACTAAGCCTACGTTGTCCACCCGTCCGTCCGTCCGTCCGTCTGTCCGTCTGTCCATCTGTCCGTCTGTCCGTCTGTCCGTCTGTCCGTCCGTCCGTCTGTCCTACCTATTTAGGGCTGTAACTTTTGAACCGTAATAGCTAGATAGTTGAAATTTTCTCAGATTATGCGTTATTACGGCGGATTTGTTAACAAATAATAAAAATGACAAAAAGTTAAAAATTAACAACAAGTTCTCAACGGTGAACGATTCTGAACAAGAAACTAGTATTTATCAACGTTTAATATCTCTATTAAATCTATCGTAAAAACGGTAATCCATACAAGCGTCAAACTTAGTGTGATTATAGAGCAAACTCTACAGAATAACAACAAATACTAAAAATCAGCCAAGTGTGAGTCGGTCTTGCGCTAAAGGTCCCGGACAAAAAAAGTTTTTTTTCTAAGTAATAATATTGTGTTCTGTGGTGGTGTGGTACGGAACCCCTTGGTGCGCGAGTAACCCGACTCGCACTTGACCAGTTTTATTTTAAATTTATCAGTTTTGTTGTACCAAGGCAATTTTAAATATTTCCATATCAAATTGGTATTGGTATTGGTAACGATTTTGTTACTCATGAAAAGAGAGTCTTTTTACAGTTCAGTGGTGCCCTCATCGCAATATTAAAGATTACTCAATAAAGAAAGCCTTAACTAAAAAAAGTGCTATTAAAATTAACTTCAAAAGTCTTAAAGCCATTTTTATACAATACTATGCCTATTCGTTTTATATTTTTATACTTTATTTGGTTTCTATCATCATCATCATCATGGGCCTTGTTTCATCTAAATAGATGTTTCAAACAGCGTCTGTTTGCTTAAGACACCGACGTTCGTGGCTGGTTGTTATAGGTCTAAACATACAAATATTAAAAAATATTAAAAACGTCCACTTTAGGTATACAGCCTATAATATTCAGAATATCGATATTCATAAAAGTGGAATGTTAAGCACCTAAAATAAAATTATTGTGTAAAAATAGCTTTTAGGCTTTTGTAAGTAGTTTATTAGAGTACCTACCTACTTTTTTAATTGAGACTTTCTTTATTGAGAAATCTTTGAGATTGTGATGAGGGTACCACGAACGGTAAAAGGAGCCTTAACAATTTATTGCTCAGTGAAGCTTCGGTATCGAACTACAACATGGAAAAGAAACGGATACATTCAGTGTGCTGACTCATGTATAGTAATCATCATCAATCATCTTTGTACAGAAGTAGCTTTCATATTATGTAATGTAAGCAACATTACTGTCTTAACTTAATGTTACGTTAGAGTTAACTTTCAAGATATTATCCGATTTCAAAGCTGTATTTATTTTATTACAAACAGCTATCACTAAGGTGCTGTTTATACAGAAGAGACGCGTGGCGGTGGCGGACAGTCAAAGTAACATAATATTCAACCTTATAGTACGCAGCATAGCGTCGTTTTTGTCGTAAAGGAAAATCGCGTCCGCGTCACCAGGCGACGTCGCCTGGAGGCGCGGGCGTAATTCTCCAAACGACGCTATGCTGCATACGGTTTATATTGCCGCACCCCGCCCGCGTCACGTCCGCGCCACGTCACTTCTATTTAAACAGCACCTAAGGGCCGTATCACACAAGTTATTTTTAGCGCACCTTTAAGGTTTAACAGAATCTGATGGCAAATAAGGAAAAAAAAAATTAGAGTAAGCAACACTGGGGTAATTGGATTAGGGCCACACACACACACACACACACACACTGCGACTTTTTGGTACGCGATAGGTACAGCCACGACGCAAAATGTTCGTATCGTAAGAGGGAGGTTACACGTTCAGTATTTCGTCATTCTGGTCCATCAGTCTGGTCATGTTTGTTTGATTTGAAGGGAAACTGGTATACTGAAGCACCATCTCGAGTCGGTTTCCCCTCAAATCAAATATACATGACCAGACTGATGGACCAGACTGATGAAATACTGACCGTGTAGCCTCCCTCCTATATTTGGTTGGTCATTCGTAGACAGCCTTTGTCGCAATGCACACGCGCGTCCGCATCGGTACAAACGTGCGTGTGTATCGCTATAATCACCCGTTTGAATGGATACAAATCCCTGTTAATTGCTGCATGGGTAGCATGACAACCCGCGATAGCCGTGATACGGCTTTATCACGTCTTTTATCTCGTTCGTTCGCGCGCAAACGAAAGAGATAAAAGATGGTGTAGATAATACAGTTACGCGCAATCGACTGAGACTTTTTGCAGCTATAAAAACACGCGCTTGTCAATACAAGCGCGTGTTTTTATAGCTGCAAAAAGTCTCAGTTTGTAAAGGACCTACTTTGACTAGAGAGATGAAAGTTTGACATGTATGCCGTGAGATTCTGGTAGACCTTTGCAATGACATCGCCACTATATCGCCGTGATATTTCTGATGAACTGACGAACGCCTTTGCTTCAATAACCCTTCCTTTTTGGCTTTGCCGTAGTCGGGTTATAATCGGGTGCAGTTGCGACGCCAATGCGGTCGCGTCCAGTTGCGACATCGCCTTTTCTTCAAAAGCATCACATTATCCTGCAAAACGGATACATTTTATGCTACATTGTTTCAACAGTATTCCATACATTGAAATGTTCCATACAAAACTGAAAACGACGAAAATTGCATTCCCCAAATGTCCGGGACAGCTGATCTTTAATCGCAATTAATATCTTAGTCCCATAATGGTCCCATAGAGAATGTTGTTTAGTTTGATGGTCTGATCCCGTCAGGACTATATTACGAGTTCTTTGGTCTGATCATTCCCTTAAAATACTGTCAGAATTTTTGAAGTAAAAACTTCTTTAGCGGCGTTGTGCACTTTTTGGTATGGGTAAAAAATGTTAAACTCGCGTCAGGACCGTGACGTCACCCTGACCAGATCTGATCGAAAATTGGGTCAAACATATCCCCCTCTCTTTCTACCGCACGGCGAAAATATATGCCTGTTTCTGCTGTTTCGTTTAAACCCCCTATCTTTCTACCGCGCGGCGAAAATGTATGCCTTTTCCTGCTGTTTCGTTTAAGCTGCATTAATTGTCATGTTTGTGTACGTTAGCGCAATAAATGAATATTGTATTTTACTACATAAATGATAGTACTTTTATATGTTAAAGTTTTCACTTCTGCCGGCACTCCCGGAGTGCAACCTGCTGTTTTTTATTCAGAAAGACCCTTTTGAATTTGAGCATTTTTGCATAATTGGTTTGGGTATAGGTAGTTGGGAAAGGGGGAGTGAGTTGGCACCAACCCACAGAAATTGTACAAAAATTGCGTGAAATTTACGGGCAAATTCTGCAACCCAAATCATCATTACCTATCTATATTCATTGGAAATATAAAAGAAATTGTTACGTCTCTATCGGAACACTTTGAAAGCAACGAAATTCCCCGAGGTCTATTTTACTCTGAAAGGCAATAAATATATCTCTAGGGAAGGACTCGTTCGTGTCGGTGTCTGTCATTCAATTCTACGTTACCTACCAACAGCCATAGTATAACGTCGGCGTACTGTGAAAACCTCGTATGTGCTAGGAACCAAATTTTTCAGGTTCAGAAATTTTTTTTTTTTTTTATGAAGTACTTTTTAACATTTCGTCACTTTTCTTACGAAGTGACCTAACTGACATCGAGTATATTGTTCAGGACAAGCTTTTTTCGATCGCGCCCACTACACTATTTTAAGCAAATAAAGCTCTGCAGCTTGCTCAAATAAAGTATTATGGAAATAAAATAAATACTTTTATAATCTGTGATTCAAGACCGTTTTGCAAATGTAGATTGTATTTTTAAAAAGTTTGTATTTATTGAATTAAAAATAGGTAAAACAGATACGACACGTCGTAAGAATTATTGTATTTCTGAAATAACTAGTAAATGGTAGAAGATATCCAAACGTCGATTAGATAGATCGATAGAGCTTCAAAAGTACTTAACATAGTATTTTTAGTGCAGTTACGTTAAAAATGTCAGTTAGGTCACTTCGTAAGAAAAGCGACGTTTTGATAGTTTTCTGACTAGTATAGAGTTTCGGAATGATTCTCTAAAGCGGAGCTCTGAAATACATGAGTATTTCCTACCTAAAAGTGTAAAGTTAAAGTAAAGTTTAATGACAGTATGGACACTCCGTGCCCCCTACCGATTTTTACCTGACCTGACCACCTCGTGACGACAGTAGGCACTGTTGTGTGCTCAGCGAAAATATTTCGTATTCGTAGCACGTGCCTAAGAATACCACTTTCTTTTTTCTATTAATCCATGATGGACAGGCTAAGATAAAGAATCAAAATCTATAGAAATTTATACAAAAATCCTACAGGCAAAGTTTATCCATAGGCACAGAGATTTTGTATTAAGCATAGGCAATAGCTAAGTCAGCTTCCGTTATTAGTAAATTAATATTTCTATGCCGTTATTTAATTTATTTATTTTCTGTTGCAAAAGAAATGAAGAAACCTGTATCAATAAGGAATAAAAATTTTTTACGTCATCCATATTGAAAATCCTGGCCAAGAACATTGTATATAGTATCCTTGGCTTGCAGCTAAAAAAAATGTTGTAGATGCGTAGATGCCATTTACGTATTTTTATTTCTTTTTCCTATAAATGGCTGCTTGTCAATTTTTTTTTGTGCGAAATGGCCAGTCGTCATTGACAAAGGGCCTTAACAATCTAAATAAAACTCCTTTGAACGACAATTAAAATCGCTCTTCTCAAGTTAACCTTTAGGCTCTGCTTTTAGCGGTAGAGTAAATAGATTTTCTTAATGTGTTTGTTTTTTTCATTTTTAGGGTTCCGAAGTCAACAAGGAACCCTTATAGTTTCGCCATGTCTATCCGCGGCTTAGCTCAGAGACGCTTAGACTGGAAAGCTATAATTTGGCATGGGAATACATATTAATCACACCAACAAAGTGGTAAAATAAAATCTTGTAAAATATTTTTTATTATGGTCCCCTACACGCGAAGTGGGATGAAATTTTTTTTTCTCGTCTATCCCATGTTGTGGGGTATCGTTGTAAAGGTCTTTTAAAAATATTATGGGTTTGGGAAAATCATTTTTCGATTTAGGTGAAATATTAAGCATTAAAGCGAAAATTTTGGTTAGAGTCAAGTCTCTCCCAGCTCAAAAGTTGTAGTTGGAGATGTGAAAAAATTCATAGCAATAGCATATATAACGAATTTAAAAGGAAAACTATCACCGCTAAGTAGGCTTTACAAGTTTACGAGTAATAGTCCATCAACTTATAAAATGTACTTTTTAGACTTTATTAGCCGCTATCCGTTAAACCGTAGTACAAAGCGAAGAGCTTCCTTCTAAGTCCATATTATATTGTGACGGGCAACTACGGAACCCTATCCTGCGCATGGTCCGACACGCACTTGGCCAGTTATTTTATTTTGTTAGTATGTTTTTTTTAAGCTTTGTAATTTTGTGTGTTTAAATAAACAAAGTACATACCGTACATACTTCAAAAAGTCCACTAGCATCACTTTATTTATTTGTTAACGCTATTAATTGAGTCTTATAACATCACAAATATAGACAATAATAATCAGAGATATACTTTGAGGCAACAGATAAATATTCAAAGCGTACCTTCTCAATCCTTCGCGTATTATAACCGGATAGATGGTAGGCTGCCTCTATTGCATAATTCATCGGGAAGGCTTCACAAGTTGATGGAATTAAAAGTATATTAGATGCTTATTCTTGAACTCTAATAGAGTTATGCTGAGTAATGACAGGCTTTGTTAGTAAAGAAAAACTACCTTGAAAAGCAATTCAGCTATATTATTTGTAATTATCAGCGTAGTGCGGGATTTGAAAGGTTCATACAAAAGCGCCTTAGGTTGCTGTTTGATTAGCAACACCCAGGGGTCACGTGCAGTGCAGGGTAATTATAGGAACTTCCTGCGGACGTGAACAGCGATCGTCCCCCAATTTATTAATATTTATACTTAATAGAGACTAATCAGCAAAATTAGCAAGAAGGGAAGCAGAATAATTTATGAAATGACCACAGTTGATTATGACTACGGCTACGCAAAAACTGAGCATCTTTAGTCCAGAATCAAAAACTGGTCAATAACTATGATCCACATGGTTTTTAATTTTTCATTTACAAACTTGAAAAAGAATTTAGCCAAACACATTGTAGGTAGACCAAATGACGTATAAGATTAGTTACAGATTGTTATAGCCTTTGAATAGACGCAAGTCTTAGTTATATTTTATTTAAAAAAAAACATATTGTAAATCCTATACCATACCTAGATTAGATTACCTAGCTTTTGTTTGGTGTGCTCTACGTTTCGTAAACACGCGTCACATTAAGTATTATTCTGTGACTTTAACTTTTGAGAAATAATAGATTACGTTCGCTTTAAATAATTCACTTCTTATCTCATTAAGGTTTCCGTTCTATAGGATTTGAGAAGCCAGACAGGTTCCCTTTGTTCTGTTAATCAACAAATTTGATTAATACCTCTCACTTAATACTTATTGTTTGTATTAAGCCGTTTTAATCTGTAACTTAAGTAAATGCGAGTGCGTCAATACAGTAGGTACTTTGTAAGACCGTTGTTAATGTTGGAATCAACAAAAACAATCAGGTTAAACGTTGTACAATTCAGGATTCAAAATGCTAACATACCTAATAAACATTTACTTAACTAATAAAAATATATACAGGGTGAAATTGATATCATTGGCATCCTTTTAAACTAAGAGTCTATCCATCAAACTGAACAACTTTTACTATGGGAGCAAACCGATCGGAGCAACTAAAAAATCAGCTGTCCCATACTAAACTGCAACGCCTTCTCGACTCAAATGTATGCAACAGCAGATTTTTTTATTGCTCCGATCGGTTTGCTCCCATAGTGGAAGTTGTTCAGTTTGATGGGTAGACTCTTAGTTTAAAAGGATGCCAATGATATCAATTTCACCCTGTATACACTATACTAGTGAGTATTTTGCCGCAGTTAGCAGGTTCCTAAGGAACTAAAACTTTCTGTTTAGGTTTTTAGTTTATTTCGTAACATCGCGCTGTATTCGAAACTGTTTGAAATTGTTTCTTTTGCATTTAACTGTAACTAAGTTTAGTATATTTTAGTTGGTCTTGGTATATTCGTCATCAAAAGTTGAATCAGGAAAAAAAAAGAGTGCCGTATATACCTAGTTAATTACTAAGAATAGTCCTTTGTCGACTGTAGAATAACTTCCTTTTTGTTTTTTATTTAGTTTTGTTTCTTTAATTATTTAAGGGTATATTTTCGTTTGTGACGTCATCACTTGCTGTCAATTTGCCATAAAAAATGTGGATAATGTGTTGTAAGTTTTCCGCGACCTTTTGTTTGAGCTCCACCATCGATAAGAAAAGTGTTAAGTATGTTTGATATTTTGTTGAATGAAGAATACTAGAACGATTTAAGAATAGTACCTAATAATTTTTTTTACACAATCTGTAATTCATTACATAAATAAAAACATTTTACAGTAGGAAATTTTGGTAAATTTATAGTGTAACCTACATGCATACCACTTTTTTCAAATTAAATACGATCATCACAGTGGGCAAAGAAAATTACCAATGAGATAATGATACAAAAATATGCCTTCACATGTAGAGTAACGTAATATGACTACATAACTAATTCAATTTATTTCATACCGTTTTTTTTTTTCAACACTTTCATAGTTTCGAAATTCTGCGTGTTATTTTTTACTAACCGACTTCAAAAAAGGAGGCGATTCTATGGTCAGAGCGATGATAGCCCATTCGGAAGAGACCTATTCCTCAATCAAGGGGCCGCGGTTCGATTCCTGGCCTGTACCACTAAGTTCTTTGGAATTTATGTACTGTTGTATTTATCATTTACTAGCTCGGCGGTGAAGGAAAACATCGTGAGGAAACCTGCATTCCCGAGAGTGAAAAGAAAATACCATAAGTTTGGAGGTATGCGTAAAATATGGGTGAGCTTGGGGCGAACACAAAGGACCAGCGCTGGTCTCAGTGTTACAACGACCCTTGCTAGCAATAGCCCAACCACAAATAATCAATCAATAATGGTCGGCTGTGTTCGAACAACCAATTTCATTATTTTCGATATCCAATCTATAGTTAATTTTCTATAATTGATGCAAAATTTTTCTAGTGATGACGTCATATCAGAGGCTGAATAGTTTTGAAACTCTGTGCTTTACCTAAAATAATAAAAAAAAAGTTACTCCATTGACATAGACATTTGAAACCAGGGACTCAATTGCGCTATTTTATACGGTTTTACCGTTCGGACGGAACGTTTTTGGTTTTGGTTTAGATTTGGTTTAGCTGATGTAATAATGCTATCGCGCTATTTTTTTGTTGAACGGTTTAATCATTGACGTTACCAAAGCAAAACCAAACTCGAAACGTTTAAGCCGTAAACGTTTCAAGTTTGGTTACCCACCATACACCTACCATACACCTACCATGCACCTACTACGCCAGGAAATTCGATCGAACGGACATCGAACGTTACGCCAACGTATCTTCCGAAAAAAGCTAAATCGTTACCGTTAATATAATTAGCGCGATACGAATTGTGCATAACGTCATGTTTTTGGTTGCGGTTTTGTTTTGGTAGCAGGTATTGTTCAAAATTAGCGCGATTGATTTTTTTCCCCACGATTTCATTTCCCCAGAGACCAAATTTTTCCCCATAATCGCGGAAAAATTTCAAATCTGTCAACCCTTTCGTTGACATTGACGTTTATATGACGTTTGTCTCTTTTACCAAAGGCCATAGAGGAGTCGCGTGGCTAGAGGGCTTTCGAGTGGACGTCTGTCGTTGGCTCGCGATTTAAGTGGCCACGCGGCTCCGCCATTTTATGGTGGTTTCGAGTGTGTGTTTTTGTATAAAAACAGGGCTTTGAGATCGCCATATCCAATTACCGTACAACGTCAAGCACTAATTGCTCTTTTTAAACTAGATACTGGCAAAATCCACCAAGGAAACGCTATTAAACAAAAATAGAATAGAAAGGCCATAGAAATACAATCCAATTCGGTATGTAAATTAAACTTAAGCTATGCTGATTCCAAAAACATTTCGAGATTTTATATTTAGAAACCTTATCTTCTCACTAAGATGGCGGATATTTAAAAAAAAAACCAAAAAATACTCGACATTCATTCGACCTCTAAATGACGTCATATCAGAGGCTGAACGGGCTTTAATCAGCGGATTAAAGCCCGGTCAGAATGTCGAGTATTTTTTGGATTTTTTTTTTAATATCCGCCATTAATGAGAAAATAAGGTTTCTAAATATAAAATCTCGAAATGTTTTTGGAATCAGCATAGCTTAAGTTTAATTTACATACCGAATTGGATTGTATTTCTATCACATTCATCTATTATATTATTATACATATTGTAAATTTTCCATCATGACAATTTTGTTAATGAAAATTTTTATTAAACAGAAAATTGACGGATTTTCACCTGTAATTGTCACGTTTATTAAACAGGGCCCTGTAAACTCCTCCTCGATAAACTTGAAATCGACTTAAAATTACTGGCCATTAAAAAAATATATATATTTACAATGTCAGAATTTGACACTTGACGTTGCCGTTTCTGTTTCCAGCATAGTGTTAGAAAAAGAAGAAAACTGATTTTTGTAAATAAGCCAAGGTTTTTCTACATGGAGTTCAAATGATTTTTTGTGACCACTTTTGCATTTAGAGATTACAGATCAAATTCATTTAAAAATTTAATTTGCGTTGATAAACTAGCTAACTTTAACGGTTCAAAAGATACAGCTTTCATTGCAACAAATTATCTTACATACAAGATGTTTATAACTATCTCCCATTATATGTACCTATCGATATTCTTCTGTCTAGCCTAGCCTACCACGGAATGAGGATTGGGAACGCTTTTTTTAACCAAACCCAATCGTGTGAGGTGTCATTGGGTTGGATACTGGATGGATAGCTCTTGTAACGGGGAGTGGAACACAACACTCATTACAAACTAAATCGTTACAATGCTTTGTGTCTCAATCGTGCATCGTGTCGATGTATAACATAATCTATAATAATAACCCTCCTCCTGGCGCAGTCGGGTAAAAACCGAACGTACGACTTTGCGGGCGCCGCTAGTATGTAATAAAATCTTTTCTATTCAATTAGTCATTGAAATTGGTAGGAAGTAAATTTTTTGTTGTTTTGATATTATTTGCCGCGATTTAATTTCAGAAGTAAATAAAAACTATGATTTTCTTATCAAGAATTTTATACTATCTATGTAGCCCGATTCGCACCTTTTTTTAATTAATTAATCTACTTAAACTTCCTCCACTTTGAGGAGGGCCGTGCATTATTTTGACTCGTGAGTCTGAGTGCTCGTGGATCTAAAATTTTTACACTCCATCCTCAATGAGGGATTGGATTGCCCGGAACTTTTGGCTATTTGAAAAATACTGAAAAATTTAATAGAGGTTGAATGATATTTTATTCCTTTGCCTGCTTGGCTTTTCTATTGTATTTGACAGTTTTTATTTTTAATTTTATTGCAGCCAAGGTACCAATTATAACCATAAATCCTACGTTTTTCAGAAAATTCTAAAGTAAATTAAAAACAGGTCATACAACAAATATAACATCGGTCAAAAATTTAATCGGAAAAATACGTAGGTAGGTATCTCTTATATTTTTTTTTAAAAAGATGAAAAGTTGTCAATTGGAAAAAATTTGAACATCTAACGTGATAATGGTATGGGAGAAAATTTAATGCATGGGAGAAATTTTGTCTTTCCTAATTAAGTTTATACGGAACCCTGAGGGATGAGTCCGAGTCGCACAACATAAAAAAAGATTGATACAAAATGGCACAACTTAGTGGCGCCATCCAGATGACGCTATGGATCCCCGGAAAATTGCTGGAAAAACGCTCATTATGAATGCAAGGCAATCGAGGATAAAAATTTAAAAATAAGTAAATCATTTTTTTTCTATACAAATATTCTGTAATATGAAATTGGTTGTAAATTTTTGGTTGCATTGATCTGCCGTTATTTAATTTCAGAAGTAAATAAAAGCTATGATTTACTTATTTTATTACCAATGATATTGTAAGCTCACTGCTTATTAGTATCCAAAATTTTATATTATGTAGGTAGGTATTTTAGTCTTCTTACTTCGATTTTATTTGAATCTGTGCGCGACTGTATTGGTAACTGCATATTGAAAAGCCAACCAAAGAGAATGGTAATAGATTTCTATATGCTACTGACATAATCGAAGTCATTTCAATTTGATTGAACAATATGTCGAAAATTATCCAAAATCACGTATAAATATTTGAAATAAAACATCATTTTAGCTTTAGAAAAACACAAATAATGAATTATTCCGTTAAATTTCCTTTGTGTTTTAGTCATCAACAGATAGATCGAGGATAAAATTGTCGCAAATAATTTTCAAAAAATGTAACGCGGACGTGCGCTGATTACGGCAGTTCGCCGTACAATGGAAAAAATCAGAAACAAGGTTAGTTATGCAGTTGTCAGAGGATGTCAAGAGATTGCATTTGTTCGCCATTTTGTATGGTAAACAGATTTTTTGATTTTTACAATTTTATTTTAAGAAAACTGTACGATTCCGACTCATATTTCAAAAAATCGATTCATTGTTTTTTTAACATTTATATAAAATATATTTCTACGTAAGCTGTATTTTCAACCGTGTAACGTAACCCTTCTAAAAATGTTCCTAAAGTAACCCCATTTTTAGCTATATTTCGACAAACAGTGTCCAAATTTTACGCGATTACTAAAATAAATTATATGAAACGTACTAAAAACCGATTCATTACATTTTTAAGTAAAGGCAGGACTTTCATATTAAATATAATACACTGGATATGCAATAGGATATCACTGAAAACAATGTTCCTAAAGTAAGGCGTTTTAGAGAATATACCCTTAAACGTTTAAATGTGTATTACATTTAAACGGTGAAATAAATTTACAATTCGATTATTTAAATAATTAAAATAAAAATGCACGTTAACATCTTCTAAAATAACTAAAAATTAAATGCTGTTCAGTAGTAGGTAAGCGGAGTAAACGCATCACTTGAGAATTGCTTGAGAACGGCTGGACCGATTTGTTTTTTTTTTTATCTTTATAATCCGAATGTCTTTTTTTTTTAGACTGGACAATAATTTCCAATGGTGCGCGGTCCTTACTGCTTACATCAGGCTAAAAAGCTTGAAATTTGAGGGGAAAAAATCATAACATAAAAAAAATCAGAAACGTTCCCAGTTGAACGACCAAAATAAACTTTAAGATTGAGCAGTAAAGTTCAAAAACCATGTTTCGGAAGTCTGCGAGAAATTCAAACTTTATTTAGTAATCTATTTAAAGTTCCAGACAGATTCAAAGGTGGGTGTTTGAATGATTGGCTTTATACTGCTTTCCTTCCGATCGATTCCGATTCAGAATCGAGGTAATAAATAAGTAGGGATGTCAAAACTTTGTAATCTTGATACTTGGAACTTTGTTTGACGTTAGGTGTTATTTGATGAGTTGGAGAAGTTTACCACTTTATGTTATAGGTACCTACAATAATCAGTTATACTATTATTCTAATAATATATTCGATAAGAACTAGAGACAACTTAGAACTTATAAAGAACGCAAAACGTGGATTTATACAGGGTGTAATATAAAATGGGACAGTCACTTAAAGGGGTGCTTCAGACCATCAAACAGAACAACTTTCTCTATGGGAACAATATTGAAATCGCGAAAAAAAAAATCGGGTGTCCCATACATTTCAGTCGAGTTATGTTTGCAGTTTTGTATGGGAGAGCCGATTTTTTTTTCGCGATTTCAGTATTGGTCCTATATAGAAAGTTGATCAGTTTGATGGTCTGAAGCACCCCTTTCAGTAACTGCCCCATTTTATATTACACCCTGTAGAAAACATAATATAAAAAAATTAAAAAGAAAAAAAATTATATAAAACCTAAATAATGGTGAAATATTTTTTTTTTAGTTAACGAACTACAATTAATTCTGTAATAAACCGACAGTAATACATGTGAATGATTACAAATCAGCTTGGTTTGGTTATTGAGCAAACTTATTGAATGACAAAAATATGTCATCAACTAGATTATAGTTTTAAACAAACTCTAAGCAAGTTTTTCGAGAACAATCAAACCTGTAAAAGTATTATGAATTTATGACGCATAATATTTATCGAAAGATAATGTAGGTTATAACTTATACAGGGTGTACAATAAAATGGTACAGCTACTCGAAGGGGTGCTTCAGACCATCAAACTGAACAACTTTCTCTATGGGACCAATATCGAAATCGCGAAAAAAAAATCCGCTCTCCCATACAAAACTGCAAGCATAACTCGACTGAAATGTATGGGACAGCAGATTTTTTTTTCTCGATTTCGATATTGGTCCCATAGAGAAAGTTGTTCAGTTTGATGGTCTGAAGCACCCCTTTAAGTAGCTGTCCTATTTTATTGTACACCCTGTATGTTATTTCTGCAAATATCAAGAAAATGTTACTGGAGAACAAAAGACATAAATATCCGGCTCGAAGCACTATCGTTTGTTTGTATACTTAGTTTCATTTGTCAATGTAATATAACAAATCTATATTGTACCTAAACTTATTATCCCTTAAATAATGCGGCATGCTACGTGGCAAGTTTCAGAACATTGTGACACTAGACTACATTTAGTGGTTTGTACAGGGATAGATTCAGTAATAGTATTATGGTCCCAACTTTCCAGGGCCCTAGCACATTCTGTAATCCCTTTTATTACGCTTACAACATAATATGGGTAAATAATATATTTTTATTATTAATTAGTTGGTTTTCAACAGATAGGATAAAATAGTGACATTAAAACAGTAATGTTAGCATATTTACTATATTTAGGTTAAATTACAATAAAATACTACAATATATCTAAGTTTTTAAGTCGCAATTTTTAATGTTTCTGTACATGCATGGGTTGCAATCTAGATTTAAGCTATAATGTTCTTGTGTTTTTATTTCATTGATTGTTTCCTGTTTTGTGTGTCAAATAAATAAAATAAAATAAAATAAAATAAAATTACAAATAAATAATATTTTTAATATTTTACAAAAATGTTTCTGTGATACATACGTAACAGATTGTATGTATGTTGGAGATCCAAATACATTATTTTTCTATCTTTGTTTCAAATATCACACTCGACCAACCAATTTGTGGACTTGATAATTATAAATTATATAGGTCTGAAATAATCACTGGCGTAGCATTTAATAGGATACGAAGCAAATTGACAGAACTGTGAACAACATTTTGACACTACACCACATTTAGTGGTAATACAGAGATGGATTCAGTAGTTCTACGGGCCCTAGCATTATTGTAATAAATTATAAAATATCTCGGACACCGTCAAATCTAGTCACATCTAAAGTACCCGAATCTAGTCTGGACTTGTATTATGATGACTAGACAATGATATAGAATGACTCGGGTATATTCATATTCATCATACCTCCAAAATATTTGCCTGTATTACGGGATTACCGACTGAGCTATCGGGCCGTGTACAGTAGCGTAGCGAGGGGGGGGGGGGGCAGGGGGGGCAAATGCCCTGGGCGGCACTTTACTAGGGGCGGCAAATTCGGGAAAAATACCTATAGATTGATTTAACTCTGTCTGTATCTATAACCACTCCGTAGAGCAGAGAAAAGTCGAACTCGCTTCGCTCGCTCTAATAAGGTTCTGTTTTAATTACTGTGTCTACAACTATAGAGGCCAGGCCACAGCCAAGACGTGTTAAAAATATTTCAGGTTTACTTCACTCGAATAGCTTTTATTTACGTTACTTTGCACATGTTTTGTAAGTAAAGCTCTAGCTCTAACAGATTCGTATTGAGGAGCAAAGTCGAGCTCGCTTTACTCGCTCTATGTTTCAATTTTTGCATGGATAATCCAAATGATGTCTGACCACAACCCGAATAGATATGTAAAAAAAAATCAAGCTCGCTTCGTTCGCTCCTATGTTTTTTGTGTAGGTCTGTTTATAAAGATAAGGGGGCGGCAAAATCGGTATTTGCCCCGGGTGGCAGAAACACACGCTACACCACTGGCCGTGTAGTAGGTAAATAAAAATTCAACCGAAATGTATAAACTCCTCCTAGTACAGGGCCCAAATCACCCCATCCCTCCCTGGCAAAAACACTACATTTGGCACCAGAGCAGTATTGCCACAAGATCTATTCCCTATACATAGCTACATGTTCGCAACTGTTGGCGGAAATTGATGACATTTGTGCTTCCGCCACAGGCCTTGGTATTAGTGGACGGATGTGCTTTGTCGGAGATTCTGGGATTAATGGAAATCCTTGTGTTAGTTAGGTACTCATAACATGTGATTGGATTTAGAGAAACTGGCGATCGCGCCCCACACAAACGAATAATATGTAATATCCTATTTGAAATTTTAACCAAAGGATGATGCCAGGGTTTATATGAAATCTGGTCCCACCACAGAGATCTAAAGAGATGCCAACCAACGCGCTGAGTACGAAACCTAGTGTCGCATTACCACCAGTTCCACGCGATAGAAAGAATTTTGTTAGCTTGAATGTGCTCATTATCCATTGTAAACTATTCACACTGTATTGAATCGTTACTGTTGCGAGCAATGTGTTCCGTTTTTGCGCATATTGCTGCTACACTGGCCCCGCCCCCTTTTCACATCTCCCTTTAGTTTTTGTGATCTGTGGGTCTCACCCTCCAACAGCTATGTGTGATCTAGACTGCACTATCTAGAAAGGTAGATAAACTAATATCACAGATTAATTCGTAATGGGCGATTTTTCAACACTTTTCAAATTTTCAATGGTGGTTCAGACCATCAAACTGAACTACGTTTAGTATAGAAACGAACATGAAATCACAAAAAATCTGTTGTTCCATATATTTGAGTCGAGAAGGCATTGCAGAGTTAGTATGGAACAGCAGATTTTTTTTTAAGAGATTTCGCTTTTGCTCCCGTAGTTGTTCAGTTTTATGATCTGCCGCCCATGTCTGTCGGCCTGTTATTTGTCAGCTTTTCCCATTGAGCTATAAGTACTTACCTATAATGAAAATAAATTAATAGCGAATAGACAAAATGAGACAAGATTTATCCGAAGTGCCATATCAATTTGTCGAGTCCTATGTAGGGTCCTATAGAACGATACGCCATCTTTCTCCCGCCACATTTATTTCTATAAAGTGGCCACAAATTAAAGTAACAAGCAATAAAAGTCACCTTCTGCCCAAGGAGGTATGGCCCATTCTATTACCTCAACGCATATCTGATACTGATCGTAAATCACATGTCCTACTTATAAATAAAATACATAAAACGGCCATTTTGGCGGAAAAATACAGAATAAACGACGCCAAATCTAATTTGTAACGTCACCCTCATGCGGGAGAAATAATTATGTTATAGGAAATTACACGGTGCCAGAACAAAATATTAGCTTTTATTCAGTAAAAGGATATTAAAACGATTGATGTGTCAATTAACTAGAAACAAATGGTTGGAGCTGATGTAGTATTATTAAAATCTAACGAATGGCCACGTACTAG
Organism: Agonopterix subpropinquella; assembly: GCA_922987775.1. Classification (NCBI taxonomy): domain Eukaryota; kingdom Metazoa; phylum Arthropoda; class Insecta; order Lepidoptera; family Depressariidae; genus Agonopterix; species Agonopterix subpropinquella. The sequence goes on along the minus strand of OV277709.1, from coordinate 13,506,133 downwards.
ACATACCTACGAGTAAAGACATGTTATACCTAGGTACATCTCATGGTCTAAAAAAACAAGGTCTTCTATTCCCAGAGTGACACAAGCCTACGTCACAAAACAATGGCCGCTAAACATGTTAAAAGGGTATGATGACGTAGGCTTGTGTCAGTCACATGGTCAGTCACGTGGTCGGAAGAGAATACCAGGCGCAGTATATTATTGTACCATGGTACATGTTAATTAATCTCATTTAGTCGTTATTTCAAGCCAATGTTTAGTGTCGTAATTTCAATTTCTAACCAGTTTTAATGAACATACACATAGATTTTGTTGGTCCAATTTTATTTCGCAAATAATTTTTCCTTAATAATTTTTCTTTGTTCAGTGTGAAAAGAATAAAATGAAGGAATAAGTAGTAGGTATTTCTGCTTCCTTCAAATTGTGAATTAATTTGATTCAAAACCCGGCCAATGTCAAATATCCAACGGCACAGAAAAGAGTAATTTGAAGGAGATATCGCTAAGAAAATTCACTTTAAAAATAAAAATGTCTCCTCAAAGCGCGATCTTCGGGCCTTATTGAAAGAAGCGGATATTACGCCTTTGGAGATTTTGATACTTCAATGAATTTGTGAGAGAAAATATTGAAAATGATAGATGTTTACGTCTCTGAATGTTTGTGTACATTCGCATAAGCGTATCCTCTCTCAGACTCTCAATTATATTCTACAAAACAAGCGCACAACCCTCGAAATTAAAGTATATACTAACCTCAGTGGTGTCACAAATCGTCAATAGGTAAACAAGATCCTAAAAACTCATTGGTATGAGTCGGCCTGTGTCGAGCTGGGATCAAATCATAGACTCACACAGAAGGCAAAGCTAAAGTCGCACTGGACCACCACAACTTCATTTGCACCTTTTTCTTTTTACATTTTGAGACGTATGTGATATTCCACCCATCGGAAGCTTGTAATGGAAAATGTTTAAAACAAAATGATTATATGAAGACTATATTCAACACTAGGGTTGTCTACAACCATATCTGATTTAATTAAAAAAACTGAATCGGTTCAAAGGTACCAAAATAAAGAGCCTATAGGACGAAGGCCTGCTCTTACGAATAAAAGATAGGTGTAAACCGAGGGATAGGAGAAAGCCGAGAGAGAAAAAATAAAAATTCCATCACGCATGCGCAGTGCGGACAATGTCGTCATTAGTTGCAAATTCGAAAATCATAAAATATACCTCCGTCTTCCATTGACTTACTATGGACGCCGGGTCTAATTCGAGCCGCGATTCTGTAGTGCGTCGGGGATGATGATGATGTAGATTGTTTTTACACTACTATGCGCAAACGGTGTACATCCCTCATGCGTAGGATAAGCGGCAGCGCCAACAGCATCTTGAACATGTTTGCGAGTAGGTTTGATTGTCAGTACGTGAACCATTGCTGTATGGTTCACGTACTAACAAACAAACAGTTATAATGTAGTAATGTTTTGTGTGTATAAACTAACAGTAGGCTAAGTGTGTTACTAACAAAATTATGATCTCAGTTGGTCGAAATAAAGTTTTTCTATTCTATTCTATTCTAATACAAAATTCTCGAAAAAAGTGTCCCAGACTAACCTTTACAATGTAGAGAGTCTACATTATAAACGAAAGTACTTGTTAGTAATAAATTATAATCCAAAGAAAAACACTGAAACTGATGACATTTTCAATTTTATTTTGCTTGCGTAGTTTTTACAAATTCTTACAGCACAGCAACACGGCATGTAGATGTGCCCTTATAGTCCATCAATCAAACGAAGTCAGCTTTTGAGCGCGGACCTTACGTCCAAGCAGTTGGTAAGTCAATGGCCGTCGTCACAACAAAACGTGCTTTTCAACTTTAACACAGTTTGCGTTCTAAAAACGTTTCAACTACAAAGCATCACAAAGTTGACATAGACTGCATTTAATTTCGTTCAAGAATTGTATTTGTACTCTCAAATTTATCTCTCAATTATTACTGCAGTCGTCGGAAATATCAGGACCGTATTGGGGATATTTTGAGAAGTTGTAAGTTTGTTGCGGAACTTGGTCTTTGATATTGATGTAAGACCTACTTAACCTATGTTCTCTCCCTTTTAATTGGAGCCTCCAGCTCCCGTGACTTCCAGGTTCGCTGTATTAGTTTCTGGTTCAAACTGGTTCTGTTCTCTTGTTGTTTAATTAGAGCAAACGTAGGAGCAAACTTCCTAAGTACCTTTACAGGTTGTAAGTGACAGCCTAGCAAATACTGAAACGATGAACTCAGACCATCAAACTGAACCATTTTTACTATGGAGCCTTCCTCAGGAAACGCGAAACCGTCAGCAATATTAAGACCCTGTATTCCTACTTCAAACGTAAAGCATTCGTGCATGACGGTGGGAAGAAGGCATTAATTTCTGTGATTTAAATTCCTTGAAACAACTCTGTGCCCTTTGTAACTTTGTAATGCTAACGTTTAATTGGAGCTATATAAGCACTAGAAGCGATAGCGACTTGTGACGTTATCCCGTCTCAAATTGGTTTCAGTTTTACAACCTTTTACAGTTTATTTCAGAATAAGTTTTTGGTGCTTTTATGTTTTGAGTAAGACCCCTTAAAAAGTTAAAATTTTAGTTTAAAACTTTTGTGAATTTGTTGTTACGTGGCTTGAGGCAAATTTTTAATAAGAAAACAGAGTTAAAGTACGTATTTTGGTAGTCGTTTGAAATTATTATTTGCGATAAATTCGGAACGTAGGTTTCGTCAAAACAGAATTATATCCGCTACAAACTTCTTCATTGACAATTTACAAAATAAGTGGGTACAATCAGTATACAAGCTTCATTATATAACGTGTTAATGCATTAACGCAAAACTAGAAAGTAGTTTGTTTAGAATCGAGAGCAAAGTCGAATTATCATGGTTTCAACATAGGAATTTTTTTTCAAAATATTAAATAATTTTTTTGCAAAATTTCAAATTTTCATAGCAAGGTAGAGTGCTTTTGCACAACCATCTCAAGCAAAGCAACATTTGTTCGTAAAAGTGAAAATTAATTTCTACAATGCTTAGAATCTGATCCTCCGTAGTACAGAAAGTGGGAAATCTTTGACCCGATGTGAAATTAAGTTTCCGAACCAGCTTGTTACAGTTTTAATGAAACTGCAAATTGTTCATTTCAATTTCTGCTGTTATATTGCTTTGACTGGAATGTTTTAATTGGGTAAAACTGGAATGGTTTTGAGCGAGTTTGTCGATGCAAAGTTAGTGGTAAAAAGAACAAATAACATAACATAAATAATTATTTATTTTGCTACACAAACATCATTCTGAAATAAGAATTCTCATTCTCAAGGAGCGTGAGGAAAACGTATCATTATCAGTATTGTCACTAAAAAAGTAATATAAATAATTACTTATATGTTAATTATATCCCCCCCCCCCTCCTTGTTATTTTTTTTTGGTAAAAATATAGTTATATTTTATTGTTATTAAGTTATCTCCGAAATTACTTAGGTGCGGTCTTACGTAGGTACACTTCAATATTGTAATACCTAGTTTTAATGGATGATTCGACAGAGTAGGTGGCGAAACTTGTATCAGTTTTAGGTCAGAAAGTTTGTTTGGATTATTGTGTGAGTGCCTTTTATAAGTCGACCGTACGCTTAAAAATTAGCCTACACCACAGTATAAAAAAGAGTATCTAATACTACATACGCGCTTGGCCTGATGCTCGCTTGGCGGCAGACTGACCCCGGAGACCAGGCCCACCAGGTTCCAGGAGGGACGCTTCGGAGCTTCGCACCTACGCGTAGCTCGGCCTTCGGCCTCGCGCTCGGCTCCGCCTGTCACACTTGTGATTTCAAATGATCAACCATCAAAGTAAACATTTCTGCAAGGCAAAACTGCAATCAATACCAAAATATGTCCCGGGTCCCGGTGTAGATGACCCTTTGCCAGGGTATGTCTGCAGAAGCAGAACATAGGTAAGTAGTAAAAGTACTTATACGTTGAAACTCTGGGTTTTATCCACCGCTTCAATTTCCTGCATCTCTCTGTGAATCGCATGGATACTATTTCCGATCTAGTTTTAAATGAATATCGGATTGCTATCTGAAATACTATGAGGTTAGTTAAAGATAGATGGTTTTAGAATTGATATACGACTAGGTATAAAATATAGGTACAAAGCTGGTTAAATAAACTTTTGTCTTCCGGTCCAAAGAAAATGGAATCACTGCGTGTTCCAGTTTAGGACTTTCAAAGTGTTTTGTTGACTATAAGATAGGTAGATAAGCTTCACGTATCTGAAAACCTATACATCGTGGAAATAATTATGAGAAGAAAAAACAAGCACTTTTTAGTCGTGATGATCGGATAGAGATAGAGTTCTAAAATTTAAAAATATCAAGATTAAAGCAAGTCCAATAGTCAAATGTCTCACCTCACTCGATTGTTGTGTGAGAACTGCTATTATAATTTTGAGAACGGTTTTCATGCTTAAATGTATCATCCTATAAGATATTATCTACGGAAGAGTAGAGTAGGCCTAGTCTCTTGAAAAAGCATTGAATTTGCTTGTCAGTGACAAAAACTGTCATACTGGTATACGGCGGTACCTATTTGCCCATTTAAACCCGTCACCTTCACAATGTCATCGGACCAACGTGCTGGTGGTCTGCCTACAGACCTCCGATCCTCTCGTGGCCACGTGGTTCGATACTGCATTTGTCCACAGGCCGTCTTCCCATCAAGCCAAGTGTCCTAGTCATACTGGCAGGACGCGCTGATTGAACACCCTCGTCTTAAGGCATTGTGGTATAGCCGAGAAGAATATATGACGCTCAGTCTCAACAGTATTAATCTTATAAGAGTCCGTACGGGTGAGATTACAAAGATTGAATATCGTGCGAACCGTTCTAAAGCGATGTAGTTAATCGATACACGTTCCGAGCGATTGGACGGATTAAAGACCAATTTCCACTCATTCGACAGATTTTGGCTTCACTTCTAGTGGAATCAGGGGTTTAGTCACCGATGTGTTAGAACTTTCGCCGATGATTTAGACGTCTAGATTGCGTCTAGACAAAATGTTCAGATCTAGTAATTAATGTCGTTTTAGAATATTTCAAGGTGATAAAAACAGTAGGTAGGTACAATAAATAAATACGGGTTTTTTAAACAAAGGACTTTGGATTTATCCCTATTGTCAGAAAATTGCCTGCATCGTCATCCTGTATACGTAAATATAGGAATAGGTATAGGTATATAGATATAGGTAGGTAATAGGTATAGGAATTATGAACTTTAACTGGTTTTTACAAATGTCGCTCTTGTCGGTCAATCTAGTGGGTAATCTACACTAAACAAAACGCAAATCGATCTACAGGATAGCACACATGTACTTTAGGTCAAAACAATCATTTTGACTGGCAGTTCCTAAAAATATTTCCCTTAGGGGGCGAGTTATGACGTCAAACTGGTCTGCCTCCGTGGTCTAATTGTTAAGAGCATTGGCTCTCGATACGGAGGTCGTGGGTTCGATTCCCACGGGGGACACCTAGTGATATGTCACTTTGTGCGTTTTTCCCCAGTTGGTTAGGACATTGCAGGCTGAATCACCAGATTGTCTGAAAAGAAAAGTGATTCCGTGCTTCGGAGGGCACGTTAAGCCGTTAGGCCCGGCTACTATCTCTGGTGGTAGTAGTCGTTACATAAATACCACGTCAGAGGCCGAAAGGCGGTCTGAAAAAACTCTGACACCAGGGCTCTGCCCACACGATAAGAAGAAGATGACGTCAAAAATTTTTTGTATGGTATTTAAAAAAAATGTTCTGAAACCTATCGTGTGGAGTATCAAATGAAACTACTTACTATACCTACTACTTACTTCATATAACTTATAATACAAACAACGGATGCTCCGCTTTATGTTCAAAACAAATAGTGCCTAAAGTCTTTATTTTAAAAATTTGGTAGGTACATTATACAGAGTGCTATGGTAAACAGTCACCCACGATACTGAACAACTTTCCCTAAGAAACCTGTAAGAAATTCGCAAAAAAAATTTAACTGCATACAAACGTTCGATCAGCTGATTGCATTTAGTATGGGATGTCCACAATTTTTTTAAAGAATTTCCTATAGGTTTTTTAGGGAAAGTTGTTCAGTATCATGGTTACAATCACCCCTTAAAGTAATGCAACTGTTTACACTAACACCATGTTTTATCAAGAAAATAAAATATAATATGTTACATGGGTTAGTAATAGTTAATAATTAATATTACCTAATAAGCAACAGCATTAAAAGTAAAATTTGGGTCATTCTACTTAAGTCTTATGAAACATCAATTCGCAACCTCTAAATAGAACATCGATGTAAACGGTTTTAGTCTTCACAATTTTTTTCACTTACCAACCAATAAAGATTTAGCCAAAAAAGATGTTGTAAAGAAAGAAAGGCGGTAAAAAACAGCCCCTCGCCCAAACCTGCCACCAACAGTTACAAATGATTGATTGATTACCGATTTTCCTCGAGCTTTATAAAAATAACATAGGATCTTCAATTCCGTTTTACCTTCGACAAACTTTCTTATATTAGGTTCGACTTTTATGCCTCTATAATTATTTTGTCAGCCCAAAAAGGTTGTTATTTTATTTTTGTCGTTACTATAACTACAGGTTGTTACGGTAAACAGTTGCATTACTTTAAGGGGTGATTTTACCCATGATACTGAACAACTTTCCCTAAGAAACAACGAGGAAATTCGTAATAAAATGTTGAACTTCCCAACTTGCAATCAGCGGATCGAAGTTTTGTATTTTATTATAGTAAAAAAATTGTTTGCAAATTTCCAATAGATTTCTTTGGGAAAGTTGTTCATTATCATGAGTACAATCACCCCTTAAAGTAATGCAACTATTTACCCTAACACCCTGTATAACAAAATGTTTTTTGTACATGTGGTTTGTACACACACATTGTGGTATTATGCAAATTATTGCATAACCGTATGGCACGCGTTCCACGCCTCCTTTGCACTTCTCACCCCTCTTATAATATTTTGGGCATCTAACGAAGCCACTAAAATAAAATTAACAAAATTAATTATTTAAAAAAACATCTTCGAACGTGGTAACCAAACGAACCAAAACCTAGCAAAATATCTAAATACCCTCGTACTTCTTCCTTGTTGTTTCAGGACCGAAGCTCATTGTTTACAATCCTCTTTGTAACGCAGAAGCCTGGGCCTCGCCGATTATTTACTTAGGGCCCCTTTTAATCGGGCTTAAGCTATGCCGTATCGCATGGGAACATACGTTGCAATGAATGTAATTACCGGTTTTCAACTGTTGGGCTTTTTGAATACAGCGCATTGTTCAGGAAATACGGGGTGTTACTGTTGTTTTGGTTTTACTGGAGACATTCAAAACATGAAAAGAAAGTAAAAAGGAATCTACATCCTTCCCGGCAGACAGAATCTTAGAACAGAAGCTGCACCTTGTCTGTTCTGTTGTTTCTGTATCATTTTGTTCTTCTGTTAGATGTGGTCATATAAATGATGTAACAAAACACCATAATAATATTAAAAGGGGTGTTAAGAGGGCTATCGCCGTCCAGTGACGCCCTCATCACATAAAAAAAGATTTCTCAACCTATATTTGGTCGCAGTTTCTCAATAAATCAAATCAAATCATTTATTTCAGATAGGTAAGTACATCCATATTTATGTTAGTATTTCTTTAAAACTATATTAGTAGGTACACAGAAACAGTAACAGTTTTATTTTACATTAAACAAAGCGGGTCTGGACCCCATGTGCACACGGTTCCAGTGCCGCACGACCGGGCAATCAGTCTTCTCCAGTATGGTGTTTAGGAGTCCACTAGGGCTGTCCCGCACTCGACACATCAGGGAGGCTACTCTCTTCCTTATTATTGCCTGAAACCCGTCTGTATTGGCCTCTGCAAACATGCCTGATGCGCTGCAAAAGCGGGGCATCCCCAATAGTATCCTAAAACCATTATTGTACTGGACGCGTAGGGCATTAAAAGCTTTGCATGTATAGTTGACCCATAGGCTGCTGGTGTAAAAAGTCTGACAGTACGCTTTAAAAAGTGTTATTTTAACATGTTCTGTACACCGTGCAAACCTACGAGCCACCATATTACATCTTACTGCAAGTGCCCTACGCTCCCGTTCAATGTCTAAGTCATCAGAGAGGTCCTCAGTGACCCAATGCCCCAGGTACTTAAACTTGGTGACTCTACTCAAGGGTACTCCTCCAAGTCTGACTGGTGGTACAGACTTAGGTTTTTTATTCCCTGCTTTGAAAACGAGTAGTTCACTCTTTTTAGTGTTGTACCTGAGGCCGTGTGCCTCCGCGTACCTCTCACATATGCCAATCAAGACGTCGAGTGCCCTGATCGATGGACACAGCAGGACCATATCGTCGGCGTAACTGATATTATTCACAAAAGATCCATCTATTGAGCAGCCTACGCCTGCCCTGCTGAGTTCATCGATCAGTCCGTTCATGTATATGTTGAAGAGTCGCGGTGAGGACAGGCCTCCCTGCCTCACCCCGCACTCCAACCCGTACTCCTCCGAGTATGAGCCTGCCCACCTCACACTGTTGCTTTGGTTATGATACCAATACCCTAGAACATGTATTATCTCGTTAGGTGTACTGGTTTCCCTCCTGAGCTTATCCCATAAAACGTTGTACGAGACCAGGTCAAATGCCTTCGACAGGTCCAAAAAACAGGCATATACAGGGGTTTTTCTCGTTATCTAGTACTGCACAGTATGCTTGAGCCGCAGTATTGCAGTTTCTGTTGAAAGCCCAGGTCTGAAACCGAACTGGGCCTCATTCAGATCAGTGTTTTGGCTAAGTTGACGGTCAAGCAAACCATCCAGCACCTTTGCTATCACAGTAGCTAACGAAATGGGTCTATAATTGTTCCTGTCGGAGGCATCACCCGTCTTATTTTTCACAATTGGTACAACTATGGTCTTCATAAGCTCCTGAGGCAGATACGCATGTCTAATGCACAGATTAAATAGCATAGCTAACACCCTAGGCAGATGCACACCCGCGTGCTGCAAGTGCTCTATACTGAGGTCGTCATAACCTGGTGACTTTCCGCGCTTCATACGTTTAATAACTTGTGCGACATCTTTTGCTGTAACTAGTACAATGTCACCTCCAGATTTTTCCTCTGTATCGAGCATCTGCCCCACGGCCCCACCCAGAGGGGATTCTATCCTAAAATGTTCCTTAAACAACTCAGCGATCTGGCCGGGCTCACACTTACCCTCGACACTCGCAGGTAAACACGCTCCGGATTCCAACTTTTTGGTATGCTTCCAGAAGCCCTTAAAGTCCTTTGCTTTATGGTGTGTTGCCAGAATATCCATTTTGATCTGGTTTTCATTATCTTGACACCATTTAAGCTTGGCCTTAAAGCGCCTTCTGGTCTCACACATTCTATCATACACCTCTCCTACTGCCGGTTTACCTTGCAACATCCACAGTTGGAATCCGAGTCGTGCCTCCTGATGAACATCCCTTACATGTCTGTTCCATCCAATTATACAACCTCGCTTATTATTACGCTTTTTTAACTGACAACTGATTTGCGCCGCTTCTCTTAAAATATTAACAATGTTTTGATATAACTTATATAACTTATATAAAACTTATATAAAGAAAGCCTAAATTAAAAAAGTGCTCAACAGATAAACTACAAAAGCCTTCAAGCTATTTTCATAGAATACTTTTATACTTATACTTACTAAACTACTTACTTGTACTTTTTTATATTATTTTACTTTTTTTATATGTATTCTTTATCGTTGTCTAGTCATCATAATACAAGTCCAGGCTAGATTCTGGTACTTTAAATGTGACTAGATAATTTGTGTGACATTGTCCAAGATATTTATTTTATTTTATTTATTTATAGGTTTTTTAAAGATCTAAACATACAAATTTTGAAAAAAGAAAAAAATACGGCCGCTTTTTTTAAAATTCGAAATTGTCTAAAAGTGGAATGTTTGAACCTATAAAAGTATTGCATAACAATGGCTTGAAGGCTTTTGTAGTTTATCTGTTGAGCACTTTTTTAATTTAGGCTTTCTTTATTGAGAAATCTTTTTTAATGTGATGAGGGCGCCACCGGACTGCGATAGCCCTCTTAAGGCTCTCCCTCCCTAGTGCAAGGCTCTCTTTCTAACAAGCAATCTTTTGCAATTAGCCATCCCGCTTCAATTGCGCGGCTCCGGTCAGAATTTTCCGTTTTCTTTGAAAACTTGTATGATTTTTTATGAATTTTCAATAAATAAGAAAACCACATCTTTATATATTGTAGTGTGAAAAATATTTCAAATTTTCATATTCTTCTGATCAACAATGTAAGAGTAAAACGGTTACAACTGGAAAAAAGGGGTGACTTTGGATTCGTTTTTCTTCAGTTTTATTAATAAAAATCGATTTCGAGAAAAACCACATCACTTCTCATATCCTGTAGATTGTTCAGTTTAGTTTTCTGCTTAAAAAGTGCCATAGTTAATGTATAAAAATGGTTACAAAGTTACTCAAAACCGGGCGGACGCCCCTCAAACTGAACAGCTTTCACTATCGAGACAACGCCGAAAAAAATCTACTGTCTAAGAAAGGAGTCAATTTTTTGTAGGCCCACCAAACGGTAACGTTTATTGATGGTATTACAGTTATAGTGATCAGACGATAGATTTGGTAAAAATGCAAACGGAATTATGAAATAAATATAAAAAATGCACCGTTTATTCTTTTTTCCGGTTAAAACAGCACATGCAAAGCAATGCGAGTATAGGAACATCTTAGATGTTCATACGAAAATAACAATAAAAAACCCTACATATTTTACCAAGACAAGATGTGCGACAACTGCGATTACGCGATACTCCGTTTATATGTTTTTTCACGTTTTCAGATTTACTACCATTTTGTTGTTAAGCTGGTCGGACGGTCTAAAGTCTAAACTATCCTTTCTTTTAAGCAGGCACTACACTCACTAGAACTTCTCGGCGAGAATTCTCGGCAAGAACTTCCAAAGGAAAATTATTACGGCTCAGGATGCCGCGAGAACAATGAAAGGCATCCACACTCTCGTTCTCGGCCCTTCTCGTCCGCTCTCGGCGAGAATGTAGTGTCTGCTTTACAAATACAAAACTTTAATCTTACTAAATTGATTACATTCACCAAACAAATCGTGCAAATGATCAATGGAAAACAGATTCAAATGTACAAAATAAAATACACGGCTACGAGCAAAACCAACAAATCGTCCCATTAAATTTACCTTCCATTAAAGTTGAAAATGGCTTGCACACCGCGGCCTGTAAGCTGTAACGATACAATATTGAGTTTCAGCCGTTTTCACGGCAGGCGACGACACGAAACCCATTAGTACTGCCCGCCGGATATTTTACAATCGATTTTACTTGAATATCCGTTTTATTATCGTGTTATTAGATATTATAATGGACTGCCTGATATTTTACAATAACAGGGTAGGGGTGACCTGTTGTCTTTGACTACTTATATAGGGACTAGTCACGCGTGTCATTTTACTAACAAACATTTCTGCCACTTTTGGCGGGGGGCGAGGTAACATGAAATCCGCAACTTTGGATTTTATTCCTCATGACTTTTGATTCTAATTTTGAATGTTAAAAATATAGGGTCCTTCTTAATAATTATGCTGACACTTTTTTAATGGAATGATTAGACCGCAAACTGAACAACTTTCTATATGGCACCAAAATCGGAATCGCGAAAAAAATATCAGCGTTTCCATACAAAAGTGCAAATCTACTCGAGCCAAATGTATGGGACAGCAGATTTTTTTTCTCTCCATTTCGATGTTGGTCCCATTCCCATAGAGAAAGTTGTTCAGTTTGATGGTCTGATCATCCCCTTAAGAGGGCTATCGGAGTCCAGTGGCGCCCTCATCACATTAATAATGATTTCTCAATAAAGAAAGCCTAAATTAAAAAAGTGCTCAATTGACAAACTACAAAAGCCTTCAAGCCATTGTTATACAGAACTTTTATATGTTCCAAACATTCCACTTTTAGACAGTTTCGAATAAAAACAAAAAGAGGCAGTTTTTTTTTTTCAAAAGTATTAAATAAATAAATAAAATTCTATGAAAATGGCTTGAAGGCTTTTGTCGTTTGTCAATTGAGCCCTTTCTTAATTTAGGCTTTCTTTCTTGAGAAATCTTTATTAATGTGATGAGGGCGCTACTCCGATAGCCCTCTTAAGAGTGTCAGCATATTAAGAAGGACCCTGTATATTCCAAGTTTCATGTTTCTATCTTCAATTTACACGTGAAATAAAAAAAAACTGCTGTTCCAAACTAAACTCAAATGTACTGCATTACCGTACTGTCAAGCATAGTGGTTTTTAACTAAACTTCATTTCAACTCGACATTGTCAAAATCATCGACACCACGATGGATCACCCGATTTGTCCTGGATGTCATAGGTGCAGTCGGCTGCAGCTGCAAATAATGTCTTAGTGCCCTAACAGGGTTCGTCTGTGAACTAATTTAATTAAAGGACGTTGTAAAACCACATGATATGAGAGCAAGGCATTGGGTTCTCCATAGGTCGTTCCCATTGAGGACAGAAAGAAGCGGAGGTATCATAAAGCAATATTTCTATCGATGTAAGTGCCGCCAAAATGCAGGGACGGGGGACAAGACGGGTGTGTAGGTTACGCCCCTAAAACCGAATCCAGGAACGCACTTTTTTCTTTTGATGTAGGTATTTATTGACAAAATCCCTCTCAGTAAAAAGAAAGTCCACTTCGAACTGAGCATCATAGGCCACGCCCACTGTGACGTCATGGCCTAATATAATGGCGACAGACCTAATTGCCTTGCGACAGCTCCGCTCCTTTCTTTCCTCCGTGGTCGTTCAATATTCGAACGTCGGTTTTTAAGTGCAAATTTAATTTGGTCCTTGGTCTGCAACTGCATACGTCTGTATAAGGCGACCCCTTTGAACATTGCACACTCGCCTTACGATTTACCGTACGTCATGCGTCAGTTCGTCCGCCTACCGTAATTTCATACGTCGTCATTCTATCACTCCGTTCCACAACCTAACTAAAGCGAGCTTCAAGTGGTCGTACTATGTCGAAGTTATAGTCTAACCACAGATTATTTAATAGTTACTAGATCTGACCACAAGAGCTGTACCGCTCCATACCGCTCCATGCGAGGCGAGATGCGGGGGCAGAGAAGCCAGATCTACTCTGTCGTGGCGTTCCTTTGTGATCGACTTTTGCGGCGAATATACTTGGTTTATTTGCACCTTACTGTGTACGTCATACACACATACGATAAAATATTCAGAGCTCTGTTACCACAGATCACAAAAACTAAATGGAGATGTGAAAAGGGGGCGGGGCCAGTATCACAGCAATATGCGCAAAAACGGAATACAATGCTCGCGACAGTAAGGATTCAATATATTATGAGGCTGAAAGCCAGTCGAGATATTATGTGTAAATAGTTTACAATGCTTGCGTCGTACTAAAGATTATTCGAACGTTGAGTTCTGATACCGCAATGGATAATGAGCACATTCAAGCTAACAAAATGCTTTCTATCGCGTGGTAATGCGACACTAGGTTTCGTACTCAGCGCGTTGGTTGGCATCTCTCTAGTCTAGATAGTCTTTTACCTACACCCAATGAGCGATACAACCCTTGTAGTCCGACTAGAGTACAAGAATTAGGAGTAATATTCCATAGTTATTCAGAAAGTTATTTACACTCAGTCGGTTGGCTCAAATGCTAATAAAAGTAGATCTTATCTCAAGGATGGACGGATAATCAGACAAAAGACTAGCACAGAACAGGTTGCCTGTTAAAACTTCAGTTACGTTGCTAACCCGGAAAACTTGAACCTGGATAAGCTTGCTCCAAGTTTGTTGAACAAAAAACTCCAGTTGCAAGTAAAGTTAAGAAAAACTTTAATGCACAGTTCTGGGGTTTTTCAATTTGTGATGCAAAAAAAACCTTTTTTAATTTTATAAAAAGTATCTTGAGTTGAATAAAGTGCAATCTGTGCTTTTTATTTTCAACTAGCGACTCACCCCGGCTTCGCACGGGTGCAATGCTGGTATTAAAATATAAATATAAACCTTCCTCTTGAATCACTCTATCTATTTAAAAAAACGCATCAAAATCCGTTAGTTTGTTTTATACTATGTATTAATACGAAGGCGAAGTAAATAGGAATCTCTAATCACTTACAATAATTATTCTATCCAAAATCTCGGGAGTCGAAAATTACGTTCTCTCTGTCAATGCGTTCGCGCCGGAAGTAACCCTCTCCCCTTTCACTAGTGCTGTTCCTTGCACCGTTGTTTAGAGAGGTGACGAATCGTCATTTTCCGCTTAACAGTAGTGATGACAATGATAATACCGCCCTGGTATTTCGGAAATATGGAGGAGGCCTATTTCCGAAGAAGGACTGATCGCAAGGGCTGTGATGGATGGATGGATTTCGAGCCTAAACTCGAAGGTTCGAGCCTAAGCCACAGATTACATAATAGTTACCCTAAGCTCCGGTCTAAACCGGACTACCCCTTTTCTTCTTGTGGTTGTCGTATGAGTCAACTTAGGGATATGGTTTGTAATGCAGTGTTTTCGAGGACCAAATACTTATATCTCTCATCACTTGATCTCTTTTGTGAAGTCAACGATATCAATGTACTGTACCAGTGTGAAGTTTATGTTGCACTTTTTACTTGAAGTTTTCTTAGAAATATTAAATTTTGTGATAAGAGCGAAACTGGAGTGCGATTTTTGAATCTCATTCGCTGAGTTCAGCAGTTGAAAATGTCAAAATTACTATGGAGATACGCATCTTTCTACTGCTGATTTGACTTTCAAAAATCGCAATCCTGAAGTATGATTTTTGAAAGTCAAATCTGCAGTAGAAAGATCTCCACAGTATTTTTGACATTTTCAACTGCTGAACTCAGCGAATGAGATTCAAAAATCGCACTCCTGAACGATAAAATCTCTCATAATATTTCCAAACTATTGTAATATTTTGTAAGCCGGCTAAACGCTAGTTGCTCCTTTAAAATTCTGTACATTTGTATAAAATATACGGGGGGATGCATCTCGTAGCATACCTACTTGACGTCGAGTGCAGCACAAATGCAAACTGCAAATATTACTGCTGACTCAGAAATATTCCTACGGAGATGCAGCGAAATGGACATGTTAAAGTAGGAAATATTGGTATTGCTCGCGGTTCTTTAGAGAAGAGTGTGCATTTAGGTTATTTATTTAGAAAACTAGGGTTTTATTGAATGTTGCGATTCGGGATTGAAGACGGTGGAATGACGGACGTTGGTGGACGAGTTGTGGAACTATACAGGGTGTAATATAAAATGGGGCAGTTACTTAAAGGGGTGCTTCAGACCATCAAACTGATCAACTTTCTCTATGGGACCAATACTGAAATCGCGAAAAATAATCGGCTCTCCCATACAAAACTGCAAACATAACTCGACTGAAATGTATGGGACACCCGATTTTTTTTTCGCGATTTCAATATTGGTCCCATAGAGAAAGTTGTTCAGTTTGATGGTCTGAAGCACCCCTTTACGTGACTGTCGCATTTTATATTACACCCTGTATTTTCTTTCACGAAGCCTGTTGTGGATTTGAGTGATGTATTTACCTTTGACGAAGCCTAACGTCGTGGATACTTATACAACGTGTTAATGAATTAACGCAAAACTAGAAAGTAGTTTGTTTAGAATCGAGAGCAGAGTCGAATTATCATGTTTTCAACATAGGTAATTTTTTTCAAAATATTAAATAATTTGTTTGCAAAATTTAAAATTTTCTGAGCCTGATGTCAACCCACCGCACGGGCACACTCACCCTACTTACTACCAAAACAAGATTATAAAAATGTACCCATGGGTACGTTAGCGCTTTCTTTCAGTGTTGAAATGATAACAAATCATTTTTGCCTCAAAACTTAAAATGCAAATAACTTTAAATTTTAATTATCAAAATAATTAAATTATTGTTTCAATCTAATTATTTTGTTATAAATCAGTTGGGATGTATGAGGTTTTGCGTTAATTCATTAACACGTTGTATACCTAGTTTGTGTTTTTAAAAATAAAAAAAATCTGCATTCCCATACAATTTAGTCGAATCGGTACTGCAGTTTTGTATGGGACAGGTGATTTTTTTATATTTTTTCTTGATGTTGGCTCCATACTGAAAGTTGCTCAGTTTGATGTTCTGAAGCACCCCCTTAGGTATTACTAGGGTGTTTTGTTACACCCTGTATTGAAAAAAATCAATATAGCATCAAACTTCATTTGTATGGGACGCGTTTGGGGAAAATACATCTGAAAGAGGTAGTTGTAAAAAAAAGTGAAAAAAGTTACTAGTTAGGTATTTAGATTTTATTAATAGTTTACGAACAGAAGAAAATAGAGTCAGTATTCTTCATATTTCTTATACGATTCAAACGGCATTGTACCCTTTGATGCCTTCGTTGATCAGTGGAAACTTGGACCCGCAGAGACCTCCGAAATCATCAAGATCTACGGACCAGTACATGATGCCAGCAAGACCCATGGATTTCGCGTACTTTGCCTGTTGGAACACATTTCATTAGAATTATTCAGAGTAATTTTGCATCACCCGCCATATTTTCTGGGGTCATTTAGTTAGATAGTGAAACTTATTATAGACCTATTATTTTTACTAGAGTGTAATATCTTTCGCCAACAAACTGTACTGTAGTTTGGCGAAATGTAAAGTAGTTTGTACCCTTTGTATTCGTTGAAAATAACAAAAAAAACCGGTCAAGTCTCGCGCTGTTTTTTTTTTCGGTCTGACCGGTTTTTTTTTCGGGCTACTCGCGCACCAAAGGGGTTCCGTACCACACCACCACAGAACACAACATTATTAACTTAGAAAAAAAAACCTTTTTTTTCCGGGACCTTTAGCGCGAGACTGACTCACAGTGGGCCGGTTTTTAGTATTTGTTGTTATTATGTAGAATTTGCTCTATAATCGACGCTTGCATGTATTACCGTTTTTACGATAGAGCGTGAAGAAAAAACGTTGATAAAAACTAGTTTCTTGTTGAAAACCCCACTTAATTTAAAAAAAAAATCTTTGACCAAAAAAATCTTTGTTTTTGACATTTTTGTTATTTGTTAACAAATCCGCCGTAATAACGCATAATCTGAGAAAATTTCAACTACTAGCTATTACAGTTCAAAAGTTACAGCCCTAAATAGGTAGGACAGACGGACGGACGGACGGATGGACAGACGGACATACGGACATACGGACAGACGGACAGATGGACAGACGGACAGACGGACGGACGGACGGACGGACGGACGGACAACGTAGGCTTAGTAATAGGGTCCCGTTTTCACCCTTCGGGTACGGAACCCTGCTAATCGCTTAAATGGAGTACCCTAGATGGAATATCCTCTTAAATCCCCGGTGTCTTTTAAGGAAAGAGTGATCAAACATATTCTGTGTCATCATTCCACCATCATCATCCCTAACCATTAAATGGAACTGAAGTGTTTCCGATGCGCCAGAGGCTAAACGCAAAGCTCATTTTTCACTGCAAAAAATGGCATACTTGCCTTAGAATAAATGGTCTCTCCATCGTCGTATCCGACCCAGAACAGATCCTTGTTGGCGTAGTTATAATTACCGGCCACAGTGGTGATATTCCATGATGACGGATTCTTCTGCTGATCTTCACAGATCTAAAACAACATTATACAGACATTTTCAAATATTTAGGCTTTCTTTGAACACAGGTTTCATATGTATTTTATAGAAAAATAAGAAATATACTTCATAGCAAATAAAGCCGAGATATTGAAGATCATTGCTATAATTTTCATTAATTTGTATGTCTTTCAAATAACGAGAAGATAGCTTCTGAAAACCAGCAAAATAAGGCCCGGCTCAGCGTTTACATAGTAGGCTATAGAGATCTAGAGAAATGCCAACCAACGCGCTGAGTACGAAACCTAGCGTCGCACTACCACCAAGTACCACGCGATACAAAGTATTTTGTTAACTTGAATGTGCTCATTATCGTTCGAATAATCTTTAGTACTACGCAAGCATTGTAAACTATTTACACATAATATCTCGACTGACTTTCAGCCTCATAATATGTTGAATCCTTACTGTCGCGAGCAATGTGTTCCGTTTTTGCGCATATTGCTGCGACACTGGCCCCGCCCCATTGCTTCATCTCAAAACCTTACCTCATAATACGCCCAGTTGCCAACTTCTCCCAGGTAAGGCCCGCCTACACCACCACCAGTGACTGGAGCTCCAGTTGAAGTATTGTTTAAACTCGCTAGTGTGAAGGTCTTGCCGTAATTAGGAAGTCCAAGAACAAGCTTTGACGGAGACGCACCGTTGGCAATCCAGATATTTACTGATGAGTTCTGAAGATCAAAAAGAAAGCAAAAATTTCAGAGTGAAAAAAAAATTAGATTTAAAAAATCTAATTTAGTTTTCACTAAAAATAATATAATATTAAGAGTTAGAGATAGAGATTATAAAGATTTTCATAACGTGAGAATCTTTGTAATCTCTAACTCTATCTTTATGGAAATCCGAATGAATTTAACTAAAGAAAAATCAAGCAAATTTGCAAGGCAATGCAACAGAATTGGCGAATACTCCACCGACATGAGCGTAGCTCTTAAATAAAATGATGATGAATGCAAAGGGAAAATGGTAAAACAAGGGAATTTAAACAAATAAATTGTTATGGTGATCCAGGAATCAAAGTTTATCAGTAGCGGCACAAGGCCATGGCCACCGCACCGTAAGGACTCCAATGACCATGCAATAAAAAGTAACCCAAGATATAGCATCGCATATTACTATAGATTGAAAAAAAATCCGGAAAGTGAGAAAATATTTTTACAATCAGTCCAGAAGTCCTGGTTGTATGCAGTAACAGTGACACGTAAAGTGCAGGAATAATTATTCTTAACACTGACTATTTGATACTTAGTTACTACGTATTCTTACCACATTAAGGTTGGTGGTATTGGTATCAGTGAGCTGAGCGTACAGAGGCGCGTTAACTCCAGTAACTGTCTCCCAGGTGCCATGGTAATCATAGTTCATCAAATTTATATAGTCCAAGTTCCTGTAAAAAAAATTACGGGTTTAAATCAGATCAAAGCAATTCAATCCTTTCATGTGACGATTACTGAATAGTCTACGAAGAATTTATAGAACATCAAGAATTATGAATAATCCCTCATTGTCGCTTATATCATCTTACCTTGTCTTACATAAAGCACTTAATATGTAAGGAAAAGGAATAATAAGAATCGAGCGCCTAGACATAAGCCCCATAAGACAATAAAGTATGGAATGGAATCCACAAGTAACCTTTAATGTCACAATCGTTGATCTTATAAATGCAACGTTTCTGTCTGATTGTTCCAAGTGACCTTTCCAAGGCTAAAACGAAGATAACCGGTCTTGAATACATTTGCAAGGGAGAGAGCATCCTGATGGGCATAATCATAAAAATACCACGCTGATGAAATGTCAGTTAAGGGTAACTGTTAGCGAAGAATAATAAAAAAATACTTACTCAGACATTTCGGTAACGTTGTAAGAAAGGTCAATGTTGTTCTGGGTGACTGCAACAGCAGCGGATAGCACGTAGCCCTTTGCTTTGAAAGCAGCTTTCAACTCCTTGATAAGTGTGATGAATGTTTCCTGGAAATCGGAAGGAAGATTGTAGAACAGGTACCAAACATTCTCATAATTATTTAATACTCTTTCGTCTGAGGATCAAATCAAATCATTTCCTCAGGAAGGGGAGATATGGGCGTCCACCACGCGTGCCGAATGCAGATTGGTAGACTTCACAGCATAAGCAGAAGCATAAAATATGCTCACAACTATATTCCCCGAGGACCCCCCAAGCGATATTCTGAAAACTCAAAACAAACAGACTGTAGACCCTGTAGACTTCACATACGCATCGCTCCTATAAAGCGTATGCCACGATGTTTTCTTTCCCCGTTTCAGAGAAATCGGTATTACGTAGTATAAGTTAGTACAACTCATTGGTACATGGCATGTCTCTCATGTCATGATCTCAAGATTGAGTCTCCATACCTATCAAAATGCGACTATCAGCAATAAAACTAACCTTATCAGCGGCGACTCCACCACGTTGTGCTGGGTACTCCCAGTCCAAATCTAAACCATCAAGATTGTACGTCTCCAAGAAAGACATCACGTTGCTGACAAAAGTTGCCCTTAAGGTTTCGTTGTTGACCACCTGTAGAAGACCATATTTTCTTTACTATCTACATGGAAGAAAATCTGGCCACTGTCAAAAGCTAAGAACTTCCCTAAAAGACCATGAAAAAAACTTGATCAAATTCATGATGATCATGATAGAAGTGGTGATGATGTTGAAGACAAGATTTGATGATGTTGTAGAAAATTATAGGTTCAGGAGAAATGGAAAATGGTAATGAAGTTATCCATGATCTGGAAGATGGATCGGAATTGGATTGTGATAGTAGCGATATTTGGAAAGATGATAATGAGGAGCGTGAAGCCTTTTTAATAATTCTAGTAATAACTAGACCAACACTGGATTGGTACTCATTCATTACTCAGATTTGAGAAATGCTCAACGCAATTTTGCATGAAACCCAGTGACAGATGTCATGAAAGTTTAAAGTACTTACAATAGTCATGTTTGTGGATGCCTCATTCCAACCACCGATGGCAACCATGTACTTTGAAGTGGAGTTGCTCTTAAGAGCAGTGAATTTTTCAAGGGTGTCTGAAATAGGATGCAACTTTTATTCACCATTCAGCTCTTGTTAACTGGGTGGAAGAAAAAGGCCACGCATTCCCGAAAATATAGTTCTATCTTGAAGTAAGAAAATTCTACTTACTGGTTTTTCCATCAACAGTTTGCTGCGTGTTTAAGATCTGGATTCCTCCGTCAGCCAGCATCCCGATGAATGAGTAGATGATATGGGTGCACAAGTCCAAAGGTAAGTCCGAGACACCGAAGCGTCCGGAGCCTGTCCTTGCGACAGAGTCGGCATTGTAGTAACAGATTACCACCGACTCATCGCATTGTGCTGAAATAATGCTTCTAAATGTACCTGCGCTTTTGTATATTTATTATATTGTCATGCAATATAGCTCATGCTGACATGAAAGAAGAAGAATGTAGCACATTTTTTTATATTAAATTAAATATTTATGTATAGCAGTAATTACTACCCCTTCGGCCGTTTTCGTAGCTGCGATTCGTAACCAGTTGCGAATTAAGAATTGTATTCAGCAGACGGTGATGATGATGATGTCGATGGTTATTATACTAGGTATATCCTTGGACACTTAGCTGCCATTTCACACAAATGGTAAAAAATTTTAATCAGAGATATTAGCCCAGCCATTTTACGGTTTGACACGGGACTAATTAAGAAATTTTTTTTATTCGGTATTTCTTTTAAAAGCCAATTTGAGCCTATAAATATAGGTACAGAAATAAAAAAAAGTTTCCGTACTTTATGTAGGTAGTATACTCTTTTTTGTACTGTGACGATATTATACGAGGCGTAGTCATATGTATAATATTCAGAGAACGTATTGCAGAAACGGTTTTAAAAAAACCGGCCAAGTACGAGTCGTGACTCGGGCAACTAGTGTTCCGTACTACCAGTTGTTTAACATGGGTCATTGAAGAAGACCACTATAAATTGACACTTACTTAGTATCTGGTGACATAGTAACTGAAGATCATTTTAATATTTTTTTTACCTTTTCTTACTCCCCAAATTGCCCCCAATATAAAAATTTAGCTTGTTTTTACTTCATTTATGATATTGGACCACCAATTGCTATAACTGTACTATACTCTTATATGTATATTCCGTGACTGTACCGAGTTTCAACTTCCTATATCTTACGGTCTCTGAGAAAAATGCCTGCGACAGACGGACGGACAGACACCGAGCTGATTCCATAAGTGTTCCGTTTTTCAAATTTTGGTACGGAACACTAAAAACACAGTCGAATTGAGAATCGCCTCCTTTTTTTTAAGTTTGTTAAAAATAGGTCTTAAGATAATATAGACACAAATTTGAACATTTCTCTATCAGTAGGTACAGTTGAAAAAATCTGTTCCACTGCTATATTCGTTTGTAATAATAAAATTAATAAAAAGCATTTAACCTACCACAATTTGCCAGATACACGATCGTGAAGAGCTGAAAATGTCGAAAATATAAGATTTTGTAAGTTATAATGTGCAGTGAAATACTACAATAATGTATGGTCAAAAATTAACACAATAATAAATATAGTATAATTTTCACAATTACCTCTAGTATTATAAAACTGTAACAGATAGGTACCTATTTACAAAAAAATTATACAATAGGTTTTTACCGTTTTTATTTTTTGAAATAGGTATTTGAAAAATTTTGGAGCAAATCGCGAAAAACCGCTGAAGGGGTCTAAAGGGCACTTTTAACTCATTTTAAGTGAAAATTAATATTTAAAGTTTTTGTTAGTATTTTTATATTGTACTTTGGTACAAATACCTAGACTCTTTTTGGAAAATGATAAAATTTTTATTTTAGACATGATTTTTTTTTATATGCCCTTTCATGTAGGTATATGTATAATTATTTTATTCCACATTTATTGAGTTCATTTTTAATCTACCCGAACTTCGTGTATATTTAAAATATAATATAAAAAATAAATTTACCAAGAAAATTGTACGTATACTCGTCAGCATCTTGTATGTACTTTTGTAAACTACGACGAAACAACTTTCACGTTCTGTGTTCGTGCTGCCATCTGGTTCGTCACGGAGTTTTATAAGAGTTTTCGCAGGCAGGGCACAGGGAGGGACTCAAAAAAAAACTTTAGAGAAACGACCCCAAAGAAAAAATTATATTCGCTTTAGTAAAAAAGAATAAGATAAATTTTTAGTCAGTATGTAAACTTTGATCATGCATTCTACTCGTCAAACTGAGCAACTTTCACTATGGAGCCAACATTTCGAACGAAACGAACAACATTCGAAATCGCGAAAAAATCTGCTGTTCCATACATTTGAATCTATTTTGTATGGCTCTAATTTGCAGTGGACCCAACATATTCTGATAGACCGCGATCCCACCGTAAAATTATTTCTTTGGTGAACGAAAATGTTTACACAGGGGTTACCAGGTTCAAAAATTACTTCTATGAACCTGGCAACTCTAGTTTTTCCAGTCAGATCAGTATCCTTTCGATGGCACCTCATTTACTTCCCAAACAGATAGGTGGAAAAATGTATATCAAAAATCATACCTAATAGAAAAGATACTTGTGGCAAGATTTTTCTAGGCAACTTGGCAATAATTTTCTGTGATAATTTTGCGGTTGGACCACGATCAGGTCATTATGCCAGATCATGGTGGTAAAATCATCAGATAGATATTAAAGATGGTCGTGAATATTAAGAATGGTCAAGACCGAGCCTGCCTTTTTTAAAAGGCCAAGTGGCCAAGGGACAAGGGATTGAGCCCATACAGCCATGTCAGACGTAGACAGTTTCAAATTTTAGATTAAAATAATTCGTAAATAATGAAATAATGCAATAAAATATGCGTTGGCATCTTTTTTATCTTCTTTATTATTTATAGAAAGACACTTTGAAATTTTGATTCGGTCAGACCGTAGCGTTATCTATCGACTAGAAAACCACAGGGAAAACGCATATTCTCTCAAACTATTAGATTAGATAATCTGTGATTAGGCGTGAGGCGCGTGCGGCGCGGATAAGTGTGCGCTTACCCTTACTAACTGCAAAGGACCGCGAATGAGTTTTTCGTTTTCGATCGAATTTAATCCTCTTGTGATTTAGTTCTTTAGTTCATAAATAAAAGATTTAGATCTGGAATGCGATTTTTGAATCTCATACGTTGAACTCAGTAGTTGAAAATGTATGGAGATACGCATCTTTCTACTGCTGTTTGACTTTCAAAAATCATACTTCAGAAGTAGGATTTTTGAAAGTTGTCTTTCAAAAATCATACTTCAGGAGTACGATTTTTGAAAGTCAAATCAGCAGTAGAAAGATGCATATTATTATCTCCATAGTAATTTGGACATTAACAACTGCTGAGTTCAACAAATAAATGAGTTTCAAAACACGCACTCCTGTGCGTCTAAGCACTTTTGTTTTGTACTGCTAAATCTCGATGACAGTAAAACATGTCGATTTAAAATTTGCTGAAACTACAGCTCTTATAATTATGTCATAATCATCATCATCTCAGCCGATGGACGTCCACTGCTGGACATAGGCCTCCCCCAAGGATTGCCATAACGTCCGGTCCTGCGCTGCCCTCATCCAACGGGTTCCTGCCGGCGCCGCCGCTTTTATATTATATTCGATCAATAACCCCAAAAAAATAAAACTAAATACGTTCCTATACTAAAAGACAATTTATTTAAAATAAATAATACATTTTATTTATCTTGCATAAATTACATGGGTTAAAAATCCGTCGAGTTCGACTTGTCTCCATTCGAGGTTCTCGTGCAATAAATGTGCGTTTCATTATTGGTTCTTCATAAAAAAAATGTAGGACCCACTTACATATTGAAATACACACCCCCACATACACACATACACACACACACACCCACTCACGCTCAGACATACACACTCACCTACCCATTTAAGTTTGGTTATTTGTTACTCCTACTTCCTTTTTTTTTCTTTTTGTTTTTCTCTAATATCTTAAAGTGTTAACCTCAAAAATGTTCGTGGAGAAGCGACCTGGTGGCCTGAAATTCCGATTAATTTCTACCTTCGGCACCAGTCTCCCCACAAGATATTGTTCCTATTGTGATTATTTACTACATTACCTATTTTCAAAACTTATAATATAAAATAAACGATGTTCCATTTGAGGAGTAACAAGAAGCGATACCTGCTCTCTAACCATTTTCAGCTTACACTTACGTCATTTCAAATCTCTCTCTCTCTCTCTCTCAAGGAACGCTCTAACGATCCAAACAATCATTTTCACATTCTTGTTTTTTGTATACACAGGTGACATTTAATTGACCGTAACAGAAAATACCCATGCTAAAATATTAATGTTGTTTCAAGTAGGTACCCGAACATATTCGAGATATGCTAGCAACTACGCAGTCTCAACAATACACGGTACTATGGTAGGTACTAAACTTCTTGTAAGGGTAAATGATAACACAATATTTCAATAGTTAGAGTACGCCTTTGAGTATGTGTTAGGGTACACACTAACACATACTCAAAGGCGGCCTAAGCATTACGCAAAAAAAACGACAAGGTAGTCGTTTGGTACACAAATAGGTACTTTAGGTTAGAACAATTGTTTTGACCAGCAGTTCTTAAAAATACGGTAGTTATTTCCCTTAGCCTGAGCATAAGCTATGACGACATCTATTATTTTATCAAATGAAAGGGCTTCATGAGGCGGTTCTAAAAATATGTTAGGTACACCATTACCTTTTATCCACTTGTTTAATGAAAATCCTTCCAGGTAGGAAACGGCTGAGGAAATTTGAAAAAGGCCATAACGTCTCGTAGCCTGCTCGTAGCCAACAACGTCAAATAAAACCGGTCAAGTGCGAGTCGGGCTACTCGCGCACCGAGGGTTCCGTACCACACCACCACAGAACACAACATAGAAAAAAAACTTAGAAAAAAAACATAACTTAGAAAAAAAACTTTTTTTGTCCGGGACGTTTAGCGCAAGACCGACTCACACTTTTTTAGTATTTGTTGTTATTCTGTAGAGTTTGCTCTATAATCACACTCTGGTTAACGCTTGTATGTATTACCGTTTTTACGATAGAGCGTGAAGAAAAAACGTTGATAAAAACTAGTTTCTTGTTGAGAACCCCCCCTTAATTTTTAACTTTTTGATTTTATTATTTCTTAACAAATCCGCCGTAATAACGCATAATCTGAGAAAATTTCAACTATCTAGCTATTACGGTTCACAAGTTACAGCTCTAAATAGGTAGGACAGACGGACGGACGGATGGACGGACGGACGGACAACGTAGGGCTTAGTAATAGGGTCCCGTTTTTAGTAAGAGTTGATTGATTGTTGATGAAAAGTTGAGTTGGATCGGGTTTGATTTTGTATGAGATGGTAGATCTACCATATAAAATTATATAATGTGATCTATAATTTTAACTTATAGTACATTACTGCAGCGGCCAGCAACAGAGGCATTGATGGACGAACGTGTAAATGTGGGCCGAGGCGAAGCCGAGGCACACATACGTAAGTCCATCAATGCCTAGTTGTGGCCAAGGCTTGTATAGTACTTTTCTCAAACAATGCGCGGAAATTAAAACAGTAAATTTTCTCAAATAATTCGCGGAAATTAAAACTCTTTTCAAAATCAATGACGAACATCGAACAACAATTAGCTTTTTTTTTTCAATAAACAGCTTTCTATTTGCAAGCCAGTTCGAAATTTAAATAAAACCTTTGATAAGTTACCTCCTTGGTCGCCATGTTTCGGAGAAAAAGATCGTTCCATTTTTAAATTACACGACAGATATGAGTTTAGTATGTAATTTATTTGGTCGCTAAACACGACAGATATGGATTTTCATACAACATTGCCATGACTGTCCTATCCTATACCTAATGAAAGTTGTTCAATTTGATGGTCCAAAGCACCCTTAAGTAAGTATGTAAAGTTTGCACCCGGTATAAAAAAAGTTATATTGTTACACTAGTGCGGTAAATGTACTGCATTATATACCTAAAAACGATGCAATTAGTGCAATAAGAGCCACTTTACGAGCAAGTGTGTTGAAAAAATATACTCTAACGCCTAGTTTTGTTTGCCTCCGTCCATGCCCAGTGGTTTCTAATCTAAGTGGTTACTAAGAACTAAGTGGTTACTAAGGATGTTGGTAAAAACCACATTTAACTGCAAAAAATATTAGGTAATACGTTTTTAGACCCCAGTTAGCGAGGAGCGAAGCAACGAGCATGTTAGGCTCCTCGCGACCACAGCCAGAACCTAATTTCTACTCTTTACCTATATAGTTCCCCCGAAAATATAAGTTTACTCCCCCCTTCCCCCTTGAAAGTCTAAAAACGTATTACCTAATATTTTTTGCAGTTAAATGTGGTTTTTACCAACGTCCTTAAGCTAAGTGGTTACCACTTAGCTTAGAAACCACTTTCGACTTAGAAAATCAGTCAAAACTGTTTTTAACTATGGGCATCGGTCAAAATTACTTTTGCCTGATTTTTGCAATCAAAAGTGGTTTTGGCCGATTATGAGTTTTGAGTGTAACTTCTACTGTGTGTTAGAATTCTGTAATAGTGTAAATTAGGCACTACTTAGTCTAAACTGCAATACAACTATGATGTACTCGGTGCACAGGCCGATAGAGCCAAGCGGAAGAGAGGCATCTATGTAAAAAGCTTGACACACGCGCAGGCGCGTTGGACGCCGGCCCTGGTACACCAGGGCACATAGTGTATCCATGCGGAGAGATTCATCTACAACAAATAACATCAACATTAATAGAAGGCTTCTATGAGTGACTTGCTGATTGCGCGTACAGGTTGTAACAAAACACCCTAGTAATACTTAAGGGGATGCTTCAGACTACCCAACTGAACAACTTTCACTATAGATCCAACTTAGAAATCGCAAAAAAAACAGCTGTCACATACATTTTAGTCGATTCGGTACTTCACGTTTGTATGGAACAGCTGATTTTTTTTCACGATTTCGAAGTTGGCTCGATAGTGAAAGTTGTTTAGTTTGATGGGCTGCAGCACCCCCTTAAGTATGACTAGAGTGTTTTGTTACACCCTGTACACACAATCAGCAAGTCACACTATCAGCCAGTGGCGTAGCGTGGGTTGGCGGCTGGGGGCGCAAATGCGCCGGGCGGCAGGTATAGGGGCGGTAAATTAAGGAAAAATATAGAATGATTGAGCTCATGTAACCGATTCGAAGAGCGGAATAAAGTCGAGCTCGCTTCGCTCGCTATAAGGTTTTTAATTACCTACTCTACACATAGTCCTAAAGAATTCTGACCACAGCTAAGTTGTGGTGCTGAAAATTTCGAGCTCGCTTCGCTCGATCCATAGCTTTTACAGTAATACAAGATTTATACTTTCCCCCGATGTACTTGCACAAAATAGCGGGCGAAATTATATTGACCAATCAGGACGTGACGTAAAACTTTTATCCGACCTACCGATCAACCTTTATCCCACTTTACACCCTTTTCTGATTACTAAACACTTCAGGTTTTGTCGGAGGACTCTGTGCAAACGAAGATTGACGAGGTTATTTTATACTGTACCTAGGTGCACATGTTTTGTAATGAAAGAGATTTGGCTACAACCTATTCTTATAGTGACGAAAACTAGAGCTCGCACTAAGTTTCTATTTTTGCTAGGATAATACAAAACCAGCAGCCTATAGGTCAATTTACAGCCCATACGGAAGAGAGCAGCGCCTCGATCATGAGGCCGCGGTTCGATTCCTGGACTGTACCACTAAGTTCTTTGGAATTTATGTACGGTTGTATTTATCATTTACTTGCTCGGCTGTGATGGAATACATCGTGGAGAAACCTGCATACCCGAGAATGAAAAGAAAATACCGTAAGTTCGGTCGGTAGTGAACCTGCCTGCTGTGCCGAGGGTCGCGGCTTCGAATCCCGTAAGGGACAAATATTTGTATGATGAATATGAATATTTGTACCCGAGTCATGGATGTTTGTATCTATATATGTATTCTATATCGTTGTCTAGTCATCATAATACAAGTCCAAGCTAGATTCTGGTACTTTAAATGTGAATAGATAATTTGTGTGACAATGTCCAAGATATTTATTTATTTTTTATTTAACTTACCGTTACTCTTGACGTATTGGCGTGAAAGAAACGAATATATTCTCTTCACTTCATAGGACGCGAGCTCAGCAAACAGAGTTGGTACACAAGCGACCACTAGGAACATATGGGTACACTCTATCACCTTCACTGACATGAGCAACATCGACCCCTGAAAAAAAACTTTAATTTTAAACTACTGCAATGACTTAGATATTACAAAAGTAAAAATGTTGTATTACCTCGACCAAATATTTGTCAATAATAATGAACGTCAATTGCATTATTTCAATAAAGCTGCAAGCAAGTGATGCGACAATCTGCAATTTATATAGGTACTTTGACTCAGTCCCTAATAGATAGACCTGGAGTGCGATTTTTGAAACACATTCGGTGAGCTCAGCAGTTGAAAATGTCAAAATTACTATGAAGATATGCATCTTTCTACTACTGATTTGACTTTCAAAAATCATACTTCAGGAGTGCGATTTTTGAAAGTCAAATCAGCAGTAGAAAGATGTGTATCTCCATAGTAATTATGACATTTTCAACTGCTGAACACAGCGAATGAGATTCAAAAATCGCACTCCAGGGGCCTATTTCTTAAACATGACAATTGTAATTTACAATGTCAATTTGAAATACATTACTGAGAATGTTAGGAAACATAAGTAACCAGCCATGAACCCTGAATTGGCATTGTAAATTACTATTGTAATACTTATGAAATTAGTGGCCTAGTACCAGCCCAGGAGTCTATTGTGAACAAAAATAAAATAAAAAGATAATTACCGAATGGTGCATCTGTCTGTAAGCAATAAAAATATTATCGACCAAAAAGTCGTAATACAAAATTCGTTCTCGGACATTTTCCTTCTTTCTATTAATTCTCTCTCTTCCAATAACCATCAAAAACATTTCGCTCTCAAATGATCTTCTCAAACATTTTAATCTTCCGTAATTCAAATCTAGCACTAGAGCCCTTACTATATAACTAAGATCTAATGAAAACTTCAATACTATAGTAGCCCAGAAAGTGTAGGTATATTTTGTTTCAAAGAACAAAAAATACAAGCATAGTATTATTATTTTGTTACAGAGCATTAAACAAATAACATAAATCATGTTACGTGAAAACAAAGTAGTTGGTTTTGATATTACGTGCATATCAGTAAGCTTCAGGGAAGAATAATATTTGACAAAAAAATCCTCTCCATCAAGCTGATATCGCAAAATTTCCAGGAGATATTGAAAAACAGAACCGGAGTACAATAAAACCAAATATGTGGAACCAATAAGCACACGCACTGAAGAAACCAGTATTGCAACTGAAATACAATAGAATCTTAATAGATAGGAGATCCATTTAGATGAGGAGATTTTTTGATATTGTCCAAACAAAATGCGAGTAAACATGAGCATTTGCTCAGATGAAACAGTTTTAAAATTATTAAATACGGCAAAACGTTCCATTTTTATTGTTAAAACAACCTTTATCATGAAAATATTTTATACGACTGCCAGGTTACTTTAGGACCTACATTTAAACTATTTAATTGCAAAAGTAGATCGATATTATAAAGATAATCTTTAATTATGAGAGTGAAATATTTCATTGCATTCATTTCGAAAACCTTGTAACTAATCGCATTATGTTAGATATCAGGTGACCATCAGCATCAGCGGGCGCTAATTTAAAACATCCAAGTTCAATCTTAATCTAATTTCAGTTGTAATCACATTGTAATCCAATTACTATTCAACTGTGCTGAATTCCGTATCGCACTAAACTTGACTTATACATATAGTGACTCCTGCCTGCTAGTGCCTTCTGAGCTGTGTCTGTGTCTGAGCGATGTGTCAAAACGGCTCTAACGGCTGTCAAATGAATAGCGCAATACCTAGGAACAAGTATTTGTGATTCACATCCAGTTCAATCACGGTTCAGTTGAAATTTATTTAGCGCGATTCAATGGCGTAGCGTGTGTTTCTGTCGCCCGGGGCATAGATCGATTTTGCCGCCCCCTTATCTTTATAAGAAGATACATGATTTTTTTTGGGTTCTGGTCATATTTTGGATTATAATTTTATAAATGTACAAATAGAAAGATAGAGCGAGCGCAGCGAGCTAGAATTTTCCCCTGAATACGAATCAGATTGAGCCAGAGCTTTTTTTACGTACATGTGCAAAGTAACCTAAGTAAAATCTATGGCTCAAGCGAAGCAAACTCGAAATTTGTCTTCTGTCTTAGCTGTGGTCAGAACTCTTGTGTAGGTACAATATTTAATACCTAATTAAAACAGAAACTTAGAGCGCGCGAAGAGAACTTGACTTTTCTCTGTTCTACGAATTGTTTATAGACAGAGCTCAATCTATATTTTTCTCGAATTTGCCGCCCCCAGTAAAGTGCCCCTCGCTACGCTACTGGCGCGATTGCTCTCTAGTCCCCTACGATAGCCAGTCCCATAGCCTTTGTTGATATTAAACCAGCCAAGGGAATCAGCAAATTCTGCAAGGTGACTCAAATCTCGAAGAGCAAAATTATGTATGTATACAGTCCGTGACGTAGACGAATTTCTTTTCGCTTACTCTAGGTCCGTGAGCACTTAGAATAGGATTCTGTCGGGTAAAATATTCGTAGGTATAATAGATAAGATCGCGGCAAATGACAATAGTTTTAACCACATAACATTACATATTAGAGTCTTATAATGTTCTATGGTTGTAACAAATGTAATAGTTTTACAATAGTTGCAAAAATTGTAGAGCAATAGAGTAGGTACAATCCGTGAGCACTTAGAATAGGATTGGGCTTTCTTGTAAAATCGGTTATATTCGTATAAAAGATAAAATTGCGGCTAGTAGGTATATAAATTTCTCGATCGCGGCCAGTGACAACTTTTTTGAAATCAGTAACAATTAAACTCTCGAGAAGTAAATTATACGAATATAAACTTTTACCCGACAGTTGAATCCTATTCTAAGAGCTCACGGACCTTACCTATTATCAAAGCATTATCATAGCGTAAATATATGTAATAGTATAATTATTATTATGTTCGCGTACCTCCGGCAATAAAATCCTATTCTAAGTGCTAACGGACTGATACATACAAATATAAACTCAGATTCATGACCACAATCCCTTTCGGGATGGTTAGATACATTATTTTATATAAAGAATAAATTCAAATGTTTGTAGTTTGTAACAGTCCGTACAATATTTTTTTATGAATATCCTAAAGACAGATCTTATAACTGAATCCCGTAAGGAAAGCCCGTAAGTTAGTTTTGAGGTGGTACCCATCAGCAAGTCTATATCGACAGACAATAGGTACCTATGCCAGCTTCCTGATGTCGACTTAATAAAACAACACCCTCCATATTTAGATGTCACTTTCCCCAACACAAGACAAGCAAAGAAAGAAAATACGCCGACTCATTCATGGTGAAACTTAATACAGGGGTATTAATTTCTTTTTTCTTTCGCCCCGTAATTGGTGAGGGGACAAACCCGAGACAATGAAGACAGATGGCGGGACCGAGGGGCATCGATCACTTCCCGAAAAGCTTTTCTTTGCTATCCACCAGATTCTTGGTTATTTTCGGTGTTTTCTGTATGACTGGTTCATCTGAGACGTTTTCTTGTCGTTTACAATGGTTACATTGGTCAATCATAGATTTTTTTGGTCTCCAAAAAAATCTTTAGTAACAATGTAAAATAAGAACTTTTAGAAACCTGTAGTTATGCAATAAAAGAACGCAACGTTGACTTTATTATTAGAAAAATTTAAATTTCAATTAATATTTCTATGTACCTATTTGTATGTACTTATATACTTCTTTCATACATAGAAATATTAATTTTATAAGTAAAACCCTTCATAACAAAATTAAATATTGAATTTGAAATTGGCTTTCTACATAAATTTTACCGTAAACAAACAAATAAAGACACTGGCTTTTGACAAAGATGTTGTAATAGGTAAGTAGGATACCTAAGAATAGTTGTTAGGTAGGTAGGTACTCTACTTACTAATTCTATGGCTTTTGTATGTTTTACAAGCATGCACCGATGTTTTCAACAAAAAAATAATTGGAAACTGGTTAAAATCGACTTCTTATATTATTCTTACATACTTAGGTAGGTAGGTAGATACTTAGTTAGATACATATACAGCGTAGGTGAGCTAATAAAAGCGTTAAAAACGTTCATTTACTTACAATTTTTTTAAATAAAGTTGTTTCAATATACCCAGGTGGCTAGCAATACGTTTTTAATTAAAATATATTTTCTGTAGTTAATCCTTTACCAACTAAAATTAAATTAAATGAACACCAGCCCAGTGTAGCATATTATCCATCCTATTTAAAATAATCGTCTCTCTGTATAATTCTGTCGGATTATGGAATGCACCGGCCTGCATAGCGAATTTGTTTGCAATTTAAACCAAATGCGGTTGCCGCTAGCCTGAAAAGTTACAATTTATATGCAACTTTCTAACAGGACTCTGGGAATAAAGCCGATTTAAGTATTTCGTGCATTCGCTGCGAAATTAGAGCAACTTAGTTAAGCATAAGCATATGCTCACGACTATATTCCCCGAGGGGTAGTCAGAGGTATTGATAAGTCGAAACATCCACGCTTCACTATAATTAGTAGTAGGTAGGCGAAGATTTGTCTAGTGTGACTACTTAATTTGGGGTAGTAAAATACAACGTCAAGCCGAAAACAGGAGATAGGCTAGTTTACGTTTGTTTAGGAAAAAATATAAGATAAATACAAAGTTTGATAGTAGTAAATTTCGAGATTTTGAAATGGTTTTATGACGCTTCGTTAAAGGCCCGATTTTCAGTGAAATTGCGACATCGCCGTGGTGTAGTGGGTTTTGGGACTGCGTAGCTGATTGTGAAATGGATACGAGAGCAAACAGCTGTTGCATACATTTGAGTCGAGTAGGCATTGCAGTTTTGTATGGAACAGCAGTGGGGAGCGCTGGATGAGGAAGGCCGAGGACAGTTTTGTGGCGCGCCTTGGGAGAGGCCTATGTTCAGCAGTGGACGATGATAGGCTGATGATGATGACGATGATGATGGAACAGCAGATTTCTTGTATTTGCTCAGATCCGTTTGCTCCCATAGTACCTAAAAGTTGTTCAGTTTGATGGGTAGACTCTTAGTTTAAACGGACGCTAATGATATAAATTTCACCCTGTAGATTGTAATAAAAATGTGGGAGGAAACAGGGGAATACGTTTGTATGGACTCACTAGCCTGGGTCGCCAACAGTGGCCTGTGGGTTTATGTTAAGCCCTAAAGCCTGACCAGAAATATAAATAACCTTTAATATCAGTGTTCCAAGTAGGTACAAATACTAGTTCCAATGATTTTCCGCAACATGCCATGTTGTTTTCTGGTCGGGCTTTATGTGTATTGACTTAACCTTGCTGACCTGACGCCAAGCTATGGCTCAAAGATAGACGACGACCGATTGGCGACCCGGTTGGTGTAATGGTTACCACGCCGGACTGCCAGACCAGGGTCCTGGGTTCAACTCCCGGTTCGGTCATGGATGTTATAATTTATGTGTGTGCCGTTTTTGTATGGTACCCATAACAAAAAGCCTAAGGCTTACTTGGGATCATTAGACTGTATATGCCTGTGAGCGTCATTTATTTATTTATTTATTTAATAGTTTTTTCTTGAAGTAAAAAAACAAAATATAATTTAATCATTTTATTGTTTTCTATTATAAACTTAAAACTACTTTGCATTAACTTACAGTCTAGATACATTAAAATGGGCCTACCGTTCGATTGGGCGATCACATTTATTCGAAAAATTTATTATTTTTTGACAATTTTGTAATAATGTAAAAACCAAGGGTTTTTCGTTACTGTTTCACAAGTAAAAGAGACAAAGCGTATTTAATAGAACTACAACGCGCGGTCATACGAGTCGCACAACTAATCCGTGTATTTATTTTTGTATAACGACGGTCTCAGCACACTCGCATGCTTTGTGAGATTTGTTAACACTTTTAGCCCAGTCATTTTCCGGAGTTTTGTTACGAGGGGTGGGGAGTAATTATGAATTGGACTTTTAAACTATAACCGACACCATTTAGTGACAAAAAGACTACCTACCTGAAAACATGTTTAAAAAAAATTCGCTACGCAACATAGAAAAATCAAAATTATATCTCCCAGAATACTGGCTTTTAAATTAATTATATTCATACCAATGCGCTCGTTTTAATTAGATTTAACAAAATAAATTATTTTTTTATTATTGTTAAATAGGCATTGAAATTTAAAAAATTTAATAGAAAATAAAAAAAAATTAAAAAATTGCGATTCGTTTTTTTAGAACGAGGGGTTTCGGGGCTGTTGCTGACGTGATATTTTTTAATTATGGTACATTTTGAAGTTCAAATTGGCTTGGAAAAAAATATATATTAATTAGTCCCAGCTCAAACCGTAAAATGATTGGGCTATTTGGAAACACTTGTAAACCCGTTGAGCGCGGGCCATGTTATCGTAGTTTATATATCAATTAAATTACATGAGCTATCTTTATCTTTGTCTGTCTATACTCCCAAATAACATAGCAGCGTTATCAGCTTCGCTTATTAAAAAAATAAAATAGGACACAAAACAATTGGTAAATTAATAATCAACAGAATTTTCTTCCTTTTAATTACGTTTTAAGATTTAGTACAAAAAATATCTATCATTTTGAATCATTTTAAAATGTTTAAATATCGTTGTGAAAGTAAAAGAGGTAGTATAACGTGAAAGTGGCTTTGACAGACAGACCTACAGACAAAATCAGTTAAGAGTCACGGTGGTCTAGTAGTCTCACTCATATCAATGATTTGTTACACAACTGGACCTTCGGTGATAAAAACCATAGTGAGGACGCAACTAAGACTACGGATAGGTGTAAGGCCGTACACCCACGCCCTCATATCGTAAGGGTAGGTCTTTAGGGACGTATACAGGGTGTAAAATTAAATGGGAAACTAATTAAAAGGGGTACTTCAGACCATCAAACTGAACAAATTTACCCAATATCGAAATCGCGAAAAAAATGTGCTGTCCCATACATTTCAGTCGAGTTATGTTTGCAGTTTTGTATGGATCAGCTGGTTTTTTCGCGATTTTGAAGTTGACTCCATAGTGAAAGTTGTTCATTTTGATGGGCTAATAATTCTTGAAGTTGGACACTGTTCGCATTACAAAATAATAAGATACGTATTTGTGTAAAATCGCCACTAACAATTCCTTATCCGAATAAGTTTGTCGCAATCTTTATAAGTTCGTCACAATGTGTATAAGTTCGGCACAGTCGGTATAAGACCGTCACATTAAAAAAAAAACTAGGCTATCCATGATCGGACCGAAGCCCGTGCTGCGACTCTCAGATGTTGTTCATATCGTACAGGACCTGGGCGATCGTCCTGGAGGCTTCGACGCTGCTCAGCGCTATGGAAGCGAGGTGCGCCTCGTACGAACGCAGTTGTCTGTAACAATGTAAAATGTACTTATTAACACACTACCAATTAATATACGGCTTGTGTGGAACATTGATTACAGCAATAATTTTTTTATAGTTTTTAAATGACAAACCGTCAGCATATTGAGAAGGACCGTGTAGAATGATAACACTGGCACACACGAGACCCTAAGGCCCTTAATTATAAATCAAAATTGAAACACACGCGGGGTGAAAAACCCGCTTCGCTCTGCCATTTCGTCTCGTAGATAGGCCAGTCATTTTACGGAGTTTTGTTAAGCGGGGTAGGGGAGTAATTATTAATTGGACTTTTAAACTGTAACCGGCACTATTTAGTGACAAAAATATAATATTAATACCAATGCACTCATTTGAATTAGATTTAACAATATACATTATTTTTGATTAATAAAATATGCATTAAAATTTAAAAAATTATGTATTTATTAGAAAATACGAATGTATTTTTCAAGACCTTCTAAGTAGACAAAAATATTTACACCATGTTTGAAGTATGTATGATGGTAAAGCCTTAAATATGTGCAAAAAAATATTATTATCAGGTTTTTTAGAACGAGATAATATCTATATTTTAAAATTGGAACTGTTGCTGACCTAATTTTTATTTTATTTTGGTACATTCTTAAGCTCAAATTGGCTGTTCAATATTATAGCGGAAAAAAAATGCAATTAGTAATTAGTCCCGGCTCAAACCGTAAAATGACTGGGCTAAGACTTTCGCCGCTGTTACTCGGCTTATTTGCACCGGACGGTGTACGAGATAAATATCCAGCTTAACTTACCTTCGTCCAGTATTGGAGTAAATGACGATATTCCTCAGGATGAGAGCTGCGGTCAGTCTTATGCTCTTCGTCACGGGTCCTTCGTTTTCATCCTGTCGATAAACACATTGCCCGTTAAAATAAACATAATGCTCACGACTGTATTCCCCGAGGGGGTAGTCAGAGATATTCTGAAACCTCCGAACATCCACGTTTCACTAGTAGTACCGAAACTCTTTTTCAAGCATGCAGGAAATAGTAATTTTAGATTAATTTAATGTCTTGTTCTTGCAATAGATAGACGCTTCTATTGCAAGGACAAGAAACTCGCACTTATATTTACGTAATAGATGAGTTCACAAGCAAAAAAACTGTATTTTATGAAACAAACATACGTGCGATGTCTCGCACGTCTCGCACTGTTTCTTGACAGTAAAACGAAATGTATAAAAACCATTGATTTTCTACGCATCTATCATTCGCGATTTGTTCAAGACAATTTTCGGAATAGGAATTTTTTTTAGACAAAAACTCATTTTGAATTTTTTATTTATTTAGTTAGGTAAGTACTCATTTTTATAGTATAAATTCCATATACAGAGTGAAATTGAAAACATTCGTCAAACTTTCAAGGGTGGTTCTACTACAAAAACCATTATTTTAGAATGCATAAAAAAATTTGACTCCCTGCAAACTGGGCCTCGCGCATAGTGCAGTTTGTATGGGAACTCAATGTACAATAACTCCAAATATATTTATTAACCATTTCAACTTGTAGAACCTCCACAACTTTAAACCTTAGACCCTATAACTATGGACGAGTTACTCATGTAATTCTACTAATAAAGTTTTATGTCACTTTTTGCGAGGGACGAGGTAGCATGAAATCAGCAACTTTGGATTTTATTTCATTATTTCTAATTTTGATTGTTAAAAATATTCTCGTGTGAAGCCCAAACGAGACTAGTTTGGAGTTGTTCCACAATTATAGGCTGTCTCATTTAGTGATAAGGTATAATGTAAATGCACATGACCAAATGATCGTGTAACTTGGCAGAAGGGAATGCTAACGCGGAGCTTGTCCCTAGTTATATGGTCAAAGCTTTTAACACAAAACACTGTTATTTTTGTCCGATCCATAGCAATATAAACAGCGTGAACACTAACTCAAAACGCAACACATAAAACAACACAAACTAGCAAACCAAACGACACAAAAGCTGTCAAGTTTCATCTCACCAGTTGCAACCATAAAGTTACTATACCTTACAGGTGTAGAGGAACTGACATGAGTTGTCAAATGAAATCGTTTTTGGGAACTTATCGGCAGGGTGAAAATTCGAGCTCTGTGTATAATTTTGAATCTATCGTGAAATAGTGGATAATTTAATGAAATAGTGTTAGTATATTTCTCAAAATTATATACGACTAGCTGTTGCCCGCGACTTCGTCTGCGTTACCCGGATAAAAAGTACCCTATGTGTTAATCCAGGCCATAGTCTATCTGTATCCCAAATTTCATCAAAATCCGTTCAGCAGTTTTTGCGTGAAAACGGAACAAACATCCGTCCATCCATACTTACAAACTTTCGCGTTTATAATATTAGTAGGATTTCACTTAACATTTACAATTATTCACAGAGCTCGAATTTTACCCTGCCGCCGGTAAGTTCCCGAAAAGGTTCTATTGCCTCGCGTCACATATCTCTTTCTATTATACAGTTGTGCCGCTAGGTACATCTCGCTTACTCAGCTGTCAGTTTCTCTATTCCTGATATAGTCTTAGATCAAAGTAAAATTAATGGATATGCCCAAAGCGCTTTAAGTTGAAGCACGCAACAACTAGCGCACTTCAATACAAACTAGGGCACTTGGTCTGTCATCTCGGTACATATTCGAAGTAAAACTGTCAATTGTTTTGCCTCATTTTTCTGGTTTGAAATGTTCGCGTAAGGCCTGTCGATTAATTGTACTTTGATCTATGGATATAGTAACTTTATGGGGGCAACACAAAACAAACACAACTAGCAAACCAAACGACACAAAAGCAGTCAAGTGTCATCTCACCAGTGGCTCCGGCGGCGTGCGGCCGAGTTCCGCCCTGTGCTGCGCGCACAAATACAATGTTAGTGACGTCACACCGTGGTATGTGCACGTTCAAGTACGTAAGGAACGATGACATTGTAGGGAAACAAGACATGTGCAGCTATAGAGGGTGTAAACTTAAATAGACACTTGAAAGGGTGTTTTTTTTGTTCATTATCGAAAAGACCAGGCCCTCTAGCATGATTTCTCTACCTGACCGCGATTCGGCTTTTTTCCATACTACAAGTCGCGGCAAGCGCGGCTTTCGCTCTTCGAAAAGAGCGGGAACAGGAGTGCAATTTTTGAATCTCATTCGCTGAGTTCAACAGTTGAAAATGTCAAAATTACTGTGGAGATATGCATCTTTCTACTGCTGATTAGACTTTCAAAAATCGCACTCCTGAAGTATGATTTTTGAAAGTCAAATCAGCAGTAGAAAGATGCATATCTCCACAGTAATTTTGACATTTTCAACTGCTGAACTCAGCGAATGAGACTCAAAAATCGCACTCCGGGTTATTTTTTATGCAGCGAAGGCGCGTCGCGCGCGTGTAGAGAAATCATACTAGACGTGCACTAAAGCATTACTCATGGAGCATCACAAGGGAGGGCCACGCGGGTTAGGTCAACCAGACAAAGGGGTTTTTCAGACCATCAAACTGAACAACTTTCACAATTCAGAATTGCAAATGACACAACTTTTTCAACATTTAAATAGCGAAAAAACGTTTTGTTTTTCCATAGAAAACGCCAATGGCCAGTCGATGTAAGGTACAACGGATTAATCTCTCGTCGATTTAAATTGGTTCCGCAGTGAAAGTTGTACAATTTAATGGTCTGACGCTCAGTTGCAAAAAAACACTCATTACAGTTAATCCCCCATTAAATCTCTTGCTAGCTTTAACTACGTCAACAAGACAAAAAGTGAAAGCAAGAGGTTTAATGGAGGATTAGCTTCAATGAGCGTTTTTGCACCTGGGCGTCAGGTACTCCGTTTAATATGTAACGCATTTAGGTTTACACCCTGTATATGTCTTAGATGCTTCTTAACAGAATGATTCATCGTTAAATACAGACAGAGATAGATTTTTTTCGGGCGTAGTCGAAAAAGTTCCAAGGGAAAGTAACAAAGAATGAGTTTTATTAGTTAGTGAAATGAATTTGCGATTAAATTAATATCCATATTATCCATCTTAAGTTACATGATCTACAGGGTGTAACAAAACACCCTAGTATTACTTAAGGGGGTGCTTCAGATCATCAAAATGAACAACTTTCACTATGGAGACAACGTCGAGAAAACATTAAAAAAAACTGCTGTCCCATACATTTTGTATGGGACAGCAGATTTTTTTTATTATTTCTCGATGTTGGCTCCATAGTGAAAGTTGTTCAGTTTGATGGTCTGAAGCACCCCCTTAAGTATTACTAGGGTGTATTGTTACACCCTGTATAATGTAACATCAGAGTAAATATAAGACAGGCGATGTGTCATCTCTGAACATAGTCATGTTCAAAGATTTTTTTGAAAAAAAATCTTTGGTCATGTTATTACAATACATACCTGTTAAGTTATAGAGGTTGTCTGCGAGAATCCAGAACCAGAAATCGCTTCTGCTCCTCAAAAGGAACATCTTTTGTTTGAAAGCTTTTGAAAATGATGTAGTTTCCATACAAGATTCTATTTTGAAATATGAGCCAATTAAATTCAATGAATTTTTTTAAATACTCTCTAGACACTAATATGCGTGGTTTGTCAGATTTCCGTTAAATTTTATAGTTTCAAACTTACGATTAATTTAAGATTTGTTTAGAAATCTTTTAGCCAGTCTAACTTTAAAATAAAAGGACTGTGGGTTTGTCAGATTTCCATTAAAATGTATATAGTATATACAGGGTGAAATTGATATCATTGGCATCCTTTTAAACTAAGAGTCTACCCATCAAACTGAACAACTTTTACTATGGGAGCGAACCGATCGGAGCAAAAAAAAATCTGCTGTTGCATACATTTGAGTCGAGTAGGCATTGCAGTTTAGTACAACCGATTTTTTAGTTGCTTCGATCGGTTTGCTCCCATAGTAAAAGTTGTTCAGTTTGATGGTTAGACTCTTAGTTTAAAAGGATGCTAATGATATCAATTTCACCTTGTATCGTATATAATATGTATTTGCTTGACGCTCGTAGACAACCTGTATATTCTTTACGACTGACACTATTTCAGTAATTGACTAAAGGTGATGTTAATAAAATGAAGTGTTTTGTTACAAACAATGTGCATATTGTGACTTAAACAAATAACATGTAAACTAATCTATAGCAGTAAGATAAAAAAATCCAATAACTTACCATGAGCTCCCTAGGGTTGAACATATCGGTAGCGTGTTTGTTAAGGGCTGCCAACGCCGCGTTGGGTGGGTACCCGAGTGATACCGGCTTGGAGGCGTCTGCGTCCGCGGCGGCGTGCCGACGAGAATTGAATATCGCCTTTAGTGCCTGCGAATTAGAGTATATAATGTGGTAATAGTTACCTTACTTTGAGGGGTGATTGTATCCATGATAGTTTAAGAGATAAGTGTACTTTCTGCAACCATCAGCAGCAAGGCTGATTCAGTGTTTATGGGGTGTAGAGCTTCTCTGTGATGGGGATGGACCAGGTCTACCTGCAGAAAGCCCCGTATTCATGGTAAACATTTGTTTAGCAACAGTTGCTAAACATTGTTGGTGAGCGGCGAGAATGTTGCTAGCAACTATGTTTAAATCAATACAGGTTGTCCACACGCCAGTCTGCGTTAAAATGTTGCCCGAGGAGGTAGTGTTGTTGTGTCTATTAATTGCATTATTTTATCATAGCTCCACACTACTGCCATGTTTATAAACTGTTGCAAACTCGTCCACACACGTCAACAATTGTCGCTAAACTGATGTTTACGCTTGTCGGGCGAGAGCTTGTCAACATGATGCTGTCAACTCTGCAACACGCAGTGTTGCCAGCAACATGTTGACAGCAACTCCGCAACACGTTGATTCAACTTTGTTGCTCAACAAATGTTTCCCATGAATACGGGGCTTAACTCCAGTCGGTTTAGGAATTACTGATGATTAAAGGTCTGTAAAAAATTAACGATCAGCTGCAAGGCTGATCGTATGTTATTGTTGTAGTATGCACTGTAGCTATGTGAACAGTACAAAAACTGTCAAGTTCTGTCAGTCGGTTCAGGAGATACAGCCAGTCAAAGTTCCGACCTTGGAACGGCTGTATCTCTTAAACCGACTGATGAACCATGTCAGTTTTTGTACTGTTCACATAGCTACAGTGCATACTACAACAATATCATTCGATCAGCCGTGCAGCTGATCGTTAATTTTTCGGAAATCTCAAGGATTTTTTTTTAATTTTTTTTTTGCGTATTTCCTATATGTTTCTTAGGGAAAGTTGTTCAGTATCATGGGTACTATCACCCCTTAAAGTAATGCAACTGTTTACCCTAACACCCTGAAGAGGCCTTTTGTAGTCCGTAAGATGCCACGATACTAAGAGTGCACGTGGCAATCTGATATTCGTTTGGGTTAGTTTTAGTTTCTGGTATGCCATTTTTGGAGCGATGAGAGAGAACACGTGGTACACTGTGACCACTCAAGAACTCTTCGGCTTCATAAGTTATCTATTCTGTGAGCAATGTGCTCGGCCCATTGCCACTTGAGTTTAATAATATAATAATATTCATTCATATACAGATAACAAATGATCCATGTGTTTGATTTAAGAGTTTAGCAATTCTTTGGGCTATATCGGCTACTTTGATCCTTCTACAAATATCTTCATTTCTGATTAAATCTCTCAGAGAAACTCCGAGCATGGCCCTCTCCTTTTTATGTGGCCTTGAGTGAGCATTAGGAAATTATAGTGAAAATGTAAGGTGAATAATGAAATTAAACTATTTGTTGCAGATGTTTACTAACGTGGACAGTGCAGTGCTTGTCTGTGAGGTGGTTGAGGAGCGCGAAGGTCCTGCGCGGCACTCGGTCGCAGTCGAGCCACAGACAGGGTGCTTCGCCGCCGGCGCTCGGCGGGCAATGAGTCTTCGCCGCGTGCGCGAACACTTCCGTCGCATTCTCGAATATTCTACATCACAACATTTACAGTTATAAAGAGTGAAACCAATAGATCAACATAGACTAACTAAAATTTATTAAACTGAAGTGAAGATCAGTATCTTCACAGTCAAGTCAAACCCGAACAGACACAAAAGTGATTTAAAGTTCACAATGAAGGTTTAAAACCTGTGTTGTACACATGTTGCTTCATCATCATCATATCAATAGATAGACGTCCACTGCTGAACATAGGCCTCCCCCAAGGATCGCCACAGCGACCGGTCCTGCGCTGCCCTCATCAAACGGGTTACCGCCGCCTTCACCGGTTGCTTCACATGTTGCTTACATACCTACATACAAATATTAAAGTTCTTTGGAAAGCAAAAACTAAAATTAAGTTTACAGAATTGATAAATTAGGGTTGAACCTCATCTGGCAACACCGCACCGCCTTTTTCTGTCACTTAGGAACTTAGACTAATTATATCGGGACGCGTAACCACGTGTCATTCTACTAACAAACTTTCTGCCACTTTTTGCGGGGGGCGAGGTCACATGTTATCCGCAACTTTGGATTTTATTCCCTATGACTTTAGATTCTAATTTTGAATGTTCAAAATCATGAAAAGTAGTCTCGTGTAAACCCCAAACGTTCTAAGTTCAAAATTATTGTTTCGCTATTATAGGCTGTCTCGTTTAGTGATAAG
Organism: Agonopterix subpropinquella; assembly: GCA_922987775.1. Lineage (NCBI taxonomy): Eukaryota > Metazoa > Arthropoda > Insecta > Lepidoptera > Depressariidae > Agonopterix > Agonopterix subpropinquella. Next base: position 13,461,900 of record OV277709.1, on the reverse strand, counting down.
GTATAAAATTGGGTGTAAATGCGCTAGATTAATTGATCCAATACCGTGGCAGAGGGGAAATGCTACCGCAAGGCCGGTCCGGATATAATTAGTCTAAGCTTAGGAACGTCATTTGCTAGATAAAATAAGGTAGACCGAACGCGGCCGCACGCCGCAAAATCATAAAAGGAGCATTGAAGGAAAAGTCAAATATGTTGCGGTGCTTCATATTAATTTCAAGTAATTAAATAATGTATACACTAACTTGCCGCAGCCCCTCCAGTGGCAGATTGTCTCGTCCTGCTTTGGCTGCAGCAGCGAGGGAAGAGTCGGCGGCGGCGTGGCTGCTGGCTTCGTACTAACTCTATGTATGTTTGTAATGTATGCACTAACTTGCCGCAGCCCCTATAGTGGCAGATCGTCTCGTCCTGCTGCAGCTGCAGCAGCGGGGGAAGAGTCGGCGGCGGCATGGCTGCTGGCTTCGTACTAACTCTATGTATGTTAGTAATGTATGCACTAACTTGCCGCAGCCCCTCCAATGGCAGATCGTCTCGTCCTGCTGCGGCCGCAGCGGCGGGGGAAGAGTCGGCGGCGGCGTGGCTGCTGGCTTCGTACTAACTCAATTATGTTAGTAATGAATAAACTCACTTGCCGCAGCCCCTCCAGTGGCAGATCCACGGCGTCTCGTCCTGCTGCGGCTGAAGCGGCGGGGGAAGAGTCGGCGGCGGCGTGGCTGCTGGCTTTGGTGTCGGCGGCTTCTATCAACACAGAGTCATCAAAACAAAGATATCTTAAATATATCAGTGAAGGTGTAGTCACACGAGCTGCATTTCAACTGTAACGCAACTGCAAATACAGTCGGAATGCAGTTTGGATGCAGTTTGCCTATGCATTTTTAGTTGAAAAGCAGCTCGTGTGACTAAGCTCTTAAGCAACTTTGGTTGCGTAGTTGCATAAATATTAGGGGAACATGGACCTATAAATAGCGCCACGGCTACGAATAATAGAAGAGTAACTCTAAACAAAATCCACATAATTTTTGGCACCTAATGAAAAATGACAAGTTGTATACATGAGTTTGGGCGGCAAGGTACAAGGTACCTTGTGTCGAAATTGTGTTGCCCTGGCGCTGAGGAGGTAATAGACAATCAATGCCTAGCTCCTAGACCTAGGTAGCTAGGTCATAGTAGCCCAGGAATTTAACCAGATATTAAAAAAATTGCTACAGTAATGGAAAACATCATTTTTTCTTTTGTATTTATCATCCACATCAAAGAAAAGGCTTCCTTTCACGAAGAATTTTAAGAGGAGAAGAAGCGAATGTGTTAATCTTCTATACAACAATAGAGAGGGAAGGATTCAAACCTCGGTGATCGGTTGGTTGACCACCATCTCCTTGTCGCCAATCTTAGTGTTTCCCACCATCACCGGCTGCCGCGTTATTACTTGCCTCATTACAGGCTGAGGTTTCTGGAAATAAAGGTTACATAGTAATTTCGCGTATAATATTTTGGTGCATTTGTCCTCTCTTCATCAGAGTGGTATATTACAGCCTAACACTTACCAGACTGCTCTGAATAACGCTCGTCTTGTCGCTCTGAACGACTGACACCTGGTTGTGTGAACTGAACTGAACGTTCACCAGGCTTCTCTGCGGGAGCTGAACGACTCGGTGCATTTGTCCACTATTCATCAGAGTGGTATATTACAGCCTAACACTTACCGTACTGCTCTGAATGACGCTCGTCTTGTCGCTCTGGACGACTGACACCTGGTTGTGTGAACTGGACTGAACGTTCACCAGGCTTCTCTGCGGGAGCTGAACGACTCGGTGCATTTGTCCACTATTCACCAGAGTGGTATATTACAGCTTAACACTTACCAGACTGCTCTGAATAACGATCGTCTTGTCGCTCTGAACGACTGACACCTGGTTGTGTGAACTGGACTAAACGTTCACCAGGCTTCTCTACGGCTGCTGAACGACTCGGCGCATTTGTCCACTCTTCATACCGGACTGCTCTGAATAACGCTTGTCTTGTCGCTCTGAACGACTGACACCTGGTTGTGTGAACTGGACTGAACGTTCACCAGACTTCTCTGAGGCTGCTGAACGACTTGGTGCATTTGATCACTCTTCATCAGAGTGGTATATTACAGCCTAACACTTACCGAACTGCTCTGAATGACGCTCGTCTTGTCGCTCTGAACGACTGACACCTGGTTGTGTGAACTGGACTGAACGTTCACCAGGCTCCTCTGCGGCTGCTGAACGACCCGGTGCATTTGTCCACTCTTCATCGGACCACTGTTCATTATTATTTGTTGGTTACTTGATACTGCTATTATCTGCAAGTGGTATGTAGTAAGTAAGGGGTTTGAAAGGGTGTGTGCTCAGCACTGTGCACAGTCGATTTTTTATTTTACATTATCATACAGGTTATAAGGATCAATAGTTGCATTACTTAAAGGGAAAACTATAGGAATTTCGCAAATGGGTTCAATAATATGAAGTTCAAGGGTTGAGAGAATAAGAGGTACTCATCGCAATTTTGAGTTATAGCCAAAGCGCTCATGGTTAAGTTTTACAAAAATGTATTTTACAATATCTATTTGTAAAATACATTTTTGTTATATGTTAATTTAAAAAATTATCATTATGGAAGTTCTTACCTGCTGATTACCCTGTAACAACTGCTGACTGCCCTGTATAATTTGTGGGTTGCCTTGCATTATTTGATTCCCCTGGATTATCTGCTGACCACTTTGGATTATTTGTTGTCCCTGGATTATTTGTTGATTGCCAATGTTTATTTGTTGATTGCCAATGTTAATTTGTTGATTGCCAATGTTTATTTGTTGATTGCCAATGTTTATTTGCTGATTTCCAATGTTTATTTGTTGATTTCCAATGTTTATTTGTTGGTTGCCCATATTTATTTGTTGGTTGCCAACTATCTGGTTGTTGGTGCCAATAAGAGCAGGTGGTTGTTTCTGTGTGACCACTATTTGTTGCGATTGCGGTTGATTGACGATCTGAGCTTTATGCGGCTGCGGTTGGGTCGTTATTATTGGTTGTTGACTTTGCGTTATTTGGGGGGAATTCTGTGAAGGTGGTAAAATATTTTAGACTACAAATATTTTTAACTATTTTTAACATTTTAAATAAAGATATTACAATTGACACGAACATAAATATAAGCTACTTGGACAGACACAAACATTGATGATGCTACAAAATAAATGTCAAGATATAGAAATGATTAAATAATTATATTTCAAAGAGCCCACAACCATAGTACACAAGACAAATAAAACAAGAAGCGAAAATGTTTTAAAAATAAACATTCAAGTCATCAGATAATACTTCTATTGTAAAAATGTATGTAAAAAAAACGTAAGTATATTTATTATCTATTATATTCAGCCCGCGCATTTTTACTCGTAATATACTAACACCATAAAATAAATACTTACTATAACGAAATTGAATTTTAAAAATCCAGTGTTTACCCATGCAAAGATACATTAAATACACCCGTACAAAATGTGATTAGCCAGTGATTAACTAAATGACTCCATAATTTATTAGAGGTAAACAATGAGGAGGTAAAAGAGGAACTTTACTATGTAACCTACAAAATTAAATTTGCCTATCCCCATAACTAAAATAAATTAGTTTCAGCTAATCAAGCCAACATTTAGCGTGACATAGGAGCCTAATCAAAACACAAGCTAATCACATAATACCTAAACAAGCCTAAATAAAAACAAGCATTCTACAGTGCTTAGTAGACAGACAATGAACCTGAGCGATGGCCGTTTTGACCACAGTGATGGGCTGAGATGTGCTCACTAGAGTGGGCTGACTTACGATCACTCTCTGCGTAGATTGTATCACACCTGAGTTCTGTATTACATTGTATATGTTAATATCGATGTTAGAAGTAAACTAAAATATTTCGTTACATGAAAGGATGAAAGGCGTGTCTTGGGATAGCAAAATATATTACACATATTGACCCTTAAAGGGACAGTCCTTGCAGCGCGCTATCGCGTTGCCTACTTAAAGTCAATGTTATTTTTTTAACACAATCTAAATTCTAATCTCTGTATCTGTGGTTTGTCATATTTCCGTTAAAATACTGGATGATTTTTTTTACTGTTCCGAAACTCTCAGGGGTGGTTCAGACCATCAAACTGAACAACTTTTACTATGGGAGCAAACCTGAAATCGCAAAAAAAAATCAGCTGTTCCATACTAAACTGAAATGCCTACTCGACTCAAATGTATGAGACAGTTGATTTTTAGGGTTCCGTACCCAAAGGGTGAAAACGGGACCCTATTACTAAGCCTACGTTGTCCGTCCGTCCGTCCGTCCGTCCGTCCGTCCGTCCGTCTGTCCGTCCGACCGTCCGTCTGTCCTACCTATTTAGGGCTGTAACTTTTGAACCGTAATAGCTAGATAAATTAAACTTTCTCAGATTATGCGTTATTGCGGCGGATTTGTTAACAAATAATAAAAATGGCAGAAACTTAAAAATTATGGGGGGTTTTCAACAAGAAACTAGTTTTTATCAACGTTTTTTCTTCACGCTCTATAGTAAAAACGGTAATACATACAAGCGTCAAACTTAGTGTGATTATAGTGCAAACTCTACAGAATAACAACAAATCCTAAAAACCGGCCAAGTGTGAGTCGGTCTCGCGCTAAAGGTCCCGGACAGAAAAAGTTTTTTTTTCTAAGTTAATAATGTTGTGTTCTGTGGTGGTGTGGTACGGAACCCTCGGTGCGCGAGTAGCCCGACTCGCACTTGACCGGTTTTATTTCAAACCGCGTAATAAACTTGACAAGACTACTTTCATTTCTTGCTGAACATTTATTTCTTGATTATTATTTCTAATATAATAATTATTGGTAATAAATAAATAAAAACTTGAAAGCCTATAAATGATTAGTCTTGCTGTAAGACAAAAAAAGAAAGGTCCCGGACAAAAAAAGTTTTTTTTCTATGTTAATAATGTTGTGTTCTGTGGTGGTGTGGTACGGAACCCTAGGTGCGCGAGTAGCCCGATTCGCACTTGACAGGTTATATTTTTTTCGATTTCAGGTTTGCTCCCATAGTAAAAGTTGTTCAGTTTGATGGGCTGGGCCACCCTTGAAAGTGTCGGAACGGAAAAAAATCATCCAGTATAGTTTCAATGCTAGAATTAATTTAAGATTCGTATGGAAATCTTTGGACCACTGTAACTTTGAAACTATACATTTTAACGAAAATCTGACAAACCACAGGCACAGTGATTAGTAAATGTGATTGACTTTAATTAGTTAATATCTAAAATATAATTCAACTTTCAGCGTGCTAGAGGGTTTTTAAATATCACTGCTACAATATTATTCATTTGTCCAAATTACTTACCACAAAACCTTATCAAAGAGATTAACATATTTTACACAAGCATATGTTAATGAATACTAACACTAAATTGTGAGCGTATGTTATTTATTTATAAAATATAAAATGAATGATGAAATCCCAAAGCCGTGAGGCGTGCTAAATAAATATTCGGATCATCATATTATACTGGTTTTTCCCCGCACAAGCCCGGCAAAACCGCGGGAGTTTATTCAAAACTCGCATCTTCATTGGGTCTCATTACGATGTGCCGGACTAAAAACCCACTAACATAAATGGGTCGGCATTAGAATAAATGGGTAGGCCGGGTGGAATTTTTCTCCAATATTCTTCGAGACATTACTCTGCGTCAGTATTTCCGAGTGCTTAGAACCCGAATTCCTTTAAAGTACGAGTGAATAGGCTTCTTCCGGGTAAGCTCGCTACATCTTCGACCCCATCTTTGTCCTGAGGACTGGATTGAGGTAAAGAGCAAACCAATCAATAATTTAAAAAAAACTTTTTTGTTTCTATCGTCGCGCCGGGAGTGCTGACTGGTGCTAATCCGAATAAATGTTTAGCACGATTAACAAAATGACCCAACAGACAGCGTGAAACTATGATGAAACTACATTCTAAATATCGTATCACAAGAAATCTGAAAAGACTTGTAAGAAACTACAAATACATTAAATGATTAAAATAGCTTTAAGATTAGCTTTTCAGTTTGATTTCGTATGACACGACACAATAATGAATAAAACTAAACTAAGGTGAGAGTAACTATGAAAGTTAAGGTTATTTATAAAATGGAATTAGGTAAAAGTAACATTAATAAAATGTTAATCTTCATACTAATAAGACAATTTCTCGAGAGAAACATTCTATTAATAACATTAGAGTAAAAACTAGGGATTGAACAAAAATAAAAAAGTATTGTTTCAATAAAAATTGGGATTCTTACTATTAATATGTAATTAAAATCCGCCACAAACTTCTCTACTGTTCAAGAGATTAATTGCCATAATTTAAATTAAATTTTGTGAAGTACATATCCCATAAACACAAGCAAATTATTGTTATTTTTGTCCAAAACCTAATGATAACTAAATGGTGAAATGAATGAAATCATAAAATGATCAGAAATACGATGAAAATGAAACCCAACAGAATTAGTGACAAGAGGAAGCGTGATAGAAGTTCCAATTGTATTGTTTTAACCTGAATTATTTGCTGTTGGGTAATCGCCTCTGTGGCCTGCGCTATAAGGCTGTTTAACGTTGCTTCGTCCAAACCCGCCGGGTTGTTCACCTTTTTGTTGCAAATTAAAAGAATTAAAGGAGAAAACACACAAGAACACCCTAGTAAAAATCTGAAACCGTTCTTAGTATGCAAAGCCCGTCAAAGCAAGGAATAAAATACTGTCTTTGTAACTTTGAGCACAACATTAACTAAATTTATTCCTGTCACTTTCTAAAATAAGATTAAGAAAAGAGACAGAAAACCAACAACTGACTTTAGTGCTGTCAAAGTGACGTTACACGCCCAAAATAAGATGCCGTCATAATGTACGCCATCTTATTTAAGGCGTTTTTGGGCGTGTAACGTCACTTTGACAGCACTAAAGTCAGTTGTTGGTTTTCTGTCTCTTTTCTTAATCTTATTTTAGAAAGTGACAGGAATAAATTTAGTTAAGTTAAGTCGTGGCACAGTCCGAATCGGTACCATTGTCTATTTTTTAACTTTGGCATTTGTGCTGTCCTTCCATTAGTTGATTCTGAATATATGCTACAACAGACACCTTACTCAGATTTTCAAGTTTCAAAACTATAGGGGCGCAATTCTTCTCCATCAAAGCCTTTGAAATTGTTTTATTATTCTGTCATCAAAAAACCGGTGACGAACAAGCGCGATGGAATGTGTCAAATCAAAAGATATCACACTTTAGAGGGAATTTATGTCGCATACAAGGGCCAATGTATAGGCCTATATACAGGATAGAGACAATAATATGACTGTCAACTATAAAATAATACAGGTATTAAAGAAAGGTGTACATACAGTGAGTGTGAGAGGTCCGCCGCCCGTAGCGCCTTGCACTATTATAATAGTCTTCTGCATCATGTTACCAGATAAATTCTGAGTAATGTAGCCGAGGCTTCCTGCAACAAATCAACAAGAAACAGCTCAGCTGGTATTGTAGTGTCATACACACTTAATTTACCAGCTAGCTTTCATTATGATAATGCTCAATAGTTTATTTCATATTTGTTTTCATTGATTTAAAAAATAATGATATTTTCCTGTTTAGTTGTTAAACTAGTTTCTCTGTAATTTCGCCTACGACCCGTTGTAAAAGTGAGTCTACTACAGAAGAACGCACGACCTGCGATACGTTATCATTTTTGTAACGTATTCATAATAAGTTTCATTCTGTAATTTTTCGCATAGACACATTTTTCACTGTTTGTTTTACTGTCATATCACGAGACAAAACGTCCGTACTCCTGTAGGGGTAGCATAATGCCTTTTACGACAAAGCGACAAAACAAGAACTCCAACATGCTCACTCATTTTGACATGTGCAAAATACCAAAGATAGAGGCACATCTCGATCTTTTTCGTTTTCTCGGGGTTTTCTCTAGACCTACTAAGGTTCTTAATTGTATTGTATATCATTTATTTCAGACTTCTTTTGTCCATATGTGTTAATAAAAACATGCATTTTATCCTTTGTAAATTTTTATTCTATTAATAGGTGGATAAATAATTCTAGGCAATTGAAATGGATAGTGAATATGAGGCCGTTTATTCTATTAATAGGTGGATAAATAATTCTAGGCAATTGAAATGGATAGTGAATATGAGGCCGTTTATTCTATTAATAGGTGGATAAATAATTCTAGGCAATTGAAATGGATAGTGAATATGAGGCCGTTTATTCTATTAATAGGTGGATAAATAATTCTAGGCCATTGAAATGGATAGTGAATATGAGGCCGTTTATTCTATTAATAGGTGGATAAATAATTCTAGGCAATTGAAATGAATAGTGAATATGAGGCCGTTTATTCTATTAATAGGTGGATAAATAATTCTAGGCAATTGAAATGAATATCCCACACAACACAGAATATATACTAGACATCTATTAGATATTTTTAAGACACCTGGATATTTTGTAGATATCTATTAGATATTTTATAGACATTTGTGCTGTTGGGGTAGTGAATATGAGGCCGTTTATTCTATTCTTCTTATCGTGTGGGCAGAGCCCTGGTGTCAGAGTTTTTTCAGACCGCCTTACGGCCTCTGACGTGGTTTATTCTATTTATAGGTGGATAAATAATTCTAGGCAATTGAAATGGATAGTAAATATGAGGCCTTTTATTATATTGAGGTAGTAAACCCACAAACCTTGAGAAGAGCTCGGCGTGGCAATGATCTGCATGGGTTGCTGAACGTACTGGGTCTGCTGGCCGCCCTGGCCTCTGTCTTGTAGGATGATCTGGCCGGACTGCGACGCGAGTATGTTCTGTACATCCATGGGCTGGACTTGTAACATCGGCTGTTGAACTTGTAGAGTCGGTTGCTGCACCTTGGAAATAACATTTATGCTTTATGTTTAACCTGTCCAAAACTTATTGTGAAGATATTAAATTTTGGGTTTTTAGGAGGAAAAAATACATATATTACATACATAGCTAGCCGTCGGGGGTAGGCAGAGACTACGGACCGCCTCACATTAAGTTTCTGAAACTTTTCTTACATCATTCACTATTATAAATCTTTTTATTTACTTCCATCGATTGGGGGTTCTGTGTTTGTCCCTTTCAGAAAAGACCATATATTTGACTATTTCAGTTCTCCCCGAACGACCTCTTCCGACACTTCCACTCACATTTACTTGATAAATTTCACTCGTAATTCTCCTTTCATTCATTCTCTCCTTGTTGTGACCGAACCATCTTAGCATGTCTCTCTCAATCCTGGTTACCACACCATCGTTCAACTTACATCAGGCCCATAAGGCCCATTCAGAAACAGTGAGATAACTCACTGTTTCTGAATATGATTCTTTATAAACAAAACAAAATTGAGAAAAAATAAATTTTAAATAGTTTCTGTCAGCCTGTAGCCTCTATTGCATATTTCCTCAGTCCAGTTCCACGTCTTTCGCGGAGCGATAAGCAGCTAATTCATTCTACAATTTTGATACCAATGCATAAGGGCAGTTGGATGATAATGACAAAGTTGTAACCATACAGTAGCTGTAAAGTATGGGTTTGTACCTGTAAAGAGGGCTGTTGAACCTGAAGCGTCGGCTGCTGCACCTGCATAGTTGGCTGTTGTACCTGTGACGACATTTAAACAATGACATCGGAAACTTACATATTCTGCAACGCAACATGGATTTTCATTAAATTTATGAACATCGTAATAGCCTATAGGATTATATGGCAGTGCAAAGTCCTTCTATCTTCAAAGAATAAGAAGTTGTTCACGCTAACTACAGGGTGAAATTGATATCATTAGCTTCCTTTTAAACTAAGAGTCTACCCATCAAACTGAACAACTTTCACTATGGGAGCAAACCAATCGGATAAAAAAAACAGCTGTTGCATACATTTGAGTCGCGTAGGTATTGCAGTTTAGTATGGAGCAGCTGATTTTTTGGTGGCTCCGATCAGTTTGCTCCCATAGTGAAAGTTGTTCAGTTTGATGGGTAGACTCTTAGTTTAAAAGGATGCTAATGATATCAATTTCACCCTGTATAACTACAAATCCTGTTCAGTGAGCCATACTCCACTAACCGGGTTCAGTACAAATTTACCGTTTTCAATTCAGATTCTTAATTTGCCAGAATACCTGCATACGCTTAAGAAATGCTAATGTGTATGTGAAGTCTACCAATCCACATTTGATCACGCGTAATGGACTGTCGCCCTTCCTGAGGGTAGATTAGTGCCCTGTAGCAGGACATTATGTATGTGTAAAGCTAAAGATAAGGCTATTGTTTCAGATTTTCTTTAGGTACACTAAGGTTAATTTATTTGTAGTTTGAGTTTGATTAAACAACCTCTTACCTGTAATATAGGCTCCTGGATGATGACAGACGCGTTATCGCCAGTGCCGGTTACTAGAACTGAAGGTTGCATCATTTCCATAGGCTCCTGTTTCGGCGGTATCTAAAATATTACCTACATTTGACGACCAGTCTTTAAGAGTGCGTGGTTACTATTTAAACTAAAGATAAACCCGTCAGAGTAAAAAAAATTCGCTGTTTTATTATTGACTGGGCTATTGCAAGCAAGGTTCGTATGTAACACTCCGATCAATGCTGGTCAAAGTGTTCGCCCTAAGCTCACCCATATTTATACCTTCGAAATCATGGTATTTTCTTTTTCTTCGGGATGTTTTCCTTCACCGCCGAGCTAGTGATAATGACAAATACAACCGTACATAAATTCTGTATAACTTAGTGGCACAGGGCCAGGAATCGAACCGCTGCGCCTGGCCGGCTGGGCACCTGGCTCTCTGCCGTATGTCATATCACAGTATGCTTTCAGGAGCTTGCCACGCACGTCTAGGCGGCATAACGATAAAACCGTCATACGTGCTCATACGCAAAGTAACAATAACAGGGTTATCTCGATCTTTCATACTAATAATAATATATCTACACAACAATACTTATGAGCATTATCAAATACAACGTGTTAATGAATTAACGCAAAACTAGAAATTAGTTTGTTTAGAATCGAGAGCAGAATCGAATTATCATGGTTTCAACATAGGTTTTTTTTTTCAAAATTTTAAATAATTTTTTCGTAAAATTTAAAATTTACTAAACCCGATGTCAACCCACCCCACAGGCACACTCACCCTACTTACTACCAAAACAAGATTATTAAAATGTATCCATAAGTACGTTAGCGCTTTCATTCATTGCAGAAATTATAACAAATCATTTTTGCCTCTGAACTTAAAATGCGAATAACATAAAATGTTAACTATCAAAATAATGAAATTATTGTTTCAATCTAATTCTTTTGTTATAAATCAGTTGGGGTGTATGAGGTTTTGCGCTAATTTATTAACACGTTGTATAAGCTGAGACATCCAATAAATATTTAAAAAAATAAACCTTTGCTCGCAAAGTTCCCGCAAATATCATTCCATGCGGGCGCTATGAACAGACATGGAAAAGATAACGATGCAATAAGAAATACAAACTTCACCAGATTCTTCAATAGACAAATTCTAATGAGTAACCTATTGTCATATTATTTGTTGTTGTAACAGTGTTCTATCTTATGTTATGGTAAAAGTAACAGTCCATCAGGGCCCTGTTTAATAAACGCGACAATGACAATTTAGTGTACATTGCTGGTTACTAATGACGCTAAACTTGCAGTGCTTCATGTATCCTAGCATTCTCAGCAATGTACTCTGAATTGTCATTGTCAAATTGTCATTGTCGCGTTTATTAAACAGGTCAGAGCCCATATCACACTAAGTGATGACTTTGTACCTATTATGTAGGTACGAAAATAAGGGATTACCTTATTTAAAAACCGTACGACCTAGCGTGTCGTTGTAATGCACACGCTGGAACCCATAATACATAATTTGACTTATCTATTTTTTCTTTTCAGTAAAATTATCATCGTCATCAGCCTATTAGACGTCCACTGCAGGGCACAGCACAGGTCTACCCTCAGGGAGGCCGTGTATGGCCGTTAGTCCACCACGCGTGCCCAATGCGGATTGGTAGACTTCACATACGCATCATAATTTCTTCTTCAGCGTATGTATTCAGGTTTTCTTACGATGTTAATACATCGATAAACATCGCATATATCGTTGTTTGAGATAATTCTCAATAAATTGAACGTTAAAAAATAACTCTAAACTGTCATTTACAGATATTTTTTAGTTTGAATAAACTATAAAAGGTAATGAAACGTAGATGACGTCACAACTGTGTATTTAGTACAATATTTCATACAAAGCGTGCGTTTTGACATCCGATAGGGAATTTACTAATTTGACTAGGTGTCAAATAGCCGATTCCTTAGCTTCCTGCGGTATTGGTTTATAAAGTTGCAAAGGCATGTAGTTAAACTTTTCGTACTGTGTTAACTACTGTGATTCATTTATATTTATGCTGATAACTGAATGAATGTGTTCGCGACATCGAGCTGCCGGATTCGCGCGTCGACGCGGGCCGCTACGGTTTTTCCTCGCGAGTTCAGACACCCAACGTGATCAGTGCAAATTCCAATTAGATTATTGTTTTTTTTAGTGTTTATTTGTAGATTATTGCTTATGGAATGCACTGGTCATGTTGGGGGTAACGTATTTGTACAGTTCGTTATAGTTTTGTATAGTTTTTTCACGTGTTTAGAGTCGTAGTTTTAAGTTTTCTTTATTATAGTTTTCTGTTATTGTTTTATAAGTTATAGGTATAGTTATAGGTTTTCCAAATAAAATTGATCGTTTCTCATAGTTAGAATAGGTTAGAATAAGTTTTTGCATTGTTTAGAGTTGTTTTTTAGGCGTTTTATTTCTGATATTTTCATACCCTTATTTCTCAAGATAGGTGATGGGTGGATCCTATCTAACAGCTTAGGTACACAATAGTAGATGATCCTTACCTATTTCACACACAACATATAGACTAGAGTAGTTAGATAGAAAAATATAGCAGTTTTAAAGTTCAGTTTACACCTTGCACTTTGACCCCGTATTTTACATAATAGATATATAGATAGAAACATAGAAATAGGTAGGCTAGGTGAGGATAACCCAGGTGCACTTAGTCAGAACCCTAGGTCATAGATAGAGTGCCTAGAATAGTCTAGAAATAGAATAGTTTGCAATAGCGCGGCAAAAATTGTGATATTTTCCCGCTTTTTTCTGACTAGGAAACCTGGGTATCACACCTAGTATAGATTGTTATATGTCAAAATACGGGTAATTGTAAGCTCTTTCTATAGAACATCGTAGCTTTGAACTACCCCTTATAGTTTTTAAGATATAGCCTAAAATGTCAGAACTTTGTGATGAAAATGTACAACCAATTTGAACAATAAAAGCGGCTCTCCTTACGGTATTGCGCTAGGAGGGACATAGGCGCGCAAAACAGCGCAGATCAATCAGTCGCAACGAGTCCTCCAGCGCAACATCGGAAGAAAAGCTAGCGAAGAAAACTGAAGAACCTCTTTCATTGAAGAACCCTGCTCCCTGCTCCATCAAGATCAGCTGCCTCAACCTGCTCTCTGCGGTCTACGATCTGCGTCCCACTCTCACAGTACCGCCGTAATCAGGGCGTCATCCGGCGATAGTTAATAGTTAGTTAAATGTGCTAGACCAGGCGTTTTCATATCGAAGGTGGTCGACCACATTTTTTGGTCCTTCGAGCCGGATAACGTCCTGAGCGTACTGTGAGACCTGGGTGAAGACTGCAAGAGCTGCTGTATAGAAGATGCCGGTGACAAGAAGCATGAAGTCAGCGCCGCGTCAAGCCGGACCCCCGTCCCGTGAGGAGGAGTCCACGTCACGTCCTGCTGCATCCGCGTCGGGCACCCCGTCCGGCTCCGAGCCGACGGCGTCGTCCGCGACGACCACGGAGTCGCGTACGGCAACCACAGCCCCGGATACATCAGCCACGTCGACTGACGCCACCAGGGCGTTGAAGAGCCCCGTTCCAGAGAAGCCTGAACGGACACCGGCACGATCCAGAGCATCGAGTAGAAGACGGGAGCTGGCGGAGGCCCGGCTGGAGCTCGCCAGGGCTCGAGTCGAGTTGGCCGAGGCCAAAGTCAGCGTCCTAGAAGAGGAAACTTCAGACGAAGAGGACTCAATAGATGAAACGGTCCGTGAAGAAAGAACGTCGGAATGGGTCGACAGAAGCACTCTCGCCCTCACGATGGAGCCTCACAACGTGCCTGAACATAGTTCGGAACCACCACCCGCCGTGCCGCCGCCACCACCGCCGCGTGACGACGAGCCCGGGTGCCACGTGGACGCCGAAGCACGAGGCCCCATTCATAGTCATCCGACGAAGACCTCGGAGGAGAGGCCCTACTGCCTGGGCCTCCCCGGGGGCAACCGCCAACTTGTCGTGTTGCAGGAGCCGCCGCCACGACAAGAGAAACTGATTATAGAAGATAGAAGAGCGGCCCTGGCGCAGGGGCCCTGGAACCATACCACCGGGGAGCCACGCCAGCCTGTAGCGCCGCACCATTCGCCTACGCTACAGGAAATACGGAAGACTATAGAAAATAGAAGATGGGAAACGGCGCAGAGGCCCCCCGGTGGGGACGTCGCCGGAGACCCACACCTTGACGCGCCGCGCCAGCCGCCTACGCGTCAAGATAGCAAGCCGAACGAGTTGGCGATCCAAGAGCTCGCCAGTGCCATCACTCTCGCCGCGCGGTCGGCGGCGCAGCCCGCAATAGCATCGAGGGTTCCTGACCTACCCTTCTTCAGCGGCCAGTCGGCGGAGTGGCTACCATTCAAAATAGCGGTGGAAGAGGCAACAACACAGCTGACGGAGCAAGAGACCATAGCGAGACTGCGGAAGAGCCTGCGCGGGCCAGCGCGGGACGCCGCCCACTGCCTATTTGTGGGCCACACGTCGACGAGAGAGGTAATGCAGCTTCTTGAGGCCAGGTTCGGACGACCCGACGCGCTCGTCATGGCTGAAATGAAGAAGCTGAGGGAGCTGCCGCGCCTCACAGAAAATCCGAAGGATGTCTGCGTCTTCGCGTCGCGTGTGGCGAACATCACCGCGACGATAAAGGCGCTCGCACTATCTGTACAACCCAGAGATAGTGCGGGCCGTCATAGAAAAGTTCCCGCCTACGCTACGGTTCCGGTACTACGACTTCGCTCCGGAGCAGCCTACCTTCCAGCCTGACTTGGTAACGTTGACCAAATTTTTAGATCTCGCCGCCGAACGGTGCGGTAACTTTGCTCCCCTCGAACATGTGCCGTTCGACCGGCGGGAGCAAACACATCGAGGACCAGCGCGCACCTACCACGCCGGCGCCGACGGACAACGAGCGAAGCCAGAGCCCTGTCCGGTCTGCAAGAAAGGCGAACATAAGGTAAACAATTGTGAAGTGTTCAAGAAAGAAAGTGTGTCGGCGCGCTGGGACATTGCCAAGGAGAAGCGCCTGTGTTTTAAGTGTCTACGTGTTCGCCGCAATCAACACATGTGCAAGGCACGCAAGTGTGAGACGAGCGGGTGTCAACATAGCCACCACCCGCTACTACATAGCACGCCGCAATCGAAGCCGCCGCCCTTCGATCCGCCGCCCGAGCAAGAGGAAATAGTGTCGTCTGCAAGGAACAAGACGAAAACGGCGCTGTTGAAAATAGTTCCTGTCATCGTTAGCGGCCCTAGGTCACAAGTTGAGACCTACGCACTGTTGGACGACGGCTCTACGTGCACCATAGTAGAAAGAGACATCGCTAACAAGGTGGGTGCAACAGGGACAGCATCACCGTTTACGATAGAGGACGTAGCGGGCGCGCGGATCGACGCAAGCGAGTCGACGCGCGTGCGCGTGAAAATTGGCGGCAAATATAGTATAGAAGAATTCGACGTAAATGCGCGAACGATGGACAAGCTTCATTTATCGCCACAGCGGGTCCCACCGGAGCTCATCTCCGGCCTCGATCACCTCAAAG
Source organism: Agonopterix subpropinquella (assembly GCA_922987775.1). NCBI lineage: Eukaryota > Metazoa > Arthropoda > Insecta > Lepidoptera > Depressariidae > Agonopterix > Agonopterix subpropinquella. The sequence goes on along the minus strand of OV277709.1, from coordinate 13,445,820 downwards.
ACATAGCCAAGGAGGTAACATATGAAGGCAAGCCGACGGTGCTCATCGGACAGGACAACTGGCAGCTGTTGTTAACTCACGCCGTGCGACGCGGTGCGGACGATCAACCCGTCGCCTCCCTGACCGACCTGGGTTGGGTCCTCCACGGCGTGAGACATCGACCACGTGAGAAGATAGTTCACCGCATCAGCTACTTGTCAGCACCTCGGCTCGACTCCATAGATGAGATAGAAGAAGTTTCGACCGACCCACTGTGCGACGAGCCGCGACGAAGCTACGACGATAGAGAGAAGCGTGCGCTATCGAATTTGGACGAGACTACGCATTCACCGGCGGGAGGAGGCAACGAGAGCATCGAGACCGAACTCCAGAGGCGCCGTGACGACTTCACGCCGCCCAATAGTGACTCCAGTGACCTCCGCCGCCTCGAACATAGAGATGTGAACGACATCGAGACAGAGCGCCGGGAGCGACGTGATGACTTCACGCCGCCTGATAGTGACCTCCGCCGCTTCGAATATATGGTTACAGACATCGCGACCGACGCAAAGCGAGATACGTCGGGCAACAACAAGTCGACGCATCGCCGGTTTATCGGGCCGCCTCTCCTACACCTAACGGAAAGCGAGTGGCCACTGCAAAGTGAAGATAGCGAACCAGATGACGTCGACCATAGTAACGAACGCCTACATGTGCCGAGGCCAACGTCGCGCCTCACCGGAGCCCTACCCGACATCACACGGTTCTCTAGCTACACACAACGGCTACGAGCGACCGCACCGCCACGATGTACTGCGGCCAACGGACGAACTAGACAGCATAGTATAGACAGCGATTCGACGTGTAAGAAGATAGAAAATCGCCCGCGTCGAGTAGTGCGTAGCCGCTACACCTACGGCTACTGTAGTGAAGAAGACACTCTTCGTGCTTCACGTCAAGTGGCTTTCATAGTTTGTCAAGGGAAGCTGCTCTGGTCGGACCAGGGCACCAACCTGCGCGGCGCGGACATAGAGCTTCGCCGCGCGATCGACGGGGCGACGCAAGAAGAGGCGTCGCTGCGCGCCATCCGGTGGCGCTTCATACCGCCGAGCGCCCCATTCATGGGGGGCGCATGGGAGCGTATGGTGCGGAGCATCAAAACCGCACTGTACACCACACTCAACGAGCGCGCACCGAAGGAAGAGGTGCTCGCTACCCTGCTCGTCGAGGCGGAACACACCGTGAACAGCCGCCCCCTCACACACCTGTCGACGGCCCCGGACGACGAGGAAGCCCTCACGCCCAACCACTTCCTCCTGGGCGGGCCATCACGCGTCCCACAACCCGGGACGTTCACCGACGGCGACATCAGCGGGCGCAGGGAGTGGCGAGTCAGTCAGCGGCTAGCCGACCACTTCTGGGCGCGCTGGGTGCGCGAGTACCTCCCCGAGCTGCAACACCGGCGGGAGCCCCGCGCCACGGGTGGCGCGATCCAGCTGGGCGATCTGGTCCTCATCGCAGACGGGACCCTGCCTCGCAACATCTGGCCGCGAGGCGTCGTGATCGCCACCTTCCCCGGTCCCGACGGCGAGGTACGAGCAGTCGACGTGCGCACCAACAAGGGAGTCCTGCGGCGGCCCACGAAGAAGCTGGTGATCCTGCCCACTGCCAACGGGTCGCCCTGATGAACTACGGGTCTGCCTGCCTGCCGCTCACTCGAGAAGTTCCAGCTACGAGAGCTGCGGCGGGAGATAATGTTCGCGACATCGAGCTGCCGGATTCGCGCGTCGACGCGGGCCGCTACGGTTTTTCCTCGCGAGTTCAGACACCCAACGTGATCAGTGCAAATTCCAATTAGATTATTGTTTTTTTAGTGTTTATTTGTAGATTATTGCTTATGGAATGCACTGGTCATGTTGGGGGTAACGTATTTGTACAGTTCGTTATAGTTTTGTATAGTTTTTTCACGTGTTTAGAGTCGTAGTTTTAAGTTTTCTTTATTATAGTTTTCTGTTATTGTTTTATAAGTTATAGGTATAGTTATAGGTTTTCCAAATAAAATTGATCGTTTCTCATAGTTAGAATAGGTTAGAATAAGTTTTTGCATTGTTTAGAGTTGTTTTTTAGGCGTTTTATTTCTGATATTTTCATACCCTTATTTCTCAAGATAGGTGATGGGTGGATCCTATCTAACAGCTTAGGTACACAATAGTAGATGATCCTTACCTATTTCACACACAACATATAGACTAGAGTAGTTAGATAGAAAAATATAGCAGTTTTAAAGTTCAGTTTACACCTTGCACTTTGACCCCGTATTTTACATAATAGATATATAGATAGAAACATAGAAATAGGTAGGCTAGGTGAGGATAACCCAGGTGCACTTAGTCAGAACCCTAGGTCATAGATAGAGTGCCTAGAATAGTCTAGAAATAGAATAGTTTGCAATAGCGCGGCAAAAATTGTGATATTTTCCCGCTTTTTTCTGACTAGGAAACCTGGGTATCACACCTAGTATAGATTGTTATATGTCAAAATACGGGTAATTGTAAGCTCTTTCTATAGAACATCGTAGCTTTGAACTACCCCTTATAGTTTTTAAGATATAGCCTAAAATGTCAGAACTTTGTGATGAAAATGTACAACCAATTTGAACAATAAAAGCGGCTCTCCTTACGGTATTGCGCTAGGAGGGACATAGGCGCGCAAAACAGCGCAGATCAATCAGTCGCAACGAGTCCTCCAGCGCAACATCGGAAGAAAAGCTAGCGAAGAAAACTGAAGAACCTCTTTCATTGAAGAACCCTGCTCCCTGCTCCATCAAGATCAGCTGCCTCAACCTGCTCTCTGCGGTCTACGATCTGCGTCCCACTCTCACAGTACCGCCGTAATCAGGGCGTCATCCGGCGATAGTTAATAGTTAGTTAAATGTGCTAGACCAGGCGTTTTCATATCGAAGGTGGTCGACCACAGAATGACTCACCAAATCTTCTTCATCTTCCAAGGCGGACGCAGCAAGCGCAGCGTACAAGTTGGCCGCAGTTTTAGATACGCCTTCATGTGGGAAATTCTGTGGACAATACATGAAATTAATTTAAAATCGTATAAATCCACAAGGGTGAATACATCTGATATATTTCTGTATGCTATCAAGCTATATCCACTACTAGAGACAATACACTAAATGCGTAGCGGTTTTTAAAACTCATTGGTATGTAAATGGAATGTGGGACGCGAGGATTCGAACCCGGACTCGTGATTAAAACCATAAACTGAAAAGACATTCTAAGTTATAAACCTCATCAATTTCAGACAATACGGGGTTCAACTTATTATGGTGACGGGGATGATCTGACCATCAAACTGAACAACTTCCTCTATGGGACTTTATACCAAAATCGCGAAAAAATCTGCTGTCCCATTAATTTTCGAGTTGGCTTCCAGATTTGTATGGAACAGCTGACTTTTTTTTCGCTATTTCGACTTTGGTCCCATGTAGAAAGTTGCTCAGTTTGATGGTCTGATCCCCTAAAAAAACAGTCAGCATATTAAGGACCCTATATAAAATCAATTGTTTGTCGCGTAGATCCGCGTTCCGACAGTTCAAAAATTAATCAAATTGATTTATTTATTTCCTTTTTGGAGAACTTATAGCTAAATAACAGTTTGGTTTCACAATGACAAATTGATAGTCAGATGCTGACAACAAGTTCCCAATATAAATTGATGATCACTTACGTCTCTTTTATCCTCCACCTTAACTTTCTTACTCGGAGGCTCCGTATAAGAATGGTCAGTAACAACAGCCTCAACTATCTGATCCTTCTCCGTCTTGATCAGTCCTTGGATGACGCTCTGCTGTAAGATCTGGCTTCCTTGAATAACGCCCTCGTTTTTAATTTGAACTAATTGACCTTGATCGTTCTTGTATTGGAGGAGCGGCTGTATCTGGTCACTTTTGAGCTGAATAATTTGACCCTGATCGTTTTTTATTTGTATTATTTGACCTTGATCGTTCTTTATTTGGTAGTACTGGCTGGATTGTAAGCCACCTTAAAATAAAAATATTGGTGATGTACACACAATTACACATAAACACCAGCATTATACATACCTAGGTACATATTCTCACACCTGTCTCCCAGTAGGGTAGGCAGAGACAACGGAACACCACCTGCTACGATCCTTACAAACCTCTCTAGCTTCCTCCACATTCATTAGTCTTTCATGCATGCTCATATGTTCCGGGTTTTTTTATTATGCTAGCTCCAAATTAGGAACATAATAAGAGTTTTGCTGTGCTGTTAGAATATACCACCCTATTTCATACGCACATACGTTCCACCCTTCCCCTTACCTTTAAAAATACGAGAGTAAAAAAAAAAAAACCGGAAAATATGCAAGAATGTAGCTCATAGTAATTTCAATGAGAATTATAACGGATGCTGCCGCGGAATCAGTGCCAGAAAATAAAGCCTGTTCTGAACATAATGTGTTTACTTTTATTTACACGGACAAAGACAGCAAAAATAGTTAAACAATTTGAACAATGACTCCAGAACACTATCACGGACGTGCCCGTCACGCTTTTGGCCGGTTGTTTCTTATATTTTGGTTGGATATTCTTACCTTCCGCATTGATTTGTATGACGGGGTTAGGATCGGCTTTAACTTGAACTATTTGCCCAGTTTCAGTTATCTGTATGGTCGGCGCGTTTATCTGAGGACCCATTTGGACGAGCTGCACGGGAGGGTTCGACTTCTTCTCCAGAAGATCTGCTAACATTTTGTTCTGAGCTGTTTTCTGAGAAAAGTTAATTTTATTACAATGGTTTTCTTAAACTATAGAAGAACATAAGTAAATATTACTTACAATAGTCAATTGAGTTTGTTCGTCAATCTGAATTTGTACTGCTTCTTCCTTCGGGACTGGAATAAATAAATATATTGTAATAGTCGTTTGCAGTCGATTTTAAAGATAGGTTGACTTTAAACTGTTTAATGGGTAAAATGGGTCTACCGACATTTTATTTAGCGAAGGCTACTTAAATAAGTATGGCTTTAAAATCGAATTTTAAGTGGAAATACCTTGGAAACGATATGGGTGGGGGAAAAAAGACGCAAGACTGAGTAGTTTACTGAGTAGTTGTTTTTCGAAACGTAACCAACTACATTCATCTTAGAAAGAATAAAATATTAGTATATTTACTTATGGGATCCTCTGGAGCACTTAGGATAATCTGCGAACAAATAACGTTTAACATTTGAATGTGTACCATTTAAAAGTAAAACCATCAACTAAATCTATTCCCAAATATAAATTAATGAATGAATTACAGGGTGTTAGGGTAAACAGTTGCGTTACTTTAACACTTTCGCTGCTAAGCTCAAAACAATGATACTCGCGCAGTGCTAACACTGTGGAATGCTACACAATTCTGACTCAAGGTGTGAGTCGTGCGCACTGCGGCCCATATGTCGCTGACCTACGACGTAGGTCGTCAGCAGTTAAATTCAATTCAATTCAATTCAATTCATTTATTTTAATTCAGATCGTGGATCCATATTGGTGTTAGTAACAATGACTTAAGACTATGTTAGTGACAAATTTTTTACATTTATTTAATATTTACAAAAGGGGGCCTAGAGCCCTTATGTAGGCTATTCCAGTGCCCAATGATGGGACACTGGAGCCGCTCTGCAATGGGCTCGAGGAGGGTGTTGGTGCTGCCCCGTACCCTGCGCAGCAGTGAGGCGGCACGTTTGCGTATGATGGCTGCAAAGCTATCTACTCGCGCCGCCGCAAACATGCCCGATGCGCTGCAGAAACGAGGCAGCCCCAACAACATCCTCAGCCCATTGTTGTACTGCACGCGCAGCGCACTGAGCGACTTCTGCGTGTAACTGACCCACAGGCTGCACGTGTAAAAGGACTGGCAATATGCCTTGAATAATGTTACTTTAACATCATTAGTACATCGTGCAAACCTGCGGGCAAGCATATTCGCCCTCATCGCCAGCGCCCTGCGCTCCCTCTCTATCTCAGCCTCATCCGACATGTCCTCAGAGACCATGTGCCCCAGGTACTTGAACTCAGTGACTCTGGCTAGCTTTACACCACCCAGAGTCACCGGCGGGATGTCATTGTAGGTCTTCTTACCTGCCTTGAAAATCATCATCTCACTTTTCTTTCCGTTGTACCTGAGGCCATGAGCCTCCGCGAACACCTCACACGTTCTCAGCAGCTTCCTGAGAGCCCTGATTGACGGGCTCAGCAGGACCATGTCGTCGGCATAGCTGATGTTATTGTAGCAAACTCCTCCTACGGAGCAGCCGACCCTGGCACCACTGAGCTCGACAATCAAACGGTTCATATACAGATTAAAGAGCACGGGTGAGCTCAAACCAAAGTTAAAGTGTTAAGGGGTAATTGTACCCATGATACTGAACAACTTTCCCTAAGAAACCTATAGGAAATTCGCAAAAAACAATTTGGACAATCCTGCTGATTGCTTTTAGTATGGAAAGTCCATATTTTTTGAGACCTATAGGAAATTCGCAAAAAAAAAAATAATAAAAAAATAATAAAAAAAAAAAAATAAAAAAAAAAAAAAAATAATAATAAAATATATTCGAAAAATAATTTGAACTTTCCATACTAAATGCAATCCAGCTGGTAGCATTTAGTATGGAAAGCCCAAATATTTTATTGCGAATTTTTTATCTGTTTCTTTTGGAAAAGTTGTTCATTATCATGGGTGCAATCACCAGTAATGCAACTGTTTACCCTAACATCCTGTATACCTAAATCGTCCTAGCTAAAATTATATTAGGAACTCAAGCCGATATTTTTTTCATTTTAATTTGAACAAAATAATACCAACCTTTTCTCCCTGTAAAGTGGGAGTGCTGCTTGCTACACCTCCGGGGGTAATCGTTGTGCACTTGATCAGGGCTTCGGGATCTACTTCCATTCCCTGCATTACAATTCACACTTTAAATTCACCGCAATAAGCTTTAAAATACATCCAATCAAATAAATAATAAATTGTACAAGTTACGATGCCCTGATTGAAATACGTGCATTTGACTATAAACCTTAACTCACAATAGTTACGATTGAAAATAGAAAAACATACCGTTACTTGAGCTGGTTGCATGACGACTGTATTCGATGTGCCGACCCTCTGTTGATTTTGTTGTCTTTGTGCTACCTATACATACAATGTTATGAGATACTTATAAAGAAAAATATGTTTTTATGTGAGTAATTCTTAGTGATCGGAGGTAAGAGTATTATTGAATGAAATGTTGTGAAAATTCTTTACTAGGGAAAAACTCATCGGGAAAGATATGTATTTTTTATTACGATATTATCTAATCAAAGTCAGAACGTCTCTTTTACAATAAGTAAGTTGAAGAAAGTTGCATTTTTTTTCGCAATGTATGAATGTATTTTTCGCATTTTGACTGTTTTAATTAATGCTACGGTACTTCCAAACGGTACTTATGGTACTTTCAAATAATGGTGTATTTTAATTGCATGGAGTTCAATTATATTATATTTTATCTTGAGTACGAATCGATTAAATAATATGCTCTTAGAGTCTATAAATAACTAAACCCAAGCATGTTTTTTTTATTATTAAATTAAAGTTTACCTTTATGGGTAAAAAAACATTTGTTCATCTTTTACATGCTCACAAATAAGCTTCTAACATGCCAATTTAACTCTGTTATTTCTAAATTTAGGTTAGTTTACTAAATTACTGTGACATGCTTTTAATTTTCTTAATATTCTGCCACTACCAAACGAAATGTAACATTAAAGTGGTACCAAGTCGAAAGTATAACCTGTAGGCCATGAGTTTTCACTGTACCTTAGTTTGACAGAATTAGTTCTTAACGTTACCACTAGGAGCGTTGTACTGCTACTAGTTTTACTGTATACTACAGTGTAAACTCATGGTAGGCGTACTGAACTCCATTCAGTCTTTAAAATGCATGAATTGCTAGAAAATATAAACTCGCATCCCGTACTCGTACGAACCGAAACGCACACGTGCACGAGCCCGCGTATTTTTTTACGACAGAAACAAAGCGGGCACGTATTTACAGGGTGAAATTGATATCGAGTATAGTATACAGGGTGTAACAGAACACCCTAGTAATACTTAAGGGGGTGCTTCAGACCATCAAACTGAACAACTTTCACTATGGAGCCAACATCGAAATCGCGAAACAAAAATCCGCTCTTTCATACAAAACTGCCGTACCGTCTCGACTCAAATGTATGGGATGGCCGATTTTTTTTATTTTTTCTCGACGTTGGCTCCATAGTGAAAGTTGTTCAGATTGATGGTCTGAAGCACCCCCTTAAGTATTACAAGGGTGTTTTGTTACACCCTGTATAAGAGTCTACCCATCAAACTGAACAACTTTTACTATGGGAGCAAACCGATCGGAGAAAAAAAATAATCAGCTGTTCCATACTAAACTGCAATGCCTACTCGACTGAAATGTATGCAACAGCAGATTTTTTTTTTGCTCCGATCGCTTTGCTCCCATGGTGATAGTTGTTCAGTTTAATGGGTAGACTCTTAGTTTAAAAGGAATGATATCAATTTCACCCTGTATATCGGAATATAAACTGTCGCTTATCTGCTCTGCTGCTGGGAAGCGGATTTTGCGTAATGATATGTTTAACGTACAAATGGATTCTTTTCCTAGCCGCCGTCGGGAACGGACGCATCTGTGACCATTCTCCTGTAAAACAATTGTGTTTTTTTTTTCTTCGCGCAAAAGGGATACCTACCTGACCTTGTCACGCCGGCCGTCGGTCTACTCGGTCTTGAAAGTTCCAAAGTACTATTCCAGTTTCTTTGTTAATTATGGGATAAGTTCGTGTTAATGAACAAATAAATTATAATAAGTTTGATTCAAAAGTGAGTGTGAATGTAAGTGTGGATGTGTGTAGCTGAGCTCTGCCGTGACGACGTCGCCCGCTACTCACGTGGCAAAATCCGGGTGAGATCTATCCAATTCATAATTCCTTCTTTTAATTATTACTTATCCTTCAGTATTTACTCCTGAAACCAGGGCTCTGTCCACACGATGGGAGGAAGAAGCATTTACTCAACATACGAGCTGGTATTAGAAAGTCGATATTATGCTCAAAGTCACCTAGGTTCATAATTAACGCCCGGTTTATTAATTTCCCCATCACTCTATGTATAGGTAGGTATATTCCCAAGCCATGTGTTTCATACTTTTTACTTAAATAAATACATAGCCTATTTACCTCCCAACCCTGAGTCAATTTATATCTTAAGGACCCGCATGAATCACCCACGCCATAATCGATAGGAGCAATTTCCTGTTCAATAAATACCATCTTGTCTATACTACCTAAATCTAAGAAATAGAACATACCTACATACATAGGGAATATCTCCAACAACGGCAACATAGAAAGCTACTGACAGCAACAAATCTGTTTTTATACCTGGCATCCAGACAAAATTCAACCGTCCTTAGCAACACACGTAACTTTCCTAAATTATAACGGCAACCCGGTCTTCCCGCTAGCGAATAAGTACACTTAAATTGTTTTATTATACTGGCCATATTCTAAAAAATATCCCACCATTTCCGGCTGCCAACACGTGCGCCTCAGCACGACAGAAAAAAAAAAGGTGAATGAAAAGAAAAGACAAATCTTAATAGAGCGCCCTTACAAACAAAAGACAGTTACATAGCATTTGCGCTAATAACAATTACCCGGCACGATAATAAAAACTACAACTTTAAAAAAACAGAACAAAAGTAGAAGCGAACTAAAGTTGAAATAATCAAAGAACAATAGCAAACATCAGGGACAACAACACTAACATGGAGATGAGAAGACAAAAGATGACAAGCTGAAATTCGCCCATATAGCAGTACGAAATTATATAGCAAGGATAGAAGCTCTAGGAAAACCGTGTCAACACAATCAAGAGAGAAACAAGTCCCAGAAGTAAACTTTCGACACAGTATAAGAAAGAGTATCTATTATTACAAACTTTCGATTAGTAATTAGTAATAAAATAGAAATCTACATAAAGAAAACAGTTCATGAAAAGGTTCCGGGGCGGCCCGGCGGGGAAGACCTAACCATCGCCATTATATGTTCCGTGCCATCACGGCCTCTCGCAAAGGCGAGTTCAAAGTATAGCTGTCTTCTTCCACCTATTTAAAGAAAAAATTTTACGATACGACAAACTAAACGATATTTTGAAAGAACACACAATCACCATTCCTTCTCGCAAAGAAGAAACACGACAAATTGAAGAACGCGAAGATAGGCTGAAAAATTTAACGAACGAATGTCACCTACAAATTTATACGAAAACACGAGACAAAAACTTTGAGAAGCCAAAGAAAATATTGTTTCAATATCCTATTGTATTGAAACCAGAAAAATGCAATATCCTGGAAACAGACACTGAAACTGAAGATTAATACGAGAGTGTGCAACAGAATCCAGCAAAATACCGCCAGGACAGGTGCTGCACGCTACCATCGTATGGAAGATTAAACGAATATTAGCAGTCACTACTCCTGCCCCTTATAGTTTATTACACACCAAGTATAGTATCTATCTTCCACATACTGGCTTTACGATGACCTGTTTCGGGCTGGTTGCAACCTCCTATCTCTCCTCATCCTGACTGCGAAATCCCTACACTCCTGTCCTATCTACGTGGCTCACTGGTGCCTCGGGCAGAAGATAGATGTCTATATCGAGGACGCAAGTGCAGCATCAGCTCGGAGGAGCAGCTCGTGAGAACATAATGATTGCGATGTAAACGATTAAAACGCGAATAGAGGTAAAGTTCCAAACCTAACTATAAGCTTGATTGCATGCATCGCAATATTATGAGCTTGCGAGTATCTCTAGCGAGTAGCTGTGGCGCTGGCCTCCTCATATTGCTGTCGTCTTTGCGTCCTTGCAGCAGAATTGCTGGCTGGTGAGCCAGCTGAACGGAACGGAACGGAACGGATGATATGTTTAACGTACAAATCATTCTTATGCTAATGTCAGGGTGTGATTCAACAATGGATCCAAGAAGACCGCGTAAGAACGTTTTCAGCCATTTCTAAGTCAAAGTTGCTCATGAAACATGAGTCCAATAATACCTTTTTGACTTGGTACCCGTATAGTGTTACTTATTGTAGGTATATAATCATTTCGACATACTGTAATGCTTTTTAAAAAACCCATGCAAAATTTTAAATGTTATTTTTCTTTCTATTTTAATATCATAGTGTACATTTACCGTATACAGTCACTGTTTCTCACAATTGTAACTCTTTCTCTATAATTCTAAAATAATAAAGAATTAAATATTGTTTTTGCAACTTCAGTTTGCACGATCAGTTCCTATTCACCAATAACCCCAATTTCCTTAATCGAAAAATCGAAATTATTATTAACAAGCTGTGAAACTGTCAAAACTATTTCCTTTAAAACAATGGTTGAAAACTCTATCCAAATAAAAACTGAAAACCAATTATCTGTAAATTCTACTTAAGCGAGAAATTTCAACGTTTTGTTCGTAATAAATCCTTGAACGATTTATCCAGATAAATAATCCGTTAAGTCTAAACCTTTTCATACGCATTCATTCAACACACTTTAAACACGCCCAGCGCGGCGTTGTTCTTTTGTCGAGTCGACATGTCATTTGACGCTTGCTTGTCATTAAGCGAAGTTTTCTTGTTTTCATTTTCAGTCATGTGAAAAGGCAAAAATGTTGTCAAACTAAATACAAGTATGATAGCATAATTAACGGATATTTTTAACGTTGAAGTTTCCCTCAATGTAAGAATCTAGACAGGCGGATAGGGATAGAGTTTACATTACGATCTTAGGTGTTCCTCTTCTTCTTCTTATCGTGTGGGCAGAGCACTGGTGTCAGAGTTTTTTCAGACCGCCTTACGGCCTCTGACGTGGTTTTTATGAAACGACTACTACCACCAGAGATAGCCGAGACCAACGGCTTAACGTGCCATCCAAAGCACAGAATCATCTTTCTTTTCAGACAATCAGGTGATTCAGCCTGAAATGTGACCAACTGGGGAAAACGCAAAAAGTGACATTAAATATGTACATAATATATTTTCTATAGTTTGTATCAATGTGTCTGTGTGTACAAAAAGTGTTATAATATATTTTTTTTAAAGATATACAGGGTTTGAACTTAAAAGCGTAACATATATTTTAGAGGAACTTCATACCATCGACTGTACAACTTTTTTATAATTAAGTTGTCTTTGTGTACAATAAGGAATCTAAGAATCTGAGCACATTTATAGAATCCCAATCAACAATATCCCTACCCACCAATGTCTAGATCGTACACGTTACTACAGCATACAATAGTTAGTACTGTTAGTAAGAACTTACTTGCGCGATGTGTGGCGCAGGGCTTACTTTGTGGGCGAGCAGGTGTTTTATGAGCGACGTGTTGGACGGACTCGACTCCAGCGCCTGGGAGAGGTGCGGGTGGGAAGACGGCTGCTGTGGCTGAGGTTTTAGATTCATTAGTGGTTGTTCTAATATTTTAGCGTAGTTAGGACTCTAATGATATCTATAACAGACTGCTCTCGAACGGTGAAGGAAAGCATCGTAAAGATTCGCTGATGGAGAAATTCCGATGAGTATGTGAAGTCTACCAATCCGCATTGAGCACGCGTGGTGGACTAACGCCCACACATTCTTATTAAGGGTAGGCCTGTGCCCTGCAGGGGGCATAAATAGGCTGATAGCTTCTTCAATTAGTACATACATCCATAAATTCACGACCAGACCTCCTAGCATGATTTCTCTACTTGCTCGCGACTCGGCTTTTTTCCATACTACAAGTCGCGGCAAGCGCGGTTTTCGCTCTCCAAAAAGCGTGGGAACAGGTTATTTTGTATGCAGCGAAGGCGCGTCGCGCGCGTGTAGAGAAATCATACTGGACATGCTGGAATGGTATTTTTGGAAGTCATTCGTTGAATTCAACAGTAGAAAATGTTTAAAATAAGGGACATTTTGGTAAACGCTCATTGCCTATGGGAAAGGACATTCCTAGAAAGATACATTTTTAATGTTTGTGTATTTGGGAAATGGCCATTATGAACATAAACGGCCAGAAACTTTGCCACAACTAAAAAAACCACCGTTTATGGTCGTTTTTGTAGCAATTTTCAAGTTTATAATTTTTATAGTATCAAGATGGTGTCAAGACTAAATAACTAATGACTAAGAGTCAGTGATAAAGTAACGCCAAACATTATCAGTAACTTACAGGTGCCTGTGAAACAACTGGTTTCACGTCAGCGGCTGTAGACTTGTTCGTCAGCTGCGCCTTCAAAATCGGAGATGCTGGACCTGTAAAATGTTCACGTTGAGTAACCAAATTCGGGGAAACCAGGTTGAGACGCGCTACGAATGTTCACTTTACACTAATGATCAGTGTAATGGCACAGTATAAGAAAGAGTATCTATTACTAGATACAGTACGGACACTTCCTTCCTCCCACCAACTTTTTACCTCACCCCCTCTATCGCCCTCTGGTTACTTCGCACTGGTTACTCGTTACCTACGAAGAAGACTTAAGGTTCAATTTCTTTAGTTTCGCATGTGCTGACGTCATCTTGTCAATTTCAATTTTTTTTATGCAGTGTCCGGGCTGTGGTAATGGTTTATCGCATGCCAGCTAAGATGAGAAGTATAAGAATTGTAATCTCGCCGACATTCGTCTAAAGAAAGATTGACATCGCCTGATTTTTTTTCGGGCAAAGCGAGATTCAGAAAATTTTTGAGTAAAAAAGCGGGATTCTTTCGTCGAAAGCGGAAAATAATAATCAGTAGTTTTTTACTACTTATGCTTTTATCTGAGTTTACAAACTAAGGTTGCAATGATGTTGATGATAGATAGCCATAGAAAACGTATTTTATTGATTATATTTCTCTGAAGATTGAACTTCTTTTAAAGATTCATTTTTTTCCTTAATATAGTTGAAGAACTCTGTACAGGATAGCTCCAGATTGAATTGGATAAGTAATTTCCGAAAAGCGGGACTAAGCATGTCCGGCGCGGGACCGTCAATTTTGGGCTTAAAATCGGGACGTCTGGCAACGCTAAACGACAAGCCGCTTTTAGCCATTGTCAATTTTTTTTTTTTATTTATAATTAAATGGACTCTTGCTTGTGCGTTAGCACTGCATTTCCGCCAGTGTCAAGTGTAGTTTATTGGGAGAATCTATCCCAATCTCTGGGACTGTTTTTGGACAAGAACAAGAAGAGATTGAGGAATGTGGAGCCTCGTGGCAAGCACAAACGCGACGCGCGAAACCACGCGAGACGTGTACTCGGGTCAGTTCCTGCAACGTGACTCCTTTGTCAATTTTGTGTATGGCACGGGGATTTAAATACTCTAAACCGCGCGGCAATACAGTTTGCATAAATCACCACGAATTAACTGAAATGAGAAATTAATGTTGACGATGGAATGCTTGGCCGAACTAATGAGATACTAACCTGTTGGAGGGTTGGTTCTACCCTGCGTATTCTTGGACCGTATGCCGATGTAAACTTGTTGCGTCTCGCCCGTGGACACTGTGGCCGTGTTAGGACCCACTGTTCCTCCGAACACCGTCCTGAAACAACATTTTCTCAAACATGCTTGGAAATGTGAGCATTATTTTGACAACCTTCTTCGAGATAAATCGAAATTGCTGTACTGGCCAAATACATGCGCGCAGCGGCCGGCAATGTTTGTATGAAAATCCTTATCTGTCGTGTTTAGCGACCAAATAAATTACATAGTAAACTCATATCTGTCGTGTAATTTAAAAATGGAACGATCTTTTTCTCCGAAACATGGCGACCAAGGAGGTAACTCATCAAAGGTTTTATTTAAATTTCGAACTGGCTTGCAAATAGAAAGCTGTTTATTGGAAAAAAAAACAAATTGTTGTTCGTTGTTTGTCATTGATTTTGAAAAGAGTTTTAATTTCTGCGAATTATTTGAGAAAATTTACTGTTTTAATTTCCGCGCATTATTTGAGAAAAGTACTATACAAGCCTTGGCCACAACTAGGCATTGATGGACTTACGTATGTGTGCCTCGGCTTCGCCTCGGCCCACATTTACACGTTCGTCCATCAATGCCTCTGTTGCTGGCCGCTGCAGTAATGTACTATAACATTTATATTCACTGTGTGCATCTCATTACCGCCATCTAGCTTTTTCCAATTTAGCTAACCCTGTTTTTAAGATTGCGGGTTCAAGTCCCGCCTGAGACCAAATTTTTCAATCTTTCATTGCGGCTACCTAAGACCGGCAAATTAAGAGACTACCGAGCCTATTGTGCTGCCCTCAATCTTATTTTTTTAATTTCTAAACATTTAAACATTTCCAAAAAACAAGAAATGCGACATTGTAGTCCTGATTGGCATTCAATTTAATGAAACATTATATTATGTTTTACGCTTATAATCGTTAAAACCGCCAAAAGTGGCCACTTTTGGCGGTTTTAACGATAATAACTACAAACATTATAAAAACAAATCCTCAGTGACCCGATAAATTTAAAATCAGCAGTGACTACAATGTGA
Source organism: Agonopterix subpropinquella (assembly GCA_922987775.1). Classification (NCBI taxonomy): domain Eukaryota; kingdom Metazoa; phylum Arthropoda; class Insecta; order Lepidoptera; family Depressariidae; genus Agonopterix; species Agonopterix subpropinquella. The sequence goes on along the minus strand of OV277709.1, from coordinate 13,430,185 downwards.
CATTCTTGTTTTTTGGAAATATTGTTTAACTAGCGATCCGCCCCGGCTTCGCACGGGTGCAATGCTGTTACTAATTAATATACATATAAACCTTCCTCTTGAATCACTCTATCTATTAAAAAAAACGCATCAAAATCCGTTGCGTAGTTTTAAAGATCTAAGCATACATAGGGACAGACAGCGGGAAGCGACTTTGTTTTATACTATGTAGTGATTGTTAAGAAATAAAAACATACGATTGGGGGCAGCACAATATGCTCGGTGCAGCCTTAAGGCAAGTACAGAGATAGGGGATCTGATCCGTTCCTCTTAGGGTCGACTCCGATAGGTCAGTCGGTAATCTGTAAGTCAGTACATACCGCACGAGCCTGGGGAAGTGTGCCGGAGCGATGACCCCCTTGCGGCCGAGCTTGCTGCAGCACGCTAGATACTGTCTGTACACTTCAGCAGCATCCGTTGCAGTGTTGTCGGTGGCTGGTAGAGGCTCGTAGGATGAACGTAACCACGCTAGAGCGAAGTGCTCGTTTTCCTGGCAAATTGAGAAAAAAGTAACTAAATATTTCTCCTGTGCTGGACTGGAGGTAGGCACAGGCAAGTCAGTTTCGAACTAAAGTTATGCAACGTTGGTTTGTGAATGAAGATGATCAACCTGTTTCAAAATTGTACAGACAATTGAATTATTTAGAAATTCGTAATTCAATTGTTTGTACAATTTTCAAAATTCAATCAATCTGTTTCGAAATTGTACAGACAACTGAATTATTTACAAATTCATTATAAATAATTCAATAGTCTGTACAATTTTGAAACAGATTGATCATCTCCATTAACAAACCAACGTTGCATAATTTTGGTTCGATTACGAAGATCACGTCCGGATTCTGAAGTATTATTTCTCAGCTTTGTAACAACACAACGAACCCAATACTACATAGCTAATATATTGTGGGGAGCTTTGAGGGTGAAAGTCTAGCTTCCTTTCACTACCTAACACACTGACTGTAACCTTAAATATGCTAAACTCGTACCTTACTACAACTTCACACCTTACAAAGTTGGTTAGTTGTAGCAAGGTTTCTAATCACTCCGAAAGGGGTTGTGGTCGTGAGTTTATGTATACACGAGCTTTTACCCGCGACTTCGTCCGCATAAATTAAATACCAGATTTTAAGTCAGATGATAAGCTATTAAACAAAAAAAGTGTCATCAAAATCGGTTCAGTAGTTTTTGCGTGATACTCGAACAAACAAACACCCAAACAAACAAACAAACATACAAACAAACAAACAAATAGACAGACAAAAAATCCAAAAATTGGTGATTTGGAATCAGGGTCAGGTAAAAACCATGTCGTAATTTTTTTTTGCAAATACAGCGTGATATTTGCGATGATTGATATCATTAGCATCCTTTTAAACTAAGAGTCTACCCATCAAACTGAACAACTTTTAATATGGCAGCAAACCGAACGGTGCAAAAAAAACTGCTGTTGCATACATTTGAGTCGCGAACTCGCGCGTCGACATCGCAGTTTAGTATGGAACAGCAGATTTTTTATTTGCTCCGATTGGTTTGCTCCCATAGTAAAAGATGTTCAGTTTGATGGGTAGACTCTTAGTTTAAAAGGATGCTAATGACATCAATTTTACCCTGTATATTCAATGTACAGACACATTTCTGTTACAGTTTATAATAGTTTAGATACCTGTACAGTCCTCTGCTGCATATGTGATTGTTGTATGCTAGTGACAGGTGCTGGGGTGGCGGATGTGGAAGGCGTGGACGGAGTAGAAGTGGGGGCCGGCGCGGGCGGCTCGGGCGCCGGCTTTGTTGTAGATGTCGCCGGCTGACTCTGCCATCAATGTCTATTGTTACTACATTTACACTATGAACTTCTTGGTCAACTATGGCATCTTGAATATCTTAAGAATATACATATCTTGATAACTTCTATTCAAGTCCTCCTCTCTTTTAAAATTGCTGTGCCCTCCTAACAGGGTTCACAATGTTGTACTATTATAATGCTACGGTTCGAAATATGCCAATAGTGCAAACACTATGCACACACTTTACCGGTCGGTCCAAATTAGTAAGTACGAATACACTGCTAAACAATTTGTACAATTTGAACCAGCTGTCAATTTGACATGCATATGCTGCACTACCTATTTTTCGTGCGCGGCGTAAGCGCAAGATGATGACGTCACTGATAACGTCAGATAGCAAACGTATCCGCACATTCGCGCATTATGAACCGATTGTGTGCATGCTATCTCTACCGATAGCGCATATTTGCGCATTTTGGACCGTAGCATAAGATTACACCACCTGTTGTATATACCATTGTGAAACGCAATAAAGCATTGAGTATTGAGTATTGAATAATAACTTATTAACCATTAGACCACGGAGGCAGTCATCATATAACTATGATGACTGCCTCCGTGGTCTAATGGTTAAGAGCACTGGCTCTCGTCACGGAGGTCATGGGTTCGATTCCCACGGAGGACACCTAATGATATGTCACTTTGTGCGTTTTTCCCCAGTTGGTTAGGATATTGGAGACTGAATCACCTGATTGTCTGAAAAGAAAAATGATTCCGTGCTTCGGATGGCACGTTAAGCCGTTGGTCCCGGCTACTATCTCTGGTGGTAGTAGTCGTTACTTAAAAACCACGTCAGAGGCCGTAAGGCGGTCTGAAAAACTCTGACACCAGGGCTCTGCCCACACGATAAGAAGAAGAAGTTATATTAACCGAGTACCCTGTAGCTTTAAAATGTTCTAACCGGTCAAAACTACTCCGATTTTCATGATTTTTGAAGGCTTTTGTAGTTTATCTGTTGAGCACTTTTTTAATTTAGGCTTTCTTTATTGAGAAATATTTTTTAATGTGATGAGGGCGCCACTGGACTGCGATAGCCCTCTTAAAACATGTGGTTCGTCTTACCATCTGCTGTTGTTGCTGTTGTTGCTGCTGTTGTCGCTCGTGGCCGTCCCGCTCCGCCGCGGCGGCTGCCATAGCGCTCGGTCCGCTCACCGTCTCCACCACCCTCATCAGGATACATGCGCGAGGGCCGTAGCTTTGCGCCTGTCAATAACAAATACACTAATCTCCATTCAGGAATTCGAGAGACAAAATGTAAACAAAGAAACGTCATTGTCAAAGTGACAAGTGAGCGCGTAGACACACTCGAGAGTACACACTAGCACCATTATGTCTATCTCAGTACATACCTCGACGGTGACGAGGCACACGAGGGTGTGGACGAGGCCCGGCACCCTGGCGACCGCCTCGCTGTGAGCGCGTAGACACACTCGAGAGTACACACTAGCACCATTATGTCTATCTCAGTACATACCTCGACGGTGACGAGGCACACGAGGGTGTGGACGAGGCCCGGCACCCTGGCGACCGCCTCGCTGTGAGCGCGTAGACACACTCGAGAGTACACACTAGCACCATTATGTCTATCTCAGTACATACCTCGACGGTGACGAGGCACACGAGGGTGTGGACGAGGCCCGGCACCCTGGCGACCGCCTCGCTGTGAGCGCGTAGACACACTCGAGAGTACACACTAGCACCATTATGTCTATCTCAGTACATACCTCGACGGTGACGAGGCACACGAGGGTGTGGACGAGGCCCGGCACCCTGGCGACCGCCTCGCTGTGAGCGCGTAGACACACTCGAGAGTACACACTAGCACCATTATGTCTATCTCAGTACATACCTCGACGGTGACGAGGCACACGAGGGTGTGGACGAGGCCCGGCACCCTGGCGACCGCCTCGCTGTGAGCGCGTAGACACACTCGAGAGTACACACTAGCACCATTATGTCTATCTCAGTACATACCTCGACGGTGACGAGGCACACGAGGGTGTGGACGAGGCCCGGCACCCTGGCGACCGCCTCGCTGTGAGCGCGTAGACACACTCGAGAGTACACACTAGCACCATTATGTCTATCTCAGTACATACCTCGACGGTGACGAGGCACACGAGGGTGTGGACGAGGCCCGGCACCCTGGCGACCGCCTCGCTGTGAGCGCGTAGACACACTCGAGAGTACACACTAGCACCATTATGTCTATCTCAGTACATACCTCGACGGTGACGAGGCACACGAGGGTGTGGACGAGGCCCGGCACCCTGGCGACCGCCTCGCTGTGAGCGCGTAGACACACTCGAGAGTACACACTAGCACCATTATGTCTATCTCAGTACATACCTCGACGGTGACGAGGCACACGAGGGTGTGGACGAGGCCCGGCACCCTGGCGACCGCCTCGCTGTGAGCGCGTAGACACACTCGAGAGTACACACTAGCACCATTATGTCTATCTCAGTACATACCTCGACGGTGACGAGGCACACGAGGGTGTGGACGAGGCCCGGCACCCTGGCGACCGCCTCGCTGTGAGCGCGTAGACACACTCGAGAGTACACACTAGCACCATTATGTCTATCTCAGTACATACCTCGACGGTGACGAGGCACACGAGGGTGTGGACGAGGCCCGGCACCCTGGCGACCGCCTCGCTGTGAGCGCGTAGACACACTCGAGAGTACACACTAGCACCATTATGTCTATCTCAGTACATACCTCGACGGTGACGAGGCACACGAGGGTGTGGACGAGGCCCGGCACCCTGGCGACCGCCTCGCTGTGAGCGCGTAGACACACTCGAGAGTACACACTAGCACCATTATGTCTATCTCAGTACATACCTCGACGGTGACGAGGCACACGAGGGTGTGGACGAGGCCCGGCACCCTGGCGACCGCCTCGCTGTGAGCGCGTAGACACACTCGAGAGTACACACTAGCACCATTATGTCTATCTCAGTACATACCTCGACGGTGACGAGGCACACGAGGGTGTGGACGAGGCCCGGCACCCTGGCGACCGCCTCGCTGTGAGCGCGTAGACACACTCGAGAGTACACACTAGCACCATTATGTCTATCTCAGTACATACCTCGACGGTGACGAGGCACACGAGGGTGTGGACGAGGCCCGGCACCCTGGCGACCGCCTCGCTGTGAGCGCGTAGACACACTCGAGAGTACACACTAGCACCATTATGTCTATCTCAGTACATACCTCGACGGTGACGAGGCACACGAGGGTGTGGACGAGGCCCGGCACCCTGGCGACCGCCTCGCTGTGAGCGCGTAGACACACTCGAGAGTACACACTAGCACCATTATGTCTATCTCAGTACATACCTCGACGGTGACGAGGCACACGAGGGTGTGGACGAGGCCCGGCACCCTGGCGACCGCCTCGCTGTGAGCGCGTAGACACACTCGAGAGTACACACTAGCACCATTATGTCTATCTCAGTACATACCTCGACGGTGACGAGGCACACGAGGGTGTGGACGAGGCCCGGCACCCTGGCGACCGCCTCGCTGTGAGCGCGTAGACACACTCGAGAGTACACACTAGCACCATTATGTCTATCTCAGTACATACCTCGACGGTGACGAGGCACACGAGGGTGTGGACGAGGCCCGGCACCCTGGCGACCGCCTCGCTGTGAGCGCGTAGACACACTCGAGAGTACACACTAGCACCATTATGTCTATCTCAGTACATACCTCGACGGTGACGAGGCACACGAGGGTGTGGACGAGGCCCGGCACCCTGGCGACCGCCTCGCTGTGAGCGCGTAGACACACTCGAGAGTACACACTAGCACCATTATGTCTATCTCAGTACATACCTCGACGGTGACGAGGCACACGAGGGTGTGGACGAGGCCCGGCACCCTGGCGACCGCCTCGCTGTGAGCGCGTAGACACACTCGAGAGTACACACTAGCACCATTATGTCTATCTCAGTACATACCTCGACGGTGACGAGGCACACGAGGGTGTGGACGAGGCCCGGCACCCTGGCGACCGCCTCGCTGTGAGCGCGTAGACACACTCGAGAGTACACACTAGCACCATTATGTCTATCTCAGTACATACCTCGACGGTGACGAGGCACACGAGGGTGTGGACGAGGCCCGGCACCCTGGCGACCGCCTCGCTGTGAGCGCGTAGACACACTCGAGAGTACACACTAGCACCATTATGTCTATCTCAGTACATACCTCGACGGTGACGAGGCACACGAGGGTGTGGACGAGGCCCGGCACCCTGGCGACCGCCTCGCTGTGAGCGCGTAGACACACTCGAGAGTACACACTAGCACCATTATGTCTATCTCAGTACATACCTCGACGGTGACGAGGCACACGAGGGTGTGGACGAGGCCCGGCACCCTGGCGACCGCCTCGCTGGCTCGATCGCCGAGCGAGGTGAGCGCGTAGACACACTCGAGAGTACACACTAGCACCATTATATCGCGCAACGTCAGCAATGCGCATACGTCGCTGTAAACCTGTGAATAGAGCACACGATGATTAGGCATAGTATGTGAATAGCCATCTACCCTCAAACGGTGAAGGAAAACATCGTGAGGAATTCTACACATGCTGAAGAAGAAATGCTGATACGTATGTTAAATATACCAATCTTGGAATGTTACTTTGCCCCGTATTTAATATTATTGAATTAACTTCAATTTGGATGTATGTTTGCACTGTACTATACTGTTTTTTATTACCCGACTGCGCCAGAAGGAGGGTTATGTTTTTCGAGCGTATGTATGTATGTTTGTATGTATATTTCTTTGGCACGGCCTACAGCCTAAACGGCTTGATGGATTTTGACGTATGAGGTGTCGTTAGATTTGTAAAAATCGTGAGAGTGACATAGGCTAAAAAAAAGAGGGGGAATAAAATTTTTTTTTGTAAAAAAATTACAATATGGGTATCAAATGAAAGCTAGTAAATAGACGATTCCTAAAATATATATATTATAGTACTTTTATGCTACCATTTAGACACAAGACTAAAAAGTATGAAATAAACTAAATAATTAAAAAAACTAAAAACCTGACTGCATAAAAAAACTATTAACTGAAAAGAGAAAAACAAGCTCTTTAATCACTAATCAGCTATACCAACTTTGTTTTCTTGGGCAAATATAATTTGAATGTTATTAGGTAGGTATTGCAGGCGGGGACAAACCAATAATAGGTAGGTATGTTTTATAATTCTTCTTTGTCCCCCTTTTTTAAGAGTATATTTTAAATTTCTCATATAAGTGATTTGTAATCTCATGGGAAATAAATTTCTTAAACATAAACATAATCCGCATTGGATACGCGTAGTGGACTAACACCCTGCTTAAGGGTAGGCCTCTGCCCTGCAGTGGAACGAATATAGGCTGATGATGAAAACAACGCATGAATACCTGCCAAATCAGCTCTCAAGAAAGTTAGCGGCATTAGGCCTTGATGGCTAGATGAAGCACAACTTAGGATCTTTTAAAAAAACTGTAGTATTGCACTCAATCAATAGTATCGGTTATTCAGAGATATCGATAGTATTGATACTATCGAAAGCACTATCGATAATGTTACTATTTTTCAATATCTTCGCTATTGTTATGCAACACTGCACTTCCAGTAATAGCCACCAACAAAAAGACGGACATATGAGTTTAATCGGACACAAAATCTGTGATAAAAGTCGGCAAAAAAATCGGTCTGATTGTCGCTCCTACTCCTACATAATGTGGCTCTTATTAACACTAGACTAAGGATAACGCGCACTTTGTAAGCCGAGACCAAAACCTCTAAAAAAGTGCGACTAGTGAACCCAGAGTCTTGCACAAATCTACTACCCTAAAAAACAATAAGTTCTCCTTACGAGCTTCAAACAGAAGCAAACAGTACCTTAGCTTCGAGAGCTTTCAACAGCGCGTCCTCGTTGACCTCGTTCTGCGCTAGTTTGTTGAGCAGCTCCAGTGCTGCTAATACCCGGGCACGGTCTGGAGACACGAGGGCTGATTGTATGGTCGACAGCACGTGGCGGGAGATCAGGCATGTCGCCGGGTCCTGGACAGAAAACACACAATTGTTTTCATAATTACTTCAAACATGGTGAAACATGGTGGTGTGGCTGAAACTACAAATATTATCTAAAGCCTGGCTTTCCATCCAGAAGCCCGAGAAGCTATTATAGGTACGAAAAAAAGTATTTGCTATGTCGGTCAACTAAATCTACATTCACATTTTTTTTATCTGATGGAGTTGAAAATGTATCTTATTGTATGGCAAAGAGCTGAAGATATGATTTTTTATTCTAGCATTTCCTAACGGGAAAATTTTCAAATTGCTTCTTTTTGTTGCTTAAATGAAATGTTTGTAAAATTGAAGTTACACAACTAGTTTCAATGTTTATACATAATTATTATAATTACCTTAATGACAAGTTCTGTAGCAACATTTCCGAGTGTATCGAAGCCGGACTGTCTCAGTGATCCCACCCAGCAATTAGCGCAGAGCAGAAGAAATCTGTTACAGAAATAAACACAGCATTTGGAACTACTTTATATTTAGCTGTATACAGGGTGAAATTGATATCATTTGCATCCTTTTAAACTAAGAGTCTACCCATCAATCTGAACAACTTTTACAATGGGAGCAAACCGATCGGAGCAAATAAAAAATCTGCGCGAACATGTTGATCATAGTACCTGATCAGCGTGGTGTTCTTGGCGAGGTACTGCACGTTCTCCTCGTGGAAGGAGAGGGAGCGCACAATGGACGCTATCTGCAGCACCCTCTGCGTGTAGACGCAGGTGGCGCCGCCTGGCAGCTCCGGCGCGAACAGCTGGTTCTCGTCCGACGGCTCCGTCACCCAGTCTTCTATCACGTCCTTGTTACAATAGGAAACTTGCTTAAAACCTATTTTTCGATGTTTTGTGTCAATATAGTACCAACAGTCTCTAAGTAAAATGAATGTGACAAGAATGGACAGACGGACAAGACGGAATTATAAGGGTAGCGTTTTTTAACCCTTAACTACGTAACCTATCCTTTTATCGTGTCAATGATTCTACGATACTGTTTACGGATCCCAAAAAGCACTTAAAAATTAAAGTGAAAGGATTATTTATAATGTATTCTTTAACAAACAACAAACGAACGACAAATAATGCGCGATAGAACTTAATTTACGAAAAACACAACAGCTATGCAATAAATATCACCCCAGCAAACAATTTGGTCATATTAGGCCCCCATTTATTTATGACTATTTATTTTGAGTTATAAAAGTTATATTACTGTAATTTCGTCATATACTGGTGCTTTATGCGTCTAATGTTCGACTATACGACACCTATACGACCAAATTGTTAGTTGGGATGTCATCTCTGGCGGTCGACAGGTACCAAAGAGAGACACAATAAATTCAGTACTCAGCTACTTATTTTCAATTTCCAAGTAAATTTTTTTTATAATAGGTACACAAAAACTTAAGTTGATAAACCACCAAAGTGACCATTTATTAACAAGACCAAAATAAGACCAAATAGATCAAATGAAAATATGACCAATATGACAAAATGAACACAACCAAAAGCACTAAAATGTAATTTATAAATTGTATAGATCTTACTGTATCCAACAAACTATTTTGTATGTAACATAACAACTTACTTCCTCGTGAAACTTCTCAGTAACTTCCTCCTCAGCGTCCTCCTGCATCAGACAATCTGTCAGCGCATTATAAGCGGCTAGCGCCTGCACGGACAGCTCGGGTTGTTCGATGCCGGGCTGCATGAACTTGGTCTCGTCCGCGAGCTCCTTGGCGCCTCCGCCCCCGGCTCTCATCTGCCAGAACTCGTGCGGAAACCGGCCTCGTGCCTCGAAGTACGAGCGGCCTATTGTGTCTCGGAGACTTGCTGTTGATGAATTTTAATTAACAATTTATACTATTTTCAGACAATATTCTTTTGACGCGGACGACGATCTTTTTGTTTCGTGGGACAGAAATGACTGTTAGGCCTCAGTATGGAATTTAAGATGGACTTTTAGTCCGCCGTGTTCATAATGTTTCATTCATTAGGCTATTCATTAATGGGTGAGATTCAAAATGAATGTACCTTGTCTATGTCCCACTATGTTTAAAAATATTAAATCGTAAAAAAAAAATTTTTTTGTATCTATTACTTTGTATTCCGTTAAACTTTATAAGAAAATACCCTAATATTTCATTGTAATAGGTTTCATTCCTTATATAATGAATTGATTATGAACACGGCTCATACTAAAGCTACCACCATATTTTTGTAGTTTCGTAACATCAGGTTGAGTAACGACGTTTATGATTAAAATAAACATTATTTCGGTAAAATTCCGTTTCGAGATTGGCAACACTGATAGCTGAATGACAGTTTTGATAGACGTCAAAGTCCAGCCCTTTTGAAATTTGCAATATTCACGAATTTAAGGCAGTGCGGATTTTTGTGCAAAAAAATTATCAGCTTTACTTACGCACATATCTGTTTCATATCGGTAAGTTTAGTTTAATTAAACTGTCCTTTATTAATTATATTGGAAGATTGTCAAATTGCTTTTAAACACGAATAATTCTCAATTTCGTGAGTAGTATTGGTAGGAGGTTATTTTGAAGTTAGATTTACTCAGATTTTATTATTAGTTTCGTTGCGTTTCGTTATTCAGTTTAGTAACGAGTGTTACTCAGTTTAGTTATTCTTCTGTTTCGTTACTAAACTGAGAAACTAAGGCCTAGTTCATAAGGGCCAGAAAGAACCGACGTCATTTTTAAATTTAATATAACGTGTCTATAAATATTACTTAATATTTTTAAGCAGTTATTATAAAAAAAATCCAATTAATCGTGCGTTAATTTAATTTCCTTTTTAACAATTTATGTACACACGGTTCCAAAAATAACGGGTCATCAACAACATAAACCTTAATATTTCGGAAACTAATAATACACCGAAATTTTCTTTACCTACATACCTAATATTTCAATTTGCGAAATTCTAAACTTATTAATACAATTTACCAAATCATTTAAAGTTGTATAGTTCAAAAAAAAATTTAAGCATATCTGACCTACGCCTTACTTATCAGTTTCGTTACTATTTCGTTACAGATTTTTACATATCAGTTTACTTACGATTTCGTAACGGTACATCTATTCTGCACTTCACCCTAATACAGGGTGAGATTGATATCATTGGCATCCTTTTAAACTAAGAGTCTACCCATCAAACTGAACAACTTTTACTATGGGAGCAAACCGATCGGAGCAAAAAAAATCAACTTTTGCATACATTTGAGTAAGCATTGCAGTTTAGTATGGGACAGCTGATTTTTTAGTTGCTCCGATCGGTTTGCTCCCATAGTAAAAGTTTTTCAGTTTGATGGGTAGACTCTTAGTTTAAAAGGATGCTAATGATATCAATTTCACCCTGTATATTCGTCTATTTTCACGAAAATGTGGATATAATGAACATCATCTACTCAGGTGACTTATTAGCACATCGAAACAATAATAGTAACAACTGAGCATTAATCTCATAATTTATACAAGGCAAATCCACTCAAATCACATACTGTCTCAGACTTAAATCATGATTATCATGGTTTCTAGGTGCTTGATAAGGGTTCTTCAGAAATTCAACCCATAAATAATGGGCTTATTAAATCGCTTATTAGTCAGATAATTCATCTAGTAGTTTTTTAAGACTATATTATTACGAGGGCGACACTGAAAGTTTCAAGAATGGACCAGTTAGTGACAATGCCAATGAACAATTTATTTTAATTACGAATAAGAAACTCTTTATCAACCTATAGCCGAAAATTTTATTCGATTGTCATTTGTTTTAACGATTTGGCGGCAATTTGAAAAGTGCGTGTCGCGAGCCAAAACGAATTTAGCAGGGAAAAATGTTTTCTCCCCAATTTATTACGATTTTCGTCGTGTTCCTAGTCCATAACAAAGTTAATGATAAACTTCGATTGGTATTTCATGATGAAGCCCTGTCCCTTGACACTTGTTTACAACTGGTTAAATGAGTTTAGGCATGATCGGAGTAATCTCAGTGATGATCTACCTGGGAGATGTCGTTCAACGGCAATAACTGAACAAAATGCCAATGCTGTGCAGCTCATGAGAGAGGTTGATAAGAGAGTGACCTACCAGCAGATTCAGGCAAGCTTCAGCATTGATATGAGTCAAGTGCAAAAGATCCTACACGAATATTAAGGCGTAAGGCGAAGCTTTGTACTAGATGAATACCCCATAATTTAACCGATTTCAATAATTTCATAGTAAAGCAGAGGGGGTCCACTGCTTCTCACAGAGGTTCCATTGAACGGGACGATACATAAAATGGAATGGAGGCCACTTCTAAAAATATTAAAAGTATTCCCAACCTCCTACTTCTATACACTTTTTATTGTCTTGAAACTTTCAGTGTCGCCCTCGTATTTATTATTATTAAGGATGGATTTGCTCTTGACCTCAATCTAGCCCTCAGGACGCAGATGGGGTCGAAGATGTAGCGAGCTTACCCAGAAGAAGCCTATTCATATATCTGTCTCTTTTAATGTTTATATCTTTTTAGTCCTGTAACTGGCATCCATATAAGGTCTATTACCTACTATAGACACCCATATACCTATAAATCATGTTGATGATACTATATTAAATACCATAAGGCTCCACCTACATGAGAATTAGGTTAATACAAAAACCACTTACAATGATTATAAACACCAGCATGAGCTAGCAGAAAGTCCAATATATGCGGTGTAGAGCCCAGCGGCAGTCTGTTGGAATGATCGGCTGCCAGTACCGTGCACACGTTGACTGCGAAGTCCTGTTCATTGGGCATGGGGGACAGCAGGGAGAGGGCCAGCCGCTCGGAGGGACCGGCGACGCGCGTTTGCGGCGTTTTGAGTTGCTCGCCTGACGCTGGGAAAGGAAAGAGTATAAATAAATAACGCTCACAGTCCAAATACATTGTTGTAATGATCCTAAATGTAAGACTTTTTATTATAAAAACCATAAAACAATGGCACAAACATGACATTCTAATTTTGGCATGTATGTCTTACCAAATAACTAAACAAATCCATCAAACTGAATAACTTTCTCTATGAGACTATCATAAAAATCTGGAAAAATTTACAAACCTACTGTACCGAAATGTATTTGACACCTGATTCGATTCGATGTTGTTTAGTTTGATGGACTGATCATCGCTTTAAAAACCATCAACATATTAAGAAGGACCCTGGATATGGGAATCATCATAATCATTAGAAAAATTAATTACAATAAGTACTGGAATTTTGTACATTTGTTGCACTAACCAGAAATGTAAGTGCCACTGCCGAATGTAATCCGTGGCATGCCACCCCTGCTGCCCCTCCTGGGGTCTTCATCGAGGTCATTGTCGTCATCTCGACCGGGAGGCCCTTTAGCTCTCTCATATCTGCAATAATAATCAATTAATTGTTATGTTGGGCTCTCGATGGACGAGACTCACAAAAGATAGAGTGAAATGGAAGATGCTGGAAGAGGCCTATATGTCTCTAGATGTGCAGAGTGAAGATGAGAACTAATGTGTCTCTGCAAAAGGCTAATAAAAAAAAAAAAGTTATGTTGTATTTGTTGGTATAGTGCATCCAAGATAGCTCTGTGATTTTGACAGCCGGTTTAAAAGATTTCACGGAGCTATCTTAGACGCCTGATAGTGAAAAGCTCTATCAACAAACACTGATTAGCTTGGTGAAAAAGAGAGTCCTTTCAGTCCTCTTTATGCAAATGGTATCTTTTCATTATAAAAGGGTAAGAGACATTTTGAGAATGTGGCAATTTGCACAGAAGCCATTTTAATATTGTTTTTTTTTGTACACTCTTCCATCGGCCAAAAGATTTAATCAGATATGGTTTGAAGAAATTAAACTTTTAATGTTATTTTACTTCTTGTTTACATCTTAAGACTCCTTTAGAATAAATAAAGAAGATCCAATAATGAGCAGTCTGTAACAATAGCAAGTTTCTGACCACCCCAAAGGGGAATATAGTTGTGACTTTACATAATCTTAATTATTATAAAACTGTAAGAGAATATAGAAGTATAGTAGAAAATATTAACAAATTACGATTTTGTTTTTGGTGTGCCCGATTCCAAATCACCAATCAATTTTTGGGATTTTTTGTTTGTCTGTCTGTTTGTTTGTTTGATCGAGCATCACGCAAAAACTACTGAACCGATTTTGATGAAACTTTTTTTTTTTGATAGCTAATGATCTGACTTAAAATCTGGTATATAATTTGTGCAGACGAAGTCGTGGGTTAACTCTAGTATAATATAAATGTAAAGATAAAAATGTGATTTTTCTTACTTTTCTAAATAAGTTCCATATATTTTCCGCAGCAACGTGGAGCCATTCACACATGGATGTGGCAGCCTCAGTGGACGCATGAACGAGTCCCATGCATCATTCTGATTTACCTGCAAATTAGTATGTTTGAGAAATCTTGTTGCAGGGAAAACTGTCTTTGCTGTTGTAGTTGGGGCAAAGAATTATTTATTTAGTAAATAGACCCTGGCTTAACATTAACATAACATACTAGTCATTTGCTTCGAGTTGGCCGCTCCCTCCCTTCCCGCTTCACCGTACCGCACCCCTAAGAGACCCTATGAAACGCAATTTTATAACCTTTAGCAACGCAACCACGTACGGCACGTCCGTCCCGATCACTAATATCGCTTTTAATTTTAAATTTTTATTTGCTTGTTATATTATTTTTTGTCGACGGGACCAGTTAATGTGCCTTTGACGAAATTTTGTAACGGTCATCGACGGCCAACTCCAAACAAACGGGTAGTAATAACATTTACATAATTTATTCTTCTTCTGATTATTCTTTCTCACTTTTTTAGCCTTTTAACCGCCGGAAAAGTTTTCATTTCACGTGCCTCCTTGCCATCCTTTTAAACTAAGAGTCTATCCATCAAATTGAACAACTTTTACAATGGGAGCATACCAATCAGAGCAAAAAAAATCTGATATTGCATACATTTGAGTCGCATAGGCAGCGGCGGCGGGTGTTGTTTAGTATGGAACAGCGGATTTTTTTTTTGCTCCGATCTGTTTGCTCCCACAGGAAAAGTTGTTCAGTTTGATGGGTAGACTCTAGGTTCTTCTTCTTATCGTGTGGGCAGAGCCCTGGTGTCAGAGTTTTTCAGACCGCCTTACGACCTCTGACGTGGTTTTATGTAACGACTACTACCACTACTACGACTACTACTACCACCAGTATTTCCGAGTACTTACAACCCGGATTCCTTTAAAGTACGAGTGAATAGGCATCTTCTGGGTAAGCTCGCTACATCTACGACCCCATCTTCGTCCTGAGGACTGGATTGAGGTCAAGAGCAAACCCATAGTTAATAAAAAAAAAAAAAAAAAAAAGGTAGTAGCCGGGACCAAAACGTGCCATCTGAAGCACGGAATCATTTTTCTTTTCAGACAATCAGCTGATTCAGCCTGCAATGTCCTAACCAACTAGGGAAAACGCACAAAGTGACATATCACTAGGTGTCCCCCGTGGGAATCGAACCCACAACCTCCGTGTCGAGAGCCAATGCTCTTAACCATAAGACCACGGAGGCAGTCTCTTAGTTTAAAAGGATGCCAATGATATCAATTTCACCCTGTATATGAAAAGGAATGTTCAATAGAAATTATAGTCTTATTTATAAGACGGCAGCGTTGTAACGTCATTGTAGTACGTCTTATACATATTTCAGACCATGGCGGTTAAAAGGTTAATGCAAAACATCAAAGAGTTGGAGGTCCCACTGCAAAAGGGGTGGTGCGGTTGAGAAATCCATTTAAAAAAATTTGTTCTCCCTAACACCAAAATGTAACATACACGCATGCATATGCTCACGACTATCTTCCCCGAGTAGATAGTCAGAGATATCCTCCTGAAACCTCAGAACATCAACATAATGTAACATTATCTCTCAAGCTCTTTTCAATAAAGAGTTAAAAAAAAACATTATTGTCAATTTTATGTTTAAGTAAAAAGAACTTTTTGGATAAAAAATATGAGCCCTTAACTCAACGGCTAAGTTAGATAGTTACTGCTAGTTAGTTAGTTACTAAGTTGGAGTAGGTAAAATCTAGACATAAGGGACTGACATGTACATAACATATTTTGTATAAAAGTCCCTTTAAAAAAAATAGATTTAAAAAAAACTCAACGGCACGTAAAGTACAGTTGAGCCAAACATACACAGAAGCCACCTGCGACAAAAAATTGGCATGGGGAAGCAAATCGATAAGTAATTTTGTAAGAATTTAGAAAATTTATTGGTTGATCCACACTTTTGTATGGAAGGCCCAAAAATATTTAAAAACTATAAAATTTTACAAGTTTAAAATGGAAGAAGTACAAACCTTACTGAGACCTCCTCGTTGTTGTACCAATGCGTAGAAGTGATACAAATCTATCTCTATTCCATTCACTACAGGTATTTTGTATGGGATACTGTAAATTAACAATATTTTTTATTACTTATATGAAAAACAGCCTAGTAAACATTTATATGAATATCTAAATTAGATTAATAATTGGAGGCAAAGAACAAAATGTACTAGATAGTAAAATCACAAAGCCAATTGGAAAAATACAAACATTTGGTACACTATATACCTGAAAGCGTCTATCGCAAATTTTACATGTTTCAGACGATCACTTACTTTTTACTATCATTAAACTGCTTCAGCTCCTTCAGGAATACCTCCTTATCCCTCATATAGTTGCTGGATTTAGTGTTTATTTGATATTTTGCCATTTTTTGAGCTTAGTCTAACGGTATCGTAAAATCACCTTTCCCACGAAATGTAGACACTTCTTAAGTCGACTGGTAATATCTTTAGATAGAACTAAGTACAGTTATCACATTTTTTACAAATACTCCATTTATAAATACTGAAATACTAGATAAATGCTGAAATAATAAATTTTCTATTTTCGATACAAGTTATTTGACAGTGACAGACAGAAGCCGGAAGGAACGGAACGACGCGGTCTATTTTGATTTTGTTGCCATTTCATTAATGATTTTACCTTCGATTGCCTTCGAAAACTCTGAAGTGCGATTTTTGAAAATCATACGAGCGACTTGAAGTGCGATTTTTGAAAATCATACGAGCGACTTGGCAGTAGAAAGATGCATAATCTCCATAGTAATTTTGACATTTTCTAGTGCTAAGTCACTCGTATGATTTTCAAAAATCGCACTTTTGGCAGTAGAAAGACAAGGGCGGATCCAGGGGGGGGGCCCAGGGGGCCATGGCCCCCCCCACGGACCTCTGCGGATTGCATTGAATTTCGAGGCTGAGTAATGACGGCACTTTACTAGGGCATAGATTGATTGAGCTCTGTCCATAACCAATTCGTAGAGCGGAGAAAATTTGAGCTCGCTTCGCTCGCTCTATGTTTCTGTTTTAATTATTGTATTTGTACCTGTGTAGGAACAATAATTAAAACAAGGCTGTGGTCAGAAATCTTTAGGATTATACACATAATATAATCCTAAAGATTTAACAGCAAACCGGGAAACACGCCCTGGGTGGCAGGTTTAGGGAGCGCCAAAATCAAGATGGAAAAAAAATATTGCATCGACTTGAGAATTTTGCAAAAAAATCTCGTGCTCGCTTCGCTCGCTCCTGATTTCAGACATCTCATTATATTGCAGTGACGAAATCTCGAGCTTGTTTCGCTCGTTCTCGGTTTAAGATCGTATTGCAGTCATCCCATTATATTGCAGTGAAATCTTGAGCTCGCTTCGCTCGCTCTTGGTTTTAGATCTTATTGCAGTCATCTCATTATATTTCAGTGAAATATCGAGCTCACTTCGCTCGCTCTTGGTTTTTTGATGTATTGAAATTACCTATCGCAGAATTCGATCATATTGCGAATTTCTGACTCTACCTAATCATATTGCAGTAAAATCTCGAGCTCGCTTCGCTCGCTCTTGGTTTTAGATCTCATTGCAGTCATCTCATTATATTGCCGCGAAGAAATCTGAGCTTGCTTCGCTCGCTCTCGGTTTAAGATCGTATTGCAGTCGTCTCATTATATTGCAGTGAAATCTCGAGCTCGCTTCGCTCGCTCTTGGTTTTAGATCTTATTGCAGACATCTCATTATATTTCAGTGAAATATCGAGCTCGCTTCGCTCGCTCTTGGTTTTTTGTTGTATTGAAATTACCTATCGCAGAATTCGATCATATACATATTGCGAATTTCTGACTCGACCTAATCATATTGCAGTAAAATCTCGAGCTCGCTTCGCTCGCTCATGGTTTAAGGTCTCATTGCAGTCATCTCATTATATTGCAGTCACGAAATCTGAGCTTGCTTCGCTCGCTCTCGATTTAAGATCGTATTGCAGTCGTCTCATTATATTGCAGTGAAATCTCGAGCTCGCTTCGCTCGCTCTTGGTTTTAGATCTTATTGCAGTCATCTCGTTATATTTCAGTGAAATATCGAGCTCGCTTCGCTCGCTCTTGGTTTTTTTGTTGTATTGAAATTACCTATCGCGGAATTCGATCATATTGCGAATTTCTGACTCGACCTAATCATATTGCAGTAAAATCTCGAGCTCGCTTCGCTCGCTCTATGTTAAACGTTTTATTGCAACCATTCAACCTGGACCTGGCCTCCCTAAAAAAAAATTATTGCTACACTCTTGTAGAGGAGGCCCGGGCCCGGCGCCAATCTCATGTTTTTGCCCCGCCTGGGAAAAATCGTAGATCCGGGGCTGATTGTTTTAGTTTTCTATGTATGTATACAAGACGTCTCGGGTCTGTGTCTCTAACTTAATTTTTTCATATCTTAATACGTGGCCTGAGTCGGCCGAGGGCCCCCCCCAATATGAAATCCTGGATCCGCCCTTGTAGAAAGATGCATAATTACTATGGAGATTATGCATCTTTCTACTGCCAAGTCGCTCGTATGATTTTCAAAAATCGCACTTCTGTTCGAAAAGCTGAGAAGTGCGATTTTTGAAAATCATACGAGCGGCTTGGCAGTAGAAAGATGCATAATCTCCATAGTAATTTTGACATTTTCTACTGCCAAGTCGCTCGTATGATTTTCAAAAATCGCACTTATGGTCGCACAACCAACACCCTGAAGTGTGATTTTTGAAAATCATACGAGCGAATTGGCAGTAGAAAATGTCAAAATTACTATGGAGATTATGCATCTTTCTACTGCCAATTCGCTCGTATGATTTTCAAAAATCGCACTTCTGGCTGCTTTTCCCAGAAAAAATGTGTGAAAAAATATTTAACAAAAATATCAACTTATCACCAACTTATCGGTTTCTTTCCATTTTTTAAATTTTCCAGCCAGAAGTGCGATTTTTGAAAATCATACGAGTGACTTGGCAGTAGAAAATGTCAAAATTACTATGGAGATTATGCATCTTTCTACTGCCAAGTCGCTCGTATGATTTTCAAAAATCGCACTTCAGCATTTAAAATGGCGAGTGCTTTTTTATTTTTTTATTTGAGGCATTGGCAGCTTAGATTGGCAGCAGAGTGCCTTTGCTGCCGGCGGCGCGGGCGCTTGTTGCCAAAGACTACTTGTTGCCAAGAAGGCCACCGGGGCGGCGGTGGGTTTTCACCAGTTTTTTGCGTAAAGGTAATGTTTACTGAAAACTTGAAAAGGGATGGAGGTTATGGAGATATGACAAAATTGTATGAATCGTATCGTGCCTCGGCCTGACTAAAGTATCATATAAGTCACATAAGTATCATATAATAGTAGACGGGCAATCGATTGAGTGCTTTCTGTCAAGTCTAAATCGCCTAGCAGCAAAATTGCTGTGTTTGAAAGGCCGATCGCACGAGCGCGCGCTGCTCCCCTTCAACCATTCGTTCTATTTGGCCGTGCCTTGTCAGGAAGCACACAATCGATTGCCCGTCTAAAGAGTAGGTACTTAAGAAGGCTATCACAGTCCAGTGGCACTATACTTATATTACTCTTTGAGTGGCACCCTCATCTCATCACATAGTAGCTTATCTATGCATCACATTAAAAAAGATTTCTCAATAAAGAAAGCCTAAATTAAAAAAGTGCTCAACATCAAAACTACAAAAGCCTTCAAGCTATTTTCATATAATACTTTTATAGGTTCTAAACATTCCACTTTTATCGATAATTTGGATCTAACCGAGATGACTGATTACGTCGGCGTCGTAAAATGTGATCGGTGCCGGTGCCGGCAGCCATCTCGGTGATCGGTGCCGGCAGCCATCTTGGTAGGCAGTCATCCCTATAATCGGCCGGTGCCGGCAGCCTACATGACAGCAGGCGCATAACCACATCAACATCAAAAACACTGATCAACAGCCAGGCCCATGGGCTCAATAGCCAGGCCGGCCACTAACTTTAAAAAAAAACTGTCAACCTGTCATCCAACTGTCATCTGTCAAGTCAGCGTGCTGTTTTTAGGTTATAAAGTTGTGGACAATTTTAATTTGTAGTTATTTCAATTAATTTCGCCAACAAAATGGTTAAGAAGAAAATAGATAATCGTATCAGAGTAATGATAGAGAATGGAGTCAAACTGGGGCACCGCACAATGATATTGCTCGTGGGAGACAAGGGAAGAGATCAAGTAAGTTGCCCAAAAGAATTTCATGTAATTTTAGTGAATTTTGTTTAGTGAACGTTTTAATTAGAAACTTAATGTCTTTTCAGGTACCTATTCTGTATGATATGCTTGTTAAATCAACGATAAAAGCTAGACCTACGGTTCTCTGGTGCTACAAAAATAAAGATGAAGCTATCAGCAAGTAAGTTTTTGTTTTGCGTTTGTTTTTGTTCTTTTTAATTATTTCAGACTGTCTCTTGTTGACAAAGTATGTTTGTAGATTAGAAAGCTTGTTCTACTGTAGAGAACAATGTGGTGGATTTTTACGTTGGTTAATTTGGCAATTCCTAAGATGAGATCAAAATTTTTCTAATATCCAATTTTGTATTGGCCAGATTGAATCTAGGCATTTAGTAGAATTTTCAAAATATCCCTTCATAACAACCCACCCAACTGCATATGTTATAGTTTGTTCATTGTGTGTCATTCATATTCTAGCTTACCATGAGGCCCCTCAATTTCTTCTCAAATTTGTTTTTTAAGCCCACAATAGTCACAACATCATTGGAGCAAATAATATAAAAAAAAAGTAAAGTAAATTATTTTATTCATAATAACCATCATAATATTATTACACATTAGCAACATTGATACAGTATACAGCTAGTGTGTAATATTATGATGGTTATCTAAACTATTATAAAACTGTAACAGAAGTGTGTCTGGTACATTGAAGATATTTACAAAAAAAAGATTACTATATGGTTTTTAGATGTCCCTGATTCCAAATCACAAATTTTTGGACTTTTTTTCTGTCTGTCTGTTTGTTTGTTTTTTTATTATAATAGGGATGCAACAATTCGGCCATTATGATTACGATTACGATATTAATCGTTATTTATTACGATAACCGATGCATTACGATTATTTAAACAAATTTAGTGGAGATTATCCTCAGAATGAGTTCTCATAGTGTTTCTTTGCATTACAATGAAAGGTAAATCATTAAAAAAAATGTTTTTAAATTCCAAGATTTTGTAACTTTTAATTACTAATTTGAGATCGAAGTCAAAGGTACACTTGGCCACAATTCTGATTTGTTGATGCGTGGAAGCTATTTTGCTTTGAAAAACACAATATTGAACATGATTCTGAGGTATAATAGTCCGATTTAGGTGGGAGATTAATCTTTTGAAATTAATGTGGATGAGATATCGCGAGAAGGAAAATGCAAACCGAAAATCAAATCCAAAGACTACAGTTTAATATACATCAAATCAAAGACATACGTAGAATAAAAAAAAAAGAAAGTCAAGTCTGACCAAAAAAATGACAGATTTTTCTCAAAATGAGCTAGAAAGGCAGCGAAAGACCCGATTTTTCCAAAGTTGTTTTTCGGCTCTGGAATCTAGTATTCAGGTTTGGTATTTGTGAACAAATGCAATTTGATTGACGTTTTTAAATCATTTTATTAATCGTACGATTCTTACAACGGTGCATTGCATCGTTATTAATCGTGATTATTACGATTACAGATGCAAAACGATGCACCGCTTCGTAATCGTTGCATCCCTATATTATAACCATCATATTATTACACATTAGCAACATTGATACAGTATACAGCTAATGTGTAATATTTATTATGATGGTTATTATGAATAAAATAATTTACTGTAAAAAAAATAATAATAAAGTGTGTTTTTTATATTTTAGTCACGGGCGTAAGAGAGCAAAGAAAATAGCAGCAGGCAAGTTGGAAGTGTCGGAGGAGTCTCTGTTTGATTCGTTCCGAGTGGCGACCACTATACACGGGCGCTACTATTCTGAGAGCCATGCCATGCTCGGTCAGACGTACGGAGTTTGTGTGTTACAGGTATGTCCTTCTTTTAGGGCCTTTAAGCGCCTGTGCCACGTTGTTGTGGCGAATTCAGTTGGCATGATGTTGGAGCACGATACAACTCATTTGTTCATAAATGCATATTCGCACGCCTGTTTCCCATTGACATTGGGTAGGCAGAGACAACGGAATACTACCTGCTACGATCCTGAGAGACCTCTCTAGCCTCATCCAGATTCATTGTCCATAACATTTATAAAGATCAGTAGCGTAGCGAGGGGGGGGGGGGGGGGGGGGGGCAAATGCCCCCGGGCGGCACTTTACTAGGGGCGGCAAATTCTGGAAATATGTAAATTAATTGAGCTCTGTCTATAACCACTTCGTAGAGCAGAGAAAAGTCGAGCTTGCTTCGCTCGCTCTATGCTTCTGTTTTAATTACTGAACTGTTACATAATCCTAAAGAGGTAGGTCTCTGTCTGACCACAGCTAAGAAGAGGTGATAAAAATTTCGAGCTTGCTTCACTCAATTACTTTGGTAACTTTGCACATGTTTTGTACGTAAAAAAGATCTAGCTCTACAGGCACGTACTAGTTACAGATTTGTATTGAGGAGAGAAGTCGAGCTCGATTCACTCGCTCTAACTTTCAATTTTTGCATGGTTAACCAAAAGTGCAAAAAAATTTCGACCTCGCTTCGCTCGCTCCATTATTTCTTGTGTGCTTTTTTTATAAAGATAAGGTGGCGGCAAAATCGGTATGTGCCCCGGGCGGCACAAACCCACACTACGCCACTGATAAAGATCCCTGTCACCAACTTGCCGAGCTATACAGAATATCTAATTAATTTTATGGCACATGAATACTCCACACACACAAAGCTTCATACAATCGCGTTACGGTAATAGGCTAGCGGCCGCCTGTGGAAAACCGGTTCGACCAGTAGACAATCTGTGGACGAACGCATCACGGTCACATGATCATTTTGTGCGCTCTTTAGAAGTTTTGGTGTATTTTACTCATTTATGTTGATCGATTGCCAATATAGAATGAAATAAATTATTTACAACCAATGAATGACAGGACTTTGAAGCGCTGACTCCCAACCTGATGGCGCGCACGATCGAGACGGTGGAGGGTGGTGGTCTGATCATCTTCCTGCTGAAGACCATGGACTCCCTGCGACAGTTGCACTCCATCACTATGGATGTGCACTCTAGGTATTTGTCTACTATAATATTTTTGAATGACTATGTCAAGATTTGCCGACTCGTACCAATGAGTTTTTCGGAATTTATGTACGATTTGTAACACCACTGGCTTTTCGGTGA
Source organism: Agonopterix subpropinquella (assembly GCA_922987775.1). NCBI lineage: Eukaryota > Metazoa > Arthropoda > Insecta > Lepidoptera > Depressariidae > Agonopterix > Agonopterix subpropinquella. Next base: position 13,406,429 of record OV277709.1, on the reverse strand, counting down.
AGGAAAACATCGTGAGGAAACCTGCATGCTTCAATTTCGGGGCATGTATTGTACCTACTGTCCATTACAAGTGGCGACGGGCTCACGCCCCGTCACACTGGACAGAGTTTCGGTACTACTAGTGAAACGTGGATGTTCTGAAGTTTCAGAATATCTCTGACTACCCCCTCGGGGAATATAGTCGTGAGCATATGCTTATGCTATGTCAAGATTTTACATGAGACTGCATTTGGTTCTTATATATGATCAAGGAGCGTCGGTGGCGCATTGCGGAGAGGTTTGGAAACTCAATTTTGAAATCTGGGTTCGAATCCGCACGGATGACATGCCATATACTATTGAGTTTTTGATTTTTCTAACTTATGTACGTAATACTGACTGCTCTCAAACAGTGAAGGAAAAAATCGTTACTCTTGAGGAAACCTGCATTCGGTGAAGAAAAATTCCGATACATATGTGAAGTCTTCCATTGGGCACACGTGGTGAACTAACGCCCATACACCCTACTTGAGGCTAGGCCTGTGCCGTGTAATGAGACATATAAAGGCTGTGACGATGATTTGATCAATGGACTTGTGTCTTACAAAAAACTAAAAAGTTAAAAAATAATATTGCAGCCGATGACTTTCCCGTTCGCATCATAAGAACATTAATTTGTTTTATTGAAGTCGCTGTCAAGCCGGTACGATTCGCGACAGGGCTTGCATTTTTTGGCTTGGCTTGACACCGACTTCTATAAAACAAATTAATGTTCTTATGATGCGAACGGGAAAGTCATCGGCTGCAATATTATTTTTTAACTTTTTAGTTTTTTGAAGGCGGTTTTAATTTTTTTGTTAAAATTTTGTTTATTTCACAATTTTCAGTGGCAAATTCATTAGTTCGATTTAGTAGTAGTGCTTTAAATTAACAAACGAACTAGTCGGCACTAAGATTTTCGAAGGTTCCCCTCGATATCTCTGGGATCCATCATCAGATCCTGGTTTCCTTATCATGGGACCTCACTTGGGATATCTCCTTTCCAACAAAAAAAGAATCATCGAAATCGGTTCATAAACGACGAAGTTATCCGCGAACACACATAAAAAAAAAAATATATATATATACGGTCGAATTGAGAAACCTCCTCCTTTTTTGAAGTCGGTTAAAAATACACCACGCTTCTTCCCATGGGTTTAGTATGTGGCGTCTAAGGGGTAAGGTTTCTTAAGGGTGGGCTAAAGGCCAGCCATATTGCCTATAAATTAAACATAATGTAAATTGATAACTGCATTTTGTAACAGATTCAAAACGGAAGCCCACGACACAGTGGTGAACCGGTTCAATGAAAGGTTCCTGTTGTCCCTGGCTGATAACCCTCGCTGCCTGATCCTCGACGACTCCCTCACGGTTCTACCTATATCCTCCAAGACTGCTCAGGTGGAACCAGTCGATTCTGTGCCAGAGGTATACTGTTTTTTTTACAAATATATCATTCAAAAGTTAATTGAAAATGTCATCAACTTAATTCCCTTACATATCTTAAATACATGTTATAGAGTATTTTAGTTCAATTCGATTGATTGACGCTCAGTTGCAGAAACGCTCATTAAACTTAATCCTCCATTAAATCTCTTGCTATCCCTGTTTGTTTTGTTGACATAGTAAAAGCTAGCAAGAGATTTAATGGAGGATTAACTCTAATGAGCCTTTCTGCAACTGAGTGTTAGTCGCCTAATTAATTAAAGCACTTGCTAATCTTTTCAACTAAACTTTTGTGGTTCAGACATGATTAGTTAAGCCACTCAAATACTCCCCTAATTCGAACTAGGATTTTGATAATTTTTAACCAAAAAAAATTTTTCTTTCTTTTTTAATATTGTTAATCTGTAATCTTACAATTTTTACGAATGTAAAGACACCTCGTAATTTAATATCCATCAAGCCGTTTAGGCTGTATACAAACAAACTTACATACATACGCTCGAAAAAATACAATAAGGTCAAACAAATCTCATAATACACAGATATAATTAATTATTAAGGATTAAAGAAAAAAAATTCGCAACTTTTTTTTACTGATCGACAGAAAGTAAACGCGAAGCTGACGGAGCTAGTTTCGTCTCTCTCCGACTCGCCGCCGGCCGGACCGCTCGTCGCTCTCTGTCGCACGTACGACCAGGCGACCGCGCTCGTCGCACTCATCAACACACTCGCGGACAAACAGTCCAGGTAATTTGATGACTACTTTTTAAGAAGTTATCTTCTTGAGATTCTTTGGAGAATTAATATAGAACTTTATCGTGGATTTTGGATGGTATCCTAAGATAAAATCTTAATCTAATACTGATGCGAGGTACCCTGCGCGAAGATTCTAACGAAACATGTTAAATTAAACATTTATTACATTTTGAAAATTTTTCGTTTGTCATGGGACCACAATATAAACAGACCTAGGTCTATGCAACGAGCGGTGCAGCCGCTCGCATCACACATAACCGAGATTCAGAGAAGTCTTGAGCGTAAGCTTAGTCTATGTAGGATCGAAAATGTATCGATATTGACACATGGGATTTCAAAGTTACAACTTCAAAAAGTCTCTGAATCTCAGCCATAAACTATGTCGTTTGGGATCAAAAACGTCTATATTTCCAGACATAATGGATTTTTCCATTGTGTCTGGAAAGATAGCCGTTTTTGATACCAATCAACTCAACTCATATAGTCTGTCTATAAAGTCTTGACAAAAAATGAGGGCGCTGTTTCCACGCAAGAACGTCAAAATCAAGCATAACCTGGCAACACCACCATACTAAAATGATTAGTTCCTCAAACATTAATGTCACGACTTTATAGACAGACTATACCATAGATAAGCTACTATTTGGACTATACGTACGGCGATTTCCGTTCAAGTAGGTCGAACGCCAATACTATCAACATATTTATTTTGTTCCGTTTGTTCGTGCGCGTCCATGTGTGTGTACGCATGTATCGGTCGTAGTCCCGCCTTCTGGGACTTATTTTGTGGTAGATAGAACAATGGCGTGAGCGACTACAACGACTTTTCTTCCACAGACCGCCGCACTGCCTCACTGCGGCCCGAGGTCGAGGCAAGTCCGCCTGCCTCGGCCTCGCGGTCTCCGCCGCGGTCGCCCTTGGCTACGTCAACATATACGTCACCTCCCCCCACCCCGAGAACTTAATCACGCTCTTCGAGTTCGTGCTGAAGGGGCTCGACGCGTGCTTGTACCAGGAACATATCGACTACAATATAGTGAGGTCTACCAACCCGGACTTTAAGAAGGCGATTGTTAGGATTAATATTGCGAGGAATTCCAGGCAGACTGTACAGGTACGTTTAGGTGTTTATTGGTGGAGAATTAGTATTTTATTTAAATTAGAAAGGTAGATTAATTCTGTGTGTGATCGCAATCAGTCTTAAACAATTTAATAGGGACGAGTTACGCGTGTCATTCTACTAAGAAACACTTCTGCCACTTTTTGCGGGGGGCGAGGTAACATGAAATCCGCAACTTTGGTTTTATTCCCCATAAATTTAGATTCCAATTTTGAATGTTAAAAATCATGAAAAGTAGTCTCGTGTGAACACCAAACGTTCTAAGTTTAAAATTATTGTTTCGCTTTTATAGGCGGTCTCGTTTAGTGATAAGGTATAAAATTGGGTGTAAATGCGCAAGATTAATTGATCTAATACCGTGGCAGAGGGGAAATGCTACCGCAAGGCGAGTCCCTATTAAATTGTCTAAGCAATCAGTCCATCATATTAATGCCTTTATTTTTGGAGACGGATAAATAAATCTCCGCTAAATGTTCTCCCGGAAATTGTGAAAACTGCTTCAAACTTGCTACTATCTAATCATAATCAGATCTGCCTCCGTGGTCTAATGGTTTAGACTCTAAACTTTAGAGCATTGGCTCTCGACACGGAGGTCGTAGGTTCGATTCCCACGGGGGACACCTAGTGATATGTTACTTTGTGCGCTTTTCCCCAGTTGGTTAGGACATTGCAGGCTGAATCACCTGATGGCTTTTTTTTTTAATGTGTTATAGGTAAACATTTGACCCCAATCTCACCTGATGTTGAGTGATGATGATTGTCCGAAAAAAAAATGATTCCGTGCTTCAGATGGCACGTTAAGCCGTTGGTCCCGGCTACTATCTCTGGTGGTAGTAGTCGTTACATAAAAACCACGTCAGAGGCCTTAAGGCGTTCTGAAAAAACTCTGACAGCAGGGCTCTGCCCACACGATAAGAAGAAGAAGAAGATAATCAGATATAATTATTGTTTAAATGTGTTTTTCCCTCTCTTCTTTTTATAATTATTATTCTCACAGAAATATGTATGAGGTTTGAGGCTTATTGTGTCAGAAATAAACTTGATCTCAACGTTTCCAAGTGTTTTTGCATGTCATTCACACGAAAATTAGTAGAGTTGGAAACGAACTACTCATTGCTCAATCAAGCTATCAACAGAGTTGAAGAAATTAGAGATTTAGGTGTAATGCACGACAAAAAACTCTTATTCGACAATCATATTGAGAGCGTGGTTAATAAAGCCTCTAGGGCGCTGGGATTTATTATGAGAATGTCAAGTGACTTCCGAAATTTAAAAACTATTAAAATATTATACTGTGCTTTTGTACGCAGCCACCTTGAATACGCATCCCAAGTTTGGAACCCGCAATATCTTATCTACAGGCAGCGTATTGAAAACATCCAAAAAAGGTTTCTGCGCTTTCTAGATTACAAAGCCAAAGTGTGGTCATCGGACTATGAACACAGGTGTAAGCGATACCACTTTCTTCCACTTGAAATTCGTCGCAATGTGAGTGATGTTTGTTTTTTAGTTGGTGTCGCGAATAATTCTGTTGACTGCCCTGACTTGTTAGAGACGATAGGCCTCCGCACTAATATCCGGGGCTTAAGGCAGCGCCCCCTTCTCCACGTTCCGTACGCAAGGACTAATTATAGACGAAACGCATTCGCAATACGCAGCTGTGACAGCTTCAATGAATTAAGCACAGAGCACAACTTTGACCTATTCATCACGAGCAAGGCAACCGTTAAACGCACTATTGCACAAGCTTACTTTGGCAACACCAGTGACCGTCAGTGATAGATAAACTAATTAGTTTAACATAATCATATACTTTGTTTTGTTGTTCTTTTTTTTAAATTCTGAATTATCGTTTTTATATACCCACTTATTTTCCAATCTATCATGTAACACAAATGAGACGTGTGGCATAAAGTGTTATTTTAATATGTTTTCTTCTAAATGTGAAGATTTTTAATTGGCGTCTTGATTTATATAAGAATATTAATAAAATTGTAATGCTGTAAATCTTCCGAAAATAAAATAAATAAATAAATAAATAAATAAAACAATGAACTTTTGATGAGATAGCTTCATAAATTAGCTGAACATTTCTATTTGCCATTTGTACAACTACCTACTTCTATGTATCAACAAATTATTATATTTTTCATAAATAAAATACTATGTAATCAGCATACGAAAACAAAATATTCACTCGACACATTCGCTGCTCGTCTATAAAACTCGACTTTGCGTGGTGTGCTATCTTCACCAGAATGCGATATAAACCACCCCGTTAGGTAGATTCTTAAGCAAGCCCGCAGTATTGCCACAGTATAAGAAAGAGTTTCTATTACTAGATACAGTACGGACACTCCCTTCCTCCCATCAACTTTTTACCTCACCCCCTCTATCGCCCTCTGGTTACCGCGCACTGGTTACTCGTTACCTATGAAGAAGACTTAAGGTTAAATTTCTTTGGTTACGTATGTGCTGATGTCATCTTGTCAATTTCAAATTTTTGTATGCAGTGTCCGGGCTGTGGTATTGCTAACCTACGAGACAGATCGTTAGCAGCGAATGTGTTAAATAAAAGCATGTAATCTTTATTCCAGTACATAACACCGGACGACCACTCGCTGCTAGCGGCAGCGGACCTCGTCCTGGTCGACGAGGCGGCGGCCATCCCCCTCGCGCACGTGTCGGCCTGCGCACAGAAGGCGCCCCTCGCGCTGCTGTCCTCCACCGTGGCGGGCTACGAGGGCACGGGCCGCGCGCTCAGCCTCAAGCTGTTCGCGCAGCTGCAGCTGGACCACAAGGCGCCGCCCCCGGTCAGTACCAGAGCGCCCCTAGTCACTGTGTCACCACGCGGCACGTATCAGCCTGCGCACAGAAGGCGCCCCTCGCGCTGCTGTCCTCCACCGTGGCGGGCTACGAGGGCACGGGCCGCGCGCTCAGCCTCAAGCTGTTCGCGCAGCTGCAGCTGGACCACAAGGCGCCGTCCCCGGTCAGTACCAGAGCGCCCCTAGTCACTGTGTCACCACGCGGCACGTATCAGCCTGCGCACAGAAGGCGCCCCTCGCGCTGCTGTCCTCCACCGTGGCGGGCTACGAGGGCACGGGCCGCGCGCTCAGCCTCAAGCTGTTCGCGCAGCTGCAGCTGGACCACAAGGCGCCGTCCCCGGTCAGTACCAGAGCGCCCCTAGTCACTGTGTCACCACGCGGCACGTATCAGCCTGCGCACAGAAGGCGCCCCTCGCGCTGCTGTCCTCCACCGTGGCGGGCTACGAGGGCACGGGCCGCGCGCTCAGCCTCAAGCTGTTCGCGCAGCTGCAGCTGGACCACAAGGCGCCGTCCCCGGTCAGTACCAGAGCGCCCCTAGTCACTGTGTCACCACGCGGCACGTATCAGCCTGCGCACAGAAGGCGCCCCTCGCGCTGCTGTCCTCCACCGTGGCGGGCTACGAGGGCACGGGCCGCGCGCTCAGCCTCAAGCTGTTCGCGCAGCTGCAGCTGGACCACAAGGCGCCGTCCCCGGTCAGTACCAGAGCGCCCCTAGTCACTGTGTCACCACGCGGCACGTATCAGCCTGCGCACAGAAGGCGCCCCTCGCGCTGCTGTCCTCCACCGTGGCGGGCTACGAGGGCACGGGCCGCGCGCTCAGCCTCAAGCTGTTCGCGCAGCTGCAGCTGGACCACAAGGCGCCGTCCCCGGTCAGTACCAGAGCGCCCCTAGTCACTGTGTCACCACGCGGCACGTATCAGCCTGCGCACAGAAGGCGCCCCTCGCGCTGCTGTCCTCCACCGTGGCGGGCTACGAGGGCACGGGCCGCGCGCTCAGCCTCAAGCTGTTCGCGCAGCTGCAGCTGGACCACAAGGCGCCGTCCCCGGTCAGTACCAGAGCGCCCCTAGTCACTGTGTCACCACGCGGCACGTATCAGCCTGCGCACAGAAGGCGCCCCTCGCGCTGCTGTCCTCCACCGTGGCGGGCTACGAGGGCACGGGCCGCGCGCTCAGCCTCAAGCTGTTCGCGCAGCTGCAGCTGGACCACAAGGCGCCGTCCCCGGTCAGTACCAGAGCGCCCCTAGTCACTGTGTCACCACGCGGCACGTATCAGCCTGCGCACAGAAGGCGCCCCTCGCGCTGCTGTCCTCCACCGTGGCGGGCTACGAGGGCACGGGCCGCGCGCTCAGCCTCAAGCTGTTCGCGCAGCTGCAGCTGGACCACAAGGCGCCGTCCCCGGTCAGTACCAGAGCGCCCCTAGTCACTGTGTCACCACGCGGCACGTATCAGCCTGCGCACAGAAGGCGCCCCTCGCGCTGCTGTCCTCCACCGTGGCGGGCTACGAGGGCACGGGCCGCGCGCTCAGCCTCAAGCTGTTCGCGCAGCTGCAGCTGGACCACAAGGCGCCGCCCCCGGTCAGTACCAGAGCGCCCCTAGTCACTGTGTCACCACGCGGCACGTATCAGCCTGCGCACAGAAGGCGCCCCTCGCGCTGCTGTCCTCCACCGTGGCGGGCTACGAGGGCACGGGCCGCGCGCTCAGCCTCAAGCTGTTCGCGCAGCTGCAGCTGGACCACAAGGCGCCGCCCCCGGTCAGTACCAGAGCGCCCCTAGTCACTGTGTCACCACGCGGCACGTATCAGCCTGCGCACAGAAGGCGCCCCTCGCGCTGCTGTCCTCCACCGTGGCGGGCTACGAGGGCACGGGCCGCGCGCTCAGCCTCAAGCTGTTCGCGCAGCTGCAGCTGGACCACAAGGCGCCGCCCCCGGTCAGTAAGTGGCACTGGGCGGGGCACATTGCTCGCAGAATCGATGACCGATGGGGCCAAAAAGTTCTCGAGTGGCGACCGCGTACCGGAAAGCGCAGCGAGGGTAGGCCCCCCACTCGGTGGACCGACGACCTGGTGAAGGCGGCGATAACCCGTTGAATGAGGGCAGCGCAGGACCGGTCGTTATGGCGATCCTTGGGGGAGGTCTATGTCCAGTAGTGGACGTCCATCGACTGAGATGATGATGATGATTAATATTAAGATTTTATTGAAAATCAACTCTGCTCAGAAATATGAATCCGGAACAAATCATATTGAGCACATTCTCTGCTATGAACTTATCGAATAGTGATTGTACGACACGACAATTTTTGTTGTTGTCTATTCTAACTTCCGATCTAAAGTTTCAACGTAACCTGTATCCCCTCAGATAAAACTAGAGGAGCCTATCCGTTACCGCACTGGCGACCCGGTGGAGTCCTGGCTGAACGCGCTGCTGTGCCTGGAGGCGCCCACTCCCCCCGCGGGGCTAGGCGCTCCGCCCCCAGCCGCCTGCGAGCTCTACCGCGTCAACAGGGACGCGCTCTTCTGCTACCACAAGGCCGCCGAGGCGTTCCTGCATCGCCTTGTCTCTATATACGTCGCTAGCCATTATAAGGTACGTCTTCACAAATACAGCCGGCATACGTCCCACTGCAGGGCATAAGGCACAGTACAAGAAAGAGTATCTCATCTCATTTCACTAATATTATAAATGCGAAAGTTTGTGACGATTGTTTTGTGGACGATGTTTGTGGCTCCATCATGCATAAACGGCTGAACGGATTTGGGTGAAAAAACATTGCCAACGTGACTAACGAATGAGTATGATCAAAGAACAAATACAACGAGTATGATACGTATGATAGCTAAAATTCCGTTAATCCACCACTGTGATGTGATTAATTGAATGATTTACATATTCCATGTAAACCTTAGTTAAACCTTATGGAATCCCACTACAGTGTCACTAATAATACTATTGACCACATAATAGACAAAGCTTATAAAGCACTTGGTTTTGTGAAACGTATCTCTAAAGACTTCAGGCGAATGAAGACAATTAAAATTATTTATTGTGCATATGTTCGAAGTCACTTGGAATACGCCTCCCAAATATGGAATCCGTGTTATGCTATCTACTTGAACAGATTAGAAGGTATCCAAAAAAAGTTCATTAAATTTCTTCAATATAAATTTCACCTCAACCGCCAAGATTATGAAGACGCTTGCTCTGATCTTCACCTAGTGCCTTTATTTACGCGAAGAAGTATAGCCGATGCATGTTTCCTCGTCAACATTGCTCAGTCCGCTGTTGATTGTCCGGAGCTCCTTAGTAACATAGTTTTTAAAACCCCTGCTAGAAAGCTACGCAAGAGTACTTTGCTGCACATTCCATCTCACCGTACCAACTTTAGGGAAAACAGTTTCTTTCCTAGAACTTGTAAACGGCTTAATATTTTGAATGAGGACGCTCGATTTGATCTATTTAGCTGTAGTGCTCGACTTACCAAAAAGTTGTTAACTGATAAGACTTTTAATACTTAATAGTTTCTACTCAGAAGACCACTTATAGAAACGTAAATGATTGTTAAATGTATAAAATCTATATGTGGATGCTTGTAAATGGCAAATGACATGTTATTGAATACATTATTTTGTAAAAGAGGCTGTTAGCATCCCGAATATTATAAAATAAAATAAAAATAAAATAAAATAAGGGTAGGAGGGACCGTAGTGGGCTACTGAACACTGCACCATGCGCCCAGCCCTTAATAGTGGAGACAAGCTAACAGTCAACTTGCTGTCAGAGTACTTTCCAGGATAGGTAAATAGTAGGTACACATTTCTATACAGCACCTATCTAAATTATTATAAAACTGTAACAGAAGTGTGTCAGTACATTGAAGAAATTTACAAAAAAAAAATTACGATATGGTTTTTAGGTATCCCTGATTCCAAATCACAAATTTTTGGATTTTTTTGTGTGTCTGTTTGTTTGTTTGTTTATGTGTTTGTTTGTTTGGGTGTTTGTTTGTTCGAGTATCACGCAAAAACTACTGAACCGATTTTGATGAAACTTTTTTTGTTTGATAGCTTATGATCTGACTTAAAATCTGGTATACAACGTGTTAATGAATTAGCGCAAAACCTCATACACTCCAACTGATTTATAACAAAATAATTAGATTGAAACAATAATTTAATTATTTTGATACTTAAAATTTAAAGTTATTCGCATTTTAAGTTTTGAGGCAAAAATGATTTGTTATCATTTCAGCACTGAAAGAAAGCGCTAACTCACTCATGGATACATTTTTATAATCTTGTTTTGGTAGTAAGTAGGGTGAGTGTGCCCGTAAGGTTGGTTGACATTGGGTTCAGAAAATTTTAAATTTTGCAAAATAAATATTTAATATTTTGAAAAAAAATATTTATGTTAAAATCATGATAATTCGATTCTGCTCTCGATTCTAAACAAACTACTTTCTAGTTTTGCGTTAATTCATTAACACGCTGTATAATTAATGCGGACGAAGTCGCGGGTAAAATCTCGTGTTTTTATAACAGAACAGTCCGAACGATCTGCAACTGCTGGCGGATGCGCCCGCGCACTGCCTGTTCGTGCTGCTAGCGCCGACGCCGCCCGGCGCCACCTGCCTGCCCGAAGTGCTGTGCGTGCTGCAGATGTGCCTCGAAGGAAACATCAGTCAGCAGTAAGTGGACACGTTCACCAGGACATTAGACATTCCAGGCATTGGGCATTACAGGAATTGGGCAATCTGGGCATTGGACGTTTGGAACCAATGGACAATTGGTTCCAAACGTTCCAATGGGAATTTGGCATTTTGTACCTGAACGTGCCTGTTGCAGCAAGGCAACCAAGGCCAAAAGCCAGGCCTTGTTCTACCAAGTGAAGATTTGTGGACGGAATTATGGGACAAGTGATAGATGACCAGCCTTTCGCTCACAAAAACATCGCATTAAAAACCTTAATTGGGTACTGACTTACCGAATCGATACCCCGTCAGATAAGTTATGTTTTTTTTAGTTGTGTTTTTCCGAATAGCATACATGAAATTGACACATTTTAACTAAATTTTAGTAAAGTTTAGTCGTAATGGGCACAACCGAATCGATACCAATTTATTTTATTTTTATCTTCTCATTAAAAAAAACGTTAGAAAATAACGCTAAACTCCCATTTTCATTGAGTTTTTAACTGGAATACTGTTTCTAATAACAAGATAAACATTAAAAAGTAATGAAATGTTTATGACGTCATAACTCTTTATTTAGTACAAATCTTCATACAAAGCGCACGTTTTACCGTCCGATAAAGAGTAGCTGAATTGACTAGTTGTCAAGTAGCCTATTGCTTCGCACCACACCCCTAGGAAGAATTGGGACGATATTTTCTAATGCAAAGACATTTCAACCTGTCACATGACACTTCAAGCTCAAAATATCTTTAGACTTATTTCAACCGCAGGTCGGTCCGTGACAACCTCGGCCGCGGCAGGAAGGCGGCCGGTGACCTGATCCCGTGGAACATATGCGAACAATACGGAGACAAGGACTTCCCCAAGCTGTCCGGAGCCAGGATAGTTAGAATAGCCACACACCCGTCCTATCAGAGGGTAAGTTCAAAATCAAATAATAAAATTTTGTTATTCAAAATAATATCATATAGATAGCTTTTTGACGTCATTTTTTGACTCTACCACCGCGTCGAAAGGTGTTCCGTTGAGAGAAGATGCGGCCAGAAACTCTACAACACACAAATGTTTTAAACAAAACAAAATGTACAAAGTACAATTAAAATACAATATTGCATTACATAGTGTAAAATTGTCAAGACCAGACATTTTGGTCATTCAAATAATCATCGAATTTATAGTAACCTTTTTTATAAAGGACTTGTTTAACATGGGACGTAAACTTTTTGTCTGGTAAGTTTAGAATATCCTCTGGTATCTTATTATAAAAGCGTATACAGTGCCCCATGAAAGATGTGTTGACTTTACTGAGTCGAAAATGTGGAAATACTAATTTATTTTTATTTCTTGTATTGTAATTATGCACGTCACTGTTGTTAGGAAAGAGAGACAAATTTTTCCGAACATACAGGGTGTACAATAAAATGGGACAGCTACTCAAAGGGGTGCTTCAGACCATCAAACTGAACAACTTTTTCTATGGGACCAATATCGAAATCGCGAAAAAAAAATCCGCTCTCCCATACAAAACTGCAAACATAACTCGACTGAAATGTATGGGACAGCTGATTTTTTTTTCGTGATTTCGATATTGGTCCCATAGAGAAAGTTGTTCAGTTTGATGGTCTGAAGCACCCCTTTAAGTAGCTGTCCCATTTTATTGTACACCCTGTATAAAATATTTTCGTAAATATATTGACTGTAGACTGTCATATTACAAACTTTACTAGTTTGAGGACCATGAGTAAATTGTAATACTGAACAACATGGAACAACATTTTTACTGTCAGCAAGTGTGTTATTATTAGCAATCTAAACTTTTGTAAAAATGTTGAATAAATATATTTGTATTTGTATTTGTATTATTTGTAGAAAGTCAAAATACTGATATCTTTAAAAAGATCTCGTAGTGAGTCTCGATAACGCAGATTATAAATGGCTTGAATTGCCCGCTTTTGAAGGATAAAGATAGCCTCAATATCTGTAGCACGACCCCACAGCAAAATACCAACAATGCGAACTGCATAAGCTGCCGAGTTCAGCCTACCCGCTAGGGTTTCTATATGTGGACCCCATTGCAGCTTCGAGTCAATCTTTATCACAGTTTTATCTATGGACTACTAAGGACTTCATAAGTCCATCATCATCCACTGCTGAGTGACATCCTGGAAACATAGCTGGCACATCATGCAAATGAAAAAAAAAACTTACAAGAAGAGGTAAGCATGCGCGATACAGAATATATGGGAGTGAGAGAGGACTATATGATTGCCTACTGTGCTCCTCCACTCGTTTGCACGTGCTTGAAATTGGTGGGGGCAGGGAAGCTCAACGAAATATGAGCGATGACCTTGAATGCGCAGAAATCAAGTTTGGCGGGGAGAAGCGGGAGGCGGCAAACACGGGAACGCCATCGGCCGATTATTCACCTTTTACGTCACCCACTTCCACTTCCCCAAGCGCACATGACGTTGCGCGACCTGTACTGTATGTAATACGCACCATACTCTTTCTTATATTGTGGCTGAATATAGGCCTCTCCCAAAGCGCTCTACAACACTCTCCTAGACCTTCTTCATCCAGTCGCTCCCCGCTACCTGTCTTAGGTCGTCGCTCCAGCGAGCCGCAGTGCGTCCCACACTACGCCTGCCAGTTCGTGGTCTCCACTCTAGAACTCTGACTCTCCATCGGTTGTCATCATCGGCAGATATGACCAGCCCATTGCCACTTCAGCTTGCTAATTTTCTGAGCTATGTCAAGCACTTTAGTTCTCTGATGTATCACCTTATTCCTGATGTAATCTCAGAGAAACACTAAGAACTGTCTATAGATTGAATTGTGACATTGAAAAATTGTTGGTCCTACTGGTATAGTACCGGTAGCTTAATTGGACGAAATCACAGTCCCGGATTTGCTGGATGAGTGTTCAAGTCCCGTCTGATACTACAATTTGTCAGTTTTTAATTCGACTTACTTAAGCCAGGTCGGAGGCCTGTTCAGGCGGTTTGAAAATTATCTTAACAGCATGCCAACCACTAACTTGCCTCCACCAATCAACACTGAGCCCGCTTGGAGGGGTATGGCCCTATTATTTGTGAAAGGAGGCCTTTGCCCTGCATTGGGATCCTTATCTTAACGTTTACCTACTTTAAAAGCGTGCTATTGCAATAAAGTGACAACAATTAAACGCAATTCTGCTTCAGATGGGGTATGGCAAGCGAGCGCTGCAGCAGCTGGCGGCGTACTATAGCGGCGACATTCCGTGCCTCGACGAGGCGCCGTCCGACGATGAAACCTCACAGACAGATGGACGGACGGACACACTGCACACAGAGACAATCGCACCCAGGTCAGTTTACAATCTTATGTATACCAGACACAATTATTAAGAAAGAAGTTTGGCGGACGGCCATGTATTTTGAGACCCAGACTTAGAGGTCCCATGCATGGACGAAACTTAGTAATACGTGTAAGGTGAAACAAAACTAACAAAAAAGTAAAAAAAAACGACGACGACGACGTTAAATTGACTGTAACCTGTAGAAGTTGGGGGAAAAGTCCTTATGATACCTTTTGTACCAAGTGTGTGAAACTCATAATCTTTCTTATAAGATAGTCCACTCAATCTTCTACGCATTCATTGTGTTTATTTTAATGAAAATTCACGTACAATATTAAGATGATGGAAGAAAACAAAATCACACACACTACCAATTCAACCAAGCCAAATACGTTCCGTAACGACCAAAAAATACCTCATGTGATAATATTAGATGAAAATAGCTGTCGTGCTTGCGTTTTGCTACTGTTTTTTGGATGATTTGTCTATTTTACTAGTAATTTCTACTTTTGAATCCGGACTTCTAGTGAAGTTTTTTTTTTTAAATGCCTTCATTTTTTCTGTTTATAATAATTATGACCACCTTCCTGAATGGCTTTTAGTTTTCGTAAAAAATGGCTGGGTCCAAATCTGCCATTCTTCTTTCATAATATCGATGGCTAGATTTTTAACCCTTGGTCTCTGGCTGTAACTTATATTCATGTTATTGTAGAGCAAAACCGCCGACTCTTCTCAAACGGCTGTCTGAAGTGAGAGCAGAGCACTTGGACTACCTCGGTACAAGTTTTGGACTCACAGAAGAATTGTTGAAGTTTTGGAAATCTCAGAAATATGTCCCGGTCTATTTGAGGTAAGTACATTCATTTCTTATTCTATTAAAATGGAAATCGTCAAAGAACTCACTGAGCGATCGCTTTGTTTTGCACGCACTGGCCGCTGGTCTGATACAGAAAAAAGTTTTGAAAATCATACGAGCGAATTGGCAGTAGAAAGATGTATAATCTCCATAGTAATTTTGACATTTCTACTGCCAAGTCGCTCGTATGATTTTCAAAAATCGCACTTCTAGTCGCGGCACGAATCACGAGCGAAGTTCGCGCGGCGGCCGCCTCCCGCTTCCCCCTGCTTCCCTCCGCCGAATAGACGCGAATGTGATTTATGCCCATTCAAGGTCATCGCTCAAGTTTCGTGCTGCGAGCTATAGCGATTGCTTGCAAATCCCTTCATTTCACATCTGTAGAAATCGCTTGCAAATCCCAGAATCGCTCGTTTTACTTCCTGATACTTTATATGCACCCTTATTCTTTATTGGTCCTTCAAGATCTCATCCACTCGTATCTACTCTGTTAAATTGTATGTCAAAAACGTCATCGAATCTGAGCGCCATCGGAGGAAACGCACGATAATGTCGAGGAAGCAACTAAGAATACGGGTGTTAATTTCCAATACTTCTATGCCTTAACATTTTTTGATACAGTTGACAGCTAGAAATTCGCATTTTCACTTGCGAAATTCTCATCCTCCTACAAGAGTTGCTCTACTAACTGATATCGTCTATTGCAGTCAGAAACAGAACGACCTCACAGGGGAGCACTCGTGTATAATGCTGCGTTCACTGCGCGCGGGCTCGTGGCTGGGCGAGTACAGCGGCGACTTCAGGAGGCGACTGGCGCGGCTACTGGCGCGGTCACTGCGCCGCCTACCTGCCTCGCTCGCACTCTCCACTATACTGAATGACCACGTGCAAGTTGAGAGACCACGTTAGTATCAGCACATGAGTAAAAAGCTTAAACAAGATTAAACAATCGTCCTACGATAGGTACACTTGAAGGTGAGTTCACCTACACGCCGCCTGTGGAAAAACCGGCTCGGCCAGTGGACAATCTAAGGGCGAACGCGTCATGAGATCATTCAAGATTCTTAGAAGGTTTGTCTCTGTGGGTATTTACGTATGTAGCCGTAGGTACCGAGATAAGCACCTAAACTGCGGCCGGACAGAATGTCCCGCATTGTAAGAAGTAATAACAACGCTAAGTCAAGCCCATTAGATACATTGTTGTGCGTATTGTCTCGCAGCAGGAAAGAGTAGCCGAATTTATCGTTGTCCAAGGAACTGGTGATCTGTTACGTAGTAAGTCTTTAGTAATCCATGCTTTCCCGGTACACCCCTTACTCCTGCGCAAGATTCGCGACCGTTGAGTTCTTTCCTTTTAATTTAATTTTTACAGTAAGATTATGATCGAAAATACACAATTACTACTGTGGGGACTTGCTATAGATGTCAGCACCCACAAGTTATAGCAAAGATGCCAACAGATGGCGATACCGTCGCTCTCGGAAAGATGCTCCATACAAAGACAACGTTCATCGTAAATACGTAACTCGTAACCTACTATACATTAGGTTCACAATCGAATGCGAGACATGAATCGCGCAAGAGAAATAATCACAGAGATTCGATAATACATACATATACAAGGTCCAACTAAGAACTGTAGGACCACGGCCGGTCCCCAGGCTTCAGACATAGCCTGGCGGAAGATCTTCCCTTTTCAATGGAGGAACATTCCCAGTAGCACCCCCATACTACTCTCTATAACTCCATAGGGAGATCCACAGTTACTGCGTGAAATTCATCATTACACACTAATTATTAAATCGCTAATAATATTCTTTTCAGTCCTGACAAAGGAGCAGATCTCTCAGCACATATCGGGGCACGACCTGTCCCGCCTGGAGGCGTACTGCCGGCAGCAAGCTGACTACCGCCTCATCACAGACCTGCTCGCCCCACTCGCTCACATACTGTTCCTGTGCAAGACACCCGCCAAGCTGGACGCCATCCAGCAGGTTAGATCACTGTTTACGTCGACTTGCACATTACTATATTTAAACACATTAAGATTTAAATAAGTTTAAAATGCGATGATTAGAAAATACATTTAAATATTACATGTTAATAAAATGGTCATAAAAAGTCTTGAAGTCACCCAAAGCTATACTCAGAGTTTCCCTGCGTGTTCGAATCAGAAATGAAAAGATTCGCAAAATAACCAGAGTAACCGACATACCCCAAAGAATTGCCGAACTAAAGCAAGCGGCAATGGGCTGCGCACATAGCTCGCAGAACCGATGGTCGATAGGGCCGAAGAGTTCTCGAGTAGCGACCGCGTGAGTAGGCCGACCTGGAATCCTGAGGTAATTTTAGAGGAGCCCAGCAAGAAGCATTTAACGGACGCCATATTGTTTCTTTAGCAGTACTATTCATTAGATTGGTGTATTGAGTTCCAGGGATGTAATCATCATCATCATCTCAGCCGATAGACGTCCACTGCTGGACATCGGCCTCCCCAAGGATCGCGAAAGCGACCGGCCTGCTCTGCCCTCGTCGAACGGGTGCCCACCGCCTTCACCAGGAGTGAAACTCGGCAGTTGAAAATATCAATATTACTATGGAGACGTGCATCTTTCTACTGCTAATTTGACATTAAAAAATCATATTCCAGGAGTGCGATTTCTGAAAGTCAAATCAGCAATAGAAAGATGCGTATCTCCATACATTTTCAACTGCTGAGTTCAACGTATGAGATTCAAAAATCGCACTCCAGGTCGTCGGTCCAATCTTGTGGCCTCTTGATATAACGTATTACAAGATCTAACCCGACAACTTATTTCCAGGTGATATTCATAGCAATGGGCTTCCAAATGAAAGACGTTGACGATATCGCAACCGAGCTCGGCCTCCCCGGCTCACAAATATTAGCCAAATTCTACGAAGCGTGCAAGAAGATCAATGCAACCATCAACTCAGTTCTAGAAGACACAGTGGCCAAGGAGATAGGCATAGACGATAAATCAGCTGACGTGAACACAGATGGGCCGGTCAAGCAGAGTCTACAGCAGGAGTTGTCGAAGGCTGCTAAGGTATTTGGTTATATTTCATTGATTTGTATAGTGCTGGGGTGGAAGTGGAAGAATAAATGAGTTTGTTATGTTGTACGTTTGTTTTAATTCCTGGATAGTTCACAAATCTATAAAGAACGAGCATTTACCCGCGACTTCGTCCGCATAAATTATATACCAGATTTTAAATCAAATCATAAGCTATCAAACAAAAAAAGTTTCATCAAAATCGGTTCGGTAGTTTTTGCGTGATGGTCGAACAAACAAACCCACAAACAAACAAACAAACAGACGGACAAAAATCCAAAAATTGGTGATTTGGAATCAGGGACATCTAAAAACCATATCGTAATCTTTTTTTTGTAAATATCTTCAATGAACAGACACACTTCTGTTACAGTTTTATAATAGTTTAGATTCTCAGATCAGATATTTTCAGACTCCAATCAAAGTAGAAGAATCTTGTCTAGACTTGTATTTTGATGGTTATAGACAAATATATAGAACGAGCTTTTACCCGCGACTTCGTCCGCATAAATTATATACCAGATTTTAAGTCAGATGTTACGCTACCAAACAAAAAAGTTTCATCAAAATCGGTTCAGTAGTTTTTGCGTGATACTCGAACAAACAAACACCCAAACAAACAAACAAACTAAATTATTTTTTCAAAAATTTACAGTTTTATAATAGTGAAGATACATACAGGTTGTAAGAAAACACCCTAGTAATTTTACAATAAAAAATTGAATAATTTTGAAAAAAAAAATGACTACTCCCTCGGAGTATTATAGCCGTGAGCATACGATATTAAATTTAATACGATGCTTAATTTGAATAATAAATGATTGAATCCTTTCATGGTACAAGTAGTCGATTTTACCATAATTTATCGTTCAACTCAGTAATGTGTACGGTTCAAAATTAATTAGACAATAATATCTGTCGATTTCGAGTTGATAGTAATCCCACTTGTGATATAATAAATTGTTTTAGGATTTGGAGCGCAAGCAGCGCAAAGAGCTATCTAAGTTGATGGGTGAAGATCTGGCGCAGTACAGGATCAAGGGTAGCGACCTCGACTGGGGGCAAGCACTGACCAACACCAAGCAGAAACACTTGGTGTCAGTCAAGAGGTACGTGAAATTACTATTTGTTTGGAGCTACCCAAGCTGGTTGGGTGAAGATCTGGTGCAGTACCGCATCAAGGGCAGCGGTCTCGACTGGAGGCAAGCACTGACCACCACCAAGCAGAAACACTTGGTATCAGTCAAGAGGTATATGGAATTACAATTCGTTTGGAGCTATCTAAGCTGATCGGGGAAGATCTGGCGCAGGATTGCAATTCTTTAAGCGTCACATAGCTGTCAAAAACATCGAAGCGCTCTCAATCACAAATGTAAACGACATAGATATAGTAACTAGATGTAACCATAACGTGGCCGCACATGAAACAGCAATAGCGTGACTTTTGCATACAAAAAGTCGATGTGTTTGGCAAGATGTCATCAACATTCCATATGTTTGACAGTGGTTTGACATCTTGCCAAACAAAAAAACCGGCCACGGTGACCGAAACAAAAAATAATATTTCTGTCTTTTTTGTTTACATAAGTTTTCATAACTGGCTATCTCGCTCTCATTTCTTGGCTACATCTTTCAGCGTAAGGCTGCCTGTTCATTGACGCGAACTGGCTGTGTAAATATTAACCAATCAGGGGCTCGGCCGTGATCGGCCGAGCTCCTGATTGGTTAATATTTACACAGCTTCACAGCTCGCGCAGCCAGTCGCGTCAATGGACAGGCAGCCTAAGCGAAAAGTTTTTAATCTAAGGTAAACGACGACATGACGTCGACGACGTCGATGCGTTCGATCATCTGAAAGATGTTTTTATGAGTTTGATACATAACATAACCATAGCGAATACCGAATTGACAGCTCGCCGATGTTTCAAAGACGAATTTAAGGTTGTGACGATCTTTACGCTTAGAGAATTGCATTGCAGTACCGGATCAAGGGCAGCGACCTCGACTGGGGACAAGCGCTGACTACCGCCAAGCAGAAACACTTGGTATCAGTCAAGATGTACCAGGAATTACGTTTCTTTTTGTTATGTTTTACGTTATTTTTGTTGTGGTTTACGTTGTTCTTTTGTTTGCTATACTAGAATAGGTTAATTTCTGGGGTTCCGTAGTCAAATCAGGAATCATTATACTTTCGTACAATTCGTATATTATTCTGTATGCCCAATCTCAATTACTGCCTCTTTTATGCACCAAAAGATGACGTGCACCCTGCACCCTTAATAAATAACCCTGTAACTCTCAACATTCATATTGTCACGCCTGTGTACTACATTGGGTAGGCAGAGACAACGGAACGCCACCTGCTACGATCCCGACAAACCTCTCTAGCTTCCTCCACATTCATTAAGTCCTTTCATATAAGTCTCCAAAAGTCTTTATTTAACTTACCGTATTACAATCATGTATTTTTCCAACTTATAGTGGTGAGAAGCGTCTCGGTGAAGACAGCAAGGAGATCGACGACCTGATAGAAGGTCACTCCAACAAGAAGAAGAAGAAAAAGAAACACGTGCGGAATCAATCATAGGTATCATTATGTATAAAGTTGGTAATAAACTTGTTATAAATACTTATCTCTTTGACTATTAATTTCTTCGTTGGACATAGGGACGACTACTGGTGAATTTGGATACACCGAAAAAAATTACACTTATTCAGGGCGTTAACTTAAATGAGTAAGATATTTTAGGGGGTGCTTCAGACCATCAAACTGAACAACTTTTACAATGGAACAGAAATCTCGAATAAAAAAAAAGTTTAGAAAATGTCAATGTCCCAAAAGTGTGGAAGGAAAGCAGATTTTTTTCGCGATTTCATTATTGGCTTCATAGCATAGAAGTTGTTTAGTTTGATGGTCTGAAGCACTCCCTAAAATATTTAACATTATAGACGTTTACATCTTGTAAGTATAGTGTGATAAATCTATAATTCTATATTTCATTTGATTCAATACTTTCAATGTGTGTGTAGTCAACCAATTTCAAACGTAAGCCACTTTAGAACCTTGTCACAATATTCTGTATTAACGTAATTAAGTATCTGTGAAACATAACTGCAAATCGTTTGCTGTGACAAGATTCTACGGTTGCCTACGTTTCAAATTTGGTTTACTATAAATTAGATAGGTTCTACGGTTGCCTCCGTTTCAAATTGGTGATGCTAGGCTAGGCCTAGGCTAGTCTATGCCGTCTCCAGAAGAATTTAGTTTGACATTAAAATATAGGTACCTATTGTACTACTTACATATTTTAGTTAAATGAGAAGAGAAAGAAAACGACAGGTTTCAATAATAATTTCTATAATTATTGTAATATAAAAAAGTGTTGGTAGTTATTCAACCCTTGGAATAGACAATATCCTCTTAAACATAACAAATATGTTGGGTTACGGTAGTTTCCGCCAGCAGTCGCGACCGCAGCGCTCGTAAAAAAATATTCTTTTTTTTAAACCCGACCCGGCTTGCGGCCGCCACAGACGCGGTAACACCATAGCACACATACTTTCTATACTTTACCATTTTATTACAATATAATGTGATCTAAGAAAAATAATATTTTCGTCTAACGCCCGGCGGGCGTCTGGTAAACAATTTTATACTATAATTTGTTTGTCCCTTAGTTTAAACGTACACGCGTCTACTCGTTACAAAATAATTAAACCATAACATCGACTCGCGCCGCTAATTATGATACAGCGAAGGCCCGACGATTTTGTTTTGCTCCAATAACTTCAACGCGAACTAACATTAATTGATGATACCTGGATCCTTGACGGTTCGCGCCGTTCATTCGCTCCTCGCTACAATATACTCCGCTTCTCTCGCAGTGAAGTATATTGCAACACCAGCTTACATTAGTATTATCTAGTGAAACGCATGCATCCACCTCCGTATTTAAACGCTATTATATCGAGAATAAAACATCAACTACAAAACATAATTTAGAATATCGTTAACATTAGCTGTTTATTATGATTATTATAATGACTTCGTTTATTTTACACTTCAGAGCTACAGGATATTTTTAATCAATACTCTAAACTAAATAGGATATTCGATTTGATAATCGTAAGTGCTCTGTAATTACGAATTATGATAAAGTGAAACATAAAATATACAAAAGATGTAGTAATTCACAGACTGTTAAAAATATCCTGTAGGTAATAACTTTGGCTAAGCGAGAAGATAGGCAAAGGGACGACTCCCGACGTAAGGTCGTAGAGTACATAATATAGGTAATAATACACAAATAGGTACAGTAATTGAGAAGGAATTGCACTTAGGAAAGGATTCGCGACTCTTGGCACTTTCTCTTATGCTAATAATTTTTTACCGCGACGTTAAGTCGACAAATCTAAAGAAATATAATTGCTTTGTTTTAAACACTATTTGAGTTTGTAGAAACAAGGAAAGATAAACTGCATTCTTGAATTTACGGTTAATTGATTATTCTTGGCTTTGTTAATAAGGGTTGGGTCCGAGTTTATTAGCTTTATTTAATTTTCAGTAAAAAGGGTGTTATATCTGTTCTTGTTCATACAATAGGGCTTTTGAATTCTGCTTAAATAATCTTTGTATTTGTTACGTCCTGTAAGTGAAAGAGTGCTCGTAAAGCAGAGAATTGTAAAAAAATTTATCGAAACTATACAATCTAGGCATAATACCGTACTTGAATAAACTTCTATAGTTGCGTGCAAAAACATAATTAGAAGTGACGACTTGATGAGATATAGTTTATTTATACATTCGTTTTCTACGTAACTAATTATTTCCTCGTGCTATATAGTAAAATATATACTTTAAAACGTCAAGAATTTGAACTTATCGTACGTACATTGTGAAAAGCAGTGTACAGCGCTCGAATGGTGGGACAAGTAGCCTAACTTCGATAAATTTATTACCAAAGACACAAAAGCAAATGCACTATATCTTATTGCCACACTTAAATTATTGCTACCACATATAACTGCTCTACGTATATCATATAATTGTAAATATAATCAATAATCAGTTACAACATACAATAAAACAAAATATTGTTATACATTATTGCATTAATTTAGTTCAACTATTAACTCAGAAGGGGGTTATTAGTTAAAGTATTTGTATAAGTTTCTTTATACATAAAGTGCAGAAAGTTTACAGTGCGAGAGAAATTCCAAATACTGAATGCGAAGGTAAAACTCCTTCAATTATTATTGAAAAAATAACGTCATGATTCCCGTTACCGCGTCTCTTGGTCGATGCAAGAGATTTACGTCCAAACAAAATTGGAGGCTAAACTTCTCACTAAGGCACAATTTAAATTTCCACTTTGAACTTTTTTTAATTCTAAAATAAATGAATTCAATTCCCCTCCATGTTACGGCGTTATTATAACGACCTTATTGTGACTATCTCGGCAGACTGAAACGCTAGCCTGAATTACAACTAGACAGACACAGAGCGAAACGTTATCGAACGTCGTATCAACGGGCAAGCTACGGCAATGCCTGCACTTTAAAAAACTGCAAAAATATAAAATATGCTAAAGGCAATTTACCATTAATTATTACGATCCATTTCGATTATAAGCGATACTCGTTTAGAATGTGAATTGAAGTTTAGAATATACAGTTTGTATCATTGATACGTCCATTTAATTGCTGTGATTGTCAGTATTATCTCGGATTCCGTAGTCTACAAGGTATTAAACTGTAAGTACACTTAAATGCCAATAATTAAACCAAGTAATGCGGTCCCTACTTGAACATTGGATACAATGTATTGCTGTGTAAAAGTATTATAGTATTAATTCCTATTCGTATACAAAAGCGCGTAGTTATTTATGATGCTAATACACACGATTTCTGGACAAAGCTTCAATACCTAGGCCTAACCTAGGCTCATAAATCATGCTGATGATCTAACTAGTGCGAACGTAGTAGTATTGAACGTAATACCTGTGATAATGAAAAAATTAACTCTGGTTGTTGTGATATCAGCAGTACAAATGCTCAGAATCGTGTGTCAGTATCTAAAAAGAATGCGAGTTAAACTGTGGTCTTTGAATGCGAGCTTGCAGCGAATTGCCTTATAGTAAAAATGCACTAAAAATTTTCAACTACATCTAATACAGATCTCCGATGTGTTTGAAATAGGGACAAGCCAGAATGGTGTTCGTATAAATTTTTATTTTATTTTAATGCGAACAAATGTAATCGTACAAAATAATCAACTGGAGTGCGATTTGTGAACATCACACTTTCAAATCAGCAGTAGAAAGATGCATAATCTTCATAGTAATTTTGACATTTTCTACTGCTGGTCACAACGAGTGATGTTCAAAAATCGCACTCCAATTCGTTAAGATGTTTACAGAAATGTTTTTTTCTCGAAATTTTTTCCTACAATGCAAAGTTTATGAAAATCACCCATTTTCAGCTTGTTCCGTTTTCAAAGCAAAGCTGTAGAACAAAAGCTCTATAGAGGCTGTACAGTAGCAATTGCTTCTATACAGCTACTGTAACCATTTTGTTCAATACTGTGTAAGTATTTTTAAAATATAGAAACACCATCGTAGAACAATTGACACGAAAAGAAGACGGTTAGAGCTTGTATTGTATGCTGCTAGGGAATAGTACTAGTTTCCCTACAAATACTGTCACGACTAACGACAATACACAGACTAGCACTACGTAATAAAATGTTTAATTATTGATAATTGGTATTTAATTGGCGTAAATAGTGCAGTGTTATTCTAATTATTAATTCAGTGATGTTATAAGCCTGCCTTATAAGTTATAACTTGCCTTTTTAAATTATCATTCAATCTTTAGGCGCGGTTTATACAGAAGAGACGTGTGGCGGTCGGGGATAGTCAAAGTAACACAATATAAACCTTATAGTACGTAGCATAGCGTCGTTTGGAGAATTACGCCCGCGCCTCCATGCGACGTCATCGCCTGGAGGCGCGTCACGGGCGCGATTCTCCTTTAAGACAAAAACGACGCTCTCTCGTCTCTTCTATACATATAAACTGCGCCTTTTTTTTTTATAACGCTCACAGGCACATACATAAGAAGAATAAACAAATCTTATCCCCCTTATGGCGTGGTAATAAGATAACAAATTATTTTATTAAAAAGAAGAATGAGTGTAATAGGAATTAATTATACTTACTGTATATAGAGCACTGAAAGTTGGTAGTACTAGCAATGTTTCTCAACACCCCTAAAATGATTACAATACGTTGGTGGTATGTATTGTCTGCCTCTTGTATTTTTTCTCTTTGTATTTTACTGTTTATGTTTTGGTGCAAAATATAGTATATTTGATTGATTTTCCATGGTCAAGAAGTCTAATGTAACGTTTTAGTTTAGTCCTGTAGTGTTGTTATATTTCATTTTAATTTACGAATTTTGAAGATGTGGAAATCACGCCTTCCTGGGGAGTTGCGGACATTTGTACACAATGGGAATTATAAAAAAGAGACGGGCTTTCGCCCTGCAGTGGGAATATAAAAAAGAAATTAAGCAATAAATTATTCGCCTGCACTCGTTTCTGTAATTAATAATTTTCCAATCCAAATAAATATTGAAGTGCACTTAATACAAAGCTATAACATCACTGAATTCCTTCGAAACGTATTTTAATCCGCAGTTGCGAAGACACGAAAGGCTTTAAAAGTTTTAATTGTTTACTTGAACACATCTGTGCATTTTTAGCCGACTTCATGTTCAATATTAAATCGGTTTAATAGGGCCTTTTTACTTTCATGCGGATCAGTATAGTGGCCGCGCGGGCGTTTGACTAACTTTGTATGATTTGCGTAATGTTGCAGAGATCTAAGACATGTAGATAGTAATGTACGCAAAATGCGTGCGGACTCGCATGTCAGCACAAGCGCCCTAAGTGTAGAAAAACAGGATGCCGAAATTCCGCATTTTACTCGATAGGATGGCGGCTTTTTGTTGCCCAATAAATTTCGGACGCGTAATTTGGGCATGCTGTGTTTCTACACTAAAGTGTATCATTGCTAGCATTTGCACATTGCACAGATTTGTGTTTCTGTATGGTGTTTTGTTTGCTAAATTGACGAAGGCAAAATTGTATTTACGCTATCACAAAGCTTATATAGTTACTATGTAATTGGTGTCAAAACTACGAGGTTTGCAGTAATTATTGCATTTTAATCTATCAATGAATTGACCGCTGCGACTTTCGATTCGTGAATTAAGTGTCCTATCCAGCGTGACATGCGACAGCAAAATAAAAGGAAAACAATAAAAACAAAAATAATCCATACATAAAAATTAATGTATTCTATCATCAATAACATAAGGTATAGTTACACAAATAATAAAATTAGAGGAAAACAAATTTATACATAATTCTTAACGCGAATATAAAAAAAAAACAAAATTATACATGCTATCAACACAAGATGCTACTATTTTAATATATATAAAAGAAAACAGTATTTTACAATTTCCTAAAACAATCGCCTAACGTTCCCATCAACCAGCGCCCACGCCTGATCATAAACTTAATTATAAAATTGTTAATAAAATTTGGCTTCAATTTTAGGGCTCATTTAATTGAGATTTAATATGAATTCACGGTCCGTAGACCGTATAAATTTATACTAGACATGCGAATATTTTAGCTACTTAGTTGACAAGAGAGAGTTACGTACATCACCTTTGTTATACTCTCGAGATAAAGTGATGCACCAAAAGCAATTTTTTTATCAACTTATTTGTACAAAGACTTCACATTGACATGTGGCATTGAGTATATAAATTGTGTGAAATACTTAACACAAATCTTGTCAACTCTCCTGGTCCTCTCTTGGTCGTTTGAAGTAATAAAACATCAAATAGTTAAAAAGCAACAAAAAACCATATTTCATAACGCAAAAAATTTAGAACTAAGAACGATAACAAAAAATCAAAAGTACAGAAGATGCGAGTTTCTTAACGAGATGCATTTGTGATTTTGATAACTTATAAAATAATACAAATAATTAATTAATCGGTTATTCACAACAGTTCGAAAATACATTGAAAAAAGCTGTGGTCTCTCAAAAGGCACTAAGTTTTTGTTTATCCAGATCATTCAAATTAATAACCGTGCCCTATGAACGCCACTCGGTCCCTCTTTACAATTAAGTAAACTTCGCTTTAATTTGCCACAATAAAATTAAATTAAACAATGCCACAATAAATAAAATAACGAACTTAAATTATAAATATTTGTGCGGAAAGTAAGTACCAATTTGTCTAAGAAATAAATTAACCAGAATTTTGCGAGTAAACGAATTATCGATGTCAAAATAAATCGAGATATAAATAATGTGAGTATAAATAAATAGACTAAAGTAATAAGTAATGCGCTGGCTTGTCGTGCGAAGTCAACATAGCAGGTAACTAGCGTAGGTAATTATATAACGGGCGCGCGAGACGTCCCAACCACCGCGACACCCTCCTTAACTATTATTACTAGTAACTGAACGCTGCAAGCTCCTCTACAAACATTTACAATATTCACTTTAAAAATAAATTGTCTTATTTAAAAACAGGATCCCATGAACACTCACTCACGCCAGGCCTCGACACATTCAACTCTGAAACACGCACCTTAGTTTAATCAAACATTATTATGTTATCTCCTTGTCCGCTTAGCTATAAATATAGTTTACATATAAATTAAAATATAGACTGAAAACTACACATTTCTTATAACATACTATGTACAAGGCATCTCTTGTCACTCCCTAAACAACATTACAACTTTTGTATTTTGTCCATTGGGTCAGTGTCCGTATTTAAGCGCATATTTTTGGTATGCAAATGTATCTGTAGCATACCTACCATAGATACGGCGAGCGTTACGCGATATAATTAGATCCGACCGAGTGCAGTACGCGATTCATTAGAAAGTCGTCGTCGGTAGGTGATCGTGATGGACACACACACGTGGACGCGGCGTTGTCATGGCAACGCTAGGATTACATAAGTAGACCGTGTCGTCATCAAGTTGCTAGCGCCACCCCTCCACTTACTATAAACGTTCATACAAAACCTATCTGGCACTAACATGTATAATTCATTACAAAATGTATAATATAATATTATGTATATACAATCACAACATAAATTTGATAAACAACCGAGAGAAAGATAATATTGGTGTTACGGTAAATTTATTAAGAGTAATATTCTGTCAGCTTTTTTTATTGTACTCTTTGATAATTTTAATTAAAATATTTGCACTTTATATTATTAAACCAAATTATACTTGATAATATAAGATCGATTTGTTCTCATTTGTAGTTTATTATGTCAATTGCTCAATCACATTATGAATACTTCATTCGATCATTGTTCGACCACCGATCCAGCTTTTGGATTTTAATATTTAAGATATATCTCTCCTACAAGAGTTTTATTGTCACTCCCAAGCTATATTTTCTTATTAATAAATCAGGGATCAGAAACTATCCAGATCACTTTATTTGTAAAAACAAATTTGAATACTCTAAAATCATAATTCATAACTATCCACACGACAATTACACATCCATTAACTCATCGTTTTGATTTTGTCTCGAAATTATTTGATATGTTCACAAAATCTATATTAAAACGTCGCAATACTAAACAGGGTTTTGCTCAATCATTGTTCTGTAACTGTTCATGCAAAATAGACAGCGGGTCTGTCCGTTTGTACGTAAGGAACAGTTTCATGCAGATTGTTTAGAACGAAAACAAAATGTGTATCTTATTTGAGTTAATGATCACAAGAATCACATAGTCATAATTGTAATCGTCGTTGCCGCAAACATTTTTATAGATCTAAACGTAACTACGGAGAAAACGGCCTAAATAGTATTAGATTTCAATCAAGTTCACGCTCTCAAGAAAAGCCAAAATATATAATTGATAAAATAATTGCGACTCTACAAGTTCGGTGTTCCCATACATATTGAGATATTAATAATATACTCGATTGGCCCACACGCAAGGTTTGTCGTATAACCGCCATTATACTTAAAAAAGAGCAATTCGTATTTATGTTCCCAAGGGTACATGTTCATGATGACATGGGAAAATATCGATTCCGTTGGTTCCACGTAAGAAGCACCCTTACAAGATTCTTATTGCAAACGTGTTAAGTAAGAAAATTGCTTGAATATTGACACTAAGTACGTGAAAAGAACTACAAATACGCTACTAGGCCGACCCTATTTAAAGAAATAATCTTTAACCGTTTAAAACTAGTATTTTTGCAAACAAATTACCTCAAAGAGGAAATTATTCACTTGTGATGCTAGTGCACATTTCCCCGTACTAAAATATATAACTGAAGAGCGGGGGGAGTGAAAGGTGCGCCCCCGTCACTTCCCAAGATCTTCAGCTTATCCGTTTGGCTGAAACAAAGTCCCTACAATACGGGCTTATGAGAACCGGGACCTTTTGTGATTATGCATAAGCATATCATCTGATTTGTCCATGTCCAATCATCAACAGCCGTAAAAAGTCAGGTGGACATCGACCTCCCTCATAAAGAGGGGATTTGCCACACTCGCCACGCTTGACAGGCGAGTTGGCGATCGCAGTGAGGTGGAGGTAATACACAAGGGAACGCTGCAGCCCATTCCTTCGAGAACTCTTAGTCGGTTCTTACGACACCCACGAGTGGCGATGGGGTGGCCCTATTCTAACCCGGGACCACACGGGGTATGGCCTATATCGGTACTTAATACAGGGTGACAGTTAAAACTTTCGACAAACATTCAATACTACGTGATATTGTTAATAATTAATTTATGGCCAATGAAAAATATTTAGAAATGAAAAACTTAGTAGACTTTCCATACAAAGTACTAAGAAAGAAACTATTTTTTTTATTAACCTCAAATCACCAAGTACATAATTATAAATTGAAGTCCTCTGTCGCGTTTTTATGTCGTCCTGTCTGTCTGTAGGTACCTATAGGCTAATCTCAGAAACTACAGTAAGGATTTTAATACGGTTTTCATTAATAGAATAAGACTGATTCACCCATCATTTACACTTACAGTTTCCTCTAGGTTGTCTGAAAGAAAAAGCTTTTTAGAGATAAGCCTCTTTTTGTATCTTAGGTATTTTTCCTGTTAGTTTAGTCTTAGTATATTTAGTTTTTGTTTTAAAATAAAGTATAATTGGTTGATTAATATACCCGTGTAAAGCCGGGGTGTGTAGCTAGTAACAATATATTATAACCACGCACTTCATGATTAGTAAATAGATCCCTAAAAGTTTGTATAATTCGAATGATTTTAATGTCACCCTTTTCTAGTAGCGTATCAAACGATATTTTCCCATGATTGAAGAGAGATAACTACAACGCAAAACACTTAAGATATGATTAGTCTATCACTTAAAATTACAGAGTCGGTATTCTAAAACCGCGGACTCGGTGAAAACCCGTTGCTAGGCAACGATGTTTATTTACGGTTAAATTTTTTGGTCATCGTTTTGGGAAGATAACGAAATGCGAAGACTGTGGTCTTTGTTTTTTTTATAATAATCGCGCCTTTCGATCTAAATGCCAATTCATGTTAATACTACTCCATTAAAACAGGCAGTACACTCTCGCGAGAACTTCCAAGGAACATTACGGGTCACGACTCTGCGAGAACAATGGAGCATCCACTTTCCTTCTCGGGCTTTCTCGTCTGTTCTCGGCGAGAATGTAATGCAGGTTTTTTCGGAAACGGTCACGAACGAAGCTAAGCAAATGGAATAGATTCTATACTATAGAACA
This sequence comes from Agonopterix subpropinquella, assembly GCA_922987775.1. Lineage (NCBI taxonomy): Eukaryota > Metazoa > Arthropoda > Insecta > Lepidoptera > Depressariidae > Agonopterix > Agonopterix subpropinquella. Next base: position 13,375,461 of record OV277709.1, on the reverse strand, counting down.
TGTTTTACGATACTGACCAACTTGTCATTAATTTTCCTTCGTTCGCTCGGTTAGCGACGTGTCTTTTGGGAAATGTTGAATGCGCATAATTTGTTTCACTTTTATGCATTGAAATATACTCTCATTCTTCATTTGTCTTAGTAAGGAATAAACCAACTTCCTGACATGATATAAATCTCCAAACCACTGAATACTCTTTCAAAATCGCGGTCCGATCATCGATGTATAAAATAGATGCACAAACTCATATAAAATTTTAGCAAATTTTGGTCAATGTTTAATGTCAGCGAGATACACCCCATACTATTCGTCTGGGGGAGTTCCCCTGTCCAAAAATCTGTCATTTTTGGTGCGGTGATTGTGTATCTAGTACCTATTTTGAAAATGAAAATCTACCTTTTTCGACATTGGACACAGTTTTTGAAAGAGTTTATCCAGTTATTCGATTTATGAAATGACATTTATAAAACTATGACATTTATATTAATTTGAAGATTTGTTAAGATGCTTGGATCTATGCGCCAGAGTTTCTTATTGCAACCATTCAATCGATCCATATTTTGGAAGATAGCGAAACGTCCTAGTAAGTATTTCGATCGATGGAAGCAAACAATTAAATCAGTGAGGAGTTATTACATGATTATTCGTAATATCAATCAACAGTGAACATTTTGATTCCGCTTACTTATCAACCCTTTTCACACGAGCGACTTCAAGCGCTAGCTAGGAGACGTTGATTGAAATACGCTTCCAACTAACCCTAATTGCAGCGTTGAAAGCGTCCGTTTGAAAAGACCTTTAGGTCTAAGGACTTGTGCACATCAGTGATAAATCGATAACCTATAAAATGACGTTGGTAGCTAGAGGCTAGCATATGCAATTCAGTGTGAACCTTAAGACCATAATTCTTTGCAGAAACTTTACTTTGAACAAGCTAAGATTACTGGATGTCAAAACATATCTAGCATCTATCTACCACACCGCAAAGTTACACTGCGAAATTCCATTTAACCAATAAACATTCAAGGTATTATGATGATTGAAAATATGTCATCAAATTCCGTGTGTGGCGTGAATGTGTTGATTTATGTAGAGAAACCGAAACAATTTTCATTTCTTGTTTCAGAGATAAAGTAGCCATAATTATTGTTGTGTACAGAGCAATTAAATGAAATCACTTATATTTGTGATTTCTTGAGATATCATAGACTAATATAACTAAAAATAAGTAACTAAAGTAAGATGTTGCCTGTAGCATCCCATCCCATAGCAGGGCAAAAGCCTCCTGTCACGAAGAGTGAGAGGGAGTGCCATAAACTAGGCATGCTAAGTAAGGATCGGTGGAGGCAAGATAGTGGTCAACTTGCCTTCATTGTCACGGCAGCACGGAATCGAATTTTTTCAGACTCCTTCCTTTTCTGTCCCTCAGAGACGTCATTTGCTAGAGAGAAAGATATCGGAAATTTGACAGCACCAGCAGTGGTGCGACCTTTCTCGCTCTATCAAATGACGTTCCTGAGCGACAGAAAAGGATGGAGCGTGGAAAAATGCAATTCGTGCTGCCAGATGAGGCTCAACCCTTAATAGACCCTCAAACCTGGCGTAACGAATAGTTACAACGCCATCTCTATGAAAAATGTGTTGATATCTCTACGTACATCAAAAAATTCACACCAACCATGGAAACACATATTCCCCAATTAGTCTCAAATAGTCACAACTGAAATGTCCTCATCACAAACATTATGGTAGTAATCAATATAGCTACTAATAAGTAAGTGTCGTAGGGTGCAGAGTTAGCCGGCACGCGCGGGCGGTCACTCGCGCGGCGCGTTCTTCAGCAGCGATATGGCGTGTCGCACGTACTGCACGAGGTGCCTGAAGGTCGACGACAGCGTCAGGGGCCCGCACTTGCGGTCCACCGCTATGAACAGGTCTGCAACAAGAGGATTTAGTTTATAGGACGCATAAAGACAAAGGCAGATATAACTCTGTCTCTCATTTCGGTAGGACGAAGCACATAGTCATAAAAACGTCGTTGCAGTGTAGTGTATTGAGGCATTTAGCCGACGTTTATGTTAAATTACATACATAAACGAACATTTATGTATGTCCCCGAAGGGAACTTCGGGGTGGTTAGAAACCTTACAACCTCCATAGGATGCAACTGCAGCAAGGTTCACTACCTGATGGGATAACAATAGGTTTGTCTCTCAACTACATAAACATTGCACAAGAAACCCCTTAGTCGCATCTTATGACACCGACATCGACAGGAAGAAAAAAGGTGGTTCTTTCAAAGCCGAAATCAAGCGGCACGGCAAAAAAATCAACAGTTATCGAACCCCACCTTTATAAGTATTTGAGCTGCGATAGCACATCCTGGACACTTCACACAAATGAGCTCGCACTGACAAGAAGAGGTAAGCACGTACGATTCAGAGCGAGAGAGGACTACACTCTTATCTACTATCCTCTTAGGAGTTGAGGTAAAAATTGGTGGGCGGCAGGAAGTGTCCGTCCGAGTACCATTGTCTTTCTTATCATCATCATCATCATATCAGCCGATAGACGTCCACTGCTGGACATAGGCCTCCCTCAAAATGGGGGGATTTGCCATAATCGCCACGCTTGGCAGGCGGGTTGGCGGTCGCAGTTGGATTAAATGTGTGTACTCAGAGGATGCTGCTGCCCATCCTCCGGTAGATCACTAAGTCGCCTTTTACGACATCCAAGGGAGGAAATGGGGTGGTGCTATTCTTAGCCGACACCACACGGACATCAGCCTATATAAGTCACATATATTGCAAGTCCACCGCACCGTGTGGCATACCATAGATATTTATATGCAGGACACCGCAGCGGCACCACTCATGCGCCGCGACGTGTCGAACGGGTAGCTCAACCCTGTAGAATATAATTAGTAGCAATAAATACCTTGGTTAGCGCGCAGCCGGCACAGACTGTCGGCCTGCTCCCACAGCTCGTGCGCGACGTAGAGGAAGGTGTAGTACTTGGTGAGCTGCAGCAGCGCGTGGTGCGCGTGCGCCGGCACCGAGTGCGCGAGCGAGCAGTACCCGGACGAGGCCGAGGCCGCCGACCCCACGGAGTTCACCGACCCCGCCGGCGACGGCGTCGGCGACAGCGGCGACACTGATTCCGCACACGCCGGCTGCAGGAATACGTTAGGTTAGTGTTGACAACGATGATACGAGCTACGAGTCGGTCAAGTGGCTCATCCATTGGAAAGAATGATAGAATGAAATATACTTAGGGTGTTTCAACACTTCTGAATAAATCCCCAATAGCTTATATGACCATTAATTTGACAATATATTATATGAATGATATGTCAAATATATTTCATACTATGTCAAATTTTCTGTCAAACAAGCTAATAAGAACTTATCCAGAAGCGGTGAAACAGACCCTTAATATCTGCTTCATTTTCCTTGTATGTTTTCGCCGAGAATTCGTGCCTTAGGTTCAATTTTTTCTAGATTTAAATTGAAAACAACACGATAGAAGTGTTACAATATGATTGCTTCGCCTTTTAGTTCTTTGAAGAGTAAACTACATTAAATCTTAAGAATCAACTAATTTCTTTGGCGAATCTATATTAATTTCGGGTTAGTCTCGTTTGCAGTTTACATTGGGCAGTTGTTAATATTCTTTTTTTACGTTCCCTGTTCAGTGTCCCACTGCTGGGTAAAGACCTCCTTCTTGACTCCCAAATACAGAAAGTATTTGGGAGTCAAGAAGGATTAGTATTAGGATTCTTATTAATAAACAAAAACGAACAATACCCAAAATTATGAAATTGAAATGGATTTCAATGGGTTAAGTTGTAGACTTATGTGCCTTAATAGGTGCTGACACAAATGTTTTAATGAAGGCGATACGTACTTAAAATAAAATAAGCCCTAACATTAGCTGACTCGCCATGTCACCTATACATATGTATATGATGCTAAAAGTAATATATGAAACTTTTATATGTTGTTGGTCTAATTTGGTATATTTTACTGCACCAAACTAAAGCACACGTCACCACAAGAGTACTCCCGCCACCACAATACATAAAATAAATGAAAGACACAAAACAAACACATACAATGTTTACCTTTTGTTGATATTCCTGAACAATCTTGTAGTATTCCTTCACTTCTCGATTGTACATTTTGAACATACGCAGGTACAGGAGGGCTTGTACTCGAAGGCTGCAATAAAATATACATTTATTTATTTGAAAATTGGTAAAAAAAAACAATGTGGACTTTCTATAATAAATGCAATCAGCTGATCGAAGGTTTGTATGAGAGGTCGAAAATTTTATTGCTAATTTCCCTTTGTTTCTTTGGGAAAGTTGTTAAGTATCATGAATACAATCACACATAAAAGTAATGGAACCGTCTTCCCCAACATCCTGTAGAATATTGAAAAAATACACATGTTCATTCATCACACTAACCTGAGTATATCCAGCTTGCTAAAAGTGGAATGAGGGGAGGCGCGGAACCTCTGCGGCATCGAGTGTATAGACTTTATATACTCTATGGTCTCGCGGTAGATGGTGAAGGCTCGTTTAGTGTCCAGTTCCAGCTCGAGCACTCGCCCGGTGAGGACGAAGCATAGAACTGATTCCAGGTAGAGCATGACCCGGGACAGTGGTTCTTGTTCGCTCTCAGCTGCCTTCCGAAGCCGCGTCGCCTCATCTAAGTAGTATCTGTAATGAATAGTTAAGTTATAGACGTATCAGTACAGGTAAGCTGGTGGCTACCTTGTGTTTCCAGGCGTGGTGAGCAGATCGCGCAGTCCTCATTTCAAACTTCGACATACAAACAAGCACACAAAGGTGAATTCTTTTTATCATGTTTAGATTCTCATGCACATTTTTACTGGATATATAAAACATCAGACGTTAAGTGGAAACGAAAAGAAATATAGGTCGAAATGAAAAAATTTTGACAAAAGAAACAAACAGAAATTCACAAACACACATGCAAACGTTTCATTGGTTCAACAACATTGTTTCTTAAGAAACATTGATCAATCAATCACAGACTAATCTGATATACCTACTTTACTAGAAAGTGAAAATAAGTTTCATTTGAATATAAGAGCTCATAAAATTTTCTCATGTTATATTAACTTCTAAACTGTAAAGCAAAACCAAATTACTTATAGTACTTAGGTATTTGAAATAAATCTGTGATCACCAAGTGATCACTGATCAATATAAACAAAAAAAAATTGAGTTCAATAATATCGATATCGGACGTCAATAAACATCAGCATTTCACTCTTTGACAAATTCATTTAATAGCTAAAGATAAAGCCTATATTTTTTTCTTTTTTCGGGCATATATGCACCACATAATCCGCTGTGACACGTGTAAACCAGAATCAACAGTGGCGACCAATCACAACACGACAATGAAGTCCAGCGAGCCCGAGGGATGACTCTAATCTGTCTTGGAACCCGCAATGAATTTAATTAAAGAAGATAAGTAAGAAGTACTCTGTGAGATAGGTGTCGAAAAAATCAATATCCGTCTTCCCTTCATTACGAACGGGAGACAGCAATTTGAAAAGCGTATTTATTAGTAAGCCAACTGCAGAGATAATTTACGGTAGAGTTTCTTTTATTCTAGCTTTGATTCTAGTTACGATGGTAACTATAGATTTGTAGAAGAACAGCAACGTACTTGTGATCTCTCTCCTCGTCGGAGAGCGCGTCGGCGGGCAGGCGTTCGAAGTACGAGTAGTATATGGGCGTCTGGCCCGGCAGGGTCGTCCGCTCGTGGTTCGTCGCCGCCACTTCACCACTCTGCGGGTGAATTACTTTGTTAACATAGCTATAGAACATATAGATAGATAGATAACTGATGACCTGTACTTTAAAGACAGTTTCGTGACTGACTGACAAAGCACAACCTTAAACCACTACTGTAGATAGAAATATGACATTTGGAATATAATATGCATATTCTACAGAGAACATAGGGGTGGATCAAGCAATAATTTTTCGAAAAACGGAGTCTTCCGAAATCCATGCGAACGAAATCGCGGACAAAAGCTAGCTGCTAGACTCACCGGCTCCCCAGGTATCTAGGTGATATTCAACGTGGGTTTTAACGGTTTTTACGTTTGGATCCTCGGGTTCCGAAAGATTAATAACGAGGCATGTGCCTTGTAGTGGGACCTTTATAGACTGATGATGACGATGATAACGATGAACTAACTATATATCCGGGAGGGAGGGTGCTCCAGGGAAGGGAGGGTGATCCAGGGGAGACAGGGTGCTCCAGGGAAGGGGTGGCTAGATCCAGGCAGCTGCCTTAACCTGCCCTATAGACCTGCTGTGACCATCCCAAAGGTAAGTAAGTATGTGTGTGTATATGTACTGACCAGTTCAGGCACGGGCGTGGCTCCGCGCTTGGCCGGCAGCGGCGCGGGGCGGCGCTGCAGCGCGCGGATGGTGTCGGTGTGTATGTATGTATGTACTGACCAGTTCAGGCACGGGCGTGGCTCCGCGCTTGGCCGGCAGCGGCGCGGGGCGGCGCTGCAGCGCGCGGATGGTGTCGGTGTGTATGTATGTATGTACTGACCAGTTCAGGCACGGGCGTGGCTCCGCGCTTGGCCGGCAGCGGCGCGGGGCGGCGCTGCAGCGCGCGGATGGTGTCGGTGTGTATGTATGTATGTACTGACCAGTTCAGGCACGGGCGTGGCTCCGCGCTTGGCCGGCAGCGGCGCGGGGCGGCGCTGCAGCGCGCGGATGGTGTCGGTGTGTATGTATGTATGTACTGACCAGTTCAGGCACGGGCGTGGCTCCGCGCTTGGCCGGCAGCGGCGCGGGGCGGCGCTGCAGCGCGCGGATGGTGTCGGTGTGTATGTATGTATGTACTGACCAGTTCAGGCACGGGCGTGGCTCCGCGCTTGGCCGGCAGCGGCGCGGGGCGGCGCTGCAGCGCGCGGATGGTGTCGGTGTGTATGTATGTATGTACTGACCAGTTCAGGCACGGGCGTGGCTCCGCGCTTGGCCGGCAGCGGCGCGGGGCGGCGCTGCAGCGCGCGGATGGTGTCGGTGTGTATGTATGTATGTACTGACCAGTTCAGGCACGGGCGTGGCTCCGCGCTTGGCCGGCAGCGGCGCGGGGCGGCGCTGCAGCGCGCGGATGGTGTCGGTGTGTATGTATGTATGTACTGACCAGTTCAGGCACGGGCGTGGCTCCGCGCTTGGCCGGCAGCGGCGCGGGGCGGCGCTGCAGCGCGCGGATGGTGTCGGTGTGTATGTATGTATGTACTGACCAGTTCAGGCACGGGCGTGGCTCCGCGCTTGGCCGGCAGCGGCGCGGGGCGGCGCTGCAGCGCGCGGATGGTGTCGGTGTGTATGTATGTATGTACTGACCAGTTCAGGCACGGGCGTGGCTCCGCGCTTGGCCGGCAGCGGCGCGGGGCGGCGCTGCAGCGCGCGGATGGTGTCGGTGTGTATGTATGTATGTACTGACCAGTTCAGGCACGGGCGTGGCTCCGCGCTTGGCCGGCAGCGGCGCGGGGCGGCGCTGCAGCGCGCGGATGGTGTCGGTGTGTATGTATGTATGTACTGACCAGTTCAGGCACGGGCGTGGCTCCGCGCTTGGCCGGCAGCGGCGCGGGGCGGCGCTGCAGCGCGCGGATGGTGTCGGTGTGTATGTATGTATGTACTGACCAGTTCAGGCACGGGCGTGGCTCCGCGCTTGGCCGGCAGCGGCGCGGGGCGGCGCTGCAGCGCGCGGATGGTGTCGGTGTGTATGTATGTATGTACTGACCAGTTCAGGCACGGGCGTGGCTCCGCGCTTGGCCGGCAGCGGCGCGGGGCGGCGCTGCAGCGCGCGGATGGTGTCGGTGTGTATGTATGTATGTACTGACCAGTTCAGGCACGGGCGTGGCTCCGCGCTTGGCCGGCAGCGGCGCGGGGCGGCGCTGCAGCGCGCGGATGGTGTCGGTGTGTATGTATGTATGTACTGACCAGTTCAGGCACGGGCGTGGCTCCGCGCTTGGCCGGCAGCGGCGCGGGGCGGCGCTGCAGCGCGCGGATGGTGTCGGTGTGTATGTATGTATGTACTGACCAGTTCAGGCACGGGCGTGGCTCCGCGCTTGGCCGGCAGCGGCGCGGGGCGGCGCTGCAGCGCGCGGATGGTGTCGGTGTGTATGTATGTATGTACTGACCAGTTCAGGCACGGGCGTGGCTCCGCGCTTGGCCGGCAGCGGCGCGGGGCGGCGCTGCAGCGCGCGGATGGTGTCGGTGTGTATGTATGTATGTACTGACCAGTTCAGGCACGGGCGTGGCTCCGCGCTTGGCCGGCAGCGGCGCGGGGCGGCGCTGCAGCGCGCGGATGGTGTCGGCCCGCAACCGCGCCAGCGGCACACGCACCACCAGCCGCGCGCGCGCTCGCCGCTCCGACACTACCGACACAAACAACATTATTAGTTACCACTAGCTTACGTTAACACTTTCGGAGGTTTGGAGAAACAAAGTTATCAAGTGAACGAACTATTAACCCCGAACTGACCGAACATAAGAATAAGAATGTATAGAAATGTAAATTAAGCTTAAAAAGTGACCCCAAAAAAACTACACCGTGTTCGAAATTTGTTCCTTAAAAACTACACCTTGCCGCCAAAACTCATACAAAATGTCATTTTTCAAAGGGTGCCAAAAATTATGTTGCTTTTGTTTAGAGTTATTCTTCTATAGTTATTCTTATTCGTAGCACCGAACAGTCCACAGGCCCAAGCGCGTTTCAGTCGCTGTGGCAGCGCTGAGTATTTTTCACTGACAAACCGTTAGGAATCGACTTTGCGTGCGTTACAAAAATCAATCATCAATCAAAACATTGAAGGCGTAAGTTGCTTTAATTGAACATCGACATAGCTAGAAAGTGAGTTCTAATGTTATTCCAAAGAAGAGTCGAAATACGTTGCTATAATTTCAAAATTAAAAACAAATTACGCTTGTATGAATTCTATATGTATGAATTCTGCCACACGCTCCAGAGGGCTACGTCGCATACGTCACGCGCTGTACGAAGTAATAACAACACTGAGTCAAGCGCCATTAGATACATTTTCGCACGTACTGTCTGGCAGTAAATGATTAAAGCATGAAACTTATCGTCTCCTAAGGAAATGCTGTATCCGTTACGAAGTAACTAGTAATCTGTGCCTAGGCCTGTAACAGAGGAATACTAACCGGATGAAGCCTCCTCCAGCCGCTCGGAGCCGCGGCCCGGCTTCAACCCGGACCCGACGTCCGCCTCCGCACGCACGTATCTATCCGGGATCCTCTCCAACTTGTCGCCCAACCGCTCGATCGACTTATCGTGCGGCAGCTTCTCCCCGGACAAACGATCCAACTTGTCAGTCGGTCGAACCCGGTCCGACCGATCGCTCCGATCGCTCCGCTCGCTCCCGTGGCGATCCGATAACCGATCGTTCGAATGTCGATCGGATAACGACAAGCGATCGCTCGTCGACATTCTTTCCGACCGATCGCTAGGTATCCGATCGTTGGAGGTGCGCTCTGTTGGTATCCGGTCGTTGGAGGTGCGTTCGGTCGGTATCCTGTCGTTGGAGGTGCGTTCTGTAGGCGGTCGGTCTGGTATTCTGTGGTCGGTCCGTTCGATGGCGACGCGCTCTTGTATCCTTTCATTTGCGACTCGCTCGGCCTCGCGCCGGCGGGTCAGTGTCTCTGGTTCTTGGGGAGGGGAGACCCGAGCGATGGCCTCCTCGTTGCGGCGCTCGGTGGACCTCTCCCGGGTTCTTCTCTCGTCGTCGTCGGCTCCCGACTCCGGCGCTGTGACCTCGATGATCGTAACTTGTCCTTTCCCTTTACCACCCTTCCCCTTGCCTCCTTTGCCGCCCTTTCCGCCACATTCGTCACCTTTCTTCGGTGTGAACACCTGCAATTTTTGAAAATTATTCTTAGTTTCTTTGTTAGTGAATATTATTTTTATGAATACGTGCTACTTTTGTAATGAACTAAGAACTAATAAGTGATGTTCGGTTACTGGGAAGTTCTTGTTCATTATCAACTTTATTTCAGTTTTAATTAATCAACAAACATAGAAGGGTCAGATTAATAATATTCTCAATTGATTTCTTTGTAGTATCACAAAGAAATCCATTGAGAAAATTATGATAATACTTATAGTATTTTGACATATTCGTAGATAAGGCTTGCTTATCACCTTTGACCTACGCTAGTAAGTAGGCAATAATTTGGAACAACGCATCTTGTTAAAGAAATATTATTTGGGTCGAGAACAATCTGTCGCAAATATTGATATCTTATGTGACAGAACTAGATACACAATCAACGTTCCAAAAATGGCAAAACCAAAAGAGATCCTAAGAGCTCTTATTTGTACTAGCTGACAATAAACATACTAAATACGACTAAGTTTATGAATTAAATACATCTTAATAGGGTTGAACCTCCTCTGGCCGCACGGAATCGCATTTTTCACGCTCCATTCTTTTCTGTCGCTCAGGAACCTTATTTGCTAGAGCAAGAAAGGTTGCAGCACTGCCGGCGCTGTCGCATTCCCTCTATCTTTCTCGCTCTAGCAAATGACATTCCTGAGCGACAGAAAAGGATAGAGCGTGAAAAAATGCGATTCCGTGCTGCCAGATGAGGTTGAACCCTTATTGCCACCCAAACAGCATGCATACTTGAGTCTATACTATTTATGTCAATAATCGCAAACAAAATTAATTCTTACCCTGCTTAAAATTTGAGTCTTAGTTTCCTGCAGTAGCTGGTGGGGCGCGGGAGCGGGTGCGGGTGCCGGTTCAGGTTCCACGTCGCTGTCGGGTGCCTGCGCCGGGGAGGGCCTGACCTCACCGCTCGGGGACTCTGGCCGCAGCTTGCGAGGTCGACCGCGCTTCTTCTTTGGGGGTTCCGAAGTCGACGACGACTTCTTTGGCGGCCGACCGCGCTTGAGAGGCGCCGTCTGTATTGAAGGCAGGCGAGGTGACGTCTGTGGAGATAGGTCAGTTTTTACATTGTTTGCATTTTTCTAAATTATACAGGGTGTCTTTGAGGGCATCGATTCTGCTACTCAAATGGACTTATGTTTGTTCCAGATTGATTGATTGATAATTCTTACATATGAACGAGTTCTTGTGAGTATTATCATCATCATCAACCAATATACGTCCCACTGCAGGGCACAGGTCTTCTCTCAAGGAGGGTGGGTGTATGGGTGTTAGTCCACTATGTTTTCAGCCAATAAGTGCTTCACCTCACCTCCAACTGCAGCTGAATCATTTCGTGTGAACAATTTAAGAGGGCCTAGCATACCATCCCTGACATAACGAGAAAAAAATCGAGTTGTGCGTCTGTCTTCGTTACTTTACGCATGTCGAAATGAGCACGCATGACGGTTTTCTTGTTCTATCACTTTGTCGCTAATAAGTCTATGTTCCATTGTCAACAGTATTTTCTTCTTATCGTGTGGGCAGAGCCCTGGTGTCAGAGTTTTTTCAGACCGCCTTACGGCCTCTGACGTGGTTTTTTATGTAACGACTACTACCACCAGAGATTGTAGCCGGGACCAACGGCTTTACGTGCCATCCGAAGCACGGAATCATTTTTCTTTTCGGACAATCATGTGATTCAGTCTGCAATGTCCTAACCAACTGGGGAAAAACGCACAAAGTGACATATCACTAGGTGTCCCCCGTGGGAATCGAACCCACGACCTCCGTATCGAGAGCCAATGCTCTTAACCATTAGACCACGGAGGCAGTACAGATATCACAGTATAACTCACGGTATTATGAGAGCGTGGAGTGTCCTCATCGCTGGAGACGGCCGAGGATCGGTTGGCGATGGAGCGACGCCGTCGGGCGCCGGGCGAGGGTGACGACGCTTCTGAATCCGAAAGCTCCGAAATAGGACTCTGTAACAGAAAGAATCACTTTAACTAGGGTACGGGATAGGTCTGGACAATAATCATAATCATGGGCCTTTTTCATTCCAACTAGATGTTTCAATCACATCGACATTCGTGGCTGCATAGACCAATTCCAAAAGACTTTGCGGCACTTGCGCTGAGTGTCGGTCGCTGTTGGAGTCTTTCCGATTCAGTGTCTTTTGGCTTGCTTACTGGGGATGGATGAGGAAGGCTTTTGCAGATGGTAATAATATTATGAAAATAAAAGGTCTGTTAAAATCACAGTGGTTCGCATTCAAACGACTGAACAGGTTGCACTGAAAAGAACATAGGTGTATGCATTTTTTGCAGGTGGCGTAGACCCGATTTTCCACTATTTATCCATAAGCTAAGGATTGGAAATGTTTCTTATTCTTAAACACTTAAAGAGCTAAATTTGAATACACCTAATTCTTGGCATTTATTTACGTCTTTTAGAAGTCGGAATTTATTTTTAAGTTTTAATTTTATTTTTTCGAGCACGAAGCATCGTGTTTAAAATCCTTTTTTCTCAGTCTTACTCATTATCACTAATTCAGGCCTAACGCGAACACAGATAACTACGAATATTGATTACACAAAAGGTCTTGTTGTTTCTAATATTTACGCTTTATTTACACTAACCAACATCCCTCGATTCGATTACTTTTATGAACTGACTTTAAATCTCACCTATAACTTGTTTTATGACTTCGATCAGAGAAAATACGATTTGTTATTGTGAAACAAAACCAACCTCATGCATCATGCACATAGATACTATATTCCCGTGCACTGCGCCAACAGCCTGCCATAAAAAGTCCTTCAACTTGTGGAATTCCTCTAAAACCGTATCCCTGTCTTCAAAAGGTAAACTTTGCAGATTGCTATGGAAACTGTCAAGACCGTGTCTCAGGTTGCATTTCAAAAGTGCTAAATTTATCCATTTCTGTTGGTAATTGTTCTCAGTGTCATTTAAGATTGAATTTATGAGTTTTATTAACAGTCCAAAGAGCGTTTCATTTGCCATGATTATCCACAATTTTTATTAAACATCTAAACAAAACACTTTTTTAGAAGCTACCGACACGTGTATTTTTCATGTGAATTAAAACGTAAGTGACACAAAACAAAAGCTCAAGATCAATGCTATCAAAAGTGCTAACAAAGTTGCCGTATTCGTAGAATTGTTTATAAATCGTAATGAGACACCTGGGAAAAAACGTTGCGGTACGATAAACCGTCCAAATACGGTGGGTATTATTTAATGCAGGCGTCAAAACACGGAATTGAATGCGATATTTGCAAGCATTTAATTCTGTTGTAGTGTTATAAGTCCTGGTCTCCTGGTACTAGGAATGCATGGTTAGATATTTATTATACTAATTGTAAGTTGTTTTGATGAATCGAAACAATGGGTAATTGAGACTTTACTACACGTTCACTATATTTCATCAATCTGTAAATTTGTATATACTTAAACATTTCCTTAACGTCTATGATTGCAGAACTAGATACAATATTTGTCCCAAAAATACAGACTCGATTTATGAATGAAATATAGCTATCAAAAGAAATAGATCGCCATCACATCCATAGAACTAATCGAGGCGTACTTTTGAAAGGCCGAGTAAAATGTTACCGAAACCTTCGAGTATGAATGAAACTATTTATAGAATGTTGAAGAAGTATATCAGGATAGTAGCAATTTGCGATCAATCGTCTCTCTCTACCTACTCCATATAGGCGAGTTTATAAGTAGATGCTTTTATCGCGATTTCAATGTTGGTCCCATTGTTGTATAGTTTGATGGTCATTAGTACACCATGTATGTAACGCATTTAAGTTTATACCCTGTATAGATGTAGGACACAATACGTTGCTGCGAAAGGCCTGTTTCCCAGCAGTGTGGACGTGGGCCCAACTTAATATGCTGATGTTTTTTTTAAGAGGATGATCACTGATGAGATCATCAAACTGAACAACTTTCTTTCGGACCAACATGAAAAACGCAACAACAAAAAAACAGCTGGAGTCGATTTTATTACTAAACTGCAATCCTACTCGACCTAAAATGTATGGGACAGCAGATTTTTTTGCGATGTTTATCCTAAGAAAGTTGTTCAGTTTCATGGTCTGATCATCCCTTTAAAAAACCGTCAGCATATTAGGAAAGACCCTGTATAAAGGATTATTTGTAGGCGTCCCACCCAAGAAGGTTGTCGGCATTTTTACCAGACTGCACCAGAAGGAGGGTTATTTACCCGCCTTTTTTATTATTCCTTATGATCATGTGACTGATCTAGATGAGGAATAAAAATCGACAACTGGACCCTTTTTGCGAGGACCATTTATGTTACAGTAATTACTTAGTCATAAAAAACAAAACTCAACTAACCGGCTTGCCCTTGACATCGGCGAGAGCATGCCTCAGCTCCTTGGAGGACTCGTAAGGCTGGTCTGGTGGCTGTGCCTGGGGCTGCAGGAAGTTGGAGAGGCCCCACGAGGACTGGCGCTCGGGCGGGGGCAGCGGCGCGGGGGGAGGGGCCGCGGCCGGCGCCGGCGCGGGGCCCGTCGACTCGTTGGACGATGTAGACGACTCCGTGTCGGAGAGGGAAGATTCGCTGGCTGAACTGGGGCTGCCAGAGCCGATCGGCGAGAGGATTCTGAAAGAGTTTTGGATTCATGAATTATATTAATTTTGTATTAGGTATAGGTTGATGAACATTTTACACTTTATTTCTATGAGAATAAGGTTCAGATGGAGGTTCAGCACAGGACCGCTCGTTGTGGCGAGATGATTCTTAGAGGAGGCCTATGTCATAGTGTAAATAAAATAAGTGATGAAGCTCAGCGGTCGCGGCGGGTCTATGCCCGCGCGGCGTGCGGGGTACGGCGGGGGACGGGCGTACCCTAACTCAATTCGCTGTTAGGGTACGCGCGCAGGCAGCGTGGGCCGGGACGCACTCCTCCCGACCCCCGCACGCCCCGTACGATTAACCTGCCGCGACCGCTGAGCTTCACCGCTATTAGTTCTTTACACTATGTCTATGTATAGGTATAGCAGTGGACTTCTACCGGCTGAGATGATTAAGGTTCAGAAGTGTTAATCAACTTTAGTTGCTGACCGTACTTAATAATTACAGGGGCTTGCTTCCTGCATAAAACAGAGATGTAGTAACTTATAGTTCCGATCAGCATCATCATAATTATTAGCCCGACATCGTCCTATCCTAAGCCTAGATCTTTAGTCCGTGTTGACTCTACATTAGACACATAGTTGTCCTTCTCTAAATAGAACAACAATAAAGCCCAACTAAAAAATGCCTTTCTCTAAATTCTAAAACTAAATGTGACTTCGGCAGCACAAAACACATAATAGTATGAAGTAGGTAGTAGTCCCTCACTAACTTAAGATACCGTACCTCACCCCGCACCGCACTCCGAGGGTAACTTTAAGGGAGCCAAGCAAGGTGCACATACGGCCGGGGCGTGTACCGTGCGTTGCAGTATTGTTGTTCGTTGTATGGAGTGTCGATGCCGGGGGGTGTATGGTCTAAGGGTGGTTGGAAGAAACTCACGGTTCTAGCCTGGTCGTGGTGGCCGCGACTTCATCGTCACTCTCCGACAGACCGAGATCCTTGTTCACGTCACTTCTGAAAATTTTATTTTTATATTGTAATTAGCATACCTACTCAAAGAATATGTTTCTACAATTTTCTTCTTCTTATCATGTGGGCAAGTCAGAGTTTTTTCAGACCGCCTTACGGCCTCTTCCGTGGTTTTTATGTAACGACTACTACCACCATAGATAGTAGCCGGGACCAACGGCTTAACGTGCCATCCAAAGCACGGAATCATCTTTCTTTTCAGAAAATCAGGTGATTCAGCCTGCAATGTCCTAACCAACTGGGGAAAAACGCACAAAGTGACATATCACTAGGTATCCCCCGTGGGAACCGAGCCCACGACCTCCTTGTCGAGAGCCCAATGCTCTTAACCATTAGACCACGGAGGCAGTTTTCTACAGAAATGTCATAGGGAAAACAGTCCAATTTCGGCTGGGATGTTTTAAGATTAAAAGTTTTGCTTTATTAAAATCGAAGGCTACACTCATAGATCGATTGTTTCCTATAGTATTGCAAGTTTTGGCGAACACATCCAATGAAGGGGAATGTTTTGAATTACTAAGGCTGAAGGCTGTAACATTCGAATGGCTTCTAAATACTTTAATGCATTCCGCATTATAGATACTGGAGTCACTTTTCAATCAATCTATCAAATATTATTTTAAATTAAAAGATAATAAATAAATTGTACTTACGGTGACAGCGAACTTGAGTTCGATATCCGGGTGTCTAAACCTGCAAATAAAAAAAACAACAAGTGAATACTATTTTTGTATTTATCAAATTCACATGGAAATATCTTATGCACTAAAATAATTTAATTAACCCATTTAATTATCAGGTTTGTCCCAAAGTAGTTCTCTGATACAATGTCTCTGATCATATTTAGGAAAAGCTGAATAAAACTAAAAAAGTAAATAAATATCCCAATCGAATTATTTGCTAATATCTTAAACTGAATGTAAGTTCATGAAACAATTTTAAATTCCCTAAATTGCTTAACCAATCTTAATGTTTACTTTATAGCCGTGTATTTTTTAAGTGTGAGAACCAAACCAGAAATATGTTAATGTTACTGAGAAATAAGACTTGTTACTGTTTCCACATAAATTCATACGAATTTAAACTTTAACACAAACAAGTAAGGTGGTGGACCGAGAATGTGGTACTCATTAGTCATACGTCGAAACAATGCTTACAAATAACTCTATGCATATGAAATACCTAAGGTATAGAATAAAGACTTGTTATTATTTACTTATAGGTGGAACATGACAAAAGTTAAAGAGAGATTATGTCGCTAGATACATACAACCTAAATTAGAGTGCGTCAAATTAGATACCTGGCAAAACGATAAACATGTGTATGCCTTTTTAACCGACTTCAAAAAAGGAGGAGGTTTTGTTAGTACTTTTCAAAGCCGATAACCCCGCTTGAAAGACAAATAAAAAAATAGGCAATAAAACTAGCATTTAATCTTAACAGCAATACGAACAACGAAGGGCCACAATGTTTACTTAGGCGTAGGGCAGCAATGTAAACATTAACACATACAACACTATAGTTTGGTCGCAGTGGTTCTTAAACTTTGGTACGCATTTGTACTTCGCTGCACTGATGATATGTAGTGTAGATCTAAAAAGTTGATACTAATAAATACACCATAATACGAAGTATTTAAATGCTACTGGATTCTGAAAAACCTGGGTTATGCTTGAAATTTTTGCAAAGCAAAACACGTTTCGAAGTACACATTTCGATTTAAAAAACTAAAAGGTCTAGATTTTATGCACAATAATGAATTCAGTATTCAAACTTTAAAAGGTTTCTGACAACTTCAGCACCTATACTATTATTCTAGCCGTAAAAGTGTAATTTGTCCAAGAACGTTACACAGCATCATCATCAGTACAGCCAGCCCCGAAAATGAAATGGTGCCTATTTGATGGTACTGGTACCCGAAAGTGGTACGCAAGCAAAGTTTGAGAATCCTTAGTTTATTGGTTGGTTCTTTTACCGACCAATGCCCTGTCTAACGAAACATAAAAGCTTTATGTAGAACCTTCGTTAATTATAGTCTTGTGTACATTTTAAGCTTAAGATATGAATAAACAACAGTAGCGGAAATGAGAAAACTCTTTGGAAGTCATTAACAAAAGATTAAAGAACATAGGTGTTGCGGCTCAAATGGGTAGACATAGACAATTAGACAACCTGATTCTAAAGCTTTTATGAGATTTATCGAAGATTTTACAGAATTTTAGATCAAGAAAAATATGTAGCGATACCATCCTTATTTTTTTGTATGGAAGACTGGGTGAAATTAGGTTTACAAAAATGTTAAATTCATGGAAACCTATATTTTTTGTAATTCTATGAGATTCTGGTTTATAAATTTGTCCTGGTGGATTTCTAGCTAATACAGGCATTCAATATGTTTCTCACTAGATATACATACATACATAAACTCACGACTGTAATCCCTTTCGGGGTGGTCAGAAACATTGCTACAACTACCCAGTGTTGCCAGACGTGCGATAATTATCCTAGATCCACGATATTTTTGAGGGGCATGCGATAGAAAATAAAAGTCAGGTATCGCACAATTCACAAAAATTCCACGATAATCCACGATAATTTTTAAATTTAATGAAATCTGTGTATCAAATCACTATTTTCAACCATATTATCCGTCAAATACCAATGATACATCATTATTAGCGTTTAAGTACCGCGTAAAACAGTTTACAAATACCTATTACTAAAATTGAAGTTCTAATGAGAAAAATCGAGACATAAATATTTCCTCTCTGTGTCGTTTCAATCAAGAGTTTTTACTAAAATTCCCTAAAAATGTCGTACTTTCCTACCTATAAATAGGTAACATTAAATTGTGGCATGCAATATAGGTAAGAATGACTCAATTTGACACTCATTAATGTTCTAAAATACGAAAATTTTTGGAATTTGTGATGCGATAAAAACACGATAATTTTGCAGTCAATCTGGGATAATTCTTAAGTATGGATCTGGCAACACTGCAACTACCAAAATTATGTTTAAGAATGTACATAGTTGTAGCAATGCATTCATTTAGCTCACAAGATATGTCACACTCAAAGCTGCAGCCGACCGCACCATGACTTTCATAGAACATAATGTATTGAACAACAACTCAACTAACGAGAATAGTTGAAAGTAAACGACTGCACAAATGAAATGTGGTCCAGACACAAACTGGCTCTGCCAAACCGCACTCTGCACCGACGCGACGAGAAAATTGCACACACTTCAACGCAGTGCCCTATTGATTTACTTACCTACAAATTAAATATTACTTTAATTATATAAACATTTGGTTTAGTTTAGTTATTTAGATGGGTCATAGATATTTTCTTGGAGATGCTTTATCAATTTAATATATGAAGTTCCTATGAAGTGAAGCATAGTGCAAGTCCAACGCAAACAATTAAATGACTTAGATTTAAATGTTTTTTGGAATAATTACATTTATTACCGGTAAAGATGTAGACAGGTACACCCTACCTGCTAGCAGATATAATGAGATACCACGTCTCAAAACTGGACTAGGTACAGTCACCTAACCAAACAAGGTGGTCAAATATTTCTAAGCAGTTCTAATTTTCAATAATTTCTTTACTCATAACCAATCAAAAATATAGGAACACCTAGAGCATTAAATATATCTACGCAGTCAAGGTGGTCATAAACATCTGAACAGTTTCAGAAAAAACCTTACTCCGTTGTTTAAAATTTTAATTTTAAATAACATAGTAAAGAAATTATTGAAAATTAGCTGTTCAGATATTTATGACAAAATACACGTTTAGATATAATTGGTAACATTTACTGTAAAGAATTTTATGAAAATTAGCACTGCTCACAAATATTTGGACACCTTGTATGCTACGATATATCTGATGGCGACTGTACTTTAGTACTACAAGTTTTGTAAAATCGAAAAAAAAATTCTTCTTTCAAATAAAATTAAGCTGATAGGAGATTTCGTTTATGAATTATTATTTGTGGTTGGGCTATTGCAAGCAAGGGTCGTTGTAACACGGAGACCTGCGCTGGTCCTTTTGTGTTCGCCCCAAGCTCACCCATATTTACGCATACCTCCGAACTTATCGTATTTTTCTTTTCATTCTCGGGAATGCAGGTTTCCTCACGATGTTTTCCTTCACCGCCGAGCTAGTAAATGATAAATACAACCGTACATAAATTCCGAAGAACTTAGTGGTACAGGCCAGGAATCGAACCGCGGCCTCAGGATTGAGGCGCTAGCTCTCTTCCGTATGGGCTATCATCGCTCTTTCGTTTATGAAAGTACGTGCGTAAAGATACCTATATCACTGGGATCATCACACCCTTTCGGTGCGTACCTCTTCTCTCACACCTTTCATAAACATAACAATAAAGACGAAATCTCATTAATTATAATAGCCCAACAAAAATAACCCTAAAGGTACGTAACCTAGAGACGTCACGTACTACGTGGCCATCAATAGAGGTTTGCACAAAGCATTGACCGATCAGTCCTCAGCCCTCAGTTCACCGAACCTTGGGTCGCGGCCCTCTGCCAGACAAATATCGCCCTTCTTTACAACCCAAACCGTGCATTTTATTTTACGTTAAGAAGTCCCCTAACAGATGTCTTATGCGAAGGTGGTAAGCATGAAAATTATTTGGATTGTGGGACAACGTACGTTGAATGAAAATATAGTCTGGTTTCCCAGGTTCTCAACCTAGATGTCTAGACGGACCCTGATTAAAGTTGTGACCTTCGCAGTGATACTTTAAGCATAAATAGACTAGTTAGTGAGATTGATTAGGTCATTTGGTATTTTAAGGGCTAACTATGATTATTTGGATTAAACCTTTTGTACCTAAGTAGGTTTACTCGATTTTGACCCAAGTTAAGTACCTCTGGTACTTTTGGTAAAGAGCATTTTGGTACGAAACTTTCTTATTCCCGTTTTTTTTTTCAAATACGAGTAGTTTCTCAGTATTTTAAATGGTAGTATCACAGATTATATAATCACTATTGTCTAACAGTCAAAACTTTTGGCCGGTAGGTATACCTAGTTAACGATGTTCGTATTAACATAATTTCCATGTCACTTTCATGTGCTTAGTGTATAAAGAAATAAGGTTTCAACCTTTTTATTACCACTCTTACCCACTTCCTCTGCTTTGCAGAAATATTCTGATAACGTTGAAAATTGTATTCAAAATTGGTTGCCCGTTTCTCGCTCTGTAAGTTTAATAACTTTTATAAGAGGACAGACAGAGGTTGCATTTTATTAGTGTCACTTAGAGATTTACTTGTGGTTGTATGGCCTAGACGCAAATGGGTTCACGACGCCTGCCTCACTTAGTGTGACCTCTATTGTTCTTGCGTAACTTTTTTTGCTAAAGTTCTTGTAATTTTTTAACACGGGCATCTCAGTATTTGCAATGAGTGTTTTTCTTTTGGTTTTCTGGGGGATCGATATATGGCGGTCTGCGCGAATAAAGGTCAATTTTTTTTTTTTTTATGTAATAAAGAGAAAAAAGATGATACAAGAAGATGCCGACGCATGTTGAAATGGAATATTTCATAATTTAACAATCATTTCAATCATTACGTATGTCTTGGATGTAAGGGCTCGATCCTTTGGCCTTTAAAAAAAAGGCAGGCATAGTCTTGACATGATCTCGCACACTTCTCTATGGAGCGATTAACATGCCATCTGTTGAGTTTTTTAGGAAGGGAATTTAAAAAAGAAAATAAATAGTAGATTGTTTAGAAAATAAGCTCTTCTTGCCTCAAACATCTGTTCTTTTAAATACCATAACATTAATTCTTGAAGATAGTTACAAAAACCCTTGCCCTTCGGTCAAGACATTCACAAACTGTTTTCCATTCACTTCTCCAGCGTGACTAAAAGCCAAGTCCATCCGATCAAGCCATAGTGATCTCTATAACACAACCTCAAAAGTTTAACCACGGGACTTTATGCCACAAGTTTGTTTCCAAATTACCACGGTAGCGATGCACCGTGCAATGGCCACCCACGACATAGCAAAGCCGCCTTTACACCGATGTATTTAACCGGTGAAACATACCAAACATGTGTAAACATAACATACAATAACATTACGTAAGACGTGTGGAAAACATCGTTTGTTTTCAATTTGTACATTTCTTTAAGCTTGGAAACGAATTAGGAAGAAGTTCGTGGAGGAAAACAGAAACAAATATTAATATCAGGATATGACGTAATATTAGTACCGTTACCTTTTGACAAAATGGTAAATAATTTAAATATTTACGTCAAGCAAGGATTGTTTTGTATTGCTAATGGGAGAACACACGTGTGAACTTAGTCTTAGTGAGATGGGATGTTTAGTTTAGCATTAATCAGGTGATTGCCAATTCAAATACTTAACATTTCTCCTACAGTTATACGTATAATTTTGCTGAAGGGTTTATTATAATAAAGTGAAATATTTTCTGTTTTCCATTATTTAAAGTTTAGAAAGTCGTATAATTAGAAATGAATGACATTAAAGCTATTACGTGCGAGACCCTTTACATACATCTGACCCGAATTGAAAGAATGTTGCGCGGCGTCACGAATCACACAATAGAGGCACGCATGACGAACGACGCCGGGTGAACTTAGTTGTACTCGTGCATAATGAACTCTGTGGCGGTACGTTTAAGATTAGAACAGTGGAACGTCTCGGTGCTGACCTGTCTTCAAGACCTTCATGCTTGCTATGAAGTCTAGTCAGACGGAGAGCAAGCTTCAGCTAATAAACATCAATCATTTAATTTTAATCATGGTTATGCAGTATAACATAGCACAGATTTGATTGTAATACACTATGCAACTGTGCATGACATCGTAATACCTTTGTTGTAGTTCGGTCAAGCGTCCCATCTCCTGTCTTATTGTTACTTGTAAACTAACTGCTTTGTTTCTTGTTTAAACAATAAACTCAAAATACGTAATTCTCAGAAATTCACTAAATCTTGCGTAAAGGGTTTGTAAATAACTGTGCGTTTTTATAACATCTTGTAAACGAAATGTTTATTAAAAAATATGGTCCCTTTGCCAGGTATTGTT
Organism: Agonopterix subpropinquella; assembly: GCA_922987775.1. Taxonomy (NCBI): domain Eukaryota; kingdom Metazoa; phylum Arthropoda; class Insecta; order Lepidoptera; family Depressariidae; genus Agonopterix; species Agonopterix subpropinquella. Next base: position 13,352,732 of record OV277709.1, on the reverse strand, counting down.
GCTTTTACTGTTTTTAATTGTATTTACAAATTTATGCGCAGCTATTATAAATGGGGAAAGCCAAAGCTTCTTTTTTCGTGTCGGCATGAGCTATATCGCATGACAATTACTCAACCCTAACTCAACCGAATATACCCGACCTAGCTATAAAGCTGGCTATATATTATAGCTGGGTTTGAGATAATGATTGGCCTCCGCTGCGCTCCATCGCTGGAGCGCCATAAATCTAAGGGTATTGTATTTGGTGCTTTAAAAATCTTTAAAACTACCTAAATCCATCTATCTCTGATATCTTCTAAGCTTTCCTATTCCTACTCTATCGTCATTGATCAATTTTGTTTCTGGTTCCAAGATTCCGGAAGTGTTGGGAGAGGCCGTCCGAGGAAAACATACCACGATCAAATCAATGATCTTTTCCGAAAAGGACAAGTGCGTAGCACCCTCAATCGACGGAAGTGCATGAAAAGATGTATGAATGTCAATGAGACTAGAGAAGTGTGTCAGAGTCGTAGAGTGTGGCGATCCGTGGTCTCTGCCTACCTCCTTGGGACAATGGCGTGAGCTTATGTATGTATGTATGTTCCAAGATAGTTATTCAAATATCTGGCAGATTATTCAAATTACTTCACTTTCTCGTATTGAGAATCGCTGCTTTTGATCGTAGCTATACGGGCATACGGCCACCGATGTCGGTTAAACCAAAAGTACTCTGAGCTGAGTAACGATTAATTTAACTTTTGCTATAAAATTCCGATACCAGAATTAATATACAACAGCAAAAGATAAATGTGTATCTATTATTCAAATATCTGGCAGATTATTCAAATTACTTCACTTTCTCGTATTGAGAATCGCTGCTTTTGATCGTAGCTATACGGGCATACGGCCACCGATGTCGGTTAAACCAAAAGTACTCTGAGCTGAGTAACGATTAATTTAACTTTTCCTATAAAATTCCGATACCAGAATTAATAAACAACAGCTAAAGATAAATGTGTATCTATTTGTCACCTTTTACTTCTTTACGGTTCATTATTCTGCCTCTATTTCTTTGTGAGACGGCTTGCGTGCTTGTCGTCGTTTAACTTTAAACACCCGTATTGTTTAAAGTTTTTGTTTAATTTTCAACGTGGTTGACATTGAAATATGTTGTGCAGTACACTGAAGAATTGAAGATAATGCAACTAAACTAATATAATACATACTCTTGTATTTGAGAAGGCTTAACCGATTTTGGCAATGCAGTTTTCTTGTAAACTTGCGGTATTACCTGTAGCAAAATAGACCAGAGCAGCGTTCATAAGGATCAAGAGAAGGAAATCATTAGGGATAAACCGAAATTCGTATTACATTCGGTTTAACCGAATTTCGGCAGCTAGAGCCGAACTTCAGCATTCGGCCGAAATTCGGCTAAAATGCCGAACATTCGGCATAGGAAACACAAATACATAGTATAATAAAATTAAGTCTTATATAATCATGGTCATTTATTTAATTATTTTAGTTAAGAACATGTAAACTTTAACATGTAAAATTTTCACCGAATGTTCGGCCGAAGTTCGTATTCGAACCACATTCGGCCCCATCTCTAGAAATCCTTTATGAGCGATCAAAGCGATTTGAATCAAAAAATTAAAAGTTAGTTTTTATATTACAATTCATATAACGGAAGAAGCAGCTGCCGGTATGAAATAAAACTTATAAAATAAACTTTTTACTATGATATTAATCATTTAATAACTAATGAGGCGCCTGGGCCTAACTCGACCTATGCTAATAATTATTTATGGTATATTCGGAGACAATGCGACGATAAATAAAGATGCGATCGGCGTACGCGCAGACGTTGGAGCGACCTATGCTTGTTATGTTTATAGTTAGCTGGTTCAATGCATCGAGGATATAAATGGCAGAATTATAACAAAATTGCTTTCAGTTATTCCTAATTATAAATTTGCGGGAATTGACATAGAAATATATATTGATAGTGGTCTCTTCCATTCTTATACAATACAGTGATATAGAAACGTTGTAGTCTAAAAACAATACAATACATTAGATTATTTAGAGAAGGTATTTTCTGGGAGTATAATGCAGAAGACATGAAAGTCGCGAAGCATTGGAACATATTGATTCTGTACAGAGTGTAGTAGAACATAGATTTCGTTGATAAATATAAATTAGTGTTTAGTATTAACGTACCATAAAGTAGTTCACGATCCAGCAAGACATCACCACATTCAATCAGCTGCTGGAGCAACGTCAATCGGTTCTGATAGCCGAAATCCGACGTTAGGAAACCCAACATTGTCACATTTTATCACTGCACTGCATATCCGAATCTATCAACATCGAAAACATCAGTTCACTGCACTATAGCATCAGTTTCCGAAGACTTCTTTGTCTGAATGCAACTAAAAAGAGCACATGTTTAGTTTAGGCGCGAAGTAGACAGATGCGCTCGCGCCGGTACCCGGCTGCGACTGCTTTGCGTCTTCCGAAAGCTATTACTAACGGACAGGTGGTGACAAGGAGCCCCTACTTCCCCTCGGTTGGAAGTACAATGCTTAGTTACGTATAGGCCTTATTAGTTTGTGATAAAGTATACATTGTAATGAACTTTAAATATAGAGAACCTCGCGACATGTTTGGCGATCGATTGCTCAACAGGAGTATTTTTAACCTCGGAAATATGGTTTTAATTTTTGTTATTTCTACAAAGTTGCTATTTCTGTCTGTTTCTGCGTTTAGTTAGTACTATTAAACTACTCAATCAATTTTGATGCAGTTTTTACTACCAATTGGATAATTTCTTTCGGAAGGTGAAAGGTAAACGGAACACCTTCCGACGCGGTGGTAGAGTCAAAAATTACGACAAAGTTATCCATGTGATATTGATTTTGAATAAAACATTTTGAGTCGAGTTGAAGGTGTAGGTTTGTGAAGGTGAATAAGAATAAAAATAATATATTTTTTATTTTATTGTTTGATTGTTTTTGTTGTTCTATTTTACGTTTATTTCATATTATATTACCAGATCCCAACCGGCCGAAGCCGGGGAAGCAGGCGAAGCCCAAATAGATATCGAAAAAAAATCTTCTGTTTTATACATTTGAGTTTGCTCCATATCCATAGAAAATAGTTCTGTTTGATGAACTCTAACTAAAAAAAAATTGTTGACTTCTATGTTTTGGCCACCCTGTATTATGTAAAAGTACTGCACTGGTTATAGGGGTTGAGTATGTTAATTTTTTGTGAACCGAGGAAGGGTTGTTGTGCAACCTGGCTAATAAGTGGTGCTACTCTAACACGTGGATGGAATATGAACATAATTATATTTTTATTTTATACTACATGCTACATGTGTATTGAAAAGTAAATGTTATGTAATCGACTGACATTGTCACTTACTTATAAATTATAAAATCTATACCAATAAAAGTATGCGACAGCAAAATACATATATTTATTTATAGAAAGCGGAAGATTTCGCGGTAGAGGGACAATATTTTAATGTATAGTAATTGGGCGTACTACAACCTAAAGCTAAGATTAGAGAGGTTAACAAAAAAACACTACAGCAAAATGAGTACCTAGCAAATGGAAAAACCATAAATTCATAATTTTCATTTGAATCATTAACATGTACAGCAGTTTCTCGAAGACAATCGAACTGGCAATACGTGGGAATTGTGCATAGAATTCACTGTAAGTGCATATACGGAGCGAGGTAGGGTTGCCAGACGGTTAGGAGTCGCCTGAATTAATGTCCCGTATATTTTGAATTATGTCCAAATATAATATCCAGCTAAGCTAAGTAACTTATATAAAAGAAAGTCTTAAATAAACGTATTTTATATATTTTTTGTTTAAATCTTCTGGTGGAAAAATTGTGCTAATTAGAATGCAGAAATGGAAATGACTGAAAGTATCAAGTGATAATTAAGAGCTTGAATTTTACAAATCATCAAATCAATCAACATGTTAGCCCTGGCTCATACATAAATCTAATGACAATTGACAATCAATAATCATTATGTCTATTATCTATCTATACTTCATTCGCTGACTGACAGACAACGTACAGCTTAAACGGTTGAAGATATAAACATGAACGAAATATAGATTCTACGGAGGATGTAGGGCTAAGAAAGGATTTTTCGATATTCTAAGATTACGCGGACGAAGTCGCAGGCAAAAGCTAGTGAATCGTTCACTAGCTTTTGCCTGCGACTGCGTTAACTTTTTGTCCCGAAAACAAAAGTCCCGCAAATATCAAAACAGTGTCCCGACCTGACAAGTGGCAACCCTAAGTGCACGCGTGAGTACGTGAGCGGGGGCACGACTCCGCCCGCTATTATTACTACCAATTCTCCCAAACCCGAGGGGTTGCGTCGGGGTTTGATTCGCACATCAACATGTTTGCATTTCATCGATTTCTAAGAGTCTGGTCTCCATACGCACCGGACGCCGCGAATAAAACAAACTCTTTATTGGTACACGGCCGTCGCATCCGCCGCATCGGTTGAATATCAATTACAAGAAGTTTTAATAAAAGGTTTTTATGATGAATTACGTGTATTTTGACGGAAGCACGCGCGGTATTTATTATGTTTTGAATCTGGACACGTGGGTACAGTCGCGCTCGGTCCCGCGGAGCAGACGACCAGACGTTGCGACGCAGCGACGCACGCGAGTGTACTGACCGGCCGCCTTTAGGACGCTTCTAATGCACTATTATGCACCGCTAGAATAGCAAGGATACGGACAATTAGTTAGTTGATTGTTTAATTGGTTTAATTAAATTTTAAATGGTTACTAAATTGATATCTGATAAGAAGACAATAAGACGGCAAGTATCTAATTTGAATAACCTATGTCAAAAATGAATCATATAAGATTTTCCTAAATTCCAAATAGATTCTTAGATTCCTTATTGTACACAAAAACATAGATATAAAAAAAAAATACAATAAGAATTCTTATTTGATAAAAACATAAGCCAAGAACAATCGATAATCGATAAAAATCTTCATCATCATAATCAATATTCTTATTTGATTATTGACTTTATCTCAATTTATCTTTTCTTGCAATATTCAATGAAGTACTTAATTAGAATTATATCAAAATTAAAACACAGATAATTTTGCATTCTAGATATTTATAATTGTTAGATTTAAAAAAAACGTAAGTATTTGCTTCTATATTTTTACAGAAACTAAATAAATAATCTCATTATAATTTTTTTTTTACTTTTTTTTAAATACATGTTACTGCACTCGGGGACTACCTGCTGCTAATGATTTATTTTATTTCTGATAAGAATAACTCACACGTCGCTCTTTTAAAAAAAATCGCCTTTCCTGCGGTGGAACCCTACAGGATTTATCATTATTTCTAGCCGTAAATAGCTTCTAGAGCACTAAAAGATTTAAATACTAAGACAAAATAGGCGCTAAACGCATAGTCAGACGTTCAACACCGCAAGTGGCTACAAATGGACGTCTATTTCAGTAACATTAACCGTCTAACTACCTACATTCAACGCACACATGAAACAATAATTTATATGCTGCAGCTATTAAAATAGTGAATTATGTACGTCTCGCGCTATGGTTATAGTTTTATGCAAAGTGTTGGCGTAGGGAATGCTGAAGACAGGAAAGTATGTTCTATTACATCATTATGAATGTCTTCAGAAATTAATATGTATCAAACTATGGGAAGGAAAACGTCTGGAGGGAAAACCTGCATATGTTGACGAAGAAATGTTGATGATTAGAACATTTCAAGTCAGAAAATCTGCATTGGACATGTATAGTGGACTTCCGCCCATACACATTTACCATATGGGCAATTAGGCATGTGGCCCAGCTGTGGACACGTATGATGATGATGGTGATAATAAAGCTGATATTAACATCGAATTTTTTTTAACTTTTGCTATTAACACGCAAACACCATAATATTATATTTCTATTCTTATTATTAAAAAAAATGGTCTGGAGGGTTTTTTTTGGCTTCGTAAAATAATGAAAATGGAATATAATATATTGCTCTATCATATTAATTACATGGAGTAAACTTTAGTATCTTTTCATTCTAATTTATTTCCCTGTGTGTAAGTAGGTGTACAAGAAATTATTTGGAATCTAAACCCATAAAAGGAGTACCAATTTAAACAAGGAAAAAAGCTATCCGGTTAAACTACGCTCATTGAATATTCATTAATTTTAATTTACGATTGAGGCGAAAATTTCTGGGGAAGATAATCAAAGGTGAAGGTTAAGATATCGGGCCTTTCTCCGCAACGACCAGACTTTCAATAACCGCCTACCCTAATTTGTGAGGCAGCCTTGCCAAATATAGCCTAATAATTAGTTTAGATCAACAGGCTGAGATAGGTCTGAAAATGAATAATTTATGCGACTGTCTTGAGAGTTTGAAATTAAAGCAAATAAATATTAAAAATTCGCTGTATCGGTAAATAAAAGAAATCATATTTTAACTGACGTTTGTGCTTAAAAACAGAGGTGTAACAAAACACCCTAGTAATATTTAAAGGGGATGGTTTAGCTTAGTTAGGTTAGAGGCGATTAGTTGATCCATCAAACTGACAAAATTTTCATTATGGAGACAACGAAGAAAAAAAAAAATTTGCCGTCCCGTATCTGTGTAGAGTAAGTAGGAATTGCAATTTTGTATTCGAAACAGCCGATTTTTTTATTTTTTCTCTGTGTTGGCTCTATAGTGAAAGTTGTTTATTTTGATGGTCTAATCTAAACTACCCTTTTGAATATTTCTAGGGTGTTTTCGGTTTTGTTACAATCTGTATGAGCAAGGTTCTCGGAAAAATTCTCGAGCATTTCCATAAAATTTTCCATTCCAAGTTCTGTTTGTGACGTAATTGTTAGAATGACTGCTTTCAGTGGACCGTAGAAGCCACAGACTATAACAATTACAATGCCAAGGGCGAGCCGGCCAACTCTCGAGCAGGACAAAAGATTGACGGCCCCTTGGAGACGGCACTTTTCGCTATATTACCCACAATATGTTACTCTGCCGTCCCGATCCTGTATTTCCCAAACCGCATCGTTTCTTTACAAAACGTGATTATCTACTTTCGATTATAAGGAAGTCTGTAAACGATTCTTCTGCTCTAAGTCAAGGAAAACCCTGATCGGTCTGTTTTTCTGTTCGAACTGGTTTAGACAACTGAGAAAAACCATGTAGAATTATGTTATTAAACTCGTAATTGAGGAATATTAAACCGGCGCGAAACAGAAACAGCTAGTTTATAAAATATCCTTGAGAGAAATACCAATTAAGCACACAATTCTACGTTAATTAGTTTGGATCGAATATGCGAAGGATCGAGAACCGAAATAGTTAAAAGGCTTCAGTTCTAAACACAGTTCAAAGTGTGAAAGTTTTTCGTGTTACGTGGAACACTTCCACTTCGCTGAAATTTTCCTATTGTGATAAATACATTTAACAGCTACTAGAGTTTTATTTCAAAGAAACATTTGTTATTACATTTTCTCAGAAAAAAATATTTGCTTGTATTTGTGTACAATATACAGGGTGTTAGGGTAAACCAGTCGCATTACTTTAAGGGGTGATTGTACACATGATACTGAACAACTTTCCCAAAGAAACTTACAGAAAATTCAAAACAACAAAATTTGAACTTTCCATACAAAATGCAATTAGCTGATCGAACGTTTGTAAGAAAAATACAGTGAAGAAAAGTCGTAATTTTTTTGTTTAATTCCTATAACTTACTAAGGAAAAGTTGTTCAGTATTATGGTTGGGTACAATCACCCCAAATAATGCAACTGTTTACCCTAACACCCTGTAGAATCTAAGAATGAATAAAATTTATTTTAAAAGTAATGTAGTTAATTTAAAAAATAAGAGTAGATTGGTCGTTAAGTTAATTGGCCTTGAGACATACGACATCGTTCTGACGATAATTATTATCGCATTTCCACGCTCGGTCGCTTTGACGCGTTTTAATAAATTCGAAACAAGTGAAACGTACGATTTCACACTGCCAATTTAAACCGCCTACCTCAAAACGTTTACCGCTAAATATTTAAGCGAATTAATAACAAAGCGATCCATATTATCATCAACGCTCATCTACAATGGAGGGGTTGGTTTCGTATGAATACAGCGAAATCACCACCCCAAAATTAATATCATGCTGCAGAATTAAATGGGCCGCTTCCATCCAGGGTCGGGTGCTAATTCATAGACATATCTAACTCGGCCACATTGGCACTGACCCTCGTGAACAAACCCAGTCAAATGAGATAACGGGAGCTACTGTGACGGATGGTTCACAATAACGTTTCTCTGAAATCGGTCGGTTAGCATTATTCCCTTGTATACATTAATCGGTGCAAAGCAGACGAGTAAAGATGTTAATTGCTTTCGTACATCCACCGTGAATTGTGTAGTACAGTGTATTTTGTAGCGTAACGCTCGCGGGATTCACCTTGCGCCCCTCATCCGGCGTTTAGAAGGGGATGGTGCAAGGTCAATAGAAACATTGCTGGTGTACCCTAGCATTAGGTATACAATTTATAACAGCATTATATTGCTATTCCTAGCGAGGGGTAGAGCGTGAGAAAAGGTTTCAGTAGACGATTCGCATATCGATCTGTATTTAACTTGAAATCAGTAAATAAGGCACGTGTAGAGGTACCAAGCAAAAATCTGGCCTACTTGGAATTCCGTTAAAAACTAAAGCAAAGTTGTTAGAATTCGGGATAGGTTGCCGCGCTTGGATCGGACAATAAATCACTTGTACATTAAACAAGATCCCTCTTGATCCAGATGGGGCGACAACGATGTACTTATTATAATATGAAAAATTCCCGCGTTTGCCGGAACCCTTTTTTTACACGATAAATACACGTATCCTATGATGTAAAGTGCTTCATTTACACTTGAAAGAGTAAAACCTAAAGTAATAAAACAAGCACGACTATCTTTGAATGCGGTATACATTTTTAAAATTCCGTTTCGCGTCAAGGGATTCTCATAAAACCAAGGGCTATTAAAGTCTGTTGGAAGACCGCGCCCGAAAATCACCTAAAAAGCGATGACAAACACGAACAAAGAAAAAAAATTAGCCTCTCGACCAGGAAGCGGAAAGTGTGACGCTTCGCCTTCAGCTTTCAGGCGCCATTATTTCATCCGATATTAACTTTCGGCTATTCCGCAACATCTTTCGGTTTCAATCTTAAATGTAACCTGACGACAATTCTGTAGAGTTCAATTTTCATTGCTTTTATAACCCGTTTACTTCCTTTGGTATTAGTAACACGGCCCTTCCTTATTGAAATGTAACCTTTATTGCAAGACGATAGATTTCATATTTGGTTTGACACGTGTGAGAGGTTATGACATTACCGGTAAAGAAATGGCATAGGAGGGAGAAAGATAAGCATCCTTGCGGAATCGAATCGTCTTTCTTATTGGGGGTTTGGGTTTAGATGGAAATGAAATCATTACACCTTGTGCGGCTATTGCTACCGAGCCAACATAGGATTTAAGGTACACTAAGTAAGGTAAATTCCCATGTTTATGTCTCATCAGTGGACTGCATGGTGGTTTATGGTAAAGAAGGCGTTGTTTCAGGGATGAAGAGAAATATAATACCAAGCGATCATAAGTATGAGGAGCGAACGAGAGATCATGATGGACATTGCGTAACCGACTGATGGTCCCGTCCCGTCCCCGAGGAACGGGAAGCGTGCGGGAGGGGGAGGGGGCACGCGAGCTGCATTATAATGCGTGTCCCGTATTCCGAGTTTCCGACCTCCGCTGTGTTGCCACTTTACAGAATAGGTTCACGGTAATCTTTATTTTTGTGAGACAATCGTTTATAGTATTGCCGTGCGTGAAATCGATGTTAAAATGGGTTGCAGACTTACTGATACGACTGATATTGTTTTTTCGATTTCGACTGGCAATGAATTGTAAAAAGTAGGTACCTTAGCTGGTTATCATAGATACCATGCTGGGGGTAAAGAAACAAAGCTTATCAACTTCGTCAAGAATCAACAAAATTTAAATATTGAAGGACACAAAATCAATTTAGAATTTCAAACAATATTTTCAAGCTACCTATTTTCTTGTAACTGATAGAATTCAAAAAGCTTCTAAATTCAGCTACAACGTAAGAGCAGCAACACAGAGTCCATACCCCTACAATTGTAACTCGATTGGGCGCAGACCTCGGATTGGAAGGGCAGGGAGATGTGAGCTACGTGATTTTGACGGCCTTTGTCCTCTATAGAGTGTGCCGATCGAGTATAGGTATTGCGAACACGGCCTGCGGATGGACACTAACATTGTTTCAGTTCGGTCAATGGGTTAAAAGCAAATTAGGTATCCTGAGGTGAAGCTATGAAATTATCTGAACTATACCGCATGTTTGTGAACACTCTTTGCTAACTTGTCAATGATTATAAATCCGAAAGTGTTTCTTTGTTAGGGTTTCTATTTCTTACCTCTTCATTTCAAGAGGTAACCTGATGTGTGGGACCTAGACGAAGAAAATTCTTGGCGAGTGAAGCCGCGGTCAAAAAGCAAGTCTCTAAAATGGGTCAAGAATCTAAGTATTAAAGACAATCGTTATTGTATTGCTTTGCATTTTAAATTAATTTCAAACTGTATCTTTTGATTTTTATAGTGGTAATCTCTAATTTATAACACGAGTTAACGTCAATAGTTCCTATAAAACATGATAAAACATTTTACCACATCAATTAATAGTAATTAATACCGACAAAGCGATGCAATAAACTATTTTATCATGTAACAATGAAGTATCATAAACATCAATCATAGTTTGTCTTGCAACTTCAAATCAAATCTAACATAGATATCTTTAATTGTTTGGTATAAAGTTTGAATTAGAGCGAAACCCTAATCAAAAGCGATATACCAGTTGTGATGGCTACTGACAAAGGAACTATGAACGTCCTACTTGTGGGAGTAGTGGGCTAACGTCCTCGTCGCAAATGGGCCACGAACACGACGCTCTGAAGCTTTGAAACTTTTACTAGAGTATCTGAAGTTTTAATAAATATTTATTAATCTGAGATCGAGTTTATAAGAAAATGCTGGTTTATCGAGGTTGTTTTACTCTTTTTGGCAAGATTCTTTCCCATGTACGTCATAGGTAACGTGATTTTATTTTAGATAATGATGATTCGGATTGTTTAATTAAAAAATTTCGCCATGTTGCAGAAAACCATTGAAAATAATTGCGTTTACTTTACTTTCAGCATTAACATGAAAGGTGACAGTCGATTGTCGCAAAGCTACTTCGCCCATGCTCTCAAAGCCAGGTCATCATCATCATCATCATCATCATCAGCCTATCATCGTCCACTGCTGAACATAGGCCTCTCCCAAGGCGCGCCACAAAACTCTATCCTCGGCCTTCCTCATCCAGTCGCTCTCCGCTACTTTTTTTAGGTCGTCTCTCCAGCGGGCAGCAGGGCGTCCGACAATACGCCTACCAGTTCGCAGTCTCCACTCTAGAACTCTGACACCCCACCGGTTGTCAGTTCTTCGGCAGATATGACCAGCCCATTGCCACTTCAGCTTGCTAATTTTCTGAGCTATGTCAACCACTTTAGTTCTCTGACGTATCACTTCATTTCTAAGATGAAAGCCAGGTCAGGGTTTAAGTAATAAATTGTAAGTAACAAAAAATTTAAAATCAAGTTTTAAGTGACTCGACTTCATAAAATTTTCAGCATCGTTTTGCGGCAGAGATTATCTCAAACTTTGCCATCATTTCCCATAAACCAAGCAAATTCTTAGCAATTGGTAACACTAGTTTGGAATAAAATAATTTTTTATCTCGCCTTAAATCACACCAATTTTCGTCCCAGCTTCTCATATCTCGATTCCCGATAAAAACCCCAAGGCAATAGTTGTAACATCCATAACCATTCGCATTTTATCGGCTCAAGTCTACGTATAAAACATAACAGATGAGCGCCCTCTCCCCCCTTCGCCTTCGCTCCCTTTGTCCCTTAAGATTGGCAAAGTGCGCGTTACCTGGCACTGGCACCAGTTATTCTTTTTCGCCCCGTTTCACTGAATTTCTTTCAATTACATTATGTATTATACTAACATATCTTTATTCGTACGTATTTTACGTGCTTGACTGAAATGTAGATTGTAGAATTTTTAGAGCTATTACAAAATAAACGTTATTTATAATACGAAATAAACAAACTCAAGCTTAAATTGAGAAATCGAGAAAAATGTTTTGCAATCATCTAGTTAGAGCAATTTTTTTAAAATCAAAACGGCTTTTTAATTAAATATGAGCAAACAAAAGTTCGGTGTGCTATCAGTAGAATCTGTTATCCTCACACTTTACCACTTTACCACTATTCTTGTTGTTCTATTTGATGTTTGATTTTTATATTATAAGTTTACTAGCGACCCGCCCGGCTTCGCACGGGTGCTATGCTAATGTGTAGTATTATATAAATATAAACCTTCCTCTTGAATATCTCTATCTATTTAAAAAAAACGCATCAAAATCGGTTGATCTACGCATACATAGGGACAGACAGCAGGATGCTACTTTGTTTTATACTATGTAGTGATAGTGATATAAGCTACCGAATCGATTTCATAGAAATTCCACAAAGAGGTAACCTGTTATACGATATGACATAATGACATTTGTTTACCTTAAAACTGATACCAATTCTATGAACAATGGCGCGGGAAAAAGCTAAACCAAACAAATATTATAAATGCGAGAGTGTCTGTCGGTCTATTGCATCCATAGGCATACAAATTCCACCGAAAAGAACTAGCGGGAAACAGCTAGTTAAACAACAAATACAAGAATTACATATATATAAACTCACGACCGTAATCCCATTCGGGGTGCTCAAAAACATTGCTACAACTTCCAACGTTCTGTTTTGGTAGCAATGGTCACATTTAACAATTTAAGTTTCAGGTTGGAATGATGTGTCAAGTGGTGAGAGGTGGCTAGCCTTTCGCCCACATAAACACTGCATAAGAAACCTTGAATCCCTTAGTCGCCTCATACGACACCCACGGGAAGAATTGGGGTGGTCTATTCTAAACCGGTTTTTACGAAAGAAGTTTTGTTGTCTTTATTTTATATTCCATTGAAATCAATATTAGTACGTAAGTAATAAATGATTAATAATAAAGAAGACAGATTAAAACAAAATAAAGGTACTTATAGCTAAACAGAAAAGTAAACGTCCCGTTGACTGGGTTAGGTTGTCGGTCAATAATTTAAATCCATGGACGTCAATAGCAGTTGTTTGTAGTGCTATCAGTAGTAAACTACGGTCTGCTCTCGAAATAACCGTATCTACGTCGCTACGTCCTCGTATAACGTAGTGGGACGTAGTAACGTCACGGACGTAGGGGGGCGGAGTGGGGAGGGCCTCCCTTCTGGAGGATTGCCTCGTGGTAGGGTTACCAGATGTAGGGATTTATGATCAAATATCAGTTTTTTGTCATTATGTAATTTATACAGGGTGTAACAAAATACCCTAGAAATACTTAAAGGGGTGCTAGAGACCATCAAACTGAACAACTTTCACTACGGGGCCAACATAGAGAAAAAATAAAAAAATCTGCTGTCCTATACATTTTAGTAGTCGGTACTACAGTTTTGTATGGGACAGCTGATTTTTTTAATTTTTTCTCGATAATGAAAGCCCCATAGTGAAAGTTGTTCAGTTTGATGGTCTGAAGCACCCCCTTCAATATTACTAGGGTGTTTTGTTACCAAAGATTACAAAGCTTGTAGCAGATATAGATGGATGTGGTTTGGTTTGACGAAGCATGCGTGGCGGATTCGTTATTTTTTAATTTAATTTTGTTTAATGTTTCTTTTTATTTATAAATAAAACATTTAATTCTAATAAAATAAACACTAAATTCATTAAAACTACCTGTACAAATAAGATTTTTGCATTTAGATATCAGTATCAGAGAATTAAAATTTTCATTTTCTTCTCATAATGTAAACAAATTAAATTAAAAGATTAATCAAGAGCCTAGCTTTATTTTACCAAATTACAAAGTGAAATTTTTGAATATGAGTTAGTTACCTATTCAGATTATCTTTGACTACCCCCTTGGAGAATATAGTCCTGAGCTTGTGGTATGCTGTATTACAAACATTCAAAATTTTCATAATAATTCTTTTGTAAAACAATACACATTCAATTCAACAACAAACGAAAAAATAATAAAAACGTTTTCAACGGATAAAATAAATAATCATTGTCTATTTGAAAAAACAATACCGAACCAAAACAGACTCGTTCGTTTGCAATGAACATTAATCGAATTTTCTGTTCACTTATTTTAGATTTTAAATTTAACGCACTGGTAACCCTATCCGTAGTAAACGCGTGGGTCGATAGATGGCGCTGCGCGATTAAATTGGCATATTGAGATACGATTTACTCTCAGTGCGATTGAAACACCCTATTTCCATATCTCGCATAATAAAAGGAGTTTCGGAGATTGTGAGTATGAGATAATCTCCTTAACCACTTGTTGGCTTCTCTACTCTAGAATTCATATCATTTTAAAATACGTCAACAAAGAACAATGTTGCTTGTTGCATTTTCTTTTTTCTTAAATTATGAGTACGGTTTTTGACACTAAATAAATAAGCTGTTAAGATCACAAATAAAAAAAAACGTAAATGAAATAGCATCACTAGCAATAGATTTATATTTAAGATAGGAAGGAGATAGTGAATCCTTCAATTTCCCGTTACTGGTCCCGGCAGAGTGAGTTGGCAATCGGGGCAAAGCAAAAGGAAATCGCTAGCAAACCCCTACTTTTCTTTAACTTCTCAATTCCCGACGAATAGAGCTTCCGCCTTGAGAACTATTCCCAGCTACCCCCAATATATTATTTATTGGAAAACAGCTGCTGGCGCTGCAGATTGTTGTGTTCTTTTAAACTGTATGTTTACATTGTATTATTCACTTAGGTAGGTACGCAAATACGTGAGCGTGATTTGCATAATGAAAAAAAACCTTCATGGTCGATGCTGTTTTGTTAAGAACTGTATCGCTACGTTATATAAAAACAGATAAAAACTAAAGATCAAAGAACCAGATCAACACATCAAACTAAAATTGTGAGAACACATTGAAGCGCGTGAATTCGACAAATTTCCAAACTGGGTCATCTATAAGCGAAATAAAACAGGGCCACTAAAATTGGAAACGTTAACTCAGAAACAAACCATAAGGCGTAATTAAAAGTTACCGTCGATAAAGTACAACTTTGTTATTAAATAAATACAGCTTCTAAAAGTGGGGTGAATTAACAAATCTCTTCTGAGGCAATCTTGACGTCTTTTTGGAGTCGAGCGAAAAGTTCCCCTGTCGGTGGCGCGGACATTTTGAAAGTTATCGCCATTGGAGGCGATTAATAACTCCGTAGCCTGATTCAGAGAGATTTGACCGGATATTTGATTCGATAATGTCGCACTTCATCTTCTATCCTTTCGATTGGTTTGGATAGTTTTATTATTTTTTTCGTATCAATTACGAATGCAAAAAGCTCCACATTGCAAACGAAGTGGACCGACCATGTTTGTCGATTCACACGGAAGGATGGGCAAACATTGTCACGGCTTGCATCGCAGATCGTCGTTCACGTCAGGGTCAAACCAGGATGAGGTAGAAAGGTGACCAAGATTTATTTTTATTTTATTCAATATGGGCTTGCGCTTGGCTTCAGCTCACCTGATGGAAAGTGGATGAAGCCGAGGATATAAAATGCCTCAACTCTTCTTTTAAAAATATCCTTATTATATTTGCTTGGAAAAACAGACGCAGGGAGAGAGTTTCAAACCTTACCGGTTCTCATTATAAATTATAGATGCTTTCGGCCAGTGATAACCAAAACAAAGGATGTAAAGGAACGGTGGAGCTCTGGAGAGACTTTAGCCTTACAATTCCTTACCAGTGTGTTATAATTTTTTCCTACAATCATATCGTAATCATCTTTTATTCATGATAGCTACTGTGTATGATGTAAGAGGAATGAAGCGAAGTAAAGACGTCCCCAAAATAACTGTTAATTTTAAATTAGCATACTTATAATCATCTTTCACACGATGCGATGGAGCCATAATGAGGAACATTAACATTTGGATTGAATTCTTCTGACTTTTTTAATTCATGTCCGATTTTAAGCAAACGTGGCTGATGTATTTCACATTGTCACACACATAAGATAACAGTTCGGTAGAGCCCAACCAGCCATGTAGTTTTATCTAATCGAGCCGTTAGAGTCAGAATACTCCGGCTAGACAGTATCGTTGGGATCCAGACTAAATCTCCGGTCGAGTCTAGAAGCTAGGTTATTGGTAAACAAGAAACCGCAAATGAAATCCCGCAGCTGTGTACCAGCGAAATTGTTTTAAAGCGAGAAGCAAAGCTTTGTTACAATGAATCACGGGATTTGAAAGTTAAATTCACTTTCCATTTTGATATCTTCGCATATTATCTATTGAAGAGTCATTTTTTTTAATAGACCTTTTTACTATAAACAAATTGTCTATTAAAATTAACATAGAAATAACACATACCTACAAGATACTTTTTTGGTCATTAATTAATCCTTCCCCAAGGAAATCTTAAGGAAGTCTTTCGTATAACCGAAAAAGCCTCTTTTATTTTATTTTTATGTTTCATAATGTTCATAACATCAATCCTTCAAATCATTACTGTAAGACTTCATGTAGTAAATATTTAAACTATTGACGTATAAAGGTTAATCTGTAGGGAATCAAAACCCCCGAGCAATGAACAAACACCTATTGAGCACATACGATATTAACTAGTTTGATATAAAGTTTACAACTCGGTTTAACCTCTCATACAGGTGTATGCTGACCTAACTTGGAAGTTTTATCTTTAGTTACCGCTTTGTTCTTTTATAACGCTTCAACACAAAGGATGCAAGTTTATTATTACTAGCTCTTACCACAGAACACTAGTAGTAGTTGTTGTTAGTATTTAACATGAAATATCGTTCAACTGGCCAGCAAAAGCGTGTGCCGGTCCGTGGTCTGCCTACCCCCATGGGACAATGGCGTGAGCTTATGTATGTATCTATGGTCAGCAAAAGTATCATATAAGTACGGACGGAGTAATAGTAAGTGGAATTTTTTTGGTCACAGGAAAAATAAGTCAATGCGCAAATACGGAGCCAACAACGTTGAAATTGCGGTTAAAAAAATCAGCTGTTTCATACATTTTGGTCGAGTAGCTATAAAAATTTTCTATGAAACAGCCGATTTCTTTCGCTATATCGATGTTGGCTCCATAGTTAAAGTTGTTCAGTTTGATGGGCTGAAGAACCGTGTTCGATATGAAACGCATTAAATTTTGTGTACTGTAGTGTTTTGCGAAACGATATTAACAAGCAAGCCATCCAAGTCTCAGACACGTAGAGATATAAGATGGTAGTTGTGAACAAGATCCAATGCCGCACAAGGTCGGAAAGCGATTTGCAATTCCCACGCCTGTAATACCTATTTCTATCGGCATCGCTGAACTCTATTACATATTACACTACATCATTGTAATAAAACTCGTAGCGTAAGTACATCGTATTAGATACTTGTATAAAATTACATGTTTTGTATTCAGATGTGTATTATAATTATGCAGAGTGTAATTGAAGTTTGACATTCTTTGAAACTAAGACTACATATCAAAACTGAACAACTTTTAGTATGGGAACAGACATGAAATCGTAAAAAAATTAAAACCGCCTTCAAAAAACAAAAAAAGTAAAAAATAATATTGCAGCCGATGACTTTTTCGTTCGCATCTATTGAATGGTTACGGAGAAATGCGTGGACAAACATACATACAAACATACTATGAAATTTTTTATATTTGGTTGGAAGCCCTAATAGATTATCAATTATCATATATGAATATTTTGCAATTCCAATAATATTACATGCATACTTACGTATCGAATTGATAACCTCCTTTTTTTAAGTCGGTTAAAAAAGAAGGTCAATTTTACATCATGCATGCACCTTTTCACAGATGGACAAAGTAAAAACGTCCTTTTAGAGATGATACAAAATCTTCTATTACCAATCTGTTAATACATTGTAAAGGACTATAAAGTCATGTTTAGATCAATATTCTGTACGAGGATCAATTACTCTAATAGGTAAACTACGAACGGCTGATTAATTGAAGCTTCAATCATTTTATTTTATGATTAGTATTTAATGGCCTCGATTCGGAGTGTACCACGACTTAACTAAACTAAATTTATTCCTGTCACTTTCTAAAATAAGATTAAGAAAAGAGACAGAAAACCAACAGCTGACTTTAGTGCTGTCAAAGTGACGTTAAACGCCCAAAAACGCTTTAAATAAGAAGGCGTACATTATGATGGCATCTTATTTTGTGCATTTAACGTCACTTTGACAGCACTAAAGTCAGCTGTTGGTTTTCTGTCTCTTTTCTTAATCTTATTTTAGAAAGTGACAGGAATAAATTTAGTTTAGTTAAGTCGTGGTACACTCCGAATCGAGGCCAATAGCTACCCAATTTCAGCAGTAAACTTGATTCCGTACCAAATGTTTTATTATATTTTAGAATTTACTCCTAACATTAATACAGTATAGTTCGGAAGAATAAGCATGCGAGTTGAGAACATTTACTTTGATCGAGATTCGACGGATTTAAACCTAAAGGTATTTTCAGAGAATCGGTTTCTTTTTTGAGCGTTCGTCGGAATATTGATATCTCTAAGCTTTGAAGTTATGTTTTGCTATAAAATAATACCAATATTGTACTCCTACACGAATGCCGGATATTCTCGTTACTGTTCCAATGAACTAAAGATTGTTTTTTAGGGTTCCGTACCCAAAGGGTAAAAACGGGACCCTATTACTAAGCCTACGTTGTCCGTCCGTCCGTCTGTCCTACCTATTTAGGGCTGTAACTTTTGAACCGTAATAGCTAGATAGTTGAAATTTTCTCAGATTATGCGTTATTGCGGCAGATTTGTTAACAAATCATAAAAATGTCAAAAAGTTAAAAATTAAGGGGGGTTCTCAACAAGAAACTAGTGTTTATCAACGTTTTTTCTTCACGCTCTATCGTAAAAACGGTAATACCTACATACAAGCGTCAAACTTAGTGTGATTATAGAGCATACTCTACAGAATAACAACAAATACTAAAAACCGGCCAAGTGTGAGTCGGTCTCGCGCTAAAGGTCCCGGACAGAAAGTCTTTTTTCTAAGTTAATAATGTTGTGTTCTGTGGTGGTATAGTACGGAACCCTCGGTGTGCGAGTAGCCCGACTCGTACTTGACCGGTTTTATTTAGATATTACGTACCTACAGTCTTCTCAGTTTTAAGTATACATTCATTCAATACATTTCTCACTTCACTACCCATACATGCCTGAAGCTAAAGCTGCAGCCGAACGTTCGGAAGGCACTTTAAGCAATTTATCCGGAATAGATGGCGGTATATGTTAAGTCAAGACAGAGGCCTGTTGAGGCGGCTTAAAAATACTCTGAGAACATCTTGAATACACTTTGAACTTTCTTCCACCTAACCGCTGTAAATCTTCGTGGTGGGTTAAGGTCGTATACAGGGTGTAAAATTAAATGGGATAGTTACTTAAAGGGGTGCGCTTCAGACACTCAAACTGAACAACTTATACTATGGGACCAACACTGAAATCGCGAAGAAAAATTCAGCTCTCCCATACAAAACTGCATACATAACTCGACTAAAATGTATGGAATAGCAGATTTTTTCGCGATTTCGATATTGGTCCCATATTAGAGAAAGTTGTTCAGTTTGATGGTCTGAAGCACCCCCTTAAGTAACTGTTCCATTTAATTTTACACCCTGGATACAGACGAACTACACCGAACTAAAACCGATTATTTTTTACAATGTACTCGTATTTCTTTTATTTTACACAATTTTTTCTCAGAAAAACAGATATCTTTCCTTTGATGTGTCATTCATTATCAATAGGCATATCACTACTACATTTGAGAGCGTTATTCTTAAACTAATGTTTTTATAATACAAATACCCTAACTGTACATAACAATAACAGCTATGTACACACATGGCCGTAGCTAGAGGGGAGGGGGGGGCATAGTGGGGCAATGCCCAACCTTAAAATATCAATGCCCTACCTTAAAAATTACCCAACTTTCTTTACAATATGGGAAAGTTAGGCAAATTCCCTTACAAAATTTCGAGCTCGCTACGCTCGCTCCAGCCTTTAAATGTTATTTTGAGGGTAGGTAGGCTAATGGAACTCAGTATCACCATCGCGTTTTGAGTCTTGTCGTGTTCTTCTCTTTTCTAGAGAGAAGATTTCACAGACACTGTATTATGCTACTCATCCAAAAAGTAGCCTTTTGATTCCGCCCTACCTTCAATCCAGTTCTAGCTACGGCCCTGTGACCACAACTTACACAGTTATTGTTATATAACAACGTTCTAAAGATACGTTAACGACACATTCAAAGACTAATGACAAATAGCTAACGATACAATTCGCTTATAAAAGCGAATACCTCACAGATGACCTGAATCGTGATTTATTTATCAGCATTGAACCCTGCACATAACTCATGCGGAGGGGGGGATGGGGGGAGGGAGGGGAGACAGTTTACGATTCGACCATCGTAAAACTTGAAAACTTGATACAATTCCACTAAATTAGACACTCGTTTAACTTTTAACAGCTTACTTTCATGAGTATGTACATTTCTTTGTGAATATTTTATCTGGTATGGAACATTTATGGCAATTTGTTAATAAGTTTTTGTTAAGGCTTTCAGTAAAATACACTTAACGGTATGATTTTTGTTGTATATTTTACTAATAAAATTACAGATATACAGGGTGTAACAAAACACCCTAGTAATACTTAAGGGGGTGCTTCAGACCATCAAACTGAACAACTTTCACTATGGAGCCAACATCGAAATTGCGATAAAAAAATCCGCTATTTCATACAAAACTGCAGTACCGTCTCAACTCAAATGTATGGGACGGCAATTTTTTTTTATTTTTTCTCGACGTTGGCTCCATAGTGAAAGTTGTTCAGATTGATGGTCTGAAGCACCCCCTTAAGTATTACTAGGGTGTTTTGTTACACCCTGTATATTTAAGCTGACGACGACCATTTGCAAAAAAGACAGAAACTTTGCAAAAAATAACAAGTATCATTTTTAGTCACCTCAGACACTTCACTGTCACTTCATACAAATGGGAAAACTGACAAAAAGAGTGAAAGACGAATACACCACTTCCCACTGTTTTCTGCTTCGAGGTGGTGAAGTAAAAATTAGAGGGGGTTAAGGAGTGTTCGTACTGTGTATACTCTATCTTATACTGTGGTAAAAGTTCACGTAAATAAGCATATTTATAAGATGGTAGATTAAACGAAATTCCGACAAAATCTTTACAACGAAAACACTAGAACTTTTCTTTTTGTTTAATAAACAAAAACAGAGTATAATCTCCATTATTTCTAGACAGATATATGATCAGAATAGATTCAAGAATCTAATCATAACATAACTGAAAATAACTAATCTGAAGATAATAATTTAGTAAAGGAGCAACCATCAAAGATTACGCCGTAAATAACGCAAGACTACCCACTCATAAAGGCAAGAGAAATAAATAACCTTGCACGAAGGCTCGTAAACGTGCCCTGTGTAGTTTGTTTCTATGTACAAAGTAACGGGAATCAACCCATTTTCATCCTCAAGACATAGACATTAAGTGTTATGTGAAGTGACTTGTTATGTAGAATGGCCTGTACTATTTAGTTCGGAGGTTACACAACGGTTAATGAAACCCTATTTGTTCATAGAAGATTTATCTTAATGATTCTCAATTTTATAAAGGCTATTAAACCCTATTTGTTCATAGAAGATTTATCTTAATGATTCTCAATTTTATAAAGGCTATTGTTATAATACTTCAGATTGAATGAATTTTCTTTTGTAGACTAGTTAATTTTCTAATAATTGTATCCTGCAGGAACATAATATTATGCAGCAAGCTAGAAGAGATATAAAATAATGTCTATTATAGCAATAGGTTCAGATATTGGTTCTTAACAAAAACCTAAACGATTGTGTGACAAATTATTAGATTGAACAATTCGACACACAATTTTAAACGTTTACATTATAATAATAGGTGTTTTTGACAACTACATTATGAAAATTTTTATTAGTTTTTACAGTGAAATATTTTTATCCCAGTACGACAATGATAAGCATTGCGTGTATACACTTATTACATAAAATACATTTAATATCAGATAGATATGAATATGAATTGATACAACTAAAGTAAACATGAAAAATAAAACAAAACTGTAGTTTCAAAAAGAAATGTAAACAAAAATGCAAACTCATATCCACAACGAATTCACTGCACTCGTATTTACGTAGAATAACTTTATGAATTCACTAAAACAGCTAGACGTTTCATTTGTCAAACAAACAAAGTTGGGCGGCAGCTTCCAATTTGCCGACAGAAAAAGAAAGAATGGTCCATTTTCAGTGGATAACAAAACGAACCTAGCCCGTCTAACTGGCCGTGTCTATGTCACAGGCACACACACAAAAAACCTGCTAACTACCCTCCAATCAAAGCTGTTAGTGCAGCCACTCGAACTGTCAGCTGCTAAAGTAATCTGGTTAGAGGGAAAAAATGCATGTGAAAATTTTATACTGTCTATTTTAAAGATTTCTATGTATCAAGGTGTAGAGAAGAATAAGTGCATATAGGTACACACGGCGACACATCAAGCTACCCAAAACCAAAATAAGCTGGCCGCGCGTCGACATAGTAATGTATAACGTCGCGCTGCCAGCTTATTTTGGTTTAGGGTAACTTGATGTGTCCCCGTGTGTACTTATAAACATACCGAAATATAATCTCTGACTAAAGCGCTAAAACACCAGATTATTTTAGTCTATTTATGATTAAAGGACTTTTGCGTGCGTTAGCACTGCATTTCCGCCAGTGTCAAGTAGTTCGTGGGAGTGACTATCCTAATCTCAGGGATTGTTTTCGATCAAGAACAGGAAGAGATTGCGGAGCCACGTGGCAGGCAAAACGCGAACCGCGCGAACAGAACGCGAGACAAGTGCTCGTATCGTATCAGAACCTGCAACGTGAATTCCAGATTATTTTAAGCTCTATAAATGAGAAAAATACAGGTAATAATAATAGATAGACATAGAGTATCATTTTAAAGTTGCCACAGTTTGACAAAACTGCTAAATAATCAGTGGTTTGACTCATGAATCCGAGTGAATATTTTAAGTGTACAACAGCGGATCGTGAGAACTGAAGAGTACATTTTTAATTTCACACTTTGCATGTGACATATTTTAATTCCTTAACTTGAATTTCGGATACCTACATATTAAACTCCTATACTATCAATAAATAGTATAGGTATATTAGATTAGAATCAATCAAAATACAGGATGTAAACATTCAAAGTAAAAGCAGCGTGTTAGAATATATTTGTATTCGGATTTCAAAGTATACATCAGTGAAATTAAAGAAAAAATCTCAGTCATCGACACTGCTAAAATAAAATTGTAGCTAGAAAATTTTTATTTATTTCTAAGTGCCTGGAGTGCGATTATTGAATCTCATTCGCTGAGTTATGCAGTTGAAAATGTCAAAATTACTGTGGAGATACGCATCTTTCTACTGCTGATTTGACTTTCAAAAAATCGCACTCCTGAAGTATGATTTTTGAAAGTCAAATCAGCAGTAGAAAGATGCATATTTCCACAGTAATTTTGACATTTTCAACTGCTGAACTCAGCGAAAGAGATTCAAAAAACGCACTTTTGTTTCACCACTTATTAGATTATCTGACAGGTCATTTTGACATAATATTTTGAATTAAGGCTATGTCAAACGTTTGTCAGATAAGCTAACAAGAACTTATAAAGAAGGGGTGAAACAGGCGCTAAAACAATTAAATGTACTAAACGTTTAGATTTAAAAAGGTTATCATTAAAGAGTGTGGATTTATTTTCGCATCGTTATCCGTGAGCTGTAGCCGCACGGTTTTAATTTAACTTTTTTATTGAACGATCTATCCGAGACCGCTCACCGATGCCGATGCCATGCCGGTGGCAGGTGGGGTGGCTGTATTCACTGAGCTGACGTTAAAACTACGTCTATTTTACCATGTACAAAGGTAAAACGGCACGTAAATAAAAACAGAAAGACTATCAGGGAAAACTGCCCATACAATGAAGTCGAAAATGTGGGCGTATAGATTGGTTTCGTAACCTCGTTATGGTTGATATGAGCGCTCGGGGAAAGTAGAAGGGATTTTTGTGCAGGTGGACGCCTCCCCCCCCCCCCCCCCTCCACTTCTTCCCATAATCATTGCAAGGGCTTACATATTTATACAGACTATAAAATTAGGGGGTGCTTAAAATTTTTATTGCTGCCATAGTTAGCCATAGTTAGCCCCTAAAGTATATAGGTAACGTATTTAATTCCACACTCTGTATATAGGGTGTAAGAGACAGCCCTCCGCAAACTGAAACGGTGAACTCAGACCATCAAACTGAACAACTTTCACTATGGAGCCAACATCGAACTCGAGAAAAAAAAAATCCGCTCTTTCATACAAAACTGCAGTACCGTCTCGACTCAATAAATGTATGGGACGGCAGATTTTTTTTATGTTTTCTCGACGTTGGCTCCATAGTGAAAGTTGTTCAGATTGATGGTCTGAAGCACCACCTTAAGTATTACTAGGGTGTTTTGTTACACCCTTGACCCTGTATAGCATATTTTTTTCGCGTTTCATGAGGTAGGCTCCATAGTAAAAGTTGTTCAATTTGATGTTCTGAGTTCACCGTTTCAGTTTCAGTCATCGGAGGGCTATCCCTTACACCCTGTATATATATAAAAAAAAAAAAAGTAAACATCAATCAAGGAATAATTACAAATACAAAGATAATATTTCGCCGAAAACATAATAACAAACGAAGGGGACGTACTTACAAAGAAGATACAAAGTAAGTTAGAAAAGATTCCGGTTTGGTGCCCGTGCTGTT
The DNA here is from genome assembly GCA_922987775.1 of Agonopterix subpropinquella. NCBI lineage: Eukaryota > Metazoa > Arthropoda > Insecta > Lepidoptera > Depressariidae > Agonopterix > Agonopterix subpropinquella. The sequence continues at coordinate 13,327,518 of OV277709.1, read as the reverse complement.
CATCCTCATTATTATGCAGTTAGTAAGTGCAAATATTCTGCGCTTTGCGCGTCACACCGCTGTTACGGCCTCGCGAGTGTCCAGTTAGGAAGCGAGTACAACTCATGAAACATTTTTATAGTCCTTTTAAAATAAGATGATCCGATAATCAAGCTCTTTTTCATATCCCTAATATTATAAATGTGAATGTAAGTTTGTTTGTTAGGCTTTCACGCGAAAACTACTTAACCGATCATCATGAAACTTTGTACACATATTCTTGGAGGTATTAGAAGTAACATAGGATACATGGGGTTTTCCAACGCGGACGAAGTCGCGGGCAAAAGCTAGTATAATATCTAAACTATTATAAAACTGTAACAGAAGTGTGTCTGTACATTGAAGATATTTACAAAAAAAAGATTACGATATGATTTTTAGATGTCCCTGATTCCAAATCACCAATTTTTGGATTTTTTGTCTGTCTGTTTGTTTGTTCGTTTGTTTGTTTGTTTGTTTGTTTGGGTGTTTGTTTGTTCGAGTATCACGCAAAAACTACTGAACCGATTTTGATGAAACTTTTTTGTTTGATAGCTTATCATCTGACTTAAAATCTGGTATATAATTTATGCGGACGAAGTCGCGGGTAAAAGCTCGTATATAATATAAGCTTAATATTAGAAACAAGAGTTATATAAAGCGGAACTCTTTGTTATACAGGTATTAAAATTAAATGCGTTACATAGGCACTTAACCGGTGCTACAGACCATCAAACTGAACGATTTTTATTATGGGACCAAAATTGAAAATCTGTGATTTCCATGTTAGCTCCATAGTGAAAGAAAGTTTCAGTTTGATGATCTGAAGCAGCCCTTACTATGTAACGCATTTAATTGTACAGCATTTAGTTGGAATAAACAAAAATAGAAAAATCTCCTACTTTGATATTACTCTGAAATTTTATTATTTTATTATTCATTATAAAATCAATGCAATTTCGCCCAATATCGTAGCAAAATACAGGGTGTAAGAAGTGCTATTTATTTATTATTAAGTATAAAATAAATAAAAAAGCTGTTTAAGAAAAAATATAGGTCTGTTGGGTCAAAAGTGCTATTTCAAACTTCACTGGAAAATACAAGAGCACGACCATTGGACCGTTGAATATGCAAACGGCAAACCAAAATAATTGTGTGAACAGTCCTTAGCGCACATTTTTTTGCACGTTTTTCGCAATTTATTCGGTCGCGTCGCCGACAGGTGGCGCTGCCCGATCTGTGCCGGCGATACGGGTAAACTGCTTCTTAAGAGCCTACCGAGCCTATTGTGCTTTTTTATTTCTAAACAATTAAACAAAATTTACTAAACCCAAGAATGTGACATTGTAGTCCTGATTGGCTTTCAATTTATAGAAACATTTCGGATTATTGTGTGACCAAAAGTGGCCACTTTTTGCGGTTTTAAAGATAATAACTACAAACATTATAAAAACAAATCCGCAGTGACCCGATAAATTGAAAATCAGCAATGACTAAAATGTGACATTCTTGTTTTTTGGAAATATTGTTTAACTGTTAAGAAATAAAAAAAATAGGGCAGCACAATAGGCTCGGTGCAGCCTTAATATTTCACTCTACATTTTATTTGTGTGCAGCCTTGCTTAACGTTGGCAAATGAATATTTAAAACACATATTTGCTTTATGAATAGAAAAGTTAGGTACATAAATAACAATACATACTCAGCTTCTATCAACCACATTCATGAATATTCTAATGTGTTACGTAAATCGATGCATAGTTAAAGTACGTGTAAAGTCCGTTTCAAACAAAATTAATTGTCGTCTTTTACGAGTATTAACAAAACAAATGGATACTGAAGTTGGTTCGACACAACACAACGTTTTTACCTGCAAGTTTTTCATTGGCCAGTTAGTGAGCTGGTCGAGTTACGAGCCAATTAGTGGGTTGCTCGGATAAATAGGGGTTTTTATCGTGCCTCCAGACTCCAGAGACATTTCTCGCATTTTTAGAATTCTCGTCGGAATGAGGTTTCGTTGTATTCAAAGAGAAATCACAATTTGTTTTGACTTTAAAGGTGGACTTCCGATGCTAGCGGCCGACGCGTCTGACGCGCGCGGCTCGCAGCCGACGGCCGATGCGGCCATACTAGTTACTATGAAAACGTATGGCGCCGCTTCCGATGCCAGCGACTGACGCGTGCGTCAGACGCGCGCGGCCGATGTCTATCGCATCGGCCGTTACCGCGCGCGGCTATGCTCTGACGTCACGCAGAACAAGAATGTTTGCCAGAAATATTACGAAGTTTTTACCGAAAATTTGCTTAATTTTTACTATTTTATTTGTATTTTATTATCTGCAAGGTCACGTTGCGATAACACCATCTATCGAGCCACTTGAAAGTACTTTTTCTTTTTTCGGAAAATCTCTCTTGCCTAAATAATTATTAGCTAGACAGCGATCCATGTACAGGTTAAAAAGCCAAGGGTCTAATTACTCCCAAAAATGTATTTTATCATAAACCCTGTAAAAAAAATGCATTCATACATATTATATTCTCTCTTCTGTATTGTATTCTCCAAAATTATATCAATCTGTCAATCAATCAAATATTCTTTATTAAAATATGTATTGGTTTTTTTGTTTGCGTTTTTATGTTTTTGTTTAAGCACCGAAACATAAAAACATACTCTAAATTTCGGGGAAAATACCCTAAAGTGATAACACTCTGCACAATAGGCACGCGTCAGTCGCTGACCTCGGAAGTGAGGTCTATCGTCGGCCGCGCGCGTCTGACGCGAGTTTCTGTCATATATGACAGAACCTCGCGTCAGACGCGCGCGTTAGTCGCATCGGCCGCTGGCATCGGAAGTCCACTTTAAAGGTTTTCAAGTAACACTATTTTCATGCGATAAGCTTGTGCTAACACGAAAGAAGATATTTTAACAACAGTTGTAAAACAAAACACTCTTTTATAAAAGTCTCGTTTATTTTCGGTCGTTTTGCCATTTCAAAAAGGCCTTATAATTCAATTTGAATCAAACACTCCGTTTATCATAATTGATTGGGTCGATACTCGATATCCTATCAGTTTAACTTATTCAATATTACTAGCACGTGTTATGCAGCCTTCATATGATCAGAGACGACAATATATTAAATTATGCACATGTATAATTTATAAACAATTAATATACACTTACCGGGTTTAGGAAGAGGTGTTTTGAGATCGTTGTTGGTCATTTGACTGGTATCTTGCACCTGTCAAGTTAAATTAATCTTTAATTATATTGCCAAAAAGTAATATACAAAGGACTGGCCCGTTTTTCATTCAAAAACCATCATCATAATATCATCAAGGTACCCAGTAGATATCAGCGGATAATTGCTTCAAAATGAGTTAAAAGTTAACATACATACATACATAAATAGAGGTAGCATTGTATGTATACTGCCTACTCAATGCTTCAGTAGAGAAATATGTTAATTCAATAATTGATTTTGTTTACGATACGAAGTCAAAGTTACTATTTATTTTGGTTTGCATTGTTTTGTTTGTCACGTGTTGAGAACTAACTATTAAATTGTTACATAGTCTGAAATCTGAATGCGCAAGCAATTTTAGACGGAACTGCTTAGATTGAAAGATTTACAATTGACTCAGTTTTATATAATACGATAAAAATGACATTACAATAAAAGATTAGAAAGGTCAACATCAAGGTAATATGCCTTATCATTTTGCACAATTTTCTTTTATTTAGATTAAGTGAAAAAGTGCATGTGATTCGTTTTTTAACCGATCGCGATGTTATTCAAGATTAGAATCTTGAAACCTTATTTTTGCGCATTTATTGTTAACTAAGTTATTATCAATGTGGCAATAACAAGTTTTTCTTTAATTCTGGAATCGATTCAATAAAATACAAATTCAATCAAGTTATTGATACTATTCTTCTTTCTCGTGTGAAGGTGATCACACTTTGTCCTTCCAATACTTGGCCACCTCTATTCCTCGAGGGGAAGCCTCTATTAGGTCCTGGAGGGAGCAAGACACAGGGCACAGGCTACACTGCGATAGATGTCGAGTGGTTTGCACCTGACCACACCCACACTCCACAGACGCATCGGCCGGCAATATGTCCCATCTCCTCAGATTATCTTTGGATCGACCAACTCCCGTTCGCAATCTATTGAGTGCCTTCCATGTCGCCCAATCTTCACGGCTTCCAGCAGAGATCTTTTCTTTTCTTTTTTCTTTTCTTTTTCTTTTCTTTTCTTCTTTTCTTTTCTTCTCATTGATACTATATTTTCCTGTTAATCCTATCCTATGGTATTTAAATATCCTGAAATGTATAAATGAATAAACTTACCAGTCGGTTAGTGTAAGTGTTAAAGGTGAATTTGTTCTCGAGTTCTTTCCGCGGTGTCGCCGCTATCACAGACAACGGGGTCGGTAGAGACCTCATCTCCTGTGGAGAGCAATACAATTTCAACTTTATTGCATCTGGATATTAAGATTTTATTATGTTGACATCCTGCTCAATGCAAGGTCATTTCCTTGAATTGAGTAGGATGTCAACATAATAAAATCTATTAATAAGAAAGCTTAGTATTTGTTGAAACTTTTCATTAGAAAACGACACTGATGGGCATTTTCTTGGTTCAAAAGCAAGCTAGTTTTGAGAAAAGATCAATTTGAAAAAAAAAAAATTGTATGAAATTGTAAAGAAATATTGGTATCAAAACATTCAAGAAATAGTTTATTAAAATTTAAGCAAGGAGATGAAGAACAGTATAAATACAATAAAATATACACAGGAACATACCTTTAAAATACTTTCTATTGGGGGTTGACTGCTATCTATTGCACTCTGTAAGACAAAGGATGCGTAAGCGTCAGTAAGACATAACCACAGTATAAATAGTATGGTAATTACTACATACAGTACGGACCAACCCTGCCCCCGGGACTAATGTTTACCTCACCTCACCTCTCGTGAAAGACGACAGTAGGCAATGGTGAGCCCATTTTTATAAAGTGAAGTGTTCAGGATGTGATGTGACATAATCAAAATCAATTCAAATAATCATTTATTTCAGACCATATATAGATCCATAATAGCGTTAGTAAGGGCTTAAAAACTATGTTCACTTATGTTAACATAACTATGTTCTACAAAAGTGACACGAGACAAGTACATCTTTCACAAAACAGTGGGCTTAGCATGCCGCCCTCGAGGGATCGAGATCTCGCCTCTTCCACATCCATAAGTAGGGGAAAATGACATCTACCATTACCATCTTATCTTATCTTATCTTCTTGTGGGGGCTGGCAAGCCAGCAACACTTCGACCCAGTGGGATCTTTTGTGTTAGCCCCAATACCTTTTGCTTTCTTCACCCTTCAAATACATGGTCAATGAAGGAGGCAATACCATTGAGGGGAAGAAACCTAAGATCCCGGTTTTGGGTATTCATCCCCATTGACTAAAGCCTATTTATTATCTACTGTGTCATTTTGCAGCAGGGTTCAAAATTATGTAGATAATTATTTTCTTTGATAATTATCATAATAATTAAATTATCCATACTGATTCTTAGTTGTCTCTAAATTAGTAATTTTTTTAAAATTTGATTTGATAAGATAATTATCGTGTTTGAACCGTGTTTTTCGGATATGTTATGTAGCATTTGTGTTATCATTAATGAAGCTATGATATTTTTATATAATAAGTCAATGAATCAATGTCAATTTCAGATTGTTGTTATATTCATTGTCATTGACAATTATTATTTCTTATCCGTCTTCTACATTCTTGTTATTCATAGAATTCAATTCGCTGTCGAGAAACGACGATTATACAATTATTATTGAAGAAGAGTTGTGTCTTCTCTATTATAACTAAAGTAGCATAACACTCTTATACCATACGCATTAAACTAATTATTTATTTATGAAACGATCTCATTGCCATATAAAACCCGAAAGTATCATCCCAGTTTTTTTAAATCATGTCAACGCTATGCTACATTGTACCTACAGACAGACACATTATTTTCATGGAACATAAAAACAATACCGTTCGCTCCCTGTAAACGTGTCACGCATTGTAATTTTTATTGCGAGTTGAAAACATTTTTGTTGAATGTTTTCCAACGCGGCTAGACGTCTTTTGCCTAATTTATAAACATTTGATTTAAAAGTTTTATGTACCTAGTATACAGTAAGTAGTAACGACTTCTCTTATACAGGGTACACCACAAAACAGAACAACTTTCTCTAAGGAACGAACATCGAAATTGCGAAAAAAAAAACATTTCTGTCATTATACATTTCCGTCGTGTAGTTTTGTATGGAACAGCAGATTTTAGTTTTCATTATTTTGATGAGAAAGTTATTTAGTTTGATGATCTGAACATTACCTGAAAAAATATTAAAAAAGACCCTGTATACACAAACTCAAGTACTTAAAACAATACAAAAATGAAAATTAATGATTGGAATATAATTCGGAATTTCCGAAGTGTTTGTGTTCAAATCCAAAATCGTTACTTAAAGAGTTTATAGAAAAAAAAATCGGCCAAACAAAACTGCCGCCCCTAAATTCAAATTAAGCTATTTTGACTTTATTTATGTAATTAGGTTGATATAATTATGCCAAGTTTTAACGTTGTCTCTCTTACGGTCTCTTGAGAAAAACGCGTGTACAAATGAACGGACATTTGAGGTGATTCTACAAGTGTTCCGTTTTGCCAATTTTGATACGGAACAGAAAATAAACCTGATCCATTTGGAGCCGGTGATGAGTACAAAATACGTAGTTTCCTTAGGGATCTTACAAGGCAATATAGTGGCCTCAATTAAGAATAAATGGTACAAGGCCGCCGCGGTATAGTCCTAGTCGTTATGGAGATATTTTAAGGAAAAGCTGCACTTTTAGATGGAAGCAAGCCGCTTTGCACAGTGATAGTAGGGACCAAAATAAGCGATTTGACCCGCAGCAGTGCAACTTTCATCCCTTAGGATAATAGATGGCGCCACTTCATTAAAAAAAACTTTAAAAATTTCTACAAGCCGAACGGCTTCACCGATTTCTATTATTAATGTGTCAATCGAAAGAATATTTATTAGTTTATGATAAAAAAAATAAAAAATAAAAATATCTGTAATGGCTGCCAAAAGCCATGCATTTTTGTAAATTTTTTAAAGTTATTTTTCCGTTTTTTCTTAATAACATTAAAAAAATGTATGAATTGGGTACATTTTTAATTATTCACATTGTTAATAAATCAATAACAAGTTTGATAAAAAAACCTGCATGTCAATATCTTTAATAGTTAGGAAAATATTTAAGATTACATAAGCAGGTAAGGCGCGCCCCAGTCTTAGTAATTATGCAAAAATTACTCAATTTGGTACTGGAAGCAAGCCGCTTTGCACAGTGATAGAAGGGACTAAAATAAGCAATTTTACCCGCGGCAGTGAAACATTAATCGTTTAGGATCACAGATGGCGCCACATATTTTAACAAACTTCAAAAAATTATTGAAACTAAACGGCTACACCGATTTTAATTATTTAGGAGTCAAACGGTTCGTCTTTTTATGTTTCAATTTAAAAAAATTTAATAGTCAATTATTTGTGGAAATTGAAAGTGCAAAAATAAAGAGTTCTCGAGTGGCGACCGCGCAGTCGCGTACCGGAAAGCGTATCGTGGGTAGTCCAAAAGGTGGACCAACGATCCGGTGAAGGTAGCGGGCACTCGTTGGATGAAGATAGTACAGGGCCGGTCCTGTTGTGGCGATCCTTGATTTGTGGACTTTTATCGGCAGAAATTAGAAATATTTACAAAACTACTAAACCGATTTCGATGCAGTTTTCATCTTTAGATTCGAAATAGATCTATCTAAAATAAAAATACACACTTCATACATTGTTCAACGTAGTTTAGTGAAGACATGACATTTTTTATTTTTTGTATATTTTTTATTATTTTTGCACTTTCAATTTCCACAAATAATTGACTATTAAATTTTTTTAAATTGAAACATAAAAAGACGAACCGTTTGACTCCTAAATAATTAAAATCGGTGTAGCCGTTTAGTTTCAATAATTTTTTGAAGTTTGTTAAAATATGTGGCGCCATCTGTGATCCTAAACGATTAATGTTTCACTGCCGCGGGTAAAATTGCTTATTTTAGTCCCTTCTATCACTGTGCAAAGCGGCTTGCTTCCAGTACCAAATTGAGTAATTTTTGCATAATTACTAAGACTGGGGCGCGCCTTACCTGCTTATGTAATCTTAAATATTTTCCAAACTATTAAAGATATTGACATGCAGGTTTTTTTATTAAACTTGTTATTGATTTATTAACAATGTGAATAATTAAAAATGTACCCAATTCATACATTTTTTTAATGTTATTAAGAAAAAACGGAAAAATAACTTTAAAAAATTTACAAAAATGCATGGCTTTTGGCAGCCATTACAGATATTTTTATTTTTTATTTTTTTTATCATAAACTAATAAATATTCTTTCGATTGACACATTAATAATAGAAATCGGTGAAGCCGTTCGGCTTGTAGAAATTTTTAAAGTTTTTTTTAATGAAGTGGCGCCATCTATTATCCTAAGGGATGAAAGTTGCGCTGCTGCGGGTCAAATCGCTTATTTTGGTCCCTACTATCACTGTGCAAAGCGGCTTGCTTCCATCTAAAAGTGCAGCTTTGATTTCATAATTAGTATGACTAGTAGATATAACAATACGTACACATTCATTTTATCAATTTATTTTACCTAAATACAGGATGTAAAATGTGTTACGTATTTAAAGGGGTGCTTCAGACCATACTGAACAACTTTTACTGCATAGCATGCCGGAAACGCGAAAAAAAATGCTGTTCCATACGATCAGTAAAACAATAAAAAAAATCATTTTGGTTTTGGCTGCATAGTGAAAGTTGTTCATTTTGAAGATCTGAAGGACCCCGTTTTATATTTAACGAATTTATTTAATTTTAAATCCGGTTTACTTACATATTTAATTTACATACTTACACACAACATACAACGGTACGATTTTGTACATATCAACTTAAAATCACTCGGCTTGGAATATATCAGTACAAAAACCCACAAATTTTACTGGCTCATAGTGATAAAAGTCAAAGAAATTTGCACAGACGCAAAAATAAAACTATAGATACTTTTACGGGAATACATAATGCGTCTTTAGCGATTAAATTTAGGACCAGTTTATTGCCTCCAATGTTGTATGATTTATGTCTTTACGGCAGTAAAAGAATTGTGTGGAATCTTCGGCAACCATCTTGGGTCATTAAATGTACAAGTATATTTTGCTATCTATGTTGGCCGGGTAAACATTGTTATATTTGTTATCACCACCAAACGTCCATGCTATTATCAAATTAATTAAAAATAAGTCAATATTAAAATAGTTACATTACAGTAGTAACAGTAGTAGTAGCGCAGTAGTTATAGTCAATTTTTTCCGACATACATTATGATTTTGATTATCTTATGTAATGTAATATTAAGTAATTATACAGAAATCATTTCACTTGAATATTTATATCGATGAATTATGGTAGATGTATATAAGAATCGGAGCATTCTGGTGATCTGAATACTGTTTACGATTATATCGTTTACAAAATCGGTATCGTATTATGACCGAACTAGGCAATTTTTAAGTAATATTTTGTTTCTGTGAACAGTATATTTTATTGTCTGAAATTAGGTAATTCACTAAAATATTAAGAAGCAACATTCCTAAGAACTGCCAAAAAATACTATGTCGATTTGATACGAATTGAATCTTGTAGTTACACAATAAGACCCCAGTTGTCATTTTGACATGGCTTCGAACATTGTATGTATGCTTCGATCAGGTATGCTATATTTGATCGCAGTATGTAGTATTGATTTCAATAACATTTGGCTGATAGGTAGCCAGTAGTGTAGTTTTGACTTAGACAATTTATATAGGGACGAGTTACGCGTGTCATTCTACTAAGAAACATTTCTGCCACTTTTTGCGGGGGACGAGGTAACATGAAATCTGCAACTTTGGATTTTATTCCCCATAAGTTTAGATTCTAATTTTGAATGTTAAAAATCATGAAAAGTAGTCTCGTGTGAACCCTAAACGTTCTAAGTTCAAAATTATTGTTTCGCTATTATAGGCTGTCTCGTTTAGTGATAAGGTATAAAATTGGGTGTAAATGCACAAGATCAATTGTTCTTATACCGTGGCAGAGGGGAAATGCTACCGCAAGGCGAGTCCCTATATAAATTGTCTAAGAGTTTTGATTATTATACTATCCCTGTAGCGTTCTTTCATAGTCAACACCACTGGCTTCGTCCCCATTGCGATAAGTGGGAATAAAATAACCGATTGTCGCTAGCAGTGACGTGTGGGAAGAAATATTCCCATCCGTTATCACCAACGTGGACCAATGAAATAAAGTCACGTAAGTGCTTACAGCTTGGCCATTTCTTATCTTGTTTTAGGGTTCCGTACCCAAAGGGTGCTAAGTACTCTATTACTAAACCTATGCTGTCCGTGTGTCCGTCTTTCCATCCATTAAAAGCGTATCTTTTGAACCCTAATAGATAGAGAGTGGAAATTTTCAGACTATATAGGGTCCTTCTTAATATGCTGACACTTTTTTAAGGGGATGATCAGACCGTCAAACTGAACAACTTCCTCTATGGGACCAACGTCGAAATCGCGAAAAAAAAATCATCACTTCCATACAAAACTGCAAACCTACTCGGAGCCAAACGTATGGGACAACTGTTTTTTTTTTTCGCGGTTTCGATGTTGATTCCATAGAGAAAGTTGTTCAGTTTCATAGTCTGGTCATCGCCTTAAAAAAGTGTCAGCATATTAAGAAGGACCCTGTATATTATATCGGATTTGTGAACAACAAATTGAAAACAAGTATTTTTTATCGCTTTGAATTTCCAAATTGAACGAATAGCTAAAAAAGTTATTATTATTATTAGTGTCGATCCCATATTAAAAGTTGATCTTTTAAATTAATAGAATCTTGGTAGAATTGTTAACAAAATCAGAGTCGAATTACAAAAGGTGATTCGACCCTTTCGGCTTAGTAACCACTAACCATGAAACATTACGTCCTTTAATATCGTCTTAAATGGAATCTGTGTAGGACGGATGAAATGACGAAATAATCAAATAAAGATGTGAAATAGTACTGTGTACTCACTTGAGACTGGACCCCGTTTTGTATCCGTAAATTAGGCGGTCGATGCGCAGACGCACCCGTGGACCCTTGGGCCTCGTTCTGTAAACGAATACCATTACATATCACAGCCATTACGAAAAAAGAACGGTCTATTTGTTACTACGTATTGTGTCAATCCGCATCTTCAATAGGTTAAACGCTACGCATATGCCACATCGTTTATGTCCATTAATTTTTTTAGTTTAGAATACCAGCATGGATACATTTCCATGGTGATTGATTCATACCATAATGAAAAATATTATATGTATGTATAGCAGAACGATTGTAAAAAGATATGAAAATAAAAGAAATGAAAAAAAAACGAAAAAAAGAAAAAATAATGCAAAGGAACAAGAAAAGAAAAAAAGCATATGAATTGATTAAATCAAAGGAAATGACAATTTAAGAACAATATTTTGAATACTAATCATATCAATAGGTATAATTCAATTAAATATTCTTCATTGGACACAATTAATTATAAAATATGAGATACGAGTAAGTATAGGCATAATTTTATCACCATATAATAAATAAATGTAGTCATGTTTATTTAATAATTGATTAGTAAAAAGTTTGTCGAGATTTAAATGAAAACTGATCTGAGTCGACTGTGTTGTGGCAATAAATACGTGTCGGGGAAATAAATCTTACACGGAGACAAAAATGTAGTCGCTTTTACTGAAATATTTGCAGTACCTATACAAGGTGTAACAAACCGCCCTAGTAATATTTAAAGATGTCGTTTAGTTTAGATTAGACCATTTAACTGAAAAGCTTTTACTATGGACTTGAACTTTCACAACGTCGAGAATCAGCTGTCCCAACATTTGGGTCGAGTCACACAGCAGCAGATTATTTTTTCGCGATTTCGATGTTGTCCCATAGAGAAAGTTGTATAATTTGATGGTCTGATCAATCCCTAAAAACTATCAGCATAATGAAGAAGGACCTTGTATAATGCGACAATAATTTTGGTAGATGTGAGTAAAATCTGTTTGCATAAAGTAGATTTTAAACAAAAAAAATTTTAGTAAATTTTTTTCTCCGTGAAGAACGCAATGTTTTTTTTCTTATTATGTAATTGGAACGAACATGCCGCATCTTCCCCTTCATACAATTTATCTTTGGAATATTTCATCTTTATCGTACCTAATTAACATGAGGAAAGATAGAGAATGATGATTGAGGGAAGATTCCCCTCTGGAAGAGAGGCAGAGGAAGACCTAGACAGAGTTATCTAGGCCAAGTGAAGGAAAAGGTCGTTGTCGTGTCGTATCAGGATCTCAAGACACTAGCGGAAAATAGACAGGATTGGCGAATACTCCACCGACAAGAGCGTAGCTCTTAAATAAGATGATGATGATGTAATTTACATAATATTATAAACATTTCTGGATTTAATACAGGGTATATCCATCAAAAACATTTGTCACACTATCTTCATTTCCACATACCTACTGTTGTTTACGTTTCAGTTTTTACTGATAATTTAAATGATACAAAGTTAATTTCGCAGTAAATAAAAAGTAGTAGAACTTCTTTCTTATCCTAACTAAACATATATTTTAGCGGGAAACTCGCCTGGCCGGGCTTCGAGCGGCAACACCAGCGGCTCACACCAGCATATTAAGCGATACTAAAACGATTTCGCTAGAGGTAGAGTATATGGTTAAACAAAGAACTCCTGCTTTGAGCCAAGTTAAAAATTCAAAACTTTTCAAGAATAGAGCGCGTTTACGGGGAAATGTTTTGAGGGTAGTTTAATATCTTATTAAGCTTTGAAGTAGGTCCCACCCCCTAGATGAAGCAAAATAATGTCATCGTCATAATTCAGACGTTACAGACCACTGCTGGGCGGTCATAGACCTCAATTAAATGTATACGTAAGTATATCACGATAATGATTAAATATTCCTTAGTAACACATCTTTTTGGTCCACTATACAGGGTGTAAACTTAAATGCGATACATTATTTTAGGGGGTGCTCCAGACTATCAACAGCTTTCACTAAGGGACCGACACTGAATTAGTAAAAACAAAGCTGTTCCATAGGAAAACGTCAACGGCTACTCGACTCAAATGTATGAAACAGCCGATTTTTTTTCCAATTATATCTTGAAATTATTTGAATGTGTTTACGCTGCTTTCTCGAATATCAATCATTAATTTAAATAATTAAAACTAGCAAAATACATAACTACATATCAAAAAAAAAATCTTGAAGATCATAATACCTTTACATTGATAATAAAGATATCAACATTAATAGCACAACTTCTACCATGGAAACAATGAGAGCGTACAATCAATTAATCATTTTAATTCTACTCGTGGGTGGCCTTCAGTTGACCTACTGATCCTCTTTACACTGTGACAGGATAAGGCAAGTCTTTTTGTTAAACTGCTAATTAATGTTTTATTTTTAACCTTCTTTTGGTTGACAATTTTAGCTTGTTAAGAAAATTGGTATATAGTCATTAAATATTGTACTAAAAAAAAATTATAAGTATAATATACTGGTCATATACAGGGTGTTAGTGAGAGCCTAGCAAATAATAAAACGGTGAACTCAGACCATCAAACAGAACAACTTTCACTATGGAGCCTACCTCAGGAAACGCGAAAAAAATCAGCAATCTCCCATACATTTTAGTCGGGTAGGTACAGTAGTTTTGTATGGGACAATGGGGACAGCAGATTTTTTTTCGCGTGTCTTACAGATTTGTCAATTCGATGTAGGAATTCGCATTATGGTCATCCGATTCTCCCTGAAAGAACTTTGCCTACTTTTGTTTCAGACTTGTATTGAAGTCTAGTTCTGACCGCATATCAGCGAAAGCATGTCAAGGTCCTTACCTCTTTATGGGTCACATTCCTTCAAACGAGCCAACAATCTTTACTAAGTTACTTCATTTAAAAAAAACTTATTGATTGTTAACATATTCGTTACCTCCTCCCCCCCTCTTTTTGAAGTTTTTACTTAGCAGAAAAAGTCGCTTACTTTAATTAAATTAGTTCGCGACGTGCCCATATTTCAAACCTATTCGATAGCTTTTAAATGGATCAGGATTACGTCCTTTTCCCCGAACGTGTTGAATGTTTCTGTAGTTACGTGCACCGCTCATGACAATATCAATACCTACGTCACAGTCATTACGTCACGTTTAGCGATAATATAGTAGAGTAGGCGGGGCGCGGTGACGAAGGACGCGTGTGAGCGGGGGGCAGTAAATACGAATATCACAAAGGATATATACAGGGTGAAATTGATATCATTAACATCCTTTTAAACTAAGAGTCTACCCATCAAACTGAACAACTTTTACTATGGGAGCAAACAGATCGGAATAAGAATTTAAAAAGGGCGTTCACAAAGGACCAGCAATGGTCTAAGTGGCACAGGCTTACAAAGCCTGTCAAGGCCTCAAAACCTCAAATAATAATAATAATAATCGATCGGAGCAAAAAAAAATCTGCTTTTGTATACATTTGAGTCGAGTAATTGCAGTTTAGTATGGAACAGCTCATTTTTATTTTTTTGCTCTGGTCGGTTGCTCTCATAGTCAAAGTTGTTCAGTTTGATGGGTAGACTCTTAGTTTAAAAGGATGCTAATGATATCAATTTCACTCTGTAGATAAGCGCAAAAATGCGGTATGAACACTGTTAAACAGTTCACAAAACGCGCATATATGCGTCAGGAGGCACTAGTGTGTTAAAGTCACAGATTACCCCCAATAGATACCGCATACAGGGCCGCCGACGCTCGCCACACATCTATGGATTTTCACTGATATAAGCAACGCGAGTGAGCGAGCTAGAAGTAGTGCGACCTTGAAATAGCCAATCACGTTGCACCATTTCGTGCCCCGCTACCCGCACCTACCGCCAAAAATGGTGACTTCGGGCGTGAACAAAATGTTCATTATGCGGTATCTATTGGGGGTAATCTGTGGTTAAAGTTAATGTAACAGTTACCTTATTGTACATGTAGGGGCGGTGGTGCACGCGACCATTCTGCGGCGCGTGAGCAGGCTTCTTGAACTCGCTCTCACGCCGGGAGGGGGCGCCTGTGGACAAGGAACACCACATTAATGTCATTCATAAGAACATAAAGCTGATACCCGTCACAACAAACTGCAATAAACAATGACGTTTTACAAATAGACGCGTCATACGAAAACATCACTGAACTTTAAAACGGCGCGATATAGATACAGTGACTATGTGAAAGCCGAGCAATTACCTTGCTTTTTTATTGCCATTTTGGAGCGCGAGTAACGCATCTACATTATAAAAATATCTTAGGCAATAAATAACTGGAAGCGACACTTTTCATCTTTCCAATAGCACTACTCTAAGATTAATCTAAACACGCGATGTTAAAAAGTCTATGCAGGGTGTAAACTTAAAAGAGGAGTACTTACTTAAGGAGGTGTTTCAGACCATCAAACTATACAACTTTTACTATGGGACCAATTTTGAAATCGCGAGATGGCGAGTCGCAAATTTATTTTATCGAGATTTCAATGTTTCATCGTGAAAGTTATTCAGTTTGATGGTATTATAAATTACACCCTGTATAATTGTTGCTTTTGTCGTCATTAATATTAACAGCGCAATGATTTCTTGGATTAATATATAAAAGAGCGCGATCACCTAAGCCGGATGAAGCCGCGAAATCATAAGGCACTTTAACTCCCGTGTAACTAAAGGAGGCACCAAGGAGGTGGGTGGCTCGCCCGCCCCTCGCTCCCCCACCGGGACCCTCGTGAGGGGAATCTCGGCTAGGTGTTTAGCTGGTTTATGGAGATTGCGATCAGGACAAAGGAGTCCGAGTTACGATGCCTAGATTGCTCTCTGATCCATACAATCCTGTCTAAATAGATGCGAGTTCAGTTTTATGGTCCAGAAAATTATACATTGAAATTTTAGTACTTCATAAATAAAGGGAAAAAGGTAAGGGGGTGGAATATTAAATGAGTTTCTTAGTGCTGTTTGTTTCGTGTGGCGTCCGCTTTATAACTTTCTGCCTTACCTAAATGATTTCAACAACTTTTTATAAGCCTTCATTTATACTTACTTCAAGACTCATATAAACAACTTTTTTAACCCTTTAGCAATAATGCCTTCCTACTGATATATATATATTTTTATTTTTTATTAACTATGGGTTTGCTCTCTCTCAATCCAGTCCTCAGGACGAAGATGGGGTCGTAGATGTAGCGAGCTTACCCAGAAGATGCCTATTCACTCGTACTTTAAAGGAATTCGGGTTGTAAGTACTCGGAAATACTGACGCAGGTAAGGCATTCCACTCCTTGGCTGTGCGCATTATAAAAGATTCAGAAAGGCGCTTGGTGCGGATATGTGGGATGTCAACCAAGAAGGGGTGATATCCCGCGGTGCGTCTGGAAGTCCGATAGTAGAAAGGGGAAGGTGGGATGAGCTCATGCAGCTCTTGGGCACACTCACCGAAGTACAATCTGTAGAAGACCGACAAGCAGGCCACTCTGCTCCTACTGATATAACTATAAAGTTATCACGGCGGTCTTTGACTGCCAACCCTGCTTGTCAGATTTATCTTTTAATGAATTACATGTCTTGGGCATATGGTAGATCTTCCAGGTAGGGAAGTTGTTAGCCTCCTCTGCCTACCTTTGATGTTTTAATTTATTTATTATTGTTGTACTCTACTAACATAGTTTATAAGTTCTCCAATACCCACTATAATTTTTTGTATTTATTGAGTTGTCTGAAATCAACTATTTTTTTTATAGTTCTAAAAGCTTCAAAACGCTTTGGAGCTTGAAAGAAGACAGAATCAAAATCATTGGCAATAAATACATAGCGGAAATAACAGAATAGCTGAGAATTAGGCAACAATCGACACTATTGAAAAACTATCTTACTAAAGTCACGATGTGCGGAATGCTCGTTCAATTACGAACACGCACGCACATTGAAGCACATGTTATGTGATTGGCCAATTTACTATTTCTCCATTACCTGCCGACTCCTCGACCACTAATATATGTTGAAGAAGAATTCTCCTCAAAGATTTCTTATTCCCGAGTCATAAAACTAAAAATAGCTTGATTCAAGGGGCTTCGTACGTGGAACGATCACTAATGCGGCCACTAACAAGATGCGATCATAACTGAAATCCATTTCGTGATAAAACGCCAAGTTATCCGCTGAGAACTACGATCAAGATCTGAAAGTGAGTGAAAATTATATAATAATAATAAGACGTTTATCCCACCACACATACAAAAGTATAATATAAAATAACTAATAGGTAAGAATGACAAAGATAACAATTCAGAAACATTAAGGGCCTGTTTCACCATTCTTAGTAAGTTCTTGGTAGCTTATCTGACAGATGGATCCTTAGACATATCTTTCATACAAAAATTGGCAAAACATCCGTCAGATAAGCTAACAAGAACTTACTAAGAAGTGGTGAAACAGGTCCTTAGAGATATTGACTGACTGGCCTAAACCACTGAAGATATAAACATGTTTCGAATATACAATTATTCAACAAAAGACGTAGGGGTGCACTAAGAAGGGAAGGAGTTTATCGAAAATCAACCCCTAAAGGGTTGAAATGGGGTGTCGATGTCAAGTAAAAACGTTTGTATGGAAAATCGTATTTCCTGCGTTTGTCATAGACAAAATTTCAATTATTTCAGAAAATAATTTTGCAGACAAGCAGGTCAACGTGTGATTTAAGTAATAAAAACAAAAAGTTTCCCGACAAAGTTTCTTCGGTTTCTTCACATTTCCTTGCACGTTTTAAAAGAGCTACCTACTGCTGAACTCCTATATAAATAAATTCACCTCTGACATTTAAACCTAAAGGTAAAGGTAAACAAACTTGTGTTGTGACTGACACCCAAACAAATTACTTTTTCCTGTAACGTGTTCTATTCCTGTATTTGACTATCGCATTTGTTCGAAAATATTGAAAAGCGCAAGGGGAATATGGTCGGATATTTCCGTTGGGCATCGATTTAGGAGTGTTTACCTAGACGTGATATATTGGTGGGGCAGCGGAGACACAGCGGTAAATCAACCTGCTGGTAGGTATAATACATGGAGGGGGCACTGACCGCCACTGATCCGACATATCCGACAACGAACTGAACGTCTGCAAATCCGTTAAATGTTACACTTATTGTGCTCTAAGCTGTATGTATGTACACAAGCCTTGAATTGAAATGTTTATTTATTTACATAATGAATCGTGAAAAAGTGCTCTAAAAAGTTGAAATCTTTGAAATTGTTTTGCAGAGAGGGGACAATTTCTGAATTCAGTGAGAAGTTTACAGTAAATTATATTTTATAGTATTTTTTTTAGCTTTTTTCAGGTGGTGCACAATTTCTAAAACGAGCATTTTCACTGTTTAATTAACTACATTGAAAAAACTGACTCAAAACAAACGGTATCGGTTCTATTTATGTAATGTAAATTAAAATGAGCATTTTCACTGAAAAAAACTACATTGAAAAAACTGACTTAAAACAAACAGTATCTGTTGGATTTATGTAATGTGAGTAAATTGCTAAGAAATAATAACACCTACTTCCGCAAAAAAGAAAAACATCACGTGCAATTCTATAATTAACTCTTATCATTATAGCATAAAAAGAAAATAAGTACCAGTGTGGGGTTGCTTCATTTTCACAGACTGAAGCGGGGCGGGGAGGAAGGAGGGGGTGTCGATGAGAACAATGGCAGCCACTGGCCAATGACACGCGCGCACCTGCGGCCGTTGACACGTGCGCGGGCGCAGTACGAGCATGTGCGTGCCTTTGTCGCTAATTAGTGTGACTTATTGCATGAGAGCCTTTTTGAGGCTTTGTTTCAAACTATAAACGTACATCGATTTCTAAGAGAGATTGTGATCCTGGAACTTTATAATTATGAAATCGTTTATTTTCCTGTCGGCTCTAAAAGAAAATTACTTAACTTCGAAAATGCAAAAAGTGTATTTCGTAATTCTTTAAGTCATACTCGAACTGTTTGATTTTATGCCGAGTTTTCGTTTCACGACCATAATGCAGTCGGTACGCCCAATTTATAAGAACTATAAATGATAAATAAAGCACGGTCCATAAATAAAACTCGGATCAATCAAATTAACACAAAAAGTATCATCCGAACGCATCCATACCGTGAAAATGAAACCACCAATAAAATAAACTTTACAAAGCGGACACTTAACCACAACGCGCTAATCATCGGCTCGCATGTCAACTGTCACGATCAAAATAATGTCGTAATACTCGTAATTGACATGTGATTTAACGGTTTTAAAACAAACGATGAGCAGAATGGCGACGGCTTTGTCATAGCGAGGCCGCAGTCGTACCGCAAAACGTAAGGAGGTCAATGCAATCGCTACGTCTCATGGACTTTTCCTTCGCTTTGAGGAAGTTTATTTTATTTGCTTACAGCCCTTTATGTACCTACCCACATAAACGGAAAAACATATCTGTGACAAACATTTTATTTTAGTATCCTTTGTTAGTATCTACACTTTACTAGAAAGAAGATTTAACTAATAAAATCAACTTACAGCAACATTCTAGTAAAGTCTACTAAAATAAAATAGTTGTCACAGAGATTTTAAAAATATCTGTGACCATTATGCTCACGACTATATTCCAAAAGTGGATATTCTGACTACCATATTCAGCACTGTGATATTGAGCTGCTGCCGACTGCCGTGAAGGAAAACATCGTGACGAAACCTGCATACGCTGAAGAAGAAATTCAGATGCTTATGTGAAGTCTACCAATCCGCATTGGGTATGCGTGGTGATCTAACTTCACCCTCCTTGAGGATAGGCAGGCATGTGCCCTGCAGTGATAATATAATAGAATGATGATGATGATAAAGTAGTGCCCGTCTCTACATTTAATGAGCAATGGTCAAGATGCTTCTAAATTGAAGCATGTAGATTTCCTCACAATGTTTTCCTTCACCAAAAAACCAGTTGTGTAACAAATCGTACAAGTTCCTAGAATTAAATGGCATGTACTTACATGGGCGAAGGAGTTGATATTTGCAGTCAAAAACATAACGATACTGGCCTTGAATGTATTAAAATAAACCGTTGATGCACTCTGTAGCTGCTGTTTACATTTAATACGTAAATACTGTTAAAACCTCGGTCTTTGAAAACCTTAAACTTAATTAATTTGCTTCCGAGAGTCCGTGAAACCAGTTAACTATTTAATGCCACAAAATTACAGATTGAGGCTGGCTTGCTCCAAAAAGTGTAGCCAGGAACAGCTTCATATATTAAACCTAAATCGTTTTTGGTGCAGGCCAGCCTAAGTTTTTCATAGACTAGACATACAATAACATTTAATTTCCTGTTAATACAAAAAACACGCTACAAACTCAAGTTTAATTTAATAGATTTGCTACGAACTAAATAGTAGTTATTCAACTCGCATACGATTGTTGAAATTTAGTGTTAAATTAAAAAAAAACCGAGAGACTAATGCACAACACTCGGTGGGACGTAAATATTGCAGACATTTTTATAACTTGTGTTATAAAGTGCATTTGCGGGCGAGCTGCGCGACCTACCTATGTGCTAGGGATGTTATGATCGGATATCTGGGAAACGTCCCGAAACTGAATTATACAAGGTCTTATGACAAGGTGTTACAAAAGTAAAAATAAACATTTAAAACTTTTAAGGGGGTTGTTTAGACCATCAAACTGAACATCTTTCGCTATGAGACCAACATCGAAATCGCGAAAAAACAAAAATCTGCTGTCCCATTCATTTAGCTCGAGTAGATTTGTAGTTTAATATGGAACATCAGATTTATTTTCGTATTTCGATGTTGGTCCCATTGTGAAAGTTGTTCGGTTTGATGGTCTAAATCTAAAGCCCCCAGTAATAAAAATACAGGGTATTTCGAATTATTTCAGCAAAATATTTTTATTCGTAAACGCTATGGTATATACCAAAAATATATTATGTGTAAGAAAAGAGTCCTGAAATGACAGCTAAGAGATATGAATGGAAGATTACATATTGCGCCGACCCCGAGTATCAATTTTTCATCAATTTTTGGGACTTTAAAGACAAGCCACCTATCACCAGTTGATACGTCATTCTGTCCTGGTTCCTGGAACATAAACTGTATACTGAACTTTCAACTCTTAGAAAGATGGATGTTGCAAGTTTCTAACCATCCTGAAATGGGAGAAAATTATGTAGAAATGTTTATTGTAGGAATGTTTTGTATTCTCTGAAATTGACAAAATCTTTCGTAACCAAAACCGAAATGAGACAATTTTAATATACGTATCCAAGTCTGGAATCTCATATTAATAACATCCCTACTCCGAGCTATGTGTGTTATTTTGTATGCAGACGACGAATTGCATAAACAGAGCGAAACAACGGAGTGCTAGAGTCATATTAACTAGAATCAACATTAAACATGGAGTTGTGCTCATTATACTTGTTTTTCTTAGTATAGTTTTATCGTTTGAATAATTAATATAATATGTAGAATTTAAAAATCGTCTAAAACTATAAGAAAAAGGATAGAGCAATTAACATCAAAATTGCTCAATATCATAAAATGTTTGACAGTTGGATGAGGGCAGCAAAGGACCGGTCGTTGTGGCGATCCTTGGAGGAGGTCTATGTATGTGTCTATGTCCAGCAGTGGACCTTTATCGACTGATATACAAATAATTTTAGTTTAAAAGTAGTGTAAGTTAAATTAAATTAGATTATAGGACAAAGATATTATAACGTTTAATTTAGCCACATACTACGAATGCCACATAGCTTTCAGATTTCAGATCTAAGACATCGGATATACCTACCAACATATTAACTTTATCACGCGTATGCCACAGATAATTTGCGTAATTCGCAGCTCGTGTACATTTTATACCAGTAAGACTAACGCTTACGATACTTATTCTGTTGTTTCCTCGAACACTGCCTCGACTCGGTTGAGATCCTTGAAATTAGTATATTCTTAGGCCTGTATTAATAAACTAAACTGACAACCGGTGGGGTCTCAGAGTTCTAGAGTGGAGACCGTGAACTGGTAGGCGTAGTGTCGGACGCCCTGCTGCCCGCAGGAGAGACGACATAAAAAAAGTAGCGGGGAGCGACTGGATGAGGAAGGCCGAGGATAGAGTTTTGTGGCGCGCCTTGGGAGAGGCCTATGTTCAGTAGTGTACGATGATAGGCTGATGATGATGATGAATAAACTAAACAAAATCCAGAGGATAACTAGGTTTAAAATCAAAACCTAATATTATTATAACATAACGCAATACCATTCTTCTATCTTAAGGACACCATAAGGTTTGTTGGTAGGTTTGCTACTCTTCATTCTAGATAGACTCGACGGAGGAAATTATCAAATTACTTAAGCCGAGGACATTTATGTCAAGTGAACATGCAGGTCTGTATCAGTGGAGGTCTAGCCGAGGAAACAACTTAGAATACGGGTGTTAGACTTCCTTCTGCATTCAATGTTTTACAATTCATCATAGTGTCATCATGATAGTGCAAATGATGTGACGCACTCGCCCAGAAAATTTCTGTTTACGCTTCCCATGAAAAGACCCGGCTTCATATTATTTGATTAGACAATACGATAAAGCATGGTCGAAATAATGAAACAAAGCATCCATCAGCATGAGAGCCTGCTCCGATAAATCAATCACAATCAATGCTCACATCCATGAACATGACATATCGGACAGGATTGTATAGTTCACGAACTAGTTCAATGGAGCACTCCCCGTGAATAACGGGAACTATTTAGCCACGTATATCGGCTTTAGAACCTAGTTCACTAAGTTTGGATACGTCTAACCTCAGGTAAATTGCACAAATTCGTTCACGAAGTCCCTTTCAAATGCCAGCCCTTCAAATACTTAGTCTTATCTTCTATATGCGTCACACCGGATTTCTTTGGGAAAGAAATTAAAAGTTTCAGAGCAGTGAACAATGGTAGGTAGTCTAGCCAGCTAGACATTCTCGGTCCTGAGGTCTTGAGATACGAACTGAGGAAGTCGGCAAGGAGCAGCCAACTAAATTAAGCACTCGCTTTAGCGAACTAGAATGCGCAGCCCTAAATACGGAGTAGGTTCTCACGTTCAGATTGCTTTTAAATCGCAGCATTACAGTGATAATGACCAAACTAACATGTTTTTGTCAGTCTGTGTCTCACATAAAAATCCTAAACTAATTTCAATTATATTTAGCAAATTGGTGTACAAAAAATAAAGGCAGCTTTTTATTCTACGTGCTCGAAGCCGCGGCTAAAACCTAGCAAAATATGCACCATATTTTGTATGCAGACGAAGCACTAAATTAAATACACAAAAACAACAACTTGCTCGTAATAAACGTGTAGTTGAGAATAATTAAACGACGTATTTATGAATTCATTAAGCCTGAACGTCGCTGTTAAAAAAGATGGCCATTTGCGAGAGAAAACTTAATTAAGGACTTAACATTTTTGAGAAATTACTTATGGCCAGAATATTTAGCGTTCTTGACGGGATTCGAGCGTTATTCCTGTATTAAAATTCTCAATATTCATATCAACATATTGTATAATATAAACTAAGTTTTTACACCTCATACCAAAACATCAGAAAATAATGTATCACAAAAAACATCACATTCTTCAAGAAGATACGTAGTTACTGGTTAAGAAGGATCTAATGTCATCCAGTGATATATTGCAAAGATGAAACCTACCCTATACTTTATGGCCACAATCCTTGGATATGGCGTAGAAGTAACCAAAAAGACTATGTTCATATATTGTGTTAAGGAAATAAATTGGTAAATGTCCAATACCGATCTAAATGCAAATAGCTGGAATTAAAATTATCTAAGGAAGGAGAGAGGTAACATGAAGAACTTAAGCAATCGATTATCATCAAATGGACTAATTTTAATAGCGTTCGGCTAGTAAGCATCTTCCTCTTTTGGTTTTAATCGAAGATGTATAGAAGATATATTTTCCGCGTGTTGTTCATTTTTGCCGTCTGACGTCGGAATCAATTCTCGGCCGTCCCTCGGGTGCTATGCTTCATATCGTCGTCTGGAGAAATCTCGACACAAATATGTAACGAGGTTAGATGGTGGGAAGATAGCTGTGGTGTGTGAGTAAACATTCTTGTAACTAATACATTACAGTTTGCCATGTAGAAGTGTACTCAATCTTTCTAATAAAACGAATCAATGGATAAGTACAGGGTGTAACAAAACACAGTATTACTAGGGTAATCCTTAAGGGGGTGCTTCAGACCATCAATCTGAACAACTTTCACTATGGCGGCAACGACGAGAAAAAATAAAAAAAATCTGTCATCCCATACATTTGAGTCGAGACGATACTGCATTTTTGTATGAAAGAGCGGATTATTGTTTCGCGATTTCGATGTTGGCTCCATGGTGAAAGTTGTTCAGTTTGATGGTCTGAAGCACCCGTTAAGTATTACTAGGGTGTTTTGTTACACCCTGTAAATATATCGTTGAACCTTTTCACTACACGAAAAAGCAGGCGAGAAGTAGATAGGACAGTACAAAGCGTTTATTTGAATAAAACTGAAAAGTATGAGTTAGTATTCGACTAAGCATTCCTTTCTCTACATCAACGATATTATCGTATACCGTTCTTCTCGAAGAACAATTGGTAAAATTTCCATAATTAGTTACGACTTCAATTCATAAAGCATATTTAAAAATAATGTTGTTGTATAAAGTCACCGCACTCGGTTACTCATTTATGAATACATAATCCCGTAGACCACCGACAGTAAAAACCGTTCGTTATTTCATAAACCTGTGAAATGAACGAGAATCGGTATCAATTTTAAAACAATCGGAGTATTTTCAATTGGTGTTATAAAATGTAAATTGTATTTGCGATACCTGTATAATGTTTGGAAGCTGAATGAATGTCAAGGGTGATCGCGGCACGTTTTACATAACATCCGCATTTCGTGTGCAAATCATGACTGACTGACAGACAGAATAAGGTGTAAAGGTTATAGATGGTCGCTTGATGCTTCATTATCTTAAAAGCAATTGTCTCAAAATAAAATTAAATGGCAAAGTCGTTACGTCCTTTAGCAATGTAATGAAGACGTCTTGATTTATTGCTACACCTTAATAAGTTTTTACGTCAATCTTTGCGAGGTTACATAAAGGTTGAAAATGTAAGAAAAAATCCAAAGAGAGAGAATAAAAGTGAAGTGCGTACTTTGTATGAGGTAATCAATCAGAGTGCAGACTAGGTAAAGATATCCTCAGAGAACGAAGCCAAATGTGAGCGTTCAAAAATACATAGGTGCAAAATTAGTTGGAAAGCGTTGAATTGTACAAAGCGATGTCTAAACTACGGCTGTGCGATATAAAAGCAACTTTAAGGCCCGTGCTTGTGTGTTGTGTGCGAGCGGGTGCTGTCATACTACTGTTGTGAATGTTTATAATAACGCTGCAGTAAAATTTGGTCCAGTTGGTTACCCAAGACAATGGGAAAGTCTGAATGTAACTCAGCTTGAATTTTAAACAAGTAACCCGAATACTTTTGTAGACGATCAAGTCCATTCATTTTATTAAATTTTCGGTTACAATTAAGAACTAAAAATCCTATGGTATTTTAAGAACAACGTCTATCCATCCATGTGGATGAATTTCCTCTAAGAATCTATCATAATTCATAATTGGAAGACCAACTTTGCTGTAACTTATGAATTAACTATGAATGAATCCATTGATCAGGTACGTCAAAGTTAGTCGTTTCTTTGGGTCGAATAGGATTGCAGTTTTGTATGGAACAACTGGTATTCACGATTTGATTTCCTTGGTCCTATATAGATACAAATTGTCCAGTTTCGTGGTCTGATCATTGCCTTCAAAAACCGTCAGTATATTTAGAAGGACCCTATATGAGGTTGAGGTGATAGTATCGCTCTCGCCCCTCGCCAGATCTATGCCCGCACCTCAGACCCCGACTCTTAATTCTCGCGGGTCCGCGGCGGGCACGTTATACGAGTAAATAAAACAACCGGCCACTGAAACTGCTTCATAACTGCCTCACTTTTTATTCCGAGCCTTATTATTGCGCTTCCAGAGTTCGCTAGTACTTTTCAAATGAAAGCTAAAACTGGTAAAACATTTTTCTTTTCTTTTAATTATATGAACTAATGTTTAAAAGCGGACCCCTCGGAGATTGACTGACACTTTTAGAAAGGGTTCTGGTCTGAATATTTTCCTTGAATTTGAGAAAATTTCACCCCCGGTCCTTTTAGATGGGTAAAGGGGTGTTTGTCACGAGTAGCTCGGGCCATCCATTACCTAAGCGTTAACTTGTCAAACTCAACGCCCTGAAATCAATCTTATCTGAGAAATTTAATTCACATAAAGCGGAATATTGCCCACCTAATTTCTATAAAATAACAGATTTTATATCTCTGCTTTATTAAGGACAATAGGAAGCCACCGGTGTCAATGCTCGTTCACATACACAACACAGTGACATATTTCTTCCACAACGTCTATATTCAAAAGGTTATTACGATAATCAAGTGACAAGTCAATTCGTTCGGCGTCGGCACTGGCCTGGCCGTCAGCATCGCGCGGTTGTCAGCTGCAGAGAGCGAGCGTTGCTGGTGGTCATTTATCATCGCTACACATCAAATAAGCTTCGGAATGTAATGGACTCGACTCGACATCGACACTGAGCGGGTCGTTAGCCGAATAAGTCCCATACACCGCCATGTCCAATTGCCCGTGCACATTGTTGCATGTTATTTCTTAGACAAAATACTTGTGAATATCGTAAGCGAAACACGAGATGAATAATATCATTTTCTTGTTCAGCGTTTTAGAAGGAGAGAAACGAGATGACGTGGCTTGCACTCGCGACCGTTTTCTTTGCCTTTTTGTCCACAGTCTGGTCTGAAGACACTCTCTATATAAATTCAGCTATATGAACATAATCGGTCTGAATACAATAGTCTACTTTCCTTCGTAATATTTGTCGAGTCTACAGTTCCCGATCGAAAACCATTGTTACTTATGAAAATACAGTTTTGTATTTGCTGTCACTGAAAGTGTATGACATCATTAGTTAGTGGCTTCTTATATGAAGGACGCTATGTTTTATGATTATGACTAAGTTTGGAAAGTAGCGTGTCAGAGTCGGTAAGCAAACTTAACCATCAGTTTACGTGATAAGGCCTACTTGTTACGGTTACAGGCACGGGCGTTACAATGTGAATTATGTTTAACGACTTTACCCATTGTTCTCCGATATTAATTGTTTATAAACATACAAATCGCATGCTTGAAGTACATCGAATGTCGCAGTTAATTTTTTAACAACATAATTAAAAATTGAGCAAATAATTTAATCAAACCTTGCTTTTTCAGAACAAATGGAAAAAACAAATATTTTAGATTCCTTGCGTTTCAAGATGGTTATAACTACTATTAGCAAATTACTCAGTTACAAAATGATAATTCAAGATCAGATAAACTTTGTATAATAAATGTGGGTTTGTGTTGCGTGTCAGACTGTCAGACGACCGATGGAGACCGCGACGGACTGAACTGGACGCGTCACGTCGCGCGACACGAACGTTTGTCACGCGACCGAGGACGGATTCAGACCCGGGTCCTCTAAATTAAAATGTATTTTGATTTTAAATGTTACTGACATAATTGTCAAAATTACAGAAAAGTTAAAGGGTGAGCTTTTCTCTGAAGGGATAGTGAAGTTCTGTACTGAAGTCAGTCAACGACAACGTAGTCTTCAAAACTTTAAACCTATAGTTATCAGGATGAGATCAGAGGACATGATCAGATATTTCCTTATTTTGAAAAATACCATATCAATTTGCTAGGGATTAAATCCTGTGTGCAAAGACCGAAACAAAATGTGCCAGAAATGCATGCATGCAAGCATGAAGCTTCTGTGGATTTTGATAGGCACGAGAGGTGTCAGGATCGTAGCGTAGCAGGCGACAATCGATTGTCTCTGCCTAGTTGCCTACCCTTACTAAGGTATGAGCGTAAATACAAGTATGCTGTGAGTGTTAATTAATTTTTCAATCTTGCGAAAAATTCCCACCGTTTCCTCGATTTAAAAAACCATAGTGGGCCTCTTCAGAATTAGTCCCTGTGCCCTGAATATGTCCGCGTCCTAGCCATATGGACTCCGCTCGCGATTTTTGAATCATTTATCATCAGACCATGTTTACTCTGTTATACGCTACACTGCGAGTGCGACCGATTTCGTTACCCGCCAACTAGGTCATTCTTCATTTACTACTGCGATAAAAGTGTTTTCATAGGGGCTGGCATTGAAGCAAATCGTATATTTTTTGTCGCGAAATCGGAAGCATATCCATTCATTCACTAAGAAATGCTTCAGTTGTTATTGCAATGGTACCTGTAGAGTATTGTTTATCAATCATCGATCGATATTGGATCGATTTTGTTGTTGTTATTCAAGCTTATTTTATTTGCTCTTCAATACCGTTTGACAGCTGAGCTGAGCGCGTGATACAGGCTGTCGCACATTGACATGAAGCGCGGTTTAGTCCTAAACTTAAGTATATTAAGTTATGGTTTTAGTTCGTCGTTCGTCGCGGTTGGCTGTAAAAGCGCGAGAGAAGACTTCGAGAGGGTTACGCTAGTAACTATTAAAATATAATCTGTGGTACTACTTGACATAGAACAGAAGAGAAACAGTCGCGAAGTAAATAATGTAAAAATACGGTTTGATGAATACACAGCAATTGTTTGTATTGTGCGGTCCAAACACCAATTAAAACCAGACCCAACCTTTATTACTGCCATGTTTGTAATATGTGGTTTTGTGGAATGCACTAAGACTAATAGTGCCTTCACATTGGGCTAGTTCGGCCGGGTTAAGATAAGACACACACAATAGGCAATCAAGAGACTTTTTTCTCGGTTTCAACCTAACACATAAAAAGATCGTCAACAAGAAAACCGTAAAGTAAATACAATGTAATTGCCTCTTCCTCTTATATTATGATCTCAGGCTGCAGCCGAGACACTAAAAGCCCGTATTATTTCAAAAGCACGCACGTAACACTACGGGCCTAAGGCCGAGATTCACAGACACCCGTTTTGTCAAAATCCATACATTTTAGACCCTACTTAGGCTCAACTCACGCTCAAAACACATCTCTGAATCTCGGCGCAAGAACGGAAGCGCGTGAGCAGCAATGATACCACGCTGTACTCAAAGATGCCTTCACATGCCGCATAAACTTGTAGATTGGTGTGACCCATCCGCAAGCCGTAAGCACCGATGTGAATTTCAAGTGCAAGTACTATATTTGTTACTATACTACTCGCTCTGCTGTGAAGATATTTGTCACAACTTTTGAGTCGGAAATTTTGCGTAGCTGTCGCTCAGCTAATTGGTTGTATAACGGACGCGCGGGAGATGGTTAAATGAAAAGTGACTCTTAAACATTTAGAGTACAAAACTGACTGTACCATATAAATAACTTGTCCTGTCCGATGTAAAACACTTATTCTTAGGAAAATCGTGTCCCTTTGCGTACACCTATAAACCGAAAGGCAATTCATTGATTGCCGTCGCGTCGTTCATTGCCTTTGTTCTAGTTTTAGTTAAAGTTGCGTGATCAGATGCCATTCTGTACCATTAATGATGATTAATAATAGTAGGTATTGCACCTTAGACAAAACAAAAATACGAACATCTACATAGAATCGTATCATAGATGTACAAAGGTCGTGGATGTGGTAGCCACTATAGAACGCCGGAAGTGGAGATGGGCAGGCCACGTTGCTCGTATGGCTACTGAGCGTTGGACCATAAGAATACTGGAGTGGAGGCTCAAAGAAACCACGCGTGGTAGAGGCCGCCCACCAGTAAGATGGGTCAATGACATTAGGAGACACGCGTGTCCGAACTGGATGTAGAGAGGCTAGAGGACAGAACGTCATGGAGAAATATGGAAGAGGCCTGATCAAGGGCTGTGATGGATGGATGGACATAGCATCGACAATTGTATTCAGTGCTGAAATAAATTCACTCAGCTGTGGGTAATTGAAACTAATTAGGAACAGTAAGTTATAGCCTGTAGGATCCGACTGCAGGGCAAAGGCCTCATTAATAAGGGGAGAGGGAGCGGGCCATACTCCACCACGCAGACCCAGTGCTTACAATGATGGACAGATTTAGTTTAATTGATTTGGATAGTCGTGCCAAAGAGACAGCAGTAAGTAAGAGCAGGCAAGCCGCTGTTATATTCACTAAAGTAGTGTATTGCGTATCGACTTGATAAAGAAAGTAAGGTGAGTATCTCAGATTACAAGACCAAGCGAGAATGCCGCATCTTCCTCTATTGATTTTATCTAGGTATTTGACAGTTATAATTACAGGAAGCATCCAATCATAGGAAGGCTAAATAATTACTTTATTTGATGCTTATTTGCATTAGCAATGTCATTACACATCTTACCTTAGACAATTGCTTAATGATTTATGTATGAAACCTACCTCCGAAATGACTGTCAAAACCGTATCGAAACCCAGGAAACCTAGGTAATAAGGCAAATTAAGATCATTAAGAAGTTCAGAGAAAACATTCTACCATCAATAAGTAAATACACCGGATACCGAAATCTTCAAATTATTCGAATAAAGCACCTAAAGTAAAATTTGAGAAGTTAGCAAGGCGGAATATGGTAATGAGCAAGTCAGCCACCAAGTTCTAGGGTTTATACGTTTCTAGTTAGTTCTCCTTTAATGTTGCCAAAGTACCTGAATTAATAATAATAAACATAGTTGCAGTTCAGAGGAAAGTTTTAAAGGTAATAAGATTTAAAGGTCATTCATTGGGCGAAAGAAATCTGACCCAGCTAACTAAATTTTTCCTACAAAAACCAAATTGGTTTAAAAATGTGTAGTATTAACCCACATAAAATTTTATGTAGTTATTTATTTTTTAAACCATGGGAAAATGTACAAAATTGTACGAAAATATAAAAAAGTACTTACTAAATACTAAAATGTACAAAATGAGGTACAAAATGTAAGAAAATGTATTATGTAAATGTACGAAAATGTAAAAAAAATGTACAAAACTATTACTTATATTTATCATTATTAGTTTTTGGCCTGAATCCCATTATCTACAATAATGCGACATATATATTCAAGAACTACAGACATTTATCTAAACATCCTATACTATTTTTTTTCTGTAGGTCGTGGGTATAGGTTTCATGCTAAGTTGCCCAGTGACCTTTAAATTGTTGTATAATATAAACATACAAATACATACATAAACTCACGACCGTCATCCCATTCGGAGTGGTCAGAAGGTCAGAAACATTGCTACTATTATCAACTTTCTGTTTAATAAGTTTCAGAATGGAATGACGTGCTTTTACCAAAATTTTATTATTAAGGTATGGAAATGAACCATTTTCGAGCCAAGCTTGTACTAAAATTTACTGAGAAGTTGACAGTTTGATGGTTTAAATCTAAACCAACCACCCCTTTAAATATTACTAGGGTGTTTTGTTACACCCGGTATAGTACAAACCGTGGTTTCGTCGGTAAGTAACAAAGGGGTGATGCTAAGTGAAAATCTTAGATAATGATTTAACGATTAAATTAAAATAGCGCAGGAGCAACTGTCAGAAGTTTGTCTGCGTGTTTTAATTATGTATTTTGTTACCCCACCCACTGTTTCACATGAGACAACTTATGTTAAACACTGATATAAGGCTAGACACAGTAGGCACACAAACACATGGCCCCGGCAGTAAACCTAATCTAACAACATTATTTATCCGGGGACGCTTTCTCTCAGCAATCAGTTGTCGCGCCGCGCGCTGCATGTATAATTTATGTGCCATCAAAGGACCAGAATAAAGTTACATTGTTCTAACCGTTAATTAAGAGTTCCCAACTCGAGTAGCCGAATTATCGTAAAATTTGGCTGCTATGCTCGACTTTATGCGATGTCTTACAATCATTTAGTCCGGGAAGGATATCATTATAACTGGTTTTTATGGGGGTAGCGTTTTTATAGTGGCTCCATTCTTTGGGGAAGGCGCCGTTATTTTTGTATTATTCCCTTCGCTACCTACCTACATCGAAGCATACTGCGTCTACCTTTTCATTGATTTTATGTCTGCATTTCGTTATAGAATACATTTTCGTGTTTACGACTCTCGAAGATACGGGGAGATAGTGTAATTCAGTTCGCCTGACGTAAAATAGAATCATGCGACATTTCGCATACCGGTGTAGATTGTTTCTTCACACGGGGGGCACTGAATAGTTTACAACGCTTTCAACGAAGCACTATCGCGCATCCATATTGATTTATCCCATACGTTTAACAGCAGCTGCATATTAATAATCACCTCTAACCGACGAGCAGGTGACTAGACTGGCCTGCGGCGTTAACCTGACTTACTAGTGCAGCGTGATCATGAATGCAAGCGTGGCAGCCTTGTGGTAATTAAGGGCAGTTAGTAGTGATGTACGAGTATTGTCAGATAGGAGGGAGCGGACGCCCAGCGAGCACATCCGCAATCTTTCGTCACGTCCGTCCGTCACGTCACCGGTCTCGCCGTGTCGTCGGCGTGACAAAGTTGTCGACCGGCGACCGTGACTGGCCGCTCCCCGGCACGGTATTGAATCATTTATTATCAGGCCGCAACCACAGAACACCTTTCATGCCATGCATTAATTTTGGAATAAAACATTGAAACGCTTTATACGATCGTATCATGGGCCTTACAACGAAATCACTTAGGGTAGCTAATAACAATTTCGTCGCACCTCAATCTTCGCGGCTAACGCTAACAGTTGTGCAACGGCACCCCAATCAAATCGATTCGTATGTCGCAACTCGCAAACCGTGTGCAATGATGCCGAACTCCAAAACATGGCATTGTGCATGCATGAACGTGGGACAGGTATACAAATTGACCTGAATTAGCTATTATGCAAATGTTATGCTTGGGGTCGGAGCCGAAAAAATATTGGATATCTCTACAGGCTTCACCTGAAAAATGGAAGATTCCGGAAAGAAGCTCGGTGCGGTGCGACCGCGTATCTAATAACTTATCCGCTTTGTTATGGTAATGCTTTCCCGAAATTATCTGCTCCGAGTACAATCTTGAGAGAAATAAAAAGTTTGTAAGATATAAAGCTTTATCTTTCGATTTCATCTGAAGATCTAACGCACTTGATTTCGGTAGAGGTATTTTGAACGATGTAATGAAAGTTATTGGAATTGGTTACTTGTTTATACCCAGAACATTTCGGAGAATTTTAAGGTACTTACATTATTCTGTAGCTAAAGATTGTTTGTAGGTTTTTTGTTTGATACTTTATTAGTCAAACTTTCTTTAGATATATTCGGTTATTATCTCTTGAGACACTGAAAAAACGAAAATAGAACAACATACAATAGTAGTATACAGGATGTTAGGGTAAACAGTTGCATTACTTTAAGGGGTGATTGTATCCATGATACTGAACAACTTTCCCAAAGAAACCTATAGGAAATTATGTTTATAGTTATTTTGTTTATTCTACTTTTCATACAAAAGTTCGATCAGCTGATTGCATTTAGTATGGAAAGTTAAAAAAAATTATTACGAATTTCCAGGTTTCTTAGGGAAAAACTTGTTCAGTATCATGAGTACAATCACCCCTTAAAGTAATGCAACTGTTTACTATGACACCCTGTATGGCAATTAATGTTTGCTAGTTCCAGCCTCACAAAAGCACGTGGTGCGTACCCCGGGGCATCAAGACACCATTTATATTCGCATTGGGCGCTGCTCTTTTCCTTTGCTTTGCAATTTGCAACCATGAAGGAAGAAACCTTTGCATTCTTTTCTCACAACTTTAATTATTAATCTTAAGAACCGGTTACACAGAGGGGAGCTGCCCAGAGCGGTACTATAATATTACCGATTGTTTTCCTTCCGCGCGATATTTCTATTTGACATGTCTCCTACAATACAAAGTCAAAAAAAACCGGCCCAGACCGAGTCGGATTCGCGCTCGGAGGGTTCTATACCACCATACAATATAACCAAAAAAAAATGTTTTTTCCGGGATCCTTAGCGCAAGCCGACACACACTTGATCCGTTTTTATTATTATTTGTTTTTATACCGTAGAGTATGCACTATAATCACACCGAGTTTGAAGCATGTATTACTTACCGTATTAACGATGCGATAGAACAAAAGCAAAAAAACCTTGAAAACATGTTTCTTGAATGGGGAATTGGGGACCCCTTAATTTTCTAATTTTAGTTTTTTAGTATTTGTTAGCAAATCCACCATAATAACGCATATTCCGTGAAAATGTCAACCATCTAGCTATTATAGTTCAAAAGATACAGCCACTATACATAGGTAGGCCAGACAGACTGACATCGTAGGCTTATGTATAGGGTCCCGCTGGCACCCTTTGGGTACGGATTGTACGGAACCCTAAAAATATATAAAATCCCGGTCCAGCTCCGCTCATGGCCGTTGTCTTTTTAACCAGCGATTAATTATGCGATCTTTCTCTATCTATCATATTTCGAGGATTAACGTTTTATATCTTCGTCGTTAGGGGATGATTTAAACACTGACTTTCAAACGTTTTTCAATTAAAGATATAAGTTTCGGCTAGACGTGTTCTGTTAACCGTATTTTTATATATTTATAGTTTTAATTAATATTGACCCTAGAACAATTTAATAGGTATTTAAATGTATTTTATTTGCTCAATTTAATTTTAATAACAAAGTTGTAGTTGTAGGATGACTGATTGTGACTAATAAAAATATAAAATAATACTTTGTACTTTTTTTGACTAATGCTGTCAAAATCTACTTCAGGTAGGACTGTACAGCCATGAAAAACACTACTTAAATCATCTGACAACAGATGTTAAGGTAAGAGAAGCCTATGATAATGATGAAGTGATGAGTTGATAAGATCTACTAACACGAATCGATATAATATGGTCATAAATAAAATAAATGGTTATAAACTTATACCAAAAGTTAAAAAAAAAATCAAATAAAGGATCACTCGCGGTTCGTGCGCTGATAAGTAAATTTTGAGTAATCAATAATCGCCAACAATGATTAAGTGACATTTGACAATTCACACCAAAATGCCTGTTGAATATTTTAATGACGTGAAAGTGCTGAATTTATAGTGTTATCTCTCTTTGAATGACATTATGTTTTTGACGTAATCAACTAGATTTTCGCAGATTGAAGTTTCAAATTACGTTTCGTTTCGGACTATTGATACTACAGTTTTTTTAAGTTAAAATAAAAACAATTAATGTAGAGCAATGCTTTCACTGTTGCACTTTTTAAGTGTTATTTCATTGATAATGTGTATTGAACATCGAAAAATAGGTTTGATGCAAGTTATTATTGTAACCTTTTATCATTACCTAAATCCTAATCGATACTTATTGAAAAGCCATTTTTCTAAAGATTTTCTTACATTTATGTGAATTGAATTGAAACTGATATTTCATCTTATATTACTGAAAAAAACCTATACCTAAAAATGGCGCCTTTTTTTTTTAAGCGCG
Organism: Agonopterix subpropinquella; assembly: GCA_922987775.1. Classification (NCBI taxonomy): domain Eukaryota; kingdom Metazoa; phylum Arthropoda; class Insecta; order Lepidoptera; family Depressariidae; genus Agonopterix; species Agonopterix subpropinquella. Next base: position 13,291,554 of record OV277709.1, on the reverse strand, counting down.
GCTTCAATCACACTTGAATATTATAGTTCAGAATAAAGTTAAAAACAACACTTGTTATTACAAATATCTCGGAACTCAGACCGAACTGAGGCTAGAGGCATAGAGGCTTGAAGTGCACGTAATGGTAATATTTTCAACTTCAAGCCTTTATATCTCCGTCCGGACTGAGTTTAGGGATATAGATGTTAATAAGTTTTGTTTGTTACTCTATTCTGAACTAAAATATTCAAGTTTGGATATTGGCCGCGCCAAAAACAACGGTGAAGAATAAGGCGCCAACCTTACATACAAAACCCGCATTGTCTTTTTCACTATCCTGCATGTTGGAGTCAAAATCTAAATCGCAAATAAAAGTGCTGTTCCGTCAAGTAGCCATTGGCGATTTCTATGAAACAATTTTTTTTTCGCGGTTTCGATGTTTGGTCCATAGTGAAAGTTGTTCAGTTTGATGGTCTGAAGCACCTCGTTTAATATTTGTAACGCATTTAATTTCACACCCTGTATAAAACGTTCTTAGAACTTAAATGTTTAATGAGACGTGTAACTTGCTCTCTATAAGGGGTTGTACAAAAGACAAAGTTTCAAGTGTTTAAGACCTAACTGCAACTAAATTGTACAATGGTGTCGCTGCCAAAACTAACTTATGCTAAGTCTAACCTAATATGAGAACGCGACTGCTGTGTTTAGTTCAGAGCATTAAGTAATTAAGTGCATCTAGGGTTAAAGGATTAGCTGCTGGGATATAATTAGGCTATTGTTCTATATTTAAACATTGCATATAGTGATCACACTTTCTATTATCTTCTAGACAAACTATTTAGTGTTCAAACGCAGTCAGAGAACTATATTCACGGAGAAAATAGTATGAATCGATATAACATTCTTGCATTGCATTGTATTGTTGTTGAAAATAGATTTTCACGTCTACCATAATTTTTTTACCAACAAATAGATAATAATGACTTTTAACAACGAACTTTCTAGCAGGGACAACCAATATGAATAGTTGTCGCATAATTATACACTACAAAATGGACTATTTCGTGAAACGACTTTGTAAGCTTTTTGACAGTATATACCTACTCACGTCACGACTATATTCCCGGAAGGGGTAGTCAAATTAATTAAGCCAAATATTTTATTTTCTAGAAGTTACTGTATTCCAGACTTAGAATGTACCGTCCTATTTCTTCTCAAATGTCTTCCCAAGGAACACGTAAGCTATATAGCAGCTGTACAGTAGCCGCATAAAGGAAATTTCCTTCATGCAGCTACTGTGCTGCTGCTATATAGCTTGCGTGTTCCTTGAGTTACGAGGCGACCAAGCGAGGTTTCTTTCGCAAGGGTTTTTGTGTCATGCATGTCATATCAACACTTAACTACAAGAGAATTAATACCTACTTGTGATATATGTACATATGCCGTTATCATCAAACAATTTGTTCGCTGACGAGAGGCGTTCCCGAACACAGGACCGCCATTTATAAATTCCCAATTTCCGTGAAAAATATTCCTTTACAATATCAGCGAAAAACCGAATATCCAGTAAATCCTCATGTTATAATTTACTTTTATATGTATACACCTGTATGAATTCAATATCCTTTGATCAATCAAAGGAATGACAAACATGTCAGTTTTAATTTTAGTTCCACCTATCTCTATTCTCATCTGATGGATCTGCAGCAAGGTGACCACTAACTTGCCTACAGTAATCCGTGCAGGGACGGCGTGGTAGAGTATGGCCCACTCCCTTTCACACTTAGAGCGCTTACAGACGAGCGACACTTTGCGCTTTGCGGTCGCCGTGTGTCGCGGAGGGTCGCGCTACCGTGGCGCGACCGTAAAATGTATGAGCGCGACGCTCTGCGACCCACCGCGACACCAAAGTGTCGCTCGTCTGTAAGAGCCCTTATTCGTGAGAGGAGACCTTTGCCATGCAGTGGGATCCTACTTTAACTACTCTATTCTCACCAGTTAACTTAGCTCAGCATTTAGGTATCAAGTTGAATATCCAGCCAGCAGAATTAACAGGATAAAGTGACAGTAAATAAACGAATTACTGATCCCGTTTCGGAGATACCTACTTCGTCCTGTTGCTACAATATTAGCGGTTTAGTAGATGTGGGGTATTATGTCTGTTATAGCAGTCTATAATAAGGTTTCGAAGGTTTCGTACGCAACAATTAGTGTAGCTAAATAATTATTATCTTAGTTCGTTTATTTAATAACACTTTATCTTTAATTTAACTGTGTGGACTAATCATTATCAGTTAATAAAGACGTGTCAATCACACACAACTTGCTTAACTAGAATTCTCTTATAATTAACAAAATTGTATCACAGATTAGAGAATTTCCAAGAGTTTTCGCAGAAATAGGCTGCCTAATGTTTAAGGACAAAGTATTTACAAGTCCTTTTTACAATAACTTTGTTAATGGCAATACCTAATGTATATGCGTCTATACTGCCCCCCAAACTTGCATCAATAATCTAAGTCCCTTCCCTAAATTCATCCTTTGGTCCTTAAGGACCAACCCTGTGAAAGGAAATCTTTGGTTAAGGTGGTTTCAGTCCATACAAAAGTTTGACGCACAATACGTGAATACGCGTCGACGGAATTAGTAAAAGTAATATTTTATATATGGAAAAATAGCTTATAGAAAATCTAGATGTCGCGTATTAATAATAGTAAATAAAGTATTTTCAAAGCTTTATATCTTCGTAATTAAATTATAAATTGAAAATGTTATTTAATACGCGACAACTAGATTTTCTAAACAATTTTTCCATATATACAAAGTTACTTATATTAATACCGTCTACGCGTATTGTGCGTCAAAATTTTGTATAAAATTGACCCCTCTGCAACCACCGCCCTGCACCAACGCTGTATAAGTTTTCTTACAGAAGCTCTATGTCTTTCGCCAGTTTTCATCTTAACATCCTAGGTCTAGTCCTAAATATTTCAGTACTACGCTTCCATAAGAAAAGAAAAGGTACATTAAAATGATCATAGTAGAAGAGACTTACAGGGGGCAGGGCTGGGCGGCTCGGCGCAGATTCCTATCGACTTGCTGGGGTCGTCGAGTAGGGTCTGGGCTAGGTGGTAGTCCCCGAGTTTGGTCTGGATCTGCTGGCTAACTCGGTCCCTGTTGCCTGTCACCTGTTGACAATATCGTTCTGTTAGATCGTTTTTGGTAAAGGCTAAGGTTTAAACAACATAGGACATAATGCCCAGTCCTATAATGAGCTTTCTTTAGTAAGCTTACAACCCGACGGTGGCTTAAATGAAATTCTCACATTATCATGGTTCAGCTGCTTGCTCATTAAACCTCGCATTTATGGTTTAAAGTCTTTATTCATTTAACCAAAGAATTGTGATTCTAATAAACCGTTATGGCTATATAAAGAAACTACAACAATAACTAAGTACGTCTCTTAAAATACAGCTATAAAAGGTTTCTGTGTTACTGTACGAATTTATTGTAAAACAAATTCGTACAGTAACACTGAAACCGATATATTTAATAAGAGAGCTACTTTGTGTTAGAGAAGATTCCGTAAACACATAATTATATTAATTTAATACAACATGAAGTGTTGAAGATTGTTATTAGTTACAAGACTCTTGACACTATTTATTACTTATCGCTTTAATATATAATAATAATACAATTCACTACTTGGCAAGTCCTAAGACATAGTATCGATAGATCTTGAAATCTAACCACGCCCACCTTTTCACTAAGCACATATAATCCGTAGAACTAATGTATTATTAGTTGCTCTCACATAAGATACGACACGAGACACGCACACCCGTGAATCAGGTTTAGAAGTATCCATTTCTTAGTACAGACAAAATACATTTCATCGACACATAGAAATGGGAACACCTCTAATACATATATGAGGAAAAAATATGGCCGTTCTGGTATTTCGGTCACGTTTGGGAACGATGAATATAACCTGCTCTGTGTAATTCAAGGCAGAATGTGTAGGAAGATTATTTCATTTTATAGCTAGTTGACATAAGACAACGAATATCTTGCTCCCGGTTAAACTATGACGTCATACGGCCTTGTAAATCCATCTGCCAAAAACGTGGAATTGGTCCAAATGGAACGGCAAATGCGATTACTCAGTCAATCTATCGTGAATGCAATCTCCGCTACAAATTTCCACTACTATGATAAGTTGAAATGTGAAAGAACCATCTGCCAAAAAGCGTGTTTAAAGAGTATTTACTATTCATCGTATGATGTTCCCCGACGAGAGGTTTGTGCTTACGGTATAAATATCAAATTGGTTTGATTCGCGGGATATCTAACTTCTGGCTCAAAATGGTAATACAAGTGTATATAGGTAGCGAAACGTCCAGTGTTTGCGAGGCCATACACCATGTGTCAAGTCGACGCGACGGGCGCTTCTCTGCAGTCCTAAATAAACCAGCTCAATGTCATTTGTGTCACAACGACGCTCTGTGATTCATAAAGCGCGTCGCGATCATCACAAACACGCTTATTAGACACCAATGCATATTACATTATTGGTTCGATCTTTCCTTTGTACGTGCCAAAGTGTACAGAACATCTATCAATTCGGAAAGCTATTTTCCGCAGACCCATTTTCTGTAGTATCTCTTGAAAGGGATCCCATTATTGGTATAATTTATTTAACCCTAGAACTTCTAGTTGGAGATAACTTTAGCCAGTTTATTAATGTCCGACAGTTTATAACAGTGTCATGATGTAGATTAGTCTCTATCTAATCTAATAGTATTTCACTTCGCATCTAAGTGCTTTATTCAATAAAATTATATTCCACGAATCAAAAAGCCTTTCCAAGTAATTTTTTCGCGTCTGTAGGTCTTCATTACAGCTACAGAGTAATGTTTTCGTCCTCAATTTCTTGGAGCTTTAATATTTCTTTCCCAGAAAATGGAGAACTGTAATTCTCAAATAGGACAATCGATATGATATCAAAATTAACAATTAAACCGAAGCCCCTGCAATAAATCTTCCCATTAAGGTGAACAAGTGAATTTCGCCACATGTTATTCGCATCTCTTAGATCGTAAATCTGGTACGTGCGCCCCCTGGTTCCCCCGGGCGCCTCCTGTCGAAGTCAACGCCCCTCCTGAATATGTGGAGCAGCGGGCACTGCGCTGCGGGGCGAAAGGACGCACTTCACGTCACGTCGAGCCTTCGACAAATAACTGAGCGCAACGCACTTGCCTGCCAGGGGTCGACAACTCCTCTAGACTAATCTCCTTGGATATTCACGAATTTCGCTCAGAAAATTGTGATATAAATAACGAAACGCTATCGGTCATTGATCTATATCGGTTTATAGAACAGCGGTCGTAGCATGAACCGCGCGATACGGCTATATGACGATTTTGTCTCGTTCGTTTGCGCGGAAATAGAAAAAGACCTAAAGCGCTATAGCGCTATATCGCACTGCCATGCTACGGTCGCAATTCACGCTATTGTACTCTTATATATTCCGTGCTATTGGGCTATATCATTGTAGACCAAAAAGTATGTCTCTAGAACAGGAGAATGTATTTGACGTCGAACCATCGACAACGCATTTGGCGGCCAGAGGTCATAAAGTATAATCGCTTAAATAATATTTACGAATTTCAACTGAAATAATTGCATACCTAAATTAACACTATCGGTCATTGATCTCACCCTTAAAACAGTCCGTTATTAGGACCGAGAGCGAGCCAAAAGTCTGTCTAGTTTTCTACGGATTCACATTTGGCACGTGCTGTAGAAGAGAAGGAGAATGGACTTAGTTGGCAGAATTAGTTCAGTCTAATCTAATGTCATTGGTACATCGACCACAAATGTAAGTTTACCGTAAAGGTAAATAGTACAATATGTTTGCGCGTGGGAAAGTCAATGAAGACATCATGCGTCAGATCAGCTGACACAAACTGGCGACTTACCTTGTATTGCTATTCATAATGCATCAAGGAGATAATATCGTTCTTCCTCAAGGCAAAATCGACAATGACTAATGCGAAAAATACATACACAATACAATGTTAACAAATGAACGCAAAACCCGAGAATAATTTGTACTGAATAGGTAACTGAACAAAATATTGTACGTGAGTGTGAAAAATTATCTTTTTCATACAAATCGGTCGCGCTGTTTTTGAGTTAGAAAGAAATGAAAAAATATATGGAAATAGGTACTTAAACTTAATACGCGCTGATTGTTAATATCATGATTTGTATATTAGTAAAAAGTATGTATCTAAGATGCACAATATTTTGGGCCCTTTATGGGCTAGACTGTATTTTCGTTATTATTCACTTTGTGAAACTTCGTTCGAAAAAAATTAAGATTTAAATTATACAAAATACCTGGATAGTTTTCTGTTTTCAGATATTTACAAGAAATTATTAAATCCATGGAAAAATATTTCAAACAACTACCGTTTGTACTCTTATATTACATTTCTTGCTACTGTATAGAAATTATCCGTAGCCAAGGAAGACCGTACAGTTACGTATGTAGTAAATATTTACGAAGATGCAACTAAGAAACTACTATAAAACAGAGGTTGTACCTAAATATAATAATAATAACACTTTGGAAAAATTAAAAAAAAAAAAAGTCGTCTCATAAGTCTTTCGCAAGATAATGCCCCTAACAAGTCTTGAACTGACATGGAATATCATAGAGAACACAGCCAGCAAAGGATTTAAGAAGATAAGTGTACAGTGATATGATTACCAAGGCATATTTTCATCAGAATATTTGAGTGGGGGGAGTATGGGGGTGCAAGGGGCGGCGGCGGGGGGTTAGTAATGAGGCCGTCTAGACGCCGCTTTTCCTGCAATAGTACGTTGTGTTTGTATTGTGCTCCTATTGTACTTCCACTTACTGTACTGGCTCTTAGCTTTATCTTTTACACTAATGAATAATGAAACAAACTACACTCAGGTGGGGTTTTATTAAGTGAGATCGTTTCTCATCCTGATACATACAAACTTGAAGCACCTTGAAGCTATGTCAACTGAAAATGTAGTAATGGTTATTTACGAAAATTCATAATTTCACAGGACACAGATGAAATAAAATTATGGAAATCAACATTCGCGGTAATGTCACTTTAGGATAGCGCGTATGGTGGTGGAGTTTGGCCCAAAGTCCAAATAATTTATTCAATAATAGGAACTTAAAGCCCACTTATTAAATGCGCCAATTCGCTATCACTGTCTTTGGTGAGAGTGATAGGAGAGCCTGTAGCCTATACTATACAGGGTAAAATTGATATCATTGGCATCCTTTTAAACTAAGAGTCTACCCATCAAACTGAACAGCTTTTACTATGGGATCAAACCGACCGGAGCAACAAAAAAATCAGCTATTGCAAACATTTGAGTCTTACTTAGGTACGGAACAGCTGATTTTTTTTGCTCCTATTGGTTTGCTCCCATAGTAAAAGTTGTTCAGTTTGATGGGTAGACTCTTAGTTTCAAAGGATGCTAATGATATCAATTTCACCCTGTATAATTATTCATTCTTTGTTTGGGCTCTACTGGTAAAACATGGATATTCTAAACAAGGTATACTTATACAGGGTGTACAATAAAATGGGACAGCTACTCAAAGGGGTGCTTCAGACCATCAAACTGAACAACTTTCTCTATGGGACCAATATCGAAATCGCGAAAAAAAAATCCGCTCTCCCATACAAAACTGCAAACATAACTTCGACTGAAATGTATGGGACAGCAGATATTTTTTTCGCGATTTCGATATTGGTCCCATAGAGAAAGTTGTTCAGTTTGATGGTCTGAAGCACCCCTTTAAGTAGCTGTCACATTTTAATGTACACCCTGTATTTAGAATGTCTCTGACTACCCCTTGGGGGATATAGACGTGAGCATAATTAATACTTATGCTTATGTTTATAATTTATTCTTTACTTTTGTGTTTTATAAGTCCAAGTAGCCTTAAACATTATTTAAGGGTTTTAATTTAAGTTTGAAAATATTTTTTGTATGTATTGCTACGGATGGATCAAGACTCATCAATCATTGTTTCATCTAATTAAAGAAAGTTATTATTCGCAATTGTAAATTTTTTACAATCTTTTCGAAGTAAACCTGAGTGGACAAAAAGAGTAAACGCTTGGGTTCCCATGACCTATTCAATAGTAATGAAAAACATCGGCTCAATTGAGTTTTTGCACAGTTGCTACCATAATTCAAAGACGAACTGATTGACAGGTTTCTGATTAGGCCTTTGGTCTTACCGATTTTCATATCATCAAATTAAACGCAATCATCATTAACATATTATACAGGGTGTACAATAAAATGGGACAGCTACTCAAAGGGGTGCTTCAGACCATCAAACTGAACAACTTTCTCTATGGGACCAATGCCGAAATCGCGAAAAAAAAATCCGCTCTCCCATACAAAACTGCAAACATAACTCGACTGAAATGTATGGGACAGCAGATTTTTTTTTCGCGATTTCGATATTGGTCCCATAGGGAAAGTTGTTCAGTTTGATGGACTGAAGCACCCCTTTAAGTAGCTGTCCCATTTTATTGTACACACTGTATACGATATACGTCCCACTGCACTGTGTGTATGGGCATTAGTCCACCACGCATGCCCAATGCGGATTGGTAAACTTCACATACGCATCTGAATTTCTTCTTCAGAGTATGCAGGTTTCCTCACGATATTTCCCTCACCGTTTAAGAGCAGTCGGTATTACGGACATAAGTTACACAAATACAAATCAACAAAAGAGTAAACCAATTTGCATAAAAAAAGAAACATTTTTTTTTTACTGTATTTGATGACACATTTTGTTTCTCCGTTTCCTCATAAAACTCCAAAACGTTGAAAGTTTTATTTTTACGATTCAGATGCGAAAAGATTATTTTGTAGATGAGAAAGAATATAATAAAGTAGATTAATTGCAACATAAACATATCATACAAAGTTACCAACAAAGAACGCGTCGGAAATGGATATTACTCTGGAAGTAACCTTTATGTGCCATGTCGTATTATCTAATGGTGTATGAGGAGGGAATAAGGCGTAATATGAACAAGTAAATGAGGAAATACTAGATGGCCAAGAACACCTGGTACACTGATTAGCAGGGCACTGTAAAAATGGGCTTCCAACTTGTTTATAAGATGTTATGAAGCTGAAGAAAACGTTAATGTTTTTGGTATGATAAAATAATTAGGTTTGTAGCTTCAGATTTTTTTAAATATCATTACATATAGGTATGTAGATACATACATACATGCATGCATATCTGTAGGTTTTAACTTTTAAGGGGTCGATCAGATCATCAAACTGAACAACTTTCTCCATGGGACTAGCAAAAAAATTTGCTGTTCCATACAAAACTGCAAACCAGCCTTTTTTTCACGTCTCCCATCTTGGTCCCATGGAAAAGTATACCCTGCATACTCACACTCACGTCATTGTCCCATGAGGGTAGACAGAGACTACGGCGGCCCGCCACACGCTACGATTCTGACCTCTTTAGCCTACCATTCATACATCTTTTCATGAACTTCCGGTTAAGAGTGCTAGTCACTGTAACATTTCACACATGTTAATTTTCGCATTAGTAAAAACTTAGACCAAAACCACAGATTTCTGTAAGGTTTTGATGGGAAAATAAAAACGCTTTTTGCTTTTCGTTTTTTTATGGCAACTGATAACATCACAATCCTTTTCAATAAAATGTTTAATGACTTGGTTAGTGTAATGATTATTATCACGCCGGACCGACACGACAAACTAAAGTTCCTGGGTTGTATCGTTGTCTAGTTCTCATGGTAAAGGCATCGTTACCTCAGCTTCTGGACAGAACAATGTAACCATTGTGTCTGAACATTATTTATTAATATTTTACCCCAACTATACTTTACTAATGAAGTTTGTTTATTACCTAATAATGAAAAGTCAAACACCTGTAATATCTTTTTGTCTAGACTAGTCGAAAACATCGTAACAAAAACGTGCCATACAACAAAATGTTACAAAACTTAAAAGTAACATTTTATCTTCTACAAACATAACAGTAAAACATCAGAACAGAAATGGAAATGCAATTTATATTCAACTTTATGAATCATAAAAGTGAAATTGGGTGCCACAGTGCCATCATGACAATACTATGTTTGCGTTCAATAACAACTGTTCGTTCGTGCGGATATTATCTCTGTTTACTATTTACACAACACTTTGTAATTCAGCACAAGGATTTTCATCATCATCATCAGCCTATACACGTTCCCCTGCAGGACACAGGCCTACCCTCAAGGAGCGTATGGGCGTTACCACCACGCTTGCCCAATGCGGATTGGTAGACTTACATCCATGACCGGAGAAGCACAATATTATTTTATTACCTATTAGAAATTGGCCAAGTGATCGCGATTTTGTATTCGATATGATCTGAAGTTTAAACAATGATCTACTGGTTAGATGACATAATAATTTCTATTGTTCTTCTTAATTACGGGATCTGAGAAGTTTAATAGATAAAGCGTCGAGTAATAATCATTTCTAGAATCTGGTATCCGTCGACTAAACCGGCAACTGGCATTTAACTATTGTTTCGTAAATTAAGTTGAACTATTTTCTTTTCTGTATTACAAAAAGTTAACCAAGCATCCGTCACTCCGTGACAAAAATACCTTCTGCTCGCTACATCACGGCGCGGCGGTGGGAAGCCTTTGTTTTGCAAAGTGCAAGTTCTGTCCATAGGTACTACTATTAAGTTTTGATTAAGTATTCTGTGACAAAATTCTCTGCTGTATAGATTTTGCTTAAAAAAAGAAGTTTAATAACGTCTAAATTCATTCGTCGGTCTTTGGTTATCTAATCGCTGACACGACCTTCACTACGCAATTTTTTTTAAACTGTTATCGGACATGCGAAAAAACTGGGCGTCCTTTCGAAGGTCAGACGGTACTTCACTCCGGGACAGCTTCTACAACTTTATCAAGCACAAGTCCGATCGTGTATGGAGTACTGCTGCCATCTTTGGGACGGGTCTGCCCAATACCAGCTGGCCGCGTTGGACTCAATCGACAGGCGTGCCAGGAAGCTCATAGGTGATCCAACCTCTGTGGCGAAGCTACAAAGTCTTGAGCATCGTCGCAAGGTAGCCTGTCTATCTGTTTTTTATAGGATACATTTCGGAGAGTGTGCGACGGAATTACACGATTTAATACCTCCGTCTCCCTTTCATCTGCGGGGGACGAGACGCAGGCTGGGTTTCCACCCTTATGTCGTTGACCTACCAGCAATTCGCACGAAGAAGTTTGCTTCTTCTTTCATAGTGCGCACGGCTAAGGAGTGGAACGCACTGCCTGCGGACCTGTTCCCTGAGCAATACAACCTGGGCCTCTTCAAGGCAAGAGTGAATAGGCATCTTTCTAGGTAAGCATGCTACATCTTCGGCCTCATCATCACTCAACATCAGGTGAGATTGGGGTCAAATGTTTACCTATCGAACATAAAAAAAATAAATAAAAATAAAACGAGTAATTAAAATACTGGCTAACTAATAAGTTCCAACACAAAAGCAGTTAGCGGCAACCCTATCCTTGCATATGTAATGAAACATGTGTCTCCCTTCACATTCAACTTTCATATGCTGTGGCCTGGGACTTGATCTAGTGATAAACTTTCTGCATCCAACTTAGATTAGAAGACGTGCTTTGGAGTATAAGTAACAGGGTTCGTCTAACATTTAAGTTCTCTGTGTTGCCAGGTGCAATTAGAAATAGAAAGTGGTGAATTAAGAGAAAAAATTGGGCAGGATTAAAAAAATCTAAAATAAGGTGGTTTGTTTATTTCACTTGACATAAAACTCGTAAATGTTTATTTTCTATATTTTCTAGTGCTTAGGGCAATTTAAAAAAAATTAAGTAAAAGTAAAAGTATAAGTAACTATTACGACTAGGGTTTTTAAGGGGATGGTCAGACCATCAAACTAAACAACTTTCTCTATGAGATCAACATCGAAATCGTGAAAAAATATCAGCTGTCCCATACATTTGGGTCGAGTAAGATTTCAGTTTTGTATTATGAAACAGCAGACTTTTTTCGCAGTTTCTACTTTGGTCTTATTATAGAGAAAGTTGTTCAGTTTGATGGTCTGATCGTCCCCTTAAAACCGTCAGCAGACCTTGCATTCATTTTGAGACTGATTGGTTGTTTTAAAACAACCAAGAATGCAAGGTCTTTCTTAATATGCTTCTTATAATCGGTTTCTAGTAAAGTAGTAAAATGATGATGAATCAGTAGCCATAATAGCAGTAGTCATAATTTTTTTTGAGATTCCCTTGAAATCATTCCCATAATATTATAGTAGGTGACTAAATTCCCGAGACCTGGCAACACTGTGATGTCACTAAGAAGATGCTTCACTTTGTCGTTAAGAGCTACGCTTACTCGGTTTCACTTTACCATTAGAGCTAGGTGCAGTGCAATATTAACCAGTCTAGAATTTATTTGACAACGCCCAACATTTCGCGAAGCAAATGCCGTTAAATAAAATAGAATGGACCGATTCGATTCCTTTTAGCCCCAAGGGTGTCATATGCATGGGCATTGAATGCTCAAGGTAAATTGAAATTTTGGTATATTTGCTTCCGGTTAATGGGTTCCTACAAAATCCACCCAGGTACATAAATTTATTATAATCTATTGTTATAAATAGTTTAATTCAAGAATATGTCTGATATACAGGGTGTAATAAAAAATGCTAATAATATTTAAAAGGGGAGATTTAGATTAGATCATTACAGACCATCAAACTGAACAACCTTCTCTATATAGAGACAAAATCGAAAAAAAAATCATTAGTTTCATACAAAACTGTAGTTACCTAGCTAGACCACTCAATGTATAATTCATTATTTTTCGTTTTTGGTTCTATAGGGTGTAGTTGCATTAAGGGTTAATTGTACCCATGATACTGAATAACTTTCCCAAAGAAACATCTAGCAAAACTCGTAAAAAAAAAATTAGGTAAAGTTGTTCAGTCGGTACATAGTTGAAAAAATCAGTTTCGTTGAGAAGGTCGTTCAGTAACATGGGTACAATTACAATCACCCCTTGAAGTAATGCAACTGTTTACCCTAATACCCTGTATACTGTATAGTGAAAGCTGTTCAGTTTAATGGTCTAATCCGCCCCATAAAATATTACTAGCATGATTTTTACACCCTGTATACTTATGGATTAAATTAAAATTACAAATCTGGTGACAGAATAATATTATAGCCAGATTACAGCTTCAATAAAAACTAATTATTAAAACGATTGTGTAAGGTAGTTTTAGATGTATGGGTATGTTATGCACACATGTATTGCATATGTGCCGTTGAGCATCACATCACAAACTGGGTCGCGCCGGCTCCCGAGATAAGCCGACGGACCGACCGCTTTTAAAATGTTATTATACCCATAGCATAGCTACGTTTGAAGCCATTTCAACTCCACGTTTTTATGTGTTTCATTTAATCAATGTTTATTATTACTACTTCTGAAAATCTTCTCACCAGCACTTAAGAACTGTAAGCTTGATCGAAATGAGATTTAATTAAACGTCCGTTAACTTTTCTGACGGTTTACTATAAGCTGTTAATCTTTGAAAAATTATTATATTATACAGTAAATTACAGGACGCTAGCCAAAGCTATTATATTTTTCAATTTTACGATATTTGCAAAAGAAACTCAATTTACAACGTAAATCAATCGAGACGTTTGTATAAACGTTCGAAAACAACACGTTATTAAAAATAGATTATTTATAAAACGAGCACATCACTCTCGTTATCCTCTCAGTAAACATTAGATAACTAGCCGAATCATTTGGCAACAATCTTCGCGAACCAACGGAACGTATAAGCGTAATTACCGACGTCAAGGCGTAAACAAGCGACGGCCTCGAACTCCGCTGACATTGGCTGCGCAACCAAATACAGTTGAGACACCTCGCCCCCGGCTTTACGCAGTAATTGCAAGAAAACGCGGGGTCAGTTGATGTTATCAGAGGTCTCCTTAGACCGGATGTGCACCTATCATCGGCGAGGACCAGCATTGTGGGCTCGATCGAAATACTAGACACGTGCTGGCGACTATAAAACCGCATACTTCACTTTTACCGAGGTTAATCACGCGATCAGAGACAGCAATGAGTTACAGCTACCGATAAACTTGTTCAACTGTACCAATAATTTAATAAAATACAGCTCGGGTGGCATCCGATTCTATGATCTGTGGTTCCTTAGAAAGACAGTAAGTTTAAAACGAAAACTTTCCTCGACAGAGCTCGCGTGTAACTTCCAACTTCGCAATATCCATATATCAGCAGCACTGCAGACATTGCTCATATCTTTAATGTTGTCATTGTGTGAGTTAACGTGTTGTTGTGGCAGTTGCATGTGCAGGTACTATCGACACGTGATCGTTCCCGCAGAGCACGGTTCGATGCAAACAAAGGAATGTCTGTGTACACACGTGCTATTTTGTGAAACGACAAAAGAAAATGGCAGAACAGGTATAACAAAACAATATCCGGTGTAACTTGTCTGTATGACGAACTATTTCCACTTGAAGAGTTTGTTGATTAGTTCAAAGACATTCGCCGTATCTCATATATCGCTCAAATTCAACCTCCCATATTAATTAAAGCAGGACTGGAGTTCAGTGATTGAACACCCGTAATGACGGAGGTCCTATTTAAATAAACAGTTCAAGCAAATTTGTTTCCCCTTCGCATAACATCTCCAAGTTAAACGTTTCACATGATTTCCTGAACTCCTTAAGCAAATAGGACGAACATACCCGTTAGGTAATCACAAACATTCCTTTTTGGCTTACAAAGGACCAAACGATGCGTAAAACACATTGCTCTTATACGAGAGACGTTTTTTCTTCAATGATTTTAACAAGAACACATCTTTATAATAAAAGCAATGTCTTCCCATCAAGATGAATGTTGAGTTTGAACGACAGACATTTTATTATGATCATAGTCAGTTTACTTCTAACATCCCTCAGCTTTGAGACAATTCTACATCACTTCTCAGGTTTTCGTGTGTATACTTAGGCGGGTAAGGTCTTCAATTGATTTGGTAAATATCATTAAATCAAGCATTCGTCCAGTTCTCTTTCATTCTTTTTTGACATAGCCTTGTTTTTATGCTTTTGAGGACACACTATTTTGATAAGGCTTCTCGTCTTCAAAATATTTTGACAAGAAATTATTTAAAAAATGAATTGGAAATAACTCTGTTAAATCATTGAAGAATGTCTTTGCTTAGAGGTGGAAAAGGACAACACTTTGGAAACATTGGCTACTGAGAGTTTAGGTAGTTAGATGGCTGGTTTTTGTGCGCTAGTCTAGTATTAGCAGAAGAAATCGCTCAAAAATAAATCTACGTGACAAGGGTTATTATCAAGAGCTGGAAAGGACTGTTCAGGATCGTTCCGTGATGGAGAGCTGAGTAGGTAGCACCTACATCCTGATTGCTCTGAAGCTGGTGTTTCCGTATTGCGTAGCATACTCTTTCTATACCATTAGGCTGGATTACAAGGGTCAGCTTCTGAACGATTAGTTAGTTAGCAGCCATGTGTTCTCTATCTAGACAGCACTACTACAAGTCCAGCGTGTTTTCTCTGTAGATTGTTACTATTCATACAGCTAGACAGCTGCTGTCTTCAATCTGCTGACCGACCTTCTGTGTTTTCGCGGGGCTAATTGCTCAGTCAGCAGATCCATGGATTTTATAGTTCATCCACTTCTGAAGAGTTGATGACATTTCTCTGAGTTTGACGTGGCAAAGAGATTTTGCCTACCATGATACTTCATGAGAACGACTAGGTATTGGCCTCGTATCTTGAAGAACATTTTGATGAAAATAGTTAAGTTATCACGGTTAGTCACAGTACTACTAAGACCGTTCTACTACTACCGTGGGACCGCTCTGCTTGCCTTTCTCCAGCAGTGAGGTTTATCGGGCTGATGATGATGTTGAGTTATCTTATCATTATCACTGGGCGAGTAACGGTCCTCCAATGTCCGCCAGCTCGTGTAAATCAGGCTCGAGGTGTGATAACATGAATCAAGGAAATGAACTCACCCTGAATGGGGCCGGGAAGAGCGAAGAGGCGTCGGGCTCGGCGGCGTGCGCGTGCGACATCTGGTGCGCTCGAGCCTGTCGCTCGCGCTCGCGGTCGCGCTCACGGTCGCGCTCGCGCTCCCGCCCCGCCCACGTGCCGCTGGAGCCGCCGCCGCCGCCTCCCCCTCCCCCTCCCCCGCCGCGTTCCCACTTGTCGTATCTGCAACAAATTAATGACACAAATATTAATTGATGACAATCATTCCAATTGTCGTCACAAACATCGAGATCCGACGGACGTCGAACTAAGGACGTCGAACGACGGCCCGGTAGCACAGTCGGTAGTGAACCTGCCTGCTGTGCCGAGGGTCGCGGGTTCGAATCCCGTAAGGGACAAATATTTGTATGATGAATATGAATATTTGTACCCGAGTCATGGATGTTTGTATTTATATATGTATTCTATATCGTTGTCTAGTCATCATAATACAAGTCCAGGCTAGATTCTGGTACTTTAAATGTGACTAGATAATTTGTGTGACATTGTCCAAGATATTTATTAAAAAAAAAAAAGAAAGATTCAGGACGTCAGGGACCGAATAGCTCGCTCGCTTAAAGTGATGGTAGGTGGAGCAAAGCCTTAACAGAGTGGTGGCCGAGATTAGGCAAAAGAGAAGTAGGTCGTCCGGCAGCCAGGTGAGTTGACGACATCTGGAAACGTATCGGCAAGACCTGGATGCGGCTGGCACAGGACCGAGAAGGATGGCAAAATAGGGAGGAGGCTTATGAACTGCAGTGGAAAGATACGGACTGAAAATGATGATGATGATTCCAATTAAGCCAGCAGTGGACGTCGATCGGCTGATATGATGATAATGATTCGAATTAAGAGTCCGGCTTTTACTGGACCACCCCAATTCTTCACGTAGGTGTCGTTTAAGCCGATTAAGGAATAAGGTTTTCTTATTTAGTATTTGACTGGGTGAAAGGATACCTAGCTATCATTACTTGACACGTCATAACATCTGGAAACCTTAGAAAGCTACCATAGAAGATGTTTGGTAGTTGTAGCAAAGTTTCAGACCACACTGAATTCTGCAATAATACGGTCGATGCGATGACAAACTGGAAGTTTTGTTGGATGCCGCCATAAAATGGACTGACGGTCCTTCAAGGGTCAAGTAGCACAAAATCTATTTGTAAAAATCAATAGACTAAGCACGTCTAGCAGTGGAAGTGTTTCGGCTGAAATGATCATGAAGGTTTATCGTAGTAAATAGTAAGTATACGTGAAAAAAGAACAAATCAAAAGGCCTACTATCTGATGTGATCAGTGAAGAATGACATAATGACAAAGACAGCTGAGCACAAACATGTAGCAAAGCAAGTATGAAAGAAGATATCAGATTCAAGAATCGAAAATCATCGAAATCAATCTGTATATTTTCTCAACAAAACGGATAAATCATTTCATACTAACACGAATTGTAAATCCCAAGACACAATCAATCACCACTCTCACTCGACATTGCTACCTTTTTTGTAAGGGTTAAATTAGAGAGGAACGTTATTCGAAAAAAACAATTTTAACAGATGCTTAGAAATTTTCGTTATAAATACGATCACAGCATGCATTTCAGTATTGCACGAACAAGCAATGCACGACTTCACAACGCCAAGGTTGTGACGAAAAACTACAAAGCTATGAAAGTCGAAAATACTAGACTATTAACATATTACGTCTAGACTAAACGTCCTTCGTTCGTATTCGTAGTTAGCTTCCCGAACGAATGAATGAACTGATAAAACCCATCGATATTGGGGAAAACGCACGGGCAAACCCACCTACAAAATTTATGTTAAATAATCCATGATGTAATTTGAGGAAAGTAAATAACATTAATATTGGACTAAAAGTTTTAAAGTCGAACTTAATCATTTTCCCGTTAAGTGAACTCGACAATCGGCAAAATTAAGATAAGCTGGACCAAAACAATAACTAAAGAATAACATTAATTGTAGCATGTTCCAAGTTTCACATTAGCATTCAATTAATAAACAACTAGTATAACTTTGAACACAGTTGATATCGTAATATTACTAGGTATTTATTGACGATAAATTCAACGAAAAGTTTTATCTGTAACATTACGGTTAGTTTAACAATAAAACAATAGTAGAATGGTCACTAGACGCAATTCATAAAACACAACAATTTTTATCGTCCGTGTTCGTTTTCATTGGCTTATTTGTCAGCTTATACATTCGCTATTTGGACTTACGGACCGCAATGAAGAGTGAACAATAGTGAAGTGTGAACAAATGAATGTATTATAGACATGAGTGTATAAACGGACAAGTATTTATGTTTATATTGACCGAGTTGTTTGCGTCTTGCCCGAGCGCGTGTCCTTGGCGGATATATCATGAAACGAGTTTTCACTTCGATTTATTATGACACCGGCGGAATGACAATACAATGCTCGTGATTGCCCTGTAATGTTCGTAAGACATCGATATTGCTTTTTGTTCTATATCAGTCGTCTTGAATTGTTCTAAGACTTGTGTTACGAAACTAGTTTAAACTTCTCATGATTATAGTTATCAATGTCACGCAACATCGTCTATGGGTTTATAATTACTTTATTACAAGTTTAAAAACCAGTTAACGGGTGTGTTATTAGTCATTACAAGTTTTTATTCTCATACAATTTCAACACTAATGCTAGTGATTAATGACTGTCAAAAGAAAGAATTGCATCTTCATACTTCAGAGAGAGAAAAACAGTTACAAAGAGTAAAATTAACAATTCCACTTTCACTGGCAGCCGACTTCGAATGTCAGCTGTTAGATTTATTATCGTAATTAGTATCCATCGTGTACGCGGCTGCTTAGCCCGAGGCATCAATGAACACTTTAAAAAAACCAGCCAAGTGCGAGTCAGACTCACAGCACGGAGGGTTCCGTAATCCGTATCACCATTTATATACAAGGTTATACAATTTATTGGTAATATTTTATTGTACCCAAAGGGCAATGGAGAGGACATTGCTCGGAGTTTCCCTGCGAGATCGAATCAGAAATGAAGAGATCCGCAGAAGAACCAGAGGACCGGTTTTTATTATTTACCGTACGAGTATGCACTATAATCACAATTATGTTTGAAGCTTGTATGTATTAAATGAAAAAACAAAAACAAAAAACCCTTGAAAACACACGTTTCTTGCATGAAGACCCTCTTAAATTTTTATTATTACTTGTTA
Organism: Agonopterix subpropinquella; assembly: GCA_922987775.1. Taxonomy (NCBI): domain Eukaryota; kingdom Metazoa; phylum Arthropoda; class Insecta; order Lepidoptera; family Depressariidae; genus Agonopterix; species Agonopterix subpropinquella. Next base: position 13,272,134 of record OV277709.1, on the reverse strand, counting down.
TGTTAGCAAATGCGCCATAATAATTAATAACACATATTCTGTGAAAATTATAACCGTCTAGCTATTTTAGTTCCAAAGATGCACCTCTTTACAGTTAGGATACACAACGGACGGTTAGGACGCACAACGTAGGCTTAGTAATAAGGTCCCGTTTTCACCCTTTAGATACGGAACCCTAAAAGAACACGTATTAGTTACAACAACGACGCGTCAGCATAGCCAGAGTTCCAACCTTATGAATGAAGCTAAAAGCTATTGTAAACGGACGGCATTTTGAAGACCACCTAGAAAAGGGAAGTACAAAACACTTGCACAAGACTACAACTAAGCAAATAATTCATTGTGTGTACAAACTAAACTTGTTTTGCGTTCACTTTAAAACACGATAAGAAGAACAAATAAGCACCAAGAGTAACAGCTTTTAAGTCTTTTAACATAGCCGACATAGAAAATAATGAGAAAAGTCAACCTTGCACAATGGTTTAAGATAATAGTTGTATTTACGATCGTCTGCATTAGTTCTTATCTTTAAACTAACTGTAAAGAAACAACATATCTTAAGTTACTTTAACTTATTCGACGTGCGAGTGGTAATAAAAAGCTCATATCTATTAAGCTTTATACGACCAACTTTAATGAAGAATTTAATTGATATATTATTGATAATGATGAGAAGCGAAAAGGGTGGATTTTAAAATTAATTAAGTAAAAGACATAAAATGAAGAACGCAGCTACTTCACTAGGTTCAAAGCCAATTTACGACAAAAATACGTGATACAAGATAATATGATACAAAAAATCTACCAAGATCATGTTAGACAAGCCTTAGTAGAGTTCCGTGGCAATGTTTCAACAACCGGGTAAAATTCGAGTAGGCTGTAACAGAACAAGGATAGATAGATAGATATACAAGATGAAATTGATATCATTACCATACTTTTAAACTAAGAGTCTACCCATCAAACTGAACGACTTTTACTATGGGAGCAAACCGCAAAAAATCTGCTGTCGCATACATTTGGGGTCGAGCAGGCATTGAAGTTTAGTGTGCCGTTTTTTTTTGCTCCGATCGGTTTGCTCCCATAGTAAAAGTTGTTCAGTTTCATGGGTAGACTCTTAGTGTACACTTTATTCATTTAAAACAGTAGGTAGGTACATCAGCCAGTCGCCGCTGCAGCGGAGTACGTGAAACGTCTTGTACCGAGTAATGGCTTCTATCCTCTAACTAAATATGATAATAAAATAATACCGGTAGTACTTCCAAAGTAATAAGCGATCTTGTCATAATATATTCGCAAGTGACCCCATCCTATACTGACCGAAATGAAAGACGTTTCGCGTGAAAATAGACGTAATTAATATTTCTTTTCATTTTTTACTACCCGACTCCGCCAAAAGGAGGGTTTGTTTTACAATAGTTGGTCTACTAGGTACATAGCTATAGAGCATAGCTATAATCACACTGCTTTTGAAGAATAATTCATTTAATAATAAACGAATCGACCGAAATAATATCGCAATCATTTGACATACATTGTCAACAAGTTGAAAATAGACATTGCTATAATGTGTATGAAACTTCAATGATTCCATTTTCTGCAATTTGGTTACGGATCCCTAAATATTAATGATCAGAGTCAGCCGACCGGCACGACATGTCGCAGGTCGTCACGTCACGTCACGCCCTGCGGTCGTTGGCATTTGACTTATTTTTAGAGGACACCAATTCTATCACCCCTGATAAGTGCGACGCACATTCTGATAAAAATTACTCGATAACAGAGTGATTGTTTACGGGCGATAAGGGAAATACACGTTCAATGATTATTAATGTGCTAAGACTTTTCTACACTTGTAGAAATCCAAGTTTCATAAACAAATTGTGTGTGGATTGCTACTATGTCAAAATGATTGAGACGAGAGATTCTGAACCTATCATACTGTTACTCGGTGCTTCAAATTATGTTTCTATGAGAAGATTTTGTGTTAAAATTAAAAGTGTAAAAGTAATATACAGGGTGTAACAAAACACCCTAGTAATACTTAAGGGGGTGCTTCAGACCATCAAACTGAACAACTTTCACTATGGGGCCAACGTCGAGAAAAAATAAAAAAAATCTGCTGTCCCATACAAAACTGCAGTACCGACTCGACTAAAATGTATGGGACAGCAGATTTTTTTTATACCCCCTTAAGTATTACTAGGATGTTCTGTTACACCCTGTATAGGTAAGTAAAACGTTATCAGTTTGAAATTAGTGAGGGTGAAATAAATTTTTCATCGAAGTAAAATTTGTGTAGACCTAACTATTAAGAAAGGCACATAATTATAATTATTGTATTTCGAATCAAAATTTAAATAGACTTAAATTAAAATTAATCAGTGCCTTCTAATGTACTTCACATTAAGCAGTGACAGTAATATTTTTGAAAATATTTAAACATAGCTCCACAATCTTAACAAGTCGTTACCTAATTGTTTTAGATATACAAGATTAATACCGATTTGTCAATAACATTGAAAACAAAACTAATCAAACAGTGACAGTTTATAACATAAACATTATTTATGAATGAAAGTGAGAATCTAGAAAATAATTTTCCCATTTCTAAGAAAAAAACGATATTAATATGCCGTCAACATACGTGAAGCCGAGGAATTTCTCAGAATTGATGCCTTAGACTGTCGCTTACTTCAAACAAGTGTTTCTATCCGATATCAGGTTTAAAAATAGGACTGAAAATGAAAATACCTACATATTTTCTAGATTTCAGTAGAAACTCAATCTAGCTACTAGAATAGAGTTTATTCTTAGGAACATTTCTACAAAATAGAAATATAAATTTTGAAAATCATGTTTCGACATTTTTTCATGTGAGTACCTAGTAAAACTGAGAAAAAGATAATACTAAAGGCCAGGCCACACAGAGGCGGTTTTGCGGGAAAGCGGGCCGGAGGCGGACCTGCGGGAAGCGAATATCTCCGGATCCACGCGTATTTATGTGTGGTAGGGTACATACAAACTCGAACATTACCACCACACCACACCATACACAACAAAACACACAGAAAACCGAGCGGGTCCGGAGATATTCGCTTCCCGCAGGTCCGCCTCCGCCTCCGGCCCGCTTTCCCGCAAAACCGCCTCTGTGTGGCCAGGAGTGCAATTTTTGAATCTCATTCGCTGAGTTCAGCAGTTGAAAATGTCAAAATTACTATGGAGATACACATCTTTCTACTGCTGATTTGAAATTCAAAAATCATACTTTAGGAGTGCGAGTACATATCTCCACAGTAATTTTGACATTTTCAACTTCTGAACTCAGCGAATGAGATTCAAAAATCGCACTCCTGGCCTTTAGAAGTAAGAAGTAGTACGCCAATTTAGCTGATTCATATTTTAAGATCGTATTGATAACGTTAAACGGTTGTTTACGGTCATACCTATTTTGTCTGTTTTCGAACCGATTTTTGAGAACCAAATTATTACATTTAATATATATAGTTCACATAACAGTGTAGATACGTTCTTTCTGCAGGGCATCTAACCGTTGAAAACACGATTCTATTAAATTTTCTCGATAGAAAAGAGGAGCAAAGTAAGCTCGATTTCAGATTTATAACCAGTTTTACAAGAATCACACTACACCATTTCTTCTGAATATACCATCATTTGAAAGGTAAATAATTATAGCAGGGCTTCTAACCGATGGATTTTTCCCCAAACACCCAAGAGAAAAGATATTGATGAAAAATGCGTTTTTTTGCGATCTTGCTTTCAATTGAAGCGGGATGGCTAATTGCGAAAGTTTGCTTGTTAGAAAGAGAGGCTTGTTCTACTAATACCCAGCCTTAAACAGATATAATATCACAGAGTACAGAATACCCTATATTTAAAATAAACAATCGTTAAATAATAAACTCCGTGAAGGCCCAGCGATTGCTTCCATGCCTACTTAATTAAAGCCGAAACACGTCTGAGCTTCAGTTAAATTCATTTGTCTACCAAAAGCAAATTGAATGGATACATTTTGCTGCACCAACTGAATTCAATTACAAATATTTTTAATCCCGATCATTTAGCGACAATTGTCGACTGAAAATTTCCCTGAATTCAATTCCAATATTAACAGAAATCTGTGCCCTATTTTTTTATTTTTCTTTCATAGAAATATTCGTGGACCATGTTGCGTCGGTGTTATAGTTTAAATGAGCATAAGCATATGCTCACGACTGTATTCCCCGAGGGGGTAGTCAGAGATATTCTGAAGCTTCAGAACATCCACGTTTCACTAGTAGAAAAGAAAAGTTTAAAAAGAAAAGAAAAAAAAGAAAAGAAAAGAAGTAGAAAAGAAGAGTTGAAATGAAGGGAAAAAATAAAAAATACAACGTTCTAAACGTTATGTACAGGGTTTTAGAAGCGCCATTCCGATTCTTTTATAATGCGCACAGCCAAGGAGTGGAATGCCCTGCCTGCCTCAGTATTTCCGAGCGCTTACAACCCGATTCCTTTAAAGTACGAGTGAATAGGCTTCTTCTGGGTAAGCTCGCTACATCTTCGACCCCATCTCTTCGTCCTGAGGACTGGATTGAGGTCAAGAGCAAACCCATCGTTAATAAAAAAAAATACTTAAGGGGTTGCTTCAGACCATCAAACTGAACAACTATTACTACGGGACCAATTTTGAAATCGCGAAAAACATTATCCACCAACAAAAATTTTTGCGATTTTAATTTTGGTCCCACATTAAAAGTTGTTCAATTTGATGGCCTTGAAGCACCCCTTTAAGTATGTAAATGTAACGCAATTAAGGTTTACACCCAGTATAGTGTATAGGGTTTTAATGATTGATCAAAATTATTGTTCTATTATCGCTTCAGATAAACCATTTTCAGGTTCTAGTGGTTGGTTCATGCATATTGAAAATTTAAATAGCCTAAAAAAGTCTTAACCTAACCCCCCACTGACACATAGTATTAATTACGCGCCAAATGTAATTTTCGTTTTAGGTAAGTACACAAATGTGAAGTAAATGAGCATAAGTAAATTTGTCAACAGCCAGCGTAAGTGCCGCTGCAATAATTAACGGCTAGAAATGGCATTTCGTAATAACTTTACTACAAAGTACTCGGTTGTAAAACGTTTAAGGTGAGAACACAACAGGGTTGAACAATCTTGTGGAAAAAATTACCCTGCTTGCAGGGTAATTTGTCAAAGGAGAAATTGCGCGAAATGACGAAAAGGGTCTTTTTAAATACAGGGTTAAATTTATATCACTGCGGACAACTTCAGCACGTATTCTACTCATCAGACTAAACAACTTTTATTATGGAGCCAACTTCGAAATCGTGAAAAAGAAATCAGCTGTCACATACATTTGAGTCGAATAGGTACTGCAGTTTTGTATGGGACAGCTGATTTCTTTTCTCGATTTCGAAATAGTGAAAGTTGTTCAGTTTGATGAGTAGAATAGATGCTGAAGTTATCCGCAGTGATATAAAATTTACCCTGTAAGTATAACATGAACTAAATAATACCCCAAAGTAACCGTAGGTAAAATAAAACAATATTTCATGGTCGTTTTCTTTTTGTGTCAGCATGAGTTTATAGTATTTGACATGACAATCACTCATGCTTTAGTGTCAGCCAGCCAGCAATGGTCGAATCGAGGCTGACTATAACCACCCTGCACGGCTAGCATGCCACCCACGACAAAGCGTTTAAACGAGAAAACCGTCATGCGCGCTCTTTTTGGCATCCGTAAAATAATAAAGATGGAGGCACATCTCGATTTTTATCGTTTTGTCGGGGGTGGCATGCTAGCCGTGCTGGTTATATAGCCCTCTTTTTTGGTAAAATTAAAGAACTAATTCGGTAACCCTGGAACACAGTAAATGAATCAAGGCCCGCTTGCAGGCAAACGCCTCAAGCGTGGGAAGGTTTATTTTGGCAGAACGTTCAAAATACTTTTCATGTATTTTGACATTGGGAAAGTTTATTATAGCTCCTTTGTTGAGGAAAGTGTTTGATGTTATTGAGATTTGAATTTAGCAGATGTTCTTTTCTAGGTTCAATGTCGGTCGTTCGTCAAACGTGAAATTCTATATTTATAAACGAGAAAGTTCGAGATTTCTGCAGCGCACGCCTAGTTAACGGCTGCACTTTGGATGATACTTCTGGTATATACAATTCTAGATAAACACATAGAGACTAACTACGCCCACGAAGCTACGGAACAAAGCTAATAGTCAGTTAAAGTAGAACAGTAATTGTAGGTAATAAAAGTCTGTTAGCTAAATTATAATTTTGAGATGAAATATGAGATGTTTGGTTAATGTAAATGAGAGTTGAGACATTTAAATTAGTCCAATTTATCAACAATTAAGTATCTGCAGATTCATTAATCCAAAATATTTCGCGATTTCTTATGACAAGCAACTACTCTATCCTGATATTTGGAATAGTTGGTAGGTATAATTAATTTATTTATATTTAGCCTGAGCATCGTAGATTTATAGTGCATCAATGAGTCATTTTCATATGCATTGCATACAATCAGTCTGGTATTACTCATACGGGCAGAATAGAACAGATCATCCCACTTATTACAGCCCAGTTATAATGTCCAGATTGCACAAAAACTGAGTTAAGTTAAATAATATATTGTTAGGTTTCTATACTACAGGGTGAAATTGATATCATTAGCATCCTTTTAAACTAAGAGTCTACCCATCAAACTGAACAACTTTTACTATGGCAGCCAACCGATCGGAGCAAAAAAGAGCATTTTTTATTTGCTCCGATCGGTTTGCTCCCATAGTAAAAGTTGTTCAGTTTGATGCGTAGACTCTTAGTTTAAAAGGATGCTAATGGTATCAATTCACCCTGATAAAAGAGAGAAGTGATCGGGCCTGACTCACCAGTCATCACTGTATCATCATCATCATCAACTCAGAAACTAAGACCTATACAGGATGTCAGTAAAAGTATCATTAACCTTTAAACCCCATACTCTAACCATCAAAATGAACAACTTTTATTGTGGGAGCAAACCTGTCAGAACAACAAAAGTCTGCTGTCTCATACATTTGAGTCGTGTCGATGTCGGTATTACAGTTTAGTATGGAATCTTTGTGACATAGAGTTACGTTTAAGAAAATGATAAAAACTGCACTTGTGTTAATTATTCACAACTACAACAGATCATCACATACTACTACAGATTATAGATATATAGCCGCCTACGTCTTACGAATAGCGTATCATATAACATTAGATCCAGTGTAAGGTTAATTCGAGCCACTCCCATTCCAGCTTATTGGATTATCGTGCGCTTGCCGTTTCAAGTCTACACCCTGTATAGCATCTACTGAACACGCAGTACATGACTAACATACTCAGTGGTTATTATCGCCTTGTACTCGATTAGTTCAGTTCTAACACCCTGTAGATTAATGTTTTGGTGAGCTGTGTCGTGTAAAATGTGGGGTTAAATTTAAAGCCTTCACTTTCAGGTAGATTAGTAGGGTAAGGGGAGGTTATTCCGTGATACACATAACAATTTTTGCTATAACTCAAAAAAAGATTAACTGATTGATATGGGATATTGTTTAAAGTTTTGGGCATATATTTGATCTTAATTTATGAATACACACAGTTTGATACTAGATTCTTCATTCATAAATTTGTAATATTTGCTTGGTGATAAAGTGACATAGGTAAATTCGTGGTAAGGTATGGTAATTTCGTGACAGTGGATAGGTAATATTGTGATAGACCAAACTCATAGGATTTCGAAATAATACATACTGAAATAGGTAATAACAAAAAATCCTTTTTAGGAACAGAACGTTATACGTTAATCCTAGAGTAAAACGCCTTTCTAGAAATATTCTAAATAACCAGCTGCTTATGAATCCTATATTTCTGCACAGTCATAAGAGTCATAACATTTAATATAGTATACTTAGGTCATCTTTATCAGGAGCAATTATTCAATGTCAGAATATAATATGCTACTTCACAATGTACAGGGTGTTAGGGTAAACAGTTACACTACTTTGAGGGCTGATTGTACCCTTGATACTGAACAACTTTCCCAAAGAAACCTATAAGAAATTAACAAAAAAAAAATCGAGCTTCCATACTAAATGCAATCAGTTGATCGAAAGTTTGTATGAAAAGTTTTTTTTTTAATTGCTATACGGTTCATAGGGAAAGTTGTTCAGTATCATGGGTACAATCACCCCTCAAAGTAATGCAACTGTTTACCCTAACACCCTGCATACAATAAATCGGATAAATCCAAACATTATCATTTTTTCTCAACTTCTTTCCCGTTTTTTTTATTTTCTTTTTTCTTTTCTGGCTTTCTTCTCTTCTTCTGTGTAGGTACTTCAACTTCCGGTTCTTTTGTTGGCTTAGATGGGTCAGTGAAGTTGGAAAATAGTTAGTGTCATTTTAAAAAAAACTACGTCATTCACGCATAGCATAGACTAAAATACAAGATTAAAGATGTACCATACAAGCAAAATAACCCCTAAAATTATACTTTAAGATGATTAAAATTAATTGACAAAATACCTCTATCAAATCACAAAAAAAATTTGCAGAATCACTTAAAATATTGCACACCTAACTTAAGGATATTTGAATGAAAAATTCTTGAAATCCAACGCACAATTTATATCAATCTGTTCGTAAAACATTTAGGTATCAGTTTAATACCACATTCTTTAAATATATTACTTATTTACTAATTAAAACTTCATTTCATTGTCTACTGTCGTCATTTGTCACAGCTGATTGCGATTTCGCCCTTCGTTCTGAGAAGAAACTCATTGCAAGCTTGTTTCAAAAGCTACTGAGCTGAGAATCATACTACTATCTTAAGCACACTTTACTGCATGTACATACGCGGTTTTGCGTCAATTCCTTTACGGGTTAGGCCGCGGTAGACGTTTAAAAAAATATCACGAAATTACCTATATCGCGAAATAACCTCCCCTTACCCTAGGTATGAATAATAATAACACATTGTGCAAAACAGTATACCATAGAAGTGTGGACGTTGCACTATTTATCTATCATGCCTTGGATAAGTTATTAATTATATATTATGTCAAGATTGACAGTCGAAGCTGCAAACGCGTTTTACTCGAGTCGCTGTCAAGCCATCATAATTGTCGACTGGGCTTGGTGTTACTTGTTTGGGCTTGGTAAATAAAACAGTTCAAAACAGTCCAAAACATTTAGAAACAGTGTTGCCAGATATACAGATTTCTCGATATTCCAATTTTTTTCATACAGAATTTTACCTCCGATTGACAATATTGGCAGCACTGATCAAAATATTTCAATAGAATATATTATAGAAATCGTTTAGAAACAAAAACTATAGAGGTGTTCCTGCATACTAAGCAATTACGCAACAAGAAGCCTTGCTATGACATAAATATTGATCATGACCAAATCCAAAATGACTAAAGTAAATTATAAATATTCATAACTTTTATTTATTCAGTTCTAAATGTAACAATCCTTTGATTGTTAGACCCCAGATAGTTACTACAGATACAATTATACAGAATACCAATGCCAAATACAGATCTTTTTACAGATTTTCTTAAATTACTTAATACAGATTTTTAGAATCGTCGGTACAGATATTGCTTTCAAAAATCTGGCAACACTGTTTAGAAATACTTTGAATATCCTAAAGTAGCAGTTTACATAACTATTAACCGCTCAAAAAGCGTAACCTAAGGAATTACGGATCATTAGTTAGATCATTGACAGGCGAAGATGTCGAAAAGCAGACGCTAATGGATGGTTAGGAAATGAAGCGAACTATCAAACCTTTCAATAGGAGCGAAGAGGCGTGAGTGATCCCGACCTTCAACCTTCAAAACTGTGACTCTCTGATAAATGGACGTTATTGATTCGCTTAGTTTTATAAAAGCTAAATTTAAAGATATTCCCATATTGAGATTCAATTGGTAGAGTTTATTGGAGTATCAAGAAATGGAACAGTGTGATTGGTTAGTCCAGTAAATGAGTGCTCACAAAGGGGGTGTAGACGGAAAGGTCGAAAGCAGGATGTTTGACTACGGATCATTTTTTGCACTAGTTAGGAGACAAATATACTGAAAGTCCTGACCCCTCTGAGGTAAGCTCGAGGGGGGGGAGCACAAAGAAGGTCCCATTTTTTGGTTTTTTGCTTACATCTCGAAATCTATAAGTCGTATCAAAAACAATTATTATTATTATTACATGCCTCTAGGACTGCGCAGATTGAAACAGATCCTTTGTGACACTTTTTCCTATAGAAATACGAGAGCAACAGTGTAGAACACCTGCCTGGCACCAGCCGGTTTGGCATCGCTTTCATGCCTTCTGGCTTACCCATATCGAACAAGGTGCCACCGGGAATCTTGCAATCTTCACCCGTTTAATCCTCTTATCTCTACCGGTACTGCTTAAGATTTTAATATGTAAATAAATAATAAATTAAAGCTTACCTAACGCCTCCGTTCAAGGAGGTGACCACGCCAGGCCTCTCATAGCACATATGCATACCAGCTACAACGCCTTCAAACTTATTTTCACCAATCTTTGTAACTTCTTAAAACACTTTACACGAAAATCACTGAGATATCACTCAAAATTTAATCACTTTAAGATTGTATTTAGTCTACACCACGCACAAACATGTTCGAATGAAAAGTTTCATTAATAGTTTTGCTGTGAAATCAAATTAAAACATTAGTTAAGGTGAACGTTAAAAGTCGACGTAAACCAATCATATCGAAATGCAATCGTAATACTCGTATTCATGTCATGTTTCACTTGATTGCTGTTACCGAAATGCATTTAAAAAAAATCGTTTTGTCATGATATGGTAACTGGTATATTACTGTTAGTGACAAACAAAAGAACGTAAACAAATATTTGTCATACATAACATTTGACGACGCTCACGTCAAGACACAAGAATTTATTAACATTATCACAAAAATTACTTAATTATTGGACTGTAGTAAAACACAATTCCACAAATTGTGTAATTAATACAGGGTGTAAGTGACAGCCTAGCAAATACTGAAACGGTGAACTCAGACCATCAAACTGAACAACTTTCACTATGGAGCTTACCTCAGGAAACGCGAAAAAAAATCAACTGTCCCATACATTTTAGTCGGGTGGGTAGGTACGGCAGTTTTGGGGCAGCTGATTTTTTTCGCGTTTCCTGTGGTAGGCTCCATAGTGCAAGTTGTTCAGTTTGATTGATGGTCTGAGTTTACTGTTTTACGTAGTTGCTAGGCTGTCACTTACACCCTGTATATGTAGTAGGTACAAAATTCGTTAGACCATAGAATTGAAAACGTCCAATTTTAATTAACATTGACAGTAACTGTCCATAATGATAGCCTATCTATCCTATGTTCATGCCAAACAAGCGATAACACGTCGCCAATAATGTAAAAACAGATAATGTTAATGTAATGAGTAAAAAAATACAATGTAATGTAAAGCCAATGAAAGAATTAATATTTTCACATCACCAAGATGTTATGTTGAGTTAAGAAACTGCGATTAGATTACAGGCCCATTTTCCGGGACTTCCGATGATTAATTGCATTCTCGCGAAATACTTTTTGCCTTATTTAGCGGGAGCAGCGGGTAAATAGGATGTGGCGTGGTATTTTTTCTAAGGGTCATGACGTCATGAGGAGCCATTACCCGGGTGTTTTCCCTTGTGATTGATCGGCTCTGCCCGCCAGGCCGGAATGAGTCGGTGAAAGTGCAACCGGGTACGCAACGAGGGTCGACCCTGATCTTTAATCTTTGTTACTTACTGGTTTCTATGTTTTGTTTTGTTACAACTACTAGAACATTTTAATGCATTTATTCATAAGTATGTGGCCATTGACCTTAAATTCTCTCTTAAAGTCTCATATAAAATCTTAGAAAAAAAAATCTTACTTGAACCCACACAAATCAAGTAGGCATGCTGTTGCGGTGGTAGTGGCAATAACGAATTGTACTTGTTTATTAAACTTAGTTGTATTTGAATTTTTACTGTCAGCTAGTTGACAAGCTCTTCAGGGGCTCTTTAGAATGCCATTTTTGAAACGTTCGTTGTTTATCTAGTTACATTGATATCATATCAATGTATGTGGCATTTGAGTGCAATTTGGATCTCAAATTTCACATCTTTCTGAAATTGCCTGAAGGTCAGCACCATGACATTACTCATTTTAAAACGTTAGATGTTTTAAAAGAGGAAATATACAGGGTGTACAATAAAATGGGACAGCTACTCAAAGGGGTGCTTCAGACCATCAAACTGAACAACTTTCTCTATGGGACCAATATCGAAATCGCGAAAAAAAAATCCGCTCTCCCATACAAAACTGCAAACATAACTCGACTGAAATGTATGGGACAGCAGATTTTTTTTTCGCGATTTCGATATTGGTCCCATAGAGAAATTTGTTCAGTTTGATGGTCTGAAGCACCCCTTTAAGTAGCTGTCCCATTTTATTGTATACGAGACAAAACTGAGTATCCTACATCTGATATACATTAACCTAGTTCGCAAGGCGAGGTCAAACATTGACCACTTCGTCAGTTTGCTGAAAACTTGACACAACATCTCTATCATTAATAACCGGCATTAAGGACATGACTATCCAAAGCGGTCAAATTTATGCTCTAATTTCATAAACCATTTAAGTCGTTAATCATTTGTACGATTATAACTCTATTCTCTCATGGCTATAAAGCAGTAAACTAGACGTGACGGTATTTAGTATGTTCAACACAATTCGTAGAAAAAAAGTAATTTAACAACGATTTTAGATAACCCGCTTGAGCCCGGAGTCGGTACCCTTGTTGGGCATCCGTGGGAACGTATGTAAGATGAGATGACCGACCACTAAATTCTATCAGTTAGTTTTGTGACAATTATCAAACAAATAATTTAATTTAATTTGAATATAACTACCTGCGTACTTAGTTAAATATTCACAAAGGGTCATGGACGGTGCACGTTGCTTAAGATTTATTTTTGTTAAAAGTTAGTCGGAATATGTAATGAGTTCTATTAAATATACAAAGAGATTTTTAACAAAATTTTCAAAGGTTTATGTGACATATCTTAATCTAATAATGTCGTTAAACATATCCTCGAAACAAAAGAAAATGACGAAGATAATAAATTTTGGATATTATTTTCTTTAGTTTCATCAATTGTCATTACTCTTATTGTCTATTGATGTAGGACTTGTTCTGAGTTGGCACTTATCTTCTGTGGTTTTATGTAGACAACATAATTATTATGTTTGATTTGTATAAACTAACATTTTGAGTTATGTTTTTGTATAAGTACATCTTAAAACATATATGGAATATAATGTATATGTTACAGTCAAAACTCATAACTGGACAAAACCACTTTTGACTGCAAATCAGTCAAGTGGTTTTAACCGGCTATGAGTTTTTAGGCCCCCAGATCGAACTCAGTCGGTTAGGTTAGCGAGGAGCAAAGCGACGAGGCCGACGAGCATGTTAGGTTTCTTGCGACCACAGCTTGCTAGAGCCGAATCGCTACTGTTTACCTAGTCCACTCGAAAATATACAATTTTGACTAAGGGCATCGGTCAAAACCACTTTTGACTGATTTTTGCAGTCAAAAGTCGTTTTGACCGGTTATGAGTTTTGACTGTAACATAATATACAACGTTATTAAAAAAGATAATAAGTATGTGAACGAAAAAGATAAAACGTTGACCAAACGACTGTTAAACGCAGTGATTACGATGACATTGAAGAACATACATTTATGACTGCCGCTTAGTTCAGCTGCGTGCACAGCTCATTAACATAACTAAAAAAAACTCGTCATCACCCGAGCGACCAACTGCTACGGCGAGCGGACTAGCGCGTACCTGATCCCGCGACTGATTAATTCTTTACCTACCGACTTTAGGGACGCATTATCTCAAAATAACATTAACCATAAACTAAAAACCTATTTCATATCCCAACTAAGTTAAATGGAAGGAAACTTTTACCATGTTTCTATTTATATTTATTATAACTGAGCTTTGTATCTAGTTAATGTACTGTTTATTGTTTGATTTGTAAAAACTGTGCAGAATTATTTATGTCACCTAAAAATCTCTTTTGGTTTATGTGATGTATTATTTAAGTCGTGTCAATTCATGTATCTGGTAAATAAATAAATACAAAAAAAAAAAAAAATACATATATTTTGGATTATGAAGCTTTATTGCTTTTATTTCTTTACGCCTTTGCGGCTTTCAAACATTGGATTATCAACTGGGCTGCTCCTGTAAGGCTTATTGTGTAAGTATCCGATTATATCGTTTAGAAGATCGGTAACGATACTAGGTAATTTTAGGTAATATTTTGTTTCTGTGATCATCATAATCCATTGGCAAAAAAACCATGTAGATTTAATATCGATTGAATCGGGTAGTTACACGATAAGGTCCGCCACACACATACGGAATTGCAATCCGGAATCCTGAATCAGGATTACGATTTCGAATGGATTTTCCCCCTCCACAATTGCGTTCGGAATTGCGAAGCTGTCAAATCCTAAACAAAATCACAATCCTGATTCAGTATCATAACCGGCCTCACAATTCGGAATTCCGGATTGCAATTCCGTATGTATGTGACGGACCAAAGACCCCGGCTCTAGTATTGTCCTATCTCTACCACCTACATTCATAATAACTTAATAAGACATGGCTTACAAGGATCAATCCTTGCTAACCTACAAATAGGTAGGTTTTAGAAGAATATTCTGCTTGAATTCTTCAGAATGTTTTCTACTTTACTTACTGGGAAACCGATAGTTAATGTAATTACCTATTTGCGTTCATGGAATCTATTTTCAACTTCTACGTATTCAGAAGTATCACACTTGAAAAACGTTTATCTACATGTTGGTATCATGACTCATTTTCTTTGTTAGGTACTGTTTGTTCGATGTTTTCGTTAGAAAAAAGATATTTTGTTATTTGACTTTCAGCTGTCTATTTGTTATGTATAATTTTAAAAGACATTTAGTCAAATAATTTAATTTAAATGTTCGCGAATAGTCATTGTTCATCATGATTCATAAGTTGACTTAACATTTCAGCGCCGCACTGCGGAACTGTAAGGAACTAAAAACGTGTAATTTATACAACGTGTTAATGAATTAACGCAAAACTAGAAAGTAGTTTGTTTAGAATCGACAGCAGAATCGAATTATCATGGTTTCAACATAGGTCATTTTTTTCAAAATATTAAATAATTTTTTTGCCAAATTTAAGATTTACTGAACCCGATGACAACCCACCGCACGGGCACACTCACCCTACTAACTACCATAACAAGATTATAAAAATGTATTCCTGAGTACGTTAGCGCTTTCTTTTAGTGCTGAAATGATAACAAATCATTTTTGCCTCAAAACTTAAAATGCGAATAACTTTAAATTTTAACTATCAAAATAGTGAAATTATTGTTGCAATCTAATTATTTTATTATAAATCAGTTGGGGTGTATGAGGGTTTGCGTTAATTTATTAACACGTTGTAAAAGAAAAGAACAATACAGTATTTGCGTCTTTGTCGTCAATTAATTAGTTTCTTGTTTCAATTTCAAATTTTCAATGTTTGTTTGTTTCTGCGTTCAAGTTATTAAGTACCACCTTATTTACTACCCATATTCGTCATTAAAAAGCTATTTAAAATAGTCAGTCGATTCGATTGTAAGGCTATTGTTATCCTCGATGTTCAGAGATTTAATAAAAAGTTCTTCTTTCTGAAAATTTTTCATCCCATTAGCATTGTCTACTTCAAATTAGTTATTTCATTTCGTTCTTAATTCCTTTGTTTGTGGTTGTACTATTCAAATTTCAATATATTAACGAGGAAAAATGTAGGTCATTCGTTACCTATTTAACAGAAATTGGATTTCTGTAGTGCAAGCTTTTAGATAGGTTATTAAAACTTTAAAATAAAAAAAACTAAACATAAGGTATCGAGGTAGGCATCATAAATATTCCCAGTTCCAGCAATCAAGTGCGTCATGCATGAGTCAACATCATGGACATTACATCCGTCGGAGTAATTCTTACAAAAAGCCGGAGCGACCGCGTCCGATCCTACGCTACGATCCAACACTGCAATCCAAGTTATCACTGACAGTCCACAGATTTCACTGCAGCGCTACATAAAGTCGCCGGGCGCGTTGACAGCACGCGCGCATTCCTATTGCTAATGCAAGGCGCATCACGTCCGTGCGAAAACCCGCCAAAAGCGAGTTCCCCGCGTACCCTTGGGCAGGAGCAGAGCATGCGCAGAGCACCGACACGACCAGGCGGCAGGCGAGGACGCGCGCGACTGCCATGCCACTGCCGCTCAGCTCAGTGTTGCAAGAGTCACTTTGATAAAATCGGTAGTATTGGCGACAAAAAATCAGTAGAAATCGGTAGATTGTCTTAAGTTAAGGAATGTTTGTAAAGTTCTGGTTTTAAAGGTCCTATTTTTTCCAATAGTGCTCCATTTCCATCAAATTCTGAACGATGCTAATAATTTTGTGCCCGTGCCAATTACGTATTGACCAAAACATGAAACTTGAGTGAAGTGAAAACTCTTTGTAAAAATTTTGTAGTATAGAAAAATATTGATTTCCAGGATTACTCTACTACTCTACAGAGATTAAAAAACATGAACTCTATTCCATTCCATAACTTATAAAATCATATTTTCATTACCTACAACGTCCACAAACTTTCAAATAAGACCATAAAGATTCTTAACTAACTCTAATATCTAATTATCTGCCAGACAAAAAGGTAAAATACTTCAATATTTGGCTAAAACATCTCCAATAAAATAAATCGGTAGATCACAACCTAAAATCGGTATATCTGTAGACAGTACCCGAAATCGGTAGATCTACCGAAAAACGGTAGCTTTTGCAACACTGGTGCCGCTCGCCGCGGGGCGGGTGCAGCCGCTCGCAGGTTATCGTCACTCCACCACAGATAATGATGTCAAAAGTGGATCGGACTAATGCTCTCTATTATGTTGTAAACGTTTCCAATATCCCCAGCGGTAACCAGTGTTGCAGCGTCAGCCGACTACGCTTCCTTATGCTTTGTAACATCAAATGAATCCATTCCTTCAGTCGAGATATGTCCAATCATCCTACCATCATTGTTATGCTAATGATCTATTCAATTATGCTCATTTCCCATCAATTTATTCGAATAACTCGGATCTTCAATCAATAGGTTACGTAATTGATACACTCAATACCGATAAAGAAAGACAGCAATATTAATGACCATGATTAGATACTTTGAGAAATCAAGAGAGAATTGAGACATGTCCTAAATCTGCATGTCATTGGTGGATTAAAATGTTGATCCTTCGAGCCGGATAACACACAGGTGACACAGGTAATGATAATGAATTAAATTAATTTGAGGATGTTTGAAGTACCGATCTTGTTACTGAATCAAAATATTCATAACAATGAATAAGGGGAACATTGCCCTGTCACGTAATTCCACACATTTGAAAATGTACCAACAAAGAAGAAGTATTATCGCTCATCGAAGTGAACGCGCTCGGCGCAAAACACCAGCCGTAATTTTATTGTCCCACACCATTTTCCGCTTCGTACAATAATGACCCTTAAAACTTAATCCTACGACATTAAATCGGTTGGCTTGAGACTAAACTCGCACACTCTTTTAGTCAAATGGAATACTGTTGATATTTTGACGACCTTCCGATTGTGCACCGTATCTTGTTTGCGTTGGAGTCGTTAACGCATCGCTCAGGTTAAGCGGATGGCACATTTCGGTCCGGATATTATTAGATCCGTGATCATTTATAAAATTCATCGTATGTCGGGTACGTAAGGTTGGATTTAGCTGTATGCGCGTCGATGCCATGTATTTCCATTTAGCAAGAAGTGTGGGTCTATATTTCGGTGTTGTTAAGAAGCTTCGTTTGATGGATGTTTCAGTTGAGGTTTTGCGGTGAATTTCGTGAAGCAGTCGTAACTGGAGAGAGGAAAAGTGTGTTTTTCCGCTTATTAGCCTTCGCTATAAAATTGTTTGATTCGATGCGACATTGATGTAGTGGTTTGACATTGCGAACGTAGCTTGCCGCTGTAACAGAGTGCGTCACACCTACTAATTAATAGTTCAAACGTGTAACATTTTTATTCGTTAACACCACAAGAACTCTGTACGAAAATACATTCTGACATCAATTAGCATGTTACGTGCATATACTCAAATACTTAAATTATTCCATTCATTTTATTTGACTCCTTATTAATTAGCTGACGGGTGTCCAATCAGTACTGGAACTGTACAAAGATCATATTGGAATTTTATAAAAATCGCGCCATCAAACCAGTCCATCACGATCAGCCTGTAAACGTCCCACCGCAAGACAAAGGCCTACCCTCTGGGAAGACGTATGGGTGTTCGTCGACCACGAGTGCCCATGCCCAATAGACGATAGTAGATAGACTGCACTTCGTAAATACGCGACAGAATTTTTTCTTCAGCGTATGTAGGTTTCCTCGCGATCTTTTCCTTTTCTGTTTGAGTTTACCGTTTACAATCAATCAGTGCATCAAATCTAAACAAATTAAGGCATGTTTTTTTTTTATGATCCTAAGCATAGCGATATTATCAAGATATTTTCTAAGTAGTGTGATCCTCATTAGTCATTTCATTACCTAAAGAGTTATTGTGTAACTCTGTACACAATACTGGAACTGGGTGGAAAATATGAAAGAATAGGGTATAGGCATTAGCCATTAAACAGATTGCACGTAGATCTAATTCGTGGTGACCCAAATATCTCGTGACAAGTAGAGCGCTTGCGACTAGGGTTGCCACCTTTTTTGGGAGTAAATAAATATAGTATTTTACCGATAAATTGTTAAAAAATATACTTTTTGGAAATTCGGCGGAAAATAAGTACAGATTTATTTTTATTTTTTTTTTCCTCATAGTAACTAACATTTTATTGGTTTTGAATTATTTAAGTATTTAAAGAGGTTTAGGTCGGTAAAAACATCATCATCATCCTTCTCCCGCCCATATCACATTATTTGGGGTCGGCGCAATATGATATGTCATCGTACATTTAGCTATGCATAGGTACTTAATACATTAATTAATTAATTTTTTATCATAAATTTGCACTAAGCACCGTGTGTTTAGTTAGATTTGACAACCAAAAATTAACTTTCATTATCATCATTTACGGGACACTTGAATGAGCCATAAAAATATAGTAAGTATATAATTATTTTCCGTATTATATCTTATCTCAATTTTACATAGTACAATTGACCAAAATATACGACGATGACGATACTATAATATAATATAGTACAGTACGGTGGCAACCCTACTTGCGACTCGACTGGGGCGGAAATAGGCGGATGGGCCCCGGGGAGGGGCGCGGGGAAATTTAGGGCCCCGTGGGGCACACACGGAGCCAGCTCGCGCTTTCTACGGCCCCCGTGAGCCCGTGGCGAGGTTTTCGTTACTAACTGTCGTATCTTATTGATGGTATTGATTTCAATAAACATGATAGCTCGCCGTTAAGAGGGTAGGCCTTGTCTAAGACATTTTTTAGTCCGATCTGGATACTAATCTCTGTGCCTGTGGTTTGTCTGATTTCCGTTTAAATATACCGTTTCAATGCTAGGATTAATTTAAGATTTGTATGTAAATCTTGGAGCCATTGTAACTTTGAAACTAAAAGTACATTTTAACGAAAATCTGAAAATCACAGGCACATAGATTAGTTTCTAGATTGTGTTAATTGACTTAAATTCGTTAAATTAATATCCAAAATATTAACTTAATTTATATAGAGCACGCTACAGGGCATATCCTCTTAAGTTAAAGGTGTCGCAGCTCCAAAGCAAATTTTTTCAAGATATTTTTATGGGTAATGTTTTGCGATGATTAGTTCGATGGCTTTTATCGCATTCGTAATTGCTTTTCGGTGTACAAGAAAAAGTGAAAGTCAATATTTTTAATAACACTGATAAAACAATCAATATCAAACAATAGGATTTTAGAAGACAAAATGTCACAGCCACTTTTACTTAAAAGCCTATACAAATTGTTTAGAACTGACAACAATCGAACTTTCAACTCCAAGAATAAGGCGCAGTCCCATCCAAAGTGCTTAATTAATTATATTCAGGAGTAATTCCGATTTAGAGGGTCGGAGGGAAGCTCGGGTCAGTGCTGCCAGACGTGCGATAATTATCCTAGATCCACGATATTTTCAAGTGCCATGCGATACAAAATAAAAGTCAGGTATCGCACGATAATTCATAAAAATTCTACGAAAATCCACGATAATTTTAAATGTCAAGAAATCTGTGTATCCAATCACTATTTTCATGCATATTTTCCGTTAAATTACAACGATACATCATACTGGGGCGTTTAGTTTAGGGTAAGACAGTGCTGAAATATTACTAAAATTGAAGTTGTAATGACAAAAATTGAGAAAGAAATATTTCCTCACTGTGTCACAAACAAGATTTTTTACTGATTCCCTAAACCTCGTACTTACCTACCTGTAAATAGGTAATATTAAATACTGGTGTATGATGTATGTAGGTGATGTAGGTAAGTAAGAATGATTGAATTTCGTGCATGATTTGGTTCGCTTTTAGACTCTAAGATACGATAATTTTTGGAAGTTATGATACGGTAAAAACACCATAATTTTACGGTAAATCTAGGATAATTCTTAACTTATGAATCTGACAACACTGGCTCGGGTTAGCTTGAATCTGGGCTCCCGGTTAAATATGCACACAAACGGCCCTCACCGCTTCGGGAATTGGCACAGTGCTAAAGAACTGTAGGAAGTGAGCCTTAATGTAATTACTTAGGTAGTGTGTGCACGCAACGTTTGCCTCCGATTCCGACCGTGCTCATTACTGGCTCATTCGAAAAATACACGATGTAAGCGAGTCTTTTTGAATAATTGGCGAATAGTGAGTTGTTTTGGTGTACAGTTAAGGATAATTGATTGAAAGGTCAGTTTAATTTGAAAATGCGCCTCTGCCAATTACTACAGTGACACAAAAGTTACAAGTTGGATTTCCGGATGGGGTTAACTGGGAGTAGACAGCAAGAAATCTGGAATTGTACATTTATATACTGTGACTATAAGGCCAGACACTTGATTAGGGACAGTTATTTATTTTTTTCTTACAGTATACACTCAGACATTTTATACTTAAAATAAAGGAAAATGAATTTAAAAAAGATTATTGAATATTTTTAGTTATGTATCAACGTTAGTAAAGTTTTCGAGATGATTGTCACAATCTCGAACATTACCTACGAAGTAACCTAAGCACTTATAATATTCTGTACAATTAAGCGTTAAAAAAATATATGTTTATCAAACAAAACACCTTGGTAAGAATTAAAGGTTTTATTTACAAAATACCTAAGTACGTGGGAAAAATTACGTAGAGGCCAATCCATGCTTCGATTAGCAATAACAAAGTTCCCAAAATCATTAGCGCACCGTGATGATTCGCTAACATTCAACGAACATTATCTCGACACTCGTTATCTCTCGTCGAGTCGACAACTCGACACGTTTCGAAGCAATCGTCCCGAATATCCGACTAAATTCAACTGCCGAACGACACTTTAACCGTATTTAATGACAAGTGGCACCTTCATAAATCCATTATTAAGAAAACTCTTAAATGCCGACGATTTGATTCGATCACGATTCGATGAAAAGTAATTTTGGAATCGGATATAAAAATAATATCTAGACACGCGGCAGCGTGTCAAGCCAAATAATACGTCTCATAGGGCTCTTAATAAAACAAATTCTCCATTATGATATGCATCCGTCACTTATACGAAATACAAACTGGTCGCTACATTGCAGAAACAAGGTTCAAAGCCTTTATGTTTTTGCAAAGTGCAAGTTCTGTACGTAGGTAACAAACTACATATTAAGTATTCTGTGGCTATAATAGTAACAGAAATTATAAATGCACGTTGTACTTTCGAGTTACCACGTATAGGTTGACATCAGGAGTCAAGTTGAGTAGACTAAAACATTATCTAGTCCTATCATTGAGCTGATCCGATGTTTCCGACTAAAACCAAATTGTTATATCCGTAAAGATCTGATATCGTAAAGATCTGATATCGGAAGACAATATTTTTACTCGATATTGTCCGATAATAACATTAATAACAACACACACAGGGTGCAGTATTCACTTGGCAGAGTACATCCAGTACCTAGCTCAACAGTAAGTCATAGTTGTACCTATTGTATACTGAGGAATATGTGAGGCACTCGAGCGACCCGAGCTCTAGTTTATTTATTGACGACCCCACCTGCCCGTAGTAATTGCTGGCAATGATTTAATAGGAACCATGCATCAACTCACGAAAAACGTTACCACAAACACTTTATTGTTATTTTATGCAAGGAGGTACGTATCTAGTACGTTGCCCCTTAGCTTACAAAGTGGTTACAATCAATAAGACACGGTTTAACAAAGGATTATTTTATTGTTATTATTAAATGGGTGTTTTTTATATATTTTATTTTCTACAAACTTATACCATGGCACAATCGCAAAAAATTTCAATTTCAAATCCTTGAGATCACACAAATAAAATATGTATTATCGAACAACATCAAGCACATTTGCAATTTAAACCAGATATTGGAAAAATCATCGACACCACGATATGCAGATACAATTTTAGGATCAGATTAAAAAAAGATACAAAAAAAAGTTGTAACTGATATTAAACACTAATCGCGCAAGTTAGGCTTGTAGTTGTTTTCATGAGAGCTTTGAAATATGTTATAATCTCCGCTACCCTAGCGGCAAGCAATCTACATAGTTCAATAAAGTCTTAGATGAGGATCTTTGGATGATTATGAAAGAACTTCACATAACATAAACATCTAATAAAACGTCTGGATATTTGCAGCATATCTCCTTACACTAGAGTTTTATCTGCTGCCTTAAGAGGATAGACCACTACGGTTTAGTCCATACAAACGTATTCCCCTGTTTTCTCCCTGGATAATGATTAATGACACTAGAGCACATATTTTTTTACCATACAATCTATGTCACCTCTGCCATGTCTCTATATGTTGCTTTTTTGCATTTATTGATTACTGTAAGAACTAGGGGCCTTCGAAAGTTACCAATTATACCGCCCGTTTTCAGACATCCAGTAAACAAATTTGACGAATATAAATTAAAATAAAAAACAAAACATGCAGACAAAGTCAAATCCTTCTCATATTATTTTTGAAAGAATTATTACAATCGGTTTAGTTTTGGAGGAGAAAACAGGGGAATACGAAATGCAAATTTCGTCGATTTTTTGTCTATAAAATCGGTCCGAGCTACAGTTGTCTGTGTTGCACTCTAGTCGGCGGGTGTATAGGTGGGGCGGATCGGACAAATACTTATACAGTCGAAAAAGTGACCTATTCTCCAAATTAGCATTTTAGCCCGCCCCTATCCTCTTACGGCCGTTCCCAATATTCGATCATCTCTGGTTTTGCCTTACTATGGTAAGAAAAGTGTATCGATCTCTTGTTTTACCGTCCTAATAAACTCACCTACGGTAGGCAATCCTACCCCTGCTTGCTACCAGTCGATGGGAGGACGGGTAAGCTATCCGTTGTCTGTATTTGTATGAAGATGACAGTTCACGCGTCCCAATAAAATTAGAAGTGCCGTCTTTCAGTAACATTGACTACCTCTAGTTGCATAAAAGTCAAACCTTCGATTTCGGGGGGTTACAGAACGACGAGTTAAAATAAGTTCGATTCTTTTTTTAAAATTCTGTCAATTTCGAATAAAAAAGAACCGTCAGCATATTATGAAGGAGCATAGGTATAGATTTAGAATAAAAAAATAATGAAGTGTACCCGATTCTAAAAGTACCTAATAGATATACCTACTTTACCTAGTACTTTTTACCTATTATTTTTTGTACTTTCTTGTAACAATTATCAAAAACGTGTAAATGGGTAATTATTTTCTGAATGTGGTGTGTACATACATATTTCAGTATGTAGGTAATTGTATAATATAAAAATCTAATAAACTGAATCAAAGAAACCATTATTTTTTATAATAACACAAACAAGTGTAAGTGTACCTCTACGAGTATTTCTAGCCTAATTTAAATACAAAACAAATAAAAAACAAGAATAATATTACTTCGACATGAAATGAATCACAAAAAACCCAAATTCCGGCGGCAATTCAATATTTACTAATTTGAAAGAATGTTGTCGATACCAAACAGATGTGTGCAGGCGCATAACAAAAAAACAACATCGCAGATGTCCTAAGAAAACGTTCCGTTATCATTGTCTTTTGTCATAGAGTCGTTTATTTCATGTTTCTTTTCAAATTTTTTTCAAACTAGAAGCTACCTAGCTTTTTAAATGTTATTTTAAATTGGTATTTTAAACATGTCATCATACCTTTTTTTAAATTAGCGAAAAATATGATAAAGTGCAATAAAACAATGCGGTCATTTATATGGGAGTCCCTGTAGTACTGCGTAATCCGGAACGCAAGGGAGGGCTCGGGTAGGCCGCCTGTCTACTGTTACTTGGACTTAGGACGCACTGATCTACATTATTGGGACGACTTCACTAGGTAGATAGCAACTTGCTAATAGTCCAGGATGGCTATCTATTCTTAACCCTAGTTTGAATATTGGGAACGGCCGTTAATCGAAAACGGTTTCCAACCAATTTATCATTTTGACAACTTCTCAAAGTGACTACTTCGCAAATGGCCAATTTCTCATGTTGACTACCCAGTTTCATAGTTGACTACTTCACGATGTGACTACTTTGCAATCGACCAAGCACCCACCGACCGCTTAGACCACTTTGCTGATTGCGGTCAAGATGTTTGGCGTGAGCTATAACCACGGGTGAACCAAAGGATTAAGATTATGATCCTACTAGCTGTTGCCCGCGACTTCGTCTGCGTTACCCGGATAAAAAGTGCCATATGTGTTAATCCAGGCCATGGTCTATCTGTATGCCAAATTTCATCAAAATCCGTTTAGCAGTTTTTGCGTGAAAGCGGAACAAATATCCATCATCCATCCATACTTACAAACTTTCGCGTTTATAATATTAGTAGGATAATGTAATAATAGCAGAACTCCACAGGGGTTCACAAATACGTCGACGGTAAAGTACCTACAAACATTAGCCTCCCAAAATTCTTTGATAAATGTTCTGATAACATCTGGGCCGGTAATCGAAGTGTATCGCGGTTCATTATAATAAAAGCTGATGATTGTGGGAAAGAAAACGTTACTGTAGAAATTAAATTAAGAATAAGTATTATGAGGTGATCGCGAAAAAACATTCCAAATATTTACGATCGCTCCGTTATCAAGATAAAATCTCAATTACAAGAACAGAATGGCATATAGAAAGATTATAAGAGATACGGCCTGATTATCTCGATGGTGTGAAACATAAAGGTACAAAAATACTTCTGAAACATTTTTTATATTTGAAATCTTGCTAAATGTTGAGCATAATTTTCTTTTGCCCTAATGGTTTTCTTCATTATTTTGATAATAAAGAGATACATCCATTAGTCAACACATGTGAGTTTCACTGTTTCACCGTGTAATTTGTAGGATGGGTAAATGAAAACCGTCCGTCCGTCCGTCTGACCTACCTATACCTATTTAGGGCTGTAAATTTTGAACCGTAAGAGCTAGACAATTGAAATTTTCACAGAATGTGCGGTATTACGGCAGATTTGCTAACAAATAATAAAAATGTCAAAAAGTTAAAAATTAAGGGGGTCCTCATACAACGAACAAGTTTTTATCAACGTTTTTTCTTCTCGCTCTATCATAAAAACGGTAACACATACAAGCGTCAAACTTAATGTGATTATAGAGCAAACTCTACAGTATAAAAACAAGGAATAAAAAGTAAAGGACCCGAGAAACTTTTTTATGTAAGTTAATAAATGTTGTGGTGTGGTACGGAATCCTCTGTGTGCGAGTAGCCCGACACGCACTTGACCGATTTTTCAGACTTATTTTCATTAGGCTGCGCACGGCACTACCTTACACTTTTCATTAGAAACATAGCTACTTGATGATCATGATGAATGTTTGTTTTACAAAATAAAAATTAAACATGTAAGTGTTTTAACGAGCGAAACCACAAACGAATTTTAGTCCTGGGATAAAATGAAAATGCACCAGGACTTTTAGCTCATCAACGCACAACCCCACAACAAAGACATCAACGTCAGAGTTGTATTGAAAAAAAAAACTTCCGCCCCATAGCATCCAGACGGAAAAATACGTCTGTCGCGATTGTTTCTCTATTCCGAACGCGAAATGCAAAGTATGAAATAATTATGGCGGTGAGAGTGCGCTGTGCGACCCCCTCTCCCCCCTTCCACTTGGAACCTTCGTCAGCCCCCCTGTACGTCGCACAATGTCGGTAGAATGTAGCCACAAATGTGGCGAAAAACAGACTTGTTGCTTTTATCTGTGACACTCGTGGGTTTTTTGGTGAAAAAGTTTGGAGTAAATTATGTGGTTTGATAATGAATCAAAACGTTACAATTGTGCCGCTAAAGTTAACAGATACAGAAAAGAAAAGGGTTTAGTGTTTATAAGAAAGAAATGAAAAGATGATTATTTAATAAAAACGGGTTTTCTATTGGCAATATTTGCCGCGCAACAGTTGTATTGTGCGATTTAAAATAAACCGCAGCATACAATATGCAATATTTTAGCATACAGGGTGTAGCAAAACCTAGTAATACTTAAGGGGGTGCTTCAGACCATCAAACTGAACAACTTTCAATATAGAGCCAACTTCGAAATCGCGAAATAAAAATCTACTGTTTCATGCAAAACTGCAGTATCGGCTCGACTCAAATGTATGGGACAGCTGATTATTTTTATTTTTTCTCGGTGTTGGCTCCATTGTGAAAGTTGTTCAGTTTGATGGTCTGAAGCACCCCCTACTAGAACAAAACACCCTAGTAATACTTAAGGGGTTAAGTATTACTAGGGTGTTTTGTTACACCCTGTATAAGACAAATAAGAATGCAGGTACTACTTATTCTCATCTCAAGTCATAAATTACTAAAACTCAGTTATTTTATTACATGTACAATTAAGATAAAACCCGACAGGTATAATAACTTTCTGGATAAAACACATTTTTATAGTACCTATACAGCTTCACCGACCACGTCATCAGATCAAGTTCTTTCAGAGTAGGGTGACAAGTAAGTACGTGGCGTGGTTCAAATCGTAGAATGTCCCGATCGATTCCCTGAAGCGGCCAGACTAGCCCAGCCCCAGACAGAACGTCAGATAATTGAAATACCTAGTATCGGGAAATGGGATTCGAAACGCGACGCCGTAAACGCTTCTAAAGAAACATTTCGGGGTTTTAAGAATATTAATGCGGTGTTTATTTCTTTGAGGTTTTTATACGTTTTGTTTTTGTTAATGTTTTTCTGCATCGAATTAAGTTCGAATAGTTTTAATCTAAATAACTGTAATCCGATTCTTCCGTTTCTGTCGAGTCGATAGCATGTCATCTATCTATTCTACACTTATGTATTTTTTTATAAATATAATTGTTCCGTGACTGACTGACTGACAGACAGCGTACAGCATAAACCGCTGAAGATAAAAACATGAAATTTGGAAAACGTATTCTGCAGAAAATCTAGGCTGCACTGAGGAAGTATTTTTTGTAAATCGGGGTTTTGAAGATTTTCGAAATTCACGCGGACATATTCGCGGGATATGGTTTCGTCAAAACCTTAATTTGTCAAGTTTGCCTAGCCATACCTTAGTAGTGGAGAGATTTGTCATCCGATATGAAAATGAAGAATAACTTTGAATCTGGTAGAATGATGTGATGTTTAGGTCTTTGAGTTGTTTTCTATTTTTGTCATTTCCACAAGACCAATATGTTCAAAGAGTTTATGAAAATATTTGATGTAACATCTCAGATGTTCTGTCACAAAGAAAACTTCGTCTCAGACTCCTCAATACCAGCTTACGTGCAAAAATGCATTACAAAAATGCTCTTTCGAAACAGCATATATTTGTGTACCTCGTACATTTAGAGTAAAACCTCTTTACTGCATGATTGGAACGAAGTACGAACAAACTAAAATATACGAGTCGGGGCGGCTCAGTAATACAGCAATACGCGAACAGTAGCGAGCCGCGATGATATTTCATATGAATCTCTTTTTTTTATTTCCTCTATTCACTGCAGGACCGGTGTGCGTCGCATCAGGAGGGCTAACATCACATGGTTTAAAAAATTTACCTACCTACAGTATACACTACTGACACCTGTAAGACAGCCCTCTGCAGACTGAAACTGAACTCAGACCAGAAACTTAGAGCCTACCTCAGGAAACGCGAAAAAAATCAGTTGTTTCATACAAAACTGCAGTACCTACCCGACTCAAATGTATGGGACAGCAGAGTTTTTTTTCGCGTTTCCTGAGGTAGGCTCCATAGTTAAAGTTGTTCAGTTTGATGGTCCGAGTTCACCGTTTCTGTTTGCGGAGGCCTGTCCCTTACACCCTGTATAAATGTTTAGTGTCAAGCCAATTTATTGAACGTAAGAAATATTACTGTTTTACCTGTCCATAAGAAATGCGTGACGCAAATAATTTTTTAAATGAAGGTACTATTAAATACTTTTGGAGATAGATTTTTCATTAGGAAAAGTCATTTAAAAAAAATGACTGTTGCTCCTCATGTGTAACACACACCAGTCCAGTCCTGAGCCAGCCAACTCGCGAGACACAAATTACCTACATACATAACATTGTACTGTAAACTGTAATTCAATACGATTGTTGAGTGATTGTTTTGTTTACGAAATATATCGCATGAAACCAGCATTCGTATATTAATTGACCATAAAAGACAGGTGCTGTCGAAAACTGTTGAAAAATATAAATTAACCGTTTCAATTGAGCTCTCGCTCATAATAACAATATTATGTGCTAGATGACCGCGGCGAACTTCGTACCGCCACCATCTTCCCGCTATATTAGCTATAACCGTAAAGTAGATACAACTAACTCCTAAGACAGACCTTATACCTGAATATCAACAACAAAGATAGCTTCAAAGCCTATAAACTCCGTCGATTACATCATCCTCATCCATGTAGACTCAACGGTAGACTGGCTGAGATTAATCAACGTTCACGGAGCCACGATTAGAACCCTGGTGGCTTGGTGCCGACAACTACAAGACATCCTAAGGGGCCACCTGTTGATTCCAAGATATAGTTTGTTAATAAATCTCGCCCAAAGAGCGTGCAGATCTCGTAAAATGTATGTTCTGTCTAGCTAAAACATATTGATTTTAGTTTTAGGACGGTTTTAACCGACTTCAAAAAAAGGAGGAGGTTTCTCAATTCGACCGTATATATTTTTTTCATACATGAAGTGAGTGCAAGCTAGACAGGAATATGCAATTGTGTAAATTTTTCGCCACGCTTAGTGCCAAGCGGGGGTAAAGTTAAAGTTGATAGGGAGCAGGCAGTGTCCGTACTGTATACAAGCCAGGGTGTAAGGAAAAGTATCATTAACCTTTAAACCACATACTCTACCCATCAAACTAAACAACTTTTACTATGTGAGCAAACCTGTCAGAACAAAAAAAGAGATCCCATACGTTTGAATCGAGCAGGTATTGCAGTTTAGTATGGGACAGCAGATTTTTTTTTTATTCTGACAGGTTTGCTCCCATAGTAAAAGTTGTTCAGTTTGATGGGTAGAGTATGTGGTTTAAAGGTTAAGGGGCGTCCGCCCGGTTTTGAGGTAACTTCGTAACCATTTTATACATTAACTATGGCACTTTTTAAACAGAAAACAAAACTGAACAATCTACAGGATATGAGAAGTGATGTGGTTTTTCTCGAAATCTATTTTAATTAATGAAACTGAAGAAAAACGACTCCAAAGTCACCTCTTTTTTTCCAGTTGTAACCGTTTTACTCTTACATTGTTGATCAGAAGAATATGAAAATTTACAATATTCTTCACAATACAATATAAAATGATGTGGTTTTCTTATTTTTTGAAAATTCATAAAAAATCATACAGGTTTTCAAAGAAAACGGAAAATTTTGACCGGAGCCGCGCAATTGAAGCGGGATGGCTAATTGCAAAAGTTTGCTTGTAAGAAAGAGAGCCTTGCAGATGGGAGGAGTAGCCTTAATGATCCTTTTCCTTATACCCTGTGTAGTACTAGCACAGATTATTTAATAGGATACTCTTTCTTATTCTGTGCCTGTAGGGTGAGTGAGAGGTGTGCGCAGTATCGTTTTCGCTTATAAATTCTGGTTTAGGACCGATTTTGATGAATCTTTTTTTGTTTACAAGCTTATGATTAGACTTTAAAACGAATATATTCAAGCTCGTTTATTATAAATTATAATCATGCCTATGTGTCTTTAGGGTAGGTGAAGAAATCCTGCTACTAAATAATTCGTGTTCTCAAATAAATAATCAAACTGGATTTTCATTACCTTTCAATTGTTAAATTCGCATTTATCGATTGCTACTAAAATACGAATGCTTCAAACAAAACAATGCAGTAAATAATGTCCTTCTAACGGAGAGTTAAAAAAATAATAGCGATTCTCTCGCGAGGGGAGAGCTTTGACGGCCATAAGCTTCATAGTCAACCAGCTTAAAAGATTGCATCACACACAAAGCTTTGTAATTAATAAATTATTGCGATACAAAACTGAACTGATACTTTTTCAAACTGAAATATTTACCTGCCCATATTTTGATGCATGCATGGCTAATGTTTGCGTAACACAGTAAACTGACAGCGCTACTGTAAATAAAAGGCTGCAGTATGTGCCAGTATGTAAAATAACAGTTTTTTACAGCGACATCACATCATACATTAATGAATAATGACAAAGGATCGCAAACAATCGAGACAAACAACACATTAATATCAAATTGACGCGTGTTTGATGTACTGTACTGGCATGGTAGTGGTTTTCAATTTTGAATCCTTGGTTTCTGAATAAAATAAAAGCTAATTAATTAACCAAAGCAAATAAGCCAAAAACTTTAGGCGCATAACATTATACAATCGTTGCTAAATTATTAAAACTTGGGATGTTAATATCAATTTATTAACACACCTTTCTACAGAAATTAGTGTCGAAAGCTGGCAAGAATATTGTAAGGAGAAGCCGGACAAAAACATTTTTTAATTAACCAAAGCAAATAAGCCAAAAACTTTAGGCGCATAACATTATACAATCGTTGCTAAATTATTAAAACTTGAGATTTTAATATCAATTTATTAACACACCTTTCTACAGAAATTAGTGTCGAAAGATGGCAATAATATTGTAAGGAGAAGCCGGACAAAAACATTTTTTTTTTTTCTATCTGTACCTGAACTGAATACTTAAGCTGCCGTTTGCAATCAAAATTACAAATCAAATCTATGTGTTAAAACTTGTAATAAATATGGTATAACGTACAGGACAATGATAACGATAAGTAACAGAGTGTAAAATCCAATGCGTTACATATCGAACAGAGTGCATCAGACCATCAAACTGAACAACGTTTACTATAGAGCCAACATCGAAATCGCGAAAAAATAATCAGCTGTTCCACAGAAAATTTCAATAGCTGCTCGTGCTCGATCAAAATGTATGAAACTGACGATTTTTTTCTCACGATTTCGGAATTGGTCCCAAACTAAAAGTTCTTCAGTTTCATGGGTTAATTCACACCCTGTATACTCGTATTTAATGCCGTCGCCAGAATACTAATTTCATTATACATCCATAATTACAATTAGGCGAATACTCCACCGACAAGAGTGTAGCTCTTAACTAAGATGATGATGATGATCTATAATTACTGATTAAATAAGATTAAACATTCTTTATTTATGCGTCATGCTACGACTATAATATACTTACTCATGTTATACATCTTAACTATTATAAAACTGTAAGAGAAGTGTGTCTGAACATTGAATATTAAAAAAAAAAAAAGATTACGATATGGTTTTTAGGTGTCACTGACTCCAAATCAACCTTTTTTAGAATTATTTCACACGCTAATTTTGAAAACTTGCACGTACGTTCATTAAAGATAATCTTCCATTAAATCTCATGCTGTCACTTTTTGTTTTGTTGACATAATAAAAGCTAGCAAGAAATTAAATGGAGGATTATCTTTAATGAACGTACGTACAACTGGCGGTAAGCCGGCAATCGAGTTATTATACCTGTGGACTTATCGCCTCTGATTCATTCATCCAACTATCTGATCCATTCCATCTGATCTATCAATCTAGAACAAGCATCTAGCTTTCCACAATTACCTTGCCGCCAGATGACACGTGCAAACAGATATATCGGAATGATTAAACTTTTTACATCAAATCCATCTGTATTCCATCAAACTTGTTGTGTCGTATTTATTATCATTCCAATTTATTGTTCATTTGTTTTTTTAGAGTTCCGTAGCCAAAGCCATGAGACCTATTTATAAGCCTACGATGTCGATGTCCGTCCTACCTATAAAGGGCTGGGTATCTTTTCTTGGCTTTTCTTGTTTTAGTGGCGACGGGCTCACTCCCCGTCACACTGGACAGAGTTTCGGTACTACTAGTGAAACGTGGATGTTCTGAAGTTTCAGAATATCTCTGGCTACCCCCTCGGGGAATATAGTCGTGAGCATATGCTTACGCTTATCTTTTCTTTTGAACCATAAAATAATAGCTAGACGGTTGTAATTTTCACAGCAGTATTTCGATGTTGGTCCCATAGATAAAGTTGTTCAGTTTGATGGTCTGATCATCCCCTTAAAAAAGTATATGCGTTATTATGGCGGAATTTCAAAAAAATGACAAAAAAGTGAAAGTAAAATATTAAAACGGGAAGAAAAAGTTAAATATGCAAGAAAGACGATTTTTTAACGTTTTCTGTTTGCTGTATCGCAAATTCATACAAGCGTCTAATAATTATAGTGCATACTCTATATAATATTGTATGGTGGTACGGAACACTCCGTAGGAAACTCGACTTGCACTTGGTCGGTTTTTATTATGTAAACAGCGTGACCTTGAGTTTATCATGCAACGTTGATAAAGATGCGACCACACTAGAAATATAATACATATGTTCTGTGAAATATGTAATTAAATAATTGATTCGAGTCTAGTCAATGACGGTTATTAACACTAGTTGGCTCCACTAGAATGTAGGTAGTCTTTTCTTAACAAGAAAAAAAACTCTTTCAAACGTTGTAAATTAAGTTAATTATTCACAAGCTGCCTGCCCCGTCTTCGCACGGGTATACAATCCTTCCTCGTAAATCAGTCTATCTAATAGTGAACACCGTATCAAAATCCCTACAGTCGTTTCAGAGATTAACCTATACAGACAGAAAGGATGACAGAAAAAACGCGGGAGACTGTAAACTATACGTATAGTGATTGTGAGTAGAGCTTACAATCCCGCATACCCTTGCGTCATCTCGGTATAAGCGAGATGAACAATTTGTAATGGAGCGAGATCTCGGTATAACGGGATCCGGCATTTTATGATAAAAGTGGTTAAAAGTAACTAGTAAGTAAAATATAGCATGCTTTAGTTTATAATAACTTTGAAAAGAAACGAATCGAAGTCAAGAAGAACGATCAAATCGAATAATAGCGACCACGCGCAACTCAGCCAAGTAGACAATGTTCGGAAAAGGATGTGCCCGTAACTATTTTCAATCCTGCAAATCCTGCGGGATCTTGCAAATGTAATACCGCATTGAGCGGGATTGAAAAATCGTGCAAGATCTCGGTATTTCGGGATCTCGGTACCGAGATTGATAGCCGTAATTGTGATGATAGTGACTGACGCCATAAACAGGGTATTTTTTAATATACTTACTGACGGTTTTTAAGGGGATTATTAAAGAAAGTTGTTCAGTTTGATGGTCTGATGGTTGCGTTTAAATCCGCCAGCATACTAACAAGGACCTTAAATAAGTTACAAGATACAAATTGAATGATACTTTAATTATACAAAGAGAAATTGCCTCCAAAACAAGATTACACAATATAATCCAACCAAATCACCCAATAGTTTTTCTAATAAGTTTTTTCATTAAAAGCGGACATGAGACGAGAAATCTATTTGAACCGGCAATTATTCTAATTACGTACTGCACTGCATGACTCGGACTTCTCCAACGACCAAAACAAATTTAATGGAGGAATGTTAATGCTCTCGTTCCGATCTAAGATGACGTATAGGACATCATTTATACTGGTTCGTGAGATGACACGCGTTATAGCTATTAAAAAAAACGTTGAATGATCACGATTTCCTTTAAACATTATCGTTTTATTGGCTCGAAGACTTCGGCTTGACATTTGACATATGAGCTCTTTTACGACGATATAAATGTAATGAATATGAATAAGCTTATTGTTTGTAATTGAGTTAACAAAGGATTAATAGAATAGCGTGGAACTCATCCGAATTAAATATGAAATCAGATTAAAATAATACCAGCTGAGCATCGACCGAGTCTGACGAAAATTCCTTCTCACGGGCGCAACGGTATCGACGCACGCGCACGTCGCTAAGGTCACCAAGACAATATCCTCGTCTCTGTCTTTTTAGCGTAATAACGTTGAGTGTAAGCGAGATGGTAATATGCAAATGAGTGGTGGTAAAAAACGACCGTTTGACTTACTGTGGCGAGCGCAGTCGCACAGTGATAGATTAGATGCACCTTTTTTGTGCGCTTGAAAGGCCTTTACGGAGAATCGGACGGGTCTCTCCTCTGCCTCCACCATTGTCTGTCTGTTTCCACATAACTTTAGTTTATCACAATGGGCCTGCTTTAGCTGGAAAATGGAAAGTAATAAATAGATCGTAAACTTAAGAAGCGGCGTCATAAATTCCTTGCAGCGCGGGGCAAATGTGACAATTTGACGATAACACGTACTCGATGGCTTTTAATATTTACTCAAAGTTACATACAGCACAGTGAGGTAGGGAAGAGTTTGTGGTACAGGAAAAGAGCTACGTTATATTGAAATCGGCATGCCTGCCATGCAAGGTTTTTGTTTAAAACTTTCCTTAAAAATTATCACACTAATGTTATGAATATTAAATGCAAAAGTTTGTCGGTCTGTCTGTACGTTTTTTTTTTTCATTTTTAGTTGCCTTTGCACAGTTAAACCGATCTGGAATAATTTTGGCAGGGACATAGCTTGCATCCTGAGCATGAACTTTAATTATAGGCATAAAAATTCAACGCAGGCGAAGACGCGGGTTAGTAAGAGTTAATAATGTTTTAACTTTGTTATTAATTGCCTGATGAGTGATGACTATTCAACTGTCTACTGTAATGAAGGATTCTTCGAAAGCCAATAAAAAAAAATAGTTCCAAATTACATAGATGACGTTGATGCGAAATGAATGGGTAACTTTAAAATGTAATAAATAAAATATCAAAAATTTGTGTTTATAAGCAGAAAAATATCAACAGTTACTTCGTCAATCAACGGACGCGTGTGACTCAGTGACATGATTTTTTACCCGACAGCGCCAGAAGGAGTGTAATGTATTTTGTTTACTTTTAATTTTAACCTAAATTTCCGTCTTCGGAGCCAAAAGTCACGTTATCATCTATTGCGGCATGTTGAACTACATTGATCGGTTAGAGATTTTTAATATTTATTTTGAATACAAAAAATAATTGAGGTCATCCATCAATCATAAAATCATAATTTCGCGAATCAAGTGTCCAAGAATTGGTCACTGTACCTTTTCCGTAAGTACGACACATTTCTTAATCAGAGAATTACGCAATTATTATAAACATAAATAAAAGAATAGAATGGTAAATGATTAATTTACCCTATGTTTACGTACACGGTTCATGGCCACATTGGACGCTGAACTGGACTGAGAAGTAACACATGCCATCTCCCTTCATCTAAAGGCATTGTTATATTATTCGCTAAGTCTTGTCTCTTTTCTACATAATAATATATTATGATTTATAGTCCAGAAGCTTACATACACTCCGTTGCTCCTTACACATTACTGGTCGTTTGTTTATCATGATTATGAAGCTATAAAGTAATTATTTTATCTCGTTTACATAACTTAAAGATAAGAGAGTACTGGTTAAAGGTTAATTTAGGCAAATTACTGGTCTTGACAGAAAGCGTTCATTAAATATCGAGTTAGTAATTATAGGTGTATTGCTATGTGAATCGCATTAATAGTTTAATTAGGATCGGCCGGAATCTCATTAAACTAATGCTATGATCATTTTATGATATTTGGCTCTTGTTCTACCAAATAAATATTTACTAAATATATATTTTTGTAATGATTAATAACTGTTGTCTGTTATGATTATGAGTTTCATGAAATCGACTAGCAAAATAACTACTGAAAAAGATCTTTGAGTGATTGCAAGTGCATACTAAGACTAACATTGTAAATGCGAATATGTATCTGCCTGTCTGTTAAGTTTTCACGACTAAATCGCTGAACCCATTTTAATAAAACTTTGTGTAGAGATAGCTTGAACCCCGAGGTAGAAAATAATAATTCCACGCAAACGAATTCAAAGTAACAGTTTCTGTTATAAATACAAAAGCCAATCGCACAACGTAGAGTATTTCTAATTAGAAATTAGAAAATGAGTAACTTTCACAGTTAATTGATGCTACATATGAGTGAGTAGGTATACAAGCGACCGTAGAAGCGAAACTAATTATCGAGTGTATTACACAGACACACAGGTTAACACCTAATCTAGTTCTGTGTACTAAGACGACAGCAAACTAACAAAACTAAGTTCAGATTATTTTACATGAAAGAGACAACGACCAAAGAAACTAACTACAAGAGAGAAGATTTATTTTTAAGAATGATTTCTAGAAAGTAGCAAAAAAAGGCACAAATCAAAGGTCACATTTATTGGTCAAAAAGTTACGCAAGTTCTTAAATCGGCTTAACAGTGACAATTAAATTGAAGTTATCGACTGAGACATGTATATGGATACAAGCTGGTTAAACAGAGATAGATACAAATCGATTATAGCAGCTGTGAACTCCCTTTCCGTAAAATGGTTGAACTATTTATCATTAAGAATCTATCATTGAATACAAAATGAATAACGACATTGTTATCGGAGGGAAGAATCATGTCAATATAAGACCAGTCTGAAGATCAGAGGAAATCATAGAAACATCCAAAAAAACAACGAACAAAATGTTACCTCACAATTTGAAATATGAAAGAGAAAGCATGAGTAAGAAGAAGCAAACAGATAGAGTAACAGATTCGTGCCGAAGGCGAAAACTTACCGGCTCGACTCCAGCATCATTTTGTGTGGCCTGAAAATAAAAAAAACAAACACAATTAATACTTTACGCATAAAATTAACAAAGTACAACAAACTTTATTAAATCGCCCTCTAAAACAAAGTTCACTGCAAAATTCTATTAACGGAGAGCGCACTGAGACGCGAGGCCTACAAAAAT
The DNA here is from genome assembly GCA_922987775.1 of Agonopterix subpropinquella. Lineage (NCBI taxonomy): Eukaryota > Metazoa > Arthropoda > Insecta > Lepidoptera > Depressariidae > Agonopterix > Agonopterix subpropinquella. The sequence goes on along the minus strand of OV277709.1, from coordinate 13,234,395 downwards.
GTGGACGGTACAACGACCTAGAGAAAACCAAGTATGATCCACAAAAGGTTGTAGACGTTCAAACATTACACACTAAGCAATCACCTTGGGGAGAGCGAAATTGTGAATTGGATAATACCGTTTACAAATAAATAATGTAACATACAGCGTTCAACGATTACTACAGGACTACATTATCAAAAACTACTTTATACAGGGTGAAATTGATATCATTAGCATCCTGTTAAACTAAGAGTCTACCCATCAAACTGAACAACATTCACTATGGGAGCAAACCGATCACAGCAAAAAAAAAGTCAGCTGTTCCATTAAGCTGCAGTGCTTATTCTACTCAAATTTATGGGACAGCAGATTTTTTAGTTGCTCCGATCGGTTTGCTCCCATAGTAAAAGTTGTTCAGTTTGATGGGTAGACTCTTAGTTTAAAAGGATGCTAATGATATCAATTTCACCCTGTATAGTTTAATTAGGTACTTAATGTAATATTTTCCAGCAACCGCTACCCTATTCACCACTATTTCACTAAGCAATTTGAGGCGATGTAAACTGAACAGTGAACACAATACCATATTTCATTCAGTTTCATTTTTCATTTCATTGTTGCCAAGTGGAATTATTGTAATGTTAATTTTCGCACAATTGTTGGGTGTTTTACAGACTTCGAGGTAAAATTTAGTTTAAATTTTGTATTCAAAAGAAAATCTGTTAGCAAATTGTGTTTGCAAAAAAAAGTACAAATTATAAAATACCATTTAAATCAATTTCATTTATCATAAATAAATGTCTATTGTAAAATCATATTTAAAGAGAAAGTATTTTTACAATGTATAATCAGTATAATCACAGAATAAATCCTAGTACTACGTATAATCAGGGCCCTATTTGATAATCGTAATAACTGTAATTTAAAATGACAATTCAGGGTACATTACTGAGAATGTTAGGATACTGTTACCTACTGCATGTTTAGCGTCATAATACTCATAATCATAACACAAGTAACGAGGAGTGCGATTTTTGAATCTCATACGTCGAACTCAGCAGTTGAAAATGTCAAAATTACTATGGAGATATGCATCTTCCTACTGCTGATTTGACTTTCAAAAATCGCACTCCTGAAGTATGATTTTAAAGATTCATATCTCCATAGTAATTTTGGCATTTTCAACTGCTGAGCTCAGCGAATGAGTTTCAAAAATCGCACTCCAGGAAAATGTCAAAATTACTGTACAGAGATATGCATCTTTCTACTGTTGATTTGATATTAAAAAATTACACTCCTGTAGTATGATTTTTGAAAGTCGAATTTGCAGTAAAAAGATGCGTATCTCCACAGTAATTTTGACATTTTCAACCTGGTCTTTATCTCAAGAAAACTCTACCATGTGCTGCTCTACCTTACACTTCTTACTTCACACAAGCTGCAAGGTATATTCCACTCACCATAGTTTCGCAAACAGTTGCCCAAGGTCGTCGAGGTCATCGCTTTCTCGATGACTCCACTTCTCATTCCGTCCCATTATCATCATTAATGTCTAATCTTATCATGACACTCACATCCTATCAGTGTCAAGATAAATGTATTAAGAAAGATAATTCACAACCCGATTTCATATTCCGATAAGTACTAGATTTTCTATTATCATGAATAATATTCAAGGTACCATAATAATAAGGTTTCAGTGATACCATCATAATCTTAATAGCTTTTTCGCATTATGTATTTAGGATCGGCTTTAAGCTTTGTATAATGTAAGCAATCTAACTTTACCTGACTATTATTTCTGGAAAATCTTTTGTTAAATAGCCCCAGTGTGCTTTACGAATAGATATCTGGTTATTTGCTAACTGGGCATGATTATCTGACACCGGAGTATTGACAGTCGACCCGATCGCGTTACAACACTTCGATAAACATTTACTTTGTCCAAAATAATGGGAAATGTTGAACTCTGGGTAATGATAAACGTATGTCAACACTCGGCACTGTTGTGTCCAATGGAGATTGTGACGAAAGCGATTGTATACTTTATAATCAAAACGTTAAAATCTACAATCAGTGCATGCCATATGGTAATGAACAGAAATTAAAAGATAATACAGGTAGATCATGGGAAACAGTTCAATATCTGGTTTGTTATGCAGTCCTGCGTAACCGAGCATCCTGTCTGGGTCTATTTTTTGTGGTTAGTATAGGTTTCCTGCCTACACAACACTTTTCTAAAGTATCGCTTCCAAATATTTTACAAAACGCGTTTTAATATGTAAATACTAGAAACACAAAGGTAATAAAATTATAATAGAACCATTTCAACTAGAATAGTAATAACAATAACTCTTAACATAATAACGTATTGTCACACACGACTGCGTTCGGTTATGAGCTTGTTTTCGCACACTATCAAAGTCTCTCCATAACTGAGATAAGGATAAAATTCAAATAACACGTCCATTTTATAGCTAGCAAATAAAATTAGTAATAAATCACAAACTAATAGAACTCACAACACGCAAGGCCAGCACAGACTGACATCCCATTGGAAGAAGCAGGTAAATTTGCAATTGACCAAAATTTCTTTAAAGAATAAATGGCGTAAAAATGTTACTAAAGCATTTTAAACTGTAACTTTTACGCCACAATATTTCTTTTCCAAGGGCAGAATAAAATTCGAAGGACGAAATGAATTATAAAGCTTAAAATATAGGGATTAAAGTTTGAATTACTTTAAAGGTTTCAAGGAGTGTCGGTGATCTACAAAGATGCGAGAGAAAAAATGTTAACGGTAAAATTTGGGAAAGAAAAATGTTTTTGTTAGAATTTCAAACTTGTTATGTAGTTTTATTAAAAGACAAGACGATCAAGGCTGTAAGTATAGGTACCTAAATAGATAACATGAATCGATAAAACGACTATTTAAACGTAATGTAATGTTATTATTCCAAGACAACAATAATGATAATGACAGTAGGTACCTACTTACCTGCTAAGTTATGTAAAGCGACGTATTGAAGTTAGAATAGCTAATTAATGAGTTAATGAAAGCGCAATAATACGTACATGGGATAGATTACAAAATCTTTTAAAATGAATTTGTTTGGACATAAACTTTCGGCGAAAATAAAAAAATAAAAACTCTATGAGACTTAAAACATTTTTTTTATAAAAACTGTTATCTATAAAACATTAGTATATGAATAAACAGATCATTAAAAATTCAATATTAATACCAAAACCAAGTTTTCATATGGGAATATCTCAGAAATCAAACTAATTTCTAACTTGAACTCCCATTTACATGTATATGCCCGATTTACTTCGGCAGTCGGCTCAAGGGTCTGTAATTTAGTTTTGATGAATTAGCCAAACGTCAGTATAATAATTGGGGGCGAAAGATCCCTTTGAGCACTACAATTTATAGCGGATGTATCGAATGTTTTTTTTTTGCAAAACAAAGTTTTAGTTAAACAAGAGTTCAGTGCTCGTTTAATCGAAAATACAACCTTCAAGATATTATTGAAGAAGGCTTTCGGACATTTGATGCCTTTCAACATAAATACATTGAACTAGATTATACCCGCGACTTCATTTTGCACTGTACCGTCAATGTAGCGAGATGTTTTTTTTTTATCTAGTCATAAACTTTGAAAAGCTCTAACAAACAAACAGACAAAAAATCTGTGTTTTGGAGCAAGGGACACCTAAACCATAGAGTAAATAAATTATACACAACAGAGGGTCAATGCCCATACTAAGAAAGTTGCCACCTTCTTAGTTGAAAACTCGCACAAGTACATCGACGGTGGTGAGTAACAGTACTACAGCAATGTTTAATTACGTTAAAATACGTGTTAAACATATTAACTATTAAAATTTGTAAGAAAATTAATCTATATAATTTATTTCCGTGGAACAAAACTCAAATAATAGTGATCTTATAACGTTTAATTAAGATTTATCTCTCGTTCAGGCCAGTAGCGACATCTGTTTGCGCCAAGACTATACTAAATCTAAAATGTATGGAACTGACCAGACATGCCTAAACTAAACTACATCTTAACCTTTTTTTTTAAATACATAACATATTCAAAGTACTACAGACACTCTTCCGTTACAGTTTTATAATAGTATAGATAGATGTTATCTCAGATGCAATGAAAATGTCATCAGGATAAAATGCTCGATTAAAAATCGTGGATGAGAAAATGAAAATAGAAGGTAGTGAATAGTAATAGAAAGAACATGTCGGGGTCTCATTAGCAAAGTGAGCGAAGCGTAATGGCTGGAGTAGGTGGCTTGGGTGGCTTCCATTTAATGATCGCTATTTTTTAGTGTTTCCGCATTTTGGTATTGATAAGGACTGAATAAAAACGAAATTTCAAAACACCTCTAAATAATTTGGTAGGTACTATTTAGCACCTTTGTTCAACATTTGAAGTCGACACGATAAGCAAGCAAGCAATTTGGTACGTCAAGGTAATCGATGATTTTCAATGATTTCAAAAACTAAACAACAACTAATTCTGGTTACATTATAATTTTGACATAAGATTTGTTGTTAATCGATGCAGCATTAATTTACGTTGCACACTGAAAAAAAAAAGAAGTCGTGGTGGTCCAGTGGCGAGTAACCTTGCCTGCCATGCAGGAGGCGATTGGTTTGATCCCCGTCCAGGTGGACTCGTAGTGACTCGTACCAATGAGTATTTCAGAATTTTTGTACAATTTGTAACAACACTGGCTTTTCGGTGAAGGAAAACATCGTGAGGAAACCTGCATGCTTCAATTTAAAATGCTATGCTATGATGCAGTAAAAATGTAGAGTTTAAACTTGCGTAGCAGTCCTAAGTTTGCATAGAGGCAAGCGAAGCGGAGCAATGCTCCCACGCTCGGCGGGACACGGGGTGTTTCTTACTCGCATGTTATGACGAACTTAGCTAATTTCATATCCGGCTCCAGGGAGGGTAATTACTAATTACGTAGTGTGCACTCGGCCTATTCAGAATGAAACATATCCTGGAAAGTTGTCGAGTAAATCAAAGCTCGACCCCTAATGACTTGTCGAGATTATTGCCTTTGGAACGAGCTTTGTTTGCACGCTGCGAAACGTTGAGTTTAGTTAGCTCAATAAAAATACCAACCACGTCTAAATAATGTTGTTAATTTTAAACCTTACGTATTTTATTTTTCTCTGAAGTAAGTAATGTTTGCCATCTCTAGAAGCGACTTTTGAGAAATCCTGTGTTTGATAAACATCTTTATTATGTTATGAAACTCCGGTACAACTGCCGGTAATCTAATATGCAAAATGTTTCAATAAATCTTTATCAATAAGCCTAACAAGATAATTTCACAACAACTTTGCAAATCATGAATTGATTAACAACCTTTACATAACCTCTGATACTCCTCTAATCTTGCAAATTCATAAACAAAATTTAGCATACTGGCTGGGCATCGCATACCGAGGTGGACTGGACTGGAGACACGCGTCAGTATTGCTGAAACTGGTAGCCGTGGCTACCTCCGGACCGCCCCAACTGGTTGCCTGCCGTCGACGACCTTGGTGCAGCTTTCGATTCAACACACTATCAACTAGTCAACTCTTTAATACACATTTTGCTACCAATCCACTTTTACGAGGCGTGCAGTAATTCAAGATGGATGGAAACTTTCGCTGTAGATATGCATCGATACCATCATTGGTCGAATAGCTATGAAATCGTGTAATGTTCTTGGTCACATCTCTATTTTATTTTATAGACTTACGATAATTTATTCTGATTATATTAAATAAAACCACGACGATGTTGTAACACGATAAAATAAACACTTTTTTTCATGAATTTATGACTAAGTATAAAATAAACATTTTTATATCAGTTTGATACATATACAAATTATGCGTGTGTAGTTAATATAAAGTTTATTACTAAACAGTTACTCTGATATAACTATTTGAAACCAGATCTTACAGATTTACGATCGATTAAACCGTTCCTTCTACATGTTTAAAGGTAATCGAGATCTTAATGGTTCCATCCATTTATTTGGTTTTCTAGTTTCTATTATCCCGAAATAAAATTGTCTTTTATACCAAATACACTGGCCTTCAAAACTTAGTAACACACTTTTAAAATTGCAAGAACCTTTGAAGTGCACAAGATGTATTTTCGAAACAAAACAATAAGATTTATTTTTTAGTTTTTTAATATATAACAATTTCATATAGCCTAGTAAATGTATACATCTTACCTTGCAAAAGGTCCGGTATCCACGATTTTTTTGTATGTAATACGGGTATAGGTCTTTATTAAAAATCCAAGTTTTCGACCTTGAGGTGCTGCCGCGGACTCTGCCATGTCCATAAAACACCGAAAAATTCGAAGCTTTTTCAGTTTTCATTATTTAAAATCTAAAGTTTAGGTTTTAGAGTAAAATTATGTTTCAGAGCAATTAACAGCACTAAATGCGCTACAGTTTGGTTTTTAAATCATCTTTTTATATTGTATAGTTACCAAGATACGACACTTCAAAATAAGGGCAGTTAGGGCTAATTCCTAACTGCCCTATGCCTGTGGGTGCAGAAAAGCTGGGCTCAAGAGGGTTTTTTGTATGTAGGTAATCTCTGGATGTACCAAACCGATTCTTAAAATTCTTTCACTGATAGAAAGCTACACTATCCTTGATTACCACTGGCTACGTTTTACTTTGTAAAAAAAAAAAATATTCGAAATCTAAGTATTTGTTACCCATTGACCGTCATTCAACATTTGCTGAAAATTTACAAGTGTCGCATCTTATGGTTCAAAAACATATTGTAGCGCATTATTTATACTTCTTCTAAACACCTTCACAGTGAAACTTAAAGTTCATAACAAATATTTAATGAAAAAAAAACGAAATTTTAAGGAATTTGTCATACCACTCCATACTTTGAGGTGTTGTATCTTGGTAACTATACTGAATAGTATATAAAGATGATTCAACTATCAAATTGTAGCGGATTTGGTCTTGTTTAAAACTTCAGGAAACAAGTTTGCTCTAAAGCCCAACGTTTAAGTTTTACTGAAAAAGTCTCAAAATTTTCTTTGTTTTATGGTCACACCAGAGCCCGCGGCAGGACCCCAAGGTCGAAAACTTGTATTTTTATTAAGGACCTCTACTTGTATAACATATCCAAAAATCCCGGATACCCGACCTTTTGTAAGGTAGGGTATCATTTTCCAAACAGATTTACTGAGCTAATAGTCGATTATCTTCTTTTAAGGAATGCCTGAAAAAAACTTTATTTATAAACAAAAACACTCCTTTTCAAATTGCCGTCTAACTAAAGTGTGATACTTAGTTTTGCAGGCCAGTGTAGTCGAAATATTCCAACTAATGGGAATGGGAGACATATAATGAGGGTAATACATATAGAAGTATAATTATATAGAGACTAACGGTCATATTATAAAGTAAAATACATCTACAAAATAAAGAGAAAGAAAAAAAGACTAGACCGTCAACATGTTTAGGTTGCGTCCCATTAAAATAATTGAAGATATAACGAGATGACCTTTCGATTTATAAGTTTATATACAGATCATCGAATCACAAGGTATCGTTGCCTCATTAAGATCCATTGAAGGAAAATTACCATTTCCCTCAGTGAATTAACTTTTAGCTACCACGCCAAGTCGCCACACGAACAGATTCTATAAACATTCAGAGAATTTCCAATCAAAATGTAAATTTCAATGCAACTATATTACATTATTCATTCATTGTCACCGTATATTGGCTCGGTATAAAAATGAATCCTATTTTCCATTATCTTATTCTAAGCCCATGCCAATTCATTTGAACTATGAATGAATATTTTATTGTGAAAATGTATATTAGGTTAGAATGATAAATAAAACAGTGGATAACAAGCAGCTGCGCTTGATAGACGGCATCAAAACGTAAATCTGTCTCGAAGGCGACATTTATTTGTCGCCGGCGCAGACGTCGGAGCCGCAGACATAACTACTGCTTCCTTCATTACCATAAGTATCTGTGCCGAGCTTGATCCGAGCTTCTATATAGACGTCTCACTCGTAGCCTACGAGCGAGAGAGTGACGCCGCACCCTATCTATCTGTGATCGTGCTCTCGATTAAATGAATGAATGCAAATCTAGCTCAACAAGTCATATTATGCTAAACACTCAGCCGTCGGAAGCCCGATGTGATGTGAGAAAATTGACACATTGTGATGAATATTTCATAGAGACAGAAAACGTTTCATAATTTCTATGATATAAAAGTTAAATAAGCAGTTAATTACATGCAAAATTACGTATACTCAATAATGTTCACAGAAGAGTAGAATTAGGAAGTCGGTTCTCTTTAGAACAGCGCTGGTTGAATCGGTATTTTAATTACAAATTGGTTGTTAGTTGAACTCAATAAATGCAATTACGTTGGCGGCGTATGTGAACTAATGTGAATAGAGCTACAATGGCGACCCTGGCAATAATAATGGGTTTATTAAACGAATTAGAAACGCTTTCGAATTTCGTACAGAACACTATCATAAGGCCACTTTAGTAAGGGCCGCGTTGGAATCGAGCCAATAACTACCTACTTCAATCTTTAATGCATTCGAGATTATTTCATTGCACAACTCTACAAAATCAGCACTCATTCTTCGATCGACTTTAATATTGCCCAAAAATTACCTGAACATTTATGAAGGGCTTGCATTCCAGTTATATGAGGTTGAATGCCCCAGTTTTTACCGCAATAACTCTTTTTATCTGTCGTACAGTTGTTCGAATTCTCCTTCATGTTTTTTACAATGAATGATCTTATCTAAATAGTGTATTTAAAAGACATGAGTATTGTGTTACACATCCGTACCAGTTGTTTAATGACTTGCGGACTGATGTCACCCTGATCGTGATCACCCACACAGCGAATCAAGCGTGCACCGTAATAGCTAACATTAACATAAAACGAGTACAAACCACAGCTCAACATTCAAGATGATATTTTAATAATTATCATACCTGAGGCACAGTATTTACTCTACCGTTTATTTCTATTTCCTAACTTAAACATGACTTATTTGGACTCAGATATAATGCTGAATAACTTAATGAAAGCCTAATTAAAGTTTATTATCGAGATTTTTATTCGTCATAAATTCGTTGCTGGCCTTAGTCATTGACGATTAAATAAAATTAATAGCCGTGAGCCTTAATTTTCCACGGGTGGCTATTTGGTCGCGATTCGTGCTGTCAGCGGCGATATTTCAAGATAAGCTACTTCGGCCGCTTCTGTGTTTCGTTCCCACGAGGCCGTGCCACAACACAAACAACCACATACACGGTTATCGAAGCCATTTCGTGTAATGAACCTCTACATTTGAAATTACTGTTCTTGAATTTAAATTCTGTATCGTTATGTTTGTATTGAAACATCAATTACATATTATAATTAAATAAAGCTCATAGGCACAAAACATTGTAGTGATCCTAAACATAAACTACTATAATATGGAAACCATTAAACAACATAGATTCGAATCCAGGATGGCAGTCCGGCGTGGTAACACCGGGTCGTCAAGCCAGACAATATCCGGTCTAAGGTCTTTGAACTGGCAGATTCACAAAAAAAAACATAATATGTATTGCATTGCACACTCATATGTCTCACATATCAAAAATACCTTATGTCATGGAAATTTACAATTTCCGAAAGACTGCACCTCTATTGGTTTCGAGTACCAGGGGGATATGGGCCGGGAGGAGTAACGGGACCTACCTCAAGCGCGACGAGCGTTGCGGAGCGGTCCTCGACCCGCGCGACACCGCTGGCGACGGCGCGAACCGCCTTGACCCGCGAACTCCTGCCGGCCTCCTACAGCCCGCTGGCAGCCTAGTACTCAAACCCGACTGGTCCCGAATCGAAATCGAACGACGGACCGAAACCGAACGACGCACAAATTTTCTTGAGGGCATATTCTAAATTGGAACGACATCGACACGCGTTCTTTGACTATCACAAAGAGACTACAGACATACGTTAGTTCCATTATCCAATGCAATTTGTTTGTAATGTCATCAGAACGTATTTCACAGACGAAGCAGTTCATATTACAAGAGCGACAAATACCTACATTTTAGTTGGTTTCACGCTTCATGTCACATAAATTAAATGAGCTGAATGATCACCACGATACTTGATATATGGCTGAGCACGGACGTTGCTAGTAAAACAATAGAGTACCTTCTTACTAAATCTTTACGATCGGCTTTAGACTTCGAATGATAAACAGAATGTTGAAACGCATTGTGGATTCACAGCGGTGAAGACGAATTGTCAGAATAATTAGAGTTTGTCAATCAAATTGACAATATTCTGTGCAATTAATACTTCTTATAGAGGCGTTGCGTTGATCATACTGAAGATTGGCTATCAGGAATATTCGGACACAAATTGGTAGAAGGAAACATGTATTCTGCGAAACGTCGATTCTAAAGTTTACCCCTGCCTATTGTTATTAATAATGTTTCTTGAAATTCCTATGAAAAAGGCTGGACTCTTGCAATGACCAATCTTAATCATAATTCAACGCAACGACAGATACTTTAAAAATCACGTCATCGGACATGTAAACCACGATATGACACGAGCTTGTCGTCCACGCGATCAGGGCCTCGATTGCGCTGTTTTATACGGTTTTACCATTCGGACGGAACGTTTATGGCTTTGGTTTAGTTTTGGTTTAGATTTGGTTTAGCTGATGTAAAAATGCTATCGCGCTATTTTTTTCTGAACGGTTAAATAGTCGACGTTACCAAAGCATGACGTGCGTGCACCTCCATACACCTCCATACACCTCTCCATAGCTCCATACAGCTCTCCATACACCTTCATACACCTCTCCATACACCTCTCCATAGCTCCATACACCTCCATACACCTCTCCATACACCTCCATACACCTCTACATACACCTCCAAACACCTCCATACACCTCCATACACCTCCATACACCTCTCCATAGCTCCATACAGCTCTCCATACACCTTCATACACCTCTCCATACACCTCTCCATAGCTCCATACACCTCCATACACCTCTCCATACACCTCCATACACCTCTACATACACCTCCAAACACCTCCATACACCTCCATACACCTCCATACACCTCTCCATACAACTCCATACACCTCTCCATACACCTCCATACACCTCTTCATACACCTCTCCATACACCTCCATACACCTCTCCATACACCTCCATACACCTCCATACACCTCTCCATAGTTCCATACACCTCTCCATACACCTCTCCATACACCTCTCCATACACCTCTCCATACACCTCTTCATACAACTCCATACACCTCTCCATACAACTCCATACACCTCTCCATACACCTCTCCATACACCTCTCCATACACCTCTTCATACAACTCCATACACCTCTCCATACAACTCCATACACCTCTCCATACACCTCCATACACCTCTTCATACACCTCTCCATACACCTCTCCATACACCTCTCCATACAACTCCATACACCTCTCCATACAACTCCATACACCTCTCCATACACCTCCATACACCTCTCCATACACCTCTCCATACACCTCTCCATACACCTCTTCATACAACTCCATACACCTCTCCATACAACTCCATACACCTCTCCATACACCTCTCCATACACCTCTCCATACACCTCTTCATACAACTCCATACACCTCTCCATACAACTCCATACACCTCTCCATACAACTCCATACACCTCTCCATACACCTCCATACACCTCTCCATACACCTCTCCATACACCTCTTCATACAACTCCATACACCTCTCCATACAACTCCATACACCTCTCCATACACCTCTCCATACACCTCTCCATACACCTCTCCATACACCTCTTCATACAACTCCATACGACTCTCCATACAACTCCATACACCTCTCCATACACCTCCATACACCTCTTCATACACCTCTCCATACACCTCTCCATACACTTCTCCATACACCTCTCCATACACCTCCATACACCTCTATACACCTCTCCCGACACCAACTAAATCAAAAACGTTCGTTGGACAGCGGTCGAACGTTACGCCAACGTATCTTCCGAAAAAAAGCTAAATCGTTACCGTTAATATAATTTGCGCGATACGAATTGTGCATAACGTAACGTTTTTGGTTGTGGTTTTGTTTTGGTAGTATCGTTCAAACTTAGGACGATTGAGTCCCAGGTAACGGTACGTTCGCGGGCTCGGGCGAGCCGGATGCGCCCGCGTCATCCGGTTACCTCAGCGTGTGGACAAACAACATCAATCAACTAGGCCGATTGGCGCCAAGTGCTGAATTATTGCTACTTTGTCTTTACAGACTAAGGAAGAGGGTTACTTCATTCCATACAGATTTGTCAATTTGAAATCTGTGATCCAAAGTGGTGTAAGCCCTGAATCACACTAGCAAAGTTTTCTCGGATACATAACTAAAAGATCCGGTAAAGATCAGAACTGGCCTGCTCTTCAACAAGATTCGAGACCAAAACAATTTACTAAAGAAAGATTGACATTGCAAAAACAACCGGAACCATTAACATCAGTCAAGGCAATATTCGAGGAAAACTGTCGTAGAGATTGCCGTGTGGTCTTATCTTATTGTTCAATGAAAGTGTAATGAGGTCAATGTGCAAATCATTGCCTGCCACCTACATAATAATATACAATGTAGGCACACGTATTGTCTTGCTCATAAATGTACCAGATATTATGAGCTATAAAATAGACCACCAAAGAGACCAGCCAACCTATGGCTATATTTGTGACTGTTTATTTAAAAAAAAAATCATTAAGACTGTATCTGTATCTGGAGTGCGATTTTTGAAACTCTTTCATTGAAATCAGTAGTTATAAATGTCTAAATTACTGTGGAGATATGCATCTTTCAAAAATCTCACTCCTGAAGTATGATTTTTGAAAGTCAAATCAGCAGTAGAAAGATGCATATATCCGTAGTAATATTGACATTTTCAAGTTCTGAGTTCTAAGAATGAGTTTCAAAAATCGCACTCCTGGTTTGTAAAGCTTGAATGGAAGATGTGATTGATATTTAACCGGATTCATTATAATACATTTGATAACATTATATATTTCTCATGTTGATACCCACCAGAACTTATCATTATCACCAATAACTGACGGTATTAAAGAAAAAAAACAATGGAATAAATAAGACTTTATACACACAAGTGGCACCATCTAACGAAATGAGAGGAAACTAAACGAGTCTCTGCTACAAAGGCAGCTATTTGTATGCGGAATGAAATGCAAGTAGGAAGGCAACAACAAATGGGCAAACATTTGTCTCCTGCTGAGCAGTTGCGGCAACGTCGGATCTACTGGATTAGCTTAATATCTTTACTAATTACACTGAGATTATGTAAAGTCTACAAACGAAGACAATAACAATGAAACCACGTCATTTGACAACATTGGAAGTCATAAAGTCTTTGATGTCTGAGATTTTCTCCGAACAACCAGCACATACAAATAATTCCAAACACATCACATGTGAAAAATTCTTCGTGCCGTAAATTCGGGAAGAGGTGCGGGAAGTATGACAGGTACACTGATTCGCCAACATAATGTTATAACGGGCTATTGATATATTGATATCCGGAACCATTTATTTGCTAAATTTTGTTATCTGAATAGGTCTATAGAAAAACCGTTATTCATGAACTTCATCCTTGCATGCCAGTTTCAATATTGCAGTGATAAGGGAAATGAAATGCAGAGGAACGTGCTCGATATTTATAAAGGCTATGTTTTCAACAATACAACCTCAATTCACATTTGAAGTCCCGTAACGGAACTCCTATGATCAACATTGTAAGTATGAAAATGGCTTGATATAGGGACCTCGGAATCCAAATACACCTCGTGCCGAGATCCCGCGATATATCGTCGAGAGCTAACATGCCGTAAGCCTTTCCGAGAAACTTGGACGACGGTGGTAGTGGAAGGCGGTGGATCTTGTGTATTATTATTAATAATCTTTGAAGACTAACGCGTGTTTTTGGTTGTATAATGCGCTTTAACCAAAGTTGGTTTTACACGTTTCATGTTTCGGGGTGTGGCTAAATCCTAGTGAAAGCTGCTACATCTTGATTTTTCTTCCTTCTTCGTAGGTTTACGATCTAGGCCATCAGGGGGAATTTGTTTCTATCATTTTGAGTTATTAGTCAGCCAATGCCAATAATGACTCAAATCAAAATATTGTTGGCTAACCTAGACAGACAGAAATTACTCAGTTAAGTAGAACAAAGATTGTTAAGAAGGTTGAACAGAAGAACACCTACGATTGAGACGTTCAAATGGTTAACTATTACCGTTAGTCCATTACCTTTGGACCAGGGTCACTTTTTTGGGCACTTAAAGACAGGCATTACGTTAAACCTATTACGTAGAGTTGAGACTAGCTTATAAATGGAGCTTTAGAGGGACTATTATATAAAAGGTTTCCAAGACCTCACGTTGAAAAGGTTCGTGGATAGAGTGTTTATTATTTTGCTTTAATCTATACGGACAAAACTAAGTAGTTAAAGTTTGTTTGTTTAAGGTGGTACATTACCTATGGAATTACTTGCTTAGCCAATATTTTTAAAATTTTGTACCGCTAGATATGAAGCACTACTGCTTGTAATACCTGTATTTATTGAAACTCATGTTCTGACAAATACATTTTAATTTGAAATGTAGCAGATTTTTTACCTCCCTAGTTCATCCCCAAATATACATTCAGGGGTAAAATGAAAATCCGCAAGTGGCACCGCAGGACAAACAGCTATAAGATACAAAATACACTTTATACACTGTATAGAACTGACCAATGCAAACACAATGTCCACTCTACTTGACAATAACAGTGGGTAGACAGAACACTGTTCATGGCATGTATGGAATTAGAGCGCAAATAATATTAAACGATTTTAACAACAACGTGGAAATATCGACACGTGACATTTACGATTCCATGATTTCGTATAGAACATATTTTATATTGGCTGCATCTATTGAGTGGATTTGAAACGTGCAATGCCGGCAAAGTGCAAGCAATTCCTCGAAGAAAAACTCCACTAAAAATTCTTATAAAATTGTACATTCTTAAGGAATTGAAAAACGAAAATATGGTAACACTAGCTTCGACCGCGTGAATTACCCCTTTAGGGGTTGATTTTCGAAAAATGATTTAAAATAAAATGATACTCTATGCACCCCTACAACTACATCCACTGTAGAATACAATATTCAGAATTTCATGTCTCGATCTTCAGCAGTTTAGGCTGTGCGCTGTCTGTCAGTCATTCAGTCACGGAACTCTTTTATAGAGTATGATTGATTTTGTGATTATTCTTATTCTGTCGAGTCGATGGCAAGTCGTTGAGTATCGCCATCGTGGTGAAGAGATTTGCCATCCAGCATTACAGGCTTGGTGGTTCCTCAGGGTGGGGGTTGGGTTGTCAATCAGTAAAGTTCTGGTCATTTAAATTCATTCATAACATTTATTACAATTATAATCAAAAGCAAGTATCATATTTTTCATGTAGGTATCATAAAAGTAACACCCTCCTTGAGGGTAGGCCTGTGCCCTGCAGTGGGACGTATCGTATATAGGCGACGATCAAGCACGTCCCACGATCCAGGGGCGATAGGTGGATCCAGTTGCTACGGAGGTGATTTTATCCTCTCCCCCTCACCCCCCAGAATCCGATTATTTGTATGGAACAGTGATTAGAGCTATAATTTATTCATCGTTTTTCATTGAAAATGTCCCCCCAAATTGAATGTCGTCTTCGTTTTTTTAAATAGTGTGTGTGTACTTATGTACGAATTATAAGATTATCTCCACCCACTAAAGAGCACAAAAAACAAATCTAAACATAGGTACCTATAACCTAGTAGCGATGCAAGCAAAGCACAGGCACATGCGATGGGATCCAGCCTACAATCCGGGGAGATATTAAAGTGCCGAGGGAGGGTGCTTGCAATCTGCACCCCCACCTCCCCCTTTCACTCCCGTCTACTAATTTCCGACAGAATAGTTTACTCTTCGGCGAATTCTGGCTTTATGGCATTTCATAATTTTATGCGTCATTTACTTTAATCTTCTGCTCGTCAAACGCTCCCACGGTCCCTTGCACCCGCTTGATCTATAGTTTTGTCGTTGTGCCAAATTTGGAAATTTATAGCTGCAATTATATCTTTCAATAGTTACCTTAATATGGAATATTCCGCAACAAAACCATTTAATTATCACTACATCGTCGTCAAGTAGATTTCCTGCCTATCAAGCCAAGCGGCACGGAGCGATGACCTCTCATCCGTCTTCATATCATACCTGACATTGTAGAGTTTGTGTTTTCATCAAAAATATCTTAATATGTTGTTTACAATGTCCATACGACATTCTACATTCTTCAAGATGACGTCACATCTACGTTGAATGGTAAACATACCTGAAACAAAATGAAATACAAAATTAGTATATGATACTGAATTCGTTGAAAACCGGAACGCTCATCAGAACCGGCCGGTTCTAATTTGGAACAGTTATATTTTAGACAGAAAGCTGACGCTTTATCGCAATTTGATCGTCTTCAGTCCGTACCAAGCGGCGCTTAGTTCCTTTCCAACGGCCTTGCTCGTTTGACCTTTTTGTTACTCGTAGCTTATTATACCTAGACTCTACACCGATATTTACCTACAAAAACACTACCTACTTAATGTTTCGAGTATGCACTACACTTGACTGTGTAACTAGCTGTTTCATATGAAGGTTCAAAATCTTGACAACATGCCAGATACTTAATTGAACAACAGACCAGTGTTGCCAGGTCCAATGAGAAAAATCTGGATATTTTCACAAAATTCAGTCCAAAATTGTGGATATTCACCAGTGAAATCAGTATTTCTGTAGAAAAACCAGAAATACAGCAGAACTTCTGAAAAATCTGTAGACCTGGCAACACCGAGACCTACAATCTTCCTACAATAAACTACCAATAATACCACTGGGTACAATAAAACACCTTTATAGAACATTGAAAAAAGTGGTCGTTGTAGATATGAAATGAAACTGACATCAGCCTGCCTAGTTCTTGCACGACAAGGTTTTTCTGTACTTTTATAGCCGCTTGTTTTTTCTAGAAGGAAGGCCTGTTGTTTCTTAGTTCTGGTCGCGGTAAATACGTTGATCATAGCTAGTGATCGGATAATTGGGCGCTTATACTGGATATAAAAAAAAACCTGTTGGAGCCTTGGTGGATGTTTGCTTCAGACCATCAAACTGAACAACTTTCACTATGGAGCTAACATTGAAACCTCGACCGAAATGTATGGGACAGCAGATTTTTTTTTCGCGATTTCGATATTAGTCCCATAGAGAAAGTAGTTCAGGTTGATGGTCTGAAGCAACCCTTTAAGACTCCAACTGTTTTTTTTACACCCTGTATACATATAATTCACCTTTTTTTCTTTTTTCCCCACGAAAATATAATAATATCATGGACATGGTCATATCTAAAATAACAAATAATTAAAAAAAAATATCAGAATAAAGTTATTTTAAAAATTCCGGCTTACCGGGATTGAGTCATTTAGTAAAACTAAACTACAAAATAACTAGCGCCTTTTAAAAGTAGGTAAGTGTAAAAACATTATTAAATTAGGTAAGTATCTATAACAATAGTTTTACAAGAAGTTCTCACGATATTTTGTATATTATTGGTAACATTTTTAGCAATACCGGGAATTCGAAACGAACCAGGATTTTTTTCAAAAAAACGTTTGGAAAATGATGTTTAGATAAGCGCCCGAATATCCGATCAATGGTCATCACCGTAAAACTTTCAGATGTATTGGGTAATGCCACAGATTTCCTAGTTAGGTACCTACTTAGGCGGTTGCAGAGGGGTCAATTTTATACAAAACTTTGACGCACAATACGCGTAGACGGTATTAATATAAGTAACTTCGTATATATGGAAAAATAGGTTATAAAATCTAGATGTCGCGTATCAAATAACATTTGCAATTTATAATATAATTAGGAAGATATAAAGCTTTTAAATTTTTCATACAAAATTTTTAAAGCTTTATATCTTCGTAATTATATTATAAATTGCAAATGTTATTTGATACGCGACATCTAGATTTTCTAAACTATTTTTTAAAGCTTTTAAATTTTTCATACAAAATTTTTAAAGCTTTATATCTTCGTAATTATATTATAAATTGCAAATGTTATTTCATACGCGACATCTAGATTTTCTAAACTATTTTTCCATACTTAAAATATTACTTTAATTAATTCCGTCTACGCGTATTGTGCGTCAAACGTTTGTATGGACTGAAACCACTTAAGAACGGCCATGATGGCAAATTAAAAAAAAACATGTAAGGACAATTTACAGATCCTAACGAACGTGATGCAAGTTTTAATGCATCAATGTAACAAAACAACCTTCGACTTTTTAAACTGGTAATAAGCATCTTCATTTAATTGGCAGTCGGCCAGCATGCCAGGTCGCGCGGAGTTCAGTAAATAAATGTGCCACGGCGCAGATAACATGAAAAATATTGACACTTCTCTTGAATACTACTCGCATGTTTTATCTATGTTCGTAGCTTACGTTAATGTGTATGAAACACTTATTATTTGTAAATGTAATTTGAATATGAAGTTATACTTGAGCTCACAACAAAATAATAAGATACTAGACCCGACACGGTTTCGCATGGGTACATAAATGCATCTTGTGGATCATCAGTATATATCTATTAGTGAAAACCGTATCAAAATCCCAAAAGATTATGAGATTAGCTAGATAGATGAATATACAGATTAACAGACAGAAAAACGCGTCGCGAGACTTTGAGCAGGTAAATACGTATAAAGGGGTAAGAAAAAGTATCATTAACCACCTACTCTACCCATCAAACTGAACGACTTTTACTATAGGAGCAAATCGATCAAAAAGCGCAAATAAAGTCAAACTGCAATTAAAAAGTGACATCGTTCGACGTTAATTAAAAAATAATCTGCCAAATATTTTTTTTAATAAATAATTTTCAAACTTATCTACCAAAAATCCGGGCAATTTTTTAATATTTAAAGCTTCACAACCAGCTATGTGCCAGAAAATTCGGCAAATTAACAAGATTAAAATCACACCCCCTCGGAATAACCTTTTAGTATAATTTTCTGTGAAGTAAATGCAAATGACCAACACAAAGATTAGCATAATAATGGCAATATCTCAATTAGTATGAACTTGGAAGGAAGGATTCAGATTTAAAGGGCACGAGGTGCTTATCTTTGAGGCGTGTCTCAGGACTCAGGTGGGTGGTCCCTTGTTCATTAAACTGATCAACAGACTGTCTGAGCCTTTGTATTGGTTTTGAATTGTGTTTAGGGTTCCGTACCCAAAGGGTGAAAACGGTTCCCTGGCCTTTACGCTGTTCGTCTGTCAATCCGTTTTGTCCTACCTATTTAGGGCTGTAACTTTTGAACCGTAATAGCTAGCTAAAATTAATGGGGAGGACCCCCCTTAATTTTAACAAAAAATTTGTTTTTATCAACGTTTTTTCTTCTCGCTATATCGTAAAAACGATAATACATATAAGCGTCAATCTTGGTGTGATTATACTAGAGCAAACTCTACAGTATACCAACAAATAATATAAAAAGAGCCAAGTATGAGACCCAGGTCCCAAGAGTTCCAGAGAAAACAAAACTTTTTGCTAGTTAATGTGAAACCTTCGGTGCGCGAGTGCCCGACTCGCACTTGACCGGTGTTTTACTTTATTTATCCTATTCCAAAAAGGCTTAAAATAAAAAATAAGGTCCGTTCTCAAATCATACAATGATTTAGGAAATCGTATTCTGTTTTGTACATTGTCTGATGCTAATATCATTGGTCTGATGCAGTTTATTACAAGTGTATGTATTGTAGGTATATTACAATGCAACCTGACAACGCATATACTTGTATTAATCCTATGGGAAGATAGTTTTCTTAGTTATTTACTTAGTTCGAAATAGCAACCTAAACCTATCAATTTATAATCGATGTTGTTAACGTAATCGACTTGTACTTGATTATCTAATTAACTATTTTTAACCGACTTCAAAAAAGGAGGAGGTTTCTCAGTTCGACCGTATATATATATATATTTTTTTTTTTTATGTGTGTTCCCGGATAACTTCGTCGTTTATGAACCGATTTTGATGATTCTTTTTTTGTTGGAAAGGAGATGTCCCGAGGGTGGTACCATGATAAGGAAACCATGATCTGATAATGGCATCCCAGAGAAATCGAGGGGAACCTTCGAAAATCGTACTGCCGACTAGTGCGTTTTTTAATTTAAAGCACTCCTATTAAATCGAACTAATGAATTCACCACTGAAAATTTTGAAATAAACAAAATTTTAACAAAAAATTAAAACCCCCTTAAAAAAAACTAAAAAGTTAAAAAATAATATTGCAGCCTATGACTTTTTCGTTCGCATCATAAGAACATTAATTTGTTTTATAGAAGTCGGGTTCAAGCCAAGCCAAAAAATGCAAGCCATGTCGCGAATCGTACCGGCTTGACAGCGACTTCAATAAAACAAATTAATGTTCTTATGATGCGAACGAAAAAGTCATAGGCTGCAATATTATTTTTTAACTTTTTAGTTTTTTTGAAGGCGGTTTTAATTTTTGTTTATAAATTTTGGATGATAATAAGAAGTTTAGAATCGACGATCGACTCGATAGAAGAAGATCAAAGAACAATTTGATCGTTCGAGTAAACGGCTATTTTCTTGTTGTTAGTTGAAATTTAGAAAAAGTATAGAAATAGGTGATTGCAAAATTTTGTACTGTGAAGAACGATGACTCTTATGAACCACAGATTATTAACTCAAAAATTTGTTTTAGTTATTTCCTTAATAACTAAAACAAATTTTTGATTCAACTAAAATTGAGACTATTTTTGATCAAGCATCTTGAATCAATAAAGATGTTGGTTTAGACAACAAAGTTAATATTGTTTCGAATACTAACATTGGGAACTCAAATATACCAAATCGCGATGTGAACCCGTTAAAATGTTCAATTCTAGATCAATATTGTTTGTTTATCATTGTTCAATTAGTTAGCTGGACGTGTATAA
Organism: Agonopterix subpropinquella; assembly: GCA_922987775.1. NCBI lineage: Eukaryota > Metazoa > Arthropoda > Insecta > Lepidoptera > Depressariidae > Agonopterix > Agonopterix subpropinquella. The sequence goes on along the minus strand of OV277709.1, from coordinate 13,213,150 downwards.
AAAAATTTGTGTCAAATATATCAGCGATAGAAACAACTTAAAGCTTGTTTGAATCAATCAATTGGAACATCATATAATACAACTCATTTACATAATATGATATTGTTGCATAAGCTAATCATCTTTTGATAAATTATTAAATATCAACTACGATAAAATAAATGCAATCAATACAAGGTCAACGAAGAGGAAATAACACTTAGTTCGCATAAATTATTTAGCAGAGTTCCCTCTAATAAACTGTAAATTCTAATGAATGAATATTACCTAAATACCTACTTATAAACAATTATATAAAATTTATTCAGACTTATATTATGAAACACAATTTATTGGGTCATCCATAAACGTGGCTATTAAAAATGATGATGATAGGAAATCTGTAGGGGTATTGTGAAACTTTTCGATCAACGATCGATATTCGATCTAGTTTATAAAGGTAGGAATTCTTAATTAGGTAGGTACTTATTACTTAATAGTTTATTTACTGATCAACCTTTGACCTACTGTCTGAGTCTGATCATTGTCTTAAAAGATCTACGCTCTAGTCGGTCGGTGGAGTATTCGCCAATCTTTACTCTTTTCTGTTAGTGACTCGAGTTCTTGATACAACACGACACCTTTTCTTTCTAGATAACTCAGCGTAGGTATAATATAAAATAATGATAATACCTAATAGGTCTTCCTTTGCCTCTCTTTACCTCTATTTTCCCTTCCAATATTTTGTTGTTGTTTAATCTTTTCATTTACCATTGTCTGATATTGCTAACTAAATAGGTAGGTCAGGTGTAAGGAACTAGAATCACTAAGAGCTGTAAAAAAAAACGTCGATTCAACATCGATCGATCATCGGCAAGTTACAAAAACAACCCAGTTATATTTTCGTATGTTTTGAACGTACAAATTCAAAACATCTTCAATTAGTGAAATCCCACATGAATATTTAGCTCATTCCCTTTTTAATTCCCAGCAAAGAAACAAGAGTAGCAAAAGCACGTGATGTAATTACAAAATCAAATCCATAAATGTTATGGAATCTCATTCATTTCGAAACGCCCACCGCGAGTGTTCGATTCGTAAAAATCCTAATGCATTCGCAATGCTGTACCGGAATCCGCTCCACGGGACTGACTTGAATATGAATTAGGCCAAATTGGATCAACGGAAGATAAAATGTATGGTAGGTACGGACCGAGCCACCTCTACCCTATTATGTGCCTCGATAACCTCTTTGTTTAACCGTGGTTTTACTCAGCTTTTATCGGCCCATTTGCATTGGTAGTTAAAAGTTCTTATAACTCATAACAATTAGCGATAATTAAGCGTCTCTGACCTAGCCGAGCAATCATTTTATTATTCCTAAAAATAACAAAGACAAAAAATGTTTAATTGAAGCGCTATACGTTACATCGCTTAATTAAAAGTCAGACTCGCATTCCACCGAAGGTATCAAGAGTTAAATATTGTGCTCTAAAATGTCTGTCAGTCTGCGAATCCAAAGTCAAGACAACAAAAAATAATCACCGATTCCAAAGTATGGCAGAAATTTGCGCCGCCACGCACGCCCAAGTGAGCGGCCCCTTTATTTGACAGCAAATTAATAATCTCCAACGAGACTGGAACGCCTCAACGCACACCCACAACAATGCAACATCGACTTTATAATGTAAGCAATAATGTCCAAAACAAACATTTAAGACTAAATAGATGTTCTTACGCAACTTTAATCCTTACGGTTTGAGACATTAAAGCGTAAATCGAGCACCGGAACGAAGTTAATAGGATGTAATTTATCCGGGTTAAAATGCTACGTTGCCGCTCCGGGTTTTGTGTGACCGAGACGATAGTTGGTTTTCTTCTAGCGATCGAAGAGGACAGGTATGTTTTTGTTGATTTCGTGTAGTAGTCATTAGTCGGGCAGGCAGCTAGCGGGTGCGCCACCGTCGACGCCGTCGTATTGTGGAAACTAGGTGCGATCACAAACGTCGTAAGCGGCGTTTCTCATTAATTTTCAGGAAGACGTGAAATTCTCTCACTGCTCGCCCCTCGGCAAATAGCTTTTGGCTTGTTTCACGCTTTTCCAATATCGCGGGGACATTGTTTTGACAACATTACTAGCTTGTAATAGTAGAGGTCGTTTCCGTATTCAGTATTTTGATTAAGCTCTACATCTACAAGCGCCTAATTAACGAGATTACTTTTTGTCATAATCAGTGAGGCCACAAAATATCCATTTATATGTAATTCACATGACGTTTGGTTTTATAATATTTAAGCCTACGATCTAGGATAAAAATATAAATAAAGACGGAGGGTTTTCTCCTCTTTTTTATTTAAATCGGTTAAAAATAATAGATAAGTAGTCAACTTAGCTTCTGCTTGAACTCTACACTGCATGATGGAATAGGTAGGTTAAAAACGTTTTCGCCATGTTTGCTTACACAATTATGATCGCCATCAAAATAACGGCAAGTTATATAAATAATGAAATTTATTACTTATAGCGTGCGTGCGTCAATCATAACATTTAAGCTAAATAGTGACCACAACTTTAAATTGAATCACTACTAGGTAAATGCGATAATCAATAAAAACCGTGGTCCGCCTCTGTGGTCTAATAGTTAAGGGCATTGGGCTCTTGACACGGAGGTCGTGGGTTCGATTCCCACGGGGGCTGACGGGCGACACCTAGTGATGTGTCACTTTGTGCGTTTTACCCCAGTTGGTTAGGACATTGCAGGCTGCATCACCTGATTGTCTAAAAAGAAAATATCTTTGAGATTTCAATGTAACGCTATTCACTTGGAGTCACTGAACTTTTCTTATTTTAATGAAATTGCCTCATTCCCACTACCTACGTTATTTTATAAATGTTATTATTGATATTGTAACCCGACCTTACGATAAGGTAGGTAATTAAATTACGATAACATGATAAAAAGCTTACTTTCCACACAAACAATTCTAACAAGGATTTATTTACTGAAAAAGGAACATTTAATTTTAGCAATTACTACAATGTAGTGTTTGCTAAGTTTTAATCAACGGCGTATTTACGATTCATCATTGAATCATAATAATAATTTTAAGACGCACACATGTAAAGTTACGTAAAATACATATTGATCAGACACTGATCTGATCACTGAGTGTCGTCGGCATAAAGTCATATTTTAAGATACTTTGAACGAGTCTCATCAAAAATTAGTATCAAATAATCATAATCTAATCAGAAAATTCGATTCTTTAGATTACACCAGGGAATTAACACAAAAATTCGCATCTTTTGTGTAAGAATTGCATTCGTTCAGAAACATTATTAACAATAAGTTAATTTTATTTTCTTTCCACAACTCATACTTATTAAAAAAACCTCAAGGAAAAAGATCCATGATAAAATAACCTTCTGAGCAAGATGCCAATAAAATATGTTGATTTTGTTGCAATTTATGTTATTCAATGTTTATATCATTGCTTGTGTAATTCATGTATTAAAACTTTAATGCAATTATGGCGTAAGTTTCATCAGACGACATCATATCTGTTTGGATCGTTTATTCTCGAGATAAGATTAACATATTAATATTACATACGTAATATTTAATGTAATCGTAGTCACTTGTTGCACTATTATCCTAAAACATATTTTACCAATGTGTAACTAAAGGAGATGCCTTATTCCAGCTAACAATCTTCACTTGATTATATTTAACAAACCGTAACAGCTTAGTTAAAAACAATAATTAGAAGACCATGAAACTGGATAACTGTTACTATGGGACCATCACGATTTGGCTCCATAGTGAAAGTTGTTCAGTTTGATTGTCTCACCCTGTTTAATATGTAATGCATTTTTTACAATCTGCAGAGCAGGTAAAATGAAATAAAAGCGGTCAAGTGCGAGTCGGGCTACTCGCGCACCGAGGGTTTCGTACCACACCACTACAGAACACAACATTATTAACTAAGAAAAAAAAACTTTTTTTGTCCGGGACCTTTAGCGCGAGACCGACTCACACTTGGCCGGTTTTTAGTATTTGTTGTTATTCTGTAGAGTTTGCTCTATAATCACACTAAGTTTGACGCTTGTATGTATTACCGTTTTTATGATAGAGCGTGAAGAAAAAACGTTGATAAAAACTAGTTTCTTGTTGAGAACCCCCCTTAATTTTAAACTTCTTGACATTTTTATTATTTGTTAACAAATCCGCCGTAATAACGCATAATCTGAGAAAATTTCAACTATCTAGCTATTACGGTTCAAAAGTTACAGCCCTAAATAGGTAGGACAGACGGACGGACGGACGGACGGACAGACGGACAGACGGACAGACGGACAGACGGACAGACTGACAGACGGACGGACGGACGGACGGACAACGTAGGCTTAGTAATAGGGTCCCGTTTTCACCCTTTGGGTACGGAACCCTAAAAATTATCCAGTATCTATCTACTACCTACCGCAATGACAATTTCTTTGACCCTTTGATAAACTAGAAGCTAACATAGCCAAAGGTCTCAGTAATTAACATTCTCACATATATACTTTTCCACATCACAATAGAGAAAACTCCTTTTAAATTATATAGGTGAACCCTTCACCTATTGAAGTAGAGGTAGTTTTCTCAACATCGTCACCAAGTTCCCAGAGCGTGGGCGGTCGCATATATCTAACAGGTAGGGTTACCACGAGGCCGATCCCGCTTATTTAAGGGGCTATGTAAAAAAAATAGGATTCTTCAAAGCTCCATATATCATGAAGTACTAACAGTAGGAGTATGATTTGCGGATATGTGTAAATTGAACATATAATTGAAGTTTTGATTAGAGCCAAAACACGATTAAGACAAATTTTCTCGATAGAAAAACAAGCCAAAGTAGCCTCAGTTTTTGTCTATAAACGCTTGTAACTGCTAAATGGTGAATAATAGAAACATGAGACTTGATTTAAAAAAAGAGATTGCTACTATCTAAGTTTTGATTAGAGCAGAATTGAACTTACATAAATAGTACAATCATAATTAAATAAAGTTTGTTTTTTCGCTTGATTCGATCCAGGCGCGCGCGCCGCCCCATCTCTTTCTCTCGCATCTGGCAGTAATATAAGCTATCACACGCCCGTTTCGCTAAAATTATTTTTCGACATAGGCTCTTAAAACATTGAAGTTCAATCCTTCAGTGCTGCCACCTTAGTGCTTTCAGCGCTAGATCTAGCGATTTTTTTTTGTATATTTAGCGCCGCGCCGTGCAACAGAATTTAGCCCCTAGCGGAGAATCTAGCGCTTTTTTATTTTAACTTTATATAAAGCAACAGTATTCCTGTCTGAATATGCTTTATTTTGAGTTTTGTGATTGAAATATGATATGAAATATGACCTCGTTTAGTGATAAGGTATAAAATTGGGTGTAAATGCGCAAGATTAATTGATCTAATACCGTGGCAGAGGGGAAATTCTACCGCAAGGCCGGTCCGGATATAATTAGTCTAAGATAAATATTGATAGCATAATGTGGTCAAAACATGTCTATTGAACGCTATCTGAGGTGTTATCATTAAGCAATTTTACTAGGGACCTACGAATTGAATGACTCGGAAAGACTGATAAGATTACTATACGAAAGACTTATGGGAGAAGAATGTAGCACCGAATGAAGTGCTTTTTCGAACCACGAAAATTTTAGAATCTCGCGCTTTTTTCATAGTTTTAGCGTCAAATCAATTTTTTGAGGTGGTAACCCTGCAATACTTATACAATTTCAGTCGTAATCAAATTGCAAGCCATTACTATTCAACTGTGCTGAATTCCGTATCGTGCTAAACTTGACTTATTTACTATGTGATTTGACAACCTGTAGCGTCTGAACGATCTGTCAAACGGCTACGGCTGTCATAAGCTGTCAAATTATTTGCGCGATACCGAATGTGTAAAAAGTTGTGATTCGAACGCGGTCCAATAACGTTTCAGTGGAGAGTAATTTAGAGCAATCGGGCCACAGGCCACACAGAAACGTAAGTGATTTAACTGTCGACTGATTTGGAAATGAGTAGGAGGGATCGGGTAAATAGGTTAATTTCAAATAAGCAATATTCCTGACTGAATATGTTCCCATGACTCATTATCACGTTACTTTCTTGTAATCGTGTAAGTGATTGCTGACATACAAGGTATTGTACTTATTTGCAGCATATTGCTGTAATATAATGTGTTTTAGATAAGTTTTAGATTCATATTTCCTCAAGTCGACAAGGAAAACGAACAAAAGTTTGTCAAAGTGGGACTGTCTTACAGGGACTTACTTAAATGATTTGATACAATGATTTTTGCAGTGAAAACTTTTTTAGCGGCGTTGTGCACTTTTTGGAATAGGTAAAAAAATTTAAAACTCGCGTCAGGACCGTGACGTCACCCTGATCCTGATCGAAAATTGGTCAGACATATCCCCCTCTCTTTCTACCGCGCGGCGAAAATGTATGCCTGTTCCTGCTGTTTCGTTTAAGCGGCATAAATTGTTATGTTTGTGTACGATAGCGCAATAAATGAATATTGTATTTTACCACATAAATGATAGTACTTTTATACTATAAGTTAATGTTCAAGTTTTCACTTCTGCCGGCACTCCCGGAAAGCACCCGTTGTTTTTTTTATCTGTAATTTTGACAGTTTATTGTATTTTTTATCAACTGGCAACCCTACCGGTAAGGCCGGTTGCCGGAAGGGACCGAGTGCATCTATTGTGAATGCGAAATGCAAACGTGGCCGCCCCGTGTACTGTACGGCCAGCTTTATAACGTAGACTTTTTGCTGAGATTGTGTGTCTATTTTTAAACAGATTTCTCTTGAAAGTGCTCGTTAGCGGAACACTGGCAGTGTTTAGGTCACGTTTTAAAGCGTTTCCGATTTCAATTGTCCATTAGTTCTGTTTCGGAATGAAATTCCATTCTTACATAATCAGTCAATCCACAAGACCTATGCTTATAAATTAAATTAGCATGTTCAAATGGCGTTGAAATGGTTGAAAATTGTAGTTCATTTCGGGTCCAAAATTAAAACATTTAAATCAATCCATTTAGGTCCACTCGCAATTAGTAGTAAAAAGCTAGCTAGTGTTGTTTTACAAGTAGTTAAATTACATTACAGGTATCTATGAAATAACGTGGTATTATAATCGCTATGTAGTGATTTCCTTCCAAAACATATTACGAACTAATAAACACCATTTCCTTATCGGTAATCTTGTCTCCCGATCTTCAGTCGGTTCGTAAAACGGCTATGGCCAGCTTTGATATTAGAACCAACTTTGAGCTCACAATTACATACATGATATGATATATGGTTTGGTAAATTGGTAGCGCAGCGTGGTGGGTAGGCCCCACAAGGTGGACCGACGACCTGGTGAAGGCGGCGGTAACCCGTTGGATGAGGGCAGCGCAGGACCGGTCGTTATGGCGATCCTTAGGGGAAACCTATGTCGAGCAGTTGACGTCCATCGGCTGAGTCGACAATATATGGTTTGATTTGAATCATTAAACCCTGCCTCAAACATACAAAAATGATATGTCGGTAGCTCGGCGTGGCATGGCGTGGGCAGTACGACAAGCAATTGGGAGATAAGATAAGCAAGCGATACGGTCGATAGCAGATGTCACGGACGAGCGACGAGACGAGACAAACCTCGCCTTGTGCAAGGTTATGTGCTAGCTAATCTCATTGATCAAATACAACAACTAGATGCAAAGATGCATTGTATCATAATGAGTAATACTCTTAAATATACATCCCAAAAAACTTAACACAACCTAAGCTACCCCATATAGCCATGTCAGACGTAAACAGTTTCAAAGTTTCAAATGTTCGATTAAAATTAATAGTAAAAAATTTTACATTGGACGCGCTCCCTGAGGGTAGGCCTGTGCCCTGCAGTGGGATTCCACTGTGGGACCTATATAGGCTGCGATGATGATGATGAAAAAAACATTCCATTTATAGATATAATAATATTTTCCTCTCTCTATTATTTTAAAGACACATTTTGAAATGTTGACCTTTACACGCCAAGACCGTGGCGCCATCTAACGATCGCCTAAAAAAAACACAGGAAAAATGATAATTGAACGAGGAAAATATTTGGGAACGAAAAGTCCATGGAAAAGTCAAAAAACCTGTGTGGTTTTCTACACACCACACGCTGGGTGCGTGTGTTATCTGTGTTTTATTTGTCAAAGTTTTTTAATTGCAATGTTGCCAACCTTGTAAACAATCCTCACGAAATAAAATAATGTTAAACGCACTCTTAGGGACACTTTACATATGATAGGTAATGCACATGTCTGGCAAAGCATCTACGAGGAGGGAAACTACCAAAGAAAATAACTATATTACTAACGTAATAAGAGGCGACACTTAAGCAAGAGCTCGTAAAAGAGCTAGTGACAACTACTTGCAACGTTTGAGTGAAAGGCGACAGCGAGTGACGAACGGTGAGGCAAGGAATATTTATTATTATTATTCGGGGGTTTGGGCCTTGACAGGCTTGCTAAGCCTGTGCCACGTAGACCATCGCTGGTCCTTTGTGATCGCCCTTTTCAAAGTTCCTTACCAATCCCCACTGCGGCCAGAAATCGCAGTAGATTCTTGATCGGGATAGTTTGTATCTCATCTGGTGTCAGCACCTGCCTACCCAGATGAGTACTGCGTTTGTACATCAGGGGGCCACAGTCACATAGGAGGTGCAGAGGAGTTTCCATCTCCTTGCAGAATCTGCAGCCGGTCGTGTCACTTAAATTCAGTGTTTGCATGTGCTTATTTAATTTGCAGTAGCCTGTGAGTGACCTTGCAAGGAATAAGCTTTGGCCGAAGCTGTTCCACACTTGTTTCATTATCATCAGACCTATATCTCCTCTATAAAGAGGGATTTACGATAAACATTTTAAGATTGTTTCATAGGGAAATTCAAATTTTGGCGCACGATCTCACACGGATAAATGTCGCCAGTTTCTGTATAGTCACTAAGCTACTGTATTAATAAACAGTTAATTAATCCTTGGTGTTAAATTCGGTTGTGTTTTGATCGCTTTGAATGTGACATTTATTAAAGCTTATCTTGTATGGAGCGAGCGAGTTTTAGTTTACTGTTTGTAAGATTCTGAAAGTAAAGAGCGAGTTTTAGTTTACTGTTTGTAAGATTCTGAAAGTAAAGAGCGAGTTTTAGTTTACTGTTTGTAAGATTCTGAAAGTAAAGGATAGGCGTACTGTATCCCGTGAATTCCCCTCTAGTTTCTTACTAAATAGAGAGGTCAAGACATTGGATTTTTAAATAGCAGATAATTATGTCAATTTTAATACCGAAGGGTATTAAACGTGAGGATTTATATTAAACATATATAAGGATTTCACGCCTACTACGTAATCCTAGTGGCGATCTTTCCAAACATGTTTAAACATTTACATTTAAGTTTAATTAATAAAAAGTTTTTAAAGAGCAAATTGGTAGTTATTCGTATATTTCCAGAAAAAAGCGGAACCATGACGACAGACTAGTGCATAGTGTCACTGTAGGTGCTGTAGATAGGCAAAGAATATATATACTAACGAGGTAGGTATAATAAATGAGCTAATCTAGCTCGATCGATAAAAACTAGAAATATTTCTTCAACTTTACAATCACCACAACCGGACATCCTTTCAATTTAATGATTATACGAACCGGCATGCATATGCATAGACAATATAGTCCTAATGGTAGAGTACTACACACGCAAGCCACCGTGGGAAATCCTCCATCGGGACGGAAAAGTGCCCGCAAGACTACGGAGCGTGAAACTAACCGCAAACTTCCAACTATCGATATCAAATCTATTTGAAAATTTGCTGCTGACGTTACATAAAACCCTTTTGAAGATACTATGTTTCTTCCTGGCTTTGGAAATATTTAACTGTTCCCTGAATTGTATCTTTTTGACGAGCGATTAACTCTCTTCTGTCTTTGTTATTGTAAATATTAAGTAACTTGTCAAGACTCAAGACATATACTAAGTATGTAAAGTTTTAATTATCAAGCTCTTTTAAGGCTTAGAATGTACTAAGAGGAAATGTCCATGCAAGGAAAGGGACGTAAGGGGAAATGTCCGTACAAGGAAATGGACGTACTATACAATGTCCGATCGGGGAAAAGGTCGTACAAGGAATTCGGGCGATGGACGTTCGGGGAAAAGGACGTAACTGAATGACTTGAATGAGTAAGAAATGATTGTGTCAATTCAGTATGAGTAATCCATATTATTATCAGGATACTTGAAAGTTCAATTTGTGCGTTCGCGCCATTTTCGCGCAATCGATTCTAGGGGGTCTATTAAAAAAAAATAGAGTTTACTCGCGACTTCGTCAAATTCGACAAATTATTAGCTATCAAATCGGTTTAGTAGTTTTTTGCGTCATGCTCGAAAAAACAAACAAACAAACAGACAAGAATTCTAAAAAAGTTTGATTTGGAGGATTCAGGGCCACCTAAAAACCATATCGTAATCTTTTTCTTGTTTATTTTCTGTACAACGAAATATACAGAAAATGATGATGATGTTACAGTTTTATAATAGTTTAGTTTAGTTTAATAAGTGTGGGAGATCAAAGGGTCAGAGAAATATGGAAATGTTTAGTGAAAACATGTGCCGAAGAAATCGACAACCCTGGGGAAACCAGTAAAAACTGGATATGACCAAGAAGATGCTAATTCGGAAGTTTGAAAACGCAGTTCATTAACATGCGACGAAAGTCGTAAAGCAAGGTCATACGTCGGTCGTATTGTGTGTATAAGCTGTCATGACTGAAGACCATAATATGTTACGCGACCATACGTGACGTCATTTTGTCATTGCTATTATCGATTGGTGACGTCACAACAGACTGTTAGAACTACTGAACTTGTATGAATCAGTTTGGCTCGGTTGGTAAATTTCCGATACATTTTTCCCACAACACGTAAAACATTAGACGATGAAGTTTACTCAACGTTTATGGAAATACAGAGCGCTTAGGACATCTATGGGTTTCAAACTGACCTTTCAAATCTTTTTAACTCATTCGTGTCCTCGCATATTAGAGTCCTTTTTAAAAGGCTGACGGTTTTGTAAGAGAATCATCAGACTATCAAACTGAACAACTAAGGCCATTGGCATTAGGCCAACGTAGAAACAGCGAAAAAACATTCGCTGTTTTATATATAAAAGTGCAAACCCCATCGACCGCAATGTCTTTTCGCTGTTCGACGTTATCGACGATAATATTGATAATCATCATCCCCTTTAAAAATCTTCAGCATATTAAGAAAGACTGAACAAATTTCACTACGGAGCCAATTTCTGGTCTGAAGCACCCCTTAACTTTGACCATTTATTATAAGGACTGGCCTTGCGGTAGCATTTCCCCTCTGTCACGGTATAAGACAAATTTATCATGTGCATTTACACTCAATTTTGTACCTTATCATTATCACTAAACGAGACAAACTATAATTGCGAAACAATAATTTCGAACTTAGAACGTTTGGGGTTCACACGAGACTAGGTACTTTTCATGATTTTTAACATTCAAAATTAGAATCTAAAGTTATGGGGAATAAAATCCAATGTGGCGACATGAAACAACATGAAATCCGCATTTCATGTTACCTCGCCCCCGGCAAAAAGTTGCAGAAATGTTTGTTAATAGAATGACACGCGTAACTAGTCCCTATATAAATAGAGTAGTCAAAGCCCTATAAGTATTTATTACTAGGGTGTTTTGTTTGTATCAAGGTTGTGATTTAAGTTTAGTTACTAGGTCACCGACGGACAACGTAGGCTTAGTAATAGTCCCGTTTTCACCCTTTGAATACGGAACCCTTAAATTAGAACTTAGGGGATTTGTGCATATTTCCTGGAATCCTGTACAATGTAAGTTGCTAACGAAACAGCAAAAATTGATAAGATAGCCGATTCGCAACGTTTACAATACAACTTGTGATAGCATTATCACTCTGATAACAAACGATAAAAACGCCATACTTGCAGACTTATCAAAAATACTGAATTTGTTATTATTAGATGACATGATTATCGCATTCACTTATTGTGTGAAGAACTGGGACAATGTCGCATAGTATCACGTACAAGGTCTGTTGAATAGCTATCAATTACAGATAAGCCAATAAACATAATTTAAAAAAGATTAAAAAAAAATTATGTCATTACCAGTAGGACTAGTATAGGACCGATGTTGAAGCGATAAAACGGTCTCTTTCAGTCTATAATTCTATACCAGGTGAACGAATTGACAAAGAAGCATCGACATACAGCACTCGATCTTTTTCGGTGTCTCTCGAGTCGTGTGCATGCATGGACAGTAATTCGATTTTTCATCAAAAACTGTAATTTTTTGAGTACCTAGCCTACTAGCTATGACTTCCTCGATACTACAGGTTGACATTGAAAATTAGTTGACTTTTTACGAGTCGTTCAAACCATCAAACTGAACAACTTTTACTATGGGAGCAAACCTGATAGCAATAGCCCATAACACAGTAAATACATTTTTTATTTAATTAAGTTTTTCTCGAAACAAAGGGTGAAAACAATTTTTTTGCGCACTGGGTTAAGTTAATTGACCCCTTCAAAACATATTTAACATAGTAATCTGAATAGAAGCTAAATAAGCGATTCGCACATAACATAAAAATGTCTTGTAAGTAAGAATACCACCTACCATCACATTAAATACTACATGTCAATCTGACATTGAATTTTTTTCTGTGCACTGCATTAATTTAGCACGAATGCAATGTCAAGCGATAAAACAATTAAATTCCTCAGCAGATTAAAAACTAAATGGTTGAAGCAATAATTGTTTCGTGACCGACCAAAATCGTTGAAAAACCTGTTTTAATGGTTCTTTCTATTACTTTAATTACTTACCTATTTATTGAACTATTTAAAAAACAAATCGGGGCAATCAATTTATATGCAAATAGATACCCGTAATTTGAAACTTATGATAACAACTTTATCATTTTTAAACGTCATGTTCACAAATAGACCAAGGAACCAGTCGATCAAATCAATTATACTTTATTTTACACCAAATAGATAGTATAGTACACAAGGTGTAAACACTAAGCGCTCTCACAGACGAGCGACACTTTGCAGTCGCCGGATGTCGCAGAGGGTCGCGCGACCGTAAAATGTATGAGCGCGACGCTCTGCGATGGCAAAGTGTCGCTCGTCTGTAAGAGCCCTAAACAGACAAGAAATACAAAAGGTAAAAAAATCAATTTTTTCCAGAAAATTCAAAATTCAAAAATTTTTTATTCAAAATAATATCATATAGATAGCTTTTTGACGTCATTTTTTGACTCTACCACCGCGAGACAACCTTATACAGGGTGAAGTTGATATCAATGGCATCCTTTTAAACTAAGAGTCTACCCATCAAACTGAATAACTTTTACAGTGGGAGCAAATCGATCGGAGCAAAAAAAAATCAGCTGTTGCATACATTTGAGTCGAGTAGGCATTGCAGTTTTTTTATATTTTTATATTAAGGATGGGTTTGCTCTTGTCCTCAATCCAGTCTTCAGGATCGAAGATGTAGCGAGCTTACCCAGAAGAAGCCTAGTTACTCGTACTTTGAAGGATTTAGTTTAGTATGGAACAGCAGATTTGTTAGTTGCTCCGATCGGTTTGCCTTTGCTCCCATAGTAAAAGTTGTTCAGTCTGATCGGTAGAATCTTACTGTAAAAGGATGGTAATGATATCAATTTCACCCTGTATAGACTTGTGAATCGACGACAGAGAAGATACCCAGAATTACTTCTAAAATCAGTGACAAAAGCATGTATTTCACAAGCACAGTTTCGCCTATTTTACATGTCTCAAAAATGTGGTTAATATCTCTGTTAATATACAAAAAACCTAAAATGCTAAAGGTAACCAACTAAAAGACTGCGCAACACTAAAATAACATTCCATGCATGCCAATTAGAGCAACATAACACAAGTAATAGCTATGAGTGACACGCAAAGCTTTAATCCGGATAAATTCAAGAGCTACATTTGCTTTAGTGTTGATAGTAATGAGGGGGATACATAAAACAGTAGGATTATATCACGGACGCTAGGAAGGAGTACGACCTTTCACTTTCTCTATAGAACTATGTGACTGCGCAGGTTTTTGCTTTGCAATGTCAAAATCATAGTGCGAGATGTAAGCTAGAGTTATAAAATACAACGTGTTAATGAATTAACGCAAAACTAGAAAGTAGTTTGTTTAGAATCGAGAGCAGAATCGAATTATCATGGTTTCAACATAGGAAACTTTTTTAAGAATAATAAATAATTCGTTTGCAAAATTTAAAATTTTCTGTACCCGATGTGAACCCACCGCACGGGCACACTCACCCTACTTACTACCAAAACAAGATTATAAAAATGTGTCCATGAGTATGTTAGCGCTTTCTTTCAGTGCTCAAATGATAACAAATAATTTTTGCCTCAAAACTTAAAATGCGAATAACTTTAAATTTTAACTATCAAAATAACGAAATAATTGTTTCAATCTAATTATTTTGTTATAAATCAGTTGGGGTGTATGAGGTTTTGTGTTAATTCATTAACACGTTGGTTGTATACTATATCCTGTTTGCTCAGAAAGCAAAACACGCCAGTCTCGAAATGTATTTAAGAGGATAGTCCTTGCAGCGAGCGCGCTACATACTAAACGAAGTTTCTACAATTTTTTGGACACGATCTAGAAACGAATCCCTGTGCCTGAGGTATGTCCGATTTCGGTTTAAATATAGTTTCAATACGAGAATCAATTTAAGATTTGTATGGAAATCTTTGCGTTGAAACTATAAATTTTATCTAAAATTTGACAAACTACAGATTACTTTCAAGATAGTGATTAAACATTTCATTGCCTTTTAACTGGTTAGTATCCAAAATATAATTAAACTTTTACGAAAAAATAAGAACAATGTCATGTTAAACTTCGTTTGTATGAAGCGGGCTAAAGAGCATAACCTCTTAAGGGGCGTCCGCCCGGTTTTGAGTAACTTTGTAACCATTTTATACATTAACTATGTCACTTT
Source organism: Agonopterix subpropinquella (assembly GCA_922987775.1). Taxonomy (NCBI): domain Eukaryota; kingdom Metazoa; phylum Arthropoda; class Insecta; order Lepidoptera; family Depressariidae; genus Agonopterix; species Agonopterix subpropinquella. The sequence continues at coordinate 13,198,030 of OV277709.1, read as the reverse complement.
TTAAGCAGAAAACAAAACTGAACAATCTATAGGATATGAGAAGTGATGTGGTTTTTCTCGAAATCTATTTTAATTAATAAAACTGAAGAAAAACGACTCCAAAGTCACCTCTTTTTTTCCAGTTGTAACCGTTTTACTCTTGCATTGTTGATCAGAAGAACATGAAAATTTACAATATTCTTCACAATACAATATAAAATGATGTGGTTTTCTTATTTTTTGAAAATTCATATAAAATCATACAGGTTTTTAAAGAAAACGGAAAATTCTGACCGGAGCCGCGCAATTGAAGCGGGATGGCTAATTGCAAAAGTTTGCTTGTAAGAAAGAGAGCCTTGCAGGTGGGAGGAGCAGCCTTAAGGCTATTCTACCGTTGGCGCGCTCCATACAAACGTAGTATGGTGATATTTTCAATACTATCCAATTAAACCCAATGAAATTTTTCAAAAACAATCTAGTAACTAATTTCTATGTCGGTATGAAGTCAGATTTTCGATAAAATTTATAGTTTTAATGTTACAGTGCCACAAATATTTCCATACAAATCTTAAATTAATCCTAGCATTGAAACTGTATCTTTTAACGAAAATCTGACTTCATACCGACATAGAGATTAGTTACTTGATTGTTTTTGAAAAATTTCATTGACTTTAATTAGATAGTATTGAAAATATCACCATACTACGTTTGTATGGAGCGTGCCAACGGTAGAATAGCCTTAAAAGAAACCGTCGGCGTCGTTGGTTTCTTCTTACGTCAAAACGGGCCTTATTATACTCTTGACATAATCAGTGATTTGCGATCTGCGGTATATTGAATACCTAACTAGGTAACACAAATCTACAATACAAATTCTTCTAGAATCAAAGTTCCATGTGCTTTGAAACGAATGAATAAAATAAATATTAATCTTGATGTTATGATAATTATGATAAAGGTATAACAGACTCACGCTCCAATTAATGGAAAATCCATAATTGTACAGGGTTCAACTTAATATGCTGACGTTTTTCTAAGCGGACGATCAGACCATCAAACTGAGCAACTTTCACTATGGGACCAACATCGAAATAGCGAAAAAATCATTTGTCTACTTTTGATTGCAGTTTTGTGTGGAATAGCAGATTTTTCTACGTTGGTCCCTTAAAGAAATTTGTTCAGTTTGATGGTCTGACCATCCCCTTAAAAAACCGTCAGCATGTTAAGAAGGACCCTATTATATATGTTTTAGCTTATTAAAAGATAAACAAACGTGGAAACAATGTTTATTTATAATGTGGTGACTTCTTGATCTCAAAGAAGTTAACTTCCAAACCGAGGATTATTTTCTTTCGTGTATCAGATTAAAAACCTCGTAAACGTGTTGGTTAGCAGGAATAGACATAAATTCTAAGAACAGCTTAATTTAAGACTTGCTGTCAAACAAAAGCGCGTGTCAAAGTACGTTCCCTACGTCCACACTCTGTGTTGACTTCCTGAAACGATTAATTTCAGCTCCCAGCTATAAATCAGTGCTGATGAGCTATGAAAATAATTTATTTCCGACCAAACTACAATTTGTAGAACGTAAAAAGTTTTACGGCTTCTTTAATTTTGTCCGCTTTTGAGGTTTGCTGGTGAATTCCGCCTTCATGCCCTGCCTGTCAGTGGCATATTTTAGTTATTTGCACATTTTAGTTAATATTACACTACAATGTTGTCAGAGAATTTTCATTTCAAGTGAGGTACTCTTTATTACAAAATTTACAATTTATAATTAAGTAAATACCCTTATTTACTTTTCTAAATTGTGACCCCTGTCATTGATATAATATGTCAATCAACATACGTTATTTACCAGTGATCGCAAATTATTTACACTAAAAAAATAAGGAAGCAGCAAAATATACAGAGAGAAATACAAGAGGAACAAAATAAGGAGGTCTTATCGCTAAGAAGCGACTTCTGTATCTAGTATTTAATGCAAACAATCAGCAAAAATCGCATACCTACACTACACTAAAAACCCACAAAAGGTCGCCCGATTCGATTAACTACCTACCTGGACAATACCATGGTTACGCCTACATAGAAAACTGTACTGTTACGAGCAAGTTAAAGGTTCGAGGTCAAAGCTTAACCGAAAACAAGTCACCCATAGTGTTAGAACAATCGAAGAAACCCGTGGAAGGGAAAGTACAAAGACAATTCATTACGTATTACGAACCTACAAGCACTTTGAAGCAGGAAAGTTTGTATTAAAATTTACGACCAAATTACCCGTTTAAGGAATTATTAGTATTTACGAGCGAGTATTATGGTTAAAATTTAATCACGCTAAGTAAATACTTAACAGAAGAGTACTTAAGTAGGTACATAAGGTAATTCAAATGAGACGTGGGCTTTAACTACTGACAACTATACGTTTTATTGTTATACTGTTTTTTAGGGTTCCGTACCAAAGGGTGAAAACGGGACCCTATTACTAAATCTACGTTGTCCGTCCGTCCGTCCGTCTGTCCTACCTATTTAGGGCTGTAACTTTTGAACCGTAATAGCTAGATAGTTGAAATTCTCTCAGATTATGCGTTATTACGGCGGATTTGTTAACAAATAATAAAAATGTCAAAAAGTTAAAAATTAAGGGGGGTTCTCAACAAGAAACTAGTTTTTATCAACGTTTTTTTCTTCACGCTCTACGTAAAAACGGTAATAAATACAAGCGTCAAACTTAGCGTGATTATAGAGCAAACTCTACAGAATAACAACAAATACTAAAAACCGGCCAAGTGTGAGTCGGTCTTGCGCTAAAGGTCCCGGGAAAAAAAGTTTTTTTTTCTATGTTAATAATGTTGTGTTCTGTGGTGGTGTGGCACGGAACTCAGACCGCCTTTCGGCCTCTGACGTGGTTTTTATGTAACGGTCTAGCGCTAAAGGTCCCGTACAAAAAAAAAATATTTTTTCTACGTTAATAATGTTGTGTTCTGTGGTGGTGTGGTACGGAACCCTCGGTGCGCGAGTAGCCCGACTCGCACTTGACCGGTTTTATTTAATTTAGTTTATTTATTTAGATCATACGCTTTATTTCTATTTCTACTCATTACAATGATGATGGTCCTTACCGGTTTCGAATACGGTAACTGATGCAGGTACGCAGGATTTACAATGTTTTAATGAATTAACGCAAAACTAGAAAGTAGTTTGTTTAGAATCGAGAGCAGAATTGAATTATCATGGTTTCAACATAGGTAATTTATTTCAAAATATTAAATAATTTCTTTCTAAAATTTTAAATTTACAGAACCCGATGTCAACCGACCGCACGGGCACGCTCACCCTACTTACTACCAAAACAAGATTATTAAAATGTATCCATGAGCACGTTAGCGCTTTCATTCATTGCTGAAATGATAACAAATCATTTTTGCCTCAAAACTTAAAATGCGAATAACTTTAAATGTTAACTATCAAAATAAGTAATGAAATTATTGTTTCAATTTAATTATTTTGTTATAAATCAGTTGGGGTGTATGAGGTGTTGCGTTAATTCACTAACACGTTGTATTGAAGTGCATAAGTGTAGGCGTCTTTACCCTTCTTTGTCTGATGAAACGGGAGACCGATAAGATCAGAGGTGGGATCAGATGCAGTGTCTATAACCGGCAGCCACACGGTTTGGACATCAAAGATGTGTATGACGCCTGAAGAAATTAGTCGCATTTTACGAAACCCGAATGGATAGGTGCTATTCGAAGTCCACGGCCGGTCTTTCCAATATGAATTCAATAACGACTAAACAGCAATACAAAGAAGAATTAACCTTGTAAATGAACTGTTTAGGTCTCCTTTAGCCTAATCCATCATGCACAAAGCTACTTTCACTGGAGTATAACCATCGTTAGTCTCATACGAGAACAAGATAACACGGCAATAAGAAAACATTGCTAGACCGCTGGCCCAGAGGATGACCTAGTTAAAACTGCCCTGTACCACGTCATGTGCTGAACTCGGATCACTATAATACCAATGAAACGATAATTCTTCAAGTGGTAATGTTGATAAGCAGCCATGAGGAAAAGAACGCTGTTTGCAAATATTGTAATGTACTATGTGTGCTCAAAGATTTAACGAGCAGATAGGGTGATGATTGCTTCGATTATTAAAATTGGCAATGTTATTTAAAGTAACTAACCCGCCTTAAATGTTGGGCGCTGTGAAGAGGCTGTGCTGGTTTCAAGATGCTCTTACGGATGGATGCATTAACATCCTTTTAAACGAAGAGTCTACCCATCAAACTAAACAACTTTCACTATGGGAGCAAACCGAACGGAGCAAAAAAAAGTCAGCTGTTCCATTTTTGTGCTCCGATCGGTTTGCTCCCATACTAAAAGTTGTTTAGTTTGATGGGTAGACTCTTAGTTTAAAAGGATGCTAATGATATCAATTTCACCCTGTAGATAGATAGGGCCAAAAGCGTGACAATGAAATGATACTGGGTAATCTGGATATGTTATGTTAGTATGTTACACATAAAATTGCGTCCGTGCCGAGACGCAGTAAGCGCGACTCTGAAACCAGCCTAAATTGAAAAGTTCCTCGTACACCAGCACCCGATTAATCTCTGCGATCTTGATCATCGCTAGACCGCCGTGGGAGTCCCAACCACTGTCCTCAGAAATCAGAAACAAGCGTACAAGCCTCTAATAAAAATAAATAAATAAATAAATAAATAAATAACGCTCACAGGCACATACATTGTAATGATCCCAAGAAAGCACTATTTATAGGCTGTTTATTATGGAAACCATACAACAACGGCACAAACATATAAACATCCATGACCGAACCGGGATTCGAACCCAGGACCCTGGTTTGGCAGTCCGGCGTGGTAACCATTACACCAACCGGGTCGTCAAAAAAATCTCATAGCTATATTCAAAGAGGCCAAGTTAGATTACCTCGACCTGTATCTAGGTATATCAACGTTAAGTGTGACTCTAACTTGTACGTACTACATTTCCCCTAAGGTAGTAAAACGATAGAGCGACAGTCGTTTGCGAAAAACGTTCCATAGTACGAGTAATTCAAAATGGCGCTAGTAATCTTCACCAGTGTGTAAACATTTAAATTTTATTAAGGAAAACATTTTACTTTTAGTTGTTTGAATAAATTTATAAGCATGAGGTATCGGTGATGACGTCATAGCTATTGCTTTTAAGTATAAGTTTAAAAGAGATGGTTCAATTCAATCAAACACATATAATGTAGTTTGTTTTGTTAGAAACTTGAAGATGAGTCAATAGTGACAATACGACACATAACATGGTTTAATCAATGTCAAGCTTTATAGTTTTATTTATAGCATTGTACATTATTATATGTACCTACATAGTAAGTACCACACTATTGTAGTAGAATGAGTGGGTGTAAATAGTATAAGAGATAAGTGTACTTTTTGCAACCATCAGCAGCAAGGCTGATTCGGTGTTTATGAGGTGTAAAGCATCTCTGTGATGGGGATGGACCAGGTCTGCCTGCATAACTCCAATAAGCCAAAAATGTAGGCGAGAAAACGGTGTCCCAGAAAATAAATAAACATTTGGAGGCTAAAAATTGTGATCCGTAAACTGTGAGGTCGGCATCGCTGGCTTTAAATTTATAACTACACTCCTAACTTTCCACGGTAGGTACTAAAACTTACTGTAACTAAGCACGCAGGCGAATTACTCAGGTAACTTTAGTGACTAACCTAATTTTATAGCTAAATACTTACTATTATACCGTGAATTCGAGGTTACCAGACATTTATATTCTGTTCAATCGCTAAACTCAAAGATCTGTTAACGAGCATCGCATTTAATATCCTTGAAGTATTGGGTTATCCCTAATGGGGAAATCTGGGTAAACAAAGACTTTATGTTAACTAATTTCTTCACAAATCGAACGCTAAAACTACATAAAACCCTTCAAAAACACTGGAATGAATTGAAGAAACTACAAAAAAAAAACCTATATTTTTTCAGTTTAAAAAACAAAAAAATCATCTTTTTTTTTTTAAGAAGAAAGAAATGGACAAGAAATGATGTCACAGTTTATACTTACTCACTCTACGTTTATCACGTCACATTTCAGACGAAAATTGAATTTCTTTCACTTTACAACTCATTTCGGCGTACATTAACGTTTTCAAGTTGGTTTAAAAGCAAATTTTTACATTCAAAATACACTCGGAGGCATAACTAACGGCCCAACTTACATTTACTCAATTTCTTCAAAGAACATTTCTGTAATCTACCTATTTCTTGTAACAATATTGAATTAGGTGAACCTTTTCGAAAATAATCGTAACAAGAATGAAGTGTGAAATGGTTTATATAAGGTAAAATATATGAAAAAAAAAATAGAATTCGCAGTTTTTTTACAGTGAGCCTCTGAGTATAGGGTCCAACTTCATATGCAGATACTTTTTAATGGATGATCAGACCATCAAACTGGCCAACATCCAGATCGCGAAAAATAAATCACCTGTCCCATGCCTTTGGCTCGAGTAGGTAGGTATGCAGTTTGTATGGAAGAGCTGATTTTGATTTTTCTATGATTGTTCCCAACAGAAAATTGTTCAGTTTGACGGTCTGATCATCTATAAAAAAGAGTCAGCATATTAAGAAGGACCCTATACAGGGTGTAACAAAACACACAAGTAATACTTAAGGGGGTGCTTCAGACCATCAAACTGAACAACTTTCACTATGGAGCCAACATCAAAATCGCGAAAAAAAAATCCGCTCTTTCATACAAAACTGCAGTACCGTCTCGACTCAAATGTATGGGACGGCAGATTTTTTTTATTTTTTCTCGACATTGGCTCCATAGTGAAAGTTGTTCAGATTAATGGTCTAAATCACCCCCTTAAGTATTACTAGGGTGTTTTGTTACACCCTGTATGTATGTCAATGTCAGTAAACCGTTGTGTTATCAACCACCACATAAACCTATAATCGTCAACAAGTAGCCACTGCCGCGGTAGATTAGGTAGCACCTAGAACCTGGAGCAGGCTGTTTGTCAGAAAAAGAATAATTGAAGTTCTTTCCAAGACGCCATTGTTCCCTGACTTACTTAAGGCTGTATTACTTATGTATTAATTAAATTGCTCGCGCTAGCGCCTGCAGCTTGCTTACTTCTACAGTATTTTTAATGAAGTGATACGTTATTTACAAGTAACAAGGTTTTAAAATTATTATTATAGTGATTTGCGATTAATAATGGTGTGCAGTTTGTTTAATAACAATTTTAGTTACGATATCATACCTAACTTATTCATTAATCTGTGTCATAATCAGAGATCGGAACTACGGGTTACTATCAAAAGTATGGATAGGACCAAAAATCCCGGGATTTCCCGGGATGTCCCGGGACTCGGTACCTTAGTAACGGATGTAAATACAGTACTAGGATTCCGAATGAACATGATTCTACTGCTTGTAGTATACACAATCTGTCCCTTTAAATGAATATCATGAAATTGGTTAGTAAACTAAGTAAATAAAACAATTATATGACATTCAGGGTATATTTTTCTCGAAATAAATATGAATAACATATAACAGCTTTTATTTAAACTCAAATTAGGTAATAAATTCCTTGACTTCCCGGAATCCCGGGATTTCCAAGTCATATCCATGTTAGTGATAACGTCTAAAATAGCACCCAGATTCCGATCTCTGGTCATAATCTTAACAATATAGTAAATGTGAAAGTGTGTTTGTTTGTTCCATTTCACTTTTGTTTCACATTTCAGTTCACACGTCAACCGTTCAACCAATCTCCCCATGAAATTAGGAATGCAGATAGCTTTTGGCGTGGTGGACGTAGGATACTTTTTATCGCAAAAGTCCAACGAATTTCAGTCGCGAATCAGGAAAGTCGCGCAAAAAAGCTAGTTTAATCATAATTCTAGGAGGAATTGTGATACATAGTCAGAATCTTTAAACACAAAACAGTCTTTAAACAGTCTTTGACTTATATGTACGTATCCGAAGATGACGGTGACGTCGGGAATAAGGCAAGCTGGAGAGAACAGACGCGGAAGGCTGAATCCACCACCATATGGGATTAACAAACCAGGAAGAGAAAAGAGAGTCACACAGTCTTTAAAATATAATATCGTGTTTCTATGCACACACAGGGTCCTTCTTAATATGCTGACACTTTTTTAAGGAGATGATCAGACCATCAAACTGAACAACTTTCTCTGTGGGACCAACGTCGAAATCGCGAAAAAAAAAATCTGCTGTCCCATACATTTGGCTCGAGTTGGTCTGCAGTATTGTATGGGAAAGATGATAATTTTTTCGCGATTTTGATGTTGGTCTCATGGAGAAAGTTTTTCAGTTTGATGGTCTGATCATCCCCTTAAAAAAGCGTCAGCATATTAAGAAGGACCCTGTATAAAAGTTAATGGCAATAGACAACGGATGGATAGGAAATGTCGAAATTCGATGAAGTAAAAAGGGAAACAAGGAGGGTTCCGACCCCCTCACTAAACCAAGAGTCACTAAAATACGTTTAGACAAAAACAAACATGAAACAGCGCAACAAGGTATCAATCGGCCAGAAATAGATTGCAATATCGGCTATAAAGCGATATAAATAGAGTTCCAACGGTTCCGAGGGGGAAAATAGCGCAAAACACGTTATTTTAGGCGCAGGATTTTGTTTTAGAAAAACAAATCATAGAGTCGTTATTTATAGAAAAACAAATCATAGAGTCGATGTTTAATTTAGTAACAAAGTAGTAAGAGTAATTTACTACATGGATGTGTTTACATTAACATTTTGAATGTTAAGAATAATTTTAGATTTTTTTCGAGGACATATTAAGATACTTTGATATCTGATATCTAGACAAACCTGTTGCCTTTATTAAAAAAAACAGAAACGTGAAGAAAAAAAAAATGTTGAAAAATGTCGTCTCTTAGTGTCGAAATGTTGTTGTTGTTATTCAATGTTGCAATATATTACGGTTAAAGCCCATAATATTACAGATTCTTATTTTGTTTGTTTATAATAATGAAAAGATCTAAAGAAAACAATAAATGCCATCTTATAAAAATAATATAACTATGAGTCACGCCCTCAAATAAAATTACATACCTACTTGAGTTAAAGTTACTACCAAATCAACACCTGTACAAATAAATTCCAATAATGTAGTTTTTCCGTGGCAACACACGCGTTGAATTCGATTCGTATTCAGGTTAAATAATAGCATACCTATATATTTTCTCACATTACAGGCTTTCTGAATTAATTTTGTAGTTTACGTGAAGACCTGAAGTGTTTTTTTTAATCGTGAGATTCTAAATCATGACCGATTTAATACACAAACTTCGTTTAGTCGTTCTAGTGTTTATACTACTGATTTCAACGTGTGTTCAAAAATCGCACCGCTAGAAAAAAAAAACATTTTCAGAACAAATTAGGGAGGATTGCAACCAACTGTTGCCCGTTGGATATGCTTTTAAAACCTAGCTCGCTGAAAGGGTGTATGAAGTTCAAATTACGGTTCAAACACTTGCCAGGCTTGTGAAGTACCTGATAATAAATCGGCGTTGGAGGATAAAGGATAAGGAATTCATCTTCCGAAAGCCTCCGGATAGTCTTGATGTATCTGAATTCCGCCCGATAAATTTAACAGGAGTTGCCGAGATCGCTTTATTGTTTTGAGAGTAAATGACTCAACGGGGTGAAGTTACAGCTGCTCAAATTAATTATTTTATAGGAAGTAATTGAAAACAATTAGCGAAGCATTTTTTAAATAAGAGAATCCTACAGTTAAATCATGGTACAATAATATACTGCGCCTGGTATTCTCTTCCGATCACGTGACGGACCACGTGACTGACACAAGCCTACGTCATCATACCCTTTTACCATGTTTAGCGGCCATTTTTTTTGACGTAGGCTTGTGTCACTCTGGGAATGGAAGACCTTGTTTTTTTAGACTATGAGTTAAATTATGGTATTCCACGAAGAGCACAGATTTTGAATATCACCTGAGTTTGAGCATATATTCTGTTCTTATATTCTTAATTCTTGAGTACCGACTTTGAATAGCACTAAAAAATAATTATTACATAATTAATGGTTCGTAATTTGGATGTTGCAGTTTTTGTTCGTGATGTATTTCATTTGTAGCAACCCTAATGTAGAACCCGGAGAAGGTATCGTCCGATACTCTCATTTAGCAGGGGTTAATGAATTGGGTTTCTCTTTAACCAGTCTATTAATAGTTTTACAGCCTGTTAAATTCTCTGCCACCATACCTACTATGTTTAGTAATAAATGAGCTTTAATAACAATAACTTTTTCTGTGAAAACTATGATTACTATTTAAACACACACAAAGACACATTGAGCTACAAAGGGCGAGCTTATACCTATTTCTGAAGATATTTCTTGCAATTCCCGCAACACCTCCGCATAGGGCACGCGTGATGGACTGATGCCCATGCACCTTTCCTGAGGGTAGGCCTGTGCCCTGCAGCGGGACGTATATAGGCTGATGATGATGAATCCGCAACAGTGATAGTTGTGTATACGAAAAAGTGCTTAAAAATACAAATATCTTGAAGATTTCAGAACATTGTGTTCCGATTCCTCAAATCCATTGATGTTTATTCAAACAATATTAAATGCAAATCGCATTGCAGACATTGGTGCAAGCAAGGCATCCCGAAGGATTGTCTGAGGGCAAGATTCCCCAAGACATAGTTAAACGATTTAGACATTAACGGAGTTGTGTAGCGGGCGAGCTGCCAACTTGCTTGCTCCATCTCACTCCATGTTCCCTATTTATTGCTATTATTTGCGGATTTTCGGGAACGTCTTACTTTTACAGAGTGTTGTTTACAACCTTTGACAACAGAGATTTCTTTAAGACTTAATAATTAACTTTGGTATTGTAGATAAGGATGTAAGAATGTCTTTAGCCAAAGGTAACAATTGTATTGTTCGTAAATAACGTTCTTACATCTTTCTAAAAATATTTATTTTTAGATATAGATTAGGCAGACGATGAGATTTGGTATTTTAAAATATTATATTTTTCAATAAAAGTAAGTTCACATTACTCATTTGCTGAAAAAGCTCTCACCCACAAAATATTCCTATGCTCTCATAGATTTTGTCAAATAATTGTTTATAAACAGCATTCTGTACATCGAAACAAAAACTTAAAGTCACCATTTTATTAAATAAACACATTCTATAACTACGTGACGGTTAGGATCCACTTGGATGGAACTCAAATTATGAGGTCGACGACCCCCGCGGACAGACACTGGAAGGTCGATCGAACGCCTACAAAAAACAAAAAGTCCTTAACCCTAAAGGCAGTTCAAAGCTAAAGTGTTTGAAGGACTAGTCAAATTATAAAACTTTAAAAATTTACTGATGTTAGGTGCCCCGTAGGGATGTGGTAACGGATAAAGACATTTAACGGTAGGTTTCGTTTACGGATCTTTAATGCCTGTTGCAGTGATATTATATTGTAGCCCTGACTGACGCAAATATCGAACAAAAAGTATCCGAAATAATATTTTGATGCATTTTATGTTTAACGTAATAGGTACCAATGGCTTCAGCCCCATCGCCATGGCCAACTTTTTTCATTCCTTTTAGGGAATCATCAGATATGGGGAAATTGCTTTATATGAAATCTAACTGTCATGGAACCCGCAACGAAGCAAATTAAAAGAGGATAATACTGTCTTTTCCGTACTTCTCCTGTGTCTTCGTCGTATACCTATCCTGTACGTATACGACGAAATACTCAAAAGACGTCGTAAGCAAGAATGCCAAAATTACCGTGATATAAGCCTCCTCAGCACTGTCGGCAAATTGTATGCATAAAGATTTTGATTGAATGTGTTGTGGAAGAAACTGAAGATATGATATGGGATGCACAAGCGGGATTTAGAAAAAGTATGGGCTGTACGGATCAAGTCTTCTCCTTAAGGTGTATTGTCGAAAAATTCCTGGCTGTAGACTAAAAAGTGTTCTGTGCTTTCGTGGATCTGGAGAAGGCCTATGACAGAGTGGTGAGGGGTGAACAATAGGTTTTAGAAGTCTAGACTACACGTTTAAACCTACAAACATTATTTCAAGATCGACAAGCATTCACCCTGGATCAATTCAAATAGGATCTAAGAATTTGACTTGTACGGATACGATGTTCAATCACATCCCTATTTCCTGACAAAGCAAACCGGGTAGGGTAGGAAGTCCTTTTAATGTAGCTAGTTAGAAACAAAAACAAACAAAGCCGGGTGGTCGGCTACCGGCACGTTATGGTGTTACGTAACTCTACGACCCGATTTCCCTTTTGTCTATTCACTAAGAGTACTTAATTGAAACATTACGTTTAAGAACTGAAAGTAAACTTCTTGTTGTTATAACGTGGATTTAATTGATGGTTTTTTGTAACTAACTACCCAATTAACCTGGTTTTAACAAAAATACTTATTATAATTAACATAGTTTTGCTTTGTAAACCTAACAAAGATAAAGTTACGGTAGGAAGACCTGTCCGAATAAAGTTTGATTCGATTTTTTTCTAATTTATCATACACTAGCGGCCCGTCCCGGCTTCGCACGGGTGGACGTCTAATCTTTTCTAGCAATAAATATAGCCTATGTTACTCAGGGTGAATGCAGCTTTCTAATGGTGAAAGAATTTTTTAATCGGCCCAGTACTTTTTGAGCCTATTCATTACAAACATACAAACATACAAAAATAGGTACAAATCTTTCCTCTTTATAATATTAGTGTAGATATAAACGACGTTAACGACCCGGTTCATGTAATGGTTACCACAGCGGACTGCCACCAGCAGGGTCCTGTTTCAGGGTTCGAATCCCGGTTCGGTCATGAATGTTATATGTTCGGACCGTTGTTGTATGGCTTCCATAAAAAAAACTATACTTAGTGCTTACTTGGGATCATTACAATGTATGTGCCTGTGAGAGTTATTTATTATTTTTAACGTACATTACAAATTAACATAGCATGATACATTAGAAATGTCGACAAAAGGCTTGAACTAATTATATACGAAATCGGTCTAGCCTCAGATTAATAAACCACACTCTGGTTCTGGTTATTACATCAGTGACATTATAAATCATTATAATGCTCAAAAAACATCAACACAAAGCGCCGAAGCCAAAAGCAAATTAACAATCAACCCAATAAATCTGTAGAAGTTGTGAAACTGAACGTAGGGCTCAAAGAATCGAAATCAACCAATCGTAAAGCACCGATAACGAGCTTGTTATAGTTTAACGTCGGCGCGTGCGCACAGATTAATTGCCACTATTATTGACTATCAAAACTTGTAAGTACTATTGTATAGTCCTAAATGTTGACACTAAATCAAATGATCGGAATTTGGAGTAGAATTTATCACGTTATCATAAGAACACATTATACGAGAATTTACACTGATTTAATGCTTGAAAATGTAGTACCTATAAGTAACAGATATAATTTTATGAAGTATATATATTAATTATTGAGAGCAATAATAGTACATTACTGCAGCGGCCAGCAACAGAGGCATTGATGGACGAACGTGTAAATGTGGGCCGAGGCGAAGCCGAGGCACACATACGTAAGTCCATCAATGCCTAGTTGTGGCCAAGGCTTGTATAGTACTTTTCTCAAATAATGCGCGGAAATTAAAACAGTAAATTTTCTCAAATAATTCGCGGAAATTAAAACTCTTTTCAAAATCAATGACGAACAACGAACAACAATTTTTTTTTTTTTTTTCAATAAACAGCTTTCTATTTGCAAGCCAGTTCGAAATTTAAATAAAACCTTTGATGAGTTACCTACTTGGTCGCCATGTTTCGGAGAATAAGATCGTTCCATTTTTAAATTACACGAAAGATATGAGTTTCCTATGTAATTTATTTGGTCGCTAAACACGACAGATATGGATTTTCATACAACATTGCCGGCCGCTGCGCGCATGTATTTGGCCAGTACAACAATTTCGATTTATCTCGAAGAAGGTTGTCAAAATAATGCTCACATTTCCAAGCATGTTTGAGAAAATATACTTTAGATTCTATTAATACCTATACACAATTGCATGACTAATTGCATATGAATTGTGCGTGCTGCATGTTATGCACTTATAGTTTAAAACACATTTCAATTTTTTTCTGTACTCCATATAATATTCTTTTTTCGAATAAAACTGAAGACCCAAAGATAAAAAAAGAATTTTGAACTTTAGTTCTTCATATCTTATTAATAATTTTGTGTAGGTATTTTACAAGCCATCAAAGTAAGTCAATAAGCAAAACACAAAACCGTCAGTTTTCGCAACTTGTGCAACGAAGATAACATTTGACCTACTTTATCTTTTGCTTTATTAAAATTCACAGTAAAGTAAGATAAGACAAATAAATATGAACTCCCTTTCTGTATCGTAGGTACTTATCAATGTTTTATACTGTACAGTCATTGTTCAATAATCTTAAACAGATTTTTTTCATTTATTTTTTATCGGCCATAGGGCCCACCACAAGACTGACTCACACCTTGGACACTGTCAGCTGATAGCTGTCATTTCATACAAATGGGAAAATTTTAAAAGAAGAGTCAAGCATGTGCGATACTGAGAGTGCGAGCAAGACATGAATACGCATTTCTTACATTTCACGCCAAGGTCAAGCCAGAGGGGGTGAGGTAAAAAGTCGGTGGGAGGCAGGGAGTGTCCTTACTGTATGTAGTAGGTACTAAACTTTTTCTTATCCTGTGACTGACTTTAACTCAATATACCAGGGACCTATTTCATAAACATGACAAATGTAATGAATAATAATTTGAGATCTATTACTGAGGATGTAAGGACACATGTTGTTTAACGCCATAAGTAACCTATTTTACTGTACCCTGATTCAATCGAAAAGCTTTTTTTTCTATCAAATAATGGGTCATTTTGCGTTCGCTCGGCTTGCGGCCTCACTTGGCAGGCAGACTGACCCCGGAGACCAGGTCCATCAGGTTCCAGGGGGGACGCTTCGGAGCTTCGCTCCTACGTGTAGCTCGGCCTACGGTCTCGCAAAAACTACACGGGGTAAGACATTTTACGTTTGGGTAAATTCGCGTTTAGATCAGTTTGCGATTAAGTCATTTTGAGAGTATGTCATTATGAGTTTAAGACAATTATTGGTTTTAGGGCATTATATACGCCGAGAGCAATTGTCCGTGTAAAATACCCCAGGATCAATACAGAGCAGCGACCACTTATAAAACCAGACAATGAATATTGGACAGTCGGTTGCAGATAAGTATACAAGCATTCAATACTAGATATCCATACCTGCCTGTATACTTAAAGCTGCAGTCGACATTACACAAGTTTACAATTTTAACCTTATTGCATAAACATAAGGTTTGAATTTTTTTGTTTTTGTTTGATCTACGATCAGTCCTTGGACTATAAGTAGGTTCAAATTGACATCAATGTCTTGCAGCAAAAATACACATTAAATCGCTAAATACTTAGCTAAATCGACGAAGTAGCAGGTACATAATCTATTTCGTGCATTACGTGCATCAACTGACGTAGAATAGATTCTATCAGAAAGTGAGACAGAACCGCAGTTCTTAGAAGAAATAACATTACCGTTCATTTTACATCCTCCATAATAGATTCATTTTCTACACTACATAAATGAACACAACTCACGACAGTTACGTGGTTTGTCATGGTCAGAAATATGCTATAACTACCATAACATTACCATTATAACATTTCAGGCTACGATAAAGTTGTACTGTTCATAGCAGTTCAAGATTTGGAAACGTTCGGGTTTAATAATTTCGATTACTTCCGCAATTTTTATTTTTTTATTTTACCTATTTCAAACAATACTGACAGCGGTACTACAAAAAAGGTGCGGCAAACAATCAATTAAAATACTTGATTGCAAAACAAAACATACATTTGAATAATAAGAAAAAAAACAAAAGAATTACAAGATTTCTTGAAGAAACTCTCTCTCTCTTTCTTTTTTTCTTGATTTTCAATAAAATCAATGAATTTGCAAAGATTTGGGAGTAACAACAAAACCCCAACGGTTCCAAAAGAGAAGGTTGAACTTCAGTGAACAGTATAGTAACAAGTTTTAGGCTGCCTGTCCTTTGAAGCTGTGCGAGCTGAGTAGCTGTGTTTTTTAACCAATCAGCTCGGGCGAGATCGGCCGCGCCTCGCCCGAGCTCCTGATTGGTTAAAAAAACACAGCTACACAGCTCGCACAGCTTCAATGGACAGGCAGCCTTAATATAGAATTTCAGCTTGACTGTTACGGTGTCATATACCATTGGCCCATAAAAACACTGAAAAAAAAAACCATTTCCCTAATTCACCTAAAACGGCACTGATGAAATGGGATTCTTTTCAATTTCTACTATTCTAAATAACGTTACAAAAATAATGAAGAAAAGAAAACAACTAACCTTTAGTGACGTTTTTCGATTGGCACAGGACAGGGAGCTTTGACGCAGGATCAGGAAGGGTATGCACAGGAACAAGGAGAATTATTCAATAGGATGTCACAATTGGGAAGATGCTTATCACGCTTGTCCTGTACAGAATTACAAAAGCTGAGGATGCCTTCAAAATAGTTAAATTAATAGTTATCAAAGAGCTACCAGATTGACAAATTAACAGAGAATGTGCTAGTGATAGAGTCAATGGAAATAAAAACCTTTTTTTTCTGGTTTCCAAACTAAATTGAATACTAGGCTGAGGCGAGAAAACCACATTTTTGCATACGAGGAAAGTTATGAAGAGAGAGACGACATAATTCCATTTAAAGTGGCATTCGGTTTGAAAAAAAAACAAATAACTCTAAATATTAATAACTGCTAAACAATATTAAACTAGGTACATATCTATCATACAGGGTGTAAAAGAACCCTGTTGGAGCCTTAAAGGGTTGCTTCAGACCATCAACCTGAACAGCAACCTATCTTTCAAACCCTATATCAATCTCCTAGCTAATAGAGTCCGTAAATTAATATTTGTTTTTAAATACTTACGTCATGTTGCCGAACCCTCTACTCTAAAGATGGTATACATAGCCCTCTGCCAATCTATTCTTATTTATTGCAACACCACATGGGGTGGTGCGCCCAAAACCAACTTTTTAAGAATCGAGCGAGCCCAACGTGCGTTACTAAAAGTTGCTACATTCAAGCCCAGACTGTTTCCCACGAAATCGCTCTATGAGTACTGTGAAGTGCTCACAGTCCGTCAACTTTTCATTTTGTACACTGTCCTTCTCCAACATTCTGTGACTCCACTCAACACCAATAATGTTCCAAAAAGAAACCACCTTATCGCACGTTCCACTCAATACAACACAACCTTTAGTCATAGATTCTTCTGTTTTCTTGGCCCATTCCTATATAACAGCATACACCGCATGTTAAACATACACACTCTTAACAATAGACAATGCAAAATCTCCTTAAAAAATTGGTTACAAAATCTATCCTACAACGAAACAGAAACTCTTCTTCTCCCCCCTGAACAAGCAATAACATAACACTCTCTCCCTCTCTTTCACACACTCTCTCACACCCCCACATAAACACACACACCTACTTATTCACACACAAATACAAACCACACATTTTACAAGTACCTACACAATTTGTACATTTAACAGGTGACATACCTATTATACCTATATGACAGTTATAGCTGATGTCAATATCTCAGGCAGGTAGTCCCTGCCTTTCATGGCATCAGCTGTACCTACCAATATGCCTAGCCTAATATTTAAATGTAGAGCAACAAAATTATATTAGTAATCCTTGTGTAAAATGGTTTTTTTGTGATTAATAAATATTATTCTTATTATTATTCTTATTCTTATAACTTTCTGTATGGGACCAATATCGAAATCGCGGAAAAAAAATCAGCTGTCCCATACATTTCAGTCGAGTTATGTTTGCAGTTTTGTATGGAACAGCAGACTTTCTTTTAGCGATTTCAATTTTCGCTCCATAGTGAAAGTTGTTCAGTTTGATGGTCTGAATCTGAAGCAACCCTTTAAGGCTCCAACAGGTTTGTTTTACACCCTGTAAAGAAATCAGAATCAAAACCCAAAATATGGTAATGTTGCCTGGTACAAATAGGTAGTTCGTAACTAATTATTTTATTAAAATCTTAACACAAAACTTAGGCACAAAATTGGTACAGTCTGTTACGCTAATTTTATAAGCAGACTGTGGCCTTATTCCTTTGTATTTAAGTTTAAATTAAAATGAACTAGGTCAATTAATACGGAAGCACTGTCCCAAATCTATTTTACTATACTTAACAAACTTTTTATTTAGTACCATTACTTATGGTAGTAAATATTAAAATAATCTGTACGTGCATCAACTGACGTAGAATAGATTCGTCCCACCTATTTTAAGCTTGAATAATCAAAGTCAAAATCAACATAATTAATTTAATATAGGAGCTCACTTATCTATTTAATTGATTTGTTAATACTGTTATCTTGTGAACTAATGTACAATTGAAAGTGAGAGAGAGTGTTCATATGGCAACATAATTAACACATCGATGGTCTAGAAGACAAACGTGCTAAATGAAAAGGACAACCGCCGCTCTCCCTTGAAAAAATACCTTAAAATATATAGAAGTTTTGACTGAAGTCAAATGTGTAATAAATTATGAGGTTTTATAAAAACGACTCAGATAGTATAATTTATTTTTATTTAACGAGTTATTTAATCATTTATTATTAATATATTATAAAAAAGCAGCAACCCCAACATGGCTGTCAATGTTGTTTAGTAGGAGGTGTTGCAAGCACAATGTTTTTTTATATAAAAATGATAAAAACTAATAAATCATTATAAAATAAACTAATGCCTGCAGTTAGTTTCTAGTGTTCCATAGTCCATAATAAAAATAGAAGGACGGTTATACATTTTTGGGTATTATGTGCCAGATGTCCTTTTGATATTTTAACATTTTAATGCCAAAAGTATTAAATGAGCATGCTCTACTGGTTACACTTACCCAAGTGCCGTAACTCTGTCTCTTTCAGTCTAATCCGTATGTGTACATTTATAGCAAGTGACATCAAGTTGAAGCCAAGAAAGGTAATGAATGTTATTTACTACCTTGATTAACAACAAATAAAATAATGCTAAATAGATTTAGAACCTTTGACTTGTTTGACAAACACACTAAGTACTTTTGTTACTTATGGCATTTCGAAACTTTCGGTTCTCAATTTTATTAAATAATGATACTTAACACTTACAGCTAGTGTGTGATTTGTTTAATAATAAAGAAAATAATAATATTTAGTCTCCTTTTTTAATACAATAGCAGTAAATTCCTGTAAAATACTAAAGCTGATAATATACACAAAAGTGTTAAATGCACAATTAAATATATTGTTTGTGTACAAAAGTAGTAAGTGATGGTTTTTTTCATGATTTTGACATTTTTACAGTATATTTTGAAAATTTACATTTTATGTATTCCTAAGCGCAGTTTTGAGTTATAGCACATTGAACTTTTAAAATCATAAAAACGACTCCTGAATAATTGCTAAATCTGTAATTAGCATGTTTGTCTTTTAGAGCTAGACCATCGACATTATGAAAATAGAATGCCATGGACTTGCATGCCATCTAAGGTAGAACATAAGATACTTAACCATTATTATAGTAAACACCTAACTACTATGTTCTGGCGAATAAACATTTGATTTGAATTACCACAACAAAGCATTTATTTATTCCTGTGGACAACTATGGGAAAGGGATAAAGGTATACTTTAGATTAGAACACCGCGGCATGCAGCAGCGACCGCGACGGTGACAAATCATCACAGTTGTTGGCCACGGAGTTCTAAAGTTTACATTAAGCGAACATATAAATGAAGTTTAGTCCTATTTTCAATATTAATCAATTAAAGCCAATGAAATTTTTTAGAACCGATCTAGAAACTAATCTCTGTGTCTGCATTTTGTCATATTTCCATTAAAATCAATGAATTTCTAAATAAAATCATTAGTTAAAATTTATAGTTTCACTGTTAACGTGTTTTAAAGATTTCCATAAAAATCTTGAATTAATCCTAGCATTGAAACTACATTATTTTAAGGGGTGATTGTACCCATTACACTGAACAACTTTCTCAAAGAAACATAAGGAAAATGACAAAAAAAACGACTTTTCAAACAAAAGTTCAATAAGCTTATTGCATTTAGTATGGAAAGACCATATTTTTATTGTGAATTTCTTATAGGTTTCTTAGGAAAATTTGATCCGTATCATGGGTACAATCACCACTCAAAGTAATGCGAACCCTAACACCCTGTATATATTTTATCGGCAATGACTATGTGCGGACACAGAGATTAGTTTCTAGATTGTGTTTAAAAAATTTCATTCAACTTTAATTAGTTAATATTGAACATAGGACGAAACTTCGTTTGTATGCAGTGAGCTTGGGCGCCCTCACAGTTATAATATGGTTATATCCACTTATGGTTTAGTATGCATTCTGGAAACTCTAATCTGCTAATGGGGAGCCTTACTACAACTGCATTGTTTGAAGATGGTTGGTAGTTGACCATTCAATCCAGAAAGGGGCGAATGGGATTATCAATTCAATATTTAATTAACTGTATGATATTTATCAGCAGTTCCAGAGTTTTAAAAAAAACTGCTCAAGAATAAAAAATGCCAATTAATTTATAGCACAGTAGTTCGCTTTACGTCATAAAATTGTTAAATTAATATTGCCTGGGACTTTTCAAGGTTCGTTCAAATATTTTGCATTCCATATTCCATACTAAGAATGTCGGCTAGTGGCCTTGATTTAATTTTGTATTGATTTGACCTATTGACCAATTACCTACATTTAAATGTGCCATGTGATACTTCGGATGGATCACCCCATTTCTTCCCGTGAGTATCTTACGAGGCGAATAAGGGATAAGGGTTTCTTATGGAGTCTATTTGTGGGCGAAAAGCTAGCCACTGTCGTCAACCCTACAAGTTTGCATCGTGGTAAAAAACATATCAACCATCGTATATAACGAGGGTAAAGAATGTACATATTAGAGTGTATATGATAAGCTCGGCTATGGTTAGTAAAGCCCATCAAGGTAAGTATCTCCACCACACTCTAATATGTACATTCTTTACCCTCGTTATATACGATGGTAGATATGTTTTTACCACGATGCAAACTTGTAGGGTTGACGACAGTCACCATGTTTACATGATTATTTCATTCTTGTTACGACTGCATGCAAGAAAGCATATAGTTTTAGAAATATTCCTGAGCACTCCGAAAAGAATTAATGGTTGTGAAGGTTATGAATTAACATTACAATTTTTCTAACCACTCTACCACCTTCATTAGTAGTTTTCATTATCAGCTACGAACAAACAACTTCTTTATATTTTGAGAAACAATTATTATTTTATTAAACAAGAAAAATTACCTAATAAGTTTAATTTTAATATATTTTTATAGGATGACATCAGGAAGACATTTCTGATGACATTTGTCCAAGCAAGGAACATATTATTTGTCAACCAGTTTATTTACACCTATCTGAAATGCCTAGTACTACAAGTCAGGCGAGTAACAGCTCCCCAATAAGGAAATCTGGAGACCTTGACATACAATGGTTTTTGAGAGGTCAAGATAAAGCTATGTGCTTCATGTTCGCTTGTCCAAAATGTCAAGCAATCCAGTTTCTTTATAAAATAAAGTGTATATATGGCTATAAATATTATAATGTACACTTCCATATTATGCCCCACCCAGGTAAAACTTTGCCTTATGTTTTCTACACCAACATTGTTTTGGTGTATAAAGAAAAAAGTTTCAAATCCAAAATCTATAATTATGTCATCTCATCTCATCTACTATATAAGCTGCATTCCCATTACATTTTACATATTTCTGTCTTTGAACAATGTTTATCTTATCGTATCTTATCTTGAAACTATGTTTACTAAATGTGTCTCTCAAGAATAGTTTTTTTGTAGACGATGCAATTGTGTTCTAGTCTGTAGGATACCACTGGATAGTTGTTAAGCAAAGATGATACTAATGGCAGTTGGTGCCAAATGAAATCCTGGCTTGATGATTTATTATTTATAAATATAATAACTAATATCTTGGACATTGTCACACAAATTATCTAGCCCCATTTAAAGTACTAGAATCTTACCTGGACTTGTATTATGGTGATAAGACAACAATGTAATATAACTCATAGATATAAACATCCATGACTCAGGTACATTGCGGGATTCGAACCCACAACCCTTTAAACAGCAGGCAGGCAGGTTTGCTACCAACTGAGTTATTGGGCCGTCAGAGGCCAATTTGGGGTTTTAAACACATTTTATACATGTGTCGATAACATACATAAAATCACGACCTTAAACATACTCGGGGTTGTCAGAAGCTCATTTAAAACTACCAACTATATTTTTAAGTGTGTGTAGTACAGTAAGGCTCACATTTCAGGATAGAATGAAGTGTGAAATGGTAACAGATAGACTAGTCTAACTTTTCACTGACAAAGACATAAATATTAGCATATTTCTTGTTTGCTATGCATAAAATGAATATTTGCGTTTTTAAAAGACAATTTAAAGAACTGCACTTTACGTTAATTAAAAGCTATCAACATTTGTAACGCTGATAACACAATGCAGTGGTTATTGTGGCTGACCTAGAATATGTTATTATGTAAACAAAAGTAAATACTTTGGTTTGGAGTAGGTATTTGTTCATGTGTATCAACATTCAATACACATTGTGTGATTAATCTATTACATATGTGTATTGTTTTTTTTGTCATTAACAAATGAGGGCATTTGCTTACATTATAGAGTTTTTGGCACAGTATATGAAAGAATATTTTAACTTACTGCCTACCTACAGAATGGACTCTCTGTCCACTATCAATTTTGACTTCACCCGTTCTCAGTGGTACGGGAGGAGAACGGTAGTAAGCAGTGGTGTATTCCTCTCTCACTTGCGCTTATTCAGCATTACATGTGCTAAACTCTTTTTGTTCAAGCAACTTTTCAAATATTGCAGACAATTGACAACATTTCATTTTAATAAAGGTACCAAAAGAAAACCATTTGGAGATTATGTGATTCAAAGCTTATATCAAAATTATCAGATTTTTCTATCCATTATTTCTCGATTTATTTGAAAAATATTGTAAAATTAAATATTAATAATAATAATAATAAGCCCGCAGGGCAGCTTGTGGCGAGCTGTTGGTGATTGGCGACACCACGGACCCGATTCTCCAGAGGGCCCGGATTGATTTGGCCCTCACCTCCTGTCTTGCCTTAACCGGCCGGCCAGGAGTGGAGTCGCAAGAGCGGAACCTATGCTCCAGGTTGGAAGTGTAAAATGTCATAACGCCGGGACCTGCAGACTGGTGCGCTTAGCACCGGGAACCGGCGCCCGCAGACTCACCTCTCTACAACCTTAGCCACTCACTAGATGTTGCCGCCTTGTCGCTCCTTGCGAGCGGCCGTTTTGGGGGGCCCATCAAATGAGTTGGCAAGTCACCGTCTGCCATTTTTGACAAACCAGAGACATTTGTTACGGCAGGCGTCCCGAGTCTCTCCGCAATAACCCAGATTTCCCGGCCCACCAAGTTCACCCCCATAACCCGAGTAGTTTTATTTTGTCCTTCCTACAATAGTCTCTGCACCGAACGTGATAAGTCTTCTGGTGCATTTTCATAATGCATTCAGAGATAGACCACGGTTGGTGCATCCCATTGCATTTAGATAAAAGTGTCTCTAAGGGGCCTCTACGTGTTGGACCTGTGTCCCCACGCAAGCCTTCCAAAGGTCCGGGCTTCGGCCCGAGAAATACCAACAAGAGATACATAATAATAATAATAATCTTTATTTCAGACCGTAGTCCATAATAGGGTTAGTAATACAAAAACAATCTAAGAACTATGTTAGTTAATACATTTGTGAGAACAATTACTATTTGTTTATTTTGTTCCCTCCTGAATCACCGGATACATGTATACTGACCCAGTGCTTCAAAAAGGAACTATCCAGCCTATCCACAGTGTTAAGGAGACTGTTAGTGCTGCCCCGCACGCGGCACATCAGGGAGGCCACTCTTTTCCGCACGATGGCATGGAAACCATCAGTGTGTGCCTCCGCAAACATACCTGATGCACTACACGAGCGACGCAGCCCCAACAGCATCCTGAAACCGTTATTATATTGGTTGAATGATTCTAATTCCATTGCCTGCTTGGCTTTTCTATTGTATTTGACAACTTTTATTATTAATTTTATTGAGGCCAAGGTATTATAGCCATTCATCCAACGTTTTTCAGAAAATTCAAAAGTAAATTAAAATAGAAATATCGGTCAAAAATTAAATCTGAAAAATACGTATCTCTTATTTTTAACCTATTTTTATATTTTTCATTAAAAACAGGTGGTTAAAAAAATTAAATGTTGTCAATTTACTCAGCATCTTCTAAGAGGTGAGGTAATTTCACATAACAATGCAGTCCTATACAACAACAATATCAAGTGCGCTTAAAAAGAGGAACTTGATAAATAGGACTTGTTTTCGTTAGTTACTAACAGTTAGCTGTAAGGTCCCAAATAAAAATAACAATAAAAAAAGGTGGTTTGTAGTTAAGATTTAATCATTGTCATCAACTTGTGCAGTTAGCGACACCTGTTCACACATTCGCTGCTTGTCGCGAAATAAAACTTGATGGTGCGCTTTTACTGCTGGAATTGTTTAAACCATCCCGCTACGCAGTTTATTAAGCATGGCACCCACGTTATTGCTGACCTACGAGGTAGGTCATCGGCAGCAAACATGTTAAATATACAGGTGTTCAATACATGTCTCAATCGATATCCATACATGCCTGTATACATAAAGCCAGGGTCTGACTGGCCATATACAGGGTGAAATTGATATCATTAGCATCCTTTTGAACTAAGAATCTACACATCAAACTGAACAACTTTTACTATGGGAGCAAACTGATCGGAGCAAAAAAAAATCAGCTGTTCCATACTAAACTGCACCCACCGACGCTGCCTACTTGACTCAAATGTATGCAACAACTGATTATTTTTTTGCTCCGTTTGGTTTGCCCTCATAGTAAAAGTTGTACAGTTTGATGGGTAGACTCTTAGTTTAAAAGGATGCTAATTATATGAATTTCACCCTGTAGTTAGGGTGGTGTTTGCCTACTGGACCCTAGCCTGACAGGCTGACATTGACAGAAGCCATGACGGATGACAGAAGCCTTGAAAAAATGAAAAGTATCTAAATAAAGAAATGTTCAGGTGGTCTCTAATTCAGACTCCAATTTAGATAGATACTAAGTATGTACCTATTTTACAATGTAACTAAAAAAATCCTAAATTAAAAAATGAGATTTATTTTAAATAAACTCCCAAAAACTCTGGCTGTTTTAATCATTATTATCTGATTTGTTTTTTGTCTATCGATCATCTGGACAACCCGGTTGGTGTAATGTTACATTGGCCTGCCAAACCAGAGGTCCCGGGTTGAAATCCGGGTTTGGTCATTGATGTTACATGGTTGTGCCATTGTGAATAGAAAAGCCATTCAAAACCTCTGGTATTTAAATCTAAGTTGTCGCCTCACGATCAAGTCAAATATATTAGCAATTTAAATAAAAGGATCCAAAGCTGTGTCAAATGCATAATAGAATTTCTAAATGACTAAAGTTGCTACATTGAGTGTTGTGTAACACCCATCAAAATAATCTTCACAGCCAAATGGTATTTCTACTTGTTCATTCTTTACAACTATTCTATAGAAAAAGTAAAGTAGTAAAGGCAAGTAGTCATGTGTGGACACCTAAAACACGGCCACGGAAATAGCCTTATAGCGCGCCGTCTCTCTCGCACAACACCATCTCGCCCTATACCCATCCCTCTCGCTCCCTTCACTCCATGGATAAGAGAAAGTAACAAAAGAAAAAATAACATCCCAGCCTCAATCCAGTATCCGTGTTTATAATAAATTATTTGATTTTGTCACTAATTAATTCTTACTCAATGATCATTAAGAATTTTGACTTTGTGACACGATAAACAGGTCCTAAGGTACCTCATAACCTACAATACTGCTTTGATAAGCGCTAGTTTCGCAATCCTACCGTAAATAGATATAAATAGTGACAATATCAAACCATTTAACACTTATATACGTGCGATAGTACTATGAGGTAAACATAAACAGGTGAACTAACCCTTTCTTCATGAGCCACCTCGAATGGCCCCAGTTGATATAAGAAGGTTCCAATGAAGGAAACACTCATCCATTTTATTCACACTCATCAAGTATCACGATTAGTATTATTTTTGTTTGCACTACTTGTCACAATCAAGCTAAAATCCCACTTTTCGCTGCGCTAAACGCAAACGTCATTGGCAAACAACCGAAGTGACGGACGAGCTATTGCTTGGGATCACATAGTAGGGGACAACACAGTGTATAATGAGGGCCATCGCGTCAATATATCACAATTCTTATCACTGGAAGTTATACATTTATAATCACATCGTCTACATCGGTTAATTATAAAAATAAAAACGTACAAAGCAAAAAATTACAGAGCACTCGCGACGTCGCACACTCGCGTAACGTGCGATTTCGTTTTACTCACACTAGCACGGAAATTGACAGTTGGCGCTAGCGTCGAATGTGTCCGATTACAGCTGTGACTGTTCAAGGATTGAACAATACTGAAGAATACTTCAAGGTTTCTACAACCAGTTTTAACATAAATATTAAAAACAAAACTATAATCTAAAAATAAACTTAACATTTTCAATAAAACGGTAAATTTAACTGGAAATTCTGATTAAAAAAAAATTATTAGTACACTGTAGTGCGAATTGGACCACAAATCTGTGGAAATGTTTGTCATATCATCTGTGGTTGTACGACTAATTAGGGGTCCAGGGCTGGTAGCATGCACACCCGCGATAGCCGTGATACGGCTTTATCACGTCTTTTATCTCGTTCTTTTGCGCGCGAACGAACGAGATAAAAGACGTGATAAAGCCGTATCACGGCTATCGCGGGTGTGCATGCTACCAGTGCTGAAGGTGCAATATGATTTTGGGTTCTGCCTTTTTCAAAGAAAATAAAAACTACGTTTTTGTATATAGTCTTAGGCGGTGTCCTATTGCCATCGCACGCGCGATGGTGCGATGCGATGTGATCGTACTGATGGGTAATTCTCCGAAATTTTACAAATCGTTGAAATTTTTCCATAGAAAAATTTGAAAATTATTAGCCCCCCCCTTCCTCGAACTCACCCCCCCATCACCAGGACTTTTTTTTTTTCTTCAATATTACGTACCAACGGAACGTTTAAAAAAAGTTTCAAAACTCCGGAAATTACTTCTCCTGATTGGTATATTTCAGCTTAATTTTACTGGGTTAAAGCCGCTTTTGCACAGTGATAGTAGGGACCAAAATAAGCGATTTGACCCGCAGCAGCGCAACTTTCATCCCTTAGGATAATAGATGGCGCCACGTCATTAAAAAAAACTTTGAAAAATTCTACAAGCCGAACGGCTTCACCGATTTCTATTATTAATGTGTCAATCGAAAGAATATTTATTAGTTTATGATACAAAAATAAAAAGTAAAAATATCTATAACGGCTGCAAAAAGCCATGTATTTTTGTAAATTTTTCAAAGCTATTTTTCCGCTTTTTCTTAATAACAAAAAAAAAATGTATGAATTGGGTATATTTTTAATTATTCACATTGTTAATAAATCAATAACAATTTTAATAAAAAAAAACTGCATGTCAATATCTTTAATAGTTTGGAAAATATTTATGATTACATAAGCAGGTAAGGCGCGCCCCAGTCTTAGTAATTATGCAAAAATTACTCAATTTGGTACTGGAAGCAAGCCGCTTTGCACAGTGATAGAAATGAGTAAAATAAGCAATTTTACCCGCGGCAGCGAAACATTAATCGTTTAGGATCACAGATGGCGCCACATATTTTAACAAACTTCAAAAAATTATAGAAACTAAACAGCTACACCGATTTTAATTATTTAGGTGTCAAACGGTTTGTCTTTTTATGTTTCAATTTAAAAAAAAATAGTCAATTGTAGAAATTGAAAGTGCAAAAATAATAAAATATATACAAAA
Source organism: Agonopterix subpropinquella (assembly GCA_922987775.1). Classification (NCBI taxonomy): domain Eukaryota; kingdom Metazoa; phylum Arthropoda; class Insecta; order Lepidoptera; family Depressariidae; genus Agonopterix; species Agonopterix subpropinquella. Next base: position 13,169,728 of record OV277709.1, on the reverse strand, counting down.
AATAAAAAATGACATGTTTTCACTAAACTACGTTGAACAATGTAGTATAGCAGTGGACGTTTATCGGCAGAAATTAGAAATATCTACATAACTACTAAACCGATTTCGATGCAGTTTTCACTTTTAGATTCGAAATAGATCTGTCTAAAATAAAAATACACATTACATACAATGTTCAACGTAGTTTAGTGAAAACATGTCATTTTTTATTTTTTGTATATATTTTATTATTTTTGCACTTTCAATTTCTACAAATATATGACTATTTAATTTTTATAAATTGAAACATTAAAAGACAAACCGTTTGACACCTAAATAATTAAAATCGGTGTAGCCGTTTAGTTCCTATAATTTTTTGAAGTTTGTTAAAATATGTGGCGCCATCTGTGATCCTAAACGATTAATGTTTCGCTGCCGCGGGTAAAATTGATTATTTTAGTCATTTCTATCACTGCGCAAAGCGGCTTGCTTCCAGTACCAAATTGAGTAATTTTTGCATAATTACTAAGACTGGGGCGCGCCTTACCTGCTTATGTAATCTTAAATATTTTCCAAACTATTAAAGATATTGACATGCAGGTTTTTTTATTAAACTTGTTATCGATTTATTAACAATGTGAATAATTAAAAATATACTCAATTCATACATTTTTTTAATGTTATTAAGAAAAAGCGGAAAAATAACTTTGAAAAATTTACAAAAATACATGGCTTTTTGCAGCCATTATAGATATTTTTATTTTTTATTTTTTTTATCATAAACTAATAAATATTCTTTCGATTGACATGACACATTAATAATAGAAATCGGTGAAGCCGTTCGGCTTGTAGAATTTTTCAAAGTTTTTTTTAATGAAGTGGCGCCATCTATTATCCTAAGGGATGAAAGTTGCGCTGCTGCGGGTCAAATCGCTTATTTTGGTCCCTACTATCACTGCGCAAAGCGGTTTGCTTCCATCTAAAAGTGCAGCTTTGATTTCATAATTAGTATGACTAATACAGCTTGTTCACGACTATATTCCCCGAGGGGATAGTCAGAGATATAAAAAAACTCAGAAAATGCACTAGTAGTACCGAAACTCTGTCCAATGTGACGGCGTTTTTTGGTGGTATTTTATTTATTTTAAGTATTATCATTATTTCATGAAGATCTTGAGAGTCATAATTACCATTCATTTACCTAAGAGAGAATCGTAATAGGTACCTACCTTGTACCTACACATAATACAGGGTGTAAAATTAAATGTGTTATATTTTAAATGCGGTGCCTTAAATTAAACCATCAAACTTAACAACAGTCACTACAACCCGTTTGCTTCGAGTTGGCCGTCGATGACCGTTACAAAATTTCGTCACAGGCACATTAACTGGTCCCGTCGACAAAAAATAATATAACAAGCAAATAAACATTTAAAATTAAAAGCGATATTAGCGACCGGGAAGGACGTGCCGTACGTGGTTGCGTTGCTGTTGCTAAAGGTTATAAAGTTGCGTTTAATAGGGTCTCTTAGGGGTGCGGTACGGTGAAGCGGGAAGGGAGGGAGCGGCCAACTCGAAGCAGACACCTAGTACTTGGACCAACTCGGACCAAGGTCGAAATCGCGTAAAAAAACCCAACTATTCCATAGAAAATTTCAATCGCGGCTCAACCCAAAGCCAAATAGGTACCTACCTATATAGAACAGCTGGTCCTTGGTCCTCTGTGTAGGTCCCATAGTGAAAGTTGTTCAGTTTTATGGTCTGAAACAAGTCTGAAACACCCCTCTTCTTCTTCTTATCGTGTATCCCTGGTGTCAGAATTTTTTCAGACCGCCTTACGGCCTCTGACGTGGTTTTTATGTAACGTATACCAGCAGAGATAGTAGCTGGGACCAACGGCTTAACGTGCCATCCGAAGTACGGAATCATTTTTCTTTTCAGACAATCAGGTGATTCAGCCTGCAATGCCCTAACAAACTGGGGAAAAACGCACAGTGACATTATGACTAGGTGTCCCCCTTGGGTATCGAACCCACGACCTCCGTGTCGAGAAGTAGCCCCGGATCTTAGATTTTTCCGAGAGGGGGCAAAAACATGACATTGGCGCCCCTCCCCTACTAGGGTGTAGCAATAATTTTTTCCCAGGGAGGCGAGGTCCAAGTTAAGTGGTTATAATTAAATCTATAACTTATCTAGAACAATACGATCTAAAATTAAGAGCGAGCGAAGCGAGCTCGAGATTTCACTGCAATATAATGAGATGACTGCAATAAGATCTAAAACCAAGAGCGAGCGAAGCGAGCTCGAGATTTCACTGCAAAATTATGAGTTGGCTGGAATACGATCTAAAACCGAGAGCGAGCGAAGCGAGCTCGAGATTTAACGTCAATATAATGAAATAAATACAATACGATCTTAAACCAAGAGCGAGGGAAGCGAGCTCGAGATTTCACTGCAATATAATGAGATGACTGCTATACGAACTAAAAGTCTAAGACCAAGAGCGAGCGAAGAAAACTCGAGATTTCACTGCAATATAATGAGATGACTGCACTAAGGGCTCTTACAGACGAGCGACACTTTGCTGTCGCGGTGGATCGCAGAGTCGCGCGGCCCTCCGCGACACACGGCGATCGCAAAGTGTCGCTCATCTGTAAGCGCTCTAAGATCTAAAAAACGCATGTGCCTCCTCGGTGATGGATATTCAAAACCGGGAGATCTTAGGTTTCTTCCCCTCAATGGTATCGCCTCCTTCATTGACCATGTATTTGAGGGTGAAGAAAGTAAAAAGTACTGGGGCTAACACAAAAGATCCCACTGGGTCGAAGTGTTGCTGGCTTGCCAGCCCCCACAACAAGATACGATAAGATCTAAAACCAAGAACGAGCGAAGCGAGTTCGAGATTTCACTGCAATATAATGAGATGACCGAAATACGGTCTGAAATCAGGAGCGAGCGAAGCGAGCACGATAACGAGATTTTTTTTGCAATATTCTCAATTTTTTTTTGTCATTGCAATTTTGGTTTTCATCTTGATTTTGGCGCCCCCTAAACATAGCGCCCGGTGCGTGGGCCCCCTTTTGCCCCCCCCCCCCCCCCCCCCCCCCCCTTAGATCCGGGGCTGGCCCTTGTCGAGAACCCAATGCTCTTAAACATTAGACCACGAAGGCAGTTGAAACACCCCTTAAAGTATTGTAACGAATTTAAGTTTACACCCCGTATATGCGCCATTATTCCACAGGGTATGCATATCTATGGGGTATGCAGAGACTACGGCCCGGGCCCGCGGCCCGCCATACGCAACGACATTCTGTCTCGCTCTTGCTTGGCAGATTGGACACTGCTTCACTGCTAGTAAAGTAGTGAGATATGAATATTCTGAAATAGGGATGATGACTGATCCTGGAAATTCATATCTTATTATAACGAATTCTAAAAAAAGGCTAAATTCAATAACAAAATGTTAAAATGCAATTACAATCAAACAGAAAACAAAAAAGTTACAAGCGATTGAAATACTTACGTTTTTTATCGTCTTCTATCTCTTTCATGTAAAACAATGTTTGTATGACACTTCGTTATTATTTGTATTAAAATAAGAGTGTATGACGTCACTCCCTTGATATCTGCCTCTCGCTCTAACCGTAAATTTTAAACACTTATATTTCGGTTATTTTTGAAGATATTAAAAAATCTGTTTCACTTTAGTGTTTAAGATATCAAACAGTTTTTAAAAAAGAAATAAAATAAAAATTGTCATCACCCTATTATACACCTATTTATACCCTATGCTATAGGTACTAACTATACCTACCTACTGGTGCTAAAGGGGGTCCCTTCATTGGGTTCGTCTCATTCCTGAGGTGACTTGACGAATATCAGATACCTACCTTTGAGAAACCAAAATGAAATTCGTTCAAGGCACGTACAGTCAGCAGCAGTAAGTTGTAAAATTGTATACATATACGTACACTTTTGTTCTTCGTCGTAGATTAATAGTCAAGTGATTTCTTTTATATTGATTCCTCCCCGAAAATGTATGTCTCACTCACCCGAACTAAAAGTCTAGATAGGTACAGTCAGCAGCAATAAGTTTGTATATAACTTATTGCTGCTGACTGTACCTATCTAGACTTTTAGTTCGGGGAGGGATCAATGTAAAAGAAATCACGTGACTATTCTATACATACAGGGTCCTTCTTAATATGCTGACACATTTTTAAGAGGACGATCAGACCATCAAACTGAGCAACTTTATATATGGGACCAACAACGAAATCGTGAAAAAAAATCTGCTGTCCCATACATTTGGCTCAAGTTTGCAGTTTTGTATGGAACAGCAAAGGGAGACAGTCTCTAAGGTGTCACGATCTCCAGTTATGACGTCATAAATTGTTTGTATGGAATTTAAAAAAAAAATTCTGAAACCTATCATAAAGGGCTCCATGAGCCGGTTCTAAAAATACTACACTATTACCTTTCAGCCAAGATTTTAAAAAATCCAAAAATTACTCATACAACCATTTGTTACCAGTTCGGTCGACGTGTAGTAATGTTACTAAATTGTGTAGCACAATGTAGTAACATTACACTACATTAGTGTAGTAGTGTTACTACATTGTGTAGCACAATGTAGTAACATTACACTACATTGTGTAGCACAATTTAGTAACATTTCTACACGTCGACCGAACTGGTAACAAATGGTTGTATGGATATTTTCAAAACATAGGTACCAAGTTTGGGCTCCTCCAGGTAGGAAAAGGCTGAGTAAATTTTTGTAAAACATACGCCAAACGACTTATAATATCCTCATATCAAACGTCAATAAAGCAATTTCAAAATTTTTAATCCCATACAAAAATTTTATGACGTCATAACTGGAGACCCTGACACCTCAGAGACTGTCTCCCGGCAGTTTTGGGGTCTAGCTAGAGAATCTACCTAACAACATATTAAAATTTGGTGCTGGTATCCGGAAGTGAACTTTTTCAGCCTGTTTTGACCGTAAGTCAATAATGGTTTGGCTGGGTGGGCCTATCTAAAATAATTGCGAAAATGCCAGTTGTCTGCGTTTTCACCGGTAAACCGATATTGATGGAATTTGGTATAGGGGTAGCTATATTTACCCTGAGAAAGGAAAGAAACAGGCATTAAAGGTCCGGTAAACAATTCGTACTATCATAGATTTAAATAGTACTCAGGGTGTAACAAAACAATCTAGTAATATTTCAAGGGGCGGTTTAGATTAGAACATCAAACTGAACAACTTTCACTGCAAACATCGAGAAAAAATTCAAAGAAATGCGGTTTCATACAAGACTACAGCAGTACTAACGCGAAAAATCTGCATTTGAGTCGAGCTCAAATATATGGGATAGCAGATTTTGTTAAGTGAAAAACTTAACAAAATCTGTCATTGTCTGCAGTGAAAGTTATTCAGTTTGATGGTCGAAACCGCCCCTTTAAATATTACTAGGGAGTTTTGTTACACCTTGTATTTAATAAATCAAATAGGCTTTAAATAAAAATCAAAACCTTAAATACATAATTTTATTAGAAAATGAAAACAAAATTCCTTAAACTACCTAAATAAGGCACGACGTGTCCAAATGAACCGGATAGCACAAAAGACGGATATGTCACAAAGCGATAGGCGATGGGAAGCTGAATTCAAGCTATTTCAGACCTGACTTACATGTTTACTTTGCCAATATAATATTCATTTTTGCTGCTACTGAAGACTAGTGATGGCAAACTTCTAAAGATTTTAAGCATGACCATTTTTAATTGTTTTCATGAACAAAGTGCAATATCTTGTTGACAATATAAAATGCACGATTCAAGTCCGAAATAAGCGTTACTATTCTTCCATTTAAACATTTCAAAACCATGAAAGATAAGTTTCAGAGTTTCAATGGAAAAACAGCCATAACATAAAATCTAAACAGAAAATATTTATAAGATCAGTTCAGATACATTATTTGATTTATAAATCTACATTAATTGATAGGTAATTAAATCATTTTTAAAAGGGAGAAAACCAGTCACTTTTACAAATGCTTCCTATAACGACTGATTTTAACACTTGTTTTAAACATGTATTACGTCATACTCAAAGTTTTTGTGCAGGAAATACGCTTGAACTCAATAATTGCTGCCAATTTAATATTTATCCTCGTTGGAAAAACTGTGAATTAGTTAGCGCAGTTGATTTTATAAAGAAATTAAATAAAAGATGGATAACAATTAGCCAAAGTTGATTAAAATGCAGTTATTTTAGTACAGGTTTCAAAATACAGTTTATATTACGATATGTAATTAAATAGTGTATTAAATATAGCATATAAATAGATGTACGATAAAAAAAGCTATAAATATGTATGTATAAATGTGAAGAGATTATAGAAAATTGTACACAAGAATTTTATACAAGTTACGTAAGAATATATACAATTTGTGCAGATATCTGCCTACATGAGTTTTAAATTGTTGCCAACCTTATTTTTGTGTATTTATAATGTTATTACAAAAATGAATAAATTGTGTTGTGCCATGTTGTGCTCTGTGCGTATACTTCGATATAACGTTTTTACAATAGGTTATTTATAAGAGGTTACTAAATATAAAATTTTTACATCTAAAGCAAAAATACATTTAAATTACATGTCTCTAAATGATTACAATCTCTAAACAAAATGCAAAAATGTCTTATTCTGAAATAAATTACTACTCCCGAAGTTAACTTTCATATACTACATACTAAATTTGTAAATAATATAGGAATAATATCTTAATTTGTTTTTATTTGTACCAAATCATGATTTAGGAAGAAATTTTGCAATTTTGAGCTTCATTTTCCATGAGAACTGTTAAAGAGAGCAAGAACAAATATAGGGTAATTTTTATATCACTGCGGATAACTTCAGCATGTATTCTACTCATCAAACTGAACACCTTTCACTATGGAGCCAACTTCGGAATCGCGAAAAAAAAAAATCAGCTGTCCCATACAAAACTGCAGTACCATTATTCGACTCAAATGTATGGGACAGCTGATTTTTTTTTCACGATTTCGAAGTTGGTCCTATAGTGAAAGTTGTTCAGATTGATGAGTAGAATACATGCTGAAGTTATCCGCAGTGATGTAAAAATGACCCTGTTTAGAGGATGGAAAAATAAGACTTTTCAAGAAATGAAAAGCAAATTCCTTACCTCGACATGAAGACATTACCAAAATTTTCTCAAGAAAAACTTTGCATGTCACAAAATTTGTAAAAAAAAACGGATGAAAATGTCAGATTATAACTAGTAATAACGTCTGTGCCAGCCGAAACGACAAAAATTGTAACGAAGTGTTTATTTGCATACAAAAAAAGTCTCACAAATTTATTGTCTCCAAATATAATACATAAAAAATAATGTTCATCTACCAATTAAGATTGGTCTTCGCCTGTACAGGCGTTATAAAATATCGACAGTTGTCCTGTGACGAGGAAAAGAGCAAACCTAAGCCTTATTAACAAAATGACTGACGAATTGATGATTTACATTAATTATTATTAACTAAATTTTATTAACAAGGCCTTTTATTCCGCTGTACCCTCGCTGATTGGCAAATCTATTCAACACGATAGCACAGTATAAGACAGTAATTCATCTTCATACAATAGTAGACTCGCCAGACTAGCTAGTACGTACGACGATATCTAAGGGGTCTCACAGATGAGCTACACTTTGCTGTCGCGGTGGGTAAGGAGCGTCGCGCTCATACATTTTACGGTCGCGCGACCCTCCGCGACACCCGACGACCGCAAAGTGTCGCTCGTCTGTGAGAGCGCTAAGGCAGCCAAGGCAGCGCCAGACGGGGCTACGCGGAGATATTGTCAGTGTGTGCGTGCTACGAGGCGTAGGCCGCGTTTGGTACCAATGTATGAAGATGGATTACTGTCTTATATACTGTGACGATAGCAAGTCACACTCTATATGTCATTAAATCTACAGAAAAAGATTTAGCGCCACTTTTAAGTTCGTGAAGAATTTGCTTTTTTACTATAACAGTCAGTCTTTTCCTCCGTCTAAAGCACGGTTATTTTCTTGAGACACTGCCGACATCTACATACCACAAAACGTTGATTCTTAATAACTGCAGAACAGTAGGAACCGCCGAATTTTGTGGTAGCCCTTTCAAATACAAAAGGGAAACTAAAAGAACCGAACGCTACGAAGTACAAAAGTATGTCAAAGACACGGAGTTTCGTTAATCAGTCGTATCGTAATTAGATGCTACGCTAAATTTAGTTAATAACTAATTAATACGTTAGTTGGGGCGCGCCCAGTTGGCACAACAAAGAAAACGTCAGTAGTGGTCCATCTCTCCCGCTGGAGCCACGGAGTATACAGACGGTGGCCTGGAACAAACAATTTGTTATATGACAAGGCGGCTTTTAACCTTGCACCAAAAACGTCAACTCTCTGCCGACAATGGCGTGAGCTTAAGTATGTATGTATGTATCAAAAACGTATAATATGCTAATTTATCGTTTATTCGAATCAATCTTATTGTATTTTTTATATGTAGCATAGCATATGCTCACGACTATATTCCCCTAGAGGGTAGTCGGAGATATTCTGATACCTCAGAACATCCACGTTTCACTAGTAGTACCGTAACTCTGTCCAGTGTGACGGGGAGTGAGCACGTCGCCACTTGTAAATCTTGTAATGGACAGTGGGTACAATACGTGCCTCGAAATTGAAGCATGCAGATGTTTTCCTTCACCGAAAAGCCAGTAGTGTTACAAATCGTACATAAATAACTCATTGGTACGAGTCGGCCTGGACGGGGATCGATCCATCGCCTCCTGCACGGCAGGCAAGGTAACTCGCCACTGGACCACCCACGGCACTTTTTTAAATGTGTTGGAACTAAAATAAATTAGTAAGTACTAAAACATACACGCTGATTGATAGAGCTTCGATAGCGCGTTGTGGACAACTATGGAAACTCAATCTTGAGTTCCAGGTTCGAATCCGCACGGATGACATGTCAAGTACCATGTTTCACTAGTACAGAAACTCTGTCCAGTGTGACGGGGAGTGAGCCCGTCGCCACTTGTAATGGACAGTGGGTACAATACATGTCTCGAAATTTAAGCACGCAGGTTTCTTTACGATGTTTTCCTTCACCGAAAAGCCAGTGGTATTACAGATCGAACATAAACTCATTGGCACGAGTCGGCCTGGACGGAGATCGAACCATCGCTAGGCAGGCAAGGTTACTCGCCACTGGACCACCACTCCCTTAAAAAACTGACCTGACTATCCCCTTAAAAACCGTCAGTATATTAAGATAGACCCTATATTGGGTGTCTGTCTCCACAAGTCTTATATTTTAAATAAATAAGTTTTCATCCCACCACCTCGGAAAGAGTATTTTTGCTCTGAGTGCAAAAGCCGTTTTTATCCTCTAGCTAGAGGATAAAGTAAATTGAATTTAGAACATCGTGTTCTTAATTAGAACTTTTTTTTAATTTGATAAAAACTCTGACTCGTAAGCTTCTTGGTGTACTTTTTTAATTTGCTTTGAGCGCGCTATTTTCGGGTGGGATGAAAAGTTACGTGTTGCACTTGAGGGCAAAGATTTTTCACCTTGTGCTCTTTTGATTCACTCGCTGAAGCTCAGGATTCTAATTTTTGAATCCTTCGCTTGCTCGTTCATCAAAATTGAGCACGCGGTTAAAAAGCAACTTTGCACTCTTGTATAACAATAACTATTATTTCATGAAATACGAATGTACCTAAGCGCCCGCCTGGGCGCAGGCAGTCGCGACGGCCTGGGAAGCCCCGAGGTGCGGGTCTCCGTTGACATGGGCCGCTGGGGCTCAGACGAAGGCGCGGGCGCTGAAACACAACCACTTTAGTTAGGCAACTAGTCAATTTGAGAATTATCTTACACATGGTGTAAATTTCAAGGTGTGCTATATTTACAGAGGTCACAAAGAGTATGGCATAGAAACATTCAGTTAATTAATTCAATTTAATGTTAATCTTAATTTTGATTATTTTTAATTAATTATTCTTAGTAAATAAATTATCATACGCCGTCTCATTAAATATTTGACACCTTGAAAGTTATATCCTGTATAGTTACCATTAAGTTTAAATGACAAGAATACTGCAGACTGGCAGGAAGTTTAGTGTTAAACCACACACCGAGCACGCTATAGAACGTACCCCTACTACATAAACAAGATGGCGTACGCATTTGCTCGCAAGAGCGCTCTTATATGTGCTCTTATAGGTCTCGATATGTATTGCTGCAAAGTATGTGGTCCTTGCTCGGCTCCTCCAGAATCTACCCTGAAGTGCGGGGTAGTAATGAATGAATGACAGTTGGCCATTCCGTAAGCAGTACTATTACAACATTCTGTGGTAACACTTATTAATCATTTATTATTATTATAATAAGAATCGTCAATATGCTTTAGTTAGCAATATTACAACTGCATACAACTTGCAAGACAGGTGGTAGTTGTAGCAAAGTTTCTGACCACCCTGAAAGGAATTGTGTCATAAGTTAAAGTATTTTGTATACTGTATAATAAAAAGAAAGAAATAATTATTAGTCTCAATTTTCAAAACAATTAGATGGCAGCATATAGGTCGTATCGTATTAACAAGAATTTGAGTTTCCATTCCACTGGCTGCATTTACAAGCATAAGAACAAAATCTTACCGGGGTTAGCTTTTTGTGTAGGCACGGAGGTTGGCCTGGATACGCGTAGTTGAGAAGCTCCCGTTACCGAGTACGGCCTTGTTGCTGGTGGCTACAGAACAGAATATACTTTGAGATATTAGTGCTTTGTTATTTGTTGTTACGGCGTAAGCTCAAAGTGCGGTTACACCTAGGTTCAGCCCGCTAGAACTATATCACATTCTCATGGGATTATCTTGAGACACTATATTAAGGGCTAACAAAACAATTTTAAGGGGATGATCAGACCATCAAACTGAACAACTTTCTCTATGAGACCAATAACGAAATCGCGAACAAAAAATCAGCTGTCTCATATAAAACTGCAAACATAACTCGACTCAAATGTATGAGACCGCTGATTTTTTTTCGCGATTCCGTTATTTGTCTCGTAGAGAAAGTTGTGATCATCCCCTTAACTTCAGCTAATTTTGTAGATTTCTTGCTTTAATTGTATCATGGAATACCGTCTGAAACCATCTAACTAGGTACATCCAGGCGTTATTTAAACCTATTTAGTAGTTTTATAGTTTTACTTAAAACATTTTTTTTTTCGTGCACTGTTTAGGTTAATATTTACTTTATAATTCTAAGCATACTGTTGCGACTACTGGATTCCCAAACGCTCATTTAGAAATCAACATACAGAACAGACACAAAAAATGCAACAAGCCACCACAAATATCACCACTAGAGTATCAGTCACCAAAAGGAAACCAAACAAATACGTAGTGCGTGTGGAAACCATGAAGTCTTCGTTTGACTTTTATTAGCAAGCCGAGGCGTGAGACATGCGTGCATTCGTTATGTGAAAAAGCACATTGCTAATATTAATGTTGAACTATCCCTTAAAATTAAAACATGCATTCTTAAATTGTATTTCAAAGTGTGAAATGAATATAAAACTAAAGAGTCTGCTCATGTTCCTACAGGCTCCTTATCTTTTGCCAAGACAGTGGGCATCAGTTTTGATAGACTGAAAAAGTTATGTAGTAGTAGTGTCATATACAGGTTCCAACTTAATACGCTGGCGATTTTTAAGGGAATGATCCGATCATCAAACTGAAAAATTTTCTCTATTTCGGGACCAACATCGAAATCTCGCTCAAAGATATTTTTCGCGATTTTGATGTTGGTCCTATGGAGAAAGTTCTGTTTGATGGTCCATCCCGTCCATCCCCTCAAAAAACCGCCGTTTTTATGTGTGTGTGTGTGTTCATGCTCTCACATCTAAGTCGTAAGAATGAAGATGCCTTGAATGTACTTCGTGGATGCATGAGTGAATGATAAACTCACATGAATGTGCTGGCTGCGCATTGACATCGGCACTCCGCTCGCCGGCGCCGCACCGCGCAGCTGTCGTTTACACACCGATGTTACGGGTTAGCCACAATCACAGTTTGCAAATAAAGCATCTCTCATTTTAATGTAGTTAATGTATAGAGTAGTGATATGTAATTAGGAAAGACCAGACTAAGTTAGCCTCAGTTTTATACCGCGCGAGGCCGCTTCGGTTCGAAGTTGCCGCGCGTGGCTCGGTCGAGCCATTTTTCACACTACCACACGATTTACTAATTATCGCGAGGCAGTTTGGATCAGGCTACTGAGCATTGACAAAACCGTCAACCGCCGGCTCGACCGCGGCATGTGATCTTGCCTCGCGCGAGGCGTCTGGCACTGAACTTGATTTCTATAGCTTTTGATCCGGTCTGAAGTCGAAACCTTTCTAATTTTAACATACATACATACATATGCTCACGCCTATGTCCCACTACTGGGGTAGGCAGAGACAACGGATCGCCACATGCTACGATTCTGACACACATCTCTCGCCTCCTCAACATCCATAAGTCTCTTCATAATTCATTTATTCATTGCGTTACACATGTATACATAATAATAAAAGGTGTTAAATTTACATTATAAGGTAGGTAATACATGTGAACCCGGTTGGGCACAGCAATGTTTGAGAGCGATCATTAGGTATATTAATTAATTAATAAATTTCCAACTCTTCATACAAGCTCGTCGGTTCCGGGTACATTTTATTTGGCCCTTCTTCAGTACGCATCCGATATGATCAGCGTACGTGCGCCTAGGGCGACCCCTTTCAACCATTCCATCCACACTTGCCTTGTAAATTTCATACGTCAACCTACTTTCACTCATTCTTTCCACATGGCCAAACCACCTCAGTATGCCTTTTTCAATCCTGGTTACTACATCTTCTTTCAGACCACATCTTTCTCTAACACCCTATTCTAACATGGCCAAAGTTAATTTTAACATGGCCAAAGTTTATTACTTTTTACTAAATCTGTAGCAGTACCGAATACGATTTTGATATTTAAGATTAGGTCACTGTTTTATTTTGCGGTGACGACACGACACAGAAATATCACTACTCCACAGTTTCTTTAGATACTTTAATTGCTTACTGCAGTTAATAGATATGAAAAGTATGATGTTACTTCTATCTTTCTGGACGACTTTCGTAAAAAATGGAATAAGCGATTATGAAATGAAAAGGAGTTAAAAGATCTATCCGAAAACTTAACAAGAATAATACTAAAACGTTTAAAAATAAAAGCAACACCACTCGACATGACATTAAAAATTAACACAATGGAATTCTGAAGCAAAATTAAAACAACAAAATCATAAACACAAAAACCAACACCTCGAATTTTGCATCATAAATAAGAATGAGCTATTTTAATGTTAATAATTAATAAAACAATATAAAAAGGTAAAACTGTTTAAATTCTCGTACGTTTACGTAGATTCCACGTAAACGCTACACATTTCATACCGATGACTTAGGCCTAGAATTATGTGTAAAATCAACCAATAGCCTAGATCAATTTTCATCATTCGATAGAATCAAGTTATCTTATTGGTTCATTTTAAATGCTTCCGTGCGAGCTCTGCTTTGGTGGATTCCTTAGTTTCAAAAATTATCTCATATTATAAGGGACAATGGCCCCGATTCGGACTGTGCCACGACTTAATTAAATTTATTCCTGTCACTTTCTAAAATAAGATTAAGAAAAGAGACAGAAAACCAACAGCTGACTTTAGTTCTGTCAAAGTGACGTTACACGCCCAAAACGCCTTAAATAAGATGGCGTACATTATGATGGCATCGTATTTTGGGCGTGTAACGTCACTTTGACAGCACTAAAGTCAGCTGTTGGTTTTCTGTCTCTTTTCTTAATCTTATTTTAGAAAGTGACAGGAATAAATTTAGTTAAGTCGTGGCACAGTCCGAATCGGGGCCACTGTATTAAATAATAAATGTAGTATAAAACTTACATCTTTGGGCTGCACCAGCTGGCTCTGAGGTCGTTCCCGGCGCAGTGTCTCCGTCCCTTGTCGGACGAGCACCGGAGGGTTGGGTAAAACTGGCCGAGGCGCTGATTTATCCTCAGCTCTCTGTAATGTGTTTTATTTTATTTGGAAGTAGTTATGCTTGATATTATATTATGCGAACGAGAGAAGAAGTTTCTTATTTATTGTGGTATATTATTTATGCTGGTTTCCTCAAGATGTTTTCCTTTACAGCTAGTGATAGTGACTATTGTATACAGGGTGTTAGGGTAAAAAGCTGCATTACCTTATGTGTGGTCAAGCTGTATACCGAAGCAGCGCGGCGTTCAAAACATCGTAAAGTGTGGTTTACGCCCCAGAAGGGAGAGAAGTAAAAGAAGAAGAGCCATGAGCAAGTAACACGTGCACTTCCCGAGATGCGGTCCGTTATGCCGCAAGGCAAAATTCAAAAATTCAAATTTTTTTTATTCAAAATAATATCATATAGATAGCTTTTTGACGTCATTTTTTGACTCTACCACCGCGTCGGAAGATGTTCCGTTGAGAGAAGATGCGGCCAGAAACTCTACAACACACATCTTTTAAACAAAACAAAATGTGCAAAGTACAATTAAAATACAATATTGCATTACATAGTGTAAAATTGTCAATACCAGACATTTTGGCCATTCAAATAATCATCGAGTTTATAGTAACCTTTTTTACAGAGGACTTGTTTAATGGGATGCTGTATCTGTGTTTGGTGTAAATAAAAGTATATTTCATTCATTCATTCATTCATTCAAAAGTTAGTTATTTAGTAGTAGTAAGTTTAAAATATCCTCTGGTATCTTCTTAGATCAAAGTAAAATGTCATTGGGTATCTTATTATAAAAGCGTATACAGTGCCCCATGAAAGATGTGTTGACTTACTGAGTCGAAAATGTGGGAATACTAATTTATTTTTATTTCTTGTATTGTAATTATGAACGTCACTGTTTAGTCATAGTAGAACGTCAGGCAGGTAGAAACATGGGCTGGCGGAGGGTTAGTTAGTTTGTTTATAAGAGGCTCGACAGTTACATGGTGCTCCACGGCGATGGTGTAGGAGTCGCGGCGCACGGCGAGCGAGGGGGCGGGCGGGGGTGTGGGCGCGGTGGGGCTGAGCGCGGGGTTGGACGCGTACACGTTGCGCCGCAGCATGCTGCGCCCCGGCGCCGCCGCCACCCGCGGCGCCGCCGTCGCCGGCCCTGCTGCCACATCTACATACAAAGAAACTGGTGTTACACGCTCAGTCTCGCATCAGTCTGGTCACGTCAGACTGACGAAAATAGGGGAGCGAATTGCATAAAATATATTTTAGTTTTATCTTCTTAGTAAAAAAAAAAAATTTGAAAATAACGCTATACTTAAGGCTATGCTCACATTTTTAACTTTTTGCTAGAATACTATTTTTAATAACATGATGAACTATTAAAAGTAATGAATTGTTGATGACGTCTCTTGTGGGTATTTAATACAATTTTTCATACATCGCGCGCGTTTTGACGTTAGATTAAAAGTTGCTAAATTAAATAATTGTCCTGGACTGTCCGATCCTCTATTACATTGCCTTGCCAAGTACTGGATGTCAGATCAGACTGATGCGAGACTGAGCGTGTAAAACGTAAGTAACGTAACGTAATAAGAGTTGAAAAAAACGTGCAAGAGATAACACAAACACACGTTACAGGGATCTCTAACATGGTTTTGCAACTTTATTTCAATTGTCATTGAGTTCATTATTAATTTATAAATAAAAACTGCTCCAGCATTTTTCCGCAAGTTATGCGCTGGCCGGTATTAGGTATTACTACTCTCCAATATCGGCGCTATCGGATAAACAAGCAATTCAATTTGATATAGCTACTGCGACACTTGCTTACTTCAGCGACTTCCATAGTATCATGTCTTATGCTTATGATATTTTGCTGTAAGGCCGAGTTGCAGATGTTGATGTTGAGACGATTTTTACCCTTCAAAAGCGGGCAATTCCAGCCATTTATACTCTGCGTTGTCAAGATTATCTACGAGATATATTTAGTACATACGTTCGCAAAAAGTTTTCTACTTTAAAATACACAGTGCCGTAAATAGGGCGGTGCGAGCAGTGCCCAGGCACAGGGCGCAGACCCTGGAGGGGCGCAGAATTGACCAGGTTGGTCCAAAGTTTGGGTTTATGCATGGTATGGTAGACATACCTATGCAATATTTTTTCGCGCATACGGGTGTAGACGCCAGATTGAGTCTTGTTTTGTGAAATTTCGAGCTCTCCTCGCTCGCTACTCAAAGGCCTTTGAGTGGTTTTTGAGCATGTATAGGCTACTTCGATCAATAGGCTAAATGGAACTCATACCACCACCGTCTCAGTTCTGCGACCCTATGTCTGAGGTTAGAGCATTTTTCGAGGGCACAGTTTTAGACGCTCGCACCGGGATCATAAAAGGCTATTTACGGCACTGAAAATACATACTTTAAAAAAGTTTTGATGGAGAAAGTTGTTCAGTTTGATGGTCGGAACTACCCCGTAAAGTATGTAACGTATTTAACTTTACACTCAGTATAGTTAATAGTTATGTAAAATTACGTAAATAAAGATCTTAGCACAGATAAGAAAAACGTTTTTGATAAATTCGATATGTAATTGTACATACCTAAATAATGATTCGAAAAACTTAAAAAATTATAAACTTTCAACAGAAATGGGTTTGGTAGATGGCCGGTATAGGGTGGGAAAAGTTTCTGTACCTTTCAATATCTCGAAAACGGCTAGATAAATGTGCTGATTACTAAACTACAATTAACTACACAATTTCTCTGTACGGTAAGCAACAAAAGTCTAAAGCAAATCTCATTATAATCAAATATATTTCAGTAGTGAAACTGGAACTGGCGACGGGCTCAGTTCAGTACATTATACAGATATTCAGAACAACTATAATAATAATCTCTTCAGAGATGAGAAAAAAGCTCGCCCTTTGTCATGTACAAACTTTTCTCAACTACGTGTATCATGTCCGTGTGTACAATAAAGTGTTATAACAATGTCATATAACACCATTGACTTCTTCAGGAAATAAATATGATGCCGTCCTTCATATGAATTTTTTTGCCATGAAGTTAAGTTCTTAAGACAGTTCTATCGGAATCATATATGTATTAAACATCAATAACCAGAATAAACTATACTTACACACAGTTGCAGAAACGCTTATTAGAGTTAATCCTCCATTAAATCTCTTGCTAGCTTTTTACTACGTCAACAAGACAATAAGTGACAGCAACAGATTTAATGGAGGAATAACTTTAATGAGCGTTCTGCAACTGAACGTTAATCTCATAAAAGCCGTACACAAAAATTCTACTACATACTGTTACTACGAGATACGAGCATCAAATCTCGCTCTCTCTTACCGTTATCTCTGGCAATAATTCTGCTATCCAACCTAATGACAAGGCTGGCATCTCTATCCCGAAGCGATTGTAGCCTTCCCTCGCGAGATGGGTAACATGACCCTCCTAAATATACTAGATCTATTAATTATCACGATATAACTCGATTATTCTAACTAGACGGCGAAATGTCAAAATATTTTAAGTTTGGATCCTTTAAATATATCTTGGAAATCTATCGCCATGAGAAAATGTTTACATCACTATCTGAATCGACCTTCGCAATTTCTCAAATAAAATTTGATAACGTTAAGAGAAAGTTGTTATTGACATGACTAGTTAAAATAATCGACTTATAATAATGCTGTTTAAGGTGTTAGGTTCACGACACATTGATCGACGGCGAACGACGGTGATCGATGGCTTGTTCATACAAAAAAAACACGTTCGGCGTTCGGCACCGTTATCGACGGCGGAGGATGCGGACGGCGTTCCAGACTAAACGTGTTTTTTGTACGGACGGGCCGTCAATGAGTCGCAACCTTCAATCTTGAACTTGACTCACCGGTAACGGGTATCCTCAGCTCCTTGTGGGAGCTGTATTGCCTTAGCTTTGACGTTGGTAAGCCTGTTCTCCGCGGAAGGCCGGCTGGCGGTGCCATTGTGCTGTACGATGAGGATGACGCTGTAACATTATGTTGACATATTATTGATTGAGTTCCACGAGGCTACCTTCTACTCTGATACCATTCTGGAAGGATGGCAAGAATTTTCGAGGTATAGAGTATCGATGATAGGAGAGGAGACTGGACAGCGGGAAATTGTGTTTTAGTGGGCATCATACGTTAGTTTATGTATAAAGAACTCATTGTCACCGATCGTATGGGAGGAAAAATAAAAAGGGGGTATATTCGTACGAGATGTAACGACGCGGTCAAAGTCTTAGGCATTGCCTGCCTAATAGGCAACATTACAGGCAACACCGGGCCCAAGATCGTGGAGAGGAGAGTCTGGAGAGTCTGGAGAGCTGTGGAGACACAAGCGTCCCACGATGGAACGTCACCAAGCCGCATAGGGAACGCGTGGTGGACTAACCCCTATACACCATCCCTGAGGGTAGGTGGGACGTATATAGGGCCTATATACGTCCCACCTACCCTCAGGGATGGTGTATAGGGGTTAGTCCACAAATCATCAGCCTATATTATAGGCTGATGATTTGTGCTATGATGATCATTATCATAGCAAAAATTCGTAAGCAGTTCTTTACAAGACTACAGATTTTTCATTTTCATTTTCATTACAATATTAGACGAGCCAGCATGAGGGATATCATTTGCAAAATACTAGACAGCAACTAGCAGAACTGGCTTAAAATTCTCAACAGAAACATTTAAATCCTATCACCATCATTGTTGAAGTGTGTCAGAGTCGTAGCGTGTGGCGATCTGTGGTCTCTGCCTACCCCCTTGGGACAATGGCGTGAGCTTATGTATGTATGTATGTACCATCATTGTATTACCACTCAAAAAGCGACTGATGGACATAAGCCACCCAAAATGATTTCCACAACCATATATTTTGCGCAACCTTCACATTGTCATTAGTCCACAATATGGGAGGCCGTCGAACAGAGCGTCTTCCAGTTCTACATCTGTCTAAATACAAGATATAATAACTAATGCTTACCAACGTTAGTCGTAGGCACTCTTGACAGTGATTTTTGCGGAACACTCGGCCCCAAAATCTTTCTCTCCGGGCTAGACCGCCGCGCCAGGATGTCTCTCTTAGCGGCCGTCTTCTTAACCATAGTACCGCCATTTATCACTGTCGCATTTAAGTCATACGTTGCGGCCGAGTTAGAGCTCTGCACTTTAGTCAGGGTGTACGATTTGTCGTCTATCATATCGTAGATAGGCGATATGGTGCTGTGTAGGTTATGTAATTCTGCTCCTCTTCTCAGTTGCGCGAGCGGCGTTGAAGCTATTGAGCCTGCAATTTAAAATAGTAGAAACGTTTTATTTGATAGGTGAATCTATACTTATAAGAGTTCCGTGACTGACAGACAATGCACAGCCTAAACCGCTAAAGATAGAAACATGAAACTTGGAATATATATTCTACAGAGGATGTAGGGGTTCACTATTTTTCAAAATTAGACCCCTAAAGGGGCAATCCACGCGGACGAAGTCGCGGATCAAAAGCTCGTAAAGAATAGGTCAAAAGCGGAACAAGGTGGCGACACTGAATCGTCAAGTAGCTGTTTGTGGCCTGCGCCAGAGTCCTTTTTTTCTTTTTTTACATCATAAATAACACAACAGATTGCGATTTCATTGGTGTGTGCCAAGTGTGTCAAATCATTACGTCCTTCGTTTTTTTTTACGGATAGGCCGAGGGATCGAGCCATTAGAGCCATTTCATGCGTTAATAGTATACAATTTCGATTAAAATTATTTGTAAATAACTAAATTTTCCATTAAAAGATATGTTAGCATCTTTTGGATGATCTTTTCCTTCATTTTATTTCAAGGAACATTTCGAAATTTCGATATAAATAGGCAGTTCTGTGGCGCCATAGCGATCTAGCGGAGAAATAAAAAAAAATTGGTTGTCTGTAAAGTAGGTTTACGGACGATAGTTTTACGTGATAACGTCATAAAGAAACTTTGTTGAATATTCGAAATGCTAGCTCTGACGTCACGCGAGAAAGAGAGATTTGTTCCGCGCTCTCGCTTGCACGCTCAGAGCTCAGGCGGAACGTGACACTTTTTCGTGCGTGCAGCCGGTGTTCGTCGATTTATAAGACGTTATCTATGACGTTATCACGTAAAAAATAGAGTCATCATGTATGTGGTATCCAGTTTAGAAAAGCAAGGGTGTCCTCAAAAGCACCTAATCCCTTTAGGTATCGTCCACACCTCTGATACCCACAACTTTCAAAGTTAGTGACTTCCCCAAACGGACCATTGGCAAAAGATATATCACTTCCTCAGAAAACAATAAATTCTCACGCTTTAATTACCTACTACCAGTCGGTACTCGCAAAACTGTACCTAGTGAAGCTTAAGCTTGCCACGCACGGCGCGCGTTGTTATTGCTTCGTACAGCGCGTGACTTATGCGGCGTGGCCGTTTGGAGCGAATGGGAGAAATCAAGCAAGCGCATCGCTTACGATGCGGTAAAGTTTAGGTACACACGGCGACACATCAGGTTACGCACCCTATATAGGGTCCTTCTTAACATGCTGACACTTTTTTAAGGGGATGATCAGACCATCAAACTGAACAACTTCCTCTATGGGACCAACATCGAAATCGCGAAAAAAAAATCATCACTTCCATACAAAACTGCAAACCTACTCGGAGCCAAACATATGGGCCAACTGTTTTTTTTTCGCGATTTCGATGTTGATTCCATAGAGAAAGTTGTTCAGTTTAATAGTCTGGTCATCGTCTTAAAAAAGTGTCAGCATATTAAGAAGGACCCTGTATACCCATAACTACACTACGTACAAAACACAAAATAGTGCGGTAGAGAGCCTGCATAGACGCGGCTGTCGGCGCGGGCGCAGCGTGCTGTGAGATGAAACAACAACAACATACCGCACCCTCTCACACGATTCGCAGCGTTCAACTTCTAATAGTTCAAAGTCCAAACAGGGTAACCTGACCTGTCGCCGTGTGTACTTATCTCGGTTATAGTGGGAAGTTGACGTGTTGCCTGTGCGGCCGCTCTTTTAGAGCCAAAAGAGACTACATCAGTCATTTAAGAGCACATCAAAGAAGCTCTAAGTCAACAGCCATAATTAGTCGCTGTGCTCGAACACGGCTTTGAAGCATCATCATCTTATCTCGGAATCTACGGCCGAGAGACGGAAGCCTGCCGTTTTAGTTGCGAGCACTTACTTGGTGGCCGTAGCGTGACGTTATCGGGCACGCTGTCAGGCGGGCTCGACGAGCTGAACGTGCCCGTGTCCGTGCTCTCGCTCGACCCGACCATCGCGCGCTCTTGCGAACCCCAATCCTGCACAGTTACAACAATAATGAATCAATTAAAATTACTTTTTTTTAAGGATTTTAATACGCAACTAAGAGCGCTTACAGACGAGCAACAGTTGTCTGCGACAGCTCGCGACAGCGGTCGCCGACCGTCACGCGACCCTCTGCGACCGTCGGCGACAGCTGTCGCGAGCTGTCGCCGAGGGTCGCGCGACGGTCGACGACCGCGGTCGCGAGCTGTCGCAGATAACTTTCGCTCGTCTGTAAGCGCTCTAATTTGGTTAGCGTATGTAGGTCTAGAGTCTAGACCTAAATACGCTAGCACATAGTGGACGTGTGAAAAGGGTCTGTCTAGACTCTAGACAGACCCTTTTGACACGTCCACTTATAATCTTCTACATCGCACTATTAAATCTGCTTTTGTTCATTCTCTCCAAAATAAAACATCTCAATATACTATTATTCTACTATCAGTCACTATATTCTCGTTCATACCAACATTCTCTAATTACACTACGTAAAAGGACACATTTGAGCTACTGCAAAATGGGGGAGCCTCATTGCAAGCCGAAAAGTACCCGACGCGCGACCGCCTACTAGCAGATTTGCAATGCGACTCCCACGTACTTCTCATTCAACACATTTCCACAAAAATAAACCTACTTTCGTTCCTTTTGTGCCGTTCTCAAAATTGTTTCCATAGATCTACGTTGGGACCATACCGAAACCGAAGTTTGATATGCTGTTTTTTTTAAATAGTAATTTTGTAACACAAACCTCTTGCTGCAAAGTCCTTTCACCCGAATCAATAAGGTTCAAAGTCGCAGAATTTATATCTATCATTTGTTTCTCATCCTTCACGTAGACTACCGTCGTGTCCATAGCATTGGTTTTAGGAGATGGCATTTTAAACGTTGCATTTCTTTTAGGAGGCTCCCGAACTGTCTCTTCTTGCTTCTCGAACCCATTTGCAAACGCTCTTCGCCTTGAAAGTAATTCTGAAGCATTCTCTATACTTTTCTTGGGCACTGTTATAGTTTGATTAGGCAATTGGATCGTTTTTACAGGAGATGTGTCTACTTGGTTTGGCAAAGGCTTGTCTGGTTCAGTCGGCAATGCTTTTCTAGCTAAGGACAATTTTTGTCGAGCCTGTATAATTTCGTTTAGCTCCTGCTTATCTAAGGTGACGTTAAGGCTGTTCCGTTCCAATTCAGCTGCTTTTTGTAGTCCCATTTCTTTGTAGAACGTATCGTCTTTGACGAAGGATGAGTTTAAGTTTTCCTTCTCAGCATCATTGTTTCGTCTGAATTTGTTATTTGCATAGTGCAAAGTTATAGTTTCACCCATTTCATTGACAGATTTCGAAGAGACTTTAGGTGCATTTTTGTCACTGTGCTCGTTTAAGACCCGGGTGCTATCCATTTGGCAGGCTTCGTCCCTAGCTTTAGTGTAACTTTCTGAGTTGCGTAAAGAATCTCGTTTTGTGAAACTATTGAAAACTGGACATCTCGGTCGGGCAGATAGTAATTTTTCAGACTGTTCTAGATGTGTGAAAGTGGCGGAACTGAATATGTTATTAGAGTCCATACTGTCAGTTCTTGGTTTAGACGTGTTTGAGACGACGTATGAAGAGTTGACGGAGGAAACTAGACTGGGTGGTAGGGAGTCCATGAAGCTGTCATTGTCGGGATACGTGGTCTGTGATAGGAAGCTCGTGCTCATGTCCTTCTCGTCTAGGATACTAAGAGTCATGCTAGTCATTAAGGGGTCGATACTGTCACGGCCTGATGTAGGTATTCCTGTAAACAATAATATTAAATTAAACATGATACACAATAGCAAAGAAAAAAGTCTGGAAAACCAAAATATGCCAAAAAACACAAATAGCCGATGTTGGTGAGAAAACCGCCAAGTTGAAATGGGATTGGGCCGGCCTTGCACTTGCACCCGGAAAGATGGGCCAAAGTCTTAACACCTTGGATCCCGGAGAATGGTCGTCGCCGTCAGGGTCGACCCCACAAGAGATGGAGAGAAGACCTGTAAGTATGTCTAGTATGATTTCTCTACACGCGCGAGACGCACTTTCGCTGCATACAAAATAACCTGTTCTCGCGCTTTTCGGAGGGCGAAAGCCGCGCTTGCCGCGACTTGTAGTATCGAAAAAAGCCGAGTCGCGCGCAAGTAGAGAAATCATGCTAGAGGGTCTGGATGCCTTCGATGAAGAGTGGATGGAACTGGCTCAGAATAGGGATGCATGGAGGATAAAGGGGGAGACCTTTGCCCAGCAGTGGGATGAAATAGGCTAAGGAAAAAAATATCAAAGCAATTATTCACCTGAATCTCTGTTACAAGGCAAAAACTTCCTACTGTCCAAGGACTCTTGGTTGAAATTGCCGGAGTTCTCCATCAGCAGGGACGACACGAGGCTTGGCGGCGACATCCTCATGAGGGACTCACCGCTCTGGTACATGTTCAGGCTTCCTCGCTCGTTCATCATGTTTGTTAGGCCTCTGCGGAAACAAAATGTAATTACTAAATATACAGGATCCTTATTAATATGCCGGTTTTTCAGGGATTGATCATAGGTACCATCAATCCCACATTCATTGGAGAAAGCAACCAGAACGATACATGCGATGGGTCCCCCTGTGTACAACAGGCTGCCTGTTGAAATACGGGATGCCCCGAGCTTTGTTAATTTTAAATACAAGCTGCGTAAATGGCTTGTCGAGCAGTCCTTCTACAGTCATAATGAATATATGTTACTTAAAGTAACCACAAATTGATTATTTTTATATTTGACATTATTACTCTTGACATTTATAATTATAACTTTGTTAATTGTATTATTATTATTTTTTGTGACATTTAATGAATATTACGAATAAATTATGATTATGATTATGATCAACTTATACAAACTTTCTCTATTTATCAACTTACACCAACATCAAAATCATGAAAAATCTGCAATTTCGCGAGAGTAGGTCTGCATTTTTGTATGAAACAGCAGATTTTTTCTTGCGGTTTAGATGTTGATCCCATACAGAAAGTTACTTAATTTGGTAGTCTGAACACCCTCTTAAAAAACCGTCAGCATATTAAGCTCCCCTAACCAGTGAACGGAAATAACATTCACTGCCCCCAACCTAACCCTATAGGGTCCTTTTTAATATACTGACGGTTTTTTAAGGGTACAAATTTCACTATTGGACCGACATTGAATTCGCGAAAAAAAATTTGCTGTCCCCATACATTTGGGTCGAGCTGACGTTTTCTATGGAGCCGTTTTTTCTTTTCGCCATTTCGATGTTAGCTCCATAGTGAAAGTTGTTCAGTTTGATGGTCTAGTCTAGAGCACCCTCTTTGATATGTAACATATTTAATTTTACACCCTGTATCTACAGGGTGAAATTGATATCATTGGCATCCTTTTAAACTAAGAGTCTACCCATCAAACTGAACAACTTTTACTATGGGAGCAAACCGATCGGAGCAACAAAAAAATCAGCTGTTGCATACATTTGAGTCGAGTACGCATTGCAGTTTAGTATGGGACAGCTGATTTTTTAGTTGCTACGATCAATTTGCTCCCATAGTGAAAGTTGTTCAGTTTGATGGGTAGACTCTTAGTTTAAAAGGATGCTAATGATATCAATTTCACCCTGTATATCTTGGACATTGTCACACAAATTGTCTAGTCTACATAGTAAATAAATATTTTAACATAGTGATGCATGAACTTTTTCATGAAAAGACAACAAACATACTTAACTCAGTTAAATGCTTGCTATAATTTAGTTGCAAAAATCTAGTAAAAGTGAAAGTATGCAATCTCGATAGAAAGTACAGCCTATTCAGATTAAATCAACCTTAGTATTGAAAAAAATGCTACTGAATACTGACCCATTATCGGTTGAGGCTGCTATTTTGTCGAACACTATCTTAATCTCATTATATAAAACACCGTCCCTCATTTTTATTTAATAAAACACAAATTAGGATCAAAATGATCACTTAGTCAGATCACAGTAACTGTTTAGACTGACATTAAACTCTGAAAGTTAAAACCACCACCTCTAAAAATTATTTTAGGTGGGATTGTAATTTAGCAGTAAAAATCTTAAACAGAAAGGTCATTGACACGTTTGGTCTAGACAATTTACTTTCACGTTTTTGTACTAAAGTAAGTACATACAGTGCTAAGTCACTCCAGGTAATCGTCAAGAAAGTTGACGTTTTTTTTGTTTTGATGAAAAGATACAATCAATTTTGTTTGTTGAAAGCTCTTACCAAAGCTTGAGGCGTATTAAGACTTCGATATAATTCGAAAGGCATTTAAACATATACGTAAACACCTACATATTTAAACTTACGACCATAATACTTTAAGGAGTCGTCAGAAAGATTGCTGCGACTACCAACTGTCTTTTTCGGCATGATATAAGAATGAGTACACACGGCGACACATCAAGTTACGCAAAACCAAAATAAGCTAGCCGCGCGTAGGTAGAGTAATGTATAAAGTCGAGCGGCCAACTAATGTTTGTTTTGCGTAGCTTAATGTTTTGCCGGGTGTACGTATCTCATACATACAGCACGAACACTCCCGTCCCTCTACCAAATAAGATCTAGCCCCTTCTCGTACGGGAGACGGGAGACAGCAAGCATTGGTATATTCATCTCTCACTCGCACTCACTCAGCATACATGTGCTAAAGTAAGGCCAATTTAATAGGCCACATTTGACATTTGTGCGAGTGCGATTTTTGAAAATCATACGAGCGACTTGGCAGTAGAAAATGTCAAAATGACTATGGAGATTATGCATCTTTCTACTGCCAAGTCGCTCGTATGATTTTCAAAAATCGCACTTCAGTTTCAGCTTCATAGTGAGGTGACCTGCTTAAAAAGTGAGTGATTCGATTCAGACTTCAATTTCTTTTTAATAGGTACTGTAATTTTATTTTAGAAATCATCAGTCGAATCCCTGGCCCATTATTATTTTCTATCGTAAACAAATCGTTTAAGGATCAAAATAAGATACCTACTTACATACCTAATTTATCGAACATTTTTGTTTTTCAACCGATTGCTTCCAAAATCGATATCTAGGGGTTCCTGAGATCTTTTAACACGAATCCGATGTCAGATTTGAGAAAAGTGGCCGCCATCTTGAACTTTTTTGTTTTTCAACCGACTGCGTCCAAAATGGATATCTAGGGGTTTCTGCGATCTCTTAACATGAATCTGATTTCAGATTTGAGAAAATTGGCCACTATCTTGAAACTTTTTAGTTTCTGGGCCGATTGTTACCAAAATCGATATCTGAGAGTCCGCACCCTGACACATAATACCCAAAAATGTATAACCGTCCTTCTATTTTTATTATGGACTATGGAACACTAGAAACTAATTGCAGGCATTAGTTTATTTTATAATGATTTATTAGCTTTTATCATTTTTATATTAAAAAAAACATTGTGCTTGCAACACCTCCTACTAAACAACATTGACAGTCATGTTGGGGTTGCTGCTTTTTTATAATTTATTAATAATAAATTATTAAATAACTCGTTAAATAAAAATAAATGATACTATTTGAGTCGTTTTTATAAAACCTCATAATTTATGACACATTTTACTTCAGTCAAAACTTCTATACATTTTAAGGTATTTTTCCAAGGGAGAGCGGCAGTTGACCTTTAAAATTTACTGAACCCGATATCAACCCACCGCACGGGCACGCTCACCCTACATACTATCAAAACAAGATTATTAAAATGTATCCATAAGCATGTTAGCGCTTTCATTCATTGCTGAAATGATAACAAATCATTTTTGCCTCAAAACTTAAAATGCGAATAACTTTAAATTTGAGCTATCAAAATAATGAAATTATTGTTTCAATCTAATTACTTTGTTATAAATCAGTTGGGGTGTATGAGGTTTTGCGCTAATTCATTAACACGTTGTATAAGTACCTTTTCATAATAACTGAATACAATTCACATTTATGATTGAAGTCTGAATCGAATCAGTCTTCTTAAGCAGGGCACCTCACTATGAAGCTCAAACTGACAAATGTCAAATGTGGCCTATTAAATTGGCCCTACTTTAGCCTCTTCTTGTCAGTAGCAGTCCGTTTATATGAAGTGACCAAGGTGTGCTTGTAGCACATAGCAAGCCAAAAACGTGTCATTTCATTCGTGATTTAATACTGAATGGTTGCTATTATTTTTCGCTCGGCGTTCAAGTATCGGGCGCATGTGGCGATCCTTGGGGGAGGCCTATGTCCAGCAGTGGACTTCCATCGGCAGAAATGATGATGATGATTCATCGTATCTTATCTGATTTTGTATCTATCATCTGGCTAGGTAGCTGATCGAGTACCTTAGGAATAATTTGACATCAGACTTTTTCTTCAACCTACATTTTCTCAGTGCAACAACCAAAAAAGCCAGAAAAGATCTGACTCTTCGCTTGAATAACCCAGATTGAATACAGACAGACGAAGAGAATGGAAACTACATTCTGAAGGGCATTTAATAGGGCGCCGCCACATCACATTTCATACTGTAGTAACTTGTACTCTCTGTGAACTCTGACCAAAAATTCTGCCCACTACCATTCGCTGCGGGACTTTTATTTCTATTCTTATGCCACACACAACAAAGTAAAATTAAAATATATTACTATACATACTTGTTAAAAGTGTTGTGCAGATTGTGTGCTGGCTGAGAGAGGTCGATGTTGATAGGTTTTGACGGCGCCACGTCTGAAGACAGCCGGCCCGATGCTTCCGACACCAGCGTGGAGTCCACATCCTCCAGCTGTAATTAAAGAAAATTTTGCAATTTGATTGGTTAAATTAAAGATAGAAAAAATTAAAAAAAAAATGCAAAAAAGAAAAAAATTGAAATCGATTTCGTTCTCTGGTTAGTTCTGGATTCTACTGGCTATAACAAAAGTAACAAGATCGAGTCATTTCAGGACGAAATGCGATAAAATGTCGGCTTTGCGATGCAGGTGGGATCCACAGGCTATAATTTCTCTACATAGAATCAATCAGAGCAGTAGGCGGAACCTCTAAATTTCCACAAGCATTTTACGAAAACAGATAAGTACCTATGTTCTCGTATTATAATCAAAACAATCCATTTTATGTGTATTTTATACTGCAGATAGGACAGGATCACGATCCTCGGAAACATAGAATGTGCGAAGAGTGTATTCTATGACAATGTGCTAAAACAATTCCTCTCGTCCACTGTTTACTAACACATAGCTGCTTATGTAACACGTTATTCAGCCGAGGTATTTTTGCTCCTATGACAACACTCGCATCAACGTAACGTACGATAAAACTATGTATCGTATGCAGTTTCAGACATCTTTCACATATCTCAACAAATAGTTTACGTCTAGCAAAGTTATCGTATTGCAAGTTATTACTGTTTTGTGCAACAGCAGCAAGCATTTTGATGGTCAAGAATGTTCTGTATATAGAGCAAACATTGCATTATAATACGGATGCAGACCGGGGGGAAAGTAATAGATAATATGACGTATGCGTGATAGTAAGAACAAGACTGTGTCCTGCCTAATGCGGGGCATACAATAATAATTAGAATTTGTTATCCAAGCAAACGTTCCATAAAATATACAGTTAAACTTTAGCTGAAAGTATTCATACTACGTCCTTCGAATGTAAATTGAAGGATTTTTAAAACATCCAAAAAATGCAATCAATCTAGCATATCGAATTTTATGATTGGTGGAGGCCAATCTAGAGTCTAAATAAGATTAGATAATGGCACAGTTTAATAGCTAATTATAAATCGTGCTCATCGGTACGTGCGCGACAACTAGTATATAGATTAGTCTAGATTAAATTAATGCACATTAAACAATGGTGCATCGGTAGACGAACAGGATGCGTCTTGGACTTGTGACTTCGCCTTCATCTCGGACGATTGCGAGCTTATTAAGCACTTTAAAGTTGCGCTCTAATAATGCATTCTATACTTTTAGTCACGGCCAGGCCCTTTGAAGGCTTGTTGAGGTGGATTAAAACTAATGTGGTAGCATATCGGCCACTTAGCTGCTTCCACCAATCTGTACTGGGCCGCGTAGTGGATACCCTCTCTAATAATTATTTTTTTCTGACTTTTTTGCACTTTAGTGGGTTTCTATAGGCTATACCTGTGTCTATTCGTGGATTTAATTTACTACTCCTGTTATTTATAGTCAGAAGCTTTTCCCGAAAGTTCGTCCACGGATTCTGGAATCTGGACAGCGAAAAATCCATATATGCATCATTATATACATCCATAGATACTTAAGGGTTTATAGTCTGTGCCTTGTCTGTTAGTCAGTCAGTCATGGAACTAAACATTTGTTAAAGTCCGACTTCGTCTCCAACATACGTGATTAGAAAGAGGACTCTGGAAGAGAGACAATATGGTATGTTTGATAAGTAAAAATATTAAATTCATAATATCAAAAGGTGGAACGTTCGAAAAGCCTAGCTAGACCACGTCTTGTTTTGTAAGAGCGTTGACGCGACCTATTTGTGCAGTTGTGCACACACAATTACTATTGTTGCAACTTATTTATTTTATTATGGTACAATTAATGTAAATTATGACTTCCAGATTCCTCAATACAAACAGTTTAATACATAACAGAATTTAATAAAATATGGACCTACCTATTTCATAAGAGTGAGAATAATCTCTGTTGTCTCTGCCTACCCCAGTAGTGGGACATAGGCGTGAGCATATGTATATATGAGAATAATCTCACTAATATTATAAATGGCAAAGTTTGGATGTTTAGATGTTTGTCATTCGATCACGCATAAACGGCTGAAGGGATTTGGATGAAATTTGGCACGCAGATAGAGTATGTTCTGAATTTACACATATTATGATACTTTTTTAAGGGCCACGCAGACTGAGTCACGGGCAACAGCTAGTAAAGAATATTCGGAAAAAATAACATTATTCAATATCTGGCCAATATTATCAATCAGAAATTGTATTGTCTGTTCACGCTCAAATTACTAAAACGATTTCAATAAAATTGGGCAGAGACCGTAGGTTACCCCAAAAACGAAACAAATTCGACGAGAGCAAAACTGCGGGTGAAAGCTCACACCGTTATAACAACCACAACAAACTATTGAAAAATGTTATGATTTGGTTGAACTTAATACCAATAAATGATGTGTTACTTCGTTTATGGCGGAGCATTCATTGCCGAGCTCTTCTTGACTCCATTCGGTATGTTATTCTTGCTCTGATGTTAAATGTCTTCCAAATAGAACAAACTAAAACATTTCAACTATTTACTAGATTCTGTGAGAAGCAGTTCTCTACAAGTTTGACCCAACTAAAGTAGTAAAATGTGCACGTAAAAGCGGCCAATTATAGTCAAAGGATTTACTTTAATTGCCTGACCGCGGTGTCTTTTATTACACTCCATTTCACAAAACAAGTTGCCTGATATATCTCTTATACCAACGCCTTAAGTGTCAAAATATCTGTAATCATGAGACTTCGTAAATAGAAGGAAATACACAAGAGTTTACGGTCACAACCGTATATGGTTTGAGTACAGTTTTATATCTGTCTTTGTATTTCTGACGACACCCACATCTTGAAGAATAGTCTATTAATCTTATATATATTCCTTCTTTGGCGATTCTTAATCTAGAAGAGATATTTTAGAAAAGAAAAGTTTCTAATTTGTTAATTTAGTTAACCTCCATGGCAGATTTTTGCAGTACTCGTACAAAAACGAAGGAAGTTCCATTTTCACGAAACATTCACTAATGTATTCCTGTCAGGATGTTGCAAATATTTTTCATTCACTTATACTACAGGAGGCTTCATCCCACGCGTAAAAACCAGTCTTAAAACAACCGTAATCTTATAAACAGGGTGCTCGTATTCGAAGATAGAAATACTTATTAAATTCCTGTTTGTAGCTTATCCATCATTTAAGTATTTTGCTGACGATCTAAATTCTAGTGTCCTGGAGGCAATTTGCCTAGCACTTTAGCCGCTTTGCCCAGAAAGCACGCTATTTAAGAAACTACAGTTTTGCTCACTCTATTATAAGTAAGTAAGTCTTGTCCGCAAGAACGATCAGTCAATAAGTATAAAATAAGAGTGGACCCTTTCGCCTAACAGACACTCCAACGTCTGGACCTTAACCAGATAAATCTAAACTATTATAAAACTGTAACTGTGATATTTACAAGAAAAAGATTACGATATGGTTTTTAGGTATCCCTGACTCCAAATCAACCTTTTCAAGAATTTGTGTGTCTGTTTGTGTGTTTGATTGTTCGAGCATCACGTAAAAACTACTGAACCGATTTTGATGAAACTTTTATTGTTTGATAGCTTATGATCTGACTTAAAATCTGGTATATAATTTGTGCGGACGAAGTCGCGGGTTAACTCTAGTGGGTACATAAAATCTCACCTGCGGGTCATCATCTTGAACCAAACTTCTCCTTTTCATCGCGTACTCCTTTATCGTAGAACTATTATCCGTATTAGTGTCAACATTGAAAGTCTTCAGCCTCAATATTGGCCCTAAAGGTGAATTATACTTGTTGTAAGTCAGGTATTTATTAGCAGAAGAGTTGAGGGAATTGTTAGGGGATATAGAAGGAGGGCTTTGAGCTTCTACTATGTTCTGGATACTCGGTCTTTGAGTTCGTTTCTTCGGCTTCACGTAGGTTCTCGAGTCGAATTTGTGCTTATCTGGCATAGCGAGGATTTGATCTGAAAAAGAAAAGTGTTGTTAGAATAATGAACTTTATTTAACCGACATTAAAGATTACTTCACGGTGGAGATTTATTTATAGCTTGATTGGTTACATGAGGTTGCTGGTAGATTTCCCAAGAGTACACAGCCCGGGATTCGTGTGGAAGGAAACGGAAATTGATACCAAAACTTTTTATTTTCTAGTAAAACAGAAATCTATTTATATGTATAGCTACATTAATGCAACACCGTCGATATCGATAGCAATTACTAACGATAACTGAACAGCAGGTTAACAAACCCATTTAGGAACTCAAAAACCGCATCTAAATCTTAGGATTAATCTATGACAGACAAATATATATCTTTCTTCTCACCAATAAGACACATTTAGGCTTGAAGAAGAATCGAATGCAAAAATAATCGTCAAGATTCAGTTCGCCTCGCATTGTGATAGCAAAAAACATAATTGGTACCAAAATTGGTGAACAATTGCATTTGGCGTGATGCTATATACGTATAAGACGTGGTCAGGAAATAGAGTGACAGTTGTTCAAATGTTATGACATGAATGCGTTGTGCTATGTTGCAGAAGGAATATATGGCATACGCGGGACGAATATTAATTAATTCATAGCAAAGGCCAAGGTCCCATATTCTTGTTTGTTCCCTTGTAGATAGATATCTTTTATTTTTGAAAGCTGAGTTCTATAGATTTGTGTAGATAGAATTTCTTAGGAATACGTTCTTAGGTTCTTAGGTATTAAGGGGATGATCGAACCATCAAACTGAGCAACATTTACTATGGGACCAAAGTCGTAACCGCAAAAAAAATCGTCTGTCCCATAAATTCGGGTCGAGTAGGTTTGCAATTTTATATGTGTATATAAAACTTATCTTAGATCTATATGTTTATGAACACAATACAATATTCAATACCTATAAAAAAATGAAATACAATAATAATATGTATGCAGGCAGGAGGAAAAAGGATGCCCTGATTTATATTATGCAATTTGATGTCTATTTTCTGCACGAAATTAATGAAAGCTTTATTGAATCGGATCGATTCACTTCAGTTGGGATTCTAGTGCTTAGTATTTTGCATGATACAAAATCCTTGCGGATACAAATTGATTTTAGTGAAAACTGTAAAAAAAACTTTTAACATCATTTTAATTTTTAATAGAAATCGAATGACTCATTCGCATTTTTTTTATACGGAACGACCGGCATTGTCGTGTTTCAAAAAACCTAGACTATGTTATTCTTACGATGAAGAATTGAAGACCAAATAGACCAATCAATCGGTCAAAGAAGACCAATTGACACCTCACTTAATAAAACCGGTTCTCTTCGAGGTAAGATTAAAAATACTACATATTATTATGTACAAAGAAGCGAGGCGTTACGCGTTTGTCATTTGGTCATCGTTGGTTTTGTTTGTATGTGCATCTTAATCGAGTAGAAACGGCTGAGCGATAACGAAACATGGATGACAAAATTAACTCTAGTTCCCTAATGGACATATATCGGAAATATTTCACAAAGGCTGTGAAGAAACCTGCAGCCTTTTCCCATGATCGCTATTGCAAAAAGTGAAACCAGGTAACCATATAAGAAACAAGTTTCGAATGCTAATCGATGTGTGGGTGCACCGTGCAACAAGTATGTAGTACTGTAGCATAATCATTGTCTTTCATTTCATACTGTACATTACATTACGCATCATAAAGTTGCATGCTTGGCGATATGAATATTTAATAAGTCATCAATACATAATTTTCGAGAGTAGTTTACTATCATTAAGTAGGGCTGGTTGTAAAGTCAGATTTGATAAAGCAAAACGGTACTTTATTACACGGTATTTACGATTAATACTTTGGCTGTAACCTCAGTTTGTATTCCGTTTGTGAAAATTTGCATTAATAGTAGGAAGTATTTAAAGTAATAGGTACGTACATATATGCGCTACTTTGTAAAAAATAAACTTTCCACATTTCATGCCTGGTCACTGGGTCCTATTAAATTTTAGAAGAATCGTTGAGACAATACAGCATTTTCAAAAATGTCACTGACCCGTTATGTTTCGTGCTAAATAGAATTTAATTTAATTTAATTTTTATTTTTTTTATTTTAGAATTCATAGACATACATACATAAACTCACGACCATAATTCATTTCGGGGTTGGATAGTCAGAAACTTCGTTACGACTACCAATTATCTTAATAAGCGTGCAGTTGTAGCAAAGCTCACGAATTCAACGAGTAATTAACAAAAAGTTATAAATATCGTTTAGGTTTGCTACAGTCGATTAAAACAAAGTCTTGCAGCAACTTTTTGTAATGGCTAGTTAATATAATAACAAAATATGAAGATTATGAAGAATGTTTGGCAAGTGTAATATCCTAATGCTAGTTAAGACTATCATAGGTAAGAAATAACAATTTTTAATAATAACATAATCAATTTGTAACCATCTTCTTTAATTAATTTCTTTAGTAACGGATACTAAAAAAAATCTTCGGCTTGGTGCAATTTTAAACACTGCTTCTAGTGACAATGCTCTGTTTCATAAACATGTTCACTTGGACCTACCATTCCTTGATAAAAGTAGATGTATTTTTCCAATGAAGGTCCAAAGTTAACAGGATATAAATGTACCTAATTGACTAAAGATGACATACATGTAACTTCAATTAATCGCCAATTTATCATACAAGACAAGACAATCATCAATACGAAGGTTAGTAATCAAGGTCACATACTTTATTTACGAGGAAGTGAAACTAATGAAACGAATCAACGAACCAACATACAAGAAGTGGTATCTGTCTTACTGAAATATGCAAACTGAAACCAGTTGAGAGCCGCATTCTATAACAAATAACAGTTTGCATAATATCTCTCTATGTAATCATAATAAAATTACTGGTTGGGGACAAGTTAAATTAAAGATATATGTACATAATACTCTGTGGTTCCCGGTTCAGAGTACACCATTTCTATGTGCTATCCGTAGATGTCGTATTTTCCATCATATTTTTATAACTGTAATATGGCGATATACTTAATTACTGCACTTTGCATGGAAACATGAAAATGACAATTTCAATGAAGGTATGCCATATTTGCTACAAACATACATACATTACATATGGCTACTTCATTATGGCATTCAAAAGTATACGGCAGTAATTATAGTTATAGTACTATGTGGTATACGTATTTTGGAAAATTTATATGGATGCATCTGTTTGTACAAGGAGACTAAGGCCGAGATTCAGAGACGTCTTTTGAGCGTGAGACGAGTATAAAATGTATGGATTTTATTTGACAAACGGGAGTTCGAACTCAAACTTAAGAAAAAAGTCTAGTCTAGGGATTTTTTGCGGAGATTATGAGAGCCAAAGAATAGCTAAAAAAGACTTCACTGCTTTTTATGCTGAAGCCCTACTGCCTTTTTTTATGTTAAAGATGAATAAGTTTGTTGATAATTGTAACGAACTTTCTGAAAAGGAACACTGTCATGTTATGACTTATGAGGACAACAAATTCTGTCAGGTTACTCCAAATCCAAACTCTATAGTGAAGAAAATAAAGCTGGTTTTGTTAGCAACTTGGAGACAAAACTATTTCCAGACCAGTTAATGTCAAGTAAAGATGGCAAGCATAAAATAACCGATGGCGACGTCCGCCTGGCCGGAACTTACATCTCTTTAACTAGACCAAATGCATCGCTGAATGTAAGTAATGTGAGTCCCAGTCATGTTCCGTAAGCAATAAGATTGATTATAGTTTGACAGCAGGTTTGCCAACTGTTTGGAGTTCGGGTAAAGAAGCGCCATCATGGGAAACTTGTATAACTTGTCAATTTCCTTATTCGCTTCCTGTGCTAACGTGCAAATTAGCGTGGCATCTCTTTTTGCTAACTACGGAAATTATCATTGAACGCGTTTTGCGATTTATCGATAAAATGGTTTGGTGTTCTACAGATGATCGATCTATGCTGGAAAAAACGACATTATACTCTAGAAATGACCGATTCAGAATGTGCGATTCCTGAAATAACTGATTCTACAAATGACTTTTTAATATAAATAATAACTTGAAACAAACTGATTCGTGTAGGCCGCATTTCATAAAAATGCGAATTTTAACTCTGCCATGTTTTGTACATTTACGAATGCGCGGTATTTGCAAAATCAAACTTGCACTTATTTAGATTTCACACTCGTCAGCGGCATATAGGTAAAATGATGGTGTTGCCATCAAACACGGCTTTGTTGCATAAAAGCTTATTCTGTAGGATACCTCACATCTACAATAAAATCCCTAAGATCATACGTGACACAGATGAGCTTAGTTTATTTAAAAGCAGACTGAATGACATATTAATTACGAAATGTTACTATAGTCTTGACGAATTCCTTGCTGACGAATCCATCTAATGTACCAAATTGTGAAATTATCTATTTTGCCATTGTAAATTCACCAAATTGTATAATTGTAATAATTTGTTTTTGTTAATAGTTATTTTTAGTGCTTGTCTAAATTTTTCTTGCTTGCATTTTTTTTTTATACCTACTTATTGTACGCCCAGGTGGCAGGACATAGCCGAACTGTTTTATTTTCTATGTACAACATCTATTAATTTACCTATGATCCCTAATAAATACATTTTCATTTTCATTTTCATTTTCATTTTAATATTAGTTTAGGAATGAAAAAACTGTTGTTGTGGTTTCCTGTCTATACCTACTTCTAATTGCGATGTTTTTAGAATACAGCTTCATTCTTTTAATGTAAAATAAAGGACAGATGGACTATAGGTCGCCCACCAGGAGTGGGCGACCTCTAGTTAACGTATAATTATTTTAAAATCTGTTGCTGTACCTGTCTATTATAGGTCGAGTATAACCTATAACTCGACCTATAATATAGCTGATAGCTATGCCTATGATAGCAGGCCTGGAAGTTCTGCCTGGCTAGGTATAAACTGTTATAATTGAAAGATTGCCTCACTGGCATTGAATGGTTCTATGTGACTTATCCGCAATAGGTTGAGTGTACTTTACAAATAAAGAACCGACACTCGTGTGCGAAAAGCATATTGTTAACTAAGTTCATTCTCACACTGCCATACTTATTGCGTGTGGTATCTGTCGTTTTTTCTAATAAGCATCTATGTGCCAAATAAAATCACAATCAAAGTAAGTAATCGTAATAAGTATTGTGGTCACAAATACTTTCAAAGTGTGCAGTTGTATAAGGTGCCCTTCTAGCTTGAATGTGTGGTCCGTCCGTCGCACCCTGGGCAATCAGTGAGTCTAAAACGCTGGTTAGTAAATCTCTTCTCCACGGTGGCAAGTCAAACTCAATGACGTAACATAACTTAAATATCATTTATTCATAGTTTCGGGATGGAATGACGTATCTAGTAGTGTCAGGTGCGTAATCTCTCGGTAACTGTACCCCTCAATCGCTTTCTTCACACACGGATAATTCATTTATTTATGTCAATAAACACGCACATGATGTATGATGCGTAATTGCACACAATTATGTAAGAAAATAAAATATATATTTCCCCATTTATACAATGGGTACTACCTGCATCCTGAAGTCTGACACGTAATTCGAGAAAAATTAAATACTAATCTGCTACAATATAAGTAGATTTGATTCATTGTAAAGACGATTTCTATACTCCATCCTGACATCATCAAAATGTGAAAGCTACGTGAAATTTAATAAGAACAAAAAGCCATCTAAACTTTCCCAAACACACTTCTGTTATTGATTGCACTAACGTATCAGTAGTCAGACTGAAATCGGATCTTTGTCCGAGGCTTATGAGGCGTGTCGGATGTCATTGGTTCAACCATCAGCTACAGATTAATATATATGAGTATCCTTTGTTTATTGACAGACAAACAAAATTGTTCATTCACTTCTGTTCCAAGCTTAATTAGATCTTTGTTTACGTATTATAATGGAATAGCGACAAGCTTATCAATGGTTGGTTGTTAAAGTAATTTATATTCATGGTTTGTTTTGATTAGGTAGTTAAACGGTTGAACTGTTATGAGACATTTGAATTAGATTTAGATCTATTTAAGGTCAGAAAGCATTCAGAAAATATTTAAAGGTCTAATCGAAATAATTTACCTAAATATTTGCCGAATTGGCAGGAAATCTGGATGTAACTATGATATACTACAATAAACATGAACTAATAATAAAATTCTGATGTTTTTGTCCAACCATTCATCTTATTTATTGATTGATATTAAAACAATAAACAAAGGATTAGTTTCAAATGCCTCGACTAATAATTTTAGCGTGATTTTATTCATTCTCCATAAATTTTGCCAGAGAGGAAACTTGTAATTGTGGAGGGTAAGAAACTACATACATAGACCTTTTTATCCTTAAGAGCCATAAATCAAACAAGGTAATTTTGAGCGTAGGCGATGAGACGGTACGATATCGCCGCGACATCGCCATGATATGGCTATAACGCTCATTAAAAATCGCTGCGATTCAGTTGCCACTTCGTTCGTTGCGATATGCACAAAAATCGCTTGTGTGATATTATGGCTCTAAAAGGAAACATGAACTGCACAGACAAACCCAGAGCAAAATAATAAATATTAATATCACAATAAGAACTTACTTTTAAGAATTTCATCGAGCATGGTATACAGGTCTTGTTCGGTCTTCTGATACTCCTCGTCGTCGAAGGCTAGCCAGTCGAGCGACAGGTTCCAGTCAACCATGTCCACCTTCTTACCGGAGTCATCTGGGACTTTGTACAACCTGCAATTGAATTCGCTGTAGAAGTTTGGGTGCAGGAAAACAGTAATAATTTATGTTATACATCAGCTGGAGAAGAACAGAAAAATATCTGGAGCCATAAATCAGAAGTTATTTATAAGTTGATTATAAGCAGAAGTGTTTAATATGTGTGTGGCCTAGCATGTGCAGTTTACCGCTATATTATAATGATACTCCCTCAGCATAACATTTTATAAACACTTTCTAGCTGTGTCAAATCAATATATCTAAAAGTTAAATTAGAAACACTGTATTAGCCTTTGCCGCCTATCACCATTTTACACGTAACTTCATCTTAGCCATTGGACCAATGTTTATGACCACGCGGGAAAGGATTCTGGTCGTGAAATTATGCATGTGTAATAATATTGAAACAATCAATAATTTGTTTTAATTGTGGTACACAACACACGGCGACACATCAAGCTATACAAAACCAAAATAAGCTGGCTTGGTTTTGTATAACTTGATGTATCGCCATGTGTACATGCAATGTTAATTAATCAAGCTCTCATGCAAAATAGCAAAATTAAGTTACAATGTTATTCCTAGTTGATAATACAATGAAAAATGTAATCAGACAACAAGTCTCATAAATTATGAGCCACCATGACACTAACAACATAATCATAAATGTTGTATTGGGGGCATTGGGGGTCTAAGAAAGGCAACAGATGGCCATTTCTTTTATCCAATTTTATCAATGACATTCACAATAATGGATTAACCATTCCATTATAATTATAACATTTCAAATCAGATAGTGTTTGTCTGTCTGTTTGGTATATCTCAACTACCAAACAGATTTCAATTAGATTAGGCAGAAAAGTAAAATGTGAAAATGGATATAATAAGTTTAATTTCATTCTGAAAATGTAATGAATTATAATTATACAGGCAAAGACTCAGATAAAAATTTGTTTAACACGTTAAACGCCATGCAAATTTTGTCATCTTTCTATTGAGGCCATGGGGGACACCATTTGGGCGACACAGTAAGATTCCATTGGGGCCGTGGGGGACACCATGTGACCGCGGGCTAGAGCTGATTTTAAACATCTTTTCTGAGCTGCCGGGCATATCTATCTAGCAAATTTGTATCGAAATTGACCCCCGTGGCCCTGTTGATAAGTGTAGTCTGATTGGTTTTAAAAAAAATGTTAAACTTAGAAAAATACGGCTCATTTTTTAGGAACTTCACCTTAGAGGTTATTGTGTGTGTGTTTAATGTCTATGATTGAGTATGTTTGTTACTAGTTTTCTTGGAAACGGTTCAACCAATTTTGGTGCAGTTTTTAGAATATAACAGTCCAAAAATAAATCTTTATTTAAAAAAGAAAAATAAATACAATTATTTCAAAAAATTACATATTCAAATTCTATGTTTTCTATTTGTGATAAGTCTTCTTGACTTATTATATAAATCGTCGTCCATTCTGAATGATATTCACATTCCACACCACACAAAATATAATATTCACGTAACGATTTGAGATGCGGTGCGACAACTATCCGATATTATCCTACGGTCAACAGGCAAACTGCCACTGACCGAGAAAGCTCACGTAGGGACTTTGCGCGGGAGTTTGGGTGGTGGGCAGGGGTGCTCGACAGCGTGATCCCCGTGGCCCCCGCAAGAGGGAACTGTGGTTTTTCCCAGTGGAGGCCATGGGGGACACCTGATGAGCGACAGAAGTTTTTCATGCTAGCCAAGTTAAAAAATAGTAATTATTGAATTGTTTTATACGTTTCAACATATTTCCTGTCAGATTGAGCAAGAAAACCCAGTTCTAAAATTTTACAAAATATTCGATTTTTACCAGGCTCCCACTACTATTTGACTGTGGCTCATATGGTGTCCCCCATGGCGTTCAACGTGTTAACATAGTTACACTATTTAGATATTGAGTTAATCTTATAATTTAAATTTATTTTTTTAATCAGTATGCATTGATAAAATCAACCTTAATAATGTATAGCGAACTCATATTTGTTTTTATCAATTATTTTTATCATATTTGTATATCAATAACAATACAAGATTCTAGAAAGAAAATAGAGAACTACTATATTTCATAAGTCAGAATCAGAGTTATATCATCTATGGCATTCCAATTGGTCATAGTCCTCTATCAGAAGAGAACCTGGCTTCTTCATAATAAGTGCAGACTGCATCCCATGCCAGTGATATGGGATGCCCCCAAATTTTCGTTTAGATTTTATGAAGATTCAGTCAAAAAACTTATGAAGAGAAGAATTCAATTTGATTAGTTTTTTGGTACTAAATAACTTTCTTTCACTAAATAATTCTTGAACTAAATTGTTAATCATATTATAGTTCTCTTTTCGGTCTCTCCATGTATCCCTGTTATGCACTTTAATGGGCTAATTCTTTAAAAATTTTAACTTTCTTCTAGGTTCGCTTCGATGCTGATTTTGTTTTGGTGGGCTCCAGTTGGTTGGCTTTGCTCATTGATTATCTGGCAGCCCATAGACAAGACCAGACAATTCCAGACCAGCTCGATTAAGTCGAAAAATAAGTTAATTGTCATATGCTTTAACCTCTGGTACGTGTAAGCCGCGCACAATCTGATGAATGATGAAATGAATGAACGATCCTTTTATGAATGCAGGAATATTGAATGAATGGTAGATTGAAATGTATTGAAACGATTTCAAGCAATAACAGACATTATTTCCAGGTGATATGTATTATAATTGCGTAAAATCTGAGTAGTCAGCTTTGGCCGGATCCAGGACTACACAGACGATGGGGTATGGACGGATACGGAACAACACGTAGTAGAGGTTAAGAGCCTACCGAGCCTATTGTGGTGCCCCCAATCGTATTTTTTCTAAACAATTAAACAACTATTCCAAAAAACAAGAATGTCACCGTAATCCTGATTGGCAGTTTAGTAAGCTATTATCGTTAAAAAAGTGGCCACTTTTGGCGGTTTTAACGATAATAACTATGAACATTATAAAAACAAATCTGCAGTGACCCGATAAATTGAAAATCAGCAATGCTTTTGTATGGCAATGCATTTCTACCAATGTTGAGGTTTGTGAAATAGCAAACATACAAATAACCAATATTGCCAAAAGATATATCAAGCATCTTTACTACTTATATTTTGTAGTAGTACTGGGTATATCATTATGTCACGTTTAGAGTATACATATGGAGTTGACTGCGTATGTTAATAATCAGTAAAAAATATGAATAACGAAAACATAAATAAAACTACTCTGTGTCATCTGCGTTTCCTGATTCAGGTAAAGTTATAATATCGTTAAATAAACAAGCAAGGAGCCTGCCTACAATCATAGGTAGGAAAGAAAACACTTGTGAGTGGGAAGTGAATCATCAATCATCACATAATAAATAAACTACCTACATCCATACAATGTTTTTCCATAAGGTTATGTCAATACTGGTTATACTGGAAGAATTGGAATAAGCTAAGCAAGAACGGGTATCGGTGAAATGACGAAAGGGCTGACATATGCACGGCTTGACCCAAAAAACGTATCTGCCCCACGATGCACCTGGGACCCGACTAACATGCTTTACACTATATTATGGTACTCACCAAGTCTGATGATCGGAAAAATCCAAAGATTCCACGTCGATCAGATCAGAATCATCCATATCTTTGTTTATATTTTTATCAATCTGATTCACGATACCAACAATGTGAAGACATCAATTTGGCACTATGTTCAAGTCACATATGAATTTTACGCAAGAACTACATTTAAATATAAGAAACACTGTAAATATACTAAAGAAAAAGAATAATTTTAAA
Source organism: Agonopterix subpropinquella (assembly GCA_922987775.1). NCBI lineage: Eukaryota > Metazoa > Arthropoda > Insecta > Lepidoptera > Depressariidae > Agonopterix > Agonopterix subpropinquella. Next base: position 13,126,816 of record OV277709.1, on the reverse strand, counting down.
GAACCAACACGAAAAATTGTCCCAGCCAAGTTTCAGTCAGTTTGGAATTTGACAGCTGAAATGACGACCATAGACAAAAACACTAAAGACTTTTGCCAGTTAACACTATTTCAAATTAAACTTTTTGGCTTTAATTATTGAATCAAAAATTATTTCAAATCAAATCATTAAATTAGGATTTTATTCGATAATTTTTGATACGTTTCAAATAAATTTTCGGTTCGCACAAAATAAGACCAATCCGTAGGACCAATCGGACCAAAGAGATTACTCTTTGCCAAAGAGTTTGCATTGTTTGTTTATGGTCTAAAAGTGTTGCAAGGAAAGTAAAAAGTCCCTCTGTACGTGGGAAATTTCTTCCTATAAAGGCTCTACGCAGACGAGGACAAACACTGTCCACAGCGGTCAAAAATCACCTGCGTGCAGAACACATCTCTTAAATTGATTTTTGATCGCGAGAAAAGGTCTACCATCTGCGTAGTGCCTTAATAGGTGTATTATTACTCTTTCGTAAATTATTTTATCACTATTAGGCAGGCGCTAGACTTAGCAACAAAGCTGTGTTAATATGTTATATTTCCCATTCTATCTTTATAGAGATAAAAGCCGGGTGAGACAACAGCTTCAAAGGTATTTCAAAACCAATATCTTGCAACATTAATTTTGACAGCTTGAAAAATCATAGACAAATTTCCTCTTCCTTTTGTCTACGGACACGTCGCGAGCACGTTGTATTTTCCGTAGTTTTTCCTACAAAACTACTAAAATGTCGTCCCATCTCAACTGGATGATCATCCGCAACAACAACGCCTTCCTCGTGAAGAAGCGCAACATCAGAAAGCCGTTCAGCAAGGAGCCCAACAATGTGACTAACCTCAACTCGTACAGATACAACGGTTTGGTTCACAAGAAGGCGGTCGGCGTGGTCGAGAACCCCGACAGGAAAGGATTCACAGTAGTTTACAAGAAGGCTAAAGCTACAAACAAGCCCGTGAAGAACACAGTGCGTCGTCAGTTCAAAGCCGGCGCGAGGAGATCCCTTTTCAAGGTAAAGAGGTTGCTGAAAGCCAACCACTACCGCACAGACCTGTCAAAGGCCACGCTCCGCCGCGCTTCAGCTATCCTTCGCTCACAACGACCAATTAAGGCGAAGAAAGCTAAAGCAGCACCTGCCAAGACCGAATAACCTTTGTATGTAAGCAGACAATAAAAAAATTAAAACCTAGTCATGTATTATTTTCTTTATTCTACACCTGAGTGACATTCCTTTTTTTTTGGTTAGGTTTGTACCTAGCAATTTTAAATTATATTGCTGTATGAAATCAGACACAGGACATTAGCTAAAATAATAAGTCATTGATCTTCTATAGAGTCAGCTCGTTCTTATCGGTGCAACGGCATGTTGAATTGGCTGATTGTTCATCTTGTCGAATATATTATTTGGTAAAATTACACTTACAACTACTCTGCAAGTCACTTATCTAAGTTTGCCTCGGCTGACTGACTTCTATTTTCAGATATTCCACTACCTTTTTTTCGAGTTATGTATTGTATCCACTGTCCATTAAAAAGTGGTGTTGTGCTCACTACCTAACATCACACCTCTTTCCCAGTATATATATTATAGTATATATATTCCCAGGCTATAGTTCAAATAGCTTAAAAAGTGCTTCCTATGGTCAAATTGTGCAGCAGATGACCAGTTCATTTGATGGTATGAGGTCTTGTACAATAGACATTACTTTTAATTTAGATAATAACATAAGTAAAAGAAATTGATGTCCTGCTAGGGATAAATAAACTGTAAGCTGCATAATTTGACTGTAGCACTCTTTCTTGCGACTCGAACTACAGGCAGGGTGAAGGAATTTATGTTCGTCATTTTAATCAAGCATAAGCATATGCTCACGACTACAGGGTGTAAGGAAAAGTAAAATTAACCACAGGTCTTCCAAAGCAAGGGCACTGCCTACTTTGGACTCCTGTCTCCCTTTACAATATTATTGAATACCTGTAGGTATTCTTAGTTTTACATATCTGTATTTTTGTTGTATTTATGGGAGAAAAATAAACATCTTATCTTATTACTCTACCCATCAACTGAACAACTTTTACTATGGGCACAGAATAGGCAATAGTATACAACGTGTTAATGAATTAACGCAAAACTAGAAAGTAGTTTGTTTAGAATCGAAAGCAGAATCGAATTATCATAGTTCCAACATAGGTAATTTTTTTCAAAATATTAAATAATTTTTTTGTGAAATTTAAAATTTTCTGAACCCGATGTCAACCCACCGCACGGGCACACTCACCCTACTTACTACCAAAACAAGATTATAAAAATGTATCAACGAGTACGTTAGCGCTTTCTTTCAGTGCTGAAATGATAACAAATCATTTTTGCCTCAAAACTTAAAATGCGAATAACTTTAAATTTTAACCATCAAAATAATGAAATTATTGTTTCAATCGAATTATTTTGTTATAAATCAGTTGGGGTGTATGAGGTTTTGCGTTAATTCATTAACACGTTGTATAGTAAAATAGTAGCTTATCTATGGTTCTACATACAGAACGGCCACTCCCCGCCCCCCTCTGACTTCAGATACCTCACCCCCCCTCACAATGTCTGTGATAACTTGAGGGAAGCCGAGCAAGGGAATGCAGTCAGGCGCGCGCACCCGTAGGATTTGACTACATAAAATATATTTTATTTTTCTCCTCACAGTAAAAATAAACGCTGGAAAATAACGCTAAATTCACATTTTCTATGATTCTTTAGCTTAAAAACTATTTTTAATAACAGAATGAACTATAAAAAGTAACAAAATGTATAATGTAGTTCATACGATGCGTGTTAAGTCAACCCTACACATATGTCATGCACAATTTTCGCAAAGTGCGCATGTGCGAACGTCATCATGTCAAATCTAAAACATTGTTTGAAGTGCTGGACCTGTGCTATGGTCAAAGAGTACTTTTTTTATGCTATGGTACATATGTTCCTTGGTGCTATGGGAGCCAACCAATCCGAGCAAAAGTATTGGAGTTTAGTATGGAACAGCAGATTCTTTTTTGCTCCGATCGGTTTGCTCCCTTAGTAAAAGTTGTTCAGTTTGATGGGTAGAGTATGTGGATTAAAGGTTAATGATACGTTTCCTGACACCGTGTAGAGCAGGACTTCCCAACCAGTGGGGCGCGCCCCCCAAGGGGGGCGTAGTGATATCGCAGGGGGGGCACAATGCGTTTACATTTTGAAAAGAAAAATCCAGTTAACGACGTAAATTCTACTCATTAATTCATTTTATTAATTATCAAATTCATTCAGTTACTAATTCACCCATTCATTTGATGTTACTGACATGTTCAGGCTCAGCAGGTCTCAGATAGCACCTTTCCAGCCGCACTTGTCGCTAAAATTTCCATAGGGGGGGCATGCAAATATTACTTATTAAACCAGGGGAGGCGTGACGCAAAAAAGGTTGGGAAACCCTGGTGTAGAGGAAAAGAACAATAAAACACTCAATTGTACCAACCCTTTATTAAAACAAACCATGATTTTCGTATCACAAATAAATTGGAATGTAAATTTCACATGATATAACACACTAAAACTAATATTGTAGCCTCAATACATGATTTTTCTGTTGTGAACAAATGGGATTTGTACATAAAATTATTTTGTAATTGTGACACTAAACTTGGCACCAGTCAACTCTAAACAAGTAAGTATTAACTTGAGCACGTTTCCATGGACTATGTCAAGGGGATCACAGTTTGTAAAACTGACTAAAAACCTTAGCTCCTTTCATTTTATGAACAGTTCAAACCAGGTTCAACAATGGTATTTGAAAGAAAACGTAAATTATTGAAAACATTATCAGAGTTGACTCTTACCTATAGCATTATTATACATAAAAGTATAAATCACTTATTATTATTAGATAGAATAGAAACTGCTTCAGTGTCCAGAAATCTTAAGTACCCCTTATCAAACTGAATCTTTTGTTAGATAGGCTTGTTGAAACTTTGTGCTTTTCCATATGGCACTGGCTCTAGCTCAATTACCTCTTTTAAAGGAGGTTGGTCGTTGTAGCCTATTGTCTGACCACACCAAAAGTAATGGTTGAGTGATTGATTCCGCTACAGCACACATCAAGTTTGATATTTAGGGTCAGCGCACACCCAGCGTAAAACTGTTCGAGCATGCGCGAGCAGTTTTCATTGATTCAATTGATAATGAACTCTATTCCCATTGAAATAAAGTTGAAAATAGCTTGCAAGTGATTAAATCCCTTCAGCGTCTGTTCGAGTATGCTCGCGTATGCTCCTCGCGGCGACGGGAGCAGTCGCGAGCATGCTCGAGCATGTTGAACATACGCCCGTGTCGATGCTTGCGATCCGTCGTAAGTGTTGCCGCCTCGGCCGGTTTCGGACTAAATCTAGCATATTTTTTAACTACTTTAGCCCGAAAAGGGCAATTTACTACAGATAATATTATATAATAATCGAACTCTTTTTGAAAATACAAAATCTAAAAGGTCGAAGCAGATTTAGTAGGTTTTCAAATTGTTCATATTCCATTTTATAATTGATTTTATAGTTCCTAGCCATAAAACAACTGTCCCTAGAATTTTAAACCGTAGCACAGCACAGGGCGTAGTATTTCCCAAATATAAGTACATATTTCTTGCCTTTTTTCATCTTATTGATGTGCTCTTCTTGCTCCTCTTCCTTTGCTAGTAGCCCAATAATTACCAAATCCCAGTCTACCATACTTTAAAATTGTTGTTATCGCACGTCTTTACTATAAAATATTGTAAACACAACGCAAAATTCACTACGTCAACTGTAGCAACACGGGAGCATCTGCGAGACTGTTCGAACACGCGCGAGCATGCTCCGCCGCTGCCGCCGGCGGATTTTGCCGCTAGGTGTGCGCGACTGCAAAGAACATGCTCGAGCATGCGCGAGCAGTTCTACGCTGGGTGTGCGCTGACCCTTAGAAATACATTGGGTTGGTGTGGTTGCCGCATCGCATTTTTCCGTCGCTCCATCCTTTTCTGTCACTCAGGAACGCCATTTGCTAGAACAAATAAGGGAACACGACCGCACGCGGCAGCACTGGCAACATTTCTCGCTCTAGCCAATGACGTTCCTGAGTGACAGAAAAGAGCGTGAAAAAATGCGATGCGGTGCTGTCAGGTGAGGCTCAACCCTAATAGTAATAGGACACTTTCGATAGGACCGACCTAGACCAATTTTATGATAGGTTTACTTTAGTATCTTTTTGTACACAATCTTAGTGATTATTAGTGATCGGTAACTATTGTGCAACTCGGGGCAAACTCTAGGGGTGACAATTGTAACACATATCATTGGTTAAGAATTACAATGTTATCATATAGTTTTCTTTTAGTTTTTTCTAATACGGCCCCAAATTAGATTTATTTTCACGTTTCTAATTGTTTAATTTGTTCCTGTTTGTAAAAGGCAAAGGGAACTAACCCATACAGCCATGTGCAGCCAAGACCACGTCAAGCTTGAGATAAAAGTGCGATATTGTTTTTTATACGAATGGCATGGAATGGCATAAGAACAGTACGAATCAGTATCTTTGTATCATATTGGTAATTTCACAATATAATTGAAATGGCACACCGATTAGAACACATTTAGAACATGACTTGTAAGAATAATAATAAAAACTCACAGCCACAAAAAACTCGCTTATTACCAACCCTGAAAATGCCGCGAAACGCACAATAGTTACCGATCTCTAGTGATTATACAAATAAAGTTTTATATCTTAGTAAATTATAGTTAATGCCTTACTTCTTGGCGCTGCCGATAATGGTTTGAACGTCAACTTTAGCAATTTCTATTCTGCGTATCTAATCAATAACTTGACAAGCTTTCAAATGTGCATTTATTTCTTAGCCTTCTACTTCTCACATTCATCAAATAATTCTTATAAATCCGTTAAGTGGAGGGAAATCACATTATTTCAATACATAGTGCTTTAAGTCTTTCAATACATTAAACATTTAAAAATTATAGTGTAAACATTGAATTGAATACTTCTATTTACAGTAGATATCACATGTAACATACATAGTTATTATTTTATATTATTAGCAAATTATGATTTGATATGCCCAATAAATTGGAAAAATTTATATATATATCCGTCATTTAATTACGAAATATACGGAATATTTTACTAATAAGAACATAGAATTTGAAAAATATCTTTCTACAAAAGTCACAAGAAATGTTTGGATTATGTGAAATTGAAGGATTCCGTTGTAACAGTGGATATATTTATAGACTACATGATATTATACATTCATCTACAAACTAGTTACCCTATTGCTAATACAGCGTTGTTCGTAACAAACGTCTAAACATACTATTCGTTCTAATCTGTCAAGGTGTAAAGCGTCTAATAAAGGATAGTTAGTTTTGCATCTAGTAAAAGCTTCAGGTACAAAATACATAGTAGACATGAAAATAAAAGGCACACATTTAACCTATTCTTATTAAAGGCACAATACACAAAAACTTCAGTGTATAGAAAATTAAACTCAGATCAAAAAGCGCGGCAGGTCTGGTCTTTAAAGAAGTATTAGTTTGTTAAGGAACTGGGCAGACCGTTTTTTAGTCAGCGCAGCGGACAGAAATGACCGTGTGGGACCTGCCACGACATATTGATGAGAGTACAGTGTGGGCAGAGCCCTGTTGTCAGAGTTATTTCAGACCGCCTTACGGTTTCTGTCTGACGTGGTTTTTATGTAATGACTACTACCTCCAGAGATAGTAGCCGGGACCAACGGCTACACACTTACTTTCCAGTTTAAGGAAAGAGGTACCTGTGTTCGACATTTTAGATACAAATTTATTGCACCACAGAGGTCAACTTAATTGGTTCTTTTGAGAGTGAAATGGTAGGTATGTTTTTGATAGAAATTGAACTGTTGTCAACACCTACCATTAATTATACTATTATTTGGACCTTTCTAAAGGAACATTTTAGGTCTGAAATCCTTTGAAGATATTTATTTACAGTTACTGTTTGCAGAACGTAAGTGTAATAGAAAGTGTTGATAATACCATTAAAACATAGAAACATCACAAAGAACAAATAGGACGGGGTTTCTTTCGCATCTTTGTGACCTAGAATGCCAATAGAGAATAAATAGAATGTATATTTCAATTGATAATTCCACTAAATGCAAAATCTAATTTCAAAATACGGCAAAAATTTAAACCACAATTTATTGATTCGATAGTAGGTATATAATAGGGTCAAAATACCCTTTCTTATTCCACACATATCTACAAGCTCATCATTATTGACGCGTTCATTTTATTTTTATACAAATTCATTTTAAGTTTCCATTTTAGCTATCTAACACATAACCTATTATAGGCACACATTTATTATTTATTCTATTTTTATTTACTTTTTTAAATTTCATTTACTTATACAAAATAAAACATTTTAATTTTGGGAAAAGGCAGTGGACAGAGTAGTATTATTGTCAGAATAATAAAAATAATGAAATAATACTGAACCGGCATTACTTACCATTTGTCGATAACTAAATATTAGACAAAAATAAGCCACAGGGGAAAGCTGACAAAACATTGTTGAGCATTCCCTAATTATAGACGGAACAACTAAAATTATTACTTTGTGTTAATTAGTTTTTCTTATTTCACCAATTCTTATATGCTATTTACAAAATTACATCTACTGTGTAATTTGTTTACAAGTGCTGCCAATGTAAATTTGTTGATTCTCCGCTTAAGTAGGCTCAATTCCCCGAATTTCCCCTATTTTCAATCATGCATTCCCCGACACTGAAATATTCAAGAAATAAAGCATTTTTTAGCAAAATTAGCTTATCAACTTCTTTGTCTTCTAATTTTTATCAAAAAATCTACTTAACACGTTGAACGCCGCCGGGTATAACAATAGATTTTCCATTGTTTGTCGGTCATTTGGCAGTCAAAGCCTTAAATATTTAGAATACAATAGAGTTTTATTTATTATTTATATTTCTCCCACACTTTCGATCTAAGAATAGTCCGATTCGGTTCGAATTTTAACAATCCCTCTTCTTTAGACATCCTTTGTTCGACATTTATTACAAATAGTTGATTCCCCGAAATTCCCCGATTTGAATCATTCCCCGCGCTCTCCCCTCATTCCCCGAAAATCGGGGAAATTCCTCGGAATTGGCAGCACTGTTGTTTGCACGCTATTTTAATGCAACATTGCCGCGCCCAAAATGGCTTCTAAAACTATACATAAGTACCAATAATTGCTAAAACTTGTGCGGTATAATAATATTAATTAATAATACTAAAACACATCATAATTAATTAATCACTTTATAAATGCTCAAATAAACGTATTAAATTATTAATAATAATTAAACATACGTACATAATGACTAGGACATTATTAAATAAAATGATAGGTACTTAAACAAAATATGAAGGTACATAGATTTGCTAAATGGTGGCAAGAAATCTATGGCATTTCCCACTGGAATGTTTTTAAACTTGAATAATTTTTAACTTTAACTAAATGCAACGTAACCAGCACGGAATTCTTAAAATTAAAGGTGGGTACTGGGTATAAAGCCTACACTTTGCAGTACGACACACCAAACGATTCTATGTCAACTTCGTTCTTGTATACCTCTTGGTCATCAATAGTCACTAGATACTAAACAAATGTAACACAACCTACGACACAAGTTACCAAAAACTAAATAATGTGCGTTACGTTTCGATAAAAATTTGATTTCTTCATCAGCTACCAAATGATCTTTGTAATGATCTAAACATTAATAAATGCAAATAATTCAGTACGTAATATAAAATATAGAAACATCATAATTTTATACATAACATAAAATTTCAAAAAAATACTTTCTATTCGCAAGCCAATTTGCTATCAAAAGAACTGAGCGCGATACCGAACGCTTGCAGTGCGCACAACGGGTATCTAAAATCCATTGTGAACACATCCTCCGAGATCCTCCCGAATTGCATAACAACGTAGTCAGGCTCAGAATCGTGGACTATTTGAAAATTCTTCACACTTGCCTGCGTAACTCTCCCGTGGAAGTTCAGGACGTATGATTGGGTTTCGTCGTTCCATACAGGCGTTTTGTTATGAAGGACAACGATGTCGTCGAGGTTTTGACTCTTGAGGCGTTCTAGAAGCGTCTCGCTGTCGTCTTGGGGGGCGATGGTGACGCGCTGGCGGTCTGGCGTCATGCCTGGAAGGATGACGGTCATCTTGCGTGGACCTTTGAAGCCTAGAACGTTTGTATCCTGAAACAAATACCGTCGAAGTTTATTTATTTCGTTTTATTTTAACAGAGACTCCGCAGGAGCAGAATAGTACAAAGGAGACTATTTCGTCACAGATAGTTTACAAAAACAAATATTTCATTTCAGTGGGTGGTAATGCTTCAAGAATTGGAAAGGAAACATTTTTTTGTCATCAAATTATCATGCTATAGTAAAAATATTTCAAGCCCCAAACATGAATAGTTCTGCGATGGAACAACTTTGAATGAACGTATGACTAGTTACTATACTTTTATTTCAACACTAACATAGGTGAGTCTATTTCCAGGCATGTATTGTATCCAATGTCCTTTAAAAAGTGCCCAGAGCGCACTGAATATGGTATACACATTAATACCGGTCGTTGTGGCGATCCTTGGGATAGGCCTACAACTAGTACAACTACAACCAACAATAGACATATACCGGCTAAGATGATGATGATATCCTCATGCCTAAAGGCATAGAGGGACCCTCACCTATTGCAATGATGTCCACTTTTTTTGCAATGCTAGGTGTGGTGCCGTCATTACAATTGGTCGCATATTAATATGACAAGGTCCTAGATCTTTGGACAAACAATTACCATCCATCATATTATAAGCATATACAAATATCTGTAGTTCCATCTCCTTTTACTATTAAAGGTACGTCATAACACAAAAGAGACTAACTAACTCGTAAATTAATGCGCACTCTATGCTTGCTCTACTCTATGCTCTAGAAGAAAGAAGTCATTCCTCTTATGGTACTTACATAGACGACAGCAGCCAGCTCATGCCTGGTCCTGGCATGGTCGTGTTTGCGCCACGCCTTGCCGTTGTCGTAGACAGTGAACGCGGTGCCGATGAGGTTCGAGCGCAGCTTGCCCGCGAAACTGTCGGCCGTGCGCGTCAGTTCGGTAGGGTCCGTCGATATCAGGTAGTTGGATGTTGCTGACTTTTTGCGTTTGCGAGCTGCAAATATTTGAGTTTGTTAGGTAAATAACTACAATCTCCATCGTTTAATAATAATAATAGGAGCCCTTCGAAGCCGAAGTCGGTAAGCAATACCGGGACCGGGGCAGACCGTAACGATTTGGATGACCACGAAGGAAGCAGAAAAGCAAATATTGGGGGAGATCTTTGCCCAAAATTCAGACGAAATAGGTTAAAAAAAGAAGCCTGGTGAAGGCGGCGGGAACCCGTTGGATGAGGGCAGCGCAGGACCGGTCGTTATGGCGATCCTTGGGGGGGCCTATGTCCAGCAGTGGACGTCCATCGGCTGAGTTGATGATGATGATGAGGTTAAAAAAGTTTGTTAACTCTAAGTTGGGGTTCTGAAAAGTTCTCTTTCATTTCATTGTAAAAGTATTCAAAATAGCTTGAAAGTCGACTGGGAGCGACTGGATAATGAAAAGTTTTGTAGCGCGCCTTGGAAGAGTTCCATGTTCAGGAGTATACGGTGACAGGCTGATGATGACTTTATCAGGTTTATAAATAAATAAAACTTATATAAACAAATAAGAGCGTCGGTGGCGCGTTGCGGAGAGGTATGGACTCCCAATTATGGGGGTCCGGGTTCGAATCCGCACGGACAACATGCCATGTACCAATGAGTTTTTCTAACTTATGTACGTAAAACCGACTGCTCTCAAACGGTGAAGGAAAACATCGTGAGGAAACCTGCTTACACTGAAGAAGAAATTCTGATGTGTATGTGAAGTCTACCAACTCGCATTGGGCATACGTGGTGGACTAATGCCCATATACCCTCCTCGAGGGTAGGCCTGTGCCCTGCAGTAGGACGTTTATAGGCTGATGATGATGATATAAACAATGCATACAATATATCTCTAAGACAGGTAAAAGCTTCCCTTCATCTGCGGGGGACGAGACGCAGACTGGGTTTCCACCCCTATGTCGTTGACCTACCAGCAATTCGCACGAAGAAGTTTGCTTCTTCTTTTATAATGCGCACGGCTAAGGAGTGGAATGCCCTGCCTGCGGACCTGTTCCCTGAGCAATACAACCTGGGCCTCTTCAAGGCGAGAGTGAATAGGCATCTTTCTAGGTAAGCATGCTACATCTTCGGCCTCATCATCACTCAACATCAGGTGAGATTGGGGTCAAATGCTTACCTATCACACATAAAAAAAAAAAAACAAAGCTTCGCGGAGGACGCCCAGGGGTTTATGTAGGGAATAAAAGCAGAGAGCCCTACACAAGATCCCAAGTGTCATTTGACGTAAAATTCTTTGTTTAATTTTATTTAACATATCAAAATAATTTTTGAAACCAATTAGACCTGAGATCTCGGTTTCCCGTTCGATAAGATTCAGAAAATTCAGAGCACAGTGCACACGTGTTTAACACACACTGAAGTTAAAGGACTTTCTACATAAAAAGCTACGCGTAAATTGGACAAAACCTATACTATAGTTTTCCAAATAAAGACGACGAAATTTTCCGATCCCTATTTAGCTTTCTGGCCAATTCTGATTACGAAATATATTTTATTTATCAGAAAGATATAGTATCCAACATATCTTGGACGTTACTAAAGCTGTTCTAATAATAAATGAGAGGAAGTGTTTCAAATCTCTGTTTCTGTACTGCAAAATAGCCTAAAATTTCGTAGCTATTTGGAATGGAGTATACAAATCAAGTAACAATCGGTATCTTACTACTACTTACCAGCTAATAGAAACACTTTCTTCCCATAATCTTTCTCTAGATGCAAGAAGTACGTAGGATACAGTCCCCGGTCCATGCCTTTCCTGTCGCGGGCTATCCGACATTTGTACAGGGTGCCGTGCTTCGCCGGCGTCACCACGAACGTTTCCACCACGCCTTCCACTGACCCTTCTATCTCTGCTGACTGAAAGATTAATAGAGAACTGACATGGCGGTTTAGAAGTAAGTATGTAAACTTCATAATCATAATCATAATCATAATTTATTCGTAATATTCATTACATGTCACAAAAAATAATAATAATACAATTAACAAAGTTATAATTATAAATGTCAAGAGTAATAATGTCAAATATAAAAATAATCAATTTGTGGTTACTTTAAGTAACATATATTCATTATGACTGTAGAAGGACTGCTCGACAAGCCATTTACGCAGTTTGTATTTAAAATTAACAAAGCTCGGGGCATCCCGTATTTCAACAGGCAGCCTGTTGTACACAGGGGGACCCATCGCATGTATCGTTCTGGTTGCTTTCTCCAATGAATGTGGGATTGAACTAAGCAGTTTTCTACTTCTCGTATTGTACGTGTGACGTTCCCCTAGCTTCTGGTACTTGTCGAGGTTCGCTCTTACATACGTGGCAACCTGATATATAAGCAGACACGGCAGTGTCATTATTTCGAATGACACAAAAAATGGGCGTGCAGATACGTCTGAAGGCACGCGTGCAATAACTCGAATGGCACGTTTTTGCATACGGAATATTCTCTCCCAGTCGGCTGCCCGTCCCCAAAACTCGAGACCATATTGTAGGAGAGACTGAACACTTGCAAAATAGCAAGTACGTACTGCATCTACAGACAGGGTAGAGGCCAAACGGCCCAGTGCGAAACAGGCTCTGCCCAACTTTTGGCACAGTTTGTCAACATGATCGCACCATGTCACTGCCTGGTCAAGTTGGAACCCCAAGAAGGCTGCAGACTTGACCTGCTCAATTACAACTCCGTCAATATTAACAAGCAACGGTCTACGTGCATGACCCGAGAGGTTGAACTGCATATATGAGGTTTTAGCGAGGTTCAGGATCAACCCATTTTGACGAAACCACACCATCAACTGATGAGCGACAGAATTCAATCGGAGCTCAAGGATGTCTAGAGACTGCGCGGTAATAACTGCAGCAACGTCATCTGCGTACATAAAAATTTGGCCATTAGTTATTGCGTTTGGCAAATCGTTTAGCAGCAAAGAGAAAGCTAAGTTCGATAGGGACGATCCTTGTGGGACGCCCTTCTCTGCCGTGAGCCCCGTGGATCTGATTTCTCCGCCTTTTCCTACTACATGTTGAACTCTGTCACTCATGAAGTCGATCATCAGATTTAGCGCGCGGTTTTTAATACCATAGTGACTCAATTTCATGGCTAAAATACTATGATCAGCAACATCAAAAGCTTTTGATAAGTCGCAACATAAAACCGCGACTTCCTGCTTGTTCTCTCTTGCCTCTAGTATGCAGCGCAAGACCTCGCGGGTCAGCATTGTAGTGGAGTGCTCCGCGCGGTACGCGTATTGACGTTCCGATAAACTTTCGGATGAGGCGAGGAAAGTTGTAAGTCGCGATGTGAGTCCATTTTCCAATATTTTAGCAACGGCCGGTATTATTGATATCGGTCGGTAACAGTTTGGATCTGCTTTTTTACCTTTTCCTTTGTATAAAGGAGACACTTTTACCTTTATCAAAAGGTGAACCAACTACAGATAGAACACCCTATCCATATCATCATGACTACTGTAATGATGGGTAGCCAGAATGCGGGCAGCATTGCTCCTTTGCCTGCTTAGCGCTCTCACAGACAAGCGACACTTTGCGGCCGCCGGGTGTCACGGCGGCGGGTCGCGCGACGCTCTGCGACCCACGGCGAAAGCAAAGTGTCGCTCATCTGTAAGAGCGCTTATTTTCTTTGATAATTTACATTATAACGGATCCTTCTGGCACAGGTATTTTTCGGATTCTTACCAGAAGAACCCAATCACTAAAAAGTTTATGTAACAAAGTTTAAGAAATATACATTTTTCAATTTTTTCATTTTTTTTCATTTTTCGTTTTTCAACTATCGGATAATTATCCAAACTGATTCTTAGTTTTGAGAGGCTTTTTAAAGGACATACATACATATTCTCACGCCTGTCTCCCACTGGAGTAGGCAGAGACAACGGAACGCCACCTGCTACGATCCTGACACACCTCTCTAGCTTCCTCCACATTCATTAGTCCTTTCATGCATGCTCGTCGGTTTCGGGTAGATCTGACCGGGCCCTTTTTAAGCACGTCGCCAATTTGGTCAGTATATGTACACACGGCGACAGGTCAGGTTACCCTGTTTGGATATTGAACTATTAGAAGTTGAACGCTGCGAATCGTGCGAGAGGTTGCGGTATGTTGTTATTGTTTCGTCTCACAGCACGCTGCGCCCGCGCCGGCAGCCGCGTCTATGCAGGCTCTCTACCGCACTATTTTGTGTTTTGTACGTAGTGTAGTTATGGGTATATAGGGTGCGTAACCTGATGTGTCGCCATGTGTACGTCCAGACCATCTCCTTCCAACATTTCCACTTACGCTTGCCTTATAGATTGCACTCGTCAATCTGCTCTCACCCATTCTTTCCATATGACCAAACCATCTCAACATACCTTTCTCTATCTCTGTCACTACATTTTCTTTCAAACCACAACTTACTCTAATTACACTATTTTTTCAATAAAGTTCTAAACTTGCTATTTTTTTTAATACACACGTATCCAGACCAAACAGCACCTAGTCTTCGGCATTATATTTCCTTATGACAATGAATAACAAATAATTGAGAAAAACAGAAAACAGTGACAAAAATCATGTTTATGAGCTTCTTTTTTCGCGAATAGGGGAGCGGACTGCATAAAATATATTTTAGTTTTATCTTCTTAGTAAAAAAACATTTGAAAATAACGCTATACTCACATGTTTAGTTTCTTATACTATTTTTATTAATAACATGATGAACTATAAAAAGTAATGAAATGTTGATGACGTCACTTGTGGGTATGTAGTACAATTTTTCATACATCGCGCGCGTTTTGATGTTCGATTAAAAGTTGCTAATTTGACTAATTGTCCCGGACTGTCCGATCCCCTATTGTGATCGCAAACACATAGGGGCATTGCTATCCTTTTGAACCCTGCTGTAATGGTGCGAAGTCCTCACCTGACTCGGGGACAGGTCGCGGTGCGCGCTGCGGGCCTGCATGGGCGCGACCACTGCGTCCGCGCACACGTCGTCGGCGCTGACGTCACGGCCCACGCTGCACACCGGCACGCTCTCCTCCTCCTCCTCCCCGCTCCCCTCACCGTCGACACCGCCGACTGTTAGCACTTCTATCTGATTGCCTAGCTCTGCAATTTATTACACATACACAATTTTTATACCACAACATGGCTGTAACATGTGTATAATGAATAATATTTGAAATTATTAGACATACATTCAAAAACGTGGAATTATTAATTCATAATCCAACTCTTACTCTCCATGATCCACCAAAACAATATTTCGTTTAAAACGTCAAAGCCAATAAGGGTAAAATTTAATCGTCTATTGAACTAGGCCAAACTAATTTTGACTTAGATCTTTACAAATGCCTGTTCGATAATTGGGTATTAAGATTAAGAGTTTAGGTTTAATAATGAAATGGAAAAAAATAGACTTAGGGTCATGATTTCACTTTGTCAACTGTACATAAACTTCAGATCATGTCCTTTATCTCGTCGCCTCGTCCGACACCCACAGGTCGAAACGGGGTGGTCCATTCTAAGCTGGGTTTCATTTGTGCATTTTACCAATATTTTCAGTGCAAAGATCAATATTTTTACTTTTGTGTTTATGAATATTACTTATAGAAGGATAAATTATATACCTACTATTTTGCAGCAAGCCGTACCTGGGGTGACTACTAGGTACATATGCTTTATTTTATTTATTTTCCTGTTACTATTTCTAAAACGTAGGAATATCTACAATTGTATGACGTAATTCAATTACATCGGATATTAATAATATGTTATTTACAAGCAAAACCTACCTAAATGCCGAAAACACTCATCTCCTGTTAAATTGTTTACAATAATAATGCATATTCAATTCGAAATGACTTAACTAGATAGCGATGTTAATATCTTTAAGGCTGCACCGTGTCTATTGTGCTGCCCCCAATCGTATTTTGTTTATTTTTTAACAATTAAACAATATTTTGAAAAAACAAGAATCTTCATCTTATCGTGTGGGCAGAGCCCTGGTGTCAGAGTTTTTTCAGACCGCCTTACGGCCTCTGACGTGGTTTTTATGTAACAACTACTACCACCAGAGATAGTAGCCGGGACCAACGGCTTAACGTGCCATCCGAAGCACGGAATCACAAGACAAGAATGTCACATTGTAGTCATTGCTCATTTTCGATTTATCGGGTCACTGGATTTGTTTTTATAATGTTTCTAGTCATTATCTTTAAAACTGCCAAAAGTGGCCACTTTTGGCAGTTTTAACGATAATAGCTACAAGCATAAAACATAACAATCCGTTATGTTTCGATAAATTGAAAACCAATCAGGAATACAATGTGACATTCTGGTTTTTCCGAAATATTGTTTAATTGTTAAAAAAAAACGATTGAGGGCAGCACAATAGGCTCGGTAGACTCTTAAGACCTTGCAATGACGCAATTGAAATTGCTTGAGGTAAATTACATACCTAAATGGGTTTTCTAAATTGAACAGTACTGTGTATTAGTTAGTGTTATTATTGAATCAACAATTGAATACTAAACTTCACGTTTTGCATAGGCATAATTTACGGGTAAAATAGATCCCTAGTAACCTAGGCATTTTCTAACTCTTCAATATACATAATATAATATTGATTTGGACAGAAATTGTTTCAAAAGGTCCACATAGTTCTGTATCTAAAATATGGTACAAGACCCTTTTTTTCAGTACAACATATGACTAAGCATCGACCTCCTTCAAACTCTATTGTCATTGTAGGTAAAAGGTGAGTCATAAATTCATAATCTAAATCATAATAAAGATGACTCAACTAATTTAAATGAACTCGACCCATAGCCACTATATGCAGAAATCTAAAATTTATATCCCAAGAAGTTACATTTTAGTACACAAAAGATATTTTTGGATTTTTAAATATCTAAGTGAGCTATGAACGAGATCAGGCAAGACAGGAGTGGGTCGTCTAGCAAGCCTGGTGGGCTACCAGCAACGGTAGCTGAAAAGACTTTAATTTGACTCGACTAGCACACATCCAGGAAGATTGGCATAATGCTTATACCAGGGGTGGCCAAGACGTCGACCGCGCCGTGTTTTATGGTAGCCCGCGAAGGTTTCAAAAAAATTTAAAGAAAGAAACAATAAATTTTAAAATCATAGCGCAATTTTATAAAAATCTTCAAAAATTCAGAAATATCGCTGAAAAACTGTTCACCTGTGTAACATGTGGAATTCGAAATACTTTGAAACTGACGAAGAAGTCGAAGCTAATTCTGTTATGGTGCGAGGAGCTACGCGAGGAGGCAATAGTATTGAAACTCTGATTGACATCTAAGACATATTTTTTGAAATTGCATCTATTTGGAAACAGTGGCAGGTTTCCACATTATAAATCAGCGTTTTTATGATGTAACTTATGAAAAAACACCTGCCACCAAATTGAACAAACATTTTTGATTGAATAAATAGGTGTGTCACAAGTAAAATTTTTGGAAGTAGACCACCAAGTATATCTGAGATTCAATGTAGACTGCGTACTTGAAAAGTTTGGCCACCCCTGGCTTATACCCTGCAGTGATGACTTTGAGCCATTAAAATTAATATTTCTTGTTCGAAGAGGGTAGCCTCAGTCAGAAGGATTCAAAAGAATAAAAAGAGATCATCATCATCATCAGCCTATCATCGCCACTGCTGAACATAGGCCTTTCTCAAGGCGCACCACAAGACTCTGTCCTTGGTCTTCCTCATCCAGTCGCTCACCGCTATCTTTTTTAGGTCTCAGCTGGCAGCAGGGCGTCCCATACTACGCCTGCCAGTATGTGGTCTCCACTTAAGAACTCTGACAGCCCATCGGTTGTCAGTTCTTCGGCCGATAAAAAGAGATAGAGCTAATCAAATATACACATTGAAATATATGTACATAACTTCTATTGTATCCATAACTGGATATAATCAAGGGCACAGTGCAAGGCACAATCATAATGTTGTTACAACATCTAATTGTTTATGTATGTAATGCATCCATGACTCTTTAAAGATATTGAATAAGTTGACATCATTTTCAATCCTCAAATGTATGCTACAAATTCTTTTTACCTGGATTGGTCTTACTTTTGGTCTTACCATTAAGTGAGAATTACAGGGATTATTATTGAGTTTGAGAAAATCAAGCTTTAAAAACCTCTTGAAAATCGTGGAATGTATTAATTATCTTCATATAATGAGGTATGATTTGAATACTATAAACCTGTTTAAGTTTAGGAATACATTACCCATACTTCAAACCAACTTCAGTTGACGGCAGAGCATGGTGTTACAATGCATTGAATTTAGGTAGGTATAGGCACAGTATAAGAAAGAGTATCTATTACTACATAGTACCATAGATCCAAATACTATGGTGTGGTATAGTACATACAGTACAGACACTCCCTGCCTCCCACCAACTTTTTACCTCACCCCCTCTATCACCCTCTAGTTACCCAGCAGTTACCTAAGAACAAGACTTAATGTTCAATTTCTTTGGATTCACATGTGCTGATGTCATCTTGTCAATTTAAATTTTTTTTATGCAGTGTCCGGGCTGTGGTATATTTATACATGCACTCTCAATTTGTAGTTTTAATTCATTTGCTCTATTACAATGTTTGTCTTACTTATCATTCAAACTAATGTTTGAACAAGGAAAAACAAGATTGTTAGGTACTTTACGTAATACATTTGGTATCTTGTTCTAATATGGATTTTTTCTTTATAATTGCAAATCATATTTTGTATTGAACAAAATAATTTGTTAAGTTTACACCAATTATGTTTATTAGTATTAACAGAAGTAAAAGTTAGTGTTAAATCCTTAAAGACGGATTCATAATTCAACGACCAACTTAGTAGTAACTTGTAAATATGTCAGTCATTCATAAATCATGTTAAAATTGGTCACAGACTTATGAATCGGGGTTCAGAGGAATTCAGAAATAACTATTCACATTTAAGGGCAGGTACTTTCAAATCGACCTGTTTTTGGTTGAGTCTTAACACTTTAACTGCTGACAACCTACCTGGTAGGTCAGCGACAAATGGGCCGCAGTGCTGAAGAACCCGCATAGCGAGCCAGTTCAATTGCATTTCGCCTATGCTCATGACCTACCGTGCGAGTCACCGAAAACCTTACGCATATGCGGGTGACCCGCAACGCGAGCCACATTATCGTTTCAACGTTACGACTGTGCGCACGACCTACGAGGGGGTCAGCGCTATTACATTTCGCCTGTGCTTATGACCTACAGCGCTAGTCACCCAAACCTTACGCCTGTGCGGGTGACCCACTAGGTGAGCCGCATTGGTCTTTTTATGCTACGACTATGCGCACGACCCACGAGGGGCGTCAGTTTCAGCACTGCGCGAGGATCATGGTTTTGAGCTTAGCAGCGAAAGTGTTAAGGCATGAAATAGTTGTTGTTTTAATCCAGAAAAAATATATGTTGTTGTTCAGGAACTGTTCTCGCTTATTCTTAGGCTCAAAACAAGATAGTTATTTCTTCTCTTGCTCATAAAACGGTGCAAAGATAGGTAAGTTTATGACTATTTTTTTAAAGTTTTACTTAAAGTTTATTAACACTATAAATAAAAAAAATACACTAAAAAATAGGAAATGACATTGTCTACATTATTCTGAGGCTAGTTTTTACCCCAAACACCCAAGAGAAAAGATATCGATGACAAATATGTTTTTTCGTGATCCTGCTTTCAACTGGTGGGATGGCTAATTGGAAACTTATGAAGAGACACTTGCGTTGGGATAACCTGGCCTTAATGAATACAATAACATAGAGAAACATGCCACATCTAAAGTTAAATTATGATATAATGCTGAAATGAAAGAAAACTTTATGAAGCCGTCGAGCGAATAATGACTTACCATCATAAGAAGACATTCTATTAGTTTGGAGGGGTATTACTTGATCAGGATTGACGGGAGACATAAGAAATTGCATCGGACCATCGTAGCCTGTTGTAAAAGAAAAACAAAATGCGCATAACAAAAGTAAGTCATACAATCATGCATGGTTCAACAAAACATTGATAAAATGTACATAGCTTTAAAAGATGTGTAGTTAAAGTACGTACCGTGTAGCTCTCGGGAGCGGCTTCCAGAAATAGGCCGTTTGGCTGACCCTACCCTGAGATCATTGGCTTGAACCATCCCTGAATTCTGGCGCTTTTGCTTCATTTTCTGCTCCATCAATTGACGCTAAAATAAACAGTTTATTTGATGAAATATGCAATAATACGATGACTGTCCTTTTGAATTACATGTTTACTCAAAAATATATGCCGCAAAATCACTACTTTATTCTAAAAACAGGAAAAAAGAACTTACTTGCTGCTCGATCTTGTGATCCCGTACACTCATAGAAGCCATTGCTGCGCGTTAAATAATTGTATCTTCACCAATGTAGAATATAATATGCTACAACTATTTACAATGTTATTAAACTTTTATCTCAAAATTCAATAGAATAATAGGCATTTTCTAAGCTCATTTTTTGTTTATAAATCATCTTGCCTACCGTTGCCCAGGAAAATAGTGTTGTCAGCAGCTTTATCTGGTTTACCATGACATGAAGAACGTTTTATTGGGTAACATTTCTGTTGTCAAATTCAATAATATTTTACTTTATACTATTTTGATGACAAATTGATTCAATCTATCTATCTATAGCGTCACGCCTCTTTCCCTGAGGGGTAGGCAAAGAATCATAAAAATGTGTCTACATTTTTGACGAGAAAACAAAACTTGTTTGGGTAAATAACGATTGCTTTTGGCAACATTATTATGTGCACCATTCACAAAAATAAATCATCGATTCGATTGTTCGGGAAACCAATTTCTAATAATCGATTAAAAAAGTTGTCGCGAATATCTTGCCTGCCATAAAGGTAGGTTCCTTAGATTAAAAACTTTTCGCGTTCAGACGACCGATAACAATTTTGCGGCGCCATTTTTTTCGCACAAAAAAAACACAGCACGCTTTCGGTGCTAATTTCCAGCGCTACTTTCTTTTTTCTTTTTTTTATTTATAATTAATGGACTCTTGCTTGTGCGTTAGCGCTGCATTTCCGCCAGTGTCAAGTAGATTATGGGAGAATCTATCCAGTGGCGTAGCTAGGTAACCAAAGGCCCCGGAGCAAAAAATCAATGGGGGCCCTTTTTGAACTCGTTAGGTTTTATATCAAGTGTGAGATCAGTGGCAATAACTAGGGCTAATTTTTAAGGGGGGGGGGGGGGGAGGGCTCCAAGTGGTGAAGCGTATGTTTCTGCAGCTCGGAGCATAGACTGAATTTGTCGCTACCGTCCCTTATATAAGATATATGATAAAATTATGGAGCGAGCGAAGCGAGCTCGAATTTTATTTAGCTCGACTATCTACCTCTACCTACTCTGCCATTGGCGTAGCTAGGGAAAAATAATTAATACAGAACAGTGACCCTGTATTACAAAAACGGTGTATGGGATAAAAAATTATTGGAACTTTATCATCTCCACTAACCCTCGTCCATTTTTGATTACCAGTTCTGGGACACCCTGTATGTATAACTATGCTACAGACAGCAAAGTTACTGATTAATACGTAACACAACACCATTACTATTTTAATAAAAACTTTGATAACTAAACAGACTGCAAAGGTCTGAACGGAATCTCGGTTAAAAACACTGGATGAACGAAAGGAACGGTACGGGGGTGCGCCGAGCGAGCAAAAAAGGGCATATTATTATCTACAGATGGTCAAAAGACTCGGCCACAGTCATTGATTGTGTTTCGTGAAAGTTCAGTCATTGTTTAATCATTTAGGTATAGAAGGAAGGATTGGTTGGTCTGAATATAAGAAACATTGGCGAGGTGAGTTCGGAGTTTGCGGGCCAGGGGCCCCCTGAGCTTGAGGGCCCCGGGGCACTGCACCACCTAGCCCGTACGTAGCTACGCACTGAATCTATCCCAATCGCAGAAGTGCGATTTTTGTAGATCATACGAGCGACTTGGCAGTAGAAACTGTCAAAATTACTATGGAGATTATGCATCTTTCTACTGCCAAGTCGCTCGTATGATTTTCAAAAATCGCACTTCAGGGATTGTTTTTGGTCAAGAACAAGAAGAGATTGAGGATTTCGTAGAGGTGGCCGCCGACCTAAAAATTGCCGGCGCGGGGGCGCCGCGCCGCGATGCGTGTATTTTTGAAAAGTTCACACGATATTTGTTAAATGTTTAATCTAGAAGCTCCAGAAGCCAGAAATGTAACAAAAAATTTATTTGTACAATGTTAAATATTTTTACAACTACAAACGCGATATGTCAGCATTTAAAACTAATCTGACCGACTGTAGAAAAAACAACGGACTTCATATTAGAAGAAATCGTTAGACTAATCCCGGTAAGTGTAGAAAGTCCTGAGAAAACGTTCTTCTTTTCTCGCCAGTAGGCAAGCACATAGTGCCGTTGGGAACCGGCGGCACTGATATGTAATAACCAGTGCTGGCAAAATGAATAAGTGACTGACTGGCGCCGTCAACAGAGAGCCTATGTAAAGTACAGTTTAACCCGGTAACGTGCTAGCAGCCAACATGTCTGTCAGCGCTAGTGTAGCTAGCTACGCAATCGGCTCCGACGGCACCTAACTTGGCAAACGGGTTGCTGCCGGCGGCAGCTAGCTTGGCAACCAGTGCCAGCACTGATATGGATAACCAACGCCGGCAACCAAATGAGCGACTGGCTCCATCAGCGGGGAGCCAATGTAAAGTACAGTTTAACCCGGTAACAAGTGCCGGCGGCAGCTAGCTTGGCAACCGACGCCGCCGACAGCACCTAACTCGGTAACCGTGGCGCTGTCGGCAGCTACTTGGCAACCAACGCCGGCACTGATATGGATATCTAGCTCCGGCAACCAAATGAGCGATTGGCGCCATCAGTGGGAAGCCCATGTAAAGTACAGTTTAACCCGGTGACAAGCGCCGGAAGCCAACTTGGCTGTCGGCACCAGCAGCTAGCTAAGCAACCGGCTCCGCCGGCACCTAAGTCGGCAAACGCGGTGTTGCTGGCAGCTAGCATGGTAATCAGTGCCGGCATTGATATGGATAACCACCGCCGGCAACGGCAACCAAATGAGCGACTGTGGCCATCAGCGGGGTGCCCATGTAAAGCACAGTTTAACCCGGTAACGAGCGTCGGCAGCCAACTTGGCTGTCGGCGCCAACAGCTAGCTAAGCAACCGGCACCACCGGCACCTAAGTCGGCAAACGGGGTGTTGCCGGCAGCTAGCTTGGTAACCAGCGCCGGCACTGATATGGATAATCAACGCCGGCAACCAAATAAGCGACTGGCGCCATCAGCGGGGAACCTATGTAAACCTACAGTTTAACCTGAAGCGCTGGCAGCCAACTTTGCTATCGGCGCCAGCAGCTAGCTAAACATTCGGCACCGCCGCCGTCGGCACCTAACTCGTTAACCGTGGCGCTGCCGGCAGCTAGCTTGGAAACCAAAATATAAGGTAGGGAAATGGTAGGGAATGGAAAGACTAGACCTTCAATACTCAATACCTTGTCTCTAACCTACATATTATCATCTAAAAAAAGTGAGCGAGCGAAGCGAGCGATGTAATGTAAGGGTTAATAGGGTCGACCTTATGTTCATGAACATAGAGTTCAACTATGGGTAGGTTGATCTGTCGCCGTGTGTACTTTCGAAAGAAGTTAATCGATGAGAAGAGATACGAGAGATGTAAGGGTTCGAAAGAAGTTAATCGATGTTTTCATTCATCTAAAATTTGTGAATGGTGTGTTTTGTACTTGACATTGATTTCTATTTGACAGTTTTGACACCTATTTTTGACAGTTCTTTTCATTCCTTCGGTGGTCGATTCTTTCAAAATGGCTCCTACCCGGAATATTCTAGGATTTTTGAATCCGAAAACTCTCAGCGCTGTTTTCACTAGCAATATTTCCAAAGCTCCGTGTCGGTTTATGCACAAATGTAATAACTGTGAAAATTTTTTAGGTGCACCAGCGATAACTACAAATGTCGCACATAGAAATTTCAAATGTAAGTTTATAACATGCTTTTATTACATCACCGGTTTTATTTATTTATTCTTATGTACACATTTATTGTATATATAATGGGATAATAGTGAACATTTTTGATATTCGTGTCTATTTTGCTACAAATGAAATATTCAATGACAATGGTGAAATATAACCTCAATCTTCAGATAACGTCGGTTCAAGACCTCGGTACATACATACGACGAACATTTTGGGTGCCCGCGTAGACTACTACAAAGTGCTCGGTGTGGCCAAGAACGCGTCCGTCAAAGATATCAAGAAAGCGTACTACCAACTTGCTAAGAAGTATCATCCTGATGCCAATAAATCAGACCCGGAAGCTCCCAAGAAATTCCAAGAAGTTTCTGAAGCATATGAGGTAAGGGTTTACAGTCTTATTTTTTAAGAGTTGCAGTTTGTTTTGTTTTTCAAGTCTAAGGGCGCCTTCAAATTTGCCGCAGTGTCGCGCCGCGGCAGCGCGGCTGCAGCGCTGCACTGTCAAATTCATACAAATTAACAAAGCGCATATATCCGTAACAGAAACAATGGAAACTTAAATATACATAATTAACTAACCATACTAACATAACATAAGTAAACTATTAAAAAAAAAACTAAAATTCATTTAAAATGTACTTAAAACTAAGGAATAAATAGAGCTTTATTATATTATATTATTATAACAAAGCGCGGCCGCAGCGCGGGTGTAGGACTACAGTCGCGCTGCGGCCGCGCTTTATTAATTTGTATGAATTTGACAGCGCTGTGCTGCAGCCGCGCTACCGCGGCGCGACACTGCGGCAAATTTGAAGGCGCCCTAAGGGTCGATTCACACCAGAAGAGTATCGAAGAGCATTTACTAGCAGCGGCAATCTTATCACTAGTGAATAAAGGTTAAATTTATTTGCTGCCCGTATAGCTCCAAATAAATTTGACCTTTATTCACTAGTGATAAGATTGCCGCTGCGAGCAAATACTCTTCGATGCTGTTTTGGTGGGGATTGACCCTAAATGCCATTAACACGTCTAATATCATAAAATGAAGCTGATAAAATAAACAAATGTGCAAAAAATATCTTTCTACTTTGTTCTTATAGGCACCCATTACACGGAACATCATGATCTTGATCCGGTGATCGCGCTAGATCTACGTTGATTGACGGAAAAAATGTTAACATTATACAGTCAATCATGATCACAATCAGAAACCGTAGCATGATGAGTGTGATACGGCTATTTCACTCATTTTATCTCGTTCGTTCACGCGCAAATAGAAAGAGAAGGCGCGATGACGCTATATCATGTTTCTGTTCGCCGCTGTAAGATGAACACGTAATAAAAAAAAAATTTATTTTGAGAAACGCTAAAAAACAAATAGGTACTAGGTAATTCTTAAACTGAAATTAGTAATAGGTAATTTTTCCCTTTTAAATGCTATGTGCATTTTTTTGTGTATAGTACAAAGTAGTAGTTTCTAATATGTACAATTATTGTTTGTTTTTTAGCGTTGGGACTTTTGAAAATCCGCAATTAAATGTTATGAAATTCGAAGCTAATATTAAATATTAAATTAACTTGACAAGGACTAAGAAAATTGAGAAAAAAAACTTCCTCTACAAAAAACCGCATTGAAATCGGTCCAATGCCACAGAAATAGATGTCATAGGTATAACACCTTGTTAGATGACATTCATAACACCGAAGACGAGGAGAACTATGCAAATTATATATTATTACGAGCTTTTACCCGCGACTTCGTCCGCATAAATTATATACCAGATTTTAAGTCAGATGATAAGCTATCAAACAAAAAAAGTTTCATCAAAATCGGTTCAGTAGTTTTTGCGTGATACTCGAACAAACAAACACCCAAACAAACAAACAAACAAACAAACAGACAGACAAAAAATCCAAAAATTGGTGATTTGGAATCAGGGACACCTAAAAACCATAACGTAATCTTTTTTTTGTAAATATCTTCAATGTACAGACACACTTCTGTTACAGTTTTATAATAGTTTAGATATGCGCTGTTGTCGACCGCTTCCATCGCGGTCCGAATGCTGACTGGTGAAAATTGATTGATGTAACGTTAGACGCATAACGGTAGACGCTGCGTGACCTCGATGTAGTGCACAAATTTGTGTACTTAGGATCACAAATCAGCGATGATGGCGACTGTGACCAGGAGGTCATCAGAAGATCCCAAATGTCCAAATCAGCGGTGAAGAGGCTAGAGAAGGTATGGAGAAATAGGGGCATCAACCGCAAAACAAAGATCAGGTTAATGCGGACACTTATTTTCTCCATATTCCTATATGCATCCGAAGCCTGGACGTTGAACGCTCGCACTCTTCAAAGGATTGACGCATTCGAAATGTGGTGCTGGCGCAGAATGCTCTGAATATCCTGGACTGAACGCCGCACAAATGAGTCCATCCTCAATGAGTTGAACATCAAGACGAGACTCTCCACCATCTGTATGCAACGAGTCCTTAAATTCTTTGGGCATACGGTCAGGAGATCAGATAGTTTGGAAAAACTCATGATCACCGGCCGTATGGAGGGAAAGAGAGGTAGAGGACGCATGCCTACGAGATGGACCGATGTGGTGAAAGAAATGACCGAGACAACACTACAGGCCAGCATACACCGGGCTCAAGATCGAGCGGCCTGGAGAGCTGTGGTGGCACAAGCGACCCATGATGGTCACGTCCCTCAGCCATGAGGTTACGACCAAGAAGAAGAAGAACGTTAGACGCATCAATCTGGATCGAGATCATTGATCAGATCTCACGATGTCGTCAATCATCAACGTTACACTATCAGTATTTACCAAGATCACGATCACCGGATCTTGGTAAATACTGATGGAGTAATGGGGCACATAGTTAACGGGCAATTGCTAGGCTCCACCTCAGACATGGGAGCGGCATGTTCGTTGTCCCATGTCTGTGTTCAAAGAAATTTTGACCGATTTCTCTGCTTTTTCGAATCAAAGGCAAACTCTTATCTTGCCTCATTCTCAGCCGTGACCCACTTGCCTAAGAAAAAAATTATGTTGACTAAAATTTGTATGCACTCTTTAAAACTTTAGGGCTCTTATAGACCAGCGACAGTTGTCTGCGACAGCTCGCGACAGGGTCGCGCGACCGTCGCGCGACCGTCGCGCGACAGTTGAAGACCGTGACGTAGTGTTGTATAGTCTGAGAGATAGACCTCCATATCCAAAACAGTTTTTTTGGTTGTTTGTAACATCCCATATACAGGGTCCTTCTTAATATGCTGCACTTTTTTAAGGCGATGACCAGACTATGAAACTGAACAACTTTCTCTATGGAACCAACATCGAAATCGCGAAAAAAAAAACAGTTGTCCCATACGTTTGGCTCCGAGTAGGTTTGCAGTTTTGTATGGAAGTGATGATTTTTTTTCGCGATTTCGATGTTGGTCCCATAGAGGAAGTTGTTCAGTTTGACGGTCTGATCATCCCCTTAAAATGACAAAAGTGACAGGCGGTGCCAAAATGACAGACAAGGTCAGAAGTGACAGGTCAACTTTAGTGTCTTGTAACCATGGAGTTTTCCTTGTGGTTACACTGGTGTAACGAGCGGTGTAACCACAAGTATATCTCTGGCCATGCTCTTTTTGGTCTATTAAATTCGCACTGTCGACATGTCGCACTTCCGTGATTCGCAATTTGTGTGTCGCACCTCCGTGATTCGCTCTTTGATTATGTCGCACTTCCGTGATTCGCTCATTGGTAGTGTCGCAACTCTGGGGTAACATCAAAAGTGTCAGCATATTAAGAAGGACTCTATACAGGATGTAACAAAACACCCTAGTAATACTTAAGGGGGTGCTTCAGACCATCAATCTGAAAAACTTTCACTATGGAGCCAATGTCGAGAAAAAAAAAAAGTGCCGTCCCATACATTTAAGTCGAGACGGTACTGCAGTTTTGTATGAAAGAGCTGATTTTTTTTCGCGATTTCGATGTTGGCTCCATAGTGAAAGTTGTTCAGTTTGATGGTCTGAAGCACCCCCTTAAGTATTACTAGGGTGTTTTATTACACCCTGCATACGTATTTATAAATATTTATGTGTATAATATTATGTGTTATAATTATTAGTGTTGTGTTAAGTATTATATCATAACTAATTATCTAATTAACTATATAATGTACTAGCGGCCCGTCCCGGCTTCGCACGGGTGGACGTCTAATCTTTTCTAGCAATAAATATAGCCTATGTTACTCAGGGTGAATGCAGCTTTCTAATGGTGAAAGAATTTTTTAAATCGGCCCAGTACTTTTTGAGCCTATTCATTACAAACATACAAAAATAGGTACAAATCTTTCCTCTTTGTAATATTAGTGTAAATATTATAATTGCCCTATTTTTACCAGTCTGTAATATTTTATGGACTTGATGATGAAGATAATCAATTCTGGATTATCTATTATCTAAAGAAACCAAAATCTACGAAAAACTTATAAAAACCCGAAATATGAACCATGTTATTTTTTAGCCTCTGTTTTCTTCAAACTGAAATCTCTTAAGAACAAGACTTGTGCTCTCAGACTATACCTACGTCACGGTCGCGCGACGGTCGCAGAGGGTCGCGCGACGGTCGCGCGACCCTGTCGCGAGCTGTCGCAGACAACTGTCGCTCGTCTGTAAGCGCTCTTAACTGTGACAGCGACAAATGGGCTGCAGTGCGCACGACTCAAATGTTGATTCAGAATTGTATTGCATTCCACAGTGTTAGCACTGCGCGAGTGTCATTGTTTTGAGCTTAGCAGCAAAAGTGTTAAGACATATCCTGAAGTGAACATGGCTGTGCATACATGTTTCTAATTTATAGCCAAAATTTGAAGAAATCACATTTTGTAATCCATTCATACATCTGTAATGAATCTGCATAAAGCAGGGTCATATTAAGCATGGTATTCCTGTATGTTTAAATGTGTGTAATAACTAATAAATAAAAACCGGTCAAGTGTGAGTCAGGTTATTCATGTACCAAGGGTTCCGTACCACACAACATATAAAAAAAATGGTTTCTCCAGGACCTTTAGCACAAGACCGACTCAGGCTTGGGCGGTTTTTATTATTTGTTGTTATTCTGTAGAGTTTGCTTTATAATCACACCAAGTTTGACGCTTGTATTGTACATTACCGTTTTTATTATAGAGTGAGAAAAAAAAACATTGATAATAACTATTTTTCTTGTATGAGGACCCCCCTTCATTTTTAACATTTTTATTATTTATTATCAAATCCCCTATATTCTGTTAAAATTTCAACTGTCTAACGATTGTGGTTCAAAAGTTACAGCCCTAAATAGGCAAAAGACAGATGGACTGACAATGTAGGCTTAGTAATAGGGTTCCGTTTTCAACCTTTGGGTACGGAACCCTAAAAAAACATATTTTTTCAGATCCTCTCTGATGACAATAAACGCAAACAATATGATACCTACGGCACGACATCGGAGCAGATGGGCATGGGTGGCGGCCCAGGTGGCCCGGACGGCTTCACCCACCAGTGGCAGTATAAATCAACTATAGACCCTGAGGAGTTGTTCAGAAAGATCTTCGGAGATGCCGGCTTCAAGAGCGACGCATTCAGTGACTTTGCTGAAAGTCAGTTTGGTTTTGGTGCGGCTAAAGAAGTGAGTAAATTAAGTAAAAACAATAAATAACTAATTATAATGCATGTACCTATAATTTATTTTTATTTATGACACATTGAGCCTGGAATTTATTTATTTTAGGGTTTAGTTTTTGCCCGACATGAGGGACATCTAAGTGTCTTTTGTGGTCTTATGGAACATTTGCGCACAAAATTAGATTTAGGATTTTTGTTGGACCTCAAACCATAAAATGTCCGTACAAGTATAAAGGGTTACACTCTTGTCAGTGGAGTATTCGCCAATCCTGCCTCTTTTCCACTAGTGCCTTGAGTTCTGGATATGATACATCAACATTTTAATTTACTTGTACTGTCTAGGTCTTCCTCTGCTTCTCTTAATCTTTATTTTCTGTCCAATATAATTATATTATTATGTAAAAGGACATTAAACTAACATAACCTAGAAAATGCAATAAACTAACCATAATTTTATAGTCTGTTTACCTGCTTATATTATGATTTTGAGAAATTACATCCCAAATAATTTAACAAAAACTTTTATTCATAACTGCCTCTGTGGTCTAATGGTTAAGAGCATTGGGCTCTCGACACGGAGGTCGTGGGTTCGATTCCCATGGGGGACACCTAGTGATATGTTACTTTGTGCGTTTTTCCCCAGTTGGTTAGGACATTGCATGATTGCATTGATTGAGAAAAATGAGTTGAGTTGAGAAAATTGAATTGGTTGAGAAAAATGATTCCATGCTTCGGATGGCAAGTTAAGCCGTTGGGCCCGGCTACTATCTCTGGTGGTAGTAGTCGTTACATAAAAACCACGTCAGAGGCCGTAAGCCGGTCTGAAAAAACTCTGACACCAGGGCTCTGCCCACATGATAAGAAAGAGAGATTCATAATTGTGTCTTTTTGCATGAATCTGATAAAATATCAATAATAAAAACACATTTTAAATAATATTAACACACAGGCCTTAGGCCTTCTCTCATGCATAAAGGTGAGAGACGGTGTGCTGTTTTAGGCATCGTGACATGCATATAATGTGATGGTGTAAAGGTGATGACAAAATTTAGAAGAATTTTATGAAAGTTTTTTTTTGAGGAATTCGCACTATGGCCACGGCTATGAACCTAATTATTAATATTGAACTAATCCACATCACTAAAACACCATGTTAAAAACAGGTAGTAGTAAACCTGCGGTTCACTGAAGCAGCGCGGGGCGTCAACAAGGACATCAACGTGAACATAGTGGACACCTGCCCCAAGTGCCAGGGCTCCCGCTGTGAGCCCGGCACTAAGTCCATCAAGTGCACCTACTGCAACGGCACCGGCATGGAGACATTCTCTAGAGGTCAGTCTCAGTCTGATAGTAATGTTTATCTAAACTATTATAAAACTGTAACAGAATTTGTTTTAAGTTATGGCTTGACAACTTCAATGATAATTCAAAGGAAAAGGGCATTTGGTACATGTCGATTCAAGGTCTGCCTTCGTTTATACCTTTGTCTAATGTTGCTCGCTTAGGTAGGATGTTTGTGGTGTTAGCACATAGGCTTCGATCAGGACACATGCCACTGAACAAGTTTGGACCTAATGAAATTTAATGAAAAGGACAAACTCACCAAATTGTGAGACTTGTGGAGTAGTAGAAGATGTGTACCACTTGTTAGTGGAATGTGTCCGGTATGAGCAGGCTCGGGAGGCACTGATGGGAAAACTAGGGTTGAACAGGCTCAATGTTGAAACGTTCCACTCAATTTTGGCATCACCGGAGTCGGGAGGCTGCAAGGCGTCTGTTCACCTTTGTGAACTCATCAGTGTCTCAGTAAATAAGTGTTAGTTGTATATATTTAGAAATATAAGGGTAAATAGGGTACGATGGGACCAACATGTACGATAGGTACAAAGGTCCCTAAACAAAAGTAAATTTAAAAAAAAAAGTGTGTCTGTACATTGAAGATATTTACAAAAAAAAGATTACGATATGGTTTTTAGGTGTCCCTGATGCCAAATCACCAATTTTTGAATTTTTTTTTATGTCTGTTTGTTTGTGTGTTTGTTTGTTCGAGCATCACGCAAAAACTACTGAACCGATTTTGATGAAACTTTTTTGTTTGATAGCTTATCATCTGACTTAAAATCTGGTATATAATTTATGCGGACGAAGTCGCTGGTAAAAGCTCGTTTGTTATAAAGATACTGATTAACTAGTCCTTGAATCACCATAGAACTAAATATACAAATTTATGTCCGGATTTGGCTGCCCAAAAGGGCTATACTCGGGGTTTCCCTGCGAGATCGAGTCAGAAAAAAAGAGATCCACAGAAGAACCAGAGTAGCTGACATAGCCCAAAGGATTGCTAAGCTAAAGTGAAAATGTGCGCAGAACCAATGGCCGATGGGACCAAAGAGTTCTCCAGCGGCGACCGCGTACCAGAAAGCACAGCTTGGTTAGGTAACATATAAAGTGGACCAACGATCTGGTGAAGGCGGCGGCAACCCGTTGGATGAGGGCGGCGCTGGACCGGTCACTGTGGCGATCCTTGGGGGAGCCCTATATCCAGCAGACCCAGCAGTGGACGTCCATCGGCTTAGGTGATGATCATCGGCTTTTGTCCATTCACTGCATTGGGCCTAGGATGCCACCCTCGGCAAAATAAGAAAAATCGAGATGTGGCTCTATACTCTACTCATGCCAAAATGAACGCGCGTGACGGTTTTCTCGTTTTGTCGCTTTGTAGTGCGTGGCATGTATAAGAGATCTATGTAGGCATAAGCCTCCTCTTCTCATTATGCCACTCTGGAATTTCATAATGAACTCTTAACTTCCGGTTTTTTTACCAAACAAAACATTTTCGTTTTGTCTTGCAGGTCCATTTGTGATGCGGTCGACGTGTCGGCACTGCCACGGCACCAGGATGCTGATTAAATACCCATGCATCGAGTGTGAGGGGAAAGGACAGTCCGTATGTACTCTAAGTCTTCTACATGGTGAAATTGATATCATTAGCATCCATTCAATCTAAGAGTCTACCCATCAAACTGAACAACTTTTGCTTTGGGAAAAAACAGATCATAGCAAAAACAAAATCTGCTGTTCCATTACTAAAATTGTTCCTCAACTCAACTGTATGAATCAGCTGATTTTATTTTGCTCCAATTGCTTTGCTCCGATAGTAAAAATTGTTTAGTTTGATGGGTAGATTCTAAGTTTAAATCAATTTCACGTTAACGATATCAATTTCACCCTGTATATCATCTACATAGTGGAATCATGGAACTGATACAACTGATCAGCTGATACGAAGGGCAGAGGTCACAAAGAGCAACCGGCTTCTCCAGAACACAGTTGCTATCTATGTTATTGCAATAAGACTCGACTGCATTTTGACTATACACAGTGGAATCGGGGTTGTTTTGGAGCCGGAACAGCAATGCTTGGAGTTTCCCTGTGAGATCGAATCAGAAATGATGAGTTTTGCAGAAGAACCAGAGTAACTGACATACCTCAAAGAATTGCTAAACTTAAGTGACTTGCAGAACTGATAGGGGCGAAGAGTTCTTGAGTGGCGGTCGCGTACAGGAAAGCGCAGCGTGGGTAGGTTTATCGGCATAAGGTGAATCGATGACTTGGTTAAGGCGGCGGGAACCCGTTGGATGAGGGCACAGGACTGGTCGTTTTGGCGATCCTTGGGGGAGGCCTATGTCCAGCAGTGGACGTCCACTGATATGATAATGATGATTGGAAACTATCACTATATTAGTTAAGGCGAGGCGAAGTAACATCAGCCACTTCATTAGATGGGTGAAGATTATGCTGGACCACCCATAACTCTATGTTTGTGTGATCAGGTGCAACGCAAGAAGGTGACGGTGCCGGTGCCGGCGGGCGTGGAGGACGGGCAGACGGTGCGCATGGCGGTCGGCAACAACGAGATATTCATCACCTTCAAGGTCGAGAGCTCCGCCTACTTCAACCGCGACGGCCCCGATGTGCACACCGATTGTAACGTGAGTCCACCTACTGTTTTATTATTAACAGACATGGACCATGGAATAGACAGATTTATGAAGACTGAGGAATTTTTACATGCATTTAATTAACTTAGAAGAGATTCCAAATGTATGGTCTTTTTGAAATGCTCTTAGTTCTACACGTGAGAAACTGGGTCGGGTTGCTCGCTAGTTGAAACTATTATAAAAATGTAAAAGAAGAGTGTGACTCTACATTGAAGATATTTATAAGAAAAGGATTTCGATATTGTTTTTAGGTGTCTCCCCGACTCCAAATCACCAATTTATAATTCTTTTTTCCGTCTGTTTCTTTGTTTGTTCGAGCATCACGCAAAAACTACTGAACCGATTTTGATGAAACTTCTTTAGTTTGGAAGCTTAATGATTTGAATTACAATTTGGTATATTATTTATGCGAACGAAGTCCTCGTTAGAAATAAAGTCACCTGTAACCGGTGGGGTGTCAGAGTTCTAGAGTGGAGACCGCGAACTAGTAGGCGTAGTGTGGGACGCCCTGCGGCCCGCTGAATAGACGACCTAAAAAAGTACCTAGCGGGGAGCGACTGGATGAGGAAGGCCGAGGACAGAGTTTTGTGGCGCGCCTCGGGAGAGATCTATGTTCAGCAGAGGACGATGATAGGCTGATGATGATGATGATGATGAATCTAATCTTACACAAATATGTTTCTTTTCAGATTTCTGTAGCCCAAGCCCTATTGGGTGGCACTGTCAGAATACAAGGATTATACGAAGACCACACGATTCAGGTTTGTATTATTTGTATGATACCTAACATTTGACGTCACAGTAAAACATACTTTTACACAGTATAAGAAAGAGTATCTTCTAGTACTACATACAGTACGGACACTGCCTGCCTCCCACCGACTTGACCTCACCCCTCTCTGGTTGAATCGTGGTTCCTCTTAAGCAAATGAGTATCCCTGTCTCGCTCGCACGCAACAGTATCGCACATGCTTATGAGAGCTATATATTTTATATCTTATTTATTACACCGCCATCGCAAGTTTTTTACTTAAGAGTTCTTCCATCCCATGGTTGTCTGGAAGAAATCGTTTTTAGTGAAAAATCAGCATTTGCTTACATTTGAGTCGCGAACTCGCGAGTCGACATTGCAGTTTAGTATGGAACAGCAGATTTTTTATTTGCTCTGATCTAGACTAAATAAAAAAAAACGTAAAAGTTGTTCAGTTTGAAGAGTAAACTCATAGTTTAAAGCACAAAAACACATAAAAAATACAGAACACCAGTGAATAACAATAAAAAACCATACTAAACTAAAATACAAATCACAAATAAAAGATGTCCTCTAAAGCGCCCACCCGAGGTAGGGTTTATACAGAAGAGACGCGTGGCGGTGGCGGGTAGTCAAAGTAACACCAATATGAACCTTATATTACATAGCATAGCGTCGTTTTTTGACGTAAAGAAAAATCGCGCCCCCGCCACCAGGCGACGTCGCCTGGAGGCGCGGGCGTAATTCTCCAAACGACTCTATGCTACGTACTACATATAAGGTTTATATTGCCGCACCCCGCCCGCGAAATGTCCGCGCCACGTCACTTCTGTTTAAACGCTCCCCAAAACAGAGTTCCTAGGAGGCTGGCCGCATTGCCTCTCTGAATGGCCAAACTTACCCTTTGGGCAAAATAGCTGCCAGCCTCCTGTCCCCGTGGCCCCGTGGCCTCGAACAGGCGCCTCCAGAGGCACTATATATTTTATATCTTATTTATTACACCGCCATAGCAAGTTTTTTACTTAAGAGTTCTTCCATCCCATGGCTGTCTGGAAGAAATCGCTTTTAGTGATAAGACCGCCATTTGTACCTTTACGTTCTTTTATTCTGTTTTTGTTGCTGTATGTTTTTGGTGTGCAAATATAAACTATTATAAAACTGTAACAGATGTGTGTCTGTACATTGAAGATATTTACAAAAGATTACGATATGGTTTTTAGGTGTCCCCGATTCCAAATCACCAATTTTTGGATTTTTTGTGTCTGTTTGTTTGTTTGTTTGTTTGGGTGTTTGTTTGTTCGAGTATCACGCAAAAACTACTGAACCGATTTTGATGAAACTTTTTTTGTTTGATAGCTTATCATCTGACTTAAAATCTGGTATATAATTTATGCGGACGAAGTCGCGGGTAAAAGCTCGTAAAGAATATTTATGTTATGTTATGCTTAACTCTCCAATTTTTCCCATTAGTATAAAATTACAGCTATCAGCTGACAGTGTCAATGGTGTGGTCTTACTCTGCAAACAAGCTGTTTCAAGTAATAGTGACTTATCGCTTGGAAATAGCATCCAATTTAGCATGTAAAGTCTGCGTCAAAGAGATGATTAACTTTATACGATAATATTTATAGTTTTAATAGTAATAAGGATCAATTTCCCTTGCAGATAATGCCGTGTACTTCGTCTCACACTACCATCCGGCTATCGCGGAAGGGAATGAAGCGTGTCAGCCAGCACGGCTACGGAGACCACTATGTACACATTAAAATACAGGTATATTCATTGCATTTAGTCAGCGAACTAAAATACTATGGAAGAGTTAGTTAACACAAAATCGCCTCGCAAAACGGCCAACGAATTTTCGTCACCTATATGTCGTACATCTTTATGGCTGGCAGTCCATGCCAAATTCGACCTTACCTTATTGCAATAGGTAAAATAATATAATTTATTAGGAATTACGTACGTCGTTATAACAACTGACACCGGCGACAGGCTGGCCAATGTCCGCTTTAACCTTTCGTCTGTGGGGGCGCTGCGCAAAAGATATACCGTCGTCTGTGTGACGTTTTAGGAGTTTCGCGCGAGATCCGCAAGCTTCAGTTTCATGGACGATTTAGCCGTGAAATCTTGGCGTAAGATGATGTTTATTGATTATTTACCCAGAAAATATATTCATTTTTGCATATACACTAATAAAACCATCCTCATAAGAAAGAAAACTTAATTTTTCAGCGATAAACTGGATGAAACTGTATAAAAGTAAGGTTGGTTTCAAAACAATTTTGTGCTGTCAATAATTGACAATTCCCAAATGTGAAAATGTGACCACAAACTAGAAAAATAGAGCTTTCCATCGATGTATCACACTATGCACCTTATTTTATTATTTTCCGAGTTATTTGCATCGATTTAGCACTCGCGACACGAACGAACGAAAGAGTGAATTTGAATTCCACTTATAGCCGATATTATTTGACATTTTCTCTAATTTATGGTTGTCTATGGTAGATCATTGATTCACGTTTATTATAATAGGATTTTAGACCTTCTACGTTATATAATACAGTGTAGAATTGCGTAAAAGTAGAGAAGAGTAGTAATGATACGGATCCTTATCATACACAGACGACGGGGGTAGTAAGGATCCTAAACAAACACAGACGAAAGGTTAACGCAGCGTCGTGCGGCAGTCGTTCACTGGCTGAACTCGACGCTGTCGATTTCCAATAGCGCGTTAGCTCCGCCTACTTGATTGGGGTTTGCGTAGAGCAAAGACAGTATACCTAAAGGCATAGAGTGAGCCATACTATTGCAAGAATGTCCACTTTACTTTTTTTGACGTTTGTGTTTGAGTGTGTAGTGTCAATTAGTATGGACAAAAGATGACTAGGTGACATTTGCCCCTATGTTTACGGTTACTTTTCACGCACACTAGCACAAAAAAAAGTGGACAGCCGCATAAATAAACATTTATAGTTCCATCTCCTTCTACTATTAAAAGAACGTCATAAGATAAAAGAGCCTAACTACAATCGTAAATTGATGCGGTCTCTATGCTTCAAAAAGGAGATCATACCCATTTTTTGAGCGGAATCATTGACTTACTAAGTTATGGACGCCGGGTCTAATACAAAATTCTCGAAAAAGGTTTCCCAGATCCGTATAAACGAAAGTACGTGCTAGTAATATAATCCAACTAAAAACACTGAAACAGATGACATTTTTATTTAATTTTGCTTGCGTAGTTTTTACAAATTCTTGCAGCACAGCAGCACGGCATGCAGACGTGCGCGTAGTGCGTCAATCAAACGAAGACTGGCGCGTAAGTGTTTCTATTATGTGTCTAGTTTCACTTTTAAGGGCGAATCCTACTACGTCCAGTAGTTAGTAAGTCAATGAGCGGCATGCGAGTTCCATAGTATTTGTAGTTCGCTGCATTTAGTTAATAAGTTCGTTCTCGGAGTCACGTTGCAAGTACAGTTATTGGCAGTTGTAATGTTCGCGCGGTTCGCATTCCAGCTTGCCACGAGTCCACTCCTGGCTATAATTGAGTAGGCCCGAGCGCAGTAGCGTATATTGAGAGAGGCCTATGGCCAGCAGTGGACTACCGGGCTGATTATGACGAATAATTTTCTCAGGCTAGGATATGACCGCCTATCATCTCCTGACTTAACTAAAGGAGTCTAAAAATTTGCTAGGAAATGAGTAGCAACATGATGGACATTACACAACCACGCGTGCCTAATGCAGATTGACGAAATTCACAAACATCCGAATTTCTTTTAGCTAGTGCAGGTTTCATCTCGATGTTTCTTCACGACTTCGATTTTTACTTTGATCGAAGACGATCTTTATGGATATGGCCCATGTCTAACAGTCACAGACACATCTAAATAGATGAAGCAAGTAGCGCGATCTGTATAAAAACAAGTGTGCAAAATTTTTTCTTAAAAGGACTATTTCGTGATGAATTTCTTTTTCCGCGAAATCAATAAAAAAACGACAATTAGGCTCTAGACAGACGGACCGCATTTCAACTGCAATCAACTGTATTCTGTATGTCAACTGCATTGAAACTGCACTTGAACACTTGAATTGCAGTTGAAATGCGGTCCGTCTGTCTAAAGCCTTAGTCATTCATTGCTTTCGTCTTACATACAATAAAAATATGTCGGGCGACGAATAAAGAAACAGCAGTGGTACATAAATGTTTTTAAATTATGCTGGAAGTACGTACACTTGCGTCATCCATTTAGATTGACATCTGTGCTATTAGCAGACTTCGATTCTTTAGTCTGATAAAAAAAATTGCTGGAACAAAATATCTTTATTTCAGCTACCAAAATCTCTGAGCGAAAAACAGAAAGCTCTCGCCTACGCGTACGCCGAGATGGAGGAAGACACTCCCGGCCAGATACAAGGCGTCGCATACGATAGAGATGGTAAGAAAACATAATATAGCCCTTGCGGCCTTTGCTTCAGGTGCTATTTTAGATTAAGCGGCGTTTAAAGCTCAATTTATCCTTCTATTATTTCTTACGAAGTTCCATGATTCATATTTTGGTAGGTACTTATGATAGAAGTGTAAGGCTCATCGCTCACTTTTAACGAGGTGCATACGAGGCGCGGTCTATTAAATAATCTGTGATGCTATCTAGCTGCTGTCGAGGCGACGTCAAAGCTATGTTTTGTTTCACTCGTTCATGCCTCTTTGTTTCCAATGACATTAAGGGAACATCGGGCGTCCAGTACTGCTCTCAAATAACAATATTTTCAAAAATCAAGAATGTCATATCACATTGTAGTCTTTGCTGGTTCTCAATTTTTAAAACAAATCGTAATACTCAGATAAATTGAAAATCAACAATGACTACATGTAACATTCTTGTTTTTTGGAAATGTTGTTTAATTGGTAGGAAATAGGGGAGCGGAATGCATAAAATATATTTTAGTTTTATCTTCTTAATAAAAAAAAAACATTTGAAAATAACGCTATACTCACATTATTAGCTTTTTTAAGCTAGAATACTATTTTTAATAACATGATGAACTATAAAAAGTAATTAAATGTTGATGACGTCACTTGTGGGTATTTAGTACAATTTTTCATACATCGCACGCGTTTTGACGTTCGATTAAAAGTTGCTAATTTGACTAATTGTCCCGGACTGTCCGATCGCCTATTAAAAAAATATGATTGAGGGCAGCTCGGTCACTACTATTAAATAATCTGTGGCTCGGTACCCTCAATATGTTCCCGCGCCTTGACAGCACAATAGACTCTACCTCGATCACGTCTTCTTTTTGTAAGCAATACGCTTGAGTTCTTTCAACATGTTATGTGAAATTTATTAATTGTACTTACTACTACGTAAGAAAATGGGAAATTATTGGATACAAAATTGAACTTTATTCGTCGATTTAAATGTGACTTACCAGCGTCACTAGTTGGCGCCTCTCGATCGAGAGATAGCTTTTTATAACACCATACTTGTACAATACGTCTAATTTAATAATACTGTCAGATATATTCACATATCGCGAGGGAAATATAGTTGCAAGGGAGAGCGAGCGGGACAGTCAGTGGTAGTAGACGGGCATTATTAAAATAGTCATATTGTAAAGTTAGTGGTGCCATCTAGTAGTAGCCCTTATTTTAGCTTGCATATATTTTGTCTGGTTGTAGGTAGATAGCTTTAAAGTGTGATATGTTATTTAGGTAAAATGTTACTAGTGGAAGGAAATATGTATACTATAGCTAAAACCATACTTACGCGTAAGTAAGTCTTCAAAATCAAACATACAAACGTTTATTTTACAGAAAAACCAAAAAATGACGCCAAAACGAACGAAAAGGCCAAATCACAAACTGTACATCCATTGAATCGCGATACCGAGGATAAAGAGCGTGACAAAAGTAAATCTTACGCGTTCTTCGAGAGTTTACTCGACTCTTTCAGAGAGAACAAACCTATATTTGTTGCTGGGTTCTTAACGTCCGTTTTCATATGTTTGTTTGCTATGTATAATGATCCCAATGATAAGGCCGGTATCAACCACTACCTGCGAGAGCGGGAAATACTAGAGAAAGATAAGCCATTTTCAGAGATGGATAAACCTTTAGGTTATGAGAGGACGCTTAAAAGACTAAAAGAACAAAACCCAGAGCTGTATGAGGCGTGAAAGGTCTTGAGTCTAGATGTTGTTATGTCTATGAAGTATTTAAAATTAGCGACCGATATAAAACTACATAATATGTATTATCAAATGTTGTTCTATAATTAATCGTAGTTTAAAACATAGTAAATATTTTTTTTATGAACGCATTAGGTCTGGTTGCATCAAATTCCTTTTACGATAATTTTCAAGGTTGAGACACATTTGCGCGCTTCAAACTTCGTGAAATTACATTTTCTTCTGGTAACCTCTGCGTTTATAGCTTGTGTAGATTCGGCAAAACGAGGTTTACGTGGGTAAATTAAGTGGGGATTATATTTAATAGCGCTCGTAAGATGACCAAGTGAAATACATACGTGGGCACTGTGATTCCAAATAAACCAGCTAGCCTAGTATATTTAGTTGGGTAAGCAGCACTAGTTAAATATGAAGAATAGGCTGCGAGATCGAATCAGAAATGAAGAGATCCGCAGAAGAACCAGAGTAACTGACATAGCCCAAAGAATTGCTAAACTTAAGTGGCAGTGGGCGGGGCACATTGCTCGCAGAACCAATGGCCGGTGGGGCCGAAAACTCCGAAAAGTTCTCCAGTCGCGACCGCGTACCGGAAAGCGCAGCGTGGGTAGGCTCCTCACTCTTTGGACTGACGACCCGGTGAAGGCGGCGGGAAAACGTTGGATGAGGGCAGCGCAGGCCCTGTACCCGGACTTTCGATATTCGATATATCGCCACTGTTTCGGTCCGCTCTTCATTGTAATAGAGTTGACATTGGAACAAAAACTCACGCAATTGCGAAGTTCGAATGTGCGGGTAGAGGCTCAGGACCGGTCGTTATGACGATCCTTGGGGGAGGCCTATGTCCAGCAGTGGACGTCCATCGGCTGAGATGATGATGATGATGAATAGGCTCGCCCATTTCATTTGCTTGGCACCTAAACGTTAACTAATATAGCGAGCTTTTTTACTTTGGCTCTAAAAAGTCTCCTAAAGGATTTGTTAAAGTACAAATTATCAATTTTAAAATGTGAACCATATTCTAAACTAACTGGTCAAAGGGGAAATATTATTTTTTAAGGTGCAAATATGTGTAACCTGTTGTGATTAATAAATCACTTCCAAAGGTAAAATGGGAATGATGCAACCATTTGTAGCAGGTTCCCCTTTCCGGGCTCAAATTACCAAAGTTTAAAAACGTTTATATGAAATTATTAATCTGTTAAATAATTATAATATCACCTATGTGTGAATGACATAAAAAATTATATGGAAAAGGGTGCCTGTTAATGATTTGTGTGATGTGAATAGTAAAGGGATATAGTATGATGGTTATACATAAGATTTGTTTGTAAATAATGTCACGAATACAGTAAATTGCAAAAAAATAATTGTTGTTTCATTTATATCCTTATTGGCTTTCCCTTTCACACCATCATGCTATAGACCACTTTCAAGCCATATTTGGACCGCAATTTTTTCACTTTCAAGCCATTTAGACAGTCAAGTCTACACTTTAAGAGGAAAGGCGGTTTCCGTTTAGTCCATACAAACGTATTCCCCTGTTTTCTCCCTGGATAATGACAAAATGAGCAAAACTTTTTTTTTCCATGCAATCTATGTTATGTCCCTATGTTTTGTTTTTTTCCATAAATTAATTACTTTCGAAAATGACGACAAATTGCTTAATTTTACCGCTGCGTTCAGTGATCCAGCAAGGAAATTTGACGAGATGTAGCCAGTCTTTCTCATAACTACTCATGAAAGAATTATTTAAATCGGTTTAATTTTAGAGAAACGGGGGAATACGAAATCTTGATTTCGGCTATTTTATGTAGATAAAATCAGTCAGAACTGCAGTTGTCACTTTCGCACAGGTAGCTCTGTTGCTCGGGAACAGCGCGACAGCGATAGATCTGTTAAGAACCCCATTCTTCAAATTTCTTGCAGACCGCATTTCCTCTTAAAGCCATACAGATGTAAAGTCAACACTTTCAAGAGTTTCAAGCCATATAAATATAACATAATCGTTTGCGAATGTTATAACTACTTATAGGTAAACCATATAACTCGTGGTACGCCCGCTGGGCAAGAGGGGGGTGGGTGCGGGTATCGATACACACGTAATTCCTTCTTCCGAGAAACGTCACTTGTATTCCCTGCCGCGCGCGCGCGCCTTCACCCCCGAAACGCCTGTAAAGCCCCCGCGCCAGGGTTCGAAATTATCAAGATAATAACGAGCCGTGATAATTATCTGATAATTATCACCATTATTAAAATATCATTTGTTAAATTGTTTCATAAGAAATGTCGATGGTTTATTATATTTATTATTTATTTAAGTATAACCCAGTATTTTTTGTCTTAGTGCAACTAAAGTATGACCACACTGGATCTTTCTCGCGCGGCATTGTTGAAATTCAACACAATAAGCAAAACAATATTTAACTTAGTAAAACAATCTGATAATTATCACAATTATTAAAATATCATTTGTTAAATTGTTTCATAAGAAATATCGATGGTTTATTATATTTATTATTTATTTAAGTATAGCCTAGTATTTTTTGTCTTAGTGCAACTAAAGTATGACCACACTGGATCTTTCTCGCGCGGCATTGTTGAAATTCAACACAATAAGCAAAACAATATTTAACTTAGTAAAACAATAACATTCGAGTTCACTTGGCTTTACGTAACACCAACTGAAATTTTTTGTGAATTGGGGGAATTCCAGTGTCGCAGCTAGACGTGCGTTCGGATACACGCAACAAGTGCGGAAATACACGTTTGGATACTTAGAATATAGTTCTATTTCATGGGCGCAATATTTTGTTATTATCAATTGATAATTATCAACCTGTTATTATCATGATAATTATCGTGATAATTATCATTGATAATTATCCTTTCGAACCCTGCCCCGCGCCCACCTACCTCTTGCCCCGCGGGCGTCCCGGGAGATAAATGGTTTACCTATATCACCCCGAATAAGTCGCCGTGACAAGTCTTAGCTTTAGGACAGACAAAATAATATTTTATTTTGCTTCTTATAGGTGAAAAAATATAAAGAGAAGCTTTTTACATTGTGAGTCTTTTCAGTTTCTGACACTTTTCGGTAGTTTACAGAATTTGTATTTTTGCAGTAATAGGAGACATTGGCATTACAATTATCAAACTTTTATGTCATTAGCGATTTTAGTAAGTCATCAATTTATTAATAACCATTTAGACATCAGTCTATCACTTTCAGTCATATGTCCAAAAGCATATCTTGATCACACTTTTTACTAGAGTTACTTTTATCGCTATAAACTAGATTGCTATAAAATGAGACGTGAAGCATAACAAAAGTATACTAATTAGTTAATTTGGCTAAGCCATTTGTCATTCCATACGTAGATAAACTCCGTATCTCTATGTAATAATAGTCCGAGATCCGACCGTAAAATTATGCACCTAT
This sequence comes from Agonopterix subpropinquella, assembly GCA_922987775.1. Classification (NCBI taxonomy): domain Eukaryota; kingdom Metazoa; phylum Arthropoda; class Insecta; order Lepidoptera; family Depressariidae; genus Agonopterix; species Agonopterix subpropinquella. The sequence continues at coordinate 13,082,288 of OV277709.1, read as the reverse complement.
TTCTTAGGCGAACGAAATGTGATTCTAGTGTATGTTTAGACAGGGGTTAATTCAACGCCGCCAAGTTGCCTAGAAAAATCTTGCCGCAAGTACCTTTTCCATTATAATTTTTGGTATAACTTTTTCCACCTGTCTGTTAGGGAAGTAAATGAGATGCCATCGGAAGGAGACTGATCTAAAGTACTGGAAAAACTAGGGTTGCCACCTCTCAATCCGCCGCAACTATTGGGTTGCCAGGTTCAAAGAAGTCATTTTTGAACCTGGCAACCCTACAGTTGCGGCAGACTCAGAGGTGGCAACCCTAGCTTTTCCAGTACCTTCTTGAAATCATTCTCCTTCCGATGGCACCTCATTTACTTCCCTAACAGACAGGTGGAAAAAGTTATACCAAAAATTATAATGGAAAAGGTACTTGCGGCAAGATTTTTCAAGGCAACTTGGCGGCGTTGAGTTAACCCCTGTGTAAATATACACTAGAATCACATTTCGTTCGCCTAAGAAATAGGTGCATAATTTTACGGTCGGATCTCGGTCTATAATGTTATAATCCAGTTCGTAAAGGAAGGTGAGTCGAACTAAAAATGTTCGCACGTGTTTACAGTGTTGACATAAAGAGTCCTGTCAGAACCGTTTCTACAGGGTGAGATTGATATCATTATAGCACCCTTTTAATAAACTAAGAGTCTACCTATCAAACTGAACAACTTTTAATATGGGAGAAAATCGACGGGAGCAAAAAAAAATCTACTGTTGCATACATTTGAGTCGAGTAGATTTATTATGGAACAGCAGATTTTTTTTTGCTTCTATCTGTTTGCTCCCATAGTAAAAGTTGTTCAGCTTGATGGGTAGACTCTTAGTAGGTATAAAAGGAAGCTAATGATATCAATTTATGTTTTTTTTTTTAATGTTTTGCGTCAAGGGGCACGAATGTGTTAAAATCTTAGACTAATTATATCCGGACCGGCCTTGCGGTAGCATTTCCCCTCTGCCATGGTATTAGATCAATTAATCTTGCGCATTTACACCCAATTTTATACCTTATCACTAAACGAGACAGCCTATAATAGCGAAACAATAATTTTGAACTTAGAACGTTTGGGGTTTACACGAGATTGCTTTTCATGATTTTGAACATTCAAAATTAGAATCTAAAGTCATAGGGAATAAAATCCAAAGTTGCGGATGACATGTTACCTCGCCCCCCGCAAAAAGTGGCAGAAAGTTTGTTAGTAGAATGACACGTGGTTACGCGTCCCGATATAATTAGTCTAAGGTTAAAATAGAGGCGAAACCGCGTAACTTTCTAAGAGCGAAAAGTTGAAAAATGTTAAAAAATTCCACAGGTAAGAAAGTATCGATATCGGAGCCTCAAAACTTAGTGGACGCTGTGAAAGAAGCATTGAAAGAGAAGAAATCCATACCTGCCGCCACCACACAGCCACCTACAGCCGAGGACGAAGATATGAAGGAATCCAAGCGGAGCAAGGGCTAGACTTGTTTAAGATATCTTCAGCCAGGATGGGGCTTGATTTAGTATAATTTATTCCAATTTGTAGGTATTATACAACTTGATTTAAAGGTCTGTTTACAAGCTTAAGTCACTGTCTCGCTCAACTGCTTATTATCATCTGGGAGCAATCAAGTTCGAAGAATATAATAAAGATATCTTGATTAATTGGTCACTGTGGAATTGCAAAGGTAAGACGCACCAATAGGGCACGTTTGTGAAACGAGTGGATTTATTCCAAGCTCGCATCGCAGAACTTTTGTAAAAACATCCTTAAATTCAAAAGGTCATTAAAGCCCTAAGAATATTATTCTCTTGGAAAGAAAATGATATCTTGATACCTAGTTACTAAACAAAGCATATTAAACTCATGTTACTATTGTAATAAGAACCTTATTTCCACAAAATGAGATGAAACTGTTTTATTTCTTATTCGATTTTTATTTGGATTAGCCAATATCCTGCATATATTTTTATTCAACTGGTTTGATTATTACTGTGATAAATAAAATAGATTATTTCGTAACAAATAAAAAATAATCAATACCTCTGCTCCAATATTGTTTTTTATAACTAAAGGTTCACATACCTTTAACAAAAATTTATAGTTATGTTACATGTTACGAACCAAATAGAATGGAAGAAGCTGTAAATAAGCCGTTGACTAGTGTGTAGGAATGGTAGATAATTAAAATAACAAATTGAATAACATGTGTTTTATTATCTAGTACATAGTGCTCTTATTTACATTCTAACACAAATTATGACCATATGAATAGATAAAATAATGGTAATCTATTCATATCTTTGATTAAATTAAAATAGATTCATATGGAATAACCACCATTTCATCTAGAAGTTAGTAATTTAGGATCCAATGTGACTTTCTTTACAACATGAAAAGTTTTCACAAACAACGACACAGTGCACTGGGTACACACGACGACACATCAAGCTATGCAAAACAAACATAAGCTGGACTTAGCTGGCCGCGCGACGATACAATACTCTACATACGCGCGGCCAGCATATTTTGGTTTTGTGCAACTTGATGTGTCGCGGTATGTACGTTATAACACCAGCAAAGGGAGAGCTCGAAGACTTGGCGGATTCAGATTTCTTTTAATCCTGATTCGAGCAATTTCTTCTAGCAATAACACAGAGCTTTAGTAACTTCGTTATCGCAAAAAATAAATTAGCTGTTCCATACAAAACCGCAGTACGGACTCGACTAAAATGTATTAAGTACATGGGACAGCTGTTTTTTTTTTCGCGATTTCGAAGTTATAGGTAGTAAAAGTTGTCCAGTTTGATGGTCTGAAGCACCCCCTTAAAGATTAGATACTATGGAGTTTTTTTTCACCCTGTAGACAGACAACGCGGCGCGGAAACTCCTAAAAAGTAGTGATTAATTGTTTAGTGGAACCTTCCGTACCATACCGAGAGGGGGTGAGATTAAAATTGGTGGGGGCAGGTGAGTGTCAAGTCAATTCTCCTTATACTGTGCTAATGTCCAGGCTCATTACAGTGTTCAGTGGCGAACAATCTGTATTTGAGGGACATGCTATTGATGGCAGTGCCGCTGTGCCTGCGGAGTGAAGCAAGCGAATACGCGAGCAGCGACACGGCGCCTTCCACGTAGAAGCCGTATAGCATACGGACGTGAGTTTCTATCTGCAATGAAAGTGGGTAATTTAGTATAGAACAACATAGGTTCATGCATAAACTCACAACAGTACTCCCTGTCCGGGTGAGGTGGTTTGAAACTTTGCTACATCTAACCTCCATCACTATCTACATAAATCATCCATCCACCTAAATCACCTTTAAACTTTTCGCATTTTTAATCTTTTGAGGATGAGATGATGGGGTCTAATATTTCGCTAAATCATTAGGGGTGGTTAAGACCATCAAACTGAACAAGTTTCACTATGAAGGCAACGTCGAGAAAAACAAAAGAATCTACTGTCCCAAACTAAACATTTGAGTCGAGTAGGTAGGTAGTTTGTGTGAACAGCAGTTTTGTATGAAACAGCTGAAATTATTTTCGCTGTTAAGTTTGCTGGTCTAATCCCCTTTCAAAAATACTAGGGTGTTTAAAATATATTCCACTATAGTTTGTACTGAGCCACGTTTCCAAACTAAGATCTCTAAGCCCGTTTTAAAAAGTATTTTTATACAGGGTGTTAGGGTAAACAGTTGCATTATTTTAAGGGGTGATTGTACCCGTGATACTGAACATCTTTCACAAAGAAACTTATAGGAAATTCACTAAAAGAAATGTATACTTTTCATACAAACGTTCAGCTGATTGCATTTAGTATTATTATTATTAATAAAAAGTATTAGTAGTTTTATATTAGTTGTTTGTTTGTTTGTATTGCATTTAGTATGAATCGCCCAAAAAAATTTCAGTAGAAAGTTGTTCATTATCATGGGTACAATCACCCCTTAAAGTAATGCAACTGTTTACCCTAACACCTGTAGAACACCTCTGACCCCATGGCCCATGGGAAATATCGATGTGAGTATATGCAAATTATGAATTAAATAGAGAAATACTGACGTGTTCCAACCCGCCTGTAGTGGTGAACTCGAGTGGGAACATGACTGCCTCGAGCGCCAGCCTGGAGCGCAGCACGCCGAAGCAGACCACCCCTAGCACGTAGTAGATGACGGTCACCAGCGGCACGCAGCGGCCGGCACATATGAATCAAAGAAGAGAACTACTCACATGTTCCAACCCGCCGGTAGTGGTAAACTCGAGTGGGAACATGACTGCCTCGAGCGCCAGCCTGGAGCGCAGCACGCCGAAGCAGACCACCCCCAGCACGTAGTATATTACAGTCACCAGCGGCACGCAGCGGCCGACACATAGCACGTTCACTATACACTGCTGCAGAATATTGTCATGATTTAAGCTGCCTGTCCATTGACGCGGAGATAGGCGGCGGAGCGGAGAAACGGAGAAATTTTAACCAATTATATTGCATAAAAACCCTTTCGAGATTTAGGCAATCTTATTGGTTAATATTTCTCCGTTACTCCGCTCCGCCCTCCGCCGCCTATTTCCGCGTTAGTGGACAGGCATTCTTAGTGGAAAAGAGGGAATGACCGTGCTGTACCTACGCAATGGTACAACTCAACTCATTCATATACCTACCTACTCTCATACGATTGTGGGTCCCGCAAATCACGCCGATTGTAACGCTTATGGCGCACTAAATAAGAACGGTACAAAGTCCAAAGTGTCAAGCTTGACGTGCTCTTGACTGTATCTATTTTTATGGAACAATGATTACACCTATTCCTTTTTCCAGTATTAATTACTCTTATGATTTTTCATTGGTTTTCAATGAATACTGTCCCCGAAAATAAATGTCCCCCCCCACCCGAACCAAAAATCTGGATACCTACGTGCTTGTGTCTTGTTAACAGTACCTACAGATCAAAATAAAAAATAAAACATGAATCTAGATAATGTTTGGCTGCAGTAAGCTGGTACTTAATTCTAAAACGCATTTTGTAACTAGTTTAAGTTTTCTTATCATGTTTTTTACTTCATGTCGTCACTTGATGCTACTTATTATGTGCATGTGGTATTTACCTGTAATTGGTTGTGCAATTAGACATTAAGCCCTTTAATCTATGATATATCATGTGTATGTATTATTGTAACAACTGTTGGTAAATCAATAAATAAGATAAAATAAAATAAAATAAAATTGTGTCACGCAATTGAATCTCTTTAACGTGCACGAGTATGCAAGATATAACACGATGCTTTCCTTCAGAAACGCTGTGGTGTTACAAATCGGACACATTCCTAAATAAATCAGTATAAGGTACCTATATAGTTTAGTCTGATCCATGTTATAGGTAAGTATAATAGAACCGGAGGAGGCGCCTTCAGCACCTTATGCTGTATTAGTAGGATCCCTCTGCAGTGCGAAAGCCTCTTCAGTTCTTCACTAATTAGGGTGTCATAGAAGGGGATTGTTTTTTCTTGTTTTAAGATACTATGTATTTCCGAATCCTAAATACCTACTCCAAAATATACTCACAATGATTTTTCTTCTTCGTAGTGTAATTTTACTTTCAGGTTTTATAATCTCCGAATTCCTGTTCGCACATTCTGAAACCAAAATTTTTGAAATCACGGTACCTTATATAAACAAAACTTTATCTAGGTAATTTTTTCTTTGTATAACGGGATCCTTAATCGAAACTTTTCATCAAAATGCTCATAACCGATTTATTACATTACAGAGTGACTTCTAAAGGGCCCCATTCACTGCAGTCCGATGTGTAGAACTGCAGACACAGTTTCATACATTTTGCTCGGTGTTGCAGGACTGCGACAACATTCACGATATGATATAGTTATGTGAATGGGCCCCTCTAGTTACGAAAGCAGATTAAACGCGCGCTACATACGATGCACTCTTGTCCTAACCTAACCCTCTCTTTTTTAATCTTTCTACGATCAGAGCAGTGTGCTATGAGAAGGTATGGGCATCGAATATGTTGACGAAGCTGACAGTATAAGACAGTAATCCATCTTCATACAATAGTACCAAACGCGGCTTGTATGTGTGCTCGCCAGACTCGCCAGTACGTACAACGATATCTAAGGCAGCCAAGGCAGCGCCAGACGGGGTTACCGGCTACGCGGAGATATTGTCAGTGTGTGCGTGCTACGAGGCGTAAGCCGCGTTTGGTACCATTTTATGCAGATGGATTACTGTCTTATACTGTGGCCGCTGCGACGCTTGATGTAATTAAATTAGTCACCTCTTACGACACCCGTCTGGGTTGATGCTATTCTAAGTCTAGACTGAAAATCCTGAAAATACTGAAAATCTACATCTAGGTAATCATCATCATCATCATATCAGCCAATAGCGACGTCCACTGCTGGACACAGGCTTCCCCAAAAATGGGGGGATTTGCCATAATCGCGATCGCAGTTAGATTGAATATGTGTACTCAGAGGATGCTGCTGCCCATCCTCCGGTAGATCCCTTAGTCGCCTTTTACGACACCCACGGGAGGAAATGGGGTGGTGCTTTTCTTAGTCGACACCACAGGGACACACACATCTAGGTATTGCAAATTGCAATCTGCCTATACCTAAATACATAACAGTTTTTATCAAAACCTAACATAACATTACGCAATGTGTACCTACTGTTTATTAATTAACCTTGTTGCAGATCAATAAGCATGACCTTTCACTGCAGTAGCGAACCATTTAGCCGACAATTTATTACAATTGTGTTGGTTATGGGTCTGGTCTGGTGGTTCAATATGGCTGCTATCGGCTCTGTTAATTACTTAATGCCTTGTTTAATCTCCGTGTAACCACTGAACGGCAGTGTTAACGGTTAACGTTATTGTTAAGAAGGCGTTTTATCCTAATTATTGTCGGGAAAAACAAGAATTTGAAGCAAGCTTTGCTTTTGCTACATAAGGGGCTGTTTAAACAGAAGTGACGTGGCGCGGACATTTCGCGGGCGGGGGGTGCGTCAATATAAACCTTATAGTACGTAGCATAGTCATTTGGAGAATTACGCCCGCGCCTCCAGGGGACGTCGCCTGGTGGCGTGGTGGGCGCGATTTTTCTTTACGTCAAAAAACGACGCTATGCTACGTAATATAAGGTTTATATTGGTGTTACTTTGACTACCTGCCACCGCCACGCGTCTCTTCTGTATAAACTCTACCTAAGGTAGGAATAGGAGTGTATTTCACACCGATAAATAATTAGTTATGGGTATAGTATTATCTTATCTGTGGTTATGGTAAACTTTGTCACAGAATAGGTAATAGTATATTGACTTTGTTGACAGTTTTTTTCCTTCATATTCTAAATCTAGAACCGATGGCCGATGGGGTCGAAGAGTTCTCGAGCGCAAGCTTCGAAAGCGCAGCTTGGGTATAGGCCTCACAAGGTGGACCAACGACCTGGTGACGGCGGCGGGAACCCGTTGGATGAGGGCAGCGCAGGACCGGTCGTTATGGCGATCCTTGGGGGAGGCCTATGTCCATCAGTGGACATTTATCGGCTGATATGAAGATTGAATGATTGTAAACTTATGGATCATAACAAAAGTCGCGTCAAGATCCTCATGTGGCTAGTAAGTTAAGTATAGTACGTTTACATCTATTTCATTGTTCCATAAAATCCAGTAGCTATACCTGTTAAATACCTACCTACTCTAAATCTGATGAAAACGTTTTGTTTTGGGAAGGAACGCCATCTGAATCTTCAGTAGGTAAGTAGTTACATGCATTCACGGTCGACGGTCGTATTCCGTATCCCTTTCGGGTACCTAGTAAATATTTACTTTGCTCAAACTAGGTGCTTTCATAATTATTTACCTATCAACAAATATTATGATATTCGCATGAAACGTAGGCAATAGTTATTGAGAATCTCTGCCTCCGTGGTCTAATGGTTAAGAGCTTTGGCTCTCGACACGGAGGTCGTGGGTTCGATTCCCACGGGGGACACCTAGTGATATGTCACTTTGTGCGTTTTTCCCCAGTTGGTTAGGACATTGCAGGCTGAATCACCTGATTGTCTGAAAAGAAAAGTGATTCCGTGCTTCGGATGGCACGTTAAGCCGTTGGTCCCGGCTACTATCTCTGGTGGTAGTAGTCGTTACATAAAAACCACGTCAGAGGCTGTAAGGCGGTCTGAAAAAACTCTGACACCAGGGCTCTTGCCCATACGATAAGAAGAAATGAGAATTAAAAATCGGGCTTTAGATTTTTTTACACCAGCGCGGCCGTAGCATGGTAGCGTAATATAGCGTCATCGCGCGCCTCAGCTCTCTTTCTATTTGAAAACGAGATAAAAGGCATGATAAAACCTTAACGCGCGCATCATGCTACTTTCGTATTTTGGCCAAAGATCTAAAAACATAACCTGGTAATCGTCGCCTTAACCAGCTAGTAGGAAAGCTGTGTGTTGTAGCAAATAATTTGCCCGCAACTGCCGAGTGCCCATACACTGGCGGACTAAGGGGGGGGGGCGGAGGGGCGGTCCGCCCCGGGCCCCCAGTCCTGGGGGGCCTCCGAATCTCGAGAAGAGAATCCCTTTTTAATCATGGAGGCCTTAGGAGGCCAGAAGCAGAACAGGTTCTGAGACTGCAGTTTGAAGTTGGAGGCCCCGTACGTTAGTCATTGAAAGTCAAGAAAAGAAATAGAGTCAAAAATACTGCGAATTTGCGAGCTCGCTTCGCTCGGTAAATCTTTTTCAAGTTGTTATGCAGTTAGCATAATTATGAGTTCGCTTCGCTCGCTCCAGAGGCCCTGGCCTCCGGTACTGGGACTGCAGTTTGAAGTTGGAGGCCCCGTAAGTTAGTCATTGAAAGTCAAAGAAGGAAATAGAGTCCAAAATATTACGAATTTGCGAACTCACTTTGCTCGCTCAATCTTTTTCAAGTTGTTATGCAGTTAGCATAATTATGAGCTCGCTTCTTGAAAGGTCAATGTGGTTGGAATTAGAATGTGTTTCGAAAATTTGAGCTTGCTACGCTCGCTTGGTTTTTTTGATAGCTTTCTATGCTTTGAGACTGAGTTCATGCTACAACCCAGTCATAATTATAGAATCGTTCGCTCCGGTTTTAATTTTATACGCTACTCACCTACTCTATTTCAAGATGAGCTCTACAATCGAGTTATTATAAGCATTATATTATAAGCTCATTTCAGCTATTTGTTTAATACATCAATCGCCTCGATTTCGGCATGAGCTGAAAAAGTCGAGTTATAATGAAGCAAAATCTCGAGCTCGCTCCGCTCGCTCCTGGCTAGACACATTGCACTAAAATCTTGAGCTCACTTTGCTTGTTCCAGAATTCAGTGAAGTCTCGAGCTCGCTTCGCTCGCTCTTGGTTTTGGATGGTACCTATGTCTTTTCATAGTATACAGTTGCAGTTGCAGTTGCACTGTTGGTGTGCAGTTAAATCTTGAGCTTACTTTGTTCGTTCCAGATTTTAAGTCGTAAAAAAACTCGAGCTCGCTACGCTCGCTCAATGATTTAAATCTTATTCCACTGATCTCATTATATTGCAGTAAAATTTCACTTAGCTTTGCCCGCTCCAGAATTCAGTGAAATCTCGAGCTCGCTTCGCTCGCTCTAGGTTTTACATTGTACGAATGTCAGGCTCGCTTCGCTCGCTCCGTGTTTTAGGACCTGGATCTCCCTGGGACAAAATACTTGCTACCTAAGCCTATGGAAGGAAGGGGCTCCGATGTTAAGTTTTTGCCACGGCTCGAAAGTAGATATCAATATCTGGAAAGACCGGGGGCCTCATTTAGTTTTGCCGCCCCGGGCCTCCGGCGGGCTTAGTCCGCCGCTGTGCCCATATTAACAACATAACAGCTGTTACGACTGTTCGTTTACATTGTTCGCAGCGCTCGTTTCATTACTTACATAATGTTGTTAGCTAGGCGTTTCAATTTAGATTTACTTCCTTCTGAAAAGTCTATCTCATTTCATACGAATTAATTTATGCTAAAAGTGAGCCTTGGTGCAAAAACACGCTTTAAAATACATAAAGTTGGTTGTTTTAACAAAGTTTTTGACTGAGTTTTGTGTGAACATTTTTATTCAAAACACATGCTGGGTAATCTAGATACCCATTCATTCACGCTGTGGATAAACGCAATGATTATAATTATTATCTTTTATCTCTCTTTTAATGTTTGTAACATTCAAACCTAAAAGCTCGGTCAATCTCTTCAATAGTCGTATCGATATTTAGTTACTATTAGGACTTCTTAGGCTCTTAGAAAATACGGGTTTATTTCAGCGTGCCACAGTACCGGATTCATCATAAATTGTTGGGTATAAAAAATGTCCTGTAAAATAAATTTACGAAGTGCTGATTTATTTAAAGTAGCGAAGGTACAGTCAAGAGCAGTTCGATTGTAACGCTTAGTGCGCACTAAATAAGACCGGTACCTACAAAGTCCAAAGTGACAAGCTTGACGTGCTCTTTTCACTGTACTTACATCGCAGGATTATGAGATTTATGAGTTCTTGTCTTGGGCTAGAATAGTCTACCATACCCTACACTTCTGATTGTCGTAAGAGGTAAATGTAAAAGTTTATCAAGAATTGGGTAGCAGCCGTGTGGTTCCGGCTTAGATTGGACCACCCTACATCTTCACATGGGTGTCGTACGAGACGACTAAGGGATATGGTTACTTATGCAGGGGTTTTGTAGGCGAAAGGCTACCTGTCACAGTTCGAGACGTCTCGTTCCATTGTAAAACGCTACAACGTACAGTTGTACAAAACCCCTAAGACGTAGCTTAACCTAAGCTATAACAAAGCTTCTGTTCGCCCCAAAAGGGATTACGATCGTGAATTTATGTATGTATCTATAGGTGGTAGCATTATCTTGTTTACTAATCCGCTTACCAAATGTGGCATTGAGTACCTATACATAATTATAATATACCTAGATACGCACCTTGTTTGTGAAAAAATAGTTTCTTTTCTGTGATGTATTTCTTCAGATGTTTCATACAAATCTCCGTATTGATAACCAGGCAAGTACTTGTGTTTACCACTGTAACAAAAGACGGGTAACGTGGTTTTAAATTAGGCAGCTTTTAAGGTTTGTGAAATATGATATTTTATTTGAGGATCCATTCAAAGTAGGTTTAACATCCACTTCATGATCGCTATCGTATATTAAATTCATGTTTTGAAAACATCAACCGTATTTCAATAACAAAATTTCAAAAGCAAATTCCTTAGAACTTTGAATAGGTACGCATCTTCTATAGCTTCACTTATCCTCTCAGCTTATGAATTTGTTTAGAGGAACGAATTTTCGCAGAAAACCTTAGATACGGCCAAAGTACTTTGTACCTTACAATGGCGATAAAGCTCCTAATGAATGAAAGTGGTTTAGGGGACTGAATTTTTTAGGGTTCCGTACCCAAAGGGTGAAAACGGGACCCTATTACTAAGCCTACGTTGTCCGTCCGTCCGTCTGTCCGTCCGTCCGTCCGTCCGTCCGTCTGTCCTACCCATTTCGGGCTGTAACTTTTGAACCGTAATAGCTAGATAGTTGAAATTTTCTCAAATTATGCGTTATTACGACAGATTTGTTAAAAAATAATAAAAATGTCAAAAAATTAAAAATTAAGGTGGGTTCTCAACAAGAAACTAGTTTTTATCAAAGTTTTTTCTTTACGCTCTATCGTAAAAACGGTAATACATACAAGCGTCAAACTTAGTGTGATTATAGAGCAAACTCTACAGAATAACAACAAATACTAAAAACCGGCCAAGTGTGAGTCGGTCTCACGCTAAAGGTCCCGGACAAGAAATGATTTTTTTCTAAATTAATAATGTTGTTGTGTTCTGTGGTGGTGTGCTACGGAACCTTCGGTGCGCGAGTAGCCCGACTCGCACTTGACCGGTTTAATTTTAATAGACGTGTTGTTTTTCCATAATAAGTAGGTACTTAGTGGCCTCGATTCGGAGTGTACCACGACTTAACTAAACTAAATTTATTCCTGTCACTTTCTAAAATAAGATTAAGAAAAGAGACAGAAAACCAACAGCTGACTTTAGTGCTGTCAAAGTGACGTTAAATGCGCAAAATAAGATGCCATCATAATGTACGCCATCTTATTTAAAGCGTTTTTGTGCGTTTAACGTCACTTTGACAGCACTAAAGTCAGCTGTTGGTTTTCTGTCTCTTTTCTTAATCTTATTTTAGAAAGTGACAGGAATACATTTAGTTTAGTTAAGTCGTGGTACACTCCGAATCGAGGCCATTATTAGGTTAGTAATACTATTTTTGTCTGCTGCTTTTCTCGTGTGAGATTCGTTCCTAATGAATACTTAGGTAAGTAAGTAGGTTTTGCATTGTGCAAAAGTTGAGACATGAAATTAAAACACAAGTAGGTCATGACAGGTTTAGATTGAAACAGTGAGGTTTCACGATAATTACGAATATCAACTGCCTAAAAAATATCAGCTCACATTATTAATCACAACATTATTATATTCATCATCAATACCATATCATAATAACTATGATACATATATTTTTTATCATTATAGTTTTTTCATTATTTAAAATATGTTTCTGAACAGGAAAATTTATGTAATCGTTTTTGAATGGCCAGCCCCGGATCTACGATTTTTCCGACCCGGGGCAAAAACTATACTGGCGCCCCTCCCTCTAAGGGAATACCAATAATTTTTTCCAGGGTGGCCGGGTCCAGATTTGGTTGTTAAAAATATTTAAAACTTGGAGCGAGTGAAGCGAGCTCGAGATTGTACGGCAATAAGATTAGCCCGTCATAACATGATCTAAAATTTGGATCGAATTCAGCAATAGGCATGACTGGATACTTCCAATACAATAAAAAAAATTGCGAGCGAAACGAGCTCGAGATTTTACCGCAATATAATGAGATCATTGCAATATGATCTAATATTCTAACACCAGGAGCGAGTGAAACGAGCTCGAGATTTTTTTTACAATATTTTCAAGTCGTTGCAATATTATAGTTTTCAAATTCTTCATTTTGGCGCCCCCCTAGACCTGCCCACACATCTTCTCCGACATCGGCTGCATTATCGAGGCAGTCTTGATAACTGTGAAGAAAAAAGAATTAATTTATGAATACCTAGGATGTAGTATTAGTATGATTATACGATACTTACTAAGATAAATATGCATAGGCACAGCCAGAGCTGCGTAGATTAAAGTCGAGGTCCTTCCCCATATAGTTTGAGGTACCGGCGCACCAAAACCTGCGCAAAGAAGAGAACTTGTCTGTATCGATATCATTAGCATCCTTTGAAACTAAAAGTCTACCCATTACACAGAACAACTTTTACTATGAGAGCAAACCGATCGGAGCAACAAAAAAATCAGCTATTCCCTGTTCCATACTACACTGCAATGCCTACTCGACTCAAATGTATGCAACAGCTGATTTTTTAGTTGCTCCGATCGGTTTGCTTCCATAGTAAAAGTTGTTCAGTTTGATGGGTAGACCTTTAGTTTAAAAGGATGCTAATGATATCAATTTCACTCTGTATACAGGGTGTTAGGGGAAACAGTAGAAACCTATAGGAAATTCTAAAAAAAATCCCATACTAAAATGCAATCAGCTGATCGAATGTTTGTATGAAAAGTTGATATTTTTTTCGCTAATTTCTTAGACGAAGTAGTTCAGTATCAGGGGTACAATCACCCCTTAAAGTAATGCAACTGACTCTAACACCCAGTAGAAGCTCAAGATCTATGATAATGCAAATAACTTAACTACCTCATTAGTTTAATGGTTAAGAGAGCATTGGGCTCTTGAGTCTTGACATGGAGGTCGTGGGTTCGATTCCCACGGGGGACACCTAGTGATATGTCACTTTCCCCAGTTGGTTAGGACATTGCAGGCTGAATCACCTGATTGTTGAAATGAAAGCTGATTCCGTGCTTCGGATGGCACGTTAAGCCGTTGATCCCGGGTACTATCTCTGTGGTGGTAGTAGTCCTTACATAAAAACCACGTCAGAGGCCGTAAGGCGGTCACAGAGACACCTAAAACCCATATCTTAACATTTTTTTTGTTAATATCTTCAATGTACGCACGGCGACACATCACGCTATACAAAACCAAAATAAGCTGGCCGCGCGTACGTCAAGTAACGTATAACGTCGCGCGGCCAGCTTATGTTGGTTTTGTATAGCTTGATGTCTCGCCGTGTGTACAGACACACTTCTGTTACAGTTTTATAATAGTTTAGATTAGATTAGATATATAGATTTGTAATCTTATGGGAAATAAACGTAATCATAAGAAACACACAATGTAACGAACCCAAAGCCGTCATAACGTAGATAGTAAAGAGGAAGGTCCCGGGCAGATCCCAGAAGTGACCCGGGTGGAGCCTGGCGCCCCTGGCGACGGCCAGGATCGTGAGCCGCCTCTCCTCCTCTATTCGAGCCTCTATCGCCTTCCGCCACTTTGGGGACACTGGGGTTATCTGCAAGGAACATTTACAAAAACCTTCTAGTAGATGAGAGGAAGCGGGATATATTCCACCACATCGGGTCAGTGCGTATTTGTAGAGGGTTCATACAGGGTGTTAGTTACTGCCGGCAAGATCAGGTTGCGCCCTAGATATGCGGCAAAGTTGAAGCCGACTTTATACAGGGTGTCCAACAAACTAAGCACCTTTCACTATGGAGCATCCCTCAGGAAACGAGAAAAAAATCTGCTGCTCCATACAAACCAGCTGTATCTATTTGACTCAAATGTGATTTTTTCACGTTTGCTGTGAAAGTTGTTCATTTTGATGGTTTTAATTCACCGTTTCAGTAATTGGCAGGCTGGATTGCCACTCTGTATAAAGTCGGCTTCAACTTTGCCGCATCTCTACTCTAGGGCGCGACCTGGAGCCCGATTGCGCTAAGTTAAAACATCGAAGTTCTATTCTTATCCAATTTCAGTTCTAATCACATTGCAATCCAATTACTATTCAACTGTGCTGAATTCCGCATCGCGCTAAACTCTATGTAACTGAAATAACGTCTGAGCGATTTGTCCAAACGGCTCTAACGGCTGTCAAGAGCAGTACCGCGATTAGCGCAATACCAAATGTGTCAAAAGTTATGGTTCGTACGTAGTCCAATAACAGTTCAATCAGCGTATTATTTACCGCGATTGCAGCCCTGATCAGAATAATAATACCTACCAATGAGTTTTCTAACGTATATACCCACGGCGACAGGTCAGGTTACCCTGTTTGGACTTTGAACTATTAGAAGTTGAACGCTGCGAATCGTGCGAGAGGGTGCGGTATGTTGTTGTTGTTTCATCTCACAGCACGCTGCGCCCGCGCCGGCAGCCGCGTCTATGCAGGCTCTCTACCGCACTATTTTATGTTTTGTACGTAGTGTAGTTATGGGTATACAACGTGTTAATGAATTAACGCAAAATTAGAAAGTAGTTATATTATATTATAGTAGTTAATTGAATTATCATGGTTTCAACATAGGTAATTTTTTTCAAAATATTAAATAATCTTTTTGAAAAATTTTAAATTGTCTGAACCCGATGTCAACCCACCACACGGGCACACTCACCCTACTTACTACCAAAACAAGATTATAAAAATGTATCCATGAGTACGTTAGCGCTTTCTTTTAGTGCTGAAATGATAACAAATAATTTTTGGCTCAAAACTCAAAATGCGAATAACTTTAAATTTTAACTATCCAAATAATGAAATTATTGTTTCAATCTAATTATTTTGTTATATATCAGTTGGGGTGTATGAGGTTTTGCGCGAATTCATTAACACGTTGTATAGGGTGCGTAGCCTGATGTGTCGCCGTGTGTACGTTATACGGTTATAACATGTTATACCTACCGACTGTTCTCAAATGGAAAGGAAAACATCGTGAAGAAACTTGCATACGCTGCAGAAGACATTCTGATGCATATGTGAAGTTTACCAATCTGCATTGGGCACGCGTGGTTGACTAACGCCCATACCCATAGGGCAAGGGAGGATTCCCTTGCCTTTAGAATGTCTAAGGTTTAGGCTGTTTTAGGATAGAACAACATGTCATATGGTGGTGGTTCTAAGTTGCTACTGGGCAGCCTTTCGTTCCCTTCGATTCTTGTTTACATAACTACCTAGGTACGTTATGAAAATATCCTATTAGCCCCGCGTTCAGTTAAGTAAAAGGTTTCCACGCAATTAATTAAGTAATGGCATTTTATGACTTCCCATCAGTTTCATAAAGTTAATTATATAGGTACTTAGGTTTTTTAAATATGCTGTAGGTTTTTTAACAGGATGATTGGAAAATCAAACTAAACTTTCTACTTGTACGGTTGCAAGGTATAAATCGCGAGAAAAAATGCGCTCTTCTACAATCCTTTTTTTGCGATTTCGATTTTGGTCCCATAGAGAAAGTTGCTAAATTTGATGGTCAGATCATCCTCTTAAAAAACCGTCAGCATAATAAGCCTGTATTTCAGTCTTTAGTACCTACTATTTATGTAAATTCACCGAAAAAACGGGCCAGACGAACATAATAAAATTTACTATGATAATGGATTTCTTATTTAATTATCCTCGGTACAGTTTGACATTTTAGACAACAAAGTAAATCTGTTTGCTTTACAAAATATTTTCATCTAGGGCAATCGTAATTGAATACCAAGTAAAAGACTTCTTTGAAAATAAAAAATAATTAAGGATTTATATTAAAACGTAAGGCTAGGCACGTCGGATAATACGACAGTACTATCCGATGTGCCTAGTATTACGTTGACTAGATTATTGTCACTCTACAGGGAGACAAGACTTAAGAGGGCTATCGTAGTCCAGTGGCGCCCTCATCACATTAAAAAAGATTTCTCAATAAAGAAAGCCTAAATTAAAAACGTGTTTAATCGAGGGAATGTTACAAAACAATAATGAAATTATCGGTGGCTGCAAAAAAAACATTTTACGCCATTGGTCCATATAAAGTTACACAAACCCCTTTCGATAATTTTTTATTCTTACAAGTAGTCTTTAAATCCAAACCGGCCATAGGAACGGTCTTAAAATCGATATGTGGATTGTACAGACAATTAGCTGCTGTATTAATTTGAAGCGGTAACTAAAAATGAAAATTATATTCAAATTCAAACGCAAACGCGACTCAAGTAAGGAAGCCACAAGGAAACAACCTGTTTCACCACTCCCGAATAAGTTCTTGGTAGCATAACTGACAGATCTGTCGGATAAACTTTAAGAACTTATTCAAAATTGGTGAAACATGCCCTAATAATAATAAATTGTTCTTTGCAGTACGGTCGATTACTTTCGAAAAAAAATTTATTCCTAAAAGTAGTCTTAAAATCCAAACCGGCAACAGGAACGATCTTAAAATCGGTATGTGGTTTGTACAGGGATACCTTGCAGCTGCTGTATAAATTTGAAGCGGTAACTAAAAATATAGTTACGGCGGGTTGTGATCCGTAAGACTTAGGTTTTTGTACCTCAAATGGCACGATTTACAACAATATCATAACGGCAATCGGTAATCTTTTTTGTAATTAGATAGTTCCGTGGCTGCAGTACTATAAAAGTGGAATGTTTAGAACCTAAAAAGTATTCTATGAAAATAGTTTGAAGGCTTTTGTAGTTTATCTGTTGAGCACTTTTTTAATTTAGGCTTTCTTTATTGAGAAATCTTTTTTAATGTGATGAGGGCGCCACTGAACTGCGATAGCCGTCTTTAGTAGTTCCTCTAAAGGTACATTATTACGTATACGTAATCCGTGGCTAATCTTTCCACTACTGCATGCAAAACTGTCATGCGAATATAGCTCATGTTGACACGAAAGAAGAAGACGTATCCGTATAAGTACCTGAGTACACTTGCAGAATAAAGTAAAAACAACCAACTACGCTTATTGCAAGTCCTATCAAGCAGGCATATTAGGCAGGTGTGTTTAAGTGCAACGGATGCGATATGAGGGCGGTCCAGCACACATTTGACCTTCTCAGACGTCACGTTAGGAAGGCTCCAGTTCGCTCGTCGACCTCAGTGTTCAATATCCCATAATATGTTGTGTATACCAATAAATTGATGTGTAGGGTCACCAATTTCCTGAGATAAGATTGACGAATATTTTTCTTCCAATATGCTTCTAATATCCTGGGTTGAACACCGCGCAAATTAGTTCATGATTGGTTCTTCTTCTTATCGTGTGGGCAGAGCCCTGGTCATCGGTTGAACATCAAGATGAGGCTCGGTAACGGTCAGGAGATCAGATAGTTTCGAAAAACTAATGATCACCGGCCGTATGGGGAGAAAAAGAGGTACCTAGAGGACGCATGCATACGAGATGAACCGATGTGGTCAAAGAAATTACCGAGGCAACACTACAGGCCAACATACACCGGGACCAAGATCGAGTGGCTTGGAGAGCTGTGGTGACACAAGCGGGGTACGATGGTCCCGTCCCTCAGCCGAGAGGATACGACTAAGAAGAAGTAAATATGCTTATCAAAATGTGTTACAACTGCATGCATACGTATGAAAAGGTTTTTGAAGAAAGAATCGGCCGGTCGGTAGTCATTATTTATTTGACAATGCCTCCCAAAATATTTTTTTATGTTAATGGAAACATATTATTGTGATAGTTGTCGCAAAGTTTCTGATCGCCATAAAAATACAATCGGATGTTGTGTATGTGCAGGTGAGTATCAAATTACTCAGCCCATATCTAAGGAAATGTTGTATATTTTGTTTTGTTTAAAAGATATGTGTTGTAGAGTTTCTGCCGTTTCTGGCCGCATCTTCTCTACAACGGAACTGCTTCCGATGCGGTGCCGGTGGTAGAGTCAAAAAATAACGTCAGAAAGCCTCAGAAAACGTCAGAAATCTATGTGATATTACATTATTGTATTGTAAATTAAATTATTGTATTTTAAATTAATCTTTTTGATTTTTTTTTGTTAAGTTTCCTGAATTAGTCTTATAGTGAATGTTGTGTCTGTTTGATGATGTAATCCATAATTTAAAAAAAAGTAATAAGCATTTTTTCATTTCATGCAAAAAAAAAAGTTCTTATTTCGGCTAATTAAGTTTGACTACACTTCAAATCAACATCTCGTATGAATTGGTGCTTGTTCTTAAATTGGTGCTTGCTGTTCCGGTCTTAGAAAATAAATAAAAAGTGCCAGCCCTGACCGCGGCTCCCGTCCCACCTCATTACCCTGCGGTCAATGCAGGACAGGGTTGGCTAGCTTCAATTACTCCGAGCCCGATACCCTATCGATGCGTGACTAATGTTTACCCCTATACCCTTATAGCTCACAGAATCTGAATTATGATTTGGAATTAGTTAGGACGTCAGGCCACGTTTCTAACATGGGAAATGCTGGAATATTATGCATTAAATTTTACGAGCTTTCTGGGTACTTATTTTTTTATAATCCATTTTGAATGATTTAATCGATGACCCTATGCTATGATTAAGCTACGCTAGGATGAAAGCTATGTTTAGCCTCTGGTAAATGAAAGAGTACAAAAAATACCTTACCGTAATTGTAATTAACAAAATATACAGATTTTCACATTTTTACAAACTGCTACTTTTTGGGGCGATGAAAACGCGCGTTTGTTAATGGGTGCATATTTAATATCATTTGAACACCCAAATCATCTGGCCGAACATTTTCATCTTGCTTATAAGAAAAGGCATATAATTTTATAGCTGAATTTTATTAAAAAAGTTTTTCTTCGTGGCTGTATGGCGTTTCAGAAGTGCTGCAAAAAGTCGCACTGTTTAAAGGGCCCTAATCCAATTACCCCAGTGTTGCTTACTTTAAAATTTGATATCCTCATTTTTCATAAGATTTTGGTCGACCTATACCTACTTTCAAAAACGGCCCCTGGCTTCTCAAGTATAAGTTTTTGAACAAAATTTATACTTTACCGCTTGAAAGTAAACTATCATCATCATCATCATCATCAGCCTATACAGGGTCCTTCTTAATATGCTGACAATTTTTTAAGGAGATAATCAGACCATGAAACTGAACAACTTTTTGTATGGGACTAACATCGAAATCTCGAAAAAAAATCAGCTGTCCCGTACTTTTAGGCTCTAGTACGTTTGCAGTTTTGTATGGACGAGCAAATTTTTTTTGGCGATTTCGATGTTGGTGCCATTGAGAAAGTTGTTCAGTTTGATGGTCTGATCATCCCATAAAAAAGTGTCAGCATATTAAGGAGGACCCATACACACCTATATACCTACATATTTTATGTCCCACTGCAGGGCAAGTAAATTATAGTATAAAAAAATACTTTTGACTTTACCTTCGTCAAGTTGAATATAAGTAATTATTATTTTTACATTTTTTCATTTCATGAGATTCTGGTCGACCTATAAGAATCATCATTACCATATGAGTCCAACGAAATCCATCAATTGCTGTTATGGATATAGGCTAAGACAGCAAATTAATTTTCGTTTTCAATGCACAGCCATTTTACCTACAAAACACTTGGGGTTCGAACCGCATAATTAGGAAGCTTAATGCAAAGAGTCGTTAAGCCTACTCAAGAGTTACCAGAAAAATATTTAAATTCCCATTTAAAATTCTAATGTAGGGTCGTTCGTTTCCATGAGGTTTAAAATCTCTAAATCTTGTTTAATGACGCTCTTGATGTTTGCAGAAAAGTACTTATTTCATTTTTCTTGTATGCTAGTTACAGGCAAAAGGTAGTGTTTTATAAAATAGGTATGTAAATATTTTTTGACACCGAAAAACTAAGTGTCATGGATTTTTGTAGAATCTCGTAGCCTTTGCAAATGGCTACGACGGTGTAGGTAGACTGGCCAAGTACGAGTCTGGAATCGGGCAATTAGTGTTCCGTACTACCAGTTGATTAACATGGGTCATTGATATAACCACTATAAATTGACACTTTCTTAGTATGTGGTCACATAGTAACTGAAGATCATTTTACACTGGACGCACTGGTGTTAGTTTTTTGGGTATAGAAAAAAAACTATCTAAGTTAGAGCCACCCTGATAATTTTTCCGCCATCTACACGTTATTTCTGATGTTCATGATTTTTTTCAGATCTTATACGGCTATATTTTTTGAAATAGAGGTGGGGACAGCAATTTCTCGGATTTAATTGAAAATTTTGTTAAACAAAGGTTTTATAAAACACGAGCTTTTGAGACCCCTCACACTAGCGTCTTTCGAGCGTCGTCGTCTTGCCGGCGCTCACGCAGCGTCGACGCGACGCTGGCGCGACGTCGTCGCGACGCCAGCGCTGAACCACTGCCGAACGCCGGTTTACGCAGCGCCGGCGTCGCGTTAGCGCGGCGCCAGCGCAACGTTTTTTGCGAACAAGTACAATGCACAACGCAACCCCCTCTCCCCGCGCTGCTGCTCACTGACTCACTGACTGTACGCAACAGGCGCCGCGCTAACGCGACGCCGGCGCTGCGTAAACCGGCGTTCGGCAGTGGTTCAGCGCTGGAGTCGCGACGACGTCGCGCCAGCGTCGCGTCGACGCTGCGTGAGCGCCGGCAAGACGACGACGCTCGAAAGACGCTAGTGTGAGGGGACCCTTTACCCGCGACTTCGTCCGCATAAATTATATACCAGATTTTAAGTCAGATGATAAGCTATCAAACAAAAAAAGTTTCATCAAAATCGGTTCAGTAGTTTTTGCGTGATACTCGAACAAACAAACACCCAAACAAAAAACGAACAAACAAACAAACAAACAAACAAACAGACAGACAAAAAATCCAAAAATTGGTGATTTGGAATCAGGGACATCTAAAAATCATATCGTAATCTTATTTTTGTAAATATCTTCAATGTACAGACACACTTCTGTTACAGTTTTATAATAGTCTAGATTTGAAAAGTATATTTTTAGACTCGTATTTTCATAAGCTTTCAATTGATACCCCACACCATATAGGGTAGAAAAAAAATTGTTTTTTAATTACCCTTTCTTACTCCCCAAATTGCCTCCCAATATAAAAATTTAGCTTTTTTTACTTCATTTATGATATTGCTAGAGCTTCTATGCCAGAATCAATTTTGGTAACAACATTGAAGTTAGAAGGGCCTAATGAAAATATATGTAATAAAAATGAAATAAAAACTTAAAAATAAAAAGCTAAAAAAAAAATATAACAACACTGACAGTAATGACAGAGTCTGACTACTTGTTAAACTGCTCTATACGGTTATTTAGTAGGTACAACATAAAATTTCAGATAGTATTTATTTTCAAACAATGTTGCCAAACGCGGCGGCGTACGCCTCGTAGCACGTACACACTGACAATATCTCCGCGTAGCCGCGGTAGTGTATATTTTCTTTGGCGTAGCCCCGTCTGGCGCATTCTTGTCAGTCTGACATATTTTCAGGCGTATGTACTGGTGAGCATACATACAAGCCGCGTTTGGTACCATTGTATGAAGATAGATTACTGTCTTATACTGTGGCATTACCACAGGTCCGGCACTTCAAACAACGTTTTAGATTTGACATGATGACGTTCGCACATGCGTACTTTGCGAAAATTGTGCATGACATATGTGTAGGGTTGACTTACCACGCATTGTTATACATTTAGTTCCTTTTTATAGTTCATTCTGTTATTAAAAATAGTATTTAAGCTAAAGAATCACTGAAAATGTGAATTTAGCCTTATTTTCCAGCGTTTATTTTTAGTGAGAGGATAAAAATAAAATATATTTTATGCAGTCAAATCCAACGGGTGCGCGCGCCTAACTGCATTCCCTTGCTCGGCTTCCCTCAAGTTACCACAGAGAGTGTGAGGGGGGGTGGGGTATCTGAAGTCAGAGGGGGGCGGGGAGTGGCCGTTCTGTATGTAGAACTATATACTATTACCTATTCTGTGGCATTACCTAAGAACTAAGAAAATACCAAACAATTTCAAATGTATTGGCTATGTGCGAAGTGGGTGTTGGGAACTGTCAAGTCGATCGTGACGCACGCTGTGGCAGAAATTTGTACTTTGCCCGGCGAAGCTGTGTCAGATTTGCTTGAATCTATGCAAATCCGCATACTCATTCAATTCTCAAATATCTAAACTAGCAAATACTAGTACTTAAAATTTGGCAGGGATGTTTTTATTGCTATCTAGGTGTTCACGAAAAAAAGATTTTTCGCAATTCAACCCCCAAAGGTGTGAAAACGGGGGTGAAAGTTTGTATGAGAATTTCGTAACAAAGAATGGGAATTTCAGCCAATTAGGTATTATAATATTTTTAATATCGACAATTTTGCTCATTGATTTAGTTTTTACTTTATTTAAATATAAAATTACAAACTTTATCCTAACATTTTATGTACAAATAATTCACGGGGCCGTGTTGCGCTAGATGGCGCTAGTGTCGTGCACATAGCCAATAATGACAAGTACCTACAAATTATTGTATTGCAACGTTCGCTGCACCTAAGAGCGTGATTGTAGCTCCCACAGACAAACCGAGTAATTGGTTTTGCGGGATTCATTGTTATTAATTGTTCATTGTAACCTATGTGATAATAATAAATCAAGTTATTTTAATGTAGTTTTATTCTCAACCCTTTATAAACTATTAAAACATTTGAAGTCATCGTTATACTTTTTTGTTTTGTGAACGTGATCGCACTTTGTCCTGCCCATGCTTATCTTATGGTCACCTCTTCGGCCTCTATTAGGTCCTGAGGGAGGAAGACACAGGTCTTAATTTCATTTAAAAAATTTTAGTAAACCTGTGTTATGTATTATTGATAATGATTTTTATTAATGCTGTTCCTATTTACAAAGATTTTAGTATTGAACAGTGTTGCCACCCTCTGATTTTGGTTTTCCCCTGACTCCTGGTGAAATTTCCCTAAATTTGGCACTTTACAAAATGTTTTCCCCTAAACATTTATTCTAAGAATAAAACACAAATTTAAGTGAATTATGGTGTATTAAGCTACTTACTACATTATTTCTATATATTCTTGAAACACATCCATGGTTTGGGTTTCCGATTCCAACTCTTTTCAGCGTTTTTTTTCTTAAAATCATACATGTCAGTTGTAAATTTTTTCAACATTGCATCAGTCGGGGTAAATGCAACACAAGACTTGTAATTAACTTTTAAGCTATAAGTTAACTTTTAAGCTGCTTGGTAGATTTACTGAATTACATGTGTTCGGCATGCGGTAGATCTGCCAGGTAGGGAAGTAAGTAGCTACCTCTGCTTGATGTTTTACTTATTTATTTATGTTATAATCTACTAACATAGTTTATAAGTTCTCCAGTACCTACTAACATTTTTTGTATGGACTAAGTTGTCTGAAATAAAAGATTTTTATTTTTTTTATTTATTTTTTTATTTATACCTTACCAGCATCAAATGTTGTAACATCTCAATAGATAATCGGTTCCTTAGCTTACTTTTAATGATTGAATAAATGGAAAAAGCTCTTTCCACCGTAGCGTTTGATAGTGGCATGGTCAATACAGCTAAAGCAAATTTAGAAATAGCACCGAACCTCTTGTTTCCTCCGGCATCTAAATCATCATTTACCTCGACCCAAAATTGTACGCTGGACGACACAAATATATGAGCGCAAAAGAGAAATATGTATTTTTGTTTGTTGCTAGCGATAGAGTACGGTACATCGGCATACCAAGTTATGTTCGGATACATTCAAGTCACTCAACTCAAGCATTCAATTCTTTTGTGAACCGAAAATCAAAACTTTCCCTAAAAATTCCCCTAGATATTTTTTTTTAACCTAAATATTCCCCTAAATAATTCTATGCCCTAAGAAATCCCATAAACTTGCAAAAATACCCTAAATTTAAGGGAAAATACGCTAAGGTGGGGACACTGGTATTGAATTAAAGATTTAGTACCTATTAATTTTTTTGACATTGATCAGCAAGATATTTACACTACGTAGGTATGTTAATGTGGCAATGCAATAAATATTTGAAATTGAAATTGATTTATTTTGTACAATAATTATTGTAAGTAATTTAATTGTTTTGTTAATCTGACAACTATTGTTGAGCTGAATTTGAGCTGAATACCGCACACTGTCGTTTGCAGATAATTTTCCTGTATATATTGTTTGAAATTGCGTTATTAAAACTGAATGGAATGAATTTTCTATTGATTACTTAGGTAATTGCTGCATAGCTTTCAGCTTCCCGCGTGAGCTGCAGATTTGTTTTATAAATAGCGAGCACTTAATTTTCCGAATTCTACGATTTTTCTTATAAATTTTAGTAATAATATGCAAAATTGCGTAAAATTACCTCAATTTTTGAAATTGCCACTAAGTTGAAGTTCCGCGACGTCGCGCGTTGTTTTGCAACGTTGCCGAACATGTTGAGCGTCATTGGGTACTTGACTACATACAATATATTTTATTTTTATCTTCTCATTTAAAAAAAGGTTAGAAAATAATGGAGTTTAGTACTCCAATTTTCATTGAGTTTTTAGCTCGAATACTATTTTTAATAATAAGATAAATATTAAAAAGTAATGAAATGTTGATGACGTCACAAGTCTTTATTTAGTACAGATGTTCATACAAAGCGCGCGTTTTGACGTCCGATAAAGAGTAGCTGAATTGACTAGTTGTCAAGTAGCCTATTGTTGCCCAGGGGATACGAGGCTTTACCATCCTCTGCTTTTATCTCCCTTGCCACTATACCAGGTGTAACAAAACACCCTAGTTACTCGTATATATTTAATGGGGTGGTTTAGACCATCAAACTGATCAACTTTCACGACCTATAGAACCAACGAGAAAAAATAGAGAACACAAATAGAAAAGCTGCTGTTTCATACAAAACTGCAGTACCTACTCGACTCAAATGTACGGGACAGCTAATGTTTTTAATTTGTTTTCGACTTTGTTTCCATAGTAAACGTTTTTCAGAGGGTATCTTGTTAGTATAGAAATAATGATGAAATAAAATTAAATAATTATAATAAGCGCATAATATATGTACCTACATATATAATTTTTACCACTTTTTGAGAGAACAGTACAAAAGTTCACTAGTAGATGGACGTGGATGTTCTGAAGTTTCAGAATATCTCTGACTACCCCCTCGGGGAATATAGTCGTGAGCATATGCTATGCATGCAGTACAAAAGTTAGCTGGGAACGCAAACATTTGTCCCACAATTTTCTAATTAACATTCATGATATGTAGGTACAAAAAGAAGAGATCGTGGTCGGACATTTGATTAAAATCCACAGTCATGTTGAAAGAAGTTTGGCGGAAGGCCATATACTGTGAGACCCAGACATATAGGTCCCATACATGAATGAAACTTAGTAATACGTGTAGAGTGAAACAAAACTAACAAAAGAGGAAATAGGTTGTAATCTGTAGAAGTTGGGGGAAAGGTATTTCTCCTTATGATACCTTTTGTATCAAGTGTTTGAAACTCATAATCTTTCTTATTAGATAGCTCACTCAATCTTCTACGCATTCATTGTGTTTGTTTTAATGAAAATTCACGATAACCGTACAATATTATGGTAATGGAATCAAACGAAATCACACGCACTATCAGTTCAATAAAGCCAAATACGTTCCGTAACGACCAAAAATACCTCCAAAAACAAAAGCACACAAATCCAAAAACTACCTCAGTGATAAAAATAGATGAAAATAGCTGTCATGGTTGCGTTTTGCTACTGCTTTTTGGATGATTTGTCTATTTTACTAGTAATTTCGACTTTTGAACCCGGACTTCTAGAGATGAGGAAGTTTTTTTACAAAATCCCTTAATTTTTTCTGTTTATAATAATTATGATCGCCGTCCTGAAGGGCTTTTAGTTTTTGTAAAAATGGCTGGGTCCAAATTCGCCAAAGTTCTTTACAAGAAATAATGTTGTTTGCAAACAAAATGCTGTTTCGTTTTTATTTGACTGTATGTAGTTTAATATTGTTTTATAAAAATACTAGCTTTTGCCTTGCGACTTCTCTACTACACTGACTTTGAAAAAGTATTCTAGTATTCTATCTGTAAGCCAAATGTCATCCAAGTCCGTTTGAGCCACAAACATCTAAATATCCAAACATTTATATTTCCAAAAGGTGAAAACGGGACCCTATTACTAAGCCTACGTTGTCCGTCCATCCGTCTGTCCTACCTTGTGATCTGTGGTCCTACCTATTTAGGGCTGTAACTTTTGAACCGTAATAACTAGATAGTTGAAATTTCTCAGATTATGCGTTATTACGGCGGATTTGTTAACAAACAATAAAAATGTCAAAAAATTAAAATTTTGGGGGGTTCTCAACCAGAAGCTAGATTTTATTAACGTTTTTTCTTCACGCTCTATCGTAAAAACGGTAATACATACAAGCGTCAAACTTAGTGTGATTATAGAGCAAACTCTACAAAATAACAACAAATATTAAAAACCGGCCAAGTGTGAGTCGGTCTTGCGCTAAAGGTCCCGGACAAAAAAAGTTGTGTTCTGTGGTGGTGTGGTACGGAACCCTCGGTGCGCGAGTAGCCCGACTCGCACTTGACCGGTTTTATTATATTTATACTTACTTTTATATTCCAGTAAGAATACGGTTTGAGATTACACTATAGTAAATCGTGTTTGAAATAATGCACAATTATAAATCGGGGATATAAAAAATGAACAGAAAAACTGAAAACCACCTTATACACAATTAACCGGTAACTGAACATACACTATTCACTATTTCAGTGACAAAATCACAAAACGTGTAATATAACCAAAAAGGTAGTGTCAACCACGGCCAGCAAAATTCTTACCCTAAAATCAGAGCATCGCTATTCTCAGAGGAATTCTATGAATTTGGTAGTGAAGCCTCCGCTGTCCTATTTATACAGGGACGAATCTATAATATGCCTGCCGTACAATAAAATGGACGTCCGGGGAAATGAATGAATAATTAAATAGACATTCGGGGAAAAGGATGTAACCGACCTAATCCTGATAAAAAATTTGGTAAAAGTAAACCGGGCACAACAAAACTGACTACCAACAAAAAATACCCTTCAGGCCAGGTAGGTAATATTACCGGAATGTCCATTTTTCCGAACGTCCACTCCCCCAAATGTCCACAAAGCATTAAAATACATATTTTTTCTCCAGTGTTGAAAGAGCAAAGTATTTTCAAGTCCACATAGACCTTTGACTTGGCTAAACGGACAACA
The DNA here is from genome assembly GCA_922987775.1 of Agonopterix subpropinquella. NCBI lineage: Eukaryota > Metazoa > Arthropoda > Insecta > Lepidoptera > Depressariidae > Agonopterix > Agonopterix subpropinquella. The sequence goes on along the minus strand of OV277709.1, from coordinate 13,053,996 downwards.
ACTATAAGATACATGATTCTATGGGAACAAGAAGACCAAAGAAAAGATGGATTAATTGAGTGAAAGATGGTAAAGAAAGAAGAAGAAAGAAAACGAAGAAGAAGAAAGAAAGAACAAAGAAGTGAATACGTGGGGCACACTGAAAGTTTCAGGACAATAAAAAGAGGATCGAAGTAGGAGGTTGGGAATACTTTTAATATTTTTAGAAGTGGCCTCCATTCCATTTTATGTATCATACAATGGAACCTCTGTGAGAAGCAGTGTGGGGTACTCTGCTTTACTATGAAATTATAGAAATCGGTTAAATTATGGGGTATTCATCTAGTACAAGGCTTCCCTACGCCTTAATATTCGTGTAGGATCTTTTGCACTTGACTTATATCAATGCTGAAGCTTGCCTGAATCTGCTAGTAGGTCACTTTCTTATCAGCCTCTAGTAGATATGAATGGAAAGAGATGGAATATTGCACCGTTCCGAATAGGCTACTTGACAACTAGTCAAATCATCTACTCTTTATCGGACGTCAAAACATGCGCTTTGTATGAAGATTTGTACTAAATATTGAGATGTGACGTCATCAACATTTTCATTAAATTTTATAGTTTAACTTGTTATTAAAAATAGTATTCAAGCTAAAAACTCAATGAAAATGGGAGGCTTTATTTTTTAATCTTTTTTTTATTGAGTAGATAAAAATAAAATATATTGAATGTAGTCAAATACCCAATTAATATCATTAGGAGTATGAATGATGTCATGTCTTCGTTATCCTACTCCTACGGACGACCCGGTTGGTGTAATGGTTACCATGCCGAACTGCCCAATCCTAGGTCCTGGGTTTGAATCCCGGTCCAGTCATGGGTGTTAGGTATATGTTTGTGCCGTTTTTGTATGATTTCCATAGTATAAAGCCTAATAGTAGTTTACTTGGGATCATCACATTGTATTTGCCTGTGAGCGTTATTTATATATACATACATACATAAGCTCACGCCATTGTCCCAAGGGGGTGGGCAGAGACCACGGACCGCCACACGCAATACACACACACACACGCTTATTTATATATTATTTATATATTTATCCTTGCTTTTGCTCCTTTTGCTTACGCAAGGAGTAAGGATACAAAAACCGTAACTTGAAATTCCGATTTCGCTTACCCAATACTTTGAACATATATTTCGGAATTTACGCTTGCGGTCCGTCCCTGGACATAACATCCTTTCCTTTGTCATGTTAAAACTTTTCCTACACATGCCAGAGGCTATTTTTTTTGTAAAAAGCTCCGAAATGGAGTGAATAGCGTTCATTTCGCATCCAAGATTTTGCGTGTTATGAATTTTTAATAAGCGAAAATTGGATTTTGGTTGTACGTTCTTGTTTTCATTTCATCGCAATTCCAAAGCTTAAGTTGACTACAGTAAAGGTAAAAACAACTTTAACAATTGGCGAGGGTGAGGCTAACTAAAGGGTATGCGCAGTAACGCTTTTACCAACTAATTTTATTCTGCGCAGTCAAGGTCTTGTTCAAGATTTTTTCCGGCCATTATACCAACGTCGAAAAGTGTATAAAAGGAACTAGGTTGTTGTTACTAAAAAATTCTTGCATATACGGGTGTCCGGTAAGAAATGGATAACCTTGCACCGGCTGATAGGGGACCTCAAACCCGTCCAGAAACTGGACTTTCATGTCCGGTAAAAGTGCCACGGTTTTCGAGATATTTGGACTTAAACATTTTTTCTGAAATTTGGTACCTTTGTTACCCTTTTGACCACCATGGCCACAAAAGAAGAGATTTTTGCAGTCCACTTTTTGCATAATATTCTCTAAGAGTGGTGCTATCAGACGTGCATGAGAAAGTTAGTATAGTATAGCTGGGGTTGTTCCATTAAAAAAAGTCAACTTTAAACTTTTCCTGGAATTTTCACCTAAGTTGAGCATTTGTGGTCTAAAAATATTGTATGGCGACCAGGGTGGCCAACTTTACCAAAAATTCCCTATTTAGTGCTAATTTTAAAATGGTATTATAGCACATGCTATTTTTTTGTTTAAAAATAAAGATACTGCTAATCAAACTGAACATGAGCTATTTTTGCAGTATCCGAGTTTTTCAAAATTAAGACTTACAAGGCGGTAATTTACTGTTTACTGGTTTACTCTAGTGATGTGTCGATTCGATTATTTTTCTAATCGATGAATCGATTATGAAAATAATCGTAATCGATCATTGGTCGATTAATAATCCATTTTACTTGCACGGTTTACTGGCACGGTTTACTAGCCCGGTTTACTCGCACGGTTTACTGGCACGGTTTACTCGCCCGGTTTACTCGCCCGGTTTACTGGCATGGTTTACTGGCATGGTTTACTCGCCTAGTTTACTCGCACGGTTTACAGGCACGGTTTACTCGCCCTGTTTACTGGCATGGTTTACTCGCATGGTTACTCTCCCGGTTTACTGGCATTGTTTACTCGCCGGGTTTACTCGCACGGTTTACTCGCCTGGTTTACTCGCACGGTCTACTGGCATGGTTTACTCGCCCGGTTTACTGGCACGGTTTACTCGCACGGTTTAGGGGCACGGTTTACTCGCCCGGTTTACTCGCATGGTTTACTCGCCCGGTTTACTGGCATGGCTTACTCACATGGTTTACTCGCCCGGTTTACTGGCATGGTTTACAGGCATGGTTTACTGGCATGGTTTACTCGCCTGGTTTACTCGCACGGTTTACTGATTGCATTTAGTATGGAAAGTCCAAGATTTTTTTGTGAATTTCCTATTTGTTTCTTAGGAAGTTGTTCAGTATCAGGTACAATCACCCCTTAAAGTAGTAATGCAAGTGTTAAGCCTAATAACACCCCATTATCAATAACATTTTGTTTCGATAGGAAAAAGTATAAAATATGAAAGTCAAAGAATAAGAAACGTGTCAAAAGTTGTTCCTCGGGGGTAATGGCGTCTCGTACTGTGTTTCCGGGTTTTACCATGGGAGTTACAAGACACATAATTCAATACGATAAACTCGTCGTGTGTGCGTACATTGACTGTTTGGAAAATATTTTTATTTTTTTTTTGGAAAGAGCGTAACTTTTACCGAATAAAGTCAACAAAGTAAATAATAATTAGCGTTTTTCTATTGGTTTTCTAGGGGATCGATAGATGGCGCTACGGTCTGCGCGAATAAAGGGTTGACCTTTATTTCAAAAAGTGTTTCTGTAAAATAATATAGAGGGAAAAGATGATCAAAAAGATGCCAAAGCATCTTTTGATGTAACATTTCATTATTTGCGAATCATTTAAATCGAAAATGTGAAACTATTTATTTCTCACTTTGTTATATGGGCTCGATCCCTTGGCCTTTAAAAAAAGACAAGCATAGTCTTGACATGATTTTGACAGGATCTCGCGAACGTCTCTATGGAGCTCCAGAGAAACATGCAATCTGTCGAGTTTTTTAACTAAAACTAACTTTTTTGACTAAAAAAGAACAGAAAAACGCTCATTACTGTTCGAGAGTTTTTGAAAATACTGTACATTTGTTTTTGTTTAAAAGATGGGGGGGGGGGGGGTCAAATATCAAATACACAAATATCAACGTCTTCAGGCACTTTTGGGGAGAATTTCTTTATTTATTTATTCACTTCAATAGGTACATGTGTGTCTTAAAAATACCACGCCAACTACACAGCAGTTTATCAGAAGTCCCTGAGTATTATGAACTATCATATCTAAACTATTATAAAACTGTAACAGAAGTGTGTCTGTACATTGAAGATATTTACAAAAAAAAAATTACGATTTTAACTGTCCCTGATGTCCAAATCACCAATTTTTGGATTTTTTGTCTGTCTGTTTGTTTGTTTGTTTATTTGTTTGTTTGTTTGTTTATTTGTTTGTTTGTTTGGGTGTTTGTTTGTTCGAGTATCACGCAAAAACTACTGAACCAATTTTGATGAAACTTTTTTGTTTGATAGCTTATCATCTGACTTAAAATCTGGTATATAATTTATGCGGACGAAGTCGCGGGTAAAAGCTCGTGATTTAATATACTTATGTGGCGATTAAAAGATAAAGCTGTATTTTTATAGATGAAAGGCTAGCCACGTATCATTCCTTGATTCTTCATTCAGGCCTGAAACGTTTAAGAGCTTTTCCAGAAGTGCACGCATAAAGATAGATCATCATAAGCCTTTAAAAGTCTCACTGCAGGGCACAGACCTCCTTCAAGGAGGGCGTTAGTCCACCACGCGTGCTCAATGCGTATGGTGGACTACAATTAATATGCACCAGAATTTCTTCATCAGCAGGGTTCATCACGAGCTTTTTCTGTACCGTTTTTGAGAGCAGTCGGTATTATGTATACATAAGTTAGAAAAACTTATTGGTACATAGCTTGTCGTTCGAACCTGGACCCTCATGTTTGAGTGTCTCTACCTCTCCACATCGCACCACCGACGCTTCTGAACGATAGATAGATTGTTATTAGTAAAGTTTTTGACAACCCTCCGATAGATCGTGAGTAATTTATTCATAAAGTTCTAGAGTAATACCAAGTGAGTGTTAACCTGTTGTTTACCGTTTTAGTTTCAGCTTTGTAACAGCATTAGTTTTAAACTTATTTCATTACTGGGAGCAGCAGTGACTAAGTTGGCAGATGAAGCAATGTTTCACTCTGAGCATAATAACGAGAACTAATACATAAACTGCTTAGTTAGCAATAAATAAAACACTGCTGCAATTAACTTTGCAATGCGTATTTCATGCCGCAGTTTTATGACGATACCAGGCCTTTGATTAAAATCTAGGCGTGTGATCAAATGTCGTACATGAGAAATGACAAATATGACAAATTGGAATAGGATTGTATTTGATAGATGACTCAATTTAATCATAAGCCTGAGGAACTCCAGTCTTTTGATTAAAAGCGTAGGTTAGGTTAGTCTTATGATAAAATGAATTTCATTGTGTATATTTTATTAAATGAAATAAGGTTTGTTTATCATAATCATTTATTGCACAATCATATGGTACATAAGGTCTTAAATGCTATTTAGTCTCACATATGATTGCTGTGCCCTTATAGGGTTATAAGGGCACAGCAAAATTTAAGAAATAGGTATATGTCACATTTATCAATTCCTAAGTTTAGAAGCATGCATTAAAATTTGACAATAATTTGGATAATAAATAATAATATAATCAGGTAGAATTTAATACATACATATTTTCAAGCCTGTCTCTCACTGCGGTAGGCAGAGACAACGGAACGCCACCTGCTACGATCCTGACAAACCTCTCTTAGTATTTCATGCATGGATTTATTTTAATAAATGTATGAATTTTATTCAAGCAAGGGTTATTGTTGCTTGGTAACCTTCTTCAGTAGCTTCATTGTATCTTTTCGGATTCCATCTCGTCATCGTTCCAGTACATTTAACTGGGTGCGGGATGAGAAATAGCAGGATGAGGCCTTTGTGATTTATCTTGTTTTGTTATTATGTTTATTTGCACGAGAGGTTTCTTTAGAGTTGGATAAGTTCTCTGAGACTGGATGCAGTGGAAAAAAAGGGGATTTTATGTTATTCTACCCTACTACATAATTAACTCATTCGTGAACAGTGACTGGCTATAGCAGTGATAACAATAAAAGTTATATTGTGTCTCATTCACTGGCGCTCCATACAAACGAAGTTAGTTAAAAATTTTTTTTAACTCGATCTAAAAACGAATCTCTGTGCCTGCGTTTGTCAAATTTTAGTTTTAGCTATGTGTGAATGTACAGTTTCAATGCTAGGATTTGTATGGAAATCTTTGAGTCACCGTAACGTTTTTGACTATGTTTCTGGCGGGGTTAACAAATATGTTACTTTTTAACACAAAAAGCGGGCAAAAGCTATTTAAAGAATTTTTGTTGTTATTTGTTTTTCTCTTGATATACCAATGTCATGTTCATCCAGAAACCTTCAATATGCTAAAAGGTGAGCCTTGATACAACTGCACGCTTAACAATACTACAGTACTTACTACTTAGTACTTAGTACTTAACTAGTCTTTATTAATTCGAGAAAACAAACAACACAATTTGAATACCATTCGATGCTGCGTCCGAATAACTACATGTAGTACAAAACCAATAAAATACAGAGTGACTACACGCGTAGCGAACGGTACTACGTCGTAGCAATGTTCAACGGTTCGTAGCACGGTTTTTACGGTACACTAGATCCCACTGCTACGTTATAGTTTGAGTACAAAGTCTTGACGCTTGTTACAACTTGTTGCGTAGTGGGAATAGTTTAATTTGAGCTTAGTTGAGTTAAATTGAACTTTATGGTGTAGCTGCTCAAGTTTAAAATGTATTCACCGTATGACTTTCTACTTTGTTTATTAAAAATTTATTAAAACTTAGCAATGCAATGTAATGTTAATATTTTATACAATGAATTCTTTACGGCTTTGGTTAAAATTATTATACCCTTAAAACACCTTAGTAATATTTAAAGGGGTGGTTTTGACCATCAGACTGAACAATATTCAGTATTGAAAAATACGTCGACAAAAAAAATCTGATGTCCTATACATATAAACAGATTTTTTACGTGATTTCAATGATGTCTCTATTGTGAAAGTTGTTCAGTCATGGTCTAACTAATATTACTAGGGTGTTTTGTTAAATCCTGAATAAATCAGTTTGTGAACTCAAGTATACGTAATGAACGTAATGTATTTTTTTTAACCATTATTATTGGGGATATGTTACCATCAAAATAAAATATACTTACATATATGGTCTAACAAAATTAGCTGAAAATATTTTAAGGCGATGATCAGATCATCAAACTGATCAACGTTCTGTATGGGATCATAATCGAACTCGCGAAAAAAAAACAGCTGTTCCATATAAAACTGTATGTGATAGTTTTTTTTCGCGATTTCGATGATGGTCCCATAGAGAAAGTTGTTCAGTTTGATGGTCTGATCATTCCCTCAAAAAACCGTCAGCATATTAAGAAGGACCTTGTATACATATACGTTATGACTGCCAAAGCACTTCACTTTGTATATAACAAAGCGGTTGAACCATGCATATAATCCACAAATTGCTCCGCACAGGAATGTATATGCTCGACGGAATCCCGTCCGCCTGTCTGTCCGTCTTGTCTCTTCATAGTTCAATAAACTATTCACTTTGCTAGGCAACCGGAATCTACGCTATGCGAGATAGCTCTGATATTATAATAATGATCTATTTATATTTCTAATATTCCTGTATTTCAATTACATTTTCTTGATTGTACATCTATATGAACTAAAATGTTTCGTTTCTTCACTTTGCTAACTAATGTTCGACTAATGTAAGACGGCTCGGTAGCACAGTCGGTAGTGAACCTGCCTGCTGTGCCGAGGGTCTCGGGTTCGAATCCCGTAAGGGACAAATATTTGTACCCGAGTCATGGATGTTTGTATCTATATATGTATTCTATATCGTTGTCTAGTCATCATAATACAAGTCCAGGCTAGATTCTGGTACTTTAAATGTGGCTAGATAATTTGTGTGACACTGTCCAAGATATTTATTTATTTATTTATTTATTTATTAATGTTCGAATTTCTCATATTTGAGGTCAGGTTATCCGAGTGCAAGCGTCTCTTTCTTGCAAGCATAAGTTTGCAATTAGCCATCTCGCTTCAATTGATAGCAGTATTGCAAAAAAAAGTATTTTTCAACAATATCTTTTCTCTTGGATGTTTCGAACCCTGCTCCAAATTCTGATATATAATGTATTTAGTTAAGTACAAAAATAAAAAGTTAAATAAGGGTAACTTTGGGATGTTTTTCTATCTATTAAACTTAACACTAATCATGTTATTGAGAGCAATCGGCTATCCGCCAGATCCTTAAATAAGATATAATTTTTTTTCAGACTTTAAAACACGGTTTTTCATGTTTCGTTCGTGTTCAAAAAACTAGTGAGCGCGGCTTCGACCACGCATTAACGCATATAATGTTGTCCTGTTATCAGTATTAGCAGTGCAAGAGATAGATGATGATCGACAATTAAAAAGGGGCTGTGAGAAGGTCACCAAGAACCCTGACGTTTGTGAAGGTGCCGCCCGTCAATCGGTTACGGTTCGGGCGGGCCGTGTCACCTGGAATTCTGTTGGAGTTGGTCTCCGGGGTCAACTGCCTGCCACGCCTAGGGGAGCGTGAATTTTTCTGTGATTTCGACTACTACGCCGACTATGTTTATAGAAAACCAGTCAGGTACCTACGCAAAACATTTTGAAGTGTATAAGTGCATTAGTTGGATGAGGGCAGCGCAGGAGCGGTCGTTATGGTGATCCTTGGGGGATGCATATGTCCAGCAGTGGACGTCCATCGGCTGAGATGATGATGATGATGATGAGGAAGTGCACTAGTGACAACTTAATAAGCTTAGAACAATTATTATGTTATCACTACACATAAAAAAATCAGAATCTGTTTTAAAAAGAAATTTACAAAACAATTTTTTTTTCGACATGGTAGTGAATTCTCCAAATTGTCAATTAAAAATCTTTTCTTGTAATCGGATGAGAACCGGTATCCAAGTCAACTATCTAAAAAAATAATATTCGAAAGGTCTTGATCACCATTAACGTAACGTACACACGGCGACACATCAATCAAGCTACGCAAAGCCAAAATAATCTGGCCGCGCGTAGGTAGAGTAATGTATAACGTCGAGCGGCCAGCTTATGATTGTTTTGCGTGGCTTGATGTGTCGCCGTGTGTACATGCTATCCATTTAAAGATACTTCGATAATTCGAAATGAAATAAAGTTATTCGTTTAAGAACACGAAGCCAACAACTTCCGAGTGCAAAACAAAGTAAGTGCAATAATTATAAATATTTACGATCTGTGAAAAGAGTCTTCAAATTTTGTTGTTATTGTTTTTGGCAGTTCGCGGCAGAATGCTGGAATAACGCCAGTTTGTAAATATTTACAGGGCATTGTAACTGGGATGTGTTTTACATGGGATGTTTAAAGAGGGGATTATTGCCATGTACGATCACACTACTTAGAAGTATCCGCAGATTTCATCATCATCAGCCTATCATCGTCCACTGCGGAACATAGGCCTCTCCCAAGGTGCGCCACAAAATTCTGTCCTCGGCCTTTCTCATCCAGTTGCTCCCCGCTACTTTTTAGGGTTCCGTACCCAAAGGGTAAAAACGGGACTCTATTTTTAAGCCTACGTTGTCCGTCCGTCCGTCAGTCTGTCCTACCTATTTAGGGCTTTAACTATTGAATAGTTAGATAGTTGAAATTTTCTCAGATTATGCGTTATTACGGCGGATTTGTTAAAAAATAATAAAAATGTCAACAAGATAATAATTAAGGGGGGTTCTAAACAAGAAACTAGTTTTTATCAACGTTTTTTCTTCACGCTCTGTCGTAAAAACAGTAATACATACAGGCGTCAAACTTAGTGTGATTATAGAGCAAACTCTACAAAATAACAACAAATACTAAAAACTGGCCAAATGTGATTCGGTCTCGCGCTGGTCAAAAAGGCTCGGAAAGGTCCTGAACAAAAAAAGTTTTTTTTTCTAATTTAATAATGTTGTGTTCTGTGGTGGTTTGGTACGGAACCCTCGGTGCACGAGTAGCCCGACTCGCACTGACCGTTTTTTTAGGTCGTCTGTCCAGTGGGCAGCAGGGCGTCCCACACTACGCCTACCAGTTCGCAGTCTCCACTCTAGAACTCTGACACCCCATCGATTGACAGTTCTTCGGCAGATATGACCAGCCCATTGCCACTTCAGCTTGCTAACTTTCTGAGTTATGTCAACCACTTTAGTTCTCTGCATCCGCAGGCTTATAAATTAGGAAATGAGTGTTGTGACATTCGATAGTATATTGGTATTCTATCGATAGCAGACTGATAGCAAGATACTATCGGCGTAACTATCGTTTTTCAGAACTTCGATAGTATTGATAATTTCCAATTTATGAGCAGCAATACTATGTCTGGATAGGTCCTTGACTGTAAGTACACGTTTGTTGATAATATTTCTGTTAGTAACAGAAACACGTGTCTTACAAATATTTTCTTTATATTTATAGTAAATAACAAAGTAAGGTGTCATGTTCAAATGATCGTTCAATTGAACGAAGATACTGTTGTTTTGCTAACAGTCTATACTGACAAGGGTACAGAATGGAAATAGAAATTGGGATGGAAGATGTTTACTTTGACTTTGGATAGGTACGCCCCGTCTATCCATCAACGAAGTTAGTTCACGTGTAATGCTACATCTTACATTGAGGCAATCTTTGATTACAGGTCAATCGTGCGCGGTGAGCAGCGGGAACGTGTCCCAGGTACCGACTTACCTGCGCGTGGTACCGACTTTGCCGGCGCCCCGTCCCCCGCACACCGCGCGAGCATAGACTCGCCGCGACCTAGGTACTTATTACTTCTTTGCGCGAATATTATAATTACTTCTTTGGATGGGTGACCGTTTTAGTGGTAATTCGGTTCTTTTATTGGTCTCGGATTTCCCAGATTTAGTAAAATTTATGCAGGGTGTAAGTGACAGCCTAGCAAATACTGAAACAGTGAATTCAGACCATCAAACTGAACAACTTTCACAATGGAGCCACCTTCAGGAAAAGAAAAAAAAATCTATTGCTCCATACAAAACAGCTGTACCCACGTGACTGCATGAAGCAGCTGTTTTTTTTTTGCGTTTCCTGAGCGTGGCTTCTTAGTGAAAGTTGATTGTTCTATGTTCAGTTTGATGCTCTGAATTCACCGTTTCAGTATTTGCTAGGCTGTCACTTACACCCTATATTTTATTAAAATTAGACTCTAATCTCAAGACTCTAGGCAAGTAAACTCCGTTGACATTAAAATAGGTACAAATTAATTTCGTAAAGTTCGATCGCACGCAATTTACGAATCAAGTCATGCCTCTCCAGTATATTGGATCGGACATCCTAAACTTTAATATCTTTGAATGTGGCATCTCTATAAGTTATAATATGAGTGCTATTAAAAGACCTAATTAATTAATTGAAGTATTTATGTTATATTAGAACACTCTACCCCTTAGTAATAAATTATATTTATCTTTGAGATCATTCATGGATTCTATAGAGTCGATGGCATGTCATTCTAAATCTTTCCAGCCCAGTATTTCGACTCACGGATAACATTATCAGCAGCGTTCAGCAGCTCCGTTCGCGTGCAGGTGTCCGGGCAGGAAGGGCATAGTTTAAAGAGTAACACCGCATTCACACCTAACTAGGGTCTGACTCGTCTGTGTAACCCCACTTGAACAGGTTGTCTTTACTCCGGCCTACCTGAGTTCGGTGTCTATTTAATCACCTCCAAATCAGCCTCAGCAGCTCCTGTCCTGGGGAGGCTTTCCATGAGAGGGACAAACGGGTCAGGCCTTCCCTCCAAAGACCGCGTCTAGCCTGAGAAGCCTCACTTTGAATTGAGTCGACACACTTCAAGAAATTCTTACGGATCTTGAGCCTTTCAGGCACTGTAGGGCACCTTATTGTACATCGGGTGCCGTGTGTCGACTTCCAGCTTGGTTCTCTCTATTGAGCTTGCAACGGTCCTGCGGACATGTTGGCGCAATTCCGGCCAGTGAATACAGCATCTTTATCTGCACCGGTCGGTGTCGGTTTGCTACAACCGGTGATAATCCGACAGGTTTCATAATTATATTACAGTTGTATACAGGATGTAAGTGTTAACATTTGCATTACCATTACCATGATACTGAACAATTTTCCTTAAGGACCTTTTCAAAAAAGGAAGAAAATTAAAAAAAAAATCTGTGGACTTGCTACACAAATTCATGCAGCTGATCAAACGTTTGTATGAAAAGTATTTTTTCTCAAACATGCTTGGAAATGTGAGCATTATTTTGACAACCTTCTTCGAGATAAATCGAAATTGCTGTACTGGCCAAATACATGCGCGCAGCGGCCGGCAATTATGTTTGTATGAAAATCCATATCTGTCGTGTTTAGCGACCAAATAAATTACATACTAAACTCTGTCGTGTAATTTAAAAATGGAACGATCTTTTTCTCCGAAACATGGCGACCAAGGAGGTAACTTATCAAAGGTTTTATTTAAATTTCGAAATGGCTTGCAAATAGAATGCTGTTTATTGAAAAAAAAAAAAAAAAACTGTTCGATGTTCGTCATTGATTTTGAAAAGAGTTTTAATTTCCGCGAATTAATTGAGAAAATTTACTGTTTTAATTTCCGCGCATTATTTGAGAAAAGTACTATACAAGCTTTGGCCACAACTAGGCATTGATGGACTTACGTATGTGTGCCTCAGCTTCGTCTCGCCCCACATTTACAAGTTCGTCCATCAATACCTCTGTTGCTGGCCGCCTGCAGTAATGTACTATTTTGTGAATTTTTCTTTCCACACGACATTTTCAAATCTTTTATTTTCCGGAATCGACAAATATTAAACTTTTCCTAATTGTCAACAATGCCATATCAACAAACAAACCGCAACGTGCCTCCTACCTCGCAAACCTGCGTAAATTAGGGAATTCAAGATGAGCGAAATCTCCGCCGCATTACTTTGAAGGGTCCTATTCAGTTGGAACCTGCAAATATTTTCATAAAGCCTCCACAGATTACTGCGGCCCTGATAAAACTTTCAGCGTTAGCGAAGAGATTCAATTTTACACCCTGTATTTTAAAATACGGGTTGTAAAATTAAATACTTTACAAATGGTGCTTCAGACCATCAAACTGAACAACTTTCGGTATGGGACCAATATGGAAATCGCGAAAAACATCAGACAAAGCATCCTGTTCAGGCTCCAAAACGATCCCGATTTCACGGTGTAGGTAGGTAGAGTTTTTGCATTGACAATAATTTGTATTTGAATCTAAATTAGGAATCAAGTATTCAGGATTACGGGTTAAATCCAGTTTAGTTAAATATGTATTTCTATTGCGGTCATACATATTTAACGATGCGTGTCTCCATATATTTTCAACTGCCGAGTTCAACGTATGAGATTCAAAAATCGCACTCCAGGTCGTCGGTCCACCGGGGGGCCTACCCACGCTGCGCTTTCCGGTACTCGGTCGCCAATCAAGAACTTTTCGGCCCCATCGGCCATCGGCTCCGCCAGCAATGTGCCCAGCTTACTGCCACTTTAGTTTAGCAATTCTTTGGGCTATGTCAGCCACTATGGTTCTTCTGCGGATCTCTTCATTTCTGATTCGATCTCGCAGGGAAACTCCGAGCATAGCCCTTTGGGTGACTTGAGTGAGCGACCACACTGCTGTGGAAACAGTTATGGACAACTTAAACTAATTAGTAATTACAGTTGCTAATATTGATCTTAACTTGGCTTTGTTTGAACAACTAATGATGGATGAGCTGTGTTACATAATTTAGATGTAAACAATGCTATGTTAATTAACCATCTCTTTCACGCATATCTGTTTTGAATAACGTGGAAAGGAGATAAATAAGGCTATAGGGAAATAAATCTGATTGAAATTTCAACCTTAATGTATCGAGATAGGCTAAAATGTCGAGTAAACCTTAATCCTGAGTGAAACGAGTGATTTATTATGCTGTCATTTAATGGTTATATCGATTTTGCTACCAGCAATGGAATTTTGTTTTAAGAAGCAAATTATGTGTCGATTATATCACAGTGTATGAATCGATATTAGATACCCCTACAGGTAGGCCCAAGGTAGGCCTGTGCCCTGCAGTGGGACGTATATAGGCTGATAATGGTGATAATCTTAGATACTTCTACAAAACAAAATTCGGGTTATGCAGCATAATTATTAATTATACTAAATTAAATATGCTTTATTGAGAAAACCGTCATGCGGGCAAACAAAGACAGAGGTGCATATAGATTTTTGTCGTTTCCTCGAGGGTGTTGTGCTAGGTCTCCTATAATAGATGGAATGATGGGGCTTGAATGTCACCCAAAAAAACATCGCGAAAGGCCCAGTGTGATTTCATTTCGCTATACCAATTTCAGTCGTATCCGGAAATAACTAAAGCTGAATTTAAATTGTTACTAAATAAGTCGTTTCGCTGCCATTCCGCCCGTCAGCATTGACCCGTGCGTTGCTTAGTTATTTTCGAACATTTCTATAAATAAATGTAAACGTGAATAAACCTGAATATCATATACTTAGTAGGCATTTGAGAACTTTCGGATCCTATGAACTCTCTAGAGAATATCCGAACGTAACGTCTATAAGTAGGCTCTAGGTATCTCTAGTGAATATTCAAATTTCATTTTCATGAGATGTGCAAATTGGCGCGTAACATATTTTCGCATATTCTCCCTTCAGCGTCGATATGAATAAAATCGACGTATTTTATATGAGTAACATATAACGAATCCAATTTCGTGTGGAAATTGTGGATTTCTGGAATTAGGTTGTCTAAAATATATATTTTATTTGCTTTTATTCGATCTTCTTAGTATTGGTAATCTAGTTCTAGATTATTTGAGGGAGAGATACCCTACTGGGAAAAAGTTGTGAGTTTATTTATTTAAATGATGATATAAAATTCGTACAGTGCTCCATACAAAACTAAGCTCCGTCCTAGTTTGAATGTTTAATAATAAAATATAATAGCAATACAACCATGTTATACTAAGTATTGTTGAATATTTTGTTCTCCCGGTCAGTCCCGGTGAAATGTTACAGGCTTCACTCGGGCAAAGCTGCATGCAAAAGCTAGTTAATATTAACAAAACCAACTGTCTGGCAGTTGGTACCGGATATTGCAGACGGGAGGGAATTCCGGTCTAAATACCGAAACACAAGTCTGTTACAAATTCTGTCCATTTCAGTGGCAAGCTGGCAAGTGGGGTTGCTATTCCAATAACGTTTATAAACGTGGTTTGATGTAATATTATAAACCACATTGACAAGATGATTTTGTATTCCTTCCCGCCAGTGTCGTTTTAGAGGCCTTTAATAAATGAGCTACCTAAGTAGTGTATTCTTAAAGTAACTACTTGACAACTCTGCAACTGCAGAGTTGTCAATTTCATGCAAAAGTTTGACACAGTATATAGGGTGAAATTGATATCTTTAGCATCCTATTAAACTAAGAGTCTACGTCTACCCTTCAAACTAAACAACTATTACTATGGGAGCAAACAAATCAGAGCAAAAAAAATATCTGCTGTAGCATACATTTGAGTCGACTAGGCTTTAGTATGGAACAGGTAATTTTTTTTTGCTCCGATCGGTTTGTCCCCATAGTAAAAGTTGTTCAGTTTGATGAATAGACTCTTATTTTGAAAGTATGCTATAATGATATCAATTTCACCCTGTATAAATTAAAGTAAAATTTCATATAAGTATGGAAAAATAGTTTAGAAAATCTAGATGCCGCATCATAAATAACATTTGCAATATACTATATAATTACGGAGATATAAAGCTTTGAAACTAAGCTTTGAAATTATTTATAGAAAATCTACAACAACTTTGAACAGCATTGTAATTCTATTGCAGATAATTTCAATACAATCTATTTTCAGACGTCAAAGAACTAAGTTCATCTACATTAAAAGTGATAGGAAAAAAAGTTTATTGTATACTTACTACTATAAATAAATATAAAATTAAATATTGATCGCCAGGTGCTAAGGCCCAAGGTTAAGCCATACAAATACTTAAGCCACACTATAAAGAAGTTGTGGGGAACTACTACAGATGTCAGCACCCACAAGTTATAGCAAAGATGCCAACAGATGGCGATACCGTCGCTCTCGGAAACATGCTCCATACAAAGACAACGTTCATCGTAAATACGTAACTCGTAACCTACTACACATAAGGTTCACAATCGAATGCGAGACATGAATCGCGCAAGAGAAATAATCACAGAGATTCGATATATATGCAAGGTCCAACTAAGAACTGTTGGACCACGGCCGGTCATAAATTATCCGTCTGGACGGAAAAATTGTTTAACGGCAAATCACAGTGTAAATTACAACCTGTTTTATTTATTGTGAAACCTGAACATTTTAGTTTTCAAACTGTTGAATGAAAATAACTGAAATACGTTCAAAGCGCATTCCTTACATTACCTCCACAAAGCTGCAGTATTCACATAGTTGGTGATGTCCACCAACAGAACCCTTACACCCGTAACATAACTACGAAAATGGCTCGCTTAGTGGGTCTTCAAATTTTAAACAAACCACTGTACGAACAGCAGCGAAAGTTGTTAAAACTTGTGGCATTTTTCATTAAAGCTGATGTAAACTTTGGTTGTGTACTGTATATGCATACTTTGTGAAATTATTTTCGTGGAAGCTAAGGCATTTAATTGCGAGCAAGCCTTTATTGCGGCTTTAGAATTATGTTCATCAAAGTATTTTGTGTACAAGTTTATAAGGGCACGGACTCTATTTGAATGTTAATAATGTGATTTATGTAGGTAATTAATATACTCACACCGGAATCACAAGTTTTAATATCTATTGTAAACATAAGTTTACGTCAAAGGCAATGCACAAAATATAATCCGCATTTGCTTAAGCTTAAATAAAACCAAAGGCCCTGCCTGCAAGTTTTATTTCTAGATCTATAATTTCAGATAGCACGTTTTCTTCTTCTTCTTATCGTGTGGGCAGAGCCCTGGTGTCAGAGTTTTTGCAGACCGCCTTACGGCCTCTGACGTTTTGTAACGACTACCACCAGAGATAGTAGCCGGGACCAACGGCTTAACGTGCCATCCGAAGCACGGAATCATTTTTCTTTTCAGACAATCAGGTGATTCAGCCTGCAATGTCCTAACCAACTGGGGAAAAACGCACAAAGTGACATATCACTAGGTATCCCCCGTGCATGCTAGCCGTGCAGGTGACATTATGTAAAAAGTTTATATGAGAATTAATAATTAGTAAAAACCCATAACGGAGTAAAATCTATTTCCGCCGTGAAATCTATTTCCGTCACGACATGGAGTCGGTTTTACTACCAAGCTATACAAGTAGATGTTTCACATCAAAAAGTTGTGCCTAACTTGTTTTCATATTTTTAGATGTTTTAAGAGCCTATGTGAAACCAATGAAAGCAACGAATAAATGAAACGAACATGAAATTACGTTTGAAAGAGAATATCGAATATTGTTTCCAACGGCTAACATTTTTGTTCTCTTTAAAAACATTTCTATGCATTTTTTCATCACAACTCTGATATTTCAATCTCAGTATACCTAATACATTTTTTGCTTTAATATCTTGTTCATTCAGTTCACCGCTTACTATTCTTGTGTGTTTAAATCTTTCGTTTTTTTTTTCTTTTCGTCATGTCTTTGTTTTTTTTTTTACTTTATATTTTTGTAAATGTCGTAAGTGTTTTTGTAGTAAAAGTTTAAATTGCAAGTACGTAAATAAGTACATAACATAGTTATCCAAACCATAGAGTAAATGTTAATTAAGAGGTCCTAGACGAGTCGATAGTGTATAGATAAACCTACATTGGTTTTTATTGTACTATCTTGTCAATTTACTGTAAAGTTTCTTACATAAGTAAATATACATATACATACATCTGCCGGGCGTCCCGTGACGGCCAACTTTTTTTTTTATTAGATAGATAGGTAAGCAAATCCCGTTTTTAATGGAACCGTTTTGCTATAAAACTATATTACCTATATTATTCTGTGGTTTTTATTAAACATAATAATGACATAAATATTTTTTATTTGAACATCAAAATACGAAAAAAAGTACACATTAACCTTAATTTGTGAATAAGTAGAGATTTTTTTTATGATGTTGTTTTTTAATAATGTTTCGATTAAGCAGTAAAAAACTTACTTAGCAGGCGAAATAAATTTCCCTCACGAACAAGGAGTTGTTTCCATTGGTCCTTGTAAATCTTTTATCAAAGTTGTAAATATACTCGTACTATTTCGTATACGATAAAAACAGTATTTGTTTAACGGTTTTTAAGTTTGACGGAGCTTGGATGCGGTAGCATGCGGCGCCTTTGACGAAGTATGTTGCGAATGTATCGTGTATTCAATTTTATTATTTCACTAGTAAACTAAACTAATAAAGTTCCGAAGTGAAACACCCTTATCAAACACGAAAACATCAATTAATAGTATAAGAGATAAGTGTACTTTTTGCAACCATCAGCAGCAAGGCTGATTCAGTGTTTATGGGGTGTTAGAGCATCTCTGTGATGGGGATGGACCAGGTCTGCCTGCATAACTCCAGTCAGTTTGCTGATCGTATGATATTGTTGTAGTGTGTACTGTAGCTATGTGAACAGTACAAAAACTGTCAAGTTTTGTCAGTCGGTTTAGGAGATACAGCCAGTCAAAGTTCCGACCTTTGAACGGCTGTATCTCCTAAAACGACTGATGAACCATGTCAGTTTTTGTACTGTTCACATAGCTACAGTGCATACTACAACAATAACATACGATCAGCCTTGCAGCTGATCGTAAATGTTTTACAGACCTTTAATCATCTGTAACTCCTAAACCGACTGGAGTTATGCAGGCAGACCTGGTCCATCCCCATCACAGAGAAGCTCTACACCCCATAAACACTGAATCAGCCTTGCTGCTGATGGTTGCAAAAAGTACATCTATCAGTTATCTCTCGGAATATAACTAAATATCACGTCCGTTGAGGCTGCTGGAATTAGGATTAATAGAAAAAAAAATTATCTAGCGAAATGATGAAGGCTTGTTATACGAAATTACTGTTCTGGTCACGTAAAGATCCTAAGTAATTTGGTCAAGAAATGAATTTAGTTTCTAGGGTTCAGCGAAGACGGGACCTTTTCTACTAAGAAATCGTACATACTAATGTAAGGAGATTTTGTTTCCAAATATAGATATAATTTAATTTGTTGATATTGAAAGCGTAAAGCGACTGTCTAATTCTAATATAATAAATACAAAGAACACTTATATAGTAACTATTAAATAATCATGAGTTTATGTACTTTGTAGGTATACACCTGCATTTAATTAAAATTTTAAATCAGTACTTAAATTAATTCAAAAAGTTTTTATATCAATTCTGTTTCTGTACTTGGCCTTTTTTGCACATAAAAATATATGCTGGCCATTAAGTGTTATGGTGCTATAGATAAGACAAACATAATTTATTCTTTATTTTGTTATTAGGCTATGAATTATTTTTTCATGTAATTCCGGCCAGTAAAATAAATTGATCTCTGAGATACAATCTCTTTGGAATACACATTCATCGACACGAAATGTAATCTCTTTAGAATTTAATAAAATACAAATAAAATCTCCTTGGGATGGACTTTGTTTTAAAAACTATGGTATTAAAGTACTCTTTGATCTTAGATTAAAAACTTTTCGCTCTTTGATGGATTTCTAGACAATACCTATTTCCCAAAGATAAAATATAGGGGTAGATAAATAATATACATGTCCATTACAAGTGGCGACGGGCTCACTCCCCGTCACACTGGTCAGTATCCTGGTACTACTAGTGAAACGTGGATATTCTGAGGTTTCAGAATATCTCTGACTACCCCCTCGGGGAATATAGTCGTGAGCATATGCTACCTTGCATATGCTGCTTTATATTATTTATAGCATAGTGCTATAAATAATATAAAGCAAGACATAGAAACGCTACTTGACATCCATTCACACTTATGACAACCGCCCATTAGAATAAGTGAAATGAAACAGATACAGTCTTGAACCATTTTGTCACCAGATGACCAGACCTCCAGCTGGAAGACTCCGCTATTTCCTTACGTTAAGAACGAATTTTGCTTGAATTTGCTTAAAAAGCGGTGACATTTGTTTAACAGACATAACAGATTTACATCTAATCTAGCTCTGTCACTCTTATGGCAATCCGTGTGCGACTGTAAGGAATGAGTATACATGTTTTTGTACAGTTTGATATTGGGTAGACCTGCTATTTCCAGCTTCCTGGAGTGCGAT
This sequence comes from Agonopterix subpropinquella, assembly GCA_922987775.1. Classification (NCBI taxonomy): domain Eukaryota; kingdom Metazoa; phylum Arthropoda; class Insecta; order Lepidoptera; family Depressariidae; genus Agonopterix; species Agonopterix subpropinquella. The sequence continues at coordinate 13,033,986 of OV277709.1, read as the reverse complement.
TTTTGAAAGTCACCAGCTGACTAAAATTGCCAATATTCAACGATTTCCCAAAGTTCGCATTTTTGAATCTCACCGTGGCCGGTGACTAAAATTTCAATACAAGTGCCCTTTCCCACTTCCATTGAACTCATAGTCATGAGAAGGCTTTTGTATGAGATTCAAAAGCCGTTCAAGCTCACCGGTGACATTAAAAAATCGCAACCCAGGTCTTTCATACTGTGGCATAGTGTAAGCTAGAGAGTTTCGCTACGAACTCAAAAGCGGTAAGAAAATAAAAAAAAATTTAGTTTCAATTGTTTTCTTTAATTTTTTAATAGCTACATTTGCTACATTTTTAAAACTACTCCGATTTACATTAATTTTTTTTAAATTGAGGTAATTTAAAATACCTTACCTTATAATACCTTTACAGTTTAAAAATTGACGCTTTAATTGTATAGTAATCTTTGAGCCAGTGTAACTTTGAAACTATATAACATAACGGAAATCTGATAAACCACAGACAAGGATATTAGTTACTAGATCGTGTTAAAAAAAAATTATTAAATGTCAATTAAAATTGCCTCAATTCGAAGAGAATGTCCTGTTCTTACATGAACTCGCAAGTTGTGAAGCATTTTTTTTTTAATTTGTATTTTTGGGTTACAACTTTTTACTTAACTGAGAGCGTCAATTTTTAAAGTATAAAGGTTGTAAGTATTTTAGATTACAAACGTTTTAAATAAAATCATGAAAATTGGAGTAGTTTTGACCGGTTCCGAAGCAATAGAACATTTTAGGTACTCGGTTATAATCTAAAACCAATCCAAATATTTTTTTTTTGAAATAATGATAAGTATTTAAGGAACATTAAAAAATGAATTTGGAAAAGTTTGTTTTTGCAGACGAAGGTAAACATTTTTATTGATAGCAAAATAAATCATTTAGAACTATCGATCATAATATAATGCCAACGTGGTTAGCAATATCCAATGGGTAGAAATTGATCGCATTATATGGGTTGTAAAGTGATCAATCTTACAGGTATATGAAGACAGGAAAATATGAAAAAGAATTTATAAAATCTTAGTAAGTTTCCTTCCTATCTCGAGGCTAGATAGAATAAATATTATTATTTATCATACGACAAGACATGCTTGTAAAAAAATATAGACGAAGAGTAGTCTCTTTCTACGTTTGTCATAGACGAAGAATTTTTCGCTCTTGTAAACATTTTTTAGTGTTCCGTACCAAAATTGGCAAAACGGAACACTTATGGAAACATCTCGGTGTCTGTCCGTCCGTCCGTCCGTCCGTCCGAGACGTAGCAATTGCTGGTCCAATATCATAAATGAAGAAAAAAAAGCGGAATTTTTATATTGGTGGGCAATTTGGGGAGGTAGAAAGGGTAAATAAAAAACAAAATTCTTTCTACCCTATGGTGTGGGGTATCAATTGAAAGCTTATGAAAATACGAGTCTAAAAATATGCTTTTAAATGTTTTTATTAAAACTTTGTTTAACAACATTTTCAATTAAATCCGAGAAATTGCTGTCCCCACCTCCATTTCAAAAAATATAGCCGTATAAGATCTGAAAAAAAATCATGAACATCAGAAATAGCGTGTAGATGGCGGGAAAATTATCAGGGTGGTTCTAACTTGGATAGTATTTTTTCTATATCCAAAAAACTAACACCAAAAAGACCAGTGTAGAATGATCTTCGGTTACTATGTGACCACATACTAAGTAAGTGTCAATTTATAGTGGTTTCATCATAGACCCATGTTAAACAACTTGTAGTACGAAACACTAATTGCCCGAGTCCCGACTCGTACTTGGCCGGTTTTTATGCTGGCGACGACTGTATGCCCGATAGCCAAGTTGGTAGCGAGCCTGCTTTTAAAGCAGGTTCTTATATTTGTGAAATGTAGATAAATCTTTGTAAGCAAGTTCCAAGTTTGTATCTACGTATTCACATACATAAATATATTTAATTGGCACATCATAATCTAGTCCCATTAGATAATAATAATTGTTTGCTATATTGTAACATTTTCAATATTCGTCGAAGCGTTCGTGTCAAAGTGCTACCACGTGCTCAAAAAGTAAAATATAGTATAGAAGTTTGGTTACCTGTCTGAGTTCTGTCGCGAGATCGATGACTAGTTGATTTTGTTCTCTCTCAAAGTCCGTCGAAACTTGATCTTCATACGGTTCTGAAAAATGACAAAAAGTTCTGTGTATCGTATCAAATGCTATTAAACGTACCTATAGTTTTGTATATTGCTACGTGAGAAACATTGTGAAGGAACCTTACATGTGCTTTAATTTCGAGACGTATCTATGGTTATGTTACCAAGTTAGGCACTGCTAGCATCTTCAACATTTTGAAAGAGATGTCCAACCCCAGCCATCAAACGCAAAGAAGAATGGCAGATTCGGACCCAGCCTTTTTTTCGAAAACTAAAAGCCATTCAGGACGGCGGTCATAATTATTATAAACAGAAAAAATTAAGGCTTTTTAAAAAAAAACTTCCACGTCTCCAGAAGTCCGGATTCAAAAGTAGAAATTATTCTTCCATTATCATAATATTGTACGGTTATCGTGAATTTTCATTAAAATTAACACAATGAATGCGTAGAAGATTGAGTGGACTATCTTATAAGAAAGGTTATGAGTTTCACACACTTGATACAAAAGGTTTCATAAGGAGAAATACCTTTCCTCCAACTTCTACAGGTGACAATTAATTTACTTTTTTGTTAGTTTTGTTTCACTATACACCTATTATTACTAAGTTTCATTCATGTATGGGACCTCTAAGACTGGGTCTCAAAATACATGCTGTCCGCCAAACTTCTTTGCGCTTGATACTCTTAAAAGAGGATAATCAAATAAAGTTACCTTCAATGGCATGTATGATGAAGACAAATACGACGGTCCAGAGAACGAGGAACGAAAACAATCCTAACTGGCATAGGAGGGTTCTTACTAAAGTGGTGCAAATCGTTTCACCGGGCATTTTGGGGGCTGGATACACCCTTAACCATGTGTCTTGTACCTGGAAAGAATTTTAAACTTAGTGTAAAGTCTAATTAAATTGTGTGGTTCCCGGATAAAAAATTTAATGTATTAGTACTTATTTATGGGTGTGGTTTGGGGGTGCTTTAGAACATCAAATTGAACAACTTTGACACTGTAATATAGACCGTACTTTTTTCAATATGGTTGTTGAAATATGCGACTGTTTGACCATTCTTCTGAAGTATGGGCAAAATGCTCTTGACACGTCGTTCCATCAAGAAATCATAAATATTCCAAACCATTTTGTGGTACAGAATAGATAAATGAATATTTTTTATATGTAGTTTTTTAAAATTTCTAGGCGCATGAAATACAAACACAATACATATTTTATTTTCATGAAAGATATTGCGATGGTTTGTTTGTGTGCTATGTATGTAAAATGTTCAAATATGGGTTCCGGGAATTCGGTTTCGATTGGAATGTTTTCCATAAGATTTTAAGTCTACCAAATCGTACAAATTTTTAGTTAAGTCCGTAATCAGTGAAGTATTAAAATTTTCGTACAATGGTTTTGATGTCAATAGATTTAAGTGTAAAACATTTTCTAAAATCTTTTTCGTGTCATGACGCTGATTGTAATTGACATTAGTTTTATTTTGTGGACACACATAATAGGTACAGTATAATTTTGTTGTTTATGTTATTCTCTCCGTATGTTGGGAGTTTTACTTACGTTTTTAGGTAAATACATTTATTAATTTACAAGTGAAACTTCAGCCATACTTACCGGATGTACTATAATTGTTTTAGCACTATGTTGCACCATTTTATTACTTTTACTATCGTCAAGTTGATTATCTTCACTATATACACTACCATTTATAATTTCTAACATACTACTATCTCTTAGTAATCTATTAGTATTAAGATTTATGTTGGTAGCTTTACATCTGTTTGGTTTATTTTGAGGTTTATTCACTTTATCAAAATGACTTTCACAAGTATTTGGAAGTGATGTGTTAAGTTTTTTGATAGAAACTAAATTAAAATTATCACTTTTCTTAAAATCACTCACTACATTTCTTCTGACATCAATTCCATCGCCACATAGTTTAAATGAACTGTCAATATCAAAAGTAACGACATCCTTTTTAGTTCCGACAGGTTTAACTTTTCTATAAAGCGGTTTAACGAAATTTACATTTCTTTTGAATTTTTCTCTAAGCTTCATGTTGTGTTCAGTGTAATAACTGAAAATGTACTGGGATTCCCGAAAGTGTTTTACTTTGATGTAGCGTGTTAGAAACTTTTAAAGAGAGTTCCGCTTCAGAGTTGAATACACCGGAAGCTATTGCTGATTCGATATCAAACTCGCAACTTCTGACTCGAAAATTTTGTTCCGTTGAAATGTTCCACCTTTGATTGAAGCAAATAGCGAGTTGCAGAATTCTTTCCAAGTAGTTAAAAGTTTTATTTAAATTCTGTTTTCGGCTTGTTCTAAGTACTGTATTTAGGTTGAGGGTAACTTTCGACCGGTTTACCATTAAAAATGCACGAGTTGTTTACTCATCGTCGAGCGCGATTTTGTCTAGCCAGTTTCCAATTCAGCGAACATAGCCGTGAGTTAAGTATAGTCGAGCTTAGATCCGAACCGAAATTGTGGCTTTAACTGCTGACGACCTACCTGGTAGGTCAGCGACAAATGGGCCGCAGTGCTGAAGAACCCGCGTAGCGAGCCGGTTCAATTGCATTTCGCCTATGCTCATGACCTACCGCGCGAGTCATCGAAAACCTTACGCCTGTGCGGGTGACCCACGACGCAAGCCACATTATCGTTTCAACGTTACGACTGTGGGCACGACCTACGAGGGGAGTCAGCGCTATTTCATTTCGCCTGTGCTCATGACCTACAGCGCGAGTCAGCAAAACCTTACGCCTGTGCGGGTGACCCACTAGGTGAGCCGCATTTGCCTTTTTACGCTACGACTGTGCGCACGACCTACGAGGGGTGTCAGTTTCAGCACTGCGCGAGGATCATGGTGTTGAGCTTATAAGCGAAAGTGTTAAACGAGAAAAACGTCATGCGCGCTCTTTCTGCCATACGTAAAATAATAAAGATGGAGGTACATCTCCATTTTTATCGTTTTCTCTGGAGTGGCATGCGAGGCCTACTGGTAAACAGCCAGACTCAAAGAGTTTTAAAAGTTCTTTGTCTAACTAAACTATCATTCATTATTAAAGTATTTTTCATTACCTACTACAAAGGGATTCTTCAAAGAATCTTTTTAAAATTGAATTCTTTTCGATATTCATTCGCAAGAAATTACTTTGTTTTATAGTTAAGAATTTTATTAAAGTTGTTGTATACTATAAAAGATTTATTATTAAATATCAACAACTTATCGCAAAACATAAAAGCCATTGTCTTATATTAGTTTTTTAGAATCAACGGCATTACAACAATTTGGGGTTTAAGTCTGAGATAAAAAAGAAACACAAAGCTCTTCAAATAGTAATTCCATACAATTAAATGTTATAGTTGTATTTTATTTTACATAGTTCTGGAGATTAGTCGTGATTAACTAAATAGTGCCTCCTATATCTTTTTAATACTTTTTAGTGAGCAACTACTCTATACAGGATGTAAAATTAAATGCGTTACTTACATACTTAAATGGGTGTTTTAGACCATCAAACTGAACAACTTTAACTATTGGACCAACACTGAAATCGCGAACAAAAATTACCATAGTGAAAGTTGTTCAGTTTGATGGTCTGAGTTCACCGATTTAGTCTGCGGAGAGCTATCCCTTACATCCTTTATTTTTTCTACTTTATGGAGAATGAGGTGGACATTTCTTTGAAAAGTTTTTCAGCATTAAGGCTGCCAGTCCATTGAAGCTGTGAGAGGTGTGTGAGCTGTGTAGCTGTGTTTTTTTAACCAATCAAGAGCTAGGGCGAGGCGCGGCCGATCGCGCCCGAGCTCCTGATTGGTTAAAAAAACACAGCTACACAACTCGCACAGCTTCAATGGACAGGCACCCTAATACACTTTCTTGAGTGCATTTATACTAGCGTATCATCAGCTTACCTACTGTCTGTTGATTACGTCAATACAATTTAAATGAAAATGTTTTTTATTGTATTTTACGGCCTTTCGGTTGGAGAGTCCAAAAACGCTAAGGTTGCTACAGTTGCGTAGCTTGATTTTCAATTTGAGAAACATTTATTAAATACTAGCTGTTGCCCGCGACTTCGTCTGCGTTACCCGGATAAAAAGTACCCTATGTGTTGATCCAGGCCATGGTCTATCTGTATGCCAATTTCATCAAAATCTGTTCAGCAGTTTTTGCGCGAAAGCGGAACAAACATCCATCCTTACTTACAAACTTTCGCGTTTATAATATTAGTAGGATTCTATGTACAGCCATTCAAATCATTTATATAATCAATTAGCATGGTAAAAACTATTAGGTTGGTAATATTAATGTTGGTGTTCACACTAGAATATACAAGGAAAGAAACAAACTTTAAATTGAGTTTGTGTGGTCTGTCATTCTCATTCCGCTCTCTGACCGCCCAACAATTACAATTTATCCGCAATGCTAAAAGCCGGACACATCGCTCGGTATCTGGCACACTCGAAACTTCGTCAAGATTGTTTGCAAGTTTAATCACAAACTTGAAGCCATTGGGGACAAGTAATTGATTTGCAACGTTATAGTGGCGAGTGTTATTGCTTTTATTCGGATAATTTGCTATAATATGTAGTTTAAACATAGATATATACATTACATACAGGGTGTAACAAAACACCCTAGTAATACTTAAGGGGGTGCTGCAGACCATCAAACTGAACAACTTTCACTATGGAGCCAACATCGAAATCGAGAAAAAAAAATCCGCTCTTTCATACAAAACTGCAGTACCTACCGTCTCGACTCAAATGTATGGGACGGAAGTTTTTTTATTTTTTTCTCGACGTTGGCTCCATAGTGAAAGTTGTTCAGATTGATGGTCTGAAGCACCCCCTTAAGTATTACTAGGGTGTTTTGTTACACCCTGTAGAATGAGTAAAGAAAATATTATTGAGTAAACTTCTGTTAAAGTATTATAATTTGACACATTTAGTATGAATACCTACGAGCTGGCATGACCTAACAATAAAGAAAAAAAAATTATGCACACATGATATTATATTGTGTAAAATATCACTGACACAATATCGACTCATCAAGCTTTACAAAACACCATACAGCCAGCTATACACCCTTGTTCTGAAACACAAGTACGAGCCCGAGGTTCTTTCTTTGACAAAGCTAAAGTTAAATAATTAAAAAATTTTAAGAATTTGAAACTCTTCAAGTAAAAACTCGTTTAATTTTTAAGTTGGTTAAAAAATTTTCAATTGTTATGCCTTTTAAGAGTTAAAAGAATACTTTAGCTAAGACAGCAAGCATACCATGGTGGTTTGAAAGTAATTTGACTGGAAACTTGGCACCTTGCCTCCACCAACATGCAATAGAATAGAATTTATTGAAAGAAAGCAGCCCCGGATCTAGGAGGGGGAGGGGCAAACGGAGGCCCTCGCCCCGGGCGGCAGGTCTAGGGGGCGCAGAAATGAAGAGTTCGGAAAATAAAATATTACAACGACTTGTAAAAATATTGTAAAAAAAATCTCGAGCTCGCTTCGCTCGCTCCTGGTATTAGATCATATTGCAATGAACTCATTATATTGCGGTAAAATCTCTCGCTCGCTTCTCTCTCTCTTAATTATTTAAATAGTTTTGGAAGTATCCAGTCATGCCTATTGCAGAATTCGATCCAGATTTTAGATCATATTACGACGAGCTAATCTTATTGCCGTAAAATCTCGAGCTCGCTTCGCTCGCTCCAAGTTTTATATTTTTGCAACACCAAAACTGGACCCGGCCCGGTCACCCCTGGAAAAAATTATTGCTACAAGGGGCCAATGTCCAATTTTTGCCCCGGGTCAGAAAAATCGTAGATCCGAGGCTGAAAGAAAGACCATGGTTACATAATCAATTTAGCCCTAGCTCCTGTACTATCAATGAGTACTCGTTGTTGAATGAAGCAAGCTCCTTCTTACCGTAAAAGAAATCTAATGAGGTCCCATAAAAGCTTTTACAAACTTTGTAAATTGATTCATTCCCCATTGGTTAAATTTTGATAATTTTTTTTTTATACCGGGGGTATTATATTAATATAGCGGTTAGCACAAGCGTCGTTAAATACAAAGATACAATAAAACCGGTCAAGTGCGAGTCGGGCTACTCGCGCACCGAGAGTTCCGTACCACACAACCACAGAACACAACATTATTAACTTAGAAAAAAAAACTTTTTTTGTCCGGAACCTTTAGCGCAAGACCGACTCGCACTTGACCGGTTTTTAGTATTTGTTATTATTCTGTAGAGCTTGTTCTATAATCACTTGTATGTATTACCGTTTTTACAATAGAGCGTGAAGAAAAAACGTTGATAAAAACGAGTTTCTTGTTGAGAACCCCCCTTAATTCTTAACTTTTTGACATTTTTATTATTTGTTAGCAAATCCGCCGTAATAACGCACATTCTGTAAAAATTTCAACTATCTAGCTCTTTCGGTTCAAAAGTTACAGCCCTAAATAGGTCGGACAGACGGACGGACGGACGGACAGACGGACAGACGGACGGACGGACGGACAACGTAGGCTTAGTAATAGGGTCCCGTTTTTACCCTTTGGGTACGGAACCCTAAAAACAGTTATAAATCAGCAACATGCTTCGTCAAAACAATGAAATACAAGCTCAGTCAAATAACCCGCCCCTGGTCGATCCCAGCGCAAAGGAGCCCATAATGCTTGCAGCGTTGCCACGTTGAATTGCTATGGCTAGCCTCTGCACCAGAAACGACCCGTACCCCCAACCTCCGCAATGAAGGTCTTAGCCTCGGTACCCCAAACCCCCGTGGTCGAGTACGTGTCCCACTTCCTAACGGCAGCCAGCTCTGCGGCTGCTCCAGGTGTCTGCGACGTGCGACTCAGGTAGCTGGCGGCGAAAGTGCTGACGCACGTTGCGTCCCATAAAAGGCACTTGCCTTTCTGCCAGGGCACCAAAGAAAATTGAAGATTTTTTTTGGGATTGGTTAAATCATTTTAAATTTAGTTTCTTAAAAATAGCCCCACAGGAAAAAATGGTTTTTCGAGAAAAAAATTAAATGTCGTTTACTGAGACTACATTGTTAGGATACGTTATAAATAAAAAAAACGTCGATACAATTAGTACTTTTTTTAATTAAATTTTTTATTGAGCTTGATTTTTTTAACCGTGAACAATAGGACCCCAAATAGGATTACTTAACCTTTTTGGCTCAGCTATCATTTCATTTTGTTTGATCCATGACTTTTGGTTAAGCTTTTAGGCAAAGAAATTGAACCTAAAGCATACTATTTCTTGTACAGTGCCTAAAGGTTCAATTTCTTTGTTTTTGGGCACTGACCTGTATAATACAAGTAATTATAGAGGTCAGTGCTTTTGGGCCACCCTGTAGAAAAAACTCACTATAAAACAGGCCATGCACAAAACTAATGCATAATTTTTTGCTAATCACACATTGCAAAAAGTTTCACAACGGCAAAGAAGGATCTTTTTTATTGCGTCCTACAGTATATATTGATTTCCATGCTGTGCGCAGCGCCACCAGGCGGCGCGCGCATCATCTGTCAAAACAACCTCCGGGAAATGTGTTTTCCTACGAATATTCGGTGTTTTTGGAATTAAATTCCTTTTCTAATGGTGAATTTATAAATTACAGTAATAAAGTCACTATGGTGGCAGTGTTTCTAGGCATTAAATCAAGTGATGTTAGAGTAACACTATAACCGTTCTTCATGTTGTGCTTAAATGATAGATAAACGGAAATTGTCTAGTGTTTAGAATAAATGATTTGGCTCGAGACCCAGCTCAGTGATTATTTCAAGTTCAAAACACAATGATAGCAAAAGGAGACTACATGACTGTATGTTTCGTATATAAAATAGAGCATGACTTCTAAAGGAATCTAAATGGAGACGATGTGTGTTGACCATGAGATGCCTGCAGATATTCGGAGCCTACTCCTACAGATTGTCGAGACGGCACTCGACGATGCTCCTCATCGCTTCCCTCATCACATCCCTAACCCTGTTACTCCATCTATACGCATACAAAACCCACGACCACCATCCCCACATGCAGCACTTAATCGGTGACTTTGACTACAGACCAGGTTCGTTCCTTAAAGGCAAGCAGCCAAATGAAAATAGAACTTATTGCCAGTTTAATTACGGTCTACCTTTTACCCTTGATTGGGAAAGTGTACGATCACTACCGTCCCCTGATACAGGAAGCCATGGGCATTACCGTGTCGTCTACGACGCTATTAAAGGCACTGCTTATGCCAACGTCAGTAAATATGATTCGGTGACGTATGTGACTCAAGCAACACCAGAATTTATGTACCATATCGTTGAGATAGCCAAGAACTGGGACGGACCGATCAGTCTGTCTGTATACGTACCTGATTACGATCTAGACATTACGATGCAGATTATGAATCAACTTTGTCGCTGCTATGAAGGCATGTCGAAGGTATCACTCCATCTATTTTACACTAGAAGTCATCCACCTAAATTGGTAAGAGAACCGTTATTCATACCTACAGAAGCTCCTACAGTTTCGAACGTAACAGTAGAAGACATGCAGAGAAAGAAATTGGAAAATTATAGGAATTTAGATATCAGGACAAGAGCCGAGTATATCGAGTCTGTTAGAAAGAATAAAATAAAGAGAATGATGGATGGCCTTCGAGGACCAGCTAAGAGGACAAAGGCACCATATCTATCGTTCAACGACTGCTCGGGTTTAGATACATTTGACATACCTACATTTAGAAAAGAGGCGAAGCTATTGTATCCAATAAACGTAGGCAGAAATTCAGCTAGAAATGCTTCAAGGACCAACTATTTCATACTATCAGATATAGAGTTATTGCCGAGCCATGGTTTAGCTCCAAAGTTTCTCAAGATGTTAAGGAAACTTATGGGAGATAAGAAGAGGGATACGGGGTGTATATTCGCTAAAACAATCTTTGTAGTCCCGCTGTTCGAAGTTGAGAGAGGCGAGAAGATCCCCCGTGATAAATCCTCGTAAGTTTATGTAACCTTGTAAGTTGAACAACTTGTTATTTTATATTACGTTTTTTGAATTCGCAACGATGAATGGAGCCATTTTAATTCTTAAAACTTTGAAATAAGCTCGTTGGAGGAAGCTTGTACGTGACTTTGCCACCGTAGATCCTACTAAACTGCGTGTAAAATATGTAATGTTAGGATCTCCTGTACTGAGTATGAAATACAAATTACGTAGTATTTATGATTTATCGTAAATGATTGTTAGTGCCTCGTTATTTTACATTTATGATCTGATCGGGAGAGCATTACTACCACCTCTAATTAGCCTACTACCTCTAACTTATATGGGCGAAAGTCTGAAATAAATGATTTTTAATTTTTTTTTTTTTTTTATTACATTTTGAGCATTTTATGATCCCATATATTATCTGTGGGATCGTTTTGAATATCGAGCTGTAAATATTTATGGAGTAATAACGATTCAGTTGCGATACTAACGCGACATCATTCACTGGCCTGGCTCACCCATAGCTAACGCAAACACGATTCTTTGTCGCTATTATCACGATTCCGTCGCGATACAGTCGCAATGCAGCATCTCTATAGTCTGCCACGACCCGCCTCCGTTCTTTCCTTTCTCCCGATGTCGCCCGTGTACACACGGCGACACATCAAGCTATACAAAGCCGACATAAGCTGGCCGCGCAACGTTATACGCTACTAGCCCTACGCGCGGCCAGCTTATTTTGGTTTTGTATAGCTTGATGTGTCGCCGTGTGTACGATGTAGCGATGCTGTTATACTTCATCGTTACCGTGTCGCGCATTTGTATCGATACAGTCGCCCGTTTGTATCGATACTGTATAGCTACTGCATCTCCTCTGTCGCGTACTACGTAGCAAATGCGACAAGCGCGATACAGTCGCGCGTATACGAAACGCACGACTACTGCATCTCGCTGCAAAAAGTCGCAGTGGGCGATGGCCCTAACAATAACAGATTATACAATATTTTCAAGTGTAGTTACCACACGCACTACCGTACTATAACACAGTATAAGAAAGAGTAACTATTACTAGATAACTATACTGCACTTTCTATGAGAGTAATATTTGAATTACGACAGCAGCGTCGAATAAGTAGTTAATACTTGCAGTCTTTTGGTCAAAATTATATTTTTACGTGATATCTTTATTGGTTGTAGTTTAGTTTGATAATTTTGTTTGTTTCAAGGGAGTAAATAAAATATATAATAAGAAATCAAAGTTTTTTTGACGAGTTTAGAAAATTTCCAAATCAGAATTTTCAGTTTACTTAGATTGTAACCCCTAAATTATAGGACGATGTCTTAATTTGTACAGTACCTACTAAATTGTTGAGGTCGTACAAGGGTCGTACCGTATATTATTAAAACTTTAAACAACAATTTTACGACCGCCAATCGAAATTCCAACGTAATTAGTAAAAGTGAGTGTTGGAATTACAATTAAACTTTTAATTGGAACAATGTCTAAAGAGAACTTAATTACTATTGAACTACTTGAACAAAAATGTACATTACAACATTAATTGGAGTTCCAACTTCGGAAATATTAGGATTTTGTTATTTGATTCAACGATTTCTGCAAAAACTAATTTTTTCTTTAGTATTTTAGATAACCTGCCGTCGTAGTATGCCAGCGTGATATAGTGCTATCACGCTACGCTTTCGCTCTCTTTCTATTTGCGCGCGAACAAGCGAGATAAAATTGAATGTCGTGGCAGCCTATAATTAAGTTAGCACTTAGTCTATATACCTACTGTGTACCACTGTAACATAACAATGTATTGGTGTTTAACTTGTTGGTTGTCCTTAATAAATAAAATAAAAATAAAATAAAATAAAATAAAAGGCGTGTTATAGCCGTATCCGCCGGTGAGCTGAAGCAAATCTCAAATCCATTATGTATACAGGGTGTCCCGTAAATAATGGTCCATCGTTAAGGGGAAAACAGTTCACCTAATTACCTAAAACTAATTTAAATTGTTTAACCTTAACGTTAAGTCGTCCCGTCCACGTCCCTTAACGTTGGACCATTATTTACGGGACACCCTGCATACAAAAAAACACGTGCAACATGCTAGCCCAGCTGATGTATAAAAATATCTAAGTACAAATATAAAGACAAATACAAGTACAAATGTCTAGTACCTTTAGTTACATAAAATGATTTTACATAATAAAATACCAGGCGTTATATGAAATTAGAGAAAAATTATCTATCAAATAACACATTGTGAGATCTGTCGCCTATATGGTTTACGGCAATAAATGATTCTGATTCTGTATAACAACCATCTAATAGACTAAATTCTGGAACATCGATAGATGCCTTGCCACGCACGACAAAGCGAAAGAAACCGCCCTGTGCGCTCGCTTTCGCATAATGCAAAGTAACAAAGACAGATACACGTCTCGATTTTTGTCGTTTTCTCGGGGCTAGCATGCTAGTGCTAGACCCACTGAGGAACAATGTTCACAATATGAATTCCTACCAGGTTGGTGCAGCTGATCAACGACAACCGCGCGACGTACTTCCATCAGAAGATCTGCCCGCACTGCCAACGGTTCCCAGGGCTGCAGACCTGGATGAGTAGACCTGCACCCGATGGAGTTGAGGTTTGTTCTCATTTACAGTCTTGTACATTGTTTTCATTTACAGTTTGGGTGATTGCCGCACGGGACATCGAACTTCCGCTGGTCGATTAACGCTTGGTCGAATGAACTATTGACTTTATTAACGCCGATCGAAAGAATCATAGATCGCTTAACGCTTGGTCGAAAGAACTACTGACTTCTTTAACGTCAATCGAAAGAATCATAGATCGCTTAATGCTTCGGTAGGCAAGATGGACCGACGAACTGGTGAAGGCGGCGCGGCGGGAACCAGCTGGATGAGGGTAGCGCAGGACCGGTCGTTGTGGCGATCCTTGGGGGGACGTCCATCAGCTTACATGATTTTGATGTTGACCTCCGCGTATGAAGGGTGGTGATATGATGGGTTGAAGAACAGGCTGAAACGAAGAAAATATACTGGGTGTAAGTGACAGCCTAGCAAATACTGAAACAGTGAACTCAGACCATCAAACTGCCTAACTCAGGAACGAAAAAAAAATCAGCTGTCCCATAAAAAACTGCTTTACCTACCCGACTGAAGTGTATGGGACAGCAGATTTTTTTTCGGGTTTCCTGAGGTTGGCTCCATAGTGAAAGTTGTTCAGTTTGATGGTCTGAGTTTACCGTTTCAGTCTGTTCGTTGACTAGGCTGTCACTTACTTACATCCTGTATAGTAGTTGCCTAGCTTTTACTTTACCAAGTCAATTCGACGATTTGAAGATGCGTAGCTATTCAATTCTTGGTTTCTATAAATCCGATTCTTTATTTGAACGAGTACCGTTTTAATATCTTTAAACCAAATACATTTTACCCCAGTCTCTTGGTTGTACCTGTACTTATATTGCGAATTTCAACACATTTTTCAGTACATAATATAATTTTTACTTGATGGAAATTGAAGATGCGAAGCTATTCAATAAATTCATTCGATTCTTTATTTGAACGAGTACCTTTTTAATATCAAATTTAAACCAAATACATTTTAACCAGATGCACCTGTACTTATATTGCGAATTTCAACACATTTTCCAGTATAATATTCAAACTTGATGGAAAATATAGTTGCATCTGTAACATAAATAAAGTGAAGCCTTAGTTACGGTAGTGGTTACGACACGGCAACATCGCGTCGGTAAAGTACGTGGGAGTTGCAATTTGCAGCTGTGCTACTTCTCACCTCTACCACCTCTACTTCTGTCAATTTTACATTTCTAGGAAAATCTTGCTGGTTTTCATAACTGCTGATTGTTCGTAATAGAAGCTGTATTAATGTTAAAGCTAATTAACATAATTATTATACAGGGTGTAAGGAAGGAACAACGCATGGATTTTTGACGTAAAATAGTAGATTTTTTAGCGAGTGATCAGGATTTATTGGTGTTAAAGTTAGTTTAATGATATTGCTTTGTAATTCATGTTACTGGGAGAAAGACTGTCTCTCATCCAGTCGATTGTTGTAATTTGGTTACTTTCGTTATCTTTTTATCCACTTTGTATTTTTAATCTAAGATCTGCATCGTTTTTTGTTTCTATTAGCGGATGCCTATAATTGGCTTTCTGTTAACTATTCAAAGTTGTATCGTATCAATAGCTATAGCCTTTGAAAAAAAAAAGTTTTATTAAAAAATGAAAAAAAAAAGTTTTACTAAAAATTGTTTTTTAACGATTTAAAAAATGTTTCAATCGATTGTATTCGACTTGCTATTATGTGGTTTAATGGTTATGCTGCCTCCGTGGTCTAATGGTTAAGAGCACTGGCTCTCGACACGGAGGTCGTGGGTTCGATTCCCATGGGGGACACCTAGTGATATGTCACTTTGTGCGTTTTTCCCCAGTTGGTTAGGACATTGCAGGCTGAATCACCTGATTGTCTGAAAAGAAAAATGATTCCGTGCTTCGGATGGCACGCTAAGCCGTTGGTCCCGGCTACTATCTCTGGTGGTAGTAGTCGTTACATAAAAACCACGTCAGAGGCCGTAAGGCGGTCTGAAAAAACTCTGACACCAGGGCTCTGCCCACACGATAAGAAGAAGAAGAAGAAGAAGAATGGTTAATTATACTTTTCCTTACACCCCGTATAAGCCGTAGAGGTCTTAGTAGTCTTGCCTTTGAAGACGGTTCGATACCTACTCAAATTGCTTCAACACGTCAATCTAACTCCGCTTCAATATCCCTTTGACATCCATTTGAAACTACGCCCATTGAACAACCTCCCCGGGCCCTCTGACCAAGAATAGCCTTGCTATGATTACCGGATGATAAATCAACGTATGTTTGAAAACTTACACAATGTACGTCATTGATGCATGACTCTACATTAATTTTCAATTAATAAACAGGGTGTAAACATAAATGCGCCACTTACTTTTGGGGGTGCTTCGGACTATCAAACTGAATAACTTTTACTATGGGACCAACATTGAAAAGGCATAAAAAATATTGCTGAATCGTACATTTTGGTCGAGTAGCTAACTAGCTATTATCTTTTTTATGACGATTTCTTAGTTAGTCCCAAAAAATTTTTTTGGTCGTTTCTATAGTAAAAGTTGTTCGGTTCTTTGTTTTAAGCACCTCATTTCATTTCATTTTACAGTTTTTTAAGTTGTTTTACAAATGGCAGATAGTAATTTTCGATTGAGGTGTTTAAGATCGCGATGTGTACACATTATAAAAATTATAACCCTGCTACTATCCAGCTTACTTATAAATGCAAGCGTGTAAAATCAAGCTAAAAATTTTGACTTGATATTTATTACTTGCATGACTATAATATTAATTGACTTTTATGACTATAGATGTGGCTAGAAACTCTATACAGTACGTATGTAATAACCCTCCTTCTGGCGCAGTCGGGTAAATATGAGACTTGGTGAATCCGAAATCATACAGGGTGTAACAAAACACCCCAGTAATACTTAAGGGGGTGCTTCAGACCATCAATCTGAACAACTTTCACTATGGAGCCAAAGTCGAGAAAAAAAAAATCTGCCGTCCCATACATTTGAGTCGAGACGGTACTGCAGTTTTGTATGAAAGAGCGGATATTTTCTTCTCGATTTCGATATTGGCTCCATAGTGAAAGTTGTTCAGTTTGATGGTCTGCAGCACCCCCTTAAGTATTATTAGGGTGTTTTGTTACACCCTGTATAATCGTATAATCTCACCCTGTGTTTCTAAACTAGATCCTTAATCCCTTCAACATGTCTATCTCAGTTTAATCTTACCCCGATGACATCCAGTTCAATCTTCGCCCATTGAACTACCCGACTGACACCCCCCCTCCCCTCCTCCCACTCCTAGCACTAATTGCCGACTAATTATTGGGGAGCTAGCGTCTCTGCCAGCCATCAGGCCACTCCAGTGAATTATAAACGAGTTTAGTGAATGCTAATTATTTGGTGGTGTTCTAATTAGTGCTCTCATTTTGTAGAAAGATAATGGACATTTTAAATTTTATAACATGTTTAGTTAGGGATATAATTTATACTTCTCATTATCATGTCTGGTCTTTAAATTTCAACACAAGACGACATTTTCATCCGCGACTTCTTCCCTTCAGCACTAAGTACTACAGGGTGAAATTGATATCATTTGCATCCTATAAAACTAAGAGTCTACCCATCAAACTGAACAACTTTTACTATAAACCGAAAGGAGCAACAAAAAAAATCTGCTGTTCCATACTAAACTGCGATGCCTTCACTCGACTCAAATGTATGTAACAGGCAGGCTCAGGTTAGGTCGTTGCAATGACATCGAAAACCTGAAGCGAGCGGAGCGAGCTCGAGTTATAAACGACCTAAAATCTGGAGCGAGCGAAAAAAGCTTGAGATTTTACTAAAATAATATGAAAAGATCGGTGTTCGATCTGAAACCAAGAGCGAGTTTTTTTCATTCCATACACATTTAAATTGTTGGTTCAGACCTGCGACCGTCAAAGTTTCAGATCAAAACCGACTTCAAAATGAATAAAAAGTAGAAAAAAATAAAACTCGCCAAATTTCTCTGCATTAGTGTAGTAAGATAAGCCACAAACAACGATTCATAACATTATTAGAGATTCCACGGATTTAAGCATTATTCTTTTGTCCAGAATACCAGTGTTTCTACTTGAATTCAATTAGTTGTCTGTGAATTTTAAAATGCAAATTGATAAATTCCACAGAGAAATTCTTTCATCTGATATATACAGGATGTTAGTGTAAACAGTTGCACTACTTTAATGGGTGATTGTACCTACCCAAGATACTGAACAACTTTCCCATAGAAACCAATAGGAAATTCACTCTTTTTTTCTCGACTTTCCATACTAAATGCAATCAGCTGATCGAACGTTTGTATGAAAAGTCGAAAAAAAAATTGCGGTTTTGCTATAGGTTTCTTAGGGAAAGTTGTTCAGTAACATAGGAACAATCACGCCTAAAGTAATGCAACTGTTTACCCTAACACCCTGTATAAGAAGTCATCTCGAAGATCATTCTTCATATCTTTTACTTAAGAACGTTTGAAATGTTGATTGTTTCAAATGTTTGGTTTTGTTTGTTTTGATTGTTGAAATTAATCGCCATACTACATTTACTTAATTTACTGATTTGAAGATACCTAGCTTATAACAAAGGACGTAGGAAACTTTCGATCCGAAAACACAATGATTTCCAAGCAGCTAAAGTTAAAATACCGGCAAAATATTGTTATTTCTTACCGTTCGATAGTCTTCTTTTGGTACCTCATCATTCATCAAGGAATATCAAGAGTATCGATATCAAATAACAATAACTTTATGCAAATAACAGAGCCGCTATTGGTGTCAGATACTATTGATAATGAATAATGATTCTTGTGGGGACTCTACCCTCCCTCTCTATATTTAGATAACGTATTAGCGTCCCTGCATCGTAGGCGCAGGTACCGCAGTGTTCTCCACTGCGCGATCCCTTACACACGTTCGCCCTAATTAACTCCGTAATATTATAACCATAAATGTAACGTAATTTGTAATTGTTTAATACCTAACTTGTGTACATGTAATAAATATTATCAGTGAAATATAAGTGCTATCAATTTCATCCCTCGAAAGAACATTATATAGAACACGCAAATAGAGACTTACAGTATTGATCCTAAGATCATAACGTAAATAGGGACACATAAATAAGTACCCTAAAGTGGTGACCCGAGACGTCGATCAGTGAATAGTTCCTGTTTTACACATTGCCAAGGGATGTCGACTCCGCCACCGCCGCCACCACCACCAGAGGTACCAGACATTATGGCTATTACGATTGCAGCACGCATACCAGATTTTTGGACGGACCAACCGAGATTATGGTTCATAAGAACAGAAGCTACTTTAGCACCGCAAAAACTAGGAGACCACTCGAAATTTGATATAGTTCTTTCAAAATTGAGTAAGGAGGTAATCGCGCAGATATCCGATTTTTTGTCTAGTCCGCCAACAACAGAAAAATTTAAAGCCATTAAAGATAAGTTATTAACAGTGTTTGAAGATTCAAAGACGCGACAGATTGAAAAGTTAATAGGCGAAATGGAGTTAGGTGAGCAAAAACCTTCACAGCTCCTCCGCCGAATGAAAGATCTCGCTAGAGATAAGATTCCAGACGATACCTTACGCGTTCTATGGCAAGGTCACTTACCGACCTCAATTCGAGCAGTCCTCGCAGTCTCCGAGACCAAAGATTTAGACAAATTAGCTACTATTGCTGACAACGTTTACGACGCTACGAGAGCTACTCACATCGCTGAAATTTCAAACCCAATTATAAAACAGCAACATCAAACAACAGGAGATACTGCCCTAATTATGGCTGAAATTGCCAAACTAAGCGTCAGGATGATGGACCTGGAACGATCCAGACCACGGGATCGCAGTTTTAGTCGTGACAGACGTTACCAAAAGAAGCGTCGGTAGGCCACGAATGTCATGGCTCGCGAACCTGAAAGAGTGGACAGACATCGCCAGCGTCGAAGAGCTGTTTCGTTTGGCGAGAGATAGACAGGGATATGCAGAGCTGACTGCCAACCTCCAGTAATGGAGAGGAACCTGAAGAAGAAGAAGAAGACGTTATTCGAACTCGAGGTCACGAAACCGCTACAGGCAACCATCAGTAAACCGCCGTACGCCAGAGAGCCCTGATTGGCTATGTATATATCATTTTCGATACAGAGGAAGAGCTCTTAAATGCGAAAAACCATGTGCATGGAAACCTAAGAAGAAAGAAGAAAATCCGGACCAGGAAAACTAGATGGAAAGGTACAGTCCGAGGCTGAAGTCTGTACCATCACCCAATGCAGCCGACTCCGTGTTACAGATTACAATACAAATTTAAAGTTTTTAGTGGACACAGGTGCTAATATATCAGTGTTACCCGCGTCATACAAAGACAGATTAGTGTCAAATAGTGATTATAAACTTTACGCGGCAAATGGAACAGTTATTAAAACGTACGGTACCAAAACACTAGTGCTCGACTTAAAATTGCGACGCCCATACCGTTGTGAATTCGTCCTGGCAGATGTACATCAACCCATCCTAGGAGCAGACTTTTTAAAGAAACACAAACTTTTAGTAGACGTAAGTTCCTGTAAACTTATAGATCAAGTTACTGATTTGAATATTACAGCACCAATTGTAAGTAACAAACAGCTTTCAATCAGTACTATTAATAATAATTTGCCTTACCACGATTTATTATGTATGCTCCCTGAAATTACCAAACCAGCGTCATTCCGAGAAACACCGTCACATAATGTATTACATTATATTGAAACGACGGGACCGCCAGTGTATGCGCGTGCCCGTCCTTTGCCCCCCGATAGATATGCAAAAGTTAAAGAAGAATTTCGAACCATGCAAGAATTAGGTATTTGCAGGCCCTCAAAAAGTGCATGGGCTAGTCCTTTGCATATAGTACCAAAAAAGAATGGCGAAATTCGTCCTTGTGGAGATTACAGACAGTTGAATGCTATAACAAAACCCGATAGGTATCCAGTTCCTAGATTGCATGACTTCACTTATATTTTAGCGGGCAAACAAATATTTTCAAAGATAGATATAAACAGAGCATACCATTGCATTTGTGTCGCTCCCGAAGATATCGAAAAAACGGCAATAATTATACCGTTCGGTTTGTACGAATTTCCTAGAATGACGTTTGGGTTGCGTAATGCAGCGCAAACCTTTCAAAGATTCATGTCTAACACAGTTTTACAAGGCCTAGATTTCCTTTTCAATTATCTAGATGATGTTATTATAGCCAGTACAAATGAAAAAGAGCACCGCGAACACTTAAAGCTAGTTTTTGAAAGATTTGCCAAGTTTAATATATCAATTAACTTGAGTAAATGTGTTTTTGGACAATCAAAAGTAGAATTTTTAGGTCACGAAGTCACGCCATTAGGCATTAGACCGATGCTTGAAAAAATTGAAGCGATCGTAAATTTTTCAAAGCCGGAAACTGTTTCCGATTTAAGGCGTTTTCTAGGAATGATTAATTTTTACCGACCTCACTTACCAGGCACAGCTGTTTATCAGTCAGAGCTCAATAAGTATCTTATAAATACAAAGAAAAACGACAAACGAAAAATCGTTTGGACAGAAACTTCGAATGAAGCATTTGCGCAATGTAAGATTAGTCTTCAAAAGGCTACCACATTGTCGCATCCGCAGGCAGATGCCACTTTAGCACTAATGACAGATGCATCTAATAATTGTGTAGGAGCCGCTCTGCATCAACAGATAGGACAAACATGGCAACCATTAGGTTATTATTCACAGAAAATGACAACGGCAGAACAAAAATATAGTACTTACGACCGTGAGTTACTAGCCGTGTACAAGGCAATTAAGCATTTTAGAAAATTATTCGAAGGTCGACCGTTGACAGTATATACCGACCATAAGCCCTTATGTTATGCGTTCAAAAAAGTTGGAAAAGATGATAAAGAAACGCCTCGGCGAACGAGACAACAACTTATTTTTATAAGCGAGTTCACATCAGATATTCAGCACATAAGTGGTCAAAAAAATGTTGTAGCTGACGCCTTATCGCGCGTCGAAACTATTTTTTGTCCCACAGTACTTGACTTTGAACTAATCTCAGAAGCGCAAGAGAAAGACGAATATTTATCGCAGTTAGTACAAACTTACAGTATTGATCCTAAGATCATAACGTAAATAGGGACACATAAATAAATACCCTAAAATTCTCATCAATAGGGGATCGGACAGTCCGGGACAATTAGTCAAATTAGTAACTTTTAATCTAACCTCAAAACGCGCGCGATGTGTGAAAAATGTACTAAATACCCACAACACAAGTAACGTCATCAACATTTCATTACTTTTTATAGTTCATCATGTTATTAAAAATAGTATTCTAGCTTAAAAAAACACTAAAAATGTGAGTATAGCGTTATTTTCAAATGTTTTTTTTTCTAAGAAGATAAAACTAAAAGTATTTTATGCGCTCCCCTATTAGTAGGTATTACCGGTATGTATTACCACTTTATAACTACAGATCGATAATTCAGTTACTTACTTGCTAACTTTAAAATATATTGTAGAACTAATATAATAGAATATACCATGGCATATGTGGGACAAGTCCCAGCGTCCCGAATCGACAGTCAGGGGATGGGCGAACGAGTTGTTTGTGTCGAGGGACGCACTACGGTGTCTGATCCTTTATGCATGAATAACATGCTACTTTTGCTACGTTTCTTGTTTCTGAATTCGAATGTTTATGTTTACATTGGTTAACACATTCCGGGGCAGTGAATGAGACACAATAGAACTTTTATTGTAATCACGGCTATTGGCGGTCACTGTCCCGGAACGTGTTAATGTGTTTTTAAACCTACACTCATCTATCGGCTACACTTCGGCGAATGTGCCCAGGAGTTATACATGACCTGATTCCACCATCCCCCTTCCATCATCGTTGTCGATATTCCAACAATCCGCACAATTAGGTTCGCATCCTCTTTTATAATGAGAACCGGTAAGGTTTGGAACTCTCTCCCTGCGTCTGTTTTCCTAAGCAAATACAATCAGGATATTTTTAAAAGAAGAGTAAATAGGCTTTTTCTGGGCGAGCGCGCTACATCCTCGGCTTCATCTACACTTTCCATCAGGTGAGCTGAAGCTAGGCGCAAACCCATTATGAATAAAAAAAAAAAACCATGTGGACCCTTTTAAACTCTTTTTAGATTTGTAATCTGATGAATATGTTCTGAAATGAGGCCGTCTTATCTCCACTTGCTTGCTGCTTGCTGCCCATACGATAAGAAGAACGAGGCCGTGAAGACATAACATACAAATAATCTCACTACACAGTCTGTCATCACAAATGCTGTACAGACGGAGACAGAACATGCGGAGACAGAAAAGCCCGCTCCGCTTTGCCATTTCGTCGTAAACTTTCGCGACAGCTACTCGGTTTATTTGCATTTGACTATGTTCATTATACGCACGTGAAAAACTCGCACTTACCTACAAGACTCCCAAAAGCACATAACTAAATCATCCTTTAATCTTAATAAAGCAAGCAGCATCTTCAAAGAAAATTAAGATGGAGAATCTTTTGGCTACGCAATACCAGCTTATCCTAAGCATTGAGAAGATTCTCATCAATTTGAAGAAAGATGGGCCCGAACGCAGGACCTATCCTAACATACGGCTCGAAGGACCATAAAGTTGTACGGTGCTTCCGTACAGACTTTAAATGATAGATAGATTGATAGTAACTATAATGATTTATTGACAGGAATACAATTGATTATGTAAAATATTGCTAGATAAAATATACAGATCTACGTCGTCGTATTCGTCAATGAGCGGTACAACCCTTGTGGTCAGACTATATCACATATAAAAGATGCTGTAGCAAACTTACAATTAGCTTGTTCAAAGTCTGATATACTATCCTTTCTTCTTCTTCTTATCGTGTGGGCAGAGCCCTGGTGTCTGAGTTTTTTCAGACCGCCTTACGGCCTCTGACGTGGTTTTTATATAACGACTACTACCAGCAGAGATAATAGCCGGGACCAACGGCTTAACGTGCCATCCGAAACACGGAAACAAAAAAACACTCAATACTTAAAAAGTTATACTGCTTAAAACTTACTACTTATACTTCTTAAAATACTGTGGATACGGTTTAAGTAGAGACAGGTAGGTGGCTTGTAGCCTTTCCATCAAAAAAACAGTTCACAAGAAAACTTATTTCTAAATTCGCCTTGTACAATCCCACGGGAACACATAGGGTGGTTTGTTCTAAGCCAGGATCCAGACGGCTATTCGCTGTTCGGCTTGCCTCTCGCATTTTGAAGTTTAAGGTTATTCCACATAATAAGTAATAGTATATATAAGTTCTACATAGTTATTCTAAAACTTCTGAAACTTCTCTGCACCTTCTATGTGAATGTGGCCTGATGTACATATGAAGCATTGTGTGCAGTATGCACCAGATGAGATACAAACCGTCTCAGTCAAAACCTACTACCATTCTTGACTGCACTAGGGATCGGCAGGGAGCTATAAAATGGGCGTTCACAAAGGACCAGTTACGGTCTCAGTGGTACAGTTGATAAGAGCCTGCCAAGGCCGCCAACCCCAAATAAATAATAATAGCAAAGATTCTGAAACCAAAATCAAGCTTCAGCATCACCATCATCTCAGCCGATGGACGTCCACTGCTGGACGTAGGCCTCCCCCAAGGATCGCCATAACGACCGGTCCTGCGCTGCCCTCATCCAACGTTTTCCCGCCGCCTTCACCAGGTCGTCGGTCCACCGTGTGAGGGGCCTACCCACGCTGCGCTTTCCAGTACGCGGTCGCCACTCGAGAACTTTTCGGCCCCACCGGCCATCGGTTATGCGAGCATTGTGCCCCGCCCACTGCCACTTAAGTTTTGCAATAATTCTTTGGGCTATGTCAGATACTCTGGTTCTTCTGCGGATCTCTTCATTTCTGATTCGATCTCGCAGGGAAACACCGAGCATAGCCCTCTCCATTGCCCTTTGGGTGACTTTCAGCCTTTTTACGAGGCCTTGAGTGAACGACCACGTCTCTGTTCCATATGTCATCACTGGACAAAATCAAGCTTATGACACAAACATCTGATAGAAATAATAATTCACAGCCGATGCTGATTACCCGCCGGGAGTATCCTTACCACCGTTGGGAGCCACTCTACTTTGGGACCAATAAGGAACCCTGGTACAGTGAGGGGCTCTCCTGGGAAGGACAACAGGATAAAATGACGCAGGTATGTCTTGATTTATACATATTTTTATCACGTCAAAAAACTTCAAGTTTCAGTAATGGAATATGGAAATCATGATTGATGTTGTGTCAGGAATATTTAGCTGGATTTGTAGCAAAAATATCAGTGTATGTTTATCTTTGCTTACATAAATTCTCAAGAGAGTTGAATATCTTGGAAACGTGAACAGATTTCTGTTAAACTTTCTTTTATTGGACGATGTGTTTGATTCTTTCTTTGGTTTCGACATGTTGTGGTTGTGATTTTAGTAGAAACTAATCCAAGTGAGGAACACACGTGCGTATGTACGTCCGCCTAACGCAGCGGTGGCGCTGTTTTCCTACTTCTTTTATTTAGTTGTAGGCATTATACCGTACAATCTTGTCCGCAGATGTCGGAGCTGTGTCTCCAGAAATATCGTCTCGTGGTCCTGGATGGAGCATTCCTTTGTCACGCAGCTGTCAAAACAACCAGGTTCCGACATAAGCAGGCGGAGGGAATAAATGAGAAGAGGTATATGCAGATCATAGAGTCGTTGAAAAAGAGGTACCCAGATCGATCACAATGTAGAGTGTATTGAGAGATAGTTCTTATTGCCAAAGGATTTAAAGCATCAAGTTTACTCTTGTATTTTATAATGTATACGGTTCTAAGGGTCTGATAATGTATTCAGTCTTTTGCTCGGGGAAAAGTCATGAATTTCATGAGTTCTGTATGTAATTAACGTTACTTCACCGGCGTAATTGTGTTCGACATAATATAATGGAAGCGAGTTAGTGGTATTTTATGGCATAGTTCAAGTTTGAAAGAGACAGCGATATAAATTATCGTAAAAATATTTCTCCAAATCAATACAATGATTCAAAACTTAAAATCCATGGAAGTTAAAAGTTGCTTATCCTAGCTAAAGTATTGTCACCATAAATATGGGCAATTCTTAGTCTGAAATAAAACATTTTTTTTATTTTTATTTTATTTTATTTATAAGGTCCATGAGTTCTAGTGACTTAAAAGATAATGTTTTGCTTTTACGCTAGTAAAGTAATATCGAATGCGTTGGTTGTATATTTTCGGAGCAAGTGCCATTTGTGCGAGCATCTAGTCTAGGTGAGAGACGACTTGACTTAACATTTTGTACTCGTAGTGTTCTTCAGTCGAAGGTGATGCCTATAGTACCCACATTATCCGAATCGATTTGGTAGTCCTGATACTAAGATCCGACCGTAAAATTATGCACTTATTTGTTCGGTGAAGAAAATGTGATTCAATCGAAACCTTACCCAGGGGTTCATAAATCACTGCTGAGTTGCCTAGCAAAATCATGCCGCATGTATCTTTACCACCATGATGATTATTGGTACCTAAAATTTTTTCTGCCTATCTGTTTGGGAAGTCAATGAGGTGCCGACCGATCTAAAGAGCTGGAAAAACTAGGGTTGCCACCTCTCAGTCTGCCGCAGCTCTACGGTTAATTGCCAGGTTCATAGAAGTCATTTTTAACTCTAGAGTTGCGGCATATTGAGAGGTGGCAACCCTAGTTTTTCCCGTTGTTTAGTTTGATTCTCATTCCGAGTGCACCTCATTTACTTCCCAAACAGATAGGTAAAATTTTTGGAAAAAATTGTACCAAAAATCATCATGGTAAATAAGGTACTTGAGGCAAGATTATGCTAAGCAACCTGGCGGCGTTGTATGAACCCCTGTATAAACTTTCACTTGAATAACATTTCGTTCGCCTAACAAATAGGTGCTTATTTTTACGGTCGGATCCTGGACCATAAAGCTTGACTAAATTGTTTCCCGTGACATCCCGTACATGCCTTATCTAGTCGAATACCGTCTTAGTTGTGATAGTGAAATAATTTGATCCCTCCCTTTTGAAACAGAAATATTTTCAGATTAATAATAAACATGTGAAAGGAAATTTCTAGATAACCGTGTGAAGGGCTCAAATCTAACATACTTATTTCTTTCGAGATATTTGAAACGCTTTGTGTAAATAATATTGATTTTAAGGAGAACACTTAGTAAGGCCACAGTATAAGAAAGAGTATATATCTATTACGTTACCAGCTTACCTTTTCCTAATGCTGTTTTAGCTAGTTATATTTTCTAGTTTGTGTATCAGTCGTCAATAGGTTTATAATCGAATAACCCTAATCTGTGATTAAGATGTTGTGAAAATCATCAGTTTGTCGATGTATTTGAGAATTTTTTGTATCTCTGAATTGCTGCTTTCACATTTATAAGGTGCAGATTCCAGATTGTCATGCGGCTGGTGTGCCATTGGTACCGATTCGGACTGTGCCACGACTTAACTAAATTTATTATTGTCACTTTCTAAAATAAGATTAAGAAAAGAGACAAAAAACCAACATCTGACTTTAGTGCTGTCAAAGTGACGTTACACGCCCAAAATAAGATGCCATCATAATGTACGCCATCTTATTTAAAGCGTTTTTGGGCGTGTAACGTTACTTTGACAGCAGTAAAGTCAGCTGATAGTTTTCTGTCTCTTTTCTTAATCTTATTTTAGAAAGTGACAGGAATAAATTTAGTTAAGTTAAGTCGTGGCACAGTCCGAATCGAGACCATTTATTAGTAAGCAGCTATCTCAAAGTGAAAATAAATCTTTGTCATTAGTATGACCTGACCTGACCTGACTAGTGTCATGTTTTCGACATTTCAGGCCTTGATTTATTATTTTACAATAAATGAAGTAAGATAACATTGTGTTCTAGTACTTTAAACGCTTTAATAGCCAAATTGTATGCAGTCTTAATTAATAGTTCTTGCTAACTTTAACACACGTTTTTGTCTTACCCAGCTTCTTTACAAGTCTTGTATATTTTTATTAAGAATTAGCGGTGCTATAAGCTTTCTTTTACTAAAAGTTCCTCACAAATCGAAATGGATGTGTTTAAATCATGATCATAAATATTGTATTTCTTTAGAATAATTTTTATTTCGTATTTCGTTCGTTAATTAAGATATTGATGAAGATGTACAAAGACAAAGGGAAATATTAACTACAGCTTTTAGAATAGGGTTCTTTCAAGAGGATTAACAATGAAACATAAAATCAAGAATAGGGAATTAAATTCAGGAACATCTTTTGTAAACGAGTCTTAAATGATAATGTTCAAGTCTTCAAAACTGAATAATTATTTGCTTTTCTATTATAACGAGAGATATACCTATACTGTAGATGAAAGAAAGGTACTTATGTTTTCGTAACATTCCCAAACGATGTAAATATTGAAATCCTGTAATATGTTAATGGATTTGTAAAGTAAAGCCCCATATTATCATGTACTAAAGTAAGTATTAAAGGAGATATAAAGTGTTTAGCGGTCTATTATAACATTTTTGAAATGTTTTATAATTGTTTTGTTAATCAAGATCTCGTAAGTTTTTGTAAAAACATTGTTGATTGAATATCAATAATCATTTGTTAAAAAATGTTTTGTTTTGTATTATTCATTATTATATTAATCATTTTTCGATTATGTGAAGCACTCTGTTTAAAATAAAGATTTTAATGCTAATACAAGTGATTTATTTAATATTTTTTGGAACCAGAGAATGAGCGACAAAGTAACTCTGTTAAACTTATCTGTAACCTATATAGTAGGTAACTACTACATAGGCAAAGTAGATTCTCTAGATTCTTTATTTTACACAAAAATTATCTTCTTAATAAGAAAAAGGTTAGAAAATAACGCTTAGCTACCATTTTCATTGAGTTTTTAGCTTGAATCAAAGATAATGATCACTAGCATTTTAAGAGACGGCACTGCCTAACTACGATAGCTTCAAAATCCAAAAATGAATATGGCATTATATCCTTGAATGAAGCCCATACAATCTAGGGATTTCATACAATTACGATTTTGTTCTAGGTGTCGCGGGACGCTTGAATACTATTTTTACAGAATAAAAAAGGAATGAAATGTATATAGGCCACAAAAAGAAACCCATAAACAAGTCCCAAGTCCACGCGTACGAAGTCGCGGGCAACAGCTAGTTTAGTACAAATGTTCATAAAAAGCGTACGTTTTGACGTCCGTCCGATATAAAGAGTAGCTGTGATTTGACTAGTTTTCAAATAACCTTGTTTAGTGATTTCTTTTTTAAATTACTAAAAATATGAGGTCAGTCGAAATATATTGATGCGAAAATAAAAAACCGGTCAAGTGCGAGTCCGGCTACTCGCGCACCGAGGGTTACGTACCACACTACCACAGAACACAACATTATTAACATAGAAAAAAAAAACGTTTGTTGTCCGGTTTTTAGTATTTGTTGAGTTTGATTTATAATCGCACTATGTTTGACGCTTGTATGTATTACCGTTTTTACGATAGAGCGTGAAGAAAAAACGTTGATAAAAACTAGTTTCTTGTTGAGAACCCCCCTTAATTATTAACTTTTTGACATTTTTATATATAATATATTTTTTAACGAATCCGCCGTAATAACGCACATTCTGTGAAAATTTCAACTATCTAGCTCTTACAGTTCAAAAGTTACAGCCCTAAATAGGTAGGACAGACGAACGGACGGACGGACGGACGGACAACGTAGGCTTAGTAATATGGTCTCGTTTTCACCCTTTGGGTACGGAAACCTACAAATAAAAATTGTATCACGCGGCGGGCGGCCAGTTATCGCGGATTTGTGTTTATTTTGTTACCGCGGTTTCGTTGATATTTTGACTTTTGAGAGCGCTTTGTGTCTCAAACTGTAAGAATTTGTTAAAGATTGAGAATTCCAAATTAATTAATAAAAAGGTATTTACTGCAAAAAAAGTGCGGTATACATTTTTATAGCTTTCTCGTAAAAGTTTATTTAATAAATGATTATTCCAACAGAGTTTGCAGAGTGTCGCCGTCCTATTCTTATGATAATAATGAAGGGCTTGTCGAGCCACCATTGTGTTTCCGTTTCCGGTCTTCTTGAGAAGGGTCCGAAGTGCTGAAGTTATTTTGATTGAGTTTCGTATAATACAAGTATATTATACGGTAACTGAAGGAAAAGTTTAAAGGTATACAACGTGTCTATGAATAAACGCAAAACTAGAAAATAGGTTGTTTAGAATCGAGAGCAGAATCGAATTCGGTATGTAAAGTTTTTTTCATGTATTTTTTTTGGCATGTATTGTACCCACTGTCCATTGCAAGTGGCAACGGGCTCACTCCCCGTCACACTGCACGGCTAGCATGCCACCCACGACAAAGCGTTTAAACGAGAAAAACGTCATGCGTGCTCTTTCTGGCCTACGTAAAATAATAAAGATGGAGGCACGTCTCGATTTTTATCGTTTTCTCGGGGCCTACTGGACAGAGTTTCGGTACTAAGAGTGAAACGTGGATGTTCTGAGGTTTCAGAATATCTCTGACTACCCCCTCGGAAAATATAGTCGTGAGCATATGTTATGCTATGCTAATTGTAGATTGGGGTCTACTTTGGAGCTCAAAACGCTGAAAGGGATAACAACAAAATTAATAAAACATGATAACGGTGTTTCATTTACAAGAAAGACGCAATCTTTATTTCTTTTTTCCTTATTAAATAATAATTTGTTGACAGAGAAAGACATAATAAACAGCGGTCTATTTACACACTTGTTGAAGATCATATACAGGGTGTAAAATGTGTTACATACTTAAGCGGGTTTTTCAGACCATCCAACTGAATAACTTTCTCTAAGGAACTAACATTGAAATTGCGGAGAAAACAGCTGTTTTACATTTCTACATGTGTACATTTGGGTCACGTCGCCATCGTTTTTGTGGAACATCTGATTTATTTTCGCGATTAGATATCATCGACTCGATAGAAGAAGTAAAAGTTGTTCAGTTTGATGGTCTGAAGCACCTGGTTACGCGTTTAATTTTACACCCTGTGTAACTACGTGGATATAAATAAAGCTAATAATAAAACGATAGAGAACAGGCCGCCTCGTTCAGCAAACATAATTCCATTCCGAGTATAAAAGTTCTATTATTTGCACAGTTCCATCGATGGTTATTTGCTTCCGATAAATTGATTTTATTTACACAAGTCTTTTTTTATTCAATCATTCTTATTGTACCGTTGGATCATCTTCGTTCCCTTTAGGCTGCCTGTCCACTGATGCGAGCTGGCTGGGCGAGCGAGTGTAGCTGTGTAAATATTAACCAATCAGGAGCCGAGATCGGCCGAGCTCCTGATTGGTTAATATTTACACAGCTACACAGCTCGCACAGCTAGCTCGCGTCAATGGACAGGCCGCCTTATTCTAGATGGAAATAAATTAGATGCACTTTGAAGATTATAGGTATAAAGGTATCGACACAGTTCCACACCAAACACGCCGCAAAATAATAAGTCGGCGACTTCATCGTTACAAGACGGAAAACTTTGTCGGCGGCAAAGAAAATATACACTACGCGAGAAGAAGCGACACTCATGCATGTGTGCTCGTAAAAGCGCTCGCGGCTATGTGTGCGGGTCGGAGGCGAGCGCGGGTAGGAACGCGGGTTGGGAGCGGGTGGGACGTCATGTCAATGACGGCCGAATCCCAAGGCTGTTCTCGCTCGCTCGACTCAGTGGACGACGCGAGTAGGTACGCGACTATTGTCACGTGCGGAAACATGTCATGTCGAGTTTATTGTTGTTTCCTACCTGCCTACTCATACTTTACGTCCTTTAAAACAGTTAATTCAAAATTTAGGTATTTTAATTTTGATCACGCCCCCTACTTTTTTCCCGATAATACCCACGTACCACCTACAACCTACCATCTACAACCACGATTTTTAAAAATACACGACCTAGGTACCTGATTTGGATTATAATAATTGATTTTTACATTTGCTACCTACCTATATTATGGGTATCGAGCATGACGTGAAATTGACACTACAATACTAACTGCAATGATAATATAATTTACTTTACGTAAATAAAATATCACCTAGGTGGATAGATACATATTTCTCGTTTTCGGAAGGTATCGACCCTATCGCATACTCGCGCCGGCCCAAGGTCACCGGAGCGGGAGCGTTCACGTACACGCAGTGTCATAGCTGTGTCGGCGGCATGTCGGCGGCACGAGATGTGCAACTTTGTCGGCGGTGAGGGCTGTGTTGGCGGATCGGCGGGCTTGGTGTGTCGACACCATAAGATGAATAAAACAAAAGAGCATTTTATTTTTAAATAAGTAGGCATACCGATTTTTTTACCTTAAGGGGCGTCCGTCCGGTTTTAAGTAACTTTGTAACCATTTTATACATTAACTATGGAACTTTTTAAGCAGAAAATAAAACTGAACAATCTACAGGATATGAGAAGTGATGTGGTTTTTCTCGAAATCTATTTTAATTAATAAAACTGGAGAAAAACGACTGCAAAGTCACCTCTTTTTTTCCAGTTGTAACCGTTTTACTCTTACATTGTTGATCAGAAGAATATGAAAATTTACAATATTCTTCGCAATACAATATAAAATGATGTGGTTTTCATATTTTTTGAAAATTCATAAAATATCATACAGGTTTTCAAAGAAAACGAAAAATTCTGACCGGAGCCGCGCAATTGAAGCGGGATGGCTAATTGCAAAAGTTTGCTTGTAAGAAAGAGAGCCTTGCAGATGGGAGGAGGAGCCTTAACGAAATTTTTTGGTGTGGTTGACCATCAAACTGAACTACTTTTACTATGCTAGAAAACCTAAATTAGTAAAAAAAAAGAGTCAAAGTTTTTCAGTTTGATGGTCTCAACCATCAGACGGACCATCATCGGTTTATGTTTTTAGTTGGTTTATACAATACCTAGTTTTGTGTAGTACTTACTATACGTACCTAGGTTTTTGTAGTTTAGTCTCGGACACTTCTTTTGAAAATTTTGTACTAGATCCGGCGTCCATAGTATTGCTACGTCAATGACGCGGATAAAATATGTTCATACTTTTTTAACGTCCAGAGAAAGTCGCGGGCAACAGCTAGTAATCTATAATTCCGTAATTTGTATCATTACATTAACAAATAAAAAACCTAACTCGTCTTAAAAAGTGAAAGTGTGTGTATATGCTGTCTGTTTGTTAGATTTTTTTACACGGCTGACTCGATCTTGATGACAATTTGTAGGTATTGGTTGGTGAGATTGCTTGCATCGCATCATGAAGACACAAGCATAAACATTTCTCACAGCACGGCGACACATTAAGTTACCCATAACTACACTACGTACAAAACACAAAATAGTGCGGTCAAAGAGATTTAAAGTGCGGTAGAGAGCCTGCATAGACGCGGCTGCCGGCGCGGCGCGGGCGCAGCGTGCTGTGAGACGAAACAACAACGACATACCGCACCCTCTCGCACGATTCGCAGCGTTCAACTTCTAATAGTTCAAAGTCCAAACAGGGTAACCTGACCTGTCGCCATGTGTACATTTTCCTTTAAAGTTTTCTTGGGTTTTAGTTTCGCCTGAAGAGAAGCCATGACGAGGTCAATGGTGGAATACGCTTAGGTACCTAGGTATTACCTTGAAGACATACTGAGTTTGTATGTATCCAAGAACACAAAACAGAATCATAGAGGGCACTTGACTTTGTAAGTTCAACGTTTAAAGTCAAATATGAAGTCTTCTCGATTTTTATATTTTGTTCCTCAATACTTTGTCAGTGACCTTTTCGCCCTATTATTATATTTGCTAGACTTGTTTGTACAAATACGGAATATTATTGACAGAGTCCATTCGAACGAAATAATGGGTTCATGTCATTTAAGAGGGCTATTCGAGCTCAGTGGCGCCCTGCCTCGTCACAATAATAAATATTTCTCAATAAAGAAAGCCTAAATTAAAAAAGTGCCCAACAGATAAACTACAAAAGCCTTCAAACTATTGTTATACAATACTTTTATAGGTTCTAAACATTCCACTTTTAGATAATTTCGAATAAAAACAAAAGCGGCCGTTTTTTTCTTTTTTCAAAATTTGTATGTAAAAACCTATAAAAGTTTTCTGTGAAAATAGCTTGAAGGCTTTTGTAGTTTATCTATTGGGCACTTTTCTAATTTAGGCTTTCTTTATTGAGAAACCTTTATTATTGTGATGAGGGCGCCACTGAGCTCGAATTGCCCTCTTAAGTGAATTTCGAAATAAATGATACTTCGTCTTGGTAAATTTTACATCTGTATTAGATCTTACCTATGTGTATATTAGAAGCAACGTGCACATAATGTAAACAACCTTTTTAAATGCGGTTATTTAAAAGGTTAATACAGTTATTGGGTTGGTACCTTCTTAAGTAAAACCGCGAAGGAGAAAACTATCAAACTAAACCACAGATGAGAACGGACCTGGAGTGCGATTTTTGAATCTCATTCGCTGAGTTCAGCAGTTGAAAATGTCAAAATTTAAAACGTCATTGTGGAGATATGCATCTTTCTACTGCTGATTTGACTTTCAAAAATCATACTTCAGGAGTGTGATTTTTGAAAGTCAAATCAGCAGTAGAAAGATGCGTATCTCCACAGTAGTTTTGACATTTTCAACTGCTGAACTCAGAGAATGAGATTCAAAAATCGCAGTCCAGATGATTTTTAACTCGCGATTTTGAAGTTCGCTTTTTAGTGAAACTTGTTCAGTTTGATGGTCTAAATCACCCCTCTAAATATTACTGTCCAATTCTGTCAGGTACACACGGCGACACATCAGGTTACGCACCCTATATACCCATAACTACACTACGTACAAAACACAAAATAGTGCGGTAGAGAGCCTGCATAGACGCGGCTGCCGGCGCGGGCGCAGCGTGCTGTGAGACGAAACAACAACAACATACCGCACCCTCTCGCACGATTCGCAGCGTTCAACTTCTAATAGTTCAAAGTCCAAACAGGGTAACCTGACCTGTCGCCGTGTGTACACTAAATAAATAGACAAAATTTTTAGTGATTTTCAGTTTCAGATTTTTCATTTCAGGTTCAGATCAGATTGTCAGCCGATATACGTCCCCATACTAGACATAGGCCTTCCCCACGGATCGCCATAACGACAGGTCGTGCGCTGCCCTCGGTGCGTGGCCACTCGAGAACTCTTCGGCCCCATCGGCCATCGTTTCTGCGAGCAACGTGCCCATTGCCACTTAAGTTTACCAATTCTTTTTCTCTGCAAATATCTTCGTTTCTGATTCGATCTCGCAGGGAAACTCCGAGCATAGCCAACTTTTTTAATTGTGATTTCAATGAAAAATCTAAATTAAATTATTTATTTTGTGTTTATTCATTGTTATAATTTTAATGTCCTTATTTATTAGATAACTAAATGTAAGTGTAAAAATATAAATCATTTAAATTAAATAAACTTTGATAACTTATTATACGATCACTCTGTACTCCTGCGGTAAACTGAAACAAAACAGAAAATTTTAAATTAGAAATGCTAAAAAAATAGGTCAAGCAGGTGTAAGTCCAACTTGGTCAATTAGCATTGCAAACCGCAATTCAACGTTTGCTCTTACGTACCTACCTACCGATGGTTATTTTAGTTTAATCTACTCTTTGTTTAATCTTTAAATATAGGATCGAACACCGATTTTTATTAGTTTACTTCGGTCTTAGGCTCTAGACAGACGGACTGCATTTCAACTGCAATCTGAATCTGCGCGGTTGGTTGGCAGTTCTATTGCAGTCGGGTCAACTACATTGAAACTGCACTTGAACTGCAATTTGCGGTTGGATTGCTGTTGAAATGCAGTCCGTCTGTTTAGAGCCAATTTCATAAAAATGGCCGTGAAATGATGTGATGTTGGTATGACGAAAGCCTGCTTTGCGGATTAGTTTTTTTTTTTAATTTCATAAAATATATTTTGAGAAATCAACTTTTAAGATCCCCAAAATCCATGAGATATTCTTCAATTATTTAATCACATACATACTCGTATATAAATTCACGACCATCGCCCTGTTTGGGGTGGTGAGAAACTTTACAAATACAATCGACACTTGTAGCATAAGACTCTCCTTAGCACATTCTTCCATTGTTCCATTGACAGAAGACGTGAGAGGTGACACAAGATTTTTACTCACAATAACACTGCGTAAGAAACCTTATCCCTTAGTCGCCTCAAACGAAACTCACAGGAAGAAAAGTGGTGGCCCACTCTAAACCCAAACTATACGTCTTTAATTAAGGTGCCACCTCTAAGCCAAATTTTGACTTTCTACGCCTATTAACTTTCGACAAGGTAAAGAGACTAAAAAATTATGTCACGATCAAATCTGCATAGTAATGAAAGATTCAAGATCTTTAATCAGGTTTCCTTTCTGTTCTGACCTTCCAAACTGCTTGGAATCTAATTTAAAAAGTCCTGCGATCCAATTGCTGAACTTAAAACTTTTATTATAAGTAAAAATATTACAGAAGGTACACTTCATCCGTTCGCACGATCTAGCGCTTACACACAAAGAATCTATAAAAATACCAGTTACGTACTGACTGATTGAGACTGTCAAAACATCGTTGGAAACAAATATATTGGACTACCTTTCTTTACCCTTTACAGCTATTTCCAATGGAATCTCAAAGTAGGCTTTTACAACCATTTGTTTATGGTATGGCAATTATTATGGTTAGGTATCAAAGTGTTGTTTAAATGTGACAGATATTTTCAACTCGTTTACAACGAAACCTTCTATCAGATATATTGCTCTGTATATTAGTCATTTATAGTTATGCTTGTGGCTATTTTTTGTTTGAAGTTACAAGCTAAAGTTTACGGAAATTTTCCCCGGAACGCCTTTCATTCATATGAAATTATCAATAAGCACTACCGTGCCTTGAGCTGGCATTGCTACATTTGTCTTGTGTACGTAGTGGACTTTCTGTCCTAATAATTTGTGCTTCTTAAGTAAGGTCGACATATAAGATTTTCATTTCCATTTAGGCGAACAGTTTTGTCCGATTTCAATAATTCAAATCTTGTTATGGTGTGCATAGTTCATGGGAATCATATTAATGAGCTTGGGAATGAAACATTTATGATTTTTGCTTTGTTAATATAGAAGTAGATCCTGATGGAAGGTCCAAGTCGATGTATGAAGAGGTATACTAGACTTTTGATTCTGGTTGGACAGGGCTGGCATTATAGTGCACTGCCTTAAGAGGGCTATCACAGTCCAGTGGCGCCCTCATCACATTAAAAAAGATTTCTCTTTAAAAAAGTCTAAATTAAAAAGTGCTCAACATCAAAACTACAAAAGCCTTCAAGCTATTTTCATAGAATACTTATATAGGTTCTAAACATTCCACTTTTAGACAATTTCGAATAAAAACAAAAGCGGCCGTTTTTTTTCTTTTTTCAAAATTTGTATGTTTAGACCTTTAAAAAACCTATAAAAGTATTCTATGAAAATAGCTTGAAGGCTTTTGTAGTTTTAATGTTGAGCACTTTATTAATTTATGCTTTCTTTATTGAGAAATCTTTTTTAATGTGATGAGGGCGCCGCTGGACTGTAAAGTTCGCTTCCGGATACCAGCACCAAATTTTTGTGATGTTAGGTATGTTCTCTAGACCCCAAAACTGCCGGGAGACAGTCTCTAAGTTGTCACGTTGTCAGGATCTCCAATTATAACGTCATAAAATTTTTGTATGGGATAAAAAAAAATGTTCTGAATCCTATCGTTTGATGTAGGTATCAAATGAAAGGGCTCCATGAGCTGGTTCTAAAAATATACCACACTATAACCTTTTAGCCAACTTTTAGCAAAAAAAAAAATCCCAAAATTATTTTCAAAACATACCAAGTTTGGGCTCATCCAGGTAGGAAACGGCTGAGTACATTTTTGTAAATCATACGCCAAATGACTTATAATATCATATCAAACGTCAATAAAGCAATTTCAATCAAATACAATCAATTAGTATGGCAAATTTCAAATTCAATAGTATGGTATATAAGGTATATTTTTAGAACCGGCTCATGGAGTCCTTTCATTTGAGACCCCACACGATAGGTTTCAGAACAAAAAAAATTGTAATCCCATACAAAAATTTTATGACGTCATAACTGGAGACCCTGATACCTCAGAGACTGTCTCAACATACTAAAATTTGGGGCTGGTATCCGAAAGTGAACTTTTCAGCCTTTTTTGACCGTAATGCTATAAAATAATTAGGAACGCCGGAGAGAATAAGAAGATGTAATACATACACATAGACTCATGGCCGTATTTCCTCTCTAGGTAGTCAAAATCCCTGCTACATACACCTAGGCAGAGTTGAATGACGTGACAAGTGATAATAGCCTTCGGCCCAAATTATGAGCACTGCAAAAGAATTTTCATCCATAAATCGTCTAACCCGATACATAAGGGTATGAGCTGGTCTATTTGATGTCGGGAAATCAAAAGACAAATCTCAAATGGAGTAGGTTAAATATTTCAAAACTCAAAAATTAGAAATAATAAAAATACTTATAACCGAGGTTATCATTGGCGTCTATTTATAAAGAATTCATTTGTTTTGTTATAATCGATGTAAAACTAGCAGGATTCACAAAAGCTATAATTGCCGTTGGCGCGCTCCATACAAATGAAGTTCGGTTATATTTTCAATACTAACCAATTTTCCAGAAACAATCTAGAAACTAATCTCTATGCTTGTATCCAGTCAAATCGTTGAAATAAAAATTTTCAGTGCTAGGACAAATTTCAAAGTATGGATATCTTTGAGGCACTATACATTTTTATCGAAAATCTGACTGAATACATCACTGCAAAAAATGCGAGCCAACTAAGAAGTATAATTTCTCTTAATTAGCACCAAAATAATTGAAATGACGTTATTATTGTTTACTAAAAACAAAAGATGGTTAGTTGTAACAACAAGCCGAATTCGTTTAACAAAGTTCTCTTAGTCGGAGAAGTCATGATGTTGACAGGCTCATATAGATTCATGATGTTGGTTGAAGTAAACAATATTTTTTTTCAGTATAGTTTCTAGATTGTTTCTCAAAAATGTTATTGACTTTAACTGGTTAATATTAAAATATAACCAAACTTCGTTTGTATGGAGCGCGCAAGCGGTAATATCCCCTTAAAAATAGTTACCTACTTAGGTTGTGTCAGGTGGAACGGCATCTTACGGACTGCTTCTTCAGCGATGTCAAGCGGGAACGCGAATTCGATCATGTTTTCGTTGAGGCAGTCATTGTAGGTCGACGCCAGTTGGCATCGGTCGGACATGCCTTCGATGCTGTCGAGGCAGAGGCGGGAGATGCTGCCTAGCTTACGGACAACTCTAGAATGTTTCCCGTTTACCAGGCTGGCTAGGTGGACTAGGAGGTCTCGGTTTACCTGAAATAATGTTTAGTAATACATTAATATCCAAAAATGGTAAAGTAGACGAATCCTTCGATTTATGTAAATTTTATAGGTAATTAGTTTTCTCGCGACTAAAACGTACCGTAAAATGAGTAATAAAAAAAAAGTCTTAAACAAAATAAAAAATAAAAAATAAAAAAAATTAAATAATAATAAAAAATATACAAGTTGAAATTGATATCATTAGCATCCTTTGAAACTAAGACTCTACCCATCGAACTGAACAATTTTTACTATGGCAGCAAACCGGTTGGAGCAAAAAAAAATCAGCTGTTGCATACATTTGACAAAACTGTAGTACCGACTCGACTAATAGCAGATTTTTTATTTTTTCTCGATGTTTGCCCCATAGTGAAAGTTGTTCAGTTTAATGGTCTGAAGCACCCCCTTAAGTATTACTAGGGTGCTTTGTTACAGCCTGTATATAAAAAAATTATGTTTAATTATCTTATCTTATCTTACTTAGTCCGCACGGGTTCTTGTTATCGTATCGAGATAAAATATATACCAGATTTTAAGTTTAATCATAAGCTTTCAGACACAAGAAGTTTCATCAAAATAGGCCCAGTAGTTTGCGCGTGATGCGCAAATAAACAAACACATATTTAGAGTTTTATAATAGTACTAGCTTTTGCCCGCGACTTCGTCCGCGTGGAATTTAGAAAACCGAGTATCCTATGTTACTTCTAATACCTCCAAGAATATGTGTACAAAGTTTCATGATGATCGGTTAAATAGTTTTCGCGTGAAAGCCTAACAAACAAACTTACATTCACATTTATAATATTAGGGATGAAGAAGAGGAAGCGAGAGAGGTTTAAGATGACCGCCCAAAGTTCATATGAGAAAAACCCACTTTTAAATCTTCACATCTGTTTTTCTATAAATATTTGTACTTTCTACATTTAAAAAACAGTTTGGAGGAAAATTTTAAGTCTGTATGCCACTAAAATGGTTCAAAAGTGCAAGAATATTATATTTAGAGTTGGCAAAGCTTAAAACTTTAATGTACAGTCAAGAGCACGTCAAGCTTGACACTTTGGACTTTGTACCGTTCTTATTTCGTGCGCCATAAGCGTTACAATCGAACTGCAACTGTAAAGCATGATGTGCTCTTGACTGTACATTTTCGTTTGTCTATTTATTTTGTAAGTACCTCGCGAGGCTGCTTGAAAGTGACTGTGCTGAGGTTTTAAAGCATCTGTGGGTGCTCTAATGCTAAGTGCATATGCAGTGGAATCGTAACATTTGCTCCGAAATCTTTCACATTTACGCCACTTTTGGGTGGCGTCGTAGAGCATTTACAAAGAGATTTTCTTTTATGGGCGACATTATAACGGAAGATAAGGTCAGTGGTGTTTAACTTGGGTATATTTGACCCTCGTATTAAAATACCACTAAACGGTCACCCATCCAAATACTGACCGGCTTATAGCTGACCGGACATGACGTTGCTTTACTTCGGTGATCGTGCGAAGCGACTTATGTTCAATGTTACTAGGAAGTTTACAATTTTCCTGCTTTTACAATATTCCTGCGACTTAATTCTGGTGCTAGAATGACGTCTGTATTATTATTTATTATACAACGTGTTAATAAATTAGCGCAAAACCTCATACACCCCAACTGATTTATAACAAAATAATTAGATTGAAACAATAATTTAATTATTTTGATAGTTCAAATTTAAAGTTATTCGCATTTTAAGTTTTGAGGCCAAAATGATTTATTATCATTTCAGCACCGAAAGAAAGCGCTAACGTACTCATGGATACATTTTTATAATCTTGTTTTGGTAGTAAGTAGGGTGAGTGTGCCTGTGCGATGGGTTGACATGGGGGTTTAGAAAATTGACAATTTTGCAAACAAATTATTTAATATTTTGAATGAAATTATGTATGTTGAAACCATGATAATTCGACTCTGCTCTCGATTCTAAACAAACTACTTTCTAGTTTTGCATTAATTCATTGACACGTTGTATTATCATTGAGTGTTAGAGTAATTATGGCATCGGATAGCT
The DNA here is from genome assembly GCA_922987775.1 of Agonopterix subpropinquella. Classification (NCBI taxonomy): domain Eukaryota; kingdom Metazoa; phylum Arthropoda; class Insecta; order Lepidoptera; family Depressariidae; genus Agonopterix; species Agonopterix subpropinquella. The sequence continues at coordinate 12,992,469 of OV277709.1, read as the reverse complement.
TAATTATGATTCGTGAATTGGTTTATGAGTTAACTATAGTCTATCCATTATGTGTAATTCATTACATTAGATGCTATACGATACCGAACCAACGGACCGTAATATACAGGGTGTAAAATTAAATGCCTTGCATATTAAACAGGTGCTACAAACAATCAAACCCATTTCCCATATTGGTCCCATAATAGTAAAAATTGATCACCCTGTATAATGTCAATGATCAGTTTATATTTGACCGATGTGTTTTGGCAGCTTTAGGAGTTTCTGGTTGAAATGGTTATTCAGAAAGCACTATAAATTGTACTTCAGAAAAATTTAAAATAATAATCGATCCGTTGATCGACACCTCATTATGGATTATTGGTCTTAAGTTTCGTAATATTTAGGTCTACATAATGATTTATCACACTCAGGATTTCTCATAACATAACATAACATAACATAAATATTATTTATTCTCATAAGCGGACATAGTAATTAATGCCAACAAAAAAGTCAACCCACACTTGAAAAATGAGATTTTAATGCCAAACAATGTAAAATATATCCTATTGTCATCTAACAAAGACTCACATTGATGTCTAATCGACGGATAACTCTACCACATAATTATGTGATGATGGCGGCATAATTATGTGATGATGTGCACTGAAAAAAAAACCAACCAAGATCTTGTTTACGATAATCATACATCATGAATCCATATGAGCCTGTCAACATCATGACTTCTCTGACTAAGAGAACTTTGTTAAACGAATTCGGCTTGTTGTTACAACTACCATCTTTTGTTTTTAGTAAACAATAATAACGTCATTTCAATTATTTTGGTGCTAATTAAGAGAAAATACTTCTTAGTTGGCTCGCATTTTTTTCAGTGTGGTGATGGTCAAATTTTCTAACCTTCAAGCTTAAATAACTAAATATCTGGCTCTTTTTGTTATAACTATGTTCTGCGTCCAAGAACAATTTAAAATGTCCTTTAAATAGGGTAAACTAAGACTTACTTTGCCATGACTAATGACGTCACTCTGTTCCAGCATGCACGCAGCGAAGCACTGGCCGGACCTCGTGATTGGCGGAGAATTTGTGAAGTAAGCTCTCACATCTTTAGGAGTAGCTCGCACTTTGATGACGCAGGACTGTGCCACTCTGACTAGAGCGTCTAGATGTCCTTGGACCTTAAGAATGTTTGTAAAGGGTCTATAGTTTAATGAAAATTCGTAACTGAGTGATTTCATCCTGTATTTGGATACAAACCTATTAAAATTATCAATAATATAAAAAAATATGAATTCTTTAAGTTTTACATGAAAACATAAGTTTATGATGAAAACGCAAACGTCTTGAATTTTCAAGACAAGTTAGTACGAATAATATGCAAATAAAAGTCAAATATCATTTGAACCCTATCGCTTACATTATACATACCTAATGTAAGTAATATCAATGTTATACTTAAATAGATATAAATTGCATACCTTGGGATCGGCAAAATCCACCATAGTACCATATGAGTGTCTCATTCTAGATGATGCTGACGCGACAGAAACACCGACCATGAGGCACGTCAGGAATTTCAACGGAAACATGTTATCTGGAAAAATATAAATTATTTATTAAGAGAAGAGGTAGTTGACATGGCTCAGAAAATTATCAAGCTGAGGTGGCAATGGGCTGGTCATATCTGACGGAGAACTGACAACATATGGGGTGTCAGAGTTCTACCGTGGAGACCACGAACCAGGCGTATTAAGATTTTTAATTTCATTTTCTAGTTTTGACGATTCATGTAGCCAATTGGGTATTTGACTACATTCAATATATTTTATTTTTATCTACTCAATAAAAAAAGGGTTAGAAAATAACGCTAAACTCCCATTTTCATTGAGTTTTTAGCTTGAATACTATTTTTAATAACAAGATAAACTATAAAAAGTAATGAAAATGTTGATGACGTCACAACTCAATATTTAGTACAAATCTTCATACAAAGCGCACGTTTTGACGTCCGATAAAGAGTAGCTGATTTGACTAGTTGTCAAGTAGCCAATTGTTGACTAAGCCATCATCATTATCATTAAATTATGTGGGTAAAAATAATATTAAATTTACCAATTTTATTTTAGATAATAAACATGCATACATAATTATAGTACATTTAACTGACGACCGCATTCCCCCTTTTCAAGGGGTCATTATCAACATGTGGTGTGACAAGAACACATCACTCCTGACTATTGTATAAGTAATATAATTATAGGAATACCTCTGTAATTTGTACTTATATGTAAATAAGCTCTACCTAAAGAAGTTTGGCGGAGGGCCATATAATTTGAGAATACATGAATGAAACTTAGTAATACGCGTAGAGTGAAACACAACTAACAAAAATGTTAATTGGTTGTAACCTGTAGAAGTTGGGGGAAAGGTATTTCTCCTTATGATACCTTTTGTATCAAGTGTGTGAAACTCATAATCTTTCTTATTAGATAGTCCACTCAATCTTTTACGCATTCATTGTGTTTATTTTAATGAAAATTCACGATAACCGTACCATATTATGATAATGGAAGAAAACGAAATCACACACACTATCAGTTTAACCAAGCCAAATACGTTCCGTATCGACCAAAAATATCTCAGTGATAATATTAGATGAAAATAGCTGTCGTGGTTGCGTTGCTTTTTGGACGATTTGTCAATTTTAATAGTAATTTCTACTTTTGAATCCGGACTTCTGGAGATGTGGAAGTTTTTTAAAAAATGCCTTAATTTTTTCTGTTTATAATAATTATGACCACCTTCCTGAATGGCTTTTAGTTTTCGTAAAAAATGGCTGGGTCCAAATCTGTCAATCTTCTTTTAAGTAACATAAATAGGATCCCACTGCAGGGCAAATACCTTGTGAGAAAGAGTGGATCTCACTCCTCGACGCGGGCCTAGTGCGGATTGGTGGAGAAAAGTTAGTGGTCAACTTGGTGTCGGAGAATTTTCAAGCCGCCTTAATATGCCTCAGGGTAGCTATTTGTATTCATCATCATCATCTCAGTGGATAGACATCCACTGCTGGACATAGGCCTCCCCCAAGGGCTACCACAACGACCGGTCCTGCGCTACTCTCATGCAACGGGTTCCCGCCGCCTTCACCAGGTCGTCGGTCCACCTTGTGGGGGCTTACCCACGCTGCGCATTCCGGTACGCGGTCGCCACTCTATTTGTATTATGTTTCCCTAATTGTTTCCTGTTTTGTGTCCCAAACAGGTCCCAAATAAATAAAATAAAAAAATTGTTACCTTATTTGATGTCTTGTTCTTATTTCCAATTTCAAAACTAAATAGTCGACAGCACTTCGTATTTCACTTTTATCTTTTTCTTGTAAAAGATTGAACTTGGAATGTTCTATTTCTGTCGAAAGTTAGCTTTCAACTTACGTTTGTATGTCCACAGTACTGCACTCGACAACTTCAATGCATTTTCTGCTAACAATTCTAGTTGCAGCTCTTTATAAATGAAAAAAAGAGAAGTCAATGGGGTAAAAGGAACAATTCTCATTGTTGCGACATTGTTGGTACTCTTTTATTTATGTTTTTGAGCCAGATGTTGGAAGTTTACGTAAGTGTAGAGATAAGAGCCATTCGTTTGCGTGGTGTTTCAGTTTCAGGTACAACGAGATTGTCGATAACACAGAACATTATAAGCAAGCACGTACCCAGCTTCTTTTTTCGGGGGGGGGGGGAGGGGTACAGGCAAAAATCGGGGAGGGGGGGTTGGTCCAGACCACTAGGACCCCCCCCCCCCCCCTCCCCTGGGTACGTCCTTGATTATAGGAATGCGCTTTTGCTTCGGAGACGGCTGTCGGCACTTGTCTTCCCGCTCACGCTGCTACAATTACTCATGCCCTCTCGCTCGCACCACGCCGCGCCTTATGGTGTTATGCAAATCATTGCATAACCTGTGGCGACACGTTCCACCACCCGTTCCACGCCTACTTTGCACTTCTAACCCCATTTATAATGTTCTGTGGTTGATACCATGAATACATTAGGGAGTTAGCTTTTTTTGAGAATGTGGATTGCTTTTAGCGAAGTGAAGGTAAAAGAGAAAGATGGTAAAAGCGAAGATAAAACTTTTTCTGTTACCTTTAATTTGTTTCTCCAACTTTACTAAAGTACGTCGAATGTATTTTTATTTCGCCAGGAATTTTTAACGAATTCATTGACTTAGAAAATTACCAGTATAGCTACAATATTGTTATGAGGGCACCACTGAACGGTAAAAGGATTCTTAACGAAATTATTATGCAAAGGGTAAATTAATGGAGTATACCTAATGAAATCAGACTTTTCAGACTAAATGCAAAACAAAAAATAATAAAGACGAGACAAAGTTAAAGGTAAAGTTAAAAAAAACGGTCGTAGTTAAAAACTAGAGTTTACCCGCGACTTCGTCCGCATATATAATATACCAGATTTTAAGTCAATTCATAAGCGATCAGACAAAAAGTTTCATCAGAATCGGTTTTATAGTTTTTGTGTGATGCTGTTACAAACAGACATAAATTCTAAAAAAGGTTGATATGGAGTCAGGGACACCTATAAACTATTGTACATATCTTCAATGTACAGACACACTTCTTTTACGGTTTTATAGTAGTTTAGATATAGCCCTAAAATATTTTCAAGTATTCTTTACTTTACACCGTGAACAGAAACAACTTCTTGCAGTTTATTTATTCGTAGTTCTTGCATAAGAAATAAGACAAGAAACTCAAGAAAGTAACAATGGATACTAAAATAGCTCTCGGCATTCAACTCCTTAGCCATTATAGAAAAACAACTAAGAAAGTAGCTTATGATCCTTCTCTTTGAAATCTGTTGCTAATTAAACAGACTATTTTATAAAAAGAAGATAATGCTTTGTTTACTTCATCTTGATTTAACTTGGATCTTAATTAACGAGCTATATTTACAAAACAGGCGAGAAATTAAAATCAAACTTCTTCCTAGCAGTATTATAATTATGTTTGAACTCCCGGAACTAAGCTTAATGAATGGGATGAGGCTGTCATCTGGCTGTCCACCAGTAGATTCAAAATTCAAAACTTTTTATTATCACAAAATACTTAATATCACATAGATAGCTTTTTGACGTAATTTTTTGACTCTACCACCGCGTCGGAAGATGTAGTAAAAAATTTCCGATTAGATAACTCCATTTTGGATGGAAACTCAATCTTTTTGTCCAGGTTGGAATCCGCACGGATGACATATGCCAGGTAGGTACCAATGAGAGGGGCGTCCGCCCGGTTTTAAGTAACTTTGTAACCATTTTATACATTAACTATGGAACTTTTTAAGCAGAAAACAAAAATGAACAATCTACAGGATATGAGAAGTGATGTGGTTTTTCTCGAAATCTATTTTAATTAATAAAACTGAAGAAAAACGAATCCAACGTCGCCCCTTTTTTTCCAGTTGTAACCGTTTTACTCTTACATTGTTGATCAGAAGAATATAAAAATTTACATAGAATGATGTGGTTTTCTTATTTTTTGAAAATTCATAAAAAATCATACAGGTTTTCAAAGAAAACTGAAAATTCTGACCGGCGCCACGCAATTGAAGCGGGATGGCTAATTGCAAAAGTTTGCTTGTAAGAAAGAGAGCCTTGCACTAGGGAGGGAGAGCCTTAAGTAGATACGTAATAATTGGTGCTCCTTCACCGAAAGGAAAACATCGTTAGGAAACCTACATACACTGAAGAAGAAATTCCGATGCGTATGTGAAGTCTATCAATACGCATTGGGCACGCGTGGTGGACTAACGCCCATACATCCTCCCTGAGGGTAGGCCTGTGCCCTGCAGTGCCTATAGCTGTGATGATGCTTGACATTAAGTAAAACTCCTACAAATTACAAAAACAGAACAAAACATTAATTACAACGTAATTTAACTTCATTCATTGTTAATTTACCGACCGAAGACTTATATAAGAAACCGTTTAAGGAAGTCGAGTTTAATTTAAGTTAGCGCTGCCGTTCACAAGAGTTTTTCATTACGTTCCTATGCTATTACTTTAATGGTTTTATTCGACTTGTTTTCTCTAGAGCCATTAGCACACGACGACGCGACGTTTACAGCAGAATGAGGCCACTTGTCTCATTTGCACTTAGAATCACTGCTGCATCTATGCAAATGTGCGGTTGCCATGAGTAAATACTCACAGAGACTAAGCTTCTAAGGAGCGTACTTACTATAATCACGTCACGCACTCACCAATTAACAACTACACAGATTATTTAATAGTTACTAACGTAACCACAGACTTTTTAGAGCGATGATAGCCCATACGGAAGAGAGCTAGCGCCTCAATCATGAGGCCGCGGTTCGATTCCAGGCCCGTACCACTAACTTCTTTGGAATTTATGTATGGTTGTATTTATCATTTACTTGCTCGGCGGTGAAGGAAAATATCGTGAGGAAACCTGCATTCCCGAGAATGAAAAGAAAATATCATAAGTTCGGAAGTATGCGTAAAATATGGGTGAGCTTGGGGCGAACACAAAAGACCAGCGCTTGGTCTCCGTGTTACAACGACCCTTGCTTGCAATAGCCCAACCACAACTAATCAACCACTGGCTGGACCGGGTTTTCCACGGGCAGCGGTGTGTAGGTGAACTCGTCGGTGAACGGTCACGCACACACCACCGCGCCTTTTAGCTTTTAGTAGTGTATTTAGATCTCTATGGTATTTATCTGTGGTGTATTTAAAATACAGGGTGAAATTGATATCATTAGCATCCTTTTAAACTAAAAGTGTACCCATCAAACTGAACAACTTTAACTATGGCAGCAAACAAATCGGAGCAAAAAAAAATCAGCTGTTGCATATATTTCAGTCGCGAACTCGCGCGTCGACAATGCAGTTTAGTATGGACCAGCAGATTTTTTATTTGGTCCGATCGGTATGCTCCCATAGTAAAAGTTGTTCAGCTTGATGGGTAGACTCTTAGTTTAAAAGGATGCTAATGATATCAATTTCACCCTGTATTGCTATGTATTGACTGCAATGATGCAAACGCGCGACGACGATGACGAGACGAGCTTACTACCTGTGACATTCATTGGTCACTGCTAGTGAAATGTGAATAAGTATAGGTATTGAATATTTATAGTATACCTGCTTCATACAAGCTCGCGGAGGTGACACACCCCTACATGCGCAGCGGTGTTCCTACCAAATTGCCGCCAGCTTATAGCCCGCCAACCCGCGATAGCTTGATACAGCACTATCACGCTTCCGCTCTCTTTCTATTTGCATGCGAGCGAAGGAGATAAAAGACTTAATTTGACAGATGGATGTTTTAAATGTCGCTATCGCGGGTTGGCGTACTAGCCCCGCTGAACGTTCAACGCACGCTGCGCTTTGCCGGTGTGTAGGTACCGGCCGCCGCGGGTTTGTATGAAGCTGTTTTTCTGGTTGGATATCTATTCAGTGATACTTTTGATCGTTTTTTAGGGGATGATCAGATCATCAAGCTGAACAACTTTCTCTATCGAAATCGCGAAATAAAATCAGCTCTCTCGGGACGAGAAGTTTAGAATACTACCTCTGATTCTTCGGGGAATATCGTCGGCTTATATCGCAAGAAGTCATTAACTTCAAAAAGTCACTAAATTCAGCTGACCATGCAACAGAGTTCTCCGCGACGAGTACTATTATAAGCAAAGATCATTATCTGGATAGTACCTACTTCAAACGCCTTTATGACCTATGTATAAAGTCCATAACACTACAGACAAAAACATTATGCCAAAATTAATTATATTCGTTTTCTCGGGTTTTATAAAATAGTAATTAATGACTTCTTGCGATAAGCAGACGATATCACAGTATATTATGCTTAATATATTAATGTCCTTATGGATACAAATTGTGGATTTTTCCAGTAATCTGTCGTCAAAGTAAACAAGTAGTAAAGCTGGTTGCCGAGATTGGGTCTTTTGATGTCTGTGGGAATAAGCCGGTTTTAATATTACGGATCTCTGATTAAGGATAGAAATAGGCCTTTTGAGATGTTCCTTCAAATAACCTTCAGATGTTCTATGTTGGCGTTTTGTCGTTTTGTCAGTCATGTTGTTAATTTTGATCTAAGCTATACTTTATAGATCTATAGATCTTTTAGTTAGGTACCATCAAATAGAATGAATAAGTAAATATGTTGGACATCGACCCTCTGATTGTCTACAAACTAGGCGAATTACTTGACCCCTGTCGTTCGAGCCGTTTTGTAAACAATTATAGATAACGCAAAAGAATAACTCAAAAATTCTAAAGAGAGGCCAGTAGCGATGCATCTCAGTTACCATTGCACATGTCCCTGCGCTTTAGAATTTTCGAGTTATTCTTTCGCTGTTATTTGTTAACACCAACGTCGTTCGAGCCAAGTGTCAAGTTAATTCGCCCGCGTTATAGTTCTAATTGAAGGACTAGAATCGATTCCAGACTTGTGTTTTGGTGACTAGACAGCGATTTACAATTAATAATATAGATACAAACATTAATATGATGATGTCACTTTCTGCTACCAGAAAGCAAGTGCTGAAAAAGTAGATAGGATAGTGAGGTCCTTGAGGAATAACAAAGCACCCGGAATATACTTGATACGTGCGATTGATATTAAATCTATGTGTAAAGATATAAACGTTGTCATTGCAAAACTTATTAATACTAGTATCTCTACCGGCAAGTACTCAAAAGAGCTAAAAACCGGAATCGTACGGCCAATACATAAAAAGGATTCATATAAGAACTACGATAATTATAGACCAATTACGATACTGCCAACAATTGACAAAATAGTGGAGAAATACATTTGCAAACAGATACATACATTTTATAATAATAACTCAATTCTAACAGATAAACAATATGGCTTCCAACCCAATAAAAATACTACACAGTTACTTACAGACTTTACAAATACGATAAACAAACATATAAATAATAAAAATCACGTGCTAATTGTGTTCATAGATTTTAGCAAGGCGTTTGATACTCTTCGACATAACGTACTTGTAGACACCCTAGATGACTGCGGGATAAGGGGCCCTCTATTAGAATGGTGCAAAAACTATCTAAATGATAGATCTTATTACGTTAAGATAGGAGACGATATGAGTGATAGAATGAGGGTGACGCAGGGAACGGCACAGGGCTCCGACCCCAGGGCTCTGATTGGACCTCTGCACTACTTGACGTATGTCAACAACCTTACGAACCTCATTAATCAAACGGACATATACCTATTCGCGGACGACACCTGCTTACTATCCGCAGACCGAGATATAGATAGGGCTATGAAATGAAATGAAATGAAATTTATTGTGTATGGATTCAGGTATACAAGCTTTAGCAGATGTTTTACAGTGATTAGTCTCACTGAAGCCTACCTTTGCAGGCGTTTACACAAAATCTTAAAATCTAAATCAATCATGTCAAAAGTTATAATAATAAATTCAATTCAATACATGACGTCCATTGAAACAATAAAAATAATAAAAACAATCAAACAATAAAAATATAAATAAATTGAATTGAATTGACTAATTTACAGTAATTTTAATAATAACATATTAGATTTAAATAAATGAAAACGACACAAAGACACAAAGTTATATTATTTGCTATTCATGCTCTAGAAATTCTCTCACGCTATAGAAACACCTTTCCACAAGCCATGACTTCACAACTTTTTTAAATTCTTTCATCTCTAGTTCCTTGTAATAATCAGGTAGCTTATTAAATATTTTAATCGACATAACAAATGCATTATTTTCAACCAACTTTAATTTTGATGCTGGTTTAAATATTTTGTTTTTATATTTGGAACGTAAATTTCTATTGCTCACCTCATGATTTTGTTGAAAGAAGTGTCCATTTTGGTGTACAAATATACAGACATTAAATATATACAAACATGGGAGTGTCAAAATAAAACATTTTTTAAAATATGGAAGGCAACTATCTATCTGGTCAAGATTAAAAATGGCACGTATACATTTTTTCTGCATTATGAAAGCCTTTTGTATGTCACATGAATTTCCCCAAAGAATAATCCCATAGCTAAGGGCAGAAGTTATATATCCATTGTAAGCCATTAAGGCTGCCTCTCTCGATACAACTTGACTCACTCGCCTCATTGCATATACAAAACTATTTATTTTTGAGCAGACATTTGTTATGTGCTCTTTCCAACTACAGTAACTATCTATCGTTATGCCCAAAAACCTAGTATTCTCGACCTGTTCTAATAAAGTTCAATTGTATTGAACATTTAGATTGGGTAGTTGTGCTTGAGGCGTTTTAAATTGCATATATTTTGTTTTCATTATATTCACTTTTAAATTATTTATCGATAGCCAATCAATTGCTTTTTGAAGTGTTGCGTTGATTTCATTTTCATATATATCTGGGTCAGTTCCTTTTATCACAATTGTTGTGTCGTCAGCAAACAGAATACATTCATGTGGAATAGCATTTGGTATGTCGTTAATATACAATAGAAATAACAATGGACCCAGGATGCTGCCCTGAGGTACGCCGTAATTGCTGCCAATATACGAGGATCTATATTTCTTAATACATTTCGACACATTATTATATCTTTGAGTCTCCACACATTGTTGCCTTTGTCCTAAGTAACTACCAATCCAGTTGTAAGCTGGACCCCGAATACCATATCTGTGTAGCTTTGTAAGTAACCTTTCGTGACAAACAAAATCGAAAGCTTTGCTCATGTCCATCAGCAGTACAGTAACAGGAGTTTTAGTGTTTAAACATTCGGTGACAGTTTTTATCAATTTGAACGTAGCTAAAGACGTATTCTTCCCTTTACGAAACCCATTTTGTTCGTCTTTAATAATCTTATTGTGTTCCAAGAAACTAAGAAGTCTATTGTACATGACCTTTTCCAGGATCTTCGAGAAAATGGGTATCAAGGTTACTGGTCGGTAGTTATCCATTAATTTGCTATCTCCTTTTTTGTACAGTGGCTTTACTACGGATTTTTTCAATATATGTGGAAAAACCCCTGTCATAAGACATCTATTTATAATGTACGTCAGTGGACAAATTATACTATTTATACTTACTTTAATAATGTCAGTGGCAATGTCATTGTAGCCAACGGCTCTAGTATTTTTTAGACCCTTGACAATCCTAAAAATTTCATCAAAACTAACAGGATAAACAAACATACTGTGTTCACTTCTTGGAATTAGGGAAAGGCAGGGCTATGGAAAGACTACAGCATGACTTTACGACTTTGAGTAAATGGTCACATGATGTAGGCTTAGTACTCAATTCCAGTAAAACAAAACTTATGTATATCAGCTCCAGCCATAATAGGAAATGTCAACCGCTGCATCTTACAGCACATGACCACGCATGCCTACATAAAGCAGATGGCAGCGGAAAATGCAATTGTCCGTCGATAGAACATGTGGAAAATCATACATACCTAGGGTTAACAATAGATGATCGCCTTACATGGAAACCACATATTAACAAGGTTTGTGACAAGCTTAGAGCATTATTGGCAAAATTTTCATTAATAAAAAACAAAGTACCTTATTCTATTCGTTTATTACTGTATAAATCGTTAGGTGAATCTATAATATCGTATGGTGTTAGCAGTTATGGACGCACATTTAAAACACATATAGATAAAATATACTACTTGCAAACTAGAATACTAAAAACAATAATACCATATAAAATTAAAATAGACTACAAAAATAATTACCATGCACTATTTTCATATTGTAATGTAATGCCCATTCATGACAAAATTAAGTACATATTACTCCTCGAACAATTCTTTAATAACGATATACTAACACCCGTCACGCATTCTAAATACACACGTAGTGTGGCCCAAAAACAATTGCAAATTCCAACCTTTAATAACATCTATGGTAAAAGGACTATCGAGTATATCATACCTAAACTAATTAACGAACTACCGATTAAACTAAAAGAAGAAATAAATACAAAAAACATTAAGCATAAACTTAAACTACATTTTCTAAGTACCTAAAAAAATAAAACAAAGTCATCACTCAAAACAGAACACCCTGCACGCTACGTTACACAGTTACACACACAGACACACTTCAACACTCCACAACATCATTGCAAATTCCTTAATCACACGAAGCGAAGTACACCTAATAACCAGAATAGTGGTAGGTACCTGCCTATACTGTACTTTCGATCGTTTTGTAGTTCTTTGTTATTGCGGTCGATATCATTCATTCTTACCTTTCAAACTATACCTACTGTACAGAATATTATGCACCATGCACACAAACAATAACATACCTATTAATAACCGGGTTTGCAGTGTATGTTTGGAATTGAATTGATGGATAGATATTATTGTATAAGTTTTGTGTAGTCTGTTCGTATGATTATCTTTTATACCTACTTAATAATAAGGATGAGTCCCTACCGGCGTACGAACAAACCAGTTATGGTTTATAGTGCGTCGATATTTGTTGATTTGCTAAACATTGTATTATCATGTATCAATTAAATAAATAATAAATGTATGCTTAGATCTTTAAAACTACGCAACGGATTTTGATGCGGTTTTTTTAATTGAGTGATTCAAGAGTAGTAGTATCAGTATTGCAACCGTGCGAAGCCGGAGCGGGTCGCTAGTTTCTTATAAAACTCAATCTTACTCTGACCAGCTATAAAAGCATGATAGGTAGGTACTTATACACTTACATCTTAGACTTTACCTCGACAAACTATTTCAGTAAACTGTAATTTTGTCCAATTTACTTTCTCTTCCTCCCAAACATTACTTTCATTTTCAGAGCTCTTTGAGAGAATGAAAAGATATGAGGGATCTATTTCGTAAGGGTCAGTAAGTTTCATTTAACTTTAATGGACAGTACTGGGTACTGGGTATCGCCAGGATAGTTTTTATTACGGAGTTTATTACTCACAGTGTAAACAGGGTTGTATTTTTGCGAATTTTCCGTATGAGGGCTATTCGAGTTCAGTGGCGCCCTCGTCACAATCATAAAGATTTCTCAATAAAAAAAGTCTAAATTAAAAAAAGAGCCCACTAGATAAACTACAAAAGCCTTCAAGCCATTGTTATACTATACTTTTATAGGTTCTAAACATTCCACTTTTAGATAATTTCGCATAAGCGCCCGTTTTTTTTATTTTTTCATAATTTGTATGTTTAGACCTTTAAAAAACCTATAAAAGTATTCTATGAAAATAGTTTGAAGGCTTTTGTAGTTTATCTAGTGGGTACTTTTTTAATGTAGGCTTTCTTTATTGAGAAATCTTTATTATTGTGACGAGGGCGCCACTGAACTCGAATAGCCCTCTTAAGTTCCTTAGCAATCTCTTAAGTTCCTAAGATAGACAATTAGACAGTTGCATTACTTAAATGAGTGATTCTGCTCGTGATATTGAACAACTTTTCTATAGGAACAAATAGGAAATTCGCTAAAATAATTTAAAGTTTTCCTAAAACGTTAATATGGAAATCCCAAAAATGTTTTTGCTAATTTCCAATGTTTCTTAGTTGCGTTGTTCAGTATCATGGGTACAATAACAGCATATAATATGGTGTTTACAGTTGCATTAGTTTATTACTTTTACCCTGAAATATGCTGTTATAAGTAATGTGTGAATATGCTAGAATTATGCTAGTCTTGCTACAATTTTACGCTAGTTTTAGCAAGCTTTCTGAATAGCATTTGTATTTACCTAATGAGTTTGTATGATACGTGGAAAATAAAAATTTCTGATGAAAGATATGGTAATGTAATTTGGCTGCAAGCCAATTACTTCTGTGGTATTCATATTATTTGTATAATTCTGTACGAATTACACATTGTAACACTACTCGTGGAATTAAGTTTCATTGTTTTGCATTTAATTTGATAACACTGGTTAGGTACTCGAGGTACAGAACCCATCCCAAATGTCGGTTTATATTATGACATCAAGAAACTTATAACACCGGCTCTTCATTCTCGCCGAGAACGGGCGAGACAGGCCGAGAACGAGAGTGTGGATGCCCTTCATTGTTCTCGTGGCATTATAAGCCATAATGCCTGCACTTCATTCTCGCCGAGAATTCTCGCCGAGAACTCGCGGCGAGAACTTTCAAGGAAAATTACTATGGCTTATGATGCCACGAGAACAATGAAGGGCATCCACACTCTCGTTCTCGGTCTGTCTCCCCCTTTCTCGGCGAGAATGTAGAGCCGGCATAATAATTTTCCTTGAAAGTTCTCGCCGAGAGTTCTCGGCGGGAATTCTCGGCGAGAGTGAAGTGCGGGCGTAATATAGTCCTAGTCGTTATGGAGATATTTTAAGGAAACGCTGCACTTTGGGATGGAAGCAAGCCGCTTTGCACAGTGATAGTAGGGACCAAAATAAGCGATTTGACCCGCAGCAGCGCAACTTTCATCCCTTAGGATAATAGATGGCGCCACTTCATTAAAAAAAACTTTGAAAAATTCTACAAGCCAAACGGCTTCACCGATTTATATTATTAATGTGTCAATCGAAAGAATATTTATTAGTTTATGATAAAAAAAATAAAAAATAAAAATATCTACAGGGTGTAAATTAAAATAGGACAGCTACTTAAAGAGGTGCTTCAGACCATCAAACTGAACAACTTTCTCTATGGGACCAATATCGAAATCGCGAAAAAAAAATCTGCTGTCCCATACATTTCAGTCGAGTTATGTTTGCAGTTTTGTATGGGAGAGCGGAATTTTTTTTCGCGATTTCGATATTGGTCCCATAGAGAAAGTTGATCAGTTTGATGGTCTGAAGCACCCCTTTAAGTAGCTGTCCCATTTTATTGTACACCCTGTATAATGGCTGCAAAAAGCCATGCATTTTTGTAAATTTTTTAAAGTTATTTTTCCGTTTTTTCTTAATAACATTTAAAAAATGTATGAATTGGGTATATTAATAATTATTCACATTGTTAATAAATCAATAACATGTTTAATAAAAAAAACTGCATGTCAATATCTTGAATAGTTAGGAAAATATTTAAGATTACATAAGCAGGTAAGGCGCGCCCCAGTCTTAGTAATTATGCAAAAATTACTCAATTTGGTACTGGAAGCAAGCCGCTTTGCACAGTGATAGAAGGGACTAAAATAAGCAATTTTACCCGCAGCAGCGAAACATTCAACAAACTTCAAAAAATTATAGAAACTAAACGGCTACACCGATTTTAATTATTTAGGTGTCAAACGGTTCGACTTTTTATGTTTAAATTTAAACAAATTATTTACTCAATTATTTGTAGAAATGGAAAGTGCAAAAATAATAAAATATATAAAAAAAATGAAAAATGTCATGTTTTCACTAAACTACGTTGAACAATGTATGAAGTGTGTTTTTTTCTTTGTCTAAAATTAGACAGATCTATTTCGAATCTAAAAGTGAAAACTGCATCGAAATCGGTTTAGTAGTTATGTAGATATTTCTAATTTCTGCCGATAAACGTCCACTAAACGTTGACGTAGGCCCCCTCAAGGATCGCCAAAACAACTGGTTCTGCACTACTCTCATCCAAAAGGTACCCACTATCATCACCGGATCGTCGGTTCACCTAGTGGAGGCCTACCCACGGTACGTTTTCCGGTACGCGACCTCGCGGTCGCCGGTCGAGAACTTTTCTGCCCCATCAGCATCGGCCAGCTGTTCTGCGAGCAATATGCCCAGCCCATTGCCACTTTAGTTAGCAATTCTTCGGGTTGTGTCGAATACATTTCTGATTTGATTTAGAAAGGGAAACTCCGAGCTTAGCCCTCTAGCCCATTGCACTTTGGTTGACTTGCAGCCTTCAAACTATGCCTTCATTTAGTATTATAATAATAATATTAGTATAGCCAGGTATTGTAGTTGGTGATTGGTATTGTAGTTGTGGTGTATGAGTTTAGATTCCGGTACTTTAAATGTACTAGATAATTTGTGTGACAATGTCCAAGATATTTATTTATAGCATTTCAAAATTTTATAGGTAGGTACTTTACTTACGTTTGATTCCCACAGACGCTTTTGCAGAATATTTTACACTGCAAGGTGCAAGGTTGGTCGACGTGTCGGCAACTACAGCGTATTGAGTCCGTCGCAGCCTCATTTATAAGTACATTGGTCGGAGAATGTTTTCAATTTAATAGTTCCTATCCCATGCCTATCTTTTTATGATGATGTAACAAGACTTCCTAAGGTAAGATGGACTCCACAATGGTCAAAAGTTGCAATTTGTCAGAATTATCCCTCTTCGACTAACTAAATACGCTTGTAAATCAGGCTGCGCACAATGCACTGACCATTGTATATTTTAACTACTGTGAAGTTCATCCACCTTAAGAGCTCTTGTTTCATCCCTAAAAAGATGGGCATGGGATGGGAACTATTAAACAGAAAATATTCTTCAACCAATTCGCTTAGAAATCAGGCTGTGACGGACACAATGCGTTGTGGTTGCCGACACGTTGACCTAGCTTGCACCCTGTCCTCTGCAGTGTAATAAAAATTCTGCAAGGGCGGCTGTGGAAATCATACGTAAGTTAATAGATATGATTTGAAATGATATACAAATATAATATAATAAATTATGCCATTACATGGTCGCTCACTAAATTAAAGCCAAGTAAAAATGTTGTAAGTCACCCAAAGGCAATGGAGATGGCTATATAGATTGTCCCTGCGAGATCGATTAAGAAATGAAGAGGTCCATCCGCAAGAGAACCAGGGTAGCCGACAGCCCGACACAACCCGGAGAATTACTAACTAAAGTAGGAATGGGCTTAGCACATTGCTCAACGTACGGATGGGCGATGGGGCTGAAGAGTTCTCGAGTGGCCACCGCGCAGTCGCGTACCGGAAAGCGTATCGTGGATAGTCGTAATCTTAAGCGTATATCGTAAGCGTATCGTAATAAATCGTAAGCGTATCGTAAGGTGGACCGACGATCCGGTGAAGGTAGCGGGCACTCGTTGGATGAAGATAGTACAGGGCCGGTCCTGTTGTGGCGATCCTTGATTTGTGGACTTTTATCAGCAGAAATTAGAAATATTTACAAAACTACTAAACCGATTTCGATGCAGTTTTCATCTTTAGATTCGAAATAAATCCGTCTAAAATAAAAATACACACTTCATACATTGTTCAACGTAGTTTAGTGAAAACATGACATTTTAAAATTTTTTGTATAAATTTTATTATTTTTGCACTTTCAATTTCTACAAATAATTGAGTATTTAATTTTTTTAAATTGAAACATAAAAAGACGAACCGTTTGACACCTAAATAATTAAAAAAAAAAAAAAAAAAATTAAAATCGGTGTAGCCGTTTAGTTTCTATAATTTTTTGAAGTTTGTTAAAATATGTGGCGCCATCTGTGATCCTAAACGATTAATGTTTCGCTAAATTGCTTATTTTAGTCCTTTCTATCACTGTGCAAAGCGGCTTGCTTCCAGTACCAAATTGAGTAATTTTTGCATAATTACTAAGGCTGGGGCGCGCCTTACCTGCTTATGTAATCTTAAATATTTTCCTAACTATTAAAGATATTGACATGCAGTTTTTTTATTAAACTTGTTATTGATTTATTAACAATGTGAATAATTAAAAATATACCCAATTCATACATTTTTTAAATGTTATTAAGAAAAAACGGAAAAATAACTTTAAAAAATTTACAAAAATGCATGGCTTTTTGCAGCCATTATAGATATTTTTATTTTTTATTTTTTTTTATCATAAACTAATAAATATTCTTTCGACACATTAATAATAGAAATCGGTGAAGCCGTTTGGCTTGTAGAATTTTTCAAAGTTTTTTTTAATGAAGTGGCGCCCTCTATTATCCTAAGGGATGAAAGTTGCGCTGCTGCGGGTCAAATCGCTTATTTTGGTCCCTACTATCACTGTGAAAAGCGGCTTGCTTCCATCCCAAAGTGCAGCATTGATTTCATAACGACTAGGACTAATATACCTACCTTTTAATTGCATTTAAAGCATTATAGTTAGGTAACTCTATTCCACTATAATTGGCCATAGTCATAAATACTCTCCTGAACATATTTACTTTAAGTACCTACCTGGTATTAATATTAAAATTTTGTAACATAAATACCTAAAATAATTACAGAAATCATTACGATTTCCGATAACCATCTCTACATCATTACACTTTGTACCTATACATCACAAATTCAACAAACAGCGCAATACAATACCACAGATAACCATCAAAATTACACTCAAAAACTAAAAATATGGAAATTATAATCATTTCCAGTCAGACTCATCACAGACAGCACATTTTTGAAAACTCTGGCATCCCGATTTATATTTAAAAAAAAAGTAATATTACTAGCATTCCAAATTCAAATCTACAGATAAAAAATAAAAGAATGAAGCTGACAATCTTCAAATTGTTCTTGATGCTTCTTGTGACCGCCTCCATGGTGTCCTTCTGTATTTGTCAAGATGCACCAGCGACTACAGCGGAACCAACAACTGCGAAGGTAGAGGAAGAAGAAGAGGAAGCTCCGGAGCCGAAAGGCTGCTCCATTTGGTGCTGGATACAGAAGATAGCCATGTTCGTTATATCGCAACTGTTGAGCGGTAACTGATTGTCTAAAAATATTATTTTTTATTTCTTGAATAAAAAATTACTGTCATTCGTTCACACTGATTATTTTGTTTCTATTTATGTTCAATACGGAACCCTAAAAAGTGTAAATTTTTAGATTGTTAGAAAATTCCTGACTATTCTTTTTCTTATCGTGTGGGCAGAGCCCTGGTGTCAGAGTTTTAGCAGACCGCCTTACGGCCTCTGACGTGGTTTTTATGTAACGACTAACTACCACCAGAGATAGTAACCGGGACCAACAGCTTAACGTGTCATCCGAAGCACGGAATCATATTCCGTTTCAGACAATCAGGTGATTCAGCCTGCAATGTCCTAACCAACTGGGGAAAAACGCACAAAGTGACATATCACTAGGTGTCCCCCGTGGGAATCGAACCCACGACCAACCGTTTACCGTTGACCGTTTTAATGACTATTAAAATTTAAGAATAAATTTTTGACAAAAAAACTCTCTAAAGTAAGCCATAGTTTATGTATGTTTATTGTATCTATTTGTTTATTTAAACGTATGTGTATGTATATATATATATGTATATATATATATATATAATATATATATTTATTTATGTATAATGTTTACATAACATTAACGTCCATTTAAGTATCTAGTTTTTATCAATTGTGCTGTACACTTTTTGTCTGCCTCACACTTTACAACTGTCTCTGTTGCGGGTTTGCTGGAAGAAATCTCTTTAGAGATAAGCTCGCCCTTTGTATATGTCTACTTTAATTGTATTTTTTCTGTAATTTTTTTGTGTACAATAAAGCGTTAAATAAATAAATAAATAATAAATAACAACTTTCCCTAAGGATCAGAGTCGAAAAAATACAATATTGTTGGACCTCCCATAGAAAATCGATCGGCTGATCCGTAATTTTACTGTATGGGAGGTCCAAAAAATTTCTCTTTTTCGTCCTATTATAATGTTCCTTAGGGAAAGTTGTTTAGTTTCATTGTCAGAATACACCCTTAAAATATAGTAAGCAAACTAGTGGTGTATAAATGCTGTACTAAAAAACGAGGTGGCCAAATAATGTACCCAAAGGGTGAAAACGGGACCCTATTACTAAGCCTACGCTGTCCGTCCGTCCGTCCGTCCGTCCGTCCGTCCGTCCGTCCGTCCGTCCGTCTGTCCGTCTGTCCGTCTGTCCGTCTGTCCGTCTGTCCGTCTGTCCGTCTGTCCGTCCGTCCGTCTGTCCTACCTATTTAGGGCTGTAACTTTTCAACCGTAATAGCTAAGTTAGTTGAAATTTTCTCAGATTATGCGTAATAACAACAAAACGCCGCCGCCGTAATATAATAACGGCGGATTTTTAACAAATAATAAAAATGTCAAAAAGTTAAAAATTAAGGGGGGTTCTCAAGTAGAAACTAGTTTTTATAAACGTTTTTTCTTCACGCTCTATCGTAAAAACGGTAATACATACAAGTGTCAAACTTAGTGTGATTATAGAGCAAATTCTACAAAATAATAACAAATACTAAAAACCGGCCAAGTGTGAGTCGGTCTTGCGCTAAAGGTCCTAAACAAAAAAAAGTTTTTTTTTCTAAGTTACTAATGTTGTGTTCTGTGGTGGTGTGGTACGAAACCCTCGGTGCGCGAGTAGCCCGACTCGCACTTGACCGGTTTTATTTTAGTTTCTGAATGCTTTTGGCTTTAGTAAAAGTTATCAAACAATTTTTTAAATCCAGCCTGTCGTTTGTAAAAGTAAACACTCAACATAGTAAGCCTCAGGCTTTTTGTTATGGGAATCATACAACAACGGCACAAATATATGACATCCATGACTGAATCGGGATTCGAACCCAGGACCCTGGTTTGGCACTCTGGCGTGGTAACTATTACACCAACCGGGTCGTCTAATATCGTATAATGAATGTGGACTTCAATTTCCCAAACTCTAGAATTTTTATTGGCATACTTGTCACTTTTAAAATAATTTATAATCAAGTAAACAAATTCAAAAACAAGGAACATATTTTACTCTAGTCAAAACCCGGTTTCAACCATAAAGAAATTTTTGAAAGTTTTTAACGGCTCTGGATTTTCTTTCCTTTTGAGCCAGTCTTTTTAAGCAAATTATTGTTTCTCATTTATAGCAAATAAAACGTTGGTGTTCGACGTTTCAACGGTTCTTTGGAGTTTTTGGAGGCAATCGAGAAACGCAGGAAACGCAGAGAAGTCCACAGGAAAGAGGTGAACCGACCGCTTGCCGCGCTACAAAAGAACGGAACACTTTTCCTGTTCACGACCCACACCATCATATTTCACTGAACTGTATATTGTTCACTTGCACGACACTTTGTTACGCAAAACAACACCGATTTTACGAACCAAAACTCACTATAAACAATAAAAATTCGACGAAATATGAGGACTCCAAACGTATCTGTTCAAATCCCGCCAAAAACTCCTCAACCATAAAGATATTATACGTTTCAACCCTCCTTAAAAATAAAATCATCCGAATATTTTATTTTTAAGGTTGCCTCTTGCCTGCCAGTAATTTATAATAAGTGATTTCAAGGATATAAAAACTTTTTACGTCATGATCAACATTAATATTTTGTTTTTATGAATCCCAGGAGGAAAGTAATAAAAACCGGGGATTGCCCCTTCAAATAATTAGCATTTCCGCCAAGTTATTTCAGTTCAGTGGTGCCGGTTTCTCAACCCGAAATTAAATGTAACTTTCAAGATTGTTTTTAATATTTTTGGCTATCATGATTGTTATGAAATACCTATTTATAAGTTAGAGATATTTTCATTCTGAAAACCTTCTCAATGCGTATTATTAGTGTTCCGTACCAAAATTGGAAAAACGGAACACTTATGGAATCAGCTCGGTGTCTGTCCGTCCGTCCGTCCGTCCGTCACAGGTATTTTTCTCAGAGACCGTAAGACATAGGAAGTTGAAACTCGGTACAGATATAGCAATTGGTGGTCCAATATCATAAATGAAGTAAAAAAAAGCTAAATTTTTATATCGGGGGGCAATTTCGGGAGTAAGAAAGGGCAACTAAAAAACAAAAATTTTTTCTACCTACCTTTTCTAAAAAATACGAGTCTAAAAATATACTTTAAATTTTTTTTATAAAAACTTTGTTTACCAAAATTTTCAATTCAATCTGAGAAATTGCTGTCCCCACCTCTATTTCAAAAAATATAGCCGTATAAGATCTGAAAAAAATCATGAACATCAGAAATAACGTGTTGATGGCGGGAAAATTATCAGGGTGGCCCTAACTTGGATAGTTTTTTTTCTATACCCAAAAAACTAACAACAGTGCAACCAGTGTAAAATGATCTTCAGTTACTAAACTAAACTACTAAACTGAAGATCATTTTACACTGGTCGCACTGGTGTTAGTTTTTACTTTTCACATACTAAGTAAGTGTTAATTTATAGTGGTTTCTTCAATGACCCATGTTAAACAACTGGTAGTACGGAACACTAATTGCCCGAGTCCCGACTCGTACTTGGTCGGTTTTTAAAGAGGGTTTCATTTTCGTCATGTTGTGTACGGCTTAGCATTACCCGATACTGGGATTAGACAGTCGCGCATGAATTTGTCTGATTTTAATTGAGCAAAGGTCTCCCAACAGATTTTAAATGTGCAAATCTGTTTGGTAAGCATCGAAATCTAGTCATTTTACCACTAAACTAATGTAGAATAACTTACAACTCAACTGATCTTAACTTTTCCCATTTCAAATTTAAATTAAACTTGTTGGTGTCGCTAGTTCACAAGTCAAATTTTGTATCCTGGAGTGCGATTTTTGAATCTCATACGTTGAACTCTGCAGTTGAAAATGTATGGAGATACGCATCTTTCTACTGCTGATTTGACTTTAAAAAATAGTACTCCTGTAGTATGATTTTTGAAAGTCAAATCATAAGTAGAAAGATGCTTATCTCCATAGTAATTTTGACATTTACAACTGTTGAACTCAGCAAATGAGATTCAAAAATCGAACTCCTGACCCTGATTATGAATGTAATCTTCTAATATATATAAAATTCTCGGTTACGGTTACGGTGTTTGTAACAAAACTCCTAAACGGCTTGACAGATTCTTATGAAATTTTGTGTGTATATTCAGTAGGTCTGAGAATAGGTCGTAAAGTATATTTCAGTGGTCTGCGCGTACGAAGTCGCGGGCAACAGCTTATCATCATCATCATCATCCGATCTCAGCCGATGGACGTCCACTGCTGGACATAGGCCTCCCCCAAGGATCGCCATAACGACCGGTCCTGCGCTGCCCTCATCCAACGTTTTCCCGCCGCCTTCACCAGGTTGTCGGTCCACCGTGTGAGGGGCCTACCCACGCTGCGCTTTCCGGTACGCGGTCGCCACTCGAGAACTTTGCGGCCCCACCGGCCATCGGTTCTGCGAGCAATGTGCCCCGCCCACTGCCACTTAAGTTTAGCAACTCTTTGGGCTATGTCAGTTACTCTGGTTCTTCTGCGGATCTCTTCATTTCTGATTCGATCTCACAAGGAAACTCCGAGCATAGCCCTCTCCATTGCCCTTTGGGTGACTTTCAGCCACAGCTAGTATTATACAAAAGTATCTCTATCAATATCATATCATCCTAAGGCTGCCTGTCCATTGACGCGAGCTGGCTGTGCGAGCTGTGTAGCTGTGTAAATATTAACCAATCAGGAGCACGACCGATCTAGGTCGGATCCCTGATTGGTTAATATTTACACAGCTACACAGCTCGCACAGCCAGCTCGCGTCAATGGACAACAGCCTTAGGCGCGCCATAAAATACAATCTCATTCAGCAGTTTCCAGCGGGCTTCCCAAAAAATGTTTTCCAGTTCGTGGTTTCAACCCGAAAACTGGAACTTCCTTTCGATACATTGCTCAGCCCATTGCTTCCCCAGGCTGCCAAAGTTTTCGCAGGCTATATCGGATAAAGATCGGGCAAATAAAACCCAAGATCACAAATCAGATTTATTTCTTCAATAGCATCCTATACAAATGAGTGCAATCATTGAAGACCTTCGCCTTCTTGCAGACATCTTGCTTGTGCTGGATTGCCTCGGCGTTTTCGACACACGAGCTGCTGAAGTCCGAGCCCACGTTTCTTTGATCCAGGTGATGAGCTATTTGCACTCGCTTCCTGCAAAAAGTTAAGTAAAAAATTTAGTCTTCTGGAAAGACAAATAAGGTTGAGTTTCATTTTTATTAATTACCTGGTTAGTGGACCAACCAAATATTATAGTAAGCATTGTTTTATGGTATGAGAAAAATCATGGAATTTTCGGTACAAAGAGGCATTCTTTTATGAGAGAAGACTTGTTAAGATTATTGCTATCAGATTGTGGCGGCGTTTCTGTGCCTAGGTTCTATAATTAATGGGAAAAACCACTATTCTAAGAGTATCTGCTGATTAGGGTAATTTATGATGCACATTGAGAATTATATCAACGACGTTATCAGGTTACGAATTTCAAATCAATACAGAACGGTACAAACAGTTAGAGAGTTCCACTATGTGAGTCGATCGTATCGCGACCGGAGCCCAACCTGGCCCCGGGAGGATGCGTCCACCGTCCCCTCCATCCTCGTCCTTACACCAACCTGAATACGGTCATTAAACTATTCAACAATACAATAGAACTATCGTCTCACATAGTGGGCAAATACATGGAACAAAACTCACCTAGTTTCAGCAACCGGTGAGACTAGACTCCTCGCTGGAGTTCTCCTCAACTCCGCTACTCAGGGCGTGCCGATCCGTCTCGACGTCCCGCCAAAGTGCAAACTAATTTCGCGCCTAACTTACAATGACACTCACCTTCAGTGTTGCCATAATATGAAATTACTATTCTACTAATTCCTAAGAGGGTTTTAATTGCAAAGTTATGTTCGTTGCGTAAAGTTAATAATTCTCACCTAAATAAATGTTTGCGATCGCGGAACTCCGCGACACTCCCGCCAAACAACGAAGTTACAGGAGTGCTACCAAGTGGCTCGTCCACTCGGCAATCCTTTCTCGCGCCCTTACAGCAGCACCTCTTCTGACTCGATCATACTCGGGCTGTGGTACTGTTGTCTCGGGCTCAGGAGTAGTTACTGATTCTTCTCTTTCAGATTCTGGAAAGTTCTGATCTCCCTTCTCTTCATTCTGAGCAGGGAGCTGTTCTGATTCTACAATCTCAGTGTTGGGATTCTGCATTTCATTACTTAGAATTTCAGGTGGATGTTCACATAGCATGTTTTCAGGCAGTTGAATCTCAACTGGTGGTTCAAATTCTGTAACATTCCTAACACTAGGAGTGTCAGCACAAAGTGGCTCGTTCTCTTTGGCCACCGGTTTCTCATCTTCAATTTCTAGAGGGTACAAGTGTGCAATAGAGCGAGTAAAGATACTATTATCTATTTTCACTTTAGCCACCCTGCACTGGTTGTCTGAGCCTTTGATCAATTCTGTAATCTTCCCAATTTTCCAATTACTTCTGTTCTTTGACTCGCCTTTTATTTGAACAATATCACCAATGCAGGGTACTCGATAAGATGTTATTCTAGGTTGTTTGTGTGAATGATTGTATCTTTCTCGTAAACTCAATAGATATTGATTTACAAACATCTTTTTGAACTCTTCTAGGATGATCTGACCCTTTCTCCATCCTTCAACCAGATTCCTTTTAGTTGTTGTCACACCTTGACTAAAATTGCTTTCAGACATTTCTGTAACTATACATTTTCCTATAGTTAAGAAATCTGATGGTCTCAGTATGGTTTCTAGCTCCGAACCTACATTTGTCAATGGTCTGGTATTGACAACTGCTTCAACTTCTTTGACCATTGTTACTAATTGAGTCTCTTTGAGCATATGCTTTTCTAACGTTCTTTTAAGACAGTTTTTCACAAGTCCAACCAGCCTCTCGTAAAACCCTCCATGCCACGGTGCTAACTGGGGAATATATCTCCATGTGATCTTGTTCTCTATGCAGTAGGAGTTTGACAATACTTCAGATGTCAATTTAAATTGTGTACCATTGTCTGATACAATAACTTTTGGAACTCCTCTGCAAGATATAAATCGTCTTAGTGACAATAAACACTCTTCTGCTGTTAGATCTTGCACAACTTCTAAATGGACAGCTCGTACGGCCAAACATGTGAACAAACATATCCAGCGTTTGCCTTTATCTGTCCCTGTGCTCACAAATATTGGACCAAGGTAGTCAACACCAGTATAAGTATATGGAGAGCTGTAGTTCACTCTTTCTGCGGGCAGTGCTGGTGGAGTGGGCAGTTTGTAAGGGCCGCTAGTATGTTTCTGGCACTTCGGGCACTTCAGTATAATTTTCCTTACTTGAGCTCGGCCTTGTGGTATCCAATATTGTTGCCTAATAAGGCTAAGGGTATGTGCTGTGCCAATGTGGTAATTCTTTTCGTGTGTCTTCATGATCAGAGCATTCGTAAATTGACAGTCTTTTGGTAGCAGTATGGGATGCTTCATGTCATATGTCCAACAGGTATTAGACATTCTTCCTTTGCATCTCAATATACTGTCAACGTCTAGGAACAGACCCAAATTTCTTGTAAGATGAGTTTCTTTTCCTTTCATCTCTTCTGGAAAATACTTCTGTTGTAAACTTTTGATTTCTACCATCGGTTCTGATTTTCTGTCCACTTCTTTCACTCTTTCCATGTCTACTTCAACATCATCATGGACTCCTGTGTCATGATGCTCATCCACATTCATTTCTTCATGTTGCTCTCCAGTAACATTTTCATCAGGATGATGAGCATCCTGACCCTCCCCCATGATAAGCAGTGATCTGTGGTAGTCCAAAGATCTAGTCACAGGCCAGTTTATTTCATCTTGTAACAAGAATTCTGGTCCATTGAACCATAACTCCTTCTTCTTTAGCCATAAGTCAGGTCTAGTCGCCAGGTCCGCAGGATTCTCGTTAGTATTGACATAGTATGGTTGTATTTCTTTATGTTGTTTAATCTCGTCAATCCGTTTAGCAACAAATGGAGGTAGCAATTTGTTTGACCGCATCCAGCTCAAAACAATAAGACTGTCAGTCCATACAAATTGTTTTTCTATTGGTATCGCCAGACTATTCTTTACATATTTTACTAGTCTGCATCCAATGAGAAATCCAAGTAGTTCTAGCTTAGGTATTTTTAAAGCATCCTTTTCTTTCAATGGTGTGACTCTGGATTTTGCCATTAAGAATGCTGTTTTCGTTTGCTTTCCATCATTGATTCGCAGATAAACCACCGCAGCATAAGCATCTTTAGAAGCATCCGTGAAACAATGCAATTCCAGTTTCCTTCTAATGTTTTCTTCGATGCCAAGGTAGCGGGGTACCTCTATCGTTTTGATGATGTTCAGGTGTTGTGTAATTTCTTCCCATAAATGAAGTAAATCATCTGGTACATTTTCATCCCATTTTAATTTTCTTCGGCACAGTTCTTGAAACAACATTTTAGCTGACAAAACCAGTGGAGCCACAAATCCACAAGGATCATAAATCCGAGCCAATGTTTTCAAAACTTCTTTTCTTGTTTTTGGAGTTTTATTATCCGTGTTTTCTTTATACTTAAGACATAAAGTATCTTTTTCCAAATTCCACGTCAAACCGAGTATTTTGACTTCATTTTCTCCTTTAGATCTCTTGTGTTGAGGGATATTTTGTAGAAATACTTTGTCATTTGATGTCCATTCCCTGATGTTCATAGATAGTTCTTCGAATACATCATTTGTCCGGTTGTAAAGTTCTATGGCTTCATTCTTAGTCTGAGCTCCTGTTACGAAGTTGTCAACGTAACATCTGTCAGCCACTTCTTTCAAAAGCGAACCATCTTTCTGTGACATGTGATGTCTGATTGATGCAGTAAGTAAGAATGGACTTGATATTACTCCAAATGGAACTTTAGTAAATCTCAAATGTATTATATTATCTTCTGTCAGTTCTTTGTTTATATCTCTTAACCACAAAAATCTTGTAACTTCTCTATCTTCTTGTTGAAGGCCGATTTGCAAAAATGCCTTCTCTACATCAGCAGTAATACCGATTTTATGTAATCTAAATGAAATAAGAAGTGCAGTCAAATCTTCAAGCATTGATGGTCCTCTGTAAAGGCACTCGTTCAAACTTTTTTCTTCTTTCGTCTTCGCTGAAGCATCATATACTATTCTTCCTCTTTTCCCTTCTTGCTTCACCATGTGATGAGGCAAGTAATGTATGGGTGGTGTGCTCTGCTGGTAGGGATTTTCAGGTTTCTTTATTTCTTCTATAATCTCTTTCTTTAATTGTTCTTTCAATATTGAATCATATTCTTGAACAGTATCCATATCGAGTCTTTTAAATATTCCTTTAAGTCGACCAAACGCCAATCCGTAATTAGTTGGAAGTTCTGGTGGGTATTGCACCCAAGGCCATTTGACTTGACATCTTCCGTTTTCATATTTTACTGTTTTATTGAAATATTCAACTGATTCATCTTCTCTCGACGCCTTCGGAGAATCCGTGATGCCAATTGCCTCTAACGACCACAGAAACTTTATGTCGATACTACGAAGTGGAAGATCAGGTTCAGTGAAATATGGGCAGTCAGGTCTATGACATTGGCAAAAGGTGACGACAGACAATACATTGTCTTCGTGTTTATTCGTTTCTATGAACCCTGATGGCATCCATCCAAAATCCGTGTTTACTAAATATAAATTATTATCTAATTCAATTTTCCGTTTTCTTATAAATGAAAAATAATAGTCATTTCCAATTAATAAATCAATCTTCTGTTCTGCAGAGTTATCATCTGCTAAAATATCAACAGGAATGGATGACGAGATTTGTGGAGCTGATAGCTTAGTTGTAATAAATGGAACAATATTAACTCTAATTATTTTCTTTACACCTCGCTTCGTTTCAATTTCAATTTCTGAAGCCGAGCTTTTGATTTCTTTCGGAATGTCAGAGCCAAAGGTATAAATTATTAAGGAATCTTCTGTATCACTTTTTAATTTTAATTTATTTGCTAAATCAAAAGTTATATAGCTACGTTGACTACCACTATCTAGTAACAGCCGGCAGTCTTCAGGATTTCTTCCCGGATTTCGAACCTTCACCGTCGCGGTCTGTAAGAATGATTTAGAGCATGTATTGAGTGAGTATGTTTTATCACTATCATTTATTGACATATCAAATATTTTACCATGCTCCTTTGTGCACAACGCGCTATTATGCTTTCCTTTACAATGGTAACATTTAATATCCTTCTTGCAATCCTTGCTGAAATGTCCATCCGTGAAACATAAGAAGCATTTCTTCCCCAACTTCTTTTTTCTTTCTTTTAAGCTCTTAACTTCTTCACATCGGTCATTGTAGTGATTATCGTTACAGAAGATACAACTCTTCCTTCTTTTCTTCCCAGTATCTTTGTTCTCCGACGCAGGTGTTGATTTACGCTTCCTAGAATCAAATGAATTTCCTTTTCCTTCATAGTTGGTACCTTTCCCAGTGTTGATCTTCTGGTATGGTCGTTCTGTTCTTCCGGACCAGGGTTTCTTCTTAGCTATTTGTATGTGCAGAGCTTCAGTAGAAGATCCAGGTTTGTTCTCATCTTCCAAATCAGGTTTTGTGTGCGCTTTCCATTGCAGTCACAATTGTTTCCAGGCCATCTAGTACTTCTTCCGGTGTGCAGTCAGGACCTTTCAGAACATTCAGTTCATATAACACCCTTTCAGGAAACTTCCCGAGTAGCAGGACCCGTATGTGGTTACCTTCAGTATTTTCACCAAGAGAACTTAATACTCTAAGATGACGTTGAATGCAGTTGAGCGTAAACCTGCACTCTGCTGCTGTATTCGTTGCCTTCTTTAACTTATTGAGAGCCTCATAGTGAGCATCAATTAATTTAGTTTTGCTTCCGTAGCGATGCCGCAACATATCAAGAGCAATAACGTAGTTTTCATTAGTAGTTGATAGTCCTTTCACTTCCTCTAACGCCTGTCCTTCCAAGCAGTTGATAAGGTAAGCCAGTTTCTCAACATCTTTTAAATCACGTGAACCTATAGCTGAATCGAACCGGTCGTAAAATTCACTAAATTCAGTTGCATCACCTTTAAATTTAGGTAAACTTAAAATTGGTAATTTCATTGATGATGGTTGTGATTCTTTAGTTTTAGTGCTCGTTTCAATTAAGGTCTCAACATTAATTAGAATTGCCTCTGCCTTATTCTGCATATCAATGCAAGCATTAACCAGTTCTTTATTGAAATTAGTAGTACCCAAATAACTTAAAAAATCTGTTTTTAAATTATCCAAATTTAACTTTAATGCAATTCGCAGCTTAATGATGTCGTTCATGGCAATCTCATCATTAATACAGAGCTTCAAACCCTGTTCTACCAATTCATTTAACTTGTTTATGTGTATTTGCAGACGCGATGTAAGAACGTGCTTCATTTTGGCGTCAACTGAAAAGAAACATCACAATCCCCATGTGAAATTGCCAACTTCTGCCAATTGCATCAAATCACTCATTTTAGCTACAAATTAGAATAAGTTTTACCTTGGGGTCCTAGACGACTTTCAAGGAGCGTTGTAGGTACTGAACTAGCTTCCAAAGTTAAGACTTTCCGTAAAGAAAATACTCTTATTGGAATCCAAGTGGTTCGGTTTTAGAGCCAAACAAGTTAGTAGGACTGGTCTCCTTCCAATATACAGCCGACGTGCGTACACTGAAATGATGTTATCAAGCTAGAATGTTTCTTTCTTTTCGTTTTTATCAAATAAATAACTTTTCTTCTTCTAGAAATATCGCCATTTTGAACGCTAACTCACCAGAAATTTTCCTTAACGAATATCGTTATAACGCCGTAGCAATACTCCAACACGATTATCACTTCTTGTAAACCGCACCGTAAACTCAGTATTTTAACACTTTACACACTTTAATCTAAACAAAATAACAGCAAAACAACTTTTCTTTTGCAGAAGTTCATGCGAAATTCGAAATCGCAGACACGAGAAAGAAAAAGTTTTCACAAAACAACGATGTCAATGTTGCCAACTTGACGCCACCGACTTTGACCCAAGCGAACGTAACTTGCAAACCCATAGAAAATGAACCTTATTGCGTAGGCAATAGGTAGTACACAGACGTAAATTAACACGAACTAATTTTCGTTCGGAAACGGAAACACATGTGAACGAGCATTTTCAGATAAGACCCGTTCGTTTAATCATTTATTTGTTACATCTTAATTTCATTGCAATATCCTCGAAATAAATAAAGTAAAATGAATCTATATCTGTGACCTTTAGGTGACCCCGATAGACATGTAAAACAAATTAACTCTTAATTCTTTCGTTCTTTTCTGTTCTGCTCGAGACTTGTTACGTTTACCTAGACAAAGCAAAGCTAGGTAGATTCCTTCCACAACCCCACCACTTCTTTCTTTACTTCTTGTCATAACATATGACTTCTTTCTGTGTTACACTAATGATGCCTGCTCTTCTCAAGCGTCATTCTTTCTTGTAACTAATGATGTTTGTTCTTCTCAAGCACCATTCTTTCTTGTAACTAATGATGTTTGTTCTTTTCAAGCACCATTCTTTCTCGTTACAATTGACAGACACAGATCACAGGGTCTACACTGAATAACCCTTTGCAAGCGACAACCGGTTTCTCGGTGCAACGAAATATTACACACACTGTGTCTTTTGTTACACCCGTCCTCCTTGTACAGAAGGCACGCGGGCGCCTCGTAGTATATATGGCCCTACTACTCCCAGCGCACATGGGTGGTTCCGCGCAACAAGTAGGTCTAGAACCGCGAGCGATACATGGTCCACACTACGAATCCATTTTGTACCAATTTGCCTGAGAGTTCTCATTCTCACAGTCCGGGGTGTGTGATGGTACATTCTTTCACACTATTCTCTCTCAGTGTCGCCGCAGGGAATAAATCCAGTGTCCCAGCCCACGGGATGCGCCCAACCACGTGAACCTTTACTGAGTCTCTTTCAGTCATACTTAAGCTGGTTGGTTGTAGAAAGAATCCTTCTTCACCGTCGGTATACGGTATTCTTATGTTCTGTATGATTTCTCATACAAACATCCTTCACTATGTTCTACATATTGTTCTGAGTACGCGTGTGCTGCCACACGCAACATATAATGCACGAGAGTCCTCCCGACAGAAAAAAAAGTGGGTAAAAAACACACCTTGCAATACATTTTACAAACAACCATGAAACGAACGTCTGATTTGCTTCTTTAGGTTGTCGGATTGTCATGGGCCGCGGTCTATCATTGGTCTATCTCGTCACGCAAACGTAACCCGCCATTTTTCGAAATAAAAAAAAATAATAAATGAGGTTATTTTCCAACAGCATCTCCACCAAAATTTGTGGCGGCGTTTCTGTGCCTAGGTTCTATAATTAATGGGAAAAACCACTATTCTAAGAGTATCTGCTGATTAGGGTAATTTATGATGCACATTGAGAATTATATCAACGACGTTATCAGGTTACGAATTTCAAATCAATACAGAACGGTACAAACAGTTAGAGAGTTCCACTATGTGAGTCGATCGTATCGCGACCGGAGCCCAACCTGGCCCCGGGAGGATGCGTCCACCGTCCCCTCCATCCTCGTCCTTACACCAACCTGAATACGGTCATTAAACTATTCAACAATACAATAGAACTATCGTCTCACATAGTGGGCAAATACATGGAACAAAACTCACCTAGTTTCAGCAACCGGTGAGACTAGACTCCTCGCTGGAGTTCTCCTCAACTCCGCTACTCAGGGCGTGCCGATCCGTCTCGACGTCCCGCCAAAGTGCAAACTAATTTCGCGCCTAACTTACAATGACACTCACCTTCAGTGTTGCCATAATATGAAATTACTATTCTACTAATTCCTAAGAGGGTTTTAATTGCAAAGTTATGTTCGTTGCGTAAAGTTAATAATTCTCACCTAAATAAATGTTTGCGATCGCGGAACTCCGCGACACAGATCATTACAAAGCCGTAGTACAGTAGTGTTTCAATTTCTTAAATACAATCTTGATTTTAAACACATCTTTCAGAAAAATAGAGACTAGAACATGCTATGCTCAACGTGGCGGCCTTCAGTCAGGTACCATTTTTAACCAAGTTGTTACAAAACACCCTGGTAATTATTTAAAGGGGTGGTTTACAACTTTAGCCTATCAAATTGTACAGCTTCCACTATGGAGACAACGTTGAAAAATAATAAGAAAATCTGTTGTCTAGACACTTGAATCGACTGGGTATAAGTACTACATTTTTTTATGGAACAGCAAATATTTTATTTAACTAGATGTTGGCTCCATAGTGAAAGTTGTCCAGTTTGATAGTCTAAACAATAACCCGTATAATATTATTTTGTTCAATGTTATTTTGAAAGGCTAGGCCACGTATTACCAACTGTCGTAACAAGTAAAGGTATTAATGAGAATTAAGATGAATCTGAGGTAGCTCTGTAAACGTGTTCATCAATAAATTAACTCCCATCTGTGTTGGCATCTATTCAAGATGCAAGACGCAATATTACCAATTATTACTATCTAATCTCCAATCAGATCTGCATAATTACGATAAGCTTTCTCCAATACAAACTAACCTATAAACCTCCAAATTGATTTGCCCATTAGAATTCATGATTCCAATCTTCCTCAGTACGCAGAAGATAAGGCATGGTTCATCAGATTCCTGGATCTCTACCTTCTTGCCTTTAGGGTACATTTCTGTGAAGCAATTTTCGGCTGCGATATCGCTTAGTTTTTCATGTGCGTACATCACTGAAATGCGCGCGTGTGCTGTAGCCAGGAGGAGGTAGGTGAAGATTGTTATTCCTGGAAGAAAATTGATGAGGTAAGTATTTGTTGATTCATTTGTTTTTCAGGTTTTAGCAAATAAAAACAACAGGTCAACGTAGATCATGTAGGAGTAGGATGTGGGAGGAAAATAAATTGAATACTGCGTTAGCTTTTTGCC
This sequence comes from Agonopterix subpropinquella, assembly GCA_922987775.1. NCBI lineage: Eukaryota > Metazoa > Arthropoda > Insecta > Lepidoptera > Depressariidae > Agonopterix > Agonopterix subpropinquella. The sequence goes on along the minus strand of OV277709.1, from coordinate 12,958,716 downwards.
ATTTTATTACTATTGTTTCCTGTTGAAATGGGCTATAACTTAGCAGTAGGTACCACATGTGGTTTGCAGAAAGTTTACTAACGTAATGTCAACGTATCGAATACGAAATTTAGAACAGCGCTTCTGAAGTGCGATTTTTGAAAATCACACGAGCGACTTGGCAGTAGAAAATGTCAAAATTACTATGGAGATTATGCATCTTTCTACTGCCAATTCGCTCGTATGATTTTCAAAAATCGCACTTCTGTTATCTGTGAATGAAAGTAAAATTTTCCATACCGATAGTCAAATTGTTGATTCATTAGATGTTTGTTACGCTAGATAGGAGTAAAAAAAACGTTTTTTATTTATTTATTTGAATCAGGCAACAGTACACTGTAACATTATCACGGGCCCATATTAGAAAATGCCTTAACCTATTATTTCAAAACAATATTATTTATTTATCACTCCGTAGGGTTTATTGTCCTCGCTTCCCTGAAGCGTGTAAACATTTATGCGTCTCACTATAAATTGTTTAAGGTCTCACTACCTACAGGGTACGGGCCTCGTTCAAGAATTATCGTGAGAGTCGTGCCATAACTCCATCACGCAGCATATATATAGCATGCCCGCAGTTTTACTCGTTTTGTCCCATGACAAAGCGACAAAACGAGAAAAAACATCATGCGCGCTATTTTTGGCATACGTAAAATAACACATGGAGCATGTCTTGATGTTTAATAATTTTCTCGGGATTGGCATGCGAAGCCTACATGCCTATATTTAGTGCGTATTGGTAAAGGCAAGTTAGTAGTACCTACTTGCCTCAAGCCACAATTTCTTTTTTAATAGGTCTCTAAAGTGGCGTTACGAATATACTTCCGTGCTTCGGAAGGCACGCTAAGCAGTTGGTCTTTATAATTAAAAATACCCTGGTTAGTCTTTACATACGGCGACACTTCGCGATCGCCGTGTGTCGCAGAGGGTCACGCTCATAGAGTTCACGGTCGCCGTGAGTCGCGCAACTGTCGCGCGACCCTCAGCGCGATCATCTGTAAGAGCGCTTAGTGGTGTTTCATCTCGAATACTTCAGTGTTTCGAAATGTATATCTATAGATACACTGTCGTGTAACTGAAATATCCGAAGTTATAATTCCCGATTCAATCGGTATCAAATCAACATTTTTATTTTGGCAGTTCTTAGCGATTCTTTCAGACAATGGATATTATAATGATTATAGAAACAAAATATTTCATAACAATTGCCTAGTACAGTCATAATAAGTTATCGATCTTGTAATCGATATAATCGGAAACACACAATAGCACTGACCGGACGTTGGTGTGGTGTGGTTGGTATTGAAAACGATCAACTAAAGATCGTTTTTCAATAGGTACCAACTACACCACACCACACCAACAATACACACCATATAACATACCTTCTAAATGGAGATACTAACAGCAGAAAATTTGCTTGTCCAGAATATTAACATGTCTTATAATCACTATCATTTCAATTACAAGCTACGCTTATGTCGGTGCAGTTTTTGGGTCCGTCTTAGGGCTATTAGAGCGCTTACAGACGAGCGACACTTTGTGGTAGCCGTGTGTCGCGGAGGGTCGTGCGACCGTAAAGTGTATGAGCGCCACGCTTCTCTAGCTAGCAGGGCACGCACGACAAAGCGAGAAAACAATCATGCACGCACGTTTCGATTTTTGTCTTTTTCTCGGGGGTGGCATGCTAGAGAGATAGGTCTTCCTCTCTTCTGCCTCTCTTCCCCTCTATTTTCCCTTCCAATGTAGTTTTAAAGGAATGCATTTATATTGACTGTTGCAAATGGTTTTCATTTTGAGGTATGATCCATATTTTAAAGGGTACTTATTTATTGGTGTGAAATATTCTGCCTGATTTATAACTGTAACGAAATGTTCTGCTCATTGAACTGGAAAGGGAATAAATACTTGAGAATATTCCGAATCTCGTCTGAGATACGAATCGGATATTGAATTATTGGGCTTACCTGTTCATATTATGTAAGGGTAAGGGTAGAATTTTACATACTTACCTACTATGTACGCACTAAATTGTCATGCTTAATACGAAGGTGTACGGGGATAACAATTGGTTATAATATGTTGTTGTTTATTTCTTATTTGTTTATTTGAATACTTTATTATACAGGGTGTAACAAAACACCCTAGTAATACTTAAGGGGGTGCTTCAGACCATCAATCTGAACAACTTTCACTATGGAGCCAACATCGAAAAAAAAAAAAAAATCTGCCATCCCATACATTTGAGTCGAGATTGTACTGCAGTTTTTATGACAGAGCGGATTTTTTTTTCGCGATTTCAATGTTGGCTCCATAGTGAAAGTTGTTCAGTTTGATGGTCTGAAGCACCTCCTTAAATATTACTAGGGTGTTTTGTTACACCCTGTACACATACTGGGTGGAACGTAACGAGGGACCATCCCTTCAAGGGTGCATTCAGACAATGAAACCAAACAAGTTTCCCTAAGGAACATGGCTAAAAAAAAAAATATGTTGGACCTCCCATACAAAAAATAAAACCGCCTTTAAAAAAAACTAAAAAGTTATAAAATAATATTGCAGCCGATGACTTTTTCGTTCGCATCATAAGAACATTAAATTGTTTCATCGAAGTCGCTGTATATATATATATATATATATATATATATATTATACGGTCGAATTGAGTAACCTCCTCCTTTTTTGAAGTCGGTTAAAAAGTGCGGATCAGCCGATCTATTTTCTATAGGAGGTTCAATTCTTTTTTTTTCGACCCATGTTCCTTAGGGAAAGTTGTTTGGTTTCATTGTCTGAATGCACCCTTGAAGGGATGGTCCCTCGTTACGTTCCACCTAGTATACAGGGTGAAATTGATATCATTAGCATCCTTTTAAACTAAGAGTCTACCCATCAAACTGAACAACTTTCACTATGGGAGCAAATTGATCGTAACAACTAAACAATCAGCTGTCCCATACTAAACTGCAATGCGTACTCGACTCAAATGTATGCAACAGCTGATTTTTTTGTTGCTCCAGTCGGTTTGCTCCCATAGTAAAAGTTGTTCAGTTTGATGGGTAGACTCTTAGTTTAAAAGGATGCCAATGATATCAATTTCACCCTGTAGATAAAGAAAGTGCGACCTTATTTCTGAACAGATTTCTTCCAGAAGACCCGTAAAAGACAGAAAGTTTACAAAGTGAGGAAAGTAACTCACACACAAACACACACAGAGTGTTACAATTTTATTAGCTAATCAGGGTTGTAAATTTATTCAAGTCACATTTACCAGAATTATTTTCATCTTTCATTCATTTTTTTCTGGGTATAGAAATTGACGAAGCTTGTTGCTGATATACGGAATGTATTTATTGACAAAACGAGTTGTGGATGTGAGTGGTATATTTTCTTTGACGAAGCCTGTTGTGGATGTAAGAGGTATCATAAGGTTGTGTTAGCTCTAGTGTCATTCATTATCCAGGGAGGAAACGGGAATGTATGCGTTTGCATGTAAAAAACCTAGCAAGGTCTACAAAAATGAATTGTTGTCATAATATAGCTACACTTCAAAATTCTAGAAAAAGCGAGGAGATTTTTCTCTCTGTGTACCTATTTAATAAACGTTTCTTTAAAAAGAAATCAGAAGTCTGGTAAAATTTTCCTCATCGTCTTAAAAAAAAAACACTGAAGAGAGATAAATGCATTAGAGTCGTGCCGTCGCATTAAAGATGCAATATTGAAACGGAGAAAAACCTAATTGTTTTAAACCTACCTATGTTACGAAAGGAAAATTTGAGCAGCACTTCTGATATCGTTAATGGAACTTAATTGAATTAGACCTTGGAGAGGGCCCATGCGCGCTGCATACAAAAGAAGTAAGTAAGAAGAAGTATTTTCAATACTAACCAATTAAAGTCAATGATATTTTTTAAATACGAGAGAATCGACGTAAAGGGAATCGACGTAGAGAAACTCGGCGTAAGGGGAACTCGCTGCAAAGGGAATAACTCCAGGCCTGTGGTTTGTCAGATTCGTTTAGGTGAACTAGGTCTTTTTCTAATCAAATAAACAGTTTTAATGGTATGATTAATTTAAGATTTGTATGGAAATCTTTGAGCCACTGTTACTTTCAAACTATGCAACGAGAATTTGAAAAACGATAGGCACAGAGACTAGTTTCCAGACCGTGTTAAAAAAAATGCATTGACTTTAGGTATACAGGGTGTAACAAAAAAAGGGGTGCTTTATTAGACCATCAAACTGAACAACTTTCTCTATGGGACCAATATCGAAATCGCGAAAAAAAAATCTGCTGCCCCATACATTTCAGTCGAGTTATGCTTGCAGTTTTGTATGGGACCGCGGTTTTTTTTTTCGCGATTTCAGTGTTGGTCCCATAGTAAAAGTTGTTCAGTTTGATGGTCTAAAGCATCCCTTTAAGTAGGTGTCCTATTTTATGTTACACCCTGTATATTAAAAGAAACATAACGACACTTCGTTTGTATAAACCGCGCCAGTTCACGTTTAAACCAATAGGATTACGACTGCTTCTAACCTTACTAACTAAAGAAAACAAACTTAAATACAAAAACAATTTTATTAAAATGTACAAAACACACTATAAATAGGTAAAAAATATCACTATTCTATATCTCTAAACGTAATAGCATACAACTGAGTGCACTCATTGAACACTTTAGCTTTCTTGCAGACATCATGGTCCAAATTCATTCCGTTTATATTCTGCACACACGTTTCTCCAACATCGGAGATTAGCACTCTTCTATCGTACCTATGAATAGCTTGAACTCTCTTGTAGTAATTTTTGATGCTTATACGACCATCATTGGACATTATACCGAACTTTTTTAACACACAATGTATGATACAAGGCACGTCGTTTCTATCGACTTGTAGAGGGTACCTGTAGAGGTTTTTCGGGTACATTTCTAAAAGGCAGTCGTTGGTTACTTTATCGCTTCTCTGGTCGCGAGCGTAGAGAGTTGATAGAGACGGTTCGGAGTCGAAATTTTGTGAGAAATATTTTGTGCCATAGCTGTTGACGGCTACAGCTATCGATAGGAGAAGTATGGTTTCTGAAAGGGTATCATGGCATTTATTTTATGGAAACAATCAATAAGTTGCGTAGTATAAAAACGCGTTACGCATTTTTGCGACTCGCTGCACATGCACTACGAAGTGGGAATCAGTAATTCCACCTGAGTGGCACATGACGTGCGATAAGTTTTTGTTGATATAATATGCGAATGACAGACGATAAATCTTTTAAGTCGGCATATACAGGGTGAAATTGATATCATTCGCATCCTTTTAAACAAAGAGTGTACGCATCAAACTGAACAACTTTTACTATGGGAGCAAAACAATCGGAGCTACAAAAAAATCAGCTGTTGCATACATTTGAGTCGAGTAGGCATTGCAGTTTAGTATGGAACAGCTGATTTTTAAGTTGCTGCGATCGGTTTGCTCCCATGGTAAAAGTTGTTCAGTTTGATGAGTAGACTCTTAGTTTAAAAGGATGCTAATGATATCAATTTCACCCTGTATATATAAGTTGTTTCCGTGCTAGCCTGTAAAACTTAGTCACATTTAACTTTTTACTACATAACAAAATAATAAACTTCAGCAACAAACTTCGTTAAATTTATAAAGAACTATTCTGCGGAATAGTTCTTTATAAATATAACGAAGTTTGTTGAGACGAGCGTTGTAGACGGCGACGTTGTAGCTCGTTGCGACGAGCTACGTCAACAATTTAATCAAAATGTCCGCCCCTAGTCCTACCTAGCCGAAAAGTTACCCTTCCCTTAAAAACTTAAAAATGATCACATAGAAAAAAAAATCAAATTCAGAAATGGATTTACAAATTGACACATATAAAAATACAGTAAACGATTTAGTAGAAACCATAGAGTACGAAGAGATGGCATATCGGCTTGTTTCTATAGAAAATGTTGTCGCCAACAAAGGGGGTGAAAAACGGGTGAGGGGAGGGTTAACATTTAAATACGCTACTTCCCGCTAGATGTGTATGATATGACGTCAGGCCCAGTTGAGTATCTGTGCACAGTTCGATACAACATCTCTACCCCAGGGGAGTGCGTTATTTTCTCTATGGTAGAAACACATTTTCGTCCCTGACTAGCACAAAACAAAAAAAATTGTGGTGCTTTAATTATTCCTGCATCAAGATTCTTCTTCCAGCGGGCGTCACACAAATGAAATTTCCTGCTACTACGAGAATCCTTGTGATCTAATACAAAAGAATAATCAAAGTACTAACATTCCGACATTAAAAACATTTTTTGTTCACATATTTTTCCTCGAGATTTTATTTAACGAGACTTCGCTGCGAATATCCCTTTTGCCTTCTTTATTTCCTTATGTTTAATTAAATACAGGGTGTAAGTGACAGCCTAGCAAATACTGAAACGGTGAACTCAACTGAGGTAGGCTCCGTAGTGAAAGTTGTTCAGTTTGATGGTCTGAGTTCACCGTTTCAGTATTTACTAGGCTGTTACTTACACCCTGTATAAAAGCTTTTTTTACAGTTAATAAGTTGAATAGTATATTCTGTAGGACGGGGTTTAATAAAATCACTAAATTACTATAACCCCAGGGATGTAAAAATGCCTTTTTCCGGCATTTTGCTTTTTCGCTAGTAAATTGATTTGCGAGGGTTGAGGCAGCCGGAAATCTATTGAAATAGCTTACCATATACCAACATTCACGCCATCAGTTAGTGACCGAAATGGGAGAGATCCGCGATTTTTTTATTATTATTCTCTGATAATTATTATGGCAAAAACATTTTAAATATTACGAACTTACTTTCCATTTTTCCTTTCAGTTTATATTTATTGCTGCTTGTTACAAGTAAATAAATTGCATCACTTTTTAAAAACGACACAGCATCCTTCTTAAAGCAATACAAATTGCTCAACGCGACGTTTCTTACTGCAGAAACCGGATATTTTCCTTCTGAGCCTGAAAAAGGTTTGTTTGGTAAATTCTAACAGAAATGTTTTATATACTCGAAGGTTTTGTTACAAACAATCGTCCATTGTTCGAAAACTAGCTTCGATAAGAGTAGAAAAAGGTAGTTTCTGAATACACTAAATTTTCAGTTTTGGTACAGGTGTGGAGTTGGTAAAAGGAACAAAAAATGTTGGTTGCCTTTGTTACGCTGCAGCGAACGTAACACAAAAATGGAATGACAAGTAAAAATCGGTGGGCAAGTTTTAAAATAGGTACAGTAGTGAATAACTGAAGTGGTAACAGATTTCCTGTGCTTTGTGTACAACACTGTACTAATCATTTGATTTTTTAATAAAAATAAGTTAAGAGGGCTATCACAGTCCAGTGGTGCCCTCATCACATTAAAAAAGATTTCTCAATAAAGAAAGCCTCAATTAAAAAAGTGATCAACATAAAAACTACAAAAGCTTTCAAGCCATTGTTATACAATACTTTTATAGGTTCTAAACATTCCACTTTCAGACAATTTCGAATAAAAACAAAAGCGTTTTTTTTTTCTTTTTTCAAAATTTTCATGTTTAGACCTTTAAAAAACCTATAAAAGTATTCTATGAAAATAGCTTTAAGGCTTTTGTAGTTTTGATGTTGATAACTTTTTTAATTTAGGCTTTCTTTATTGAGAAATCTTTTTTAATGTGACGAGGGCGTCACTGGACTGTGATAGCCCTCTTAAGACTGTGTTTCACATTACAATTCGTATTGAATAATTATAATATTAAAAGCCTATCCACTAACCACACTCGGCTCCAGTTTAAAATGATCTACCCCATTTCTTCCTGTAGGTGTCCTACGAGGCGACCAAGGAATTTAGGATTTCTTATGTAGTTTATTCGTTGTCGAAAAGCTAGACTTTCGCCTTAGATTAGAGTCTAGACAAAGGTATAATTTCATCTTGAAACCTTCAATTTGCTATTAAACATTCTTGCATGCAGTTGAAGCTTACTATAACTGCATGAGAAGGTTTCTAACTACCCCAAAATGGATTATGGTCCTGATTTCATGTATTTATGTATATACAGGTTGGAATTGATATCATTAGCATCCTTTTAAACTCCGGAGCAGAAAAGAAATCTGTTATTGCATACATTAGAGTCGAGTAGGCATTGCAGTTTAGTATGGAACAGCTGATAATTTTTTTGTTCCGATCGGTTTGGAAAGTTGTTCAGTTTGATGGGCAGACTCTTAGTTTAAAAGGATGCCAATGATACCAATTTCCCCACTAGGTATGCACACTGCGTGGTAAAGTGTTTAAAGTAAACACCTTCTAAGGCGGTGGATACTGCAGGTTCATTTAATCCCCGCCTCAGGTAAATACTGTTGATTAATTACTAAAGCCCGCCCTGGAAGAATCGCGGTTAGATCAGGAAAACTTTACCCCGGAGGTGAAATGAAACGAGTTATGAGAATAATTTCCGGTATTCTTGAAATTTGGTAGAGACTGTCGCGTTTGCAAAGCACGTTTGTTTCAAATGTTCGTTTGGACTTGCATTTAAATTAATTCGCTATATTAAAGATACTTTGCTCTTTTGTCTTTGCTTCATAGTCCAAGATCCGACTGTAAAATTATGCACCTGTTTCTTTGGTGACCGAAATGTGATTCTAGTGAATGTTTACACAGGGGTTAATTCAACGCCGCCAAGTTGCTCTGCAAGACTCTAGGGTTGCCAGGTTTAAAGAGGCAATTTTTGAACCTGGAAACCCTAGAGTTGCGGCAGACTGAGAGGTGACAACCCTAGTTTATCCAGTACTTTAGATCAGTCTCCTTCCGATGGCACCTCATTTACTTCCCAAACAGATAGGTGGAAAACGGGATTGTACCAAAATCACAATGGAAAAGGTACTTGCGGTAAGATATTTCTAGGCAACTTAGCGGCGTTGTGAACCCCTGTTTCACTAGGATCTCATTTCGTTCAACAAAGAAATAGGTGCATAATTTTACGTTCGGATCTTGGTCTATCAACGTAGTTGGGTGAACAGCAATAGATTCTGAGCTGAGAACACAATATGTGGTAAAACACACCTGAACATTGTGAATTTTCTAATCGTTTCACCACATGGTTTAACTTTAGCAATTGTAATTGAATACCTCCAGCAAGTTCAAATCAATTGAAATTGCGATTGGGTTTTCACCAAGGGATTTCATGTGATGCGGAACAGAGAACTTAAATGATAGACGAGGGTCAGACCGCGTACCTTTAATATCAATGATTAAAATGGAAGGTACCAAAGAAATCATTAGATTTTGTAGTTAATAGTTAGCTTCGAGCACTAAAACAAAACTATATAGGGTCTTATGCTGACACTTTTTTAAGGGGATGATCAAAACGTCATACTGAACGACTTTCTCTATGGGAGCAACATCGAAATCGCGAAAAAAAATCTGCTCTTACATACAAAACTGCAAACCTATACTCGAACCAAATGTATGGGACAGCTGAAATTTTTTTCGGGATTTCGATGTTGGTCCCATAGAGAAAGTTGTTCAGTTTGATGGTCTGTTTATCCCCTCAAAAAAGTGTCAGCATATTAAGAAGGACCTTGTATAGGTATAATATGTAAAATTTTCTCTAAAATCTAAAAAGAGAGATGGTGCGATACCACTATGGACTTAGTGCACAGATATTAGTTTGAAGCGTTGTTTGCTTATCTAGCTTTTCTGAACGTTGGTAGACTTGTCTAGTACTGATACTATTGCGTGAATATTTCATGCAACAATATACAACCATGTTCATACATTTTGGAGGAATACACCGGACCCAAGATCGAGCGGCTTGGAGAGCTACGGTGACACAATTGGCGGACGATTATTATTTGTGGTTGGGCTATTGCAAGCAAGGGTCGTTATGTAACACTGCGACCATCGCTGGTCTTTTGTGTTCGCCCCAAGCTCACCCATATTTTACGCATACCTCCGAACTTATGCTATTTTCTTTTCATTCTCGGGAATGCAGGTTTCTTCACGATGTTTTCCTTCACCGCCGAGCTAGTTAATGATAAATACAACCGTACATAAATTCCGAGAAACTTAGTGGTACAGGCAAGGAATCGAACCGCGTCCTCATGATTGAGGCGCTAGCTCTCTTCCGTATGCTCTCTGGTAGACGATGGTCACGTCCCTCAGCCTTTAGGTTACTCAGAAAGACTAAGAACAAGAAGAAGCGTTAACATTAGTCATATAGGGGGGACCTTTGGGCTTTAGGATAGTTACTTCCACGAGGTTCCAGCATTTTGTATTAGCTCAAATGTGTTTCTGTACCTAAAACAATCCTTGAGATTAATCTTAATCATCATATCAGCCGATAGACGTCCACTGCTGGACATAAGCCTCCCCCAAAATGGGGGGATTTGCCATTATCGCCACGCTTGGTAAGCGAGTTGGAGATCGCAGTTGAATTGAATGTGTGTACTCAGAGGATGCTGCTGCCCATCCTCCGGCGGATCCCTCAGTCACCTTTTACGACACCCACGGGAGGAAATGGGATGGTGCTATTCTTAGCCGACACCACACGGACAATCCTTGAGATTACGATACTAATTCCCAAACTCACTAGACAATGGCTAGACACAAGCAAAACGCCATCTATACCTACTTATAATTCATTATTAAACGACACTCGGCCTGCCTCCGTGGTCTAATGGTTAAGAGCACTGGTTCTCGACACAGATGTCGTGGGTTCGATTCCCACGGGGGACACCTAGTGATATGTCACTTTGTGCGTTTTTCCCTAGTTGGTTAGGACATTATTGCAGGCTGAATCACCTGATTGCCTGAAAAGAAAAATGATTCCGTGCTTCGGATGGCACGTTAAGCCGTTGGTCCCGGCTACTATCTCTGGTGGTAGTAGTCGTTACATAAACGTCAGAGGCCGTAAGGAAGTCTGAAAAAACTCTGACACCAGGGCTCCGCCCACACGATAAGAAGAAGAACGACACTCATTTATTTCTGAAGTATATATTTGATCAATGGATACATAATTACAATAATGTTATGTTATCTAGAAATTAACAATATTTGTGCTAACACACTGGTTAGGTAGGTACAAAATAGATCCATTACGACATATTTAATCACACGAGAAAAAAAACACTATCAAAATACACTATAAAAAGCCTATCTCACGAGAAAATAAATCGGAATTCTTCAGATGTGATCTAAACATAGTATAATAAATGATACCAATAAATTTTAAGCGCAATTCATCTGAACGTGATCGAATCGAATTTCAGAGGATGTCTAGAGCTTTACAAGAAAACCCCTGCATTAAGAATCTCGAGTCTGTTTTCTATTAATAGTACATTACGATACGTGTGACCTAAGTAGTCCATTATTGCACGGCGTGAATTATCGCCCGAGCGCAGCGAGGGCGATAAACGCCGTGTAATAATGGACTTACTTAGGTCACGAGTATCGTATACTATTTTATAGCTCGTGTGACCTAAACCCGCCAACTTTTGTGTGTGTGTGTGTGTGTGTAATGTATTGACATTCTCTTTCATGTTGAAGTTTTTAATTCTACGAAAACGTATACTAACGAAAAGGGCAGAAAGGGGGACCGGGGGAGCGGGCGGAGCCCCCCGTAGGACACAACCATGACTTTAAAATCTTCGTTCATATATCGCAACCACAATCAATAGATGGTACACTAGGGGGTACACCCCCTAATCACACCCACGAGCTAGGGGGTGCACCCCCTAATCACCACTACACACCCCTTACGCATTAGGGGGTGTACCCTCTTATCACCCCTATGCATAACATCCCCAATCACCCTCTACGCACTAGGGGGCGCATCCCTTACTCGCACCCTACTACCAACATACTAATAAGGTGTGAGCAGGGGGTGCGGGTGTAAGTAGGGCGTACGTAATATAATTAAAGTAGGGGGGGTAACTTGGAGTCAGTTGGGGATTTCGCGATTTCAATGTTGGTCACATTGATTGAAAGCACATTTAAAAGTACCTTCTTTTGTTTATTATGCATCTGTGCAATAAAGTACATTCATTTTCGAATGGTGTAATGTAATCCGTGTAATAATGGACTACTTAGTAACGAAAAACCGTGACCTAAGTGCGGGTTTAGATCACGGAATGCTATAAAAGAACCTTCTTTTGTATATTATGCATCTGTGCAATAAAGTGGATTCATTTTCGAACGGTGTAATCCGTGTAATAATGGACTACTTAGGTAACGCAAAACCGTGACCTAAGTGCGGGTTTAGGTCACGGAGTGCTATAATAGTACATTACGATACGTGTGACCTAAGTAGTCCATTATTGCACGGCGTGAATTATCGCCCGAGCGCAGCGAGGGCGATAAACGCCGTGTAATAATGGACTTACTTAGGTCACGAGTATCGTATACTATTTTATAGCTCGTGTGACCTAAACCCGCCAACTTTTGTGTGTGTGTGTGTGTGTGTAATGTATTGACATTCTCTTTCATGTTGAAGTTTTTAATTCTACGAAAACGTATACTAACGAAAAGGGCAGAAAGGGGGACCGGGGGAGCGGGCGGAGCCCCCCGTAGGACACAACCATGACTTTAAAATCTTCGTTCATATATCGCAACCACAATCAATAGATGGTACACTAGGGGGTACACCCCCTAATCACACCCACGAGCTAGGGGGTGCACCCCCTAATCACCACTACACACCCCTTACGCATTAGGGGGTGTACCCTCTTATCACCCCTATGCATAACATCCCCAATCACCCTCTACGCACTAGGGGGCGCATCCCTTACTCGCACCCTACTACCAACATACTAATAAGGTGTGAGCAGGGGGTGCGGGTGTAAGTAGGGCGTACGTAATATAATTAAAGTAGGGGGGGTAACTTGGAGTCAGTTGGGGATTTCGCGATTTCAATGTTGGTCACATTGATTGAAAGCACATTTAAAAGTACCTTCTTTTGTTTATTATGCATCTGTGCAATAAAGTACATTCATTTTCGAATGGTGTAATGTAATCCGTGTAATAATGGACTACTTAGTAACGAAAAACCGTGACCTAAGTGCGGGTTTAGATCACGGAATGCTATAAAAGAACCTTCTTTTGTATATTATGCATCTGTGCAATAAAGTGGATTCATTTTCGAACGGTGTAATCCGTGTAATAATGGACTACTTAGGTAACGCAAAACCGTGACCTAAGTGCGGGTTTAGGTCACGGAGTGCTATAAATATTCATTCTTGTATTATGCCAATGAGTTTTTTTTATCTTGTCTACGTAAAACGACTGCTCTGAAACGATGAAGGAAAACATCAGAGACCAGCACCATGTATGCTGAAGAAGACATTCTTATGATGTCAAGTACAAATTCGCATTAGGCACGCGTGATTCAGTAACACCCATACATCCTCCTTGAGGAACCCCGTGCTCGTTTCTCTATGAGAAATCGTGAAAAAAAATCAGTTGTTTCATACAAAACTGATAGAAAGCATCGCCATCGTCGGTGCAGTTTCCAAATTTGTGTTTTAACAAATCATCAGCATTTGCTCTGTTTAAACAAATCATCAATTAGTAAAATGATCGATTGGTACTATTCTGGCATCGATCGGTACAATTCGTACAATTTCAGACCTACTAAATGTACGGGAAAGATTATTTTTTCGCGATTTCGATGTTGGTTCCAAAAAGAAAGTTGTTCAGTTTGATGGTCTGATCAACACCGTAAAAAACCGTCACTATATTAACAAGGACCCTATATTATAGCTTTGTTAAAACTTGTAAGGAATGTTTCAGTTCCTTTGCTCGCGAAACACAAGCTGGTGGATGATGCTGATGAGGAAGTCTTCTGCTGCGATTCTCCGCTAAAAAAAGGAAGCATTTTTCGATATTTGTTTGACATTTTTTTAAATATACTAAATCATCCATTATCAGTTTTAAGCTCATTCAAAAAACGAAGGTTTATTTCAACTGAAGTCGACTAACTTTAGCCTACTTGTCAATAAAGTGGATCATTGTTCTAACTCTTCTTGTTTACCCGAGAAACACTCAAAGTTTTAATTGCTGTCCTATCCAAATATTGACAAACATAATTAATTAAGTCTCAAGTATTTTGTTAAACAGAAGAAAGTTAAGAAGATGGAATATTGAGCCGATAACGCCTGCCTCACACATACAGAATTCCGATGCGGAAAATAATTCTGATTTAGAATTACGATTTTGTATGGATTTGGCCCCTCCACAATTCCGTTCGGAATTACGGAGGCATCAAATCTTTTTCAAAATAACAATTTAAATTCGGAATTCCGGGTCGAAATTCGGCAGGCGTAAACATTAAAGTTAATTTATTATTTTTAGATCAAACACAATGAAATGGATAACAATATTTATAATCGCAGTCAGAAGTGCATATGCCAAACTTGCGCAATTTATGTTTCTTACTAAATGGAAATACAGAGCTTTTTTCTATTATTTTTTATGCTTTCGTAATGGAATTATATATAGGGTCCTTCTTAATTTGCTGACACTTGTTTAAGGGAATGATCAGACCATCAAACTGAACAACTTTCTCTATGGCACCAACATCGAAATAGCGAAAAAAAATCTGCTTGTCCATACTAAACTGCAAACCTACTCGAGTCAAATGTATGGGACAGCAGAATTTTTTTTGCGATTTCCATGTTGGTCCCATAGAGAAAGTTGTTCGGTTTGATGGTATGATCATCGCCTTAAAAATGTGTCAGCATATTAAGAAGGTCCCTGTATGTTCAGTAGTGATAGGTGTGGGTGAAATCTTATCATCGAATCTTACTACGAAGATGGGGGAAAATGGGATGGATTATTTTAAGCTGGGAACCCCACGACGATAAGACATGCCCTAAGTTGTTGTCGATTACAGCGACTGCGTGAGGCACGCAGAATATTTTAAAATACACTTTGCACGACAATAGAAGCATTTAGGCACGCAGGATATTTTTAAGTGCAAAAACGTGCGTGCCAAATATAGAGACACTTTTTCGTCCTTAATCCTCCCACCCCCTCATAAATAAGATGGAACAAGAAACCATAGCGAGAAGGGTGATGTGGTATAGGTAAGTCGGTTTCCACTCGATATGAGCATCAGAAATGTTGACGATGCTTTCAGCCCCTTCAGGCATCACTTACCACTTACGATACCTCTCTAAGTTGGTGCTATTCGAAGCTAGACACCAAACGTATTTAATTTTAAGAAAGCGACACAAAAACAAACACAGTAAGATCAATTTCAGTGAATGGTTTTAAATAATCGCTGTCGTAAAATAGTTACAGTTCATTCCACATAGGAAGACCTTCGATATAGTTCTTTTGTCTAAGTAATAAGTACGAAAATGTCTTGTTTTGGGGGTGCTGTGTAGTTGCCGGGAAGTCTAGAGTTTCAAAACGTAACGACAGAAATAATTTGCATAGAACGTTGTTAAGGGCCCCGGAGCTTAATTAGACAAAATGAAACAAGTTTTTAATTGTTTCTTTAGACAGGCAGCCATTTATCTCTTAGCTACTGCAAGACCAAAATGTTTTACTGGAAAATGTAAGGTCGGTCCTTACCAGAAATTGCATTAAGAACGAGTAGTGTTTATACCATAAAGATATTATACCTTACGGAATAGAGTAAGTGACATGAGTTGTCAAATGAAACCGTTTTTGGACGTTTTTTGGAGTCCTCGGCAGGGTAAAAATTCGATTTCTGTGTATAATTCTCAATCTAACGTGAAATGGTGAATAATTTAATGAAACAGTGTTAGTATATTTTACAAAATTATCTACGATTTCACTTTAGGTTCACGATTATTGACAGAAACTGAATTTTTACCAGGACTCCAAATCCCCAAAAACGGTTCTATTGCCTTGCGTCACGTATCTCTTTCTATTATACAGGCATGCCGCTAGGTACATCTCGCTCTCTCAGCTGTCACCGTCTCTCTTACGTAGTATAATACCTTTATGGTTTATACAGTGAATACGTACTGATAATGATGCATAAAAAGATTTAAATAGTCTGATAACTGTTGTCTATAAGAAGATTTCCGTAATTGAATCATTATTATTAACTTTACAATGTTATCAGACCAACATCTAGTTCTAGGTGATCTGCCTAATCATTGACGACCCGTTTGGTGTGATGGTTACCATGCCGCCGGATTGCCAAACCAGGGTCCTGGATTCGAATCCCGGTTCGGTCATGGATGTTGTATGTGTGTGCCGTTGTTGTATGGTTCCCATTACAAAAAGCCTGAGGCTTACGTGGGATCATTACAATGTATGTGCCTGTGAGTGTTATTTATTTATTTATTATTCTTCTTATCGTGTGGGCAGAGCCCTGGTGTCAGAGTTTTTTCAGACCGCCTTTCGCCTTTATTTATTATTTATATTATATTATTCGTTTGCTTCCTTTAAATACTTCCTGTGAAGACGCGTCCTTATTTTAAAATGAGATTATTTTACGAGTAGACTCAGTCTTAAGGACTCTTTTGATTTACCACTTCTGTGGGTTGTTCTAACTTTCCTTGTTCTTCACAAATTACAGGATATTAATTTTACTTTGAAACCACTTCATTTAAATTAATATACAGGGTGTAAGTGACAGCCTAGCAAATACTGAAACTGTGATCTCAGACCATCAAACTGAACAACTTTCACTATGGAGCCTACCTCAGGAAACGCTAAAAAATATCAGCTGTCCCATACATTAGTCGCATAGGTACAGCAGTTTTGTATGGAACAGCTGATTTTTTTTCACGTTTCCTGAGGGTGGCTCCATAGTGAAAGCTGTTGAATTTGATGGTCTGATTTCACCGTTTCAGTATTTGCTAGGCTGTCACTTACACCCTGCATAATATTAAGCGTGCAGTTGTTGCAAGGCTCTCTTTTTATCGACGGTTTTTGGGTAGAAAGTAGTGATAGGGTGACTAGTATTTCGCCCACAATAACACTTTAATTTATAATATAAGAAATGTTATCCCTCAGTCGTCTCTTATTTTTTAGGTAGCAATAAAAAAAATTAATTTGCTTCGTTTTGGCTTAGATTTAACGAAGTAACTGGTAGATTTAAGAAACCACGTGGTAGATTGAAGAAACTACATGGCAGATTTAACTAAGAAACTGATAGACTTAACAAACTACATGGCAGATTTAACTAAGAAACTGATAGACTTAACAAACTACATGGCAGATTTAACTAAGAAACTGATAGACTTAACAAACTACATGGCAGATTTAACTAATTTACTACCTATTTGGTAGATTTAACAAACTACATGGTAAATTTATCAAACTACATCGTAGATTTAATAAACTAAATGGAAGGTTTAAAAAACACATGGTAGATATAACAAGTACATGGTAGGCTTAACAAGTACATGGTAGATTTAACATGGTAGGTGTAAATAACTACTTGGTAGATTAACCAAACTATATGTTAGATTTAACAAACTAAAATGTAGGTTTAAAAACTACATGGTAGATACTGGTAGAAGGTGGTACTAAGTTACTGGTAGATTTAACAAACTTCATGGTAGATTTAACAAACTACATGGTAGATTTAACAAACTAAATGGTAAATTTAGTTTGTTAAATCGCCGTTGACGGATACGTCAAGGAGGACATCATCATCATCAGAATTAACAAACTACATGGCAGATTTCATGGCACTACATGGTTGATGTAATGAAGTAACACTAACTTCATGGTAGATTTAAGTAACTACATGGTATATTTAACACATTACATGGTAGATTGTTCAATCTGTTAAATAAGTACAGAGTAGTAAGAAGAATTAGTATTAACAAACTATATGGTCGGGGTGGTCATGCGTTGAATGTGCTTTTGCACACCTTTTGGTGAGCCGTGCTACAACTGTATGCTTAAAAATAAAGTTGGTAGTTGTAGCAGAGTGTCTGACCGAGTCTGCCTAGTCTAGTCGTGAGTTTATGTACCTACAATACATTATATTTACTTAAGAGCACGACCCGTAACGTTGAAACAACAATACCAACATTAATTCACCGGAAACGAACAATATAAAATAATTTAAATCGCAATCGCTCTTTTGATATCGAATGAGGAATTTAGATAAATATTGTGTAATTATTTAGTGTAGTTCGAAACATTATCAACGTCAAATCCTTGGACGGTCAAATCATTCAAAAAATTTTATTGTTATAGAAATTTTTACTTATGTATATGTAGTATTTTTTACTACCGTTTGTAATATATTTGAATAATTCCTAACATTACAAAAAGCAATCTGAAAAACATTAATTATTTATGTGGTAAGACAATTTTTTTATTATCAAATCGTGGTCGCTCGCTCTTGATCTAAAACTCTTTTAGGCATAATGCGATTTAGGCTAAATGCGTTTTAGGTACACAGCGAGCAAAGGCTCAATTTACCTAAAGTTAATTTTGGTTGTAGTTTTCAGGCACATCTCTGAAATAGGAATACAACATTTCAAATTACAAATATTACATGACCAAAGCTCACGATTCTCCTCATTTATATTGAGGCTATATTTATAATTTGAAAAGGGCAGACGTCACGGAATCTTCCAGTTGGAAAGGGAAATTGGAAAACGCTCTTACAAGTAATTTCCTGCTGTCTGTGGTAAGTATTTCGTTGTTGACGTCGAATCAGATAATAATTCAAGTCTTCCTATGTCACCATAATGTCAGCTGTTCTATTTTGTTCCGGGACATGGAAGTTCATCTACTAGGCCGTCCGTGCGCCCACGTGCGGGTAACTTTTTATAAAACTAGTCAGCAGTGTCTGCATTACGCTGCTGCTCTTCAGTTTTTAAAAACAGACACGCATGCGGGTGGTGAGAGTTGGTGCTTTAACTTAAGGCTTCGGCACAGCCCGGACACTGCAAACAAAAATTTTAAATTGACAACATGACGTCAGCACATGCGAAACCAAAGAATTGAACCTTATGTCTTCTTCGTAGGTAACGTGTAACCAGTGCAAGGTAACTAGAGGGCGATAAAGGGGGTGAGGTAAAAAGCTGGTGGGAGGAAGGGAGTGTCCGTACTGTATCTAGCATAGATACCATTTCTTTTACTGTGGCTACGGTGACGGATGCACCGATGTGTGCTTCTTCGTGCGGTTTCATACAACTCCTTGCTTCACAAATGACGGACTGACGTTTGCCGCTCCGACATGCGTCCGGTCTGTTTCCGACGGGAACACGACTCGCCAATCTCGCCATACTTATCGATGTGAACGAGCGCGTGGCATAGGTCACAATTTAGCAGCTTTCTTTGAAAAATGCGATGAATTATTATGAATTTTCAAATCAGTCTATGTTGTATTGTGAAGTATATTGTAAATTTTTAGTTTCTTCCGATCAACAGTGTAAAGGGTAAAATGGAGGAAAGGGGTGACTTTAAAT
The DNA here is from genome assembly GCA_922987775.1 of Agonopterix subpropinquella. Lineage (NCBI taxonomy): Eukaryota > Metazoa > Arthropoda > Insecta > Lepidoptera > Depressariidae > Agonopterix > Agonopterix subpropinquella. The sequence goes on along the minus strand of OV277709.1, from coordinate 12,939,267 downwards.
TCCTTTTTCCTTCAGTTTTATTATAATTAATAGTACATTACTGCAGCGGCCAGCAACAGAGGCATTGATGGACGAACGTGTAAATGTGGGCCGAGGCGAAGCCGAGGCACACATACGTAAGTCCATCAATGCCTAGTTGTGGCCAAGGCTTGTATAGTACTTTTCTCAAAAAATGCGCGGAAATTAAGACAGTAAATTTTCTCAAATAATTCGCGGAATCTTCTTTCTCTTTTCGAAATCAACGACGAACATCGAACAACAATTAGTTATTTTTTTTTTCAATAAACAGCTTTCTATTTGCAAGCCAATTTAAATAAAACCTTTGATAAGTTACCTCCTTGGTCGCCATGTTTCGGAGAAAAAGATCGTTCCATTTTTAAATTACACGACAGATATGAGTTTAGTATGTAATTTATTTGGTCGCTAAACACGACAGATATGGATTTTCATACAACATTGCCGGCCGCTGCGCGCATGTATTTGGCCAGTACTGCAATTTCGATTTATCTCGAAGAAGGTTGTCAAAATAATGCTCACATTTCCAAGCATGTTTGAGAAAAAGACATTTCTAGAAAAACCAAATCACTTTTCATGTCGTGCAGATTGTTCATTATTTTTTTCTCCTTATAAAGAACCATAGTTAATGAATAAAATCGTTAAAAACTTACCTACTCAATTCTTTATTTTGGAAGGACGTTCAGTTAAAAGGAAAGTTGTTCAGTATCATAGGTACAATCACCCCTTAAAGTAATGCAACTGTTTACCCTAACACCCTGTATACAGGGTGTTACCATGTTTGTTTACACCCTCCATGGATGGTGTTCCATCTGATATTTTTTTCGCTATTTTGAAGTTTGCTCCATAGTAAAAGTGTTCAGTTTGATGGTCTGAAGCACCACTAGTATTACTAGGGAGTTTTGATACACCCTGTATAAAGTCTATTGTCTCCCTTAAAACTTACACACTAAAATTATGTAATCTACTATTACCTCCAAATAAAAAACTTCAATAGAATTGTGGAGCAGATCACATTTATAAATAAAAGTAAATTGAACGCTAATAGGATAAGTGCTCCGGCAGTAATTTCTTAGAAAAGAACTCTGCAAATGTAATTCATTTAAAAATGTCCTCTTTTTTCAGGAGAGTCTTATTGACCTGCGTATATGTAAGGGTGTAACATCTTGAAAACAATTTTGTTAATGGGATTTGTAAAAACAAAGCAGAATACGACGATTGATTTGAGTTAATAATGCAATTCAAGCTGGAATTGTACAAAATGTAAATAAGATTTTTAATTGCTAAAAAAAACTTTAAATATCCTAATGTGTCAAGTTGACAAATGGACTCTAAATAATCCGTTTTAGAGTATAATTTTGGTCAATTTTACATGAATGAGTTTTCACAAACTAAAATTTTTTTTTTATGTAGCTTGTTTTATGTGTCACTGCTGGACAATGAGATTATCTTTTTAAAAGAAACATAAAAGAAGAAAGAAATTTATCGATGAATCAGTTCCGGATATAAAACTGTAAGACAAAGAAAACAAGGAAAAGTATATCATAAAGAAAAACAGATGTTTATTATCAAAAGCATACAAGTTTCAACGCTTTGGTGTTTTATCGTGTTTTTCCTTGTAACATTATCTTATGCCTGCTACATACCAAGACCTCAAACATATTATTATCAAGAATATCATACGACAACAACAACTTCTACGACAGAAAAATCAATGCAGAGTACGAAAAAAATGTGCAACATTTGGTGCTGGTTGAGGAAAGTTGGACTCTTTATTGTACAACAATTGTTAAGTGACGATTAAATAAATATAAACAAAATATTGTTTTACTTATAAATGGTTGATGAATGTAACCTGACACAAAATATTCAGTTATGTAGGTCCAACTTCGAGAAAGTCTAACCGTCGAATCAAACTGGGCTGGGCAGCATTCGGGAAGCTACGTAGCTGCGTACGTATCTTCCCGTCCCCATATTGCAGTATCTCTAGACGAAAGTCTTAGACCAGTATGTACTGCCAATGATGACACAGAGAACTTAGACGTGGTTGCTCACTCAAAGCCATATAAAAATGCAGAAAGTCACCCAAAAGGGAAATGAAGAGGGCTATGCTCGAAATTTCACTGCGAGATCGAATCAGTAATGAAGAGATTCGCAGAAGAACCAGAGTAGCCGACATAGCCCAAAGAATTTCTAAACTAAAGGGGCACATTGGTCGCAGAATCGAATGCTGATGGGGCCGAAGAGTTCTCAAGTGGCGACCGCGTTCCGGACAGCGCAGTGTGGGTAGTTACCACAAGGTGGACCTAAGATTTTTTCGACTACCTGGTGAAGGCGGCGGGAACCTGTTGGATGAGAGTCGCGCAGGAACGGTCGATGCGACGATCCTTGAGGGAGGCCTATGTCCAGCAGTGGACATCTATCGGCTGAGATGATGACTGTAGAAATGGAAAACCTCTTAAACAGCTTGAGCTAGAATATGAAAATTTTATAATCTTCTACAAAGAGGTCTTCAGTAAAATAAAGAAGATAACAACCCTACTCCATCTCCCCAAAATTTTCAAAGTCAAACTGGTTACATGTATGGTCTCTGCCTTATGTCTAGGGATACCAAAACAATGAATTTATATTTATGACTGCCATAAAAACGTCTACAATGATTTCCGTGACGCGCCACAATTATTGTGATGAAAAAAGTACCTACCCAAAATCAACAGATGAATAAAAGACCATGTTCTGTATAGATTCAAAATGAAAGTTCAATCGAATAAAAGTTAAGTTTAATGATGAAAGAGTAGGTATCTAGCACCTACTACTAGTTTAGGGGTCAAGCCACGTTGTACCTACGGTGGGTAATAATTGCATTATATGCACAAAACTGACAAAGAGGCTTTCTCGTTATTTGAAAGACATACAAATTATTGAAAAATGTAGCAATGATCTTCAACATCTCGGCTTTATTTACTACTAGCTTTTGCCCGCGACTTCGTCCACGTGGAGTTGGAAAACCTCAAGTATCCTATGTTACTTCTAATACCTCCAAGTATATGTGTACAAAGTTTCATGATGATCGGTTAAGTAGTTTTTGCGTGAAAGCATAACAAACAAACTTACATTCACATTTATAATATTAGGGATGAAGTATATTTCTTAATTTTCTATAAAATACATAATGAAACCTGTGTTCAAAGGAAAGCTTAAATATTTGAAAAAAAATCTGTATTATGTGCATCTACTTTATAAGTTGAAGTCGCTTTTACTTGCGACACATACACCATTGTGTAGTGTAGACAATATTAAGATCTAAAATTGATATGAAGTGATTTTTTTTTAGACCAATATAATTGTTAAAGAAGTTTGGCGGACGGCATGTAATTTCAAACCCACACTTAGAGGTCCCATACATGAATGAAACTTAGTAGTACGTGTAGAGTGAAACAAAACTAACTTAAAAGTAAATTGGTTATAATATAACCTGTAAAAGTTGGGGGAAAGGTAGATACTTGTTTCTCCTTATGATATCTTTTGTATCAAGTGTGTGAGTCATAATCTTTCTTATTAGATAGTCCACTCAATCTTCTACGCATTCATTGTGTTTATTTTAATGAAAATTCACGTTAACCTTACAATATTGTGATAATGGAAGAAAACGAAATCACACACACTATCAATTCAACCAAGCCAAATACGTTCCGTGACGACCAAAAAATATCTCAGTGGCTAATATTAGATGAAAATAGCTGTCTTAGTTGCGTTTTGCTCATGCTTTTTGGATCATTTGTCTTTTTTACTAGTAATTTCAACTTTTGAATCCAGACTTCAGGAGATGTGGAAGTTTTTTAAAAAATGCCTTAATTTTTCTGTTTTTTAATAATTATGACCGCCGTCCTGAATGGCTTTTAGTCTTCGTAAAAAATGGCTGGGTCCAAATCTGCCATTCTTCTTTGGTGCGAATTCTTATGATTCTAGAATTTGATTTCCTTGGATTAGAAGGCACCACAGTGACATAATGAAGGATAAGCCAGTCAAAAATAGGTATACCTAGTAAAATGATATAGTTTAGTAGAAGTGAGGCGGCTCTGAAAGAGTCAAGGTCGTTCGGTCAGGGAAACCTCTTAGGCTATAATAACAATAATAGTGGACTTCGTCGCAAGCTGCAGAGCAGGCAACCGACATACAGCCTTGCAACGCATCTCATAAAACTGCCTCCGTGGTCTAATGGTTTAGAGCATTGGCTCTCGACCCGGAGGTAGTGGGTTCGATTCCCACGGGGGACACCTAGTGATATGTCACTTTGTTCGTTTTTTCCCAGTTGGTTAGGACATTGCAGGCTGAATCACCTGATTGTCCGAAAAGAAAAATTATTCCGTGCTTCGGATGGCACGTTAAGCCGTTGGTCCCGGCTACTATCTCTGGTGGTAGTAGTCGTTACATAAAAACCACGTCAGAGGCCGTAAGGCGGTCTGAAAAAACTCTGACACCAGGGCTTTGCCCACACGATAAGAAGAAGACGCATCTCTATTTTAAAGGTTACCGTTTTGACACCTACAAAGTTCAGCTTGTCTGTGTTAGCACGAGTGAACACAGCTTAGATACCAACAAACAAAGAAAAATCAAACTGCAATGGAATTGCAACAAGAGTGGCAGGAAGTAATAAAGGACATCCTTTGTGTGAATTTCTTTCTTTCTTGTGTCAATTAAATGTTCCCTCTGTGTCAAATAAGGGATGTTCTACACAAAGGGAACATTCAATTGACACAAGAAAAAAAAAAGAAATGCATTGTCTTCCACTTTAAATTTTAATTTAACTCAAGAGATTGACTTGGTAATAGTTTGAACCATTTATTTTAGTAACATGTTGATAGTCTTGAATCAAAGTAGCGGCCTTATATTTTTCAAACTCTTTTTACTAAGCTCTAGGTAACGATCATTACATTTTCTGCATAAAGATAATCTCTGTGACAACGTCTAAGATATGCAAATATTTCTAAACAAGCTTCAATATTATCGCCCCCGCTTGTCAACATGACCTTATTATACGCTTAGTTATTAATACAAGCTTTTTGTAAACACTCTAATTATTACAACGGGTTTGTAAAGCGAACATGGCTTAGCAAGGAAAGCGTCACATGAAACAGTAAGCTTGTGTCAAAGTGTATTAAAAACTGCTAGTGGGGAAGCTCAGCGGTCGCGACAGGTCAATCGAGCGCGGTGTGTGGGTGGGGGCGCGTTCGGCTGCGTTCAGGCGACGGCCACGCACTCAATCCGCGCCGCGCTCTCCCCGCGCTCACCCCGCGTCCTAAAATGCATTGCTTGCAATTTGAGTCTTATGACACGGTCATAGAGGTCTAGAGTGTCGCATTACCACCAATACCACGCGATAGAAAGTATTTTGGTAGCTTGAATGTGCTCATTATCCACTGCGGTATCAGAACTCAACGTTCGAATAATCTTTAGTACTATGCAAGCATTGTAAACTATTAACACATAATATCTCGACTGGCCTCACATCTCTCTTTAGTTTTTGTGATCTGTGGGCACGATAATAAATCTCGTATTGTATTTTATAGCAGCACTCGCGCCCGCCCCCCCGCGACCCGCGAGATTTATTATCGTATCATTATAGACCGCGGAGTGAGCGCGGAGAGAGCGCGGGGCGGGTGGGGGCGGGTGCGGGTCGTCTGAACGCGGCCGGCTGCGCGCGGTACCGCGAATTCAATGCCGGTGCCCTGTACCATATGAATAGAACCCCGCACGCAGCGGCGCGCGACCGCTGAGCTTCACTACTAGTAGTTTTATTACACTATGCTTGTATCGTGGGAGGAAACAAAAACAAATTATATTGCGAAAGAAGAGTCTGTTCTGGCTTAAGGCATAATGTATGCTGTAAAATAAGGAATAAATGATGTGGTGGTGGTTTTTTAGATAAAACCAAAAATGGGAAGATGTCTTAATGTTCTTATGAGTAGAGCGTAAACATGCTTGCTTGTTCTCTTTAATAAACGCTTTTTTTAATGGATGCCCGATACTACCTTTACCTATAGTAGAATGGTTTTTTGGTTTGGGCTTGTATCTTTGCTGCCATAAGAAAAGAAAAGCCTTCGTGAAAGTAAAATAGTAAAAGAGAAAATTATCTGTCACAGTAGGTAACTCCACTCCTATCACTGTTTGAACGAACGCAAATATCCATTAAGCTTCCTCCCTTTCATAATTACATTTATTTTACCAAAAACCACCAAAAAGGAGTTACAAAGGGGTTTTATTAAACAGCCGTTTGCCCGATTTTAACACTCCATTTAACTAAAGAATCGACTCTTGATGGTTGAAATAATTGGATTAATTCGTGGCTTTTACTCTTATAAAACGTTAAAAGCTAATGCAACTTTACACCCATACCGACAAAGCTTAACGCCATTTGTGAGAAAAAACAAATAAAATTCTCTGTAATACAAACTTAGCTTATAATTAGTGACGTTATTGAGCTTCGTATCCGTATCCAAAATTTTCGGTTATCCGAAAAAATACGGCTGGAAAAAATGCCCTTCTAAACTTTAGAGTTAGTTTACTATAAAACCATACAACTAATAGTCCTAGTTTTCTGCTGTACTAAATTGCTACACAAATCGTCATGTGACATTTTTAAAACTCCTATTGTAAGACAAAGATAAAGTGAACAGAAAAACCGTTTAGATGGCCTTATGTTTCGCAATTTGAGTAACTGAGTAGTGACAGAAAATTGGACCAGATTTGCACGGATGCGGACGGCGGATACAGAAAAAATTATATCGAGCAATAATACATATTATTCAAATATCTAACCAATAATACACATTAATCTAGACTCAGAGTCGACGGACGAAAGAAACGAACGAAGAGCGTGCGTTCTGACTGGCGGGGGCGGCGCGCGCCTCCCGCGCCCCCCCTCTGTATCCGCCACTGCTAGGACTATATAGTTTATGGTTTTATGGTACTTAAGTTTACTCAACTGCATTATGTAAATATTGAGAATATTCTTCTTCTCTCCCTTTACTCCTCAGTAGAGTTTGGGGATGAAAAAGACAGTAGAACTCCTGAAAACCACAAAAACTCGGAAACTTTAGTTCGTCGGGCACATGAGAAGTGAAATATACCAACTTCTACAGATCATTCTGCAGGGAAGACGAATGCCTGCTAGAAGAAGGACTTCCTGGCTTAAGAACCTGTGTGAGTGGCTCGATATGAACTCTACCTCACTATTCAGTGAAGTAGTGTTCAGGGTCCGAATAGCCCTAATGATAGCCAACCTCCGATAGGAGATGGCACCACAAGAAGAAGCAGAATTTATGAGACGACAAACGAGGTCTTTCAACGTCTGTCTCAATTTTGGTAATGGTTAGGGCCATAAAACAATAATTCGTAGCACACTACGAATTATTATTTTATTTGAATCCGTCTATGATATCTTTTTACATCCCTACGTTCCTTTAATAGCCGAGGTGAATTAACTACTTTGTTGGGAAAGGTTAAAGGTAATATACAAGAATAAGTATAATTTGGTCGTATTTGCGCTTCTAAGAAATTGTGATTTATTATATTAGCAAGCTAAAATGAGAAAAAGATTTATTGTGAAGAAAAAACGTAGGGATTTAGGCTTAGACGTAATGAATGTTGACTTTGTATTTCTAAGATGGATTATCTTCTCAATTATCATTGTTATAAAGAGTAACGGAAAAAGAAGACCCCTGAATAGAATTAATTTATGATTGAAGATGATGCTTTTTCAAAATCTTCTAGTTTGTGGTAAAAAATCACCACCAGCAGTGCGATTTTTGAATCTCATTCGCTGAGTTCAGCAGTTGAAAATGTCAAAATTACTATGGAGATACGCGTCTTTCTACTGCTGATTTGACTTTCAAAAATCGCACTCCTGAAGTATGATTTTTGAAAGTCAAATCAGCAGTAGAAAGATCTCCACAGTAATTTTGACATTTTCAACTGCTGAACTCAGCGAATGAAATTCAAAAATCGCACTCCACCCACACAGCACAGAATATCTACTAGATATCTATTAGATATTTTGTAGACACTTAGATATTTTGTAGATATCTATTAGACATCTTTTAGATATTTGTGCTGTTGGGGCAGAACCTTATTTTGAGCAGCTTTAGAGAAAGATGATAAGCTCCGGGCGGAAAGGTCATTAAGTCACAAGGTTATTTCTGTTTTTTGGCATACGTTTTTTTAGCATTCCATTAAAATTATACTTGCTGTACCTACCTAACCTACGTTAGTTAGCATCTAGCCCCTCCCATTCTTGTACTTATACTACAAACTGCAGGCTTCAATTTCAAGGCAACCCCCGTGCCACCGTCCATTATAAGTGGAGACGGGCTCACTACCCGTCATACTGGATAGAAAGAGTTTCGGTACTACTAGTGAAACGCGGGATTTCTGAGTTTTCAGAATATCTCTGACTCGGGAAATATAGTCGTGAGCATAATTATACTTATAAATTCTTATTTTTATGTTTATCTCTACGTATGTGTATTGTGGGCAATTGATACATTACCTGAACTAAGTACAATTATGCTGTCACACGAATAAAATAAAATCGGTCAAGTGCGAGTCGGGCTACTCGCGCACTGAGGGTTCCGTACCACACGACCACATAACACAACATTATTAACTTGGAAAAAAAAAACTTTTTTCGTCCGGGACCTTTAGTGCGAGACTAACTAGCACTTGGCCGGTTTTTAGTATTTGTTGTTATTCTGTAGAGTTTGCTCTATAATAACACAAAGTTTAACGCTTGTATGTATTACCGTTTTTTTACGATAGAGCGTGAAGAAAAAACGTTGATAAAAACTAGTTTCTTGTTGAGAACCCCCCGTAATTTTTTACTTTTTGACGTTTTTATTATTTGTTAACAAATCCGCCGTAATAACGCATAATCTGAGAAAATTTCAACTATCTAGCTATTACGGTTCAAAAGTTACAGCCCTAAATATGTAGGACAGATGGACGGACGGACAGACGGACGGACGGACGGAAGGACGGAAGGACGGAAGGACGGAAGGATGGAAGGACGGACAACGTAGGCTTAGTAATAGGGTCCCGTTTTCACCCTTTGGGTACGGAACCCTAAAAACAACATGACAACAATTTTTGGCTATGAGTAGCCCTTACCAAAAGTGCAAGAGGACAAAACTTGATAATTGCTCAGTCAATAACTTTTCAAATAATGTTATTAATTCTAGATAGAACCATAAAGTAATTAATTGAAAGTCGTGGGTTAGGGAAGCAAAAGGTATTGCAGCTGAAAGTATATTTAATCACAACTAATTCCTTTTGAGCTCTAAATAGGGATAACTTGGGATTTAATTTCGTTTAAAGGGTTTGTCCCTGTTATTTCAAATAATATTCGCTCCAATAATCAAAGGATAGCTAAAGGGCCTCTTAATCTGTTTTGATTAATTAACAGTAGGCACGTAAGCCGATGGTTACTTTATAAAAATACTTAAGTAATTGGATATTCTAAAGATCCCCAAAGCCGCAAGAACTCTGAAAAAAAGCTATTAAAAATAAAAACCGGTCAAGTGCGAGTCGGGCTTCTCGCGCACCGAGGGTTCCGTATCGCACAACAATTAACTTTAAAAAAAAATATTTTTTCTTCTGGGTCTTTAGCACGAGACCGACTCACACTTGACAGGTTTTTATTATTTCTTGTTAAACTGTAAAGTTTGCTCTATAATCACACTTAGTTTCACGCTTGTATGTATTACCGTTTCTACGATAGAGCGTGAAGAAAAAACGTTGATAAAAACTAGTTTCTTGTTGAGAACCCCCCTTAATTTTTAACTTTTTGAAATTTTTATTATTTGTTAACAAATCAACCGTAATAACGCATAATCTGAGAAAATTTCAACTATCTAGCCATTACGGTTCAAAAATTACAGCCCTAAATAGGTAGGACAGACGGACGGACAACGTAGTAATAGGGTCCCGTTTTCACTCTTTGGGTACGGAACCCTAAAAATACTGAATTGGATATTCTAAAGTTCCTCAAAGCCGCAAGTCCTCTGAAAAAAGCTTACCTATTAAAAACAAGGTGTTCAGTAGTAGCAATAAATTAATGCTAGCTGTTCGATTCAAGCATTCAAGCTTATGCCCATTTCAACTGAAAAAAGTGGCCTTCACCGCTTCCAAAATGGAACTAAAACTGGAAATCATAATTTTGGCGCCATTTTTGGCGAAACTTATGAATAAACTATAAATGAATCCATTCATAAGTTACCTACGTACCTACTAAAGTTAGTCTTCGAACTGTGAATTTTAGTTCAGAAAATAGTAAATTTTCATACAAATAATAAATATGAGATTTTAAATGTAATCCTAAAATCCTAAAAAAAAAATTATTTCTCCTTTTTGACATTATAAACGCGAAAATTCTTGCGTGTGATGTGTCTTCTTTCTGTGTGTTTGTAATCTTTTCACGGATACATCATTGAAGTAATTGGAACGAAATTTGGCAGGGAGACACCTTGCATCTTGAATACAGACTAAGGCATAAAATTCCATGCAGAAAAATATTCAACAATCAATCAATTACTAAAAACATTACAATAGGTACTACAACTCAACTATTTATTGCTTTTCCTTTCTTACCGTTCTGTTCACAACGAAATTCTTAGAGTACTCGCAAAAGACTTCAAAATTCCTTGCATCCTTATAAATACAACGTCTTTTTAAAAAAATAAAACGCTTGTGGAACGAGTGCTAATCAAAAACCTACATTTGGAATGCAAAAACAATTTCTAGATCTTTTGATTTCGATTCGAAACGAACTCTCCAATTTGAAGGTTTCAAATGAGAGCCTGAATTATTCATGATGACGAACACGTATTATACGAGATGTGATCAGCTGAGATTTTATAATAGGTAATCTTAAAATGACAGAAATATAACATTTAACTGAAATAGTGCTGTAGCAAAAGTGCTTGACGTTGTACGATTATATACAGGGTGGAAAAAAAGGCCGTGGTTGGAGGGAAAGTACCTTTAATATTTATGATGGCAAATTTTACTGAAAGGAAACATTTCTTTATTTTCAAAGATAATTAAAACTACATTTAAAGATTTTTGAAAAAAACATCTGCTTAAGCCGGGAATCGAACCGGTGAAATGTGAAAAAAAAAACATCCTGTATTTTATGATACCAACTGAAAGAGTCATTCATAAGGATCAATTTCTTTTAAGCAACATAGTATCTTAAATTAAAGAAAGACTAAGAAAAATTTATTTTTTTATTGTTAAACTTACTATCTAAAGAAAATACTTGAAAGTGAGAAGTGAAGTGAAGTGTGTGTGTTTTGAAGTGTTTTGTCAGTAAGTTTAACAATGAAAAAATCATTTTTTCTTGGTCTTTGTTTAATTTAAGATACTAATTTGTTTAAAAGAAATTGATCCTTACGAATGACTCTTTCGGTTGGTATCATAAAATACAGGATGTTTTTTTTTCACATTTCACCGGTTCGCTTCCCGGCTCAAGCAGATGATTTTTCAAAAATCTTTAAATTCAGTTTTGATTATTTTTGAAATAAAGGAATGTTTCCTTTCAGTAAAATTTGCCATCATAAATATTAAGGGTACTTTCCCTCCAACCACGGCCTTTTTTTCCACCCTGTATACTTATATAGGGTTCTTCTTAATATGCTGACACTTTTTTAAGGGGATGATCAGACCATCAAACTGAACAACTTTCTCTATGGGACTAACATAGAAATCGCAAAAAAAAATTGCTGTCCCATACATTAATGCTCGAGTTGAATTGCAGTTTTTTATGGGACAGCTGATTTTTTTTTTGCTATTTCGATGTTGGTCCCATAGAGAACGTTGTTCAGATTGATGGTCTGATCATCCCCTTAAAAAAGTGTCAGCATATTAAGAAGGACCCTGTACGTATGTATTTTGGTGACTTCAAGGGTTGTTCTTCTAAAAGAACGCTATCTTGAGCCCCCACTGGAGCTTCGTTGTAGGCCGCGGAGGGGAGCGATGTCACGCGACGCGACTACCCAGTACCAGACCTACAGCGCGACTCCCAAATTGTAAACCAATCGTTGAATATAAAACAACCTACTCTTGTAGCACCTGTCATAATCAATATTGAAGCCCTATCCAAAGCAGTTCTATATTATACAGATTACATGTGCTCAAGAGATTTTCACTCTATATGATAATGTGGGTACACCCTGTCTCTTAACTTTGTCGGTTTATAACAGAAAATTCCATTGACATTCTTATTTCAACTGCCAGTGTGATCACTCTTAGTTGAATGGTTTTTTATTCTGTGTCAAGACTGTTTCGTTTGCAAATGTGTTAGGGTAAAGGTGGACTTCCGATGCCAGCGGCCGATGCGACTAACGCGCGCGTCGCGCGCGCGACGCGCGCGGCCGACGACAGACCTCACTTCCGAGGTCAGCGACTGACGCGTGCCTATTGTGCAGAGTGTTATCACTTTAGGGTATTTTCCCCGAAATTTAGGGTATGTTTTTATGTTTTGGTGTTTAAACAAAAACATAAAAACACAAACAAATAAAAACCAATTCATATTTTAATAAAGAATATTTGATTGATTGATAGATTGATAGATTTAGAGAATATATGAATGCATTTTTTTACAGGATTTTTGATTAAATACATTTTTAAGAGTAATTATAATTAGACAGGGATGCGTTGCGTCCCCTTGGCTTTTAAACCTATATAATATGGATCGCTGTCTAGCTAATAATTATGTAGGCAACTTATTCATCAAAATCCCTCTGATTTTCCGAAAAAAATTAATATGTTTCAAGTGGCTCGATAGATGGTGTTATCGCAACGCGGATGAGCGACCTTGCAGATAATAAAATACAAATAAAAAATAGTGAAAATTAAGCAAATTTTCGGTAAAAACTTCGTAATAGGTCTGGCAAACATTATTGTTCTGCGTGACGTCAGAACATAGCCGCGCGCGGCCGCGGCCGACGCGATAGATATCGGCCGCGCGCGTCTGACGCGCGCGTCAGTCGCTGGCATCGGAAGCGGCGCCATACGTTTTCATAGTAACTAGTATGGCCGCATCGGCCGTCGGCCGCGAGCCGCGCGCGTCAGACGCGTCGGCCGCTAGCATCGGAAGTCCACCAGGAGGTTGAAGCAGGTTGAACAGAGTGGTACTTTAGGCATTGACGGTCGAATAACCTTTAATTTATAATACACTAGAGCTCTGCAAATCCGATTTGGTGATTCTATTTCGAGTTGTGAGTACGAAATGAAAGCTGGAGGCATTATAATATCCATGGCTACCCCAATGAAAACGTTACTTGGTTGTAATTACTTCATGAACAAATCGAATACTATATTAATTTAAATCGTCATTAAACATCATAAATCAGTTTTAAAATATTCTAACGTTGGTATATAGTAATTAACGTAGGTATGAATAATTATGCACATATGTACTGCAAAAGGCAAAATAATAAAAAAAATATAAAAAGATCCAACTTATAAAAAAAAATAACAGGCTTTTAAAAAGAGAGAAAAAAGATGAAATAGAAAAAAAATCCTTTTTCCTTGCTATCAAAACTGTAACACACTGTAGAGCAGGGGTGGCCAACCGGTCAATCGCGATCGACCGGTCGATCGCGACTATTAATCCAGTCGATCGTGGCAAGGCAAAAAACAATCTCACATGTGATATGAAAAGGAGCTCCTAAGACTGGTTAATAAAAAATACTACAAGATTGTGTACTAAACTACTTAGCTAAACTATGCTGTTTCATTTAAGATTTCAACAAGTATGTAAGTGGTAGATCGCACAGGGTTTCGTTAGTAAACAGTAGATCTTATGTCTAATCAAGTTGGCCACCCCTGCTGTAGAGTGTGTTACACACTGTAGACTGTAGAGTCTACAGGGTGAAAGTTGTTCAGTTTGATGGGTAGACGCTAATGATATCAGAAATGTCTGATGCATCCGAAAATACGTATGTCATAGTTTGATATAAAACAGTAAAGGAGTCGCGTTACAGGTTTGTTGTTGGGTGGACGCTTGTCGGTAGCCTGTTCCCCGGCATGCAATGAAGCTCCACTCCACTATGTAATCGTGGCTCAAGTGTTGTATTTTGTGCATAATTAACAATGCTCGAGGTCACCAAATATTTACCGTACAAAACGTAAAGCACTTTTGCTATTTAAACTAGATATTGGCAACATCATCAGCACTACGATGGACCCACAATTTTAGGATTAGAATGGAATAAAAAAAAAATAGAAAACGATTTTAACATAGAACCAAATAGTTTTTGTCGCTTCGGTATAGGTAGTATACTTCTTTAAAACCATACTGGAGGGGAAGATAGAGGGAAAGAGAGGCAGAGGAAGACCCAGACAGAGTTATCTAGCCCAAGTGAAGGAAAAGGTTGATGTCGTGTCGTATCAGGAACTCAAGACACTAGCTGAAAGTAGACAGGATTGGCGAATACTCCACCGACAAGAGCGTAGCTCTTAAATAAGATGATGATGATGGTATAGGTCCGATTAATCAGCGAAAGTGCGACATCACAGTAAGTTTTGAAAAACCCTAGAGATTATGACTTTGGGCTATTTTTAACCGACTTCAATAAAAGGAGGAGGTTTCTCAATTCGACCGTATATATATTTTCTTTTTTATGTGTGTTCGCGGATAACTTCGTATTTTATGAACCGATTTTGATGATTCTTTTTTTGTTGGAAAGGGATATCCCGAGGGTGGTTCCATGATTAGGAAACCAGGATCTGATGATGGATTCCAGAGAAATCGAGGGGAACCTTCGAAAATCGTAGTGCCGACTAGCGCGTTTGCTAATTTAAAGCACTACTATTAAATCGAACTAATGAATTCACCACTGAAAATTGTGAAATAAACAAAATTTTAACAAAAAATTAAAAGCGCCTTCAAAAAAACTAAAAAGTTAAAAAATAATATTGCAGCTTTTTAGTTTTTTTGAAGGCGGTTTTAATTTTTTGTTAAAATTTTTAATCAACTATTGGTGGTGCGTTTGGTAATTCAGAAGTTGTACTTTGTAACGCGGAGTAAAAATTCAGTTCAGTTCATTTGGCAGATTCATTTTCAATGTAGCCGAAGGTCGTGGAAGATACGAGATCTGTGAATTTTTAATTTAATTTGGCGTGTGCGCTGAATAGATATTGTGTTCTTTTGTCCTTATCTTAATCTGGTGGAACACTGCTACGATCAGAAAAGGGGTACTGTATGGTACTCTGTAACTATCTAAAGTTTAACGATGCTTCATCATCATCATTTTAGCTGATGGACGTCCACTGCTGGACAAAGGTCTCTCCCAAGGATCGCCATAACGACCGGTCCTGCGCTGCCCTCATCCAACGGGTTCCCGCCGCCTTCACCAGGTCGATTAACGATGCTTGACGGAATCTAAATTGCAAAAGAGACAGGTACCTACAGATCGGCAGCTTCATACAAACGACTGAAATAGGCGCATAAGCACACATAGACGCGCACGCAGCGATCTTGGCTCAAGTCGGTCGCCGGAACTATCTATCTAAATAAATAAATAAAATAAAATAAATAACGCTCATAGGCACTTACATTGTGACGATCCCAAGTAAGCACTATAGGCTTTTTAATATGGAAACCATGCAACAACGGCACGAACATATAACATCCATGACTGAACCGGGATTCGAACCTATGACCCTGGTTTAGCAGTCCGGCGTGGTAACCATTACACCAACCGGGTCGTCGTCATAAATATTTGGTCTTCGCGAGCGAAGCGAAGACCAATTATCTATGTATGTATAATTTTGTGTCCGTATACGTGCGCGTCTATGTGTGCGCCTATTTCGCACGTTGCTTAGAGCCGCCCTTCTGTACCTGTTTCTTTTGTGTTTAAATAAGGTGCTGTTTATACAGAAGAGACGCGTGGCGGTAGCGGATAGTCAATGTAACATAATATTCAACCTTATAGTACGCAGCATAGCGTCGTTATTGTCGTAACGGAAAATCGAGCCCGCGCCACAAGGCGACTTCGCCTGGAAGCGCGGGCGTAATTCTCCAAACGATGCCATGCTGCGGACTATAAGGTTTATATTGCCGCACACCGCCCGCGTCACGTCCGCGCCACGTCACTTCTGTTTAAACATCACCTAAATATATAACACTCTTTTGCGTCGTGTGCTTAAAACATGGCACATTCCTAATCCAGTCACGGCACTTCCCTTAGATTCACATCGTGAGCGCACGTACTAACACCTAATGCGTGTGAATGTGCCTTTTATGTCACTGAAAGGGTCACCTGTACTTACCGAGAGGTTGAGCGGAGATAAGGGTTAAAACATAAACTATGGAAACGATTTGTTGGTTCCAGATTATGTTGTTGGTTTCCTTGTATTTGGTATCCTGCGTTAGATGGGGTTGAAGTAATGTAAAATTATGTTCCAATGGGCTTTAATTTTGTATTATGAATCAGAGTTTTACATAATAAAAGGTCATACAAATAAAAAAACAATTGGAACAAAAATACGGAACTCCTATGAAAAATTTGTATGTTCTTACTATTAAGGGTAATACTAGTATAACTTTAATGCTATTAAGGGCATTGTACCATGGTGAACAATGTCATCATCATCATCATCTCAGCCGATAGACGTCCACTGCTGGACATAGGATTCCCCCAAGGATCGCCATTACGACCGGTCCTGCGCCGCCCTCATCCAACGTTTTCCCGCCGCCTTCACCAGGTCGTCGGTCCACCGTGTGAGGGGCCTACCCACGCTGCGGTTTCCGGTACGCGGTCGCCACTCGAGAACCTTTGGGCTATGTCAGTTACTCTGGTTCTTCTGCGGATCTCTTCATTTCTGATTCGATCTCGCAGGGAAACTCAGGGTGAACAATGTACTTAAGTCATTCTAT
Source organism: Agonopterix subpropinquella (assembly GCA_922987775.1). NCBI lineage: Eukaryota > Metazoa > Arthropoda > Insecta > Lepidoptera > Depressariidae > Agonopterix > Agonopterix subpropinquella. The sequence continues at coordinate 12,922,313 of OV277709.1, read as the reverse complement.
GTAGCTTCCAATAAACGCACGTGTCGTTCTATAAAAGTTCTCATTTACCTATTCCGACTATAATATAAGATATACGTGCCTGACAAGAAAGAACCACCATCTCTATTGAATTTTGTTCACAACGACCTCGGAAAAAAAACGTTAATAACGATCAAATTTATTAGAACGAAGTAAGTGAGATTGCAATAAATCAAAGAAGTAAGCCTGTCGTAGTTTATAAACGGTCCCTTCTTTCAGAACCAGCGATGGAGTAGCGGTCAGCATTAAATCAGTGCCATGAATGCACAGCGCAATAGGAAAGGGGGATTAGGGGAATGAAAAATGTTCATTCCTATCTACTGGGGGGTTATCTTGTTCTGTACTTGCGGTACGATTTGATGGCTGAGTACGGAATGGTAGGAAAAGGACGGAATATGTAACAGGTGGTTGAATGGTTTTGATAAACTTGCTATAATATTGTATACTATTTTCAAACTGTAGTAGGTACACACGGCGACAGGTCAGGTTACCCTGTTTGGACTTTGAACTATTAGAAGTTGAACGCTGCGAATCGTGCGAGAGGGTGCGGTATGTTGTTGTTGTTTCGTCTCACAGCACGCTGCGACCGCACTATTTTGTGTTTTGTACGTATTGTAGTTATGGGTATATAGGGTGCGTAACCTGATGTGTCGCCGTGTGAACATAGAAGATATTTATAAAAAAAAGTGCCTGTAGGCCTCGCATGCCACCCCCGAGAAAACGACAAAAATCGAGATGTGCCTCCATCCTTATTATTTTGCATATGCTAGAAAGAGCGCGCATGACGTTTTTCTCGTTTAAACGCTTTGTCGTGGGTGGCATGCTAGCCGTGCTGACTGCAAATCACCCATTTTTTGTTTTTTTGATTACGCAAAAACTACTAGGCTGATTCTGATGAAACTTTTTGTGTTTAGAAGCTTAATAACTTCACGTCGAACTGCTTTTGGGCATTCATTCCTTTTCATGTGGACAAAACCACAGTACCTTCTGTTCCGGTGACCAAAGTTGTAAAAACTAAAAGTTTTTAAAAGAATTTGAATGTCCTGTTTGAGTTTCTTCAAAGTCCAAAGCACCCAACTCCCTGACTGCAATGAAAGTGCACTCCAAAGATTAACTGAATAACTCAGCCGCACTAAAATAAAGGAGAATGTAGAAGTTCAGTGAAAATAGCAATCATTATCATTTGTCTCACTTATCCACTAAGTAAAAGAAAATGTAGAAAGTTTTGGCTACGCTTCAAGTGAGGAAAGTGTTTTGAATGAGTTTAATAAATCTTTGTCATGTGCTAAACAATGAATATATCAGTGGAAAACGCTAAACATTTTCTAAAGGTTTTAAGCTATAAAAATGTCATACCTATTTAATTTGATTCACACAAAGATTATGTGTACAGTCAAGAGCACATCAAGCTTTACACTTGCAGTTGGATTGTAACGCTTATAGCGCACTAAATAAGAACGGTACAACGTCCAAAGTGTCAAGCTTGACGTGCTCTTGATTGTACCTACTCTTATAAAACTGAATATTTTAGAAGCAATTTGAAGTGCATCAATTAATACTAAGTACCTTTTGTTTTGTAATTGTGACACTACTCTTTTACATTAACTGTAACTTCTGTAGTACAACTTGGTTCAACTATGTTGATAATTAACACTAGACAATGAAGTCCAACGATCCCGGGGGATTGTTCTAAATTGTCTTGAAACTAGCAACAAATTTAATCAAAGAAGAGACGTAAGAAGTAGAAAATAGTTCTATCTATCCATGGAGCTATATTATGGAAAACAGGACATGATAATTCGACTTTACACAAACGCATCAAATAATATCGCAGATGAAAATACGCAAATAAAATCACGACCACAATCCATATCGGAGTGATCAGAAGCATTGCTACAACTACCAGCAGTCTTGCATGCTGGCAAGACTCACTTTTAGCTTATTGGAGGTTTCAAGACGGGAAATGATGTGCAGAGTACCAAATACGTAACACAAGGAGAACTGTCCGTTCGGGGAAAAGGCCGATCGGGGAAATGGACGAAACCGGGAAGTGGACGTTCGGGTCCATAGTGGAAGTTCGGGGAAAAGGTCGTAACTGACCTGATCCGTAATATTGTGTACTTCTTTGCTTTAAGTAATTAACCTGAAGCAAAAACATAAATGTTAATAAGATTCATATAATTAAGGAGAACAAAACATTGTATTAGTTACTTTGTCGTCATCACAACACAACACAATACAATAAAATTAATTAACATTTATTTGACATAATTATTTTTATATTTTTGATTTTTTGGACGTGCGCTTGCGCTTGGCTTCAGCTAACCTAATGGTAAGTGTGGATGTATCGCGCTCACCCAGAAAAATCCTATATAACCCGGGCGAATTAACTTGGCACCTGGCTCGCACGTGGCTCGGAATTTGACACTCCTCCTGCTACCCCCTCGCGGGACCCTGCCTTCGCCGTGCGAGGCCAGTAGCGTAGCATCTCAGTTACCGTTGCACGTGTCCCTACGCTTTAGTATTTTCGAGTTATTCTTTCCGAGTTTTCAGAGTTTTTTATTCCGAGCCATGTGCGAGCCAGGTGCAAAGTTAAATCACCCGTGTTGTAAACTCTATTTTTAAAATACCCTGTACTTACAGTATTTGCTGAATTCACATGCTCTTGGCATTATAATTTTAAATTCGATACATCGGCGATACGGTGCTTTTTCTGTCTAATCGATAATTTTCCTTAGATAAATTATTGGTCTTCGCGGTCAATTCGTTGGAAGAGATTTGAGAAACCAGCATTAATCTTCTTCTTCTTTTTATCGTGTGGGCAGCCCTGGTGTCAGAATTTTTTCAGACCGCCTTTCGGCCTCTGACGTGGTTTTTATGTAACGACTGCTGCCACCAGAGATAGTAGCTGGGAACAACGGCTTAACGTGTCATCCGAAGCACGGAATCATTTTTCTTTTCAGACAATCAGATGATTCAGCCTGCAATGTCCTAACCAACTGGGGAAAAACGCACAAAGTGACAAATCACTAGGTGTCAGTGGGAATCGAACCCACGACCTCCGTATCGACAGCCAATGCTCTTAACCATTAGACCACGGAGGTATTTAGCTTTGATTTCCCAAAGTGCTCTGGATATATACCAATACATCACAACCACCAGGTTCAGTACATTTGAGATACTGCATAAGCATATGCTCACGACTATGTTCCCCGAGGATAGTCAGAGATATTCTGAAACTTCAGAACATCGACGTTTCACTAGTAGTACCAAAACTCTGTCCAGTGTGACGGGGAGTGAGCCCGTCGTCGCCACTTGTAATGGACAGTATGTACGATACATGCCTCGAAATTGAAGCATGCAGGTTTCCTCACGATGTTTTCCTTCACCGGAAAGCCGGTGATGTTACAAATCGTACATAAATTCCGAAAAACTCATTGGTACGAGTCGGCCTGGACGGGGATCGAACCATCGCCTCCGCACGGCAGGCAAGGATACTCGTCACTGGACCACCACGGCTTTTTTCTCTTTTTTTGAGATACTGTGTTGTGCAGATTGCGAAGCTACAATGAACGTAATCTACATCTTACAGCGTGCACATTAGCATACATATTTGCAATATAATCTTTAAAACAAACTTAGAAAGAGCAATATCAGAACTTCAGTAGCTAATATAACTTCCAAATGGGACGCTATTTGACGGAGCGAGCTGCTTCGACATCTCACTGAACTTTCACTTTGAATGTAACTACGAGCATATTTATTAGAACTCATTTCAAACTCTTCCTGTTTATACATAACCACTTATCGTGTTTGCGGATGTGGGTAGTTTTAAATTAAAGATTACAATAAATTTTAATACATGGCTTTGCATTGCATTTCTGCAATATTCAAAATATTATCATTACCCATACTCCGTTCCAAATAGCAACGAAATTGTAAGTCTTTTAGGGCTCCGTACCCAAAGGGTGAAAACGGGACCCTATTACTAAGCCTACGTTGTCCGTCCGTCCGTCCGTCCGTTCGTCCGTCCGTCCGTCTGTTTGTCTGTCCGTCTGTCCGTCCGTCCGTCTGTCCTACCTATTTAGGGCTGTAACTTTTAAACCGTAATAGCTAGATAGTTGACATTTTTTTTTTTCTTTGCTCTTTCTATCGAGAAAATTTAATAGAATCGTGTTTTCAACAGTTAGATTCACTGCAGAAAGAACGTATCTACACTATTATGTGAACTATAGATATTAAATGTAATAATTTGGTTATCAAAAATCGGTTCGAAAACAATACAGTTTCAACAACGTTTGTTTTGTACAAGCTACACTTTAAGAAATGATGATGAATGAACTCTGAACTGAAGAGCCAATCAGGATTGAGTTTTCACAAAAACATGGGGCTTCATTTAGTTTTTAGGGTTCTGTACCCAAAGGGTGAAAACGGGACCCTATTACTAAGCCTACGTTGTCCGTCCGTCCGTCTGTCCTACCCATTTAGGGCTGTAACTTTTGAACCGTAATATCTAGATAGTTGAAATTTTCTCAGATTATGCGTTATTACGGCGGATTTGTTAACAAATAATAAAAATGTCAAAAAGTTATAAATTAAGGGGGTTCTCAACAAGAAACTAGTTTTTATCAACGTTTTTTTCTTCACGCTCTATCGTAAAAACGGTAATACATAAAAGCGTCAAACTTAGTGTGATTATAGAGCAAACTCTACAGAATAACAACTAATACTAAAAACCGGCCAAGTGTGAGTCGGTCTCGCGCTAAAGGTTCCGGACAAAAAAAGTTTTTTTTCTAAGTTAATAATGTTGTGTTCTGTAGTGGTGTGGTACGGAATCTTCGGTGCGCGAGTAGCCCGTCTCGCACTTGACAGGTTTTTATTATTTGATCGTATTCAAAAGTTACGACATGCCTACACTATTTTATAAAGGTCCATCAAAGTCGGATAAAAATATGTTTTCATCCAATAAAAACTGTATAAAAGTCCGCCACAAAACATTCAAGTATCCAACGTTCAAGTGCTGTCAGTTCGTATTTTAAGGCCGGTCCTTACCCGAAACTTTCGTTTGCATTCGTTCCAAAAAAAGATTCATAAAGTAGAAGGGAGGAAGGGAATCGCTTTTTAGCGATAAAACCGCCTGTTTTTGTACCTACTGTATTTCCTGTTTGTTTACTCTCTGAAATAAAGTATGATTGAATTGAATTGCAGATAAAGTTGCATAGGCTAATTGAAATAAAAAAATAATATATAAATCCCCGATAGTTAGCTATTGTCTAAGTTTATAGTAAAGTTGAAATTTTATCTGCTTATCTGCCCGCTTAATCCGAAATATATTCAATTATACTATATTTTCACCAAAAAAATTATATAGTTTGTAAGTTAGTTGATACTATAACAATTTATTTTTGATTGCTAGCTACCCAGTGTGTGTTTGCTTTACTATTTATTATTTATTTATATTATAAGTAGTTATATATTTATAGTGTTACTCTTTTTTTTCTTTAAATTAAGGGTTATAATTATATACTAGTATTTTTACTGCTTTTATAAAAAAAAACTATTTATTATTATAAATTATATATACAACATCATAGCGGATGTTACGTATAATTATGTTACAAACAATATGCACATTAAGGGATTATAGGGATTGTAGTCTTGTTATGTATATTGTATATGCACCACTATTATAAGCTTGAATCACATTATATCCATTTGTATTTGTATTTAAAGTAGGTACTCACCATTCGAACATTCGTTCACTCGCTTCGAATGCTCCCGGTGAGGAAGTTTCCGCACTTTGCTTGTTATGAAAACCCCGTAAAGTAAAAAACATAGTCAGCATTGATATACATGTGAATATCGACACTGGAGCCAACAAGCCGTTGGCATAACAAACTTTTTCCATTTTCCACTGCCTCTGTGAACTAACGTTTCAAATATTCATGGTATTCATATTGTTTTTGCCGCAATATCGATTGGGCGGATAGTTTGTTGCGCGTTTTTAGGGTTCCGAAGTCATCAAGGAACCCTTATAGTTTCGCCATGTCCGTCCGTCTGTCCGTCCGTCTGTCTGTCCGTCTGTCCGCGGCTTAGCTCAGAGACGCTTAATACTAGAAAGCTGTAATTTGACATATGTATACATATTTATCACGTCGACAAAGTGGTAAAATAAAATCTTGAAAAAAATATTTTTTTTTCGGGTACCTCCCCAACACGTGAAGTAGGGATGAATTTTTTTTTCTCGTCTATCCTATGTTGTGGGGTATCGTTGGATAGGTCTTTTAAAAATATTGTGGGTTTGGGAAAAACCATTTTTCGATTTAGGGATCCGTTAGCGAAATATTAAGCTTTAAAGCGAAAATTTTGGTTAGACTCAAGTGTCCCCCCCCCCTCTCCTGGCTAAACGGTTGTAGTTGGAGATGCCAAAAATTCACGGCAATAGCATATATAACGAATTTAAAAGGAAAACTATCACCGCTAAGAAGGCTTTACAAGTTTACGAGTAATAGTCGACCAAATAATAAAATGTACTTTTTAGACTTTATTAGCCGTTAAACCGTAGTATAAAACAAAAAGCCTCCTTCTAAGTCCATATTATATTGTAACGGGCAACTACGGAACCCTACCCTGCGCGTGGTCCGACACGCACTTGGCCAGTTATTTTAGTCTAGTGAAATGGTATGAAACATTGAGAGGAAACCTGCATACGCAGAAGAAGAAATTCTGATTATATGAAGTGTACCAATCCGAATTGAGCACTCGTGGTGGACTTACGTCCTTGGGGAAGGCCTGTTTCCTGCTGTGGGATGGATACATGCTGATGATGATATACGCTCTATTTTTGACTTTGAGCGCATATTATATATCACATATCTCGAGATACAAGCATTGTAAAGACACTAATGTTTTGTTCCACGTTACAAGAGCTATATGTACATCACTCGATTGAGTAGGTAGAACAGTGTGGGGTGGTAAGAAACATTAACTACTACCAACTTCTTTTAAGCCTAGTGAGGTTAACCTTTAGCATATAGAAGAAAAAAAAAGATATTGTCGAACACTTGACATTTACCTAACAAGAAGAAAGTAGGTAAATATTATGTTCAGGAACTCGTCAAATATTTATTGTATTTGTCCGCCGTTACGAAAACTTCTGCTACACAATGACCTTTACCCGACCGAAATAGAACGGAATTGGAATCATTGTATATTGATAAAAACATCATTGTTTAATCAACCACGTAAATAACCTGTTGCATACGCCTTTATTCTAAATATATTATATGTATGACTATTTCAAATTGAAAGAAAATTCCAATTCCTTCGTATTTTTCATCTCCATTTTAAATCCGCCGCCTGCATCATTAAAGAAGATCACATTTTAATTATCATTTTATTTTTTTGATCATTTTTATTAGCTTCGGCAATGGAAATGATTGGTTTTCTGTTAAAGGTACTTATTATACAATCAAAAAGCCGCAACAAGCTTCGTTATAATAAAACACCCTAATGACTAATCCGTTGCGAATTACATCCGACTCAAAGGATTTTATCACACCACATCAGCATTCCCTTTAGCCACAAAGAAATTAATTAACTATGGGTTACAGGGTGTGATAAGAGATCCAAGTAATTTTATAATGGGGTGGTTTAGACCAGAGGTCCCCAAACTATTTCGTCCCGTAGACCCCTTGCAAGTTTTTTGATTTTGGGTAGACCCCCACATTTCCAATTTTTTTTTATTTATTTATCAAATACATAAATATTCCAGCTTGCCGTTTGTCTGTGTATCTGTGTAATTGTCTATCTACTCAGTGGTGTAATAAGAACAGAAATAACGCGAGCGAAGCGAGCTTGAAATTTTTAGCACTCTTCTCTTGAAACTTAATAGAAATAATCAACGAATCTAAATTATTTATTATTTTATTTCCGAAAATTGTTTTATTTGTTTTTTGCCCATAAACTGACCTAAAATGAATTAAAATGAAAATCAGGAGCGAGCGAAGCAAGCTTTGTATTTTTAGTGTTCCGTACCAAAATTCGCAAAACGGAACACTTAGGTATGGAATCAGCTCGGTGTCTGTCCGTCCGTCTATCTGTCACAGGCATTTTTCTCAGAGACCGTAAGACATAGGAAGTTGAAACTCGGTACAGATATAGCAATTGCTGGTCCAATATCTAAGCATAGCATAGCATAGCATATGCTCACGACTATATTCCCCGAGGGGGTAGTCAGAGATATTCTGAAACTTCAGAACATCCACGTCCAATATCTAATGAAGTAAAAAAGCTAAATTTTTATATTGGGGGGCAATTTGGGGAGGTAGAAATAGTAAATTAAGAAAACAATTTTTTTCTTCCCTATGGTGTGGGGTATCAACTGAAAGCTTATAAAAATACAAGTCTAAAAATATACTTTTCAAATTGTTTATAAAAACTTTGTTAAACAAAATTTTCAATTAAATAGGAGAAATTGCTGTCCCCACCTCTATTTCAAAAAATATAGCCGTATAAGATCTGAAAAAAATCATGAACATCAGAAATAACGTGTAGATGGCGGGAAAATTATCAGGGTGGCTCTAACTTGGATAGTTTTTTTCTATACCCAAAAAACTAACACCAGTAAGACCAGTGTAAAATGATCTTCAGTTACTATGTGACCACATACTAAGTAAGTGTCAATTTATAGTGGTCTCTTCAATAACCCATGTTAAACAACTGGTAGTACGGAACATTAATTGCCCGAGTCCCGACTCGTACTTGGCCGGTTTATTTTTATTTTTACTGTATGGCTACGTTATGCCGTATATTATTTTCATAATGCGCCATTGGATCCCTCTGCTTGGTCGCGCCTCTGGATGTATAATTTTGTAGGGCACTAAAACCTTCTTCAGGCCGCCCCCTTTAAACGGGCTGGCCTTAGCACTTGCCCATTTTGCCCTAATCAGAATACGTTCCTGTCTTTAGATTATAGATGTATATTGTTTTTATAAGAAAGAATTATGTGAGTAAAAAAGTAATAATGTATTTATTGGCTCACACAAAGAAAGGCGTTTATAAGGTATGACATTAAAGAAGTATACATGCATGGCATATACCGTCTTTGTGAGAGACTGGCGTCTGGGGCAAACGAGTACATAGGTACTGTCTGTATTATGTGGATTTTTCCATTCATGGAAAGCCAAAATTATGGTCACGACCTACTCAAATGGGATCCACTCTCGTGGACCCCCATTTAAGTCTCATGGACCCCCAATTATTTTTCTCACTGACATGGACCCCTTGCAGGTCGTAATCGACCCCTGGGGGTCGATATTGACCACTTTGGGAATCACCGGTTTAGACCATGAAACAGAACAACATTCACTATGGAGCCAACATCGAAATAAAATATTTTAAAAATTGCCATTTCACACCAAACTGTAGGGCTACCATGAGTTGCTATAGTAAATTCATTAAACGCAACTAAATTCGTTTTCGTAAATTATTTGTATTGAATTCAGTACAGCGCCTCTGGCGGATAGTTATGTAACTAAAATTTGACTAAAATCCGCACCATGAGTTGCTGTAGTTGACTATCGCCGTTAATGTAACTAAAATGACACTACACTTATTGTAGTTCCCATACAATTTCGGCACCATGAGTTACATATTTGACAGATGTCATAGTAATTTACTATAACGAAAGTAGTTGCGGCTGTCACCTAAATTTTTCTCCGTGAAACAGTTTTATTTGTTGAGTTTTTTTTTCAAATATGTCTACAAGAGTATATTTTGCTTGGAGAATGTTAGCAGAAGCTGAATCTGAGGACGAATGGAATATGCAAAGGAGCTACAGTGTTCATATGCGCGCACAAAGTCAAAAGGACCCTTTTCGCCCCCTCACCTCGTGAAATTCATTAAGTGTGCAGTATAACAACTGAGGGTACTGATGGGGCTGCCAATGTTCCGTAGTGCTTCCAATATGTTTACGGAGGCGCACAGTGATGGGTTCCACGCGATAATGCAAAAGCTGTGCATCTCTGCTGGGCCGTTTGTGCTGCAGCCCTAATAGCCACAACCTGCGTTCGTTGGCAGACATATGGTACTCCCCAATGCTGCAACAATGGGTGCGCTTGCATGCCACCTTGTAACTAGGTACCCACATCATTGTTTGATAGGGAATCTTTTGTTATTATTGTTTTTCAGGGATCCGTTTTTATTATTACCTATTACTAAGCCTACATTGTCCGTCCGTGCGCCCGTCAGTCCCTTTGTTCTACCTATTTCGGGCTGTAACTTATGAACCGTAAAAGCTAGTTAGTTGAAATTTTCACGGAATATGCGTTATTGCGGCGGATTTGCTAACAAATAATAAAAATGACAAAAAGTTTAAAATTAAGGGGGGTCCTCATACAAGAGACTAGTTTTTATCAACGTTTCGCTCAATCGTAAAAACGGTAATAGGTGCAAGTATCAAACTTGGTGTGATTATAGAGCAAACTCTACAATTTATAACAACTAATAATAAAAACCGGCCAAGTGTGAGTCGGTCTCGTGCTAAAGGTTCCGGAGAAAAAAATGTTTTTGTATGTTGGTGGTGTGGTACGGAACCCTCGGTGCGCGAGTAGCCTGACTGGTACTTGACCGGATTTATTTATTTATAACTAAAATAGTTTGTAAGATCATTGTTACTAACATTACTTATATGCATCTGGTTCTGGGTTATCTGAATAATAATTTAATTTTTTATTTAATTAAGACTTTCCTATTAAATAAATGACTTATTATTATAGATAAAAGTTTTATTATTTTACATACGATAAAAAGAGCATTATATGCGTTTCCACCAAATCACTCAAAATGCAAATGGTGCTAAGTCTCACAAAGTCACGCCATAGATCAAACTGTGATTCACTGCACCTTATTTTCTTTTTGTCTTTTTGATTGCAAGTCCAGCTAGATTCTGCTACTGCTACTTTAAATCTTCTTCTCTTCCTGTCACTGTGGGGTATATTTAGGGCTTGGATAATAGCTCTCCACCGGTTGCGATCTTGGACAGCACTGTAGATATCCCCTCAGGTCATGTTAAGGCTTTTGGCTTCAACTTTCACCGAGCGGCGGCGCCAGGTTATTTTAGGACAGCCTCTATTTCGTTTGCCTGGTGGGGGTGGGTGTCATGGATGGGTGATCGTCTCCTTAATGCATGGCCTAGCTACTGCCACCTTCAGGCAAGGATCACTTTCTCTATACACTGCTCACTCGTCCGTCTTCATAACTCCTCGTTTGAGATGGTGTTTGTTAAGAAGATCTTCAAGATTTGCCTGATGCATTTGTTGATGAAAACTTGGAGTCTGTCATAATATTCTTGCGAAATAAATTGAAATTGAACTATAAATCTGGTTTCAATCAAAACACAACACTCACAGATCACTATATATGTCAAAGAGAATATAATCACTACGTTTTAATATATGTACTGACATAACACTAAAACGTAAAAAACTCCATGCAATGCTTACAGTAACAAACCTTTTTAAGGCCTATGGGTAATTTTTGTATGGAAGTTGGAGTCTTTTTTTTTTGAAGCGGCCAGTTACCAAATGTTGCGGGTATTTTAGGGCTATTATTACCTTACATTATTATCCAAAAAAAATTGTCCTACGGTGTAACGTTTCGGAGATATTTAGAGTTAAAGTTTAAAAAAAATCACTCTAAAAAGCTCATTAATTGTTACCCATTTAGGTTTCTTTACTACTTTATTTGTTTTTATAGCCCAGAATTATTAGTCTTACCCACTTAAGTACCCACAATATTTAGTTCGTAGAAACTTATACTAATTCAAACGAGCGACCGCCAATTAGCGAGGACTGCGGTGCGTTCCTGCACAAAATATGCGTGAATCATCACGCCAAAAACGACACATCAGTCACAAATAATTAGAACTAATAATTCTGGGCTATAAAAACAAATAAAGTGGTAAAAAAACCTAAATGAGTAACTTTTAATGATCTTATTAGAGTGATTTTTTAAAACTTTAATATTAAATATCTCCGAAACGTTACACCGTAGGACAATTTTTTTTTGATAATCATGTAAGCAGAATGTAAGATAATAATAGCCCTAAAATACTCACAACATTTGGTAACTGGCTGCATGAAAAAAAAAAGACGCCAATATTACCCATATCCCTTTAATCTTAGATTAAAAACTTTTCGCTTACGCTGACCTTTTATGGTATTAACACAATACTTTTTAAATTGACTTTTTTTGGCTTTGATCTAAGAGGAAGGAGTCTCTTTATTCCAAACCAAAGAGACTCCTTCCTCTTAGGCTTTGATGCAATAAGTCGTAATAGTGAAGACGTTGAGCGAATAGATAACATATAATTCGCACCATGAGTTTCATCGCACGCAACGAAAATCGTTAACGTATAGACGACAGGCACTGTAGCTCATGGCGTTCAATGACTCACTTCACACTTATCGATGTGTCTCTTTCTAATTGCCTATTAGAAACAAGGATAGCAAAACTGGCCAAAATCTTTTGAACCCAAGCCAAAAAAAGTAAATTTAACCCTAGAGTGCTCGCGCTATGAGCATTTTGCCGCTTGCGTCAAAAAATTAATGGTATTTTGTAAACGATGCATTTGTCAAAGTCAAGCGTCCCAGTAGCTGCCCCTACATTACATATCTCACCTCCCCATTTTAGAAATTAGAAGAAATTGAGTGCGCGGGTTACCTCACGAAGAAATGGTTGTTGTAGGTGTGTCGCGTTTGGCGGCAAATTACTCACTGCGCGACTACGCTTGTAAGTAAAATTCATGTATGGTTTTTTACAGTACGTTTAATTATTATTAGTTTCATCGTGTTTGTTGTTTTTTTGATGTAAATATAATAATAATATATTTATTTAGCTTATTCTGGTTGGGTGTTTTTGTTTTAATTAGTTGATTTAAAAAAAATAGGTGATTGACGTGTGAGGTATAAGAAGTCGATACTAATACTTAAGCATGTTACAGAAACCAATGAAAAATTTATTTTTACTATCGGAACATCTGAAAATACCATCAGAAAGAGAAGGTATAAAATATGTGCAGTGGTCCATCCAAGAAAAATAGAAGGACCAAAAAAGAGTGCAATAGATGCGCAAAGTTACTGTGCAACGAACACTTTATGTACACACGGCGACACATCAGGTTACGCACCCCATATACCCATAACTACACTACGTACAAAACACAAAATAGTGCGGAAGAGAGCCTGCATAGACGCGGCTGCCGACGCGGGCGCAGCGTGCTGTAAGACGAAACAACAACAACATACCGCACCCTTTCGCACGATTCGCAACGATCAACTTTTAATAGTTCAAAGTCCAAACCGGGTAACCTGACCTGTTGCCGTGTGTACATGTGTCAGGACTATTTTACTGAAACCGCAAAACAAACTGAAACTTTTTTTTCATGCCGTAGATGAAGAAAACATTTAATTTTCTTATTAGGCTCAAATATTTTTTTATTTTATGCGGATTGAGATAAAGATGTTACTAAAATTCAAGAAAGGACATCATCGGCATTTTATACATTTTTGGTCCAAATGTCAAAGTGCCGGCCAACAAAAAATAATGCTATATTCTGTTAGAACTTGTCCGTCTAAGCATTTATTATTCCAAAAACCAAAAGGCACGTTAAAAATGTTAAATTTTATTTTATTTAAGTAGGTAGGTAGGTTGTAACATAAAAATCATTTTCTATATGAGCGGCAAAATGCTCCCCACGCGATCACTCGCGTTTCACGGCAGGACGCGACTACTCTAGGGTTAAAACGTATTGTGTCAACACCATACATAACATATAGTACACCTACGATTAAATTAAAGAGGTTCGTTACTATGTAAGCATGGCATGGAGTTGTTTACGTTTTTAGGGTTCCGTACCCAAAGGGTAAAAACGGGACCCTATTAGGTACTGACGGTACTAAGCCTACGTTGTCCGTCCGTCCGTGCGTCCGTCCGTCCGTCCGTCCCTCCGTCTGTCCGACCTATTTAGGGCTGTAACTTTTAAACCAAAAGAGCTAGATACTTAGTTAAAATTTTCACAGAATGTGCGTTTGCGGATTTGCTAACAAATAATAAAAATGTCAAAAAGTTTAAAATTAAGGCTGGTTCTCAACAAGAAACTAGTTGTTATCAACGTTTTTTCTTCTCGCTCTATGGTAAAAACGGTAATATACAGGGTGTCCCGTAAACCGACGCGACGTCAACCCGGCGCATGCTGGTAGGTTAGGTCATGACTAAGTGGAATATCAAAATTTGGCTTTGGTAAAAGTGGCTTAGTTTTCGAGATATTGACAGTTTTAACACAGATACTGCATAGACAATTTGTAGCGGGGTGGCACTCCAAATAGTGAATAAGGTAAAGAGTTTCACGAATTTCATAAAACTGTCCTTATCTCGAAAACTAAGTACCATTTCCTAAAGTCAAATGTTGACAGACTGATTGATTGATTGACAGATTTTTTTTATTTTAGTGTATTCTGGTTAGGCATGAACTAACCTATCAACATCCACCTGGTTGACGTCGGTTTACCGGACACCGTGTATGCAAGCGTCAAACTTGGTGTGTTATAGAGCAAGCTCTACAGTATAACAAAAAAATAATAAAAACCGGCCAAGTGTGTCGGTCTCGCGATAAAGGTCCCGGAATAAAAAAAAATTTTTTTTACGTTAATATGTTGTAGTGGTGTGGTACGGAATCCTCGGCCTCGATGCGCGTATAGCCCGACTCGCACTTGACCGATTTCCTACAAATAGTTACCATGTCACGGAGAAAAATTAAGGTGACAGCCGCAACTACTTTCGTTGTAGTAAATTACTATGACATCCGTCAAATATGTAACTCATGGTGCCGAAATTGTTTGAGAACTACAATAAGTGTAGTGTCGTTTTAGTTACATTAACGGCGATAGTCAACTACAGGAACTTTACTCATGGTGCAGATTTTAGTTACATAACTATCCGCCAGAGGCGCTGTATGGAATTCAATACAAATAATTTACGAAAACGAATAAAGTAGACGTACTGCTATCCTTGTTTCTAATAGACAATAAGAAAGAGACACATCGATAAACGGGACCCTAATACTAAGCCTACGTCCGTCCGTCCGTCCGTCAGTCTACCTATTTAGGGCTGAAACTTTTGAACCGTAATAGCTAGATAGTGGAAATTTTCACAGAATATGCTTTATTGCGGCAAATTTGCTAACAAATAATAAAAATGAAAAAATAAAATTAAGGGGGATACTAAGGGGGCGGCAAAACTGGAACCCCGGGCGGCAGAAACACACTCTACGCCACTGTGTCCTCTCCTCATACAAGAGACTAGTTTTTATCAACGTTTATTCTTCTCGCTCTATCGTAAAAACGGTAATACATGCAAGTATCAAACTTGGTGTGATTATAGAACAAACTCTACAGTATAGCAACAAATAATAAAAACCGGCCAAGTGTTACTCAGTCTCGTGCTAAAGGCCCCGGAGAAAAAAACATTTTTAACCGACTTCAAAAAAAGGAGTAGGTTCTCAGTTCGACCGTATATATATATATTTTTTTAATGTGTGTTCGCGGATAACTTTGTCGTTTATGAACCGATTTTGATGATTCTTTTTTTGTTGGAAAGGAGATATCCCAAGGGTGGTCCCATGATAAGGAAACCAGGATCTGATGATGGATCCCAGAGAAATCGAGGAGAACCTTCGAAAATCGTAGTGCCGACTAGTGCGTTTGTTAATTTGAAGCACTGCTGTTAAATCGAACTAACGAATTCACCACTGAAAATTGTGAAATAAAGAAAATTTTAACAAAAAATTAAAACCGCCTTCAAAAAAACTAAAAAGTTAAAAAATAATATTGCAGCCGATGACTTTTTCGTTCGCATCATAAGAACATTAATTTGTTTTATAGAAGTCGGTGTCAAGCCAAGCCAAAAAACTAATGCAAGCCCTGTCGCGAATCGGCTTGACAGCGACTTCGATAAAACAAATTAATGTTCTTATGATGCGAACGAAAAAGTCATCGGCTGCAATATTATTTTTTAACTTTTTAGTTTTTTTGAAGGCGGTTTTAATTTTTTGTTAAAATTTTTTGTAAGTTATTGTTGTGTGTTGCGGAGCCCTCGGTGCGCGAGTAGCCCGACTCGCACTTGACAGGTTTTTATTTATAATTTGTTACTATTTCAAATCATTGTTACTATTTCAAATATTATTGATTTTGAACATGTTACAGCCATGTTGTGCTATTTATAACGCACTTCCCCGGTTTGGAAGGGTGCGGGTTCAAGTCCCGCCCGAGACTGAATTTTTCAATCTTTAATTTGATTGTTACTATTGTTATTGTTATCACTGTTATTATGCATCTGAGTTATTTCAATAATAAATGATGTGATTTAATTTAATTTTTAATTTAATTAAGACTTTTTAATAAACGGCTCTATTATAGATAAAAGCTTTATTATTTACATACAATAATAAAAAGAAAATTAAATGCGTTTCGACCAAATCACTCAAAATATGGAAGCATCGCCATCGGTACAATTTCGCGATTTGTACAATTCCATGAATGGTTCTAGAAGCATGTTACTGTTCTAACTATCACACAGTCACGCCATAGATCAAACTGTGATTCACTAGACCTCATCTTCTTTTTGTCTTTTTGATTGTAAGTCCGGCTAGATTCTGCTACTTTAAATCTTCTCTTCCTGTCACCCCCACGTGGGGTACATTTAGGGCTCTCCGCCGGTTGCGATCTTGGACAGCACTGTAGATATCCCCTCAGGTCATGTTAAGGCTTTTGGCCTCAACTTCCACAGAGCGGCGGCGCCAGGTTATTTTAGGACGGCCTCTATTTCGTTTGCCAGGTGGGTGTCATGGATGGGTGATCATCAGGCCTCCTTAATGCATGGCCTAGCTACTGCGACTTTCGTTTAAGGATCACTTTCTCTATACACTGCCATAGGTAATCAAACTAGTGAGCGCGCTCAGCGGCCGCGACAGGCCAATCGTGCGCGGTGAGCGGAGGCCCGGGGGAAGCGTGTCCCGGTACCAATTAACCTATGCGCGGTACCAATACTGCCGGTGCTTCACCCCCCAGCACACCGCGCAAGCATAGATCCACCGCGACCGCTAAGCGCACCCACTATTGTTATAATTACGCTATGACACTGCTCACCCGTCCGTCTCCATAGCTCCTCGTTTGAGATGGTGTTTGGTCAGAAGATCTTCAAGATTTGCCAGAGGCATTTGTTGATGAAAACTTGGAGCCTGTCTGTGACCGCTTTACGGATGAACCTAATGTAATGATACTATAAATGCGACTAGATAATCTGTGTGACAATGTTCGAGATTAATAAATATCATATTTTCTTAATATTCTTGCGAAAGAAATTTAAATTAATCTATAAAACCCGCTTCAATCAAACACATAACACTGTAAGAATAAAAACGTAAACAACTCCAGTGCAATGCTTACAGTAACAAACCTTTTTATTTTAAACGTATTACTTTACAGTTAAAACGGTAGTGATTCCATTCTCTTTGTTTACAGTATTGACACTATACTTTTTAAATTAGCTTTTTTTGGCTTGGACTCAAATTTTTTTTAGCTAATTCTGCTATCCTTGTTTCTAATAGGCAATAAGAAAGAGACACATCGATTAAGTGTGAAGTGAGTCATGGAACGCCATGAGCTACAGTGCCTGTCGTCTATACGTTAACGATTTTCGTTGCGTGCGATGAAACTCATGGTGCGAATTTAATGTTATCTATTCGCTCAACGTCTTCACTCTTACGAATGTAGCCACGTCAGTTGATTTTACTATCACAACTCATGGTAGACGTACTGTACTCAACTCAAATGTATGGGACAGCACTTTTTTCAATGTTTCAATGACAATTCCTAAAATAAGTGGACCGATAGTCTCTTTCTATGCATTCTTCCTTCATCAATGGCTAAGTGTGTAACACAGGACCCTAGTAATATTTAAGGGTGGTTTAACCCAGCAAACTGAAAAATTTCCCAATAAAAAATTCGCTCTTTAAGTGGTTACCTACTTACTTGGCAGAGTTTGAATTAAGACCCTTTTAATAATAACCGCGTAACTCTAGAATACTGTATTCTGTGAAGGTAGTTCAGTTTTACGGATGCATGACAAGGGAATATTGTCCTAGTATAAAGTCTAGGTATAAACTCTTTGTGTTCAAAGTGAGACCGTCTCTCTGACAAATTCTATTATGCTTTCAACACGCTCGCCGAGGTAGAATGTGCAGAAACCTATTTACCTGTAGAATATGTTTAAAACACCTTTAGAGGACCAAAAATATACAGAAAAATAAGTATATTTATTTACACACAAAAACAGGAGAAAATCAGGTAGGTATTGATATGTTTTCTTGCTAAGACAAACCAATGCGGTCAGCGGTCGCGGTAATGGACCTAGTCAGATTTCGGTAATTACCGAAATCCAATCCAATCCAATTCTTATTAGTAAACTTAATTTCGGTAATTGGAGGTTATTAGAATTTGAATAAATAAAAAACTCGCCAACTACGAGTCGGTCTCGCGCCCCGAAGGTTCCGTACAAACTTTATTATGAAGGACAAACTTAACTTTGCAGTGGAAAAAAAACTATAGGTTTTGGATGAGTTCTACGCGTTACTGAGAAAAAGAGTCTTGACAGACGTACAGTCAGACAAATGGACGAACAACATCAGCTATAAAGGGATTCCAGTCACACACTACAAGAAATCTGTCTGGGTCTCTATATACGCTGGATAAAATACCTGTGTTTTTTTAGCAACCTACCTGTATTTAAGTGCCTAGACAGGTTTGTATCTAATAATGGGTCCGAACTCCGAAGGTCAGACGTTGGTTTCAAGGTGCCACTGTATCAAAACAAGGTGAAAGAAGTTGTAATAAAATAAGAGTAGACCTACTTACAATCGTGTGTATTTGTACCTTCGACAATGTATATTGGGACGAGTTACGCGTGTCATTCTACTAAGAAACATTTCTGCCACTTTTTGCGGGGGACGAGGTAACATGAAATCCGCAACTTTGTATTTTAATCCCCATAAGTTTAGATTCTAATTTTGAATGTTAAAAATCATGAAAAAGTAGTCTCGTGTGAACCCCAAACGTTTCTATGTTCAAAATTATTGTTTCGCTATTATAGGCTGTCTCGTTTAGTGATAAGGTATAAAATTGGGTGTAAATGCACAAGATCAATTGTTCTTATACCGTGGCAGAGGGGAAATGCTACCGCAAGGCGAGTCCCCATATAAATTGTCTATGATTTGTACACACTTTTTTACTTAAGGAGTTGTCTATCACTTATACTAAGATCTGGAGTGCGATTTTTGAAACTCATTTGTTGAACTCAGCAGTTGTAAATGTCAAAATTACTATGGAGATATGCATCTTTCTACTGCTGATTTGACTTTCAAAAATCGCACTCCTGGAGTCTGCTGATTTTTTAATGTCAAATCAGCAGTAGAAAGATGCGCGTCTAATATTGACATTTTCAACTGCTGAGTTCAGAGAATGAGTTTCAAAAATGGCACTCCTGATCGGAAAATTATGCATGTTCCCTAGGGAAACACGGTATGTTCCATTATCTGAAATCCTTAAATGTTTGTTAGTAATTAAAAAATAGAGGAGTGTATGGTAATGAAAATGATGCAACAATTTTCTGGATGTATGTATGTCGGATGCAACAGCCACATTTTCAAGCGTAGGCAAGATTTCCATTATTCTTTTAGGAATGACTTGTCTTTAAGTTTCCCCTTTGGAATGGACCAAGATACAAAAGAGAGCGATGATAGCCCATACGGAAGAGAGCTAGCGCCTCAATCCTGAGGCCGCGGTTCGATTCCTGGCCAGTACCACTAAGTTCTTCGGAATTTATGTACGGTTGTATTTATCATTTACTAGCTCGGCGGTGAAGGAAAACATCGTGAGGAAACCTGCATTCCCGAGAATGAAAAGAAAATACCATAAGTTCGGAGGTATGCGTAAATATGCTTAGGGCGAGCACAAAAGAACCAGCGCTGGTCTCCGTGTTACAACGACCCTTGCTTGCAATAGCCCAACCACAAATAATAAGATACAAAATCTGGAAACATAATTGATTTTAGATATAAGTACAGGGTGGAATTGACCTGACCCTCAAACTGAAGAACTTTTACTATGTGAGCAAACCGATATCGGAGCAACTAAAAAATCAGCTGTTCCACACTAAACTGCAATGCCTATACTCGACTCAAATGTATGCAACAGCAGATTTTTTTTTTGCTCCGATCGGTTTGCTCCCATAGTATAAAAGTTGTTCAGTTTGATGGGTAGACTCTTAGTTTTAAAGGATGCCAATGATATCAATTTCACCCCGTATATACAGATTACAGATACGTCAATATTCATCAGCCACGAAGAAAACCATGAGGATTTGTATCAGTAAAGTTGACGACCGGCTCAGATTCCTGTTGACATAGATTAATGGTCTCCGCCTACTTGACGTTAAAGCTCTCTAAAGATGTTCAGTCAAGTGAAAATTACATTAAAACCCGTTTAGTGGTCCTTAAGTTCAGTCAGTTCTATCAAAATGACAGACAGACGCCCACTTGAGATATTTGACTAAATGATAGCTCAATATAGGCGCAGTTAAAATTTTTCGCCGATTCTGTGCGAGATTTTAACGAAAACAATAAACTTTTTGAAGTGAAAACTTCTTTATTTTGTGAGATCCGACCGTAAAATTATGCACCTATTTCTTAGGCGAACGAAATGTGATTCTAGTTTATGCTTACACAGAGGTTAATTCAACGCCACCAAGTTGTCTAGAAAAATCTTGCCGCAAGTATCTTTTCCATTATGATTTGTGGTATAACTTTTTCCATCTGTCTGCTAGGGAAGTAAATGAGATGCCATCGGAAGGACACCAGTCTAAAAAACTGGAAAAACTAGGGTTGCCACCTCTCAATCTGCCGCAACTATAGGGTTGCCAGGTTCAAAGAAGTCATTTTTGAACCTGTCAACCCTAGAGTTGCGGCAGACTGAGAGGTGGCAACCCTAGTTTTTCCAGTACTTTAAATCAGTCTCATTCCGATGGCACCTCATTTACTTCCCTAGCAGACAGGTGGAAAAGTTATACCACAAATCATAATGGAAAAGATACTTGCGGCAAGATTTTTCTATACAACTTGGTGGCGTTGAATTAACCTCTGTGTAAGCATAAACTAGAAGCACATTTCGTTCGCCTAAGAAATAGGTGCATAATTTTATGGTCGGATCTCGGACGATTAGCGGCGTTGTAATTATTTATTTGTGATACACAAAATATTGAGCCACATAAAAGCAATAATCAAACTGTAATCATATTAATAACAAATTCCATAATAATACCAAATGTCAACAATAATAATAATGTTGTGCACTTTTGGGATGGGTAAATTTTTTTTAACTCGCGTCAGGACCGTGACGTCACGTGACCTGATCGAAAATTCGTAAGACGTAAGATTTTGGGATTAGTAAAAAATGTTAAACTCGCGTCAGGACCGTGACGTCACGTGACAATTCGTAAGACGTAAGATCTCTTAGTTTTCTCTTCTGCCGGCTCTCCCGGAGTGCAATTTTTTTTTTCATGGATGTCGTATAAGCCAACTACATCAAAATGACAGCAGCAGGCAGCGGTTGGCAGTTATTGTTAGTAGCCTGCAACGGACAGTCAAAATCATGGTACAATTGTTGTAGCTAGATTGTTGCTCGCGGACGGCCGCACGTCAATACAAAATTGTTCGAGCCCTTATTCTTAGTTCGAGTCCCTCCAACGATAGGTACTACTCGTAACTGCCTCCGTGGTCTAATGGTTAAGAGCACTGGCTCTCGACACGGAGGTCGTGGGTTCGATTCCTACGGGGGACACCTAGTGATAATGTGCGTTTTTCCCCAGTTGGTTAGGACATTGCAGGCTGAATCACCTGATTGTCTGAAAAGAAAAATGATTCCGTGCTTCGGATGGCAGGCTAAGCCGTTGGTCCCGGCTACTATCTCTGGTGGTAGTGGTCGTTACATAAAGACTCGTATTACACCCCAACTGATTAACCAAAGAATTAGATTGAAACAATAATTTAATTATTTTGATACTTAAAATTTAAAGTTATTCACATTTTAAGTTTTGAGGCAAAAATTATTTGTTATCATTTCAGCAATGAATGAAAGCGAAATCGCGAAAAAAATCCGCTCTTTCATACAAAACTGCAGTACCGTCTCGACTCAAATGTATGGGACGGCAACTTTTTTAAATTTTTTCTCGACTTTGGCTCCATAGTGAAAGTTGTTCAGATTGATGGTCTGAAGCACCCCTTAAGTATTACTAGGGTGTTTTGTTACACCCTGTATTTTAACAATGTAGCTAAAGTCTAAAATGCTGAGCCATTGAAACAGCTGGTCGCTGGTCGCTGCCAGTTTGATTAATTAAGCTAAAGGATATGGTTTCATATTCAGAGTTTTTTTGGACGAAAGGCTAGCTAAGTGAGACTTACTCCAACTGGAACAACTTTTCCTAGGAAACCTACAGGAAATTCGCAAAAAAATTTTTGGACGTTCTATACTAAAATTTAATGCAATCTGATCGAACGTTTGTAAAGTCGAAAAAAAAATTGCGAATATCCTAAAGGTTTCTTAGGGAAAGTTGTTCAGTATCATGGGTATTATACCCCTTAAAGTATTGCAACTGTTTACCCAAACACCCTGTATCTAAACTATTATAAAACTGTAACAGAAGTGTGTCTGTACATTGAAAATATTTACAAAAAAAATATTATAATATGGTTTTTAGATGTCCCTGATTCCAAATCACAAATTTTTGGATTTTTTGTCTGTCTGTTTGTTTGTTTGTTTGTTTATTTGTTTGTTTGTTTGTTTGTTTGGGTGTTTGTTTGTTCGAGCATCACGCAAAAACTACTGAACCGATTTTGATGAAAATGAATTTTTTGTTTGATAGCTTATGATCGGACTTAAAATCTGGTATATAATTTATGCCGACAAAGTCGCGGGTAAAAGCTCGTAGTACCATATAAAATTGTAGATTGAATTCTGGCAAAAATTTTACTGCCCTGCTGGGGCCGGTATATTTTTATGCAGTATGAAAAAAAAAATGAATGAATCGCTCTCGACTTCAAATAATAAAACAATATGCTGTCTGTAACTACACTCGTGTTCTACCAACTGGTAACAGAACTAGGTACTTATATTTATGGTATATTCGAGTCGATCGTTTTTCACCACGCAAAGCCAGAAACTATTCAATAGAACTGATATTGAGTTTAGTTGCTAGAGGCGAGGAAACTATGTGGAAATAGAAAATTGTGCAAGGTTCCGTTTGAGAAGAATCCTTTTGTGGAAATATTAAAGTGCCGTGCAGTTAAAGTTAACGATGTAGAATATACTACTAGTTTCTTCATTTTAGTACTGTACGGGACGACTGTTGTATAGGGGATAACGTTTTGTTACCAGTGTTTCCGTTTTCAAAACATTTAATAGGTAATAAAGATTAAATTCAATGACGGGAGTAATCAAGTCAACCTCACTGCCATGGCTTCCAGTTCTTTCGCACATTTGTCCACCGGAGCTCCGCAGGAATAAATCAGCTGCCAACGAATGGAAAAAGTACTTCCAATAGAATCATTAGGCCCCCTGCCTATAAGGAAAACGCTGGACTCGATTCCTACATACCGTCTCCCATCCAGATCACTAATCTGGACCGATGACCGAATACACTCCCAGTACTATGTTAATAGTGCATGGCGGGCAGATTGGGGCCTTTTTGACCATCCGCATGCAAGCCTCGTGCATGACCCGACTATCAAGCTGGTTTTGAACAGAACCGTAAAACCTGGGTTAATCTTAACCGGTTCAGAACCAACCATGGAAGAACCAACTATCACCTCCACAAGTGGGGTACGAGGGAGTCTCCGACGTGCGACTGCGTGGCACCTGACCAGACCCTCTACCATGTGGTAAATGAGTGCACTCTGCGCTGTTTCCCCGGTGGCATCGAAGAACTCCACAGACTAACCCCGGCAGCGGAAGACTGGCTGAAACACCTCGACCTCGAAATCTGATTCCTTTCCCCCTCGGATCCAAGCAGGAAGACAAAAATGCCATGCGATATGATGATGATTCAAAGCTGTAAGTCAAATTATCAATATTTAGTTAAAGCTACGTAAATAGGAGATTGCAAATTTAATTAACATCAATCAACTAACAAAGTCTAAATCAGGCTATTCCAGTTTATATTTAGTTTCTAAATTTAGTACTTATCTCTACTGTATCTGGAACAAAGCCACAGTGAACAAACATATAGTGAAAAGAAAGCACATAGTAAAAGTCGCAGGTAGCACATAAGCAGATAAATCAGGCCGCATGCTTAAACGGAAATAAATCGAAACCATTTCTCCAAAATGATAGTCGAATCATGAACTTATCGAAATTAGCAAAAAAAGATATTTGACTTTTCTTAAAAATGAATCTCTTTAATTTTCAGGTCGGTATGAAAAAAAAATTTCTCCATCGGTACTAAATACTAAATTAGAATAATAGCCATATAGTTTAACTTTCTCTACTGGTTTTAAGATCCACTATGGCAAATCATCTGTTATTTGGATATTCTCGCTGCACGAAGGGTCAACATTTATTTCAAAGCTTTGAGCTATTTTCGTAACACAGGCTGGTTTTAGCAACATGACGCTTGCGGTCAATCTGGCAGAGCTCGCTTTAATTAGGGCTTTTTGATAATTATCAAACTGGGTTTGAAATTGTAATGAATGCTTCATTATTGTGATTGGCGAGTACGAGTGAATAGGCTTCTTCTGGGTAAGATCGCTACCATCGACCCCATCTTCGTCCTGAGGACTGGATTGAGGTCAAGAGCAAACCCATCTTTAATAAAAATAAAAATAAAAAATCGTGTGGGCGGAGCTTTATATTTAATACTATGGTTTATTCCCAATCCCTATGTAACACAAAATCTTTTCCCAGTAGTGGGTACTGTCACTGGGATTAGTGTTAAATAACGAATAACATAATACGCTCGCCAATCTTCGTTTACGCTGAGCAAACTAAGTAATCAATGGGTGCAATGCAAAGTTGGATAGCGCAGCGAAAAGGGTGCGAAAACAATCAGCCAATAGTGGCAAGGGATTGACATGAACATCCTGCTGCGCAGTTACATCGGTAACATTATAAGAGAATGTTCTATGGGTAAGACGGTATAAACCTTACTACTGTAACCGCGAAAGAGCTGACTAAGCAACTATATAGTGTCGAGGCACTGAATAGACATCCTACCAGAAAAACTGCTTGATACAAACTCGTGGCGACCATGACTGACTCCTTTGCTCCTACATACTCAGCGATGTTAATTTTTAACTTTTTGCTTTTTTAAAATTATTTGTCAGCAAATTCGCCATAATAGGGTATTTGACTGTACGTAAAATATAGGATCTATTGATTGCATCCGTATTGAATACGAATTTTGGAAACCCACTATCTAATCAGTTAAGAAAAATATTGGATATTTTAGGAGAAAATCGACAACAAAAATATTGTTTTTGTCGACTTTAGTCAAGTGATCGTAAACGACTGTGATTGGCCGAATGGTTGATGACGTAAATTGCTTCCAGACATTTGCGTGCACTTTGCGTGTAGAGTGAGTGTCGTACATAAATACTCTAAGACTTTTATTAAAAACAGAAGATTTAGCCAAATATAGCAGTGGTTTACCAGACCAGTGTCCTGTGAGTCGAATCGAATTAAATATGGATGAAAAATTTGTAAAAGCCGACAGCGGAAACACGCAATAATGATAGGATTGTTTTTCAAAAAACAATCCTGATTTCTATGGTGCTGAGCTTCGAAATGTTAAAACAGTAATGTAAGTAGTTACTTACCTATCTCCAGTGAACGCAAATGTGTATTTTCGTTTACTGCCTATCTCATGATCTGCTCACTCTCCAGCTTTTGGGATCTCCCAAATCAACTGCTATCTAGCAGTATGCGAAATTTATTAAAGGTATGTTTTGGTTGTTTAACAGAGTTTATTCTGTGCTTTTGTATACCTACAATCGAATGACCATCTCAATAGGCAAAAATAATAACCTACAGAATAACCTTCTCACCACGAGGTGATCATTAGTTAATAGATCTTTGTCCACATGATTCTAGTACACAACAAACTGTCTAGCTCTTCCTATACTTGATCTACTTACTCACCACTTTTTTCGCTTTTTAGCATCCTTTGGAACCGTCACGAATAGTTTTTTGGGGTTCTTATTGTAGTATTTTTACGCTCGGGCACTGCACACACCTTGTAAGCCATTTTTTTTGCACAAAAATACGATTTTATAGTACATTACTGCAGCGGCCAGCAACAGAGGCATTGATGGACGAACGTGTAAATGTGGGCCGAGGCGAAGCCGAGGCACACATACGTAAGTCCATCAATGCCCAGTTGTGGCCAAGGCTTGTATAGTACTTTTCTCAAATAATGCGCGGAAATGAAAACAGTAAATTTTCTCAAATAATTCGCGGAAATTAAAACTCTTTTCAAAATCAATGACGAACAACGAACAACAATTTGTTTTTTTTTCAATAAACAGCTTTCTATTTGCAAGTTAGTTCGAAATTTAAATATAACCTTTTTTGAGTTACCTCCTTGGTCGCCATGTTTAGGAGAAAAAGATCTTTCCATTTTTAAATTACACGACAGATATGAGTTTACTATGTAATTTATTTGGCCGCAAAACACGACAGATATGGATTTTCATACAAACATTGCCGGCCGCTGCGCGCATGTAGTTGGCCAGTACAGCAATTTCGATTTATCTCGAAGAAGGTTGTCAAAATAATGCTCACATTTCCAAGCATGTTTGAGAAAAAACTTTTACGTAGTTTCAACAGTAGTCAACGGCCAGAGTTTGAAAGCGCGTGACGTCACCATAGATTTGAGCCGCCATATTGTCAGGAAAAGCGTTTTCGCGGGATATTTGAATAACATTTTTCTTTTCGTTTTTTCTTGCACTATATGTAATGGAATGTAAAATAAACATTTTTTATAGAGTCCTTAGACATCAGTGATTAACATAGAGCAGTTTTTAAAAATCTGTCAAGTACCCTATTGTTTTTTATTTAAACCGTCTAATTATGATGATGGTTCAAAATATACAGCCCTTTATAGGTAGATAAGATCGACTGACGGACGAACAACGTTACGTATTAGACTCATTAATAGGTCCCGGGTCCCGTTTGCACCCTTTGGGTACGGAACCCTAAAAAAATACAAAATAACTGAAAATGCTTGTCTTCTTCTTATCGTGTGGGCAGAGCCCTGGTGTCACAGTTTTTTCAGACCGCCTTACGGCCTCTGACGTGGTTTTTATGTAACGACTACTACCACTAGAGATAGTAGCCGGAACCAACGGCTTAACGTGCCATCCGAAGCACGGAATCACTTTTCTTTTCAGACAATCAGGTGATTCAGCCTGCAATGTCCTAACCAACTGGGGAAAAACGCACAAAGTGACATATCACTAGGTGTCCCCCGTGGGAATCGAACCCACGACCTCCGTATCGACTGCCAATGCTCTTAACCATTAGACCACGAAGGCAGCAAAATTCTTGTAAAATGACAAGATGGACAAATAAGTTGATCCACTTATTAGAAACTGTCTTTACGGAGATGTTTGCTCTTAAGACTTCAAGATTTGTTAGTGTTTACAAGGAACGTCACTCTTGCTTTCAATTTGTTTTGGATTAATCTTGACAATTTGTGTACTTACTTAGCATTTGAAGTAACTTTATTACAAGAGAACCATTAAATATTTTAATTGCATGCCTACCATGTGCAGTAGCATAATTTTTTTCCATAAAGGTTTAGGTTGAAAGTTACCCAAAGGGCAATGGAGAATGCTATACTTGGAGTTTCCCTGCTAGATCGAATTAGAAATTCTCAGAAGAAACAGACGACCTGGTGAAAGAGGCGGGAACCTGTTGGTTGAGGGCAGCGCAGGACCGGTCATTATGGCGATCCTTGGGGAGGCCTATGTCCAGCAGCGGACGTCCATCGGCTGAGATGACGTGCGACGTTCTGCGAACAATTAGTGCCCCACTCACTGCCACTTTAGTTTAGCAATTCTTTGGGTTATGTCAGCTCCTCTGGTTCTTCTACTACCTTTACCCGTAAATCCAACATTAGTCAAATATCATCAAATACATTTAAATAAACTGAAATTCAACGACCTGTGAAACATTTTTGTTAATGACTAACTCGTGGTATTTTTGTGTTATCTTAAAATTCTAGATTTTTTCCGGCCGCTGCGCGCCGCTGATTTCTCAGTGGGAATTGACCCTAACATTGGTTGTTTTAGTCCTTTCATTAGTACATTACATTCATATTAGACCAACGAACTAGCAACCAGCCCTACGAGTACCTGGTTGCTTCAACATCACTGGTCTCGTCTCCCCATAGCTTACAGTTATAAGAAGTACTTAGTTACTGCCTTAGTTTTCTTGAATTTATCAGGACTAAAACACAAATGAAGTTTGACCTACGAATATTACTCGTATATAGCTGAGTTCGACACTTTCTCTAAACATAGTGCGATATAACGAAAGTGCGATATTCTCCGCCTCGGTCCACCGCAACCGACCGTAGACTGCACGCATTTGACCGTATCTTTACCAAATCCCTCTTTCTTAACGCAATATAATATAGGTCACCGCACAATCAATCACTCGCTGTTATAATGCGCGTCCCTAATAGATTCCTTTCAGTTTGTCTTTCTGCGTTGCGTTGAAATATGATCGGGCTTTTAGCTCTATTGTCAGTAAAGTTTATAGAGCTTTGAGGGCTTTTCCCACGCAGCGCTTTTAACGTAGCGTCGCAATGCATGCATTTTACTCCAAATCACATAATTATATTTGACATTGAAATGTTTTTTCGTTCGCCCCATAGATAGGCCCCGATTTCACGTAAAAGTGCGATCCCCTTATATCTCAGAGAGTTGTGAAGATATGATATTAAATAACCGATCAAGTGCGAGTCGGGCTACTCGCGCACCGAGGGTTCCGTACCACACCACCACAGAACACAACATTATTAACTTAGAAAAATAAACTTTTTTTGTACAGGACCTTTAGCGCAAGACCGACTCACACTTTTTTCACAATTATTAGTGTATTTAGTTACACCCTGTATATTGGAACAAGGGATTTTTTAGCGATTTCAATGTTGGTTCCATAGAGAAAGTTTAGTTTTATGGTCTGAAGCAACCCTACAAGTATGTAAAGCATTTAAGTGTAAACCCATTGTTACACAATAATGACCACAAAATATAAAAGACCTCTTTTAAAATAAAGTCCCGTTTTATATGGCAGAACAGAATGTATTTAAATTTTAAATCTGCAATAAGGAAGTCTTTCTAAAAGCAGTACACACTAGTTTCCACGTCCGTTTATTAGTCTCATTAAAGTCATTATACAAAAGCTAAAAGCAGTTACACGGGAATTTCACTCCAAATTATATTATAATGTGGTGCATTTTCAGTAAAATACGTTTCTACATTTTAAAGGAATTGAATTACAAGGTCTGTGGAAGTATCTTTTGTACGCTACGGGCTACGGCGTAGTCTTGCTACGACGTAGACTGCATTTGGATTGCGCCACAGTATAAGAAAGCGTATATATAAGTACTACATACAGTACACCTCCCCCCACCAGTTTTAACCTCAACCCTGCTTGGTAGGAAGCGTGGCGTAAAATGTAGGCAATGGCGTATTCCTGTCTCGCTCGCACTGACTCAGTATCGCACATGCCTATCTTTTTTTGTACATTTTTCGTATTTGTATGAAATGCAAGCAAAGAGCGCAATACAAAAAATTATGCGATCGCTCGAGCTCAAAATATTACAGTTTTTGCGACTTACAATCACCTTACAATAAAATAAATATTTCCCTTTTTACCGCACATACCTACAACTTCTTTAAAATTTTTCCCAATTGCATGAAATATGTATATAAATAAATAACTGGTCAAGTGCGTGTCAAGTGGGGTTCCATAGTTGCCCGTCACAATATAATATGGACTTAGAAGGAGGCTTTTTGGTTTATACTGCGGTTTAACGGCTAATAAAGTCTAAAAAGTACATTATACAGGGTGTACAATAAAATGGGACAGCTACTTAAAGGGGTGCTTCAGACCATCAAACTGAACAACTTTCTCTATGGGACCAATATCGAAATCGCGAAAAAAAAATCAGCTCTCCCATACAAAACTGCAAACATAACTCGACTGAAATGTATGGGAGAGCTGATTTTTTTTTCGCGATTTCGATATTGGTCCCATAGAGAAAGTTGTTCAATTTGATGGTCTGAAGCACCCCTTTAAGTAGCTGTCCCATTTTATTGTACACCCTGTATTATTTGGTCGACTATTACTCGTAAACTTATAAAGCCTACTTAGCGGTGATAGTTTTCCTTTTAAATTCGTTATATAATGCTATTGCTGTGAATTTTTTCACATCTCCAACTACAACCGTTTAGCTGGGAGGGGGGGGGGACACTTGACTCTAACCAAAATTTTCGCTTTAAAGCTTAATATTTCGCTAACAGATCCCTAAATCGAAAAATGGTTTTTACAAACCCACTATATTTTTAAAAGACCTATCCAATGATATCCCACGACATGGGATAAACGAGAAAAAAAAATCATCCCCACTTCACGTGTAGGGGAGGTACCCCAAAACATTTTTTTTCAAGATTTTATTTTACCACTTTGTCGGCGTGATGAATATGTATACATATGCCAAATTACAGCCTAAGCTAAGCCGCGGACAGACGGACGGACAGACAGACTGAAGACGGACGGACATGGCGAAACTATAAAGGGTTCCTTTTTGACTTCGGAACCCTAAAAACTATAGTGTCCAAGGAGTGATAGCGGTCTGGTAAGAAAAATTAAGTACCTACTTGAATTGATCTATAATTTAATAGATTTTAGGTCATAATTAATAATTAAAAGCTGTTAGCAAATTATAAAAAAACGAGAGGAGTACTATCGCGGACTTTTCCGACTGACCACCACTAGGCTCATTTTTGCTTGCATACTAAAAAATAAAAGCGATGTCTTACCCCGCCCTATTGATGAATAGACCAATTAATAATAGTTTCTAAACAAAAAATTTTGGGCGAAATTATGAGATTTTTTTCTTAAGTAGTCAGGCGGAAAAGTCCCCGATAGTACATCGAAAAAAAATAATTTTTGAATCATTACCAATTTGTGACCTGCCATGACTATATTTAATTTAAAAATAATTGGTTCTTAATCATATTTAGTACCTACATGGACATGGAGCCGATTTTTAGGGTTCCGAAGTCAAAAAGGAACCCTTATAGTTTTGCCATGTCCGTCCGTCTGTCCGTCCGTCTGTCTGTCCGTCTGTCCGCGGCTTAGCTCAGAGACGCTTAATACTAGAAAGCTGTAATTTGGCATATGTATACATATTCATAACGCCGACAAAGTGGTAAAATAAATTCTTGAAAAATTTTTTTTTTAGTGTATCTGCCCTACACGTGAAGTGGGGATGAATTTATTTTTCTCGACTATCCCATGTTTTGGGATATCGTTGGATAGGTCTTTTAAAAATATTGTGGGTTTGTGGAAACCGTTTTTCGATTTAGGGATCCGTTAGCAAAATATTAAGCTTTAAAGCAAAAATTTTCGTTAGAGTCAAGTGTCCCCCCCCCCCCCTTCTCCCAACTAAACGGTTGTAGTTGGTGCAATATATGCAATAGCATATATAACGAATTTAAGAGGAAAACTATCACCGCTAAGTAGGCTTTACAAGTTTACGAGTAATAGTCGACCAAATAATAAAATGTACTTTTTAGACTTTATTAGCCGTTAAACCGTAGTATAACACAAAAAGCTTCCTTCTAAGTCCATATTATATTTTAACGGGCAACAACGGAACCCTACCCTACGCGTGGTCCAACACGCACTTGGCCAGTTATTTATCATAAATATAAAAAAAACTTACAATACCGACTCAATTTTTTTTTTTCATATTTTACAAGGACTGGGAAATAAAATTGAGAAATGAAAATGCATTGGAATCGTGCCGTCGCATTAAAAATGAAGTAATTTAAAACCAATAGTTACTTTGTTGAATCCATTTGCTTCACTAAAATTATACATTCAAAAATGAGAGCATTTATTACAATCACGCTTAAACAATGCAATTTTTGAGATGTAAATTACGTCTGTTGGACTTCTAGAGTAAATCGAACTTTAAACATGATAGTTCATACGGAAGAGAACTAGCGACTCAATCACGAGGCAGCGGTTTGATTCCTGAACTGTACCAATAAGTTCAACAGAATTTTTGAACGGACGAACCTTGCTTGCAATAGCCCAGCCTGCCTCCGTGGTCTAATGGTTAAGAGCATTGGCTCTTGACTCGGAGATCGTGGGTTCGATTCCCACGGGGGACACCTAGTGATATGTCACTTTGTGCGTTTTTCCCCAGTTGGTTAGGACATTGCAGGCTGAATCACCTGATAGTCTGAAAAGAAAAATGATTCCTTGCTTCGGATGGCACGTTAAGCCGTTGGTCCCGGCTACTATCTCTGATGGTATTAGTCGTTACATAAAAACCACGTCAGAGGCCGTAAGGCGGTCTGAAAAAACTCTGACTGACACCAGGGCTCTGCCCACACGATAAGAAGAAGAATAGCCCAGCCAACAATTATAATTTATAATAAATTACAGACATCCATACAAACACCGCACGCTATACAAGAATCTACACAGAATGGGGTTTGTACCACACTAGCAGATTTTGCGAATCTCATACGAGTCACGTCTTCACCTTCACCACAGTGATATCTTTCTTATACTAATAAAATTACTAATGAAATTTTAAGGGTGTATTCAGACAACAAAAACTCGGAACTATACAACCTTCCCTAAGGAATATGGGTCGAAAACTCGAAAAACTTTTGTGTACCTGGAAATTTTTTGTACCTACTTTAGCATCCAGGCCGTGGCCGTATCGTTAGACTTTAAAATTACATGTGATTAGTAAAGAAATAAGTTTAATAACAATATATTTTACATAAAATTTTATCTGTTTTCCACTTCTTGCTTCTGTAGACAAGCAATATTTCCATGGGTTAAGTAGTAGGGATGTTATAGAGATAACATTCAGGTTTCGGATATTGACAAGGATATTAAATCATTTTTTGAATTAGGTATGTGAAAATATATTGTTTAATGTTGATTCTTTTTTTCAAAATTGTCTTTTTCATTTTGAATAACTAAAAAAAATTACGCATTTATTATTTTATCTTCAATTTACTTATAATATTATTTTAATAATTCAACATATTTAATTAAAGATATTTTAGTACCAATTCGCTGGAAAAAAAAACATGTTTGTAGTAATAATATTCTTCATTCGTCCATTACCTGTTCTCTGATGAGGTGATGAATAGGTACTACGCATAATGTGCGTAATAATGTAATATCCAAAATATTCATTCATATTGGACAAGAAAAATTGTTAGAATATCCGAAGACTAAAGATAAGAAGCGTAACGTCCCTAAGAAGAGAGGCATAAGTTATGATTTAAGATATTTTATTATCAATTCGCTGGAAAAAAACATGTTTGTAGTAATAATAATAATCTTCACTTGTCCATTACCTATTCTCTGATGAGGTGATGAATAGGTACTACGCATAATGTGCAATAAATGTGCCAAAATATTCATTCGTATTCGGCAAGCAAAATTGTTTGAATATCCGCTTCGTGTCTTTAGATACGAAGCGTAACGTCCCTAATAAGAGAGGCATGTCTTTTTAAATTCTTTTATTGGATTCCTTGAAACGGTGGCTGTCAAGTAAAAGCTATTTACATGCCGGAAATGAACCGACTTGAATGCTAATTTAAGATCTGTTTACACGTATAACTTGCAAGAAGCCTAGCTCTAGTTACTTCAGTAGATTAATTGTCGGTGGACGGCTGAAGGATTTTACAGGAGCCTGATATTTTGCATAAAACTTCAGGTGGTTATATTTCGACGACAAAAAAATCGCGTGGGCTATGTTTTTAGCACGTTGACCTTAAATACTATAACAGGGTGTTAGGGTAAACCTCAGGGGTAAACAGTTGCATTACTTTAGGCACAGTATAAGAAAGAGTATCTATTACTAACACCAACTTTTTACCTCACCGCTATTGCCCTCGGCAGTTATCAAATGTTAAACAAATGCGTATTCCTTCCTCGTTTGCACTCACTCAGTATCGCACATGCTTACCTCCTCTTTTAAATTTTTCCATTTGTATTAAATGACAGCTAAGTGTCCAATGTGTTCTTTAGGTATGCAGTAATAGAACTCTTTCTTATATTGTGTTTCAAGGGGTGATTGTACCCATGATACTGAACATCTTTCCCAAAGAAACATATTTATAGGAAATTCGCAAAAAAATTGTTGGACTTTTCATACTAAATGCAATCAACTGACCAAACGCTTTGTATGAAAAGTCGAAAAGAATTTGCGAATTTCCTGTAGGTTTCTTAAGGAAAGTTGTTCCGTGTCATTGGTACAATCTCTTAAAGTAATGCAACTGTTTACCCTAACACCCTGTAGTCTCCAAGTCTCATACAAAATCTTAGCAAATTGTCCGAATCTGACACAACCCACAAAAATAAAGTATGCATCAAAGATTTTTTTGGTCAAAAAAAATCTTTGGTATGCATGCTGTCAGGTGGCACGACATTCCACCAAAGTTTCATAGCAATCGGACGAACGGTCTAGGAATTTAGAAACACATTAAGAGACACACAAAAAACAGACAAACATTGTTTTTTATCTATCTCTGCAAATGTTTCTTTGTTTGTTTGTGCATCAAACAAAAACTACTGAACCGATTTTGATTAAACCTTTTATGTTTGTAAGCTTATGATTTGACTTAAAATTGGGTAAGTATATAATTTGTGCGGATGAAGTAGCGGGTAAACTCTAGTACTATTATAAAACTGTAAATGTTAGTTTGTTTGTAACAGCATCACGCAAAAACTACGGAACCGATTTTGATGAAACTTTTTTGTTTGATAGCTTATGATTTGAATTAAAAACTGGTACATAATTTGTGCGGATGAAGTCCCGGGTAAATTCTAGTATTGCATAAATCTCTGACTTGGGGAATATGGGAGTCTACATAATTTGTTTTTTATAGTTGTTTCAGATTCGAAGGATCCCTTGTTCGACAAAATATAGAGTTTGTAACATAAACGAGTATAATAAGTCGTAAATAAAACGGTCAATTTAGTTCGAAACTTTTAATAAAAAACGTCAGAACACTTTGATAGCACTTAGAAAGTTCACTTAAGTAACGTTCTTGCTCGTCGCTCTTTTGCGCAAAGTTATTGAGTTCGATAATGACATAAAAATTATTCATTCATATAGAATGTTATTATATATTATAGAATGTTGTTATCATTATAGCTACATCATTACATTTTTTCTTGACATTCGATTTGGTAAAAAAATGGGCCTTGCTACAACTGCACCGAGCCTATATTATGCTGCCCTCAATCATACTGTGAGGAACTAATAGTGGTGAAGCTCAGCGGTCGCGGCAGGTAAATCGTGCGGGGCGTGCGGGGGCCGGGAGGAGTGCGTCCCGGTACGCGCGCAGGCGCAGGCGGCGGGGGACGGGCGTACCCTAACTCAATTCGCTGTTAGGGTACGCCCGTCCCCCGCCGTACCCCGCACGCCGCGCGGGCATAGACCCGCCGCGACCGCTGAGCTTCATCACTTATTTTATTTACACTATGCCTCAATCGTATTTTTTTTTATTTCTAGATTAAACATCATTTCCAAAAAAATCAATAATGTCACATTAGTCATTTCTGATTTACAATTTATCGAATCACTGCGGATTTGTTTTTATAATTTTTATAGTTATTATCTTTAAAACCGTCAAAAGTGGTCACTTTTAATTAAACATAATCATCCGTAATGTTTGTCGTGTGTTGAAAGCTAAATAGGACTACAATGTGACATTTTGTTTTTTTGAAAATGTTGTTTAATTTTTAAAAAATTAATAAAATACGATTGAGGGCCACACTATAGGCTCGGTACCCTGTTAAAGAGGTAGTCGGTAGTTGTAGCGAAGTTTTTGACCACCTCGAAAGATATTATGGTCGTGAGCATATACAGGGTGTAAATTAAAATAGGACAGCTACTTAAAGAGGTGCTTCAGACCATCAAACTGAACAACTTTCTCTATGGGACCAATATCGAAATCGCGAAAAAAAAATCTGCTGTCCCATACATTTCAGTCGAGTTATGTTTGCAGTTTTGTATGGGAGAGCGGAATTTTTTTTCGCGATTTCGATATTGGTCCCATAGAGAAAGTTGATCAGTTTGATGGTCTGAAGCACCCCTTTAAGTAGCTGTCCCATTTTATTGTACACCCTGTATTATGCATAGACGCTTGTGGTTGGGTTTCTAATTACTGCATTCAGGGTGAAAAGACGGGCAAATGCCCCGGGCGGCACTTTAATAGGGGCGGCAAATTCAGGAAAAATATAGATTGATTGAGCTCTGTCTATAACCAATTCGTAGAGCAGAGACTAACTCTACTCGAAAGTATCTTTTTTAATTACTGTACCTACACCTAAAGAGTTCTGACTTCTGACCACAGCTAAGACTTGATGCTAAAAATGATGAGCTTACTTCACTGGATCCATATTTTTTACTTAGGCTACTTTGAGATAGGTACTTAGGTTAATTTGAGAGAGCGATGATAGCCCATACGGAAGAGAGCTAGCGCCTCAATCCTGAGGCCGCGGTTCGATTCCTGGCCTGTATCACTAAGTTCTTCGGAATTTATATACGGTTGTATTTATCATTTACTAGCTCGGCGGTGAAGGAAAACATCGTGAGGAAACCTGCATTCCCAAGGATGTAAAGAAAATACCATAAGTTCGGAGGTATGCGTAAGTGTGGGTGCGCTTGGGGCGAACACAAAAGGACCAGCGCTGGTCTCCGTGTTACAACGACCCTAGCTTGCAATTGCCCAACCACAAATAATTAATAGGTTACTTTGTAAAAAAGCTCTGGCTCCAATCGATTCGTATTGAAGAGAAAAGTCGAAGTAGCTTCGTTCGCCCTAAGTTTCTATTTATGCATGGATAAACTAAAAGAAGTTTGGCCACAAACTTGTTGTGCAAAAAAATTTCGAGCTCGCTTCGCTCGCTCCGTTATTTGTTGTGTAAGTCTTCATAATAGTCCAAGATCCGACCGTAAAATTATGCACCTATTCCTTAGGCGAACGAAATGTAATTCTAGTGTATATACAGGGGTTAATTCAACGCCGCCAAGTTGCCTAAAAAAATCTTGCCGCAAGTGCCTTTTCCATTATAATTTTTGGTATAACTTTTTCCACGTGTTTGTTAGGGAAGTGAATGAGGTGCCATCGGAAGGAGACTGGTCTAAAGTACTTTAAAAACTAGGGTTGCCACCTCTCAATCTGCCGCAACTATAGGGTTGCCAGGTCCAAATATGTCATTTTTGAATCTGGCAACCCTAGTCTTGCGGCAGATTGAGAGGTGGCAACCCTAGTTTTTAAAGTACTTTAGACCAGTCTCCTTCCGATGGCACCTCATTCACTTCCCTAACAAACACGTGGAAAATGTTATACCAAAAATTATAATGGAAAAGGCACTTGCGGCAAGATTTTTTTAGGCAACTTGGCGGCGTTGAATTAACCCCTATATAAACATACACTAGAATTACATTTCGTTCGCCTAAGGAATAGGTGCATAATTTTACGGTCGGATCTCCGTCTATAAGGGGGCGGCAAAATCGGTCTGTGCCCCGGTCGGCAGAAATCCACGTTACGCCACTGGTCGTAAGTTTATGTACGAGCTTTTTCCCGCGACTTGGTCCGCATAAATTATATACCAGATTTTAAGTCAGATGATAAGCTATCAAACAAAAAAAATTTCAACAAAATCGGTTCAGTAGTTTTTGCGTGATACTCAAACAAAAAAACACCCAAACAAACAAACAAACATACAAACAAACAAACAAACAGACAGACAAAAAATCCAAAAATTGGTGATTTGGAATCAGGGACAGGTAAAAGCCATGTCGTAATTTTTTTTTTGTAAATATCTTCAATCAAAAAGTACAGACACATTTCTGTTACAGTTTTATAATAGTTTAGATATGAATGTGCAAACAGTCATTCGGGTTAGTCAAAAGCTTAAGCGGGTACCGTTTTTTTCGTACAAACGTACGAGTATTCTCCTGGATAATGAAACTAGAGCAAAAATGTTGAATATAAACAAAACATACAGACAAAGCCGAAGTCTTTCTAATATTATTCTTGAAATAAATTATTAAAATCGGTTTACTTTTGGAGTAGGAAATAGGGGAATATGAAAAGCTGATTTTGTCGATTTTATGTAGATAAAATCGGTCCGAGCTGCAGTTGTCTCTTTCGCCGAGCTGCAGTTGACGAATACGTATACAGGGTGTAACAAAAAATCCTAGTAATACTTAAGGGGGTGCTTCAGATCATCAATCTGAACAACTTTCACTATGGAGCCAACGTCGAGAATAAATTACAAAATCTCCCGTCCCATACATTTGAGTTGAGACGGTACTGCAGTTTTGTATGAGGCGCTGTCCTATTGCCATCGCTCGCGCGATCATGCGTTCGTCCGACGAAAATCATTGTACCACTGTGCGTTTAAACATACTTATATCTGCGGAATATCCTATAGAAGGTCGTGCTATCATGAGATGCGATCGAAATGTTCTATTTCTATTCAGATATAAGTATGTTTAAACGCACAGTGGAACAATGATTTTCGTCGGACGAACGCATGATCGCGCGAGCGATGGCAATAGGACAGCGCCTGAAAGAGCGATTTTTTTTCGCGATTTCGATGTTGGCGCCATAGTGAACGTTGTTCAGTGTTGGTCTGAAGCACCCCCTTAAGTATTACTAGGATGTTTTGTTACACCCTGTATACACTCGAATAAGCGAGTTTATTCTCCAAATTTGCATTGCAGTTCGCCTATTAACAATTCCATACCTTCTCACTTCAACAATAATGAAATATTGTAAAACGAAAGGGTTCGATTCAACACCTATATCGAATCCTTCGTCAAATCTGACAGCTAGCAAAGACCCTCTTCTAGTGGAATGTCACAAAGTTCTACCGTACACACCACACAAAAACTCCCTTAAAAACTCTTATGCCGGCGCCATAAATAAGAAAATAGCTTAATTTTCGAGACTTCTAACATCGTACGGTCTATACATAATTAATACATAGCTTACAAATTAAACTTTATTTGGTGTGAACAGAGTATCATTTTCTACTGTCTAGAATTTGGGATAAACTGGATTTTATTCTTTAAGTACTGGATAATGTTACAAACTATTTAATTCAAGGAATTTGTAGTTAGGGCTTTCATTTTATCACTAGAGAACCTGATCAGGTCGTGGTTGAAATACGATAAGTACCTATTTCGATTCGAAAAGCCAAGCATGTCCGTTCTAGGAGTGCCTGCGGTGTGTTTAAGTAAAAAGTTTAGGAAGTGCTTCCGTACTTCGGAAGGCACATTAAGCTGTTTGTACCGGATAGTTCCGTCAGATGGTTGTGTAACTAGTCGTTAAGTCAGCCCAGAGGTCTCGCACGGGAATCGAGGCCTATTGGCGGGTTAAAAAATTCTCTGAAAGCAAGTTGACCACTAAATTGCCTCCACCAATCCGCACTAGGCCCGCATGGTAGAGTATAGCCCACTCCCTCTTACTCTTATTCGTGTGAGGAGGCCTTTGCCCTGCAGTGGGATCCTAACACTAACTTACTACTACTTACTAACTACTAACATATCTAGGACAGTATGTATTTAGAGAACGAATAGTTTGCGGTTTGCTATACTTTTTGACAACTGCCGCTCTAGTCACATCTCTAGGAGGTTATTTTAAAATAATGATCGTGCATCATTATTGTGGAAATTGAAAGTGCAGTAATCATCATCTTGTCTCTGGATATATTATGTAGAAAGAAATTGAAACACGTCTTCTTCGTCAGAACTCATTTTGATCTTTGAAACAATACAAAATGGCGGAGAGAAAATATGTTTTGTGTTTGTGTACGGCCACACCCATTTGTATCATGTTTTTGTCTTATGTCTGCTAAAAAAACATGTGCAGGAGACACAGCTTAAAGGCGGTGACTCCAGCGACTGTTTTTCAGCACACAATACACAAAAACATAGAACAAAATGGCGTTGTCTCATACAATTTAATTAAAAAACAAGATGGCGGACGAAAAAAAGTGAAGCTATGTTTTGTTTCCTTCATAAAAACATTAGCTGGAGTCGCGCAACTTTCATCAACTGAACAAAAACATTTCCACAAGAATAACTTAAACTCTCCACATCGGTTCGCAAAAATATTCCTAAACAGAAAATTCTTGTCGAAACGTTTTAGCTTCATAACGTGACAAAAGACATAACTAAGCCCGTTTCTATCGGGCACATTTTCACACAAGAATTTAAATAGGTTAGCGACAGTGTTTTGTTTTTTTCTGCGACCAACGAAAAAATTTGCCAAACTCGTTCGGCCAGGGAATTCGATTTTGTGGACTTCCAAAGTGAGGGTAAACTTTTAGTGACAATAACGTGGCCTATCCTTTCCGGATAGAGAATTCAAATGGTGTCGGGATCAAATGGGACACTCTTTGCTTTTATATGGGAGAGTAAACGAATATTTTTCTTCTATTTTGTGTGCTTTGGTGGTGTTATTGAAGAACGACTGTAGTCATAAAAGTCAACGCCCAAAACCAGGCTAAAGATGCGTCATCATCATTCATTTACCAAAAATGTTTGGTCTGAATTATGAATCCCTCCGTATGTAGGTACCTATTTTTAGCCCTGTGGGAATGGGCAAAAATAAACATACGATTTTCTTGTAATAATAATGCTTAGTATATTTCCAATTTAATTGATTGTTTCCAATCTTTACGTGACAATTTGGCCCGACGCAAGTCCAGCCTAACTTTTATAATATAATTTTGAGTGAGAAATGTGAGAAATGAATTATTTTGTATTTTTAAATTCGTTTAGATGAAACCGAATGGGGTATTTTATAAGATTGAAAGAGGCATTATTTAATCATAATATTAGTTCTTGGATTAAAAATAAAAAGAATATAGTGATAAGCAAATACGTCATTCAGAAACCCTAAAGCTATAAAGTTTGTGCAGTGATCGGAACAGGTAGATTCGATTATAGTAAAGTTGCGAATATTTGTGTCATGAATATGAATATTTGTATTC
The DNA here is from genome assembly GCA_922987775.1 of Agonopterix subpropinquella. Lineage (NCBI taxonomy): Eukaryota > Metazoa > Arthropoda > Insecta > Lepidoptera > Depressariidae > Agonopterix > Agonopterix subpropinquella. The sequence goes on along the minus strand of OV277709.1, from coordinate 12,880,842 downwards.
GATTTTAATATACAACACATAAAATTTTATGCCCTTTATAGATACAAACATCGATCAATCGAATACAAATATTAATATTCATCACAAAAATATTCGCAACTTTACCCTAATTATACAGGGTGTTTGGTAGAACGATGTAGATATTTTCTGAGCTGATTGAGGGCACCTTTATGAACTTTTCTTTATGATTGCCTTTCCAATTATTGTTTAAACTTATTGTGAGGAAAGACTGTGTACTTAAGACTAATTCAAAACCAAAATAAAACTGATTGAGGTACAAACTTGTATGTTATGGACCTCTAACCGCACGGATTCCCGCAATAAACAAAAAAACGAACTTTTGATCATAACTTAAAAACTATGAAACTTGTCATAATACTACAACGTGCTAATGATTCAACGCAAAACCTCATACACCCCAACTCATTCATAACAAAATAATTAGATTGAAACAATAATTTCATTATTTTTATAGTTAAAATTTTAAGTTATTCGCATTTTAAGTTTTGAGGCAAAAATGATTTGTGATCATTTCAGCGATGAATGAAGGCGCTAACGTACTCATGGATAAATTTTGATAATCTTGTTTTAGTAGTAAGTAGGGTGGGTGTGCCCGTGGGGTGGGTTGATAACGGGTTCAGAAAATTTTAAATTTTACAAAAAAAATATTTAATATTTTGAAAAAAATTACCTATGTTTAAACCATGTTAATTCGATTCTGCTCTCGATTCTAAACAAACTACTTTCTAGTTTTGCGTTAATTCATTAACACGTTGTATATGTGGTTTAAAATGTTCATAAAGGTGCCCTCAATCAGCTCAGAAAATATCTACATCGTTCTACCAAACACCCTGTATATTCCGTGCCCTAATCGAATATACCTATTCCGATCACTGGTTATGATTGAAGATACTTACTACAAGTATTAATAGACTACATAACTACTCAGTAAATGACCTAAGCAAAAGTTTTGTATAATAAGAAACTTCTTATAAGTTTAATATGCTGACCTTTCGACAACTTTGCTTCAATTTCACCTTACATTTTCCCCATACATAAACTATAATAGCACTCATAAAAAGAAAGAACAATAAAACTACTGTGAAATTGTCATTTGGTGCCGTTAAATTATCCGAGAATGTATTATATCGCCCATATTGCGATATTACTTTTCTTGACGACAATTGCCCTTAGCAATTGCCACTCCTTATGAAACCTAACTAAACCTTAAATGACTTGTAAGCAATATGACCAAGACTTTCTTAAGTGATCCTTTATATTAGTTGTTTAAAAAAAATTATCACAGAAATTGCTTCTTAGGGTCAATTCACACTGAGATGGCAGCGCAGTGGCCGGCAGCGGATGACCCCGACTGTGGAGCTATCGTATTAGGGTGAAATTGATATCATCCTTTTAAACTAAAAGTCTACCCATCAAACTGAACAACTTTTACTATGGGAGCAAACCGACCGGAGCAAGCTGTTCTATAGTAAACTGCAATGCCTCGACCACCTTGACTCAAATGTATGCAACAGCTGTTTTTTTTTTGGTCCTATCGGTTTGTTCGGCAAAAGTTGTTTAGTTTGATGGGTAGACTCTTATTTTAAAAGGATGCTAATGATATCAATTTCACCCTGTGTGCAGCAGTTCAATACCAACTGGATCAGAATCATACCAATGCAATGGGTTTTCAGAAGGTTACGTACTGTTCCTAAGTGTCAGGAAACCTGAATGCGTAAACGAGGTGCACATAATTATGGCGACGAGCTCACTATTGCCAATTGCGTTATTGACAGAATTTGGGCACTGCTATGCAATGCCCAATGTGGATATGCAATACCTATTTATAATATCCCTGACTGTAGAAAATTTTACTAGACATAATTTGCATCATCTTTATGGGCCTTATTTCATATAAGTCGATGTTTCAAATAGCTTCTGTTTGGAATAGATACCAACGTTCGAAGCTGTATACAATACAGGCTGTTACAAATAAACAAATAAAATTTTTAGGGGGTGGTTAAGACCATCAAACTGAACAACTTTTCATGGGATTCACCAATATCGAAATCTCGATAAAAAAATCTGATATTCCATCATCATCATCATTATATCAGTCGATAGACGTCCACTGCTGGACATAGGCCTCACCCAAATTGTGGAGATTTGCTATAATCGCGAAGATACGATGCGTTTGCGATGTTCCATACTAAACTACTTACAGATCTACTCGAGCTAAATGTATGGGACAATTTTTTTTTTTCGCGATTTGTATGTTGGTCCCAAAGTGAAAGTTGTTCAATTTGATGGTCTCAACAACCCCCATAAAAGATTGAAATGTTTATTTTTACTTTTGTAACAGCCTGTAGGTATACCAATTCGGGAGCGACAATGCCTGCCTCGTTTGCCGTGTTCGTCCCTGTGTCTTTTGGCTCGCTTTACGGCAAGAGATTCGAACCAGACTTCATCGTAGGTTGTTTCGACCGTCAGCTAAAACCTTCCTCCACTCGACCCTACCACTTGCAATAATTTGCATATTATTCATAACTAGCTATTGCCCGTGACTTCGTCTGCCTTACCCGGATAAAAAGTATCCTATGTGTTAATCCAGGCCATGGTCTATCTGTATGCCAAATTTCATCAAAGTCTGTAAAGCAGTTTTTGCGTGAAAGCGGAACAAACATCCATCCATCCATACTTACAAACTTTCGCGTTTATAATATTATTAGGATAGCTGTTGCCCGCGACTTCGTCTACGTCACCCGGATAAAAAGTACCTTATGTGTTAATCCAGGCCATGGTCTATCTGTATGCCAAATTTCATCAAAATCCGTTCAGCAGTTTTTGCGTGAAAGCGGAACAAACATCCATCCATCCATCCTTACAAATTTTCTCGTTTATAATATTAGTAGGATTTGATACAACTGCTTGCTTAACAAAATAGGAACTCTGGACAGTATCCTTAGCAGCTGCAGTCACAGAGATGATTCCGAAATGTATCCCTTGTATGCAATCAAATAAAGGTTTCAAGCGCAAGCCTTCAGTAAACAATTTAACAGAAACTCGTCTAAATGAAAATTTCTTTTAAAACATCTAACCGTTTGAGCAGTAATTGGATTTGCGAAACATTTCTACAGCTTTTTTTGAATCATTTTTTCGTTTTCTTCCACTCGAATAGATAGGCTATTGGCCGAGTTTCCAATAAAATGACAAAAAGAGTAGGTTATAATTGAATTTAATAGTCTTTAGAGACATTTTGCATCATTGAGCTTTAAGAGGGCTATCGCAGTCCAATGGCGCCCTCATCACATTAAAAAAGATTTCTCAATAAAGAAAGCCTAAATTAAAAAAGTAATTAACACGAACACTACTAAAGCCTTCAAGCCATTGTTATACAATACTTTTATAGGTTCTAAACATTCCACTTTTAGACAATTGCGAATAAAAACAAAAGCGGCCGTTTTTTTTCTTTTTTCCCAATTTGTCTAGACATACAAATTGGGAAAAAAGAAAAAAAACGGCCGCTTTTGCTTTTATTCGCCTTTAAACCTTTACCTAACCTAACCTAACCTTTAAAAAACCTATAAAAGTATTCTATGAAAATAGCTTGAAGGCTTTTGTAGTGTTCGTGTTAATTACTTTTTTAATTTAGGCTTTCTTTATTGAGAAATCTTTTTTAATGTGATGAGGGCGCCACTGGACTGCGATAGCCCTCTTAAGCGGCGCGTTGGCTATGCCGCGAGGCGTATTCAATACGCGGTATATTAATTTCCTTTCTATACTAATTGTATAAAATCACACCATGATGTTTTACGCGAGTAAAGCATCTTGTGGAAAAGGTTTTGAGTGATTGCAAAGTCAATATACGCTGTGTAGGCAAGCGTAGGTACACGACACATCGCCACGAAATAGATATTCTACCAGAAAAACAGCTTTATACAAGCTCACAGCGACCGATACACCCCTATTACGCAGCGTGCGGCAATACGTGAACGTTCACGTACGAGAATGAGCGGCAGTTTGATAGAAATATCGCTGCGCATCTACGGGTGTACTGGCTTGAAGCAAGCTTGTTTTTCGGGTAGGATATCAACTCTGTGGCGTCGCCGCCGTTGACGCGAAGCTGAAAGCACCACGTCGGAAAAGGCTCTTTCTCTGAAGCTTTTCAAAGTGAAATGAGCATGTTATTTACATTACTCGTTTCTCATTTACAGTTCGTACTTTTAGATGAGGGTGTTCAGGTGGAGGACATGTTTTTGTTGATTGAATTACAAGCAGAGGATTCTAGACTTTGCTGTTTTGCACATGCAGGTACCGTTTCTTCCATACAAACGTATTCCACTGTTTCCTCTCTGAATAATGACACATGGGCAAACATTTTTTTACCATACAATCTATGTTATCTCTGCTGTGTCCCTATGTTTTGCTTTTTTGCATTAATTAATTACTGTCTAGGGACCTTCGAAAGACCCATGGTACAATAATATACTGCGCCTGGTATTCTCTTCCGATCACGTGACTGACCACGTGACTGACACAAGCCTACGTCATCATACCCTTTTACCATGTTTAGCGGCCATTTTTTTCTGACGTAGGCTTGTGTCACTCTGGGAATAGAAGACCTTGTTTTTTTAGACTATGGAAAGACCAATATTACCGCCCGTTTTCAGACATCCAGCAAACAAATTTGACCAATATAAAAAACATACATACATAATTATATAGCCAAAATCTTTCTCATATTATTCTTGACAGAATTATTAAAATCGGTTTAGTTTTGGACGAGGAAACAGGGGAATACGAAATGCAGATTTCATCGATTTTATGTAGATAAAATCGGAAATATACCTAATCGGAAAAGTGACATATTCTCCAGAACATTTTGAACACAAAAAGTTAAATAAAAATAAAAATTTGTCTATTGGTCTTTATTGTATTTGAGTGATGCCCAAAGTATAAATATAATAATGTATTTTCGCTACTGTTTGATTCGTGTATGAGTATTTGAGTCAGTCCTAAATCACCACAATTACGATAAAATTTTACTTTTCCTGAAACTTTTTTCTCTTAATCTTAATGGTTTTTGCCTACAGGGGGTTCCCGGATCTTTACAACGGATGCCCATCAGTTATTTACAGAGGGAATAGATAAGTTATGTATTGTAAAACTCATTCATAAAACTTTGGGCTCAGTTTGAAAGCAATGCTGTGAGATAAGGAATACGATGTTTTCCTCTAATGTTTGGAGATTAGATAAACATATGGTTTCTTAAGTTTTTTGAGAGATAGAAATATTTTGAAAATTCACACGATAAAGCGACAAAATGAGAAAAACGTATGCACGCTATTTTTGGCATTGGTCCGTAAAATAACAAAGATGGAGTACACGTCTCGATTTTTATCATTTCACGGGGGTGGCATGCGAGGCTTACAGAACTTTCACATTTCACTAACTACGGGGAAAGACCCAATCGCCACTTATTATGGTCAGCGGGTACAATATACACCTCAAATATGGATGTTATTCTTCACCGAAATGCCAGTAGTGTTACAAATCTATACATATAATAAAATTTTATAACCTTGACGTGAATGTACATTAAAGACATTTACAAAAAAAAATTATTGGGGGTGTTAAGGATACGTAATGAAATGCACTGAGACCATTTTTAAAATTTTTGTCTGTTTGTTTGTGCACGCATCACTTAAAAACGGCTAAACCGATTTTGATAGGGCTTTCACAAAAGCATAGAAATTAGTTTTGTTTAACATTTAGGCTTTGTTTCATCGCAATCGGTTCAGTCAATCAAAAAATATGATTATTTAAAGTCAGTGGTCCGCGCGTACGGAGTCGCGGGCGCCGCTAGTCGTACATAAATTCAGAAAAACTCATTGGTACGAGTCAAACTCAAAGTCAACATAATTTATTCAATATAGGAGATTGAAGCACACTTATTAAACGTCAAATCTTTTTTTGAAGCTACCACCGACCGGGTCGGAACGTGTTGTCGCTGTAGAGAAGATGCGGCCAGAAACTCTACAACATAACACGTCGGCCTAATCGGCCACAGGAGTGCAATTCACACGAGCTCACAAATGTAACATCCTTCTTGCATCCTACAGATCGTCGACACAGCATACAGGGTGTAACAAAAAACCCTAGTAATACTTAAGGGGGCACCCCCTTCAGATCATCAAACTAAATATCTTTCACTATGGAGCCAAATTCGAAATCGCGAAATAAAAAATAGCTGTTTCATACAAAACTGCAATACCGGCTCGACTTAAATGAATGGTAGCAGATTTTATTTATTTTTTCTCGATGTGGGTGCCATAGTTAAAGTTGTTCAGTTTGATGGTCTGCAGCACCACCTAAAGTATTACTAGGGTGTTTTGTTACACCCTGTATAGTTACTCGCAACTGGACCACTACGGTAAACGCGGTATAAGAACCCGTTAACAATGTTTTAATTGTAGTTTAAACTTTTATATAACAATAATCTGTTAACAGATAACCATTGATTTCGGTGTTTAAATATTTCAGGTTATGAATCACATTACTTACAATTTGTACGAACGCTATTCAACATAGGAATTTTAACGTTAGTTAATCGAAATCCGATGTATTAAAACCAATTTGACAGTATTACTGCATGCACGTATGAAGATTAAACGCTGCAGATTTGCACAACTCTGCTGTAACTATTAATAAACATATTCAGATGCAAATCTCAATTCAGATGCAAACGATTGAAGTTTACATTTTAATCTGCAAGCGGAAATTATTCCGTCGGGAAGCGGCACCAAGGAGATAGTAACGTCGCATTTTTCACATCTATTTTATAATTCTCTTTCTCAAAGGTGCAGCTTAGTATTAAGTTAAAGCACAGTTTCCAGTAGCTCGACAATTTTCTCAGTTAGCAGGCGGTCGCGTAGATGACGAGTAATAACATTTTGTTGACAGCCCGCGACGCCGCGGCATGATGGCGTTGCAGGATATCGTATAGAGCTTTTAAAACTCATCAATAAATTATCTTCAAGTTGTTCCGTATGGTCACCGGCTTCGAATAGTCCCAACCCCAGGGTGTCATAAGATACGACTAACGCTCTATCAGGCGTCATGCATATACTTCGGAGACAGTGCGCATTTTTCTTCCATGTAATCAGTATCGTTAATAGAACACATTACAGGAATAAACATTTTTTGGTTGCTATTTTTTTCAATTTAAACACCCGAAAATTAATGTAGCGTTGCTACACTATACTCGGGAGTCAAAAGGGTAGGTAGGTGCGAGGGTAGCGCGGGGGCGACCGGCGTACGCGCCCCGTGGCCTCTCTCGAGGGTGAGTCACTGATCGCAACCCCTCCGCAGAATGCGCACGCGTCTTGTTTACGCTCGACTTTTATTATTTTTATATGAGATATGGTAAAATAAAAAAATACGGGTATTCTTATTTTGAATGAGCTTCAACGTAAAATTTGCCCACTGTCTCCGAAGTAACCCTGTATTTGTCGTCCAAACCGACGGTAATAGCCACTGTACATGAACCCACCTCTGATCATATCTCTCATTATATATATCTATATATATATATATATATATCTTGGACAATGTCACACAAATTATCTAGTCACATTTAAAGTACCAGAATCTAGCCTGGACTTGTATTATGATGACTAGACAACGATATAGAATACATATATAGAAACAAACATCCATGACTCGGGTACAAATATTCATATTCATCATACAAATATCTGTCCCTTACGGGATTCGAACCCGCGACCCTCGGCACAGCAGGCAGGTTCACTACCAACTGTGCTACCGGGCTGTCAATTCAGCATTCAATCAGACGTAGGAAGGTAATTACGAGAGAGTGAATCTGTGTTTATGCACTTCAATATATCCTTCGTACGTGACTGCATTTCTGAAATCCATCATCTTCAAGATTGTCACAGAGCACTAATGTCATATCGTTATCGTTAATGATAATATTTGTATGTGACGAATTTTAGTCAAAGTTGGTCCCATATAAAAAGATGTTCAGTTTGATGGTCTGATATTGTAACGCATTTAAGTTTACACTCTGTATATAGATTTTAAGTACAAGCTACTTAAAAGCATGGGAAGCTTTATCACGTTATATCGATTCATGAACACGATGTTACGTCTAGTAATCGATTTTATTGTTGATATAGTTTTGTATTGACACCCCAGATACCTACAGCACAGAAGTAACCCGATTATCCCCTACGATTAACCCGAATGAAAAAAGGGAGAGAGATTATGAAAAAGTGAGCGAAAGAATTTGAAATATCTTTGTCATCGATAACTCAATACTTTCTTTTCCAATTATTAAATGAATTTAGTGAATTTGGAGGCAACTGATTTGATTAATTGATTGATTTTACGGGATTCGCTTCAACCCATGGTTTCCCGTTAGCCGCGTCTCTTCCATTATTTACCAGGGTCCTGGGTTCGAATCCTGGTTCGGTCATGGATGTTATATGTTCGTGCCGTTGTTGTATTGTTACCATATTAAAAAGCCTAGTGCTTAACTTGGGATCATTACAATGTATGCGTGCCTGTGAGCGTTATTTATTTATCCAGACCAGACTTCTTTATTTACCATTTATTAACATCAACTTTCATAATCACAAAACCATGCAAAAAGTCATACACCAACTCCGACCTTTACTCGACACTTACCCAGCTCTATACAGATCCGCCCACAGCCTTCGCACCACAGCCTCGGCTACCCCGTATAAGGGAGAGCGCGCCGTTCCGACGTTCATTCGTGAACGAACCGCCACCCGAACACTCGGGCCGGCCTGCATAACAGCGACATTACGACCGCGCGCGTACGTATCATCAAATACCATTTTAAAAAATTTCAGGAAAAAGTTACGGTTCGAAATTCGAAGTCTGATTTTGTTCAGCGTTGAGTTCAGTGGTTTTGTGTCAGTGGTGAGTCGTGATTGATTTTGAAGACGCCGAGTTGGTAATGTTGTCTTTTATCTTGCCGGTGCTGTAGCCGAACGACGCCAACGTCTCGGTGGTGGAAATATTATAGGAAATTGTTTTTTGTTGAAGATTCCTCAATTAGAACATTACTTTGAGGGAATGACTTAAGTATTAATCTTCCTTACGAATCGCATAAAAAGTTTTGATGAAATCTTAGATGTAACGAACTGTTTTATTTTAACATTTGGTATGTAATTCAGTATCCTTTGAAAACATTGTTTTCTCTATTTTAACTAGACTACCCTAGGAGGTTTTATAATATTGCATTGGAAACACTATTGGAAATAACATTTAGCAATTGTTTGTAAGGTCTTGACGGGTTTATCTAAGTCTACGGTCGATTAGTATTTTAAGTAGCCTTTACACATGTTAACGTTTAAATCATATTATATTCTTTACGTCAATCAATTTTTTTCCCGAATAGCAAAAAGGACGAGGTCATTAATATGCGTGATTTTTTTTTAAACTATTGTATATTTGTTTTCATATAAAACCGTCATTTTGTTTTTGCTGTCTCTCATAATTTCAATTGAATTTATCTAAGGAATAAGTTTAGTATTCCTAGTATGTTACAAAGCAAGTATGTCTTTAATACTCAATGTTGACAGATACGTGATACGTAAACAGATGGAGAAAGAATCCAATTTCGTATTCAAATTGGATGTTCGTTCGCACGCGTCTGGATGAGTTGGAGATGGTTTTAAGTAAATATTCGCCAAAACGTATCTGAAGTGATATTAATAATCTTGTTCTCAAAAAACAGATCATCATACATTGCTTGCTGCATCTAAAATTTAAATAATAGCTGTCCTTAAGCAAAAATTCCATCTTAGGCATTAGGATATACGCAGCGGTAAAATCACAGCGGGTTTCTACTCGTGGAATTTGTTCCACATTTTGTTCGCACACATAGGCCGCTATATAATTCCTTAAGAAATTAATACATGGGATATCCCGGCATGCTTCTATAGCATAACGTGGGTATGCTCATAAGTATATTTGATTTTAATCCCTTAACTACATACTACAGTCAGAAATATTTTATGTATGTTACATTCAGACCCTCCACATTTCACTGGCAGTGTCCAAATATCCAGTGTAACAGTCCCGCCGAATTATTTCGACAGTTTTGTCTTTACTTACGTAATTTTCACCTTATTTTTACTGCCAAACCATTATCAACTTTGCTCGAAAACCAATTAACACAACTTTTTCCTCAAGTCGCTTTGTTGCTCTCGGGGACTAGTAGTTGTGTTAATTGATATTCAATGTTATTTAAAAACTCTGCGCTGCGTTTCGCCAGGTGTATTTACTATTACTTATTTATAGAAGGGTATTCAAATCTGTCCATTTATTTCACATTTTCGAAAAGAAGACGCATATATTCGAAAAAATATTCAATCTAGGGAAAATGTTCTTTAAAACTGTCCCCAATTTCCAAGAAGACAATCGGATTGAAGTTTTATTGGAATTTAATAAAATTGGGCTCCTCTCGAAGAAACGGAACAGAATTATCGAAGAGTCTGTTGTCAACGGACGACCGAGAACGGACCGTATTGAATTAGTGATACAGATCCTAATCCATTTATGTCAGGGGTACTCAACCTTTTTTGATCGATGGCCAATATTACAGAGAACTTGGATTGGAGATGTTTGCTAACGTTAGGGGGCAAATTTTCCGTTATAACTCGATGGCATGACGTAAGAGCAAAGAGTTTGCAAAGTTGTCCGTTACTGTTTTTTCTAAGCAATAATGTTATAAGGACTGGAAGAAGGTATTAAACGTTGTAAAGTTTATTCGTAAGGACTGATATTTACAACAGTAGACACAACACAACTTATGGCTATAGTTAAATAATAATTTAATGAAGTAGGGATCAGCCACTATTTGAGCACGACTTCCGTTCGACGCACTCTAAACAGAAAACGTGCTCGAGGCCGCCGTTCTAATGTTATAAGCGTAGACTTGAATTTGTTACACAACCTAATGTTAACTCAACTGTACCTACGAGTACGTATCGTGGTACTGTTTTTTGTTGATTCAAACCTTATTTTATATCTGTACGTAAACTTAAAATAATACACATCGCAGGTCCTGAAAATAATTAAAATATACCAAGAAAACGATAAGTATTCCACGAAGAGCGCCGATTTTAAATAAAGATTATGGAAAAGGTAATTAAAAATTTATCAGAGTTGATTCAGTTGGCAATTGTTTTTGTATGTTTTATGAGCAAGATCACTGATAAAAATTGAAACATACTCGTACATGTAAGAGTGTGATATTATGGGTATCAGGATCTCATAATGGTTCTGGGTGCCAATCAAACGCTAATTGATTTGCAGGGTTTTATTCAGCAGAAATTTGAAACAGTTTAGGTATTTGAAGCAACTTGTGCACTGTACGAAGTCAGAAAAAAAGTAATCTTATCTTAAAACCGAGCAGCTCGAGTTTTAATAGTCACTTAGCGCTCTCCACTGCTACAGGTGTCGTTTCAAAACTACATTTTCGTTGTGCCATATTTTACGAAGTGAACTTAAAGCTCAAGTAATTTACAATTTACACTTCATTATTAACATTATAATTACTTACTTACGTACATTTTTATCCATGTAGTAACAATTTAACAAACGATAAAAACGTTCTTTATAAGAGTAAAATAAAACGGACCTTTCTTCTTCTTCTGGCTTCTTTACTGATTAGAAACATAGGTCAACTAGCAACAATCTTTGAAGAGGTGCAGTTGTGGCGTGGTTTTGGCATAATATAGAAAAATTGGAGGAATAGGATAGAATTACCATAGAGTACTACAAAATTACTACCGGAATTACGTATTAATTCTATCGCCGACAAAATCACAGCAATAAAATGATATGTGAAGATTTTTTAATAGCATGTAAACCTATCTTTAAATAATGATACAACTTTATCTTCTTTTTGTAAATAAATAAAAAAAGAAAACAGAAAACCCTTTCCCTCACATGCTTCAACCAACGAGAAGAAATGGGCTCACAGAGAAATTAAATACTCCATGGTTTGGCTATTCTAAGTCGGAATCACGCAGTGATTTTCATATTTTTAGAAGCACACTTTCGTTTGAACCGCAGTTGTAAGGCATCTCGTTGAGTATTCGCAAAACGTAAAGTGTCTTTGTGAGAAATGCACGAATTATTTAAATTATTCAGTCGAGGCGCACATCATTCCCTTGAGAACGGTTGGATTTCTGAAAGCAACCGGTGAGCGCTTTTTAAGCGTGGAATGTAAAACCGCATAAAATTATAGAGAATGAAAAAATTATAATTTGTTCTTTTATCTGAGATGCAAAACGGTTTATTCTCTGCGGAAATTTTACTAAATATTAAAAAATGTCTGAATAAAAATAGAACGCAACGCGTTTTGTAAAATATTATAACGATTTCAAGTTAATTTCGCGTATTTTTCATAAAGAATAAAAAGCTAAATTTTCTTTCAAAACGTTATTTAGAACAAAAAACAAAAATTTTAGTATCATAACCATAGTTTCGAACCCCTGCTTATCGAAATAGGATCATTGGATCAAATTGGATCAATGGTTGACGACCACTGACTTAATTTACTGCGGACAACTACTCGCAGACACGTTGGTAATATGAAAATATACAGATAATCTATAATCCCTTTTGCGCGCGTTATGTTATCAATGTTATCATAGTGATAATCTTATACGTATTATCACATGTTATTCGACAAAAATCTATAATACGTACTTACCACAATGTTGACAAATTGACGAAAAACCTCAAATTCAAAAAAACCACTATTTCCAAACAATGAGGTCGAATAGTGTCGAAAAATCTTCGATCAATAGTATCGAAGCGAAAAATAATTTCTTAACAAGCACTTATAAAAAACTTTCTCATCATTACTTTCCGGAATATAAAGAAACGGGAATTAAATAGGTACCTACCTAATTGTATGCGCAGTGACTCGAACCAACATCGGCAAGTATCCACCATGATCTGATCGTTGTTGGTTTGCAACATTTATCGTGTGTCCGTGTGGTGTCGGCTAAGAATAGCACTATCCCATTTCCTCCCATGGGTGTGGTAAAAGGCGATTAAGGGATCTACCGGAGGATGGGCAGCAGCATCCTCTGAGTACACACATTCAATCCAATTGCGATCGCCAACCCGCCTGCCAAGCGTTTCGATTATGGCAAATCCCCTCCTTTTGGGGGAGGCCTATGTCCAGCAGTGGACGTCTATCGGCTGATATGATGATGATGAACATTTATCGTAATTTAAGTCACTGGATATACCCAGGAGAATTCCTATTTAGCTTACACACCCACGCACATGATAGTTTGAACAGAAATTATTATAATCTTTTTCTTCGGGCTCCATTACTGGAGGTTGGCAGTCAGCTTTGCATATCATCAAATTACTAAAATAACGATGGTTTTCTTCGAATAATGCCGTCAAAAAACCTTTGAAGCCTTTGATGTTAAAAATTAATCATAGCTGCAAAATGTAATATGTCAACCGAATATGTATCTGCGCTTTCATATCAAAAGCCAGAGTATGTATTTAAGTAGCTTATATTAAATTCTCAGCAGAACGAAAATATTTAAGATTCAAAATTGATGTAATATTTTGTAGTTGACTAAGCACAGAATTTATATCAAGGCAGACATACGGTTCAGCTGACAGCATGCTGTATATTCAGGTCACTGCGCCATCTAATATGTTGAGCTTTAACATCGTATACATAGGGTTGGTTATTTTAGTTCTGGAATCCTTTATATACAGCATTTTCATTAAAAAAAATTAAGTCATATTATACTACGTTTTCATGAAAAACTGATCTTGTTTGTTGCAAAAATTAAATTCTGGGTACATTTTTGCTTTAACTGATCAATCTGTTTGTTTAAAAATAATTCTTATTCGTGCCACCGCAGTAGTTGCCACCATTGGTTTCTTTATGATTAACCACAAACATAAAACAAATTAATTCGCATTGACCCGATAAATTGAAAATCAGCAATGAATACAATGTGACATTCTTGTTTTTTGAAAATGTTGTTTGATTGTTTAGAAATAAAAACAAAATTTTAACAAAAAATTAAAACCGCCTTCAAAAAAACTAAAAAGTTAAAAAATAATATTGCAACCTATGACTTTTTCGTTCGCATCATAAGAACATTAATTTGTTTTATTGAAGTCGCTGTCAAGCCGGTACGATTCGCGACAGGGCTCGCATTTTTTGGCTTGGCTTGACACCGACTTCTATAAAACAAATTAATGTTCTTATGATGCGAACGAAAAAGTCATAGGTTGCAATATTATTTTTTAACTTTTTAGTTTTTTTGAAGGCGGTTTTAATTTTTTGTTAAAATTTTGTTTATTTCACAATTTTTAGTGGTGAATTGATTAGTTCGATTTAATAGGAGTGCTTTAAATTAACAAACGCTCTAGTCGGCACTACGATTTTCGAAGGTTCCCCTCGATTTCTCTGGGATCCATCATCAGATTCTGGTTTCCTTATCATGGGACCACCCTCGGAACATCTCCTTTCCAACAAAAAAAGAATCATCAAAATCGGTTCATAAACGACGAAGTTATCCGCGAACACACATAAAAAAAAAAAAAAAATATATACGGTCGAACTGAGAAACCTCCTCCTTTTTTGAAGTCGGTTAAAAATAAAGTGGGTGCGCTTAGTGGCCGCGTTGGGTCTATGCTTGCGCGGAGTGCGGGGAGGCTCGCGCGGTGTGCGGAGGGGTGAGGCACCGGCCGTTGGGGTACAGCGCGGCAGGTGAATCGGTACTGGGACCGCGCCCCGCGCCACCCGCACCTAAGCCCGCACCTAAGCCCGCACCCCCCGCACGATAGCGCCCTCACTATTATTATATTCACTTTGGTAATACAATAGGCTCGGTGCCCACTTAACGTATTATTGCTCAAAACTCAATATTTATTGCACTCACGCTGTTTCAATGGATCTTTAATGAAGTTACAGCTTCGACAGGAACCTTTAATGTTGTTACTTTGTGAAATGACGGAAAATGCAAAAATAAATAGATACCAGAATTTCCCGAAATCAGTTTTCGATAAAAACTTTTTTGAGAATAATACGGTGACTATTTCTTATCCAATCAGCGCAGCGTCCTAACATTATCAATACAAAATATTTGTATATACAGGGTGTAACAAAACACCCTAGTAATACTTAAGGGAGTGCTTCAGACCATGAAACTGAATAACTTTCACTATAGAGCCAACATCGAAATCGAGAAAAGAAATCCGCTCTTTCATACAAAACTGTACTACTAGTCTCGACTCAAATGTATGGGACTACAGATTTTTTTAAATTTTTTCTCGACGTTTGCTCCATAGTGAAAGTTGTTCAGATTGATGGTCTGAGGCACCCTCTTAAGTATTACTAGGGTGTTTTGTTACACCCTGTATATGGTACAAAAAACTTTTAAATAAAAAATGTATAGTGCATTCTTAACAATAATATTATAGTTTGTAGATATTGCATTCAAGCCAGATATTTTAACTATTTTACCTATTTTAGTTTTATTAGTAACTGTTCTGTAAAATTGAAAAAAAAAAACGAAATAGTACATTTATGGCATCATTCCGGAACTATTTGACGTAGAATGTTGACATTTGGCACAAAGACAGAAAGTATAGTCATTGTAGCGAGTTGTTCTGAGGATAGCCCAATAAAAAGTTGAGAAATATTTAATGTTGTATTTTTAGAGTCAGTTAGTTATACAGGGTGAAATTGATATCATTGGCATCCTTTTAAACTAAGAGTCTACCCATCAAACTAAACAACCGTTACTATGGCAGCAAACCGATCGGAGCAAAAAAAAATCTGCTGTTGCATACATTTGAGTCGAGTAGGCATTGCAGTTTAGTATGGGACAGCTGATTGTTTAGTTGCTCCGATCTGTTTGCTCCCATAGTAAAAGTAGTTCAGTTTGATGGGTGGACTCTTAGTTTAAAAGGATGCTAATGTTATCAATTTCACCCTGTGTAGCTTAATAAAAGTATTGAGTAGATATTAGTCCGCTGCTGAATCATTTTTCTTTTCAGACAATTAAGTGATTCAGCCCGCAATGTCCCAACCTAACCAACTGGGAAAAAACGTATAAAGTGACAAGTGAAATGATTCCGTGCTTTGAATGGCACGTTAAGCCGTTGGTCCCGGCTACTTTCTCTGTTGGTAGTGGTCGTTACATAAAAACCACGTCAGAGGCCGTAAGGCGTTCTGAAAAAACTCTGACACCAGACCCCCTAGCATGATTTCTCTACTTGCGCGCGACTCGGTTTTTTTCAATACTACAAGTCGCGGCAAGCGCGGCTTTCGCTCTCCGAAAAGCGCGGGAACAGGTTATTTTGTATGCAGCGAAGGCGCGTCGCGCGCGTGTAGAGAAATCATACTAGAAATTTAGGGCTCTGCCCACACGATAAGAAAGAAGAGGTCCGTACCCCACCTGTAGAACGGTTGCTTCTGTTCATTTGGTTTAGTTGATGTACCTGGGCGCTTCGTCATTACCAGTGTGGCCCTTCCATTGCCTGTAGTAATAAGCAACAGGTGTTCCCTGAGAAACCCAACATCTGCTGATAAATGCTGCATGCTGTGTTTTTCTTTTCGAAAAATAAATGTAGCGTATGCTACGCCATGTACCGCTACGGCGTAGCGGACGTAGTCGATTTAAAAAAATTATATTAATGGAATATATAAACATTTTTTTTTAGGTAAGTACTTACATAATCACTTTTTTTCGATCTCGCTATGCTCCTGTGCAAACAAAAAATAATAATAAAAAAAAAAAAAAATTTTATTCCTTTGACGATGGAAGTTCCTATTTTGGAAGGTATTGTACTCAGATTATATAAGTTCAAATATTATGAAAATCATTTACATACTGGGGCCCTAGCGTCGGTGAATGTCCCTTCTATTCTGGAGCCTCAGGGTTTGTTTCGCTCGGACGGGAAAAGACCGGATGGCCTGTTCCTCATACCGTGGAGTCGTGGCAAGTGTCTGGTTTGGGACGCAACGTGTGTGATACTTTGGCGCCGTCTCACGTCCGGGGGTCTTGTAGTCGTGCGGGGGCGGCGGCTGTGCTAGCGGAGTCGGAAAAGAGAAGGCTATATCATGGTTTGGGGGAGGACTATGATTTTCTGCCATTCGTAGTTGGGGCCCCGCTGCGAAGTTTTTTTTAAAGTGCCTCTCGAAGCGCCTGTTTGAGGCCACGGGGGACAGGAGCGCTGGCAGCTATTTTGCCCAAAGGGTTAGTTTGGCCATTCAGAGAGGCCATGCAGCCAGCCTCCTTGGAACCCTGCCTCGGGTAGACGCTTTGGAGGACATCTTTTATTTGTAATTTGTGTTTTAGTTTAGTATGGTTTTTATTTTTATTCACTTGTATTCTGTATTTTTTACGTGTTTTTGTACTTAATAAAAGTTTACATACTTGGTAAAGCTTGAAATTCAACATGTCTACTCTTTGTAGATAAAGTGCCTTATTCGGAAAACTTTGTCTCAATAAGTTAAGTTTAAATTACTTCAAAATAGAACACACAGTTTGTACCTGTTATGTATGAAGATAAACCATTACAACTTTAAAATGTGGTTGTATCAAAATGTTGAACATCCCTAAAGGGAATACAGGGGCAAGTTTACTTGCATGTATGTATTTACGTGATTTTATGTTAAGGAATAAATGCAGAGACCAATTGTCTTGAATGGAGAACATAATTCATTCCAACGGGCCGATAGCTCAGTTGGTGAACCGAGAGTCGCAGGTTCGAATCACTGTTTCATGAATAGGTATGAATATTTGTCCCGAGCCAAGAATGTTGGTATGTACGTATACAACTTGTTAATGAATAAACGCAAAAATAGAAATTAGTTTGTATCGAATCGAAAGCAGAATCGAACTATCAAGGTTTCAATATAGGTATTTTTTTTCGAAATATCAAGTAATTTGTTAGTATACTGAACTCTATGTCAACCCACACCACGGGCACACTCACTTCTTACTACCAAAACAGAACCACATATTCTATATCTATGCAGAACCATGAGCACGCTAGCGCTTTCATTATCTATGCAGAACCATGAGCACGCTAGCGCTTTCATTATCTATGCAGAACCATGAGCACGCTAGCGCTTTCATTCACTGCTGAAATAATAAGAAATCATTTTTCCGTGAAAAGAATTAGGTACTTAAAATTTTAATTAATAAAATAATGAAATTATTGTTTCAATGCAATTATTTCGTTATCAATCAGTTGGGGGGGTGTATGAGGTTTAGTGCTCTAGATAATCTGTTCAATGTTCTCCAAGAAATTTATTAATGTATATTGCATTCTGCTAAAGGTAGTTCTTTGCAGTTTAGTTTGTTCTCAAAAGAGAATAAAGTCGTGAGTTGTTTATAAATACCACTAAATTAAATAAATTTATTTTTGTCTTTTTTCGTACAAATTAACCACGTCGTTTTCAAAGATACGAAGGTTATCAATTTTATGTTCTTGTAAAAGAAACCCTAAATCGTTACATCTAGAGTCAATATTCCCGCAAACAGCAAAGTATTACTTCCACCCTATATACTTTATAGATGTACATAACGACCGGACCCAGCAATAACTATAACATTTCTCAAATAAAATGAAACGGACGTGTGACCCAAAAACATGACTATCGCCCTTCTGCAAGCGATATTGTGACTTATCACGACGAGATAAGGGCTATCTTCGATTTAATGTAATTTACATGGAAACACATAACTCAAGTCCCGTATTGAGGAGACATATTGCCTACTGGAGGGTGCATCTAGAACTGTAAAGAAAAAATAAACTCGTAACATTATAGGTTGACAAACTTGCGTCTTGAATACAGACATCACAGTACGATAAATAAAGCCGGTCAAGTGCGAGTCGGGCTACTCGCGCACTGAGCGTTCCGTACGACGACACCACACAACATAATTAACTTACAAAAAATAGTTTTCTCCGGGGCCTTTATTACGAGATCAACTCACACTTGGCCGGATTTTATAATTTGTTTTTATACTGTAGAGTTTGCTCTATAATCACACCAGGTTTGACGCTTGTATGTATTACCCTTTTTACCGGTAGAGTGTAGTATATTCCTTGCTTCCTCCTTTCCTTCCTCATTCCTTTTTTACGATAGAGCCAAATCTATCGTAAAAAAGAAAAAAGAAAAAAAGAAAAAATCTAAGAAAAAATGTTGATAAACACTAGTTTCTTGTATGAGGACCCCCCCTAGTAAAGTTCTACTAACTTTTTATTTGGAAAAGTAATTGTTTTGAAAGTAAAATAGTATAGTGTCTTATTTCCAATTCTTCGAAAATAAAGATTTCTTCTTATTGTTAGCATATTACATCCTACTATTTGAAAAGGCATTTGATCCTCTCATCTCGGTTTTGATTATGATTGGGGAGACTGATGCTAGAAAAGGCTTTAAGGGTATATTCTCTAAAACGCCTTACTTTAGGAACATTGTTTTCAGTGATATCCTATTGCATATCCAGTGTATTATATTTAATATGAAAGTCCTGCCTTTACTTAAAAATGTAATGAATCGGTTTTTAGTACGTTTCATATAATTTATTTTAGTAATCGCGTAAAATTTGGACACTGTTTGTCGAAATATAGCTAAAAATGGGGTTACTTTAGGAACATTTTTAGAAGGGTTACGTTACACGGTTGAAAATACAGCTTACGTAGAAATATAGTTTATATAAATGTTAAAAAAACAATGAATCGATTTTTTGAAATATGAGTCGGAATCGTACAGTTTTCTTAAAATAAAATTGTAAAAATCAAAAAATCTGTTTACCATACAAAATGGCGAACAAATGCAATCTCTTGACATCCTCTGACAACTGCATAACTAACCTTGTTTCTGATTTTTTCCATTGTACGGCGAACTGCCGTAATCAGCGCACGTCCGCGTTACATTTTTTGAACATTATTTGCGAAAATTTTATCCTCGATCTATCTGTTGATGACTAAAACACAAAGGAAATTTAACGGAATAATTCATTATTTGTGTTTTCCTAAAGCTAAAATGATGTTTTATTTCAAATTTTTATACGTGATTTTGGATAATTTTCGACATATTGTTTAATTAAATTGAAATGACTTCGATTATGTCAGTAGCATATAGAAATCTATTACCATTCTCTTTGGTTGGCTTTTCAATATACAGTTACCAATACAGTCGCGCACAGATTCAAATAAAATCGAAGTAAGAAGATTGAATACCTACCTACATAATATAAAATTTTGGATACTAATAAGCAGTGAGCTTACAATATCATTGGTAATAAAAAAGATAGCGATTTTAGCATTATTTACAGTGTAGGTACATTAACAATAATCTTAACAATAGCCTAGCCTAGTCAAACTGAGAAAAAACTTAAAAAAAATAATAATTATAAAATAGAAAAAATAAGACATAAAGGCAAAGGAGCACAGGGTCCCGGGAGGGTCTTCGTCGAGCACATCTTCTACTCGGCTCATGCTAAATAGAAGATGTGCTCGAGGCTGCCGTCTTGTGGGAGTGTGCCGAGGACGCTGGCAGCATTACCTCTTTGGATGGCGATTGATATCCGTTGCCCGAGGTACGCGCCAGCCCTTCGGTCGCCGGACACTTCGACCAATCGCGACGACAGCTCTTTGAATAGTTGTCGGGCGTCTGGTCCCCATGGCCCCAGAGTCTCCACACCGAACGGCGCCAATAAGTAACCCTCGTCGAGGGTTACATATTTGCGCCGCTTCTCGCTCTCTGCAGCAGCCGCCGCCAAGCCGGCCCTTCGAGAAGTGGCAGAGAGGTGTGAGGGCGCTACGGTGTCGACGCAGGTAGCATCCCACACCAGGGTTCTGCCATTCCTCCAGGGGATGAGGGTCATACCATCGGGCCTCCTGCCATCGTCCCGTGAAATGCCATTGGGCTCGCGAATGGCTGGCACGTTGATGCTGACAAGGGCCCGACGGATGACGTCGTTTAAGGTGGCGTGGCGAGCGAGGCGGCCGGCACTGTGTCGACAGGAGAGGCCATGGTGGCCGAGTGGATCGACGCTGGCGCCGCAGCGGCACCGGTGAGGCTCATTTGTCTTTATGCCGAGTCTCAGGCTTACTGCTAACGAAAAAGAAGTCCTGTCGAGGAGTGTTGAGATTGAGAGCGTTGTCCCTAAGGATTTGTTGACGCTGAATGCAGAGTGGCTCGTCCCATAACCTCTGCGAGGCCGGGTTTACGGGGACATTGCTGCCGTCCGTTACCTATAATGCCGTTAACCAACATCTGCTCGATTTTCACTTTTTGATGTCATCATAATCACGAAACGATTCTCTATCGACCTAGCTAACTCATATTTTCCTATCTTATCTAGTTTCTGAAATAATTAAAAGAAAATTGCAGTTAAGTGCCTGATTTTCCAATGCATACACAACTATAATGCGTCTAACTATAATTACATGACTAAAATGCCTTCATAACTGATTTCTATTCTCAATGGCGTAACTTTATTGCCGTTAACATATTTTTAATAATCTACAGTGCGATTAAAGTACATTTACTGTATTATAGTTATAGGTACTAAGTTTAATTCTGTAAAATGTGCTACTCTAGACTATAATGTCGTTAAATGAAAATTTTACACAAGAATGCTATTAAAGGATCTTAACGACAATTTAGAAATTTATTGCCGAAAAATTATTAGAAGAAGTCATAACTAAAATGTGGTTATCCCACATTACTTCACTAAAATGCCGTCAACTGCTGAACATTTGACTCCCCAATGGGGATACCTATAGGTAAATAAATAACTTATAAGTTAAAAATGTTCTTATTAGTTATAGATTTGTTAATTACTAAAGTAAGTAATAATTGATCCTAACAAGCAGGTAACGGCTTACCGTTGCCGCGCTCCATACATACGTAGTCTTGTGATATTCTCAATACTATTCAATCAAAGTCAACGACATTTTTCAGGAACAATCTAGTAACTAATTTCTATGTCTGTATGAAGTCAGCTTTTCGTTAAAATGTATAGTTTTAAAGTTACAGTGCCTCAAAGATTTCCATACTAATCTTTAATTAATCCTTGCTCTAAACCAGTATATTTTAACGAAAATCTGACTTCATACAGACATAGAGATTAGTTACTAGATTGTTTCTAAAAATTTCGTTGACTTTGATTGAATCGTATTGAAAATATCACCAGACTACGCAGTACCGGATTAACCATAGAGGCAAAGTAGGCACGGGCCTATGGGCCCACCGCCGCGTAGGGGCCCCGCGGTCTGAGAGAAAAATAAGTAAAAACTCGAAGATTTATCTCACCCCAAAATTTAATCGAATTATTAAAAAGTCTGTGAAAGTCATTAAAAAAGGCACTGAAAATATATTTATTACAAATTTTCGAGCTCGCTTCGCTCGCTCATTTTTGTTGTTTTATTTTTGGTTTTAAAACAGACTTCTTGCTGTAATCGAGTTATTATATCCTGTGTAATATACCGAGAGCTATTATTGCTCGCTCGATGCTTTCGTCTCATACACAAATCAAGTTCATTTTGACATGAGCTATAGGTAGGTGCAATAAACATAATATGTAGGAAAATAATGAGCTGACCTAGTCGTATTGCAGTAAAATCTCGAGTTCGCTTCGCTCGGCCCTTGAATCAGAATTCAGATCGCATTGCGCAACGACTTATAATATTGCAGTAAAATCTCGAGCTCGCTTCGCTCGCTCTTTGGTATTAGAGATGGCATTGCAACGATCTTAAGTAATATCTCGATCTCGCTCTTGGTTGTGATTGTGTCGCAAGCGCAACAGCGCAATAATCTTTGTTCGCTCCAGGGCTGAGAATTTATATCATATTGCTGATTGGCAATGACCTATAAATATTATATTGTAGTGAAAGCGCTTTTTGTAGTCGAAATATAATGTTTCGTGGTTTTCCGGGGATTTCAGATTTTACTGAAATGTCCGGGGTTTTTGAAGACTTTGTCCGGCGACGGCAATTTTGCTGACGGTAGCCCTAGATCGGTATTAAAAGCTCGAGATCGCTCCACATTTTAGTGGCTTATGTTATTTTGTGGTTATGTTACTGCGACCACCTAGCCTGTATCTGGCTCCCGGACACAGAGACAAATCCATCCCACGGCCCACGAATGCCCCGAGGCTTGAAATGCCTAGGGGCCTCTATATGGCTGAATCCGGCCCTGAGACTACGTTTGTATGCAGCGCGCATTTACGCTCTCGGGATAATATTCTCTTAAGCAAGTACGTTTATATTTTTTGAGAGGTTTTTACTTTATTGTTTGATTAAGAAGAATTTTTGTTATTATGAACACTTAAGCAGGCTGAGCTGTTTTTTTTAGTTTTTAATTTACTTTAATTTTTGTTTAATTTATCTGAAACATTTAATTACATATAGGTATAATTTTAATTACTACATTTGTTAATTCTAAAGCAAGTAATAATTGTTAGTTAAGTTTGTACTTTTATATCTTTTGAAAAGTTTTATCTTTTTGATTTAGAATTGCTTTTGTTATGATGAACACTATAATAAGCAGGCAGAGCTGTTTTTTTTGAGTTTTTAATTTACTTTTTACACTTCATATTTTTTTCTTATGGATACAAATAAGTTGTAGGTAATGGTTGTGTTAATTTAAACGTCAGGAGTTGCACCTTTCTGTTAAGGACTACCTAACCTAGATAAAAATAATGCTAAAAATAATTTGAATTAATCTCTATTGTAATTACCTACACTATATTAGAAAACGCCTAAAATATAATGTTGATTGTCTAATAAATAACAAAACCGAATTTAAGACTGAGCTGTTTTATTTTTGCACTTTAAATACATTTTGTTGGATTCTTTCAGTTCTCTCTTATAGTGTTAACAAAGCTAAATTGTCGTTATGTCTAAAGGTTTGAAAGTTAACTGCAATGTAGTGTTGCAATAATCCCACAAAAGAAAATAAAAAACTATTTGATAAAATTTACACTTGAATAGCATGTCTTAAATGCCGCTAAAGGACTATAGGAGCATTGTGACAGAACAGAAGGTTTAAACTTAAATGCCGTTATAGTACTTACCGGCATTTTAGTAAAGCATTTATAAAGAGAAATTTAGAATTTTACAATACAATAAAATATATCGAAAATGAAACGCTAAAATGTCGCTAATATAACGTTAACGACATTTAAGTGGTGTTATTTTGATCAAAAAAATAAACTGATACTAAATGCAAACAGAAATTTCAAAATATTTCCGTAACGCTTATATATTACGCTATGGAAATAAAAGCATTGCAAAGATCACATTAATTCCATTTCAATGATATCTCGAACTTTTTAATAGCTGGTTTATTTATCAAACAGCATCCATTTTACCTTAAATCCCGCGTAAATCGAAAACTCATTTTCGTAGATAACGGCATTATAAGTAATGGACGGCAGATTGCAGTTCGGACCGGCAGCAATTGTCCAGGAGTTTTTGACTTCAGTCAAGTACGTGACCTCCGCATCACCAAGTGATGGGTTTATAATTCTACCGAAGAGGTCAAGCGTGCTGTGAACTGAAGACAGAAACGCCGGTAGCGCTACATAAAATAAGTAAATCATAGCTTTTATTTACTTCTGAAATTATATAACGGCAGATCAATGCAACCAAAAATTTACAACCAATTTCATATTACAGAATATTTGTATAGAAAAAAATTATTTACCTACTTATTTTTAAATTTTTATCCTCGATTGCCTTGCATTTTAATGAGCGTTTTTCCAGCAATTTTCCGGGGATCCATAGCGTCATCTGGATGGCGCCACTAAGCTGTGCCATTTTGTATCAATCTTTTTTTATGTTGTGCGACTCGGACTCATCCCTCAGGGTTCCGTATAAACTTAATTAGGAAAGACAAAATTTCTCCCATGCATTAAATTTTCTCCCATACCATTATCACGGTAGATGTTCAAATTTTTTCCAATTGACAACTTTTCATCTTTTTAAAAAAAAATATAAGAGATACATACCTACGTATTTTTCCGATTAAATTTTTGACCAATATTTCTGTTTTTAATTTACTTTAGAATTTTCTGAAAAACGTAGGATTTATGGTTATAATTGGTACCTTGGCTGCAATAAAATTAAAAATAAAAACTGTCAAATACAATAGAAAAGCCAAGCAGGCAAAGGAATAAAATATCATTCAACCTCTATTAAATTTTTCAGTATTTTTCAAATAGCCAAAAGTTCCGGGCAATCCAATCCACCATTGAGGATGGAGTGTAAAAATTTTGGATCCACGATCACTCAGACTCACGAGTCAAAATAATGCACGGCCCTCCTCAAAGTGGAGGAAGTTTAAGTAGATTAATTAATTAAAAAAAGGTGCGAATCGGGCTACATAGATAGTATAAAATTCTTGATAAGAAAATCATAGTTTTTATTTACTTCTGAAATTAAATCGCGGCAAATAATATCAAAACAACAAAAAATTTACTTCCTACCAATTTCAATGAATAATTGAATAGAAAAGATTTTATTACATACTAGCGGCGCCCGCAAAGTCGTACGTTCGGTTTTTACCCGATTGCGCCAGGAGGAGGGTTATTATTATAGATTATGTTATACATCGACACGATGCACGATTGAGACACAAGCATTGTAACGATTTAGTTTGTAATGAGTGTTGTGTTCCACTCCCCATTACAAGAGCTATCCATCCAGTATCCAACCCAATGACACCTCACACGATTGGGTTTGGTTAAAAAAAAGCGTTTTTTTTCCCAATCCTCATTCCGTGGTGGGCTAGGCTAGACAGAAGAATATCGATAGGTACATATAATGGGAGATAGTTATAAACATCTTGTATGTAAGATAAAATGTTGCAATGAAAGCTGTATCTTTTGAACCATTAAAGTTAGCTAGTTTATCAACGCAAATTAAATTTTTAAATGAATTTGATCTGTAATCTCTAAATGCAAAAGTGATCACAAAAAAATCATTTGAACTCCATGTAGAAAAACCTTGGCTTATTTAAAAAAATCAGTTTTCTTCTTTTTCTAACACTATGCTGGAAACAGAAACGGCAACGTCAAGTGTCAAATTCTGACATTGTAAATATATATATTTTTTTAATGGCCAGTAATTTTAAGTCGATTTCAAGTTTATCGAGGAGGAGTTTACAGGGCCCTGTTTAATAAACGTGACAATTACAGGTGAAAATCCGTCAATTTTCTGTTTAATAAAAATTGTCATGATGGAAAATTTACAATATATACGCATTATAATATAATAGATGAATGTGATAGAAATACAATCCAATTCGGTATGTAAATTAAACTTAAGCTATGCTGATTCCAAAAACATTTCGAGATTTTATATTTAGAAACCTTATTTTCTCATTAAGATGGCGGATATTTAAAAAAAAAATCCAAAAAATACTCGACATTCATTCGACCTCTAAATGACGTCATATCAGAGGCTGAACGGGCTTTAATCAGCGGATTAAAAGCCCGTTCAGCCTCTGATATGACGTCAAAGGCAGCGGCCTTTGGTAAAAAAGACAAACGTCATATAAACGTCAATGTCAACGAAAGGGTTGACAGATTTGAAATTTTTCCGCGATTATGGGGAAAAATTTGGTCTCTGGGGAAATGAAATCGTGGGGAAAAAAATCAATCGCGCTAATTTTGAACGATACCTGCTACCAAAACAAAACCACAACCAAAAACATGACGTTATGCACAATTCGTATCGCGCTAATTATATTAACGGTAACGATTTAGCTTTTTTCGGAAGATACGTAGGCGTAACGTTCGATGTCCGTTCGATCGAATTTCCTGGCGTAGTAGGTGCATGGTAGGTGTATGGTAGGTGTATGGTGGGTAACCAAACTTGAAACTTTTACGGCTTAAACGTTTCGAGTTTGGTTTTGCTCTGGTAACGTCAATGATTAAACCGTTCAAAAAAAAATAGTGCGATAGCATTATTACATCAGCTAAACCAAATCTAAACCAAAACCAAAAACGTTCCGTCCGAACGGTAAAACCGTATAAAATAGCGCAATTGAGTCCCTGGTTTCAAATGTCTATGTCAATGGAGTAACTTTTTTTTTATTATTTTAGGTAAAGCACAGAGTTTCAAAACTATTCAGCCTCTGATATGACGTCATCACTAGAAAAATTTTGCATAAATTATAGAAAATTAACTATAGATTGGATATCGAAAATAATGAAATTAGTTGTTCAAAATAGCCGAATCTACGAGACTTAACTGTAAAAAAATACCATAAAAAAACTTTACATACCGAATTGCAAAAATTGCCATAAATAAAGTAGTATTGCGTTACAAAATATTCAAAGTAATATACTCGAAGTAATTACAAGTAGCGCAGTAAGCAATATAAAAAACGATCTTTCCACTAAATAGCTGTCTTTAGACTTAGGTACATCTTCAGCTCAGGAGTGCGATTTTTGAATCTCATACTTTGAACTCAGCAGTTGAAAATGTATGGAGATACGCATCTTTCCACTGCTGATTTGAACATCACACGTTTAAACGACCAGTAGAAAATGTCAAAATAACTATGGAGATTATGCATCTTTCTACTACTCATTTGAATGTGTGATGTTCAAAAATCGCACTCCTGGTTGTTGTGTGATGTCCCTTGACTTCTCGCTTGAACGAAAAACGACCTTACTTTATTAAAAAAATATCCGTAATCTTTTCATTTTAAACTCTCTAACATAGAAAATATTGTTATTCAGACAATTAATTAGTTAGGTATTTCGAAATGGTTTTCGATTCAGCCCTCCAAAAAACTTGACACTTGACTTGACGAATTGAGGAAAATATCGGAAAACTGAAAAAAAAATTTGAACACAGCCGACCATTATTGATTGATTATTTGTGGTTGGGCTATTGCTAGCAAGGGTCGTTGTAACACTGAGACCAGCGCTGGTCCTTTGTGTTCGCCCCAAGCTCACCCATATTTTACGCATACCTCCAAACTTATGGTATTTTCTTTTCATTCTCGGGAATGCAGGTTTCCGCACGATGTTTTCCTTCACCACCGGCGAGCTAGTAAATGATAAATACAACTGTACATAAATTCCAAAGAACTTAGTGGTACAGGCCAGGAATCGAACCGCGGCCCCTTGATTGAGGAATAGGTCTCCTCCGAATGGGCTATCATCGCTCTGACCATAGAATCGCCTCCTTTTTTGAAGTCGGTTAGTAAAAAATAACACGCAGAATTTCGAAACTATTAAAGTGTTGAAAAAAAAAACCGGTATGAAATAAATTGAATTAGTTATGTAGTCATATTACGTTACTCTACATGTGAAGCCATATTTTTTGTATCATTATCTCTTTGGTAATTTTCTTTGCCCACTGTGATGATCGTATTTAATTTGAAAAAAGTGGTATGCATGTAGGTTACACTATAAATTTACAGAAATTTCCTACTTTAAAATATTTTTATTTATGTAATGAATTACAGATTGTGTAAAAAAAATTATTAGGTACTATTCTTAAATCGTTCTAGTATTCTTCATTCAAAATATCAAACATACTTAACACTTTTCTTATCGATGGTGGAGCTCAAACAAAAGGTCGCGGAAAACTTACAACACATTATCCACATTTTTTATGGCAAATTGACAGCAAGTGATGACGTCACAAACGAAAATATACCCTTAACAGACTGGAAAACCTTTTAGACAGACAGCTGAGCAGCGCCTGTGGCATGGCGTCGCGCCACCATGCCGCGGGCGCAGGCCGCAACTACAGTAGGAATTGCTAATTTATATTTTTAAGCTACAGAGGTGCGATGTTTAGTTTTCCGTGCCAAAATTGGCAAAACGGAACACTGATGGAATCAGCTCGGTGTCTGTCCGTCCGTCTGTCACAAGCATTTTTCTCAGAGACCGTAAGATATAGGAAGTTGAAACTCGGTACAGATTATAGCAATTGCTGGTCCAATGTCATAAATGAAGTAGAAAAAACTTTTTTTTATATTGGGGGGTTATTTGGGGTGGCAGAAAGGGTAAATAAAAAAATTTCTACCCTATGATGAGGCGTATCAATTGAAAGCTTATGAAAATACGAGTCTAAAATAAAAATTGAAAAGTACCTAATTAACCTATTAATTAGGTACTTTTCAATTTTTTTATTAAAACTTTGTTTAACAAAATTTTTAATTAAATCCGAGAAATTGCTGTCCCCACCTCTATTTCAAAAAATATAGCCATATAAGAAGGACCCTATTTAGATAGATGATTTTATTATGAGAGAAAGCATTATAGCATACATTAAAATATCACCTAAGTGAACTAACGTGGCAGGTGAGATACGACTAGCATTCTGAGCCTACATAACCCACAGTGTGCGAGAGAGTGAAACAACAATAGTTATATTGGATTCGTACGATATTAAATCTTAAAGGTATACTAATACCAACTAACTTTTAAGAGCGATGATAGCCCATACGGAAGAGAGCTAGCGCCTCAATACTGAGGCCGCGGTTCGATTCCTGGCCTGTACCACTAAGTTCTTCGGAATTTATGTACGGTTGTATTTATCATTTACTAGCTCGGCGGTGAAGGAAAACATCGTGAGGAAACCTGCATTCCCGAGAACGAAAAGAAAATACCATAAGTTCGGAGGTATGCGTAAAAATGGGTGAGCTTGGGGCGAACACAAAAGGACCAGCGCTGGTCTCCGTGTTACAACGACCCTTGCTTGCAATAGCCCAACCACAAATAATCAATCAAATAATACCAACTAATACAGCGTTACTGGATATCGACCGATATCCAATATATAGTTTCAGAATCCGATATTCAATATCAATATATGGTTTCGATTTGATATTGTGAAAATTCGATATTACCCATCCCTAATTAGAAAGAGTACGTGAATACTTACAGTATGGACACTTCCTGTACACCACCTTGACAGGGTGTAACAAAACATCCTAGTAACTGAATGCTGCTGTCCTGCTTTAGTTTAGACCCTTTCACTATAGAGCCAGAATCGAAATGACAAAAAAAAATCTGCTGTCCCCATACATTTGAGTCGAGTCAGTACTGCAGTTTTATATGAAACAGCTGTTTTATTTTGCGATTTTGAAGTTGATTCCATACAGAAAGTTGTTCAGTTTGATGGTGTGAAACACCCCCTTAAGCATTAGGGTGTTTTGTAACACCCTGTATAAACCGCACCCCTTCTGCTATGGGAGGATGCAGACAGTAAGCCGTGGTGTGTTCTTATGTCACTTGCACTCACTCTGTCTGTATAACATGACTATGATAATCGATACCATAGTAAAGTCACCTCATAGCCAAGTCATATACTGCAACATAGTTCTAGGATTTTCGCTCATAATGTAAGTTGGTACGTTTAGAAACTTTAGACAGTGTAGCGAGTTGCCAGGTCATACTAAGTTACTTAGAGCCTAACACATCCTCCTAGTTTCCTAGTACTTTTGCATTGCGTCACAAAATTTGGTAAAATGAAATGAAATGGCGCAGTGGTAGTTGGTTAGATGCTAATAAAAATAATAAATATCTTGGACATTGTCACATAAATTATCTAGTTGGTGGAGTATGTCTCGCTCTCTGTTAACTTTATGAATCTAGATTTGCCTCCATCTTTGTTATTTTACGTATGCCAAAAAGAGCGCGCATGACGTTTTGTCGCTTTGTCGTAGGTGGCATGCTAGCCGTGCTGTAGGCCTACCATGAGTTTACACTGTAGCATACTACAGTAAAACTGCTGTAGTAAACTACAGTTTTTATATTGAATTTTGTACAGCGCTCCTAGTGGTTACGTTGAGAACCAATTCTGTCATACAAAATTGACGGCGCAACTACAGTAGTAACGTACAGAGAAAACTCATGGTAGGCCTACTGTAATTGTGACTGGCTATTACCACGGAATATACAACGTGTTAATGAATTAACGCAAAACTAGAAAGTAGTTTGTTTAGAATCGAGAGCAGAATCGAATTATCATGGTTTCAACATAGGTAATTTTTTTCAAAATATTAAATAATTTTTTATAAAAATTTTAAATTTTCTGAACCCGATGTCAACCTACCGCACGAGGACACTCACCCTACTTACTACCAAAACAAGATTCTTAAAATGTATCCATGAATACGTTAGCGCTTTCATTCCTTGCTGAAATGATAACAAATCATTTTAACCTCAAAACTTAAAATGCGAATAACTTTAAATTTTAACTATCAAAATAATGAAATTATTGTTTCAGTCTAATTATTTTGTTATAAACCAGTTGGGGTGTATGAGGTTTTGCGCTAATTTATTGACACGTTGTATAAGAGTATTACTTACTTACCTACTCGTGTTGCCAACCGTACAGTAAACCGTCAGCAAAACAACTTAACGTCAGCATAAATCGTACGGACCGAAACGTTTGTAACATACAAAGTAGGGAATTAAAACTTTCCCCACTTTAGACACAAGTAAAGCTATTGTTTTAGCTTTATTTTATGAAAAATGTTTTCCTCGTTAAACTTTTTAGGGTTCCGTAAGAGATCAAACAAAAGGTTCATAACACCCGCCGAAACAAGATTGTCTTGAAGCTTAGGCGTAGCTACCTTTCCTTTGTATTTGCTATCTGAGGTCTTTTACCCAGTTAGCATGATTAGAAATAAAAGCGGTCAAGTGCGAGTCGGGTTACTCGCGCACCGAGGGTTCCGTACCACACCACTACGGAACACAACATTACTACGCAAAACTTTTTTGTCCGGGACCTTTAGCGCGAGACTGACTCACACTTGGCCGGTTTTGAGTATTTGTCGTTATTCTGTAGAGTATGCTCTATAATCACACTAAGTTTGACGCTTGTATGTATTACCGTTTTTACGATAGAGCGTGAAGAAAAAACGCTGATAAAAACTAGTTTCTTGTTGAGAACCCCCCTTAATTTTAATCTTTTTGACATTTTTATTATTTGTTAACAAATCCGCCGTAATAACGCATAATCTGAGAAAATTTCAGCTATCTAGCTATTACGGTTCAAAAGTTACAGCCCTAAATAGGTAGGACAGACAGACGGACGGACGGACGGACAACGTAGGCTTAGTAATAGGGTCCCGTTTTCACCCTTTGGGTACGGAACCCTAAAAAACGTAAGTCAATGTACCATGAGAAGTTATACCTACTTATAAATATTACTAGCTTTTGCCCGCGACTCCGTCTGCGTGGACATATAATAATATGTAGCCTATGTGTTATTCTGGGCTAATATATGCCAAGTTTCATCGAAATCGGTCCAGCCGCTTTAGCGTGAAAGAGTAACAAACATCCATCCATCCATACAAACATTCTCGTTTATAATATTAGGAGGATTTTTTTACTGTTATTATGCCAAAATCGAACTTTGCTTGCATTTTCAAGGTTTTCAAAACAATACAAAAAGGGAACACTGTGTGTTTATGAATGTTTACGGATGTGTATTTATATGAAGCAATGATGTTTTTTGCATGAAAAAAATGCGCGGAACCCTTATAGCGCATGCTAGGTTTACGCTTGCCTATTCGCTGATCTCAAGAGTAAGTTGCCGTCGATTTAGGTTAAGGTTTACCTTTTTTCCTCGCGCTCCGTTTAGTAGGTATAACATTTCATAGGCATTTTGTTTCATTTTGATTGTTCGGTTTTTTCTTTTTTGTATCTGATAAAATATTTTCTTTTAACGAGGACTTATTTAGTCAAATTTTACTATTTTAACACATTGGCGGAAAGTACGAGAGGCACAATAAAATCACAGAGTACTATAATTACTACTTAGGTTTATCAAGCAAGGCGAGAAAAGTGAAACAAGCTCTCACCTCTGAGCAGAAATGGCTTTAATAATAAGTACTACGATTTTCAAAACAATCAAATATAAATACACTACAACAATTACAAACGATTTACAAAGGAGACTGGGCGAAACTGGTCTATGAACCAATAGCGATAAGGTTTTACTGGAAAATGTTAGGATTTAGCGCAGTTCAATACAATAAACTGTTGTTAGGACTTTTGCCTATCAGAAAAACACATTAATGACTTTATGTCGTAGTTGTAGACGGATATTTCTGTATTATTAAAGAAATATCAGACTACGAATATTTCTGTATTATTAAAGAAATATCAGACTATAACGTTTTCAAACGAAAAATGTAGCAAAAACATATTCAAAAAATATTATTTATCTAAAATGAAGCACTTTGCGCAAGGATAATTATATAGTTGAGGTGAGGTGTCTCAACACAAACACCAAAACCGTACCGCTATTGATTCATAAACCACTTCCCATACAAACTTGCTTAGTCTCCTTTCACTTCATTTTCCAGATTTTTTTTGTATGATCTTAAACGTAGCTTATGAAATTGTTAATTGTTAATATACCTAATAATATTACAAACGTATTCAACAAAAGCAATTCATAAATCTAAACCGTATACGTTATCATAATTAACACTTTCTCATGTAAATTATGGTGCCTACTGAAAATTATACGTACGTAATTTGAATCACAATTTTAGGGTCGTGCCTTGCTTACCCAGGAGCATGCGTACCTATAATAATGTTTGTTCACCGTGATATGAGGTAATTACCATTTTGTTCTTGTTGTTTTGTTCTCATTCGCGTTTCTTGTTGCTCTTACACCTGTTGAAACTGGTGAGAAAACAAAACCTTTGTTGTGTAATTAGGACTATGAGATATATTTATATTCGATTAATTAAATAATAGAATAGAGAGAAAAAACCTAAATAATCGAATAAAACAAAAAGGAAGATATTCAAGAACATTTTTAGATCTGTGTTGTAGAGTTTTCTGGCCACATTTTCTCTACAACGAAGCAACGGAACACCTTCTGACGCGATACCAGAACCACACGGCAAAAAAAAAACAGTGGTTTGCACTCCGGGAGTGCCGGCAGAAGTAAGATATCTTACGTCTTAAGTCACGTGACGTCACGGTCTGACTATATCTATGCTTACGAATTTTCGATCAGGTTACGTGACGTCACGGTCCTGACGCAAGTTTAACATTTTTTACCCATCCCAAAAAGTGCATAACGCCGCTAAAGAAGTTTTCACTTCACAAATATT
This sequence comes from Agonopterix subpropinquella, assembly GCA_922987775.1. Taxonomy (NCBI): domain Eukaryota; kingdom Metazoa; phylum Arthropoda; class Insecta; order Lepidoptera; family Depressariidae; genus Agonopterix; species Agonopterix subpropinquella. Next base: position 12,846,656 of record OV277709.1, on the reverse strand, counting down.
TCATAGGGTTCTTTTTTTGTGTTTTTAATTCTTTATATTTGCAGACAGAAAATAGTGGCATTAAATAAAATTACAAACAAAGTGACTTAAAACTAAACTAACCTAGGATGTGGTGCAGGTTCGGGCCTTGTGGGAGGGCACCCAAAACGCTGGCCGCATTCCTCGCTAAATGGCTATGCTGATCCTTTGAGCGAGGAAACCGCCAGCTCTTGGGTCCCCGTGTCGAATCATCATCATCGGTCTCATCACAAACTCATAATTTCAAACTCGATATACTCACACTACTTCTACACAATAGTAGTATTTTTGTTCGCTTCCAGACTTTATTCAGTTGCTAACAAAAAACTGGGAATTCAGTGTTTCAACTACAATGTAAATAGTGACGTACACGTTTAAAAGCGTGCAATGGAAACTGTTCGTATCTCGGCAGCTTTTGAAAAAATAGGTTTTAGCGGTTGCCTCGATTAAATGTAAACGAATGGAAGTTTGAACAACAAAAACCGGTGTTTGACGAAAATTTCGATCGAGTTCATTCGAAATCGAACGTTTACTTGTATCTAAATACTCCATAGAATAAATAACATTGATATATTTTTTAGATTTTACATGTCTTGTTACTACAGCTACTTAGAGCAGTAATGATCATCATCATGCCTATTCATCAAAGCATATTATTTAGTAGGTATCTTGTGTAGTAACTGTACCTATTTACTTGCTGATGAATAACCTTTTTCTTGTAATTCTGAAGTATTCTTTCTTTGGGCTTTTAAGTGCTTTTTATTGAATTAAATTATAATTTAATGGGATGGCATTAGTCAATAATATGGAAGTATCTTAGATAAAGTATATGTATGTCTAGATAAAGCCTCACGCTTCTACCGTATAAAATAAAAGTGGCCAACTTTCTTAGGTTGGTGTGCGTGAGGCGTCATACATCTTATCTCTGTGTGCGTGTATATCGACATGGTTTATCACCCCAGAGTTTGGTAATATTTTTTTCAAAACGTTCGTAGCTTCGACTGTCTATCTTGATATATAACTTATCAAAGGGTTGCATTTATATTAACAAAAAACATTCGCAAAAATAAACTTGGAAGCAGGTTATGAACACTTTTTAAAATAATGGAGCACTGCATTTCTGCCATTGTCGGGTGTGTTTAGGGAGTATCGTAACACCAAAGTTTGTTTTATGAACTACATCACACTTGGAGTACCTAATACAAAATTGTGGAGCCTCGTAGCTAGCCCAAAAGCGCACATCTAATACGACCATCCAAGAACCCCACGCGATTCCACCAAAAAATTACGCATTTTATTATAAAGCCGTGCAAATCGTTAAAGGACGTGATGAAAACAACAAAACGCGCCACCATTTCACACTGTCGGAATAAAATACAAGGTTATCATCTGAAAAATAACGCAATAAATTTTATTGAATGAAATATACGTTCGTGGCATCCTTTCATTCGTTCTCCATTCACTAGTGGCCACTGCCGTTCCCCGGTGCTTATAGTTTTTGCTGTCAGCGCCACGCGAGAGTATGTGGCGTGCTGCTAAATTGGAAACTGTAAAATGGATGGTATATTTTGTTGACGTTTAGTTCGTTATAGCACGGCTTAAGTTCATTCTAGAGTAAAATTGAACTAAATTATGACAAACTTGTAAGGAAGGACCAGTGTCCAGTGACCAGTGACCAATGTAATACAAAATAATTATGATGATTTTGTATTTGTGAATCGTAGCTGATTAAATTCAATACACAGTGGTAAAATTATACTGTGTAATTCATGAATCATCCCATTGTTACATCCATTTTATGAAACCACTGCTTGGCTAACTCGTTAGCTACAAAAAATGTTGAATGGCGAAATATTTCAGCCACTTTTTTTTTCTTTATTTATTTAATAAAAAATGTCAATTTACTCCATTTTCTCACCTAACCAAATGCAGTAAAAAATAACTCACTCTAAACATAACTTATTCTTATGATCTAAATTCAATATTTATTCTATTATTAATGATTGAAAATCCATCTTATAATTATGTGTTTATTTACTTTACTTTGTTCAGCCATTGTTAGCCACAGTGAAATTTCCAGTATCTAGCCACTTTTTGGGTATGGCTTAGCTACTTTGTTCCGGAGGTAAGGTGGCAACACTGCTTTAGTGAACGGAGGCCTACAACTATAACTTACTTAAATAAAGTGGCAGTCTCGACTCTCGTGGCTCCATTAAAGTTCGTAATAAAATAAAATGTATTAATGGATACAGCCACAGGAAGTATGTGATAGCACATTAATCCTACGCCTACGCGATTTGCATTTTGCTTTCATGTTGTTACATATTACATCGTAGTTGATGGATGATAGCTGTCATCACTGTCGGGATTAGATTTGATGGCGGAGTTTAGTTGGAGATTGCAGAGTTAAAATAAACACAAAATGCATTTTTCAATATAAATAAACAACACTGTAATTTTTCTTTTATAGAACGTTATCTTCTATTATAGGTTGATTGTAGCAGTATTGTGTGATTTGCACTAAGCTTTTAACAGCTCAGGAGTGCGATTTTTGAAACTCATTGAGTTCAGCAGTTGAAAATGGCAAAATTACTGTGGAGATATGCATCTTTCTGCTGCTTTCTTGCTGCTGCTTTCTATTTCTATTCTAAATTATGATGTGGAACAATGTTACTGGACTGTATAATAGTACTTACTTGGTCGACACTGTCGAGGTTGGATTGCAGCACGAGCCGCAGGTGAGTGCTGTAAATGAGCCGAGACTATAATGATCTACGCTCATGAGTTTCATACAACGTTTTTCAACACACTTGTTGTAAATGACCCGACTTCATTTTCTACAACGTGTTAATGAATAAGCACAAAATACACCCCAAGTGATTTATAACAAAATAATTAGATTGAAACAATAATTTCATTATTTTGATAGTTAAAATTTAAAGTTATTCGCATTTTAAGTTTTGAGGCAAAAATTATTTGTTATCATTTCAGCAATTAATGAAAGCGTTAGCATACTCGTGGATACATTTTAATAATCTTGTTTTGGTAGTAAGTAGGGTGAGTGTGCTCGTGGGGTGGGTTGACATCGGGTTCAGTAAATTTTAAATTTTACAAACAAAGTATTTAATATTTTGAAAAAAAATTACCTATGTTGAAACCATGATAATTCGATTCTGCTCTTGATTCTAAAGAAACTACTTTCTAGTTTTGCGTTAATTCATTAACACGTTGTATATGTATGAAAAGAGGTGTTTAAATTATATGGTATATTTAGGCTGGCTTGCATTGCACAAAAAAGGTTTAGGCTTAAATGTATCTAGTGATTACTCTGTCTCTCACACTGCTCATACGAATGACAGTGACAACTACTTTTTTGTGCAAGCCAGCCTTAATCAGTGTATTGGGGATAAAAGGCTTAGTCAGCAATCACATTGACGTTGAATGACGGTGGAATGACGTAAACGCGTCGCTCTATCCTGAAACACTGAATCTGCTGAAAGTGAATATCACTAGAACAGCACGTCTATCTAAATAACATACATGAACTAATGACCCTTTCGCGGTAGTTGAAACTTTGCTAACTATTTCACAAATTTTGTAAGCAATATTTTATTTTAATTAAAAATAGTTGTTCAGGGATATGGGGCGGTAACCTTTTTAATTTATTTATAATTCATAATACTATACGAAATAAACATTTTATTAGAAAACTCGATGAAGGAAGGTCGATATGGTGGGATCTTCTACGAAAACTAGTTTTTGAGCTTATTTATGACTTCTCGAGAAACAATAATTTTCTAGAGGGTGTAACAAAACACCCTAGTAATACTTAAGGGGGTGCTTCAGACCATCAATCTGAACAACTTTCACTATGGAGCCAACATCGAGAAAAAATAAAAAAAATCTGCCATCCCATACATTTGAGTTGAGACGGACTGCAGTTTTGTATGAAAGAGCTGATTTTTTTTTCGCGATTTCGGTGTTGGCTCCATAGTGAATGTTGTTCAGTTTGATGGTCTGAAGAACCCCCTGAAATATTACTAGGGTGTTTTGTTACACCCTGTATTGACTATGTTGTTGGAGTTGGACACAAATGCGTTCTAGTTTCCAACGTTCCACGTCATACTGGCGACAGGCTGCCACTTGATTATAACGTCAGTGTATTGCACATTACGAGTCCAGTCTATAGGTCCAGTCACACTGTAAATTTTCCATAGAGAAGCTTCACACATACACACAATAACATTTTTGTATCGATCAACTACTATTATTATAAAAGTGTAAATTTTTGTTTGTTTGTAACAGCATCACGGAAAAACGAATGAACCAATTTTGATGAAACTTATTTTTTATAGCTTATGATTGGACTTAAAATCTGGTATATAATTTTTGCGAACGAAGTAGCGGGTAAACTCTAGTACCATTATGAATCTGTAAATGTTTATTTGTTTGTAACAGCATCACCCAAAACTACTAAACCGATTTTGACGATAGTTTTTTTTTTCGACTTTTCATACAAACGTTTTAATCAGCTAATTGCATTTAGTATGGAAAGTCATAAAAATATTTTTACGAATTTTCTTTATTAGGTTTCTTAGGGAAAGTTGTTCTGTATCATGAATACAATAGCCCATGAAAGTAATGTACCTAACTGTCTACCCCTACCCTATTAACACCATGTATAAGTTTGTCTTCTTATTGCAACTATTATTATTTTAATATCAGTTCTAGTGTCTTCCGTAGATCTTCTCTTTTAAAAGACTCATAAGAATGCAACTAAAGAAAAATTAAAACAATGTTGCTAGCCATCTGGTTGCATCCCACACGGTGCAATGAGATCATGGCGCAAAAACGTTCCTTTATTCCCAGATGCAGCGTGGAAAAATCCAATAAGCAACAGATTATACAACTCGCAAGGGACTTGAAACATACCAGCTCTGAATATTTGAACGTAAATGGTTTTCTTTGTTTATACAGGGTGAAATTGATATCATTAGCATCCTTTAAGAGTCTACCCATAAAACTGAACAACTTTTATTATGGGAGCAAAACGATCGGAGCAAAAAAAAAACAGATGTTCCATACTAAACTGCAATGCCTACTCGACACAAATGTATGCAACAGCAGATTTTTTTTGTTGCTCCGATCATCGGTTTGCTCCCATAGTAAAAGTTGTTCAGTTTGATGGGTAGACTCTTAGTTTAAAAGGATGCTAATGATATCAATTTCCCCCTGTATATCAGCACTTTAGAACTACAGACCGTGGAATGACGATATTGCGTAAATGTTTGTATTATAATTGTATATTTTAGTATCCTAATATTATGTGAAAGTTTGAGATGTTCGGATATTCAAGATTCAATCACGCATAAACGGCAGAAGGGACTTGAATGTTTAGCAAAAAGATATGGCCAGAACTAAGAGCATGGATCTCCTTTATTCTAAAAGCATAGAGGGAGCCAAACCATTGGTAGAATGTCCACTTTTTTGACGTTTGTGTTTGAATGTGTGGTGTCAAGTAGTATGGACAAAAGGGACCAACTAGACCAAAGTGACAACTGCCCTAATGTTTACGGTCACTTTTCACGCACACTAGCACAAAAGTAACAAGTGTAAAGTGGACAGCCGCATAAACAAAGATCTCTAGTTCCGTCTCCTTCTACTATTAAAGGTCGGTACGTCATAAGACAAAAGAGACTAACTAAAATCGTAAATTGATGTGCTCTCTATGCTTTAGAATACATTAGGGCCAGGAGTACCTATATATTCTGGAATAACACGTCATGATACTTTTTAGGGTTCCGTACCCAAAGGGTAAAAACGGGACCCTATTACTAAGCCTACGTTGTCCGTCCGTCCGTCCGTCCGTCTGTCCGTCCCTCTGTCCTACCTATTTAGGACTGTAACTTTTGAACTGTAAAAACTAGATAGTTAAAATTTTCATAGAATGTGCGTTATTACGGCGAATTTGTCAACAAATAATAAAAATTTCAAATAGTTTAAAATTAAGGGGGGTTCTCAACAAGAAACTAGTTTTTATCAACGTTTTTTCTTCACTCTCTATCGTAAAAACGGTAATACATACAAGCGTCAAACTTAGTGTGATTATAGCGCAAACTCTACAAAATAACAACAAATACTAAAATCAGGCCAAGTGTGTGTCGGTCTCGCGGTAAAGGTCCTGGAAAAAAAAGTTTTTTTTTTAAAGTTAATATTGTTGTGTTCTGTGGTGGTGTGGTACGGACCCTCGGTGCGCGAGTAGCCCGACTCGCATTTGACCGGTTTTATTTAAAGTAGACACAGACAGTCCCTCGCTAAAGCTAGTATAGTTAATAGGTAGATGACACGATTGTATCAAGACCTCCGCCTCTAAATACCTAGTAGACAAAGTTGTATTACGTAATAAAATACAACCTGCTTACCAAATAATTTCTACTCTACACGTGTTTCGCTCCACCAAGGAGCATCCTCAGGAGTTAGACCGACGAACGTTCGATACAGAGTTGTTACTCCGCCGAGCGTCCGACACCGAGTGACCTGTGCGCGCCGTCTGTCGCCTATTTATACCCGTTTGACTGCGCCCCCCACCTATCGGTTGGTGAAAGTTTGTAATGGCCGTTTGTTGTGACTGACCTCGGGCGTTTGGTTGGAAAATTCTTAATAACGGTGATGAGGATACATTTATCTGCTCGTTAAGAATATTTCCGACCCTATTTTGCCTAATAATTTCCAACTGTTCCAACACATCTAGTCGCAGCCCTTTATTCGACGTATGTATGACGTCATACGAATGTCCGTTACCCACTTGGTGTCCGGTATCTAAGAGATGTTTTGCAAAATGAGATCTTTCTGGGCGATTGTTCCTATATGCTGCCATGTGCTCTCTGTATCGTATGTTAAAGCTACGTCCCGTTTGGCCGACGTAAACACAATCGCATTCATTGCAGTTTAATTGGTACACGCCAGACCTCCTACCTACCTCCGTTTTTTCCTTGCCATTGCATACTACCCTACGAATGGTGTTGTTTGTACGGAATGCTACGTGCACTCCGTTGTTTCTTAATATTTTTGCGATCTTTTCTGATATTGTTCCTACATATGTAATACTTGACCGATAGTGGTGTACTATCCTTTCAGCGGGCACAGCATATAAAAGCAAGGTCGTGTTTTGACGATCCTTCTTGGCTATTATATTATCTACCATTTTAGTCGCATAGCCGTTTGCTAGAGCGATGGAGTAGATGGTGTGAAGCTCCTTTGTGTATGCATGTTCGCTTAGGGGAACAGTCATTAATCTATTGACATATGCGTGAAAAGCCGCTAGTTTGTGTTGCCATGGGTGACAGGAGGAAGCTGGTATTACTGTGTCCGTGTGGGTAGGTTTACGATATATTTCGAATACGTGTCGACTATGTTCCCGTTTGATGGTTAAATCTAAAAAGTTGATGGAATGATTCTGTTCCAGCTCAATTTTAAACCGTATCTTTGGATGGCAGTTGTTTAGGTATTCTACAAAAGTTTGAAGTTCCTGTTCTGTTCCGGTCCAGCACATGAGTATGTCATCAACATATCTATAATAATATAGGATGTTATTGTTGCCTATGATATTACTATTCTCGAAGTTATCCATGAAGATCTCTGCCATTAATGGACTTAAAGGAGATCCCATAGCTAACCCCTCTTTTTGTCTGTAATATCGGTTATTGAAACGGAAATAGTTTTGTTTCATACATATAGACGTTAAATGTATAATTTCCCTTGCTTCCTCTGGATGAAGACGTTGTTTCCCGAGATGATCACCTAATATAGACAAACATTCCTCATAAGGAACATTTGTAAATAAGCTGTCTACGTCCAGTGAAAGCAAGATTGATTGAGTAGGTAATGAAACATCTTTAATCTGATCTATTAGATGTTTTGTGTTCTGTAATCCGTACTTTGGCTTAAATGCGGATTTGTCTTTAATAATTGAATTTAGTCGCTTTGCTAACTCATATGCCGGACAGCCTATATATGATACGACAGGTCTAATGGGAACATTGTCTTTGTGTATTTTTGGTAGACCGTACAACACAGTATAGTTATAAACCAGTACAATGCCCCACAAAAATGTTGTATAGATACGTCTTTGGTGTAATATAAGAGCGACATAACAACATTATTTATTTATGAAGTGCTGTATAAGTATATGTATAAGCCTACGCTATATATAATATTGGGGAGACCGCTGTTCAACAATATACGTCCTTCGGCCGAAATAATGATAAACAAACTGACGTCATTCGTTGGAGCTAGTGGCTCGTGAGTAGCTACTGTAGAGATGGTATGATTTAGATGGTATATCACGGGGTTTAACACTAGCCACTGGGCTAGATTGAATTTGGAACACGTAGCCTTAAAAAGAAAAAAGATTCAAAGCGATAGGATTTTATTCCATCCCTGGATTAGATACGTAATTGACGTATAATTTATATAATAATTTTCTATATAGAAGAAAATACAGTACATCTAGCTATCTACGTGTATTTTATTGGAATAACCCTTTCGCAGCCAAACTAAAGTGAAGAGAGCCCCACCCCAAATCCCACCCCAAATTCAATCTAATACCATCTAAATCATACCATCTCTAAATCACTTACATAAAAATATAAACCCTCGACCGTATTCCCTTCCATGGTGGTCAGCAACCTTGCTACAAGTACCACTAAGTACAGCCCAAAATCAAATGGATTTTAGGGCTTTATAACGGTAATATAGCAAGACTGTTTTATAAAAGTATAGATGGTAGCTGTTTCTAACAACATAAAAAATTTTGCTTGCATTTTTTTGTGTGTTTTTTCTTTATTACTCGTTCAATTTAGGGTGTAAGAGACGCGTTCTAGCGTTAGGTAGATATAACATAGAAATATTATTTAGGTCAAACACGTTGTCGTACTTATGAGTTTCTTGAGTAATATCTTCGTTGCGAAAAATACCTAATTGTGTGAAAAGCTAGCAGACAAACGTATCTAAGCATTTTTTTTTTTTCAAAATTATTATCTGATATTATATTTGTGCTAGTAAGTACTTTTATTGTAAAAAAAAAAACATAGCAACTGACAACATTTCATTTTTTTACCACCTGTTTTTAATGAAAAATAGGCTAAAAAATAAGAGATACGTATTTTTCCGATTTAATTTTTGACCGATATTTCTATTTTTAATTTACTTTTGAATTTTCTGAAAAACTTAGGATTTATGGCTATAATAGCTACCTAGGCCGCAATAAAATTAAAAATAAAAACTGTCAAATACAATAGAAAAGCCAAGCAGGCAAAGGGATAAAATCTCATTCAACCCCTATTTTATTTTTCAGTATTTTTCAAATAACTCAGGAAATAATGGATAGAAAAATCTGATAATTTTGATATAAGCTTTTAATCATATCAAGTATCAGATCAAAAGCATCGCCATCGATACAGTTTCGCGATTTGTACAATTCTCTGTTCACACAAATTATCAATAATACGTAAAATGATCGATTGGTTCTTGTATTTTTATTATAATATTGCGATTTAGTTACTTATTAATAATAAATAAAGCTAGAAGTTTTAATAAATTACTTTCTCAAGATCCTACAAACGAACGATGATTCGAAAGAATTGATAAAAAAAATCTCTGAAATACGATATAAAACTCCTACCACTACTGAAATCATGTTCCACTATTCGCGCCCCAGAAGATGGGGTGTCATATTCGAATTATTGCCGTATAATAACGCGTCGAGGACCTGATATTAATTTATCTCAAGGACTACCGAGACGTTATACTGCTAGAGCTATTAATGTGCTTAGTGTAGAATCCGGCAGTTAGGTTTATAAGTTCTCGCCTATTGAATCGATTCTTTAAATGTATTTTTATAAAACAATATGAAGGAATCTGGATCTCTCAACTCAGGATATGTTCGATTCTGAGTAAAACTTTTAATTTTGTTTACGTTCGTGTAAGCAATTTTTTTTTCATGAGTGTGTTAGTATTTTAGGAATGTTTACGAGGTTCTTGTTACCCAGAAAAATGTAGACCGCAAGCGATTTTGATAAAAAAAAGTAGTAATAAAGCTTAACGGCAGATTTTATGCAGGAATTTTTTATTTTGCCTCAGTCCAAGCTGTTAAATAAAGATTAAAAAAGAAAAAATATTTTGTAAAAAATATTTAGATACATCTGACTACAGCAAAAAATGCGTAGTTAATAATCAAAACCAGTTATGGCAGCCATATGATGTCCAATCATTCAGATTGGTCACTAGGTATCACTGCCACTACCTATTCTTACAATATTTATTTAGACCCGAAGCTGTTATTTCGAGGAAACCTGTGCTGGGACCCCAATTTCCAGGCTTGCCTTGTGAGGGGACCAATGCTAACCTAGCTAAGCCTATAAATATATCATGCCAACATGCATAGTTAAGATCCGGACACATAAGGTATAAATTCTAATTGTATCATTTTCTGTTATGCATGTTGAAATAAAAATATTTTTCATTATTTTTTTTTCATTTTCATACCTTCTCATCAGGTTTCAAAGTAACAGATTGCAGAAGGTAGGAGAGAAGTATCATTATAGCTATATCCTTATTTATTATATATACCTTTTTAGTTCTTTTAAGATCTTTGAACTCTATGTTCATGGACATAGAGTTCAACTATGCGTAGGTTGATCTATCTCCGTGTGTACTTAGTGTAAAAATCGAACTGCCGGTTCTTAGACTTTAAAATACAAGTAAAGTGACTTACTTAATTCTCTTAGTTGGGTGTGGCTTGCCACTTGACACCTGTGAGTGATAAGATTGTCCTTCACGTGAAAGTGTAAGTTCAACCATGCGTAGGTTGATCTATCTCCATGTGTACTTAGTGTAAAAATCGAACTGCCGGTTCTTAGACAAGTACAAGTAAAGTGACTTACTTAATTCTCTTAGTTGGGTGTGGCTTGCCACTTGACACCTGTGAGTGATAAGATTGTCCTTCACGTGAAAGTGTAATTTGGTACGTGACCTTACCTAGGTCAACTTTTAATATAACATTTACCTTCTAACTTTGATTACAAAAAGTGTTTACTTTACAGAGTAGACCATAATAATTATTGATGACTAGACTATAGTAGCTATACAACGTGTTAATGAATTAACGCAAAACTAGAAATTGGTTTGTTTAGAATCGAATTATCATAATTATGGTTTTGAACACGTGTAATTTTTTTTCAAAATATTAAATAATTTGTTTGGAAAATTTTAAATTTACTGAACCCGATGTCAATCCACCGCACGAGCACACTCACCCTACTTACTACCAAAACAAAATTATTCAAATGTATCCACGAGTACGTTAGCGCTTTCATTCATTGCTAAAATGATAACAAACCATTTTTACCTCAAAACTTAAAATGCGAATAACTTTAAATTTTAACTATCAAAATAATGAAATTATATATTCAATCTAATACTTTTGTTATAAATCAGTTGGGGTGTAGGTATGAGGTTTTGCGCTAATTCATTAACACGTTGTATAATTTATGCGGACGAAGTCGCAGGTAAACGCTTGTACTATAAAACAGTAAATTTAAAAAATATATTTTTTGTGCTTTGTGTGTTTGTTCGAGCATCACGCAAAAACTTCTGAACCGATTTTGATGAAACTTTTTTTTGTTTGATAGCTTTATGATCTGACTTAAAATCTGGTATATAATTTTTGTGCGGACGAAGTCGCGGGTTAACGCTAGTAAGTTTAAGTATAATTTTTTTGAACTACTTTAGCCATTCTTTAACTTTAGGGTTGTTTACTTGTTTGTTAAAATTAAAAGGTAACCTTGTGGTATCGTAATTCGTATGTCAGGTCACGAGTTCCGACTTAAAGCACCCTTAACTCACTCAACCAACTTTTAAGTTAGAGGGTGTTACAGGCGAAATGTTTCCGGAAACTTATCTTGGTTAACACGAACGGGTGCTGCTTTGTTAAATCCTTATTGCAGAGTTGGCAGAAGCTGCAAGGTTTCAACCCCGAAACGGATTATGTTTCCACTTATAAATGACAAATTTTTGCGCGCTACTTCGTCCGAAGCGGTTTCCGTTATCGTAGCAAGATTATAACATAATATAATATAAATATTATATAATTATATACCCGTTTTTGGACCGAATCATAAGGTTTTAGACACAAAAAGTTTCATCAAAATCGGTCCAGTAGTTTTCGCGTGATGCTTAAAAACAAAATAGAGAGTCAAAATAATAAAAAATCTGTAGTCCATACAATAACCTTTTCTGTAAAAATATCTTCAACGTAGTACACAAACTTTCTGTTAAAGTTTTATAATATAGTGTAGATATACACCCTAGTAATACTTAAGGGGGTGCTTCAGACCATCAAACTGAACAACTTTTACTATGAAGCCAACACTGAGAAAAAATAAAAAAAATCTGCTGTCCCATACAAAACTGCAGTATCGACTCTTTATTTTTTTTCTCGATATTGGCTCCATAGTGAAAGTTGTTCAGTTCGATGGTCTAAACCACCCCTTAAGTATTACTTTACACCCTGTAGAATGTAGAATATAATGTAGAAGTGTAGAATGTGGAATATTATAGCGTAGATGTTTTATAGTTTAAAATTTCATATCTCATAACATTTGATTGATTGAGCCGATTGCGATGAAATAAAAACTAAGCTACTCAAAACATAGTTATCCTTTTTTGACCTCGTTATTTTGATTGGTTTAGTAGTTTTCAAGTTAGAAGTGCACAAACCGAAAAGGACTCCTTTATTTTTTTACTTTTCCGTTACTGATTTCAAATCCCATGATGAAGAGGATGTTTACAATTTTATTATAATATTGAACAATAGATCAACTCGGTACAATAACAATATTGCAAAAGTAATTTTCTTCGCTCGCGGCATTCAAACTCATTAAAAATATTATTTATTGTTTCAACAGTCAATCATTAAAGCTTTAAGCTCTTGCCAGATAAAAAATAACTTCAATCAATTCAAATGGAAACTGGACTGAATTTGTATCAATGTTTTCTTGTCAAAATTAAATTATAATATCTTCAATTCAACCTTTGTAAAGTCAATTTATTTCGAGGGCCGTTCTATTGTTTTGGGTTCGCAATACGTTTCTTTTTAGACGTGACATTTATAGGTGCAGACGGCCTCAAAATATTATTTTCTTCCATATCGTAGATATTAAAATTATTATTATGCATTTCTTGTTTTGAATTTTATCAGTTGAAACATATATTTATTTAGTAAAAAAGTCTAAAATATCCTTAAACTAAAACATCCTAAAACTAAAATATCCTAAAACTAAAATATCCTTTTTCATATAAAATTTTCAAAGCTTTATATCGTCGCGTAATTATATTATAAATTGCAAATGTTATTTGATACGCGACATCTAGATTTTCTAATCTATTTTTCCATATGTAAAATATTACTTTTATTAATTCCGTCTACGCGTATTGTGCGTCAAACGTTTGTATGGACTGAAACCACCTTAAATATGCTAAAAATATGCGTTGTTACAGCTGCATACAAGACAGCTGGTAGCTGTAGCAACATTTCTGAACACTCCAATAGGGATTATATTCGTGATTTTACGTGTGAAATGTAAACGTACTTTTAACCACCTACTCCCGTAAATGGTAAGCATAGGGTTCTGCGGTCACCCCGCCACTGGTAATTCGCTAATTAACTTTGATTTGGTTGAACTGTGTGGTCGGTCGTGTGAATGGACATAATTGAATTCCATTGATTATGTTATGCTATACGTGCTAACATTGCTTACAACCTGTTGTTTATTAGTTTACGGCTACAAGACGGTTTAGTTGAAGCGTGGGTTAAGCAGGTTAATCAGAATTAACGGTAGCAATGAGATCTATCAAAGCGCCTGATAGACTCGACAGTGGACCCAAAGGCTGGCGCTTTCCTCGCTTAACGGATTAGCGTAGCCATTCAGCGAGAAAATGCGGCTAGCGTTCTGGGTACACTTCCACAAGGACCAAACCTGCACCACATCCTAGGCACGGACCTGAAAAAAAGACGGACGTAATGTCACATTAAAAAGAGGTGAAGCATGCAACAACATTTGTTCTACAAAGCACCTACACTCACACAGACACCAGTTCTAGGCGCAGGTGCGACAACCCGCCGCCATTTTGTCCCGCGCAACAGGGCGACAGCACGCACACTCGTATAAATGGGTGCTTCACTTTTGATTAGACGAGATTCCGTCCGTCTTTTTTTCAGGTCCGTGATCCTAGGTTAGTTTAGTTTAAAGTTATATAAATTAGTGAACCTATTTTTATAACTTTTAAAAACTGAAAAGAATGATGAAACTTTAAAAGCTTATAAAAAAAATTGTTTATTTACGTTCCATATTTTTTTGTTAATAGCTATTTTATCTCGCTATGATGACGGGAGCCAAACTAATTAGAAAGAACTACCGTTGTGCAGACCAAGTCGCGAGCTAAAGCTATAGCTTCTAGTCTTGAGTACTACAATTACTTTAATATTCCGTCTAAATGAGTTCTTGTACGAACTGGAGTGCGATTTTTGAATCTCATACGTTGAACTCAGCAGTTGAAAATGAATGGAGATACGCATCTTTCTACTGCTGATTTGACTTTCAAAAATCGCTCTCCTGGAGTATGATTTTTAAATGTCAAATCAGCAGTAGAAAGATGCATATCTCCACAGTATTTTTGACATTTTCAACTGCTGAATTCAGCGAATGAGATTAAAAAATCGCACTCCAGACAACAAAAAACCAATATTAATTTACTGAAAATGCAACAAAAAAACAATAACATTCAAATTGTATTAGGATTCAGCACACGCTTCGGATATAACCAATTACAATAAATTCAATTTGAACCCCGGAGGGCTTGTTTCTAATCGTTTTCATGGCTGGTAGACAGGCCACTGGGTTGCCTGTTTCTTTGAACTGCTAACCATATAACGTTCACTATGATAATATAGTATATAGAATATAGATAAAAATAACTGGCCAAGTGCGAGTCGGACCACGCACAGGGTTTCGTAGTTGCCCGTTAATTATAATATGGACTTATATTTTGGATGCTTAATATTTCGCTAACGGATCCCTAAATCGAAAAATGGTTTTCCCAAACCCACAATATTTTTAAAATATTATAAATATTTATTTTTACTATCCAACGATATCCCACAACAAGGGATAGACGAAAAAAAAATTCGTCCCCACTTCAGAGAGTGTAGAGGAGGACCCCTAAAAAAAATTCAAGATTTTATTTTACCACGTTATCGGCGTGATGAATATGTATACATATGCTAAATTACAGATTTCTAGTATTAAGCGTCTCTAAGCTAAGCCGCGGACAGACGGACAGACAGACGGACGGACAGACGGACGGACATGGTGAAACTATAAGGGTTCCTTTTTGACTTCGGAACCCTAAAAAACTAATTAAAGATTAAAAAATGACAAGAACAAAAAGTTATTTGAGTTCAATTTTGCTTGCAAGCAAAATGATTGTATCTGGTTGAACGTATCATATCATAATATATTAAACTCACTTTGTAATAGGCACAAAGACGTAACGGTACATCCAATATTCACCGAGCCGAATGATAAGCTTCTTGTAAAGGATTACAAACAATTAACATTATTGAATAATGTTTAAAGTCTACTTAGTAGCTTGTTTAGGCACATGACTTATATTTCATGTTAGCGAATTAAGGATTTAAATACAAATTCAAACAACCAATAATTGGCTTTCGATCAGTAGCAAAAATCGATATGACGACCTGGAGTGCGATTTTTGAAACTCATTTGCTGAGCTCAGCAGTTGAAAATGACAAAACTACTACGAGGAGATACCTACTGCTGATCTTTCTGAGATCTTTCTACTGCTGATTTGACTTTCAAAAATCATATTTCAACAGTGCGATTTTTGAAAGTACTGCTGATTTGACTTTCAAAAATCATACATTTTCAACTGCTGAGTTCAAGGTATGAGATTCAAAAATCGCACTCCTTAATTTAAAGTAATGCATCTGTTTACCATATGCTTAAATTGACTGATTCAATTAATTACATGCAATAAGAATACAAATTGTACAGAGCATGTACACTCAGAAAGTATTTTTCGAAAATCAACCCCTAAAGGGGTGCGCAACGAAGTGTTGGAGATTTCCAAAACACTACTACATAGATAATAAAGATAGTGCAAAGCGTTTTACTAATCACATAAAATTGCATACAAAATCTTTATTTGAACAATGAAAACATGCAAGAATAACAAAATAAGGCGAACGAAGAAACTGACATTGATTTACTATGCTTTCGTTTATTAGAGTCTGATTTATACGAACGCTGGGCACGTTCATACATCAATTTGTGATCTGCGTGGCAAAGCGATTACTGCTTAGATAGGTATTTACTAAACTAGCTATACTATAGATACGTATGTATCTATAGTATAGCTAGTTTAGTTTTAGGTACGTATGTATTGTCTTCACTATGCATCTGAAACGTTCACAGAATATTCAAATCTAATTAAACGCTTTTAGGTTTAAATTCAAACCCAACAACGTCAACGTTAACGAATTTAACAAATTAATTAAAGTACAAAAGGTCCACTTCATATAAATATACGAACGAGTCACATGCAGATTGTATTAAACGCTTCGATCAATCAATCAATCAGATCAAAGTAGTACTTTAAGATCAATTACTACAAGAATTCTCCTTTTTGTTTTATATATTGTTAAACTATTTTGTTTTGCAAAGCTATTTCATGGCCAATACCAATGTTATGTTATGGCCTTGAGTTGTCACCATAGAGAAAAACTGTCTCCTGTCAACGCCGAGTACGTGTTTCTCTATGGCTGTCACGGTTATATAAGCCGTGCGTATAAAGAAACAATCTGTAAATGGCGGCCGAAACGTCAAAAAGCGTATTTTTTGTACGTGTGCGAGTATAGACAAAGCGACGATGTGAGCGAGATAAACCGAGGCCGTCCGCCATTTACAGATTGTTTCTTTATCTGCGTGAATTATAACATCAAGTCGGATGATTAAAATACATTTTTGTCGATTCACAGAAAATTGAAAATATGGATTAGATCACTATTTGCATGCAGAACAAGACAAACAAGTGTCAATATTAAGTACCTACACTACATGGTCTTAAGCTAAACAGCTGCATTACTTTAAGGGGTGATACTGAACAACTTTCCATAAGAAACCGATAGGAATTTCGCGAAAAAAAAAACTACTTTTAATACAAAAATTGGATCACCTGATTGCATTTAGTATGGAAAGTCCACAATTTTTTTGTCGAATTTCCTATAGGTTTCTTAGGGAAAGTTATTCAGTATCATGGGTATGCAACTGTTTACCCTAACAACCTGTATAAGGTTACAAAGCTTGCTTCGAATAAACATGAAAGTCAGATATAGGTAACGGAGTGTAGGTAGTTTGCACATGCATCCACACTGTGGATTTACTTCTCTTTTTCGCGTCAGCCTGAGCCATATCGCATGACGATTACCCATGCTGCTGTAGGGGACAAATTATTCGTAACGAGGCTGCCTGTCCAGAGAGCGCCAGACGAACTCAGGTTTCGTTATCAAGCAAGGTCCTAAGCGAGTCGAAAAAGGTCCTAAGTGTGTCGACGAAGGCCTAATTGAGTCGAACAAGGTCCTAAGTAGCATAGCATATGCTCACGACTATATTCCCCGAAGGGTTACTCAGAGATATTGTGAAACTTCAGAACATCCACGATTCACTAGAAGTACCGAAACTCTGTCCAGTGTGACGGGAAGTGAGCCCGTCGCCACTAGGTCCTAAGTGAGTCAAAAAAGGTCCTAAGTGAGTCAACGAAGCTTCTAGCAAGGTCCTGAGTGAGTCAAGGACTCGAGGAGGCTCTTTCCTTGAACCCTTGTGGATTAAGTGGATTTACTGTTCTCTATATACATTGTGAATGCAAGCCTTGTAATACGTGTTAGCAACTCGGTACGGGACGTAAGCAGATTATTCTGTGCGAGGAAATTAACGGCTTGACTGCGTGAGTGATGAATCAAATAAATGAACTTGTTAATTGGGAATTTGTTATGCTGTTGGATTTGAAGAATACGTGTCTTTTTTTCTTACTTTAATGGGTAATTGCCTCCGTGGACTCCGTGGTCTAATGGTTAAGAATAGTTAAGAGCATTGTGCTCTTTCCATTATTATATCCAAGGAAATGAGCGGTTATAGACCGTGAAGTACTTTACTGAATACTTACGCTTATAAAGGCTTTAACTGGGTGTTAGGGTAAACAGTTGCATTACTTTAAGGGGTGATTGTACCCATGATGCTGAACAACTTTCCTTAAGAAACCTGTAGGAAATAAAAAAAAAAATTTGTGCTTCCCAGACTAAATGCTACCAGCTAATCGTACTTTTGTCTGAAAAGTCGAAAAAAAAAATTGCGAATAACCTATAGGTTTCTTAGGGAAAGTTGTTCAGTCTCATGGGTACAGTCACCCCTTAAAGTAATGCAACTTGGTGGAGCGAAACACGTGTAGAGTAGAAATTATTTGGTAAGCAGGTTGTATTTTATCACGTAATACAACTTTGTCTACTAGGTATTTAGAGGCGGAGGTCTTGATACAATCGTGTCATCTACCTATTAGTCATGGATTTCCGCAAAGTAACGCCTGATTCAATTAATTAGTAATGCAACTGTTTACCCTAACATCCTGTAAACGTTTACAGAGATTTTGATAACAAAACGTGTTTTTACGCCATACACGAGAACAGTGGGTACTTATCCTAAAGCGATTACGCAGGCGTTCGTGAGAAATTGTTGTTAAACTGAGATTAGAAGCCTCTTAGCGACGTTTTACGCGAGCTATCTTGCTCTTTTTGTTGGCTACAAAATAAACGTGCGGGATTGGGATATAGAGACTCCCTCAAACAACTTTAGCATATGCTCACGACTATATTCCCCGAGGGGGTAGTCAGAGATATTCTGAAACTTCCGAACATCCACGTTTCACTAGTAGTACCGAAACTCTGTCCAGTGTGACGGGGAGTGAGCCCGTCGCCACTTGTAATGGACAGTAGGTACGATACATGCCTCGAAATTGAAGCATGCAGGTTTCCTCACGATGTTTTCCTTCACCGAAAAGCCAGTGGTGTTACAAAAAGCCAGTGGTGTTACAAATCGTACATAAATTCCGAAAACTCATCGGTACGAGTCGGCCTGGACGGGGATCGAACCATCGCCTCCTGCACGGCAGGCAAGGTTACTCGCCACTGGACCACCACGGCTTTACATTGGCCTTTACAAACTACTTTACATTGGCCGAAATGCCGAAATGCAGTGCTAGTCACAAGCAAATACAAAATAAAGCAACATAGGTAACCATGTTTTAGCCTTAATACTTTTGGTACAAGCCTAGGGGAGTCGTGTCTTCTCCGTGGTTGAAACCACCCCTAGTTTTCCTTTAATTATTTTTGAAATTCTTTAGCTACAATAAAATCCAGGTGTAAAGTAAATTCTGCGTGTATTTCTTGCTCGTTAAATGGCGCAGTCCCAAGGGAGGTGATAAAATCCAACACCCAAAGAAATCTTTTAACAACACGTTCGTATTAACTTCTAGAAGATAAAGTAGTTTGTATTTCAAGCTTCGCAGCGAAAGTTATTAAAAGTTACTGAATCTTATACTACTCTCTTTGTTTTAGAGTTGTAATTGTGTTACAGAAATTATTCAGGTCTTAATTTAAGTTCGTATTAGTTTTGAAGACTAGATTAGTGAGTGATTTTGTGCACTAATTATTGCTTAAGTATTTCATTCACGTTTACTTGGGGATACGTATAACGTATAGCGTGTAAATCCAGAACAAATACTATCTGTGTGCCAATTTTCATCCAAGTCCGTTTACCATTTTGTGGGATCACACACGATGACGCATGACGGAGCGGCAGACGTCAGTCCGTCATTCGTGAAGCTGCACGTAGAAGCACACACGGTGATGGATTGACGCACCGTGTGTGCTTCTACGTGCGGTTTCATACAACTCCTTGCTTCACAAATGACGGACTGACGTCTGCCGCTCCGTCATGCGTCATCGTGTGAGTGATTGAGTAAAAAACATCCTAATATCGTCACAAACTTGCAGTATTTATTATATTGATTATTGTAGAGTAAGATGGGATATTATATTATCTACTGTAAACAAAGACGATCTTTAATCAGTTTGAACTTTTTTCTATCGTTATGCTTGCATTCCAAATAAATGAATATAAATATAGGGTCCTTCTTAATTGACGGGTGTAAAAGCAAAAGCAGCTATATTTCCAATGGAACAATGGAAAATCCATTGTGTCTGGAAATATAGTTGCTTTTGCTTTTCTGCTAAACAATTATGGTGATGGTTTTTTAAGAGGATGATCAGACTATCAAACTGAACAACTTTCCCCATGGAATCAACACCAAAATCGCGAAAAAAGTCAGCTGTTTCATACAAAACTGCAATTCTATTCGACCCATATTGTATGGAACAGCAGATTTTTTTTTCGCAATTTCGATGTTGGTGCCATAGAGAAAGTTTTTCGGTTTCATATTGTTCGTTGTCACACGCACGCACGGGCAAAGATTATTGAATTTAATTTTGCCCACAGTAATTAGTAAGTACACAAATGGAAATCGTCGACGTACTTTCGCACGTAATCAAATTCCCCCATGAGTAATCACCATGTTGTTCAGAACAAATAACATTTTGAACTAGTTACGCCTACCGTTATAATTGGATAACAGGAAGTTCCCCACCAGTGGGAGTTAGAAATAATGTTTTGTTGACTTCTAAAAGTTAGAAGATTTTGATTATAGGTGTTTACTTTTTGTGTAATATAATATCTCTTATTTTTATAATTCCTTTTTCTGAAACAACAAAAAAATGATATTGGTTCTTTACAAAAACAAAAAAAATAGTACAAATAAGGCGATGTTACTAAAGCTAAATTATTGCATTTATACAAATAGTACAGATGAGTGATGGAAATGTATGGAATTATTAACATTGATGTCTGGATAATATTTTATGGGTGAAAGGCTTTGTAGCACCAGTTGACACTTTTTTTGATCATGAAACCGTATTTTATGCCTGGAGTATTTTTTTTTTTCAAAATCTAAACTAGAGCTATTATAAAACTGTAACATAAGTGTGTCTGTACATTGAAGATATTTACAAAAAAAGTTACAATATGGTTTTTAGGTGTCCCTGATTCCATATCACCAATTTTTGGATTTTTTGTTTGTCTGTTTGTTTGTGTGTTTGTTTGTTTGTTTGAAAGAGCAGCACGCAAAAACTACTGAAACGATTTTGATGAATTTTTTTTTGTTTGTTAGCTTATGATCTGACTTAAAATCTGGCATACATTTTGTGCGGACGAAGTCGCGGGTTAACACTATTACATAAAGCTTTACTCAGGGAGTACCATAAACTTAGTATACTATCGTAATATTAAGTTTATGGGGAGCACTAACTGCATGTAAGTGCTGGCTATGTAGTTGATAACATAATGTAGAAGTGATATCTTGATGATTTCAAAGAAAGATGATGATGAAAAAAGAACAACAAATAACTTTCATGTACAATGTTTGTTGGTATTTAGATAACATGAATAACCTAGGAATAACCATATCATTTTGTGTGTGCATATAAAAGGTACAAAATATAGATACCTACTTAAGTGGCTTGTACCACCTTGTACTCTTGCACTAACAGAATTGTAAGGAAAAGAAATACTGCACTTACTTCAAAATCATAAACCAACACTGAATGGTTCGGTGCTTGCGAAAATTTTCCATCTCTATAAAATTCTCGAGGTTCCAAAGTAATAATATCACGTGGTCTACGCGGGTAGATACCGGGTAGGTACCTATTATACTTTGTATTTTATCCGGTATAAATGTGTGTAGATATTTTATGGTAAGTGGAAAACTTTTTGAATAATGTTGACTGGGATTTTGTTCAGCATTTTTGGATTCACGTAACTTCCTATACGAGAAATAATGAGCTCCCGGGGTGACGGGAGCGTGTATGGTTTTTAATATAAAAGTGGTTTTCATTTACGGCAAAAGAGGCGGTGGTGGTGGAAATTATGAAGGTGAACAAATGTATTCTTTAAAGAGATTTTTTTTCGGAAAATATTTTTTTGTTACACACCTTTTTCTTAGTTATAATTTATAAGTAGAATCACTTTAGTATGACGATGATTAAATATGTGTTTTTATATTATTTTGGCCACGGCAAATGGTTTTTTGGCCACGGAAAATGCTTCAGAAAAGTTATTTGTGAATCGTGAGTTTGTAAACTCTACTGCTATTTGAATGTGTGACTTTCAAAAATAGCACTCCAGCTCAGTTTTTTACGTTTTTTGCCAAAATGTACACTTAACGATAACCCAGAAATCTAAACCACTCAATACGACAGGTAAAATTATGTTTCCCCTACATATCCCCTTTTATTGTACTACACACAACACTAATATGTTTTAAAATTGTCTATAATGCGGGAGGCGGTATACAGGGTGTAACAAAACACCCTAGTAATACTTAAGGGGGTGCTTCAGACCATCAAACTGAACAACATTTTAGTCGAGTCGGTACTGCAGTTTTGTATGGGACAGCAGATTTTTTTTCACGATTTCGAAGTTGACTCTATAATAAAAGTTGTTCAGTTTGATGGTCTGGAACACCCCCTTAAGTATTACTAGGGTGTTTTGTTACATCCTGTATGTATCAGACGAACCGAGCGCAGTAAAATTTGATTTGATTTCCTTTGTGCAGCAACATAAGATTGCTTTTAGAACACTGAACAAACAATCCAAATTTGATATAGGTACATTACGGAGAACGGAATATCTATTCGCCTCTGAAAATGTTATTTGAAACTTTATGAAAACAAAGGGGATATTACCGTTGGCGCGCTCCATACAAACCAAGTTTGGTTATATTTTCAATCATAGTACAATAATATACTGCGCCTGGTATTCTCTTCCGACCGTGACTGACAACGTGACTGACACAAGCCTACGTCATCATACCTTTTTACCATGTTTAGCGGCCATTTTTTTGTGACGTAGGCTTGTGTCACTCTGGGAATAGAAGACCTTGTTAACCAATTACTTAAAGTCAATAAATTTTCTAGAAAAAAATCCAGAAACTAATATATTTTCGTTGAAAGTTTCAATGCTAGGATTAATTTAAGATTTGTATAAAAATCTTTGAGGCACTTTAACGGTGTAAGTAACGGTTTAAGGGTGTAAGTGACATCAAACTGAACAACTTTCACTATGGACCCTACCCCAGGAAACGCGAAAAAAATCAGCTGTCCCATACATTTTAGTCTGGTAGGTACAGCAGTTTTGAATGGGACGGCTGATTTTTTTCGCGTTTCCTGGGGAAGGCTCCATAGTTAAAGTTGTTCAGTTTGATGGCCTGAGTTCACCGTTTCAGGATTTGTCACTGTCACTTTCACCCTGTATATTTTAACGGAATTCATCGTTATTTAATACAATAATTTTAATACAAAAATTGGAGTAACACTTCTTTCATTGCCAGTAATTTTAACCAAAGATCTCTAACAGTAGTTATAGTAATCCATCAATCAATCAATCGAATCATCATTATCTATCTGAATATTGTCATAGTTCTATTTACAGACAAACACCTTTTCGAATATACAGGGTGTTAGGGTAAACAGTATTACTTTAAGGGGTGATTGTACCCATGATACTAAACAACTTTCCCAAAGAAACCTATAGGAAATTCACATAAAAAAATTCTGCTTTCCAAATGCAATCTGCTGATTGAACGTTTGTATGAAAAGTCGATATTTTTAGGGTTCCTGTAGGATTTTCGGAGAAATAACACGATTTGTAACACAATACAACTGTTTTATTTTAACTTTCGTTTACACGTTTTCATTCAGAGATCGAGCGAGCACAGACAAGATAAGTACTACAGAGCAGTGTTGCCACCAATATCTAGGGTTGCGTTCCAATACACAACACCCTCCCCAGAACGCAAGCCTATTAATCCCATTTTAGAAACACAATACAAATGTTTTTCAATGGTAGTTCCTTTTGTAAGAATATCAGCTACCATTTGACTACCATTACAATATTCAAATCTAATTATAGATCGGTTTACATAGTCTTTAAGAAAATGGAAACGAATATCTATGTGCTTCGTTCTAGGCTTATAACTATCACTCACTGAAAGTTTGATCGCACTTTGGTTGTCACAGCCGATCGATAGGGGTTCATCATCGTCTTCACCCAGCTCCCTCTGCAACTGTTTGAGCCATAGCGCTTCTTGCGCTGCTGATGCCATTGACATATATTCGGCCTCTGTCGTAGAGAGGGCGACTGTTTGTTGCCTACGAGAGCTCCAGGATATACCTCCGCCCTGTGACATAAATATATATCCAGTACAAGATTTTCTATCTTGTATGTCATTAGCCCAATCCGCGTCGCAATATCCAGTTAAGCTTGAGCCATCCTTGCTGTACACAAGTCTATAATCCTTAGTGCCTTTTAGGTATCGCATAACTCTCTTGATTGCCATCCAGTGCTCCCACTGAGGGTTTTTATTAAATCTGCTGAGTGTACCTATTGCATAAGCAATATCTGGTCTGGTGGCTTGAGCTAAATACAGAAGACAGCCGATTGCCTGTTGGTATGGAAAATCCTCGGTGTTCTTTTCAGTGGTCGCAGTAAACTTTATTCCAACTTCAATTGGTGTCTTGACTGGTTTGCATTCTTCCATTCCAAATTTATTTAGGATCTCATTAATATATTTTTCCTGGTCTATCATCAACTTGCCTCCGTCTCTGTCTCTAGTAACATTTAAGCCAATGCACTGTTTTACCTCACCAAGATCTTTCATGCTGAATTGCACTTTGAGTTTCTCTTTAATCTTTTCTTTGTCTTCTTTACTACTTGAAAATATGATCAGGTCATCGACCCAGACCGCAATAAACATTTTTAGGTCAATATTATAGTAAATGCATGGGTCAACCTTTGAACGCTTGAATCCAATATCCTGTAGAACTCTGTCTAGCTTGTTATTCCACAATCTACTTGCTTGCTTTAATCCATAGATAGATTTATGTAACAAGCATACTTGTGATCCTATCTCATATGTAGGTGGTTGTTGCATGTAGATTTCTGTGTCGATTTCCCCTTGTAAAAATGCAGACACAGCATCCATTTGATCTATTTCAAGATTATATTTCACGGCCAATGCAAATAAATATCGAACCGATGTGTATCTCACAACAGGGGAGTACACTTCTCCATAGTCTATTCCCTTCCTTTGCTTGTAGCCTTTAATTACAAGTCTTGCCTTATAACGTACCACCTTTCCATCTTGATCTGTCTTTGCTTTAAAAATCCATTTGCACGGTATGACCTTTTTCTTTGGAGGGGGCTGCACAAGAGTCCAAGTGTTGTTATCGGACAGTGCGCTGAGCTCCTCATCCATCGCCATCCTCCATTTATGCCCTTGAGGGGAAGTTAGTGCTTCTTCAACTGACTGGGGATCGTCAAGGCTACTGTAGCAGAAATAGCTGGTATGATGGTCATCGGAAGGTGGTTTATTACGTCTTGGTCTTAGCGTTATGTTTCTGCAATCTTCTTTTGATAATGTCACTGGTTTGTGTGGTACAAACGTTTCATCCAACTCTCCTTGATCTGTGTCATACTGACTGGACGTTTCAGCACTTTCCAAGTCGTACACGGAGTCATTATTTGCTTCGGATGACTTGTCTCGAGCGGAAGAATCATCGGAGAGTGAGTTTTTAGGTGGTGAACTGTTCTCACTATTGTTGCCGGCAGACAGGTCTGTAAAATCAAACGATGCACTCTTATTATCTTGTTTCTCTAGGAAAGTAACATCCCGACTCTTAAACATTTTTCGTGATACAGGGTCCCACAGACGATAGCCCTTGGTGTCATCACAGTATCCTAAGAAGAGCATTTGTCTTGATTTCGGGTCCCATTTTTGTCTCTTCTCTTTAGGGATGTGCACCATGGCCTCACAGCCAAATATCCTCATATGAGATATGTTTGGTTTTCTTCCTGTCCACATCTCGTATGGAGTCATCTTACCTAATGACTGTGTTGGGGATCTATTTATAACATAAGCTGCAGTGGCTATAGCTTCTGCCCAATATTCCTTTTCTAACTCAGCATCAAATATCATGCATCGTGCTCGTTCCACAAGCGTGCGGTTCATACGTTCTGAGAGACCGTTTTGCTGTGGAGTGTATGGTGTGCTGGTTTGGTGAGCTATACCACAACTTCTCAAATATTTGTCAAAATCATTGTTACAAAATTCTGTACCATTGTCAGTACGCAAAACTTTGACCCTTGTTCCCCGTTCATTTTCTACTCTATTTTTGAAATCTTTAAATATGTTTAAAACATTTAGTTTGTCCTTCATGAAGTATACATACACTTTTCGGGTGTAGTCATCTACAAAATTAATAAAATATTGCATACCTCCGATTGACAGAACTTCCATTGGGCCACAGAGGTCGCTGTGAATGACCTCTAGCGGCTGCGTTGCACGGGAACCCACATTGTTGAATGGCTGTCTGGATTGTTTACCTTCGCTGCATGTCGTACATGTTAAAATCCTTTTAGTTTTCTCGGCAGACAACTTCACTCCATCGGTGCAGTCGGGCAGTTTATTTATATCACTGAAGTTTAAATGTCCCATTCGGCGGTGCCACAGGACTGATTCATCTGTGATTCCAGTGCAGACTAAATTAGCTTGAACATCTGTATTTAATCGGTACAGATTGTTTACCAGAGTCGCTGAGCATATAAAAGCATCTTTATCATTGTATATCTCGCATCCATTGCTATGGAATACCATCTTGCATCCCTTTTTGCTCATAGCGCTCACAGAGAGTAAATTGACTGCAATATCGGGAACATAAAGTACATCTCTCACTTGGATTTTATTATCTCCGCCAAGGTTTATGTTCACATTACCGGTACTCTTGACAGGCAGAGACGTCTTGTCAGCTATGGTTATCTTTGATATCGGTGGCTTCTGCGTATCATAAAGCCAGTCGTCCCTTTTCGTCATATGCATGGCAGCTCCGGAGTCGAGATACCACTGATCATTTACACCATTTGAAAAGGCTGAAAAAGCTGCTACAAAACCTGAGTTGTCATCTTTCGGATCCTTCTTTTCTTCCTTCTTTATAATTGGTTTTCTCGGTGCTTTGCAATATTTACTGATGTGTCCAAACTTGTTACAATTAAAACAGCGAGGGCCTTGAGGGATCTTTGGTTTTGTATATCCATGTTTATTTTTACCCATGTAAAATGCGGTGGGTTCTGGGCTTTTTACCTCTTGTATGAGTTTAGTTTTAATTGCATCGGCAGTGATATTTACCCCTGAGCTCTCTAAGGCCATTATCATGGGTTTGTAGGTATCGGGGAGACCCGCCAGCATTAAAGTACCAATCCATTCATCTGCTATTTGGAAATTGATGCTACGGAGCTTGTGCGCAGTGCTCATGATGCGGTTGACATATTCTTCTATACTTCCACAGCTTTCCAGAGTAGTAGTGACTAAATCTTTCAGTAGACCAACTTTTCTGGTTAGGCCGTTGTCATCGAAAGCTTTTTCTAAATTTTCCCAAACATCCTTCGCGGTCGTGGCATCCTGAACGTGGACGTAATTCACAGGATCCAGAAGAAGGATGATTTTGGCTCGGGCTTTGACATCTTTGGCGGCGTCGACCGGTTTGGCGGCGTCTGTCGGATTGGCGGGATCGGTCGTCGGTTCTATGCATTCCCACAGATTTTCGTGTTGCAGGAACGTTTTAACACCAAACTTCCACGAAGAATAATTCGAACGACCGATCAGTTTTTCCAAATTAAACGAACTTGTCGACATTTTTCAGGCGCGAAGACGGCGCGCGGCGGCGTGCTGATTATAACCTCAATCTTTTTTTTCTTCTATCGGCAGTTGATATTGTTATTTCTACCGAACCACGCTCTGCTACCATGTAGGATTTTCGGAGAAATAACACGATTTGTAACACAATACAACTGTTTTATTTTAACTTTCGTTTACACGTTTTCATTCAGAGATCGAGCGAGCACAGACAAGATAAGTACTACAGAGCAGTGTTGCCACCAATATCTAGGGTTGCGTTCCAATACACAACAGTTCCGTACCCAAAGGGTGAAAACGGGACCCTATTACTAAGCCTACGTTGTCCGTCCGTCTGTCCTACCTATTTAGGGCTGTAACTTTTGAACCGTAATAGCTAGATAGTTGAAATTTTCTCAGATTATGCGTTATTACGGCGGATTTGTTAAAAAATGATAAAAATGTCTAAAAGTTAAAAATTAAGGGGGGTTCTCAACAAGGAACTAGTTTTTATCAACGTTTTTTCTTCACGCTCTATCGTAAAAACGGTAATACATGCAAGCGTGAAACTTAGTGTGATTATAGAACAAACTCTACAGAATAACAACAAATACTAAAAACCGGCCAAGTGTGAGTCGGTCTTGCGCTAAAGGTCCTGGACAAAAAAAGTTTTTTTCTGAATTAATAACGTTGTGTTCTGTGGTGGTGTGGCACGGAACCCTCGGTGCGCGAGTAGCCCGACTCGCACTTAACCGGTTTTATTTTGCTTTTTTTGCTCGTTTCTTAGGGAAAGTAGTTAGTATCATTGGTACAATCACCCCTTAAAGTTTACCCTAACAACCTATAGTAAGTTCTAACGATAGTGATAAGATAGTATCTATATTGTTGTTCCTTAATTAAACTTTTGTTTACAAAAAAGAAAGACGTTTCCTCAGTAGACTAAAATAATAATTAAGGCTGCGGTTTCGCCCATAAACTTCCTTTTATTTCTTGTAATTAAGTTTTGTAAATCCCTTCTTTGTTTAGGATTGTTTACCTACGTCGTAAACTCATACATAAAAACTTTCTTTACAAAATTGTAGGCTCTTCTCTTGGTGATAATTAAAAATATCTTATAATTATTTTGATTAGATTATCGAGGCGCAGTGTTAATCTGGAAACGATCATCAAATTAAGCAACGTCAGGTTAGTTTTTGGATGGGTGACCGCTTTATTGCTAATTAGAGTTTTAAATTATATGCCTTTTCTTATAAACAAGTGTAAAATGTTTGTCCAGATAAATGAAGGCGTTCAAACGCTCTGAATATACATCCTCCTGAACTTTGATCGCAGTTTAGATTCAATTAATAAATCAGATTACTGTTATCAACCAATTTACGGTTCCAAGCATGAAATTCAGTTATTTTGTACAACTCAATAGACATAACTCTGATTATGAGATGTAATTTTCATGGACCTGGACCGCCATTTTTCAATTCCCGTGCAATTTCCTAAAATCAAGTTTACCGCATTTTTCGAGCTTCAAAAACCATAAATAATTAAGACTCGATGAGAGACTTTGACGAGTGAATTATCAAAATTTCTTTACCTTAGAAAGTATCTTTTATATTACCTTGTAAGGCTACGTAATCATATTTTACGTTGATCTAGAAAAAGGTGGAGTAACCTTATCGAACATTTTTTTCATTAGATGAAATGAAAGTATAATTACGTTACATTGTAATTTATAAGTAACGAGCTTTTACCCGCGACTTCGTCCGCATAAATTATATACCAGATTTTAAGTCAGGTGATAAGCTATCAAACAAAAAATTCATCAAAATCGGTTCAGTAGTTTTTGCGTTATACTCGAACAAACAAACACCCAAACAAACAAACAGACAGACAAAAAATCCAAAAAATTGGTGATTTGGAATCAGGGACAGGTAAAAACCATATCGTAATTATTTTTTTTTGTAAACATCTTCAATATACAGACACATTTTTGTAACAGTTTTATAATAGTTTAGATATTTATAGAACCTATCTTATGACTAGGAGGGGCAGGCACGGGCAGGATTCTAATAATTTGAATACCGCCTATTGGTAACACCTTTCCAGTCTTAATTTCATTTTATACGTGTGGTTATTTGCAGCAACTCAATTCTTCTTCTTATCGTGTGGGCAGAGCCCTGGTGTCAGAGTTTTTTCAGACCACCTTACGGCCTCTGACGTGGTTTTTATGTAACGACTACTACCACCAGAGATAGTAGCCGGGACCAACGGCTTAACGTGCCATCCGAAGCACGGAATCATTTCTCTCTTTTCGGACAATCAGGTGATTCAGCCTGCAATGTCCTAACCAACTGGGGAAAAACGCACAAAGTGACATATCACTAGGTGTCCCCCGTGGGAATCGAACCCACGACCTCCGTATCGAGAGCCAATGCTCTTAACCATTAGACCACGGAGGCAGTATAGCAACTCAATGAATTAAATAAAGTGATCTTTATTCACTAATTTGTTGGAATTGTTTTCGGGCTCTATAACTTTCCTCTCTCTCCCTCTGTCAAGATAGGATATACTTTTATATTTATCTCTAATCAGGGTATGATACGATCAATTAAGAGTTGGCAGAATTTTCATTTTGCGGAATTATAACCTTCCCTATTTTTGAAAGAAGTTTGGCGGAAGGTCATATACTTTTAAAACTTAGTAATACGTGTAGAGTGAAACAAAACTAACAAAAATGTAAATTGGTTGTAATCTGTAGAAGTTGGGGGAAAGGTATTTCTCCTTATGATACCTTTTGTATCAAGTGTGTGAAACTCATAATCTTTCTTATTAGATAGTCCACTCAATCTTATTATTTAATACTTTATTGTACACAGAAAAAACAGAATAACACAGCATTATAGACTACTACAAAGGGCGAGCTTATCTCTGAAGAGATTTCTTCTACGCATTCATTGTGTTTATTTTAATTAAAATTCACGATAACCGTAAAATATTATGATAATGGAAGAAAACGAAATCACACTCACTATCAGTTCAACCAAGACAAATACATACCACACTTACAAAAATACATCAGTGATAATATTAGATGAAAGTAGCTGTCGTGGTTGCGTTTTGCTACTGCTTTTTGGACGATTTATCTATTTTGCTAGTAATTTATACTTTTGAATACGGACTTCTGGAGATGTGGAAGTTTTTTTAAAAAATGGCTTAATTTTTTCTGTTTATAATAATTATGACCACCGTCCTGAATGGCTTCTAGTTTTAGTAAAAAATGGCTGGGTCCAAATCTGTCAATCTTCTTTCGAAATATTTCCAACTTTATTTTGATCTCAACGCGGTTAGTTAGGCGATCTGAAAAAACTCTGACACCAGGGCTCTGCCCAAACGATAAGAAGAAGTTAGCAAGGCCCTTTACCGAACATTGTAATTTTCTCCTTTTATTTTTTTCTCGATTTATTTTTTTCACCCTCCTCTAGGTAAAAACAACTGTCAGGGTGGGATTTTAAAATGCGGAAATGATTAAAGGAAGAAAATGAATTATTAATGATCTTTAAAACAAAAAAAAAAAACAAAAACAAAATACAAAATATTTATTGAACCAACGTGTGATACAGGTCAAAAACCGTAACCGTAACCGTTAACCGTAAAACCGTTTTGTTGTCGATTTTTTATGGATTCTTTTTTATTAAAATTTCCGGGAAATCCGGATTATTATGATGTCAATGGAATATTGAAATGAAAACTTATTTATGACTCTGTTGACTTTGTGTAGTAATGAAATTTAATTTTGCAAAGAGAACTGTTAACGTTTTACGACAGTGGGCTCAGCCTTCCACTTCTGTTCTCTCCATTCTATTCCATTCTGCCATCGCACTCTGTCATATCACTGCAAAATGTGTTCGTCTAGCTATTAGTCTTCGGATGTCCTCTGCCTATACGTGGCCTAATGTTATTCTATAGGTACTTGTTATAGAAAATCATTCAAACGACCTATTACTTCGCTACTTCACGTGCGTATGCGTTACACAAGTAGGTAGGTAATATTTTAGTGTTATATTCCGTTCAAAAGTGATACAAAGATGACCCAATCAGATAGCAGATGGTGCGGGTCTCATCCTGTGGACCGTAAAATTGCTTCATTTACTTAAAGCTGTTCGCGTTTTATTACTGAACCCGTGTCGAGGTAATGTAAATACCAAACATTTGCTTGTTTCGATCAAAGAACGTTTCTTTTTAACCGACTTCAAAAAAGGAGGAGGTTTCTCAATTCGACCGTATATACATATATATATTTTTTTTTATGTTTGTTCGCGGATAACTTCGTCGTTTATGAACCGATTTTGATGATTCTTTTTTTTTGGAAAGGAGATATCCTAGGGGTGGTACCATGATAAGGAAACCAGGATCTGATGATGGCATCCCAGAGAAATCGAGGGGAACCTTCGAAAATCATAGTGCCGACTAGTGCGTTTGTTAATTTAAAGCACTACTATTACATCGAACCGCATTCACCACTGAAAATTGTGAAATAAACAAAATTTTTCCAAAAAATAAAACCGCCTTCAAAAAAACTAAAAAGTTAAAAAATAATATTGCAGCCGATGACTTTTTCGTTCGCATCATAAGAACATTAATTTCAAATCAAATCAAATCAAAATAGTTTATTGCTTTCATGTGTTAATTACAGATAGTATGAGGGGTTTGCAGTACATCATGAGACCCTTTTGGGTATAGCAACATTAGTGATTAGTTACATAATTACAAAGTTTACAATCAAGTCTTAAATCTAATAAAGTTTACATTATTTCCATTTACGTTTATGTGTTATTATTTATAATTTCAACATTCAATTAGTAATTAAGTATAGTTTTAACATTTTCGTCATTTCAGTTAGTAGGTATATATTTTATTTTAATTAGTGAATTTTAAAGCTTATATTTTTAAACATTAAGTATGTATTTGCTTTATAGAAGTCGCTGTCAAGCCAAGCCAAACTAATGCAAGCTCTGTCGCGAATCGTACCGGCTTGACAGCGACTTCGATAAAACAAATTAATGTTCTTATGATGCGAACGAAAAAGTCATCGGCTGCAATATAATTTTTTAGCTTTTTAGTTTTTTAGTCGTGTAATTTTTTTGGTGTACAGATTCGAATGTCACACTGGACAGAGTCTGGACACTGCTGCACTGGTTCTAACTCTGACTACCTCCTTGGGGACTATACGTAGGGTCTACGGTATCAGACCATTAAACTGAACAACTTTTTCTATGGAACTAATGTCCAAGACTGCAATCCTACTCGGAACAAATGTATGGGACAGCAGATTTTTTTTCGCGATTTCGATGTTGGTCCATAGAGTCAGTTGTTCAGTTTGATGCCCTGATCATCCCATTAAAAACTGTATAGGCATGTTAAGAAGGAACCTGTAGATGTGAGCATATTATGCTATCCTTGTTAGCTAGTAAGTAACTAATACTTAGTGAAGTATTTGTAAATATATAAATGTAGGTCGTATTACGACGATATTTGAGTTTAGATCATAATAATTTATAGAGCTCGAAAGCAAAACAGCTGTTCTTTAAGTAACTCAATTTGTACAGTAACGTAAAAAATAACCTTTTTTTACAGTTGACACTAATTCTGATAAATATCTCTATCTGCCAAGAAAGTAACTTAAGTACCTATGCTTAGCTGGCGGCTTCAAGCTACGTACTTTTGTCACGCTGCCAAATTCTTAGAAAGGCAAAACGTTACATATGGTCGGATTACCTAAGATGAAACCACCGTACCGTTGTACCTACTTGATTTTTTGCATACTTACATAAACTCTACCAAAGACTTCTAAGTTTTAATAGAAGTCTTTGAAACTCTACATCTATAATCCCCTACGGTTAAAACACTTTGCTACAACTACCAACAAACGTGCACTAATTCTACTTTTAGCATAATTTGTATGCCAGCAGCATAATATCATAGAGCATTAGTTTCTAGCCGCATTTTCTGTACCGTAATCACCTTATACGTGGTGGCAGAGCCAAAAAGGTTCATCAAAAAGCTGTTTGATATTATTTTGAATAAACAGTTTTTGATTATTGATCGGTATTGATCGAATCTAAATCTGGTAGATTTAACTGAAATTTGGTAAGCTTTATACCATGCCGAATTAAAATTATAACAACTAATTTTCTAGTAAAGTCTACTAATATTTATAGTTGTCCCATATACTAAGATATATTAATAAGTCGGGAAAAAAACTGGAAATTATCTAACAAGGAACAGAGCTTTATACGAGCATCTAACAGGCTCTATAGTTATTAACATTGTGCAAGGAAAAAGGCTCCCCGAGTGACGAAACCGGAGACTGGCACAAAAAAAAAAATTAAAAATAGCTATCAATCAAGTCATCATCATCAATCATTCCACTAAAGCATGGGTGATTTTCATGTGATATACGGGGTGTAACAAAACACCCTAATAATACTTAAGGGGGTGTAAGTTGTTCAGTTTGATGGTCTAAACCACTTAAAGGAGCTCCCTTAAGTATTTACTAGGGTGTTTTGGTACAACCTGTATAGCTCATGCTGATGCGAAAGAAGAAGATTAATATTATATCTAAGCATTGTATACTTGTGTACTTCTCTCTTCTATTCTTCTCTTGACATTTTCGCATTTCTTTCTTCTAATCTTCAAATATACTTATTATTTTTCGCTCGAACTATTCATGTTCTTAACCAGCAGCCCAGCACTGCCAAAGGTAGCACTGGCAGGGTAGCCATGCGGTGTGGGACTTTCAGGTGTTCATAAATGACAAGATAATGTTCATTGTTCCTACGTATAATGGGGCCTCTATGGACTTATGGAGCGAACAATCACTTATATTTAACTTATGCCTATGTGTGTCTGTGTGTGGGGGGCTATGCACACACTACAAAATAAATATGTATGTTTAATACTTTCATTGATAACATCGTCTCTTACTTAATATTGCCGCTACAACTGGCTACAGATCTACATCCTACACAACACCTGTTAAGTGTTTGGAAAACTGCTCTTACAGCGCTTAAAATATGCTGATCGGCTATTCAAAGACCCAAACTCCTCTCAATGTTAACAAAGTAAGCATTAAACTGAGGCAAAGAACTTCACTCTTGTCACTTTGCCAATATTCAAACACTGGAAGCCTACAGATATCTTCATGATCTCGTCTGTTTCCAACAGTTTGCTTTTAGGTACTTTTGGTTGGAGTTGCCAAACTCAAAATGGAGAAATTCTTTAAGAGGACCGTGAAGGCAGCAATCTCACAAATCTACGGTTTGATCTCATTTGATTTAGGGCTCTATTTACCACAGAGTAGGTACTACTGGGTATAATTGCTTACACCCAGTAATTTGCCGTACAGAATATTATAATTGTTCTATATTATAGTCCTTATCTCATTACTTGGGGTAGGCGCAATAATTATGTCATCTTCGAGAATTATTGATATTGAAATGCTCATATCTCAAAACCTACGATAAAATTCAATAACATATGTTTTTTACAATTAGGCTATTTATTATGCCACTAAGATTATTATAAAACGAGTCTTGTTGCAAGTTTAAGAGCGTTTGTGTCATTCGCGCGGTGTTTGCGCGCAGAACAAAACATAAAAAACGTTTTCGCTTTTTGTATGGAGACTGCTAGCTGCACGATCCTCTTAAGACACCGCGGTTTTATGTTAAAAAGTTTCAAGGAACCTCAGAGTTTAGGGCGGAACTTTTAGCACGCCTACCAATATTGAAAGTACCAAAAGTTGTCGGCCTGTTTGTTACGACTTTACATCTGAACTATCGAAGCGGCTTTAATTAAATTTGTGAGAGAGATAGCCTGTACTGCGAGGGATATAATCCAGAAAACTAAATTAATATTCGACCGAAATCCTCGAATTTTAATTCCTTCTTTTGCCTTCATATCACAAAATGTTTCCTTTTGTACAAAACATACAATATACAAAGAATAAATTATACTAAACAATATAAAAGGAATAAAAAAAAATACATAAACTATACAGGGTGTAACAAAACACCCTAGTAATACTTAAGGGGGTGCTTCAGACCATCAAACTGAACAACTTTCACTATAGAGCCAACTTTGAAATCGAAAAAAAAACTGCTGTCTCATACAAAACTGCTGTACCCACTCGACTAAAATGTATGGGACAGCAGATTTTTTTTCGCGATTTCGAAGTTGGCTCCATAGTAAAAGTTGTTCAGATTCATGGTGTGAAGCACCCCCTTAAGTATTACTAGGGAGTTTTTTTACACCCTGTATACTAATAAACACTTATAATCTCTTTAGGGGCGGTCAGAAACTTTGCTACAACTATCAACTATGTAATTTATTATGCAGTTGTAGCAAGGCTTCTCTTTAGCATATTTTGGATTTCAAAATGGAATAACGTTTCAAATGGTATTAGTTGGCCCTTTTGACTATAAAAATACTGCATAAGAAACATTATCCTTCAGTTGCCTTAACGACACCTACGGGAAGACATAGGGTGCCTATTCAAAGCTGGAATATAATAATATAATAACGCTCACAGGCACATACATTGTAATGATCCCAAGAAAGCACTATTTATAGGCTGTTTATTATGGAAACCATACAACGACGGCACAAACATATAAACATCCATGACCGAACCGGGATTCGAACCCAGGACCCTGGTTTGGCAGTCCGGCGTGGTAACCATTACACCAACCGGGTCGTCAATCACAGGACATCCTACATACAAAAGGTAATAATGTGAGAACACTTTACCTTCCTTATAAAAACATTAATAGTAGGTAATTAATTACTAAACTTAATTAAATTGAAAGCCTCAGTACGCTCAATTTACTATCCTTTCAACTAATAGTATTGTCCCAGATATTGACATACCTAGATCCATTTCAAACAAATCCCCGGAATCAAGCTATTTTCTTTATTACAACGCAGGAATAAGGGTTTGACCAGAGGCCTTCTAACGTATAATAGATTAAGCCGAAACATGGGACATCACAAACTAGATCTTGATTAACACGAAGCTGTATGTGAAGCCTTAATTGAATTTATTGATGCCTTTGTCTATTTTATCTTAGCCCGGCTGGTGGGTTTTACCTGATATATGAAATTAGAGAGATTTTGTAGCTGTGGGTGTAACGTGAAATATGTAGGTTGTTATCAGTGCTGCCAATTCCGGGGAATTTCCCCGATTTTCGGGGAATGAGGGGTGCGTGCGGGGAGAGCGCGGGGAATGATTCAAATCGGGGAATTTCGGGGAATCAACTAATTGTAATAAATGTCGAACAAAGGATGTCTAAATAAGAGGAATTTTTAAAATTCGAACCGAATCAGGTTGCCTACCATGAGTTTTCTCTGTACGTTACTACTGTAGTTGCGGCGCCAATTTTGTATGACAGATTTAGTTCTCAACGTAACCACTAGGAGCGTTGTACGAAATTCAATACAAAAACTGTAGTTTACTACGGTAGTTTTACTGCAGTTTACTATAGTGTAAACTCATGGTAGGCCTACTGACTATACCATGTGATTGCAATAAATATATGAAATATGAAATATGAAATATACTTAGACCGAAAATGTAGGAGAAATATAAATAATAAATAAAACTCATGGTATTCTACATATTTAAGTAGATTTTTTGATAAAAATTAGAAGACAAAGAAGCTGATAAGCTAATTCTGTGAAACATTAAACTACATTTTGCATGAAAAAATGCTTTATTTCTTGAATATTACAGTGCCGGGGAATTTTCGGGGAATGCATGATTGGAAATCGGGGAATTTCGGGGAATTGAGCCTACCTAAGCGGGGAATCAAGAAATTTACATTGGCAGTACTGGTTGTTATCATTGTTTAAATACTTAGATAGATAGCACTTAGCGTTTACAATTTGCCCACGTAGTCTTCGTTTTGTGTTTCATATAAAAGTTTATCTGTACTCCGCAGGATATTTCATGAATTTGCAGAAAACATAATACAACAAATCAACCTTGTCGATGTTCAAGTTTGTATAAGAAGTAGAAACAAAATTCTCCGTCATAAAAGTTTACTTAGACGTAAAATATAGATTAACCGTCTCTACAATAATGTTGTCTTTCTTTTATGAGGGCAAATTAAAATCAAATCAAAAATCTTTCCTCATTCGGTAATAAAAAAAGGAATCACGTTACAGGTTCTGACGCGAGCACTTGTGTCGCGTGGTTTTCGCGCGTCGCATTTTTGCCTGCCACGAGGCTCCGCAATCCTCAATCTCTTCTTGTTCTTGATCAAAAACAATCCCTGAGATTTGGATAGATTCTCCCATAAACTACTTGACACTGGCGGAAATGCAGTGCTAACACACAAGCAAGAGTCCATAATTTTTTTTTTCAATGTTCTTAATGGTCGCTTTATCGGATGTCTTATATTTCAGCGAATTTTGCAAATAAATAAATAAACACAAATGTCAATCGTAGGGTATTAAAATCCATTATTAAATGAAATTCAATCGTTTACTGAAAATAAAGCCGAATACCACAGAAATACATGTTAATACAACATTGGACAGTGTGAATCCAATTATCACAACAATGTTCACGATTCAACTATTTTACTTACTTTAGATTATACCGTTCTTTTGCGTCGACTTCATTTACACAGTTCCGTGACTAACCGACAGACAAAGCACAGCCTAAACACTGAATAAAGAAACATGAAATTAGGATTACATACTCTACATATATAGAGGTGTTCACTAAGAAAGCATTCGAAAATGAACCCTTAAAGAGGTACAGTACAACGAGGTGTTGATGTTTTCCCAAATCCAAACGAGTAGCGGACAAAAGCTAGTAAATACTAAAATAAAAAGAAAGCGTAAAAGAAAAAAATAAAGCTCGTCCTTTTGCGGCTGCGCTAAGTTGATAAGACTTGAATATTTAAGGAGATGAACAGGTAATAAAAACCCTTTTACTTTTAATGTTTTGCGGGGTTGAAACCTTAGATTAAGTCAAAAGAAGAAAAATCTGTTTTTATTCTTACTTATCGCGCCTCTGAAGTCCTTTCGACGGCCCGGTAGCACAGTCAGTAGTGAACCAGTTCGAATCCAGGGACAATATTTGTATGATGAATATGAATATTTGTACCCGAGTCATGGATGTTTGTATTTATATATGTACGAGCTTTTACCCGCGAATTCGTCCGCATAAATTATATACCAGATTTTAAGTCAGATGATAAGCTATCAAACAAAAAAAGTTTCATCAAAATCGGTTCAGTAGTTTTTGCGTGATACTCGAACAAACAAACACCCAAACAAACAAACAAACAAACAAACAAACAAACAAACAAACAAACAAACAAACGAAGAAACAAACAAACAAACAAACAGACAGACAAAGAATCCAAAAATTGGTGATTTGGAATCAGGGACATCTAAAAATCATACCGTAATTTTTTTTTGTAAATATCTTCAATGTACAGACACACTTCTGTTACTTACAGTTTTATAATAGTTTAGATTCTATATCGTTGTCTAGTCATCATAATACAAGTCCAGGCTAGATTCTGGTACTTTAAATGTGACTAGATAATTTGTGTGACATTGCCCAAGAAAAAAAAAAAAAAAAAGTGTCCTAATAGTCGTGTAAGTTGCACACCGCTAGCATTTTCCGTCATCCCTAGCTCGTTGGAGTGTGGTACTGTCTAGCTGGCTTGGAACTACTAAATCTATGTCCTCGCATAGTTTCAATTATATCCATACGCATTTAAGTGCCAGTCAAACAAATGCCGGGGCGACCCGGGGTCGACTGGGGTTGTTTTAGGGTTCCGTACCTCAAAATCCTAAAATCTTTCGTCACCCAAAAATGACCTTTGGTTTATGTGATTTAAGTCGTGTTGATTTATTTGGTTTAATTGGTTTTGGTTATTTATTTTAGTTTCAGTCGTGTTAATATTTATCAGTTACATAAATGTATGTATCTGGTAAATAAATAAATATAAATACAAAAGGAAAATTATTTTTCCCCTGCAAACTTAAGTTTCAGTCAAAGTCTGCAAAGTCAGTATTTCCGAACGCTTAAAACCCGCGAATTCCTTTAAGAGGGCTATCGCAGTCCAGTGGCGCTCTCATCACATTAAAATATATTTCTCAATAAAGAAAGCCTAAATTAAAAAAGTGCTCAACAGATAAACTACAAAAGCCTTCAAGCCATTGTTATACAATACTTTTATAGGTTCTAAACATTCCACTTTTAGACAATTTCGAATAAAAACAAAAGCGGCCGTTTTTTCTTTTTTCAAAATTTGTATGTAAATAGCTTGAAGGCTTTTTAGTTTATCTGTTGAGCACTTTTTTAATTTAGGCTTTCTTTATTGAGAAATCTTTTTTAATGTGATGAGGGCGCCACTGGACTGCGATAGCCCTCATAAAATACGAGTGAATAGTCTTCTTCTGGATAAGCTCGCTACATTTTCGATCGCATCTTTGTCATGAGGTCAAGAGCAAACCCATCTTAAAAAAAAAAAAGTTTTTCCTTCATAAATAAGTTTGTGTGAAACTCTCAGGGCATGAGTCCGACTCGCACTTGGCTGTTTTTTTTATGAGTCATGATCAGGCCCTGCAAGCCCCGGCCAGCCTCTCGTTTGACTGGTCAGCGTGGGGTTTTAATTTGGGTCTGAGCACATTTTTTGTTTACTCAATGCACGAACATGAAGAGTCTTCCCCTTTTTTTTATAATGTGTTTAATGGCTCTGGATACTATGTCCTTTAAAGCCATATCTTTTTTTATTCCTCATATTCTTAATTTTGACGATGGATGATAGATGAAGATGAATTTTAAGCCACGAAACGTTGGTGTTCGACATTTTGACGCTTCTTTGGAGTTTTTGAGCGAACCGACCGCTTTGCCGCGCTAAAAATGACGGAACACTTTTACTGTTTACGACCCGTAGACCATCATATTTCACTGAACACACTATTTTATTGCTCACTTGCACGACACTTTGTTACGCAAAACAACACCAATTTTAAGAACCAAAACTCACTATAAACAATAAAAATTCGATAAAATATGTGGACTCCAACCGTAGCTATCGAAAGACCGCCAAAAACTCCGTCTTCGCCTTGTTTTATCTAAGGGTAACAGTCTCATAATGGTCAGGTCTTAAAATGTTAAGTGTTCATTTTGTGTGAGGTTCTAAGAGTGACCAAACACCTCGTAAAGTTTGTAGCTATGCCTACGCCTGCCAAGACTAAACTATCGTAAAACATAGCCTCAAAGTAAAACATACTTTGGAAAATTTTCGAATGTATGACTCTCGGCTTTGTTTTTCGATACGATTTGAGATTAGTTAAAAACAACAATCTGAGTTTTTTTTTTACTTTTTTCTTTTTAAATTCATCGAATATAATCAGGTATTGCTAAAAATTCATATTATAAAAAAAAAAAAAAAAAAAAAAAAAAATTATTTATTCTCAACCACAAAACTAGTTACCATCAAATATTATTTCTAGTATAATGTTTCTACAATACTAACTAGATTGTGGAAGACTGGTGCTTGAGCTAAGTCTGTGAAGACTTTTCTTTCAAGTCGCCAGGCCCCACCTCTCAGAAGTGTTACAATATTTAGATAATTTTCCCTTAGATTTACAATTCAAAAGCCAAGTTGAGATAAATAAAATAAAAATAAAAATTTATATAAACTTAAGTAAATGATAACAAATTTATACAAAAATAAGACAGAGAACTAAATGTGGAAATATTAGGTACCTATGTGAGTGTGTGTATGCGTGTGTGTATGTGAGTGTGTACATGTGACTGTGTGCGCGCCAAGGTAAGTGTGTATGAAACTGTATATTACTTGTAGTTTATGTATAATACAATAATAGCTGTTCTGTCTCTTCATAGGTAAGGGGGTTTAGCCAAACTATTACTGTACTCTTACATTCCATCTTTGTTTTAGTGAACACATTTAAAATCTCGTTTACCCTGTTATACATCCTGCTACTTTGATAGCAACTGAAATTTTCAATAAAAGATGTTCTAAAGAGCTCAGACGTGCAAACTGTATGTTTTCTACGGACGTCTCTCGATTTGTACTCATCTGTTACTGGTGTTCTTGAGTGTTGTTTTAGTATTGTGTGTAGTATGTACAATTGTCTAACCGTGAGTACTCCACTATCCTTATATAGACTGGATGTTGGATACATCCTAGGCTTAAATAAGCATACCTTTAATATTAACCTTTGAGCTCTCTCAAGTTCTAGCATATGCGTCTTTGCTGCGCCTCCCCAGGAGGTGATACAATATGTTGTTATCGACTGGCATAGCGCTATATACACATTTTTCACTATCCTACTGTCAGCCACATTTCTAAGTTGTTTAAAGATGTAAGTCAGTTTCCTTAATTTTTGGGACAGGTTGCTAATATGGTCCTTAAACGTAAGATTTTGATCCATGATTACCCCTAAGTATCGTATGGACCGTACTTTCTCAATCCGTTTGCATGTACAAACAGTTTTAGGTGGGAAGGAGCACATATGGGCTATAATATTGAATCTGTTTTGTTCAGGCAAGTTGACATTTCTAATTGAGAATTCTATGTATTTTGTTTTACTAGTATTTAAGGAGAGGGAGTTGGCAGTTAACCAATGATAGATTTGATTAAAACCTAGTTGAGCCTTAGAATATACTTCCTCCCATGTATTTCCATAGAAAGTTACTGTTGTGTCATCGGCATAAGATATAATTTCGCAGTTGTCCAGTTTCATTCCACACAGCTCATTCAGATAACAGAGGAACAGTGTAGGCCCGAGAATACTACCTTGAGGAATACCGCACCGAATAGGTGTTTCGTCACTTATATTAGTGTCAATCCTTACACGTTGAGTTCTTTGTGTCAGGTAGTCTTTCATCAATTCAAGTTGAGTACCCCTAATTCCAAGGTTATCTAGCTTTTGAATAAGGTCGGGGAATGGGACTGTGTCAAATGCCTTCGCCAGATCTAGAAATATAGTTAGGCATTTTTTCCTGCAATTATTATAAATATTATAAGGTTAACATTTTTATAAATGATTACAAAAATGCATTAAAACAACAGTACAATATATACATCATGATATATTATGAATTAAGCTTAACCACAGATTATTTAACGTTAACCTAAAATATACGATACTTAATATTTGAGGTGATGAAATCCTCGGATCGATCCTCCTCTCCTCGGTTGGTTTAGATCTAATATTTTAGGAGTTGACGGCAATTTTATCAAAGAGAATATTATTTAAACATGAAATTGGATACTATAACTAATTATTCATTTCGTACAACCTTGTCCAATTTTCAGAAGAGCTAATTAACATATATGTAATTGGTTGTCAGAACAGGGACGGACTCTTCATTTTATGAGTAGCACCAGGGGGAGCGTGTGAATTCTCTATGGCTCTCTAGCACCGATAACATTTTTAAGTTGTAATAATCTTTCAAATCGACCTATTTTTGTTTGAGTCTTAAGGCATGAAATAGTCATTGATTTAATCCAGAAAAAATATATTTTGTTGTTTTGATTATTCTTAGGCCCAAAACACGATAGT
The DNA here is from genome assembly GCA_922987775.1 of Agonopterix subpropinquella. Classification (NCBI taxonomy): domain Eukaryota; kingdom Metazoa; phylum Arthropoda; class Insecta; order Lepidoptera; family Depressariidae; genus Agonopterix; species Agonopterix subpropinquella. The sequence goes on along the minus strand of OV277709.1, from coordinate 12,803,060 downwards.
TATTACTTCTCTCGCTCATAAAACCATGCAAAGATAGGTAAGTTTATGACTATTTTTCAAGTTTTACTCAAAGATTATTAACACTATAAATAAATAAAAAATACTTACAGTGAAAAATATAAAATGTCATTGTCTACATTATTCTGAGGCTAGTTTTTATCCCAAACACCCAAGAGAAAAGATATTGATGAAAAATAATTAAAGTGGGATGGCTAATTGCAAACGTATGGTTGTAAGAAAGAGACGCTTGCACTGGAATAACCTGCCCTTAAATGACATTGTATCACTACAGTTTTCTCTTTGCAATTGAATATTCTGAAATCATAATGTTCAATTATATGTGGTACTTTTCTTTTATTTGTAATTATTTTAATTTCTTCTAGCTTTATTTTTTGCAGCGATAGTAAAATTATGAGATGTTCAGAGGTTTAATTTAGGTATGACGTTAAAAACAAATGTTATTTAAAAATCTGAATAACGTTTCAGTAATTGGCTTTAACACTTTTTAAAAAATTTATTTGGATTAAAAAATAAAATCATGGCTCCATTCCAGCTCTGGCATTCAATAACCGATAATTATTTATTATAAATTAAGTTTCACTGTAATGTACTGCTAAATTAATGTCATCAGACACATCAGCCAATTACATTTTAAATGTTAATTAACTACACGATCAGAATTTTCATTACCTCGTATATCTCTCTATTTGGTCCCTTTGTCAGCGTAGTACAATTTCCTATGTATTATTTATAATTTGCAGATGAAAAAAGCTGTTAGATTTTTTTTTTCTGACGAATTAATTAGGGCGTAGCATTAGTGTGCATCATTGTAATAATTTAAAACTATAAATAATTATGACAACGATTTTCTTTAAATAAAAATAAAAAAAACATTTAATTCAGAAAATAATATCCCATACATAATAAATTTTTATTTAGTTTAACAAATATTTTTCGTCACTGTGCCGCGTACGTACTAACCAAACTAAATTAAATAACATATTTTTTTAATATCTTGGACAATAATTATGACAACATTACATTACATTTTATATTATTCGATTACAATTACATTGCTTTTATTTATTTTATTATTTGAGTTTGTGCAATATGCGACAATAGGTTTCTTGTGACCTTTATATGGTCGTAATTCAACCTTCTATTCTAACCCTTCTGAAAATTAGTTCAGTAGTCAACGTTTTGTTGGTTCGTTCAAAGATCATTTATTTAAGAAACAATTCGGAAAGCCATTTTATTAATTAACTTTGTCTAACTCAATTCAAATTCTCATAGCAATTAAAGTTGATTATCGTTAACTCAAAACAGTCAGTCCACTGTAATTAATCTCTCGTCCGTCCAAAGGGGTTTAATTAAAGTCGTTGTCACTGGGCCAAGCGTTGTCTCTCCGAATTGGATAAACGTACTTTTGTTAGGTTTACAGGAAAAGCTTGTGATGAGATCAGGTTCTTACTGAAAGCATTCGTTTTTGAGCATGAATTCCCGAATACGAAAAGAAATGAGTTTATTCGTTCAAGTGTATAGTAGATAACATCTTAAATTAAAGAAATGCGGTTGTCCTATTTTATTTGCATTGGTTATTCTGAAAAGTACTTATAGAATATTTACAATATATCTGAGTATATACAGGGTGTAACAAAACACCCTAGTAATACTTAAGGGGGTGCTTCAGACAATCAAACTGAACAACTTTCACTATGGAGCCAACTTGGAAATCGCGAAAAAAAAATCTGCTGTCCAATAAATTTTAGGCAATTTTGTACAGCTGATTTTTTTCGCGATTTCGAAGTTGGCTCCATAGTGAAAGTTGTTCAGTTTCATGGGCTGAAGCACCCCCTTAAGTATTACTAGGGTGTTTTGTTCAGAAAAGTATCATTAATCTTTGAACCACATAGGTACTATCTATCCATCAATCTGAACAACTTTTACTATGGGAGCAAACCCGTCAGAACAAAAAAAAACACCAGTCTCATACATTTGAGTCGAGTAGGTATTGCAGTTTAGTATGGAATAGTTGACTCTTTTTTGCTCTGACAGGTTTGCTAACATAGTAAAAGTTGTTCAGTTTGATGGGTAAATAGAGTAATATAGTATGTAGTATAAAGGTTAATGATACTTTTCCTTACACCCTGTATAAGTATCGAGGGATATAGTCGTGATCGTGAGCATTGATAAAGTTGGTTTTGCCATTTGCAATCATTTTATATTCGTTTGTTTTCTTTCACCGTTGAAAAATAAACGATTTATAGGAATGTAATGTAGTTGTTTCCCTAACTATACTCACTCCATTCCAAATAGCAACGAAATTTTAATGCTATTTTGAATTAGAGAAACTGAGACTTGAAACACTTACACTCACTTATTCCAAGATAAAGATCATTATGTCGGATAGTATATCTTTCAGATAAATAAATTACATTTGCTAATCAGAATTCGCCAGCTGAATAGTAATCGGGAAAAACTTTTCGTCCTTATTTGGAATAAAGTATAGGTCTCCATAGAATTTTTATACCTGTGTCCTTTCTCAGGGTTCAAGCTATCTTTATACCATATTTAATCATAATCGGGTCAGCAGTTGAGCCATGAAAACGTAACAGATAAACACAGAGGCTTTCACAGTTATAATATTAGTATCGTATATACAGGGTGTCCCGTGGCAGATTTAGGATTTTCAATTTAAATAAAAAATAAACTATGAGAGATAAATATTTATTTTAGCAATGATTAAAAAGTAGAGTTGTGCGGATTTCATTTCTTAAAAATTATTTTATTCACATGTTGACCGTCACGTCGGACACCATCTTGAAACCTACCTTCAGTATCCCGTGCCACTCGTTGAATTAGTGATGTTGGAATACCATTAATCAAATGAATAAATAAGAATAAATAACCCGCACGAATGACCAAGCTAGCGCGGCCCGCGGCGGAAATTTTAAATTTATAACCTAAATCTGCCACGGGACACCCCTGATTTTTTATAAATCATCGACATTTTACAATGATGAAAACCATTTAAAGTGATGAAAATTATGAAAATGGTCAACATTTGGATGAAATCATTTAAAAAAAATGAAATTCCGCACTACCCTACTTTATAATAATTGTTAAAATATTTTTTTATCTCTGACAGTTTACTTTTTATTCGAATTTAAAATCCTAAATCTGCCACGGGACACCCTGTAGATAGATGGCATAACGTGAGAGTTGGTTTGAAAGTGAAACCTATCCCTTTTGGTCAGACCGAGTCTCTCCCTAACACAGCATTCACAGGCGATGAGGCGACGACGCCAAAAACCACTGCGGTTGAAAACAGACCACACTTTACATTGACTTACCAACTACTGGACATAGGGCTCGCGCTCAAAAGTATCCAAACCAAAATAGCACCAAAATGTAAAAAGAGAACCAACTACCTACGCGATGGTCACGCGCGTCGCGCACCGTGCCCCGATGGGGGAGTGGGATGGAAAAGAATTTCAACATTTTCAATGTTTTTAGTTGGTTTATATTACTAGACGTACCTACATAGGTTTGGTCTTGGACACTTTTTTTCGAGAATTTTGTACCCGGCGTCCATAGTATTCTGCGTCAAGGACAATTTACCAATATAATTGGTTCCATTCATTGCGAACTCCGGGACTATACGTGAAATGATAATTAACTGGTTATGGTTAACCTAAAATCAAATTCAGTTGTCTTGTAAACAGATCATAATTTACCCCTACCTATGAACCCAACTCGAATAAAACGAAATCTCACTCGTTTTGATGATAGCTTTTTTTTTTCAAAAATTTTTCACTCCTAAGCCGAGCACGTCAATATCAATATCGTCAGATATCTTGCTCCATTGCGAGTGATTGAGGTGGCTTGAGTTTATTGTAATAACAAATGTAATAAACTTATTTGAATAATATGGTAAAAAAGTACAAATAAAGCTTGGCGTTTGATTCATATTTATTTATTCACTTGCTTTCATGATTAGTTAACTTTTGATGCAAGCTGAATCAACTCGCAAGCCTCTGGACCTATATAGACATATTTCAAGCAACTTAATTTAATCTTTAATTTTTTTAACTATAGCCAATGACATTCTATACATACAGACATTATAGTGACCATGTCATACAATAACAAAACCAAAAAACGGCACATGTCTCTAATGTCACCTTTGTATGCATCAGTTAATGCTCAGCTTCTGTCATACATTTCCAGTATTCAGTAAATATTGCCACTGGCAACTGACATTCCAGTCCTGTCCTTGTTTATAGAATGTCTTTGACTACATCCATAAGTTGATATCACCTAATGATATTGTTGTTAGCACAGTTCAATATACAGGGTGAAATTGATATCATTAGCATCCTTTTAAAGTAAGACTCTACCCATCAAACTGAACGACTTTTACTATGGGAGCAAACCAATCGGAGCAACAAAAAATCAGCTGTTCCATACTAAACTGCAGTGCCTACTCGACTCAAATGTATGCATCAGCAGATTTTTTAGTTGCTCCGATTGGTTTGCTGCAATAGTAGAAGTTGTTCAGTTTGATGGGTAGACTCTTAGTTTAAAAGGATGCTAATGATATCAATTTCACCCTGTATAAATAATAAGCAAAAGCGTCGACACGACTGTTGTATTCCCCTAAAGGAATCCACATTTCAATTTTTTTTTATCCATCCACATTGAATTATTACTTGTGCTCACATTCTGTCCAGGTTGTCAGTTAGCCCGTGGCCATTTTTTATTGGACAGTCAACACAATTCGGGGGCAGAAAATAGGTACGCCTCGAAATTGAAGCTTAGCTTTTCCTACAATGTTTTCCGTATATGAAAATTCAGTAGCGGTATTATAAATTGTACAAAAACTCCTAAATAATTAGAATAAGCAATGTTGAGATTAGTTACTAAAATCAGCTGACCCGACAAAGGTTATCCAGGTTGATCCTGTCTAAAAACCTCATTCTGATTATGACGAACTTTAAAAAAATTACAAATGGGTCCTGCCGTTCTCAAGTAATGCGCTTACCAACGAACGAAATTTAATGTTTATTTATATAGATGTGATAAATAGTAAGGTATGTTTAACGAATCCCTGGGGGTCCGTAGAAACCTGTTAATAAATCTAACCGATAATCCTTCCGCAATTTAACGTGAATTTAATGTTACACCGCCTGGCGGTTAACACTATCTGCAATACAATCCACTGAATTTATTGCTTTTTGGCGGGATCCGCGCCGTGCGAATTAGACATTGTAAAACTGAGGGTTGAAATGATGGATCTTTAGAGTAATGCCTACATCTTTCGATATTTTGTGGCGTAACGAAGCTTCAGTGATCGAAATGATGTCCATCTATCATCATAACATCTTTGTTCTTCTAAAATTAAAAAAGAAAAGAAAAAAAAGAAACAAAACAAAAAAAAAACAAAATAAAAGAAGACAAGGCATGTTGCCAATTTTTACAATAAATTTTTTATGTGAACTTTTATTATATTGCAATAAATGATTCTGCTCTTTGTTCTTTTAATATAAAACATTATTAAGGGGACAATGATGATAACTTCCATGATTATTTACGGCTACATCAACTGCTGCTGATATGATGGAATCTATTCGGTGATAATGTTTGCGTGCGAGTGTGTATCAAGATGATGGGGGACTAACACCCGTATTCTTAAGTTGGTTGCTTGAGATTCACTACCTACTGAGTACATCTGAGTAAACTGAGTAGAGTCGACGACGTTTGTGACATAATTTGTGCGTCAGAATTCAGAAAAGTCAAAAACGTCCACGACTACAACTGTATATCTGAAGAAAGCGAGTGTAAGCCTTTTGCTCTCTAAGTACTTATATTTAATTGTTGTACCTACCTACGTCTTTCATGTCTGCTTTCATTTTCCAAGTAAGGTAGTAATTATTGTACTCTGAACTACTCTGTGATTATACTATCTGTTTCAATATAATTTCAACGTAGGTATAATTTTAGAATAGTTCAACCATCAATCAAAACTTTGTGGAAGTCAAACTATGTAAATACCTACGCACCTATTAAAACTTTAAATAGATTCGTAATTACAATGTTCGATTGATCTTAGATACGTATGAGACTGGGTTGAACGACGAAGTAATATAACTTATACCCCCAAAACTTTGACTTGAGTAGTTTAGATTTAACATAGGCGCCTTTATTTAATGGAAAAAATGAATATACAGAGTGTAAACTTATATGCGTTACATATTTTAGGATGTGCTTCAGACCATCAAAATGAACAATTTTCTATATGGGACCAACATAGAAATCGCGAAAAAAAAGAAACACTTGGTCAAAAAATACATTTAGGTTTTCAATGGAACAACCATTGAAAACCTAAATGTATTTTTTTACCATTCAGGAGTGCGATTTTTTAATCTCATTCGCTGAGTTCAGCAGTAGAAAATTTCAAAATTACTTTGGAAATATGCACCTTTCTACTGCTGATTTGACTTTCAAAAATCATGCTTCAAGAGTGCGATTTTTGAAGTCAAATCAGCAGTAGAAAGATGCGTATCTGCATAGTAATTTTTACATTTTCAACTGCTGAACTCAGCGAATGAGATTCAAAAATCACACTCCTGATGTTAATCCAATACTGAAAGTTATTTAGTTTAATCACAGATTATTTAATAGTTACGTTTAATGGTCTGAAGCATCTTGATGCTTCATAAACTTGTTTATATGCTGTAGGCGCTGTCCTTATCATGATCATGCGTTCGTCCGACGAAAATCATTGTGCCACTGTGCATTTAATTACTATCTATCTATATTGCTTATATCTGCGGAATATCCTATAGAAGGTCGTGCTATCATGAGATGCGATCGAATTGTTCTATTTTTATTCAGATATAAGTATGTTTAAACGCAAAGTGGCACAATGATTTTCGTCGGACGAACGCATGATCGCCCGAGCGATGGCAATAGGACAGCGCCGTATAGTCGTGGCGTCTAGAAGTCTATAAATATATACGTACCTATTAAAATCTATTCTTATCTTGTCTCTTTATTACATAGTTCGTTTCACATAGAAAGTTTCGTAAATCGAATTATTTTCGCACTTATCACGTATTCGCAAGGGACTTCAAAGAGACGTCTTGTGCGGATGGAACTAAAGTCCATTAGCGGAGGGAAGATATCGTGGGAGGTGTAACACGATAACTGTAATTACTTGCTTCGGTGTGCATTGTGCTAGCCATAGATATAGTCTTGAGATAATGTTAGCTAGGCACTTAATGAACTTTTAATTTCATAAAATGGGGTTTCATAAAATCAGGTGAGGACGATTGAAATTGAACACCATGGTTCACCTCTTAAAATATAAATATCTGTTGTAGACAAGGAGGGACAACATTCATTCAGGTGCTGCCAAAAAATTTCTAAAAGTTATTATCATTTGGTACTAAAATAATTCTGACTGATTAAAACAATATTGTTGCCTTATATGTGTATACTATACTATTGTATACTTTGTGAATGATTTTCATAGAAGAAATCTGTCCAATAGGTTTAGAATTCTATTTATGATCATTTTGTTTTATCGTTCCCTTGTAGATAGGTAATTGTTATCCTGTCTTTGTAGGTTATATATTTCTAAGAAAATGTCAGTCTATTCGGTCTCAGATTGTCTTTTCTTGTTCGTTATTTATTTAGGGAGAATATTGCCTTGGATTTAGTACGTAAATCATTCTAATGCCATGAGCCACTGAGTCTTAGAAAAGGCTTTTTCTGTTCCATGCCACGATCTTGACACCACTTTTGCTTTTTTAAGGAGACATACTTACCGATTAGCGTGCTCCATAAAAACGAAGCTTAATCACGGAATACACAGGGTGAAATTGATATCATTAGCATCCTTTTAAACTAAGAGTCTACACATAAAACTGAACAACTTTTACTATGGGAGCAAACCGATCGGAGCAAATAAAAAATCTGCTGTTCCATACTAAACTGCAATGTCGACGCGCGAGTTCGCGACTGAAAGGTATGCAACAGCAGATTTTTTTTTCCGATCGGTTTGCCGCCATAGTAAGAGTTGTTCAGTTTGATGGATAGACTCTTAGTTTAAAAGGATGCTAATGATATCAATTCCACCCTGTACATGAGTACGTTTAATTCTATTAATATATATATAATTAACTAGCTGTTGCCCGCAACTTCGTCAGCGTGGACAAGTGATTTTGTTTCATGTCTCGTCTAAGATCATGGTCAGAACAAAGTTTAGGAATCCCGGCATGTAACATTAGAATGGCCATTAAGGAATGGGCTGATAAAAGACACGGCTAGAATGGTCTAGCTAGCCTATTGGGTCTGCAACACTGCAGGAAATCTTAGACTAATTATATCGGGACGCGTAACCACGTGTCATTTTACTAACAAACTTTCTGCCACTTTTTGCGGGGGGCGAGGTAACATGTTATCCGCAACTTTGGATTTTATTCCCTATGACTTTAGATTCTAATTTTGAATGTTCAAAATCATGAAAAGTAGTCTCGTCTAAACCCCAAACGTTCTAAGTTCAAAATTATTTTTTCGCTATTATAGGCTGTCTCGTTTAGTGATAAGGTATAAAATTGGGTGTAAATGCGCTAGATTAATTGATCTAATACCGTGGCAGAGGGGAAATGCTACCGCAAGGCCGGTCCGGATATAATTAGTCTAAGCAGGAAATTTATCTGCAATATACACCGCGAATCTCACAGGTCATACTGAACAACAGCAGGAGCAAAGCTCGTGCCATCGTCGGAGCCCTCACCGGGCAGTACGCCACAGGCACGATAAAGCTCACCCTAGATCCCATTTGCCGAGCGTGCGGAGATGCGGAGGAAACCATGGAACATACATAATACTGTGTGACTGCGATGTTTTCGCGGCTAAACGTATGTGTCTCCAGAGAGATGGTTATTCAAAACTGGGAGATTATAGGTTTTTTCCCCTGAATGCTATTGTCTCCCTCATTTTCCAAATTTTTTAAGGGTGAAGAAAATAAATATGTAGGGGGTAAACACAAAAGATACCAGTGGGTCGAAGCGTTGCTGGCATGCCAGCCCCCATAATGAGATAATATAATAAGAATGTCATGAATAAACTTTAGCTAAATCTAAATTTCAACGACAATGCCGCGATAGTCAACTAAGATTTTAAGCTCATGCTTTTAAGTTTTTTCAGCGAAGACAAAAAAGTCGGTGGTATTGGAATTAATAATTGTTGCACATTTGCTTTAAATTTCCGCCTAACGCCATCTTTTAAGATGAAAACGATACTACAATTAAATTAAAGAACGCTAAAAAGAAGAACGCTAGAAAAGGTTAAAAGACAGAGGATTTTTTTGTATTTTTCCAATTCACCTTACACAACCGTAAGACCAAATTTCAGAGACGTCTTGAGTAAGTCCAAGTATCGTTGAAAATAGATGAATTTTGAGATAAGAAAACGATTAATTCAATAAACGTGTCTGAATCTTGACCTAAGCGTCAACGCGTAAAAAGCAGATCAGATGAACAGGTGTAGAAGTTTTTCATTAATTTATAGAGAAAAGTATATTTTGGGAGAGTCGATTCAACTATAGCGACTACAGTACAGTAGCTGTATCATTAAAGTTATTCAACCTTACAGTACAGTAGCTGTATCATTAAAGTTATTCAACCTTACAGTAGTAGAATAACTGACTTGACTTGTCAAATTAAACCGTTTTTGGAGGTTTTCAGGAGATTATCGGCTGGATAAAAATTTTATTTCTGTGTATAATTCTCAATCAAACGTGAAATCGTGGATAATTTAATAAAATAGTGTTAGTGAATTTCACAAAATTATCTACGATTTCACTTTAGGTTCTTCGCAATTATTCACAGAAACCGAATTTTTACCCTGCGATAAGATCCCCAAAAACGGTTCTATTGCCTCGCATCACGTACTTCTTTCTATTACACAATGGTGCTGCTAGGTATATCTTGCTCTCTGAGCTGTTAGTCACTCTATAGTAACTTTATGGGTAATACACAATTTTATTAACTTTCGCTAAAACCTATTATACTAAAAGTAAGTTTTACTTCATGTGCAGGCTTAAAAAGGTAATTGGTACCTTTAGGTACCAATGATCCTGACCACCCCGAAAGGAATTACAATTGTTTTACATACATATGCATGTACTTAGCATGTACCTACATTCCTGCTCAGAACGGAAAACCGCTCCTCAAAAGTAAGCTAGATCATATGCAGGTCTTATACACAAGCTACGTACTTGCACCTTTTGGTGTAGAGACCATGGGCCTGTGGCGTCCAGATACCCGGAAGTTGGAAGCTGTTTATTAAAGAAATAGTTTCTAAGTTAGTCGACGCTAGAAGTGACCAAAAGGCTAGCGCGTACCTCGGTCAGCAAAAAGGCATTGCCATCCAAAGAGTAGGTAAAGCATTCTGGGCATCCCTCCCCTTTACAGCCATCGATCTTTGATAATGGATCTGCTATCTATATGCGTAGTTTGTTCACCTATCAATAAGATTGGTTTCATATTTTTTAGCTTTTTATAGTTTACTTATAATATCTTGTTTGAGTACCTAATGTAGGTAATGTATTATGTCTTTTTTAAAAAGAGAAATTTATAGTTTGGGAGAGCCGATTCAACTATGGCGACTACTACTTAAGTCAAGTAGGTATCAGGAAATATACTATTATCGCTACGTATTACCTTTCGCTGAAGCTTTAGAATTATGCTTTGGTACTTTTAGCAATGTTCCTGACCACCCCGAAAGTAATTACAAACGTAAATTTACATACATGTACTGTACTATGTACTGTTTAGAACGGGAAACTCTCCTCAAAAGGTAGGTAGGTTATATACCGGTCTTAGGCAGAGCCTTTTGGTGTAGAGGTCTAGGGTCCAGACGCCCGGAAGATGGAAGCTAGTTATTAAAGAAAATAGTTTCTAGGATAGTCGACGCTACAGGTGACCAGAAGGCTGGCGCGTACCTCAGTCTCAGTCAGCGAAAACGCGTCACCATCCAAAGAGTATTAAGCATCCTGGGCATCCGTCCAGATTACAGCTATTGATCTTTGATAGGGTTCTGCTACCTATCATCTATAGTTGTTTACCGATCACTAAGATTTGTTTCCTATTTGTACGTTTTTAATATTTACCTTTTTTGTTAAGTATAATATCTTGTTTCACTACCTATAGTTGCATTAAAAAAGAAAAAAGCTAAAAGAAAATGGATATAGCTGTAGGTTATTTTATTTAAAAAACGTAAATGTAAAACGTAAATGAAAAAAAAAACATCTAGATTCTAGACCAAGAATCGAACCTTCACCTCACTCACCTACTGTATGAAAATCTAACCATTTTCCAAATGCGCTACGCGGCTTCTATGCGAAGCGATGAAAAAAGCAACTTCTATTTACCACTACAATCTATCCAAATACATATGTCAGCACAAGTCAGCGTAGTAAATCATTGTAAATTATCCCCACTTATCCCACAGGAACCGATTACTGGGATAAAAAGTATCCTATATGTTAATCCAGAACACATTCTATCTGCGTGTCAAATTTCATCCAAATCCGTTCAGCTGTTTAAGCGTGATTGAAACACAAACATACAACCTTACAAACATCGTCACAAACTTTCGCATTTATAATATTAGTGAGATTCAATTCAATTGCATTTTTTAAACAAGATGTTGCCACTAATATCTCTGTATCTGTGCTTTGTCATATTTTCCTTTAATTTTAAAGTTGCAGTGGCTCAAAGATTACTGTATTAATTCTAGCTTTGAAACTATTATCAGAAATTTGACAAAAAACTGACACGGAGATTATTTTCTAAATCGTGTTTAAAAATGTCATTGACTTTAATTGGTTAATATTGAAAATAGGATCAAACTTCGTTTGTATGCAGCGCGCCTAGGCGGGCTCGCAAGTATAGTCGTAAGGTGGAAATGGGTAGATCTAGTAGGAATAATCTGTCGCTTCATACAAATGTTCACCATTGTAGATGAAAGTCTTTTGAATGAAGTTATGTTACAGGCTGTATTCTTTCCGAGGCTGACAGCGTATATTGATTGGTTGTATATCTTTTAGGTCTTCTTTCTGCATGATAACAGCTTAGTTTATCAAACATTTGTCTGAAGTAGTGTCATGTTCAGCAAACATCAGTCGGTACGAGAGGGTTAGTAAACACGTAATATTGAATGGATAAAGTCTTAATTGGGTTGTCAAGTCTGTCAACATGGAAGCAACGGTTTATGTTGATTCCTTGGATTTGTGTGATGGTAATGAAGTACTTTCTTCCTGTGACTTGTGATTGGTCCAAGCACGAGTCGTTCTTCTTCATTGGTCCAAGACTACTTTAGACTACGTCATAGCGGTTCTCATATCGTTCGATAAATCTATTTTCATACGTTTTTAAATAAATGTTAAAAGTTAAATACATATTTCTTTCAAATACAAATTCCCAAGCCGTTTAAGCATGAAGTAGTCTTGGGCCATTGCATGACGAGAAAGACCTTTTTTTATTCGCCGTCTAATTAACGGTAAGTTAGTAAGCATTTTAACAGGCAAGCAGCAGTTGGTGTATACATAACAAATTACACCTAATACTAAGTATAATAAAGTCTAATTTAGCGTGTCTAATCAACAGGCAAGCAGCGGTTGGTGCGGGGGCAGCATGCCGCGCGCCGGCGCTCTACTGCTGGCGCTAGCGGCTGTCCTGGTCGCCGCCGAGTGGGCGCACGCGTCTTATATTGATCCTGGTAAGACTCGAGTACATCAACAGACAAGCAGCGGTTGGTGCGGGGGCAACACGCTCTACTGCTGGCGCTAGCGGCTGTCCTGGTCGCCGCCGAGTGGGCGCACGCGTCTTATATTGATCCTGGTAAGACACGTACATCAATAGACAAGCAGCGGTTGGTGCGGGGGCAACACGCTCTACTGCTGGCGCTAGCGGCTGTCCTGGTCGCCACCGAGTGGGCGCACGCGTCTTATATTGATCCTGGTAAGACACGTACATCAACAGACAAGCAGCGGTTAGTGCGGGGGCAACACGCTCTACTGCTGGCGCTAGCGGCTGTCCTGGTCGCCGCCGAGTGGGCGCACGCGTCTTATATTGATCCTGGTAAGACACGTACATCAATAGACAAGCAGCGGTTGGTGCGGGGGCAACACGCTCTACTGCTGGCGCTAGCGGCTGTCCTGGTCGCCGCCGAGTGGGCGCACGCGTCTTATATTGATCCTGGTAAGACACGTACATCAACAGACAAGCAGCGGTTAGTGCGGGGGCAACACGCTCTACTGCTGGCGCTAGCGGCTGTCCTGGTCGCCGCCGAGTGTGTGCACGCCTCTTATATTGATCCTGGTAAGACACGTACATCAACAGACAAGCAGCGGTTGGTGTGGGGGCAGCATGCTCTACAACTGGCGCTAGCGGCTGTCCTGGTCGCCGCCGAGTGTGTGCACGCCTCTTATATTGATCCTGGTAAGACACGTACATCAACAGACAAGCAGCGGTTGGTGTGGGGGCAGCATGCTCTACAACTGGCGCTAGCGGCTGTCCTGGTCTCCGCCGAGTGTGTGCACGCCTCTTATATTGATCCTGGTAAGACTCGAGTACATCAACAGGCAAGCAGCGGTTGGTGTGGGGGCAGCATGCTCTACAACTGGCGCTAGCGGCTGTCCTGGTCGCCACCGAGTGGGCGCACGCGTCTTATATTGATCCTGGTAAGACTCGAGTACATCAACAGGCAAGCAGCGGTCGGTGCGGGGTCAACACGCTCTACTGCTGGCGCTAGCGGCTGTCCTGGTCGCCGCCGAGTTGGCGCACGCGTCTTACATTGATCCTGGTAAGACTCGAGTACATCAACAGGCAAGCAGCGCGCGGTTGGTGTGGGGGCAGCATGCTCTACTGCTGGCGCTAGCGGCTGTCCTGGTCGCCGCCGAGTGGGTGCACGCCTCTTATATTGATCCTGGTAAGAGACGTACATCAACAGACAAGCAGCGGCTGGTGCGGGGGCAGCATGCTCTACTGCTGGCGCTAGCGGCTGTCCTGGTCGCCGCCGAGTGGGCGCACGCGTCTTATATTGATCCTGGTAAGACTCTAGTACATCAACAGACAAGCAGCGGTTGGTGCGGAGGCAGCATGCTCTACTGCTGGCGCTAGCGACTGTCCTGGTCGCCGCCGAGTGGGCGCACGCGTCTTATATTGATCCTGGTAAGACACGTACATCAACAGACAAGCAGCGGCTGGTGCGGGGGCAGCATGCTCTACTGCTGGCGCTAGCGGCTGTCCTGGTCGCCACCGAGTGGGCGCACGCATCTTATATTGATCCTGGTAAGACACGTACATCAACAGACAAGCAGCGGTTGGTGCGGGGGCAGCATGCTATACTGCTGGCGCTAGCGGCTGTCCTGGTCGCCGCCGAGTGGGCGCACGCATCTTATATTGATCCTGGTAAGACTCGAGTACATCAACAGGCAAGCAGCAGTTGGTGTGGGGGCAGCATGCTCTACTGCTGGCGCTAGCGGCTGTCCTGGTCACCGCCGAGTGGGCGCACGCGTCTTATATTGATCCTGGTAAGACACGTACATCAACAGACAAGCAGCGGTTGGTGTGGGGGCAGCATGCTCTACTGCTGATGCTAGCGGCTGTCTTGGTCGCCGCCGAGTGGGGGCACGCTTTTTATATTGATCCTGGTAAGACTTGAGTACATGAACAGGCAAGCAGTGGTTGGTACAGGGACAGCATGCTCTACTGCTGGCGCTAGCGGCTGTCCTGGTCGCCGCCGATTGGGCGCACGCGTCTTATATTGATCCTGGTAAGACTCGAGTACATCAACAGGCAAGCAGCGGTTGGTGGGCGGGCAGCACGCTCTACTGCTGGCGCTAGCGGCTGTCCTGGTCGTCGCCGAGTGAGCGCACGCATCTTATATTGATCCTGGTAAGACACGAGTACTTCAAAGAGACAGATTTTTACGACAACAATAAAAAAAACTGACCAATAGCGTGTCAGACTTGCCCATGATAGGGTTCCGTAGCCATTCTACTCGTATAAGTAGAAAAGTCATAACAATTTCATCAGGTCCCCGTCATCACCGCGGGGAAAAGTCGCGGTCTCTGCCCACTTCCTTTTCTTCTGGCGTCTACAGACGCTACCGGCACATCGCTGGCCGGTTCTCACCTATCCCCACTACCCAATCCGCCGCGAGTACTCTAAATGATACTATGTATTTCGGCTAAGATGATGATGATTATGGACAAAGTGACTGTCATCATGATAAGCCTCAAATAAAACCATTAAATCTCTCTTTCCCGTGGATTATCAAATAAATACACAAGCACATCACTGAAAGAATCACAAAATGCTTAGATATGCCAAAGTATTATAATGTACATAGCCATCAAGCTAAAGTATAAATTTCTTTGCAAACAGGAGACGAAGACATTGAAGTCAATTTGCCAGATTACGGAGAGGATCCAGCTGATCTGCAGTTACTGCAGGATGTTGGGAAGTAAGTCATGACGGTATCGAATCACACAATAAAATAGTAGCTCGAATAAAAGATCTTGTTCTAGTTTCCTTTAGCATTGTTATCGCATAGAAAACATAAAAAAATCAAGAAGTTCATGGTCATTTTAGAATCATCAGAATAGTGGATGATTGATATACCTATTCACTAGTCATTCAAGCTAGAGTAAGGGTCAGCGCACACCCAGCGTAGAACTGCTCGCGCATGCTCGAGCATGTTCTTTGCAGTCGCGCACACCTAGCGGCAAAATCCGCCGGCGGCAGCGGCGGAGCATGCTCGCGCGTGTTCGAACAGTCTCGCGGATGCTCCCGTGTTGCTACAGTTGACGTAGTGAATTTTGCCGTTGTGTTTACAATATTTTATAGCAAAGACGTGCGATAACAACAATTTTAAAGTATGGTAGACTGGGATTTGGTATTTATTGGGTTACTAGCAAAGGAAGAGGAGCAAGAAGAGCACATCAATAAGATGAAAAGAGGCAAGAAAGATGTACTTATATTTGGGAAATACTACGCCCTGTGCTGTGCTACGGTTTAAAGTTCTAGGGACAGTTATTTTATGGCTAGGTACTATAAAATGGAATATGAACAATTTGAAAACCTACTAAATCTGTTTCGACCTTTTAGATTTTCTTTGTATTTTCAAAAAGAGTTCGATTATTATGTAATATTATATGTAGTAAATTGCCCTTTTCGGGCTAAAGTAGTTAAAAAATATGCTAGATTTAGTCCGAAACCGACCGAGGCGGCAACACTTACGACGGATCGCAAGCATCGACACGGGCGTATGCTCGAACATGCTTGAGCATGCGCGAGCATCCGCGCGCATGCTCGCGACTGCTCCCGTCGCCGCGAGGAGCATACGCGAGCATACTCGAACAGACGCTAAAGGGAATTAATCACTTGCAAGCTATTTTCAACTTTATTTCAATGGGAATAGAGTTCATTATCAAATGAATCAATGAAATCTGCTCGCGCATGCTCGAACAGTTTTACGCTGGGTGTGCGCTGACCCTAACGCGTCATGGGAGACATACTCAAAGTAATTGACGCAATCGTTATAGAAAGGTCGTGCGTGACTTTCCTGGTATTTAGACGTATCCTGACCGTAATTTAAAATTGTATGTCATAATATTATCTATTTATGATAGGACATTTTACATTTTGTTATTAGAATGTATGATGTATTTTGACTTAGCGCTTTTAATATAGTATAAGCAGTATAAAGTAGGTTTCCCTTCATCAAAACTTGATCAGGTTAAATGATTCACAATTTCTAAAAACCAGTTAAAGACGAAATTGATTCGATGGATAGTATGTTGCCTTAAAATAAATTAAATATCTACACAAAATCTTCAAAGGAGAAGTATTTAGGTAGGTATATACATAATCTAAAATTACCAAAACGCACGTTATCTGCTACCATTCGTGATAGGAAGACTATAATGTGAAAAGGAAATAGTTCCTTAGTCTTTTCCTTGAGCATGCCCGCACAATCTAGACAGGTCGAGCACAAACTTAGGTTAGTATTCGATGATATGGTTTCAGACGTTCGTCGCTGATCTACGTTTTCAGGCGCGCCTGTATCCGGCGGGGCGGCAACTGTGACCACCGACCTGGTGATTGCTGCCACTCCTCCTCCTGCCGGTGCAACCTCTGGGGCTCCAACTGCCGCTGCCAGCGCATGGGCCTCTTCCAGAAGTGGGGGTGAATCCCTCAAGCCCCGGCCCCACTGAAGCGGCGACCAACTCCCGCCAGCCGACTTGACCGCCGCTCCACTGGTCGCGACAACCATTGCGTTTTCTTAACGGACCCGTTGCGTTCTTACCTTTCCTTTCCCGTTTCTTACTTCAGCTTCTTATCTTTCTAGTGTATATTGCTTAGAGAGATTCGAATCGAAAACAGGGACCTAGATTTTAGTTCGGAAATATTTTTGGACCTTTTATACAAAATTTAGCAAAAGGTATTGATTTTTGAAAATTGTCTCATGTTTCGTTTTGGTTTCTTTGAGTAGTAATTTCTTTAGCTGATTGAGCCGAGTGTCCGCTTACGTGGTTGGGCAATCACCCAGCCTTATTGCCCAATCAGTACGCCTTGACGCAAGCTCGGCCAATCAGAGCCCGGGAACTGCCTCTGACGATTTGTTCTTGGGAATTCCGTTAATTTCAAAACTTTTGATTTCCGCCCGGGAACACTTCGCTCAGAATGCAGTTCGTTCTATTGCAATGTATGTATGTAGAGTTAAGTAAGCTAATCGTAGAAGAATAAAGCAGTAGCTGCTAAAAATTGGTGGTAAACTTATGTCAATAGGAAGTAGAAACTACAAAATAGAAAAAAAAAATATAAATGTAACATTAAAAATAAATGTTCTAGTTACATAAGAGACTAACGGTAAAGAAAAAAAACTTGGTGAAAGACGCTATATTAAGCCTTTATATGAGACAACGCCACTTGTATTTGCGATTGGCAACTTTAGATTAAAATACATGTCATTATAATCATAAAATAAAACAAATCTTTAATGTACTCTGCTCTTGGACAGGGGGTATATGGTATTGCAGCCTGGTAGAAACTTCTGTACGTAGCTACTTATATTGGATGTTCCTGATTGTGGAATATGATCATTGTATTAATACTAATATTGGAATATGGAAATGATAAATTATATTAATAAATGTTTATGGACGATATTGGAGTTGTTATTTTAGTATAAGTGCCCCGTCTGGACCAGACATGTTAAAATAGATTTTTTCAACTAATTGACCTTTTGCCTATTCATCTAGTGATTTCAAATAAAGACAATTTTTTTTCTAATCCTATCAACAAGACAAGGTTTTTCTTTTATTTATTTAATTAGAAACAAATAGAAATATAGAAACATAGTAATGTTAACCTTTTTGATATGGTAAGTTTCCTTCAACAAACAGTCAGTGTTGAATGCATGAAAATTATATTTAATATTTTGTAGTAAATGTAAAATACTGTACTTTTTATAAAATAATACGTATATGGCCACTAATATGCCATCCTTTAGTTAATGTTACCTAAATCAAATTTAATTACATTTTTAAATCACCAGAGGTGCGATTTCTGAAAGTCATACGTTGAAATCAGCAGTAGAAAAGTATGAAGTTTGTGTATTCTCGCTCATGATTTTGAATTTAATAATAGCATTTTGTCTATCTTTGTCTGAAATCTGAAATATTAGTTGTGCTGTTCTCGCCGTAAAAACTTTACTGACAAACAAACTACCGACAAAATGTTAATATTACCGCGAATTATAACTCTATTTGGTGCTCAACATCCATCAAAAATGTCGTAAAACTGTTCACCAACTTTGTTATTAAATAACCTTTGCCTACGAACTTTTATTATTGCTCATCAATCATTTCTAATTCTTTCTGCTTTTTTTTATCATTCTGCTCGTAAAAAATATCATCAATGTAAAAGTAAATGCGGGTAACAAAAACTAATTAATGCTTATATTATGAAAGCTGTAGCTGGAAGTTTTATTACATCAAAATGTATGAAAAGGCAGATTTATCAAAAGGATAATAGCCCTACAGCTTTGGTACATCTTAATAAATGTTTAGATGGACAAGTTCTAACGGAATATAGTCTTAGCTAATTTCATCGAAAATATAGTGAAAAGGCAGATTTTTCGAACCCAAATAAAACCAAAACGACAATGTCCCTACAGCTAGTACCATAATAATAAATGCTTGAAAAAAAAACTTTAAAACCACCTTCAAAAAAACTAAAAAGTTAAAAAATAATATTGCAGCCGATGACTTTTTCGTTTGCATCATAAGAACATTAAATTGTTTTATCGAAGTCGCCGTCAAGCCAGTACGATTCGCGACAGGGCTTGCATTAGTTTTTTTTAGCTTGGCTGGACAACGACTTCGATAAAACGATTTAATGATGCGAACGAAAAAGTCATCAGCTGCAATATTATTTTTTAACTTTTTAGTTTTTTTGAAGGCGGTTTAAATTTTTTGCTAAAATTGTTTATTTCAAAATTTTCAGTGATGAATTCTTTAGTTCGACTAAGATACTAGTTTATACACGCAAAGGGTATATGAAGCGAATTTTTCAATCGCCGATGATTTGCTGTCAACTTTTGAAGATTTCTATTGTGTAGCTCCGGGATGCATCATCAGATCCTGGTTTCCGTATCATGGTACCACCCTTGATTGATATATCTTCTTTCCCACAAAAAAAGAATCATCAAAATCGGTTCATAAACGACAAAGTTATCCGCACATTATACAGTCGAATTGAGTAACCTTGACCTTGTACCTTCCTTTTTTGAAGTCGGTTAAAAAGAAAGAAAACTTGTCCGAAGTTCTAATAGAATATACTTTTTTTTTTGGCCGGCACTTTCACATTTTGGACCAAAATTGATTGTCTTTTAATAGGATTATTAATGTAGTCTGAGAAATATTTAGAAAAGGTAGGAATTATATCTTTCTTCAATTTAATTCGAAGGACTCGAGGCTAGAAAGTAAAAAGTTACTTTATAATATTAATCTGCAAGAAATAGGAAAATCACAAGGTTAATTTTCTAAATATTATCATCGTTATGACTTTCAATTCAGTTCAATTATACTTTATTGCACACCAAAACAGAATATACATTTGAATAAAGATAAAGAATTACAATTACGTACAAATAAGGCGAACTTATCGCTAAAAAGCTATTTCTTCCAGACAACCTTAGGGTAGAGGAATTACAAAAACGAAAATAGGTAGGGGTGTAGATCAAGAGAAGAAAGAAATCCAGAATGACAATGAAAGTATGAATATACTTAAAAATTAAATAATCTAAAGTATATACATACATACATACATAATTTGTGTGACATTGTCCAAGATATTTATATTTATTTATTTATTTATTTATACATACATACATAATTCTTAAACTATATACATACATAAGTGAGTACTACATACAACACGGAAGCAACAGTAGGAGGAGATTTTTATTTTCTTTCGCCTTGAAAATGATAGTCAATTTTATGAATTCGATATTATGACGATTTCTCCACCATACAGGCTCAGGAAGGATTAGTGGAGACAAGTAAGTATCCTTTCTATCATATTATTTTCAAGACGCCTCTCTTTTATTTCCTCTCTCTTTTGTATTCCCTCACCCTTATTCGCGAGAGCCTTCGCCCTCCAGTAGGATCCTACAGGTTTTAACTTACTTACTTATTGGAAAGCCAATAGGTACAAGAATAGAACAGTAATCTCTCAATAAAATCAGCATATAAAAGAATCCTGTCTTAACCCCGATGCGATCTCTCTGCGGATGTCTTTGTCATCAATCTTTCTTTGAAGAAACGATTCTTCGCATGCGCCGCATCGCCGCCGCTCGCACCAGCACCGATTCTACAAGTATTTCTCACTTTCGTTCAGAGGATGGTAAGGAAAGGTTTTTATTATTACCTATATTCAAGTATTCAAGATACTTTATTTCAAATACTCGGCTCGAAGTTGATTAGGTTTAGGGTAAATCATCCTTAAGGATCATATCACACAAACGATTATTGAGTATAGACATTGACGGAAAGATATCGTCGCGATATCGCCGAGATTTTTAAGAGATACAGGATGTAACAAACACCCTAGTAATACTTAAGGTTTAGAACATCAAACTGAACAACTTTCACTATGGAGCCAACAACGAGAAAAAATAAAAAATATCTGCTGTGCCATACTAACCCGGCGAATTAACTAGGCAACTGGCTCGCACGTGGCTCAGAATTTGACACACCTCCTGCTACCCCCCCGCGGGACCCCGCCGCACAGTGGTTCATAATAATTAAATCAGGGACATAGGGGTATCTGAAACTGGTGTTTAAATCTAGGTAATCTCAGTTATGAAATCTGTAGATCTATACTGTAGTAACACAAGATAAATATATAAAAAATCCATCTTATCAGGAACAACAAAAAAAAATTATAAGATTTTTTAGTACGGAAACAATTGCATTTTTGGGATTTTTTCACAAACTTCTCCAAACTTCACAGAATCCTTTATATGGTAGTTAGATGAGCATTGACTCTATCAATTATTAAAAGAATTTGGCGTCTAAACGTGCATAATTAAAGGTGTACGATTAGACATGAAAATCGTTCAATATCGGGTAGAATATATGACAACTTAGCACCCCTGTTATGGACTCCGTGAAGTTTGGGGTAGTTTATGAAAAAATCCTAAAAATGTAATTTTCTCCATACAAAAATATCTTATACAATTTTTTTTGTCATGTTCCTGATAAGATGGATTTTTTATATATTTATCTTGTATTACTACAGTACAGATCTACAGATTTCATAAATCAGATTACCTAGATTTAAACATTAGTTTCAGATACCCCTATGTCCCTGATTTAATTATTGTAAACCACTGTGCGCCGTCGCCGTGCGAGGCCGTAGCATAGCATTTCAGTTACAGTTGCACGTGTCCCTGCGCTTTAGCATTTTCGAGTTATTCTTTCCGAGTTTTCAGAGTTTTTTTATTCCGAGCCACGTGCGAGCCAGGTACCAAGTTAATTCGCGTGTTGTACAAAACTGCAGTGCCGACTCGACTAAAATGTATGGGACACCAATTTTATTTATTTTTTCTCGTTGTTAGCTCCATAGTGAAAGTTGTTCAGTTTGATGTTATAAACCACCCCCTTAAGTATTACTAGGGTGTTTTGTTACACCCTGTATAAGTATCGCGGAGGAATCGCTGCAATAGACAGTTGCGGCGACGTGGTCGGTTCGGTGCAGTTTTAATGCCGTTGCTATTCTATTCTATTGGATTATTTCTTCACTCACCGGCTCGCTACCTCGCACGGCTCTAGTGGAAAGCCAGCGTGTTTTCAATATTTTAGAGACAATACCGGTCTGATACTAGAAATCTTTCAAAGCTTCTCGGCTCCTTAGGGGAAGAGTCGGGTTATTTATAAGCTAGCTTATAATTATTACTATCTTATTTACTTTTTAAAACAGTTTTATCCTACTTAATATTATAAAAGCGAAAGTTTGTAAGTATGGATGGATGTTTGTTTCGCTTCCACGCAAAAACTGCTGAACGGATTTTGATGAAATTTGGCATACAGATAGACCAAGGCCTGGATTAACACATAAGGTATTTTTATCCGGGTAACGCAGACGAAGTGGCGAGCAACAGCTAGTTGGAAATATTTTTTATGCTGTTTTTGTCGAGCAAACTTTACTTCCAAACAAAGTATCGACAAAATGCTAACATTACCTCGAATTATAACTCTATTTGGGGCCCAACATCCATCAAAAATGTCGTAAAATTCAAAAGTTCACCAACTTTGTTATTAAATAACCTTTGCCTACTAACTTTTTACTGTCCATCAATCATTTCTAATCCTACCTGTTAACTGCCTCCGTGGTCTAATGGTTAAGAGCATTGGGCTCTCGACACGGAGGTCGTGGGTTCGATTCCCACGGGGGACATCTAGTGATATGTCACTTTGTGCGTTTTTCTCCAGTTGGTTTGGTTGGTTTTTCCACATTGCAGGCTGAATCACCTGATTGTCTGAAAAGTAAAATGATTCCGTGCTTCGGATGGCACGTTAAGCCGTTGGTCCCGTTAGTCGTTACTTAAAAACCACGTCAGAGGCCGTAAGGCGGTCTGAAAAAACTGTGACACCAGGGCTCTGCCCGCACGATAAGAAGAATCCTACATGTATTTTTTATCACTTTGCTCGTAAAATTAATGGGATTGCTAAAACGTAGTCTGGTAAATATTTAGAAATGGTGGGAAAAATAGTATCGTTTAATTTAACCTTTACTTCAGCTGCACGCTTAAAATAGTCATTAGTAGGCCGTGATATGACTGAGAAATATCTTCTGCATGGCATTTACTGCGCAGAATGGGTTTAGTGGGTAAAAATCTCATATAACCCGACTCCTCCCCTAGGAGCCGAGAAACTTTCGAAGATTTCTCGTACCGGACCGGTATTGTCTCCAAAAATATTGAAAACACGCTGGCTTTCCACAAGATCGGCGCGAGAAAGCGAGCTGGTGAGCGAGGAAATAGTCCACCAATAGAATAGCTTCAATTTCCTTATGACGCGATCAACCGAGCGAGCTATAGGTTGATTTTGTCCTCCGTCACAGGCCTCGTTACCTGGGCATAGCTCTGTTGGAAACCCAGCTTTAGCTCCCCAATAGCAGTATTTCTGCGCTCTTAATGTGATAGTCACCATTCGACGCACACCCATCCAAAATCGTGCATAGGTCATCGTTGCTATGATCTGTTTTAGAGATCTATCATACGAGTGTTTAGCGTAAACAATGTGGCAACCTCACCGCAACGAAATTATTAGCGGTACGATTTTGATTTTATATACTTCTAATAGTTAAATTATTGATTTCTTAATTAAAT
Organism: Agonopterix subpropinquella; assembly: GCA_922987775.1. Classification (NCBI taxonomy): domain Eukaryota; kingdom Metazoa; phylum Arthropoda; class Insecta; order Lepidoptera; family Depressariidae; genus Agonopterix; species Agonopterix subpropinquella. The sequence continues at coordinate 12,779,081 of OV277709.1, read as the reverse complement.
TCATTCAATCATTACGTTTTTCAGGTATAACAATACCCATATAATTTTTGTATGAATTTTGGTAGGCCACAAAAATACTTTTTACTACTGCACTGAAAAAATTCGAGCCAACTAAGAAGTATAATTTCTCTTAATTAGCACCAAAATAATTGAAATGACGTTATAAAAGATGGTTAGTTGTAACAACAAGCCGAATTCGTAACAAAGTTCTCTTAGTCGGAGAAGTCATGATGTCGACAGGTTCATATGTCATATGGATTCATGATGTTGGTAAAAGTAAACAATTTTTTTTTTCAGTATGTAATATCATATTTTTACCTGTGTGTCACAATTAAAATTTTTGTATTTGTTCTGCATGAACGGTGACGATGATTCTCAACGCAACGTACATACTGTCTTTAAAATAATTGACTAAGTATATAAAGTTAAAAAAACCTAGTCTCATTTTAGTCATTTTATAAGCAAAAGAAAATAAATTGTCATGCAAACATTCGATACGATAGTGATATTTGATATCGTAGAAACACGTGACTCCTGTCAACGGCCAACACGTGACTTGACAGGAGTCACATGTTTCTCTACCTATGCTATTTCTTTCCCATCTCGAGGCCATCGAATCAAATTAAAGAACGATACTATTTTTCCCACATTTATAATGTACAATAATAATGTGCCTAGCTTCCTCCAACTCATTTTAGTCATTTTATAAGCAAAAGAAAATACATTGTCATGCAAACATTCGATACGATAGTGATATTTGATATCGTAGAAACACGTGACTCCTGTCAACGGCCAACACGTGACTTGACAGAAGTCACGTGTTTCTCTACCTATGCTTTTTCTTTCCCATCTCGAGGCCATCGAATCAAATTAAAGAACGATACTATTTTTCCCACCTTTATAATGTACAATAATAATGTGCCTAGCTTTCTCCAACTCATTTTAGTCATTTTATAAGCAAAAGAAAATACATTGTCATGCAAACATTCGATACGATAGTGATATTTGATATCGTAGAAACACGTGACTCCTGTCAACGGCCAACACGTGACTTGACAGGAGTCACGTGTTTCTCTACCTATGCTTTTTCTTTCCCATCTCGAGGCCATCGAATCAAATTAAAGAACGATACTATTTTTCCCACCTTTATAATGTACAATAATAATGTGCCTAGCTTTCTCCAACAAAAATACCATATCCCTTACTATATATACGCTACACGCAGGAAAGAAATGTGGTATATTCTAACCCGGAATCAAATGGTACAGGAGGGCGATCGCGCTAATATAAAACATCCAAGTTCCTAAATCCTATTTCAATTTCAGTTCTAATCACATTACAATCCAATTACTCTATTCAACTGTGCTGAATTTCGTATTGCGCTAAACTTGACAGCCTTTGACGTCTGAGCAATCTGTCAAAACGGCTCTTCTAAGGGCTGTCAAATGAATAGCGCAATACAGTGTTAAAAGTTGTGGTTCGCACATAAAGCTGAGAGAGCGGGATGTACCTAGCGGCGCCACTGTATAATAGAAAGAGATACGTGACGCGAGGTAATAGAATCGTTTTTGGGAACTTGTCAGAACAATCGACTGGGTAAATAGACATAGACATAGACATAGACATATATTTATTAATAATTTTCATTACAAGTCATAACAAGTATTTGTGCTCTGTGAATAATTAGTGAATCTAAAGTGAAGTCGTAGATTATTTTGTGAAATGTACTAATACTATTTCATTAAATTACCTACGATTTCACGTTAGATTCACAATTATGCACAGAACTCGAAGTTTTAGGGAGCCGAAAAGTGCCGACAAATGCACAAAAAACGGTTTCATTTGACAACTCATGTCAGTTACTCTATTCCGACAGGTATAATAACTTTATGGGTTCGCACGAGGTCCAATCATGGTTCAGTTGCGATTTATTTGGGGCCATTGCTCTCCTGAAAAACAAGATAAAGAAATCCCTGTACGAAAGTGTAGAAACCTTTCCGTGGGGTCGATTCGTTCATGTCCAAGCCAACGGAGCGTGACTTCTTTCATCCTTATTGATGGGCCACTGTATATCCTCATTGCGTATTCGCTCTAAACGCCGGCCTATTTGTCCGGAATGTTATTTTTCCGGTGCATTTGTTTGGCTTTCTCTGTAATGTCTAGCATTTGAGTCCAGGGCTTAGTTTAGATCAAAAGGCTCTCCTTGCCATTTCTCGTCCGTCTATAACACATAAACACGCACACGTACATACATGAATACTCTTTTGTATTTGTTTATTCTAGTATACAGGGTGATAGAGTAAACGGTTGCATTACTTTAAGAGTTGAATGTACCAATGGCAATGAGTATTGCGGTTTGGTAGACTTCACATACGCATCAAAATTTTCTTCAGCGTATGCAGGTATCCTCACGATGTCTGCCTTGACGGTTTGAGAGCACTCAGTATTACGTACATAAGTAAGAAAAATCCATTGGTACATGGCATATCATCCGTGCTAAATTGAACTCAGACTTTCATCATTGAGTGTCCATACCTCTCCGCAACGCACCACCTACCGAACCAACACGTAAATTATATAATAGCTGTACAGTAGCTGAATAAACGATATTACCTTTAATCAGCTTCTATACAACTTACGTGTTGCTTGGGCGAGGTTCTCAATAAATTACTAGGCGTTAATTAGAGATAAATGATGTGTTAAAAGACGCTTAGCAACGTGTGTTCCCTTTGCTCCGTATATAAGTTGTACGTTTCCTTAAGGGTCATGTTCCTAAATCAATAAAAATAATATTAATTTAGGACTCCACCCTAGGGACGGCTGTCGAGCGGTCACGTACGCAATTCAAAGGAAAAGAAAGTTGTATGGAACTCGTCTTAATATCACTTGTACGTTGATTGTCTTGGTTGGTTTAGTAATAGAACTCGTTATAGCTAGTTAGTTCTTGTTCTTTAGGTATTGGATCATTTTACGATTACGTGCCTATTATTTTTTTGGGGTAGTTCAAACAGTAAATTGGACAACATTTTGAAATGGGAGCTACATCTACAGGGTGAAATCGATATCATTAGCATCCTTTTCAACAAAGATTCTAAACATCAAACTGAACAACTTTTACCATGGGAGCAAACCGATCGGAGCAAAAAAGAAATCAGCTGTTGCATACATTTGAGTCAAGTAGGCACCGCAGTTTAGTATGCAACAGCTGATTTTTTATTTGCTCCGATCGGTTTGCTCCCATAGTAAAAGTTGTTCAGTTTGATGGGTAGACTCTTATTTTATAAAAGGATGCTAATGATATCAATTTCACCCTGTATTATTATTTTATTTCCATATTCCAAATTCAGTAGATTCACAATAAAATTACATTTAGACATTTCCAGAGATACATAGCTTAACAGGTATGGCCATCCTAGCCTGAAATAAAGCCTGAAGTTGGAATCAAAAGGGTATACGATGATGTCGATGATTGTATATAGGGTCCCTCGACCTTGTTCACTTACCAAAATACATATAAGTTGTCAGAACCTTATGAGGAACTGCCGCCATCTTGGAAAATATACCCCACGAGCTTTTACCCGCGACTTCGTCCGCATAAATTATATACCAGATTTTAAGTCAGATGATAAGCTATCAAACCAAAAAAGTTTCATCAAAATCGGTTCAGTAGTTTTTGCGTGATACTCGAACAAACAAACACCCAAACAAACAAACAAACAAACGAACAAACAAACAAACAAACAAACAAACAGACAGACAAAAAATCCAAAAATTGGTGATTTGGAATCAGGGACATCTAAAAACCATATAGTAATTTTTTTTTGTAAATATCTTCAATGTACAGACAAATTTCTGTTACAGTTTTATAATAGTTTAGATACGTTCTTGCAGATATTTGGTATCTTTTTTAAATAGTATATCATACGGCTATACAAGGTGTAACAAAACACCCTAGTAATACTTAAGGGGGTGCTTCAGACCATCAAACTGAACAACTTTCACTATGGAGCCAACATCGAGAAAAATAATCACCTGTCCCATACAAAACTGCAGCACCGATTCGACTAAAATGTATGGGACAGCTGATTTTTTTTATTTTTTCTCGATGTTGGCTCCATAGTGAAAGTTGCTCAGTTTGATGGTCTGAAGTACCCCCTTAAGTATTACTAGGGTGTATTGTTATACCCTGTAGATCCTTTCGCTAGCAAAAATGAGACGGAAAGAAAAAAACCGCATAGCAAGCTTATTTCTGTGGAAAGGAATAGAAAGACAAAGAAATATCTTCAGAAATAAGGAATCCGCTATATAACGTCACAATATCCACAACATAACGTCGGTTTGTTTGACTTTGATGGATTATTGTCACAATCTCCATCGATCCGAAGCCAATAGAGCGTGTTTTCAATTTAAAGCCGAAGGTGTGGAATAATTAAACATAGCCTCTATTTTCTACCGCATTAAAGTTGTTTGTTTGTAACGCATTAGTGTTCATGAATAATGTATGTAAGAGAGTTAACAATAGAATGCAAAACCTGATAAACCTTTGAACACAATCAATTATCTAATTAGAAATTCGCATAACTTTTTTTTTTTGCTGGATTTTCTGAGGTTTCAGAATATCTCTGACTCTGGGAATATAGTTGAGGGCATATGCTTATGCAAAACTTTTTATACGAATTGACTGTATTGTTTTTGGAGTTTGGATGATAACATGATAAGATTGATTAGATAATAAGATAGAATTTATAATAAAAAGAAATATTATTGTAGCGGGTTACTTGTCGATTAGTTTTCAATACGATAAGAGCAGTGACTACAAGGAAAAGTAGAAATAATAATTATATCGATTTCGTCACTAACATGCCATGCACGACAAAGCGACAAAACGAGAAAAACGTCTCGATTATTGTCGTTCTCTCCCCCCTCCCCACCTTTCCCCCTCCTAAGGCTACTAATTTAGTGCTATAACTACTTTTTTATACTAGAGAGCTAAAAGAGATGCGGGTCACGTAATAAGTTAGGAAAATCAAAACATAATGCCTTTATTACAAGTGAGTATAGTTTTATCCCCTTTCAACGCAACTTATCTATCCCGTTTTATGAATCTTTCTCCAGTTTAACACACTAGTCATAACCGTTAAAATGGCTTGGTTTGCGAGACTTCCTAATAGTTTACCTATAGTTTCCTTCCACAAATGTTCATATTCCCTAATAACAGTTTTATGCCAATGTCTTAAATATGAAACTAGCCTGGTTTGTGGGACTTTTAGTAGTTTGCCGAGTTGGCTCTTTTCTCTTTCCGATAATGCAATTTTTACGAACGGAGGGTGAAACGATAAACTTTCCTTGATATGGGTAAGGTAGTTAATGACTCACACATGGTTAAGTTATTTTTAACTGTCTTAAATAGATGGTAATTTCTATCTGCTCTGCCATTTCCACCACACGTGTCCAATGAGGATTGGTGAACTACACAAATGCAACAAAATTTCTTCTTCAACGTTTGTAGGTTTCCTCACGACACTTCACCGTTTGAGAGCAGATTGGTGATATCGATATCGACCGAAATAAAACGTTTTAAAAAGGTACCGAACCTAAGGTTTACCGAATTAATGCCGGTTAAAAGCATAATCATATACGTAATACGTATTCTGGTGGTAAAAGTACGAAGGTACGGTAAGATTTTACAGTAACATGTACCATGTTCGGTACGCAATAAAAAACCAAAGTATCGGTGTGTATGACTTAAAACCCGCTAAAATGAACCCTATAACAATTTTTTATACGAAACAGTATTCGAAGCGGGAAGGAATAATAAAAGTTATTAAAAGGTATTACACGGTTTGGCTATTACTGGTTTGGGTATGAAATGTGGTTCTAGCGAGGCTTCTTGAGCCAGGAGATGACATGTGAAAAAATTATTAGAATTATGATTTTAGCGATGGGATTCCTTTTCGAATTCGACTACAGCAGTCATGACTGCGGAATATTTTGAAGAGTATAATAAGAGTACGCGCTAAACACAGATGCACTCTCCCTCAGTTGTCTGATGGAACGGGAGACCAATACGATCGAGGTGGGGTCAGATCTAGGGTCAGATGCAGTGGCTGTAATCGGCAGCCACACGGTTTGGGCGTCATGACGCCTGAAGGAATGAAATATTATGCGTTACATATATTTTACCGGGTGCTTCAAATAATCAAACTGAACCACTTTCTCTGTGGCTTGTTACACTATATTGTAAAAGAGACTGTTAGCATCCCGAAAAATTATTTTTATTTTATATAAAATTATATTATCCCGAAATTTTATTTTATATAAAATAAAATAGAGCCAATATTGAAATCTTGGAAAAAAAAAGACGTTTACATCCTAAATATTAAAGAAGTTATGATGATAAATAAATATTTAATATTATGTTGAAGGTTAAGGTTAACAAGGATGATTTGGCATAATTTTAATTAAAAGTTGTAAACAACTTTTAAAAATGATGTCAAATTATCACTGACCTCTATAATACAAGTACGCAAATTATCCTTGTGATCAAACCATAGAGAAGTTACGCGCTCCCCTGGATCAAACACACCCCACTGAACTTTGAATTTCTATAATTTAAATATTTAATTGCGAGTAAATATTTAAAAGTAAATCGAATTTTTGTTTTTGTAATATTATTCCTATAAAGTAAAAGGATAATTTTATTCAAACACGGAGGCTACCAAAGTGACCCCATTTTATTAAAATTTAGAGTTGATAAGCCATTATAATTGTGTTTTCTTTACCTTTGAAAGTATCGAGTGTAAATCCAGATACCTAGACAGTGAATCATTAATTTAGTATTTTACCATAATTTTGAATCACAACTTTACTGATAAAATTGTATTAAGCGTTTTATATTGAAAATTAATCAAAATAACCCCATGTCACATTGTCTTGTAGTTTCTGGAACACAACAGAACTAAGTATACAGGGCGTCACAAAACACCTTAGTAATATTAGGGGTGGTTAAGTTTAGACCATCAAACTGAACGACTTTTACTATAGTGTCGCTGTCGAAAAAAAACATAAATAAAACTGCTGTGTATTATACTTGTATGTCTTACGTTCCGTAATCACGGGCAATTAAGTCCCGGACCTTTGGAAGGCGTGCATGGGGCCGAAGCCAACATGTAGAGGCCCGTTCAAAAGACAAGTTAATCTAAATGTAAGGGATACACAAATGGCGGATACCATCTCCGAGCGTACAGCATGATACCCACGGCCCACGGGGATGGTCCCCGCCATTTGTGTAAAGACTATTGGAGTACGGCGCTATAGCCGCGATGGAAAAATAAGGTCTTGGGCTATGGAGGTGAAAGTTGGATGGATGGATACTGGGCTATGGGAGGAGACTAACGGACGCCTGCCATGACAACTAGTCTCAAAATTGTAAATAGGGCAGGCGGTGACTCGCCGACTCGTCGAGTGGGCCCCATAAAACGGCCGCACGCACAAAGTGCAACAATGGGGCAACATCTCATTGAGCGGCTGAAGGTTGTCGAGAGGTGCGGCTCCGGTTTCACCATCGCGGGGTTTACCCCCGTGAGCGGGTTTCCCCGTTATTACGCCATTACGTGCAATACACTTCCAACCTGGAGCATAGGTTCTGCTCTTGCGATTCCACTCTGGACGGCCAATTAAGGCAAGCCAGAGGTAGGGGGGTGTGTTACTGTGTGTGTGGGTGTGGGGGTGTGTGTGTGTGGGTGTGTGTGTGTGTGAGCGCATGTCTGTATGGTCCCCCTGGATAGGGGTCCGCGTTGTCGCCACTCACCGTCAGCTCGCCACAAGCTGCCGCGGGGGTATTATACTTATTATTAGATACTGCAGTTTTGTTCAGTTTGATGGTCTAATCTAAACCACCCCTTTAAATATTACTAGGCTGATTTGTTACACCTGTATAATATGCAGCTACGCCTTATTTATTGATGCCCGAGTAGTTTCATATTATTTTTATTATTACTTCATTAATTATTCAAACAGACAATAAAACAAATTATCCACTGTTTCACCGTAAAACAGTAATCCGAAATCGATATCAAATAAAACTGAATCGTATCGCTGAAACTATTTCAATTAAATCCATTTATCAATATAAATTCCCGAACTTCACTAATCCGTTAGATTGTATCTGATACACGATCCAACGATTCATAAAAATTATGTGCTTTTCGAGCTAATTTAGGTAAAGTTTAAAATTAAATGCCAACTGAATCGGTTTGGTAGTTCGGAAATAACAAAGAGAAATCAACTTGAAAATAAGCAAGCTATTTCCAAAGAGTGACCCTTTCAAGGAATGATTGGACTAAAATAAACTTGCTTCAACGAATGCAGTGCTGACGTAATTATGAAGCCGTCTGGAGCAAAGGCTATGAACTTTTAACACAGTCTGGTGTTTAAAACGGTCCCGAATATATCTACAATATGTTTCTGAAATACTAGTAGCGCCGTAATACGTACTGAAAAAAATAGACTTTAAATACTTGTAGATTTTTGCTGAGTGATTCAATCAATAGAACAAGATTACAAGAATACGAAGTGTATAAGGTCGACCAGAACCTCATGAAATGGAAAAATCGAGTAAGTTTATTGTGTAAATTATCAGAAATAACAATAAAATATAACTATATACCTAACATATAACTAACTAAAATATAACTAAGTAAAAAAAAACTAGCTTAATAAAATATTTACAATAATATTTACACTCAGTCAATTTTTCCATTGGAGGGGAGGGCCCTCCAATGGAAAAATTTAAAAAATATAGATTTTCACATGTTCGTGTCAAAATGTCATCTGTCTAGTCAAAGTATGGACTAACTGTCCGAAATAAAGAATTATTAAATTTAAGCAATAGCTTACTCTAAAATTTGATTTCCCTATTTTTCATCAGATTCTAATCCACCTATAACCGCTTTATGTTTTTTGGCCCTTATCGCATTTTTACTGGTTCTAGTTTTTAAGTGACGCATAATTATGTGACCGGAAATGTATGAAAATTAGGAATTGTGTAGAATTCCCGAATTTGGCAAAACTGAACACTTATGGAATCACCTCGGTGTCTGTCCGTCCGTCCGACCGTCCGTCTGTCACGGGCATTTTTAAGGAAAACGTAACACACCGAAGGCTGGAACTTGGTACGGTAATAGCATTTAATGGTCCAATGGCATAAATGAAATCCAAAAATTGTAATTTTTTTGTTAAGGGGTTCTTTTGGGGTAAATTTACAATATCTTGGTGAGTATCAAAATGAAAGCTTTGAAAAATTTGAAAAACATGTTTTAAAACTTTTAAACCTATTTTAAACAACATCTTGACTATTATAAAACTGTAAATTTTTGAAAAAAGAATTTAGTTTGTTTGTTTGTTTTTTTGGGTGTTTTTTTGTTCGAGTATCACGCAAAAACTACTGAACCGATTTTGATGAAACTTTTTTTGTTTGGTAGCGTAACATCTGACTTAAAATCTGGTATATAATTTATGCGGACGAAGTCGCGCGGGTAAAAGCTCGTTTTTCAAATAAACTTAGAAAATCCGCTGTGCCCACGGATATTTCACAAACTAGAAACAATCATGAACATTAGAAATAAGGTATAGATGGCCTGGAAATTATCAGGTTGGAACTACTTGAATGGTTTTACCAACAAATTGGTCTTATGCACCCCTTTAAGAGTAACTACCTACGGTGTTTTGTTACACCCTGTATAAGTTAATACTAATGAGCTTTAAGAGTTTCACTGATGAACTTGGCTTTTAGTAATAAATCCGTCAAAACGTCTTGTTCCGCATTTGTAACTTTGTTTAATTAAGCTTCCAAAGCCTCAAGAAGTTCATGAATCATTCCCACCACAATATTTCTCACTTTGTTTATTAAATTCAATGGAAGCAACGCGAAAGCTCTCTCTCAAACACAATAAATAGCAGGAATCTCATACATAATTCAATGTTTACAGAGCAAAACTTTTCTGAAAAATCTCTGAAGGTTCGATGTACTGCGATGTTTGATTTATGTTAGGTGAGGCAAAAAATTCCACTTTACCGAAAATGACAGATTTTGTTGTCTGTGACGACATTGGTGACGATTCGAACTGTGCCACGACTTAACTTAACTAAATTTATTCCTGTCACTTTCTAAAATAAGATTAAGAAAAGAGACAGAAAACTAACAACTGACTTTAGTGCTGCCAAAGTGACGTTACACGCCCAAAATATGATGCCATCATAATGTACGCCATCTTATTTAAGGCGTTTTTTGTAGTTAAGTTAAGTCGTGGCACAGTTCGAATCGACACCATTGACTTACGAACTAATGGACGTCGGGCTTAATACAAAATTATAGAAACAAAAAGTTTCCTAGACTGACTTACATAATATTAATATAAGTACGTGTTAGTAATATAAACCAACTAAAAACATTAAACAGCTGTTCATTTTGCTCGCATAGTTTTTAAAAATTCATACAGCACCGCGGCACGGCATTCTAGACGTGCGTGTAGTCGGTGGATCGAATAAAGTCTGGCGCGTAATTGTTACTCTTTATACAAATTGTTACTCTTTTGGTGCGGACACTTTTGAGCGCGGACCCGACGTCCAGTGATTGGTAAGTCAATGAGTGGCGAATAACCTTGCCCGCCGTGCGTAGTCCCGTAGCATTTGCTACAATACATGCAATGCTACACGTGACTACGGCATAGCACCTTGACATGAGCGTAGCGACTCCCTTTCATGGCATTATTCCTGAAATCCCCACCAGCATACACCAGAAATTATACCGGTGATTTTTTTTACCGTTCCGAAACTTTCATGGGTGGTTCAGACCATCAAACTGAACAACTTTTACTATGGAAGCAAACGTGAATTCGTAAAAAAATACACCACCCCTTTATATTACTGCCATGTTTTGTTACACCCGGTATAAACAGTAAAGTGTAACCTTGATCCTTTCAATCAAGCAGAAGCAATCAAACTCAACGGGCAGAGGAAACGAGCGTTCAGGGCAGAGCGCTTATACGGAACAATTTACGGTTATCTATTTATCTATTCACCTCTCACCTCTACAGGCCAAAGTGTAAGGGAGGGTGGAACATGATGGGGTAGTGGTGTGAAGCTAATAAGATAGTGGAATACCCTTGCCTGTGTCAGTATTTCCGAGCGCTTACAACCCGAATTACTTTAAAGTACGAGTGAATAGTCTTCTTCTGGGTAGGCTCGCTATTTCGACCCCATCTTTGTCCTAAAGACTGGATTGAGGTCAAGAGCAACCCAAGTATAAAAAAAAATAGAATTATTTGGACTTATTATAGGGAAGAATTCGACTATACTGTATGTCACGCGAGACTGAAATTCTTGTCTTCCTGAACCATGATATAGTTTTGTAGGACTACCAATATTACCTATATTTAAGAAAAAAATGTATTTTGATAGTTTACTGTTGTATACCTTACTAGTTTTTGCCCGCGACTTCGTCCGCACCACCACTGTCCATCATCGCAGCGAGATTAATTACATTTAAATAACCAGTTTTAAGTCTAATCATAAGCTTTTAAACACAAAAAGAATATTTTTGTTAATTAAAAAGTTTCATCACAATCGGTCCTGAAGCTTTTCCTTGTGATGCTCGAACAAACGGTGTCGACGCATAATGCCGTAATTTATGAACGCGAAACGTCTGAAACTTATAATAAACAAGTAAACAGACACAAAATTTGTGATTTCAGAGTCAGGGACACCTAAACAACATATCGTTGAAAACAACAACAACAATTCTGTTACAGTTTTGTGATATTTTAGATAGTGTTGTTGATAGTGTTGTAGAGGTTAATGTACATTTTTTCACGACCTCAAATCGAAATGGAGTTTTACGCTGGGAACCGCGAAGAAAACGACGGGCTTTGTTACTTAACTTTCTAAATTCCTTTTTTGTTAGTGTAATAATGTGCCGTTAATGATGAAAAAATATATAGTAAAAGTGAGAAATATATAGTAAAAGTGAGAGAGTTGGCGCTTCCGTTTGATTCCAATTGATCCTCGCAAAACTCCCTTGAACATTGGAATGTGTGAACCACCCTCGCATTTTAAGAGTTAGGTAGGTTAGGTTAGGTTCAAAGAAAAATATAAATAAAGACAACTCGCACTGAAAAAAAATACAAAAAAAAAGTTTTTATTAAATTTTTTTTTCTGATAGAAAGGGACACAAAAACGTTGGAAATATCGACGACACGAAGACGTACGAAAGAAGGTCGAACATTACCGACCGCCATGGCCAATTTTCTTGTTTCCATGCTTGTAAGGAAGAGTGGCATCCTTTATGATTTTAAAATCCTTGGGTGTAATCATAGAGGAAGGAAGTATAGAGTGAACATCGCGCTTCATGACGTAGTCCCATTCAACTGCGGCGATATAGGACTCTGGCATTTAGTCGCTCTCTCATTGCGGTCACGTGGAGCAATTACATTGAAAAAAAAATTATTTGCATAAAAAATGCCGTGGTGTGTACTGAGATACTGCACAAACAATTCAAGAAATGTAAGCATATCTAAAGGAATAACTTTTCATAGGTAAGCAAGATGATTTTTTTTTAATATACTTTTTTCCCGCCCTCGAAAATATATTAAGTAAATTCAAATAAGAAACCTATACGCGAAAAAGAGAAGACAATAGTATACACGAAGCTATCTAGGTATATTTTTTGTCTTTCTCGCGCGTATAGTTTCTACTATCTTCTTATCTCTCTCTCTCTCTGTCTGCAATCTTCTTGCAAACGCTCCCCCCCCCCCCACCTGTTTGCCTCATCGGCTGCCGCACATAGCGCATGAATTTTGTTTGTCCCACTATCTCTATACTTCCTTCATCTATGCCCCCAATGTAATAATTTAGTTAGTTTCCTATCAAATGTATTAAGTATAGTAAACAGAGTTCCAAATTAAAACCGTATCATGGGAAATAGCAGCTGTAGAACCAAGAATTTCATCATAAATTAAATTAAGTTAAAGTTAGCTTAAGTGTTTTACTCTTCTAAAGTTCGAGAGAGAAACACTAGTTAGAAGACGTTGTTGGCTTAATTAAAGAGTTATTAGAAATGTAAGAAAAGTTTACAATCTAAAGAAAATTTTATAAATTTTGAATTTGCTGCCTTATAGTTACATCTTAATTAACTGTTGCCTTTGTTCAGTTAAAATTGTATTGGCATATTCATGGGGTTAGAATAACTAAATTTTTATAATGAATACATTTTAAGTAACTGGTGTAACTTTTGTTATGGACGAAAAATACGCTACTCGCTATATTATACTTTTTACTTTAATACAATAAATATTTTGGTCTATATTTCCTTTTCTGCGCCTAAAAACTGCTCAACATGTGATATTGTTGTATACAGGGTGTTTGGAACATCCCTTACACCCTGTATACTAATTCTTCTCTCTCCTTCTGCCCAGTCAATGGCATATCTATGATGGCATACCTATGTTATTGAGTATGGTATGCCATTATAATCATTCTGTATTACGGAATACAACAAAATTGTATTAACGACGCAATATGCGCGTACCTATGTCATACATAATTCATACCAATACCATACCTACTTTATTCATATTATGTGGCATCATTGCTCCCATAAAGTATGCTATTACATCGAACGCTCTGGAGTGCAATCACTAAGCGTCACATCGCTGTCAAAAACATCGACGAGCTCGCATCCTTCAGATCGTCGGAGGTTTTATATGAGTTTGACACATGAAATTGAAAGTTCGCCTTTGTTTTAACGACGAATTTAAGGTTGTGACGATGTTTGCGCTTAGTGAATTGAATTGCAGGATACTTGACCGACCTACTAATAGGTAATGAAATGTCACTTTACACAATCCTAACAAAAAATGCACGAAACTAAGATAAAATGCAGATAAAAATAAATTCAGATAGTCCAGCAAAATCGGTCGAGTTTCACGACTCACGATGCTACGGATTTGTTCCTTAAACCGTGAAATTAACTCCCCGCTGAACCGTAGACACATCTAAATTTAAACTAACTTTTATAAGAAGAGGATATTCTGGTCGTCATGACAACTAGAGGTTTTAGATCACTTTTGTAAAAAGTCGAGTGGGTTAATTTCTTTGGCTGTTTAAACAGAAGTGACGTGGCGCGGACATTTCGCGGGCGGGGTGCGGCAATATAAACCTTATAGTACATAGCATAGAGTCGTTTGGAGACTGCGCGCCTCCAGGCGACGTCGCCTGGTGGCGGGGGCGCAATTTTTCTTTGCGTCAAAAAACGACGCTATGCTACGTAATATAAGGTTTATATTGGTGTTACTTTGACTACCCGCCACCGCCACGCGTCTCTTCTATATAAACCCTACTTTAGACATCGATCTGAAAATGGGACGATTCCGATTATGGGAAAGGTTAAAATGAAGCAAAAGCTGGATATAACGTAAATGTGACATTAGGAAAAAAAACGTAAGTGTGGAAAAACATAGTTTTATTGGCCCAAGGACTGCCCAAAAATAAAAATAAAAATTGTAACATTAAACTAAGACAGGAAACTATTGTGCTTATAGTATAAGAGATAAGTGTACTTTTTGAAACCATCAGCAGCAAGGCTGATTCAGTGTTTATGGGGTGAAGAGCATCTCTGTGATGGGGATGGACCAGGTCTGCCTGCATAACTCCAGTCGGTTTAGGAATTACAGATGATTAAAGGTTTGAAAAAAATTTACAATCAGCTGCAAGGCTGATCGTATAATATTGTTGTAGTATGCACTGTAGCTATGTGAACAGTACAAAAACTGTCAAGTTCTGTCAGTCGGTTTAGGAGATACAGCCAGTCAACGTTCCGACCTTTGAACGGCTGTATCGCCTAAACCAACTGATGAACCATATTAGTTTTTGTACTGTTCATATAGCTACAGTGCATACTACAACAATTACATTCGATCAGCCTTGCAGCTAATTGTAAATTTTTTACAAACCTTTAATCATCAGTAATTCCTAAACCGACTGGAGTTATGCAGGTAGACCTGGTCCATCCCCATCACAGAGAAGCTTTACACCCCATAAACACTGAATCAGCCTTGCTGCTGATGGTTGCAAAAAGTACACTTATCTCTCGGAATATTATCTTTCTATCTATAATATTTTTATATTTATATTTTATATTTTATATTTATTAAGAAAACCAACAGCCTTAAAATAAAACAGAGTTGAACCATTCATACTATATAAAACATAGGCCAATAACAGGTTTCCCTAGATTAACATAACAGTTTAACAAAATTAATGGAGTACAGCGGTTTAATAAGAGCAAAGAATGAAAGAAATACTTAAAGGTTAGATATAGTAAAATAAACTAAACAGGTAATGTGTGTGTAAACTGTGTAGTGTGAGTTTGTTTGTGTATGAGTGTGCAGGGGTGTAATAATATTGTTTAAATAGTGGGAACTAATTATGTATATTTTATATACTTACTATAGAATGTAATAATTATGTGTAAGTAGGTACCATAAATTCATAAAGATATATTATATATTTATATATACATATATAGGTATATATTATTAGGCATTATCGTAAGTACAAACAAATGATTTACATATAAGTATTTATTTTAGGTACGTTTACTTATTTATTGCGGGGTGTCTTTTTTTTTTTTTTTTTTTCCATTGGGTATTTTTTAACTAATTCACGGAAAACTGCGGATTTATATGAATTTTTTGAGTGATGAATTATATCGACGTTATAAAAGAATTGATTATAGCTATTACAAATACGAGACAAAGTGCAGTTTCGCGCATAGTTAGTGCGATACAGTGGTGGAGCAAATAATTTAGTGTGTCTCGTCCTACGATCAGGTGCCGAGAATCTTAAGTCAGACAATAGATTGTGGTTATCAATGCGACTGTGAAGCACATCGTGAAGCAACATTTGATCCAGTAACAATCTGCGGTCAGCGAGGGACAAAAGCCCGCGGGACAAAAGCGGGGAAGAATGATGATGATTTAGTTGTTTTTGTTGTTGAGTTGATTTCAACGACGGTACAAAATAATGCTAATCTTTAAAGAAAAGCAGTCAGGTAGGTACGCAGGATATTTCTATAAATCAGAGGTGGGATCAGATGCAGTGGCTAAAACCGGCAGTCACACGGTTTGGGCATGGATGAAAAAGCAAAGGCAAAGATGTGTAAGACGCCTGAAGGAATTAGTAACCTTTTACGACACCCGACTGGGTTGGTGCTATTCTATGCCGGACACCTCACGACTAATCTATGACAAGAAAGTGGCTGATTGGATGATGTGAGTGGCATTGGCTACGTCACAGGTACCATGCAAATAATATAACAAAAAGCTCAACAATGCACAAACATTAGCATTACTTGTACGCCAGCTTGCTGCTCTTGTATTGGAAAAGCTTCAAGATCAAGGCCCAAGAGTCTATGAGGAAGACATCAAAGGACTCTTTCCCCAAAACATATCTAAAAGACTAAGTAAGCAGCAGCATTCGATAGCTAGTTAATACTCTCAAGTCATACTTTAGTGCTCTCAACAAACAAGTAGACGACAATAGACTGAATCTCCGACGTTAGACCACGCCCTTTCCGAGTCCCATCTCATTAATCTTCTTCGAGTGTGCTTAGACAGTAAAGTAGGTTAGATTACCTACGTTTAAAGTTTTCTAGTCTTGCGTAATATGGAGGTACAGATGTAGGGCTGTATCAAATAAGAAAAGAAATTGTTAGATCTGATTTGTCAGTTGTTAGCTAGAGTAAAAAAGTGTGGCCATTCATATTCAATTATCAATCAATCTAACTAAGCTTATATCGCGATTGATATAAAGTTAGTCAGTCAGCAAAGAAATTATATGAAAAGACAAATTTATTTTTTTAATTTAAAAAGCTATAAATTCACTTTTACCAGTCTTAATAAAAGTGTAATTAATCAAAATAACATTACGTTCTAGACAAGTTAGACACACGTCTAGCTAAGTATTATTAATGTCACGTCTAGCGCGAACACGTGACAACCGTGAGCGACTCTTCGTGAATTTTTAAACAAAGTTTATTTGGAAATAGTAGAATAGTACCTATTTGTAGACAGCGCTTACCGAAGCTGGCGCCAAACGTTTTTCAAAACAAAATGTTTGTTGGATCTCAGATAACATAATCGTATCTCTTCTTCGCTTTCGTGTTTATGCCATAAAAAACTGTTTTCTTGATTGTATACATTATTTATTATGCCAAATTCTTAAGTACCTATAAAGTGAAGTGCTTAGATTAAGAACATAATAGTAGGGCTATCGAAGCTCCTAAGAAGTTAATGCTGACGGGACGTGAATAAAGTGGACTTGGCATTTTTTTTTTTTTTTTTATTTATTATTTTATTTCAGGCAACAGTACAAACTTAATCATAACAGGCCCATATTATAAATACCTTAATCTAGAATACATATAACAATATAAAAACAAAACAAACTTAACACTATCACACACGCTCCCTAGGGTTTTTAGTCCTCGCTTCCCTAAAGCGTCTAAACACGACTCCAGTTGGCCATACGTCGGGAGCCAGGAACCTCTTCAGGTGAGCTGCGGGAACTCGGAGCTTGAAGGCCTTGAAATCCGAGGACCTGCTTTCCAGCTCCCGCACCTTCATCGGCAGAGGCCCGTCGCTCCGAACACTGAACCTGGTGCAGAGGTGACGCAGGATGTCGTCCGAAGTCGTATCTCTGTCCAGGCGGGAGATGTACACATTATGCTATTGCCCATCTTATACGGCAGCTATGGATTGTCTATGCTTTACTTTATTGTAGTCATGGTATGAAGGTAAAATTACACTTTGAACTACCTACCCTCTTCACCCTTGCACACACTGCATTGACATGTCGGGACCGCTGAAAGAGACAACTAAAACATAAATATAAACTGAAGCTGAAACTCGTGGATTCATAATCTGTGGTATTACAGTACAAATACATTGACATAAAATGAAGCAAATAATGTTTAATCTTACCTTCTCGAATTTCCTTCTACAAGTTATTGACCTTAGGGTCCCAATTCCCTGTGACCGCATTTAAGTTAACCCTGATTTTCAATAAAGGTCCATTCAAAAGGCCTACCCAATCCATATCTGAGATTATAATCTTAATTAAAGGACTAGGCGTATAGTGTGCGATCCTAAATAGAGCGAACCCAAATCAACTTGATGTGTTACATATTAAAGCAAACAAAATAGAAATGTATTGGATCTTGATCGTATAATCTACTAAAATAATACATTATTCATTCTGGAAACTGGCCCAAATAAATATTGTCTGTACGCATACTTACTAAAGTGTTATTCCGATAAAATAGAGTAGAGATATTATATCACCAGCTGCGCTAAAACAAAAGTAATTGTCTCCATACTCTCACACGCGATACCTCGTCGTATTCCACACCATTTATCGAGGTTCGTATTATATAAACCAAATTCAAATACTAACGCATTCTTATTTTTTCCGTACACAGAAACATACGAATCTAAATTCACCAGCCTCTCTAGTGTGATTTCTCTCACCGCACGCGACGCGCCTTAGCTGCATAGAAAATAATTACCTCTTTCCGCACTTTTTAGTGATCAAACGTCGCGCTTGCAGTATGGAAAAGGCTGAGTCGCGCGCAAGTAGAGAAATCATACTAGACGGGCTGAAAGGTACAGAAATAACAGTTCGTGAGACAAACATTAAAAGTAATCGCATCGGAATAGATAGATAATAATATGTAGTACATATTATTTACTATTCTTATGGTAATACAACGATTTGGGCAGATTTTTGCGTTGCAGCCCGCCCAGACGCGCTTACCATATTTTTTTACTAGCCCATTTCTTCCCACTGCTGGGCAAAGTCCTCCCCTTTGATCCTCCCACCATCTCTGTCTTGGGCATGCTCTGGCTACTCCTCATCGAAACCATACAGAACGTCCTGCGCTTACGCATAATACACAATTTTTTGTAAATAATGGTAAATGGAAAGTACGATTCTGCTTGGGCGAAGTTTCAAGCAAAAGAAAGTTTTTATGTAGGATCCTTTATTATCATTAAAGATAATGGTCTAGAGTAGATACTCCGCCACAATCAGGAGCACACACACTCACACACAGAGAGAGCCTCAAGTTTAATAATATTGACATCACGTACGTCTTCTAATTTCCTCGAGGGCATAGCACTCACTCTATCTAACAAAGAAAGCTTAATTTACTACTCTATTATGAAGGCAACAAGAGTAAAAGCTGTGTTTTTGTGCAAAATGTGTACCAGGCACGTAAAGAGATCTGGTTTTTACCGTCATAGCAATTGTTCTGTTATACGGGGAGGGTGTAACAAAACACCCTAGTAATACTACTTCAGACCATCAAACTGAACAACTTTTACTAAGGAGCCAACTTCGAAATTGAAAAAAATCTGCTGTCTCATACATTTCAGTCGAATCGGTACTGCAATTTTGTATGAAACAGCTGATTATGTCCAAATCTTTAAGTTGGCTCCACAGTGAAAGTTTTTCAGTTTGATGGTCTGAAGCACCCCCTTGTGTATTACTAGGGTGTTTTGTTACACCCTATACAGGATGTAAACTTAAATACGTTACAATATTTTAGGGCGTGCTTCAGACCATCAAACTAAAAAACTTCTACTACAATAAGATCTCTTTATTTATCTTTTATTTTATTTTTGTTTGTTAAGGCAACGTGAAGGCAGGGCTAAGCTCCGATAAAGGGGGTGAGGTGCGGGGTCTGAGGGGAGATCGCGAGCAATTCTTTCGAATTTTGAATTTAAATATTAGAGTGTTCAATAATTCTTCAAGATGCCACAGTATACCAACATGTCATATAATTGATACCAGTTGAACAACACCAATAACAAAGTTAAAGTTATTTATAGGTATTATTATAGGCTATTGGCCTAAGTAATTCTTTGATGAAGATCTGATGAATGGCTTTGGAAACAGGTAAATGGAACTCCTCAACAGTTGAAAACAAATCATTGGCAATTGAATAAGTTGTTTGAAATCTATACAGGGCGAGTTGGACGTTCAGAAAAAAAGGTAAGTAGTGGTAGACCCGCCCGGATTTGTGAAAAGGGCAAATTATGAAGGGGTAGGGGTAGGTAGGTTTGTAAGTATGTATGTAGATATGTATGTATGCAGTTGTGGGTATGTAGGTAGCTAGGTTTATATGTATGTATGTACGTATGTTTGCATGCAGTTGTGGGCATGTACCTACTATATAGGTAGGTATGTATACAGGGTCCTTCTTAATATGCTGACACTTTTTTAAGGCGATGACCAGACTATGAAACTGAACAACTTTCTCTATGGAATCAACATCGAAATCGCGAAAAAAAAAATTGTGGTCCCATACGTTTGGCTCCGAGTAGGTTTGCAGTTTTGTATGGAAGTGATGATTTTTTTTTTCGCAATTTCGATGTTGGTCCCATAGAGGAAGTTGTTCAGTTTGATGGTCTGATCATCCCCTTAAAAAAGTGTCAGCATATTAAGAAGGACCCTATACAGGAATTTTTTTTATCACCATCCTTTTAATAAAATGTTTGTTTATGAAAAAAATCGATACGTGTTTTTTTCTTTTAGTATCGCTCAGTACTAAAATAATGAGATATGACTACGCAAAAATGTCTTAAGAAAAACAATTCGAGCGCTTTTTCGAATTTAGAACTTTGCTTTTCAAGAACGAAAACTAACGAACGAATGTGTAATCCGAACCCAAGACTCCTTCGAAGGGCTAGG
The DNA here is from genome assembly GCA_922987775.1 of Agonopterix subpropinquella. Taxonomy (NCBI): domain Eukaryota; kingdom Metazoa; phylum Arthropoda; class Insecta; order Lepidoptera; family Depressariidae; genus Agonopterix; species Agonopterix subpropinquella. Next base: position 12,758,273 of record OV277709.1, on the reverse strand, counting down.
CAGGAGGTTAAATTAATATCAGAAAGTTAAATCTATTCTGTGCATGCCCTCATTGTTGTTATTGTTGGTATTGTTATCGATAAAGACTTAAACTAATTTCTTTTAAAGGAATGTTGTTTTGTTTTAAATTAAAATTGTTTTGTAGTCAACAATTAAAATCAGACCTGTAACTGTACTTTTGAATTAGTTAACGTCACGCAGCAACTGTGGATCTCCCGCTAAACTCTTTAAGGAGTTTTGGAGAGAAATTGTTTATTCTAGATTATATTTTTTTTTGTAAAAGTTAAATAAATTTAAAAAAAAATAATGATCTCTGTGGTCAGTAATTTTCTTTGGGCCAGAGCCTTTTATTTTAATTTTTAGAAAAAGTTTATTATGTGTCATTGTGTCATTCAAAGAGTACTTTATTATAACCGTGTCATTGAACAAAAATAAACAAAATAAGGGATATTTTGTTTATTTTTGTTCAATGACACGGTTATAATAAAGTACTCTGCGAGAGAAAGAGATGGGGCGGCGCGCGCGCCTGAATCGAATCAAGCGAAAAAACAAACTTTATTTAATTGTGATTGTACTATTAATGTAAGTTCAATTCTGCTCTAATCAAAACTTAGATAATAGCAATCTCTTTTTTTTAAATCAAGTCTCATGTTTCTATTATTCACCGTTTAGCAGTTACAAGCGTTTATAGACAAAAACGGAGGCTACTTTTGCTTGTTTTTCGAGAAAATTTGTCTTAATCGTGTTTTGGCTCTAATCAAAACTTCAATTATATGTTCAATTTACACATATCCGCAAATCATACTTCTACTGTTAGTACTTCATGATATATGGAGCTTTGAAGAATCCTATTTTTTTCACATAGCCCCTTAAAGTTATTCGCATTTTAAGTTTTGAGGCAAAAATGATTTGTTATCATTTCAACACTGAAAGAAAGCGCTAACGTACCCATGGGTACATTTTTATAATCTTGTTTTGGTATTAAGTAGGGTGAGTGTGCCCGTGCGGTGGGTTGACATCAGGCTCAGAAAATTTTAAATTTTGCAAACAAATTATTTAATATTTTGAAAAAAAAATTCCTATTTTGAAAACATGATAATTCGACTCTGCTCTCGATTCTAAACAAACTACTTTCTAGTTTTGCGTTAATTCATTAACACGTATATTTTTTTATGTATGTACGCATAACTTTTTACGGAGTAGTCCAATTATGAAATTTTTTTTTGTTTAGTAGGTCATACTTCAGAGGTGGTTCCATTTTAATTTGGTGAAGATCTGGTAAAGGGTTTCGGAGATAGACAATAGAACTCCTCAAAGATCTATAGCCTATCATCGACGATTGAAATAAATGATTCGTGTTCATGTTCTCTTTAAGGTCATACTTCAAAAGTGGTCCCATTTTAATTTGATGAAGATCTGGTAAAGGGCTTCGGAGATAGACAATAGACTCCTAAAAGATCTATAGCATATCATCGACGATTGAAATAAAAGATTCGTGTTCATGTTCCCTTTACATATCCAACGGATATGTTAACCCAATATAACACCAACGCTGAAAATTTTGAAAAAAAAATTTTTTAAAAGAGTGAAAACCGACTTCTAAACTCAAAAATTTAAAATTAATAAATATTGCAGCCGATGAATTTTACGTTAGCATCTATTAAGAATATCATTTTGTTTTATTGTAGTCGGTGTCAAGACTAGCCAAAAAATTACTGCAAGCTCAGTCTCGAATCCTACAGGCTTGACAGCGACTTCGATAAAACAAAATGATTTTCTTAGATGCTAACGTAAAATTCATCGGCTGCAATATTTATTATTTTTTAGGTACTTTTTGAAATTTGAAGTCAGTTTTCATTTTTATTAAAAAAAAATTATTCAGTACAAAATCTGTTGGTATATTTTAAATAAAATAGTCTAAATTGTAAATATTAAAGCAATTTTTATTACTTTTTTTTTTTTTAATTGTATTGTACCTTCTTTGTACAGTGGGAAATAAAAGTATAAAATGAGAAAATACCTAAGCTAAACTCGCAAGACGATCCCTTTTCAGAAAATGTAAGTATCCGCTCTTGGATTCAAGGAACCCTACTGTTTTCCACGAAACCCTAAGATACACTTTGGGAACCGCTTACCTCTTACGATGCCTCGCTATGCCCTACAGAAACTTTACCTACATCAGTTTAGCAATTCGTAGCACCAGAAGTCATTTTGGTGTTGTCCTACTGAAAGCTATATTCGTGAACTGTGGCACTATGATGGAACTGTCATTTTGCCTACATAATTTACAATTCAAAAAAATATTTACAAATTAGTTATATCTACAATAATAACAGCTATTATTTACAATTTGAGCAATATTAGAAATATTTATATACATATTAATACAGAAAAAAGCCGAAAATGTTGTCAAACGAGACGTGATATTTGAAGAAAAGTTTGACATAGGTCTTACCTCTACAAGCGCTGACGCGCATCTAAAATGGCGTATCGCATCGGCAAAATGGCGAGACGCTCGAAATTTCGTAGATATTTTGGAATTGTGTTGAAGTATATAAAGTAAAGTAAACGAAAAGGACCTTGCTGCCAAGCATATGTTATGGCCAAGATAATAGTATATTTTATTTGCGTAAATACAGTTTCTTCTAGATATAAAATGATATTAAAAGTAAGAAAGAGGGGTAACTTCGGGATGTTTTTCTATCTAGCCAAATTGTTCCAATCGTGTACTGAATAACCTTCCTGCCTAGGAAATATCCCCAACTATAATATATATTTCATTCAAATCAAAATTATTACATTTTGAATGGAAAAAATGTAATCGAAAAAGCGATTTTTTACGAGTCCCTAAACTCATTACGCCTTAAAATACGGAACTTAATTTAAGACCAACTTTTGTGCCAGAGGAAGAGACTGAACCCCAAAACTCAGGGTATACTTAATCGTATTTTTTAAATACATATACTTTATCTTGGGGTTCAGGGCTTCAAAATCAATTTCTGTAGTTTTTCTGCTCAATAAACATTTTTTATTTTTATTTATTTAAGTTGGCTTTAAAGTGAAAGCTGTTCTGTTTGATGGTCTGAAACATCCTGTTAAGTATGTTGCACATTTAATTTTACACCCTTTATAAGAAATCAATGGTCAGAGCGAATACAACCGCATTTAAGGTAGAGCTTGGGCTGACATAACCTCAGGGTTAAAAGCTCCAATAAAAAAAACTGAATATAAAGAAAAAGGATGGAGCTTGACGATTTCGCTCAGAAGCGTACAACAACAGAGCTATTGTGAAACATGCAAATGATCATGTATAATTAGAAGACCAATTTTGGCAGGCAGAAATGTCAAATTAGTCTAGCCACTACTCATTAGTTGCGTCAAAATTGGTTCAGTGATTTCCAATACTGGCGACTCTGGTTCTGGATATGTTTAGTTGGCGAGTAAACGAGTAAGAGATCACTACCTCGCCTTCTGACTCATTATTATTGACTTTACATTTTGATCCATTACCGACATTATATTATGTATTTTAATGTATTCATTATTAGATATTATGTATGTATATATATAGGTATATATATATATATATTTATGTATGTATTATAATATACTTGTATCTATTGTAAGCTATATATTTTATATCTTATTTATTACACCGCCATAGCAAGTTTTTTTTACTTAAGAGTTCTTCCATCCCATGGTTGTCTGGAAGAAATCGCTTTTAGTGATAAGACCGCCATTTGTACCCTTACGATCTTTTATTCTGTTTTTGTAGCTGTATGTTTTTGGTGTGCAAATAAAGAATATTTATGTTATATTATGTTATGTTGGCAATTTCAGACGATTTAAATTGTGATAAGGAAAATATTTTTACCATTAAGGAAACTTCTAAAACCAGTTATACAGGGATTACAGGGTGTTTTAAATGCGTAACATGTTATTCAGGGGGTGATTTAAACCATCAAACTGAACAACGTTATATGGAACCAGGATCGCAATCTTGAAAAAAAGCAGCAGTTTATTGCATTTCGTTAGAAATGTTATCGTAATAAACTTGGATGACGCTGCTAAAAAAGAGCTCGCGACACAATTTTACTGCCGCTACTCGAGTGCGCTAGAAAAAAGATGAATCATGGGCTCCAGTTAAAGAATGTAGCGATACTACTTCTAAAATAACCTATTCAGGCAGAAATAAAATCTTGTTAAAAGCCTTGTTGAATGAGTTGGATCTTTCTACGAGTTCAGACTCGAGAAAGAGAAATTTACTAGACCAAAAACTCCTTAATAGAATACCGATACATGATGTGTGGTTCCGACTTCGAACAGACCACCTCATTTCTTCCCATGAGTGTCGTACGAGACGACTAGTGGATAATATGAGTACCTGTACTAGGAATTTAAAACTGAACGTAAAAACTAAACACATCCATCTCAACATTCGCATCTCAGCTGCATGCAGTCGTTTCTCATTCGTCCCTTATATGTGGTAACACTCTGATCCGTACATAACGACAGGTCTTATTATGGTCTTATATACATACAGGGTGTTACAAAACACCCTAGTAATACTTAAAGGGGTGCTTCAGACCATCAAACTGAACAACTTTCACTATGGGGCCAACATCCAGAAAAAATAAAAAAAATCTGCTGTCCTATACAAAACTGCAGTACCGAGTACCGACTCGACTAAAATGTATAGGATAGCAGATTTTTTTTATTTTCTCGATGTTGGCCCCATAGTGAAAGTTATTCAGTTCGATGGTCTGAAGCACCCCCTTAGTATTACTAGGGTGTTTTGTTACACCCTGTATAGGTCCTTCTTAATATGCTGACACTTTTTAAGGGGATGATCACACCGTCAAACTGAAAAAGTTTCTCAATCGCACCAACATAGAAATCGAAAAAAAAATCTGCTCTCCCATACAAAACTGCAAACCTACTCGAGCCAAATGTATGGGAGAGACGATTTTTTTTCGCTGTTTCGATGTTGGTCCATAGAGAAAATTGTTCTGTGTGATGGTCTAATCATCCCCTTGAAAAAGTGTCAGCATATTAAGAAGGAGCCTGTATATTTTCCCCTTCAATTTGAGGTCGCAGAGTATATTTAACAATCGTCTTGTAATATGACTATCATCTCCTATTGCCACATAGTTTTTCAGTCGCAGGTTTACTTCCTTTAAAATGCTTATTCCTAGTCATGTCCAATCTAGTAACTCGCGCTTCTTTTTATACCACACAGAATCAGTGCAGACGCAGCGACCTAACTCCCAAAGGAATATAAATCAAGCGGCAGATGTAACGGGACACTTATGGTGCTAATTTATCGTAACACCAGAGAAGTTGCAGATACTGATTTACTGGACCACTTATAAATCTTATAATGGCTACTCCACAGTCCATGTTTCTTCTTTTGGACGTCTTTTTGCAGAAAGTGGGTAATGTTGTTATTCTTTTTGTATCGCTATGTTTTGGTTACATACTTCAGGAGGAGTTTCAGATCATCAAACTGAACAGCTTTCACTATTGAACCAACATTGAAATCGCGAAAAAAATCTAATATTCTACACCATTAAGGTCGAGTACCCATTGACTTTTTCTGTGGAACAGCTGTTTTTTTTTCGCGTTTCCATTCGTTGTCCAATAGTGAAAGTTGTTCAGTTTGATGATTTGAAACACCATGTAAGACATTTAAATTTACACCTTGCGTATTAAGAATGAATTCTTAGATAGTTACTGTTGCAGTCCTATTACAAAGCTTAATGGAATTAAGTATAATTTACTTGCCAATAAATAGGTAGCAGTACCTCACAGGCACTTTAGACAATTTTATGATGCCATTAAGCAAATTACTTATTCTAATTTTATTACACTCTTATTTGGTGCTACGTGACTGCAAAATGGGATATACATATATATTCTGTTCCGATAAGAAAGTCTGAAGATTGAAAAAAACAAAACTGAAAAGTGAAATCTGCGTATAGGTCCCTTACGCGATATTGCTTTGCTTACAATAAAAATGTGTTGCGGCAAACTGTTTCATCATGTTCTATATTGTGATATATTTATCTATTTTGTTTGAATTGGGAAGTCCAGTTTTAAAAATGATATTTAAAGACGTACGCCTTTTGGAGTCGATTAAAAAATAATAGTTCATTACCTACATTATTTTATTATTGGTGCAATTTTTCAATAAAAATTCTTCGATGAGCTCGTTCATAAACGTTGCTTTCAGTCACTGTCCTTTATTTGACTTAGTTGGACACTTTGACAGTACAAGAACTTATGTGTGTATGTATCCTGACCGATTTCACGGCCACGGCGACTGCTTCAACACAGTTGTTGGCTTTGATGTGCTCTCATGTGGCTAACATAGCCAATCTTCTTGGCGAAGGTCCTCGCACATAGCGGACAGGTAAGCACGTCATTCTCATAGTGATATTGTATTGTATAGCCGATAGTGGTCGGGCTTTCGGTGGGCACCATTGTCACAGTCGACTAAATCTGTGCTTAAGAGGATTATAATTCAATGTATAGGTATGTACCTAATACCTATTGTATACCTTCTGGTCAAGAAGCTTACATACCTATAGAGATGGAGATTGCATAACAAACATCTTTTTGAAGCCAGAATCTTTGACATTTATGACGTCACTGATGTTTCTCATCTCATTTCCTCTTTACACGGAGTTATCATTGAATGACCTTCATTTGACCTCCATGTAAAGACGAAATGAGATGTGAAACATCAGTGACGTCATAAAGGTCATATATTCTGGCTTCAAAAAGATGTTTGCAATGCAATCTCCATCTATGTAGGTATGTAAGCTTCTTGCTTCTGGTGGATCACAGTGAACATATTATTTAAAACGCCATGTAACAACCTATTAACCTGTGTATCACAATAAAGAATTTATGAGTATTATTTGTATGTCTGTATGTCTTTCCTTATCGCGGGACATAAGTGTCCCGGACTTTTGGGAGGCGTGCGTGGGGCCGAAGCCAACACGCTCTATGATTATACCCTCTGGCGCGCTCTATACAAACGAAGTTTAATTAAACTTTGGATATTAACCAAGAAAAGTAAAAAAAAAACAGTTACTAGATCGTGTTTAAAAATGTCATTGGCTTTAATTGGTTAGTATTGAAAATAAGATCTACCCTAACTGGTTTCCATGAAGCGTGCCGGAGCGCGCTGCATGCATAGGATTATCCTCATTAAGACCTAGAATTTTATATATCTAGTGAGCTGCCACGTGCCGAATAATGAAACAACAAAAACAAAGGATTTAAATATGAAATCGGGTACATACAGCGGTAAATCCGCTCGTGACAACGTGACAAGCTTTGGATTAAAATAAAAGTACAAAATACATTTCACAATACCCTGTCTAAAGTAGGTAAACTAGATTTTACTTTGACAGTTCAAACAAGCGAAAAATGCATTTCAAGATACTTTGATAATCGAAATAAACCTGAGATTTTCTCGCGACCGTCATCTTACAAGCTAAAAATACATTTCTAAACACGAAATACGAGGAAATCATTCTGAGAAAGATTGCGATCATCGTGCAAGTTCCAATGAAAACAGGCCTACCAGATGAAGGCAAGTAGTATTCAGCTGAAAAATGCGTTACATACTTTAGGGGATGCTTCAGATTCAGACCATCAAACTGAACAACTTTGAATATGGGACCAATATCGATATAGTAAAAAAAAATTGGATGTTCCATAGAGAAAGTCAGCGGCTGCTTGACCCAAATGTATTGTTTTTTTTTTCGCGATTTGGACTTTGGTCCCATGTTGAAAGTTGTTCAGTTTGATGGTCTGAAGCAACCTGTTCAATATGTACATTTAAGTTTACACCCTGTATATGTTCCTATAAAATCCGTTTACAAATAAAATCCATGTAGAGTTTGCGGCATTAGTCTTAAATCGAACTAAAGCCTTTATAGCTATTGTGTGGCCGAAAAGCTCAAACCTTAAATCCGAAGCACCACCGTTCTAAACGTCTTTTACCTAACCTTTTCAGGCCCACTACACACATCCGGAATAAACTTGATTCGGAATTAGATTCCGTATGGAGTGTTGCCGCTTTCAGATACTTTTTCACTAGATCTAGTGATTTTTTGATGTCTTAGGTGGCATATTTTAAAAAAGATTTTTGAGCGTAGGCGTTGATGGAACGGTACTGGATCGTGACGGTGAAGTTTCGACGTCGTTGCGGTATAGTTGCGAAATCGCCTACGCTCAAAAATCGCTTGTGTGATAATGGTTCATACCATTTTGTATGCAGATTATGTCTAATATTGAAACTATCGATAGTCTTTTGATATAGTTGCATTAATATTGGAATACAATTTACAAATCATCATCGTAACATTCGTAACGTCATGAACTCATCACATGATAGTAAAGTAATTATCATGTATAGAATTTGTTTCGTTTTAATAAATACCTAAAAATGCAATTATTGTCATTCATTTGGCGTTTCATACTTTTTATGTTGGCATTTTTTAAACAGCACGCTAGTATTTTTTGTAACCATAGTTGGCAACACTGAATCCTGAATCAGGATTCCGGATCGCAATTCCGTCTTTGTGTGGCGGACCTTATAGTAGCAAATAAACCTGGAGGCGTAAATTGCGGTGACAATCCAAAGGTTATTGCCCTATTACCCTCGCATATATTTCAGGCATCCCCATGTATTTTGTTATACGTTTGTAACTAAATTTTGTTGTTTTTCCCACAAAGAGGGGGCACTTACTTACACTTTATTTACTTTTTACGTCTTTACTCTAAAAAGGGGCGAAAACCTTTTAGTTTTATGAGATGAGGATGAGAGGAAAGGTATTAGCATAGTAAAGGGCGGCATTTTTAACCGATGATGAAAATGGTGTTGGGGAATTGTGTTTACTTTATTATACATAATACCTAGCGGCGCCCGCGACTTCGTACGCGCGGACCACTGACTCAAAATACTCATAACTTTTGATTGAATGATGTCATTGCGATAAAATAAAGCCTAAATGTTAATTCAAACTAAGCCTTATCCTTTTGTAAATACCCAATTCAAATCGGTGATGCGTGCACAAACAAACAAATATTCTAAAATTTTAATTGCATTCCATTGTATCCTAAACACCCCCTATTAATATTTTTGCAAATATCTACGCCAAGTTTATACAATTACTATTAGGTGACAATAGTGCGAGGCCAGGAGCGAAGCTCCGAAGCGTCCCCCCTGAAATCTGGTGGACCTGGTCTCCGGGGTCAATCTGCCGGCCAAGCGGGCCGCAAGCCAAGCGCTATTCATACGTACAACTAAATACAAATATACGGTCCAGGCATTATAAAATAAATTTTATTCTAGGTACGTCTGTCAACTGCTGTTGTATAGGTATTACGCTATGGTATAGCACAGAGTACTGAATACTATAATTACTACCGTAATGTAGGTATAGTGACGGCAAAGATAGCTGCGGCCGCAAGAAGTAAAAGCAAAATTCTTGGGTAAGTATATTTTATTTTAACATAAAAAATATAACGAAATCTGTACAGCTTTGAACTAAATACTAATTTACATTAAAACTGCCATATAAACCCACTTACGACAAGTACTTTAAGTTAACTGTCTACCTTTCCTGCTATAAAAGGTGATGTTTACACCACTTTTCCTCTAAATACGTCATTAAGATTCCCGCCAGAGCTACAGGACTCCGTTCAAACGTGCAGAGGTGTCGAACACGCTCGGCGCCTTTATTATCCTGAAAGTAAACATTTTAGTTTATTTATTTTATTTTATTTTATTTTTATTTTATTCATTTTAGGAAAACTTACGGACTAATTACAGGATAGTAGGGTATCAACATTTTTTAAAACAACATTGCCAACTAAAAGTTTCCACAGATAAATTTCATTCGTTTTACATACTTTTGTGAGTGAAAATACAAATTTAGTATCCAATAAAACTAATAAGAAGTTACATTACTAAAAGCTCAGAGTTTGCTGATAAAGCACCAATGACATTGAAAATAGCGACACTCTGGATTTTCATTGATTTCTAGCCTATCGTACATACTTATACTTGTAAGTTGTAACGGTTCCGTACCGACCAAAAGGGAAAATTAGAAATAATAATAACCAGCCAAGTGTGTGTCGGTCTCGCGCTAAAGGTACCGGAGAATTTTCTAAAATGAGTCTGAATCCCACTTGGGGATTTGCAGTCACGACTGCTTATTTAAACTATTATAAAAATGTAACAGAAGTGTGTCTGTAGAAGTGTTTCCATCTTGTAGTGTCTTCATGGGTACAATCATCCCTTAATAGATTAAATAAGCCCAACATATATATTCTCAAAAACCCCAACATTCAGGAACATTGTTTTCAGTGATATGCTATTGCAAATCCAGTGTATTATATTGATAATAAAAGATCTGCCTTTACTTAAAAATCTAATCGTTTTTTTGTACGTTTCATATAATTTATTATTATTTAGTAATCGCGTAAAATCCGGACACTGTTTGTCGAAAAATGGGGTTAGTTTAGGAACATTTTTAGAAGAGTACACGGTTAAATTTTCAGCTTACGTAAAAAGAAAGATAATATAAATATAAAAAAACTAATGAATAGATTTTTTTAAATACGATTAGAAAAGACACAACATTTTTGAAATATTTTAGTAAAAATGTAACACCAATGTAATGTGATTACCATACAAAATGGCGAACAAATTCAATCTTTGACATCTTTTGACAACTGCAAACCTCTACTTATTTCTGATTTTTTCCATAGTACGGCAAGTGATGACGTCACAAACGAAAATATACCCTTAAAGTAATGCTACTGTTTACCCTAACACCCTGTATTCCCCGACATTCGCAGAACTAAAAAACAATAAAATCACGACATCAAAAAGTTATTGCGGATTCAATAAAGGTCGAGTATCCAACCGAAAGCAATATTGTACGCGCAATAAACGGCCAATTTCTAAAATACTTCTAAATCCGAGCATTCTTATTCCAATTTCAAACGCATTGGGAACACAGCCTCGTTTGAGTTTCCCGGAGTTAAATCCCACGGGAGTCGCTAAAACCGTCTCGAGTCCCGGTCGTACGGGTGTGCGTGGGTGGGCATTGGATTGCACTTCTAAGTTGAGTAGTGTTGCCAACGTGGGGTTGGATGAAAAGCTAATTGTTGAGGAAATAATTATTAAGATGGTCCCCAAAGAAATATTTTCTTGAAAAAAAAATGATTAGTTAACTCTGGCTATAATCAGGGCCTCTTCCCGGATATTTGAACTTCGCAATTGCGTGAACGTTTTCGTTCCAATGAAACCTTCGGGATATATCGAAATTCGAAAGTCCGGGTACAGCGGTCCGGTCCGGTTGGCCAGCGCTCCATACGACAGCCATCCAATAGTTTTAATTTAAGTTTCATACATTGCTTGCTTTGATCGCTACACTTTAAAATAGAGAAAACAAATCAAAACTCAAAATTTTTTTATTGAAAATAATATCACATAGATAGCTTTTTGACGTCATTTGTTGACTCTACCACCGCGTCAAAATCGGGCATGACCAACTTGCAACGTTGTACTGACATTTGCATATTTTAATTTAATACCATTTTAACTATTCAAACAATTTTGCGTTAGTTTATTAACACCATGCCATCATCATAAATTATGCTCATAGCCACAATCCCCTTCAAGTTGGGCAGAAACTTTGCTAATTAAATTACTAAACGTTTAAATAATATATTAAGCTCTTAGGCTAACTCTAAATAAGCAATAACGATTTTGAAGCAAATGCATTGGGAGATTTAGGTAATGTACACACGGCGACACATCAAGCTATACAAAACCAACATAAGATGGCCGCGCGTAGGTCGAGTAACGCATAACGTCGCGCGTCCAGCTTATGTTGGTTTTGTATAGCTTGATATGTCGCCGTGCGTACATGAGTTGATTTCCGCCGCACGACCGCAGATAGTTACCTGCGTCACCTATCTATTCGTGCATAGACCCGTGTGAATCCCCATAAGATGTTTTTTTTATAAACACATTCGCAGACGCGAATTTCATAGCCTCCGAAATTGTCTACGAAGGGACAAGGATGCTATAGTAATGCCATAGAAATCTCTGTTATAAACTACCGTGCACTGAGGATCCAATATGACAAGCAGACTACATAGCAATCCTTGTCACATTCTAACCCGCAGTGATGATGTAATATGACGGAAGCTGCTTTATTAGCTCCAAATTCTTCATACCATAAATTTATTATACCTTACGGAATAGAGGCATTGACAGCTGAGAGAGAGAGATGTACCTAGCGGCATCACTGAATAATAGAAAGAGATACGTGACGCGAGGCAATAGAACCGTTATTGGGGATTTAGTGTCCGGGTAAAAATTCGGTTTCTGTGAATAATCGTGAACCTAAAGTGAAATCGTCGATAATTTTGTGAAATATACTAACACTGTTTTATTAAATTATCCACGATTGCACGTTAGATTGAGAATTATACACAGAAATCGAATTTTTACCCTGCTGATTACCTCCTGAAAACGTCCAAAAATGGTTTCAACTCGTGTCAGATCCTCTAAATAATATACTACCTTTATGCTTCATACTAAATATTAGTGTCCACCATGGGTACATGGGTGATTTTAATGTCATCTAAATGCCGCCTTTTCATCTAGGTACAAAATCACAAATCTGGCGTCTTTTACCTTACAGTGGCAACAACAGTACATAGTCCAGTGTAAAATGCTGTATCTAGAGAGGGGATCTTATTTGCTCGCATTAGTGCTAGCGTCCTAACAGGGAAACTTTGGTGCTCGTAACGATTGTACGTTTCAAACTGTCATCGACAGGGTATTAGTTCGACTTAGAGGAGTTTACTACGTTTTTATTAGTACGGCTGTTGAGAAAATGTGGAATTTAATAGCATTTAATACTTATACTTAAGTTTATTACCTTCGGCTCCCTGTTTTATTGTATCCCTTATTTGACTATTATAAGAGTTTTTTGTTAAAAAATAAATAAAAAAGCCATTTATTTCTCATCTTAAGGTTACATGCATTGGTTTTTTACAACACTATAACATTCTTCGTGAATTGAGTCAAACTTAAAATAATTAAATCACAACAATAGTATAGGAAAAGACATTGTACATAAAAATATATTGGTTAGTAAATTGCAATTATTAAATTATTGATTGTATTTTTATTTAATATTATAATATAATGTCATATGTCAAGCATGAAAAAATTAATAATTAAGTATTACATTTTAACCATTTGGTATTTAAATTAAATTACATTTTCACGTTTTTTTTTTTTGAGTTTTTTGTTATTAAACTAAAATCCAAATAGAGAACCCTGACACATTAAAAAAAAGGTTTAATCAGATATCGCCAGTAGTAACAAGGGAAAATTTATCGTGATAAAATAAATATTATACCGTATGAGGATTATGCATGCATGCATGCATGTATATGCTCAAGACTATATTCCCCGAGGGGGGAGTCAGAGATTTTCTGAAACCTTAGAACATCCGCGTTTCACTAGTAGTACCAAAACTCTGTCCATTGTGACGGGGAGTGAGCCCGTCGCCACTTGTAATGGATAGTGGGTACAATTAGGGCTGCCATTACCACAATCGCCGTCGCCAGATAAAGACTTCAAAAACCGGCGGACATTTCAATAAATTCGGAAATTTTCCCCACACAACATCTCCGTCGTTTTTTGCAGTACCGCTATTGCGCTACTGGTTTAAGGGCACCTTCAAATTTGCCGCAGAGTGTCGCGCAGCTGCAGCGCTGCTGCAGAGTGTCGCGCGGCTGCAGCGCTGCTCTGTCAAATTCATACAAATTATCAATTTTGACGCGACACACGCGCGACAATCTGCGGCAAATTTGAAGGTTGATGGCCCTAACAAAGGCTATTCTGACATATTTTATAAAACTTCTATAAAACTTTTGAATCATGAACATGATTATCTGTAAGTCACAGTAAAAGTGGTGACATCTATAGCGGAAGGTGGTTCCTCCCCATTAACTTTCTTACAAAGTCATTATAGAGAAAAATAATTATTCGTTCCGAAATTCATAAAAAGGACGCCTCGTACTCGTATTATTTTAAGGACAAAAGATGTTTCTTTCAGCTTTCCTTTCCTATAGTATTTCCTGAATAGACTAGTTTCCTGTCGGACCGACAAAGAAAATATTAATCATGGGTGAAACCAAAAAGAGGAAGAAGCGATATATTTCTTTGTTGCACCATCAAAAAGTTGGCCCATAGCCACTTTGATTTAATAAAACTAAATCAGTGAGATTAAGTGTGAGAGATTTGATCAGTAGGTAGGTAAAGGCACGGAATATATAAGAGTTTACAACAGAAGGTTCACGAACGCTCGCTCCAAGCACGGCTAACACGCACACATGCCTGAATGTGCAAGGGATGTCAGTACAGTAGTGCGTTCCGATTCCGAACGAACGAATGTTCCGTCACGGCGCGATTTAGAAAAAAGAGTGCTACATGCTACACTTAAATAAACACATTTTGGTTCATGTTAGTCATCAGAATAATTCCTAACAATGAAAAATACAAAAAATTCGGGCCAAACAACCGATTGCAATGCAGTATTTTTTTTTTAATCTTTCTATTAGGATAATACTTTATTATGTTTGTACATCCGACGATGTATAGGATACCTACTAATTAAATTTTCAAACGAAAAAACAAGTATCAAGGTCGTTCGGTGCGATACAATGAGTTTGTGGCACTCGACTGAATTAGGCCGCGACGTCGCGGCGCGACCGCGTAGGTACATTTTTATACCTACACTGCGGAGTGAGACAGGCCTGGTAAAGGTAAAGAGAAGTTTGAAGTCACTAACAATATCTCTAACAGGCAGGTAGCTTTACTTAGTACTATTAACTGTATTCTAACAACATGAAAAATCAATCTGGATAGGTAGGGTTAAGGCGGTAACAGTGGCTATAGCGGGAACAGTGGCGCAGGCGCCATTAGTGCGAAAGTAAAAGAGATAACTATCCCTCTCCCTCACTCCTCGAAAGCTCTCGGGATACGAACGAGTAATATCCAATCGAGTTGCGACTGCAGCAACCTTATGGCGTGTTGTGAGTGATTATGCGTTTTAACTAGTGAAAAATTGAGATTTAAGGTAAGAAATACTTTGTTTTTACTCTCTCTTTGTTTTGTTGTATCGATAAAACTATGTTTCTGGTCAAAACTATGAATAAATGAGATTGCTTTGACGTGTAATGCATTTCTCAACATGCGATAGCGTGGCATGTGGTGTGTCATTAATTCAAAATGGCGGTCAAGTACTAGGTGGATCAGACCGCTTGAGTACACAGTGGATCAGATCCACTGTGTACTGTATTGAAATCTACTTCAGATTTGAAATATAAATGAATCTTAAATTTTCTGTTATTATTAACTAACTTTCTTAAAACAAGGTTATAAGTCTGTCCCGTATGTATGTAATATTGTTAGAATTGCAAATATTCATATGTTTGTCCGTTAGAGCATCTAAATTGTATGTTATCAATAACTAGTAGTATTTTTAGTAATATTTAGGTACTAAAGATTCATAAAAAGACAAATTACCTGTTACGTGTATCCGAACGGTGCTGTCAGTAGTTTGTAGAAATAGATATATGTTGCTCTCTCTCTCTCTCTCGACATGTCATGGCGCCCGTGCAAAATTAAAGACCATCTCAACAAAGCAACCATTGTCGTTTTAATCCACATCCATCTAGAAAACGAGGATCGACGTCCTGCCCACCATCACATGGTGTCAGAAGTGAAGAAGCTATCAGCGAGCATTCGTCAATTTTTCCGAAAAGGTACTACGCCATTCCATAATTTGTCAAGATGTCTGAAAAGACGCTTCTTCCACCGAGCAATTTTTCATTAGACATGCACGTGTCCAATATGTCTTTAAGCTGGCGCAACTACAAAACCAGCTTAGAAATATACATGCTAGCCAATGATCTGCAAGATGAGCCAGACAAAAGAAAAGTCGCAATATTATTGAACACAATTGGACATGAGGCACTCCAAGTCTTCTATTCATTCAACATAAAAATGTCGGATATAACATACAAAGACCTACTAGCCAAGTTCGAGACATATTTCCTACCGAAAATAAACACGTCAGTCGAGCGACACAAACTTTTTAACAGAAAACAGGGTCCAAGTGAAGAAATAGAAACGTATGCCACAAGTCTCAAGAACATCAGCTTACAATGTGATTTCGGTGAGAAGTCTGATGATATTCTAAAAGATATTTTCTCTTGGAACCTAAACTCGTCATGTTCACATATCAAAGAACGCATTCTCATAGAGAAACCTACAACTTTCGAAGACGCAGTCAATCTAGCTAAGACAGTCAGAAATACCAAATTGGATAAACTAGCTATATCAAGCAATGATCAAGATGCCGTTCTCATCAATCAGGCACAGTTCGCTCACAATCGTCAGTCGTCTCAGCAGTCAAATGGAAATAGTCGTCAGCCAAGCCATCAACAAGACCAATTCAGTCGTGGAAGATTATCCGGTCGATATCTACAACAATACAGTAATCCAGCAAGTCCCATGAATAATCGTCAGTCACCCAGTCATCATTCAAGTCCATGAGTGTCAAGATGCCAACGATGCGGTCAATTCCATCAAACTAAGTGTCCAGCAATAGGAGTAACCTGTCACATCTGTCAAAAACCCAATCATTATGCCAAGTGTTGCCGCTACAAGCAAATACACCTAGTCGAAGAGGAAGATTCTACAATCGTCACTGGTAACTCATCCAATACCTATTTGCTTAATAGTCTGTTTACTAATGAAATTTGTGCTAATTCTAACAGTCGTTATCAAACTAAACTGTCAATACACTGTCAACAAATTGATTTCTTACTCGATACAGGCGCCGATACTAATATCTTGTCATTTAGTACATACAAAAGTCTTAAATTACCACTCTGTAACATAAAAAAAAGTTGTCATAAACTATCAACTTTCAGTGGTGAAATTATACCTACAGTCGGTCAAAGCACACTGTCTGTCACACATAACAGCTTAATACATAAACTCATTTTCCACACAGTAGATTTGCCGTGTACAAATATCATTGGTCGTCAAAGTTGTGAAGTTCTAAAGTTGATCGAACGAGTACACAATGTTCACTTTCATGAGTCCGTTGCCGAAGATATAACAGTCAAATACGAAGACCTTTTCACAGGTATAGGCTGTTTAACAGATTTTGAATGTCGTCTGTCATTGAAACCTGATGCTATTCCATCGGTAGATGTTTGTCGTAGAATTCCTTTCAGATTAGTAGATGAACTAAAAGAGGAGTTAAAAATGTTAGAAAAAGACAAAATTATAGCTAAAGTTGAAGAACCAACGGAATGGGTTAGTTCTATTGTTATTGTGTCAAAGAAAAATGGTAAACTCAGACTATGTATTGATCCTCGAAAACTAAACAAAGCCATTATGCGTCCCCATTACCAATTTCCAACAATTGATGAAATAAAATCAAGTTTATCTGGGTCACAATTTTTTACAACTCTAGATGCAAACAAAGGCTTCTACATGCTGAAGCTAGACGAAGAATCGTCTAAGCTATGCACATTTATAACACCCCAAGGCCGTTATAGATTCCTTAGATTGCCATTTGGCATTAATGCGGCTCCTGAAATTTTTCATTCAGAGATGACAAAAAGGTTTAGCGATATTCCAGGGGTTAAAATTATGATGGATGATTTTTTAATTTATGGTCGTACTAAACAGGAGCATGATTCCAGATTAGAACAAGTATTAAATAGAGCCAGAGAGATAGGAATTAAATTCAATAAAGGAAAGTCGAACATATCGAAGGGTGAGGTCAGATTTCTTGGACATATTTTCAATAAACAAGGCGTACAAGTTGATGAAAACAAAGTAAAAGCCATCTGTAACATGTCAATTCCTACTAACATACCTGAATTACAACGTTTTTTAGGCATGGTCACATATCTAGGGTCCTACATAGAAAACTTATCAGAAAAAACAACACATTTGAGAAAACTTTTATCTAAAGATAATGAATGGTCGTGGCAAGACATACATAGTCATGAATTTAATTTATTAAAGGAGGCTATTACAAAAGCCCCAGTCTTAACTTACTATGATCAAAACAAAGAGATTAATCTGTCCGTCGATTCTTCTAAAGATGCTATGGGTGCGGTAATAAGTCATGACAAAAACCCCATCGCATATGCATCAGCATCATTAACCCAGTCGCAGCAAGCATATTCGCAAATAGAAAAAGAGCTACTTGCAATTCTCTTCGGCTGTACAAAATTCCATCAATATATTTATGGCCGTCACATAATAGTGGAAACAGATCACAAGCCTATAGTCTCTTTATTTAACAAGCCTATTTATAACATACCTCCTCGTTTACAACGAATAATGCTTAGGCTACAACCATACGATTTAACTGTCACATATAAACCGGGTAAATATCTTTATGTAGCCGATACACTTTCCAGATCAGCTTTAACGGAAACGTCCTTAATAGATCTTGATTCAGACATAGATTTGCATGTCAATTTAGTCATTAGATCATTGTCAGTCAGTCCCAATAAACTAAAATTAATCCAAGAGCATACTACCAAAGACCAAGAACTGTCTTTATTGATTAATTATTGTATGTCAGGTTGGCCGGAACACAAAAAACTGTTACCAGATGCTATTAAACCCTATTTTCCATTAAAAACAGATTTACATGTAATAAATGGCATGATTTTCAAGAATAATAGCGTTATCATACCACAAGCTTTGAGAAAACATATACTACAACAGATACATGAGGGTCATCAAGGCATTCACAGTTGCCAAAACATAGCCAAAGATCTAGTCTACTGGCCTAATATGTATACTGAAATAGAAAAATATGTAAATAATTGTCACATCTGTCTCACTATGAGAAGAAGTAATACTAAAGAGCCACTTCAACCGCATGAGGTAAAATTAATTCCTTGGTATAAAGTTGGCGTAGACCTATTTGAATTAAATAAAGATAAATATGTCCTAGTCGTCGATTATTTTTCTAAATATGTTGAACTTGTACAATTGAAAGACAGCTCTAATAGTAAAATAGTAATCAGTCACTTGAAGTCTATATTCTCCAGACACGGAATACCTCAGATTTTGATTTCAGACAACGGCCCACCATTCAACTCGAAAGAATTTAAAGATTTCACCATAGATTGGCAAATAGAACATACAACCTCGAGTCCTTATCTTAGTCGTTCAAATGGTCTAGTAGAGAGAACTATAGGCACCGTAAAAAACATACTAAAGAAATGTTATGCAGACAATACTGATCCTTACTTAGCTTTGTTGCAGTACAGGAACACGCCAAAGGAAAACGATTGTTCACCTGCTCAATTACTTATGTCTAGAACACTCAGAACTAAACTACCAATCCTAGAAAAGAACTTAAAGCCTAAAATACCTAACTACAACTTATTGAAAGATAAAATAAAAACACAAAGTCACAAGTCACAGATTTATTATAACCAACACTCAAAACCTTTATCCGTATTAAAATCGGGTGATATCACATATTTTAAAAAACAACCACACAGTCCGTGGACTCCGGGCATTGTCATAAAAGTTGGTCCACAGCCTAGATCATATTTAATTTCTTCTCCTGAAGGAACTTTCCGTCGCAATCGTCAACATATCTTGAAGCCAAAGTATCCATTGTCACGGTCATCTTACAATAGCTCAAATGAAGAGTATTATCCCAGCTATTACTGCAGTCAGTCTCAGCCTCCTTCCCAGCCACCAAAGTCTCCTGCTCCAGCCAGTCCAGTCCGTGAACCTGAAACAATAACACAAACACATCACAGTCCTCATTTGTCTACAAACCACCCCGATGCAAGATATTCGTCAATCGGTCGTCCACTGATTAAACCCCGTCGATATTGTCAGTAACATAAGAAATTGTAATGTAAACAAATGTAATCTAATTTAAGTTCTTATTTTTTAGAATTTAAGTATAGGGTCTATAGTTAGTTTTAGTTATGTCAATGTCAAAGTCAAAAGACTCAAATGTCACCTGTCAAGTTACGTTCAGAAATTGTTTTGTAAAAATACTTACGTTCCGTTTCACACTAAATAAAATTGTAAACTTGTTTCATCTTTTTCCAAAAAGGGAGATGTTACGTGTATCCGAACGGTGCTGTCAGTAGTTTGTAGAAATAGATATATGTTGCTCTCTCTCTCTCTCTCGACATGTCATGGCGCCCGTGCAAAATTAAAGACCATCTCAACAAAGCAACCATTGTCGTTTTAATCCACATCCATCTAGAAAACGAGGATCGACGTCCTGCCCACCATACCATACCATACCTACCTCAGTTCATTTATAATTTTAAGACTGAAATTTTTTTTTATTTTATGTTAAGTTTATATTTTTCCAGACCGAAGAAGTGTATTTATGTTAAATAAAAGTTGATTATTGTTAAAGTTGAAAAGAGTGTTATTATCAGTCACTGTCTACATGGTACTAAGTTCCTTTTTATATTTTAAGTTCAATTATTACTGTCTTGTAAAACAAATGAGTAATAAAACTAAATAAGAAATTACAAACTGCTTTTTATTTTAGATTTATATTTGAAGATTCACTGTGTACCTACTCGATTCACTGTGAACTACAGGTATATTTACTGTACCCGACCCCCGGTACACAGTAGCTCAGAATATCTTTCTGTTTTAAATGCTTTCTATGTTCTTTTTTAGTTATCGGTTGGACAAAATACAAAAAAAATTATAAAATAGATTAATTGAACTACGTATACGTCCTATTTGTAACTTCCTAACACTACTACAAATCAAGAACGAGCTGTTCAAAAAAAAAGTGAGCCACTGTTGCCGCCTTGACCCTACACCACGACCGAGGACCGCCTCCGTACGACGATGATGCGTCAAGTAAGGCGCGGTTTATACAGAAGAGACGTGTGGCGGAAGCGGAAAGTCAAAGTAACACAATATAAACCTTACTATACGTAGCATAGCGTCGTTTGGAGAATTACGTTTGGCGACGTCGCTTGGAGGCGCGAGCGCGATTCTCCTTTACGACAAAAACGACGCTATGCTACGTACTATAACGTTTATATTCTGTTACTTTGACTATCCGCCACCGCCACACGCCTCTTCTGTATAAACCGCGCCTTAGTTCTTTACACTCCATTTTCAGGCCCAAACGCAGTATCTTCCTCTAAACGAAATCTAAGGTAGGTTCGTTATTAAGTTGAACAAAAGAGCAAGTTATCCGCTACAGAATATATAAGTTCATTTGGTCGAGCGTAGTTCACTTGTTAACACGAAGGAAACTATTCATTCAGTTTTCCTGTCGGTAAACTGTTAGTTCGACTGTATTTAATGCGGCGGGGATATCAGGAATTACTGACAGCAGTTAATAACCCAGTAAAATTAAGCAGAAAAATGCTATTCAGGAGAAGTAATTCCCGGAGTATCGGAACTTTGTTTAAACATTCGGGTCAACTAAGTAATTTGTTAGATTTACCAAGTAGTTATTTAAATCTAGTAGTTACTTTGTTACTACAAACGGTAATACATATAAGCGTCAAACTTAGTGTGATTATAGAGCAAACTCTACAGAATAACAACCAATATTTAAAACCAGCCAAGTGTGAGTCGGTCTCGCGCTAAAGGTCGGGACGGGTCGGTCGGTCGGCCCGGACAAAAAAAGTTTTTTTTGTAATTAAATAATATTGTGTTCCGTGGTGGTGTGGTATACGGAACCCTCGGTGCGCGAGTAGTCCGACTCGCACTTGACCGGTTTTTATGTAATGACTACGAAACCCTATCTTGGGCGAGTCCGACAAGCCCTTAGCCGGTTTAAAATTTTTGGGAATATTGTACAATTGTTAAGAAATTTTCAAAAAGACGATTTAAGTCTTAAGGAAAAGGGCTTTGATAACTCAGATTGTTTGAAAATAAAACGTTCTTCAAACACAAACTGTCCTATTTATTTTTCCTCGCACGGTAACCCCTCAACTGTGGCGAATCCCTCTCGGGGATGCTGTCAAATTACTAACATCTTTGGGAGTCAAAATGGAAAATTTTCCCGTCTGTGGACCCCCGAGAGGGGTTCACCACAGACGTTTTTAGGGGCCCACCTATACGCTAAAATTGAATTTTCCTTGTTTTGATGTACAATTAGCCTTAATATTGACAAAAATCTATTTACGTACTTTTGTAATATTCGTGTTATAAAAACAAACATTATATTATGTATATTATAACTATTTATAACATAAACTTCGGGCGGTTAGAAACATTATACACACACACACGCTACATCACCATTACTATATTTTGAGGTTGTAGTTTTAACATAGACGAAGAATTTTTCTACTTACTCTTTCTACGAGTTTTAATTATAGCAAGATTCAGGGCTGCCACCTCAAAAAATCGACTGGGAGCTAAAACTGTGAAAAAAGCGCTAGATTCCAAAATTTTCGCGGCTGAAAAAAGCGGCTCGTGATTCGGCGCTAAATTCATATCACATAAAAAGTTCTTTAAATAGTCTTATCAGCCTTTCCGAAACCCATTTTAAGTCAGTCAATTCGTAAGTCGCTTATAAAATTAATGATAACACTTCAAATAAGCGTTCGTATTTTAATCTCTCGAACACTGTATGCTCTATGGACATGTTTTGACCACAATATTCTATCAATATTTATCATATTCCAATCAAAAAACACAAAATATAGCATATTCAAACACATATAATGATGCTTTATTACAAACTAAAAAACGCTAGATTCTCCGCTAGGCGCTAAATTTTTAGATACGGCGCTAAGCATACCAAAAAAGCGCTAGATCTAGCGCCGAAAGCGCTAAGGTGGCAGCACTACTGGCAAGATTCACTTTTTTTATCCTTCTTTCAAGACAATTTAGATTCTTTAGAATACAAACCAGAATCAATCATACGTTTTAAGAAAATATTTAAACAGCG
This sequence comes from Agonopterix subpropinquella, assembly GCA_922987775.1. Classification (NCBI taxonomy): domain Eukaryota; kingdom Metazoa; phylum Arthropoda; class Insecta; order Lepidoptera; family Depressariidae; genus Agonopterix; species Agonopterix subpropinquella. Next base: position 12,735,204 of record OV277709.1, on the reverse strand, counting down.
AAAAAATCAGAAGCGTTTCCATAAATTAGATTAGACTTCGTCCCGTGCTCTCCCGTCGGAAAATTCATAAAATAACATTTTTCGCTCCCATCCCTCAATCAATTATGTATGTAAGGCGATGTTGATGCTACCTCAACTTTGATTTACGAATGTTACATAATTCATTATTTCTCTTTTCATTTTGCGCCAACAATAAATAAATAATTGGCTTTTTCACATACAAATTATACTATTATTTGCATTTAGAAACACCGGTTTGAGGCTTGATTACCGGAACCTTAAAAAACAATAGGTAGTAATACCAGTAGGTAGTAATATTATGTTTTTGCGCTTTGCGCGGTTTATAGAATAGACCATCAAACTGAACAACTTTCACTATGGGAACAGCAGTTGAAATCGGGAAAAAAGCTGCTGTTCCACATAATTATTTGATCGAGATGCTATTGAAATGTTTTATAACCAATTTTTTTCCGGTATTGGTCCCATAGTAAAAGTTATTCAGGTAAAAGTTTACACCGTGTATAAGCATAAAATATTTTTATGAATCCTTAAATGTTTATTCTTTTGAGTCTAGTTTTGAGTACATACTTTTACTGTTTGCGGTTTAAGATATTGTATTGCCCAAAAAAGAATACATTTCACTTATATGTTACGACAAATATAAATACTAAATTCTTAGTCTAACTTTAACTATTGCTAAAAAGTTAAAACTAGGAAACTATTACTGTATAATAATTATGCATTGCTCGGTTATATTTAACTATGTATTTGATAATGATAAAACTATATAAGGTCCTTCCAAAGATTTAGACCAAAAAAAATCTTTGGGTCCTTCTTAATATGCTGTCACTTTATTAAGGGGAAGATCAGACCTTCAAACTGAACGACTTCCTATATGGCACCAACATCGAAATCGCGAAAAAAAAAACCGCTCGTCAATAAAAAACTGCAAACCTACTCAAGCCAAATGTGTGGGACAGCTGATTTTTTTTACGCGATTTCTATGTTGGTGCTGCCATATAGGAAGTTGTTCAGTTTGATGGTCTGATCATCCCCTTAAAAAAGTGTCAGCATATTAAGAAGGACCCTGTTTAAAACTATACCATCAAATGCCTAACAAATCATTCTAAAATAACTTAAAGACTGTTCTCATAAGGATACAATTTTAAAATATAAAGTCCCCTAGGGAGACAGTTCAGCGCTTAAAATTTCCATTCTCTGTGATTTATTTTTCATAAAATGGTCTCGTAAAATACTCAACTTTCAGTATTCAATACCTTTCGCTTAGAGATATACTGGTGGCCGTTTTATTTTCATTCGATTTTTTTTAAATTTTACTTTATTGTGTTAATGTGATTTTGTTACGTCCTTTTTCTCGGCACATTTAGTTCCAATATTGGACGGACAACCGCCGGCAAACTAAAAAAAACGATGTTATTAACTTACATAATGGACATTATTACCCTCGGTTACCCTAAATTGGGGTATGGAACTGTTAACAGGTCTTTCACATGATACTATAGCTTTGGTAAGTCGATATTCCTAGCATTGGTTTGTTAAATCATGCTCATGTGACACGATTTGTTCGTTCACACCTAACTATTTAAACGATTGGTTTTAAAGGGGTTCCGGCCAGATTGCCCCTGGCAGACTTATGTATTCTTAAAGATACCATCGTTACCTACCATTTACAATGTATTTCATTGAGATGTCATATGACGTAGGTAAAGTTCAAAAATTGAGATTTTTGATGCAGTCTGTCAAGTACTTCCGGCCATGGCTTCCGGCCAACTGGGAACTTACAGATTTATGTTTCCCCTCTCTACGATACGAATGAAGGGCTTTATGATGCCAACAGTTTCATAATGATGTCATATGACGTAAATGAGGTTTAAAAATTTGACCAGAAATTCTGAATTTTTTCGTACTTCCGGCCAATTTTGGGTGCATAATTCAATTGATCTTCGCTTAGTCCAACTTTTTCGACCGTGTGCCATGCATTTCATGGTGATGTCATGTCACGTAGGTAACCATGCGGCCGGCTCACGGATTATAACGACCCACTTTTCCGAAAATGGCAGATTCTGTTGCCTTCGTACTAAATTTAAGCATAAAGTTTATTTTTATTTTTATTTTAGTTCGTTTTCTTAATATTGCAGTACCTATTTGCAGTTTTCTAGATCCAGCACACTACTAAGGTACTCGTATAAAAGGACTTATTTCTGAGCTAAAACGGTGTTATCATTTAATTAATTATCATAAGAATTTTAATTAAACTTTAATTTACACAATACAGGGTGTACATTATCTTAAGGGATGCTTCAGTCTATCAAACTGAACAACTGAAAAACGAGCGAACATCAAGTGTAAAAAAAAGTTGATTCATGGAAAACGGCAATGGCTACTCGACCCAAATGTATGGAACAGATGATTTTTTTCGCGATTTCAATTTTGGAACCAACGAAAGAGGGGGCGTTTTAGTGGTTTTCAAAAGGGCACTTTTTAACGCATCTAAAAATTAATTTTTAAAGTTTTTATATTCTATATAATAATTAAAATATTATACTTTGGTTCCTTTTTTTAGCTGGAGGATTTTTTTTCATTTTTGGAAAATTATAAACATTTTTGGAGTTTAGATTTTTATTGGATTTGCCGTTTTATGAATAATTATTTTTGTTTTATTTCACATTTATTGAGTTAATTTATGTACCCGAAGGTCATGTAGAGAACAAGATCTGCGATTTTTTTTAAGGCCAAGTGATCGTGCCTTTACTTCAATGTCAGAATTAAACAAGCTATGCCAGCCATGAAGACGTTTCAAATTTTGTGTCAAAATGATTCGTAAATAATGAAATATTCCATTAAAAGATACGTTGGCATCTTTTTGATCATCTTTCCCTTCTTTATTATTTTTAAGAAACATATTTTGATATTTGGACCTTTATTCGCGCAGACCGTAGCGCCATCTATCGATCTAGAAAACCACAGGAAAAACGCTCATTGCGATATCTACATTTCAAATTGGTTGACTAAACAATAATACACATACATATACATACGTACATGGCTAATAGAACTATGTTTGTAGGGTCCCTCAGGACAAATTTACAAGCAAACAGGACCATATATTTTAACATCAACCCTAACAATACGCTGGGGTTACATCAAAACAGTTCAGGAGCAATTTAGCTAAGTTAGATGTGTTCGTTCTCACGGTCGATGTATGTATGTATTCATTAATACATACATAGGTCTGACTGGGTCCGATGTCGCCACTGTTCTTTCTTATACAGGGTGTAGGGGAAAGTATCATTAGTATTTAAACCACATACTCTAGCCATCAAACTGAACAACTTTTATATGGGAGCAAGTCTGTCAGAGCAAAAAAAATGTCAGCTTTTCCATACTAAACTGCAATACCTACTTGACACAAATGTATGAGACGGCAGATTTTTTTTTGTGTTCCGACAGGTTTGCTCCCATAGTAAAAGTTGTTCAGTTTGACGGGTAGAGTACTTATGTGGTTTAAAGGTTAAGGGCCTATGTCGAAAAATAATTTAACCGAAACAGGCGTGGGATAGCTTATATTACGGCCTGATGCTTCGCCTGATGCGAGAGAAAGAGATGGGGCGGCGCGCGCGCCTGAAACGAATCGAGCGCCAAATCAAGCTTTATTTAATTGTGATTGTACTATTTATGTAAGTTCAATTCTGCTCTAATCAAAATTTAGAAAAATATCAATCTCTTTTTTTTAAATCAAGTCTTGTGTTTCTATTATTCACCGTATAGCAGTTCCAAGCGTTTATAGATAAAAACGGAGGCTACTTTGGCTTGTTTTTCTATCGAGAAAATGTGTCTTAATCGTGTTTTGGCTCTAATCAAAACTTCAATTATATGATCAATTTACACATATCCGAAAATCATACTCCTACTGTTAGTACTTCATGATATATGAAGCTTTGAAGAATCCTATTTTTTTCACATAGCCCCTTAATGATAGTTTTCCTTAAACCTTCGTACCTACATCTACATCTTCGACCCCATCTTTGTTTTAAGGACTGGATTGAGGTCAAGAGCAAATTCATTTTTAATAAAAAAAACACCCTGTATAATTTAATTTTTTTAAGAAGTCGGCTGCAGAATTGCTTTTGTTTGCGCGAAACAATAGGCAAATGTCAAAACGGCTTATTCGTGTGAAATCTCTGAAACTCTGAATATTATTTGATAGCTCTCTCCATCCTTGGTTACACAGGACGAAGTCCCTTGTATTATGCTATTTTAACACTTACTACTTAGGCATAAAGACTCCTGTCAGTTGACTTCTTATATGAAATAAAGTGTAGTCGAAATGAAAACGAACGGACGTTTTTAGAGAAGGTCGTCTAAAGACGTCCAAAGTTTGTTTGTTAAGCTACTTTCACATTTCAAGAAAGTTTTTTTGGAGGAAGCGAAGCTTTTTTTAACTTTGCAAATTGAAATTTTATGTGACCCAATTCAAAGTTCATTTTATGTCAGACGGGAAACAGGAAAAGTCGGCTAAGGACAAGTCCTCACTAAAATAAGTCATTCCAAAGAACTAATGAAATATCCGTTTACTTACAAAACAACTTTGTGTTGACCTCGAAAAATAAAAACCTTAAGTTGATAAAGAAAACCGCTCTATAATCGTATTCCTTTTCGGGGAGTTCAGAAATCTACCACTGTTTAATTGTAGCAAGCTTCATACATACATATACAGGGTGAAATTGATATCATTGCATCCTTTTAAACTAAGAGTCTACCCATCAAACTGAACAACGTTTAATATGGGAGCAAACCGATCGGAGCAACTAAAAAATCAGCTGTTGCATACATTGGAGTCGATTAGGCAGGCACTGCAGTTTAGTATGGAACAGCAGATTTTTTAGTTGCTCCGATCGGTTTGCTTCCATAGTAAAATTTGTTCAGTTTTATGGGTAGACTCTTAGTTTAAAAGGATGCTAATGATATCAATTTCACCCTGTATAAACTCACGACCGCTGTCCCTTTCGGGGTGGGTAGCAAGCTTCACTTTAAGCATAATATATTTTTTTCTTATTTAAAGATTTCTAAGCTAGAACTTGGCTAGAACCACACATCAATACAAATTGTTCTAGTCCCTTTAATGTTTTAATGTCATCTGATTCATCTCTTCACCACAACGCATGGCAAGTCAAACTAAATTATATTATTGCATCATCGATTAGACAGAAAACATTTGTGTGTTTATGAGAAATCGCGTGCCAGGCTCGCGCAACTCTCTAACAAAAAAATGTTATATATGAAACGTGCACTGACGCCATTAAATTCCTTTGAACGGTTGCACACGTTTCAAACATTCTGTCTGGATATCGGTCAAGACCAGTTTTTAGAATGGAAGTCCCGACTCTTGCATCAATCTTGCAAGCAATCTTGCATGCGTGGGCATCGATGAAGCGTCGTTGCTTTGGTTGTTGCATGCGCTTATGTCTGTAAACCAGCTTTATGCCAATTTTTGTAATGTGGCAGTCAGATAGAGTGGTAGTCTGGCAGATAAAACATCAGATTGCAATTACGGATACAATAGCCTCAACTATTCTTTATAATATTGGAATCCTTGGACGACAAAAATTCCCTCCTCCGAAATACATTTCCCAAACAAACATTTATTCTATAAACATTTACGTAACGAAGTGTGCAAAGTGCCTTAACAGTCGGATGTTTTTGGTTATGTGTACGACGTTTTAAGTGTCTCGACAAGCGTCGAGGGTCGTCGACGAAAACAATATTGGAGCTAGGGGTCTATTGAGAGGAACCCAAGTTGGAATAATAAAAACCGGTCAAGTGCGAGTCGGGCTACTCGCGTACCAAGGGTTCCGTACCACACCACCACAAAACACAACTATATTAACATAGAAAAAAAACTTGTTTGTACGGCATCTAGTTATTTTCTTTTACCTAGGGACTTATTTTTTCTTCACGCTCTATCATAAAAACGGTAATACGTACAAGCGTCAAACTTAGTGTGATTATAGAGCAAACTCTACACAATAACAACAAATACTAAAAACCGGCCAAGTGTAAGTCGGTCTCGCGCTACCTTTAGCGCGAGACCGACTAAGTTTGACGCTTGTACGTATTACCGTTTTTATGATAGAGCGTGAAGAAAAAAACGTTGATAAAAACTAGGTTCTTGTTGAGAACCCCCCTTAATTCCCTGATGGGTCCCGTTTTCACCTTTTGGGTACGGAACCCTAAAAATAACACCTTCCAAACTGTCTGCGATAAGATGGCAGAATACTTGTAGCTGAAGAACGATAACAAATTGACATTGGCATGGCACACTTTGGCTCACGCCACGCTGATAAGCATCCAGTTGCCTTTTATAAAGGCTCGATAGCTCAGTCGGTAGTGAGCCTGCCTGCTGTGCCGAGGGTTGCAGGTTCGAATCCCGTAAGGGGCAAATATTTGTACGATGAATATATAATATTCATATTCATCATTCATAGCATAGCATATGCTCACGACTATATTCACCGAGGGGGGGCCAGTCAAAGATATTCTAAAACTTCAGAACATCCACGTTTCACTCGTAGTACCGAAACTCTCTCTGTATTCATCATTCATCATAGAAATACTTATTACAGAAATCGGACACAAAATGTGCCCGAATCATAGATATTCGTATATATATCGATATCGTTGTCTAGTGATCATAATACAAGTCTAGGCTAGATTCTGGTACTTTAAATGTAACTAGATAATTTATGTGACAATGGCCAAGAATAAAAATAAAACCGGTCAAGTGCGAGTCGGGCTACTCGCGCACCGAGGGTTCCGTACCACACCACCACAGAATACAACATTATTAACTTAGAAAAAAAAACTTTTTTTGTCAGAGACCTTTAGCGCAAGACCGACTCACACTTGGCCGGTTTTTAGTATTTGCTGTTATTTTGTAGAGTTTGCTCTATAATCACACTAAGTTTGACGCTTGTATATATTACCGTTTTTACGATAGAGCGTGAAGAAAAAACGTTGATAAAAACTAGTTTCTTGTTGAGAACCCCTTAATTTTTAACTTTATGACATTTTTATTATTTGTTAACAAATCCGCCGCAATAACGCATAATCTGAGAAAATTTCAACTATCTAGCTATTACGGTTCAAAAGTTACAGCCCTAAATAGGTAGGACAGACGGACGGATGGACGGACAACGTAGGCTTAGTAATAGGGTCCCGTTTTCACCCTCTGGGTACGGAACCCTAAAAAAGATGTAAAGTTTTAGAACCATCTCTACTGTGCCTGACGGTATTTTGCAAATTGATCGTGTAATCTTCGCAACATTAACTGTCCATTAAAGGCTTTCGTCGTCGCTCTTTAAAACTTATAATGGCCCTGTCAGTTTGTTTCCACAACACAACTCGGAATAACATCGTGATTTATTTACTGACAGAAACATGGCATTACATTTAATACAAGATTTACTTTTCACGGCCCCGAGACGAACAGGACAGAAAGGTATGCCTTCGTTAGGTGTGAAAGGTAAATAAACCAACTTTTATTCAGCGACTTCACTTCATAAGACGCGCTTTATATTAGAACTATAATTTTGTTTTAAAAAATTCAAAAGCATTATTAAATCAGTAGCGTAGCGAGGGGGGGGGGGGGGGGGCCGGGGGAGCAAATGCCCCGAGCGGCACTTTAACAGGGGCGGCAAATTCGGAAAAAATGTCGATTGATTGAGCTCTGTCTATAACCAATTCTTTGAGCTAATTTAATTACTTTGCAATTTTATTACCATAAGCCTAAAGAGTTCTTACCACATCTAAGATGTGGTGCTAAAAATTTCGAGCTTGCTTCGCTCAATCCATAGCTTTTACTTAGGTTACTTTGCACAAGTTTTGTAGATACGTAAAAAACTCTGTCTCCAACCGATTCGTATTGAGGAGAAGAAGTCGAGCTCGCTTCGCTTGCTCTAAGTTTCTATTTTTGCGTGGGTAAACCAAAAGATGTCTAATCACAACACGGATAAAAACAAAAAAAAATGAAAAAAAAATTCGAGCAGTTTTTGCCCCGGGCGGCAGAAACCCACAGATTAAAATGACTGTCTTGTCTATACTTTTATGAAAACATATAGGTTACAACGTAACTTACACTTGACTCTATCGCCAACGGATCCATGAAATGCCCTGAATCGAAAAATGGTTTTCCCAGAAAGACGGACAGACGGACTGACATGGCGAAACTTTAAATTATAAGAGATAATTGTGCTTTTTGCAACCATCAGCTGCAACGCTGATTCAGTGTTTATGGGGTGTAGAGCATTTCTGTGATGGGGATGGACCAGGTCTGCCTGCATAACTTAAAGGTCAGTAAAAAATTTACGATCACCTGCAAGGCTGAGTATACACTATGGCTATGTGAACAGTATAAAAACTGACATGGCTCATCAGTCGGTTTAAGAGATACAGCCGCTCAAAGGTCGGACCTTTGAACGGCTGTAGCTCCTAAACCGACGGGCTAGTTCATGTCACGATTTTTACTGTTCACATAGCTACAGTGCATACTTCATACGATCAGCCTTGCAGCTGGTGGTTGCAAAAAGCACACTTATCTCTTATTCTAATACCCTTATATTCTAATATCTTTGTTGACTACGGAACCCTAAAACGGCGTCAAAAAAGGGAGGAATAGTTTTAAAACATATTATTTGCACGTGTCGTATGTCTATGTTTTTCACAACTGCCTGGGACTAGAAAAAATTTGTGTAGGAAGTTCAAAGGGAGCAGCATTATATTACGGTGGACAATGTTCTCAGATTATTGTCAAAGGTAAAGAGAAATATTTTGAGCTTGTGGTTTACAGTATTCTAGTTACCTACATAGGTACATATTATATTGTTGCCAAGCTTTTTTAGGGTTCTCTAGTCAAACAAGGAACCCTTATTTTTTCACTCACTTTATTCTGTCTATCTGAATGTACGCACCGCTGAATTACTCCCTCATTTATATATATATGTATAGCCTGTGAGCGTTCACAGGCACATACATTGAAATGATCCCAAGTAAGAACTATGCTTTTTTAATATGGAAACCATACAACAACGGCACGAACATATAACATCCATGACCGAACCGGGATTCGAACCCAGGACCCTGGTTTGGCAGTCCGGCGTGGTAACCATTACACCAACCGGGTCGTCAAATATAAAATCGAAATTTGGCTTATAACACAGATAAAATGAATGGTGTCAGCTAAGAATAGCACCACCCCATATCCTCCCGTGGGTGTCGTAAAAGGCGACTAAGGGATCTACCGGAGGATGGGCAGCAGCATCCTCTGAGTACACACATTCAATCTAACTGCGATCGCCAACCCGCCTGCCAAGCGTGGTGATTATGGGAAATCCCCCCATTTTGGGGGAGGCCTATGTCCAGCAGTGGACGTTTTTTTCAGGTAAGTCGAAACTTTGAAGACAACCACTTTAAAGTCGATTAGCGTACTTGTTTAAGCATATTCTGGATTTTGAGAATGGATACGTGATAACAGCTGGCTGGACTTTCGCCTACAAAATACCTGAAAAATAAACCGTTTCAGGTTTATATTAATACAAGCATTTACCCGCGACTTCGTCCGCATAAATTATATACCAGACTTTAAGTCAGATCATAAGCTATCAAACAAAAAAGTTTCATCAAAATCGGTTCAGCAGTTTTTGCGTGATGCTCGTTCAAACAAACAAACAAACAGACAGACCAAAAATCTAAAAATTTGTGATTTGGATTCAGGGACACCTAAAAACCATATCGTGATCTTTTTTTTGTTAATATCGTCAATATACGGACACACTTCTGTTACAGTTTTATAATAGTTTAGATTAGATTAGATGGTTTCTTATACCTACCGCCCCGCCTCGAACGACACCCACGGAAAGATCGGAAATCTATTCCGACATGAATGGAAATTCAACATTTTGAACCAAAGAAAATGAAAACTAGTGGAAGCCGTAAGTGCTTCTAGTAAGAAAATATTTCCAGTACATAAAATTTTGTATTAAAATCATAATAAAATGAATAAAAGTCACCGTATTCGATTCAAATTCAAAAGTCGTTCGGAAAATATTGTTCCATTCCTTGTAACCTAAAGGCGACACGTTGCGATATTTTCCAAACAAAAGGTTTGAACAAGGTTTAGAACGGTAAAGTTCTTCTATCCATAATAGCTCATTGTACTGGCTCCTGATAAAATTGAACAGCATAGGGCTGCCGCAAGCCTGTTGCATACGTAAATCACGTGGCTAGTTAATATGCATAACGTGTACTGACGTTGTTTTGAGAGTGTGTCTCTTTGATAAAGGGTGTCATAAGCAACGTTGACATGGAAATGGGTTGACGGGTGACGGGGGAAAAATTTATACCCATAATTTCCTGGGTTTTTTAAGTTAAACTTCTTACATGACAAAAGTACCTACCTACACACTTTTTTACCTGCAGGGATGGAATCTCTACATTCGTAAACCAAGCAGTGATGTTGGTTAACCTCAAACGCATTTAAGGGTATATTTTCGTTTGTGACGTCATCACTTGCCGTACTATGGAAAAAATCAAAAACAAGTAGAGGTTTGCAGTAGTCAAAGATGTCAAAGATTGAATTTGTTCGCCATTTTGTATGGTAATCAGACTGTTTCATTTTTACTAAAATATTTCAAAAATGTTGTCTTTTCTAATCGTATTTAAAAAAATCAATTCATTTGTTTTTTTATATTTATATTATCTTTCTTTTTACGTAAGCTGTAAATTTTACCGTGTAACATAATCTTCTAAAAATGTTCCTAAAGTAACCCCATTTTTCGACAAACAGTGTCCGGATTTTACGCGATTACTAAAATAAATTATATGAAACGTACAAAAAAACGATTCATTTGATTTTTAAGTAAAGGCAGGCTTTTCTTATCAATATAATACACTGGATTTGCAATAGCATATAACTGAAAACAATGTTCCTGAAAGTTGGGGTTTTTGAGAATATACCCTTAAGCAAATTTAGCCTTCGTGGGGGTAGGCCTATGCCATACAGTGAGGCATTTATAGGCTGATGATGATAATTTTCGAGGTAAACGTGTTCCACTAGGTGAGCATGAGACCAAACACAAGTCCATTGTACCTACATACATAAACAAAATCTGATGCTCAACGGTCGGGTGTCCGCCAAACATTTTATTTATGTTTAAAACTACTAATATCAAAACAAACAAATATTTTTAAAACAATGCACTATCATTAACGAACAACGAAACAAAAGGAAAAATTTGATGCAGCGGCGTTGACAACCCTACTATTTGCGAGGCATGTTGCGTTCGACCTTTTCCGACTCGGATGCATGCCAAGCGCGCCTTTGTTCCTTTCACCTTGCTATTCGCAATTTAATTTTCAAAATATTTCACAGTTCCAATTTTTTACACTTCAAAATGGTATTGACATTGGAAATGTCTCTTCGTTCGCTCCAGTATAGGCTCCGATTTCACGAAAAAGTGCGATCCCCTTATATCTCGGAGAGTTGTGAAGATATGATATTCAAAATAAAAGCGGTCAAGTGCGAGTCGGGCTACTCGCGCACCGAGGGTTCCGTACCACACGACCACAGAACACAACATTATTAACTTAGAAAATTTTTTTTTTGTCCGGGACCTTTAGCGCGAAACCGACTCACACTTGGCCGGTTTTTAATATTTGTTGTTATTCTGTAGAGTTTGTTCTATAATCACACTAAGTTTGACGCTTGTATGTATTACCGTTTTTACGATAGAGCGTGAAGAAAAAACGTTGATAAAAACTAGTTTCTTGTTGAGAATCCCCCTTAATTTTTAATTTTTGGACTTTTTTATTATTTGTTAACAAATCCGCCGTAATAACGCATAATCTGAGAAAATTTCAACTATCTAGCTATTACAGTTCAAAAGTTACAGCCCTAAATAGGTCGGACAGACGGACGGACGGACGGACGGACAGACGGACAGACGGACAGACGGACAGACGGACGGACGGACGGACAACGTAGGCTTAGTAATAGGGTCCCGTTTTCACCCTTTGGGTACGGAACCCTAAAAAGGCTCAAAAGACGCGTATTTACGAGAGCTATAATACAACGTGTTAATGAATTAACGCAAAACTGGAAAGTAGTTTGTTTAGAATCGAGAGCAGAATCCAATTATCATGGTTTCAACATAGGTAATTTTTTTCAAAATATTAAAATTTATTTTTGCAAAATTTAAAATTTACTGAACCCGATGACAACCCACCGCACGGGCACACTCACCTTACTTACTACCAAAACAAGATTATAAAAATGAATCCATGAGTGCGTTAGCGCTTTCTTTCAATGCTGAAATGATAACATTTCATTTTTGACTCAAAACTTAAAATACGAATAACTTTAAATTTTAACTATAAAAATAATTAAATTATTGTTGCAATCTAATTATTTTGTTATAAATCAGATGGGGTGTATGAGGTTTTGCGCTAATTTATTAACACGTTGTATAAAAGTTATGGCCGAAATAGTAAAAGAAACATCTTTTTTCTTCAGAATGTTTGATTTTGGCGCTCGATATTTTGGAAACGAAGAATGATATCAAAAATTAGAGAAATTATCCTCTGGATAATTTAGTCAGCTACAATTTAAGCTGAAAACAAAGACGATCGGGTTAAGGATTTGCCCTGTAGCCTAACCTTTTTGAGACAATATTTTTTCGAATTCCGTAGATTCATTTCTAATGTGCTCGATAGTCGTGTGAGGGCACAAAATCTATTAATTTTTTTAACAATACAGGGTGTAAAATTAAATGGGACTGTTGCTTAAAGGGGTGCTTCAGACCATCGAACTGAAAAACTTTCTCTATGGGACCAATATCTAAAACGCGAAAAATAAATCTGCTGTCCCATACATTTCAGTCGAGTTATGTTTGCAGTTTTGTATGGGAGTGCTCATTTTTTTTCGCGATTTCAGTGTTGGTCCCATAGTTAAAGTTGTTCAATTAGATGGTCTGAACTGGATGTTTAGTTTGATGTCTGAAGTCTACTTAAAGGGGTGCCCCTTTAAGTAGCTGTCTCATTTAATTTTACACTCTACGTTTAAATTAATGTTGAGCAATAAAAGGGAAACATTATTTATGTGTCCGCAGAATAGCTGGTCTTCAGAGAAGCTTTTTCAACTTGCCCTTTTATTGGCTATGTGCGAAGTGGATGTTGGGAACTGTCAAGTCGATCGCAGCGCACGCTATGGCAGAAATTTGAACTACTGACGGTGGAGCTGTGTCAGATTTGCATGAATCTATGTAAATCCGCACACTAACTTAACACGAAATCTCCAAAACTATTTGGCATGGAAGTTTATATTGGCATAAACTTAGGTAAAAGTTTGTATGGGAATTCCGATATGCTTCGCCCGCATCCGCTCCCGTCATCGTACCGGAATAAAATATAAGCTAGCTTTTAACACTAATAATAAGCTTTTAAATATAAAAAGTTTTATCAAAATTGGTCCAGTAGTTTTGGCAGAATCCTCGAACAAACACAGTCCTTTACAGTACTATAATAGTGTAGATAATTCACGGCTGGCCGACATAGTTCATGCGCTACGCCGCGCTAGTGTGGCGCTAGTGTCGTGCACATAGCCAATAGTAAACGTTATACTTAATGAATTGATGATGATTGATAGCTTACCTTCACTTACCAAGTTACTCGCTCGGCAAATTTATTACATTTCTGTTAAAGATTGAGACTGAAACAGGAGCTGAAAAGTAGGAGAAAATAAATTAAAAGTGGTTGGAAGTTGCAACAATTTCTTCATCTTCTTATCATAGCCCAGTCATTTTACGGTTTGAGCCCGGACTAATTAGTAATTGATATTTTTTTTCGGTATAGTATTTAAGAGTCAATTTGGGCTTAGAAATATACCAAAATTTTTAAAAAAATCCCGTCAGCAACAGTTCCACAATTAAAATTTCGGTATTATCTCGTTATTGAAAACTTGATAGTAATTTGTTTTTTCACATTTTTAAGCCATTACCATTATACATACTTCAAACATGGTGTAAATATTTTAATCTACTTAGAAGGTTTTGAAAAATACATTCGTATTTTCTAATAAAAACCATTTTTTTTTAATTTCAATGCTTATTTTATGGGTCAAAAATATTTTATATTTAAAATATACTTAATTTAAATATATTAATATTATATATTATTTTATATATTTGTGGGGAACTACTACAGATGGTCAGCACCCACAAGCTATAGCAAAGATGCTAACAGATGGCGATACCGTCGCTCGCGGAAATATGCTCCATACAAAGACAACGTTCATCGTAAATACGTAACTCGTAACCTACTACAAATAAGGTTCACAATCGAATGCAAGACATAAATCGCGCAAGAGAAATAATCACAGAGATTCAATATATATACAAGGTCCAACTAAGAACTGTTGGACCACGGCCGGTCCCCAGGCATCACACCTAGCCTGGCGGAAGTACTTCCCTTTTCAATGGAGGAACATTCCCAAGTAGCACCTCCATATTGGTGACCCTCGACAAAGAACATCGCAACCTGAACACCGCAGAGCAGCACCAGCAGCACAGAGCAGCAACCAGCTTCAACCAACTCTTCACACCCCTCGACCAGGTCAAACAAGCAGCAGTCACACCATCAACCCGAATTTCAATTCAATTTCATTTATTCATTAACAATTTACATTGTATTCGAATTCAAATTTAAATAATTATATATATGTACATTGATTCTAATTCTATAGTAATTAAGTATTATCTACATTTAAAACACTCAGAACACATAAACATTGTAAAATGAACATATAAACATTGTAAAATTTTAACACACACACACTACAATAAACTACAATAATTTTATAAATTAACCTAAAATAAAACCTATTATTAATTTTAATCAACTTTATAAAGCCACACCAGGTCCATCGCAGCTGTCTTCACACCGCTTCCTGGGCCTGCAGCTTCCTCAACGACAGTCAGCGTCTGCATAGAAGGATCTCCCGCAGCCCACGTGTCTGAGCTCACCTCCACGTGGCAGTTCTGCTCGCCTTCTCCACGCCTGTCACTCGCCCGCATCACATCAGGACTGGTCTCCCTGACAGATGCACACACCGCAGCTCATCGCTCGTCAGACTCACTTGACTGGAGCCCTGCACCTACACTACATGGATACAGACTGCACACTTCGAACTACTCAACGACCTCCGGTCTGAGGGGGGAGTCCTGTGGGGAACTACTACAGATGGTCAGCACCCACAAGCTATAGCAAAGATGCTAACAGATGGCGATACCGTCGCTCGCGGAAATATGCTCCATACAAAGACAACGTTCATCGTAAATACGTAACTCGTAACCTACTACAAATAAGGTTCACAATCAAATGCAAGACATAAATCGCGCAAGAGAAATAATCACAGAGATTCAATATATATACAAGGTCCAACTAAGAACTGTTGGACCACGGCCGGTCCCCAGGCATCACACCTAGCCTGGCGGAAGTACTTCCCTTTTCAATGGAGGAACATTCCCAAGTAGCACCTCCATATATTTTAATATTTGAGTGCATTGGTATTAATATTATTAATTTAAAAGCCTTCTGGGACTCACAATTTTGATTTCTATGTTGCGTAGTGCATTTTTTAAAATATGTTTTCAGAAAGCCTTTTTTTCACTAAATAGTGCCGGTTACAGTTTAAAAGTCTAATTAATAATTACATCCCACCTTTCCTAACAAAACTTCGTAAATTTACTGGGCTATCACCTTGAAAGGGAATAAAGTCGAGTACAATCGGTTCCGATCAATAAAAATAATATCTAAATAAAACCGGTCAAGTGCGAGTCGGGCTACTCGCGCGCACCGAGGGTTCCGTACCACACCACCACAGAACAGAACATTATTAACTTAGAAAAAAAAAATTTTTGTCCGCGTCCTTTAGCGCAAGACCGACTCACACTTTGCCGGTTTTTAGTATTTGTTATTATTCTGTAGAGTTTGCTCTATAATCACACTAAGTTTGACAATTGTATGTATTACCGTTTTTACGATAGAGTGTGAAGAAAAAACGTTGATAAAAACTAGTTTCTTGTTGAGAACCCCCCTTAATTTTTAATTTTTTGACATTTTTATTATTTGTTAACAAATCCGCCGTAATAACGCACATTCTGTGAAAATGTCAACTGTCTAGCTCTTACAGTTCAAAAGTTACAGCCCTAAATAGGTCGGACAGACGTACGGACGGACAGACGGACAGACGGACAGACGGACAGACGGACAGACGGACAGACGGACAGACGGACAGACGGACAGACGGACAGACGGACAGACGGACAGACGGACAGACGGACAGACGGACAGACGGACAGACGGACAGACGGACAGACGGACAGACGGACAGACGGACAGACGGACAGACGGACAGACGGACAGACGGACAGACGGACAGACGGACAGACGGACAGACGGACAGACGGACAGACGGACAGACGGACAGACGGACAGACGGACAGACGGACAGACGGACAGACGGACAGACGGACAGACGGACAGACGGACAGACGGACAGACGGACAGACGGACAGACGGACAGACGGACAGACGGACAGACGGACAGACGGACAGACGGACAGACGGACAGACGGACAGACGGACAGACGGACAGACGGACAGACGGACAGACGGACAGACGGACAGACGGACAGACGGACAGACGGACAGACGGACAGACGGACAGACGGACAGACGGACAGACGGACAGACGGACAGACGGACAGACGGACAGACGGACAGACGGACAGACGGACAGACGGACAGACGGACAGACGGACAGACGGACAGACGGACAGACGGACAGACGGACAGACGGACAGACGGACAGACGGACAGACGGACAGACGGACAGACGGACAGACGGACAGACGGACAGACGGACAGACGGACAGACGGACAGACGGACAGACGGACAGACGGACGGACGGACAACGTTGGCTTAGGGCTCTTACAGACCAGCGACAGTACTCTGCGACAGCTCGCGACAGGGTCGCGCGACCCTCTGCGACTGTCGCGCCACGGTCGCGCGACAGTTGAAGACCGTGACGTAGTGTTGTATAGTCTGAGAGATAGACCTCCATATCCAATAGTTTGTAACATCCTATATACAGGGTCCTTCTTAATATGCGGACACTTTTTTAAGGCGATGACCAGACTATGAAACTGAACAACTTTCTCTATGGAATCAATATCGAAATCGCGAAAAAAATAACAGTTTCCGATACGTTTGGCTCCGAGTAGGTTTGCAGTTTTGTATGGAAGTGATGTTTTTTTTTTCGCGATTTCGATGTTGGTCCCATAGAGGAAGTTGTTCAGTTTGACGGTCTGATCATCCCCTTAAAAAAGTGTCAGCATATTAAGAAGGACCCTGTACAGGATGTAACAAAACACTCTAGTAATACTTAAGGGGGTGCTTCAGACCATCAATCTGAACAACTTTCACTATGGAGCCAATATCGAAAAAAAATAAAAAAAATCTGCCGTTCCATACATTTGAGTCGAGACGGTACTGCAGTTTTGTATGAAAGAGCTAATTTTTTTTCGCGATTTCGATGTTGGCTCCATAGTGAAAGTTGTTCAATTTGATGGTCTGAAGCACCCCCTTAAGTATTACTAGGGTGTTTTGTTACACCCTGTATACGTATTTATAAATATTTATGTGTATAATATTATGTGTTATAATTATTAGTGTTGTGTTAAGTATTATATTATAACTATATAATGTACGAGCTTTTACCCGCGACTTCGTCCGCATAAATTATATACCAGATTTTAAGTCAGATGATAAGCTATCAAACAAAAAAGTTTCATCAAAATCGGTTCAGTATTTTTTGCGTGATACTCGAACAAACAAACACCCAAACAAACAAACAAACAAAGAAACAAACAAACAAACAAACAAACAAACAAACAGACAGACAAAAAATCCAAAAATTGGTGATTTGGAATCAGGGACACCTAAAAACCATATCGTAATCTTTTTTTGTAAATATCTTCAATGTACAGACACACTTCTGTTACAGTTTTATAATAGTTTAGATTAGATATTATAATTGCCCTATTTTCACCAGTCTGTAATATTTTATAGACTTGATGATGAAGATAATCAATTCTGGATTATCTATTATCTAAAGAAACCAAAATCTACGAAAAACTTATAAAAACTACCAGAAATATCAACCATGTTATTTTTTAGCCTCCGTTTTCTTCAAACTGAAATCTCTTAAGAACAAGACTTGTGCTCTCAGACTATGCCTACGTCACAGGCGCGACGGTCGCGCGACCCTGTCGCGAGCTGTCGCAGAGTACTGTCGCTGGTCTGTAAGAGCCCTTAGTAATAGGGTCCCGTTTTCACCCTTTGGGTACGGAACCCTAAAAACGTTGCCAATTATAATGATCAGGCAATTTGTTTATTGTTTTACATACACAAAAGGCTTTTTTAACAATTTACTGTAGTTAGTTTCCTGTAATTGACGTTATAGCTGTGGGCTGCAGAATTTCTCTTTCAAACAATTCATATTTTCAATGAACAATACCATTTGTTCTAAAAATAAACCATTGTTTCGTTTAATGAACGCTTATACTGAAACTGCATGCATAGGATTGAAGCATAGAAACAATATTCTATTTAATTATCCACTTTCGTTACGTATAAAAAACTCCCCTCACCGGTCGGGCGACATCTCTGTTAATGTATTCGGTAGCATTTCCCCTCTGCCACGGTATAAGACAAATTGATCATGTGCATTTACACTCAATTTTATACCTTATCACTAAACGAGACAGCCAATAATTTTGACCTTAGAACGTTTGGGGTTCACACGAGACTACTTTTCATGATTTTTAACATTGAAAATTAGAATCTAAAGTTATGGGGAATAAAATCCAACGTTGCGGATTTCATGAAACGCGCTCGGCGGTCGCCAGCTGCATGGGTATATAGTGATACAGCCGTATTACGTGTAGCATGCTACGGCTTCAGCACTGGTAGCATGCCAACCCGCGATAGCCGTGATACGGCTTTATCACGTCTTTTATCTCGTTCGTTCGCGCGCAAACGAAAGGGATAAAAGACGTGATAAAGTCGTATCAGGGATATCGCGGGTTGTCATGCTACCAGTGCAGGTCCATGCACGCGTGGTGTGCGGGGGGCGGAGGACCGGCAAAGTCGGTACCTCGCGCAAATAAGTTGGTACTGGGTACTGGGACACGCTCCCTCGGCCCCCGCTCACCGCGCACGATAGACATCGACCGCCGAGCGCGACCACTAGTTTAATTACACTATCTTATCTTATCTTATCTTGTTGTGGGGGCTGGCAAGCCAGCAACACTTCGACCCAGTGGGATCTTTTGTATTAGCCCCAATACTTTTTGCTTTCTTCTCCCTTCAAATACATGGTCAATGAAGGAGGCGATACCATTGAGGGGAAGAAGCCTGTATAAGATCTCCCGGTTTTGGATATCCATCACCGAGGAGACATCACAGAATATGCTCCATGGTCTCCTCATCCTCCCCGCACGCTCGGACAAACAGACCTGAGCTGCATTTTACAAGCGTATATAAAGTAAATGTGCGTAAAATATTTGCACAAAGTATTTGCTTTAGCATCAAAGGGTGTACGCAGACTCTCAGCTCCCACGTCTCTCAATAGAAATTCTACAAAGACTACAGACGTGGTTGATAAATATTGCATTTTGAATTTATGGCCAAAATACAATAGCAACGAGAAATCGCGACAAAATGTAAATTCTAAATTACGGCAGTTTTCTAACCACAGAACATTATAAGAGGAGTTAGAAGTGCAAAGGAGGCGTGGAACGTGTCGCCACAGGTAATGCGATGATTTGCATAACACCATAAGGCCCGGCGTGGTGCGAGCGAGAGGGCATGAGCGGGAAGACAAGTGGCGACAGCCGTCGCCGAAGCAAAAGCGCTACTTTGCATTTTTAACCCCTTTCTGTGTTTCTAACCGATTTAAACCTCAGTTTCGTAGCATTAATATGCTTAAAATTAAAGATTGAAAAATTAAGTCTCGGGCGGGACTTGAACCCGCACCCTTCCAAACCGGGAAAGTGCGTTATCCAATTTCGCTACCGAGTCCACTAGCCAGAGAACTAAATTTTCAATCTGTTGCGTCTTGAGAGACGTGTGCGCCATCTACTGGAAGTTATTACAAACTAGCCCACCCAACTGGAATTCATACGGTATACGGTATAGATGACACACCCTGTTCCAGTTTCAAATATCAAGTCAAGTCCCGCCCGAGACTTAATTTTTCAATCTTTAATTTGATTCGAAATAGCACAACATGGCTGTAACATGTTTAAAATCCATAATATTTGAAATTAATATGCTTGCAACTAATTTCCATAGGAGTATTCAGAACTGTTCCAAATATAGCAAATTGCGAAGATCCCTATTTCTATAGCAGTACCCAAACTCTGTCCAATATGACAGGTAATGAGTCTCGTAACTTTGAACGGACAGGACAGTAGACACAATGCCTCGAAATTGAGGCAAGTAAGTTTTCGGAAGACGTTTTCCTTTACCAAAAATATACGTTTATACCTACAGGTCCATCTTAGCTTGTTGACGACGGTTATCGCGAAAAATTCTGATGTCCTTTTGGGTAGATTGTATGGAAAAGCAGATTTCTCTTTTGCGATTTCGATGTTGTTCCCATAGAGAAAGTTGTTCAGTTTGATAATCTGAAAAATAAAAATTTTAAAAAGGCCCCTTCGCTAAAAACAAACATTTAAAAAGTTAAAAATAATTCCGTCACCTATTTTTTTTTTATCTAAGCAAATGAATGTTTTACTTTTTAACCTACGAATAGAAGAATAACTCTAAACAAAAGCAACATAATTTTTGGCACCCTTTGAAAAATGACATTTTGTATGAGTTTTGGCGGCAAGGTGTAGTTTTTAAGGAACAAATTTCGAACACTGTGTACTTTTTTTGGGGTCACTTTTTGAGCTTGATTTACATTTCTATACATTCTTATTCGTAGTTTTTAACTCTCTTTAAGATATTTTAGGTCAATTAATCGTATATAGAGAACCGCTATGGAATGACCATCGATTTTTATTCGACAATCACTTGCGGTCCCCGACAACATACATTTGGTTACATTCAAAATAGGTGACCGAATTATTTTTCACTTTTTAAATGTTTGTTTTTGGCGTTGGGGTTTTTTTAAATTTGTAATTATAGTTATTTCGTAATTTTTAAAGTTACTAGAAAACTGCTGAACCTATTTTGAAACAAAGCTAAAAACTATTCCGCAAAACATAGCTTTCTATTAAAAAAAACCGCATCGAAATCGGTCCACCCGTTTGGGCATTACGATGCCACAGACAGACAGACCCACAGACAGACCGACATAGGCGTCCAACTTATAACACCCCTGTTTTTGCGTCGGGGGTTAATCAGCGTATTAAGAAGAGCCTGTATAATTCCCACTGTTGCTATTATTTGTCGCCGGTGTATTTTGATCCTTACAAATGTACATTTAGTTTAAGAGCGAGTGTGGGACGACAGCTATTGTATTGCATGGAAACTTCACACGACCTGAAAGGGGTATAAAAGGACAAAGGGATTTCTTTAAAGAATGTTTCAGTGAAAGCTTCGTATAAAAAGAGTTAGAATAACATAGGTTTTAGATTTATGTGTATCTAGAAACCTAATCTCACTGAAGTAAGAAATAAAACCAAGTCCGAGTAGGGTTACTCGCGCACCGAGGGTTCCGTACCACACCACCACAAGAACACAACATTATTAACATAGAAAAACAACTTTTTTTGTCCGGGACCTTAAGCGCGAGACCGACTCACACTTGGCCGGTTTTTAGTATTTGTTGCTATTTTATAGAGTTTGCTCTAAAATCACACTAAGTTTGACGCTTGTATGTATTACCGTTTTTACGATAGAGCGTGAAGAAAAAACGTTGATAAAAACTAGTTTCTTGTTGAGAACCCCCCTTAATTTTTAACTTTTTGACATTTACATTTACATTTTTAAGTTACAGTATTAAATAGGTAGGACAGACGGACGGACAGACGGACAGACGGACAGACGGACAGACGGACAGACGGACAGACGGACGGACAGACGGACGGACAGACGGACGGACAGACGGACGGACGGACGGACGGACGGACGGACGGACAGACGGACAGACGGACAGACGGACAGACGGACAGACGGACAGACGGACAGACGGACAGACGGACAGACGGACAGACGGACAGACGGACAGACGGACAGACGGACAGACGGACAGACGGACAGACGGACAGACGGACAGACGGACAGACGGACAGACGGACAGACGGACAGACGGACAGACGGACAGACGGACAGACGGACAGACGGACAGACGGACAGACGGACAGACGGACAGACGGACAGACGGACAGACGGACAGACGGACAGACGGACAGACGGACAGACGGACAGACGGACAGACGGACAGACGGACAGACGGACAGACGGACAGACGGACAGACGGACAGACGGACAGACGGACAGACGGACAGACGGACAGACGGACAGACGGACAGACGGACAGACGGACAGACGGACAGACGGACAGACGGACAGACGGACAGACGGACAGACGGACAGACGGACAGACGGACAGACGGACAGACGGACAGACGGACAGACGGACAGACGGACAGACGGACAGACGGACAGACGGACAGACGGACAGACGGACAGACGGACAGACGGACAGACGGACAGACGGACAGACGGACAGACGGACAGACGGACAGACGGACAGACGGACAGACGGACAGACGGACAGACGGACAGACGGACAGACGGACAGACGGACAGACGGACAGACGGACAGACGGACAGACGGACAGACGGACAGACGGACAGACGGACAGACGGACAGACGGACAGACGGACAGACGGACAGACGGACAGACGGACAGACGGACAGACGGACAGACGGACAGACGGACAGACGGACAGACGGACAGACGGACAGACGGACAGACGGACAGACGGACAGACGGACAGACGGACAGACGGACAGACGGACAGACGGACAGACGGACAGACGGACAGACGGACAGACGGACAGACGGACAGACGGACAGACGGACAGACGGACAGACGGACAGACGGACAGACGGACAGACGGACAGACGGACAGACGGACAGACGGACAGACGGACAGACGGACAGACGGACAGACGGACAGACGGACAGACGGACAGACGGACAGACGGACAGACGGACAGACGGACAGACGGACAGACGGACAGACGGACAGACGGACAGACGGACAGACGGACAGACGGACAGACGGACAGACGGACAGACGGACAGACGGACAGACGGACAGACGGACAGACGGACAGACGGACAGACGGACAGACGGACAGACGGACAGACGGACAGACGGACAGACGGACAGACGGACAGACGGACAGACGGACAGACGGACAGACGGACAGACGGACAGACGGACAGACGGATGACGGACGACGGATAACGTAGGCTTAGTAATAGGGTCCCGTTTTCACCCTTTGGGTATGGAACCCTAAAAAAGCGTCTATTTTCATTCGATAAACTACTTATTGAAAGAAAATTCTTTAGAAAGTCTTAAATAAACTTACGACAAAGTTCTTTTTCGTGGTGGGTAAAAACTTTGTTTATACTGACTGTACTTGGCAAATCTATTTTTGCAAGGATTTTTAGGATTCCGAGAAGAAATTACGTCGTTTCAGTAGTTTTCAGAACGTTTCAATGTGGAAAATTTACTCGAAAACTATTTAACTGATTTCAACATGAAATCTCCCAACTCTTGGAAAGTTTCAATACAGGGTGTAAACTTAAATGCGTTACATACTAAAAGGGATGCTTCAGATCATCAAACTGAACAACTATCACAATGGGACCAACAATGAAATCTCGAAAAAAAATTCAGCTGTTCTACACATTTGGTTCGAATAGCGGTTGAAATTTTCTATGGAACAGCTGATCTTACACAGCGAAGACTAATAATTTATTTACCAAAGCAGCTGTGATTTTTCCCCGTTTCACAATGTTGGTCTCATAGAGAAAGTTGTTCAGTTTGAAGGTCTGATTGGTCTGATCATCCCGTTTAAAAATCGTCAGCATATTAAGAAGGACCCTATATGTATACCTAATACATAAGCATAAGGCTGCCTGTCCATTGACGCGAGCTGGCTGTGAGAGCTGTGTAGCTGTGTAAATATTAACCAATCAGGAGCTCGGCCGATCTCGGTCGGATCTCTGATTGGTTAATACTTACACAGGTACACAGCTCGCACAGCCAGCTCGCGTCAATGGACAGGCAGCCTTATGGATACCAAACTTATGTTAATTACTAGTCATTTGCTTCGAGTTGGCCGCTCCCTCCCTTCCCGCTTCACCGTACCGCACCCTTAAGAGACCCTATTAAACGCAATTTTATAACCTTTAGCAACGCAACTACGTACGGCACGTCTGTCCCGATCACTAATATCGCTTTTAATTTTAAATTGTTATTTGCTTGTTATATTATTTTTTGTCGACGGGACCATTTAATGTGCCTGTGACGAAATTAGGTAACGGTCATCGACGGCCAACTCCAAACAAACGGGTAGTACAGCCCACGACTATATTCCCCGAGGGGGTAGTCTTTGGGGGCAGGCAAGCCAGCAACACTTCGACCAAGTGGAATCTTTTGTGTTAGCCCCAATACTTCTTGCTTTCTTCACCCTTCAAATGCATGGTCAATGAAGGAGGCAATACCATTGAGGGGAAGAATCCTCGGTTTGGATATCCATCTCTGAGGAGGCTCATGCGTTTTGCCGCCAAGATATCATAAGAGGGGTTCAAGAGATATTCTGAAACCTCAGAACATCCATGTTTAGCTAGTACCAAAACTCTTTCAAACATTATTGATTTTTAAACATGTCACAGCCATGTTGTGCTATTTCGAATCAAGTTAAAGATTGAAAAATTCTGTCTCGGGCGGGATTCGAACCCGCACTCTTCCAGTAGATGTCGCTCACGTCCCCTTAAGGGTTGATTCTCATCTGGCAGATGGAGCGACAGAAAAAGGCGATACCGTGCTGCCAGATGAGGTTCAACCCTTTAGACGCAACAGATTGAAAATTTCGGTCTCTGAGCAAATGGATCGGTGGCGAAATTGGATAACGCACTTCCCCGGTTTGAAAGAGTGCGGGTTCGAATCCCGCCCGAGACTGAATTTTTCAATCTTTAGTTTGATACCAAAACTCTGTCCAGTGCGACGGGAATGAGCCCGTCGCCAATTAATAAAATGTACAACAAATCAACAACATCATGTACCAACCTTCTGTGTTAATTACAATAAAATAAATACAAAATTCGCAACCACACCCTCCTCACCACTCTGTAAACGCAATTAAATTAACAAAAGTCAACGTCGACAATAAACTTACTACAATCTGTTCTTGAAACAACAAAGTTTATCTTAAACTCTACGTTAGTTTCACTAACTAGCTATTCATTAATTTATCAAAATTAAACAGCTCTTTGGCAGCAGTGTAATCGCTTTGTTCTATCTAGAGCTATTGTTTTGATATTTAGCTGCAACTTGAGAGACAAGACGTCTCTTAAGTTCAGTTAAGTTGATTCAACATAGCGGAATAAGTTATGTTGTGATATAGGGTGTAAAATCAAATGTGTTACATACTTCAGGGTGTGCCTCAAACCATCGAACTGAACAACTTTTACTATGGGTACCCTGTATACTACCCTGTATACAGGGTGAAATTTATATTATTGGCATCCTCTTAAACTAAAATTCTACCGTTCAGTTCGTTCACAGTTCGAAGCAAACCGATAGTAAAAAAATAAATCAGCAGTTTCATACTAAACTGCAGTGCCTAAGCCTATACTCGACTCAAATGTATGCAACAGCAGATTTTTATGCTACCTTCGATTTGCTCCCGTAGTTAAAAGTTGTTCGGTAACTCGGTACTCGGTACTGCAGTTTTGTATGAAACAGCTGATTCTTTTATTCATGATTTCGAAATTGGCTCCATAGTGAAAGTTGTTCAATTTGATGGTCTGATCTGAAGCATCTCCCTAGTATCCATAAAGTTATTATACCTGTCGGAATAGAGTAACTGACATGAGTTGTCAAATGAAACCGTTTTTTGTGCATTTGTCGGCACTTATCGGCAACCTAAAACTTCGAGTTCTGTGTATAATTGTGAATCTAACGTGAAATCGTAGGTAATTTAATGAAATAGTGTTAGTATATTTCACAAAATAATCTACGACTTCACTAATTATTCACAGAGCACGAATATTTACCCAGTCGATTGTGCTGACAAGTTCCCAAAAACGGTTCTATTGCCTCGCGTCACGTATCTCTTTCTATTATACAGTGGTGCCGCTAGGTACATCTCGCTCTCTCAGCTGCCAGTTCCTCTATATGATACCTTTATGCTAGTATCACAAGGGTGTTTTGTTTTACCCTGTATGATAGCCGTAGTCTTATAGGTCCATTGTTCTTTTCGTGAAACAGGGCCCCTGGCTGTCATTAATGCCAAAGATATGATGATGTTACAGAGTGTAATCACGATTTCGGTTTTTGTATAAAGGCCATCCTGTGCAGCGGTTGCATAACTGACATAGCGTGTATACAATTTGTAATTTCCCTATAATTGGGAACTGTTCAGATAGTCGGGGAAATCTAAGGATTTTTGTATGGTGTAGGTTGCATTAATTGCACTTTAGGTGATAATTTGGAATATAGTAGATACATACCTGAAAAACATAAATTCTGAATAATCCCTGATTTTTCATTGTGTTTTATTGAATAATTAAGACATTAACGAAGCATTTAATTTAGGTATGAACAAAAAATGGAAAACTGGTGATTTTGTACAAGATGGTTTCGTTCAATACGTTTTATTTATAACAATAATAATCCCCGGTTAATTTCGTTTTTAGTAGATATAATTTAATATTTTATAAGTATTCAAAAATTATATCCTCAAAACATTTTTTTTCAAACTAGTACTCAAACTACAAGGCAAAGTAAACTACTCAAATAACAAGGCAATGAAATGTGAACAATCAGCAGCAATACGTTATATACACTTTAGAACTACGACCTAGAACAAAAGTGTATACAACTTATTGCTGCTGACTGTACGCATTTCATTTGCCTTGTGATAATTAACTGTTTCTTTTGCTGATATGCTAGAAGAAATATATTTAAAAATAAGCTGTCCCTTTGTACATTTATATCGATTTTAAGGTCCCGAGCCTATAATAACAAAGAAATCTCGACAAAAATTTTAAAAACTAACAGTGATATTAGTTCAACCACAATTCACTAAAGTGTCTTGAATGCAATCTCAAACCGTATTTTTCCTAGACTATGATGATACGGCGATACAAATGCGAGTGCCAAATCAAATCACTGAACAAACAACATTGATCGAAACCATCGAAATTTCAATTAGCACTGAATGTTTGTTGATTTCATTAATTAAATGAACACAATGAATGTTGCTTAAATTGAGAATAAACTTTATTAAAAGTAATGCCCCTTTTCAGCACAGTACCTACTCGAAATTAATAACGTTTTCATTGTTTATAAAAGCGGAGAAGCATCAGAAGCATATTTCATTCAATTGGAATTGGCGTAAGATATTTTGAGAGACAATTATAAATTTTAGATACCTAATATTCAACCGAGTAAGTATTTAGATATAAAGGATGTAACAGTAAAGTGCGATTATAATAAAAGACCCAAGGAACACGCAAGCTATATAGCAGCTGTACAGTAGCCGCATAAAGGAAACGCAAGCTATATAGCAGCTGTACAGTAGCCGCATAAAGGAAATATCCTTTATGCAGCTTCTGTGCAGCTGCTATATAGCTTGCGTGTTCCTGGGGGAGATGCTTCAGACCATCAAACTGAACAACTTTTAATATGGAGCCAATATTGAAATGAAAACTATGAACCTACAGAGTACACACGGCGACACATCAAGCGATACAAAACCAACATAAGCTGGCCGCGCGACGTTATACGTTACTTGACCTACGCGCGACCAGCTTGTGTTGGTTTTTTATAGCTTGATGTGTCGCCGTGTGTACATGCCACTAAGTACGTGATAATTCGGAAAGGAACGCATGGTAAAAAAATCTGTAAAGTGTATTAAAAATGTCTAAAAAAGTTCTTTTAAAAGTGGTCTTTATTTTGTGAAAATTCTTTTGAAGAGCTCCTTTTTCCGGTAGCCGATAATGTCAGATATGATAAAAGATTATTGCTTCAGATTGCAAATATTGGAAAACCATCGGAAGTGGTCGAAATGCAAAGGAAGGGAAAAAACTACAAAAGGAGTGAACTTTGAAGCAAAAGGTTGAAAGGAAACAGGAAAAGCTGTGATTTTTAAAATTTGCAAATAATACGTTTTAGACGTGCCACACATATACGGAATTCCGATCCGGAATTTCTTTTCAGGATTGTGATTTTGTATAGGATTTGATACCGAACGGAATTGTGGAGGAATAAAATCCATACGATTCCGGATCGAAATTCCGTATGTACGGGGCGGACCTTAAAGAAAGACCGAGTATATCACTTTTTAGGAGCGGAAGGGTTTATAATCCATCTTTGATCCCCGGAAAGGTTTATGAGTCTTTATTTTGTGGATCCACGTCAAACCTCTTAGAGTTACGCTCGCCTTTGTATTTCATGTAATTTTACATGATTGTGTCATGTTTTTGTGTTCCATCTCACTAATATTATAAATGCGAAAGTTTGTGACGATGTTTGGATGTTTGGATGTTTGTGTGTTTGTGGCTCAATCACGCCTAAACGGCTGAACAGATTTAGATGAAATTTGGCATGCAGATAGAATGTGTTCTGGATTAACACATAGGATACTTTTTATCCCAGCAATGGGTTACTGTGGGAGTCTGTGGGATAATTTCCAATGTTTTATCATGCTCACTAGCGCCGACTTGACGCTGACAGATGTATTTGGGTAGATTCCAGTAGTAAATAGTGGTTGCTTTTTTCAACACTTCTCTCAAGAGCTGTGTAGCGTAGTTGGGAAATGGTCAGATTTTCGCGCAAGAGGTTGGAGGTTCGATTCTTGGGTGAGATTTTTTTTTTAAAAACTTTTATCCATTTTTCAACGGATTTGACAGAAGCAATTTGCTGACCTTAATAATATCCTGAGATTAGATCAGATCCAATTTTAGGAAAGTACGTTTTCTTTGGCTTTTTTCTTATTTTAATACATACGTTGTAGTGATCCCAAGCAAGCACGGCTTTTTATTATGGAAACATTACAACAACGGCACAAACATAATAATGTCCATGACCGAACCGGGATTCGAGCGCAGGACCCTGGTTTGGCAGTCCGGAGTGGTAACTATTGCACAAAACGGGTCGTCAAATATAAAAAAATACTCTTTCTATTAACCTTTTTTAAAGTTATTGTAGTACGTTTTCATGTTAATAGATGGCGTGAGGCGTTTTTTAAATGCAAGTGTGCAACAATAAAATTATTTATTCCAAAACCTAGCTAGCAGCAAAGGCTAGCAGGAGCTTAATTTTGCACAAACATAATAATGTCCATGACCGAACCGGGATTCGAGCGCAGGACCCTGGTTTGGCAGTCCGGAGTGGTAACTATTGCACAAAAAGGGTCGTCAAATATAAAAAAATACTCTTTCTATTAACCTTTTTTAAAGTTATTGTAGTACGTTTTCATGTTAATAGATGGCGTGAGGCGTTTTTTAAATGCAAGTGTGCAACAATAAAATTATTTATTCCAAAACCTAGCTAGCAGCAAAGGCTAGCAGGAGCTTAATTTAGTTGATAAATCCCTGATCTCAAAGTTCATACATTTCGACCATACTTGCACTTACTCGTAACTCACGCTCAAGGCGTCTCAGAAATTAGGTCTTACAGATTTGATTGTAAAGTAACTTACCGGGTGAATTGAAAAATAATTAAATAAATAATGCTCACAGTGCATATACATTGTAATGATCCGAAGCAAGCAGTATAGGCTTTTTATTATAGAAACCATACAACAACGGCACAAACATATTACATCCATGACCGAACCGGGATTCCCTGGTTTGGCAGTCCGGCGTGGTAACCATTACACCAAACGGGTCGTCAAATATTTTTCTTTCTTTTAACCTTTTCTAAAGTTATTGTAGTATCGTTTTAATCTTCATAGATATCGTTAGGCGTATTTTTAACTCTAGCAGGAGCTTACAAATTGATTGAATACATCTTTGTATGTAAGTATAATGGTGGTAGTTTGAGCCCAATCTGAGCCAATTCTACGGTATAATAATTTTGTTGCAGAAAATTTTGCCAAATGTTCGTTTTGTTTGATTTTCGGTTCTATTATGATTTCTTGAGGATTTGTGTAGCTTAACTATAGAACATCAATCGACCACAATCTATGAAAAGATATGAGGTACCTACTTATCTAAAAAGTCCTTATAACACCACAGTTTGGTATTGTGCCTAAGTACTTTCATAATAGCTAAGTAAGGTTAGAGATTTACAAATGTGGCTTGAAAATAATTCTTTTAACAAGTTGACCATTTTGCTTGCTAGAATATTATCGTTCTAGCTCTTGCCTACACCATTGTGCACTAGCCCGCGTGGTGGAGTATCCTCTATCATCATCATCATCTCAGCCGATGGACGTCCACTGCTGGACATAGGCCTCCCCCAAGGATCGCCATAACGACCGGTCCTGCGCTGCCCTCATCCAACGTTTTCCCGCCGCCTTCACCAGGTCGTCGGTCCACCGTGTGAGGGGCCTACCCACGCTGCGCTTTCCGCTTATCCTCTATCCTCTAACGTTTATTTGTGAGTGGAAGTCTGTGATCCGCAGTGGGTCGTAAGATGATTATTATGCTGCTCGACATAAATAAAACACTAATAACCGACGAACAGTAGAAAAATTCAAGTGAAGGATCTGTGAATGCCTTTTTTTATACCTACATACTTACTTAATGTAGGTACTTTCTGATTTTGATTCAGCTCAATTTCATGACTATTATCCTATTCTTATCCTATTATGGGGGCTGGCAAGCCAGCAACACATCAACCCAATGGTACCTATCTTTTGTGTTGACTCCTACTTAATATTTATTTTTTTCCATTGAAAAACGTGGAAAATGAGAGAGGCAATAGTGTTCAGGGGAAGAAACCTGTAATCTCCCAGTTTTGAATAACCATCTCTCAGTCTCAGGACACATACGTTTAGCCACCAAGACATCGCAGTCACACAGTATAAATGTTCCATGGTTTCCTCCTCCTCTCCGCACGCTCAGCAACTGGGATCTAGGGTGAGCTTTATCATGCCTGTGAGGCGTAGTACCCGGTGAGAGCTCCGACGATAGCACGAGCTTTGTTCCTGCTGTTGTTCAGTATGAACTGTGGGATTCGTGGTGTTATATTGCTGATGAATTTCCTGCAATGTTGCAGACCCAAGAAGCCAGAGCATTCTAGCATGTGTATTTTATCAGCCCATTCCTTAATGGCCATTTTAATGTTACATGCCAGGGTTTCTAGACTTGGTTCTGACCATGACCTTCATGACCCTTAGACGAGACATGAGACAAAATCACATGTCCACGCAGACGAAGTCGCGGGCAACAGCTAGTACATAATATAAGAAAACTGTGGTATTGTGGACTAATACACCCCATACCTATACACCCTCCTCGAGGATAATGACTATAGCAGCTATTACACTACCCTGCACGTGTCAGATTCTAAGAGAAAATAGAGCATATACTATTCATGGCATATTGTCAGGATTAGGTCCATAAACTATTCAACTAATTAACTATAGAATTTAATAATAATTAAAGCATATCAAAGCCATGATGCTGATAGTGAAAGCTATATTCTGATAGTGTTCCTACATCGTATCAAACCTATCATGTATTATGTTTTTATGCTGATCAGCCTGATCATCATCAGCTTATTATGTGTATGTGTGTGTTGTGTATGTTGGACCAGATGCCCAATAAGAAAAGGAAAGGTTATCATGATACCATCATCATGGTTATCATCATCATCATCATCATCATCATCATCATCATCATCATCATCATCATATGTCCCAAGTACAGGGACATAGGCCTACAAACCCATGATCATAGTGAAGTGGATATAAGGACAATAATGATATTAAAATGAAACGGGAGAATATTTAAGTTCACTAATTATATTTTATTTCTCTGACTCAATATTTACTCAATTATCTTTTATTTCACTGACTCGACATTTAATCTGCTTCGCTAGTTGTGTCCCTATATGCCATAGGGCAAGCATAGGGCCTATATGGAGAAGAAGCAGGAAGAAACTCCATAGAACAACCAAAATACAACATAATCATAATATGATCACATGTTCCACAACACTTAGTAAATTCCTATATTTAAATTAATAATAATTAGGATAACACTTACACTTGGGCAGCGTGACGGTCTCAATCACAAAAGGTCCCGCTTTTCGACAAACCACATCTTTTATAACATTTGCTACCACACTTCACGATGGTTCGGAATGGGCGGCAAATGTATCCAGGAAATGGAGTTTGTTTACAATATTAGGGAACGTACTAAATCCTTTTTAAATTACAATTATTGTTTCACAAATTATACTATGATTTTAGGATGAATAATATATCGGTAAACACAACCTATCAAACAAATAAGTACTTTTTAGTTGATCAAGTAACTATCACGTTTACTTCTTGGCGCGGAACAATCGGCGACAAGACGACAGTGTCGTTTGTATATTATTTTTAGAAACACACAATAATATCAATTGGATTCACTGTACTTAATCATTAATTATTATATCACAGAATTAGAGTAATTATCACTGTATAATTAATTTCACAATTCCAACAAAATATCAAAATAAGTTACTAAACACTGTCAACAAAGGTTTGCTTTTTAATAGATGTTACCAAGTCTAAAAATGAAATGCAGATTAAATAATTTAGATTCAAACTCATGACTCGACTCGCAACTCATTCGCTTTAAAGATAACTTATATTTCTAAGTTTCCTGAACAATGCTAATTTATAAAGTCAAATATTCTAACACACGCAGGGCCCGATTTGGCATACATTGCCTGTTTTGGTCTCTCTATTTTAAAGTGTAACGATCAAAGCAAGCAATGTATGCCAAATCAGGCCATGCGTGCAGGGTAATGTTATCCTAGTGATCATCATCATCATCATCCTCAGCCTATCATCGTTCACTGCTGAACATAGGACTCTCACAAGGCGCGCCACAAAACTCTGTCCTTGGCTTTCCTCATCTCGTCTGTCCAGCCGGCAGCAGGGCGTCCCACACTACGTCTACCAATTCGCGGTCTCCACTCTAGAACTCTGACACCCCACCGGTTGTCAGTTCTTTGGCAGATATGACCAGCCCATTGCCACTTGAGCTTGCTAGTCCTTGTGATACACTACGCAAATCCAACAAACTAAGGCTAACCCGAATTCGATGAAGCTAAGGCTATATTCTGTCAGAACTTTCCCATCTCAGCATTTCTTAAAATGTCTCTAAAGCTGTAGAGCCAGTTATAGTAGAAAAAGTAATGTGCCATAGACAAAATTTCTATCGGAGTATTAGACAGAATTATTCTAAAATTTCCATTCACGTATTAGGCCCAAATAGGTACATCGTTCACAAGTGATGCGCTTACCAACAGCCAATTTTATTATGATGATATCACAAATGTGAATAAATAAAAAACTTCACTAACCTGAAATTCCAGTCCATTAAAAGTTGTCGAGTGTCGTGTTAATCCAAACATAGGTAAAAGTTGGAAAGCTGGAAAGTTGTTTGTACGTTATTACAGGTGATTGCGGGTGTTACGGGCTTATAGAAAAGTTGTCACGATTTCCTCATATACGTTCAACTAAGCTTACCTCTCAATACATATCTCAAACACTAGTGACTCTAAAATTTTTCTACTAAGTATATTATTTCTAGCAAATGGCTATTTAAGTGTGTCTATTCGTCTATTTATTTATTTCATTTCATTTTAACAGACGTAACCGTAAAAACAAGGATTCTGAAATGGCGATGGACCGGACATATGATAAGAGGCAACGACAAGTGGAGCAAAAGGGTCACAGTCTGGCACCCAAGAACAGCGAAAAGGAACAGAGGAAGGCAGAACAAGCGATGGGGAGACGATATAGAAAGTACAGGAGGAAAGTTATGGACAAGAACTGCAAGGGATAGGACAAAATGGAAAAAGTTGGAGGAGGCCTATGCTGAAGGGCAAACAGACAAAGATAGCCGGTCCCAAGGAACACGTAAGCTATATAGCAGCTGCACAGTAGCTGCATAAAGGAAATTTCCTTTATGCAGCTACTGTGCAGCTGTTATATCGCTTGCGTGTTCCTTGAGGTGTCAAAGCGAAAGTGAAAGTGAATAAATAATATTACAATTTAAAATGCATGATCAGATCAGTGATAAATAAATATTCCGTGCATAATAATGATAATTTAATTTGTACAATGTAATGGAATAATGTTCATTTAATCTAATGTAAAATTGCATGCAAGAATAATAATTTCAATAATTTCAATTTGTAAACAAATAATTAATTAATAATCTATTGTGAAATATTGTTGGCGCCTTAATTTGAACACTATATTTTTTAGTCAAATGTAAACTGTCAGAATAAAGGGCTTATTCATTCATTCATTCATTCGTTTAGCGGTCAGGGAACTTTTGAGACGGTTTAAAAATACTCTAGCAGCGAGTTTGTCGGCGTGGTACCTACTTCGGTAGAGCATGGAGCATCACGCTTATTCATTTGAAGTAGGACGTTTCTCACCTACTTTTAACCAACTTAAAAAAAGAGGAAGTTCTGAATCCGACTACATGTTTTATTTTTATATTTGTTTCGCGATTACTCCGCCAATTATGAATTTATTTTGATGATTCAGAGTATTGTGAGTCAATTCGCCTTAGCGCAGTGTGGCATAGTGATACCAGTAGGACTCGCATGAAACCCCCGAGAAAACGACAAAAATCGAGATGTTATGTGATGTGATCACGTAAAATGATAAAGATGGAGGCACATCTCGATTTTTGTCGTTTTCTCTGGGGTGGCATGCGAGGCCTAGGGGAAGCCCGGGCAAGACGCATATGTTAAGGAACAGGCTTAAAAAATCACACAAATTTCTAATCAACAACAGTCTTTTTACTATTAATTTGTACTTTAGTTAATCTTCTTTGGAAAATGGAAGTAAAAACTTTCAAACTTAAACAACTTCTAGGTAAATTTTTGATCACAAAAAAAAGTTCCTATTATCCGTTTTGCCCGACCCCCCCGGGTAAAACGGATAAGTAAAGCAGTTGGTGTTTTAATCTTTGCACTCGTCAAGTAGGTACAGTTCTCGTATGCCCACCTCTTGCATTTGTTGCACTCTATACAATCATCGGCAGGTGGTTCAATATAATACTTCTGAGCACACTAAACATAAATAACTTGTTTCATCCTTCAGATTTTTATTGTTAGACTTCTTTGTTGTTTTTTTGTTTACTAGTTCATCCAGTAGCGCCATATATTGTAGGTTTTTTATAAAATCGAGTATTCGTCTTACCCACACTATGCATCTTGCCCGGGCTTCCCCTACAGCTTAGTTTCGTTACTACTTGATTAGTGTACTACGGGTCTATGTAGAGCTCAACAATATAGAGTTATATTATGTACAAGACGTAACACGGTACGTTGAGCAGTTGCTCTTGAATAATGCGGCTAAATGGCGGAACTTGATAAACCAAGTCAGTTGGAAAAAAAGGCAGAAACTGATGCGTATGTAAAATCTATCGATTCGGTAGATAACTCACTAATGACGAATTTGCGAAATTAGGGTTCCGTTAATTAAGGAATCTTAATTCATAATTATTCATTCTTCTTTTTTCATAATTATGTTTTTTGTGTACAATAAAGAATCTATGAATCTATGGAATTTTATTTAATATTTTGCTTGGCAAAATGTTGCTGTTTATTCTCTAAGGGCCCTGCGCACCCAATATAATAACGCCTTCCGGATGCTGCTGGGGCTGCCGCGCTTCTGCAGTGCGTCAGGCTCAGGCATGTTCGCGGACGCTCATGTCGATGGGTTTCCCACCACGCTCCGCAAACGCTGTGCCGCCGCGCTGCAGAGGGTTCGCGCCAGCACCAACAGCATTCTGAAGATGGTCGCAAGTAGACACGACAGTAGCTTTATTAAGCACTGGGTCGGTCTGCACTTAAGTGTTTGTACTAACAGAGTTATTTAAGTGTGTTACTAACATCAATATGGATTATAATATCTGAAATAAAGAATTTTTATTTTTTTATTTTATTTTTATTTTTATTCACATCGTCTACCTATACCTACGTCTTTTATAATAGAGGATGTAAGGAAAATATCATTAACCTTTACACCACATATACTCTACCCATCAAACTGAGCAACTTTTACTATGGGAGCAATCTTGTAAGCGCAAAAAAAAACAACGGGTTTCACTCCGGGAGTGCCGGCAGAAGTGAAAACTTTAACGTATAAAAGTACTATCATTTATGTGGTAAAATACAATATTCATTTATTGCGCTATCGTACACAAATATGACAATTTATGCCGCTTAAACGAAACAGCAGAAACAGGCATACATTTTCGCCGCGCGTTAGAAAGAGAGGGGATATGTCTGACCAATTTTCGATCAGGGTGACGTCACGGTCCTGACGCGAGTTAAACATTTTTTACCCATTCCAAAAAGTGCACAACGCCGCTAAAGAAGTTGTCACTTCAAAAATCTCTCCAGACGTTCGAGTCGAGTGGGTATTGCAGTTTAGCATGGAACAGCTGATAAGCACCCTGCAATACACCCTGTATAAGGTTTGGTTGAAACAAAAAACTTAACCTACAAATGGATAAGGCAACAGATACCCTAAAAACAAACAAACTTTGTCCTCTAGAGTAACGAAGTAAAAGTTGAAGCATCCTCGGTAAGTGAGTTTTTCAAAACACACGTATCTTTCTTCAAGCATAACTTTACGCATTCGAGCGAAAATATCAAGTTATCGTTGTGAAAAGTTTACGCTTCGAGAAAAACCTTATTTCGTTAAGTTTGGTTTTTATACCGGCTGATTTTTTCTGCCTTTCAGGGGTGGTTCAGACCATCAAACTGAACAAAAAACTCTGCTGTTCCATTCCATAATAAACTAGTGCGACGCCTACTCGACTCGACTCAAATGTAATGAAAGAAGATTTTTTTTTTCGAATTTCGTTATGCTTCCGTTGTAAAAGTTGTTCTGTATGAAGGTCTGAACCACCCTGAAACACACCTGAAAGCTTAGGAAAGGAAAGTTAGGAAAGGTTAAAAAATCATATACAGGGTGAAATTGATATCATTAGCATCCTTTTCATCAAACTGAACAACTTTTACTATGGGAGCAAACCAATCGGAGCAAAAATTATATCAGCTGTTCCATACTAAACTGCAATGCCTACTCGACTCTAATGTATGCAACAGGTGATTTTATATTTGCTCCGATCGATTTGCTCCCATAGTAAAAGTTGTACAGTTTGATGGGTAGACTCTTAGTTTAAAAGGATGCTAATGATATCAATTTTACCCTGTATAATTGTATATCGGTATAACTTGGAATATCTTGGACATTTGACACTCAAATTGTTTAGTCCGACTTGTACGATAGATAAAATACAAACATCCATGACTTGTCCAAGATCCTACTCTGGTCTGGAAAGATTTTATTTCATACGAGCTGTTACCCGCGACTTCGTCCGCATAAATTATATACCAGATTTTAAGTCAGATGATAAGCTATCAAACAAAAAAAGTTTCATCAAAATCGGTTCAGTGGTTTTTGCGTGATACTCGAACAAACAAACACCCAAACAAACAAACAAACAAACAAACAAACAAACAGACAGACAAAAAATCCAAAAATTTGTGATTTGGAATCAGGGACATCTAAAAATCATATCGTAATCTTTTTTTTGTAAATATCTTCAATAGTTTTATAATAGTCTAGATTAAATTAAAATAGTACAACAGGTAGAACATTTTTGTAATCGCCTATCTAAACTATTATAAAACTGTAACAGAAATGTGATAATTACAAAAAAAAATTACGACATGGTTTTTACCTGTCCCTGATTACAAATCACCAATTTTTGGATTTTTTGTCTGTCTGTTTGTTTGTTTGTTTGTTTGTTTATTTGTTTGTTTGTTTGTTTGTTTGTTTGGGTGTTTGTTTGTTTGAGTATCACGCAAAAACTACTGAACCGATTTTGAGGAAACTTTTTTAGTTTGATAGCTTATCATCTGACTTAAAATCTGGTATATAATTTATGCGGACGAAGTCGCGGGTAAATGCTCGTTTACTATAAAAAGGTTGCAGACAGGCTTCAGCGTAGTAGCCCTATTTTGTGTAAGATCCTTAAAGTACCTACGACATTTCGACTGGTAATATTGTATCATTGCCTAAACAAATTATGTGGAAAACTTGCAGTGGGATCTTAGTCTATAGGTACTATTTGTATTCACAATTCAAATATTTGTATGCCTAATATTTGTATTCACAATTCAAATATTTGTATGCCTAATATTTGTATTCACCATTCAAATATTTTCCCATAGCAGGATTCGAATTTGTACCCGTAACTGGTTTGTTCAGTTTCATAATTTATGAGCCCGATTCAATGAAATTCACTAAAAATTTTACTGATAAAAAAATATCTTTGCTTCCCCTGTTTCCTAGTTTATATCATTTTGTGTTTTTGTTTTTGAATTCCGGAAATTTTGCTCCAGCTCTTTAATTAAAAACGAAACTGGTATTTTTTCAACTCCTGTACATTTTAATTGAGACTCCTCTCCGTTTTGGTAAAAAAGAAACAATCCTCATAACCTGGTTGTTTTATGTAATAAATGTTTTCCCCTGGTCGGTACTTTATATTTTTCACACCACCCGCTCGAAAATGGAACATTATATGTCATGTAACTCGAACCTAAAGCAAGTCATTATAGCCCTGGGACTAGCCGGGCAATAATATTGTACTGAATTTCATTATAACCCGCTGGTCAATAATGAGATTTGAATATGGAACCGCATCCACAGATTATTTACGACCCTTACTTAAAATTCGTATGAAAACTTATCATGGAGACAGGCACCAAAAAGAACTTAATTCGAAATTTGAACTGGCCACCACGAGTATTGAACACAAAAAAAGAAAAAAAGGCGCGAATACTGCATATCTCTGTACCTATTGCTACGAACAAAGTAATGAAAAAATATTACATTGTACAACTGGAGTGCGATTTTTGAATCTCATTCGCTGAGATCAGCAGTTGAAAATGTACTATGTATGTGTTGCTATAGAGATACGCATCTTTCTACTGCTGCTTTGACTTTCAAAAATCGCAATCCTGGAGTATGATTTTTTAATGTCAAATCAGCAGTAGAAAAATTAATAGTAATATTGACATTTTCAACTGCTGAGTTCAAAGAATGAGTTTCAAAAATCGCACTCCTGGTCTAATGTTTCAAATACTGAAGTATACTATTGAACTCAAATACTTTGTTATAAACTCTAATAAAATAATTGGTTTCTAACCATAGAGAATTTACACACTCCCCTGGGTTTCTAACAGTATTGCTTTTTATTTTCTCGCGGAGGGTGTGAAAAGTAGAGTATGGTCCTCGGGGATAAACGTGTTTTCATCTTGGGCGAGCTTGAACCCCTCGCTTTACTCAGGATTCTAGTCTTAACTCCCTCGCTACGCTCGGGAGTTAACTCTAAACTCCCTCGCTACGCTCGGGAGTTAACCCTAGAATCCCTCGTTACGCTCGGGATTCAATATCGCGCCCGTGATGAAAGACACTGCTTTATCCCCTTGGTACATAATCTACTATTTAGGCATTTTAGGGATATGATATACGGTTAGCCAGTGTTATATTGTGGTCTTTATGATTGTGAAAAATAAGCATAATAGGTTTTATTTTGTTTTTAATTTGCGCTTTAACCAATACATTTTTTAATTTATTTTTTAAATATTTTCTAGCATTTTGTGATGTACCTAATAGTAGATTCGTTTTTTGTGAGCTTGTAATCCAAACCAAGTTAGTTTAAAGTTCTTTTTCATACAGAGTGTAAAAATAAATGCGTAACATACTTAAGGGGTGCTTCAGACCATCAAACTGAACAACTTTCACTATTGTATTTGACTTACATTGAAATCGCAAAAAAAAAATCATCTGTTTCATACATTCGGTTGGGTCGAGTCGCCACTGACGTTTTCTATGGTTTTTTTTTTCAATTTCCTTATTTGTCCCATAGTAAAAACTTTTCAGTTTGATGGTCTCATCTGATCCTTTAAAGTATTTAATTTTACACCCTGTACGAATTTTTGGAATCCAATACAAAGCCAAGAATAAAGTTTTGTGATGCGCTTTGGGAGACGTGTATGTTTACCAGTAGACGATGACCAGGCTGATCATCATCATCAGATTATAATCAGCCAACAACAACACAACAACAACACCACAACAACACCACAACAACAACAACAACACAACAACAACACCACAACAACACCACAACAACACCACAACAACACCACAACAACACCACAACAACACCACAACAACACCACAACAACACCATAACAACACCACAAAACAACAACACCACAAAACTGAACATACAACTGTTAAACAATTTTATTTAGAGGATACGCTGCCTGCATTTTTGGCAAACCTGCTCCATATTTTAGGTTAAGTTAGTTTTAAGTTCCTCTTCTTCTTATCGTGTGGGCAGAAGCCCAGGAGTGCGATTTTTGAAATTCAAAAATCATACTTCAGGAGTGCGATTTTTGAAAGTCAAATCAGCAGTAGAAAGATGCGTATCTCCATTAAATTTTGACATTTTCAACTGCTGAACTCAGCGAATGAGATTCAAAAATCGCACTCCTGGTGTCAGAGTAGGTGTTGGGTGGTGTATAAGTTCCTAATATATTTATTTATTTGTGATGTACCTACACCTTCAAATAAACATTATTGGTTTGGATTTATACTTGAAAGGCAAATTGATGGTCAGATACTGACAACAAGTTACATTACATTCGATTCATCACACCACTAAACCATTGACACTATCGGGCCGAATATAGGAAAGGCTCTTAGACAATTTATAGGTACTCGCCTTACGGTAGCATTTCCCCTCTGCCACGGTATAAGAACAATTAATCTTGTGCATTTACACCCAATTTTATACCTTATCACTAAACGAGACAGCCTATAATTGTGAAACAGTAATTTTGAACTTAGTACGTTTGGGGTTCACACGAGACTACTTTTCATGATTTTTAACATTCAAAATTAGAATCTAAACTTATGGGGAATAAAATACAAAGTTGCGTGTTTCATGTTGTTGTTCATGTTTCGTGTTTTTGTTGTTTGTTGTTGCCCCCCGCAAAAAGTGGCAGAAATGTTTCTTAGTAGAATGACACGCGTAACTCGTCCCTATATAAATTGTCTAAGGACAGGCTAGTAAAATGAGTATTTAAGTTTGTATGGAGAAAAACTAACTTTTTTTTGTTGGGCGGCCAGTAATAGAACTTACGTAGGTTTTTAGACGACCTTTCATAATACATTAAAAAACATCACATTCATTGCTAGGCCGCATTGGAGCTACAAAATAACTTCTAAGGTTGTATAAAAGAAATCGCTTTTTAGCACTAAGACCGCCTTGTTTTATGTTCTCTATTTCTTAACGGTATATTTTGCGTAGGTAATATGTTTCGATTGATCGGTTGAAAATGAGTTGATTCTTAAAGGTATTGGTAACTTTTTCAGAACCTTTATAGAGTCAAATATCTCAGCTGAATGCGTGCTTGGCTAGGCCATGCATGCGTTTTCATAACAAAATATGCTTGTTATTTATAGTAAATACTATAATTATACAATAGTTTCATTGGTGGCCGCGACTAGCGACTGTAAAAAAGACAATACCCATAATACCCATATCCATTTAAACCACCATAGTAGGTACTAGAATAATTAACACGATAAAATTTATGTGGGACCACCTCTGAAGTATGATCTACCAAACAGAAAAACAATCATCACAACATCAATTCATAATTGACCAGGAATCAGGTAACAAACATACAAAAAAATCAACATACGGACACTCATGCATGTGTGCTCGTAAAAGTGCTCGCGGCTATGTGTGCGGGTCGGGGGCGAGCGCGGGTAGGAACGCGGGTTGCGAGCGGGTGGGACGTCATGTCAATGACGGCCGAATCCCAAGGATGTTCTCGCTCGCTCGACCCAATGGACGACGCGAGTAGGTACGCGACTTTATTGTCACGTGCGGAAACATGTCATGTCGAGTTTATTGTTGTGTTTCCTACCTGCCTACTCATACTTAACGTCCTTTAAAACAGTTAATTCAAAATGTAGGTATTTTATTTTGATGATTGATCACGCCCCCTAGGTACTTTTTTCCCGATAATATCCACCTACAACCTCGATTTAAAAAAATACACGACCTAGGTACCTGATTTGGAATATAATAATTGATTGTTACATTTGCTACCTACACTTATACAGGGTGTAAAAAGACTACTCCCGAAAACTGAAACTATGGATTCAGACCATGATACCTAACACTTTGGCACTGAAATTTATTTTTTTTATTTTCACAAATTTATTTTTTTTTCGGGCCTTTATTTCTACAATTATGAACATTAAAGCCTTCCAGTGACATAATGCAATACAATTTTAATTGTTAAACACAAGCATTTCGAAAATAGCAAAAATCCGCAATGTAAAACGCACTCATCAAACTCGTCGCCAAGCTACGGTCGCGCGCCACACAGCTGTAAGGTCACTGCCCGCTCACCCGAGCGATGTACGCTTTACATTGCGTGGCAAGAAAATGGAAAAATCACGAATAATTTTTTTTAATTTAAAAGGTTAGCGCCATTAATTTTTATATAGGTTCAGTGATATGTTCTTAAAGTTTTCGGGAGATGTCTTTTTACACCCTGTATTATGGATATCGAGCATGACGTGAAATTGACACTACAATACTAACTGCAATGATAATACATTATATTTACTTTACGTAAATTAAATATCACCTAGGTAGGTAGATACATATTATGTATTTTTCGTTTTCGGAAGGTATCGACCCTATCGCATACTCGCGCCGGCCCAAGGTCACCGGAGCGGGATCTTTCACATACACGCAGTGTCATGGCTGTGACGATACAGGTCAAATTGAGAAACTCCTCCTTTTTGTTTTGAAGTCGGTTAAAAAGAAGCAGAGCCACTAAAGAACCTAAATCGTTTAAAGCAAACGACATTTTGAAAGTAACAATAGATTGTAGTATGTTCATGTTCATTGGAGGTATCTTATCAGCTCACAATATCCAGTTTTGGACAGACGCCAACCGAACACTCTCCAAACTTTGGCCACCTGCCATGTTCTAAATAATATATTAACTGAACTATTCTACTTATTTGGTAATGAAAAGGTTCATTTAGTTTGTGTTTTAGAGCTTTGATAATGTAAATGAAGCTCTATTAAATGGACGTCGAGAATTATTTTATGCGAGTAACCGAATATGCAGCATTTGGTTTTCATAATTAAACTTGTTTAAAATATACAGGATGGAAATTTAAGACCTACCGTTGGCGTGCTCCATTCAAACGATTGATTATATTTTGGATATTAATCAATTAAAGTCAT
Organism: Agonopterix subpropinquella; assembly: GCA_922987775.1. Lineage (NCBI taxonomy): Eukaryota > Metazoa > Arthropoda > Insecta > Lepidoptera > Depressariidae > Agonopterix > Agonopterix subpropinquella. The sequence goes on along the minus strand of OV277709.1, from coordinate 12,691,253 downwards.
AAATTTTTAGACACGATCAAGAAGCCCATTATATCTGGCTTTACAAAAACTTTGAGCCACGATAACTTTGAAACTTTATATTTGAACGGAAAGCTGACAAAAATTGAGTTTCTAGATATTGTATAAAAAATTCATTGACTTTAATTGATTAATATTTAAAATTCAATAAAACTTCGTTTGTATGGAGATGTGTTTCATATGTTAGGGTGTGCTTCAGTCAGACCATCAATTTGAACATCTTTCACTGTGGAACCAACATCCAAACCGCAAAAAAATCAGCTATTCTTATATTTGGGTCGCGTAGCCATTGTTGGTGTTTTCGATGGAACTAAATTTTTTCCCCTATTCGAATTTTGGCTTCTGAATGAAAGTTGTTAATTTTAATTATCTGAAGCACCCCCTAAAATTGTAACATATTAAATATGTTACTAAAATTTTTAGTTTACAACCTGTGCAGCTTCGATACAAATATTTCAATCAATAAAATATTTCAAACATGCCTGCCGTACATTTGTTTAATTAAATGTACATTAAACCGCTACATTTTAATACTGTTTGGGCGCTTTGTATATACTCTATTAGGTATCGTTTTTACGATAGAGCGAGAACAATAAATGTTGTTTCTTTTATGGGGATTGGGGACCATCCTTAATTACTTATTACCCGAATGCGCAACGCAAAGGAAGTGTACAACCCGGGCGAATTAACTTGACACCTGGCTCGAACGACGTTGGTGTAAACATAAACAAATAACAGCAAAAGAATAACTCGAAAATTCTAAAGCGCAGAGACACGTGCAATGGTAACAGAGATGCTATCGCTACGGCCTCGCTTTAGAATTTTCGAGTTATTCTTTTGCTGTTATTTGTTATTGTTTACACCAACGTCGTTCGAGCCAGGTGTCAAGTTAATTTTCCCGGGTTGTAATGTGTTTATCGGCCTATGTATGTAGTATGTATGCATGTAAGTTTATTAATTAGCGCAAAACCTCATACACCCCAACTGATTTATAACAAAATAATTAGATTGAAACAATAATGTCACTATTTTGATAGTTAAAATTTAAAGTTATTCGCATTTTAAGTTTTGAGGCAAAAATGATTTGTTATCATTTCAGCACTGAAAGAAAGCGCTAACGTACTCATGGATACATTTTTGTAATCTGGTTTTGGTAGTAAGTAGGGTGAGTGTGCCCGTGCGGTGGGTTGACATCGGGTTCAGAAAATTAAAAAATTTTCAAACAAATTATTTAAAATTTTGATAAAAATTACCTATGTTGAAACCATGATAATTTGATTCTGCTCTCGATTCTAAACAAACTGCTTTCTAGTTTTGCGTTAATTCATTAACACGTTGTATATTCCTTTGTGGCACTCTAGCTACCACTCTAGAGAACAAACGCGTTGTCCGATTTTGATGATTCTAACGTCAATCGATTCGTCTTAATCACGCGAGCACAGAGTACTATAATACTAGCGTAAGTGTCACTAAACACATGACAGTAGGTAATCAAAATTCAATGTGGCCATAACTTCATTTTACTTTGATCTAAGGCCATAACCAGCATGGGTAGCATGACAACCCGCGTGACGGCTTTATCACGTCTTTTATCTCTTGCGCGCGAACGAACGATATAAAAGACAGGATAAAGCCGTATCACGGCTATCGCGGGTTGTCATGCTACCCATGCTGAAGCCATATTGTGGAAAAAAAAAGTTAATGAATTATGTTGAACCAATCAGAAACTTGAAACATACAGTATGTTACAAATTTTTGATTGGTTTGTTATATTTGATTGGAACACCGTAACTCTGTAACTAAAACGCAAACCACTAATTAACTGGTACCACAAGTTTAACCCCCGCGAAGATAACGTTATTGTCGTGGCCGACCCATTTAATCGAAGGGACCAGATCCTAACTCCCGATACTATCTGGACCCGAACAGGGATTAGAGAGAACACGTCCCGTTTCTACAAAGCCTACGTTCGAATTACTTATTATTATTAACTTACCCACCGTTTCACGAAGAATACAAATATGATTATGTGCATGTGCGTGCATATGCGTTTAAACTTTAAAGTAGGTATATTGTTTTCTACAGTGTGCTGTTTTCATTTAAACAGTAAGCAAAGGATAGCAACCTTTAGTTTTTGTGATCTTTCTGTGACAGCAATGTATTTAAAGTTGAGCATTGTAGCTAATGGCCCCGATTCGGACTGTGCCACGATTTAACTTAACTAAAGTTATTCCTGTCACTTTCTAATATAAGATTAAGAAAAGAGACAGAAAACCAACAGCTGACTTTAGTGCTGTCAAAGTGACGTTAAACACCCAAAATAAGATGCCATCATAATGTACGCCATCTTATTTAAGGCGTTTTTAGGCGTGTAACGTCACTTTGACAGCACTAAAGTCAGCTGTTGATTTTCTGTCTCTTTTCTTAATCTTATTTTAGAAAGTGACAGGAATAAATTTAGTTAAGTCGTGGCACAGTCCGAATCAGGGCCAATAGGTGCCGTAAAATGTGGCAACTTTACCATATTTTTTGAAAAAACTCTACGTACTTTTTTATCTCTTAGACGCAAGAATATGAAACTTTTGTTATACACTTATTATACATTTGTCTTACGCTTTTTGTTGTTTCTATTACAAAAAACTCATTAATTTGAGCTGTAGCCGTAAATTAAGAACGTGGGTAAAATTGACTCATTTTTGGTAACTTTACCTACGCATTATATTTCACTATTATTGCGTATAAAATAATGTATTAGGTAAAGATGACAAAAGATACGGTCTTTTGTTTTTTAAACTAAAAGAGAAAAAGAAGAAAAGTAGTTTTAAAAATGGCAACACTCTCAACAGGTAAAGTTGCCAAAGGATTCATTGCAGTTTACATACAAATATGATTTGACTCATAGGGCTGTCAAAAAACGGGAACAAAAAAATTTTTTTTTTTTGCCACATGGATATTTTTTTGAAAACAAAATTTCAATGCAAGAGAGTAAAAATTTCTTTATTATAAAGTTAAACGTGAATATAAAAATTACACATTGTTGTACTTCTTAGGTTAGGCTTATTTTTTTACAACTATTCAAAACAGTTTTCTTTAAAAATTAACAATACTTCAACATAAAATTCAAAATTATAACAAATGGCCTTAAAAATACATTTAAGTAAGTAATCTTAAAAACTATAGGACTCGAAGTTTAAATGGCTCGGATTACTAAACAAATTAAAATTTAATCAAAATAAATATTATCTTCCTCGTTCATAAGAACATATTTTTCAGGATGTTCTGATATTTGCAGTAATTGAATACATTTTACTATAGAATCTTCTGGCAGATAATTATCTTCATCTGATTTCTTAGGCATGACAAATTCAATACCATCCTTCTTGCGTATTATTTTATAGTACGAAACTGAATAATTTATTTCGTGTCTGTTGACATACTTGATAATGCCGACGAAATTTAAAAGGTGGTCCTGGTTTATCTGAATGAATTCTTTTAATTTTTTTTTTCAATAGTTCTCCGTGGTATGCTAAAGTTTTTTTCGGCCTCGTAGGAACTCGTCCTTTTTGTCTCCACCATCTCAATAGCTAAAGCCATTATCTCGTCGGTGTAATTTTTATAGGGCCTTGCCCCAAGTTTCCTGCGGTTTCGTTTTTTGGGGGGCATTCTGAAACAAAAAGATACCTACCAGATGAGCACAGATAAGCGTTAAAGCAGTCACAAAGTCCCCGAAAAGCCCCTGAGGTTAAGAAAAACACAACAAAACAACAAAAAACAGATCATGCGAGCATTTTGTTATTTTAAATTACTTCGTAAGTACTAAATGATTTTCATCATGAACAGAATCGTAGTTATTAATGTACTTTTATGCGTTAGTAGCGCGGGATGTTTATAAACACATACCTACATGAAATTAAAACTTATACACACGAACACAACAAAGCATGCACACATACATGAAATACTTGATTTATGCCAACCCTAGCTGTAGGTAAAGTTACCACAAAGCAGTCGGTGTCAACTTTACCTAATCTCAAACAACATTACCTCTACCGATATTTCAATTAAAAAAAAGAAGTAGCGATTACACAATATAACAGCTACAACCCTGACCATTTCCTACATACAATATCAAAATTACACTTACCTCTGACTAGTAGTTTAAGCTCTGAAGACACAATTTCACCACAATTGTTTGACGACGCTTTTACAGAAGCACACAATGAACAGCCATATTGAAGTAATCGTCAGTGTTGCCAGTAAGAAAATTATAAGCAATGTTACCCTACGCTATTAAAAAAATACTACTATCTAAATCTCGGTCATTTAACTGCAGTTTTTTAAGATAGCCAACTTTAATTAAAATACCTACAATATGGCAATCTTGCCACGGGTTCGGTAATGTTGCCACGTTTTACGGTGCCTAATTTAATTAGAAATACATTCAATCGCGCGGGATTGCGCGCGGTAAAAAGCACGCGTATCCCACACGCCTGCACTGGTAGCATACAAACCCGCGATAGCTGTGATACGGCTTTATCACGTCTTTCGCTTCTTATCGCTATCGTTCGTTCACGCGCAAAAGAACGAGATAAAAGACGTGATAAAGCCGTATCACGGCTATCGCGGGTTGGCATGCTACTAGTGCTGGCTTTTGTAACACCCGCAATCCCGCGCGAAAACGTGACCTCGATCTTCTTATGTTGATTGTAGTGTACAGCAATAAAGAGTAGTTAATGCGAAAAGCGCCGGTAGCGCCATCTATCGGCTGGTGCGGTCTGTGGTCAATATCTATCGTTCATTCGCTCGGTATTCGTGCACCGACCGCCGTGCTGTGCGGACGTGCGCTAGTCACATTACTAGTGAAGACTATATCTGTGTTTCATTATATACATCAACCTCAACCAACCCTTAGTAGAACTGTGTATTCTACATTGGCGACGAGGATGGGATTCGAAATTCACGTGAGTAAAGTGTTTATCAGTTTGTTGAGGGTTGAAAATTAAAAAATACAAACGGTGCCAACGAAATAAAATCCACCAGTTAAGGACACCCAGTTAAGGAAGCTAAGCGAGTTATTTAAACACAATCGAAGACGGTTTCTACTGGCGTTGCTTTGTTTGTTGCCTAAAAAGTTACAGTGTTAAAATATATTTCAAAAGAAAAGTAAAAATAGTTTTGTCCCGATTTTAAATCGTTTATTTGGAATTATCTCAATTATCTGGTTTCTGCTAGCATTGCTTTGTTTTTGCCTTTGCCTAGTGATAAAAATATATTTCAAAAGAAAAGAAAAAATAGTTTTTTGTCCCGATTTTAAATCGTTTATTTGGAATTATCTACATACTGTATTTCTTTTCCCACATGTCGACCATCGAATGCTGGAGGAAAGAGGGGAGACCAGATAGGAGGAAGGTGTGGGACAACACGGGACAGCGCGGCGCCTAGGATGAACAAATGTACGCCAGCGCCAGCTGTGGACATCAATCTTTAAGGTCACGTAATCATTCCTTATTACTTTAAACGATTGAAAGAATTTATTCAAGTCCGTAGCTCCAGGCTCACTGCCCGTCACACGTGACTGGACGGAGTTCCGGTGCTGGTGGGGCAAGGGTGTTCTGGGGTTTCTGAGTCTCTGACTGCTCCTCGGGGAGTGTACTCGTGAGCATATACTAATGCATGCTTGTAGTCCGTCATTATGCCCTAATGGGTATCCAAAATACGCGCATTAACCTCTCGTATGCCGGAAAAGCCAGACACAATAGAAATAAATGGTTTTCATCATGCTGATGCGCGTTCCTGCATACCAAAGGTTAAGAATAGTGTCTTGATTCGAGACAAACAGGATTAGGTAACCAAGATATGCCAAGTGAGTTTATTCCAATAGTTTTTTATACTTATATTGACACATTGTCATTTTTAAGTAATTGTCTTACTTCGTAGTTGTGATGGTCTCTAATAAAAGTTACTTATTACCATTATGCGTACCGAACATTCTACGTATAGAACATTCGGCGTAACCGATGTTCGGCGTAACGAACATTCGACGCCACGAACATTCGGCAAACGAACTTTCGGCGTAACGAACATTCGGTGTAACGAACATTCGGCGTAACGAACATTCGGCGTCACGAACATTTGCCTTAACGAACATTCTGATTTCACAAAAATTTAAGTTATAATCCAAAGTTTTACGTTTTGAACGTTATACTTATTGGATATTCTCAGTGTAGGTATGCGAGAACAATAATAATATACAACACTTTCGGAGCTTATTTGGTGGTACTAGTTCATGAAAATATTTCAATTCAAACATCAATAGTACCAACATAATTTCCGATCATCATCATCATCCGATTTGTTACCGGAACTTGTTTGACGTATTCTTCGTTCGTGTTTACTTTATAGAACTTCAATTCAGTAACCTTACGTTGATCTTATCTTTGCAACATTGTTGTTAATGTCATAATTATGGATATAATTACTCCAGGTGAAACTAATTAGTTTCTTTGGCTATTTGAGCAAGGAATTTTATATTTTAAGGATCAATGTAAATTCAAACAATTATTTACAAAAAGTATTAGAAAATGATTAGGTGATTTCTTATTAAATTTAGTATTTCTGGAAATACCTACTCACATTTTAACAAGAAACATTTCATCTCAGTTGAGAGAAGATTAATAACTATATCATATTCAAGCATCATAACATTCATGACCAAACCGATAATACTGGTTAACAATTTTGTTCGCAGATTGTGTGTTCCTAGATGTCACAGAAAAACCAGCCTTCAACAGGACGACTGCTAAGGCGCCGATTGAACCATACCTCCTTGCTTTAGTGCTTAATAAAGAGAAAATGTCTCCAATTAATAGCTAAGAGGTTTGAAATGGTCAGGGTGATTACTCTCATATTGTCAGCTTGTAGCTGGTTAATGGTTAGTGCTTTACCATGTACAACAAACAGTTACAAACAGTACAGTTGGTCATTCAATTGACATTGGCAGCTTTTAGCTGGTCATTCAATTGACATTATAAACTTGTAGCAGGTCATTCAATTGACATTAGTATCTTTCAGCTGGTCATTCAATTGACATAGGCAGCTTTTAGCTGATCATTCAATTGACATTAGAAACGTTTAGCTGGTAATTCAATTGACATTAGCATCTTTCAGCTGGTCATTTAATTGACATTAGCAACTTGTAGCTGGTTATTCAGTCATTCAATTGACATAGGCCGCTTTTAGCTGGTTATTCAATTGACATTAGAAACTTGTAGATGGTCATTCAATTGACATTAGCATCTTTCAGCTGGTCATTTAATTGACATTAGCATCTTTCAGCTGGTCATTTAATTGACATTAGCAACTTGTAGCTGGTCATTCAATTGACATTAGCAACTTTCAGCTGTTCATTTAATTGACATTAGCAACTTGTAGCTGGTCATTCAATTGACATTTGCAACTTTTAGCTGGGCATCAAATGCTATCAAATTTACTATCAGCAGCTTGTAGTTGGTCATTCAGATGACAAGTCAAATAAATAAAATAATTATTAGCAACTTGCAGCTGGTCATTCAATTGAAAAAAAAAAACTGTTATTTCATTATCAGCACCTTGTAGTTGGTCATTCAAATGACAAGTCAAATAAATTATTATAAGCAGCGCGTAGTTGGTCATTCAGATGACAAGTCAAATAAGTAATTATTAGCAGCTTGTAGTTGGTCATTCCATTGACATTAATATAAGGAATTAATGACTTATTGCTCTTTCTTCTTTGCATAGATAAAATCTGTATCTTACCTAATCACTGCAGGCACTGCACTGTTAATTTATTCATTTGTATGTGTTAAAGTATACTACACTGTACTTGAACCAAATCGGTTAGTTATAAATTCATAATATTTTAAATAAAGAATATAATTTCAGTGCAAGCAAGTCAAAAAACAAAATGATTTGCAGTTCTGTAATAATATTACGCCACGCAATTAAGTTGAAACAACAGTTGCACTTAATTCATGTACATTGTAATTAAAAATAGCATTATTTTTTTTAAAGCCTACCAAATGATATAACTTTATGTTTCGTAAAAGGAAAACATTATTAGTGTTTAAATAATAAGTAAGTAACTAATGTTTCAGATACATACCTAAGTATACCTTACATTAGACAATATTTTCATGAGTTTCATGACGTTACATGTAACTAACAACTAATTGCTAAATTGGTTATAGTTTATTTTATTGTTATTGTTATAGAAATGTATGTATGTATAAGGGAAATTAATTATAATAACTTATTCACTGTTGAACGGCAGGAAATATTATGCCAATTTATAAAATTTATTTGGAATACTGCTTTAGTGACTGAATACTTATGTATAGCAGACAAAATAACTCATAGGGTAGACCACCATCAGACCCTTTGCTAAAACAATATTCGTGAGTACCAAGATAGCGGAATCAAATCTCAAGTTTCTAGTCTAGCATACTGTTGTGGTAGGCTAGACTTCTTTTTATTTTTGGTTTATGGACGGAATGACTTACCAAATGGTGAGAGAATGACAAGCTTTTCAACCACAAAAATTTATTCCAATATTAGGAACAGTCGAAGCATAGCATACCTAATGGGGTAGAACTTTTTACAGACAAAAGGGGAAATAGATGAATAAGACAGGGCGTTGACTGAAATTGTGCTCGTGACATAGAGCCCTAAATGAGAGCGACAGTAATGTGTGGACTCTGATTTTTTACTTGCCCGTAACATTAAATTGTGACTGCGTATTAAATTGCGAATCTTTTGAGTAATTGCAACACCGTCAAAGATCAGCATTAAAGTGGGTCAAAGAACATTTAATTAAATTATTACGATTATTATTTTATTTAGGTATCAGCATTTTATCTGTATAGGTTGAGTAAAATAGTATCTATTTATTAAACGGGTCCATTAAATTGAAACTGCTGATTTCTCAAAACTAGTCTAGTCGACTAACTAAAGGTAACTACTGTACATAGCTGGTAACGAAAGCGACCTAGTGTACCTTACTTAATATTGTTGTCAGTCAGCGTTATATCAGCATTCATGAAACTGTAAAATTATATGGGTTATAGGACATGCAACTATGAAGTTGTTAGCGAAAGCTAAAATATCATGCAACAATAAAATGATATGGGTTACAGAGCTATGCAACTATCAACTTGTTAGCAAAAGCTAAAGGGTCATGCAAATAAAATAGCTGTGAGTGCTTAATTGCAATGGCTGGCACCCGCCAGATTTTTGAGTATTACAGTATTTTGAGTGCATAAGTGTATGTGCTTATCACAGATTCACTCTTTTGTCCTTACCTCCTTAATTTGATAAAACGGAAATGGATACGATCTTGAAGCAGTGACTTTGACTAGTAGTTAGCCAAAATAAATAAATAAGAGATAATAAAGATCTATGGAACGTTATTTTTGTAGGTTTACCTATCAATAGAAAAATATTTTTACAGGGAAGGGATAGTATAGAACAGAAGTAACAATAACTGAAATGTGTTAATATAATGAGATTGTAATTTCCATAAACATTGTTTATCGTTGAATTTGGTGTTTGACAATTTCAGATCAATATTTGATAAATATCTATTTTCTGTAAACAAATTAGTCTCAATAACTTATTCGTAATTTGTTTAATGTAATAGCATTGATAACAGTCAACACTGTATTGTAAATAAGATTTAAGAGATTAGCTAAACTGTGGAGTTTCTTGCGCCGCTTCTTCTCCACGGGCTATACCTTCCGAAGCGGTGGTAGATTCGAGTAAACGTAAAAAATAAATTAAAACAAGAAAGGGATGTAGTGTACAGCAATAAAGAGTAGTTAATGCGAAAAGCGCCGGTAGCGCCATCTATCGGCTGGTGCGGTCTGTGGTCAATATCTATCGTTCATTCGCTCGGTATTCGTGCACCGACCGCCGTGCTGTGCGGACGTGCGCTAGTCACATTACTAGTGAAGACTATATCTGTGTTTCATTATATACATCAACCTCAACCAACCCTTAGTAGAACTGTGTATTCTACATTGATATTTATTAAAGGTTATTATTCAGCTCGACAACGAAATTGATCATGCGCGATTGCGTCGATGCATGCGTGACTGTACGCACGATTTTACGATACTGCTCGCTCTTTCGCACACGCAATAATGCAAGCGGTCTTATTCCAATAGAAGTCTTTGCCTTATCCCGCGATTAAATTTACGTCTAAGGCGGTGTCCTATTGCCATCGCACGCGCGATGGTGCGATGCGATCTCATCGCGCGATGAAACCGATCGCGCGATCAAAAAACGTGTGTCCTAATTTGGTGCGATGCGATCGATGCGATCGATCACCCTCCCTTGCTTCGTGTACCTGCACTCAGCGGGACCCCGTGTCCTAGAACGATGCGAGTATGTATGGGATTTAGTTCCGAATTTGTTCTATCGAATTCAATTAGAAATAAAAAAAAAACCGTCAAAATGGAAGAATTAGATCCAGAGCCACCAACGGTCTAGGGCCTAAACGTATTATAATTATAGGAAAGCTGGATTCAGTCTAGCTCGAAAATAGACGCCAAAGTACATCATTTAGCCTCGGTCTTATGACTCAAAGCGGTCACTGATTTTTTTTACAGCGGTAAGACAATCGCGAAAAAATGGTGTCTGGGCCTAAATATATAGGATACGAACTGGACGCATTTTAAGAAAGAGCCCTCTTAGGAGAACACCACAGCAGATTTAGTTATTCTCAAATCGGTCACCGTTCAAAATCAGACTGGGGTTGAAAATAAAAAAAAATAGGTCTTAGGCCTAAACATATAGGAAATGTGAAACCAACTTGGATCGAAAGAACACACTTTACCCATCACGAAAAACCCGGTCTTACATGGCGGATCGGTCACCTTTCCAGAATCAGACCACTTTTATAATATAACAAAAATGACAGATATCTCGACAATGGTAAGTGATAGAAAAAAATTTGTTATGAACAAAATTGTTGGAAATTTAATGGTCTTCACGCTTGTATAAACTTTGTTTACAATCCTATGCATAGGAGACGAGATATTTGTAAAAACTGAATAATTAAAATAGTAACAGACAGATATATCGACAACGGTTGATGATAGGAAAAGTTTTTGAAAAATAAAATTGTAGATAATGTTATGTTCTACAAGTTTACAACTTTGTTCACGATTTGAAGCATACGAAAAGAGATATTTGCAAAACCGAATAAATTAAAATGGTAATAGACCGATATCTAGAAAACGGTTCATGATAGAAAAAGTTTATCTGAAAAACAATTATAGACAATGTTATGTTCTACAAGTTTTGTTCTAACTTTCTTCACGATTTAATGCATACGAAAAGAGATATTTGCAAAAATGAATTAATTAAATAGTAATAGACAGATATCTCGAAATGTTTTGATGATAGGAATAGTTTGTGCAGCATACAATTGTAGATAATATTATATACTACAAGTTTTGTAATAACTTTGTTCACGATTTCATCCATACAAAACGAGATATTTGCAAAAAATAATTAATTAAAATAGTAATAGACAGATATCTCGACAACGGTTCATGATAAAAAAAGTTTCTTTTTGATACAATTATAGACAATGTTATGTTCTACATGTTTTGTTTTAACTTTGTTCACGATTTGATGCATACGAAAAGACATATTTGCAAAAACGAATAAATTAAAATAGTAATAGACAGATATCTAGAAAATTGTTGATGATAGAAAAAGTTTCTTAAAAATACAATTATAGACTATGTTATGTTCTACAAGTTTTGTTCTAACTTTGTTCACGATTTCATGCATACGAAAAGAGATATTTGCAAAAACGAATTAATTAAATAGTAATAGACAGATATCTCGAAAATTGTTGATGATAGGAATAGTTTGTGCAGCATACAATTGTAGATAATACTATATACTACAAGTTTTGTAATAACTTTGTTCACGATTTCATCCATACAAAACGAGATATTAGCAAAAAATAATTAATTAAAATAGTAATAGACAGATATCTCGACAACGGTTCATGATAAAAAAAGTTTCTTTTTGATACAATTATAGACAATGTTATGTTCTACATGTTTTCTTTTAACTTTGTTCACGATTTGATGCATACGAAAAGAGATATTTGCAAAAACGAATTAATTAAAATAGTAATAGACAGATATCTCGAAAATTGTTGATCATAGGAAAAGTTTGTTAGGCATAAAATTGTAGATAATGTTATGTTCTACAAATTTTGTAATAACTTTATTCACGATTTGAAGCATACGAAAAGAGATATTTGCAAAAAATTATTAATTAAAATAGTAATAGACAGATATCTCGAAAACGGTTCTTGATAGAAAAAGTTTGTCTGAAAAACAATTGTAGACAATATTATGTTTTACAAGTTTTGTAATAACTTTGTTCACGATTTGAAGCATACGAAAAGAGAAATTTGCAAAAACGAATTAATTAAAATAGTAATAGACAGATATCTAGAAAATTGTTGATGATAGAAAAAGTTTCTTAAAAATACAATTATAGACAATGTTATGTTCTACAAGTTTTGTTCTAACTTTGTTCACGATTTGATGCATACGAAAAGAGATATTTGCAAAAACGAATTAATTAAAATAGTAATAGACAGATATCTCGAAAATTGTTGATGATAGGAATAGTTTGTGTAGCATACAATTCTAGATAATGTTATGTACTACAAGTTTTGTCATAATTTTGTTCACGATTTGATGCATACGAAACGAGATATTTGCAAAAAATAATTAATTAAAATAGTAATAGACAGATATCTCGAAAACGGTTCTTGATAGAAAAAGTTAATCAGAAAAACAATTGTAGACAATATTATGTTTTACAAGTTTTGTAATAACTTTGTTCACGATTTGAAGCATACGAAAAGAGAAATTTGCAAAAACGAATAAATTAAAATAGTAATAGACAGATATCTCGAAAATTGTTGATGATAGGAATAGTTTGTGTAGAATACAATTCTAGATAATGTTATGTACTACAAGTTTTGTCATAATTTTGTTCACGATTTGATGCATACGAAACGAGATATTTGCAAAAACGAATTAATTAAAATAGTAATAGACAGATATCTCGACAACGGTTGATGATAGAAAAAGTTTCTTTTTGATACAATTATAGATAATGTTATGTTCTACATGTTTTGTTTTAACTTTGTTCACGATTTGATGCATACGAAAAGAGATATTTGCAAAAACGAATTAATTAAAATAGTAATAGACAGATATCTCGAAAATTGTTGATGATAGGAAAAGTTTGTGTAGCATACAATTGTAGATAATGTTATGTACTACAAGTTTTGTTTTAACTTTGTTCACGATTTGATGCATACGAAACGAGATATTTGCAAAAAATAATTAATTAAAATAGTAATAGACAGATATCTCGAAAATTGTTGATCATAGGAAAAGTTTGTTGAGCATAAAATTGTAGATAATGTTATGTTCTACAAGTTTTGTACTAACTTTATTCACGATTTCAAGCATACTAAAAGAGATATTTGCAAAAACGAATAAATTAAAATAGTAATAGACAGATATCTCGAAAATTGTTGATGATAGAAAAAGTTTCTTAAAAATACAATTATAGACAATGTTATTTTCTACAAGTTTTGTTCTAACTTTGTTCACGATTTGATGCATACGAAAAGAGATATTTGCAAAAACGAATTAATTAAATAGTAATAGACAGATATCTCGAAAATTGTTGATGATAGGAAAAGTTTGTGTAGTATACAATTGTAGATAATGTTATGTACTACAAGTTTTGTTTTAACTTTGTTCACGATTTGATGCATACGAAACGAGATATTTGCAAAAAATAATTAATTAAAATAGTAATAGACAGATATCTCGAAAACGGTTCATGATAGAAAAAGTTTTTTAAAGATACAATTATAGGCAATGTTATGTTCTACAAGTTTTGTTATAACTTTGTTCACGATTTGATGCATACGAAACGAGATATTTGCAAAAAATTATTAATTAAAATAGTAATAGACAGATATCCCGAAAACGGATAATGATAGAAAAATATTGTCTAAAAAAACAATTGTAGACAATATTATGTTTTACAAGTTTTGTAATAACTTTGTTCACGATTTGAAGCATATGAAAAGAGATATTTGCAAAAACGAATAAATTAAAATAGTAATAGACAGATATCTAGAAAATTGTTGATGATAGGAAAAGTTTGTGTAGCATACAATTGTAGATAATGTTATGTACTACAAGTTTTGTTTTAACTTTGTTCACGATTTGATGCATACGAAACGAGATATTTGCAAAAAAATATTAATTAAAATAGTAATAGACAGATATCCCGAAAACGGATAATGATAGAAAAATATTGTGTAATAAAACAATTGTAGACAATATTATGTTAAAAAATTATTAATTAAAATAGTAATAGACAGATATCTCGAAAATTGTTGATGATAGGAATAGTTTGTGAACCATACAATTCTAGATAATGTTATGTACTACAAGTTTTGTCATAATTTTGTTCACGATTTGATGCATACGAAAGGAGATATTTGCAAAAAATTATTAATTAAAATAGTAATAGACAGATATCTCGAAAACGGTTCTTGATAGAAAAAGTTTGTCTGAAAAACAATTGTAGACAATATGATGTTTTACAAGTTTTGTAATAACTTTGTTCACGATTTGAAGCATACGAAAAGAGAAATTTGCAAAAACGAATAAATTAAAATAGTAATAGACAGATATCTCGAAAATTGTTGATGATAGGAATAGTTTGTGTAGAATACAATTCTAGATAATGTTATGTACTACAAGTTTTGTCATAATTTTGTTCACGATTTGATGCATACGAAACGAGATATTTGCAAAAACGAATTAATTAAAATAGTAATAGACAGATATCTCGACAACGGTTGATGATAGAAAAAGTTTCTTTTTGATACAATTATAGATAATGTTATGTTCTACATGTTTTGTTTTAACTTTGTTCACGATTTGATGCATACGAAAAGAGATATTTGCAAAAACGAATTAATTAAAATAGTAATAGACAGATATCTCGAAAATTGTTGATCATAGGAAAAGTTTGTGTAGCATACAATTCTAGATAATGTTATGTACTACAAGTTTTGTAATAACTTTATTCACGATTTCAAGCATACGAAAAGAGATATTTGCAAAAACGAATTAATTAAAATAGTAATAGACAGATATCTCGACAACGGTTGATGATAGAAAAAGTTTCTTTTTGATACAATTATAGATAATGTTATGTTCTACATGTTTTGTTTTAACTTTGTTCACGATTTGATGCATACGGAAAGAGATATTTGCAAAAACGAATTAATTAAAATAGTAATAGACAGATATCTCGAAAATTGTTGATCATAGGAAAAGTTTGTGTAGCATACAATTCTAGATAATGTTATGTACTACAAGTTTTGTAATAACTTTATTCACGATTTGATGCATACGAAAAGAGATATTTGCAAAAACGAATTAATTAAATAGTAATAGACAGATATCTCGAAAATTGTTGATGATAGGAAAAGGTTGTGTAGCATAGAATTGTAGATAAAGTTATGTACTACAAGTTTTGTTATAACTTTGTTCACGATTTGATGCATACGAAACGAGATATTTGCAAAAAATTATTAATTAAAATAGTAATAGACAGATATCTCGAAAACGGTTCATGATAGAAAAAGTTTGTCTGAAAAACAATTGTAGACGATATTATGTTTTACAAGTTTTGTTCTAACTTTGTTCACGATTTGATGCATACGAAAAGAGATATTTGCAAAAACGAATTAATTAAATAGTAATAGACAGATATCTCGAAAATTGTTGATGATAGGAAGAGTTTGTGTAGCATACAATTGTAGATAATGTTATGTACTACAGGTTTTATTTTAACTTTATTCACGATTTGATGCATACGAAATGAGATATTTGCAAAAACGAATTAATTAAAATAGTAATAGACAGATATCTCGACAACGGTTGATGATAGAAAAAGTTTCTCAAAGATACAATTGTAGACAATGTTATGTTCTAGAAGTTTTGTAATAACTTTATTCACGATTGATGCATACGAAACGAGATATTTGCAAAAAATTATTAATTAAAATAGTAATAGACAGATATCTCGACAACGGTTGATGATAGAAAAAGTTTGTCCATGATACAATTGTAGACAATGTTATGTTCTTACTTGTACAACAGTGCTTGATTATTTTAATAAAACAACTTGAGTTTAATTATTAAGGCCAAAGGTTTTATTTCTCACCTTTATCAAACTTCGATAAAACAAAATATTAATTTTCTTATAGATTCGAACGTAAAAGTCAAACTGAAATATTATTTTTTAACTTTTTTACTTTGAAGTCGGTTTTCATTTTTTGTTGTTGTTGAAACTCGAATTCTAGTCGTAAAGACCAAAAAAAAATCTTTGCCTATGCCATTCTCCCATTTTGACGGAATACATTTTATTTCTAATTGGATTCGATAGAACAAATTCTAATCAAATTAAAGATTGAAAAATTAAGTCTCGAGCCGGACTTGAACCCGCACCCTTCCAAACCGGGGAAGTGCGTTATCCAAAGGCTGTAATATGTTTGAAATCAATAATATTTGAAATTAGAACAAATTCTATAGAACAAGTTCTAGGACACGGGGTCCCGCTGAGTGTAGGTACACCCTTGCCTCGTCGCGCTCCTCAATCGCGCGATCGAAATTAGGACAGTCAATACTGATTCCTATGTTTGATCGCACGATCGCACGATCGTGCGTCGAAAATAGAACAATTCGAACGCATCGCATGATCGCGCGATCGAAATTAGGACAGTCAATACTGATTCCTATGTTTGATCGCACGATCGCACGATCATTTTCATCGGACGGACGCATGATCGCGCGTGCGATGGCAATAGGACAGCGCCTAAGAGCGCTTACAGACGAGCGACACTGCGGTCGCCGCACCGTGTGTCGCGGAGGTTCGCGCGACCGTACTACCCGTTTACTTGGAGTTGGCCGTCGATGACCGTTACAAAATTTCGTCACAGGCACATTACTGGTCCCGTTGACAAAAAATAATATAATAAGCAAATAAAAAATTAAAAGCGATATTAGTGATCGGGACGGACGTGCCGTACGTGGTTGCGTTGCTAAAATTGCGTTTAGTAGGGTCTCTTAGGGGTGCGGTACGGTGAAGCGGGAAGGGAGGGAGCGGCCAACTCGAAGCAAATGACTAGTAAAGTCCATGAGCGCGACGCTCTGCGATCCACCGCGACAGCAAAGTGTCGCTCGTCTGTAAGAGCCCTAAAGGAACCCATTGTGCTGCGACACTTTGTAAACAGCATTATACTCATCAACAACGGACGCTTTCTAGTATAAAAGCTCTATTCTCAAACTTAATGTATCCGGTGCGAACAAGCTTTAAGATAAACTGTGCCACAACTAAATACCACTCAACATTTCTCAACTCCTTTGGTTAAAACGCTTTAACGCTTATCCAGTAAAAAGAGGGATTCAAGAGCTTGTTACAAATTTAAAAACACTCGGGTCAAGACATTTTCGACCGTAGAAAGAAGAGAAAGAAGTTATATCAGGGGACTTCTAAAGTGGAATAAACATGCGGGAAGTTTTTCTCTTATCCGACGTTCATCAGCCAATTTGATACGCGGGTCAATGAGCACTATTTGTACTGGAGGGGGAATTTTGAAACACGTTTCCTTTTACTCAGCTTAGGTGTAAAAAGATTTAAAAGAAAATCTAGGGGCGTTCGTTGGGAATCTGTTTGAAGAGTTCTTGCGGATGGTTGAATGATTGAGAATAATTATCTGGGAAAGGGGACCTTGTTGTCGGTTTTAGCTTAGCAGTTTTTAAAAGGAAATCTAGGGGCGTTCGTTAAGAATCTGTTTGAAGAGTTCTTGCGGATGATTGACTGATTGAGAATAATTATCTGGGAAAAGGGACCTTGTTGTCGGTTTTTAGTTTCCAAGATATTCACAGGTTTATGAAATCATCTAAAAAAAATGATATTGGTTTGACATAATATTCATTAATAACTCCATACCGACGACAAAGTCCGAATAAGGTTTTTAGATATGACAACGTCTGTTGGGTCAGCTAGTATAAAATAAATAGTACCTACTCAGGAAAGGTTTTCCAGGAATCACAAATACGCTTTGTAGAGCAGACCCTAAATTCAACATATCGTGTTTATAGTCCGAAACTCGACCAACAATATGGCCCATTGAGTACCTACATATGTACCTATATTGCCTTAGCCTATCCTAATATTGTTATAAGGACTAGTTCGAATTCCTCAGGACGGATGTATGGGATTATACAAGATCTAACTGAATTATAGGCTTAGAACTGTCCCTCTTGTGACTGATAGATTAAACAGCTTTATCTATGAGTTTAGGCTTTATCAACAGTAAATGTGTTTTGCGATGATTGTAATTTAATTAAGTCTAAACTATTATAAAACTGTAACAGAAGTGTGTCTGTACATTGAAGATATTCACAAAAAAAAAGATTACGATATGATTTTTAGATGTCCCTGATTCCAAATCACCAATTTTTGGATTTTTTGTCTGTCTGTCTGTTTGTTTGTTTGTTTGTTTGTTTGGGTGTTTGTTTGTTCCAGTATCACGCAAAAACTACTGAACCGATTTTGATGAAACTTTTTTGTTTGATAGCTTATCATCTGACTTAAAATCTGGTATATAATTTATGCGGACGAAGTCGCGGGTAAAAGCTCGTTTATAATAAAATTATAAAACCGACTCCAAAAAATAGCTATCTAGTGGCCGCTCTAATAAATAAATAAATACATCAAAACATCAACAACATTCATTCATTTGCATCATCATGATTCATGATGATGTTGTTTTTCATTTCTTTTTTTTTTCTAATGGTGTTATGCTCCGAGCTATAACACATTAGGGCTCTTACAGACGAGCGACACTTTGCTGTCGCGGTAGGTCGCACAGCGTCGCGCTCATACATTTTACGGTCGTGCGACCCTCCGCGACACCCGGCGACCGCAAAGTGTCGCTCGTCTGTGAGAGCGCTTACAGAAGACACACAGACACACATTACCGCTACATTTTAGAAGACCGATATTCAGGATAAATTATACGTAAAACGAACTAATTGGTCTGTTCTTTACAAGAAGTTATCATATAATTCTTCTTTTCTAAACATGCAACATAATATTGGCACCATCTTCATTTGTAATTTTTTTTTTCACTTATTTCATGTCACTTCACCGTCGGGTTTTTTTTTTTTTTTTTAGAAGCGAGTATTTTTTATTGAAAAGAAAATTTAAAAAAATGATCGCAGAATTGGTACCTAACAGAACAAACATTAAACGAAAAAAATAACTATAAATTGAAGTATATTATACCTAGAGTTTCGAGTTCACATGAACCGATGCAAAATGAAATTGCGTTTTCAAGAATCAATTCCATACTGTTCTCAGGGGTTTCGTTTTCATTTGGAAATTGATTAAAGCCGTACGTAACGAGTAAGAAATCAATCACGAATGTAAATTTTTATTTCTAGATTTCTCAGAACACCTACACGTATATTTTATAGTGCTTATACTATAAGATCCCACAGTAAGATGATTATGCTCAATCATGTCGAAAGCTCCGTAGCTTAAGGGGCGTCCGCCCGGTTTTGAGTAACTTTGTAACCATTTTATACATTAACTATGGCACTTTTTAAGCAGAAAACAAAACTGAACAATCTACAGGATGTGAGAAGTAATGTGGTTTTTCTCGAAACCAGTTGTAACCATTTTACTCTTACATTGTTGATCTGAAGAATATGAAAATTTACAATATTCTTCACAATAGAATATAAAATGATGTGGTTTTCTTATTTTTTGAAAAT
This sequence comes from Agonopterix subpropinquella, assembly GCA_922987775.1. NCBI lineage: Eukaryota > Metazoa > Arthropoda > Insecta > Lepidoptera > Depressariidae > Agonopterix > Agonopterix subpropinquella. Next base: position 12,671,277 of record OV277709.1, on the reverse strand, counting down.
TCATGTAAAATCATACAGGTTTTCAAAGAAAACGGAAAATTCTGACCGGAGCCGCGCAATTGAAGCGGGATGGCTAATTACAAAAAGTTTGCTTGTAAGAAAGAGAGCCTTGCAGATGGGAGGAGTAGCCTCTTAAAGTTCATTTCTCAAAGAATAATGGCAGACTGTCTGTTTTTTGGGTCTCCGTCCAGCAAGCAGCGTACATAAATGAAACTAAGCAATACGTTTAGAAAAAAATAAAACTAATAAATATACGTAAATTGATTGTAATTGTAACCTGTAGTGTAGGTACAAGTTGGGAGAAAGGTGTTTCTCCTTATGATACCTTTTGAATCAGGTGTGCGACCCGCATAAACTTTCTCATTAGTTCACTCAATCTTATATGCATTCGTGGTTTTTATTTTAATATAAATTTACGATAACCATACAATATATACCATACATATATGCGAGGGGCCGAGACCCCCGCTCCGGGTCGTACCTGGTTCAACACATATCCCTAGCTATAACAGCGTGGAAACGCCACGAGCGTGATGGGCACTTTTCAACCGGGTTCGACCCGAGGCGGGCTCTTTGACTGACCACAATTACTTAGATAAAGCTCAGCTTTCAAAGCATTAAAATGAAATAAAAAATAAAACTGAAATTAATACTTCAATCATTTTTATGTAATTCTGATTTCATTAAATTGGTGCAGCATATCGGGAAAAATTCAACGCAGTTTCCAAAGTATTCCAATATAAATTCTTCCATATTAAATCATATCAAGGTACAATTTAAAAAATAAACATTCGAATATTTGTGATGGTGGGATCTGATACTATAACGTTTGTAATTAAACTTCGAATTCATCGAAAGCACTTGGGTCTCATTATAAGTAATAATTGCTTTTCCTTAACCTCCCTTAAGTAAAGTGGGTCCTGGAAAGACGGTTTTCAGGTCTCATGTTCATTCGTTAACTTTAACACCTTATAACAAAGAGTATAACCTACGAATAAGAATAACTATAGAAGAATAACTCTAAACAAAAGCAACATAATTTTTAGCACCTAATGAAAAATGACATTTTGTATGAGTTTTGGCTGCAAGGTGTAGTTTTTAAAGAACAAAATTAGAACACGGTGTACTTTTTTTGGTGCCACTTTTTGAGCTTGATTTACATTTCTATACATTCTTATTTATTTTTTTTTTTTTTTTTTATGTGTGATAGGTAAGCATTTGACCCCAATCTCACCTGATGTTGAGTGATGATGAGGCCGAAGATGTAGCATGCTTACCTAGAAAGATGCCTATTCACTCTCGCCTTGAAGAGGCCCAGGTTGTATTGCTCAGGGAACAGGTCCGCAGGCAGGGCATTCCACTCCTTAGCCGTGCGCATTATAAAAGAAGAAGCAAACTTCTTCGTGCGAATTGCTGGTAGGTCAACGACATAGGGGTGGAAACCCAGTCTGCGTCTCGTCCCCCGCAGATGAAAGGGAGACGGTGGTATCAGATTGTGTAATTCAGTCGCACACTCTCCGAAATGTATCCTATAAAAAACAGACAGACAGGCTACCTTGCGACGATGCTCAAGACTTTGTAGCTTCGCCACCGAGGTTGGATCACCTATGAGCTTCCTGGCACGCCTGTCGATTGAGTCCAGCGCGGCCAGCTGGTATTGGGCAGACCCGTCCCAGAGATGGCAGCAGTACTCCATACACGATCGGACTTGTGCTTGATAAAGTTGTAGAAGCTGTCCCGGAGTAAAGTACCGTCTGACCTTCGAGAGGACGCCCAGTTTTTTCGCTGCGGTTTTCGCCATGGACTCAATGTACCGTCCGAAATTCAGATCGGACGATATGTTAATGCCAAGGAGCTCCAGGCGATCAGCTATCGGTATGGACACATTTCGGAAAGTCGGGGTCAAAGCGAAGGGACTCCGTTTTGTGGAGAAAAGGCACGCCTGTGTTTTGCTTGCGTTGAAACTGACCCGATTAGTATCACCCCAGTCGGACACAGATTCAAGGGCCAAGTTTATTCGCTGCACCATGGCCTCTCGACAAGACTGAGTAACGTCCAATTTGACCCCTGCACCGGACAGATATCTGTCAGCAACAGTGCTGTCGTCTGCATACCCAAAGGTTCCGGGCACAAGCATGTCGTTTATATGCAGCAGAAATAAAGTGGCTGAAAGAACTGACCCTTGAGGAACACCGGCATTAATAGCCATTTGATCCGATGAGTATCCATCAATGAGTACTCGAATGGATCGTTCGCTCAAGAAGTCAGCTATCCAGTTGCATAGGTCAATCGGAATTCCATATGAAGGAAGCTTGCTTAAAAGGCTTGCATGCCAGACCCTGTCAAAGGCTTTGGATATGTCAAGAGACACGGCAAGTGCCTCCCCGTATCTCTCGACAGCCTCGCTCCACAGATGAGTGGCATACACAAGAAGATCCCCCGTGGACCGTCCTGGGCGGAACCCATACTGACGGTCACTGAGGAGGTCGTTATGTTCCAGGTATGCCAGGAGCCGGTTGTTAAGTACACGTTCCATAGTCTTGCAGAGTATGGAAGTGACCGATATTGGTCTATAGTTGACAGGGTCGGCACGACTGCCTTTTTTGGGCACGGGTTGCACGTTGGCAAGCTTCCATGACCTTGGGACTACCGCAGTCTTAAGTGAGAGGCGATACAGGCGTGTTAAAACAGGAGACAACTCTGGAGCACAGGTGCGTAGGACAATCGCTGGGATTCCGTCGGGTCCGCCAGCCTTGTTCACGTCTAGAGAACGCAGGATTTTAAGAACCTCTTTTTGGCGAATGTAAACTGATGCCATTGAGCATTCAGTACGAGGAATGGTAGGTGGTGTTATATCTGAGTTCTCCAGATGCGAATTCCCGGCAAAAAGATTAGCAAATAAATTTGCTTTCTCCTCCGCCGAGTGTGCTAGCGATCCGTCAGGTTTTATTAGCGGTGGCAGGGAGGGACGGCCGAAGTTTGCTTCCACTGCTTTGGCAAGCGACCAAAACGCTTTGCTGCCAGCTGGATAGGAGGCAAGCTTAGCCCCTATACGACCTATATGGTCGAACCGGGCTTTTCGCAACACCTTTTTGCAAGACTTGGCGGCTTTGTTGTAAGCTTTCTTCAGTTTTTCTGTGTTCGGAGCCTTCCGCTTTCGAGCATCAGCCCAGGACATATACGCTGACTGTTTCAGCACCTCAGCACGAGAACAATCAGCGTTGAACCATGGGCGAGCTTTGGCGCCGGTTGACACGTCAGAGTACGGAATAAAATATTCCATACCCTGACGTATCACTTCGGCAACCGCGTTCGCAGCGCTCGACGATTCCCCTGAAGAAAAGCAGGTTTGCCGCCAAGGATAGGAAGCAAAGAAGTGTCGCATCTCGTCCCAATCTGCTGACCTGTATCGCCACACCCGTCTCTTACCACAATGGCCCTGATCAGGTGGGGAGTATACGGATACAGTTTTCACCAGACAGTGGTCGGAAGTACCTAAAGGGGCACATACCGACACAGAATATCTGTCTGGATCAGTTGTCAGCAGAAGGTCCAAACAGTTGGCCGTGTGAAAGTCAACGTCAGGTATCCGTGTGGCACAATTGACCAGCTGGCTGAGATCTAGCGATAGTGCAAGTTTGCGCGCCTCTCGTCCAGCGTGATCGGTCTTCTGGTAGGGGAACAGCCATTCTTGATGGTGAGCATTAAAGTCGCCCAGAAGGGTCAGTTGCGCCACAGGATACCTAAGCTGAGCCTCCTCAGCCGCCTCTCCAAGATAGTCGAACAACCTAGTTGTCTCCTGATCTCCACTGTGCGAACGGTAGACACAGGCGTAAACAATTCGTTCGAAACCTGTTTCCACCAGTATCCACAATACTGAGAAGGAAGGGTCTTCAAGGTTTTTGAGACGCTTGATGCAGATGTCATCGCGAGCGTACACACAGAGTCCGGCGTGAAAAATTCTTATTCGTAGAGTATAACATACAAAGTAAATAAGGTTGGTAGTTGTTGCAAAGTTTCTGACCACATATGAAACGGATTATGGTCGTGGATTTATGTATATTATGTTTATGCAAATATGTTTTATTTTTTTTATGTTATTATTTCCCATTTTAGAGGAGGGTCATCTCATCACATCTGCCTGCATGTATATGTGTATAAAAAAAATAAAAAAAAATAAAAAAGTATGTTTGTTTATGTAAAAGAAAAATTAACTAATTGTTTTTTTTATTTAAAAACAACTACGAAAATATTTCATAGGAGCTTTTACCCGCGACTTCGTCCGCATAAATTGTATACCAGATTTTAAGTCAGATGATAAGCTATCAAACAAAAAAAGTTTCATCAAAATCGGTTCAGTAGTTTTTGCGTGATACTCGAACAAACATACACCCAAACAAACAAACAAACAAACGAACAAACAAACAAACAAACAAACAAACAGACAGACAAAAAATCCAAAAATTTGTGATTTGGAATCAGGGACATCTAAAAATCATATCGTAATCTTTTTTTTGTAAATATCTTCAATGTACAGACACACTTCTGTTACAGTTTTATAATAGTTTAGATTAACTACTGTTTATTACAGAGCTACCATCATACTCAATTATGAAAATTAAAAGTTCATGAACAACTTTCAAAGGTCGTCGTCGAGTCTAACAATCTTGTTCTATTTTAGCACAAAACATCTCCGAGCTACGACGCGACGCGACGCGACGGAGACAATTTGCTCCAGTCCCAGCGTTCAGTTCAAACAGCACACACAGATCTAGCAATCACCCTTGTGCAGATCTGGCCTAGTACGCTTTACCTATACAACTATTGTTGATCTAGTCACTAGACTCTATAGTGTATTCCAAACCGTTTTATCTATAGAAAGATTTTAAGCAAAGCTTTTATAAAACTTCTTTAAACGATAAATTGCATAGTTTTTTGACATGCAAAATAATGGACGCCGGGTCTAGAACAAAATTCTCGTATAAAGTGTCCGAGACTAACCTACACAAACCTATGTACGTGTATAGTAACAGAGTACTGTAATATTATACCCCAATCATTTTAGCGTGTTTAGTATGGAGGACGTCGAAGTAATCTTTATTCGTACTTTTAAATCGTAATTGGCATCATTTAGTGATGAAAGTATAGCCTGAAAAATTATTATACAAAATATTTGTATGGAACATAGAAAAAAAAATTAAAACTCCTGGAAGGCTTGTAACTCATTCAGAAAGAATTCTAAAACCCTCATTTTAATTAGAGTTAAATGTGATTTTTGAACATTAAAATTGACATAATAATTAAAAATGTGTTGTTTTGGGTTATTCGTTAAAAAAAGATTATGTTATTTTCAATGTTTTTTCAGTAGATACAAATACTAATTCCATATGTAAAGCGTGAATAGCCTTAGAAATAATAGTTTTATTCTATTTTATCATTCTTAAAACTAAATAATGAACCATTCAGCCGTGATTAAAAAAACCAAAATCATTATTAATATCATAATTGTAATGACTAGATTTCTTTTTAACTATGTAGAGCATTATTTTACAAAATATCTTACATACAAATAAACAAGATACGATGTCAGCAATTTATTTGTGTAAAATATTGCGAAATTTAAAAATCGTTGTGTTTGCGCCACGTTTTCATTATGATGGCGCGTTGGCGCGCAAGGTGGTCGCGGGGGTGCAGGCGGGGTGGGACGCATGGATCCGCACTCGCACGGCCCATTGATCTTGATCGCCGGCCGGCCTCTCGCCCGGTCGTGGAATGTGTTCGCGCATTTAAGTCTATATTTTTAGGGTTCGGTACCCAAAGGGAGAAAACGGGAAACTATTACTAAGCCTACGTTACCCGTCCGTCCGTTCGTCTGTCCTACCTATTTAGGGCTGTAACTTTTGAACCGTAATAGCAAGATAGTTGAAATTTTCTCAGATTGTGCGTCATTACGGCAGATTTGTTAACAAATAAAAATGTCAAAAAGTTAAAAATTAAGGGGGGTTCTCAACAAGAAACTAGTTTTTATCAACGTTTTTTCTGCACGCTCTATCGTAAAAATGGTTATCTATACAAGCGTCAAACTTAGTGTGATTATAGAGCACACTCTACAGAATAACAACAAATACTAAAAACCGGCCAAGTGTGAGTCGGTCTTGCGCTAAAGGTCCCGGAAAAAAAAGTTTTTTTTTCTATGTTTATAATGTTGTGTTCTGTGGTGGTGTGGCACGGAACCCTCGGTGCGCGAGTAGCCCGACTCGCACTTGACCGGTTTTATTCTAAGTTAATAACGTTGTGTTCTGTAGTGATGTGGTACGACATGCACTTGACTGGTTTTATTTTATCTTGCAATCACGCTAACAATTATTTATTATAGATAGGTAGTTAGACTTAGGTAAGTACTTCACTGCCGAAATAAATAATACGTTGTTACAATTATATAAAATTATGTAGGTACCTATACCTACCTAACTAGTTAGACGTACACAATTGCTTATTTCGGTAGTGAATAGTGAAGTGAGGTACCTACTCGTATCTACCTACTTAGCCTTACCTACCTACCTAATTTCAAACCTGCGCCCGCGGCATGGCGGCGCGATAAAGCGCTATCGCGCCCTAGCTCTCTTTCTTTTTGCGTGCGAAAAAACGAGTTAGCAGGCACGATAAAACGTTTATCGAGGCGCCATGCCGCGGGAGCCTAGGATGTAGCTAGGATGCCACTCTCGAGAAAACGACAAAAATTGAGATGTGCCTCTGTCTTTGTTACTTTGCGTATACGAAAGCGAGCGCGCATGATGGTTTTCTCGTTTTGTCGCTTTGTCGTGCGTGGCATGCTAGCCCTATAGGGTAGATACCTACCTACCTAACTAAAGCTCATAAATTACACGTAGTATGAGCAAAGCATGTAATTAGTGGGCATAACTTTACGGAGTGATAAGTTAGTTTAGTAGGTACCTACCTGCCTACTTTATGCAATATTATAGTACTCTGTGCTACCTACCTACTGCTTTAGCAAAAATACCGTCATAGGTACGGGATTCGTTATGCGGACATAACATGGACATGCCCTCGAATCCCGGGATTTTATGTTTTTGTTGTTGTATGTTTTTGGTGTGGAAATAAAAAATTATGTTATGATACGGAGTTGCCATAGTGAAAAAATCTAATCGTCTTTCATCTTAAAAGTACCATTGGTATTTTTCTATTATTTCTATTTAAGGTGCGCCACACACATAATTATTATGGGATTCCGAATCAAGATTGTGCTTTTGTATAGGGTTTGATGCCGAACGGACGGAATTGTGGAGGGGGAAACTCTATACGAAATCGTAATCCTGATTCGGAATTCCGGATCGGAATTCTGTATGTATGTGGCGGACCTATGAGCTTGGGAACCATTCTAGAGCAGATAATGTTAGTGAAATGTTTAAATACTTTCTTCGGCATAATGAATACCTACTCCATTTTATCGTTAGCTTAAGAAAATTCAAAAGTTGAGATTTAGTTAATCTTTTGATAAAATTAATTTTGATTGAGTTTTTTTTTTTTTGTAAATTTTGGTAGGAAATGAGTAAGTAAGGAAAGTAGGTAGGTTAATATAACATGTCCCAATTTTTTGTGAGCGAGTCGGTTCGGGTCTTAAGCAATTAGTTTTCCGTGCCTACCTACTGAACTGCTACTATATGTCAAGTTGAACTGAACTCTATGTCCATGAACTCTATGTTCAACTAATGGGTAGGTTGATTTGTCACCGTGTGTGTACCAGTATAAACTGACACTTACTAAATATGTAGTCACATAGCAACTGAAGATCCATTTATCCTGGTAATATTTATTTTTAAATAAAGTTATCCAATTTAGTGCCTTTCAAATAGCAAAATTTTCCTTCAAGCGACACCCCCTTATCCGGACTACCCCCTCAGCGAATATAAGGTCCTTCTTAATATGCTGACACTGTTTTTTTGACAATTCGTCGACCTGAACAGCTATCTCTATGGCACTAACATAGAAATATACGAATATAGATACGGTGCTATTTGAAGAGTTGAAGTCACCTTTCAAAGATCATTAAGAAATAGGTGAGAATGACATAGATCCTTTAGGAAGCTTAAGATAAGATAAGATAAGATAATGTTTATTTTTCTCCCATAAATACAACGAAATACAAATATGTAAAACTAAGAATACAGGTTCTAGTTAATATTGTAAAGGGAGACAAGAGTCCAAACTAGGCATTGCCCTTGCTTTGGAAGACCTGGTCTCTCCTCTCGAAAATAGTACAATAACTTAATAGTGTTACAATCAGTAATAGTTTGTGCCTTTGGAAGATCAGAAAAAATTAAAAGTAAAAAAAAAAAAAAGCTTAGAAAAACCAACTGAAAATTATGATCTGAGCGACGAAGATCTGGAAAAAATCAGTACGGTCCATTTACCGGTACTTTCGATTTTTATTTTATGGATGTGCTACTTGGGAATGTTCCTCCATTGAAAAGGGAAGATCTTCCACCAGGCTATGTGTGAAGCCTGGGGATCGGCCGTGGTCCAACAGTTCTTAGTTGGACCTTGTATACAGGGTGTAACAAAACACCCTAGTAATACTTAAAGGGGTGCCTCAGACCATCAATCTGAACAACTTTAACTATGGAGTCAACGAGGAGAAAAAATAAAAAAAATCTGCCATCCCATACATTTAAGTCGACACGGGACTGCAGTTTTGTATGAAACAGCAGTTTTTTTTCGCGATTTCGATGTTGGCTCCATAGTGAAAGTTGTTCAGTTTGATGGTCAGAAGCACCCCTTTAAGTATTACTAGGGTGTTTTGTTACACCCTGTATGTATCGAATCTCTGTGATTATTTCTCTTGCGCGATTCATGTCTCGCATTCGATTGTAAACCTTATGTGTAAGTAGGTTACGAGTTACGTATTTAAGATGAACGTTGTCTTTGTATGGAGCATCTTTCCGAGAGCGACGGTATCGCCATCTGTTGGCATCTTTGCTATAACTTGCGGGTGTTGGTTGACATTTGTGGCAAGTCCCCACAATTTCGAGACCGTCTTGGTCCAAACTTCAGTGTAATAGAGTTCACATTGAATCGAAAACGTTCACTCAATTGCGAAGTTCGAATGTCCGGGTAGAGGCCCTGTATTGTATGACGGATTATCATCCGTAAAGGTATTATCTTACCTTTATTTTATACGTACCTATTATTTAAAGCGTAGTCTTTAAACTATTTGAAATATTGAAAAATCTTTGTATACCTACTTTGTATTGTATTTGTCGAGAGATTTAAACTTTACTGTAAGACTGAAATACTGAAACAGCTGGTGCCATAATTTTATTATAAGACAAATATTTCCTACGCAATACAGTACCTACGTATTTTACGGGGTGTTAGGGTAAACAGTTGCATCACCTTTGACTGCCAAATGACCGGAACAAACAATGGAAAATCTATTGTTATTGTGACCCGCCGGCGTTCAACGTGCTAATGGGGTAATTGTATCCATGATACTGAAGAACTTTGCCAGAATCCTATTGGAAATTCGCAAAAATATGTTTCGACTTGTTGTTCGACTTGTGCGATAAAGTAGATTCATTTTCGAATGGTGTAATGTAATCCGTGTAATAATGGACTACTTAGTAACGAAAAACCGTGATCTAAGTGCGGGTTTAGGTCACGGAATGCTATAAAAGTACCTTCTTTTGTTTATTATGCACCTGTGCAATAAAGTAGATTCATTTTCGAACGGTGTAATCTGTGTAATAATGGACTACTTAGGTAACGCAAAACCGTGACCTAAGTGCGGGTTTAGGTCACGGAGTGCTATAAAAAAAATTATAGGGTGTATTCAGACAATGAAACTAAACAACTTTAAAACAAATCTAACTACACCCCATTTGTCAAAATCCATCAAGCCGTTTTGGCTGTAGGGCGTGTCAAAGTATTCGATATACGCACGAGAAACATTACCAGATAACATAATTATTATGACACTTCAAAAATTTAACAAAAGAGCCAATAATGACGCTGGCGCCCCGCACGCCGCCGCCGCCGCGCCACAGCATTGCATCCCTTCTTGCCTCACCGTCTGAAGGTACCGTATCTACTACCTATCACTTTCTCAGTGCCCTTTATCATAATTTGTGGTTTTTTTTAAACGCAACTAGAAAAAAAGGTTTAAATTTTATGACACTTCAATAACAGAAAATTAAAAAACAAAAGACGCCGCGCCGCGCCGCGCCGCGCCCCATCCTGTCATCCGTCCATAAGTATGTCCTACCTATGTAACTAAAAGTAGGTAATAATGCAACGAAGCATGTTGCTATTTATGTCTGTTTGTGTATCTTTGTAATTGACGACGCTGGTACTGACCTGACCGCTATATTTTTTTGTGATTAACCTAAATAAACCTACCAAGTCAATATAAAAAAAATAAAATTAATTCCACTATGTAACCATAACACAATTCTAAGTTACTATTATTTACGTTAAAGCAAAAATAAATCTAAACTATGCCTACATCTTGCATATTATTATTATTATCATTATTTTAATTTGACTACTTAGACCACATTCATGAGTGTACCGAGACAAATATAACGAGCCTAAACTCGAGGGATTTTTTTGCATTATTTTACTATCGTGCATGCAGCATCGTCTTTTAACCGTGGCATTCTTTTGTGTTGTATAGTCAAATCAAGTATCAAGAGAAATGGTCAAATACAAATTGTGTGTCCGTACAGCGATGTATTTTACTGTCAGGAGCTGCTGTAGAGCGACATGGACTACATGGAGGTCCACCCACAAGGGCGCATGTCTTTGGGCGCATGAACGCCGACTGATTTCTTCATTTAAAAGCTTGTGAATATAAACAAAAATCTGGTGTGATTGCCAAAGTAAACTAAACCTTATTGCAGTACGTCAAGGTTTACGTGGATTAGCAAAATTTATAAAAATAGTGCAAGTTTCTTTAAAAAGTATTTTCTGTTTTTCTGAGAGTTTTTAGAATTAATTCATTATTTTTGTTCCCAACGTTTTGAGCTGACTATATCTATTCCATTCAACCACTGGTTTTCAAAAAATCCAAAACGTATTTTCTAAACATACAAGTTTGGGCTCCTCCCGGTGCGAAATTGCTGGTAAAATTTTTGTAAAACATACGCCGAATGACTCATAACATCCTCATATCGAAGGTCAAAAAGCAATTTTAAAACTCTTCAGGAAACCACTTGTCGGTATAAAACTACTCAGTCCTACGAAAGTTTTTAACTGAATACTTTATTTAAATTGGCTTCTGTACTATACAGGATGTTAGGGTAAACAGTTGCATTACTTTAAGGACGCGTATGCTGAATTCGTAAAAATGTCATGTTTTCCGGTACATTTTCACAAGAAACCGCATCATTTTATGAATAGTTATTGATACAAATCACAGTAATTTTTTTACTCATAAAAATAATGTAGTTTTGGAGATAAATGTACCGAAAGACACACCATTTTCGTAGATTTCAAGGGAGGAGGGTACGGAAATTTGATATTTTAGTATTAAAAATAGCAATATTATAAAAAAATTTCCCACAGTTTTATAGATAAAGGTTCCGTATCAGTAGGTATCAATAACTATTCATAAAATGATGTGGTTTCTTGTGAAAATGTACCGGAAAACATGACATTTTTACGAATTCAGCATACGCGTCCTTAAAGTAATGCAACTGTTTACCCTAACATCCTGTATAGTACAGAAGCCAATTTAAATAAAGTATTCAGTTAAAAACTTTCGTAGGACTGAGTAGTTTTATACCGACAAGTGGTTTCCTGAAGAGTTTTAAAATTGCTTTTTGACCTTCGATATGAGGATGTTATGAGTCATTTGGCGTATGTTTTACAAAAATTTTACCAGCAATTTCGCACCGGGAGGAGCCCAAACTTGTATGTTTAGAAAATACTTTTTGGATTTTTTGAAAACCAGTGGTTGAATGGAAATGGTGTAGTATATTTTTACAACCGCCTCATGAAGTCCTTTCATTTGATACCCCACATGACAGGTTTCAGAAGAAAATAGTTATTTGTTATGCAAGGCTGCAAAGTTGCTTTTTGGCGCGAGCACTTGTATTGAAACCTGAGCAAGCGAAGGATTCTAGGATTGAACCACGAGCGAAGCGAGTAAACACGGTTGAAATACGTTTTTTATCGTCTTCTATCTCTTTCATGCAAAACAGATGTTTGTATAACACTTCGTTATTATTTGTATTAAAATACGAGAGTATGACGTCACCTCCTTTATATCTGCCTCTCGCTCTAACCGTAAATTTTAAACACTTATATTTCGGTTATTTTTGAAGATATTAAAAAATCTGTTTCACTTTAGTGAAAGATACCAAACAGTTTTTAAAAAAGATATAAAATATAAAATTTTCATCATCCCTATTATTTGGCTTATCTACAATAAAGTAGAAAGATAATAACTATAACAGACATTAAAATGATAATAATAGTTGTTTGTCACTTTCTATGTTGAAATTGCTTACAAAATCATGCAACTTAGTCAGACAAAGGTACGATTTTTCATATTATAAGATTTTTCATATCTACGTTTATTAATAAAAAAAGAGACACCCATTTTCACCTATTATCCATTTAACATTACAGTAGCTAGATTATTTAAATTATTTCCTTTCAACGAATAAATGAGAGGGTATGTCCACGCTATGTCGATATTCGAATCCCGGGAAGTGGGTCTACTTTTTCCATTCACTTACAACTACTTGTGTATACTTTTTTGACGGCCCAATAGCTCAGCTTAGCTGGTAGGCCTGCCTGTTTATACGAGGGTTGCGGGTTCGAATCCGTAAAGGGCAAATATTTGTATGGTGAATATATGAAAACTTCTTGGTACTCAAGTCATGTATGTTGTATCTATAATAAATATGTATTCTATAAAATGATAATAGTCTTATCATTAATTAAAGGTACATAATATTTCATTCTTTTCCGTGCTAGATTCTACTAACTTTAAATGGGATTCGATAATTTGTTTGTATGACAATGTTCCACATATTTATTTTTTATAGGTAGGTACTTACTTAGTAATACTTACAAAAAAAGCCGTGGTGGTCTGGATTGTAGACTTGTGTGGATTGGTGGACTAGACGTCTAGTATTTCTCTACACGCGCGACTCGGTTTTTTATAAGTCGCGACAAGCGCGGCTTTTGCTCTTCGAAAAGCGAGGTTACACCACGTCTAGTATGATTTCTTCTTGCGCGCGTCTCGACTTTTTTCCGTACTACATTTCTCGGCAAGCGCGGTTTTAGCTCTACAAAAAACGTGGGTACAAGCTAGTTTATATCCAGCAAAGGCGCGTCGCACGCCTGTAGAGAAATCTATACTAGACGTGCTGCACACATAAACTTCCATATCGCATTATCCGCACAATCTGGGCCCTGTTTAATAAACTAGACAATGACAATTTGACAATGACAATTCAGAGTACATAGCTGCGAATGCTAGGACACATGACTGCAAGTTTAGCGTCATTAGTAACCAGCAATGTACTTACTCTGAATTGTCATTGCTATTGTCGCATTTATTAAACAGGGACCTGCACCGCCACCGCACCCCTTAGAAAATGATGAAAATCGAGATGAGCCTTCATCTTTGTTGTTTTGCTAATGCCAAAAAGAGCGCACATGACGCTTTTCTCGTTTTGTCGTTTTGTCGCGTGGGTGGTATGCTAGCCGTGCAGTACCATGATATCAAGTGCACATAAAGTCCACCACGTCAATACGGAATTCCGAACCGGAACTCCGAATCAGGATTATCTACGATTTATTTCGTATGGATTTTCCCCCTGCAGAATTCTGATCGGATTTGCATAGGTACCTATCAAATCCTAGGTATACAAAATCAAAATTCTGATTCGGAATTCTATATGTGTGTGGCGGGTTTAAATCACCACCAAATAATATTTTTTTCGAAATTCGTGTTTTCTTAATTTTTTTAATGTTTTGAAGCCGTTTGTCATAAATCATGTGGGGAACTGCTACAGATGTCAGCACCCACAAGTTATAGCAAAGATGCCAACAGATGGCGATACCGTCGCTCTCAGAAATATGCTCCATACAAAGACAACGTTCATCCTAAATACGTAACTCGTAACCTACTACAAATAAGGTTTACAATCGAATGCAAGACATAAATCGCGCAAGAGAAATAATCACAGAGATTCGATACATATACAAGGTCCAACTAAGAACTGTTGGACCACGGCCGGTCCCCAGGCATCACACCTAGCCTGGCGGAAGTACTTCCCTTTTCAATGGAGGAACATTCCCAAGTAGCACCTCCATAATCACAAAAATAGATATCCAAAAAAAGTAACTTTGGTACCACTTCAGGCAATCACACACATACCTTCTAATAACAAGCTAATAACAGTAACTAGTGAAATACCGACTTATTTTTGAATATTAGGTATACCTACCTATCTACCTATCTATATTATCGGGAACAATTTTGATAACATGAACATTCTACACAAACATAATTATTCGAGGAACATCGAACTACCTTCCTTTTCCGATCGGATTGGCACACGGTCACGGTCGGTCGTCTATGCTCGACACCACTCCGCCCGCTTTTAAATTTAAACTCTATTGCTACCGGCGTAAAGATGATATCGCTCTGCGTACTTTTATTATATTCTTTATTTATTATTATCCATGAGAATTTTATTTTTATAATAGTGTTTACAATTGTTTAATGTACTAAATGCAATTATTAAAATAAGATTTTCCTCTTACTAATCCATCTTGAACCATAAATCATGTAAATTACAGATTGAGGTACTGCTTGGAGCAATCTTTCTAAGAATTGATATCTTTTGTTTATAATATAAGATATAAAGTATATATCAAAAAATATTGCCATTAGGTATTACGGCTTAGGCACCATAAACAAATTTCTAGTTTTGACGCTGCAGTTGTTACTTCAAGCATATGCAGTCGATCTAAGTTTTTAATTTTCTGATATGCAAATAATAGCAATTAATTTAATGAAATGTGCAAAACCACAATGCCATAAATATTGTAGATCGGGATTGCTGCAATTAAATGCAAAATGTAAAATTTAGGACTGTTGCTGACGTAATTTTTTTTTAATTTTGTTCCATTTCTTGGAGAGGTTTGTTCTAATCTAAGATTCCGAAAAAAAAATGCAATTCTAAATTATTCCCGGGTCAACGCGTAAAATGACTGGCCTATTATATAAACCAACTAAAAACATTGAAAATGCTGAAATAATTATTAATTTTGCTTACGTGGTTTTTTCTTCATCGCGGCATGGCGCGCGCCGCGCGTAATTGGCCGATCAAATGAAGACCGTCGCATAATTGGTTCTCTTTATACGTTTTGGTTCTCTTTTGGTTCCGACGAACAGTAGTTGGAAAGTAAATGGGTTCAAAGATCCATGGAGAGGAATAATACATACATAAACTCACGACCATAATCCCTTTCAGGGTGGTCAGAAATATTGTTACAACCACCAGCTGTCTTGCATGCAGTTGTAACAAGGAATACTTTTTAGCATATTGATGGTTTTAAGATGAAATGACTACGTACCTACATACCATAAAGTTATTATATGCTACATACACCTTAAACCTGATTATAAACTAGATATTGATCTTAGTAACCTTAGTATATGACGGCCCGGTAGCTCAGTCAGTAGTGAACCTGCCTGCAGTGCCGAGGGTTGCGGGTTCGAATCCCGTAAGGGGCAAATATTTGTATGATGAATATTAATATTTATTCCCGAGTCATGGATGTTTGTATCTATCTATGTATTCTATATCGTTGTCTAGTCATCATAATACAAGTCCAGGCTAGATTCTGGTACTTTAAATGTGACTAGATAATTTGTGTGACACTGTCCAAGGTATTTATACAACGTGTTAATGAATTAACGCAAAACTAGAAAGTTGTTTGTTTAGAATCGATAGCAGAATCGAATTATCATGGTTTCAACATAGGTAATTTTTTTCAAAATTTAATTATTTTTTTTCGTAAAATTTTAAATTTACTAAACCCGATGTCAACCCACCCCACGGGCACACTCACCCTACTTACTACCAAAACAAGATTATAAAAATGTATCCATGTACGTTAGCGCTTTCTTTCAGTGTTGAAATGATAACAAATCATTTTTGCCGCTGATCTTAAAATGCGAATAACTTTAAATTTTAACCATCAAAATAATGAAATTATTGTTTCAATCTAATTCTTTTGTTATAAATCAGTTGGGGTGTATGAGGTTTTGCGCTAATTTATTAACACGTTGTATATATTTAAAAAAAAAAAGTTTCACTAGCGCCCTGACACTGCATACGAAAAATTTAAATTGACAAGATGACGTCAGCACATGCGAAACCAAAGAAATTGAACCTTAAGGGGTTTCCCTGACCGAACGACCTGGACTCTTTCAGAGTCACCTCACCTCTACGAATTTTAGTAGGTATACCTATTTTTGACTAGCTTGTCCTTCATTATGTCACAGTGGTGGAGCCTTCTAATCCAAGGAAATCGCATTCTAAAATCATGAGAATTCGCCCCAAATTTAACAATTACTTATCTAATTAACTCATTAAATATTGGTCTTAAATTTTGTTTGCTAAATAGCAATTTTAGATCTTAATATTGTCTACACAAAGGTGTGTGTCTCAAGTAAATGTGACTTCGACTTAAAAAGTAGATGCACATAATACAGATTTTTTCCAATATTTAGGCTTTCTTTTGAACACAGGTTTCATTATGTATTTTATAGAAAAATAAGAAATATGATCTTTAGCAAATACCTAAAGCAGAGATGTTGGAGAATATTGCTACACTTTTCAATTATTTGTATGTATTTTCAAATAATGAGAAGATAGCCTCAAAAAACCAGTAAAATATGGCCCGAGCTAGCGTTTGCCTATGGGGAGCCTCTTAAGTCTTCTTCTTTTGTAACGTGTAACCAGTGCGCGGTAACCAGAGGGCGTTAGAGGGGGTGAGGTAAAAAGTTGGTGGGAAGACGGGAGTGTCCGTCCGTACTGTATGTAGTAATAGATACTCTTTCTTATACTGTGGTTTCACCGCTGTTCTTGCGAATCGTCGGTACCCTACTAACCTATTTAGTTGATTTGAAATGTCTCCTCTACAGCATTCCTCTCTCTGCACTGGCTTTTTATAGCCGACGCTTGTTTACGTGTTGTGAGAAGTCAACTTTCATGGCGCTTCATAAGGGATACTTTCCTTTGTTCTGGTTTATATTCAGTCTAGTTCCTTCTAGCAAACTAAGCGAGGAGTGCATATTAACCTATTGCTTTTAGTCTATTCTGCTGATTTCTGCTTATTAACACATTCCGAGGCAGTGAATGAGATACAATAGAACTTTTATTGTAATCACGGCTATGGGCGGTCACTGTCCCGGAACGTGTTAAATTTTAAAGTATTTGCTAAGATTTTATCATTCATGAAAGTTACGTGTTAATGAATTAACGCAAAACTAGAAAGTAGTTTGTTTAGAATCGAGAACAGAGTCGAATTATCATGGTTTCAACATAGGAATTTTTTTTCAAAATATTTAATATTTTTTTTGCAAAATTTAAAAATTTCTGAACCCGATGTCAACCCACCGCACGGGCACACTCACCCTACTTACGACCAAAACAAGATTATAAAAATGTATCCATGAGTACGTTAGCGCTTTCTTTCAGTGCTGAAATGATAACAAATCACTTTTGCCTCAAAACTTAAAATGCTAATAACTTTATATTTTAAGTATCAAAATAATGAAATTATTGTTTCAATCTAATTCTTTTGTTATAAATCAGTTGGGGTGTATGAGGTTTTGCGCTAATTCATGAACACGCTGTATTATGCGATATTTTGTTTCCTGTCTTTAACATTGTAAATTTGCTAAGATTTTATCATTCATGAAAGTTTCAGATATATGCGATATTAAGTTTTTTGAAAATTGTAATTTTTTATACACTTTTAACACTTATAGGTTCTATGTGAAGGAAAAACCGAGAGGAAACCAAAATAACGTCGAAAATTTTGTCTGTTGTACAAGACATAAACGAACATCAACTTCCTAAAAAGCAAAGTATCAAATCAATAAATGTCTTTAACATTGTAATCATCAAAATCGTATTAATTAATTTACTAATTGCTCGTTAAAATTAGGGAATCGAGAAAAAACGCGGAACACTGTCAATCCACCCAGTGTCTATACATTTTTTTTTAATGAACTTCAATCATTTTTTCTCCCCGAAAATACTGCTAACGAAACCTTAGTAACCTCTACCTCTACCTCCTCTCTGGGTGTCGTCACCCACAGGTATTATTCACAGAGTACTATAATTACCACCGTATATTAAAGGTGTGGTCCATTTTAAGCCACACGACCAAACTTAATGAAATTAGTACGTACTTAAATTACATAAATTATCCTGAGAATGAAGAGTGAAGTCTACGTTTATTTTATAATTATGTAAAAAAGTTGAATTAACATTCCCCAACGACCTAGATATAGCAATAAAGCTCGCTATCCGTCTGGACTAAACTAAAGTTTCCATTTTATTAACATACATTTGTTATTTTATATGTTGAATATTAAAATAGGTTTATTACATTTCTGAATTCAATCAGACACTAACATAACATGTATCTATATAATTTTATTTTACTGTAGGTAAGGTAGTGTTTTTCAAAATATAATTCACGATCCCCTGGGGGTCTCAGAGCAGTTCCACAGGGAGTAGTGAGTGCTATCATTTTACACAAGCACGGCTTGCATGCCATCCACGACAACGCGGCAAAACGAGAAAAACAAAGATGGAGGCACATCTAGATTTTTATAGTTTTCTCGGGAGTGTCATGCGAGGCTTGCTAGTTTTCGCGAAAAAGATCAGAGCTCGCTTCGCTCGCTCGTGGTTTTTAATCGTGCTGCAGCTTTCGTCATTTACTGATGTCTGTAAAATGTCGAGCTAAGTTTGGTCATTTGAGCATTTCGGTATATACCCAATAAATGTAGATGGCTGGCTCACAACACGATTGTAGAGGATGGCCCTGGAGCTCAAGCGAAGAAGTAAAAGCAATAAAATACGTCCGTGTGGAGATATATGTAATGTAGAATGACATCCGGTATAAAAAAAGTACTCTTTGAATGACATGATAAAACAAATTATCAAAAAACAAAAAAGGTAAAATTCAAATACATTCTAAAATCATAAAAAAATACAAATAAATATAAAAAAGGTTGGCTGTCGCCAACAACGATTGCTCGGTTTGCTCGCTCAACATTTTTTTTAAATCCTTAAACCGAAGTTCGGGGTCACAATGCTGAAAAATGACGAGCTCACTTCGCTCAATTCTGGTTTCTATTTGAAGATTTGAAATAATCAATTCATTGTGCTGAGAAATATCGATCTAGATCCAGTTTTTTGTTGTAAGTAGGAGTTGCAACTTTACGCTATTTTATAATCCCAAGTAAATTTCAATTGACATTTACTTAGGGTTATAAAATAACAATAAATAAAAATAGTTAAAGTACGCTAGCAGACTAGTAAAATAATGAATGATAGATCAGATCCCAGAGGAATAAAGAAAACGTCCACAGAAGTCTAAGTGGAGTTAATAAAAGTATCATAAATTTAATATACCCTGTGACATTAAGTACACAGCCAGTATTTCATAACTGCAGCATGAGCGAACTTATTTAATACACATTAAAATAGAAACGTCAGTTTGTAACATACGTAGCAAAATGAACAGCACATTTACTAACTTTACACTTGAAATAGTTATGCGCTGAACTGTTCAATAGCTGTGATCGTAGAAAGTATTTGTAAGGAACAGTAGCTGTGATCGTGTCACACTAATAGAGTCGAAGGATGAAAATAAAATTGCATTTAGACGTGTTCAGTCTAGCTCGTTTCAGCAGATGTGCTAATATTTAAGTTTACAAGTTCTCACAAGAGTTCAGAATGTAAATTTTGTATCCCATCCCACAATCTCAAATTTTCTGAAAACAAATATTCCCGTGGATAGCATTACATAGGTGCGTTTATTCTAAGACTTGGACTGGAGAGAATTGGGTTTCGAACAAAAATTGCTATGACTTAGAAATACATACAGCACAACGTAAAAAGTTACATGACAGCAAATATGCAATGGACATTTCCATTAGCAAAACACACGAACTCCTACGCAGTATCATAAACTTAGCTTTGTTACTGCCGTTCCTACATCCCCCACACTGTTTAGAACACTCACATAAACACACAGACAAAACGAACACCAAGTACAACATTAAAACGTCACATTCAGCCCCAGTTATAAGAATGATAAATGTATTAGAGCTTCATAATTTCACAGTAGAACTGGTACAAACACTACGAAAACAGGATGTTAATTAATTTTCCCTCTCTTACATTTCATATTCCGATTGAGGCAAACACCCTTTGTTTGGTGACAAGTTAGGCCGGAAAAGAGTGGATTAGATAATAAACAGTTTGTGACAGCGAGACGGGGAGCAGCGGCGCGGCATTGGAAAGCGAAAGTTTTACATTGTTAGATAGACACCTAAGGGTAAAAAAACCGGCCAAGTACGAGTCGGGACTCGGGCAATTAGTGTTCCGTACTACCAGTTGTTTAACATGGGTCATTGATGAATCCACTATAAATTGACACTTACTTAGTATGTGGTCACATAGTAACTGAAGATCATTTTACACTGGACGCACTGGTGTTCGTTTTCTGGGTATAGAAAAAAAACTATCCAAGTTAGAGCCACCCTGATAATTTTCCCGCCATCTACACGTTATTTCTGATGTTCATGATTTTTTTCAGATCTTATACGGCTATATTTTTTAAAATAGAGGTGGGGACAGCAATTTCTCGGATTGAATTGAAAATTTTGTTAAACAAAGTGTTTATAAAAAATTTGAAAAGTATATTTTTTAGACTCGTATTTTCATAAACTTTCAATCGACACCATAGGGTAGATTTTTTTTTTTATTTACCCTTTCTTACTCCCCAAATTGCCCCCCAATATAAAAAGCTTTTTTTTTTTACTTCATTTATGATATTGGACCACCAATTGCTATATCTGTACAGAGTTTCAACTTCCTATGTCTTACGGTCTCTGAGAAAAATGCCTGTGACAGACGGACGGACGCACGGACGGACAGACACCGAAGTGATTCCCTAAGTGTTCCGTTTTTCCAATTTTGGTACGGAACACTAAAAAGCCAATGACTAAAAATGGCGCCTTTTTTCTTCTCGCCAATTTTTTTAGCGCGGCCATCAATCAAACTTGAATATTATAGTTCAGAATGAAGTTACAAACAAATCTTGTTATTGCAAATATCTCGAAACTCAGTCCGAACGGAGATATAAAGGCTTGTTGACGTAATGATTATATTTTCAACTTCAAGCGTTTATATCTCCGTTCAGACTGAGTTTAGGGATATACAGTCACGTAATAACAAGTTTTGTTTGTTACTTTATTCTAAACTAAAATTTTCAAGTTTGGTTGATGGCCGCGCTAAAAACAACGTCGAAAAATAAGGCGCCAACCTCCCATACCAAACCCGCATTGTCTTTTGGACAAATTTTGCCGCCTGTCTATATCTAAAGAGCTTATAGAGAGTTAGAACCAAGAGTATTCATAAGCTACACAATAGATCTAAATAAAATGATGGCTACTATACAACAAACTCTTTGAGAAAGTGCAGCGCCACGCATCATTAGAAAGCCTACAGGTATTTTAAATTGTCGTAAAAGGCCTATAAAATATTATTTACAGTCCTTATGCTTAACTTCGATCACAATAAAAACGATATGCACAATCTCCTTTAATTATCTGAATTATGTCAATTTAGTTTTTTAAGGGATTTAATACCCATGCACTTTTGAATTCGATATTTTTGGAGCGTTGATTATGTATCTAGTTTTTTATCAGTCATCGCACACTACGCCTAGAGTAAATCATAAGTTTATACAATAGATGTAACTAATGGTAGCCGAATATTTGCCTACAACAGCGCCGACAGTCAAAAGAGCCGAGTACACTTTGTCACAGTGCACTTTTTTCGAACGCACATTGTTTGCAACGGGCAACCCACGATTTAAATCTTTATTGATGGCACAATAAATTTCCGTTCAGACCTGCTTGAGCCAAATGTATGGGACATCGAACATCATGTATAGAACTTATAAAATTGTAACATCCACTACTTTTAATGAAAACTATCTACACTCACACTCTGTATAATGGAAACGCTAAATGTATCCAACATTATATATTTTATTGTGGCCGCTCGCTTAGAGGAATTTTGGTTAGAACGTTTAAATTAGGGCTTGCCGACTCCCGCGATTACGCGCTACTCCGTATTCGCAGCAAATTCCAACCTAATTTCAACTTTCGTAATTAAATTGTACAAAGATATTCAGTTTGTGGTTCCGGCTTGGAATACATCACCCCATTTCTGTGGGTGTCGTATAAAGCGACTAAGGGCTACCTACAGCTTGTTCGTAGTATTTTGTGGATGAAAGGCTAGCGCTCTAGGTATCACATGGCCAGTGATCGGAATAGGTAGATTCGATTAGGTTGAAGGCGTAAATATTTGTGTGATGAATATTAATATTTCTATTCGATTCATGGGTGTTTGTATCTATAAAGGGCGTGCACCCCATTTAATACAGAACGCATACAATTTTACGCCCTTATACCCATGAATTATTCATCACACAAATATTTACGCCTTTAACCTAATGGAATCTACCTATTCCGATCACCGCACATGGCCTAAAATACCAGGAGTGCGATTTTTGAATCTCATACGTTGAACTCAGTAGTTGAAAATGTCAATATTAGTATGGAGACGTGCATCTTTCTACTGCTGATTTGACATTAAAAAATCATATTCCAAGAGTGCGATTTTTGAAAGTCAAATCAGCAGCAAAAAGATGATTTTCAACTGCTGAGTTCAACGAATGAGTTTCAAAAATCGCACTCCAGTATGCTTATACTAATAGTGAGCTGCGAAACAACAGCAAAAAAAATTATTGCTAGTTATAGCAAAGTCTCTAACCATCCTGAAAGGGATTATGACTGTGGTCGTTTTGAAGCTGAAACAGGATGCTACACACCATCAAACTGAACAACTTTCACTATGGAGCCAATATCAAAATCGCGAAAAAAAACCAGCTTCTCGACAAAACTGTATAAAACAGCGATTTTTCTTTTCGCAATTTTTTTTTTTTGCATTTTCCTAAAGGTTTAGGGAAAGTGGTCGTACCTACTATTAGTATAAGAGATAAGTGTACTTTTTGCAACCATCAGCAGCAAGGCTGATTCAGTATTTATGGGGTGTAGAGCATCTCTGTGATGGGGATGGACTAGGTCTGCCTGCATAACTTCTGCCGCCATAAGCACTGAATCAGCCTTGCTGCTGATGGTTGCATAAAGTACACTTATCTCTCGGAATATATGATGAGCACCTACAATGACTTCTTAAAATAATACTTGACAACTGTTTGCCCTAACACCCTGTATAAACTGTGCTATTAGTATGTAGAACTATTACCTATTCTGTGCTATTAGATAGTTTACCTAATGTTTTAATTTACTGTTATTTTTCTTCAACTTAAGTACGTTGTTTTCGTAAACGTTGTTTATCACATGAAAAGTCGACATGTTTACACGAAAAAAACTGATTGTTAATCTCGTTTCTTTCGATTCGGCTAAATTATATTTTCCTTTGTAGGTATCGGATTTTCAAGGATCTTTTACTGAAGATTTTTTTTTACACTTTTTTTACACTATCTTCCGTAACTGTATTTCATTTAAACTTACATTTTAATTATTTAATTATTTATTATCACTCACTTCTTTGGTTGCTGCGTCTGACTACTACTAAAAAGGTTTCATCTGAAAACCAACACCCTGCTCTCGGGCAAGGTCTATGTTGAGCTGGGACCTATTTGCTGCTGTAGCATACAATAAATTACATGTTGTTCTATTCTATGTCTCGTTGTATTCTTGTTTGTAAAATTGTTGTGAACTGTAATATTATGTGTGTGTTACTTTTGCAAATAAATTGTTTATCTATCTATCTAAGATGATATTATTTTTAATTGCTTGGAAACAAATAAATATTACGGAAAAGAAGGCTTAATTCAAATAAGTTCTAATCGTCAGAATTATGCTACAATAGGCCTGTCTATATTGATATCCTCTCAACTGTCATGAGGCCCATTGCGGGTTTCCGTCAAAAACCCCGATACTGTCGCGAGGCCCTCTAAGGGCCGCTGCGTTTACGCTTATGTTTTAAAAACATAACAGTGACTAATGTCGTTGTCTCGCTCTGACTTAAGCAGCGGCTTCTCGATAATAGAGATAGCGAGAAAAAAATGTTTGAACCGTTCTGGCGTCGACAATTGAATATATATTATGAATTTAAATATTTATATCTAAACTATTATAAAACTGTAACAGAAGTGTGTCTGTACATTGAAGATATTTAGAAAAAAAAAATTACGATATGGTTTTTAGGTGTCCCTCATTCCAAATCACGAATTTTTGGATTTTTTGTCTGTGTGTTTTTGTGTTTGTTTGTTCGAGCATCACGCAAAAACTACTGAACCGATTTTTGGTTTGATAGCTTATGATCTGACTTAAAATCTGGTATATAATTTATGCGGACAAAGTCGCAGGTAAAAGCTCGTAGGTAAATAAACATGTTATTTAAGCTTTTATTGATAAATTTTAGTAATAAGTCCCATAGAACAATATAAATCTTGATTTTAGAAAACTATGGCATTCCACGATTCCCATACTGTCGCAAAGCCCGCAGGGGGCATGACAGTACCTATAGGGAAATGTTGCCATTTTTATGTGACAGTTGAGAGGTTATAGTTACTGGATCCAGTGTTGTCTGAAAACTGTTGTCAAAAGAATTTGTGTTCATTTTCATTTTTGGTTCTTAATTTTCCAGTTTATTTAGTCATATTTAGTCATACATAAATAAATACCGTTACGAGCCTAATGTATTGAAAGAAAGTAATGTGATAAATATTTATCACATTACATAATATTAACTTTGAAAAAGTCCATGGGGTTGCTAATTTGGTCACTAGTATTTTATGTTTGGATGGTGACCAACTGAGCATTCCCTTCACGGCGGATGCGTTAGCCGCTTGGTCAGTTCTCATACCGAGTGCGAGCACGCCTGAGGTTCCTCGTGTCCAACGCTCTTGGGACGACCTCGCCTGAAAATTAACTCTCGACCGCCTTATTGACGAAGCTTCTGGGGCCGATCTGGCGAGACTCAAGGCGGTATCACAACCGGAATCAGGGGCGTGGCTGCATGCAATACCTTCGCCTCACCTTGGTACCCTTCTAGACAACGACTCACTGCGTGTGGCTGTGGGTCTCCGCTTGGGTTGCAATCTATGCGAACCTCATGCGTGCATTTGCGGTTCCATGGTGGAGGCCAACGGTCACCACGCATTAAGCTGTCTGTCACGCATTAAGGTTTCCTCGCCACCACGCCCTTAACGACATCATCCGAAGGGCTCTAATTTCAGCGAACATCCCTTGCGCGCTCGAGCCTCCGGGCCTCAGCCGCCTCGACGGTAAGAGGCCGGACGGCCTAACCTTGGTGCCCTGGCAGAAGGGAAAGTGCCTCCTGTGGGACGCTACATGCGTCAGTACCTTCGCCGCCAGCTACCTCAGTCGCACTTCACGGACGCCTGGAGCAGCCGCAGACCTCGCTGCCAAAAGAAAGAGAGTCTGGTACTCGGACCTGGAGCTCCAATATCTCTTTGTTCCGGTCGCCGTGGAGACCACAGGGGCGTGGGGAGCCGAGGCTAAAACCTTCATTGCCGAAATTGGGCGTCGATTCAGGGAGCGCAAATGTGACCCCCGCTCCGGTTCGTTCCTGGTGCAGAGGTACGCCATAGCAATACAACGCGTTATGGGCACCTTTACGCTAGCGTTATGGGCACCTTTGCACCTGGATCGATACGAGGCGGGCTATTTGATTAATGTGTTGATTATTAGTTGCATTGTTGTAAATAAATAAATATACTTTGAAAAAAGTTTTTATTGTTCTGTTGTTACGGAGCTACGCAACAGAAGTAAGTAATAGAGGGCGGAACGTGTTTTGTCCTATTGACTCAAAAGAGATGCATATAGCAAATTAGCAAATAGTTAAAAAAAGGAGATCGCTACCTTATTGCTGTTCTATGTTATCGACGTAACCACTTTTTTGTACTACGGCTACTGACCAAGAAAATTTCAATTCATACTATCACTATCTCACGCGGTTACACTGATATTCTGTCTTCTACTACTAGCGTAAGCGAAAAAAAAATCCTGGTCAATACAAAATAAAAAAATAAAAATAAAATCTTGCCGATGAAGTAAGTACAAAAATGTCAGTAAGTTACTCGTATAACCTGTAGGAAATGCTCCATAATGCTCCAAAATTTGTAAACAAGTAAGGGATAATTGTGTTCGAAGATACGATATTGCACGTCACGAGTTTCATCCAATCAAATGACGAGACCTTTTTTTAAAAGGATATAAGTAGTATGTAGCTTTCTTCTATAAGCATAAGCATCTACTATAATTGTATTACTGCGGTTGGCATGCAGGAAACATTCTTTAGTGGGTTGCTTTGTTAAGGGACCAATAGTAAAATCGCCAAAAAATACCTGTTCCACATATTATTATCTGGCTCCAGTAGCCATTGATATTTCACATAGAACGATAAAAAAAAATCGAGGTGTCGATATTGATGGACTGACGCACCCTCTAAAGTGTCTAAAGTATGTAAGTTCACACTCTGCATATCATATGCTCACGACTATATTCCGCGAGGGGGTAGTCATAGATATTCTGAAACTTCAGAACATCCACGTTTCACTAGTAGTACCGAAACTCTATCCAGTGCGACGGGGAGTGAGCACTTGTAATGGACAGTAGGTACGATGCATGCCTCGAAATTGAAGCATGCAGGTTTCCTCACGATGTTTTCCTTCACCGAAAAGCCAGTGGTGTTACAAATCGTAAATAAATTCCGAAAAACTCATTGGTACGAGTCGGCCTGGACGGGGATCGAACCATCGCCTCCTGCACGGCAGGCAAGGTTACTCGCCACTGGACCACCACGGCTTTTTCACACTCTGTAGCACCAAATATTAACTCTCGTAAGAAAATGCTAGGTAGGTATATGCCCCAAGGGCCTAATGTATTTAATCATCTGTCAAAACCACAAAGCGGCAATCAAAGACCAACCCCAATATACTAAACAAACAGTACCGACGTAGTAAACGTATACGTAGAGAGATAATTACATTGCCCAAGACAAAGGGAAATTCGTTCGTATCGTAGCATATCGGAGCTTCGGTGTTTGAAACTATCAATTACGACAAAAAACTTCTACTGACTATCTTTGGCAGTTGGTATTTAATCTCGAAAGCATAGTGTCAAAAGTCTACCGAGCATCGCAGTCCCCGATACTGTTTTTGAAGAGTTGTATACATTATTTCAGTCGGGTGCCAATGTTGAGGCAGCTTGATATGTTCGAAGCTGTATAATATGTTCCTCTCACAGCAAATTTACTACTAGCATGCCTCTTATATGCACTGTTTGTACTCTTGTATAACGCGTGTAGACAAAGAAACAATATGTAAATGGCGGCCGGTACCTACTTATAATAACGTCTTTTTTGAACGAGTGCGAGTATAGACAGAGCGACGATGTAAGCGAGATAGCTCGATAATGTCCGCTATTTATAAATTGTTTCTTTATCCGCGCTAGTGCAGATTAATAATAAGTTACTACGCGCAAGTTATACGTGTATTCCGTGGCACTGGTTCCGCGTGTTTATTCGTAAAAGGCCGGCTGTGACATGATGACATTTTTGACTCCGAAAGTGCTCGAGTTTCTAACGCATCTCAAAGACGCGTAAGTGTACCGTATACCAATGGGTACTCTGTACTGCTTGATCAGTGTATTGGACCCAAACCCGCGCAGCGCGATGGAGCGCTAACTCCCCCCTGCTTTGTGGTCAAAACCAGGCAGAATGCATGAATAATGATTTGAGAAATACAGTTGAGATTGATTACTATTATTTGATAATAACCTCTACCCGAGGTGTTAAGAAATTGATTATTTTCCGCAAAACTAAAGCAAAACCTATAAAAATACAAAGAGAACGCCCAATCCCGTTTCGCCTACAAAACTGGTAAAGAATTTGAATTTTATAAGAAACGAGCTTTTACCCGCGACTTCGTCCGCACAAATTATATACCAGATTTTAAGTCAGATGATAAGCTATCAAATAAAAAAAGTTTCATCAAAATCGGTTGAGTAGTTTTTGCGTGATGCTCGATTAAACAAACAAACACACAAACAGACAGACAAAAAATCCAAAAATTTGTGATTTGGAATCAGGCACACCTAAAAACCATATCACCATATCGTAACTTTTTTTTTGTTAATATCTTTAATGTGCAGACACACTTCTGTTACAGTTTTATAGTAGTTAAGACTAGAGTTTACCTAGTTCGTCCGCACAAATTATATACCAGATTTTAATTCAGATCATAAGCTATCAAACAAACTTCTTTTTTAAAATTAACTGTTTTATAGTATATAGATAGATGCCACGATAGATAAGGATACTTTCCATTTCCTTGGGAAGAACAAGATAGGAGTATCTTGTGTATAATTTCAGCTATTATACGATATATGTACATGTATGTGTTCTTTGATCATACACATTCGCCAGCTGCGAAACGACCCGAAACGAATACACTTCGTCACGTCCGTCCTTTCGGAGATTGTATGAAAAACTAAAACTTTTAAATTCGAAAAAGCGGTATTCGAACGCTAAAGCCTGATATTAAAAACCTTTTCAAAATGATATTAAATTTTAACCTTTTCGAAATAGAATCTATTTACTCTAGCCCGCCTTACAGAGTTTTATTGACTTTCTAACGACATCCCGCTAACTGGAAAACGAGAGCTGAATCCATAATTTGTTTGCGGTTCAAAAGGGTGGAAAATACAAGTCAGAAGTCCAGAAGCTGGAAGTAGCTTCAACAAACTTCCGCCAAGTGTCATATTATATGTATGTATATAGAACTGTCGCAGGCAGTCGCAGGGAGAATAAAAATACCGGTATCCTAGGAAATAAACACTTTTTAGATTTACGTCATCAATCATCATCATCCTATACTGGGTGTTAGAGTAAACAGTTGCATTACTGTAAAGGGTAATTGTACCTATGATACTGAATAACTTTCCCAAATAAACCTATAGGAAATTTGTAAAAAATTTTTTGTACTTCTCATACTAAATGCAATCAGCTGAAAGAACTTATGTATGACAAGTCAATTTTTTTTTTGCGAATTTCCTATATAGGTTTGATGTACAAACGCAGCAGTACTCATCTGGGTAGGCAGGTGCTGATACCAAATGAGATACAAACTATCCCGATCAAGAATCTACTGCGATTTCTGGCCGCAGTGGGGATTGGTAAGGAACTTTAAAAAGGGCTATCACAAAGGACCAGCGATGGTCTACGTGGCACAGGCTTAGCATGCCTGTCAAGGCCCAGAAACCCCAAATAATAATAATAGGTTTCTTAGGGAAAGTTGTTCAGTATCATGGGTACAATCACCCCTTAAAGTAATGCAACTGTGTACCCTAACACCCTGTAATATGACTGTAACGTGTCTTCATTTCTGGATCAAAATGTTGTGCCGCGTGTGAATTCTCTATGGTTGTGCCACAGAAAGAAATGATTAGAAACGACTGCATGTAGCGAGATGTATATGTTAACTAGAATGGACAGGATTACGAATGTGTTAGAGAAAGTTTGAAAATAGTAGAGTAGCGGTTTTCTTTTCCATCAAATTCGGCATAGTAAATAATATTGCCGCAAAATTTTAATTAAAATATTAATTATAATCTTCCGGCTTTCACCAACTTCCTGCGACGAAGCAATCTATCTGTATTTAGGAGGGGTTTGATAACGTGGGGGGTTACTTGAGAGTTCGGATCAAATCACAAGTTGTAAAAGTTTGCTCCCGTTTTAGAATCTCTAACAAGAAACTCGATAAAAATTATAATGGGGACGCAAGACGAGTGGACTATCATTTTGTCATGAGAAAGGACCACCTCATTTCTTTCTATAGGTTTTGTATAAGGCGACTAAGAGATAAGATTTCTTATGCAGTGTTTTAGTGGACAAAAGGCTTGCCACCTATCACTAGTAGTCCGAGATCCGACCGTAAAATTATGCACCTATTTCATAGGCGAACGAAATGTGATTCTTGTGTATGTTTAACACAGGGGTTAATTTAACGCCGCCAAGTTGACTAGTAAAATCTTGCCGCAAGTATCTTTTCCATTATGATTTTTGGTATAACTTTTCCCACCTGTCTGTTAGGGGAGTAAATGAGGTGCCATCGGAAGGAGAATGACCTAAAGTGTTGGAAAAACTAGAGTTGCCACCTCTCAGTCTGCCGTAACTATAGGGTTGCCAGGTTCAAAAATGACTTCTTTAAACCTGGAAACCCAATAGTTGCGGCAGATTAAGAGATAGCAACCCTCGTTTTTCCAGTACTTTAGATCAGTCTCGTTCCGATGGCACCTCATTTACTTCTCTAAAAGACAGGTGGAAAAAGTTATACCAAAAATCATAATGGAAAAGGCACTTGCAGCAAGATTTTTCTAGGCAACTTGGCGGTGTTGAATTAACCCCTGTGTAAACATACACTAGAATCACATTTCGTTCACCTATGAAATCGGTGCATTTTTTTATGATCGGATCTCGGTCTATAGGTAAGGTACTTGAATAAAATAAATAAATAACGCTCACAGGCACATACATTGTAATGATCCCAAGAAAGCACTATTTATAGGCTGTTTATTATGGAAACCATACAACAACGGCACAAACATATAAAAATCCATGACCGAACCGGGATTCGAACCCAGGACCCTGGTTTGGCAGTCCGGCGTGGTAACCATTACACCAACCGGGTCGTCACCGGCTTGACACATCATACATATTGAAACCTTATATAAATGCTAAAAGTCAACCTTACTACAATTTCGACATTAATACCTAGGTGGTTAGTAGTTGTAGCAATGTTTCTGATCACCCCAAAAGGGAACTTTGTTGCCTTACCAACTGCCTTCAGTGCATTTAACATACCTAGCAATCAGGGTCATTGTGGGGAACTACTACAGATGGTCAGCACCCACAAGTTATAGCAAAGATGCCAACAGATGGCGATACCGTCGCTCGCGGAAATATGCTCCATACAAAGACAACGTTCATCGTAAATACGTAACTCGTAACCTACTACAAATAAGGTTCACAATCGAATGCAAGACATAAATCGCGCAAGAGCAATAATCACAGAGATTCGATATATATACAAGGTCCAACTAAGAACTGTTGGACCACGGCCGGTCCCTCAGGCTTCACACCTAGCCTGGCGGAAGTACTTCCCTCTTCAATGGAGGAACATTCCCAGTAGCACCTCCATATTGGTGACCCTCGACAAAGAACTTCGCAACCTGAACACCGCAGAGCAGCAGCGACCAGCTTCAACCAACTCTTCACACCCCTCGACCAGGTCAAACAAGCAGCAGTCACACCATCAACCCGAAGCCGCACCAGGTCCGTCGCAGCTGTCTTCACACCGCTTCCTGGGCCTGCAGCTTCCTCAACGACAGTCAGCGTCTGCATAGAAGGATCTCCCGCAGCCCACGTGTCTGAGCTCACCTCCTCGTAGCAGCTCTGCTCGCCTTCTCCACGCCTGTCACTCGCCCGCATCACATCAGGACTAGTCTCCCTGACAGATGCACACACACCGCAGCACATCGCTCGTCAGACTCACTTGACTGGAGCCCTGCACCTACACTACATGGATACAGACTGCACACTTCGAACTACTCAACGACCTCCGGTCTGAGGGGGGAGTCCGCTGTGGGGAACTACTACAGATGGTCAGCACCCACAAGTTATAGCAAAGATTCCAACAGATGGCGATACCGTCGCTCGCGGAAATATGCTCCATACAAAGACAACGTTCATCGTAAATACGTAACTCGTAACCTACTACAAATAAGGTTCACAATCGAATGCAAGACATAAATCGCGCAAGAGCAATAATCACAGAGATTCGATATATATATACAAGGTCCAACTAAGAACTGTTGGACCACGGCCGGTCCCCAGGCTTCACACCTAGCCTGGCGGAAGTACTTCCCTTTTCAATGGAGGAACATTCCCAGTAGCACCTCCATATCATCATTACAATCTCATTTAAGAGCTTTGCTCTTGTCGGTGGAATGTTCAACTTCAAATTCAATTATATTTATTTTAGTATTTAACTTACATACAAATATTGATTAGTAAGTACTTAAATATCAACTCTATTGTCTATTTTCCGCCAGTTCTATACTTGAGTTTATGATTATCAGGGTATCATACTGAAATAGAGGGCAAGGCTTTCCCCCACAAAAATATTGCAAGAAACTTTTATCATCCATTAGTCGCTTCGTACGACACCCACGAGAGGAAATGTAGTGATCTATTGTAAGCAAAAAAACTAGACGGCAAACCATTTTATTGAAAAAAAGCAAATAAAAATGTACCGTGAACTATCTATCACGAAGTTAACTATTGAGTAACAGTTCCTCTCAGTCTATTTCCAGTACACTAGTAAAGCAGTAGCGACATTATTTTTAGGCTGCCTGTCCACTGATGCGAGCTGGCTGGGCGAGCTGTGAAGCTGTGTAAATATTAACCAATCAGAGATCCGACCGAGATCAGCCGAGCTTCTGATTGGTTAATATTTACACAGCTACACAGCTCGCAGAGCCAGCTCACGTCAATGTACAGGCAGCCTAATGCCAGATCGAATAAAACACACGCTAGAGTCGCTTGGTAAATATTTTTGTAGGCGGTGGTGTCGGTCAGGTGTTTTGTTTACAAGCAATCATTTAGATTACGATACCTACAAAATCCACTCGACATTGGCAAAAATGCAGTGTATTTATTTCTGTGTATGTATGTTTGCTTCATATAACTAGAACTGCTGATATGCCTTAACTTTTGAATCTAGGCTAGATAAAACACATCAATTATAGCCATCTGTTGTTAGTATTTAAAATCTAGATTATTAATAAAGACTGTTCTCATAAAACTGACCTCAAAGAATAAACCAAACTTGTTCTATAAACCATTACTCCATTCATAGTCTACCCATGTAATCTTTAATTCATGCCACTCCTGAGCTTGCAGGATTTAGGGATCCACCGTCTTCGACGATTATGTAGACAATTTATCTCCATCAAATAGGCTTAGTGTCAGTACAGCTTGATTAGTGTATTAGGTCTAGGTAATAGCTCCCAGAAATCACAGTACATTTAGTTTCAAACGGTAAAACAACTGCATAAAGCATGATTGTGTCAAAGCAAAAGAGCAAAGAATTATATTCGTCCAAACCTGGGAAAGGCAATGCAATTCTCTAAGCGTAAACATCGTCACAACCTTAAATTCGTCGTTAAAACATCGCAGATTCGCTATGATTATAATTAGTGATCGGTAACTATTGTGCAACTCGCGGCAAACTCTAGGGGTGACAGTTGTAACACATATCATTGGTTAAGAATTCATTTCGTTTTCTTTTAGTTTTCTACTACGGCCCCAAATTAGAGTTATTTTCACATTTCTCATTGTTTAATTTTTTCCTGTTTGTAAAAGGCAAAGAGAACTGACCCATACAGCCATGTGCAGTCAAGGCCATGTCAAGCTTGAGATTTGAAGTGCGATATTGTTTTTTATACGAACGGCATAAGAACAGTACGAAGATCAAGGTGTCGAACTTGACGTGTTCTCGACTGTATCTTTGTATCATATTGGTAATTTCACAATATAATTGAAATGGCACACCGGTTAGATGTATTCTAACATCTTTAGAACATGACTTGTAAGAATAATAATAAAAACTCACGGCCACAAAAAACTCGCTTATTACCAACCCTGAAAATGCCGCGAAACGCACAATAGTTACCGATCTATAGTTATAATATCATTGTGTCAAACTCATATAAAAACTTCGACGATGTGAAGGATGCAAGAAGGATGTTGTGTTGTTACATTTGTGAGTTCGTAGATATTTTTTACAGCGATGTTACGCTTAGAGAATTGGGTATTTGATTACATACAATATATTTTATTTTTACCTTCTCAATAAAAAAAGGATAGAAAAAAACGCTAAACTCCCATTTTCATTGAGTTTTTAGCTTGAATACTATTTTTAATAGCAAGATAAACTTAAAAAACCGGTCAAGTGCGAGTCGGGCTACTCTCGCACCGAGGGTTCCGTGCCACACCACCACAGAACACAACATTATTAAGCTAGAAAAAAAAACTTTTTGTCCGGGACCTTTAGCGCGAGACCGACTCACACTTGGCCGGTTTTTAGTATTTGTTGTTATTTTGTAGAGTTTGCTCTATAATTACACTAAGTTTGACGCTTGTATGTATTACCGTTTTTACGATAGAGCGTGAAGAAAAAACGTTGGTAAAAACTAGTTTCTTGTTGAGAACCCCCCTTAATTTTTAACTTTTGGACATTTATATTATTTTTTAACAAATCCGCCGCAATAACGCATAATCTGAGAATATTTCAACTATCTAGCTATTACGGTTCAAAAGTTACAGCCCTAAATAGGTAGAACAGACGGACGGACGGACAGACGGACAGACGGGCAGACGGACAGACGGACAGACGGACGGACAGACGGACGGACGGACGGACAACGTAGGCTTAGTAATAGGGTCCCGTTTTCACCCTTTGGGTACGGAACCCTAAAAAGTAATGATATGTTGATGACGTCACAACTCATTATTTAGTACAAATGTTCATACAAAGCGCACGTTTTGACGTCCAATAAAGAGTAGCTGATTTGACTAGTTTTCAAATAGCCTATTGCACTCCTGATCATAAGCTTTCGAAAGTAAATAACTCTTTGCATGAACAAAACGAAATAGCACCCAGTTGCAGAAACGTTCATTAGAGTTAATCCTCCATTAAATCTCTTGCTAGCTTTTATAAAGTCAACAAGACAAAAAGTGACAGCAAGAGAATTAATAGAGGATTAACTTTAATGAGCGTTTCTGCAACTGAGCAAAAGAGAAGAAAATTAAATGTTTGACTATAATTTTTGATTCGGAGACGCCCTATACCGATAGAGATTTTCTAGAATATCTTTGATAATTTTAAATAGTTATGCCTACTGCTACGAACTGAATGTACTGCGCTTGAGTGCAAATCCAAGTCGTAGCAGGAAACTAGCTAACTTCCCCAGTATTTTTAGATGCAGTAAACAAGATGCAGTTTTGTCGCATAAGTTTCCATAGTCGTAAAATACGATGTTTTCGTAGTTGTAAGTAGGTACACAACTTTAAGAAAACAACTATTTGTTGATGATGATAAGTTTCTTGCGAAATATTAGATGACTAGCTGTTGCCCGCGCCTTCGTCTGCGTGGACATGTGATTTTGTCTCATGTTTCGTCTAAGGGTCATAAAGGTCATGGTCAGAACCAAGTCTAGGAATCCTGGCATGTAACATTTAAATGACCATTAAGGAATGGGCTGATAAATACAAAGGTAAGAATGCTCTGGCCTGTCGGGTCTGCAGCATTGCAGGAAATTCATCAACAATATAAGACCCCGAATCCCACAGTTCATACTGAACAACAGCAGGAGCAGAGCTCGTGCTATCGTCGGAGCCCTCACCGGGTACTTCGCCTCACAGGCACGATAAAGCTCACTCTAGATCCCAGTTACCGAGCGTGCGGAGAGGAAGAGGAAACCATGGAACATTTATACTGTGTGACTGCGATGTCTTGGTGGCTAAACGTATGTCTCCTGAGAGATGGTTATTCAAAACCGGGAGATTACAGGTTTCTTCCCCTGAACGCTATTGCCTCCCTCATTTTACACGTTTTTCCATGGTGAAGAAAATAAATATTATGTAGGGGTCAACACAAAATATGCCATTGGGTCGAAGTGTTACTTGCCAGCCCCCATAATAGAATAAGAATCAGAAAGTACCTACATAAGTAAGTATGTAGGTATCAGAAAAAAGTCATTCACTGATCCATCACCTGAATTGTTCTACTGTTCGTGCTCCTGCTAGCTAGGCTTTATAATTAATAATTGTTGCACGATTATAATAGTACTCTGTGGTTGCACACTTGCTTTAAAAATACGCCTAACGACATCTATTAAGATGAAAACGATACTACAATTAAATTAAATTTGAACACTAACAAGGTTAAAAGAAACATGATTTTTAGTATTTAACGACCCGGTTGGTGTCATGGTTACCACGCCGGTATGCCAAACCAGGGTCCTGGGTTCGAATCCCGGTTCGGTTATGGATGTTAGATGTTTGTGCCGTTGTTGTATGGTTTCTATAATAAAAAACATATAGTGCTTGCTTCAGATCATTACAACGTATGTGCCTGTGAGCGTTATTTATTTAATTATTTTTCAATTCACCCGTTAAGTAACTTTACAGTCAAATCTGTAACACCGAATTTCTGAGACGTCATGAGCGTGTGTTAAGTTCAAGTATGATCGAAAATGTATGAACTTTGAGATAAGGAAGTTAATCAACTATTAAGCTCCTGCTAGCTAGGTTTTGGAATTAATAATTGTTGCACACTTGCTTTAAAAATACGCCTCACGCCATCTATTAAGATGAAAACGATACTACAATAACTTAAGAAAAGGTTTAAAAGAAATAATATTTTTAATATTTGACGACCCGTTTGGTGTAATGGTTACCACGCCGGATTGCCAAACCAGGGTCCTGGGTTCGAATCCCGTTTCAGTCATGGTCGTTATTATGTTTTTGCCGTTGTAGTGTTGTTTCCAGAATAAAAAATCAAGTTAAAATTAGAAAAAAGCCAAAGAAAACGTACTGCCCTAATATTGGATCTGATCTTATCTCAGGATAAGGTCAGCAAACTGCTTCTGTCAAATTAGCTGAAAAATGGATAAAGTTGTTATAAAAAAAAATCTCACTCAATAATCGAACTTCCACCTCTTGCGTGAAAATCTGACCATTTCCCAACTACGCAACACAGCTGTTGTGAGAAGTGTTGAAAATTGCAACCACTATTACTACTGGAATCTACCCAAATACTTCTGTCAGCGTCAAGACATATTCTATCTGCATGCCTAATTTCATCCAAATCCGTTGATCCGTTTAGGCGTGATTGAACCACAAATATCGTCACAAACTTTCACATTGATAATATTATAGTGAGAAGTGAGATTAGTGAGATGAGATATTAGTGTTGTTTGACTACCTATTGTAAAAAAAGTAAAAAAAAAAAATTTCATCTCGACCGAGAATCGAACCTTCACCTCATGCTTGAAAATCTATCCATTTACCGAATGAGCTACACGGCCTCTATGAAAAGCGATGAAAAAAGGGACTACTGTTTACCACTACAATCTACCTAAATACATCTGTCAGCGCAAGTCAGCGTAGTAAATCATTGTAAATTATCCCCACTTTTCCCACAGGAACCCACTACTGGGATAAAAAGTATCCTATATGTTAATCCAGAACACATTCTATCTGTGTGCCAAATTTCATCCAAATCCGTTCAGCCGTTCATGCGTGATTGCGCCACAAACATACAACCTTACAACCTCACAAACTTTCACATTTATAATATTAGTGAGAAGTGAGATGAGATGAGATGAGATTAGTTTTAAACTAGTTTTAAATGTTTAGCAATATAAAATGAATAGACCAAAGATTCAGACGTTTTATAAATGTTTTCAAGATCATCAGCATTACTGACTCTCCTGAATTACTCATCCGCAATGTCCATCAAAGGACCAATTTTATAATAAGATAAAAAAAATTTAGAGTTCCGTACCCAAAAGGGTAAAAACGGGACCCTATTACTAAGCCTACGTTGTCCGTCCGTCCTACCTATTTAGGGCAGTAACTTTTAAACTGGAATAGCTAGACAGTTGGAATTTTCACAGAATATGCGTTAGTACGGCGCATTTGTAAACAAATAATAAAAGGGGTCCTCAAACAAGAAACTAGTTTTGTCAACTTTTTTTCTTCTCTCTCTATCGTAAAAGCGGTAATGCATACAAGCGTCAAACTTGGTGTAATTATAGAACAAACTCTACAGTATAACACCAAATAATAAAAACCGGCCAAGTGTGAGTCGGTCTCGTGATAAAGATCCCGGAGAAAAAAAAATGTAAGTTAATATGCTGTGTGGTGGTGTAGTATGGAACCCTCGGTGTGCGAGTAGCCCGACTCGCACTTGACCGGTTTTTATTTTAAACTTGAAGCCCAGGATCTTTTCTCACAGATCCAGTGTTTTTTCTCTTTATAGTATTAGTAACAATGTATTTGACTAAAACATTATCATGATCTCAAATAGGACTACCGTTGCCAAGGCTCGGATTTTCGTACCTAAGACTGAAAAAGCTACCCGAATAAATAATTCTACCTCTGACAGATTGGGTAGAAATTCAATGCGCCACGTCGGAAAAGGCTCACAGGCTGGAATATTCTAAGTCAGAAACCACTAACTGAGTAAATAACAATTCCGTAGAAATCCCCTACGTCCAGCCTAAATAGAAAATTAATTAACTCCACAAACACAAATCAGGGGGTCGCCGAATAGCGCCGGGGGAAATCATTGCATTCAAATTACGCAAACGTTACACAGGCCTTCGATATCTGATTTCATTTTGTTCAAAGCGGAAACATTTTAGAACAGTTTGCAGCTGGAAATACACTACGATATTGCGATGCATTGTGCACTATGTACCGTGTGTTTATTGTGTTCTGTTCACAATAGCACTAAACCAGACGACGATCGTAATAGGCAACTAATCTCTTCAAGTATAGTGAAGATCTATGATGTCCACACTGCATCGGTAGCAGCATACTGTTATAATCACTACATCTGACTGTTTTTCTGATCCTTGTGGTTTGCCGTTCCATCATCAGACCTTTGTTTCGGGCAATGAACATAGGTACTCGTGTTTTGTTATCTGTAGAGAAAGCATATGAATGAATGAATGGAATATACTTTGTACTACTACTAATACTTTTTACAACGTCAACATCTTATCTTATCTTGTTGTAGGGGCTGGCAAGCCAGCAACACTTCGACCCAGTAGGATCTTTTGTTATAGCCCCAATACTTTTTGTTTTCTTCACCCTTAAAATAAGGAGTCAATACCATTGAGGGGAAGAAACCTAAGATCTCCCTTTGGATATCCATCGACGAGGAGGCACAAATGCGTTTTCAAAAAAAGGTCTACATAAAATACCGAAATTTTAAATGGAGATTCGGGGTGATATGTCGTGTTGCCTCCACAACTAACCGTCTGCTACTGGTCCTTTTGGATGATTCCAGAAGGAACAGCTATGGATATTATGGGCCTGTGCACCCTGGGCGATCGAGAGTAATCTCTCCTGGCGGGAATCTCAGTGGCAAACCTGACAGCGAGGGGTGGGCGTACAAATTTTTGAACACTCTTGTTGGACTAAAGCCCACACACTCCTTGAAAGAAGGCCAGTGTCCCAATAGTGGGAACGATAAAGGCTGATTATGTTCGCTAAAAGTCTTGTAGATACTTGAGGAAAAGGTTGAATTTTTTTAACCACAAAAACCGCATACAACTTGGGGGAATTAACTGGGCACCTGGCTCGCACGTGGCTCGGAATACAAAACTCGGAAAACTCGGAAAAAATAACTCTAAAATGCTAAAGCGCAGGGACACGTGCAACGGTAACTGAAATGCTATGCTTCGGCCTCACACGGCGGCGGCGGGGTCCCGCGGGGAGTTAGCAGGGGGGGATGTCAAATTCCGAGCCACTTGCTAGCCAGGTGCCTAGTTAATTCGCCCGGTTTGTAGAAATCAAGTTTCTCGTTTCGTTTCTCGTTGCTTTGAAATGTTCAAAGCAACAAAACTATACTATAGTAATGAATGAAGAAACAAAATGTCAATCATAAACTCGTAGTATAAGAGATAAGTGTACTTTTTGCAACCATCAGCAGCAAGGCTGATTCAGTGTTTATGGGGTGTAGAACATCTCTGTGATGGGGATGGACCAGGTCTGCCTGCATAACTCCAGTCGGTTTAGGAGTTACTGATGATTAAAGGTCTGTAAAAAATTAACGATCAGCTGCACGGCTGTTATTGTTGTAGTATGCACTGTAGCTATGTGAACAGTACAAAAGCGGTCAAGTTCTCTCAGTCGGTTTAGGAGATACAGCCAGTCAAAGTTCCAACCTTTGAACGGCTGTATCTCCGCAAACCGACTGATGAACCATGTCAGTTTTTGTACTGTTCACATAGCTACAGTGCATACTACAACAATAACATACGATCAGCCTTGCAGCTGATCGTTTATTTTTTACAGACCTTTAATCATCAGTAACTCCTAAACCGACTGGAGTTATGCAGGCAGACCTGGTCCATCCCCATCACAGAGAAGCTCTACACCCCATAAACACTGAATCAGCCTTGCTGCTGATGGTTGCAAAAAGTACACTTATCTCTCGGAATATCATATCCCATAATGCTGTCGATATGATGAGTTCCATCGAAACAATGTTACTCGTGATTGCTGATAATAAAACAACGATATTATTTCTTTAGGTCCAAAAATATATTTCTACGGTAACGTATAAATATAAAACATATTGTTTGTGTTATCGGTGCCAATACCTTATTATTATTACATCAAGAAGATTTGATGCTCAATATTGTGAAGAAACAAGGATAATAACGCGCTCTCTAAAGGCCATGCCAATTGCAATTACTCAATTACTTTTTTAGGTACGATTATAAATGTATATATGGTTTTCGAAAGTAAAGAATGGATGCAATCAATGAATGCATGATGCAATTATAGTCGAAAAAAGCATGAATTTATAATCGTAACCAAAACGTTATTGAGTAGGTAATTGCAATTAATTAAGTTGGTCAGTATCATAAGTACAATTACCCTTTAAAGTAACGCAACTATCTCAGAATGAAATACTTTCTAGAAACAAGAACCAAAAATGTTTCAACTTGATATATTTCTTGATCTAAAATATACAACGTGTTAATAAATTAACGCAAAACTAGAAAGTGGTTTGTTTAGAATCGAGAGCAGAATCCAATTATCATGGTTTCAACATAGGTAATTTTTTTCAAAATATTAAATAATTTGTTTGTAAAATTCAAAATTTACTGAACCCGACGTCTACCCACCGCACGGGCACACTCACCCTACTTACAACCAAGACAAGATTCTTAAAATGTATCCATGAGTACGTTGGCGCTTTCATTCACTGCTGAAACGATAACAAATCATTTTTACCTCAAAACTTAAAATGCGAATAACTTTAAATTTTGACTATCAAAATGTCCTCTGAATGGACTCTGACTTTATTTATTTTTAATGTACTTACCCACTTTTATTTGTTTTACCAATAAATAATACAAACTATCAAAAGAATGAAATTATTGTTTCAATCTAATTAATTTGTTATAAATCATTTGGGGTGTACGAGGTTTTGCGCTTATTCATTAACACGTTGTATATGTCTTGGACGAAGATTCCTAGTGAATAGGCATCTTCTCTCTTGGTAAGTTCGCTACATCTACGACCCCATCTTCGTCCTGAGGACTTGATTGAGGTCAAGGGCAAACCAATCATTATTAAAAAAAAAAGATAATCCCGCTAACGTTTGAAGAATTTTTAACTATCAAAATTCAAGATTGAATTTCTTGTGACGAGAATTGTATTACTTGGGTTCGAAATTTATATCTCGAATCAAAACAGATTTGTTTCGCGTGAGAGAGTTTCTTTTATTAAAAGAAACATTTGAATTTTGATACAAGAAATTGGTTCTTGGCCCAAAAACTACAATACGAAACATTTAATATTTCAAACGAAGACATTTTCGAGTTTTCTTATATCGAAATGCGAAAATATCTTGACTCAAGTAATTTTGTTTTCTGTGTAGTCTGGAGTTATATTATGCTAACAAAGTCACGCGTGAAATTAGAAATTTGTGTATCGTATGTAATTCGCAAAGTACGCAGGTGGTTTACAGCAGTACAAAGGCATTCTTGCGACAAGGGCATGTCTACTGTCTCAAGCGAAGCCACAGCTAGCTCTGTGATACTATGATTATTACACAGACAGAGATAAGTCGAGATAACATTCTAGGTTTTTTTTAATGACACTGGCTGTTAAATTAAAAATGTTACATACTTTAAGGGGTGCTTCAGACTAAACTACTTTTTCTTTTGGATTAACATCGAAATCATGAAAAAAAATCTGCAGCAGTATGAACATAGGTCGAGAAGGATTGCAGATTTATATGGAAATGTTTTTTTTTTTTCGAGAATTCCATGTTACTCCCGTAGCGATAGTTGTTCAGTCAGATTATCTGATCATCGTCAAAAAAAAATACCTGTGACAGACGGACGGACGGACAGACACCGAGCTGATTCCATAAGTGTTCCGTTTTGCCAATTTTGGTACGGAACACTAAAAACTAAAAGGTATTCTATAAGTTATTATAGGTTATATTCTATAAGTAGGTTATGTTCTATAAGTTGAATGTATTTTGTATACCTAATGGGTGAAAATTTATTAAACTATATACTTTAGGGGA
Source organism: Agonopterix subpropinquella (assembly GCA_922987775.1). Classification (NCBI taxonomy): domain Eukaryota; kingdom Metazoa; phylum Arthropoda; class Insecta; order Lepidoptera; family Depressariidae; genus Agonopterix; species Agonopterix subpropinquella. The sequence goes on along the minus strand of OV277709.1, from coordinate 12,628,452 downwards.
TGCATCAGAGCTCCAAACTGAACAACTTTCACTGTGGAGACAAAATCGAAATCGAGAAACAAAATCATCTGTTCCATAGAAAGAGAAGACCCAAATACATAGATGGAACAGCAGATTATTTTTTGAGATTTCGATGTTGGTTTGATACTAAAAGTTGGTCAGTTTTATGGTCTGAAGCAGGTCCTAAGATATGGAAAGTATTTAATTTTCCATCCTGTATAAAAAATCAGAAAAGGTTGTTTTTTATGTATTTTTTGTACAAAATAATATTCACTGAATTTCATGCTTCGAAAATGTTTATTGTTAGAATTTCGTTGTTAGTCGCAAATTTCCGCAAAATATACAGAATTGTTATGAAAAAATTTATAATTTTTGTATAAATTGTTTAAAAAAATTATAACCCGTACGTGAAACTTGAACTGCAATGAACAGTTCCTACTGTGACCTTAGATCAAATTTTACTTAGATCTAAGACTGTAACACGATCTATCACAGTCATCAATTTTTTCTATCATAATTCCTTTGTATGCTACGATCCGCTACGAGCGCTACGGCGTAGCAAATTGCTACAAATCATATACACAGTATTACCATAGCGTAAATACGATAAAATGGGGCGCTTAGTGGCCGCGCTGGGTCTATGCTTGCGCGGAATGCGGGGGGCTCGCGCGGTGTGCGGAGGGGTGAGGCACCGGCCGTTGGGGTACAGCGCGCAGGTGAATCGGTACTGGGACCGCGCCCCACGCCACCCGCACCCCCCGCACGATAGACCTGTCGCGACCCGAGAGCGCCCTAACTATTAGTATATTCACTTTGGTATTACTAAGTATGGGACGCTCGTGGCGGGCGATGCCGCTGCCCCCGTCGCCGCGCCCGTGTACTTACGCTGTCATGCGCAGATATGCAAGGCAATCCCTTCGTACAGATCTCGTGATGCGACCCCCGCCACCCGCTTCCCCGCAAAGCCCCCTCCGTTGCTCTGCGCAAGTACATCCGTTGCCGTACTGGGCAGCATTGTGCTTACCTCTCCTTGTCAATTAGAAGTTCGAACCCAGTGCCTTAACTAACATAAGAATTTAGCAAAATAAACCTTATATTTCTTGTCATAAAAGTTAGCAAAACAATCAATAATACTGTAACATAATTTGTATGAAAGTCACGTACTTACAAAACTTGTACCAAACTGGGCCTAACGGGGTCCTCAAATCTAATAAACTAGTTTTTCTGACCTCTATAAACCATTCAAAATATTAAGTCTCGTGACATAACTTTACTACCTACGTAATAAAGATGAAAATGGTCACATTCGTAGGACTTTGTGTTTGGAATGAACACTAACTTATTTCCAGCTCACTTTTCCGCTATATCGTAATTGAGTTTAACTTTGTTTCGAAATGTAGTAAAAGCTACAGTCGAAGTCACGCGTTTTATGAACGCGGTCCGAGTGCGGTCAGGATGCGGTAACCTTAGTTTTTTTTTCTCAAAATATGCTTTTATTAAGTTTTTATCAGATATAGTTGGTTTCATAGACCACATCAACTATATGAAAACCGGTCAAGTGCGAGTCAGGCTACTCGCGCATCGAAGTTTCCGCACCACACCACTACACAACATAGTATTAACTTATAGTCCGAGATCCGACCATAAAATTATGCACCTATTTCATAGGCGAACGAAATGTGATTCTAATGTATGTTTACACAGGGATTAATTCAACGCCGCCAAGTTGCCTAGAAAAATCACTTCTTTGAACCTGGCAACCCTATAGTTGCGGCAGATTGAGAGGTGGCAACCCTAGTTTTCCAGTACTTTAGATCAGTCTCCTTCCGATGGCACCTCATTTACTTCCCTAATAGACAGGTGAAAAAGTTATGTCAAAAATCATAATGGAAAAGGCACTTGCGGCAGGATTTTTCTAGGCAACTTGGCGGCGGCGGCGGTGAATTAACCCCTGTGTAAACATACACTAGAATCACATTTCGTTCACATTCGTTAATGAAATAGGTGCATAATTTTACGGTCGGATCTCGGACTATTACAAAATAAAAAAAAATCTCCGGGACCTATAGCAAGAGACCGACTCACACTTGTCCGGGATTATGTTAAGAATAAGGTGGTTTTATTGCTGAAAAGGTATTTCTTCCAGATAACCTAGAGGAAATATAACAAAGAACACGGGGTATTTTCATATGCTAAATAATTTACGAAAACGGGTAATTGGCATGGGTAAACTTTTTTTACCTTGTAAGAAAAATACTTTCATGAGCAATGTATGCCGAATAAAATTGGAAAATGTAATTGCAACATTAGCATTCGATACGATACCATAACGAGATGCAAAACAAATAGTAGTTCTTCTACTTCTTCTTATCGTGTGGGCAGAGCCCTCTTCTGGTGTCAGAGTTTTTTCAGACCGCCTTACGGCCTCTGACGTGGTTCTTCTACTAAAATTGTTATATAAAAGCCCAAAAACCGATAAAAGTTATTGGAACCTCAAATATATTTAAATCACCAATCCATAAAAGCAAAGAGCCTCTTACGTTTCTTAAAAACTATGTCTGAACCTTTTTCGTCTAATAGAAGTAGAGTATTAATACTTACGACCATCTTATGGTGTCATTAAAAATTTACGTCTGAACTAGGGATGTCTTAGCTCCGCTATCCGTATCCGAATTTAACCGGTTATACGGTTTATATCATAAAAATTTGAAACCGAAAGCCAAAAGTATTTAATTTGTGTTTGGAATAGTGTTTTGTCATTATCACAGTGATTGTTATTTAGTTTTGTGATTCATTAAAAATCGAAAAAATATAGATTTGTACCCAATCAATGGCTTTTTTTGTCCTGCTATGCTGCTATAAATTGAATGAATGAATAGCATTCATTAATTTTTTTTTAATCAAGTGAAGTGTGTCGAACTATGATTCAATTTATTTTAGAAATATGTTCATGTTTGTGTGTATCACGCTTATTCATAGAGTGTGGGACACATTATTATAGGCTGGTGATATCTAATTAGCTAGCTTTTGCTTCTATTTATCTGTTTGTTTGTGCAAGCATCGCCGTTAGATTCATTAATTATACACTTTATACACATTCAGCAATTACATACAGGCAGGTTACATATAGGCGTGGTGTAGCTTTTATTCTATAAATCCAAATAATGTTCAACATGTCAAAATCTAAAATTCTACACTAATGAAAAAAACATTTACATTCTTAAAACCAACAAGATAACTTAGAAACAAATAAATGGAGCTTCAAATCTATGCCAGTTGGTATCCGGGTCTGTTAAAATATCCGACAACGTTAACGTCCACAGTCAAAAACTAAGTAGAAAATAATGACCGTATCCGAATCTAGAATTTCATAATTTAACATCCCTATAAAAAACCTTATTGTTATGGGATCAGTAAAATGAGGTTTTTATGAACTCATACTTTAGGGCCCGACCCATAGGGACATGAAAACGGTGACAAATGAGAAATAACATTGTTTGGACAGTATTTTAGGGTGTTTTTGTTTTATACAGTCAATCCAGAGAACGAATTTTTGACCTGAAATACTACAAGACTCACAATCTCATATACCTAAATTCTCAGCTAATTTTTGTCTGAATTGATACATTCTTTTTTAAACTTCTGCAAAGAGTTTTCAATCACTACGTTTATTTCTAACGTAATAAGTCTCAATGGAAAGTAGACCTTATAGTCTAGGTATAAAGTCGGCTCCTTGTATGACATTGAATCGGATCGATATTTTTAATGAACAAAATGTTATACTTCAGATGACAGTACTTTATAACAGCGACGATGTGGAGTCAAAATTATAACCCAGACAAAATAAGTATGAATGCTGTAGGGTGATACTAATACGTCATATTTGATTATTAAACTTATTCGAATTTGGTATTTTAGCGCGATACTGAGGCAAAAGAGGTACTTTATTCATTTAGTACCTTTTTTGGACGCTTATGACCGCCAAGCGGAAGGGCTTTTAGTTTTCGTAAAAAATGTCTGGGTCCAAATTCGCCAAAGTTCTTTACTTACAGATGGTATGTTCATCGTTGCATACAAAAGTGTGCCAAATATGATAAAAGATTATGAGTTTCACACACTACTACCAAAGGTATCATAAGGAGAAATACCTTTCCCCCAACTTCTACAGGTTACAACCAATTTACTTTTTTGTTAGTTTTGTTTCAATCTACAAGTATTACTAAGTTTCATTCATGTTCGGGACCTCTAAGTCTGGGTCTTCAATTACATGCCGTCCGACAAACTTTAGTGTTATGTTTTTTTCCACCCTTTGGATAGGAGTAAAAAGAAAAGAGAAACGCTTTTTACACTCTTTTATATACTCCTTTACAGTTATTTACACTTGTCGTGTGTTTGTGATCGTGGTATTGAAAGGTCAATTCTTGTAAGTGTTGTATAAGGTTACTAAGGGATAAGGGCTTTAAGTATTTTTTAATCTACTTCTTCCCACTGCTGGGCAAAGGTCTCCCCTAAACTCTTCCACAATATATCTATCTAATGCGGTATCCCTCCATTCGTGGCAATAGGCATCCAACTCATAGTGCCACTTTTTTTCGAGGTCTGCCTCGACCTCGACTACCATCATTAGGCACCATTGAGTGGCGATTGATACCCACCGCTCGGTGTGCATTCGGCAAATATGCCCAGCCGAGTCCCACTTTATTATATGAAAGTATACAACGTGTTACTGAATTAGCGCAAAACCTCATACACCCCAACTGATTTATAACAAAATAATTAGGTTGAAATAACAATTTCATTATTTTGATAGTTAAAATTTAAAGTTATTCGCATTTTCAGTTTTGAGGCAAAAATGATTTGTTATCATTTCAGCAATGAATGAAAGCGCTAACGTACTCATAGATACATTTTAATAATCTTATTTTGGTAGTAGTAAGTAGGGTGAATGTGTCCGTGGGGTGGGTTGACTTCGGGTTCAGTAAAATAAAAATTTTACAAACAAATTATTTAATATTTTGAAAAAAATTACCCATGTTGAAACCATGATAATTCTATTCTGCTCTCGATTCTAAACAAACTACTTTCTAGTTTTGCGTTAATTCATTTACACGTTCTATAAGCGTTAAGAAAATTAAATATGAAATTGAAATTGAACGGGTACATACGTTTTTTTTTAAGTGTGGGCATAAAGCTAGCTTTCACTAACAGTAAGAATAGGTACGTCGATCCATCCTGAAAAAGAATAATAAAAAAAATACGGAATAATAAAATAAACATAACGCTTTGACATTCGATTTCAATACATAAATGCTCAAACATCCCAACAACTTCAGAAGTTCAGCGAAAACAAAATTTTATGCAATACAAAGGGAACTCATGTTATATTTAACCGATTCCACATCCGCTCCAAGCCCAAACGTATACGCTACGTAAACGTTCTGCTATAAAACGTAATGGATTGGTAGCTGGCGGATACGTCATGGATTACTTGGCAATCGAGGTTGGACTATTTGTACGGACACAGGGCGAGCATAAGCCGACGAAATAGCGCCTCACTTTTTTAATAAAAAAGTTATAAACTGTAGGGGTCTTTCGAATAAGGCCATGTCAGACGACCCGCGCCCGCCCCGCGCCCGCCACGCACTCAATCCACACTCAACCCGCGCTCTCCCCGCGCTCACCCCGCGTCCTAAAATGCATTGCTTTCAATTTGAGTCTTATGACACGCTAATAAATTTCGTATTATATTTTGACAAGCGGTTGCGGGGCGAGCGCGGAGTGGGTCGGCTGGTGCTCCTCTAAAATACAATACGAGATTTATTATCGTGTTATGACACACAAGGAGATGCTATGTGTCTTATGAGACTCAAATTGCAAGCAATATTTTAGGACGCGGGGTGAGCGCGGGGCGGGTGCGGGTCGTCTGAACGCGGCCTAAGGGTGAGAGGGACTGGACCATATTCCACCCCGCGGGCCCAGTCCCACTATTAGTGCGAACTAGTGGAGGCAAGTCATATCTGAAACACATTGCGATGCAGTTCTTCGCTCGTTCATTCTTCTTTCTTTCATTTTGTCGACACTACTTTTACCAAACTATAACAGAAGTGTAAGATATTTATAAAATCAAATCTCAATAAGATCAAAACATTAAAAACCCTAGCTCCTTCTGCATAAAGCCCGAACCCTAGGAGCTAAAAAAAACCGGTCAAGTGCGAGTCGGGCTACTCGCGCACCGAGGGTTCCGTACCACACCACCACTGAACACAACATTATTAACTTAGAAAAAAAACTTTTATGGTCCGGGACCTTTAGCGCGAGACCGACTCACACTTGGCCGGTTTTTAGTATTTGTTGTTATTTTGTAGAGTTTGCTCTATAATCACACTAAGTTTGACGCTTGTATGTATTACCGTTTGTACGATAGAGCGTGAAGAAAAAACGTTGATTAAAACTAGTTTCTTGTTGAGAACCCCCCTTAATTTTTAACTTTTTGTCATTTTTATTATTTGTTAACAAATCCGCCGTAATAACGCATAATCTGAGAAAATTTCAACTATCTGGCTATTACGGTTCAAAAGTTACAGCCCTAAATAGGTAGGACAGACGGACGGACGGACGGACGGACGGACAGACGGACAGACGGACAGACGGACAGACGGACAGACGGACGGACGGACGGACGGATGGACGGACAACGTAGGCTTAGTAATAGGGTCCCGTTTAATGTATGCGTTATTGTGGCGGATTTGTTAACAAATAATAAAAATGGCAGAAAGTTATAAATTAAGGGGGGGTTTTTAACAAGAAACTAGTTTTTATCAACGTATTTTCTTCACGCTCTATAGTAAAAACGGTAATACATACAAGCGTCAAACTTAATGTGATTATAGAGCAAACTTTACAGAATAACTAATACTAAAAACCGGCCAAGTGTGAGTCGGTCTTGCGCTAAAGGTCCCGGACAAAAAAAGTGTTTTTTCTAAGTTAATAATGTTGTGTTCTGTGGTTGTGTGGTACGGAACCCTCGGTGCGCGAGTAGCCCGATTCGCACTTGACCGGTTTTATTATTAATTACACAGATTTTATGTAGAGCTATATATACAATTACAGCATTCTCGGCAATATTCATAAACATTTACAACCTATATATTATTCTTTGACATCGAAACCTTGTACGCACAACGTTATAAAGGTGCAAACGAAAGCAATCAGATTCCGGCTGCTGTAAGTTTATTACAAGCCTGTGCGACAATTTTAATTGCTTCAACCCACATCTCGATAGCAAGATATAGAAAGAACAGTAGGGACCCTTTGGTCAGACGTGCCTAGGCCGCGGCCGTATAGGTAATCTATGCTTAAACGTACGCTTATCGACAATACTCTATCACGTCTTATGTTATTACAAGATGAGTGTATAGGCAAAACATGCCCAAATAAAAGTCGCACAAAGAGCCATACAGAGTAGATACCATGCTGGGCATATCGCTTTTGGACCATGTACCCAACGTAGAAATCGTAGAAGAAGTAAGGTCGATGACGTTGAAGACCGGATCACAAAGTTGAAGTGGATGTGGGATATTTTGGCTAGAAGGGAAGACGGCCGGTGGACCAGAGCAATATCGGAATGGTAGCCAAGAGAAGGAAGGAGGTCCGCGGGTAGACCACCGATGCGTTGGTCAGACGACATTGTAAGGGTTGCGGGTCGGACATGGATCAGATTGGCACAGGACCATGTGGAGTGGCGCAATAAAAGGGAGGCATATGCCCAGCAGTGGACTGATGTGTCCCCCGTGGGAATCGAAGCCACGAACTCCGTGTCGAGAGCCAATGCTCTTAACCATTAGATGTAAAATAAAGTAAATGGAAATGGAAAGCTACAATGAGCATGTGATGCATGAAATAGCGTTGACAAGAGATTGTAAGTTCAGGTTTAAGCAATAACATCTGCTTATTAAAGAAACATATATGATGTCACATGGATTCTGTTCATTGGTGACGAATTTATTATCCCTACACAGCAAGGAACATATACTCACCTTACGGTGAGCTGTACAGACTGCATTGAACGCGAGAACTCGTATTTGCAATAATAATGACTAAATAAATCTTCTCGATAGTCTTCAACGTCTCTCGCAGTCTCAGTTCTCCATAAAGCAAAGAGAAAATAACCTTTACAGTATTGTAATGTAAATAATATAATTGTGTTGATTGTAGGCATTTACTTAAGCCAGTTGTTCTCTCAGTCTCAGCAAGATTGTTTACTTAAGTAGATACTCAGACAGAGAGTACACAAGTCGAAAATAGGATGTTTGTGCCCAGATTTATAGAAATGTTTTGTTCACTAGTTCTTTTCATTTTTACTAATTATTAAAATGTAGTTAACTAGCGACCCGCCCCGGCTTCGAACGGGTGCAATGCTGATATAAACATTCCTCTTGAACTACTCTATCTATTAAAAAAAACTCATCAAAGTCCGTTGCGTAGTTTTAAAGATCTAAACATACATAGGGACGGACAGACAGCGGGAAGCGACTTTGTTTTATACTATGTAGTGATAGAACACAGAGTGATGAAGCACAGATTGACATTCCAAAAGCTATACGTATTATAGTTTTGAGTGTGTGTAAAGCATGTTTGTATTTATTTACAATTGCTCATAGAAAGTCATTTAAAATTTGACGTCCCTGATTTTCCTTGACTTTCTGCATTTTATATATTTTGCGCCTCGATTTAATCAAAAGGGCCATCCTCTGACGTATTACGAAGTTAATGAGAGGCCGAGGTTCATCGGGCCAGCAAAGAGTTCAAATAGTTCAGGTCTACGTGCACAATAGGAGTGTTAAAATCATCATCATCAGCTTTTGTCCACCCACTGTATCGGTCAAGGCTTCAGGGCTGCTACCTCAAAAAATCGATTGGGAGCTAAAACTGTGAAAAAGGCGCTAGATTCAAAAAAAATCGCGCCTTAAAAAAGCGCTAGTTTTGGCGCTAAATCCATATCACGTAAAAAGTCCTTTAAAGTTCTCTAATAGTACATTACTGCAGAGGCCAGCAACAGAGGCATTAAGCAGAAAATAGTCTTTTCTCAAACATGCTTGGAAATGTGAGCATTATTTTGACAACCTTCTTCGAGATAAATCGAAATTGCTGTACTGGCCAAATACATGCGCGCAGCGGCCGGCAATGTTTGTATGAAAATCCATATCTGTCGTGTTTTGCGGCCAAATAAATTACATAGTAAACTCATATCTGTCGTGTAATTTAAAAATGGAACGATCTTTTTCTCCGAAACATGGCGACCAAGGAGGTAACTCATCAAAGGTTTTATTTAAATTTCGAATTGGCTTGCAAATAGAAAGCTGTTTATTGAAAAAAAAAAAAAATTTTTGTTCGTTGTTCGTCATTGATTTTGAAAAGAGTTTTAATTTCCGCGAATTATTTGAGAAAATTTACTATTTTAATTTCCGCGCATTGTTTGAGAAAAGTACTATACAAGCCTTGGCCACAACTAGGCATTGATGGACTTACGTATGTGTGCCTCGGCTTTTCGCCTCGGCCCACATTTACACGTTCGTCCATCAATGCCTCTGTTGCTGGCCACTGCAGTAATGTACTATATCAGCCTTTCCGAAATCAATTTTTTTGTCAATTCGTAAGTCGCTTATAAAATTAATGATAACATTTCAAATAAGCGTTCGTATTTGAATCTCTCGAACACTGTACGCACTATAGACACATTTTGACCTAAGGTTTTGACCACAATGTGCTATCAATATTTATCATATTCCAATCAAAAAACACAAAATATAGCATATTCAAACACAAAATTAAATAATGATGTTTTATTAAGTGCTAAAAAAGCGCTAGATTCTCCGCTAGGCGCTAAATTCTTAGGTATGGCGCTAAACATACAAAAAAACTAAATTTTAACAAAAAATTAAAACCGCCTTCAAAAAAACTAAAAAGTTAAAAAATAATATTGCAGCCTATGACTTTTTCGTTCGCATCATAAGAACATTAATTTGTTTTATTGAAGTCGCTGTCAAGCCGGTACGATTCGCGACATGGCTTGCATTTTTTGGCTTGGCTTGACACCGACTTCTATAAAACAAATTAATGTTCTTATGATGCGAACGAAAAAGTCATAGGCTGCAATATTATTTTTTAACTTTTTAGTTTTTTTGAAGGCGTTTTTAATTTTTTGTTAAAATTTAGTTTATTTCACAATTTTCAGGGGGGAATTCATTAGTTCGATTTAATAGGAGTGCTTTAAATTAAAAAACGCACTAGTCGGCAGTACGATTTTCGAAGGTTCCCCTCGATTTCTCTAGGATGCCAGCATCAGATCCTGGTTTCCTTATCACGGTACCACCCTCGGGACATCTCCTTTCCAACAAAAAAAGAATCATCAAAATCGGTTCATAAACGACGAAGTTATCCGCGAACACACATAAAAAAAAAAATATAATACGGTCGAACTGAGAAACCTCCTCCTTTTTTGAAGTCGGTTAAAAAGCGCTAGATCTAGCCCCGAAAGCGCTAAGGTTTCAGCAGCACTGCAAGGCTTTGCTCCATCTGCCGTCTCGTCTTTTAGCTAGGTGTCCTGCCCACCGCCACTAAAAAAAATTACTTCCTTGAATGGGGGAAGCGAAGTTTACATATGTTTGAACCATAAACTGCTGGGAATGGTGCCAGTCTCCTGGGTACAGTGCCCCAAGGTGAGGCCCTAAATGAGGGTATTTATTAACTTTTTTCCTTGTTTTTTTTTTACCTATAGCTATATAAAAACCCCCGGCATATTTATACCATAAACTTAATATACTATTATATTTATACAGGGTGTAACAAAACACCCTAGTAATACTTAAGGGGATGCTTCAGCCCATGAAACTAAACAACTTTCACTATGGAGACAACTTCGAAATCGCGAAAATAAAATCCGCTGTTTCATACAAAACTGCAGTACCGACTCGACTCAAATGTATGAGACGACGGATTTATTTTATTTTTTCTCGACATTGGCTCCATAGTGAAAGTTGTTCAGATTGATGGTCTGAAGCAACCCCTTAAGTATTACTAGGGTGTTTTGTTACACCCTGTATACTATAGTAGTATACAGGGAGGAAAAAATGAGCAACATAGGTACAGAGGAGAAATACCTCATATTTGTACAGAGCTATTTTACTCAAATGAAATGTATGGTGATTGAAAAATAAGAGAAAATTCGCAAAAAAATCGTCTTTGCATACAAACCTTCGATCAGCTGATTACATTTAGTATGGAAAGTCAAACATATTTAATGTTATGAATTCCCTATAGGTTTCTTTACCTTCTCCTTCTCTTGGTAAGTAAAAAAGAACCCTTAAAGTAATGCAACTGTTTACCCTAACACCCTGTATAATGTATTTCAACAGTATTTTTTTTTATTTTGCCTAAAGAAACTGAGCAGGTCGAAACTTCGAGGCAGACTACAACAAAAAAAAGCTATTCAAATATTTGAAATATAAATACTTGAGTAAAATCGGCAAAAACATTAAACCGAAATTTCAGTGTATGCTGTCGCAAAATGGGGGTAATTTAGGCGACATGTGACGAAAATGAGGCAGCATAAAAAGGTCATAGGTCATCAAGCTCCGACAATAGTCGACATCCCTTGTCCTCAATCGTGGCACCATTAGCTCCCAGCCTCATTTACAATGACACAAGGGGTTGTTTTTGTGTTATTGTTACAAGAAAGATACGAGTTTTTGTGTGAATTTATCATAGTTTCAATACTGGCTAGCAAACCTCAGCTACGAGTGTGGCATCGCTCCATAAACTATGTCGCAGCGCACATATGTAATCGTAGAACAAAAAGGAATGTGATTTTGTATCCGTAGAACCACTTAAAACTCATCGTTGAACTATACGACCCTCATGTATTTTTTTCTCCGTTAAGATCTACTAGTCTCTAGAATAGAATAGAAATCATTTATTTGCATGAATACAGTTTATATACAGTCGATATTATTTAGTACAAGTGTATCCAGCCTGCTCGCAGGCGTGCAAATATTATATTAAGCATGTAAAATTAAATTAAATTAAATTTACAAATTATTAGATTTAAATGTCACAAATTACCTACAAAAATATACGTGATGTCAAGCTAAAACTACTAAGTAATTTATTATACAAAATGAAGTTAACATTATCTTTATCACACAAATTAAAATGTGCAAATTATGTTATACCTTGTGAATTTACACTTATATAATACTAAAATAATCAAGCATATTTATAATTATTGTCATTAGGAACCTTTACAATTTATAGTACCTTAACTATTAGAGTCTACTGTCATGATCGATAGAACCGAAACCAAAACCATAAAAGAATCGGATTTTTCTGTCCATTCTCCTACTAGTAGAACTGAACGGTATAACAATACGGACTATATCCAGACATCTGCATGCGTCAGGCTTCAATCGAGCAGGTATCAGTTCTATTCCTCAAACAAAACATAATTTTTTATTTTACAACTTTAAAAAATAATGTAGTTTCACGATTCAAATACCTAAATAGTATTTTCAATATGCCTCATTCTGTCTCTTGGCAAACCTATTCACCCAAACTCGATGACATAACCATTGACTCGATCGAATAGTATAAGAGATAAGTGTACTTTTTGCAACCATCAGCAGCAAGGCTGATTCGGTGTTTATGGGGTGTAGAGCATCTCTGTGATGGGAATGGACCAGGTCTGCCTGCACAACTCCAGTCGGCTTAGGAGTTACTGATGATTAAAGGTCTGTAATAAATTAACAAACAGCTGCACGGCTGATCGTATGATATTATTTTAGTATGCACTGTAGCTATGTGAACAGTACAAAAACTGTCAAGTTCTGTCAGTCGATTTAGGAGATACAGCCAGTCAAAGTTCCGACCTTTGAACGGCTATATCTCCTAAACCGACTGATGAACCATGTCAGTTTTTGTACTGTTCACATAGCTACAGTGCATACTACAACAATAACATACGATCAGCCTTACAGCTGACCGTAAATTTTTTACAGACCTTTAATCATCAGTAACTCCTAAACCAACTGGAGTTATGCAGGCAGACCTGGTCCATCCCCATCACAGAGAAGCTCTACACCCCATAAACACTGAATCAGCCTTGCTGCTGATGGTTGCAAAAAGTACACTTATCTCTCGGAATAAAAGAAGAATATTAAATACAAGTGTTTAGAGTGTCTAGAAACTTTTTTCTGACTGTAATGAAATTTTAAGTACCATATATTGTTCAAGATCTCACAATGACTTTGAAACAAGAAAGGCTGTTCGTCCTAAACAAACACACGAAATGTCTACTTTAGGAGCTTAAGTACCTACTCATAAAATATGAGATTCTACAAAATATAATGTATGAGAAAATTACATAAAATTCACGTAAATAAATTGGACGCATTAACAATTTAGGAACATTGTCTTTCGTAAATGTTTCGGTATTTTCCAACGTATACTTAGAAGATTTTTAGATAGGCTTGATAGCCCAGTCATTTTACGGTTTGAGCCGGGACTAATCACAAATTGCATTTTTTTCGCTTTAATATTGAAGAGCAAATTTGAGCTTAGGAATGTACCAAAATTTAAAAAAAATTACGTCAGCAACAGTTCCAATTTTAAAATATAGATATTATCTCGTTATAAAAAACATGATGATAATTTTTTTTGCACATATTTAAGGCTTTACCATCATACATACTTCAAACATGGTGTAAATATTTTTGCCTACTTAGAAGGTTTTGAAAAATACATTCGTATTTTCCAATAAATACGTCATTTTTTAAATTTTAATGCCTATTTTATTGATCAAAAATAATGTATATTGTTAAATCTAATTCAAATGATTGCATTGGTATTAATATTATGAATTTAAAAGCCTTCTGGGACACACAATTTTGATTTCTATGTTGCGTAGCAAATTTTTTTTAATATCGTTTAGGATAGTATTTTTGTCACTAAATGGTGCCAGTTACAGTTTAAAAGTCCAATTAATAATTACTCCCTACCCTGCCTAACAAAACTCCGTAAAATGACTGGCCTATGAGGTATGAAGCGGCAAACAAGAAATGGGCAGCCACAGTATGACACACACTGAACTCTTCATACTAGTGTTGCCTAACAATTGTGAAACTATCGATGCTATCGATATCGTGTCCTCAAAAATAGTAACATTATCAATAGTGCTTTCGATTACATCGATATTTTCTGTAGTATTGCTATAAATAAATACAAACATACTTTACACACAATCAAAACTGTAATACGTATAGCTTTTGGAATGTCTAAATCTGTGGTAAAACTGCATTTTAAATAAATTAGGCAAAATCAAAAGAACTAATAAAGCCTGGCTCACTTTAGGTATAAAAAGGTACTTACGCGTCCGGGCCCCGGACGAGTAATTCAGTCGAGTGTCACGCGCTTTTTGTATCGACCTTGATACTTGCTTTTTCGTTTCGAAAATTGAATTAGTATCCTATTCATCTTTTTAAAAAGATGGAGTGATGACATCATATCTATGGCAGGAAAAGAGTGGTTACAAAGGGCTAAAGACAGAGAGGACTGGAGCAATCTGGAGGAGGCCTATACCCAAATAGGGGTTCCTATCCAAGAAGATTAGATTTAGTTTTATATAAGCACAAACAGAAACAATTATGTATTAGGTGATGGGAAATAAATGGCTTTATTATTATTATTATGTATCTCTTGTTGGTATTTCTCGGGCCGAAGCCCGGACCTTTGGAAGGCTTGCGTGGGGACACAGGTCCAACACGTAGAGGCCCCTTAGAGACACTTTTATCTAAATGCAATGGGATGCACCAACCGTGGTCTATCTCTGAATGCATTAAGAAAATGCACCAGAAGACATATCACGTTTGGTGCAGAGACTATTGTAGGAAGGACAAAATAAAACTACTCGGGTTATGGGGGTGAACTTGGTGGGCCGCTAAATCTGGGTTATTGCGGAGAGACTCGGGACGCCTGCCGTAACAAATGTCTCTAAGTTTGTCAAAAATGGCAGACGGTGACTTGCCAACTCATTTGATGGGCCCCCCAAAATGGCCGCTCGCAAGGAGCGACAAGGCGGCACATCTAGTGAGCGGCTAAGGTTGTAGAGAGGTGAGTCTGCGGGCGCCAGTTTCCGGTGCTAAGCGCACCAGTCAGCAGGCCCCCGGCGTTATAACATTTTACACTTCCAACCTGGAGCATAGGTTCCGCTCTTGCGACTCCACTCCTGGCCGGCCGGTTAAGGCAAGACAGGAGGTGAGGGCCAAATCAATCCGGGCCCTCTGGAGAATCGGGTCCGTGGTGTCGCCAATCACCAACAGCTCGCCACAAGCTGCCCTGCGGGCTTATTATTATTATTATTATCCTATTCATCGTCGGATGTATAAAGTAATATGATAATATTCATAATCGAAAGATTGCTTAAAAAATACTGCATCGTAATGGATTGTTAATCGGTAGTTTGGCCCGAATTTTATGTATTTTTCATTGTGTGGAATTATTCTAATGACTTAGATGAGCAAAACTGTGTTTAGTTAATTGTAGCAGATAGGTAGTGTTCTTTTTCACGACTCTTTCTTCTAAATCGTAATATTCGTTCGTTCGGAATCGGAACGCACTACTGACATCCCTTGCACGAGAGTCCATGTGAGCGAGACATTCACGTACCAATGTATGCGTGTCAGTCGTGCTTGGAGCGAGCGTTCTTAGATAGTGAGTCTTCTGTTGTACTCTTATTATATTCCGTGACTAAGGCACAACACATGTCTATTAATCTGGGCACAAACAACCACACATTTGCGCCTTGCGTACTCTCTGTCTGAGTACCTACCTATCTACTTAAGAAAACAATCTTGCTGAGACTGCCTTAAATAATATACAATCGACACAATTATATTAGGTACATGTAAAGGTTATTTTCTCTTTGCTTTATGGAGAAGCGAAACTGCGAAATACGTTGGAAACTATCGAGAATATTCATGTAGTCATTATTATTGCAAATACGAGTCGTCGCGTTCAGTGCAGTCTATGTGCAGTGATAATAAATTCGTCACCAATGGAAAGAATCCATGTGATATTGTTTTAATCTTTAATAAGCAGATGTTATTGCTTAAACTAGACCTTACGCTCTATAGTGCTATCGATAGTATCGATATTTTTCAATAGTAGGTATCGATAGTTTTAACTTCAAGACACATTGATAGTCTCGATACCTACTCGATGTCAAAAGTATATCAATTAATTGTTTTATAGCAATACTATTGAAAATATCGATACAATCTACAGCATTATCGATATCGTTACTTTTCAAGGTAAACTATCGATAGGCAAAACTACTTTAATAGGCTCGGACTGACAAGTAGATGTTAGAGCATGTTTACAGAATGAGTGTGAGTTGTAGAGGACTACATCAGGATAGAGGACTGCTTTCAGAAGGCGGCGTCCACCTCCCATGCCACTGAGAGAGGGAGAGGCAGGAAGGTGGCATAGGTATTGTCTACAGGGTGAAATTGATATCATTGGCATCCTTTTAAACTAAGAGTCTACCCATCAAACTGAGCAACTTTTACTATGGGAGCAAACCGATCGAAGCGAAAAAAAAATCTGCTGTTGCATACATTTGCGTTGCGTAGGCAGCGGCGACGGGCGCAGTTTAGTATGGAACAGCTGATTTTTTAGTTGCTCCGATCGGTTTGCTCCCATAGTAAAAGTTGTTCAGTTTGATGGGTAGACTCTTAGTTTAAAAGGATGCCAATGATATCAATTTCACCCTGTATACCTGGAGAGCAGACTGCCTTATAAGCCGTGAAACATGAAAATACTACTTGGAGGTCGGTAATGTTCGTCCTTCTTTCACTTTCCGTCCATGTTTCCAACTTGTTAACTTTGTCCCTTTCTAGCATGCGTAAAGCCTAGTGTTGCAACAGAACTCTGCTTCCACTTCCGCAACTGCAGAAGTTCCGCATTTTT
Organism: Agonopterix subpropinquella; assembly: GCA_922987775.1. Lineage (NCBI taxonomy): Eukaryota > Metazoa > Arthropoda > Insecta > Lepidoptera > Depressariidae > Agonopterix > Agonopterix subpropinquella. Next base: position 12,611,433 of record OV277709.1, on the reverse strand, counting down.
TTTCACTTCCGTTTCTGCTTCTGGTTCCGCAAACTTTATAACAGAACTCTGAACGGAAGCGGGGAGAGCGGTGCAGCAGACGCGACGGCGGCGCGGGCGGTTGAAGGAGGACTCTTCTACAGCTGACAATGGTGACAATTTACTTTTAAAGATACAGTCACACCTTCGGGAGTACAAGAAAGAAAAAAGACTACCTCTTCATGAGGATCCCCTTATGTGGTGAAATGGAAATGCGCACAAATACCCCCATATTTTGCCAATAGTTCGCCAATACTTATCAGCTCCCCCCACCAGTGTAGCCAGTGAGCAGTTATTTAGCGGAGCTGGTTTAATATATGAAGAACATCGAAATAGGCTGAAAGGTGAAAAAGCGGTTAAAGTTACTCTTTATTAAATATAACTTGCCGCTGTTTAATTTTGACTACTAAAATACAAATTTAATAAAAAAAGTTTTAAATATACAATTGTGCTTTTTTTTCATAGTGTAAACGCTTCCGTTTCCGCTTCCGTTTCCGCTTCCGTTAAGATTTACTTTTGACATCTGTTTCCGTTTCTGCTTCCGTTATGCCAGTTCCGTTGCATCACTAGTAAAGCCTAAAGCAGCGATTTCATTACCAAACATTTAAGGCCAATTTCGGCATACATTGCTTGTTTTTATCGCTACACTTTAAAATAGAGAGAACAAATCCGGAAATGTATGCCGAAATCGGGCCCGACCAACTAAAAGTGTAATCGCTGCTTAAGATGAAGGAGATTGTATCGTTGGATAGAAAGGTACAAAGTAAACACGTTGGAAACATCGACGGAAGCGTATACGAAAGAAGGTCGAACATTACCAACCGCCATGGCCAATTTTCGTGTTTCGATGCTTGTAAGGTGGATTGGTATCCATTGGTTTATAATTATATACATATGGTGAGGACAAAATTGATGGGGAGTAAGGAGTGTCCGTACCACAGAACATTATAAGAGGGATTAGAAGTGCAAAGTAGGCGTGGAACGCATCGCCACAGGTTATGCAATGATTTGCATAACCTGTGGCAGAGGCATATAGCATGTAACAGAGGGCATGAGTAGTTGTATCTGATACAAGTGGCGACAGCCGCCTTCGAAGCAAAAGCGCTTCTTTGCATTTCTAACCCCTTTTATCATGTTCTGTGGTCCGTACTAAACGTACCTTACCTTAGCTTTTTTGTGCAGCGGTACTGCTCAAGTTTTGGAACCATCGAGGTTTTCTTAAATTATAACCTTACTCCATGATTACAACAGACGTCTACGGACGACGGCCCGCGACGTGTTCAATATAAAATGCAGGAGCGGGTGGACGGGGCTGGACATGCGACATACGTGCTCAGCATATTCTATTCTATACCCGTATAAAAATAGAGACTATATTCTCGTTGTTATGTGGATAGAGCTTTATTCGACAGTTACCGCAAAATAAGATCTTTTCTTTACGCACGTTTTTCTTAGAAAAATAAATAAAACCGGTCAAGTGCGAATCGGGCTACTCACGCACCGAGGGTTCCGTACCACACCACCACAGAACACAACATTATTAACTTAGAAAAATAACTTTTTTTGCGCTTGGCCGGTTTTTAGTATTTGTTGTTATTCTGTAGAGTTTGCTCTATAATCACACTAAGTTGAGAACCCCCTTAATTTTTAACTTTTTGACAGAATAAACTTCTCAGATACTTTTTCGGTAATCTTTCATGACCCCCTAGCCCCTCAGCTATTCAATTTACGCCCTGAATATAACAGCCAGCGTTCAAACCCTCTGCCAACTAATAATTACATCTCTCCAATTGTCGCTAGTCTTGGCACAAACAGATGTCGCTACAAGTATCATGTGGCCTGAACGAGAGATAAATCTTAATAAAACGTTATTAGATCACTATTACGATGTAAATTGAAAGAAGATGTTGTGACAAGAATAGAGAAAGGTATGCTTCGTTGGTTTGGTCATGTGGAGAGGATGAGTGACAGCAGATGTATGAAAGAGAATATATGTTGCTAATGTGAGTGGAAGTGTCGGCAGAGGGCACCCTCGTAGGACGTATGCTGATCAAATCAGTTGCATCCTACAAAAAAGGGGAGGTGCGGAGTACTCGAAACCGACGGGCATGTATGAAGAGATGTTTGGATGTGCATGAGGCAAAAGAGGTACGTAAGGATCGTAGTAAGTGGCGCGCCCTGGTCTCTGCCTACCCCACTAAGAAAGAGGCGTGACCTTATAGATAGATAGATAGATAGATAGATCACTATTATTTGAGTTTTGTATTATATAGATTAATTTTCTTTAAATTGTTAATAACAAATGTGTTAAACACGTATTTTAAACGTAATTAAACATTGCTGTAGTACCTTTACTCACCACCGTCGCTGTACTTGCGCGAGTTGGCAACTAAGAAGGGGGCAACTTTCTTAGTATGGGCATTGACCCTCTGTTGTGTATAATTTATTTACTCTGTGATACAGGTTTCACTAAATACCCTAGTAAAACTTATAGGGGTGCTCATCAAACTGAACAACTTTCACTATGGAGCCAACCTAGAAATTGCGTGGCTTTTTCTTACAAAACTGCATTACCCATCGTTTCAGCAAGCCTCGTGAATTTTGAGTGTATTAAACAGAGAACTTATTATGAACATTGAATCACAACAGCAAACAGTCATTCTGTAGTTTATAAACTGAGTAAACAAGTATATTCAGAGCACTATAACTAAACCATTTGCGTAATTCAGTTACAAAATATTAGCTAACCAAGTTACGAACAAAACAATAGAACACGAGGCAAAAGCAAACGTGTTGCTTTGAAATTAACGTCTATTATAAAGTTACAGGGGTTCGTTTATGAAGGTAAAACGCTTGAACCATGAAACAGTTATAGAATAGGGACTGAAATTGTAGCAAACTTTATTATTTACCTACTTTGGAAAGCAAGTCCATTAAAGTCCCTTTGTTCGTGTTATGAAGAGACAACTAAAATTTTTTGAAACTTTGCTACGTTATGCTAAATGGCTACCTATTATTAAGCAGTTATTTTTTTTATTTTCAAATGATCCACCACCATTCTACACTACCGGGAAGTCACTGGCGTAACCTGGGATATCTGACCCTGTACCCGCACTTTCGATGTTTGCTATATTGCCACTGTTTCGGTCCGCAGTTCATTGGAATAGTTGACATTGGAATGAAAATGTTCACGCAATTGCGAAGTTCGAATGTGCGAGTAGAGGCCCAGGAGTGCGATTTTGAATCTCATACGTTGAACTCAGCAGTTGAAAATGTATGGAGATACGCATCTTTCTACAGCTGATTTGACTTTCAAAAATCGCACCACTGGAGTATGTTTTTTGAATGTAAAATCAACAGTAGAATGCGTATCTCTATAGTAATTTTGACATTTATAACTGCTGAGTTCAACGAATGAGTTTCAAAAATCACACTCCAGAACGCCGATCCAAATGAAGGCCCTGGAGAGCGATTTTTGAATCTCATTCGCTGAGTTCAGCAGTTGAAAATGTCAAAATTACTGTGGAGATATGCATCTTTCTACTGCTGATTTGACTTTCAAAAATCATACTTCAGGAGTGCGATTTTTAAAAGTCAAATCAGCAGGAGAAAAATGCGTATCTCCATAGTAATTTTGACATTTTCAACTGCTGAACTCAGCGAATGAGATTCAAAAATCGCACTTCTGGTCTATAAGTCCATAATAAGACTAGTCCTCATGTATGGTAATGAGACTTAGGCCATAAGGAAAAGTCAGGTCCGAACTGTACACACAGTCGAAATAAAGATGCTGAGGTGGACGTGCGGTGTCACGAAAATCCGCAACAAGTGTGTGCAAGGTAGCCTAGCTGTACGTGACATTGCAGATAAGCTTCGAGAGCATAGACTTAGGTGGATTGGACACGTGAAAAGAAAGCCACCCGACTATGTAGGATAAATTACACTGCAACTGTCGATTCCAGGTCTGAGACGTCCGAAGACTAGATGGATGAACACAGTTCGCAGTGATATGACCGAGTGCAATGTCTCCGAAGACGACGTCAGTAATAGGGCAAGGTGGAGAGAATAGTAGCAGCAGGCCGAGCCCACCACCATAGGGGATCAACAAGCGAGGAAGAGAGAGATCCGTAACCATTCTACTAATCATCTCAAATGTAAGTAAAACAGTTCAGGAAACACCGACAAAGGATTCATTCTCACAAACACATTGCAGGAAAACATTGCCCATTCAATAACGTTAACACACAATGGAATATCCGATAACAATCACTGTCATTCCATGGGATAAGCAAAGGCCCATGAGATGGCCGACAATGTTGGCTAAATCAATTACTTTTTAGGGTTCCGTACCCAAAGGGTAATAACGGGACCCTATTACTAAGCCTACGTTGTCCGTCCGTCCGTCCGTCTGTCCGTCTGTCCGTCTGTCCGTCTGTCCGTCTGTCCGTCTGTCCGTCTGTCCGTCTGTCCGTCTGTCCGTCCGTCCGTCTGTCCGACCTATTTAGGGCTGTAACTTTTGAACCGAAAGAGCTAGATAGTTGAAATTTTCACAGAATGTGCGTTGTTACGGTGAATTTGCTAACAAATAATAAAAATGTAAAAAGTTAAAAATTAAGGGGGGTTCTCAACAAGAAACTAGTTTTTATCAACGTTTTTTCTTCTCGCTCTATGGTAAAAACGGTAATACAAACAAGCGTCAAACTTAGTGTGATTATAGAGCAAACTTTACAGAATAACAACAAATACTAAAAACTGGCCAAGTGTGAGTCGGTCTTGCGCTAAAGGTCCCGGACAAAAAAAGTTAATAATGTTGTGTTCTGTGGTGGTGTGGTACGGAACCCTCGGTGCGCGAGTAGCCCGACTCGCACTTGACCGGTTTTATTTCTTTTTGCAAATAACTAATTATATTTTATCTTTAAACCAACAAAAGCCTAACCGGACTACGGCTTCCGAAAGAGCCAAGCAACAAAACCAGTAGTTTGTCCCACAATACGGTAGAGGGTGCCATTGTTTTAAGAGCCTACTCTAACGTTGTTACAAAGATCCTTCATCCGAACCGAATCTCCGAGAGAGTAATCAGTAGGTACTGACCCATATCAAGGCTCGAGGTTATATTTTAAAAGGGGTACATTGTGAATGAATTGAATAGCCTGACTGAGCCTTGAGAAAAGTCTCCATGCATCCCTGTCTTGAGCCAGCTCCATCCACACATCATTGAAAGTATCCAGGTCATCTCACTATTTGTTAATTACTAACAATATTTTAAGGGTGCATTCAGTTAATGAAACTAAACAACATTGCATAAAGGAACATGGATCGAAAAAGGGGAAAAAAATGTGGACCTCCCATAGAAAATCTATCGACAGATCCACACTTTTGTATGGAAGTACAAAATTTTTTCTCGTTTTTCGACTCATGGTCTTTAGGAAAGTTTCATTGTCGGACGAACAACGTAGGCTTACTAATAGGGTCCCGTTTTCACCCTTTGGGTAGGGAACCCTAAAAATTTGTGGTAAATGTTACTCAAAAATGTCTTTTCATGATGTAATGATGACCCATTCACTATGACACAGTTTGTTCGCAATCGCAACTACTTAGGTAATAACTACCTAACTTTAGTTCTTACACATTGTCAAGTAAAAAATCACAATGTCACATGATCGAAGGAATACCAAAATTCCTCCGATTTCATTTTCCTTAATACGTTTACGTAATATTATTTAATAATATTGAATTTTTAAATAAATGGTTAGAATTTAACTAATAAGAAAGGTGAAGGTTCAAAATTCAACCAAAAATGCGGGACGCCCCTTACGAATCTGCGGCATAGCCTCCAAATGGGCACTAACATGTAAAAAGCCGGAATCTCTCTAAGCCAAGCCTTGAACTACGCTGACAATGAAAGGATATCCTCCTAGCTACCCGGATCCGGACGCAAGCTACGAGCCGGATGATCTTTACAAATGACGCTACAATTTGAGTATATCCGGGGTAAAGAGCTAGTTGAGTGGTTCCTGCTTATACACGGTGTACCTAATTAAATTAACGCATGAATAAGCATACCATATTCCCCAATCATGATCATAAGCCTATACACTATACAGGGTGAAATTGATATCATTGGCATCCTTTTAAACTTAAAGACTACCCATCAAACTGAACAGCTTTTACTGTGGGAGCAAACCGATCGTAGCAAAAAAAAACTGCTGTTCCATACTAAACTGCAATGCCTACTCGACTCAAATGTATGCAACAGCAGATTTTTTTTTTTGCTCCGAGCGATTTTCTCCCATACTAAAAGTTGTTCAGTTTTATGGGTCTCTTAGTTTAAAAGGATGCTAATGATATCAATTTCACCGTGTATACGTAACAGTGCAGTGCAGGGCACCTACCATCACAAGGGCATCAGTCCACCAAGTGTATGCTAATTTCATCTTCAGCTTAGGTACCTATGCAAATTTCCTCGCAATATTTGTTGTCCCCCGAGAGGGTGGGTACTCAAAGATCAACCTCTGTCGTACGGCTAGCATATCACGCACGAAAACCGCCAAGCGCGCTTGGTGTCGCATATGCAAAGTATCATAGACAGAGGGACATCTCGATTTTTGTCGTTTTCCCTCGGTGGCAAAGTGTGAAAAGAGTGGCTATGAAAGTGTGAGCCCGTGTCGTCGCCACTTATAATTAAAACGCAAAACCTAAGAGGGCTATCGGAGTCCAGTGGCGCCCTCGCCACAATAATAAAGATTTCTCAATAAATTAAAAAAGTGCCTAACAGATAAACTACAAAAGCCTTCAAGCTATTTTCATAGAATACTTTTATAGGTTTTTTAAAAGTAAAAAAAAAACGGCCGCTTTTGTTTTTATTCGAAATTATCTAAAAGTGGAATGTTTAGAACCCATAAAAGTATTGTATAACAATGGCTTGAAGGCTTTTGTAGTTTATCTGTTGAGCACTTTTTTAATTTAGGCTTTCTTTATTGAGAAATCTTTATTATTGTGGCGAGGGCGCCACTGGACTGTGATAGCCCTCTTAAAACGGTTTCTGCTGCACAATCGATAACTGAAAAACATTTCATTATCACTGTTTAAACTGTTTTTCGATCTGTCATACCCTGATAGAACTTGACACACGGATTCCGAAAATATATTATGAGGCTGCCAAAAAATACTTTCTGCAGTCTTGATAAACACGACATACATATTAAAACGATAAATTATAAAAACCTACAACTTTGTTGACTCGAAAAATCATAAAACGATTAGGTATTTATAAACTTCTCTAATAAAACACGACATTTTCAGAAATATGGGTCGTTATATTCCACCCATTAGAAATCTAAAAGGAAAGAATACGTATAAAGGAAAGGAAACACTGAAACGAGAATCTAGGTCGAATATCGTCAGGTGTAAAGGCCAAAGTAAACAGACATACTCATAAAGGCTAGTTGGCTAGGAAATGGTCTTGGGTAACACAGCTATTACAAACTCTACTTATTTTAGTCAGAGCAATAACTAAAGTCATAGAGGCTGAGTGTTCAGCTTTGCTCTATCAAGACATTGCTAGGTTGTCTTTGAGCGCACGCTTTGCCCTCTGTGTGTCCCCGATTCAGCAGTAACTAGCAGAATCTATCAAATAAACCCAGTAGAATTATTTATTTGTATCTACGCTGGCAGTAATTGCGAGCTGAGTAGTCCTATAGTCTTCGAAGAAAGATTATCGGACATTTAATGCGACATGACAATTTCTATAAAACTATATCAGAAGGGAAAATAGAGGGGAAGAGAGGTAGAGGAAGACCTAAACAGAGTTATCTAGCACAGATGAAGGAAAAGGCTGATGTCGTGTCGTATCAGGAACTTAAGACACTAGCGGAGAAGAGACAGGATTGGCGAATACTCCGTCGACTAGATTTTGAAGATGATGAAGAAAGATTATCATATTACCGACCCCCTATGTTGACGGTTTACCACGCTGGACTGACCATCCAAAGTCTCTTGGGTTTAAATCCAAACATTTTTCAGACCCCACCCTACTATTTATAGTTTCAGGAATAAACAGATCTAAAATAAATACGTAATGACTAGAAGCTATCTATGCCTTTAATTATTAATCTGAAATTTTATGAACAAAGTTCGTAGGCGTGTTTTTATCTGTGGACAACCGGGGTGCTACCGAAGTAGCCAATGGTCTGAATTTTATACGTTTGGTTTGTGCTATGTTAGCTTGTGCGGCTTCTGTTTCAAACGATTGTGATTTCTTCTATAATGGGATAGGTATTAATATTTTAAAAAGATAATAAAATATCTGTATTTCGGACACAATCTTTTCAACAAACCTACGATGCTTCAATACTACTGCAACAGAAACAAGATGGCGTCAGCATGCGTCAGCCTCAGCACACGAACTGTCCCGCTTGCACACGCGCTCCTGCTACCTATGTGCTTCTCTCTCGGCTCCCCTAAAGTTACCCTCGAATTGCGGGGTGGGGTATCTGTAGTTAGTTAGGGGCAGGGAATCAGGGCATTCTGTATGTAGTACGTATTATGCAATCTATTCTATGTTCTAGGTCCACACCTACCTATCTCTCTATTTCAGTAGATTTCAGTCAATCCGCGGAGTCTTACGGTATCTCTCTAATTCAGTCAATCCACATGAAGAGGCACCTTGTGACACTCATCACTTAAGATTTGTCTATTTTGATGAGAATCTTTTCATAAAGAATTTTTAGGATTTTTTAAAAATCAATTCGAAAATTTCCATTATAATTCGCAAGTTCCGCAACCTTAAAAGTGTCTCGTAAAGATATTCACGCGGGAAATATGAACCGCCATTTTGCGATATGAACGTGTCATGGCGGACGCTGCGGACTTTGTGATTCAAATTGTGACCCTCGCAGATAACATATCCAATAACGTTATTGTAAGGCCTCTTACCCAAGAAATGTAGGGGTAAAATATTTTATTAACATGACGTTATCATTTTCACTGGTTATAAAGAATAAAATAGATCGTTGCAGAAACGATGGGGGAACGGATCTTGAGGGATAAGAGAAACACGAATTTGAAATGATTTTAATTTCAAGAAAACATTTAAAGGAGCTTTGTATCTACGTCTTCTTCTGTCGTGTCAGCATGAACTATATCGCATGACAGTCCTGTAGTGGAAATATTAGCCAGTCAACAATGGTCGTATCGAGGCTGACTGCTAGGGTTGCTAACCGTCCCGCGAGAGGCGGGACGTCCCGTTTCCAGACCGTTAGAGGATGCGTCGCGCGATAGATGTGTGCGGGACGACTATTGTCCCGTTTTCTGGCTAACCTTTCGGGCAGAAGTAGATGTGAACTCAGTTGACTCAGAAGAAGTGATTTAAAACTTTAAGTTTCTTTTGTAAAATAAAATCATAGAAAAAATTTACATAATTGACCGATTTTCGTTTCCGATTGAGAAGCTTCTAATAAAATGTACAAAAACTGTACCACTACAGTTTTTTTACATTTTATAAGGAACTTTTACCTACCTGGGTAGGTAAAGATAGGTGTTCGGTTTTTTTTCACTTCGTCCTTACTTTAAACTTTTATTATAAACAAAAGGGACTGACTGAAGACTTGACAATTATTAAATTAGTTTTTTGATTTGCCTTAACTTTTTGTTATTGTTTTTTCGACTTCTTATAGTTTGACTGCTGGGTCCCGCTTTTTTTAGCCATGTCCCGCATCATGGTTGCAAATTTCCCGCTAATCCGTGCACTAAGGTTGGCAACCCTACGTGACTGCCCAGGGTGCGAACTGACGAACACAGGTTTCGTCACTCGGGAGACTAATTGCATGCATCTTACTTTTGTTACTATACCTATGTATCTATGTAGCTCACTTAGACTAGGCTGAGATTCAGAGACGTCTTTTGAGTGTGAGTTTAGTCTAAGCAGGGTCGAAAATGTATGGATTTTGACATAGGTATAGGAGTTCGAACTAAGAATTACTTTTATCTATACAACGTGTTAATGAATTAGCGCAAAACCTCATACACCCCAACTGATTTATAACAAAATAATGAGATTGCAACAATAATTTCATTATTTTTATGATTAAAATTTTAAGTTATTCGCATTTTAAGTTTTGAGGCAAAAATGATTTGTTATCATTTCAGCACTGAAAGAAAGCGCTAACGAACTCATGGATACATTTTTATAATCTTGTTTTGGTAGTAAGTATGGTGAGTGTGCCCGTGCGGTGGGTTGACATCGAGTTCAGAAATTTTTTTATTTTGCGAACAAATTATTTAATATTTTGAAAAAATTTACCTATGTTGAAACCATGATAATTGGATTCTGCTGTCGATTCTAAACAAACTACTTTCTAGTTTTGCGTTAATTCATTAACACGTTGTATATATATTTATCGAAATACGATGAAACGGAGATGTTTTTGAGAGTACCTGTATGAAACGTTTTTGAGAGCAGGGCTATGGCTATGACCAAGCAATGTATACCATTATTATTTTACCCAAACCATGTAAACTACTTAGATGTGAAGACATGACTATATTATAAATAACTGCCGCTCATTTTGTATCTAAATGTTAATACTAATGTTGATCCTCACCAACCAGGCCCTGTGTCTAGTGTGGGATCACAGCTTAAAACTTTAAATGTATTATATCTATACAATGTGCTATGTATATGTAATCTAAGTTTGTTAATCATAAAGTGTCCTAAAAACCTGTATCACACGTTGGTTCAATAAATATATTGTATTTTGTATTAATTGAAATGATTGGGAAAATAGAGTTTGCACTTGCCACACACAGTGCGATTTCATGTCAAATGAACGCGCCCCAAGATAAAATTATTGTCATTGCAACGATTTTTTTGTCTTAATCCACCGGGTGGTCAGGAATACTCTAAACCGAGATTCTTTACCCTTTGAGACGGTGTGGCCGGTTGGCCGGTTGCTAAAGTGCTTTCACGGATTCGAGTTACGCAATCCGCTCAGTTTTCCGTCCAATTAGCAGTAGGTAACAAAGTAGGTAGTTTCTCTCTTGGCAAAGTGGTATAAATCCACAACAGAAAAGAGATGGCGCTTGCTTTTCACTCTCCATTGTAGCAATAATGTAGAATTTTCAAACAACGATTGTCAATGCACATAACCTTTCATGTAAACACGTATATGCACAAAGCACTGCACAAAGCACATTACAATACTACGCGACGGTTCAATAGCAATATCTACACTTTGCATTTTTATTTTACTGTGCATGTTTTGCTGCGAATGTGAAACAGGAATAGTGGAGAAAAGCTTAAAAAAGGCGATTTTAATATCAATATACTCTCTAATAAGAACAATGAATTAAATCATAGACAGAAAGATCTTCCTCGCTATGATTTTGAACTCATTTTTGGCAAAGACATCCTCTTAAAATGGAGTAAGATGGAGCGAGCCATACTCCAAAACTCTGGCGCAATTTATTGCGCCTGTATCAATCTTTAGGTTGATGGAAAAAAGTTAAGTTATTGGTATGTAGAACTATACTAAGTATTCTGTGTCAGTGGTCAACTTACCTACTATCATCTACTATCTAATTCTAATCTTAAAATTGTGGCTCCATAGTGTCGATGATTTTGCCTTCTCCAGTATAAATAGCAAATATGCTTGACGTGGTTCGGTACTTCGGTAGTAACTATTAGATATTTCAAGCATTATTTTATTACTAAAATCACGCGCTTGAGCAGAATGTGCAGCACCACAGAATGATGCACCCTCGCAGCAAGCCGGAAAGCAGGCACTCGACACGCGACCGTCCACTAACAACGACAATGTGCCTCTAACGACGACACCATCTACAGGGTGAAATTGATATCATTAGCATCCTTTTAAACTACCCATCAAACTGAACAACTTTTACTATGGGAGCAAACCGATCAGAGCAAATAAAAAAACAGATGTTGCATACATTTGAGTCGAGTACCTAAGCTTTGCAGTTTTTTATGGAAAAGCTTTTTTTTTTTTTTTGCTCCAATCGGTTTGCTCAAATAGTAAAAGCTGTTCAGCTTGATGGGTAGACTCTTAGTTTTAAAGGATGCTAGTGATATCTATTTCACCCTTTATAGAAACTTATCCTGACAAAACTGCTTACAATGACCATAAGCTCCACAAGCGTGAGAGATTAAAAACCTAATGATGTTGAGATCAATATCTGTGTAGGTAAGGTTTTAATGAACGCACGCTATTCCCCAACAAATTAATTTTGCAAGTCAATAACCCTCTTCTCTGTTGTTTCAGCTAATCCAACTCTGGAGCGAACGAAAGTTGATTAAAACAAACATTTTGTGTTAATTGATCGTTCAGAGTATGGTAACTCTAAATAAGATTGGTACCTTATTCGTATACCTCCCTATCCGTTTTATGATTTTTTAGTTATGAAGGTAATTAGGAAAACAATAATATTTTAAAATGGACACTTTAATCATCATCTTAGCCGATGGACGTCCACTGCTGGACTGGACATAGGCCTCCCCAAAGGAGCACCACAACGACCGGTCCTGCGCTGCCCTCATCTAACGGATTTCCGCCACCTCCACCAGGTCATCAGTCCACGGCGCACCGTAGGCCTACCCGTGCTGCACTTTCCGGTACGCGGTAGCCACTCGAAAACTCTTCGACCCCATCTGCCATCAGTTCTGCGAGCAATGTGCTCCGCCCATCATCATCATCATCATCAGCCTATCATCGTCCACTGCTGAACATAGGCCTCTCCCAAGGCGCGCCACAAAACTCTATCCTCGGCCTTCCTCATCCAGTCGCTCTCCGCTACTTTTTTTAGGTCGTCTCTCCAGCGGGTAGCAGGGCGTCCGACACTACGCCTACCAGTTCGCGGTCTCCACTCTAGAACTCTGACACCCCACCGGTTGTCAGTTCTTCGGCAGATATGACCAGCCCATTGCCACTTCAGCTTGCTAATTTTCTGAGCTATGTCAACCACTTTAGTTCTCTGACGTATCACTTCATTTCTAATGTGATCTCTCAGAGAAACACCGAGCATAGCTCTCTCCATAGCTCGCTGAGCGACCTTGAATTGATGAACTAGTCCTATCGTCAGGGTCCATGTTTCCGCACCATATGTCATTACTGACAGGACGCACTGATTAAACACCCTCGTCTTGAGGCATTGTGGTATAGCCGAGGAGAATATATGACGGAGTTTCCCGAAAGCAGCCCATCCCAGTTCCGTTGCTCCGCCCATTGTTTAGCAATTCTTTGGGTTATGTAAGCTAGTCTAGTTCTTCTGCGGATCTCCAAACAAAGAAAGTTCAGTGTCCAGACACAGCTGGATTTTAGTTGATTTTCCCAATAGCAAGAGAAGTTGAGATGGAGGAATTCATTAATAATTTTTAAATGCTGATCTATTTTATATCCTTAAGAACTTAAAGTAAACTATTATCATTAAAAGGAATTTTGACTTTCTACAGTCAATTTTTTACGAAAATAGTTCATCCGTTCGCAACATTTTGTCTTTCTTTCCCAAAAACAGTGATGCTCAAAGTACCACATTTTCGACTCACTAAGCTCAACACATCTTTCATAGGGTAGAGTAGGCTATTATAATAAGATACCAGAGGATATTCTAAAGTGGTTTGAATATAGTGTTAGGATTGAAGGTGACGAGTGATACACATCAAGTTCGGTAGAATACTGTCCTTTATTCAGATAAACATATGATATTATATAATGTAATACATTCGGTGTGTATGTACACCACATGAAGATTTTTGTATGGAGGGTGGCCCTAACGTGGGCCGCCGTTTAGATTTTTCTCAAAATCGCGGTGCACAACAGCAGTTATATATTTAGATAGAGGACACTTATACAAACAAAAAAATGACAAAAAAATGTTCCATAACATGATATCCTACAGCGTCACGTTTCGGAGTTATTCACCGAAATAAAAGTATAGATGTAATATGTGACTAAAAGGTGCCTTATTGTCGTTTGTTTTCTAATATCAATATTGTATTTGTAATTGTATGTAGCTTTATTTTGTTTTGTTTAAAAGATGTGTGTTGTAGAGTTTCCGTTCGCATCTTCTATACAACGGAAAACCTTCCGACGTGGTGGTAGAGTCAAAAAAAAATTGAACATATCAAGATGGCGCAAACTTCGGGTAGATTTAGTACAACATTTGTACCTTTATCGCCAAGAAAGTACAATCAAATTGTCGTCAAAAAGATATCTTTGTGATTTTATTTTAAATAAAAAATATTGAGTGGAGTTCGAACCAATATAACAATTCGCTACTTTTTGCAAAAATCTTCGTACATCCTGGGGTAAACAATAGCCTCGAATCCACATCAATCGAAATTTGTGAACCCTTTGAAGCCATATTTTATATTTTCATTTTATTATTACTTTCCTAAAAATATTTATAAAATTATAGACTCAATTTCTTAGAACTTCAGGTACAATTTTCCAACTCAAATAAGTACAAAAGACAGCAATTTCCCTCGCGGCTATTGAAGCCAAAGGAAAACAATTTTGTTTAAAATGGGATTTAGTGGTCGAAGCTCAGACATGATCAGACTAGTCCAGACATGCAGTACCCGACATCCAATCTCTTGTATCTCTTTCCGATTTATACGGTTAGAATGTACCTACCGTGATGGGACATGAGAGCGTGGCCGTGTTTTATTCCATAGTTTTTAGGGTTCTGTACCTAAAGGGTGAAAACGGGGATTTCGTAGCGGGATGCCTACTATCGCACTTAGACCCTATTACTAAGCCTACGTTGTCCGTCCGTCTGTCCTACGTATTTAGGGCTGTAACTTTTGAACCGTAAGAGCTAGACAGTTGAAATTTTCACACAATTTGTGTTATTACGGCGGATTTGCTAACAAATAATAACAATTTCAAAAAGATAAAAATAAAGGGTGAGTTCTCAATGTCCTCCCTCATACAAGGAACTAGTTTTTATCAACGTTTTTTCTTCTCGCTCTATTGTAAAAACGGTAATACATATAAGTACGTCAAACTTGGTGTTATTATAGAGCAAGGTATATAATCACAGGTTCGGTTTTTATTATTTGTTGTTATACTATAGAGTCTATAGTATAACAACAAATAATAAAAACCGGCCAAGTGTGAGTTGGTCTCGTGCACCTTAATATGTTGTGGTGGTGTGGTAGGAACGGAACCCTTGGCTTCGGTGCGCGAGTAGTCCGACTCGCACTTGACAGATTTTATTTGATTTTCAATATGAGTTTCGTTAAAGAGTTCGTTAGGTTTCTTTTGCGATGGTTTGGGAGGCCAAAGACTTCTCTATCACCATCAAGAACATTGTATATAGTATTTGATCACCATACATTTACCTAATACGCTAAAATTGCACTTCGATGATGCACCTTTTCGGTACTACCTATTTGTAGTTACATGAAAGTTCCCGACCACCCCAAATACGGTCATGACTTTATAAACTTACGAGCTTTTACCCGCGACTTCGTCCGCATAAATTATATACCAGATTTTGAGTCAGATGATAAGCTATCAAACAAAAAAAGTTTCATCAAAATCGGTTCAGTAGTTTTTGCGTGATACTCGAACAAACAAACACCCAAACAAACAAACAAACAAACAAACATACAAACAAACAAACAAACAAACAGACAGACAAAAAATCCAAAAATTTGTGATTTGGAATCAGGGACAGGTAAAAACCATGCCGTAATTTTTTTTTTGTAAATATCTTCAATGTACAGACACATTTCTGTTACAGTTGTATAATAGTTTAGATTAGATGTACCTAACTGGAGAGACAACCTCCATTGAAGCTAAAGGCCGATCTATTTCAAGCTTCTTGCTTCAGAGCTCAAAGCCTTCAGTTCATTCCAAACACGATGCTCCCAAAACCAAGCCATTTTCGGCCTTATGACGTTGCCAGAAGGATTTTGACAGCAGTCTTCTGATGTGGCGTGAAGCTCAAACGCTTAGAAGCTCAAAGGGCTTGTAGTCACCGATCTGTGTTTCCTTCGTAAAACTATTTGATCGATTGCCGGCACATTGTCGGCAATGTTTGACAATGGCTTATTTCGACTTGACTACAGTTGGAGATTGGATGTAGGTAGTTGGGTATGCTGCCATAGAATGAACTCACGATAATAACCGTCCAGGGTTTCTGTTCGACATTTCTCGAAGCGAGAATTTCCGAGAAATCTGGCCTTAGTCGAGAAAAATTTATCAACAACTCGAGAACTCAAGAAATCAATCCAAAGAACGCAAACTATTAATGAAACGTACGTGTCAAGTTTGTATTTTTTTAATTTAGAGCCATTTCAGAGCCTATTTTTCATTTGTCAGTTAATTCCTATGAATAAATTATAGTCTAAAAAAACAAGGTCTTCTATTCCCAGAGTGACACAAGCCTACGTCACAAAAAAATGGCCGCTAAACATGGTAAAAGGGTATGATGACGTAGGCTTGTGTCAGTCACGTGGTCAGTCACGTGATCGGAAGAGAATACCAGGCGCAGTATATTATTGTACCATGGAATAAATTAAATATTTATTGAAACACATTCCAACGATCCGGGAAAATTGCTGGAACAACTCACGTTGTTTTTAAAATATAATATTTTAATACAGTTTGGAAAAGAATATGCACCAAAGAGACATTATTGGAATTATTTGGGATTTCGACTGCATTTCGGAATCAAAACTTTTTATTGATTTTTAATTTTTTTGACGTGAACTGGCAAGATGTCCTGGAAAAAAAAATCAATTAGCCATAAAAACTAAAAAAGAAAAAATCTTCTTTCTTTTTAATTGAAGTATTTGGCTTAGCGTAATTTTTTTCTAACAGGTAGCTGCCAGTTCTGTATTTCTTAGATCAAGATGCAATGAAAACTCTTTGGTTGTTTGTATGAAACTTGCGGTATGAAAAATCTGTAGACGAGAAGTAAAACAATAAACATTAAATTGAAAGCCGTTACAACAACCACGGACTACACCTGACGATATTTTTGTTTGTGAAATAAATGTACTTAAGGGGCCCATTCACAGTAGTCCGTCTTGCAGTCCTACACCAATATCGGATCGTGAATGGTGTTGCAGATGACCTTGGGCAAAATGTATGAGTAGTCCTACTTGCAGGATAGTGTGTGGCCTCGTAGTCCTGCATGTAGGACTACTGTGAATGGGCCCCTTTATTTGCTAAAACCACACTGAACTTAACATACAATATAACACAGTTAGGTACACGAGCAGAAAATTTAGGACCCATAGTACAGTCTGCAGAACGTGTCTAGGTAGCACAGAAGCGCAGAGATTTTCAATTTCCGTTCGAGTCACGTTTTCATTGGTTCCTCGATCAACTGCCTACAGTTCATCATACATTCATTATTCTAGTCTAGCTTATATAGGAATATGTGAAATGAATGTTTCATAGCACTTAGTTCAATTCCACTGTTAGTTTCGAACTAAAGTTTGACGTGGAACTTTTGGATAGACAACTGAAATAATTACTAGGTTTATAGTTATGAAAGGAAAACGCCCAATCCCGTTTCGCCTCAAAACTGGTTCATTTGAATTTGAATTTTATAAGAAATGGGATAATTTAAATTTTCATGGGAAGTATGATATTCCTCCTAGTTTGTGTATAATTTTAGCTATCATACTATTTTTGTATGTGTTCTTTGATCATATTCATCATCATCATCATCAGCCTATAAACGTCCCACTGCAGGGCACAGGCCTACCCTCAAGGAGGGTGTATGGGCATTAGTCCACCACGCGTGCCCAATGCGGGTTGGTAGACTTCACTTACACATCAGAATTTCTTCTTCAGTGTATGCAGGTTTCCTCACGATGTTTTCCTTCACCGTTTGAGAGCAGTCGGTTTTACATACACAAGTTAGAAAAACTCATTGGTACATGGCATGTTGTCCGTGCGGATTCGAACCCGGACCCCCATAATTGGGAGTCCATCCGACGCTTTGATCATATTCTTAGTTGTGAAACAATTTGAAACGAATACATTTCTTCACGTGGGTAATGTATTTTGGTGATAATACGCAGAGAGTAATGATGAAAAATACTAAAAGTTTAATATGGCAATCTTTGTCAATATAACGAAATCTTTATGGTAGGAAAATTTGTTAAATGCATTGTATCCCCATTCTGATACCTGGAGGTTTTAAAATGGGGATACAGTTTCAGAAATCAAAGCAAGCAGTGTATGCCAAAACAGGTCCGATTAGTTAGGTAAATGTATTTCGCACCTTAATTTTATCCCCAAACTCCAACGTGCATAAATATCACAGAATGTGATAATAATCTTCTGATACACACTCCATTCCTTCACATGTGAAGCTGCAGATAAAAGCTACTCTGTATAATTAATTAATTACTTACAAACTCACAGCACTTGAAAACAAAAGCGTCGAATGACTAACCTAACAATGGACTAGCCGAACTAGTAAATACAATTTACCGACAACCGACGAACCTAGTTGCATCAGGAAATTGGGTTTGTCAAGTCACACAGTATTGTTCTGTGGTATTGTTGTGACCCAATTCTCACTGTCATGTTACTTTGACAGGGTATACTATGTAGTGTAGTTCTACTAGTTGGTTGGTTGGCTTAAATATGTTGGCCACTGTTGGCCATAATCAACGAATAAGTACCTATATTGGATAGACCTACCAACCTACAGAATTATTGTTTTTAAAACCTTCAAGATATTTTGCTTTCAGAATGGCCGTCTAAGATTTATCTTTTTGCGTTTTAGTCACTATTAAATATGTTCATATCATGTGGTTCATACATAACATATACTCACGCCCAGTATCTCATGGGGGTAGACAGACTACGGTCCGCCACACACAATGATTCTGACAACATTAACTTGTGAATAAATATTTAATTTCATTTCTACATAGAAAGTTCAAGACATAAATTGATTACAAATAAGTCTAAGATTTATAAATTGCATTTTACAGTTACCAGCCATATTTAAAAACAAATCTTTATGGAAACACTAGTCAAAGTTACAGAATTGCTTTCAGCGGTCTAGAGTCTAGACTCTGTAGCTGAAAGCTTTCCTTTAGCATTGAATAAATCCAATGAATCATTCTTTATAAAATTGAATTTTACTCCCTCAAGTCGAGACAAAAATGCAGTTACTACTGGAACTCATTCTAAATACATTTGGTGAGTATATCTTCTTGAGCGTGAGATGGTTCGGGTGTTCCAGTCGTAACGTCACTACGTTACAATTGGCGGTACCTATTCATTTAGCCAAGGAAGTCAGACCCCTTATGAGACTTGGAAACCCTCATTCTAGACCTGTGCCACAGAATAAATAATAGTATCTTCATCTTCTTCGGGTTCCTCTCCATTAATGGAGGATGGCAGTCAGCTCTGCAATAGTATAAGGTACTATTATACCTAATTACAGAATGGCCACTTCCTGCTCCTCACTAACTTGCAGATACCGTATCTCACCACGCACTTCGAAGGTAACTGTTCGCATCCTGTTTTTATTATTGGTTAGTTGAGGGCCTTAACAGACATGTGGTCTTTTGGTTTCGCTGGTCTTTTTTGAACGCCCCTTTTTATAGGTCCCTACTGATCCCTACTACAGGCAAGAACTACAGCAGATTTCCAACAGGAAGAGTTTGTATCTCATCTGGCGCCAAAACCCGTCTACCAAGATGGATACTTCGTTTGTACATGAGTGGGCCACATTCGCATAGCAGATGCATGGGAGTTTCAATCTCCTCCTTACAGAATCTGCAGCTGGTTGAGTCATTTAGTTTCAGCGTGTGCATATGTTTATTTAGTTTGCCGTGCGAGATCTCACTATTGTTCACATTTTGTCCTTGTTACAAGTAAACTTTTCGCATTTTGGTGCGTGCTGCACTGGTGGGTGAACTAACGTCCTGCCATGACGACAGGATTTACCGAGCAGTGGATTATAAAATTTACAAATCTTACTAATCCGAGGTCCGTACACCTGCGTTCTTCGGGGTGCCCTTGCGCAAGTTACTTAAGTTCTTTCACTGGTTAGGCTGACCTACCAACCAGGGCGTTTCGTCGTCACTGGTGTGGTCGTATCAGCTGTAATAACTGCACACGAGGCAATGCTGTAACTGCCATTTCGAAAAAAAAAAGTGGATTACAAACACAGGCAATAAACTAAAATGTTGACGGCACGAAATAAAATAATGCAGTTTACGCGAGAAAAATATGAGTTTCTAATAATTATATTAGTAGCCAATCGCAGACAAAGATTTCAGCCTTCAGTTAACCTGAGTTATGAGACAATATATCTGAACCAATACAACCATTAGTTAGATTAAAAGCGTCCACTATTCGGGCTGAAATTCATACCTATCGGTAACCGTGACATTCGAGATTGCCAGTTATGATTGCTTCGACGAAAAATGGGCTCATATTTTTGCGGTATTGCAACGTAGCAATCAGAATGTCGCAGATGTCAGAGATTTAATTTCTGGGATGTTTCCAAATAGTAGATGTAGGTGTGAGGAGAAAAATTTATTATATAGAAATGAGCAGTTATTCCAGAACATATTCTATACCGTTCAGCCGTTTATTGAGTGACAAACATCTAAACATCCAAACTTTGTCATTTATACAGGGTGTAAAATTAAATGGGACTCTTACTTAAAGGGGTGCTTCAGACCATCAAACTTCAGACCACAACTTTTACTATGGGACCAACACAGAAATCGCCAAAAAAATTCAACTGTCCCATACAAAACTGCAAACATAACTCGACTGAAATGTATGGGACAGCAGATTTTTTACCGCGATTTCGATATTGGTCCTGTAGCTACTTGCCAACAGATGGCGCTACCAGTACGATCGAAGAAATACTACGTAAGACAATTTGCGATGTCACATTGAAAACCCGTAAGCTGCTACACTAAGGTTCATAATCGCATGCAAGACACAAATCGCGCAAGAAGAATTATCACAGAGTCTCAGTATATATACAAGGTTCCGACTAACATCATTAGGACCACGGCCGGTCCCCAGGCATAACACCAAGCCTGGCGGAAGTACTTCCCTTTTCAATGGAGGAACCTTCCACCTCAGTTCCTCCATAGTCCCATAGAGAGAGTTGTTCAGTTTGACGGTCTGAAGCACCCCTTTAAGCAAGTGTCCCATTTAATTTTACACCCTGTATAATCTTATTATAGTATAGAAATACATATTATAGTATAGTATAGTAGGTAAATATATAGTATAGCAAGATTGCGTTGGTTTTGGAATTTCGTGTTAATGTGTCGACTATTTTTTAGGGTTCCGTACCCAAAGGGTGAAAACGGGACCCTATTACTAAGCCTACGTTGTCCGTCTGTCCGTCTGTCCGTCCGTCCGTCCGTCTGTCCTACCTATTTATAAATATAAATATCTTGGACAATGTCACACAAATTATCTAGCCACATTTAAAGTACCAGAATCTAGCCTGGATTGCTAGATTCTGGTACTTTAAATGCGTTATATAGCGTCTCCATAGTAATTTTGACATTTTCAACTGCTGAACTCAGCGAATGAGATTCAAAAATCGCACTCCAGACCCAGAATCGCTAGTATTGGAAATCACTGAACCAATTTTGACGTAATGGACGTAACTAATGAGTAGTGGCTGGACTAATTTGACGTTTCTGTCTGCCAAAATTGGTCTTCTAATTATGCCAATGCATGATCATTTGCATGTTTCACAATAGCTCAGCTGTTGTATGTCATGTTTCTGAGCGAAATCGTCTTTCAAGCTCCACCTTTTTAGGGTTCCGTACCCAAAGGGTGCATTACTAACGTCCGTCCGTCTGTCCGTGTGTCCGTCTGTCCGTCTGTCCGTATGTCCGTATGTCCGTCTGTCCATCTGTCCGTCTGTCCGTCTGTCCGTCTGTCCGTCTGTCCGTCTGTCCGTCTGTCCGTATGTCCGTCTCTCCGTCTGTCCGTCTGTCCGTCTGTCCGTCTGTCCGTCTGTCCGTATGTCCGTCTGTCCGTCTGTCCGTCTGTCCGTCTGTCCGTCTGTCCGTCTGTCCGTATGTCCGTCTGTCCGTCTGTCCGTCTGTCCGTCTGTCCGTCTGTCCGTCTGTCCGTCTGTCCGTCTGTCCGTCTGTCCGTCTGTCCGTCTGTCCGTCTGTCCGTCTGTCCGTCTGTCCGTCTGTCCGTCTGTCCGTCTGTCCGTATGTCCGTATGTCCGTCTGTCCGTCTGTCCGTCTGTCCGTCTGTCCGTCTGTCCGTCTGTCCGTCTGTCCGTCTGTCCGTCTGTCCGTCTGTCCGTCTGTGCGTCTGTCCGTCTGTCCGTCTGTCCGTCTATCCGTCTGGCCGTCTGTCCGTCTGTCCGTCTGTCCGTCTGTCCGTCTGTCCGTCTGTCCGTCTGTCCGTCTGTCCGTCTGTCCGTCTGTCCGTCTGTCCGTCTGTCCGTCTGTCCGTCTGTCCGTCTGTCCGTCTGTCCGTCTGGCCGTCTGTCAGTCTGTCAGTCTGTCCGTCTGTCAGTCCGTCCGTCCGTCTGTCCTACCAATTTAGGGCTGTAACTTTCGAACCGTAATAGCTAGATAGTTGAAATTTTCTCAGATTATGCGTTATTACGGCGGATTTGTTAACAAATAATAAAAATGACAACAATTTAAAAATTAAGGGGGGTTCTCAACAAGAAACTAGTTTTTTCTTTACGCTCTATCGTAAAAACGGTAATACATACAAGCGTCAAACTTAGTGTGATTATAGAGCAAACTCTACAGAACAACAACAAATACTAAAAACCGGCCAAGTGTGAGTCGGTCTTGCGATAAAGGTCCCGGACAAAAAAGTTTTTTTTTCTAAGTTAAGTTGTTGTTGTGTTCTGTGGTGGTGTGGTGCGGAACTCTCGGTGCCCGAGTAGCCCGACTCGCACTTGACCGGTTTTATTTTTAATTTAATTCTCTATAGTGTTTGTTCCATTCCAACACAACGTGAAGTAGGTAAGTATAGGTCAATTAGAAAATGCAATTATTTCTCCTTCTAATCGCACTACACTGTGCTTTCACTGTTTCACATTTTCTTTTGTAGCCAGCCGATTCCGACCCACTTATCTGCGAGTTAGTGCCTTTTACGTAGCATAATTAGACCCACAGCAGTTTATCTGCATTTAATGTTCGATAATAGGGTTGATGAAAATTTTTATTTTATTTCTTTTTTAAAAACTGTTTGATATCTTAAACACTAAAGTGAAACAGATTTTTTAATATCTTCAAAAATAACCGAAATATAAGTGTTTAAAATTTACTGTTAGAGCTAGAGGCATATATGAAGGGAGTGACGTCATACCCTCGTATTTTAAAACAAATAATAACGAAGTGTCATACAAACATCTGTTTTGCATGAAAGAGATAGAAGACGATAAAAAACGTATTCCAATCGCATAAAACTTGTTTGTTTTCTGTTTGATTGTAATTTCGTTTTAACATTTTGTTATTGAATTTAGCCTTTTTTAGAATTCGTTATAAGATATGAATTTCCAGGATCAGTCATCATCCCTATTATCAGAAAGAAAATAGCCCCAAGTTAACAGTTACAACCTATTGAAATTTCACAGCCGTTTCAAAGGCATAAATATAATATTAGCCCCGTTTTCTCGAACAAAAAGGACTCTTAAAGGGCCTATAGCAAATGGCCCCCATAATGTCAAAATTACTTGCAATAAAAGTTACATTATAGGAAGGAACCCTCCGCTTACGAAATAAAGAGTAATAAGTGCAAAATATTATAGCTATAAATAGCGTTGCCAGGCGTCCGGATAAAGCCGGACATAGATAGGCTTTTTGGATGTTTGTCCGGGAAAATTTGACGGTATCCGGCCTGTCCGGCTTTAGTTAGGCTTTTTACATTTGACCAGTCTACAATTTTGAACTTAGACAATTTATATAGGGACGAGTTACGAGTGTCATAAGTCATTCTACTAAGAAACGTTTCTGCCAGGGGGGGGGGGGGGGGGGGGGGGCGAAACTTTGGATTTTATTCCCCATAAGTTTAGATTCTAATTTTGAATGTTCATAATCATGAAAAGTAGTCTCGTGTGAACCCCAAGTTTCGCTATTATAGGCTGTCTCGTTTAGTGATAAGGTATAAAATTGAGTGTAAATGCATAAGATCAATATTGTTCTCATACCGTGGCAGAGGGGAAATGCTACCGCAAGGCGAGTCCCTATATAAATTGTCTAAGATTTTGAAGGAAACTGAGCTTTTAAAGCATCTTGCCACCAAAAATAGGGATTATTTATTTTTCAATTAAATCAAAGTTTACTAATTAGTGAAGAAGTATTGTTTTCTTTAATTTGGTTTTCCATTGCATTGTTTCATTAAAATTTAAGAAGATTTTATAGTAAATGGTCAAAAAAGCCTGCTGGTTTCGCATAAATATTTTGTTTTCGTATCAATATTTGTACTAAGGTGAAAAATCCTCAATAATTAAAGGTATCCGGCCTTTTTACTCAAATGTCCGGCCAAACTGGTTGGTCTGTCCGGCTATTCTGTTTTAAGACCTGGTAACCCTAGCTATAAATAATTTATTCGAAGCCCTGACGGTTTATTTAATGTCCTCAAAATGAGTTTACATTTCGTCCAATAAAGTTTTATTTCGTCTTGTACAACACGGGCGAATTAGCTTGGCACCTGGCTCGCACGTGGCTCGGAATAAAAAACTCGGAAAACTTGGAAAGTATGCATAGCACACGACAAGACACGTGCAAGACACGTGCAACAGTAACTGAAATGCTATGCGGCCTCGCACAGCGGCGCGGCGGGGTCTCGCGGGGGGGTAGCAGGAGGGGTGTCAAATTCCGAGCCACGTGCGAGCCAGGTGCCAAGTTAATTCGCCTGTTGTAAATACAATGAGCGATAAATGGACACCCGAATCTCGAAACCTATAAATTAGGATTTAGTTGGGCGCAACGAAAACATCGTTTAGTCGTACTTACGTTTTTATTTACTAGAAGGAAACAATATAAGACCACCTAGTTAGATCCTTTATTCTTCATTTATTATTTTTTAAGTATTTTTTTAGGGCCGTGGTGGTCCAGTGGCGTGTAACCTTGCCTGCCGTGCAGGAGGCGATGGTTCGATCCCCGTCCAGGCCGACTCGTACCAATGAGTTTTCGGAATTTATGTACGATTTGTAACACCACTGGCTTTTCGGTGAAGGAAAACATCGTGAGGAAACCTGCATGCTTCAATTTCGAGGTATGTATCGTACCTACTGTCCATTACAAGTGGCGACGGGCTCACTCCCCGTCACACTGGACAGAGTTTCGGTACTACTAGTGAAACGTGGATGTTCTGCAGTTTCAGAATATCTCTGACTACCCCCTCGGGGAATATAGTCGTGAGCATATGCTAAGTAGTTTTTTTACGTGTAATCAACATAGAGAATTCACACGCCCCACAGTATGTTTTTGGGCCTGAAAAACGGTCAAGGTCCTTTTATTCGTTTAATCGTTAGTATTCATCATTTTGAAACCAAGAGTAGAACTCCCTCAAGAGTAGTGCGTCAATTTTACTTAGATATTGAGATATAAAATAATTAATTTTTTTTCTATGGTTTCCTAAAAAAACATAGAAATCGTTAAAACTCTAGAAATATTTAATTTTTATTTTATCTGTTTATGCATTTATTTAGTACCTTAAATTAGGTTTATTATCATGAAAACAGTGTTAATTTATAGTTTATCGGGTGGGAGTTACATCGAATATAACCAATTTTAGGTTTTTATTTTTTATTGAATTATTTGAACGAATTGGGATTCAATTTCTTTACTAAGTTGCAGTTCTAGCATCAAGGAACACCTCCTTAAAATACCATATATAAATCTCACAGGATCCAGAAGTTACAGCATTCTAAAGTTTCGGTGTCAGGGCTGACACCTAACAAAATTCTAAAAATTATTACTTTTTTGTTGGAAAAATATGACATTATGTGCTACTAAACAAGCAATTATAGGCAGGTACTTATGTATGTATGTACGTATACCATCGTATTCTTAAAAACGCCTAAATGATTTCTAAATATAAAAATCTTGCACTAGAGGTTTCTGGCGTATAAAAAACAGCAGCAACTTTAAAAAATCGTTCTTTATATTATTATTCATCTGTTTTATTTAGCTTCAATCCGTATGTCTGTTTATTTATTATATTATGTTTATTCCAAATCTCGCAACAGCTTTTTCAACTACTTTTACCTAATCGATTCTTATGAAGCTTTGCACGCGAACTAAGCCCCATCGACACTTACCTTTCAAATTCCACTACGCAACTTTAGAAGGAATGATGAATTTTGATAGGTACGAGAAATATAAATAATAAATACAGAATTAAAAAATTACTGGTTTTTTTACATTGTAGTGTACCTAACACTTAAAACCTAAGTACCGATATTTACAATGTTCTATACTATATAAATACATACATACATAAACTCACTACCGTAATACCTTTCGGGGTGGTCAGAAACATTGCTACAACTACCAACTACAACGATATAAATCTTGCGTTTAATTAGTTTCGGAAGTAGGTACCTACTTTCTTGGGTATCTGTCTCATACGTTTTTATTAAGAACGGCTGAACCTGATCCCTAGAAAATTCTTTTCCACCTTAATAGCATGGTTGCAAGCATTCTTAAATAAATTGTAGTATAAAGTACTTGAAATTTGTTATAGTACTTGAAATTTGATGCTAAGGTTTCTGTTTGATGCCCCAAATACTAATTCTAAATCAGCGGGTTATTAAATCTTATTGTTTAGGTAGGTAGTACGCGTGCAGCATCATGATTTAAAGAACGAAGGTTAACATTTACATTATGTCATAAAACCATGAGGATTGAACACGTAATGCCAAGTTTCATTTGAATCGGTTAAGGGCACTGCCGCGCCCCCAGATTACCTCAGCTCATACTGTACTTTTTCATTCGTTGATCTCTAATTTATGACGTCATATAGTAAAAAGCTTGATTTTTCCCTGTCCGCAGCATAATGTCTTTTAGATCATTAATTTAAGATAGCGAACGTCTGTGGTGATAAAGAATAAAAACAGACCTAAAATAACCGGAATAAAAATTTTGTTTAAAGTGACAACCCTAAAACCAAAATTATCAGAAAGAACTTTAGAAGTTAATAACTCCCATATCCTGCAAGATTTAGATCTGATTTTTTTATTAGACATCAATAGTGTGGCCCTTAATCTTAAAGAGTCAAAATTGAATCCCAAAAACTGACTGTATAGAAATAAAAAATAAAAAACGAGAAACATTATAATTAATAATTTCGTCATTTACATAAATGTTTGAGAACTTTTGTAATGTGTATAAAATACATCGTTTATTTTTTTATTATACTGAATTGAGAAAAAAGAAAAAAAACGGATTATTTTGAAGTTATAGTGATATTTTGAAAACTCCA
This sequence comes from Agonopterix subpropinquella, assembly GCA_922987775.1. Classification (NCBI taxonomy): domain Eukaryota; kingdom Metazoa; phylum Arthropoda; class Insecta; order Lepidoptera; family Depressariidae; genus Agonopterix; species Agonopterix subpropinquella. Next base: position 12,583,966 of record OV277709.1, on the reverse strand, counting down.
GAAAAAAATTAAAAAAGTCATATCTCAATATTTAAGCAGAATTGACGCACGGGAGTTCTACTCTTCATTTCAAAATGATTAAGGCGTTTCCCCGATGGAGCGACCTTGAGCATTTCAGTTCCTCCTCGCCCCGCCTCACCTCTACTTAACTACGTAATTTTAGTAGCGACACCTATTGGTAGCTGACTTGTACTTCATTACGTCACTGTGGTGCCATCTAGCAACAAACTGTGTAGAACCTCTGACATTGGCTAAATTGCCTCATAGCAGATGCCAAAAAAAAAAAAACAAACTGTCAAAGGAAGCCCAATACGAAAAGCCTAAGAGTCTAATAGAAGCGGCAACGTACAATATTTTTTTTTTAACAATACAAGAAGTTTATTGAGCGTCAGGATGTCTGGACCAAGCCGGCGATTCGATTTTTAAGCTATGCACGATTTAGTACCTATTTAGTACTATTTGATACTTATCATCAAATATTAAGTACCTCGCTACAAACGGAGTAAAATAGAAAAACAGTGGTTTAGTCATCCTGACGACCATTGTCTGGACCATTTTTTTTACGTAGTTGTAGTCCTCCTACCTTTTTTATTTTTACATAATGATTTAGAACCTAATTAGTACAGGCAAAAAAAAAAATTTGCCAGATTCTTTAGATGTACCAAAAAAAAAGTAGCATCTGAAAATCAAGGTCATGAGAGATATTGAACTTTAAACAATACTAAGTTTTAGTACGGATTAGGTAAGTACTAAATCATACTTACCTTCAGATACTTAGTACCTCGCTGTAATCCGAGAAAAATAATAAAAACAGTGGTCTAGTCATCCTGACGGTCAGGTTGTCTGGGCCATTTCGTTTGACCAAGTTCTAGTCTTCCTACCTTTTTTATTTGTCCATTTGTACAACTATAGGTATTATATATTTTTCCAGATTCATTAGAAGCACCAAAAAAAGGGTAGCATCTGAAAATCAAGGTCATGCGAGATTGAGAGATATTTAACTTTAAACAATACTTAGTTTTAGTACGTATTAGGTACTAAATCGTACTTACCTTCAGATATTTAGTACCGTCCCACCCATCGTTTCGTGCGTATGTGTTTGTAATGGTTGTTATTACAAATAATTAATATTATCACGATATTGTGCTTAGAACCAGATACCAAATGTGTCTGTTAAGTTTCCTCATCTTTTGCTCGGATTACCGTGAGGTACTAAATATCTGAAGGTAAGTAAGATTTAGTACCTAATACGTACTAAAACTTAGTATTGTTTAAAGATAAATTCTCTTATGACCTTGATTTTCAGATGCTACCGTTTTTTTTATGCTTCTGGAAAAAATATATGTACATGTACAAAAAAGTTACTAAATCATCACGGAAAAATTAAAAATGTAGGAAGACTAGAACTTGGTCAAACGAAATGGTCCTGACTGTCAGTTTCCCGAATTACAGCATATGGTAAGTACGATTTAGAACCTAATACATACTAAAAATTTGTATTGTTTAAAGTGCAATATCTCTCACGTCCTTGATTTTCAGATGCTATCCTTTTTTTTGGTGCTTCTAATGAATGTGGAAAAAATATATGTACATCTCAAAACTAGGTACTAAATCATAATGGAAAAATAAAAAAGGTAGGACGACTAGAACTTGGTCAAACGAAATGGTCCAGACAACCTGACCGTCATGATGACTGGACCACTGTTTTTATTATTTTTCTCGGATTACAGCGAGGTACTAAATATCTGAAGGTAAGTACTTTTTTTTGGTACATCTAAGGAATCTGGCAATTTTTTTTGGCCTGTACTAATTAGGTACTAAATCATTATGTCAAAATAAAAAAGGTAACAACAACAAGGTAGGTAGGTAGGTAGGTACTACAACAAGGTAAAAAAAATGGTCCAGACAACCTGATCGTCAGGATGACTGGACCGTTGTTTTTCAACTTTTCTCCGTTTGTAGCGAGGTACCTACTAAATATTTGATGATAAGTACCAAATAGTAGTAGTAATAACGACCCGGTTTGTGTAATGGTTACCACGCCGGACTGCCAAACCAGGGTGCTGGGTTCGAATCCCGGTTCGGTCATGGATGTTATATGTTCGTGCCGTTGTTGTATGGTTACCATATTAAAAAGCCTAATTAACTTGGGATCATTACAATGTATGTGCCTGTGAGCGTTATTTATTTTAATAGTGATCCCCCCATTTTGGGGGAGGCTTATGTCCAGCAGTGGACGTCTATCGGCTGATATGATGATGATGACCAAATAGTATTAAATAGGTACTAAATCGTGTATAGCTTAAAAATCGAATCGCCGGCTTGGTCCAGACATCCTGACGCTCACGAAATTTAAGAGGATGATTTGACCATCAAACTGAACAACTTCCATTTTAGTGCCAACACCGCAATCTCGGTACTATGGTTACATTCACCCCTTAAAGTAATGCAACTGTTTACCTTAACACCCTGATAAATTTACATTTAGATATTGCAGTTTTATATGAAACAGCTGATTATTTTTTTTGCTTTTCTTGCGATTTCAATACAGGGTGTAACAAAACACCCTAGTAAATACTTAAGGGGGTGCTTCAGACCATCAAACTGAACAACTTTCACAATGGAGCCAACATCTAAAGCGCGAAAAAGAAATCCGCTCTTTCATACAAAACTGCAGTGCCGTTTCGACTCAAATGTATGGGACGGCAGATTTTTTTATTTTTTCACGACGTTGGCTCCATAGTGAAAGTTGTTCAGATTGATGGTCTGAAGCATCCCCTTAAGAATTACTAGGGTGTTTTGTTACACTCTGTATATGCGCAATTTGTTCAGTTTGATTGTCTGATCATCACTTAAAAAGGAACGCATCTGATAATGCAAAATCGCTAACGCCCTATACAAGGTCTTTCTTAATATGCTGACGGTTTTTAACCGACTTCAAAAAACAAAATTTTAAGAAAAAAATTAAAACCGCCTTCAAAAAAACTAAACAATTAAAAACAATATTGCAGCCGATGACTTTTTCGTTCGCATCTATAGGAACATTAATATGTTTTATTGAAGTCGCTGTCTGTTTTTAATGTTAATTAATGTCCCTATACAGGGTGAAATTGATATTATTAGCATCCTTTTAAACTAAGAGTCTACCCATCAAACTGAACAACTTTTACTATGGGAGCAAACCGATCGGAGCAAAAAAAAAGTCTGCTGTTCCATACTAAACTGCAGTGCCTACTCGACTCAAATGTATGCAACAGCTGATTTTTTATTTGCTCCGATCGGTTTGCTCCCATAGTAAAAGTTGTTTAGTTTGATGGGTAGACTCTTAGTTTAAAAGGATGCTAATAATATCAATTTACCTTGTAGATGCGAACGAAAAAGTCATCAGCTGCAATATTATTTTTAATTTTTTAGTTTTTTTTAAGGTGGTTAAAATTTTTGTTAAAATATTGTTTATTTTACAGTTTTTAGTGGTGAAATACATTAGTTCGACTCAGATATCAGTTATACATGGTGTAACAAAACACCCTAGTAATACTTAAGGGGGTAGTTCAGACCATCAAACTGAACAACTTTCACTATGGAGCCAACGTCGAGAAAAAATAAAAAAAATTAGCTGTTCCAAACATTTTAATCGAGTCGGTACGAAGTTTTGTATGGGACAGCTGATTTTTTTTATTATTTCTCGATGTTGGCTCCATAGTGAAAGTTGTTCAGTATGATGGTCTGAAGCACCCTCTTAAGTATTACTAGGGTGTTTTGTTATACCCTGTACACGCTAAGGGTACATCGATACGAAGAAAATGTTGCTGACGGTTGACGGATGACGGTTTGCTGTCTTATTTTGAGGAGTTCTATTGTGTAGCTCCGAAGCGCGTTATCAGATCTTCACCAAATTGAAATGGAACTATCTCGGCGCTAATTCCTTCAGAACTAAAAAGGCTCATCCGAATCTGTCAAGAAATGCCGAAGTTATCGCGTAAATACTTACAAACCAGACCATTACACTTACACGTATAGTCCAAATCTTGAAAACTACTGAACCGATTTCGATGAAACTTGCACTGTTCCCTAAGTTGGAGTAAATATAAGCCAATAAAAAATGCTCACAATCCGATTAATAATTTCGGAGAAATGCTTGGATACATTCGATATTTTCGGGTAGACTTAGGCTTGCTGTTTTGTAGGGAACAGCATTGGATATGGAACGATTTCCATGTTCTTCACTTAGAGGAAGTTGTTCAGTTTGGTGGTCTGATCATACATACCCTTAAAATACTTTCAGCGAATTGATGAAAAAATAAAGCGAATATCGATGCTTCAAAAACTAAATTATTAAGAGGGTACCGAGTCTTTGGTGTATGTGTGTGTGCAATGAGAGATCACATCGCGAAATCGTAAATAAAATAATGCAGGTTTTAGCAGTAGTTCTAAAACAATTGTAGAATTGCGTCCTAGAATTTTAAAGAGATAATTAAAAAGATACAACCTAAAATGTGTGATCTCTCAATCCTCACAGAGGACCTTCTACATCTGGGAAAGTATTAAGTTTAAACAAAGTTTTTGCTTGCGGACATTTAGAAGTACTTTATTTACAATAAATCTACCATATTTTATAACAAGATACAAAGCATCGTATTGGCTATGTGCGAAGTGGGTATTGGGAACTGTCAAGTCGATCGCATTCGATCGCAGCTTGAATCTATGCAAATCCGGACACTCACTCAACGCTCAAATACCTAAAACTACAAAGACTCCTAACTTAAATCTGGCAGGGAGGTTTTTATTGTCATCTACGTGTTCACCAAAAAATATTTTTCGCAATTCAACCCCCAAAGGTGTGAAAACGGGGGTGAAAGTTTGTATGAGAATTTCGTAACAAACAATGGGAATTTCACCTAGTTAGGTATAATAATATAATTTTTAATAGCGACAACATTGCTCATTTATTTAGTTTTTACTTTATTTTAATATAAAAGAACAAACTTTATCCCAACATTTTATATACAAGTAACTCACGGGGCTGTACTGCGCTAGATGGATCTAGTCTGGTTAAGTAACTTGTTGTCAGCATCTGACCATCAATTTGTCTTTGTTGAAACCGAACTGTTATTTAGCTGTAAGTTCTCCAAAAAGGAAATAAATAAAATAAATAGTGTCGTGCATATAACCAATACATTTTTTACTGTGCTTTCAATCCACACGCTGCATCAAGAAAAATGTAGAAACTCAAGAAAAATGGCTTAGAAATTAACAAAACAATACGCGTTTGGTAAATGTGTTTAGATGCCCATTTAGACTGACATAATGACTAGTAACGGTGGTAATTTTGCACATAAAATTCATTTCTTAATTTTTTTTCATTATTATTTTTTTTTTTTTTTTCATTGTTAACATTTTTAATAATAAGAAGCGTTATTTTAAACATTTTTACTATTTTTATTAAATCTAGATACCGAGAACATATAGGCATACTGACATCGACCAAAACATCTGTATTATCTTCCATTTCTCTGGTTTCCACTTTAGTTTTCTTAGCGTCCTCAGCACTTTTTACTAGTTTTTTAACCGGCTTAATATCTGCATCCAAGCGGTCCATGGTTTGAAATTTCTTGCAATTTTGAAAAAAAGTGGGTAACTGACACTATTCTTCTTCCAACAACTTTTTCTTTTTCTTCTCTTTCTTTTTCGTACGTTTGAAACTGCAAATAAAATCAATACCTAGTCAAAAAAGTGTATTAGTGTAGAAAGTTTCTTTATGGAACCAACACCGAATCGCAAAAATAAAAATTAACTGTCCCATACATTTGGGTCGAGTAAGATTGCACTTTTATATGGAACAGCTGATTTTTTCACGATTTCGAATATGCAAAAAACCGCAGCATATAAAGAGGGCTATCAGAGTCCAGTGGCGCCCTCATCACGTTAATAAAGATTTCTCAATAAAGAAAGCCTAAATTGAAAAAGTGCTCAATTGACAAACTACAAAAGCTTTAAAGCTATTTTCGTAGAATATTTTTATAGGTTTTTTAAAGGTCGAAACATACACATTTTGAAAAAAGAAAAAAAACGGCCGCTTTTGTTTTTATTCGAAACTGTCTAAAAGTGGAATGTTTAGAATCTATAAAAGTATTGTATAACAATAGCTTAAAGGCTTTTGTAGTTTGTCGATTGAGCACTTTTTTAATTTAGGCTTTTTTTATTGAGAAATCTTTATTAATTTGACGAGGGCGCCACTGGACTCCGATAGCCCTCTTAAGAATGACCCTATACAACGTGTTAATGAATTAACGCAAAACTAGAAAGTAGTTTGTTTAGAATCGAGAGCAGAATCGAATTATCATGGTTTCAACATAGGTAATTTTTTTCAAAAAATTTAATAATTTTTTTGCAACATTTAAAATTTACTGAACCCGATGACAACCCACCGCACGGGCACACTCACCCTACTTACTACCAAAACATGATTACAAAAATGTATCCATGAGTACGTGAGCGCTTTCATTCATTGCTGAAATGATAACAAATTATTTTTGCCTCAAAACTTAAAATGCGAATAACTTTAAATTTTAACTATCAAAATAATGAAATTATTGTTGCAATCTAATTATTTTGTTATAAATCAGTTGGGGTGTATGAGGTTTTGCGTTAATTCATTAACACGTTGTAGATCGTTCATGACCTAGATTAACAAAAGGCTACATTATTGGGATATTCCCGTTGTTCCCCACCGCTTCGGCCCCGGTGGGCCGAAAAAAATGTTATGAATTCGAATACAACACTTACACTTACAACAAATCAATATTAATAAAACTGAAAATTTTATATAGTTACGTTATTCGTTACGATTAGCGAAGTATATTACGAATCTTTCTTCAAAACATAAATAATTAATATGTGTTGTATTCGAATCTATAACATTACAAGTTAATTATTAATGTTTAAAGCACACTATATTATTGAAAAAAAAAATCAAAATACAGTTGATTATAGAACTATTTTCAGTGGTTCCCTATTAAACGCAACTTTATAACCTTTAGCAACGCAACCTCGTACGGCACGTCCGTCCCGGTCGCTAATATCGCTTTTAATTTTAAATGTTTATTTGCTTTTTATATTATTTTTTGTCGACGGGACCAGTTAATGTGCCTGTGACGAGATTTTGTAACGGTCATCGACGGCCAACTCCAAGCAAACGGGTAGTATTTTAGTGGGGGACATCGATCATTTGTTTCCCGTTGGACACCACTGGGGCCGAAGCGGTGGGGGACAACGGGAATAATCCACATTATTACATGTCAATGCGGACAAAGACGCGAGCAACAAAAGCAAGTAACACACAACAACACATCAACATAATACAGGTTACAATATGGTTTCAAAATATTGTATGTAGGTACACTCACCAATTCAGAATCTTCATACTCAGTATCTTCATGGGTTTCAGTGGCGTCAGTCCCGGTCTGCTTTAATTCTTCGAGTTTCTGCGTTAAATAAGACACTCGAGCACCGATCGCATTCAGTCTGCAATAATACAAAGTATTAGAGTTCACCCGCGACTTCGTTCGCACAAATTGTATACCAGATTTTAAAAATGATGAGCTATCAAACGAAAACCTTCTTGGATTGCGCCATTTTGAATTTTTTTTCACCGCTAACCAAATCTGACCAGGGTCCACTATGAAATTTGTTCGAGGTCCATACTACTATCTGTCATAGTTTCCGCGGGCTGTTGACCTCATCCGTCAAGAGTCGAGGAAGTCGAAATCATTATAATCATTTTCCTTTATTCATTACAATTATTCCCATCGTCGCAAACAAACAAAACACGAAAAGAAAAAAGAGAGAACGCTGTGCGTGTCTGTTGTTTTCATAACTCTATGGATGCGTTCTGACAAATAAATTTTATCACTTGTTATCACTCATATCCAAGGAATATAATACTCCCTAGGGAGCTCATATCACTTATCAATTATCATAAGCAGATCATTTAGTGAGTAAATCTTTATTAGTACTCACCCGTTATCATATTGTTGAGATTTGGATGATGACATGTCATGTTCTTTTGATTTATCTTGACTAACATATGCCTAAAACAAATATCATAATTATTTATAGTTTACAGATGTTTACAGATAGCATGCAGCTTGCATGATTTGTAGGTTCTTAGGGGGGTAAATACAGGATGTAAAATAAAATGGGACAGCTACTTAAACCATCAAACTGAACAACTTTTACTACGGGACCAACACTGAAATCGTGAAAAAACATTCCGCTGTCCCATACAAACTGCAAACATAACTCGGCTGAAATGTAGGTATAGGACAGCCGATTTTTTTTCGCGATTTTAATATTGATCCCATAGAGAAAGTTGTTCAGTTTGATGAAATAAAATTTACACACTGCAACTAGGTAATATAAATTACTTACATTTTCTGTGCATTCCTTATGCTCGCTCACTTTTGTCTTCGATATTTTGTGATTTTCACTTGGATAATAATGTCCAATTAAATGTCCAAAATAAATCCAGCACAATTGAATATAAAACAAATTCACAGCTTCCTTCTCGGTAGATATGTTAGAAAAACGTCTTTTATTACAGATGATTTTAATCCACCTCTAACAAAACCATAAAATCCATAAATGAAATATAATTTCACGAAAAGAAAATTCGAAACGGCCGACGGGTGGCAGCGGACGCGAGAGTGACACGTACGTCTCGCATAAGCGCCGGAGGCGAACTGCGAAACCACCCGCCCGTCGCCCGCGCACTCTCTTCGTGGACGAGATTTTAAAATTTTCAAATTAACTCATTAAATATTGGTCTTAAAAAAAAAATTTCAAATAGCAATTTTAGATCATAATATTGTCTACACAATGGTGTGCGTCGCAAGTAAAAGCGACTTCAACTTGTAAAGAAGATGCACATAATACCGATTTTTTCCACTATTTAGTCTTTACTTTGAGCACAGGTTTCATATGTATTTTATAGAAAAATAAAAAATATGTTGTATGGCAACTAAAGCCGAGAAGCTGAAGATTATTGCTATACTTTTCATAAATTTCTATGTCTTTTAAATAAGGAGAAGATAGCTTTTGAAAACCAGCAAAATATGGCCCGGCCGTGCACATGCCATGAGGGAGCGTCTTAACACTAACGATTACATGAATAAAACGACCCTGACCGTTTTTCAGGGCCAAAAACATATTGTGCGCCCTGGGTAATCACTAATCAACAATCGAATGATAACAACTGAAAATTTTTTAGGGGTGGTTCAGACCATCAATCTGAACAACTTTTACTACCTATGCAATCAAATATGAAATTGAAAAAAAATACAGCTGTTCATACATTTGAGTCGAGTAGGCAAAGCAGTTTAGTAGGTATGGTATGGAACACCAGATTTTTTTGTGAATTCAGGGTTGCTCGCATAAAAAACCCCTGAAAATTTGTCGACTCATTTCAATTACACCTGTAGAAATAACCTATGTTTAGATTTTTGTACGGTCTACTATAAATCATGTGACTAGGGTTACCAACTTTTTTTAGACCAAATAAAGTATTTCGAGCCCGAAAAAATATAGTAGACCGGGGAAAAATAAGAAAAAATATAGTATTTTTCGAATTTATGAATTTAATTTTTTTCAGAAATATATTTTTTTGCTACTTTTTGGTTTGAATACCAAGTTCTTAGTAGTTATTTTTAAGGAACAATCATTTCTCTATTTCGTATTCGTTATAGAAAATAATGCACCCTGTAAACGCAGAAGTCACTGGATTCGATACAGAAATAATATAATAAAAAAAAAAGATTAATCTGATTTTAGGAAAACTTCTTGTCACTTTTCAGTAGTATATTTAGTAGAAAATTGTTTATGGAACAAATGTGATGAAGAGAAAGAAAACTGTTAAAATAATGTTAAGTTTTAATGGTCATTTTTATTGAACCTAAGTACCATAATATATTTAAATTCTCTATAAACTATTTGCTCATCAAAATATAGTAGTTTTGCCTACTATATATTTTTCTCAGAATTATAGTAGTTGGGCCCCTAATATAGTAGGATACTATATTATACAGGGTGTACAGTAAAATGGGACAGCTACTTAAAGGGGTGCTTCATACCATCAAACTGAACAACTTTCTCTATGGGACCAATATCGAAATCGCGAAAAAAAAATTCGCTCTCCCATACATTTTAGTCGAGTTATGTTTGCAGTTTTGTATGGGAGAGCGAATTTTTTTTTCGCGATTTCGATATTGGTCCCATAGGGAAAGTTGTTCAGTTTGATGGTCTGAAGCACCCCTTTAAGTAGCTGTCCCATTTTATTGTACACCCTGTATAGTAGGGTTGGCAACCCTAACTATAAATCATGTGACTGTCATAAAATATTTACAAAATCTGGGGCACAGCGTCCCAAAGGCAATCTTTATGTTGTGAAAATGTTAGAATCTACAGTGATATCAGCTTTCCATCACCACCTATTTGAAAACCCGTATGAAAACCTGTCTCTCATGTCACTTATGTCCGTTCCATATAAGAAGGCGCAAAGATCACGCGAGTTTCACACTTATTTATTAGGATTAGGGGTTCTAAAAAGGGATATTGTATGTAGAAAATGCCCAGACCTTTGTAAAGTTAAAATGACGCAGGCACGTAGCTAAGGTCTTTCACACCGATTTTCATTAAAGAAAGTGACAGGTTGGAGAATCTGGTAGGCACTTTAGTTTAGACAACATACGTGCTTGGGGACGGTCACAGGGGACGGTATATCGAGATCAGTGCTGCCAAGTTAGGCGATTTATCGCCTTTTAGGCTACATCAGGGGGTCTATCGGCGACCAAAAAATACGATTGGCGACCGGTCGCCATTTACTCTATATCCCAAATTAAAATAAGCGATTTTGGGTTATATTATGAAAAACTTACTTTTTCGGGTTATTTTAGGCTATTTTAAGAAAAATCTGAAATATTATACTTATTATAAGTAAAATTATATGATTTTTTTATCGCAGACTGCATAAACTGTATACTACAACACACTATATACCACATAACGTACGTCTATGTTATGCGGTACAGCTATTTTTAAATTGTGAGTAGAGATTGCAGCTGTAAAAAAAAATTTTTTTTTTCGTCACAATCAGCCATAGCGTTTATTTTGGTCAATTTGCTGTATTTTTAGGTGACTTTAGGCTATATTACACGGGGAAAAAAATAGGCGACCTTAGGCTACTTGGCTCGAGATTTTTGGCGATTCAGACTGGCTGGAACTTGGCAACACTGATCGAGCTTGTGATATTAAAAAAAAACTATTAGTGACTGAGTAGTACGTAGGCGATTATTTTTAACCAACTTCAAAAAAGGAATTTTATGTTTACACATCACTCTCCTAGGCCCCTATAAATTTTTTTAAATATAATAACTCTCTCGTGTAGCATATCTAGAAAATAAATTTTAACATTTGCGATTCTGAGTAGACGTTTAAAATGTTAAAATTAGATCAATATAACCATCCCGAAAATTGGCTGATTTATTACATCATCATCATCATCATCAGCCTATAAACGTCCCACTGCAGGGCACAGGCCTACCCGGCCGATTTATTACATAAGTAGCATCAAAAAACGTTTTTGTGTAAATTGTAAATTTTCTTGCTAACGGCACATTTTTTTCAAATCTGTAAATGCAGTTTAAAATTTCTCAAAAGTTAAAGGAACGTTTTACTGTATTAGCAACAACGATTAAGGTAACCTATACCTGGCCTTACTGCCCCGTCTCAAAAATCCACCCTGTCAAAGAAGATGGAAAAGCATAGAACGCTATTTCCTTGTATAACTCACAATAATTTTTAAAATGTCACTAGATGGCACTACTTGGTCCGCTAGAAGTAAAATTTGTCTGAAATCGACGAAATATCGCATTTTACTGTTCTGGTTCATCATATTTATTTATTTTGAGCAACAAAATATATTATTTTCATAACATCACATTGAAAATAACAATTTCATAAGCAGGTTTTTTTACATTTTTTTCATTGATCTACAATACGATATAATACTAAGCGGGAGTAGCATGCAGTTATAGAGAATTCCGGTAGATGGCGCACATTTCAAAATTCATACTAAACAAGATTGCTAGGAGAGCGATTTTTGAATCTCATTTGCTGAGTTCAGCAGTTGAAAATGTCAAAATTACTATGGAGACGTGCATCTTTCTACTGCTGATTTGACATTAAAAAATCATACTCCAGGAGTGCGATTTTTGAAAGTCAAATCAGCAGTAGAAAGATACTTATCTCCATAGTAATTTTGACATTTTCAACTGCTGAACTCACCGAATGAGATTCAAAAATCATACTCCAGGCTATTGAAAAAAAAACTAAATTTGAAATTGTTAAGCTTGCGTATATACTCACACATTTAAAAAAGAAAATATCAATGAATAAAATATTTTAACGCGTGGTGGACTAACGCCCCACCCGCCCTGTTCCCTACACGTTCAGTTTTGATAGCAAAACATATTTAACCAGGATCTGGTGCTGAAGACAGGAATGTCTCCGTACGATGGTACTCCTCAACGGTAAAGAGCGTGGGCTTGATTTTTTTTATTCTTGTTCAGTTTTGAAAGAAAAATACATTATTTAATCGGGAACTGGTGCTGAAGCCAAGAATGTCTCCGTACGAGGGTACTCCTCAACGGTAAATAGCATTGGCTTGTATTTTGTTTGTTCGCGTTCAGTTTTAATAGCAAAACACATATTTAACCAGGATCTGATGCCGAAGCCAGAGATGTCTTCGTACGAGGGTACTCCTCAACGGTAAATAGCATTGGCTTGAATTTTGTTTGTTCGCGTTCAGTTTTAATAGCAAAACACATATTTAACCAGGATCTGATGCCGAAGCCAGAGATGTCTTCGTACGAGGGTACTCCTCAACGGTAAATAGCATTGGCTTGAATTTTGTTTGTTCGCGTTCAGTTTTAATAGCAAAACACATATTTAACCAGGATCTGATGCTGAAGCCAGAGATGTCTTCGTACGAGGGTACTCCTCAACGGTAAATAGCATTGGCTTGAATTTTGTTTGTTCGCGTTCAGTTTTAATAGCAAAACACATATTTAACCAGGATCTGATGCCGAAGCCAGAGATGTCTTCGTACGAGGGTACTCCTCAACGGTAAATAGCATTGGCTTGAATTTTGTTTGTTCGCATTCAGTTTTAATAGCAAAACACATATTTAACCAGGATCTGATGCCGAAGCCAGAGATGTCTTCGTACGAGGGTACTCCTCAACGGTAAATAGCATTGGCTTGAATTTTGTTTGTTCGCGTTCAGTTTTAATAGCAAAACACATATTTAACCAGGATCTGATGCTGAAGCCAGAGATGTCTTCGTACGAGGGTACTCCTCAACGGTAAATAGCATTGGCTTGAATTTTGTTTGTTCGCGTTAAGTTTTGATAGCAAAACACATATTTAACCAGGATCTGATGCTGAAGCCACAGATGTCTTCGTACGAGGGTACTCCTCAACGGTAAACAGCGTTGGCTTGAATTTTGTTTGTTCGCGTTAAGTTTTGATAGCAAAACACATATTTAACCAGGATCTCATGCTGAAGCCAGAGATGTCTTCGTACGAGGGTACTCCTCAACGGTAAACAGCGTTGGCTTGAATTTTGTTTGTTCGCGTTCAGTTTTGATAGCAAAACACATATTTAACCAGGATCTGATGCCGAAGCCAGAGATGTCTTCGTACGAGGGTACTCCTCAACGGTAAACAGCGTTGGCTTGAATTTTGTTTGTTCGCGTTCAGTTTTGATAGCAAAATACATATTTAACCAGGATCTGATGCCGAAGCCAGAGATGTCTTCGTACGAGGGTACTCCTCAACGGTAAACAGCGTTGGCTTGAATTTTGTTTGTTCGCGTTAAGTTTTGATAGCAAAACACATATTTAACCAGGATCTGATGCTGAAGCCAGACATGTCTCCGTACGAGGGTACTCCTCAACGGTAAACAGCGTTGGCTTGAATTTTGTTTGTTCGCGTTCAGTTTTGATAGCAAAACACATATTTAACCAAGAGCTGATGCCGAAGCCAGAGATGGCTTCGTACGAGGGTACTCCTCAACGGTAAACAGCGTTGGCTTGAATTTTGTTTATTCGCGTTCAGTTTTGATAGCAAAATACAAATTTAACCAGGATCTGATGCCGAAGCCAGGAATGTTTTCGTACAAGGGTACTCCTCAACGGTAAACAGCATTGACTTGCATATACCGTTTACAGTTGAGGAGTGCCTCCGTACGGACCATTCCTGGTTTCAGCACCAGATCCTGGTTAAATGTGTGTTTTGCTGTCAAAACTAAACAGGAAGAGATAAAAATCAAGCCAATGCTGTTTACCCTCGTACTAATGAGTACCCCCGTACGAAGACATCCCTGGCTTAAGCACCAGATCCTGGCTCAATATGTGTTTTGCTATCAAAACTGAACGTGAACAAAAAATTTCAAGGCAATCCTGTTCACCGTTGAGGAGTACTCTCGTACGAAGACATCCCTGGCTTCAGCACCAGATCCTGGTTGAATATGTATTTTGCTATCAAAACTGAACGCGAAAAAAAAAATCAAGTCAATGCTGTTTACCGTTGAGGAGTACCCTCGTACGGAGACATTCCTGACTTCAGTACCAGATCCTGGTTAAATATATGTGTTTTGCTTTCAAAACTAAACAGGAAGAGATAAAAATCAAGCCAATGCTGTTTACCGTTGAGGAGTACCCTCGTACGAAAACATCCCTGGCTTCAGCACAAGATCCTGGTTGAATATGTGTTTTGCTATCAAAACTGAAAGCGAACAAAAAAAAAATCAAGCCAATGCTGTTTACCGTTGAGGAGTACCCTCGTACGGAGACATTCCTGACTTCAGTACCAGATCCTGGTTAAATATATGTGTTTTGCTTTCAAAACTAAACAGGAAGAGATAAAAATCAAGCCAATGCTGTTTACCGTTGAGGAGTACCCTCGTACGAAAACATCCCTGGCTTCAGCACAAGATCCTGGTTGAATATGTGTTTTGCTATCAAAACTGAAAGCGAACAAAAAAAAAATCAAGCCAATGCTGTTTACCGTTGAGGAGTACCCTCGTACGGAGACATTCCTGACTTCAGTACCAGATCCTGGTTAAATATATGTGTTTTGCTTTCAAAACTAAACAGGAAGAAATAAAAATCAAGCCAATGCTGTTTACCGTTGAGGAGTACCCTCGTACGAAGACATCCGTGGCTTCAGCACCAGATCCTGGTTCAATATGTGTTTTGCTATCAAAACTGAACGTGAACAAAAAAAGTGCAAGCCAATGCTGTTTACCGTTGAGGAGTACCCTCGTACGGAGACATTACTGGCTTCAGCATCAGATCCTGGTTCAATATGTGTTTTGTTATCAAAACTGAACGTGAACAAAAAAATTTCAAGACAATCCTGTTCACCGTTGAGGAGTACCCTCGTACGGACACATTCCTGGCTTCAGCACCAGATCCTGGTTAAATATGTGTTTTGCTTTCAAAACTAAACAGGAAGAGATAAAAATCAAGCCAATGCTGTTTACCGTTGAGGAGTACCCTCGTACGAAGACATCCCTGGCTTCAGTACCAGATCCTGGTTGAATATGTGCTTTGCTATCAAAACTGAACGCGAACAAAAAAAAACAAGCAAATGCTGTTTACCGTTGAGGAGTAACCTCGTACGAAGACATCCCTGGCTTCAGCACCAGATCCTGGTTCAATATGTGTTTTGCTATCAAAACTGAACGTGAACAAAAAAATTTCGAGACAATCCTGTTCACCGTTGAGGAGTACCCTCGTACGGAGACATTCCTGGCTTCAGCACCAGATCCTGGTTAAATATGTGTTTTGCTTTCAAAACTAAACAGGAAGAGATAAAAATCAAGCCAATGCTGTTTACCGTTGAGGAGTACCCTCGTACGAAGACATCCCTGGCTTCAGTACCAGATCCTGGTTGAATATGTGTTTTGCTATCAAAACTGAACACGAACAAAAAAAAATCAAGCCAATGCTGTTTACCGTTGAGGAGTACCCTCGTACGAAGACATCCCTGGCTTCAGCATCAGATCCTGGTTCAATATGTGTTTTGCTATCAAAACTGAACGTGAACAAAAAAAGTGCAAGCCAATGCTGTTTACCGTTGAGGAGTACCCTCGTACGGAGACATTACTGGCTTCAGCACCAGATCCTGGTTCAATATGTGTTTTGTTATCAAAACTGAACGTGAACAAAAAAATTTCAAGACAATCCTGTTCACCGTTGAGGAGTACCCTCGTACGGAGACATTCCTGGCTTCAGCACCAGATCCTGGTTAAATATGTGTTTTGCTTTCAAAACTAAACAGGAAGAGATAAAAATCAAGCCAATGCTGTTTACCGTTGAGGAGTACCCTCGTACGAAGACATCCCTGGCTTCAGTACCAGATCCTGGTTGTATATGTGTTTTGCTATCAAAACTGAACGCGAACAAAAAAAAATCAAGCCAATGCTGTTTACCGTTGAGGAGTACCCTCGTACGAAGACATCCCTGGCTTCAGCACCAGATCCTGGTTGAATATGTGTTTTGCTATCAAAACTGAACGCGAACAAAAAAAAATCAAGCCAACGCTGTTTACCGTTGTGGAGTGCCCTCGTACGGAGACATTCCTGGCTTCAGTACCAGATCCTGGTTAAATATGTGTTTTGCTTTCAAAACTAAACAGAAAGAGATAAAAATCAAGCCAATGCTGTTTACCGTTGAGGAGTACCCTCGTACGGAGACATCCCTGGCTTCAGCACCAGATCCTGGTTCAATATGTGTTTTGCTATCAAAACTGAACGTGAACAAAAAAAGTGCAAGCCAATGCTGTTTACCGTTGAGGAGTACCCTCGTACGGAGACATTACTGGCTTCAGCACCAGATCCTGGTTCAATATGTGTTTTGCTATCAAAACTGAACGTGAAAAAAAAAGTGCAAGCCAATGCTGTTTACCGTTGAGGAGTACCCTCGTACGGAGACATTACTGGCTTCAGCATCAGATCCTGGTTCAATATGTGTTTTGCTATCAAAATTGAACGTGTACAAGAAAATTGCGAGTCAATGCTGTTGACCGTTGAGGAGTACCCTCGTACGGAGTCATTCCTTGCTTCTGCACCAGATCCTGATTAAATATTTGTTTTGCTATCAAAACTGAACGTGAACAGAAAAATATCAAGCCAATGCTGTTTACCGTTGAGGAGTACCCTCAACGGTAAACAGCAGCAGAGTACATTTTTGTATGTACCTATAGATAAAACATGGTAAGTCGTGGTGATTCATAAAAACAAACCCCTGCTGTATTAAGAATTATCAAGCAGACACTTTAACCACTAAGCCAAGGTGTACTCATAAGGTACCTTTTACCTACCTACTTTATAAAATTGCGAATGTAATCTTTCTTTCAACTCGAGAAGCTAAAAGACACACACACTCCTATGTCATCTTAGGTCTACGCACACCTGCATCGAAGTTGAGTTTCATCAAATTTTTCGATAGATGGTACTAGGTATTCCACTTATAGGCGCGACTTCAGCTAGTATAGTAACGCCATCTAATATAATAAGTCGAACTACGAGGTACCGGCGACAATAATAAGTTTTACGAGAGCTTTGTTCTTTGTTTGACGTGAGCAATCTTGCCTACTTTAATTCATCTATGACCCTGTATACGTAATCCCTGTGTTCAGGCTATTCTTAGGTAGGTACTAGGTATAGCCCAAATTAGTCCATATTTTGTTCTGTTCATGGTATTAGGTACCAGATTGCCTATCGCCTGGTGGAAGATTTTCTACGAGAGGATCTGATTCCAACATCGCGACGCAAGCGAAACTAGATCTAGTCCTTCCAATAAAATTACTTCTAAAATAAAACTCGTAAATAATATTTCAATCAAACGATAAAAATAAAACTTGCTGAACCGCCGCGCCGGCCGGGGCGCCCCGATTCAGAGCAAATGAATGACATTTTCACTTGACCGACTTTTACGCATCGAGTCTGGAAATAATCAAATTCCCGCTTCAGTCTGCTCACCCTGAAAATATTCGTACACAGAAGGATAAGTATAATACGGATATTAATCCGGTATTTTTTTCATTTGTATTTACCATATCTACAGGGTGAAATTAATCATTAGCATCCTTTTAACACTTTCATTTAAAATAGGTTCCTATGATGTATTTTTGAGACTTTTAAAAAAGTTTCA
The DNA here is from genome assembly GCA_922987775.1 of Agonopterix subpropinquella. Lineage (NCBI taxonomy): Eukaryota > Metazoa > Arthropoda > Insecta > Lepidoptera > Depressariidae > Agonopterix > Agonopterix subpropinquella. The sequence goes on along the minus strand of OV277709.1, from coordinate 12,565,692 downwards.
GTGAAAATCGCATGCCAAGTGAAAAAATAAATACGTTATAAAATGTATTTTCTTTCTTTCTTTCTAGTATTTCCAATCAATAATTAACACTTAAAAGTACAAATTTAAATGCAAAATAATGTATACCACGATTACGGTGAGCAAAACGGATTACGGCGAGGTGAGAAAAATAATATTTTCGGATGGACTAGGTAAACAGTAGCGATTCGGTTCTGGCACTCGCCGGCTGCTGCCGCGGCACGCTCGCTGCGCTCGCACGGCTCGTGCACTGTGGTTGCAAGAAACCTAACATGCTCGTCGCTTCGCTCCTCGCTAACCTAACCGACTGAGTTAGATGGGGTCTTAAAAAGAGTTTTTCTTTATGGATTTTCACTATTATGTCATTTAATTACTATATGAATTACCGTTATGTCATGTCTGTTATGAATTTTCAAAACATGATTATGGCCGGCAGCTACATATTCACGCCAATAGGTTTTGAGACGCTGGGTCCTTGGGGCCCAGAGGCCAAAGCATTCCTTGCAGACCTATCGGGGCGTCTCAATGAGACCTCTGGTGACCGCAGAGCTGGTAGCTTCCTGGCACAAAGAATCAGCCTCACGATCCAGAGGGGGAATGCTGCTAGCCTGTTGGGCACCATGTCTTGCGGCGACGCTCTGGAGTGCATGTATTATCTGTAATTTTTAGGTTTAGTGTGCTCATCTGCTTTTATGTTTTACGTTAGGTATTATTTAGATTAATTTTATAGTGTTTATTGTTTATGTAACATTATTAAATAAAAGTAAGTGATACGTCAGGAAAGTACTGATTAATAAAAAATATGATTAGTTATGGAATATAAGGGACACCCGATTTTCAGTCACAACCACTATTGTCTCAGCTGACCTTAAAATATACTTAGAGTCTTAGACCTTATTTAGGTATTATGTACATTTTCCTGAAATAACTTTAAAAGCAAATAACGTAATAGTATAAAAATTTAAAAATGTCTAGAGAATTCTAGCGAAATGGAACGCAAACTGGCCGCAGGAGAAATCAGGTTGTAACGGAATAAACTTGTATGTTTGTTACCTACAACTACATAGACTGCTTCCACAAGGAATAAGGAAGCATTCAACATTGAACTGATGATATTGGAAGAGTGCAGGGCCTTACCAATGATGTCAATCATTGGCCCCGATTCGGACTGTGCCACGACTTAACTTAACTAAATGTATTCCTGTTACTTTCTAAAATAAGATTAAGAACAGAGACAGAAAACCAACAACTGACTTTAGTGCTGTCAAAGTGACGTTACACGCCCAAAAACGACTTAAATAAGATGGCGTACATTATGATGGCATCTTATTTTTAACCGACTTCAAAAAAGGAGGAGGTTTCTCAGTTCGACCGTATATATATTTTTTTTTTTTTTTTATGTGTGTTCGCGGATAACTTCGTCGTTTATGAACCGATTTTGATAATTCTTTTTTTGTTGGAAAGGAGATGTTCCGAGGGTGGTACCATGATAAGGAATCCAGGATCTGATGATGTGAAACCCAGAGAAATCGAGGGGAACCTTCGAAAATTGTAGTGCCGACTAGTGCGATTGTTAATTTAAAGCACTCCTATTAAATCGAACTAATCAATTCACCACTAAAAATTGTGAAATAAACAAAATTTTAACAAAAAATTAAAACCGCCTTCAAAAAAACTAAAAAGTTAAAAAATAATATTGCAGCCTATGACTTTTTCGTTCGCATCATAAGAACATTAATTTGTTTTATAGAAGTCGGTGTCAAGACAAGCCAAAAAATGCAAGCCCTGTCGCGAATCGTACCGGCTTGACAGCGACTTCAATAAAACAAATTAATGTTCTTATGATGCGAACGAAAAAGTCATAGGCTGCAATATTATTTTTTAACTTTTTAGTTTTTTTGAAGGCGGTTTTAATTTTGGACGTGTAACGTCACTTTTGGACTAAAGTCAGCTGTTGGTTTTTTCTGTCTCTTTTCTTAATCTTATTTTAGAAAGTGACAGGAATACATTAAGTTAAGTTAAGTCGTGGCACAGTCCGAATCGGGGCCATTATCATCCTATACTAGGTCCAACTTAGTATGCTGACGGTTTTTTAGGGTTCCGTACCCAAAGGGTGAAAACGGGACCCTGTTACTAAGCCTACGTTGTCCGTCCGTCCGTCTGTCCGTCTGTCCGTCTGTCCGTCTGTCCGTCTGTCCGTCTGTCCGTCTGTCCGTCTGTCCGTCTTTCCGTCTGTCCGTCCGTCCGTCTGTCCTACCTATTTAGGGCTGTAACTTTTGAACCATAAGAGCTAGATAGTTGACATTTTCAAAGAATGTGCGTTATTACGGCTATTAATGACATACATACATACATAAGCTCACGCCATTGTCCCAAGGGGGTAGGCAGAGACCACAGATCGCCACACGCTACGACTCTGACACACTTCTCTAGCCTCATTGACATTCATACATCTTTTCATGCACTTCCGTCGATTGAGGGTGCTACGCACTTGTCCTTTTCGGAAAAGATCATTGATTTGATCGTGGTATGTTTTCCTCGGACGGCCTCTCCCAACACTTCCGCTCACCTTTGCTTGATAAATTTCATTCGTAAGTCTTCTTTCATTCATTCTCTCTACGTGACCAAACCATCTAAGCATACCCCTCTCAATCCTTGTTACTATATCATCCTTCAACTTACACCAATCCCTTATCACACTGTTCTTGATTCGATCAACCAAAGTAATACCACACATACTTCGTAAGGAGCGCATTTCAACTGCATTCACTCGACTTTCATTCCTTTTATTCCATACCCAACATTCACTCCCATACATTAGCGTAGGCACCAACACACCGTTGTGAATAGCCAGACGTGCCCTTTTTGATACAGACCGGCTACTCACCACGGCGTGCAGGGCCCCATTTACCTTATTTCCCGCAGTCACTCTTCGCTCCACATCCCCGTCACACTTTCCATCTCTCTTAAACAAACTTCCCAGATATACAATTTCATTCACCTGTTCCACTCTGTCTCCTTCCATAACAATGTTACATTCTGTAACATCGTCTTCACGTTCCAAAACCATTACCATTAATGATTTGATAACAAATAATAAAAATGTCAAAAAATTCAAAATTAAGGGGGGTTTTCAACCAGAGACTATTTTTTATCAACGTTTTTTCTTCACGTTCTATGGTAAAAACGGTAATACATACAAGCGTCAAACTTAGTGTAATTATAGAACAAACTCTACAGAATAACAACAAATATACTAAAAACCGGCCAAGTGTGAGTCGGTCTCGCGCTAAAGGTCCCGGACAACAAAAGATTTTTTTTCTATGTTAATAATGTTGTGTTCTGTGGTGATGTGGTACGGAACCCTCGATGCGCGGGTAACCCGACTCGCACTTGACCGGTTTTATTAAAAGGATGATAAGACCATCAAACTGGACAACTTTCTCTAAGGGAGCAACATCGAAATAAGTAGAGAGAATAAAAAAAGTTTTTATTTTATTTATTTAATATTTATATCATCATCATCATATCAGCCGATAGACATCCACTGCTGGACATAGGCCTCCCTCAAAATGGGGGGATTAATATATACTTATACAATATTCAATATTTATATACTTATACATTATTATACCCACGCCACTATCTCACTGGGGTAGGCTAGAGTACGGCTCGCCCCGCACTACTATTCTGAACCTCTACCCGCACATTCGAACTTCGCAATTGCGTGAACGTTTTCGTTCCATTGTCAACTCTATTACAATGAGGCGATATATCGAACATCGAAAGTCCTGGTACAGGCCCTGAAATACTACGCTCGCCTACTACTTTTAGATAGACACGCATGAAGAGATGTACGTATGAAAGTGGGTGACTTTCATACATCTCTTCAAGCATGTCTAACAAAAAGTATAATCACAAAAAATTTTATAGGTACAATACTTACACAAAAAAATATAATATTATACTTACACAAAAAGACGCCTATGAAGCGAAGCGAAGCGAGGTTCACGCGAAGTTGAAGCGTTTTAAGTTGTTGACGATGTTTTCCTTCACCGTATAGTAGTCTTATTAGCTTACCTGTATAGGTTCTTACGTCTCACTGCAAGACACAGGCCTACACAAGACAAGGCGTTAGTCCACCACGCGTGCCTAATGCGGATTGGTAGACTTTACATTTTCCTGCATTGGAATGCATGGACTGCATAGATTGTACGCATCGGGATTTCTTCTTCAGCGTAAGTAGGTTTTCTCACCATGTTTTCCTTTACGTGCATAAGTTAGAAAAACTCATTAATACAATATGGCATGTTGTCTCTGCGGATTCGAATTCAGATTTTTTCTTCAACCATTTTCTTGTTTTTTTCATAATAGAGTGTCCATAGGTACCATTCGATTCCGCAAAGCGCCATCACCGATGCGATGCCGATGCTCTTTATCGGTAGTTTAGTTTCAATGACATCATGAAGTTTTATCTCACTAGTAACACAGCTAGTAACCAGATGCTAGTCTTATACATACAGTGTGGTGGACGTAATGGAACCAACTCGATGTTTAGAGCGAAGGATTATGCAATTTGCAATGTTAATGGTTTCAAGAGGTTGGGTTAGGTAACGAGGTCAAGTTTACCTGTTTAGCTGCAGCAACTGTATAAAGGGTGTTAGTGTAAACAGTTGCATTGCTTCAATGGGTGATTTTACCCATGATAAGGTAGGCATGTAGTAGGGTATTAAAGAAGTTACAAAATTATAAGGGGTTAAATTAAACCTATCTACGTTACATATTTTCAGGGTGTAACAAAATACAAAACACCCTAGTAATACATGGGGGTGCTTCAGACCATCAAACTGAACAACTTTCACAATGGAGCCAACACCGAAAAGAAATTTAAAAAATGTATGGGACATTTTAGTCGTGTCGGTATTGCAGTTTTCTATGGGACAGCAGAGATTTATATTTTTTTCGATGTTGGTTCCATAGTGAAAGTTCTTCAGTTTGATGTTCTGAAGCACCCCCTTAAGTATTAATAGGGTGTTTTGCTACACCCTGTAAAGGGGTGCTACAGACCATCAAACCACAGAGTACCTACTATAATACTACCGTAACGGTTCCATACATTTGGCTCGAGTAACCGTTGACGTTTTCGTTCTTGACTCCATAGTGAAAGTTGTTCAGTTTGATGGCATGATAAGTAAGTCTCATCATTTAATTTTGACTACTGACTACTGACTCTCCGTCCGTCCGTCCGTCCGTCCGTCCATCCGTCCGTCCGTCCGTCCGTCCGTCTGTCCGTCCGTCCGTCTGTCCGTCTGTCCGTCCGTCTGTCCTACCTATTTAGGACTGTAACTTTTAAACCGTAATACCTAGATAGTTGAAATTTTCTCAGATTATGCGTTATGACGGCGGATTTATTGACAAATAAGAAAAATTTCAATAAGTTAAAAATTAAGGGGGGTTCTCAACAAGAAACTAGTTTTTATCAACGTTTTTTGTTCACGCTCTATCGTAAAAACGGTAATACATACAAGCGTCAAACTTAGTGTGATTATAGAGCAAACTCTACAGAATAACAACAAATACTAAAAACCGGCCAAGTGTGAGTCGGTCTTGCGCTAAATGTCCCGGACAAAATAAGTTTCTTTTTTCTAAACTTAGAAAAAAAGGTGCAGTTGACAGGTGAAGGTTGAGTTGTTATTATAGTAATGTTGTGTTCTGTGGTGGTGTGGTACGGAACCCTCTGTGCGCGAGTAGCCCGACTCGCACTTGACCGATTTTATTATTTATTTATTTATCACAATACCTACTTAAGTATTAAATAATAATATTAATATCCAAACACTGACATGTCCAAATCACCTATAGATTCGTAGTCTTAGCTTATAAAATCAACGTAATAAAGTCTAGCATGAAAACGAAGTTAGTTTGTTCGTCCTCCAGCCAAGTTCAGAGAGCACTAGCAGCTAGCAGACGACATGCAACGAGCAAACTTGTCGACTAAGTTTGTAGCTAGCTAGCTAGACTATGATAAAATTAGATACAATTCATACCTATAACCCGGTCAACTGCACCTTGGGCCCTTTTTAGGGTTCCGTACCCAAAGGGTGAAAACGGGACCCTATTACTAAGCCTACGTTGTCCGTCCGTCCGTCCGTCCGTCTGTCCTACCTATTTCGGGCTGTAACTTTTGAACCGTAATAGCTAAATAATTGACATTTTCTCAGATTATGCGTTATTACGGCGGATTTGTTAACAAATAATAAAAATGTCAAAAAACTAAAAATTAAGGGGGGTTCTCAACAAGAAACTAGTTTTTATCAACGTTTTTTCTTCACGCTCTATCATAAAAACGGTAATACCGATAAGCGTCAAACTTAGTTTTATTATAGAGCAAACTCTACAGAATAACAACAAATACTAAAAACCGGCCAAGTGTGAGTCGGTCTCTCGCTAAAGGTCCCGGACAAAAAAAGTTTTTTTTCTAAGTTAATTATTTTTTCTAAGTTAATTATGTTGTGTCCTGTGGTGGTGTGGTACGGAACCCTCGGTGCGCGAGTAGCCCGACTCGCACTTGACCGGTTTTGTTTATTATTAGGTAGGTACAGAATATAGTTCTACAGGGTGAAATTGATACGACGCAAAGGAGGGTAATCTGAACTAGGTAAGTATTATAAACTGTAGATAACAGAAGTGTTTTTTTTTTATAAAAGATAGGTTTGCTATGGGGTGGAAGATGTAGCGAGCTTACCCAGAAGAAGCGTATTCACTCGTACAGTGTACCTGTACATTGAAGATATTTCCAAAGGATTACGATTATGGTTTTTAGTTTTTTACTTGTAATGCCAATACCACACTATAAGACAGTAATCTATCTTCATACAATGGTGCCAAACGCGGCGTAGTACACCTCGTAGCACGCACACACTGACAATATCTCCGCGTAGCCCCGTCTGGCGCATTCTTGTCAGTCTGACATATTTACAGTGTGTACGTGCTACGAGGCGTACGTACTGGCGAGCACACATACAATCCGCGTTTGGTACCATTGTATGAAGATAGATTACTGTCTTATACTGTGCCAATACAGAGCAAATAGTTGAAATTTAATAAATATAAATGTTAATCAATCAGTCCCCGTTTCATACAGTATCTATCAGTAGAATCCGATTGTTCAGTAACGCAGAATTCCTGAAACATCAATAGATTTGAAACTGATCCCCATCAAACGTAACGTTGTTTGCCACGTGAAAGCCTTTTGAAATTCGATATTTTTCATCAAAAAGCCGAGAGCGCTTTGTTACGCAAAATCCTGTAATACTACGCTACGCGCGCCGGTAGCTAATCTAGACGGACTAATCGAATTGTCGGTGTTTGGTCAGAACTTTATAGGATTACCTACCGTTAGCACAGATTAATTTAATTAGTAAAAGGAAAGACACCTACTTTCTACCTACACGCCTTCAGATACTAGGTATATTATTTACACAAGCGGTATAAGAAGACCGACTCAAAAATAACAGAGCGAGCTAAGCGAGCTCTATTTTTTTTACATCTATTCGTGTTGTGGTCAAGACATCGTATGGTTTGTCCATCCAAAAATCGAAACTAGAGAGAGTGAAGCGAGTTCGATTTTTTCTCCTCAATACGAATCTGTTAGATCAGAGCTTTTTACTTAGGTATACAACATGTGCAAAGTAACCTAAGTAAAAGTTATGGATCAAGTGAAGGAAGCTCGAAATGTTTAGCACTACATCTTAGCTGTAGTCAGAACTCTTTAGGATTATGTGAAGACACAGTAATTAAAACAGAAACTTGAGAGCTAACGAAGCGAGCTCGACTATGAATTAATTTGAGACAATGGCCCCGATTCGGACTGTGCCACGACTTAACTAAATTTATTCCTGTCACTTTCTAAAAAAAGATTAAGAAAAGAGACAGAAAACCAACAGCTGACTTTAGTGATGTCAAATTGACGTTACACGCCCAAAAACGCCTTAAATAAGATGGCGTACATTATGATGGCATCTTATTTTGGGCGTGTAACGTTACTTTGACAGCACTAAAGTCAGCAGTTGGTTTTCTGTCTCTTTTCTTCATCTTATTTTAGAAAGTGACAGGAATAAATTTAGTTAAGTTAAGTCGTGGCACAGTCCGAATCGGGGCCAATCAATCGATATTTTTCCTAAATTTACAATAAGAAGACCAGCAATGTACCTTCACTGAACTTATGATCCTATTTGAAGAACAAACATCGTCGTAAACCAACTTATATCCACACCTATTAAAGAACATAACGTTTACGCGTCCACTTTATGACTACTATCCAGCCATAATAAAGTTTATGAGCCAGAATTCCTGATAACTAGGTACCTACACTTGCTTAACGTAGGTAACCAGCTTTTCTATTGTAGTACAAGCCCCAATTGTCCAAAAGTCTTCAAATAACGATTTTGGTGGGACTCAGCTCCGCCATACAGACTACTTATATGTACTTATTCGGTATGTTTTCCTGAATATAAAAAGTGCGGTAGTCACCTCCTAGGGGTATGGAGGGGGGAGCTGTGACGTAGCAAAGATGGCGGCCGGCCCATTCTATTAAACGGTATTACTAGATAACTACTGAACTGATTTACCTAAATAAGGTGTCGAATGAAAGACCATGTAATGTACATTATTTGATTTCATACATGCGTTCATGTGAAGCTAATATCAAACGAAATAACTTTAAAAAACAGCATTTTGAAGGAAAACAATTTTTTTTGTGTGTACGGTAACCGTTAGGATGGTGGAAATTTAGCTTATTATAAAACATATTGCTACTTTTATCTGATTTCTAATAAGCTTTAAATCATTACAATCGAGTAATAAACAACGAAGTTACAGTCGTTTTAGTGAGCGGAGTCCTGGTACGAAGAATCTCAAATTGATGTAACGAGACTTTTTTAAATGATGGTAAAATTGTAAGTAAGTACAAAGTTTATATGCATCAGTATAAATATCTTAGACATTGTCACACAAATTATCTAGTCCCATTTAAAGTACCAGAATTTAGCCTGCGACTTGTATTATGATGACTAGACAATGATATAGAATACGTTAGTAGAGATGCCAATTAATTACAAGAATTTTTCCTTAGCACAGTAGTTTTATACCGAAATGTGGTATAGTTGCATTCAGTAGAGTTTCCTGAGTAGGAAAAATGACGTTGTCGCTTTCTCAATTGGTGGAGTGGGGAGTTATGACGTCATACATTTTTTGTATGGGATTAAAAATTTCTTTTTCTGAAACCTATCGTGTTGGGTATCAAATGAAAGGGTTTCATGAGCCGGTTCTAAAAATATACTACACTATTACCTTTCAGCCACTTATCTTCAAAAAATCCAAAAAAGTATTCTCAAAACATACCAAGTTTGGGCTCCTCCGGGTGGGAAACGGCTGGGTAAATTTTTGTAAAACATACGCCAAATGACAAATAACATCCTCGTATCTAACCTTAGACCGTACATACCAGTAGTCGGTATGGCGGAGCTGAGTCCAACGAAAGTGGACTTGATGTCTATTGGGGACCGTACTATTGGCTAATAACAAGGTAAATAGGTACACACGGCGACACATCAGGTTACGCACCCTATATACCCATAACTACACTACGTACAAAACACAAAATAGTGAGACTAGACGCGGCTGCCGGCGCGGGCGCAGCGTGCTGTGAGACGAAACAACAACAACATACCGCACCCTCTCGCAATATTCGCAGCTTTCAACTTCTAATAGTTCAAAGTCCAAACAGGGTAACCTGACCTGTCGCCGTGTGTATCTATGTAGATTCCTGCCTCACTCGCAGTCACTCCGTATGGCACATTCTTACCTCTTCTTGTCAGTGTTTCCCTTCCCATTTGCATGAAGTGGCAGGCGAATAACGTAGGTATAAATTCCCGGAGCCAGCTTATTTTGGTTTTGCACCTATTATTAATATGAAGTGAACTGAATGAATTGAAACCTTTTAATACCCAGTAGCGTAGCGAGGGGGGGGCAGGGGGGGCAAATGCCCCGGGCGGCACTTTAACAGGGGCGGCAAATTCGGGAAAAATTTCGATTGATTGAGCTCTGTCTATAACCAATTCTTAGAGCAGAGAAAAGTCGAGCTCGCTTCGCTCGCTCTAAGTTTCTAATTTAATTAGGTACTTTGCAATTTTATTATCATAATCCTAAAGAGTTCTGACCACATCTACGATGTGGTGCTAAAAATTTCGAGCTTGCTTCGCTCAACTTTTTTACTTAGGTTACTTTGCACAAGTTTTGTAGATACGTAAAAAGCTCTGTCTCCAACCGATTCGAACTGAGGAGAAAAAGACGAGCTCGCTTCGCTTGCTCTAAGTTTTGCTCTAGTTTCTTCTAAGTTTCTATTTTTGCGCGGGTAATCCAAAAGATGTCTAAGCACAACCCGGATAAATGTGCAAAAAAATTTCGAGCTCACTCCTTTATTTTTTGAGTACCTAAGTCTTCGCAAAAAGTAAAGGGGGCCGCAAAATCAGTTTTTGCCCCGGGCGGCAGAAACCCACGCTACGCCACTGTTAATACCTATATAAAAGTGACCATAGTTACAGCAGTGTTTCAAACTACCTAGAGAAGGGCAATGTCGTTAGTTTATGTAAATAAAACCGGTCAAGTGCGAATCGGGCTACTCGCGCACCGAGGGTTCCGTACCACACCACCACAGAACACAACATTATTAACTTAGAAAAAAACTTTTTTTGTCCGGGACCTCTAGCGCAAGACCGACTGACACTTGGCCGGTTTTTTGTATTTGTTGTTATTTTGTAGAGTTTTCTCTATAATCACACTAAGTTTGACGCTTGTATGTTTTACGGTTTTTACGATAGAGCGTGAACAAAAAACGTTGATAAAAACTAGTTTCTTGTTGAGAACCTCCCTTAATTTTTAACTTTTTGACATTTTTATTATTTGTTAACAAATCTACCGTAATAACGCATAATCTGAGAAAATTTCAACTATCTAGCTATTACGGTTCAAAAGTTACAGCCCTAAATAGACAGACGGACGGACGGACGGACAACGTAGGCTTAGTAATAGGGTCCCGTTTTCACCCTTTGGGTACGGAACCCTAAATATTAATAGGTCTACGACGAACAGGCAACGGACCGCTCCGTCGCAGTAGGTAGGTATATCATATTCGCAAAAGATCACATTCTCTCAACTTCATTAACTGATCCACGCCCAAGGAACACGCAAGCTGCTACTGTACAGCTGCTATATAGCTTGCGTGTTCCTTGAGCGGTACCATACTAAAATATAGTAACTACTCAGACATTTTTATGTTGTTATCAGAATCATAAAGACTTGTGACGCAACATAAGCAATTCTTCTTCGTAAGTGCGAAGTTCTGTATCGAGTTAGTACGGGGTTAGAAATTACAATTTGACATTGGTATCACGTCCCAACTAAATCTGCGGATTATATTCGCATCACGGCCTAGGATTGCTTTATCACGGTGATATCTTGTTGACGCAGACTCCCGTTTTCCATTTATATCTGTCCTTAGTAATTAGAATAAGCCGACTTCGTCGTAGTTGAAATGGTCTTAACTAACTATAAATACCTCTTTTATAATCATAAGTAAAAGGAAAGGCTCGAATCTTTTCATTATTATTGTATGTCTTACGTTCCGTAATCACGGGCAATTAAGTCCCGGACCTTTGGAGGGCGTGCATGGGGCCGAAGCCAACATGTAGAGGCCCGTTCAAAAGACAAGTTAATCTAAATGTAAGGGATACACAAATGGCGGATACCATCCCCGAGCGCACAACATGATACGCACGGGGATGGTCCCCGCCATGTGTAAAGACTATTGGAGTACGGCGCTATGGCCGCGATGGAACAATAAGGTCTTGGGCTATGGAGGTGAAAGTTTATTATTATATCAGCCGTTTAATTAAGATAAAATTTTGTTCTGTGTTTTCACAGGCTTCCGTCGAAGCAGAAAATTTTTAATGCAGAATAGTAGGTGCAGTTTAGTAGGTGTGGTACGTGAAAAGTTCTTCAGTTTGGTAGTCCGAACCACCCCTGAAAGCATCCGAGCGGTAAAATAATCATCCGGTATAATATACAGGGTGTAACAAAACACCCTAGTAATACTTAAAGGGGTGCTTCAGACCATCAATCTGAACAACTTTCACTATGGAGACAACGTCGAGAAAGAATATAAAAAAAATTGCCGTCCCATACATTTGAGTCGAGACGGTACTGCAGTTTTGTATGAAAGAGCGGATTTTTTTTTCGCGATTTCGATGTTTGCTCCATAGTGAAAGTTGTTCAGTTTGATGGTCTGAAGCAGCCCCTTAAGTATTACTAGGGTGTTTTGTTACACCCTGTATATTATACCGGATGATTATTTTACCGCTCGGATGCTTTCAGGGGTGGTTCGGACTATCAAACTGAAGAACTTTTCACGTTCCACACCTACTAAACTGCAATGGCTACTCAACTGAAATGTATTGGAGTTAAAACCGGTTTAAAAGATAATAACTACAAACATTATAAAAACCAATCCGTAGTGACCCGATAAAATGAAAATCTGCAATGACTACAATCTGACATTCTTGATTTTTGGCAGCACAATAGGCTCGGTGCAACCTTAACTGCACGTGCACATTGCACGTGCAGCAATAAAAGTCCAAAAGTACGATTTCATTTTTATTTGTATGTAATAATAGTATAGATTTTAGAATATTCCATTTCATAGTATCTTCAAGTCGATTATAAAGTAGACTATTAAATCGGCAGGCAGTCTTAATCACACAATATTATAGTATAAGCGATAAGTGTACTTTTTGCAACCATCAGCAGCAAGGCTGATTCAGTGTTAATGGGGTGTAGAGCATCTCTGTGATGGGGATGGACCAGGTCTACCTGCATAACTCCAGTCGGTTTAGGAGTTACTGATGATTAAAAGTCTGTAAAAAATTAACGATCAACTGCACAGATGATGTATGATATTGTTGTAGTATGCACTGTAGCTATGTGAACAGTACAAAAACTGTCAAGTTCTGTCAGTTGGTTTAGGAGATACAGCCAGTCAAAGTTCTGACCTTTGAACGGCTGTATCTCCTAACCAGACTGATGAACCTGTCAGTTTTTGTACTGTTCACATAGCTACAGTGCATACAACAACAAAAACATACGATCAGCCTTGCAGCTGATCGTTAATTTTTTACAGACCTAAAGGTCTGTAAAAAATTAAAATCATCAGTAACTCCTAAACCGACTGGAGTTATGCAGGCAGACCTGGTTCATCCCCATCACAGAGAAGCTCTACACTCCATAAACACTGAATCAGCCAATCATCAATGGTTGCAAAAAGTACACCTTTCTCTCGGAATATTAAAACGTAATGGCAACATCCATGCCCTCTTCAATCTAGTACCTAGAACCTACCTACAAAACAGGGTGTTAGGGTGAACAGTTGCATTACTTTAAGGGGTGATTGTACCCATGATACTGATCAACTTTCCCTAAGAAACCTTTAGGAAATTCGCAAAAAAAGAACTTCTTTTCATACAATCGTTCGATCCACTATGGAAAAGAAAGTCGAAAAAATATTTTGCAAATTTCCTATAGGTTTCTCAGGGAAAGTTGTTCAGTGTCATGGGTACAATCACCCCTTAAAATAATGCAACTGTTTACCCTAAAACCCTGTATACTGCAATTAATACTAGTTACCTACACAGGTAGAGTTGCAATGATTTCTATCACATTCACATATTGACAGTAACATTCATAACTACCCGCAATTCGGTATGTCAAGTTAAGTTTAAGAAACCAATTTAAACAATTTGGGCTTCATCTTGAGATTATCAATATAAATTGATTTTTTTAAATCAAATGCATAAATGGTCGCGTCGAGTTTAAAAAAAACGAAGACAGATAGAGCAGTTCTAATTCTAGGAAAACGTCTTTGGTTTCTGTCCGTTCTAAAACGGTATGCAATATGCACAAATGGAAGGAAAACATTTTAAAATACGAAAAACAAGCCCTTTTAGTCCAATTTGACACAATTTTCCAAAGTTATCAAAAGGAACTTTTTATTAAAGGTATACCACTATTTAGTAACAAAAAATTCTTGGTCAATGCTTTACAAATTGGAAATTTTTTGAGAATCACAAAATATTTCTTAAATGACTAATATTTGATTAAAAGATTTTTTTATAATATTTAATAAGTATTTGAAAGCTTAATAATACGATAGCCAAAATACTCTTACAAAGATTCCAAAAGGTGAAAAAATATATCTATAGTATCAAGATTTATTTAAAAAATTGTAGTTAGAATATAATCAATTAATGTTGTATGTATCTATTGCTTAGAAAATATAACTAGGGACCAGCCTTACGGTAGCATTTCCCCTCTGCCACGTTACAAGATTAATTTGATCATGTGCATTTGCATACAATTTTATACCTTATCAGTTTTTCACTTATATGAGATAGCCTATAATTGCGTAACAATAACTTCAAATTAATCGCGTTCGGGGTTCACAAGAGACGATTTTTAACAATCCGAGTAATAGAATAAAATCCAAAGTTGCAGATTTCATGTTACCTCCATACATAGTAGAATTACAAGCGTAACTCATCTATAGTTATATTTTCTAAGGGTCAGCGCACACCCAGCGTAAATCTGCTCGCGCATGCTCGAGCATGTTCTTTGCAGTCGCGCACACCTAGCGGCAAAATCCGCCGGCGGCAGAGGCGAAATCCGCCGGCGGCAGCGGCGGATGCTCGAGCATGCGCGAGCATGCTCGCGCGTGTTCGAACAGTCTCGCGGATGCTCCCGTGTTGCTACAGTTGACAGTGAATTTTGCAGTTGTGTTTACAATATTTTAAAGTAAAGACGTGCGAAGAGTAATTTTAAAGTATGGTGGACTGGGATTTGGTAATTATTGGGTTACTAGCAGAGGAAGAGGAGCAAGAAGAGCACATCAATAAAATGAAAAGAGGACGACACAAAATTGAAAGAAGAATATGGGCTGAAGCAACCTGGCAAGAAAGATGTACATTTGGGGAATACCACAAAGTTAAAGTTCAAGGGACAGTTATTTTATGACTACTATAAAATGGAATATGAACAATTTGAAAACCTACTAAATCTGCTTCGACCTTTGAGATTTTCATTGTATTTTCAAAAAGAGTTAGATTATTATATATTTTCTGTACTAAATTGCCCTTTTCGGGCTAAAGTAGTTAAAAAATATGCTAGATTTAGTCCGAAACCGGCAGAGGTGGCAACACTTACGACGGATCGCAAGCATCGACACGGGCGTATGCTCGAACATGCTCGAGCATGCGCGAGCATGCGCGAGCATGCTCGCGACTGCTCGCGTCGCCGCGAGGAGCATACGCGAGCATACTCGAACAGACGCTGAAGGGATTTAATCACTTGCAAGCTATTTTCGACTTTATTTCAATGGGAATAGAGTTCATTATCAATTGAATCAATGAAATCTGCTCGCGCATGCTCGAACAGTTTTACGCTAGGTGTGCGCTGACCCTAAGACGTATTGTAAATACAACATCTTTTATCACGGGGGCATCATTTCCATTGAATAGGCGGCCAGCATTCCCGGCATGCCCGGGCACCTGCATGGCATGCATGGTGCCATGATGACAGCATATAGTGTAGTAACCCTAATATGGTTGAATCTACAATACATAATAAGTATACAGGGTGTAACAAAATACCCTAGTAATACATAAGGGAGTGCTCCAGACCATCAAACTGAACAACTTTCACAATAGTCAAGAACGAAATAGCGAAAAAAAAACAGTTGTTTCATACAAAACTGCAGTACCGACTCCACTCAAATGTATGGGACAGCTGTATTTTTTCCTGATTTTGAAGTCGGCTACATAGTGAAAGATGTTCAGTTTGATGGTCTGATGCAGCACCCCGTAATATTACTAAGCCTAGTTTTGTGACACCTGTTTAGTACAAAAAAGTTATGTCAATAATTTCTTTATTGAGTAGGTATTGAAATACGTTATAAGTATACATATAAAAGAGGAAGTTTCATCAGAACACACTTCAAAAATACTTTACAACAAATGTATTTTATGTGAAATCATTTTCAGTAAGGCAACTACGATACTACGACGAAACCTATTTTATTTAGAAACCTAATATAAGTACGAGTATATTTAGAATATCGAAAATACTAGTACTGTATGCATCACTAGTCTTAGCTCAATTCCACAATTTCCACGTAAGATGTACAGTCAAGAGCACATCAAGCTTTACACTTGCAGTTCGATTGTAACGCTTATGGCGCACTAAATAAGAACGGTACAAAGTCCACAGTGTCAAGCTTGACGTGATCTTGACTGTACCCTATAAATCGTTCGAGGTTTATGAAATCAAACTATATTATTGGTTCGTTTTAAAAAGCTCCGATCTGCACCGCTTTGTGGATACCAGACCCCCTAGCATGATTTATCTACTTGCGCGCGACTCGGCTTTTTTCCATACGACAAGTCGCGGCAAGCGCGGCTTTCGCTCTCCGAAAAGCGCGGGAACAGGTTATTTTGTATGCAGCGAAGGCGCGTCGCGCGCGTGTAGAGAAATCATACTAGACATGCAGGTCTAAGGTGCTGTTTAAACAGAAGTGACGTGGCGCGGACGTGACGCGGGCGGGGTGCGGCAATATAAACCTTATAGTACGAGGGCGACACTGAAAGTTTCAAGAATGGACAAGTTAGTGACAATGCCAATGAAAAATTTATTTTAATTACGAATAAGAAACTCTTTATCAACCTATAGCCGTAAATTTTATTCGATTGTCATTTGTTTTAACGATTTGGCGGCAATTTGAAAAGTGCGTGTCGCGAGGCAAAACGAATTTAGCAGGGAAAAATGTTTTCTCTCCAATTTATTACGATTTTCGTCGTGTTCCTAGTCCATAACAAAGTTAATGATAAACTTCGATTGGTATTTCATGATGAAGCCCTGTCCCTTGACACTTGTTTACAACTGGTTAAATGAGTTTAGGCATGATCGGAGTAATCTCAGTGATGATCTACCTGGGAGATGTCGTTCAACGGCGACAACTGAACAAAACGCCAATGCTGTGCAGCTCATGAGAGAGGCTGATAAGAGAGTGACCTACCAGCAGATTCAGGCAAGCTTCAGCATTGATATGAGTCAAGTGCAAAAGATCCTACACGAATATTAAGGCGTAGGGAAGCTTTGTACTAGATGAATACCCCATAATTTAACCGATTTCAATAATTTCATAGTAAAGCAGAGGGGGTCCACTGCTTCTCACAGAGGTTCCATTGAACGGGACGATACATAAAATGGAATGGAGGCCACTTCTAAAAATATTAAAAGTATTCCCAAACTCCTATTTCTATACACTTTTTATTGTCTTGAAACTTTCAGTGTGCCCCTCGTACGCAGCATAGCGTCGTTTGGAGAATTACGGCCGCGCTTCCAGGCGACGTCGCCTGGTGGCGCGGGCGCGATTTACCTTTACGACAAAAACGACGCTATGCTGCGTACTATAAGGTTGAATATTATGTTACTTTGACTATCCGCCACCGCCACGCGTCTCTTCTGTATAAACAGCACCTTAGGTGGCGTCCTCACTGATGCGGAGTAGAACGGAGATGTGTAAAATCAACCCATTGAATACAATTTTCCTCGCTTGACGGAATCAAGATATTCGATTGGTTTTACACATATCCGCTTCAGTAGAAACGCACCTTAATAATGAAAAAGTATGCATTTATCACTATCAGAAAACATATTATCTGTGCGTTTCATATTTGTATGCATTTTTACACATAGGCAGTTGAAGTATTATTAGTAATTATTAAATGAGATTATTAAGATTATTATATCGATAAACATGTCTATGTGATACATACAGGGTCCTTCTTAATATGCTGACACTTTTTTAAGGCGATGACCAGACTATGAAACTGAACAACTTTCTCTATGGAATCAACATCGAAATCGCGAAAAAAAAAACAGTTGTCCCATACGTTTGGCTCCGAGTAGGTTTGCAGTTTTGTATGGAAGTGATGGTTTTTTTTTCGCGATTTCGATGTTGGTCCCATAGAGGAAGTTGTTCAGTTTGACGGTCTGATCATCCCCTTAAAAAAGTGTCAGCATATTAAGAAGGACCCTATATTTACATATTTCTAAAAGGTGAACACAATTCGATTAAACCTCTATATTCAGTGTACTTCTAATTGCATAGCATCATCTACTATTTCTGAATAAGTAATTTCATTTCATTAAACTAACAAATCTCATTCAATACAGAAATAAAATACCTTCTTTTTTCTTTTCTAAACAACAACAAAACATTAACACGAGTTAAAAAAAAATACAAAATTTTAAATAATTAAATCAGACTACGAAGTAATAAGTTAAATAAAAATAATATTACAGCCAATGTTCTTTTACCCCCAAGATTATAGTCCCCAAGTTTCGGGCTAACCTAAAATGGCGACCATGGTTAAACTTTTACTGTTAAACCATACTACTTTGGGTTTAACAGTAAAAGTTTAACTAATAATATACTAATTTCAGCAAATAAAAATTCTGGAGTGCGATTTTTGAAACTCATTCGTTGAACTCGGCAACTGCTGAGTATGGAGATACGCACCTTTCTACTGCTGATTTGACATTCAAAAATAATAGTCCTTGGGGTGCGATTTTTGAAAGTCAAATCAGCAGTAGAAAGATGCGTATCTTCATACATTTTTAACTGCTGAGTTTAACTTCAACGTATGAGATTCAAAAATCGCAATCCTGAAGTATGATTTTTGAAAGTCAAATCAGTAGCAGAAAGATGCATAATCTCCATAGTAATATTGACATTTTCAACAGCTGAGTTCAAGGTATGAGTTTCAAAAATTGCACTCCAGTTAATTTTTTATGTTGTAAAAGTCCTTCAAATCTATTCGAAAATTACTCTTTACCTTATCAAAAACTTTTAGAAATATCAAGTGACATTACTAATATTTGTGCAAAATACACTGACGATCGCAAAATACCAATAATAATTTAAATATCTACCCACATAAGGACGGGTGGGAACAGGCAGACAGCAGCAACAATGCAAAATAACAGCTATTTCAATAGAAATAAGAGAACAGTGATGCTCCATCCTTGTCGCACAGTTGGACGAAGCTTTCTCTATCAACGTATTTTATTCTCTACCTACATAAAAATAGAGGTTAAATCTAATTAGTTGGCGAAACTTAACAAACACTTCGGGTAATGGGTATCTTTTACTAAGTACAATTGCGTTGTAATGACCCACCGCCCGATCATATGATTCTGAGCTCAATTTCCGTCCGCGTCCCGCACACTGCGTACGATACGTACGATAGTAATAATTTTTTCTCAAACATGCTTGGAAATGTGAGCATTATTTTGACAACCTTCTTCGAGATAAATCGAAATTGCTGTACTGGCCAAATACATGCGCGCAGCGGCCGGCAATGTTTGTATGAAAATCCATATCTGTCGTGTTTAGCGGCCAAATAAATTACATAGTAAACTCATATCTGTCGTGTAATTTAAAAATGGAACGATCTTTTACTCCGAAACATGGCGACCAAGGAGGTAACTGATCAAAGGTTTTATTTAAATTTCGAACAGGCTTGCAAATAGAAAGCTGTTTATTGAAAAAAAAAAAAAAAATTGTTGTTCGTTGTTCGTCATTGATCTTGAAAAGAGTTTTTAATTTCCGCGAATTATTTGAGAAAATGTATTGTTTTCATTTCCGCGCATTATTTGAGAAAAGTACTATACAAGCCTTGGCCACAACTAGGCATTGATGGACTTACGAATGTGTGCCTCGGCTTCGCCTCGGCCCACATTTACACGTTCGTCCATCAATGCCTGTTGCTGGCCGCTGCAGTAATGTACTATATTAATCATCAATACCAATTATAAACATTGATAATGCAATCTGTTATCATTAACAAGTGCCCTGGTGCAGTTTCGCCAACTAATTTAAAATAACCATATACATTGCTCTCGCCGCGTCCGCCCGTCATGGACACTCCGTTGTAATGTGGATAAAGCTTTAAGACACATAATTAATGCCATATTTAAGTATCAATAACATTACTTAACATTATGACTAGAATTCTGTTGCTCCTTCTTGGCTCATTTAGAATATAATTGTATAAATAATTAAAATATCACAAGAAATCCTCTTACATACCTACTTATAATTATAATAAAAGCTTTGTTATGAAATACTTGCACACTAGAATGAGATCGACCATATAACTGTGTAACCATATAAGAGTGTAGTGAAATTCTACTTAGCTGTTAATTTGATATTTCAATATTAACGAAAAATTACATTAACAAGTCGTTGCAATTTTGTTTACGAGCGGTTGTGTGTCGTTTGTTTGCATTCGAACTTGCCACAATGCGCGCCATTTTTTTTTAATAAAACATTCCTTGAGATTACGATATCCACTCGACAATGCAATGCAGTCGGTACACACGGCGACACATCAGGTTACGCACCCTGTATACCCATAACTACACTACGTAAAAAACACAAAATAGTGCGGTAGAGAGCCTGCATAGACGCGGCTGCCGGCGCGGGCGCAGCGTGCTGTGAGACGAAACAACAACAACATACCGCACCCTTTCGCACGATTCGCAGCGTTCAACTTCGAATAGTTCAAAGTCCAAACAGGGTAACCTGACTTGTCGCCGTGTGCACATCAATATTTAGGTAATAATAACAAGACTATATACAAAAAATTGCATACAGATCTTCTTTAAAAATCTACATCGATACCCAGCACACTGATTAGTTTAAATTACTTTAAATACTATTGAATGAGAATATAACATTACATCTAACATGTCACTCACAGTTAAACATTTTTAACACTGTTTGCATGTTTATCCTTTATATCACAATAGTTCTTAGTACTATGCACTAAGAACATGTTAAAAATTATTAACTTTAGTAAGTTAGTTTAGTAAGTTTAGTAACTGTAGTAGTTTTGAATGTGCATTCTCAGCATATTATTTTACTAATATTTTCTGAACACCAACTTTTAAAATTAAGATCCTAAGGAAAAAACAAAAGAGTTTCTTTTCTGTTATTAAAAAAAATTATAATCATAGAGCTCCAAAATGAAACCGTCAAAGAAACCGTACCTCCCGAAAAGAAAATTTAAATAAATAAAATAAATAAATAAAAAAGCCTTTATTCTACTACTTTCATAAATTAATAACAAAAAAATTGAATTAATAATAACATTACATTTATTCAATTTAATTGAATATTATTGTATTCACCTAATTATAGTATATTAATTTCATTCGTTCATCAATTAAATATCTCAGCACGTTTCTGTTCATCTCCCTTCCATAGTAGTCGCTTCTTTTGCGTAGTCCTCCCCCCATTTCTTCCAGTATTTTCTTACCCTGGCTTTCCTCATCCAATCTGGGCCAGGCCTATGACAGCTTTAGTTCCGGTTTTTCCGTTGTGGCGCTGAAGTCACATTTTCCCTCATGAATCGTCCTCATTGGACGATGATACAACGCCATATTGAACTTACAACAACAGCAGCCTCATGCCGTGTTGTTGCGTCAGAAGCTTATATCTTGTGATTTTCCTGGTATTTTCGCTTGAGTTAAGAATCCTTGAGAAGCCCCAATTCTTCTCCGTCATATTTATGACATAATAATATCGTTGAATAGTTTGTTCCTTGGTCAAATATCCCTATTTTTGCATCCTGGAATCAGTGTATACATACCTATAACTACAAGTTCTATACAAATTAGCTTGACGACAGAACGCCAGAACGGAAATGATAGAACTAAGTGCAAATTTCACTGTCGCATCTGTAGCTTGCTACATATCAGTAATCTGTGGTCTGGGCCACATCTTTGTACAAATATGTCAGCCCATCTTTCGGTCTTCCTCTTTTCCTCTGACTGTCAAATGGTACCCATTCATCCCCTCTTAGTCCACCTGGTGTTGTCCATTCTGCAGATGTGTCCGGCCCAATTCCACTTTATCAATCGTATTCTTTCCACGATGTCACAAATTTTTGTTTTCTTTCTTATCTTCGCATTACTTATCTTATCCATTCGTTTTATTCCTAGCATGCTTCTTTCCATCGTTCTTTGGCATATTTTTAGCTTTTCCTCATCTTGTTTCCTTAAGGCCCATGTTTGGCACCCATAAGTTAGGCAAGGTAGTATTGCTACTTCGTATAACTTGCTTATTATTTGTATACTTATTTGTTTTTTTTTTCACTACTTCCTTCAATCCCCAGTACTTCTTCCACTCTATCACTATACGTCTCTCTATCTCCTTTCCTGTGTGATCATTGAATGTAAAAGAAAATTTAGATCTTATTAATTAGAAGACCTTTTTTTTCGTTTTAATCAAATGGTTTTAATAGATTATCTTATTTCAGAAATCAGAATGACTATAGTGTGATGTAGTGAGGATAATAAGTTTTTCGAAAAGATCTGCTTGCTTGTATAAAATCTAAAGAATAATACCAACATCGGGAACCATGATAGCACAGTTATCATTAGCATGCGGTGATTGGCATTTATTATATTTAAGATCCAGCTGGTCTTCATCCAGCTCGAGGCCTTTTCTTCTCGCCATTTTCAAGATGTGAATCTTCATTCTGATGTCACTGGAAAATGAAAAACGTATAATTAAAGATTTTTTTCTTTTATACTTTTTTCATGCCTTCTGTCACTTGTAGTAACACTGCTAGCCTCATAGGTTTTTAATAGGACATAAATCCTGCTCCATATACAAAAGAAATCTGGTTATATTTTCAATACTAACCGATTAAAGTCAATGATTTTTTTTAGACACGGTCTAGAAACCAATATCTGTGCTTTACATTTGTCAGATTTACTAATAGATGCCACAACACTTCAGAGCTATGCAGAGTGAAAAACAATAAGCTTTACTCTGCTAGCAACACTGTGGCGGTTGAAAGCCTTTGTTTCTGCAAAGTGCAAGGATATAATAGACAATCATCATCATCATCATCAGCCAAAACAACAATCAGTACAAACGTCCCAATGCAGGCAGCCTTCCCTCAGGGATGGTGTATAATAGATAATACTCACAGGCAAATAAATTGTTCTAAACCCAAACCGAAGCTATGAAACTTTTTACTATAAACCAGACCGGGATTCGAACCCAGGACCTCTAGTTTGGCGGCACTCCGGTGTGGTGTGATCACCAACCATTACATCAGATGAGACTATAACAGGGCCATTAAAAATACATGTAAGAGGCTTACATCCAATCATTATCATCAGCCTATAAACGTCCCACTGTAGGGCACAGGCCTACCCTCAGGGAGGGTGTATGCAGGTTTCCTCACAATGTTTTCACCGTTTGAGAGTAGTCGGTATTACGTACAAAAGTTAGATAAACTCATTGGTACATGGCATGTTGTCAGTGCAGATTCAAACCCGGACCCCCATAATTGGGTGTCCATATCTCTCCGCAACGCGCCACTCACGCTCTTATTACATATAGGTGCGTTTATTCTAAGACTTACTAATAAATAAATAAATATATCTTGGACATTGTCACTCAAATTATCTAGTCACATTTAAAGTACCAGAATCTAGCCTGGACTTGTATTATGATGACTAGACAACGATATACAATACATATATAGATACAAACATCCATGACTCGGGTACAAATATTCATATTCATCATACAAATATTTATCCCTTACGGGATTCGAACCCGCGACCCTCGGCACAGCAGGCAGGTCCACTACCGACTGTGCTATCGGGCCGTCAAAACTCGCTAAGTATGTTTTAAGAGTCAAGAGTCGGGAATTCCATACTAAAAACTGGTGGTGACCGATATCATAGCGTAAATACAATAAAGTGGGTGTGCTTAGTGGCCGTGTTGGGTCTATGCTTGCGCAGAGTGCGGGGGGGCTCGCGCGGTGTGCGGAGGGATGAGGCACCGGCCGTTGGGGTACAGCGTGCAGGTGGATTGGTACTGAGACCGCGCCCCGCACCACTCGCACCTCCCGCACGATTGGCCTGCCGCGACCCGAGAGCGCCCTCACTATTAGTATTATATTCACTTTGCCGATATACAGAATGTATGAAACATGCGATAACATTCAGAGGAATTAGTGCATGTTTCAAATCAACATCATCATCATTTCAGCCATTTTTATACATCCACTGCTGGACATAGGCCTCCCCCAAATGAGGTTTTGTCATAATCACCACGCTTGGCAGGCGGGTCGGCGATTGCAGTTGGGTGTAAATATACTCAGAGAACGCTGCTGCCTATCCTATGGTTAATCCCTTTAGTCACCTTTTACGACACCCACAGGTTGGTCTGGGATGGTCACAATTTTTGCCAGCCAAGAATTGTGCGGCAAGTGTTGTGTGGTAATGTTTCTGATAACAATTTTTTATCAGGGAGTTCCATGAGTCTGTAATTTTTACAAAAACCACAGAGGGTAGAGGCTGCCCGCCAGAAAAATGGGTCAATGATTTTAGAAGACAAGCGGGTCCCAACTAGATGCAGAGGGCGATGGACAGAATGTCATGGAGAAATATGAATTTGTCAAGACGAAACGTGGCTAGAGGTAGATCACAGTATGGATGGATTGTGAAACAAATTTAGCTTACCTGAGTTTCATGTATAGACAGCACATACAGCTTAACATTGCCATGCCGAGCAAAATACCAATAGTGACGAACACGATAATATCCATTAAAAAGATTTCACGTCGACTGTCTCGCCACGCTTGCCACCGATTAGGATACTAAGATGACACTCTGACCGGATATCCTATGGTAGTTTTGAAACTGAAAATGTAACATTAATAATCGTTAAAATTGGTTAACGTAAGCATTTGTTTTGAAAGGTAAGAAACAAAACAATAAATGCGTATGGCTAAAGAGCAAAGACTTCAAGAAAAAAAATAAACATAAATACCTACTTACTGTACAGCAAACTGCTACGTTATTCTAATTCGTCTATATATCAGTGAGATACCTATTTATTTGATTGAACAAATTAATTAATTAAATTCTTTCAATCAGAAGATTTGTAGGGAGGAACTTTTAAGCTCTATTCATATTTGACGGGACGGGACGGGCACGGGACGGGACGGAGCCAGCGAGAGCAATGAAAAATGAACCTTATTTACATAGTAGGAGAGTATAAAATCCTTTGACGGCCAACGGCCTCCGTGCTCCGTCCGTTGCCGTCCCGTCTCCGTCCGTCGCCGTCCCGTCTCCGTCCGTCGCCGTCCCGTCTCCGTCCGTCCACCGCCCGTGCTCCGTCCGTTGCCGTCCCGTCTCCGTCCGTTGCCGTCCCGTCTCCGTCCGTCGCCGTCCCGTCTCCGTCCGTCCTCCGCCCGCGCGGTGCTGCCAATAGTTGATCTCGAAAAATCGAGGAAAATTTTATGGTGAAAAGAATTTGATATGGTGAAGGTGACAGTTCAAAATGGCTCGATAGATGGCGCTGAAGCGAGTTACATAACAGTACCCGTTTGTAGTAGTACTCAGTAACTTCTTTGTTTTTCAACCGATTGCCTCCAAAATCGATATCTGAGAGGCCGCGTGGACCCCGAACACGAATACAATGTTAGATTTGAGAAAAGTGGCCGCCATCTTGAACTTTTTTGTTTCTTAACCGATTGCTTCCAAAATCGATATCCGGGGGTCCGCGTGGACTCCGAACACGAAGCTGATGTCAGATTTGAGAAAAAAGGCCGCCATCTTGAACTTTTTTGTTTCTTAACCGATTGCTTCCAAAATCGATATCTGGGGGTCCGCGTGGACTCCGAACACGAATCCGATGTCAGATTTGAGAAAAGTGGCCGCCATCTTGAACTTTTTTGTTTCTCAACCGATTGCTTCCAAAATCGATATCTGGGAGTCCGCGTGGACTCCGAACACGAATCCGATGTCAGATTTGAGAAAAGTGGCCGCCATCTTGAACTTTTTTGTTTCTTAACCGATTGCTTCCAAAATCGATATCTGGGGGTCCGCGTGGACTCCAAACACGAATCCGATGTCAGATTTGAGAAAAGTGGCCGCCATTTTGAACTTTTTTGTTTCTTAACCGATTGCTTCCAAAATCGACATCCGGGGGTCCGCGTGGTCTCTGAACACGAATCCGATGTCAGATTTGAGAAAAGTGGCCGCCATCTTGAACTTTTTTGTTTCTCAACCGATTGCTTCCAAAATCGATATCTGGGGGTCCGCGTGGACTCCGAACACGAATCCGATGTCAGATTTGAGAAAAGTGGCCGCCATTTTGAACTTTTTTGTTTCTCAACCGATTGCTTCCAAAATCGATATCCGGGGGTCCGCGTGGTCTCTGAACACGAATCCGATGTCAGATTTGAGAAAAGTGGCCGCCATCTTGAACTTTTTTGTTTCTTAACCGATTGCTTCCAAAATCGATATCTGGGGGTCCGCGTGGACTCCGAACACGAATCCGATGTCAGATTTGAGAAAAGTGGCCGCCATTTTGAACTTTTTTGTTTCTTAACCGAATGCTTCCAAAATCGATATCCGGGGGTCCGCGTGGAGTCCGAACACGAATCCGATGTCAGATTTGAGAAAAGTGGCCGCCATCTTGAACTTTTTTGTTTCTTAACCGATTGCTTCCAAAATCGATATCTGGGGGTCCGCGTGGACTCCGAACACGAATCCGATGTCAGATTTGAGAAAAGTGGCCGCCATCTTGAACTTTTTTGTTTCTTAACCGATTGCTTCCAAAATCGATATCTGGGAGTCCGCGTGGACTCCGAACACGAATCCGATGTCAGATTTGAGAAAAGTGGCCGCCATCTTGAACTTTTTTGTTTCTTAACCGATTGCTTCCAAAATCGATATCTGGGGGTCCGCGTGGACTCCAAACACGAATCTGATGTCAGATTTGAGAAAAAAGGCCGCCATCTTGAACTTTTTTGTTTCTCAACCGATTGCTTCCAAAATCGATATCCGGGGGTCCGCGTGGACTCCGAACACGAATCCGATGTCAGATTTGAGAAAAGTGGCCGCCATCTTGAACTATTTTGTTTCTCAACCGATTGCTTCCAAAATCGATATCTAGGGGTCCGCGTGGACTCCAAACACGAATCCGATGTCAGATTTGAGAAAAGTAGCCGCCATCTTGAACTTTTTTGTTTCTCAACCGATTGCTTCCAAAATCGATATCTAGGGGTCCGCGTGGACTCCGAACACGAATCTGATGTCAGATTTGAGAAAAGTGGCCGCCATCTTGAACTTTTTTGTTTCTCAACCGATTGCTTCCAAAATCGATATCCGGGGGTCCGCGTGGAGTCCGAACACGAATCCGATGTCAGATTTGAGAAAAGTGGCCGCCATCTTGAACTTTTTGTTTCTTAACCGATTGCTTCCAAAATCGATATCTGGGGGTCCGCGTGGACTCCGAACACGAATCCGATGTCAGATTTGAGAAAAGTGGCCGCCATCTTGAACATTTTTGTTTCTCAACCGATTGCTTCCAAAATCGATATCCGGGGGTCCGCGTGGTCTCTGAACACGAATCCGATGTCAGATTTGAGAAAAGTGGCCGCCATCTTGAACTTTTTTGTTTCTCAACCGATTGCTTCCAAAATCGATATCTGGGGGTCCGCGTGGACTCCGAACACGAATCCGATGTCAGATTTGAGAAAAGTGGCCGCCATTTTGAACTTTTTTCTTTCTTAACCGATTGCTTCCAAAATCGATATCCGGGGGTCCGCGTGGTCTCTGAACACGAATCCGATGTCAGATTTGAGAAAAGTGGCCGCCATCTTGAACTTTTTTGTTTCTTAACCGATTGCTTCCAAAATCGATATCTGGGGGTCCGCGTGGACTCCGAACACGAATCCGATGTCAGATTTGAGAAAAGTGGCCGCCATCTTGAACTTTTTTGTTTCTCAACCGATTGCTTCCAAAATCGATATCTGGGGGTCCGCGTGGACTCCGAACACGAATCCGATGTCAGATTTGAGAAAAGTGGCCGCCATCTTGAACATTTTTGTTTCTCAACCGATTGCTTCCAAAATCGATATCCGGGGGTCCGCGTGGTCTCTGAACACGAATCCGATGTCAGATTTGAGAAAAGTGGCCGCCATCTTGAACTTTTTTGTTTCTTAACCGATTGCTTCCAAAATCGATATCTGGGGGTCCGCGTGGACTCCGAACACGAATCCGATGTCAGATTTGAGAAAAGTGGCCGCCATTTTGAACTTTTTTCTTTCTTAACCGATTGCTTCCAAAATCGATATCCGGGGGTCCGCGTGGTCTCTGAACACGAATCCGATGTCAGATTTGAGAAAAGTGGCCGCCATCTTGATCTTTTTTGTTTCTTAACCGATTGCTTCCAAAATCGATATCTGGGGGTCCGCGTGGACTCCGAACACGAATCTGATGTCAGATTTGAGAAAAAAGGCCGCCATCTTGAACTTTTTTGTTTCTTAACCGAATGCTTCCAAAATCGATATCCGGGGGTCCGCGTGGAGTCCGAACACGAATCCGATGTCCGATTTGAGAAAAGTGGCCGCCATCTTGAACTTTTTTGTTTCTTAACCGATTGCTTCCAAAATCGATATCTGGGGGTCCGCGTGGACTCCGAACACGAATCCGATGTCAGATTTGAGAAAAGTGGCCGCCATCTTGAACTTTTTTGTTTCTCAACCGATTGCTTCCAAAATCGATATCCGCGTCCGCGTGGAGTCCGAACACGAATCCGATGTCAGATTTGAGAAAAGTGGCCGCCATCTTGAACTTTTTTGTTTCTTAACCGATTGCTTCCAAAATCGATATCTGGGGGTCCGCGTGGACTCCGAACACGAATCCGATGTCAGATTTGAGAAAAGTGGCCGCCATCTTGAACTTTTTTGTTTCTTAACCGATTGCTTCCAAAATCGATATCTGGGGGTCCGCGTGGACTCCGAACACGAATCCGATGTCAGATTTGAGAAAAGTGGCCGCCATCTTGAACTTTTTTGTTTCTCAACCGATTGCTTCCAAAATCGATATCTAGGGGTCCGCGTGGACTCCAAACACGAATCCGATGTCAGATTTGAGAAAAGTGGCCGCCATTTTGAACTTTTTTGTTTCTTAACCGATTGCTTCCAAAATCGATATCCGGGGGTCCGCGTGGTCTCTGAACACGAATCCGATGTCAGATTTGAGAAAAGTGGCAGCCATTTTGAACTTTTTTGTTTCTTAACCGATTGCTTCCAAAATCGATATCTAGGGGTCCGCGTGGACTCCAAACACGAATCCGATGTCAGATTTGAGAAAAGTGGCCGCCATCTTGAACTTTTTTGTTTCTCAACCGATTGCTTCCAAAATCGATATCTGGGGGTCCGCGTGGTCTCTGAACACGAATCCGATGTCAGATTTGAGAAAAGTGGCCGCCATCTTGAACTTTTTTGTTTCTTAACCGATTGCTTCCAAAATCGATATCTAGGGGTCCGCGTGGACTCCAAACACGAATCCGATGTCAGATTTGAGAAAAGTGGCCGCCATTTTGAACTTTTTTGTTTATTAACCGATTGCTTCCAAAAACGATATCCGGGGGTCCGCGTGGTCTCTGAACACGAATCCGATGTCAGATTTGAGAAAAGTGGCCGCCATCTTGAACTTTTTTGTTTCTCAACCGATTGCTTCCAAAATCGATATCTGGGGGTCCGCGTGGTCTCTGAACACGAATCCGATGTCAGATTTGAGAAAAGTGGCCGCCATCTTGAACTTTTTTGTTTCTTAACCGATTGCTTCCAAAATCGATATCTAGGGGTCCGCGTGGACTCCAAACACGAATCCGATGTCAGATTTGAGAAAAGTGGCCGCCATTTTGAACTTTTTTGTTTCTTAACCGATTGCTTCCAAAAACGATATCCGGGGGTCCGCGTGGTCTCTGTACACGAATCCGATGTCAGATTTGAGAAAAGTGGCCGCCATCTTGAACTTTTTTGTTTCTCAACCGATTGCTTCCAAAATCGATATCTGGGGGTCCGCGTGGTCTCTGAACACGAATCCGATGTCAGATTTGAGAAAAGTGGCCGCCATCTTGAACTTTTTTGTTTCTCAACCGATTGCTTCCAAAATCGATATCTAGGGGTCCACGTGGACTCCAAACACGAATCCGATGTCAGATTTGAGAAAAGTGGCCGCCATCTTGAACTTTTTTGTTTCTCAACCGATTGCTTCCAAAATCGATATCTGGGGGTCCGTGTGGACTCCGAACACGAATCCGGTGTCAGATTTGAGAAAAGTGGCCGCCATCTTGAACTTTTTTGTTTCTCAACCGATTACTTCCAAAATCAATATCTGTGGGTCCGCGTGGACTTCAAACACGAATCCAATGTCAGATTTAAGAAAAGTGGCCGCCATCTTGAAATTTTTAGTTTCTCAACCGATTGCTTCCAAAATCGATATCTAGGGGTCAGCGTGGACTCCGAACATGAATCCGATGTCAGATTTGAGAAAAGTGGCCGCCATCTTGAACTTTTTTGTTTCTTAACCGATTGCTTTCAAAATAGATATCTGGGGGTCAGCGTGGACTCCAAACACGAATCCGATGTCAGATTTGAGAAAAGTGGCCGCCATCTTGAACTATTTTGTTTCTCAACCGATTGAATTTGAATTTGAATGACCAAAATGTCTGGTCTTGACAATTTTACACTATGTAATGCAATATTGTATTTTAATTGTACTTTGTACATTTTGTTTTGTTTAAAAGATGTGTGTTGTAGAGTTTCTGGCCGCATCTTCTCTCAACGGAACACCTTCCGACGCGGTGGTAGAGTCAAAAAATGACGTCAAAAAGCTATCTATATGATATTATTTTGAATAAAAAATTTTTGAATTTTTGAATTTGAATTTTTTTTTGAATTGCTTCCAAAATCGATATCTAGGGGTCCGCGTGGACTCCAAACACGAATCCGCTGTCAGATTTGAGAAAAGTGGCCGCCATCTTGAACTTTTTTGTTTCTCAAGTGATTCCTTCCAAAATCGACATCTAGGGGTCCGCGTGGATTCCAAACACGAATCCGATGTCAGATTTGAGAAAAGTGGCCGCCATCTTGAACTTCTTTGTTTCTCAACCGATTGCTTCCAAAATCGATATCTGGGGTTCTACGTGGACTCCAAACACGAATCCGATGTCAAATTTGAGAAAAGTGGCCGCCATCTTGAACTTTTTGTTTCTCAACCGATTGCTTCCAAAATCGATATCTGGGGGTCCACGTGGACTCCGAACACGAATCCGATGTCAGAGTTGAAAAAAGTGGCTGCCATCTTGAACTTTTTTGTTTCTTAACCGATTGCTTCCAAAATTGATAACTGACTAACTGATAACTCCTCAAATCTGACATCAGATTCGTGTTCGGATTCCACGCGGACCCTCAGATAACGATTTTGGAAGCAATCGGTTAAGAAACAAAAAAGTTCAAGATGGCGGCCACTTTTCTCAAATCTGACATCGGATTCGTGTTCGGACTCCACGCGGACCCCCGGATATCGATTTTGGAAGTAATCGGTTGAGAAACAAAAAAGTTCAAGATGGCGGCCTTTTTTCTCAAATCTGACATCAGATTCGTGTTCGGAGTCCACGCGGACCCCTAGATATCGATTTTGGAAGCAATCGGTTGAGAAACAAAAAAGTTCAAGATGGCGGCCACTTTTCTCAAATCTGACATCGGATTCGTGTTTGGAGTCCACGCGGACCCCTAGATATCGATTTTGGAAGCAATCGGTTGAGAAACAAAATAGTTCAAGATGGCGGCCAATTTTCTCAAATCTGACATCGGATTCGTGTTCGGTGTCCACGCGGACCCCCGGATATCGATTTTGGAAGCAATCGGTTGAGAAACAAAAAAGTTCAAGATGGCGGCCTTTTTTCTCAAATCTGACATCAGATTCGTGTTTGGAATCCACGCGGACCCCTAGATATCGATTTTGGAAGCAATCGGTTGAGAAACAAAAAAGTTCAAGATGGCGGACACTTTTCTCAAATCTGACATCGGATTCGTGTTTGGAGTCCACGCGGACCCCTAGATATCGATTTTGGAAGCAATCGGTTGAGAAACAAAATAGTTCAAGATGGCGGCCACTTTTCTCAAATCTGACATCGGATTCGTGTTTGGAGTCCACGCTGACCCCCAGATATCTATTTTGGAAGCAATCGGTTAAGAAACAAAAAAGTTCAAGATGGCGGCCACTTTTCTCAAATCTGACATCGGATTCATGTTCGGAGTCCACGCGGACCCCCAGATATCGATTTTGGAAGCAATCAGTTGAGAAACAAAAAAGTTCAAAATGGCGGCCACTTTTCTCAAATCTGACATCGGATTCGTGTTCGGAGTCCACGCGGACCCCCAGATATCGATTTTGGAAGCAATCGGTTGAGAAACAAAAAAGTTCAAGATGGCGGCCACTTTTCTCAAACTTGACATCGGATTCGTGTGTGGAGTCCACGTGGATTATCAGATATCGATTTTGGAAGCAATCGGTTGAGAAACAAAAAAGTTCATAATGGCGGCCACTTTTCTCAAATCTGACATCGGATTCGCATTCGGAGTCCACGCGGACCCCCAGATATCGATTTTGGAAGCAATCGGTTGACAAACAAAAAAGTTCAAGATGGCGGCCACTTTTCTCAAATCTGACATCGGATTCGTGTTTGGAGTCCACGCGGACCCCTAGATATCGATTTTGGAAGCAATCGGTTGAGAAACAAAATAGATCAAGATGGCGGCCACTTTTCTCAAATCTGACATCGGATTCGTGTTTGCAGTCCACGCTGACCCCCAGATATCTATTTTGGAAGCAATCGGTTAAGAAACAAAAAAGTTCAAGATGGCGGCCACTTTTCTCAAGTCTGACATCGGATTCGTGTTCGGAGTCCACGCGGACCCCCAGATATCGATTTTGGAAGCAATCGGTTAAGAAACAAAAAAGTTCAAGATGGCGGCCACTTTTCTCAAATCTGACATCGGATTCGTGTTCGGAGTCCACGCGGACCCCCAGATATCGATTTTGGAAGTAATCGGTTGAGAAACAAAAAAGTTCAAGATGGCGGCCTTTTTTCTCAAATCTGACATCAGATTCGTGTTCGGAGTCCACGCGGACCCCTAGATATCGATTTTGGAAGCAATCGGTTGAGAAACAAAAAAGTTCAAGATGGCGGACACTTTTCTCAAATCTGACATCGGATTCGTGTTTGGAGTCCACGCGGACCCCTAGATATCGATTTTGGAAGCAATCGGTTGAGAAACAAAATAGTTCAAGATGGCGGCCAATTTTCTCAAATCTGACATCGGATTCGTGTTCGGTGTCCACGCGGACCCCCGGATATCGATTTTGGAAGCAATCGGTTGAGAAACAAAAAAGTTCAAGATGGCGGCCTTTTTTCTCAAATCTGACATCAGATTCGTGTTTGGAATCCACGCGGACCCCTAGATATCGATTTTGGAAGCAATCGGTTGAGAAACAAAAAAGTTCAAGATGGCGGACACTTTTCTCAAATCTGACATCGGATTCGTGTTTGGAGTCCACGCGGACCCCTAGATATCGATTTTGGAAGCAATCGGTTGAGAAACAAAATAGTTCAAGATGGCGGCCACTTTTCTCAAATCTGACATCGGATTCGTGTTTGGAGTCCACGCTGACCCCCAGATATCTATTTTGGAAGCAATCGGTTAAGAAACAAAAAAGTTCAAGATGGCGGCCACTTTTCTCAAATCTGACATCGGATTCATGTTCGGAGTCCACGCGGACCCCCAGATATCGATTTTGGAAGCAATCAGTTGAGAAACAAAAAAGTTCAAAATGGCGGCCACTTTTCTCAAATCTGACATCGGATTCGTGTTCGGAGTCCACGCGGACCCCCAGATATCGATTTTGGAAGCAATCGGTTAAGAAACAAAAAAGTTCAAGATGGCGGCCACTTTTCTCAAATCTGACATCGGATTCGTGTTCGGAGTCCACGCGGACCCCCAGATATCGATTTTGGAAGCAATCGGTTAAGAAACAAAAAAGTTCAAAATGGCGGCCACTTTTCTCAAATCTGACATCGGATTTGTGTTCGGAGTTCACGCGGACCATCAGATATCAATTTTGGAAGCAATCGGTTGAGAAACAAAAAAGTTCAAGATGGCGGCCACTTTTCTCAAACTTGACATCGGATTCGTGTGTGG
Organism: Agonopterix subpropinquella; assembly: GCA_922987775.1. Classification (NCBI taxonomy): domain Eukaryota; kingdom Metazoa; phylum Arthropoda; class Insecta; order Lepidoptera; family Depressariidae; genus Agonopterix; species Agonopterix subpropinquella. The sequence continues at coordinate 12,531,412 of OV277709.1, read as the reverse complement.
AGTCCACGTGGATTATCAGATATCGATTTTGGAAGCAATCGGTTGAGAAACAAAAAAGTTCATAATGGCGGCCACTTTTCTCAAATCTGACATCGGATTCGCATTCGGAGTCCACGCGGACCCCCAGATATCGATTTTGGAAGCAATCGGTTGAGAAACAAAAAAGTTCAAGATGGCGGCCACTTTTCTCAAATCTGACATCGGATTCGTGTTTGGAGTTCACGCAGACCCCCAGATATCGATTTTGGAAGCAATCGGTTGAGGAACCAAAAAGTTCAAGATGGCGGCCACTTTTCTCAAATCTGACATCGGATTCGTGTTCGGAGTCCACGCGGACCCCCAGATATCGATTTTGGAAGCAATCGGTTAAGAAACAAAAAAGTTCAAGATGGCGGCCACTTTTCTCAAATCTGACATCGGATTCGTGTTTGGAGTCCACGCGGACCCCTAGATATCGATTTTGGAAGCAATCGGTTAAGAAACAAAAAAGTTCAAGATGGCGGCCACTTTTCTCAAATCTGACATCAGATTCGTGTTTAGAGTCCACGCAGACCATCAGATATCGATTTTGGAAGCAATCGGTTAAGAAACAAAAAAGTTCAAGATGGCGGCCACTTTTCTCAAATCTGACATCGGATTCGTGTTTGGAGTCCACGCGGACCCCTAGATATCGATTTTGGAAGCAATCGGTTAAGAAACAAAAAAGTTCAAGATGGCGGCCACTTTTCTCAAATCTGACATCAGATTCGTGTTTAGAGTCCACGCAGACCATCAGATATCGATTTTGGAAGCAATCGGTTAAGAAACAAAAAAGTTCAAGATGGCGGCCACTTTTCTCAAATCTGACATCGGATTCGTGTTTGGAGTCCACGCGGACCCCTAGATATCGATTTTGGAAGCAATCGGTTAAGAAACAAAAAAGTTCCAGATGGCGGCCACTTTTCTCAAATCTGACATCAGATTTGTGTTTAGAGTCCACGCAGACCATCAGATATCGATTTTGGAAGCAATCGGTTGAGAAACAAAAGAGTTCAAGATGGCGGCCACTTTTCTCAAATTTGACATCGGATTCGTGTTTGGAGTCCACGCGGACCATCAGATATCGATTTTGGAAGCAATCGGGTTGAGAAATAAAAAATTTCAAGATGGCGGCCACTTTTCTCAAATCTGACATCGGATTCGTGTTTGGAGTCCACGTCGACCCCCAGATATCGATTTTGGAAGCAATCGGTTGAGAAACAAAAAAGTTCAAGATGGCGGCCACTTTTCTCAAATCTGACATCAGATTCCTGTTTAGAGTCCACGCGGACCGGACCCTCAGTTATCGATTTTGGAATCAATCGGTTGAAAAACAAAATCATTGTTTTTTTTTTAACTTAGATCATAGTGAACGTTGTTCAGTTTGATTATCTGAAGCACCCCTGTAATAGCGCATTTAAATGTACACTCTGTACCTATACCTCCTGAGTCTCTATAATATAAGGTAGTTCTTGCGCGATTTGTGTCTTGATCTTCTTCCCAGGAGTGCGATTTTTGAAACTCATAGAAACTCTTTGAAATCAGCAGTTGATAAATTTAATATTAAGGTCTTCTTCTTATCGTGTGGGCAGGCCCTGGTGTCAGAGTTTTTTCAGACCGCCTTACGGCCTCTGACGTGGTTTTTATGTAACGACTACTACCACCAGAGATAGTAGCCGGGACCAACGGCTTAGCGTGCCATCCGAAGCACGGAATCATTTTTCTTTTCGGACAATCAGGTGATTCAGCCTGCAATGTCCTAACCAACTAGGGAAAAACGCACAAAGTGACATATCACTAGGTGTCCCCCGTGGGATCCGAACCCACGACCTCCGTATCGAGAGCCAATGCTCTTAACCACTAGACCACGGAGGCAGTTAGGTACCTACTATGGAGACGTGCATCTTTCTACTGCTGATTTAACATTAAAAAATCATACTCCAGGAGAGTGATTTTCGAAAGTCAAATCAGCAGTAGAAATATGTCCATACATTTTCAACTGCTGCCGCACTCTTCCGCATTTTTCAAGTCTGAAGTGCGATTTTTGAAAATCATACGAGCGACTTGGCATTAGAAAATGCCAAAATTACTATGGAGATTATGCATCTTTCTACTGCCAAGTTGCTCGTATGATTTTCAAAAATCGCACTTCTGTTTGCCGGGTACTGACTGTTCTACCGTACGGGGTATGAAATTACCGTTAAAATTCGATAATTAAAGTACGTCTGGCAACACTGGGTGTCGGTTTCGCGTCGTGCCCGCCCGTCCTCCGCCCGCGCCCGTCCGTTGCCGTCCCGTCTCCGTCCGTTGCCGTCCCGTCTCCGTCCGTTGCCGTCCCGTCTCCGTCCGTCCTCCGTCCGTGCCCGTGCTCCGTCCGTTGCCGTCCCGTCTCCGTCCGTTGCCGTCCCGTCTCCGTCCGTCCTCCGTCCGTCTCCGCGCCGTTGTAGTATGACTAAGGCTGAGATTCAGAGACGATTCGTTAAGACGTGCTAAGCACGAACTAAGCCAAGACAGCCAAAGTAGTACTTAACGCGAACTTACTTTTTGGTATTCACAGTCAAGTTTCAACCGATGCTAAGCCACTACTCGGCTAAGTACGAGTTATCATTCGTTCATTCAGTAGACACTCTGTGGGATGGTGTTGCCAAGGTGTTAAAACTGCTACATGAAAGAATGAAGTGATAGAACCATACGAAGTCGTCATAAGAGTAAAAGAGGTAGAAGATTTTGTCAAAGATGGCCCGACGCTAATGGAACACAATGGAAAATTCAAACTACGCGGGTGATTTGAATCGCTTCTGCGTAAAAACGGCTAATAAATTAATGAAAAACGTGAGAAACTAAGATGAAAAACCACATTCAAAATAAAACAAGGTTTGATTTATGGAAATTTTAATAAAACGGGTTTATTTACACAAAATATTTATGATACAATGCAATACAATACAATACAAGACTATCTTCTAACTAGATTATCTTCTTTCAGCACTTTATTGGCATTGCAGAACTACACACACAGTATGCCACATGATGCCACAATTAGATATATTTGCTTTATTTTGGTGCTCAGTCCAACATGATTGTAAACACTCAAATCCGTTTTTTAGGGCACCAAACACGCCAAAACATTTCTGGTCTGAATTTCCACATAATTATAATTTTGTAGTGCTCTCGAGCTGGGATTCAAAAAGGGAGTAAGCACATACACAGTGCGTGGTCCGGTACCTAACTATCATTATTTGTCCATCACGCTGCAACATCAAACATTTTCATCGTTGGTGCAACGGCGGCCTGAAAATAAAAATTATGTTTATTATACTGCTAGGTATGTACTCTAATCACTAAACTTTTATTGCCATGGGATCACAAGACTTGTCCATATTAATATTATTATTAAAATTATAAATTAAATCAAGTTTTCGAGATTGGTGGTGCGATTTGGAGAGGTATCAACACTTAACTGTGAGGATTTGGGTTCGAATCCGCACAGATGATATACCACATACATATACAACTACCAACTGTCTTGCGAGCAGTTGTAGCAAAGCTCTTTTAGCATATTGTAGGTGTAAACATTGAATAATGTGTAAAACGGTGATAGGTGGCTAGGTTTTCACTGACAAATACACTGCATAAGATACCCTTATCCTTTAGTCACCTTGTACAACACCCACAGAGAGATACGGGGTGGCAAATTGTAAGCCAAAATCACACAGCCATCTTAACACGTTCGCGGGCAGTGAACGAGACACAATAGAACTTTTATTATTACTGCTATAGCCGGTCACTATCCACGAATGTGTTGATTATTAAAAGACTATTACTTACCTATTTAGGGAGATTAGATATGAACATTGATGCTGACATAACCAAGGATGTTGAGTGTTGAGAAAAGCTTGTCGAGTAAAAAGTATGGGAACTTCACAAACTCTCCGGCACAGGCATTCCGTCAAGGAGGGTGTTGAGGCATTAGGTAGTTCACCACGCATAATCAATGCGCAGTGGTAGATTACATTACACATCACAATATTGGTAGGTATCCTTTGTATAATGTCGCTCTCCATTAATCAAAGTAACAATCCTGTTTTTAATGCTGGGTATCGTGGGTTATGTGGGGATCGGTTAATTTACTTTCGTTAAGTAATAGAAAGCACCATAAAAAGGGATCTTTATTCTTGCTGACGAAGTGGAACAGGACTGTTGAAGACTTGAACAATCCTCGTAAAAATCTTAATTTCTCAACACAACATACTCCAGAAATTGGACAATAACACGGCCAATATCGTGATATTGTCCATTTTATTTAAAAACCACTGATTTGTTCCGAATTTTCTTGTTTCAAACAAACAAATATTTATGATAAATATGTCAAAGCAAGGAACATATGTACTCTCTACCGAGAGTGTCAAAGGGACTTTGACATTACATTGAGGATTATTTTTCGGTTTGCTGGCAATTTTTGGCATTATGGCCCTGATTCCTTGCTGAGTAGGGCCAAAGTAGGACTTAAGTCGCCGATTTCGGAAACTAATGCTCGGCTTAGTTTGAGTTCAGACTAAGCAAAGTTTTACTCGACTCTGAATACGAAAATTGAACTTAGCATCGGTTTTGACATACGGGAGTCCGAACTATGACTTAAAAAACGTCTCTGAATCTCAGCCTAAGGCTTTTATTTTAAAATCTTTTTTTTACAAAATTCTTTCTTACAGAAAAGCAAGGGGATCTGGCCCATACAGCCGTTGTCTTCATTTAAGTATTATTTTCTGTATACTTGTCTAGTTTAATCTTCATGTCATCGAATATTGCAAGTCGTCGTTGATGGAGAACCAATGTATCATCTTACTGGCTGGAAAAAGTGTTAAGTTTGTATCTATGATTTATTATGATTTGTTAGCTGTGGTGGTATTGTCTAAAATGGAAGATGGTTTTGTTTTGAACGTAAAATGTAGAAATGAAGAAAATAAAAGTTTAAGTTGATAAAATATTTTTATTAAACGAAGCACCTCACCAATAGTGGTAGCAGAGCGTGGTTTACTGAAATTTATACCTGCGGGAAAATAAGATTAATTAGGATTAAAAAGACGAAAGATGGCGGAAGCAATAAAATCGAACATAAAACAGTTCGACGGAACAAATTTTTCAACGTGGTTATTTCGAATTAAAAGCTGGTTAAATGAAAATGATTGTCTGGGGGCAATCGAAGACAAATTGTTTGCAAGCCTTCCGGAAAACAAGAAGTTGGAGGTGAAAGCAAAAAATATCGTAATTAGTGGAATAGCAGATACACATTTAGAATATATTAAAAATGAAGACACAGCATATAGAATGATACAAAATTTAGAAGCGAATTTTACTAAGAAAAGCACAAGGGGAAAAATTTATCTAAGACGGAATTTGAGTGAGATGAGATTTGATGAACGAACCTCCATGATGAAACACCTTATAGAAATGGAGGAGATTTTTTCACAGCTTAAAGATGCTGGGTCTACACTCACAGAAGAAGAAAAGGTCAATTATGTGTTGCTGTCGATGCCTAAAACGTACGAAATGGTTGTAACAACTCTAGAAATGATAGAAAACTTGAAGTTGGATTTTGTAAAGGAGAGACTTCTTGGAGAAGAAGAGAAACGTCAAAAGGATAATCGGAACTATGGCGGACTGGACAATGCTGCCTTTCTATGTTATAAGTGTAACTTACCCGGACATAAACAATTTGAATGTAAGCGTCAACCATCAGGAAGAGGAGTTCGAGGAGGATTTTCAGGTCGAGGCCACCAGATATCATCTAGAGGATATGGTGATAATAATCAAGGATTTATAAGAGGAACAGGGTTGTCAGGATACCAAGGACAATCGAGAGGAAGGTATGCCGCCGGAGCAAGACGAGGACGCGGATGGAACTTTGGACGAGGAGCAGGATGGAGTAATGGAAGAGAATATGGTAGAGGAGATTTCAATACATTTTCAGCAGAGACAGATGATATTGGATTTACCGACGATACAGGTGAGGTACACGCAGAGACGGGTGACATTGGAATCGTCGACAATACAGGTGAGGTGCACAACTGTTATAAAAGTAATAAATTAGTATGGTGTGTAGACTCTGGGTCATCGGACCACCTTACAAACAGAAAGGACTTATTTACGGAGTATGTGGACTTTAAAATACCTAAAAACATTGAGGCTGCTAAAAGTGGTGTTACATTGAAAGCAGTGGGAATTGGAAATATAAACGTGAAATGTTTTGTTGGTAAGAGATCTACGGACTGTACTATTAAAAATGTTTTCTATGTACCGGACTTGAGAAAGAATTTATTGTCAGTGTCAAAATTGGAAAGTAACGGTAAAAGAGTAGAATTTTGTAACGGGAAAGTTAGGGTTTATCACGCGAATTACTTATTAATGATTGGAAATAATGAAGGGTCATTGTATACGATTGAAATGCAATTGAACAATTCAAATTGTAATTTTTTATCTAGTAATGATGAGGTCATACAGCTGTGGCACAGGCGGTTTGGTCATTTGGGGTTAAGAAGCTTGAGTACATTGACACACAAAAATTTAGTAGAAGGATTAAATGATTTAAAAGGTTTACCAATCAATGAAAATGCACTATGTGAGCCTTGTGTGCTAGGAAAAATGACTAGGCAACCGTTAAATAGAATCGGGTATAGAGCGAAGTCTCCATTAGAGCTAGTTCACACTGATGTATGTGGTCCCATAACTCCTATAACTAGGGAAGGATATCGATATTTTCTAACATTTATAGACGATTATACACATTTTACTATGATATATCTTTTAAAAGAAAAGTCTGAAGTATTTGAAAGTTTCAAAACTTATTATTATTATGTTACAAATTATTTTAACACGAACTTACGTAAACTCAGAGCTGATAATGGAGGTGAGTATACTTCTGGGGAAATTCAGAGATTCTGTAATTATGAGGGAATACGTCTTCAATACACTGTTCCATACAATCCTGAAATGAACGGTGTCGCAGAAAGAATGAACCGAACAATCATGGACAAGGTGAGGATAATTTTATCTGAATCAGGATTAGGAAAAGAATTCTGGGGAGATGCAGTATTGTACTCTGCATACGTTACTAACAGGAGCCCAACAGTAGGAAAGGAAGAGACACCATGTGAATTATGGACCGGACGGAAACCAGATGTGTCATTTATGCGAGTATTTGGAAGTATCGCATACAATCATGTACCTAAGCAGTTGAGGCAGAAACTTGACAATCCAGGGAAAAGAATGATTATGATTGGATATTGCACTTCAGGATATAAATTATATGACGAAGAGAATAAAAGGACTGTAGTGGGTAGGAATGTCATATTTGATGAAAGAAGAAACATGGATAAGAATATAATCTACGTACCAGAACAGGGAAATGACAAAGAAAGTGAAGAAGGTGAAAATAAAAGAGAGAGAGAAAGTACAAGAAAAGAAGATAATTCGAGAGAAAATTCAAGAAAGACACAAGAACATGAAGATGAAGAAATTGAAGAAAAGATTAAAGAGACTCCCAAAAAGAAACAAGTTGGAAATAAAGAAGAGAATACGGAAACAGGGAGAGACAGGAGACATAAAAGATTACCAAAGAGGTTTGAAGATTATGAAATAGATCTAAGTGATGATGAAGAGTGTTTGTTTGCATATATGACAAGTCATGAGAATGTTCCTATCAGTTTTGAAGAAATAGAACAAAGAGAAGATAAAAAACAGTGGGAAAAAGCAGTAAAAGAAGAATTAAAAGTTATAGAAGAGAGTAAAACTTGGAAAATTGTACCTAAACCAGAAAATGAAAAGTTGATTGACTGCAAATGGATATTTACCAGAAAAGAAGTAGGAAATGAAGAAATTTATAAAGCAAGGTTGGTAGTTCGTGGATTTAAGCAGAAGGATAAATTAGAAGATATTTATTCACCAGTTCTGAAACTCCAAACATTGAGAATTTTGTTATCAGTTGCTGCACATAAGGATTTTCATATAAGCCAAATGGATGTTAAAGGGGCTTTCTTATATGGAGATATTAAAGAAGATGTTTATCTTCAACCACCAGAGGGATTAGAGATTCCAGAAGGTTATGTGTTAAAACTTACCAAGTCATTATACGGATTGAAGAAATCACCAAAGTATTGGTATGAAAAATTCCATGATACAATTACAGGATATGGTTTTAAAAGATCACAAAATGATTACTGCCTATATACAAAGGGAGAGTTATATTTATTATTATATGTCGACGATATACTCATTATGGGAAAAGATTTACAGGAAAACGAAAAGGTTAAACAATTTTTATGCACCAAGTTCAGAATGAAAGATTTAGGTTGTGATAATTTAACTTATTTAGGAATTTCGATTAACAAGATGCCAGGGGAGGTTCATATAAATCAGACTAAGTATTTAAATGGCGTTTTACGTAAATATAACATGCAAGATTGTAAGGGTTGCGATACACCAATGGATCCAAATTTTGTTTTGAGTATTGAACTCAGTGAAATTGATTTCAATTGGGAATACAAGTGTAGATCATTGATTGGATCCTTAATGTATGCTATGATAGGTTCAAGACCTGATATTGCGACTGCCGTATGTTACCTCAGTAGATTTCAATCTCAACCATGCGAAAAATTATACAAAGCTTTGAAAAGGATTTTGAGATATGTTAAGCAAACTGTAAGCTATTCTTTAATTTATAAGAAAAGTGATTGTAAACCAGATTTTGTTTTGATGGGTTATGCAGATGCTGACTTTGCGAGAGATGAAACAGATAGGAAGTCAACTTCTGGATACTTATTCAAGTTATTTGATAACACTGTAATTTGGAGATCTAAAAAACAGTCAACGGTTTCTCTTAGTACAACTGAAGCAGAATTAATTTCACTATGTGAGGCGTCTATGGAAGCTTGTTGGTTGATGAAAATGTTATCAGACTTAAATATAAAGATTGAAAATGTCGTTATTTTTGAAGATAATTCTAGCACTATTAAGACAGTTAATAATCCAGATCAAAAGCGGTTAAAGCATCTTGATGTAAAATTTAATTTTATAAAGCAGAAAGTTGAAGAGGGATCTATTATTGTAAAGTATATTTCAACAACGGAGCAAATAGCTGATATTTTGACAAAACCTTTGCCTAAGATAAAGTTTTTAAACTGTGTTAAGTGGATAGGTATGTATTGAAAGATGAAACATTGAGGGAGAGTGATGGAGAACCAATGTATCATCTTACTGGCTGGAAAAAGTGTTAAGTTTGTATCTATGATTTATTATGATTTGTTAGCTGTGGTGGTATTGTCTAAAATGGAAGATGGTTTTGTTTTGAACGTAAAATGTAGAAATGAAGAAAATAAAAGTTTAAGTTGATAAAATATTTTTATTAAACGAAGCACCTCACCAATAGTCGTATCATTTAATAGCACATAAGGAGAATATAGTATTGGGAATCATTGCAAAGTCCATCTCCAAGTTTATTCAAGTCAAAGTCAAGTCGGCGGTCCAAAAACGAATCCTAGCTCTATTAGGGGCTGCGCAGACGAGCGGCATTCTTGCCCACGCTATGGGCATCCTTGGTCATGTTGGCACAATGAAAATCTAAGGATGTGTGCGTTACCTATGTACCTACTTATCCATTTATAAACTAGGTGGCATGACCGCGGGTGCCCGAGGGCAAAATGTCCATCGTCTGCATAGCACCTTACTAGAAGACAGTGAAGAATAGGGGATATACTAAAATTCTATGGGCAATTTTCTGACTGCCTCGCTATAACGCAAAATAAAAACATGCATGTTACAGACTCCGAGTTATTCGTTGACGAATTTTCATTCCTATTTTATTTGTATTTTAATAACATCAAGGTTCATAATCGCCATCTATTCGGAACAGTATTTTTTTTCAATGTGGGATTTTACAAAAAAAAGACATGACAGATATTTTGATAACATTTTTATTTTTGGATTATTTTATTATTGTTCATCTTCGAGCCAAATTTTGTTTCAATAGGCATAAAAATTTGGAATTGAGGTGGGCACACAGACACACAGAATGGATGAAAGTAAGGGTTCCTTGTTTGACTAACGAACCCTAAAAAGGCCTTACGGCCAAGTGTGACGTAAAATCATGTGTAAAATATATATTCAGTATTTCTTCGGGGCTAGTACGCCAACCCACGGCAGTGTGATATATAGCGCTATCACGCTTCCGCTCTCTCTATTTGCGCGCGAACGAACGAGATAAAAGGCTAAATTTGACAGATGGATGTTTTAAATGTAGCTATCGCGGGTTGATGTATTAGCCCCGCTGTTGTGATACCTACCAAAAATACGTAGAAGATCATAGGAGACCACTTGAAAAAAATAATAATTTCTGTATACTTATCAGAGTTTTCGAGTCTATTATAACATTTAGGTATTTATGGTACGTACAAGTCAACCAAAAAACAACTTATAACTTTAAAGCGAATTGACCAATACTCGATGGAATTAACAAACAAAAACACCGGCATCAGCGTCCACAATAGTACAACTTTCTGTGGATGGTTTCGGATACTTTTTCGAAGCTCTTTTAGGATCACCTACTCTTATGTTGTCTCTTTTCAGTTTGTCCTCTAAAGCTTTTACGTCGTTAGTGAGTTTCTGATCCCTGTAAAGCAATAAGACCCTGATCAGACGACGGATAAGAGTGTGCGGACAAAATTGTTCGTTGTTTACGCAGAGCTACATCATGCAAAATAATATTAATATTATAAAGTAATAAATAATATTATGATAGCACTTTCGAAGATTTTATACTCAAACACAAATATGCTACACTTTTAATACTCTGAATATGCTTCACCCACTTATCTAGATTATCTCTGATTACACTACACCCCTGTGTGAATATAGTTGTACCTTTATCATATACCTATTCTTATTTATTGTTTGTAGGTAAAGTAAATCTTTAATTCGTTAAGCCTAGTAGTTTACATTTGGGATCATTACAATGCACAGTCTGCAGTGCACTGTATGTGCCTGTGAGCGTTGTTTATTCATTTAAATGTTAAACATGGTGTAATTACCAAAACAATTACAAGAAAGTCGAAATATGGTTAGAACAGAGTATTTATAATTAAAAATAACGTCTTGAGGTACTGAACAACTACTGACCTAATATATGACCCTGTTTTAAAACTACTTACGTATAATTTATGTGACAGCAATAAATACACGCAGTTACAGCGCATAAACCAGCGCACGTGATAAAAAATAGTATAGCTACTATTATTCCGCTAAAAACCTTTTCTGCGTCTAGGCGAATTTTCTCTGAAAAACATTTTTTTCTTCAATAAAACAGCACATACTCGTAGTAAGGTACGTAAAATAGACACCTTATAGACGTAGAGTTGCGGAAATATGCGCTCAATAATAAAAGCAAACACGTAGGATCTTCACGACATCAGTAGATTATTATTGCACTGATTCAAAAAAAACTTAATACGAAACTAAATAAACGTACCTTCTGTGTTATGTTTTTCTACCATTAATTTTTTTACGTAATCGTAATTCAATTCACATTCACTTATAGTGTAATTGAAGATGAAAAGACTGGAAAAAGAGAGAATACGAATAAAATACCAACTTAACTTAGCCTAACTATTAGGCCGCGTTCAGATGCACCCGCACCCGCCCCACACCCGGCCCGAACTCGTCCCGCGCTCGCCCCGCATTATATTGCATATTATGCATTGCTTGCAATTTGAGTCTTATGGCACGATAATAAATCTCGTATTGTATTTTGACGAGCGGTTGCGGGGCGAGCGCCGGGCGGGTGCGGGCCGGGTGCGGGCCAGGTGCAGAGCAGGTGCGGGGCGGCCGCGGGTGCTCCCATAAAATACAAAACGAGATTTATTATCGTGTCATCATAAGACTCAAATTGCGAGCAATGCATTTTAGGACGCGGGGTGAGCGCGGGAAGAGCGCGGTTTGAGTGCGTAGCGTGACAGGCGTGGGGCGGGTTGCGGGTCGTCTGAACACAGCCTTAGGAACGAAATTACTAAACTAACCCATCGCATCCACAAATTTCTTTGCAATGTAAAGAATTGGACACACAATCTCCATCTTGAGCGCATTCTACGTAGTCCTGCAGAAAAGAAAAAAAATATGAGTGCCCCGCCCTAATGTTGTAATAATTTATATAGGTAATAATAGTAGCTGGTTGAAGATCTCACGTCTTTTTGTCCCCTTGGCGTTGAAGAGAGAGGAGCCGAAACTGTAAAACCAAGAGAGGTAAAAACTTATTAAATAGGTATCATAGGATATCTTAACTAAAAACCAGAAATATTTGCTCTATAACTATTTGAACAAAATAAGTCATAATAAAATTAAGTACCTATGTAACTTTTGGAAATTAAGATAGGTAAGTCGAGGGCACAGTTCCATAAAGTAGTAGTACCGCCTACGGGCATATTATCCTCTTTGGAGCGATTTTATATGAGAAACAAATAAATTACTATTATCTTATACAGGGTGAAATTGATATCATTAGCATCCTTTTAAACTAAGAGTCTACCCATTAAACTGAACAACTTTTACTACGGGAGCAAACCGATCGGAGCAACTAAAAAATCAGCTGTCCCATACGAAACTGCAATGCCTACTCGACTCAAATGTATGGAACATCTGATTTTTTTGTTGCTCCGATCGGTTTGCTCCTATAGTGAAAGTTGTTCAGTTTCATGGGTAGACTCTTAGTTTAAAAGGATGCCAATGATATCAATTTCACCCTGTATAGATACGATACTGATATCCATATATTATACAGGTGTAACGAAAAAAAAACAGTGCAGTTGCGGAATTGCCTACACGCTCAAAAAACTATCGTGATCGTGGTTGCCCGCGGGCAAAATTGTCCAACGTCTGCGTAGGACTTTATCATCCCGTAGTACAATTTATTTTACAAGATAATGATTTAATAAAAAATGTTTATTATAGAAAAAAAAACTACTTAACTAGGTAGTTTTGCTGAAAAATTAATCTCGCTGAAAAACTTTTTTAAACTTATCAATTTAAAATAAAAGTAGTGTAGGTAAACAACTGAAAACTTACGAGTGATTGAACACAAACTAAAATACACTAAACAGAACAGCATCTTTCGATAGCTTGATGTGCAAAATTTTACGTATTTACACAGTAGGTATCAGTCCAAACTTTTTTCAGCCCAAATCGAGATTTTTATTCCCGTATCACAATAACCATTTACAATACACTGTTAGCACACAGTTACCTATTTCAAATTGGCAAGTCGCCACCTCTGTGTTAAATTTAAATAGGGATAGGTAACAACTTTTTAGTTTTAGTCGAAAGTCTAGATTTTTGTATCAAATGTTGTTACAACGGTATTCAAGAGAAATTGGCACGCAGAAATATAGAGATACCTCAATGTCTCAACTAGCAAATAGAATAAAAATAGACTGCCTGACCTCGTACGATGACCGTACCGTTTCAGATATTTGGATAACAGTTATGAAACTATTTGGTCTTGGGAGACAGGACAAAACAAAATATGAAAATGATACTTTGGAAAGTTAATTAAAGCTATTGAAAAGCTGATTAAATAAAAAAGAAATCGCCTATGAGGGCGAGGACTAAATATTTAGACGAAAAAAAAAAAACAAATCCATGATTTTTGTAAAATTGTTTACTTTTGGATTCAGTGAATCCTATATTTTTTAGTTTGGAACTTGGTTTACGAAGTTAGAAAAAGTTAGAACTTCGTGACGTAATTTATTTTTCGTTATTTGCTAATTAACAAGTTTAAAAACTTTTGTGAAAAACGGAACTTGCCGAAATCATTTGACAGTTCAATTTATTTTCTATCTTCTTCTGTTTTATTGAAATTCCCGGTTATGAGAGAGATAGCAGCAAAACACATGCAAACAAGTAAGCTAATGTTGTAAAGTACCTAACCCATGAATAGAATCATTTGACACTGTATCACAATATTGATGATTCGTATCTCTCGGTGTTTAACGTTATCTTCATGCAGTCGTAATGAAACTAAGCTGTTTAGTTAAGTTAATTGTTTTAAACCAATGTTTTACATTTTAAAGGCAGATATGACAGAACGTGATATAAGTGGGAAACCTTGCGATGTGACATTGACATTAGAACTGTCTCTTGACATAGATTGTAAATCATACAGCATTGCTATGCATACAACACTCGGTAAAGTCCCATGACAAAAAGAAAAAAAACTAATCAAGGCCATTGCGTTAATATGTAGGTATGTACACACGGCGACACATCAAGCTATACAAAACCAACATAAGCTGGCCGCGCGTCGTTATACTTTGCTCAACCTACGCGCGGCCAGCTTATTTTGATTTTGTATAGCTTGATGTGTCGCCGTGTGTACGAGTAGTACTTCGTACGGTGTCATCTACAGCTTTAAGTATGGCAAATATGGATATCTAGTGAGAAATGTATTATTCAATGCCCGTATGCTTAAAACTGTAGCCGACTGTACAATTAGAGATGACACGACAATCGACAAACATATGCCACGCAAAGACTTCTATTATAATTATAACAGAAGTCTTTGATGCCACGATATCGGTGAAAGAGATAGTGATTGCGATTTAATTAGTGAGGTGGTGGTATTGCAACATTAAATGGGACAGTGTATTGAAGTGCAGTGTCTCCTCTAGACTCTAGACGACACATCAAGTTATACAAAACCAACATAAACTGGCCGCGCGACGTTATACGTTACTCGGCTTACGCACGGCCAGCTTATTATGGTTTTGTATAGCTTGATGTGTCGCCATGTGTCACATCAAGCTATACACTTCCACACATAGACTTATAAATAAAAACTCAATGATTGCTGATTAAAAGTCCTAGAGTCAGTTCTTTCGAAAGTTAACGCGACACCACTAAAAGAATAAACTCAACTCGACCAACTCACTCACTCAAAAAACCAGTTTATTTACCGACCACATTCGTGCTGCGCGCGGTGATAACGTAAGCGCGCCGTTCCCCGCATAGAATTCATTGTCCGTGTTTTCTCACGCAGATTAGATCAGTATTAACTTTTCGGAACAGTTACTTTTCATTATTTTTCGTAGCAGTCAATGTAATGGACCAAATAGCGTAGTTTATCATCACACGAGAGTACATTCTTTGATCATGATGTTATAGGCGTGTCGCGTATTCGAAATTTAATTCGTGAGTGAACTTATGTGCATTGAGGTGAAAACAGGTGTTTTGTTGCAATTGTGAAGTGATAAAGAGATGTTTTCCTAAATACTGCAGAGACTGTGTGACGAATTTTAAAAGAGGACTTTGCAAACGTAAGTAAATGTCACAATAACTGTACTTTTAGCGAACTCGAACTTTAGTTACGATTCTTTTTTTTTAAATGTCATTTTGTTTCCAATTGGATTTTTATTGGAATGTTTGTATTGTAGAGTAAATGTTTATCATTCCTTTGTGATTGTATTACTACCGGCCGGCTTGCATTGTAACTGGTGTTATACTTTCAACATCAATATCCTGTCCTGTCCGTTTGTAAGAAACAATAATAATAACATTGTTCGAGTAGTATAGTATCTGTAGTCGCTTTTAAAGTTACAAACTTTTTTTAAGATTAAAAAGTTTTTCTATAGACAAAAATAAAAGTCTTCTGCTCTTTTCACAAATTAAAAAAATATTCATGCTAGAGCTATGCTAGAGCCCATTTCAAAACTTGCAAAAAATCACTCATGGAGTCTTTCTATCTCACTCCAGCATACAAATCTTTGAATGCTCTTTCTCTTTCGTATTCACTTCCGAAGTGATTTTTACATGTTTTGATTGAATTGGACCCTTTGCAATCAAATGTATAATGGTTTCTGTATGCAAAGTAAATCAAGTATGCTATAAAATAGACCCTGTCTCATCTTTAGCCTATATACGTCCCACTGCTGGGCACAGGCCTACCCTCAGGGAGGGTGTTTGGACATCAGTCCACCACATGTGTCCAATGCGGTTTGTTAGACTTCACATCATCATCATCATCATCAGCCTAGAAACCTCCCACTGCAGGGCACAGGGCACAGACTTCACATGCGCATCAGAATTTGTCTTCTTCAGCGTTTACAGGTTTCCTCATGATGTTTATAGTACAGACCCTGTCTATTTGCCTTTATTAGCAAAGGCCTCCGGCTATCTCTGTTTCTCTCTTTTGGTATATGTTTTTCCATCTCTGTTTGTATGCCATGTCCACATCCATTTGAACATTCAAATATTAAAAAAGAAAATGAGTCACGTTGCAGGAACTGACCCGAGTACACGTCTCGCGTGTTTTCGCGCGTCGCGTTTATGCCTGCCACGAGGCTCCACATTCCTCAATCTCTTCTTGTTCTTGTCCAAAAACAATCCTTGAGATTGGGATAGATTCTCCCAATAAACTACTTGACACTGGCGGAAATGCAGTGCTAACGCACAAGCAAGAGTCCATTTAATTATAAATAAAAAAGAAAAAAAAGAAAATGGTAGGTAATAAAGAAAATAAATTAAAAATATGTGTATTCTCACCACCGCAAACTATTTGGTAACATAGAGTTCGCGCTACGAAAGATATCCCATATCAAATAACCCAGGAACAATTTTTTTTCATAAATTCTTGAACGTTCATGTAGAGTAACAAAGTCTCACAGTGGCATTTAACATTTTTCATTATTTTATAATATTTTAATAATTAAAAAAATAATTTATTTAGGTTGAAAGATACAAAATTGAAAGATTACTTGCAATTGGGTATTTGACTACATTCAATATATTTTATTTTTATCTATTCAATAAAAAAAGGGTTAGAAAATAACGCTAAACTCCCATTTTCATTGAGTTTTTAGCTTGAATACTATTTTTGATAACAAGATAAACTATAAAAAGTAATGAAAATGTTGATGACGTCACAACTCAATATTTAGTACAAATCTTCATACAAAGCGCAGGTTTTGACGTCCGATAAAGAGTAGCTGATTTGACTAGTTGTCAAGTAGCCAATTACAGCGCCGCACCCAAAAGACTGTTCGCGAACTCGACATTATTTAATAATCCATTTAATGCCCGCACTTCACTGAGAAGAACTTTCAAGATAAATTACTATGGCTTATGATGCCACGAGAACAATGAAGGGCATCCACACTCTCGTTCTCGGCCTGTCTCGCCCGTTCTCGGCGAGAATGAAGAGCCGGCATAACATAGAATAGTCCAGGTGGGTAATAAAGAAAAAACTTTTAATTCGCAGATGTCGAAGAACATTCCACACCGGACACATAATTCCTGATGCCTAGAACATTCCACGAGTTTGGCTGAGTCATGCAGCCATGGCGAGCGGCAAGGCTCTGTATTCTATAGCCGTCGTCGCGTTCGGCTTCATCTGTTTTGTGGTCGGAGCTATAGCCGTTGGACTGCCAACATGGGGATACTTTTATAGTTGTAAGTAATTTAAAACAACATTTTATAGGTGAACAAGCATTTGTCCGTGTCGAAAGACTAAATTGTGGACAAGTGTATGTTACCTTCTTAAATCAGACATACTCAACCTTTTTTTCTTGGGCCAAATAATAAATCAAATCATTTATTTCAGAAAATGAATTCCATAGCAATGTCACAAATCAAATTTCATTGTTAGTATTGCTTACTTACTAGGTTAGTATATCAAACTTCAACATCATACGATAAAAACCGCTGACTTTATTTAAAAACACAACATGCCTGTAACATGGCATGGTCATAATCAATAATGTTCGAAATACACATAACAGCTTTTTCAAGCAGGCCACATCAGATCTAAGATCCAGATTTAAATGACCTGTTAACTGCCGCAACGGGCAGCTCATCTGCTGGCTGACATATGACCCTCTGTCAAGCAGAGCAGTGAGCCTTTACCGGTTTGTAGGGCTGTCTCTTGCCTTTAATTAGCCTAATTAAAAATCGTTCTAACCTATGCGGCTGGGTATTGTCACTAGGGGTGACAGAAGACATATATTTTTTATATGATATTACAAATAATAAAAATTTAAGGTAAATAAGTTCAATAACATCACTGAAATTGTGTCAACAATTATACATCTAGACATAGATCAGGCTTGTTATTACTGCAATGCTACCTACTCGTAAAAAATAATCCAGATGGGAATCTATATGCTGTTTTGGCCCATGGGCCGAAGGTTGAGTATGGCTGCCTTAAATCAACTAGATTTATTTGATGTTGTAAATTTAATATTTTAACTAATTGTCATGTTTACACCACTACAGATATTATATTTCTCGAAGTCCGTTCGGCTATGATCGTCGTCAGGCTGGCACATGCACATTACATGCACTTTGTTTCTCCCTGTCTTGTATGTACACAAGGCGACACATCAAGCTATACAAAACCAACATAAGCTGGGAGCTACGTTATGTACGTTACTCGACCTATGCGCGGCCAGCTTATTTTGGTTTTGTATAGCTGGATGTGTCGCGCCGTGTGTACATGTCACTATTGACTGCATCATTGAATCCAGCTTCTCCTTGATAGGAGTAGTTAGGAAGCATTTGCAACCTGTGTGCCACCGATATGGTTGATATACCACATCTTTTCATACATTTAATTCAGAAAAAGGTCATAAGTCACTATGACCATTTTAAGAAAATTCAGTCCTAAGACTTATGTAGATATGGTTGAATTTCATTTGAATAGTTTTTTAAATTTTTTGGTGGATGCTAGTTATCTAACTAAATAGGTTCTCTCACTTCTGTAGACTGCAGACAGGGCTGAACGGACTGCGAGAAATATAATATCTGTACTAGAAGCATAATCACTTGTAACTTATTAATTTGTTGTAAAAATTTCAATATAGCACCCAACACAAGTCACACATTCAGAAGTCTATGGAATTATAATAATGTTTGATTCGTACACTAATTAGGATGTGAGATTTAAAAATAGCCCTCCTGTCCCAATTTACGAAAAAGACTATACGGAACTCGACTGATTGTATTTAATGTAGTGACTCCATAATATTTTAGACACCAAATAATATGATCCCTGACCAAATAGTTGGTATATATTATTTTTGGGTCAATTAATAATGAACTGGCAATTAATCAAAGAAAAAAATACTACCACCATAAAACCAGAAAAAAAGAAAATGCTATTTATTCTTTAGAAAACTTAATAGCTTTTTTAATTTTTTTGTTGCGAAACTTGCCAGCAGCTGACTTCTTTGTTGAAATTAAAATAATAAAATCTTTTTTACCTTTTTACTCTAACAGAAGTTTTTTTAATTCTTTACAAAAGAGATCGAAGGATTCCTTGCTGGAGTGCGATTTTTGAATCTCATTCGCTGAGTTCAGCAGTTGTAATGTCAAAATTACTGTGGAGATATGCATCTTTTTATTACTGCTGATTTGACTTTCAAGAATCAAACTTCAGGAGAGCAATAAAGTCAAAACAATTTTTTAAAGTCAAATCAGCAGTAGAAAGATGCGTATCGTATCTCCATAGTAATTTTGACATTTTCAACTGCTGAACTCAGCGAATGAGATTCAAAAATAGCACTCCTCAGATGTGTACAGAAAAAATTAAAAGAAATTTTATTATAGGCTGCTAAAAACTATAACTTTACAAGTATGACCATGTAAAGTCGATTTTGAATGTTGTATTTTTTTGTGATTTGCAAAATATGTTAGGTATCACAATTTTAATTCGCTTTTTGCACTTCTAGACCCTATAACAATAGCAACACTAATGTTTTCAGATGATTCTGACATACAGTTCTCGCCACAGTCCTATTTTTGTGAGTATTTTTTTTTAATTTATGTTAAAATAGTTTCTTAGTCTAATTATTAACCCATTACCTTTAAACTGCACGAAATAACTTTTCTGGTGATGGTTGCAATTGTAATAGTAGTCGGCTGTAGCTTTAAGTATCCATGCATCTCATCTCACTAATATTATAAATGTGAAAGTTTGTGACGATGTTTGTATGTTTGTGGCTCAATCACGCATAAACGGCTGAACGGATTTGGATGAAATTTGGCACGCAGATAGAATATGTTCTGGATTGACATATAGGATGCTTTTTTAAAGTCCACGCAGACGGAGTCGCGGGCAACAGCTAGTTTATTATATTTCTCACTAGATATCAACATGCATACTTTATTTAAAGCTGCAGCCATCCATATTGACGGCCCGATAGCACAGTCGGTAGTGGACCTGCCTGCTGTGCCGAAGGTCGCGGGTTCGAATCCCGTAAGGGACAAATATTTGTATGATGAATATGAATATTTGTACCCGAGTCATGGATGTTTGTATCTATATATGTATCCTATATCGTTGTCTAGTCATCATAATACAAGTCCAGGCTAGATTCTGGTACTTTAAATGTGACTAGATAATTTGTGTGACAATGTCCAAGATATTTATTATTTTATTTATTTATTTATATTAATATGTCCTAACACTATGCAAAATCGTACTAAAGAAAATAAACCCCTTACTTATTACAAAAAACGAAAAGACGAAAAATTTGTCTTGATCCTACTAATACTTAATGTTTGTGACCAATGTGACTCTATTACGCATAAATGGCTGAACGGAGGTCGTGGGTTCGATTCCCACGAGGGATACCTAGTGATATGTCACTTTGTGCGTTTTTCCCCAGTTGGTTAGGACTACCCCTGCCCCTTATAGTTTATTACACACCAAGTATAGTATCTATCTTCCACATACTGGCTTTACGATGACCTGTTTCGGGCTGGTTGCAACCTCCTATCTCTCCTCATCCTGACTGCGAAATCCCTACACTCCTGTCCTATCTACGTGGCTCACTGGTGTCTCGGGCAGAAGATAGATGTCTGTATCGAGGACGCAAGTGCAACAACATAATGATTGCGATGTAAACGATTAAAACGCGAATAGAGGTAAAGTTCCAAACCTAACTATAACCTTGATTGCATGCATCGCAATATTATGAGCTTGCGAGTATCTCTAGTGAGTAGCTGTGGCGCTGGCCTCCTCATATTGCTGTCGTCTTTGCGTCCTTGCAGCAGAATTGCTGGCTGGTGAGCCAGCTGAACGGAACGGACGGAAGTTGGTTAGGACATTGCAGGCTGAATCACCTCACCTGATTGTCTGAAAAGAAAGATGATTCCGTGCTTCGGATGGCACGTTAAGCCGTTGGTCCCGGCTACTATCTCTGGTGGTAGTAGTCGTTACATAAATACCACGTCAGAGGTCGTAAGGCGGTCTGAAAAAACTCTGACACCAGGGCTCTGCCCACTCGATAAAAACATCGCAACCGAAAAAAAAAAGCTAACTTACAGCTTTTACCTAATTCCGCTTTCGATAAAAACGTTAAAGCTTTACCTAAACAAAACACTTACAGTATAAAAACTGTGTGCTATGCTATCACAACGGATGTCGTCCCGCTCGAAGTAGGCCAAACCGCTCGTACTTGAATACTGTTACCTTTGCCTTTCTATGTCCCGTCCCGAGTTTAATATCAGATTAATGACGGAACCTCTTCTCAATTGTGTACAGTTGTTTCATTACATTTTGTGCGAGTCTTCGTTCGCGTTGTTGGTCGATTTTACCGAAATCTAATGTAGGTAGGTACCGTCATTTACAGGGTGTCAGGGTAAACAGTTGCATTAATTTAACACTTGGGCTGCTGACGACCTACGTCGTAGGTCAGCAACAAATGGGCCGCAGTGCGCACGACTCGCCCGGTGAGTCAGGATTCCACATTCCACAGAGCTAACACTGCGCGAGTATCATTGTTTTGAGCTTAGAAGTGGAAGTGTTAAGGGATGATTGTACTCATGATACTGAACAACTTTCCCAAAGAAACAAATTAGAAAAAATAACTGGCCAAGTGCGTGTCGGACCACGCGCAGGATAGGGTTCCTTAGTTGCCCGTCACAATATAATATGGACTTAGAAGGAGGCTTTTTGTTTTATACTACGGTTTAACGGCTAAAAAAGTCTAAGCCTACTTAGCGGTGATAGTTTTCCTTTAAATTTAGTAAAAAAAAATATTTTTCAAAATTTTATTTTACCACTTTGTCGGCGTGATTAATATGTATATCCATGCCAAATTACAGCTTTCTCTAGTACTACGCGTCTCTGAGCTAAGCCGCGGACAGACAGACGGACAGACGGACGGACATGGCGAAACTATAAGGGTTCCTTTTTGATTTCGGAACCCTAAAAATTGACTTTTCATACAAAACTTCGATCAGTTTGATCTTTTCGACTATAATTTTCAGTTCAAAGTTAACTTTTACCGTAGAAACCGTAGTAACTCTGTGTTTATATTCTAACATAATAGTTCAGGATAAAATAAAGTCAAGTGGCATTTTCCTATGGCCACATAAACACTGCAAACCTTTGCTTAGTCGCCTCATAAATACAACATCCGGACGCAAAGAAATGTGGTCTATTCCGAGGCGGAAACCACACGGCTATTTATTTGAACAAAATGATTTAATTCACGTTTTCATTTGTAAATAAACCAACGAAGTTTAATGTTTCTCTAATGATAGGCTCCAAGATACTGTTCCTAATTATCTAAGCTTTATGGCTGTGTATTGTACTTATACATTTCGCCTAAAACCGGTAAATATCGTATCTCTGAAGGTTGAATAACGGGTTCTTAGTGAGTAATAATTTGGCCAGAGATTCCTATCTCATTCTTCTTTTGAAAGATGACATTTGTGTAGAAAAAGAGTGAACGCTGAAATGACGACTAAAAGAGATGAATGGAGGAAGACTACATATTGCGTGGATTGCGCCACCCCAAGTAATTGGCAGGAAGAAGAAGAAGAAGACTCATTCTTCTTTTCTCATTCAATTTCAGTCTCTGAGCGGTTGACTCGGTGGCGAAATTGGATAACGCACTTCCTCGGTTTGGAAGAGTGCGGGTTCGAATCCCGTCCGAGACTTAATTTTTCAATCTTTAATTTTATTCATTCTTCTTTTAGTGTCAGTGATTCTAGGATTGTATCGTAATACTTATTGATAGTCTTTGAAAAGGTAGACCTAGGTCTCATAGAGCCCCGGTGCACCACAAAAAGAGGATCATAAAAAAATTATAGCTACGTAATCTTGAAAAGAACTGATAATTCTAAAAATTCAAATGACTTATCTTTATTATTATCAAAATAAATGACGATTATTGTGGCAAAAAACTGCCAGTTTCTTGTTGTTTTACCATACGTGTTTTCTACGTCTTGAGTTTGGTGTCCTAAAAGACATATCTATCAACCTCGAAACTGTTTTCACCTAGGTTTTCACTAATAATCATAAGCTGACGCTAGTCCACTGCTGGATGAAGCAGCTTCCATTGTGCCCGATCTTTCATCTATTGACATCCTAAACGATTTTTCGGTTTTGAGGACATCTTCACGCTTTATTGTGAGAGGAGGCTTTCGTCTCCCTGTAGTTGGACGTATACAGGGTGTAAGGAAAAGTATCATTTACCTTTAAACCAGATACACTACCCATCAAACTGAACAACTTTTGCTATGGGAGCAAACATGTTAGAACAAAAAAAAATCAGTTGTCCCATACTAAACTGCAATACCTACTTGATTCAAACGTGGACAGCAAATTTTTTTTTGATCTGACAGATTTGCTCCCATAGTATAAGTTGTTCAGTTTCATGGGCTGCATAGTTTCAACTGCCTCCGTGGTCTAATGGTTAAGAGCACTGGCTCTCGACACGGAGGTCGTGGGTTCGATTCCCACGGGGGACACCTAGTGATATGTCACTTTGTGCGTTTTTCCCCAGTTGGTTAGGACATTGCAGGCTGAATCACCTGATTGTCTGAAAAGAAAAATGATTCCGTGCTTCGGATGGCACGTTAAGCCGTTGGTCCCGGCTACTACCTCTGGTGGTAGTAGTCGTTACATAAAAACCACGTCAGAGGCCGTAAGGCGGTCTGAAAAAACTCTGACACCAGGGCTCTGCCCACACGATAAGAAGAAGTTTCATGGGTAGAGTATGTTGTTTAAAGGTTAATGATACTTTTCTTTACACCCTGACCCTATCACCAATTTTTGGATTTTTTGTCTGTTTGTCTATCTGTTTGTGTGTTTGTTTGTTTGTTTGAACGAGCATCACGCAAAAACTACTAAACCGATTTTGATGAAACTTTTTTTATTTGATAGCTTATGATCTGACTTAAAATCTGGTATATAATTTGTGCGGACGAAGTCGCGGGTTAACTCTATCTAAACTATTATAAAACTGTAACAGAAGTGTGTCTGTACATTGAAGATATTTACAAAAAAGATTACGACATGGTTTTTAGATGTCCCTGATTCCAAATCACCAATTTTTGGATTTTTTGTCCGTCTGTTTGGGTGTTTGTTTGTTCGAGTATCACGCAAAAACTACTGAACCGATTTGGATGAAACTTTTTTGATTGATAGCTTATCATCTGACTTAAAATCTGGTATATAATTTATGCGGACGAAGTCGCGGGTAAATGCTCGTACGTTTATATAAAGCTAGTAATTTGTACTTTGATACGTTTTTACGTCATTCAATAACTAAGCTAAATGCATCCTATAGAGACATAATCGGTACTTACCTATATTAGTACTAGCTGTAGGAAAGCAGTGCTAAAACGTAACTATATATTATATCACGCCGTTTATCGCATTCGTTCGCGCGCAAATAGAGAGCTAAGGCGCGATAGCGCTCCATCGCGCTGCCATGCTACGTCCACAGGTCTTTAAATTTGTAGGTAGGCAAATTACACTAATAGGCATGACGACCCTAATTTCATAACAATACAAACTCAGTCATTAACTCAATTGATTGTCCATTTAACGTCACGTAAAAAAAACCTTCGCAGCATTCTAATAAGATACTTCTTTGGTTGTATAAAGGTTGTTTACGTGTACCGAGAACCCACAATGCATTAAAATGTGGCGCGCCCGCCAAACGGGTCATTGACCCTGGGACCTTTGTGACAAAACTTGTGGGAGATGTGCCAGAGCGGTCGCAGTTATGGTCGGAGTCGTGTCTACCTACCTTAAAAAGATACCATACAACAGCCATCGTGCATTCAACTTTTTACAACAGCTATTATCCAAATTTAGACGGTCTAGCTAAAACGTTACAATCAATCGCTTCGATCGTTTCTATAGAAACTGATTTAAAATTCAAATCAATATTCGAACACGGCAGACGTTTAAAAATAGTTTAAAAATAATTCACGCAATCAGACGATGCTTTTAAAATCGTGAATGACCTATTACGAAATTAATATAATGGTGTTAAACCGAAGACTACAATAAAGCTTAATTAAATTGTGATAACTATTAGGCAGTTTAAAAATAAACTTCCTAAATACTAGCGGCATGATAGCTCTACTTAAATGACAGTATTAATTCACACCTACACTAATAACGGGTTTATCCAAATAGAAAGAACGAATGATGCTACAATTTAGTTTCATAGCTATTTAATATCAGTCAGTAACTTGCAAGAGCTTTTTGCGTTGTATGATAGGGTTGCCACTTGCCAGGAGTCCGGCTTTGGCCGGACATGTTTCTTTTTATGGTTAAAAAATAAAATAAAATAGCCTTTATTGCTGCTTAACAGTTAGATAATAACAATAACATTAATGTTCTTAAAATAAATTAAATCTACTCAAACAATTTTTTGTTTAATCATCGGCAACCGGATTATTTTTTTACTTAAACAGCTTGTCTTTCGACAAAGGCCTCCTCTAAAGATTTCCATGTCGTCCTATCCTTTGTGATTCGATTCGACCTTTGTTTTTACGGTTATGTCCAGCCAAATATTAATAAGCCCGGCTCTTTGTCATTTAAATTCCAGGAATTCACCATCTTATCCTATTACTTGGGGTCGGCGTAATATGTGGTCCTCCATTCGTCTCTTTTAGCCGTCATTTCTGCGCACACTCCTTTTTTACACATGTCGTCTTTCACACGATCCATCCATATTTTCTTTGGTCGTCCTCTCTTCATGCAGCCATCCACATTCATATCTAATACTCGTCTTGTAATATGACACTCCTCTCTTCTCATCACATGCCCATACCACGACAGTCGATTGCCGCGCAGTTTTTCATTCACAGGTGCTACTTTTGATATACTATTGAAATTCCAGGAATTATCTAATAGAAATTGCGCGTCTCTATTGATTGAGATGACATTTTAAGAGTACCTATGTATAGGACACAGACGGAATATTCACCAAAGCACCCTCATGTCCGACTGTTTCTCCATCTGTCCGGCGGTCTTGGTTTTCTATGGTTAATGTCCGGCCTTTCAGAAAAATCTCCTGGCAACCCTAGCCGTATCAGAGGTTGTAAACCTTTTAATTTGTATCTACAGCCAAACGGCAAAAGGTTTCCGTGAAGTATGGTATCTCTGATCTTAATCTCAACTCGGTTGGTAGAGCCAGGTGCCCAAAACATTTCTCTTTACAAAAATAATGTAATGTATAATTTACAATAGATTGACTTAACTGTTGTTGAGGTCTGCCAACTCGTATCGGGTTCAATCAATGGCGTCATGACAATGCTATTTTTTTTTTTGAGTGACTGGCAACGACCTCGTATAGTATCGGAACATGAGGTCCTAAGATGTTTTTCTTTAGTGTTTTTGTTTAGCTATTAGTCTTCGAACATCTTCATTGTCCATGACATTGATGCTAAATGAAGTGTCAAGTCTGATGGTTTTTAACAGTAAACCGAGTAACGTTAATTAGACATTACGTTTTGTATCCGTTGTAAAATTAGATCTTTATTCATTAGATTAGATAAATCGTTCGTGCATACAATATTAACGTTTTTATTCACTTCTACACTTAACCCCCTTTCTTACTATTTATCTGTACCAGCTTTACTTATGATTATGAGAGGTTATGAGACGCCCATATTCGTCAAAATTGCCTTAAAATATTAGTTTTGAGTTTTGACCTCTTCTTATAAACTAACAAGCAGCTACAATAGAATAACATATGGCAGCTACATCTATTGCTTTGAAAATAAAGCTCGGCTTCCCAAAACCTGGATCACAGTCTTTGTTGCTCTTCGTGAAACAACTAAATAAATAAATAATCACACTTAAATAAAAAAAAACACCCGTAAATAAAGAAGTTATCAGAAATCCATATTACGGAAGCGCCATATTATGATCTCCAGTATGGCAATTATCTAGTGGAATTTTATAGATAGTCTTGAACTATGATGTACAATAGCTGCGATTATTAATTGTCTGAAATCATAATCATAAGCTTATATAATAGGTACTATAATTAGGTAAGTCTTATTTTATTTCTGCACGCCACAGGCCTTCTCTCCCGAGAGAGAACGTATGGGCTTGAATTGGATGGAGTTTAGAGATATTGTCTGATAGAAGAACCTTTTACTGAATACAAACGTTTAATTAAAATCATTCTGTGCATTCAATAATATACGGCCTCGGCTCTTGTCTTTATAGAATTGATTCTCTCAGTGAATACATCTCAGATCGTTTCGCACGAATGCCTAGTTATTGTTACTAAAGGTAAAGGTATACCAATAGAAAACGAATCATACTCTCCATATCTAGGCTATCGGTTTACCAGGCCTGTAGGAATCGTAAAATTTATCGCTGCCCACTTTATAGCTTATTGTTCTGCAGTTCTCTAATGATTTAACAGTTATACTCTACCGTACTGGAAATTGCAACTGCTAGTCAGTCACGAGTGGCTTTTAAATATTCAACAATGTAAGTCACCGTCTTCTATAATGTTATGTAATGATAGTTTTCTGTTTCGTTGTGATTTTCCATGATTAAGCCGGTTTTGAATTTAGTTGGTTTTGTTTTGATACCAGTTGTCTCGCTAATACTTAGATCAATTAAGTATTGCGGTTTTTTTAAGCTGTAATGGTTGATGCTATTAAATTTTCAAGTTTACTAATACCAGCATTCGATTTTACGATAAAGGCATAGAAGACTTATTGCAGTGTGTTTACGGGCGAAATGCTAGCCATCTATCACTTGTCTATCACCTACTTGACAAGTCATTCCATCCTGAAACATGCTAAAAGTGAGACTTGCTACAAGTACAACTGCATGCTTCAAAAGATGTTTGGTTGTTGTAGTAAGGTGTCTGAACACCCCTCAAGGGATTATAATCAAGAGTTTATGTATGTATTGTATATTATTAAGTTAATAGTTAGGGAAATAAGTATGGGGTTCTCCAGCATTGCCGGCAGTGAACATATTTCGGCTGAAATGCTTGTATATTAGGACTTCTACTAATACTAGCGGTTGTTCATCTTGTTATCCTAAATTATATACCACTGGCACCTTAAATTGCCCGGAAATGCCTTTGCTACATCCCATAAGGGCAAGTAGTTGGTTTTAATTTTAAGGCACTAACACTCAGTTGCAGAAACGCTCAATAGAATTAATCCTCTATTAAATCTCTTGCTAGCTTTTACTACATCAACAAGACAAAGTGACAGCAAGAGATTTAATGGAGGATTAACTTTAATGACCGTTTCTGCAACTGTGTGTGAGTGTCATGTCATTCAGGTGACTATTACTTTTACCTTTTACTCTGCCCATAAACGCAAATGTCACTGAGGCGCCATGTTGAAGAAATTCATTCGTATCTCGCAAGTATCTCGCCAAGATGCCTTTTACCGCCCCACTCCAGTTGTTTGGGTCTGGCATGCAATGCATCCCTTCTCGAGTACGAATAAGTACGATATAATATTGGATACGCGTTTTCTTAGGGTCACTGGTAGAAAGGCGATAGCGATAGAAAGGCGTGTGACAGGAAATGAAATTGTATGTAGTACTAGGTGATTTTCCCGCGGTTTTTACTTTCCCTATGGTATTTTAACGAGGTCTAGGGATGGTATGTTTGCCTATGTATGTTCGCTGTAAAGAAATGAACATTCCAATAAGAAAAATACGTACATAAACTCACGACTGCATTCCCTATCGGGGTAATGAGCTGTAATATTATAAAACGTAAATGTAAGGTCGAATGTGAAAAATGTATCAATCAATCAAATCGACCCACATCAACCCACTGCAGGGCATTGGCCTCATTTTTATTGCGCCACTTCTCAGGGTCCTGAGCCAATCTGATCCATCTCTGACCTCTTCCGATGTCGTCTGACCAACGCATCGGTGGTCTACCCACGGACCTCCTTCCTTCTCTTGGCTACCATTCCGATATTGCTTTGGTCCACCGGCCGTCTTCCCTTCTAGCCAAATGTCCTGCTCAGTGTTCTACTTTATAATCAGGTCTCGAACGTCGTCTCCTTAGTTCTTCAATGGATTCTACGTTGGTTACACGATCCACAATCGATATGCCCAGCATACGCTCATGGTACGCGAAAAACTTCATGTATGTCATATTTTTGATCTTCTTCTTATCGTGTTGGCCGTGGAGCCCTGGTGTCAAGAGTTTCTTCAGACCACCTTACGGACTCTGACGTGGTTTTTATGTAACGACTACTACCACCAGAGATAGTAGCCGGGACCAACGGCTTAACGTGCCATTCGAAGCGCGCAATCATTTTTCTTTTCAGAGAATCAGGTGATTCAGCCTGCAATGTCCTAACCAACTGGGGAAAAACGCACAAAGTGACTTATCACTAGGTGTCTCCTGTGGGAATCGAACCCACGACCTCCGTGTCGAGAGCCAATGCTCTTAACCTTATATTTTTGATGAAACGTATGCAAAACAGACTATGCAATTAAATGAAAATTTCTAGATGTAAAATGTAAAAGAAAAAAAGTTCAAAAGTGAAATCAAAAACTCTCCGTTCCGCACCGCAGCCTTTAAAATCTGCTAACAATAGTTTCAAGAGATCGCATGAAAGTTCACTCAAAGCCAGGTCATCTAGTCAATTGACATCAGTGACTCGTGACTCATCATCATAGTCATTAATGAGGTGCAAATGTGGACTGTTGTGCAAGATTGAGCATCGTTTAATTTCTTTAACCCCGTGCACTTCCTTGCTACGGAACTGTTCTGAATGAAGAGCAGCTGCTTGACAAAATTGTCCTAATAAACTTCTACTATGCTGTTAGGAAGGATATTTCATTGTTTGTTTCTCAGTTAATCTGATAAGATTGCACAAATTTCGTAGAAACGTTGCACTAAATCTTCAAAATCAGGACTGAAACTTACTTTTTATCTCAGAATCAAAACAGGTTCTGAGAAGGTACGTTTTCGTTGCGAAGTGCAAAGATATGTTTATAGGACCATATTGAAAGGCGGTTTTAGGAGTTAGATAAAAACAGAAAGGGGTTACCACGTAAAAGAAAAATGAAATATGAAATTGAAATTATAAAATGTAAGAGGTAGTTACTGTAAGTGCTTTAAAAGGGGTCAGTAGAGCAATTGTGTATTACCTATATCGATAAAAGATCGATAACGTATTTATGACTGTACTGGGCAATTTTAAGTAACGTTTTGTTTTTCAATCATTATATCCATTGTCGTCGAAAATACCATATCGATTTGATTCCGATAAAATCTGGAAGCTTCATAATTAGACCCCAGGCCCAGGTTAGTGCAACCGAAACCGACGAGCGGACATGAAGAGACTTATGAATATGGAGAGAGAAATCTTCCAGGGTCGTCACAGACGGCATACAGTTCTCTGCCTACCCGAACGGGAGATAGGCGTGCGAAGAATATGTAGTACGTAATAAGTAGATAGGCTTGGGCAATCTTGAGAGCAAAATATTGTCTGTCACCCCCGCGAGTAATGACAGGTGACGACACATTCAAGCGAATCGACTGTTCGACTGTGATTCGACTAAACAATGTACTCGTAAGTTCACTGGACTCAGTTTCGCAAATCACTTGAGGGTCAAACGCTTCAGGATAAAGCAAACTTACCTTATTTCTCAGTCAACATACCTAATAGTGGAATTCTTCTTCTTTTTGTGTGAATTGTCCTACGAGGGTGTTTCTATTATATTGGCCCAGTATTCGGTAAGCCGTTCAGTGTAGCTTTATTTAGGTGATCTCTGCTCTTGCATGTGTTCGGGCACAAGGGGCATTCTAGCACCTACCTACCATCGATTGGATTGATTCGCCACAATCACACTGCGTTAGGCCAGGATCAAGATAATGGAATACATTATCCCATAAAGTGGCACGCGCATTACTATCCACTCTCCTGTCTTCGATTCCCACAATAAAATGATCCTCCACTTTTGTTTTCATATAAGTAAGGGCCGCTAGCCTTCTAAACCACATCATTAAAAACCACACTATCAAGCCAAAATCCGGTAGTAAATGATAGTGAGTTTAAAATATCCCGTTTTTGGTTCAACTAATAGCCTCCGTTACGCTTTGCAACTCTACAAGATCTTGAAAGAACATTCCATACACTTGCGACACACTGAACCTAAGTAGACAAGTTCTGTCATTCATATATATTTAAATCTTCAAGATTTACATTCTGATAAAGGCCTCGGCGAGAGCTAAGCCTCGTTAGACAATTAGCGGGGCATCCAATTCGCAACACAGTACGAATTCAATTAGTATACTGTCAGGAAGTCGTGACGGAGCCTGGGCTCTCTTAGCAAGTTGCCGACCTTCTGTAAGCGAGAAACCTTCGAAATCTCCGTTTATTTACACCTACTATGTATTGTTCCTTCTCTTGGCTCTTCAGGCATGTGAATAAGCTTGTGTAAATGGAAGCCTGGGCGTTACTAAAATGTACACACGGTGACAACTATGGTATGGGTAGGTAGATTTGTCGCAATGTGTACTTGTATCTAGTTGGTGAGGTGTGGTGGTACTATGCTGGAGTTGTCAAACCAATAGTCCTGAATTCGTATACCGGTTCGGTAGACGTTAGACATGGCACGATATCTAACATCTACCAATCTGGGTTGTTGTTTGGGTCCTAATATACAGACAGGGTGAAATTGATATCATTAGCATCCTTTTAAAAGAAGAGTCTACCTATCAAACTGAACAACTTTCACTATGGGATGGGAACAAACCGAACGAAGCAAAAAAAAAAAGTCTGCTGTTCCATACTAAACTGCAATGCCTACGCGACATAAATGTATGTGTAGTGTACTTATCTATGGTCTGTTATCAATTTGTCAAGCTTGTTACGTAAAATGTCTAACTATAATTCTTTGCTGAATAAAGCCAAGTTTTAGTTGGTATTTCTGTCTTTTATCAATTTATTCAGCAAAAGAAAAATAAACAAAATGCAAGACGATACAAAAATAAATTCAAATACGATGTCTCGATATCTTCGCCCCGAGCGTTTCGACGTGGAACCAGGAACAATGGCGGCTGATTTGAAATGGTCGCATTGGCAGTCTACATTTACAAATTTTATCACCGAAGAAGGTACTGGTATCGCCGATACAATAAAATTAAAAATCTTAATAAACCACCTGGCACCCTGCGTTTATTCTTTCATTAAATCATGCACGACATATGAAGAGTCGATGAAATGTCTTAACACTATATACGTAAAGCCCAAAAATGAAATCTACGCGCGCCATGTCCTAGCCACAAGGAAGCAACGAACAGAGGAAACTGTATCGGACTACGTTCGCGCTCTTAAACAATTAGCACTTGACTGTAATTTCAAAGACGTCAACGCTGAAATTTACAAGCAAGAGTTTATCCGTGATGCATTCATTTCTGGGATTTTCTCGCAAAAAATTCGCCAACGGCTTTTAGAAAACCATTCCTTAAATCTAGATGAAGCGCTGAATCAAGCTCTTACCTTGGAATCAGCAGAAAATAATGCCAAAGCCTATGGGGATCCCTTACCTAGTACCTCTTACTCGAACGCTCTTTCACCTGACGAAAATACTACAAATATGGAACCACGTGAAACATCAGAATCAAGCCTTGCAGCTGCTACTCCTCCACGCAGTAGATGGCGTTGCTACTTTTGCGGTGGCAATACACATCACCAAAGAACAAGATGTCCCGCTTTTAACACTAACTGCCAGATTTGTACAAAGAAAGGACACTTTGCAAATGTATGTCGGTCTAACAGACCAGCGATTAATTCTATTTCCTCTGATGACGGCCCAGTTGACGTAGCCTGCATCTCCGCTGCTTCACCTTCGAGTCTTCGAAAAGCTACTGTCTCTATCCTTATAAACGATATTCGTGCTGATGCCCTTATAGATACGGGCAGCTCAGTCAGTTTCATTGATGAAAAACTAGCTCAAACTATGAACCTAAAGAAGAAGATTGTAAAACAAACTGTTACTCTGGCCTCTCTGAGTCACGTATCTTTCGTAAACGGCCTATGCCATGCAACAATCAAACTCGACAAGCATACTTACAAACAACATCCTTTATTAGTCGTGAATAACTTATGTGCGGATATCATCATCGGTCACGATCTACTTAAAGGTCATCATTCGATTGAAATGCGTTTCGGTGGAGACAAAGAGCCTCTGCGCATATGTAACGTGATGCAAGCATCTATTCCTCCAGCTTCTATTCTCTCAAACTTATCGCCAGACATAAAACCTATTGCAACAAAGTCAAAAACTTTCTCTGAAATGGATGAAAAGTTTATCAAGGATGAGATCACAAAGTTATTACAAGATGGCGTGATTGAACCCAGTAATTCTCCGTGGCGTGCTCAAGTCCTCGTTACAGGAGGGACTTCTCATCGAAAACGCTTAGTTATTGACTATTCGCGTACTATCAACCGTTATACAGAACTTGACGCATATCCTTTACCGAATATTGACACTATTATTTCGAAAGTATCCAAGTTTAATCTTTTTAGTCAAATAGATTTGAAATCAGCGTACCATCAAGTACCTATTCTATCAAACGAAAAAACAATGACAGCTTTCGAAGCTTGCGGAAACTTATACCAATTTACTCGCATACCTTTCGGAGTGACGAATGGCGTAGCTGCCTTTCAAAGGGCTTTGCAATACATCATCGAAACTGAGAAACTAGATGGAACGTTCGCATATTTAGATGACGTTACGGTCTGCGGGAAAACGAAAGATGAGCATGACCAGAACTTGAAGAAATTCATGAACGCTGTGGAAAAGTATAAACTAACTTTAAATGAACAAAAGTGTGTCTTTGCAAGCGAAAAGATTAGCTTATTGGGCTACACAATTCAAAACAATTCAATCAAACCTGACGAAGATCGTTTGAAGCCCTTGATGGAATTACCGATTCCAGATAACGCACCGTCTCTTAAACGAGCTCTTGGAATGTTCGCCCATTACTCCAAGTGGATTCCAAATTTTTCAGAAAAGATACATATTCTAATTCAGTCTAAATTACCTCTCGATCGCGATTCAGTTGAATGCTTTAAGAAACTAAAATCCGAAATAGCCGAATCAGCGTTATTCGCTATAAACAACGATGATCTCTTATCGGTAGAAACAGATGCATCTGAGCATTCTATTGCAGCGACTCTTTCGCAAAATGAACGCCCTATAGCTTTCTTCTCTAGTTCATTAAACGAATCAGAAAAAAGACATTCTTCAATTGAGAAAGAGGCCTGCGCGATTGTAGAGTCTTTAAGGAAGTGGCGGCACTACTTGATTGGACGTCATTTCTTATTAATTACTGATCAACAATCAGTGTCATTCATGTTGGATCAAAAACATTCGAGTAAAATAAAGAATGAGAAGATCGAAAGGTGGCGCACAGAACTTTCATGTTATAAATATGATATTATGTACCGGCCCGGGAAAGAAAACGCTGCTGCTGACGCACTATCGAGGGTTTCTGCTTGTCTGCATCCCAATAAATTGTATGACTTGCATAATTTATTATGTCATCCCGGTATAGTTCGAATGATGCATTGGATAAGATCAAAGAATCTTCCGTATTCCCTTGAGAACGTCAAATCGATGACTGCCGCTTGTCCAGTTTGTGCAGAAATCAAACCAAGATTCGCCAAGATTGGAGGTAAATTAATTAAAGCAACAGAACCGCTTCAGCGATTAAACATAGATTTCAAAGGGCCAATACCATCTAAATCCTCAAACAGATACATATTGACAATAATTGATGAATATTCTAGATTTCCTTTTGCGTACGCATGTAAGGATCTTTCGGCACAAACTGTTATAAATTCATTGAAAGACCTGTTCATGATGTTTGGAACCCCAGCATATATACATTCCGACAGGGGTACTGCATTCATGTCATGTGAATTAAAACAATTCCTCGACAGTTATGGTGTCGCTACCAGCAGGACAACGCCCTACAATCCTGAAGGAAACGGACAAATTGAACGCCTAAATGGAACGCTCTGGCGGACGGTACAACTTTGCCTTCGCTCCAAGGAAATGGATTTGATGGACTGGGAGAAAGTTTTACCAGTAGCGCTGCACTCCATACGGTCGTTGTTGTGCACGGCGACTAATGAAACACCACACGAACGTATGTTCCGCCACCCCCGACGCTCGCCCACTGGAAACTCAACTCCTAGTTGGTTACTGACACCGGGCCCAGTTCTTTTAAAAAGGAATGTACGGAAATCTAAATATGATCCTTTAGTGGATGAAGTGGAATTACTTCAAGGCAATCCCAATTATTCTTATGTTTGTTTGCCAGATGGACGGGAGACAACTGTGTCCAACAGACAATTAGCACCATGTCCTGACGACGATTATTTTATAAATGATTCTTCTCCCCAAACTCTTCGAGATCCAGAATCTGATTCAGAAACTGAGCCTAGTCGAGAACCTGAGAGCAGGGCCGAGCCAAACGAGCCTACGTCGTCGATTCGCCATTCGACTCGAGAAAAAAGAACCCCGCCTCATCTTCGGGATTATGTTTTAGAGTGAGTGCGACAGAAATGACCCAGGGGAGAATGTAGTGTACTTATCTATGGTCTGTTATCAATTTGTCAAGCTTGTTACGTAAAATGTCTAACTATAATTCTTTGCTGAATAAAGCCAAGTTTTAGTTGGTATTTCTGTCTTTTATCAGTATGCAACGGTAGATTTAGCTTTTGCTCCGATTAGTTTGCTCCCATAGTAAAAGTTGTTCAGTTACATGGGTAGACTCTTAGTTTAAAAGGATGCTAATGATATCAATTTCACCCTGTATATGTAGATTCCTCAAATAAAGTAGTCTCGGTTGCACGAAATAACAATAGTTAGTTACCTACATAATTTTAATTATACGTAATGCCAGAGAATTTTATGTATTTTATTACACCAATCATCATAAAGAATCTTCAGTTTCATTTGCTTTTAACACAATAATTAAAGATCTACTGGTTCATTGTGTTGTTGTTGGCAGCGTACCAATGATTACCTTATCTAAATAGCTTACTGATTTCTTTTTTTACCAGAAGTTTAATTGAAACATTCTGTGATCTTTCGACGCCGTGATGTCATAAAATTGTCTGATGTGAACCTTTTATTTTAGTACGCGTTAGCTGTGGTTTATTATCGTATCGTAAGGCAGCTCAAAGAGCAAAAACAACTAAACATTTAAGAAATGCAAGCTAAATAATCCTCATTTTAACCCCATATTTGTTAATGAGCATTTCTTTTTGTTTATCAGTAATTCCGAATTATTTTCGAAAAAATTGTGAGAGTGATTTTAGCTTTTTAGCTGTCCTTTTGTTCTTTCCTGCCGTATGAAACGAATTGTTGAAAAAACTAAAAAGTTAAAAAATAATATTGCAGCCGATGACTTTTTCGTTTGCATCATAAGAACATTAATTTGTTTTATTGAAGTCGCTGTCAAGCCGGTACGATTCGCGACAGGGCTTGAATTTTTTGGCTTGGCTTGACATCGACTTCTATAAAACAAATTAATCTTCTTATGATGCAAACGTAAAAGTCATCGGCTGCAATATAATTTTTTAACTTTTTAGTTTTTTTGAAGGCGGTTTTAATTTTTTGTTAAAATTTTGTTTATTTCACAATTTTCAGTGGTGAATTCATTAGTTCGATTTAATTGTAGTGCTTTAAATTAACAAACGCACTAGTCGGCACTACGATTTTCGAAGGTTCCCCTCGATTTCTCTGGGATCCATCATCAGATCCTGGTTTCCTTATCATGGTACCACACTTGGGATATCTCCTTTCCAACAAAAAAAGAATCATCAAAATCGGTTCATAAACGACGAAGTTATCCGCGAACAAACATAAACAAAAAAAATATATATATATACGGTCGAATTGAGAAACCTCCTCCTTTTTTGAAGTCGGTTAAAAATACGCTGCCAAAAGCAACTAGAAAACTTGTTTGTCTTCGAATATGTCGTAATGCTATGTTAGTTAGTAGGTGTTTCGAAGGTCGTTCTTCATATCTTACGCATCAATGGGCAACTAAATAAACATTACTAACGTATTATTTACTAAAGGTGGACTTCCGATGCTAGCGGCCGACGCGTCTGACGCGCGCGGCTCGCGGCCGAAGGTCGGTGCGGCCATACTAGTTACTATGAAAACGTATGGCGCCGCTTCCGATGCCAGCGACTGACGCGCGCGTCAGACGCGCGCGGCCGATATCTGTCGCATCTGACGTCACGCAGAACAAGAATGTTTGCCAGAAATATTACGAAGTTTTTACCGAAAATTTGCTTAATTTGAACTATTTTATTTGTATTTTATTATCTGCAAGGTTGCTCATCCACGTTGCGATAACACCATCTATCGAGCCACTTGAAACTACTTTTTCTTTTATCGGAAAATCTCTCTTGCCTACATAATTATTAGCTAGACAGCGATCCATGTTCAGGTTAAAAAGCCAAGGGTCTAATTACTCCCAAAAATGTATTTTATCATAAACCCTGTAAAAAAAATGCATTCATATTTTCTCTAAACCTATCAATCTGTCAATCAATCAAATATTCTTTATTAAAATATGTATTGGTTTTTTTGTTTGTGTTTTTATGTTTTTGTTTAAGCACCGAAACATAAAAACATACTCTAAATTTCGGGGAAAATACCATAAAGTGATAACACTCTGCACAATAGGCACGCGTCAGTCGCTGACCTCGGAAGTGAGGTCTGTCGTCGGCCGCGCGCGTCTGACGCGAGAACCTCGCGTCAGACGCGCGCGTTAGTCGCATCGGTCGCTGGCATCGGAAGTCCACCTTTATACATATAGCTTCTGCTTATGCAAAGAATTTTCTGTAACACAGCTGCATTTGGGCACGGTTGTGTAATAAACTCAGTACTTTAACCTCTCGAAGTTTTGTAGAATGACGTGATGTTTTTTCTTGTTCGCAGTGGAGAATCCGAACTTCGACCAGGGTTATTTTGGACCATGGAGAGTTTGCAAGAGACTGTTATACAACAGGGAGAAATGTGGGACGGATGTCTCGAAGTTCCGGCCGTCAAGTAAGTTACCTTTATAGTTTTATCCTATTTGAGACTCATTAGAAAATCTTTAAGAATTTATCCTACTTACCCGTTAGCGTACAATTTTTTTTTAAATATCAAATAACCTATTTGAATTTTTTTAATAAGATATTGGGAAACTTATATTTGTGTCTGTGGTTTGTCAGATTTTCGTTAAAATGTAAAGTTTCAAAGTTACAAAAGAGGCTTAAAGATTTCCATACAAATCTTAAATTAATCCTTGCATTGAAACTGTAAAACGGAAATCGGACAAACCACAGACATAGGGATTAGTTTCTATGAATATTGAATTGAAAATAAAAAAGATTGGTTAATATTAAAAATAAGATCAAACTTCGTATGTATGCTGCGCGCTCGGGCGCTCGGAACAAAAGATTGTGACGATATTTTGATGTTTGCGACTCAATCATGCATTAACGACTGAACGAATTTTGATGCAATTTAGCACACAGGTATGTTCTGGATTACACATAAGATGCTTTGTTTTAATTCAACGCAGTCGAAGTCGCGGGCAACAGCTTTGTAGCATAAATATTGAGAGATGATTGAAAAGGTAAGGTAAACTTTAGAAATAAATTAGATAAGTAACATTTTATTCCTCATAATTCAATGTAATTTCTATACAGACTGACGTTTTACAAATAACAAATCAAAGCGATGAATGAAAGCTCCACCGTGTTAGAATATTATATTATTATAAACATTTATCAAAAACGCCCTTGAGCCATTCCGTATTTTAAACTAGCATCAAAGATGTCTGGTTTGTGTCAAGATATTACGTCGATACAATATTCATTCCATCTTTTTCGCTTTACACTGAAAAAAATGTTTTATTAAATATAAATGTAACTAAGTAACTACAATAAAACTAGCTTAATAAAATATTTACAACAATCTAAATTTTCGTTAGTTATATTTTATTGTTATTTACCCCTTTAAGAAAGAAATATAAATAAACTTTAGTGGCTTCCAAACTGTTTCGTAGCGCATACAAAATAGTTGGTACTTGTAGCAATGTTTCTAACCACCCGCTGCCAAAGGGATTACGGTCGTGAGTATATGTATTAATGAACTTCTTTCCACAGATTAATGTTACTACGTAAGTGTTATCGCGTTTTGGTACATTTAATTTTGAATTCCCGATATTTCGGCAGTAGTGTTCCCTAACATGTTTCAAAGACATTAACTTCCCAACTTTTACAAAATGTTCCCACTGACCTATTTAAGGGGACACGCCCTTAGTTTCGCCCGTTGTTAAGGCGCCATTCCGATACATTATTTGTGTTTGATAGAGCATTCACCTTTCACTATTCAAATCAAACACGAAGTTCTGTTTACGTTTTATCTGTAATCGTATCGTGAAAGTCAAACAAATCTAGTTTTAGTAAAAAGTATCAGGGTTCGAAGTGATACTTATCATTGATAATTATCACGATAATTATCATGATAATTATACAATTGATTGGAAACACAGAAAGCATGTGCTAGCCATGTTACGCCATGTGTTGGCGATCACAATTTGTGAAAAAAGAAGCTCACAAACTTGAAATAATGTTCCTCACTGTTTTCTGTTGATTTTCTCAATTATTTGTTATCCATTGTGAAATAGAATTTAGTGTTTTATTAAACAACGAGCTTTTACCCGCGACTTCGTCCGCATAAATTATATACCAGATTTTAAGTCAGATGATACGCTATCAAACAAAAAAGTTTCATCAAAATCGGTTCAGTAGTTTTTGCGTGATATTCGAATAAACAAACACCCAAACAAACAAACAAACAGACAGACAAAAAAATCCAAAAATTGGTGATTTTGAATCAGGGACAGGTAAAAACCATGTCGTAATTTTTTTTTGTTAATATCTTCGATGTACAGACACACTTCTGTTACAGTTTTATAATAGTTTAGATATGTACAACAAAATAATAATAATAGCATAACGCATAGAAAAAACACAGCCTACTTAAAGGTAAACAATTTCCTCTAAAGCCCCTACTCGGGGCAGTGTCTAGGAGGCTGGCAGCGTTGCCTCTTTGGATCGCTAGACTGATCCCTTGTGCAAAATAGCAGTAGCAAATACAGGGTGTAACAAAACACCCTAGAAATACTTAAGGGGGTGCTTCAGGCCATCAAACTGAACAACTTTCACTATGGAGCCAACGTCGAAATCGCGAAAAAAAAAATCCGCTCTTTCATACAAAACTGCAGTACCGTCTCGACTCAAATATATGGGACGGCAGATTTTTTTTATTTTTTCTCGACGTTGGCTCCCATAGTGAAAGTTGTTCAGATTGATGGTCTGAAGCACCCCCTTAAGTATTACTAGGGAGTTTAGTCATTTGATGTTTTCATTTACAAATTAGAACGTCTGAGATTTAAAAATAACACCTGACCCTTAAAATGGAATGAGTCGTGCTCGTGCGATAACGGAGCAAAGGGGGTAGGTTGCAAGGCATCGATGGAAGGAACCGAACAGGGAACCAAGGAAACAACTACATTAGCATATCGCCTTTGTTCTTTATTGATTTCTTTCGTCTGTATCCGTTTGTCGGTTGCTTTGTCATTCGCGAACGCGTCTCGCTTTTAAGTTTTTTAAAATATATAAATCTATGACTGTCTTTTATAAAATCGTCTGCAGGGTGAAATTGATATCATTAGCATCCTTTTAAACAACGAGTCTACCCTTCAAACTGAACAACTTTTACTATGGGAGCAAACAGAGGAGAGCAAAAAAAATGCTGTTGCATACATTTGAG
Organism: Agonopterix subpropinquella; assembly: GCA_922987775.1. Taxonomy (NCBI): domain Eukaryota; kingdom Metazoa; phylum Arthropoda; class Insecta; order Lepidoptera; family Depressariidae; genus Agonopterix; species Agonopterix subpropinquella. Next base: position 12,490,239 of record OV277709.1, on the reverse strand, counting down.
TCGAGTAGGCATTGCAGTTTAGTTTGGAACAGCTGATTTTTTTTTCGGTCCGATCGTGTTGCTCCAATAGTAAAAGTTGTTCAGTTTGATGGGTAGACTCTTAGTTTAAAAGAATTTAAATGATATCAATTTCACCCTGTATAAATAAAAAGTGTAACGATTCACGCTAGTTAACCGAAAACTAAATGTAATCTGAACTATTATAAAACTGTAACAGAAGTGTCTCTGTACATTGAAGATATTTACAAAAAAAAGATTACGATATGGTTTTTAGGTATCCCTGATTCCAAATCACCAATTTTTGGATTCTTTGTCTGTCTGTTTGTTTGTTTGTGTGTTTATTTGTTCGAGCATCACGCGAAAACTACTGAACCGATTTTGATGAAACTTTTGTTGTTTGATAGCTTATGATCTGACTAAAAATCTGGTATATAATTTATGCGGACGAAGTCGCGGGTAAATGCTCGTAAATTATAAATATAAAGCCTTAAAGGATACCAAAAATGTGTAAGTAGTTGTTCCGTTTGATGGTCTAAACTAGCACTTTAAATATTTCTAGTGTGTTTTAAAAGTTCGATTTCTAACCAGGACTATTCATTTCATTTACGCCCTGACTGTCTTTAAACAAAATTTAGGTAACTTCTCGTGAGGCCCGCTTCTTATAGTACGAGTTTTAAATCTAAACTCTAACATAATGCAGTAAGGCGTCTACCTGGTTAGGTAATTGGGGTAACGTACTATGGTATCCTGGCTATAATTTCACACATTTCTCGGTTCTCTAGAAGGTAGACGCTCTATATCTTCTAAACATGTAATATTAAACTTAGCGTGTATTGAAAGCACGTGTCACAACATTTTTTTTATTTTTGTAATCTATACATTTATATTAATATTTTAAGCCGTTTAGGATACGTATACGTATTTTTAGATTTTTTGTCTGTTTATTTGTGCAAATATCACTTAAAAACTACAGAACCCATTTGGATGGGGTTTTCACAAAATAGGGCTTAGTTTGGGTTAACATTTAAGCTTTATTTCATCGCAATCGGTATGAACCGATCGCGATCCCGATATAATGATCTAAGTATAAAAAGTTATGACTTATGATCTGCGAATATATGATTACCACTATTTAGTTTAGCATTCCTTACAGCATCGAGTATTCAAAGTTTAGCCCAAGAAGTGTCATGCTCACTATGCTCAGCTAGTAAAAAGCATTTAAAGGATAATATACTTACATTTCATCATCATTATGGGCCTTATTCCATCTATTATTTAGATTCTAATTAGATGTTTCAACTTACATTCACAAGATGGGAAACCCAGGCTGTAAGGAAAATCAATATAGCCCTTATCAAGAATTCAGTGACAACCATGAAAAGAAATATCTAATTGATTATAAGTATGTATTGGCCTCGATTCGGACTGTGCCACGACTTAACTTAACTAAATTTATTCCTGTCACTTTCTAAAATAAGATTAAGAAAAGAGACAGAAAACCAACAGGTGACTTTAGTGCTGTCAAAGTGACGTTACACGCCCAAAAACGCTTTAAATAAGATGGCGTACATTATGATGGCATCTTATTTTAGGTGTGTAACGTCACTTTGACAGCACTAAAGTCAGCTGTTTGTTTTCTGTATCTTTTCTTAATCTTATTTTAGAAGGAGACAGGAATAAATTTAGTTAAGTCGTGGCACAGTCCGAATCGGTACCATTGCCTCACTACGTATCTACGTATATAGATCACAGGTGTGTGGAGCTTGTCTGTTAGGCACCGTATGATATGTAACCTGAGTCCTGATTACCCACATAGGATAGGAACTATAAATATAACTACCAATTTAGTAAATTGATTCTACTTAGTGTTCCTTCCTCATTGCATTACCTCAAGGTCACTTCTACTTTATTTTCCACGCATGTAACAATTTGTGCATCTAGTCGATGGCAGACTGGGATCACAGACATAAAATGTGCATTTTATGGCCAAATTGATGAAGTGGTTTTGTCATTTTGCCTTTCTCATAATCATCTATACTTATAAACCATGATTGACAGACAACGCATAGCCTAAACCGAAGATAAACATGTTTGGAATATACAGGGTGAAATTGATATCATTAGCATCCTTTTAAACTAAGAGTCTACCCATCAAACTGAACAACTTTCACTATGGGAGCAAACCGATCGGAGCAAAAAAAAATCAGCTGTTCCATACTAAACTGCAGTGCCTACTCGACTCAAAATGTATGCAACAGCTGATTTTTTTTTTGTGCTCCGATCGGTTTACTCCCATAGTTAAAGTTGTTCAGTTTGATGGGTAGACTCTTAGTTTAAAAGGATGCCAATTATATCAATTTCACCCTGTACATAAAGTTTCTACGGAGGATGTACTAAAAAAGCATTTTTTTATTATCTAATTTCACGGCATAAGATGGTTCTAGTTATAAAAGGAGTGCAGATTTTCACAAGACTTTTATGTACCAAAATCTTTTTTATGAAGTGTACTCAATTTCAATGAGCTGGTCATATCTGCCGAAGAACTGACAACCGAACCGATGGGGTATTAGAGTTCTAGAGGCCACGAACCGACAGTCCCGACAGGCGTAGTGTGGTACGCCCTGCTGCCGCTGTACAGACGACCTATTTTAAGAAAGGTATTGGGGAGCGACTGGATAAGGAAGGCTTTGGGAGAGGCCTATGTTCAGCAGTGGACGATGATAGGCTAAAGATGATGATGATGATGAGCCAATTTCGGTTGTCGTCTGCGCAGTCGAAACACAGAAAATTTTGATTACAAAATGATTACAAATAACAAAAACATTTCAAATGGAAGTTTTACTTTATAAACTTTCACTAACTATCGTGATTCATAAATAACATTGCCATTGCAATACCATTCATTCAGTGTAAGTACCTAATTCTGATCCTATTATTAAAAAATCACGTTCTTGACAAAAATCAAAAGCAAGCACGATTTGCTATAAAGCTTTTTACTAAATTCTACAATATTTTGCATGTCTAATGTAAATTCCTAATAACGCTTCATAAATAACGGTAATGCCTCCATTTATTTTAGAGTCTAGCCTGTTATGAAATCAACAGGTTGGGCAAATATGAAATGGGCAAGCGTGACCCTTGATGTTTTTCGTTAACACCTGATGTATTACGTGTCTACATTTCGCATGTTCACGTAACACCCTAATTTAGTTTGTTTTATAATCATAAAACATTTGACATTTTATGACTACATAACAATTTTTTGTTTTAATTATTATTTTTTGTTTGAACTTTTAAACCTGTAGGTCGCATGCCACCCCTGAGAAAACGATAAAAATCGAGATGTGCCTCCATCTTTATTATTTTACGTATGTGAGAAAGAGCGCGCATGACGTTTTTCTTGTTTAAACGCTTTGTCGTGGGTGGCATGCTAGCCGTGCTGGGGTTATGTCAGCCCGGCTACATAATTGTTTTGGTTTAGACCATCAACCATTTTAGTCTAAAAATAGAGGCGCCGTCCAAAAAAAATGTGCTTTATTCTATTAGGACTTGTCTAAAGCATTTTCTTACGGGGCCAGGTATTTATTTTAAGTTCTGAAAAATCTGTCTTCGTGTTTGAAATGAAGAAAAACTGCGATTTACAATTTTGGAGCCATAAAAATAAATGCTGAGATGGACAAGTTCGAACAGAATATAACTTGTTTTTTGGCTGGCACTTTCGCATTTGATTTGGGTCAAAAATGTACATGAAACGTGGATGATGTCCTTTGTGTGTTTTTATGTCCAGTTATATATTCACTTAAACTCAATAGTTTATAAGAAGTATTAGTTTTATGTTGTAGAGTTTCTCGCCGTATCTTTTCTACAGCGACAACACGTTCCGAAGATGTTTAAAAAAATCAGACATTTAATAAGTGAGCTTAAAGTTTCTTCATTGAGTTTAAGAGTTGTTTATTAATTTTTATTTTGAATAAATACGTGGTAGGTATAAAAGGGAGAATCAATTTTTTGGACGTTCATCTCAATAGATCCTTCTAGAATGCTTGTCACAGTCGCGTTTACTGATTGTCCAAATTACGATAACAACCACAAATTAAATATACCCATTCTAATTTGTGGTTGGCAGGGACCTAATCCAAACTTGAAAACCTTTTTGCACAGAATCGTACTTAGATAAACTTTGATTTATCGATTTTGTAAAAACGGTTTTCAGGTTTTGCTTCCATATGTTAACACGTATTTATGTCTGTAATCAACTAATCACAGACTAACGAGAAATTTCTATATCCTGTAGTAAGATTATCAGTTTCTTACCGATAGAAATTAACTACTTCCGAATAGAAACTTTACTATATAAATATAGCAGTAAATGTCGGTATAACACGCTGATAAGTTCTACCACGATCAATTCGTTAAAGTCAGGTTTTGCTGACTTTATCACAATTTTGAACTTTGCGTGTGATTGGTATGCATAAAACTGGTTTAGCATTTAACAGTATTTTAGTATAAATGCATTCGATTAAATCAGTTTTATTTAACGTGCAGATTGGATTTCTGTTTTACATATTATCCTTCCATACATCCACTATTATATTATGTTTTATCTCAAGGCTTCTTAGTTCTTGCCTGTTATGCTTTGTAAATACAATTAATTCATTGTCATTCAAAATAATGATCGTGACGTCGAATGCACCGACACTCCCACAGACTAATAAAGTCCATTCAGGTATCTCATATGTCAAAATAGGTTTATCCCCGAACCTATAAGTACAAGGTGTTACAAAAATACAAATAAACATTTTAGGGGGTGGTTAATCAAACTGAATAACTTTTAATATGGTACCAATATCGAAATCGCGAAAAAAAACAGATGTTTCATCATCATCATCATCATATCAGTCGATAGACGTCCACTGCTGGACATAGGCCTCCCCCAAAATGAGGAGATTTGCCATAATCGCCAAGATGCGATGCGTTTGCGATGTTCGATACTAAACTACAGATCTACTCGTCTCGAGCTAAATGTATGGGACTTGCCATAGCTAAGCCATATAATATTATTTTCTTTGCTAAAAAAAAAAATTAATAATAGTATTTACACCCACCCTTGACTTCCATAATGTTCAAAAATGCTAGGTCTGTCAATTTTGTACTAGAAAAAGGTAAGTAAACTTGTCGTGTCTAATTACTTGTATTTCCTAAACGTTGTTTGGCAGGAATGTTATCTCTCTAGGCGTGGAAGGTTCGACAGTTCGGTTGGCCATTAGCTTTAACTATAGTTATTTAAAAATGAGCGTGTGATTTGAAAGCGTTAACGACAATGTGGAGAGTAGTGAACATTCGTTATATGACTTATCGCACGTACCACTTTGTGCACAATAGTTACTGTTAATCGACTCAAATTCACACACGGCTATGTAAATAATACAGAATTATTATATTACATACTCACTTTTTATTTGAGAGTGTTAAAAAGTGATTTTTTCTTTGTAACCTGTAGTTTTGTTTGTTTAAACTTTCACTTAACCTGGGAAGCTTTTTAAAATTTTAACGGTGAATATTGAAATTGAAGTTAAGAGGGCTATCGCAGTTCAGTGGCGCCCTCATCACATTAAAAAAGATTTATCAATAAAGAAAGCCTAAATTATAAAAGTTATCAACACGAACACTACAAAAGCCTTCAAGCTACTTTCATATAATACTTTTATAGGTTTTATAAAGGTCTAAACATACAAATTTAGAAAAAGAAAAAAACGGCCGCTTTTGTTTTTATTCGCAATTGTCTAAAAGTGGAATGTTTAGAACCTATAAAAGTATTGTATAACAATGGCTTGAAGGCTTTAGTAGTGTTCGTGTTGATTACTTAATTTAGGCTTTCTTTATTGAGAAATCTTTTTTAATGTGATGATGGCGCCACTGGACTGCGATAGCCCTCTTAATATACCGATTAGGGCTTGCAAATATTCGATAATTTTCAATATTCGAATTATTCGATTTTTTTTAGGTACTATTCGAATTATTCGAATAATATTCGAATATTGACAAAGTTTTAACCGGTTTAAGTAACAATGTTGTTGATTGCCAATATCTGACTTGCATAGTCTAATTTCTCCAAATGAAAACGAAATCTTATGACTTGACGAAGCAGCCCTATTGAAGAAGGCACACTGCTTCCCCCCTCAGCGCTAAATACTTATATCTCACTAATTTGGAAGTGGTAACAACGACCCTTTTCTACAGCATCTTCACTCGTGGTCGAAAGCAAACATCAACGGCAACAAGAAAAAAAATCACATACCAAATTACCAATTCGGAAGATGATAACGTTTGCCGCATGGAACATTCCTTGTTCCCAAAGGCAACATCTGCCCGGAACCAAAGACTGCCATAGTAGCTTTGGTGTCGACATCGTTGCTCTCAGTGAAACACACCAGGCTGACGAAGGGGAGCTAGTGGAGCGAGGGGGCGGATATACATTCTTCTGAAAGGGAACCCCTACCTCTGATCTCAGGCGGTCTGGTGTTATTTTCGCAGTTAAAAACTGAATTGCTAGAAAACTGGAAGGGTACCTCGTGCACATCTCGGACCGCATTACTTCTTTCCTGACGGTGTTTTATTTATGGGATCCGTCCTAGGGAGAAGATACTCATATGAGGCGATTTTAACGCAAGAGTTGGGCGCTACTTCAAGCCATAATATTGGTAGCATGAACTGCTTGAATTGCCTTCTGTTACTCTTTGTGATCAAATTCAATTAGATATACCAACACTATGTTTAGGCTACCTGCCAAGCTCAAGACCACATGGATGCATTCTAGGTCCAAGCATTGGCATCTTATTGACTACGTTATCGTCAGACAAAGAGATATTATCTCCCAAATCCATATCACTCGGGTTATGCAAGACTCCTAACTGTTGGAATGACCACTGAATTGTGTTGACTAAGCTCAAGCACCATCTTAATCATCCTCACAGGTCTCAAAGAGTGAAACCTTTACGTTTTAATGTGGGAAAACTCCTAGATCCAATTATCAACGAGACTTTTATTCGGGTAGTTGGAAACATGGTTGTGACGCTGGAAATTGAGGGTAGTGGCGAAAGTGGCGAAGTCTTAAAAATACTTGGCAGGCACTTTCGTTGAATTTGGTCAACGAATTATTGCAAACATTGGGCGTGAAACGTACTAAGCAGGAGGACTTGTTCGACGATAACAAAGAGGGACTGACCGAGGCTCTCCGGAAACACAGAGCGCTCTTGCAGATGTCAGCGGAATTGAGTGAGGCATAATATCTGATGAGGCGGCCATTGCAGTGGTGTGGGAATGTTTCCCGTATGTCCGTGTGAATGACAGAGTTGCGAAGTACATCTTGTACTCAGAACTGCAGGAGGGCAAATGAAAACAAGGCGGCCAAATCTTGCGGTGTGCTGAAGCATCACGCGAAGAGTTGCGATGTTGATTGACGGATCAAGCTGGGAGACACTGGCTAAAGACCGGTCACTTTGGTGGCACACGGTGAACACTTAAGTGTATGGGTTTGAACAAGCGCGACGTTTGGACTGAACCCGACGAGCTGAAGGCCCGTTCAAATTAATTTAGTCGGAGAGGTACTGACGTGCAGAATTTGGGAGCACATTTACTGCAAAAAATCCCTATTTTTCAGCCACCTGAGAGCGCACAAACTCAGCTATCAGTAAAAAGTCGCTGTGGCCGATAACGGTCATGATGATGATGGTGAATGGTGATGACACTATTATAAAACTATATAATAGTTTTATAACAAATCTAAAACCAATCTGAATCTGAAACTCTGACACCAGGGCTCTGCCCACACGATAAGAAGAAGATAACAAATCAAATGAATTAAGGCTATGTCGTCCTCCTCATGATCATCAGAGTCCTGTCTTTTACAAAAGTGAGCCTAACAACGTAACCTAGAATTAATGTCGCGCGCGAAATTTGAAAATTATGGTTGCACACAATATTCGAATATCTTATTAAACATTTCGAATATTCGAACAGTTTTTATTCGAATAATTCGAATATTCGAATATTCGAATGCAAGCCCTAATACCGATCTATCAGAATCATTAGAGTAGGTGGACACATTCCTATTAGGTATATTTTATTAGGTTTTTTTTTTAATTTTTTTTTTTTTTAAGAATACTTTATTATAATGGTACTAGGTACTTCTAAAATAAAGTAGGTATATGTACGATACCTACTTATAAAATCGGTACTGTTACAAGCGCAGTGGCGCCCTCGTCACAATAATAAAGATTTCTCAATAAGGAAAGCCTAAATTAAAAAAGTGCTCAACAGATAAACTACAAAAGCCTTCAAGTCATTGTTATACAATACTTTTATAGGTTCTTAACATTCAACTTTTAGATAATTTCGAATAAAAACAAAAGCGGCCGTTTTTTTTCTTTTTTCAAAGACCTTTAAAAAACCTATAAAAGGATCCTATGAAAATAGTTTGAAGGCTTTTGTAGTTTATCTGTAGAGCACTTTTTTAATTTAGGCTTTCCTTATTGAGAAATCTTTATTATTGTGACGAGGGCGCCACTGCGCTTGTAATAGCCTCTTAAGAGTTGCCAAAATTAATGATGATTAAGTACTTAATACAATCGCCCACGTAAAACCATTCCCTTGCAAACAAAAATATACTCTATTTACTTATAATAAAGATGTCGTTTTAAAAACAATTATTTTATTAAAAACTGTTAATTTAATATTTAATCCCACTCACCCGGACATGTCAAGTAACTAATGCTTATCACCTAGAGGCATATTTAAACTATACAAGTAGCTACACTCGTGTTGCAATGTTTAGGAAAAATCTGATTTAAATCGGCCCAATGCTTTATAGAATGTGTGGAATGCAAAACATGTTAATTATTACTTCATTGACACGTATTGTGTTCGTTAATTGCACAAAGATGAATTGCTAATGTAAAGTATCTACAAGTAATTTAGTGACGATGAATTTACTGCAAATTGTTTTTGGTTTGTAGAAGAAACACGAATACCTACAGATTTTGAAACCTCGACCTGTATTCGGAATACGACATCTTCTTTATTCTTCAAACGCAGTCAACTTCACAAATTCTGCACATGTAAACCTGTGACTCATACAATAAATATACAATACAATACAATACTTTTTAGGGCTCCAAAATTCAAAATTTTTTTATTCAAAATAATATCATATAGCTTTTTGACGTCATTTTTAGGGTTCCGTACCCAAAGGGTGAAAACGGGACCTTATTACTAAGCCTACGTTGTCCGTCCGTCCGTCCGTCCGTCTGTCCGTCTGTCCGTCTGTCCGTCTGTCCGTCCGTCCGTCCGTCCGTCTGTCCTACCTATTTAGGGCTGTAACTTTTGAACCGTAAGAGCTAGACAGTTGAAATTTTCACAGAATGTACGTCATTACGGCGGATTTGCTAACAAATAATAAAAATGTCAAAAAGTTAATAATTAAGGGGGGGTCCTCATACAAGGAACTAGTTTTTATCAACGTGTTTTCTTCTCGCTCTATGGTAAACATACAAGCGTATACTTGGTATGATTATAGAGCAAACTCTACAGTATAACAACAAATAATAAAAACTGGCCAAGTGTGAGTCGGTCTCGTTCTAAATGTCACGGAGAAAAAAAAGTTTTGTTCGTTAATATGTTGTGGTGGTGTGGTACGGAACCCTCGGCCCTAGTCTAGCCTAGTCTAGCCCGACTCGCACTTGACCGATTTTATTTTTTATTACAAGCTCCATGCCATGCATCGCTTTTTTTTATCTTCCAATATCACAGAAACTTTTACTACATTTACCTCAAATTGATTCCTAGATAAGTGCATCAATTTGAAATCTTTTTATGTTTCCAACTGTAATTTACACCTGGTAACTTGCTTACAGGTCCACCAATCGGCACTGGGCCCGCGTGGTGGATTATAATTATAACGTACATACACCTTTCAAAAAAGATCCTCAATCTTAGTATGGGAAATAGGCTAACATAAAAATGTTAGCGTACAGTTATGGTACTCATGTCGATTTGTTTCTCATAATTTCTAGATTATAGTGGTAATATTAGCTATACCTCATCTAAACGGAGTGTCGCGTAATCGTTGTTGGCGCACATCTTGCTTGGAAAGATATGTTGGAACATCTAAGATGTTCCTATACACGCATTGCTTTACATGTTCCGTTTTAATAGGAAAAAATAATCTTTCGTCCGATTACAATAGTAAATTAAATTATGTTTTTAGAGTGTTTTTGGAGTGTGGGTCTTTTTGGGTGCCATCAATAAACGTAACCGTTTGTGAGCCTACAATAAATTGACTCCTTTCAAGTCTAGGTTTTCCGTACAGAGCAATGATTACTAAAGGCTATCTCAACTGCATAATTAAGATAATAACATTTTATTTAATCTCGGTTAAACGGAAATGAAACTATCTCTAAGATACTAATATTGATACTTACCTAACCTATGTACTTATTCGATGAACCTATTTGCACATAAGTATCTGGTTTGGTTTAGTTCGCTTGAAACCGATCAGTATTACTTACGTATTACTTACCTTTGATATCGGATTCAGACGTTAAGTCTTCCCGCCAAAATTTACATTGACCTTAGCGATGGCGTCGATGACCGTTTCCAAAACCTGTTTATGACCTCTGCGGTCATTTTTTTAAGTATAAATTGGAAAACAAAGAGGTTTGAAGATTTTAGCAGGGAAGGTGGCCTAAGGCCAGCCTATCAACTAGGTTTTTTCCAAATTCGCTGTCGCATCTTAAAACCTTTATAAGTAAACAGATGATTACAAAAAGACAATGCGCGTTTTCTATGAAAGGTTGGCGCCTTATTTTTCGCCGTTGTTTTTGGCGCGGAAATATTTTATTTCAGAATAAAGTAACAAACAAAACTTATTAACATGTATATCCCTAAACGCAGTCCGGACGAAGATATGAAGGCTTGAAGTTGGAAATTTTATCATTAAGTGCACTTCAAGGCTTTATATTTATTTTCAGTTCGGACTGAGTTTCGAGATATTTGTATTTAACAAGTTTTGTTTGTAATTTTATTGTGAACTACAATATTCAAGTTTGATTGATGGCCGCGCTAAAAAAAGAAAAAAGGCGCCATTTTTATTAAGCATTTTTTTTTGCTTTTACATGGAGGCCTATGCCTAGCAGTGGGTTCTCACATAATATAAAAAAATCGTTTTATGTTTAAACCTCAGACTTATTTGAATTCAAAGATTTATTTATCAGAATCACAATTTATAATCGGTGATGTTAAGACCAAATTACCTACTTAATATAAGTATAATTTTATCCGTGATGGGTTGTGTCTTAGTTTAAAAGGATTCTAATGACTTTAAATTCAATTCGACTTGTATATTGTGATAAAACTATACGTATAAATCCAAAATCTAGATTACTTTATGGGAAATAAAATGTCATCTCCTCAGTTCCTCACGCCTCACGGTAAGAGCGACCGTCCAACGCTATATCATACAGTTCGTATACTTACACTTCGGAGTGTTGACCAGGTAATGCTAAAACAATGTCATTGTGCTATAGATAGATGCACCTTGCCTTGTGTAATGCTTTCATTGTTTCCAAAGCATCCTTTAGTTTACAGTTTGGTGGTGAGCAGACCGTGGAAAAAAGATTCATGTCGAAATCTATACCAGGTTTGTATTGTCAACGATATTCTGAAAACCCAGAACATCCCCGTTTCACTAGGAGAACCGAAGCTGTGTCCAGAGTGACGGGGAGTGAGCCCGTCGCCACTTATAATGGACACATGTACTTTGGGTACAATGCAGTAACATAAATTTGTGCTTTAGTAGGATAGGCTAGGTATTTCCCGAAAAGACTATTTACACAACAAGGCATATCGCGTATAGGTCCTTATACAACTGGAGGTCATTTTGCGAATAGGTTCTATGTCGCCTAAAGGAAAGAATAATTTCACGGTCGTTTCTATTTATAAGTACCTATTTGGTTACCACGCTGGACTGCCAAACCAGGGTCCTGGGTTCGAATCCCGGTTCGGTCATGGATGTTTATATGTTTGTGCCGTTGTTGTATGGTTTCCATAATAAACAGCCTATCAATTGTGCTTTCTTGGGATCATTACAATGTATGTGCCTGTGAGCGTTATTTATTTATTTATTTATTAATATTAAGCTTTAAAGCGAAAATTTTGGTTAGAGTCAAGTGTCCCCCCCCCCCCCCCCCCTCTCCCGGCTAAACGTTTGTAGTTGGATATGTAAAAAATGTGTTTGTGCCGTTGTTGTATGATTTCCATAACAAAAAGCCTAAGGCTTATTTGGGATCATTAGGTACAATGTATGTGCCTGTGAGTGTTATTTATTATTTATTTACTTTATTATCACCAAAAATTATAGAAATTTCTTTCGCTGCACTCTACCATTCTATCAGCAATGAAAATTAACAATTCGACAATAATTGTTAATTTTCGTCTAGTTTATTAGTAATGTACCAAATATTTTACTTTGTGTGCCACTGACGTAAAATTAAATCGGACAAAGGTGTTAAAAAGTTCACCATTATTTCTTGTCCAAGAGAACTTTCAACAACCTTTCATAAACTTAAGTCATCTTTATTTACCAGTCCTATCGGAAAAGATACGTGTTTTTCTTGGATGCATTAAAGTAGCATCTCTCGACATACTTAAGGTGGCCGACGATCGATGATCCGGTTTTTAGTGGGGCATATGTGTAGGTTCATTTCCTATGTAAACGTATAAACATTCATTTCAAATGCACGCTTGTGTTGAAAAGACTTAAATAGTAATAGCAACAATCGACTATCATCATCATCAGCCTGTCTGGTCATCGTCCACTGCTGAACATAGGCCTGACCCAAGGCGCGCCACAAAACTCGATTCTGGGCCTTCTTCATCCATTCGTTCCCCGTAACCTTGGTCGCCGGTCCAGGACTTTGACTATACAGGGTGTAACAAAACACCCTAGTAATACTTACGGGGGTGCTTCAGACCATCAATCTGAACAACTTTCAGTATGGAGCCAAGGTCGAGAAAAAATAAAAAATATCTGCCGTCCCATACATTTGAGTCGAGACGGTACTGCAGTAGGGTAAGGGGAGGTATTTCCGTGATACACCAAACATTTTTTGTTATAACTCAAATAAGGATTAACTAATTTATATGGGATATTGTTTAAAGTTTTGTGCATATATTTTATCTTACTTTATGAAACACACAGTTTGATACTAGATTCTTCACTCATAAATTTATAATCTTTTCTTGGTGATAAAATGACATAGGTAAATTCGTGATAAGGTATGTCAATTTCGTGATAGTGGATAGGTAATATCGTGATAGACCATACTCATAGGATTTCAACATAATAATTAATGAGAGAGGTTTTAAAAAAATTATATATATTCTACATAACCATTTGCTTATGAATCTTATATGTATTTCTACACAATCATAAAATTGAATATAGTATAGGTCATCTTCATCAGGAGCAATGTACAAGCATTAATGAAACGGTCGACAGCGATAGTTTGGATTGGATTTGGATTTCAGAATACATTGAGTTACCTACTAGAGGCGACACCCAGAAGACTACATTTTTTGTAACACACGTTTAAGCTAATTGGCTCAACCTTACTTAGCATGTACCGGGCGCGTGCTGCACCGCGATGCCCCCAGTGCGCGCTCCGTACTGCTGATCGTAGTGGACAGATTTTTTTCGCTTTGTCTGTTCTATACCTATCCTAATTAATAAAAAAAAATATTCAATGTCTGAATATGCTACTTCACAATATACAGGGTGTTAGGGTAAAAAGTTGCACTACTTTAACGGCTGGTTGTATCCATGATACTGAACAACTTTCTCAAAGAAACCTAAAAGAAATTAACCAAAAAAAAAATAGTTTCCATATTAAATGCAATCAGCTGATCGAACGTTTGTATGAAAAGATTTTTTTTTGCGAATTTACTATACGGTTCTTATTGAAAGTTGTTCAGTATCATGGGTACAATCACCCCTTAAAGTAATGCAACTGTTTACCCTAACACCTTGTATACAACAAATCCAAATATATCATTTTTTCTCAACTTCTTTCCTGATTTTTTATTTTCTTTTTTCTTTTATAGCTTTATTCTCTTCTTCTGTGTAGGTTCTTCAACTTTCGGTTCTTCTCTTGGCTTAGATGAGCCAGTGAAGTTGGTAAATAGTTAATGTCATGATAAAAAAAACTACGTCATTCAGGCATAGCATAGACTAAAATACAAGATTAAAGATGTATATAAGTCCATACAATCAAAATAACCCCTAAAATTTTACTTTAAGATGATTAAAATTAATTGACAAAATACCTAGACAAAATCACAAAAAAAATTTGCAAAATCACTTAAAATTTTGCACACCTAACACAAGGATATTTGAATGAAAAATTCTTGAAATCCAATGCACAATTTACGTCAATCTGTTCGTAAAACATTTAGCTATCAGTTTAATACCACATTCTGTAATATATTACTTATTTACTAATTAAAACTTCATTTCATTGTCTACCGTCGTCATTTGTCACAGATGATTGCGATTTTGCCCCTCGTTCTGAGAAAAAATCTCATAGCAAGCTTGTTTCAAAAGCTACTGAGCTGAGAATCATACTACTATCTCAAGCACACTTTAATGCATGTACATACGCGGTTTTGAAGCAATCCCTTTACAGGAAAGGCCACGGCAGACGTTTAAAAAATTATCACGAAATTACCTATATCGCGATATAACCTCCCCTTACCCTACTGCTACTTTTGTATGAAAGAGCGGATTTTTTTTTCGCGATTTCGATGTTGACTCCATAGTGAAAGTTGTTCAGTTTGATGGTCTGAAGCACCTCCTTAAGTATTACTAGGGTGTTTTGTTACACCCTGTATATTATAAGGACCACCCTTGCGGTAGCATTTCCCCTCTGCCACGGTACAAGAACAATTGACTACTTGACAACTAGTCAAATTAGCTACTCTTTATCGGAAGTCAAAACATGCGCTTTGTATGAAGATTTGTACTAAATATTGAGTTGTGACGTCATCAACATTTTCATTACTTTTTATAGTTTATCTTGTTATTAAAAATAGTATTCAAGCTAAAAACTCAATGAAAATGGGAGTTTAGCGTTATTTTCTAACCCTTTTTTTATTGAGTAGATAAAAATAAAATATATTGAATGTAGTCAAATACCCAATTGATCATGTGGATTTACACTAAATTTTATACCTTATCACTAAATGAGACAGCCTATAATTGCGAAACAATAACTTCCAACTTAGAACGTTTCGGGTTCACACGAGACTACTTTTCATGATTTTTAACAATCAAAATTAGAATCTAAAGTTATGGGGAATACAATCCAAAGTTGCGGATTTCATGTTACCTCAAAAAGTGGCAAAAATGTTTTTTAGTAGAATTACACGCGTAACTAGTCCTTATATGTAAGGTCCAGGACAATGAACTATGCCAAAACACATCTCTGCAACCCAATTTTATTTACTAAAAGTTCACACTAAAGCTTACAGTTACTACCAAATAACCTCGTAATTACCAAACAATTAACAATAACAATTTTTACCACGTCTCCTCTCCTGACGTAAAAGGAGAGTGCAGCTCACAGGTTCTGCATACCAACTCTATTTCATACCACTTTAGAAGTACCGTCAATCAAGCTATTTTCATCTTTACTACCCTGACATAATATTTCTGTCTTGGTACTTGGAACTATAGACTTGAAATATGGCTAACATAGACTGCACAGGTGTTAGAATTGTTATACTTACTTCGTTCCATATCCGAAGACCCTGGAAACAAGCTATATTAAGACTTATGACGCTGGTGTTAAGCGTTTTATCAGGGGAATTTTAATATGGAATCACCTGTAGATTAAGATTCACCGGGGTCCCCGTTAGCCTTATTGGATACTAGGCTATTGTTAACAGTTTATCGAAGCTTTTCTTGGCACGTGATACTTGTTTATACTGACTCATAAGTACAAGGAAAACGGTTGCAAAGTATAGGTAGGTATCGAGTTTTATGTGGTTTGGTTGCAATGCAAAATCTGTCGTGGTTTTAAATTAATGTGACTAAGAGGTTTGCTAAGAGGGGAAAACATGTGACAAAGCAACTAATGAATGAAAAAGATTTTCGAATCCTTTGGTACGGAAGATTTATTGAGATGTGATGTCTGCACCATCGATCAAATATGAGAACTAGATCTATGTGCACAGTCTCATCATCTCATGTAAAATCTTAGCAAATTTTTGTCTGGATTCACATATTTACTGTCAGCGATATGGAGTTATATCGCAGCAATACACAAAGACAAAAGTGCTCTCAGAAATTCTGCACATATTTGTTGATCTGATCTGCACATTTAAACAAGTGTATCTCGTAAGTTCTTATTTCAGGATTGGGCTCCTGTTGGAAGAACAGTAGACACAGCCAGTCTCCACTTTAAAACTCGAAGTATCTTGATCATTGATCTTTTCCTTGATTTTCACTACTCGTAGTACCGAAATATTGTCGTATCATACCTATCAAGTATTGAATTATTTATAGTCTAATAGTCAGCATAAAAGGAACCTATAAACTTCCCCACTGGCATTTACCCCATAGACTCATAGTGAGGGTGAGGATTGGTGGACTTCTCTTCTCACACAGATCAGAACTTCTTCCTACTTCCACTTATCACGATGTTATCCTTCACCAAAGAGCCAGTTAGTTTATTTTTATTTGGGGTTTTGGGCCTTGACAGGCTTGCTAAGCCTGTGCCACGTAGACCATCGCTGGTCCTTTGTGATCGCCCTTTTTATAGTTCCTTACCAATCCCCACTGCGGCCAGAAATCGCAGTAGATTCTTGATCGGGATAGTTTGTATCTCATCTGGTGTCAGCTAGCTAAAAAGCCAGTTAGTTAAAAAGTTAATTAAAGCTTCTAAAATATAATTGGTACTAATCGGATCAAGGTTGGGTCGAACCGCAGCCCTTTGCAAGAAAGAGGCTTCTACCCACTAGACCACAACAGATTCTTTAATTGATAATTTAATTACGAATTTGAACAGTCCGAACTCTGACCATAAAAGAAAACAAGAATTTGCCATTCATTAGACTTTTGCAATAGTGCATTGAAGGTTGAATCTGTGACTCATCGCATTATTGCACCGGCAGCGACTATAACACGTTCATTTGCATGTACTATTTTATTTATAAACAACGTTATATTCTATTCAGCATGCTTCTTCTGTGGAGTCGATGGCGTGTCATTGTGTATTTTTCAAGCTCAGTGTTTACCTACACGGATAGCACTCCATATATCCGTAAGCTCCGTTCGCGTACAAAAGTCCGGGCAGGCAGGGAAAGATATGAAATTGGCCATAGTCTTAGGAGTAACACCATATTCCAGGTGTCTTATCCCTCGATGATACCCCATTTGGACAGGTTCATAGCAGCATTCAGCATTATAGACGAATAAAAGAACCCACCTATTTATTATATTAACGCATATGAATGAAATCACGACCATGTGCCTTTCAGAGGTGGCCAGAAACACTAACGTACAACTCGAGAAAGCTAACCAGTGTTGCCACCTTAGTTTTAGTAATAGGGGCTGTTGAAGAAGCTTAAAAGGGCTAGATCGGGCTAGATGGAGCGCACAAATTACCAAGAAAACACTTGGTGTAAAAAAAGAGGCTAAAAAAAAACACCTTTAGGTACTAATGATTTCAATTATGTATTTATTGAATCACAATAACATTTTTCAAAATTAAACAGAATTTGAAGAAAAATTTTACCAATTTTATAGGTTCAAAAATTAAAAATATTAATTAGTTATTTAAAATTAAAAATTATTTAAAATGGAAACAAATTTATTTATTTACAACAATGCAACTAATAATCAACACATTAATCAAATAGCCCGCCTCGTATCGATCCAGGTGCAAAGGTGTCCATAACGCTAGCAGCGTTATAAAATGGATATTTTTAAGAAAATGAAAAGTCTGAAAAGGGCTAGATTGCCCTTTCCGGGCTAAATCATTAAAAAACGAGTTCACCTACAGTAAAAAGTGCCCCAAAAGGGCTAAGGTGGCAACACTGAACGTTTTAGCATTTTTTGTTTTTAGGATATAATAGGGATATAATGACGATGACGTGTAAGTGGATTTTGGTTCGTTATACCAACCCTAAGTACCAAACCAACCACATTTCAAGGAAAGGAATAGGGTGGTGATATTTAAGTATTATTTTTAATTTGTGCTCGCAAGCCGAGGAAACGGTTTTGTAGGTCTTTCTTATTGTATGCAAACGTCATTATTAAAGTATAAAATAATAAAAAAACATATTTTGTTTTTGTCACAGTAAAATCATGCTTCACAGTCATCGTCCATCGATGTTTTTCATATTATAGAAAAAATCATTGTATTAAATCAATACTCAAAGTTGACACTATTTATTTTTTTGACAAAAAACTCTATCCGCAACAGTATTTTCTTGTAAATAAAAATGTGAACAAAAAATAAGTATCTGAAATGAAATTCATCATTCAGATGGCATCTAGAGTAGCTCACGTAGTTGGTTACGCTACAATGACCTATTTTGTGCTACAATTTGGGCACGTGCAATTTTGTCTACAAAACATTGACTCTGCCTTTGCATGGACAATTTATAGAATTTTTACTAGTTTATTTGGCAATTGGCACCTCTAATGTTAATTGCGAAGTATTAAATATGTATTCCCTCAGTCATCTACAGAGTGATATTGATACCATTAGCTAGCATCCTTTTAAACTTAGAGGCTACCCATCAAACTGAACAACTTTTATTATGGGAGCAAACCGATTGGAGCAAAAAAAATAATCAGCTGTTGCATACATTTGAGTCTAGGAGGCATTGCAGTTTAGTATTGGAACAGCTGCCTTTTTTTTGCTCCGATCGGTTTGCTCCCATAGTGAAAGTTGTTTAGTTTGATGTGTAGACTCTTAGTTTAAAAGGATGCTAATGATATCAATTTCACCCTGTATAAGGTCTAAAAAAATTAGCTGAAACTATTTTAAGAAGATGATCAGACCATCAAACTGAATAACTTTCTCTATGGGACCAATATCTAAATCGCGAAAAAAAATCAGCGGTCCCATACATTTTGGTCGGGTTATGTTTGCAGTTTTGTATGGGACAGCTGTTTTGTTTTCGCGTATTTGATATTGGTCCCATAGAGAAAGTTGTTCAGTTTGATAGACCAGACCTTTCTCTTATGATCAGACCGATCATCCTCTTAAAATAGATTCAGTTAATTTTGTTAGACCTTGGCCCCGATTCGGACTGTGCCACGACTTAACTAAATTTATTCCTGTCACTTTCTAAAATAAGATTAAGAAAAGAGACAGAAAACCAACAGCTGACTTTAGTGCTGTCAAAGTGACGTTAGGGTCAGCGCACACCCAGCGTTAAACTGTTCGAGCATGCGCGAGCAGGTATCATTGATTCAATTGATAATGAACTCTATTTCCATTGAAATAAAGTTGAAAATAGCTTGCAAGTGATTAAATCCCTTCAGCGTCTGTTCGAGTATGCTCGCGTATGCTCCTCGCGGCGACGGGAGCAGTCGCGAGCATGCGCGCGGATGCTCGCGCATGCTCGAGCATGTTCGAGCATACGCCCGTGTCGATGCTTGCGATCCGTCGTAAGTGTTGCCGCCTCGGCCGGTTTCGGACTAAATCTAGCATAATTTTTAACTACTTTAGCCCGAAAAGGGCAATTTACTACAGATAATATTATATAATAATCGAACTCTTTTTGAAAATACAAAGAAAATCTGAAAGGTCGAAGCAGATTTAGTAGGTTTTCAAATTGTTCATATTCCATTTTATAGTTCCTAGCCATAAAATAACTGTCCCTAGAACTTTAAACCGTAACACAGCACAGGGCGTAGTATTTCCCAAATATAAGTACATCTTTCTTGCCTCTTTTCATCTTATTGATGTGCTCTTCTTGCTCCTCTTCCTTTGCTAGTAACCCAATAATTACCAAATCCCAGTCTACCATACTTTAAAATTGTTGTTATCGCACGTCTTTACTATAAAATATTGTAAACACAACGCAAAATTCACTACGTCAACTGTAGCAACACAGGAGCATCCGCGAGACTGTTCGAACACGCGCGAGCATGCTCTGCCGCTGCCGCCGGCGGATTTTGCCGCTAGGTGTGCGCGACTGCAAAGAACATGCTCGAGCATGCGCGAGCAGTTCTACGCTGGGTGTGCGCTGACCCTTATTTTAGAAAGTGACAGAAATAAATTTAGTTAAGTCGTGGCCATAAGCTAGCTATAATGTTCCTTAATTTTTGCTTATACATTATGCCATAAGCACCATTGTAATAGTACATTACTGCAGAGGCCAGCAACAGAGGCATTGATGGACGAACGTGTAAATGTGGGCCGAGGCGAAGCCGAGGCACACATACGTAAGTCCATCAATGCCTAGTTGTGGCCAAGGCTTGTATAGTACTTTTCTCAAATAATGCGCGGAAATTAAAACAGTAAATTTTCTCAAATAATTCGCGGAAATTAAAACTCTTTTCAAAATCAATGACGAACATCAAACGAACATCGACCAACAATTTTTTTTTTTTTTCAATAAACAGCTTTCTATTTGCAAGCCAGTTCGAAATTTAAATAAAACCTTTGATAAGTTACCTCCTTGGTCGCCATGTTTAGGAGAAAAAGATCGTTCCATTTTTAAATTACACGACAGATATGAGTTTAGTATGTAATTTATTTGGTCGCTAAACACGACAGATATGGATTTTCATACAACATTGCCGGCCGCTGCGCGCATGTATTTGGCCAGTACTGCAATTTCGATTTATCTCGAAGAAGGTTGTCAAAATAATGCTCACATTTCCAAGCATGTTTGAGAAAAATTCATTTCTTATGGGTTATGGCCCGTCTTGTCGTATTGTTAAAGTTTATAAATGGCGCCTAAATAGCAAAGCTTGATTCTGTTCCACTCTGTACTTATTTCATAGCCTAACATTGTTAGGTACGGTGACATCAGCTGCATGGCATGACATAACTCTAGGTCACAGATGTACTTACCTGAACAGTTACATGCGTCGCCGTCGTGTACTAGATATTATCTTGTATCACATCTCATGATACATGCATGCACCAATCCTCTATTATGTAGGTAGGTCTGTCTCTAAATATTTCGATGAAATTTACGAATTACGATGTTTTTGGGTCATGGAATCGATTTAGATGGGCAGTTAATTCGTTTATTTCATCAGAACATACAGGACAAACAAGTATTACAGGTATTTAGGAGAAATTCATATTGGGCTTCACATTTCACATGTCCAGCCTGACGGCAACCCTCTTTGAGAATCTATTGGATCTAGTATTTTACAGTCCGAGTGCTTATTTAAATATGATTTATAATTATAATGGCCTCGATTCGGAGTGTACCACGACTAAACTAAACTAAATGTATTCCTGTCACTTTCTAAAATAAGATTAAGAAAAGAGACAGAAAACCAACAGCTGACTTTAGTGCTGGCAAAGTGACGTTAAACGCCCAAAAACGACTTAAATAAGATGGCGTACATTATGATGGCAACTTATTTTGCGCATTTAACGTCACTTTGACAGCACTAAAGTCAGCTGTTGGTTTTCTGTCTCTTTTCTTAATCTTATTTTAGAAAGTGACAGGAATACATTTAGTTTAGTTTAGTCGTGGTACACTCCGAATCGAGGCCATAAAAATACGTCAGATTTTCATTCTCCTCTCCAACCCGTATACAACCAACAGTTTCGTTTATGAGCATAGTAGTTTAGGCAATTGGCATGTTAGGTATGATTGCAGCTGGTGGCATCTTTCATTTTAGGTTCTGTGCTGATAACCTAACAGTTTTCCTGACTCTTGTGCGATAAATAGTTCCAATTTGAAGCTCGCTTGTGTTTGGACTCCGGACATGAACGATTCCATGGTATTAGTAGAGATGCTAATTAATTAAATGAATATTCCCGTAGGACTGACTAGTTCTATTGGCTATGTGCGAAGTGGGCGTTGGGAACTGTCAAGTCGATCGCAGCGCACGCTGTGGCAGAAATTTGTACTACTGACGGCGAAGCTTTGTCAGATTTGCTTGAATCTATGCAAATCCGCACACTTATTCAATTCTCAAATATCTAAACCAGCAAATACTAATACTTAAAATTTGGCAGGGATGTTTTTATTGCCGTCTAGAAATTCACAAAAAAAAAGATTTTTCGCGTTTCAACCCCCAAAGGTGTGAAAACGGGGGTGAAAGTTTGTATGAGAATTCGTTACAAAGAATGGTAATTACAGAAAGTTAGGTATTATAATATTTTTAATATCGACAATATTGCTCATTCATTTAGTTTTTACTTTATTTTAATATAAAATAACAAACTTTATCCTAACATTTTATGTGCAAATAATTCACGGGGCCGTGTTGCGCTAGATGGCGCTAGTGTTGTGCACACAGCCAATACCGACATGTGGTAAGTATAGTTGCATTCAGTAGAGTTTCCTGAGTAGGAAAAATGACGGTGTCGCTTTCTCAATTGGTGGAGTAGGGAGCGTCATCAATTGTTTGTGTGGGACGAAAAATTATTCTTTCTGAAACCTGTCGTGTTGGGTATCAAATGAAAGGGTTTCATGAGCCGGTTCTAAAAATATACTACACCATTACCAGAAGCTGAAAGGTACACGTACCATTCAGCTACTGGTTTTCAAAAAATCCAAAAAGTATTTTTAAAACATACCAAGTTTGGGCTCGTCCAGGTCGGAAACAGCTGGGTAAATTTTTGTAAAACATACGCCAAATGATTCATAATATCCTCACATCAAAGTCAAAAAAGCAATATTAATTTTATCACTAAGTATAAAAAATTCAAAATAATTATAATAATAATATTTTTAAAATTGCTTTTTTGACCTTAGATATGAGGATGTTATGCTTATGAGTCATTTGGCGTATGTTTTATAAAAATTTACCTAGTCGTTTCCCACCTGGAGGTGCCCAAACTTGGTATGTTTTGAGAATACTTTTCTGAAAAAATGTAGCTGAACGGTAATGGTGTAGTATATTTTTAGAACCGGCTCATGAAGCCCTTTCATTTGATAACCCACTCGAAAGGTTTCAGATTTTTTTTTTAAATCTCATTCAAAAAATTGATGACGTCATAAAGTCATAACTCCCCACTCCACCAATTGAGAAAGCGACACCGTAATTTTTCCTACTCAGGAACCCAAAGACTTCTATTAAAACCAGGAACCTCTCTACTGAATGCAACGATACCACATGTCGGTATAGAACTATTCAGTCCTACGAACTTCTTTATTTGAAGACTTTATTTAAATTCGCATCTCTACTATACTTATCCTTTTCGAAGTACCTATAGGTGGCGTTAATCCCTTTATTGAACTGTACTGTGCCTTATTGTGTTAAGGCTATTCTACCGTTGGCGCGCTCCATACAAACGTAGTATGGTCACAGATTATTTAATAGTTACTATACTTATCCTTTTCGAAGTACCTATAGGTGGCGTTAATCCCTTTATTGAACTGTACTGTGCCTTATTGTGTTAAGGCTATTCTACCGTTGGCGCGCTCCATACAAACGTAGTATGGTGATATTTTCAATACTATCTAATTAAAGTCAATGAAATTTTTCAAAAACAATCAAGTAACTAATTTCTATGTCGGTATGAAGTCAGATTTTCGATAAAATTTATAGTTTTAAAGTTACAGTGCCACAAATATTTCCATACAAATCTTAAATTAATCCTAGCATTGAAACTGTATATTTTAACGAAAATCTGACTTCATACCGACATAGAGATTAGTTACTTGATTGTTTTTGAAAAATTTCATTGACTTTAATTAGATAGTATTGAAAATATCACCATACTACGTTTGTATGGAGCGCGCCAACGGTAGAATAGCCTTAAAGTGTTTCAGTATGTGATTCTGAATAAATACTTTACTTCCTACTACTTAACAGATACAAATCACACGACGACAGTTTACTATTTACTGAAACTGGACAATCATTTACAAGTGGATGCAGTTTTCAATGTCAACCCATTGTCTTGTTATTGTGACGACTTGCAGCGTTTTGCGATGATGGCATTGTTCAAATACAAGCTAAAGATAGCGTGTTTATAAGACAAGTAAATTAATATTGAAGTGACCTTTGTGAGACGTCGGTGAATCATTGCAATTGATATGCAAGAAATTCCTTTATCGGGTACCTCTTTGTTTCCTGTCTGGTTTATACGCGGACTGAATTTGAATCTAAGAAAAAGCTGCCGCGAAATTGCTTTCTTTTCGGTTTTCTGAAGTTCCAGACACTATACAAGCAATTTTGTCATTTGCATATGTAGTGGTACCTATTATGTGAGGGACCCAATACATTTTTTTAGTGGAAAGTGGAGATGAAGCCGAGTATGTAACGCACTCATCCAGAAAAAGCTATTAACTTTTCTTTTAAAAATATCCTGACTGGATTGTTTTGAAGAAAAAAAAAACAGACGTAGTGTGGGATTATGCAATGTCCAACCCGTTCCTACAGATTCTTGCGTCGTCGTATTTTTTCATACGAGCAAAAATACGACTTCATTTAATAAATTTCCTATAAAAAAACCTTTTATTTACACGTATCTTCGCAGAACTCAGCGGTATTCGTATTGCATCGCATATTAACCGCACTGTGTAGGTTGTATTTGACATTACTACGCATAACGGGAAAATGCATGCTCTCTGATATCAAATCCGTGTACTGTACGGTTTCACGGCTATAATATGGCATGACGTAATGTTAACTCGAGAATTTGATGCCACAGAACAGTTGGTTGGCTCTTGTATGGTTGCGTATACGTATACCTATACATAATATTTTCGTCGGTCCTACTACAATGCCTAAAAACAAAGGTTGACCAATGGTGCGGAAACGTGGACCCTGATGATAGGACTAGTCCATCAATTAAAAGTCGCTCAGCGAGCTATGGTGAGAGCTATGATGTGATAAGTCAGAGATTTAAGGTGGTTGACATAGCCACGGAATATACAGGGTGTACAATAAAATGGGACAGCTACTTAAAGGGGTGCTTCAGACCATCAAACTGAACAACTTTCTCTATGGAACCAATATCGAAATCGCGAAAAAAAAATCCGCTCTCCCATACAAAACTGCAAACATAAATCGACTGAAATGTATGGGACAGCAGATTTTTTTTTCGCGATTTCGATATTGGTCCCATAGAGAAAGTTGTTCAGTTTGATGGTCTGAAGCACCCCTTTAAGTAGCTGTCCCATTTTATTGTACACCCTGTATAAGAGTTTA
Organism: Agonopterix subpropinquella; assembly: GCA_922987775.1. NCBI lineage: Eukaryota > Metazoa > Arthropoda > Insecta > Lepidoptera > Depressariidae > Agonopterix > Agonopterix subpropinquella. The sequence goes on along the minus strand of OV277709.1, from coordinate 12,464,816 downwards.
CACATAGCTCAGAAACTTAGCAAGCTGAAGTGGCAATGGGCTGGCCATATCTGCCGAAGAACTAACAACCGATGGGGTATCAGAGTTATACAGGGTGTAAATTAAAATAGGACAGCTACTTAAAGAGGTGCTTCAGACCATCAAACTGAACAACTTTCTCTATGGGACCAATATCGAAATCGCGAAAAAAAAATCTGCTGTCCCATACATTTCAGTCGAGTTATGTTTGCAGTTTTGTATGGGAGAGCGGAATTTTTTTTCGCGATTTCGATATTGGTCCCATAGAGAAAGTTGATCAGTTTGATGGTCTGAAGCACCCCTTTAAGTAGCTGTCCCATTTTATTGTACACCCTGTATATTGGAGACCACGAACTATAAGGCGTAGTATGCGACGGATTCCCCGTGGCCAACTAGACAGACCACCTAAAAAAGGTAGCGGGGAGTGACTGGATGAGGAAGGCCGAGTAGTTCTGTGGCGTGCCTTTGGTGCCTATGTTGACGATGATAGGCTGACGATGATGATGTATAGTTGGGTTCGATTGGAGGCATGATAAGGTTTCCTTTTAGCAAACTGATAACCTTGCCACTACCGATTCAAGCTAGATCTCTTCGTTCTGGTAATATACACGGAAACGGGACCTCAGGTGGTTCAAAATGGAACCTTTTTTAACTAAAGGCTTATACTTTTCCTTATCCGCCCCTGAATACAATAAACACCACTAGATATTAATTAGTTTACTAAAAAAGATTTAAAACTGTTCGTTTTCGACCCATCACATTCCTTAGGGAAAGTTGTTTAGTTTCATTGTCTGAATATAACCCTTAAATTTTTTTGAGTAATTAAAAAGTAGGGGTGTATATCTACCAACAATAGGAATATTTAGAATTTAAATGACGATGATTTTTTATTTAGACGTGTTATCATGTAATTGGCGCTGTATAATTTAAATGTTGTTGTATTAGAAATTAACTGATTTGCTGTATGATATCCAATAAAAATAAATTAAATTAAATTAATTAAACCCTATAATAACACTTTCTGCGGAACATCTGGAACTTAACAAGTTTCTATTTTATGGTAGGTAACCTAGGTCTTTGAAAAGTTTTAAATTAAGCAAATAAATCCCTTAAAGTAAATGTTTTATTTACCATTTATTGTATTAGGTATATTTGCTAAAAATCTAATATATTGGCCCGTTATCATTAAGAACATACGTACCAACCAACATAATACACATAAACTTGCGTTCCTTTTCGGGGTGCTCAGAAAATTTGCTATAAACTACCTACAAACAGTTTAACAAACTTATTTTGGGTTTTATGATTGAATTACATGTCAAGTGGTAATAGGCATCTGGAATAAAAATAAAATAGTTACCAATACTCTCAAAATAAAACCAAAAAAAAAAAATAAAAAAAAATAAAAATAAGTAAATAAAAAAAAAAAAAAGAGAAACAAAACACACAACCTAATTTCCATACTAATTATAATAATAATTAATCAACAAAGTCTGACATAACACGCTTTTTTTATTTTAAACCGTGACATGACTAAACAGAGACAAAATTACACACCATTCAGTTTACGAGGAGTCCATTAGCTTAAAAAGATGACCTGAAACATGTAACACTGCAGCCTTGAAATTCGACCCAAATATGAGTATGAATATGAATATGAATACATAACCACATTACCCTCCTAATTACGAACACTAAACGTTGGAACCTGAGAACAATCTCCAGTAACTTATTATTAATCTGTGCTCTTACTCCTTATAAATAAAAAACCGGTCAAGTGCTAGTCGGGCTACTCGCGCACCGAGGGTTCCGTACCACACCACCACAGAACACAACATTATTAACTTCGAAAAAAAAACTTTTTGTCCGGGACCTTTAGCGCGAGACCGACTCACACTTGGCCGGTTTTTAGTATTTGTTGTTATTTTGTAGAGTTTGCTCTATAATCACTCTAAGTTTGACGCTTGTATGTATTACCGTTTTTACCATCGAGCGCGAAGAAAAAACGTTGATAAAAACTAGTTTCTGGTTGAGAACCCCCCTTAATTTTATTTTTTTTCCATTTTTATTGTTTGTTAACAAATCCGCCGTAATACTAATAACGCATAATCTGAGAAATTTCAACTATGTAGCTTTTACGGTTCAAAAGTTACAGCCCTAAATAGGTAGGACAGACGGGCGGACAGACGGACGGACGGACAACGTAGGCTTAGTAATGGGGTCCCGTTTTCACCCTTTGGGTACAGAACCCTAAAAACGATTAAATACGATAAGCCTATAACTCTGAAAGTCAATACAGTCGTTAGTTTATGTATATTTGATAGTTTCTTTATCTTATCACTTACTAGGTTGAAACTTAGATCAAAGTAATGAATGGATAGTAAGTAGGCACCGGTGTGCACTTGGTCTGTCATCTCATCTCAGTACGTATTTTGTTCGCATAAAGCCCATCCATTCATTTTACTTTGATCGAAGGTTTGAAAGACAATTTGTTCTATCTATTTGTTTTTGTTCTATCTACATACCTAACAGAACCGTCAATTAGAAATAGTCACTCACAATCTGCCAATGATATCAATAGTTATGGTTAATCTGGTTGACCATTTATTTTGAGTGATTTTGCACTAAATGGTTGCTGAATATTTTCAAAAAGCGTATGCTTAGTTTGGATTAACAATCAGGCTTTTTTTCCATCGCAATCGGTTCACTGCGCGTACGGAGTCGCGGGTGCCGCTAGTATAAAATAAAAGCTTCTCCTTATCGTGTGGGCAGAGCCCTGGCGTCAGAGTTTTTTCAGACCGCCTTACGGCCTCTGACGTTGTTTTTATGTAACGACTACTACCACCAGAGATTGTAGCCGGGACCAACGGCTTAACGTGCCATCCGAAGCACGGAATCGTTTTTCTTTTCGGACAATCAGGTGATTCAGCCTGCAATGTCCTAACCAACTGGGGAAAAACGCACAAAGTGACATATCACTAGGTGTCCCCAGTGGGAATCGAATCCATAACCTCTGTATCGAGAGCCAATGCTCTTAACCATTAGACCACGGAGGCAGTCAAAAGCTTAAGAGTGCCTTATCTAAGCCAAGACCCATCTTTATAAATAGTTTTAAAATGCCGAGAGCCTAAGTATCCTTTCCCGAAGTATACGTGGTCGCACAATTTGTGACATAAAATGAATAAGAGGAAAGTTTTTGTGTTTGCGTGTGTCAGGTCAGTCAGTCTAGTTTTTATGCTGTCAGTCACTTGTCTCGTTTTGTTAGAGGAACAGTCCCTTTTTATTTCGGCTAAATATTTTCGAAAAAGTGAAAGTGGCTGACTCTCTCAGTGGCTAGTGGCTAGTGTTAAATGCAGTGAGAAATTTTCGTACTTTTTAATAATAAAATAGGTAATCATTCTGTTGAGACGATTTAGTTGTAACAGCTTCAAGATTTTCTTGCCTGCTTGTTACTCATAGCTTAAAGGAAGTTTTTTGTACAAAACGACCTACCTATATAACCTAAACAATCCCTATTGCGGTTTTGAAAACTACTTATAAATACAAAGTATTTGTCACCTACTGTGATACACTGTGATGATACAATAAGGAAAAATCTTGTTAGGTATTTGAGTTGTACGTTTGTAAACACTTGCATAAAACTCTACCCTCATCCTCAAACGTTCTTATCCTGGCTAATATCTCGTAGGTATACCAAGCTAATGTTCGATCGACGTCAAGTATCTCAGATCGTCATACATAATGATCAGATCAAGATCTTTTTATAATCACCTTTATGTTTAATTTTTATTTTAAAAGAGCTTTTAACCCGCGACTTCGTCCGCGTGGATTACCCCTTTAGGGGTCGATTTACGAAAAATCCTTTCTTAGTGCACCCCTGCATTCTCTTTTTAAGGAGATGATCAGACCATCAAAATGAACAACTTTATCAATGGGACCAACATCGAAATCGCGAAAATAAAATCTGCTGTCCCATAAATTTGGCTCGAGTTGGTTTCCATTTTTAAATGGAACAGTTGATTTTTCTTTTCGCGATTTCGATGTTGGTGTCATAGAGAAAGTTGTTCAGTTAAACGGTCAGATCATCTCCTTAAAAAACTGTTAGCATATTAAGAAGGACCCTATACATTCAGGGTGAAATTGATATCATTGGCATCCTTTTAAACTAAGAGTCTATAGCCCAGTTATTTTACGGTTTGAGCCGGGACTAATTACGAATTGAATTTTTTTTTTCGCTATAATATTGAACAGACAATTTGAACTTAAGAATGTACCAAAATTAAAAAAAAATTACGTCAGCAACTGTTCCAATTTCAAAATATATATATTATCTCGTTCTAAAAAAACCTGATGATGAATATTTTTTGCACATATTTAAGGCTTTACCATCATACATAATACAAACATGGTGTAAATATTTTTGTCTACTTAGAAGGTTTTGAAAAATACATTCATATTTTCTAATAAATACCTAATTTTTTTAAATTTTAATGCCTATTTTATTGATCAAAAATAATGTATATTGTTAAATCTAATTCAAATGAGTGCATTGGTTTTAAAATTATTAATTTAAAAGCCTTCTGGGACACACAATTTTGATTTCTATGTTGCGTATCAATTTTTTTTTAATTTGGTTTAGTATAGTATTTTTGTCACTAAATGGTGCCGGTTACAGTTTAAAAGTCCAATTAATAATTACTCCCTACCGCGCCTAACAAAACTCCGTAAAATGACTGGCCTACCCATGAAACTGAACGACTTTCAAAATGGGAGCAAACCGATCGGAGCACAAAAAAAAAATCTGCTGCTGCATACATTTGAGTCGAGTAGGCGTTGCAGTTTAGTATGAAACGGCTGATTTTTTTGTTGCTCCGATAGTAAAAGTTGTTCAGTTTGATGGGTAGAATCTAAGTTTAAAAGGATGCTAATGATATCAGTTTCACCCTGTATATTCCAAATTTCATGTTTCTTCAGTGGTTTAAACCTTAGGCTGTGCGTTTTCTGTCAGTCAGTCAGTCACGGAACTCTTAACTATACAGGGTGAAATTGATATCATTGGCATCCTTTTAAACTAAGAGTCTACCCATCAAACTGAACAACTTTTACTATGGGAGCAAACTGATCGGACCAAAAAAAAAATCAGCTGTTGCATACATTTGAGTTGAGTGGGCATTGCAGTTTAGTATGGGACAGCTGATTTTTTAGTTGCTCCGATCGGTTTGCTCCCATAGTAAAAATTGTTTAGTTTGATGGGTAGACTCTTAGTTTAAAAGGATGCCAATGATATCAATTTCACCCTGTAGATAGGTTCGCGTTTGAAATCAGTTTGAAATGCCAAGGCTGAGGCTGGGGGTGAAACACGCTCACCCAGAATCTACTTACCTATTCATTCTTGCCTTGAAGACACCGACGTTGTCCTGTCCATATACGTATACATATCGATCCATGATCAGCAATTACCTAGTACAAGTGTTAAAAATGCAGATGATAGTGGAAAGAGAGGAAGAACGAAGAAAAGATGGATGGATTGTGTGAAGGATGACAATATGTGTAAGAAAGGAGTCCTCATCATCATCTCCGATGTACGTCCACGGCTGGACATAGGCCTCCCCCAAGGATCGCCACAACGACCCGCGCTGCGCTGGCCTCATCCAACATGTTCGGTTCAGGTCGTCAGTCTACCTTGCCTACCCACGCTGCGCTTTCCGGTACGCGGTTGCCACTCGAGAAGTTTTCGGCCCCATCGGCCATCGGTTCTGCGAGCAATGTGCCCCGCCCACTGCCACTTTATTTTAGCAATATTTTGGGCTATGGCAGCTACTCTGGTTCTTCTGCGGATCACTTAATTTCTGATTCGATCCCGTAGGGAAACTCTGAGCATAGCCCTCTCCATTGCCCTTTGGGTGACTATCAGCCTTTTTATGAGGCCTTGAGTGAGCGACCACGTCTCAGAAGAAAGGAGTGAGTGCTGATTAATGTGACCGCTTAGCGAGATGAATGAAAGAAAAGATTACATAGGAAACCGCCGACCCCAAATAGTGGGAAAAGGCCAAGAGAATAATGATGATGATCAGCAAGTCACCTACAAAGTTACTTTATACCTTTACTCAAAGTTACCTTTATTGTTTCACAGCGGCGGTCCACATCGCGGGAGTGGTAGCTGCCATAGGCGTGTCGGTGCTTGGCGTCTTCTGCATACTGTCGGTGCTGCAGCTGGCGATGATCTCGTCCAAGGACCGCGTCGGCCTCAAGTACACCAACCTCGTCATGCTGAAGCTAGCCCTGGCTCTTTTAGCGGGTGAGTGTGTAACGGATTTTTAATTAGCATCATCTTATCAGCCGATAAACGTCCACTGCTGGATATAGGCCCCCCCAAGGATAGCCATAACGACCGGTCCTGCGCTGCCCTTATCCTACGGGTTCCCACCACCTTCACCAGGTCGTCGGTCCATCTGGTGGCACAAGCAGGCATTACGCCTTCCGGTACTCGAGAACTCTCCGGCCCCATTTAAACGGCCATCTATTCTGTGAGCAATTGTTTAGGCTAATGGCTACTCTGTTTTATCTGCGAATCTTTTCATTTCCGATTCGATATTGCAATGACACTCCGAGCATAGCCGTCTCTAATTGCCCTATGGGTGACTTTCAGCCTTTTTATGGGGCCTTGCGATTGAGCGACCACGTCTCAGTTCCATATGTCATCTCATCACTGGTAGTACGCACTGTGAACGGCGAAGGAAAACATCGTAGGTAATCCTGCATACTCTGTAGAAGCAATTCTTATGTTTGTGTGAAGTTCTATAATACTAATCCACATTAAGCCCGCGTGATGGACTAACACCCATACACCCTCCTTGACATTGGCCTCGAGGGTAGGCCTGTGCTCTGCAGTGGAACGTTGAGGATGATAACTAGAATGCCTCTACCAATCCACACAGGGCTCGTGTGGTAGATTATGACGAGCGACTTGCAGTCAAACCAATCTGGACCGGGGCATATGAAAATTACTTACTTCACTCGTTCTTATTCATGAAAGGGGGGCCTTCGGCGGACGTTTGTAGATAGACTGATAATAATGATGACGATAATTCATGTCTGTTGTTTAAAATTCCAGCGTTGCTGTCAATAGCGGCAGCTGGCCTGTTTGCTGTTCAAGGCGATGACAGAGGATTCTATCTCACGAGAGGGGAAGCTTTCTATGTACAGGTAATTAATAATTCCTCATAACAATTTAGGCAGACGAAAATATTGTTACCAAATGATCGCTTAATTAACCTGAGAGCTGTTTCTTCAGAATAGAAAAATAAGCAATGCAGTGGAACGTATTTGAGCTGATCATAATTTAACATTAATGTATCTTATACTATTATGGTTGACTTCAAGAAATCGCTAAACGTCCACGCAATCAAAATAAGAAGAATCGCAAGAAAAATAAGACTGCCTTATTTGTACCTACTTGTAATTCTATATTCAAATGTGTTAACATTCGTTAATTATTTAACGAGACCGAAGGCCGAGTTATGCGAAAAAAGATGAGGCCGAAGGCCGAGTTCAGCGTAGGCGCGTGCGCCGAAGCGCTCGACGCTTAGCAATACTCCCTTGACACCTCCGTTACCAACCATTTCTCTTGCCCCCTGTATTGATGCAAGGCCGCAGGCCGAGCCGACCGCGAGGCCGAAGGCCGAGCTTCGCGTAGGACCGAAGCTCCGAAGCGTCCCCCCTGGAACCTGGTGGACCTGGTCTCCGGGGTCAATCTGCCGGCCAAGCGAGGCCGCTGGCCGAGCGGAGTATTCTTGAAGAGAGCCTTGCTACAACTGCACGTAGCAATGTTTCTGACCAGTCTGTAAGGAATTATGGTCCTCAATGTATGTATGTATGTATGTGTTAACCGTCAAACTGTTTCGTTTACAGATAGTATGCATAGTGATAAACTCGCTTCTCTTCATAATGTCGGTGTACGACACTTTGTTCTCGCGGCGCGTCGGCGGCGATCCCACCAACCCGCTCGGCGAGCCTGAAGGCACCACCATCAATAATCCTGGCTTCAAAGATGGCCGGGGTAAGTCCATCATTATTTACTGCTTTTGCCTCCACCAATACGGACTGAGCCACTGTTGGATTATGATGTCCCGCTCCCTCCCACGCTTATTCGTGAGCGGAGGCCTTTGCCCCACAGTGGGATTCTATAGTTATAGAATTTACAAGGTTTTGTCTGTGACTTCGTCCGCACCGGCTCCCGTCATCGTAGCGAGATAAATTATATGTACCAATTTTTAAGTCTAATCATAAGCTTTAAAACACAAACTTTCATCAAAATCGGTGCATTAGTTTTTGCGTGATTTGGAGTTAAATGGGAACTGCTAAGACCAAACAAAGATAGCTTAGCAGTTTTCAGTAACGATATTACCCTTAAATTGCCGTTTCGTGGTAATTAACTAAGAAAATAAAGGTGAATCAAGTTATTTTTTTTTTTAAGGAAATCAATCTGAGCGATAGCACGCTGTGTCTCCGAGCGGTTTTACTGCCGCTTAGCACGCAATGTTGCTATGAAATATATAAGGAAATTCTATCTTTTATGCTCGGCGCAAACGAGCCACCACGGGTGGCCAGCGACAAGTAATTCACACTCTTTTTCATAAATTTTGTAGGGACTCGCCGCATATGTGAGGCCGGTGGCCTCCACTTGTATACAGCAGTGTCCGCGACATGCCAGTTGTGGCCGACACGGGCCATACAAACCGTCGACATTCGCTATTGTCGCACCGCTCCGCCCCCCTTTCGCCCTCACTTCCGTTAACCGCTAGTACGCAGAGAGCGGGTTATAAATTGTGGCGGCCACCGACCACATGCCGTGACCACCAAACACTGGTGGCTGTGGCCGGTGGCTCGTTTGCGTCGAGCCTAATATTTACGTTACAAAGTTGGCGTAGAACCACAGAACACTGTCTGTGCCATGATATGGTATCCATACAATTTGTTTTGTGACAAAAATTATTTGTGATGGTGTTTTAATTCTGCTTCCAAATAGATTAAAAGATAAAAATATTTAAACTTTTTTTACCATTGACTTCGCCTTCAATGTGCAATAGGTGTTGGTGTATCTTTCGGAATAAAAAGAATCGTATTATTTCAGCAGTCTCTACGTCACAACATACCGTCTGCATACAAAATTCCGAGACGATTGGTTGAACGGTTGAAAGTAGAAACAAACAAACTCACTTTCGCTTTTCCTGTTTCGAATGTTCTTTATTTCAAAAACCAATCTAACCCGCGTTAGATAAGGTTGAATTTATTGTTTTCTTTACAGTGATGGCAGTATCGGAACTTTGGTACCCTTAGTAACAGGCACTAGCACTAGAATATAGACTGAAATTCCACCGTATCTTAACCCCTCGTATGCCGGGAATTACAGACACAATAGGAATCAATTGTTTTCGTCGTGCGGATCCGCCCGCAATCCGGAATCATCATCATATCAGCCGATAGACGTCCACTGCTGGACATAGGCTTCCCCCAAAATGGGGGGATTTGCCATAATCGCCACGCTTGGCAGGCGGGTTGGCGATCGCAGTTGAATTGAATGTGTGTACTCAGAGGATGCTGCTGCCCATCCTCCGGTAGATCCCTTAGTCGCTTTTTACGTCACCCACGGGAGGAAATGGGATGGTGCTATTCTTAACCGACACCGCACGGACTACCCGTTCCGTATGCGTTCCGGCATACCAAAGCAAAGGTTAATAGCAACCTCATTTACTTTTCCAGGCATATCAATGACGGACGCCTCGGGGAAACCGTACAGCACAAACGGGCACGGGAGCGTCGCATCCATGAACACAACAGCCACGACACTAACAGGGCTGTCAGACGCCAGTACTATCACCAGGTCTCCACTCAGGTCCTCCCTGAAGAAGCCCAGGCCTCGGGAAGGCCAGCCCGGCGGCCTGGGCATCCACAACCCTGGCTACTCCGGCCATTCTCCCACATTAAACAGAAATGGAAGTCAGAAAAAAGTGCGGATACAAACGCATAGCACTGAGGTTTGATTTTAAGGACTTTTTTAAAATGAAATTGCCAATATTGTTCGATATTTGAACGCTTGGAAACTCTTTATACTGCTGGTTGAGACAGTAAATTGACTTTGGGTTGATCCCTCTTTATATTTACAGTAAATTATGATTTGTCTTTTCGACAAGTGTTACTGAGAGAAATTAAGAGAATTGTCATATTATATTCATTAATTTACAAGTAATAAAATATTTGTAAGAAATGAAAGGATTATTTAAGGAAAGGGGTTTGTAAACTTCTGGTTTAGTCCCACTAATAATTAGTTTTGTCAAAATCGTGTCGCACAATTGATTTTTTGGATTGGGGACATTATAGACGAACAAAACATGTCGTATAACATAATGTACTAAGGTACTAAAGAGTCACAGTATTATAGTACTTGAAGACTCCAGCGACATGTTTATGTCAAATTATCTCCATATAAAGTGAAACTTTTATTAAAGTCTGGCTTATAAATAAAATTATTGTTCAAGTCACAGCACAGAAATTACACAATCAAACTATTACAAATTCTTTTTAGGATTTATTAAAATATTTTGTCATGAAACAAATTTTATGAAATTTCATAAGAGGTTTTGGTTGTTTAAATGTTCAAATACCTTAGATCTCAGAGATAAAAAGCTATGAATAAAATAGTTCGACTTAAAATTAATATAGAGATCTGAAAACAACCATATCAAAGCTATATGCCACTATCGCGTAAAATTTAAGACAAGTCCCTCGATCAAATGAAATCAGCATAAATAGGTAATATTCCGAAAGCCGCGTCCGAAGCAAGTGCAGTATAGGCAGTATGTTATTGTACAGAAAAATTACACTTGCAGCCTGCAGTTGCAGTCGGCTTTGGAATAGTACCATAGAGAATTCACATGAATAGTACCTTAAAAGTGACTCAAAATGTTGAACAGTCGCCCAGATATATCAAAACAAACAAGATGGTCAAATATTTCTAATCAGTTATAATTTTAAATAATTTCTATAGACATAACCACATCACGTCTAGAATTTAAACCATTCCCTGTATTTTTTTTTAATTTTTACTACTGATCTGTTTATGTGCCAAAAAATAAAATAACCAATCAAAAATATCGTAATGTCCTAGAACATGAAATGCATACGCAGTCAGGGTGATCATAAATATCTGAGCAGTTTTGAAATGAAACCGGTCAAGTGCGAGTCGGGCTACTCTCGCACCGAGGGTCCGTACCACACCCACCACAGAACACAACATTATTAACTTAGAAAAAAAACTTATTTTGTCCGGGACCTTTAGCGCGAGAACGACTCACACTTGGCCGGTTTTTAGTATTTGTTGTTATTCTGTAGAGTTTGCTCTATAATCACACTAAGTTTGACTCTTGTATGTATTACCGTTTTTACTATAGAGCGTGAAGAAAAAACGTTGATAAAAACTAGTTTCTTGTTGAAAACCCCCCTTAATTTTTAACTTTCTGCCATGTTTATTATTTGTTAACAAATCCGCCGCAATAACGCATAATCTGAGAAAATTTCAACTATCTAGCTATTACGGTTCAAAAGTTACAGCCCTAAATAGGTAGGGCAGACGGACGGACGGACGGACAACGTAGGCTTAGTAATAGGGTCCCGTTTTCACCCTTTGGGTACGGAACCCTAAAAAAGTCCTTACTCTGTTGTTATACATTTAAATTTTAAATACTTAACATTATAAAGAAATTATTGAAAATTAGCTGTTCAGATATTTATGACAAAATATACGTTCAGATATAATTGGTAACATTTACTGTAAAGAAATTATTGAAAATTAGCACTGCTCCGAAATATTTGAACATCTTGTATGCTACGATCATAGAGATCTAGAGAGATGCCAACCAACGCGCTGAATACGAAACCTAGTGTCGCATTACCACCAGTACCACGCGAAAGAAAGTGTTTTGTTAGCCTTAATGTGCTCATTATCCATTGCGGTATCAGAACTCAACGTTCGAATAATCTTTAGTACGACGCAAGCATTGTAAACTATTTACACACAATATCTCGACTGGCTTTCAGCCTCATAATATATTGAATCATTACTGTTGGGAGCAAAGTGTTCCGTTTTTGCGCATATTACTGCGACACTGGCCCCGCCCCCTTTTCACATCTCCCTTTAGTTTTTGTGATCTGTGGCAACGATATATCTGATGGTGACTGTATGCAGTACACTGTGTGCTATCATTTTATACCACCTATATGAATACAGCATTCTTTTGCATTATATTTAGATAGAATGGATTATTTCCAAAATAATTACCTGATGTAAAGTAAGACATCACTAGCAATGTAAGTTTAACAGGATTGCAATTTATGTATTGCATAAAATGAATCTACATATCTCACAAGGTAAAAAAAATATTTTTTTTTATTATTTTTACGTCGAATTCAATTTGTATAAGTAGAAAATTTTAGTTTTCTAAGTCTTATATTTACAATTTTTATTATTAAAAATCACATTTTTATTATGTATATTTAGCTTGAACAAAGTTCTAAATACATATTCTATTGTGTAGTTATGTGTACATATTATTACCAGCACAAAGTGTTGTATAAATACGCGAAATGTTTTTTTTTTTATTGTTGTTTGTTTTTTTATAGGTGTTGTTTTAAAGTGCGGCATTTTAAAAGTTGAAACGTCTACATCTAATACTAAAACAGTATAAGTGAATTTACAATTCACTAATAACAATAAATATTAAGTATATTTTAAAGATATTTAAAAGAAAATGGTGCAACATTGTTGTTATGCTATTCAAAATCTTCACTTGAATGACGCCTTCTTTGTAATGGGACTCAACTTAATATTAAGTGCTTCACACAGGGACCATTTTGATATAATATATAAAGTATTCGAACAAAGGAACGCAGCAGGGTAGCATGCCACGCCTGATAAAGCGACAAAACGAGATAACCGTAATGCGACTCGCTTCTACACACGCAAAGTAAAAAAGACAGGCATGTCTCGATTTAAGTCGTTTTCTCGCCATGCCAGGCTCACTGATGTTAGACATATACTATTACCTATTCTGTGGTTAGACAGAATTTTCGCACTTTAAATCAACAGCCTATAATAAAGCTTGTTGTATATTTTCATGCAATAACAACTATTCTATGTTCACATTTAGAATTAAAACTAAATTTAGTTGCAATATAATAAGGTTAAGAACTTATAAAAGTTAGTATTGTAAATACACATTTTATATTAAAAAGAACCCACCAGGCTTGATACAAGACCATCACATTTATTTGTAGTTCGATTTGTTATAAATTCTAATTATTTCTTGTAATTCCATTTGTTATAAATTCTAATTATTTCTTGTAGTTCCATTTGTTATAAATTCAACATAACTTTTCTCTTGAATTTGACTACCAAAATATTATAATTAAGTGTTAGTGTGCCTTTACCTAAAATTTTAAAAATTGTGCCTTACCTTTATGCCTTTTCTAAAAAATCCTAAAGTAATGCTCAAGGAATAATATTCTCTAGGCATTTTTGATTTTAATGTTGGGCATCTATTTTTTTATCGAGCTTGAATTTCCCTACTTATTTTTTACATACCTATAGTAGAAATAATTATTTATGTTAAATAATGTGTTTTTAGGATATTATGTTTTTCTATCCGTCCAAACTCTGGTCTTAAGATTAGTTTTTCAAGATACTACTTACATGTATTAGTAAAAGTAGTTATAAGTATGAAATGGGTAAAATCAGAGTGTTTATTATTGTTAATTTTGTGACGTTGGAATCTTACATCTTTTAAGTAAAATTGTTTGAGAATGTTCGAATTAATTTAAGTATTGATGACCATAATTATTTGCTAAGATTACTTCAATTAATTTGAAAGCACTGGAGGATGAAAATAACATTTAACATTGAGCGTTTTTCCTGTGGTTTTCTAGGGGATCGGTAGATGGCGCTAGTCTGCGCGAATAAAGATAAAGGTCAACACAAAATGTGTTTCTTTAAAATAACAAAGAGGAAAAGATTGTCAAAAAGATGCCAACGCATCTTTTAATGGAATATATCATTATTTACGAATAATTTTAATTGAAGAAACTGTTTAAATATGCTGTGGCCGTATGAGCTCGATCCCTTTAGCCTTTAAAAAAGGCATTATACAGTCGTGGATACCTATGCCACCAGCCAAGAACATTGTATATCCAAAAAAAAAAACAAAAAAAAACAATGTATATCCAAAAATTCTTCGTCTATGGTATATCCTATTCTACTTCCTGAGTCTTGGCGGTACTGTGGCGGTATAATAACTTTATGGTCTTGGCATGATTTTGACATGATCTCGCACAATTAAACTGTAGTCTTTGCTCGCACACTTCTCTATGGAGCGATGAATATGCCATATGCTGAGTTTTTAGCATGTTTTTAGGAAGTGAAAATGACATGAAAAACGCTAATTTGGATCAATAAAAATATTTCAGTTCACATAGGACCATTGAGTTAAAATATGTACTACGATAGAGATGACACGACAATGCGGGTAGGCGAATTCCGAAGTAAGGTATGGTGATATCGCCACAGTGCATTCATTAATAATGAAGTGCAGTGTCTCTAGTTCGTAGTACAACATGTTAACTGAATGTTCGGGCATAGACCGGCATAGTGTAATAAAAATTAGTGTTATAGTGGTGAAATTCAGCGGTCGCGGCGAGTCTATACCAGCGCGGTGTGCGGGTACGGGGTACCGGCAATTAATTCGAAAAGTCGGTACCGGGACGCGCTCCCCCCGGCCCGCGTACACCGCGCTCGATTGACCATGGATTGACGTGTCGCGACCGCTGACCTTCACCACTAGTTTATTACACTATGGTTCAGGGAATTGAAACTGCAAATTATTTGTTGTAACTTTTGTGTTACTTTCGTAAGTATTTTTTATACAGACAATACACATTTCCGTCCGGCTGACTTCAGACCTTGTACCTTATTAATTATTGATAAAATGCAATAGACTCTCAAAATAAATGGATTTTATAATTTCGTTCAATTGTTTTAATTATAAACTCTTTTATTATAATAAGTCGTCAATCCAAACTAAGCCCTATGCTTCTGTGAAAACCCCATCCAAATCGGTTAAGTTTTTATAATAAGTGACGCGTGTACACATGGCGACAGGTCCCTGTTTGGACTTTGAACTATTAGAAGTTAAACGCTGCGAATCGTGCGAAAGGGTGCGGTATGTTGTTGTTGTTTCGTCTCACAGCACGCTGCGCCCGCGCCGGCAGCCGCGTCTTTGCGGGCTCTCTACCGCACTATTTTGTGTTTTGTACGTAGTGTAGTTATGGGTATATAGGGTGCGTAACATGATGTGTCGCCGTATGTACAAACGGTTTGTGCCGTAGCGTGCCGTATTCCAAACCAAACACCCTATTTTTTTTTTTGCAAATATCTCAAATGTATATCCTCGCCAAAACAATTTTATTTTTATGTTGGTACTTTAGATTTATATGATACCATTTTAGACGAAAAGTTTTTAATCGTAGAAAGAGAAGGTACTAGAAGGAAGCACATGTCTTGTCATATTTACTCAATAAGAGATGCACATATCAAATTCGCTCCAGTTAAAAAAGGAGATCGCTACCTTATTGCTGTCCTTATCGGCGTAACCACTTTTTTGTACTACGGCCACCTGACTCACAACTGTCACTTCATATAAATTGTATAGGATTTCATGAGTATCGCTATCTCATACCCGGTTACACCGACATTCCGTCTATCAGCGTAAGCGAAAAATTCTTCGTCTATGTTTTTAATCTAAGATCTTAGATTATTACCGCCCGCGAATGCATTGGGAATACGTATGCATGTCCTCGCATGCCACCCCTGAGAAAACGATATTTACGTATATTTTGCGTAGGTAGTAGCGCAAGACGCACGCTAGCCATACAGTGTAAGGTCAAAGGCCGAGATTCAGAGACGTTTTTTATTTAAGTCTTAGTTCGAAGTCCCATATCGTCTGCTTAAACAGAACAACAAAAAAAAAGCAGATAAGCAGAACAGTATAGAGCAGCAGCAGCAGGTGCAGTGTATAGTATAAATGCAGAACTTGAGATTTTTTACCTGTACATACAACATGATTTTCTGAACTCAGCTAAGTATATAATTATCTTATTTTTGAAAAAAATGTCACTTATGTGGTTGTACCTTTAAGCAGACGATATGTCAAAATATGGGACTTCGAACTAAGACTTAAAAAACGTCTCTGAATCTCAGCCAAAGAATATATCTTGGTAAGGTCACACAAAATTCCAAATTAAAATCGTCATCCTCATCATATCACAGTATAAGAAAGAGTATCTATTATACTAGATATACTTACAGTGTGTTTGGTGCATCGTTCGCCAAATTGAAATGGTGGATAGGATGGGATCGTCGGCTATCTCACCACGTCCTCAAAAAAAATTCTCGCATCATTGATTTCTTTAGGTGAATTTTTTAGGGATTTTCTCAAAAAAGTCCGAAAGTCAGCATCTAAACTATTATAAAACTGTAACAGAAGTGTGTCTGTACAGTGTACATTGAAGATATTTACAAAAAAAAGATTACGATATGATTTTTAGATGTCCCTGATTCCAAATCACCAATTTTTGGATTTTTTGTCTGTCTGTTTGTTTGTTTGTTTGTTCGTTTGTTTGTTTATTTGTTTGTTTGTTTGGGTGTTTGTTTGTTCGAGTATCACGCAAAAACTACTGAACCGATTTTGATGAAACTTTTTTTGTTTGATAGCTTATCATCTGACTTAAAATCTGGTATATAATTTATGCGGACGAAGTCGCGGGTAAAAGCTCGTGTTTGAATAAAAAAAAGGTTTTTTTTTAATTTTTATTAAAAGAAAAATCGAATGACAAATCTTGCTCGAAATGTGCTTGTTTGTTTGTTTGTTTGTTCGTTTGTTTGTTTGTTTGGGTGTTTGTTTGTTCGAGTATCACGCAAAAACTACTGAACCGATTTTGATGAAACTTTTTTTGTTTGATAGCTTATCATCTGACTTAAAATCTGGTATATAATTTATGCGGACGAAGTCGCGGGTAAAAGCTCGTGTTTGAATAAAAAAAAAGGTTTTTTTTTAATTTTTATTAAAAAAAAATCTAATGACAAATCTTGCTCGAAATGTGCTCCCTAATAGCAATGTTAAGCAAGATTAATAATTTTAATTTTTTTTTTTAATAAAAATGTGATTATCAAGATTTTATTTTTTATTTCAAGTCCTAGGTCCGTTAGAACCCTATGAGAGGAAGAGAGAAAGGGAAATGCAATTCCGACCAACTACTTCAAAGTCGAGTTTAAAATGTTATTTTTCCTCTTTCAAAAAAAATTAAGGTCAATAAAAAAAAAAATGTCGCATCCATGTAATTTAAATTTTAATAGATCCGTAAAACATTAAACATTCAAATAAAATAAAAATTTGGGGTTTGTACCTACAACTTTTTTTTTATTCAAGCTTAAATGCTTTCGGACTTTTTTGAGAAAACCCCTAAAAATTCACCTAAAAAATCTACGATGCGGGAATTTTTTTTGGGGACCTGGCGAGATAGCCAACGACCCCTCCTATCCATCATTTCAATTTGGCCAACGATGCACCAAACACCCTGTAGATAATCATATCAAGCTTTACCTAATTTAAAGATTGGTCTTCGCGAGCGCTCGGACAATTCATTTATCTAGTCTCAAAAAGACCAGTATCCAGAGCCGTTAAAGATATTAATTAAAAAATCTCTGATTGACAATGCTGCCACATGAACGCTTTCGGCGCTACATCTAGCGCTTTTTATTGTATGTTTAGCGCCGTTTATGAGTATTTCGCGCTTTTTATCTTTCAATAAAGCAAAGATATTCGTGTTTGAATATCCTGTATTTTGATATAATATTTGATAGCGTATTGTGGTCAAACAGGTAATGTTTGGGAGATTCAAATATGAACGATCATCTGCCTACATAGCATAGTGGGATGTGATACAGTCCGCTGTTCCAAAATAAAACACGGAATATGCCATTGCCATTGATCATTTTACGCCAGAGCAACTTCCAAGTATTTATTTTACTATCAATTACCTACACGATAAATTAAATTATTTAATATACTTCCCAAATGTTTAAAAAACGATTCTTAATTCCGTTACATTTGAAGAAGGTACCTATATCAATTTGTAAAAAAAGGGGCAAAAAATTATTTTTTAAAGTAAAAATGCGTCTCGACGAGGACTGCGATAAAACAAAAACTTTTTGAAAATAGTAAAAATTATAAAAATACCGGTGTATCTGTATCGGTCAGAAAAAAATTCATATCTCGAAAGCAAAATAAGATATGACTCTGGGCTATATTAAAAAAAAATTTAATCACTAATGGGCCATTCAGAAGTTGTATACCTTTGTGACGATGACGTGGAGAAACATTTTTATTCATTTCATTTGGCATATATTCATTTTCAATGTACCCGAAGGTCGTGGAAAACAAAGAGTACTTTTTTTAAAGCTTTGAGATTCGGTTCCGCAACCTTTTCGTGTAACGGAAGTTCGAAAATTAAATTTGATAGCTGTAGAGGTTTCACTTCTATCGTGTCTTTACGACAGGTTACTTTTTTTTTAAATCTAGCACTTTTTCCATAGACGAATGTTTTTTTCGCTCACGCTGGCCTAGACGTAATATCAGTGTAACCGCGTATAAGATAGCGATAGTCATAATATCCTATACAATTTATATGAAGCTAGACGACTGACTCCGGAGTCAAACAGCCGTAATAGTACAAAAAAGCCAAAAAGTGATTACATCGATAAGGACAGCAATAGGTAGCGATCTCCTTTTTTAACTAGAGCGAATTTGCTATGTGCATCTCTTATTGACTGAATATGACATGACACGTGCTTCCTTCTAGTACCTTCACTTTCTAAGACTTTTTTGCTCCGGCTACACACGCCTTCTTGCCTGCGCAGTGCATCGTGCATCGTGCATGACCTTGGCGGGACGTACAGCGGGGATGGACCGTGAACACAGCGCTTTAAGCGCCGTATTCACGGTCCATCTCCGCTGTACGTCCGCTCAAGGCCGCGGCGCTGGATGTAGCATACAGACTATCCATCCCGGCTGTACGTCAGGCCAAGGCCGCATCAAGCGTGAGCAGAGTATAGCCCAGTCATTTTACAGTTTGAGCCGGGACTAGTAATTGGTATTTTTTTTCGGTATAATATTTAAGAGCTAATTTGAGCTTAGAAATGTACCAAAATTAAAAAAAAATCTCGTCTGCAATAGTTCCTAAAATTTTTGTATTATCTCGTTATAAAAAACCTGATGGAATTTTTTTTTTGCAGATATTTAAGGCATTATCATTAACATTATACATACTTCAAACATGGTGTAAATATTTTTGTCCACTTAGAACTAGAAGGTTTAAAAAAAACTATTTTTTTTAATTTCTTTGCCTGTTTTATTGCTCAAAAATAATTTATATTGTTAAATCTTTTTCAAATAAGTGCATGGTACCTATTAATATTATTAATTTAAAAGCCTTCTGGGACTCACAATTTTAATTTCTATGTTGCGTAGCGATTTTTCTTTTATTTGTTTTCAGTTAGTCTTTTTGTCAGTAAATATTGCCAGTTACAGTTTAAAAGTCCAATTAATAATTACTTCTCACCTCTCCTAACAAAACTCCGTAAAATGACTGGGCTAAGTAATCAAATCGTACGAATTAAACGCCAAAAAATGGGAGTTCTTCTAATGATTTCAGCAGCAACAGAAGAAATGAAAAAAAAAACTATTTTTTCACCTCTTGCTAAAAAGGTTTTCGATGAAAAAAAAGATTATCATAAACGTGCATAGTATCTCAATTCTCAAATGAGTAATATCATGTGTGGAACTTGTTATCTTTCAATAATATAAATCTTGAAAGTGTTTCACGATTCATTTTGACGTGCAGTCACCTTGCGACACAAGCTCTAAATGCGAAACCTGCTGTACAGCATGTCTATTCACGATCAAGCACGCACGACGCAGGCCGCTCTGACGTACGTCCGCGCTATTCACTGTCCATCCGCACGACGTGCGCGGTGGTGGGGGCGCTCGCTGGATGCAAAATGGGTCGTGCACATCCAGCAAACAATTAATAATAATTATTGACGTACGTCGCCTATTCACGGTCGTTTTGCATCGTGCATCGTGCATGGCCTTGGCGGGACGTACAGCAAGATGGATGGTGAATACGGCGCTTTAAAACCGCACGGTACTCGAACGCAGGAAGGAACACGGAGGTCCAGTCCACACTATACAAGTAAGCCTTCGCGCAACTCCGCGCAAACCTCAGTATTCTCAGAGCCATCAAGTAAAGCCTTTCTAACATCGCAGCTGACGGAAGATTTTGTTTTGGTTCAAAAATTATTGTATTGCTTGCCGATTGAAAAAAACAGACATTCAATAGAAGACGAAGAATTGATTTATTTTATTTTCGAAAAACAGTCAATTCACTATAAAATATTATGCCAAACTACAAGACATGTCTCGCGAGGATGCATCCGACGACCTTTTTTCTATTTAAGATCTCATTTTTATACCTTTTTGTTGTTTTTCTTTAAAAAAAATTGATAAAATTAAATAAAATGCTTAACTAAGTTGAAACAGATTATCGGCTTAAAATAGAAATATCATAAATTATCAGGCATTTACAGACATTTTTCTGTTAAAAAACTTGACAGACTGAACCGCGGACTGAGACGCGGCCTGATTGCCCGTCCATACACACAGCCCCGGATCTAGGGGGGGCAAACGGGGGCCCACGCCCCGGGCGGCAGGTCTAGGGGGCGCCGAAATGAAGAGTTCAAAATATAAATTATTGCAACGACTTGAAAATATTGTAAAAAAATCTCAAGCTCGCTTCGCTCGCTCCTGGTATTATATCATATTGTAATGATCTCACTATATAGCGGAAAAATCTCGAGCTCGCTTCGCTCGCTCTTAATTTTTTATTGTATTGGAAGTATCCAGTCTGCCTATTGCAGAACTCGATCCAGATTTTAGATCATATTACGACGAGCTAATCTTATTGCCGTAAAATCTCGAGCTCGCTTCGCTCGCTCCAAGTTTTAGATATTTTTGCAACAACCAAGACTGGACCCCTGGATAAAATTATTACTACTCCCTTGGAGGGGAAGGGCGCCAAAATTAAGTTTTTGCCCCGGGTCGGAAAAATCGTAGATCCGGGGCTGCATACTCACAAGTAAAACCGTGCAAACCGAAAACTGCGCAGTCCAATCTTCAGCATGTCAACGATTGTTCGAGCCGCGCTTGTAGGACGTGCTTCCGTCTTGCCATGCCGTCCGCACAAGCGTGCTTACTTGTGCAAACTGGACTGCGCAAGTAAGCGCGCGCGTGTGTAACCGGGGCCTTTCACATTAGTGGCGCCCAATCGGTTTTTTAATTTGGCAACCCTTGTCTTGCACATAGATTAATATGTATGTTGGTTATAGATAGGTAAGTCGCCTTATTATAAGCGTTGTCGCTTATTAGCACCAGGGAGAGCCACATTTTGAAATAAAATTGAAAAAGACGATCGGCCAACACGAGGATCGAACCATAGCTACCCGGATCGTGAGCCGGTTGTCTAGACCGCTAGACCAACAAGACAGTTATTCATGTAGCACGCTGTCGCTCCGATATGAACCCTAGTTAAACACATAGCGCTTCGAAACATAACCGATAGATGGCGGAAGCTGTCTATGGAAAATCAGCGTTCCACTTAGTTTGTACTAAGGTAAAATAGTAGCTTATCTATGGTACTAATAACTAAGATAACATCAGAGGGGGGACAGAGGGGAACTTTGAGGAAAAACGCAAAGAAACCAGCGGCATCTTCTTTGAATAACGTTTAACTACAAAAATATTGTCTCAAATTTCCGATAGATGTCTCTTCAAACTCAACAATAAAGCAAATTTATTACTAAAATTATAAAAAAACTTTAATCCTATTTAATACAATTTACTTATTTTTATTTTTTATTTTTTTTTTATTTTTCATTTTTGGACACAAACAGTCTTAATAAAAAAACAATATATCTAAAACTAGTAAACAAATACCAGACTCGGAGGTCCCAAAAATTATTTTATACAATTTCTATGAAAAACATCGGTATTGTGACTTTATATAAATTTAGATTAGACTTAAGAAATTACAATTATAGTTAGGTAAATAATTTCAATTATAGTTGCTTAAGTAAACAATTTCGACAGATGCCAGTTAAACATTACGTTGCAAATAGAGAGTGATAAATAAGTTTTTCTGGCGTTATATGAATTTGGATTATGGTTACAGTTAGACAAATTCGGCAAGTGAAAGTGTTGCCAT
This sequence comes from Agonopterix subpropinquella, assembly GCA_922987775.1. NCBI lineage: Eukaryota > Metazoa > Arthropoda > Insecta > Lepidoptera > Depressariidae > Agonopterix > Agonopterix subpropinquella. The sequence continues at coordinate 12,442,373 of OV277709.1, read as the reverse complement.
CTTTATTCTATTACATTATCGAGACAATCCATGAGGCTCTATGAGTAAGTTTCATGTACATTTTAGATTAAGATTAAGAGTTTAGGCGATTAGATATACAGTTAAACAATAGGTAAGTACGGCAAATTTGCCGAGAAGAGACAATGAAATTGCAGGAGTAAATTATTCGTTTATAGCATACAAAATTTTGCAGGAGTTCTTTTTGAAAGTATTTAAAGTACAGTTGAACATGTCAATACCCAGTAGGGACTTATTATACGAGGCGAAGCTGCGTCTGAGGAATGTGTTTTTGGCGTAATTAGTGTGACAAAAACCAATATTAAATAAAGCACCAGAACGCGAGAACGTACGAGGTATCCTGAAAGTGACCTTACTCAAAAGCGTGGATGAGTCTATTCTACTATTAACCAATTTATAAAGAAAGCAGGCATCGAGCAAGCAACGACGGTTCTTAAGAGATGGTATTTTATGTCGCTTAGCGCTCTCTGCATAACTGTGAAAGAAATTGCCGGTTCGAAAGTCAAGATTTTTTAAGAATTTATTTTGGACTTTTTCAATTCGTGCAATATGCACTGCATATTGCGGATTCCAGACAACACAACCAAATTCAAGAATACTTCTTACATACGCATAGTATAATATTTTGTGAGTTGAAGCATTATTAAAAACCTTACCAAAACGTAATATCATACCTAAGCGTTTAAAAGCTTTGTTGACTATCATATCTACATGAGCATTAAAATTCAACTTTGAGTCCAAAATAACTCCCAAATCCCTTACTTGATTCACTCGATTAATTACTTTACCGGCAATTGTATAATCATATATTATAGGTTGTAACTTACGGGAGAACGTGATAGTATAACATTTGTCAACATTTAATTTTAAATGATTTACATCACAGAACCTACATAACTGGACAATATCCTGTTGCAGTAATGCACAGTCAGCAAGAGAGTCTACAATTTTAAATATTTTAGCGTCATCTGCATACAAAAGAAAGCGGGTAGGGTCTATGTAAGCATTTAGGTCGTTGATGTACAGGGAAAACAGGAAGGGTCCGAGGATTGAACCCTGCGGAATTCCGGAGCTAATAGGAAGAAACTGCGACGTGTAACCCTTCAGTGATACAGCCTGACAGCGGTTCTCAACATAAGATTTTAACCACCTATACAGGTGTCCGTGTATACCGATCACTTCTAATTTCCTAAGTAAGACTGAGTGTTTAATTTTGTCAAAAGCTTTAGAGAAATCGGTATACACGGCATCAACCTGAAACCCGCCATCCATAGCATTCAGAGCAATTTCAGTAAACGCAACAAGATTAGTGTCAACGCTGCGGCCGCGAAAGAAACCATGCTGTTGAGGTAGTATGTGTCGAGACAGTGCGAAGGATAGTTGACCAGTAACAATCTTCTCCAAAATCTTTCCAAAAATACATAATTTCGAAATAGGTCTATATTTTGTCACATCGTGTACGTCACCACCCTTGAACACTGGAGTGACCAAAGCTCGTTTCCACAAACTAGGAAAACAACCCTCGGAGAGCGATTTAGAATATACAGCATGAAGTGGTTTGGATAACACATCGGCACAACTTTTTATGAGCAGGGGATGGACTCCGTCACAGCCTGCACCCTTTTTAATATCAACACTTTGTAAAAGTTTGAGAACGTTAGCGGTAGTTAGATTAATTGAAGACAGGTTAATGACAGGTTCAATATAATTCAGAATATTAGGGGCAGGACCAGACAATGTGTCCGCTACCGGCTCAAAGACAGAGTGAAAATAGTCATTGAACATATCACTTATGGCCTCTCCATCGTTCGAATGATCATTATTATAGTACATGTAACTTGGCACACCCTCTGAAGACTGTTTAGATTTGATGAAAGTCCAAAAATATTTTGGATTTCTTCTTATATTATTCTCTGCCGAGGCAATGTAACTATTATAACAATCATAAGATAATTTCTTTTCCCTAGATCTAAATAACCTAAAGGTATCATAATCTCTAGGGTTACCATACTTTTTCCAGAGAGAATGAAACTTCCTCTTGTCCTTTGCCACTTTGATTGCTGCTTTGGTATACCACGGCGGATAACCTGTTGAATTAGTCACTCTGCGCAATGGCACATACAGTTTTATAGCTTCATTTAATTTAGTGTGAAGATAATCGGTCGCATCCTCAGCGTTCATGTCATGAAGTACACTCCAATCAGTTACAGACAGATACTGTGAGATTTTGGAATAGTCCGCGGCGTAAAATAAATATCTGAACGATAACTTTTCTTTTAATAAAGATAAGTTAGGAATCTCTAAAACAATATTGAGTGATTTATGATGGGGGTCTTCGGGGGTAAGTGGTGACTCACAGGCGGCCAGGCAGCATTGGCAATTACTTAATACTAGGTCAAGTATGCGACCGTTAATATTTCTACACGAATTAAATTGATACAGCTGAGATACCGATAAAAACTCCGACATCGCCCTCACATAAGAATCGTGATCAGTGTTAGCCAAATTCATACGATTAGAGCCCGGAATAGTCTCCCATGACGCATAACTAATATTTAAATCCCCCGCAACGAAAAAAAGTTCATCAGGATAGATATTAACTAGGTCAGTAACCTTCTCGAGAAAACATTGCAAACTATCCAAGTGATTAGCACCATGAGGAATGTAAACTCCAACCATATTTATGCGAGTAGGTAGCTTTGATTGCGACGGTCGGCCGAAGGCGGCAGAGGGGAGCGGAGCGGGGCGGTGGCGGCGGCGGGAGCACGTTCCTGCATCGGCGCCGGCGCCGAGCTCGACGCTCAGCCATAGCTCCTCGGCGGGCGGGGGGGCGCACCACTCGCTGCGCAGCCGCACTGGTATATCATGCCGCACCGCCATGCACACACCCCCACCCTTGCCGCAACCCGTGGCAAGATAATCCCTGTCTTGTCGATAAACACAGTACCTACGATCAAAATATTCAGCGTTGAAGAAATTTTCCGACAACCAGGTTTCTGTTAAACAAATGATGTCATAGTCATTACTTAAAACCTGCAATAGAAACTCATTTGATTTAGTACGTAGTCCTCGCACGTTCTGGTAATAAACAGATAGTTTAGGTATAGGGATCATTTTATATAGTAATAATATGAATGCAAATGTAAATAAAACATTGCTATTTTATTATCAGAAGCAGCCCCACCCCTCGTGAAAAATAGAACATAACTGGTATTGAGGTAAACTGTATATATGTGAAAACTGAGTATAAAACGTTTTAATAAACCTGCAAAGATTAAATTATATGAGCTAATTCTAGCAAAATTGTACTGTTGATGTATATCTAATGCACAGTAATTGTGACAATAATAATAGCATGTGAGATAAGGAAACAAACATATTTTATGAGATACTTTTGTGAGGTGAACAATGATTATGGACGTAAGCAGTCAAACTATTTTTGACAGGTCATCAGTGCATGATATCAACAGCTTTTTCGGGTCATCTTCTTGTTTTCTCATATAAATGTTACCGTTACGAATCCACAGATGAGAGTATCCTTTTTCTTGTTTTAATTCTCGTGCACGTCGAAGTAGCAGCTTATTGTTGGGCGAAAGATGTTCACTGACATAAATACGGCGAGGATTGCCGCTGATATCCAAGTCAGAAGTCATCAGGCCACGGCGGGCTCGCATAGCAGACAGGAGATCATCCTTACAGCGTCGTCGCGCTAAACGTACGATGATTGCTGGTTCACGGTCGGAGCTGGTGCCCCCACCATCACCATCACCAGCCTTACGCGACTTCGGGAAACGACGAACACGATGAATATAATCTACGATTTGTTCTTCGCAGGGTACACCCACCTTCAGACATATGTTCCTGAAAATATTATGAAGATTTTCTCCTTTCGAAAACGGAATTCCAGAAATTTCTACGTTGTTGAGCCGGTTCAGCTGATTCATTTTATTATTTTCATCAGTCAAGAAGGCTATTTTCGATTCGAAATCTTGTACTTTAGTATTAACCACGCTCGAATTCGTCTCCAGGCCAGAGATCCTTTTTTCATGATTGTCTAACTTCTTATTAAATGTTGAGATGTTTTTATTTATTTTTGTAATGTCGGTAGACAACGATCCAAGATTCTTGCTCATCTCAGAAAAATCCGCACGAAGATCTTTGAGTACTAGCATGATGGATGAAAGCGTAACGGTTTCAGTTCCGAGGGGCATCTCAGGAGGAATATCACCGCCAGAGGAGCACGAGGGACACTTCCAATTAGCTCGTTTGTCTTGGTTCATTCTCCGGTACAGCTTCTCCGATACACCAGAACACGAGAAGCATAGGTTCTGGCAGCACCCACTACACTTAATGACATCATTCGCAGGTTCCTTACACACGAAACAGTTCATTTTAAGCGATTATTTATAATTACTTTAAGTAATAAAATATGACTGCAAGCGCAACGGTGCAAGCTGGAAGGAGACGTAAGTCAAGTGTGATAAGGCACAAAACCGCGTGAGAAGTCCCGCAAGTCGGCGAACAAAATAAGTTAGGCTAACTGCAACTACCGGTTAGGAGCGCGACCCAACACCAACTGTTTACGTAATATTTCAAAACTGTTTTAATTAAAATTAGTAAATAATTTAACTTATGTTCTGCGGTAGCACCATATTATTGTCACCTAGCAACACCAGCTACACAAGTTGTCTGTCACAATATGGCCGCCGTTACAACTTGCGCGTACGCTTGTTTGTGTTTTGCGCCCATTTTGTGATTTGTAGTGTTTTGAGTGTTGATCTTCACTTCAGACGTTGAGGCAAGATTACTCCTCCGTCCTGTTACTGAGGCTACTACTCTAAACTAGAACAAAATAGCTCATTACTGAGAAAAAGTAGATTCCATTGTAAAGCATACATATAGCTATAGGTATGCGTATATATAGCAACTGTTTCTTGTTAAATATCATAGGTGGCGTTTCAAATTTATTTGCATTAAAATGGCACTAAAGTAGGGCCAATTTAATAGGCCACATTTGACATTTGTCAGTTTGAGCTTCATAGTGAGGTGCCCTGCTTAAGAAGACTGATTCGATTCAGACTTCAATCATAAATGTGAATTGTATTCAGTTATTATGAAAAGGTACTTATACAACGTGTTAATGAATTAGCGCAAAACCTCATACACCCCAACTGATTTATAACAAAGTAATTAGATTGAAACTAATTTCATTATTTTGATAGTTACAATTTAAAGTTATTCGCATTTTAAGTTTTGAGGCAAAAATGATTTATTGTCATTTCAGCAATGAATGAAAGCGCTAACATGCTTATGGATACATTTTAATAATCTTGTTTTGATAGTATGTAGGGTGAGCGTGCCCGTGCGGTGGGATGATATCGGGTTCAGTAAATTTTAAAGGACAACCGCCGCGGCCGCTCTCCCTTGAAAAAATACCTTAAAATGTATAGAAGTTTTGACTGAAGTCAAATGTGTCATAAATTATGAGGTTTTATAAAAACGACTCAGATAGTATCATTTATTTTTATTTAACGAGTTATTTAATCATTTATTATTAATAAATTATAAAAAAGCAGCAATCCCAACATGACTGTCAGGCTGAGATTCAGAGACATTTTTTAAGTCTTAGTTCGTACTCCCGTATGTCAAAATCCATACATTTTGTTTGACCCTACTTAGTTCGAACTATGACTTAAAAAATCGTCTCTGAATCTCAGCCTCAATGTTGTTTAGTAGGAGGTGTTGCAAGCACAATGTTTTTTTTATATAAAAATGATAAAAACTAATAAATCATTATAAAATAAACTAATGCCTGCCTTGAGGGTCCGCGTGGACTCTGAACACGGATCCGATGTCAAATTTGAGAAAAGTGGCCGCCATCTTGAACTATTCAGTTCTTGGACAGATTGCTTCAGAAATCTTAAGGACCGCGGACTCTCAGATATCGATTTTGGTAACAATCGGCCCAGAAACTAAAAAGTTTCAAGATAGTGGCCAATTTTCTCAAATCTGAAATCAGATTCATGTTAAGAGATCGCAGAAACCCCTAGATATCCATTTTGGACGCAGTCGGTTGAAAAACAAAAAAATTCAAGAGGGCGGCCACTTTTCTCAAATCTGACATCGGATTCGTGTTAAGAGATCTCAGGAACCCCTATATATCGATTTTGGAAGCAATCGGTTAAAAAACAAAAATGTTCGATAAATTAGGTATGTAAGTAGGTATCTTATTTTGATCCTTAAACGATTTGTTTACGATATAAAATAATAATGGGCCAGGGATTCGACTGATGATTTTTCAAATAATATTACAGTACCTATAAGTATACCTTTTCATAATAACTGAATTGAAGAAATTGAAGTCTGAATCGAATCACTCACTTTTTAAGCAGGTCACCTCACTATGAAGCTGAAACTGAAGTGCGATTTTTGAAAGTCATACGAGCGACTTGGCAGTAGAAAGATGCATAATCTCCATAGTCATTTTGACATTTTCTACTGCCAAGTCGCTCGTATGATTTTCAAAAATCGCACTCGCACAAATGTCAAATGTGGCCTATTAAATTGGCCTTACTTTAGAGGGCTCTCTTTTTCCGATATATTACTCTACTCTTTGGATAACATCTACATATCAGTAATCTGTGGATAACATAGCATGGTCTTGCATTGCATATTTGCGTTGCACTATTGATTTTGATTTATTGATTTCGTGCAGTATTTCTTTCTTTTTTTTGTTTTAGAAATGCAAGTTTCTATCCATCGCACTAATGCTACAAAATTTAACATAGATCCAGGCTGAAATTTTCATTTGAAGACCCATCGGGCAACGTATAATGGTGAGTAAACTTGAATTAAATCTATACAAACGTGGTACAAACAATACCTGTGGCATTGACTTTTATAATGAGGTATGTATGGTGGTATACCCACTGAGATGGCGAACCAGTTGAAATTTTCTCAGAATACTTATATAATTATTTTTTAAGATTTGGAAAACTAAAATCCCCGCCCCAAAAATGACCCACTGACCTAAGTTTGTCCTGCCTGTACTACCTATAAAGGGCTCTATTTTTTAAAACCACAATTGTTACGGTGCCTGTCCATTGAAGCTATGCGAGCTGAGCTCCTGATTGGTTAAAAAAACACAGCTACACAGCTCGCACAGCTTCAATGGACAGGCAGCCTTAGAGGGAGGTTACACGCTCAGTATTTCGTCATTCTGGTCCATTAGTCTGAAATGCGATTTTTGAAAATCATACAAGTGACTCGGCAGTAGAAAATGTCAAAATTACTATGGAGATTATGTTTCTTTCTACTGCCGATTCAATCGTATCATTTTCAAAAATCACACTTCAGGTCATGGTTACATGATTTGAAGGGAAACTGATATACTGAAGCACCATGTTAGACGGGTCAGTCTCGAGTCAGTTTCCCTTCAAATCAAATATACATGACCAGACTGATGGACCAGAATGACGAAATACTGAGACAGTTGAAATTGTACATTATTGTTGCCTTGTTGTCTTAGACAATTTATATAGGGACGAGTTACGCGTGTCATTCTACTAAGAAACATTTCTGCCACTTTTTGCGGGGGGCGAGGTAACATGAAATCCGCAACTTTGGATTTAATAAAATAAATGGGGAATACCCCATAAGTTCAGATTCTAATTTTGAATGTTAAAAATCATGAAAAGTAGTCTCGTGTGAACCCCAAACGTTCTAAGTTCAAAATTATTGTTTCGCTATTATAGGCTGTCTCGTTTAGTGATAAGGTATAAAATTGGGTGTAAATTTGCAAGATTAATTGATCTAATACCGTGGCAGAGGGGAAATGCTACCGCAAGGCGAGTCCCTACTAAATTGTCTAAACTTGGTGTGGATCTATTGTAATACAGAAGTACATTGCACATTTACCAACAAATTATCTAAACTATTATAAAACTGTAACAGAAGTGTGTCTGTACATTGAAGATATTTACAAAAAAAAGATTACGATATGGTTTTTAGGTGTCCCTGATTCCAAATCACCAATTTTTGGATTTTTTGTCTGTCTGTTTGTTTGTTTGGGTGTTTGTTTGTTTGATCGAGCATCACGCAAAAACTACTGAACCGATTTTGATGAAACTTTTTTTGTTTGATAGCTTATGATCTGAATTAAAATCTGGTATATAATTTATGCGGACTAAGTCGCGGGTAAATGTTCGTTAAAAATAAAAACAAAAGTAAAAAATTAAGGGGTGTCTCCATACCTACAAGAAATGTTTTTTCAAGGTTTGATCTATGAATCTCTTTGCGGGGCCTATCATAAAAGTCGACCGTGGGCGACTGGTAGACTGTGGTCGACTTCTTGGCCACTACTGTTCTACAGTATAACAACAATTAATAAAAACCGGCCAAGTGTAAGTCGGTCTCGTGCTAAAGGCCCCGGAGAACATTTTTTTTGAGACGGTTGAAATTGTCACAGAGTAAGCATTATTGTCGCGGATTTTTATAAAAATAAGTTAAATAAATAAAGTCAGTGGGAGGCAGGGATTGTCCGTATTGTATGTAGTACTAGATACTCTTTCTTATACTGTGGTTCTACTCCCACTAACTACATACATGTCGCCGACCACAGCTGTTTTCATATAATTTGTATCTTTGGGCCAGGGTTGGCACGATTAAATCATTTTGATTTAAATCATGATTTAAATCAAATGATTTTTTTCGATAAAAATCAATGATTTAATCAAATATGTTTTCTTTTTAAATACTAGGGTCTTTTACATCTAAGAAATCAATATCGTTATTATAATACTTGAACAAAAAATCAGTTTTCCAGCCTTTTCAATTCCCAGTCGGTTTCTTAATTTACTGTGAACAATTCCAAAGGTGGAAAACACTCTTTCCACAGCAGCTGAAGAAGTGATCGCCCCAAACAATTGTTTAACCATTGGAAAAATCTTTGACTATTCCTCTTCACTAAATATATTTTTTCTGTGATATCCACCACTCTAGTGATGTCACATTTTTTAACACTTCTTCCGCGAACATCACACTTTTGAATGGTTTTGATTATGAATTAAGTTTTACTATAACGCGTTCCGTTTTACGTAAAAACACAGTTAAACTGTAAGATAAAATGAAAAAATCAAAAAAATCATGATTTTATAAAATAAATAAAATAAATAATTATAATTAATATATATAATATAATATAATATAATATATATATATTATAATATAATAAATAAATAAATAAGATTAATTATTATTTTTTCAAAAAATCGTGAATTATTAGATTTTTTCAAAAAATCATTATTTTTTCCAACCCTGCTTTGGGCTGTATTGGCAGGTTTCAGTATGCAGACGTTATGTTGACAACATCTTTTCTTTTGTTCACAGATGAAACAAATCTCTATATTGAAGACTAGTTTGCCTGCGAGTTCGTCAGCGTGAAATTAGAATATTGTAAAATCCTTTCTTGGTGCACCCGTACATCCTCTACAAAATATATAATTTCTAATTTGTATCTTCAGCGATTTAAGCTGTGCGTTGTCTGTCAGTCAGTCAGTCACCGAACAAAGCAGATGTCAGCACCCACAAGTTATAGCAAAGATGCCAACAGATGGCGATACCGTCGCTCTCGGAAATATGCTCAATACAAAGACAACGTTCATCGTATATACGCAATCACTTCACTTCACACACTTCAATTCACAATCGAATGCAAGACATAAATCGCGCAAGAGAAATAATCACAGAGATTTGATATATATACAAGGTCCAACTAAGAACTGTTGGATCACGGCCGGTCCCCAGGCTTCACACACAGCCTGGTGGAAGATCGTCCCTTTTCAATGGAGGAACATTCCCAGTAGCGCCTCCATATTGGTGACCCTCGACAAAGAACATCGCAACCTGTACACCGCAGAGCATCACCACCACAGAACAGCAACCAGCTTCAACCAACCCTTCACCCCCTCAACCGGGTCAAACAAGCAGTAGTCACGCCATCAACCCGAAGCCCGCACCAGGTCTATCGCAGCTGTCTTCACACCGCTTCCTGGACCTGCATCTTCCTCAACGACAGTCAGCGTCTGCATAGAAGGATCTCCCGCAGCCCACGTGTCTGAGCTCACCTCCACGTGGCAGTTCTGCTCGCCTTCTCCACGCCTGTCACTCGCCCGCATCACATCAGGACTGGTCACCCTGACAGATGCACACACACGCAGCACATCGCTCGTCAGACTCACTTGACTGGAGCCCTGCACCTACACTACATGGATACAGACTGCACACTTCGAACTACTCAACGACCTCCGGTCTGAGGGGATTGTCATGTGGGGACTTGCTACAGATGTCAGCACCCACAAGTTATAGCAAAGATGCCAACAGATGGCGATACCGTCGCTCTCGGAAATATGCTCCATACAAAGACAACGTTCATCGTAAATACGTAACTCGTAACCTACTACAAATAAGGTTCACAATCGAATGCAAGACATAAATCGCGCAAGAGAAATAATCACAGAGATTTGATATAATATACAAGGTCCAACTAAGAACTGTTGGACCACGGCCGGTCCCCAGGCTTCACACATAGCCTGGTGGAAGATCTTCCCTTTTCAATGGAGGAACATTCCCAGTAGCACCTCCATAATAAGTATAGAAGACAAAACGAAATCTGCATCAGAATTTTTTTTTAATTGTGGTTTTGGAAGATGTTACCTTGTTGTAATGATAATTAATATTGTTTTCCTAAAAAGTTGTACAGATTTGTGAGGCTATGTGTGTTGAGTTGAATTGGTCATTTGGCTATCTCGACCCATCTGGGATTTTTGAACGTCTGATCTTTAGTAAAATTAGCATTCTTCAAGTAAGGCATCTACCAACATATTTATGAAACTGGTATTCCACGAAGAGAAGATAGGGGTAACATACTGTCCTAATCGCTGCTTGATGACTGACAAGAATAAATACATGTTCGGAGTCACATTTTTCCAAGAAAAATATCAATGAATATAAAGTTGTTGTTGCAGAGAAATTTCACACTTCTGCGTGTGACTTTACAAAAACAACATAATCATTCAGAGTTTTTCCACAAAAAAGATGACATTTATAACCTATTAAAAGTTGCTATTGTATGTGTCGTTGGGCCGCAGCGCTACTTGTAAAAACCAATCAAAATAATGGGCTGCTAGATCTAGGGTTGTAAACTTGGCGGTTATGAGTATTTATTATGTGCTACTCCAACTTACTACTAATGCCTTAGGGAGCGTTTAAACAGAAGTGACGTGGCGCGGACATTTCGCGGGCGGGGTCAGGCCTGTCTCACTCCACAGCTCAGGTAAGTTTGACAGCCGGACACCTCCGAGGTGTAAATCGCAATAGGTTGCCACTCACCCCTCGGTGATCACCTGATCACCAAAAAGATTAAAATAAGTTAAATAAGGTACAGCTTGGCCAAAAACGCCACTGTCGCTTTACATGGCAACACTACACTACAACCTAAACTATTTTGATACTTGCTTTATTTACTCCAAAAGTTTATGCAAAACGTTATCTATATTTAGCTAAATTTAGCTCTGGCAACTGCGAGGCTAGTATGTCAACCCGCGATAGCGACATTTAACATATCCATCTGTAAAATTTAGTATTTTATCTCGTTCGTTCGCGCGCAAATAGAAAGAGAGCGGAAGCGTGATAGCAATGTATCACGCTATTGCGGGTTGGCGTACCTACTAGCCCCGCAGCTAAATTTTACAACTTGCAGAAATTTTAAATTTATGCAACTGCATGGCTAGCATGGCAGCGAGATATAGAACTATCACACCTTCACTATCTTTCTATTTACGCGCGAACCAGCGAGATAAAAGGAATGATATAGCCGTATCACGTGCAACATGCTATGCCTTCTGTATTCTAGAAGAAAATAATACACTTTATATTGTACTTTCAAATTATTTGTTTCTGAATTTTATCAGTATACGATTGTCATATTTTCGATGGTCCGATATTTGCATTTCTTCTTATTACCATTTCCATTTCCTAGCATGGCAGTTTTTTATTTATCGATGCATTCCGGGCGGATTAATTTTGCGGTTTAAATGTTTTCCTGAAAACAATAGAGAAAAACCATAAAAAAGCAATCGAAAAAATGTTTGTCGCAGTAGATAAACTAAGCAAAACAAAAAAAATATCACATGCGAGAATGACATGCGACGGTCAAAATTATGCGGTCGACGCATACCTACTTAAAATATGTACAATTTGGAACCTCGTGCGTGCCTCGAGCAACCCAAACTCGAAAGGAAATCCCCTAAATGATTATTTTTCAGATGATAACTTACGATAATTGATATAATTTATTGACAACTATTGTTAAAATGCAATATAGAGTAAATAAATACCTACCATATCAGCTAATCGCTTGTAAATAACATACAATTTGTTCGAAGTTTCCCAGCATGATATACCTCCAAACGTAACAGAAAATAACATACTGAATTACTAGACTAGCACCACTTTTTGTTGCTTTATCCATTTGAAATAATAATAAGGACAAAACTAAAGATTTTACGGTAAATTTTGAATTGAAACGCATAAAACTGCACTCGATGTTTGACAGTTTGACGTTTTCCATGATGTTGTCATGATAATGAAAAAAGTTTAGTTCCGATCGTAGAAAAATTCTTCGTCTATGACTTGCCGTCATTTTGTGAGTACTGAAAACCCTAGCGATGTCACGCTGTCAGCACGTGAAAGAATGAAAGAAGCCAAAGAAGGAGACTTTGTAAAGGAAGCTGTCATGCCTAATGATTCGGTTCATTTTTGTTTGCACGCGCGCCGTTGTGACAGTTGGTAGGTTATTCGCTAGTTGTACGATAGGACGGGTGCGAATAACTTTGCACCTTATTGCTGTGGCGAGAGAGTCGTTATTTATTTAAATCTGTTTTCGAAGTGATCCTTCTGTACGGGTAGTACTAGTATTTATTCTGTGGCGGGGTGCCGCAATATAAACCTTATAGTACGTAGCATAGAGTCGTTTGGAGAATTACACCCGCGCCTCCAGGCGACGGCGCCTGGTGGCGGGGGCGTAATTCTCCAAACGACTCTATGCTACGTACTATAAGGTTTATATTGGTGTTACTTGCCACCACCACGCGTCTCTTCTGTATAAACCCTACCTTAACCCGGCGGCACTCGCTAGGTGTTTTCAAACATGAATACTCGCTACTGGGTAATAATTACCACAGAGTTTAATCGGCGTTTTTTAAGAAAAGAAGCTTGTTTTTCAATGTTTGACAATACATTTGTGTTATTAGCATTATTGTCTATAAATGAAACGACAAATGCAAGTTATAATGTTCATTTATTTGAAATGAAAGCTTATCCTAAAAAATCAACAAAAAATTTACTTTTTCCTCAGTAAACTTAGAAAAATCAACAAAAATATTTTTTTTCTTACAAATTAGGAAAAACTGAGATCAATATGAAAAATAAACTTATTACACTAGCAAACGAACAAAAAATAATGATACCTTTATAATAAACGAACATCGAGATAATCGACATTGAACATTCAGTTCCAAATATCTTGCTGAAAACAAAACTTATTTCACTCTGTCATAACAATCCCCACATATTGGGGTTGTATGCTCGCGGCATATCTTTTTGAAGCACAATTCGCACATTGCCTTCGTTTTCCGGTCCTTCTTCCATTCACATACTGCACAGCGAGAAGCAGATATGGGCGGGCGTGACCTGGAGTTGGCGTTGGCGGACGTATTTTCGTCATTCGAGTCGGCACTCAGCAAAAACTTTATTTTTGTTCTTATAAATGGTGACAAATTAGGTACTGATGATCGCTTTTTTATCTGCGGCATCACAAGACTCAAAGCCAGTTCCTTCAAAGCAATTCTTCTCTTGACCATGAACGATCCGCTACTTTCTTTATTTGCCTTCACTATAATGTACGCATTGATGCCGCCGACGTTCAGAAGACCGTAAAACAGTACCAATGGCCATCTTTTGTTTGCCCGTGCAACTGAGTAGGTAGCACACATCTCATCCACAACATCGACACCGCATTTTGTTCTGTTGTAGTCCATTATCATTTCCGGCTTTCTGTTTTCTCCACAATCTTTCTTGGCGTCATGGTGCATAGTTGAAGCCAAGAGCACTACTTTATTCTTCTTTGTGACATAAGACACCACAGTACAGTCTTTTTGAAACCCAAAAAGGGAGCTGTGTACTTCTCGGCCCTTGGTTGCCGTAAAGATAGGTGGAATTTCAGCTTTGTTCTTCCTCAAAGTACCCAGTGCTGTCAATCCATAATCATTGAGCAAATCACTCAACAGAGGAAAACTGGTGAACCAGTTGTCGATTACCACGTTTCGATGGCTGTTCTTTATAGGTTCTACCAAACGCTTGACAACATCTCTTGGTGAATTGCTGTGATCATATGGACCTTCATTTTTTCCAACGTAAATTTCCATGTTATTGGTATAAAAGGCTCGCGCGTCAGCCAATACAAAAATTTTTACACCATATTTACCTGGCTTGCTGGGTATATACTGTCTAAATGGGCAACGACCTCGTGTCTTTTCCAGCTTTTCGTCAATCGTCACGTCGTTGCCAACGGTATAATATTTCTTTACATTGTCATTGAACTCTTGGAAAACCTCGCGAAAAGGCGCCAGCTTATCTACTTGTTTTCTTTCGACTCTTGTATGAATATCGTCAAAGCGCAAACTTCGCAGTAAAAAATGGAATCTGTCTCGTGACATGGTGGCTATACATACATCGCAACCACTCCCATCCTTTTCCCAGAGAGATTTTGTATTCAGGTGACCGCTTCTTAGTCTTCCGCAGAAATATAGTAATCCCAAAAGAGCTCTAAGTTCAATAATGTCTGTACACTTACAATCGCGTTCTCTAGAGAACTTGGATCTCTGATCTTCAATGTAAATGTTAGTGTACTGGACTATCTTTTGCAGACAAGTTTCAGAAAACATAAGATCCCATGCTTCTAACATAGATAAACAAGATCTTCCTTCGCCAATCGGTCCCGGAAAATGATAAACAATATTATGGGATCTTGTGCGTACACGTTGCGATGGCGCACGAACTTGCCACTGAGTTGTTTTATCTTTTCCAGTAAACTTTCCCCGCCTCGGGTACTTCAATGGCACATCTTCTAAATACTCTTCATCTATTGGATGCAGTTCTTCATTCTCTTCGACGTCTGGATCAGAATCTGAACGTAGTCGGTACAAAATATTTTCTGAATCTGAGGGCGCGTCTGAATTATCTGCTTCCTGCTCAGTTTCACTTTCGTGTTCACTGTGCTCGAAATCTTCTACTTCTGAAACATTTTCTTCTCCGCTGTCTTCTTCTTGAAGCAATTCTTCTATTGTACTATCTCTCAGTCGAAAATCCATCTTATTATAGCTCTAAAACAAATAACATAATCGTAAACATACCGAAAAATAATGGAACAAGGATCGTCGCTACCGGGTATTTTTTACCCATACTCACTTTACACGTCCGTCGTCAACAAGCGCCGCGCGCGAACTGACTGCCGCGCGGGGTGCGGGCGTCTTAACTACCGACTTGAAGGTACCTAGAATCTTGGGTTACCAGGACGCAGGAAAAAAAAATACAACCACATTTAGGTACTCTGTGGTATTTTTTACCCAGTAGCGAGTGCCGCCGGGTTAAAGGCATTAGTAGTAAGTTGGCGTCGGCGTAAGGCGTCGCCTTAAAGCTATTTTACTACAATACTTTTATAGGTTCTAACGTCCGAGGCTCTAACATCAATGATAAAAGAAACGGCCACTTCCACACAGGGCCGTAGCTAGGGGGGGGGCATCGTGGGGCAATGCCCTACCTTAAAATTCCAATGCCCTACCTTAAAAGTAGTATAGTCTTTACAATATGGGCAAGTGGGGCAAATTCCCTTACAACATTGACGTTAATCTAGCCGCATTCGCGCACGTCTTACGGCTGGGTAATTTCGAGCTTGCTTCACTTGCTTCTGGTTACTGATTTTGTTATATGAAACAGTAAAACTTATTACAATTTACTCTTATCTCGTCGTGAAATTTCGAGCATAGGGTGTCCCCCTACTCTCCCACTCCAACTCCGACTTGAGTAAAATGTTTGGAACTGACAGAATTTTGGTTAAAACAAAGTTCAAGTGCTGTGAAATTTCGGTCTCGCTTCGCTCGCTTCAGCCTTTAAATGCTGTTTTAAGTGAACTCGGATTTACACTGTTTTGAGTCTTGGTAGGTAAGTGAAATTTCGAGCTCGCTCCAGCGTTTTAATGGTGTTATGAGCATAGAAAAGCTAATGACACTCATACCAATACCGTCTTGTAGTGAGAAACTTCGAGCTCGCTTCGCTCGCTCCAGCCTATGATATGAGCGTAGCTAGGCTAATAGAACTCATACCAACACCATTCTGAGTATTGGAGTATGAAATTTCGAGCTCGCTTCGCTCGCTGCAAACTTTAAATGGTGTTTTGGAAGTAGGTAAGTGTAGGCGAACTCAGTATCACCATAGTTTTGAATCTTTCCTGGAGTGAAAATTTCACTGACACTGAATTATGTTACTCATCCAAAAACTAGCCTTTGCTTCCGCCCTACCTTAAACCTCCTATGCCCTACCTTCAATCCAGTTCTAGCTACGGCCCTGCTTCCACATTAATTCGATATTCTTAAAAGTGGAATGTTTAGAATATAAAATAAAAGTTTCTATAAAAAGAGTTTTAGGTTGGTGAAGCTTTTTCATTTTGGGTTTTAATTATTGAGAAATCTTTTATATTTTGACGAGGGCGCCACTGAACGGCTAAAAGATTTTAACGACCTATACTCCATTTGAAATAGCAACGAAAATTTAAGGCTATTTTGAATTACAGAAACAGATTTGAAACACTTCCTCTCGCTTATTCTTAGAACAGCTTTAACCTTTGGTATACTGGAACACGGATCCGCGCGACGAAAACAATTTATTTCTATTGTGTCTGTAATTCCCGGCATGACGTCTTAGCTGTGGTCAGAAGTCCGAACTCTTTAGGTACAGTTATTACAAAAGATACTTAAAGCGAGCGAAGCGAGCTCGACTTTTCTCAACTCTACGAATTGATTATAGACAGAGCTCAATCAATCTATATTTTTCACGAATTTGCCGCCCCCAGTTAAGTGCCGCCCTGGGCATTTGCCCCCCCCCCTGCCCCCCCCCCCCTCGCTACGCTACTGGATTACGATAAATTTTTTACTGGAACCTTTACTGAAGATTGTTTCATCTAGGTTCCATTTCTGGGATGGCTTTTACTTCAATGCAAGCTCGTCTGAGTACCTACCTACTTTTCCACTGCAAAATGTTGCTGGCATTGTTTTTTTCGGTGAGTTTTTCACTGTTGTGGTTTTTTAACAGCCAAGTTGTGGCGTTTTTAAGTAACATTCAGTCGTTTTCGGGAACACCATTGTTAAAAGGGGTTTTTGATGCTGCTTTAGATTACGTAGTTCCCAAAAGAGATATATAGAAGTACAGTCCTAAATTTTCCGGTGTTTCGGTGAAATGTGTTAGATTAGAATGCGAATTGTTGAGTGGCTAACTACTATGTTTTGAGTGGAAGACTGAGAGTTTTCTTCTTTGTTGGTCTGCGTTAGAGTGCATTTCTGGGATGGTTTTTCATTCAATGCAAGCTCGTATAGACTATCAACTTTTTAACAACAAAATATTTCATTCAAGTGGCAAGGTTTTTTTCGGTGAGTTTTTCACTGCTTGTTGCTTTTTAACACCCAAGTTGTATTGTGACGTTTTTAAACAATAATCAATCGTTTCTCGGAACACCATTTTCAAAACGGTTTTTTAATGCTGCTTTAGATTACGTCGTTCCCAAAGAGTTCTATAAAAGCATCTACATTCCAAAATTTTCTAATGTTTGTTAGAACACGAATGGTTCAGTGGCTCAACCACTGCAACGTTTTGAGTGGAAGACTGAGAGTTTTCTTCTTTGTCGGTCTGCGTTAGAGTGGGCAATGTCAATTCATACGGGTTAACTTCAATTTGTGCTTGAAACGAACTCTTGTTTATTCAAAATAGTAATTTTACATCAGATTATTTCATGAATAGCTCTGCGATTGGAATTATAATAATCCAAATAAATGCGATTTCTAGAAATAATTATACAAATATTGTAAATTGAAATTAAAGCCAGGGGCTCTAATAGTATTCTTTTCGTCCGAATTAAAGATGTAGGATAAATAACTGCTATAATTCGAGCAATGCACTGTACACTCCACGGCAAAGCGTTTAAACGAGAAAAACGTCATGCGCGCTCTTTCTCGCATACGTAAAATAATAAGGATGGAGGCACATCTCGATTTTTATAGTTTTCTCGGGGGTGGCATGCGAGGCCAACTGGTTGTACTAGAAATTAAAGCAATTATTAAAGCCAGGGGTTCTAATAGTATTCTTTTCGTCCGAATTAAAGATGTAGGATAAATAACTGCTATAATTCGAGCATCTACACAAATACATACATCTACACAATATATGTATACATCTACACAAATACTACGCATACTACTACGCATATATAACATCTACACAAAGTAACAATATTAGGTTTCCTTTGGATACATCACATTATCAAAGAGATGTAAGCTACTTAGCTAATCAGTCTGAATCTTCTATCATGAGCTTAATAATTACACTTATTTCTTAAATCTAGTGTAAAAATAACAAAATGAGATTTCCATAAGGCTCTTATATATCACTTTATAACACCAAATAACAAAATTAGGTTTCTTTGAGCTATCTAATCAGTCTGAATCATCTGTGACGTTAAATATATAGATTTTTTATATCTAGGCAATGAGATCTTACAACATTTAAAAATAAAAAACAATAATAAATTGAGATTAACTAGCAATTGTAGATGAGAGAATTCCTTTCGTGAATTTAGAAAGCTAACATTTGTTGTGTAACAGTGGCATTCATTATTTAAGCTAAAAGTTTTATGATCATATATCCGTTAGTTATATATATAACATCCTTTAGGATTTTTTTAACTAAGCATCTAAACAAACAGAGCAAATGTAATCATTTGTTTCATATGACCCACTGCACACATTACAAACAAAGATCTTGCAAATCATACATTTCGTTCGCGAGTATAGTGAACTGTGCATATTGCAAACATAGCACAGGAATCTGTTGGAATTGGATGATTGAGTTGAACTTTGAGTAGTAGCTATAAGTTTTGATAAGTTTTTAACGTTCTTAATCGGTAGTGGTTTTAAGATTTTAGAAGGCGAAGGTTGAAACACTTCGTCTTGTAATTTCGTATTTTGAACCGAGGTTTGAGTAAATGGGGAAGAGCTTATTGTGGAACTACTACGAATAACAACGTTACTTAAGATTTTAATTGGTGGTTTTGACACAGGTTTTAGAATTTTAAACTTTTTATCAGCAGAATGTTTAACATTTTCAACTTTCACTGGTTTTAGAAATTCGACTTTTTTGGCAGGAAACGGCTTTACATTTTCCGCTTTTTTAGGATAAGGAATGTCTTCAACATCAATTTTAGGCGATGGTGGTTGAAACTGTGTGATTGGTAGTAGTTGTGTCTTTTGGTCTTGAGTTTGTGGAGAGATGGCAATTGGCAATTGTGGCATCGTTAGGGTAAGCAAGAGCGTTTTTTAGAGGCTTTGAAGTTTCGACATTGCTGGCAAGAGATGGTTTTAAAAATTTGGCTTTTTTGGCAGGAGGCGGCTTTACATTTTCCGCTTTTTTAGGATAAGGAATGTCTTCAACGTTAACTTTAGGCGATGGTGGTTCAAACTGTGTGATTGGTAGTAGTTGTGTCTTTTGGTCTTGAGTTTGTGGAGAGATGGCAATTGTGGCATCGTTAGGGTAAGCAAGAGTGTTTTTTAGAGGCATTGAAGTTTCGACATTGCTAGCAAGAGATGATTTTAGAATTTTTACTTTTTTAGCAGGAGATGGACTGATTTTAGATGAAGCGATAGGTGATGATGGTTTTGACTGTTTATTTGGCTGAAAGTCTGTCTTTTGTTCCGAGCCTTGAATTACTGGAGAAGAACTATTCATGGTATCACTAATACTAACGATTGGCGCAATAGCACAAAAAGGTGGAGCCAATTTGATTTCCATTAAATCATTAATCTCACTCGAAAGAATACAGTCATCAGAGAATAGAGGTATTGACACATCAACTTGAGACAAAACGGGATCATTTTGTGTTTCTAACTGGACGTTCGTTCGTTCGTTAGGCAAAGCAAGTTGTGATGTAAATGTGACAGTTTCTAAAGGTCTTGAATCATCATTATCACAAGTAGCGAAAGGTATTACGTGAAATTCTCTGTTTTCATGTATTTCCATTTTTGTATTTTGGGCAAAGTTGATATCAACCGGCAAATCTTGTACGTTTGGTGAAGGGTCGGGAACAAGTTTTTGTATTTTGGGATTGTAGCAATGGCACAAGCCACGCTCTTCGCCACAAAAGCAACCAAGTTGTCTGTGTTTTATTTTGTGTGGTCCGGCAGTAATTATCTGGTGAATTTGCATGGTGCCAGGCACAGCCAGAATGTTGTTTGGAAACAACGTTGACATATTTTCGATTTCTTCATTAGTAATCAAAAAACATGCAGATTTTATGCGACCTTCCAAATTTTTAAGAGCGTCGGCTGCATTGGTTATATCATTGCCATATCGGACTCTTTGGTCAAGCAATCTCTTAACTGCACCCCCAATGCCATCGGCCACACTCTTTCCATGGCCGGCTTCGGAATACGACCAAGTAGAATATGACAACTTGAGTTTCGGTGTCAACAGACTCAGTAGATAGAAATTTTTCTTCTGGCGATATTGACTACAAGGTCCATCCGAATAAAAATGAACAACACTGACATTTGGGTTGATGCGCTTCGCTAATTTTAAAACGGGAATTAGGTGCGCCCAAACCGCATGCGGTTCATGGCAATTGTTGTCAGATATTGTGACAAACGACTGGCTTTTGTCTTTGGTGTAAATAACTCCGCAGTGCAAAGTTATAGCTTGCTTTGAGGCTCCGAAGTGCATGGATTGTACTTCTTCTCCTAGCTTGCACTCAAAATTTTCAGAAAAGTCGACCAATATAAGCACTTCGTTATCTTGTAAATTATTAACGCATAACTGATATTGATGTTGCTGTCTTTTCCAATTGTAGTAATGAGTTTTGAATAATGGGATTTCCTTCTGAAGTTCTGTAATAAGATCGGCAACCTTACCTCGGTGTACTTGTTTTACAGTTTTTTTTGTCGTAACTTGCTTTTGTGCCCTTTCGTAAGTGTGGTCGACTCTACTCCATCTATACCACGTGATGTCGTCGTTTAATTTTTCTCTATTTACAGCTACAGCTGGTGTCCTGCATTTGTTACATTTGTTATACATGCATTCATAAGACTTGATGTCACAAGACGTCGCTATAAGCAATTCTTTGATATCTTTGAATTGTATGACCGAATAGCGTCTCAGTGCATTGAAGATGAATTCAAAATTGCTGTGTTTAATGCATAGACATGTGTTTCGCGACGCAGCTGTGGGTGAAAGGACGTAAAAAGGTTTATATTTAAAAAAAGTTGTAAAACCGTAATTTCCGCCTTGTTTTTTGTAAATCTTGTACAGGTTCTGAAGAGTATCCACCAGGTATCTTCTCTGTTTCTTCTTTTTCTTCATGGTTTTACATTCTTTTTTCCCTGCGGTAATTCGACTTACATCATCTCTTAAATAGAAATTCTCTACTTCTGATTTGGCTTTTTGGTCGCATCTCTTGCCGTTACTACTGAACCGAATGCTCGATTTCAGACCCAAAGTTTTGTAACCTGTTACATGTTTTTTGGCGATTTCTTTAATGGTGCGTTTTACTTTTTGTTGTTTAATAGCACTATATGCATCACGTGCAGTAACTTCTAAAACTTCATTTCAAGCTAGTAATTTAAGCTTCTCATCTTTGAGCAAATTAACTTCAGTTTTGTGACTATTTCCGAGTCTTTGTATTCTTTTTCGTAAAGATGCAATAGTCCTTTCAAGTTCTTGTATTTTATGTATAGCCTTATTGTATGCCTTACAAACTCTTCTGTGTTTAATTTTTAAGTTGCGTGATTTTTTGTCTACTTTTGGTGCATCATTTGAGGTAGATGGCTGAGCTAGCTGAGCATTTAACTTATTCTGTTTTTGTCTCCGTTTTTGTCGTCTCCATAGCTCTCTTGTTTTCTTTTGTTGCTCTTCAGTCATTTCTGTTATCTTTTTTGTATGTTTTTTAAGCCTTTCTAATGACTTTTTTTTCTGTGCTTCATATTTTTCCTTATTTTGTTTTACTTTTTCTCGGTACCGTTTCGCCCGTTCTGCTGGCGTGAGAGCCATAGTGTCCTAAAACAAAAATATATATAATGTATACGTAAACAAGAAAATCAAACAAGCTGAATTCATTAAAAAGAAAAAAACCCGACTGCTTTTTTATGTTAAAGTTGTGTTTTTTGCGTTTTATATCCGCTATTTTGGATTTTTGAAATTTTGGTATAGCCAGTGTCACTCGCGCTGCTGAGACGAATCTAACGATACCCCACATGTTAAGATCCAACAAGTCGTTTAAGCTGTGGCCCGTGAAAAAGAATTTTCTAGTCCACATACATACATACACACATATACACATACATACACACACACACAAACACACAAACAAACACACACACACACACACACAAACAAACACACACACACACACACACACCCACACACACATACATACATACATAGACATACATACATACATACACACACACACACACATACACACACATACATACATACATTCATACACACATACATACATACTCTCGAAAAACATAACCCTCCTTCTGAGGCAGTCGGGCAATAAGACTCGATTCTAAAACAGTCTCATGTCAGCAATGTTAAAAAGTAACACATTCCAGTGATATGGTTCACTATACTATTATGAAGAATAAATATACTGTGTGTTTACATTGAGATCACTAAGAAATCCCTCAATATTTATGTCCCTGTCCAGAACATAATTTATGTGTCATATAATTAATCAAATTATTAATTTAATACGAAATCCATGTATGTGAACTATGCCTTACAATTCCAATACGTCACTTTTTGTTATCCGCATATAAGTGACGTGACGTTGTGGATGTGACGAACTAGTCCACATTATTTTGAAAAATGATTTAAATATATAAATCATGCAAATAGACAGTCAGCCTGCACAGTTTTGCATGCTGTATAGTGCAACATCGTAATAAAATATTGTATTACATGCATTAAGCACTACTTACTTTGAAGAACTGCGTAAATGCGTGGAATGTAGATTTTGACCCCGACGAAACACAAGCACTCTTCACCACATATTTTTGACACTGAACGCGCTAACAAAATGGCGGCTTGACTAGATCATATAAATGTTGCCATTATTATAAAACAACAATGTTTTGGTAGAAATCATAGAAGAAGTTGTAAAAATAGCCCGTGACGTTATTAAGGAATTCCACTTCATGCTATTTCGTGGGACAACGTATTTAAGTAATTTATTCTATTTTATAGCCTATTTTATGATGTTTAAGGTTCAGAATTGAATTTTTAAGCGTATAATCCTCCAAAAAAATGCTACCAACTTAGCCTATAAAATCGAGAATATTTTGAAATTCGCGCTGAAACTTTAAAAATATGGGTGGGACATTAAAAAAAAGCCAATCTTTAACACGAAAAACTGCATTTATTAATTGATTTTAAAATCAGAAACGATTAATTGTTACTGAACAGTTAGAAAATTATACAAATTATCAGAAATATCTGATAATTAGTGCACAGGTTTAATAGTTTTACAACAACAGTTGATCAAAGTCATGGGACAGCTAGATTTTTGTCTTTGCAACCGAAAGTGAAAATGCCCAGGTACGCGCGGCCAGCTTATTTTGGTTTTGTATAGCTTGATATGTCGCCGTGCGTACCTACCTATGCGTTTAGGGTAAGAGGTTGTTTGTTTGTTTGTGTGTGCCAACGAATGTTCCCATTTATCTCCAAAACGGCTTGACCGATTTAGATACGGTTTTCTGTAAAGGGTTTGTGATTTGATTAACGGTGGTTCTTAGATAGGTGTTACGGTTTCATTTGCCAGGGGGCGCTGCAGTAAATATTTTTCTTTCGTCAAAATGAGTTTTTGCGCATTTACACCGAAACGGCTTGACATAAGGTCAAGCCGTTTCGGTTCGGCTGGATGATTTTTTTACCGTTTCGAAACTTTCAGGGGTGGTTTAGACCATCAAAATGAACAACTTTTACTATGGGAGCAAATCTGAAATCGTAAAAAGAAAATCATAGTAAAAGTTATTCAAATTGATGGTCTGAACCCCCTAAAAGTTTCGGAACGGTAAAAAAAAACAGAAGTGCGATTTTTGAACATCATACGAGTGACTCGGCAGTAGAAAATGTCAAAATTACTATGGAGATTATGCATCTTTCTACTGCCGATTCGCTCGTATGATGTTCAAAAATCGCACTTCAGGGTGTTCGCGTTAGGTACGCCACACACATACGGAAATGCAATCCGGAATTCCAAATCAATTGTGATTTTGTACAGGATTTGACAGCTGCGCAATTCCGAATGCAATTGTGGAGGGGGGAAATCCATACGAAATCGTAATCCTGATTCAGGATTCCGGATTGCAATTCCGTATGTGTGTGGCGGACCTTAAGGTACCTAGTCCATAGAAAATTCTGCTATTGTGAACCTTTTTAGTCACATACAGGTGATCCAAAAGGTTATGGTAGGCTGCCATACCTTTTGGATCACCTAGTACTATCACGTCTTTGCTCTCTTCTATCTATTTACACGCGCAACATGCTCCGGTTTCAGGATTATTTTAATGTCAATAAATAGTTCCTTAATAGTGCCTAGTAATTAGTGCCTAGGTCAGATAAAAATAGTGCCTTCAACGAAATGAAGTTTACGAAATATTTATTTTTTTACCATAGTACGCTAGTTTGATGTCAAAGTAGCGTAAATGTGTTAGGTATAGATATATAGATACACATTTTCTGTAGCAAAGCAAAACGACTACACAAATAGTGAAAATATAATAAAAGTCCTAAAAGCATAATCGCATTGTCACCCTACTAAGGATAGAGACACCGAGTCCAGGCTGCTTTATTCCGCTCTTCCCAATATTCCGAGAAGACCGCATTCCAGGTTTTACGTAGTAAATTAATATTTCTATGGCAAAATCCTAAATGACCATAGAGTTTATGTAAAATAAAATAAAAATAATTTTATTTGCATCTTCAGGTACAATTTGAGAAACAGTGCCTATCTCGCAAACTAGGATTCCCTGTCCTATGGGTAGCTAGGTCTTTCATCCTTAGATACTACGAAACAATGCTAATTACTTATTATATCTATTTATTTGTTTGACATTGGTTTCATTTCACTACGATACAGTATGTGCGTGATCCAGAAAACTTGTATCTTATACTTATACGAATAACAAGAAGAGGTTAAGTTTAATAACAACATTTTCAAACAACAGGAATTACATCAAATAGAAGAACAAAAGAAAAAAGTCATATAGGTGATCGAAAAATTGTATCACTTACCTATTACGGTTCTAGGCAGATACTTTCATCTGATTGTAGAAAAAGACATTAGTAGGTATGTGACGTTACTTTCGTTTTATACGGCTCACACTCGAAACACCAAATTTTCATTAAGTACTTAGCACTTGAGACTAGGCTATACAACATTCGAACACTAAATTTCACTTATGAGTTTGGGGCATCGAACAGGAGTGCGATTCCCGAATCCACATTCACCGAGTTCAGCTTCAGCAGTCGAAAACGTCAAAACTACGTATGTAATCCGACAAAATATGAAAAGTGAATGATGAATGAACAATTTTTTCGTAAAATTGAAAATTTACTAAACCCGTTGTCAACCCACCCCACGGGCACACTTACCCTACTTACTACCAAAACAAGATTATTACAAATCAAATTAAGGCAACGTGAAGGCAGGGCTAAGCTCCGATAAAGGGGGTGAGGTGCGGGGTCTGAGGGGAGATCGCGAGCAATTCGTTCGAATTTTGAATTTAAATATTAGAGTGTTCAATAATTCTTCAAGATGCCACAGTATACCAACATGTCATATAATTGATACCAGTTGAACAACACCAATAACAAAGTTAAAGTTATTTATAGGTATTATTGTAGGCTATTGGCATAAGTAATTCTTTGATGAAGATCTGATGAATGGGTTTGGAAACAGGTAAATGGAACTCCTCAACAGTTGAAAACAAATCATTGGCAATTGAATAAGTTGTTTGAAATCATCAATTATATGCTATAAGTGAGCCTTGCTAAAACTACACGCTTCAAAAGATGGTTAATAGTTGGGGTTAGGTGACAATTCGCCAGCAAAAAATAAAAAACAAAAAAAATATATATATTAAATAATAAAGTCCCAACGAACTCCTAGGAAGATTCGCAACGAGCTCCTTGCCACCTTGCTAGCGACCGGAATCGAACTCGCGCCAACCGCACCAAACCGCCGCTCTGCTCTGGAGGCGAGTACCGAGACCACTCGACCAACTGGTGCTGCGCTGGACTCGGCAAAATAAGGCATGCCTTGCCACAACTACGCTTTACAGATGCTTAGGATGAGTCATACTGACTCTAAAGTGGACACTTTTCTTCAATCTGACATCGGATTCGTGTTCAGGGTCCACGCGGACCCTCAGATATTGATTTTGGAAGCAATCGGTTGAGAAACACAAATTGAAAATACCAGTGAGCAGTTTTTGTAACAGTTATTCAGCTCCATCATTAAATAGGTACTTGTTACAAAACTGTAAAGAAAAGCACTCATCGAGATGATTTTAACAAGCTGAAATTCGATGAGTATACTATTAGCCATCCAAGAGTTCCACTAGCCACCTTCCAGCTCCATCACCAGATCAGCTGGATAATACCATATTATTGTATTGTCATCAGAATCACATGCACCTGCAGAGTCTTTAATGGATATAACTAGGGTTGCCAACCTTAGTGCACGGATTAGCGGGAAATTTGCAACCAAGATGCGGGACGTGGCTATAAAAAGCGGGACCCACCCAGCTGGCAAATAATAAGAAGTCGAAAAATCAATAACAAAAGTAGAATCAATAAGGCAAATAAAAATAAAATGTAATAATTGTGGAATCTTCAAGTCAGCCCCTTTTGTTTACACTTAGTCAAATTATTTGGTAAGGATGAAATGAAAAAAAAAAAAGTTATAGAACGGCATACTTATTAATTTTTTTGGGTAGGTAAAAGCTCTTTATAAAATTTAAGAAAGCCCTTGAATTCCCCATTCGTAGCTGTATTGTCACAGTTTTTGTACATTTTAGCTTTCGAATCGGAAACGAAAATCAGACAATTAAGTAAACTTTTTCGATGAGTTTACAAAAATAACAGAAAATTAATACGTCTTTAGAACTCTGCATTTAAACGGCATGGTTAGAAAAGTAACTTAAAATTTTAAACCACTTCTTCCGAGTCAACTGAGTTCACACCTACTACCCGAAAGGTGAGCCAGAAAACGGGACAATTGGCGTCCCGCGCACATCTTTGACGGGACGCATCATCATAGGGTCTAGAAACGGGACGTCCCGCCTCTCGCGGGACGGTTGGCAACCCTAGATATAACGCACCCCCGAACGAATAAAGGTGTAAAGTGCCATAACACCCTTTTCACTTTTATTCCATGTTTGGAATCTACAGCCTTCAATAATACACGTTCTAAATTTTTACTACGCAGCTATGGTGCATATTCATAAAATTATACGGGAAGACATCTTTTTTTTTTTATTAACTATGGGTTTGCTCTTGACCTCAATCCAGTCCTCAGGACGAAGATGGGGTCGTAGATGTAGCGAGCTTACCCAGAATATGCCTATTCACTCGTACTTTAAAGGAATTCGGGTTGTAAGTACTCGGAAATACTGACGCAGGTAAGGCATTCCACTCCTTGGCTGTGCGCATTATAAAAGATTCAGAAAGGCGCTTGGTGCGGATATGTGGGATGTCAACCAAGAAGGGGTGATATCCCGCGGTGCGTCTGGAAGTCCGATAGTAGAAAGGGGAAGGTGGGATGAGCTCATGCAGCTCAAGGGCACACTCACCGAAGTACAATCTGTAGAAGACCGACAAGCAGGCCACTCTGCGGCGGTGGGCAAGGCTATGAAGCTTGGCCTCCACCAGCTTACTATCGCCAATGAGCCTCCTGGCTCTGCGTTCAACCGAGTCGAGTGCGGCAAGTTGATACTTGGCTGAGCCATCCCACAGGTGGCAGCAGTACTCCATACATGATCGGACCTGAGCTTTATACAATACTAAGAGCTGTCCAGGAGTGAAGTACCGCTTCACCTTGTTTAAGATGCCCAGCTTTTTGGCCGCAGTTTGAGCCTTAGACTCGATGTCAGCGCCGAAGTTGAGTTTCGTGGTCAAGCTTATACCCAGAAGCCCAAGACTGTCGGAAACAGGGACAGATGTACCCCGGAAAGTAGGAGTCAGATTAAACGGACTCCTTTTTGCGGTGAACAGACAAGCCTGTGTTTTGGTGGCGTTGAAGTTGACTAAATTATTGTCACCCCACTGGGAGACAAGACTTAAAGTCAAGTTTGTCCGCTCAACCATGGCCTCCCTCTGCGAGCGTATTTTATCCCCGCTGGCCCCTGCGCCAGATACATATCTCTCCATGACAGTACTGTCATCTGCATACCCAACAATACCTGACACAAGGAGGTCATTGATGTGCAGCAGGAAAAGTGTCGCGGAGAGAACAGACCCTTGAGGAACTCCAGCATCAATTGCCATAAGGTCAGAAGAGCAGCTGTCAATGACAACTCTAATCGACCGTTCTCTCAAGAAATCAGATATCCAGCTGCAAAGATCAGCGGGGATGCCATAAGCGGGAAGCTTGTTCAGCAAACTAGCGTGCCATATCCTGTCAAAGGCCTTCGAGATGTCAAGTGATACAGCCAGTGCTTCACCGTGCTTCTCGATGGCCTCGCCCCAGCAGTGCGTGACATACACAAGAAGATCCCCAGTCGATCGCCCCCGGCGGAAGCCATATTGGCGATCACTGAGTAGATCATTGTCTTCTAGGTATGACAGCAACATACTGTTAAGTACTCTTTCCATGACTTTACAGAGAATGGAAGTAATGGCGATAGGGCGGTAGTTACAGATATGAGTTTACTATGTAATTTATTTGGGCGCAAAACACGACAGATATGGATTTTCATACAACATTGCCGGCCGCTGCACGCATGTATTTGGCCAGTACAGCAATTTTGATTTATCTCGAAGAAGGTTGTCAAAATAATGCTCACATTTCCAAGCATGTTTGAGAAAAATTCATATTTACGTGAGCGCCTTCTAGGGTCAAAAAACGCAGTCACCTATTCAGTCTAATCACCGGCTATTGAAGCATCAAAACTAATGCAGGGCGCTTTGAAAGGCGGGAGTAGCACTCGCACGAGCGATCAGTGCCGGTTGCGTTCGCTAAAATTAATTTGCGCGGTCATCAGAATTTTTCAAATGTTTTACTCGCACGATCGATACGTCTCGGGTGTAAAGGGATAGTGCGCGGCTGCCGCGCGAGATAATGCTCGATGGTTTGCCACGCGAAGTCGGTACGCACCTGTAAATCAACAATCTTGATTGTTTTGCCATTTGTGGCACCGCCCAAAATTGTTCGCTTTTTTAACCGACGAAAACAAAACAAAAAACGGTGGAGGTTTTCAAGTCGACGCGTATACAGGGTGTAACAAAACACCCTAGTAATACTTAACTGGGTGCTTCAGACCATCAAACTGAACAACTTTCACTATGGGGGCAACATCGAGAAAAAATTAAAAAAATCTGTTATCCCATACAAAAGTGCAGCACCGACTCGACTAAAATGTATGGGACAGCAGATTTTATTATTTTTCTTGATGTTGGCTCCATAGTGAAAGTTGTTCAGTTTGATGGTCTGAAGCACCCCCTTAAGTATTACTAGGGTGTTTTGTTACACCCTGTATATATATATATTTTTTTTATGTATGTACGCATAACTTTTTACGGAGTAATCTGACTTTGATATTTTTTTTTGTTTAGTAGGTCATACTTCAGAGGTGGTTCCATTTTAATTTGGTGAAGATCTGGTAAAGGGTTTCGGAGATAGACAATAGAACTCCTCAAAGATCGCCTATCATCGACGATTGAAATAAATGATTCGTGTTCAAGTTTTCTTTTAGGTCATACTTCAAAAGTGGTCCCATTTTAATTTGATGAAGATTTGGTAAAGGGCTTCGGAGATAGACAATAGACTCCTCAAAGATCTATAGCATATCATCGACGATTGAAATAAAAGATTCGTGTTCATGTTCCCTTTACATGTCCAACGGATATGTTAACCCAATATAACACCAACGCTGAAAATTAAAAAATTTTTTTTTTTTAACAAAGTATGAATACTGACTTCAAAACTTTACGTTATCTTCTATTAAGAATATCATTTTGTTTTATTGTAGTCGGTGTCAAGCCTAGCCAAAAAATTATTGCAAGCTCAGTCTCGAATCGTACAGGCTTGACAGCGACTTCGATAAAACAAAATGATGAATTCAATTCTGACATTACTAATTATGATTAATTTAAAATTGAATACTTGTTTAATATTGAATATTTATGAAATACGGAAAAAATATGTAAATTATGAATTTTATATTGACTTGTTGTTGTAAATTTATACTCAATATTATTCTGTGTTTTATATGTAACTTATTAGGTTTTTCTTTAGCTTTTATTTCAAACACAATGTAATTTGTATATGAATAAATAAATATGAAATAATATGAAATATGATATTCTTATAGACGCTAACGTAAAATTCATCGGCTGCAATATTTATTATTTTTAGGTACTTTTTGAAATTTGAAGTCGGTTTTAATTTTTTGTCAAAAAATTTTTATTCAGTACAAAATCTGTTGGTATATTTTAAATAAAATAGTCTAAATTGTAAATATTAAAGCAATTTTTATTACAGTATTTTTTTTTAATTGTAGTGTACTTTCTTTGTACAGTGGGAAATAAAAGTATAAAATGAGAAAATACCTAAGCTAAACTCGCAAGACGATCCCTTTTCAGAAAATGTCAGTATCCGCTCTTGGATTCAAGGAGCCCTACTGTTTTCCACGAAACCCTAAGATACACTTTGGGAACCGCTTACCTCTTAGGATGCCTCGCTATGCGCTACAGAAACAACTTTACCTACATCAGTTTAGCAATTCGTAGCACCACGAGTCATTTTGGTGTTGTCCTACTGAAAGCTATATTCGTGAACTGTGGCACTATGATGGAACTGTCATTTTGCCTACATAATTTACAATTCAAAAATAAATTTACAAATTAGTTATATCTACAATAATCACAGCTATTATTTACAATTTGAGCAATATTAGAAATATTTATATAGATATTAATACAGAAAAAAGCCGGAAATGTTATAAAATAAGACGTGAAATTTGAAGAAAAGTTTGACATAGGTCTTACCTCTACAAGCGCTGCCGCGCTTCTAAAATGGCGTATCGCATCGGCAAAATGGCGAGACGCTCGAAATTTCGTAGATATTTTGGAATTGTGTTGAAGTATATAAAGTAAAGTAAACGAAATATACCTAGCTGCCAAGCTTATGTTATGGCCAAGATAATAGTATATTTTATTTGCGTAAATACAGTTTCTTCTAGATATAAAATGATATTAAAAGTAAGAAAGAGGGGTAACTTCGGGATGTTTTTCTATCTAGCCAAATTGTTCCAATCGTGTACTGAATAACCTTCCTGCCTAGGAAATATCCCCAACTATAATATATATTTCATTCAAATCAAAATTATTACATTTTGAATGGAAAAAACGTAATCGAAAAAGCGATTTTTTACGAGTTTATAAACTCATTACGCCTTAAAGATTGAAAAATTCAGTCTCGGGTGGGACTTGAACCCGCACCCTTCCAAACCGAAGGAAGGGTGCGGGTTCAAGTCCCGCCCGAGACTTAATTTTTCAATCTTTAATTTGATTCGAAATAGCACAACATGGCTGTAACATGTTCAAAATCAATAATATTTGAAATTGGAACAGGGTGTGTCATCTATACCGTATGAATTTCAGTTGTAATTCTGAACTTGCGGGTTGGCTAGTTTGTAATAGCTGCCAGTAGATGTCGCTCACGTCCCCTCAAGACGCAACAGATTGAAAAATTCGTTCTCTGGCTAGTGGGCTCGGTAGCGAAATTGGATAACGCACTTCCCCGGTTTGGAAGGGTGCGGGTTCAAGTCCCGCCCGAGACTGAATTTTTCAATCTTTAATTTGATTCGAAATAGCACAACATGGCTGTAACATGTTCAAAAATCAATAATATTTGAAAAAAGATTATTACAATGTATCTATAAGTACGTGTTCTTGAAAAAAGTCGTCAAAAGCTGTTGTAATATTCTTAATTGAGAAAATAAAGTCTGTTATGGAAAAAAGATATTAATTTAATTTATGAAAGAAAATAACAACGAAGGCAAGAGAAGTAAAAAAAAAATCTTAGAAGAGAAAATCGAAGTCATCAGGATCGATCTGAAAATAAAAACATTTTTTTTTTGTTAAATAATAGAGAAATTTTAATAAAAATGAAAAAGTATATTATTAATAATTATTGATAAAGCTTGCTTACAGTAAGTTCAAGAAGCTCAGGATGATCAGGAAGCTCAGCTCTAGCTTGAAGTGAATCCTGAAAATCAGAAAAGGGAGTGATAGGAGTAGTTACTAAAGATTTAGGTAAATATGATGTTTAAAGCAAAAAGTCGGCAAGAAAAAAGAATTTGTAGAAAAAAATCTAATAAGAAATAAATACTTACTGGAAGACTACCTTTGTTTTTTGATAATAGGGGGAGGTAGGGGGTCGGAGGCAGTATTCAGAGGACAGAATGGGTTGGTATTGTTGGTTGAAGTAGCAGGAATTTGTGACTCATAGGGGATCGGAAGAGGGGCGGAGTTGTGGGCTTCTTGGCTGACTTCAGAAGGATTTGAATCTGGTTGGATGGTTTTGGAGGTAGAAGGTTTGCCGTAATACGGCTTTATCACGTATTTTATCTCGTTCTTTTGCGCGCGAAAGAACGAGATAAAAGACGTGATAAAGCCGTATCACGGCTATCGCGGGTGTGCATGCTACCAGTGCTGGAAAGAGAATAGGAGGAATGTAGGAAAATAGGAACATTTCATACAAATAAAATGGTTATTTATTTGATTTGTGTGAGAGAAAGGCAATTAATTTCATAACTTCATAATTAAATTCTTATTTGCAAGAGGGACTTACAATCATTTTCAAGTTGCGTCGTCGGGATTTTTCCAAATAGTTTTTAATTTTTCTCTCCAACTCTTTCATAGTTAAATGCAAGGAGGCACTATTGCATTAAAAAATGTTGCTTTCTTGTAACATTTTGAGACTTGCTGAATCGGGAAGACTAAAGGAGCTCATCTACGTCGAAGAAATAGTGAGTCGTGACCAGTAAATAAGAAAAATTGAGCAGTCTCATGACATTCTCTGAGGAGAGATGCGACTGGGTATAACTACCACAGAAACACGAAACTTAGTTCGAGTATGCGTTCGAAATCGTGAATTACACTTTAAACACGACCGTTGAATTAGATAATAATAATAATTCAATGATAAAATGTGATATGGGACTACGAAAACTATGATTATTAATTTTTATTTGATTTTCAGTTTTCTCTACCATCTTATGAAAAAATGCAATTGTTGCTTTATTTTTTTTTTTTTTTTTTTTTTTTTTTTTTATGTGTGATAGGTAAGCATTTGACCCCAATCTCACCTGATGTTGAGTGATGATGAGGCCGAAGATGTAGCATGCTTACCTAGAAAGATGCCTATTCACTCTCGCCTTGAAGAGGCCCAGGTTGTATTGCTCAGGGAACAGGTCCGCAGGCAGGGCATTCCACTCCCTAGCCGTGCGCATTATAAAAGAAGAAGCAAACTTCTTCGTGCGAATTGCTGGTAGGTCAACGACATAGGGGTGGAAACCCAGCCTGCGTCTCGTCCCCCGCAGATGAAAGGGAGACGGTGGTATCAGATAGTGTAATTCAGTCAGTTGTGGCTTATTGCTAAGAATTTTTTTATTAATTGAAAGTGTACTAACCAAAGTAGTTTTTACACGATTTGAACAAATTTTCCACGTGTAGTTTTTTTAATGATCGGTAGGGTTAAAGCATTTTTACAAAATAATTCATTTGTGACAAGTTTAAATCAACATTTCTTTATGATTTCCTTTTCAATTATTGTTTAAACTTATTGTGATAAAAAACTGTGAACTTAGGATTAATTTAAAACCAAAATACAACTAATTGAGGCACTAACTTGTATGTTATGGACCTCTAACCGCACCGATTCCCGCAATAAACAAAAAAACTAACTTTTGATCATAACTTAAAAGCTATGAGACTTGTCATAATACTATATTAGGCTTGTCACATGTAATATTTAAAAAAAAAATCTAAGCTAACTCACTTTTTAAAACATATACATTGTTAGGGGGGGAATTATATGAGGAAGTCACATCAGCATAGGATCTGCGCACTTTGGGGAATTGGGAGGATGCATCTAGGTAGGAAGTACCTTGTTCAGACATCACCGATTTTATCAACTTTTGCCTTGACTGCTCCAGGCAACATTTATCATTGGCAAAATGATTGCCAGAGCAGTATAGGCAGGTTGCACGTTCCTCTGACACTTCACAGCTATCTCCTGGGTGGTTTTGGGAGCAGAGCGGAAGCATCGAGACTTAGAGCGATTGGCTCTTAATATGTCCAAACCGGCAGCAGTTATGACACTGTATGTGTAGAGAATACTTTCTTCAGATTTCTTCAGAATTCAATCGTTGTTTATATCTTTTTCTTATCGTTGCGGAGCCGAGTTGTGAATACGATGATGCACTCAGAATGGTGGTATGCACAGCAGAAAGTAGTAATATGCTTGGGTCAAATATACTTGTCTGGAACCTCATCTATCAAATAGCGCCATTTGCATACGGATTGACGTCTCCAACTCTTGTTTCTTCGTGTCTGTCGTTTCTGACATTAACGGTAGATGAGTTGCTGAAATGCGACCTGTTGTATGGAGTCGTTCCGCAGTCAGTGCTCCACAAATACTCGACAATTAGATCCGCAAAATATACTGGATGGTTATAAATTAAAAAAAAAAAAAATCTTTTTATAACCCGCTACTGCGACTTAATGCGCTGGGTGTAAGTCCCGTTCTCTGGGTTTCCAAACGGACTATGGGGGAATGGTGGAGGGACATACTGTGCCCTCCGTCCCGCCCTTAAATTCGTGACGGAGGATCCTAAACTCGACCCCCATATTACGATTGAAATCGCCTCAACTAATATCTATTTTTATTATTTACTTTAATTACCTTTATAATATTTACGTTTTCCAAATTTAGATTCGTCTATCTGTACAATCTTCCCTGGCCCTCCAATCTTGCCCAGTCGCATGCCACCCCCGAGAAAACGATAAAAATTGAGATGTGCCTCCATCTTTATTATTATCTTTACGTATATCAGAAAGAGCACGCATGACGTTTTTCTCGTTTAAACGCTTTGTCGTGGGTGGCATGCTAGCCGTGCAGGTACTGTTGTTTGTCGAGTTTGTATATTACAACAGTTTCCCTGCAGTAGCTGTACCAATCCGTTATGGTAGTTGACGACAAGCAAGTATCTGTCCTCAAAAAATCCTCCCAAATAACTTTCTCATGAGACCGATGGTGGGCATAACAGTACATTAAATAAAATACTTGGAGCAGTACTAGTTTTATGTTTTCGAACTACGTCCAAACTCCAAACCAAACCGATCTGTAAATTCGAGGTCTAGATCGACAGCCGCATCTGTCACAAAAGGCAAAACAGTTTTATTCGCCGTAAAATCTAGTCTCATCAGAAGTCTGTGGATCCTGCGTTGATTTGAATGTTGAATTAGTCCTTGCTCTTCTGCAAAAGCTTAACATTGTTCCCTCGTTTCCAGGTTCTTAGCTCCCTGATGACCATAAACAAATTATTTTTCATGTATTTTCAAACATTTTTCTCGTTTTCTGAAGAACTTAAAATACTTTCAGATTTTTGGTATTAATTCGATATTCACCAGTGATTCCTCTAGAGAATTCATTAATGCGTTCGGGTCGCATTGCACACTCGGTCACATCGCCCCGACTATGCCGCGCCTTCCCTGCGCTTTACGCTAAATATTATGTCCACCAGTGGACTATGTAATGTAATGCGCGAGGCTGAACTCGCGTTTTATTTCAATATATAAATTAGTATTATTGTGCAAGTACAACAATGTATGTAATAAATAGGGTGTG
Organism: Agonopterix subpropinquella; assembly: GCA_922987775.1. Taxonomy (NCBI): domain Eukaryota; kingdom Metazoa; phylum Arthropoda; class Insecta; order Lepidoptera; family Depressariidae; genus Agonopterix; species Agonopterix subpropinquella. Next base: position 12,405,841 of record OV277709.1, on the reverse strand, counting down.
ACAGAAAGAGGGTATCAATTTAATTATTGCAATAAAAAGTACCTACCTATACAAACAACAGGGGAGCGCATAATTTCTCTATGCAAACAACCAAACCACCGATGACAAGTTAGATTCAATTGAAAGACTCACGGACGGTGACAAACAGTCTGAAAGGCTCAACTACTGTCACGACTGTCAGCAACAACATCAATAATTTCTATGTCGTCACTGACATTCGTGGACGTGGTCACAGTTGCTGGCGTCCTTTCCGACCGTTGGTCACAACTATTGAGCGTCGATTCAATCGAATGTAACTCCTCAATATCAGGGTCCAGCCAGAAGAGGTCGGGCGACTTGGGACACGGCGGCGGCGGTAGCTATGTGGGCCACTTTTTGGAGTTTTGCGCGGTGCGACAGCATTTTAGCTCGTTTAAGGCGCTGGGACTGGGACCGCGCCGTCTCCACCCCCCAGATTTCGCTGTAGCTCCACTCGGGACCAATCGCCGCCACGCCGTTGTGACACCGTCCTCCTTTTTGGGGCCAGTTTGCCTTGCAGTGCGGGCAAGTAGCTGAAAATGATTAAGTGTTGTCAGTTGAAAATGTTATAGTGCTTACTTCAAAAGCATTTTTATGGACAGATTCGATGATTCCAGAAAATATTCTCCTTCATATTTCACAATGACGTAAGCAACCTTTAACAGTTTTTCCTGAAAACTTTTTTTGCTCAGAGGTTCATCTTCTGTTTCAGAACCACCAGAATCTTGCAATGTATCCTGATTATATAAACCACTTTCGTCATTACTAGCATCAGATTCAGCGTAATTAATCTCTGTATTAGTGTCATCTAAAGAGTCACTTTGTTTTGCCGGTTAATTTAATACTTTTTGCTTTTTCACTTTCTTTTTGTTTCGGGCATTATTTTCCTTGGATTTCCATTGTTTCTCTTCCAATTAAAATTTTGAACCAACTGAAAATTAGTATCTGGGGGTTTTCGGGGCTGCTGATTAAGAATATAAAATCATTTTGTTTTTATCTTCAACTTTCATGAGGGTTGCCATACAAATTTCATAATTTTTGAAATGCCGTTACTTTCTCGGCCCCGTACCCCTCAAAGGTTAAGTCCTATGACAAAAATGCATACTACTTATTTTGTATAAAATTTTGTAAGGTTTAATTTGTCCATACAAAGTATTTCGATACGACTTTCAGATTTCAAGAAATAAGCGAAAAACTGAAAAAAGTTACCTTTAGAGCCCCCCCCTTCCTCGAGCTCACCCCCCCCTCGCCAGGACTTTTTTTTTTCTTCAATATTACGTACCAAAGGAACGTTTAAAAAAAGTTCCAAATCTCCGGAAATTATTTCTTCTGATTTATCTAATTTTACTGGGTTTAAATGTAAAGAAATGAAAGAAGACGATTTGGTCAGTCATATTAAGAAAAGGGTAAGTATAGAAAAGGGGCCCGAGAATTGAATTGTCAAAGGTCCCTGACAAGGTTAATCCGAATCTGGGTACACTTAATGACGGGGGCAACCAGGTTGGCAGCGGCACCCTCTTGGCTTGATGCCCTCCATATTAATGCCGGGATATACCCGCCTGGAGTGCGATTTTTGAATCTCATTCGGTGAGTTCTACTGCTGATTTGACATTCAAAAATCATACTTCAGGAGTGCGATTTTTGAAAGTCAAATTAGCAGTAGAAAAATGCGTATCTCCATAGTAATTTTGACATTTTCAACTGCTGAACTCAGCGAATGAGATTCATAAATCGCACTCCCGATATCCTTTATAAGCTGCCTGAATGTGGTGCGAGTGTTGGGCAAGTTTTTTAAAATATTTCGGCGGTACACACGGCGACACATCAAGCTATACAAAACCAATATAAGCTGACCGCGCATAGGTCGAGTAACGTATAACATCGCGCAGCCACCTTATGTTGGTTTTGAATAGCTTGTTGTGTCGCCGTGTGTACATGTACTCGCCCATGTACATGTATAGGCGTCGCTGGCTCCGGAATGTGCGACAATGGCGTTTTAATTCCAGCTATTGTCGCTCAATTGTGTCTGTATGTATTTGGCACCTCACCAAATTTGTGCCTGGGACTGGGGTGCCCAAGCTGGGATCCGGTATGTTGACATAGTCGGCGGTGAACTGAACACTGTGGTTCACCGACGAGTGTCCACGCATACCCCGCCTAACACCCATTTATGCCCGGTGCTGGTCTGACATAATATATGAGTCCGAGCGTACGTTGGCGGAGATTATTGGCTCCAAGGTGGCACGGCCCTTGTCGCGGATGAGCTCGACGTGAATTTTTTTTTAATTTTCTGCTTATGCAGCCAAACGCCCAGACTTGTCTAGCTAAAAGTCTGCCCCTATGGTTTCATCCACCTCAACAATATCGTCCTCTCCTCCTATCATTTTCCGGTCAGGCCTCACGGTGTACCTCCATCAACCGTATAAGTTCGTCCAACTGACGGAAGGGCACCGAACGCGGTTTAGGCATCTGCAACCAAAAATATAGGTACTAAATATTAGTTATGTTGGTACATTAAGAAACCGACTGTCACATTTCTCAATAATAACTATACAAGTACTTACTTTCTTTAAAAGTACTTCGCACAGTTCTGCTGAAAAATTAAAACAATATTATCTACAAAATAAGTACCACAAAACGAGTTTTATTAACCGTAAAAAAATTGTTTTCTTTGAGCACACTAGCGGAAAAACGTTGACAATTTGACATTTGTTTTTGTTATTATTATAATAGGATTAGCAACGGAAAAACGATGCAGACGTACGATTTTTGGTAGAGCACTGTCTCCTTCTTTCATACCTATTGCGCTTACATATACGCTGTAGGGTTTGGGTGGATCGTAGAATGAAAAGAGGCTTTAACGATTAATAAATTATATTATCACTTGAAATGCGAAAATAGTCCGAGATCCGACCATAAAATTATGCACCTATTTCATAGGCGAACGAAATGTGATTCTGGTGTATGTTTACACAGGGGTTAATTCGACGCCGCCAAGTTGCCTAGAAAAATCTTGCCGCAAGTACCTTTTCCATTATAATTTTTGGTATAATAACTTTTTCCACCTGTCTGTTAGGGAAGTGAATAAGGTGCCATCGGAAGGAAAGTGATCTAAAGTACTGGAAAAACTAGGATTGCCACCTCTCGGTCAGCCGTAACTATAGGGTTGGTAGGTTTAAAAATTACTTTTGAACCTGGCAACTCTATAGTTGCGGCATTACTTGCGGCAAGATTCTAGGCAACTTGGCGGCGTCGAATTAACCCCTGTGTAAACATACACCAGAATCACATTTCGTTCGCCTATGAAATAGGTGCATAATTTTACGGTCGGATCTCGGACTAAAAGTACAAAGTCACGAGACGGCCATCGAGACGAGAGTTCATGCTTTTTAAAAACGTTGATATACCAATGGTACTATGGTCATACAGCCAAGTCATCTATCTTACATCCCTTTTTTACAATAGAAACAACCTTATTACTCTTTACTAAAAATAATCATCCCAGTATTTGGGCCTTTTAATTACTCTGCCCCTTTTAGATGTAACGTGAGTTTCGGTTACCTACATCAGTTTCAATGTTGTGAACAAAATCATTTTCAGGACTGAAAGTTACAGTTTTATTATTATTTTTACTAGTACTACTGCCTCCGTGGTCTAATGGTTAAGAGCATTGGCTCTCGACACGGAGGTCGTGGGTTCGATTCCCACGGGGGACACCTAGTGATATGTCACTTTGTGCGTTTTTCCCCAGTTGGTTAGGACATTCCAGGCTGAATCACCTGATTGTCTGAAAAGAAAGATGATTCCGTGCTTCGGATGGCACGTTAAGCCGTTGGTCCCGGTTACTATCTCTGGTGGTAGTCGTTACATAAAAACCACGTCCGAGGCCGTAAGGCGGTATGAAAAAACTCTGACACCAGGACTCTGCCCACACGATAAGAAGACCGCACTTTTTACATATTGGTTTCGACTTACTTGAAGGGGCTTCGCGATCATTTGTCTGCGACTTGTCGTTCTCCGTTTAATTTTGTAATTTTAAGATGTCGCTTTTTTTTTTTTTTTTTTTTTTTTTTTATGTTCGATAGGTAAACATTTGACCCCAATCTCACCTGATGTTGAGTGATGATGAGGCCGAAGATGTTTCTTGCTATGTATCCGATTAGTTATGCATTCCCGGACTTCCTGACATCCCGGGATTTAATTTACCGAGAAAAATCTTATTTGAGAACTGGATTCAAACTTTGGTTTCGAAGGTGGCCGAAGGGTTTTCTACGGAAATGCCTTTTGGAATATCAGCAGCATCGTCTATATTTCACCACTACCAAGGCAAACTTTTGGAAGGTATTCCTAATCCCATCCCAATGTAGCAATATATTTCGTCGACATTGCATTGCAATGACACTGAACACCTACAAACACTAGCCACCGTCTTTGAAAAGCTGGAACAAGCTGGCCTTAAAGAAATGTAAAGAAATGAAAGAAGAAAATTTGGTCAGTCATATTAAGAAAAGGGTAAGTATAGAAAAGGGGCCCGAGAATTGCATTGTCAAAGGTCCCTGACAAGGTTAATCCGAATCTGGGTACACTTACTGGCGGGGGCAACCAGGTTGGCAGCGGCACCCTCTTGACTTGATGCCCTCCTTATTAATGCCGGGATATACCCGCCTGGAGTGCGATTTTTGAATCTCATTCGGTGAGTTCAGCAGTTGAAAATGTCAAAATTAGTGGAGATATGCATCTTTCTACTGCTGATTTGACTTTCAAAAATCATACTTCAGGAGTGCGATTTTTGAAAGTCAAATTAGCAGTAGAAAAATGCGTATCTCCATAGTAATTTTGACATTTTCAACTGCTGAACTCAGCGAATGAGATTCATAAATCGCACTCCCGATATCCTTTATAAGCTGCCTGAATGTGGTGCGAGTGTTGGGCAAGTTTTTTAAAATATTTCGGCGGTACACACGGCGACACATCAAGCTATACAAAACCAATATAAGCTGACCGCGCATAGATCGAGTAACGTATAACATCGCGCAGCCAGCTTATGTTGGTTTTGAATAGCTTGATGTGTCGCCGTGTGTACATGTACTCGCCCATGTACCATGATAGGCATCGCTGGCTCCGGAATGTGCGACAATGGCGTTTTAATTCCAGCTATTGTCGCTCAATTGTGTCTGTATGTATTTGGCACCTCACCAAATTTGTGCCTGGGACTGGGGTGCCCAAGCTGGGATCCGGTATGTTGACATAGTCGGCGGTGAACTGAACACTGTGGTTCACCGACGAGTGTCCACGCATACCCCGCCTAAGGTGGACACCCATGTATGCCCGGTGCTGGTCTGACATAATATATGAGTCCGAGCGTACGTTGGCGGAGATTATTGGCTCCAAGGTGGCGCGGCCCTTGTCGCGGATGAGCTCGACGTGAATTTTTTTTAAATTTTTTTGCTTATGCAGCCAAACGCCCAGACTTGTCTAGCTAAAAGTCTGCCCCTATGGTTTCATCCACCTCAACAATATCGTCCTCTCCTCCTATCATTTTCCGGTCAGGCCTCACGGTGTACCTCCATCAACCGTATAAGTTCGTCCTACTGTCGGACGGGCACCGAACGCGGTTTAGGCATCTGCAACCAAAAATATAGGTACTAAATATTAGTTATTAAGAAACCGACTGTCACATTTCTCAATAATAACTATTATTCCGAGAGATAAGTGTACTTTTTGCAGCGAGGCTGATTCAGTATTTATCGGTTTAGGAGATACAGGCGTTCAAAGGTCGGAACTTTGAATGGCTGTATCTCCTTAACCGACTGACAGAACTTGGCAGTTTTTGTACTGTTCACATAGCTACAGTGCAAACTACAATAATATCATACGATCAGCCGTGCAGCTGATTGTTAATTTTTTACAGAACTTTAATCAGCCTTGCTGCTAATGGTTGCAAAAAGTACAACTTATCTCTTATACTATATACAAGTTTACTTTCTTTAACCCTTTATAAGGCATAAGGAACTAGAGATGATATAATAAAACTTTTTATATATTCAGAAAGGGTTTTTTATTGTTTTTAAAAAATGACATTTTTTTTTTTTAAATTAAAAAAACGTGGTGGGAAAAATGTTCCCTTTGCCTGTGCAGATTCAAGATTTTTTGTGGAATGCACTAAAGCACGGTGTAATGCAGAGTGGAACCCCACATTTTTCGCACATGATCTTTGATCGTTTATCTTTTATCTTTGTGCTGCACATTCTGCATCGTTTATACGAAGGTAATTCAGCGGGCATGTGGTCTCCAACGTTAGTATAACGAATTTCTTCAGCTATAACATGTAAAGCCTTTTGGCGATTCTCCGACAAAACTGCTTTTCTTTTGCATACGTAGTTAACAGGACCAGATCGACGTTTTCTGCTTGTAAAGCCACTGATCAGACCTCTAGCAATAGAGACCCGGAATTCCAGGTTACTCAATTTAGTCACATTCTCATTTTGGCAATATAACAAATATGCATTTGTTATGCTCGTGTCAAGGAGAAAATATAATATACGCAGCCACCATTTTTTACTCCTCCTCCCACCAAAAAAGTAATATGGCGACCTGTCATTGTCTATAAGAAAAAAATGTTGCCATTTTCAATACGGAAATTGTTGCCATAGACAAAATCCGATAGCTTCTTTTATTTATTTTTTACATTGGTAATAGTCCGTATGGTGGTAAAAATATTCCCTCTTGTCTTATAAAGGGTAAGTACTTCGCACAGTTCTGCTGAAAAATTAAAACAATATTATCTACAAAATAAGTACCACAAAACGAGTTTTATTAACCGCAAAAAAATTGTTTTCTTTAAGCACACTAGCGGAAAAACGTTGACAATTTGACATTTGTTTTTTTATTATTATAATAGGATTAGCAACGGAAAAACGATGCAGACGTACGATTTTTGGTAGAGCACTGTCTTCTTCTTTCATACCTATTGCGCTTACATATACGCTGTAGGGTTTGGGTGGATCGTAGAATGAAAAGAGGCTTTAACGATTAATAAATTATATTATCACTTGAAATGCGAAAATAGTCCGAGATCCGACCGTAAAATTATGCACCTATTTCATAGGCGAACGAAATGTGATTCAGGTGTATGTTTACACAGGGGTTAATTCGACGCCGCCAAGTTGCCTAGAAAAATCTTGCCGCTATCGGCTAATGTATTTTACCACTGAAAATTGTAAAATAAACAAAATAGTAACAAAAAATTAAAACTGCCTTAAAAAAAACTAAAAAAGTAAAAAATAATATTGCAGCCGATGACTTTTTCGTTCGCATGTATATACAGCACATAACGTAAAACACCCAATCATCGACACTTTAAGCATGGATCGATACTATTTTTGAAATATTTACTTTCCACTTGGCGTTGTTTCGTATTTCTTCGAACTAAGCATTAGTTGAATGGTCATTACATCTTATTTTAATGTAAAAATGGCTAAAAGGTTAAAACATAATGATAATATAGATCACTAAATAAAACTGATCATTTTCACTAGTAATCGACACCCAGAATCCATTGTTCGACACCCTATTATCGACACGCTCCAATAATTGACAGCTAATTATTGACAGACCCACTTACCGACACCCATTTATCGACAATATTATATCATAGTACCCTTGGTGTGTTATTTTTACAAATGGTAAAGATATAGGGACATCATGATATTTTAAGTAAAAAAAGATGAATCGGAAATCGGCCGTAAGGCGGTCTGAAAAAACTCTGACACCAGGGCCCCCTGCCCACACGATAAGAAGAAGAAATCGGAAATCAAAATAAATTTTTACTTAGGCTTACTATTTGCACATTAATTACACAAACTAGTCATTTAGGCTATTAATAACATAAACAGACTTTTTATTTAGGCTACGAGTATCAATACTTGCAGACTACTTAGGCTTTAGATAATTGGCCTTTTTACTTAGGTTATCTTTTCATAACCAAATCACAGACTATTTACGCTATCCATAATAATTGCATACATTACTTAGGCTATCTACAATCACACTTTTTACTTGGGATATATTTTCTTAGTTAAGCTATCAATAATTAATCAGAATTATTACTTAGGTTATCTTTTCTTAGTTAGGCTATTAATAATTAGAATTTTACTTATGTTATATATTCTTAGTTAAACTATCAATAATCAAATCACAGACTGTTTACGCTATCCATAATATTTGTGCAGACTTAGGCTATCAATAATCACACTTTTTACTTAGGATATATTTTGTTAGTTAAGCTATCAATATTCAGATTAATCAGACTTCTTACTTAGGTTATCTTTTCTTAGTTTGGCTATTAACAATTAGACTTTACTTAGTTATCTTTTTTTAGTTAAACTATCAATAATCAAATCACAGACTGTTTACGCCAGGACTTCCCAACCAGTGGGGCGCGCCCCCCTTAGGGGGCGTAGTGATATCGTAGGGGGGGGCACAATGGGTTTGCATTTTAAAAAGAAAAATCCAGTTAACGACGTAAATTCCACTCATTAATTCATTTTATGAATTAACTCATTTATTCCGTTACTAATCCACCCATTCGTTTGTCGTTACTGACATGTTCAGGCTCAGCACTCTCAGCAGGTCTCAAATAGCACCATTCCATCCGCGCTTGTCGTTAAAATTTCGATAGTGGGGGGGGGCATGCAAATATTACTTATTATACCAGGGAGGCGTGAGCAAAAAGGGTTGGGAAACCCTGGTTTATGCTATCCATAATAATTGCTGACTTTGCTTAGGCTATCAATAATCAGACTTACTTATGTTTTCTTTTCTTAGTTAGGCTATCAATATTCAAATCACTAACTTCACGAGACTTTACTTAGGCAATTACTTAATGATCAAGGCTCTAAAGCGCTGCTTGCTTGCTTTACATTGTGAAAGTTTGATATTTACTCATTTCTTTAATTGTATAAAACCGTCGTTTATTAGTTAGTACCGGAGCAGATATTTCTTCAATTATATCTTTTTTCTGATACCAGATTTTATCTACTTTTTCTGGCCATTTAAAAGTGTTTCCAACCGAAAACTCAAAAGTGTTTCGGTCTACATTTTCAATTACACCCGGAAAATATTCGCCTTCGTATTTAATTATTACGTAATCACCTTTAGAATAAGTTCTAGTATCTTGTAATTGACTCAAAGGCACATCTTCGGATTCTGAAGTATCGTCTTTTCTTGTTTCCAATTCTTCATCCTCTATGTTGTAACTATTGTCACTTTCTACAAATTAGACTTCAGTGTCTGTTTCATCCGAAGATGTGTCCTTTGGTTTCCGTTTCGATGGCCTTTTTCGTTTGTTACTCTTCTTATTCTGTTGTTGTGATTTTAGTTTGGCTTGTTTCTTTTCTTCCCTTTCCTTTTTTTTTCGTTCCTTCTCTTGTTCCTTTTCCAATCTTTCCTTCTCTTTCCTTACATGGTAATCCCTCCATTTTTCACTTGTGGCAGCGCAAGGAATTTTCTCTTTGAATTTTCTTTTTTTTCCTTTCACCGTTTCATCTTCATTCGGCCAATAAAGATTCCGTTTAAACGGAGATGGTATTATAACTGATGAATCACCAGCGTTAGATTTCATTGCGGGTTTTGCTTTTGATGTTTCGTTTCCGATTGCCTGTTTTATAGGAGTTTTGTTATTCGCTATATCAGCTGGGTTCACACTAGGGTTTGGTCTTGAAGGATAATTTGTCATAATTTGACCTGACGTTGATGGTTCACAGATATAATCAGAGTCTTTATGTTTTTGTTGACTTGTATCTGTATCAGGAACAAGAGCGGCGATATGCTCGCAATTTGATTGCGCGAACGTACTCTGTACACCAACAGGGTCAGAATGCTCAAATTGTTGGTTTATATTTTTTGCAATATCGGTGCAAGTGTTTTTTGCAGTAGGAGGAGAAGCTGTGCTGTTTTCTAATAGTGGCGATGGAGTGGACGTAACAAGATCACTGACGCAGACAAAATCTTCAGATTGTGCTTGTTGGTCTGTGCTCGTATTTGCACTTTGTATTTATTACCGTTTTTAGGATAGAGCGAGAAGAAAAAACGTTGATAAAAACTAGTTTCTTGTATGAAGATCCCCGTAAATTATTAACTTTGTCTTTTTTATTATTTTTTAGCAAATCAATTATGAGATAACACACATTCTGTGAAAATTTCAACTATCTAGCTATAACGGTTCAAAAGTTACGGCACTAAATAGGTAGGATAGACGGACGGACGGACAACGTCCGTCCCGTTTTCACCCTTTGTGTACGGAACCATAAAAAAATTATCACGGGCGTATTATAAGGTTCCGTAGTCATTATGTGAAAAGCTTTTCCAATCACAGCTTCGACAATTAATTTCGTTCAGCGCCATCTATCGATCTAGCCGAGAATATACATTTTTAACATTTATGTGTAGCAGGATTTTCAATGAGTGCAATAATGAGACAGTAGTTGAGGAGGAGTTACACTACGTATACACGTTGTGTAACAAAACACCCTAGTAATACTTAAGTGCTTCACACCATCAAACTGAACAACTTTCACTATGGAACCGAAAAAACCGCTGAATACATTTAAGCCGAGCTGGTATTGCATTTTTGTATGAAACTGCTGATTTTTATTTCGCGATTTCGAAGTTGGCTCCATAGTGAAAGTTGTTCAGTTTGATGGTCTGAAGCACCCCCTTAAGTATTACTAGGATGTTTTGTTACACCCTGGTGACAGACACTGTCTGTCAGACAGACATAATGGACGAAAGTAAAAGGGTTCCTTGTTTGACTACGGAACCCTATTAAATTTTCTTTTTAGATAAAATATACGTACTTTCTTGAAGTTGCAGTTTTTTCTATTGAATTTGAATTCTCCTTTTCATTGCCTGACGAAAATTGTAAGTACCTACACCTAACTATAAGTAGGTAAGTATACCTTGTAATCCTTGTATTCACTTCTTCGGCAAGCGAGGGTGATGATGATAATCCAGATAAATCCTGATGAATCCTGATTGGATTATGTAATTCGCAGTAAACATAAAAAAAAACTACAGTAATTAGTGCATACTCTACTCAGATCACCTACAAAAGTGTTTTTATTTATATTTACCTTCGAACTGCTCTCGTTTTTTGTAAGTTCTCTTTATTTGCTTTCATCTTTCTCTTCGAGTGGGAACTGCAGGAATTTTTTTTACGACCCATTATTTCTAAAAGAAAAATGTAGTTAACAGTGATTTATATTGATAAACTTTTAAATGCCTTCTAAATACATTACATTTACAAACTAACGTTATACTGCTTACATGAACTTACAAGGCATTATTTTAGAATATGATAAAAGAAAAATTAAACGATGAAAACACTTAAAAAAAAAATTATTGGGTAGATAAAGTCTTATATTTTGATATGTGTAACTTTTTTTGTTAATTATGTCATTAATTTCTGCGTAAAAATACCGTTTAATGTACACATTTTCGGTCAATATTACTTTTTGATAATCAATTTTTTTGGGGATCCAAACAAGTTTTATCTCGATTTTAATTAACACAAAAACTTAAGGACTATATGACCATTAAATGTATATCTTTTTAAGATTCTTAAATGCTGCCCATTTGGAATAATAATTGATGGGGAAAACCGAATGTTTTAAGTTGGCTCGAAATTGGGTGTTGGAATATTTCTTTTTCTTGAAATATTAACATTGTTATCACAATTCTAATGAACACAAACACTAAAACAAACTTTGATTTATGATTCTGTATTAAAATATTATGTCAGTATCTTTAAATGGCAGCGATCTAGGTCTTGGAAAAGTGCGCATTTTTTGTAAAACGCAAAAAAAATGCGAGAGCGCTCTTAACACATTTATCTAATTTTAGGTCTGTAATTCTAAGCAGTTTTTCTCGTAAGCCATCGTCGTAAATGCCTCATACAATTTGATCTCTAATCACACTGTCTTTCAAAGTGTCAAATTTACAGTCTAAACTCAGATGTTTCAGTAGTTACAGTGAAATATTCTTCATATTGTTCAGTTCGAGGTTGCTTACGACTGAAAAACAAGTAGGTACCTGTTATAGGTTTCAATTCAATTCAATTTTTGTTTAATGTGCCAACGTCCAGTAATGTGGAGATATCTCGTAGGAAAATGGTCGGTAGTACTCTTAATGAATAGAAATGGCAATTCTGCCAATGTCAAGTAGTTTATTATAATCTCAAGTTAACGTTTTATAGCTAAAACACAAAAGAGTTTACAAAATGGCGGAGCCGCGTGGCCACCTAAATCGCGAACCGACACAGGACGTCCACTCGAGACCCCTCTAGCCACGCGACTCCGTTATAGGTTTCATTCGTTGGCGGACTGCAATGCTTTTTTATTATCTGCATGACATCAGCATATTTGAGGTTACCTTTGTTCTCAGTTGTTTTACAGATTTGCAAACCTTGTTCACCTATGCAATGTAGGAGTAGGGCTTTTTGTTGTTCATTGCTTAATTTACTGGTTGCCACACTTGCAAGGTAGTATAGTTCAAATCGCTGCTTCCATTCTTGGAAGTTTCTTTTCTTATTTCCACTGAATGAGGGATTTTCTAGAGAAAAAAAAAAGCTAGTTCACAATTTCTCGATAGATGGCGTTGAACAGAGAGGGGTCGATTAGGTATGAGCAAATATATTTACGAATATTATTAATAAAAAGACGAAGTACAAAGTCTTTGATATTATTGTCGATTTATTATTAACAATCTCGGTGTTATTGTCTGTCAACAACGAATCAAGTATCGGACGTGGCTGTATGGGCTTTGTATCCATTTTGAATATTCGAACAATAAAAGCGAAACAATAACAAACTACAAAAACCTAAAGCCGGATCCGCTGCGCCATGTTTTCGTGTTTGCTAACATCGTTTTCTAACTTTCCCCTCCCCCGCAGGCGAACGCGGGTGATGTTATCCATTTGCATCGGATAACTTCGTTCAACATTTGCACGAAAACATGGCGCAGCGGACCCGGCTTAACAGAAACTGAGACTTTCAACAAAAATAAACCGGGAAACTTGTAATCGCTACTTCATCAACAGCGGGGCTAGTACGCACGCCAACCCGCGATTGCGTCATTTAACACATCCATCTGTCAAATCTTTTATCTTGTTCATTCGCGCGAAAGTAGAAAGAGAGCGGAAGCGTGATAGCGATATATCACGCCACGCTATCGTGGGTTGGCATACTAGCCCCGCAGATAGTTAATAATAAACGAACAACAATAAGAAAGGGTTTGTTTGTACACACGGTGACACATCAAGCTAAGCAAAACCAAATTAAGGTGGTCGCGCGACGTTATACGTTATTCACCCTGCGCGCGGTCAGCTTATATTGGTCATACCTAATCGACCCCTCTCTTGTCAACGCTATCTATCGAGAAATTTGGAACTAACTTTTTTGTTTTTTTTGCTTTTGGAAAATCCCTCATTTAAATAGTGGCGGCGGTCTCAATGAATCCATCTTGCGGTCTATGCGGTTTTATTTATAATATTCAGGTTACTTACAGCTTCAGCCTCAGCGCGATGTAGGGTTTGGGTGGATCGTAGAATGAAAAAAGGCTTTAACGATTAATAAATTATATTATCACTTGAAATGCGAAAAGTACAAAGTCACGACCGGGCGGCCATCGAGACGAGAGTTCATGCTTTTTAAAAACTTTGACATGCCAATGGTACTATGGCCATATAGCCAAGTCATCTACCTTACATACACTGCCTAGTGGCGATGAGCAAGAAGCTAGTAATAATGGTAGTACAATGGATAATCTGTGGCAAAATGTGGAAAATTGATGTTTCGTTGTTGCATTTTACTATGTACATGTAAAATTATTATTAGCATATTTACAGCATAATTTTTTTTCAGTTTAAGGAAAAGACGAGAATCGTGTCTTAAAATGGACAAGTCATGATTTTAAGTGCCATTTCGAAGCATCCGATTCCGTTGCAGTGGCCGTAGCTGTAGTGCGATTTTTGAAAATCATACGAGCGACTTGGCAGAAGAAAATGTCAAAATTACTATGGAGATTATGCATCTTTCTACTGCCAAGTCGCTCGTATGATTTTCAAAAATCGCACTTCTGGATCCTATCTTCTGTTCTGTCTGTGATTCCTTACTGAAACGGAGCCTTAATCGTGAGATTTTCTCTCAAAAGAAAATCATGCAATACACATGTTGCTTTTACAGTAAAAGGGTGGTAAAAGTTTTACTCCCCTGATGGCAGTTGCTTATTTGCATTTCATCGGTCTGTGGAAAATTCTACATTTTGAACACAAAATACCAAAGACATTTTTGTAAAATCTACGTGCCCGACAAAGACAGTAATTTAATATTAGTTTCTTTGCAGTCATAGCTCTTCCCCTTGTAAAGGCCGCATGTTATTATGCTAAAGAGGGAAAGCTTCGTCTCCTATAAATACATATAGCATAGGTATACCATATTCTTTCAAATGTTCTTCTGGGGGGTTAATATCGAAGTTGGAAAAAATAATAACCTAATTAATGTAATATATTAATTAGGTTATTATTTTATATTATACTAGCGGCCCGTCCCAGCTTCGCACGGGTGGACGTCTAATCTTTTCTAGCAATAAATATAGCCTATGTTACTCAGGGTGAATGCAGCTTTCTAATGGTGAAAGAATATTTTAAATCGGCCCAGTACTTTTTGAGCCTATTCATTACAAACATACAAACATACAAAAATAGGTACAAATCTTTCCTCTTTATAATATTAGTGTAGATGTGAGGTCTTGGCGCGTACGGAAAGGGTCTCCCCGGGCATTGCTTGTATACAGGGTCCTCCTTAACATGCTGACAGTTTTTTAAGGGGATGATCACACCATCAAACTGAACAACTTTCTCTATAGGACCATCATCGAAATGGTCAAGAAAAAATCAGCTGTCCCAAATATGTATTTGGCTCGGGTAGGTTTGCAGTTTTGTATGGAACAGCTGATTTTTTTCGCGATTTCGATGTTGGTGCCGTAGAGAAAGTGGTTCAGTTTGACGGTCTGATTGTCCTCTTAAAAAAGTGTAGGGGAAGGTAATGAAAACAGTTAATTAATTTATTCTTCAGGAACTTTATTAACTATAACCTTACTCAGTAGCACTTCAAGGTAACGGGTTTTGAAATAAACGAAAAAAACTATTTCTTCGGCAGTAGCCTTCATTGGACCATGGTCGCCTTGATTGGACCACTAGGTTGCCATCAATGGACTTAGAAAAAATTGTACCAGTGGTCCAATCATAGCGACCACGATAATACAACATTATTAATAACAAATATCACAATCAACATAAAATAATACACCTTTTCAAAAGGATAATCAACATTGTAAACTAAAGATTAAACATTTAAATAAAAAAATCGAGATCAAGAAATTATAAAAATGAAATTTTTAAGTCTTCACAACACGTCAAGTAAAACATAAATTTCCTAGATTTTAGGTTTTACACAACGGACAAATGATTTTTTTTATATTCTTGCTTACACAAGCACAATCGACGTGGACCCAGGCTTTACATATAAGGCATTGGATCATATCTTCTACTTCACATTTAAGACAGATTTTACAAAACCATTTTTCGATATCAACATCCGTTTTTTTAGATGATGGTCCAGCTCTAGGCTCTTTTAAAGGGACTTTAGGTTTTGGCACTTTAGGTTTTGGAGCTTTAGGTTTTGGAGCTTTAACTTTCGCCACTTCTAAAGCTGCTTTGTAGGACAATGAGGTCAACTCCCCAGATAACATTTACGGTCGGCGACTTAAAAATGACGTCATTTTAAGGTACTTATACAGTCAGTCCGAATAGTCCGATGTTGGTCGTAGAAGTACGTACTAGTTGGTACTAGGAACGTCATTTTACCGTCAGCCAGTATACGTCCTG
The DNA here is from genome assembly GCA_922987775.1 of Agonopterix subpropinquella. Taxonomy (NCBI): domain Eukaryota; kingdom Metazoa; phylum Arthropoda; class Insecta; order Lepidoptera; family Depressariidae; genus Agonopterix; species Agonopterix subpropinquella. Next base: position 12,389,880 of record OV277709.1, on the reverse strand, counting down.
TGTTGGACGCAAGTTGGACGTTATACTGACGGACGTTCTCAGTCAATTTGACAATGACATTGACATTCATTTTGCCTCAGCTCAGTCGCGCCATTTTTCTATGCGCATCGGACGTGTCGCGGAGTCCTTTTTGTTGTTGAGTTAGTGTTATTCAAAGAAATTGAACCTAAAGTGTGTTAGTAATGGACGAGGACTGCCCAGCCAAGTGCGCAGTGATCCAGTTTATTGTTTGCGGTGGCAGTGCTATTTCTGTTGTGGATTCAGAGTGGCTGAAGCCACGATAGTGTGAAGTGTATTGGCCGGTCATAAAAAGGCCCAAAGCTTTTGAGCTGATCCTCAAATCCCCCAGCGAAAATTGGAAACTTTATGGTGTGCAGCAAGTGTTTTACGAAACTGGTAGGTACGTATTTTATCCCTTTCCTGCATGGGTAGCATGCCACCGTGATACAGCACTATCACACATTCGCTCTTTTTCTATTTGCGCACGAACGAACGAGATAAAAGACGTGATACAGCCGTATCACGTGTAGCATGCTACCATAGTGTAAATAAAATAATAGTGATGAAGCTCAGCGGTCGTGGCGGGTCTATGCCCGCGCGGCATGCGGGGGACGGGCGTACCCTAACTCAATTCGCTGTTAAGATACGCGCGCAGGCAACGTGGGTCGGGAGGCACTCCTCCCGGCTCCCGCACGCCCCGCACGATTGGCCTGCCGTGACCGCTGAGCTTCACCACTATTAGTTCTTTACACTATGATGCTACGGCTTCTGGGGCTAGTACGCCAACCGGCGATAGCGACATTTAACACATTCATCTGCCAAATTTAGTCTTTTATCTCTTTCGTTCGCGTCCCAATAGAAAGAGAGTGGAAGCGTGATAGAGCTATATGATAATATGAGGCTATCGTGGGTTGGCGTACTAGCCCCGCTAGTCAGTTTTCAGTTTCGGGGAACCTGGCTTCTCGGGATGCTTGTATGAATTAACTACGATGACGCTTCTATTTAATAACGCAGAGAATTATTTAAGGATTGGATTTAGAATTGTATAGCAGGAGGGAAGGGGTGCGGGCGATTGGGGAGGGGCCGCTGACGGGTCCACTAGTTATTTATATATTGTCTAAGAAAATAATTTTGGTTTGATTTACAAGTACCTAACTAACTTATTTCTTTTTACAGGTGTCAGGTCGAGATGTTTCCAGTAAAGTGCCACGTACAATGAAGTCCTACATTTCCGACAAGCTAGCTGCAGAGTACAATTTCTATGGAATGAAAACTGCAACGAAAACCAAAATCGAAAAAGTTTTTTGCACTCTACGCCTCAGAGACTGCATTGTAGGTGAGTACATAAGTACCTACCGAAATTCTCCAATACTATCTCAATATTGTTTGCGTCAATCCCCCATTCAATATCTTTGCACTATTTGGAGTTCAAATAATTAGTTTTAATTAATTATTATTAGGGTTCCGTACACATAGGTAGTCAAAGGGACCCTATTACTAAGCCTATGCTGTCCATCCGTTTTTCAGTATATCACAGCGGTATAATCTCAACAACTGTAAACAACTCCACAACAGCACGGCTAGCATGCCATCCACGACAAAGCGTTTAAACGAGAAAAACGTCATGCGCGCTCTTTCTGGCATACGTAAATTAATAAGGATGGTGGCACATTTCGATTTTTATCGTTTTCTCGGAGGTGCCATGCAAGGCCTACTGATAACATATTCATTTTGTTTTTGTGGCATCTAGGTATCTCGGCAAATAATAAAAAGATACGGAGCCCTGTGTGCGTGGGTGCTACTCCCACGACCATTTTTTTACAATTAATAAATTGTATCTTTCTTGTTTCTTTATAGAAGGCGTTGTTAGCACAACTGCAACTGCAACGGCAGAGGGCGTCGAAGTTAGCATCAAAACCTGGCTACAGCATGCTCCAGAAAGGATAAATAGTTAGAGGCTTTGGTTTTCCCATACGGTAAACAACAGCTTCAAACTATCGCCTCTCCGAATTTAAATTGATTTCTTTATAATTATGTATGTAGATGCAATTAAAAATGTACGAAAATGCTCGGATCTTAAAATGTTTAAACTATTTTTAGAACATCTTTTACTAAAAGTAAAATCTTTAAATAAAATTTTACATTTCGGTGGTCATTAATTTATTTATTTACAACCCTAGTTCACTCCACCGTAGTCTAGGAACGTCATTCTACGGCTGACATTCAGAAACGAAATTTGAGTATTAGTTTCTATTTTGATATGTAAAAATCAATAAAATTTTGACATATCGAAGTAGGATCTTATACTCAAATCTTGTCTCTGAATCTCAGTCTAAGGCTGCCTGTCCATTGACGCGAGCTGGCTGGCGGAGCGGTGTAGCGAGGAAAATATTAACCAATCAGGAGCTCGAGATTTTATGCAATCCTGATTGGTTAATAAAACTCCGCTTCCCCGCTCCGCCAGCCTGCTCGCGTCAATGGACAGGCAACCTAAGGGTGCGTCCACATCTGGCGAACGCGCCGCAAATGCGCAACTCGCGAGCCGCTCGCGAGCTGCACATTCGCGGCGCGTTCGTCAGCTGTGGACGCACCCTAAGGTCCCTGGATCGGTCTTGATATGACGTCCTAAGTACGTCTAGTCTCGTACCTCGGTGACGTACATTTTCGACGTCTGTAGGACCGATAAAGGACGTACATTTGTCACAACCTAATGACGTCTTGATACGACGGCCTACGGACGTCTTAATACGACGGCCTACGTACGTCTTGATACAACGGCCTACGGACGTCTTGATCCGACGTCATCAGGTTGTGACAAATGTACGTCCTTTATCGGACCTACAGACGTCGAAATTGTACGTCACCTAGGTCGAGCAAGACTGTAAAAAGACGTCATTAGGACGGCTAAATGTTATCTGGGTCAGTACTGCTTTGGGCCTTCCTACTTCTCATGCGTAATTGTTGTGCTTCTAAAGCAGCTTTGTAGAGCGATGAGGTCAACTCAGTACTGCTTTGGGCCTTCCTACTTCTTAGGCGTAATTGTTGTGCTATTTTTTTAGCTCCTGGTGAAATCTGTTTTATATGAAAATCGGGTCGGGTGGGTCGGTCCTTGCATTAAAAAATGCAAGGATTTTTCTTGGCTTTCTTTGAACCGTTGATAATCCCGTTTCATCCATATTGTATATACGCTGAGGTTCTTTTATGTCATGCTTGTCATGCGTGACTGCCTCTAATTTGTGGAAAAAGTCTTTAACCGTGGGTTTGTTGAATCCAGTAGCTCTGCTCATTGATGTCGCTCTGGGCTGTCGTAAACTTAACTGAGGATGCCGCTTCATAAACGCATAGTACCACTTTTTCCCAGCAGTTTTCTTTTCTTTATTAAATCGATGTTTAATTTTGTTCTTCTCCGCTAAGTCAAATGCCAGTCGCCTTATATCTATAGGAGTACAACCATACAAACTGCTTTCCATCTCAAGAATGTGCTGACACAGTTCACTTTCCAATTCCGGGGGGAGATCACCTTCAGATCCCACAATTTGAACGTCTCCTTTTGCTTTTTTATTGACTCCATCTAACCTTCGTTTTAATGTTGCTTTCGGGACTCCATACATTCGACTTGCTTCATTCAAACCGGTTCTTTTTTTTTTACTGATTCACTAGCCAGGTTCATACTTGTCTCATTCCACTCGTAATACTTTCGTTTCTCCGCCGACATTCTGAAATAATAGGTACACGTACGCGTTAATATTAGGATCATAGGTATTCCTATATGTGGAAGCTTGTAATTGGCCTATAGCTGACTAAATTTGTGAACTATTTGTTTTATAGCTGTAAGCACCCCAAATATAATTAAAAAAAAAAGTAAAATAATAGTCCGGGATAAATGTTAGCCCCCAAATACCGAAATTTTTGCGATTCGACCGTTTATTTAACAGAAAAATTTACAAAATGTATAACAAAGTACTATGAAAATGTTATGGTAAAAAGTTGCTATGATTGGACCAGTCCAATGATAGAACACCTATGTGGTCCATTGATAGCAACTGGGCACTTAGTCGAAAATATAATAATCAATAAAAAATCAACACGAGTAGCCAAAATGTATAGCCATACTAGTTGTCATGGCAGGCGTCCGTTAGTCTCCTCCCATAGCCCAGTATCCATCCATCCAACTTTCACCTCCATAGCCCAAGACCTTATTTTTCCATCGCGGCCATAGCGCCGGACTCCAATCGTCTTTGCACATGGCGGGGACCATCCCCGTGTGTATCATGTTGTGCGCTCGGAGATGGTATCCGCCATTTGTGTATCCCTTACATTTAGATTAACTTGTCTTTTGAACGGGCCTCTACATGTTGTCTTCGGCTCCATGCACGCCATCCAAAGGTCCGGGACTTAATTGCCCGTAATTACGGAACGTAAAACATATAATAATAATAACCCGCAGGGCAGCTTGTGGCGAGCTGTTGGTGAGTGGCGACACCACGGGCTCGAGTGCTGCCGGGGGAAGTCCCTGATCCTCGTCTCCGACTTGCCTTCACTGGCCGGTTGGAGTGGACCCCAAGAGGATCAGGCACCAGACACTTAAACAAAAATATTTTTTTTAGATCTCGGCCTATTAAACATTATAATTCGCTTAAATTGTAAGTAATATTAAGACAACACTTACTGTTTGATAGATTTATTCAAATTAAATTACTTTTTCGAAACTACTTATAATAAATAACTTAAAAAGAATCTCGAAAAATAACAATAACAACGTGTAAAACATCGTATTTAAACCGATTGCGGCAGGTCTTGACTCACCGCAATCATTTGACGCAAATGGTCCGATTTCGAGCGAGCGGCCATTTTCGGGGGCCCATTCATTTTGCGTTGGCGCGTCACCGTCTGCTATTTTTTCCGTGTTTATACATTGGTCAGGCAGGCGCCATAGTCCCGTTCAAAACCTAGTTACCTGTTCCACTAGCACCCCATCCCAATAGCCCAGATTTTGTTTCTTTCCACTCTTTACAATAGTCCTACACTGGCCGGGGGCTGTATTGGATGTACTTCTATAGTGTATACTGGGATAGTTGCCGGTTGGTGTCACATTTCCGTTTAGATTAAATTGTCTGACGGGCCTCTACGTGTTGGCTTCGGCCCCACGCACGCCTCCCATAGGTCCGGGACAATTATATCCCGAGATAAGGAAAAGACATACAAATAATAATAATAAAAGACGTTTATTCAACCACACTTACAATTACAAAAGTAGGTACAATATTTACAAAAGATAACTATTAAGTATGTTACACATTTTTGAATGTGCAGTAGAATAGGACAGAGCCTCAGCATTACTGCTGTTTTCCAGTCTCTTCCTTACGACTCAACTGCCCGAACGGACTTATAACTACATACATACATACATACATATTCTCACGCCTGTCTCCCACTGGGGTAGGCAGAGACAACGGAACGCCACCTGCTACGATCCTGACATACCTCTCTAGCTTCCTCCACATTCATAAGACCTTTCATGCATGCTCGTCGGTTTCGGGTAGATCTGACCTGGCCCTTCTTAAGCACGTCGCCAATTTGGTCCGTATATGTATAAGAAACTTATAATGATACTTATAATGATACTTATAATGATACTTATAATGATACTTATAACTAATCTATAAGAAATGTTTATACAATAAAAATCGTCGCTTGTGTTAGCTATAGGTATAACTATCACGGCCATCGCAAAATTAAGAGAAAAGAAAATGGCAGATGAAGGTCCGCGATTATGCCGAAATTACGTCGCGTAATTGCAGTAGAATCAGGTAGCCGTAAAATTAGCCGCAGAACTTTGGTAGCGTATTTTCGGCATAGTGTGTGTTTACACTTTGCAGTGTGACCACTTTTAGTAGATTTCTACTTTTTTGGTAGATTTAGGGCAATGAGAACGATAATTTAGTAGTGGGAAATTGTTTAGTAGATTTTGGTAGAACTTCGGTATTCGAAAATTTGATCAAACATGCAAGGATTCACGCAAATAAAATCAAAGTTGGCAATACAAATAGCTGAGAAACGATTGCTGGGGGTTTTCCGGAACTTCGAGCTGTACCTACCTAAAGCTTTAGTGGTGTACCTACAGCTAAATAAATTGTATCGCCTAGTGTTGTTTTTACAAAAGAGGGCTTATAATTTTATAAGACACAGAAAACTGTACCAACTTTAAACCTGCATAGATGACCAATAATATTTATTTAGATATAATTGGAAATTAAAGCATCCACATTAAAAAGTAATGAAAACTGTTGAAAATTATCCAAAAATGCAAAAATAACTTGGGTAATGATGAGCGTTTACATTAAAATGATAATATTTTGTTCAAAAACGTGTTTTATATTGAATTTTAGCCATCTGGAACGGCATAAATATTAGTTGGTAGATTTTAAGTAGAATTTGAAACAGGACTTGGTAGATTTTGGTCTACCAAAATGAATTCTGAAATCTATTTCAGAATTCATTTTGGTAGATTCTCTAAAAAAAAAGTGGTCACGCTGACACTTTGGTTTACACACATATTATAGAAAATAAAAAAAAGTATAAGGTAGATAGTTTTTTTTTTCTAGCCTATTTCATCCCACTGCTGGGCAAAGGCCTCCCCTTTTTATTGAATAAAAATATTAGAACCACAGAATAGAGGAAAAAAACTTGTCTTCTAACCCAAATTAAACCACACTAGGCAAGAAAGAGGAAAATCTTATCAAAGTGTTTCCAAAAACAAACTAACATTTCACCGTGGAGTAATTTGTAGTTGGGAATCTTGAACAAATTCGTCGTAATTAATTTTCGCGGCCTTGTTTAATGCGTACCAAATTATTAAATGTTTCTATATGGATTATATTCAAAAGAAAACAAAATTTGCCTTTTTCCTGCCGATTCTTTATTTATTTTGGAATGCCATCCCTCAACGCTGTTGTTTGTACGATGACGTTCTCCAAAATGATTGCCATATGTCCTTTATCAACTAACCACTAACTCAATTTTACTCAATTAACCATAAATCTTGAATGTATTTTTGAAAGTTAGCAAATTTCCCCGTTTTTGGCATTCCTTCCAATAAATACGATAAACCTTCTTTTATGTGAGTTAATGGTAAAAGGGGCAGTGCTGCAACTAATTCACCATACCGTGAAATGTGGCAGCTTTGCCACTTTTGATGGACTTAAAAAATTTAACTTAAGTTTTTTGCAATAAAAGTCAATGCATCGGGCTTGCAAATTCAATGATCGAATAAAATATTTTGTTGAGAGGAGTTTCTCCATATCATATTCTCTAATCTTGTCGCGCATGAACATGCCTGCTTACATGATCAACCTCTTACCTGCAAATGTCCTCCCATTGAAATTGTTGATAAGCATACGTACCTAGGGCTTATCGTGAACATCAAGATAGCGGGATCAAATCTCCGATTCAAAATTTAGCATGTGGGGAATTTAGTACTCCATTTGTACTAAATGTACCCTGAGTTTCAACATTTGTACCTTTACCGCCAAGAAAGTACAATCAAAACTATCTGATCCCGCCACCTTGACGTCAAAGTGGCGGGACCATTGGGAAGCATTGCCCACACGTGGACGACAATAACATGGGTAATTAGTACTACATTTGTACTAAAATATACTCGATTTTCAGCCCAGTACAAATTACCGTTTCAAAGATATATACAATAATAACTGATCCGCCATTTTGACGAATCGTCCAATTGCTTTTTTCATACAAAAATCGTAGTTTTTAGTAAATATTATAATGTGGAGACTTAGTACCCGGCAGGTACAAAAACATGTATTAATATCAGTAAAAAGTTATAGGAAGATACATTTTCCAATTGAAAAATACAGGGTGTAAGGGACAGGCGGCCAAATACTGAAATTGCGTATAATATGCCACCAAACTGACCAACTATCTCTATGGAACCAACCAAACCTCTAAATCCCAAAGAATCTTCTTTTACAAAGATACATTTATCAAATGAAAAATAAGAGTGTAAGAGACAAGCGGCCAAATACTGAAAATGCTTAACGTAATACAGTAATCCCCTTTCCTCTAGCCATTTCATCTGTTACTTATTTTTGATAATTGCACCGATACCTTTTCCATTAGCTGGATTTTTGTATCCTTATAATCTGGGAATGCTATATTTTTTGATCTCAACCACTCCTGTATATCAGCATTTTGCAAAACTGTGCTAAACCACTTTTCGAATCGATCTGCATTCATACTCTCGTGGTAATCTGCTGTTGAATTGGATTCAAATATTAACACTAGAAGGGTCACCCATTGTGGACTACCTTCGAAGACCGCAACCGTCAAATTGACGGCTAGTATTATAATTGCAACAATGACAGGTTTTATTGGAATAAAAGGCGCAAATACTTTCTATATTTAATCAGTATTATAAAAGTGTGTTTAATGAAATATTAATTATTGCATTTGTAACATAATTGTGTTTTTTTAACATATTTTACACATTTTCCGCATACGGGTTTCTTGCAAATGTCACAAATATCACAAGTACGATTTTTTGAGCAATTCACATTTATTTGACACTGGCGTCTTTTATTATTTTGGGAATGAGTAGCTTCAACTTCCCTTGTCACAGAATAATTCTGTAAACTCCGACTTATTGGTGCAACATTTTTATTTTTTGAATATTCTGCGCGAAGTTGGGTTACAAGTTGGAGTTTTCCTATTACTTTACGGTAGATAATCCAAGAGTTTATGCAAGCTAGATCCAGAATATTGTGAAATACATGTATCGGCCATCTTCTAGTGCCAGCTCTTACCGTGTATTTGCGTGCCATTTGATCAATAATATCCACACCTACTTTCGTCTCGTTGTAGAATTGAATAGTTTCTGGGAGTTTCTTTGGACCATCACCAATGTTTACACTTGGATGCATTGTACTCAAAATCATCACATTTTTTTCTGGTTTTCCTTGATAAACAGTAAGCGTGGCGTTTGTATTCATTTTCAAGATAAACGATTCGTATCTTGTTGTACGTATATTTTTACAAAGTGCAGGTATTTCTCGTCTTGCGCGACGCATCGTTCCTACGATGCTGGTTTTTTCAATTCTTAGTTTTTCTGCTAACTTCAGGGAAGTGAAAAAGTTGTCTGTAGTAACATTACGACCCTTTTTTAGATACGGCTCTAATAATTTCAGTACTACATGTTCAGGTAAACTCACATTATTTGACCGTGCATCGTCTTTGCCTAAATACGGAAAACCGTTACACAAGTATTTACTTTCAACGTCAGCTAATAACCAAAATTTTATACCAAACTTATCTGGCTTATTGGCAATATACTGTAAAAATGGACAGCGTGTTTTAGATGGAAATAATTGTTCATCTGCAGTCAAGTTTTCACCAGGAATGTAGCACATCTGACTATTTTCAATAAACTTGTTCCATATTTCAGAGGCCATAGCAAATTTGTCTGCAGCTAAACGATCAGTCCTTGTGCTTCGCAAATCAAAACGTAGATACCTCAGTATTTCTTTGAATCTGGATTTGCTCATCGTATTCTTGAAAACAGGTGGTCCCCACTCTGTTGACCACAGAAGATCCAGATCTAAGTGGCTCATATTGTATGCTCCACGAGCGTATATCAAGGCAATGAATGCATCTAATTCATCCAGAGAAATATTCCAATTATCAGCATTCGTTTTTAGTCGAGCTTCTGTTTCAGTACATACCTTTATATGTCTCAAAATAGGTTCGTGAATGAGTAACCTCCAAGCTGATACAACATTATCATTTTCAACGTACCGTTTTGCATATGGAGTTACTCCTGAAACTTCTCTCATCACGTTGTGTTGACTTCGTCGACCTCCGTGGCTTTGATTTTCCATGCAAACCCACTCTGTACCATCTATGGCTACTTGGATATCACCCTCGGATGGTACCGTATAGTTGCTTGACCGTGAACCACGTCCAGACTGCAAACCACGACGCCCACGGGCCCTCCCACCACGGCGTGATATCACTTGAGAGTTGCGAAGTGTTGACAAAGGCAGGTCCTCTTCAGAATCGGATGATGAAGACTGAAGTTCCGGTAGAAAATCAACATTTTCGGTCCTCGCGTGTGGCACTGATTCACAGTCTAGTTCACTTTCGTCACCAGAGATATTTTCGTCTATGTCACGAAGCCTCTCTAATTCGCGCAAAATTTCCGCATCAGTTCTTCGACGCGAAGACATTGTAAACAATTTATTTACGTATTATTTGCAATACAAGTCCACTCTCAGGCTACGGATCACGAACTGATACCGCAACAAAATGTCAAGAATAAACAAAAATATGTACCTACCCTCAATAACAAAGTAACATACACTGTTTACATGTCAATTCGCCGAACGGGCTACTTGATTTACTTAGCCGTCAAAATGACGGCGTCGGCCCTTGTAGGTATAACTTATCAGAATCATTATAAATAAAAACATTACGAAGATTATTTCATTATCAGGACATACATATTACTAAATGAGAAAAACTCAGAAAATATCAGCTCATCAGAAAATTATTACATAAAGTTATGTGCGATTCATTTCGCGAAACCGTCAAATTGACGGCGCTGGTCTTTCTAGTGTTAAATCGCATTCGGGAATGAATCCATCCTCATTTCCAATATTTACTACAATGAGGCGCTTTCCTTTTGAGGTTGGAGCGAAAAATGCCTGTTTTGAAGATTTTACCTCAGTGTCTACCCAAGTCTTTGAAACTGTATGGCCTGAAAATAATAATGTAATATAAATTAAATAAGGTACGTAAATGAAAATGTTTTCTGTCTGGAAGATAAGTAGAAATATAGCATGTACCAACTAATTCACTTAAGTACATACATATGCAATGTGGACAGCAATTCATTATAATTTTGATCTAACTATGTTTACACTATGTTTAATAATGTGGCTTTCGGGTCTTATTCCCTTAGGCTGTCTAATCCGTAAGGGATAAAGACGTGATAAGTACACACTTATCACGTCTTTAATTCCTTTAATTTTCTCCCGTGTACACACACGGGAGAAACCGCGGCATAAAAACTGATTAGGTAGGTATATTACAGATTCGAAATACATAATAAAACTGAATTAATTTTATTACCTTAACCTGCATTGACCCAAGTTTCGTCAAGGAAAAATATTCTTCTATTATCTCGTCGATATCACTGGATATAGCCCAGTCATTTTACAGTTTGAGCCGGGACTAATTACTAATTGCATTTTTTTTCGCTATAATATTGAAGAGCCAATTTGAGCTTAAGGATGTAAGTACCAAAATTAAAAAAAAAATACGTCAGCAACAGTTCCAATATTAAAATAAAGATATTATCTCGTTCTAAAAAACCTGATGGTAAATTTTTTTTTACACATATTTAAGGCTTTGCCATCATACATACTTCAAACATGGTGTAAATATTTTTGTCTACTTAGAAGGTTTTGAAAAATACATTCGTATTTTCTAATAAAAGGGTGAAATGCAGAACGGATGTACATAGATACAATTTAAGTTGTCTCGTAAGTTTAAAATAAGATACCGTCTTTTCTCTTTCCTTGATTAAAATTATTTCCATTATTCTGAGCAGTGTATTTATTTCCCAATTAAGCCCATTTTTTATTTTTTTGATGCGCGCAATGAGGCACGAATTATTATATTTTTAAAATTTAATACTAATATAACTTTCATACAAATTTTATATGTCTCTCCACCACCTTGTCAATTTTGTATATTAGGAAATAATTTTTTCTTAGTTTAATTTAACTTTTTTTTGGTTAAAATGACCACTTAATATCTAAATTGTCAGATTGAAATAGGCTGGAATTAAAAGGAAACGATTTAGTCATAAGATTAGCGTATTAAATGTTTGTCTCCATTTTTGTTAATTTCGTAACTCAGGGTTAGTAACGGCATTTTGGGCACAATTACAACAACAATTCTACCATTCGATTGTGTTTTTATAAAATGGCATCATTTTCTCAACTTACGTCAAAATATTGACATTAAGATGGCCGTATTTTGCTTCGTAGTTCGAGGTTGGTGTATGACACGCATTTTGTTAAATATCAATATCAGGGTTAATAACGCGATTTTCCTATTTCCGGTAAGTGTAATTTGTCAGTTATTTGCTGATTTTTCTTGCGTAAGAGACATAATTACCGCTGGGATATAAGTTATTGTCAAACCAATAGCGATTTTGGTAGCAAATATTTTTGAAGTTAGGATTTCTCAGTTTATTTTATCAGTTTCGTAACGTTTCGTTACTCAACGAAACTGAGCTCTCAGTTTCGTTACACTAAGGTCTCGTTCATATGAGTTTGTGACATAATACTGTTTTTTTTTAACATTAGACATCAAGTAATATCCAAAATAGTAAATAATATGTATTAATTAATTTAATACTAGAAACTAAAAAATATATTTTAATGTTCTATGAAAATAATTTTATAAAATATAATGAGATTATTAAACATAACACAAACTAAATAGCGGCGTCTTCTCCTGGCTGGCAGCATCTTCTCCCTGGCTGGAGCGATGTCGTCTTTCTTGCTGGCGGCATGATTGTTTGCAGATAAGATTGATTTTTGACAAGGTTTTTGCAATTAGTACAAAAATATACAACGTGTTAATGAATTAGCGCAAAACCTCATACACCCCAACTGATTTATAACAAAATAATTAGATTGAAACAATAATTTCATTATTTTGATAGTTAAAATTTAAAGTTATTCGCATTTTAAGTTTCGAGGCAAAAATGATTTGCTATCATTTCAGCACTAAAAGAAAGCGCTAACGTACTCATGTATACATTTTAATAATCTTGTTTTGGTAGTAAGTAGGGTGAGTGTGCCGGTGCGGTGGGTTGACATCGGGTTCAGAAAATTTTAAATTTTGCAAACAAATTATTTAACATTTTGAAAAAAATTACCTATGTTGAAACCATGATAATTCGATTCTGCTCTCGATTCTAAACAAACTACTTTCTAGTTTTGCGTTAATTCATTAACACGTTGTAGATGTAAGTTAATTAATAAAGTTGATTTATGCCATAAATATTTTATTTATTTTAATGCTTATGTGATCTCACCCTTACCTTATCAGTTTCGTAACAATTTATCAGTTTCATTACAATCTCAGTTTAATAACGATTTCGTTACGGTACATCTATTCTGCATTTCACCCAAAAACTCATTTTTTCAATTTTAATGCCGATTTTATATATCAAAAATAATGAATATCTCATCTTATTCAAATGAGTGCATTGGTATTAATATTATTAATTTAAAAGCCTTCTGGGATACACAATTTTGATTTCTATGTTGCGTAGCAATTTTTTTTTAAATATGGTTTAGGATAGTATTTTTGTCACTAAATGGTGCCGGTTACAATTTAAAAGTCAAATTAATAATTACTCCCTACCCCGCCTAACAAAACTCCGTAAAATGACTGGTCTAATATCCGATAAATAATTGATTCTCCAAAGCATTATTTCATCTCTGTCAATTAAGGCACTCATGCGGCGTCTTTTCATATATTTAAATTTAAGCCGTTTTATTAAGACTCGCCGCAATGTATACTTCATACCAAATAACGGCGACAAGATTTTCAGATTCCTATTTAACTTTCTGACCAATTCTCATTACCAAATGTAATATTTTTATTAGAAAGATATACTATCCTACATATCTTGGATGGTACAAAACATGTTCTAAGAATAAGTGAGAGGAAGTGTTTAAAATCTCTGTTTCCGGAATGCAAAATAGCCTTAAAATTTCGCTGCTATTTGGAAAGGAATATAGATATACTTAAATCTGGTAAACTTGCATCATCATCGCTGGCAGCGTGCTGTACTTTGTTTTAAGAGTCGGCAACTCTCCTTTCTTAAAAAAACTACGCACGATCTTTCTTATAGCCGATAAGTTAAAATCGTCCAGCTCATCTAAAATACCTTTTTTTTTCTCTTTTTCTCCGACGCTGTATGCGAAACTTTATATTCATTTATAATATTATAAATCGAACTCACACTAACACGGATATGTCGGCCGTTTTTAACCGTTTTTGTTTTTTTGGTTTACCATTTCTATGTTAGAGCGAAGGGCGTCAGATGGCCATGACTCTTTAACATTTGATTGACATAACACCTCCTTTCATTTTTTTTCGAGGTGAATCCAAAATACTTTCACCGCGTTCCATCAATCTCCGGCGGCGTTGCTTACTTGATCCTAAACCCGAACGCCCTGCCACTGGGTCCATACCGCTGACGACGATCCACTTAGGCACTAATACGACGACCCGGTTGGTGTAATGGTTACCACGCCGGACTGCCAAACCAGGGTCCTGGGTTCGAATCCCGGTTCGGTCATGGATGTTTACATGTTTGTGCCGTTGTTGTATGGTTTCCATAATAAACAGCCTATTAATAGTGCTTTCTTGGGATCATTACAATGTATGTGCCTGTGAGCGTTATTTATTTATTTTATTTATTTAATAACAAAAACAAATATAACAACGAAAAGCTATAACTGCAATTTTAACAAACAAATAAAACAACTTAGTCACGGAAAATAACCTCAGAGCAATACGTACCACATTCACAATGGAACGAAGTTCGTATAATGATCTCCACCTCTCCACATCGCACGTCCGCGCCGCGACTCGTCATGTAAAAACCGCAAAACACTACCAAATGTTGCGAACTTCAGGCGAGACGGATTGGCCTTGACGTTACAGGGAGCATAATGTCAAAGCGAAGTTATTTTTTTACGATTTTGAGGATACTTTTTTAAAATCGGTTTTATTGGAAATATTACTGAAGTAACCCATTGAATTAAATGAAAGAAGGCATTTTGTATGTGAGAAATTTCAAAAACATGAAAATAATTACGAATTCGTAGAGATTCCAAGGTTTTATTATGTGAAGTTATTACTTGTTTTTATTTTTTCTTGAGTTACACTCGTTTTGTTACATTACCGGTACCATGATTTCACAAGCGCCCGTAGATTGCAATAGGTACCAATGTATGGTAAGCGATAATCATCGCAAAAATAAAAACTTTCGTGGTACCGGTAGTGACAATGACCGTTTATTTTTTCTTACGTGTTTTTAGAAATTTCCATACAAGATAATCATAGAATTAAATAATAACCGCGTAACTCTCAAAAACTGTATTAAGATAATCATATTTCATACGAACACTTGAAATTCTATCAGCACTTGGTAGCAGGTGAGGTAAGTCAAAAATCACAATTATAAAAAATAGTGTTTAAATAAAAAAACATAACTTCAAAATATAAAATGTTTAAGTAATCCTAGTATGGCTCTTGGCAACATATAAAATATATCCTTTATAGTACTTCCATGTGTTTCACGAAGGATTTTGTGATGAAAGGCAATGTAAAAGTTTCTCCATCCAGATCATTTTTGTGAAATAAGTTGAATGTTCCTCGTTTAAAAGTAACTTGTACTATATTTCGCATATATGAACGAGGATTTGAGGTTTGGATTCTCCGGGAAGATGTAAAGACATTTATAAAAAAATCAGATATTTTCATTTCTTGAACAGTCACTTTTCCAGAATTGGCCGCGTCTACAAAGTCTTGAAAATCATGAAGCTTTTTCTTTCTTTTCATAGAGTTCCACCTGGTGGTGGAAATGGTCACAACTCATGAAGGTGTGGCCGGATTCAAAATAATTCAAGTTAATTTTTTTGGTCGCCAAATAAAAATTTCACCTCATAGAGCAGTTTTCAAACACTTACTTCTCTTCTCCAATTTGAATTTTACGAGTACGTATACGTATGAATCTTTGGTTATTTTGGTATTACAGTCTTCCTCAGAATCCGATTCAGTGTTGGGGTCTAAATACTCAGTTTCTATACTCTCTTCTTCAACGTAGTCCAAATCAGAGGAAATATCATGCACGGAATAATCGTCACAATGCTCCTCAGAACTTTCCTGGTTATATCGGTTCATTTTCTGTCTTTTCAATTCAATATCCTTAATTTTTTCTTTTCAGGCACTGACCGCCGTCGTTATTTTCGTCAAGTTTTTGGAAATTACTTTCCACGAAATGAACCAACGAATCATTAAGAAAATCTGCATTGATATCAACTCCTTCCATGTTGATCAAATCTAACATATCAAGAAAAGAAAGTAAACGAGAGAGTAGACTTAGAAGACGGAGATATAAACGAGAGAGTAGACTTAGAAGACGGAGATATGATATCTCCGTCTTCTAAGTCTACTCTCTCGTTTACATTCTTTTCTTCAATCGGTTTCTTTACTTTTCGCATAGCTCCGGTGTTTTCAACCAATTCTAACTCATAGTCCTCTTCGCTTTCACTTTCTATCGTTGCTCTGGTTTCAATTTTGTGCCATTTTGGGCTATAGCATTCGCACTTTCCTTTATACTTTTCACAAAAACAAGATAATACACGATGAGGCGATAGATGTTACTCTATTAGTACCACTTGGTGAACTTTCATTGTGTCCTGTAGTGGAGTAAGCTTTGTTAGATTATCTGAGTCTAGGGGTTTTATATTTTCAGCTCCAACATAAAATATTTTGACTGCTGTTTCTGTCTTACTTAAAGCCCGATTTCTATTTCAATAAGTACAGTAGCGAGTTTAGAAATCAGACAGTTAAGTATCAAGAGATAAGTAGCGTCCAAACAAGGCGAAGTTCTGTAGTCATAAGTTGCCGTTCCGAGAAGAAGAATAGACGCGCGGTGAGGTTCTGTTCCTACGAAACAGTTGTTATACGAGTAATTATCCCAGAAAATGGACTCTGAATTACTTAATACCAATGTTCGTGCTATAAATACGAGAAATAGTGTCTTTACTTGTACAACACATCGAAAATGAAATAGTAATGCATATGCTCACGTCTATATTCCCCGAGGGGGTAGTCAGAGATATTCTGAAACCTCAGAACATCTACGTTTCACTAGTAGTGCCGAAACTCTGTCCAGAGTAGAAATAGTAATAGAAATGAATAAACCTAAATGAATATGGGAAAGAAACTGGATTGCTAGAAGAAATGCCGTGGTGCCAGCAGTAACCTTCTAATGGAATTGTCTGAAGAAGACCCAGTGGAATACAAATATGCTTTACGTATGAGTGAGCCCTCATTTCTATTTTTATTAGATAAAATTACACCTGCGGTTCAGAGATCAGATACATTCATGAGATGTGCTTTACCAGCAAAATTGAAATTAGAAATTGTATTGTACATGCTTGCTAATGGAACCAGTTTGCGTACTTTAACGCACATATTTAGAACATCAAAGGCCAGCATATCAACGATGATTTCTGAAGTATGTGATGCGATTTACGCCGCTCTCAAGGATTATAGGTAAGAAATAAAAAAAAACCTACTATATCGGTTTCCCAATTCTGGCAAGGTACTATTTAGCGACTTTGTTGTGTTGAAGTCGACACGATAAGCAAGCAATAAGTATTAAGCCTCCTCGCTCAAGCCAGAATAATTACATTAAACGTTCGAGGATACATAATTTATATGGATATTGAATTGTACATAAGGATAAGAAATAAATTGAGTTTGAGATAATCACATCAAAAGACAAACTCATCAGATGTGTGTGTATGTGTGTGCGTGGGGGTTAGTTTGTGAGTGTGTGGCGGAGGTGTGCGGTGTTGTGATAGATTAAGTAGGTTGGTATATAACATTACGAAATAGGGTTAAGTAGATTCGTCATTATTACTTTCATTATTATTATTATTTATGGCCACTGGTGTAGATATATAATATATTTCCCTCTTATCCCCCTTTCCTTGGAGGAGGGGAGGTGGGACGGGATACCCCCTCTCCCCTCCCTCCCAAATTTGAGCCGTGGGGTACTAAAAAAAGCGTCATTTTGGGTTATTATAACCTCAAAACTTGTTTTATTTTTCCCCTTCCCCCCAAATTCGTACCGCAGGATACTGAACACAACCCAATATACCTACCTAACATACATATATCTTTACATACCCAACTACCTACTTTGTGAATACTACAAATAAATATGTTTACTTACCAAGTTACTTTGACTGGCTTTTGGGTCCAGATTTTTGTCCTTCATAGTATCATGGTATATTTGGAACCATTACAGAGTTGGTACGTAAACATCATCTGTTCCTGCACCACTTTTAGAAGATTCATTAATTTATTTAACTTCTTGGCTATATTTCGACCTGATGCTTTTTATTTTTAAGAGAGCCTCCTTTGGTCCAAAATCAGGTACGTTTATAACCTCAAAAATTTTAATAACAGCTGCATCTCTCGCTAGTTTATTGCAGTAATTATTGCATTTTGAATTAAACAAACATTCATGTTTGAGGTATTCTTGCACAAAAGCAAAGGTAGTATTTCTAATAATAGTTAGTAATAGGAACCTGTATTATCGATGGTCATCGACTACGATCTTATATGTAATCTGTGGTTTGCCGGGACTGGAATAAATGGCGTTCACGAAGATATACGCAGTCTCATTTTATAATATGACGAGCTTTTACCCGCAACTTTGTCCGCATAAATTATATACCAGATTTTAAGTCAGATGATAAGCTATCAAACAAAAAAAGTTTCATCAAAATCGGTTCAGTAGTTTTTGCGTGATACTCGAACAAACAAACACCCAAACAAACAAACAAACAAACGAACAAACAAACAAACAGACAGACAAAAAATCCAAAAATTGGTGATTTGGAATCAGGGACATCTAAAAATCATATCGTAATCTTTTTTTTGTAAATATCTTCAATGTACAGACACACCTCTGTTACAGTTTTATAATAGTTTAGATATGATATGTGTATATGATTTTTTTTTTATCCCTAAACCCTTACACCAGTCACGATTAACATCACATGGCGCAGCCGAAACCAGAAGAACCAGAAGGAAAAGGAAAAACAAGAATGTACGAGGAAACAAGTTGTCCTATAAGGACGCCAAGTGAATTACAATGGCTTGGGAACATGGCGGAGAATCGGAGATTTTTCAAGCAAAAGTTTCAGATTTATCCAACGGCATCGAAGAATATGAAAGCAGATAGTGAGTACAAAGTGGCATTGTTACTCAATTCCATCGGAGATAGGGGAGTTCGACTGTATAACACCCTAGTAATTTCACAAGAAAAGAAAAATGACTACGAAACAGTTATTAAAGCATTCGAAGAACATTTTGACCCTGAAAAGAACGTAACCTACGAGCGTTACAAGTTTTTGAAGAGAAACCAAAAGAATGAAGAAACATACGAAGATTAAAAAAGTCTCGTTACATCAATTTGAGATTCTTCGTACCAGGACTCCGCTAACTAAAACGACTGTAACTTCGTTGTTTATTACTCGATTGTAATGATTTAAGGCTTATTAGAAATCAGATAAAAGTAGCAATATGTTTTATAATAAGGTAAATTTCCACCATCCTAACGGTTACCGAACTATTCACATACAAAAAAAATAATGTTTTCCTTCAAAATGTTGTTTCTTAAGTTATTTCGTTTGATATTAGCTTTACAAAGCATGTATGAAATCAAATAATGTACATTACATGGTCTTTCATTCGACACCTTATTTAGGTAAATCGGTTCAGTAGTTATCTAGAAATACCGCTTAATAGAATGGGCCGGCCGCCATCTTTGCTACGTCACAGCTCCCCCTACATACCCTTAGAAGGTGACTACCGCACTTTTTGTGTTCATGAAAACATACCGAATAAGTACATAGAAGTAGTCTGTATGGCAGAGCTGAGTCCCACCAAAATCGTTATTTGAAGACTTTTGGACAAATGGGGCTTCTACCACATAGAGCGTTGGTCTCATTGAAGGAGATCGAGCGACGCGTTTCCTCTCAGATATTCCTTATTATTATGAATTTATTATTGTTACCTACTGTTGATAACTTCAGTTTTATTACTGAGAAATATAGGAAATTCGTAAAGGGCAGCTCAACAATGAATTAAATATAATTATATTTGTAATGAAAGGGCGTTATGAGTACATTACAAATATATCGCATAGTATAACATTTCCACTACTTGGTTCAACGAATTATTCGAATAAGTCAAAAAATTCCACAATTTGGAGTTGAATTTGAACTGCTGTAGATTGACAACGAATGAATGGATTTTTGTAACTTACAGGGTGTCCGGTAAATAATGGACCCTGTAACAGCCGATAGAAGACCTCAAACCCTTTCAGAATATGAACTTTCATGTCCAGTAAAAGTGTCACGGTTTTCGAGATAAGAGGTCTTTTAATTTTTTTTTGGAATTTAGGACATTTTTGTCACTCTTTTGACCGTCATGCATGGCCACAAAAGAAGAGATTTTTGCAGTCGGCTTCTTGCATAATATTATCTAAGAGTGGTGCTATTAGACATGCATAAGAAAGTTAGTGTAGTGGGTTGTTCTATTAAAAAAAGAATCTTAAAATCAACATTAAACTTTTTCCGAAATTTTCACCCAAGTTCGAGCATGTGTGGTCTAAAAAAAATTTATGGAGACCAGGGTGGCCAACTTCCTCAAAAATTGTTATTTAATGCAGATTCCAAAATTGTATAATAAATTCTATTTATTTATTTATTTTATAATATCGTAGAATGAAAGACTGGTTGACTATTCAAAACTATATTTTAATATTTTACTTTCACTGCACTTTTATAATTTTACTAAACTATTTTAATTTTAAATATATCACAATCACTTTACAAAATACTAGTTATCACCTCGAGTGCCAGCCGAGAACTGACTGTTTAATCCGTTTTGCGCCATTTCCAACGGACTCCCCACTTTTTCCCGTCCACTGTACCAACCAAACGCACCTCGCGTTTCATTGGTCCAGCTCGCAAAAGTCTGTGCTACCAACCGAACGAATCAAACCGTTAAAAATATATTTCACGGCTCTGGATACAAGTCCTTTTTAAACCATTCATTAGTTATGTTTCAGTTAATTTGAAAGAATATTAAACGTGTTGCTAGCACAAAATAAAGATTTAGTAACAAAATATCATGAATCACGACATTCGGCCATCCGATTCTGTGCAACCTCCTGGTGCACAATTATTAAACCGTCAGTTCTCATTACCATTTAGTCAAAATTATTCAAAATAATCTACATCAATGAAAGTGCACTAATAAACTAAGTTAAAAAAATAACTAAAGTTTCTCTTATATAAACTAATTTACATGTTTTTCAAAATCACTCATTAAAAGAAATAATTCTTTTGTATTTTCATTTTAAATCTACCACCACTTTGTACTGTATTATGGCTGCAGAGAAGATGCAGCTAGAAACTCTACAGCAACAAACTTTTAGCAGTTATGCATTCAGTTATACAATATCAGGACCACAAATTTTAGTATTCAGTGTTTTAACTTTTTATTTAATTAAGTAAAAATTATTTAAAAATGAAAGCAGGTACACAAAAGTAGGTACTTGCGAGTTTGATTTCCTGCATCTTCTTACTAGCACTTACATTATTTTATCTGTTATCTTATTTAAATTTATATTAACCTTAAGTAATAATTATACGAACAAATCACGACATTTGGCAGTTTACACTAATATCAATATTTATCAACTTGAATGTTTGTGAACGTTGCTGCAGTTCTAACGGAGGCAGCTCTCACGGATCTTCCTTGTCCAGTGATTGGAACTTGGATTTTGTTTATTTGGGAATAGTACATTCTAAAAATAAACATTTTAGACAAAGAAATATTCAAAAGTTTTAATATATAAACGGTAACACTCCTTGATTTTAATCTCCTTGCTGCTGCAACGTTCCCAATTTTACTTTATTTTGATGCTTATGTTTATACAATACAATATACAATACTCTTTATTTGTACATCAAAACATACCGTTCCTGTTTATACTGCTTTTAAATATTTACTACATTAGAGAAAAACAGTATTATAAATATATCCATCGATTAAATCTGGTAGTCGCTCAATAAGATAGCTGATAATAAATCTTGTCTTGAGCTCAGTGTAATCACGAGTGTAATATAATGTCAACGCCGTCAGATAGTTAAACTGTCAGTAGGTTTATCATGAGCCCACACTGCAGTATACTACAGTAGTTTCACTGTAGTTTACTACAGTTTTGGTATTAAATTTCGTACAGCGCTTCTAGAAGTTACGCTGAGAACTAATTGTGTCATGCAAAATTGGCGCCGCGACTACTACAGTAGCAACGTACAGTGAAAACTCATGGCAGGCCCTCTGCAATATTTTACGCCTTTCGCACAGCCCAGCGTACTGCGGTTAAATATGAAACAGTTGCTGTATACATTTGCAAAATATTGTGTAATTTGTGAAAAATATACCAGTAATAAAGATAATGAAATAAAATCTATTACAACTTGGATCTATCATAATATCTACAATAGCAGCATAGTTTTGAAATGTTTGTTTATTTTAATTGTTTTTGTATTATAATTTACAGATCTTTGATCTAAGTTTCATAACAAATTTGTTTTGTACATATACTCATTTCCGAACAAAGTCGAGCTTTATCTCCATTTCGCACGACAAAAATATATTTGGAACACTTTTTATTCTTAGAATGGTTTTACCAACGTCCAATTAAATAATTATAATCATTATTAAGTAGGTAGGTACCTAAATTGCATAGGAGCACTCTTTTTAAATTAAACAAATCTTCGGCACTCACTAGAGGGCGTTTTCAAACTCATCAAGTAAGCATTTGCAACGATTACCCAAAATTTTGTGAGATTATCGCTAGTGAATTAATAAAATTATGATTACGATGGTAAAATTTTGAAGATTTTTATAAAAATAATTATTATGACTACTACAACCAACCCCATCTAGCGACTTTGCTCAAAACAATCATGGAAATAGACGAGTCTCATTGTAAAGGGGCCCATTCACAGTAGTCCTACATGCAGGACTACGAGGCCACACACTATCCTGCAAGTAGGACTACTCATACATTTTGCCCAAGGTCATCGGACGCTTTGTAGGACTGCAACACCATTCACGATCCGATATTGGTGTAGGACTGCAAGACGGACTACTGTGAATGGGCCCCTTTAAAACAACATCTATAACGAACAAATGGAATATCTTTCCATTGTGAAATGGAACGAAGTATAACAATTGATTTCATGGGTATTCTACTTATAACACTTACTCAATTGTCATACAAACGTTCATAAAATTTACCTATTTTCCTTCGGAAAATAACAGTAGTTACCTTAGCCAATATGTTTTTAAAGTGAACACTCTTTAGCGAAATAAGTCGAAATTAACCTTTGGTATGCCGGAACGCGGATCCGCGTGACGAAAACAATTGATTATTTTTTGTTGTGTCTGTAATTCCCGGCATACGAGAGGTTAAGCGATCCTAGATAACACTAAATTAATTAATGATTCTTTGAATGTAGGTACCTCAACTTATTTGACTAGAAGAATAATAAAAAAAATACGGCTTATAGAAGCAAATATGTTTCTGCTCTTTATTTTGGTTCAACATCGAGAGTATTTGATTCTTGTCATAATGGAAAACATACTTTGAACGCTTTTACTACTTGATCGTAAGGATCAGTTCACACCAAGACGCGACGCGGCGCGACGCTGCGCGCACATTTTTCATAGAGCGACTCAGAATATACTTTATTCACTACACGAAAAGATACACATTACATTGTGAGAATTCAGATTACGTTGCACCTCGCAGCACTGCGCCTCGAGGTGCCTCGCGGCGTAGCGCGACGTATCGTGACGCAGCGGTGCATCGCCAGACGCGCGGCGTGCAAGAGCGGTGCTGCGTCTCGCGGTGCCGCGCGACGCCGCGAGGCGCAGCCTGAGGCCGCTGTGGCGACTTCTCTACTATTTCCGTCCAGACTTCGTTTAGAATTGATGCAGTTCGGTCGAGTGCTCGATTGAAAATATAATGATAGACTGGGATCTTGTTATAATCGGACTTCTTGCAGAAGAGGAAGAGGAAGAAGTTTACAAAAATAAAATTAAAAAGAAGACATCACACAGGAGTATTTGGGTGCATAATTTATGGAGAAATAGAAGAATTCATGGTGAATTTCATACTTTGTCTTTTGACCACATTGCCACCTATCCAGACAAGTTTTATGATTATTACAAAATGGACTACCAAAAGTTTCAAAACTTATTAAATGTGTTGCGGCCATATATAGAAAAACAAAAAACTAATTACAGGCCCACTATCTCGATTGAAGAGCGGTTATCTCTCTGTCTTAGGTAAGTAATGCAAATGTACTAGGTACTTAAGAGTTTGTACTCTTTTGCTTTCGCTTTTTTACAAATAAATAGAGAAGTGACTTTGGTCTCTAATCTGTTTTACATCTGTTAATGAACTTATCTAATTTTGTGCATATTTAGACAGTGCTTACAACAATGGACCCAATTCTAGAGCGGCCGCTAAACTTCCTAATTTTATTTAGGTGTCGCTAAACCATTTTCCTATTCTACGCAAACTGTCAAATTCAATTGACACTTCTAAATTTGAATCTGACGTTCCTTATTTTAGACGGTGAACTAAATTTAGGTAATTTAGGTTTAAGCGCCCCAACTCTATTCTAAACATGCGATTTTTACGCGTAAAAATGCTAAACGGAATAATTTTAGCGGCGAGTAAAATCGTTCAGCTTAACCTATAAACCTGTTAAATTTCGGCCATCCTTTGTTTGTTGATACGTTATTATGTTACGTTAATTTGTTTGTTGAAGATTGCGATTGTACCTATCGTGTAAAAAATGGAAGACGAAGTTGTAGCGAACAAATAAAAGAAGTTTTTTTAGAAAAATCTATCTTCGTGAAACGCTTGTAATTGTAACTTGTTAATTTGTACTTTCGTGAAACAGGCCCCTGTAGTATATTTCGTATCAGCATTCCACCTGTGCGAAGCCGGGGCGGGTCGCTAGTTTCAGTTATAAAATAACAACATTATTGTAGATAGGCAAGCTCTTTTTTATTACACTTAATAATTTTTAGCTAAAGTAACAAAATCAGGAATGTTAAGAAACTTAAAAAAGTCACATATTCTGTCGATTTCACAATTATTATTAATTAATTATATATGGTGGCTTATGGCGACGGCGTTAGTTTTTCGTAATCTCGTAATCAGTGAAAGGTGCATCTGTTATTTCAGTTTCATCGTTACTGACGGATGATGGCGTGTATGTGTATGGTGCTGATGTTTGAAAGTTGCTCATGTTTGATGGCGTGTACGTGTCGTTTTTTTCGGTTTCGTAATTGGGAAGGGGTGTAGCGGTTATCTCAGTACTATTATTATTGACGGATGATGGCGTGTATGTGTATGGTGCTGATGTTTGAAAGTTGCTCATGTTTGATGGCGTGTACGTGTCGTTTTTTTCGGTTTCGTAATTGGGAAGGGGTGTAGCGGTTATCTCAGTACTATTATTATTGACGGATGATGGCGTGTACGTGTATGGTGCTAATCTTCTCGAAGCCTGAAGGTTGCTCATGTTTGAAGGCATGTAGGTGGCGTTTTTTTCGGTTTCGTAATTATGACATTGTGAATATAACAAATTAACTTCTTCTTGTTCTGTCAATTTTAATTCTGCGTCATTAACTATCTGGAAGATCTTGCGTTCAATTTCTGCCTTTATTTTATTAGGCATTCCTTTGACTTTACTTGCCATGCTTTTAAAAAAATAATCCGTAGAGTCCTCTTCCTTTTTAGCCTCAATGTAACGGGATAATATTTCCGATGCTCTAGGCTGTTGTGAAATATTTGGTGTATGTGATGGAGACCGTGATACAGAACCCGGTCGTGATACTGGTGAGTTGGCTTGTAATGGTGACTGTATAGATTGCGAATCATCATTTATAGAGTATGTAGATGAGTCATCTAGATTTGAGACTTGGGAATTTTCTTGCACAACATATTTTTTTAGAAATTCCAATTCTTTCTCAAATTTTATGGGCTTAGCCTTTACTCTGGCAGAACCACTTTTACCATCTTTTCTTAAATTTAATGATCGTCTATAACTATCACGGATTTTCTTCCAGCGCTTTTGACAGTCTGGTGCTGAAATAAAAAATAAAATTATGGTATATGTTTTCTGTAATAATACTGACCTATATTTATGCAGGATATCCCAGAAATCAACGTCAACCCGGAAACGACTACGTCGAATTATTATCCATGTATCCATGGAAAATCTCATGAAAAAATTATTAAAAAATAACTGTAACATAAAGTGAAAATCTTAAAAAAAGGTGTTATAATGACTCATTAGAACACCTTTTTTTAAAGATTTTCTTTAAAGGTATGTATTGTATAAAGCCTGTCACTATGTTACCTTTGATTTTTTACTTTGAAAATTATGACATGAGTGTAGATAACATATTGCCAATGCCCCTTTTTGGGCTTGACGATGATATCTGTGAGAAATCATAATTATGCGGACTATACAGTATTTTCTAAAATAAATTTCATGTAGCTAACTACGGATTATTCACTGGTTAATGTCAGAAATCCTCCGACTGGTTTCGGCCTATTTCGAAGGCCTTGATTACTGAGAGTGCGGTATCGCGGCGGCGGCTACTCTCGCACTCTCACCGTGCGAGATTAGCCGGATTTCCGACATTAACCAGTGACAGTGAGTAATCCGTAGTTAGTTAATTAAAATGTCTCACTGTAGTTTAAACTATAATTTTTTTCAGGTTTTTGACTACAGCAATCAGCTTCAAGTCTGTAGCACAAAGCTATCGCATGGGTTACAGTACCGTTCTAACAATTATTCACGAAACCTGTGCTGCACTTTGGAAAGCATTGCAACCTATGGTTATGCCAAAACCAAGTCGAGAGCTATGGGAGTCGATAGAAAAAGATTTCGATAGCATCTGGCACTTTCCTAACTGCATAGGAGCTATTGACGGAAAGCACGTCAACATAAGAGCACCTTGGAATAGTGGAAGCCTGTACTTCAATTACAAAAAACACTTTAGCACTGTTTTGTTGGCAATAGTAGATGCTAAATATAGATTTGTTGTTGTTGACATAGGATCTTATGGCCGAAACAGCGACGGAGGCATTTTATCTAATTCCAAATTGGGAGTGAAGCTACAAAGCAATCAATTAGGAATACCTCCTAATAAATGTTTGCCGGGTACAACATGTAACGCACCTCATGTTTTTGTTGGAGATGAGGCTTTTCCACTGTCTCAAAACATAATGCGACCCTTTCCCAGTGACCAAGTCTACCATGATCGAGAAAAAAAAAATTTATAACTACCGCTTGAGCAGAGCAAGGCGCATTGTGGAAAGTGCTTTTGGAATTATGCAGCAGAAATTTGAAATTTTTCAAAAAAGAATAAGAATACAGCCGAAGTATTTAAACAACATAATTTTAGCATGTACATGTCTACATAATTACATGCTAGACGACATACCCGAAAACATTTCATTACCAAGAGACAGCATTCTACAAAATTTATTAGACACCAGCCAAATTGATAATGAAGAACCTATGACTATTCGAAACCATTTTAAGACCTACTTTAATTCTGCGAATGGTTCGGTCTACTGGCAAAATGATATGATAGAAAGATGTTAAGAGTAGGTAGGTAACAATAATTTCAAAACAGACGATAGCGTCGATGTAGGTACTGCAAAAACCACACCATGCGATTTTATCAATGTTTATATTATGATGATGTCTTTTATTCTATTTCTTTGACTAATTGTGTACCTACGTATGTACATTAAATGTATTTTATAATATGGACCGGTTTTATTAAAATCGATTAAGGGCCTGTTCCACCACTTCTGAGTAACGTCTTGTTAGCTTATCCGACAGATAGTTTGACATATTTGTATGAAAATATGTCAAAATATCTGTCGGATAAGCTAACAAGACGTTACTAAGAAGTGGTGAAACAGGCCATAAGTAATATTTACAAAGTTACTCACCCGATAAACCCAATTGTTCACTAATTTTGTCCCATGCATTATTTTTAGCATTTCTGTCACTATAGTGTTTTGACGATACATTATACAAACACTCGTAGCGCTGCACAAAAAAAATTAACTTCTCGATCTCCATAATGCACGCACCCGCCAAATATACGTCGTTCTCGTGCGCTTGCCAGTGGTACAACAGTGGTAGACTGCGGGAGGGCGCGGGCGCGGGCGGGCAGTGTTGCCGCGCGGCGCCCGCGGCTAGTAGATACGTTCCGCTGCGCCTTGCGGCATCTCGCTGCGCAGCGAGGCGTCGTCCTGCTACGATTTTAAGATGCGCCTCGCGACGTTGCGATGCGTCTCGGAACGACGCGCGGCGCAGCGCAAAATCATTGGCCTCTTTGAGTATCGTCGCGTCGCGTCGCGTCTCGGTGTGAATTGACCCTTAATGGTACATGGCATGTCATCCGTGCGCATTCGAACCGACACATTAATTGACCTAAAGTATCTTTAAGTATTTAAGATATTTTAGGTCAATTAATGTATAGGGGCGAAAATGAAGAGGCCTATACCCAGCAGTGGGGTTTACCAGGCTGATGATAATGAATGTGTCGGGGAGCGCAAGTGATTGTCGAAAAAAAAAAATCAATGGTCATTTCATAGCGGTCCTACGCATTAATTGACCTAAAATATCTAAAAGAGAGCTAAACATTTAAACATACATTTGCTTACATCAAAAATAATAGGTGACTGAATTATTTTTCACTTTTTAAATGTTTGTTTTTAGCGTTGGGGGTTTTTTAAATTTGTAATTTTCATACAACCTACGGAGTTCAGCCTTCACTACTGAGTTATTGAATATAAATTGGTCGTGGACTCTTCCTGGATAACGCGCATTTGCGTTAACGATGCGACAGTCGGCATCAGCTAGTGTGTAATATAGTGGTAATCTCCAATTCTGTTTTCATATAACCTTCGGAGTCAGCCTTCACTTCACTATCGAGTTGTTGAATATGAATTGGTCGACCCTTCCTGGATAACGCGCATTTACGTTAACGATGCGACAGTCGGCATCAGCTATCTGAAATGCGTGCCTAAATGAAAGATTTATAGGTATTTGGTCAGACATGGCACAGAAAAGAGTGAATAGCACTTTGACGGAGACCAAAATCCACTAAGGGTCCCTGCACTGGCGCATTGACAATAAGTATAGGTAGGTATTTTGATAAAGTTTAGTTAAATACGTGCCTACAGTAGGTAATAAAAATACTTACCAACTGACCGTTCAGCGTATGAACTCCTTTCCGATTCTTGTACTGAATGTCTTGCGGCTTTGTTGGCGGGAATATTTTTATGTGTGTGCAATCAATTGCACCTAACACATTGGGAAGGCCATATCTGGATTCAAATCCTTCTGCGATCTATCTACTACCACTTTTCGCGTCAGGAAAATGTATCCATTCATTTTTTAGTCTGTAACACCAAAGACGAATACCTTTAACAAATTTCCTTTAATGGACTATTGATAGTAAAAATTGCTCAGATTGATGGTCTTACCTTTAACAAATTTCCTTTAATGGACTATTGATAGTAAAAATTGCTCAGATTGATGGTCTGCACCACCTCTGAAAGGTTCGGAACGATAAAAAAATCATCCGATATAGTGGTAGGTAATCTCCAATTCTGTTTTCATATAACCTTCGGAGTTCAGCCTTCACTATCGAGTTGTTGAATATGAATTGGTTGTGGACCCTTCCTGTATAACGTGGTCAGACATGACACAGAAAAGAGTGACACTTTGACGGAGACTAAAACCCACTAAGGGTCCCTGCACTCGCGCATTGACGATAAGTATAGGTAGGTATTTTGACAAAGTTTACTTAAATAGGTGCCCTATAGTAGGTACCAAAAATGCTTACCAAATGAACGTTGAAAGGTTCGGAACGATAAAAAAATCATCCGATATAGTGGTAATCTCCAATTCTATTTTCATATAACCTTCGTAGTTTAGCCTTCACTACCGAGTTGTTGAATATGAATTGGTCGACCCTTCCTGGATAACGCGCATTTACGTTAACGATGCGACAGTCGGCATCAGCTATCTGAAATGAGTGCCTAAATGAGAGATTTATAGGTATGTGGTCAGACATGATACAGAAAAGAGTGAATAGCACATTGACGGAGGCCAAAACCCACTAAGGGTCCCTGCACTGGCGCATTGACTATAAGTATAGGTAGGTATTTTGATAAAGTTTAGTTAAATAGGTAGGTATAGTAGGTACCAAAAATACTTACCAATTGAACGTTCAGCGTATGAACTCCTTTTCGGTTCTTGTAGTGAATGCCTTGCGGCTTTGTTGGTGGGAATATCTTTATGTGTGTGCAATCAATTGCACCTAACACATTGGGAAGGCCATTTCTAGATTCGAATCCTTCTGCGATCTATCTCCTACCACCTTCCGTGCCAGGAAAATGTATACATTCATTTTATAGCATGTAAGCACAAAGACGAATTACCTTTAACAAATTTCCTTTTAATGGACTATTCCAATAAGGTTTGACTCAACCTTGAAATGACGCTGAAAGAGAGTGGCCATATCGCTCGGTGAATGAGCGTCACCCACACTCACAGGAAGGCTCGACTTTGGGTTTAATTTATTTGTTGATTTCCAAAATTTGTTGAAATTTTTGTTAGTGTGATGTTTTGCAATATTGTCAATTTTAATCTGAACCTCATTGTTTTGGCAATATTTTAATTTTGATTTAAAAAACTTCCTAGACTCGCACATTTTATTATAAAAATATCCGGACCCAGGTTTTCCATGTAATAGCCACATCTGAAAACAAAGTCGAGCTTCCCTGTGAGCACCACTCACATGTTTATTCCAGCCAGGTACATACCTTTTATGTTTCCGTTTCGGTACATTATAACATTTATAACTCATTTCCGCGCCCCTAGATAATATATTAACAATGTCAAGGTAAATTTTATTCAATAATAACTTATGATTCACATTATTACATATTCCATCTGCACAATTATGGATTTCGGATGGAAATTCTATGTCTGTAAGTTTTAAATTACAATAATCCAAATATTTATCTATCTGACTTTGATCTCTTTCTCCCCATTTCACCATGTTACAAGTGGCGCTAGTAGTGATACGCTTAAGCAATATAACATTAAAATTACATTCAACTAACATAGGATAGTGATCTGACCAGTAGGTATCGTAGATAACGGCTACGTTAAGCTCAGACGGTCGCGCGGCACTAGTTATTACGCAATGGTCTAGCCATGACGGTGTACCGTACATTTCGCTTACGAATGTATGTGAGTCACTCGGTAACAGCTCCATATCCACACACGACCACGATTGTTCGGCACAGAAGTCCAATAGTTCTTTCGCAAACAAACCGCCAGGGTGCGCATTAAAATCGCCGAATATAAATACCGATTCCACTGCACTACTCTCAACAATAGCGCTTATTTCACCGAGACACTCAGTAAACAACGGCAAGATTCTCATTTTCATTAGTAGGCATGTATACCGACAACACAACTATTGAGCGCTCGTTATCTAGTTTCACCTTAATCGCCGATAGACGCACACTACGACACTGTATAATTGACACCGACGGGAACGCAGATTTTCTCCATAGCAGAGCCACTCCCCCGTACGGGCTCCCAGTGAGGACTGCGTCAGACGTATCCACGGCGGACTTTCCCGTGTAGGAAAATTCATCGTCAATACCTCCCAGGAACGGCAAGTCGTTTATAGTAGGTATGTGGTCAGACATGGCACAGAAAAGAGTGCATAGCACTTTGACGTAGGCCAAAACCCACTAAGGGTCCCTGCACTGGCGCATTGACTATAAGTATTAGTAGGTATTTTGATAAATTTTAGTTAAAAAGGTGCCTACAGTAGGTACCAAAAATACTTACCAACTGAACGTTCAGCGTATGAACTCCTTTTCGGTTCTTGTACTGATTGATGCGGATTTGTTGGCGGGAATATTTTTATGTGTGTGCAATCAATTGCACCTAACACATTGGGGAGGCCATATCTGGAACTGGATTCAAATCCTTCTGCGATCTGTCTCCTACCACCTTCCGTGCCAGGAAAATGTATCCATTCATTTTTTAGTCTGTAAGAACAAAGACCTTTAACAAATTTCCTTTTAATGGACGTACCATACTCGCTCTGGAAAACAGAACGAAAACATGAGATGGTATTTGAAAATAGCCTATTCTATTAGGTATGGTATTTAGCTTGTTGAATATACAAAACTAAATTGGTGTGGTAAGGCTGTAGGACTTACACACTGAGGGTGGTTTGTACCTACCCTCAGTTCTCCGTGGCTTGCACCAAAAACAGTTTAGGCCATTTTAGACTTAAATATGTTTAAAGGTGATGTTGTCCCTATAAATTTGCAGTGTAACAATCACTAACATTTATGTTTAAGCCTCAATACTTTTTGCTGTAAGCCACCCTAAGAATTTTCTTTTGTCCATGAAAAATAAATTTTACTAACCTTTGAACCGCTTGCACAAATTGAGCAAGGTATTTGCTGACAGTTGTCTGACCGAAAGCTAAATTTTGGTCTTGTCCGAGGCCATTTGGTAGCCTTCGGCTAAAAACTTGATTGAAGTCAGGACTTTTAACTAGTTTTATTAAATATCATGCCAAAATAACGCACAAGAGGCTCTGCAGGATAGGTCAACTTAGTTTGAGACATTTTTTTGTACTCTCGATGACTTATTCATTCGTGGATTTCATTGCTTTTTTCAACACTTAGATTTTTTTTACATTCGCTCCATCTAAACTATTATAAAACTGTAACAGAAATGTGTCTGTACATTGAAGATATTTACAAAAAAAAAATTACGACATTGTTTTTACCTGTCCCTGATTCCAAATCACAAATTTTTGGATTTTTTGTCTGTCTGTTTGTTTGTCTGTTTGTTTGTTTGTTTGTTTGTTTGGGTGTTTGTTTGTTCGAGTATCACGCAAAAACTACTGAACCGATTTTAATGAAACTTTTTTTGTTTGATAGCTTATCATCTGACTTAAAATCTGGTATATAATTTATGCAGACGAAGTCGCGGGTAAAAGCTCGTTTTTAATAAAATCTTTCTGACTACCCATCCTGCAGTATAAGCCCGTGACTGAATCACCAATCGTTCACGCCTTGCGTCTTGTGAAACTAAAACCGTTTTCACACAGGACTCACAAGTATAACCAGACACACCTTTCGTTTCACATTCCTTCGGATTTTGAAATAAAGATTTAATTTTGAGGATTTGGTTGCTATTATCATTTTCACAATTGAAGGTTGTGTGAAACTTTATGAATCCCGCGATCAACAGAGACTTAAAAGTCGATACAAAGTTGTGGCAAGTTGGGTTATTATCTCTAAAGTTAAAAGACTGTGGTCGACCACCTTCGACAGACAGTTCTGGTCTCGCATACTTAACTATCTATAACTATCGCCGGACGACGCCCTGATTACGGCGGTACTGTGAGATCTGGAACCTTTCGAAGGCCGCAAAGAGCAGGCAGTCAGGCAGCTGATTTTCAGAGAGTTTAATTTATTTAATTTATTTAAAGGTTTGCTAACGATACATTCACAATTTTACATAATTTTAACACACAGTGGTTCTAAAGTTGATGAATACATCACTTAGAAGCAAACACAACATTCGCCATAAAATAACACAAGACAAAGACAAAGCAAAGGAGGACAAAAATAAAAACAACAACTGAAGAAGAAAAAAAAAGTACAATGTTATATGGAAAACGATTGCAAGGTAGCAGCCGTTAACCATGGGTTGGTTTTCTCAATCAAAAATTTGAATTTATTTACCGAGTCTGCAAATACATCAATACTATGGTTCTGGGAGTGCACATTGTTATAATAAATTATCATTCTATTTATGGGACATGTCAAGCGTAAATTTGTGCGGAATGTAATTAAATGGAATAGTATACGTCTTTTTGAACATCTAACATTGCAATTTCGAGGGACGACTATATTAATTCGGGCCAATAATTCCGGGATCAGTAGCTTGCTGTTGATAATCTTATGAAGGGTTACTAGGTCTACGAGGTTCCTACGGTGTTCCAGTGAGCTCATTTTAAAGTGTGATAATCTTGCCACATAATCTGAGTCTTTAGGACATGCACTGTCTTTGTACCTCATGTCATTGAACTTTCGTTGGACCTTTTCAATACGCTCGATATGGTTCTTCCACACTGGAGACGCATATTCAAGCACACTGCGGACATATGAATTATACAAAACCTTCAATGCAGGCAGAGCAGGAGCAGGGGTTCTTGAAATAAAAGAGGTTCTTAAGTTTTTCGTCGCTAGCTTCTCTTCCGGTGTTGCTCTGGAGGACTCGTTGCGACTGGTAAAATTTTCGCCGTTTCCGAGCGAGTTGAGCCTCACAGCGCAATACCGTAAGGACGGCCGCATTTTATTGTTCTATTTTAATTACACTTTACAGTCATTTTGGCTTATATCTCTTAAACTATGAGATCTAGTTCGAAGCTAATTGGTGCTTTAGAAAGAGCGTACAATTACCCGTATTTTGATATATAACAATCTATACTAGGTGCGATACTCAGGTTTCCTAGTCAGAAAAAAGCAGAAAAATATGACAATTTTTGCCGCGCTATTGCGAACTATTCTATTTCTAGACTATTCTAGGCACTCTATCTATGGCCTAGGGTTCTGACTAAGTGCACCTGGGTTATCTGCACCTAGTGCATGTATTTCTATTATACTATGTCTATATTTACTATGCAAAATACGGGTTCAAAGTGCAAGGTGTAAAACTGAACTTTAAAAATGCTGTAAATTACTATCTAGCTACTCTAGTCTATGTTTTGTGTGTGAGATAGGTAAAGATCATCTACTATTGTGTACCTAAGCTGTTAGATAGGATCAACCCATCACCTATCTCAAGAAATAAAGGTTTGAAAACTTGGAAATGAAACTCGCTAAAAAACAACTCGATGACAATCTTAATCTAATCCTAGCCTATTCTATCTATCAGGAATGATGAACTTTATTAGAAAAACCTAAAACTATCCCTATAACTATAAAAACAATATCAAAAAACTATAATTAAAGTAAACTTAAAACTAAGACTATATATAAAACAATGAAAAAACAATACATAAACTATAACAAACTATACAAATACGTTACCCCCAACATGATCAGTGCATTTCACAAGTAGGTAAATAAACTGTAAATAAGCAAACAAAACCAAAAATCCAATTGGAATTTGCACTGATCTCGTTGGGGTCTCAACTCGCGGGGTAGATTCGTAGCGGCCCGCGTCGGCGTGCGAATCCGGGGGTTTGACGCATTTCGTCACATTCGCATTCGGTCACGAATTCAAAAATGGTCCCATTCGCATTCGGTTCCATTCGCATTCAGTCCCATTCGGTCCCATCCGCAAAATGGTCAAAACCAGATAAAAGTTGTTTTACATTTTCAACCTACAAGTTGAACTTTGGCATTTCAAAAAAGGTAGGCTTGAAATTAAAAACATAGCTTTAAATAATTACGTGTACTGTTCCAAAATCAAAATTCTTACAAAATCAACATAAAATTAAGTATTATTTAAAAATCTACATTCATATGAAAATAAAAAACGTCCTGGTCATTGTAAAAATTATGGTGATGTAGGTATTAGTATTGTTCCAAAACCAAAATTCTTACAAAATCAACATAAAATCAACGTCCTGTTTATTGTAAAAAATATAATGATATAGGTATTTATTATTTCAGCAACTGTAGAAATGTAATTTTTTTCATAAATTCTTGCAGATTTATTGCATTACAATTCAGTTTTGTCAGAAGTTTATTGTACTTTTTATCGAAAGAGATATCTTTATCCTTTCTGTTGAGTCTATAATTTCCAAACAAACTGTTTTTATTTGAATATCCCAATGTCTTGCTTCCTTTGTCAGTTTGTATATGAATAAATACAAGTTCGGTTTTTTTTCTATTAAAATGTTAAGTCGGCGGTGCCAGTCTTCTAAGGCATTTGTAGTTCTGTGCTTTTGACCTGCACAGCTTAACATTGTTGGTGGTAATTTAGGATACCATTGATGCTCGATGTCGCGAACAAAGACCGTACCTAGGTACTTGACCAAAAATTTTTCGATTGCATCCGAGTTTAGATATCTTGGTCTCATAACTTTTATGCCATTGACACTCGAAAATTACCATAATCTCTGCATGCTTTGAATAGTACTTATCCAATTTCTTACACTGGGTAAGTTTCACGATCATTTTGGTCAACAAATTTTATTTCACGCAATCTTACGATTGCTTCCTGCCAGAAAGCATGATGTCGACTTGTGTTCTTGACAGCAGAACGAAGTTGTTTTCCTTTCTTCTTTCGATTGAAAACTGCCGTCCCGTTGATGCTGTCGAAAAGGTCGTCGAAGAACGATACTGTGACACTACCGCCTACTACTTCCGCCGTATTTTTCATAGTTTTGCTTACTGGTCTTCCATCAGAATAATGAGCTGAAAAATATAATTCCAAATATTAGTTAATTAAATTTAGGTAAATAAAATAGCACTCTTATATATTAGCTGCAACAAACACCGCGCGGGAGCGGACTTTATTTTATATAGAACGCAGTGATAAGCATTTATTTTCTACCCTAAGTCTGTCTTGTGGTGTTGTGGTGCTTTCGGTTCGTGGTGCTTTCGGTTCGGTATTTGACTATAGGTATAGGAGAAATGATAAATTAAGAAATGAATTGAGGTTAGCCAATCCTTTAAATAAAACCAAAAATTTGAACGAAAACAAAGAAAATTGAT
Source organism: Agonopterix subpropinquella (assembly GCA_922987775.1). Classification (NCBI taxonomy): domain Eukaryota; kingdom Metazoa; phylum Arthropoda; class Insecta; order Lepidoptera; family Depressariidae; genus Agonopterix; species Agonopterix subpropinquella. The sequence goes on along the minus strand of OV277709.1, from coordinate 12,353,057 downwards.
ATACCGATTAGCGGTCACCGCCTCCTTGGCGAGCCCAATTTATTTAATTATTTTAAAGCTTAGATTCCAAGCTTTAAAATGATGTATGTTTTTTAAATGTTAGCTATGCCTTATTTAAGAAATGTTACCCCGCATGCGCTTTAAAGGGTTGAGTCGATTTGGTTGCACGCGAGTGTAGTAAATCTGAGGGACCCTGTTAAACCCTGACCTTCAATTTTAGCAACAGTGTCTATTATAATAATTATATTAATTTAACGATCTGTCCAGCGTTATTCCCAGGTATTTTGGGAGAGATTCATGCTTAATGGGTACTCCTTGCCAGGTTATATTTGGGGTCCGATTGGCTTGTCGTTTACGCAGGTGGAAGACGCAGGTCTGGGTCTTTGATGGGTCTGAAATTAATACATGTTGATCCAGATGATTGCGAGTTGTGTTCTGCGGCGACACTAGAGTACTGGAACTTCGCAGTGTGCTTTGTTGTGAATAAACATGATGTTTAGGGGAACGTGTATCGGCAGAATCTTCGGCTGCGGCTCTTTATTATAATGGTCTAAATGGTTGCATTAATTGGGTTTTAACATTATTCCGTGGCATCATTGAAATACTGACCATCTGCGGTTGAATTTCTGATGAATTAACTTGATGCACAGGGTTATGATGACGTGTCAACAGAACCAACAGTATCTTGTTCCGAAATTAATCCACGTTGATCCAGATAATACAATTGATTACAATTTTTCTGCTCCGATTTCTTTGTTTGTTTTATGATTATTTTCTTTCCATTTTGTAACTAATTTAACATCCACCTGTGTTTGCCTATTTTTCAATTTTCTTTCCGAATATAGCATTTTTCATAAGTTTGAATTTTTTTTATCAAATGTGAAAGACGATGCTAGAAGTAGACGTGTATTTAAATTAATGAATTGAGATTTAAAAAAAATCCTGTCTGAAACAATTACACGATGAATTTTGTTAAATAACCTTTTGAACTTATGTTAGAGTCATGTTATGCTGTTATTTATATCGAATTTTCCAAAAAAATTAACAGTATTTCATTACTTGAAAAAATATTGACAAGTGCAGACGTAAACTAAAAAGTAAGTAAGTCTGAATAAAATAACTAAAGTTGATTACCCTGTTACCTAAAACATAATAATATATATCTTATATCTTACGACTTCCCGGATACATTAAAAACTGCGAAGGTCACACCAATATACAAATCGGGTCCAAAAACAGATCCAGGTAACTATAACCGACCGATCTGTGTTGCCAGTATTGTCAAAAAGCCTTGAAAAACTTCTACATACACGATTACAAAATTATTTAGACTCTGTTGGTTTCACTTTCATCTCCAAACGGCAATATGGCCCAAAAGTAAACCACAGCTACATTGTTTATCTTGGTACTAAAATAAAGCAAAATATAGATAAAAATATTGTTTATTAAAAACAAGCAAACGTGATTTGAATTCAATTAATGTAACATATTTACTGTTAATGTGTTTTAGTTTACGCCAATAACATTAATAGTAATTACAATAATTTTTTTTCTTTTCTAGTACTTATTGTAGGTTTTACATCTACTGTTACTTGTAATTACAAAAATCAAATTTGAAAATTAATAAACCATTACGTGTTATCCAGTGTTTTGTTTTTTGGTTTTACGAATCTAGACTGACATGACTAGAATTTATAATGTGATGTAATTAATTTCTAGTGTTTTTCTCATAGAGAATAAATTAATACTGTGTATAGAAATTAGTAAGCTATTAATGGAATCCAGTAGGCTGTGATATAACTTCTAGTGTTCTATTTAATATTAACTATAATACTTCGATTATACAACATAAAATTATAGTCAAGTAGTAAGCGCCACCTGATGGCGCGCAGCGACGCCTCTTCTTGCGTCGCCCCGTCGATCGCGCGGCGAAGCTCGACGTCCGCGCCGCGCAGGTTGGTGCCCTGGTCCGACCAGAGCTCTGTAGGGCTGCCACGTTGTCCGATGAACCTTCGCAGCGCCATCATCGCAGAGTCCGTGCTGAGACTACCCGCGCGCTCTATGTGGACAGCTCGGGTAGTGAGGCACGTGTAGAGCACGCCGTACCTCTTCTGATGGGTACGGCCGACGGTCACGGTAAGGGGCCCAAAATAATCTAAGGCAGTGAAGGTGAAGGCCCGCTGATGGTGAGCCAGACGACTCGGTGGGTGGTTGCCCGTAGATGGCTGCGCCGGCTTCGCCTTAGCGATGCGGCACCGTAGACACTGTTTCACAGCGCTACGAACAGCGTAGCGCAGTCGTAGCACCCAGTAGTGTTGTCGTACTTCGTTCGCTGTAGTCTCGAACCCGCCGTGGTGTAGCTGTGTGTGTGCGTGGTGTAAATGTGTGATGGACAGCTGAGTCCACACGTAGCCGCCGTCTATAATTGCAGGCTCTCGTTGACTGTAGAAGATGTCCGTAGCGGCGTCTATGCGCGATCGTAGTCTTATCACGCCATCTCGATCGTAGATAACGGACAGCTGTTTGAGTCTGCTGTCTGCCGGTAGAGGGCGGCCGAGTCGCAGGGCATTCACCTCGTCTGCGAAAACCTCTTCTTGCTGAGCTCGAGTCCACAGGAGCTGGGCACGGTGAACATGGTGTGCTTCTATAGGTTTGTACGGCGATGTAGTCACGTCGCCCGTCACTATTTTCTTGACTATTTTCTTGCGATTTTATTTCTTGTCTCCCCACGTCGAGTCGCTGTCTATATTTTTCTTCGTACGTTTGCGGGCCGCGTTACATTGTTGCGGCGCGCGTAGTAACTCGATGAACTGTAGCACTCGTGCGGTCGCCCTTAGCAGGCGATTGAAGTTGGAGAAACGTTTCACGTCGGGTAGGGCCTCGCTGAGTCGTGTCGTTGACCTCGTCGCATGCAGTCGTTCTTCGGTAGTGTCGACGTCGTCTGGGCTACTATCTTCTGTCTCTATTGGCCACTCACTTTCCTGTAGGTGTAGGAAAGGCGGCCCTACGAACCAGCTATGCGTCGACTCGAAGTTGGTAGGCGTCTCTCTCGTCGCGTCGTCCGCGACATTCGCCTTAGTGGGGACCCATCTCCACTCTGTTGTCTTTGTAGACTCGCCGATCTCGACGACACGATGCGAGACGAATGGTTTGTAGACACGAGGACCGTTGCGTAGCCAGGTGAGCACGGTGCGTGAGTCGGACCAAAACACGCGACGATGCGGCTTTATGTCGTGCTCGGCGGCGATCGTGTGTGCTAGGCGGGCGCCCAGCACTGCAGCTAGGGTTGCCAACTTTTTTTACAAGAAATAGAGTATTTTCAGGTCTATATAAGAAATATATAAGAAATACAAGTAAAAAGAAGTACTTCGTCTAAGCTACTAAAATGTCTCAGACAACCTTCTTGACCACATTTGAATGTTGCTATTTGTGCTTTAAAACAAAGAAATCTGAGATGATCTGAAAGAGCTTTGATTGAATCAAAGTTCCGTTTACACTCTGCACAAGTAAACATTATACAACTACTAATAATATTTCTTTGGCGAAATATAAAGAATAGGTAGATAACGCATTCACTGCCTCACCTGTAACCCTAAATCACCTAGATGCCACTTCGAAAGAAACCACTAGAGCTGCCTGTGGCATTGAATATGTCTTTTAAAAGTTTACTTATCGATTTAGGTATTTATACCTAAATCGATAAGTAAACTTTTGACGCTGATTAAATCTTTGTCATATGGGGTTGCAATATTATAAAACGCTTTTTGTATTACCATCCACACAACGAATGCTTCACTTTGGTATTGCGCGCCTGTTGCATGAATTATTTTGAAACAGGTATCAACTGCTGTAAATAACTTGTTGATTTTACAGTACGTATCCCCGGCAACAATATAACAGTGCGATATTTCTGCTATGGATGGGCCAACAAAAATAACAAAAGGTTGTAATGTTTTTCCGTACCTTTCCAGTTTCGATTTTCTATTAGCGATTGTGGTTTCAAGTTCGCTATCTTCCCCAATCTGAGTTACAAACCCATCCCTGACTTCGGATTTTGAAGGTCTCCACAGGGTTTTTTTCTTTTCCTTCAGTGGTACGCTAGATGTTATGAACGGCAACAACATAAGGGCTCCGTTATTCTTCACATCAGGACTTTCGGCATCTAAAAAACAAAAATTAACGTTTGATTAATAATTTTAAAAATTAAAATAGTATGGTAAGTGCCATTTATTTTGAAAAGTCGCTTCTGCGCTAGAATCCAACCATACTTTTTAAAGAACCATATTTTTTTTAAATATGGTTCTTTCAGCATATTTGATGGCAACCAACTATGACACTGTTCCTTCTTCTTCTTATCGTGTGGGCAGAGCCCTGGTGTCAGAGTTTTTTCAGACCGCCTTACGGCCTCTGACGTGGTTTTTATGTAAATGACTAATACCACCAGAGATAGTAGCCGGGACCAACGGCTTAACGTGCCATCCGAAGCACGGAATCATATTTCTTTTCAGACAGTCAGGTGATTCAGCCTGCAATGTCCTAACCAACTGGGGAAAAACGCACACTGTTCCTAAGTATTATGGATATATTATAAAATATAACCTTTGGATATTAATGGGCTAAGGAGGCGATTATTGCATTAATAAAAATACTCTCGAGGTTATAAATTAATTCAAATATTTGAACTTACCACTGATTGCATTCAGATAAACCTGCGTAGCTTGCTTGATATCTTTATCTCGAATGTTTTCTATTTTGTTTTGTGCGACTTGCGTAATTTTTTCTCTTAATACTATACTCGTATACAAAGCGTCTGTTTTTTCACTGTACATCGCCTGAAAATCGCTCAGGAGTAGTTGGTAGCCAGTAGGGCTGGGTATTCATTAAAATATTCCTGTAGACTACTACCTGCCAGGTAGTTAGTATTAAGTCTCACTGCCGCTGTAGCCGTCCACTTTTCCTCTACAAGGTGCCACGGCTCTAGAGAGTTTCTTAGCCAGATTAGTTTTTCTGTCGTTTCTTCGTCAGATTCTGTAAAGTCACACAATTATTCATTAGTAATTTATATCAGCAATATTATACAGCCTTGCCCGCAATTTTACATATATGATAATAATCCCATTATAACTTTAGTGATCAAGTCAAAAAGTAGCCTATATATATCTGTCCATGCCCATAGATGCAAAGCCGGTTAGATTCGTTTTAAACCGAGCGGTTTAAAACGGGTTTATTCGTGTGAAATGGTTTTTACCCATTTGGGCCGGCGAGAAACGGTATTTTTCGTATTACCAGTATGTTTGCACCTGTTTAAATTTAAACGACTAGTTAAACTGTTTTCTATGACTTACTTTAGGTACCTACCTACAAAACGATATTTTATTTTTATTCTATATACAGGGTCCAACTTAATATGCTGACACTTTTTTAAGGGGATGACCAGACCATCAAACTGAACAACTTCTCTATTGGACCAACATCAAAATCGCGAAAAAAAAATCTGCTGTCCCATACATTTTGCTCGAGTAGGTTTGCCGTTTTGTATGGGACAGCCATAGATATATTTTACCTACAGAAGGGACAGCTGATATTATTTTCGCGATTTCTATTAAAACACGCTTTTGGTTTATGCTCGACTGACTTTTATTTTTTTTAAACAGATCTTACCATAGACTAGTTACACGGCTCTGGGTTACAGTTTACTTTTGATATTACAATATTCAACAGCCCCACTATATCAAAATAAAGTCTACACATTTATTTATTTACTACTTAGGTACAATACCCATTTTCGTCAGAAAGTAATTATGTTTATTGGTACTTAAACCTTTAGTTAGAAGATCAGCGGGCATTTCAGCTGTCGGTAAATATTTCAACTCTATACATTTACTGGAAATGTTTTCACGTATGAAATGGTAGCGAACATCTATATGTTTAGATCTCTTATGATATAAACCATTTATCGCCAGCTTCAATGCACTCTGACTATCACTGTATACAGTAACTTGACACAACGTCCCAGTTATTTCAGATAACAATTTTCTTAAATACAAAGCCTCTCTGCATGATTCTGACATAGCCATGTACTCCGCCTCAGTACTTGACAGCGCAACTGTCTTTTGCTTAGAACTCTGCCATGAGACAGCACTACCTGACGTGGTAAAACAATAACCGGTATAAGATTTCCTATCCGTCACATCGTTTGCCCAATCGGCATCTACATAACGTGCAAGATTTGATTTTACCACGATTTTACATTGTTATACATTAAACAGTAATGCATTGTCTGTTTTAAATAGCCGTTTAGCATAGTTAACATGCTCTTCAGAATAACAATTGTTAAACTGACTTAAGTAGCTTACTGAAATAGCTATATCGGGCCTCGTCAGCACTGCTAAATACATCAAACTCCCTATTAGTCTTTGGTATGGATATGTCGCAGGCATTTTGTATGAATCCGCATTTTACAAACGGCGTCGTCCGTTCACAAACGCTCGCTGTTTTGTAATATGCCGAAGGCAAAATGTAAACTGCCTTCTCAATATCTGGGGGCACGGCAGTGCCCCCGCCAAGTCGAGCAAAAAAGCGGAACGGCCGTACCATCCTTTTCTCGAAGCAGTTCAGGCCATTTTCGACCCCCTATAACTTCGTAGTGGATAAAACTAGAAGCCTGAATTTTCAGTAACCAAGCAGGCATTGTATAAACACGGTATATTTAAAATTTCATCTAATTTGAATCAGTCGTTTAAGAATTATAACTAGTCAAAGTTTCTTAATTTTGTCACTCACTCACTGACCGATCATCAAAACTCTCTAGCCTAGGAACAAGTATAACTTCTAGCAGATAGACGCTTCAAATTTAGAATACAATTATTAGTGCTAAGTGTAGAAAGAGAAAGTACTAAAAGGAAGCACGTGTCTTGTCAACATTCACTCAATAAGAGATGCACATAGCAAATTCGCTCTAGTTAAAAAAGGAGATCGCTACGTAGAAAGATAAGTTACTAGACTGTAATACCTATGTTTGTGGTTACTAGAAGGAACTAGGAGAAGGAGGCACGTGTCTTGTCAATATTCACTCATTAAGAGATGCATATAGTAAATTCACTCTAGTTAAAAAAGGAGATCGCTAAGCGTAAGCGAAACAATTTTCGTCTATGGTGTTAAGTCTATCAAGGAAAAACTACTGCATAAATAACTTTGTAATCCCATATAAATATATAAGATTACAAAGTTACATTTGCAGTAAATGAATTGCGCCAAGAAGTTTATAATACCTACAGCCCCGCTCTCATACCATACCATAAATTAATATGTATACATATTGGTTGTAGATAGGTAAGTCACCTTGAATTTTAAGACGTCCTATTATAGCGTTGCCGCTTATTAGCACCGGGGGGCGCCACAACCACATTACCCTATGAACCCTAGTTCAACACATAGTACTTCGAAACGTAACCGATAGATGGCGGAAGCTGTCTATGGAAAATCAGCGTTCCACTTACTTTGTACTAAGATAACGTACAGTACGACCCAAGAAGCTTACATACCTTATGTTTGTAAGCTTCTTGGTACGACCGTAGTCTAGAAATTTAATAAATTGGAACTAAACTAAACTTTTTCATTATTATGACAACATTATGGAAAACGTCAAACCAAAGAGTACTTTATCGTCAAACTGTCAATCAACAAATTTCAACAAAACATCAAATGCAGTTTTATGCATTTCGAATTAAAATTTACCATAAAATATTTGAATATGTCCTTAATATTATTTCAAATGGATAAAGCAACAAAAAGTGGTGCAAGTCTACCGATTTACAGTGTCATTTTCTGTTATGTTTGGAGGTATATCATGCGGGGAAAATTGGAACTGATTGGATGTTTTTTACAAGCGATTTACTGATAATATGGTAGATATCTATTTTCTCTAATGTTGCTTTGGAAATTTTTCCGCCCGGAATGTTTCGGTTAAAAAACTGCTATGCCAATAAATGGAAATCTTATAAAGAAGAAATGTAAACCTACAAAAATAAGACAACCGTATAGGTAGGTACTAATACAGTTCAGAAACAAATAATTTGAAAGTACAATATAGAGTTTATTTATTACTTTCATATGCGTTTTCATTATTTTATTCTAGAACTAGAATACAGAAGGCGTAGCATGTTGTACGTGATACGGCTATATCACGCCTTTTATCTTGTTCGTTCGCGCGGGAATAGGGAGCGAACGTATGATAGCGCTATATCACGCTGCCATGCTAGCCATGCTGTTGCCGAAAATTTTAATTTCTATAGGGTGTAAAATTTAGCTTCCGTCAAACAAAAAAAACGCTAAATATAGATAAAGTTTTGCATAAACTTTTGGAGAAAATACAGTAAGTATCAACATAGTTTAGTCGTAGTGTAGTGTTGCCATATAAAGCGACAGTGGCGCCCTCATTTAATTTCTACTCTTTCTGGTAAAGCTGTAGCATAGCATAACATAGCATAGTTCAAACGCTCTTGCTGTTCGGATTAACCTGGAAATGTTACCTATAGCGATTTTCGTTCATAATTTCGATTCCTATAATATTAGTTTGACGGCATGAAAGGCTTATTCATTGGTTTACTATTGGTTGGTAAGCAAATACCAAAGTACAAGCCACTTTTTGATGAAGTGCTCCAAGTTCTGAGATCAGATTTGAAAGAAGTAGTGTTGTTCATCATAGATGAAGTGTCGATGAAGCTAAAGAAATAGTACCGGAAAAGAAAAAGAGGAAGACTACCTACAAAAAGAAATGAGATACCATCAAAAACATAACTTGTAAAAAACCCAAGTCTCGCAACTCAGTTCTTCTAGCGTAAAAAGTTGTGAGATACATGTAATACCAAGTCGATTAATATATTCAGTCCCTACTTAAGAGTCCTTCTGTCTTAAGTTATTACGTAATTAGCTAACCAAACAACATCTTATAGTGACCATATCAATATTAAAAATCTTTTATGTTTTAAATAAATAGATTGACTTGGCAATCGCAAATATAATATGTATAACTTGTGAGATACATTGTGTTTTCATGCGATGGCCAAGTCAATCTATTTATTTAAAACATAAAAGATTTTTAATATTGATATGGTCACTATAAGATGTTGTTTGGTTAGCTAATTACGTAATAACTTAAGACAGAAGGACTCTTAAGTAGGGACTGAATATATTAATCGACTTGGTATTACATGTATCTCACAACTTTTTACGCTAGAAGAACTGAGTTGCGAGGCTTGGGTTTTTTACAAGTTATGTTTTTGATGGTATGTAATTTGCCACAACAATTGACGGACTCTTTTAACGCCATTTACAAAATGCCGCGGCAAATTGAAGTATTTAGTTCCATTTCTTACCACGCGCGGCGCTGCTGACCAAAACAAGAAAAATGGCGTCGAATAGTGGTCGTGCGACACAAACAAATATTGAAAACAGTGGAAATACGACGAGTGCACGGGACTTTTCACAAGAAATCAGTGATTTCAAAGACATATATTATAGTGAATTAAGAAAATTTTACGATTCACAAACAGGAACAGTGAAAAAGCCATGGACAAAACAAAAATTTTTTAGGGTATCCGGCACGTAAAAAACGCTAGGGTGTCCATGCAATCTGGCACTCGGAAGACACCTGCGGAATATTATTGGTCCAAAAAGTATGACGTAATGAGTAATGGGGACGAGGACTATCTTATTCTGAAAAAGGACAACCCTGAAAGTCCAACAGTCCGTGTCATACCAACTGAAGAATATTACGACGTACTGTCAGACATTCATAAAGCCTGTGGACATGGTGGTCGAGATAAAATTCAATACCAACTGAAAAATAGATTTGTCATAGTGAGAAAAGCAATCGACTTATTTGTATCATTATGTCCTGTCTGTGAATCCAAACGTAACGTACCAAAGAAAGGGATCGTCACTAAACCAATTATATCGCGAGATTTTAACGAGCGGGGTCAGGTTGATCTGATTGACCTACAGTCAGCTCCAGATGGTGAGTTTAAATGGCTGCTCAACTATCAGGACCACGGCACTAAGTTTATTCATCTGAGACCACTTTCTTCAAAAAAAGCAAGTGAGGTCGCCACTGAGCTGCTCAAAATTTTTTTAGAATTTGGAGCACCATATATACTACAGAGCGATAACGGCAGAGAATTTACCGCTAACATCATTGAAGAAATGGTAAAAATGTGGCCTGCATGCAAAATAATACACGGTACACCGCGACACCCACAGACCCAGGGCAGTGTTGAGCGTAGCAATCAAGACGTTGAAAACATGCTTCGTGCTTGGATGCGGGATAATAATTCTACCAAATGGGCGATGGGCTGCTTTTTCGTGCAGTATAGCAAGAATACATCTTTCCATAGAATTATAGGAAGATCGCCATTTCGTGCTCTTTTCGGCTGCGAACCAAAATCCGGTCTGCAAAGTTCTTGCATTCCCCAGGGAATTCTTTAGCACATCACAACTGAAGAACAATTACAAAATGTTTGTGATGGAAGGCATGTCGATGTTCAAGGACCGAATTTTGATGTTGGTGAAATTATTCAAGCACACAAGTCTTCAGAAGAACAATTACAGGTGGATGTTCAAGCATTATCTGTTGTTGGTGAAAATATTCAAACACAGGAGTCTTCAGAAGAACAATTTCATGATGCTTGTGGCGGAAGACCAGTGACATGTCAAGGATTATTCGATGTCAGTGAAATGATTCAGATACACGAGCCTTCACAAAACCAGACTCCAAATTCTGAAAATGAGACATTGGTTAATTTAAAAGATGATTCCACAAAAGTCGCAACCAGTTCTGTTACCATATTATCTAACGTATTAATTACGTCGCCTGTGCAACTTGATGCTCACATTTCAAATGATGCAAATACCTCAACGTTCATTCAACCTACATACGCCTTTAATAAATAATAAAATAAAATAAAATAAAAATAAAAATCTTTTATTTCAGACAACATAGTCCATACAAAAAATGTTAGTAGGTACTGGAGAACTTATAAACTATGTTAGTAGATTATAACATAAATAAATAAATAAAACATCAAGCAGAGGTGGCTACTTACTTCCCTACCTGGCAGATCTACCGCATGCCGAACACATGTAATTCAGTAAATCTACCAAGCAGAGGGGAGTCCATTCTGTCAGCAATCATTTTCTTTAATGATTCAACTCTGCAAAAATCTATCGTGATGCAAGATTCAAGTGACATTTCTACCCCCGATCCCGATTTGAGATGCGTTGTTTGTAAAGATGGAACAAGTGGAGCCCACCAATGCTGTTCTTGTCTTCGACCAGTTCACACTATTTGCGGAGAAACAAATGGTGAAGGTTACGGAGCAAAAGTTCTATGTTTTCTGTGCAAACGAGAACAAGACATACAATCAGAACGGAGTAAATCACATCAAGGCGGAAAACGAGCTGCAGAAAAAATGATGGATGATACAGCTAAGAAACTCCCAGCACTAACCATAGGAGATAGTGTTTTTGTGAGTGTTCCAAAATTCGACAGAGGGCCCATAGATGCTAAAAATGTAATGGGAAAAATATTGGATACGAGACACGGCGTTTACCAAATTGGCACATCTATTGGAGTCATCAAAAATTGGTTTTCTCGACAGGTGTAGCTCGCATGCAGTGTACTGTGTTTGGGTTCGTGTTGAGTTTAGTGAGAAAAAAGGCAGCACTTTGATAACTATGAATTTATTTGCAATTTTGCAGAACAGTTGCGCACAATGGAACAGATCGAATAGAATAGGTATTGGCTCTGAATTCATAGAGCAAAGTAATAGACAAAACGGAAACTAAAACAATTTTTTGTTGGTGTTGCCAACATGCTGGGCGGGCGGCAGAAACCTTACAATTCTGTTCTTATTTATTGGAACTGAGCAAAAAGAAATTTACAAACAAGTCCAGCATATTGTACACCTGTTACATTATTATTTATATGTATAGTATACAATGTGAAAGGATGAGCTATTGAACTTCTAGGTACAACCTATCATAGCTACACATCTTGACTCTACAGTAAGTCTAGTCGTACAATTAGCGCAGTCTTAATGAGACCTGTTAACACTATACATAAGAAACCCAATTATTATTTAAAGGGCACTACACAAATACTTCTTAAAAATATATATCAATAACACTATTATTATTCTAAGGGCAGTATACAAATACCGCTTAAAGAACGCTTATACACTTTCTTATTGGGTGTGATAACTTCTACCACACGGACCTTATTATCCTGACCTGGAAACACCTTTACTACCCTGGCCATAGGCCATGCTAGGGGCGGTGAATTAGGTTCTCGTAATATTACTAGATCTCCGACCTTCACATTAGGTACAGAGTCACGCCATTTAGGACGGCACTGTAATCCATTAAGGTAGTACTTATACCATGTTTTCCAAAATTGAGCTTTTACTTTATTACATAAATCCCAAAACTTTACCCTGTTCGTGGGTAAATCAACAGTATCTCTTTCTGGGAAGGAAGTCAAGGCTGTGCCAATTAAAAAATGACCTGGAGTAAGAAAACAAAAATCATTAATGTCTTTAGCCACAAGAGGTAACAATGGTCTAGAATTTAACACAGCCTCGATTTGACACAGAATTGTGTTTAACTGTTCATACGTCAAAACATAATTTTGTATAATACGTTTTAAATGGAATTTCATTCCTTTTACCGCAGCCTCAGCAAGACCAGCAAACACTGGTGAGTAACTAGGTACAAAATGAAAGGCTATGTTTAGCTGTACTGCGTAATTTTGCACCTGTGTTTGATGATCCTGCCGAGACTGTAACTCATACAGGCGAGCTAATTCGTTCCTTGCCCCCTTAAAGCAGCCACCATTGTCGCAAAATACGTCTGTTGGTAAGCCTCGTCGTGCGATAAATCGCTTAAAACAAGCAAGAAAAGCCTCTGTACTTAAATCTGAACAAATTTCGAGGTGGACCGCCTTTGTCACAAAACAAACGAAAACACATACATATCCCTTAGTTGTTATAGCACGTCGAACACGTGAATTTTTAACTGCTATTGGGCCCGCGAAATCTATTCCGATTTTTTGAAATATTCGGCAAGCTATTATTCTTTCGGATGGCAAGGAACCCATTAGCTGCTTGGCACTTTGTGCCTTCATTCTGAAACAAAGCATACATTTGTGAACTATCTTTTTTACATGTCTATAACCATTAACAATCCAATATCTCAGGTTTAAAGAAGATAATAACAATGTAGGTGCAGCATGTAACAATCTAAGATGCTCATGATGAATAATGAGATCAGTGACTCGAGATTGTTTTGGCAATATTACAGGATGTTTCTGTGAAAATGATATATTAGAATTTTCAATTCTACCACCCACTCGTAACAGATTATTGCTGTCAATGAAAGGATGTATTGGTTTGAGAGAGCCCTTGACATTTTCATCATTTGAATTTAAACATTTAATCTCATCCTTGAAATAGATGCTCTGTTCATGTTGTATGATCCTAAATAAAGCATTTTGCAACTCGATATGCGATATCGAGGTATTAGAGTTACGTTTATTTTTGTTTTTTAAATTATAACAGAATCTAAGAATATACGCCATTACACGTTTCATTTTGTTAAGATCTGAAAATCTACTGATAAAGTCATTCAGAATTTCGTTATCGGTTTTTTTAGCGAGAAGAGATACCTTGGCATTGGCGAAAGCATGTGGTTTCTTCATTTCTGGTAAGTCCACGATAGGAATAGTAGAATTGTTATTAAATTCATACTCACTATTGTATAGGAAGCGTGGACCTTTCCACCACAAATCGTTTTTACATAACTCGTCCGGGTCAGCTCCTCTGCTTACTATATCAGCTGGGTTAGCAGTGCTCGGTACGTACAGCCAGCGCCATCTATTGGTTTGCTCTCGAATCAATTTCACTCTATTGGATACATATGCTTGAAGCTTCATAGGCTCGGTAGCAAGCCAAGCTAGCGATATTTGGGAGTCGGAATACAGATAAACCGCCTCGATATTGATTTTTAAATTCAATGTATTATATACTCTATTCATTAATTTTGTTAGTAAAAGTGTGGAATTTAGTTCTAAGCGCGGAATGGTGAGCGTATCATTATTGCGAGGATTGATTCGAGATTTAGAGCAAAGTAAGGAAAGTGAGACTTTACCTGAATCTTCAACCACTCGAAGATAAATACAGCAGCCATAGCCTGTAGTGCTAGAAGCGTCAGCAAAGCCAATGAGTTGCACCGTAGCCGTCTTAGGAATATGAATGTTTCTTTGAATGTTTATTGGTTTCATTTGATTTAGCTTTTGAACAAAAGTTAGCCATTCTATTTTTAAGGGTTGCGGTGGAACTTCATTCCATCCTATTTTTTCAGACCATAATTTTTGCATGAAAGCCTTGGCCTTCACCACTACAGGTGATAAAAAGCCAAGTGGGTCATAAAATTTTGAAATGTAACTTAGTATTTGTCGCTTGGTAGGCGATTCAATGTCAAAAGTTTCCGGACTTGAAAAAACAAAAAAATCCTTTCCAACATTGAGAGTTAATCCTAAAGTTTTCATGCAAGGATTGTTTTTTAAGAAATCTAAATCATCAAATTGTTGTTTGTCTGGAGTAATATCTTCCAGAACCTTTTGACAGTTGGATGCCCATTTGTGCGTGTAAAAGCTAACCTTATTAAGCAGTTCAATTAATTGCCTTTTGGCTTCGATAATTACATTCAATTCTGAGTGAGAATAACAGGCATCGTCAACGTAAGTGCAATTTTTTAAAATGTATGAAGCTATTGGGAATTCACTTTCATAGTTGCTGGCAAGCTCATGCAGACACCGTGTTGCTAGAAAGCTTGAACTCTTTTGACCATAAGTTACAGTATCCAATTGAATACACTTAATAGGTTCATTAGGATTATTTCTCCACAATATATTTTGCAAGCAAGCATGCTTTGGGTTCACACTCACACAACGAAACATACGGCGTATATCAGTTGAAAATGTGTATTCACCTAAGCGAAACAATAGCATTATGTCAAATAGCTCCTTCTGTGGTAGGGAACCATTTAACAAAATATCATTGAGCGATATCTTTTTATTTGTATGCATGGATGCATCGAAAACCACTCGCATTTTTGTGCTTTTGCTGTTTTCATTGAATACTGCATGATGCGGCATGAAATACAGTGCATCATTATTTAAGTCTAATGAATTAAAATCTATGTAATGAGCATGATTTAACTCAAGATATTCGTTTATAAATTTTTCATATTCGGACATTAAATTGATATTTTTGTGTAACTTTTTTTCGAGATTAAGAAATCTATAGAAGGCGAAATCGAATGAGTTTCCAAGACAGTTTTTAACTTCATCCAATGGTACCTTAAGTGGCAAATCTACTTGAAATTTACTATCTTTAAATTTTGTTGTTTCTTGGAAAATTTGTTCACACAATTCTTGTTCTGGTACATCCTCAATACAGGTTTGCGGAATGCTTTCCGTGTGCCAGAATTTTTGTAAATTTTTATTAATGTTAGAATCGCAATCAATGCATAAAAGTGATATCTTACTTGTATGATGTTGCTTAGGCAATTTCCCCCCGATAATATAGCCAAACCTTGTGTTGATGAAGCGTGGTTGCTGGTGCTGCTCATCAGACTGCAGGGTTTGTTGCCCTGGTAACAGCACCTGAAAAAATATGTCAGCTCCTATCAGCATGTTGATTTCGGACGGAATGTCAAATTCACCATCTGCAAGATCTATCCCGGAAGGAATTTTCAGAGTTGATACATCTATTTTGTATTGCGGGATTTTTGTTGTAATCCTGTTTAAAACATGACAGTTAACCATCACCTTATAAGGTGTGGTTAGAGAAAATATTTCGAGAGGCACAGAATACTTTGCTGTATTGTTTACATTGCTGACCCCTAATATATTTGTATTATCCTCGTTGGGTGTGATACCCAAAACATCCAGTACTTTATTTGTCACCAAGGAGACCTGCGATGCAGAGTCAAGTATTGCCTTGATGTGTACTTCTTTGCCGTCCCGTGAATAAAGTTTTACTTTAACTGTAGGCAGAAGGACTGCATTTCCGCTTGCATTGGAAACCAATGAAATTTTTTCAGGCTTGGGCTCCGGCTTGGGCCCAGACTCTGGCTGTGGACCGCTGCCTCCGGCGGTTATCGCCTTTAGTTCCTCGTGCAGCAATGTGTTGTGTGGTTGCTTACAAATACTGCACCGAAAGTGGAATTTGCAATTGCCACGGTGATTGCTAAGGCAAACATTGCACAAGGAAAAGCTTCTTACGAACTTAATCCTGTCCGCAACAGGCATAGTTTTAAATTTTTCGCATGAAAATATTTTATGAAGTTTTGACTTACAGAAACTGCAGGAGACGGCTGCCGGAGATGTGGTTACATGCAGCACAGGCTTATATGACTTGCTTGAAGTTGATGGCTCTGCATTTTCCAATGCCAAGGCTCGCTTCTCCAAGTAGATTATAAACTCGGCCACAGTAGGCTCCGTGTCAGTGCTTCGCTCCAGTTGGTAAGCCCGGGACGTGTAGGCGTCTAGTTTACGATACAAAATTGATAAAAGAATGGGATCCCAGGATCTAGTATCCACATGAAGATTTTTTAAGGCAGATAAAGTTTGTTTTACATGAGATACAAATTCCCTGATGTTATTTGGAGTAGATTTGAACAGAGGATTCATGTCAAGTAATGAGTTTAAATGATCATTTACGATTTTAAATTTCTGATTATATCTGTCATTGAGAAGCTTGAGTGCCTCTTCATAACTTTCGGAAGTCAACGATAAATTTTTGACAATGTCTAACGGCTCTTTTTGTAGGAATGACCTTAAATAATATAATTTTTGAACATTGTCAATAGACCTATCGCTGTGGATGATGGCATTGAACAAATTGATAAAGGTTGTAAAGTCACTATATTTACCTGAGAATATTGGTATTTGTATTGTAGGCAATTTTGTTTTAAAGGCTGGAGAAACATCAGCATTTGGTGTAGCCTTAGCTTTTACGGCTTCGTTTAGAACTGTTAATATATGAAAGTATTTAGCCTCGAAGTCCGCAACATCTTCGCCATCATTTTCATCGTAGGCTAAAATCTGCTTGTTGTAATTTTCATATTCAACGAATAACTCTGTGATTCGTGATCTTTTAGACTGTAAAGTGGAAAGCGTGCTAAGTTCCACGTCTTGAGAGTTTGAGACAAATGTGTACAACCGCGTGATGGAAGATTTTGCGTAACCTCTGGAGGCACGCAATTGCCTCAACAATGCGTTTTCCTGCTGTGCTTCAGCCATTATCGGACAAATTACAATGTTGCCTTTGATTATTAATCTTATTCTTACACTTCAAACTTGTAAATTATATAAAAACAATGAACGCAAAGTCGTTTTCGTACAACACCAAATAAAATGGCGTCGTAAAATTTTACAAAGAAAGGAGTCTGTTTTTTTTTTTTACAAATGATACCATAGACACAACGGGGACCGGAAATGCTGTTCGTCCAATAGGATTGCAGACTATGATTGTTTCTCTGACGTCTCGCTCGTTGATTGGTAGATACCCCAAGATGGAGTCTGGAACTGTGTTTGCACCACGGTTTGCAGGGTCCTAGCACGATGGAAATACTTGCGTGAGCGCCGCCGCCGCCATGATGAATTTGAAATTAATCTTGCGTCTCCTTTCCCCACTCGCTTGTTCCTATATTCTTCTCTGTCGCACGCAGGAAACTTGCGTGATAGTAGGTATTGCGTAGGTTACAAGAATAAAAATTGGAGATGAGACGATGATTAGTCTTGCGACGAAATAATGTAATCGTTCGTCGATGTATAAATTGCTTGCGTTCCGTCGTAGATTGCGTTTCTGTGATCGCTGCAAAATTGACTTACGGTTTGCAGGTTATAGCACCTGGACCTCGCCGCGCCGCCAATGCAAACTTGCTTATTGCACCAAAACTCTTCTCTCTTCGAAGGACCAGCATGTAGCTCGCATGCAGTGTACTGTGTTTGGGTTCGTGTTGAGTTTAGTGAGAAAAAAGGCAGCACTTTGATAACTATGAATTTATTTGCAATTTTGCAGAACAGTTGCGCACAATGGAACAGATCGAATAGAATAGGTATTGGCTCTGAATTCATAGAGCAAAGTAATAGACAAAACGGAAACTAAAACAATTTTTTGTTGGTGTTGCCAACAACAGGAACTACAAAGTTCGTCAAACAAATACCTCAAATAAATTCCACAGAATATTATATCATTAAGAGAAGCTGTTTCCAAGGAATCTTTATTTGGTGGACAGGGTTTTAGCAAATGTTTGTGCAAGCCGGCTAAAACGCAGTGCCAAAATAACCGATGCGCATGTTTCAAAAAGAAAGTTCTTTGTGGGTCGAAATGTCATTCAAGTTTGACATGCGCCAATAAATAAGTTTTGGTTTTTCTATAGATACTTTATAACGTTTTGACTTTTTAAGATTTATTTTTATTTTGTTAAAGATTTTTGAATTTTTTATAATTTGTTTTTCTTTCAGAGTACCTGTCACTTAAAATGTCACTCCGCCTATAAATGTGACATACAAAATACCATATTGTGGTATTTTGAATATTTTTCTTTAATGGGTAATTTTGTGTTGCGTCTTTCCTATTACACCTACCTATAGGTTTTCTAAATGGTGTTTTCATGTGAAATGCCATATTGTTGATAATATTTTAAATGTTGATTTTGTTACCTACTTGAATTAATAAGCTTACCTACCTACTCATATTTTAAGTTTTCATAGGTTCTAAAATAAAGTCTGATTTGTCCAACACGTGTATTATTTTATGTTTAATGATATGATGGTCACCCTACTATTTAAATCAATGTCTAAATTATAACAATTGAACGAATTGCCATTTTGCCTTCGGCATATTGCAAAACAGCGAGCGTTTGTGAACGGACGACGCCGTTTGTAAAATGCGGATTCATACAAAATGCCTGCGACAGATACACTGACTGACAACCCTGGGTTTTTTCAATGTTAAGTTTTGATTCTATGGGTGTATCTGCAGTCTTACAATCTTCCATATCAGTTAGTATGAATTGTTTGAAAAGCCTGGGTACTGTAGTACACTTAGACAATTTATATAGGGACTCGCCTTGCGGTAGCATTTCCCCTCTGCCACGGTATAAGAACAATTGATCTTGCGCATTTTCACCCAATTTTATACCTTACCACTAAACGAGACAGACTATAATTGCGAAATTTTGAACTTAGAATGTTTGGGGTTCACACGAGACTACTTTTCATGATTTTTAACATTCAAAATTAGAATCTAAACTTATGGGGAATAAAATCCAACGTTGCGGATTTCATGTTGCCTCGCCCCCCGCAAAAAGTGGCAGAAATGTTTCATAGTAGAATGACAAGCGTAACTCGTCCCTATATAAATTGTCTAAGGTAGTACAGGGTCATTTGTCAGAATTTCTTTGCAATTTATTGAAGGCATCAATAAAGGTGGGACTGTGGACAACTTCACAATTATTTTTTAAGCATACAATCAGGGGTTTGGTGAGTTTAGCAAAATCTTTGATAAATTTACTGTAATGGCCCGCTAATCCCAGAAAAGCTTTTATTTCTTGCATTGTTTTTGGAATCAGGTAATCTACTATTGCCTTTATTAAGTCCCTGTTCGGTCTTATTCCTTTGTCGGTCAAAACATGCCTAAAAAGTAAGTGTAAGTTTGTATAAGTTCACGTTTCAGAAATTCAGATTTGTCAAGCTATATTTTCAAATTATTCTGTCTCGGTCTGTCAAAAACTTGTTGGCATTTTTCTATGTGTTCATAAGGATGTAAAAAATATGATTACATCATCAATATAGGTCAGTACATTATCAAGGCCACGCAATCTTACGTCCATTAATCTTTGAAATGTGCTCGGTGCATTTTTAAGACCAAACGGCATCTTCAGGAATTCATAACTCTAGGTCAATATCCTGACAGGCAGCATATGTATTTATTTCGGCCTGTGTTGTAATGTCAAGGTCATCTTTATATGGCTCTAACTTGAAGGGCGTTCTGTCCGTAATTGTAACTTGTGTGTAGTTGTAGTTGGTTACACATGTTAAAAATGTGCCCTTTTCGACTTAAATAAATGCTGCAGGAGTCACTAACTCAACTTTCTATTCATAATTTTCATGGAAATAAATGCCATAACAACAATCTGGTTTTAGGCTTAACACTTTTTGAATTTGTGGATCTATTTTAATTTTCTTCAGTGGAAAATCAAAGCGCAAGGGAATGGAAGCTGCAGATGTAATTAGTAATTTGTCTTTGTAATCAATCTGAGCTGATAGTTTCTTAAATAAATCTGTGCCAATTAAAGCTTGATACTTTTATTTGAACTCAAAAATTAAGAACTTGTGATAATCTTCATTTTTGAATATTGGTGGTAAAGGCAAGTGTGACTATGGCATGATTGTGACGTGATGTGCTATGAGCTGATTTAATTTCGAATGGTTCTATTTTGACAAGCTCCTCAAACACTGGTACAATTTGAAAAACCTTTGATGAAATCATACTGCTAGAAGCACCCATTGAGAAATTTACCACCAAACTCCGGAATTTCTATGTAAGGTAAGCGATCTTTGTCTTCATAATTATTTCATTTTATTTTTGCTTTAATGCATGTTTGTGGTCCTTGCCCAACTGAAAATCCTGATCTATTTCAGAGTCAAGCTGTTGTTGAGTATTTTCTGTAATAATAGTGTCCGGAATAGAATATTCTAAGTCATTGGGTAATCATAATCGAATTGAGGGGCATAGAATAATTCCTTGGCCCAATGTGGTTGCTGAGGGCTGTTAACTGACCTCATGGCCACATCAGAACATTTTGGTAGTGTCCGACCGAAACTCGTTTTTACAACCGAAACCGAAACCGACATTCGGTTTCTGTTTCAGTTTCGGCCAAATCCGAAACCGAAACCAAACCTTCCTATCAAGGTAATTCTTCTGTAATTTTTTTACAGTTATATTCATTTTAGCCGTTGAAAACTATGTTTTTGTATTAATATAAGCCGTTATTTAATAAATTAATAGTATTGTTGCTCTAAAAAAAATATTTCTGCTGTGAGTAGGTGGTGAAGTGAAGTATGTATTCAACATAGAAAGATGGTTATTATAGGAACAACAATCAACGTATTAACCCATCATTTCAAAGGGTACACAAGTATAATAAACAAGTTTTAAATATTGTCTATGTTCCGTTTCATGAAAGGATATCAGTCACCAAGTTATGGGCCGTTCGGCCAAATTGTGATATGCATTTAATAGCTTTTATATATGCATTTTAATATAGATGAATATGATAGAAGTACAAACCAATTGCAAAAATAGCTATAAATAAAGTCGTTTCGTGTTACAAAATATTTAAAGTAATATTTTGACAGTTCGAAGTAATTACAAAAAGCGCAGTTAGCAATATAAAAAAACGATCTTTTACACAGAAGAAATAGGATTTCTTTGGAGTACCCATTACCTATATTCTTTACAGTATGTCAATGTCATAGAGTAATGTAAATCTGAATGTAAACAAGTCAATGTTTTCGTTCGATTCGGCTACGCTTTAGTTTTTCAATGAAAGTCTCCCGCCTAGGGAGTATATATTCCTTGATGAAATTGTGATACAGTCGCGGGAAGATAGCATTTGTGGTTATTATTGTAGCTGTGTTAGTGGTAAAGGAACTGCATGTTTAGATGTTACGTAGGTAACCCGTTGTGCACATAATATAATGACGATAATCTGGTACAAAGGTCGTGCACGACACCAGACAAATATTGAGCCTCCTGCTGCATTTGTGGATGATATAATTGTTTGAGAAGATGTGGAAAATGAATAATACTTATGTTTAATAACCAAATACTGTTTTATTTCACCCTTTTCAACAAACACGTAGGTACACATAATTTAGGCTTTGTAGGTGTATTTATAATCAACACAATATCATCCATCACGTCATGCACACAATAGCCATGATAATACTGCAGCTGGAAACGTGAAAGAAGTTAAGGTATATTCACTCTCAGTTTCATAGAAAAAATCTCAGTTTGCAGACGGCAGACGGTCATATTGGGCGCCCCCACACAGGTGCGATTTTATCGAGCGATAATATCGCGGCGATTTAGTGACTGCGTCGCGTATCCTTCCACATAGGTGCGATTTTGCGATCCGCGACACGCGTCCGCCCCACCAATTAATATAGTCTAAGAGGTAGACATACTTTTGGTAACTATCGCTAGAAAGGCTTTCCGAAGAAGAAAGAGTTCTATCATATGGAGACATTCCTGGCTTCAGCACCAGATCTTGGTTAAAATGTTAGTTTTGCTATTAAACGCGATCGTGTACAAAAAATGACAAGCCAATGTGTTAACCGTCAAGGAGTTCTCTCGTACGGACATATTCTTGGCTTGAGCACCAGATCTTGGTTAGATGTGTTTTGCTATCAAAACTGAACTGTAAACAAGCCGATTCTGGCAGCAGCACCAGGTCACCTCACCATATTATTCCACACACGGAAGTCGCGAGAAATAAAGAAACTATGTACCATTTATAATACGATTCCTGACCACCCCGCAAGGAATTATGGTCATGAGTTTATATGTATAAAGTCGTTAAGAAATTTAATGTAGTCTCTAATACTATTTCTTACGCCAGGTCGCGGCACGCGAACGCGACGTCGGCGTCGCAGCGATAAAACCGCGGCAGTCTGTAGGACCGCGCTCAAAAAGTTCAGAAAATAAATATTGCAAAATCGCAGCGATATTAACGCTCGATAATTATTGCACCTGTGTGGGGGAAAGTCGACTTAAAAAAAATGCTTTTATGTCCATGTCAAATGTCAAGTTGTCAATCAATTTATTGTCAAGGCCTTCTTTTTTCGAAAAGTTTGTGATTACTTTTTCAGTGTTTTTTTCGCCATTTTTTCACATTTCGTGAATAAAATATCCAAATTCAATTCAAGATATCTCGTTTGTACCATAAAATATAACGTTGAAATAATTAGTTTTAGTAATATGAGTATGCGAACTATTATTCCCATATTTTTATAACGCCGTAGAAAAAGTTGGTAGTACAAAAATGGCCCGATTTGGAGGATGTCTTTTAGACAGATGTGTCATCAGGCCGTGAATTGTTTGATTTTTAGGTTCAGGACTTCCTAAAGAATATAATTGTTTGCATATTGCTTTCGACACATCTGTAGAATTCTTATCGAAATATTGCCAAATATAATATTTTCGTGACATTATAACTCCATTAATGATCGAATTCTAAAACATCGAAAAATACTTGAATTTTATATTAAGTGTTTCCAAAAAGTTTAAAAACTTATTGTTTCTTGCGTTGTATCAGAGATCGGATGCATAACTATTAACCTAAAGTTGAGCAGTTGGCTAATTGCTATTGTGGAAATTATGGAATGCACTTTTTGAATCGAAAAAACTTGTTTTTTAAATTAACTATGCATACGTAAATAATAGATAAACCAAGACGTCAAACTTATACGGGTGTAAGGAAAAGTATCATTAACTTTTAAACCACATACTATCAAACTCATATACCTCATATATCATATTACCCATCAAACTGACCAAATTTTACTATGGGAGCAAACCTGTCAGAACAAAAAAAAGTCAGCTGTTCCATACTAAACTGCAATACCTACTTGACTCAAACGTTGGAACAGCTGATTATTATTTTTTTGCTGTGAGGCAGAAAACTCCAGAACAGACTGCTGATCTACTCACTCTGTAAACGCATGCGTATTTGGAAATAAAATAAATGTATACAGGTTGTTGGAAAAACACACTAGTAATCCCACATTGTCAAAAAATCCAAATAAAATCCGCTGTCCCATACATTTGACTTAAGTAGGTACCTACTTCATTTTTGTATAAAATAGCTGATTGTTTTTATTATTCTTTCTTGATGTTGGCTCCGTAGTGAAAATTGTTTAGTTTGATGGTCTAATCCACCGGGTTCAATATTACTAGGGGGCTACCTTACACCCTTTATATCAGTCATCTTTTCAAATTCATAAAATAAAAAAGCTATTTCCATGGTTTTATATTTTCTATTTCTAGCATGATTATTTAAGAACAACAAGAAAAACATGTATTTTACTGTTAAAAGTTAAAATTTTCATCGTATCGTAACTAATTGCAATTTTTATTTCTTTGTAACGAAGTTGTTCTCAGCACAAACAAACTTGCTTGGCTAAAATATCATACACACTTAAAAATTTACAAACCTACCTATAAATTATCGTCAATGCATACAAATATAGCAATTATTACATTAATTAACAACTAATCAAATCAATAATTCAATAAAACTTACCTATTTGTAAATAATGCAGGTAATCCAATTCACTAATCAAAGCAAATAGTCAGTGGCGCACGACAGTTAACACTGAGGTGCGGGGGGAGTGAAGTCGAGCAATGGTCTCCACTATGCCGATCACCGCCGAAGGCAGCGCGAAAACTTCCGATCGTAGTTTCGGTTTCGGCCGTAGGTTCGGCCGGTTTGCTGCCGAAACCGAAACTAAACCGAAACTCCAATTTTGGGCCGAAACTAGCCGAATCCTAAACCGAAACCGAATCTTCGGTCGGACACTACATTTTGGTAATTGGGGCGATTGTTGATTTTGCCGAGATTTCCAAAGTAGCATAGGGATAGCAGGATTTTGACGTGGTTCTGGAGCCCAGTTATTTTTAAGGGGAACGAAATTGGTTTGATATTGTAGCCTCAATTGGGGGCGAAAACCTATATAGGTTGAGATTGTTCAAACTGTGGTTGATATTGTTGAAACTGTGGTTGATATTGTTGAAACTGTGGTTGATATTGATGAAACTGGTGGATATTGTGGTCTGACTTGATTATAATACGGGTTGCCGTTAAATGTCATATTATTATTATTTGGTTTAGCTATGGGTTGACCTAAGCCTTGGGAGTTAATAGCACTAGATTTATTGTTATCTGTTCTAACTTCTTCCTGCCTAGCTAACATGATTGCTAGAGATAAAGTTGGTTTTTCTATTTTTATTGCAAGAGAAATATTGCTGTCCAGCGAGTTAATGAAGTGTTCTATAGCAAATTTTTAATAGTATGTAGGATCTTGGTTTACACCCACGCTAACCAAAATGCCTAATACGTCTGTAATTCTATTGCCGTAAGTAGAAATATCTTCATTTCTGTTGCGTTTACAAGCCATAAGTTCCTGAATTATTTGTATTTCATCTCGGGGTTCTTTTAGCCTGGTCAACAAGGCAGTTTTAATATTTTCCCAAGAAGTGAGATCATTCTCAAACTGCATCGCATCACAAGAGGCATCGGTAAGTTTTTTGCGTATTAAAGAAGCCACTATCCTATCATTTGCTCTTTCTATTAAACTTAACACGTCATCGACTTGCTTTATAAAGCTGTTAAGATATTTTTTATTTCCGTTATACGTTGGTCATAAGTCGGACAATAATTTTATAATATTTCTGATCCATCTTTGAAAATTAACACCGAGCTTAAATATCACTTCTAAGAAAATCTATTACGATTTTAGCGTATAGACTGGTTTTTTTTAAATACTGTGAATACTTATAGGATAAAAGGGGAGGATAAAGCAAGGAACTTGGGATAAATCAACTGCCACCTACCAATTCAGATGCATCCTCGAACCTTGATTTTCTTGAGTCACACACAAATACGCTTTCCGATACGCGAGCGTCTCTGTATTTTAGTCACTTCGCTGCTAGTCGCTACGATATGCACTACCCGCTATAATATGTTATTAACAGTTCGAACTAGTAAGTACCGATCCAAAATGTTCGTTGGAATGTAGTGTTCGTTTTCGGTACAAAGAGATGAAACTCACTTCGCGTTTCCGGCAGAACGATTTGAGTTCGGAGCGATTTTAGGCCCTTCGCGTCGCGAACTAAAATCGAATCACCGAAACCTAAAAGCCGACTGCGCCAGTTTAGTTTGGCGGGCGGCTCCCGCAGCTTTTAAAACGATTTAGAGGCTTAAAAGAAACTAAATCAAGGATTTACCGATTTCAGGTGTTAATCCTGTAGATGCGTAGTGTGGACTGTCCTGGAATCTTCCGATGGGCTGCTCCCACGGTTGTCACTTTGCAGACACAGCAGGCACTGACTCTCAGGAACTAACCATGTCTAATATATACTTAGTTATTGATGTAGGTAAATGTAATAGTCATGTATGTATAGGAACGACCCGGTTGGTGTAATGGTTACCACGCCGGACTGCCAAGCCAGGGTCCTGGGTTCGAATCCCGGTTCGGTAATGGATGTTATATGTGTGTGCGGTTGTTGTATATGGTTCCCATAACAAAAAGCCTAAGGCTTAATTTGGGATCATTACAATGTATGTGCCTGTGAGCGTTATTTATTTATTATTATTTATTTATATGTTATTGTTATGTAGTTATATACATACACATAACTATTGAAAAATAAAAAAGTTTAAGTCGATCTAATGTTTCCATAAAAACACGGATGTTCGTGGTCACCCTCATCAATGCCATTGACATGCATGATACCAATTTTCCCTTCATACTTTCCGGGCTTAGGACCGTCAAAATGAAGAAGATTGAATTTGAGTTAGGTAAGATAAATGTTTATTTTAAAAACGAAACAACAACAAAAGAAGTAATCAAAAATATTTTTCAGCATTTAGGCGTATTTAAAAAATTGGAATCATCGTATTTACAAAACAATGTGAATGAAATCAATAAATTGTAATCAGCGTATTTAGTATTTACAATAATAATTTGAATAAAATCTTACCAGTTTAAAAATTAATCACTATATTTTAATAATTGTTCAAAATTGAGTCCATCTCTCTCCAAGTATATTCTTGCCCGTAATTTTTGCCCTTTTTTTCCCCTAGCCTATTTCATCCCACTGCCAGCAGGATTAAAGGGGAGGCCTTTGCCCAGGCCAAGGCCTCCCCTTTAATCCTCCAACCATGGGACCCACTCCACCACCACCTCTGTCTTGGGCATGCTCTGGCCACGCGTCATCGAAAGAACCCAGATCCTCCCGCCACCTCATCCTAGGACGACCCGATTTTTGCCCTAAGACTTAAGAAATATTAAGTACCCAATTTGTCCAATGTCAATGTGCAGATTGACTGATTGAACATTTTTACATTTCCTCATCTGAACCCAGCCGTAAACGTCATAATATTATCGACAGTGATTCAGATGGTCATAGTCCACCTAAAAGAAGGACAATTATCAGAATAAGAATCAAATTGACAGCGACGATGAAAAAGAAAATAAAAATAATGATAATATTTTGTCACTTGTTGGAGAGACACCAAAAATTGAAAACAAATTGAAAATCCACTCTGACGTTGCAGAGATATGCTAGACAATTTTATCCTAAGGACTAGGAAGAGATAATAAAAAGAACTTGATAAGTAAAATACCAGTTTTAAGAAACTGTAATTTATCAGCTCCTGTCCTAAATACGGAAATAATGGCTTCATTATCAGTATCACCCTCAGCTAAAGCAAGAGACCAAAGACTAGTTGACAAACAAACCCAAATTGGGATAGTGATATTATTATCTAGCCTAATTAATGACATCATGAAAACTTGAATAAATCAAAAAGATAAAGAAAACATAGAAAAAATTTCCAATGGTGTCCGCTTATTATGTGACCTCCAATACCTTGAATCTGAAACAAGAGGATCATGCATCCTACCCGGTCTCAAGAGGAACATAAAAGAGTCCCTAGAGAAAACACAAATAGGTGACATGCTGTTTGGGACAAATCTTTCTGAAACAATTAAAGAAACCAGAAACCTCGAAAGAACATCAAAGGATATTAAGAAATCCAATTTTACTTTAAACTCTTGAGGCTCGTCCACAAGGAGACAGCTGAGCATTGGCGGGCCATCACATCAGCCATACCACCAAGCCCACCAGTACCAACAACCTCATCCTCGAGGCAAGTTGACTCGTCCTCGTCTTGTTCATCGTGCTCCAGCTCAATACCAGCAACCAACTCGAGGAAAACGGGAGAGAGTAAAGGTACAAAATTCAAAATTCAAAAATTTTTTATTCAAAATAATATCATATAGATAGCTTTTTGACGTCATTTTTTGACTCTACCAGCGCGTCGGAAGGTATTCCGTTGAGAGAAGATGCGGCCAGAAACTCTACAACACACATCTTTTAAACAAAACAAAATGTACAAAGTACAATTAAAATACAATATTGCATTACATAGTGTAAAATTGTCAAGACCAGACATTTTGGTCATTCAAATACATGCGGGACAGTCTCTTTTGTTTTATAACAATTGGTGTAAGATTACCAAAAATAAAACTATTCTAGAGTGGACCAATTATGGTTACGAAATACCTCTGCAAGGCGATGTTCATCAGACGAACCCTCCATTAAATGCCTACTTTAGTCATTCAACAAACAGCAACATTAAAAAAAACATCAATGATCTGTTACATTTAGGAGCAGTTAATTTGTATACCAACTAAAGGTCAATTCCGATTTATTTTAAATTTAAAATCATTTACGAGTAACAAAGCAACAATTTTAACATTAAATTTAAAAGCATCGAGGTCCCCGGAGGGTGTTCCCGCCAAAGCGCAGGCAGCTTCATGGGACACCATCCGGTATCCGCGTATTACTCTCCGCGCCATAATCCGCTGTCCCCGAAAGAGCAGGGATTTGTTATGGGCGCTTAGAGCGTCCACCCAGACAGGTGCCCCATTTAGCGCCATCGAGCGGATGATGCCGGTTTATAACCGACGACACGTACTGCTCGGTCCGTTAAGGTTGGGGAGGAGTCTTGCGAGGGCATTCGCGGCGCCCACGACTTTAGGCGGTAGGCGCCAAAAATGCTCCCGGAAGTTCCAGTCACCGTCAAGGGTCAGACCCAAGTATTTCATACATGGGCTGACCCCTGACTTCCGCTTCTCCGATGTGCAGGCATGAGTCCCTCGGCGGTGCTCTCCGAGGCCCATGGAAGCAAATGACTTCGGTCTTGGTGAGAGCCACTTTCAAACCCAGCCTGTCCATTCTGCGCACGACCCTTTCCACAGCAACTGTTGCACTTTGAGTGGCGCGCTCGAAGCTCCGACCCTTCGCAACGACTCATCAGCGTAGCAGATCAACTCTACTCCGTAAGGCCGACTGCCACGCAACACCCAATCGAATCCGATGTTACACAGGAGTGGGCCAGCACCGACCCCTGTGGAACACCGCACTTCATGTCCCTTCTGTGGACCACACCGTCGCGGCCGATATACATTATGCCACGACTGTGGAGATAATCCGATATGAGCTCCCGTATGTATAGTGGCACACGGTGATACCTCAGTGCCTCTTTGGACCTAACCTAAAAAATCCTCTTTTACTCACTGACTGCGGACTTAAATAATATAATACAGGGTGTTTGGTGCATCGTTGGCCAAATTGAATTGGTGGATAGGAGGGGGCTTTTGCTATCTCGCCACGTCCCCAAAAAATTTCCCGCGTTATGGATTTTTTTAGGTGAATTTTTTAGGAGTTTTCTCAAAAAAGTCCGAAAGTTAGCATTTAACTTTGAATTTAAAAAAAATTGTTTGCACAACCCCCAATTTTTTTTTTATTTGAATGCCCAATATTGTACGGTTCTATTGAAATTAAAACTACATTGATGCGAGTAGTTTTTTTTCTAGTTTTTTTTTTATTCACGTTAACTTTTTTTGGAAGAGGAAAAGTAAAATTTTAAACTCAACTTTGAATTACAATAAAATCAGAGTTCACTGCGCAAGAGGGAGATCCAATTTCGACCTACTACGCGTTTGTTTTAAGTTTTTTTTCCTGCATATCGAATATCGGCCGAACGCGCCCCGACACGCAAAATTATTAAATAAACTAAGTTAGAGGACGGATTTCATGGCATATTGTTAGAAAAAGGATAGACTAGAAAAGTTTTTAAAAAAATCTGAAGAACTGGAGCGCTTTTAGTTTTTTTTAATTGTAATTCAAAGTTGAGTTTAAAATTTTACTTTTCCTCTTCCAAAAAAAGTTTACATTTTTATTTAGATTTTTTTTAAATAAAAATTTGATTATTAAAATTCTATTTTTATTTCAAGTTGACTATTACTCGTAAACTTGTAAAGCCTACTTAGCGGTGATAGTTTTCCTTTAAATTTCGTTATATATATATACCTACTGCCATGTATTTATTCACATATTCAGAAACAACCGTTTAGCTAGCAGGGGGGGAGGACATTTCTCTTTAAAGCTTAATATTTCAGTAAGACATCCCTAAATCGAAAAATGGTTTTCCCACACCCATAATATTTTTGAACTACCTATCCAACGATATCCCACATCAAGGGGTTGACGAGAAAAAAAAAAACATTCCCACTTCGCGTGCACCTTAAAAAAATTATTTTTCAAGATTTTATTTTACCACTTTATTGGCGAGATAAATATGTATATCCATTTCAAATAACAGCTTTCTAGTACTAAACTAAGCGTCTCTGAGGTTTAACGGCTAATAATGTCCAAAAAGTACATTTCATAAGTTGATCTTCATGCAACACAATTTGTTTCGTAAATAGAGACCCCAAATTATATTGTATGGTAGTACGGAACCCTCGGTGAGCGAGTCCGACTCGTACTTGACCGGTTTTTTTCATTATATGCATGTTTAGGTTCGAGAATAGCTTGTTGATTCTGTCGAGACCTTAGCACGATAGATACGTCTATGACTTGTTCTGGTCCTTCAGTCATTTTTTTAATAAAATGGCCTCGATTCGGACTATACCACGACTTAACTAAATTTATTCCTGTCACTTTCTAAAATAAGATTAAGAAAAGAGACAGAAAACCAACAGCTGACTTTAGTGCTGTCAAAGTGACGTTACACGCCCAAAATAAGATGCCATCATAATGTACGCCATCTTATTTAAAGCGTTTTTGGTCGTTTAACGTCACTTTGACAGCACTAAAGTCAGCTGTTGGTTTTCTGTCTCTTTTCTTAATCTTATTTTAGAAAGTGACAGGAATAAATTTAGTTAAGTTAAGTCGTGGCACAGTCCGAATCGAGGCCAATGTCTTACCTTTTTCAAATCTAGCTGAACGTTGCTTACTTGTCTCCAATTTAATTTTATTTGGTAAAAAAGCCGTCAAACAAAAGTAGAAATTAGTAGTAAAATAGACAAATCATCCAAAAGGCAGTAGCAAAACGCAACCACGACAGCTATTTTCATCTAATGTTATCACTGAGGAATTTTTTGGTCGTTAAGGAACGTATTTGGCTTGGTTGAACTGATAGTGTGTGTGATTTCGTTTTCTTCCATCATCATAATATTGTACGGTTATCGTGAATTTTCGTTAAAATAAACACAATGAATGCGTAGAAGATTGAGTGGACTATCTAATAGCAAAGTTTATGAGTTTCACACACTTGATACAAAAGGATTATAAGGAGATTTGCCTTTCCCCCAACTTCTACAGGTTACAATCAATTTACTTTTTTGGTAGTTTTGTTTCACTCTACACATATTACTAAGTTTCATTCATGTATGGGACCTCTAAGTCTGGGTCTCAAAATACATGGCCGTCCGCCAAACTTCTTTCGATTTCTCACTAATTACTTAGAATAAAAATAGGTACATAAAAAAATCTTGCTCGTAACCACGATTAAACTATAAATATTCAACAAATACACAAAAGTGATACAGAAAATATGGGGTACCCACATGGAGCTAGAGCTTTGTTTTGAACGCTTCGTTTTCTTTTTAGCTGCTTGCTTCATTTCGGTCTCAGAGTCGTCTTCAGTCACGCTGCCTGCATGTCGATTGCCAGCAGTTTTAACAGGTTTAGAACTGCAAAGAAACAAAAAACGAATTATAACTTAAATAAGTATTGCTTTGCTATTTATATGATAATTGTGAACGTACATCATATTACTTACTTATAACACCAAGTTATGAAAATCAATAATAAAAAATATTAAATAAATAGGTTAGAAATGTAAGTATCTACCTGTGTGATCCGGAATTGGAGCTCGATTTAGAAGGCTTCGTTTCCTTTTCAACCGTTTTTCTAGACTTCATCTCGACGTCGTCAGTATTTTCGTCCGATGAGATGGCAAGCGGAGATGTGTACATCACAGTTTTCGACATTGGCGTAGCTAGATATTTTCCCTGATATGCCGAGTGCATAATGTCGAAGTGCGTGAGAATTAAAAAAGTTATGGTATTGACTTCGAACTATATTATTCTGACAGAGGTGCTTAAGATCAGTTAATTTTGGATCAGGGATTGGTAAAGGCCCAGTGTAAGCCGGGGTCAACTCGTCATTTGGGACATTTTGTCTTCGTTTGATCGTTCTGCGAACAAATATGCGGTAGTAGGGTTCTTGAAAAGAGTTTTTATAATAAAGCACATCTGGCTCTAAATTGCTTACATACACTTCTCTAATTTGAGACCACATTATTTTCTGTTTTTGTTATACTAGATGTAACCATACCGTGGCCGCACATGAAACAGCAATAGCGTGACTTTAGCATACTAAAAGATTTTTTTGGCAAGATGTCATCATCATTCCAGTTTTTTTAGAGCGTTTATGTATCAACCCACATGATAGCACTTTTGAGCTATGAGGCTTTAAAGTTTTAAACAGATTTTTGCTCATAACTTTTTTATTTATCAAAGTACTGTAATGATTCATACATCATTTTTTCCGTTAATGTAAATTCAATCAAAGTAATACGGTAAAATTGAAATATCTTTTATACCTTTTACGTAAAATATCAAAAATGGTGAATGCATAATAGAAATCTGAAATTAAAATGTACCAAGCCACATGATACATGAATGCAAAATACCAAGAAACCAATTATAAAACGTACCAAGCCACTTGATTCATAAATGCAAAATACCAAGGGGCTAAAAGCGAATTGTACTAAGCAAACTTGTGGAAACTTTAACGTTTGATTTACAGAAGACTCATTGCTTGCCATGTGTTCCCACTGGCATTGCCTACTACAAAAGACAACTGAATTTATACAATTTAGGGATCCACTGCGGTAGCACAGATCGTGGCTATTTTCATGTATGGCTGGAGCACGACGCTGGTCGAGGAACTCAGGAAGTAGGTTCCTGTGTAAGAAAGTTCATTTTGGAGAATCTGAAACCTACTGCTAAACATTTATACTTGTGGGCAGACTCATGTGGAGGCCAAAATAGAAGCATCAAATTGGTTTTAATGTTGATGCACACTTTACTTTACCACAATAATCTGGAAACGATTACTTTAAGATTTTTGCAGCCTGGTCACACGTTTCTGCCAAACGATAGCGAATTTGGTGATGTCGAATGTGCACTAAAGTATAACGAAAGATTGTACACAGATTTGGATTACATAAGGGTCATGGAGATATGCAGAAGGAAGCGAAAATTTATCGTAAAAAGAATGGGCAAAACAGATTTTCTTTCCGTTGAACCGCTACTCAAATCTATAACTAATAGAAAATTTGATACCGAAAAGAAAAAAATATCATGGCTTAATACTTTTGAAATTCGTCTTCTCAAAGAATTTCCAGAAAAGATCAACATGAAGACTGAATTAAGTGATTTATCAAGTATTGTTGATATATCTAAAAAAAGCAAAAAAAATCCATCCGAATTAAAACATATAAATTTACCTCTTCTATGGCCAGATGGCAAAGAATTATCTAAGCGAAAATTGAAGATTTAAAAGAATTACTTAATCCTAGATATAGAGAAATAGAGAATTAATCTTAGATATAGAGAAGCAGAAAAATCCCTGCATAGAACACCGGTCTTCACTGCCTTAAAAGCAAACCCTCAACTCAACAGCATCACACCAAAATGGTGCAGCTCGGAGATCCTCCTAAAGTTCGACCAGACCTTAGTTATTCTAACCCATAATAAAAATCATAACAGGATACAGAATCCCCTTCATCAAAAAGCCTTCCCTAATGAGCCTTTCCGACTCCACTATACCAAGGCCGTTAAGAACAAGCTTCAGCCGAACCATGCAGTCGGGAATCCGGGAGTTGCAAACAATAGGGACGATAGAGGCAGCAACAGCACCCACGGGGTTCCTGTCACTCATGTTTGTTTAAGAAAGAAAGCCAACGGGACCTTCAGGCACAGATTATTTAATAGTTACTACCGTAACAGATGGTTCACTCACCTCGATTTTCAAATTTCGAACATTGCGCTTCAGGAACGAAACCTAAAATGAGCCTTGTGTCAATGAGCGACCATTGACCCCACAGTGGGGTCCGGCTGTCAAACGTACCTGAGCTATGGAGTGAGACAGGCCTGCTTCAAGCAAATCTTCAATTTAAAAGCAAAAAATACCTAAAACCAAAGAAATTCAGATTAATAAACTCAGAAAATTCAGACCTTTCTTCAACCGGGAGCCTACATGTTGAAAGTAGACATAACAAAGGCTTACTTTCACGTCCCGATAGCCGAAAACCACAAGAGATTTCTAATGCTCGTGTTCCAAGAGGACATCTTTCAGATGACATGTTTGCCATTCGGACTGGCGACTGCTCCGCAAGCCTTTGCCAAACTAGCAAATTGGGTGGCAAACCTTCTAAGGAACAGAGGCATGCGAGTCGCTGTGTATCTGGACGACTTCATCCCAGCAGGACAAAACCCAACCGTACTAAAAGAACAAGGATTGCCGGATTGCCAAATATTACAGAACCTCGGCTGGCAGCTGAATTGGGACAAGACAAACCACATCGCGTCACAAAAACAGGAATATTTAGGAATAATTTGGAACTCACGGGCCAACACGAAAAATATCAGCAGAATAAAAAAGCTACAAATAAGAAAGTGTCTCACTCAACTTATACGGATGAAAACTTGCACCTGGTTGGAGGCCAAGTGTCTCCTAGGACGGCTAACTTTCGCATCATTCGTAGTCCCTTACGACAGACTTCATTGTGGATACCTTCAACGAGACAACAACATGAGGAGATTTCTAAAGACCAAGACGCACTCGCTTTCAACAGAAGCGTTAGAGGAAGCTGCAAATGGTGGATTTATCACATACCGGACAGTTCAAATATTTACCAGCAGCCGACGACATCCGACATAGGCTGGGGAGCATCAATAAACAGAAATTACCTAAGTGTGACATGGACCAAGAAACAACAAAATGGCACTGCAACAGAAAGGAGCTATGGACAGTGTTCCTTGTACTGAAGAGAATTCAGAACATATTGCACAAACGAAGTTGCCTCGTTCAGTCGGACAACAAAACTGTCGTAGCATACCTTCAGAAACAAGGAGGAAGAAAATCATTGGCACTCCTAAAGTAGGTGAGAATGATTTTTCACTTAGCAAATCTCTTGGATCTCACCATCACGGCAAGATACATTCCCGGTCGATACAATGCCATGCATGGCAGACGGCCTTTCCCGGGAACAAGATTTCCAGAGTGGTCTCTATCGAACAAAACAATGGAGGTGATTTTGAAAAAGTGGAGAAACCCGCAGGTGGACCTCTTTGCATCGGCGCGGTCGGCAGTAGTAGGGAGATACGTGACAGAAGACGTTCGAGTCAAAAACTCGTTATTCGTAGATGCTTTCTCGAGGCAGTGGAATTCGGATCTAGCGTGGATATTCCCACCAGCGTGTTTGATGGCAAGAATGCTCTGCCACCTAAACCAGGCCAAGGGGACCTAACCTAATTGCATGCCCGAGGTGGAACAAGGTTTATTGGAGAGCGACCTCAAATCCAGGGCAATAGCGGCTCCGTTTACGATAATGATCCTACAACAGAATTTAATAGATCCATGCAGAACGAATCGTCCTCCCCAAAAACAGATCAACTACTATTGGAAGTCTGGAAGGTACGGGGTGGCCCGCAGTTTTAAACACCTGGCCTTCGGCATACAAAGATCTACTTTAATGTTCATGGAGAGCAAGCTCATTGAAAAGACAAATCTATATCTACCCTCACTCTCCATCGTTTGCTCCGACCACTACTATCGGAACTCACTCGATTGTCATCGTCACTTTTGTCACTTGGTCCAGCCCGACAAAATACACTGACTGTGTCACTCCGAAGTTTGTTCGAACCCGAGTATAACGGTGAAGCACTTATAACTTTGTTAACCACCGGATTCCACGTACTTGACAATTTGAAACCATCCTCTCTGTTGAAATTGCGATGTTTCTTAATTTCAATCGCTTCACTCACCATTCTTGGGTAGTAATGGCGGTCAGTAGAGAGGACCCGTGGTTTGTGCAGCTCAATCCAATGGTTAGTGCCCGCCTCGATAAGATGTTGTGCGATGGCGGACTTTTGAGGGTCATTGTTTTTCACCGCCTTAATGTGCTCCTTCATACGACACGAAATGGTTCTCTTCATCTGCCCAATGTAAGAGCTACCGCAGCTCAGTCTACTTTATATACGCCAGGCCACTCAAGAGGAATCCTATCCTTCGGCGAGCGTAATGCTTCTTGCTTTGCTTGCTTGCTAATCAAACAACATCATGCGTAATCTTTCCAAGAGGAGTAAACAGAGTGAAGATTGAGTATTTACTCAAAATCCTGCCTTTCTTGTCCGTTACTCCTATCGCCAAAACGCATTTTGTCGCTCTACCATTGGTGGTTTCTGACGTTTCCTCTTTTGTTTTACCAAACCGTATCCATTCTTCCATAATACACCTTGCACGTGTGTCAGCTCCTCTTGCAGGTGATCTTTGTGAGTGAGGTAATCACGGAGTTGAGATGTCGTGGATGATGGTGTGGAGTTGCATGTAAGTAGCGGTCTGTGTGTGTGGGTTTCCTATAGACTCATAGACTGTATGACTCAGAGTACCATTCCGGCGCACCGACACTTTTACGTCCAGGAATGTCAAGGTCAAGAACCTCTCCGTCTCGGTCTCCACAGTGAACCGCATGTTGTTGTGTACAACATTGAGATATGACAACAAACCATCAACCTTTTTTCCCCTCCTTCCAGAATGCAAAATACATCTTCAACGTACCTTTTCCACAGTTTTGTCGGTAGAGGTACTATGGCGAGAGCTTGGTCTTCGAAATGCTCCATCCAAATGTTGGCTACCACCGGAGCGACTGGACTACCCATAGCTACACCATCTACTTGCAGAAAATACTGTCCACGATAAACGAAGTAACTGGAACTCAGGCAGTGTTTTAGCAGTTTCACATACTCCAACGGGATGTCATTTGTTGTCACTTAGACTTTTTTTTACTTTTTTCCTTCCAACCGTGTCTTCCTTCCGGAGAGTATTGGCTATGTGCACGACACTAGCGCGGCGTAGCGCACGAACTATGTCGGGCAGCCGTGAATTATCTACACTATTACAGTACTGTAAATACTGTTGTGTTTGTTCGAGGTTTCTGCCAAAACTACAGGATCGATTTTGATAAAACTTGTTATATTTAAAAGCTTATTATTAGGGATAAAAACTACCATACATTTTATCCCGGTACGATGACGGGAGCGGATGCGGACGAAGCCACGGGCAAAATCTAAATTTTATCGGAATTCCCATACAAACTATTACCTCTTAAGTAAGCATCTAGATGCCAATAGAAACTTCCATGCCAAATTTAAAGTTTGTAGTCTTGACAGTTTTGGAGATTTCGTGTTTAGTTAGTGTGTGGTTTTGCATAGATTCAAGCATATTTTCACAGCTTGTCCGGCAAAAGTAAAAATTTCTGCCACCCCGGGCGCTGCGATCGACTTGACAGTTTCCAACACCCACTTCGCACATAGTCAATAGAAATGCACTCCTGAACTGGCACATTGGTAAACAAGGATTCGACGTCGCAACTGACCATCGACTCATTTACCTCAGTGTCTTGCAGCAAGCTGACGACGTGTCCAGAGTCCTTTACATAATTATGAAGACGTCTTTCCGACCAGAGTTTGCAGAACGTGGGCTATATGTTTAGCGAGATCATATGTCGGCGAGGCAAACCATATATTTTAGGAGGTTGTGACATTCTGGATCTCAGGACACGTCCACATACATCATCCGAAAGAGAGCGTGTTGACATTCCTTGATGAGCTGCAATGTCTTGCGAGTATCGAGCTGTGGGATTGTACGTTACTTTTCGGTACGTCTTCGTATCACTTAGCAGAGCCATTACTTTTTTGTCATGCTGTCGTTTCGTGATATTCATGACCGCTGTAGCATTACCCTTATCTATATCCGCTTTCAGCACCAGAATATCCTCGTCAGCCCGGATCTCTTTCAGTGCGGCCCTTTCCTGAAGAGTAATATTGCTACATGGCAAATTAGAGCGACGCAACGCCACCGCCACATCCTGTCTTAGGGTGTCGGCGTCACCTGCTGGTATTTTGTTGCGAGCTATCGTCTCCTCTATACTACCAATCACTGCCTCGTAGGGCATTCGCGTCGGGGTTGGTACAAAGTTTAGGCCTTTTTCTAGAGCACTCATTGCAGCATCACTAAGTGTCTTGTCAGATACATTTATAACTGTGACATTAAGAGCGACTATCGTTCGACTTCTGCTTCCGTAGTAGTGCTTCATATTTACAATACTGCTTATGTGCGCTTAACTCACGTGTACGCTGGGCTTGTAAATACTTAATGCGGTCACATTGGTCGAAATCCTCCGTAGTCAACTCTTCACTACACAACATATGCACTTCGAACAAATCGCGTTGCACACATTCGAGTTTATACCGACAAACTCGAATAAGTCTACGAAGGAGTTTGCTACTTGCTTTGATTAGAATATCTACGGAACCGGGAATGTCGAAACGTGGCTTTATACGAACACACACGGGTATTCACTATCGCGGCATTTTATCAAAAATACCAGCGATTCCCGCAGACACTCTCATTTTTTCCGCAGACGTTCAAGATGTCGGATTTTCTTGAAGCATTCCGGCCCGTACCGGTTAATAATACAGTTTTTGAGAGTTAAGGAGGCGGTTGACAGGCGACCGCACGCCGCACGCCGCAACCGCATGTCGCGACGACACTACTGGTTTGTATGTAATTCTATGAAATACCCTGCGCAGCCGGCGACACGCTGCTCGACTTCACTGCGGTGCGATCGAGCTTCACTGACGCTCGACCGCAGACCAGTAGTGTCGCCGAGTGCTGCCAGCATGCGATAATTATCTTAGATTCACGATATTTTTGAATGGCATGCGATAGAACATAAAAGTCGGGTATAACACGATAATTCATACAAATTCCACGATATTTCTTTAATTTAATGAAATTTCTATTTTCAACCACATTTTCCGTTAAATTCCAACAATAAATCATACTGGCGTTTGGTATTTGGTAAAATAGTGTTTAAATATTACTAGATATAATAAATACGAGATGATAATTTTGGGAAACAAATAAAAAAAACATGTTTTTACTTTTTACGGAAAATTTTTCTACTTGTTCGTTTTTACGACAATCTTTTCTATTCACCCTTTATTAGAGCTCAAGTTACGGCATAGTAGATATAAAGCATCATCCTAAATCTTAAAACTCTACTGAAAATTATTACCCCAAAAAATACCCTAAGTTGGCAATACTGTCTGTAGCTGCGGCGTGCAGTTGCGGCGTGCGGTCGGCTTCCCATTCACGACCGCAGCGACGTGTCGCCGCGACACGTCGCGACCGCACGCCTCATGCGGTCGGCTACCAATTTGCTCCTTTACGCGGTTATTATTTAATCTAGAATTAAACATTTTAACCGGTTCTTACCGCGTTTTGGTGTTTTTGAGTTCCCGATATTTCAACTGTCTGAGAGATGCAAGCCAAGAGCTTACTCCTTGTGCATAAATAAATAAAAAATAGTCAAACTTTTGGTCTTGACGATGGACAACAAATGCCAAGTTTAATTTTTCAGATTTTCGATGATGTGGTGTTGTATCCAACAAATGCAGAGGCAAAATGGAGTTTGGCATTTGCTGCACATCGTCGTTACTAGTGAGCGGATTCCGCGCACCGAACACCGCGAGCAACGGCGTCGCACGTGCTGGGTCTTTTTGTTCGGGATCACCTCAGTTAACACTGGATAGTGATCTGGAGCACCATCCAGTCGCACCAGGACAGACGATAAACGCAAAGGTCCCACAGGGCCTATTTATTCAATATGTTCATAGAATCTGTAGCGCAAAGACTACATTATTAAAATTTCATACTTCAGATCGCACCATGCCTAAAGACAACTAATATTTACTTAAGTACATTTAATCGCGTTTGCCTACTTTTATGATCATGCTTGATTTTGATATGTGCCTTGCCTACAATTTGTACAGTCAAAAATAAAACTCTATATAGTAGGTAATTATTTAAGTACCTACCTATTTTTTTTCTTACGAGTTTTCGTTTACGATTTATAGCTCAGTGCAGACAGACTCCACCGCGAGTATCGAGTACTGTGCTATACTACTATGCTCGATGCATCAGAAAGTTATGCATGTAATAATAACTATTTTATTTATATTAACATTTTGTTGGTGACATTAAAGAGACAGAGGGTGTATGGGCGTTAGTCCACCACGCATACTCAATGCGGATTGGTGAACTTCACAATAAGCATCGGAATTTCTTCTTCAATGTATGCAGGTTTCCCCGCGATGTTTTCCTTCATTTATCTAAAAACGGCCGAAGCTGTGATAAAATAGTAAAGAAGTGAATTAATCTTGATACATTTACCTACAAAACAACACCTAGCTTATACAAGTATTAGTTAAGGATGTATAGCCTGCAGTGGCTGCAGTACAGATGCCGCCGCGAGCTTTTTAACCACGGTTTAAGAACAAAATTAATAGTAAAAGGGGAATTATAACTTTTTTTTAAATGTTTATGTGCACTTTTATTTACACAATTTAATCGTCAAAAATGATTCTTAAAATATGGTAACACCTAGCCCCTTACCTTGCCCTGATAACTGCTTCCTTTCCGTCATGCTTAGACCTAACAAATTTCATTACGAGTTGTTGAGGCATGTCGTACCATTCATTTAAGACGGCATCCTGGAGGTCTTGAAGGGTGGCATATGGGTAGAACCATGGGCCCGAACTTGTTGGTTCAGCTCGTCCCAAAGGTGTTCAATCAAATTCAGGTCTAGACTTCACGCCCCAGCCACTGCATAAAAGGGTCCCAATCTATATTGTAGACACACGATGCTTTGTGGGAACGAGCGTTGTGTTGCATAAATGTGAACCCATACCCACCAAAACCTACATATGAGACCACATGTACATCCAGGGTCCAGGATCTCTGCAATGTACCGAGGAGCAAACAACGACCCTTGGACCAGTCCTGGAAACGCGTGCGAGTTCGGTTTTGCCATCGATTGAGTAGCCGCCCCAGAACATGAACGATCCACCTCCGTAGTTCATTTTCTTCTCTATACAGGCTTTAGAAAAATGGTCTCCCTGACTCCTGTATACTCTTTCGAAACTGTCATTGCAGAAAAGGCACAACCTCGTATTATCCGAGAAGAGAACCTTACTTTGTTGATTTGGTCGCAGGCTGCTACACTGGTCTCTGCGGTGTTGGGCAGTTAATTTGGGGCTTGTTGCAGCTCTGTGCTCTTCGAACCGTAGAGATGCTTACAGAATTTAATGAAGAAGAAAATGCAAATAAAGATTATGATTTTGCGAGCTGTTGCTGTTGCAACTCAACAGCATAATATAGCGGTTGCGCAAAGACATCGATCCAATATATCAAAATATTAGTCTTTTATTTCGTGTACGTAATACCGACTGCTCTCAAACGGTGAAGGAAAACATCGCGAGGAAACCTGCATACGCTGAAGAAGAAATTCCGATGCTTATTATGAAGTCCACCAATCGCCACTGGGCAAGCATGGTGAACTAACGCCCATAAACCCTCCGTCTCTTTAATGTCACCAACAAAATGTTAATAGGTATAAATAAAATAGTTATTATTACAAATGCATAACTTTCTGACCGGCTGCAGATTTTGCAAGGAGGAGATGGAAACTCCTCTGCACCTCCTATGTGATTGTGGCCCCCTGATGTACAAACG
This sequence comes from Agonopterix subpropinquella, assembly GCA_922987775.1. Classification (NCBI taxonomy): domain Eukaryota; kingdom Metazoa; phylum Arthropoda; class Insecta; order Lepidoptera; family Depressariidae; genus Agonopterix; species Agonopterix subpropinquella. The sequence goes on along the minus strand of OV277709.1, from coordinate 12,310,920 downwards.
CAGCACTCATCTGGGTAGGCAGGTGCTGACACCAGATGAGATACAAACTATCCCGATCAAGAATCTACTGCGATTTCTGGCCGCAGTGGGGATTGGTAAGGAACTATAAAAAGGGCGATCACAAAGGACCAGCGATGGTCTACGTGGCACAGGCTTAGCAAGCCTGTCAAGGCCCAAAACCACAGATAACTTTCTGATGCATCGAGCATAGAGCGTAGCACAGTACTCGAAACTCGCGGTAGAGTCTGTCTGCACTGAGCTATAAATCGTAAACGAATACTTGTACGACAGTAAATAAAGTCTCGTTTTGTAGGTAAATTCGCTTCTAGGCCATTCTATCACAGCTTCGGCCGTTTCTCCATAAATTGAAAGCAAATGCAAAAATTTGCAAAACCAAAAATTTACACGCAGTTCGGACACACATATTTCCTGACTTATTATTCCTATCAAAAAAATTGTTTTCACAAATATTGTAGAGAATTTAATGGAGATTATTTTTGTCATTGACGGTTTTCTTTTTTCTCTAATAGTTTTTGTATAAAACTAAAAAAACCGCGGGTCGGGACACATTTTGGGGGGTGGGGGGTTAAGGAAGTGGGATACGGGTTGGCACCGGGCAGAATCGTGTTCAGCAAGGTCGAATTAGTCTAAAAAAACCCGGTGCCAAAAAGTTTCACAAAACGCCATTAGACGCTGAAAATTATAGCATAATCTACCAGTTTATTACACAGATGTTATTCAAGAAAATGCCCAAATGGGCACAAAATAAAATGGTTTTAATTTGTATAATACGAGGCATTCCCAATACGAGCATTCTCGAATTGCTCTAAGGGTAGTTCTCAAAATATATCATGTAACAAGTATTGACTGAAATAATTTTTTTTTTTTTTTTATAATAGCGACATAACAGCAACATAGCAGCTGAATAAAATGTACAAAAAACTGAATATAGTCTGCATAAACGCTGATAGACGTCTTTAACAGCTGTTAAAACTCTTTTAATCAGCTGAAAATGTTCAAGTTCAGTTAATCAGACAATATTCAGCACACTGAGCAATTAATCACTACGTTTTAACTCAGCATTTAGATTATTTTCATACTTCTATAAAGACGATATGTGCAGAAAACTAAAAAAAATTGACATTTATTTAAATATATTTGAAATGCTAAGCATTTATGATAGGATTAAACGAACTTACCTGAAGTGAAGTTCTATCCTAATTATATGAAGTACTTGGTCCTCGATATAATTAAAATGTAGTATCGCTAATCTTGCGTGTATCCGCGTCCTTTAAATCTGTGGAAAAAACAACAAACGTCTCCCGCGCGCCCTCTACCTGTCAATTTCAGTAGTTCAGAGCTAACTGGTAGTAACTGGTGTTGTGAGGTAGTCCCATCACTAGTTTGTTAGCACATCACTATTCTTAGTTCTGTTATGTCATGGCCGCTGGCGCCGCTTACCTTACTACCTATTTGTTTGTGAAAGTCTAAATAAATACTTGTTGTCTCAAGTCAAGACTCTTATTGAAATACTACATGGTTTCAGAAGCGGTACACCATCATCAATCATGGCAGGCGACGATGAGAAACCAAGGAATCCGGCGAATCCTGATATACGCAAACAACCCAAAGCGTCTGTGAGCATGGCGTCGTGCACTGTAATGTCCATGTCGGGTAATCTCGCCGTAAACTGGAAAAAATGGCACCAGTCCTTTAAATTATACTTACGTGCATCATCCCTCGACGGCGAATCAGATGAACGTAAAGTGGCCATGTTCCTGCATCTTAAAGGCGACAAAGGCCTGGAGATTTTCAATTCGTTCCAGAAAAATGAAGATACAGTCTCTTATGACGAGTTGGTGACTCTATTTGAAAACTATTTTGTTCCGAAACAAAACCTGACATACGAATCATTCAGGTTTTTCACATACAAACAGTCAGACACTGAATCATTAGAAGAATTTGCATGTAACCTAAAAACGGCGAGTCAAGCATGCAAATTTGACAAATTACAAGATAGACTTGTGAAAATCATGTTTATATGTCACTTACATCCTAAATATTCATACTTACAAGAACAGCTGTTGCTCAAGGATGAATTAGACATGGAAGGAGCACTAAAATTAGCTATAACATTGCAACAGTCAAGAGTCCAAGCTGAGAGTCTACAAAGTCGAGTCAGAAGCATTATCAAACGTCAACTATGTCAAAGCGCAGCAAAATAATAGTCAGAGATCAAGGTCAATGCCCCCTAACAATTGTTCTTATCGTGTGGGCATGCAGAGCATAGTCTGCAGAGCCCTGGTGTCAGAGTTTTTTCAGACCGCCTTACGGCCTCTGACGTGGTTTTTATGTAACGACTACTACCACCAGAGATAGTAGCCGGGACCAACGGCTAAACAAACAAACAAAACAATAACAAGTCGTCATGGTCTACGTCTCAAAATCAAAATGGTCAGTCACAAAACAACAATAATCAGCAGTCACAAGCCAAGTGTCAAAGATGTGGTCAAATACATCGAGTCAAATGTCCTGCAATTGGAGCACAATGTCGAAAATGTGGACGCATGAATCACTTCGAAGTCTGCTGCAGATCAAAGTCGACTATATCATATATTGAAGCGAAGCAAAATGAAGATCAAGAATTACTGTTCGTCGGCTGCATCAATGATCAAGACAAGACAAGCAGTGATTGGGTGTTAGGCATTACGGTAAAAAACAAGCAAGTGCAGTGTTTATTGGACACAGGAAGTGACATTAACATTATGCCAAAATCCGTCTATGACACGCTCAATTGTGATAAGTCATTGTCAGAATCTAATGTCAAGGTTAAGTCTTATACCAATAATTCTATTAAAGTCTTAGGATCACAACATATAACATGTCAGTTCAAACTAAATAATAACTATGTCACAAAAGATATTAAATTTTATATTGCCGATGTAAATTCACGTACGGTGCTGGGTAAAGGAACATGCACAGACTTAGGTCTTGTCAAGAGAGTATACAGTGTTACTTCTAATGCGGAGTCAAATTTGTGACCAGAAAATACTCAGTCCAATAAAAATGTCTCAGGTCAATTCAAGAAACAGTCTGCCGAGTCAAGTCAGTCACAACTAAATAACTTGGAATCGATTCTATCTCATTATGATCATGTTTTTAAAGGTCTAGGCTGCCTGCCAGGTGAATGCCATATCACTGTAGATCCAAAAGTGCCTCCAAAAATGGATGCACCTAGAAAAGTCCCATTTGCTTTACATGACAGATTAAAGACAGAATTAGAAAAAATGGAACAGATGAATATCATAGTCAGAGTCACAGAACCAACAAAATGGGTCAACAGTATTGTCATAGTTGAAAAGAAATATGGACAGCTAAGAATATGTCTGGAGCCTAGAAATTTAAACCAGGCAATACAGCGTACACATTATCCGATTCCATCTGTTGATATGGTTCGTTCTAAAGTAGCCGGAGCCAAATATTACTCGACCCTTGACGCAAGCAGTGGATTTTGGATGATACAATTGGATGAAGAGAGCTCCTATTTGACGACATTTAATACCCCATTTGGTCGCTATAGATTCCTGCGTCTGCCTTATGGCGTCAACTGTGCCCCAGAATTTTTCCACAGAGTGATGACAGAAATTTTTGGTGATATACCCGGAGTCAGCGTATACAGTGATGACATACTTGTCTGTGGAAAAACACTAGAGGAACATAATGACTGTCTCCGTCAAGTCTTTGAAAGGGCCGAACAAAACAATGTCAAGTTCAATCAAGAGAAATGTTCCTTCGCGCAAGCTAAAGTGAAATACTTGGGCCATGTGTTCTCCGGTCAAGGAATCACAGCCGATCCAGACAAAGTACGAGCAGTGAAGAACATGCCATCACCTACGTGTGCCAAAGATTTGCAGAGATTTTTGGGTATGTTAAATTATCTTTGTCCATTTATTGATAATTTGGCCACAGAAGTTGCACCATTGAGAGATCTTCTCAAAAAGAATGTTGCCTTTTTGGGTATGTTAAATTATCTTTGTCCATTTATTGATAATTTGGCCACAGAAGTTGCACCATTGAGAGATCTTCTCAAAAAGAATGTTGCCTTTACATGGAATTCCAGTTATGAGAATGTCTTTCAGCGTCTTAAAGATATTATTTGTACCACACCAGTCTTAACACATTTTGATGTCAATAAGCCAATTACAATGTCAGTAGATGCCAGCAGCACCGCTGTCGGTGCTGTACTGTTACAAAAAGATCAACCTGTCTATTATGTATCTAAAACGCTCACAGAGTCGCAACAAAGAATGGTTCAAATTGGGAAAGAGCTCTATGCTATAGTCTTTGCTTGCTCAAGATTTCACCAATTCATTTATGGTCAAACCATCGAAGTTGAAACTGATCACCATCCTCTCGTAACTTTGTTTAAAAAACCATTAGCCGAAGTACCGACACGTCTGCAAAGGATGATGATGAAAATACAGGCCTACAATTTAAATGTCGAGTACAAGAAAGGTACTGAAATGTATATAGCAGACACTTTCCAGAGCTCCATTGTCTGAAACAGAAACAACCGAATTAGATGATGATATTGTAGTACATGTGAATCTGCTAATTAAATCTCTGCCAGTCTCTCCTGAACGTCTTGAGTGGCTTAAAACTACTTCAAATAATGATGAAGCTATGCAGACAATAAAAACGTATTGTAAAGAAGGTTGGCCGTCTTGCAAAAATAAAGTTCCTGATAATTTGAAAATGTTCTGGCCCTACAAACATGATCTACACACAGAACACGATTTAGTCTTCCGAAGTAATGCCATTGTCATTCCCAAAGAGATACAGCCAGAAATCTTAAAAATAATTCATTGTGGTCACCTTGGAGTTGAACGATCAAAAGCTTTTGCACGAGGCTCAGTCTTTTGGCCATTTATGTCGTCAGATATTAAAAATATGGTAGAATCATGTCCTACTTGTCTTGCCCACAGAAACGCTAATCCACCAGAACCATTGAAGCCTCATGAACCTCCACTGCTACCTTGGGAAAAAGTTGGTGTTGACTTCTTGGATTTTAAAAGTCACAAGTACATAGTTATTGAAGATTATTATTCTAACTATATCGAATTAATTTCACTATCAGTCACTAATGCCAAAGCAGTCATTACAACATTAAAGTCAGTGTTCAGTCGTCATGGCATTCCAGTAGTAATTATAAGTGACAATGGTCCTCCCTTTAATTCTGCAGAATTCAAAGCTTTTGTTCATGATTGGGGAATCCAACATACTACGTCCAGTACATACTTACCTCGCTCTAACGGTCTGGTAGAGTCAGGAGTCAAGATATGTAAACGAATACTCACCAAATGTGAAGAATCCAGCAGTGATCCCTATATTGCACTACTGCAATATAGAAACACACCGAGAGGCAATCTCGCATCACCGGCTCAACTACTAATGTCACGAACTCTAAGAACACAATTACCTACGGTCACAGGACAATTAAGACCAAAAGTCGTTCAATTTGAGGATCACAATAAAGCAAAGAAAGAAAATGTAGAGAAAATGAATGAAAGATATGACAGGAAAGCAAGAAAAATGGAAGAATTCAAAACGGGAGAAAAAGTGTATTTCAAGAAGAAGCCAGATGAACAGTGGGTGCCAGGCAAAATAAAAGACATAAGTTCTGAACCAAGATCATATATTTTAGAGGGCCTAGATGGTTTCGTAGGAAGAAGAAACAGTCAACACATATTGAAAACAGCCAAAGATGAATCAAAAGTAATTGCTTCGTCAGTCAATGGTAAATCTGAAGTAACTACACCACAGCATAATACTATTCCAATACCCACACTTACCGCACCAGTTGTTCCACCAAATGCTCATGTAACCCGCTCAGGTCGTATAACAAAGCCGCCTAATCGTCTAGATTTGTGAAAAGAAATCTTATGTTTTATTATGTCAACAGTCTCTGTTAACTTGTCATTAATAAGGGGGATGTTGTGAGGTAGTCCCATCACTAGTTTGTAAGCACATCACTATTCTTAGTTCTGTTATGTCATGGCCGCTGGCGCCGCTTACCTTACTACCTATTTGTTTGTGAAAGTCTAAATAAATACTTGTTGTCTCAAGTCAAGACTCTTATTGAAATACTACAACTGGGTATGCGGGGCGGGGGGTGGGAAGTAGGTATATTATATATCGAGGACCAAGTAGGTACTTCATATAATTAGGATAGAACTTCACTTCAGGTAAGTTCGTTTAATCCTATCATTATATTCGTACTTGGTCCTCGATATAATTAAAATGTAGATGTTTAGAGGAAACAACATCTTAAACAAAAATAAACTCTTTCGTTGTGAACTTAGATTCAAAGCTAAGAACAAAACCTTGTAAGTTACTAATGTCATTGGTTATAGGTACAGTAGTACCCTATCATACAAAATGATATTAGTAAATCTGAATCACAATCATACCAACGCTAGTTAAATTATATATATATATATATATATCAGCGCGCGTGCAGTCGCCTGCGCCGGTCATAGCAAAGGTCAAGCTACGTAAAGTAAACAAAAATGTCGTTACTATCGAGCGATGGCGTTAAAAAAGTGATGAAATCAGTGATTCAACCACTTGAAACTAAAATTACTAACTTATTAGAGATAATCAAAAGCCTAAGTGATGAGGTTAAGTTACTTAAATCAGTGCGAGTGAATTGTGCGTGTGAGTGTACCCCCACTTCCCGAAAACAAACGGAAAAACGGACGAATTCTGAAGCCAGGATACTGCCTCCTCTCCGACCCAGGCGTATCGCATCTGAAGAGGCATTGCGAAAGATGAAGGCACAGAAACTGAAACCAGATGATCCAGCTAAGGAGGTGAAGAAACCCATACCTGTAACCGCGTTAAAAACTACCCACACCACGGACGGTAACAATTTAAAATCCAACGTAAAAACGCCCGTTGGAGTCACGAGCATCCCTTTGACGTCAGGGGTGCCGCATACACCGCCTAAGAACGAAAGAAAGAAGACCGAAACGGAGTTGCTGAACACTCCTATCAAAACGCCAACATCCGACCCTGTCTCCTCGCCAGGCACCAGCGATGATACCAAAGAATGGACAGAAGTCAAACGACCAAAACCTAAGAATAAAGACAAGGGAACAAACCGAAAGAAAATACAAGGAAACGCGCGCAGACGGCCCACTGTGCTGAGAGCCACCGGTGATGATGATGATGACATACAGACGGCGACTGTCTACAAATGCCTTCATTTATGGAACTTCAAATCTGATGTGACTAGCGGCAAACTTCTGTCCTACATGAAAAAAAAGAAACCTGATGTGGACTTCAAAATCTCGAAGCCAAACCCTAAACATAGCACTCATACCTGCTACTTAGTGAGCATCCCGATGGAGCAGTTTACATTCTTCATGGATCCCAGCGTCTGGCCAAAGGGAGTATCGCTGCAAGAGTGGTATGTAAACAAACGTTTATCTACTAAAAGGCATCAGACCAGTCCCTCACGGAACGAGAATCCCTCTCCGAAACAGCCCTTTCGTTCGTAAACAGGCTGATCAAATCAATACTCAAGTTAAATCAGTGTCAATTCTGTTGCAAAACATACAGTGCTTAAATAACAAAACTAGTCTAATTGAAAGTGTAACTCAGTGTAACCCAGATTTAAAATTTGATCTTATCTTATTAACCGAACATTGGCTCAAAGTTAACAAAATAAATGTAACGTCTATTCTGAATTATACATTAGTATCAGCTTATTGTCGCTCTAACCGCCAACATGGTGGCGTTTGTATTTATGTTCATAATAGTTTGACAGTTCTTGAACGTACTGACTTGTGCAACTTCTCTATTGAAATGCACATAGAAATATGTGCTGTTCAATTGATTGAAATTAATGTAATTATTATATGTGTATATCGCTCAAACTCTGATGATTTTGACATATTCACCAGTCAAATGGAAGCAATGTTGAGCCATGTTATAAATGAGAATGCTGAATTAATCCTATGTGCTGATATCAACATAGACTTACTGAAATACAGCAAAAACAAACGTTGCCTCCTTAGTTTGTTTCAATCTTTCAATTTGGCATCACTAGTTAACTTCCCTACACGTATACAGGGCCAATCGCAGACTTGCCTAGATCATGTCTACTCTGATATCAAGGGCGTCTATACAAACCCCATGGACACTGGTCTTTCAGACCATAGGGGCGTAGTGATCAAAGTCAAACACACTGTGCACAACAACACTCAAAAGCACATACAAATGAGAATTACATCTTCTAACAACATTCAAGTTTTTCTAAATCTCATCGAAAGCACTGATTGGTCTGAAGTCTTATGCGGCGATAATTATGTGGAGCTTTTTGACTCGATGTTATCAACACTTAATTAAGTTGTCCAATTAAAAATGTACCAACACAATATCGAGACAAAAAGTGGTCCAACAACGAAACGCGAAAGGCACATGAAGCTATTCAGCTGTTGAAGCTATACGTGCAGCACTATCCGCATAATGATGAAATCAAACAATTATATTTGCAATCGATTAGTAAATGTAAAGGTGTACTAGGCACAGCGCGTAGGTCCTGCCTGAATAAGGCCATTTCTGATAGTACTAACAAATCTAAAGCGCTATGGCAATTAATAAGGCTGGAAACTAACAAAGGTCAGAAACCGGAGCCGTTCAGCGTTCTGCTGCGGTCATTGTGCGACCACGCGGGCGCCGCCGCCGGCGCGAGCTCTGAGCGCGAGCGTCAGCTGGCGGACAAACTCAATGATTACTATATATCAATAGTTAATGACACCCCATTGCGCCCGGATATCCCTGCTGCTGTCCAGGCGCTGACCGAGGCTATACCTAAAGTCCAAAAAACAATGTTCCTTATCCCATTTACAGTTCCTGAAATATTAAACATTATCAAAAATATTAAACAAAAGGCAACAAAGGATATTAACGATATGCCTACGAATCTATTGCATAAATTGCCTAATAATGTTCTCATATCATTATGTAATTTATTCAATGCTTGTGCCTGCAGCGGTAGGTATCCGGACGCAATGAAGACGATAAAAGTCACTCCGGTGTACAAGGGTAAGGGAAGTAAGGCTGACCACACTAAGTACAGACCAATATCGATAGTTCCCTCCCTTTCCAAGATATTCGAAATGGGCCTGTGTCATAGGCTAAATAATTTCTTAAGCTCAAATAACTCTCTCAGTACTAATCAGCATGCCTACCAAGCTGGGCGTTCCACAGTGGGCGCAGCCCGCATACTGATACGGTCCGTCTTAACGCACTTAGAAAATAGAAAACATGTTGCCACGGTGTTCTTCGATCTTTCTCGTGCTTTTGATTTAGTAGACCATCAGCTCATCAGTAACAAGCTGGACCACTACGGAGTACGTGGTGTGGCACTGGAGTTGATAAACTCATTCTTGTCGGGCCGCACGCAGGTCACTAATATAAATAACGTAAAATCATCACCTCGCTTAATTGGTGACCGTTCGGTTCCACAAGGATCGAATGTCGGAAATACGCTATTTTTACTACTAATGAATGACCTGCCTGCCGTCACGCAGCTTGCGAGTTTCGTTATGTACGCGGACGATATTTGCGCCATTGTAGCGGGTGATGACGTCACAGACCTATACGATAAGCTGCGCCGTGTCATAGATAAACTCGTAAACTGGTTTACCATCAATGGAATGCAGGTAAACATTGAACTATTACATTATAATATTAAACTATTGAGAATTTGCCTTGCTAATAACAATGAGCAATATACACCACTTAAAGTTGGTTGTACCACTATGCCATTTGACAGATTCTCTAAATTCGTAGGTTTTGTTTTCGACACTGGCCTACAGTGGCACGAACATATAGAATCATTATGTCAAAGATTGAATGCGGCCTATTATGCAATCTCCAGACTAGTACCTACTCTTAGTAAAGAAAACTTACTGACAGCCTATTATGGTTATTTCCAGTCACTTGTGATATACGGAATAGATCTGTGGGGCCTTGCTGCTGATAGGGACAGGCCATTTGTTATTCAAAAACGGACCATCCGTCGAATAGCCAGGGTTCCCCCTGACACACCGGCTAAGCAGTTGTTTATAGGCCTTAGGATACTAACAGTGCCATCCCTTTATATATTGGAAATAGCTAAATACGTTAGGCACAATCCGAATGATTTCCCAATACTTAAATCGCTGCAGTTCAAATATAACTTACGGAATCCGAACAAACTGCTCTCGGTAAAACATAGACTGTCTAAAACAGGCAATTCTTTAATGGTAATGGGTCCGCGCATCTACAACAAAATATCGGACAAAATAAAGTATGCAAAATCGAATGCTATCTTCATTTGTAGACTCAAGCGATATCTCATTTCAAAAGCCTACTACTCTGTAGATGAATTCCTTACGGATGACGGGTGAATGTGTCAAAATGACCCTATCTGTAGTGTAATAACACTATTGTGTTGTAATGATTCATTTTATTTTATTGTAATGCAATTGATTTGGATAAGACTAGGTATACGTATGTATACCTCAGTTTAAACACTTATGTTATAATTTAATTATACTAACTTAATCATTATATGATTAACAATTAAACTAGGTATGTGAGTACCTAAAACTGCATCTCCCAACTTAATCTGATCTCTGTCAGACTCCAAGCTGCTGAGGTTCTAGTAGAACGATACAGGTACCTACTGCTTTTAAAATGCAGGACCTCTCCTGCAGCCAATATAGTGAAGTGTAACGGGAACACTCCACTGTATCTCTCATGACATTTCTAATCCACTGGCTACTAATACACTCTGAGAGGTTTTCTGATGTGGTATATTAATATTGTCATGGATAATTTTGTAAACTTTCACTGGTCTGAGTTAACTAGTAGATCGGGGGCCGGTGACGAGGTCGTATACCAAACCAATCGACCTTATCCATAATTCAGTTTTCATGCAATAGTTTACTATTAGAAGATGCGAAAAAACTTGGTCGGCCGACCCCTATCCTGGTGGGTTTTGTGTCCCATCGAGCTCTAGAGCTCGATGGGTAATTAGTCTCGTCTCAGAGAGGTTACTAGTCACCCTCCTACACAAAACCCACCGAGTGTACTTCGTAACACTAACTAAGACCAATCGGATAAGCATAATTTGGTTCATACCAAATTATGCTTATCCGATTGGTCTTAGTTAGTGTTACGAAGTACACTCGGTCGTCCGCCGGATATCCTGGCAGGTAGTGCTGGCCAACCAAAAATGGTGGTCAAATTTTGGAGTACTTCTCACCCATCGAGCTCATGGATGAAATGTATGCCAAATCAAAGGTTAGACCTTTACCTTCAATATTTCATCGGTCGTCCTGGCCGAAACCTGGTGGGTTCTGGTGGCCAACCAGATTTATCTGTCAAAGTAAGATCATGCGTTTACACGTTTATATGAATCCAGACGAAAATATAATATTACGGGAGAAGCCTCATTAGACTATCGGCCACCCGCAAAAAAGTCGTCTCTAAACCATATCTCGTATGTAAGTTCTGTATATACCTACAACAGGTATGGCTGTGTTCGGGGTACTCCCCTGATCACGAAACTGCTTGTTGTATAATTCAAAAGTGGTGGAGGGGGTAGCAGTGACGTCATAAAGATGGCCGCCGACGGTTTTAGTTATTCTTCAATTGTAGCGCAACTATGAGGTCAATCTGGTTGTAAAAGGTGTCATTTGAAAGCTTATTAAATTTACTTTAATCATTTCATAGACACCTAAAGTGAAAAGTTTGTATTTACTGAAATATTTTCAGTTTATTGAATTTTTTGTTACCTATCAGCAATCATTACTCCAGTTTTCTCGGAAACGGGTAACTTTATTGTGAATATAGTTATTACATAAAACAAACAGAATTTTATAAGCTATCTTAAAAAATTAATTGTATAAAAATACAACTTCAAACGACTGAGCTGTGTCAAATTTTCTGGTGCACTGTAACTATGAGTCCAAGCGTGCGTCGGTGTGCGGCGGGGCGGACGGACTGCAAATAAAATTATTATTTAAAGATTATTATATAATTAAGGTTTCCATTGTAATATTGATTAGGAAAATATACAATTTTACATTATTTAGGTACCTGCACATGCGTTTACATAAACTGTAGATGTACAGGGTTAAATGCGTAACATACTTAAGGGGGTGCTTTAGACCATAAAACTGAACAAGTTTTACAATGGGACACAACTTTGAAATCATGAGAAAATAAATCCTGCTGTTTCATACATTTTGGTCGAGAAGGGATTGACATTACATGTTCTATAGAACATCCAATTTTATTTCACTATTTCAATGTTGACTCCAAAGCAAGGTGATACTGGTTCAGCTGGATGGTCTGAACTGAGGTAGGTACCCCATTTGATATATGTAACGCATTAAATTTTACACTATATTACAGAATATGTAATAGTATATCTAATATGCGCCTAAAAGCGCCTTTCTGAATCTTTTATTATGCGCACAGCCAAGGAAGTGGAATGCCTTACCTGCGTCAGTATTTCCGAGTACTTACAACCCGGATTCCTTTAAAGTACGAGTGAATAGGCATCTTCTGGGTAAGCTCGCTACATCGACGACCCCATCTTCGTCCTTTGGACTGGATTGAGGTCAAGAGCAAACCCATAGTTAATAAAAAAAAAAAAAAAAAAAGTATATCTAATATTACCTAATACTACATAACAAGGACGATGCTGCCATGAAAAAGTGAATAAAAGAATGAGAAATCCAATATAATTTAACAGGTTTATAAATATTTATGGTTATAATATGAAAACCATTGTTAGTTGTAAGCATGCAAAGTAAAACTAGGTAGCGATTCATCAACATCACCAAAATCCCCGATATGGCATGCATTTTTATATTTTTATCAACACAGCCGCATCTCGCATTGCGGCAGCCTGTTTTGCATTGGCAAGATATTAATTCCAAATCTATTAAAGAAACAAATCATGGTTAACGTTTTTGTCGGTGACAACTTTTTGTTTTCCAATGTCCAACCATGGTTTGATGGTGGTGGTACATTTTGAATTGCGACATCTGCAGTGGCCCAAGCGTACCTATGTTTGGTAATTTGCTCTTTTTATATGTTATTTCAGAGCTTCTTGTGACGGTGGAAGATTATCCACGAAACCAATATTTAAAAAAAATCTAATCTAAGATTTTCCATATTGTCAACCGTGTACAATTTGGGTTTCTTATGACAGTAAGCCATAATAAACTTATCACCTTCTTGCTCTAGATCTTCTGTTAGGTCAACCACCGATCCAAATTTTTCCAGAAGATCGTAGTTAATTTTCTGTGAAGACTTTCCACGTGCCATTCTTTGAAAGACTTAACAATGAGCTTGTGCTGTCGCATCCTGTAAGAGTGTGGTACGCCAATAAATCCTGCTAATAAATCAAATCGCGATGAATTTATTTCACAATACATGATAGAGCAAGCAAGTAATCTTGAGGGAGATATAAGTAGAATTATGTTAAACAGCAGAAACACTGACGTTTTACTGTTGCTTACTCATTCCTTCGGCAAGATACCAGCGTAGGTCTGGATTCAATGTGGAATGAGCGCGAGTAAACCAAAATACGATTCAGTCCATAAAATTGTTCAAGCTGTCGGACCAGAACGACGCTGTTTATTGGCGTACCACGCTCTTACAGGATGCGACAACACAAGCTCATTGTTAGGTTTTTCAAAGAAAAGCACGTCGAAAGCCTTAACAGAAAATTAGGATCTTCTGGTTGACCTAACAGAAGATCTAGAGCAAGAAGGAAGGTGAGAAGTTTATTATGGCTCTTTACTGTCATAAGAAACCCAAATTGTACTCTTATAATATATTCCTTGCCACCACCTACAAACCATGGTTGGACATTGAAAAACAAAAAGTTGTCACCGACAACAACGTTAACCATATATTTCGTTAAAAGATTTGGAATTAATATCTTGCCAATGCAAAACAAGCTGCCGCAATGCGAGATGCGACTGTGTTGATAAAAATAAAAAAATGCATGCCATATCGGGGATTTTGGTGATGTTGACGAATCATTGTACCTAGTTTTACTTTGCATGCTTGCAACTCAGTAGTTTTTTTATATAACAATAAATATTTATAAACCTGTAAAATTATTTTGCATTTCTAATTCTTTTATTCACTTTTCCAAGGCAACTTCATCCTTATTATGTAGAACCTTTACTATTACCTATTCTGTGACATAGTGTAAAATTAAATGCGCTATACAGGGTGATATTGATATCATTAGCATCCTTTTAAACTAAGAATCTACCCATCAAACTGAACAACTTTTACTATGGGAGCAAACCGATCGGAGCAAAAAATAAATCAGCTGTTTGAGTCGAGTAAGCGTTGTAGTTTAGTATGGAATTTTTAGGCTGAATAATTTTTTGCTCCGATCGGTTTGCTCCCATAGTATAAGTTGTTCAGTTTGATGGGTAGACTCTTAGTTTAAAAGGATGCTAAAGATATCAATTTCACCCTGTATACCTCAGTTCAGACCATCCAGCTGAACCAGTATCACCTTGCTTTGGAGTCAACATTGAAATAGTGAAATAAAATTGGATGTTCCATGGAACATGTCATGTCAATCCCTTCTCGACCAAAATGTATGAAACAGCAGATTATTTTTCTCATGATTTCAAAGTTGTGTCCCATTGTAAAACTTGTTCAGTTTTATGGTCTAAAGCACCCCCTTAAGTATGTTACGCATTTAACCCTGTACATCTACAGTTTATGTAAACGCATGTGCAGGTACCTAAATAATGTAAAATTGCATATTTTCCTAATCAATATTACAATGGAAACCTTAATTATATAATAATCTTTAAATAATAATTTTATTTGCAGTCCGTCCGCCCCACCGCACACCGACGCACGCTTGGACTCATAGTTACAGTGCACCAGAAAATTTGACACAGCTCAGTCGTTTGAAGTTGTATTTTTATACAATTAATTTTTTAAGATAGCTTATAAAATTCTGTTTGTTTTATGTAATAACTATATTCACAATAAAGTTACCCGTTTCCGAGAAAACTGGAGTAATGATTGCTGGTAGGTAACAAAAAATGCAATAAACTGAAAATATTTCAGTAATTACAAACTTTTCACTTTAGGTGTCTATGAAATGATTAAAGTAAATTTAATAAGCTTTCAAATGACACCTTTCACAACCAGATTGACCTCATAGTTGCGCTACAATTGAAGAAAAACTAAAACCGTCGGCGGCCATCTTTATGACGTCACTGCTACCCCCTCCACCACTTTTGAATTATACAACAAGCAGTTTCGTGATCAGGAGAGTACCCCGAACACAGCCATACCTGTTGTAGGTATATACAGAACTTACATACGAGATTTTTTTTTCTCTGGTCTGGCCTCTACACTATCATTCTTGCATCCCCAATTTCGAAGGAGAGGCTGTAAGTATCGCATTGGAGAACTGCAGAAGACGAGTAAGAACAGATTCAGATCCAATACCTGCCATCTTCGAGAAAGAAATGAAAAAGCTGAAGACCGAAGATTTTGTTGATGAAATTCCGCCTTTTTTTGCAGTAAAAAGTTCATTGTATAGATGTCGCAACAAATATCTGAAGGTCACCAAGGCAAGTAATTTAAAAACTATGGCAGATATTGAGATGGCTGAAGCATTCCGGCAAGACTTTTTGTTAGTGGATGACGGCACGGAGGAACGTATTCTGTGATTCTGTGTTTCGTTTCCCAAAAGGCACGACAGGTATTAAAAAATGTAAAATTTTACCTTATGGATGGGACTTTCGATTCGTCTCCAGGACCCTGTGCGCAAATATATACACTCCACGCGGATCTGAGCAATGGAACTAAAACAAACGAAGTGGTGCCGGTGTTATTTGCCCTTTTGCCAAACAAAACACAAAATACCTACGTACGAGGGGCTATTTAGGCTAATAATCCAGGCTGTTCCAGAATTAGCGCCAACACATTTAAAATTAGATTTCGAAATGGCTGCAATTAATGCATTGAAAACTGTGTTCCCGGCCGCACAAATCTCTAGGTGTTTTTTTCATTTTTCCAAAGCGCTCTGGAAAAAAGCCGGTGAACTAGGTTTGACCGAAGTCACAGGAGGTAAAAAATGCCTGCGGATGTGTGCTGCTATCGCACTTCTGCCGTTGAATTCAATACCGGAAGCTTGGTTGTACCTGATGCACAACCATCCTGAAGACGATATTGTGACAGCCTTCCAGAGTTACATGTCCAGCCAATGGTTGGGTCGAAACTGCTCGTTAATATCAAGTTATGGGCAAAAAAACAGAACGACCAACTCTGTTGAAGGCTGGCACAATCGTCTCAACAGAAAGGTTGGAAAATGCAGTACCATGCATCGACTAATTGATATTTTAAAATCCGAGTCGATCGAAGCGGATTTTAAAATTAATCAATCGGAGATGCATGTAAACTGGCAGAAGGTGTCAAAGACCGTAACGGAAACAGATCGCCGAGTAAACGCTATCACTGCCGACTATTTAGAAAGCAGAATAGACGTCGGGGTTTGTTTGCAGCGGCTGTCAACGGTCCGATTTGAAATTGATAGCAAGAAGTAACCGTACAGTACGACCAGAGAGTAGAAATTAAATGAGGGCGCCACTGTTGCTTTACATGGCAACACTACACTATAACATAAACTATTTTTTTTTTTTTTTTATGAACTTTGGGTTTGCTCTTGACCTCAATCCAGTCCTCAGGACGAAGATGGGGTCGTAGATGTAGCGAGCTTACCCAGAAGATGCCTATTCACTCGTACTTTAAAGGAACTAGGGTTGTAAGTACTCGGAAATACTGACGCAGGTAAGGCATTCCACTCCTTGGCTGTGCGCATTATAAAAGATTCAGAAAGGCGCTTGGTGCGGATATGTGGGATGTCAACCAAGAAGGCGTGATATCACGCGGTGCGTCTGGAAGTCCGATAGTAGAAAGGGGAAGGTGGGATGAGCTCATGTAGCTCTTGGGCACACTCACCGAAGTACAATCTGTAGAAGACCGACAAGCAGGCCACTCTGCGGTGGTGGGCTAGGCTATGAAGCTTGGCCTCCACCAGCTTACTATCGCCAATGAGCCTCCTGGCTCTGCGTTCAACCGAGTCGAGTGTGGCAAGTTGATACTTGGCTGAGCCATCCCACAGGTGGCAGCAGTACTCCATACATGATCGGACCTGAGCTTTATACAATACTAAGAGCTGTCCAGGAGTGAAGTACCGCTTCACCTTGTTTAAGATGCCCAGCTTTTTGGCCGCAGTTTGAGCCTTAGACTCGATGTCAGCGCCGAAGTTGAGTTTCGTGGTCAAGCTTATACCCAGAAGCCCAAGACTGTCGGAAACAGGGACAGATGTACCCCGGAAAGTAGGAGTCAGATTAAACGGACTCCTTTTTGCGGTGAACAGACAAGCCTGTGTTTTGGTGGCGTTGAAGTTGACTAAATTATTGTCACCCCACTGGGAGACAAGACTTAAAGTCAAGTTTGTTCGCTCAACCATGGCCTCCCTCTGCGAGCGTATTTTATCCCCGCTGGCCCCTGCGCCAGATACATATCTCTCCATGACAGTACTGTCATCTGCATACCCAACAATACCTGACACAAGGAGGTGGAGCAGGAAAAGTGTCGCGGAGAGAACAGACCCTTGAGGAACTCCAGCATCAATTGCCATAAGGTCAGAAGAGCAGCTGTCAATGACAACTCTAATCGACCGTTCTCTCAAGAAATCAGATATCCAGCTGCAAAGATCAGCGGGGATGCCATAAGCGGGAAGCTTGCTCAGCAAACTAGCGTGCCATACCCTGTCAAAGGCCTTCGAGATGTCAAGTGATACAGCCAGTGCTTCACCGTGCTTCTCGATGGCCTCGCCCCAGCAGTGCGTGACATAAACAAGAAGATCCCCAGTCGATCGCCCCCGGCGGAAGCCATATTGGCGATCACTGAGTAGATCATTGTCTTCTAGGTATGACAGCAACTTACTGTTAAGTACTCTTTCCATGACTTTACAGAGAATGGAAGTAATGGCGATAGGGCGGTAGTTGCAGGGGTCGGCACGACTGCCCTTCTTGGGTACCGGTTGCACATTCGCAAGCTTCCAGGATTTAGGCACCGTTCTTGTTCTGAGAGAGAGGCGATACAGGGGTGTTAGAACAGGAGACTACTCAGGCGCACAATATCTCAACACTCTTGCAGGTATACCATCAGGACCACTGGCCTTATTCACATCCAGACTACGCAATGCTCTGCGGACCTCTTTTGTATGTATTGTGACCTCCGGCATCGAAGAATCACATGAGGGATGGTTGGTGGCTGTGTGGCACCAGCGTCCAGACGTGAATTGCTCGCAAACAGAGAAGCAAATAAATTAGCTAATTTGATACTTGCTGTATTTTCTCCAAAAGTTTGAAAAAAAACGTTATCTATATTTAGCTATTATTATATACTCTGACACCAGCGAAATTTTACACCCTATTGGCTATGTGCGAACTGTCAAGTCGATCGCAGCGCCCGGGGTGGCAGAAATTTGTACTTTTGCCGGACAAGCTGTGAAAATATGCTTGAATCTATGCAAATCCACACACCTTCGCTCTCTTTCTATTTGCGCGCGAATAACTAGACTTGCACGAATTTTTGTTGCTTTATAATATAATAAAGATATATTAAAATAATTTACGGTAAATTTTAATTTGCATAAACTGCATTTGAAGTGTTTCTGCTTGACAGTTTAAGTTTTCCATAAAGCGGGGTCCGCTGCGCCATGTTATCGTGCTTGCTAACTTTCCCCTCCCCCGCAGGCGAACGCGGGTGATGTTTTCCAATGCAAATGGATAACATCACCCGCGTTCGCCTGCGGGGGAGGGGAAACGGTTTGCTAACGTGTTTTGCTAACATCTAACATGGCGCAACGGACCCAGCTTAATGTTGTCATGATAATGAAAAAGTCAGAAAAAGTTTAGTTCCGATTTATTTAATTTCTAGACTTTACTGTCAGCTGTAGGTACTTCTTGCTATCAACACCAAGCCAAATCTGTCAGATCAGTCATTACCAGGAAGGTGGCATAGGTATTGTCTATACCTGCACTGGTAGCATGCCAACCCGCGATAGCCGTGATACGGATTTATCACGTCTTTTATATAATTCTTTTGCGCGCGAACGAACGAGATAAAAGACGTGATAAAGCCGTATCACGGCTATCGCGGGTTGGCATGCTACCAGTGCTGCAGGTGTACCATGACCACAGTATAAGAAAGAGTATCTATCCATGACATCTCACACGCGAGGTGAGACACCACTCACACTTTGTCACACGCGCGAGCATTTTGTCAATTTTGCGAACATGAGGACCCAATGCGAGAAAGATAAATTCAGCGAGAAAACATATCACTTTTGTGACATAGCAATGTTGCCAATCGAGTGAAAATCGATCACAATTCCATTCATTCATTCTTTTTTGTGAATCGGTAAAAGGAGCACTAATAAAACTTTATTTGACATTGTACTGTACAGTCAAGAGCACATCAAGCTTTACACTTGCAGTTCGATTGTAACGCTTATGGCGCACTAAATAAGAACGGTACAAAGTCCAAAGTGTCAAGCTTAACGTGCTCTTGACTGTACGAGCACTTGTTAGGCTGAAGAAAAGAGTTTACAGTTTCAGTTATATTTGTCTTTGTTTTTTAATCATAAAGTGCCATTACTAAGACCAAGAAACTCTTTGTTCTAAAAGCATAATAGGTAGGTAATCTCTTTGTGCCATTAGAGTTTCGAAAATAGTACATTACTGCAGAGGCCAGCAACAGAGGCATTGATGGACGAAAGTGTAAATGTGGGCCGAGGCGAAGCCGAGGCACACATACGTAAGTCCATCAATGCCTAGTTGTGGCCAAGGCTTGTATAGTACTTTTCTCAAACAATGCGCGGAAATTAAAACAGTAAATTTTCTCAAATAATTCGCGGAAATTAAAACTCTTAACTTTTTAAAATCAATGACGAACAATGAACAACAATTTGTTTTTTTTTTTCATTAAACAGCTTTCTATTTGCAAGCCAGTTCGAAATTTAAATAAAACCTTTGATGAGTTACCTCCTTGGTCGCCATGTTTCGGAGAAAAAGATCGTTCCATTTTTAAATTACACGACAGATATGAGTTTACTATGTAATTTATTTGGCCGCTAAACACGACAGATATGGATTTTCATACAAACATTGCCGGCCGCTGCGCGCATGTATTTGGCCAGTACAGCAATTTCGATTTATCTCGAAGAAGGTTGTCAAAATAATGCTCACATTTCCAAGCATGTTTGAGAAAACGTAGTTTGACATAAAGTCAAAGCTGTCAAACTATTTTAGCCCAGTAAAGTTACGGTGCGCTTGTATGGCGAAAGTAAATAATTTATAACAACCGTTTTTTTCCCTTTATACATTAGACTAGCGTTTACCTGCGACTTCGTCCGCACAAATTATATACCAAATGTTGATGACATCTTGCCAAACAAATTTTCTTGTTTTCATGCTTGTTAGGCGGTTATGGATCCATTAGTTAATATCCATGGTCATTAAATTGCCCGTGAAATACTGAATAGCCTGTGATTATAAATCTGTGTGATTTGTTAAATTATGTAAGCCTACCTAAATAACCTCTCGGTAGAGAGTTGGTAGTATACCTATTCCTTGTATAATTATAATAACCCAATTCCATTGACAAAACCTCGTGATTTGATCTACCTGTGATATTAATTTATACTTACAATTTATATTTATACTGTTTTGTTTTTTTTAAATTTAAAATTATTGGGATAGACACTCCCACAAACTACTTGGCACTACTGGCGGAAAATATTAAATCTCTTTGGGCGGAAATGACGTGCGAACGCATAATTATAAATACAAACAAATACTTTTTGGTGCAAGCCAGCTTAAGTATCTTTTATTAAATCCCACCAAAAACATTTTGTAAAAAACCAGCCAAGTCTCGATGGAGCTGTTTGTTTATCTCTAAAAAGTAATGAAATCTAGACAATGTCGTGCCAAGTCTAAGGTTCCTTACTGCGATTTCTTTATTATTATTGTTAATGTTGTGTGACTTGGCCGTTGAAGGGTATACAAGGGTACAAAACCAGGTGTTCCATGACACCATTGCACCAATCTGTCAACGGCCAAGTCACACAACATTAACTATAATAATAAAGAAATCGCAGTAAGATACCTTAGACTTGGCACGACATTGTCTAGATTTCATTACTTTTTAGAGATAAACAAGCAGCTCCATCGAGACTTAGGCTCTTTTTCCACTACTCCGGTCCGGCACACGATAATTTCCAATCCGATTTAGAAATCTATTACACTACTATACTTGCTTTTCCACTACCCCGGTATCCGGTTGTTATCGATCCGGTAATTTGCCAAACCGTTGGTCTTTTATCGTCCGAAGTGACAGACGTACAAAAACAATGCATGCTTTTGCATTAACTGTCCGGTCCGGCTATTTCCAGTTAGCTAAAAACTATAGGGCACATATGCTTTTGAGGTAAGACTCGAATTTTACCGTCCATTTTTTACCGGATAAGGCTCTTTTTCCACTACTCCGGTCCGGCACACGATAATTTCCAATCCGATTTAGAAATCTATTACACTACTATACTCGCTTTTCCACTACCCCGGTATCCGGTTGTTATCGATCCGGTAATTTGCCAAACCGTTGGTCTTTTATCGTCCGAAGTGACAGACGTACAAAAACAATGCATGCTTTTGCATTACCTGTCCGGTCCGGCTATTTCCAGTTAGATAAAAACTATAGGGCACATATGCTTTTGAGGTAAGACTCGAATTTTACCGTCCGTTTTTTACCGGATAAGTGGAAAAGCGTTGACCGGTTTTCGATATTTTTCTGAAGGCTATTTCCAACATCCGACGCCGGACCGGAGTAGAGGAAAAATAGCCTAAGTGGAAAAACATTGACCGGTTTTCGATATTTTTCTGAAGGCTATTTCCGACATCCGACGCCGGACCGGAGTAGTGGAAAAAGAGCCTTAGCTAGTTTTTTACAGAATGTTTTTGGTGGGATTTCACTTCTTTTTGTAGAAACGTGGACATATTGATTTATTTTATTACATGTTGGGCTCTTGTGTTTTCTAATCAGGGTCACCACTGGTGACTCACCAGGTACTCCAGATCTTCGATTATCCTAGTTTTTATAAGTAGTTTTCCCTTTATGTGGCCATTAAATCCTAACTCTGTACCAAATTTCAGCTCTCTGAGTTTATGGGACTTCCCATAAACTCAGAGTAGAACTAGTACTTACTAGTTCTATTCTGATGATCATGAGTGAGTGAGCGTCATAAAAGCGAAACTTTGCTTTCGCTTAACTTTGATTTAAGCTTTGAATCACATAATCACCAAATGGTTTGCTAATTTTAGTAGCTTTCTTGAAATGAAATGTTGTCAATTCTTATTAAAACCTTAAGTCGGCATAAGTGGCCAGCTTTAAGGTGGACTTCCGATGCTAGCGGCCGACGCGTGTGACGCGCGCGGCTCGCGGCCGACGGCCGATGCGCCCATACTAGTTACTATGAAAACGTATGGCGCCGCTTCCGATGCCAGCGACTGACGCGCGCGGCCGATGTCTATCGCATCGGCCGCGGCCGCGCGCGGCTATGCTCTGACGTCACGCAGAACAAGAATGTTTGCCAGAAATATTACGAAGTTTTTACCGAAAATTTGCTGAATTTTTACTATTTTATTGTATTTTATTATTATCTGCAAGGTCGCTCATCCACTTTGCGATAACACCATCTATCGAGCCACTTGAAAGTACTTTTTCTTTTTTCGGAAAATCTCTCTTGCCTACAAAGACATATATATTACTAGCGTAAGGACATGGCCTATGAGCTTGACTATTGTCCCCAGTTCGTTGGCTCTAAAATGCAAGGAAAAATGTCAATTTAGAGCACTACAAATATATGACACGATATAGTTCGTATACGAGTTATGAGTTATGACAGATGGCGCAAATTTTTGTTTCTATGAAGAATATTTTTGTAAAATATTCTGACGGGCCTATCCTTACGCTAGTAATATATAAATCTATGCTTGCCTACATAATTATTAGCTAGACAGCGATCCATGTACAGGTTAAAAAGCCAAGGGTCTAATTACTCCCAAAAATGTATTTTATCATAAACCCTGTAAAAAAAATGCATTCATATATTCTCTAAACCTATCAATCTGTCAATCAATCAAATATTCTTTATTAAAATATGTATTGGTTTTTTTGTTTGTGTTTTTATGTTTTTGTTTAAGCATTGAAACATAAAAACATACTCTAAATTTCGGGGAAAATACCCTAAAGTGATAACACTCCGCACAATAGGCACGCGTTAGTCGCTGACCTCGGAAGTGAGGTCTGTCGTCGGCCGCGCGCGTCTGACGCGAGGTTCTGTCATATATGACAGAACCTCGCGTCAGACGCGCGCGTTAGTCGCATCGGCCGCTGGCATCGGAAGTCCACCTTTAGGGAGTCAAACTAAATACAAAAATCCTAAGATCGGCCGTCTATACTGGTAGGTAATGAATGAACGACTGTTAATTTGAATATGATGAATATGAATATTTGTACCCGAGTCATGGATGTCGGTATCTATATAATGTATTCTATGTATAACGTTGTCTAGTCATCATAATACAAGTCCAGGCTAGATTCTGGTACTTTAAATGTGACTTGATAATTTGTGTGACAATGTCCAAGATATTTACAACGTTCTAATGAATTAGCGCAAAACCTCATACACCCCAACTGATTTATAACAAAATAATTAGATTGAAACAATAATTTCATTATTTTGATAGTTAAAATTTAAAGTTATTCGCATTTTAAGTTTTGAGGCAAAAATGATTTGTTATCATTTCAGCACTGAAAGAAAGCGCTAACGTACTCATGGATACATTTTTATAATCTTGTGTTGGTAGTAAGTAGAGAGAGTGTGCCCGTGCGGTGGGTTGACATCCGGTTCAGAAAATTTAAAATTTTGCAAAAAAAATAATTAATATTTTGAAAAAATTACCTATGTTGAAACCATGATAATTCGATTCTGCTCTCGATTCTAAACAAACTACTTTCTAGTTTTGCGTTAATTCATTAACACGTTGTATTTATTTAATTTAGTATGCTACTATACGAGCATCAAACGATGATTGAAATTTTCCTTCTTTTGAAAACATAATAATACCTAGGTAATAACCTAATTAATTAATTCGATTATTTAAGTCGACTAAAAATCCATCGAAAATAAAAATACTATTTTTATTTAAAAACACTGTTTTATTTAAAAGGTTTTAGGCTAAGCAGTTGCATTTCTTTGAGGGGTGATTGTACCTACTCATGATACACTGAAAAAAAATGATGAACCAAACTAGTGTTAAATCTAACCAAACTTCAGTGACTTCCAAACTGTTTTGTAGCACATAATCAAACATCTGGTTATAAATAGCAAAACGTGTTGTTGTTTATAGCCGAAATTTTGTTTATATGCTACAAAACAGTTGGGAATTCACTAAAGTTTGATTATATTTAACACTAGTTTGGTTGATCATTTTTTTCAGTGTACTGAACAACTTTCCCTAAGAAACCTGTAGGAAATTATTAAAACAAAAGATTTACATAATAAATAAAAGTACAAACTTTTTTTATTAAGGACAACAAAGATCCAATGTGTTAATAGCAACAAGACTTATGAAAACTATGGTTAGTAAACAATTACCTGGCGCAACAGAGATGCTGCCTTTTTGCGAATAATGGCCTGCCGTGCGTGCAGTCCACCTGTGCTTTAGCAAACATCTCTGAGGTTCCACAAAATCGGGGCAGTCGCAACAGCATCCTGAATCCATTATTGTATTGAACTCACAGAGCGCTGTACGATTTTTGAGTATATTTGTTCCATTAGGCTGCTCGTGTAAAAGGATGTACAAAAGGCTTGAAAAAGTGTTATTTTTACCGAGTTTGAACAACGAGCAAACCTACGAACCAGCATGTTTGCTCTTATCGACAGCGCTCTGTGCTCCATGTCGGCATCATCCCTAAGGTCCTCGGTCACAATATGTCACAATATGCAATCAGCTGATCGAACGTTTGTATGAAAAGTTTTTTTTTTTTGCGAATTTCTCTGTGTTCCTTACAGGGAAAGCTGATCAATATCATAGGTAAAATCACCCCTTAAAGTTAGGCAACTGTTTACCCTAACACCCTGTATACTTAGGCATGAGCCTGCAAAGGTAACAACTCAGCATTATATATCTTATATTTTGTTATAAATAAATCAAATTACGTGCTCATTATTTCATTAGGTCTATCCCACTAAATATTTTTGCGAACAGTACGCATCGTAAAGAGAATCATCGTAGAAACACTCATTGTAAAGAGACGCACCGTAATGGGAATCGACGTTTGTTTTGTTTTTTAGGAATGCTGTTAATAATTAAGGTTTGATTTTAATATAGTCTAGTTTGTCTTTTTTAACATGTTTGTAAATTAAACTTTATAATTTCCGTTTCGTTACTGCACCTATCCATTTTGTAACGTCTCATATTACAAATATGAAATTAATTGTGTTTTAATTATTTTACAGGGCATAGGTAGGGTAAGGGGAGGTTATTTCGCGATATAGGTAATTTCGTGATAATTTTTTAAACGTCTGCCGCGGCCTAACCCGTAAAGGATTTGACGCAAAACCGCGTATGTACATGCAGTAAAGTGTGCTTAAGATAGAAGTATGATTTTCAGCTTAGTAGCTTTTGAAACAAGCTTGCAATGAGTTTTTTCTCAGAACGAGGGGCGAAATCGCAATCAGCTGTGACAAATGACGACAGTAGACAATGAAATGAAGTTTTAATTAGTAAATAAGTAATATATTTAAAGAATGTGGTATTAAACTGATAGCTTAATGTTTTACGAACAGATTGATATAAATTGTGCATTGGATTTCAAGAATTTTTCATTCTAATATCCTTAAGTTAGGTGTGCAATATTTTAAGTGATTTTGCAATTTTTTTTTGTGATTTGATAGAGGTATTTTGTCAATTAATTTTAATCATCTTAAAGTATAATTTTAGGGGTTATTTTGCTTGTATGGTCTTATATACATCTTTAATCTTGTATTTTAGTCTATGCTATGCGTGAATGACGTAGTTTTTTTTATCATGACACTAACTATTTACCAACTTCACTGACCCATCTAAGCCAACAGCCAAAGAACCGGAAGTTGAAGTAACTATACAGAACAAGAGAAGAAAGCCAGAAAAGAAAAAAGAAAATAAAAAAAACGGGAAAGAAGTTGAGAAAAAATGATAATGTTTGGATTTATCCGATTTATTTTATTGTATGCAGGGTGTTAGGGTAAACCGTTGCATTACTTTAAGGGGTGATTGTACCCATGATACTGAACAACTTTCCCTATGAACCGTATAGCAATTTAAACTTTTCATACAAACTTTCGATCAACTGATTGCATTTAGTATGGAAGCTCGATTTTTTTTGTTAATTTCTTATAGGTTTCTTTGGGAAAGTTGTTCAGTATCAAGGGTACAATCAGCCCTCAAAGTAGTGTAACTTTTTACCCTAACACCCTGTACATTGTGAAGTAGCATATTATATTCTGACATTGAATAATTGCTCCTGATGAAGATGACCTATACTATATTAAATGTTATGACTCTTATGACTGTGCAGAAATATAGAATTCATAAGCAGGTGGTTATTTAGAATATTTCGAGAAAGGCGTTTTACTCTAGGATTAACGTATGACGTTCTGTTCCTAAAAAGCATTTTTTGGTATTACCTATTTCAGTATGTATTATTTCGAAATTCTATGAGTTTGGTCTATCACGATATTACCTATCCACTGTCACGAAATTACCATACCTTACCACGAATTTACCTATGTCACTTTATCACCAAGCAAATGTTACAAATTTATGAATGAGGAACTAGTATCAAACTGTGTGTATTCATAAATTAAGATCAAATATATGCCCAAAACTTTAAACAATATCCCATATCAATCAGTTAATCTTTATTTGAGTTATAACAAAAATTGTTAGGTGTATCACGGAATAACCTCCCCTTACCCTAAGCTTATTTTTTTCTAGATTTCAGTAAAGTAATACGAAATTAACAATAAATTTCAAAAATAATAAAATCGATGGTACCTGAACACTGAACAGCATTAAACACTCTGTTTTTCATTTTGACTACGAGGAAAGTAAAAAAGGCCAGATATAAGCAAAATCAATTTCTAAATCGCTCGATGAATTTATTTAAGTCTCCTCCAAATGACAAAACGTATTGTTATTTAAATTAACTACTATTATAATTCAAATTTTTAGATCATATTAATTATTTCATAAAAATGTGTGGCTGTATAGGTTTCTTTTGTAATTCCTTTGTTCATTACATACTTCGATTTTTTATAGTACATTACTGCAGCGGCCAGCAACAGAGGCATTGATGGACGAACGTGTAAATGTGGGCCGAGGCGAAGCCGAGGCACACATACGTAAGTCCATCAATGCCTAGTTGTGGCCAAGGCTTGTATAGTACTTTTCTCAAACAATGCGCGGAAATTAAAACAGTAAATTTTCTCAAATAATTCGCAGAAATTAAAACTCTTTTCAAAATCAATGACGAACAACGAACAACAATTTGTTTTTTTTTCAATAAACAGCTTTCTATTTGCAAGCCCGTTCGAAATTTAAATAAAACCTTTGATGAGTTACCTCCTTGGTCGCCATGTTTCGGAGAAAAAGATCGTTCCATTTTTAAATTACACAACAGAT
The DNA here is from genome assembly GCA_922987775.1 of Agonopterix subpropinquella. NCBI lineage: Eukaryota > Metazoa > Arthropoda > Insecta > Lepidoptera > Depressariidae > Agonopterix > Agonopterix subpropinquella. The sequence continues at coordinate 12,283,000 of OV277709.1, read as the reverse complement.
ATGAGTTTACTATGTAATTTATTTGGCCGCTAAACACGACAGATATGGATTTTCATACAAACATTGCCGGCCGCTGCGCGCATGTATTTGGCCAGTACAGCAATTTCGATTTATCTCGAAGAAGGTTGTCAAAATAATGCTCACATTTCCAAGCATGTTTGAGAAAAATTACTTTTCCGCCCTAGGGAGGAAATGCATCACAATTTCCACACGCTTCTTAGATAAACAATGACCTACTTTCATGAAAACTGTATTTTTTGTCTTTCACTGAGAGTACCTACTTAATTTATACTTTTGATTTTGTTATAGTCATGGAAGATGCAGCATTTAGTAAGAATGGTGATGGTAATTTTACAGTCATACCATCACAAAGAGGAGGGAAGCTTTTACTGCGAAATAGGTATAGTATAGGTATTAGGGCATGCTCCCGGGAAATCCCGGTACCGAAAATACCGGGAATTCCCGGGATTTCTGAGGTTATCTAGCACCGGTACTTCGGGAAATAAATCCCGGTTCTTTCGGTACTTTCGTACTCAAAAATTTAATTAATTTATAATTAAAATACTAATCTCTTCTAACTTTTAGAATTTTCATATTAATCATCATCATGATAGTCGAAAAATGTCGATGTGGACATTGGCCTTCCTTAAAGATCGCCACAACGACCGGTCCTTGCCCTTATCCAATGGGTTCCCGCCAACTTTACCAGGTCGTCGGTCGATCTTGTAAGGGATTGCACCTTCCTGTACGCGGTCGCCACTCAGAACTATTTTGCTCCATCGGCCACCTGTTTTGCTAGCCCAGCCCATTGCCTCTTGAGTTTAGCAATTCTTCGTAGTATTCTTCTTCTTCAGTCTATTGCGAAGCTCATTTCTGATTTGGTCTCGCAGGGAAGCTCCGAGAATAGCACTCATAATTGGCCTTTGAGTGACTTTTAGTCTTTTCATGAGGCCTTTAGTGAGCGATCACGTCTCTTGTAAATCATCACCGGTCAAAGACTTGTTTTGAGAATGCGGTACTCAATGTTAATACCTTTTACGTACTACAGTAGGCATGATTTTCGTCTTGTCCATGTTCTTTTTTCAATCGACTAGTTCGGTCGCTCTGCTCAGGTCATCGAGCATTCTACTGAAGTCCTCCATAGTCTAAGCATTGGGCCATGACAACTATATCTACGGTAAGTCGCATGGTCGCAGGTTAGTGTTATGTTCTCGCCGTTTATTTTGATGCCTAGCACTTTCCAGACAAAAATCTTGAACAAGTCTCTCAGTGCAAAGGTGAGTGAACGCCTTTGGAGAAATAACATCTCCCTGCCTCACATCTTGCTGCAACAGGATAGCTTTAGGAGTTCTGGTTCTGTATTTGAACTGACATAGTGGCGTTTTTTTACATGCATTTCAGCACTTCGATGTACCGGTCAACTGGGCGTCACAACTCAAGTTTCTTCTACGAGAAAGCTTTCGATTCGATCCACGCAAGTTATACTCTTCGGTCTTTTGTATAATCTGCCAGAGCGTGTGTATGTTGTGGTCTACGGTTCTGAAACCTTTTCGGAACTCGTCTTGCTCGAAAGTCGTCGAACTTGTTTGTAATTACTCTAAACAGCTCCTGGCTAAAAAGCGAGATGAGTCTCAGCAGCTTAGTCTTTCAGCAGGGCATTCTCGTCTTGTTTAAGCCGCGGAACAGGCACGGAACAGAGGAGTCTGAAGCGAGTAGCTTCAAACTTCTGTTCCGTGTCTGCGGCGTTTTCTCTTCGTTTATGACGGAACTTAACAGCTATCGTCCAGTATAGCTACGGTATAGAGCCGGCTCAATCGAGCTCTTGGGTCGGTAGCCAGATTTGTGTTGTGTGATCTCCGTGTTGATACAATACACTATAATTTATCGATCTCTCTCATCTCTGGCCTGGATAACACGATCCTGCCTTATTCTCAAAGTCTCTAGCCTGGACGACACGATCCTGTCTTATTCGGTCTTTAGTTTCGTTAGTTGGCTTTGCCTAATAGACATATCCCTTGCAAAGACTTTAGAGTCTTTGGTCCGCTCTATAAAATCTTTAATAAAAGACTTTGAGATCAGCCTGTGGTACTTATTTACATCATTCTGAAGACTGCAGAAGCATTTTGCGCCTTTCTTCTATGAGCTTATGTGGGTCTCAATGAACTAGAGCTTGACCATAAACCCGTTGCTATAATCATCCATGCTACTTCCTTATCGTGAGCGATATTCGGCTGTGTTTATTAAGTAATAAAATAATACAGAAATCTAATGAAAAGTACTACTTTAACTAATTACTTAATCAATTTTTCTATCACTCCATTGATCAATAATAATTTTTTCGACGTAATGTTAGTCTTTTTCTTCAAACAAATCGCGATTTTTAAATATTATTTTAGAGTACCGTTAGTACCGAAATTCCCGGGAAATCCCGGTTCCAAGTCCAGTACCGGAAACCCAGTCCCGGTTCTTGAGATGAAACCGGTACTGCACCCCCTAATAGGTATACACTGCGAGTTACAAATAAAAATGGCCATACTACCCATGTAGTACACATGTAGTGGCACAACTCCATAGTTGTTCCAAACGAAATGGCTGTCTTGCGACTTTGGTTAGCATAGACAGTTCAATTATTGTAAAGGAGGAGGAACACACCTGTCGGAGCGATGTAAATAAAAATATGCTAGATAAAGAAATAAATAATGTATAAAAACGGCATAAAATGAACATACTAAGTGTAAAGTAAAAATAACTGTGGGACACACAATAGAAAAATTGAGGCGTTCAGAATGTATGTATTTTTGTTTACAGTTTATTATTAACAAGTGTTACTTTTATTTTTAAGTTTAAACCAAAGTTAAGTTTAAGTTTATTCAACCAACAATTTATAATTATTTTCTGCGTTTGGTTAAAAATGGTTGCAGTTGAGAAATGTGTATTTTTTTGTAATGAATTTAAAATTGGTTATTTCTTTAATTTAACATTTTTATGATGGTTAATTTTGTTTTTTAAGACAGGGTGTAAAGGCTATCCTGTACATCGTTTTGAGGCTTTTTCTCGATTTTGGCTTTGTAGGGCTAACACTACACGGAAAACCTACAAGACATCAGACATTATCAATTTTTTTTTATTGAAAATTGACAGCAAGGTAGTGATGACGTCACAAACGAAAATATAGCCTTATAAAACGTTGCTTAAAACCACAGTTGCGGACCCCAGACAAACGTCAACGCATAGAAACAAAAATAAATCTATGGGTGGAGGTAGCAAAGATGGCTCTATTCTATTCTATTTTTGTTTAATGGCGTTTCCTTGGTCGATTTCGCCAGTATCTAGTTTAAAAAGAGCAATTAGTGCTTGACGTTGTACGGTAATTGGATATGGCGATCTCAAAGCCCTGTTTTTATACAAAAACACACACTCGAAACCGCCATAAAATGGCGGAGCCGCGTGGCTACTTAAATCGCGAGCCAACGACAGACGTCCACTCGAAAGCCCTCTAGCCACGCGACTCCCAAAGATGGCTCCGTAAACGCACCGAAGGCAAACGTCAAAACGCCTGTCAGTGTCAAGTGTTACAGATGTAAACAAAACGGACATTACCGAAATCAGTGCCCGGAAAACAGGGTTGCCAGACGTACGAGGTTCCTCGTACAAATACGAGATTTGGGGTCTCCCGTACGAGGTACGAGGATGATGTCAACCTGGTACAAATATGTACGAGGTTTTGACTTTTACGGAAATAATACATGATTAATCATTGCAGGCGACTATTTGTTGAATAAATGAATATCTAATTCTAAACCATCAAAGACTATCAGATGTGTATGGACAGTTTGTAGTTTGCCAGGAAATCCACATGAAACCGATCATTACTTCGATTTGTTCCTCGTATTAGCTGCTCTTATCCTCTTTTTTTCATTGTAAACAACATCAAAATTTTATTTTTAACCAGTTTTTTTTTTACTGTATGGAAGGTCAAAAATTAAATTATGTTTTATGCCTAAATCTTTGCTTTTTCACACTTTAGATGAATGTACGAGGTTTAATAGCCAAAGTACGAGATTTTTCTCCCTTTTTGTACGAGGAAAAATTGCAAACGTCTGGCAACCCTGTCGGAAAATTCTTTAGATGATAATGATAAGAAAACTCAGCGAAAGCCATAGATATATATATTACTAGCGTAAGGACCCGGCCTACGAGCTTGACTATTGTCCCCAGTGCGTTGGCTCTAAAATCTCAGTTTAGAGCACTACGCAACTTAGTCGTCTGCGGGACTGACAACTGTAAAGATGTCAAATTGCGTCGTTAAAGGGTGCAAAAATTATCATACAAAAGTTAATAAAAAGAAAGATGGAATATCGTATCATCGGTAAGTAACCTTACATTATATTTCTTTCTAGTTTAACAATTAAACATTCGCATTTTAAAGTGATAATTTTATACCGAGATTCATGATTCATTATGGTGAAGCTGAACGAACTAACCTTGTAGGGACGTTCTAAAATAATACTTCTTTGTATGAGGATAGTTTGATTTCTGATTATGAATTAGGTTTGTAAGGGGTATCGCATACAGAAGGAGTCGAGGCGGAGTCGGGGTTATGGAATAAGTCGAGCGAGTCGGAGGCGTCATGCCTCGTTTGTACTCATTCAGCATGTCGTCGTCAGAAGATAAAGACGTACTTGCTGTTAGTTATCAATTTGGACAGAAAAGAAAATATTGGGTGCACCCATATAACAGGGTGGATTTTTGAGACGGGCCAGTAAGTACCTTAACCGTTGTAGTTACAGCGAATCGTTCTTAAGAGACTATCCTTAACTTTTTGAAACATTTTGAACTGCATTCACAGATTTAAAAAAAAAATGTATAGTCAGCAAGAAAATTTACAATTTAAGTACATACAATTTTTTTTTATGCCGATCGATCCTGTTTCTTATAAGAATCAATAAACTCTATCGGACCAACCGAGGTTAGAGTACTAGCAATGTCAGAAATCGCAAAAAACCTAGCCCATACATTTCGTAGGAAATGAGACTCCAATTTACTTTTATACTTAACAAAACTTTTTAGTATGGAGTCTATCCACTAAAATGAAGACTGTAATGTGATTTTTTTAAAGACACACGTTGAAAATCATGATCGAATGGTGGATAATCTTCATACTAATTTTGACATTTTCTACTGCTAATTAGAACGAGTGACTTTCAAAAATAGCTCTGGAGTGCGATTTTTGAATCTCATTCGCTGAGTTCAACAGTTGAAAATGACAAAATTACAGTGGAGATACGCATCTTTCAGCTGCTGATTTGACTTTCAAAAATCATACTTCAGGAGTGCGATTTTTGAAAGTCAAATCACCAGTAGAAAGATGCGTATCTCCATAGTTAGCAATTTTGACATTTTCAACTGCTGAACTCAGCGAATGAGATTCAAAAATCGCACTCCTGTATTTAATAATAGATGTATTTGGATGAATTCCATACAGTTTTTTTTTTCAAAGCAAATAAAATAATTACATGTAGGTTCGTTCGGAATTTGAAGCACTTATGTGCATTGTTTATTCTTTTGTTTATTTTTGACCAAGAGTGCGATTTTTGAAACTCATTCTTTGAACTCAGCAGTTGAAATGTCAATATTACTACGGAGACTTTCTACTACTGACATTAAAAAATCATACTCCAGGAGTGCGATTTTTGAAAGTCAAATCAGTAGTAGAAAGATGCGTATCCCTATACATCTTCAACTGCTGAGTTCAACTTATGAGATTCAAAAATCGCACTCCAGGTGTATGATTTTTGAAAGTCAAATCATAGTAATTTTGACATTTTCAAATAACGTCTAAACGCGCCTACGCCCGAAAATGGCGGTAGAGTCGCGGCGGGGGCGCCTCGACGCTGTCTAGACTGCGCCGCGACTCTGCCCCTCCACCGCCTCGACTGCGCCGCGACTCTGGCAGTGTGCGCAGACTTATTATACTTGTATAGAAAAGCTAGAAGAGGCGCGCTCGCGCCTCGACGCCGCCTCGACTCTTCATTCAGCGGGCTATGCGCCTAACATGTTTTTCGGGTGTATGTACGTATATGTGTAAATTCTTTATGTATGTAGTATGCACGATTATGTACACATACAGATACTGTACGGGTGGATGAAATGATATACGGACGGACGGGTGGATGGACGGAAGGATGGGTAGACGGACAGACGGTCGGACGGACGCACGAACAGACGGGTGGAAGGACGGATGAACGGATGGACCAACTGACAAACGGATCGCTGAACGGAGGACGGAAGGGTGGACGAACGGACGAATTAAGGACGTATGGATCGACACTGTGCGTACATATGTATCTACTTGCATATTTACGTACGTAAGTATGCACGTAATCTTATGCATGTGCATTAATAAATTAATTTGAAATTGGATTTAAAGGATTTTAAGGATTTTGAATCGAATTTTGAATGTAAAAAACGTTATGATTTAATTACAGATTTCCTAATGATCCAGTGCGTAATGATATCTGGAGTCGCATTATTCGCAAACAACGAAAGGAGCCTTATTTTAAGCCTCATAAAAACACAAGAGTATGCTCTGCTCATTTTTGTGACAAAGATGTTGATATTTCAAAAGCGGGAATACGAAAACTAAAAGGATCGGCTATACCGCGACTTAATATTGAGGTACTTACCTCATTCATAAATTCATAATGCTTCGAGTTCTCTATTATCTAGTACCGTATAACCGTTAAATTAATAATGTACCCTTTAAATGTAATAATTTTTACAGGTTTGTGAGAACGAAGAACTCCGGCCTTCAACACCAGCGCAAAGTTCTCAAGCAGAAGAACAATGGTCCAACTTCGAGAAAGAGATCAACCGTCGAATCCAACTTGGCTGGGCAGCGTTCGGAAAGCTACGTAGTATCATTACGTCCCAAATACCGCAGTGTCTTAAAATGAAAGGCTTTGATCAGGTGTGTTGCCAGTGATGACATATGGAACAAAGACGTTGTCGTTTACTCAAGGCCTCATAAAAAGGCTGAAAGTCACCCAAAGGGCAATGGAGAGGGCTCTATGCTCGGAGTTTCCCTGCGAGATCGAATCAGAAATGAAGAGATCCGCAGAATAACCAGAGTAACTGACATAGCCCGAAGAATTGCTAAACTAAAGTGGCAGTGAGCGGGGCACATTGCTCGTAGAACCGATGGCCGATGGGGCCGAAAAGTTCCCGAGTGGCGACTGCGTACTGGAAAACGCAGCGTGGGCAGGCCCCCCACACGGTGGACCGACGACCTGGTGAAGGCGGCGGGAACCCGTTGGATGAGGGCAGCGCAGGACCGGTCGGCGTATTGCCAAACTGTATGCTACTACAGACAGGAGTTGCTCTGCAATCGATCACAGTTTGCTTTTGTAGATGAAGAGCATACTGCATAGCAGTACAGAGAGTGTCTGTGTTGATATACAGTTTGCTTTAAAACATCAGAGCAAAAAACATACGAGTACAGACTGTATGCTATCTGACTGCGGTCTGCTGTGGTATTTAATATGGCACCTAAAGTTTAGCGCAAAATACATGCGAGTGCAGACATTCTCTGTTTCTTTCAAATTGATATGTTGATTATGTTTTTAAGTTTATGTATACTAACAATCTATGGACTTTGTCTGAAATAAAATTATTTTGAATTTGAATTTTGAATTTGAATTTGAATTATAAATATTATAATAGTAACCAAAAAAGTGATTGAATACTTGCAATTAACAATTACAAAAAGTAATTGGTAATTAATTTCATTTTGCCCAGCGCTTAGTAGTAGTTAATTTTTTAAATGTTAAGGACCACATAACTAGGGACCTTAGACCATTTAACTAGGGACCAGCTTTGCCATCATCTGCATTTACATGCGACCTTATCCCTAAATGAGCATATGCTCACGACTATATTCCCCGAGGGGGTAGTCAGAGATATTCTGAAACTTCAGAACATCCACGTTTCACTAGTAGTAGCGAAACTCTGTCCAGTGTGACGGGGAGTGAGCCCGTCGCCACTTGTAACACTAAATGAGACAGCCTATAATTGCGGAACCATAACTTCAAACTAGTTACGTTTGAGGTTCACACGAGACTATTATTAACATTCAAAATTTGAATCTGAAGTATTCAAAATACATGCGAGTATTTAAATATAACATAGTTTCAAAGTTATCGTGGCTCAAAGTTGTCTATGCAATTCTTAAATTAATCCTAGCATTGAAACTATACAGGGTGTAAGGAAAAGTATCATGTAGAGTAGGCGCTGCAATTTAGTATGGGAACTGCTGCTTTTTTTGTGCTGACTGGTTTACTCCCATAGTAAAAAAAAATTCAGTTTGATGGGTAGAGTATGTGGTTTAAAGGTTACTTATACTTTTTCTTAAACCCTGCATATTTTAACGGAAATCTGACAAGTTTAAAGCACAGATGTTGTTTTCTAGATCGTGTCTAAAAATTTGCATTGTCTTTAATTGGTTAGTATTGAAAATATAATCAGACTTCGATTGTATGAAGCGCGCTCCGAATTATATCCTCTTAACATATAATATGAGAGCGAACTTTATATCTATAAAGGGTGTGAAAAAACACCTAGTATTATTTAAAGGATTGGTTTAGCTCTGACTATCAAACTGAATTAACTATCACTAGGGAGACAAAGTCGAAAAAAAAAAATTGCTGTTCCTTACAGTTGAGTCGAGTTGGTACTGAAGTTTTGTATCAAACAGTCGATTTTTTTTTGTTAATTGTTGTTCGATGTTGGCTCCCTAGTGAAAGTTGTTCAGTTTGATGGTCTAAAAACTCACTTAAAATATTACTAGGGTGTTTTTTTTACACTCTGTACAGATAACTCTGTACTCATAGTTAATTTGCTCCAATATATTGATTATTTTAAAGAGCAAAAAGTAACCCTGTACAGACAATGGGTTTCTGTAAACCACGACCGGCCGACCGGTCGACCGGTCGCGTATTGCCAAACTGTGTATTACCACAGACACCCATAGTCTGTACTGGATCACTTTGTGCTCGCTGAAAAAAACATAATATTGAAGCAAACTACATACGAGTACAGAGCAATCTGTACAGATATACAGTTTGCTTGCTTTAGCTCTGTACTCGTATGTAGTTTGCTTCAATATTATGTTTTTTTCAGCGAGCACAAAGTGATCCAGTACAGACTATGGGTGTCTGTGGTAATACACAGTTTGGCAATACGCGACCGGTCGTTATGGCGATCCTTGGGGAGGCCTATATCCAGCAGTGGACGTCCATCGGCTGAGATGATGATGATGATGATGAAGTCCATACAAGTTTCTGAAAAAAGGGTCGAAGTGAAAATTTTAGGTTTGAGTTAGAAGAAGCAAAATTTTTAAAATTCTCCTCAAAATACAAAAAGGATGTTCCATAGGTTGAGACTAATTTTAAAAACTTCAGTTATTATTCAACTTACCAAAAAAAAAACAAAAAGTGGTTCTTAATAAGCCATTTTACTCTGGAATAAGCTTCCAAAGTTAAAAGTTAGTTAGGTGAAAAATCCACTAAGAAAAAATCTTACTTTCGAAAAAATAGTATTATTATTATTATTGTTGCTAAAATTATGACTAATTAAATATCATCAAAAGTAATTGGGTTCCGAGGTGAAAACCTCCATCGACTCTACTAATAATAATAAAAAATATTGGTAATACTATTTTTTCAAAAATAAAATTTCTTAGCGAATTTAATTTTTCATCTAAGTAACTTTGGAAGCCGATTCCAGCATAAAATGGCTTGTTAAGAACCACTTTTTGTTTCTTATTTGGTAAGTTGAATAATCACAGAAGCTTTTGATATTAGTTTCAACCTATGGAACATCCATTTTGTATTTTTAAGAGAATTTTGAAAATTTTGCTGAGTCGAACTCAAACTTACAATTTTCACTTTCGACTCTTTTTTCAGTAACTTCTATTGACTTCATGTTGCTGATTATTTTACGTTTGGAAGAGTATATCTAAACGATCATGCACATTAAGAAAATAAAAAAAATTCTTAGTACAAAAAAAGTTATGACATTTTTAAGCCGCTCCTTTAAAAAATTCTCAAATAGTAAAAAAAAATCACACACACACACACATCACACATTTAAAAAATCATAACTTCTAAACTACATCAAATCGCGGAACATAAGGCTGCCTGTCCAGTAAAGCTGTGCGAGCTGTGCGAGCTATGTAGCTGTGTTGCTGTGTTTTTTAACCAATCAGGAGCAGGAGGAATCGCCCTAGCTCCTGATTGATTAAAAAAACACAGCTACACAACTCGCACAGCTCGCACAGCTTCAATGGACAAGCACCCTAAATGGGTTATTTTCGGATGTATCCGAAACACACATCGACACACACACACACATTCGATGTATCACATTCTAGGTACACCTAGAATGTGAGTACCTATTCTAAATAAATGTGGACGTCTCCGTTTGGATCGTAATAATACAAACAATTCGAACCATTGTGGTACGTGCGCGCTCTTGAGTATAACATTTGACACTGCTGCCGGCGCGTACCAATAGTCATAGTTCAGAATTGGTACGGCGCGCAAGCAAAGGGGGCCGAGACGCGCTCCTCCAGCGTCCCGCACCTCGCGCACGAATTGGCCCGTCGCGACCATAGAGCGCTTATTATTTATGTTTACGCTGTGCCCTAAGTGTAATAAAAACCATACCGATATTGAAACAGTGACTCCTTTCTTTTTCTTGTTAATGTTGATTGTTGTAAGCTATTATGAGTGATTTTAAATTACTGTACCTAAGTATATAGGTATAATTTTATGTTTCTGTGGTTGTTCCGATAACCAAAACACAATATAATTGTTTGACTTGAATATCATGTCTTTCATTTGAACACCTTAAAACATTTTGCTTTGATCTGTTCTAAACCAACTTAAAAGTTTAAACTAAAAATATTATCAAATATTATGCACGCACATACAAGGTTAGGTGTATCGCACCACTCACGTAGTCAACGTGACACGACATAGTTCGTATACGAGTTATGACAGATGCCGCCAATTTTTGGTTCTATGAAGAAGGTTTTTATAAAATATTCTGATGAGCTTATCCTTACGCTAGTAATATATATATCTATGGCGAAAGCAGACAAACGCTTTTAGTGCCGTGTTTTTGAGCAGTCATTTTAACAAAAACGAGGAATAGACTCGGGCGCTAGTATGCACTTAACTGCTAACGAAAAGTGGGCTGTGAATCCCGTTTATCAAGAAAATAAGGAGATCATCGTTGCAAATAACACCAAAGTACGTGTATCGTGTACCGGCGATGTAAATATTGTGACTGAAACCGATCAGTGCGAATTTGATGTGCCAGTTAAAAAAGTTTTGTGTGTGCCAGATTTGACCACAAATCTATTGTCTGTGAGCCAGTTGATACGTAATGGCAATAAAGTGTTGTTCACGGGCACTGGCTGCAATATACAGGGTGAAATTGATATCATTGGCATCCTTTTAAACTAAAAGTCTACCCATCAAACTGAACAACTTTTACTATGGGAGCAAACCGATCGGAGCAAAAAAAAAATCAGCTGTTGCATACATTTGATTCGAGTAGGCATTGCAGTTTAGTATGGAACAGCTGATTTTTTAGTTGCTCCAATCGGTTTGCTCCCATAGTGAAAGTTGTTCAGTTTGATGGGTAGACTCTTCGTTTAAAAGGATGCTAATGATATCAATTTCACCCTGTATACAATGCAGTTGGACAATTGTTGGCAGAGGCGACACTAGTTAACGGTGTCTACAAGTTGAGAATGCCTGAAAGTGTGTTGGCAGCATCAGCGGTATCAGGAGACGTATGGCATCGCAGATTGCTAATTTTATTCGAAGGTAATTAATTAGTAGACCAGTACAACATTATAAATTAAATATGATTTCAAATAAAATAACTGTGTAAATTGATTTATATATGAATATTATGTCAATCCAAATAAGTCTGTATACAGGGTATTAGTATAAACAGTTGCATTACTTTAAAGGGTGATTGTACCCAAGATACTGAACAACTTTCCCTAAGAAACCTATAGGAAATTCGTAAAAAAAATTTCGAACCTCCCATACTAAATGCAATCAGTCGATCGAAGTTTTGTATGAAAAGTCGAAATTTTTTTTTGCGAATTTCCTATTGTTTCTTTGAGAAAGTTGTTCAGTATCATGGGTACAATCACCCCTTAAAGTAATGCAACTGTTTACCCTAACACCCTGTATAAATTATGTTCGTTGTTGTCATTGTCACGTCCTCGATGATGAAAGATAACAAGTGTAGTCCCGGTTTATTACTCACTGACGCCACATAATTTTAAAGGTTAAAAGCAAAAACGGAACGCATCCAATGCGTGTCCCATCTCTATTCCTGCAACTAACTTCATTCGGTTTTTTATGTCAATGGCGGCGCGACGATATTTTCATAAATATTTTTATAACACGAAATTTAAAGTGTTAAATCTCTTAAAACAATGCCGAAAAGATCAAATGAAGAGCAAAGAGCTCATTTACTTGAAAAAATACGAAAGTTGGAGAAGAAAGTACGAAAACTACCGGATAGTGAAACAGAACCAGAAACAGAAGCAGAAACAGAAGCAGGTAAGATGGCGTCTTCACAACGCAAATTTTCTCGACTAACCTTCGGGGTTATGTGATGAAAATACGCGTAGTACGTTGGTAATTTACTTACTTAACGGAAAATAAGGCCAGGGGCGCTCTTAGGGAACGCACAAGGCCGTAGTTTTCACAACCTATGGGGGGTTCTGCGGGAACCCACGCGGTTGTTTATCACCGGTTCGTATCAAAACAGGTTTGTTTTTTCTTTCAGAAAACCCTGATCCGTCTGAACTATTTGAAAATGAGTGTGATCAGAATGAGATCACTGCTACTCACGAAGAAATCATAGATGATAGCATTCTAGAGATTTTGGGTGTAGCACCCGCTCCTCAATCTAAAGGTGAAAATCTACACAAGGAAGTTGCAGTAAGATGGACAGAAACTTTGAAGAAGGGTCTAAAGAAGGAGGAAAAGGAAAATCTGTTTAAAACGTACCCACCTTTCGAGAATGTCCCACAGATGGTTGCGCCTAAATTAAACCCCGAAGTGGGGGCAGCTCTAAACGAACCAGCTAAAAAAAGGGACAACCTAATAGAAACCCGTCAGAAACAATTATGCACAATACTGTCTTGTCTGGGTCTCTCGTTACAACTTTGCATTACGGACTTTGAAGAGAATAAAATCAACATTATAAAGAAGATTCATGATGCTTCACAGCTGCTATGCGATTCTCTTTTCCTCGACATCAAGGGTCTTAGAACCCTCATTTTGGCCATAATAAATAAAAATCTCAAAGATTATTTACAAGAATCAGAACCAAAGACGTTCTTATTCGGAGAAAATCTAACAGTACAAAAATCAGGTCAGGACCTAAAAATTACTGATAATATTAAAAAGAACCCGGCACTAATAAATAACGTGAACTCACAAAAGAATGCAAACCGTTCTTTAAACTGGCGGGGCCCTCCTCGTCCTACACCAAGAGCGCAGAGGACAGGAGCCAGGACAGCAGCGGGGGCGCCTACCTACAACCGAGCACAACCGAAGAACAAGAAAGAAGAGAAGACACCTCAACACTACAGGAAGTAAATGAACAGGTAGGCAGACTTCAGTATCATCTATATAATTGGGAAAAAATTACGAATGATCCCGTTATTCTGGATTGGATAAAAGGGTAAAAAATACCTTTTCAGGATATTCCATATCAATTCTAAGTTCCCTTAAATGACAGATTTTGTAAGACTGAAATTAAACAAATAGAATCAGAAATTGAAATTTTGTTAGATAAAAAAGTCATTGAAGTCTGTGACTCAGAAGAAGGACAGTTTTGTTCTCCTATTTTTTCCCAGGCTAAGTTAAATGTTAATAAAAAAGAGAAATGTAAAGCTCAAATCCCATACCAACAGCTTGTTGGAAGTTTGATGTATCTTGCAGTGATAACACGACCCGATATTACATATTGTGTTGGATTAAGCAAAGTTAGCACGTTGTTTTATTTGTCCATAACTCAAATTATTATTAAAATCACAAATATCATGAACCAATTGAAACATATCCGTCATTTAATTATTTTATTTTTTAACAATGGAACATCATTCTTACAGATATCTATGATATTATAATATTATTTGTCTTTGCAGGTGATAGTGGACATGCACTGAAGCCTGGTTGTGTTATTAATTATAAGATTTAAAGGTTTCTAAATAATAAAATGATATGTTGTTTTTGAACGCATATACATTTTGACAAATCTCTATGACGGCCACGAATACTGGACGGCCGTCATGAGCTTACAAGACTGCTAATACTACGAAGCCACATCGCTGCGGGCTACGCCAACACGGAGCGGGTCATAAACGACCTCAGGTAGCAGTATTGGATCCTGCAACTGCGCCCGACTGCCCGCGCCATAGCCCGCTCCTGTCAGCGGTGTATGATCAGGAAGGTGGTCCCAAACGTACCAGAGAAGGGCGACCTACCCCCGGAACGATTAGCCGCCTACGAGAGGCCATTCTCCCACTGCGGCGTGGACTATTTCGGCCCCATGAACGTGGCGATCGGCCGACGGCGAGAGAAGAGGTGGGGGGCGCTATTTACCTGCCTCACCACCCGCGTCTCCCACCTGGAAATAGTGCCTAGCCTCACTACGGATTCAGCGATTATGGCCCTGAGAAGGATGGCGGCAAGACGGGGGTGGCCGGTAACCATGTACAGTGACAATGGCACCAACTTCCACGGCGCGAACCATGAGTTAAGAACGCCGAGCTAGAGAAATATTGTCTCGCAAAGACAATCGCGTGGCGATTTATCCCACCTGGCGCCCCGAACCAGGGAGGCGCATGGGAGATGCTGGTCCACTCTATTAAGGCCGCCTTGCACGCGACCTTCGAGGAGAGATGTCCCAGAGAAGAAATTCTAACCACACTGCTCGCTGAAGCCGAGCACTGTGTCAAGTCAACGCGCGACCGCTGACGCACGTCTCCGTCGACCCCGAGGCCCTGACTCCGAATCACTTCTTGTTGGGGTCATCCGCCGGCCTGCCAATGACGGGACCATGCCAGCTCGCTGATCGACGAACTTGGAGAGCGACGCAGGCGTTAGCGGACCTGTTCTGGAACAGGTGGGTACGAGAGTACTTACCCACCCTCGTTCCGATCGAGGGTTCCGACCAGGCGACGCCCACCGCCCCATCCGACCAATACAGGTGGGAGATCTGGTGGTGATTGTCGACCCGAACCTCCCTCGGAACACATGGCCCCGAGGGATAATTGAACGGAACACATGGCCCCGAGGGATAATTGAACGAGTGTACCCAGGACCTGATGGAGGAATCCGCAGCGCCGACGTCCGCACACAAGGAGGCACGTTCCGGAGGCCAACGAGAAAGCTCGCCGTCCTTCAGGTTGTTGCTACGACGAGTCTTCGCGGGGAGGAGATTGTTACGGACGGCTAGGAATGAAACTATTTTAGATTAGGCTTAAGACATAGGATAGGTCTTAGCTTACTTTGTAAATATTTAGGACTAGGCTAAGTTAAAGTTGGTAACGCATCCCGAAATGGAAGCGGACGCATTGGCCCGAGAACGACCGGCCAATTAGCGAGTAGCCCTACGTTACTAATATTATGGCGCGTAGGAATAACGGCCAATGACGGGTAGCGTCAGTGACGCTTCCCATTTTGGGACGCGCTCCCGACTACCTGATAAAAAGGGTCGAGCTCTGTGTGCATCAGCGTTGCCAGATTGTACCGCTTTTCCGCTTTTTACACCGCCTTTTTGACAATGGATCCGCCTTCCGCTTTTAGCCAGTGCGGTTCCGCTTTTTTCGACTTTGATAGGACATGAGGAGGAGACAGGGCATGACGAGGCGATAACCCAAAGCGACTTTGAGTGTTACAAGAGATAAAATTAAAATATTATCTTCCCACTAAATACATGGTTGTATGGGCACCGATCCGTTTACCCTTTCAAATTGAAGAACCTAAAAAAATGTCTATAGCTAAGCGGGCTCTACATTCCTGCCAAAACTACAGAAAGCAAGACAGAAATACTTGTATTTCTTTTCTTAGTATAGCGCTGTCCCTTTGTTGGCCAACATACTCGTGAGAATGTAGAGCCGGCTAGTCTATCGTCTATAATCAATGGTTAGTTCATTCCCCCCGTATTTTGGATATGTACATTACTGTATACTTGATGATTAAACGAACTTACCTTAAGTGAAGTTCTATCATAATTATACGAAGCGCCTTGTCCGAAGGGATTAGTAGCAGTAGAATATTTAATAACACTTGTAGTAACGCGTAGCTTACACCATTTCCCACTAATTTGAGAGTTTTTAAAGTTTTTATCGTTTATCTCATCATCTATTGGCTGTATGGTCGGGATACCTTTGCCTTTGATCTTGCCGTATCCGGTTCCGGTGTCAATTTTCATTTAGTTTAAAGTTATTTATTGTAAAATTATATTGATAATCATTGAGATAGGTATTTCCCGAAGACTTAATGGGGGTGGTCCCTGTGACCAGTCACAGTACCGCGCCGGGTGGGCGGGAGCTACTAATCCCTTCGGACAAGGCGCTTCGTATAATTATGATAGAACTTCACTTAAGGTAAGTTCGTTTAATCATCAATTATACTCGCGCCTTGTCCTCGAGATTAGTAGCAGTAGAATATTTAATAACACTTGTAGATTTTGAGAGTTTCGAAGGGAATATGTTCTCAATGATAGTCTTCTTGTTAAGATTAACACAAAAGTTTTTGTGATTCATCCGTGGATTATACTTGAATTAAGTAAATATTTGTAATAATTCGAGGTTCTCTATTAAAGACAGTCTAACGATCGGTTAGACTTATTTAATTGTTGTCACGTAAGTAATACCATGGAGTAAGAAGGTAATCCTAACTAGTGCGTACCGTGATTGAGGTAGGCACTGTAATCACTAATCAGGTCACTTCCCTGAGGAATACCTATTGTTATTTTATATAACAGTTATTAAAATCGTGAATTCTGATAGTTCTTAGATGTAATTTAAGAATAGTACCTAACATAATAAATATGTTAAGCAATGGCATCCTTAACTAATATTAACCAAGATTTAATTTTGAAATTGATGATAATCAATCTAGTTATCAGGCTACTGAGTTAAAGTCGCATCGATATTTAAATTCGGGGCGTGACAAGGACATTACCAATAGGACAGTCTTAGAGAATCCAATATAACTTGCTGATACAAATGTTTGTTATTCTAATAAAAGCATTTGCCACTCATTAATTGTTTTTCATGAAGGGTTTCCCCTCTTATGAAGATCAATGGTTATTCATTATGCAGAGGCTACTGCCGTGTCGGTCCAACCAGATAATGTTTTCTAACAAAGTTTATGTAGGACTCTGGTTCTAAGAGATTGGAAAGTTACCTTGATTAAAGTTTTTAAGAGCACAGCTCACAAGGATGCATTTTTGTCAGGCGGTCTAGGATAATAGTAAAAGAAAATAACCTTTGGTTTTCCTCTTCACGAGGTACCTAGTGAAGGTGATAATTGTAGGTATGTATAACAGCGGTGAAAAGCATAATTTGTACGTACTAGATAGTAGGTATTTTTATAATACCTATCTAATGATATGTTTAAAAGTTAGGTAACTTTTAAAGCAGTCCCTGACTCGCCAGTAGTCGATATGGCTAAGGGAATTAATTCATACTAATGCTATATAGGTCTAGATAGTCATGGTTGTATTATTCTGAGCTTGTTGAAGAAAAAATAAATTGAATTGCTAATACTCAGTTGAAAAATATGATTTAGAAATATGCTTAGCAAAAAAGTTGCTATGGTTGACTATTAACCATTTTCAATGGTTTAATATAGGTACAAAAAAGTAGACTTGTTTTCGTTTACTTACAGAGGTAAGTGAGATTTGTATTAATCTAGAATTATTCGTAAAAAATATACCAACAGAGTAGGTATTAGGTTCACTAATATGTAACCTGGGTCCTTTGACGTAGAATAAGAGGCATAATATCAGCTATATTGATCACTTTTACTTCAAGCTATCACAGCGTAGATAATTGATAATTATATTATATGAAATGAGGAAACTGAAAATGAAGCCCAGACAGGACTGTCACAGTTGAAGAACTACACTTATTCGATTATTTTATTTATAACGAATAAACTTGTTTTATTTTAGACATTCGTCCGTATGAATTAATGGTTTACAACCTTATTTATTTTTATATAAGTACCTGGGTAGGTACTGGCACCTAATAAAAGATATCAATTTCATGGCTTTGTTTTCACATAAAAGTGTTAAGGTGAATTGGGGGAATTTCGAAACGTTTTTGGGTGAGTGTAGAATGCGTTCATGTTTTCACTCAAAATTCATGATCTACGATTATTTACCTCAAACCGTTACCAAAATTGTGTTTTTTAAATAATTGTTATTAAATGCTATAAACGAGTACTATTATAAAACTTTGCGGGATATAGAAATTATATATTTTTCAAAGATGGGCTATTTTTTTTCTCAAAGGGTAATTTCGAAAGACTGAGGGATAATTTCGAATGACAGTCAAAAATGGTTTGTTTGCTAAGTGTACTTAAGGTTTGCATTTCTTTTTCAATCGAATTTACCCCTGCAGAAAATATTATTGATTAAAGTAAAGGAACATCCACAACTTATTTTTTTGACAATTTATTTTCGAAATTACCCCAGCCGGAGTCAGTGATCCTCAACATTTTATTAGGAAATTATAAGTAGGGAAAAATGAAAAACGTGAAATAAATTAAACAGTATGTAATTTTTTACTGTAACATCCGTTGAGAAATAGGAACCAAATTAAAATCGTAGATACGGTTGTATAACAGTTCTGTACTTATGAAATACTTAAAAACTATGATTTGACTTAGTATGAAATCACTTAAATTATGGCAACAAGTATTTATCCAATAATCAGTCTCGGGATTATCTTATTTAAGTTTGAACTTACATTTAAATAACTACGTACATTGTAGTTTTTAGAAAATAGAGATAAAATCTAGTATTAAAATACGTAAGTAAGTAATAAAAATCTAAAACATCAGTCAGCTTTGTTTTTCTCCAGAGACGTGGGAGGTACACAGTACACACAGTAAAGATTTTTAAAGTGTTTAAATTTTAACTTCTTAATAAAAATAAAAGAATTTTTCAATTGCAAACTAGAGAACTTACTGCCTCGCATATATCTAGCTAGTGGAAAACCAGCCTAAAGTCATCTATTAAAATTAAGAGCAGCGATAATTACACTGAAAATATTAAACTTTTTCTAAAAAAGAATCCAGGCACGATAAACTTAATATTAATAAAATAGTAAACGACATAATAGTCTATAACAAAAATAATAATACTTCTTATAAAAAAAAAAACATAAAATTAATAGAAAACTAGAACATTTTGTTATGTTTTAAAAAAATGCGCTGTCACAGTCATCAAGTAAGCTATATTCTTGACCTTTCTTTTGTAATTTTATCTTCTTTACAATCGATAAATCTGTCACTACGTCATGATCTATTTTTTTAGGTTTTATAAATATGAGTTGGGGTTTCTTCACGGTTTTCAAGTAATCCACACAGTAGTGAGTGTCTTCATCCTTTTGTATAATATTTGTTATGAAACCGATGTAATAGGTCCACTTCTTTCTGTTGTAATATCTCACAAGAACTGAATCGTTTATATTGTAATTTTCAACTCGTTGTAGATCTGTATCCTTGGGTTGGTGAGTTGGATATTCATTTTCAGATTCATTATGTTCTGAAAGGACACTTTTACGTGAAATTTGGTCATCATCAGTCTTATTACATTTTTTGATCTTTATGTCTTCATTATTTTCTTTTCCTTTGCTCCTTTTACCCTTACCTTTATTTTTAGTTTTTGTGAGAGCATTTTTATCTACCGACACAGTTGTGTTGATCGTATTTTTACTTATTTCATGACCAGTCGCAGCTTCTTCATCATTATCGTCATTTTTTAGAGAATCAGGTTGTTCAATTTCATTATTTTCCGCACAGTATTCTACCCCAAGTGTATCATAGTCATAATATTGCTCAACATCTATGTCACTGTAGAGACTTATTATGTCAGAAATATCAGTCGCAGAGTCATTTGAATCTGTGTCATAATTTTTTCTTTTCTTTTTGTTTTGTTTTTTAGTAATTTTTTTTGTCCCTGACGGGCCCGGAGCATTATATTCTGACTTTTTTTTACCTGCCGTTGATTTCTTATTTTTATTATCACTTTTCTTTTCTGACTTTTTTGAAGCACTTTCTTTTACTTGCTTTTCTCTTTCTTCAACAAGCTTAGCTGCAGTTATTACTTCGGCTCCTTTAGCCACCCGCTTTTTCTTTGTAGAACAGTTATTATCCTTTTTATCCTGTTTTATTTTCTCGAGCAATAGTTCTTCAAAATTGATCTTTATGTTGGAGATAATTTTTACTTTAGGTTCAGGCTTTCTACTTTGTCCAAATGTCAAGCATTTTGGTAAACTCGAAGTGTCATTTGCCACAAATGGTTGCGTCTGGTCATCTTTTCGGGAAAGTTTTGCAATCAAAGTGACATTCTTAGTACCAAAATCAGCTTCTTCAAGGTTTTGTGATGTAGCCAAGGTGGCATTATTAGTGTTGAAATCAGCTTCTTCAAGGTTTCGTGTTGTAGCCAAGATGGCATTAGTAATGTTGGAATTAGATTCTGCAAGGCTTTGTGTACATTTTTCAGATTCAAAGACATTGTTCGAAAGCTGTAAAGTTTCGTTTACAACATCAATACATAACTCTTGTAAAGGTTTTGGGTTCTTGAGCGCTTGTGTGCTTTGCTTTTCTTTGAATCGTTTAAAAGCAGCCGGTTCAAATTTGTCTTCTGAGATAACGTTGGGATTAAATGGGTGAATCCCAGTTTTTTTGAAGCCATTTTTGATTACTTCGGGACTTGTTTCCTGCCACGTGTCTGCAAATGTCTGAGCAAAAATGTTTTTTGGCATTTTGGTTCCTACATTGCGCCGCTGCCATGCCACCAATTTCGCGTCCCACTTGCATTTAAAAGATTTGAAAACTGCCACATCTAAGGGCTGCAATAAGTGGGATGTGTGAGGAGGCAGTTTCAAAATCGTAATCCCATATCGGATAGCCAGCTGTACAACATCTAGAGTCACGTGTGTTGAATGGCCATCATAAACAATCAATACAGGGCGTTCTTCACCGAGAGCTGGAAATAATACTCTTTCCAAATAATTGAGAAATATCGGTCCTTCCATCCAGCCCTTGGTGCTAGCTGCGTAAGCCAACTCGAAATCATAATTATCTGTGGTGGCCATCCACTGATTCCACACGTTTTTACCCTTGAAAATAATCAAGGGTGATATTTTTTGGCCAGAGCCACTCGCAGCTGCCAATACGGTTATGTTCTCTTTGGCACTGCCAAAGGTCGTCCTCGAGCATGCTTTATTTACCGCACCTACCACTTTGGTTCTAGTAGGGTCTAGGCATAGTGAAGTTTCATCCAGATTCCAAATCAAATCTGGCCTTTCATGTAAATTTAGTTCAGTCAGGGTATTTTCTAACATCTCAAAGTACTCATGAATAATGAAAGGGTCCGTCATCTTCTTTCGAACATACTCTACTGCTTGAGGTTTTTTCACCGATAGACGGTGTCTTTTTCTAAAATTAATAAACCAATCCGGCCCTGGTTTATTATTGGCAAATGGAGTTTCTAGATTGTTCTTCTCGACATAGTCGGCAACTATTTCTAACGTTTCGTTCCTAGACAATCCGAAACCCCATTTTTCCATTGTCCTAAGGCCATCCGCTAATCGCTGTTCTTGTTCGAAAGGTATAGCTTGCGGTCTACCCACATTTAACGTGTGGTTCTCTTTTAACTTGTCATAAAGTGTAGTTGTGGGTATACCGTGTTTATGCGCAGCGGCGTACATTGAAGATTGGTTATTTTGTACTTCATTTATCGCTTTATCGAGATCTTCTTTAGAATATTTCGGTACTTTCTTTTTTATATAAGTCCGAGGCATGGTTCCTGCGTTGCATTGAAGAATAACTTGCAATGGTAATCTGTAAGTAAAAAGAAGAATTTTAAATTAGGGAAAATTGGCTGTCATTAGTGTTGCCAGCGCAAACATCGATGCTGTCTTGCATTACATCAAACTAGTTTAAGAATCGTTATAAATCTTAATACTTTTTACGATACCGATGATCGTCAAAAATTACGATAACCTGCGGTTTACGATTATCGGCATAGGTATCGTTGCATCCCTATTTTAAATCATTTCTCTGTCGAATCTAACCAAAATACCAACGATACCATTAAATCATAATATCGTACATAATCATAAAATAAGACATAAAAGCTGTAGGTTGAGAACCCCTGGTATCTGACTAAGAAAAAGAAATGGGGTTATTTCGAAAAGATAATCATTCGAAGTTTGCCTGTGGGGTAATTTTGAATGTATCTCTAAAACTACAGATATAATGCTACAACCACTTTAAAAACGCATCAAAAACGTCAATCCATCGTTAAAACAAACAAATAAACAATTAACTTACCAAAATCCTGAGTAATACGGAACGGGGTAATTTCAAAAATCCCAAAAACGCACGTAACAGCTCCTTTCGCAGAAATAATGTCACAGCACACACTCGCTTGCAGCTAGCAACTTGAGCGAACTGAAGGGGGGGAGCGCATGAACATGGCGTCTAGGTGAGTGTTGCCTGATCAAAAATATATTCATAGTTTGGTAGTAAACCGCGATTTTCGGAATTTACCCATTTTCGAAGTTACCCCAATGCACCTTACTGTAAAATGGCAATGTGTTCATCCATGGTTAATCCATTTGTTCTAAAGTTGTGTGGAAGAAATAGATTTTTAGCGATATGACCTTATTTGTCCTATATACCTGCATAGATTCTTTCTATGTAGGTAGGTAACTACACTTATTTTGATTTGGTGAGAGATAAGTGTAACTTGAATAGAAGTATTTTTTTTTTTTTTTTTTAATTCAGCAGACTGGTCAATAGATTGGACTGTTGAGCTTTTACTCCCGGTCAATGACCGGAGATTATACCGTATCTACAATTTGTGTGATTACTGATCAAGTTACTAGAACCTAGTAGAAAACCTTATTGCTTATGTTTTTTGGTATCATAGCAATGTATGTGCCTGTGAGCGTTATTAATTTTATTTCATTAAATTATTCATGTAGGATGGTAACATTTTATTAGTACCCATCAGCTGATGTATGGATACACTATGCAGTTGAGTTGAAACCCACATTATCAAATAAATCACAAAGTACTAAAGAGCTTGCTTTGTACAGGAATATACGAAGTCTTTACCGCTCGAGGCCTCTTCTTGCAGGCTGACCAGGCCCCAACCCCCTTAGTTGAGAGGTCGGTGGATATTTCAGAGCCTCTGCTCTGAGTATTCATCGCATGTTATGTGATGTGTAGCGCTGAATGTCTAACATTGTACCACTATTGTACAATGAGTTAATTAAATGGTCATGCATGATCTTATAGAATAGTTATTATATTCAGGTTTAAAATAGAATTATACTTAATTAAGTAAAGTGGTCAGTGGCTCACTACTTTTCACATTGTAAAGAATTTGGGCACTGTTAGAATTGTGGATGTTTCAGTGTGATTATCCACAATTTGAATATAATCTGACTTAACCCCTTTGGGGAATATGGTCGTGAGCATAAATGGTCATGTTTATTATTGTTATAGTTTTCAGAAACTTAAACTAATACCTAATGATGACTTAATTAATGTTGGTATTACCTTATGTCATAAAGTAATTGGTTGGTAATTGGTTTAGCTTATCAAATACTTTTGTAGTTGATTGTACTTACATAGACCATTCTAGGTCTAAAGTGTAGGAAAAGTTATCCAGTTTGGATATTGATCATAGGTAACTAGATACCTTGACGTTTTAACCTTTGTTTCTTGACCTTGCTATTGCTAAATGTAACGCAGTCTGTTGCGTGATGATTTGGTGAATAAATGAGTAGGTATTTGAATTTATAAAAAATAGTACTTATTTTTATTTTTGTTAATATTTTAAATATGTGTTTATAATATTTTTACTTTTGGTAAACAATTATTCCTAATAGACTTTTATTTGTTTCTTGAAATTTGTGAATTTTTAGTTTAATAATTTTTATTTTCAACATGTGTGTGGATGCTTATATTATTTGAATTGAAGGGTGTGGAAGCCTTTTGCTCTTAATTTCTAAAAGCGTGTTATGAAGAACATAGATTAATACCTATGTAGGTATATTGGAGTACAAGACTGGTACAGCATCGTGGGGCTATAACCTGAACAAGGCTAAATAGAAGACATGGTCTTTGTGTTGTCATAGTTTATGGGTTATTTATTATTAAAGGCAACCCATATGATAATTATGATAATTTTAAGTTTGTTCACTTAAAAACCAAACTTGCATTTGGAATGGTTTAGAAATTTTTGAATAAAGTATTTCAAATGAGTGAATCATCCTTTGCATGGTTTAATTGTGTATTAAATCATTTGCATCGTGTAATAGAAGGTAGGTATGTTTACCTATTAGGTAGGGTTACCTATTATACTTTTTCCCTATTTGTATATAGGATAGTGAAAACTTTCGTTTCCAACGGAGACGGGATGATTTCATGAATAACATTCATTATGTTATGATAGCCCCTCTGACTACCCCACCGGGAAGGAGTGACATTATAGATAGGTAGATAGAGATATTCGCTCTATTTAAATTTATTAACCCTGGACAGATGGCTTGCGTACTTAACCGAGCTATCTGTCTCTGTCTAAAGCTGGTAGCGGTGCGGTGCTATTGAGAACGCTGGCAGGCATGTGATAAGTTTTTATGATGGCATGTGCTGAAGATAATATTTATTAGGTTTTACATTTGAATTAATACTATAATAGGTATTAAAAGCCGACATGGTTTTTGGTGTTTGTTGAAAAAAACTGGTTTTCAGCCTCCTAAGGCATCGGTTGCTTATGTCAAGCATTTAATATAGCCTCTGGGATTTTTCAGGTTATGAGTTTTAGTCCATAAGTGGAACTCATGAAGTTGATCACAATAACTATTTATTGAGATCTTGGTGTGGTTACACGCTTGGGAACGTACTGTATCGTTCCTTCCAAATCATTGATCGCCACTGCTGAAGGATGCAGATTAACCTGCTGAATACTTTTTGTAGTGAAGAATCTTTGAAATAGCTTCAATCCGCAGACGGATGACTGATGTTGAATGCATTGTATTGTAAGGCATGCGACAGGTATGTGGTGAGAAGTCCCATCGACGGCTCAGGTTACATACTGTAATAAGCCACCAAGCGAGATTTATTGCATTTATAAGCGTCTTAGAAACCGCCTCTGGCAGCGGACAGGTGTGCTTGGAAAAGTAGAACGCTATGTTCATAGTATTGTTTGTTTTAGAAAACGTGTAGTGACCTATGTGAGTCTACCTATGTAGCTCGGGTTACATAGGTAGGTAGGTACTAAGATGTCACCCGTAGGTAACATCTTGCATTGCAGCATCTTAGGAGCTGCTTCAAGTAGTAGACAGCTATGACTGATAGGTGTTGAGCTCCATGTTAAGATATTGTATCATGAAGCGTGTAGCAAGCATGTGTTGAGGCAGTCCCATAGACAGCTCGGGTTACATACTGCAGTGTTGCACGTAGGTACGTGCTAAGATTTTAGGTTAGGTTACGATCCCCATAGGATCGAACGCCAAGTGATAATCAATGCTTCCAGCTTCGATGAGCCCGTCGTCGACTGTTTTGTTTCGTTTGCTGAACGGGTAGACCGTAGATCTGTCGTAGATACGCCGAAATAAACAGGTGGAAACACGTGTGGCCGAGCCGACGTGTTTCCAAGGAATATGTGCATACTTTCATATTATTCTGTTCGATGGTGATTTATACGACGTCGTTTTTCGTCCTCGTTGAATTTTTGTGCATTATTTTTACTTGAATCTTGAAATTTTGCGAGAGAAAATTTTTTGATGTGTGAAAATGGTGACACTAAAATGCGTAATGACACCGGAACCCAACGGGTTCCGTCCTGTATACATACACTTTTGCCGGTGCACACATGCAGAAAAGGTTTATATGTGAGTGGTGCACAATGTTGTGATGTCACAGCAATGAAATAAAACATTTGTAGGGAGACTAAAATGTTGAACATAAATTTCAAAGCACACTCTTTAATTAAAAAAGTAGCCCTCGCGATATTTAAATGTTTTTAATTGTTCATATTCTCTCTAAAAGTTGTATTTGTCTAGTCTTTCTGGCTAAAAAGTGTTTTATAACGTTGGACATTTTATAATTGCTCTAGCAACACGTGTCACTAAAGGTTTCATGCTGAATATAGCCGGAAAAATCAGAAAAAGAAAATTGTCATGTCGTCATGTCATGGTCATGTCACCACTTGTCACAAAGGAAAACCGTGTTTTACATTTAAAATTGTGTATTTTAGAGACTTAAATTACCCTCTTCGCAAAAATAAGAAATATTTAAGCGTAATCCTGCATAACAACAAAATGTCTACAGACTCCTACAGAAAATGTAGTAAATGCGGATCAACACCGATCCAAGATGGGTTCTTATCTTTTCATAGATTTCCAAAAGTTGGAAAAACTGCGGTTGAACGGTATTACCTAATAATAAATAAATTATTTTCACAATACCTAGATACATATTTGTCAACTTTTGCTTTATGTACTGGTACTCTACTCTATATCATCTATATGTATAATAGGTTGCATTAGGTATGAATTATGACTTATAGGTACATAGTATTATTTGATTTAGTTTAGTTTAGTTTCATCTACAAGTTTTAGTAGTCTTAGGGCTCCGCTTTGCTGCCACTTACGAGCGACACTTTGCTGTCGCCGTGGGTCGCAAGAGCGTCGCGCTC
The DNA here is from genome assembly GCA_922987775.1 of Agonopterix subpropinquella. Lineage (NCBI taxonomy): Eukaryota > Metazoa > Arthropoda > Insecta > Lepidoptera > Depressariidae > Agonopterix > Agonopterix subpropinquella. Next base: position 12,255,940 of record OV277709.1, on the reverse strand, counting down.
ATAATACACTTTACGGCCGCGCGACGGTCGCGCGACCCTCCGCGACACATGGCGACCGCAAAGTATCGCTCGTCTGTAAACGCTCTTAGGCCGAGATGAGACGATTTTGAAGTCAAAGTTCGAACTAAGTAGCATCAAAAAAGTATGGATTTACATACAGGAGTCCGAACTAAGACTTAAAAAACGTATCTGAATCTCGACCTTACACCCTTACATATTATTTCGTCTCATATTAAGGCTCTCCCACACAGGTGCAATATTATCGCGAGTGTTTTTGCGATTTTGCGTCCTGTGTTCTTCCACACAGGTTTTTGCGATTAATGGTTTGTTCCCATAGTATAAGATATTCAGTTTAATGGGTAGAGTCTTAGTTTAAAAGCATGCCAATGATTTTAATGTCACCCTGTAGTTTTTATATAAAGCCAAACTTTTATTTTACTTAAAAAGCTATAAGTAAACGCAGGACCGGGCCATATTTTGCTGGTTTTTAGAAGCTATCTGCTTGTTATTTGAAAGACATACTTATTATTGAAAATGTGGCAATGATCTTCAACATCTCGGATTTAGGTATTTGCTATGAAGTATATTTCTGATTTTTCTATAAAACACATATGAAACCCGTGTTCAAAGGAAAGTAAATATTGGAAAAAATCTGTATTATGTGCATCTTGTTCATGAATTAGCGCATAATTGGTTGTACCAATTAACATTTTTGTTAGTTTTGTTTCACTCTACACGTATTACTAAGTTTCATTCATGTACAGGTCCTCTAAATCTGGGTCTCAAATTACATGGCCGTCTGCCAAAATTCTTGACAAATTAATTATTAAATATTTTTAATATTTTATTTTTATTTATTTTTTATTTTTTACGTAAAAAAAATTAATAAGAAAAATAATTAAATAAATAAGTAAATTAATAAGTTTGGATATTTACAGCATTAACTATGTACAACTTAAGGCTAAATATAAAGATAAAATAAATATTTATTATATTAATATAATATAAAATATTAATAAATATACTTAGTTAAAAATATTAATATACATAATTAAAAATAAAAACAAATAAAAATAATTGACGGAGAAATGAGCTACTATATCGAGCACGACTTCCGTTCGACTTACACTAAACAGAAGACGTGCTCGAAAAAAATTACCTATGTTGAAAGGTTGAAACCATGATAATTCGATTCTACCCTGGATTCTAAACAAACTAGTTTCTAGTTTTGCGTTAATTCATTAAACGTTGTGTAAGTTGAAGTGTTGAAGTCACTTTTACTTGCGACGCACACCATTGTGTAGACAATATTAAGGCAGGTTTATACGATGACAATTTCGCGGCGCCAATTCTTTCGCACGAAAAAAAAGCACGGCAGGCGGTCGTTCGCAATTTGTTCGCATGCGAATGGATTTGCTAGAGAAAACCGTGCCAGCGATTAGCACGACGTGTTTACAGGAGTCGAAATAAAATAAGCGCGGGGGAGCGCGTCCCTGTACCGACTGATCTGCGCGCGTTGTGCGACACCCCTGGGCCTCGCACACCGCTAAGCTGATCTACTATAGTTTTTATTACACTATAACCATGTAGTCATCAATAGCCATTGATTTCAGAACGAGAGCTTGGGCGAAGTTTTGCTGGCCAGAACAGGACTGGTCATCAGTGGATTCACTAAATCTGCTTCATAAAAATGGAAAAGTGTTATGTAAAAGACACTTTAAAGACAATACTAACTAAAATTGCTTCGAGTAAGTTGTTTGTTTCATTTTTACCCGACATAAATAATAAACTACAAGTCGTTCTTTCCGTGCCGGGCCGATGCGAGCCGGTACGAGTAGGTCTGAATCGTCCCTTAAGCCGTAGTGTGACTTAAGGCAACCTTACCCTATAATCTTTTGATTGCATTGACTTAGGAGAAGCTTGCATTTTTTACATCTCCAAGAAATTTTACATCTCAGTATTTAATATTCATTTCAACTTTCATGGTTGCTCATCCCGTCTCGTGTCAAAATCATAATTATTCTATCGAGATATTTAGAACTATTTTTTTCTTTTTTAATGGCTTTCGGCAAATCCCTCATTTTAGTGTCAGTGGGATACCTACCTTGTGAATTTAATAAAAAAATTAATTACAGATGAACTTCCTGCGGAGGCGCACGCTACAGCCACGCTGTTGAATAAATTTGACCAATTATTCGACGCTCTAAATGCTGACAGTCCGGACTTGCGTGGAGGGAAGAAATATTCAACAAATATTTCTCAGCGATCGCCTCATGCAGAGCTATTTCGGGAAATGAGAAAATTTGTCTCTGATATGAAGTTTATTGGCTCCAAGTCACCTCCACCATCTCAAGAAGGCTGGATTCGCACAATGAACGCTGTGGATAGGCTATGGAAAAATTTGCAAGCTTTAGGTTTGAAGACCCTTTCCACGCGTCGCCTCAATCAGGATCCACTGGAGAACTGCTTTGGATGAATACGCTATCACTGCGGATCCAATGATAATCCAAATGTCGGACAGTTCATATCAGCAATAAAAACTGCCATCATAAACAATCTACGTCATAGTAGTTCTAAGAAAAATTGTGAGGATGACACGGCTATCCTTAATGATAAGTTAAAAAAGTTTTTACTGTCAAATATGAACAATACAGCATATGCTGACGACTATATTCCCCGAGGAGTTAGTCAGAGATAATCTGAAACTTCAGAACATCCATGTTTCACTAACAACACGTCATGAACAATACGTCTGACGATATTTGTGATGAAGAAGCAAACATTGAATTAGATCCACTGATTGCTGATGCAACCGAAGCTTTAGAGCAGGCATCCCCTGAGGCTCAGGCATGTGCCTATGTGTGCGGATTTATTTTCAAAAAATTAAAAACTATTGGATGCACCAGTTGTAAAAACACATATTTGTCCTCTAATGCTACTTCATCATACGACAACATTAATTTGTTTGTTAGTTTCAAGGAGTATGACACAATGCACAACAGCTTGAAATATGTCAGTAAAACTTTTGTTCACTGCGTCGAAATATGTTCCTCAGTAGTAAATACCACATTAAAGTTAGAGGTGTGGAGAAAAGGGATAAAAAAAACATGCATGTTGGCGCTGTCACAGGTTGATATGGGATTTTTGAAAAATTGTCATCAACACTTTCTCCAAAACAAATATCATATTATGGTTTCAACGTTTTATATGTGTTAAAAGATACATAACATTAAAAAATAGAGTTTGGTGAGGAGGAAAGATCGAAGGCCTTAGAAAGAAAAATGCGTATATTAAGAAATAACTAATATTACCTTGTAAGTTGTATATTTACCTATCTAAACTATTATAAAACTGTAACAGAAGTGTGTCTGTACATCGAAGATATTTACAAAAAAAATTAGGTACGACATGGTTTTTAGGCTTCCCTGATTCCAAATCACCAATTTTTGGATTTTTTGTCTGTCTGTTTGTTTGTTGTTTATTTGTTTGTTTGTTTGGGTGTTTGTTTGTTTGTTTGGGTGTTTGTTTGTTCGAGTTTCACGCAAAAACTACTGAACCGATTTTGATGAAACTTTTTTGGTTTGATAGCTTATCATCTGACTTAAAATCTGGTATATATAATTTATGCGGACGAAGTCGCGGGTAAAAGCTCGTATTGTATAATGATACTATATAAGTTGAGCGAAAGGCTAGCCACCTATCAACACTTTACACGTCATTTCATCTTTTAAAACCGTAAAACTCCGTCACTTCGCCTGCATACGATGTGAGTATGTCTGGAATTTAGTTCCGAATTTGTTCTATCGAATCCAATTAGAATTAAAATTTGTTCCGTCAAAATGGAAGAAGGGCATTGGTTTGAAAAAACCTCCAGCCAGCGGTATACTTTTTATTTTATAAGTCACTGGAACTCCAAATGGGTATCGAACTGTAGTTCTACTATCCTTTATTACGTTCTAAATGAAACTAGTGATTAGTTCTGGTACTAAATTATTCGGTTCTAAGAGCCGGGGGCGCACAACTATATACTAGTCCTTGAGGGCATCGAAACCACTTGAGGAGAAAGTTGTGTTAACCCTCTAATGCATACGAAGCCAAATATGGCCTCTGAACGAAATCATTTTTTATTAAAGGATATTTATTGAAAATTATCAAGTTACTTACGTTACGTATTTTCGTACGTTACTTACGTACGTTAGTTACGTATTTTCTGCATAATCCACTTGCAGTATATGATGGACTTTATTATATCTATCTTCTATGCTAATGCTTCAACTGGCCAAAATCATCAAGTTATACTTGTTAAAATACCTACAGTTTGATTTTACCAGGTACTTAGAGTGAGACTAATCTGCATATAAAATTTAATTATAATATATTGACATCTAAAGATTTTAATAAGATTTTAGAAATATTGGCAAAATCTTTGCAATTTAGTTATTATAATTTATATGCCTATTTTTACAGTAACAAGTTGCGAATTTCCCTTTCTTCCTTTGGGAAAGTTGTTCAGTATCACGGGTACAATAACCCCAATTAAATTAACGCAACTGTTTACCTTAACACACTGTATATTTATTTTAAAAAAATAGAAACATTCACTCACAAATAAGTTTTACGAAAAAGTCGCAAGTCCAGAAACGAATAACTAGACAAGCCAACAATATCTGTCTACATGCGCCACACATTAATTATGGCAAAAAGAACGTTATACAACAAGCTATACAACAACCTGACGTACCTAAGGATATTAAAGATATTTAATCCTATCCGTTGTTCAAAAAGAAATTGAAGTTCAACATTTTTAGAAATTTCACTGTATTTTGAGATCCTCTAATATATCCTCTATCACGAACAATGGACATTGCGATTTCTATCAAGAAAGTAAATTTAGATATCTACATAATAGGTCCTTGACCGTAGTCCATAACCAAAACCATGTAAATTTTTCTCATACCCTCAAAATGTAATTATTATTTCATGGCGTGCGATTTTTGAATCTCATACGTTGAACTCAGCAGTTGAAAATGTATGCAGATACACATCTTTTAACTGCTGATTTTTACTTTCAAAAATTGCGCCCCTGGAGTATGATTTTTGAATGTCAAATCAGTAGTAGAAAGATGCGTATCTCCACTAGAGTTGTAAATGCTACGTAGCCTACCACTGCCTACGGTAGTCTACCGGTAGACTATGGTAGACTACCGATTCATACCGTAGATTATGTAGATTTCAAATAAAAAATCGTCGATTTATTTTGAAAAAAAATTTGATTTTTGTTCATGTAATATGTACAATGAGAAAGTACTAATCAATACAAATTAATTAATATTATGTAAATATTTTAAAATGTCAACAAAAGACGATTTTAAACTTAAAAGATTTTAAATTGTCATTAGGCTATAAATTGCCCCTCTTTTCGGACATGAAGGTTTCCTCACGATGTTTTCCTTCACCAAAAAGCCAACGATAATTCTTTGAAACCGTCCGTACCGACATGAAATATAAATTATAAAAACCACATTTCAGTAGTACGTACGTGCCCTGGGGATCGAACCCATACCCCTAGGAGCTAGGCTATCGTGGCTTAGTGCATAATATCACATTTTAAACAACCTTTTATAAAATAGTGTATTTCAATGTCCTTTTTTCGCGTTCTAGATTGATTTTTACTTTCTCTAAAATTATTGCCGAAGCTCTCTTAGCTTATTTATCACAAATAATAAATGGCAGTCGCCTTAAATATTGTAAAATGGCCAAAATTTCGACGACTGGATAATCTACAATTGCTACCGTAGCTTATGTAGCCTACCGGTAGTCTACCTCACGATTTGGTAGACTACGGTAGATTTACAACTCTAATCTCCACAGTAATTTTGACATTTTCAACTGCTGAGTTCAAAGAATGAGTTTCAAAAATCACACTTCTGGTATCAAAAATATTGATTATTTTTGTTTCAATTACTTACTTCAGTTTATTAATTAGTGAAGAACTATTGTTTTATTTAATTTTGTGTTTTCCATTGCATTGTTTCATTAGAATTTAAGGTTTTATGGTAAATGGTCAAAAAAGCATGGTTTCGCATTAAATATTTCGTTGTCATTTTTTTTTTTTTTTTTTTTTTTTTTTTTTATGTGTGATAGGTAAGCATTTGACCCCAATCTCACCTGATGTTGAGTGATGATGAGGCCGAAGATGTAGCATGCTTACCTAGAAAGATGCCTATTCACTCTCGCCTTGAAGAGGCCCAGGTTGTATTGCTCAGGGAACAGGTCCGCAGGCAGGGCATTCCACTCCTTAGCCGTGCGCATTATAAAAGAAGAAGCAAACTTCTTCGTGCGAATTGCTGGTAGGTCAACGACATAGGGGTGGAAACCCAGTCTGCGTCTCGTCCCCCGCAGATGAAAGGGAGACGGTGGTATCAGATCGTGTAATTCAGTCGCACACTCTCCGAAATATCCGTCATATCAATACTAAGGTGAAAAATCCTCAATAATTAAGGGTGTCCGGCCTTTTTACCCAAATGTCCGGCCAAACTGGCTGGTCTGTCCGGCTATTCGGTTTTAAGACCTGGCAACTCTACTCGCATCGTTCTAGGACGTGGGGGTCTCGCTGACTGTAGCCACATGTAAGTTAAGACGCAGTTTGGAGTTGGAGGCCCGGGCCTCCGGTTCTGGGACTGCAGTTTGAAGTTAGAGGCCCTGTACATGTACGTTGATCATTGAAAGTCAAAGAAAAAACTAGAGTCCAAAATATTGCTAATTTGCGAGCTCGTTTCGCTCGCTTAATCTTTTTCAACTTGTTATGCAAAAAGCAATTATGCTAACTATGTTTCATACAAATTCTTACATTCAGCCTTGATTTCGCCTGGAAATCGAGTTATAATGTAAAATCTTGAGTTCGCTGAGCTCCGCTCGCTCCTGGTTCTAAATCATAATGCAATACCTAACCTCATTAATTATTATACCTAACTTCAGTAAATTCTCAAGCTTATTTGGGTTTGGGTAGTTGAGTTGGGTAATCTCGAACTCACTTAGCTTCGCCAGAATTCAGTGAAATTTCGAGCTCGCTTTGCTCGCTCTAGGTTTTCGATCCAGTAAGTTTTCATAGTGAAGTAAGATCTCGATCTGGCTTTGCTCGTTCCAGATTTTAGGTCATAAAATAGATTTTATTGCAACGACCAAACCTGCCTGCGTAACATGACAGAGGTGAGAGCGACACAGGTCACTTCTAAACGTCAAGATGGCGTTAACCTGTGTCGCTCTCACCTCTGTCATGTTACGCCGGCAGGACCTGGCTCCCCTGGGAACAATTTTATTATTGCTTGTGCAAGAGGGGTGTGCCAATGTCAAGTTTTTGCCCCGAGTCGGAAAAATCGTAGATCTATCCGGGGCTGTATAATGATGGTTGAGTTAGGTTTATTTTTTTAATATTAATGATGCCCATGCCCTTCAATAATAATAATGCTTATCAGGCTTAGTAATAGCTTATTAATAACAATGCTTAGGTACCTATTAATATGGTGGAACTTAGATTACATATTTTTAGATAACATGAACAACTTTAAATCAAAGATTGTTTTGCGAAGACCAAAAAAATGGTTGTGTTAAATACTTAATATCTTAAGAAGCATTTTCATTGAGTAAACGATCTCTTGGTTTGAGTTTGAATAAACTGATTTTGATTAAATTTTGATGTAGTATTATTTTTATTTTGAGAATATTAATATTTATTTACATAACAAAATATTCTCCATTCAGATTATTATTAATATTAATTAATAAAATTCATAGCAGGCTTTAACTTCAATAGATGATAGTAATAGCCATAGTAGTATCCATGGCTAAATTTAAAATTAAGGTTGATCGTTATGTTCTGTCCGCTAAATTATATGTTTTTAGATTGTTAGTCTTGAAACTTCCATAAAAATATGTTTTATTGCAGAGTTGAAATTTTTCAAGAATTTTAAATTTGGCGGACAGCATTGTAACGATCAATCTTTTAATGACAAGACGTAAGGTCCATATTTGCATATCCTGCCACTGTCAGTTCCTCAGAATTCCTTGTGGAAAAAAACGCGCTAGTAGTATCGGATAATCAGTGTATTTCAAATCTTTTTGTTAGTACGTTACACTTCTTCTCTCGGTAGAGAGTAGTTATATTAGTTATATTCCTTGCCGGAACCGGATACGGCAAGATCAAAGGCAAAGGTATCCCGACCATACAGCCAATAGATGATGAGATAAACGATAAAAACTTTAAAAACTCTCAAATTAGTGGGAAATGGTGTAAGCTACGCGTTACTACAAGTGTTATTAAATATTCTACTGCTACTAATCTCGAGGACAAGGCGCGAGTATAAATTTTAATTATTGTAGTGAGTAATACTTGGTACCGAGCGAGATGTAAAATACAGTTTACTGATCAGTGTCGTCTGTTTGTAAGTAAGTACTGTTTTTTGTGGTGTGGTGTGTGGTGGTGACTGTTTTTACCCGACTGCTCCAGGAGGGTTATGTTTTTCGAGCGTATGTATGTATGTATGTATGTATATATGTATGTATGTATGTTTGTATGTCTATTTCTTTGGCACGCCCTACAGCCTAAACGGCTGAATGGATTTTAACGTACGAGGTGTCGTTAGATTCGTAAAAATAGTGAGAGTGTCATAGGCTATATTATTTTAATATGGCGTCTACGAATCAAAAAAAAAGAAGGGGAATATTATTACTTTTTTGAAAAACATTACAATATGGGTATCAAATGAAAGCTAGTGAAGAGCAAATTCCAAATATATATATATATTGTAGTACTTTTATGCTACCATTTGACACCAGCAAGACTAATAAAAAATCGAGAGTGTCGTTGGACAGCTCTTTTAGAGTGAAAAAATAGGTATTCTAAAATATAGCTCTCAGTAAGTACTGTTAATGAAAATTAAAAAGAACTGTAGCATTATGATAGCACAATCAGTGTCGAAAAATTCCCGCAACATATTATATTTTAAAAACTAATTTCTCTGCTAGATCGATAGATGGCGCTCAACAAAATTAAATCGCGCTATTACTTGCTTCTGAAAATTCCGTAAGTTATCTAAGCCATTCTTACACAATTTTTTTATAAAATGACTTCGGAAACCTTTCATAAGCGAGTACGACTCGCTCTTGGCCGGGTTTTTTTCGCCACCATCAGGTGGCTCCATAATTTTAGTGTGAAAATTTTTTCTCAGGAATTCAACTAAGCTAGTTAGATTGAATTAGTAGCTCTTGTAAAGTAAAAAAAAACACCCATACACTCCATACAGTCGTTAAGATGCTTGTAGGTTGAGACAGGTAATAAAGTATATTGATTGATAAAAATATGCGCTCAAATCCAAAATCAGAGCGTACCACCACGAGCGTATAATGAAGTAAAGTGTATGGTCGAGTGAAGGCACTTCTCTTCTCGCCTTCGTAGCCCTGAATTTGATTGTTGTTCGGCGGTGTTTTGATATGTCGGTTTATAGTCAGTGACAGTTGTCTCGGGCAGTGTAGTGCCGTTTCTACTGCATCGCTGTACCTGCCTGCCTGTTTTTTAGCCGAAGAAAATAGTGAGTGTTGCCTTTATACATAAGTATAAATAATCATGTGATCACAGGTGGTGCTTACTGCTTTCGACAACCGTCGCACTTAACCGGTGAAACCGTGAAACCAATCTGTGGAAATTGTTCAACTTTTGTGAGTTGCAAAATGTGAGACAGGCAGGAGACGATACATTCGTGGATATTCTAAATAATATTCGCGTTGGAGACTTGACGATGGAACAACTTGAAATCCTAGACAGCCGCAGGATCCCACTAGAAGGGTCATTTGCCGATGGAGAAGTGGTGAGGATTTTTCCAACTGCAAGACAAGTTGATGCTTACAATTCAACAATGACTGCGGAGTTAGGTAAATGTTTAAAATTGTATCAGGTAAACGCTGTTGACATCTCCTTAGAAGCAAAAACCTACGGCCAGTGCCCACGCAAAGAGTTCATATCTGACGACCCAAACAAGACGGGGGGCATTCTCAGCACATTATGTATTGGGCTTGGATCGCGAGTAATGTTACGCCGTAACATCAATGTCAACCACGGTCTAGTGAACGGCGTTATGGGTGTTATTCGAAGGATTGAGTGGCCTGCTCTTTGCAGGGACCTATTGGAAGCAGGAGAGTTACCGCAAGCAGTATTTGTAGAGTTTGATGACACTACAATTAAAGGTAATCAACCAGGAGTAGGCGTACGGATAGAGCCCTGCACGATCGACTTTGACGCGCTTCGAGGGCAAGGTAAAATTGAACGGAGGATGTTACCTTTAATACTTTGTTGGGCTGTAACAGTCCACAAGCTATAAGGTACCACACTCGGTCGAGCCGTTGTGGACCTCAGTTCACATATCTTTGCAAAGGGTCAAGCTTACGTAGCTCTTAGCCGAGTAAAAACATTGGCTGGGTTAGCTATTAGTGCTCTTGATCCCAAAAAGCTGTTTGATCGGCCACACGATCGCAATTCGTTGACAGAGCTTCAACGTCTACGGAATCTTAACTCGTCTACAAACTGATGTATCTAAGTACCTCTTTGACAAAATAAAACATACCACTGACGCATTCATAAAAAAACTAAAAAGATTCAAATAACCCAACTTATTTAAATAAATAAAAAACCCGACTGCAAAAACACTAAACTGTGAAAAAAACAGTAATTAAAAAAACTACCTACGTAAAACATAATTAACTGAAAAGACGAAAAACAATAATTAATAAAAAAATCTTTTCTGCTTAAAAAATAAAAATAATTCACTGAAAAGAAGAAAACAAGCTCTATGATTTTGTAGGCACACCATGCTTTGTCTCGGAGTAAGGCATCGCTGCAGACAGTCCGCCGAGTGTCGTTCCCCTTATTGATCGTTTATAATAATTATTATGATCTAATAGTATAATACAGTTCCATGTCTTCGTTTGTTCTTCAATATCCTTCTAAGAACACTAATAGTACCTTTTAGATACCCTAAAGTTGTGACCACGACGTGATACACAATTTTGTTTGCGAAATGCAGAATAGGTACACCATGCGATGTTCTTTGTTCGATACCTACTTAAGGCGCAAATTATAAAAAATACTATAATACAGGATGAATTTTTAGTCACCGTCCAAATTTTTTCTAGGCATTAGGCATCATTCACTAACTCCATTTTTGAAAAAAAAAACGATACGTAAAATTTTCGTATTAAATAATTTTCTCGAAAGAATTATCGTTCTGCGTGGTCACAAGTTAAACGTTAATAATACTACACTTGCCTCGTAAACATTCAATGAACAGGGCAGCGCACACCCCACTTACCCCCGCCCCCGACTCCTGCGCGACACATCTATCGTCAGTCGGTCGGCGCACCCTTTCGCGACGCAAGCGCTTACTTCCGTGTTCCCGCGCATCTCGTCGGCGGCGCCCCGCGCTATCGTGAATTTGTTTACAATGTATTCCAACCGCGAGTATTACGAAATGGTGCGATCTTACATACTTAGTGGTGAAAGCTTGAACGGTGCCCAGAGACTATACGAAGCAGAAAGTATTCCTCGCCTTCGCAATCAAGGGATAATAAATCCTTCAGTACCTAATCGCCAAACGATTTTGGCCGCAAATCAGAGGCTATTAGACCATGGCCAATTTATAGCTCCTACACACGCTCAAGGACGTGGCAGGCCGAGACTCGCAGTAGAGATCGAAGAAGATATCTTCGATTTCTTTGAACGGAGCCCTAGATCGAGTACGCGAGATGCAGCGCGGCGCTTCGGCGTAAGCCAATATGCCGTGTGGAAACTTCTCCATATTGCTGGGTTGTACCCGTACCATTTTCAAAAGGCACAGGCCTTGAACGACGCAGACGCCGTTCCCCGTCGAGCCTTCTGCGAGTGGCTGATCGCACACCCCGATGCTAACATTTTGTGGACTGACGAGGCCTTGTTCACTCGAGTGGGGCTGTATAATCAGCATAATGAACATTGGTGGTCATTTCGAAACCCACACATGATTCGAGAAACATATCACCAAGTGCGGTTTAGCGCAAATGTGTGGGCTGGAATTGTCGGCAACAGAATACTGGGGCCGTATTTCATTGAAGGACGGCTGACCGGGGGCACGTACCTAGATATGTTACGCACAGTAATTGCTGATTTCATGGATGACGTGCCGGTAATCTCCCATCGAGATTTTTATTATCAGCAAGACGGTGCACCGCCTCATTACTCCGCCGCCGTTCGTGATTATTTAAACATAGAACACGGTGATCGTTGGATCGGTCGCGGGGGGCCCGTCCCCTGGCCACCCCGGTCACCAGATCTTACTCCATGTGACTTTTTTTTGTGGGGTGAAATAAAACGACGAGTGTATGTGGAGGAAGCCCAAAGCTTAGACCAATTAAAAGAGCAAATTGTACGTGCATTCGACCAAGTGAAAAGTGACACTGTAGTGCTCAACAAAATTAAAAATAATGTGCAAAAACGTGCAAGACTCTGTTTAGAGAGAAACGGTATGCATTTCGAACATTTATTAAAGTACTGTTAATGTGATTGTTCTAAGATGATTTTGATTAAATTTTTAATTATTTGTACATAAGTTGATTCAAATTTTTTAAATACGCCTAATAGCAAAACGTTTTGGCACGGTTTTAATAAGGTCTAAAGTTCTTATTTATCTAATTTATTTTTACTTTATTTGTAATTGATTAATTAAGGATTACATTCTAATCATAGTGAACATAGCACAAACCTTTTGCTTATTGACGGTCCTAAGCCCGTGAAAGTATGAAGGGAAAATTTGCAACTTTGTTTATTATTGTGTTATCAATGAATTGCGGCGGCGCGCGGAGCGGGGCGGCCCGCGTAAATTCACCTAGCGCGTGCGCACGGCGCGGCAGTGTCCAGAAACATAAACTTTTTATAGATAACTTTGTGATATGATATCTTAATATTTTTGTATTGAGTGATACTAAAAGAAAAAACACGTATTCAATGATTTTCGCCAAAGATTAATATATCAAAATTTGGACGGTGACTAAAAATTCATCCTGTATAAAATATAACTAGATTTTTTAATGCATTGCAGGCGACTGCGGCGACATTGTAGACTCCACTTCGTCGCCGGTCGCTGGCGCGCATGCTGAGCATGTGACTTGATTGCCTGAGGTGCCGGTTGGAGCCTCCAACCGGAGGGGAAGTCATAATCCTGTGCCGTCCTTACCTGCTCACACAGCTTTTCATTAGCGGCAGAGCTCGATCTAAATATTGACCGTATAGATGTACCTACTGATAAACGGAGAGCTTCAGGAACAGATTTATATGGAGCAGCCAGGCTTTAATGATGGTAACTTTAATAAAGTTCGTCTTTTATTAAAAGGTATTTACGGTCTCAAGCAAGCGAACAGACTTTGGAATATAAAGGTTCATGATTGTAAAATATATGCCAACTGGAGAGATGGTAGCCGACATTTTAACAAAGTCTCTTGGTACAAATAAACATAAGCAATGTTTTTATAAGTTAAACATTGTTGAAAAATAATTTAGGGATGTGTTTATGTTGTGTGTATTGCTAGTGTATTTATTTAGTTTTCATTGTATTTTGTGTGGGTATGCTGGCATGTAAAGTTTGAATTGAAACTTTGAAATCTTAAGGGGAAGTTTTAATAATTATAAGATTTTAAGGTTTCTAAATAATAAAAGAATATGTTGTTTTTGAACGCATATACATTTTGACAGATGTCTATATTCATGAACGGAAACGGTTCTGTGAATTTCACTTGTAACCTTGCCTGCCGGCCTGCATACACGCATACGAGACCAATCAAGTAATTAAATCCCTTTAAACCCTCAATATTGTCTTTTAATAGGTTGCAGGTGCCAATTCCAGCGCCAGAAGGTGACTATGAACATAGATATAACAATACCTTTAAAAGTGCTCGTGCAACTATAGAGCGGTGCAACCAATTACTTTTTACAAATAGACGCGTCATACGCTAACATGCACGCTAACTGCACTTTAAAATGGCGCGACATAGTGACGTGTACTGTACACTATACGGCGCGTGACTATGAGAAAGCCGGGCAATTACCTTACTTTTTTGTTGCCATTTTGAAGCGCGGACAACGCATATACATATAAAAACATCTTAGGGTTCAACGGTGTTATAAAGGGAAGATTCTGTTGTCTATTATACAGCCCCGAGAAGGCTTCTTTAATTATTAACAGTTGTGTTGTGCTGCATAACATAACATTTGCATAAACAATCAAATTAATCTAGACAGCGACACTGAAGATGAAGATGTTGATTTGGGCCTGTATGATGCAGTGCCAATTTAAGGAGAAAATCAAAGAACTAGAGATTTGCCTGCTGGACAAAGTCTTCGAGCATCAATTGTTTAAATAGATCTAAAAAAACATCATTTGGCTTTTTACATTTTTAATCATAAATGTATTAACATCATTTTAAAAATAAATCTCAAGAATATCATTTTGACTTTAACATTTTTTATTAGTCTAAACTATTATAAAACTGTAACAGAAGTGTGTCTGTACATTGAAGATATTTACAAAAAAAAGATTACGATATGGTTTTTAGGCTTCCCTGATTCTAAATCACAAATTTTTGGACTTTTTGTCTGTCTGTTTGTTTGTTTGTTTGTTTGTTTGTTCGTTTGTTCGTTTGTTTATTTGTTTGTTTGTTTGGGTGTTTGTTTGTTCGAGTATCACGCAAAAACTACTGAACCGATTTTGATGAAACTTTTTTGTTTGATAGCTTATCATCTGACTTAAAATCTGGTATATAATTTATGCGGACGAAGTCGCGGGTAAAAGCTCGTACTCTATAAATCTGAGTTATCAACTTCTATAGCCTTGTATTGTTTTTATAATAATTCAATCAGTATGGTCTCGCATCATATTCATTTTGGGCCAGGCATGACCCAGCACGAGGACCGTTAACCGCATCCCGTAAACGTTTGCCCAGGTCCCACACAAAAGTGGTTGCTTCATGACCCCACGGGCCCGCCGCCGCCGTCTCCACAGCAAAGGGCACGAATAAATAGCTCTGCTCCAAAATTGTGTACCATTGGTGTTTACGTACTGCTGCCCTTTCCGCCGCCAAAAGTTCAATCAGCTGATTGCATTTAGTATGGGAAGTCCAACAATTTTTTTACGAATTTTCTATAGGGTTCTTAGGGAAAGTTGTACAGTATCATGGGTACAATCTTACTCAAAAAATTACTTAATGTTCTTATGATGCGAACGAAAAAGTCATCGGCTGCAATATTATTTTTTAACTTTTTAGTTATAACTAAACTGCAATGCTTACTCAACTCAAATGTATGAATAGTTGATATTTTTTTGAAATTGCAGGTTTGCTCCCATGGTAAAAGTTGTTCAGTTTGAACCACCCGTAAAAATGTGTCGATTCATTTAAATCCCACCCTGTAGTTGGAAAGATTTGGTAAGTTTGGGAAGTGTTAGGTGAATGGATGGTGGGTGGTTGGGTGTTTGGTAAATGATTAGTTGGTGGTGGGTGGGTGTCGAGTGTTTCGGTAGTGTGTTTTGGATACTGAACCGATCGGTATCCAAATCGATGTAAATTTTGGAAGTTCAGTACCTCAGTTATTAAAAAATGGCCTCCATCTTAAAAGATGGAGTTTAAGATGGAGGCCATTCACCGGAATTTAGGAAATTTTGTTTGACATTACACTTTTTGTCACCAAAGGCGTAGGTACAGTTCTCTACGTGAGAAGTAAATTTGAAACTTTCCTACCTCACCCAAAAACCATATCTAAATGGTTTGTTAACATTTATGGTTCTCCAGCACGCTAGCATGCCACCCACGACAAAGAGTTAATTGATAAAAACATCATGCGTGCTCTTCCTGGAATACGTAAAATAATAAAGACGGAGGCACATCTCGATTTTTATCGTTTTCTCGGGGGTGGCATGCGAGGCCTACAGGTCTGACAGAAGCATTTAAAGTTTTGAAAGCTAAAAGAAATCAATGCGATGCGAAAAATATGATTTGCGCATTAATGGCCGACGAAATGGCAATAAGGCAGCAAAAATTTTTAATCCAAATTCCCTACAAGATGAAGGTCTAGTTGATATGGAGACTGGTCCTAGCGAAAACATGAATATCAAATCTTCAGAGGCTTATGTTTTCTTGCTATTGTCATTGAATGAGCCTTAGAAATTTCCTTTGGCTTATTTTGGAACTTACATAGGAGAACAAAAGGCAAATATCATAAAAACTCTACTATACCAATGCCATGAGGCAGGAGTTGATGTCGTGTTCCTCACGACATGGTCATAGATCAAATCTAGGATCATAGGTCTATTGTTGTTTTAGAATTCTTTTATGTATGATTCTTTTGTGTTTGTAGGTATGAATATGTATTCGTAATAGGTATTTATATTATGTATGTATTTTATATAACAGTATGTTTGTATTTGTATAACTTTATTTGTGTATGTTATCTATATTATGTTATTCTGATCTACACCGCCTACCAATCTTCTTTTACTATTTCCTCTACCCCAAGGTTGTCTGGAAGAAATCGCTTTTTAGCGATAAGACCGCCTGTTTTTGTGCCTTTTGTATTTCCTGATTGTTTTCTCTCTGTATACTGTTTTTTCTGTTTGGTGTGAAATAAAGTATAATTGATTGATTGATCTATCGGCCATGGAGATTTTAGGCTGCAATTATAAGGATCCTAGACGATTAGAAACAATATTTAATCACCGCTGATAACGAAGCTGAAGTGGTAGGGTTTTAGATTTCTGCTATATGCCTTAATTAATTCGGAACCATTTCGAATCCAAAGAAAGCTTTTTATGACATGGAAATAAAATGGGAGAATATTAAAAAAACTTGCGGAATTACAAGAGGAAACAGGCTTGCACCTGGCGAACAACTTGACTAAAAAACACTTAGGCCGGTATTACAGAAGGACACTCAAGTGGAGATATCTTCTTGAGTATAGATAGAAAAGGATGCAAATACATACAACGTATACATGCATCCTTGTCTATCTTTACTTAAGAAGAGATCTCCACTTGAGTGTCGTTCTGTAATACCGGCCTTAGTATTCCGTAACTCCATTATGAATGTGAAGTTAGCACATTCATACTGGAGTTATGCAAAAATGCAAAGAAATACCTTCGAGAAGTTATTACTTAAATTTCCCTGTCTTTGGGACATCGATAATATTTTCTTTAGATCACACAAGAAAAAATTGGAAGGCAAGAGAAAGTTACTCGAAGAATGCCTCAGCGCCTCCCTACCAGTGGAAGACCTTGAAAAACCATCTGAAAAAGACCCGTCGAAGGATGATAAAGATGAATGAAAGCCCCTATCGCTAATGAGAATGACCAAATTTCCTTAAAAGAAAATTTTAGAAATAAGTTGCCCTACCATTTTAAAATATAACTTAAAGGACAATGCTCAGCGAGTATGAAAAAAAAACCCAGGGTGAACAGACATAGAATGTAGCTCAGAATTTTAGTTATATCATTCTGTAAATTATTATGGCTATTGCCAACCTACCAGGCTGGATGCATGTCTAGACCATTTTATGCTAAAAATAGATAATTCTAAAGTAAAAGCGCAAATTGCGGTCTTAAACACGACAGTTACTGATCACTCCATGGTTTTATTAAGCTTATCAAATCTTAAAATGAAGTCCAATCAAACAAAAACTAAAACTGCCATAGACTATGAAAAAGCACTAATAAGTCTCAAAGAAAGGAAACTAAATGAAACGTTACTTTTTTGTGAGGATCCTAATCTGTTAATAGACATGATGATTAGTATTATTAAAGAATCGTTACAAGATAATACACAAATAATTCAGGTCCCAAAAAGTAAACGCATTATAAAGCCATGGATTACCCCGGGAATATTACGGTGCATACGTAATAGAAATAGTTTATATAAACAAGTTCGCAAAGATCAAGTAAACGCATTATAAACCCATGGATTACCCCGGGAATATTACGGTGCATACGTAATAGAAATAGTTTATATAAACAAGTTCGCAAAGATCCCTATAATGATGTACTAAAAATTAGTTACAAAAGGAACCGTATTTTTTGTAATAAATTACTAAAGAAATTGAAAAGAACTTACGAGAGACAACAGCTAACAATATCTACAAAGAATCCGAAAAGTCTATGGAATAAAATTAAAAATATAACACACATGAAACAAACAACATCGGACAATACGAAACTCATTAATGAGTTTTTCTCAAATATAGGGCGATCTCTGGCTGATAAAATAGAACCCCCTCTTAATGCTCAGAGAAGTGAATCTATGCATACTGATAACAATCACGTTTCATCTTTTGTTCTTCTGGATACAGATCCAACTGAAGTACGCGATATCATAGCAAACCTTAAATCTGACAGTGCCCCAGGCTGGGACAATATCCCTACTACTTTTATTAAGCTTGCATGTGACGAGATTGCCCCTGTTATCAGTTATTTTGCTAACCTTTGTTTCAAACAAGGAGTATTCCCTCCGGCCCTAAAGAAAGCTATTATAACCCCGGTATACAAGAGCGGGGATGGGGATGATGTTAACAATTACAGGCCAATTTCGGTGCTGCCAGCGATCTCAAAGGTAATTGAAAGGCTCTTGAATAAAAGATTAATGAACTATCTCAATAAATACCATATTCTTTCAGAGTCTCAATACGGTTTTAGATCAGGGAAATCAACCGAAGATGCTGTAGCTGCCCTAAGCACTTTAGTAACTGACCAACTAGATAAAGGTAATAGGTGTCTCTCTGTCTTTCTTGACCTGAAAAAAGCCTTTGACACGGTCTCCGTTCCTGCTCTTTTTAAAAAATTGGAAAAGATAGGTGTCAGAGGGATGCCCTTAGCAATTTTCAAGGATTATTTGAGTGATAGGAAACAGTGTGTTAAAATTGACTCTTATCTTAGTAGGGATGCAAACGTAACTTACGGCGTCCCACAGGGAAGTGTCCTGGGACCAACATTATTCCTGGTCTATATCAACGACCTTCTAAATTTAAGACTACACAACGCGCGTATTTTTTCTTATGCTGATGATACTGCGCTCGTCTTTAAAGGAAAAACCTGGGATGATGTTCGAAAGTCAGCGGAGGATGGGCTTGTCCAGGTGGATTGCTGGCTGCGGGAAAATTTGTTAACATTAAACGCCCAAAAAACTAACTTTGTATGTTTTTCTATCTATAATCGTACCCAGCCTAAACCAGACTTCAAGATAACTTTGCATAGTTGTGACAAGAGAGCAGGTAACTGTGAATGTCCCAATATTTGCAGAGTTACTAATGTGAAATATTTGGGTGTTGTTTTGGATCAAGGGTTGTCTTGGCATGGCCATATAGATCTAATTTCCAAAAGAATAAGAAAGCTTATTTGGATCTTTAAAACGTTGAGACATGTAGCCACACCATTTCTGCAAAATAAAATATACATCGCTTTGGCCCAGTCAGTCATAATTTACTGTATATCAATATGGGGTGGTGCTATCAAAACCAGGGTTATAGAGACAGAAAGGGCACAAAGAGCATTGCTGAAGGTCATGTACTTTAAACCATACAGGTACCCCACACAGCAGCTCCACAGTGTATGTGACTTATTATCAGTCAGAAAACTATACATACTCAACGTTTTGCAAAAACGTCACAAATCCCTCGGATATGACCCTAATATCGAAAACAAAAGAAGAAAAGATATAGTAGCTAATATTAACAGGATACATACAAGTTTTGCTAGAAATCAGTATAACCACCAATCTGCATACCTTTATAATAAAATTAATAAAATTTTAGAAATTCATGTAATGAAGCCGCATGATTGTAAAAAATGTGTTGTAAATTGGCTAAAAAATCAAAATTATGAAGAAATTGAGGATTTATTGAAACATTTAGAATAAAATGAGATATAACCTAATACACAAACTCACACTCTCACACACGCTCGCACACAAACACCTCCACACTATACAACGTGTTAATGAATTAGCGCAAAACCTCATACACCCCAACTGATTTATAACAAAATAATTAGATTGCAACAATAATTTAATTATTTTGATAATTAAAATTTAAAGTTATTCGCATTTTAAGTTTTGAGGCAAAATTGATTTGTTATCATTTCAGCACTGAAAGAAAGCGCCAACGTACTCATGGATACATTTTTATAATCTTGTTTTGGTAGGAAGTAGGGTGAGTGTGCCCGTGCGGTGGGTTGACATAGGGTTCAGAAATTTTAAAATTTTGCAAACAAATTATTTAATAATTTGAAAAAAATTTCCTATGTTGAAACCATGATAATTCGACTCTACTCTCGATTCTAAACAAACTACTTTCTAGTTTTGCGTTAATTCATTAACACGTTGTATACACACACACACTCAATCTATCTTTTCTTAAGATACTTACCTCCATGCTCCTGCTAGCAGTATTGTGTGAACTGATCCCAAGACGTCTTATTGTTAGTTGAAGGGCTAGTGGGCTGCACTGAAGTTAAACTAAAACTTAAATTCAGGCATGTTTTTCTTAGTAGTATTATTTAAGAAATATTGTATTTCTCAATTAATTGTAGCACTTACTGAATCATTATCAACATACCTATGTATTATGATTACTTAAGTATACAAAATTTTTGTACGAATTAGCTATAATGTAACCTAGTACTATGTTTAAATTTCCGTGGGAGGAGCGGGATCTTCTGGCACAGGTGTTTTATAACATTTTCTCAGAAGGTCCCAACCACTAGATAAAATAATGTAAGTACTTTAAGAAAGCGAAAATAAACTATTTTAATTTTTTTTTTTTTTTTAATTAAAAATAATTAATTATTTTAATCATAATAATTACGTTTTCGTTGAAAGTAGCATGAGCAAAACGCTTTATTCTTTTTTACGTCGTCGCTATTTTTTGAGAGTGGACGTGTTATTTGATGCTCGCGTAAAATCCTAAATCTTTTCAAACGAAATTTTGCATTATACCATTAGAACTATAAAGCTTCCCACACACAAACACACACACACTGAGGCGGTGGCGGTGGCGTGGCGGTCTGCCCGCGCGGGCATGCATACCTCACACTGCCGCGGTGGCGGTGGCGATTTTTTTTATTCAGTTTAAGACAAGTGTTCACGATGTTTAGACGTCCTAGTACGGATTTAGAAGACGAGGCACTTATTCTTCTGGCTATGTGAAGATGACAGTAGGTAAATAAGTAAAAAACATTTTTGTATAGTTAAGTACGTTTGCTTGACAGAAGAAATTTGTGACGGAAAGATCGTAGTCCAAGGCCTTAAGTCGTAGAAAATAATAGTTGAAGGGGACATTTCAATTATTGATTTTACTCAGATTATCTCTTATCTCTCACCCAACACCAAAGTTCGATGAGAAAGAAAATGTTTTTGCTTTTCCTTCTGACATTGCTGTAAACGAAACATAAAATTTTTCGTTTCTAAGGATTTTAAATATTTTTCTATTGTGTAGGTACTACCAACAATTTTATTTAATGTTAAAGAATGCGAATAATGTAAAGTTGCTTGAACTTAGTCTGAAAATACAAAAAAAAAAATAGTTATTTTATTGCTCAGAAGAATTTAAAATGTCTCTGAGTTTCTATGAAAAAATGTAATAAGTGTTTCTTTAGAAGTAAGAAACCTACCAAGTACCTATTTTTCTTGCAATTTTTGTTTAACTCGCACGTAAAGCACTATCTTTCTTGACTGATTTTTCTTATCCATTAATAAACAAAAACTTATATAGCAATGTATTTGCTTTTACAGTGCGGGCAAGAAGACAGCCTCACCAGAGCTCAACGTGTTCGGGTTGAGCAAGGATCAACCGCAACCGTCGTCGTCGACGTCGACATAGCGGAACGAGACTCTGGAGTCCTACTTCGTAAACCGGGTAGCAACAGGTAGCGAACGGCGGGCGACCGATCTAAGTGGTGAATACTATATTGATCTTAAAGTATATTACACTACCGACGCGGAAGGTTCTAAACCGGAAAAACGTTGGGAGAAGGCTCACGTGAGGTTAATGAAGAATTGAAAAGAATGATGGCAGAGGACATTATTGCGCCGGTGAAGCGTTCACAATGGGCTACTTCCCTTGCAGATAGTACCAAAGCCAGATGGAACATTAAGAGTATGTGGTGATTACAGGAGTACAGTACAGTGAATACAGCCTGCATGTTGCATGCCAGATAGTTACCCACTTCCCACCGCAAATGAAACTTTTTTTGAACTGTCAGGTGGTAAATTTTTCTCAAAAATTGATTTGAAACATGTATACAACCAAGTGAAGTTGGACGAGTCAACGGCAGACCTCTTAACATTAAATACACCACTGGGAATAATGAAGTTGAATCGTTTGGCATATGGTGTAAATGCAGCAACAGCAATTTTTCAACGGCTGATGAGTAACTTGTTGGCGGATATTGAAGGAGTGGCTTGTCTACTAGATGATGTGGTTCGGTAGTAGATCGAAAATGGAAGAACATGACGAAGGCGTTAAAGTAGCACTCAACGACTTGATGACATGGGCTTAACACTGAATAAAAACAAAACGTATAGCGGAGGAAATCAATAAGTGTGCCTAGCAAACCATCACGGCGCTCTCGGAAACCGGAAATATCTGCACAAATCTGGACACTTGGGTTGAGATGAGACGGATGTGCCCGAAATGTAAAGATATTTGGCAGTACTCATGTATACAACGTGTTAATGAATTAACGCAAAACTAGAAAGTAGTTTGTTTAGAATCGAGAGCAGAAACGAATTATCATGGTTTCAACATGGGTATTTTTTTTCAAAATATCAAATAATTTGTTTGCAAAAGTTAAAATTTACTGAACCCGATGTCAACCCACCGCACGGGCACACTCACCCTACTTACTACCAAACAGTGTCTTACGGTAGACCTACCGAAATTTTTCTAGATCTACCACCTACCGTAGACATGTTATTACGGTGCCACATTCTACCATAATTTCGTCCGTGTCATTTTTTAATTTTTTTTATTTATTACAAGTGTAATAGGCGGACTTAAAGCCAAGGCTTTATCTACATTTCATTTTTTAATTTATTTATGTAATGGCAAACATCCCTTAACTCAATTTTCAAGTTATTACCTCGGATAGCTCCCAAGACTCTTGAAGCCCAACAGACTATAGACGATGAATGGCGGCATTTACCAAATTATATCCAACAAAACAAGTGTGAGTTGAACTTGGACGTTAACGATCCCCCAGATGTATTTTGGCATCATGTATCGGAGATGAAAACCAAAGAAGAGTCGCCGCCATTCTTTAATTTGACACGTTTTATGTTAGGAATGCTATCCCTGCCACATTCAAACGCCGACTGTGAACGCATATTAGTCATATTACTGACTTGAAGACGAAGAAACGGAATCGGTTGTCCACAAAATCTATTGCTGGGAACCTGTTCACGCAACAGGGGCCTTAGACAAGTTGACATTCTATTGGCGTCAACGCTAATAGAAACGGAAAAAATTTATGGATTTGACGTATGGTGGAGAAAGCAAATGTTTCGATCGCCAATGTCAAATCCATACATTGTGTCATTTCTACTAGCGTCTACGCCAATAGAAATGTTACTTTGTCTATAGGCCCAGGTTATTAAGAGACATGGCAAAAGCTGTGTTGATATCAGACTCACCTATGAGATGATTAAAAAAATGAACGTGTCAATGTATAAAAAAACGGATCAGTAGGTACATATTTAACTTGATTTAAGTGAGAGAATTAATTGTTATGATAAATAAATAATAGTAAACGTATTTAGAATACAAACAATTGAGTTTTGAACAATTTTATTTAATAAAAAGTTACCGTAAATTTACCGTATTTTTAGACTGGTAACACCGTAATTTTGACAAATAGAGTTGGATACACTGCTACCAAAACAAGATTATTAAAATGTATCGAGTATGTTAGCGCTTTCTTTCAGTGCTAAAATGATAACAACTCATTTTTTCCTCAAAACTTAAAATGCGAATAACTTTAAATTTTAAGTATCAAAATAATGAAATTATTGTTTCAATCTAATTATTTTGTTATAAATCAGTTGGGGTGTATGAGGTTTTGCGCAAATTCATTAACACGTTGTATGTCACTCGAATTTCGAGGGCATGTACCTGAGTACTAGTCAAGTCACATCTTGGGCATGCCTGAATTTCGTCTCCTTATGTCTAAAAATAGGTTCCAGATGATTACTCGTGTCTTCCCTTTTGTGGATAACGATTGCATCTCAAACAACACTCGAAGCTACGAGAGAAAGGTGGCAAAAATTGCACCTCTACTTGAGCACTGCAATGCAAGCTTTTCCAGTTGTGTAGCCCAAATCAGCACCTGAGCATCGACGAGTCGTTGCTTTTGTAGAAGAGCCGCCTTAGCTGGGTACAATGCATACACAATAAGGCGGCTCGCTTCGGAATAAAAAGTTTCGAAGTCTGCGAAGCAACATCAGGTTCTATGCTCAGGTGTGCATTATATATGCCGGGAAATATACCGCAATACATCAATGGGTTCGTAGCCCCTACTGAGAAAAGTGCTGAAACTTAAGGAGGGGCTCCTCGACGCTGGTCACTGTGGCTGAACTATACGAAAAAACAGTACAACGCCTTGCGGGTCCAGTGTAATAACGCATTCAGGGTGCTGTTGGGGCTGCCGCGATTTTGTAGTGCATCGGGGTTGTTCGCCGATGCGCAAGTACTATCAGTTTAAAATAACAATGTGCATGACCTTGAAGGGCCGTTGGATAAGTTCACTCGGTTGTCAAAGGAATGTAGACTCTATGTAAAGGAACTAATCATTTGAATGACTCAGTGAAGTTCGTTTGATTGAGTGACGTCACATTTGCGAGCGAGGTATTGCACATTGTTATTTTAAACTGATAGTATATTGTTTTTACACTTTTATGCGTAAAAGGTGTACATCCCTCGTGCGTAGGATAAGCGCCAGCGCCAACAGCATATTGACCATGTTTGCTAGTACGTTTAACTGTCAGTAAGTGGACCATTTCTGTATGATTCACGTGCTGACAAACAAACAGTTATAATGAAGTAATATGATGTGTGTATAAAGTTATAAACTAACAATAGGCTGCGTGTTACTAACAAAAATTATGATCACAATTGGTCGAAAATTAAGTTTTCTATTCTACTGTCTGGTAATGGATAACTGGTATTAGTCAATTATCCCCTACCAGATATTTGAAGCAACGCGGCACAGACATCATTGAATTGATGACCAACCTGGTGATCGGCAGACGTGCAGGCGATGACGTACACAAGCCAGTCTCTATTTCCGAGTACAACAAGTACATTACATGGGCGGCAAGGAAAAGGGGATTGAAGTCATATGTTAAAGAGTTCAAGAGACTGCTTCACATCTGTATTTTGAATACTTTTATTCAGTACCAAAAACATCCCACGACCCGCTAAACTGATCTAAAGTACTGGAAAAACTAGGGTTGCCACCTCTCAATCTGCCGCAGCTATAGCGTTACCAGGTTAAAAAATTACTTCTTTGAACCTGGCAACCCTATAGTTGCGGCAGATTGAGAGGTGGCAACCCTAGTTTTTCCAGTACTTTAGATCATTCTCCTTCCGATGGCACCTCATTTACTTCCCTAACAGACAGGTGGAAAAAGTTATACCAAAAATCATAATGGAAAAGGTAACCTGCGGCAAGACTTTTCTAGGCAACTTGGTGGCGTTGAATTAACCCCTGTTTAAACATACTCTAGAATCACATTTCGTTCGCCTATAAAATAGGTGCATAATTTTACGGTCGGATCTCGGTCTATTAGTTCGGCTGGATAATTAAGGTGGACGCACATTTATCCGCGGCGAACGAGTCGAAGGAGGCGAAAGAATCGAATTTTAGAATTCTCTGTATGAAATTCTATGACACCTCGCACACTTATCCGCGGCGAATCAGACGAATCGTCAGAAGAATTAAAATGAAATTCGTTTCGTTCGCCTCCTTCGCCGCGGATAGATATGCGTTCACCCTTATCCGGACCACTATCCGGTGTACACTAAGCCGATTGTCTGTAAACCGTCACAGCACGTGCGGCGTCGTTACGTGCGGTGCGCGCTATGCATCGCACGCAAGCCAAGTCCGGACCCAAGTGACCGTTATGTGCCAGAAATGTTGTGCTCCGTTATGCATTGGGAAGTGCTGGATTGAATACCACGCGCTCCAGGTCTTGTGGGTACTGGTATGTGCCAGAAATGTTGTGCTCCGTTGTGCATTGGGAAGTCCTGGATTGAATACCACACGCTCCAGGTCTTGTGGGTACCTACTACGTAGGGTGATGGAACCAGTTTTCGACGAGACCCAGTAATCGACAGTTTTTTCTTTCAAAGCCGAAAATAAGAGTAATTTTTCGATTTATTATGTGGCAACACTTGAATCATAGACAACCAATATCCTGTCATATTTTACAATCACGTGACAGCAATCGGCCATTTTGTTAAAATGTCAAGTGATCTCGAATTATACTGCTGCGCTAAAATCCATTTTTATTAGTGCAATCGTTAAGAGGGTGAGTATATGATTTTGTCAATTATTTAAAAAGTATGTCCTTTAAATCAACTTAGATTTATTTCTGGGTTTGGTGTTAAAAAGCAAGGGAACAATACGATACTTGCATAGCATAAAATAGTTTTAGGTTATGTTAATATTGTTGATGTCGTTTACTGGTTTTGAAAAAACCGGAATATCCAATATTCGACACGTGTCGATGATTATGTTTATTGTGACGTTTTAAGTTGGCATCAGATCATAACATGTAAGCAGATGGTGAACAAATCTGTATTTAAACTTATTTAATATATTCTTATTTACCAGTAATCGACGATGTGTCGATTAGTGGGTGTCGATAACTGATTTTCATCATACTCATGTGTTTGTTTTAGATGGCTCCGAGAAAAAATTACACCCCGCAACAAATGGGGCAGGCAATGGAAGCCGTGAGAAAAGGGGAAAAGATTTCCGTAGCTGCTCAACGATTTGGAGTACCCCGAATAACTTTGCATGATAAAATTACAGGCAAAACTCAATTTGGTTGTTCCATGGGGCCGAGCACAATCCTATCCAAATCACAAGAAGACGTTTTGGAAAAGTGGATATTGGCAATGGCTGATAAGCACTATCCCATTTCAAGAGACTGCTTATTGGACAGTGTGCAAAAGATTATTAATGACCAAAATATCCCTAATCCTTTTACAAATAACAGACCTGGAAAAAAATGGTTCCATTCTTTTCTGAAGAGACGACCAAGTTTGACAGAAAAAGTAGCCGAGAACTTATCTAAAGCCCGTGATGATGTATCAGAAAAGGACATAAGGAATTGGTTCAAAGAAATAGAAGACTATTTAGAAGAGAATGGTCTAAAAGATATTGTTCAAGATCCAAACAGGATTTTTAACGCTGACGAAAGTGCTTTTTTCTTGTCACCTAAACAAGGCCGTGTACTTGCAAAAAAAGGTGAGAGGCACCTGTATAGTTCAAGTGGGGATGACAAAGAAAATCTCACAGTTCTGTTTACTTGCAATGCTGCCGGCTTGCTAGCCCCTCCAATGATCGTTTTCAACTATGAAAGAATTCCCAAACATATTGCGTCAAGTGTTGATGAAACTTGGGGTATTGGCAAATCTGAAAGTGGTTGGATGTGCAGCAGCACATTCTATGAATATGTGACCAACATTTTAAACCCTTGGCTTGAAAAAAATGAAATCCAAAAACCAATATTATTCTTCGTAGATGGCCACAAATCTCATCTCACTTTACATTTGTCGACTTTCTGCTCAGAAAATGGGATTGAAATTTTGGCACTATACCCAAACTCGACCCACATTTTGCAGCCACTGGACTTAGCCGTATTCAGGCCGCTTAAATTATTCTGGAAAAATGCCGTTACCGAATGGAAGATGGAAAATTTAGGCCAAAACATAAAAAAAGAACACTTCGCTCCGGTTTTAAAAAAAGCAGTTGAAAAGTTAACGCCTGAATGTATGAAAAATGGATTTAGGGCTGGAGGTCTTTATCCTTTTGGACCAGATTATATAGACATGTCCAAAGTCAAACGCCGCGAGGAAGGTTCAAACATTGTAAGTAAACAATCATCGAACGAATTCTTAAATGAATTAGAAAAAGAGATTGTCAAGGTGTTTTCCACGAACAAATTAAATCTATACAAGCAACTTTACTCTGAAAACAGAAACACTCTCGAGAACAATTTGCCTGAAGAAGACACAGCCTTATATATAATATGGGCCAAAAACAAACAGGAATTCCAAAATGTTTATAAAACTGCTTCAGCAACACCTGCCGTTGATCCGGTTAACCCAAGCGAACCCAGCACATCTCGGCATGCTTCTGAGATAACATCGGTTTCTGCAACCTGTGCACCACCACATGTTTCAACTGGTGAGCTTGCCGATGTTTTGTCCATAACATCTCAGAATGTTC
Organism: Agonopterix subpropinquella; assembly: GCA_922987775.1. Lineage (NCBI taxonomy): Eukaryota > Metazoa > Arthropoda > Insecta > Lepidoptera > Depressariidae > Agonopterix > Agonopterix subpropinquella. Next base: position 12,227,378 of record OV277709.1, on the reverse strand, counting down.
CTGAAACCACTGCAGCTCTCTTGATCCCACCGACGCCCTCGTCAGTTGCTCCTGTCATTGTTTTGCCTGTTGATGTAGAAAACTCAGGAATATCCCAGAATGATTTCGAAATTACAATCCGTGAACCATCGACAACAGCAACTTTTGAACCTAGCAATGTTATGCCTGACAAACAGGAATTCCGAAATGTTTATAAAACTACTTCAGCAGCACCTGCGGCTGAGCCGGTTAATCCAAGCGAACCCAGCACATCTCGGCATGCTTCTGAGATAACATCGGTTTCTGCAACCTGTGCTCCACCACACGTTTCAACTGGTGAGCTTGCCGATGTTTTGTCCAAAACATCTCAGAATGTTCCTGAAACCACTGCAGCTCTCTTGGCCCCACCGACGCCCTCGTCAGTTGCTCCTGTCATTGTTTCGCCTGTTGATGTAGGAAACTCCGGAATATCCCAGAATGATTTCGAAATTACAATCCGTGAACCATCGACAACAGCAACATTTGAACCTAGCAATGTTTTGCCTGATAACATAGAAAACTCGAGCACTTGTCAAAACGTATCTTCATCAGTTTTACGTGAAATCAGTTCAGTCTCTGGAAATAACAACCAAAGTGATGATACACATACACCACAAAAAAAAACCATGGATGATGTTCTAGGAGTAGTTGTTCCATCACCTTTTAAGAAGTTTCTATTCTGGCCAGAAGACGAAAACATTAAAAAGAATAAAAGAACGAAACGAGAAAAAATTCCATCAGCCGTTACTGGCAAAGCTTGGCGAGAGTATCATGAATATAAAGAAAATCAGAAGAAAAAAGAACAAGAAGAGAAGGAAGAAAGAGCAAAAATAAGACAGGAAAAGAAAATTTTAAAACTGAAGGCGGCAGAAGAAAAAAAAAAGAAATCTAATTCGAAACCAAAGCAAAAATCTAAACCAAAGCAAAAATCTAATTCGAAACCAAAGCAAAAATCTCCGATGGAATCATCCTCTGATGAATCGAATTTTGAAATTGAGTATGTTGAAAGTGGTGACAGCTATGAAGTAGATGAAGATATTAATTATGTGGAAGAAGACCAACCAACAGTTTCTAGCAAAATCAGCCATAAAGCAAGTCGACATATACCTGGAAGACCATCAAAACGCAGGAGGACACAGTCTCTTGAAAGTTCTACTGACACAGACATGGATATTCCTTTAAATACATTTACTTCTAAGATACAGGGAACAGAACAAAAAAAGAAAATTACTAAAGGGTCTCACGTTATTGTAAAGTATGAAGGGGAATATTTTCCAGGAATAGTAGAAGGTGAAAGCAAAAATCAATACGAAGTTAGCACGATGGTTTTATCTACAGGGAATACGTTTAGATGGCCGGATAAGCCAGATAAGATTTGGTACAGTATTGGTCAAATAATTGAGAAAATTAATGAACCTATTTGCCTGAATAAAAGAGGCTTTTTCAAAATTCCAGAAATGGACAAGTATTTACCGGACATATACAATTAGACAAATGTCATATTAGTTCCTAAGTATTTGTGATTTTGCTTAACTCAACTGTCATATTAGTACCTAAGTATTAGTAATTTAGTTTTTATGGAAAATTTAAGTCTGATTAAGAAATAATTACAATAATGTCTGCCTACATAAAAATAATGTTCCTATTTGTTATTTAAGGTGAGTTGTGATTTTTTTATTCATTGCGGCTTAACTGTTGTCTTTGGTTCTTTATATTTGCAGGAAAGGTAAAAAAACAGTTTCTTTACCTATCCTTCAAAATTAAAACACGAAACTTAAAAATGGATACAGCTTTACACAAAGAATAGATATTTAAGTTCGCAAAATAGCTTAAACTAATAAAATATATAACAGTTTAGCCGCAATTGTTAAATTACTTCTTTATGTGAAAAGATTTATTTTCCTAACTGTCTGTTTAGGTTTTACTATGCCAAAGTTTCATTATTGTTACTATGTTTAAGTATTGTGATTCTCATTTGCATAAAGCTGATACTTATTTTCAGAATGATAACTATTTCTTCTTAAGTCTCAGTATAATTATGTTATTACTTATAAGTTTATTCAAATACTTACCTACCTCTACTTGACTTTATTTTCATTAACTTGATTTATTGTCGTCGTCAACAACCGATTTACGTCCCCACTGCTGGGGCAAGGGTCTCTTGTACGTGAAGTTAATTATTTTGCTTATATGATTTATTTTTTTGGATTAAACTATTAAAAATTGTTGAAAGACTCTATTATGTGATTTTATTTTTGTAGTATGTTCATTAATAAATTAGTTGACGTACTAAAAGATATATATTTTTAATTACTATGTCTAAAACTGGAAGTCGAGGTTAATGTTGGTAGCTGGGAGTCGATCATTGGTATACGTTGATTACTGGCGGTTGATTACTGGAGATTCAAAGTCGGTTACTGGAGATATTATAAAATGTTTTCATTTTATTTAATTTCTGGCAACCTTATAAATTTACAGTAGATATTAACATTTGTCACAAATCTTCAAGATATCCTTTGTCGACTTACTTATTACGACTTCCTGATTGTTCATACAAATTGATGAATCGATGTTTATTTTACGCACCGACCTAAATGTGTCGATTACTGGTTCCATCACCCTACTGGCTCGTAAAGTTTTTTTGTAAATTCGTATTTTTTTAGTAAATAAACTTATATTATACAAGCAAAGGATGCGGAAAAACTGGGTTGTATTCAGGATGTTAGGGTAAACAGTTGCATTACTTTAAGGGGTGATTTTACTCATGATACTGAACAACTTTCCCCCATAAACCTATAGGAAATTCGCAAAAAAAAATTTCGACTTTTTATACAAACGTTCGATCAGCTATTTTGCATTTAGTATGAAAAGTAAAAAAAAAAATCGAATTTCCTATAGGTTTCTTAGAGAAAGTTGTTCAGTATAATGGTTACAATCACCCGTAAAACTAATGCAACTGTTTATCCTAACACCCTGTATAAAGGCTGCCAGTATAATTTAAAAAAATTACAAAGTTGAGCAGAGTGGTTGAGTGGTGATGATGGCTGCCTGAAACGAAGTGCACTGAATTTGTTACATTGATTGTGAGTCAAGTTTTATGTGTACATTCCTTAAGAGGACTATTACAAGCTCAGTGGCGCCCTCGTCACAGTAAAAAAGATTTCTCAACAAAGAAAGCCCAAATTAAGAAAGTGCTCAACAGATAAACTACAAAAGCCTTTAAGCCATTGTTATATAATACTTTTATAGGTTCTAAACATTCCACTTTTAGATAATTACGAATAAAAACAAAAGTGTTTCAAAATGTTTATGTTTAGACCTTTAAAAAACCTATAAAAGTATTCTATGAAAATAGCTTGAAGGCTTTTGTAGTTTATCTGTTGAGCACTTTTTTAGTTTAGGCTTTCTTTATTGAGAAATCTTTTTTATTGTGACGACGGCGCCACTGAGCTTGTAATAGCCCTCCTAAAGTATGATTAAAGTCGAATAAACCCATGAAACCTTTTATAGGTACATCTATAAAAATTTTGTTTTTAGGGGTACCGAATTATTAATGTAGTCTGGACTTGTGCAGACAAAGTAGCTCATAAACATGTCACAGAAATAAAAGTTCCGAAACAATTCAGTCAATTTTTATTAGTTGATTATAATAGCGGTGGAGTGGAGTAAGGATACTTGTATTTTAGCGAGTTACGCGGTTATTATTTAATCTAGAAATAAACATTTTAACGGGTTCTTACCGCGTTTTGGTGTATTCGGTAAGAACCCGTTAAAATGTTTAATTCTGGATTACTTATATTTTGTTCCTCGGAGGCAAAATATAAAATGAACACAGTAAAAGATCTTTTCGGGGACGGAACATTCAAAATGTGTAAAATTACACCTTTTGCGCAACCTTCGCAGCATTTTGAACATAAAATGGACGGACCGCATGTCCGACAAACGGCTGGCGAAGCGGGTCTTCTACTCGGAGCTCACAGATGCCAAGCGCAAAAGAGGGAGTCAGTTTCTTCGCCACAATGACGTGCTGCAGGGGCACATGGTAGGGACTCACTAGTTCAAAAGGACTATCAAAAGTTGCCGGGAAAAATTACCATGCTTCGAATTGTAAATTTCGAAAAATCTTAGCCAGGAATTTTGTTCGTCAAATATACAATGAACCCAGAAGCGGAGACGGAGACTATTGTTGTGCCTGTTGAATATTTATCAACAGTGGATACGACGGCCGACGTGTTTACAAAGGCGTTAAATTCTAATAAACATATTGTGTTTCTAAAGATAAGAGGGCTATCGGAGTCCAGTGGCGCCCTCGTCACAATAATTACGTCACATATCCGCACCAAGCGCCTTTCAGAATCTTTATAATGCGCACAGCCAAGGAGTGGAATGCCTTACCTGCGTCAGTATTTCCGACTACTTACAACCCGAATTCCTTTAAAGTACGTGTGAATAGGGATCTTCTGGGTAAGCACGCTACATCTACGATCTTCGTCCTGAGGGCTGGATTGAGGTCATGAGCAAACCCATAGCTAATAAAAAAAAGGATTTGTCAATAAAGAAAGCCTAAATTAAAAAAGTGCCCACTTGACAAACTACAAAAGCCTTCAAGCCATTGTTATACTTTTATAGGTTCTAAACATTCAACTTTTAGACAATTTCGAATAAAAACAAAAGCGGCCGTTTTTTTCTTTTTTCAAAATTTGTATGTTTTAAAAAACCTATAAAAGTATTATATGAAAATAGCTTGAAGGCTTTTGTAGTTTGTGAAGTGGGCACTTTTTAATTTAGGCTTTCTTTATTGAGAAATCTTTATTATTGTGACGAGGGCGCCACTGGACTCCGATAGCCCTCTTAATGAGGATGCAACCTGAGTTATTTTAGTAATTGTGTAAGCACAATAGTAAACATGTTTGTACTTTGTTTGTATTTGTTATGATATAGGCGATGTCTTGATTTTATATCAGATCAAATACAGATACATGAGGCGACACCTATTGTTAGTATTTTAGTACTATTGTAATTATTGTGTATTCTGTGGTATTAAAAAAAATAAAAGTATTGTCTATTCCAAACTTAGACAATTTAATAGTAGGACTGGCCTTGCGGTAGCATTTCCCCTCTGCCACGGTATTAGATCAATTAATCTTGCGCATTTACACTCAATTTTATACCTTATCACTAATCGAGACAGCCTATAATAGCGAAACAATAATTTTGAACTTAGAACGTTTGGGGTTCACACGAGACTACTTTTCATGATTTTTAACATTCAAAATTAGAATCTAAAGTTATAGGGAATAAAATCCAAAGTTGCGGATTTAATGTTACCTCGCCCCCCGCAAAAAGTGGCAGAAAATTTTGATAGGAGAATGACACGCGTTACGCGTCCATACTATTAAATTGTCTAAGGTTCCAAACCTCAACTGTCGTTTTATTACAACAGTGGTCTCATTCAAGCAGTATGAACTCCTAAATATAAAAATCTTAGCTATCCACCCAGAGGACATGGAAGATGTGGCAGACATCGAGTCCAAATACTTTGACATATTAACCAACCTCAATGAGGAACTCACATCATGAAATGATGGAGCTAAGTCTAATAATGCTGAGGATCTAACCCCGGGAATATGCCGAATATAGCGATACCAACTTTATCTGGTGAGTGTTTAGAATTTGTCCAATTTATGAACCTGTTCAGATCCGTTATGCATAGTGATAGGTCGTTCGATAATATCCAAAAACTTTATTATCATAGATCATTCTTGAAAAATGAACCTTATCATATCATATAGAATTTGTCCTTCACTAGTGATCCTTCACTATGAATAAGCTATAATAAGGTAATTAAGTTATATCTTTCATTAAGTAACCTATATATTTTATCTATTTTAGATAATAAAATTTCTGTGCTAACCAGAATTCGCGATGCAAAAGACATTTTATTTGGACAGTTTTCTGACACACAAAAAAAAAATGATGGATCCCCAGACAAAGACCACTCGAAAGTGCGTGATGTCTTTTGGTCTAATATCAAAGGAGCAACATTGGTGAGTGCATAATCTAGATACAAGTTAAGTTGGATTCTGTTTGAGCTATGATTGTATTTTTAAAATGATATTAAACATCTCGTTTATTGTTTTTAGGCTAAAAAAGACAATGTCAACCGAGGCAGTGCTGGGGGAAAAATAAAAAAATATACTCCGGTTGATCACATTGATTGTGATTGAAATTAAAGGTAAAGATTCACCAATCTTGGAAGGCACCGAATTATGATTTGCACTCTTGTACCCCAGGTACAGGAGTGCAAATCACTAAGAAGCGTCACATCAACGAGCTCAAAGATGTAACATCCTTTTTGCATCCTGCAGACCTTCGAAGTTTTTATACGAGTTTGAAACGTGATATAACCATAGCGAATACCGAATTGTCAGCTCGCTGATGTTTCAACCACGAATTTAAGGTTGTGACGATGTTTGCGCTTATATAGGATTATATATAGGATAGCTATAATTGGCCATCAAAAATGTAAACAGTGTTGTAACTTATGTAACTAAGGCTGTTGTTATCCTGAATAAAACAAAATAAAAATAAAATAAATGTCATAACTGCGATTGTACTCGTGGCACTGATTCGATTGTGGAGTTTGTACGATTGTAGTTGACATGCCCCAGAGAAGAACAAATGAAAGATAAAGTGTAACTAAAATAGGTAATACAGTCTACAGAAGGAACAAATGAAGAAAATGGTCAGCCTTATTACTTTATTAGCAAAAAACATGCCGCTGACGAAGGAATGCAAATGGTGCTATTGGTGGAGGCAAATCCAGTTATCTTCACCAAAGTCACCAATGCCAGTAACAACCAGCTTAAGGAAGCAGCTTCGTTAAAAATCACTGATCATTTTGATGCAGTAATAGACAGTTGCCCTCGGAAACCAGAATAGCTCAGGCTCAAATGGGAGAACTAAAAAAATACTGCCCAAAAAAGGAGTACTAAAATAAGAATGAATAACTTTAAAGATAATAAGAAACGACGACAGGATCAGTGTCTCAAGGTACTTCTACTTTTCAAATGGCAAGTCGTACGCTGAATCTTTCATCATACGATCAGCATCGCGCTTAAGTACGCATCGTACGTATTATTATTATTATCTGTGGTTTTGGGCCTTGACAGGCTTGCTAAGCCTGTGCCACGTAGACCATCGCTGGTCCTTTGTGATCGCCCTTTTTATAGTTCGTACGTAAGTTCAATATTTCCTTCGAAACTGAGAATCTTTAAATTGGGCAAGTTATGGAGATCATTAAATATGCTTCTATCTGCTTTCGCGTAGATATCAAAGTAAGTCAGATTAAGCCAATAGCTTACGACAGAAGATCTGAAATGAGCTACTTCAAATTAATTAAAATAACATTTCAAGAGTTTTTTGCCACATAAGACAAGCTGTGAGCTGAATTACGGACAACACACTGAGGTTGTATGTTCCCACGTACAATAAAACAGAGCGACTTTAAAAGAAATCATCGGCGATTCATAAATTTTTGGTCCAAATGTGAAAGTGCCGGCCAACAAAAACCAATGCTGTATTCTGTTAGAACTTGTCTGTCTAAACATTGTTATGGCACGACAGCTGTAGCTGAAAGTTTTTTTTTCATCAAAATGCTTGAAAAGGCAGACTTTTCAAAACGTTAATAAAACCAAGGAAAATGACCCTACAGCTTTGGTACCATACTTAAAAAAATGCTGCGACGGACTAGTTGTAACAGAATAGCCTTAGGTAATTTCATCGAAAATGGTTGAAAAGGTAGATTTTTTCGAACCCAAATAAAACCAACGACAATGAACCTACAGCTTTGGTACCATAATAATAGATGTTTAGATGGACAAGTCCTAACAGAATATCGCATTTTTTTTGGCCGGCGCTTTCACATTTTGGATCAAATCCGATGATGTCTTTTGGCCAATTCACTTATGATTATGAATGAATCATTAAATGTATTACTATACTATCTAGGTACTTCCCATAGGAAAATTTTTTAAGTCAGTAAAATTATGACAATAGCTTATAAATTGAGATCCATCAGAAAATTTCAAAAGATTTATATCGAAATTTTTTAAATACTTTCCTACAAAATATTATAAATTAATACCACGCAGTCACTGTTAGTAACTTCGAGGCATACATGATTCCAGATGTATGGCGTCTTGAACAATTGTTGCCATCTCGTGCAAACCGTCGCTACTACCGTCAAAGACTTGAAATGTCCATCATAGAAAATAATAACATTTATGTTATGGTTAAACCGTTTGCTATTTCAGGTTTGCTCCCATACTAAAAACTTATTAAGTTTTTACTATGGGAGCAAACCAGAAACAGCAAAATTCATTTATGGTTAGTTTAACCATAAATCACCTGCCTGATGACATGATTTAACATATTTTCTATGACGACCATTAAGTCTTTGTCGGTAGTCGCGACTGCTTCCTATTGCCAAAAATGTACACGTATTTTTTATCTTTCATTTAAACAATGTGTGTACAATGATTTGTACATGATTTTCCAATAATAATAATCGCACCTATAGCAAATGAAGTAGGTCCCATCGGAAGAAGACCGATCTAAAGAAAAACTAGGGTTGTCACCTCTCACTCAGTCAGTGAAAATACAGGGTCGTTCTGAAATACCTGCAACTTTAAAACGGGACAAGATAATTTGTGTGACAATGTCCAATTAAATTCGGGAAATTAGCTGAGTCGAATTTAATAAAACTTTGCGCAACAAATGCCCGTGAGGTACATATTATATAGGGTGTTCGGGTAAACAGTTGCATAACTTTAAGGGGTAGTTGCAGTTGATACTGAACAACATTCCTGAAGAAACATATAGGAAATTCGCAAAAAAAATTGCGGACTTTCCATACTAAATGCAATCTACTGATCGAACGTTTGTATGAAAAGTCGTTTTTTTTTGGGAATTTCCTATAGGTTTCTTTGGGAAAGTTGTTCTGTATCATGGGTACAATCACCCCTTAAAGTAGTGCAACTGTTTACCATAACACCCTGTATATGGCAGGCACCTCATACCTTCCATAAAAGATACACGATCTCGGTCCTCTCCAGCCCAGACCTAGAGATTTTTATGGAAGTCTCCATTTTTTTTATTTTTAGTTAAACCCACCGTAGTTTTATGTAACTGAATGTTACAATAAAGGTATTTCAGAAGGACCCTGGGCCTCTACCCGGAGATTCGATCGCCGATTCGTCTTTTGCGAAAATCTACTCTAGCGGAAAGTCGTAGCAACAAGGATTCATCGAACAAATGATCAACATAGACAAAATATGTCGAACAAATATAGACTTTAAATAAAATAGTGATTTAGTTCTAGCTAAAAAGTGATCCAAATAATTGTAATCTACTTTTCTATAAAATCCGGTGTGACGTAGTAACCTACCGATATATATGCAATTGTCTTAGGTTATTTGATTACTATTAAATGAGACTTTACTCGAAGACACTCGTATTCATTACCGACAACTCCCGTCCTCACATGGCGACCCTGCCTTTGAGGCGCGGAGTGCCGCGCGTGGTATCGGCTTACAAACTATAGTGATTCAGAAATGACAATAAAGTGTTAAGTGCTAAACATAAATAAATACAATGGGTTCCACCCAGTCGAAAGAAGAGGTAGTAATAGCACAGAACGCTGCTGGTGGGTCAAACTCGGCCACAACAAAGTTTGAAGAATTAAAAACCCATCTGTCGCTGATAAATATAATGTTGGGAGTGATCCTGATAGTTATCCTCATCTCTGGGACCGTCTTTTTGTACAAGATGTACAAAAGATGTCATGCAACTTGGATCCGCAGCGAGATAGTCAGGAACGCGATTAGGCGTTCTGGGTTCCGGCGTACTGAACAGGAAGTATAGACAGATGGCGAGAAAACAGTGAGTAGGCAGTGATTTATTGCAATAAAAGTGAAAAGATATTTCAGTGAAGTGAATAGCATGTTTAGTTTTAGTCAGTCAAAAATATTAAGTTGAAAGGTAAAAGCAAAGCGTAAAAACAAAAAAAAAATTGTAATCATTATTAGTATAAAGAGAAAAATTAAAAATACATATTATTAATGTATACTTTTTTTTTATGGCCGAAGTAATATACGATATTTATGAACAAATAAATAATATCCAAGTATATTTACGAAAATTAGGTTCAAAGAAAACTAAAGAAAAATGTGCTCAGAGATATAATGAAGCTACAGAATTATACACTCAATTTATTACCTATTATACGCAACTAGAAGAGCAGATTTTAAAAAAGAAAGTAAAAGTAGACGATGTGTCAGAAATTTTAGAAATAAGTACAAAGATAAGGAATTGTTATTCAAAGATTGTAGAATACAGGTGTTACCTGTAAATCTATCACGTGCACCGGTCTCTCACATATAGTACTAAGCTCAGCTTAATTTGTAACAACATTAATGTTTCACTGTCCCTATATGTGAGATGAAAATAAATACTGTTGTAGTACTGACAGTAACGAAACGGAAAACACCATGGCAACCTTACCGAAATTTGATTTGAAAACTGCGACTTCCCTTTTACCCAAATTAACGGGGGATGAAGAAGTCACAAAGCAGCTCATAGACGCTATAGACCTATATAGTTCTATGATAGATGCAGGTAGTCAAGATAGTTTGATAAAGTTTGTTTTGAAAACTCGTTTAACAGAAAATGCGAAGTTACGTTTGTCTTCAACATACGCGTCATGCCAGTTACTTATTGACGACATGAAAACCCATCTTTTGACTAAACAATCGTCTACTGCTCTTGCTGCAGAATTAGTAAAGGTAACCCAGAGCTCTAGCTCTATAGATGAGTTCGGGAGTAAAATCGAAAATTTATTTGTGAAGTTGACAATTTCGCAAGCTGATGGCAATGACAATGCATATTCTATTTTAAAGCCAATAAATGAAAAGATAGCTATTCAACGGTTTACTGAGGGTTTACGTAATCGTCAACTTAGCACCATTTTAGCGGCCCGGAACTACACGGCATTGAAGGACGCAATCCGTGCCGCGAAGGATGAGGAGTTGTCATCTTTCCGCAGCGCAGAAGAGGAATCAATGTTTTTTGGTCAGCGGAGCTACTATACAGGTAATAATTTTAATAACCCTTCTTTTATAAACAGAGGAAGAACTCAAGGACATTATTACGGAAGAGGACAGCCATTTGATAGAGCCCGAGGTCGTGCGGGACACGGATATAACAACTATCAAAATACAGGTCCAAGTTCATCACGTGGACTGATGAACAATCGTGGCCACAGGGGCCCATTTCGAGGTTATGACAACCGAGGTCAGTATCATCATCATCATCATCATCATCTCAGCCGATGGACGTCCACTGCTGGACATAGGCCTCCCCCAAGGATCGCCATAACGACCGGTCCTGCGCTGCCCTCATCCAACGTTTTCCCGCCACCTTCACCAGGTCGTCGGTCCACCGTGTGAGGGGCCTACCCACGCTGCGCTTTCCGGTACGCGGTCGCCACTCGAGGTCAGTATAATAATAATAATTTAAATCGCAACTTTTATCATCGTCAGAACATACATTATATGGGAGGAGAAGAGTGCGAGGATACCGAGAGTTTGGAGGAACAACCAGAGGAGGAGAATCTAAATTTAGAGTTTTTTCGATCCTAAATATATTTTAGCGTGTGAATATAGTAATTCAGTTGATTTCACGGTAAACGGTAGCAAAAGTACTTGGCTAGTTGATACCGGAGCATCTTTGTCGGCCGTGAAACTTGAAACGATAGAGCGGTGGCGCATTCCCTTACACAAAGAGCGCATCGTAATAAACGGAATCGGCGGCAAATTACATACAGAGGGTTTCGTTTTCATTACATTACAATTAAATGATCAACTTTTTGTCCACAAGTTTTATGTTTTGCAGCGTTTGCCTTGTAATACAACTGGAATAATTGGTCAAGATTTTTTAAAGAAATATAATTGCATTTTGAACTATGAACATAATACATTATTATTATCAGAATCAGGAAATAAATTCATAGTGCCTCTCAAAACGGGTACTTTGGGAGATAATAGTTATTTAAAGATACCTCCGAGGTGTGAAAAATTATATTGCATTTATGTTGGAACGAATGAAGAATGTGTGGTTGTACCGAAAGAGTTATGTGAAGGAGTTTTTATGGCTGGAAGTATTTGTCAGCCTCAAAAAGGTAACATTTTTATTCAAATTCTAAATACACGTGAGAATGAAGTCGGAATAAGCTATTTCAAACCAGAGATTGAAAAGTTATCCACTTATAATATCAGTAGTTTTGAAAAGAATATTTGTAATGACGGGGACAGAGTTAAGAAGATGTTTTCTTTTATAAAATTGGAACACTTGAATCAGGAAGAGAAAACATCGATACAAAATATTTGTGCAAAGTTTTCAGACATTTTTTACCTACCAGGGGATAAATTAACAACTACAAATTTGTATGAACAAGAAATTCAGTTAAAACCAAATTCGGACCCTGTATATGTAAAGCAGTACAGGTTACCCTTCGCACAGCGCAAGGTATTGCAAAAAGAGGTCAATAAAATGTTAAAAAACGATATTATAGAACCCACCAGTAGTGAATGGTCAAGTCCGGTGTTATTAGTTCCGAAAAAATCGGACGATAACTCGAAACATTGGCGATTAGTAATCGATTTTAGAAAATTAAATGAGCGAATATTGGACGATAAATTCCCGCTCCCAAACATAACAGATATCCTCGATTCCTTATCAGGATCGGTTTATTTTAGTCAGTTAGATTTAACTCAGGCTTACTACCAAGTAAATCTAAGCCCTGATAGTAGAAAATACACTAGCTTCACTACCCACTCGGGTCAATACCAAATGAAAAGGTTACCGATGGGATTAAAAATAAGTCCGAGTTCCTTCTCTCGTATTATGACCGTGGCAATGTCAGGTTTAAATTACGAACAGTGTTGGGTATATTTAGATAATTTAATTTGTTTTGGTCGAAATTTAGACATACACAATACTAATTTAATGGATATTATGACGAGATTACGCAAGGTAAACTTAAAACTTAATCCAGAAAAGTGTGACTTTTTGCGTAAAGAAATTTTATATCTCGGACATGTCGTTTCAAATTCAGGTTTGCAACCAGACCCAGCAAAAATAAGTGCCATACAAAATTATCCAGTACCAAAAAATGTGGATGAGGTCAAGAGATTTGTGGCGTTTTCAAACTATTACAGAAAATTTATAAAAAATTTTGCAGAAACATCCATACCACTAAATAATTTATGTAAGAAAAACGTACCATTCATTTGGAATGATGAGTGCCAAAATTCATTTTCAACACTAAAAAATGCATTAACCACACCACCGGTACTCGATTATCCAAATTTCAATCAAAACAATACTTTTATTTTACAAACGGACGCTTCGGGTTTTGCGATTGGATCGGTTTTATATAACAGTAATCGCAAGCCTGTGGCGTATGCGAGTCGCACATTAAATAAAGCGGAAAAACAGTACCCGACTATAGAAAAAGAATTATTAGCGATAGTATGGTCCGTCAAATATTTTAGACCCTATTTGTTTGGCAGAAAATTTAAAATCGAAACTGACCATCGCCCTTTAGTTTATTTATTTAAAATGACAAACCCTACCAGTCGACTAATGAAATTCAGATTAACGCTAGAGGAATACGATTTTGAGATAGAATATGTGAAAGGACACGACAACGTAGCTGCAGACGCGTTGTCGCGTATCTGTTGGACAAGAGACATGCTGAAAGAGATGAATGAGAAGGGTGTTTACGTAATGACCAGAGCGCAAACTAGGCAATTGAACGAACATAATAATCTTCAGGAGTCTAGTAAACCTAATGGCAATTGGACTGATCACCCAAGAGTTGTAGAGATGCTCAGATTACCAAAAAAATATAATGAACTTTCAATTGTTAATGAAAAAGAATGGATCAAGGTAAATAAGGATGTGACGGAAGAATCAGAATATTTAGCTTATTCTCACTCGGAAAGAACTATTTATGTGAAACCTTGTCCTCGATCGCAACGTACACGAGCTGTCTTTGCGAGGGATTTGGAATTCATATGCAAAAAATTAAACATAGACACCTTGTATTTCATAAAAAATGAAAGTAACGGGAAATTTATAGAAGAGATATCAAAATATATTAATGAAATAAAAAAATGGTCCGGACCAAGAATATGTGTAATTAAAGGTGTAAAAAAGATAAGTGACAATGATACGAGACGCGTAATTTTAAATGACTATCACATGCTGCCCACCGGTGGTCATGTGGGAATCAGGCGCATGCTGAATAATATAAGACGCAGTTATTTCTGGCCAGGATTAGAAAGTGACGTCGAAAAATTTGTGGAAAAGTGTGACAAATGTCAACGCCACAAATATCTCAAAAACATAAAAGAGCCCATGATCATAACAAACACGGGAGGCTCAGCTTTTGATAGGTTATTTTTAGATTTAATGGGGCCCCTAAGTAAGGATAATTTTAATAATAGTTATATTCTAACGCTTCAATGCGATTTAACAAAGTATGTAGAAACGTATCCAATAGCATCCAAGGACGCGACAACTGTGGCGCATGCATTGGTAAGCAATTTTATATTACGCTACGGAATTCCGCATCAAATTATCACCGACAGGGGAACCGAATTTGTCAACGCAACAATGCAAGAGGTATGTAAAATTCTAAAAATAGAACACTCGACTTCAACAGCATATCATCATCAAACAATAGGATCGCTAGAAAACACCCATAAACATCTTACAGCTTATCTAAGAATGCAGGTAAATAGTCAATCCCAACAATGGAGTTCATGGTTACCCTACTGGTGTTTTTCGTACAATACTACAGTACATACAGAAACTAATTTTACCCCATATGAACTTGTATTTGGCAAACTATGTAACATACCTACAAATTTAACAACAACATTAGATCCTGTATACAATTATTATAGCTATCCCCTAGAGTTAAAGTACAGAATTCAAAAATCGCAAATGGAAGCTAAAGAAAATTTGTGTAAGAGTAAGCAATTAAGAAAGCTACGATATGACACTTATGTCAATCCTATTAGTTATAAGTCAGGAGATTTAATTTTGATTAAAAATGAGAATTGTACCAAATTAGAACCATTGTATTTAGGCCCATTGACTGTTGTAAAAGATTTAGAACCAAATGTTATCATTTTGAAAAATAGGAAAGAATTGTTAGTGCATAAAAATAGAACACGACCATATCATAAATAAAATAAAATAAAAACTGTTTGTGGCAAATTTATTAGTAGCTAAGATCAATGTACTTCTAGATTAAGATAAATAATTTGAAGGTCTTATGTATACGACCAAACATTTTTTTTTCTCTATTTTTTTTTAATTTTCGGTAGGCGTGTGACGTAGTAACCTACCGATATATATGCAATTGTCTTAGGTTATTTGATTACTATTAAATGAGACTTTACTCGAAGACACTCGTATTCATTACCGACAACTCCCGTCCTCACACCGGTAATAATAAAACCGTGCACTAAAAAGCACGGTTTTATTACCAGATTTTAAAGAAAAGTAGATTATAATTTTGCAAAAAAGATTAACATTTTGATAATTAATTAATATGTAACATGGAATTAACGAATCCTTTGATTTGTGGGAAAATATTGACTTTTCCCACTTTGCGAATTGGCTGTATGGGCTAATATACCCTTTGCCTTACTAGAATGAAAAAAAAAACTGTGGTGTGGTGTCAACAAGGCGTCAAAAGACAATTAAATTAAATTAGCGAGGAACATTGAATGGAAATAAAAACAAACAGGGGGTTGGGTTTAGTATCGTGCGGCACGAATTTGGGGGGGAGGGGGGTAGGGGGTAGTCCCCCAAGTCTACCCCCTAAAAGGGGGGGGGGGTGAGGAAACCCCCCCTTTTTTTTTTAAATAAAACAAGTTTTGAGGTTATATTAACCATCAAAAATTAAGGTTTTTTTAGTAAGTACGGCTTAAATTTGGGAGGGAGGGGGGGGGGGGGGGGGGGTACCGCCCCCCCAAAGAATGGGGAAGGGGGAACCCCCCTTTTCATAGAAAAAGTTCAAAAACGTAAATGTGAGACTAAAAAGGCAGAAAGCCGAGCCATAAAAAAAAGTTCAAATAATTCAAATATTTGAAGTCAACAACACAAGTTTATTCGTGTTTCGCTTGCGGTCTCGAATGTGCTCTTTTATGTTTCCTTGGATTTTACGACGTTTTTGGCTGTTTTTCTGGATTCCGAACCCTCACTTCATTCTGACCTCTGCATTAATACTGGATACCGATTTTTGCTCTTACGATTTGGTAATGGACGAACTCGATCCTCAGCCATCGACAAGCTCGTCGAGGGATGTCGACAATGACATCGCCGATCCAGCATCTGTCACTGTCAGTGCCAACCCAGCGGAGGCCGGCGACGCCCACGACGCCATTAGTGAAGAAAACCTTTACGGTGATTTTGTGCGGCGCAGTTTATATACCTGTGAAGTATCTAAAATGTATAATCTCGCCAGAATTATACGGGAACTGGGAACGAGGGAACCATGCATAAACTTTGCCATAAAAATGGAACTGTTACCGGCGGAGAAGAGATGTCGCATACAACCCACGCCCATGCGCGTTGAATTTTCAACCAACAACACGGTGGGATCCTTTGTCTGCAATAAAGGAAACTGCCGTGCTCGGTCGAGGACATCCCGCGGAATTGGGACATGGTTTGAGGATGTACGCATTTCTCTGCCACATGTGTTCTATTTAATGTATACATTCGCCCATCGTTGGACGTACGACCAGGTGATACTGGAAGATATTGACAGAGTCGAAGAAAAATGTTTGGCCCGGTCTACCATAGCAGACTGGTACAACTACTGCAGGGAGGTGATTGTAATACATCAGTTGGAAAAAGAAGAACAGCGCGACAAGATTGGTGGACCGGGCAAAATCGTCCAAATCGATGAATCGAAATTTGGAAATCGAAAATTTAACAAAGGTTGGTATTGTTATAACATTGACAATCACTTTTTTAATTGTAATTTGGTTGTTTGTATATGAAATTAATAATATTTCTGTATTGTTATAGGACGTCGCATCGAGGGGCACTGGGTGATCGGCATGATCGAAGACGGGAGTGAGGATTTGCGTCTTGAAGTTTGCCCGGAGAATGTGAGATCAGCGGATGTGTTGGTCCCTCTTATCCAGAAGCATGTAGCTGAAGGGACCACCATTCACACCGATTTTTGGAGGGCTTATGACTGTCTGGGGCAATATGGATATATCCATAAGAAAGTCAATCACAGTGACCCAGAAAACCCTTTTATTGCCCCGGACGGGACCCATACACAACGAATAGAATCACAGTGGAGAGTAGTGAAACGTTTTTTTATAAAGATAATTACAATCATCCCCAGGACTTTGGAAACGTAATAATGGAATATTTGTGGAGGCGGCAGATTTTAAGAAATAAGCGTCATCCATTTTTGGCTTTAATAGAAGCTGTCAAGCACGTTTATAATAAATAATGTTACACTTTAAAATATCTTTTATTTCCTCAAATTCAGAGCACCCCACTTTATTGGGTTAGGTTAGTCTGTCCCGGATCTAGTCAGTGTCAGTGTCCCACTTCATTGGGTTAGGTTAGGTCAATGTCTGTACCAGAACCGATTGCTCTACCGGCATTGGCACCGGGCCGTAGCGGAGCGAAGCGGAGCGGCGGAGGCCCGGCCCCTGTTTGACAGAAGTAAGTAGTGCAATAAATAAGTGCGGAGCGGAGCGAAGCAAACGCGTTTCGACTTGCAACAATGAGTCTTCCTATTGTTAGGCATGACTTCAGCTTTTCTTAGCGAGGGTCAACCTCCCCCCTCCCCCTCCTGCGGGTGTGACCCTCAAAGGATGTCCGTCCCCCCTGAGAGGGACCCCCGGTACGGGAGGGCTTCACCCCTCCCCCCCTAGACCCCCCCCCGGACCCTCCCCCCCCCCAGACTGCCTACAACCTGCAAAAATGACTCATTTTGGGTTATTATAACCTCAAAATTTGTTTTATTTAAAAAAAGGGGTGTTTCCTCACCCCCCCTTCCGGGGGGTGAAGGGGGGACCCCCTCCCCCTAAATTCGTGCCGCACGATACTAAACTTTTACCCAAACAGGGTAAGCATCATTATATTATTATCACAAGAAAAAAAAAACTAAATTAGTCAAAGCTGTCAAAATCAACACAAGTTTTATTTGAAAATGTTACAGAATATGAGCCACAGTCAAGCGACAACAGCCCAGCTTGACTTTGCTGGACTTCTGATATGAATATGATCACAAATACCTTGCCAGTGGTTGGTCATGTACGATGAGGTGCTCATGGAAGGGAGAAGTCGAAGAGCCTTTGGGAGAAAGCAGTTAAAATTTGATTCCATTGGGGGATAACCAATTCGTAGTTGGAAGAAGGTAAACCATTTATTTACCTTAGTAACTTTATTTTTCAATAATTAACTTAAAATGAACTGATAAACTTATGTTACTTAGGTGTGGATAGACCGAAAACTTCAAGTCAAAACTCACCATGGGAGCTGAGAGAACATAACATAACATAACATAAATAGAGAAAAGAAAAAAGAGAAAAGAGAGAAAAGAGAGAGAGAGAAATTGATTATTATCGTGTGGGCCCACACGATAAGAAGATGGGAGGTTTCGGGAAGCTCCAAACAACTGCTTGTGTGCCATCGTTCTGATAGTTCTGACTTAGAACGGACCACCCCATTTCTTCCTGTGGTTGCTGTAGAAGGTGATTAAGTTATAAGGTTTCTTATGCAGTGTTATTGCGGTCGAAAAGCTAGCCAACATACACGACTGTAGGTCCCCAGCGGAGACAAGTGTTTAAAACAAAGATTGTACAAATATCTTTTTTTTTACAGGATATCAAGAGAGATGGTTTATGGTTGAACCTCATCTGGCAGTACCGCATCGCCTTTTTTCGTCGCTCCATCCTTTTGTGTCACTCAGGAACGTCATGAACGATGTCACGGTGAAGCGACGAAAAAAGGCGATGCTGTGCTGCCAGATGAGGTTCAACCCTTATGTTTTTCCCAGCACTAAGATAAGATAAATATTCTTTATTTGCACACCAAGAAAATACAAATACAATTCAGCCCTGTCAGTCAGTTGATGTTATGTCAAACGCAATCATCTTAAACCTCGTCCCCAGCCCCATTCATTGCTCAAACTTCAAATCAACCAGTGTTCTAACTTTACTATTACTTTGTATTTGTCAGCATAGTTGTGGTTACGTGGTTATTATTTTATCATCATATTAGCCGATAGAAGTCCACTGCTGGGCATAGGCTTCCCCATATGATCGCTGCAATAACCGCTGCGCTGCACTCTGTGACTCTGGTTATAATTTTATTCAACTAAAATAAAACATTTTAACGGGTTCTTCGTTTTTTTTTGGATGCATGCATATGCTCACGACTATATTCCCCGAGGAGGTAGTCAGAGATGACATCATCACCATCATCAGTCTATAATTCGGAGAAATGTGGTTATTGCTAGTAGGGAAATTGCTAGAATTGTCAAAGCTTCTAACTCTGTGTCAGCCATTGCAAATGAGGACATAAACTTAAGGTTTTCTCTTGTATACTCACCTCATTTTATGGGGGGTTATATGAGGCAGCTATGAAATCGCCAAAATTTCATATGAAAAGGGCGCTAGGTAATACTCATCTCACATTTGAAGAGCTGGCAACGCTTTTCTTAATTTGAGGCAACACTCAATTCTAGACCTCTGCCTCCCATGTCTACACCACTTACCTCACTGTCAGCACCAGATTTACAAATTAATCCAAAGCGGCTGCACAGATACGCCCCCATCGAACAAGCACGACCACATTTTTGGTACGTTGAAGCCGTGAATACATATGCGGACTCCCACAGAGATCCAAAAAGACCGGTGGCCAGACATTAAGCCAAACGATATGGTATTGATCCAGGACGAAAATAATCCACCGCTGAAGTAGCTACTAGGACGAGTAACTGTTGTACATCCTGGGCCCGATGGAGCCTGCAAGCCGAGATAAGGACTAGCAAAGGAGTTGTGAAGACAGCAATAAACAAAATTTGCCCACTACTTAATGAAGAATGAAGGCTGCTACTTTTCAAAGAGGCGGAGATTGTTCGTTCATTTTTTATTATCTGTGCACTCACTACTTATGACATCTGTCAGATTATAATTTTATTCTAACCTGAAACGTTGTCTCAAAGCACCATTGCACCACGTATGTAGTGTTTCCAGATGTTGAAAGAACAAAATTCAAAAAATTCTTACTATGAAAGAAATTATGTAATTTTTAAGCCGCTCCGGTAGAAAATTCTCAAATACACCTTTAAATAATCAAAACTTCTAAACTACAAAAAATCGCGGAACTTACATGGGGTATTTCCGCATACACGTGCGAGGAATATAAAAAAAATTTTGGACGTCTCCGTTCGGACTGTATTTTCATCATGAGATGAAACTGAACTTAAAAAACACAGGACTTACGAGGATAATAGAACACGCAAATAGAGACTTTCAGTATTCAACTTAGAGAACATAACGTAAATAGGGACACATAATAAATACCCTAAACCACTTGCGGCTAGTAAATATGAAACTCTAAAGACAAGATTACTCGCCATTAATGAAGAGTCAGACAATTGCAGAAATTAACAATTGCAGAAATTAATAGGAGAAATGGATCTGGGGGAACAAAAACCCTCCCAGCTTCTATGGAATAACAGATGAAATAC
Organism: Agonopterix subpropinquella; assembly: GCA_922987775.1. NCBI lineage: Eukaryota > Metazoa > Arthropoda > Insecta > Lepidoptera > Depressariidae > Agonopterix > Agonopterix subpropinquella. The sequence continues at coordinate 12,206,497 of OV277709.1, read as the reverse complement.
TCGTGATTTTGTGGTAAAAACCATCTTCTGACGACGTCAGCAAGGGCAGTTCTAGCCGTATCAGACTCCAAGGACATGTTGACCTTAGCCACCATAGCCGATAATGTCATAGAGACGTCCAGGCCTTTGCACGTTGGAGAGGTAGGATCTCCCAGTTCTGCTAAAGACGAGATAATCTTAGCGGAGATCCCTTAAATTGAACATTAAACTCAGACATCCATAAAGAAAGGTCAAGATCGAGATCAAGGACACCGTTTCGGAATCAACGACGATACAATTTCTCGTCCACATGCAATAGGCGAACGCGAATCGCCACGTAGGTACTCCTGAAAGCCCAAATTGGATGTGCTTCTATCATTTTTGCTTCAAGGAAAGAGATCGTAAATGCATCGAGCCTTGCGCATGGAAGCTATCGGAAAACTAGAGGACCTATAGTCGTCTTCAACGGTAAGCTGCAGCGGGTTCGGTATTAACTTCAGTACAGCCTTTAGAGCCGATTTGATAGATCACTCAGACGTTAAAGGCTGTCAGTCACATAGTAAATAAGTCAAGTGTAGCGCAATACTGGCCGACAAATTAACAATACAAAACATAGCATTTAAGAGCTTAGTCCAGCGCCACGCCAGCGTGCTTAAAAAATGCTGATATAAGTCTAACAAAACAAATCCACATAAAAGCTGTTAAAAAACAGTGTATGAGTAAATTGCTGATCTAATAAGTAAAATTGGGTCTGAAATAAAAAATAAATTAGTGAGCATCATATTAGACTTAAAAACATGCGTGGAAAGAAAATTTCTAGGTTTCAATGTACAATATTATATCAATAATGTACGAATTGTTGTCAGAAACCTGGCGGTACATGTGGTACGCACGGCGACACATCAAGCTATACAAAACCAAAATAAGCTGGACGCGCGTAGGTCGCGTAACGTATAACGCCGCGCGGCCAGGTTATGTTGATTTTGTATAGCTTGATGTGTCGCCGTACATGAGCCTCAAACAGGGTCCGTTATAAAGTCTGCTTTGGAGGAGGTCTTTACAGATTTCCGGATTGCACGGACAACTAATATTGCATTTGCACAGATAATGGGACAAATATGATAAAAATAATATATTTTTTACAATAGTTCTTAAATCTTAATTATTAGTAGCAAAGAAGATGGAAAAGCATAGAACGCTATTTCCTTGTATAACTCACAATAATTTTTAAAATGTCACTAGATGGCACTACTTGGTCCGCTAGAAGTAAAATTTGTCTGAAATCGACGAAATATCGCATTTTACTGTTCTGGTTCATCATATTTATTTATTTTGAGCAACAAAATATATTATTTTCATAACATCACATTGAAAATAACAATTTCATAAGCAGGTTTTTTTACATTTTTTTCATTGATCTACAATACGATATAATACTAAGCGGGAGTAGCATGCAGTTATAGAGAATTCCGGTAGATGGCGCACATTTCAAAATTCATACTAAACAAGATTGCTAGGAGAGCGATTTTTGAATCTCATTTGCTGAGTTCAGCAGTTGAAAATGTCAAAATTACTATGGAGACGTGCATCTTTCTACTGCTGATTTGACATTAAAAAATCATACTCCAGGAGTGCGATTTTTGAAAGTCAAATCAGCAGTAGAAAGATACTTATCTCCATAGTAATTTTGACATTTTCAACTGCTGAACTCACCGAATGAGATTCAAAAATCATACTCCAGGCTATTGAAAAAAAAACTAAATTTGAAATTGTTAAGCTTGCGTATATACTCACACATTTAAAAAAGAAAATATCAATGAATAAAATATTTTAACGCGTGGTGGACTAACGCCCCACCCGCCCTGTTCCCTACACGTTCAGTTTTGATAGCAAAACATATTTAACCAGGATCTGGTGCTGAAGACAGGAATGTCTCCGTACGATGGTACTCCTCAACGGTAAAGAGCGTGGGCTTGATTTTTTTTATTCTTGTTCAGTTTTGAAAGAAAAATACATTATTTAATCGGGAACTGGTGCTGAAGCCAAGAATGTCTCCGTACGAGGGTACTCCTCAACGGTAAATAGCATTGGCTTGTATTTTGTTTGTTCGCGTTCAGTTTTAATAGCAAAACACATATTTAACCAGGATCTGATGCCGAAGCCAGAGATGTCTTCGTACGAGGGTACTCCTCAACGGTAAATAGCATTGGCTTGAATTTTGTTTGTTCGCGTTCAGTTTTAATAGCAAAACACATATTTAACCAGGATCTGATGCCGAAGCCAGAGATGTCTTCGTACGAGGGTACTCCTCAACGGTAAATAGCATTGGCTTGAATTTTGTTTGTTCGCGTTCAGTTTTAATAGCAAAACACATATTTAACCAGGATCTGATGCTGAAGCCAGAGATGTCTTCGTACGAGGGTACTCCTCAACGGTAAATAGCATTGGCTTGAATTTTGTTTGTTCGCGTTCAGTTTTAATAGCAAAACACATATTTAACCAGGATCTGATGCCGAAGCCAGAGATGTCTTCGTACGAGGGTACTCCTCAACGGTAAATAGCATTGGCTTGAATTTTGTTTGTTCGCATTCAGTTTTAATAGCAAAACACATATTTAACCAGGATCTGATGCCGAAGCCAGAGATGTCTTCGTACGAGGGTACTCCTCAACGGTAAATAGCATTGGCTTGAATTTTGTTTGTTCGCGTTCAGTTTTAATAGCAAAACACATATTTAACCAGGATCTGATGCTGAAGCCAGAGATGTCTTCGTACGAGGGTACTCCTCAACGGTAAATAGCATTGGCTTGAATTTTGTTTGTTCGCGTTAAGTTTTGATAGCAAAACACATATTTAACCAGGATCTGATGCTGAAGCCACAGATGTCTTCGTACGAGGGTACTCCTCAACGGTAAACAGCGTTGGCTTGAATTTTGTTTGTTCGCGTTAAGTTTTGATAGCAAAACACATATTTAACCAGGATCTCATGCTGAAGCCAGAGATGTCTTCGTACGAGGGTACTCCTCAACGGTAAACAGCGTTGGCTTGAATTTTGTTTGTTCGCGTTCAGTTTTGATAGCAAAACACATATTTAACCAGGATCTGATGCCGAAGCCAGAGATGTCTTCGTACGAGGGTACTCCTCAACGGTAAACAGCGTTGGCTTGAATTTTGTTTGTTCGCGTTCAGTTTTGATAGCAAAATACATATTTAACCAGGATCTGATGCCGAAGCCAGAGATGTCTTCGTACGAGGGTACTCCTCAACGGTAAACAGCGTTGGCTTGAATTTTGTTTGTTCGCGTTAAGTTTTGATAGCAAAACACATATTTAACCAGGATCTGATGCTGAAGCCAGACATGTCTCCGTACGAGGGTACTCCTCAACGGTAAACAGCGTTGGCTTGAATTTTGTTTGTTCGCGTTCAGTTTTGATAGCAAAACACATATTTAACCAAGAGCTGATGCCGAAGCCAGAGATGGCTTCGTACGAGGGTACTCCTCAACGGTAAACAGCGTTGGCTTGAATTTTGTTTATTAGCGTTCAGTTTTGATAGCAAAATACAAATTTAACCAGGATCTGATGCCGAAGCCAGGAATGTTTTCGTACAAGGGTACTCCTCAACGGTAAACAGCATTGACTTGCATATACCGTTTACAGTTGAGGAGTGCCTCCGTACGGACCATTCCTGGTTTCAGCACCAGATCCTGGTTAAATGTGTGTTTTGCTGTCAAAACTAAACAGGAAGAGATAAAAATCAAGCCAATGCTGTTTACCCTCGTACTAATGAGTACCCCCGTACGAAGACATCCCTGGCTTAAGCACCAGATCCTGGCTCAATATGTGTTTTGCTATCAAAACTGAACGTGAACAAAAAATTTCAAGGCAATCCTGTTCACCGTTGAGGAGTACTCTCGTACGAAGACATCCCTGGCTTCAGCACCAGATCCTGGTTGAATATGTATTTTGCTATCAAAACTGAACGCGAAAAAAAAAATCAAGTCAATGCTGTTTACCGTTGAGGAGTACCCTCGTACGGAGACATTCCTGACTTCAGTACCAGATCCTGGTTAAATATATGTGTTTTGCTTTCAAAACTAAACAGGAAGAGATAAAAATCAAGCCAATGCTGTTTACCGTTGAGGAGTACCCTCGTACGAAAACATCCCTGGCTTCAGCACAAGATCCTGGTTGAATATGTGTTTTGCTATCAAAACTGAAAGCGAACAAAAAAAAAATCAAGCCAATGCTGTTTACCGTTGAGGAGTACCCTCGTACGGAGACATTCCTGACTTCAGTACCAGATCCTGGTTAAATATATGTGTTTTGCTTTCAAAACTAAACAGGAAGAGATAAAAATCAAGCCAATGCTGTTTACCGTTGAGGAGTACCCTCGTACGAAAACATCCCTGGCTTCAGCACAAGATCCTGGTTGAATATGTGTTTTGCTATCAAAACTGAAAGCGAACAAAAAAAAAATCAAGCCAATGCTGTTTACCGTTGAGGAGTACCCTCGTACGGAGACATTCCTGACTTCAGTACCAGATCCTGGTTAAATATATGTGTTTTGCTTTCAAAACTAAACAGGAAGAAATAAAAATCAAGCCAATGCTGTTTACCGTTGAGGAGTACCCTCGTACGAAGACATCCGTGGCTTCAGCACCAGATCCTGGTTCAATATGTGTTTTGCTATCAAAACTGAACGTGAACAAAAAAAGTGCAAGCCAATGCTGTTTACCGTTGAGGAGTACCCTCGTACGGAGACATTACTGGCTTCAGCATCAGATCCTGGTTCAATATGTGTTTTGTTATCAAAACTGAACGTGAACAAAAAAATTTCAAGACAATCCTGTTCACCGTTGAGGAGTACCCTCGTACGGACACATTCCTGGCTTCAGCACCAGATCCTGGTTAAATATGTGTTTTGCTTTCAAAACTAAACAGGAAGAGATAAAAATCAAGCCAATGCTGTTTACCGTTGAGGAGTACCCTCGTACGAAGACATCCCTGGCTTCAGTACCAGATCCTGGTTGAATATGTGCTTTGCTATCAAAACTGAACGCGAACAAAAAAAAACAAGCAAATGCTGTTTACCGTTGAGGAGTAACCTCGTACGAAGACATCCCTGGCTTCAGCACCAGATCCTGGTTCAATATGTGTTTTGCTATCAAAACTGAACGTGAACAAAAAAATTTCGAGACAATCCTGTTCACCGTTGAGGAGTACCCTCGTACGGAGACATTCCTGGCTTCAGCACCAGATCCTGGTTAAATATGTGTTTTGCTTTCAAAACTAAACAGGAAGAGATAAAAATCAAGCCAATGCTGTTTACCGTTGAGGAGTACCCTCGTACGAAGACATCCCTGGCTTCAGTACCAGATCCTGGTTGAATATGTGTTTTGCTATCAAAACTGAACACGAACAAAAAAAAATCAAGCCAATGCTGTTTACCGTTGAGGAGTACCCTCGTACGAAGACATCCCTGGCTTCAGCATCAGATCCTGGTTCAATATGTGTTTTGCTATCAAAACTGAACGTGAACAAAAAAAGTGCAAGCCAATGCTGTTTACCGTTGAGGAGTACCCTCGTACGGAGACATTACTGGCTTCAGCACCAGATCCTGGTTCAATATGTGTTTTGTTATCAAAACTGAACGTGAACAAAAAAATTTCAAGACAATCCTGTTCACCGTTGAGGAGTACCCTCGTACGGAGACATTCCTGGCTTCAGCACCAGATCCTGGTTAAATATGTGTTTTGCTTTCAAAACTAAACAGGAAGAGATAAAAATCAAGCCAATGCTGTTTACCGTTGAGGAGTACCCTCGTACGAAGACATCCCTGGCTTCAGTACCAGATCCTGGTTGTATATGTGTTTTGCTATCAAAACTGAACGCGAACAAAAAAAAATCAAGCCAATGCTGTTTACCGTTGAGGAGTACCCTCGTACGAAGACATCCCTGGCTTCAGCACCAGATCCTGGTTGAATATGTGTTTTGCTATCAAAACTGAACGCGAACAAAAAAAAATCAAGCCAACGCTGTTTACCGTTGTGGAGTGCCCTCGTACGGAGACATTCCTGGCTTCAGTACCAGATCCTGGTTAAATATGTGTTTTGCTTTCAAAACTAAACAGAAAGAGATAAAAATCAAGCCAATGCTGTTTACCGTTGAGGAGTACCCTCGTACGGAGACATCCCTGGCTTCAGCACCAGATCCTGGTTCAATATGTGTTTTGCTATCAAAACTGAACGTGAACAAAAAAAGTGCAAGCCAATGCTGTTTACCGTTGAGGAGTACCCTCGTACGGAGACATTACTGGCTTCAGCACCAGATCCTGGTTCAATATGTGTTTTGCTATCAAAACTGAACGTGAAAAAAAAAGTGCAAGCCAATGCTGTTTACCGTTGAGGAGTACCCTCGTACGGAGACATTACTGGCTTCAGCATCAGATCCTGGTTCAATATGTGTTTTGCTATCAAAATTGAACGTGTACAAGAAAATTGCGAGTCAATGCTGTTGACCGTTGAGGAGTACCCTCGTACGGAGTCATTCCTTGCTTCTGCACCAGATCCTGATTAAATATTTGTTTTGCTATCAAAACTGAACGTGAACAGAAAAATATCAAGCCAATGCTGTTTACCGTTGAGGAGTACCCTCAACGGTAAACAGCAGCAGAGTACATTTTTGTATGTACCTATAGATAAAACATGGTAAGTCGTGGTGATTCATAAAAACAAACCCCTGCTGTATTAAGAATTATCAAGCAGACACTTTAACCACTAAGCCAAGGTGTACTCATAAGGTACCTTTTACCTACCTACTTTATAAAATTGCGAATGTAATCTTTCTTTCAACTCGAGAAGCTAAAAGACACACACACTCCTATGTCATCTTAGGTCTACGCACACCTGCATGAAGTTGAGTTTCATCAAATTTTTCGATAGATGGTACTAGGTATTCCACTTATAGGCGCGACTTCAGCTAGTATAGTAACGCCATCTAATATAATAAGTCGAACTACGAGGTACCGGCGACAATAATAAGTTTTACGAGAGCTTTGTTCTTTGTTTGACGTGAGCAATCTTGCCTACTTTAATTCATCTATGTTAGTAGCAATTTGGATACATCTATTTCAATTTGCTTTTACACTTTTAATACATTTTGTATCGTTTACAGGTGAAACTTGTTGGGTGAGATTCTTCATCGAAAAAGAGACCGAACTAAACAGAGCACATGATGAAGAAGAAGAATGCAACCAAGAAGAAGAAATCGAAGACGAAAGCGAAGATTGTGCTATACACGAAAATGGACATGAAAATATGGAGGAAGTAAGTAAGCAAAAGAGAAGTTAACTGTTGATGTCGCCTCTGGTTTTTAGTACCTACTGATGTTGGTCTGCTTTACTGTACGAGGAAGTTGACTATATAATTTGACAGTATACGAAAACGCTATACCCAATGAAGCATACTGTTTTGTATGGAATGAGGTGCATGGAAAAAGAGTTAGTGCCGAAATTGGAACGATTTTACATGTGTGCTTTAGGAGATAAAATAAGTCAGCTAATTTTCAGACACATGTGGCGGCCAAAATCGTAATCATATATTGCCATGCTGTTATAGATCATGATACAAGAGGGCACAAACCGGGATGTTACAGAACATAAGTAGCTCGAATCCGGTCACAGCTACATGGAAGCTGATTCCATGCATAGCGCTATAGAAACAAAAAAAAATTATGACATTTATTGTATGTCTGACTGGATTAGACTTTTTAAACGTGCTAGGTCTAAAAAGGTTTATAAACATGATGGTAATAAAGTAACAAAGAATCCCTACCATCTTAAAGAATGCTAGGGTGCAAGAAGAGAGCCTCCCCGAGTGACGTACTAAGCACCGATACGTCCGGCGCACCCTGGGCAATCAGCAAGCTTCTAACGCTGATTGGCAAATCTTATCACCACGATGACAAGTCAAACTCCCAACCCAGTCAGTCCACTTTCAAAACCTGCTTTGTGCGTGATCTCGATCAACATCGAAGGGTTCTCACGGGATAAGTCAGAGATCCTCTCTGAATTATGCCGTACTACACACTGCGACATCCTGTGTGTACAAGAGACCCATCGGGACACCAGCCGAAGCAGGCCACATGTTCCTGGACTGACGCTTATCGCCGAGATCTGTCACCCGAAGCACGGTAACGCAGTGTTTGCTGCTCCCGGCGTAAGCATAGTGTCAACAAAGCAATCATCTGTACCTGCCCTGACACCTGCACGCGAACGGAGCTTATGGACGGTGCCGGCAGTGCTATCCGTGTGGCGAAATACTGGGCTGGAAAAATTTAAAATGACTTGCCATCGACTCGATAGAAGAAGATGTTAAAGAATTCAAATTCAATGACTTTAAAGACTTGAAAACATTGGCAGATACAGTAATCAATAATCATAAATAGAAATAATATAAAACACGGAAGGTGAAAAAGTGAACTGGCTCAAGATTAAAGGAATGAAGTACCTGAAAGGAGACACTAAGATTCACTACAACTATGACATGTCTAATTGTTCATGACATTGGATATTACTGCATCAACAAAAACCGACAAGGTCAAAATTACGACAACTCCATCATCTTATCCAACCCATGGTTATGAGACCAGAAATAAACAGAGAACCAGTAACAAAGAACAAGAAGATGTTTCAGAATCAGTGTTGCCAGATGCGAAAGTTGAAAATGCGGTAGCGGTACTACAAAAAAGGGACAGCGCTAATAGCGCTATACTAAGAAAAGAGATACAAGTATTTCTGTCTTGCTTTCTCGTATAGCGCTGTCTCCCCAATTGGCGTAGTTTTGGCAGGAATGTAGAGCCCGCTTAACTATAGACATTTTTTAGGTTCTTCCATTTGAAAGGGTAAACGGATCGGTGCCCATACGACCATGTATTTAGTGGGAAGATAATATTTTAATTTTATCTCTTGTAACACTCAAAGTCGCTTTGGGTTCTCGCCCCGTCATGCCCTGTCTCCTCCTCATGTCCTATCAAAGTCGAAAAAAGCGGAATCGCGCTGGCTAAAAGCGGAAGGCGGATCCATTGTCAAAAAGGCGGTGTAAAAAGCGGTACAATCTGGCAACGCTGTTCAGAATTATCTCTGTAGGCTCTGCAGCCCACCAGTTCCAGAGTTATCTTTCCAACCCTACAACAACTGTGCAGCAGACCTCTACCATACCATATAAAAGATATACGATATCTGAAATAAAAGAGGTGGCATAGATAACAGCTCAGTATTTATTTGCAGAAGTTTCACCATCTAAACGCCAAGTAACGCCCAATACATGTACTTATTGGGCGATACAATACTTCCAACCACTATTCCCTAATACCAGTTACCAGCGTGCATAGGTTTTATTTCATGAAACGCGAAATATATACCAACAAAAGTGGAAAATCCTTGACCAAGACACGACCTACAGGAGCATTATACACACAATTAATGAGAAAAAAATTACCGATCGCAGACGATACAGCTAAAATATGCATAACCACTAGAGATTCGGTTTTAGCAGCTGCGAATGCATCACAGAAAATTACAAGATTCCGATCTTTTTCGAAGAATAATGCCAATGAGTATTCAATATAATATATATATGCAAAACGGAAAGACATAATTGAGGTGAAAACTTCTTTACGGCGTTGTGCACTTTTTGGTATGGGTAAAAAATTTTAAACTCGCGTCAGGACCGTGTCGTCACGTGACCTGATCGAAAATTCGTAAGGTAAGAGGTGGACGTCACGTGACTTAAGACCTCAAATCTTATTTGTTTAAATGTAAAGCGCCCTCTGTAACTAACTTTGCCAACTATAGAGATCAACCACCGTCAGTGAAAGTACTGAAAATATTTAATAGATGTCGCTAAACCTGAAGATTTCGATGTTATTGTTTTTGAAGAGAAAACTTCTTTAGCGGCGTTGTGCACTTTTTGGGCTTAGTTTTCACTTCTGCCGGCACTCCCGGAGTGAAACCCGTTGTTTTTTTTAAACTGCTTCTGGATTGGTGAGTACATTAAATTAAAATAAATAATTGTAAATATCTTAATTATTCAATAACATGCAATTAAATAGGGGATTATTGAGATTTTTTTTTAAGTTAATACACTGTGGGAACACACGTACTTCGGACGAGTGCTGACACTGCGAACGCTATTGCATAGCGTCGCCAGTCGTCACCGCACCGCCGCCCATGTAATACACCTAACATCAATTCTGTAACTTGTGTTATCTCGATCCAATATAATAGTGAAATTTACTTGTGGACTATCATTTCAGAACTCTTATAACTAGATTCGGAGTCAGGCTTTAGCAGTGCAGTTAGACGAACATTAGATTCATACACATACATATAAATCACCCCTACGTGGTGACCCCGACTTTGAACAATATAGTGCAGTGAAAATTACGGAAAGACTCGAAGTGAAGTAAACTTAAGTGGCGCGTGCGGCTGCGACGCGTGGCGACTCCTCGCCAGTTGCTTGCGGCGGGTAATAAGTGCACCCTATAATATCCTGTGAAGATGGCAGAAAATGAAAAGCCACACAATCAGGACTTGGCAGCCATCACTGTAACCAACAAACTTTCCGATTTTTGGCCGGAACTCCCGCGTATGTGGTTCGTGCAGTTTGAGGCGGTGCTTGCTCCGCAAAAGCAGGGCGACGAGACAAAATTTAACTTGGTGGTGTCGAAACTGGGCAAGGAAGCCCTACAACAGGTTAGTGACCTTATCTATGCTAAACCAGATGAGAGGACATATGAAAAACTAAAGAAACGCTTACTGGACGTGTACGAGGAGAGTGCAGAGCGCCAATTTCAGAAACTTGTCAGCGAGATGGACCTCGGGACACAAAAACCGTCGCAACTACTTAGAAAAATGCGCGATCTCGGACGTAGTACTCAGGTGAGCGACGATGCCCTCCAACGATTATGGGTAAGCAGATTACCGTCCCGAGTCCGGGCAGTGCTTGCAGTAACCAAAGAAGATAAGTTGGACGACCTCGCCGCTATAGCCGACACTATTATGGACAGCCTTCGTGTCGGAGATTTATTCGCAATGTCAGGCAGCAGTAACACACCTCCACCACAACCGTCCACGTCTACCGCCGACGTCACCAGTCTATCCAACCAGTTAATGCAAATGACAATAGAATTAAAGGAGCTACGTGGAGAAATTAACGCTATTAGAGGACGTTCATTCCAGCGAACGGGTGGACAAGGATACCGTTCCAGATCCAGGTCTCGCACCGGAAATAGACCGCCTATGACACCAGACGACCCAAGATGGTTATGCCGATACCATTACAAATTCGGGCAGCACGCTCGTTCATGTGAGAAACCGTGTAATTGGAAGGACCACACGACCCCACCTACTCCACCGTCGGGAAACTAAGTCCGACGCGGCCGAAAGCGGTGGTAGGTTGTGTCGACACATCTGAAAATCATCGCCTATGTGTCACGGACATTAATAGTGGGTATCGTTTCCTGGTGGATACGGGCGCAAATGTTTCAGTGATCCCAGTGCATAACATAAAAGGTAAATTCCCACGCGAGTGTACGTATAAGTTGTTTGCCGCAAACAATACCGAAATCAAAACATACGGCTACATTACATTAGACATTAATTTAAGATTACGCCGTTCATTTAAATGGACATTCATTGTATGTGATGTTAAGCAACCAATTTTAGGTGCAGATTTCCTAATAGCACATAAATTGCTGGTCGATCTGTATAACAAAAAATTAACAGACTCTTTAACCAATTTGCAAGCGAAAGGGACCGTCATAGAGTACAGCGAACCTACAATAAAAAGTATACAGTCTGATAATCCTTACGCGGACCTTTTAGAAGAATTTTCAGAAATTACAAAGCCGGTTTCATTCAAAGATACCACGCCTTCACACTCGGTGTGTCACCACATCGAAACCACAGGTCCACCAGTACATGCACGAGCTAGACCATTGCCTCCAGACCGGTACAAAGCAGTAACAGACGAATTTAAACTAATGCAGGAACTTGGTATTTGTAGACCATCTAAGAGCGAATGGGCCAGCCCGTTGCATGTGGTACCTAAGAAAAACGGACAATTGAGACCATGTGGTGATTATCGGCAGCTTAATGCGGTAACCAAGCCTGACCGATACCCTGTACCTTTATTCTGTTACATCGATGACGTCATTATAGCATCAGTCAGTGAAGCTGCGCACAGCCAACATTTGAAGAAAATTTTTCAACGCTTTCAAGAAATCGGTATAACAATTAATCTAAGTAAATGTGCTTTCGGTCAGAGAAAAATATAATTTTTAGGTCACGAGGTTTCTGCAGACGGCATCTGTCCTCTATCTGACAAGATCAAACTCATCGAGACTTACCCAAAACCCGAAACAGTAGACCAACTACGACGATTTCTGGGTATGTTAATTTTTTACCGATCACACTTGCCTAAAGCAAGCGTATATCAAGCCGAACTAAACAATTTTTTACATAATACCAAGAAAAAGGACAAGCTGGACAAGACTAAGATCCAGTGGACACCAGAGGCCGACGAAGCTTTCGAGAAGTGTAGAGCTAGCTTGTCAAGCGCTGTTACATTATCTCACCCCATTGTAAATGTACCTTTAGCTCTGATGACCGACGCGTCCAACTCATGTGCAGGCGCAGTCCTACAGCAGAAAATAGGTAACGTATGGAAACCGCTAGGATATTTTTCAAAAAAATTTACAGACACTCATATAAAACGAAGTACCTACGATAGAGAGTTATTAGCAATCTACTTGGCCGTTGTCCATTTCCGTCATCAAATCGAAGTTAGGCAACTCATAATATACACAGATCATAAGCCATTAACCCATGTTTTCACAAAGGCTGGTACGGATCGCGAAACATCCCGACGTACCCGCGAGCTATTGTATATCAGCGAATTCACTAGCGATATACGATATGTCGCAGGCGGCGAAAATGTTGTCGCCGACGCCTTATCTCGAATCGAGGCTATCCATTGCCCGACCACACTCGATTTCGCAGAAGTAGCTCAAGCACAGGAAGCCGAGCCGCTGAGTCAGTTCTATCATACAAACAGTACAGTTCAATTGAAACCAATGTTTATATCAAACTGCGATAAGCCTATCCATTGCGAAGTCTCAACTAATTATTCGAGACCGTATTTACCAGAACAATTCAGAAGGTTAGCTTTTGAAACAGTACACAATATTAGCCATCCAGGTATACGCACTACACGAAAAATGGTAGCGCAAAAATATTTTTGGCCAAATCTCAATAAAGACGTTTCTAGTTGGACCAAAACCTGTATTCAATGTCAAAAATCAAAAGTTAACAGACATACATTTTCAGAATTTAATAGTTTTCCTCCTTGTAATAGAATGGATCAAATTCATGTTGATATTATAGGCCCCCTGCCTACGTCACAGGACGGATATCGTTAGTGCGTAACAATAATTGATCGTTTCACACGATGGCCAGATGCATTTCCCGTGAAAGACATCACTGCCGAAACGGTAGCAAAGGTTATTTATACGGGATGGATTTGTAAATTCGGGTGTTGTAAAATACTAACTACAGATCAAGGTCGACAATTTGAAAGTGATTTGTTCAAAAACATGTTAAAAGTACTAGGGATACAACGCATTCGTACCACCCCGTATCACCCCCAAAGTAACGGCTTAGTGGAAAGATGGCATAGATCGCTAAAGACTGCTCTTACAGCACGCATGTTAAACAATACATCATGGGTAGATGAATTACCAACAGTTCTTTTAGGGTTGCGCGCAGCAGGCCGCAGCGATACTGGTATTAGCGCCGCAGAGATGTTATATGGCCAAAACCTACGACTACCAGGAGATTTCTATGATCCGGTAAGTTCTAATGGTAGCGACCCGTACACGTTCGTGGATCAATTACGTCACACCATGAATTCTCTTCGACCACAGGTACGTAGTCACATTAATTCGCAGAAAACATTTGTACATCCAGACCTGCAAAATTGCACTCACGTGTTCATACGCAACGACGCGGTAAGGAAGCCCCTTACTCCTACGTATGAAGGTCCCTATCACGTTATCGCAAAAGATCCTAAATGTTTTAAAATTCAATTGCCCAACAGGGAAACATATTTATCAATCGACCGCTTAAAACCAGCATATTTACTGTCAGAATCGGTCGAAGAGTCATTTAATGAGGCCGACCAAAACGTAACGCCTCCACTGTCTAATAACCCTAAGGCTGATAGTAATAAGGATCAAAATGTAAACCCATCAGTAAACGATAATGTACCAATCACTACACGTAGCGGGCGTCGTGTAAAAATGCCTGTACGTTTCCTTTGTTAAAAGGACATGTAAACATGTACCAGTCATATAAATATGTAACTGACGTAGGATTTGTCTATCCCGTAGGCCTTGATGCGTTGTGAAAAGATGCCAAGGGACGACAAATACCTACATACCAGTACTTATATTAAAACGTAATTATATTTCACCAGTGTAAATAACTGGTTTAAAATATAATATTCATTAAAAGTAATAAAGATCGATGTTTTGTACCTAGTTAGTAACTAGGGCAAGCTATGTCGACATTTAGTACCTATTGTTATAAATAATGTTTAGGTAAGCATTTCCTGTCACTAGCACCGATTTCGACACTTTCGATATTTTACTAATTTAAACAGCTTAAACATTCAATCATTTCAATCATTCACAATAAATTCGTCTAATAACTTCATAAATTTTTCAAAGTTCTAATTTGTCATAATAGGTTACGCACAAAGTAAACAAGAACCCAACAAGAACATCGCGATAGCTCAGGCTATTTCAGAAAATTCTACTCAGTTTGAAACAAAATTGAATACTTTTGGAATCATTATAATTGTAATCGCAATATTATTGGCGATAGTAGTTTGTTATGGCATCAGACTGCAATGCCATAGGAAAATTCGAAGCTGGTTGCGCAAAGAAGCGCACAAAGCAGTAGGTTTTGGCACCCTGAATAAGGTCCAAGCCACTCAAGCACCGCCAGCACAGCAAGTATAAACAAGTGTCAGTGCTATTCTGTGACGATACAGTGTTAAGGGTAATTAGCATTTAAACACCATCATCATAGGATATTATGTAATCTCTTTATTTTCTATGTAATCACTTATATCTCACTATTGTATATCATTCCCAAGTAACACTAATTGCATTTATTTAAATTAAATCGAAAATACTACATTAAAGAATAATTTTGCATTATACAGGGCGTCCCAAGGCGATGCCACACGGAGGGAAAGTACCTTAAATATTAAAGATAGGATATTTTACTGAAAGAAGACATCGTTTAATTTTTAATAATAAGTAGAACTGCATTCACAGATTTTTTTAAAATCGCCTACCTCAACCGGGAATCAAACCCGCCAAATGTGATAGTAAAATTACATGTATTTTATAATAGCGTTTGAAAGGGCTACTCATAAGCATTATTTTTTCCTAAATAACCTAGCTTATTAAATGAAACTAAGATCATAAAATTTTACATTTTATTTAAAAATAAAATAATTTATCAAATGCTCAAAATGTGATCCGTTCTGTTGTATACAAATTCTCACTCTTTTAATAATTTCTCTCCCTGTCGATTTACTTATTTTTGCATGGTGGATGTTTGAAATAATACGTCTAAGTACATTTTGTAACTCCTGCACACTGTTGTACCGGTTCCTGTAAACTAAATCTTTTAGTCTTCTCTTAATTTAATCTTTTAGGAAATTTCTCTGAACAAAATTTTAAATAAAATGTAAAATTTTATTATCCTAGTTTCATCTAATAAGCTAGGTTATTTAGGAAAAATAATGCTTATGAGTAGCCCTTTCAAACCTACTTATTATTAAAAATTAAACGATGTCTTCTTTCAGTAAAATATCCTATCTTTAATATTTAAGGTACTTTCCCTCCGTGTGGCATCGCCGTGGGACGCCCTGTATACAGATACCTTATAGGAAAGCAATCATAAAGTTGTAAAGTAAAACATTGTAATTTCGAATCTACCTGAGTATAATATAACATGTAATTCTGCATAACAATTTAATATCATTCATAATGTACAATGTAACGTCGAAAACGAAATGTGTTCTCATTGCATCAGCTAATCAGTAAAGGTACATCCAGACGGTAACGTGAAACCTTTGTTTATCAAGTATGTCGCCGGGGCACCGCGCGGTTTTGCAACGCTGCAGGTTGAGCCACGTTAACTCATATTATCATTTGTAACTATTGGACATTCAATTTCGGATTATTTTTATTTCAGTAAATCAAAATTTTTTTTTTAACAAGAAAGGGATGACTGTGGGAACACACGTACTTCGGACGAGTGCTGACACTGCGAACGCTATTGCATAGCGTCGCCAGTCGTCACCGCACCGCCGCCCATGTAATACACCTAACATCAATTCTGTAACTTGTGTTATCTCGATCCAATATACAATAAAATTGTTAATATAATATGTCATTGTATCAGTGTGAGTTTCGTTGTTGTTTTAGGGTGACCATGATTTTTAACAATATAAATCAAAATGCTTTTATTCATTTATTTGTAATGTCATGTCATGTATAATAAATGGCTCAATATATTATTAGATATGATTACTTAGATAATATTTTGTTATTGTTTGGAATAAAACATGCGTTTGAACTTTTAAACTTACGTTTATTGAATTTTTAATATGCAACCTGCCGTTTCGTAGAACGGTTGAACAGAGAAGGACGAAAGTTGCCAGAAGGCAAAAACATGATGGCCACTTACTAGTGTTGCCACAATAATACATAAAAATACCCATTTTAGGTTTTATGTTCAGTTTGTTCTGAACATAATTGGGGCCGGGAGAAAACTACAAAATTTCAATTCAAAGGTAACGGACACAATTTCTTAATAGATCTACGATACACTTTGTTATTCATTTTTATATCGGCCACTCTTACTCTACCATCATTCCCAGGGAATGTAGTTACAATTCTAGCCATGGGCCATTCCAAAGGAGATGTGTTTAAAGTTTTAATAATGACTAAATCACCTTCTTTTAAATTAGTTTGCTGGCATTTCCACTTGGGACGGCTCTGCAACTGCGTTAAATAGTCATTAGACCATACTTTCCAAAAGTCCTGTTTTAGCTTTGAACAAAGATCCCAGAATTTTAAACGATTTACTGAAACATCTGTAAAATCATTTTCAGGATAACTAGTCAGGGCCGTTCCAATTAAAAAGTGCCCAGGCGTTAAATATTGACAATCACTTGAATTATCTGCAAGTAAAGGCCTTGAATTTACTACAGCTTCAATTTGAATTATAATAGTATTCAACTCTTCATAGGTTAAAACAAGATTACCTACTATTTTCTTTAGATGGTGCTTTACACTTTTTACACCTGCCTCCCACAAGCCTCCAAACTCAGGAGAGTAACTCGGAATAAACTTAAAAGTTATATAATTTTGAGAACAAAAGTTATTGATAGAGTCTCTATGATCTTTGGAGGTTTGTAGGGTATATAACTTATTTAAAGTATTAGATGCACCTTTAAAGGTTTTTGCGTTATCACAATATATTTTTGTGGGGTTACCACGTCTAGAAATAAAACGCTTGAGACATGCTAAGAAGGCCTCTGTTGTGAGGTCTGACACAAGCTCTACGTGAATAGCTTTTACAGCAAAGCACACAAAAAGCGCTATGTAACATTTGCTTATGATAGGCTTTCTAATTCGAGCAACTTTCATGTCAAAAGCGCCGCAAAAGTCAACACCGACATACTGAAATGGCCTAGATGCTGTGATCCTCTCTTGAGGCAAGGAGCCCATCAGCTGCCTAGCAGCCTCAGCTTTCAATGTCCTGCACTTAATGCATTTGCGAACCACTTTCTTGACCTCTCGAATTCCATTTACTATAGAATACCTTTGTGACAGAGAGCTAAAAATTAACCTAGGTCCTGCGTGTAGCAACCTAAGATGTTCTCTTTCAATAATGAGGGTTGTAATATGAGAGTTTTTTGGTAGAATGGCAGGATGTTTTTTATCATAATTAATATTCGCAGCATTATGGAGCCGTCCTCCTACCCTAACCACTCTAAAATGATCAAGAAAGGGATGCAAATTAGCTATTCCTGTTTTTAAATTTTTCCCAGCAGAAAGTGACTCTATTTCTTTAGAAAAATGTTCCCTTTGAGTACAACGCACAATAACTGACATTGAGTCGCGAAGCTCTTGAGGGGTTAACTCACTGTCCGTTATTTTGTTATTTATTTGCGAACAGTTTTTGAAAAATCGGTATATAAAACCAATAACTTTTTGAAGTTTGTATAGATTAGAATACTTCTGAAACAAATGTGTTGAAAAGGATGGCTCTAAATTTGATATATTGCAAGTTATATCTTGTTCATCATCACAGTCTGTGACTGCAGACGAATCAAGTACCTTGATATTTTCAGACTGGGTGTGACCGTAATTATTGTTAGTCAAAGCCTGTGGGCCATACCACCACAAGTCATTATCTTGAAGCCTTTGAGGTTGGACTCCCCTCGACAATAAGTCGGCGGGATTATTATATGTCCTAACATAACACCATTGAGACTGCCCCATCAACTCTACAATCTGCTTAACCCTATTATTGACATAAGCATTTAACTTTACATTGCCAGACTTTATCCATGCCAGTACAATCTGTGAGTCACTGTATAAAAAGGTCTTGTGAGGAAACCTAAGCTTTATGACTTCACTGACTCTATGAGTCAACTGGGCTAAAAGAAGAGCACTATTCAGTTCGAGTTGAGGAATAGTCAGATTTTTACTCAGTGGTGCAACTCTAGATTTGGAACAGAGCAAGTTTGACTGCACTGAACCATCTTTTTTGAACATTCTTAGGTAGAGACAGCAGCCATATGCTTTGATAGAGGCGTCTGCATATCCCACCAATTCCACAGATAAATTATCTTTGTGGTTAACACATCTATGGACTTTTATTTTGTCCATTTGTTTCAAATTGTTTAAAAACTTATTCCAGTATAGAAACTGATTTTGGGGTACCACTGTGTCCCATTGAATATGCGAAGACCATAGCTCTTGCATAAACATTTTAGCAATAACCACAATAGGACCAATTAAACCTAAAGGGTCAAACATTTTTCCTATAAAACTTAGGATTTTACGTTTAGTGTTTATATTGTCATTTTCAGTAAATCGTGGACTTGAAAATGTAAAGGTATCTGAAGCAATATCGTACAACAGACCCAAAGTTTTTACTGTATTATTTGCACTCATATCAATATCCTCAAATTGTCTACTCTCAACTGGAACGTCATTTAAAACCTCGGGAACATTTGAGCACCATTTATGCAAAGTGAAGCTACCTAAGCGGAGAAGCTCTACTAATTGTCTTTTTAGTTCAAATAGAAGCTCTACATCGTCTCTACCACAGATTACGTCATCAACAAACGTATTGTAGAGCATTGTTTGAGAGGCAAGAGGATACTTTTCTTTGTACTGCTGAGCTAATTCGACAAGACATCGAGTGGCCAAGAAAGTGGAGGGTTTCAGACCGTATGTTACAGTCTGTAGCTGTAAGCAGCTGATGGGTTTCCCGGGATTATCCCGCCATAGAATATTTTGTAAGCAAGTTTGATGGCTATGCAAGTTTGATGGCTATTGATAAAAATTTGACGGAACATTTTCTGAATATCACAAATCAGAGTATAAAGGTAAGTCCTGAATAAAATAAGAATATCAAATAGCTCACTCTGTACCACAGGACCATTCAGCATGACGTCGTTGAGAGATACCTTGCATTTTGACTTCGCGCTGCCATCGAAAACAACACGTAGCTTTGTAGTTTTACTCGCCTCATTAATTACGGCATGGTGCGCTAGAAAGTACACAGGATCTTTGTTGACATCATAATTTGCAATATTAACCTCCCTAGCATGTCCCAACTCTACATATTGCTCAATGAACAATTTATATTGCTCTAGCAGTAAAGGATTTGATTTAAATCTTTTTTCTAAAATAAGAAATCTTTGATAAGCGACCGAGAAAGAGTCACCGAGCTGCAGTTCCTCTATAGGGGAAACTAAAGGCATATCCACATGGAAGCGGTTATTTTTTATTTGTACTGATTCCTGAAAAATTTGTTCAGCCTTTTGAAATTCGTGACAAGTAGGTTTTGCTGGCTCGGGTACTCTCTCCGATAACCAGAAATTTTCCATGACATTTTCCAATTTTATTGGATCGGAAATAGCAAAATTTGTCACTACATCAAAGCTAGAACTATTACAATTTTTATTTGAAATGTTTCCACCAACTACATATCCAAAAAGGGTGTTTTGTAATACAGGCCCATTTGGAATTTTTATAGAACCTTCCAGTAGAATATTGAAATATATATCCGCACCCAACAATAGGGAAATGTCACCCGGGGTTTGGAAATCATCATCTGAAAGTTGTACGTGTTTTGGTATATTCCAATCGGAAATATCAAATGCTTGTTGGGGCAACTTAGTTGTTATGGAATCAACTACGTGGCATTTTAATGCAAATTTTATATTATCATTGTGGCATGGAAGCACACTTAAGTTTATAAACTCATTAATTTTGGTAGGTTTATTTCCAATACCAATAATATTGTTTGGCTGAATTATAGCATTCAATCCTAATTGTTTGACAAGTTTGCCTGTAATAAATGAAGCTTGGCTGCCGGTATCCAGCAAGCCGCGCACTACACATGCTTGACCAGACTTCGATAAAACCTTTACCTTTACAGTGGGAAGTAAACTGCAGTTTGAAATAGGATTCGACTTCAGTGTTACTACAGACTCCTCAGTATTTTTCTGATCGTCCTGTTCCGGGTGTAAAAGCGTATTATGACCCTGTTGACACGTCTTACATTTGAAGAGAAACTTACACTTACCACTGTGTGGCTTTAAACAAGTTTGGCATAGCTCTTGGTCTCGAACGAATAGTAGTCGGTCCTTGAGTGCTGCCGTTTGGAATACCGGACAGCTGAAAATGGCATGGTTTGGTTTATTACAAAATTTACAGGTCTTAACATTTTTCGTCACAACATTTGTGACTTTTGGTGGCAAAGATTTATAGACTTTACTCGTATTAGGTGCACCTTCATAGCAAGCGCCCTTTTGAGGTATACTGCTATCCTCTAGCGCTATAGCGCGCTTTTCCAGAAAATCTAGAAAGTCTGCCATGGAAGGCATATGTTCCGAGTCTCTATCTAATTGATAAGCTCGGTTTGTAACCGGATCTAGCTTCCTTGTAAAAATAGATATTAATATCATGTCCCATTTATCAATGGGCTCATTTAAATTTTGCAGGGCATGTAACTGCTGTTTTATATGTGACACAAACGACCTTATAGAGGTAGCTGTGCCTTTTTGTAAAATAGGTAAGTCTAACAATATACCTATATGGTTAGAAACTAAGCGGGCCTTGTTGTCAAAGCGTTTACTGAGCAAATCTAGTGCCTGCTTGTATGACTCGTTTACTAATGGCAGATTGACAATAACGCCAAGTATTTACGCAGGTAAAATAATTTTTGAACGTGAGACAGGACACTATTTTGGTCAATAATTGCCATGAATAAATCGTAAAAAGGCCTGAATTTTGTGAAATCTTTGCCATCAAAAATTGGAATCTCAATAGTGGGTAACTTACAACTTGACACGTTTTGACACTCTGACACTTTCTTGGTAGACAAAGACTTTAAGGATGCATTAATTTTAGCTAAAACACTGAAATATTTGTCTTCGACTATGCCCACTTCCTCAATATCTCGCTCGTCCATGCTTAGGATGTCTAGCTGGACGGTCTCATAAGCCTTAAGCGCATTTACAAGCGCCTCCTTTCGCGCCTCGAGTATATCAACACTAGCAGCCGCAAAACTTACTGGATCTCGTACGAAGTTGTCGATCCTCGTGATGGTGGCTTTATGCTGCCCTCGTTTAAGCCTCAGCTTCCTCATTTCCTCATCAGCATTCGGTTTCGACATGATGAAAACTGTTTGTTTACAATCCTGCGATGAACTCGGCGGAGGTAAATAAAGGACACTGACGTTTGACGTAACACTGACGTTTGACAGATGATAGTCGCCCGAACCATAGACTAGGCTCGAACGAGGTTGGCCAACAGAACTTGCGTAGGTCTGTAACCAATGCTGCCAACCTGATAATACGACGCTAACTTCACTCGATGACAAGACGCAATCGGTTTAAACCGGATATGATTAAAATGTAGGTGGGTCGAAAATTTTTGGTCGGTTAACCAAATTAATGATTTTTCTTTCTTCTGTTTCGACCTTATGGTAGAACGAAACTAGAAGAGGTCTTCTTTCGTCCTATATTAGAACGAAGCTGCGGGCCGGCACCTGTTATAGCACGGATACTCAGCCTAGGCAGTGAACTGAACACTTTATGGCGGCGCGGCGGCGGCACGGCACGCGAACTATAGCGGACGCGAACCTTGCACAGCACTGCACACACTGATTCTAAAGTTATACTTTTCCTTTCCGAAGGACCACAAAACACTATGTTTGGAATAAAACATGCGTTTGAACTTTTAAACTTACGTTTATTGAATTTTTAATATGCAACCTGCCGTTTCGTAGAACGGTTGAACAGAGAAGGACGAAAGTTGCCAGAAGGCAAAAACATGATGGCCACTTACTAGTGTTGCCACAATAATACATAAAAATACCCATTTTAGGTTTTATGTTCAGTTTGTTCTGAACAGTTATTATTAAACTATATATTTTAGAGTGTGCCTAAAATCTAATCAAGATGAAGTTATGCCTATTTGGATGATTTTGCTGGTTTTAGATACCTAGTCAGAAAAGTTCAGCAGAACCTACTTGTACCGAGCCTTCATGTTCAACGGGCGCCGCCACTGATGTCGACGCAGGCGACAAACACATTTTGGATTTACCAGGAACTTCCTCTTCGGTGACGAAGAACGTTGATTCAGGAAAAGAAATTGGTAATAAAAATAAAGAGGTTCAAATATAACTCAATATTAATATTACGAAAAATACTTTGTAGTACAATGTTGGTCCATTTATTTATTTTTCCAGAGACACGGAAGCGTCCTATGGTAGTAGTATCAAGCGATGAAGAAGAGATAGCGGACAGTCCAGCAAACAGTACCCTCAACCGCAGTTACAAAACACCTAGCCAAGACGCACTTCGCAAGGAAATAACTGCAATAAAGGTAGAAATACAGGCCGTTGTTCTAAAGAAAAATGCAGGGCTGGATGATGGTAGAGCGAACAAGGAATTAAAAGCCCTCGAAAAAAAATTAAAGGAAAAAGAGTCTGAGCTGAGAGTTAAGGAAAAGAGTGCGAAGCGCCAAAAAAAATTGCGAGATCATAGAAAAGAAAGGCTTGCTCAGGCTATGCTCGAAAATCCTGATTTAGGTACACAACTTAGAGTGCGCGAGGAATCAGGACGTCCTAGACTGGAGGAAGACCAGCCTGAGCTGCTAAAAGCAATCGCCGAACTTGTGCCTTTTGGAGCTGGTGCTGAAGACAGGCGACAAAGTGAAGTGCTTCGAAGCTGCAGGAAGCTGTCTGATCTCCAAAAGGAACTGGAAAAAATGGGCTTCCACATATCACGATCTGCAACATACCTTCGTCTTCTACCAAAGAAACAGACCACACATGAGGGTAAAAAGCACGTAGTGACTGTTCCTGTACGACTTCTACGTCCACAAGCAGACCTTCACAAAGTCCATATAGACCAAAACTTTTGCAAGGCAACCATTCGAAGCATTGAAACACTTGCTTCTATTCTGGGCCCGGATCAAGTCATTTTTATATCACAGGCCGACAAAGCGAGAGTACCGCTGGGAATAACAGCCGTGACCAAGCAAGCCCCAGTTTTGATGCACCTAGACTATCAGGTAGGTATTTTAAACAATTTCAGATATGCATTGGTAATTAAAACTCTACGCTTTGTTTTGCCACTTACCTTCTTTGTTCTAGATTAGACTACCCGATCACGATTGGGTGGTAGCAGAGCGACACAAGCTAGTGCCCTCGGTTTACGCCTATATTGTGATAAAACCGGATTGTATGGGCGAGCCAGCCGCAGTTTCCTACTCCGGTCCAACATACATTGCTATTAGAAGTGGCAAGCATTCTTCTTCAACAGCTTCGACATACGCTGCCGATTTCGAGAGGCTCCTTAGTGTACAATCATTTAAGACTCTGATGACGAACGAAGAAGATGTGTTCAAGCCAGTTGTCGTCTTATCTGTTGACGGTGGACCCGATGAAAACCCTAGGTATCCCAAAGTGATTGCACACGCAGTTGAGCACTTCAAAAAGCACGATCTTGACGCTTTGTTTATATTTACGAATGCTCCGGGGAGAAGTGCCGGGTCATAATGATGAAGCGAAAAAAAATCGATCAGGATCTTGCTACAACAAATCCTAACAGCTTCGCGAAATCTATAGTCCGGTTTGTTTCTGCGCGTCCGTAAGCATTCTGGGCACCCAGCGCGCGGACACTTTTTTCATGCCCAGCCAGGTCGTGCATAATATTATAGACACTCCTTATTGAAATCTTCATTTCTGCAGCTATAAAATGAACTGTAACACGACGATCCGCCAAAACAATTTTTTCAACTTTTTTATAATTTGTTCGGTTACTGCCGTCGCAGGGCGCCCCGAGCGTGGGTTATTGTTGGTGGAAGATCTTCCTCGCTTAAACTCAGCACACCAACGAGCAACTGTAGAATATCGAGGAGCATGAACCCCTGATGTTCCTAGCAAGTCTTGTCTTGATTTACCTGCTACGTAGTTTAACTACCGCGCGAATTTCAAATTTCTCCGTTTTCGAGAACTCGTTTCCGAAACGTAGAAAAAGAATTACTGTACAATTTTTTTTCAAACATATGAGAATCTAAAACTTTTTTAATTATTATTATAACAAATGTCTAGGCTTTGCATGCCAGTATCATTTCTTTTTTCTTACCAAGGAGTATCTATTTCATTCTCACTTTTTATTGAACACCCCTAGTAGTTTTAAGTGCCCTAAGAAAAATTATAAAGTGCACAAACTGTTATTTATTGGAGCACTTAGCAACGAGTTGTCCAAAATTATCAAATAATCCTAAGGACAAAAATGGTAATGTTAACGAGAAAAACGTAATGATTCTAAATTCTAGCCATAGCAATGGTGATAAATATAATGTATAAATCTTAAAATTAACGGGGTTATAGTCAATGGATATGTAGATTTGGGAAGCCAGTGCACACTAATAAGAAGCAGTGAGGCACTTCAATTAGGTATAGAGTGGAACGTAGGCCTGCGAGATACCATTCTTGAGAGGAATAGGAAATGGAATCACAATAAAATCCTGTTTTATCCCGAGCAAACTTCTATTATTCACGCAATATCCCTTGAGGTTATGGGCCCAGGTTTACGCGGTATAAAGTTTTCGGCGTATTTCAACTGTTCGGCGAAATAATTGGAAATTGGAAAATCAAGTTTAATCTCAATCCTAAATGATGGCGTCGGAATCCACACCAAGTGCTTCGTCTAGTACGTCTTCGAGTTTCATTGGCATCGACCAACTGCGATATTACTCCTGGAAATTTATGATGAAGATGATGCTTTATGGGAGGATTTATGGGAACGCGTTGAAGACGATAAGGGCGATGAAAAGAAAAAACAGAATGCTCAACCAAAATTGCATAGCTTGTACCATTTTCTTGAAAATCAAGAAAATCTAAAAAAGTCGACACTTTTCGAGGGGTGAAGGCGAAAGGGGAGGGACAGTTACTTATTTTAATGTACCTACTCACCCAAGGGTATAAACCAGCAGCAGTTTCAAAACATTGACTTTTGCCGTGAAAAAATCTAAAATGAATACACTATTAAGCCATATCATTTTTGCAGATTCCATAATAAATTTGGTTTGCCGGGAGTATGTTGAGTATTGATTGTACCCATGTTGCTATAATAAGGCCAGTGGAGAATGAGGAAAGATTTTTTAACCGCAAGAAGTATCACTCTTTGAACGTGCAAGTGGTATGTATTTCAGTATTACCTACTAACTTTTATTTTATGAGTTACACTAAAAATAATAGCGAGAGGAGGCCTTGGCCGTGCAGTAGGATCCTACGGGCTAAACTTAGGTACCTACTATTATATTGAAGATCAATAACCATAAACTCATATTTATTATTTCAGATCTGTGATACCGAAAATTATATTTTAAATGTGGACGCGTCTTATAGTGGTGCTACGCATGACTCTTTTATTTGGGGTATACGACACTGAGATATACGACGACCGAGACGTGGTCGTTCACTCAAGGCCTAATAAAAAGGCTGAAAGTCACCCAAAGGGCAATGGAGAGGGCTATGCTCGGAGTTTCCCTGCGAGATCGAATCAGAAATGAAGAGATCCGCAGAAGAACCAAAGTAACTGACATAGCCCAAAGAATTGCTAAACTTAAGTGGCAGTGGGCGGGGGGCACATTGCTCGCAGAACCGATGGCCGGTAGGGACGCAAAGTTCTCGGGTGGCGACCACGTACCGGAAAGCGCAGCGTGGGTAGGCCCCTCACACGGTGGACCGCCGACCTGGTGAAGGCGGCGGGAAAACGTTGGATGAGGGCAGCGCAGGACCGGTCGTTATGGCGAACCTTCAAGTAGTTCTTTCGTCGTTAACCTTCGGCATATTAAAAGGACGATTCCGTTGTTTACTTGCCGCTCTGGAGTAGGGTTGCCAACCCTACTATATAATATAGTATCCTACTATATTAGGGGCCCTACTACTATAATTCTGACAAAAATATATAGTAGGCAAAACTACTATATTTTGATGAGCAAATAATTTATAGAGAATTTAAATATATTGGTCCTTAGTCAAGCTTAGGTCCAATAAAAATGACCAATCACTTAACATTATTTTAACAATGTTCTTTCTCTTCATCACATTTGTTTCATAAACAATTTTCTACTAAATATACTAGGTACTGAAAAGTGTCGTGTTACGGGCTAGGAGGCTCAAGGTTACACCTCCTATCTCGTGACGACGTGTTATAGTATGAAAGAAAAGAAATGAAAGTAAGGGAAATGGTACGAAGTTACTTTTTTTATTTACATGCAGAGAGAGACAAATATAAAAACAGGTAATAGGCTAAACAATACTACGGGTACAAAACACTTCCGTACTAGGAATTTCGAGGACGTGGCCGAAAATGTGCCCTATGCGTTAGGTTCGGAGCTTCCACCGCCTTTCCGGTGGAAGGGAATTTCGGAGGCCCCGCCCCACCAGGGGAGAGGAAGCAGCTGGATCCCGGTGGTAGCTGGTGCAGGAACTGGATTGGCGAGGTCTTGAGGAGATTTATTTACGCGAGGGTGATTTTTGAGACGAGTTCTTGAGTGGCTGGGGTCCGTACGACCCCAGCCCAGGTCTTTATACGACGATCGGTCTCTTTAGAAACCGAAGAAGAACTGATTTCAACTTTGTGGAAATCCATAAAGAAATCTCGCTCATGCTTTTGAAAATTCATAAGCCGTCCATTGATTTATTCTTTTCTAAGGTATTTCGCGGCCAGCAGTCATTTATGCCAAGACCCGGGTGACGCATCTCTTTGCTACTCGATTTTAGTCACCACGGAGTCCGAAGTTAAGTCGAGCTTTTCGCCGTGGACTGGCACGAGACAGTTTCTTTCGTACATATTCAAACATTTGAATTTTCGAACATTGAAAACAAAGGCTGATTTTGACTTAGTCTCCGAGATTTCTTTGACAAGCGCGGACGTATGGCCCCGTGTGCCAACTGTAGACGCGGTAAACTGTAGCGCTCTTATGTAATTGTTTTAAAACCTTGTCGCACCTATAGTTTTACAATAAATGCTTTTGACTTTGACTTTGACTTTTTAGATCTTTACTTAGACATTATGTAGATAGCAGTTTCATTATGCCACGCGTGCGTTAGTTTCGGTCGATTGTTATCAAGTTTGGGTGTGCCCCTTAAGGGTACGATCACCACCTGGCGGTCGGCGAGCTTATGGAGACTGCTGTGATTCATCATTCAAGGTAATCCAGTGCCAATTAATATCCAAATCTTCAAATTTTCTATATTCCGTGACATTTAGTAACAATGTCGTCAACTCGTTAGCCGATCGTGGCTTTATGTGAATAAATATTCCAGTTGCTGTTTCCCGTAGGTGACTTGCGAAATATTATTCAATGTTCCGGGATATAATTCTTATAAAGTTTAATAATTTTATTAAATCTAAATTCTAAATTTCTAAATATTTTAATTCCCGTTTCCCGTTGCTAGGCAACGGCGTTGAAGTAATTTGTTCTACTATCTATGTACATTACTACCGGTGTTACAAAACAATAGTTGTGATAAAATATCGTACTTTATGGGAATTTAAGGCGAAGAAGTAATTGTCCGCAGTTCAATGATCGAGTTCTTCCAGTATGATGGACTTACGCCCGCGGCGGCGAGCCGCGGCGCGTGCGAGGGTATCGACGTTCTTCGCTCCGCACGCCCAGCGCATGACAGGGCTCCGCCCGCCGCCGCGCACCGCGCGCGCGTGCGAACGCGCCGTTTCTCGCAGTGTAATACAATATTTTTTAATAACTTATATTTTATAATAAATCATGTTTTAATCTAATCCTTTCTTTTCCTTTAAAGCTAGTGCACGGAGGGCAACAAACGTTTGCTCTTCGTGCACTTAGTAACCCCGTACCAAGGGTTCCGTTACAAAAGTGACAACAAGTTTTCCTAAAGCTATCTATATTTTTAGAAATTATACTATTATTTCTGTATCGAATCCAGCGACTACTGCGTTTACATTACAGGATGCATTATTTTCTATAACGAATACGAAATAGAGAAATGATTGTTCCTTTAAAATAAGAATTTTTTGAAAAAAAATTTTATTAAAAAATTCGAAAAATACTTTTTTTTTTCTTTTTTGTTCATGATCTACTATTTTTTTTCGGGCACTAAGGCTCGAAATACTATATTTGGTCTAAAAAAAGTTGGCAACCCTACTCTGGAGCTACATTATTGCCCAAAGAAGGCAGGCATTGTGCACTAAAAAAGACCTAAATCCCGTGCACTAAAAAAGACATAACTCACTATTTTAAGGTCTAGGTATACAGGGTATAACAAAACACCCTAGTAATACTTAAGGGGGTTCTGTAGACCATCAAACTGAACGAAATCATCGTAAAATAAAAATCCTAGGCAGATTTTTTTTCGCGATTTGGACGTTGGCTCCATTGTGAAAGTTGTTTAGTTTGATAATCAGCAGCATGGTTGGTAACAATCAGCATATGTTGCTGTAATAAGGCCAGTGGAGAATGAGAGATTTTTTAACCGAAAAAAGTATCACTCGTTGAACGTACAAGTGGTATGTATTTCAGCATTACTTACCAACTTATATTTTATGAGTTACACTAAAAATAATAATAATAGCGAGAGGATGCCTTTAGCCTGCAGTAGGATTATACAGGCTAAACTTAGGTACCTACTATTCTACTGAAGATCAATAAACTCATATTTATCATTTCAGATCTGTGATACCGAA
Source organism: Agonopterix subpropinquella (assembly GCA_922987775.1). Taxonomy (NCBI): domain Eukaryota; kingdom Metazoa; phylum Arthropoda; class Insecta; order Lepidoptera; family Depressariidae; genus Agonopterix; species Agonopterix subpropinquella. The sequence continues at coordinate 12,176,887 of OV277709.1, read as the reverse complement.
AATTATATTTTAAATGTGGACGCGTCTTATTGTGGTGCTACGCATGACTCTTTTATTTAGGGTCACTCACTGAGATATAAACACCATCTTGAAACATTAACAATGGGAGGAGAAACTTCGTTACTACCTATTGGGTATGTAATTATTGGATTGAATTTTTTTGCTCATAGGCTCACACAATGATCCCCCGGAAACCACACAACAACGGCACAAACATACACCACTTGTTTTAATTACTAACATAACTTTAATTGTGTATTCAGACGATGAAACTTAACTAATCTCCCTAAGGATTTCATCGTCTGAATACACCTTTACAAATTAAGTCAGTACCTAATTAAAATCTAGTGGTGTATAACATCCTTGAACGAACCGGGGCTTGCACCCAGGACCCTGGTTTGGCAGTACGGCTGGCGTGGTAGCCATTACATCAACCGGGTCCTCAAATGATCGATAGCGCCATATAGGACCTATTATGTCACAGAAAATATAAAACATGTCTATGTGAACCTCAATTAATATTAAGTTTTAGGTTATTCTGGATACCCTCTAAGAGAGTATCTAATTACTCCATTCAGCAGCGTCGAAGAAGGGACACCGCAGGGGCGCTTCAATGAGGATAAAAAAGGGCCCGTTCCACGTTTGAATGAACCTTCGGCATATTAAAAGGACGATTCCGTTGTTTACTTGCCGCTCTGGAGCTACATTATTGCCCAAAGAAGGTAGGCATTGTGCACTAAAAAATACCTAAATCCTGTGCACTAAAAAAGACAACTCACTATTTTAAGGTCTAGGTAAACAGGGTATAACAAAACACTCTATAGTAATACTTACGGGGGTTCTGTAGACCATCAAACTGAACGAAATCATCGTAAAATAAAAATGTTTGTTTTGAAGTTAGGGTACTAGTCCTTTAGTGATTGATCATAGTGTGAACTATCGTATCCTCCGTGAAATCCTTTTGGAGACAAATGTCTTAAATGGTAACTTGTAACTGTTTTATAGGTTCACTAGAAAGTGGAACCTCTGTAAGGCCAACGCACAAGTATGGTTAGGGCGTGCGCAGAAGCACAGCCGAGTTAATGTCCTTGATCATATTCGACCTTCACAGGTGTCCGTGAAAGGCTTAACGATTTATGGAATTGTCAGGAGTAAATCTCCAAGTGCGTTATGGCAATTTTTTTTTATTATTTTGTTTATTTTACCTAAGGGTAAAGGTACCAATACCGTAATACTAATATGTGTCTACTTTTTAATAATTATGAAAGTGTGCAATATGGAAAGAAGAAAAGAGTTGTGAAATGTATAATTTGCTTATTAATAAAACATTATAAAATATTAGAATTGTCTTACAAACGATCTATTTAATACCACCACCGCCACGCGCGCGGTGGCCACTGGACCACCACGGCTTCAAAAACTAGGTTTTAAATTAAAAAAATATATGTTATAATGTTTTTATTTTAATTTTCAGAGAATGGCATACTACCTGAGGAAACGAGGGGTACAGCAGATTTTGTTATCTTCATCGACCAATTATTTGATTCGTTAAATGGAAGTATGAAGAACTCGTCGGTCCGGTCGGGAAAAGATTTACTGAGAAATGTTACACCAAATTCGAAACATAGAGAATTTTGGTTGTAAGCTAGGGTAATTTTAAGATCTATGACATTTTTGACGTCAAAAGGTAGTGCTGGTGCTGTTTCTTCCATAAATAATTGGGTCAAAACTTTAGAAAATATGGGAGTTTTACGAGACAAACTGTTTTCGGAATTACATTTTGGTGCAGACATTTGAACCAGGATCTCTTTTTGGGAGCATAACGAGTCACGGGGTGAGAAACAATTCACCCTCGTGTGCTGGGTTTGAATCGTCATTTGCATCGTTATTCATAAATAATATGAGCAGCAATTATTCTCCAGGGTCTAATTGTCAAGAAGATTTTTGTTCAACTTTTGAAAGTTTCGAAGAGTTGTTTTTCTCACAAAATGCTGAATCAGATAATACTGAACCATGCGAAGTCGATTTTAATGACATGAGTGAGGACATCTTTGTCAATTTCGAAATAAAAAAGAAGGACCCGAGAATAATTGCTCAACTCGAATACGTCACAGGATATATACTGCGAAAAGCGAACAAAATTATTAAAAATTGTAAAACATGCAAAGAATTGCATTTACAAATGACCCCAGCAAAAATAGGTATCTACCACATAGATAATATTTTAAAAGTAAACACTACTTATGCTATCCCAATGAAAATTTAACGAAATGTTTTTCCGAGATCCAGGACACTCTTTATTATATTTTAAGAAACAAAAATAATAACGAAAACATAAAACAATACATGAAAACTATATTATTCATCAATATAAACACCAAATTTATTCATTGTCGACACCAAAAACACCTAGTAGAGTTTATTTTTGAGTTTTCTAGCAGATTTATTGCCTACAATTGGTGTAAGTGGACCAATAAATTATTAAACGGTACTAGCACAACCAAAGATGTAGATTTAAGCGACGAGATTCAGAATCAAGCCAGTCTTAGAAAAACGTAGGACTTTAAGTAAAATACTATACTTTATTGCAAATTATGGTAACTCAGTTGTTTGTGGTATGAAATGCAATATAATTTTGAGGGACGGTAACGCAGTGGTTATTTTGCTGAAAAAACATCAATAAATGTAAGAAGTAGCAAGAAAACATCGCTGCAAATGTCTTTAATGATTACTATAAACAATGATGAACAAAAATCGGCATAAAACGGTAAAAAAAGACTTATAGAATTTGTACAATAAAAGAAAATAAAATTTTAACTAAATTGTACCCTGAATAAAATAATGGCCCAATTATGAGATATCTTAAAAGTTTCTAAGAATAAATAAATATTGTATTTGAAAAGTATTACTTTACCATTTTTCAATAGGTTATGGGGCTCCAGTGCTGTGAGTATAACCTAAAAATGAGATGTTAAGAGCCTATGTCGAAAAATAATTTAAGCGAAACAGACGTGGGATAGCTTATATTACGGCCTGATGCGAGAGAAAGAGAACGCGCGCCTGAAACGAATCGAGCGCCAAATCAAACTTTATTTAATTGTTGATTGTACTATTTATGTAATTTCAATTCTGCTCTAATCAAAATTTAGAAAACAGCAATCTCTTTTTTTAAAGCAAGTCTTGTGTTTCTATTATTCACCGTTTAGCAGTTCCAAGCGTTTATAGATAAAAACGGAGGCAACTTTGGCTTGTTTTTCTATCGAGAAAATGTGTCTTAATCGTGTTTTGGCTCTAATCAAAACTTCAATTATATGTTCAATTTACACATATCCGAAAATCATACTCCTACTGTTAGTACTTCATGATATATGAAGCTTTGAAGAATCCTATTTTTTTTCACATAGCCCCTTAAGTCAGAGTCGTGCCGAGTCGGATTCACAACTAATTCAATCAACGAGATCAGAATCAGAGATTCTACATACGGAAAGCATAGTCAGCAGTATGAGTCTGCCGACAATCGATAAGCTCGAGGGCAGCTCGAACTTTAATACCTGGAAGGTACTGATGGAACCACATCTTATGATGATCTCTGAGAGTTTACTTTGAAAATTCCAGTCGCTAGTGATGCAGCACAAGTAAAGCGAGATCAGAAAGCGCGAGCACGCATTAGTCTCATGGTAAAACCGCATTGTCTTGTACACGAAAGCATGTTGCAAAAGCAAGTTGCCAAGGAAGCATGGGATGCTTTAAAAGCTGTTTTTGAGGATAAAGGTCTAAACAACAGATATTATCCAAACTACTAAGTAAGCTTGAAACTAGAGAGTTTCACTTCAATGCAAGGACACGTAACGGAAATTCTGACGGTTGCACAACAGCTTCATGATCTGGGAAAAGAGATCGACGACGAATTGATTGCAAAACTGATGCTACAAGGACTCACTGAGAAATACCAACCGCTTTTGGCTTTTACACTAATTATTTGTCCCTATTTTTGTTTCGTTGGACGAGCTATAAGGAAGTTGGGTGTAAAGGATTTACTACGTGAACTATTGCTACCCCTGGAAAGGACAACAACACCGTCAACACCGTTTTGTTGCGGGTGTAACGCGCTAGGATAGAAAACTCCACCCATGATTGTGTACAAGGGAAAAAATGTGTGGGATGAGTGGACTACAGACGAAGGCTATCCCGGAACAGCATACTCTTTAACGAATAATGGTTGGATGGAAACAGCGGTTTTTGAGGACGTGTTTGAGGAAGTATTTTTTAGCAACTGTGGAAGGAAAACGCCCGCTCCTTGTGTACGATGGACATGCAACGCATGAGAGTATTAACCTTTTAAAAAAAGCCAGAAAAGCAAACATCACAATTTTAAAAATACCTCCTCACATAGACCATCTCTAACAGCTATTAGTTTTGTCAGTTAATAAATAATTTATAGACCGATGGGATATTGCGTTAGTAAATTGGCAGAGGATGAATATAGGTAAACCTTTACCAAAAAAGATTTCGCTTAAATGCTTGGGCAAATTTGGGATGCGTTGGATACGGCTATGTGCAGCTGGATTTCAAAAAACGGGATTTTATGCCTTAAACAAAAATGCTATCTCAATTCTCAGAAGATAACAATAACTTTTAAATATGTTCAGGCCCAAAGACAGATAAGTGAACAGATTCAGGACGCATACTAGTGAGTTATTGGAGCTGCGTAGGTACTAGTGCATGCTCCCGGGAAATCCCGGTACCGAAAATACCGGGATTTCTGAGGCTATCTAGCACCGGTACTTCGGGAAATAAATCCCGGTTCTTTAGATACTTTCGGTACTCAATAATTTACTTAATTTATAATTAAAATAGTAGCCAAAATCGTCCTTTAAGTAGATCTAATTATACTTTAAATGGAAATTGTAAAATAATCGAATGAAATTATGATTCTCTCTTCTAACTTTTAGAATTTTCATATTAATCATCATCATGACAGTCCAGTCTACAAATGTCGAGCTGGACATAGGCCTCCCCTAAAGATCGCCGCAACGCCCATTAGATAAGTCCAATGGGTTCCCGCCACCTTCACCAGGTCGTCGGTCGATCTTGTGAGGGACTGCGTCTTCCGGTACGCGGTCGCCACTCAAGAACTATTTGGCCCTCTCGGCCACCTGTTTTGCTAGCCATGTGCCCAGCTAGGTACCTACCTCTGCGTCAAGAGTTGGCGAAATAAAGCAGTGGTTATCAGAGAACAATGTACCATTCGAAAACAGCGAAGAAAGCCAAACCTGCTAATGCTTGTCCAACCACATAGACCTGGCCCTGTACCCGGACTTTAGATTTTCGACATATCTAGACCGTTTCGGTTCGTACTTCATTGTAATAGAGTTGACATTGGAACGAAAACGTTCACGCAATTGCGAAGTTCGTATGTGCGGGTAGAGGCCCTGTGTCTGAAGACAGTTACCGCAAGTTTTGACTTGCAGAAGGCATTAAATACTCCGTATGGAGAATCAATATTACTTTATTACTCAAGAATTTTACAGGTCAGGTACCTTGCAAAGAAACCTGTATTTATAAATGCCGAGAAACAATTCCTGAAGAGAAACGACGTGAAATATTAACTGATTATTGAAATTTGGGGCAGATCATGAGATTATCAGTTTCATGGCTTCTTCTGTTGAAGAGATAGTTCCTAATGTCGCTGTGTCAAGATAGATCATGAAGGAAAGATGTTAGAACGTAAGCGAACTAACAACAATGATTTTTATTTAGTTTCGAAAACCATTTTGCATCTTTTAGAAAAAAAATCTCCGTCCACCTAAACACCAAACAAACAAACCTAAAATTTTCAGTTTTGACACTTTTTCGGTAACTTGTATGGATGTTGTGTAGTTAATTATTTTACGAATGAAAGAGTGGCAATACGTTGGGGATATCCAAAATAATTGGGAACAATATTTACCGAAGGTTCAACTTGGAATTAATTCAAATATACTTCTTGTAAAACCCCATTGGAATTTTTGTATGGTTATCGCCCTCGCTCTGCTGGTGGCATCATAGTGCCAAATCATATTGATAACTAAGATCAAATAAGTTCTTAACAGGCAGCAGTTCGTGCCAAACAACATTTTGACAAAACGATGATTTCGTATCTATTGATTAGGAACTGCAATGTTTAAACTGTTTGCATAACGTTGAAACCTTGCGATGCCTTGCATTGACATTGTTTATCTATCTATCTCAATCATTACAGGAAATTGTGAAAGCGATTATGCAAATCGATGATAAATAATTACAAAATTGGGTTAGTTTAGGTTAAGTCTGTCCCGGAACCGACTCAGAGCACCCCACTTCATTGGGCTAGGTTACGTTAGGTTAAGTCTGTCCCGGAACTGACTCAGAGTACCCCACTTCATTGGGTTAGGTTAGGTTAGAGCACCCCACTTCATTGGGTTAGGTAAGTCTGTCCCGGAAGCGTAAATACAAACCCGGCTGCAGCACAGACACATGCTGCTCTGTAATGCAGTCGGTTTCGTTTGGATAAAGTACTCACAAACCCGACTACACCACAGACACTTGAAAACTGTCTGTAATGCGACCGGCTCCGAATAACATTATTGTCAGGCCCTGTACCCGGACTGTCGATGTTCGATATATCGCCACTGTTTCGGTCCGCACTTCATTATAATAGAGTTGACATTGAAACGAAAACGTTCACGCAATTGCGAAGTTCGAATGTGCGGGTAGAGGCCCAGTATCGTCACCGAACACGGCTACAGTACAGCTCATGCCAGCGCTCTGTATTGCAGCCTGGTGCGGACGACTCCCATCAAACCAACAACAAACAAACATCAAACAAACACGGCTGCACTGCAGATCAATCGGTAGGACAATACCACAGTGTTGTTCGGGTGCAACGAAGAAAAAACTCCACCCTAATAGGGTGGTTTTTAAGGGAATAAACAGGTGGGATCAGTGGGTATCAGAAGACGGGTAGTACGGGTACCCGGGCATTGTATATGCGGCAACAGCGAATAAGTGGATGGAGGCACCTGTATTTTTTTTTTAATGGTATTTTTACCTACCGTCGGTGATAAACGTCCCATTCTTTTAGTTTACGACAATCACGCCACACATGTTATTATATAAACATAATTCAAAAAGCTCGAGATAGCAATATAAAAATCTTAAAAATATCGCTACATACGAGCCACCTATTGCAGCCACTAGACCTGTTTGTAAATAAATCAAAAATATTTTGATAAATTACGACCCGGTATATACCAGCGACATAACTTAAATTGTTTTGTTATATTTTTCAGGATTTTCAATAGAAAATCTGGAGCCTATTTGCTCAAGTAACAAAAACCAATGCAAGATATAAAAAACAATGTTTAGTGATGTGAATGTGAATGCGAGCAGTTCTCAGATAGATGTAAGTACAGTTGGATACTCATAACATGTCAAATGTGATTCAACCTACGTCAGATCCAGTGCAGTCAAGTTCAACTGATCCAGTGGAACCACCAATTTCATCGATTCAGTTGCAGCCTAAGGGTTGAACCTCATCTGGCAACACCGCATCGCATTTTTCCGTCGCTTCATCTTTTTCTGTCACTCAGGAACGCCATTAGCTAGAGCAAATAAGATAACGGGAACGCGATCGCACGCTGCGGTGCTGCCGCCTGCGGAAAGGGATGAAGCGACGGAAAAATGCGATGTGGTGCTGCCAGATGAGGTTCAACCCTAAATCACTAACCAATATTCATAATGTATAATAATTTATTATACAATTTCTCCGGAATTAGCCAAAAGTGATTTTCCCTTATTCCCAAAATTAAAAGAGGAAATTAGTGTGACTAAATTTCACGGTAATGGCTGCTGGTAGAGGAGTTTTTCGAGAGTTAAGAAAAAATATTTTTTTCGCAAGGAATAGCATAGCATACAGTGGCGTTACTTTCATACAAGCCCAAAAACCCCGGCTTGCCTAACCAAAACCCTAGACGAACTTATATCTGTGCCAAAACCAAAACGATAAAAATCTCGATCAAAAATAAAAGCTTCAAACTTATCGAACTATTCAAAAGTTTGCGCTCTAAAACTTTTCAAACTGAAACAAAGAGATGAACCCAAGTCCAACCGATCCATGTGGCGTTTGCAGATGATACTGCGACTGAGTTGAGATACGATCAGTCATCTCGCTCACACGCGTGGGCTTGTAACCGGGCTTCACCGGGACTTCGTATCTCTCTTTCTAACCTATGGACAACTAACCAATAATGAGATATAGCTATTGTTAGTTTATACAGGGTGGCCGGGGTGTTGACGTTCAGACGTAAAATTTAGGTCCGGTATGTCGTGGGGTATCCGAATCACCCCCATGTATGTTCCGCGATTTTTTATAGTTTTCGAGTTATGATGATTTTTCCGATTTTTTGAGGAAACTCGACATGACCGGCTTGAACAACTTCTAAAAAAAAAAGTGTAAGACTTTTTAGAGATTCTTTTTTTGCAACTTAATCTTCATGAATTGTGCCTTTATTCATAACATCATCAGCATCGTAACTTTGATAAAAGTTTTGAAAATATTGGTCTAAAGTTAAAAATTTGCGATCCATGAATTATGACTAAATTTTCAACTTTAAATTACAACTCTAAACAGGTGACCTTATGATTTTTTAGCCAATCCCAAAAATGCGCCCAACTCTCAGCTTTCATAATCATAAATAAAAAGTAGTACTTAAGAGGGCTAATTTGGCTAGAATTGATCTTCAAAGACAACAAGGCGGAAAATTCTTAAATTTAAAAATATTTTTTTTTGCCATAACTACCACGCCTAAGGCTAAATAATGATTAAAGAATGCTGGAAACCGAAACGGCGACGGGTTATGCCGGACTCTTACCGGCTAAAACCCCACCGTGTTCCACCTCATCCCATATTGCCGTAGACCCTGAGGGCCCGTGAGGAATCTTCCACACTCTACGGCGCAGCGACCGACCTTACCAGGTCTCATCAATAATGATTAAAGAATGCTGGAAACCTATCGTGTTGGTGGAATAAGGAAAGTTTTAAGTAAAAAGTAGATAAAAGTTTTAAATTTTTATTTTTACTTCTGTAACACCCTGTATAATTTATATTTACTTATTAAATATGATTTTGTTAGCCTATCTTGATTTAGTATGTCATTATTATTAAGTTATTTTTTTAAAGATTTTAAAACTATAACTCGAAACATTTTGTCACCAGGCCTCCAGCTGGAGTACTAAGCTATTTCCTTACGTTAAAAACGACTTTTGGTTTAAAATTGCTTAATCTTTTCTTTAGGATATCTCCTTTCCAACAAAAAAAGAATAATCAAAATCGGATCATAAACGACGAAGTTATCCACGAACACACAAAAAAGATTAAGAAATTTTAAGCAAAAGTCGTTCTTACGTAAGGAAATAGCTTAGTCCTCCAGCTGGAGGCCTGGTGACAAAATCTTTCAAGACGGTATCTTTTGGACCATTGACGTCTCGCTTATTCTAATGGGCGGTTGTCATAAGTGTGAATGGATGTCAAGTAGCGTTTTTATGTCTTGGTTTATAATATGTATCTACCCCTATACTATATCTATGTTCCAGAGTGATTTTTAAACGTTTTGAAACGGATCCTTAGGAAAAATTTGCAACAGGTAAGTATATTTTTTTTAAATATACTATTTCAAATTTATCCTCACGCATCCCTTTCCGACCGCTTCATAGATAAACAATTACCTACTTTCAAAGTATGAGAAATGAATAATCATGATGTCCCAGGAAGTTTTAGTTTGTGGTCACCTTGCTCGGTTTATTTGAGCAGAATAATCCAAGCTGTTTTTCTCATTTTCCACGCCGTTAATCCAGGATCTGAAATTGGTAAGATTTAGTAGAACTTTTTTACTAAATATTTGCGGCATTTTATTATTGTAGGTGTTATTTTCATTGTTTTACAAATGATTTGTTATTTTGAAACGTGTGAATTGAGGGATCACAATTAAATGCCAATTACATAGAATGAGGACATATTTGCTATGTATTCTTTCTTTTACAACTTTCCTTACAGTTTTTATTAAAAGTTAAACGCAAATAATATTGATTTATTTAATAAATTAACGATAAAATGCTATCATTAAAAATTTCATGTGTGTGGATTGAGAGCTCAGTGAAAAGGCTTTGTAATTTTTTGTATATGATGCTGTGTATCATGTTATATGGTAGATTCGTTGTAAATAAAGTACTACTAAATGTCTGTAAGCAAAAACTTGGTTTAAACTGAATACTTTCCCAGATGTAGTAGGTCCTCTGTGAGGATTGAGAGCTCACACATTTTAGGTTATATCTTTTTAACTATCGCTTTACAAATTCCAGGATGCAGTTTTACAATTGTTTTACAACTACTACTAAAACCTGCAGTACTTTATTTCCGAATTCAAGATGTGATCTCTCAGTGCACACACACATGAAACATTATTTCGATGACTAGCATAAATCCAAGACTATTACAAACACTGAATTCACACTCTATTAAAAGTTAAAACATCAATAATACAGGCAGCTGAAAAAAAGAGCTGATATAGCTGCAGCTTTTAAAGGGCGACTGATTTCACTTTCCTCTCACCGACGGTTTGCTGGAAAAAAACTCTCTTAGCACATCACGACTCGCCTTTGTACATCACGACTTACCGTATTTTTTTTCACTGCAAATGTAACTTTGTAATCCTATATCATTATATGGGATTACAAAGTTATTTATGCAGTTGGTGAATCGCACTGCAAATGTAACTTTGTAATCCTATATAATTATATTGGATTAAAAAGATGAGTTATTCCCTTTGCAGCGAGTTCCCATTTATGCAGTTGGTGAATCTCACTGCAAATGTAACTTTGTAATCCTATATATTTATATGGAATTACTAAGTTATTTATGCAGTTGGAGTATCTAGAAAACTGGACCGAAATTGCAAAATATTTTAAATGATCTTTGATTTATAAACTAAACACTAATTGTATTCTAAATTTGAAGCTTCTATGAGTTCGAGAGAAGGAGTTTTGATGATCGGTCAGTGAGTGAGTGACAAAATTAAGAAACTTTGACTAGTTATAATTCTTAAACTACTGGTTCAAATGGAATGAAATTTGAAATAAGTCGTGTTTATACAATGCCTGCTTGGTTGCTGAAAATTCAGGCTTCTAGTTTTATCCACAACGAAGTTATAGGGGGGTCGAAAATGGCCTGAACTGCTTCGAGAAAAGTCGCTGCTTCCAAAAACTTAGCGGGGGCACTACCGTCCCCCAGATTTTGGAAGCACAATGTGAATGTGCAGCAGGCATGGGTCCATATGCACAATGCAAGCATGTGCTGGTTTTGATGTATGGACTGGAAGATTTTACTAAAAACAAGAAAATAAAAACACCAATTTTGGGAAAATTTGTAAATCTTCCACCAACCAAACAAAATTGGCAAAATCATTTTTGAACGATACAGAAATATTTACGTCAGCTATAAAGCATGGCATCAAGTTTGAAGGAAATGCGTTGAAAAAAATGTCCGAAGTAACTGAACAGCAAATAGAAAAATGTGGAATTTTTGTCCAAAAAGAAAACCAATTTTTAGCCAGCACTCCCGATGGCATTTTTGGTGAGCACGGGGTTGTTGAAGTAAAGTGCCCATATTCAGCGAGAGATGTGAAAATATCCCCAGAAACTGTCAGTTATTTGTACTTGTGCAATGAAACTGGATGTTTCAAGTTGGATGAAACATATAACTACTTTTATCAAGTTCAAGGCCAGATGTTATGCACAGGACGGAAGTTATGCTACTTTGGTATTTACACCTTAGCCGATTTTTATTATGTCAAAATACAAAGAAATGACAATTTCTTTAGTGAAATGTTAAGGAAATTAATCCTGTTTTATAATGATCATTACAAATCTTTATATTTATTGAAATATTTGTACAACAATTTTTAATAGGTATTAATTAATTTTATATCAACTAAAATACGCAATAACACCGAAAACACTACTGTTGTACGTAAAAGAATAACTACTGCATAAAAAGTAAAAAAATTTAAAATATTAAAACGTGTTTTGCATTGTAAACATCTCAATATTATTAATCCATTAACAAATTTCTCCCTAAAATTAGGGAATAGAGATTGAGACTGAACACTATGGATCTGACAGCTATACGAGCACGTTTGTCATGCCATCCATCAACTGTCAGTGAACCTTTTTTTTTTTTAATGAAAACGCCTCATTGGAAGTCAGAAAAGCCGGAAAACCCGAATGGCAATCAGTAAAGGCCGATCCTGATTACTGCTACGATTGCTGTCATAAAAATCATGTGCATCATAAAAACGTATGGTCAAATTTATTATATTACAGCCTTTATTACGACCACATAGTATCATTTCATTACATTGTTTTACATGCTTTGATTTCTCAAGAAATACACATTTGTTTTCACATGCATTAGTACATTACTGCAGCGGCCAGCAACAGAGGCATTGATGGACGAACGTGTAAATGTGGGCCGAGGCGAAGCCGAGGCACACATACGTAAGTCCATCAATGCCTAGTTGTGGCCAAGGCTTGTATAGTACTTTTCTCAAATAATGCGCGGAAATTAAAACAGTAAATTTTCTCAAATTATTCGCAGAAATTAAAACTCTTTTCAAAATCAATGACGAACAACCTGCGAACAACATTTTGTTTTTTTTTTTCAATAAACAGCTTTCTATTTGCAAGCCGGTTCGAAATTTAAATAAATAACGCTCACAGGCACATACATTGTAATGATCCCAAGAAAGCACTATTAATAGGCTGTTTATTATGGAAACCATACAACAACGGCACAAACATGTAAACATCCATGACCGAACCGGGATTCGAACCCAGGACCCTGGTTTGGCAGTCCGGCGTGGTAACCATTACACCAACCGGGTCGTCAATAAACAGCTTTCTATTTGCAAGCCGGTTCGAAATTTAAATAAAACCTTTGATGAGTTACCTCCTTGGTCGCCATGTTTCGGAGAAAAAGATCGTTCCATTTTTAAATTACACGACAGATATGAGTTTACTATGTAATTTATTTGGTCGCTAAACACGACAGATATGGATTTTCATACAAACATTGCCGGCCGCTGCGCGCATGTATTTGGCCAGTACAGCAATTTCGATTTATCTCAAAGAAGGTTGTCAAAATAATGCTCACATTTCCAAGCATGTTTGAGAAATAAATATTTAAGTATACAATAATTAAACATCATAACAATATTTTCTATATTTCTTTACTATAGAATATAACTGTATATAAAAATAAGTTAATTTCAAATATAAGTTTTTCATTTCATTTATTCTGTCTGTACTATTCATTATGTTATTTTATTATATTAAATATAGAATTTCATTTCATTGTAAACATAAGTTGGTTTTAACTAAAACTAAACTTAACTTCGTCCTTGACTATTCACTTATGTCGTCTTGCCTTGTGCGGCATAGGCCTCCCCTCGAGTTTAGTTATCTTAACTTTTTTCTTGTTTATCAAGTTTACCTATTATTCTCTAGGGGGTGGTAGTCTACTTCCCCGCGGTGACCAGCCGTATTGGGGAAGGTTTTCCTGGAGTAGTTACAATTTTTATTTTTGGAAGGATGTCGAAGAAGGGTTTGACTTTGTTCGCATTAAATGAAAAGCGTTGAGACGGCCATCCTTACTGTTTGTTGTTTGTTGCTTCCGGGATTGTGTTTCTGGCGAAATTGATCCTCTTTTCCGTTTTTCTTTGGTGTTCTTTTCTTTTATTACTAATTTATCATATTTTATGTAAGCCTTATTCCCTTTTTTCCTTTCTTCCTCCAATTTAGGTTTGAGTTGCTTTCTTATTGCCAGAACCTCTTTGGGATAGTCTTCTTTGATATAAATACCATCTGGCAAGTTCTTTTTGTTGCCCAATATGATTCGTTTTTTCCAATTTGTTGTAAGTTGAACTAATACAGGGCGTATGTTGTTTCCTTTCTTCCCAATTCTGTATGCAGTGACTACTTCTTGACATTCTATGTTCACACCTGCTCCTTCAATGTTATCTTTGATTGTTTGTACCAGCTCGCATTCACCTTCTTCCTTTTCCTCCACTCCAAAGACAATAACATTCTTCTGTCGTTTCTCTCTTTCTAGGAAATTAACCTTCCCCTCTAGTTTCGTAATATGGGTTTTTAGCAGTACGTTTTCTTCTAGTAAACCGTTTATTTTCTCATCCAATGCTTCCATAACATTTTATGTAACAGTTGTGGTAATAGTTATTGTTTGTTGCTTCAATATCTCATCAAGTTTGCATAGTAGTAGATTCATATCCATTTTGAGATTATTTGTAGGAATTTGGTTTCTAAGATGGCAACACCAGACTTGTCAGTGTCACTTCCTGTACCTACGTTCGGGTTTAGGTTTTTTTAATTATTCTTCTAAGGGTAGTCAACAAAAATGTACACTTCCTTTGTCTTAATTTCACTTTTAGGTTATGTAGTTTTGCCCTTCGTGATCAGTTTTCATTCGAAAACAGAATGTTCTTTCCAAAATGATCAGGTGATTACACTTCCCACAGTTTATTACTTTAGATAATCACTAGTTTTCTTCCTCGCAAGTGTTTTTTGTGATGTTTAAGCAATTTTTTGTTGAGCTCATTGATTTACGTCTAGACTCTTACGACACCGGAAGCCGAAAAAAAAACAAATAAACCTCCTAAAAACCCTAAAAAGAAGGTTACGTTATGACGTCTCCGGCGCATCACAAGAGAACTATCCGAGCCGTTCCTGCTTACTGAGAATGAATTCATGGGGAATTTCAGAATGAGTAAAGAATTATTTAATAATTTTTGCACTCTCGTGGTTCCCATGCACGGAACGAATCAAAATACGCGTATTCGCCTGGAGATTTGTGTAAATTATTAAAATTCATTGATAAATTGAAGACAAGATGAAAATTGAGGTTATGTCATGGTTGTCTTGTTCATATTTACAGATCCTAACTACAATCGCATTTTATGCATCTGGGTCCTACCAAAAAATGGTACCTCCATTTGGGGATGTCGCAAACGGCCGTGAGTGCCTGTTTGGCAGAAGTCACCGAGGCTCTCAATACCAGGGACATTATTCTTCGAGATAAATACTTTCCAATCAATGCTGAAGAAAGGCAGGCTGTGATTAGGAGGTATGTACTAAATATTTCTCATTAATTCAAGAAGTGGCGGGTTGCGGAAAGGTATGGAAACTGAATCTTGAGGTCCGGGTTCAAATCCGCACGGTCCACATGCACGGATAAAAAGGATTTGTTACAAAGAAAATCATTTTAAACTAAATAAAAATATCTTAATCTAACCTGAACCTCAAGAATCACAGTAAGGTATATAAAATCGGTTTATATGGCATTGCAGCGGAACCACTAAATCAATTTGTATTATATATTATTCCCGTAGCTTGCAATACAGGAAAAGGTTCAAATACCGTTTGTTCATGAGACTAGAACCGTCCTCGCCATCTAGCGGGAAGCTTCACTTACGGCGGCGCAGGCGACGGCGGCCAGAAGACTACGCGCGGGCGGGGGGCTCAAATCTGCACCGTCACTTCTCTCTTGGCTACGATCCCTAGCATAGCGATATTGTTAAAAATACTAAATCTATAAGTGTATTTCTATAGTAATTACAATTAAAATCATATCTGTTCTTATAATCACGATAATTCATTGAAGAGAACCCCAGTATACTTTACCTCACCCGAAAATAACTGATAAAAAGGAAGAAAGAAGGAGCGAGGGTGGCACCTACCTAGTGCCTAAACACCGTTATCTCATTTTGCATTAGATGAAACTGACGTTATTTGCCATGCTGACAACTGCACGGGGCAGAATACGAATAAAGGTCATAGCCCACTTACACGACTCGCCTCCCACCCGGCAAAAAGAATATAATTCAAATATGGGCTTTAAATATTGCTCTTTAGATATATTTTTTATTGGCATCATAAATTAGCAGAAGGCTCGCTGTCGGCGGGCTTACCGCCGTCAGACTGCTCGATAGTTGAGGCCTCGCTGGCCACACGTTGTAAACGAGCGGTCAGCGCGGTGTCCCCGCGCGCTTACTGCTAGCAGTCGCCGCCCGGCGCCCGCGCTGCCCGGTGCCCGCCGTCACCGCTCAGTCGGTCAGTATTTACCAAGCAAACCGCACGCTCGATCTCTTTTCAATTGTTTTCGCAGGTACTGAACGTATCCATTATGAACAAAGAAAAACTTATAGAAGAAGTGCGAAGATCTGTATGATGCCAGTGACGCAAAATACGCAGATTCCGTCAAAAGGGATCAAACATGGAAATCTATTGCTAGAACGTTGTCTGCAACAGGTATGTACCTATCTACGTACAATCTATACTATATTAAAAACGTGGTAATTGTATTTGTTTATGGTTGGTTGGTTTATTTTCACTCCATAACCTTAAAATTATGATACCGAAATCTTTGATTTCGAAATACTTATCTGTCTGTCTCTCTCTGTCCGTCTGTCCGCTTATAACTCGAGAAGAATTGATAAAACTAAAGTAAATGTTGAAATAATAACTTTTGTTGTAGTCTGTAAGATATTTATTTTCATAAAACAAAATATATTTTTAAAATGAAGGTTAATATTGCTCTTGGTTTTTTCCTCGTTATTAAATATTTTGATGCAGCCATGAAACTTGACCTTCAGGAGATTGAAAGTAAGCTGAAAACAAGTCTCGAATATTAAAAGCATTTTCTGCACTGTTCATTCCGTTTTCTAGTATAGGTTGCAGGAAACCATTCTCGTTGTGATGTATTGGTTGCTGTATCTCATGTTGATTTAGATACTCTATTTCATAACTTCGCATAATATTATGTAAAATACATGTCGCTAGTATCAATGTGTCAACGTGTATCGGGTTCACATTAATACTTTTGTTATAAATGCCAAATTTCTGGTACAATATTCCAAATGCATCTTCCACAACTTTGCGTGCTCGTGATAAACGTTCATTGAAAATAGTTTGTGCTTCAGATAAGCCACGACAACGAGGGTATGGTCTCATTAAATTTTTCATTAGAGGAAACGCCTCATCTCCTATGAAAACATGTGGTATATCTCTGTTACTTCCAGGTAGTGGTTTATCGTTTGGAATATGTAATGAATTACTTTCTAGACGTCTCGCTAATTTCGAAGATGCAAATATTCCACCGTCACTGTTTCTACCAAAAGCACCTATATCAACTATTATAAATCTATATTTATCATCAACCACAGCCATTAGGACAACAGAAAAGTGTTTTTTATAATTAAAATACAGCGAACCACTATTAGCAGGTGCTATGATGTTGACATGCTTCCCATCTATAGCGCCGATGCAATTTGGAAAATTCCATCTGTCTTGAAATCCTTGAGCTATACTTTTCCACCGCTCTTCACTTGGTGTTGGAATGAAAATTCCCATTAATTTGTTTATGATTGCGTTACATACTTCTTGTATAATTGATCGGATTGTTGATTCGCCTAATCTAAAGCTTGAACTCAACGTCCTTGCTGAACATCCCGTGATCATGTATCTGAAACAAAACTTTCTCTATTAATATTTCTAAGCAAAAATAAACACACCTTAGCACACAGACCTCTTCACTTCGAATTTTTCTTTTTCAGAATCAGATTGCAAGAAAACCTGGGCAAACTTAAGAGAAAGCTATAGAAGGGCAGTTGTTAAGAAACGCACAAAAAGTGGTCAGGCTGCTACCTCGGCAAAAAAATGGCAATTTGAAGAAGAGATGTCTTTTTTGTTGCCGCATATGAAACAAAGAAATACAATTTCATCATTAACGGAAGATAACAGTGAAGTTGACGAAAATTTTGATTTTGACGAACTGTTGTCAAATCACGATGATTCTTCCACATTGAATGACCCAGAACTTAATATCACCAACCGACCAGAATCTTCTTCAACAAATACGTCAGCAAATTCTCCTTTGTTTCCGAAGATACCTAAAAGAAAGCGATTCAAAGGGACCCAAGAATGTACCACAGCATCAGCTCAACTTTTACAATATTTACTTAAAGAAAATGAGACAAATAAGGAAGACGAGATTGACAAATTTTTTTCGAGCATTGCAACAACAGTAAAAAAATTAAATCGTTACAGCCAATCTGTTCTGAAGTCTAGAATATTCAACATGGTGTCTGAATTTGAATTACAAGAAATCCAAGAACAAACAAATTTCTATGCTGGTTCTTCACGACACAATACTGATATTGATAGTCCTTCGGCTTATAACACCCACAATTCAGGACCTTCGGGTTATAACACCCACAATATAAGATCTTCGGATTATAACCTACATAATGCAGGCCCTTCCGGCTATAATACCCGCAATGCAGGACTTTCGGGTTATAACACCCACAATATAAGATCTTCGGATTATAACCTACATAATGCAGGCCCTTCCGACTTTAATACCCCCAATGCAGAGCTTTCAGGCAATAATCCTCCAGTTTTAGAAGAACCGATATTGAACAGTGAATTGCCTAATGCTACACAGAATAATGATTCGGATTAATATGTGCTAGAATACTGTTTCTTTATTAATTTTGAGTTAAATTGTAAGCAATAAATGGAAATTAGAGACCGATTGTAACTATTTTTTTTTTTAAATAAATATGTACTAATTTACAAGAACAGTTTCTTTTTCACTTACCTTAACGTGACGGCAATTTTTTCTATTGGTGTTATTGCTTGTCTGAATTTCGTATTCTTCTTTGTTATGTCTTTTTCAATAAATGATAATATGTAGTCAAATAAGTACCGATCCATATGAAAGTAAATGTAGAATTTTTCTTCGTCATCTAATAGGTGTCTCTGGATCTGCCAAAATTCTCCTTCTGCATGTCTTGCTTTCAGCATTTTATGCACCCAAAATCTTCGTCTGTTATTTCTTGCGCTTCTCTCTTCATCGTCAAGTGCAATAGCAATAATTGCTAGCTCGCGCGTTGTGAATCGGAACATAGTAAAAAATACGAGTTGCTTCAATGGAAACCGATCGCGAACTGTGTTTATCGCGAAAAGCGAGAACGGTCGGCGGGTGGACAGCTGGCCGTCTGCTTGCTGTCACCGCGTGGACTGCTGGGTGCCTGCTAGCTGTCACCGCGTGGACTGCAAGCAGTCGTCTTAGTTTAGGGCGGTGTTGGGTGGGAGCGGTGATGGAGCAGAGTCGTGTAATGCTGGGGCCACACTAACGAGAAATGCCAATAATTATCGCGATAATGGACGTTAACCGTAGGTGTAGCCACCACTTAACGCGATAATTTGACAACGGCGTTAACATTGCCGTTTGGCGTTAGGCGATAACTCAAGTGGCGGTACATCAAAGAGATTAACGCGAGAATTAATGCGATGAAGCGGCCACACTATGTATCGTCAGTTTGCGTCGAGAGCGCGACGGGATCGCACATGTTTGTAATTTAAGCGACGGGATCGCACGTTTTTGTTTTGAAATACGTACTATGGCTATGGAGTGGAGTAACGAAAAAGTAATTGTTTTTCTTGAGATTCTGCAAACAGAACCATGTTTGTGGGATCCGAAACTCAAAACTTACAAGAATCGTGGAACGCAAAGTGATGCTTGGCGACGAATAATGGAATTATTACCTTTTAAAACAACTATTGAAGAAATGAAAAAGAAGAAGGAAAGCCTAATGGGTTATTATAGAACCCATTTAAACAAAATTAAAAAGTCTTTGAAGTCCGGAGCAGGGAAAGATGACGTGTACACAACTAATTGGTTTGCATTCGAAACGATGGACAATTTCCTGCGAGGAGTATATGATAGTAGTCGCACATTAAATACTGAGGTAAGTCTTCTTCTAAATTAGATCCATACTAGTTAGGAACCCTATTGCCGTCACTCTGCTGTCTGTCTAACGCTCTGCTTGTCAATGTGTCTTTCGATCTGTTTGTCCGTCCTTTCGTCTATCCATCTATCCTTTGTGTCTTTATGACTGTCCGTCTGTAAAACTTATTTAAATATAATATTCTTTTAATTTTCTTTCAGACACACGACGACAATGAGGCTCAAGAAAGAAGTGAGGAAAGAAATGAGAATAGTCCTCATTTGTCTACAGAAACAGAAGAAGCTTCACAAAATATACAAGAAGAAAACGGAACTCGTCCAAGAGAAAATAAATCTTCTCAAAATTATAATAAAAGAAAACCACTGAGAGACGAGTTGCCTCAAGAAATCAAAGCAGCGCGACGTCAAATGGACGAAGCTTTTGAATTCATGAAAGAGAAGAAAGATGATGAATGTGAGATGTTCGGAAGACTGCTCGCAAGCAAACTAAAAAAAATAAGAAATCCAAATACGCGTGATATATTAATGAATGATATTCAGAATTTAGTATTTCGTGCATGTATGGCAGATCGGCTTGAGCAACAGTCTTCAGTACCTCAGTTTGCTACATCCCAGTCTCCACACCATCAAGCATTCAGTCCATCGCCAAATCTTCCGACATACCAGTCACCTCCAGGCCACTCCACATCCCAGTCTCCACACCATCAAGCATTCAGTCCATCGCCAAATCCTTCGACATACCAGTCACCTCCAGGCCACTCCACATCCCAGTCTCCACACCATCAAGCATTCAGTCCATCGCCAAATCCTCCGAGATACCAGTCACCTCCAGGCCACTCCACATCCCAGTCTCCACACCATCAAGCATTCAGTCCATCGCCAAATCCTCCGACATACCCGTCGCCATCTCCAGATCAATTCTCAGTTCCAACTCTCCAAGAAAAATTCTTAGAATTACCACCAACCCGTGCCTCACAAATAGTAATCACAGAGTCCGGTGAAATAAAGATAATTAAAGATTAAAAAGTTATGTATAAGCCATGTTAATTACTTCAAGAAACAAATAAATGAAAGACATAAATACAGAGAACGTTGTTTTATTTTCCAAAATATCAAATAATCAAATCAAAATAATCATTTATTTGAAAACACAAAGGGATACTTCCCCCTAAAATGTGTTTTTTGTTGTCATGTAACATTTTATGTTGTCGACACCTTACAAATTATTCATGGTCCTGAAATGTTCTGCGAATTTATTCCTAACCTGGATTGCTGTTAAAGCAGAACGTCGTGCAATACTCTTCATTGACGTGAAAGCGCCTTCGCCTTTTCCAATTTCTTTTCTCCAAGTTCCAGAATTTGTTATTTCTCCGTTGACAATTGTGTCAGTGTAGCCCGATGGGGTGTAAATTGACCGCGAGTTAGAACTTTTTCTTAAAAAGTTATGTAATAAAGCACATGCCATCACGACGTTTGAAGCTTCGTTTGGTTGTAGAGCTATAGGTTTTCTAAGTACTCGAAATCGTGCTGACATAACACCAAATGCGTTTTCCACAACAATACGAACAGAAGAAAGCTTACGATTGAATTTTCGTTGCGTACTTCCTTCGGGGTGGTCTCCGGGAAACGGTTTCATTATGTTGGGGTGCAATGGAAATGCATTGTCAGCAACAAAAACGTAAGGCACATTTACATCGCCATCACAAAGTGGTTCAGGTTGTGGTAAATGTAAAGAATTTGTTTGAAGTTTTTCGAATAAAACACAATCTCTGAATACTCCACCGTCACTGATTCTACCCTTGTTGCCTACATCGCAAAACATAAAACAAAAATTGCGATCCACTAAAGCCATCAACACAATACTAAACGAATGCTTATAATTAAAATATTCAGAACCACTGTGAATCGGTGACACCATGACAACATGTTTACCATCGATTGCTCCCAAGCAATGAGGAAATGTATCTCTAAAATCAGATTCCTTTTGTGGCCATTCGTTTTCATTTTCAGGTAACTTGATCATGTCCTTCAATACAGATATGAGAGCAGCACAACATTCCCTTACAATATTGGAAATCACTTGGTGAGACATCTTGAACAAATAGTGTAAGCTTCTGTAGCTATCTCCTGTAGCTAAATATCTTAAAGTAACTGCTAGTCGAACTTTGGCAGGTATGGTTTCACGAAATCTTGTTGTTTGTTTTTCTATCAAAGGCCCAACTCTGCTTAAAATCAATTCGAAATCAGTTGCTGACATTCGAACGAATCCTTTGAACTGGTTGCTTAGTTCAGCTAGTAGGTCGGAGAATATTTCCTCCATAGAGTTCCTGCATTAAAAAAGTTGAATAAATATTCGTATTACTTCAAAAGTATACTTCGATGTATGACATTTGCGTACTTATAACAGATATTTGTTCTATGATATGTATGAATGACAGATAAATAGACAGAAGAAAAAAACTGACAACAGAAGAGAATAAAAAGTTTGACATGGTAATACCGGTCATTGTTATATTTGAAAACCAAAATTTAAGCTAATAAACATAGACTAACAGTGTACGATTCCTGTGCATTTGTATCATCCACCATCTTCTTTTTCTTTGTTTCCTTTTTTTCTTCATTCGGTAATGATTCAATAAATTCAAATAATAAAAATTCACACTCATGAAATACAGCAGAGCTCTGTCACCGTCCATCTTGCTTGGCAAGTACGCCGTTTTTATCGCCAATAATGAGCATTCACGTTGATTGTTCTAGTGTAGCCACCCACATTAACGCGTTAAAAATTATTGCAATAATTATCGCGCCAATGGGCATTGACGTTAGCCGTTAGTGTGGCCCCAGCATAAGTGGGCTATGACCTTAATTATATGGTGCAATATGCTCTATGGCGCACTCTAACGGGAAAACATAATTCATTTCAGCTTTCCTTTTTACCCGTTGGACATACAAAGTTCGCACCCGACCGATACTTCGGATTACTACAAAAAAAACGTCTCTCTACATCCAACACAGCAAAAGACGTTTTTGAGTCTGCTGTTTTAGCATGTCATAATTCATGCCTTTAGACAATTTTAGATTGAATCAGACATGCAGGTTTCCTCACTATTTTTCCTTCGTCGTTTGAGAACGATCGGTATTTTTGTACACAAGTTAGAAACTCATCGGTATGGTACATTGCATGTTGTGCACCGGGTTCGAACGCGGATCCCTATGATTAGAAGTCCGTGCCTCTCCGCAACACGCCACTGTCTCTCTCGCAAAATTAATATAACTACTGGCAACATTGGGCAATTTATTCGCATGCGCAGTGATTTAAAAAAATGGATTTTAGATACAAATCCACGCTCTTTCTGCGTACTATGCAGTTCACATCACACTCACTAAATCTTGTGGTGAATGCGGCATTATTAACTAGCTGATGTACAAAATGCGCACATGGATATTTATGAACATCATACGTTGACTGGTTCAACTAGCGCCTCGCCCGAGCTCCTGATTGGTTAAAAAACACAGCTACACAGCTCGCACAGCTTCAATGGACAGGCAGCCTAAGAGAGACCAAACTACTTTAGTATAATCATAATGAGTATTGAGTATTGGTAAAAAAATACAAATTTTAAGTTTATTGCTTCTCTTGTTGAATGGTTAAACATTTTATTCGAAATAAATTTGACTAGCAAACTTCTTCAATCAAGGAAATCTAACCTTAACGCTGCTACAAATGCTCTACTTAAAACAAAAAACTTTCTTATAGATTGTAGAAGTTATCTGGGATTCGAGAAGCTGGCAGAAGCAAGAGGAATTTTAGAAGGAGCCAACATTTCCGCATCATTCAGAAACCGAGCCAGTCCGCCTAAGAAAAACGAAAGGCCATTAAGTTATGAAGCGAAAGATGAACCTATTCAAATTAGGTCCGAAACAGACGTCTAAGCAGCGGGGCTAGTACGCCAACCCGCGATAGCCGTGATACGGCTATATAACGTCTTTTATCTCGTTCTTTTGCGCGCGAACGAATGAGATAAAAGACGTGATATAGCCGTACGATATCCAACGGCTATCGCGGGTTGTCGTACTAGCCCCGCAGGTCATGCTATAAATATGGTACGAGAAAGGTGGTTCTACTCCTTTCGTATCGTAAGGACACTTAAGCAAAATGCCCTACACATCAAAATGACACAAGATCAAATCGACCTAATAGCGAAACGTCCTATTCAGCAAAATGACCTGTTAGCAAATAGGCCTAAAAGCAAAACGACCACTAATTAAAAATGTCACATTTACAAGTGGTACAGTCAGGTAATAAAAATAATACGAACGAAAATTTTTACTGGCCCTGTACCCGCACTTTCGATGTTTGCTGTATCGCCACTGTTTCGGTCCGCACTTCATTGGAATAGAGTTGACATTGGAACGAAAATGATCACGCAATTGCGAAGTTCGAATGTGCGGGTAGAGGCCCTGAATATGATGAGAATTCGTGTTCGAAACATTATAAAGATATAATTGGTAAATTTTGAGATATTATTCTTTCTCAAGTGACCGTCATTACGTCAACCAAAACCAACCAACCAAGTCAACCTAAAGTGAGTCAAAAAAAATTGGCATCCCTCAATTGCTGTAGGTCTAGTATGATTTCTCTACACAACTGCATACAAAATAACCTGTTCCCGCGCTTTTCGGAGAGCGAAAGCCGCGCTTGCCGCGACTTGTAGTATGGAAAAAAGCCGAGTCGCGCGCAAGTAGAGAAATCATGCTAGAGGGTCTGCTTGATGATTTATTTACAATATTTGTTGTTTTATCTTACAGGCTACCACTTCATATCGAAAAATTTTGTGATTTTTGTATGTGAATGGCTACAAGATACGTCCAAAACGTCGAATGATATTCAATGACAGTTACTTTGCACAACATTTTAATACATGGCAAGGACATAATTCGGA
Source organism: Agonopterix subpropinquella (assembly GCA_922987775.1). Classification (NCBI taxonomy): domain Eukaryota; kingdom Metazoa; phylum Arthropoda; class Insecta; order Lepidoptera; family Depressariidae; genus Agonopterix; species Agonopterix subpropinquella. The sequence goes on along the minus strand of OV277709.1, from coordinate 12,152,047 downwards.
ATTCAGCAGTACCTGTAGGTTTTCTATTTGAAAAAGCAGGAGAAACACGAAATTAGATCTGAAGGTCTAAAGAACATCATACTCGAAAGTCTGATAGGGTAAAAGATTTATTTAACTAGCCAATCTATCATCAGATTCAGTCATTTTGAACATGAGGCTAAATCAAAGGCAAGCAAAACAAAGACGCATGCCTCTACCACCTGCCGTCCTCTAATTGTTGAAGCCATACGAAACGAAGACGGTTTAGTGGGTCTAGGTAGCGATATCGATCACAAAGTGTCGAGGAAGTAATGCGAAATCTTATTGAAGGCTGGATGATGAATTGATGATAGTAGTGAAGCTTTGATTACGGAAGAGGAAATTAAAAATCCCTTCAAAACCCCCTGCAACCGTGGGACTGATGCAATTAAACCAGGAGATCAATGACAAAGTCTTTGCTTGATATCCACATTAAAATATTAAATCGAAAAATGGTTGTATCTCTCTCCCAAAGTATTGGCTGCACAATTGAGAAAAATGACATAAGGGACATCTACAGAGTTCGTGGCAGGAAGGATGGAAAACCGAACACTCCAATAATACCGCCCTTTTTGGCGGTAGGCTACGAAATTGTGTGCAGACGAAAATTTTTACTCTTCAAAATTTATTTTAAATAAAATAGAAATTTACTTTAATAGTACATATGAATTAGTATATTCGACTAATTAAGCATCTGTACTCGCCTGTGATCCTTGTTCATTATAAGCACGGTTCACAACTTTACACACATCAACACTATGGACATCACATCAAGTCTCGCCGAGTTCTCTAAGATCTTCGAATCTCGGATGAATGTATACGAGGAACGTCTTGTAAAGGCCACTTCATCTACATCAACACCCACGCCAGACATTGCAGCTCTTTCAAGTGAGTTCGCTGAGTTTAAAACATTTATGTGGGGCAGTCTCTCTAATCTCAAAAGCCAAGTGGAGCTATTATCGCTCGGTCTGGATCGGCATGAGACTTATCTGAGGCGGAAGGTTCTGCTCCTGCATGGGGTCCCAGAGGACAAGGACGAGAGAACCCATAAGGTATTTTCTTTTTTTTAATTCAAGCTTAAATACTGACTTTCGGACTTTTTTGAGAAAACCCCTAAAAAATTCACAAAAAAAATCCATGATGCGGAATTTTTTTTGGGGACGTGGCGTAATAGCAAACGACCCCTCCTATCCACCAATTCAATTTGGCCAACGATGCACCAAACACCATGTATATCATCCGTAGAAAAATAATTAATAAGGTGGGTGGACCATGGAAGGCCACGCTCCTTTGAAGGCCAACTATCAAAAAGTCGTAGTTATTGGCATGTAAACACATATTCCTTCGGCAATACACTAAGATCCATCAAACTCAAGGCCACAGATGCGGCGGCGAGTCGCTCGCGTCGCTATTGTGGCAGTGCGATCTCACGCTTCGTAGACTTCGGTCGTCGACGTTACAATTGTTATTCGCGCGCACAGCAAAACGTAAGTTTTTAGTTAGATAAAATAAAATAAATTAATTAAAAATAAATAATTATTTCATATTTTTTTACTGTGAATTGTCGTATAAGGATATGTTTATGGTACTAAAGAAAAAAAAAATAGTTTTGCCTCGATTTAAGTTAAAATATTGGTAGTGTTCCCAGGAAAGCCGGTGGTTCCTTATAAGGCCAATCAAAAAATTTGACAGTTGGCCTTGCTAGGGTACATGGGCCTTACAAAGAACATGTACAAACCATGATCATATGAAAAATTACTTTTTAGTTATAAATACGTACCGTTACAGTTAAAACAATGTTTTATATTTATAATATTTTTATTTATAAGGGTTATTAAACTTTTTAACTCATATTGAATAGACATTTTTTTAAAAATTATTTTATTATCAGTTTATATTTAAATTTCTCTTATGGAAAGGTTATGTCTGAAAATAAACTAAACTAATTTACATGAAAAGCAACGAATATAAAAAAATATTTACATGTTAAAAACGGTAAAGTACTTATGTGATAAAGTAAGTATGTGACAAGTTATATATAAGATAGTCATAAGATAGTCTGTCTACAACGTGTTAATGAATTAACGCAAAACTTCATACACCCCAACTGATTTATAACAAAATAATTAGATTGCAACAAGAATTTCATTATTTTGGTAGTTAAAATTTAAAGTTATTCGCATTTTAAGTTTTGAGGCAAAAATGATTTGTTATCATTTCAGCACTGAAAGTAAGCGCTAACGTACTCATGGATACATTTTTATAATCTTGTTTTGGTAGTAAGTAGGGTGAGTGTGCCCGTGCGGTGGGTTGTCATCGGGTTCAGTAAATTTAAAATTTTGCAAAAAAAATATTAAATATTTTGAAAAAAATTACCTATGTTGAAACCATGATAATTCGATTCTGCTCTCGATTCTAAACAAACTACTTTCTAGTTTTGCGTTAATTCATTAACACGTTGTATAATCATATTTTAAGCAAAAAAAACTTTATAAGAATAAGCCGGTAATTGAATAGATGATTAAATTTTATGCGTATAATTTCAGATTTCAAGAATGTCGGTGTCAAAACCCAGGAAAAGAGGTAGTACATGGGATGAAGACAGTTTAAGACGTGCCATGGAAGCAGTACAAAATAATCAACTTAATACAAATGCTGCAGCGTTGAAGTTCAATATTCCAAGACGCACCCTTAGAAACCATTTAGTAAGCGGTAACAGTACTAAAATAATTGGGAAGACAACTATTCTTACAAAACAATTAGAAGAATATTAATCGCTTTTAGTGATAAGACCGCCATTTGTACCCTTACGATCTTTTATTCTGTTTTTGTAGCTGTATGTTTTGGTGTGCAAATAAAGAATATTTATGTTATGTTATGTTATGTTATCGCAGCGAATCAAACGTTTTGCAAAACTGGGTGTACCACTTACGCCTAAATTTATCAGGAAACAAGCCTTTTTATTTTGTGAGAGGTTTAAAATCAAGCACTCGTTCAATATGTCAACAAGAATGGCTGGACGATTGACCTGACTGAGCCATTTGGGCTCAAAATGTTTTTGGCTCGAAACTAGAGATGGGCCGAATGTGATTTGAACCGAATCCGAACTTCGGCCGAACATTCGGTTCAAATGAAAAGTTCGGCCGAAGTTCGGTTCATTTTCGCGCGCTTTCTCGAGAGCAACGCGTCGTGACATGTTTACGCGTTTACTTCAAATACCCCGCCGCCCGCACACCGCGCTCCCTCCGCGTACCCCGAGCCGGCCGGTCATTAGCAAATACGTCACGACATCGGCGCGTGTCGCGTGCGATTGTAATCAACAAAAATAATTGTTTTAAGTGGATTGAAGAGGTTTTAAGTGATAAGTTTTGTTACTGGCTTATTCCAAAAATGAGTGGAAGGAAAAAATCAAGTGTTTGGACATTTTATACAGAAACTGATCAACCAAATAAAGTGAAATGTATCCTATGTGATTCGCTGATATCTCGTGGTGGTAGTGGACGTTCAGCGTCTACTTCTGCACTGACCAACCACCTTCGTGTGAAGCATGATCGAGAATACACACAATTACAACATCCCATTCATTCGCCAAATCCAATCCTTCCTTCAGCAAGACCTTCATCATCGAATACTACTGAAGAGTTGCCCGCAGCGGAGTCATCATTACGTCAAGCGACCATTGAAGGCACATTTGAAAGTAAGTGGAAAATAGATGACCCAAGGGCTAAACAAATTCACAAAGCCATAGCAGAAATGATATGTGTGGATAATCAACCTACATCTATTGTAGAAGATGTCGGATTTAATCGGTTGCTAGCCACATTAAAACCAAAATACCAGATGCCCAGTCGAAAATACATTACTGAAACAGTGATAGTTGAAATGTATGAACAATTAAAAAAGAAGATTTCCAACCAACTATCCGAAGGTAAAACGATTTCAGTTACGAGCGACATGTGGACGTGCATGAATAATATGCTGTGTTTTTTAAGTTTTACTGTTCACTGGTTTGACAACAATTTTGTACTGCAACATGGGATGCTGAAAATGAAATCGTTTTCAGAGCAGCATACAGCGCATAATATCCAGTGTGCTCTAGAAGAAATAGCCGAGTCATGGAACATCTCAGACAAAATACATGTTATCGTCACTGATAACGGCCGCAACATTTTGAAAGCCGTAAATGACAGTCGTTTTGAAGGAAAAACGTGCTTCATTCATACTTTGCAACGAGCAATTCACGGTGCTTTAGACGGGCAGGAAAGTGTTAATGAAGCAATAGCGGCAGGGCGTCGTATAGTGACTCATTTCAATCACTCAAAACCGGCTCAAGAAAAATTGCAGCTGATACAGACTGAGCTCAATGTACCCAAGCACAAACTTATTCAAGACGTCAGCACCCGCTGGAATAGCACTTTTTATATGGTTGAAAGGTTACTGGAGCAAAAGAGAGCGATTTCGTTGTACATATCTGACAACAGTAACACAATAAATTTTCCAAATTTGACAGAGAGACAATGGGATCTTCTGAAAGAATGTCTTGCTTTACTTCAACCTTTCGAAGAAATCACAAAAAAAATGAGTTCTTCCTACTCCTGTATATCAGAGGTCATTCCTAACTTGACGATTCTTTCGAAGTATTTGATCAAAGAAGAAGTTAAAGTGGCTTGTTCTAATGTGAACACAATGCGTTCGTCACTAAAAGAAGGACTGGATAGACGTTGTCAGGGGATTGAAGATGACAAGTACTATAGTCTAGCAACAATGCTAGATCCACGCTACAAAATGAATTTTTTTACACCAGATAATGTACCAATGATCAGACGAACTTTCCTGGCGGAATTTGTAAGAAGGAGCGAGGATATTGGATCAAGCAGTGACGAAGAAGTTGTTCAGGTAGCACAGAGATCCACGTCATCGTCCAATTGTGAAAACACACACAGAACGTTCTGGAGCTGCTACGAGGAACTAGCAGCAGTAAAGTTACCGATAGATGTAGAAGAAACCAAAAGTCCGATTGCGTCAGAGCTAGACAGATATCTCAGTGAAGTTCTGCTACTCAAAGACCTATGTCCATATGGCTGGTGGGCTAAGAATAAAGACAAGTTCCCTAACATGAGTTGTTTGGCTCGAATATACTTATCGTGTCCCGGAAGCTCTGTATATTCTGAGCGACTTTTTTCGGAGGCAGGAAACGTATACGAAAAAAAACGTAACAAACTTCTGCCAGATAAGGCAGAGTCTTTGGTGTTTTTGCACCATAACCTGCCTCTAGTAAATTTTAAATATGAATAAATAGATAGATAAGATGTTTAATATGATTGTTGAAAAAAATACCCTTTAATTGTAATAAAAAATACTTGAGGTTAATGAATGTTGAATCAAAAACGTTATTTTTTATTTAATTTACGGATTCCTATCCAGATGTTTACTAGGAGAATACAAAGCTTATTTCGTTTTTGTAATAGTATGTCTAATTATTAATTAATTAGGCAGTAACTAATTAACTAAGATTAAGGTTAAGAACTAAGATTAAGATTAATAATAAGATAAGATTGATTTAATTTAAGGTTTACATTTACAATGTTCCTAAATAAATAAATAATTGACCATGAGTGAGTAAAAATAATATCTTTTATTTTACAGTATCTAATGTTGTTATACAGGTTAGAAGCACCTTATATTTCAGTCAAAATAAGTGCAAGTAGGTATTATTTTTCTTGTACCGAATTTCGGCATCTGAACCGAATTTCGGCCGAATGCCGAAGTTCGGTTCAAGCTGCCGACATTCGGTTGAACCGAATGTGAACCGAATTTCGGCCCATCTCTACTCGAAACCCATCAATATCAAAAAGAAAACCCCAGGTAATGAATCCAGCTAGAGCTCAAAAAATGAATAAGCCCATTGTGAAACACCATTTTGAATATATATAGCAGGCAGTTATATATTTACAATTTTGCGAAAGTGCAATCAGTTCCATCACCTGAATTAAACAAGGAAACAGTTTTTTTGTACTCATGGACAGAAGACCAATATAAAAAGGGAGCAAATGAAATTGCGTCGGCGGTTTTTCATAGACTGAATACTATTGATATTACAAGTTATATTAATACAATAAGACTGGTTGCAGATGGGTGTGGGGCTCAAAATAAAAACAGTATAATGATTGGTATGTGTGCTACCTGGCTTACCAACAATGCTCCAAGACATGTGAAATGTATAGAATTTGTGTTTCCCGTCCCCGGACATTCATTCCTTCCTGCCGACAGGGTTTTTGGTATTATAGAGAAAGAGCTTAAACGAAAAGAAGAGATCCTTACACCAGAACAGTATGAAGTATTCGAAACTCGCGGAACTTTGGTTAAATTGAGTACAAATTTGGATTGGAAAGCAGCTCTTCAAGACGTGATTAAACCACCCGGAAACTGGCACTTTCAGTTTGCAATTTACAAACGTTACTATTTGAAGAGGACTGAAAACAACAAAATAATGGTGAAGGGGGAAACAAATTTCAACAGTGACCATGGTGTGTTCAAATCAATATTAAAGAAAAAGAAATCTTTTCTCAATTTAGAGCCCACAACTATTGAGAAAGACAAAGTAATAGTGAAAGTTGCAAAGTTAAAAGATGTTGAAAATCTATTAAAAAAGCATTTCGGCGAGAATTGGAAATTACTCCCACATTTAACCTATTATAAAAGATTGATTGAAAATCCAGAAAGGTCTTCAGAAAATGCCGATGATTCTATACAAATATGTGAAGCAGCTGTTCCAGATACTGATTTGTGTATTTAACATTAAATTAATTTCAATAATACCTAAATACTTACATTTATTTTTTGACTGATATTTCTATCGGAAGTGGCGGCAAGAAAGATTTATTTAAACATATTCAATCAATGAAACATCAAAACTCCACTCCAAGCAGCAGCCAAAAACCGCTAACAGTTTTTTTACCTAAAACTTATGACATTGCAAAGAAAGGTGAGATCTTGCTTTCCGCTTTTGTAGCCGAGCATAATTTGGCAATGAATGTGATGGAACACCTCCCACAGTTAATCAAACATAAATGTACTGATTCGCAAATTGCTAAAGACCTAGCTTGTAATAGGTAGGACTAAAACAACTGCAGTCTGTTACTGGTGAAACTGGTAAAAACAACATCGTCGAACATTGTCAAAATCACAAGTTTTCGCTCATCATTGATGAAAGTACAGATCGAGGATGCATAAAATACCTTTGCATTGCAAAACAAAGTTGTCGACGCGTTTTTAGGTCTTATACCTCTTGACTCAACAGCTAAAGCTCAAGTACTCTATGAACGTATAATAAAATATTTTGCGGACAATGGAATTTCATTCCATACATACAAAACATGATTGGATATGCCGCAGATGGCGCAAACACCATGATGGGCCATCTTAATTCATTATTAACAAGGTTCCAAGCAGATATTCCGAATTTGTACGTAGTTAAGTGCATCTGTCACTCATTCCATTTATGTGCCTCATATGCATGTTTGAAATTACCAAGGGAACCAGAAGATTTAATTCGAGATATCTATAACTATTTTAACAGCAGCCCAAAACGTAGTGCAATATTGAAGGAATTTCAAAGTTTCTTAAATCTAAAACCACACAAGATGCTACACCCGTGTCAAACGAGATGGCTATCATTAAAATTTTCCTGTAAGTTAGGAGAAGAAATCCAGGCCATGCATTTCGGAGCGTCCAAGGCGCAGATAACCTTTGCAGATAAAATACGGGAGTAATTTATAAAAATAATAGAATCTTTGCTTCTATTTCACAATGCAACTTTTACGACCCTGGGGCAATATAGGCTCATGTAGAACCTGTTTTTGAATATATTAAACAAAAGTATCCAGAGACAAAAATAGTACCTACACATGTTTTCAGACGGACCAAACAACCAATATAATAAAAAAAATGGTTTTTTTTTGCATTTGGTAAATTACATTACATTATGGTACATGGCGGACTTGGGCAAAATGTAATTGAATTACTAAATTAACAATTACAAATTTGTAATTGTAGGTGGATGTTGCTGAAGCCATGAATATACCAGTACCACAGTATAAGAAAGAATTTCATGAATTTCATGTAAAAACAAGACGATAGAAACAAAACTCAATGACGAAAACAAACAGACATCTTGGAGCAAGTGGGTGCTGAAATAGTAGATTGTTAAGCAAGGGATGAAAGTCACCCATTTCACACGAGATGTTTGGCGCCCCGAACGAATGTGACGAGAAAATGTGAGTAAATTCAATATTGTGCCGTTCAATGGAGAAGGATTTAATGCTTGGTCATTCAGAATAAAGAGTATAATGCGGGAAGGAAACAGTATAGAAGCAATTAGGAATGAAAACTTTAATGAGACGCTAGCCAACAAGGTGTTTGAAGCGAGGGCGGGCGCAAGCATTAGAGGAAAAGCAGGTAATTTGGAATACGGTTCGTAATTTGGAATACCACAGTATTAGAGTTTCTACTAGCGACATCTATTAGAAATCGCCTTTATTAGGTAGTCTGTGTACTATTCAAGTCATGGGGCTTGGCTGAGGTTGCGCCATTTTGTCTGCGTTCTAGTAAATGTCATCCGAGTGAAAGTGCTGTTCTCGAAATTTTTCAAGTACTAAATCTGTTTGCATCTCGAATATTAATCATATTTATTTGTTTTCATTGATGCAAATCTATAGTTTGACATTTATATTATTGAAATTAACACTTATTTTTAATCAAACTATAGACATACATACATGAGAGCATTTTGAGGTTAGGTAGGGTTATGTTGTTAATTTAGTATACGATAGGTGAAGCTAATTCGGAATATCCCAAATTAACAACAAGTGCCGTTAAATTGGAATATTCCGATTTATATGCACTATTACTGTACTTACCCTTTTTAACCGAACTCAAAATAGGAATGTAACTGTCAAATACTTACCTATTTTCAATTTATGTTTTTAACCGATTTGAAAAAAGGAGATTATCATTTCTACCCGTAGGTAGGTATGTATGTTATTGGAATTGCAAAATATTCACATATGTACAGGTATGAGTAGGGGGGGCTGTAAGTAGGGGGTCAGTAGGGGGTGCGTGTAGGTGCGTAGGGCGTGAATAGGGGCTAAGTTGGGCATATCAAGAATTCAATGTTGGTTTACGTTAATGGCACTCCTAAAATACCTATGTAACGTATAAAAGTTTTTTAATCTATGTATATCATCCCACTGCTGGGCAAAGGCCTCTTACACCCTGTATAATTGCAGTTGTCACGGTGTACCCTGTTTAAAATTTAAAATTTTGGACCAGTTATCCCCTAGTAATTTCTCATAGTGGACAACTGGCTCGCTCTTCAAATAAACATGAAACTCGTATTCGTGCCAGTTGTACCCTAACATTTCACAAAGTGGACAACTCGCCTCCGGACCAGAATTTTAGAGGGCCAGTAGTCACCCAAGCCGAATTTAATTTGGAATGCCTACTCTATTCCAAATTATATTCACATGAATTTAATTTGGAATACCCTATTCCAAATTATATTCACATTGGGTTTTCAGTGCCTTTCTGTCAATTTATGTATTAACTAAAGTTTATCCCATATAGAGAAGAAAAATATTGTTGATTATTTTTATGCTAATAATACATTAGTTTCACTAACATTTTATGTGGTTTTCATTCTTATTTCTATTAAGCCTTGGTAAATAAGTTTTTTTTTGTAACTTGTATTCCAAATTACCTGCATTTACTCTACTTATCGCTGCGGTGGCAGACAGTCACCTAGAATATTTAAGAGAAGAGACTCCCTATTTGATGTTTAAAAATCTAGATCAAAACTTTAAGGAACGGGGAACGAGAAGCAAATTGTTTTTGAGGAGACAATTAAGCGATATCAAGTACAATGAGACAAGATCATTTAAGTGTTACGGCATACTTGCGGAACGTTCCGCGACTGAACGTTCGGTTGAATACGCGCGCAGCGCTTTTCTCTATACCGGCGACACACCAGTGCGCGCCATTTTTCTTAGTAGACGCGTTTCAACCGAATGTTCAGCCACTGAACGTTCCGCAAGTGTACCGTTACACTAAAGAACTAATAGCGCTATTAGAAGAAGATCTATAGCGCTTCAGGCGAGCGGCGAAGTTTTAGCTTGACGACCCGGTTGGTGTAATGGTTACCACGCCGGACTGCCAAACCAGGGTCCTGGGTTCGAATCCCGGTTCGGTCATGGATGTTTACATGTTTGTGCCGTTGTTGTATGGTTTCCATAATAAAACAGCCTATTAATAGTGCTTTCTTGGGATCATTACAATGTATGTGCCTGTGAGCGTTATTTATTTATTTATTTATTTAGCTACGATTATGTGTTACCATTTCAAGATAATGAAATTAAAGTATGTCAACAGTTTCTATTAAAAACTCTGGATATTTCTCAAATGACACTGAGATACACAGTGTCAAAAATGTAAGGTGTAGGGAATAAATATTTGTAAAAATGACAACGTATGTACCTAAAAATAAGACTGATTCTGTACAGAATGACAACGTTTGAAAATTCATAGAAACACTACCAGCCGTCCCCTTTCATTACTGTCGAAATAAAAGCAAAAAATTTTATTTGCCCCAAGAATATCACAATTATACCCAACCTTTATAGAATTTATAAAATGGATCTTGAAAGCAACGAGTAACGACAAACTATCCCTTTTACTTGAAAAACCGATTTTCAGAAACATTTGTAAAAGGTAGGTATTTATTTAGGATTTCATTTACCCAAAAAAGAAGTGTGAGAAATGCGAGAAATATAAAAATATGACAGAAGAAGAAAAGTCAATAGAACAAGAAACTGTTCATTATAAAGAACATCAAACTAACAAAGAAAAGTCGAAAAAAATATTTTTGGATGACCAAAAGAGAGCCAAACAAGATCCAACGATTTTATGTTCCAGTTTCGACCTGCAAAAGGTACTAAACACTCCTCACGGGGATAATGTTACTCTCTACTATTCGAGAAAATACTCATTTTATAATGAGAGTGCCTATAATACAACAAACAACATTGATTATATTTTGTCGCAGGAACTAGCAAGAAAAATGTTTCATTTCATTTCAGTACAGGAAGATTTGGTGGTCGTACAATAACCCGCGCGTCATAAGGGAGAACTACCACCAACAGAGATTTAGTGTGAATGTGTGAGCAGGTGTTTACAAACATGTGATCATTGGCCCCATCTTTATCGTAGGACGTTTGACAGGAGGCAATTACCTCAACATGTTACAAGGCGTGATTGAGGAAAATATCGAAGACGAATTGCCAATAGCAGACCAAAGAGATAATTTTTTTTATGCAAGACGGCGCACCCCCTCACTACGCTGTAATCGTACGTGAATACTTGACGGAACGCTACGGACACCGGTGGATAGGGCGCGGTGGTCCTGTACCTTGGCCAGCTCGGTCCCCGGACCTGACGCCAGAGGAGGCGCAAAGTGATGAGGACCTCAAAAATAAAATTGTGCGTGCGTTTGATGAACTCAAATGTGAGAACTACCGGGCTGTACTAAGTCGACTGGAAACAAACATTCAAAAACGTGCGAGACTTTGTTAGAACAAGAAGGTAAACATCAGCTACTCTTTATCGGACGTCAAATCATGCGCTTTGTATGAAGATTTGTACTAAATATTGAGTTGTGACGTCATCAACATTTTCATTACTTTTTATAGTTTATCTTGTTATTAAAAATAGTATTCAAGCTAAAAACTCAATGAAAATGGGAGTTTAGCGTTATTTTCTAACCCTTTTTTTATTGAGTAGATAAAAATAAAATATATTGAATGTAGTCAAATACCCAATTAGGCTAGGTTAATTTTTGATTTTGAATGAATGAATTATGCTTTTATTTACACCAAACACAGATGACCGCGGAGAGGCTCTCGCCAGCCTAAATGAAGGGTCAGAGCCAACTTTTCGGGCCTGGCGGGCGGGGCGAGAGCATACTTCGAGAGTCGACGTCACCTTCTGTGACGGCGCAATCCTATCAAGGGTCACTGGGTGAAAGGTACACTCAGGTGCCACTACATCAGCACACGCCGCCATAGAGATTGCCCTCGCTGAGCGCCCGCAGCGTCAGTCAGCCCCATTATCTGGAACACGTAGATACGACACTAAAAAGGCGGACTGGCTGTGCTTTCGCGAGTCGCTGGAGTCCGAACTGGGGAAGCGCGACGGGCTGAGCCAGGCGGCGCTGCAGGAGTGCGGTACCAGAGAGGCGGCGGAGCGGGCGGCTCGGGAGTACGCGGAAGCGGTGACGGCCACGTGTGACGCGTCGATACCCAGGCTAAAACCCCCGCGCTTGAGGACCGACCCGCCCTGGTGGACCCCGGACCTTGAGAGGAAGCGCAGAGAGGTTCTCACAAAAAAGCGCCGCATACGCTGTGCCGCCCCCCGCCGCCGCCAGTTCGTAGTGGACGTGTACCTTGCGGCAAAGAAAGAGTATAGGGCGGCTTCAGCATCGGCTTGCACCGCCAGCTGGGTGAACTTTTGCTCAGCTGCCGAGCGAAAGAGCATGTGGGATGGCATTTACCGGGTGCTGCGCACAACGGAGCGCCCGCGACCCGACGAGTTGTTGCGCGGTCCAACCGGCACATCCTTGTCGGCGCGGGACTCAGCGCGGCTCCTGGCGAATGTGCTATTCCCGGACGATCATCCGTCCACCGATACGCCGGAGCAGGCCCTCACACGTGACCGCTCGGTGCTCCCCTCACTTGGGCCGAGGACCCGCCTTTTGTGTGGGCAGAGCTGAAGGAAGCTGCTTCCTCCTACGCGTCTCGAAAGGCCCCGGGGCCTGATCGTCTAACGCCGGACATCTGCACGCGGGCGGTGCTGTCTGGTGGGGGCCGTTTCCTGGAACTCGCTAACGCGTGCTTGAGAGTTGCCAGCTTCCCAGAGCCCTGGAAAGAAGCTTACATAAAGGTCATACCCAAGCCCAACAAAAGCGACCGCCAGGACCCCAGGTCGTACAGACCAATAGGGCTTCTCTCTGTCATGGGTAAGACCCTGGAGAAGATGCTCGTCGGCAGGCTGCGGCACCACCTTCTGCCGACCATGAACCCCAGGCAGTATGGATTCGTGCCGCAGCGAGGGACTGATGATGCGCTGTACGACCTGGTAGAGCACATCAGAGAGCGCCGCTAGATGCAAAAAATTTGCTTTGTAGTCTCCCTGGATATCCAGGGAGCTTTTGATAATGCCTGGTGGCCTGCGGCGAGGCTACAACTGCGCGAGCGGGGCTGCCCAGTGAACCTCTGTGCTCTGCTCGATGATTACTTGGAGGAAAGACGGGTTATTATAAATTACGCCGGGGAAGAATGGGTCTACCTACGCTCATAATATCATAGGCTGGAGGGAGCGAAGCGAGCTCGAAATTTCACACTACAAGACTCAAAACAGTGTTGGTATGAGGTCCATTAGCCTACCTACGCTCATAATATCATATGGTGGAAGGAGCGAAGCGAGCTCGAAATTTCACACTAAAAGACTCAAAAAGGTGTTGTTTGAGTTCCATTAGCCTACCTACGCTCATATCATAGGCTGGAGCGAGCTCGAAATTTCACACTACAAGACTCAAAACGGTGTTGGTATGAGTTCCATTAGCTTTTCTATGCTAACAACACCATTAAAACGCTGGAGCGAGTGGAGCGAGCTCGAAATTTCACTCGCCAAGACTCAAAACAGTGTCAATCCGAGTTCATTTAAAACACCATTCAAAGGCTGGCGAGTGAAGTGAGACCGTTTCAGAGCACTGTAACTTTGTTGTCACCAAAATTCTGTCAGTTCCAAACATTTTACTACAGTCGGAGTTGGAGTGGTAGTGTGTGCTCGAAATTTCACGACTAGATAAGAGTAGGTTACTTGTAACAAGCTTTAGCGTTTTATATAACAAAATCAATAATTATCTTGGACATTGTCACACAAATTATCCAGTCACATTTAAAGTACCAGAATCTAGCGTGAACTTGTATTATGATGACTAGACAACGATATAGAATACATATATGGATACAAACATCCATGACTCGAGTACAAATATTCATATTCATCGTACAAATATTTGTCCCTTACGGGATTCGAACCCGCGACCCTGAGGCCCTGAGTGTAGAAGAACTGTAGAAAAAAATTCAACAGTGTTCAGGAAACAAATAACTTAATTAATAAGGCACCAGTCATTATGCATTATGCTTAGATCACTAGGAACAAAATGAGATTTTACCTTATCTTTCTTCCTACAAAACATGACAAGACAATATTTTTCGACTTTTTAAAGAACTAAATTAAAATCCAGTGCTTCATACAACAATTATTTCCAGATGCATGAAAAACTTAATAAATATAAAAGTACTTTCAAAGTGAATAAAATTTTATGAACAAGACTGACAAGACAATTCAAACCAAAACAAAAAGTAGGTACCATACCAATAGAGTTGACCTGTAATTGAGACCACAACGTTTTCCCGCTACTTTTTTTCATACCTGGATTTTTTAAATATTTGTTTTCTGAATTTTGATAGATAAACAATTTATTTGCAAAAGTAACACACACATAATATTACAGTTCACAACAATTTTACAAACAAGAATACAATGAGACATAGAATAGAACAACATGTAATTTATTGTATGCTACAGCAGCAAATAGGTCCCAGCTCAACATAGACCTCGCCCGAGAGCAGGGTGTTGGTTTTCAGATGAAACCTTTTTAGTAGTAGTCAGACGCAGCAACGAAAGAAGTGAGTGATAATAAATAATTAAAATTAATAAATTTTAATTTTTAAATTAGAATGTTTAAATTTTATGATCAGGAAACAAAAAAATTAATTTATAAGGCACCAGGCATACATTATGTTTAGATAACTAGAAATAAAATACGATTTTACCCTTTCTTCCTTCCTACAAAACATGACAAGACAATATTCTTCGACTTTTTAAAGTACTTAATTAAAATCCAGTGCTTCATACAAAATTTATTTCCAGATGCATGAAAAACTTAATAAATATAAAAGTACTTTCAAAAGTGAACAAAATTTTATGAACAAGACTGACAAGACAGATTTCAAACCAAAATAAAAAGTACCAATAGACCTGTAATTAAAACCACAACATTTTCCCACAACTTTTTTTATTCATATCTGAATTTTTTAAGTATTTGTTTCCTGAAATTTATGTTCAGGAAACAAATAACTTAATTTATAAGGCTCCAGGCAAACATTCAACAAAAGAGAGAGAGAGAGAGAGAGATTAAAGAGATTTGACTCTTTTTACCTTTGCGTTCCATGCGAATTACTCGTAAGACACTTGCGACAATTTTCGTTTCAACTACTATCTTACCCTAATTCCACCGAACCCAAGTAGAATTGAACCTTTCGTTAGTACTCCGTACACGATAGCGATTCACTCCGCGAAAGCGGCGACAATCTTGTCTTGAGCAGCCACTCAATGTCTGAAATACCAGATAAAAGGTGCGTCATCATCGGAGATCAACACTATCTCGTTGATAACCTCAACCACAGGACCATTCTACAGTTGTGTATCGAAGCAAGACACCTACGAGACCCCGAAGAGGTTCGAAACTTGCAAGCGAACTCAGTTGGTTTATTAACCCTCTGCGAGCTTCACACTCCGCATCATCAGACGGAACTCCGTAGAGAAGACGGCGCCACACCGTGTTCTTCAGAAAAGTCAACTTTAATAACGGAAAACACTTCCGAAAATGTCACAACAAGACCCTCCACTCCCCCCGCCACACGATCCAAACTCCGGACGCGACATGACCCCGGTCATCCTAAGTAATCCAGAGTTAAAATTACAATTCGGCAGAGCCCGAAGTCGAAGAACTAACATCGACTTAATTGTTAACATCAATGCGATCGAGCGAGTAGCAGGTTCCGTCCACACTGTGATGGAATATGCATTAGGAGGTCTACTAGTTGCCCCGATCACCCGGGCAAACTTCATTCGCATCACGAAAACTTTGATCTATAAAAGACTTCAAGATATAGTCGAAGCTTATACGTGTCAGCGACCTAACAACACCGTATGACTTAGCCGTGGAATAATGGTTCCCCAACATATAGGCGAACTATTATACGCACTAGGCAATTAGTACTGTGAATGGAATGGGATACAGTATACCATGTCCTTCCCACCACCACCAGCGCAAAACGCGCCAACATTCTATACAGTAGATGCCAACATCTTGAGCACGTTCATAACGTTCTGCTCTTTATCTAAGTATTAAAAAATGACGCCTTTCCCTAGGCAGTCAGAGACCACCGGACTTCCACTCATGCTCATTTCAAAACAGGAGGCAGACAATCAAGGTCAGGGTCGAGGCACATGCCTCGTTCCAACACCAGCAGACTCCTATCTGCGATTCGTCCATGAAGAGCTGTTTACACAGCCACCATTTACCTGGGATAATTGTCGGTACGTAATGACTGATCAATTACCCATCCCCGAAGTAGTGACTAGCTATACGCGGTCCTACATCAGCTACAGTTAGCTAAGCGTGCTTAGCTGAACTTAAGCCTCATTTCTTATATTTGTATATCCTACTTTTTAAATTACAATCGAATACTGTTAGATTTAGTTTAGTTAATAGTATATTTAGATTAATAATATTATGTCTATGTTAACATACTTATGTTGTTGGGCAAACATTGTGTTTAGATCACTAGAAATAAAATGAGATTTTACCCTTTCTTCCCTCCTACAAAACCAGACAAGACAATATTCTTCGACTTTTAAAAGTACTTAATTAAAATCCAGTGCTTCATACAACATTTATTTCCAGATGCATGAAAAACTTAATAAATATAAAAGTACTTTCAAAAGTGAATAAAATTTTATGAACAAGACTGACAAGACAAAATTCAAACCAAAATAAAAAGTACCAATAGACCTGTAATTAAAACCACAACATTTTCCCACCACTTTTTTTATTCATATCTGAATTTTTTAAGTATTTGTTTCCTGAAATTTATGTTCAGGAAACAAATAATTTATTTATAAGGCTCCAGTCATTCATTATGTTTAGATCAGCATTCAATTGGAAAGTTAATCGACATTCAATTCCTAATTGAATGGTGATTTAAACATTCGCATTACGGAACTACAAACCACAATTTTGGCAGAACGTACCTGGACAAGTGAGAGTCAAACTCGCGTACCAAGGATTCCGTACCACCACACAGTATTCAAATAAAAGTGTTTTCTCGGGAATCCTTAGCGCGAGCCCGACTCCGACTTGGCTGGTTTTTATTAGTTACTGTTTAACTACAGAGTATGCACTATAATCACACCAAGTTTCACTCTTGTACATATTACCGACATTACTGTTTTTATTTTATGATAGAACAAAAACACGTGGAAAGAAACTAGCCTCCGCTCACTTAAAGTTTCAACTGGCTACTTATTACGTTTCAAAAGATACAGCCCTTCATAGTTCGGAGTTCGATACGCGAAGTATCAGTATTCAACTGACACCATGAAAGAACGACGTACTAGTGACGATGAAGAACGTTCTGCCGGCGCCGATGACAATAGGTGAACACAATAAAAATGACTTAAAATAATTAATACTTGTATTTGAGACGTGCCCTTCATTGTGGAATCCAAAGGATACAAATTATTTAAATTCATGTATGGGGACAATTGGGTACGATTGGTTCATTGGGGACAATTGGGTCCATTGGGGGCAATTTGGTCAATTGGGTCCATTGGGGCAATTTGGTCAATTGGGACAATTGGGTCATTGAGAACAATTGGGTCAATTGGATCATTGGGGGCAATTGAGTCATTGGTGACAATTGGGTCAAAGGTATTTTTGGGACATAAGTCAAGAATTCCTGTATAAGAAAGCTTGTTTTGTAAAAACACTTGCAGCCGAATGAACAAATATCTAATATTATTAAATAATGGCCAACTGCTTGTGTCTAGCACTGCAGTTCTGCCAAATTGCCAATGTCAAGTTGTTTTGGTATTGTAATCTCAAGTATTGTTTTATAGACACAATAGAGCCATACTGCAAAAAGGCGGCGTCACGTGACTACCAAACCTGCGCGCCAAAAACACGTTCGCCCGTGAATCCTACAGCCAAAAACATTTAAACTTATCCGATACAACTCAATACCGCCTAAACTGTTTCTTAAACTTTTCGTAATGATAGTCATCCGTAGCTCTTTCACCTTTAGCCTTTTTCACTATTTTATCAACACCTTCATCTATCACATTTATTTCAGCCTTGACAACTTTAGGTTTTTCTATTTTCCGTTTCTTACTATTATCGTCAATGTTAAACCTATTATGCTGTACGAAATTTACTGCCATATTTGTGGGTACAAATTGAGACGGGCCATCTTTTTTATTGTGTCGTTCCCATAATAACTTCATTTTAGCTTCTTCAGTGGCTTCAATGTTTTTGATTTTAGCATCGATTCCGAGGTCCACTTCGGGGATACCGCTAAGCATCTGATTTGACAACATCTCTTCAGATCTGTGTGCAGAGGAAACTCTTAAGTGTTCGGGGAGGGAGAGCAGTGCTGCTTCTTCAGGTGATAGGTATTTTAAACTGTCATTGTGTTCGGAGCTCATTTTGTCGTCATTGTTCCCTTCTGGAATAGAAAAAACATTCAAATTAATAAAATAAATAAGTGATTTTTAAATCTTAACTTGTTACTCGAGAATCACTGAAAATCTATCTACACTAATATTATAAAGAGGAAAGATTTGTACCTATTTTTGTATGTTTGTATGTTTGTAATGAATAGGCTCAAAAAGTACTGGGCCGATTTAAAAAATTCTTTCACCATTAGAAAGCTGCATTCACCCTGAGTAACATAGGCTATATTTATTGCTAGAAAAGATTAGACGTCCACCCGTGCGAAGCCGGGACGGGCCGCTATACTATTATAAAACTGTGAATGTTTGTTCGTCTGTAACAGCATCACACAAAAACTACTGACCCGATTTTGATAAAAACTTTTTTGTTTGATAGCTAATAATTTGCGTCGCGTTCGTTTCGCGTTTGTCGTGATCAAATGCTATGCTATGCTATGCTAATAATTTGATTTAAAATCTGGTATATAATTTGTTGATGAAGTCGCAGGTAAACTCTAGCTAGTTATTTTTAAAACTGACTACAGTACTCGACAAACATCTTGAAAAAATGCATTGGGTTAATAATTTATTTTGCCTGCACAGTTAGTGCTTTAGCCTATAAATTTTGTGTCTGTGCAGTCAAGACCTTGCTCGAAGTTTACTGGCCATTATGCTATCAACTATTCCACATACACAAAACATGGTAAATAGCCACAATGACAATGATAATATGTGAATGCGAAGTACTAATTCACAGCAGGAGTCGCCATCTATACTCCATTCAGGAATTCGAGCGACAAAATGTAAACAACGGTGATACCAGTGTAGAAAATACCATCTCGAGACGGAAGAAAACTTATCTCCGGAATGAACAACAGTAAATTATCTATTGTACTCGCAAATGGATTACGAGAAATTATATGTTAATTTTGTATGGAAAATAATTCTAAAAAACGCAAGTTATAGTTTATTTTAGATTAAAAGAAAGCGTGACAGTAAATATTTTATTTCGTGGTCTGGCAACAATCAGATATTTTAGACCTTTGGTTCGTTTTAACAAAGTTCTTAATGAAAAAGATTTTTTATTGTAAACAATAACGAAAACGCGTCTGTTGATAGTTTAATACCTTCGTCTGAGTCCGTGCGCTATGCGCGGATGCTACGCATAGCAGAAAAAGCCCACACAGACAGAGTAGCGGGCTACATAACGTAATTTAAAAATTTCATTCAAATTGTCACGATTGCTTTTATTATTTATACATAGACAATACATTTTTAATGTTAATGCAATTTATTATATGCTGTGCCGACATAATTTTATTCTTAAAAAATGCACCAAAGGTTTCTGACCATGTAATGTCACTTTGACAGTGACATTTCTTTGTTTACATTTTGTCGCTCGAATTCCTGAACGGAGTATAGGTGGATATGTAGTAACACCCACATTAGGGAGCTCTCCAAAAGCATAATGTTAATTAAATCCATAGGCCTAGGAAATGACTTTTAAGGTCAACGGTAACAGCTACAATAGGGCTATCCAGGTCGCAGTAGCTATTGGTCAGATACCAATAGCCCTATTTATCATCATCATGGGCCTTTCCATCTATAAAAGATGATTTAAGCAGCGTCTTGGCGGCACACATACTTGTGACCAATAAAACTATAAACCAGAGGCTGGTTAATTCCCTACCTACCGACTTGCGCGACTCCATAACCAATAACAATATCAAACATAAACTAAAAAATTACTTTCTGTCACAGTTATGATTATGTGTCATTATTTATTAATACAAATAAACAATAGCTATTTTAGTCGTATGGGAGGACAGCCGGAATCGTGTTGTTTTTAACTATTATGTACCTACTTATCTAGTTCGTAAGTAAAATTGTACTAACGGCAACCGCAGAATGACTACACTCATCACATTCAAACCCTCGTATTTTATGTGGTGTTTATATCTATGTACTGCATTAAATTTGTATTTTTGGTAATAAATAAAAAAAAAAAAAAGATAATAATAGCTACAATGATTCTACCCACTGATCCTTACAAATTTGTATTGAAGAGAAACAAAAAGCCATAACACAACCTCTATTGCATGTACAGTGTAAACTCCATATAGTGACGCTTAAGGGACTGAGTATATTACGACTTAAGGGACTGAGTATATTACGACGTTATAGAGGGTCGACGTTAAATGGAAAATAGAAAAATCCACATAATTTTACACTCATATAATTATTTATTACTAATAAAGTATAATTTACAAAAACATATTATGACGCCAAATTTCACATCACATTATTGCGTAAAGTACCTATGTAATGAATCCAAAGCGTAGCTATTCCAACATCACTTATCTTCTCTCCCTTCTGTATCGCGTAAAGACAACCCATAGTAACAACCTAAAGGCAGTCTAGCAATCGAGCCAAAAACGTGCAAGGCTAATATAATAACAAACAAAAGAACGCATTTCTTAAAATCTCCGGTAATTCCGTAAGTACTATGCCAACAGTCGAGGTAAACACGTGCTAGACAATAAAACAACAAAATGAAAAAAACAAAAGAATTTACGCAGCTGCGTCTTATCCAGAGACTATGTCTCTGGTCTTATCAGTTTCGGCAAATTAGAAAGCTTTTTGAAACTGACTAAAAAGTAACTTTATTGTAGTTGACGGCACAGACCGGTCTGTGGTGTACGGTATTTAGAGTTGACGCGACGATACATAGAGGGTATCAATGTATGGATAACAAGGTAAACCAACCAAAATCCAGTAATTTCGACGTTTTGGGGAGTTTGGCGTTATATTGGGTGGTGTTACGTGGAGTTTACACTGTATTTAAAAACATCCATTAGAGCTTGCAGTTATGGTACCATTTATTAAAGCACATTTAGGATTTCAGGAACGATGCATGAAGTAGTAAGCCACTGTATAATAATACGTCTAAGTGGGATTACACACTGCTTCACACTCTGCACCAGTATGTGGTTTCTTCAAACTCAGATACTTGCGGTCAATGTTATTTAAGGGCAGCCTCGCATCGCACGCCAGAGGGGACTATGAAGCAGTGTGAGATCCCCAAAGATGGAATTTGATGCTACGCTGACCGTATGCTTCAACAGAATGAACTATCCACAGTGTCCAACTCTGCAGTGCTGCACTGACCAGTTCTTCTTCTTTGGGTTCCTCTCCATTACTGGAGGTTGGCACACCGTTAATTCGTTCGTACGGTTAGTGCCAACCGTGGCCTAAGTCACAGTATAAGACAGTAATCTATCTTCATAAAACGGTACCAAACGCGGCATGTATGTGTGCTCGCCAGTGCGTACGCGTCGAAGCACGCACACACTGAAAATATGTCAGAATGCGCCAGACGGGGCTACGCGGAGATATTGTCAGTGTGTGCGTGCTACGAGGCGTACGCCGCGTTTGGCACCATTGTATGAAGATAGGTTACTGTCTTATACTGTGCCTAAGTTTAGAAACATGCTACCTAAGCTAAAACTTTTGATGCTAAACTCAAAACAATGATACTCGCGCGGTGCTAACACTGTGGAATACGATACTATCCTGACTCACCAGGCAACTCTGTGACCTACAATGTAGGTCGTCAGCAGCCAATTGAGGGTGGGGATGGAGATAGGGGGTTTGAGAGCGCCTTTGTGAAAGGGGGGCAAGAAAGCCCCACCATAACCCCCTCGATTAAGATAGCACTAGTGATGTGCTGAGTCAACCTTTTTTAGTGTTCAATACTTTAGTACTAGTTAATTAACCGACTTAAAAAAATAAAGAGGTTATCAATTTTGATATGTATGTACTATTATTGGAATTGTAAAATATTCATTATATGATAATCTATTAGGGCTTCCAAACAAATAAACAAAATTTCATAGGTGTATGTATGTTTGTCCGCGCATTTCTCCGAAACTTACTTCAACTTAGGGAACAGTGCAAGTTTCATCATAATCGGTTCAGTCATTTTCAAGATATGTGCTAATGGGCTAAATGTGTAAGGCGCTGTCCTATTGCCATCGCTTCGGATGATTCTTTTTTAGTTCTGAAGGATTTACCCCCGAGATGGTTCCATTTTAATTTGGTGAAGATCTGATGACGCGCTTCATAGCTATACAATAGAACTCCGCAAAAGTTTACAGCAAATCATCGGCAATTGAAATATTTGCTTCATATCGATGTACCCTTTGCATGTATAACTGATATCTGAGTCAACTAATGTATTTCAACACAGAAAATTGTGAAATAAACAAAATATAAGAAAAATTAAAACCGCTTTCAAAAAACTACAAAATAATACTTTTTAGTTTGCATCTATAGCAACATGAATTTGTTTTATTGGCGTCCGTGTCAAGCCAAGCCAGAGAACGAATGTAAGCCCTGTCAAGATGCATGCGGACGGCTACGAATTTGTACCTCTAGAGAAATTCCGGTCAGTGTTATCTTAGGCTTTCTTTAGCAGCCTAGAAGAAATTTATTGAGAGAGCCAAGAAAACTAAATGCTACAGATTAATGTCAAAATACCTTTCCGTTTAGCCAGCTGCTCGTCAATATACTTCATCATCTCCTCATCTTCATCGCGCTTATTCGTTTCCGCCGAAAACTGCGTACCGATACCAGTATCATACGCGTCATCAACTTGCTTCACTTTACCACTTTTCAGGGCCTGCATGTTCACCATTCCACCAGCCTTCACTTTATACGGATCTTTGCAGGTTATTTCTTCCTCGACGGTAGGTTTTAGCCCTGTCGCGAGAGCGATAATGCTTACGCCATTCGGCCGTTCTCGAAGCTTCTGAATCTCCTTAGCTTCTTCGAGTTTAGCTAGAATGTATTCCTCGTCGTCTGATTTATCGTCGTCTTCCTTTATACGTTGGCGGAGGTTCCTTTTCTTCTTAGGTTTGAACTTTATTTCGACTTCTGCGTTTTCGTTGTGTGGATTTTCCATTTTGTTTTTTTGATCAGTCGATGAGAAGACAGGATGAGAGACCGTGGATACTCCACTTATGAGAGTCACAGGTGTGTCGTACCTTCATACCAATTTTAGGTGAAAAATTACTGAACACACGTGGATATTACAATAAAAATTATCAGCACAAACTTTTCAGCAAACAATATTTTCTTCGCTTCACGGGTGAATGAATGAGTGAAGTGAATGAATCAGTGCATCGAATGAAAGTGAATGCTGAAACGAATGGCTATGCGTAGCAGAAAGGAACTGCGAATGAATGTTTGATTGAATAGTGATGGAGTTTTTAAAGTGGAACTAACTCATTGAAAAACTTCATTTTTTTCTTAGTGTAGTTTGGTTTGATTTTATCGGCTATTTATGAATATCTTTCCTCTACCTTTGGAGAAACATAACCCGACAAATAAAATTACTTTTTATCCTGGACGAGAAAATCATAGAGAAGACCACAAATAAATAGCTTGAGCTATTTGAAAAAGGGGTCATTCACAAATTACGTAACGCATTTAGGGGGGAGGGCCCGTTATCCAGGCTGTCTGGCTCCGTCCCATTTCCTGCCCTTTAAAACGAATTCAACAACAACCAAAGAGAATGGAATCACTACCGTTTTAAGAGACGGCACTGTCTAACTAGCTTCGAAATTCGAAATAGTATTGAGCTTGTGGAGTATATTCTGGCATAACAATAACAATTTACTACCACACTAAGAATATGAAAATTGAAAAGCTTGACAACGTCAAGTTGACATAACTAGTGCGGAGACACCTTCGTCATGTCACATTATCGATATCCGATCCAAGTGATGTGCGTTATTTATCGATATCGATTTTTTTATTTTCTCCTTTATAAGATAGACTAGAAAGATTGGCACAATTTTAACAACAAATGAAACCACTTTGACGACATTAAATATATAATTGATTAGGTCCTGATTAATGATATTCTGTCGGACTGAAATAAACGTGTGAAGCTGAAGACTCCTAGCTAGCTCACGTCACGTTGCGCTGTGCTGTGTTAATACTTACCTGACTACGTTGAGGGTTTGTTGCGATGGACGTAGCCTTAAGAGCTCAATTTAGATACTAAAGTGATCTTAACTTGGCGAGTTGCGGCGAGGCGACGTATTTAATAACTATTAAGTTACTAATAAAAACAGTAGGTAAAGAAAGATAAAACATTTTATTATAAAATTGTACATTTTCGTAGGTAAGATAATAAGTATTTAAATGTAAACCTACTTAAAAAGGTGTGGTTGAGCTGTCATACGTAACTTTAGGATTCGGCTCTACTGTAGTTCGGCAACGCACCTGCCGTGACGGGTCCGTACATAAATAAAACTTAGCAATACATGTAGGTTGAGTAAAATTTTTTTAAGCTGTAGAAGTTAGAGGAAAGGCGCCTAACCTTATGATACATTTTGAATCAAGTGTGGGCTGGCTACTTAACCCGTGTGAGCCGAAAACACGTCTACCCCTGAATCCTCTAGCCACGCGACTCCAAGAGTGCGATTTTTGAAAGTCACACATCCTAATTCGTATACGGAAGAGATGCCAAACTCTATGGAATTTACGCATTATTCGTGTACGAATCAAGATGTGTGAATTAAAAAAAATATAGCACTCCAAGTTGAAAACAGTTATCATAGCTTTTTAACCGACTTCAAAAAAGGAGGAGGTTTCTCAGTTCGACCGTATATATTTTTTTTTTTTTTTTTATGTGTGTTCGCGGATAACTTCGTCGTTTATGAACCGATTTTGATGATTCTTTTTTTGTTGGAAAGGAGATGTCCCGAGGGTGGTACCATGATAAGAAAACCAGGATCTGATGATGGCATCCCAGAGAAATCGAGGGGAACCTTCGAAAATCGTACTGCCGACTAGTGCGTTTTTTAATTTAAAGCACTCCTATTAAATCGAACTAATGAATTCACCACTGAAAATTGTGAAATAAACTAAATTTTAACAAAAAATTAAAACCGCCTTCAAAAAAACTAAAAAGTTAAAAAATAATATTGCAGCCTATGACTTTTTCGTTCGCATCATAAGAACATTAATTTGTTTTATAGAAGTCGGTGTCAAGCCAAGCCAAAAAATGCAAGCCATGTCGCGAATCGTACCGGCTTGACAGCGACTTCAATAAAACAAATTAATGTTCTTATGATGCGAACGAAAAAGTCATAGGCTGCAATATTATTTTTTAACTTTTTAGTTTTTTTGAAGGCGGTTTTAATTTTTGCAACTAAGTACTTTTGGTATCTCTGAGCTAATGTTACATATCTACATTATTATAAAGGTAGTAGTGTAGAAACTGGTAGGGAATTTTCACATTAAGACGATAACGATACCAACACGATATCGTCGGAGCGTATATGGAAACCCTTCCAGTACTTAGAACTCCCATAGTGCTGTGGTCTGGGGGTATTTACAATGGTCAATTTCACTATTTAGAAGTTTAAATGCTACCCGGATTTAAGATCTGAGCCGTGGGAGGGTTTACAATGCACTAAGAAGCATTTTAAATATGAATCCCTACCGTGACTCTAGGGTTGCCAACTTTTTTAAGACCAAATATAGTATTTCAAGCCTTAGTGTCCGAAAAAATATAGTAGATCGGGGAAAAATAAGAAAAAATATAGTAGTTTTCGAATTTGTTAATTCAATTTTTTTCAAAAAGATATTTTTTTGCTAATCGTTTGGTTTGAATCCCAAATTCTTATTTTTAAGGAACAATCATTTCTTTATTTCGTATTCGTATAGAAAATAATGCATCCTGTAAACGCAGAAGTCGCTGGATTCGATACAGAAATAATATAATTTCTAAAAAAATAGATAAATCTGGCTTTAGGAAAACTTGTTGCCACTTTCCAGTAGTAGATTTAATAGAAAATTGTTTATGGAACAAATAGAAAGAAAATTGTTAAAATAATGTTAAGTTATTGGTAATTTTTATTGGACCTAAGTAGCAATATATTTAAATTCTCTATAAATTATTTGCTCATCAAAATATAGTAGTTTTGCCTACTATATATTTTTCTCAGAATTATAGTAGTAGAGCCCCTAATATAGTAGGATACTATATTATATAGTAGGGTTGGCAACCCTACGTGACTCCGAGGCCCCTTATAAAAATATGTGAGCCGGGAATAAAAGATCAACTGAGTATTAGAGTAATTAATAATTAGTTATTGTGGTAGGTAACTAAAACATAAAATTCGTGACATATTGTGAAGTCATAATATGCTATTTGTAGTACCTACTGTATGTACATACTTAAACATAGTAATATAAACGAATCAACGGTCATTAGGAACATTTTTCTTTGTTTTTAAATCGGTTTGGTATTACATATTACCATTAGGTTATTATGGTAACAAATAAATATCGTATATATCGTAAATAGACCACTAATTTTTAATTATACTAACAACATTTTACAAAACATTCATACAATTTTGTTCGTACCTAATTAAAACTAGTGTTGTATATCGTGATTATGATAATGATGATGAAAAATAACATTTGTAGCATAGCATATGCTCACGACAATTTTCCCCGAGGGGGTAGTCAGAGATATTCTTAAACTTCAGAACATCCACGTTTCACTAATACCGAAACTCTGTCCAGTGTGACGGGGAGTGAGCCCGTCGCCACTTGTAATGGACAGTAGGTACGATGCATGCCTCGAATTGAAGCATGCAGGTTTCCTCACGATGTTTTCATTCACCGAAAAGCCAGTGGTGTTATAAATCGTACATAAATTTCGAAAAACTCATTGGTACGAGTCGGCCTGGACGGGGATCGAACCATCAACTCCTGCACGGCAGGCAAGGTTTCTTTGATTGATTTTTTATGGCCTGAGTGACAATTTCCCTTAGGAGCTCTGATTTTACGTCATCAAGTTGAATACTGGTGGTTGCCAACGTTTTTAACGCACAACGTGCTTTGCGCAACCTTGCCAACAACGCTTTTTCTCGCTTTGATATTAGCATAGGTGGTGTGGATGGACGGTTGAAGATATTTCTGAAAACAAAAATAAAACTATTATATTTCATAAAACTAGTTAGTCGATCTAAGCTTTTTAGCAGTTGTAAATATAATTTGGTTCTAATTTGTCACTTTAGTTTGCTTCTAATTTGTTGTTAGTTCTAGTTTGGTTCTAATTTGTTAGTTTAACCCTAGTAATACTTAAGGGGGTGCTTCAGACCATCAAACTGAACAACTTTCACTATTGAGCCAACGTCGAGAATAAATAAATAAAATCTGTTGGCCCATACATTTTAGTAGAGTCGGTACGAACTTGGGTGTACTGAAGATTCAGAATGTTAACCGTTTTTGAAAAATTTGGAATTTTTTGATTTTATTCCAAAATTTAGCTATTTTAATTGAATCGAAGGTCTTTAGGTATAGAGCATAAAGTTATTATCCTTACAGTAATAGAGGAACTGACTTTAGTTGTGAAATGAAACCGTTTTCAGGAGACTATTTGCAGGAAAAAAATCGAGCACTGTCTATAATTCTGAGCCTAACGTAAAATCGTGGATAATTTAATGAAATAGTGTTAGTATATTTCACAAAATTATCTGCGATTTTACTTTCGATTCGTCACATATTCACAGAAACCGAATTTTTACCCAACGATATGATCCTAAAAAAACGGTTCTATTGCCTCGCGTCACGTAGGTATCTCTTTCTGTCAGAAAGTTCCTCTATTCCGTATACGCCAGTAACCGTAGACATAATCGCGTTAGGGTCAGCGCACACCCAGCGTAGAACTGCTCGCGCATGCTCGAGCATGTTCTTTGCAGTCGCGCACACCTAGCGGCGAAATCCGCCGGCGGCAGCGGCGGATGCTCGAGCCGTGTTGCTACAGTTGACAGTGAATTTTGCAGTTGTGTTTACAATATTTTAAAGTAAAGACGTGCGATAAGAGCAATTTTAAAGTATGGTGGACTGGGATTTGGTAATTATTGGGTTGGCTAGCTGATAAAAAAGATTTTAGAGCTAGCCCGAAAAATGACGGGGTGGCAACACTGACGACGGATCGCAAGCATCAACACGCGCGTATGCTCGAGCATGCGCGAGCATCCGCGCGCATGCTCGCGACTGCTCCCGTCGCCATACGCGAGCATACTCGAACAGACGCTGAAGGGATTTAATCACTTGCAAGCTATTTTCAACTTTATTTCAATGGGAATAGAGTTCATTATCAATTGAATCAATGAAAACTGCTCGCGCATGCTCGAACAGTTTTACGCTGGGTGTGCGCTGACCCTTAGGTCGCACTAAATTGCACGGAGCTGATTTTTTGGGATGTTGTTAGGGTACATACCAGTAGTCTTCTTCTTATCGTGTGGGCAGAGCCCTGGTGTCAGAGTTTTTTCAGACCGCCTTTCTGACCTTTCTGACGTGGTTTTTATGTAACGACTACTACCACCAGAGATAGTAGCCGGGACCAACGGCTTAACGTGCCATCCGAAGCACGGAATCATTTTTCTTTTCAGACAATCAGGTGATTCAGCCTGCAATGTCCTAACCAACTGGGGAAACATGCACAAAGTGACATATCACTAGGTGTCCCCCGTGGGAATCGAACCCACGACCTCCGTGTCGAGAGCCAAAGCTCTTAACCATTAGACCACGGAGGCAGTAGTATAACACCAATTTTGCAGCTTCGAAAGACTTGTGCTAACCGAGCGGTGTTCGAAGAACCTCAAAATTGTCTGACTTTTTTCAGGGGTTGACTTATAACTTCTAAACGGTGCATCTTACATAAAAATTATTCATTACGTTTTTAAGTAAGATAAAATTATCTGTAATTTGAATTTATTTTCAGCTCTGTAAGTTTAGTAAGTCTTGAGATACAATACTTCAAATATTAGGCATTTTTCCCAAAAAGTTTAAAATTGTAGTTTTTTGCGTCTTTCGAAAAGGATACCGGCTAAAATACTTATTCTACGACGAAAATTATAAGAAATGAAATTGTAAAGCAGCTATTTAGCTTTAATTTAAGTGTATTTAGAATCTTGTAGAGCCAACATTAACGAAAAATTAAGGAAATACATTTTTATTTAAATGGAGCTCCTATTGTCAATTCATATTAATACTGCGCAGTTATCTATTTAATGTTATAAAAATGACATTACATTTATAAATTAGATATTTTAAAGCAGGAATGTCAAACATGCATGAAACTTCTCACTATATTTTCTTACGGCTCTATCAAATTTTAAGAACAGCTTCCTGATGCGGCCCATGAGTGAACAGAATTTTATCATTTATTAAGTACGTAGGTACTCATAATTATGTACCAACACCGTTCCGGAGTCATTTAGTAACCCCCCCCCCCCCCCCCCCGCTCTTCTGCCCCCCACCGAAGAGGCCTCACATTCCTAAAGAATCTACCACCAAGTGCAGAAGTGGTTGGGGGTAGAGAAAGAGCCCACTAACTTGGGGTGACCAAGGAGGTGCCAGAGGCTGACACCAGTGACCTCAATCCACCGCTAACCCTTCTGAAATTCCTATCATACAAGTGCCAGACAGGGTGCGGACTGCGGAGGAAGGTAAGCTCCTGCTAGAGAGCAGTGCTGAAATGCTCTGCTCTCTGCAATGTTTGTCAGGGGCAGACCTGCCTGAATACTACTCCCTTAGCCATGGATGAGACGCATGAAGGAGATGAATTCGACGAATCTTTACTACTAGATCTGACCACAGGAGAATCTCCAGAGCCCCAAAAACAGCCCCTTAGTTTGTAATTTACTACAATAAAATAAAATTATCATAATTTTCATTGTATTGTGTATTTCTTCCACCATCACATCACGTTCAGGTAAACTACCAAAATAATCTATACTATTATAAAACTGCCTCCGTGGTCTAATGGTTAAGAGCATTGGGCTCTCGACACGGAGGTCGTAGGTTCGATTCCCACGGGACACGTAGTAAAATGTCACTTTGTCCGTTTTTCCCCAGTTGATTAAGATATTGCAGGCTGAATCATTTGATTGTCTGAAAAGAAAGATGATTCCGTGCTTCGGATGGCACTTTAAGCCGTTGGTCCCGGCTACTATCTCTGGTAATAGTCGTTACATAAAAACCACGTCAGAGGCCGTAAGGTGGTCTGAAAAAACTTTGTAACAGGGCTCTGCCCACTCGATAAGAAGAATTATAAAACTGTAAATGTTTGTTTGTCCGCGCATTACGCGAAAACTACTAAACCGATTTTGATGAAACTTATTGGATTTGAAAGGTTATGATTAGACTGATCTCTGGTACATAATTTATTACCCTTGCGGACGAAGTTGTGAGAAAACTCTCGTTTTTATATAATTTTTTAATTAAGTACTAGTTTCCCCGCGACTTCATCCGCACGGGTTTCCAAGTTCCAATCATTGTAGCAAAATAAATGGTATACCAAATTTTTAGTCTGACCGTATGCTTGTAGACAACAAAAGTTTCATCAAAATCGGTCTATTAGTTTTCGCGTGATGAGCGAACAAACAAACAAACATTTTCAGTTTAATAATAGCACTAGATTTGCCCACGACTTCGTCCGCACCGGCACTCGTCATGGTAGCGAGATCAAATATATCAGTTTATACGTCTAGTCATAAGGTTTCAAATACAAAAAGTTAAATTAAAATCGGACTAGTAGTTTTCGCGTGATGCGCGAACAAACAAACAAACAAACAATCATTTACAGTTTTATCATAGTATAGATAGATTATTAATTATTCTTAATGTCATTTTGGATGATAATATAAACCATTTCCTACTGAGTTATGTCTTTTTTGTCCTTCAAAAAATTCTTGCAATGCCTCAGGCTCCATTTTTTTTAAAACCGATTCCCCTAATATTTAGTTTTTTTCCTGATAATAAAGGAACGAATCACTGTACAGGGTTCAATTTATGCTTAAATTAAAGTTATATAACTGCTTTACAAATTCATTTCTTATAATATTACTTTAACGACGTATAAAATTACTTTAAGTGAATTAATATTGTCTCATCTTAAGTGAATATGTAAATATTCTTATGGGAAATAAATTTCTAAAACCTTAAAACCTTATAATTTACCTCGTAGAATAAGTATTTTAGCCGATATCCTGTTCGGAAGACGGCTAAAACTACAATTTTGAACTTTTTGGAAAAAATTGCCTATGTTTAACGTGTTTTATCTCAAGACCTACTCAATTTATAGAAAATTTTGTCTACTTTAAGAACGTCTTGAATTATTTTTATATGAAATGCACCATTTAGAAGTTATAAGTCAAAACCTGAAAAAAGTCCGAAAATTTTGAGGTTTTTCAAGCACCACTTGGTTAGCACAGGTCTTTCGAAGCTGCAAACTTGGTTTTATATTACTGGTATCTATCCTTACAACATCCCAAAAAAGCAGATCCGTGCAATTTATTGCGACCTAAGATGTTTAAAATTACTGGCGTAGTAAGGTATAATAACTTTATGGTATAGACAGAACACACAGTAGACCTTTTAGTTGAGTCAAATTTAATTCGAGTGAATACATTGTACAACTACATGAATAGTCACCTGTTTCTTCAATACTATGTCCCGAAGTAGATGGCAACCATTCGAATCCAGGGGCAGTGACATCTGAAAGAGTGAGTTATTAACTAATAGCTTTATAACTTTTTTGTGTTAATTAACATTTATTTATAATATTATATTAAGTATTCAGATAATTTATAATTTGTAAAAAAATGGTAGGTAAAATGTTGTAGTGCCCAATCGAGATTCATGTCTGGAACTGTTTTCTGTATTAAGAACCTATGCACCATGAAAGCAACCAATAAATGAATATGAATATGAGGATGAAATGGTTATTATTTTTAATTTATAGACCTTCTAGTCGAGTTAAATTTAAATTCGAGTGAATACAAACAACTACAATAAAGTACACTATGAATGGTCACCTGTTTCTTCAACACTATGTCCCGAAGTAGATGGCAAACATTCGAAACCAGGGGCAGTGACATCTGAAACAGTGAAAGGATGAAATGATTATGATTTTAATTAACACGAGCTTTTACCCGCGACTTCGTCCGCATAAACGAACAAACAAACAAACAAACAGACAAAAAATCCAAAAATTGTTGATTTGGAATCAGGGACAGAAGTGCGATTTTTGAAAATCATACGAGCGACTTTGCAGTAGAAAGATGCATAATCTCTAAATCAGTAATTTTGACATTTTCTACTGCCAAGTCGCTCGTATGATTTTCAAAAATCGCACTTCAGGTAAAAACCATGTCGTATTTTTTTTGTAAATATCTTCAATGTACAGACACATTTCTGTTACAGTTTTATAATAGTTAATTAACATTTGAATTTATTAAGCCTACTTCACCATTTCACACCATTATGTTCACCAGTCACATACAAATACAAACAAACACAACATACAAACAAATCGCACAACAAACAAACAAATACAAACAGCGACATACAAATCGCGTTAGGTCGCAATAAATTGCACGTAGGTACTCTACTCATATTATGCACCAAGTGCCGTTGTAGTATTATGCCAGCGTGATATATCTCTTTCTATTTGCGCGCGAACGAACGCGATAAAAGGCGTGATATAGCCGATTCACGTGCAACATGCTAGCCATGCTGAAGTAAATTTAGAAAGCTCATCTCGCTGTTCTGCCCCCAACCGAAGAGGTCCCACATTCCTACAAAACCTATCAACGAAAGCAGAAGTGGTTGAGGGTAGAGAAAGAGCCCACCAACTGGGGGTTCAATTCCTATCATGCAAGTACCAGAAAGGGTGCGGACTGCCGAGGAAGGAAATACTCTGCTCTCTGCAATGTTTGTCAGGGGAAGACCTGCCTGAATACTACTCCCTTAGCCCTGGCCGACTCGGATGAAAGAGACGACCACAGAAGAGTCTCCGGAGCTCCAAAAACAGCTGTATGATGAACCTGGGCCTTCCAAAAGAACACGACTGTCTCGCGCAAAGTGCGAAAAGATAAGCCAAATATTACAAACCTATCCCTTGGTATGTAATGTATTACAATAAATACAAATTTTTATCGTGTTGTTAATTTTTTCGGCAGGAGTCAGCTGAAGTCCCGTCATCATTTCACGTACCATTTCACGTACCAGGTCCCCCAAAATACCAAAATAATATTTACTTACCATTATAAAACTTTAAATGTTTGTTAGTTCGCGCATTACGCGACAACTACAAGACTGATTGCGTGATGCGCGAACAAACAAACAAAAATTTACAGTTTTAGCACACCGGTTCGGTTCGGTTAGAACAGGTCTTTCGAAGCTGCAAACTTGGTTTTAACTACTGGTATATACAACGTGTTAATAAATTAACGCAAAACCTCATACACCCCAACTGATTTATAACAAAATAATTAGATTGAAACAATAATTTTATTATTTTTATATTTAAAATATAAAGTTATTCGCATTTAAAGTTTTGAGGCAAAAATGAATTGTTATCATTTCAGCACTGAAAGAAAGCGCTAACGTACTCATGGATACATTTTTAAAATCTTGTTTTGGTAGTAAGTAGGGTGAGTGTGCCCGTGCGGTGGGTTGACATTGGGTTCAGAAAATTTTAAATTTTGCAAACAAATTATTTAATATTTTGAAAAAAATTACCTATGTTGAAGCCATGATAATTCGACTCTGCTCTCGATTCTAAACAAACTACTTTCTAGTTTTGCGTTAATTCATTAACACGTTGTATATCCTAACAACATCCCAAGAAAACTTTTCCGTGCAATTCATTGCGCCCTACGCTGTATTAAATGACTGGCATAGGTACCTACCCATACTCATTGTGAATACAGCCTAAGTAGGTAACATTATGATGAAATTGATTGATGATGTCCCAAATAAAAGCTACTATTAGACTTAGAATCACCTACCTGGTTCAAGACGTTGCTGTTTTGATTTTGGTCTTAGGACCAAAGGCGCATTCCAATGCAGAAGCAACAGAAGTTTCTGGAAAAAAAAAATATGGAATGCATACTAGGCAGGTACCTACCTACAGTGGAACAAAAAAGAGCAGAAAATGGTAGCAAGAGGAACTAAATATTTTAG
The DNA here is from genome assembly GCA_922987775.1 of Agonopterix subpropinquella. Classification (NCBI taxonomy): domain Eukaryota; kingdom Metazoa; phylum Arthropoda; class Insecta; order Lepidoptera; family Depressariidae; genus Agonopterix; species Agonopterix subpropinquella. The sequence goes on along the minus strand of OV277709.1, from coordinate 12,117,292 downwards.
TACAAATTGTAAGTTGGTCTTGCCTGTTTATACCTACGTGATTTTGACGTTCTTACTATAAAGAAGTGGCGCCCTGAATTTTTGCCTACTCTTTTTTGTCGCACTGTATGTAATTAATTCTGACCTAAATGCATGTCTATCTTAACTAGAAAAACATAGAATGAAATTGAAATTTGGTTCATCAGTAGTTTTGGCATCTTTTTTAAAAAACGAATTTGGAAGACTAGGCACTTTACATTGGATAATACACAAAACCATAACAAAAGTAGTTCATATTGATGTACTTTCACCCCTTTTGAGTTTTCGGGAACGCCTGCCTAGACCCTGTATATCGTCTTGGAAGAATTTAACGGCACAAGGGCACACCGAGCAAGAGATCGAACCCAAAACTTGACGTTTGTAAGGTGCGTTCTTTTCTATCTCAGTTAAAGGTAACCTATCATACTATGCTTGTTGCCTATTGTTCGATGTCAAAAATCTTAAGTACTTATACCTCTACATAGAGTCGCGTGGCTAGAGGGCTTTCGAGTTGACGTCTGTCGTTGGCTCGCGATTTAAGTAGCCACGCGGCTCCGCCATTTTATGGCGGTTTCGAGTGTGTGTTTTTGTATAAAAACAGGGCTTTGAGATCGCCATATCCAATTACCGTACAACGTCAAGCACTAATTGCTCTTTTTAAACTAGATACTGGCAAAATCCACCAAGGAAACGCCATTAAACAAAAATAGAATAGAATATACCTACATACATTCGATTTAGAATTAAGTGTCAATCGGAATATTCACCTGTTGCTTTAAACTGTCGTTTCGTTGTAGAAGGCAAGAAGCATTCGGCTCTTACAAGTGTACGTTCTGCAATAATGTAGGTACCATAATCATTATATAGGTATTATGAGCTTGTTCTAACACATAAATATTCATACATACCTGCCCTATACCTACCTATTTAAACTCACGCGTTTCAATCTCCCTTTCTAAGTCGACCAAAACCTTTCTAGAAACATAAACCTACCTACTCGTAATTTACCTACCTAATAAGTACTTCTTCTTATCGTGTGGGCAGCAAGCCCTGGTGTCAGAGTTTATTCAAACCGCCTAACGGTCTCTGGTTTTAATATAACGACTACTACCTACCTACCACCAGAATCGACGGCCTGTACCAACGGCTTAATGTAGGTACCATCCGAAGCACGGAATCATTTGTTTTCAGACAATCAGGTGGTTCAGCCTGCAATGTCCTAACCAACTGGGGAATAAAAACGCACAAAGTGACATATGCACTAGGTGTTCCCCGTGGGAATCGAACCCACGACCTCCATGTGAGGACAATAGTCCAATGTTCTTAACCATTAGACCACGTAGGTTGTTCTAAAAAGTTCTAATAAGTACTAAAATCATCTTAAAGGTTCATTCAATTTATAAAATCTAAGTAAAGTTTATAAAGAACCTTATTATATCGATCAATCAATCAAATCAGCCCACATCAACCCACTGCTGGGCATAGGCCTCCCTCCCTTTTATTGCGGCACTCCTCACGGTCCTGTGCTAATCCTGTGCGAAGGGCGCGGGCTGGCTGTGGCAAAGACGGGCGTAGCAACAAAAGTGCAAAATAGTACCTATTTTAATTTAATTGCACAGATGTATGTATGTACCAACGTATTTTATTCTATATCAGTATTAAAATAGAGCCCATTTTACATTGCTTTCGCTGTAAAATGGGCTCTATTTTAATATATATTTTAATCTCTATTTTAATATTTAATAGACCTTTAAAAAATTTCTGACGGCAAACTGATCACTAACTTGCATGGTCTACTAACTATCCTCTGTGACTGTGATGTCTTGGCGGCTAGACGCATGTGCCTCCTCGGGGATGGATACCCAAAGCCGGGAGATCTTAGGTTTCTTCCCCTCAATGGTATTGCCTCCTTCATTGACCATGTATTTGAAGGGTGAAGAAAGCGAAAAGTATCGGGGCTAACATAAAAGATCCCACTGCGTCGAAGTGTTGCTGGCTTGCCAGCACCCACAACAAGATAAGATAAGATAAGATGGTCTACTAATCAGCAATGTGGACGTGTGGTAAAATAAATAATAGATATAAATCAAGCCTGACCAGAAAAATAAACAACCCGATTTGGGGGTGCTACTATTAACTAATAATCTCAATGTTTCAAGTCTGTACAAAAATTAGGTCCAATGATTTTCCGCAATAGGGCGAGGTATTTGATTTTTCTGGCCAGGCTTTACACATCTATCTTATTTAGGTACAAAACCAGGTAGGTAGGTGGTTAGGTAGGTTAAACTTATGAAATTACCTGTTGCTTGAATGATTGTGTTTTTGGGGCCCAAATTGAGCAGCCATTCGTCAGGAAAATCTTTTATTCCTATGTTAGGTACAGCATTCCTTGGTAAAAGATTTCCGCGAGAAATGATTGGCACAAATAAATTTACTTTGTTGTAGGTTTATTTACTCAGGGGTAAGTATACCAAATCCTCGTTACCAGTCGCCTTTACCCATTTTCTACATCTAAAAAGAAAAAAATGCTTGGATTAAGTACCTATTTGATTTATGATAAGCGAAACAATTTATTCTTGCTTTAATACTACCATGTAGATGTAGCAGCATAAGCATATGCTCACGATTATATTCCGCGAGGGGATAGTAAGATATACTTACTCTGAAACATCAAAACATCCTCGTTTCACTAGTACTCGGTTCATTGGGACGGGAAATGAGCCCGTCGCGTCGCCACTTATAATGGACAGAAGGTACAATACATACCTCGAAATTGAAACATGCAAGTTTCCTCAAGATGTTTTCCTTCACCGAATAGCCAGTGGTACAAATTGTACATAAATTTCAAAACACTTATTCGTACGAGTCGGCCTGGACGGAGATCGAACCATTACCTCCTGGACGGCAGGAATGGTTACTCACCACTGGACCACCACGGCATCATAGATGTCTAATCGCATTATTGTATCTTATTTCCAATATTTGAACATATAACTAGATAATAATTGGATAATTGAGTTACTATAAAAGTTTACTTACCGGTCGAGGTCGGATGGAAATCTTGCGAATAAAATGTCATTGGACTTTCTCCTTAACCCGCACACTTCACATTTTTGTGTGGATTTATGGATTTACCCATTTTATAATGAATTTGATAAAATGCACAGAAAATTTTAGCAAAATGTTTTTAAAAACGCCGCGCCATTTTGTTTTCACAAATACATTGGCGCGCACTTGGCGCGCAGGCGCGCAAGGCTACCAATACCTAAATTCAAATTTCTTTTTTTTTAATTCGAATTGATTCGACTCCTTTAAAAATCTACTGTTTCGGAGACATAGATTGAACTTGGTTAACATAATTTTTTGGCTAGCTTATATTTTGTTACGTGTTGGCAGCATAGTCTTCACAAGTTTAGTACAAACCAAGTCGTTGTTCCATCTGTCGAGCGACTGACAACAACAACAAGTGATAACAAATGTCATTAGGTTTATTTTATTTTTATTATGGTTTTATCTTGGTTTTATCTGATAACAAAAAGTTCAAACTTCAACAATTCGCGTTCACAATATTTTACTGATAAAAAGCAACTGTTGTTTGAAAAATCAAGCTAGATGCAATTTAGTTCTTGTGGTATATGGTAGTATTATGAAAATAGTATACTTGTAATGGCTAACATTATTCTTTTACAATCGCCGCCGCCAAAACTGGAAGATGTGCAGAAAACGATATTTTGTAAGGAAGCTAAGGAGTTTCTGGTGAATTTGCACAGAAATTTTGAATCTAAAATTGAACAGCTTTATAAAAATAGACTGCGGCGAATGGTGGAAGTTCAAAATTTATCTACTTTGGAGTTTAAAAAGTCTACAGAAAGAATAGATAAAAGTTGGACCATAGCACCACTACCGACTCGACTTCAGTAAGTACTTACCTATCATAAATTCTATATACATGTACGATATTTACAAATTGGGGTCGTTTAAGCCTTAAAAAAATAAGTCAAGTCAAGTGCGAGTCCGTCTACTCGCGCACCGAGGACGGGGGTTCGTGCCACACCACCATATAACATACAAAAAGTATTGTTTTCTCCGAGACCTTTAGCGTGAGACCGACTCACACTTGGCCGCTTTTTATTATTTGTTGTTATACTGTAGAGTTTGCTCTATAATCCCACCAAGATTGATGCTTGTATGTATTACCGTTTTTTCGATAGAGCGAGAAGAAAAAACATTGCTTAAAACTAGTTTCTTGCATGGGGATCCCCCTTAATTTGTAACTTTTTGTCATTTTTATAATTTTCTTATGAATTCGCCGTAATAACACTTATTCTGTGAAAATTTCAACTGTTTAGCTATTACGGTTCAAAAGATACAGCCCTAAATAGGTGACAGACGGACAACAAACAAATCCTCTAACCCGCTCCCCCAACACAGACTTTGTTACTATTTAAAAAAAAAACAGCAGTAGGGGTTCATCCTCTTCCCCCTCCCCCTCTTTCCGTCCCCTTAATTTGTGCTGCTTCATACAAAACTTTTACCGGTAGCATCATTACAACTAAAAATAAAAATAAAATAAATAAAATGAAAATAATTTATTTCAGGAAACTAGGTCCCATACAAAGAGCATTATATAGGTAGTTTGTCAGAGAATCAAGTTATTACTTATTATAGATTAAAATTAAAATTAAAATTGAATTAAATTAAATTACATTTTACATTACATTATTACATTTATATTATAAGTCCAATTTCTCCAGGTACATACACAATGTCAATTCAAATTTGCACATAATTATCTCGTGTGAGCAAGATCACTCCACCAGTATCGCAGTCCAGTGCCTTATGATTGGACACTCGCACTTATCACCTATCACCTTCAGGATGCTGTTCGAACTTCCACGCACTCTGTTTATCAGGGAGGCAATTTTTTTTCTCATGATAGCATGAAAGCCATCGGCGCGAGCCTCTGCAAACATACCTGAAGCGCTACAGAAACGTGGCAATCCCAAAAAAGCTGACAGACTAAAAAAGTTAATATTTTACCTAAAGCCAACTAAGAGAGATTTTACCTGTTACCTGTGTTTGTGATAAACCTTTTCTCCTCAGAAACCGTCATCTAGATCTCGGAGATGTCTCAGCATCAAACACTGCTCACTTTGTATCCGCCCTCACCGCTGACGTACAAGGCATCCAGGTGGACTTCGACGATGGCCACTGTCCGACATGGAGGAATCAGTTGATAGCCTTTCAAAACATCAACCTGGCCGTAAAGGGCAAATTGCTCGGAGCTCCTCTTAGCATCACTACATGCCCGGTGCTCATGCTAAGGCCTAGAGCCTGGAATATGATTGAACATAATATCTTGGTAAGGAATTTTAGCTTCTAGCTTTTGTCGACAGCTTTGTAACACACAACAGACATTAACTAACAATCGTTAATCCTTTACCAACACATCTCATTATAGTATTTCGGCTCATGGCAGACAAGCACAAAAAATAAATTTATAACTGTTGGAGTTGCATTGTGGTTCTGCTACTGGGTGGTCGGGTGTCTGTTCATAAACTACTAGAAAAGAGAAGAGGCTTTTGCCCAGCTTTGGGTCTCTGTACAGACAACAATTCGTGAATTATTTTTCTTTACACACTTAGGGCATTTAAATCTAGTTAGATGTACTAAATAACTATATTTTGAAATATCCTAAATATGTATAACAAACTTGTGTTCGCGACTGTACCAACACCTAGTGATAAAGTAAATGCCTTGAATATTGGCACAGAATAGATATCCTAGCACAAAAACAGTTTCATACAAGCTCCAGTAGGTTCACCCCTGCATCCGCAGCGATATTTCTACCAAACTGCCGCTCATTCTCGTATTTGAACGTTCACGTATTGCGCCACGCTGCGCATGTAGGAGTGTACAGGCCGTGCTTGTATGCAGTGTTGCCACTTTAGCCACTTCTTAGCTAGATCTAGCAACATTTCTGAACTTGTAAGCTACAAAAAAAATATTTGGTGGCTAAATATTTTAGCCACTTATTCTAACCACTTTTTTTGTTTATTTATTTAGTAATAAATACCAATGTTTTAAGCTAAAGTTAATCATTTTAACGGGTTCTTAGAGCGTTTTTTATTGTGATTGAGTTCCGATTACCTAAACATAGAAGCCGAAAGGCTATTTTCTACGATGAGCATTGTAAAACATCAACATAGTAATAGAATGCGTTACAATAACTCACTCAAAATTCCATATTTTTATTTAAAAAATTATAAAACAGCACAATTTTATAGAATAAATGATTGTAAATCAATGTTACTGATCCAAATAAACTGCGTCTTAGCATTATTTATGTATTTTTTAACATTTCTTTGTTCAGCCATTTTTAGCCACTTTAGCGACAGTGAAATTTCCAGTATCTAGCTACTTTTTGGGTACGGTTTAGCTACTTGATCTGGAGGTAAGGTGGCAACACTGCTTGTATGAAACAGATTTTCTGGTAGGATATCTATTCGGTGGTATTGGCAGGGTTCGAAATTATCAAGATAATAACGAGCCGTGATAATTATCGGATAATTATCGGATAATTATCGGATAATTATCCGATAATTATCACCATTATTAAAATATCATTTGTTAAATTGTTTCATAAGAAATATCGATGGTTTATTGTCTCAAAACAAACAAAAAATATATGTTTAATTTTTTTTATATAACATAATACAATACAAATCAACATTAATGTCATTAATTAAAGGTGAAATCGGTGTTCGTCAGATTTGACACATTTGCAACTTAAACTACTTGACCAAAGAAAAAGAAGCCAAAGGAATATCTTCATCAGATGATGATTCTATTTCCATTGGCATTGTTGCTGCTATAGCTTCAGTAGAACTAGAACTTTTTGCACTGAGCCCATAACCCAGTATTTTTTGTCTTAGTGCAACTAAAGTATGACCACACTGGATCTTTCTCGCGCGGCATTGTTGAAATTCAACACAATAAACAATATTTAACTTAGTAAAACAATAACATTCGAGTTCACTTGGCTTTACGTAACACCAAGTTCTGTCATTTTTTGTGAATTGGTTGAATTCCCGTGTCGCGGCTAGACGTGCGTTCGGATACACGCAACAAGTGCGGAAATACACGTTTGGATACTTAGAATATAGTTCTATTTCACGGGCGCAATTTTTTGTTATTATCAATTGATAATTATCAACCTGTTATTATCATGATAATTATCGTGATAATTATCATTGATAATTATCCTTTCGAACCCTGGGTATTGGTGAGTTGGACCAATGCCCATTCACTTTTTAGGGTTCCGTACCCAAAGGGTGAAAACGGGTCCCTATTACTAAGCCTACATTGTCCGTCCATCCATCTGTCTTACCTATTTAGGGCTGTAACTTTTGAACCGGATTTGCGGATTTGCTATCAAATAATAAATATGCCAAAAAATTTAAAAATTAGGGAGTCCTCATCATACAAGGAACTAGTTTTTATCGAGTGTATTATTCTCGCTCTATCGAAAAAACGGTAATACATACAAGCATCAATCTTGGTGTGATTATAGAGAAAATTCTACAGTATAGCAAAAAGCTGTTTCGTTTGGCGAGAGATAGACAGGGATATGCAGAGCTGACTGCCAACCTCCAGTAATGGAGAGGAACCTGAAGAAGAAGAAGAATAGCAAAAAAAAATAAACACTTGCCAAATGTGAGTCGGTCTCGTGCTAAAGGTCCCGGACAAAAAAATGATTTTTGTAAGTTAAATTGTGTGGTGGTGTGGTACAGAACCCTCGGTGCGCGAGTAGCCCGACTCGCACTTGACAGATTTTATTATCATCATCATCATCATCATATCAGCCGATAGACGTCCACTGCTGGACATAGGCCTCCCCCAAAGTGGGGGGATTTGCCATAATCGCCACGCTTGGCAGGCGGGTTGGCGATCGCAGATGGATTTAAAGTTCTCAGAGGATGCTGCTGCCCATCCTCCGGTAGATCTCTTAGTCGCCTTTTACGACACCCACGGGAGGAAATGGGGTGGTGCTATTCTTAGCCGACACCACACGGACCGGAGATTTTATTATACTTTCTCTTTATTTCCAGATTGATGGCAAAGAAGCAACGGGACCTTTAGTTGATTTCGCAATACTCATGTATCACAATGCTAAGTATCTTCATGAGGCAAACAGTGGCCCGTACTTCTACCTATCCAAACTGGAAGGTGCTTCCGAGGCGGTTTTATGGAACGAAATATTTATATGGGCTCAGAATGAACTGGGCCTTCCGCAGGGCTCTATAAAGGCGTGTGTTTTGATAGAGAACATTGTTTCGACGTTTGAGTTGGATGAGATACTGTACGCTTTGAGAGAACATTCTCTGGGTCTCAACTGTGGCATTTGGGATTACTGTGCTTCCATCATAGCTAAGTTTGGTAAGTTTCTATTGGGATAATTTGAATAGGTAATTTTAGCATTTCTTAGCTTTTATTAGTTTTTAGGGTTCCGTACCCAAAGGGTGAAAACGGGACCCTATTACTAAGCCTACGTTGTCCGTCCGTCGGTCCGTCTGTCCGTCTGTCCGTCCGTCCGTCCGTCTGTCCTACCTATTTAGGGCTGTAACTTTTGAACCGTAATAGCTAGATAGTTGAAATTTTCTCAGATTATGCGTTATTACGGCGGATTTGTTAACAAATAATAAAAATTTCAAAAAGTTTAAAATTAAGGGGGGTTCTCAACAAGAAACTAGTTTTTATCAACGTTTTTTCTTCACGCTCTATCGTAAAAACGGTAATACATACAAGAGTCAAACTTAGTATGATTATAGAACAAACTCTACAAAGTAACAACAAATACAAAAAACCGGCCAAGTGTGAGTCGGTCTTGCGCTAAAGTTCCCGGACAAAAAAAGTTTTTTTTTCTAAGTTAAAACTGTTGTGTTCTGATGGTGTGGTACGGAACCCTCGGTGTGCGAGTATCCCGACTCGAACTTGACAGATTTTTTTTTTTAAATTCATACCATAATATTATTAGCACAGCAAACATTTAAGTAGGTACAAGTACGACCAGGAAAATTATTCCGCTCGTCAATTGCCGTGACGTGTGCCGTGGCGCTATCTACATTCGGCCAGTTGAATGTAGATAGCGTCGGTCATGCGTTAGGCGCGAAATCAATCGACTCATAGATAGAAGCAGATAATTTTTGGCGCGCAACCGTAGAGTATCGCGATTGGTTGGTGGTAGAGAAATGTTTTAGGACCGCCTCCTATATAATCTGCCTACCCCTCCAGGAAAAAGTTGTTTTATATCAGGGATGCACGGAGGATAAAGGAGGCCTTTCTCCAGCAGTGGGCTTAATAGGCTAAGAAAAAAAGTCTCCATATGCAGAACAAACACCTCTTTGGTAAGGGGCGAGAGAAGTGAGATTTTTTGACCTTTCTAGGAAAAACGTGGTTTTATCCATTGGCTGGCCTTTACAAACTATCTACAACGTGTTAATGAATTAACGCAAAACTAGAAAGTAGTTTGTTTAGAATCGAGAGCAGAATCGAATTATCATGGTTTCAACATAGGTAATTTTTTTCAAAATATTAAATAATTTTTTATAAAAATTTTAAATTTTCTGAACTCGATGTCAACCCACCGCACGGGCACATTCACCCTACTTACTACCAAAACAAGATTATTAAAATGTATCCATAAGTACGTTAGCGCTTTCATTCATTGCTGAAATGATAACAAATCATTTTAACCTCAAAACTTAAAATGCGAATAACTTAAAATTTAAACTATCAAAATAATGAAATTATTGTTTCAATCTAATTATTTTGTTATAAATCAGTTGGGGTGTATGAGGTTTTGCGCTAATTTATTAACACGTTGTATATTGCTACTACATAAACAATCTTTCTTTACCTTATAACCACAGTCATTGTTATTTCTAAAATAAAAACCAAGGTCAAATTAGATTAACATAAAAACCCTGCTATTGTAATGTCATAAAAACTCTTTTCCGTCAGTCTTACAACTTTTGTTATTCTAAAAGTTTCTATTATTTGCTTTCGTTACAGGTGACCGCCCAGAGTTCCTACTGCCGGATAGAAACAAGTATGTTAGCATGGACCGTCATTTCCTCGATAGCTATATGAGACTAGTGGTGAGCACGTGTCATGCTAGAGGGGCGCCTGCGACTGGAGGGATGGCCGCTGCGATGTTGAAGCCTGGAGCTGAGGGGACCGATAAAGAGTTAGTTTTGTTTCGCATGTTTACAGACCACCCTGTTTTTAGCCAAGGATGTTGTATCATCAGCAGTGATCGTAATAGGTAGTGCAATTTAGTGTAAAGTTGCGAATATTTGTGTGATGAATATTAATATTTGTATTATAAATAAATATCTTGGACAATGTCACACAAATTATCTAGTCACATTTAAAGTACCAGAATCTAGCCTGGACTTGTATTATGATGACTAGACAACGATATACAATACATATACAGGGTGGAAAGTTAAGATGGGGCACAAAGGGCAGCTACCAAAAGTATTATAGCTACAAGAAAACGTTCCTAGGAGACTAACCCTAACTTTTGGAGCATTTGACTTCTGAATTCACAGATTTTGAAAAAAATGTACAGTCATCGAGAAAAACAGCAATTTTAACAAAACTTTTTTTTCATCCAATTCGATTCTCTTACTGATAAGGAACATTAGTCTCTATGGGGTCAATCGAGGTGGAGGTACAAAAACTCTCAGAAAACGCAAAATTAAAATCCCATACATTTAGTAGGGAAATATCAAAATCACCCTAGTAGTGATTTTGTAAACACTTTCCAAATTTTTAGGGGCGGTACAGACCATCAAACTGGACAACTTTTACCATTGGAGCAAACAAAATGAAATAGCAAAAAAAAATCTGCTCTTTATACTAAACTGCAAGGCCTACCTAGAGCAGAGACTCAAATGTATCAAACAGCCGAATTTTCTTTTGCTATTTCAGGTTCTCTCCCATAGTGAAAGTTGTTCAGTTTGATGGGTAGACTCTTAGTTTAAAAGGATGCTAATGATATCAATTTCACCCTGTGTATACAGGGCGTAAAATTTTATGCATTGTATATTAAACAGGGTGCACGCCCCGTGTAGATACAAATACATGGGTATCGAATACAAATATTCGCAACTTTACCTCAAATTGCACTACTTATTCCGATCACTGATCATCAGTCTATACAGGATGATATTGATATTATCAGCATCCTTTTAACTAAGAGTCTACCCATCAAATTGAACAACATTCACTATGGGAGTAAACCAATCGTAGCAAAAAAGAAAATCGGCTGCTCCATACTAAACTGCAATGCCTACTTGACTGAAATGTATGCAACAGCAGATTTTTTTTTTGCGTGTAGGGATCATACTAGATGTATTGTGCAAAAAGTTAACCTTGCTACATAAAACCGCACATAAAAAGACGGACGGAATTAGCCGTGGTCCAGTGACGAGTAACCTTGCCTGCCGTGCAGGAGGCGATGGTTCGATCCCCGTCCAGGCCGACTCGTACCAATGAGTTTTTCGGAATTTATGTACGATTTGTAACACCACTGGCTTTTCGGTGAAGGAAAACATCGTGAGGAAACCTGCATGCTTCAATTTCGAGGCATGTATTGTAGTCCATTACAAGTGGTGACGGGCTCACTCCCCGTCACACTGGACAGAGTTTCGGTACTACTAGTGAAACGTGGATGCTCTGAAGTTTCAGAATATCTCTGACTACCCTCTCGGGGAATATAATCGTGAGCATATGCTTATGCTAAAAGACGGCTGGTAGTTTACGTATTCGCCATTGTACATAGTTATGACTTTGTTTCAGATCAAAGGCCATTATAAACAAGATTTTAACTTCGAAGCTAAAGGAGATAGAAATAGGCGTCGATGGCTTTATGGTGTATGATTCCAGAGTTGTACCGCACGTTAATGAGGTATGTTTTAAATATATAGGGTGTAAAATTTTATGCGTTACATATCAAAGGGGATGCTTCAGGTCAAACCATCAAATTGAAATTGAACAACTTTCACTTTGGACCCAAGAATGAAATCGCGAACAAAATCTGCTGTTGCATAGAAAACGTCAATGGTGATTCGATCCAAATGTATGGAACAGCAGATTTTTTATTTGAGATTTTAATGTTGGTCCAATGGTAAAAGTTGTTCAGTTTGATGGTCTGTAACCTCTCCCTTTGATATGTAACGAATTTAATTTTACACCCTGTAGTTACAAATTAGAAATTACCTACCATTACAGGCTCAGGCATTACATCCAGCTAGTCATTATACAATATACAGGGTGTTAGTGTAGACAGTTTCATTATTTTAAAGGGTGATTATCAGAGTCCGGAATTTTTGTAGCACTTTTAATATGTCAAAGGGATTGCACGTTTATCGACTTCTGATTGTGTCGATATATTAAATTAACATCACAAACAGAACAGTATGATCAAGGAATTTTTTCTACAAATAAGGTCTGGGTATTTTACTAACCATTTCTCTATCGTATATTTCTTACTACGAGACATTTTCGATATTAGATACCTAATGAATGACATATTTTAAGATACCAAATGATTGAAATTATGTTGACATAGATTTTTAAAACAGTAATCAAAAGGTCAATAGAATAACTGCCAGTATCAATAATGATAAGGACCTAACAATCTATTTCAGATTTAATATATCGACACAATCGGAAGTCGATAAACGTGCAATCCCTTTGACATATTAAAAGTGCTACCAAAATTCCGGACTCTGGTGATTATACTCATGAATTCATGATACTGAACAACTTTTCCCAAGGAACCAAGGGAAAGCCGCAGATATATTTTTTTAAACTTTCCATTCAAGCGACAGCTGTACGACAGCTGATTACATATAGTAATTTTTTTTTACTAATTTCCTATAGGATCCTTGAGGAAGGAAGCTATGTTCAGTAACATGAGTAGGTACACCCTCTAATGTATACTTACACCCTGTATATTTTTGTATTTCTACCTGTACCGTTTTACTGCAAGTCAAAGGTCTTTCCTAAACCAACAGTGAGTCCACTTATCGGATCACCATTTCTTGATGCTGCCACATATAAGACTTCCTTCTTGGTCCCCACATCTATAATTAGCACGATATAAATGTCGCGATAATAATCAAGATAATAATCTTTTCCAAAGTTATTATGACATCAGTAGTGTATTCTGCAAAATTATAGTGTACAGAAAAATATCTTTTTCTGCGATTTTGTCATGACGTCTAATGATGAATTGAAAATTCGAGAAGCTAATTCGGATAACTTGAGAAGTCTAAAAATTTTACCACCATCAAATCACACAAAGTGTACTTGTTTGTCGAGTCTAGGGTCCTTGCCATGGTCCGAGCCCAACGGCATTTGCGAAATAAAACCGGCAAAGTGCCTTAGAAGCTTGAAGTGTAGACAATAAGAGAGTATTGGGCGGTCAAAAGTGTGTATGGACGGTCCAGAATTTAGTACTACGCCGTAATGTTTGATAATATTCAATAATCATCATCAGCCTTTGTCCACCTACAGCAGGGTATAAGAGCACGGAATAGTTAATAAGAGTCCTATCTCCGATCCATTGCCAGCCAGTATATCCTAAAGCCAAGCTTTTCCATCTATCTTCGCAATGTTATCAGCCCACCTGGCCGCTGGACCACAGCTGGTCGTCATTTTTACGGTTCCGTACCCAAAGTGTGAAAACGGGACCCTATTACTAAGCCTACGTTGTCCGTCCGTCCATCCGTCCGTCCGTCCGTCTGTCCTACCTATTTAGGGCTATAACTTTTGAACCGCTAGACAGTTGAAATTTTCTCAGATTATTCGTTATTACGGCGGATTTGTTAACAAATAATAAAAATGTCAAAAAGTTAAAAATTAAGGGGGGTTCTCAACAAGAAACTAGTTTTTATCAACGTTTTTACTTCACGCTCTATCGTTAAAATGATGTTGCGTCAAACTTAGTGTGATTATAGAGCAAACTCTACAGAATAGCAAAAAACACTTAAAACCGGCCAAGTCTGAGTCGGTCTCGCGCTAAAGATCCCGGACAAAAAAGTTTTTTTTCTAAGTTAATAATGTTGTGTGTGTTCTGTGGTGGCGTGGAACGGAACCCTCGGTGCGCGAGTAGCCCGACTCGCACTTGACCGGTTTTATTATACCTTGTCATTATTCATTTCGGACTTCAGTCACCTAAATAATATTTTAATTCAAACAATTTCAGCTCTGGAAGAAAAACGGCGCAACTCTCAATCAGATATCCAGAAAGTTCGACGTAAACATATCTCCGGCTGATTTGCTCACAATACCCAGTGGAGGAGTAACTTTGCACGGGTTGAAGCATAATGTGGCCGTATCCATGTTGTTTATTTACCACTGGCTGGCGGGGATTGGACATTTCTTCTACAGCGGTAATGTTGAAGACTCGGCTACGGCGGAAATTTCTAGAAGTCAGATTTGGCAATGGATTCGGTTTGCTGTAAGTATTTAGACAGCGGCTGCAGCATTATGCGCACGATATGGCGCCGTCCTATTGACATCGCTCGCGCGATCATGCGTGCGTCCGAGGAAAATGATCGTGTGACCGTGCGTTTCAAGAAATATTGTTCGACAGCTAAAACTGTGCATCTCTGTTAAGAGCCATTTCGAGAGTGATCGCATCGCTCCAAAATAGGACACACGATTTCTGATCGCGCGAGCGGTTTCATCGGACTATGAAATCGCATCGCATTATCGCGCGAGCGATGGAAATAGGACGGCGCCTATGGCTATATCGCGTCTTTTATCATGTTCATTCACGCGGAAATAAAAAGAGAGCTAATGCGCGACAGCGCTTTATCGCGTTTCCATGCTGCGGTCGCTGAAAGTGTCCAAAGTGAGGCCTAACGTAGCGGCCGCGATTAAAATCATGTAGGTACTGGCTTTTATAAGACCTGAAGATACCTAATGAACAATATTTTATATTCCAGCCGGTCCTAGAAGACGATCCAAATCAGCACGTCACACCAAAACTAGTAGAAAAGGCCGCCGCGAGTTTCGCTGCCCACGCGCACAAGAACTTGTGTCGCTCGAACGCTGAACGCAAGAGGCTCACTGCAGCTAAATACATGAGCACCGAGCTGTTCCTAGCTAGGAACCCACCGGAGTTCATTACCAGCTATCTGAACGACAATCACAAGTTTAGGACACTGCATAATAAAGCACTGTTGAGTAATTTGTAAGTCTATGCCTAAATTTCAGGGGGAAATGGTGTAATGTGTGTACTCGTACGAGGGCGACACTGAAAGTTTCAAGAATGGACCAGTTAGTGACAATGCCAATGAAAAATTTATTTTAATTACGAATAAGAAATTCTTTATCAACCTATAGCCGAAAATTTTATTCGATTGTCATTTGTTTTAACGATTTGGCGGCAATTTGAAAAGTGCGTGTCGCGAGGCAAAACGAATTTAGCAAGGAAAAATGTTTTCTCCCCAATTTATTACGATTTTCGTCGTGTTCCTAGTCAATAACAAAGTTAATGATAAACTTCGATTGGTATTTCATGATGAAGCCCTATCCCTTGACACTTGTTTACAACTGGTTAAATGAGTTTAGGCATGATCGGAGTAATCTCAGTGATGATCTACCTGGGAGATGTCGTTCAACGGCGACAACTGAAGAAAACGCCAATGCTGTGCAGCTCATGAGAGAGGCTGATAAGAGAGTGACCTACCAGCAGATTCAGGCAAGCTTCAGCATTGATATGACTCAAGTGCAAAAGATCCTACACGAATATTAAGGCGTAGGGAAGCTTTGTACTAGATGAATACCCCATAATTTAACCGATTTCAATAATTTCATAGTAAAGCAGAGGGGGTCCATTGCTTCTCACAGAGGTTCCATTGAACGGGACGATACATAAAATGGAATGGAGGCCACTTCTAAAAATATTAAAAGTATTCCCAACCTCCTACTTCTATACACTTTTTATTGTCTTGAAACTTTCAGTGTCGCCCTCGTATGAGGCCTATTACAAGCTCAGTGGCTCCCTCGTCACAATAATAAAGATTTCTCAATAAAGAAAGCATACATTATAAAAGTGTTACTCCAATAAACTACAAAAGCTTTCAAGCAACAATACAATACTTTTATAGGTTCTAAGCATTCCACTTATAGATAATTTCTTTTTTCAAAAGACAATGCGGGTTTTGTATGTAAGGTTGGCGCCTTATTTTTCGCCGTTGTTTTTGGCGCGGCCAGCAACAAAACTTGAATATTTTATTTCAGAATAAAGTAACAACCAAAACTTATTAACATGCATATCCCTAAACTCAGTCCGGACGGAGATATAAAGGCTTGAAGTTGAAAATATGACCATTACGAACACTTCAAACCTTTGTATCTCAGTTTGGACTGAGTTCCGAGATATTTGTAATAACAAGTTTTGTTCTTAACTTTATTCAGAACTATAATATTCAAGTTTGATTGATGGCCGCGCTAAAAAAAGAAAATAGGCGCCATTTTTAGGCATAGGCTTTTGTATGTTTAGACTTATAAAAAACCTATAAAAGTATTGTACATAACAATAACTTGAAGGCTTTTGTAGTTTATTGGAGTAGCACTTTTTTTAATATAGGCTTTCGTTATTGCGAAATCTTTATGAATGTGATGAGGGCGCCACTGAGCTTGTAATAAGGCTCTTAATACAGTAGGCCTCCCATGAGTTTACACGGTAGTATTACTGTAGTTTACTAGTTTTTGTATTAGATATTGTACAGCGCTCCTAGTGGTTACGTTGGGAACTAATTCTGTCATACAAAATTACCGCCGCAACTACAGTAGTTACTGTGAAAACTCATGGTAGGCCTGTACAGGGTGAAATTGATATCATTAGCATCCTTTTAAACTAAGGGTCTACCCATCAAACTGAACAACTTTTGATTTTTATTATGGGAGCAAACCGATCGGAGCGACTAAAAAATCAGCTATCCCATACTAAACTACAATGCCTACTCGACTCAAATGTATGCAACAGCTGATTTTTTTTTCGCTACGAACGGTTTGCTCCCATAGTAAAAGTTGTTTAGTTTGATGGGTAGTTGATATCAATTTCACCCTGTATTAGAATATTTTATCACATTCCCTAGATATAATAAATCTTTTACTGATGTTTTAGTGAAAAAACTTATAAGATAGATATTATTATATTGTTTTTTATGGGATTAAATTTTATTATTGTTAATATTTCATATTATTAAGTGGTTATGAAACAATTATATTAAAATAATTATAATATAGTTATTTGTTAAATACTTGACATTATATTTTACGATTTATTTTTGTTCATGTGATTTGTTATTTAAGCTTTACCTATGCCAAATAATTTATTGTTGTTAAATAAAAATATAAATGAAATAGTTGCATGTTTTTCTCTAAGATTCCGTGGCGGGCGGGACTCGAAGCTGCATCCTGTCTATCGGGGGCATGCTTTTGCACAAAAATCAGATGCCACCCCCGAGATAACCACAAAAATCGAGATGTGCCTCCATCATTATTATTTTACGTATGCCGAATGCATGGCGTTTTTCTCATTTTGTCGCTTTGTAGTGGGTGGTATGCTAGCCCTGGCCTACCCAATATCGAACTGTAAAAAACATGTATAAGGGAGTGGTTTAAACCATCAAACTGAACAACTTTTACTATCGGACCAATATTGAAATCGCGAAAAAAAATTGATGCTCCATAATAAACTATACTTACAAATCTACTCGAGCTAAATGTATGGGACTGCAGATTTTTTTCGAGATTTCGACGTTGGTCCCATTGTGAAAGTTGTTCAGTTTGATGGTCTAAACTCTAAACAACCCCCCTAAAAGTTTTAAATGTTTATTTTTACTTTAGTAACAGCCTGTAGTCATTCCTTACAGTCGCACACAGATTGCCAAGAGTGACAGAGCTAGATTAACGTTCATTTGTTAATTGTTAAGTCTGATAAACAAATGTCACCACTTTTCAAGCAAATTAAAACAAAATTCAGCCTTATCGTAACTTCCAGACTTTCAGAATTTTGGAAGTTTTCAGGAATACTTCCGGAAGTTTTCAGGAATATTTCCGGAATACTTCTGGAATCTTTCAGGAATACGAAAATATCTTCAATTTCAATTCAATAGACTGGAAATAAGTGTCAAGTTATTATTTTATCTAGCGCGGACGACGGCGTTTGCTGGCACACGCCATTTATAACTCTATTTGAATTGGATAAGGACGACATTTAATAGGGGAGCGAACTGCATAAAATATATTTTAGTAAAAAAAACATTTGAAAATAACGCTATACTCACATTTTTAGCTTTTTTTTAAGCTAGAACACTATTTTTAATAAATATAATAAAAGTAATGAAATGTTGATGACGTCACTTGTGGGTATTTAGCAGAGATTGTATTTAGAACAATTTTTCTTACATCGCGCGCGTTTTGACGTTCGATTAAAAGTTGCTAATTTGACTAAATGTTTCGGACTGTCCAATCCCCTTTAAAGTTCTCCGCCAGATTGGCGCTGACCTTTAGTCGCAACAGTAATAGTTTTCTCTACACAAATACAAATAAAACGACAATGTGGCTTGTAAATTGTTTTTATTATATGATCTCAAAAATATTGAACAATATTATATAGTACTCTTAACATATAAAAGTGAACACATAACGAAGCTATAGGTGATTTTATTTTATAAACTTGCTTGGAATAATATAACATGAAGTCATTGTCTTTAATAAAAATACAGGTTTCATTTTCGTTCACAGACCTGGAGTGAGATTTTTGAGTCTCATTCGCTGAGTTCGGCAGTTGAAAATGTCAAAATTACTGTGGAGATACGCATCTTTCTACTGCTGATTTGACTTTCAAAAATCATACTTCAGGAGTGCGATTTTTGAAAGTCAAATCAGCAGTACAAAGATGCGTATCTCCACAGTAATTTTGACATTTTCAACGGCTCAACTCAGCGAATGAGATTAAAAAATCGCACTCCTGTCTTTTCCAAAATAAGACATACCTATATCCAGAATAGAATTGTGAAAAGAATTTAATAGTACCATTTTGAAATACCCGAATAAAAATACCAGACTTTTCGTACAAATCGACTGCATGGATCACTTTGTATGAAAAGTCGGATCAAAAATTTAAGTTACATTTCAATTTTTAAAATCAAATTAAAGATTGAAAAATTCAGTCTCGGGCGGGACTTGAACCCGCACCCTTCCAAGAAGGGACCCCCTTCGAAGGGGCACCCTTGGAAGGGTGCGGGTTCAAGTCCCGCCCGAGACTGAATTTTTCAATCTTTAATTTGATTCGAAATAGCACAACATGGTTGTAACATGTTCAAAAATCAATAATATTTGAAATTTCAATTTTTGTTTACCTATCGAATATTGTATAAACGGTTTTCGAGTTTTGCCTTCATTTTATAGGGTTCTTTTTTATTAAATGCAGCATGATAAGATTATCAAAATGAACAACTTTATCTATGGGACCAAAGTCGAAATCGCGAAAATAAAAATCTGTTTCATACAAAACTGCAATCCTTCTTGATTAAATGTATGGGACTAGGGGAACAGCTGATATTTTTTTCGCAATTTCGATGTTGGTCCCGTAGAGAAAGTTCAGTTGTTCAGTTTGATCCTCTTAAAAAACCTTCAAGATACTAAGTTGAACCTTGAATAGCATCTGTGGGGCGACATCGCAAAACATGAATGTGTGCTTAGGTAGTTTGCTCTGTCGCAGTGATTTGAAACTGGCCCTGTAACCTCACTTTCGATGTTCGCTATATCGGTCCAGACTGTTTCGGTCCGGACTTCACTGGAATAGAGTTGACATTGGAACGAAAATGTTCACGCAATTGCGAAGTTCGAATGTGCGGATAGAGGCCCTGTCCTCAGGAATGCTGATAAATACAACGTATTAATGAATTAACGCAAAACCAGAGAGTAGTTTGTTTAGAATCGAGAGCAGAATCGAATCACCATGGTTTCAACATAGGTAATTTTTTCAAAATATTAAATAATTTGTTTGTAAAATTTTCTGAACCCGATGTCAATTCACAGTATAAAAAAAAGTCGCTTCGCGCTGTCTGTCTGTCCGTATGTATGCTTAGATAGCTTAGATCTTTAAAACTACGCAACGGATTTTGATGCGGTTTTTTGAATAGATTCAAGAGGAAGGTTTATATCAGCATTGCACCCGTGCGAAGCCGGGGCGGGTCGCTAGTTTTGTTATAAATCAGTTGGGGTATATGAGATTTTGTGGTTACTATCAGTTTAAAATAACAATGTGCATGACCTCGCCTGCAAATGTGACGTCACTCAATCACACGAACTTCACTCAAGTCATTCAAATGATTATTTCCTTTACATAGAGTCTATATTCCTTTACAACTGACTGAAGTTATCGAACGGCCCTTCAAGGTCATGCACATTGTTATTTTAAACTGATAGTATTCATTAACCTGTTGTATATGTGTTAACATTCCAACATTCTATACTCGCGTCACGCGTTTGAAGAACATTGTTGTGCAAGTAAGACAATTACTAAACAAACAGAGTTTTTAAAACGCATACGCTTATTGGCCAAACGGCCACAGTCACGTCACTCTTTCAGCTTCTTAATTATTTAATAATTAAATAATAAAATTATCAATTATTATTAAGTCAGTACTTTTAATTCCCCACCAATTTACGTTAAAATATAACCATAATAAAAATGAAATACGAAAGAGAGAAATTAATGACAATGAAATTATCTATAATCGACTATAATAAACAGAGACTAACACTCAGTTGCAGAAACGCTCATTAAAGTTAATCCTCCATTAAATCTCTTGCTGTCACTCTAATGAGCGTTTCTGCAACTGACAGAGAGTCTCTGATAATAAAGATATGTGTATTCTTCATACATATATTTAAAAAAGTGATTAGTTGTCAAATTGTCACATTGCGACTTTAAAATAAAAAATAAGAACGTTAAATAAGTGCATTAGATTGAATTATAATAAAAATGATCGACTTTTCAGAAGAAAAAGATGTAAATGGCGCAAGCAAGTGCTCGAAGTCTGATATTAAAATTTATAATCAATTAGAAAACCTTTCAAAATAAATTTTATGCATTTCAGTGTTATCAAATTACATTACATTATTATTAAGAATATCTTTTATCTCGTCCATTGTCATCAGAAAACAATAAATATCCTATAGCTGTAGCAACTGATCTTTATGGCAACATTGCAAAATAAATAAATGTTGCCCATAAATTATGCCAAAAGAATACAGAAATTTGACTGAAATCAATCAATATTAAAATGTTTGTTTATAAGTACTATTTACGGTAGTAATTATAGTACTCTGTGGTACTAAGTAGTACTGTTGATGCTCACAATAAATGAAAATAAGCCAATCTATTGTCCTCTGATTTCAATGTAAGTACAATAATAACTTTCTTAGAGGTAAATTACAATAAAATCTGGCAAAGCGTACGTCATAGATTCCAGCTGCGTTACTATCTACAGCCGCTTGTCTGATGCAGGTCACAGCCGCTATTAAAATAGTGATTAGTAGGAATCGGTAGAAATCGGACAAAAATAAAAAAAAACATCTCCAAAGTAGCAGACAAAATTAAATACTTTTAGATCCCAAAAGTCTTTACGAATTTAGAAACAATGATATTCAACTATTTTTGTCCTATCTCTACCAATTAGTAACACCACAAAATTCAAAACGGTACACGGAGTTGTTGAGGACCGCATTCAGACTTCAGGCTCGGTATCTACCAAAGAGCGGCGCGGAGATATGTGTCAAATCTTCTATACTTATAAAACAGTTCCGTAACTGACTGACTGATAGACAACGCACGGCCTAAACCCTGCCCAAACCACTGAAGATAGAAACATGTAATTTGTAATATAGATCCTACGGAGGATGAAGGCACAGTATAAGGCAGTAGAACATCTTCATACAATGGCACCAAACGCGGCTGTGTGCTTACTAGTCCGTACGCCTCGTAGCACGCACACACGGACAATATCTCCGCCTGCCATGTATGCGCCACGTACACGTATGCGGTAGTGAGGCAACCCTGAGTGTCCGAGCGTGATTAGCTATAATTATATCTCGTACGGGGCCGAAGATGGTCTACTTCTTATATTTTTACTATGATGAAGGGGTGCACTAAGAATGGATTTTTCGATACTCTAATTTCATGCGGAGTATAAAATAGCTTATGTCTTTCTATGGCGCAATGATGTTAGTATAACAATATGTGGGGCGCGATCGGTCGATCGAGCTATTTGTGGATTTTACACACATGCACTCCATTTTGGCAGATACCGGGCCTCAGAGCGTCTGTTCTTCTTCTTCTAACTACATATAAAGTAGTAATGCTAAGACACAGAACATCTTGAATTCTGCTCACCGCCGACCCGCTGGCGCGTGAGGGCGCGCGCGAAGTTATTGTCCCTAGCACGCGGGCTCGGGTTTTGATCCTGCATTGAGAGAGCTAGTGCGTGTGCTAGCGCTTCATCTTCAGTCTGTAATAAATACATACATAAAATTACTACGATATTCCTTTTAGATGTGTTCGGAAACTTAGACTATTGAAATTAATATAGAACATCGGAATGAGAGAGAATTCAGCTTATTATCATGAGAGACAATAAGCTGAATTTTGTCATAGACCTCTTTGATATTCTTAAAACTAGCTGAAAATTTCCAATGAATGTGTCACGCGTTCTAAAATATTCCAAGTCAAAAGTCGGAAAATCGTTTCGCGGTGATTGGAAGGGCTAAGCATCAGTTCAGAAACTTAGGGCTTGCTGATTCCCGTATGGGACATTGACCTTCCACTGGTGAATGAATCTTATATCGCTTAACGCTTGGTCGAAAGAACTATAGATTTTCTGGTACAGATCGAATGGGCTCAGGTGAAGAACACACTTCCCACTTCGCAAAATGACTACCGTTCGCAAAAGGTCCACGTCGCATAATGCTCTGGCTGCTGTCCTGATGGGTATTTTGTAGACAAGGATGTCGCAGCGTGTACTACGGCATAGTTCAAAGAGGATCTCTGATTTTTCAATCAATCAAGTAAGCAAAATAAAATTTACACCAAAAACATATCATCACCATTTTCCTTCCTGCGATTTCGGCAAACTTAGGCTGTCAGATAAGCTGTTAAGAACTTACTCAAATATGGTGAAACAGGCCCTTATTCTCTCAAAAGAATAGTCACAAGAAACCTTACTGTTATAAGCTTGTCATTTTTTTATAAATTAGCGAAAATAGTGTCAACTAACTACCACTGGCTCAGCGAACCAAAGTGGGTCTCCGAAACGAGAGAAGGACACGTTTCCCGATCGTACACTACCTTTCGCCAGCAGCTTGAAGCTCACATTAATCACCCTTCGCTACGTCGCGTCGTTCCAGCGATACCTGAGGTGACCTACTGGACGTCAGTAAAATAGTGTTATATAATAATTACCATCGTTCCTTGTACTTCAGAAAATGTTGAGACTGGAGCTGCAACGGGTGTGTTGTTTATGTTTGGCCTAAATATACTTTGTGATTCTTTCATCCGTGTCATGGCTGCGTTACTGTAAAAAGATAAATTAAAAATAAGTTGACAGCTTATGTACATGTTTCATACTGCATGAGAAGATGGATGTTTTATGTAAAAGATGACAGATGTAAGGACACACCTGCCGAAATTACGCTTGCAATGCTTTTTCAATTAGGAACCCGCTATTTTACTTTCATCGAAGCCCTAGACACAGACACAAATCCACAGTGGTTTTTTTCCAAATAGGAACGATGATAATTCAAAAAGAAATATGAAAAAATATATAGAAGAAGTTATCGTAATAGACATCTGGGTGCATTTGGGATGAAATGCTCTATCGTTTTTTAAAACTAGTCTCTTCAGTGTCCCACTGCTGGGCAAAGGCATCTTCTTTTACTATCCAATCCTCTCTATTCTTTATCATTAGATTTATTCGACCAAACTAGGATGTCACTATTTACGGCAAAAGAAAAAACCGCAGTCACCACCATTTTTAAACGATTTTATTTTATTTACGCAGAACAAGAATGTTTGCCAGACCTATTACGAAGTTTTTACCGAAAATTTGCTTAATTTTCACTATTTTTTATTTGTATTTTACTAGCTGCAAGGTCGCTCATCCGCGTTGCGATAACACCATCTATCGAGCCACTTGAAACTTATTAATTTTTTTCGGAAAATCCCTCTTGCCTACATAATTATTAGCTAGACAGCGATCCATATTATATAGGTTTAAAAGCCAAGGGGACGCAACGCATCCCTGTCTAATTATAATTACTCTTAAAAATGTATTTAATCAAAAATCCTGTAAAAAAATGCATTCATATATTCTCTAAACCTATCAATCTATCAATCAATCAAATATTCTTTATTAAAATATGAATTGGTTTTTATTTGTTTGTGTTTTTATGTTTTTGTTTAAACACCAAAACATAAAAACATACCCCAAAATTTCGGGGAAAATACCCTAAAGTGATAACACTCTGCACAATAGGCACGCGTCAGTCGCTGACCTCGGAAGTGAGGTCTGTCGTCGGCCGCGCGCGTCTGACGCGAGGTTCTGTCAAATATGACAGAACCTCGCGTCAGACGCGCGCGTTAGTCGCATCGGCCGCTGGCATCGGAAGTCCACCTTTACGCTGCGAAATTTCGGCAGTCAAAGCGAAGCCAAAGACATTCAATTAGTATTATGTTAAATCTCTTTGGGCGGCACGGTTGTCTTTCATGTTTAGTGATATTGAAAAAGTGGTAGGCACTTACGCAGCCTGTCTTCTCTTTGCAGCCAGCTTGCCCTCGCAGGCGTGGTCAGTTGTGTGCCGATGTCTGAGGCAGAAATTGAGCGCGCACTCGCCGCATACGAGTGGCACCATTTCTTTCGTCTTACATCCCTTGTGCGAGCAACGGTTTGTAAACACCTGGAAAAATTTAATAAACCTTTAGGACCGAGTCTAATTCATTTTTATGATTATTAGACTTTATGTTTCAGAAATATGAATTTTTTATGTAAGTAATTTAAAGATGCCATTCTCAATTGCTTTAATTTATGGTCCAATGTTTTGTTTGATTTCGACAATACCAGAGCTCAAAGGTGTAAAAGGTAAAATTTTTTGGTCTTCAATTGACATCGAATTTTTTTTTTCAATTAAGTATCTACAGGGTGAAATTGATATACTGAACAACTATCACTATGGGAGCAAACCGATCCGAGTAACAAAAAAATCTGCTGTTCCATACTAAACTGCAATGCCTATGTGACACAAATGTATGCAACAGTTGATTTTTTTTGGTCCGATTGGTTTGCTTCCATAGTGAAAGTTGTTCAGTTTGATGGGTAGACTCTTAGTTTAAAAGGATGCTAATGATATCAATTTCATCCTGTATATCTAAAGCACATGGCAATGTGTATCGCATTGTTTTTGCCGTCGTCATTTACTCAAAATATATACTAACAAAATAATTTTATGTTCGTTCTACTAGGACTGTCTGTGGAGTGGTTGCCTATGGGCTATGGATTCTTCAGTGTTTTTGTGAACAAAAGTCAACATTACACATCATTTCATCCTGAAACCTTAAATATGTTAAAATTGTACCTTACTACATAATATGCACCCTTGAATAGTGTTAGTTCTGACAACCTTAAAAGGGAATACAGTACATTTTATAAAAACATATTGCAACAAGTTTACAGAGAATGTGTATTAGTTACCTTATTCCTCCTCTCCCTAGCTTTGTCCGAGTTGCACTGGTTATCAATATGGGCGCCGACTGCGACGTCCGGGGGTTCCCCGCGCCGCCCCGGCACCGGAGCGCCGCACAGCGGACATTCCGGCACTTGGATGTCACGCGTGTTGGGGGCAGGACACTCGTGTTTAGCGTACGAGAAGTGTTCTAAACTGAAACGTTCAAAGTATTTTGTAAGTTTGTGAGAGATAAGCGGGATAGTAGAGCAGTAATAGATAGAGTAACCGGCGGGGGTTGAATATGCTTAGTGTTGGAATGTTTTCCTCAAAGCAGATTAAACATTTATTTGTATGGGGGCTGGCATAGTCAAATTGTTATTTTTCAAAATCGCAATGCAGAATGAAACTTAAGTTTTTGGAATGGGGACATATTGACAAACATATACACCTAGCCTACTATTTAATATGCATGCATGCATATGCTCATGACTATATTCAACGAGGGGGTGGTCAGAGATATTCTCAGACTCTGAACATACACATTTCACTAGTAGGTACCGTAACTCTGTCCAGTGTGACGGGGAGTGAGCCCGTCACCATTTAATATGTGCATCTATATTTCAAGTAGAAATCTATCTGTACAATAGCTTTTGTAGATTAATAAATATTATTCTTATTAACATAAAGTGTCACACATTTAAAGGAACAGTACACCAAGGTTTTGCATGAATACCTAGAACTTGGCCATATGGAAGAAATCGAGATAAAACATGAGGTGCCCACTGATTTGATAGTCAATGCTCCATTAGAAGAAAAACGTACGATCAATGTATTGAATACGATAATGATTAAGGATGTTAATGATTTTACTGAAATTTTTGAAAGGTTTTCGACATTGGAAAGATTATTGAGAGTTATTGCGAGATGTAAACGATTCAGATACACAAACAAACGGTTTTTGCCAGAATATTTAACGTCCGAAGAATTAGAAGAAGCGTTATTAACATGCATTAAACTATGCCAAAGAGAAGAATTCGCAGAAGAAATTGTATGCATAAATGGGAATCGAGCGCTTAAGAAGAAAAGTAAACTTCGTTCACTGACTCCCTACTTGGATGATAGAGGCATTTTACGAGTCGGCGGCCGTCTACGTTATGCAAATATCCCAGAGGACGCTAAACATCAAATACTGTTACCCGATAGTAACGCTTTTACGCGATTAATAGTTGCACAAGCACACAAGAAAACTTTGCATGGTGGTCCTACTCTCATGTTGAATTACATTAGGCAGCGATTTTGGATCCTTGGTGGAAAAACTATGATCAAACAAGTGGTCCACAGGTGTGTTATCTGTGTGCGTCATAGAGCTGCTACTAGAACGCAATTGATGGCCGATCTTCCAAAACAAAGAGTGTCACCTACAAGACCCTTTACGAACACTGGAATTGATTTCGCGGGACCTATAGATATAAAAATGTCCAAGGGTCGAGGTTGCAAAACCTACAAGGGCTACATCTGTATTTTTATTTGTATGGCAAATCGTGCCATACACATTGAAATTGATAGCAGTCTGGAGAGTGAGAGTTTTGTCGCAGCGTTTAAACGCTTCACAGCCAGGCGCGGATACTGTAGTGATATCTGGAGCGATAATGCCACAAATTTTACTGCTGGTAATAAATTACTAAGGGAGATGTACAAGGGGCAGCTGAAAACGGTGAATACCGAAATTTTAGATCAGCTTGCGCGAGACGGAACCACTTGGCATTATATCCCAGCTGCAGCACCCCACTTCGGGGGCCTTTGGGAAGCTGGGGTCCGGTCCATTAAACATCATTTGAAGAGAACGTTAGGAAATTCGATGTTAAACTATGAAGAACTGTCTACAGCTACTAGTCAAATTGAAGCCTGCTTAAATTCTCGTCCTATTTCTCAAATTAGTGACAATGTTGATGATTTGTTACCATTAACTCCGGGTCATTTCTTGATTGGAGAGCCACCAATTATTGTACCGGAGAAGTCTTACTTGGATGCAAATATGAATAGACTGAATCGTTGGCAACTTGTTCAAAGAATGACTCAACATTTTTGGGATAGGTGGAGCAAGGAATATTTAAGCAGACTTCAACAAAGGCCTAAATGGGTAAACAGAGTAAATAATGATATAAAAATAGGTATGCTAGTTTTAGTCAAGGATGACAACCTTCCACCCGGTAAATGGTCGCTTGCTAGAATTTTAGACATACACCCTGGAAATGATGGTCTTATCCGAGTAGTCACATTGAAGCTTAAGAATTCCGTAACAAAGCGACCAATTACAAAAATGTGTCTATTACCAGTAGATGCATAAGTTTTTATTATACTACATTTGGTTAGAGTTGTTTTTTTGTTGTGATGTATTCTCATGGTGGGTGGTATTAGAGAAGGACAATTAAAAATAATGTCCTTGGTGGGTGGAATGGGTGGAATGATGTATAACAATCTCCTTTGTTGTCAGATTTTAGTTTTTATGAAGAATGAAGTAACGTAAAAATGTCAGTTAGTTTTTGTTTCTTTGAAGTGAAAAAATGATTTGATAATTTTTGTAGTAATATAAAGTATAATAAGAATATTCAAGGGTTTTATTTGATTTGGGGCTAGTTGGACCACGCAGCGCCGTCGCTATTTCAACATGGTGGCGCGCCCTGGTCTCTGCCTACCCCACTGGGAAAGAGGCGTGACGTTATAGATAGATAGATAAAGTGTCATGTCATGGAGATAATGAGCGTTTTTCTTTTTGTTTTCTAGTGGATTGATAGATGGAGTTACGGTCTGTGCGAATAAAGGTCAAAATTTTAAAAAGTGTATCTTTAAAATAATAAAGAGGGAGAAGATGATCAAAAAGATGCCAACACATCGTTTGATTGAATATATCATTATTTACGAATCATTTTAATCGAAAATATGAAATTGTTTACGTCTGACATGGTGTATGGGCTCGATCCCTTGGCCTTTAAAAAAAAGTCTGGCACAGTCTTGACATTATTTTGACAGGATCTCGCCTACGTCTGTATGGAGCGATAAGCATGTCATCTTTCGAGTTTTTTAGGAACTAAAATTAAAAAAGAAAAGAAAAACTTTCATTGTCATAAAAATAAAATTACTTCAAATAATAATTATGACTATTTTTATAATGTGAAACTCTTTAGGACATTATGTTATATGACATTTATTATTCGTCTATATTCTCCCAAGGCCTTTGCCCAGCACGGCTAGCATGCCACCCACGACAAAGCGTTTAAACGAGAAAAATGTCATGCGCGCTCTTTATGGCATATGTAAAAAAATTAAGATGGAGGCACATCTCGATTTTTATCGTTTTCTAGGGGGTGGCATGCTAGACCTACAGGAGTGGCATGAAATGGACTAGTAAAAAAAAAAAAAATCTCCCAATACAAATATTTAAGTTTCATTGTGCGAAGAGATTTGGACAAATAAAAAATAGGAGCTATGCCAGAAGTTTACAAACCCCTTTGAACCCTTTGCCCCTTTCTCGCACGCACGCATAAACGCACACGCCAACATGCACATACACGCACACACTTTTATCATGGGCGCTGGGCATACAAGGTCCACACATTACAAAGATGAAGGCCACAAATTATATTGAAATGCCCAGGTTTGACTGATCTCTTTGTTATGGACTGATAATTTTCTTTTGAAACACTGTAAGTTACATTTACATTGCATGCAGACTTTCAATGAAAAATATACATAGGAAAAGGTTCTAAATCTAAACAAGGTAACACAAATTAGAACAATTTATTACCATGACTCATCTTCAGCAGTGAGGTCATGTTATCAGAGAATGATTAGAAAAAACCAAATAAGTTACAAACAAAGTTATTGTCCATTCTGTATGCCTGTCTGTCTGTATACCCCACCTTGATTACTAGCTCATTTTGTGCACCTATTGAATCGAAATTTGGGATAAGGACAGATAACGCAAAAACAAAAATGAGGCAGTCATAAAGAAAAAATGATTTTTTGACTCATCGAAAAGGGGGTTGGATAATAAAGTTTTTTTAATAAATCGAGTGAGGTGTCATTGGATATGTCTTATCCAAAGAAACAAAACTCCTGTAGAAACTAAATCATTATAATGCTTCTGTCTCCGAGATATTTGTGCTCAAAGTAAAAAATAGGGTGTAACCCAGGCAGAGGACATTTGCCTTTTGGTGGGTTTTCCGATTCAGTTTGCATAGAATGTGCTGCCATCTGTTAAATATATCTTTTACTATGAAAAAAAAAGATTATATTGTCTATGTTAATGTCAAATTGATAAATTTACAAAATGGCGACCTACCTTGTGTAATGTGCGTGTTGTTTGTACTTTTTGTTCAATTTTGTGCCGATTATGTGATGTTCTGGAGTTTCAGTTGTTCTCTTACCAATGTACAGATTACAGGAATAGTAAGGATACTGGAATTTCACTCGATCGGTGTGGGATTGAATGAAAACTAGCATTCAAACAACGGTATGAGTATATAAGTATGTATGTAAGTAGGTATGTATAGTATAGGTAGAATTATTTTCAGAGAAACACAGATGGCGCTAGCTAGCCTTCAATTTGACATAAGGTGGATGCATAATGTTGCCACGAGTGGGCTCTCTTTTCTAATATACTTATATTACTCTTTGGTGTAACCCCCCCTCCACCTCTAACTTCTAAAATACTGAAGTAAAAAATTTGAAATTCATGTAATGACTATGGAACCCTATCTCGGGTTAGTCTGACACACTCTTGGCTGGTTTTTTAAATTGTATTGTGACAGTGTGGAAGGGCTACAATTCAATGGATTGGCTTTGTTTAGAATCTCAAAATAGCTTGGATTTCATCATTATAAATATTAGAACTTCTTGCAAAATACAGATACATACATAAAAATTGAAAAGGAGGAAATCATTGACGACCCGGTTGGTGTAATGGTTACCACGCCGGACTGCCAAACCAGGGTCCTGGGTTCGAATCCCGGTTCGGTCATGGATGTTTATATGTTTGTGCCGTCGTTGTATGATTTCCATAATAAACAGCCTATAAATAGTGCTTTCTTGGGATCATTACAATGTATGTGCCTGTGAGCGTTATTTATTTTATTTATTTATTTATTTATATCACTTAAATGCTGACGTGGAATGACCGGCAGATTCCGCTTTGCTTACGAGATAGCCAGATGTGTGAAATGAGGATTAATATAAGTTATTTATGGTCAGCATCTTGACTTTTGACCCTGGCCCACTACTGCCTGTGTGAAAGTAGAGAAGTAGGTACCATTTTTGCTGTTTTTATTTTACGACTGATATTTAATTATAAGTAAAATGTAGGTTCTAAGAATAACTTACCAATAAACTTCTCCACACGCATCACATTTCATGGGAAGGAAATCTGAAAGAAATATTTTAATTAAATGGTTTAGTTGTTTAGGGTTGTTTTTAACATACCTAATAACATCAGCTTCCTGTGGTACACTTTGGACCTAAGGTTGTTTACGTCTTAGAATTGAAATTTTATTAATTACGTAGCTGAATTTACCTTTGTTGCCTTGATTTGAATGAGAAAGGAACTTACCAAGTTTATTGCAATATTTAAAAGAACAGTTTTTTCCAATATGTGGGAACTCCATGATTCACAAACTTTAAACACTGAAACCAGTATGTCTTCTAGAATTAACTGTACCAGTAATGACGAAATTTCGGTTCTTCTGAACCTTATAAAACACAAAAATTGCAAAATAATTCGTCATCCAGCATGAAATGACATTTTCTCGAAATTTAATAATTATATTGCTCAATTTTCCTAACAGTTAGAATGAAAGAAGGGACTAGAATATTCCGATTTGATATAGCGCTGTTTCTTTCTATTTAATTGCAACTAGCCAATTTTATAAAATGAGGACACCTGAGATTTAAAAAAAAATGTTTTTGTTATCCTCCTATATACGTCCTATATTCGATAAAATAAAAGTTTGGTTAAGCCTTAGTCATACTACAACGGCGCGGAGACGGACGGAGGACGGACGGAGACGGGACGGCAACGGACGGAGACGGGACGGCAACGGACGGAGCACGGGCACGGACGGAGGACGGACGGAGACGGGACGGCAACGGACGGAGACGGGACGGCGACGGACGGGCGCGGGCGGAGGACGGGCGGGCACGACGCGAAACCGACACCCAGTGTTGCCAGACGTACTTTAATTATCGAATTTTAACGGTAATTTCATACCCCGTACGGTAGAACAGTCAGTACCCGGCAAACAGAAGTGCGATTTTTGAAAATCATACGAGCAACTTGGCAGTAGAAAGATGCATAATCTCCATAGTAATTTTGGCATTTTCTAATGCCAAGTCGCTCGTATGATTTTCAAAAATCGCACTTCAGACTTGAAAAATGCGGAAGAGTGCGGCAGCAGTTGAAAATGTATGGACATATTTCTACTGCTGATTTGACTTTCGAAAATCACTCTCCTGGAGTATGATTTTTTAATGTTAAATCAGCAGTAGAAAGATGCACGTCTCCATAGTAGGTACCTAACTGCCTCCGTGGTCTAGTGGTTAAGAGCATTGGCTCTCGATACGGAGGTCGTGGGTTCGGATCCCACGGGGGACACCTAGTGATATGTCACTTTGTGCGTTTTTCCCTAGTTGGTTAGGACATTGCAGGCTGAATCACCTGATTGTCCGAAAAGAAAAATGATTCCGTGCTTCGGATGGCACGCTAAGCCGTTGGTCCCGGCTACTATCTCTGGTGGTAGTAGTCGTTACATAAAAACCACGTCAGAGGCCGTAAGGCGGTCTGAAAAAACTCTGACACCAGGGCCTGCCCACCAAGGGCGGATCCAGGATTTCATAGTGGGGGGGGCCCTCGGCTGACTCAGGCCACTATTACGATATAAAAAAATTCAGTTAGAGACAGACCCGAGACGTCTTGTATACATACATAGAAAACTAAAACAATCAGCCCCGGATCTACGATTTTTCCGAGGCGGGGCAAAAACATGAGATTGGCGCTGGGCCCGGGCCTCCTCTACAAGAGTGTAGTAATATTTTTTTCTCAGGGAGGCCAGGTCCATGTTGAGTGGTTGCAATAAAACGTTTAACATAGAGCGAGCGAAGCGAGCTCGAGATTTTACTGCAATATGATTAGGTCGAGTCAGAAATTTGCAATATGATCGAATTCTGCAATAGGTAATTTCAATACAACAAAAAAACCAAGAGCGAGCGAAGCGAGCTCGAGATTTCATTGCAATATAATGAGACGACTGCAATACGATCTTAAACCGAGAGCGAGCGAAGCAAGCTCAGATTTCGTCACTGCAATATAATGAGATGACTGCAATGAGATCTAAAACAAAGAGCGAGCGAAGCGAGCTCGAGATTTTACTGCAATATGATTAGGTCGAGTCAGAAATTCGCAATATGATCGAATTCTGCGATAGGTAATTTCAATACAACAAAAAAACCAAGAGCAAGCGGAGCGAGCTCGATATTTCACTGAAATATAATGAGATGACTGCAATAAGATCTAAAAGCAAGAGCGAGCAAAGCGAGCTCGAGATTTTACTGCAATATAATGGGATGACTGCAATACGCTCTTAAACCAAGAGCGAGCGAAACAAGCTCAGATTTCGTCACTGCAATATAATGAGATGACTGCAATGAGATCTAAAACCAAGAGCTAGCGAAACAAGCTCAGATTTCGTCACTGCAATATAATGAGATGACTGCAATGAGATCTAAAACAAAGAGCGAGCGAAGCGAGCTCGAGATTTTACTGCAATATGATTAGGTCGAGTCAGAAATTTGCAATATGATCGAATTCTGCGATAGGTAATTTCAATACAACAAAAAAACCAAGAGCGAGCGAAGCGAGCTCGATATTTCACTGAAATATAATGAGATGACTGCAATAAGATCTAAAAGCAAGAGCGAGCGAAGCGAGCTCGAGATTTCACTGCAATATAATGGGATGACTGCAATACCCTCTTAAACCAAGAGCGAGCGAAACAAGCTCAGAACCTTTTTACTTCTATATGATTAGGTCGAGTCAGAAATTCGTAATATGATCAAATTCTGCGATAAGTAATTTCAATAAAACAAAAAAACGAGCGAGCTCGATATTTCACTCAAAAAAAGAGATTTTACTGCAATATGATTAGGTCGAGTTAGAAATTCGCAATATGATCGAATTCTGCGATAGTTAATTTCAATACAACAAAAAAACCAAGAGCGAGCGAAGCGAGCTCGATATTTCACTGAAATATAATGAGATGACTGCAATGAGATTTTAAACCAAGAGCGAGCGAAGCGAGCTCGAGATTTCACTGCAATATAATGGGATGACTGCAATACGATCTTAAACCAAGAGCGAGCGAAACAAGCTCGAGATTTCGTCACTGTAATATAATGAGATGTCTGAAATCAGGAGCGAGCGAAGCGAGCACGAGATTTTTTTGCAAAATTCTCAAGTCGATGCAATATTTTTTTTCCATCTTGATTTTGGCGCCCCCTAAACCTGCCGCCCGGGGCGTGTTCCCCGGTTTGCTGTTAAATCTTTAGGATTATATTATGTGTATAATCCTAAAGATTTCTGACCACAGCCTTGTTTTAATTATTGTACCTACACAGGTACAATAATTAAAACAGAAACATAGAGCGAGCGAAGCGAGCTCTAATTTTCTCCGCTCTACGAATTGGTTATGGACAGAGCTCAATCAATCTATGCCCTAGTAAAGTGCCGTCATTACTCAGCCTCGAAATTCAATGCAATCCGCAGAGGTCCGTGGGGGGGGCCATGGCCCCCTGGGCCCCCCCCCTGGATCCGCCCTTGCTGCCCACACGATAAGAAGAAGACCTAATATTAAATTTATCAACTGCTGATTTCAAAGAGTTTCTATGAGTTTCAAAAATCGCACTCCTGGGAAGAAGATCAAGACACAAATCGCGCAAGAACTACCTTATATTATAGAGACTCAGGAGGTATAGGTACAGAGTGTACATTAAAATGCGCTATTACAGGGGTGCTTCAGATAATCAAACTGAACAACGTTCACTATGATCTAAGTTAAAAAAAAAACAATGAATTTGTTTTTCAACCGATTGATTCCAAAATCGATAACTGAGGGTCCGCGACCGCGTGGACTCCGAACACGAATCCGATGTCAGATTTGAGAAAAGTGACCACCATATTGAACTTTTTTGTTTCTCAACCGATTGCTTCCAAAATCGATATCTGATGGTCCGCGTGGACTCTAAACAGGAATCTGATGTCAGATTTGAGAAAAGTGGCCGCCATCTTGAACTTTTTTGTTTCTTAACCGATTGCTTCCAAAATCGATATCTGGGGGTCGACGTGGACTCCAAACACGAATCCGATGTCAGATTTGAGAAAAGTGGCCGCCATCTTGAATTTTTTTGTTTCTCAACCCGATTGCTTCCAAAATCGATATCTGATGGTCCGCGTGGACTCCAAACACGAATCCGATGTCAAAAGACATCATTCATCAATGTATGGGCCGTCAGGCCAATTTGTGATATGCATGCATATGCATGTGATAGCTTTTATATACGCATTTTAATATAGAGAAATATAATAAAAATACAAACCAATTGCTATAATAGCTACAAATAAAGTCGTTTCGTGTTACAAAATATTTAAAGTAATATGATGACAGCTCGAAGTAATTACAAATAGCGCAGTTAGCAATATAAAAAAGCGATCTTTACTGTAGTAAAACTTCTTGGTTAATGATAGCGTCATCAAGGAGGTAATCCTCAAGGAGGTGAAACTACACATTACTTCCTTTATGGATAGCGCACTCTGAATTTTGCTCTGAAATGGCTCTGAATCAAAGAGTACTTTCTCTGAATTATCCAGTGGAATTATCTGATGTTTTTGTTCGATTCGGCTGCGCTTTAGTTTTTCTGTGTTTTTCTGCTTTATACCTACTTATTAATGAAAGTGTGATACAGTCGTAGGAAGATAGCATTTGTGTTATTATTTTAGCAGTGTTAGTGGTAAAAGGACTGTGGGGTGTTGTGCATACTGAAGGTAGTCTGGTACATGGGTTGGGCACGATACCAGACAAATATTGAGCCTCTTGCTGCATATATCTGGATGATAAATAATTGTTAAAGAAGATGTGGAAAATGAATAATAATTATGTTTTTTAACCAAATACTGTTTTATTTCACCATTTACCTATACTAAAGGCTCCCCCACACAGTTGCGATTTTATCCAGCAATAATATCCCGGCGACTTTGTGACCGCGTCGCATGTCCTACTCCTACCTAACAGGTGCGATTTTGCGATCAGCGTCACGAATGAATAAGTATAGTCTGAGATAGACATACTTTTGGTAACTGTCGCTAGAAAGGCTTTCCTAAAAAGAAAGAGTTCCCTCATATGGAGACATTCCTGGCTTTAGGACCAGACCTTGGTTTAAATGTTAGTTTTGCTATTAAACCCAATCGTGTTCAAAAAATTAGAAGCCAATGCTGTACTGAAAATAAAAATTGTAAAATCGCTGCGATATTATCGCTCGATGAAATCGCACCTGTGTGAGGGGCCTTAATAGAGAATTAGAGAAATAAAACCTAAAAAAAAATTATGTCAATGTCAAGTCAAAATATGTCAATCAATTTATTGTCAATTGTTCTTTTTTCAAAAAGTTTGTGACTACTTGTTCTGTGTTTTTTTCGCCATTTTTTCACATTTCGTAACTAAAATATCCAAATTCAATTCAAGATATCTCGTTTGTACCATAAAATATAACGTTGAAATAATTAGTTTTAGTAATATGAGTATGCGAACTATTATTCCCATATTTTTATAACGCTGTAGAAAAAGTTGGTAGTACAAAAATGGCCCGAGTTGGTGGTTGTCTTTTGAGAAAAGTGGCCGCCATCTTGAACTTTTTTGTTTCTCAACCGATTGCTTCCAAAATCGATATCTGATGGTCTGCGTGGACTCTAAACACGAATCTGATGTCAGATTTGAGAAAAGTGGCCGCCATCTTGAACTTTTTTGTTTCTTAACCGATTGCTTCCAAAATCGATATCTAGGGGTCCGCGTGGACTCCAAACACGAATCCGATGTCAGATTTGAGAAAAGTGGCCGCCATCTTGAACTTTTTTGTTTCTTAACCGATTGCTTCCAAAATCGATATCTGATGGTCTGCGTGGACTCTAAACACGAATCTGATGTCAGATTTGAGAAAAGTGGCCGCCATCTTGAACTTTTTTGTTTCTTAACCGATTGCTTCCAAAATCGATATCTAGGGGTCCGCGTGGACTCCAAACACGAATCCGATGTCAGATTTGAGAAAAGTGGCCGCCATCTTGAACTTTTTTGTTTCTTAACCGATTGCTTCCAAAATCGATATCTGATGGTCTGCGTGGACTCTAAACACGAATCTGATGTCAGATTTGAGAAAAGTGGCCGCCATCTTGAACTTTTTTGTTTCTTAACCGATTGCTTCCAAAATCGATATCTAGGGGTCCGCGTGGACTCCAAACACGAATCCGATGTCAGATTTGAGAAAAGTGGCCGCCATCTTGAACTTTTTTGTTTCTTAACCGATTGCTTCCAAAATCGATATCTGGGGGTCCGCGTGGACTCCGAACACGAATCCGATGTCAGATTTGAGAAAAGTGGCCGCCATCTTGAACTTTTTGGTTTCTCAACCGATTGCTTCCAAAATCGATATCTGGGGGTCTGCGTGAACTCCAAACACGAATCCGATGTCAGATTTGAGAAAAGTGGCCGCCATCTTGAACTTTTTTGTTTCTCAACCGATTGCTTCCAAAATCGATATCTGGGGGTCCGCGTGGACTTCGAATACGAATCCGATGTCCGATTTGAGAAAAGTGGCCGCCATTATGAACTTTTTTGTTTCTCAACCGATTGCTTCCAAAATCGATATCTGATAATCCGCGTGGACTCCACACACGAATCCGATGTCAAGTTTGAGAAAAGTGGCCGCCATCTTGAACTTTTTTGTTTCTCAACCGATTGCTTCCAAAATTGATATCTGATGGTCCGCGTGGACTCTAAATATGAATCCGATGTCAGATTTGAGAAAAGTGGCCGCCATCTTGAACTAGTTTGTTTCTCTATCGATTGCTTCCAAATTCGATATCTGGGGGTCCGCGTGAACTCCGAACACAAATCTGATGTTAGATTTGAGAAAAGTGGCCGCCATCTTGAACTTTTTTGTTTCTTAACCGATTGCTTCCAAAATCGTTATCTGAGGGTCCGCGCGGAATCCGAACACGAATCTGATGTCAGATTTGAGGAGTTATCAGTTAGTCAGTTATCGATTTTGGAAGCAATCGGTTAAGAAACAAAAAAGTTCAAGATGGCAGCCACTTTTTTCAACTCTGACATCGGATTCGTGTTCGGAGTCCACGTGGACCCCCAGATATCGATTTTGGAAGCAATCGGTTGAGAAACAAAAAAGTTCAAGATGGCGGCCACTTTTCTCAAATTTGACATTGGATTCGTGTTTGGAGTCCACGTAGACCCCCAGATATCGATTTTGGAAGCAATCGGTTGAGAAACAAAGAAGTTCAAGATGGCGGCCACTTTTCTCAAATCTGACATCGGATTCGTGTTTGGAATCCACGCGGACCCCTAAATATCGATTTTGGAAGGAATCACTTGAGAAACAAAAAAGTTCAAGATGGCGGCCACTTTTCTCAAATCTGACAGCGGATTCGTGTTTGGAGTCCACGCGGACCCCTAGATATCGATTTTGGAAGCAATCGGTTGAGAAACAAAATAGTTCAAGATGGCGGCCACTTTTCTCAAATCTGACATCGGATTCGTGTTTGGAGTCCACGCTGACCCCCAGATATCTATTTTGGAAGCAATCGGTTAAGAAACAAAAAAGTTCAAGATGGCGGCCACTTTTCTCAAATCTGACATCGGATTCATGTTCGGAGTCCACGCTGACCCCTAGATATCGATTTTGGAAGCAATCGGTTGAGAAACTAAAAATTTCAAGATTGCGGCCACTTTTCTTAAATCTGACATTGGATTCGTGTTTGAAGTCCACGCGGACCCACAGATATTGATTTTGGAAGTAATCGGTTGAGAAACAAAAAAGTTCAAGATGGCGGCCACTTTTCTCAAATCTGACACCGGATTCGTGTTCTGAGTCCACACGGACCCCCAGATATCGATTTTGGAAGCAATCGGTTGAGAAACAAAAAAGTTCAAGATGGCGGCCACTTTTCTCAAATCTGACATCGGATTCGTGTTTGGAGTCCACGTGGACCCCTAGATATCGATTTTGGAAGCAATCGGTTGAGAAACAAAATAGTTCAAGATGGCGGCCACTTTTCTCAAATCTGACATCGGATTCGTGTTCAGAGACCACGCGGACCCCCAGATATCGATTTTGGAAGCAATCGGTTAAGAAACCAAAAAGTTCAAGATGGCGGCCACTTTTCTCAAATCTGACATCGGATTCGTGTTCGGACTCCACGCGGACCCCCGGATATCGATTTTGGAAGCAATCGGTTGAGAAACAAAAAAGTTCAAGATGGCGGCCACTTTTCTCAAATCTGACATCGGATTCGTGTTTGGAATCCACGCGGACCCCTAGATATCGATTTTGGAAGAAATCACTTGAGAAACAAAAAAGTTCAAGATGGCGGCCACTTTTCTCAAATCTGACAGCGGATTCGTGTTTGGAGTCCACGCGGACCCCTAGATATCGATTTTGGAAGCAATCGGTTGAGAAACAAAATAGTTCAAGATGGCGGCCACTTTTCTCAAATCTGACATCGGATTCGTGTTTGGAGTCCACGCTGACCCCCAGATATCTATTTTGGAAGCAATCGGTTAAGAAACAAAAAAGTTCAAGATGGCGGCCACTTTTCTCAAATCTGACATCGGATTCATGTTCGGAGTCCACGCTGACCCCAGGATATCGATTTTGGAAGCAATCGGTTGAGAAACTAAAAATTTCAAGATGGCGGCCACTTTTCTTAAATCTGACATTGGATTCGTGTTTGAAGTCCACGCGGACCCACAGATATTGATTTTGGAAGTAATCGGTTGAGAAACAAAAAAGTTCAAGATGGCGGCCACTTTTCTCAAATCTGACACCGGATTCGTGTTCGGAGTCCACACGGACCCCCAGATATCGATTTTGGAAGCAATCGGTTGAGAAACAAAAAAGTTCAAGATGGCGGCCACTTTTCTCAAATCTGACATCGGATTCGTGTTCGGACTCCACGCGGACCCCCGGATATCGATTTTGGAAGCAATCGGTTGAGAAACAAAAAAGTTCAAGATGGCGGCCTTTTTTCTCAAATCTGACATCAGATTCGTGTTCGGAGTCCACGCGGACCCCTAGATATCGATTTTGGAAGCAATCGGTTGAGAAACAAAAAAGTTCAAGATGGCGGCCACTTTTCTCAAATCTGACATCGGATTCGTGTTTGGAGTCCACGCGGACCCCTAGATATCGATTTTGGAAGCAATCGGTTGAGAAACAAAATAGTTCAAGATGGCGGCCACTTTTCTCAAATCTGACATCGGATTCGTGTTCGGAGTCCACGCGGACCCCCAGATATCGATTTTGGAAGCAATCGGTTAAGAAACAAAAAAGTTCAAGATGGCGGCCTTTTTTCTCAAATCTGACATCAGATTCGTGTTCGGAGTCCACGCGGACCCCCGGATATCGATTT
The DNA here is from genome assembly GCA_922987775.1 of Agonopterix subpropinquella. Lineage (NCBI taxonomy): Eukaryota > Metazoa > Arthropoda > Insecta > Lepidoptera > Depressariidae > Agonopterix > Agonopterix subpropinquella. The sequence continues at coordinate 12,076,716 of OV277709.1, read as the reverse complement.
TGGAAGCAATCGGTTAAGAAACAAAAAAGTTCAAGATGGCGGTCACTTTTCTCAAATCTAACATTGTATTCGTGTTCGGGGTCCACGCGGCCTCTCAGATATCGATTTTGGAGGCAATCGGTTGAAAAACAAAGAAGTTACTGAGTACTACTACAAACGGGTACTGTTATGTAACTCGCTTCAGCGCCATCTATCGAGCCATTTTGAACTGTCCCTTCACCATATCAAATTCTTTTCACCATAAAATTTTCCTCGATTTTTCGAGATCAACTATTGGCAGCACCGCGCGGGCGGAGGACGGACGGAGACGGGACGGCGACGGACGGAGACGGGACGGCAACGGACGGAGACGGGACGGCAACGGACGGAGCACGGGCGGTGGACGGACGGAGACGGGACGGCGACGGACGGAGACGGGACGGCGACGGACGGAGACGGGACGGCAACGGACGGAGCACGGAGGCCGTTGGCCGTCAAAGGATTTTATACTCTCCTACTATGTAAATAAGGTTCATTTTTCATTGCTCTCGCTGGCTCCGTCCCGTCCCGTGCCCGTCCCGTCCCGTCAAATATGAATAGAGCTTATAGATTAATACAATTTGCTTGGTTAAAAAAATACTAAAAAGTAATACTATCAGTTTAAAATAACAATGTGCATGACCTTGAAGGGCCGTTGGATAACTTCACTCGGTTGACAAAGGAATGTAGACTCTATGCAAAGGAAACAATCATTTGAATGACTCGAGTGAAGTTCGTGTGATTGCGTTACGTCACATTTGCGAGCGAGGTCATGCACATTGTTATTTTAAACTGATAGTAGTTCTGTTTTTGTGGTACGTTTTTTAACTAAAACGTAACGAAAGGCAAAATAGCGCCTTATTAAAATAGCTTCTTCTATTCTTTCTGCTTTCTTTAAAAGAGCAATAAGCGAAGTAACATAATTGCATTCCAATGACCTTTTTGTCCTACCCAAAGGTCCTACAATTCTCCTGACAATTGACATTGACAGATGTCATCCATCGTGTCATTTCGTTTCAGATTTCTTTGCTTTGAGACCGTACTGAACTTTTTAAAGTTTCACCTAAAATCGTGCCTAAAATACAATAAAAAGTGGTCCAGGTAAAGGATCACTAAGAAATCTGGGTTTTATAGAAAAACTTATAGTGAAAATGAGTAAACTCATCCCTTCCGCCGCCAAACTTTTAACTGGAAACACGATCACGGTGGGTCGCAGATTTTGTAGTAATATCGGTGTAATTTAGAGTTTTCTCTATGTTTTTAGTGTTAATTGGTGATATTTAATGGGCAAGTAATTAATATAGACTGGGTTTTATTTTAGAAATCTGCTGTGCCGGTCGCTACAGCAACGAAAGCAAAGTATAGCACACGAAATGAAGCCACTTTTGAAATCAAGGTAAATAGTTAGTTTTACTATATCTTATAGAATATAAGGGCCTAAAATGATGGTATATTCTCAGTTTTGATCATAATAAAGAGATAATACATCAGGATATTGCATACAAATGTGCAGGAAATGTATAATATGGTATCTTATGTAACCTAACCTTCAAGATGTCAAGTGTAGCAGTGTTGACGTTATCTGCGATCCATGGATCCACTGTACAATGTAAACAATACTAGTAATACTCATATAATAGTATGGTTACTTATACAGAGAAATCCAGACTAGTCTGTTTTATTTTAAAACATAAGTCTCTTTTAAACACAGCCATGTTTGTGGAACCCAAAAATGAAAAGAATTGAAAATTCACAATTTGTTAGTTGGATAGGTAAATAAAAAAAAATACAGTAGTAAACAATACTACTCGTATAATAGTACTTACTAAAGTTAACCCACGACTTTGTCGGCACAAATTATGTATGTATACCAGATTTTAAGTTCATGAGCTATCAAACAAAAAAAGTTTCATCAAAATCGGTTCAGTCATTTTTGTGTGATGCTCGATCAAACAAACAGACAGTCAAAAAAATCCAAAGATTGGTGATATGGAATCAGGGACACCTAAAATCATATCATCAGTTTTTTTTGTTAATATCTTCAATGTACAGAGACACACTTCCGTTACAGTTTCATAATAGTTTGTTACCTGAACACAGAAATCTAGATACAAGTTTTTTTTTTAAACATAAGTCTTTTTTAAACACAGCAGTAGCCATGTTTATGAAAACCAAAAATGAAAATGTGTGACAAGAATTGAGATTTCACAATTTGTAAGTTATAAATAAAAAATACAGTAGTAAGTAGTACGGTAGGTATTTAGTTTGCGCCAAATATTTTATGTGTACTTACTTTGTATTTTGTATATTTTAAAATGTTATTGTACTTGTATAATTGTTATATTTTATGAGAGTGACAGAGTAGTTAAGTACTAAACGCAAGTAGAATAGCAATCACATGGCAAGTAAGTTCACAGATGATTGTGTAGATCATGCACTTTCTGGCTTGCCGTGATGCTCCACCATTTTGTATAAAATAAAGTGTTTTGTTCATAAAACTATACATGAGATTAGAATACTGTCAAAACCTACTTGATGTTGGCAGAAAAGGAGTCCTTAGTCATCACACAAAAATAATAAAAATTGGGCAATCTAAGTTTTTTACTAAGGAACACTGATGTTCCTCATTATAAAAACACTAATGATCTGAATGTTATCGATGGAGTACTAATATTATTTTTAAATTGCTGGTAGACCTATGATTATCTTATCCCTTAATAATAAAGAAATATAGTTACTTAATGTAATAATTTATAACAAATAGAACTTTATAGGTAGATTGTAATGTAAGTACTGTAATTAGTCAAAAATAGTTAATAGGCACATTTTTTTTTTATTAACCTTTTTTGTCCCATTGCTTGGCAAAGGTCTCCAAGGTCTGGCAATAGGTAAACATTACCTCTTCTTATTTGAGATTTTGACTGAATGGCCACTTTATCATTAACTTTATTTCCCAATTCCCAAATACATAATTGGACATGTATGGACGCATATAATGCGGTCTTGACTGGACGAAGTTACATTACAGCAAAACATACATAATATGTTAATTTCAGGGGATATGTTTTAAAGTAATTGTTTTTGAGAATTATGTTGTGCTATCTAAATCGAAGTGAAACATTTTAGTGGGTAGGTTCCTGTAGGTTCTCACACTGTTCTTATGGTTTGTATTCTAAAATAAAACCGCCTTAACAATAGTAAAATAAAATTGTTAATCATACTTGAATGATTAAAGAATGCTGGAAACCGAAACGGCGACGGGTTATGCCGGACTCTTACCGGCTAAAACCCCACCGTGTTCCACCTCATCGCATATTGCCGTAGAGCCTGAGGGCCCGTGAGGAATCTTCCACACTCTACGGCGCAGCGACCGACCTTACCAGGTCTCATCTGTGTTGGCCTTGACAAGCCTACAGGCCTTTAGGTGGTGCGTGGGAATACGCACACAACCACCTCGAGTCCCTATGATCGGACGCCGGACCCCCCAGCCCGACGCCCAGAGACTCAAAAATGACGGGGGAGGCAGACCGCGAGCAAACGCAGCCCGTCTGCGCCCCGTGCGTCTTTGGCGGATCGGGAGTTCAGAAGTCGACTCCCTCTCCCTCTCCGCCGTCTCCTTCTGGAGACGCCTCACTGTCGACCATAGCGCGAACCATGGCCGGCAGCGAGAGGTCTGAAACTACCTGGGAGAGCTCACTGCGCTCTCCCGCCCACACAGGGCATTCCTGCAGCACGTGCTGCGCCGTCTCGTCGAGACAGCCGTCGCAGTGGTGGCACCTGGCTGTCGGCTCCCTCCTCCTAGGTTAGGTTAGGTTAGGTTAGGTTATCTACTTTTTACTTAAAACTTTCCTTATTCCACCAACACCATAGGTTTCCAGCATTCTTTAATCATTATTGATGAGACCTGGTAAGGTCGGTCGCTGCGCCGTAGAGTGTGGAAGATTCCTCACGGGCCCTCAGGCTCTACGGCAATATGCGATGAGGTGGAACACGGTGGGGTTTTAGCCGGTAAGAGTCCGGCATAACCCGTCGCCGTTTCGGTTTCCAGCATTCTTTAATCATTATTTAGCCTTAGGCGTGGTAGTTATGGCAAAAAAAAATATTTTTAAATTTAAGAATTTTCCGCCTTGTTGTCTTTGAAGATCAATTCTAGCCAAAGTAGCCCTCTTAAGTACTACTTTTTATTTATGATTATGAAAGCTGAGAGTTGGGCGCATTTTTGGGATTGGCTAAAAAATCATAAGGTCACCTGTTTAGAGTTTTAATTTAAAGTTGAAAATTTAGTCATAATTCACGGATCGCAAATTTTTAACTTTAGACCAATATTTTCAAAACTTTTATCAAAGTTACGATGCTGATGATGTTATGAATAAAGGCACAATTCATGAAGATTAAGTTGCAAAAAAAGAATCTCTAAAAAGTCTTACACTTTTTTTTTAGAGGTTGTTAAGCCGGTCATGTCGAGTTTCCTCAAAAAATCGGAAAAATCATCATAACTCGAAAACTATAAAAAATCGCGGAACATACATGGGGGTGATTCGGATACCCCACGACATACCGGACCTAAATTTTTCGTTTGAACGTCAACTCCCCGGCCACCCTGTATAATATATATCTGTATAATAACCTACTTTCAATAGTTTACATATAGGGGCTGTGAAATTTTTACAGCTTTTTGTTTTTAGTCCCGTAACTACTATTTAATTTTCAGCCCTACAAACTCCACAAATTGGAGAAGGGGCCAGCTCTGTCGGCAACGCTGACGCACGAGGATGCCCTCAAACTGTACCAGAAACTTGCAATTCTAAGGAGAATTGAAACTGCAGCAGGAAACTTGTACAAAGAGAAGATCGTCCGTGGCTTCTGCCATTTGTACTCAGGTAAGATTTCATATAACAATTATCAGAATATATCTTATACCAACTGACTGACTAAAGCGCCTTATTCACGGTCCAGTCCCGCTGTACGTCCCGCCAAGGTCATGCACGATACAAAAGCGCCGTGAGTAGGCTTGACGTACGTCGATTGAGCTGATGTACAGCGGGGATGGACTGTGAATACAGCGCTTTTCCATTGTGCATCGTGCATGACCTTGGCGGGATGTACAGCAAGGCTTGACCGTGAATAAAGCGCCTTAAGGTGATAATTCATGTGCGTATGGATTGAGGTGCCACATTTGCTATGGAAAAATGGATTATATGCCCATTTTGTAGGAAATTTGTAGATTTTGTAGGCCCAATTCTGGAATTTGTAGCAAAAGTATAAAGAAGTTACATGAACATAAAGGTGGCACCTCACACCAGATGCATCTGGTGTGAGGTGCCACCCTGGAACTCGGAAAGTACGTGATGAATCTTTTTGAAAATTTTGTAGGATTTAGTAGGAGTTGGAAAAAGATCCTACAAAAAAAACCAGCTCTCTACGACTAAAACTGAAAAAGCTACAATACTTTGATTGTGGCCCCTCACACCAGATGGCATCTGGATTGAGGGGCCACCTGTAACTCTGAAACTACGTGATGAATCTTTCTGAAAATTTTGTAGGATTTAGTAGGAGTTGAAAAAAGATCCTACAAAAAAAATCAGCTCTGTACGACTAAAACTGAAAAAGTTACAAGAGATACTTTGAATGTGGCACCTCACACCAGATAAATGCTTATAACTACATATGTACGTAATGGAATCCAAAACCGATGATGCCAATATTTAGTAGAAATTTCTACTAAATATTGGCATAGTCAGATGTCGCATATCATCAATACCTACAGAGCTACACGTTTTTTCAAAATTCCATATAAAACCATTCAGTAGGGTGTCCATGTAATAAATGAAACCATGAGACACATTTTTCTTCCAGCTGTTTTTTGCATTTTATTTAACACGTTTTTTTGCATTTTATTTACGTATATAATTATATAGGATACGAAACTCACGTCCGTATGTCATCTCGTTTCAAAAACATTTCTACAATAAGGTAGGTACTTAGTACCAACTTTCTTATAAGCGCAGCGTTCAGTTATAGCGAGGTCCACCTTTAGCAAACTAAATACTTAGGATGGTAATGTTGGTACTGTCAAGTAGGTATCGCAAAAAGTCTGTTTAAGATATATTTTCCCTTAGTCGCCTCGTAAAGTACCAACTGTTTAGTATTAAAAATGATTTCATAATAAAATATTTGCTCTAGTATTTTGTAAACTAGGTACCACAAATCAAGAAAGGACATCATTGGCATTTCATACATTTTTGGTCCGAATGTGAAAGTGCCGGCCAACAAAAAATAATACTATATTCTGTTAGAACTTGTCCGTCTAAGCATTTATTATTATGGCTGTAGCTGTAGGTAAGTTTTGAAATGTATGTACAAAGTACAAATGTAATGTACAAAGGGCGAGCTTATCTCTAAAGAGATTTCTTCCAGCAAACCCGCAACAGAGACAGTTCTAAAGTGTGAGGCAGACAAAATGTATTTATTAATGAATTTCAATTGACATAGTCCGAGATCCGATCGTAAAATTATGCACCTATTTCTTAGGCGAACGAAATTTGATTCTAGTGTATGTTTGGGGGGGGTTAATTCAATGGGTTAATTCAATGCCGCCAAGTTGCCTAGAAAAATGTTGCCGCAAGTACCAAAACTAAACCAAAAGGGTTGTCATATACCTAACTACAACTTTCAACCTCCATCCACCCTCACTTAAACTAAGATCCGACCATAAAATTATGCACCTGTTTGTTTGGTGATCGAAATGTGATTTAAGTGAAAGATTAATTAATATCAAGGTTACACAGGGGGTCATACCTACAACCAATGACATATAGGTAATTTACTAATGTCATTGCCTACAACGCCGCCGGTACAATTTTTTCAGACAATAGGCTAGTTGACAAAATTTTGAAAATAGTTTAAAACTATAGCTTAGCATCTATTTCACCCCAAAAATATATTATTTTAAGAAAAATAGGTCTTTTACATTAGTATTTTGAGTTTTTAGAAATGAATTTGAAATTGACCGCGAAACAAGGCCAAGACTGTCATGGCGTCTTGAATGACGTCACGTCTCGCAAACGAAACAGCCGTAGCCGTGTTTGTTTATGACAGTCAATTGTGTTTTTTAATAAATAATGAATTCCTCGTATTATAAATACTGTATAGTGCCCCAATGTAAAAGTACAACGATAAAAACACCAAACAAATTATTCATATACGTTCCAAACAATAAACAAATACGAAGAAAGTGGTTAAAAATGGCAAGGAGGCAAGATGCGCTTACTTTATCAACTGATTCCACAATTTATTTCTGTGAAGATCATTTTGATGTAAGTATTTTCATTTCACAGTAGGTAAATGCGACTCTCTGACTGGTAACTGCTAATTAAATAAGACTTTGTGTGTTGTTCACATAATACTTACATAGAAGTTTTAACATTGCGGAATTCCGATGAACAAAAGTCGGCGTTCATTGCAAAAAATTTGCCAAGCATAACGGCGTCAATTTTGGGCAAATTACTGCTGTTTGCTTTGTTAAATCCTGATTCCATGGCAAATTATACCTATCTTTCAAGATTAAACTAAAAACGAACTGTATAAATTTAACAATAATTGCTGAAAACTCGAAATAACCTGTTCACTTTATACGAAAATGACAGCCACAACATAGCGTTTCGCGCTCGTTTTGCGAGGCGTGACGTCACGCTTCCTGATTGGTGTTTAATGTCACGTGATTAAACGCCTCATTTTGTCGATTTTATTTTCCAAAAATTTTATTAATCTTTTATTATTTTAATAGAAAAGTTGTTTTTTTGTTTACCAATTATCAAGGTTAATCATTAGAAACTCAAAGCCATCCGATTTATTCTTAGTGGAAACAAGCCTATTGCACCTATCTGTTTGGGAAGTAAATAAGGTGTCATCGGAAGGAGACCAGTCCAAAGAACTGGAAAAACTAGCGTTGCCATATCTCAATCTGCCGCAAATCTAGGGTTAATAAAAGTGACTTCTTTGAACCTGGCTACTCTAGAGTTGCGGCAGACTGAGAGGTGGTAATCTTAGTTTTTTAAATTCTTTAGATGGGTCTCTTTCCGATGGCTCATTTGGCTCATTACATCCCAAATAGATAGGTGGAATTTTTTTTAGCAACAATCATAATGGTAAAGATAAACTTGCGACAAGATTTTGCTAGGCAACAACCCGGCGGGGCGCCGTTGTATGAACCCCTGTGTAAACTTTCACTTAAATCACACTTTGTTCACCTAACAAATAGGTGCATAATTTTAAATCCGGATCTTAGTATAATAGGTTTAACCAGCGTGTAATTTCATTCGAGGTTAAACCTAAGAGATCGCACATGTGTATCCGAAATAATTATGTTGAGTCTGTTACCACTTTTGTCAAAAATGGCTAAACCATTTGATGAAGTGGTATCTAGAATATTTTAGACTTTGAAACATTTCTTTGAAAGGAAGATGTCGTTGAATAGATATTTTAACTTAAACCCGACAGTGAAGCTATTCACTGGAACGTCAACATACCAGCCCCCTTACCCGCACTTTCGATCTTCACTATATCGCCACTGTTTCGGTCCGCACTTCATTGTAATAGAGTTGAAATTGGAACGAAAACATTCACGCAAAAGTTCGAATCGAATGTGCGGGTAGACACTCAGTATAACTTACGTTTTCGTTCCAGTGAGGCTAGTCGGGTCGGTCGATATAAAGTTCTTAAGACTAGGTACTTAGGTAAGCACCTACCAACCTACCTGTAGTGTGTCCTGCCTGTGGCTCCGACTTTGAATGGAGCAGCCCATTGGGTGTCGTAGGTAGGCAAGTATAGTAAGTACCTACCTACATACTGTTTATTTAAGTTCAAGTTTAGGAAAGGGACATCATCGGATTTAGTCAAAAATGTGAAAGTGCCGGCCAACAAAAAATTATGCAATATTCTGTTAGGACTGGCGTCTTAAGTATTTATTATTATGGCAAAAAAGCTGTAGGTCCATTGTCCTTGGTTTTATTTGGGATCGAAAATCTGCCTTTTCATACACATTTTCGATGAAAATTTAATTAGCTAAGACTATATTTTGTTAGAACTAGTCCGTTGCAGCATTTTTTAGTATGGCACCGAAGCTGTAGGGCCATTTTCCTTGGTTTTATTAAGGTTTGAAAAATCGTATTTCCATAGATACCTACATTTTAAAACTTACCTACAGCTACAGCCATAATAATAAATGCTTAGACGGACAAGTTCTAACAGAATATAGTATTATTTTTTGTTGGCCGGCACTTTCACATTCGGACCAAAAATGTATGAAATGCCAATGATGTCCTTTCTTGATTTGTGGTACCTAGTTTACAAAATACTAGAGCAAATATTTTATTATGAAATCATTTTTAATACTAAACAGTTGGTACTTTACGAGGCGACTAAGGGAAAATATATCTTAAACAGACTTTTTGCGATACCTACTTGACAGTACCAACATTACCATCCTAAGTATTTAGTTTGCTAAAGGTGGACCTCGCTATAACTGAACGCTGCGCTAATAAGAAAGTTGGTACTAAGTACCTACCTTATTGTAGAAATGTTTTTGAAACGAGATGACATACGGACGTGAGTTTCGTATCCTATATAATTATATACGTAAATAAAATGCAAAAAAACGTGTTAAATAAAATGCAAAAAACAGCTGGAAGAAAAATGTGTCTCATGGTTTCATTTATTACATGGACACCCTACTGAATGGTTTTATATGGAATTTTGAAAAAACGTGTAGCTCTGTAGGTATTGATGATATGCGACATCTGACTATGCCAATATTTAGTAGAAATTTCTACTAAATATTGGCATCATCGGTTTTGGATTCCATTACGTACATATGTAGTTATAAGCATTTATCTGGTGTGAGGTGCCACATTCAAAGTATCTCTTGTAACTTTTTCAGTTTTAGTCGTACAGAGCTGATTTTTTTTGTAGGATCTTTTTTCAACTCCTACTAAATCCTACAAAATTTTCAGAAAGATTCATCACGTAGTTTCAGAGTTACAGGTGGCCCCTCAATCCAGATGCCATCTGGTGTGAGGGGCCACAATCAAAGTATTGTAGCTTTTTCAGTTTTAGTCGTAGAGAGCTGGTTTTTTTTGTAGGATCTTTTTCCAACTCCTACTAAATCCTACAAAATTTTCAAAAAGATTCATCACGTACTTTCCGAGTTCCAGGGTGGCACCTCACACCAGATGCATCTGGTGTGAGGTGCCACCTTTATGTTCATGTAACTTCTTTATACTTTTGCTACAAATTCCAGAATTGGGCCTACAAAATCTACAAATTTCCTACAAAATGGGCATATAATCCATTTTTCCATAGCAAATGTGGCACCTCAATCCATACGCACATGATAATTCGACCCAATTATTTATTTATTATTACCCTAAAGTGGTTTTGACGATTTAGGTTGTCAGGGGTAAGACTGCCTTTGTGCTATCTGGATTTCCTGTCTGTATTTACTCTCTGTATATTATGTTTTTGGTGTAAAATATAGTATAATTGATTGTCACCCGTATTCTTAGTTGTATTCTTCAAATTTACTCACTCGTGTAGAGGACGTTTTTGACATAATTTTTAGGACGAAAATGTTAAAAACATCCTCCTCTTGAGTGAGGAAGCCACAAGGAAACAACTAAGAATACGAGTGTAAGTGATTGATGTAATCCAAAGCTGAAGTAAGACCTTTAGTATGTTCTGAAAACATTTTATAAAATTGCATAGTCCAGATGCAGAGTATGTGTGCAAGATAATAGATATTTAAGGTAAGCGCATATGTGCAAAGGTTTTGACTCATTCGAAGCATAATTGAGGCATCAACCAGCCTGTTTTCTTATAGAGATGTTAAATAAACTCTTTATTAAATTCCCATTGAGGAATGTAATTATGAGTGTATTTAATATTCCTAACATATTGTTTAAATTGTAGAAAGGTGTACTTCTAGGATATAAAACAGCTGTTCCTAAACTTTTAAGGACATAGAACAATCAATAAAGGCCTTTAATTTTATAGAACAACAAATAAATGATAAAATAAATAAAAGATACTGCAATTTGAAATAATAGTCAAAAACCTGTGAAAATACATAAACCATGCGGTTTACTTGAATTCACCTATTAACAAAGTAACCCTGGTGTCTTTTGCGCAGAACCCACTTTAGGAATTGTACTACAAATCAGCTTTTTTGAAGCATGCAGTTGGAGAAAAGTTAACAATTATTTCAGACATATCCGCACCAAGCGCCTTTCCGATTCTTTTATAATGCTCACAGCCAAGGAGTGGAATGCCCTGCCTGCGTCAGTATATCCGAGCGCTTACAACCCAAATTCCTTTAAATTGCGAGTGAATAGGCTTCTTCTGGGTAAGCTCGCTATATCTTCGACCCCATCTTCGTCCTGAGGACTGGATTGAGGACAAGAGCAAAACCGTAATAAAAAAATACACTTCTTTATTTTCAGGTCAGGAAGCCGTCGCAGTGGGCATGCACGCAGCAATGCGTAGTATGGACAGTGTAATCACAGCATACCGGTGCCACGGCTGGACCTACCTCATGGGGATCAATGTGACCGGAGTGCTGTCTGAGCTAACTGGACGTAGGACCGGCTGCTCTCGAGGCAAGGGTGGATCTATGCATTTGTACGGACCCAACTTCTATGGTGGCAATGGTATCGTTGGGGCACAGGTTAGTTCGTTATCTCGTACTGAGGCACCTCTGTTAGACAGACAGACATTAAACAGAATTGTGTCACGATGCTTGAATAGAGCTGCTAAAGAAACAAGATGGCACACGCATCGTCCTGCTTGCACACGTGTTTCTGCTGTATGTGTATGGACTTCTTGCTCGGCTCGGAAGTCAGTGTGGGGCAGAGACTATTAATACAAGGTGTTACAAAAATACAAATAAACATTTAAGGGGGTGGGGGTGGTTTAATGGGACCGATATCGAAATCTCCCATGGTTGTTCAGTTTGAGGGTCTAAACAACCCCCTTAAAAGTTTGAAATGTTTATTTTTACTTTTAGTAATACCTTGTATATTCTGTGCCATCATTAGGGTAATCTTTACTTGTAATATAAACGTATTTGAAACAGGAATCTGTTGCTCATTAATCATGTAGATTCTTGAGAAAAGTCATTCTGCATTTGACTGGCTTCAAATTTTTAATTTTACATCCATTTCCTTTGCAATAAGTGTTGATAACTTATTTCAACCTATTTCTCTAGATCCCGTAGAATCTTCAACCCTTTCCCAGCCTGCTTTTGTTTTGGTCTGCCTGATATATACATTTTTTATAATTTACAAGTATATCAATGATAATTAATATCTTTGCTTTGAAATAAGACAGATATGCCTTTCTATGTTTAGGTGATACCAATGTGTCATGAATTTGATTTTGTTAAGTAACAAGCGTCCATTTTGATGCATTGCCGTAGAAGACTAATGACTAATGACTAGTGTGTGTCAAATAAGATAGTTTTATCAGAGAGATAAGAGCAATAAATCTTATAACTTAAGAGCTGTGACATTAAGATAAACAGAATACTTTGTTATGATTTATTTGTACTTTTCTTAGTGCACTATACAGACATTTATTAATGGTTTGATGACAATTTCTCCTCCAAACTTTGAGGGATAGATTGTATTGGTTTTTTTTGTGGATTTAAACTTCAAATGAAAAATGAAAAAATGAAAATGAAAAATAATTTATTTAAATAAAGGTATAAAAAAAGGTTACATAAAAATCTTAAAGTAATATTAACTAAAAGTACACTTGGGGTGAATGCAGAAAAAATTTATGTATACCGAATTCATTTACCAGGGGTTCCCATCGTAGGCAAGCGAAAGCCTGCTTGTTTCTAGGAAAACCAGTTCCTAGTTGATTAAAGTTAGTTACTGTTGTACACCACCTATAGGTGGTGTGTGATTGTAACCCTAGTGTGTAAAATTGTGATTTGGTGTGGATGTGGAAGTGTGAAGAGTACCTAGTGAGCTCAATAAAGGTATGATGTATGTGTGAATAAAATTAATAAATGATGTATATAAGTATGTGTATATAAAGTGAATATAACTAATATATTATGTTTATATGTCTATTTTAATCTCCATGAGCATACTCTTGAACTATGGCTTATAGCTTGCGCGTGTCACAATCGTAACATGAATTCCGACAGGAAGAGAAGAAGATCTATTTATTGTATCTCTGCAGGTGCCCCTGGGCGCGGGCCTGGCCTTCGCGCACAAGTACCGCGGTGACGGCGGCGTGGCCTTCGCGCTGTACGGAGACGGAGCGGCCAACCAGGGCCAGTTGTTCGAGGCGTACAACATCGCCAAGCTGTGGGATCTTCCCTGCGTGTTCGTCTGCGAGAATAATGGCTACGGTAAGTTCATTATTATAGAGCGTCGGTGGCGCGTTGCGGAGAGGTATGAACTCCCAATTATGGGGGTCCGGGTTCGAATCCGCACGGACAACATGCCATGTACCAATGAGTTTTTCTAACTTATGTACGTAAAACAGACTGCTCTCAAACGGTGAAGGAAAACATCGTGAGGAAACCTGCATACACTGAAGAAGAAATTCTGATGTGTATGTGAAGTCTACCAACCCGCATCGGGAACGCGTGGTGGACTAATGCCCATACACCTTAGACTAATTATATCCGGACCGGCCTTGCGGTAGCATTTCCCCTCTGCCACGGTATTAGATCAATTAATCTTGCGCATTTACACCCAATTTTATACCTTATCACTAAACGAGATAGCCTATAATAGCGAAACAATAATTTTGAACTTAGAACGTTTGGGGTTTACACGAGACTACTTTTCATGATTTTGAACATTCAAAATTAGAATCTAAAGTCATAGGAAATAAAATCCAAAGTTGCGGATAACATGTTACCTCACCCCCCCGCAAAAAGTGGCAGAAAGTTTGTTAGTAGAATGACACGTGGTTACGCGTCCCGATATAATTAGTCTAAGCCATACACCCTCCTTGAGGGTAGGCCTGTGCCCTGCAGTGGGACGTTTATAGGCTGATGATGATGATAATGATGAAGTTCATTATTACAGTGCGACTTCCGCTCGTCAATCTTGAAGGCAGGTGTTTTTTATATTTTTAACTGAGCAAAGGTCTCCATGAAGTTCGAATGATGTTCTCGCAACCACTTTTTGATTTAGAGATTACATATCTAATTATTAATAAAAAAGGAATTTATTAATTAACTCAATGAATCGCACAAAAAATTTAATAGTTTCTTAAAATGATTTCTTCTATCCGTAAAAAATATAAAATAAAGACCAAAAAAAAACTGGACATACTGAATTGCGCAGGTATATCGGTAAGACTTATAAACCTGATACTACTAAAACGTAGTGATTATATTCTCTTTGGGTACTACTGTAACAGGTATGGGCACAAGCGTGGACCGGGCGTCGGCCAGCACCGACTACTACTGCAGAGGCGACTACATCCCCGGCATCTGGGTCGACGGCATGGACGTGCTAGCCACGCGGGAGGCGACCAGGTTCGCCATCGACTACTGCACCAGCGGCAAAGGTATGTTGACCTTTTCACGGGCCGTATAGCCCGGAACTTTGGAAGGCTTGCATGGGGACACAGGTCCAACACGTAGAGGCCCCTTTGAGATCGTGTTCTATCTCTGAATGCAGCAAATGCACCAGAAGACATACCACGTTTGGTGCAGAGACTATTGTAGAGAGGACAAAAAACTACTTGGGTTATGGGGGTGAACTGGGTGGGCCGGGAAATCTGGGTTATAGCAGAGAGACTAGGAACACCTGCCGTAACAAATGTCTCAAGTTTGTCCAAAATGGCAGACGGTGACTCGCCAACTCTTTTGCTGGGCCCCCAAAATGGCCGCTCGCCAGGAGCGACAAGGCGGCAACATCTAGTGAGCGGCTAAGAGAGGTGAGTCTGCGGGCGCCGGTTCCCGGTGATAAGCGCACCAGTCAGTAAGCTCCCGGCGCTGGCGTTATGACATTTTTAACCGACTTCAAAATAGGAGGAGGTTTCTCAATTCGACCGTATATATATATATTTTTTTTATGTTTGTTCACGGATAACTTCGTCGTTTATGAACCGATTTTGATGATTCTTTTTTTGTTGGATAGGAGATATCCCAAGTGTGGTACCATGATAAGGAAACTAGGATCTGATGATGGCATCCCAGAGAAATCGAGGGGAACCTTCGAAAATCGTAGTGCCGACTAGTGCGTTTGTTAATTTAAAGCACTACTATTAAATCGAACTAATGAATTCACCACTGAAAATTGTGAAATAAACAAAATTTTAACAAAAAATTAAAACCGCCTTCAAAAAAACTAAAAAGTTTACAAAACAAATTAATGTTCTTATGATGCGAACGAAAAAGTCATCGGCTGCAATATTATTTTTAAACTTTTTAGTTTTTTTGAAGGCGGTTTTAATTTTTACACTTCCAACCTGGAGCATAAGTTCCCCTCTTGCAACTCCACTCGTGGCCGGCCGGTTAAGGCAAGACAGGAGGTGAGGGCCATACCAATCCGGGCCCTCTGAAGAATCGGGTCCGTGGTGTCGCCACTCACCAGCAGCTAATCGACATCGCGATCATACAAAATGATCAGCTAAATTCATCTTGAATAGTTTATAACAGCCTTTATGTATTTAGTGATTACAGATATCATTATCTAAATTATTATATTATACTTTAACAGAAGTATGTCTTTATGATATTTAAAAGAGAAATATGGCTTTGAGGTGAACCTGACTCCAAATCCACCATTTTTAGATTTTTTCTATCTGTTTTTTCGAGCATCACGCAAAAACTACCGAACTGATTTTGATGAAACTTTTTTGTTTGAAAGTTTATGATTTGATTTAATATGGTATACAACGTTTTACAAAAATCAAATAAATGTAGAGCATCAAACTGAACAACTTTCACTATGGGACCAATATCGAAATCGAGAAAAAAAAATCGAATGTTCCATACAAATCAACAATGAACAAATCTACTCGAGCTAAATGCATCCAAATGTATTATTTAAACGTAAATGTAGTCTTTGTGTATTATGATACTTTGACATGAATTTGTATCGAATGTTCTCCAGGTTTTCTCGTCATATTGAATGACAGTATTAACGGTATGAAGTTAATCGCTAAAATTAGTAGCTTAGGGAACGTACCCATACTACGTGACCCATTTTTTACCATTTTTACCCCCCTCGCCTAGTCGCCCAGTAGGTAAATATATGGTTTTAAATAATTTTTTGCAAACAGGAAGTTAAAAAAATAATAATTTGGTTCATATTTTGTCCTTACTAGCGCATTTTAGCGAATATAAAGGCCATAGTATAAGTTCGTACAAATTTGCGAAGCCAAGATAATAGATCGAAGCCTGGTTGACCACAAATATATGTTGAAAACGAGCCAGATTTCGCTAGAATTGACCGACTACATGACGAAAACCTAAGCTCCCCCCTGTGACCAAGCGTGGTATTTTGAGGACACCCCTCCTCCCCCTAAACGGGTCACGTAGTATGAGTACGTTTTCTTATTATAACTACGGATTGCAATCCGATGCAATTTTCTTGGTAATGGTATAATATCCATAATAATTCGTGTTTTCATTTAAAAATCAACTGTAAAACAATAAAGGTGTTTCTAGCAACTGTGAAAAAAAAATGTTATAAATACTTAATGCCAAAAGAGAGCTATGAAAATTTAATTTAAAATTTTGAAAATGAATTGAATTTTCATAGAGTAAAAGGCTCTTTATATGGTAGGTAATAAATTAATGTAAGATCTATTCTAAACGTAATGCAACAAGATATTTGTAAAATTTGCGCATTATTTTGGAAAAGTTTACAATTTGCCAAAAAATTACAATATCTATATGCGTGTAACAGCGGATTCGTAGTAGGTGACTCAGTAACGTCGTAAGCGACGACCAACACGAGAATTTTTCATTAAAAAAACGGCTTTATTCTATTTTCAAGATATTTGCCGGATCCGGTAGACTGTCAAATGGTGCCGGATCCGCCGGATTACCGCTCCGAAAAACCGGATTGCAATCATTAATTATAACCTGACCAAATTGTCGGAAGATATGTTGAGGAAATAGCGTTGACCTAGTTTATGTTTATTCACCTCTATCGTTTGTTTTCAGGGCCGCTAGTCATGGAAATGGAGACGTACCGCTATTCCGGCCATTCCATGTCAGACCCCGGCACCTCGTACAGGACCCGCGACGAGGTCCAGGAGGTCAGGCAGACCAGGGACCCAATCACCTCCTTCAAGGAGAAGATTCTCACCAACGAGCTCGCCACGCCCGATCAGCTTAAGGTATACCTTTAATTCAATCATGGCAATAAGCTATGCTTAGGATACTGTCATTTTTGTTAAGAGGATATTGTCGTCGGCGCGCTCCATACAAATGAAGTTTGGTTATATTTTCGATACTATCTTATCTTATCTTATCTTATTTTGTTGTGGGGGCTGGCAAGCAAGCAACACTTCGACCCAGTGGGATCTTTTGTGTTAGCCCCATAAAGTTATTATACCTGTCGGAATAGAGTAACTGACATGAGTTGTCAAATGAAACCGTTTTTGGTGCATTTGTCGGCACTTATCGGCACCCTAAAACTTCGAGTTCTGTGTATAATTGTGAATCTAACGTGAAATCGTAGGTAATTTAATGAAATAGTGTTAGTATATTTCACAAAATAATCTACGACTTCACTTTAGATTCACTAATTATTCACAGAGCACGAATATTTACCCAGTCGATTGTGCCGACAAGTTCCCAAAAACGGTTCTATTGCCTCGCTGCCGCAAGAGATACGTTAGTATCTCTTTCTATTATACAGTGGCGCCGCTAGGTGCATCTTGCTCTCTCAGCTGTCAGTTCCTCTATATGATACCTTTATGGTTAGCCCCAGTACTTTTCGGTACTAACCTATGAATGTCAATGACATTTTTTAAACAATCTAGAAACCAATATCTCTTCTTTGCATTTGTCAGATTTCCGTTAAAATATATAGTTTCAATGCTAGGATTAATTTAAAAATTATATGGAAAACTTTGAGCCACGATAACTTTGAAACTATATATTTTAACGGAAATCGGACATGGTGTAAAGCACAAGAATGTGATTTTTTGAAAGTTCGATTCGACCTGATTATGAAACTTCTCGCAATAACTTTTAACAGCAGCCAGAATCTAAACTATTATAAAACTGTAACAGAAGTGTGTCTGTACAAAGATATTTACAAAAAAAAGATTACGATATGATTTTTAGATGTCCCTGATTCCAAATCACCAATTTTTGGATTTTTTGTCTGTCTGTTTGTTTGTTTATTTGTTTGTTTGTTTGTTCGTTTGTTTGTTTATTTGTTTGTTTTTTTGGGTGTTTGTTTGTTCGAGTATCATGCAAAAACTACTGAACCGACTTTGATGAAACTTTTTTTGTTTGATAGCTTATCATCTGACTTAAAATCTGGTATATAATTTATGCGGACGAAGTCGCGGGTAAAAGCTCGTGATGAATAAAATTATTAAAAAAAAAAAACAGCAGCCAGAATTAACTATAAATGTGACTTGCCAGCAGGGTTCGAAATTATCAAGATACTTAATTATTTTCTTTGATAATTATGCTTTCGAACCCTGCTTGCCAGAATCAAGTTACCATACTTCATTTAGCCTAACCACAAAATCTTCTGCAGGAGATCGACGCTGAAGTCCGCAAGGAGGTCGACGAAGCCACAAAGATAGCCAAGTCCGAGCCAGAAATTGGTGTAGAAGAACTCGCAGGCGACATCTACGGCAATTGCGCCGAGACGGAGATCCGAGGCGTCCACCCCGAAGCGCCGCTACAACACGTCCAAGTTGTAGCCAGGAACTAAAATGTAGGTCTGTCTACCCCCTTATATCTCTATGAGGTCCTCAGAGCAAAGACAAATCTAGAGAAATTGCATTCTAAAATAAATGTGAGATTTTTTTATTCATGAGCTTTGATTAAATTAAAATAGCAAGATAGGTGACTAGCCTATAGCGCATAGACCGCATAAATTATGTCCCCGTCGCCTAATTTACTAAGAGCAGCATTGCGTGATGGAGATACTTTTTTGATTTTAGGCGGGATAAAGGTACCACAACGCCTTGTACAAATCATTCAAAAACAAGAAAACAAATCACATGACATTACTTTTCACTCGTAAGTAGATGAAAAGCGAGTCCATTTTTCGAGTGCGTTTAATTTAATCAAAGTTCATAAGACCTAATGATAGTTCCCGATTGGCATCGAATTTCCTAGAATTCAGTTTAATGCATTTTCTCTAGGCTTGTTTTTGCTCTGAGATAAATCATTTGTGTTGAGTCGAACATGCGCACAATTTATCGGCACGTGTAGCCTAAGGTTCCTCTAAAAAATCCTGGTGTTCCCCAAAGGAAAAAGAAATTGAAAATTGCATTTAAGTAAGATTTAATAGAGAATTTAATATTTGTTCAAAGTGAACCTTTGGTATGTCGGAACGCGGATCCGCGCGACGAAAACAATTGATTTCTATTGTGTCTGTGTCTAATTCCCGGCATACGAGAGGTTAGAAGCAATCGTATTGGGGTTGCCAGGATTCTTGGCGTCAGAATATTTGTCGGGATTAGAGATACTGTTTAACAAATCAGCGGATGTCATTAGGTTAGTCGTTCGCGATGGTCGTTATAGAAACTAAAACAGAGTTTTTATATAAAAACTATAATGTTTCAGTCTAACGAATTAATGTTATTATATTATACTGTAGGATACAAACAACATACTAACCTGGAGTGCGATTTTTGAAACTCATTCTATGAACTCGGCAGTTGAAAATGTCAATATTACTATGGAGACGTGCATCTTTCTACTGCTGATTTGACATCAAAAAATCATACTCAAGAAGTGCGATTTTTGAAAGACAAATAAGCAGTAGAAAGATGCGTATCTCCATACATTTTCATCTGTTGAGTTCAACGTATGAGATTCAGAAATCGCACTCCTGATGTGCATCTGACTAGACGCACCGGGCATTCGGCTGGCACATAAGGAGGAAAAATCAAAGATGTTGTATTTGCAATGGGCGATATTAACCGACTTTTCCTTACGCCCGTAAATATTCTTAGTTGTTTCCTTGGGATTTCACCAGTTTAGTCAAAAACGCCCTTGTCTCATCTGAGGGAATCTGAAGGAAGCAACCCCGCTCGTTGCTTGTTTCGTAGTTGTTCTTAGGTACAAGATTCTTAAATAATTACGTCAAATTATGAATTAATGTCGAGATGTTTAATACATTATTGATTGTTCTACGAGCGAGTCTATTATGACTGGTTTGTGTGTGATTTTAAGCATTCTAAACGCTTTGCAAATATGATCTTAGAGACATTTTAGGGGGGATATAATGTGAGATTTGAAACCAACAACATTATTATCAATACATGTAAATTATAAAATTTATAAACGAGAATGTACGAAATGGAGAATTTATTATTTTGTATAAATTGTAACCATAAGTGAGTTATGTACAAAAATATTAAATGTTTTTTTTTCTGTTACTTGTAGATCTTTAAATGTTAAAACATGTCTTCATCTTCAATCTTTTTAATTGTTTTTAGTTTATTTTATTTAGTAGTGATAAGTGGAAAGAGATACTGCCATTATCGGGAGAATTTTATCATATTTTTATTAGTTAATCATCACATCTTGCACATTGTATTTATTTATTTTTTAAGGGATTATAGATAATCTGTAATATTTTGTTTCATTTATCCTCGTAACCCCGCTGGTCACTTTAAAAGGACCAAATTTTTGTAGTCTTAAAGGCATATTCTTTTGAACAGAAAAATTGCAAAATAATTCGTGATCCTGCCTCAGATCAGACCATATACAGGGTGTAACAAAACTCCCTAGTAATACTTAAGAGGGTGCTTGAGGTGCTTCAGATCATCAAACTGAACAACTTTCACTTTCCAAATAAATAATTTTTCTTTCTTCTTTTCTTTCTTTCTAAGGAGCCAACACCGAGAAAAAGTAAAAAACAGCTGTCCCATAAAAAACTGCAGTACCAGACGGTAGTAACTATTAAATAATCTGTGGTTCCCTGCTCGACTCAAATGTATGGGACAGCCGTTTTATTTTATTTTTTCTCGGTGTTGGCTTCATAGTGAAAATTGTTCAGTTTGATGGTCTGAAGCACCCCCTTCAGTATTACAAGGGTGTTTTGTTACACTCTGTATAATCTAAGCATCCAGCATGGAATGACTTTGACATTAAATTTTCTCGAAAAATTATGTTTATTTTAAGCACAAACTTATGTACCAACCCGGGCGAATCGAGTTGTATTAAGTTTGTGATTAAGTATTTTTGTTATGTCTGACAGAAAGGGACACTGTAAAATAGTAGCTTATCTATGGGACAAACCCAAGAAATTAGCTTGAAATTTTCCCAATTTCAAGCTTTTTGGACAAAACTAAAGTTTGAAACTCTCGGTAGAGCAGGGTTTCCCAACCTTTTTTGCGTCACGCCTCCCCTGGTATAATAAGTAATACTTGCATGCCCCCCTACTATCGAAATGTTAACGACAAGCGCGGCTGGAAACGTGCTATCTGAGACCTGCTGAGCCTGAACATGTCAGTAACAACAAACGAATGGGTGACTTAGTAACTGAATGAATGAGTTAATTAATAAAACGAATTAATGAATTTACGTCGTTAACTAGATTTTTCTTTTCAAAATGTAACGTATTGTGCCCCCCCTACGATATCACTACGCCCCTCCCAGGGGGGCGCGCCCCACTGGTTGGGAAGTCCTGCGGTAGAGAGTAGTTAGTATATTCCTTGGTTTGAAACATCGATGTATGAAAGTTCTTGTTTCTTTTGTCTGATAGACCAGAATTAAAATTGAAAAATTTGACAGCTAGAAGCAAATCATATTACTTTTTGGTAACAAGTGTTTTCTAGCTAATTCGACCCCGCTGAATCCGAAAATGCTTGTTACCAACTCGAAATCCCAACCGGAAGTGAGATATTCATGATGGCGGTTATAACCGGAAATCGACACTTTTTTCGCCATCTAAGGTCTATTTAAACGAAATTTAAAGCTAATTTTAAGTTTTTGAGGACAAGAAATACACCCAAATACATGAAAATAGCATTTGGAATCTGCTAGTGCGTTTTTTTTTATGTGTTACTAGTGGCGTTCGCAATATCGTACGCGCAAGCCACTGATACGCGTACTTGAAAACGTTTAATACTCATAACTTTTGATTTAATGTATCGATTGCGATAAATTAAAAATTAAATGTTAATACACACTATTTTATATGCTTTTGTAAAAACCCCATTGTAATCGATTCAGTAGATTTTATGTTATGCGTGCACAAACAAACAGACAAAGAGACGACAATTCAAGAATTGATCTTAATGCATTACATTCCTAAACCCTAATTTCCTATCCCCTAATTCCCCATAAATACTCCTAATTATTTATTTTGTAAATATTTTCCCATTTTCCTTTTTACTATCATTAAATAAATGAACATTAATAAGTTGAATTAAGGCGCCAATATCTGGTATACCGACTGGTCGGCCTCACCAATAGCATACGTAAGACCTGTGAGGCGCGGCAGTAGTTGAATATGTCGCATCATTGCGTGTATGACGCATAAAGATATTATACCTGTATGACCATAATAATATATGGCAAAGTCGTCGCTGATTGGCAGCAAATTGCCTCAATACACCACACGATTGCGCGATGAGAACCGCGATGGTATGCGTTTGGGAGAGCGCCCATATCGCAAAGCCTAGGGTTCCCTCTCCGGAGGACTGTGGCTGGGAAGTGCACGACACTACAATGAAACTGGAGCCAATTCTCATGAGGCTGCCACCTATTCCCGCCTACTGCGATGCTCTTCGTGCATGTGGTTGCAAAGGCTTGTGCCAAACGAACCAGTGCCGGTGCAGAAAAGGGTCCAACCCATGTATGAAGATTTGTAAATGCCGAGCTCTATGTTTAAATACGCATAGCGAGGTTTCTTTGGTTATCTAAAATATTTCTTAATAAATAATAAGTATAATAATATAAACTGACTTCAAATTATATTTTTGTGTATGTGCGTTTAATCTTGAATTCGTAATTAATTTAATATTGAATCTTTTAATAGGCCTATGCCTTGCCTACGCCTATTACTTAGAGAATCGTGGATGTTCTGAGTTTTCAGAATAACTCTGACTACCCCCTCGGGGAATATAGTCGTGAGCATAATATGCTATGCTACCTTCAATACGCTAAAGTGAGCTTTGAAACTGTATGCAAGACAACTGGTAGTTATAGCAACGTTTCTGTCCACCCCGAAAGAGATTATGGTCGTGAGTGTATGAATGTCTGTATGTATGTGTATTTTATGCCCTCAAAACTAAACAATTTGGTGTTTAAATCAGGGTTATAGGTCTTAGGAGGCGTAAAATACGTCGATTTCCGGTTTTTTGGCCGCCATCTTGAATATCTCGCTTCCGGCTGGAATTTCGAGTTGGTAACAAGCATTTTCGGATTCAGCGGGGTCGAATTAGTAAGAAAACATTTGTTACTAAAAAGTAATATGATTTGCTTCTAGACTTGAAACTGAGGCCTTTTTTTTTCTCAAAATTTTACCGGTCTACTGAGAAAAGAAGGTTGAACACGCTCTACGGTTGAACATTACCAAGGATTTTAGAATCATAAAGGATGCCACTCCTCCTTACAAGCATGGAAACAATTACGACAAATTGGCCATCTTGGCCATGGCTGTCGGTAATGTTCGACCTTCTTTCGTATGTCTCTGTCGTCGATATTTCCAACGTTTTTGTGTCCCTTTCTATCAGAACAAAAATTAAATAAAAACTTTTTTATTTTGTTCGTTGGATTAGAAAGGGACAAAGTAACGTCGAAAACAACGACGGGAATTTACGAAAGAAGAAAGATCTCATTACCGACCATCAAAGAGTATTATATATTTCACCGCTTGTTAGGCAGTCTGTACTCCAAGATATAAGGTACAATACCTATGTCAGCTTCCTGAACCAAAGCACAGATTATTTAATAGTTACTACCGTAAACCAGAGACCTGAACATTACCGATCGCCACGGCCCTTCCATGGCCAATTTTCGTGTTTCCATGCTTGTATTTTAAGGAGAATTCATAAAGTTATTATACCTGTCGGAATAGAGTAACTGATATGAGTTGTCAAATGAAACCGTTTTTTGTGCTTTGGTCGGCACTTATCGGCACCCTAAAACTTCGAGTTCTGTGCATAATTGTGAATCTAACGTGAAATCGTAGGTAATTTAATGAAATAGTGTTAGTATATTTCACAAAATAATCGACGACTTCACTTTACATTCACTAATTATTCACAGAGCACGAATATTTACCCAGACGATTGTGCCGACAAGTTCCCAAAAACCGAGTAGTTTCTATTGCCTCGCGTCACGTATCTCTTTCTATTATACAGTTGCGCCGCTAGGTACATCTCGCTCTCTCAGCTGTCAATTCCTCTATATGATACCTTTATGGGAGGATTGGTATCCTTAATCATTCTAAATCTATTCTAAATCCATGTTCTGCGCTCTATGTAGCTCTACAGTCTATTCTATTCTATACCTTCTCTCGGTTTCCATGCTTGTAAGGAGGATTGTTATGGGATTGAGATTGACAGGAAGCTGGCATATAAGAGATAAGAGCATAGAAATATTAATTTACTAGGATATTATATATATGTATAAGAGACGTTCGGAAAGAAGGTCGAACATTACCGACCGCCATGTAGTAGAGATGCGAATTTAAATCGGTAGTATACTAATGTCTATGATTTAAATAAAGTCTTCAAATAAAGAATTCGTAGGACTGAGTAGTTCTACAGTCTATCGCAACTGCATACATGCGAAAAAATGTATGGGATGTGGTAGAACTTGAATGGGCGTCTATATTCGTCTCTTTTCTTGACCCTCTCTTTCATGAGATGTCATGTGACGTAATGAGTCTGTTTCGAAACGTGTAAAAATCTCTCGGGGGGTGTCTGTCTATCTCACTCTAGCATACATTTCTTTCTTATGCTTTTTCTCTTTCGCATCGGCCGTAGTTCAAATGTTTTTCACACGTTATGAAACGGATTCTGTCTAAATTATTTAAAATGTTTGTTCAGTTAATTTATATAGAATTATTAAATAAAATCTGAATCTAGAACTTAAAACACAATTAAATTCAGTGTATTACGTGATATTGCACCATAAAAGCTTAAAATTAAGTACAGGAAATGCGAAATATGCTGTGAAAGGTCGGAAAGAAAAGATGGTAAAAAATGTAACTTCATAGCAAGATTTCCACTGGATGAAGCTCGGTAAGCATAAATTAATCCTATTTATTAGCCCAGGTTTATATTTAGGCAATCATTTTCATGAAGAGTGGGAAGTATTTGTAAAGAAGTGAGGGATTTGGAGAAATGTCGATATCGATATAATTAATAATTGTTGATACATACATGCATACGCATACGTATGCTCACGACTATTTTCCCCGAGGAGGTAGTCAGAGATATTCTGAAACATCAGAAAATCCACCGTACATAAATCATCCATCATATTTTTGAAGATATGATAAAAGTACACATAGGTATGTTTTATTTCCAGATGTAAAAAATGGGCTCAAGCTACTGGAAATGAAGATCCAGCGTACATACCAATTGAAAAATCGAACCAATTAAAATTTATTTGCGTGAAACTTTTCCTGCCTGGAAGATTTTCATAAAAATTTAAACCAACTGCCATTCCATCCATACGGCTCACTACATACTATCCTGTAATTAGTCCGTAAGTTTTCCTAAAATGAATTTAAAATAAAAATTATTAAAGTAAGACGTGGGGTCGATTTTTCGTCGATGGTGTAAAAATGATAAATTTCTCTCTTTTTTTCTACTGTTACTTGGACTACATGCTAATACTTTGTTAAAAGCAAAAAAGAATTTAATTTTCGCCAAATGTCAATTTGACCCTTCGATTCGATCCAAAAATCTTGATGATCCTATCTACCCAAACAGTGTGATTTGAGGATCTGCTGATTTTCAATTAGTATTGTGGGACTTTCGTCATTGAACTTCTCAGTCCTGGTGTTGCAGTAGCACCTTATCCATAAGACTCGGGCTCCATTCTTTATTGTCTAGGGACAGTATCAGTAGCAGGGATCGCATAACTTTTAAGGGCGAGGATGTTTCCTCGCCCACACACATCAAATGACTTAAAATGCAACAGACTTTTCGGTTGTTTTTGTGTGATGCTCGAACAAACAAACAGACAAAAAAGTAATTTGGTAAAAAACAATATACCTTGTCATCTTTTTCTTGTAAATAAATATCTTAAATAGTAGACTCATCTTTTAGAGTTTTATAATAGTTAGGATAGCTAACCTAACCTATTATTTAAATGTGGTGTTAGAGATTGAATGAACAACAAAGACCTGAGTAGTGTACGCGGCACCTTGCACGCCATAGATGATAGATAATGATGACTAGACTTTATTATTAGTCTATGGTAGCAACACTGGCAACACAGCACGGTCTCGCGGGGTTTTTCGTATAACAATGGCGGATGGTTCTTGTACTGTGTTTTAATTCCTAAATTGAGGGATATTGTGTTTAATTGTGAATAGAATTGTTGTAAAACAAGTTGTTGTTGTTGTTGTTGTTGTATTTGTGTGACATTGTCCAAGATATTTATTTATTATTTATTTATTTATTTATTAAAACGAATTCCTACTTCTTATTTGTTAAAAGTGGTATAATTTTATGTCAATAAATTATGATTATTAATACCTACGAATGTCTTTTCTTTATCTCAAGACAGTCTCTACCTTTAGGAGGCGTGCGTAGGAACGAAGCCAACATGTTGACGGTTATAGTGGGTAGGTAGGTATTAAAATAAACACAAATTGAATCTAATATTAGTAGGTAGCTAATTGCTTGTTTTATTCTAGTGATTGGATTAACATCAATCCATCACCATAAAAAATATGCAATTTTTAAATATCAACAAACCATATGTTTTTTTTTTGCAATTATCGACATCTGAAAACATTCACACCACATCACTACCTCTGCGCTTGTCATTTTGTTTTCAAGATTGGCAACATGTTGCTCTATGTTGGCTATGGATGGTAGCCTCAAGTCATACAAGTTGACGTTTTTTATTATTATTTTGCTCCAAGGAGTCCCGTCTCTTAAAACGTAGTGATTATATTCTCTTTGTAGTTCTACTCGGCATGTGGTATCGTTGCATTCAGTAGAGTTTCCTGAGATTTCCAGTAGAGTTTTCGGGAATATTCATTTAACTAATTAGCATCTGTACTAATGGCCAATTTTCTTGCTTCCATGCTTGTATGGGGGAGTGGCATCCTTTATGATTCAAAAATCCTTGGGTATCTTACGTAGATAGAAAAATTATTCGTCTATGGTATCTTATCATTCTAAAATTCTTGCTGTGGTGTCATTAAATTCTCTTTGGTGTCATTTGGGCATAGAAAAAAATATATTCCTCATTTGAGTGTCAGGTGTGGTCAGGTGTCATCAAGAAGATTACATACCTAAAGGCAAATTTGAAGCTTCTTGGGTGTCATGTACTTTTTTGTACTTTTGTGTCCAAGGAACATATGTTTTGTGGTCAGTTTTGTGTCATTTCCGATTTCTGTGGTCTTGGACTGTACATAAAATTTTAAAAATTTCACCTAAAATAGGTAGGTACAGTAAAAAGTGGTCCAGGTAAAGGATCACTTAGGAAATCTGGCTTTTATAGACGAAATGATAGTCAAAATGAGTAAAATCATCCCTTCCACCGCCAAACTTTTAGCTGGATACACGATCACGGTGGGTCGCAGATTTTATAGTAATGTCTGTGTAGGTAATTTAGTGTTTTAACCATGTTTTAACTATATTTTTAGTGTTAACTGGTGATATTTAATGGAGAAATAATTAATATAGACTTGAGTTTTATTTTAGAAATTGGCTGTGCCGGTCGCAACAGCTACGAAAGCAAAGTATAGCGCACAAAAAAAACAAATGACTTCAGAAATCAAGGTAAAGAGTTTGTTCTTCTAGGTATAAGATCCAGCGGGGCTATTCTGGCAGCGGGGCTATTCCGGCAGTGGGGCTATTCCGGCAGTGGGCACTATTCAGGCGCGGATCCAGCCCTCAAAATAGGTTGTGGGCACGGCCACCCGAAAATCGGCCAAGTGCGAGTCGGACTACGCACTCGCTCACGATTATTGAATTAATCTACAAAGGACACATTACCTACATACATAAACTCACGGCCGTAATCCCTTTCGGGGTGGTCAGAAACCATTCAGCAATCTATGTTTCAGGATGGAATGACGTATCAAGTGGTGAGAGGTTGGAAGGGCCGTAGCTAGAACTGGATTGAAGGTAGGGCATATGAGGTTTGAGGTAGGGCGGCAGCATAAGGCTAGTTTTTTTGGATGAGTGTTTGTGAAATCCTCTCTCCAGGATTGCGATTTTTGAATCTCATACGTTGAACTCAGCAGTTGAAAATGTACGGAGATACGCATCTTTCTACTGCTGATTTGACTTTCAAAAATCATACTTCAGGAGTGCGATTTTTTAAAGTCAAATCAGCAGTAGAAAGATGCAATCTTCATAGTTATTTTGACATTTTCAACTACTGAACAAAAGTGAATATAATAATAGTGAGGGCGCTCTCGGGTCGTTGCGACAGGCCTAGGGTGCGGGTGGCGGGGGGCGCGGTCAGAGTACCGATTCACCTGCGCGCTGTACCCCAACGGCCGGTGCCTCACCCCTCGGCACACCGCGCGAGCCCCCCCCGCACTTTATTGTATTTACGCTATGGCTGAACTCGGCGAATGAGATTTAAAAATAACACTCCTGGAAAGAATAGAACACAGTAAAACCTTAACTAAAACTCAAAATTTTCAGCCCTTCAAACTCCACAAATTGAAGAAGGGGCCAGCTTCGACAGCAACTCTGACACGCGAGGATGCCCTCAAATTATACCAGAGACTTGCAGTTGTAAGGCGACTTGAAACTGCAACGGGAAACATGTACAAAGCGAAGCAAATTCGTGGTTTCTGCCATTTGTACTCGGGTAAGGTTTCATATAACCTACATCTATGAAATAGAATCGCATGTTGTATCGTAGTAACATAGCAGCCCAGTACCTAAAGTTACGTTTCTCTTGTATGGCGAAAGTAAATAATTTATAACAGCAGTTTTTTTCTTTTACTCTATCTCAACTATTACAAAACTGTAACAGAAATGTGTCTGTACATTGAAGATATTTACAAAAAAAAAATTACGACATGGTTTTTACCTGTCCCTGATTCCAAATCACCAATTTTTGGATTTTTTTGTTCGAGTATCACGCAAAAACTACTGAACCGATTTTGATGAAACTTTTTTTGTTTGATAGCTTATCATCTGACTTAAAATCTGGTATATAATTTATGCGGACAAAGTCGCGGGTAAAAGCACGTAGATTATAATTACGGGAGTCCGTGTATACTCAGGCAACCGGTATGTGGGTAGCTGGCTTAAATACCCGCCCCCTTGCCCTGTCCCACTGTCCCCCGGGTGTGAGTGGACGGTGACCATTTTACAATGCTGTGCGATAGTCCGCGCATACATATCATGTGTCATCTAACCAGTAACCATCAATTCTAGTTACCATTTAGATTGAAAATCCAACAAAAAAAATATTCCACCTAGAAGATACGACGGGCTCACGCCCTCCTTCACATACTTGATAGGGTGAAACTTGGATATCCTGAGTTTTCGGAATATCTCTGACTACCCACTCGGGGAATATAGGGTCCTTCTTAATATGCTGAGTTTTTTTAGCGGGATGTTTAGACCATCAAACTGAATAACTTTCTCTATGTGACCCAAGTCGAAATCGCGAAAAACAAAGATTGGATAGTAGCAACTATCCATACAACACTGAAATCCTACGCGACCCAAATGTATGGGACAGCTGAATTTATTTTCGGGGTGTCCATGTTGGTTCCATAGCGAGATTAGTTCAGTTCGATGGCCTCTTAAAAAACAGCGAGTAGCAGCGAACTAGAAATCTTCCCTTAAGGTCACAACACACGGACGCTATAATATATTGCTGTACTCTTCTAACGCACGCAAATTGCTATCGCTTCCTCTCACTCACACGCAGAAAAGAGACGTGCTTATGTAATTTTGCGTCCGTAAGAAGAATTAAGCAACATATTATAGCGCGTGTCTGTGACGACCGTTATTCTCAGGTCAAGAAGCCGTTGCAATAGGAATGCACGCAGCGATGCGTAAGATGGACACTTTAATCACTTCGTACCGGTGCCACGTCTGGACCTACCTCTTTAATATCAGTGCGGTCGGAATCCTGTCCGAGTTGGCTGGACGTAGGACCGGCTGTTCTCGAGGCAAGGGTGGATCTATGCATATGTACGGACCCAACTTTTATGGTGGCAATGGTATCGTCGGTGCTCAGGTTAGTTCGTTATGTACCAGAGGTTGGCTGTCATTACTTACTTACTATGCTGGCTCAGGGACCTGAAGTGGGCCTTGGCCTCCGACAACAAAGCACGCCATTCATCTCTTTTCTGTGCCATCTCAGTCCAGTTGGGCACCTCCAGCTCCTCGAGATCCTTGGTAATCCGGTCTATTCAGTGATACCTGGGCCTGCCTACCGGGCGACGCCCAGAGGGTCGCCCCAGATACGCTCTCTTCACCACACGATCTTCCCCCATCCGTTCTATGTGCCCGAGCCAGCGTAGTCGAGCAGATTTTATCTCTCCTAGTACGTTGGGAGTGGAAACTAGGTCTTCTATTTCCCTATTTTTCTTTATGCGCCAATTCCCTTCTTGGTTCTTAGTCGGTCCCAGAATCTTTAGGAAGATTTTCCGTTCGGCCATTAAAAGCTAATTTTCCTCTTTCAATGTCAGTGTCCAGGCTTCACATCCGTACATTAAGATCGGTCTAATGACAGTTTTGTAGACACGTATCTTAGTCGGTCTGCTTAGTAGTTTGGACACTAAGACCTTATGAGGTTGATTGGCGACCGTGTAGTTGAAACGGTCCGGACCGTACGCTGACCATGGTCACCTCTGTCGGACGTTTGGTTGGCAACCGTGTAGCAGGCCTATGAGTGGGAATCTCCGAGAGCAGTCGCGAGCAGCCGCGCGCAGACGCGAGCTGCCGCGCGGCTTCACTTTTAATGTGAATTGACCCTTAGAAGTACCCAGGAGTATACTGTGTGAAATTGAAACAGTTACTTATTAATATTATCTCTGCAGGGGCCCCTTGGCGCGGGCCTGGCGTTCGCGCACAAGTACAAGGGTGACGGCGGCGTGGCCTTCGCGCTGTACGGAGACGGAGCGGCCAACCAGGGACAGCTGTTCGAGGCCTACAACATCGCCAAGCTGTGGGACCTTCCCTGCGTGTTCGTTTGCGAAAATAACCGTTACGGTAAGACTATAATTTGTCGATTATTAACGTCATCTTCATCGTAACTGCCTCCGTGGTCTAATGGTTAAGAGCATTGGCTCTCGACACGGAGGTGGTGAGTTCGATTCCCACGGGGGACACCTAATGATATGTCACTTTGTGCGTTTTTCTCCAGTTGGTTAGGAAATTGCAGGCTGAATCACCTGATCGTCTGAAATGAAAGATGATTCCGTTCTTCGGATGACACGTTAAGAAGTTGGTCCCGGCTACTATCTCTGATGGTAGTAGTCGTTACATAAAAACCACGTCAGAGGCCGTAAGGCGGTCTGAAAAAACTCTGACACCAGTGTTCTGCCCACACGATAAGAAGAAGATCGTGTCCTTTCATTCTTCACTAGGACATTGGTCGGATTTCAAGCGCCAGGCACGTCTCCAGACGCCCGACTACTAACAAAATATGTGCCTTACAAGAGAATCACATGTGACCCACAGGAGCTCCACAGGTTTCTCTTGTATCATTTTAAATTAAGACATATTTCATGTTATAATAAAATACTCTTTTCTAGGCTTTCCTTTACTTGAGATTGAGGACGCTTTAAATAATAAGTTTAGTTGTGTACCTACACGTAACCGACTACTCATAAACAGTGAAGGAAAACATTAGGTACAGATTTTCCCCTCTTAATTATGTTCCTTGGTATGGCCAAGCGCTGATCCTGATAATGATAATACAAATAAGACTGTAACAGGTATGGGCACAAGCATGGGTCGGTCGTCGGCCAGCACCGACTACTACTGCAGAGGTGACTACATCCCCGGCATCTGGGTCGACGGCATGGATGTGCTCACCTCGCGGGAGGCGACCAGGTTCGCCATCGAATACTGCACCAGCGGCAAGGGTATGTTAATGAGCTGTGAAACTCTATGGCCGCGGTCCGATTCACCATTTCATAGCTCACAGTGCTAACGTCCATAATCGCTGGTCCGAAACAAAAAGCGCGATTTCACAACTTACGGCGCTATTAGCGTTGTAATCAATCGGACCGCTTTTTCCGGTCTCAAACCACTGACAGTTGTATTCACGTTGTATTGTATCAAAAATTTGTTTGTTATTGTTAATATGGAGAGTTTATTAGGGGGTTTGGTCAATATTTTAACTGAAGATTTTATTTTAAATTTTTCGGGATCAAACACAAAAAACCGCCAGAAAACATCAGTTTGACATTGACAGTGACAGTGGTTTGACATAAGGCTCACGGTGATATCGCTGTGGAGCATGGGCTCAGAAATTCCAAGATGGCGCTGATAAAGACGTCATCAATGACGTCACGCCGTCTAACGTGAT
Organism: Agonopterix subpropinquella; assembly: GCA_922987775.1. NCBI lineage: Eukaryota > Metazoa > Arthropoda > Insecta > Lepidoptera > Depressariidae > Agonopterix > Agonopterix subpropinquella. The sequence goes on along the minus strand of OV277709.1, from coordinate 12,043,805 downwards.
CGCGCTTACGCCAAAACGGAATGCGTTTGAGAGCGCTAAAATCGATTTTGGCGTGATTCGGACTGCGGCCTATATTTATCAAATTGATTTCATATTACAATCGCCTGCCTACAGCATACACCTATGTATGCTGTACGCAGGCTATTTATTTTTGGATAAACGCACCTTAAATAGAAGTTCCATCCAGGCTGTTCATCCAACTTGTCAATGAAGCATTCAAATTTTTAACACTGTTTATTATACGGGGTGTAAAATTTAACAGTGTGCTTCAGACCATTGTACAGAACAACTGTGAAAGTTGAAACTGTGGAGCCAAAAAAATTAATTGTTGTTTCACAGAAAACGTCAATGGGTACGCGACCCAAACGTATTGGAACGGCTGTTTTTAGGGCTCCGTACCTCAAAAGAAAAAAAATCTAATGCAAAAAATACAGCACAACATGATTGTAACATGTCAATGGTACCGATTCGGACTGTGCCACGACTTAACTTAACTAAATTTATTCCTGTCACTTTCTAAAATAAGATTAAGAAAAGAGACAGAAAACCATCAGCTGACTTTAGTGCTGTCAAAGTGATGTTACACGCTCAAAATAAGATGCCATCATAATGTACGCCATCTTATTTAAAGCGTTTTTGGGCGTGTAACGTCACTTTGACAGCACTAAAGTCAGCTGTTGGTTTTCTGTCTCTTTTCTTAATCTTATTTTAGAAAGTGACAGGAATAAATTTAGTTACGTTAAGTCGTGGCACAGTCCGAATCGAGGCCATGTCATGTTTTTTTAATGACGAAGCGTGTAGTCGAGTTGACGAAGCATGTTGCGGATCTCTGTTTATTTAAGGTTTTGACTAAGCATGTTGCTGATTACCGGCTGTTATATTTTAGTATGTTTGACGAAGGTTGTGCTGACCGCTTGTTTTGTGTAGACATAAATTTTTCTATTACAGGTGAATAACCAATAATATTGGGTTATCGTCATTATTAGGGTTGAGCATCATCTGGCAGCACGGAATCGCATTTTCAACTCTTTTTCCCTTTCCGTCGCTCATTAACGTCATTTGCTAGAGCGAGAAAGATAGTGGGAATGCTATAGCACGCACCTTTCTCGCTCTAATAAATGACGTTCCTGAGCGACAGAAAAGGATAGAGCGTGTTTCATGTACGGAACTATTTTAAGTTATCAAGAACCTATGTACTGTGGTGATGTGCATACTGCACCTTGCTTGGCTGCGAGAGGTATTGAAGACGAAACACACTTGATATCTTGTAGACGAGTATATTTTCTTTTAGATAAAATTACAATAATACAATACTTCCGTCTCTCGTTAATACCCGGGATAGAATAAAATCCTATCGCTTTGCTTATTTTACTATTTAACGGCGATGTGTTCCTAATTCAATCTAGCACAGTGGCCAGTGTTAAACCCCGTGATATACCATCTAAAACGTACCATCTCTACATCATCCCCCCCTACTACTAATTGGGAACACATAGCCTTTATTTTACTGATTCTATACATTGCTAACCCTACCTGCCTAACCTATGTTAGTGCGACTACCTAGGTGGGAATAACTTAAACTAAGCTATGCATGGGCGCCGGCCCAGCTACTGCTAGTAGCTGACATCCGGTGACCGGGGGCTATGTCAGTGGCCTTCATAATAATGACCCCTTAGCTACCCTGTCAGAATCGGACACCCCCAAAACAGACAGGCTACACGCCTGCTAGCCCCCTAGTCACGTGGGATGCCCCGGGGCCCCAAAAACCCACCCAAAAGGGAGCCCCGTGGACCCCGACCCCCACGCGACTAACTGGGCCTAACCCTATGGGACATCTGTGACCACACTGACGTAACACCCAGATTGACCGGTCAATATTCCTTGACGCAACCGGCCACTGAGGCCGTCAATGTGATCACGTCTACCCACCTACCATTACATTTTCTATGGATTCTACCTATATACATATAGAAACCCTAGTTTAACACCCTATCGTTTGTCTATTCGGAGAGAGAAGGTCAACGTATGTCAGCCAACCCCCTTTGACTTGGCATCCCTAGGGGTGCGTCAAATTGACAACCTCTCATAGGTGGGCCTCCACTCCCATAGTGTTATCTAATCTGACCGCCAGTAGGACTCGAGGTTTCAAAAGTCACGGACAGCCAGTGCCTTCTACAACCTCAAAACCATACCAGTACCATCACCATACGAGCATCCTGACCCGACCAGCCATCGGATCAGCATCCTCGGGCAGGAGAGACCTGCCACCATCGGTGGACCTTCCAAAGACTATGTCTTTTAAGGAAGTGTCTCCCCCCCCCCCCCCCCCCCCCCCCCAATAAAACACGGACGATAAATCTTTTATTACAAACCCTCACTGACTACACCCTTATAAATAGACCACACTAAAATAATAAATATGGGGGCCGTTCTTCATCGGACGCCCCGTTGTGGTCTTCGATCTTGAGGCGCCAGCTTCTCCTGGGCCTCTCACCTTGACTGCCCCTTCGGCTGCTTTGCGAGTCCTTGCTGGCGTTCTCCAGCATTACATGCAATCCAAAAATTCTCATTAATAAACAACTCTTTCTTTCCAAGCAATAATAATGAAGCTAACCGGCATCGATATACAAACTCTGTATACATGGAGTAACAATATACAACTGAATAATAGTAACCTCTTTGATATTGTACACTAACCAACTCTATGCTCAAACTACGTCAACGATAACAAATTCGAAAAGTTTTCACTCTGGCACATGTCACATCTTTCGAAACACAACTTCGTGACCTTGAATGATGTCATTTTTTTTTCAATGAAATATTTGTCACAAATGAAAAATAGCGAACAAGCTACAAAGATAAATAAACTATAAATTCACAAAATACAACTAGCTATAAATGAAAAACGCTGCTACAATATCTGTATGATTATCATAGATATATATATTACTAGCGTAAGGATAAGCTCATCAGAATATTTTATAAAAACCTTCTTCATAGAACCAAAAATTGGCGGCATCTGTCATAACTCGTATACGAACTATGTCGTGTCACGTTGACTACGTGAGTGGTGCGATACACCTAACCTTGTATGTGCGTGCATAATATTTGATAATATTTTTAGTTTAAACTTTTTAGTTGGTTTAGAACAGATCAAAGCAAAATGTTTTAAGGTGTTCAAATGAAAGACATGATATTCAAGTCAAACAATTATATTGTGTTTTGGTTATCGGAACAACCACAGAAACATAAAATTATACCTATATACTTAGGTACAGTAATTTAAAATCACTCATAATAGCTTACAACAATCAACATTAACAAGAAAAAGAAAGGAGTCACTGTTTCAATATCGGTATGGTTTTTATTACACTTAGGGCACAGCGTAAACATAAATAATAAGCGCTCTATGGTCGCGACGGGCCAATTCGTGCGCGAGGTGCGGGACGCTGGAGGAGCGCGTCTCGGCCCCCTTTGCTTGTGCGCCGTACCAATTCTGAACTATGACTATTGGTACGCGCCGGCAGCAGTGTCAAATGTTATACTCAAGAGCGCGCACGTACCACAATGGTTCGAATTGTTTGTATTATTACGATCCAAACGGAGACGTCCACATTTATTTAGAATAGGTACTCACATTCTAGGTACACCTAGAATGTGATACATCGAATGTGTGTGTGTGTGTGTCGGTGTGTGTTTCGGATACATCCGAAAATAACCCATTTAGGGTGCCTGTCCATTGAAGCTGTGCGAGCTGTGCGAGCTGTGTAGCTGTGTTTTTTTAATCAATCAGGAGCTCGGGCGATATCGGCCGCGCCTCGCCCAAGCTCCTGATTGGTTAAAAAAACACAGCTACACAGCTACACAGCTCGCACAGCTCGCACAGCTTTACTGGACAGGCAGCCTTATGTTCCGCGATTTGATGTAGTTTAGAAGTTATGATTTTTTAAATGTGTACCTATTTGAGAATTTTTTAAAGGAGCGGCTTAAAAATGTCATAACTTTTTTTGTACTAAGAATTTTTTTTATTTTCTTAATGTGCATGATCGTTTAGATATACTCTTCCAAACGCAAAATAATCAGCAACATGAAGTCAATAGAAGTTACTGAAAAAAGAGTCGAAAGTGAAAATTGTAAGTTTGAGTTCGACTCAGCAAAATTTTCAAAATTCTCTTAAAAATACAAAATGGATGTTCCATAGGTTGAAACTAATATCAAAAGCTTCTGTGATTATTCAACTTACCAAATAAGAAACAAAAAGTGGTTCTTAACACGCCATTTTACGCTGGAATCGGCTTCCAAAGTTACTTAGATGAAAAATAAAATTCGCTAAGAAATTTTATTTTTGAAAAAATAGTGTTACCAATATTTTTTATTATTATTAGTAGAGTCGATGGAGGTTTTCACCTCGGAACCCAATTACTTTTGATGATATTTAAGTAGTCATAATTTTAGCAACAATAATAAAAAATAATAATAATACTATTTTTTCGAAAGTAAGATTTTTTCTTAGTGGATTTTTCACCTAACTAACTTTTAACTTTGGAAGCTTATTCCAGAGTAAAATGGCTTATTAAGAACCACTTTTTTTTTTTTTGGTAAGTTGAATAATAACTGAAGTTTTTAAAATTAGTCTCAACCTATGGAACATCCTTTTTGTATTTTGAGAATTTTAAAAATTTTGCTTCTTCTAACTCAAACCTAAAATTTTCACTTCGACCCTTTTTTCAGAAACTTGTATGGACTTCATCATCATCATCATCATCTCAGCCGATGGACGTCCACTGCTGGATATAGGCCTCCCCCAAGGATCGCCATAACTACCGGTCACGTATTGCCAAACTGTGTATTACCACAGACACCCATAGTCTGTACTGGATCACTTTGTGCTCGCTGAAAAAAACATAATATTGAAGCAAACTACATACGAGTACAGAGCAATCTGTACAGGTATACAGTTTGCTTGCATTATGTAAAGCAAACTGTATATCTGTACAGATTGCTCTGTACTCGTATGTAGTTTGCTTCAATATTATGTTTTTTTCAGCGAGCACAAAGTGATCCAGTACAGACTATGGGTGTCTGTGGTAATACACAGTTTGGCAATACGCGACCGGTCGACTGGTCGGCCGGTCGTGGTTTACAGAAACCCATTGTCTGTACAGGGTTACTTTTTGCTCTTTAAAATAATCAATATATTGGAGCAAATTAACTATGAGTACAGAGTTATCTGTACAGAGTGTAAAAAAACACCCTAGTAATATTTTAAGTGAGTTTTTAGACCATCAAACTGAACAACTTTCACTAGGGAGCCAACATCGAACAACAATTAACAAAAAAAAAATCGACTGTTTGATACTGTAAGGAACAGCAATTTTTTTTTTTCGACTTTGTCTCCCTAGTGATAGTTAATTCAGTTTGATAGTCTGAGCTACCCAATCCTTTAAATAATACTAGGTGTTTTTTCACACCCTTTATAGATATAAAGTTCGCTCTCATATTATATGTTAAGAGGATATAATTCGGAGCGCGCTTCATACAATCGAAGTCTGATTATATTTTCAATACTAACCAATTAAAGACAATGCAAATTTTTAGACACGATCTAGAAAACAACATCTGTGCTTTAAACTTGTCAGATTTCCGTTAAAATATGCAGGGTTTAAGAAAAAGTATAAGTAACCTTTAAACCACATACTCTACCCATCAAACTGAAATTTTTTTACTATGGGAGTAAACCAGTCAGCACAAAAAAAGCAGCAGTTCCCATACTAAATTGCAGCGCCTACTCTACATGATACTTTTCCTTACACCCTGTATAGTTTCAATGCTAGGATTAATTTAAGAATTTCATAGACAACTTTGAGCCACGATAACTTTGAAACTATGTTATATTTAAATACTCGCATGTATTTTGAATACTTCAGATTCAAATTTTGAATGTTAACACGTTGACTGCCATGCGAGTATACTCGTAGTAACTTTTTTTATACCCATTGCCACCATACAAAATTGTAGGTACGAGTATACACGTAGTTGGCAGTCGAACCTAGTTCAAACTACGAGTTTACTCGTAGCATGGCAATCAGATAGAATTTTTATGAGCTATTGCCAATCTACGAGTATAGTCGTAAATATTTTGGCGCGAGAAACGTGCGCTCCCCTGCACTGTATCTGCAAAACTGCGGACGCCGCGCGATTGCTCCGGCCTCCGGCGCTCGCGGACTTCGGGTGCGTTCGGAAAGCAACGGATAGATCTTTCAGACCAAATGCTTTCATATTACTCAGCTCTTAGAAAGACATTGTTTTGGTACAAAAAACTAGCGATACACATTTTTGAAATATACATTCATAACGCCTGCATGATCTACAACCAACAAGCCCACCTTCCTAGGGAAAATAAATTGGATGCCCTTTCGTTCAAAGATGAAGTTGTAAAATATCTTTTAGGCGAGAAATTTACAAATTATAGTCATCAGGAGCAGAAAAAACAAGCAGAATTACATTATCTAGAGCGCCTACCACCCACACAAAGAAAACAGAAACCAACGAAGCCGTGTCGTGTCTGTACAAAAGAAAAAAAAACGCAGAGAAACAATCTATTACTGTCCGGTATGCCCTGAAAAACCTGCTTTATGCGTTGAAAATTGTTTTAAAATGTATCACTCCTTCTTGATTTCACAGTAATGTACCCAAAAAAAATTGTATTAAACTTCTTTTTGTGATTAACTAATGTTTTACTTCAAATGCCAAAGAAATCAACCCCGCCCTCCTTCCACTGCCACTCTTTTAAAATTCGTTAGAAATCGCATACAATCAACTACGACAATATTCGTAGTTGGCAGTGAGGCCAAGATCTTGTACTGCGAGTATACTCGTAGTTGGCAGGCAACGTGTTAATAATAGTCTCGTGTGAACCTCAAACGTAACTAGTTTGAAGTTATGGTTCCGCAATTATAAGCTGTCTCATTTAGTGTTACAAGTGGCGACGGGCTCACTCCCCGTCACACTGGACAGAGTTTCGCTACTACTAGTGAAACGTGGATGTTCTGAAGTTTCAGAATATCTCTGACTACCCCCTCGGGGAATATAGTCGTGAGCATATGCTCATTTAGGGACAAGGTCGCATGTAAATGCAGATGATGGCAAAGCTGGTCCCTAGTTAAATGGTCTAAGGTCCCTAGTTATGTGGTCTTTAACATTTAAAAAATTAACTACTACTAAGCGCTGGGCAAAATGAAATTAATTACCAATTACTTTTTGTAATTGTTAATTGCAAGTACTCAATCACTTTTTTGGTTACTATTATAATATTTATAATTCAAATTCAAATTCAAAATTCAAATTATAAATAATTTTATTTCAGACAAAGTCCATAGATTGTTAGTATACATAAACTTAAAAACATAATCAACATATCAATTTGAAAGAAACAGAGAATGTCTGCACTCGCATGTATTTTGCGCTAAACTTTAGGTGCCATATTAAATACCACAGCAGACCGCAGTCAGATAGCATACAGTCTGTACTCGTATGTTTTTGCTCTGATGTTTTAAAGCAAACTGTATATCAACACAGACACTCTCTGTACTGGTATGCAGTATGCTCTTCATCTACAAAAGCAAACTGTGATCGATTGCAGAGCAACTCCTGTCTGTAGTAGCATACAGTTTGGCAATACGCCGACCGGTCCTGCGCTGCCCTCATCCAACGGGTTCCCGCCGCCTTCACCAGGTCGTCGGTCCACCGTGTGGGGGGCCTGCCCACGCTGCGTTTTCCAGTACGCAGTCGCCACTCGGGAACTTTTCGGCCCCATCGGCCATCGGTTCTACGAGCAATGTGCCCCGCCCACTGCCACTTTAGTTTAGCAATTCTTCGGGCTATGTCAGTTACTCTGGTTCTTCTGCGGATCTCTTCATTTCGGATTCGATCTCGCAGGGAAACTCCGAGCATAGAGCCCTCTCCATTGCCCTTTGGGTGACTTTCAGCCTTTTTATGAGGCCTTGAGTAAACGACCACGTCTTTGTTCCATATGTCATCACTGGCAACACACACTGATCAAAGCCTTTCATTTTAAGACACTGCGGTATTTGGGACGTAATGATACTACGTAGCTTCCCGAACGCTGCCCAGCCAAGTTGGATTCGACGGTTGATCTCTTTCTCGAAGTTGGACCATTGTTCTTCTGCTTGAGAACTTTGCGCTGGTGTTGAAGGCCGGAGTTCTTCGTTCTCACAAACCTGTAAAAATTATTACATTTAAAGGGTACATTATTAATTTAACGGTTATACGGTACTAGATAATAGAGAACTCGAAGCATTATGATTATGAATGAGGTAAGTACCTCAATATTAAGTCGCGGTATAGCCGATCCTTTTAGTTTTCGTAGTCCTGCTTTTGAAATATCAACATCTTTGTCACAAAAATGAGCAGAGCATACTCTTGTGTTTTTATGAGGCTTAAAATAAGGCTCCTTTCGTTGTTTGCGAATAATGCGACTCCAGATATCATTACGCACTGGATCATTAGGAAATCTGTAGTTAAATCATAACGTTTTTTACATTCAAAATTCGATTCAAAATCCTTAAAATCCTTTAAATCCAATTTCAAATTAATTTATTAATGCACATGCATAAGATTACGTGCATACTTACGTACGTAAATATGCAAGTAGATACATATGTACGCACAGTGTCGATCCATACGTCTTTAATTCGTCCGTTCGTCCACCCTTCCGTCCTCCGTTCAGCGATCCGTTTGTCAGTTGGTCCATCCGTTCATCCGTCCTTCCACCCGTCTGTTCGTGCGTCCGTCCGACCGTCTGTCCGTCTACCCATCCTTCCGTCCATCCACCCGTCCGTCCGTATATCATTTCATCCACCCGTACAGTATCTGTATGTGTACATAATCGTACATACTACATACATAAAGAATTTACACATATACGTACATACACCCGAAAAACATGTTAGGCGCATAGCCCGCTGAATGAAGAGTCGAGGCGGCGTCGAGGCGCGAGCGCGCCTCTTCTAGCTTTTCTATAATAAGTCTGCGCACACTGCCAGAGTCGCGGCGCAGTCGAGGCGGTGGAGGGGCAGAGTCGCGGCGCAGTCTAGACAGCGTCGAGGCGCCCCCGCCGCGACTCTACCGCCATTTTCGGGCGTAAGCGCGTTTAGACGTTATTTGAAAATGTCAAAATTACTATGGGAATATGCAAATCTCTTCTTCTTCTTCTTCCATCTTTCAACTGCTGATTTGACTTTCAAAAATCATACACCTGGAGTGCGATTTTTGAATCTCATAAGTTGAACTCAGCAGTTGAAGATGTATGGGGATACGCATCTTTCTACTACTGATTTGACTTTCAAAAATCGCACTCCTGGAGTATGATTTTTTAATGTCAGTAGTAGAAAGTCTCCATAGTAATATTGACATTTCAACTGCTGAGTTCAAAGAATGAGTTTCAAAAATCGCACTCTTGGTCGAAAATAAACAAAAGAATAAACAATGCACATAAGTGCTTCAAATTCCGAACGAACCTACATGTAATTATTTTATTTGCTTTGAAAAAAAAAACTATGGAATTCATCCAAATACATCTATTATTAAATACAGGAATGCGATTTTTGAATCTCATTCGCTGAGTTCAGCAGTTGAAAATGTCAAAATTGCTATGGAGATACGCATCTTTCTACTGGTGATTTGACTTTCAAAATCGCACTCCTGAAGTATGATTTTTGAAAGTCAAATCAGCAGCTGAAAGATGCGTATCTCCACTGTAATTTTGTCATTTTCAACTGTTGAACTCAGCGAATGAGATTCAAAAATCGCACTCCAGAGCTATTTTTGAAAGTCACTCGTTCTAATCAGCAGTAGAAAATGTCAAAATTAGTATGAAGATGATTTATTATTTATTCAAAAAAGCATTAAAATAAATCACAAAAATAAAGCAGTCAGCACAAGCGTCGTCAAATACAAACATATAAAAACAGTCAAAAATCAGCAACAAGCTTCGTCAGAACAATGAAATACATGCTCAGTCAAATAACCCGCCCCTTGTCGATCCTGGCGCAAAGGAGCCCATAATGCTCGCAGCGTTGCCACGTTGAATAGCTAAGGCTAGCCTCTGCACCAGAAACGACCCGGAACGGGGGTCACAATTACGCTCCCTAAGAATAGGTAGGTAGGTACCCCCTCCCTAGGTTAGTATGAAGATTATCCACCATTCGATCATGATTTTCAACTTGTGTCTTTAAAAAAATCACATTACAGTCTTCATTTTAGTGGATAGACTCCATACTAAAAAGTTTTGTTAAGTATAAAAGTAAATTGGAGTCTCATTTCCTACGAAATGTATGGGATAGGTTTTTTGCGATTTCTGACATTGCTAGTACTCTACGGAACGGTACCCGACCCTCTACCTCGGTTGGTCCGATAGAGTTTATTGATTCTTATAAGAAACAGGATAGATCGGCATCAAAAAAATTGTATGTACTAAAATTTTAAATTTTCTTGCTGACTATAAATTTTTTTTTCAAAATCTGTGAATGCAGTTCAAAATGTCTCAAAAAGTTAAGGATAGTCTCTTAAGAACGATTCGCTGTAACTACAACGGTTAAGGTACCTGCCCTTACTGGCCCGTCTCAAAAATCCACCCTGTTATATGGGTGCACCCAATATTTTCTTTTCTGTTCAAATTGATAACTAACAGCAAGTACGTCTTTATCTTCTGACGACGACATGCTGAATGAGTACAAACGAGGCATGACGCCTCCGCCTCGCTCGACTTATTCCATGACCCCGCCCCAACCCGCCTCGACCGCGCCTCGACTCCGCCTCGACTCCTTCTGTATGCGATACCCCTTACAAACCTAATTCATAATCAGAAATCAAACTATCCTCATACAAAGAAGTATTATTTTAGAACGTCCCTACAAGGTTAGTTCGTTCAGCTTCACCATAATGAATCATGAATCTCGGTATAAAATTATCACTTTAAAATGCGAATGTTTAATTGTTAAACTAGAAAGAAATATAATGTAAGGTTACTTACCGATGATACGATATTCCATCTTTCTTTTTATTAACTTTTGTATGATAATTTTTGCACCCTTTAACGACGCAATTTGACATCTTTACAGTTGTCAGTCCCGCAGACGACTAAGTTGCGTAGTGCTCTAAACTGACATTTTAGAGCCAACGCACTGGGGACAATAGTCAAGCTCGTAGGCCGGGTCCTTACGCTAGTAATATATATATCTATGATGATTATAGTATAAATATGGGTAGCACCTCTGGGTAGCACAAACCGGTCAGTGGGTCATTTTCGGGGCGGGGAGTAGGAGTTGGGGTATAGCCTTCGGGGCACTGAGAAACGCACAGAAAACAAAAAAAAAAATTTTTTTTTTTTTTTCCTTTATAATGGGCCAAGGACTTAGAAAATTTCAGATGGAAAATTTTCTTAATTATTTTTTTTCTCGATAACGGTGCGTCGGACGAGCATATTATACATAATCAAAAATGTGTATTTTAATGGCTTCTACACGATAAAGCAAAAAAAAAAGAAAAAATTGGAAAAAAAAAATTGTCTCAAAAACGACTAAGTCTTTGCCCCGAAGGATATACAAGGTGAAAATCTGGGACTTTGAAAAATTTCGACGGGGTGGTGTGTCATGATGACAGCCCATTTTCTTTTCAGCATCGCGTAGAGGGCCCCTCGGGCATCAACGTTTTCATAGACCACTTTGCGGTCCAGGGCCCACCAAAAAAAAATAAAAAAATCTCGATAACGGTGCGTCGGACGAGCATATTATACATAATCAAAAATGTGTATTTTAATGGCTTCTACACGATAAAGCAAAAAAAAAAGAAAAAATTGGAATAAAAAAATTGTCTCAAAAACGACTAAGTCTTTGCCCCGAAGGATATACAAGGTAGAAAATCTGGGACTTTGAAAAATTTCGACGGGGTGGTGTGTCATGATGACAGCCCATTTTCATTGCGGCATCGCATGGAGGGCCCCTCGGGCATCAACGTTTCCATAGACCACTTTGCGCTCCACGGCCCCATTAGTGTTGCAGGGGGCACCAAAAAAAAAATTTTTTTTTTCTTGATAACGGTGCGTCGGGCGAGCATATTATACATAACCAAAAATGTGTATTTCAATTACGTCTACACGATGAAACAAAAAAAGAAAGTATATGGAAAAAATTAATTTTTGTCTAAAAAAACGACTAAGTCTTTGCCCCGAAGGATATACAAGGTAGAAAATCTGGGACTTTGAAAAATTTCGACGGGGTGGTGTGTCATGATGACAGCCCATTTTCTTTTCAGCATCGCGTAGAGGGCCCCTCGGGCATCAACGTTTCCATAGACCACTTTGCGCTCCAGGGCCCCACCAAAAACATTTTGGAATAATATATAAATATAATATATAATATAAAAATTAAATATAAACAAAAATTTTGAATGACGACTAAGTGGATCAGGTCAGTTACGTCCTTTTCCCCGAACGTCCACTATGGACCCCAACGTCCAGTTCCCGGTTTCGTCCATTTCCCCGAACGGCCTTTTCCCCGAAGGGACATTTATTATATTATATTTATATTATTTATTTATTCGTCCGCATAAATTATTATATCAGATTTTAAGTCAGATGATAAGCTATCAAACAAAAAAAGTTTCATCAAAATCGGTTCAGTAGTTTTTGTGTGATACTCGAACAAACATACACCCAAACAAACAAACAAACATACAAACAAACAAACAAACAGACAGACGAAAAATCCAAAAATTGGTGATGGATATACATACAAATACTAATTGATTTGTGTAAAAATTATGTGTATTCATTTTACGTTTTTTAACGTTATGCATATTTACGCTATTCACATTAAAGATATACTTTTTAAATCTATACATTCCAACATTATGGATTTTCATTTATGGATTCTAATATAGACCCGGCCAGCGTATATTGGTTTTAATACAAAACTAATATGGCTTGATGTGTCGCTGAGTATACCTAATAATTAAATTAATTACCTTTAAAAAAACTAATGTACATTATTATAATCAATTTATTTTTTTAATTTATGTTGCAGATACAAACATTTTACCTTTTTGACGAAAGCATGTCGCAGATTTGAAGTGTGTCCTTTCTTATGTATTTAATTACTAAATGTATCTCTCTTTTAGAATACAGGGTGTAAAATTAAATGGGACACTTACCTAAAGGAGTGCTGAAGCACTGGTCACTGGTCTGAAGACCATCAAACAGAACAACTTTTACTATGGGACCAACACTGAAATCGCGAAAAAATATCCGCTGTCCCATACAAAACTGCAAACATAACACGACTGAAATGTATGGGACAGCCGATTTTTTTTCCCGATTTCGATATTGGTCAATTAGAGTAACTTGTTCAGTTTGATGGTCTGAAGCACCTCTTTAAGTTTCCCATTTAATTTTACACCCTGTAAATACAAATTTTATCTACTAATCTTTCAAGGTTCAGCGTTTACTTATGGGGAGCGTCTTAAATAACAAAATAAGCCGAGCATTAGGAAAATATGCCGCGACCGTTACAGTGCATTTTTATATTTTTTTATAACACCTTTTGAATGTACCAATTTCGTACAGATTCCTATTGACATCTTTTTTGCTATCGGTCCTTTGTTCATTGGAGCCATTTTCTTGGTCAATGAGTGAGCAATAATCTCCTTTATAATAAAGGAGATTATTGCTCTTAGGTGCAACTATATAGTGTATAGTGACGTGAATCTGTCTTTATCGCACTTGATGTATTTGCAATGAAATGAAAATGGGCTGTCATCATGACACACCACCCCGTCGAAATTTTTCAAAGTCCCAGATTTTCTACCTTGTATATCCTTCGGGGCAAAGACTTAGTCGTTTTTTTAGACAAAAATTAATTTTTTCCATATACTTTCTTTTTTTGTTTCATCGTGTAGACGTAATTGAAATACACATTTTTGGTTATGTATAATATGCTCGCCCGACGCACCGTTATCAAGAAAAAAAAAATTTTTTTTTTGGTGCCCCCTGCAACACTAATGGGGCCGTGGAGCGCAAAGTGGTCTATGGAAACGTTGATGCCCGAGGGGCCCTCCATGCGATGCCGCAATGAAAATGGGCTGTCATCATGACACACCACCCCGTCGAAATTTTTCAAAGTCCCAGATTTTCTACCTTGTATATCCTTCGGGGCAAAGACTTAGTCGTTTTTTTAGACAAAAATTAATTTTTTCCATATACTTTCTTTTTTTGTTTCATCGTGTAGACGTAATTGAAATACACATTTTTGGTTATGTATAATATGCTCGCCCGATGCACCGTTATCAAGAAAAAAAAAATTTTTTTTTGTTGCCCCCTGCAACACTAATGGGGCCGTGGAGCGCAAAGTGGTCTATGGAAACGTTGATGCCCGAGGGGCCCTCCATGCGATGCCGCAATGAAAAAGTTAATCCAAGTAAAACATCAATTTTTCTCGAAAACTACGCATCGGCCTGGTAAAGTGTACAGGACCAAAGATGTTTGTCTCGATGTGCTCTACACGATGGTGTATAAAAAATAGTAAAATATAAAAAAAAAAAAATTCTTCAGAAAAATGACTAAGTCCCTGCCCCATAGTGCCCCGAAGGGTACACTCCAACCCACAAACCTATTTCCTCCCCCTAGAAAGAAAACTTTCGAGCCTCACGAGAAAATTTTCCTCGGACTTTCTACCCTACACGCCCAGGCATCTCCTTTCACTCAATTTCTTCGCCGATCCACTAACATCCTTATGGAGAGGTTGAGGATCACACTCAATCGACTTACACTCCTAGAGGAAAGTTCCTGCCAAACATCCACACTCAAATAAAGATGCCTAGCCAAACCTGTGTGAGGTCGACGTGCCTGGTGCTACGCACACTTACATTCGTACAGTTGCTTCATCTAAAAACAGCGCCTAGGAAACAATACAAGATTATAAAATGACAAAAACACAGCGATCTCCATATTGGGTTATTCAAAGTTCGTGTCCTTGGCTCCGTCGCTCTGGAATCTCCCCCTTCTTCGTGTTCATTGTGTCCGCATGCATTGCGCGACCTTTATTCCCCTTTCTGACGTGAGCTGTGTGACTATAAAATCCCATACATCGTGTCCCCCTCATTAGAATACGAACACCACTTAACTTTATTAGAATTCCTGCTCCTCTATCCCTGAATCTGCCCTGTCCGTCTGCAAACGCTGCACCATCTTCGGGGACTCGCCTTTGGACGTCCTCTACTCGTCTTCTAATCTTCTTTTCTTCTTTTTTCTTTCCCGTTTCTTCTTTCCTTCTTATTTTTATTGGTTATTTCTTGGTTTCCCTTTTTTGATACACGGGAATCTTTTCTTCCGCCGCTACGGGCGAAACCCGCTAACTCCACCATGTGGTGATGTGCATACTGCACCTTGCTTGGCTGCGAGAGGTATTGAAGACGAAACACACTTGATATCTTGTAGACGAGTATATTTTCTTTTAGATAAAATTACAATAATACAATACTTCCGTCTCTCGTTAATACCCGGGATAGAATAAAATCCTATCGCTTTGCTTATTTTACTATTGCGACGCGATATTAACGGCGATGTGTTCCTAATTCAATCTAGCACAGTGGCCAGTGTTAAACCCCGTGATATACCATCTAAAACGTACCATCTCTACAGTACCTACCTACCCATGAAAGCAACCAATAAATGAATATGAAAAATGCAATTCCATAGTCTGAACCCTTAATTGATCTTTATCATTTGTTCATAGGTCCACTAATACTGGAAATGGAGACTTACCGATACACCGGCCACTCCATGTCGGACCCCGGCACCTCGTACAGGACCCGCGACGAGATTCAGGAGGTCAGGCAGAAAAGGGACCCCATCAACAGCTTCAAGGAGAAGATACTCACCAATAAACTCGTCACAGAAGATGAGCTTAAGGTATGTTATTCAATTCAATTATTGCACATTTAATCTCGTGTGACCTCTTGGGATTCTGTCATTTTAGTTATACAAGGTGTTACAAAAATACAAATAATCATTTAATGGGGTGGTTTAGACCACAGAACATTATAAGAGGGGTTAGAAGTGCAAAGTAGGCGTGGAACGCGTGCCACACGGTTATACAATGATTTGCATAACACTATAAGGCGCGCGGCGTGGTGCGAGCGAGAGGGCATGAGTAATTGTAGCAGCGTGAGCGGGAAGACAAGTGGCGACAGCCGTCTCCGAAGCAAAAGCGCTACTTTGTATTTCTAACCCCTCTTTAATGTTCTGTGGTTTAGACCAACCTACTGAACAACTTCCACTTGCAGATGTAGAAATAGCGAAAAAAAAAATCTGATGTCCCATACATAATGGGTCCAGTAAAATTGCAGTTTTGTATGGAACAGCAGCTTTTTTTTCGCGATTTCGATGTTGGCTCCATAGTGAAAGTTGTTCAGTTGCATGGTGTAATCCCAGGCACCTTGTATTATACAGGATGTCCCGTAAATAATGATCCAAAACGTTAAGGGGAAGACAGAATTTTTTTTGGGACGTGGATAATTTTTTAACTCAGGATTTTTTTCCAAGTCATTCTTAATAAAAGTTAGTAACAAAAATGTTATCTGGATACATTGGTATATTAAGCTTCATTTAAAAAAAAACAGATCTTGGAAATGTTATCATTTGCACATGACAGCGTTAAAAAAGTGTTAAAGTCCGGTAGACGAAATGGAAAATCCCGAAAAAAAATGTTTTCTTGGTAGTTGGTAACCCTATGGATTTTTTAAAACATTTTTAATTTTAATTAGTTTTAGATAAATTAGGTAAGCTTTGTTCCCCTTAACGTTGGACCATTATTTACGGGAAACCCGGTATACAGGGTGTACCTAAGTGTACCTTTCTATAACCTATGAGAAATAGTTCGCTGCACAAAATCATCTGCAGGCGATCGACGCTGAGATGCGCAAGGAGGTTGACGCCGCGGTGAAGGTTGCCACGTCGGAGTCAGAAGTAGGGCCAGAAGAGATCGCAGGGGATATCTACGTCCGCTGCCTGGAGGAACCCATCCGAGGCGTCCATCCCGCAAACTCACTAAAACACGTTGAACTTGTAGCTCGGAAGTAAAATGTTGGTGTGTCTTCCCCCTGAGTGCATAACTGTTTTACGAAAACCCGTTCGTCGAAATCACCGTTCACAACTGTTTCGTTCGACGAAAGAACTGTTCAACGAAAGCACGGTTCGTCGAAGTATGAAAACTTACATACTTCGACGAACCGTGCTTTCGTTGAACAGTTCCTTCGTCGTACGAAACAGTTGTGAACGGTGATTTCGACGAACGGGTTTTCGTAAAACAGTTATGCACTCCTTCCCCCTAATATCTCGATGAGATCATTATGGGTTTTCTTTGGTGTTCTGTATTTATTGTGTTTCATAATACGTAAGTAACTATTGTTCGCAACATATTAACCTCATGTGCATTTGACTAGACGCACCAGGCATTTTTGGTTGCTGGGCAAATAACAAAAAATTTATATTAAACCAACCCTAGTAATATATAAATCTATGAACCAACCTTATATTAAATGTAATTTTTCTGTATTTTCCCTGCTACTTGTAAGTAGATCTTTAAATGTTAAAATATGTCTTCATCTTCAACAACCTTTTATGTGGAAAGTGATATTGAAATTTTCAGGAGAACTTTATCATATTTTTATTCATAATCATTATCACATTGAATTTATTTATTTTGGAAAGGATTATAAATAATTTGTATATAATATTTTGTTTCATTTATTAGTCACCTACGAATAATTGAAATTAAGGGATTTTAACACCCGACCCAAAAAGAGGGGTGTTATAAGTTTGACGCCTATTTCGGTCTGTCTGTCTGTGGCATCCTAGCTCCAAGTTTTTGCGAGTGTTCATGAAAATCGGTTCAACAGTTTTCAAGTAACTTTAAAAATGACGAATTATAACATTAAATTACAAATTTAAAAAATACGATTGAGTGCAGTAGGTACTGAAGGCTCGGTATCCTTTTAAGCACTGTTATTATGCAAGAAAATGAAACCAACCATCTATTTAACAATTTATTTGAAAACTACCTACCTATAACTAAATAAATACATTAATAATACAATTCACAAAACAAGCATTATTTATGATATAAAAATATCATTTGGAACATCACATCATAAACTGTCTATTGAGCGTAACTTTTGAAATAATTCATAATATTTAACACTGATTTTCTCCCTACGACTAGAAATGCTAATTTCGATGATTTTAATATCCAACTGATATTTAAGGTTAATAAAATATAATTATCACATCAGAAGTATCGCTCGAAGATACCATTTATTTATGGGAACTGATTTTTTTTCTTCAATCAATCATACCGTACACCAAAAAACAATACAGGTTCATTAAAAAATTAAAACGTACAAATAAGGCGGTCTCATCACTAAGAAGCTATGTCTTTCAGGACGACAATCTCATGGTAGAAGAAATGATAAACGGAGATGGATGTCTGGTGTTCTTCCATGTTATTTGTGTTATTACTTTACAGACTAACTCGCTCAAATATTACAAGATGAAAAATTTATAACTGTTATTTTTCAGAAGTTACGTAATAAAATGTTGTGTCACGGACATTTTGTCAGAAATGACCGCCAGGCTTTGGTATAAAACCACCTTCGTAAGGCTGCCTGTCCATTGACGCGAGCTGGCTGGCGGAGCGGAGTAGCGAGGGAATATTAACCAATCAGGATGGCATAAAATCTCGGCCGCGAGCTCATGATTGGTTAATATTTCCTCGTTACTCCGCTCCGCCAACTCGCCCCGCGTCAATGGACAGGCACCCTAATACCCGGATATTTTGTCAGCTGTAAAAAATAATTTACGGAAACACAACGGTGGTGACCACTGTCGTATTTTCCGGTATTTTATCGTCATTTTTGACCGTGGAAAAAATGACCATCATCTGCGTAGCGTATTATGGAAACTTTACAGATTCCACCTTAGAGTATGTGAGTATAAGCAAGCCACATGGATTCCACGCATCGAATGCGTTATACAATTGCCCGTTAAAAAAATATATTTTTAGTATGACACATTCCAGAATTATCCTTTTATCTAATCATTGCAAAAATTATATTCCATATGATAATTATACCATACCAAATAAGCGCTAGATGCTATAGTCATACAAGTTTGTGTGAAGACAATCCCGCAAAGCACATACGTCAGTAGGTGAGGAAGGTAGCACGTCCGCCTGCAGGTGACCGCTCCCCATTACCCCCAGATAGGAATAGGCAAGTTTATATCAAACTTTCTAGTCAGGTTTGAACCTGATCTGGCAGCACCGCATCGTCTTTTTTCGCAGCACCGCCGCGTGCGGTCGCGTTCCGTCTATCTTATTTGCCCTACCAAATGACGTTCTTGAGTGACAGAAAAGGATGGAGCGATAGAAAAAGGCGATGCGGTACTGCCAGATGAGGTTCAACCCTTAATCGCCGACAAACCTGTATATAGGATGATTAGGATGTTAGGGTAAACAGTTGCATTACTTTAAGGGGTGATTGTACCCATGATACTGAACAACTTTCCCCAAGAAACCTAAGGAAATTCGTAAAAAAAATGTTTCCCTTTCCATACTAATTGCAATCAGCGGATCGAACTTTTGTATGAAAAGTCGAAAAAAAAAATCGAATTACCTATACGTTTCCTTGGGAAAGTTGTTCTGTATCGTGGATACGATCACCCACCCTAGCACCCTGTAATTGTAGTAGGCAGGCTTGTTTACTTCTACCTACACCAGAGTAGGTAGATTTTTCAAAATGCGTAATTTTAGTGTAAATGTAAATGCGGTAAACTATGCTTGATTGCGTTGGATTTATTTAAAAATTTTGCCATTATTTCAGTGGAGAAACATTGTTTTACTTAATATTTTCTCAAAATTTTACTGGAATTGGAACTGCTCGGGGTGTCGCGGACTATACAGGATGTTCGGATAAACAGTTGCATTACTTTAAGGGATGTTTGTACCCATGATACTGAACAACTTTCCCTAAGAAACCTATACGAAATTGCCAATTTTTTTTTCGGACTTTCCGTACTTAATGCAATCTGCTGATCGATATAGTATAAAAAGACGATTTTTTTTGGGAATTTCCTATTGGTTTCTAAAGGAAAGTTACTGTTGTTCAGTGTCATGGGTACAAACACCCCTTAAAGACCACGTAATGCAACTGTTTACCCTAAGTTTGAAAAACTAGAGAATCGCCACCCTCAACGTTTGCGCTATGCGTTACGGTCACATGCGAACTTGTCTGACTATAATGCTAGTGCGATATACTATTTATTACTGCCTGTTTGTTTGGCTTATGTTAATCTGAATTTAATACAAAATTTGTTTGACTAACTACCTGTACATTATTTTGTCAGATACTTCAATGATATTTGTTAAATGAAGGCACTGTTAAAAGGCCGAAGCGTCGCGTAAATAAACTAGACGTATGATACAAAAGATAATGAAAATAATACAAGATTATTTACAAAATAAGTTAAGGTTACAGATGTAAATTTATGATATTTCAATGGGCTATGCCCAGACATTAATCCAGCTTCAAACCATAGAAATGACTCAATGATTTAAGGTTCGGAACACAATTCCTATATCTTATTTTAATTTGTGTCTTACCGACAAATGTTACTTGCAAATCTTGCAATGATATACGAAATAAGAGCAACGTAAAAGTTGCAAGCTTATTGCAAGTGTAGGTATACGACACGGCACGGATCTTGAGTGTCTTTAGACGGTTTATTCCACTTTAATCACCTGAGTGATATCACCCGGGTGATCATAGTAGGCGACTCATCTGTGTACTATGATCACCTGACGAAATGATCATCCCTCAACCTTAAAGACTACGAATAAGAATGACTATAGAAGAATAACTCTAAACAAAAACAACATAATTTTTGGCACCCAATGAAAAATGTCATTTTGTATGAGTTTTGGCGGCAAGGTAGAGTTTTTAAGGAACAAATTTAGAACACGGTGTAGTTTTTTTGGTGCCACTTTTTGAGCTTGATTTACATTTCTATACATTCTTATTCGTAGCTTTAAGATTGGTTTGTTTAGCACTATAACATAAGTACCATTCTAGGTTATCATAAATTTGTCAACTTTTTTGTAATTTATACAAGTTTCAGTAAATAAACGCAATACTTTGAAATTGTAAAAACACTCCAGAATCGATAATTGAACAATATTTGTTAAAATTTAACCAAAAAGGTCGACTTCACGTACCTACATATTGGCTAAGTACATACCTAGGTAGGTTTCGAGTTTGTATGAAAATCGAGAAAAAAAATTCCCAATTTTTTAATAGAATTATTTAACTAAAGTTGATCTGTTATTGATTCTGTACAAAGGGTTTAAGGTTCTTATCTAACACGTAGGTATTTATTTTCTTGTGGATAGGATGATTACTGTCTACTTCATAAGTTCGTACATAATGCAGGGTTCTCAATGGATCTCAGTCATTAAGTGTACAAACGAAAGGGAGTGAAACATATCTTTCAAAAAACTAATCAAACAATTTTTTTAATCTAATAAACTGGACTTACAGGACCCTTTTTACGAGAAAAACACTTTTTTAAATAACTGTTTTTCTATTAAAAAAAAAGGATTTCTTTTGGCTTATTTTCTCAGTACATGATATTTAAGAAAAATTGTGTTTATTAATATTTTAAATGTCGATATACAGGGTGCAACAAAACACCCACCCTAGGAATATTTAAAGGGCTTTTTTAGACCACATAACTAAACTACTTTCAATAAGGTGCCAACTTCGCGATCGCAAAAAAAAAAAACAGCTGTCCCATACATTTTAGTCGAGTTGGTACTGCAGTTTTGTATTGATTTGATTTTCGCGATTTCAAAGTTGGCTCCACAGAGAAAGTTGTCCAGTTTGATGATCTGAATCATTACAAGGGTGTTTTGTTACTTGCATGAAAAAAAAAAAAATTTTTTACAGTATTTTTGAGCCCAGTTTAACTCCCTTTCGTATGAGCACTTGATGACTGGGCACCCTGTATGCTACAGAAATGTGTCCTTATACTCAATATAGAACAGGTGTTCAACAACCAATCATACCGCCTTATGCGGCAGGATTCTCACCAGGATTCTCACCAGGATTCTCACCAGGATTCCCACCAGGATTCCCACCAGGATGCTCACCATTCTGTAAGTTCTCCTCGCTCTCCTCCACAAAGCCGCACTGCAGTTTGTAAAGGTTGGCGTATATTCCGTTCAGCGCGATCAGTTGGCTGTGGGTGCCGTTCTCTGCGACCGTGCCGTTGTCCAGGACACAGATCATGTCCGCGTTCTGTATGGTCGCGAGGCGGTGGGCTATGATGAGGCAAGTGCGACCCTCGCTGGCTCGGTCTAGGGCTTCTTGGACCACCTGGATAATGTTATGGTTTTTTGAAATGTTGTAAAAAGACTTAAGGTAGTTTCAGTCCATACAAACGTAATTATATTATAAATTGCAAATGTTATTTGATACGCGACATCTAGATTTTCTAACCTGTTTTTCCATATATACAAAGTTACTTATATTAATACCGTCTACGTGTATTGTGCGTCAAAATGTTGTATAAAATTGACCCCTCTGCAACCGCCTTAATATTCAATTAACAATATTTTAAGGGTGTATCAGACAATGAAACGAAACAACTTTCCCTAAGGAACACGGGTCGAAAACCGAGAAAATTCTTTGGAACTCCCGGAACTCCCATACAAAAGAGCGGATCAGATCGATTTTCTATGGGAGGTCTAACAATTTTTTTCTTTTTTCGACCCATTTTCCTTAGGGAACGATGTTTAGTTTCATTTTCTAACCAAACCCTTAAAATATTGTTAATAATTAAAAACTAGTGGTGTAGAAAAGTCTTAGGCATCGCATCGTCCTAATAGAACGGCCCGATAGCACAGTCAGTAGTGGACCTGCCTGCTGTGCCGCGGGTTCGAATCCCGTAAGGGACAAATATTTGTATGATGAATATGAATATTTGTACCCGAGTCATGGATGTTTATATCTATATATGTATCCTATATATCGTTGTCTAGTCATCATAATACAAGTCCAGGCTAGATTCTGGTACTTTAAATGTGACTAGATAATTTGTGTGACAATGTCCAAGATATTTATTTATTTTTATTTTTTTAATAGAACGCGAATGCGCGATCATCGCGCGAGGAAGCAATGCGACCATCGCGTGTTCGCGCGATGGCAAAAATTGGGTGTCCCATCATCGCGCGAATTGACGACGCGAGCGAGCGAGCGACCGTGGACTAGGGCAGTGGCACGGTCGATACTAACAACCATGGACGTCAAAGACACTCAATTTTTGCCGTCGGGAAATATTTGGATGACTTATTGTGCGGGTTTAGATGGAAATGAAAAAAAAACAATCCCGCCGACGCAACTATCGCGCGAATTTCAATTAGGACACCTATTCGAATTCAATATGTTTGATCGCGCGTTCGTACGAACTAAGTTCGCGCGAATAGATTTACAAACATTTGAGTCGCGCGACTGCGTCGTGCGATTGTCAGTTAGGACACCTATTCGAGTTCAATATGTTTGATCGCGCCTTCGTACGAGTAAAATTCGCGCGAACCTACGATGATCGCGCATTTGCGTTCTATTAGGACGATAGGCCTTAGGCCACTTTTTAACGAGACGGTTTCTACCCGGCATGTGCCCGGTGCTTAGCCGGATGAAGTGCGGCCTCATTCCGTCGTTTGTCGTTGTTTTGTCCGCACCTTCATTAAATACCTTAGCATGTTTTAAGCTAAGCAGAGAAAAAATTATCGCTTGGTATAAGTACAGAAAATTTAAATTACGTAAAGATAATTAAGTTTTACGAGAACAGTAAGATCCATCCGATTTTTGATGAAAGACAAGAATCAAGAACAAAATCATATTGTTCGATGACGTCATGTTTCATAGAACAATTGGGAACTACCTTGATTTTCACCTTTTCAAATTGATAATTAATTAGCAGTACCAATAATAGTTGATAATTAGTCGGCGCACCCTGGGCAGTCAGCCTCGATACGACCGTTTCTGACTGGCTAATCTTTAGAGGGAGGTTACACGGTCAGTATTTCATCAGTCTGGTCAATCGTTGAATGACGCCAGAATGATGCCAGAATGATGAGTGGGTTACACGATGCGACGTGTTGTGGAAGGTTTCCTATGTACCAATTTGCGCAATAAATAATCATTGTTACACGATCAGTTTCCCATCAGTATTTCATCATTCACAATGGAATGACGGAATTAATTTTCATCAAATATTATGGATTTTTAAACATGTTACAGTCATGTTGTGCTATTTCGAATCAAATTAAAGATTGAAAAATTAAGTCTCGGGCGGGACTTGAACCCGCACCCTTCCAAACCGGGGAAGTGCGTTATCCAATTTCGCTACCGAGTCCACTAGCCAGAGAACGAAATTTTCAATCTGTTGCGTCTTGAGGGGACGTGTGCGACATCTACTGGAAGTCAGTTGAATTTCATTCTCTGGCTAGTGGACTCGGTAGCGAAATTTGATAACGCACTTCCCCGGTTTGGAAGGGTGCGGGTTCAAGTCCCGACCGAGACTTAATTTTTCAATCTTTAATTTAATTTTCATCAGTCTGGACCATCATTCCGTCAGTCCGTCATTCTCCCATCATTCTGACCAGACTGATGGACCAGAATGACCACAGAATGACGAAATACTAAACGTGTAACCTCCCTCTCACACTGTAGCAGGAGCAATTTGTCTTGCGATATAGCTCATGCCGACACGAAAGAGGGGGATCAGTAAATGTACCTTTTCGCTGTGTGTATCGAGGGCTGATGTCGCCTCATCGAGCAGCAACACGCGCGGGTTCCGAACGAGCGCTCGAGCGATCGCGATCCGCTGCTTCTGACCGCCGGACAGTTGGGACGCGCGGGCACCGATACGGGTTTCATAGCCCTGGGGTAAACAAGTGGACTTTAAAAATTAAGGCATTATTTTTCATAGTGAAATCGCAAAAAAAAAACAGCATCATCATCATCATCATCTCAGCCGATGGACTTCCACTGCTGGACAAAAGCCTCTCCCAAGGATCGCCATAGCGACAGGTCCTGCGCTGCCCTCATCCAACGGTTCCCGCCACTTTCACCAGGTCGTCGGTCTACCTTGTGGGGCCTATCCACGCTGCCCTTTCCGTTATACGCGGTCGCCACTCGAGAACTCTTCGGCTCCATCGGCCATCGGTTCTGCAATAGCTACCGGTATAGCTATTGCATACTAAACTGCAATGTCTACTCGATTCAAATTTATGAAACAGCTGGTTTTGGCGCTGCCGGCAGTGTTATCCGTGTGGCAAAATATTGGCAAAATTTAGGATAACTTGCCATCGACTCAATAGAAGTTGGTTTTTTGTTTTACGATTTCAGGTTTGCTCCCGTAGTAAAAGTTGTTCAGTTTGCATAGCATAAATACATAAATTCACACCTTTTCTCCAGGGGGGTAGGCAGAGACTATGAGATCTCCATTTTGGGTGGTTCCGAAACACCTCTCTTGCCTCCTCTAGGTCCATACATCTTGTCATACATTCCCGTCGATTTTGGCTACTTTTAACCGAGCATTTTTTTAATGACGTCCTTGATCTGGTCTAGGTACGTCCTCCTAGGTCTGCCTCTACCTTTGTCTACCTATATTCTACTAACAAACATTTCTGCCATGATTTCTGTTTCTTTCCACACACGCCTTATATGTGTGTCGTAAGTGGACTTTCATTCATCCTTTCAAAACCATTGAAGCATTCCCTTCTCTACTTTAACTACTACAGCTTAATGCAAACCAACCAGCCAAAGATTTTTTTTGGTCTATGCGACTAGATTCCGTCCTTCCTAAGAACATGGGCTCCTAAAATGCGGCAACTAAAATTCGAGTTTCAAAAAATAATGTTGCCAACTCTAAACTTTTATCCGAATTATAAAAAATTTATAGTAGTTAAGCCCAGTAGTTAGGTTACTTTTTTATTAGGGTTTCGTATCCAAAGGGTGAAAACGGGACCCTATTCATAAGCCTACGCTGTCCGTCCGTCCGTCTGTCCTAACTATTTAGGGCTGTAACTTGTCAGAATCACAAAAAGGAGCCGTCATATTTACGTTTTAGTTTCTCAACCGATTGCTTCCAAAAATTTATATCTGAAGGTTTGCGTGGATTATCTTCAAAATGTAGGGTACGATCTTCAAAAGATAACAATATAATATTGTATAATGAACTCGATTTGATCGACGATTTCAAGATTTCAAAAGACGTGTGTCCGACCCTAGTCCATACGATTTCCGAAATCATTCGATTGGCAACACTCGTTGCTAGGAGACGGGAAATATCATCCCTGATGTGGCGTAATATTTTTTGCCGCATTTTTTTAGTACGTCGGCGGTATCTAGTCGTATAGACCAAAAAAAATCTTTGCAACCAGCATAAATAAAACAATTGTAACACTCACCCCAGGCAGGGCAGCGATAAAAGAATGTACATTAGCCGCCTTGGCAGCCGTGACGATCTCTTCGATGGTGACAACCCTGGTGTTATCCCCGTAAGCGATGTTGTCCTTGATGGAGCGGTCGAACAGCACCGGCTCCTGGGACACTATGCCGAGGTTACGACGCAACGTCGAGATGCGCATGTCATTCGTTATACTGTAGTCGTCGAGGTACTGTTGACAATACATAAAAATACAGAAAAACAATAATATCCAGATACTAAAAGAAAGGTTGCCTTGCTTCGGGTGACATCTCGGCGATAAGCGTTAGTCCAGCGGCCGTGGCATGGCAGAGATAAACGGCGTGATATAGCCTTATCGCGCGCACTTAGTCTCTTGTATACATAAGATGTCGCAGCGTGTACTACGGTACGATTCAGAGAGAATGGCTGATTTATCCTGCAAGAAACCCTTCGGTATTGCTCGAGATCACGCACAAAGCTGGTTTTGAGAGAGGACTGACCGACTGGCTGTTTGGGAGTTCGACATGCCGTCGTCACAGTATAAGAAAGAGTAATACTACATACAGTACGGACTCTCCCTGCCTCCCACCAACTTTTTACTCGCCCCCTCCATTGCCCTCAAGTTACCTCGGCAGTTACCTGAACCCTAGACTGACACCACAATTGACACGCTAGAATGTATGTTTTGGAAACAAAGAGAATATAATCTCAGGAAGAAGGATAAAAACTCTTTTTGAATAGACGGTTGTCAATGCGTTTTTTTTTACGAAAAAGTTATGTAGGTACACAAACATAGGTATTCTATATAAGTCTGTGTGTAGGTACCGCACGCAGCTTAGATTAAAAGCTTTTCGCTTGTACGCAGGTAGCTAAAATTCTAGCCCTAGACTTCGTTTCGCATGTGCCGACGTCATCTTGTTAATTTATATTTTTTGTAGACAGTGTCCGGGGTGTGCCGTCGTGGAAAATATTTGCCAATCAGCGTAGGCCCGCTGATTGTCCAGGCTGAAAGACATTAGGTTTAAACAATTCAGGTGCTTACCACATTGCCATCGTCGGGGTCGTATAGCCTCTGTATCAGTTGTATAAGGGTGGATTTGCCGCAGCCGCTCGGGCCGACGAAGGCAACTCTCTTGCCGGTCGGTATGGCGAGAGATAGACCTCGCAGGACTTCTACCTCTCGACGCGTCGGGTAACGGAACTTTACGCTCTTGTATTGTATCTTGCCTTCAGCAGTCTGTAAATATTAATGTTAATATACTAAAATCTCGTGTCGCGGTCATCGCGGTGTTTGTGGTCGCACTCCGAAACGGTTCGACCGATCTTTATGTATATTGGTAGGTATGAAAATAGGTCGTTAAGGTGGTTTCAGTCCATACAAACGTTTGACGCACAATACGCTTAGACGGAATTAATAAAAGTAATATTTTATATACGGAAAAATAGTTTAGAAAATCTAGATGTCGCGTATCAAATAACATTTGCAATTTATAATAAAAAGCAAATGTTATTTGATACGCGACATCTAGATTTTCTAACCTATTTTTTCATATACACAAAGTTAGGTACTTATATTAATACCGTCTACGCGTATTGTGCGTCAAAGTTTTGTATAAAATTGACCCCACTGCAACCGCCTTAAGTATATTTCAGTGGTCTGAAAATTAAATCATCTCTGCTGTTTTATACCCTTTGGTCAGCCAATGGTAAAAACTAGCACAGCAGTTTTAAAACACCTTCGTTCTTTTGCCACGAAAAACATCTAGGATGTATATACTAACATAGGCAATGGCGTATTCTACCAAATAATTCAACATTCGAATAATCTTTAGTACTACGCAAGCATTGTAAACTATTTACACATACAGGGTCTTTCTTAATATGCTGACACTATTTTAAGGGGATGATCAGACCATCAAACTGAACAACTTGCTCTATGGGACCTACATCGAAATCGCGAAAAAAAAGCAGCGGTCCCATACACTTGGCCAGAGTAGGTTTGCAGTTTTGTATGGAAGAGCTGTTTTTTTTTTCGTGATTTCGATGTTGGTGCCATAGAAAAAGTTGTCCAGTTTGACGGTCTGATCTGTTAAAAAAGTGTCAGCATATTAAGAAGGACCCTGTATAAATATCTCGACTGGCTTTCAGTCTCATACATACATAATATATTGAATCATTACTGTCGCGAGCAATGTGTTCCGTTTTTGCGCATATTGCTGCGCCACTGGCCCCGCCCCCTTTTCACATTTCCCTTTAGTTTTTGTGATCTGTGGTACTAACATAGTTCTCGGGTACATTGGGCGCCAGGGTGTCCACGACGAGGGGTTTCCGCGCGAGCAGCGTCATCACGCGCCCGGCGGCGGATATGGCCGCGCTGAAGTTAGGCGCGAACGCGAGCGCCTGCCCCATCATCCACGCACCGAATATTAAAGCTTCCGATACCCTGAGGGAACATTGTTTGGTTTCAATATTGTCACTTAGGGTCGAGATCATAAAGTTACTATACCTTACGGAACGGAATAGAGGAACTGACATGAGTTATCAAATGAAACCGTTTTTTGGAAATTTATCGGCACTTAACAAGCCGTGGTGGTCCAGTGACGAGTAACCTTGCCTGCCGTGCAGGAGGCGATGGTTCGATCCCCGTCCAGGACGACTCGTACCAATGAGTTTATCGGAAATTATGTACGATTTGTAACACCACTGGCTTTTCGGTGAAGGAAAACATCGTGAGGAAACCACCTCCTATAATTGTGGGATTCAACGCTACTGCTACAAATACTAGAGATTCCTGGCTAGTCAAAAAACGAAACCGGGAAATATGCTTAACCAGCGATAAAATAGCCGGAGGAACTAGTGCAGATAAAGTTTACATCAACGAAGACCTCACCAGACCTACCCGCGACCTGCTGTGGAAGACTAAAATGGAACTAAGAGGCATATATAAATACATTTGGATCAGCAGAGGCAAAATTCTAGTGAAAAAAACCGACGGAGATAAAACCTATCGAGTTGGAGCTGTATGTGAGTTAGCCGATCTAAAAGTTAAGTGAAAGCGTATTTACCGTCTAGGATTTTACCGAAACCTTGAAATTTGGTGAGTGTTTAAACTTATTTATCAAAATTCGATGCCATAAACAATATTGCGGAATGTTCGTCTCAGTGTCAAAGTCTAGACAGTCTACATACGTGGTTTACGGCGTTAAATAGTGTTAACTTCTTTTGTTTACTAAACATAAATTTACGTTCTATAAGAAAAAACTTTAACGAATTGTTAGTTACATGTAAAGACTATCTTTCAAAACTCCATGTTATAGTGATTACAGAACCGAATATTGATTTTAATCACTTAAATCTTTATAAAATAGATGGTTATTCTATAAATAGCTATTCGCGCGCCGGTAGGCGGGGAGGGGGGGTGATTGTGTACGCGCGGACGGAGCTTGCAGCTCAGGTGTGCGCGCCGACTGCGGCCACGGAGATGCGTGCGGCGGAATGTGTTTTACTCACCGTTGAATATAATAACGACCTTATTTATATAATTTCATTGTACAGACCACCGAAAATAAACAACAAAGACAAACTCCAAATTTTCTTAATAGATCTTAAAGCCCTACTTGCAACTTTACCCGCTAATTGTAAAGCTGTATTGTGCGGAGATTTAAACATAAATTTACTCAACCAGTCTGACAGTTCAACGTGTATTTACGAAAATATATTTGCTGAATTCGGGTTTGAGAAATGTATTAATCAAATAACACGTAGGGAAATTTCAAATGGTAATTTAACGGAAACGTGCATTGACCATATTTACGTAAGATTCCCACAAGCAACCGTTCGCTCTGCAGTGATCGAACACAAAATTTCCGATCATTATTACACAACGGTTGCCATCAGCCAGCCGCAATGGGGACTGCCAAACCGCGCCCGCTCTCGCTCCGCGCGTACTCATGTAACTACTCCCTTCTTACCGCCTGCTCACGCCCGTCAGCGTGTACTAGACAATGGTTTGGTCCGGCAGAGGTTGTTATCTGTCGACTTCGACGCACTTTTGTCTATTAATTGCCCAAATAAGTTGTTCAATGAGTTTAACACTATATTTACAAACATATATAATAGTTGCTATAAATATAAACAGATAAAACAAAGTAACAGAGATAATAAAACCTGGGTTACGGAAAATATGAAACGGATGTTACAGGAAAGAGACAGGCTATTTTCAGTGTGGTCCAATGACCCTAAAAATATGGAAAAACGTTTAAAATATACAAGGTTTAGAAACAAGTGTACTAAACTATTTTTCAATGCTAGAAATAAGTATGAAAAGCAAAATATATATAATTGTAATGGTAATTTGAGAAAGTTGTGGGATATAGTAAATAATCTGATAGGCAATAGCAGAAAGTCACTGGACGAGGTAATACTTACAAATATGAAAAACTTGGGGAATTCTTTCGAACTAGCTAGTAAATTTTCATTAACATTTATCGATGAAGTAGAACAAATTAAACACAGCTGCGCGGAAAAATGGCTAGATAGGCAAAACTACGTACGTGAAACCCAAGTATCAATTAGAATTCCTATAGTATCAAGCACAGAAGTATCTAAAATAATTAAGAATATGGATGCTCGTAAGTCGGCAGGTAGTGACCTTATTCGGATGTGTGATCTTAAGTTACTATGTGACAAAGTAAGTCCTGTAATTGCTAAATTAATTAACAATAGTATTCGCCTTTCAAGTTTTCCAGATAAATTGAAGGAGGCTATCGTCAGACCAATTTATAAAAAAGGTGACCATAAATCATTTTTAAATTATAGACCCATAGCTATACTCTCAAGTGTAGAAAAAGTAATGGAAAAATATATTGTTAATAGGTTAGGAGACTTTCTGAGAGAGCATGGTGTTTTAAATGAGTGCCAACATGGTTTTCAAAAATTTAAAAGTACTAATACTCTGATTGCCAAGTTTTGTAATGACATCAATAGCTTTCTGGATAGTAAACAAATTGTGATAGCAGTCTTTTTTGATTTTAAAAAAGCGTTCGACACCCTTCAGCACGATACGCTCCTGCAGGCAATGGACGAATGCGGGGTGAGAGGACCACTGAAACAATGGTTCAGAGATTATCTCACCGCGCGGACGATCCGCGTTAAGATAGGCGACGCACTCAGCAACCCTAAGACCGTATTAAGTGGGGTGCCCCAGGGCTCAGGATGTGGACCAGTGAGCTACCTGATGCATGTCAACAGCCTCTGTGACGTCCTGGAGCACTGTACTACATACATGTTTGCTGATGATCTCTGTGCGTTGCGAGCTGGTAGCGATGTGCAACAGGTTAGTCGTCTCGTGCAGGAGGATGTCAACAACGTAATCAAATGGTCTCATGATAATGGCATCACCCTTAATGGGGATAAAACAAAACTAATGGTCATCCGATCGCCTTATTCAAGTATCTCGGATACTCAATGTAATGTTGTCACCCACAGTTTTTCGTGCTTCCA
This sequence comes from Agonopterix subpropinquella, assembly GCA_922987775.1. NCBI lineage: Eukaryota > Metazoa > Arthropoda > Insecta > Lepidoptera > Depressariidae > Agonopterix > Agonopterix subpropinquella. The sequence continues at coordinate 12,011,701 of OV277709.1, read as the reverse complement.
TAACCATTTAAAGAATTGTAACTGTAAGCCTATAGAAAGAGTACCCTGCGTCACATACCTTGGGATGCAAATTGATGAACATTTTGGATGGTCAAATCACATAGATTATATCTGTAATAAGCTGAGGATACTGTTGGGTAGGTTTTATCATCTGCGATATAAGGTACCGGCAAGCACCTTAAAAACATTGTATTTGGCTCTTGTGGAATCAATAGTGAGCTATGGTCTGGAAAGCTATGGGCTCACTTTTAAAACTCATATAGATAGGATTGAATCATTACAGATACGGTTTCTAAAATTATTAGTAAACAATAAAACAAAAAATAGTTGTAAAGATAATTATAAAAAATTGTTTCATATTTGTAAAATTCTCCCAGCATCATTAAAACATAAATACTTACTGGCCACTAATAATCATGGCAATCCTCACTATAGGTCACACTTGAATCACAACTACGAAACGAGAGCGATATCGGCTGGTAAGTTCGAAGTACCGCGGGCGAACAACTACTTCGGGTATAGGACCCTAAGTAGGTGTGTTCCAAAGCTGTACAACGAGCTACCAGCCGATATCCGAAATGAGGTGAAGAAGTCGAAATTCTGTGGGTTGTTGAAGGATCTGTTGCTATCGAATGTCATCAATGAATAGCTAGTAAGTACGTACTCAGTACGCCAGTCATGTTATGTGTATAAAAATAGTCTATATTATTGCGCCTATGTAATGCGAGACTGATTCTCGGTTCCTACAGCCAAACCGTAAAATACGGTTTTGTAGGACTACAACTAAAACATGTAATTTTGTAACTTATTATTAAATAAATTAAAAAAAAAAAAAAAAAAAAAAAACCTGCATGCTTCAATTTCGAGGCATGTATTGTACCTACTGTCCATTACAAGTGGCGACGGGCTCACTCCCCGTCACACTGGACAGAGTTTCGTTACTACTAGTGAAACGTGGATGTTCTGAAGTTTATGAATAACTCTGACTACCCCCTCGGGGAATATAGTCGTGAGCATATGCTATGCTATCGGCATCATTGACGTATCAACTAAACAACGGCAATATCAGTTACACAAATGGCACCACTTTTTAAGCAAATTCAAGCAAAAGTCGTTCTCAACGTAAGGAAATAGCGCAGTCCTCCAGCTGGAGGCCTGATGACAAAATGTTTCAAGACGTATCTGTTGTACTATTGACGTCTCGCTTATTCTAATGGGCGGTTATCATAAGTGTGAATGGATGTCAAGTAGCGTTTTATGTTTTGCTTTATAATATTTATCTACCCCTATACTATATCTATGCTCGGCATGGTAAAAATTCGAGTTCTGTGTATAATTGTGAACCTAACGTGAAATCGTAGATAATTTAATGAAATGGTGTTAGTATATTTCTCAAAATAACCTACGATTTTACTTTAGATTCACAAATTATTCACAGAGCTCGAATACCTAATTACCCTGTCGATTGTGCCGATAAGTTCCCAAAAACGGTTCTATTGCCTCGCGTCACGTATCTCTTTCTATTATACAGTGCTACCGCTAGGTATATCTCGCTCTCTCAGCTATCAGTTCCTCTATTCCTGGTATAATACCTTTATGGTTGAGATACATTCAAATGAAATAAAATATTTATTTCAGAACATAAATTCCATAACAATCTGACAAATTTCAATTTCATTGTTAGTATTGCTTACTCGCTAGGTTAGTATATCAATCTTCAATTCATTTCACTACTAATGCATCACACGATAAAAATGGTAATAATGCAAAATGTCAAAAAGTAGTGGAGTGGTGTAAATATTGACCGACGGCGAACGACGGCGGGCCCATATACGAAAAACAACGATTAGTAAGGGAATGCGTTCGGCTCTGGCCCTGTACCCGGACTTTCGATGTTCGATATATCGCCACTGTTTCGGTCCACACTTCATTGTAATAGAGTTGACATTGGAACGAAAACGTTCACGCAATTGCGAAGTTCGAATGTGTGGGTAGAGGCCTTGTTCACCGCGTCGGCGTCGATAGCGGAGGATGCGGACGGTGTGCGATACTAAACGTACTTTTTGTATGGGCACGCCGTCTTTCGCCGTCGGTCAAGGTCAATTTCAAGTTAACCTTTATAACCTTGAAAAAAATGATGTCAGCAACTCAATCAAACATTTTTCGAACGAGATAAATGCTAAATTTTAAATTTGGGGTTGTATGACGTGATTTTTTTTATTTTGCTATTTGCTCAAATTGTATACTAACTTGATGACGTCCTTGTAGTGGACCTCTCCGTTGGCTACGAGCACGCCGCCGTACCAGAGCGAGAGAGCGTACCCGGCCACGGGCGCGGTCTGACCGAACGCGAACACACACCCGCGCCATCTAAGGTTTTTGCGTTCTGTCGACATCGCGTCCGCACCTGCCTTTTTGTAACGGTTTATTACTTCCTCCTCGCCACCTGGAAATATAAATAATACTATTTAAACAACCAAATACCGCAGTGTCTGAAGACGAAAGTCTTTGACCAGTGTGTACTGCCAGTGATGACATATGGAACTGAGACGTGGTCGCTCACTCAAGGCTTCATAAAAAGGCTGAAAGTCACCCAAAGGGCAATAGAGAGGGCTATGCTCGGCGTTTCCCTGCGAGATCCAATCAGAAATGAAGAGATTCGCAGAAGAACTAGAGTAACCGACATAACCCAAAGAATTGCTAAACTAAAGTCGCAATGGGCGGGGCACATTGCTCGCAGAATCGATGGCCGATGAAACCGAAGAGTTCTCGAGTGGCGACCGTGTACCGGAAAGCGCAGCGTGAGTAGGCCTTCCACAACGGGAGCCCGTTGGATGAGGTCAGCGCAGGACCTGTCGTTTTGGCGATCCTTGGGAGAGGCCTATGTCCAGCAGTGGACGTCTATCGGCTGATATGATGATCGTGTGGGCAGAACCCTGGTGTCAGTTTTTTCAGACCACCTTACGGCCTCTGACGTGGTTTTTATGTAACGACTACTACCACCAGAGATAGTAGCCGGGACCAACGGCTTAACGTGCCATCCGAAGCACGAAATCTTTTTTCTTTTCAGACGATCAGGTGATTCAGCCTGCAATGTCTTAACCAACTGGGGAAAAACGTACAAAGTGACATATCACTAGCTGTCCTCCGTGGGAATCGAACCCACGACCTCCGTATCGAGAGCCAATGCTCTTAACCATTAGACCACGGAGGCAGTCATGATGAAGATGATGAAACGAGCATAAACAGGGCAGCTGATTTCATCGAGATTTCGATGTCGGTCCTATAGACCAAGTCATTCAAAAAAAAGTTTGAAGATTAAAAAATCCCCTTAAAAAGTCGTCAAAATATTATTTGTTAAATATTTGTTAAGGTAATAACTAAAAGAAAACACTAAATATGTACTAACAAAAAGCGCAAACAGTCCTTATATTAGTGATGGCTTCAGTAGCGATGGTAGTGGCTCGATTGGACGCCGCCCTGACGACGGCGAGGCCTGCCTCCAGCACCCTGCCCTCCAGCACCACGGCTCCCATGACCATCGGCACCGAGACCAGGGAGACCAGCGTCATCTTCCACGTGAAGTACATCGATAGCACGATGCCGATCACGATGGTGGCTGTTGCTTGCATTAGCGCACCTATACGGGTACCTGTGGCCTGCAAACGTGAGAATAGCCCAGTCATTTTACGGAGTTTTGTTAGGAGGGGTGGGGAATAATTATGAATTGGACTTTTAAACTGTAACCGGCACCATTTAGTGACAAAAGACTATCTGAAAACTTATTTTTAAAAAATTCGCTACGCAACATAGAAATCAAAATTGTATCTCCCAGAAGGCTTAATTTTAATTAGATTTAACAAAATCCTACTAATATTATAAACGCGAAAGTTTGTAAGTATGGATGGATGGATGTTTGTTCCGCTTTCACGCAAAAACTGCTGAACGGATTTTGATGAAATTTGGCATACAGATAGACCATGGCCTGCATTAACACATAGGGTACTTTTTATCCGGGTAACACATACGAAGTCGCGGGCAACGGTATGGCTCCCTAACGGTCACTTTTCACACACACTAGCACAAAAGTGACAAGCGAAAAGTGGACAGCCGCATAAACAAAAATCTATAAGTTATAGTATAAGTTTCGTCTCCTTCTACTATTAAAGGTACGTCATAAGACAAAAGAGACTAACTACAATCGTAAATTGATGCGGTTTCTATGCTTTAGAATAAAGGAGATCTTACATTAGGGACGGACGGAGGGAGCTTATGTTTGGGATCATAACAATGTATGTGGCCAGTGAGCGTTGCTTATTTAGGCAGCCTATTATACCTACACTATCCAAATTACCAGCTGTTGTTTAAAAATAAACTTAATTATGAAAGGCATACGTACGCCCTGGACCGCAGCGGCGTCTGCAGCAAGCCTCGAGCACAAAGCTCCGACGCCATTGACGGCGTCGTCGAACCATCCGATCTCTTGTTTGAGCATCGATTCGAATGCTGCCACCCTGGAATTGATTTCAGTTTGCTATAAGGTTTATTTTAGGTCGAAAGTTGGTAGCATCCTCTACCTCCTACCTCCATCCTCTACTCTTTTATTGGAAAACTAGCGACCCGTCCCGGCTCCGCAGGGTTCAATGCTAATATATATACCTTCCTCCGAATCATTCGTATCTATTAAAAAAACCGCATCAAAATCCATTGCGTAGTTTTAAAGATCGAAGCATACATAGGGATAGACAGACAGCGGGAAGCGACTTTGTTTTATACTATGTAGTGATTTAAGAGGTTGCAACCAGGTTTCGACCTAAAATAAACCTTTCCTTTTATTTTGATTTTCACGAGGACTTCAATCCACCTAGAGTGTCCTATAGGCCTCGCATCCCGCCCCAGAGAAAACGATAAAAATCGAGATACATACATATTCTCACCACTGTCTTCCGCTGGGGTAGGCAGAGACAACGGAAGGCCACCTGCTCCGATTCTGACAAACCACTCTAGCTGCCTCCACATTCATTAGCCCTTTCATGCATGCTCGTCGGTTTCGGGTACTTCTGTCATGGCCTTTTTTAAGCACGTCGCCAATTTGGGCCGTATGTGCCTCCACATTTATTATTTTAGTTTTACGAAAGCCGACAAGAACGTGCGTGACATTTCTCTCGATTTTTTGCTTTGTCGTGGGTGGCATTCTAGCCGTGCAGTAGGCCTCGTATGCCACCTCTGAGAAATTATTATACGTATGCCAAAAAGATCGGTTCTGTGCTTTGACTATTTATTATAAGGACTGGCCTTGCGGTAGCATTTCCCTTCTACCACGGTATAAGACAAATTGATCATGCGTATTTACACTCCATTTTATACCTTATTACTAAACGAGACAGCCTATAATTGCGAAACAATAATTTTGAACTTAAAACGTTTGGGGTTCCCACTAGACTACTTTTCATGATTTTTAATATTCAAAATTAGAATCTAAAGTTATGGGGAATAAAATCCAAAGTTGCGGATTTCATGTTACCTCGCCCCCCGCAAAAAGTGGCAAAAATGTTTGTTAGTAGAATGGCACGCGTAACTAGTCCCTATATAAGCATAGCATAGCATATGCTCACGACTATATTCCCCGAGGGGGTAGTCAGAGATATTCTGAAACTTCAGAACATCCACGTTTCACTAGTACCTGAAACTCTGTCCAGTGTGACGGGGAGTGAGCCCGTCGCCACTTGTAATAGACAGTAGGTACAATAGGTACATGCCTCGAAATTGAAGCATGCAGGTTTCCTCACGATGTTTTCCTTCACCGAAAAGCTAGTGGTGTTACAAATCGTACATAAATTCCGAAAAACTCATTGGTACGAGTCGGCCTGGACGGGGATCGAACCACCGCCTCCTGCACGGCGGGCAAGGTTACTCGCCACTGGACCACCACGGCTTAAGTCCCTATATAAGTCCTAATCCCTATATAATCCCTATATAAGTCCTAGTCAAAGGTTCTGTGATAGCATAGTCGCTGCTTACTGGTAAAAAGACGGAGTATGTATGTAATTAAATACCTGAGTCGCGCAGTAAGCCTGACGCCCGTGAGGTTAAACACGAATATCTGTATGAAGATGCCCACGCCGGTGAACACGCCCACGATGAGGAACAGGATCGCGATGAGGTTCGTCTCGCCTCGCACCCAGTCATCGTTAGGACTCGCCAGTAGCTGGTGGATTGGTTAACTAATTACAGTAAAATAACTATGCAAATTTTGAAAAATTCGCCTAGAAAAAGAACCCTTTCCTGGCCACTTTAAGGGTACAACCTCATCTGGCAGCACGGAATCGCATTTTCTCACGCTCCATCCTTTTCTGTCGTTCATCATCATCATCTCAGCCGATGGACGTCCACTGCTGGACATAGGCCTCCCCCAAGGATCGCCATAACAACCGGTCCTGCGCTGCCCTCATCCAACGTTTACCCGCCGCCTTCACCAGGTCGTCGGTCCACCGTGTGAGGGGCCTACCCACGCTGCGCTTTCCAGTACGCGGTCGCCACTCGAGAACTTTTCGGCCTTATCGGTCATCGGTTCTGCGAGCAATGTGCCATGTTTCTGTCGTTCACAGGGCTGCCGATTCCGGGGAATTTCCCCGATTTTCGGGGAATCAGGGGTGCGTGCGGGGAGAGCGCGGGGAATGATTCAAATCGGGGAATTTCGGGGAATCGCCTATTTGTAATAAATGTCGAACAAAGGATATCTAATGAAAAGGAATTGCTAAAATTAGAACCGAATCGGACTAATCTTAGTCCGAAAGTGTGGGAGAAATATAAATAATAAATAAAACTCACTGTATCTAAATATTGAAGTAGATTTTTTGATAAAAATTAGAAGACAAAGAAGTTGATAAGCGAATTTTTGAAACATTTAACTATTTTGCATGAAAAAATGCTTTATTTCTTGCATATTACAGTGTCGGGGAATTTTCGGGGAATGCATGATTGGAAATCGGGGAAATTCGGGGAATTGAGCCTACGTAAGCGGGGAATCAAGAAATTTACATTGGCAGCACTGGTCGTTCAGGAACGTCATGTGCTTGAGCGAGAAAAAAGTATCTCAATCACGCAACAAAATGCCGCTCGGGTTGCGACTTAGTCAATTAGGCGACGGGTCCAGGGATTCAATTTATGCGGTCCATGCGCAGGCTAGTCACAAATAAAGGGTGTAACAAAACACCCGAGTAATACTTAAGGGGGTGCTTCAGACCATCAAACTGAACAACTTTCAATATGGAGCCAACTCCGAAATCGCGAAAAAAAACAGCTGTCTCATAGAAAACCTGTACCGACTCGACTAAAATGTATGGGACAGCAGATTTTTTTTCGCGATTTCGATGTTGGCTCCATAGTGAAATTTGTTCAGTTTGATGGTCTGAAGCACCCCCTTGAGTATTACTAGGGTGTTTTGTTACACCCTGTATACCGCATTTTTAATTTAATCAACGCTATTTTCGTCCAAATGCTCTCTTTTCAAGCGCTGAAGATCAGGGCTTGGAACCGGTGCAAAAAAGGCAGTCTCGATATCGGTACTAATTACTTGGTATCAGTTCCAGACGGGTACCGGTACTCTGATTAACAAGTACCGGCACCCGTCTGGAACTGATACCAGTAACTAGTACCGATACAGAGCCTGTATTTAAGAACCGGTTCCAAACCCAATTCAGTTACGCGCTGCTTATAAGAATTCCTATTAACTATCCTTTTCAGTACATCTGTTTTCTTACTCTAACTAACGTTAATATTTGTTAAGAACCGATATTGATTAGAAAGTATAGGTTCTACGTCGGGTAACGGTATCCAATCAAGACCAATGGTACTGGTTCCCAAAAATACCGGTATTTCAAGATCTGGAGTGCGATTTTTGAAACTCATTCGTTGAACTCAGCAGTTATAAATGTCAAAATTACTATGGAGATATGCATCTTTCTACTGCTGATTTGACTTTCAAAAATCATACTCCAGGAGTGCGATTTTTGAAAGTCAAATCAGCAGTAGAAAGATGCGTATACATTTTCAACTGCTGAGTTCAACGTATGAGATTCAAAAATCGCACTCCTGCTCTAGATCCGTGCCGGGATTTACAAAGAAAAAAGTTTAAATAACGACTTACACCATAAGTCTCACCGAACAAGATGGCGAACATCGGGAAGGAAGATCCTACGCAGATAGCGGCGATCACGCCAACAACCATCAGCCACTTCTCCGGTTTGCACAGCTTGAGGATCTGCCAAGTGGAAGGTGTGAATTCCACCACTTTCTTCTCCTCCGGGCAAACACTGTCCTCGGAGTCCGAGGAGCTGGTCGATGTCGTGCTTTTTATTGAATCTATTGAGGCTAGTTTTGTTAGCTTCGGCCTGCGCATTCTGATACCTGTTAAATATCAAATATTATTGATTTTGAACATGTTACAGCCATATTGTGTTATTTCGAATCAAATTAAAGATTGAAAAATTAAGTCTCGGGCGGGACTTGATCGTTCCAAACCGGGGAAGTGCGTTATCCAATTTCGCTACCGAGTCCACTAGCCAGAGAACGAAAGGCAGTGGTGGCAGGCAAAGACATCCGGCACATAATACCAAAAAATGTATAACCGTACTTCTATTTTTATTATGGACTATGGAACACTAGAAACTAACTGCAGGCATTAGTTTATTTTATAATGATTTATTCGTTTTTATCATTTTTATATAAAAAAACATTGTGCTTGCAACACATCCTACCAACTCCTACTAAACAACATTGACAGCCATTTTGGGGTTGCTGCTTTTTTATAATTTATTAATAATAAATGACTAAATAACTCGTTAAATAAAAATAAATGATACTATCTGAGTCGTTTTTATAAAACCCCATAATTTATTACACATTTGACTTCAGTCAAAACTTCTATACATTTTAAGGTATTTTTTCAAGGGAGAGCGGCGGTTGTCCTTTCAATCTGTTACGTCTTGAGGGGTCGTGAGCGCCATCTACTGGAAGTTATTACAAACTAGCCAAGCTAGTGGACTCGGTAGCGAAATTGGATAACGCACTTCCCCGGTTTGGAAGGGTGCGGGTTCAAGTCCCGAGACAAAATTTTTCGATATTTAATTTGATCTGTTAAATAATTTTGGAAGAACTTCTACAATGCTTGTACAGTCAGCATTAGCTGCTAAGACTTCGGTCGCTGACCGAGATCCGACCGTAAAATAATGCACCTGTTTGTTTGGTGAACGAATTGTGATTTAAGGGAAAGTTTACACAGGGGTAATTACAACGATTTTTGGTAAAAAAATCCACCCATCCGTTTGGGAAGTAAACTATCTGTTTACTGACTTGTACTTCATTAAATCACCATGGTACCATATAGCGACTAAATGTGTAAGGAAACCAAATACGAAAAGCATAAGAATTCGCACATAATTTTAAAATTATTTAACTCATAAAAAATGGTATTAAATAAATCGTATGTTGCATATCTTCGGTTGGATGAGGGCAGCGCATTACCGGTTGCTGTGCGCTCATTGGGGGAAGCCTATGTCCAGCAGTGGACGTCTATCGGCTAAGCTGATGCCCTAGACGTTAACAAATACAATAAATACTTACGTTTTTCTTTATGCGCGCCATTGGCTTGACTAGGGGCAATGCTGGGCTCATTCTCCAGCACCAGTTGGTAGTATCTCCCCCTCATGCCGATCAGCTCCTCATGGGTGCCTTGCTCCAGGACCTCGCCTTTGTCGATAAAGACGATCCGGTTGGCGTTGAGAACCGTTGCTAACCTAGACGTGAAAAAAGGGTATACTTATCATGATATGCCTGACGCCTCTCTCTCTCACACTAAGTAGGAGAGGTCTGTACTCGGCACTATTTCTCACAATGACGCACGTGACTGTCGAAGCAGGGTGCTCGAGATAAAATCCAGAGACTGACCTGGCAGGGTATTTATTAAAGCGCGACGAGAAAATTAAAAAACCTCGCTATGTTGCGGAATATAATTTGAACTAATTTTTGTACTTGGATAACTGACATTAAAGGCTATAGTCCATTGCAGCGCCTCCAAAATAGTTTTTTTTTTATATTTCTGGTCAGGCTTTAACTTCAATTATCATTTGAAATCTTCTTCTTATCGTGTGGGCAGAGCGCTGGTGTCAGAGTTTTTTCAGATCGTTTTTTATCGTTTTTTTTTTCGCCTTTCGGCCTCTGACGTGGTTTTTATGTAACGACTACTACCACCAGAAATAGTAGCCGGGACCAACGGCTTGAATGAATAATTTTTTTTTCTGACGATCAGGTGATTTAGCCTGCAATGTCCTAACCAACTGGGGCAAAACGCACAAAGTGACATATAGCTAGATGTCCCCCGTGGGAATTGAACCCACGACCTCCATATCGAGAGCCAATGCTGTTAACCATTAGACCACGGAGGCAGTTATCATTTCAAATACCGAAACACTAGCCAAGAGCGAAATTCGGTACGAGTATGTCAAGTTTCTTTTTGGAACGCTGAATTGAAAACCATTTCCAAGATATTAGCTTAGATCAAAGTAAAATGAATGAATTGGCCCAAAGCGCTTTAAGTTGAAGCACGCAAAACTAGGGCACTTCAATACAAACTAGGGTACTTGGTCTGTCATCTCGGTACAAATTCGAAGTAAAACTGTCAATTGTTTTGCCTCATTTTTCTGGTTTGAAATGTTCGCGTTAAAGGCCTATCCATTGATTTTACTTTGATATCTATTATGGTCACAATAACAATATTTTCGATGTTAGAGATTTAAAAGTGGAAGGATCACGATGTAAATGTTCCATAGAAAACGTCGACCGTTACTCGAACCAATGTATGAAACAGCAATTTTTTTTTCGCGATTTTGGTATTGGTTCCTTAGTGAAAGTTCAAAGTCAGTTTGATGGTCTGAAGCACCCCTACCCAAGAAAACTGTATTTTTTCGTTTCGGCAATAGGCTACTTGACAACTTGTCAAATCAGCTACTCTTTATCGGACGTCAAAACGTGCGCTTTGTATGAACATTTGTACTAAACAATGAGTTGTGACGTCATCAACATTTCATTACTTTTTAATGTTTATCTTGTTATTAAAAATAGTATTCAAGCTAAAAACTCAACGAAAATGGGAGTTTTGCGTTATTTTCTAACCCTTTTTTTACTGAGAAGATAAAAATAAAATATATTGTACTAGCGGCCCGTCCCGGCTTCGCACGGGTGGACGTCTAATCTTTTCTAGCAATAAATATAGCCTATGTTACTCAGGGTGAATGCAGCTTTCTAACGGTGAAAGAATTTTTTAAATAGGCCCAGTACTTTTTGAGCCTATTCATTACAAACATACAAAAATAGGTACAAATCTTTCCTCTTTATAAATTAGTGTAGATATAGTTAAATACCCAATTTGGTCGGTTAATTGTCAACCATACTCCGCGGCATTACAGCCTAACTTCATAGCTACCTGTGGCTCACCATAACGGTGGTTCGACCATGAGCGGCGGAATCCAACGCTCTCTGGACCTTGGCTTCGCTCTGGGAGTCCAAGGCGGACGTGGCTTCGTCCAGGATCAGTATCTTCGGCTTCCGCACTAAAGCTCGAGCTATCGCGATACGCTGTTTCTGGCCCCCGGATAGTTGGGCGCCCCGCTCGCCGATCATTGTGTCGTAGCCCTGAGGATATTATTTGGTATCTACTGTGATAGCCCTATCACAGTCCAGTGGCGCCCTCATCACATTAAAAAAGATTTCTCAATAAACAAAGCCTAAATTAAAAAAATGTTCAACATGAACACTACTATCAGTTTAAAATAACAATGTGCATGACCTCGCCCGCAAATGTGACGTCACGCAATCACACGAACTTCACTCGAGTCATTCAAATGATTGTTTCCTTTGCATAGAGTCTACATTCCTTTGTCAACCGAGTGAAGTTATCCAACGGCCCTTCAAGGTCATGCACATTGTTATTTTAAACTGATAGTACTAAAGCCCTCAAGACATTGTTATACAATAATTTTATAGGTTCTAAACATCCCACTTTTAGACAATTTCGAATAAAAACAAAAGCGGTCCTTTTTTTTCTTTTTTCAAAATTTGAATGTTTAGACCTTTAAAAAACATATAAAAGTATTCTATGAAAATAGCTTTAAGGCTTTTGTAGTTTTGATGTTGAGCACTTTTTTAATTTAGGCTTTCTTTATTGAGTAATCTTTTTTAATGTGATGAGGACGCCACTGGACTGTGATAGCCCTCTTAAGAGGATAGACCAGTACGGTTTAGTCCATACAAACGTATTCCCCTGTTTTCTCCCTAGATAATGACACTAGAGCAAATATTTTTTTACCGTACAATCTATGTCAACTATGCCATGTCCCTATGTTTTGCTTTTTTTGAATTAATTAATTACTGTAAGAACTAGGGACCCTCGAAAATGATCAATTTTACCCCGCCCGTTTTCAGACATCCAGTAAACAAAGTTGACGAATATAAATAAAAAAGCAAAACATACAGATATAGCCAAAGCCTTTCTCATATTATTTTTGAAAGAATTATTATAATAGGTTAAGTTTTGGAGGAGGAAACAGAAACCAAATGCTGCTTTTGTAAATTTTTTGTTTATAAAATCGGTCCGAGCTGCAGTTGTCTCTTACGAACTCTAGTCGGCGAGGTGTATTGGTGGGGCGGGTCTGACAAATACGTATGCAGTCGGAAAAGTGACCTATTCTCCAAATTAGCATTTCAGCCCGCCTATCCTCTTAAAGCTTTCAACTGCCGGAAGCGTAGATCTACATGACGAAAAATCGATGTTCTATTGTGCCTGGAATTGCGGCAGTCCATATGGGCGAAAAATTTCATCGTTTAAGTTTAGACAGAGCGGCTTTTTTTGGACCAACATACACATAAATAAACTCACAAACAAAATCTCTTTCATTACAAACATACAAAAATAGGAAGTAAATAATAATAAGTAATAGTCAGAAACTTTGCTATTACTATCAACTATATTTTTAAGTGTACATAGCAAGGCTCCGGTAGATCCCTGAGTCGCCTTTTACCGGAGAATGGGCAGCGGCATCCTCTGAGTACAGACATTCAATCCAACTGCGATCGCCAACCCGCCTGCCAAGCGTGGCGATTATGGCAAATCCCCCCCTTTTGGGGGAGGCCAATGTCCAGCAGTGGCCGTCTATCGACTGATATGATGATAGCAAGGCTCACCTTTAACTATTAAAGGTTTCAGGATGGAATGTGTGAAATGGCCTTTGCCTTTCGCCCACAAAAATATTGCATAAGAAACCTTATTCCTAAGTCGTCTCGTACAAGACGCAGGGCAAGTAATTGGGTCGGTCCGTTTTGAACTCGACCCAGAAAGCAAATTTTTGGGTACATTAGTAAAATGGGGGGGGGGGGGGGGTCGTTAGAAGCCGGGGTCGTCCTAAGAAGAGGTGGCGGGATGATCTGGATGCTTTTGACGACAAATGGCCAGAGCTTGCCCAGGATAGAGATGGTTGGAAGATTAAAGGGGAGGCCTTTGCCCAGCAGTGGGATGAAACAGGCTTGTAAAAAAAAAGTAAAATGGGTGGTTAACATAATTATGTTTCTCAAGAACAACTGATAATCACTTACATCTGGTAATTTCTTGATGAAGTGATGACAGTAAGCCTGTCGGGCAGCTACTACGATCTCTTCCTCTGTACACGAAGGATTACTCATCCTGAAAAGAATAAATATACAGGGTGAAATTGATATCATTAGCATCCTTTTAAACTTAGAGTCTACCCATCAAACTGAACAACTTTTACTATCGGAGCAAACCGATCGGAGCAACTAAAAAATCAGCTGTCCCATACTAAACTGCAATGCCTACTCGACTCAAATGTATGCAACAGCTGATTTTCTTTTCGCTCCGATCGGTTTGCTCCTATAGTAAAAGTTGTTCAGTTTGATGGGTAGACTCTTAGTTAAAAAGGATGCTAATGATATCAATTATCCATGTATGTCAGTCATCTCGGATCCATAGTGTGAAGATGTTTGACACGACACGTTTGATTTTCCTATTAAATCACCCAAATACTCCCAAATACGAATATAACCGATTTTACCCGACAGCTGAATCCTATGAGTGTAGATAATCATTAATCATCAGGGAGCGGAATCTCATATCAAAACAATTGAAATGGCATAGAGACGGGACATTGTTTTTTATCGAGTATTCAAGCTATCGATAGTTTTTAGTTAGACTTAAATAGTTTATTTTTCATTGCAATACAGTACGGTAATCTAAAGAGTGAGAGAGAGAGAGAGAGGTGTCAATTATCATAATAGGGATTTTAAGGTAAACTTCCCAAGTCGCGGTAGTTATCAGAATTTTATTGATAGATAAGAAACAGAAATTTGTTTTATTTGTGTGTCATCTCATTATAAATAATTAATATTAAATGTATGTACTTGTAAGTGATTAAGCAATGAAGATCAAAACTAAAAAAAGTATCGACAATTCGACAGCCAGAAACAATGTCCCATCTCTATGACATTTCAATTGTTTTGATATGAGATTCCGCTCCTTGATAATCATAAATAACTGACCTAATGTTTTCCTTGATAGTGCCCGCGAAGAGCACGGGTTCCTGTCCCACGACAGCGATGTGGTCCCTCAGGTGCCTAACGTTGATGTTCTTCAAGTCGTTGCCGGAGACCAACACGGTCCCCTTGTCTGGATCATACATGCGTTGCAGTAGTTGCAGTACGGTAGACTTGCCGCAACCACTTGGTCCCACTAGGGCTACTGTCTCGTTTCTATCTATTTTTATGCTGAAACCGTTTAGGACCTGAAAGAGGGATCTCATTTTTAGTAGGAAATGATAATTACCGTTTTTTTCAGATTTTAATGTTGGTCCTATAGTTAAAACTTAGACCAAATCTAAGAAATCTAAGAGTTAAAATTGGGTTTGATGGTTTGAAGCACCCCCTTAAGCACCCCCTTAAAGTATGTAACGCATTTAGGTTTACACTCTGTATAATAAATGGGAGTCGGCTTAGCAAGTGGTTTCGCGGAAGGTCGTGTAGATTACGTTATTCCAAAAACCCACTTGACATTTACAAAAATACAATGAATTTCAATGTCTAAATAAATACAAAATACTTACACAGGTTGATTACTTAAAAACTTTCCAAATGTTCAGGGCTCCATCAAACTGAACAACTTTTAATGAGAGCAAACGTGAAATCATACATGTTAGTTGAGTACGCATTGCAGACATTGCAGTTTTTGCGATTACATGTAATCACTCACTCTGTCATAAATCACTCTGTGTATTTCACTTAATAATTCCCAAACACTGACTCACAATTAACCCCCGAATCCCCCTCAAATTGAAGGGGAAAATATACAAGAGCATAATAAGACCTGTCGTTATGTACTGATCAGAGTTTTGGGTCACAAAAGGGACGGATGAGAAACGACTGCATGCAGCTGAGATGCGAATGTTGAGACGGAAGTGTGGTGTAACTAAAATGGACAAGATTAGGAATGAGTATATCAGAGGAAGTTTGAAAGTAAGACGGAAAAATTTCAGGTTATAGTCTGGCCAACATAGGATGGTGATTTTGACAGATCGTTTTAGAGCGATTATTTTACTTTCTGAATATGTTTGAGCCGTAAACCCTTTAATTTTATGTTAATCTAGCATATTTTTAGTGTATTATAAAGCTTTGACGGCTCAAACAACTTTAAAAAGTGAAATGAAATCTCGAAAACCGCCTGTCAAAATCACCAAGCTATTTTGGACGCACTATAATAGATTTTCGTGGTATGGGCAAGTGGTGCGGAGAGACGAGTGTCATGTTACGAGACGAGTGTTAAGTATAAATGTGGATGGTTGTGGTAGGAGAGGCAGGCCGAAGAAAAGAGTGAGTGCTAAAACGACGGCTAAGAGAGATGAACTGAATGGAAGAGGATGACATAATTATTGCGCCGACCCCAAATAATGGGAAATGGGCAAGAGGATGATGATGATGACTTACAATTAACTTAGTAAGTCAATGGTACCGATTCGGACTGTACCACGACTTAACTAAATTTATTCCTGTCACTTTCTAAAATAAGATTAAGAAAAGAGACAGAAAACCAACAACTGACTTTAGTGCTGTCAAAGTGACATTACACGCCCAAAAACGCCTTAAATAAGATGGCGTACATTATGATGGCATCTTATTTTGGGCGTGTAACGTCACTTTGACAGCACTAAAGTCAGCTGATGGTTTTCTGTCTCTATTCTTAATCTTATTTTAGAAAGTGACAGGAATAAATTTTGTTAAGTTAAGTCGTGGCACAGTCCGAATCGGGGCCAATGTTTCAAAAAAATTTTGATAAGGATAGGTAGGATAGGATTAGGATTTTTTGCGTTTGGTACTACCCAAATGGCACATGTAGCATTATAAGATACCACTTTTGGTGTAACTCGGAACTTATTGCGTTAATTAACACTTAATAGGGTTCAACCGAGAACTTAGAGCTGCTCATTACGCTTTAGTCTTTATAATAGCATTATAAGAGCAGGAACGGATACTATTGTAACGGTATCAGAGTTAGAGCAGCTGTCAAAAATGCCTTCTTACAGCCTATATCGCATTGGTTGCTTAAGAGCATTATAGTGGCAGTAAAATATGATTATTGCTGTATAAAGGTGTAGAATTATACCACTGTAATGCTAGCATCTTAAAAGAGTCAATGTGAACTACTGTACAGCCAATAGAGTTAAAGTGGTGTACACGTAGAGTGATTTAACGCTTAAAGTTCTATATTGGTTCACCTCAACTCTGTTATTAAGCCTCTTTTTCAAAGCTGCTTAAAGGTGTTATATTAGCACTCGTGAACACCAAAGGTATTCTGAGATACTCTTGTAACTCAGAAATACAGCATTTAGCAGTAAAGTGGTGTACACGTAGAGTGATTTAACGCTTAAGGTTCTATATTGGTTCACCTCAACTCTGTTATTAGAATCTTTTTCAAAGCTGCTTAAAGGTGTTATATTAGCACTCGTGAACACCAAAGGTATTCCGAGATACTCTTGTAACTCAGAAATACAGCATTTGGCAGTAAAATGGCTACAGGAAATACCACTATATTGCTTTTAGTCTGCATAATAGCGTTTAAGTAGTTCACATGAATGGCTTAAGCGTTGATGTGAACCATAATAACACTAATATAAGCCGACAGGCTGCATATTGGTTCACTTAAACTCTTATTTACTACAATAAGTGTAATAGAGGAACCGGTGTGTACTCTTGTACAGCCATAGTCGGTAATTCAGGATTATAAGAGTTCACATAGGTTTCTTAAGAAAGCGCCATTTTGTTATAACTTTATAACCTAAACCATATGATAAATAAAATTATGGTGTTGTTTATGTTTTACTAATGATTTTTGCTTTTATTTACACGTAAAACACATATTTATTATAATATAAAATAAAACTTTGTGTGATTTAATGTAAATCAGACACAAAAATGTACACATATATTTTGACGTGTAATTATTTTCACAATATTTCTAATTAAAAACGAAATATTTCCGAGGCGCGTAAAAAATTTGCTATAAAACCATATAAACATTCACAATGAACTTGCATTCCCAAATGTTTTCACAGGCTAATATTATAAAAGTGTACTTAACTAGGTTATCACAAATTCTCAATAAAACTTCACTTCACGCCATTAATAACCAACACTCACGGAATTTATTTAAAGAATTTAACTCTACTAATAAAATAAATTCAGGTTTTTATGTACACACTCTGCTGATGCTCGAAGTATAATGTAGAACCTCGAGCGTTATTTAAGTATAGCAGTAACCCCAATATAATGGCTTAGTCTGTATAACAGGACACTTGTACTCTGTTAAGCTGATATAATGCCTTGTGGCCCATTATAATTCCAATATAATGCTACTATAATGCCTTTATGGAGAAATGTGAACTAAATTAGAACCTTAGGCTGTATAACTTGTGCCCAAATAAGAGTTATATCGGTGTTAACAGCGCTGTTAACACCATTGTAACACCATCTTATACAGCCTTTAGTTTCCGTGTACACCAAAAGTGGTCTCTTATAATGCTACATGTGCCATTTGGGTAACCAACGCAAAATCTTAAAGTTTTACTAAAGCAAGCTTTCTTTACATATTCCTACCTTAACATCAGACCTCGCAGGGTACCTAAAGTGAACATCCTTCAACTCCATATCTCCCATCAGGACCGGTTTAGTGCCCTCGGTGCCGAGGCTGTCGATGGCCGGCTTTCTATCGAGCACTGTGAATATTGAAGCGCCGGACGCTCGCGCATTCGTTACCGCTTCCATGTGGGGGGACGTCAGACCGACGTTCTGGGCCCCTTGGAGTACACTGAAGAACACCTGTGTCATAGATAAGACATGTAAAGTTGAACTAGTGGCGCCTTCGACGGTTGGTACCCGCAACGCGTTATTGAAAATGTAGGGTTTGCTAAATAAGTACACATTTACTGTTGCTCACTAGGCAGGTAGTATATGCGGAGCGCGCACGTCCGCACCCGACAAAGGCTGGCAGGCAACTGCCCCCACTACGCGTTCGCACAGACACTACAGAAAATATCGCCAGACTTCGGTTGTATGGAGCGCGCTCCGAATTATATTCCTTACAGGCCCTATGGTAGGACGAAACACCTTGGAGACACCTTTTATTTTTCATGTTTCGACTAGATTTATACAATTTACCCGAAACCAAAGTCATACCTCAGTATTCTTGGATAGTTTATCTAGTGAAATCATTAATTGAATACACAATTGGAATTACTTCACTCGATAGAAAATCGTCACAAAGATGACATATTTTCTTGTATTTTTAAAAAATTTTCTCGTGTTAGAAGAACTTTAAATAGTTTCAGATTTTTGATATTTATACTCACATATTCACCATTAGTTTGTCTAGTGAAATCATAAATAAAATCTATAAAAAGTACTTTCATTTACTCTTTTTAATCGAAAATACAGCACGCGCACGCACTTTTCGGAGGGTTGGGCAATCGCGTTTCTCATAGAAAATATTCGTCTGATCCTATGGCCCCTTAAGCCATACTTACAATCATCATAACAGCGGGCGTATAAACGGGATACTCCTCGTGTCTGCTGTCTAGGATGAGGCCCACGCCGTACCAGAAGGCAAGCGCGTACGTGGCGTAGATTATGAACCACATGACGCCGCTTCCGAACCCGGAGTACAAGCCCTTCTTGCTGCCAGTCTTCTTTGCTGGGTCTAAGCGCACGCTGTATCTGTTGGTGGAATATTTATCGATAGTTACAGAAGTTTAAGATTGCTATGTTAATAAATTTAAAAAATAAACCAGGGTTCGAAGTGATAATTGCCATGATAATTATCTTGATAATTGCCATGATAATTATCTTGATAATTATACGTTGATAATTATCTTGACAATTATAAAATTAATCGGAAAAAAGAAAAAGCTTGCAATAGCAATATCACGCCATGAGTATCCCGATGACGAACGATGATCACTATTTGCGAAAAAAAACTTAATAATACGAAATACTTTTTTTTTCTCACTGTTTTCTGTTGTTTTTATCAATAATTTGTTATTCATTGTGATACGAAACAAATATACCGAAGATAAGGTGCTGGTTGGTCTGAATACGAGTGCATTAAAGCAAAAATAGCAATATTAGATTTTTGAGTTAGAAATTTTACTCAATGTTACGGAATTTTGCTAATTGAGAGCCTCCTTTTATCCTATTTATAATTCGGTGAAATAAATACCTTTTGATCTCCTTCTCCTCGCCTCCAAAGGCGACAACCGTTCGTATAGAGGAGAGAACTTCTTCAGCGATCACCCCCGCCACACTGTAAGCTTTGAGCTCCTTCGTTGTTAGCGATGATTGCACCTAAATAACAAATTAACTACGTTGTAGAACATTGTTTGTTGCTTATTAGAAATGAAGAGATTTGCAAAAGGACAAAAACAGAAAGTAAAATTTGTTCGTTTCCATAAGTCGCTATGCGAGCAGTTCGTATTACGTAGATACATCAAGCTATAACCGCCTGGCCACGGGACGGGCTAGGGACGGGCAAACTGCGGCGCGTAAAGCGATTTTTCAATACACTGCCTACGCGCCGCTGCGTGCTTGCGTAATAGTAGGTACACAACGCTCAGTGTATTGAAAAATCGCTTTTGGCGTCGCAATTCGCCCTGTCCCGTGGCCAGGCCATAAGCTGGCCACGCGATGTTCTACGTTATTCATCCTACGCGTGGCCAGCGTATGTTGGTTTTGTATAGGTTGATTTTACGCCGTGTGTACATAAGATAGAATAACAAAAAATTTAAACCGCCTTCAAAAAAACTAAAAAGTTAAAAAATAATATTGCAGCCGATGACTTTTTCGTTCGCATCAATAAGAACATTAATTTGTTTTATCGAAGTCGCTGTCAAGCCGATTCGCGACAGGGCTTGCATTAGATTTTTGGCTTGGCTTGACACCGACTTCTTTAAAACAAATTAATGTTCTTATTGATGCGAACGAAAAAGTCATCGGCTGCAATATTATTTTTTAACTTTTTAGTTTTTTTGAAGGCGGTTTAAATTTTTTGTTAAAATTTTGTTTATTTCATAATTTTCAGTGGTGAATTCCTTAGTTCGATTTAACAGTAGTGCTTCAAATTAACAAACGCACTAGTCGGCACTACGATTTTCGAAGGTTCCCCTCGATTTCTCTGGGATTCATCATCAGATCCTGGTTTCCTTATCATGGGACCACCCTTGGGATATCTTTTTTCCAACAAAAAAAGAATCATCAAAATCGGTTCATAAACGACGAAGTTATCCGCGAACACACATTAAAAAAAAAAAAAAAATATTCGGTCGAACTGAGAACCTACTCCTTTTTTTGAAGTCGGTTAAAAACACATTCAAAAGTCGTGATCAAGCCATTACATTAATTAATATAGGGTGGGTTTAGATCAGGAAGCTGGCATGCGCAGTCTGCCTAACAAGCGGAGAAACATGATAATACTCCTTGGTGGTCGGTAATGATCGTTCTTCTTTCGTAAATCCCCGTCGTTGTTTTTTTAGACGTTACTTTGTCCCTTTCTAATCCAACGAAAAAAATTGTAGCTCCTGTCATACATTACGTCACATCATTGGATAGAAAGGGACACAAAAACGTTGGAAATATCGACGACGGAGACGTACGAAAGAAGGTCGAACATTACCAACGGCCATGGCCAATTTGCTTGTTTTCATGCTTGTAAGGAGGATTGGTATCCTTTATCATTCTAAGTCCATGGTTTAGACTCACCTTAGCCACGACAGCTGTAGTGGCGACGATAACAGGGGCGCAAGATAGCACCACCAGCGTCAGTTCCCAGCCGTAAGCGAACGATATCACCACTGACGTCACGAACGACATCACGAGGTAGATGAGCATCGGCACCTTCTCACCTATGCCTTCTCTGTACTTCTCTACGTCACTGAAATTAAATACATTCAACATTGAGAACTATTTAGGGTTTTAGTCTATATGCAGCTGAAATATAATTTTGAGATCATAAAGTTGTCAAATGAAATCGTTTTTGTACGTTTTCAGAAGATAATCGGCAGGGTAAAAATTCGATTTCTGTGTTAAATTATCAATCTAACGTGCAATCGTGGATAATTTAATGAAATAGTGTTAGTATATTTCACAAAATTATCTACGATTTCACTTTAGGTTCACGATTATTCACAGAAACCGAATTCAAATCGAGTTCACATAGCTACAGTGCATAACTACAATAATATCATACGATCAGCCTTGCAGCTGATCGTAAATTTTTTACTGACCTTTAAACTTCTGTAACTCCTAAACCGACTGAAGTTATGCTCTACATAAACACTGAATCAACCTTGTTGCTGATGGTTGCAAAAAGTACACTTATCTCTTTTACTATTTGGAATCGGAAGTCGACGATGCCAAGCTTAGTTAGGGTTGCTGCCAAACTGATTAATGAATCGGAATGCTGCCTTAATTCGGGTCTACATAATAAAATTTTCTTTTAGCAGTGTTATTTCGATGAATAATAAGAATAACTTACTCAGAAACTTTGGTGGCAAAGTTCATAGTGGTGTTGAGGTCATACCACGAGATGTCTTGACGCAGCACTGATCGTAGAAATCTCTCTTTCACTCTGCATATCTGCGGATGAAACAAACTATTAAGAGGATAGACCAGTAAGGTTTTCTCCATACAAACGTATTCCCCTGTTTTCTCCCTGGATAATAAAATAACACTAGAGCAAATATTTTTTTTCACACCACCCGCTCGAAAATGGAACATTATATGTCATGTAACTCGAACCTAAAGCAAGTCATTATAGCCCTGGGCCTAGCCGGGCAATAATATTGTACTGAATTTCATTATAACCCGCTGGTCAATAATGAGATTTGAATATGGAACCGCATCCACAGATTATTTAATAGTTACTACGACCCTTATCTTAAAATTCGTATGAAAACTTATCATGGCACCAAAAAGAACTTAATTCGAAATTTGAACTGGCCACCACGAGTATTGAACACAAAAAAAAAAAAGGCGCGAATACTGCATATCTCTGTACCTATTGCTACGAACAAAGTAATAAAAAAATATTACATTGTCTTTCCACAACTGGAGTGCGTTTTTTGAATCTCATTCGCTGAGTTCAGCAGTTGAAAATGTCAAAATTATTATGGAGATACTAATCTTTCTACTGCTGATTTGACTTTCGAAAATCGCACTCGAGTATGATTTTTTAATGTCAAATCAGCAGTAGAAAAATGCACGTCTCCGTAGTAATATTGACATTTTCAACTGCTGAGTTCAAAAAATGAGTTACAAAAATCGCACTCCTGGTTTAATGTTTCAAATATCTACTTTCACTTTTAATTTAATAAAATAGTGTTTTCTAAATACTTACTAAGTATACTATTGAACTCTAATACTTTGTTATAAACTCTAATAAAATAATTGGTTTCTAACCATAGAGAATTCACATACTCCCCTGGGTTTCTAACAGTATTGCTTTTTATTTTCTCGCGGAGGGTGTGAAAAGTAGAGTATGGTCCTCGGGGATAAACGTGTTTTCATCTTGGGCGAGCTTGAATCCCTCGCTTCACTCAGGATTCTAGTCTTAACTCCCTCGCTTCGCTCGGGAGTTAACTCTAAACTCCCTCGCTACGCTCGGGAGTTAACCCTAGAATCCCTCGTTACGCTCGGGATTCAATATCGCGCCCGTGATGAAAGACACTGCTTTATCCCCTTGGTACATAATCTACTATTACCATATAATCTATGTCACCTCTGCCATGTCCCTATGTTTTGCTTTTCTGCATTAATTAATTACTGTAAGAACTAGTACATACATACATACATATGGTCACGCCTATGTCCCACTACTGGGGTAGGCAGAGACAACAGATCGCCACATGCTACGATTCTGACACACATCTCTCGCCTCCTCAACATCCATAAGTCTCTTCATACAAGCTCGTCGGTTCCGGGTACATTTTATTTGGCCCTTCTTCAGTACGCATCCGATTTGATCAGCGTACGTGCGCCTAGGGCGACCACTTTCAACCATTCCATTCACACTTGCCTTGTAAATTTCATACGTCAACCTACTTTCACACATTCTTTCTACATGGCCAAATCACCTCAACATGCCTTTTTCAATCCTGGTCACTACATCTTCTTTCAGACCACATCTTTCTCTAATCACACTATTCCGTATCCGGTCCTTCAAAGTCACACCACACCATACAACGCAGGGACCGCATTTCAACAGCATTTATTCTAGATTCATGCTTCTTCTGCCATACCCAACTCTCACTGCCATACATTAAAGTTGGTGCCAACACACCGTCGTGAACCGCCAAACGAGCCTTTTTAGACATAGTTTGACTCTTCATGACGGTGTGCAAGGCTCCATTAATTATATTTCCTGCTTTCACTCTTCTCTCTATATCTCCGTCGTACTTTCCGTCTCTTGTGAACATACAACCCAAGTACACAAACTCACTGACTTGCTCAACTAGTGAACTTCGAAAATGACCAATAAGTACTAGTGAACTTCGAAAATGACCAATTTTACTGTCCGTTTTCAGACATCCAGTAAACAAAGACAAATATAAACAAAAAAAAGAAAAACATACGGACATAGCCAAAGTCTTTCTCATATTATTTTTGAAATAATTATTCAAATTGGTTTGGTTTTGGAGGAGGAAACAGGGGAATATGAAATGTCGATTTCGTCGATTTTTTGTATATGAAATCGGTCCGAGCTGCAGTTGTCTCTTCGCACTCTAGTCTTGTCCGTGTGGTGTCGGCTAAGAATAGCACTATCCCATTTCCTCCCGTGGGTGTCGTAAAAGGCGACTAAGGGATCTACCGGAGGATGGGCAGCAGCATCCTCTGAGTACCCACATTCAATCCAACTGCGATCGCCAACCCGCCTACCAAGCGTGGCGATTATGGCAAATCCACCCCTTTTGGGGGAGGCCTATGTCCAGCAGTGGACGTCTATCGGCTGATATGATGGTGATGATGAAAGTTTGGGGTTCACACGAGACTACTTTTCATGATTTTTAACATTCAAAATTAGAATCTAAACTTATGGGGAATAAAATCCAAAGTTGCGGATTTCATGTTACCTCGCCCCCCGCAAAACGTGGCAGAAATGTTTAGTCAATGAAAAAGCGGAAAAAAATGTTTGTATCAGACGGAGTACTGATCACTACTTATACTTTCTTGTAAGTATCCCTAAGGGTTGAGCCTCATCTGGCAGCACCGCATCGCATTTTCTCACGCTCTAAATGCTCTCATGAAAAAGCGGAAAAAAATGTTTGTATCAGACGGAGTACTGATCACTACTTATACTTTCTTGTAAGTATCCCTAAGGGTTGAGCCTCATCTGGCAGCACCGCATCGCATTTTCTCACGCTCTATCCTTTGCTGTCGCTCAGGAACGTCATTGGCTAGAGCGAGAAAGGCGCAGCACTGCCGGCGCTGCCGCGTGCGATCGCATTCCTGCTACCTTTCTCGCCCTGGCAAATGACATTCTTGAGTGACAGAAAAGGATGGAGCGACGGAAAAATGCGATGCGATGCTGGCAGATGAGGTTCAACCCTAATAGTTAACGATTGAGCTTACCTGATTGAGCGCAGTGTAGTTGAACAGGTCGACACTAATCGCGGCCACTATGAACTGCATTATCGAGAACACGGTGCAGCCGATGCCGAACGCCTGCGAGTCTTCTATCAGCGCCAATCTGTTCTCTTCTTCGGTTGCGTTCGTTCTGCGATCACAGATTCATAAGTTTATCGCTTAGAAAAAATACATGTCTAGAATGAGCCTCATGCTTCTACCGCAAAACAAAAGGGGCCAACTTTCTTGGGTTGGTGTGCGTAAGGCGTCCTACGAATTATGTCTGTGTGCGTGTATATGGATGGATAGGGTTTAGAGGCCAGCACTAGTTGCAATTTTTTTCTACGCGTTCGGAACTTCGACTCTATCTTGAGAGAGAGGGAGATCACCTCACTAGAGATCGGAATCTGGGTGCGATTTTAGACGCTATCATCATTAACATGGGCATCATGTCATGGCGGTTATTAACAAGGATATGACTTGGAAATCCCGGGATTCCGGGAAGTCGAGGAATTTATTACCTAATTTAATCTTAAATAAAAGCTTTTATTTTTTGTTCATATTTAAATCGAGAAAATTGTACCCTGGATATCACATGATTGATTTATTTACTTAGTTTAGTAACCAGTTTCGTTATTCATTTAAAGGGACAGATTGTGTATACTACAAGCAGTAGAATCATATTCATTCGGAATCCTAGTAATGTATTTTACATCCGTTACTAAGGTACCGAATCCCGGGACATCCCGGGAAATCCCTGGATTTTTGGTCATATCCTTACTTTTGATAGTAATCGCACCCGCAGTTCCGATCTCTGCATATAACTTACCCAAGGTTTATCATCATCATCAGCCTGTATAAATCCACTGCTGGACATACACCTCTCTTAATACATGCCAGTCCTGTGCTTTTCGAATCCAGTCCTTTCCAGCTATCTTGCGATATCAGAAGTGCGATTTTTGAAACTCACATTTACAAAATCATGATCGAATGATGCATAATCTCCATAGTCATTATGACATTTTCTACTGCTGATTTGAACGAGTGCCTTTCATAAAAGAAAAATCGCACTCCAGTGCTCGAAAAATAGCACACAGTAATTTTTTTTAATACCACGCATTTTTCTTTATATGCGAAAATGTCAAAAAACGTGAATCAATGTAATTTTCGTATGAACGAAGAATAAAATAAAAGTTGAAATTAAAACATAGCACCAGTGAAATCAAAATAAAAACTGTTTTACGTTTCCATGTGGTAAACATTATAATTATGTAAAATAGGTAAATAATAAGTAAAACATAATAATGCTTAAACAGGGACGTACATTGTTATGATCCCAAACTGAGCTACAATGCTTATTATTATGGAATGATCGAACCGGGATTCGAACCCAGGACATCTGGTTTGGTTGATGTAAACATACATAGTACACATAAATATACATACATAAACCCACGACCATAATCCCTTTCGGAGTGATCAGAACCATTGCTACAAATGCCTACTTTCTGTTTAAGAACATACATACACAGTACAGTACCTATGGTTTTTTATCCCAACACGTTCGCACGTTGCATGACATTGTAATGTCATGTCACATCATTCATTTGTGGAGCGAAACCATTAATTATCGAAATATCCTCAAGGTCGACCGGGTCAAAATGCCACCGGTTCACCTCCGCATCTCCTTTTGGGGAACTCTAATTAGGGTTGAGAGGTCAGGCGGCTAAAAACCTGTACCTGTCAATCCTGACATCATTAAGCAAAACCCCGTATTACATATTAAATATGAAAGATGCATATTGTTTAATCTTAATCGGTGAAAACGTGACCCAATTAGGTACTAAGCCTACGTTGTCCGTCCGTCCGTACGTCTGTCCTACCTAGGGCTGTAACTTTTGAACCGTAATAGCTAGATAGTTGAAATTTTCACAGAATGTGCGTTATTGTGGCGGATTTGCTAACAAATAATAAAAAAATCAAAAAGTTTCAAATTAAGGGATACATACAAGAAACCAGTTTTTATCGTTTTTTTCTTGTGAACTATTTGTGTGTGTGTGTGTTACTTATGCAAATCAATTGTTTATCTATCTACAACCCCGGACGAATTAACTTCGCACCTGGCTCGCATGTGGCTTGAAATTTGACACCCCTCCTGCTACCCCCCGCGGGACCCCGACGTCGCCGTGCGAGGCCGTAGCATAGCATTTCAGTAACCGTTACACGTATCCCTGCGCTTTAGCACTTTCGAGTTATTCTTTCAGAGTTTTCCGAGTTTTTTATTCCGAGACACGTGCGAGCCAGGTGCCAAGTTAATTCGCCCGTGTAGTATATCTGTTATATTTTGTTGATAAACCATAAAAATTAAAACTCACAAAATCCTGCCGCCACCGAACATCGAAATGGTAATAGTAGGAACGCTTTTGCCGACCATGGTCGTCCGGTCGATGAGCAGCGCCGTAAACTCGCCGTAGATTATGACGCCGATCGGCACGAACAGGCCGTTTATCGACGCTAGGATGACGCCTAGCACCATGTTCAATAGCTCGCATGGTGTCGCGAACCGTAGCTGTGGGGTAACAGTTTAACAAGTTACTGCCATTGAATAATTAATGTATACAGGGAAAAGATCAAGGACCTCTTTATTCTAAAGCACAGATTCCGCATCAATTTACTTATGTAGTTAGTCTCTTGTCTTATGAATGAGTTGAAGGAAAAGGACATGAACCTATAGATATCTGCAGTACATACACTAGCTGCTAGTGCTAGTGACTAACACGTCAAAATACTGCACAAAAAGTGGACATCCTTGCAATTTATAGGTCCATCTATGCTTTTAGGTATAATCTCTTTGATACAGGGTGAAATTGATATCATTAGCATCATCCTTTCAAACTAATAGAAATGTAAAAAAAAGATATGACCTTAAACTAAGAGTCTCAGCTAGATGGGTATGAAGTTGAACAACTTTTACTATGGGAGCAAACAGATCAGAACAAAAAAATCTGCTGATCCATACGTTTGAGTCGAGTAGGCATTGCAGTTTAGTATGGAAAAGCTGATTTTTAGGGTTCCGAACCTCAAAAAGGAAAAACGGAACCCTTATAAGATCACTCTCGCATCCGTCCGTCCGTCTGTCACAGCCACTTTTCTCAAACTACTACTTGATTATGAAAAAGATTAAAATGTATATTAAATAAAACAAGATAAAATAAAGTACTTACTAATCTGAACCATGAGACCGGAGGAGCATAGAAGCCTTCGTCTTCACTGAAAAAAGAAACTTAATGTAGTGACTGATTTATCATTGTTTTAGGCAGAAGTTTGTCCTATTAAGATGATAGATTTGAATAAAACATACAAGCGTTTAATCTACTGCTACCTCTTTAGCTTGAAATTATACCTGCAGATATTAAGTAAACAATACGGTAGTGAAAGTAAAAACCGAAGATTAACTGCAAAAAGCGTAAAGAAATCTTTGGGCGTTATTTTGCTTAGCCAATGTTTTTATTTGTTACAAGTCTTCTCACAGAACTTGTTCAGCTAGCTATATCTATTGAAGTATGGGTATATTTTTTTACCATATAAGAATAGTAATCGTCGTATATCGATCAACGTCACATTACGAACGCTGCGTTGAATTCGTTCATGTGAAAAAACCCATTACTTAATAAGTGTAAAAGAGAGGTAGTGTCTAAATTAAAAAAATATATAACAACACATAAAAATCACGATGACACCAATCAGTTGACAGAACTATAAGCGATCCATCCTACCCCGTAAGAATGTTTCCAACAAAGTGAATAAGACTACTTTCCAGTCATCAAAGTTTAATTTAAGTTTACGAAATTCGCCATACGAATAAAAAAAAATTTAAGTTTTAGATTAAAGTTTAGTTTTGACTTTAAGGTAAATAAAGAGCATAATTATAAGTGCAATTGCTCCATAGTTGCAATTACCCCGGGAAACCTAATTTTTTTTTCTATTTTTTTCCATGCGATTTGATCCAAAATCTACCCTAAAATCTTGCATGAACATTATTTTTATTAGCGACTGAAACTATCCTCCATAAAAGTTTCTTTTGTAAAAGTGTGATCGGATGGCGAATGCATGAACAAAATACATCAAACTAGTTTTAGGCCCGGTATCCACCAAAGCGGAGATGGGCGGAGCGGAGAAGAGCGGAGATTTTTAGCAGCAGAGTAGAGTGGAGCAGAGATGTGTGCTGGCCTTATTGACAAGCGAACCCGCACACCATCCACCGTACACCGACCACATCTAATCGATTCATGTATCTGGTAAATAAATATAAATACAATACAATACATCTCCGCTCGAATCGGCTTCACTCCGCCCTTCTCCGCTTTAACTGCCCCATACAAATATGAGAAATCTTTTCTCCGCTCTTCTTCAACCGTAGGTATCCATCGAAGCTCAGCGAAGAGAAGTAAATAAAGAAATCCTTTTAGTTGTTCACGAAACATCACCTCTTTTCTCCGCTTTGGTGGACTCTGGGATATATACTTTTCCCACAAAAACTTCTAAGGTTTGATTTAACGGCGGAGTCAAAGAAACTAAAAGACATTGCCCAATACCGTTTCCCATACAAAAATGATAAATTTGAATTTGAATTTTATAAGAAATCACACTGCAGAATAGGATAATTTCCATTTCATTGGAAAGCACGATATTCCTCCTATCCATGCAGTGTATAATTTCAGCTATCATACGATTTGTATTTGTTCTTTAATCATATACATTCGCCAGCTGCGAAACGACCCGAAACCTGTGCCGAAACGAAGACACTATGTCACGTGGGCAATGTCTTCTAACTAACTTTTGTTGACAGATACGGGGTAGAATAAAATACCAGATATAATAAATTGGTCCTGCCTGCACCTACGTAAGTGCTAGGGCACTCGCGTACTAGACACTCTAGGCAGCTAATTTCTGGTTTCAGCAGTAAATTTCTTCAGCAGGTATGAGCACAACAATGCTTTCTAGTACTCGAGAGCCCTTATAATAAGAAAAACTACCTAATAGAAGATACATTGCGTAATGAATAGGTAATGTTCATGCTTATATTGTGAAAAATTTGGCTACATAAGCGAACTGTTCCTTACATTATGTAAACTTACGCTTTCCTTTTGCCTGATTTCTTGGCCAACTTGGCGACCATATCCTGAGCGTTATAAATAGAACTAATGTGAAACACGTATATACAAACAGATTTATACAGGGTGAAATTGATATCATTAGCATCCTTTTAAACTAAGAGTCTACCCATCAAACTGAACAACTTTTACTATGGGAGCAAACCGATCGGAGCAACTAAAAAATTTGCTGTCCCATACTAAACTGCAATCGACTCAAATGTATGCAACAGACGATTTTTTTTTGCTCCGATTGGTTTGCTCCCATAGTAAAAGCTGTTCAGTTTGATGGGTAGACTCTTAGTTCAAAAGGATGCCAATGATATCAATTTCACCCTGTAAAGAAATTTTGTTTCAGAGCGGTCTTATCAGGCCTATGGCTATCGTCAATATGAAAATACGGGGTCCTTCTTAATATGCTGAAATTTTTTAAGGGAATGATCAGACTGAACAACTTTCTCTATGGGACCAACATCGAAATCGCGAACGAAAAATCAGCAATTTCATACAAACCTGCAAACCTACTGGAGCCAAATGCATGGACAGCAGATTTTTTTGGTCACATAGAGAAAGTTGTTCAGTTTGACGGTCTGGTCATACCCTTAAAAAAGTATCAGCATATTAAGAAGGACCCTGTATATGTATAGTGATATTTGGACATCGATTTGCAATTGCTGTGTTTAATTCAGAGATGAAAAGTTTTGAAGAGATACTTACGCTTCAGCGTTGAGCGCTTTTTCAGCTAAATAAGCGGATTGTTGAGCGAGCGCTGTGATAGTGAGCGAATTCTTTCTCCAGGCAGTCGCTAGCGCCGGCCGCTGCTCGCTCGGGCGGCGCGACGAATATCTTGTGATGCTTTTTAACGATTCATCGCGTTTCATTCTCGGGTCAACCGATCTGAAAACATTTCATAATATTGGTAGGTAATATAATTATAGCGTGGGTAGGTCCCTCACACGGTGGACCGACGACCTGGTGAAGGCGGCGGGAAAACGTTGGATGAGGGCGGCGTAGGACCGGTCGTTATGGCGATCCTTGGGGGAGGCCTAGTGTGGAGGCAGTGGACGTCCATCGGCTGAGATGATGATGATGAATTTAATTATACAAACATTCATACGTTTCGAAGAGAGCGGGTCCTAGAAAAAGGGAACAGGACAGCAGAGGCATATCGTGGACTAATCAAGGCCTGGGTATAGTCACCTTTGCGAAGCCCCTTTCGGTTTTCCTAAGCAGAGAAACCTATCATATTTTCTTGCACACAACAGCGGCCGTAGCATGATGCGATAAGACTAGGTATATCACGCCTTTTATCTCGTTCGTTCGCGCGCAATTAGAATAAAAGCGAAGGTGCGATAGCGCTATATCACGCTCAGCCTAGCTAGCACGTTGTACATAATACGGCTATATCACTTAAATATCACGTCTTTTATCTCGATCGTTCGCGCGCAAACAGAAAAAGAGCAGAAGCGTGATAGCGCTATATCACGCTATCACGGGTTGGCGTATAAGCTCCGATGGTCGTGATAGTATGACAAACTAAGACTCAAACATCATACATACATACATAAGCTCACGCCATTGTCCCATGGACCCCCATGGGCAGAGACCACGGACCACCACACGCTACGACTCTGACAAACCTCTTTAGCCTCATTCACATTCATTCATCTTTTCATGCACTTCCGCAAACTAAAACAAACATCATGGATTATCATAATCACACATGCTGCTAAGAATCGCTTAAAAAACAGGTGCAGAAAACCTACCATCTAGACAAGATAATTGGGATCGTTAGAAAAGAGAGAAATAATCCACCCATTCCAAAATCAGTTACAAATAACTAATAGTAATTTTTGCTTCGCGGAAGTCCCTCTTGACCCTTGAAGCGTGGGAGCAAAGAGAATGGAATCACTACGTTTCGTGGGAGGAGGCCCACCCACGCCTAGCTACCTCACAGCTTAGATGCCAAAGAGAATATAATCACTACGTTTTTAGATGCTCAATAATAGTAGTATTAGATCAAAGACAATACGGTCTACAAGTAGGATCGAGAGGGTCCTTTCTCACATTGCGTACCTATCTACGAAAGAGGGCGCGCTAGACGGCTTTCAGACGTTTGGGTGGCTTTCCACCAAAGCGGAGATGGGCGGAGATGAGATGCTTAGCGGCTGAGATGCATCCACAGAAGCTGAAAGGAGATGTACCTAGGTATGCTGGCTTACGTCTTCACGTTGCGCCCGCCGCTTGCCCGTAAGACACCGCTCATATCTCCGCTTTGATCGCATTACAAGACATCTCTCCTCTCCGCTTGAACCATGATCACTAAAGCTAAGCGAAGAGGAGATGGGTAAATAACAAAATCCTATTGGTTGTTTACGACACATCTTCTGTCTTCTCAGCCCAACCAAAGCGGAGAGGAGACGCTTTGGCGGATGCCGGGTATAAGGATTGCGTATGCTGGCCCTACGACACGGACATACGAGCCATTTTTGGTAATTTCTCTGTTGAGAAAATGTGAGAGGAATAATATAATCAATTCATTGAATATAATCAGTTCAATGTAGATCAAATAGGGATAGAGATAGTACCTCTTAAAAACTTAAGTGTCCTAAATTTTTCACATCTTAGAAATAATTCGATTCAATCTTATATTTCTGATAGTTGTTCTTATATGAAATAGTAAAGTTTATTAATTTCATAGTGATCTGAAAACACTCATGTTTTTTAATTAAAAGTCAAGTTGACGCAAAGTTGACACATATGACGCGTTACGATCATAGATCATTTCTTGATCATTTCCAATTTCCTTGTAAAATTCGTACATAACCTATACCAGAAACCAAAAAGATTGAATATAACTATGGGAAAGAGAAGAGGGAGCGTGCCATACTCCAAATACTCCAATAACCTGTTGGAGCCTTAAAGGGTTGCTTCAGACCATCAAACTGAACAACTTTCACTATGGAGCCAGCATTGAAATCGCGAAAAAAAGTCTGCTGGTCCATACAAAACTGCAAACATAACTCGACCGTTGTATGGACAGCTGATTTTTTTTTCGCGATTTTGATATTGGTCCCATATAGAAAGTTGTTCAGGTTGATGGTCCGAAGCAAGGCTCCAACAGGTTTTTTTTACACCCTGTATAGTAGTACCTCTTTAGATATGTAGTACCACTTATAGGTACATATAGGGTAACGGTTTTTTAAGATGACCATCAAACTGAACAACTTTCTCAAAGGGACTAAAATCGAACGCGAAAACCTACTCTACCCTGTATATGTGTTGTATGGATAGCAGATTATTTTTCGCAATTTCAGTATTGGTCCCATAGAGAAAGTCTTTCAGTTCGGTGGTCTGATCATCTCCTTAAAAACACCGTCAGCATTTTAAGAAGGACCCTGTATGCAGGGTGTCAGGAAAAGTGTCATTAACCTTACATACTCTAACCATCAAACTGAACAACTTTTAATATGGGAGCAAACCAGTCAGAACAAAAATAAAATCAGCTCTGCTCTCATACATTGAGTCGAGTAGATATGGTAGTTTAGTATGGAACAGCAGATTTTTGTTGTTTTGACAGGTTTGTTCCAATGGTCGAAGTTGGTCAGTTGATGGGTAGAGTATGTGGTTTAAAGTATACAACGTGTTAACGAATTAACGCAAAACCTCATACACCCCAACTGATTTATAACAAAATAATTAGATTGCAATAATAATTTCATTATTTTGATAGTTAAAATTTTAAGTTATTTGCATTTTAAGTTTTGAGGCAAAAATGATTTGTTATCATTTCAGCACTGAAAGAAAGCGCTAACGTACTCATGGATACATTTTTATAATCTTGTTTTGGTAGTAAGTAGTGTGAGTGTGCCCGTGCGGTGGGTTGTCATCGGGTTCAGTACATAGTAAATTTTGCAAAAATTTTTTTTAATATTTTGAAAAAAATTACCTATGTTGAAACCGTGATAATTCGATTCTGCTCTCGATTCTAAACAAACTACTTTCTAGTTTTGCGTTAATTCATTAACACGTTGTATACTGTATACTCTTTCTTATACAACGTGTTAATGAATTAACGCAAAACTAGAAAGTAGTTTGTTTAGAATCGAGAGCAGAATCGAATTATCATGGTTTCAACGAAGGTAATTTTTTTCAAAATATTAAATAATTTTTTTGCAAAATTTATAATTTACTGAACCCGATGACAACCCACCGCACGGGCACACTCACCCTACTTACTACCAAACCAAGATTATAAAAATGTATCCACGAGTACGTTAGCGCTTTCTTTCAGTGCTGAAATGATAACAAATCATTTTTGCCTTAAAACTTAAAATGCGAATAACTTTAAATTTTCACTATCAAAATAATTAAATTATTGTTGCAATCTACTTATTTTGTTATAAATCAGTTGGGGTGTATGAGGTTTTGCGTTAATTCATTAACACGTTGTATACAGTGGCCTCGATCTTTTATATCAACCGGTATCTGACAATAGCAACCTTACGATGGGTAAACAATAATTGAACACAAATCTATTAGAATCGATAACTTATTATACTTCTCGAACTAAGATTTTGAAAGACAAAACAATTTTTTTTAGATTTTTCTGGACTACGAAGAGACCACGTTCTGCTTTTTGACTTCTTATGAAATATTAAATTTTAACAATAAATTGTAACCGGAGTTTACAGATTTAACAGTTATTTAATTGATTTTTTTTTTTCAAACTGTGTACAGTTTTATACAAAGTTTAATTAAATAAGACATATACCAAACGGAAGGGCACAAAGGTTAACTAATTGAATAACAATAGAGTATCGTAAGCAAAAGCATGTAAGGTAGAAAAACAATTAAACTTTCATCTTAAATGGCTTGATTACTACTAAACCGATGGTGTGTTGACAGAATATTAGATCGATTATGAGCATTCCGTAGCCGCAATGCGGATTGTTTGAAGCTGGTTCTTATTCCGACGCCTTTTTTCGAGATTAATGCCACATAATACAATTTTACTTCGTAAATTAAGGTACTAATCAACAAGAACCATTGTTGCTTGCTTATCGTGTCGACTTCAACACAACAAATTCGCTAAATAGTACCTTGCCAGAATTGGGCAACCGGTACTGCATCGTCGCTAGGGGTCATGAGCTCCTCACGCAGGGCACGATGTGAGATGGGCCATCGTTTGTGGAGCTCCACACAAGCAAGTCACATTGTATCTACCACTAATCAACGTAAAATTAAATAAATTGCAGTTATTTGGGCAAGCAAGTCTACAGGCAAATATTCACTGAGATTTTAGCTTCGGGATCTTTCGGTTATTTTTCGAAACATTCTGCAAAAATAATAATCAAGTACCTATTTCGTAAATATCTTGGAAAAATAGCTCTGCAGCATTCATTGCAAACATGATTCGAAGTCGAAACGAAAAGAACTGTAAACGAATTTTGCAGTTTGTGAGTAAAAAATGGCAGTAAAAACGACAAGGTAAAAAAAATTTAATCCTACAGAATGCTAGACAAAATTAAAGTTGCAAAATTACCGTCTATAATACTTTATTTCTCCACCCTACGTTATTTATTCAGGATACTGATGGGTGTTGGAAGGCACAAAAAATACTGATCTAGAGAACAAATATAAGCGAAATAATATATATGTATGTTTAATATATATATGTTTATATGGGATTCGCTTATATGTAATATAAGCGAATCCCATAAAAACAGAGGCCAAATTCAGTAAAAAGAAGTGGGCCATCAAGGCTTCACCAAAATTGAAATCTAAAGTGTGCCAAGTTTTATCAAAGTATACCGATTTAATGGAGGATTAACTCTAATGAGCGTTTATGCAACCGAGTGTCACAGTGTTATATGTTAAGATTTTGAAGTATTACTAGGCAAGGATATAAATAAGCTCCATTGTTCGATTGTTTATTTTGTTCCCAATGTTATCTGTCAATTGTTGTTTAATCATGAGTTAAAATAAATAGCAATGACATTAGTTTCGAGTGATGATAAAGGTTTATTTCCTAACTATAGGTATCGTTAAAGACATAGCTCGAAATAACACAAGTACAGTACCTATTTAATTTTGAGAAATGCTTTGGGGAAATCCCTTTGGCTATATGTAGCCAAAGTCAAGCACGGAGAGGGGGAGGAGGTAGGTGGGATTTATCCCCCCCCACCCCACCGAAAACCAACTCGACCCGAATGTATCCGTTTTTTAGGGTTCCGTACCCAAAGGGTGAAAACGGGACCCTATTACTAAGCCTACGTTGTCCGTCCGTCCATCCGTCCGTCCGTCGGTCCGTCTGTCCGTCCGTACGTCTGTCCTACCTATTTAGGGCTGTAACTTTTGAACCGTAATAGCTAGATAGTTGCGTTATTACGGAGGATTTGTTGACAAATAATAAAAATGTCAAAAAGTTAAAAATTAAGGGGGGTTCTCAACAAGAAACTAGTTTTAATCAACGTTTTTTCTTTAAAATAATAATAATACATACATGCGTCAAACTTAGTGTGATTATAGAGCAAACTCTACAGAATAACAACAAATACTAAAAACCGGCCAAGTGTGAGTCGGTCTGTCCCGGACGAAAAAAGATTTTTTTTTCTAAGTTGTGTTCTGTTCTGTTGTGTTGTGTTGTGTGTTCTGTGGTACGGAACCCTCGGTGCGCGAGTAGCCCGACTCGCACTTGACCGGTTTTATTTCCTCGTAGTTTCCATGTTGGTCCCATAGTAAAACTTGTTCAGTTTGATGGTCTGAAGGACCCTGTTTCGGCTTCAAAGCGAACCCGATTCCATACATACTTATGCCATTATCCTACAGGGGTAGGCAGAGACTACTGCTCGCCACAAACTACGATTCTGACATTCTCTTTCCTCATCTGCTTTCATACATCTCTTTATGTACTTCTGTCGGTTGAGGGTGCTACGCACTTGACCTTTTCGGAGAAACCGATTCCACGGTGTATACATTATGTGAATGGACCGAAGCAAATTCAGTATAGTGCCTGCTATATTATTATCGTAGATTTAACTGAGCGTAGATAAGTAGGAAGAAATTAATGCTTCACGGTTCTTTACTAACCTATTGATTTAATTTTATGAATATGATAAAAAACAATAACTATTGTATTGATCATCATGGGCCATTTTTCAAGCAGCGGATTAGCATTGGACAAGATACGTCTGTATCTTGTTATCTGTTCAAGGCTGTATAAGGTGGTATAAGTCAATTTGGGAGCGCCAAGACTTGCGGCATTATGCAGCACTTGTGCAGTGTGTCGGTTAGTGCAGGAGCCCGTTAATTCCTGGTATTTTGGCTTGTTTTACAGCAAGATACGTATCATCATCAGCCAATAAACGTCCCACTGCAGGGCACAGGCCTGCCCTCAGGGAGGGTGTATGGGCATTAGTCCACCGCGCGTGCCCAATGCGGATTGGTAAACTTCACATACACATCAGAATTTCTTCTTCAGTGTATGCAGGTTTCGTCACGATGTTTTCCTTCACCGTTTGAGAGCAATCGGTTTTACGTACATAAGTTACAAAAAGTCATTGGTACACGGCATGTTGTCCGTGCAGATTCGAACCCTGACCCCCATAATTGGGCGTCCATACCTCTCCGCAACGCGCCACCGAAGATACGTATACTAAATCCATATTCGTAGCCGTTTCTTCTTATAATATCGTTCTATAGCTTAGAACAGACCTATAGGGTGAAAGTGATATCACTGTCATCCTTTCAAGTGAAAGTCAAAGTCAAGTTTTTCAGTTTTATGGATAGACATCCATAAAACTGAAAAACTTTTACTATAGGAGAAAAACGATCGTAGCAAAAAAAAAATCTGCTCTTCCATAGTATAACTGACATTGTTACTCGACTCTACTGTATTGAATTCCATCTAGACTAGAACTTAAATCAAAATCCTGAAATAGGTCAAGGCCTGAGGCCTGAGTAGGCCGCCGGCCGTATAGACTAGAGTATTGCTTTATGACCCATAAACCTATGCGACAAATAATTTATATTCGCTTATTAATTTGATTTAGATCAAGGGCCAGCTAGCTGCTAGACTGATCTCAATAGTCTCTCTAGTTAAAATAGTTTTTTGTCACCGGCCAAGAGTACTTGCCAGACTATGCTATTATTATATTTTCTTTGTACTAATTTAAGCCCTAATGACATGGAACAAATGCACCAGACAATTCATTGAGTGAAGAATGCATCAGCGGATCGAAACGAGACGTTAGTATACATACAGAGTGTAAATACTGTTGCAGAACTTAGAGCGGAATGAACTTTAATAAAACTTTACGAGATGCTTAGAAGTCGTGAAAACTTAATTAAATGTTCTAGAACAAGCTTCAGTAATGGCAAAAAATGAAGTAATATAAACATTTGTTATTTGCAAACCAAGAATTTAAAACTAAAATGGGACAAAATTATAACGTACGGAAAAATTAAAAATAAGTAAACAAACTAACTTGTAATAATCGCAGAGTTGAAAAAAGCAAGAAAAGGTGACAACAATAAGCGACTATGAACATTTATCTTATCACAAACGAGAGAAATATAAAGATGTGCCTTAGGGTGGCGTGCACCAAGAAGTATTTATACATACATACATATTCTCACGCCTGTCTCCCACTGGGGTAGGCAGAGACAACGGAACGCAACCTGCTTCGATCCTGACATACCTCTCTAGCTTCCTCCACATTTATAAGACCTTTCATGCATGCTCGTCGGTTTCGGGTAGATCTGACCTGGCCCTCGCCGATTTGGTCCGTATATGTACGTCTAGGCCGTCCCCTTCCAACATTTCCACGCTTGCCTTATAAATTGCCCTCGTCAATCTGCTCTCATCCATTCTTTCCACATGACCAAACCATCTCAACATATCTTTCTCTATTTTTGTCACTACATCCTCTTTCAGACCAGACCATAATTAATAAATAGAAGTATTTATGCCCTAGATTTATGCTTAAAAGAATTTACCATCGCTCTGTCTCTTACACTGCCATTACTGATGACAGGGACAGCATCACATTTAAACATGTTAAAGCCAAAATATATTTTGGTGCAAGCCAACCTTAGTCTTTGTCATTTTGTGTAACTATAAACAGTGCGTAACGACGCCAGAGTGAAAATCCCGGATTTTTTTCTTATCCTTCTTGAATTATCTTTACTATGTAGCATGTCAACCACCCTTTAAACAATCAAGGCCCAGTCAACACCCTTTATAAAGCAAGTCAGGTGCACAACACACATGACGCGCCGTAGCATGTTTATGTAACTCGGCGTAGCTTTTCATACGGAGACGCGTGACCGTTACACAACTGTTACCTAACTTTTAGATCGATGACGTCATTGTTTTACGTCACCAACGAAGGTATAGCTTTTGCAACCCTTTCAAGTGTTCGTGAATGTTGCGTAATCTAAGTAGGTATCTAGGAGTTGCAAAATTAACATTATCGAGATAGGCATTCGAATTGTACACCCCTATTTTTTTAATTGCCAACTTCCCCTGAGGAATATGGGTCGAAAAATAAGATTTTTTTTCCTCCCTTAGAAACTCGATCGGCTTATCCGCACTTTTGTATCGAAGGTCCAAAAAATTTCGTCGTTTTTCGACCATGTCCCTAAGGGAAAGTTGCTTAATTTCATTATCTGAATACACCCTTAACATAATAAAATATTATTTTGTAATTTAACATATAGGTAGCCATGAATACAGATAGACAAGAACATAGAGCGAGCTTAATTCTGAGATTTCTTCCAGCAGACACGT
Organism: Agonopterix subpropinquella; assembly: GCA_922987775.1. Taxonomy (NCBI): domain Eukaryota; kingdom Metazoa; phylum Arthropoda; class Insecta; order Lepidoptera; family Depressariidae; genus Agonopterix; species Agonopterix subpropinquella. The sequence goes on along the minus strand of OV277709.1, from coordinate 11,971,531 downwards.
GACAGAGACAGAAAGTTTAGACCATCATCAATGTGGCTTGGAACAAGAAGTACGTATATGTATGGACATGTAATAGTACCTACAGACTACCAAGCCACAGTCTCTACAATTTGTAGTTTGTTTAGTTTGTTTAGGGTTAGTATGTTTTCTCGGGGGTGGCAAGCTAGTCCTTTATACTGGATACAAGTGAACATAACCCAGCACCGACATTGCTGACCGCATCAAACCTTAATATATCCAATCCGAAAGATAAAATTTTCGCATTGTATTCATGCATATTTCACATTTTAATTTTGCTAACAGATACGAAAAGACCCAACGTAAGTCGAATTTATTGTAATAGAGTAAGAGATGCGAATGAAATTACACCAGCATTGTTCGTAGACGTGCTCTCAATACTGAATGTTATATGTACTGGTGATTATTAAGGTTTTCATCAAAACATTCTTGTTCCATTCCATATTACATGGCGGGGTGGTTACTTGTGACGAAACCGAGTCGGTAAAACAATAAATAAGAATTGACGGTTTGGGTAAGGGTAAAACATATTCTCAAGTACTCTTGGTACTTAGACTTTATTTTATTTCGAGTCACATTGCAAGTTTGGCTACGAGCGTTTGTCATTCGCGCGGTTTCCGTTTGACCGTACTAAGAGGCTCTTGGCATTGGCAAAAAATGCAGTGCTAGTCGCAAGCAAAACGCAGTTTTCAAATTTAAGCATATGCTCACGACTATATTCCCCGAGTGGGTAGTCAGAGATATTCTGAAACCTCAGAACATCCACGTTTCACTAGTAGTACCGAAACTCTGTCCAGTACGTGTGACGGGGAGTGAGCCCGTCGCCACTTGTAATGGACAAAGGGCACAATACATGCCTCGAAATTGAAGCATGCAGGTTTCCTCACGATGTTTTCCTACACCGAAACGCCAGTGGTGTTACAAATCGTACATAAATTACGAAAAACTCATTGGTACGAGTCGGCCTCGAGATGGAGTCAGGTTTTGAAATTTAATAAAACAAATATTCCATTTATTAATCTTTCTTGGTTATTTTAGTGCATTAATATATTTTAAGAAAAACTGTTTTTTCCCGATCCGTGATACGTAAGAGTACTCTTATAGGATATACTTACAATCTAAGCGTGTTGGTAATATTAGTATTTAAATCGATGGTAATATTCAATTGTCACACGCTGTGTTCAAAATAACCTACTAAAACCAACACACATACACACACATATTATGTTATACCTTGAAGCTATAGGTAATTTCTCAATCAAGTAGCTTGATCTTAAAGGACTTCTGTTCATTTAAAATCATACAATACAGAGTAAAAACAACATAAAAAGCAATCAGCAAAAAATAACGATACTATAAAAAAAGTGATGTCTTAGGAAGATCTTCTACAACGAATTACAATTATTATTTGTCTATAAATCCATGGCAAGCCGCCAGGCCGTCGCCGCACCCTGCCACCCCTGGCGTCTGAACAGTGAACACCATACATCAACCCCTACTATGGAATTGATTGGGGTGGCACAAGTTTTTCCCATGGAAAACCCGTGGCCGTGAAATTAATTATTTTGCTGCAAATAGTTCTTTACGAACGGTTGAGGTTTTTTAATTTAGTATCATGTAGAGTTTTGATATTGCATTCATTAAAAAAAACGGGTTGCACTCCGGGAGTGCCGGCAGAAGTGAAAACTAAGAGATCTTACGTCTTACGAATGTCACGTGATTTTACGTCATCGTCTTACGAATTTTCGATCAATCAGGATCAGGGTGACGTCACGGTCCTAACGCGAGTAAGCTGAAGTAACGTGGTTCTGGTTATATTAACTTAAATATTTTTGAGCAGATAAATCTGTCTAGCCTCACTGTTATTTGTTAGCTCCGTCTACCACTTATTACTTACTAAGCCCATAAGATATTTCATCATCAGCTTATATGCCGTGCCTCCTTTCACACAATGTGATAAGAAGCAGAGGAACCACGAAATTCGCAATTGCGTGAACGTTTCCGTTCCTCAACTCTATTCCAATGAAGTTCGGACAGACATATACAGGGTGTAACAAAACACCCTAGTAATATTTAAGGGGGTGCTTCAGACCATCAAACTGAACAACTTTCACTATGGGGCCAACATCGAGAAAAAATACAAAATATCTGCTGTCCCATACATTTTAGTCGAGTCGGTACTGCAGTTTTGTATGGGACAGCAGATTTTTATTATTTTTTCGCAATGTTGGCCCCATAGTGAAAGTTGTTCAGTTTGATGGTCTGAAGCACCCCCTTAAGTATTACTAGGGTGTTTTGTTACACCCTGTAGACAGATATATCGAAAAGAAAAGTCCGAGTTCATACTTCAACAATTTAAAAGAACTTGCAAAAATTTTAAACTTTTCTACAACTCTACAAATAGAATAGAATAAAGTGAAAAATTTGAAGTTTTTAGTTGTAGCAAAGATTTTGATAACCCCGAGAGAAAGTACGGTCGCGAGTTTATGTACCTACCTATGTATGACCATAATAGATACTCTTTTTATACTGTGGTATGACTTAACTAATATAGCTCGCAGACTATGATTTAAAAATATCAACATATACTTAATACGAAAAAATATAAGCAACATCAAAATCGCGAGAAAAAATTCAGCTCTTCCATACAAAACTGCAAACCTACTCGAGCCAAATATATGGGACAGCTGTTTTTTTTCGCGTTTTCGATGGTGGTCCCATAGAGATAATAAAGTTTGATGGTGTGATCATCCCCTTAAAAAAGTGTCAGCATATTAAGAAGGACCCTGTATATTTTGATACAAGTATTATCTGCAATCTAAATAGACAATTTGACCTCTCTAACTCCTAAATGATATATTATAATAACTGACCTAGCCCATTTTTTTAACTTTCGCTTGTCATGAACACATTTGATAACATTATATTACAGGCTTTTTCACAAAAACACAGGACAGGTATACAGGTTGCAAATTGACAGCCTAGCAAATACTGAAACAATGAATTTAGACCATCAAACTGAACAACTTTCAATATGGAGCCTACCTTAGGAAACGCGAAAAAAAAATGAACTGACCAATACATTTAAATTTGAGTCGGGTAGGTACCTTGTCCCTGTGGTGTCGGCTAAGAATAGCACCACCCCATTTCCACCCGTGGGTGTCGTAAAAGGCGACTAAGGGATCTACCGGAGGATGGGCAGCAGCATCCTCTGAGTACACACATTCAATCTAACTGCGATCGCCAACCCGCCTGCCAAGCGTGGCGATTATGGCAAATCCTCCCATTTTGGAGGAGGCCTATGTCCAGCAGTGGACGTCTATCGGCTGATATGATGAGGTACCTACAGCAGTTTTGTATGGGACAGCTGATTTTATTTCGCGTTTCCAGAGGTAGGCTGGTCTGAGTTCACCGTTTCAAAAACCTGATATTTACGTAGAAGTTTAGTAAGACCCAAGTATAGCTTAAATATCGGATGTCTGTCTTAGTTATACAGGGTGTAACAAAACAGTAAAACACCCTAGCAAAATTTAAAGGGGTGGTTTAGACCATCAAGCTGAACGACTCACTACGGAACTAACGTTGAAATCGCGAAAAAGAATTTGCTCTTTCATACAAAATTGTAGAATCTACTTGACGCAAATGTATGGCTTTGAGACAGCAGATTTTTTTATTCTTTCTCGATGTTGTTGGCTCCATAGAAAAAAAATTCCAAAGCGTTAATAATGTCATAACTACTCATAACTTTAGAATAGGTAGCATCTAAAAGAAAAAGTTAAGATAATTTCAAAGTTTAACGGTATACCTACTAAGTAATATCTTTATAGGGTAACAAAAAAAACCGTCAAAAGTGTGTCGGGAACGCATGTTAGCACAGCTAGTCTTTAATAAAAAAAAAACATTTGGAATTTTGAAAAGCTACGCATCTACGACACGTAGTCATATTATGCTACGACAATTTGCTAAATATCCTAAAATGTCTACAACTAATTGGTAAAAATTAGAATAGAATGGAATCGCTACGAAAGATCCATAATAATGTCTATAATAATTATAGTAAGTATATCAAAACATAAGCTCACGACAGTATTACCTTTCCGAGTTATCAGTTACTTGGTTATAAGAACCAACTATAGCCTGCTGTCGTTGCAAGGTTCACTGTAAGGATTGAGGGGGGACAGAGGGTTGGCTTTACAATTGGGGCCCAGGCTTTGGGGGATGGGGGTTGGTGGGTGGGTACTGAGGGAGGGGGGGACCCTCCCTTACCACCTCCCCGCGGAGATGCGTGGTTTTTTTTAATTCATATTTTAGTGTGCGTGAAAAGGAACGCAATTTCAACCATTTAAAATTATTTTTATGGGGCCAAAGGGGGGAGGGGGGTCGAGGGAGGGTTGGGGTGGAGGGGGGGCACTCCCTTGACCCCACCCCATTATTGACCTTGAATCCAGAGCCAGAACTCAGTCGGTTAGGTTAGCGAGGAGCGAAGCGACGAGCATGTTAGGTTTCTTGCGACCGCAGCGCACGAGCCGAGCGAGCGGAGCGAGCGTGCCGCGGCAGCGGCCGGCAAGTGTCAGAACCGAATCGCTACTGTTTACCTAGTCACCTCGGGGGGTTCACACTAAAATATTAATTAAGAAAACACCACAGATCTCCGCGCAGGGGGAGTGGTACGGGGGTGTACCCCATCCCCCCACCTCCCACCCCCCAAAGCCTGGGCTCCAATCGTAAATATTTGCCTGGACAGACGCTAGCCTTTCGACCACAAAAACGTATATGAAATTTGTACCAACAAGGAGTCCAAAAAGGAGTTAGGGCTATTTCTATTTATTTAAAGAACTAATTCAACCTGTAGAACATAATTACCCAACATTAGGAGTCCTTTTACAGGTCAGTGGCCTCTTCACAATCTAAACTATTATAAAACTGTAACAGAAGACATTGAAGATATTTACAAAAAAAGATTACGATATGGTTTTGGGATGTCCCCGATTCAGATTTTCCGAATTCCCCGAGATTCCCCAAAGCATCACGCAAAAACTACTGAACCGATTTTGATGAAACTTTTTTGTTTGATAGCTTATGATCTGACTTAAAATCTGGTATGTAATTTATGCTGACGAAGTCGCGGGTAAATGCTCGTATTAAAAATAATAAAATAAATTTATTCAGCCCAAAGAACGATATAAAATAGAAAACTTACATTATATAAGTATCTAAACTTAATATTAAAGTGTAGAGCTATTTTTGTACAATACTTTTACTAAAGCATTCTATAAAAATAGCTTTAACCTCCTAAGACCCCTTGTACAAAATTTTGCACATAATAAAGTTCATCCGTCAGGCCCAGCTTTAAAAACAGATCATAGTAAAAAACGCCCACTGTACAAATTTTTGTACATATTGTTTAAAATATAATATTTTATTTTTGAATCTTCGCGGGGTGTTTTTTGACATACCACAGTGTTGATGAATATTTTTTTAATGTTTCAAATGCAGCCAACTTAAAAAAAAGTAAAAGCTGTCAAAACCAAATGGTTCAAAGCAGGTTCAAAGTTTGACCATGGCGGGAAGGGTATTTTTAAATCTTAATAAATCCGGTTAATCTTTATTTTTTTCGAGTATGTTTTTTAGTAGAATGTATGAAAAAGACAGAAAAGTATGCTAAGTTAATGATTGTCACTGTCGGTAGACAATCACCCGAATTACAATGAGAAACTTTTTTTTGTACATGTTTTGGTACACCGGGTCTCAGCTTCATACCATTTATAGTAAAATTGTGTCAGTTTTAAATTCTTTTTAATTTTATTTTTGTAAAGTATTGACAGTTCTTAAAACCCATAATGTTTATTAATTTTAATAAGAGATTTAAGCATGTTTCTGACGTTCTGGCTATACTATTTTCAAAATTTATGTAAAAAATTTACTCTGACTTCAGACCCACAGTACAATTTTTTGAACAAAAGATAGGTTGATTTAATTTAAGCCAAAATGTTCTTTACATAAAGCCTAGGCAGGCTAAAATAGTATCTCACTTGAAACTTTTCGAATTTTAAAGTTACAAGGTAAAGTAGGTCTTGGGCCTGACAGCAGATATTTATTATGTACATAAAATTGTACAGTGGGTCTCAAGCTCTTCGAAGTTTTTAAAAAGCTGGGCCTTAGGAGGTTAAGGCTTTTGTAATTTATTGGAGTAGTACCACTTTTAAGTTAAGCTTACTACCCTTAAGTTGCTGCTGGCCGTTAAACATTCGCAAGTTTACGCATAAGCACGAATTAAAGCTTTAACCAAGGTAGCACTGCCTATTTACAGAACCTACCCTACGCAAGTTCAAGGTTACCTTATTGGGGTAGCTGGCACCTTGCCAACCGTGCCGACTCCGCCTTTAGGCATTATGCTGAATTTTAGTACAGGGCTGCCACTATTTAATTAATAATCAACGTAAAAAATTTTAATAACTTAACAAAAACTTACCTAATATTCTGTTGAAATTATAATCCGGGTAACACTCGACCGCTGCGAAGACACAATGTAGATCCTCATAGGTAGCACATAAAGCCTTCATAAGCACAAGTTTAAACTTAACCCGCCGAAATGGCGAGAGGTTGTAGAAAGCGCGGCAAAATGGGAGAAATGGTGCGGCACGTCAACCCTGCGCGACACTTGGCACCATACTGGGTAGTTTTTGGCAGTGAGACTTATCAAACGCACTGTTCTTGATGCAGCTGCATTTTCTATAATTTTCTTTCGACGGTAAAATGCCTTCAGCTCTTGCTATATTAAGGGTGCGCGACAGGAAATTGTGCAATATGCTTAGATGTGTGACGACGGCGCGGCGCATCTTGAAAGAATGCATATTAAATTGCAATGAATGCAGGCTTGTATTTAGATCAGAGGTGATTATTATTGCTCCAGGGTTTCCAACGATATAAGGCTTCGTTTTCTCCAGCTTTTATGGAATTCAATTAGGTTCTTTATGAGGGGTTTAGAGTAAATAGACGAATGAGTGCACGCCAGATTTGTCAATAAATTGAAATTGAAAAATGCATTCTGAGAATAGGTAGGTATTACAATTACAATAGAATTCTGAAATCGAATTTAAATGAAAGACAGTTTTTTAGGGTTCCGTACCCAAAGGGTGAAAACGGGACCCTATTACTAAGCCTACGTTGTCCGTCCGTCCGTCCATCCGTCTTTCCTACCTATTTAGGGCTGTAACTTGTGAACCGTAATCTGTATTGACATTTTCACAGAATGTGCGTTATTATGGCGGATTTGCTATAAAATAATAAAATTTGTAAAATGTTAAAAATTAAGGGTTCTTCTAAACTAGTTTTGATCTACGTTTTTTTCTTCTTCTCGCTCTTTCGTAAAAACGGTAACGGTAATACATATACAAGCGTCAAACATTGTGTGATTATAGAGCAAGCAAACTCTACAGTATAACAACAAATAATAAAAACCGGCCACGGTAACACGCTAAAGGTCCCGGAGACTTTTTTTAAGAGTATGTTGTGTGGTTACGGGACCCTCGATGCGCGAGTAGCCCTACTCGCACTTGACCAGTTTTTATTTAACTAAAGCGAATTTTGCTATATTAAGCATCTCTTATTGAGTTTATATGAGAAAACACGTTCAGACCTCTATTAGGTATGTACATCTACCCTCTACGGAATCACCCCTGTAAGTTACGGAACGGTAAAAAAAAATCATCCAAGAATAGCTTCAGGGGGTAGCTGGCCTTTTGCACGTAAAAACGCGTAATATTTACGTCAGTAACAGGAACAATAGAACCTTGTCTTTTTAGACCTGGTCGGCCTAGTATCATGGGGCTAACCTCCACTCTAGCACCAAAGCTTTTGTCTGTCTGTCTGTCCGTCCGTCCCTCCTAGTGGAAGCTGTACAATTACAAAATGGATAAAAAGCAGCAAATCGATTTAGGGGATAGCCGTTTGGTATGTACTTTAGGTTAAATTAAAATAATCATTTTGAACGGCAGTTCTAAAGAATTATTTCCCTTATTCATGAGGGAAGTTATGACGTCATACATTCTTTGTATGGGATTAAAAAAATGTATCTGAAACCTATCGTGTCGGGTATCAAATGAAAGGGTTTCATCAGGCGGTTCTAAAACATACTACAAAAGTATTTTCAAAATTTGATTTTTAGATCAAGCCGTAGGGGATTGGGAATTAAAGATTATGAACATTATTTATACCCAAGGGTTCAAAAATCTGTGTTTATACCTATAATAAAAGAGTATTTTGTCAAATTAAATTTTATTTTCTTTAAAGTACTTACTATATTTAATAAAATATATAAAACAAAATTATGTAGGTATTACTTAAAGCTATTTTCGTAAAATTAAAATTGACAAAAGTTATTCAAGTTTGATACGTTTCTATAGAGATAATGAAAACAGTTGGATGCGGTATTTTCACCCGCCGATGCCCCGCGAAACGCAAAACGGATCTGAAAATTATTCACATATTTTTCAAGCACATTCCGCTTGCATTGAGGTCGCATCTACATGGTGTGATTAAATTGATTCGACGAATTGTTAGGGGTGGTTCAGACCATCAAACTGAACAACTTTTACTAAGGGAGCAATCCTAAAATCACAAAAAAAACATCAGATATTTCTGGTTTGCATAGTATGTTCAATTTGATGGTCTAATCTAAACCACCACTAATGATTTGTGGAATCATTTCGATTACACCTTGTAGGTACTATTTTTTATCTCAATAGAACTGAATCAATTTTATAGTTTATAGATAGACTGTAATAAAACTGGTATAATGCTATATAGACTCTGATGAATTAAAGCACAATCTACTGCTTTCACTAACAAGTATTAAGAAAGTTATTAGTTGAATTAAACAAATAAGTTTTACAGTCGAATCCCATGAAAACAGCCTTAAACACATTTCTGCGCCGCAAAGACTGTCGACCCACTGATTACTGGCCAAGCGAGGTGTATTCTCTTTAGAGACAAAAAGTGGCCCTCCCAACTCCATTTGTGCCGCCGTCTGAGAGCCTCCCGCCTGGACATTGACTTGCCTTGGGCGACCTGGAAGTCCTTAAACCGACTTCGAACCCAGGTCGGTCGCAGTAAGGACAACATGGTCAGGTGGGGATTCTTAGATGCGCAAAATGTGACTTGCTTGTGCGGAGCTCCACAAACGATGGCCCATCTCACCTGCACGCAGGAGGAGCTCATGACCGCTAGCGACGGTGCAGTATCGGTTGCCCAATACTGGCGAGGTACTATTTAGCGACTTTGTTGTGTTGAAGTCGACACGATAAGCAAGCAAGCCTTAAACATCGTAGAAATAAAGATAGTGTGAGTGCTATCTCGCACCGCAGCAGATCTTTCTCGCTCTATCTTTGGCCAGAGGAGTGTCCGTACTCTATGTAATACAAGATACACTTTCTTATACTGTGGTATAGCGCTAATCATTGACTCGATCGACAGAATCGTTACCGCTCTGTCAATCAAATGAAAAGTAAGTCAAGTTTAGCGCGATACCAAATTCTGCACAGCTGATTCGACGCTGATTCGAGAAGGGCCAGGTCAGATCTACCCGAAACCGACGAGTATGCATGAAAGGTCTTATGAATGTGGAGGAAGCTAGAGAGGTATGTCAGGATCGTAGCAGGTGGCGTTCCGTTGTCTCTACCTACCCCAGTGGGAGACAGGCGTGAGAATATGTATGTATGTATGATTTGACACTGGATAACAACCAAGACTGAACCTTGAGTTCTTCAGACGTCAGAATTAAAGATCTCGCGCTTTGTGATTCGGTGCATTCTAGCCTGTACAGGCGCGTGGTAGCGATTTATTGAACCATCAAGTTTTATACCAGACACAATACATAAACAATTGTTATCGGTCATAGATGTTCCACTGGGGTATGAGTAGTAAGCATCTTTGCAGTGATCTTCTGTACCAAGTACTGTTATGAGTCCAGTGGAGAATTGTTGAATTGTTCTTATCATGATTTTGCCATGCCGTCATCTCTATATTTGGCTTCTTTCTATTCTTTTAGTGTCAACTACATAGTTCTAAGGAGGGAACTAAACATTAGTAAAATTATTCAAATTATTTTCATGGAATTCAACCTTATTAAATTTATTCAACCAATAACATCTTAAATTATACAAGGCGAAAAATATGGCCCATATATGAAGAAAAGTTGGATCGAAAGTTGATTGTGTTGCGATACGAATTAAAAAACCGACGCTGCCTATTTAGTTTTGGGCAAATTTCCAAATGTTCCATTTTATTTTCTGGCCAAAAAGCGACATGAAAAACATGAACATATTGCTGACAAAAATGTTGGTTTATGTGCCACACTTTTCACATACTGTTTTATCAGTAAAAGCCTATCAGTGATAATGATTACTTATCAATAGAGATCGGATATTCGGATGCATATTTACCTAAACTTCGTTTTTCACAAGAAGAATGTGGACACGTCTTTATTTATTTTATGAAACAATCCCAGGATCGCTTTAAGTCCCGGGATTGCTAAAATATCGTAGGACTTGGACATATGAACAACTCTGACATCATGAACAACTCGGACAACATGAACAACTCTGAAAATTTGATCAACTTTTATAAAGTATTGTCTGAGTTGAAAGAGTGGGCCGAGTTGTTGTTTTTTATGTTGTCCGAGATGTTTTCTTGTCGAAAATACTTAATTGGACAACATGAACAACATGGATAACTTGACCAAGTTGTCAGAGTTGTTTACATTTCATTGCGGGTGGCCCGATTTTTTTCTATTAACTTTATTCAGAAAGGCATATCCATATTATGTTTTCGTGAGGAAAAAAGTGATGTTTAGGTAAATATGCATCCGATTATCCGATCTCTACTTATCAAGTAGGCGGTTAGCACAGCGCGATCTGAAAGCGCCTACTTTTGGGTTTACTATTAAAACATGATTAACATAATATCTGATAATGTTCGTTTGTTTTTAACAGACTTCAAAAAGGAGGAATTTACTGTATTTTTTTACTACGGCTGCCGAAAGGAGGAGTTTCTCAATTTTATGTTTTTTACTACGGCTTCCGTAGCAGAGAACATAAATAAAAATCTTTAAGTGATGATGCATTTTCATGTTAATTTTATTCGTTTGTGTTTGAAAAATGTGTGGCTCTAATATCTGTAATTTCGACGTCCCAAATATTTTATGTCAATATCAAATATCTCAATGGTAATAAAAAAATGCTTTCGTTCATCCACACGCGGGCTCGCGACTGCAAAAAAAAAAGCTGCAAACTTTATACCTTTTTACATGTAGAGACTCTAATCGACCGTGTCATAGTGTAAATAAAATAGTGATGAAAATCAGCCGTCGCGGCGGGTCTATGCCCACGCGGCGTGCGGGGTACGGCGGGGGACGGGCGTACCCTAACTCCATTCGCTGTTAGGGTACGCGCGCAGGCAGCGTAGGCCGGACGCACTCCTCCCGGCCCCCGCACGCCCCGCACGATTGGCCTGCCGCGACCGCTGAGCTTCACCACTATTAGTTCTTTACACTATGACCGTGTCCACACGCTAAAGTATGAAAAAGTTAGTGGCTTGGCCATTTGTGGCACCCGCCGCACCGATAGCCCATTTGCAGCGAATTTATTTATATATATATTACCATATTTTACCAGTAATTATAGTAAACCCCTATTTACATTTAGTTATACTAAACACTAACATTAGACGTAAATTAAAATCTACACATAGAAATGTATTTAGGTATTTCAACTAGAAAAATCTGAACTAGACATTATTGCACTAAACATAGTATTTAACAAAACATTCCAAATAAATATACACTCTCGTTTTTGGTGCAAAAAATGGTACAAAGCATCAGCTTGGAAATACTTTAGTAGAAAAGTGAAATCCTTTTGAACATAATAATTGGTTCTCAATTTTTTGTCATACAATGAGCTTAATACACACGGCAAAGCTTTCTCTATCAATATTCAATATACAGGGTGTAACATAAAATAGGACAGCTAAGTGGTTTAGACCATCAAACTGAACAACTTTTACTATGGGACCAACACTAAAATCGCGAAAAAAAATCCACTGTTCCATACAAAACTGCAAGCATAACTCGACTGAAATGTATGGGACAGCAGATTATTTTTTCGCGATTTCGATATTGGTCCCGTAGAGAAAGTTGTTCAGTTTGATGGTCTAAAGCACCCCTTTAAGTAGCTGTCCTATTTTATGTTACACCCTGTATAATGTCGGCCATGTTTTGTCATGTATTCCACCACCAGTTGACTGCATACAAAATATTTTAGTTTTATCTTCAGTAATTCTTTAATCCTGTTCTTTAGCTTGAATACTTACAATTTTTTTTATAACAGAATGAACTAAAAAGTTATGGAATGTTGATGACGTCACTAGTTACTATTTAGTCTTTGATTGAATTAAAATAGCGGAAGATAGGTGACGTATTTGCATTACATTTTTGAAAAGTAAAGCCGTGTGGTTTGTTTTTTCTGATTTGTACGAGTAAAAGCACACGAAGGCATTGTGGTACCTCTATTCGACCTAAAATAAAATAAAACGGTCAAGTGCGCGTCGGGCTACTCGCGCACCGAGGGTTCCGTACCACACCACCACAGAACCCAACATTGTTAACTTAGAAAAAAACTTTTTTTGTCCGGGACCTTTAGCGCGAGACCGACTCACACTTGGCCGGTTTTTAGTATTTGTTGTTATTCTGTAGAGTTTGCTCTATAATCCCACTAAGTTTGACGCTTGTATGTATTACTGTTTTTACGATAGAGCGTGAAGAAAAAACGTTGCTAAAAACTAGTTTCTTGTTGAGAACCCCCCTTAATTTTTAACTTTTTGAAATTTTTATTATTTGTTTACAAATCCGCCGTAATAACGCATAATCTGAGAAAATTTCAACTATCTAGCTATTACGCTTCAAAAGTTACAGCCCTAAATAGGTACGTAACGGACGGACGGACAGACGGACAGACGGACAGACGGACAGACGGACAGACGGACAGACGGACAGACGGACAGAAGGACAGACGGACGGACGGACAACGTAGGCTTAGTAATAGGGTCCCGTTGTCACCCTTTGGGTACGGAACCCTAAAAAGTATCTCAGGTCCATGCGCTATAGGCTAGTCACCTGTCTTCCGCTATTTTAATAAGCGCTATTTTGTATTTAGTAATTTTTTTCATACAAAGCGTGCGTTTCGACGTCCGATTAAGAGTCGCTGATTTGATTAGTTGTCAACTAGCGGATTGGTGGTCAAATTAATGTCATCGTGCATGGTTGAAAATAGCATAAAGATAGCGAAATTACAGTATTTATCATTTGTGTTAGCTGTTTAACATAAGCCACAGCATACAAATGTGTATCTGTCACTACAAAAACAATAGAAGAGAGATATAAGAAAACTTTCACGCCGTGTGCTAAACCGACTTTGTTCTATTTCACTACAAATAGCATAAGATGTAAATAAAAATGGCGTACATGTCATAGAATTATGATGTTGTAGGAAACTTCTTCATTTGTTTTGAGATTTCGATGGATTTTCAGTCTTTTAATTTATGAAGTGATTCAAGGTTATCTATCTATAGTGTTCTATTTACATCGTATGCTAGTTCTAATGGAATACAAAATATGCAGAACCCATTTTCGAATCAGGAGTGCGATTTTTGAATCTCATTCGCTGAGTTCAACAGTTGAAAATGTCAAAATTACTGGTGGAGATATGCATCTTTCTACTGCTGATTTGACTTTCAAAAATCATTCTTGAGGAGTGCGATTTTTGAAAGACAAATCTGCAGTAGAAAGATGCGTATCTCCATAGTAATTTTGACATTTTTAACTGCTGAACTCGCGAATGAGATTCAAAAATCGCACTCCAGTACCTAATTAAGCTCTAATATTTTTAACAACCTTTTTTATTTCCTTTGCTCTGCAGAGATTTTTTTTCAATCAAAAAAAGTTTAGAGATCTTAATAATTTATTACAAAATGATTTAGTTCTTCAGATTTTTGGTAAACTAGATTTTTTTGTACAATATTATAGTAGATTAGATAGTTCCATTTTTCAAGATCAGCTTTAAACAACTATAACTATAATTCTTAGGTACAATAGTATATTTATATTATTATGAACATAAATAAACGACACCATATTTAAATTTAATTTAAATCTTTTCGAATTTTATGCGTTATTTACCGTATAAATAAGATAATTTTTAAAACATAAAGCTATGTGATATTTAAAAGAAGGATTAAAATGGAATGATACCACTCAATCACACCGTAATTCGAGCTTTCTTATAAAATAAATCACTGCAATATACACTGTCAATGATAAACAAAATAATGATAAAATTTTAACCATACAAAATAATTTCTAACATATTTAATGTAGACTGTAAAAATCGCTTTATTTCATTAAATGAAAAACGTAAACTAACGTAACTTTTATCATGTCGTTCTCGATTTGTTTCTTTTGGTGGCAGCGGTAATTAAAGAAGATTTTTAACATTTTATGGTGAGTAGGCAAAAGAGAAGTAGGTCGTCCGGCAGCCAGGTGGGTTGACGATATCTGGAAAAGTATCGGCAAGACCTGCCTAGCTAGTACGCCAACCCGCGATAGCCGTGATACGGCTATATCACATCTTTTATCTCGCTCATTTGTTCGCGAACAAACGAGATATAAGACGTGATATAGCCGTATCACGGCTTTCGTGGGTTGGCGTACTAGCTATGCTGGATGCGATATAGGACCGAGAAGGATGGCAAAATAGGGAAGAGGCTTTTGCCCTACTGTGGGTAGATACGGGCTGAAAATGATGATGATGAAGTGTGTTTTGAGCAAAAATGGACTACTTCAAGGCGGTAATAGGTCCAAAATACAGTAACGTCAGTTTCTTATGGATCCTGAGAAGTGAAATAGTGGACTTGATGACAAATAAATGGTACAAGACAGAGCGAAATATTTACTAAAGGTATTCGTTCATATGTATCACATTGTTTTTCCCAAACTATCAGTTGTGATTGCTTTCTTATGCAGTTCATTTTGGTTTTTATTTTCGAATATAGCGTAAGATGTTGGGGAACAGAAAAAGCTAACGTGTTTTAGTACAAAAATACAATCTTTTTGCATAATTAAAACTTTGCTCAATTGATGTAACGTTAACTTCATTTTTCTTACAATACAATCTTAATTATGTAATATTATATTCTGATATGAAAGTCTAAAGAAATAATCTAAAACCTACCTTTAAACAAACATTGCTATTGGAAATAAATGAGTTTTGAAAGTTATTTAATTTTGCCAAGTATCAAGATTGGTCAGAGTTTTTTTTTATATTATGATTTTTATATATTCAGTGTTTTATTCATAAATAAATTAAAGTTCTAGTGATGTACTCTACGTGCAATAGAGGCAAGAACTGTCGCCGCTGACAAGTGTCGTTTCGATGCTGTCATGAAACATGACGCAGAAAGAGCGCATCAGCCAGCGGGACAGAGATAGCAAGATATTTGAAATGGACGATCTGAGAGAGACATGACGATTCCACACGAAATGAAGTTTGGGTGTTCGTTTCTTAAGAATAAGAATCATTTATTTGTAAAACATTATAGACCAAGAACCGACCGTAAAATTATGCACGTATTTCTTAGGCGAACGAAATGTGATTCTAGTGTATGTTTACACAGGGGTTAATTAATTCAACGCCGCCAAGTTGCCTAGAAAAATTTCTTGCCGCAAGTACCTTTTCCATTATGATTTTTGGTATAACTTTTGCCACCTGTCTGTTTGGGAAGTAAATGAGATGCCATCGGAAAGAGACTGATCTAAAGAACTGGAAAAACTAGAATTGCCACCTCTAAGTCTGCCGCAACTCTAGGGTTGCCAGGTTCAAAAATGACTTCTTTGAACCTAGCAACCCTATAGTTGCGGCAGATTAAGACGTGGCAACCCTTAGACTTACAGTACTTTAGATCAGTCTCCTCCCGATGGCACCTCATTTACTTCCCAAACAGACAGGTGGAAAAAGTTATACCAAAAATCATAATGGAAAAGATACTTGCGGCAAGATTTTTCTAGGTAACTTGGCGGCGTTGAATTAACCCCTGAGTAAACATACACTAGAATCACATTTCGTTCGCCTATGAAATAGGTGCATCATTTTACGGTCGGATCTCGGACTATTAGTACTTGTACACACGGCGACACATCAAGCTATACAAAACCAACATAAGCTGGCCGCGCGACATTATACTTTACTCGACCCACGTACCCCGCGTACGTGTGTTGTGTTTTGTATGTTAGTGTTGAGTTTGTGTGTTTTCTTGTTCACATCTTTTAGACTTCCCTATCAGAATAGAACACATGTTATGATTTACCAGAACTACAATATAACCAATTATACTTTAAACTGTTAAGCCATTTCAAAAGTCGTAGAAAAACCACGTCTTTCTAAACTTGGACGTTTTATCGTTGACACCTATAACATGCGTATAAAGTTATTTCCACTCACGAAGTAAACTCAAAAAAAACCTTATGCCAATGTCATAAGAACTAAAATTCAATTAACTTCGTGTGTAGAAGGAACTATTACTAACCATCAAACCCATCAACTAGGTACATTCACAAAGACATATTCATCCTTATCGCACAACCATCCATAAGATGCAATTATACGAGGGTAAGAGTGAGAAGCCAATATAATTAATAGAAAAACAGGAGTCTTTCCTGCGCAGTGCCGGAGAGCAGGCGCCAGCCACGTTTGATGTTCAGGTACTGAATGATGGCGCGTACGCAGATTAAAATACCTGGAAAAAAGAAATAAACAATATTAAGGGTAATGATATTAGTTTTATCTGTCGTCTGTCTGTTCAACATTCACGACTGAACAGTTTAACAGGAAAATGGGTACTTGGACACTCTCGAAGATTATTTATTCCCAATTAAAAAAGAAAAAAAAAACATTTACAGCTATACAGGGTCCTTTTTAATATGCTGACACTTTTTTAAGGCGATGACCAGACTATTAAACTGAACAACTTTCTCTATGGAATCAACATCGAAATCGCGAAAAAAAACAGTTGTCCCATACGTTTGGCTCCGAGTAGGTTTGCAGTTTTGTATGGAAGTGATGTTTTTTTTTTCGCGATTTCGATGTTGGTCCCATAGAGGAAGTTGTTCAGTTTGACGGTCTGATCATCCTCTTAAAAAAGTGTCAGCATATTAAGAAGGACCTTATATACAGGGTGTAACAAAACACTCTAGTAACACTTAAGGGGGTGCTTCAGACCATTAAACTGAACAACTTTCACTATGGAGCCAACATCGAGAAATAATAAAAAAAACCTGCTGTCCCATACATTTTAGTCGAGTCGGTACGAAGTTTTGTATGGGACAGCAGATTTTTTTATTTATTTCTCGATGTTGGCTCCATAGTGAAAGTTGTTCAGTTTGATGGTCTGAAGTACCCCCTTAAGTATTACTAGGGTGTTTTGTTACACCCTGTAGAATACATACAATGTATACAGGGTGTAACAAAACATACTAGTAATATTTAAAAGGGCGGTTTAGATTAGAACATCAAACTGAACAACTTTCATGGAGCAAACATCGAGAAAATAAACAAAAAATATGTTGTTTCATACAAAACTGCAGTACCTTCTAGACTAATCTCTTACTCTTGACATTTATAATTATTATATTTATTAATTGTATTATTTGTATTTTTTTGTGACATGTAATGAATATTACGAATAAATTATAATTATGATTATGATTAATTTTCGGCCTCGTCTCCGCAGTGAAAGTTGTAAAGTTTGTAGTTTGTGCTTGGGTACAAACATTCGTATTCAACATAAAAATATTTGAACCCGCTTCCCTTGGCTCAGCAGGCAGATTAACTACCCACTGAGCTACTGAGTCGTCGCGTCGATACTATAATTGGTTATAGGTTATTGGTAGCTATGAATTAATGCGGTAGGTATGCAGATACCTACCGCAACAAAACCAACAGCTGACTTTAGTGCTGTCAAAGTGACGTTAAACACCCAAAATAAGATGCCATCATAATGTACGCCATCTTATTTAAAGCGTTTTTGGGCGTGTAACGTCACTTTGACAGCACTAAAGTCAGCTGATGGTTTTCTGTCTCTTTTCTTAATCTTATTTTAGAAAGTGACAGGAATACATTTAGTTAAGTCGTGGCCCAGTCCGAATCGAGGCCATTGTATTCATCATCATCATCATCTCAGCCGATGGACGTCCACTGCTGGACATAGGCCTCGCCCAAGGATCGCCATAACGACCGGTCCTGCGCTGCCCTCATCCAACGGGTCCCGCCGCCTTCACAAGGTCGTTGGTCCACCGTGTGCGGGGCCTACCCACGCTGCGCTTTCCGGTACGCGGTCGCCATTCGATACAATGTATTATCAAGGACATACTAAATCAATAGAAATTATTGTAGTCCTTAGGAATATAATTAGTTATTCCATAGAAAATGATCATCTTCTCCCTCTTTATTATTTTAATAAATGAAAAGTTCTCGAGTGGCAACCGCGTACCGGAAAGCGCAGCGTGGGTAGGCCCCTCACACGGTGGACCGACGACCTGGTGAAGGCGGCGGGAAAACGTTGGATGAGGGCAGCGCAGGACCGGTCGTTATGGCGATCCTTGGGGGAGGCCTATGTCCAGCAGTGGACGTCCATCGGCTGAGATGATGATGATGAAATTGTAAACACTCACCAAAAGCCATAATCAGCCACCAAAGCCATGAGTTCTCGTGAGATGCGAGCTCCGTGGAATGTTTCACTATGAGGGTCCACTTAGCCAGGGACAGTCCGAAGCCGGCTAGGGCGCCGTAGCGGCTCGCCACCGTGTGGCAGAAACACATGAGCAGCAGGAATCCGATCCAGTTGAATAGGAATGCCACTGAAATGGGAGGGTCGGTTAGTCCGTGAAAGATGTAAGGTCGAATCTCCACTGAATTTAGTTGGATAATTGATTAAATTTGGATGTTAAAGGTTTAAATTCGTTGGAAATATACAGGGTGAAATTGATATCATTGGCATCCTTTTAAACTAAGAGTCTACCCATCAAACTGAACAACATTTACTATGGGAGCAAACCGATCGGAGCAACTTAAAAATCAGCTGTCCCATACTAAACTGCAATGCCAACTCGACTCAAATGTATTTTTCACACCACCCGCTCGAAAATGGAACATTATATGTCATGTAACTCGAACCTAAAGCAAGTCATTATAGCCCTGGGACTAGCCGGGCAATAATATTGTACTGAATTTCATTATAACCCGCTGGTCAATAATGAGATTTGAATATGGAATCGCATCCACAGATTATTTAATAGTTACTACGATCATTACTTAAAATTCGTATGAAAACCTGTGATGAAAACTTATCATGGAGACAGGCACCAAAAAGAACTTAATTCGAAATTTGAACTGGCCACCACGAGTATTGAAGACAAAAAAAGAAAAAAAAAAGGCGCGAATCATAAAGGTATCATCTTTATGGCGCGAATACTGCATGTCTCTGTATTTGCTCTGTACCTATTATTGCCTTCCTATTGCGACGAACAAAGTAATAAAAAAATATTACATTGTCTTTCCACTACTGGAGTGCGATTTTTTAATCTCATTCTCTGAGTTCAGCAGTTGAAAATGTCAAAATTACTATGGAGATACGCATCTTTCTACTGCTGATTTGACTTTAAAAAATCGCACTCCTGGAGTATGATTTTTTAATGTTAAATCAGCAGTAGAAAGATGCACGTCTCCGTAGTAATATTGACTTTTTCAACTGCTGAGTTCAAAGAAAGAGTTTCAAAAATCGCACTCCAGTTGTGGAAAGACAATGTAATATCGCACTCCTGGAGGAGTGCGATTTTTGAATCTCATTCGATGAGTTCAGCAGTTGAAAATGTATGGAGATACGCATCTTTCTACTGCTGATTTGACTTTCAAAAATCGAACTCCTGAAGTATGATTTATGAAAGTCAAATCATAAATAGAAAAATGCATATCTCCATAGTTACTTTGACATTTACAACTGCTGAACTCAGCAAATGAGATTCAAAAATCGCACTCCTGGTCTAATGTTTCAAATATCTACTTTCAATTTTAATTTAATAAAATAGTTTTTCTAAATACTATACTATTGAACTCTAATACTTTGTAATAAAATAACTCTAATAAAATAATTGGTTTCTAACCATAGAGAATTTACACGCTCCCCTGGGTTTCTAACAGTATTGCTTTTTATTTTCTCGCGGAGGGTGTGAAAAGTAGAGTATGGTCCTCGGGGATAAACGTGTTTTCATCTTGGGCGAGCTTGAACCCCTCGCTTCACTCAGGATTCTAGTCTTAACTCCCTCGCTTCGCTCGGGAGTTAACTCTAAACACCCTCGCTACGCTCGGGAGTTAACCCTAGAATCCCTCGTTACGCTCGGGATTCAATATCGCGCCCGTGATGAAAGACACTGCTTTATCCCCTTGGTACATAATCTACTATTTTTGCTCCGTTCGGTTTACTCCCATAGTAAAAGTTGTTCAGTATGATGGGTAGACTCTTAGTTTAAAAGGATGCTAGTGATATCAATTGCACCCTGTATATGCGTGCAAATAAATAAATAAGAAACCTATCAAGTATTTATAACTGTTTTTTTAGTATTACTTATACAAATTCATCTTTCAGATTATTTGTTTGAAAAGCCTAGTTTTTTTTAAATACTAATAATTTTTTAATGTAATTAATTTCAGTGGAGGTTCGAGAAATTAACGTAAAAGTAATTTTAAAAAAAAGTCTACCTACTTTTGTGACAGGTTTCGCATCTTCATTTTTTCAATGACAAAATTTTAAATAAATTGTTATTTTTAATGTTTTCTTTTTGTTCATTGAATTGAATGATGCAAACATTAGAAGGAAATAAATGATCCGTTCTAGCCCTATTTACTAGAAAAGTTAACGATAAATGTTGATACACCTATGTCAATTAAACCAATAACATAGATAAGTCGTAACAGCTTTTATTTGTTTAAAGGTAACACTTAATACAATGAGCGTCAAAAATATATATAAAAAACCGGTCAAGGGCGAGTCGGGCTACTCGCGCACCGAGGGTTCCGTACCACACCACCACAGAACACAAGATTATTAATTTAGAAAAAAAACTTTTTGTCCGGGACCTATAGCGCGAGGCCGACTCACACTTGGCCGGTTTTTAGTATTTTTTGTTATTCCGTAGAGTTTTCTCTATAATCACACTAAGTTTGACGCTTGTATGTATTACCATTTTTACGATAGAGCGTGAATAAAAAACGTTGATAAAAACTAGTTTCTTGTTGAGAACCACCCTTAATTTTTAACTTTCTGACATTTTTGTTATTTTTTAACAAATCCGCCGTAATAATGCATAATGTGAGAAAATTTCAACTATCTAGCTATTACGGTTCAAAAGTTACAGCCCTAAATAGGTAGGACAGACGGACGGACGGACGGACAGATGGACGGACAGACAACGTAGGCTTAGTAATAGGGTCCCGTTTTCACCCTTTGGGTACGGAACCCTAAAAACGGTGCCTGTACACAGGGAATAGCAAAATTAGCCTTTATAAATAAAAAGCAAGCATTAATAAATAAAAATTATCCGCACACATAAGCTTAGGGCACACATCTGGCGGGAAAATGCTCGATCAGTTTTAGTTGATAAATTGATAATGAACTCAATTACAATAAGAAAAGAGTTGAAGAGTGTGCGAGTGATAACTCCCTGTGGCGTGTGTTCGCTTTATATCTTGCACGTTATTTTCTACTCTATTTCAATCGTTCTCGAGTTCATTATCAATTTAGCAATGACATCTGCTCGAGCATTTTATTGCCTGATTTAGGTAGACAAATAATTTTAGTATGAAAATGTTTTATGCAATTTGTAGTCGCTAATTATGAATTATGATGAATTTCATTCAAAGAGGTGTTAGTTCATTCGTAGTTTCAATAAATAATATACAACACATTAATTCGTAGAACTGTAGGAAAGGAAAATGCATTAAAAAGTACTAAGTACACAAAATCTTCGCCATAACATATGATACCATTAATACGTAATGTATAGTTAAGTACGAGTGCATAACGAGTAATGACTCAAACATAAATTAATGGATATAATGACTTGTTCAGTAAATACAGGGCGTAAACATAAACGCGTTACATACTTTATGAGATGCTGAAACTTGATGAAAAGTTATTCAGTTTGATGGCTTCAGACAATCAAACTCTTACTACGGGACTAAACTGTGATGTCCTTTCCAGTATGTTTGGAAAGAAAATTGTGTTGACCAAAGTTGCTCATAAAAAATATTATATCCACACTTTTATAAAACTGCAAAAGTCTATGTTTGTGTTTGTTCTAAGATCACACAAAAACTACTGGATCGATTTTGAGTTTAATAGCTTGTGTTTAAACTTAAAAACTGGTATATATTTCTAGAGCCGGTGCGGATGAAGTCGCAGGCAAAGTCTAGTAGAATATAGTGTTAATCAAAATTCCAAGATAAGACAAGGATATAACATATTTATTTTATTCGTGATCCGAGAGTCACTTTGCGTCAAACATGTTTCTATTTATATGAAGAAAAATATAGGTAAATATTATGAATTCTAGACATACATCAAACGATGTACTTACTATGTTATTTACTATGTATTCGAATGCCACTGTATGGCAGCGAGACGTGCACATTGACTAAACGAGATCGAGATAGGCTGGAAGCTTTTGAGATGTGGTGTTGGAGGAGAATGGAGGGGATAAGTTGGTCGGAACGAATAACAAATGAAGAGGTGTTAAGAATGGTTAAAGAAAGGAGAAACATTCTGAAGATAATCGAAAACCGGAGGGGAAAGATGATCGGACACTTGATACGAAACGACAACTTCTTTAAAACCATACTAGAGGAGAAGATAAAGGGGAAGAGAGGCAGAGAAAGACCTAGACAGAGTTATCTAGCCCAAGTGAAGGAAAAGGTTGATGTCGTGTCGTATCAGGAACTCAAGACACTAGCTGAAAATAGACAGGATTGGCGAATACTCCACCGACAAGAGCGTAGCCCTTAAATAAGATGATGATTCAAATGTCTATGAAATACAGTATGACACCATTATTACATTGGTACCGATTCGGACTGTGCCACGACTTTACTTAACTAAATGTATTCCGGTCACTTTCTAAAATAAGATTAAGAAAAGAGACAGAAAACCAACAGCTGACTTTAGTGCTGTCAAAGTGACGCCCAAAATAAGTTGCCATCATAATGTACGCCATCTTATTTAAAGCGTTTTTGGGCGTGTAACGTCACTTTGACAGCACTAAAGTCAGCTGTTGGTTTTCTGTCTCTTTTCTTAATCTTATTTTAGAAAGTGACAGGAATAAATTTAGTTAAGTCGTGGCACAGCCCGTATCGAGGCCATTGTGCTACTTTCAGGGTGAAGATTATACTGTGGTTTAGTAGACTACACTTCCCAGCCACCAGCATATTCAAATCAACAAACTCAAGCTTTGGCAAATGAATTCGATATGCTAGTAATGTTGTAAATGTATGCGTACCGGTGACTCTCAATAGAATTTGAAAGGTTCCTTTGTCAGGACAAATTCAAAGTAAAGCAAAACAGCCAGCAAACAAAAAAACATAAAAAAATGAAAGTAGTGAAGATATTCATAATCCATCATGTATTACAATGTCCTTACCAAAGAATGATGTCAGGAACATGATGTCAGTTCCCAGCAGGCTGTTCTCAGGGTCCAGCTGCTCCCCTGATCCATCCGTAGGGTCTACAGTGACGAACGCTGCGAACGCCTGGGGATGGGGAGGTGGCCCTTGCATCTGCAATAGAGTTTTATTCTTAGGATAAAACAGAATTGAGCATTGACACGAGGTATCCTTCCACCTTCAAATGGAGGTGTTTTACAACGGTAATTCGCCTTTAATCTTCTTACTGGCTAAGATATCTACGAAAGTAGAAATTATTATAATTTTCTCAAACATGCTTG
Organism: Agonopterix subpropinquella; assembly: GCA_922987775.1. Lineage (NCBI taxonomy): Eukaryota > Metazoa > Arthropoda > Insecta > Lepidoptera > Depressariidae > Agonopterix > Agonopterix subpropinquella. Next base: position 11,947,419 of record OV277709.1, on the reverse strand, counting down.
GAAATGTGAGCATTATTTTGACAACCTTCTTCGAGATAAATCGAAATTGCTGTACTGGCCAAATACATGCGCGCAGCGGCCGGCAATGTTGTATGAAAATCCATATCTGTCGTGTTTTGCGGCCAAATAAATTACATAGTAAACTCATATCTGTCGTGTAATTTAAAAATGGAACGATCTTTTTCTCCGAAACATGGCGACCAAGGAGGTAACACATCAAAGGTTTTATTTAAATTTCGAACTGGCTTGCAAATAGAATGCTGTTTATTGAAAGAAAAAACAAGTTGTTGTTCGTTGTTCGTCATTGATTTTGAAAAGAGTTTTAATTTCCGCGAATTATTTGAGAAAATTTACTGTTTTCATTTCCGCGCATTATTTGAGAAAAGTACTATACAAGCCTTGGCCACAACTAGGCATTGATGGACTTACGTATGTGTGCCTCGGCTTCGCCTCGGCCCACATTTACACGTTCGTCCATCAATGCCTCTGTTGCTGGCCGCTGCAGTAATGGACTATAAAACAGAAGATTATGGGGAAATGTTGAGCCGATGATAGACCATACAGAGAGCTAGCGACTCAATCATGATGCGGCGGTTCTATTCCTGGCCTGTACTACTAAGTTCAACGGGATTTATGTGCGGTTGTATTTATCATTATCACTTTATCACAATAGACCAGTGATGTGTGTTACATAACGACCCTTGTTTGCAACAGCCCAACCAACAATCAATCTTTTTTTTTTATTAGCCTATTTCATCCCATGCTGGGCAAAGGCCTTTCCCCTGCTCTTCCACTCGTTCCTGTTCGTTCCTCGTCCCAATCATAGCCTTAAAAAAAAATTCCACAATAATATAGGCCGTAGGCCAAAAGACTTTAAATATCGTCATGTTAAGAAGATTTTAGCGTATTCTATTGTATTTGCTATAGTCTGACCACAGGGAATGTACTGCTCATTGAATACGATAGAGATCTGGTTATTTTATCTCCTCATCCGGGTTATCCTACATCAACCGGGTCGACAAAATGTTGGAGTCAGAGAGTCGGAGAACTGGCAGAGTGGAGCGGGCTTTTTTGAGTCCACATCCCGCCGCGATGTTACCTATAGAACTGACGATGCTTCCGGCCGAGTATATTATATTGCATGCCCAAGTTCAACAGCCTGAGGGCACGCAGAATTGGGAGATGCTATGATTGGTAAATATTGTTTACTAGCAAAAATCCTATCAAACAAAATACGCTCAAGAAAAGGCGAGGAAATCAAACAGACACATTATTAATTTCGCTCCAGCTGTGCTAAGAGCGACAAACTACAATAGTTGATGGCTTTAATTGAATCAGTTATCTTTGCGTCACTTGACTTCCCATTATATTAATCACATTAAATTGTTTAAACACCTGGCGCGTATATGATACTGAAATAACAAGTTTTGGAAATCAAGATGTGATATTGGGGCACTCTAACCACATTACCGTAGGCAATTTTGAGATAATCTGAATATCATAGGAGTCATTTGTATGGCCCATATGACTTTGGAATAGGCCACCCTATCTGTATGCGAGAGCGTCAATCTCTCAAAATGTTATCTTGACGCATTTTCAATTACAGGACGAAATAGAACTAAGTCATGATCATGAGTCATGACATGACATAATCAGTTAATACCCTAAATTACGTCACAAATTCTGTTTTAAATTAATGCCTCCGTGGTCTAATGGTTAAGAGCATTGGCTCTCGATACGGAGGTCGTGGGCTCGATTCCCACGGGGGACACCTAGTGATATGTCACTTTGTGCGTTTTTCCCCAGTTGGTTAGGACATTGCAGGCTGAATCACCTGATTGTCCGAAAAGAAAAATGATTCCGTGCTTCGGATGGCACATTAAGCTGTTGGTCCGGCTACTATCTCTGGTGGTAGTAGTCGTTACATAAAAACCACGTCAGAGGCCGTAAGGCGGTCTGAAAAACTCTGACACCAGGGCTCTGCCCACACGATAAGAAGAAGAAGAAGAAGAATTTATAGCAACATGAATATGGTCATAAGTTTTTGAATGTATGCATGTTTGTGCCTTCCTTCTTGTGGTGCCATCTCCTATCGGAGGTTGGCTATAAATTAGGGCTATTTGGACCCTGGAGACTGCAGCCCTGAATAGTGAGGTAGTTTTCATATTGAACTATTCACACAGATTCTTAAGCCAGGAAGTCCTTCTCCTACCAGGCATTTATCTTCCCAAAAGTTTCCCTTGCAGAATAATCTGGAGAAGTTGGTATTTTTCACTTCTCATAATGTGACCGAGGTACTGAAGTAACAGTGTTTTTATGGTGGATACATCTAAACTATTATAAAACTGTAACAGAAGTGTGTCTGTCTGTTCTGTACATTGAAGATATTTACAAAAAAAAATTTTTAGGTGTCCCTGATTCCAAATCACAAATTTTTTAATTTTTTGTCTGTCTGTTTGTTTGTGTGTTTGTTCGTTTGTTTGATCGAGCATCACGCAAAAACTACTGAACTGATTTTAATGAAACTTTTTTTATTTGATAGCTTATGATCTGACTTAAAATCTGGTATATATAATTGGTGTGGACGAAGTCGCGGGAAAACGCTCGTAAGTGTATAATTCGTTACCTGTGGTATTCCCTCCCCCTCCATCTGCTTCTCGCGCTGAACCTCCTCGTAGGTGGGCAGCTTCGAGTTAGCGGCGACATCGTAAGGGGGCGGCGCCGAGAAATCTGCCTGCGGTGGTGGTATATCATGTGTGTTGTCTGCAATCAAAAATTATATTTCCTTATTTTGTTTTATCTCAGAGTTTCGATAGTATAGCCATGTCTGGACAGTTCCATACATTTTAGATTTAGTATAGTCTTGGCGCAAACAGATGTCGCTACTGGCCTGAACGAGAGATAAATCTTAATTAAACGTTATTAGATCACTATTACTTGAGTTTTGTTCCACGGAAATAAATAATATAGATTAATTTTCTTACAAATTTTAATAACAAATGTATTTAACACTTATTTTAACGTAAATAAACATTGCTGTAGTACCGGTGACTCACCACCGTCGCTGTACTTGCGCGAGTTTTCAACTAAGAAGGTGGCAACTTTCTTAGTATGGGCATTGACCCTCTGTTGTGTATAATTTATTTACTCTGTGGTATAGCACAGATTATTCAATAGTTACTAGTGTTACTACCGTACAGATACCGCACTCTCCCGATTCCACTAACTTTTTCGAATTTTAAACTTTGCGCTTCAGGGACGACGAACTAAAATGCGCGTTCTATTTCTGAGTTTTCAGAATATCTCTGACTATCCCCTTGGGGAATATAGCCGTGGATATATGGTTATGCTTGTTTTATCTCTTGACTTTAGGTACAGTATAAGCCAGGAATATGGAATAGTATTGTTATCATTCTAAATCCATGGCCACATCTCAACTTTCCACGCTGTATTCATTTTTTTTTCATGGGACTACTTTATAGTGAGGCGCTCTTGTACGAAGCTTGTGTTCTAGTAGGATATCTATTCATGTGGCATAAGTCTCTTCCTCATTTAACCCATCCTTCTCAGAGAGCAATAGCAACACTACACTTTGTAATAAAGAATGATTAACAGTAATAAGGGGGAAATGCGGGATAAAGTGTCTTTTGTGGGCAAACCACTAGACACTTATGAATGAATAAATAAATAAAAAAAGTGGCAAATGCGAGTCGGACTCGACTATGAATACCGTACTACCATATTTAAGGGAAAAGAAAAAAGTTTTTCTATGATCCTTGGCTGAGTTTTAATTTCACTATAATCACACCGAATTTTACACTTGTGTGTACTGCCATTTTAACAACAGAGCAAAAACAAAAAAATGTTGAAGCCACCCTTAATTTGTAACTTTTTGTTTTTTTAATATTTATTAGCAAATCCAAAGATTAAGAACACATATTCATATTCTGTGAAAATTTCAACACACTAACTAATACAGTTCATTAGATACAGCCTTACACGAGACCCTAATAAATGAATAATTAAAAAAAACAGCATTCATTGACACATAATCATTATATAAAAATCCTTCATATATACAAATATTTTCATTATTCTTCAAATCAAATCAGTTAACATACTTGTGGTATCAATTACTAATTACATATATTTTTATCATATTTACATAATCTAGGTACCTATTTATTTACAATATGATAGTCATTTAAACAGAATAGATATCTGAAATGTTATCAGGAAAAGTGTAAACACAAACATATGTTTATCTACAGTGTATCTTATCTTCAACAACACATACCGAAAATTATTGTTAGATGTATCAAACAATAACAATTTATTGATAAAACTTATGAATGAGTCAATATGTCTAGTGGTAATCTATCTATTGTGTTTTCATATAGTGTATTTGAATCATACCTATATGCATACAGGGTGTTACAGAAGTAAAAATAAACATTTCAAACTTTTATGGGGGTTGTTGAGACCATCAAACTGAACAACTTTTACACATCGAAATCGCGAAAAAAAAAAAAACCTTTGTCGCACCCTTCTTAACCACCCCCTTAAACGTTTATTTGTATTTTTGTATCACCTTGTATATCCATCTTTATCATCATTTGTAATTGGTTGGAAACGGTTTGGCTAGTGAACCTAAACCAAGGGTGGCCAACCTCAAATTGTGGCCCGTGGAGCTGTAACGTCACAACCTTAAATTCGTCAATTCGGTATTCACTATGGTTATGTCATGTTTGTGTCAAACTGATACTGAACATCACTCAAAACTTCGACGATCTGTAGGATGCAAGAAGGATGTTACATATTTGTGAGCTCGTCGATGTTTTTGACAGCGATGTGACGCTTAGTGAATTCCACTCCTGGAGAGCGATTTTTGAATCTCATACGTTGAACTCAGCAGTTGAAAATGTATGGAGATACGCATCTTTCTACTGCTGATTTGACTTTCAAAAATCACATTCCTGGAGTACGATTTTTTAATGTCAAATCAGCAGTAGAAAGATGCACTTTTTAAAGTTAAAAATTTTTTTCTCTATACTTATATTTATCAATTTTTTTTTCAAAATAACGTAAATTACTTCTCTTTTACCTTAAAACAAAATTTAAAATATTATTTGTTGTTTTTATAGCCTGTGCCGTGCGTAAAGCAGAATTATTCAGAAAACAAAAACCTTTTTTTTTTCTAATAAGAAATCTCTTTTAATTTCAACAATTTCTTCGAAAATGAAAAAATTTTTTGTGCTTTGGTTAGTTACATAAAATTTGGTAGTGCGGCCCGGTGTGAAATTCTATTTCCGAATTTTGGCCCAGCTGCCGAAAAGGTTGGCCACCCCTTTATTCTATTTTGAAACCCTCTGAGGTTCGTCCTTATGACAACTTCACATTTAAAAAACCTGCCAAGTGTGAGTCGAACTCGTGCAAAGAGGGCTCTGTATGACCATATTAACAAAAAATATGCTCTGGTATCTTTAGCGCATATATGGTAATGAAGTGCATTGTCTTGTCTAGTACATGATAGCTCAAAGGTTGTGGCAAAGTTTCTGATCACCCTTAACACTTTAACTGCTGACGACCTACCCCGTAGGTCGGCGACAAATGGGCGGCAGTGCTGAAGAACCCACATAACGAGCCAGTTCAATTGCATTTCGCCTATGCTCATGACCTACCGTGCGAGTCACCGAAAACCTTACACCTGTGCGGGTGACCCATGACGCAAGCCACATTATCGTTTCAACGTTACGACTGTGCACACGACCTACGAGGGGGTCAGTGCTATTGCATTTCGCCTGTGCTCATGGCCTACAGCATGAGTCACCCAAACCTTACACCTGTGCGGGTGACCCACAAGGTGAGCCGCATTGGTTCTTTTTACGCTACGACTGTGCGCATGACCCACTAGGGGCGTCAGTTTCAGCACTGCGCGAGGAGCAGCGAAAGTGCTAAAGGGAGTGTCTGAGTTTACGTACGCGATTTCCTTGATAAATAACAGGTCAATCCCTATTCTTTAGTCAATATTCTAACTAGAACATGTTCCATATTTCAATAACATGTTAGATACGATGTTAATGTTCCAATTATGAACGAACAATGAACTTACGCTATGGGACAATGTTCTGATAAGAAAGAAAATACTGGTAACTTACTGATATCGAGAAATGACGGAGGCAGGTCTAGTGATGTGGGCAGAATCACCCGGAGATGGCCCGGGGGACACACGTTGTCGGAACGGGGATAGCTCTGCAACATATTAAACACTTTTACATATCGCCGACCACGCAAAAAGTTACATAAATAAACAATTCAATACATATTGTCACCAACCATATTTTTATATTGATGAACAACGATACGATAAGACTTGGTATTAACGATTTTTTTACTGAATCGTGCACTGTTAATTATTGTGGACACATTTTATTTATTAGATACACATCTTTCAAGGTTTTTCTAGCAATTTTATCTAAAAATCAAGCAGGCGCACCCCAAAGCAAGAAATCGTAAAGTACGTTTTGACGTTTGAAATTTCGTTCATAAAAGGTCCCTGTCCCGCCTTTGGTCCCGCCCGCCCATCCATCCATCGTCCATTGTTCCGTCATCAATTTCTGAACGTTTACTAGGCTTCACCGATTAGAAATAATCTAACATGCTCAAACTCTGGCTCAAACAAAAATATAGGCTGTTTTGGTGCATCGTTCGCCAAATTAAATTGGTGGATCGTGATTGGGGTCGTTTGCTATCTCGCCACGTCCCCAAAAAATGTTTTCGCATCATGGATTTTTTCTTCCTTACATAGGGTTCTAATCTAACGGACCTAGAACTTGAAATAAAAAATAAAATCTTAATAATCAAATATTTATTAAAGAAAAAAAACAAAGTTACAAATCTTGCTCGAAATGTGCTCCCTAGTAGCAATGTTAAGCAAGACTAATAATTTAATTTTTTTTTCAATAAAAATTTTATTATTAAGATTTTATTTTAAGTCCTAGGTCCGTTAGAACCCTATGTAAGGAAGAAATGGCAATCAGAGTTCACTGCGCAGAAGGGAGATGCAATTTTGACCTACTACGCGTGTGTTTTAAGTTTTTATCCTGCATATCGAATATCGGCCAAAACGTGCCCCGACACGCAAAATTATTAAATAAACTAAGTTAGAGGACGGATTTCATGGCATATGGCATATCGTTAGAAAGAGGATAGACTAGAGAAGTTTTTGAAAAATCAGAAGAACTCGAAGGCTTTTAATTTTTTTTATTGTAATTCAAAGTTGAGTTTAACATTTTACTTTTCCTCTTCCAAAAAAAGTTAAGGTCAATAAAAAAAAAACTAGAGTTCGCATCAATGTATTTTTAATTTCAGTAGAACCGTACAACATTGGACATTCAAATAAAAAACCACCAACTTTTACCAACAACTTTTTTTTTATTCAAGCTTAAATACCGACTTTTGGACTTTTTTGAGAAAACCCCTAAAAATTCACCTAAAAAAAATCCATGATGCGGGATTTTTTTTTTGGGGACGTGGCGAGATAGCCAACGACCCCTCCTATCCACCATTTCAATTTGGCTAACGATGCACCAAACACCCTGTATAATCCTAGAAAAAAAAAAAATCTGTCGATAGAGATGACACAATCCTATTTTAATCATCTAAAAAAATAGATTCTAGCTAAAATAACGGATGACTAAGCCAGAAACTTATGTATTACAGTAGGACTAAGCAAGCCTACAAATTAATTTGAAAATAGGAGTTTTTGGCGGGATTTGAACAGATACGTTTGGAGTCCTCATATTTCATCGAATTTTTATTGTTTATAGTGAGTTTTGGTTCGTAAAATCGGTGTTGTTTTGCGTAACAAAGTGTCGTGCAAGTGAACAATATACAGTTCAGTGAAATATGATGGTGTAGGTCGTGAACAGGAAAAGTGTTCCGTTCTTTTGTAGCGCGGCAAGCGGTCGGTTCACCTCTTTCCTGTGGACTTCTGTGCATTTCCTGCGTTTCTCTATTGCGTCCAAAAACTCCAAAGAAGCGTTGAAACGTCGAACACCAACGATTTAATTGCTATAAATGAGTACCCTAATATTTGTACCCGAGTCATGGATGTTTGTATTTATATATGTATTCTATATCGTTGTCTAGTCATCATAATACAAGTCCAGGCTAGATTCTGGTACTTTAAATGTGGCTAGATAATTTGTGTGACACTGTCCAAGATATTTATTTATTTATTTATTTTAAATGAGAGTATTTATTCAAGACATCGGTTGTATGCGATATTATAATCGCTTTACCTTGAATTGAACCAACAAAAAAAAAAAAAAAATATTAAAAAAAAAAACTGTCAATGTCAAATGTCAATCGAGCGAAACGAAGTAATTTTCTCAAATCGGTCGGAAAACTCGTGTAATTTTTCTGAAAAAGTACCGAAAATAAACAGAAAGTAGAGATGAAAACGGCGTTAATGGTGGCTGAGAAGCCATCGTTAGCTCAGAGTCTTGCTAATATCCTCAGCAATGGCAAATACAGCACCAATAAGGGTGGGTTTTGAATCCGACTCCAGCCACATTTCTTTCGACTTTTTCTGATTTATTCCAATGTTTCAGGCGCCAACACAGCGTGTGGAGTATTCGAATGGAATGGAACCTTCAAAAATGAGCCAGTCCGGTATAAAATGACATCTGTTTGTGGTCATGTAATGAGTTTGGATTTCACTGGTAAATATAACAATTGGGACAAGGTGGATCCTGTGGAGCTATTTAGCTGCCCTACTGAGAAGAAGGAGGCCACGCCGCGTCTAAGAATACCAGCATTCTTGGCTCAGGAAGCCAAGGGATGTGATTATTTGATTTTGTGGCTCGATTGTGATAAGGAAGGTGAAAATATTTGTTTTGAGGTGAGCATGTTTTGAAGTTACACTAGTATAATCCTCGCCAATTAACTAAAGTTTGGAAAAAATTAGGGCACCACTTTCTTTGCAAGAACGTCATTATCATGCATAACCTGGCAAGACCACTGTGTACTAAAATAATGTTTTCACATGTCACCGTGTCAAGCTGTAACAATCTATTATAAATGGCAATCACTCTCAAGTTATCTCACTTACACAGTATCTCTGTCTGTACTCACAGCACAGTACAGAGTGTAAAAAAATTGGTACATAGGAAACAATCCACAACACGTTTCGTCATGCATGCTACACTAAAAATCAAAATTTTTCTGCCAGAAGTAGCGTCGTCCGACCCACAAATACGGGAACATTCTGCAACAAGCATCGTCAATACAATAAATAAATCCGCACATGCGTCGTCAAACAACTTAATCTAATCAAATAAACCGCCCCGCACCATATCCCGCCCAAAGGTACCCATGATGCTGGCTGCATTACCTCTCTGGATAGCCAGTGATATCCTTTGGACGAGATACGACCCAGACCGGCAGTCCAGACCTTTCTGTCGTAGCCGTCGGCCAATCTCGTTAATAAATTTCTTTGCCTCCGTCCCCCACGTACCCGCCGTCTCCACCGCTACCGGAACAAACAGATACTCGGACTCCAGGTCAGCATACCTTGTATGTTTTAACTTGGCCGACGACTCCGCAGCAGATCCCGCACACCTCGCGGACACAGAAAAAAAAAAAAAAAAAAAAAAATATCAGTGTGGATTCTGTTGATCATTACTTTATGCAGTACGTTTCTACAAAATTGACAACATATTTTGATGACCATACTATACAGCATGACTAATAAAATAATTCTGCTCGTCAATCTTCATTCACGGAGACAGGGACTAACATATTCAAACAATAATTGAAACCATTTCATAATATAATCAACCTTATAGCTACTCTATTAAAGAAGGATATTCTCTTATGACAGAATGTAGAGGGTAACCTTATAGTTCAGTAAATTTGTATTCAAAAGGGCCCCTAGTGGGAAAGTTCTGGGGTAGTTCTGATTTCTTTCATTCTGTAAGTATTTTGGGGTGCTGAATCCGAATCTGAGGTTTGCTGACAAAATTTCGTGACGCAACATTAACAAAATCGCAAAAAAGTGAAAAATTTCTATTTTTTCCGGAATTTTGCTTAAAAACTCGGAAACTACCAACTTTTAGTAAATAAGTTTTTTGCAGAAATTAAATCTGACAAAGTTTTCTACAAAACTAGTTGTATGTACTTTTGTCATAGGACTTGACCTTTCAGAGCTACAGGGCCGAGAAAGTAACACCATTTAAAAAATTATGAAATTTGTATGGCGACCCTCATGAAAGATGAAGATAAAAAGAAAATGATTTCATATTCTTAATCAGCGACACCGAAAACCCTCGGATACAAATTTTCATTTGATTCGGTGAAGATTTTAAAGCTGCTTTGGTCCATGGCAGCCATCTTGGATTTCGCTATTTCGGATTTTTTTTATCGCCACCCAAATCTGACCAGGGTCCTCTATGACATTTGTTTGAGGTCCATAACCCTATCTGTCGTAGTTTCCACGGGCCGTTGACATCATCCGCCAGGAGTCGATCTTCCGAGGAAGTCAAAATTTCCCCTGTATCACCAGAGCATCCTTATGATGATCCCTAAATGTCATCCCTGTACCAGGGGGAACCCGCAGATCAATTTTGAGGTATCTGGTCGATCCCCATTTTCCATACATAAGGAGATGACCCTGGATGAGTACTTGGATAATTGTTCGCCGGGTTCCCGCCTAATAAAATGATTTCGACTATCAAAATAAGGATGTTCTGGTGATAAAAGGAGTGTTTCGACTTTCTCAGAAGGTCGACTTCTGACGGATGAGATCAATGGCCCACGGAAACTATGACAGATAGGGATATTGACCTTGAACAAATGTTATAGAAGACCTTGGTCAGATTTGGTAGGCGGTAAAAAAAAATCTAAAATGGTGAAATCCAAGTCCCATCTTGGATTTTTGCCATGGTAATTTCAAACGCCAAAGCAGCTTTTGAAGGTTCAGCGAATCGACTGAAAATTTGAATCCGAGGGTTTTCGGGGTCGCTAATTAAGAATATGAAATCATTTTCTTATTATCTTCAACTTTCATGAGGGTCGCCATACAAATTTCATAATTTTTATAATGCTGTTATATTCTCGGCCTTGTAGCTCTGAAAGGTTAAGTGCTATGACAAAAGTACATACAACTAGTTTTGTTGACAATTTTGTCAGATTCAATTTCTGTTAACATGCCATTTACTAAAAGTTTATATTTTCCGAGTTTTAAGCAAAATTCCAGAAAAATCAGAAATTTTTACACTTTTTTTGTGATTTTGTCAATGTTGCGTCACAAAATTTTGTTAGCAAACCTTAGATTTGGATTCAGCACCCCAAAATACATATAGAATGGAAGAAATTAGAACTACCCCAAAACTTTCCTAGTAATAAACACAATTTGACTGAAGTATTACAGTATTGTGATTGGTTTGTGCGGTTTTGATAATAGGGAACTGCGCAGGTACATCTGTAACCATTATAAACCTGGTACTACTACCTAGTTGTGGTTTGTTAGGCTCAATGCAGTAATTTTCTCATCACGCTGTCAGGCACAGGTCTACCCTCAAGGATGGTGTTAGTCCACCTCACACGCAATTTGTAGACTTCACAATAATTGTCTACAACTATAATTTACAGGTAATGGGCTGTGTCCAGCAGTATATGAAAGGAGATGTCTTCTCTCCTCTAGTCACCCACCGAGCTCGCTTCTCAGCCATAACAGAGAAGGACATAAAGGCAGCCATGCTGAATCTCATAAAACCCAACGAGAATGAGTCTCGCAGTGTGGATGCTAGACAGGAATTGGATTTGCGTATTGGTTGTGCTTTCACTCGCTTCCAGACTAAGTATTTTCAAGGTATTAACTAAATTATCTACCTACACGTCTATAAAACAAACTAACTGAAGTGTACATTGAAAATTAAAAAGGTTACAATATGGTGTTTAGATTTCCATGACTCTAAATTTTTTGTCTGTTTGTGTATTTGTTTGCTTTCAATAAATTACTGGACCGGTTTTGATCAAAATTTTGTGTTTAAAAGCTTATGATTGGACTTAAAAACTTTTATCTTTTCTCTGCTTTTATAATGTGCTATCGCTCTGAAGACTGATCAGTTCTTAGGACTTGGTAAAATACCAAAGCAACTTTAATTAAATTTGGTAGAGAGCCTAATATGTAATTATGTACATGGTTCTACTTAATATGCTGACGGGTTTTTAAGAGGATGATCAGACCATCAAACGCAACAATTTACTTTATGGGATAAACATCGAAACTGCAAAAAAAATCTGCTGTCCCATACATTTTGTACGGGTAGGATTGCTGTTTTGTATGTGGATAGCTTTTTTTTCGACATTTCGACTTTGATCCCATAGAGCAAGTTGTTCCGTATGATAGTCTGATGATCCCCTTAAAAAACCGTCACCATATTAAAGGTAGCCTTTCGAACCGAGCGTCTATAGCGTCAGTAACGAGAGACACTAAGGCCTCGTTCAAGGAGACGATGCGCTTCACGCGGCGCTTCAAGCGTATTCTCCGTACATGGTTCCGTCCGCGGCAGCTGCCGCTACACTCGCCGCGTCACCCGCCGCGGCTACCGCAGCTTTTTTTTGCATCCTGTCAGTCTTTATATAAGCTACTTGGTCTTATCCGTAGAAATTCGTTTTAAACCGCCCGTTTCGTTTTAAACCGGTTTAAAACCGCCCGTTTACAACTATAGCCGTGTTGCCCGTCGCTGCGCCCGCCGCGTCACCCGCCGCGTCAGCCGCCGCGTCAGCCGCCGCGTCAGCCGCCGCGTCAGCCGCCGCGTCAGCCGCCGTCAGACGCCTCAAATCAAACAAAAGCATGCAAAAACGCTTCTCCGTGAACGCTCTCATACATCTTCATATGTTTGTTTTTCCGGCAGGCCGCGCCGCGTGCCGCGCCGCCTCTCCTTGAACGAGGCCTTATCACTGACGCCGCGTTAGTGTCGCTCGGTTCGAACGACGTTCCCTACAATTTCATACATTTGCATAGAACATCTATCTGTCGCTCTGTCGCGGCGTCACTGTCGCGGCGCCACTGTCGCGGCGTCACTGACCCAGACGCTCGGTTCGAAAGGCTACCCTTTATTTTGGAAAAGACATGAATTTTACTCTGGCTAAGCAGGAAAATCCTAGCACGTAATAATAAAATAATAAATTAAATTCATAAAAAGTTTATAAATTAACAATTTCATTTTCATTTAATTTTCACAATCAAACTTAATTTACAGGTAGGTATGGTGATCTAGATGCATCCCTAATATCCTATGGGCCTTGCCAGACCCCAACCCTCGGCTTCTGCGTCCAACGTCATGACGAAATACAGACATTTAAACCGGAAACGTACTGGGTCTTACGTGTAACCGCGTCCACATCTGAAGGAAGGGAACTGCCTTTAGAATGGAAGAGAGTGAGATCCTTTGAGAAGGATATTGCTAATATGTTTCTGGCCGGTATTAAGGAGATTAAGGAGGCTGTGTAAGTGTCTGATATACTTGTCTTATTAAACTTCTAAATCTTGTAAGAGAACAACTAGTATTATAATTTGTAAGGCATTTAGTTTCTACACTCCAAACTAGGGTATTTCTGCCACTGTGTTACTGTATAAGTAAGGTTACAATTTTTAGAGTTCCGTACCCAAAGGGTGAAAACGGTATTACTAAGCCTATGTTGTCCGTCCGTCCGTCCGTCTGTCCTACCTATTTAGGGCTATAACTTTTGAACCGTAATAGCTAGATAGTTGAAATTTTCTCAGATTATGCGTTATTACGGCGGATTTGTTAGCAAATAATAAAAATGTCAAAAAGTTAAAAATTAAGGGGGGTTCTCAACAAGAAACTAGTTTAAATCGACCTTTATTCTTCACGCTCTATCGTAAAAACGGTTTGACATCCATGCATCAAACTTTGTGTAATTATAGAGCAAACGCTACAGAATAACAACAAATACTAAAAACCGGCCAAGTGTGAGTCGGTCTCGCGCTAAAGGTCCCGGACAAAAAAGGTTTTTTCTAAGTTAATAATGTGGAGTTCTGTGGTGGTGTGCTACGGAACACTCGGTGCGTGAGTAGCCCGACTCGCACTTGACCGGTTTTATTTGAATTCAATTTCAATTTTAATTAAACTTAAGTCTTTCGTCTTTTTGATTTGTTGTTTCTGATTTCAGTGTGATTAACATCCAGGCTAAGGAGAAAATTAAGCCACGGCCGGCTGCTTTGAACACAGTGGAGCTCATGAGGGTAGCAAGTGCTGGATTAGGCATGGGGCCTCACCATGCTATGCAGGTCAGAAATCTTCTAAAATTATACCTAGTGTCAATAGCTGAAGGAAAACATAGTGAGAAAACCTTTGTATGCTGAAGATGTTTTTGTGAAATTCTGGTGTGAACAAAGACCACTAAATGCTTGTGTCTTTGATACCACAAAGACATATTACTAGATTTTCCTTCTGATATGGACTGGATCTGTGAGGCATCAGTTTGCTTGCTTTTGTTCCCTGAACTGTGATAACTGTAGTCAAATACATTTTTGAATTGCACATTTCACTTCAGTGATCTTGTCAGGTCACTGTATGTGCTTGATATTAAAACCAGATATTAAAAATTACAAGCACAAAATCTGTATGGCTTAGAATAGACCACCCCAATTCTTCCCGTGGGTGTCGTATGAGGCCACTAAGGGATTAAATGTTTCTCATGCAGTGTTATGTGGGCGAAAGGCTAGCCACCTCTCACCACTGGACACGTCATTCAATCCAGAAACTTAAATTGCTAAATGTGAGCATTTACAACTACATTCTTAGAATGTTGATAGTTGTAGCAATGTACCCCTAAAGGGATTACGGTCGTGGTTTTATGTATGTTTTTTTGTGCATGTCGCGTAGGTAGAGTAATGTCCACAGGTCCAGCACTTCCAACAACGTTTTAGATTTGACATGATGACGTTCGCCCATGCGCACTTTGCGAAAATTGTGCATGAAATATGTGTAGGGTTGACTCAACACGCATCGTATGAACTACATTATACATTTCGTTACTTTTTATAGTTCATTCTGTGATTGAAAATAGTTTTTAAGCTAAAAAATCACAGAAAATGTGAATTTAGCGTTATTTTCCTACATTTATTTTTACTGTGAGGAGAAAAATAAAATATATTTTATGTAGTCAAATCCAACGGGTGACGCCTGACTGCATTCCCTGCTCGGCTTCCCTCAAGTTACCACAGAGAGTGTGAGGGGAGATGTGGTATCTGAAGTCAAAGGGGGGCGGGGAGTGGCCGTTCTGTATGTAGAACTATATACTATTACCTATTTTGTGGTATAACTTCGCGCAGCCAGCTTATGTTTGGTTTGCGTTGTTTGATGTGTCGCCTAGTGTACTAGCAAATAGGTATTTTGTCTGTACAAATTAATTTGATACAGATGTTATTGAATTTATGTTGCAGATTGCAGAACGTCTCTACACTCAGGGTTATATCTCGTACCCTCGTACTGAAACTACAAGCTATTCTGAAAACTTCGATTTAATGTAAGTCATCATAATAACACAAAGGTTAGGCCCATTGATAGGCACCCAAGATAGAGATAAATAATTGTCTAGTTTACCACATAGAAAAAGTTTTACTGAAGTAACTACTCATTTCACCCTAAAGGGGTTGACTTTCTAGTAATCCTTTTCTTAGTGCACCTCTCTGATGTAGGGGTGCATGAAGGAAGTATCGTCAGTATATGCTGTGCGTTGTTTGCCAGTCAGCCACGGAACTGTTTTGTGTGTATAGAGATGGAGGTATTACAAACCTAGTGTGTGTTCTCGACTCGTAGTGACATTAAGGGCTGAGCCTCAATTGACGGGAATCGAATTTTTTCACGCTCTATCTTTTTCTGTCGCTCAGGAACGTCATTGGCCAGAGCGAGAAAGGTCGCAGCACTGCCGGTGCTGCCGCGTGCGGTCGCGTTTCGCGTTCTCCTAGCAAATGACGTTCCTGAGCGACAGAGAAGGATAGAGTGAAAAAATGCGATTCCGTGCTGCCAGATGAGGTTCAACTCTAAGATCAAAGGGAATGTAACTTCACGTTATAAGAGTCGGGACTTCCATACTAAAAACTGGTCTTGACCGATGATCCAGAATGTATGAAACGTGTGCAACCGTTCAAAGGAATTTAATGGCGGCGGTGCACGTTTCATATAACGTTTTTTTGTTAGAGAGTTGTCCGAAACGCTTATTAGAGTTAAACCTTCATTAAATCTCTTGCTAGCTTTTACTATGTCAACAAGACGAAAAGTGACAGCAAGAGATTTAATGGAGGATTAACTTTAATGAGCGTTTCTGCAACTGAGTGTAAGATGGCCAAACAGAAGGGAAGAAGTGACAGGGACAGTAACAATATAATTTAATGTATACATTTGCAGGGGAACATTGCGACAACAGCAAAGCTCGCCGAAGTGGGGTGCGGATGTGCGCGCTATAATAGCGAACGGCTTGAACAAGCCGAAGAAGGGCCACGACGCCGGCGACCATCCCCCCATCACACCGATGAGGTCTGCCAGTAAGTTTGAAACTGATTGAAAATCGAGCCACCTGTGAAAAAAACAAACTAACACAAAAAAAAACGACCCTTAACACTTGCTCTACTTCTGTTATATTATAAAAGTATAGTCACTTATTTAATTAGCATATCTCTGACTACCTCTTGAGGTTATGTACACACGGCGACACATCAAGCTATACAAAACCAAAATAGGCTGGCCGCGCGTAGGTCGAGTAACGTGTAACGTCGCGCGGCCAGCTTATGTTGGTTTTGTATAGCTTGATGTGTCGCCGTGTGTACACCTCGCACACCCGCTCCTTTCTCTTTCTCTCTCTCCTCTAAAATCACCCGTGAATTCCGTAGCGTGTGGTGCGTGTCGTTTCGTAGGTGTTGTTAGATGCGGACAGGGAGTGGCTATTCTTTTTATGATTAATAAATATTATTCTATTCTATTCTATACCTAATATTATGTGTTACTGGTCTAGTTTTTAGGGTTCCGTACCCGAAGGGTGAAAACGGGGCCCTATTACTAAGCCAACGTTGTCCGTCCGTCCGTCCGTCCGTCCGTCTGCCCTACCTATTTACAAATACAAATATCTTTATTAACAAAATAGAAATTCAGTATTTAGGGCTGTAACTTTTGAACCGTAATAGCTAGATAATTGAAATTTTCTCAGATTATGCGTTATTACGGCGGATTTGTTAACAAATAATAAAAATGTCAAAAAGAGAAAAATTAAGGGGGGTTCTCAACAAGAAACTAGTTTTTATCAACGTTTTTTCTTCACGCTCTATCGTAAAAACGGTAATACATACAAGCGTCAAACTTAGTGTGATTATACAAGGTGTAACAAAACACCCTAGTAATACTTAAGGGGGTGCTTCAGACCATCAAACTGAACAACTTTCACTATGGAGCCAACATCGAAATCGCGAAAAAAAATCCGCTCTTTCATACAAAACTGCAGTACCGTCTCGACTCAATTGTATGGGACGGCAATTTTTTTTTATTTTTTCTCGACGTTGGCTCCATAGTGAAAGTTGTTCAGATTGATGGTCTGAAGCACCCCCTTACGTATTACTAGGGTGTTTTGTTACACACTGTAGAGAAAACTCTACTGAATAACAACAAATACTAAAAACCGGCCAAGTGTGAGTCGGTCTTGCGCTAAAGTTCCGGACAAAAAAAAAACTTTTTTTTTCTAAGTTAATAATGTTGTGTTCTGTGGTGGTGTTGTACGGAACCCTCGGTGCGCGAGTAGCCCGACTCGCACTTGACCGGTTTTATTATTACTTGTGAGCATTTACTATATTTTTATAAGTTGAGGATTTTCATAGGTTAGTCTCGTAGGCGACGATATAAAACCAATAAAGCGGGTTATAATAAATACTTAGGCATGCTTGCAATATTTCAAATGTCACTTGTGCCTAATATAAACTCAACTACAATTTTTCAGCGGAAGCGGAACTAGACGGAGACGCGTGGCGCATCTACGACTACGTGACACGGCACTTCATAGCCACACTGTCGCGGGACTGCAAGTACCTGTCCACCTCCATCACCTTCCAGATCGGCAGCGAGACCTTCAAGTACACTGGCAACACGCTCGTCGACGCCGGATACACTGAGATCATGCACTGGCAGGTTTGTTAATACTGTCTGAGACACCGTTGAAACTTTTATAATTTGACTAAATGCCAGTTGGGTCGTTTAATGGTCGGATCATCGCTTTAAAATATCGTCAGGTTCTTAATATTTGCTGCGATAAAGGATTCTATCTACAAAGTATGTAGGAGAAAGTAATAGCATATTTTAATATTATCTTATAAGCGCCCATGCTGGTACAGCGTGGATTGCTGGAAATTGGAGGAAATGTAGTGGTCTATTCCAATATATACTAATTTAGGTACCGCATAGTAGGAACGGATTGTAATTGACAATAATTTCATTTTAACAAAGGTACCAAAGTTACAAAACCATTTGGAGATTATGTGATTCAAAGCTTATATAAAAATTATCAGATTTTTCTATCCATTATTTCTCAAGTTATTTGAAAAATACAGAAAAATAAAATAGAGGTTGAATGAGATCTTATTCCTTTGCCTGCTTGGCTTTTCTATTGTATTTGACAGTTTTTATTTTTAATTTTATTGAGGCCAAGGTATTATAGCCATTCATCCAACGTTTTTCAGAAAATTCAAAAGTAAATTAAAAATATAAATAATGGTCAAAAATTCAATCGGAAAAATACGTATCTCTTATTTTTTAACCAATTTTTATATTTTTCATTAAAAACAGGTGGTTAAAAAATGAAATGTTGTCAATTGTATTGTATTCATAATATCGCTTTTTGCTTCCAGGCATTTGGTAAAGACGAATTCGTTCCTCTACTGCAAGTAGATGACGTCTTGCGCGCGCATGATCATAGGCTGGTCGAGTGCCAGACTTCGCCTCCTGAATACCTTACTGAATCTGAGGTTAGTATAGCCAAGCAAGGATTTTAATAAACAAGGCAGAGTCAGTAAATTTTAAATTTTATGGAGATAAGATTAATATTCTTTATTTGCACACCATAAAACAACAATATACACGAAGAAGAAGGGTACAACGGCGGTCTCGTCACTAAGAGTGATTTCTTTCAGGCAACCAGTAAATGGAGGAATGAAGAAATCGTAATAATACACTTCAGTTAAAAAGTAAACAATTCCACTTATCGAGTATAATGGTCAAATATTTCCGCATTCGCGCAATAGTTCCTTACGAACCATGGCGCGCCAGTGGCCGTACGCATGAATCTATTCGGAATAGTTTCTAATGCACGGATATAGAATGGGGCGACATGCGCAAAGCACGCACGGCATACGTAAATATCGGCCTAAGGCTGCCTGTCCATTGACGCGAGCTGGCTGTGCGAGCTGTGTAGCTGTGTAAATATTAACCAATCAGAGATCCGACCGAGATCGGCCGAGCTCCTGATTGGTTAATATTTACACAGCTACACAGCTCGCACAGCCAGCTCGCGTCAATGGACAATCGCTTGTATAAGGCGCCAGGCAGCCTTATACAAGCTTTATGAATTATCACAAAACCTGATGATGATGATGAATGAATAAACAAAACAATATTTGCAGGTAATCACGCTGATGGAGAAGCACGGCATCGGCACCGACGCGTCTATCCCCGTCCACATAAACAACATCTGTCAACGGAACTACGTCACCGTGGGCAGCGGCCGCCGGCTCATTCCCACCAACCTGGGCATCGTTCTCGTGCACGGATATCAAAAGGTAAGTGTCATATTAGACACAGCGTGAGAGCGTCGGTAGCACGTTGCGGAGAGGTATGGACTCCCAATTGGGTATTTGACTACATTCAATATATTTTATTTTTATCTACTCAATAAAAAAAGGGTTAGAAAATAACGCTAAACTCCCATTTTCATTGAGGTTTTAGCTTGAATACTATTTTTAATAACAAGATAAACTATAAAAAGTAATGAAAATGTTGATGACGTCACAACTCAATATTTAGTACAAATGTTCATACAAAGCGCATGTTTTGACGTCCGATAAAGAGTAGCTGATTTGACTAGTTGTCAAGTAGCCTATTATGGGGGTCCGGGTTCGAATCCGCACGGACAACATTCCATGTACACACGGCGACACATCAAGTTACCCAAAACCAAAATAAGCTGGCCGCGCGACGTTATACATTACTATGCCGACGCGCGGCCAGCTTATTTTGGTTTTGGGTAACTTGATGTGTCGCCGTGTGTACCAATGAGTTTTCCTAACTTGAGTACGCAAAACCGACTGCTCTCAAACGGTGAAGGAAAACATCGTGAGGAAACCTGCATACACTGAAGAATAAATTCTGATGTGTATGTGAAGTCTACCAAACCGCATTGGGCATGCGTGGTGGACTAATGCCCATGCACCCTCCTTGAGGGTAGGCCTGAGCCCTGCAGTGGGACGTTTATAGGCTGATGATGATGACGATGATGACACAGCGTGAGAACTTAGTTGGTAAGGGGATACTGCATGTTTAGACAAAACTCTGGGAAGATTTTGCGTACAGCTCTTCGAAGTATTTTGTTGCAGTTTCTAGAGGACCTAACATGACACGTGCGACAACGTTAACCCGCGTCTTTTCTCTCGCTTTGTTACGCGCCAAGTGAAAGAGAGATGAGGTGCGAATTTGCTGTCATGCTGACATGCTAGGTCTACGCGAAATATTTTGCTCCGGCAATGTCTATCGGCGTCGAGTGTGTTTTTACCCGACTGCGCCAGAAGGTGGGTTATGTTTTTCGAGCGTATGTATGTTTGTATGTCTATTTCTTTGGCACGTCCTACAGCCTACAGCCGGCTTGATGGATTTTAACATAATATGAGGTGTCGTTAGATTAGTCGCAAATATAAAATACGAGCTTTTACCCGCGACTTCGTCCGCATAAATTATATACCAGATTTTAAGTCAGATGATAAGCTATCAAACAAAAAAAGTTTCATCAAAATCGGTTCAGTAGTTTTTGCGTGATACTCGAACAAACAAACACCCAAACAAACAAACAAACAAACAAACATCCAAACAAACAAACTAACAGACAGACAAAAAATCCAAAAATTGGTGATTTGGAATCAGGGACATCTAAAAACCATATCGTAATCTTTTTTTTTGTAAATATCTTCAATGTACAGACACACTTCTGTTACAGTTTTATAATAGTTTAGATTTGCTGTTTCGACCTCTATTCATCTCCTGCAATCATATGATATCACCCTCACCCTTCTATCATCATCATCGTCAGCCTTATATAGCGCATTGTCTCTCTCAATATGCTGACCGTGTTTTAGGGGATGAGCAGACCATCAAAATAAGCAACTTTCTCTATGGAACTACTATCGAAATCTGACTACCACTTTTATGTATATTACTTATTCATAGCAAATAAATAATTAAGTACATACTTAATTTCAACAAAAAAAGTCTGCTTGTCCATACAAAACTGTAATACCTATTCGACTATCGCTACTTCGATACAAACAGTAGATTAAAAAAAAGAAATTTCGATGTTGGCTCCATAGTGAAAGTTTGATGGTTTAAATTAAACTATATGGGGTGTAACAAAACACCCTAGTAATACTTAAGGGGGTGCTTCAGCCTATCAAACTGAACAACTTTCACTATGGAGCCAACATCAAAATCGCGAAAAAAAATCTGCTCTTTCATACAAAACTGCAGTACCGTCTGACTCAAATGTATGGGACGGCAGATTTTTTTATTTTTTCTCGTCCTTGGCTCTATAGTGAAAGTTGTTCAGATTGATGGTCTGAAGCACCCCCTTAAGTATTACTAGGGTGTTTTGTTTATTTTATTTTATTTTATTTATTTGACACACAAAACAGGAAACAATCAATGAAATAATAACACACGAACATTATAGCTTGTTACACCCTATAGAGAAATTATACGCTCCCCTTAGTTTTCAAATCACCCCTTTAAATATTACTAGCATGTTTTGTTACGTAAGAGTACAGAACATTATCATTCCAGATCGATCCAGAACTAGTCCTACCAACCATGCGTTCTGCCCTAGAAGAGCAACTAAACCTGATCGCGGTCGGGCGAGCCGACTTTCAAGCCGTCCTCAACCACACCTCGGAGATATTCCGCAGGAAGTTCCAGTACTTCGTGCGGTCTATAGAGGGCATGGACCAGCTGTTCGAGGTCAGCTTCTCCTCGCTGAAGGCGAGCGGGAAAGCTCTGTCGCGGTGCGGCAAGTGTAGGAGATATATGAGATATATTCAGGTTTGTCAATAATTTTTTTTATCTTATTTTCATAGAGATAAGGCGTTGTATTGAAGGTAATAATTTTAGTACGTCAAACTTTAATGGTAAATATGGAGAAATTACGCGGATTATACGCAGTAAAGTACTTAGTAGTAAGCGAAAAGTAAGTATGCACTTTTTGCTCGACATCGACTTTTAAATTGCCTTAAACGTAGTCTTTCTGGGCCTGATTTCATTGCTTTGTTTTGGCTCACATGTTTTCTACGTCCGAGTATAACTTTTCTAAGTTCAAAAAAGAGGAAAAATTATGATCCATATATTTTGGTTTGGACTCAATTTTTCTCACGACTATATTTCCCTTTATTTATTTTCTAAATATTATGTAGTTGCTAAATTGCATTGTCCTTTTACAAAGACCCAAGGCCAGTCTTGACAAAGTGCATAAAACGAGGCGGCAATAAGGCGCGTAATGAATGGTATTGGCATTGTATCCGTTGTCTATGGTTTACCAGTAGGGTTTACCTCATTGTAGTCTGGTAATACCTCCGTGGTAACTACCTTCGTGATCTAATGGTTAAGAGCATTAGGCTCTTGACACGGAGGTCGTGGGTTCGATTCCCACGGAGAACACCTAGTGATATGTCACGTTGTGCGCTTTTCCTCAGTTGGTTAGGACATTGCAGGCTGAATCACCTGATTGTCTGAAAAGAAAGATAATTCTGTGCTTTGGATGGCACGTTAAGCCATTGGTTTCGGCTACCATCTCTGGTGGTAGTAGTCGTTACATAAAAACCACGTCAGAGGCCGTAAGGCGGTCTGAAAAAACTTTGACACCAGGGCTCTGCCCACACGATAAGAACAAGTATGGTAATGAACTGTCGCGACCGCCGAGTCAACTGTATGGATACAGAAACTGTGATCATAATATTTATATATTACTAAGCCTACGTTGTCCGTCCGTCCGTCCGTCCGTCTGTCCGTCCGTCTGTCCGTCCGCCCGTCCTACCTATTCAGGGCTGTAACTTTTGAACCGTAATAGCTAGATAGTTGAAATTTTCTCAGATTATGCGTTATTACGGCGGATTCGTTAACAAATAATAAAAAATTAAGGGGGGTTCTCAACAAGAAACTAGTTTTAATCAACGTTTTTTCTTCACGCTCTATCGTAAAAACGGTAATACATAAAAGCGTCAAACTTAGTGTGGTTATAGAGCAAACTCTACAGAATAACAACAAATACTAAAAACCGGCCAAGTGTGAGTCGGTCTTGCGCTAAAGGTCCCGGACAAAAAAAGTTTGTTTTCTAAGTTAATAATGTTGTGTTCTGGTGGAAGTGTGGTACGGAACCCTCGGTACGCGAGTAGCCCGACTCGCACTTGACCGGTTTTATTTATCCTTGTAATCGTAATACAGGCCAAGCCAGCGCGTCTCCACTGCTCCCACTGCGACGACACGTACGGCCTGCCGCAGAACGGCACTGTCCGCATCTACCGCGAGCTGAAGTGCCCCCTCGACGACTTCGAGCTGCTCTCCTGGTCCTCCGGCAACAAGGGGAAGAGCTTCCCGCTCTGCCCTTACTGCTACAACCATCCGCCTTTCAGGTTTGCTAAATAATTAATTTTTTTGGCATAGCTTCAGTTCACGACTATATTCCCCGAGAGGGTGGGTAGTCAGAGATATTTTGATATTCTGTTATTTTAAAAATGTAATATTTCATAATAATAAAAATAAACCGTGAATAAAGAATGGGATTCTTGATCTACGGAACGCTTTTTGTATTCAAAATAACAATACCTTTCTTGATTTCATAAATAGACTATTATTTCATCGGTAATTTAAATCAACACATTATTATAAAACTGTAAAAATCGGTGTTTGTTTGAGCACCATGAAACTACTTGATCGATTTTGATGAAACTTGATGCTTATGATTAGACCACAGAGTACTATAATTACTAATAACTGGTATACATTTTAATTCGCTACAATGGCGGGACCCAGTGCGACGACGTCGAAAGCAAAATCTAGTAAAATATAAAACAGAAACAGATATAGAAGCTATGCTTTACATGATACATTGAACGACACCATGAGGCGCGTGTCCGGGACGGTAAAGTCGACGCCCACGCACTGGCTGCCGGTGCTGAGCCACATCGCGCCGCCGAACCTACGAAGACAGCGTGCGCTCAAGAGAGAGGCCGACCGCCTGGCGCCACGACCGCACCTGCCCATCCACGAGGAGTTTTTCAGCCCGCCCCCACAGAGACTAAGTCTCGACACCCGGCCTGCATCACCGCGAGCATACTCAGAGGCGAGGATTTTAATCTGGAGCGGCGCTGGAGGGACGAGTGGAGAAGCAAGGCTGGTGGAACGCCTGAGGAAAACCTGGACCCCACTGTCAAGCCTAACGGATTCCACCTGCCGCGCAAGGACTGGTGTCGCCTCAACAGGCTAAGGACCGGCCACGGCAGGTGCAACTACCTCCGACACAAATGGGGCTGGACGGAGTCTCCTTTATGTGACTGCGGGACCGAAGACCAGACGATGCAGCACATACTACAACGGTGTCCCATTCGAGCTTATCCGGGCCGTCCTGAGGACCTGACGCACCTGACACCTGAGGCCCTCCGATGGCTTCAGACGCTGGATGTGGACTTATGAACTATATGCCTACAAACGAAATTCGCCATACGAATAAATAAAAACATGATACATTCAAAATTGTAACAATACGACATTAATCAATTTAAACCCAGAAAAGAAAAGTAAATAATACTGTTTTGGGGCGCTGCGCTGCAATCGACTCGCCTCTATGTTACAATTTTCCGCATCGTATTTATAGGCAGTTTATAGGCACTCATTAGTATGTTCTTGTTC
The DNA here is from genome assembly GCA_922987775.1 of Agonopterix subpropinquella. Lineage (NCBI taxonomy): Eukaryota > Metazoa > Arthropoda > Insecta > Lepidoptera > Depressariidae > Agonopterix > Agonopterix subpropinquella. The sequence goes on along the minus strand of OV277709.1, from coordinate 11,922,187 downwards.
TCATTCTCATTAGTTGGTTTCTCAAGCCCGCTCCGTTTTACCCAAAACACGTTTTACGTTATGAAACTAATTATTATACACATTCCCAGGGACATGAAGAAAGGCTTCGGCTGCAACTCTTGCACGCACCCGACCTGCCCCTACGGAGTGAACTCTACCGGCGTCTCCGGCTGCGTAGAGTGCGAGGCGGGCGTGCTCGTGCTAGACCCCTCCGCGCCCAAGTGGAAGCTCGCCTGTAACCGGTGAGCTATTTACATACACTCGCGTCATCATCAGCCCCCCGGAGTGACCCTGAGGCGGGCGTGCTCGTGCTAGACCCCTCCGCGCCCAAGTGGAAGCTCGCCTGTAACCGGTGAGCTATTTACATACACTCGCGTCATCATCAGCCGCCCGGAGTGACCCTGAGGCGGGCGTGCTCGTGCTAGACCCCTCCGCGCCCAAGTGGAAGCTCGCCTGTAACCGGTGAGCTATTTACATACACTCGCGTCATCATCAGCCGCCCGGAGTGACCCTGAGGCGGGCGTGCTCGTGCTAGACCCCTCCGCGCCCAAGTGGAAGCTCGCCTGTAACCGGTGAGCTATTTACATACACTCGCGTCATCATCAGCCGCCCGGAGTGACCCTGAGGCGGGCGTGCTCGTGCTAGACCCCTCCGCGCCCAAGTGGAAGCTCGCCTGTAACCGGTGAGCTATTTACATACACTCGCGTCATCATCAGCCGCCCGGAGTGACCCTGAGGCGGGCGTGCTCGTGCTAGACCCCTCCGCGCCCAAGTGGAAGCTCGCCTGTAACCGGTGAGCTATTTACATACACTCGCGTCATCATCAGCCGCCCGGAGTGACCCTGAGGCGGGCGTGCTCGTGCTAGACCCCTCCGCGCCCAAGTGGAAGCTCGCCTGTAACCGGTGAGCTATTTACATACACTCGCGTCATCATCAGCCGCCCGGAGTCACCCTGAGGCGGGCGTGCTCGTGCTAGACCCCTCCGCGCCCAAGTGGAAGCTCGCCTGTAACCGGTGAGCTATTTACATACACTCGCGTCATCATCAGCCGCCCGGAGTGACCCTGAGGCGGGCGTGCTCGTGCTAGACCCCTCCGCGCCCAAGTGGAAGCTCGCCTGTAACCGGTGAGCTATTTACATACACTCGCGTCATCATCAGCCGCCCGGAGTGACCCTGAGGCGGGCGTGCTCGTGCTAGACCCCTCCGCGCCCAAGTGGAAGCTCGCCTGTAACCGGTGAGCTATTTACATACACTCGCGTCATCATCAGCCGCCCGGAGTGACCCTGAGGCGGGCGTGCTCGTGCTAGACCCCTCCGCGCCCAAGTGGAAGCTCGCCTGTAACCGGTGAGCTATTTACATACACTCGCGTCATCATCAGCCGCCCGGAGTGACCCTGAGGCGGGCGTGCTCGTGCTAGACCCCTCCGCGCCCAAGTGGAAGCTCGCCTGTAACCGGTGAGCTATTTACATACACTCGCGTCATCATCAGCCGCCCGGAGTGACCCTGAGGCGGGCGTGCTCGTGCTAGACCCCTCCGCGCCCAAGTGGAAGCTCGCCTGTAACCGGTGAGCTATTTACATACACTCGCGTCATCATCAGCCGCCCGGAGTGACCCTGAGGCGGGCGTGCTCGTGCTAGACCCCTCCGCGCCCAAGTGGAAGCTCGCCTGTAACCGGTGAGCTATTTACATACACTCGCGTCATCATCAGCCGCCCAGAGTGACCCTGAGGCGGGCGTGCTCGTGCTAGACCCCTCCGCGCCCAAGTGGAAGCTCGCCTGTAACCGGTGAGCTATTTACATACACTCGCGTCATCATCAGCCGCCCGGAGTGACCCTGAGGCGGGCGTGCTCGTGCTAGACCCCTCCGCGCCCAAGTGGAAGCTCGCCTGTAACCGGTGAGCTATTTACATACACTCGCGTCATCATCAGCCGCCCGGAGTGACCCTGAGGCGGGCGTGCTCGTGCTAGACCCCTCCGCGCCCAAGTGGAAGCTCGCCTGTAACCGGTGAGCTATTTACATACACTCGCGTCATCATCAGCCGCCCGGAGTGACCCTGAGGCGGGCGTGCTCGTGCTAGACCCCTCCGCGCCCAAGTGGAAGCTCGCCTGTAACCGGTGAGCTATTTACATAACCTCGCGTCATCATCAGCCGCCCGGAGTGACCCTGAGGCGGGCGTGCTGCATTCAGTAAACTTTTGCACCTACCAAAAATTGACGAAAACTATTAAATTCCTTTTCTAACACAGACAGATTCGGACCAAAATATGTTTCGTTGGACTACTTTTGATATAATAATCATAATCATAATCATATCATTTATTGCGTTATCTGGTTACATAAGATCTTAAAATATGGTACAGTACACACATAAACCCTGGAAGGGCGTAGCAATATCTTAAAACTAATAAAAAACAACACATAGAATCTAAAACCAAAAAAATCTTAATAATCAAATATCTATTGAATGATGATTATTTGAATGACCAATATGTCTGGTCTTGACAATTTTACACTATGTAATGCAATATTGTATTTTAATTGTACTTTGTACATTTTGTTTTGTTTAAAAGATGTGTGTTGTAGAGTTTCTGGCCGCATCTTCTCTCAACGGAACACCTTCCGACGCGGTGGTAGAGTCAAAAAATGACGTCAAAAAGCTATCTACAGGGTGAAATTGATATCATTAGCATCCTTTTAAACTAAGAGTCTACCCATCAAACTGAACAACTTTCACTATGGGAGCAAACCGATCCGAGCAACAAAAAAATCAGCTGCTCCATACTAAACTGCAATGCCTACGCGACACAAATGATCGACTGATCGAGTCACAGCAGATTTTTTTTTGCTCTGATCGTTTTGCTCCCATAGTGAAAGTTGTTCAGTTTGATGGGTAGACTCTTAGTTTAAAAGGATGCTAATGATATTAATTTCATCCTGTATATGATATTATTAGGAATAAAAAATTTTGAATTTTGAATTCTAACAATTAAAAGTTTATTTGTGTTTGATTGATTCCACCCATTTGCACAAGCTCTTATTGACTTCTAGCATTCTCTTAGACCGGTGACGTTGTGGCGATCCTTGTGGGGGCCTAAGTCCAGCAGTGGACTTCTTATCGATACGATGATCCTCTAGGGGCGAGTTTTAACGCGCGAGGCCATACCCCATCAGTGCAAGCACCTAAACTTATCTGTGATTGTTTACAGTTGCGACGTGATAATAAACATATTCGAGGACGCGACGCGCGTGTCTGTATGCGAGCAGCAGTGTGGTGCGTGTGGTGCCCAGCTGGTTACTGTGGAGTACCGCGCGGAGCGCACGCGCCTGCCCGCGGCTCTCACCGAGATGACCGCCTGCCTCTACTGCGAGCCCAGCTTCAGCGCGCTGGTGAGTGTGTGTGCGTGCGTGTGTGTGTGCGTGCGTGTGTGCGTGTGTGTGTGTGCGTGTGTGTGCGCGAGCAGCACTCACCTCTCAACACTATTCGTCCCAAATATTTCCACTTAAAAGGCATCAATGCTCTGTACGAAACTTTGCGGACCTCTACCGTTGACTTCGCAAACTTGCGAAGAACCTGCTTGCCCTGCGACCATACAAAAATTACACGGTTACATCCATGGGTTGTTTCGAAGTGAAACGCTCCAGTGCAAACGTCTAAGCGATTCTCGGCCTTTGGTCTCGATGCCAGTCATGTGGATCCGTGTGCGGACTGGATGCGGTTGCTATTTTCTTGTCTTACATTGCATGCTTCGTATAATGTTATCTTTTGATACACCGATGTAGCCAGCCATGTAACTGCCTGGAAAAAGGCCCTAACATATCAAATAATATCAGGTGGAGAAGCACCGCGCGGTGGCGTCGAGAGCTCCGGCGTCGCGAGGTCGCGGCGGGCGAGCGCGCGGCAACAAGCACCGCAACAAACAGCCCAAGGACAAGATGGCCCAGCTCGCCGCCTACTTCGTATAACAACACGCGCTCTGTTACAGTACGTATGTGGAACTGTATCTAATGGATTAGATTATCTTAGACAATTTAACTAGGGACCAGCCTCGCAATAGCATTCCCCTCTGCCATAGTACAATAACAACCAATCAATGCATTTTCATACAATTTTATACCTTATTATCACTAAACGAGACCGCCTATCAATCAGCTTGAACCTAGGCTCGAGTTAGAACATGAGAAAATTTGTAATGATTTTTAACAATCAAAATGAGAATCTAAAGTAATGGAATGACGCGTTTAGTGACAGAAAAGTTTGTTAGTGGAATTACACGCGTAACTCGTCCATAGTTAAATGGTCTAAGATTAGATTAAATATTTATAGGTAGTATTTATTAATCTCAGTTTAACAGACTATTTAATGAACTGGGTTACTATTGTTGCCCCACTTCGACGCCCTTGAAGTACACAGCTACTGTTCCTAAGGTCCCTTGTTATTAAGACTCTAGCACCGATCCGTTTTGCCGGGCTCAAGAACATAATCTCGGTCATACATAAATGTCGATCGGACAACTTCTAGTCTATAGCCCCAGCATAAGACTGCCTGTCCATTGAAGCTCGCGAGCTGTGCGAGCTGTGTAGCTGTGTTTTTTTAACCAATCAGGAGCTCGGACGAGGCGCGGTCGATCTCGCCCGAGCTCCTGATTGGTTAAAAAAACATAGCTACACAGCCTTAATCCGTCTCGATAACAAGTCCGGAACTTTAAATACTTTATCTCGTAAATGAATGGATTTTCTGCATTTTTTTACGACTTTAACATAGTCAAAATGATTACCCTTCTTGTAATGTAAGTGAAGCGCCCCATTTATATTTTTATATTTTATTATGTATGTATTTATCAAATTGCATGGAATTAGTTACTTGTGTAATACAGATTATGGATTAAATTTAGTCGTAATTTATTTCCAATAATAAATAACTCGGATAAGAGTGTCAGTCGGCTATCAGTAGCTATTTACTAAAATTTGTTAGAAATATAACCGTATTGTATTTATTTTTACTTTTAAGTATAATAAAACGATTCTAACTATTACTCTGATTTTTAATTCAATTAAATCCTATGGCGGTGGGCAGAGTAAGCCCATTGGAGGGATGGAATAGGCTAGATGGCTAGAATAAGGAAAATCATTCGTCTTACTAGAAATATTAATGTCAATAATTGGGCAGATAAATTATGTGCGTATGGATTGAGGAGATTCCATGCTCATTTTGTTGGAAATATGTAAATTTTGGTGAACGTCAATATAGCGGGATCAAATCTCCGATTCAAAATTTAGCATATGGGGAATTTAGTACTCCATTTGTACTAAATGTACCCTGAGTTTCAACATTTGTACCTTTACCGCCAAGAAAGTACAATCAAAACTATCTGATCCCGCCACCTTGACGTCAAAGTGGCGGGACCATTGGGAAGCATTGCCCACACGTGGACGACAATAACATGGGTAATTAGTACTACATTTGTACTTAAATATACTCGATTTTCAGCCCAGTACAAATTACCGTTTCAAAGATATATACAATAATAACTGGTCCGCCATTCTGACGAATCGTCCAATTGCTTTTTTCATACGAAAATCGTAGTTTATAGTAAATATTATAATGTGGAGACTTAGTACCAGGCAGGTACAAAAACATATATTAATATCAGCCTTCTATCTCATTTACGTAAAGAGTTATAGGAAGATACATTTTCCAATCGAAAAATACAGGGTGTAAGAGACAGGCGGCCAAATACTGAAATTGCGTATAACAGACCATTAAACTGACCAACTATCTCGATGGAACCAACGAAACGTCGAAATCGCATACAATCTTCTGTTACAAAGATACATTTATCAAATAAAAATACAGGCTTTAAGGGACAGGCGGCCAAATACTGAAAATCAAACTGACTAACAATCTTAATGGAATCTTAAAAAATCTGCTGTTACCACAGAACATTATAAGAGGGGTTAGAAATGCAAAGTATCGCTTTTGCTTCGGAGACGGCTGTCGCCACTTGTCTTTCCACTCACGCTGCTACAATTACTCTTGCCCTCTCGCTCGCACCACGCCGCGCGCCTTATGGTGTTATGCAAATCATTGCATAACCTGTGGCGATACGTTCCACGCCTAGTTTGCAATTCGGACCCCTCTTATAATGTTCTGTGGCTGTTACAAACAAAACTGCAGTACCCTGACTCAGTATTGGCCCGGCTTTCCCTGACACCCTATACAAAAATTATAACTATTATAAGTATTCAAAAGGTACGCATAGAAGAGAAAACAACAAATTAAAATGCATATTTTTTATTCATCATCATCTCCGCCGATGGACGTCCACTGTTGGACATAGGCCTCCCCCAAGAATCGCCATAGCGACCGGTCCTGCGCTGCCAACGCTATCTTTTATTTTTAGTTTCTAGAGGTAGTACTATAGTAAAAAAATATTTGCCGGTAGTACTACCGGCCGAGGCGGTAGAACCACGGTTAAATGAATTTTCCGTCTTACTACTGGTAGTACGACTTGGTAAAAAACGATTTTATTGTTTTAAGCAAATTTGATGGTCCAGTTAAGTCCAGTTCAAAATAAAATTTCGTAAAACACAACTACTTTAGTCACATATTTGTGGAAAATGGCGCTGCACTTCATTTTTTTTTGCGGTCCGTGTCTTTGGTTGAGGCGCAGCTCGAAGAAGAGTCAACGACTTAGCCGACATTCAACCAACAATATTTCATTGGAAACAACCTAATATAAAAAAAATTATAAACTTAATATTTATTTATTTATAATTAATGAGAAACCCTGGTCTACATGGTCTACAGTGAGATCTCTTAAGAATAATAAAGCAGCTATTACTTTACCCAACATACGTTACGTTTTCATGTGATGCGCGAAAAAACAGACAGACAAAAAATCCAATAATTGGTGACATGCGATTTCGACGTTGCGTTTGTTCCATTAAGATAGTTGGTCAGTTTGATTTTCAGTATTTGGCCGCCTGTCTCTTAAAGCCTGTATTTTTATTTGATAAATGTATCTTTGTAACAGAAGATTCTATGCGATTTCGACGTTTCGTTGGTTCCATCGAGATAGTTGGTCAGTTTGATGGTCTGTTATACGCAATTTCAGTATTTGGCCGCCTGTCTCTTACACCCTGTATTTTTCGATTGGAAAATGTATCTTCCTATAACTCTTTACGTAAATGAGATAGAAGGCTGATATTAATATATGTTTTTGTACCTGCCTGGTACTAAGTCTCCACATTATAATATTTACTATAAACTACGATTTTCGTATGAAAAAAGCAATTGGACGATTCGTCAGAATGGCGGACCAGTTATTATTGTATATATCTTTGAAACGGTAATTTGTACTGGGCTGAAAATCGAGTATATTTAAGTACAAATGTAGTACTAATTACCCATGTTATTGTCGTCCACGTGTGGGCAAGCTTCCCAATGGTCCCGCCACTTTGACGTCAAGGTGGCGGGATCAGATAGTTTTGATTGTACTTTCTTGGCGGTAAAGGTACAAATGTTGAAACTCAGGGTACATTTAGTACAAATGGAGTACTAAATTCCCCATATGCTAAATTTTGAATCGGAGATTTGATCCCGCTATCTTGATGTTCACTAAATTTTGTAGGCCCGATTCTGGAGTTTGTAGCAAAAGTATAGAGAAGTTACATGAACATAATGGTGGCTCCTCAATCCTGACATCTAAAAGTACGTGATGAATGTTCTTAAATATTTTGTAGGATTTAGTAGGAGTGGAAAAAAGATCCTAATTGTAGGATTGTAAACTCCCAACGCCAAAAACAAACATTGAAAAATAATTCGGTCACCTATGTTATTTTGTAATTTTTAAAGTTACTTGAAAACTAATGAACAGATTTTCATGAAACTACGGTAAGAACACTCTCGCAAAAATTAGCTTTCTATTTTAAAAAAAACCGCATCCGAATCGGTCCACTCGTTTGGGAGCTACGATGCCACAGACAGACAGACAGACCGACATAGGCGTCAAACTTATAACACCCCTCTTTTTGCGACGGGGGTTAAAAATGATATCTGCTCTGTAAAACTAAAACTATAATTTGATTGTGGCTCCTCAATGCATTTTCTGTTTCGTGACATTGTTTGAACCACAGATAAGTGTATTAGGGTGATTTAGCTGACGTTCTGTCTCTCACGATGCTCATACTGATGACAGTGACAGCATTATATTAAAGCCCAAGCCCAAGACGCACAAACTCCATATTTAAGCCCAACTCTCTACGTTTTTGTGCAAGCCATTCTAAATGTTTAGTAATTTCACTGAATTTCACCCTAAGGGAGATAGGCGGCGGAGCGGAGAAACGAGGAAATATTAACGAATCAGGATTGCATAAAATCTCGGCCGTGATTTTGATTGCTTAATATTTCCTCGTTTCTCCGCTCCGCCGCCTATCTCCGCGTCAATGGACAGGCAGCCTAACATATATTTATTACGAGGAGTAGGTAACAGTAAAAATTATAGTAAATTCCACGTGGGCGAATCAAATTGCAGATTTATAAATAAAACAATAAACTTATTGAAGTCTTCATTTTATTGTGAAGGTTGTCACCTAGTATAATGTAGATGTACAGTACAATAATGTACGGTACGACACAAGCTTACAACGTATTACTGTATTTCGTTATAATAGTGTTACATTTCAGAACTGGCACTTAATTTTACGTGATATGGAGGCATGATTGTTCGTCTGCCCTATCACAAAGTGTGGGAAACCATTCAAAAGGCAGCTTTATGGGTTAGTGAATAGGGTTTCAGTTAAAATGTGTTTAGATAGGTTATTTACCGAATATCAACATCTATGAAGTAGCTGGCACGCTGGCAATTAAAATTAAACTTAATTTCATGTTCAGTTGATATATAGTAGCTTTGGTTTCGGGCTGATATGAGTTTTCGAGCTTGCTCGTTGCAGTGCAATTTTAACCGTAAAACAAGAATGATATAGCTGAATATTTATATCGGCACTCCGATAGAGTGCGAACGATACATGATTGGCTGTAGTAAATAGCTAAACACATTTTTACTGCTCTTTATACGTAGAAATTTATACAAGTTGTGATAGTATCGATTATACATGGACAACTTTGTGATGGGACATCCTGAATATATTTACAAGTGCAATTGTATCGTATGGAACTAAAATGTACAAGTAAGCACTTTCATCCTATAATCAATTGTCATTTTCAAAATCTTAACACTAACGTTGTTTAAAATGCCAATTAATAATTCAATTAAGAAATATCAAGTGGTCGTTTAAATTAATATCACACAGCCCAATTAAACACATAAATACAAACACATGTACAAACATTTTTAAATAGCTAATCCTTTGATGGTAAAGCACAATCAGATTTATCGAATTTACTGTCAGAGCAGTAAGGTTTAAATTTGATTGTCTCTACACCAGCCTCAAAAAGGATCGATTCATAATTTAAGCATGTGTTAGCGCTTCCAGTTAATACATTTGTGGACACCTAAACAAAATGTATCTTAGTGAGTGATTATTTGAAAAATAATTGTGACTGAAAACGCTGTTAATAATTTGGATAAGAATTTCATGCCACGGTCTGTTTTGTTTTCACCAAATTCAATACAGTAGACTAAAAATATTAGTTTTGATTTATTACTTGAATTAATTACAATAAAACTGTAATTTTAACGGCTTTGAACATTCAAGCAATGTGTAGCTACTACCTAGGCCCTTTGTATACACACACGGCACCACATTAAGCTACGCAAAACCAACATAATGCCTAGAACACACGTAACGAGTACAGTGGCGAGACAGTAAAATGATACTAGGCCGAGAGAGTTCGGTTGGCGAGTAGGTGTTTATACGTATTTTGCTTGTTTGGCGAGTCAGTTTAGTTATGAAGCAGCTACCGACTGAAATAGATCGCAGAAAAAGGGTTTTAAACGGATTTTCAACCGACTCTACTATTGCAATTAAAGTTTCATCATGCTTTCGCTTGTTTTTGTAATCGGAAGGTGGAAAATTCCTTATACATTCTTGTAGTTTGTAACACAGAATAAATTAAATAGGTAGTTGTATCCAAATTCCATTTATAATTATTGGACATTTTTAAATGAAATAGGGACATAGGTAATATCGTAAACATGTTTGAAAATACAAAATCCGAGTGACGGCCGAGTGCATGTTCATACATGCCGAGTGGGATAGCGAGTCGCTGCGGGGGCAGAGGAATGAAGCGGGGAGGTGGGCACTCGGCCTAGTAAACAAATCGTGGATCTAGCTACTTTCTCGCCACTCCGCTCGTCCGAGCGCTCGGCCGAGCACTCGTCAAAGTGTTCATACGAACCGAGCACTCGCCGAAAGTACTGTCTCGCCACTGTACTCGTTACGTGTGATCAAGCCATAAGCTGGCTGCACGATATTATACGTAACTCGACCTACGTGCGGCCAGCTTATGTTGGTTTTGTATAGCTTGATGTGTCACCGTGTGTACACTCCGCAGTTTGCCACGAAAATTAAGCGGGCGTCCCCTCGCTCGACTAAATCAACTGGGTATAAAAGAAGATGCCGTGCAAGGTGATTCGGTATATTATAGCATGCACGCGCGCGTGGTACTTTATTGTAGGTAATTTCGGATTGAATCTTCTGTATGAAATACAATTTTGTATGTGAATGTGAACCTTTTTTTTATTAACTATGGGTTTGCTCTTGACCTCAATCCAGTCCTCAGGACGAAGATGGGGTCGTAGATGTAGCGAGCTTACCCAGAAGATGCCTATTCACTCGTACTTTAAAGGAATTCGGGTTGTAAATGCTCGGAAATACTGACGCAGGTAAGGCATTCCACTCCCTGGCTGTGCGCATTATAAAAGATTCAGAATGGTGCTTGGTGCGGATATGTGGGATGTCAACCAAGAAGGGGTGATATCCCGCGATACCTGTCTGTAAAACATTTTTTTATCAAATTTTGTTTAGCTATCTCTTGAGCACTTGTGTTTATGCTATTATTATATCAGTTTCTCACTATTGTTAGTTTATAGCTTCTCTAGGCATTGGTTTACATTTTTTTTTATGTGAATCATCATAATTATTTTGCCCATTTCCCATTATTTGCGGTCGGCAAAATAGATTTGCATAAAAACCAATAAAGGCAGACTAATAGACAGACATCAATTTATGCCACAAATTGATTCAATTTCAGTTTCTCATTTATTGTAGTTTTCAACTTTTTCATCGGTTATGGCTAATTATAGTAGGTACCTACTCTGTGGTTATGGCTTGCAAAAGAAAATCACTCATGAAATACATTTTGTTGGTGTTTTCGTTTTTGAAAATATTTAATGAATTGAATGTAATGTACTTTTCATTTCTACAGTACCTATATCACAGATTAAGCCAATATGAAATGGTTTAGCAATGTATTTATAGTTTGGTTAATATTATGTTAGCATTTTATACTGAAACTATTTTGAGAAACACTTTATAAGCCTCCAACACACTGGGGCGGTGGCAGGCGCGGTTGCGGTCTGCCCGCGCGGGCATGCATACCTCACACTGCCGCGTTGGCGGTGGCGAATTTTTTATTCAGTTGAAGACAAGTGTTCATCATGTTCAGACGTATGGATTAATTGTAACAAAAAACTTGCCTGGATTTAGTTTTAAAAAGATAATTGGTAGTTGTAGGCAAGCTTCTGACCACCCTGATAGGGATTATGGTCGTGAGTTTATGTATGTCTACATTTTTTTCTCAAAATCTGTTTATTATAAAAATAACACAGCTAAAAACCAAGACATGCGTCGATTACACAAAATAACAGACATAAAGAAATTGAAATTGTTGAAATTTCCATCAATTGTTCAGTTTTATCCGCCATTTTGGCTCAAAACGCGCGGTCAGTTGTTAAATTTTACAACTGAACGCTGAATACTACCACACACGCGCGGTGGCGGAAGGGGCGGGGCTTGCGGTTTCGGCTGACCGCCTGCAGACCGCGTCTTGACCCCGCCTGTGTGAGCGGTCCATAGACTATCCATATAACACAACTGCTCGCCACCGCTGACCGCCACCGCCACCGCCCCAGTGTGTGGGAGGCTTTTCCTCGGCGCCTTTGGAATATCAAACATTGTGTTCGTACAAATTTATGTATCTGATGACAGCGTATGAGGTTTCCATGTAGTGGTACGTACTAATATGCTTTTAATTCAGTGTGAGCGTGGACTAATACTATTTAACCTCTCAAAATAGTTTCAGAGTTGACTTTAATTATTCCTTACGATAACGAGCTTGATGTTGAAAACAATAATTTCTTTGTTATTAATTAAATTACTGAGGTAATAGTAAGAGGATAACATTTTTTAAGGGGACTTTACCTTCATTACTTCACATTAGTATTAAACTGTATACAGTGTGTATGTGTGTAACAAAACACCCCAGCAATATTTAAATGTGTGCTTTTGAACATCTATCACTATAGAGCCACCATCGATGACCCCTTTTAAATATTATTAGGGTGTTTTGTTCCACCTTTAAATCCTTTTATAACTGGTTAGTTACAATAAAAATTTTCCAGGACTTAACTTATACGAAACCAAAAGAGGAAGACGCTCATTTCATTGCGCATGTACAGTCACCAGCAGATATATCGTAGCAAACAAGGTGGTCAAATATTTATAAGCAGTTCTAATTTTCAATAATTTCTTTACTCATAACCAATCAAAAATATAGGAACGCCTAGAACATCAAATATATCGACGCAGTCAGGGTGGTCATAAACATCTGAACAGTTTCGGAAAAAACCTTACTTCGTTGTTTTACATTTTAATTTTAAATAACATTGTAAAGAAATTATTGAAAATTCGCTGTTCAGATATCTATGACAAAATACACTTTTAGATATAATTGGTAACATTTACTGTAAAGAATTTAATGAAAATTAGCACTGCTCAGAAATATTTGGACACCTTGTATGCTTCGATATATCTGATGGCGACTGTACTTGCTAAACTCAGTCCAGCGGACTTACTTTGTTTAGCAGTCGCTTTCGCTGGCAAATGGAGACATTTAATTTTAGCTCAACTAAGCAGGTTAATTTTTTATGTAATGTGTTAACAACGCATCTTTCCCTTTATGGTTTTATCCGTTATCTAAAAGGCTTAAGAATCTTTTACAATAGTTTTGGAAATTATAAGTCAATTAATTTCGTTACATGCTTAGGAAATTTAAATACTAGTAACATTACGTTTTTATTATACCTAAAGCATAATGTAGCCTTGATAAATACAGTGAGTTTTAACTAAAATATTAGGTTTCCATGCTGCGTAAGTCCCCGTTGAATTCAGAAGAAAATTATTTGAAGTAATTCGATTTATGTGTCGGTTTGGTCACATGGAGATAAATGCAATATAAATACCTACATTTTCTAGGTGCATACTCGATCTGGAGTGCGATTTTTGGATCTCATTCGCTGAGTTCAGCAGTTGAAAATGTCAAAATAACTTTGGAGATATGCATCTTTCTAATTCTGATTTGACTTTCAAAAATCATACTTCAGGAGTGCGATTTTTGAAAGTTAAATCAGAAGTAGAAAGATGCGTATCTCCGTAGTTATTTTGACATTTACAACGGCTGAACTCACCGAATGAGATTCAAAAATGGCACTCCTGGAGTGCGATTTTTGAATCTCATTCGCTGAGTTCAGCTTTAACTTTATTATCTCCACAGTAATTTTGACATTTTCAACCGCTGAACTCAGCGAATGAGATTCAAAAATCGCTATCCTGAACAATTTCTCGCAGGATGAAGGGAGAAAGGGATATCTCCTTGCATTACGACTATGATACCGAGATATAAGTAGTGGTTCTTTATAGGGCAATCATGATGAAGTGTGTATTAAAAAAAAAAAAAATTAGAAAGCTCGATAATCAGCACTTCTTTTAAGGGCAATAAATTTCTGATCAGATCTTGGTGATTCATTCAAAATAACCAACAAAACTTGAAATCAATTCAAAAAATGGATTACTCAAATTCTTGTACTGTTTATAAGGATTGCCCTGGGATTCCCCTTTGCTTTTTTCCCCCCTTGGTATAAAATTCCATGATTACGCAAATCGCTATGAATAAAGTTTTATGACTATCGTCGGAAAGCAGATTTTACAAATAATATAGGTAGGCGATTTAAAAATAGGGAATACTCCATGGAAAATGATTATCAATTAAATATTATACTTAAATGGCATTGATATGCTTAAAAATTTCACAACTTCCAATAAAAACCAATTTAACGCCCACAGGGCAGACAAAATTATATAAATATATTTTTAATTTAATCATTATAAACTTTATAAATCTTAGTTGAATAAGTATTCTTATGGAACGTTTTTATTCATGTAATAATATTTGCAGATATTCTACAGTGATATCTATTTAGTAAATTGGAATCGAAAATTGTTTTCTCATACATTTGATATATTACACGCAATTTTTTTCTATTTTTATAAGGTGAATGAATCTACTTATTGAACGGGAATGCCATTCTCAGGGATTGGCCGATATTTGCAGAATAACAGTATGAATTCGATACTTTTCTTAGCAGAAACTTTGACATTGACCGGCTAAATAAAAAAGATGTTAGTATACCTAATTTAAATCATTGTATTATCAGAAATTGAGAACAGAACTCTCTCTCACTCATCGAAAATTATTGATATCGTCATTGTTGTGTCACCATTCAATGAAGTGGGATATTTCAGTTTCTTTTGCTATTTTTATTTATTATCTGTAAGTATATGATTAGACGAAATTAAACGTTTGAAGCTCTTTTTTTATGTTTGAACTTGAATACATTTCTAATGAAGTGGTACTTTTGTTTCCAATTTACTAAACAGCAGTTACCACTGCAGTTTTAATAGCACGGACTTACAATAAAGACTTATACAGATTAAATCATTATAGTAAAGGTTGTGCATTTTATTTTAATATCTTTTCCTATACCTACGATTCCAGTAGTAGGTATTTACTAATTGCATACGAACCTAAAGAAAATGCGAGAACTACGCATGATCTAGTACATTTAATGTTTTCCTTTATATTTTTTTGTGTGAGATTCCTTTACAGATGTATGGAAAATATTAAATGTATAGAGTAAAATGATTTTCTATAACTAATATTTTTAATTTTAATCTCACTGATTTTTGATAACATAATTAAATTCTAATAGCTTTATATTCTTATAGTGATTATTTACAATACCGAATACTTTTTCAACATTCATATAAAGGTTGAAAGTAAACAAAAATCGAACATATCTTGAGTCATAAAGTTGAAAACTTTTAATTCGTGAATTTTGAGTCGTTGATTTTATTTTCTTAAATATGTTTGATAATTGTTTACTTCCAACCAGTCTATTACTGCATAAGCTATGTTTTCATAACGCTATTTTATTGTTCATCAAAGTACAGTAAGTCATCCAATATTACATTAACAAAAACCATCTTAGTTCCTGAAGAAGTAATCAATTATGTACCTTATGTTGCTCATAGCTTAACTTATATTTTCAACTGCTAATTTATTCTTGTTAGTTTATACGCGTTATAATTATAAGGTTTACATTTTAGGAATTTGGAGTGTTTAAAAAATGACTCAGTGGGTGATTTCTTAAACGCTCCAAATTTTCAGGAATGTATCAAACCACTGAAGAAATTTTATTATGGGAGCAAAGCTGAAATCGTGAAAAAAATCTGTGGTTGCATAATAGTCGAGTGGACTTGCACTTTAATATGGAACAGTTGATTTTCATAACATAAATGTTCTTTATTAGCACACCAAAATGTATCTAATAATTGTTAGATTTTCTTACTATTTTTGTCATAGTTCAGACATTTTTTTGTTTATTTAACAGAATCTTCGACAGTCTTAGTTAATGTATCATTCGAATCATACTGTATAATATATTCCTGCTGTTTTAGATGTTATAATAGTTTTGTAAAGACAGTCACTGATATATTTTCATGATAATTATTGAGTTAACTTATCTATTAATATTATCACTAGGAACTAATATCATTAAAAATTAAATTTAAAATTCGTTATTCCCACTTATAATAAAAGACGATATAATTAAATTAGTTTCTTTTTATAATGCAACTAAACCGTATTATAAAAAAACAGAATTTTATCAAAAATTAATGTTACCAAAGATAAAATACACATTTTGTACATTTTGAAAAATACAGAAGATAAACGGGCTTGGATACCACCCTAAGGCGTAGAATTTAACAGTACTTATTAATACATACATAGAGTATTGAACAAATTGATTTATGCATGTATTTGTACTCTCAAGTATTACAAGTAGCAAGGGAATATTTTTACGCTACTAAGGACTAAAAACTTCTAACTTTGACTAAATGGTCCGAATTTAGTATGAATAATAAGTACAATGCAGCAATTTTGCACAAAAGACACAGGTGCAGAAGGGCGGCTCTACGCAACAAGCGAAACTGGCACACATAGACGCCCACAACGTACAGAGACATAATGAAGAGATTCTTTATCTTTATTCAAATGTATGTTTTGTTTTGGTGTGCAATAAAGTATAATTGAATTGAATTGAAGAGATATATTAGTACTGGCGTTCGACCAACTTTGTGTGCGTGCCTGTTTTGCTCATTCGTATAAAACTGGCCTTCTTTACCTGTCTCTTGTGAATTTGGGGTGTTGAAATATTCGTACAGGTATCTGCAAAAATAGATGTAAACTTTCATATTAAATGTTTGAAAAAGAAACTAATAGGTATTTAAAAAGTTGTGGCTATTTTTGCACACAACTGTTGCGTGGACCCATTAATAACTTACATTATTTAACTCATTTGTGGAATACTGAAAAGAATATAAACATTTTGAATTTTTATACCGTTATTCAAAACCTGATTCCTGTTTATGTTTGATGAGGTGACTTATGGACAAGATTTCATTTTCGGCGCATTTATGAGCGGAGAGCTAACCTTTTTTTTTACGTTATGGAATCTTGAACCTCTTATTGTTCAAAGTTAATTTCAATACAACTGCATACTTAAAAAGATTTCGTAGTTTTAGCAATTAGAAATAAAAATAAAAAATTGTTGTATTATATCTCAGAAAGAACAGAACATTGAAAACCCTAGCTCCTAATCTAGATGCCTGAACCCTAGGAGTTAAATGTTTCTGATCATCTTGAAAGGAATGTGATGTTTTGAAGAATGGTATAAAATATAGTACCACTGTGAATTCGTTAGGTTAACTGTAAGTAGGTATACATGAATGGTAGATATAGTAAATAAGCTATGAATAGCTTATAATATATTGAGCCACTGAAGTTTATAATATTTATATTTAATTTTTCACTATTTAAAGCTCTTAGTTTTCATCTCATCCGAGTTCTAATCTCGCATTGAATACTATAATGCCTATTAACAAAACATAGTCTGATTCTAGACTATGGTTTGAGATGGGCAACGAATTTGTAAGATTATAGAGATAACAACTATCAAACCAGTATAATGTAGAGTGACTAGAATATGTTATAAAACAAAAGCTTTGCTTTTGGCAATTTTCGAATATGGATAACATCTCTAATTAGATCCTTTTCATGAACATGTCCTTAACACTCGCCTAAGAGTTCGTTAGGAAGGTCACTTGGATGAATAATCACTGCACTTATAGTTAGTGTCTATTTGTCTGTTATTTTCTTCACTATTTCATAAGATTACGTTAAATAATTTTACATTACCAGCAATATCTCATTTTCAGCCTCTAATAAAACCAGCGAACTCAAACCTCTAAAGAACAGCGGATACCTAAATATGCAGAACATATTAAATGGTCCATACTTGCACTTTCTCAGCTATCACACACCAGCTAGCCTGGTCGTAGTAGGAGGAAACCACGTGGAGACTTTCCACGTATTTCTCGATCAGCTGGTCTAGTTCGCCTCTCTTGAAAACATGGTAATATCTATGGTACGTTACCGCACCTCCTTCAGAGGGCAGGCTGTCTGAACCATCGCTTAAAGATGGTAGCAGAGGAGCATGAGGTATAGCACGTGAAGGTACTGCTGGAACCGTAGCTGTATCCTCGGATGATGACCTAGTTTCGAGTAGTTTCCTCTCTTTCGAGCATTCGCTACATGACGGCAAGGACGCTAAACTAGCGCAGCCAAGGGACGCAGTACTACCCGTCTTATCACGTCTACTCCAATCACTACCAGCAGACGTGTCACTGGACTCTATTGAAAAGCCAGATTTCAACGGCGCTGTGCTGGTACTAGAACGCGATGTGATCGACTCCGGGCTAATCTCCATCTTGTCCAATTCACTGGAATCTGTCGACTGTCCGACTTTTAGTGAAGATCTCTTGTCAGTGCTCGTACATAAAGAGTCCACGCTGATTTCTGACTCTAGGGAATATCCAGTTTCGAGTGATTGGCTCGTGTCGTAAGCGCCAGAGTCTATTGTGATCTCAGGATTACCATTGCTAGAGCAAATGGCGCTGTCATCGTCAGGATTCTTTGTGTCTATGTCGGGTAATTTTTCTTCTGTGTTAGGTTTCACGTTGTATTGGATGTTGGCACAATTGTTGAGGTAAATGTCCTCGTCGCTTGTTACTTTCATAGTTTTCTTGAGTTCTCTGTATTTGTTGATGATTGGATCGACGCCTGTGGATCTCTTTTTGCTTTTCGTCTTAGAACCACATTTGGGAAACAGTTTGTTGATATCAGTCTCTTGTGTGTCATTCAGGGACGCTATGTACTTATTTCTCTCTTGTATTTCTGTGCTTAGCTTGTTCAAGCCTTTCATTTCAGAGCTCAGTTTATTAATGTACGGATCTTCTAGGTGTTGAAGGCTGTCTGAAAGTTCATCTAATATTTTTTGTGTGTTTCTGTCCTCTTCTTCTCGCTTAAGTCTGAGGGAGATGCTCTTTTCACTACTACTGCTACTCGGTAAGTCGAAGTCATCCTCGTTAATGCGTTTAGAATATTGATCGATTTCTTGCAATAACTTCTCACTGAGCTTTTCAGCAAACTCTGTAAGATGCTGATTACGATCTTGTCGATCAACCCATTCGTCTTCTTTTGCTATCATGTCTGATTTGCATGTTACTAGAGGCTCATTGGCTTGTATTCTATTGAAGCTCTCTGACTTTGAAATAGATTTATCTGATTCTGTACTAGATATTGAAACAGAGTCATACGGTAACCTCGTTGGACTTCTGTGGCTCTTACTTAAGTTTTCATCAAGAGAACGTCCTTCAGGTCTGTTTGGAGATAACCTATTCAGGCTCCATGTGGAATTGCTAGTGCTGCCTTGTTTAGGAGATCTGTCCTTGGAGGATCTTCTTCCAGGAGATAGGCGTTCTAAACTTGACGAACTTCCACTTGAACTTGTATGAGACTGGGACCTTGATCTGTCTTCCAATATTCTTAAATCCCCAGGAGAAAGTTTATTGAGACTCCAATTGCTACTACTGCTACTGCTTGATGCTCCCTGAACTATAGCCATTGCTTCAGCGCTTTCTAGTTTCTCTATTTGTCTCCTTTTAGATCTCGGGCTAGATTGGATAACAGCTTCGCATGTCTCGTCCAAGGAATGTGCAACTTCTGCAACGGCTTCGATAAGGCTCAGTGGAGCTGGAGAAATCGATGGTGATTTTTCTGAAGCGATGCTTGCGATTTCTTCCTTCTTATCTAGTAGATTTGGTAAATCTGTAACAAAAAATAAACGATTAGAATATGTTCGCGATTTTGTTATATTAGAGGTTACTAGATTTATTAAGTACCTTTCTCTATAGCCGTTTTCCGCAGTTCTTCTGGCACAACACTAATTACACTGTCGACTGAATCTGGTGAAGATACCCCACTAGAATCGCTGTCCATGTCGTCAACTGCAGGGTTGAATAGCTCTAACGTCATTAGTTTCGGATGACTCTTTGCTATTGGGTCAGCTTTACTAGTGCTACGTACGATTGGGAAAGGCGGACGTCTACCTATGTTCGCTCCAGGAATACCTTTGTTTAACATTTCTTTGATCTGGCGAATCCTTTCTTTTCGTTTTCGCTCAGGAGCTCTGGAATCCAACGTGTTTGTTGGTGATTTACTTGGTTCTTTAGACTTGTAATGTGGAATTTCTGGTAGTTCTGTTACTGTCTGCAAAGTAATCTTTGGATAAGGTTTCACATCTTGAAGTACACGGGGTTTTAATAAATTTGTTTCAGCAGTCAATTTATGAATTTCTTCGATGTCTTTGTTGATTTCAGCGATTAAATCTTTAGTTATTTCCGATGGTGTTTCTTCTTCTTCTTGTATGGGTGGTATTGGATCAATTTCTTCGTAGATTTCCATAGGAACTATCTTATTTATTATTGGTGGGAGGTCGGGTACCACGAGTGTCTCCTCTGATTCAGATTTAGGCGGAGAGTTAGGCTGACTTTTAGATTGAGGCTTTAATGGTAATGTGCAGACGGAAGTCGTAGTAGAGTAGTTCTTCAAACTATACTGCGCTACCAGAATTTTGTTAACTGAACCAGGTGTTTGTGCAGCGTTGGGCGAAGCCGGTGGTCTAATCAATGGGAACGCTTGCTTTATTCTAGGAGACGGCAGTCCTGGTGAACTTTTCATTCTTGGAGATGTTGGTACTGAAGATACTTTTAGTCTTGGCGATGTGGGTCCAGGGGACAAAGGAGTAGGCGACAGTGGGTCTCCTGAACCATCGGCTTTTGGAACATATATCACAGATGCGAAACTATCTTCAGAGTCAACGCTCGTATCACTTTGAAGACTGCTATCTTTCGATGAATCTGAACCATCTTCTTTAGAATGTCGTCTTTCTGGATAACTTTTCTCGCTTCCAGTATTATTGTCGCTTGGCGTAGGTACTTCAGGCACCGGCCCGTGACTTTTCCACCCTTGTAGCATCCTCACGAACACGGTAACTTTATCTATATTCGTTGTAGACGTTTTGAATTTACTAGTGAGGCCGTTTTTAAGGGATTGAAACTTCTTAGCAGTAGTAGCCGATGTAGAAAATATTGAGTCTCGTATGGAATCCAAGGCACCTGGTCTCCGGTATAAATACTCTTCGTTGAGAGATGCTTGTTTTTGTATATTTTTTCTTAGACGCTCTTTTTCTCGTAACCTTTCTGCAGACATCAGTTCTTCATTGAGTGACGTTTGCTTAAACACGCCTGGTTTCTTACTTGATTGTAACCTGGGTGTGTGAATTTTAAAATTAGGCATTTCCTCGACCATACTTTTCATATCAGTCGGTTTGTCTAGATCTTCATCAGCGTCGTCTTCGTTTATTGACTTCTTTTGTTTGACCAGTCTTGGTTTTTTCCGTGGCTCCGGTATTTCGGGAACTGGGGTTTCTATAGGCGGTGGTTCAATTTCTTCGCAAGCTAAACTTGGCAAGCTTGATCTAGACCGAGAGAGAGCACGACGATCTACGTCTGCTATATCGGTCAAACTACGTGATTTCATAGTTGTTGATTCTGATGGTTGTGAAACCAGTCTAGGCGGGAAGGCTTCGTCTAATCTTCTCAGTTCTATGGGGAGGTCTGCAGCAGGTGGTTCGGGTCGTGTGCACGGTCTCGGAGGTACCCTGGCTATGCCCCACGAAGGCAGGAACGAGCGACGTCCGGCTAACCGCTGCAGAGCTCGTCTCACGAACGAATAGCACGTTTCGTTTGGTGACGAGAGAGAGGAGGAGCCTGGTGAGCCATCGCGGCTTTTCCAGTGTTCGCCGTTACTGGAAAAACGAAAAAGAATTGCAATATGGATCTATTACACAAAAGTGTTTGTTTTATCAATTGAAATACTTACTGGTCGTTATCAACTGATAGGAACCTTGGTGCTGGTGTTGGGGGACACAGCGTAGCTGGCCGGTGCCACGGGATTAACACATCCTGGAAAAACAGAATTAAATAATTAAGTGTTAAAGTCCCTATTCCATACAGCCCGCTGAGCTTATGGATCAGTCTTACCCTCAGTGACCATTGTTTCAACAGTAGTTTGCATTAATACAGGGTGTAAGGGACAGCCCTCCACAGACTGAAACGGTGAACTCAGACCATCAAACTGAACAAATGTCATTATGGAGACTACCTCAGGAAGCGCGAAAAACAATCTGTATACTAAAAAAATCGTGTATGGGGATACACGATTTTTTTTCGCTGACGCTAATAGACGTCATATCAATGTAACCGCGTATGAGATAGCGATAGTCATAAAATCCTATACAATTTATATGAAGTGACTCCGGAGTCAGGCGGCCATCGTAGTACAAAAAAGTGGTTACGTCGATAAGGACAGCAATAAGATAGCGATCTCCTTTTTTAACTAGAGCGAATTTGCTATGTGCATCTCTTATTAAGTGAATATGACAAGACACGTGCTTTCTTCTATTACCTTCTCTTTCTACGGCTGTCCCATACATTTAAGTCGGGTAGGTAGTAGGTAGTTTTGTACGAAACAGCTAATATTGTATCGTGTTTTCTGAGGTAGGCTTCATAGTGAAAGTTGTTCAGCTTGATGTTCTGAGTTCACAGATTCAGTCTCCCATACACCCAGTATAGAAGAAGAAATTACTTGTGAGTGGAAGTTCCGTCCTTCGTGTTCCATGGCCCAGACGGTAAAAAACAGCCGGCCTCCGATCCTGGTGACCCTGGCCAGCTCCCTGATAGCCATCGCGCGCCGCTCCACCGTCGCGAAGTGGTGCACCACCGCGATGGATAGCACTGCGTCGAACGACTCATCGCGGAACGGGAGGCACAGGTTGTCGCAGACTACCACCTGGAAATCGTAGACTTACTTAGTAAGTATCTAAACTATTATAAAACTTATAATAATAATAATAGACATTGAAAACCTACACAACAAACAAATTTGCACCCTACGGAAATACTTTCATACTAAAATAGAACATTCACAATTACACTATCAAATCTCCCAGTCAGACATCAAACTCACACCACTCAAATTACACGACACAAACATACAACTAAACGAACTCATCACAGACAGAAAGCAGAAGCACATCAATTGGTCATAGAAGTCTCTTCATGGAAGACACAGGTCCGATTTGAGTCAGACACACGTCGACATGCAAGCGTCGAACGAGTGGCTCAAACGCGGAGAACTGCTCCCAGAGACGGAGGCTTTCATGATAGCAATACAGGACCAAGTTATAGCAACACGGAATTATAGAAAGTATATCATTAAAGATCTTAGCCGAGGAACAGACCTATGTAGGCATTGCAATAGCGCTTCAGAAACAATACAACACATCACCGGGGCTTGTAAGGCGTTAGTTCAAAGCGATTATAAGCATAGACATGATCAAGTCGCGTCAATTGTACACCAGCACCTTGCACACAAATTCAAATTTATTCCTAAAAAGGACCCATATTACAAATACAAGCCAGCGACTCTTCTAGAAAACAGTAAACACAAACAATATTGGGATAGAACAATAATTACCGATAAAACAATTAATTTTAATAGACCCGATATTACAGTTCACGATAAAGAAACTAAAACAGTATATATAATTGATATTGCCGTTCCTAATACCCATAACTTACAATCAACAATTTCAGAAAAACTTGCAAAATATCAGAACCTAGCAATAGAAATTAAAACACAGTGGAGAGCACAAACCGTACACATAGTCCCTATGGTAAATAAATATCTTGGACAATGTCACACAAATTATCTAGTCACATTTAAAGTACCAGAATCTAGCCTGGACTTGTATTATGATGACTAGACAACGATATAGAATACATATATAAATACAAACATCCATGACTCGGGTACAAATATTCATATTCATCATACAAATATTTGTCCCTTACGGGATTCGAACCCGCGACCCTCGGCACAGCAGGCAGGTTCACTACCGACTGTGCTACCGGGCCGTCCAATCCAATAGTATTGTCGTCGACGGGAGTGGTCCCGAACAGCCTAAATAACAGCCTATCTCTACTACACATGCCACCACACTCTCTATACACAATACAGAAAGCAGTTGTCCTCAACACCTGCCGTATCACCCGCAAATTCCTCACTTCGTCCACAATCTCATCCTCAGTCATGCTTGGTTAAGGCCCGCATAACTGAGTTACTACTACCCCTCTAAAAAGGGAGAAAAACTAATAAAACAGAAAAATAATAAAAAAAAACTGTAGCAGAAGTGTGTCTGTACATTGAAGATATTTACAAAAAAAGATTACGATATGGTTTTTAGATGTCACTGATTCTAACATCTAACATCTTCATTATATTTCTTCTTTCGATTCTAACATCTTCATTACCAGTTGAACCAATTCCTTTCCAATAACAACCTTTTTAACCCATCCCAATCCGGTTTCCGTCCAGGTCATAGTACGGTTACGGCACTTGTTAAGATCTCCGACGACATTCGACTAGGTATGGAAAATAAAGAACTGACTATCCTGACATTACTTGACTTTAGCAACGCTTTTAATACAGTCGACTTTGACATCTTACTGGGACTACTTCGCTCTCTTAACGTATCTCCGACAGCAGTTGACTGGTTTCGTAGTTACCTGTACGGGCGCCGGCAGCGTATACGGGTTGAAGACACCTTTTCCTCGTGGTGTGATACTCATGCTGGCGTGCCGCAGGGTGGTGTGTTGTCTCCACTTCTTTTCGCAATATTTATTAACTCTATCACTCAAAATCTTTCTTCCTCCTACCATCTTTATGCAGACGATCTCCAAATCTATTCCCAATCAAGGTTGGATGACATTTCGCAGGCCATCCAAAAAACCAACGATGACTTAGCTCGCGTACTAGATTGGAGTAAGTCCTTCGGACTCAGGGTAAATCCTGTGAAAACCCAAGTTATCATCATTGGTAGTCCACGGTTTGTCTCGAGAATCAGCTTTGAAAGCTTGCCTTCCGTCATATTTGACGGTGTCTGCATACCATTTAGTGAGTCTGTAAAGAATCTGGGTATATTGTTTGATAGGACGATGTCTTGGGTACCACAAGTCGCCCAGGTTAGCAGGAAGATGTTCGGTGCATACAGTTCTCTCAAAAGACTGTGAAATTTTCTTCCCATCAGTACTAAAATTGCGCTCGCACAATCCCTCCTGCTCCCTATCCTTGACTATGCTGACTCCTGTTACCTAGACCTAAATGTGGAGCTACTTAATAAACTTGAGCGTCTACAAAACCTCTCCATTCGGTTTATTTTTGGGTTGCGGAAGTATGACCATGTGTCAGAATTCCGTAACCGACTCAAGTGGCTCCCTATCCGTCGTCGAAGAGACACTCACATCCTATCCCTTCTATACTCCATCCTGTTTAATCCGTTGACTCCCCACTACCTCAAAGAACGTTTCATCTTCAGCTCCCTTACCACCGGCCGTCCCCTACGTTCCTCTCAAAACCTTTCCCTCAATATGCCCGTCCATTCCACAGATTTCTACACCCACTCCTTTACAGTCCAATCTGTCCGACTCTGGAACTCGTTGCCTGAGTCGATTAGACGTGCTCCTTCGCTGGATGTTTTCAAGTCGAAGGTCAAAGCTTATTTCCTAGAACTGTGACTATTTTATTTATTATTATTATTTTTTTTTTCTTCTCCTTTCCTCTCATTCTGCTTTCCTTTTCAGTCATGGTGGTTGTATGTGTGTTTGTGTTATCTTTCCTTTACTATATATTATAGCTGTAGCATGTATATTTTATGCGTATATATTATGTATGTATATATTTATATATGTAAGTATATGTATGTCTATTATTATGAAATGCGTTTATTTTTCGGTTTCTCCTTTATTTCTGATATTTACTATTTATTTTATATAGCACCGACCCGTTGTTCTTTGTTTAAATTTCCTCTACCCTAAGGTTGTCTGGAAGAAATCGCTTTTTAGCGATAAGACCGCCTTATTTGTACCATTATTGTTTTTTATTCCTATGCTGTATCTGTGTTTGGTGTAAATAAAAGTATATTTCATTCATTCATTCATTCATTCTAAATCACCAATTTTTTTATTTTTTGTCCGTCTGTTTGTTTGTGTCTTTGTTTGTTCGAGCATCACGCAAAAACTACTAAACCGATTTTGATGAAACGTTTTTGTTTGATAGCTTATGATCTGACTTAAAATCTGGTATATAATTTATGCGGACGAAGTCGCGGGTAAATGCTCGTTACTCATAATATGCTTGATAGACGGACACTCTCTGCCCCCACCAATTTAACCTCACTCCTTCTGGCAGGAAGGGTGGCGGAAAATTTAGGCAATGCAATGGCGTAACCCTTTCTCGCTCGCACTCGCACAAGCTTACCTCTTGTAAATTTTTCCTATGAAATGAAAACTAAGTTTTCAAGGTGTGGTTACAAACGATGGAGTATTTCGAAAACATTGTTGTTTCATTTTAGGGATAAAAAGTAGACTGTACACTTTTTGGCACTACCTACTGGCTACCTACCTCTTGGGTCTGTTGAAAATAGGTTCTTCACAGGGACGTTAGTATACTTAGTCCTAGGTTCTCCAGTTCATGATCAAGGTATAAAACCATACAGAAATGACAGACAGTCCAGTAACTGTTTAGGCCATATGATTCTCATGAGATATGCCATACGCCACACTTTTGTTCCTTAAGATCTTTTTTTTTTTTCATTTTGTAATTTTCTTTGTCTGTCGTCTGCGCTACTTGCAAAAATGTATTATTCCCCATGACAAGGTTGGGTACCTACTGGCGCTCGTCGCGCGCAGCGTTACGACAACACGTTCTCCCGTGGGCTCTAAACCCCTACATTGAATAAATAATTTTGAATTTGAATACTTAGAAACGGAAACGTACTAGATACTCTTTCTTATATGTTATGTGCCGAAACATTAGTAAGCGACGAGCATAACGTACAGGGCTGGATTAAGCCTTGCAGAGGCCCCTAGGCAATGCAAGTCTCGGGGCCCCCCTGCCCATATGGGCGTAACAAAATGATTCTTTTCCAGTGTGGTCCAGATTAGGTGGTCGCAATAAAACAGCACATATCTACTAAAATCGAGCTTCTACTACATCCAATATGAAAATGATGTTGCCACACGATCCAAAACCTATAGTGTAGTCTGTGTAGTGTTCCATAACAAAATTGGGAAAACGGAACACTTATTGAATCACCTCGATGTCTGTCCGTCCATCTGTCTGTAACACTCGTTAACTCGTTTATCTCGGAGATAAAGAGATTTTTATATAATATATAAAATTCTTATATTATAAGAAGCGGAAACTTCGTTTTTTATATCAATTACGGGCCCAATTAGAAGAGTGCAGTCAAAAAAAGGTTTATTATTATAATTGAGCTTGGGAGTCAAACGTTTTTTATTCTAAAATTATCATGTGGGGTATCATTAAAGGAAACGTTATGGAAATGAAAAATAAAATCTTTTTTTTTAAATCTTTTCTTAATTTTTTATTCAATTCAAATACAAAACGATTTTTTTTCTCACGAGTCGCGGGGCCCCTTGGCGGTGGTGGGCCCGTAGGCACGCGCCTACTTTGCCTATATGGTTAATCCGGCACTGATAACGTACCTTTTTATGGGGAATGAGCATAAACAGTGACATTGTCTTCATATTTACCTGGTTCTGGTTGTCGTGGTGCCGCGCGTGTGAGGCCAGCCTCGTGCAGCGGTCGCCCCCCACGGCAAACACGGACGGATTCACGCTCAGGTATTTGCCGTTACCGCAACCTGCAACATAAGCGGTTATAATTCAATTAACAAACTGTATTATTATTCAATAGACTAGAATAGACATAGGGCATGTTATACCACTTCTGGATAAGTTCTTAACTTTCTGGTGTGCATGGACAGAGCATCCCCGATTGACGGAACCTGAGATCGTCTGGGCAGTCAGCCTCGATAATAATACAATACAATAGGTAATAGTATACAGTTCTACGTAACTATGCATGAAAGTATAGAGATTCGTTTCTAGATCGCGTTTAAAAAAATACATTGACTGTAATTAGTTATTTGAAAATATAATCCAACTTCGTTTGTATAGAGCGCGCTGCAAGATACCTCTTAAGTAATGCTCCAGCGAACAGAACAATATAACCTTTCTTCTAATATACGTTAAAATAACATAAACTAACGTTATTTTCCGCAGGTTTACCTACGTTACGCGTACGAGGTGAACACCCACGCTCGACATTTTACCTGGATTACTAATTGTATGTTTGTATCTATAACATTAACAAGTCCTCGTGGGACGACCACGGGATTCTTATTATATTATAGAACATTTAGATAGCACTCTATGTATTCAGAGCATCAAATCACAATCACAAAAAACATTAAAGTCAAATTGAAACGTATAAACCTAGTACATGAGACCGAAGCCACTATTTCTGTAAAGTTTTGTAAAGTGGGGTAAAAGCGTTTTCGCTTCTTATACAGGGTGTAACAAAACACCCTCGTAATACTTAAGGGGGTGCTTCAGACCGTCAACCTGAACAACTTTCACTATGGAGCCAACGTCAAGAAAAAATTAAAAAAACTGCCATCCCATACATTTGAGTCGAGACGGTATTGCAGTTTTGTATGAAAGACCGGATTTTTTTTTCGCGATTTCGATGTTGGCTCCATAGTGAAAGTTGTTCAGTTTAATGGTCTGAAGCACCCCCTTAAGTATTACTAGGGTGTTTTGTTACACCCTGTATAGAAATTGCATTTTCTTCATTGATTCACGTTCCTCTTAGGTCCGTCACACACATACGGAATTGCAATCCGGAATTCCGAATCAGGATTACGATTTTGTATCGATTTTACGATTTTGATTCACAATTCCGTTCGGAATTGCGGAGCTGTCAAATCCTATACAAAATCACAATCCTGATTCGGAATTCCGGATTGCAATTCCGTCTGTGTGTGGCAGACCTTAAGATGCTGATGATATTTATTTCATTCATTTAAAATTAAAGTAAAGTAATGGTTGTGATTTCCTTTTTTAAATTCATCTTCCAACATATTTTTAGAGATAATTTCTGGATTACCTACTACTAAAGGTTAAGAGTAGGTGTGATGAAATGTCTGATAAATATTACATGAATGTTGATTTTGTTTAACATTAAATGTTAATTGATGTTATGTTAACGAATTCATGTGGAAAGTTAGAAAGAGTGGGTGCGGAAAAAATAATGTTGTCTAACAATAAATCGAGTAAAAACGTTTATTTTCACAGAATAAACTTTTAAAAACAATGTTGCTTATTTCAGATGAATCTTAGAAACAATACTAAAAAAAAAAACTTATTAAATAATTTATACGAAATACGTACGACTACGACGTAGCGCTACGCCTGCTACGTAAGGGCGTAGCAATTGCTACGAAGACATGAAAATGTCTTTTGTTGACTCTAGGCGTTCGTTAAACAACATAAAATTATATATTTTTAGGGTTCCGTACCCAAGGGGTGAAAACGGGACCCTGTTACTAAGCCTACGTTGTCCGTCCGTCCGTCCGTCTGTCCTACCTATTAAGGGCTGTAACTTTTGAACCGTAATAGCTAGACAGTTGAAAATTTCTCCGATTATGCGTTATCACGGCGGATTTATTAACAAATAATAAAAATTTCAAAAAGTTACAAATTAAGAGGGGTTCTCAACAAGAAACTAGTTTTTATCACAGTTTTTATCAAGGACTCGCACTTGACTGGTTTTTATTTATCAATATCCGCACTACTTTTGATCGAAAATGTTGCGAGCCTTAACCCATCAGATGACAGGACCCATAAGAGTAAATTAAGGTGATGGTGAATTGGTCAATTGGCCTCAAACCACAACTACTGGTAATAAAATTATCATAAATTTTTGCTACTCCTCCTATCCTCTCTGCTTGAATAAACGAGTTTAATACTCGTTGCGGGTATTATACGAACTCGAGCATGAATATAAGATTGATTAGAGTCATGCTCGAGCTCGATGGACTTCTTAGTCTAATGGTGTTGGTGGTCACCGCTGTTGGTCTTTGTTACTGGATTCAATGGTGGGCCTACACTCGTAGTAGGCCAACATCGCATCGCGTCCTCGTTTCGCCCGCCTTTCCGTACACGTGCACGTACTACGCGCGCTCGAGCGCCGCGCCCCGCCCCTCAGTCCGCCTTTCCTGCTATGCCTATGACATACGCTTATGCATATGCCCGTTGTAAAAATGCTAGTTAATACTGACCAACGTCGCATCGCGTCCTCGTCGGACGCGTCGCCCGCCTGCTTGTACACGTGCTCATACGCGCGCTCGAGCGCCGCGCGCCGCCCCTCAGTCCGCCTCTCCCGCTATGCCTATAGCTATGCTATGACATACGCTTATGCATATGCCCGCCTGCCCGTACACGTCGTGCACGTACGTGCGCTCGAGCGTCCACCTCCGCAGTTCGCCTCTCCCGTTATGCCTATGACATGATGCTTATGCCTATTGTCAAAATGCTGGTTAATACTGACTAACGTCGCACATGAGGCTCGAGGTCGTTGAGGAAGTCGCGCACGGCAGCCGGTTGCGTGCATGGCCGCCGGGTGGCCCGGGTGTGTGCTCGACCGGCCGGCGCCTCGCTGCGCACTCCGCCGCCTCCGCTGCACAGTCCGCCTCTCCCGCTATGCTTATGACATATACTTATGCTAGTGTATTAATACTGACCAACGTCGCACACGAGGCTGCCGGGCTCGAGGTCGTTAAGGAAGGCGCGCACGGCGGGTGCGGGCGCGGGCGCGGGCGCGTCCTCGCCGTCGGGCGCGTCGCCCGCCTGCTCGTACACGTCGTGCACGTACGCGCGCTCGAGCGCCGCGCCCCTCCCCGCGCACTCGCCCCGCGCACTCGCGCCGCACTCCGCCGCCGCCGCCGCGCAGTCCGCCTCTCCCGCGCACCGCGCGCGTCCATCTGCCATCACCGCACCGCCATTGCACCGCGCTGAAATATATAAACACATATCTTTCAATAAATTGTCACGCAATGGCTGCTTAATGATGGTAGTCGAGGTCAAAGCAGACCCAGGAAAAGCTGGCGCTATGAGATGCCTATTGCAATGAATGGAGGGATAAAGGGTGTAAGTGACAGCCGAGCAAATACTGAAACGATGAACCATCAAACTGAAACTTTGCTCGGCTTTCACTTACACCCTGTATAGTATTGAATAAAGATGAGGAGAGTTTAGAGGAGACCTTTGCCCAGCAGTGGGATAAAACACATGGTTTAAAAAAAACTTTCAATCATCCAAATAAATTAATGAAACACTTGATAATATATGAGTGAAAGAAAATACATCGATCGTTCACTACGCCGTTTCAGTGCGTTAAGAGGTGTCTACACACCGAATCAACCGACAAAGTCGGCGACTTAGTCTGAAGTCATCATGCTACACCTCTATTGCGTCATGCACATTTTCAGGGAAAGGTTATTGGGCGAAATCTGACCCAGCTAACTAAATTTTTCCTACAAAAACCAAATTGGTTTTAAAATGTTTAGTATTAACCCACATTAAATTTTATGTAGTTATTTATTTTTTAAACCATGGGACCAAATGCACTATAATACTAAAATGTTCAAAATGTACGAAAATGTCCAAAAATGTACAAAACGTACGAAAATGTACAAAATAACAAATTGTACTAAAATGTACTAAATTGTAATAAATTGTACTAAAATGTACTAAAATGTACTAAAATGTACAAAATGTAAGAAAAGTTTTTTAAAAATATTCCTGTTTTCTTGATTAGTTTTTGGCCTGAATCCCGTTATCTACATTAATGCGACATAGTATATTCATGAACTAGAGACATTTGTCTACATCCTTTACTATTTTTTTCTGTAGGTCGTGGGTCTGGGTATAAGTTTCATACTAAGGTACCCAATGACCTTTAGAAATCGGATTATGGTAAATTATCCACAAAAGCCCTCCCTCAAAAATCTAAAACAATCCGTTATTTGTAAGCACCTAAAGTATCCGTCAGTATTATTTATACAATTATTGTATCAAATCAAGGTTAAATCCATCTGTAGCTAAAAGTAGTTTTAACTATTGATCTAAACTCAATAATTGAACTCGTCTCGTATCTATTTCAAACCGCACGTGCCACAACCACAGCCGACTTCAAACAACAAACTCGCGGCAAAAAAAGGGAACTAATTTCAAACTACATTTAAATGGAACAAAACAATTTATCAGTTCGCATCACATGTGAGACGACCCGTTGAACCATACCCGGGTACCGGCAACATCCCGGTTTTTAGTCCCGGGAACTTTATCCGGGTGAGGCTGTCGTGACCCGGATGTGAGTGATGCTGTTTTTGGTTTTTGTCTATGTGACCGTTTTCAAATTCAGTAATCTACCAACCGGGTTGTTTTGTTCTTTCAGTAGGTAGGTTGCAAATACTAAAAGGAAAAAGAAATAAGACTAAAAATTTACTAAATAGGCTACTTGACAGCTAGTCAAATCAGCTACTCTTTATCGGACGTCAAAATGTGCGCTTTGTATGAACATTTGTACTAAATAATGAGTTGTGACGTCATTAACATTTCATTACTTTTTAATGTTTATCTTGGTATTAAAAATAGTATTCAAGCTAAAAACTCAACGAAAATGAGAGTTTAGCCTCTTATGCAACGTGTTAATGAATTAACGCAAAACTAGAAAGTAGTTTGTTTAGAATCGAGAGCAGAATCGAATTATCATGGTTTCAACATAGGTAATTTTTTTCAATATATTAAATAATTTGTTTGAAAAATTTAACAATTACTGAACCCGATGTCAACCCACCGCACGGGCACACTCACCCTACTTACTAACAAAACAAGATAATAAAAATGTATCCATGAGTACGTTAGCGCTTTCTTTCAGTGCTGAAAAGATAACAAATCATTTTTGCCTCAAAACTTAAAATGTGAATAGCTTTAAATTTTAGGTATGAAAATAATGAAATTATTGTTTCAATCTAATTATTTTGTTATAAATCAGTTGGGGTGTATGAGGTTTTGCGCTAATTAATTAACACTTTATATATTCCGTGGTTCAGCGTTATTTTCTAACCCTTTTTTTACTGAGAAGATAAAAATAAAATATATTGTATATAGTAAAATATCAGAATTGACCAGTGGCTTCGAATCTAGAATTTTAACTAATAATGTTGAGCAATTTTTCGGCGTTTATATTCCCAAGGAGGTAGTCAGAGATATTCTGAAAACTCAGAACATCCCCGTTTCACTAGTAGTGCCTAAACAGAGTCCAGTGAGACGGGGAGTGAGCCCGTGTGTCCATTTGTAATGGACAGTGGGTAGGTACAATACATGCCTCGAAATTGCAGCATGCAAGTTTCTTTTTGGAAAAAATATATTATAACTAAGGTTGAACTGATTTTGTACTAAAATTATACTTTTATTTAACAGAGCCTCAATTATACCAATTTAGTAGGTACTGAAAATACCAAAAATGGTCACACTGGTTTTAGTTGCATCTCTAGGATGCTTTAGGGATATGTTACCTAACTTGTGTAATAAACTTTAAACATTAGATTTAATCATTGCTGTCTAAAAGTACATTTTATACGTAACGCATTTAAGTTTACAACTTAAGTCATATATTTATCTTATTAACCAATTATATTCCGTTCCATATACTTACATAATATATAGAAATACAATCAAAAATAAAACGGTAGATCGCAGACAGGAGCCAAGTCGATTATAGTTCCCTCCGGCAAGGCGTAACACCTATCTGCTACGGAACCCATAAATCTACCGTTCCAACGTGACTACATTGGTGCCGTGTACCCTAAATTGAACTTTATACTTTTTGCTTCAATACCGAGTTGCAACGGATTTATGAACGCTATTTCTGTGCAGTAATAGTTTTTTGTGGGGTAAGGGTAACCGTTATAGTCACCATTTGCAATTCGTCTGGCGCACCCTGGACTGGACACACTTGATATGACCATTGCTGACTGACTATCTTACCCCTGCAGCATGACTTATATCATGCTGACACGAAAAGAATAAATAGGTCCTATGATGATGATTATATATCATCAGCATCATTTTAGGCATTTCCATCGCAAGGAAAAGCAAAGCAAGCAAGCAAGCAAGCTTTTCCGTGCAATAGCACGTATTCATAGGAGAAACACTTTTCCACTGGCTGATACATAAATGAATTCAAAAACGCAATAACACCGAAAATTAAAAAAAAAAAATAACGAGCAGGGTTCACAATGCTTTAAAACAAAACTATCTCATTTGGATCATCAACATTTAAAAATCAATCAAAATTGAAGTAGGATACCATATTTTCTATATTTAGAAGGCGTAAGTCTATGTCTATCAATACTATACTAGACCTAATTTAAACTCTTTCCCACAGGCTATCGATTACTTGATTCTATTGTTAATGTTGACCTGAACAGTCGGTTATAGGTATTCTTACCCTGTTCTACGAATTGCTATTTTTGCCATTGCATTGCAGTTTTCTATCGTTTATTTGTTATTGGACTTTGAAAACTACTTACTTGAAGATTTTTGTAAATTCCCACATAAATATGTTTGTCTAGTTTTATGCACCCGTATTCTTAGTTGTTTTCTTGACATTTCCTCACTCGAGTGTGTTGTATATGGATATTGGATAGTGTAAGGATATTAGCACCACCTAACATCGAGTAGTAGAACTGCGTTCAGAATTAGAACGAAAAATAATGCAATGCAATCAGCTGATGAGCTGATCGAACGTTTGTATGAAAAGATAAATGTATTTTTTTTTGAAATTCCATTTGTTACTTTGTGAAAGTTGTTCAGTATCTTGAGTACAATCACCCATTAATAGGTAATGCAACTGTCTATCCTAACACCCTGTATACCGCAGCTACCGCTACGATGTATTGGAGTGTAACGGACCATCAAAGAAAACTCTGAGATTTTTTGGGATTTTCGTAAGTAAATTCTTCATGCTATACGGGTGAAAAATTTTATGGGACTCTTACAGGGGTGCTTCAGACCATCAAGCTGAACAACTTTCTCTATGGGACCAATATCGAAATCGCGAAAAACAAATCCGCTGTCCCATACAAAACTGCAAACATAACTCGCCTGAAATTTATGGGACAAGCTGATTTTTTTTTCGCGATTTCGTTATTGGTCCTATACATAGTTGTTCAGTCTTAAGGTAAATAATAAATAATAAATAAATAACGCTCACAGGCACATACATTGTAATGATCCCAAGAAAGCACTATTGATAGGCTGTTTATTATGGAAACCATACAACAACGGCACAAACATATAAACATCCATGACCGAACCGGGATTCGAACCCAGAACCCTGGTTTGGCAGTTCGGCGTGGTAACCATTACACCAACCGATTCGTCAAAGGTCTTAATCATCTCCATAAAATAGTTTCAGCTAATTTGTCAGACAATTAGTCTGATCTTTGTCCGAGAGAGTCTTTTCGCAAAAAATAGGTATTCCATCACTTTGAATACGTGCCAGGCCGAAACTGTTGTAGTTAGGAAAGCAAAAAAAACGTAGATAAACATCATTTTATTGTGAACAATATTAATTTCAGTTTTTTTAGGAAAACGATTGTCAGATAAGAGAAAAAAATATTTTTGCAACCTTCTTTTAACCCACCGAAAAACCGTCCGATCTTACCCGAGTTTATCTTACTTGAAGAAATAAAACGCAGAGTTTATTATGGATCGTTAGTGCAGGATATCAAATAACGCCATACATCTGGCGACCTCGCATCGCGCCGCGTGGACACAAGACATTTTATTAACAAACTTCCGTGTTTCTGCTGAGACTGAGAGGAATGTATGCGAACCTTTCTTTTATTACTCTCTATCCACTTTACGATTATAGGGTGTATGTTTCGCGTCGTATCTATACAGGGTGTAACAAAACACCCTAGTAATACTTAAGGGGGTGCTTTAGACCATCAAACTTAACAGCTTTCACTATGGAGCCAATATCGAAATCGCGAAAAAAAATCCGCTCTTTCATACAAAACTGTAGTACCGTCTCGACTCAAATGTATGGGACGGCAGATTTTTAGAAAATCTTCTCGACTTTGGCTCCGTAGTGAAAGTTGTTCAGATTGATGTTCTGAAGCACCCCCTTAAGTATTACTAGGTTGTTTTGTTACACCCTGTATGCTATACTATCTATATCTATAGGTACTATGATACTGTAACAGAAGTTAGTCAAAACATTGAAGTTCAAAAAAAATAACGAAATGGTATTGAGGTGTCCCTGACTCCAAAGCACCCATTATTGGATTCTAAGGCTGCCTGTCCATTGACGCGAGCTGGCTGGGCGAGCTGTGTAGCTGTGTAAATATTATTAACCGACACAGCTCGCGCAGCCAGCTCGTGTCAATGGACAGGCCGCCTTAGTCAAGTTGTTTAACAACTTTGAAAACTACTGGACCTTTGATGAAACTTTTTGTGTTTGAAAGCTTAGGCATTAGACTTAAAATCGGGTATATCATTTATCTCCCTACGATGAGGGGAACCCGTGCTGATGAAGTCGCAGGAAAATTCTATTTCATGAACTAAAATAATACAAACAAAACCGAGCTTTGAGTAAAGCGAAAACGTATACAGGGTGCGTATTCGTAGGGGGCGTGCACAACTCCCTAGTAATATTTAAAGGGGTGGATAAGACCATCAAACTGAACAACTTTAAGTACTAATAGAGACAACGTAGAAAAAAAAATCTGCTGTCTGGTACTGCATGTGAAAGACAGCAGATATTTTTTATTTTCGATGTTAGGTCCGTAGCTAAAGTTGTTCAGTTTTATAGTCTAAAGTTTCTAAATCACCCCTTCATATATTACTAGGGTATTTTGTCACACCTTGTGTAAATATAAGTTCTACAAGAATTAAGTTATTAATTAATTTTTACAATTATAGTAAAATTATGAATGAAAAAAGATAGTGTTCCGTTTTGCCAATTTTGGTACGGAACACTAAAAATAAAAGTTAATTAGCTTATAGTAACTAATATTCTCATGCTAATAGTTTTTTGACAACTGGCATGTCAAAAACATATTATAAGCTTTATTTATACCTACCTACCTAGAAAATTTAATTAGTATAACCCAGTGATCTTACATAACATATAATATCATTGGTATAACGCATAACCTGTAACTTCAAAGAAATAGCTAGGTATGTTACATCAAAAGCTCTTGAGCACTAATTGCAGCTTTCCCTGTAACTAGGTTTACCAGATGGCCGGGAAATCCGGGAAAACCCCGGAATTTTGCGTCGGGTCCTTTGTAGTCAACAATAATCACGCCGACACAGGGGCAAAAGGGGTCGTTCACAAATTTCGTAACGCATTTAGGGGGGAGGGGGGGAGTACGGCCGGCGTAACGGTCCCGTTACGTGGGGGGAACTTGAACGCCTCCCGCGTTTAAGGTTTGCGTTACGTCACGCTTTTTTTTCTCTTTTTGTACCGCTTTCATAGCTAGATCGATCTAGCGCTGTTGTGGATCACTCCCTTTTTTTAATAACAACACAATAAGTAAATATCCCATCAACAATATAAAATGTAAAAAAATTACACGTCTCAATAGTTCTTTCAATGTAAAAAATTAATGAGATCACATGTAGAGCCACATTTCGATAAATTGATTGGGTACTCTTGATAACATCCCAGTTTTGTTTATTTGCAATGTAACATTAAACTTTACTGTTTTTTAAATAAAAACAAAATTATTAGTCCTTAAATGTTTACGTTACGTAACGGAATGGAGAGGGGGGGAGGGGTCCCAGCCAAGCGTTACGGTACCGTTACGTGGAGGGAGGGCCGTTTTGAGAATTTTGCGTTACGTAATTTGTGAACGATCCCAAATGAAATCAAGAAAGATATTTTTTTTAGAATACCTCCTCCCCTATACGTGAAGAGGGGATGCAATTTTTGGTGGGGTATCGTTGGATAGGTCTTTTAAAAATATTGTGGGTAAGGGAAAACCATAGTTTTATGTATAGTTTTATTCGGTAGCGAAATATTAAACTTTAAAGCAATTGCAAATTTTTGGTGTGTCAATGCATTTGGTTGCACTTTATACACCATATAATTATGTAGGACGTGATAATTATCTACCTGTGTCATTGCACCAGTGGCCATACATGATTGCCCAATGCCCAGTGTCCTTTATCACTGAACTGTTCCGGTCGTAACCCTAGAAATGTCCAGGAAATTATAAGTCTATATCTGGCAACTTTTCCTATAACATGGTTACAAAGTAATCGAATGGCAAACTACGACGCTCCCGGGTTGCCATGGCGACGCATCTGGGAAACCAGGTCGATGTGAAACCTTCACCCCTTTGCCGAGAGGCCTGTAATGTACCTACTGGTATGGTTATTATTGAATATTAATAACTCTAGTTGGTAGGGGTTGGCAATGGGCGAGAGAACCTGTAGAATGTTATTTTACAAAGCATGTTAGTACCTACATAAAAGGAAATTGCGCTTCTGACCGTATACGCGTATGAGGTAGGTAATATTGTCTTGAAAAATTGTTTGTCAATGAAAATAAAGGGTAGTTTTTTTTTATTTGTGTGACAGTTGTAGGAGAAACAGAAATTAAAAACATACCTACCGTTTATACAGGGTGTTACAAAACACCCTAGTAATATTTAAAGGGGTGGTTTAGATCATCAAACTGAACAACATCCACTATCGCAAAAAACCGGTAGGTTGGTACCCACTCGACTCTTTATGTATGGGACAGCCGATTTTTAAAAGTTTTTCGACCTTATCTCCATAGTGGATGTTGTTCAGTTTGATGGTCTAAAATGACCCACCCCTTTAAATATTACTAGGGCGTTTTGCTACATCCTGTAAATGCGACATATTAAGGCTGCACCGAGCCTATTGTACTGCCTCCAATCGTATTTTTTTTTTCTTAACAATTAAAGAATATTTCCAAAAAAACAAGAATGTCATATTGTAGGCATCAGCATTTTCAATTTATCGGGCCACTACGGATTTGTTTTTATTAAAGAATTTGGTCGTATTAGGCCCCCATCTATATGACTATTTTGACCTATAAAAGTTATATTAAGGAAATTTGGTCATATATACTGGTGCTTTATGCGCCTAATTTTCGACTATACATCTGTACGATCAAATTGTTAGTTGGGATACATTTGAGTAGAGTTATGTTTGCAGTTTTATATGGAACCGCTAATTTTTTTTCGCGATTTGGATATTGGTTCCGCGGAGAAAGTTGTTCAGTTTGATGGTCTGATCATCCCCGTAAAATAGTTTCAGCTAATTTTGTTAGACCTTATAATATAAAGAATGTAATGATGGACTTGCGGGTTGGCTAGTTTGTAATAACTTCCAGTAGATGGTGCACGCGTCCCCTCAAGACGCAACAGATTGAAAATTTCGTTCTCTGGCTAGTGGCCTCGGTAGCGAAATTGGATAACGCACTTCCCCGGTTTGGAAGGGTGCAAGTACAAGTCTTAATTTTTCAATCTTTAATTTGATTCGAAATAGCACAACATGGCTGTAACATGTTTAAAAAATATTTGAAATTAGAACCTTCTGGTACAAACTCGGGCTACATTTATTACTTGTACAGTCATAAAAAATATGTAGGTAAACCACGAGGTAAACCAGATTTTTCATTCAATGACAGTGACAAGTAGTGCACAGTTTTAATATAAAAGAGAATGGCTTGTCATGCAATGTTGCGGGACAGCCGACGTAACGAACGATGCCAAAATGCTAAGTCGCTGCCGTCATCAGTATCAAATATTAATTTATATCTTTTTATTGGAACCTCGCTTGTTGGTTGTATGCACAATTATTGGGTCAAATCATTCTTTGGATATTGGAAGCTTTAACTGGTTAAATTGTCAGTGTATACATAAAAATTTATCGCTTTGTTAGGTAAGCAAATCGGTGTAAGAATTTTTAGGGGTCCGAAGTCAACAAGGAACCCTTATACAGGGTGAAATTGATATCATTTTCATCCTTTTAAAAGAAATCCTTGTACTAAGAGTCTACCCATCAAACTGAACAACTTTTACTAGGGGTTGTAAACTCTTATTTCTACTATACTATACAACGTGTTAATGAATTAACGCAAAACTAGAAAGTAGTTTGTTTAGAATCGATAGCAGAATCGAATTATCATGGTTATTAAAAATTAAAATTTTTAATTTACTACACCTGATGTCAACCCACCCCACGTGCACACTCACCCTACTTACTACCAAAACAAGATTATAAAAATGTATCCATGAGTACGTTAGCGCTTTCTTTCAGTGCTGAAATGATAACAAATCATTTCTGCCTCTGAACTTAAAAAGCTAATAACTTTAAATTTTAACTATCAAAATAATGAAATTATTGTTTCAATCTCATTCTTTTGTTATAAATCAGTTGGGGTGTATGAGGTTTTGCGCTAATTCATTAACACGTTGTATATTCCGGTGCTAAGGAGCAAACCGATCGGAGCAAAAAAAAAAAAAATCTGCTGTTGCATACATTTGAGTCGAGTAGGCGTTGCAGTTTAGTATGGGACAGCTGATTTTTAGTTGCTCCAATCGGTTTACTCCCATAGTAAAAGTTGTTCAGTTTGATGATGATGGGTAGACTCTTAGTTTAAAAGGATGCTAATGATATCAATTTCACCCTGTAGTTTCGCCAAGTACATCTGTCCGTCTGTCCGTGGCTTAACTCAGAGACGCTTAGTACTAGAAAGCTGTAATTTGGCATGGGCATACATATTCATCACGCCGATAAAGTGGGAAAACAAAATCTTAAAAAATATATTTTTTACGGTTCTGGAGGTACCCTAAAAAAATTACACGCGAAGTGGGAATGCATTTTTTTCTTCTCGTCAACCCAATGGTGTGGGGTATCGATGGATAGGTGGTTTAAAAATATTATGGGTGTGGGAAAACCATTATTCGATTTAGGGATCCGTTAGCAAAGAAAATATACTCCACGCCCGTTAGCGAAATATTAAGCTTTAAATTGAAATTTTTTGTTAGAGTCAAGTGTCCCCAGCCAGCTAAACGGTTGTTTCTGGATATGTAAAAAAAAATTCATGGCAGTATTATATATAACGAAATTAAAAGGAAAACTATCACCGCTAAGTTACAAGTACAGTGCTTTACAAGTTTACGAGTAATAGTAGACCAATTTATAAAATGTACTTTTTAGACTTTATTAGGTGTTAAACCGTAGAGTATAAAACAAAAAGCCTCCTTCTGTGTCCATATTATATTGTGACGTGCAACTACGGAACCCTAAACTTTGCGTGGTCCGACACGCACTTGGCCAGTTATTCTGTGTTATTTTTACGTACAAAGATGGGTCAATACTTACTCTACCCATTAGATATGTTGCTCCATGTATGTTGTTAACGTATTAGTCTGCACAGTAAAACATTACCTAAAATAAAATGAATTGTAGGTAGAAAACAAAGTGGCAGAGATTTTTTTGCGTAAATTAAATATCCATTAGAGCGGTGAATGCACCGGATCCGGAAGTTAGTTCGCAATGCGACTCGTTTTGGCAGCTGTGGCCGACACGACGCGACGACACGGGCCCATCTGAATCCGATTTCCTACTTGCAACCAGTTTTAATGTAATAATGTTCCCAGTTTGTTTGTAATATTAGATAAAAAAATAAAATAAACATTTAAAATAATACAATGTAAATGAAAAACTGTGTTTGATTGTTGTAATAGACTTCCTTTGGGGCGTGGAAATGGAAAGGAACATACAACTC
Organism: Agonopterix subpropinquella; assembly: GCA_922987775.1. Classification (NCBI taxonomy): domain Eukaryota; kingdom Metazoa; phylum Arthropoda; class Insecta; order Lepidoptera; family Depressariidae; genus Agonopterix; species Agonopterix subpropinquella. Next base: position 11,880,372 of record OV277709.1, on the reverse strand, counting down.
GTAGGTATGTATAACATCAGCACTGGTAGCATGCACACCCGCGATAGCCGTGATACGGCTTTATCACGTCTTTTATCTCGGTCGTTCGCGCGCAAAAGAACGAGATAAAAGACGTGATAAAGCCGTATCACGGCTATCGCGGGTGTGCATGCTACCAGTGCTGATATCCCAACATTTGGGTCGAGTAGTATAGCAGTTTTGTTTGGAACACTGATTTTGAATATTACTAAAGCTGTTCTAAATAGCCTTAAAATTGGAGTAGGTATACAGGGTATACCTAGTGGTCCAGACCAGATGGACATAAAATTTATTTTAGATTGCTGACCAGATTGCCTACCGGGAAAAATTAGAAAAATCTTTTAATTTAGTTAAAAATTTAGTACCGTTCTTTAAACCAACCAATCGGACCCTTTTTTTATTGAGAGACTTAATAAAGTTAATTAAACAAAGAGAAAAACAAATTTCAAAAATTTTCATTGAAAAAATTATAAAAATTTTATGTTGCTCAAGATAAAGATAACCAAATCTTTTCTTGTATATGGGCGGGAACGGATTTTCCCCGGCGGGTCCTGGGAGGTCCCCATTATACCCATCTAGTCTGGACCATCCTGTAAATTAACATAGAAACAGGCGTGAGTATTATGTATGTATATACAGTATTGTATACAAATTACAAATCCATATACGGACAAAACAGGCAGATAAATGCTATACATTCCTAACTTTTTCAGTCCATTTTATAAAATTTCAATCGTGATATTTAAAATCTCTTCACCGTCCATTTCCGTCAACATCAACATCATCCGAAGGGGATTAACATCAAAAAGCGTTTATTGATTTCGTTGCCGAATGTCCGATGAATAATATGTTTGCGGGTTTCGGATAGTCCAACAATAATATACTATAGCGGTGAATTGATTACTAAGGGTGGATTCACATTGGTGGGAAGACCAGGCTGTAAGGGCTAGTTCTCATTACCTTTCCGAAAGGATAAATTGTGGAAAAATTATAAAAATAAAATATCCGGTATCTTTTTTATTATAATTTATCCTTTCGGAAAGGCAATGGGAAAGTAAGGTAAGGGCTAGTTCCCATTGCCTTTCGGAAAGGATAAATTATCTGATAAATTATAAAAAAAAAAAGATACTGCAAACCACGGTTCGTATTGTAGATATTGGACTCCTTCATATTATGGCAAACCCGCATACCTACCTACTACTACGATCGCTTAAACATGGTGCGTCTCATCTTTAAATGCGTTACATATTCAAGGGGGTGCTCCAGACCATCAAACTACCTTAAACAACCTTTACTAGTGGAACCAACATTGTCGAATAAAAAGGTTATTCCATAGCAAATGTATTGAATACACAGAATTGAATAGCAGATTTTTTTTTCGCGATTTTATAGTTAGTCCCATCCCATAGGTCAATTCTATTTTCCTTTAGTCTTTCTTTAAGTTGTAGGTAATGTTATATCTCAAGTTGGTAGGTATAAAAAATAATAATAATATGCATCTATAAAAAAAATACCACTGAAGAAACATTGACACGAAAAGAAGAATGCATCTACAGTTCGATTCAATATGGATCACTATCCGCATCTTTGAAAAACAAAAATAAATGGATAAAATAACATCCCTAAACCATTCCAACGTACCAGGAGCGCATAAGACAGTTACAGTAGCAACTCGATCCAACTCGAGCGGAGACAAAATTAAATAAAAAATATAAATTTAAAAAGCATTTGTGCGCAACGGGCGGAGGTTGGGTCGACGGCCGCGCGACCTACTTGCACCAGATACCAGCTACGGGCTGCACAGTGCAGTCACACGGAGCTTGGTAGGCGTGGATGCGGCTTCCCACACAGCACAGAATATGTACTAGATATCTATTAGATATTTTGTAGACACTTAGATATTTTGTAGATATCTATTAGACATCTTGTAGACATTTGTGCTGTTGGTACAGATAGCGTGGTTGACGCTTGAAATTACTCTTACAGCAAGTTAACTACTATTACATAATTCGAACTGGGTAGGTATTAGGTACACAACGGTGACACATCAAGCTATACAAAACCAAATTAAGCTGGCCGCGCGTAGGTCGAGTAACGTATAGCGTCGCGCGGCCAGCTTATGTTGGTTTTGTCGCCGCCCGCCGTGTGTACGTGTGGATTATGACACCCTTCCTCTTGTCCTTATGTGAAAGTGGGCCTTGCAGTGGGACATAGGTTTCTAGGCTACATGAGATTCGGAAAGAGAGCTTATCTTGGATTGTAGCCAGGGGCACAAAAATATTACTAACATGACCGCGAAAGCCTATAATGTGTTTCTTACACAAACAGAAATTTTCAAAAAAGAGTTTAGAAATTATAAGTTGATTGTTTGGCGTAGCTTTGTAGCACGCTTTCTTTAGACAACATTTAATGTACTCTACTAGCATGTTACTTTCTTATATATTATATATAGGTATATTATACAGGGTGTTAGGATAAACAGCTGCATTACTTTAAGCGGTGATTGTATTGTTCCCATGATACTGAACAACTTTCCCTAAGAAACCTATAGGGATTCGATAAATTTTTTTTGGACTTCCCATACTAAAAGCAATCAGCTGATCGAACTTTTGTATGAATATTCCAATGACGTTGTACAAATAGACGCGTCATACGCTAACATCACTGCACTTTAAAATAGCGCGATAAAGTGTCGTGTAGCCCGTACACTGGAAGGCGGGTAACTATGTAAAATCCGGGCAATTACCTTGCTTTTTTGGTGCCAATTTGGAGCGCGGGCAACGCATCTACATATAAAAACATCTTAGGACAAGTCATAATGATTTTCGAATTTCTTACAGGTTTCTTTGGGAAAGTTGTTCAGTATCATGGGTACAATCAACCCTTAAAATAATGCAACTGTTTACCCTAACACCCTGTCTGTATGTAGCAGGATTATCTTTGTTATTTGATGTTATAAGCCGGACTGCGTTCACTATAGTATAATAGTGTAATAAGTCGCAGTTTCAGGCTGCCGGCCGCCGGCAAGCCTCGGATGCAGTATAGCCTATTCCATTCTGTGTAAACCAATTTTAATGTTGTTAAGACGTTAATTCCGCTAGAGGCTTTCTTACGTAATGCCATTATATACCTACTTAAGGCTGTAATTGCACTTACAATGTGAATTTCTGAAAGAACAAGCTTCCACCGTGGGCATTAAAATTGGTAGGAAATTGCGTTTTTAGTAACTAAGTTTTATGCAATTTCGTTTAACACGATATATTTTGGAAAGAAGAATTTAAAGTGTACTTTAAATTGCCTGAACTTTACATTGGAGCTAAAAATGTTTGGGGTCAATTGATCATTTAAGTGGCGCGCAATTTTTATAATGAACTCGATAAATAAAGGCCTGAAGCAAGAATATTAGAATAATATTACACGTTTTATACATTTCATAAATTATATTATGTATTAAGTAAATTGAGAAATATTTTTTATCGGGATTCCTAAAATACAATAGACCCATCACACATTATTCTACTATTTTTGTAAACTTATTAGAACTTTTTAAGGTATTAGCACATATTACCTATAAAGCCTCAACATATCGAATGCGTCCGAACGAAAGAATGTTGTGTCCATCTTCCTTGGTTAAATTAAATAAACAAATGGTTTGTATTGAAAGTTATTTAGTTATTATGCATAGAGGAAAGAAGTATAGAGTTAACATCGCGGTTCATGACGTTGTCCCATTCAACTGCGGCGATATAGTACTATGGCATTTAGTCGCTCTCTCACTGCGGTCACGTGTAGCAGTTACATTGAAAACAATAAAATGCCGTGGTGTGTACTGAGATACTGCACAAACACTTCAAGAAACGTAAGCAAATGTAAAAATATATTAATTATGTATTTTATCTTTCTTTTACTATCTCTTATCCTCTCTCTCTCTCTCTGCAATCTTCTAGCACAGGCAAACAAGCAGGCCCCCCCCCCCCCCTGTTTGCCTCACCGGCTTCCGCACATAGCGCATGAATTTTGTTTGTCGCACCATCTTTATACTTCTTTCCTCTATGTTATTATGACTGATTCAAAGATTTTTTTGGTCTATATTCGACTGATTATTAAATTGTCATAAAACTTTTTCATGTTTGGTTCTTTGAAATTAAGATTGGTACACGTACCGTACACCTATAGGCTGCGCTCCACCGTTGCAATTATACCAATCACTACTTTAAGCCTTACACCTTACTAAATAACGATGTTTCATTACTACGAGTATACATCACAATCATCACAATTAACATCAAATATTTTAATCACTTGGGGTAATTGCGTCTATCTATAGGGTAAATGGGTCTAGCTAATTTCAAAACCAACACAGGATATTACAGTCCCTTTTTATAAACAGCTTGGCTAAGTCATGTATTTGATCTATTTGTCTATCTTTACTTGAATGCATAACTCAGCGTAACTTACTTTAATTAAAGAATTTACCATTCATAATTTACGTCAAAATTGGTCGTAAAATAATGCATTTGACTTTAGACTTTCTTATAAGTGTAATTTTACCCCATAGATAGACCAAAGATGCAATTATCTCAGGCACGAACTCAGGTTACGAACCTACCCATAGCTACCTACACAAATATTCTAATAATAAATACTTAGGTATATTTACAGAACAGTCAATGTTTCAAATAAAAGTTTTACAAAATGAACATTTCAATGCATGAGCAAAACAAATAGGTTTTCAGTTCCCAAAGCAGTGTGCCAAGTAACGCAGTAGCAAAGGGAACAAAACAACTGAGATATTTCTTTGCAACTCCTGCAGCCAGGGTTGCCAGAGGCACAACATCGCCGACGCGGAAAATTTTTCCTCGTACAAAGCATGGTAAAAATCTCGGGCTATAAAAGTATTCTATAAAAATAGCTTAAAGGCTTTTGTAGTTTATCTGTTGGGCACTTTTTTAATTTAATCTTTCTTTATTGAGAAATCTTTATTATAGTGGCGAGGGCGCCACTGAGCTCGAATAGCCCTACTCATAAACCTCGTACACTATTATACTAGTAAAATTTTAAAAATTCAAAATAAACCTAGAATTAGGCATAAGCATAAAACGATTTATTTTAGAACGTAGGTAGGTATCACATATTAAAAAAAATCATTTAGATAAAAAATTAATTTAAGGTTGTTAATAAACTGAAAAAACATGTTATAAAAGCAGCGAATTTTACGAAAGAAACAAGCGATGCTGTGTTTCTCTGGAATTTCTCGGAAAACTAAAAAAATAAACATCAAATATTAGTTCTTATTTGACTCATTTATTACTTAAACAAAATGTCACCTGCAAAGAAAAATCATGTTACAATTTCCCTAAATAACAAAACCTTCCATATATTTTGGTCATACAAGCAGGATTGCAGTTTTATATTTTATTCTTTTATTTTAGGTACAGCTGATTTTTTTCGCGATCCCCTAGAGAAAGTTGTTCAAGTTGACGGCCTGATCATCTTAAAAAACAGTCAGCGTATTAAGAGACGACCCTATCTGTATAATATGTATTTGTACGAGTCTGACAGCATCCTCATACCTCGTACGAAAGTTCACAAATTTCGTATTCGTAAGCGGAACCTCGGTATGTCTGGCAACCCTGCCTGCAGCGTTTTGCAGATTCAAAGTTGAACGAACTTATTGTGCACGACCAATGGGGAAGCGGAACGCGCAATGCGACGGCCCCATTGGACGACAGAGCTTCAAGGTGTGGTACGTTTGATTTACGGTGTTTTTAAAGTTTACACGTGTGACCACGTAGGTGCTTTGTCACTTATTGGTTTTGTTGTGTAAGGTACAGTCAACCTTAGCAGTCAACATCAAGGATAAACCTTAGAGGGTAACTGCTAAGGTATCCTGTGAAAGTGTGTAACGATGTTTTGATGTTTGAGACTCAATTCCGATAATTGAATAAAAGGCACATAGAGAGAATATCTTCTGGAGTAACACATACAGGGTGAAATTGATATCATTAGCATCCTTTTAAACTAAGAGTGTACCCATCAAACTGAACAACTTTTACTATGGGATCAAACCGATCGGAGCAACTAAAAAATCTGCTGTTGCATACATTTGGGTCGAGTAGGCACTGCAGTTTAGTATGGGACAGCAGATTTTTTAGTTGCTCCGATCGGTTTGCTCCCATAGTAAAAGTTGTTCAGTTTGATGGGTAGACTCTTAGTTTAAAAGGATGCTAATGATATCAATTTCACTCTGTAGAATCCATTATTAAAGTCAACTCTGACGAAGTCGCGAGCAAATCTAGTTCAAAATAGGCAGATATACAGGGTCTTTCTTAATATGCTGACACTTTTTTAAGGGGATGATCAGACCATCAAACTGAACAACTTTCTCTGCAGGACCAACATAGGAATCGCGAAAAAAAAATCTGCTGTCCCATACATTTTTCTCGAGTAGGTTTTCAATTTTGCATGGGCGAACGGATTTTTTTTTCGCGATTTCGATGTTGGTGCCATAGAGAAAGTTTTTCAGTTTGATGGTCTTGATCATCCCCTTAAAAAAGTGCCAGCATATTAAGAACTTGGATTTTCGAGTCATGGAAAACACTAATACAAATTATCTACAAGCATCTACAAGGTGCTAACAAATAAATTCAAAACCTGAAAACCAGAGAACCAGAAATCGATAACTGAACAACGTTTGTGTAATTTTTCTAAACTATAAATATAAAAACATTTTTCATCTTTTCATACTTAAAAATTGAAAATGGACGCGGCAGATTCGTGCGAAAAGTACCTAGGTAAAATGAATATTGCTAAGTTTTTACCTACATTTAATATTTTTAGTGTTCCGTACCAAAATTAGCAAAACGGAACACTTATGGAATCAGCTCGGTGTATGTCGGTCCGTCCGTCCGTCCGTCTGTCACAGGCATTTTTCTCAGAGACCTTTATTTTAAGAAGATATAGACAAGCAAAACATATACCTACAGCATAACTTTCATTAGTAGGTAACACCGAACACTAACTTTAAAACCAAACTTATCATATGTTGCGTTTTTTTATTATGTTACAAATAACACCATCTTATAATATGTTATTGGTAACATTATCTATGCATTTGCTTCTGTATACTTGCATCTTTTAGCCCAGTCATTGTACGGTTTGAGCCGGGACTAATTAATAATTGATATTTTTTTCGGTATAGCATTTAAGAGCCAATATGAGCTTAGAAATGTACCAAAATTAAACAAAAATTACGTCAGCAACAGCCCCAAATCTAAAATTTAGCAGTTATCTCGTTATAAAAAACCAGATGGTCAATTTTTTTTGCACATTTTTAAGGCTTTACCATTATACATACTTCAAACATGGTGTTAATATTTTTGAAAAATACATTAGTATTTTCTAATGAATACCTCATTTAAATAATTTCAATGTCTATTTTATTGCTCAAAAATAATGTATATTGTTAAATCTAATTAAAATAGTGCATTGGTAATAACTAATAATATTAATTAGTTAAAAGCCTTCTGGGAGATACAATTTTGATTTCTATGTTGCGTAGCGATTTTTTTTTAAATTCGTTTTCAGATCGTCTTTTTGTTACTAAATGGTGCCGGTTACAGTTTAGAAGTCCCATTAATAATTACTCCCCACCCCTCCTAACAAAACTCCGTAAAATGACTGGGCTATTTTGGCTGTATTCTTACTTATCGAGTGCCAAACCTCACATTTAACATCTTGGACGCTGTACAAAATTAATTATTCCTATATTGTTATTAATACTTTCAGAGCATGTATATCATTTTCCGTGGTCTACTTGGACCGAGCCCAAAAATATGAATAGCGTAAGTTTTAGCTACCTATTCAGATTGTGTGCAAGCTATACCTTAACTTATTTGGGTCAATTTGAGTTCATTTGTTGGTTATTGTTGTTTATGTGCGGGGCATTTTTTACGTTTCATTTCTGTAAAATTCTGGACGTTTCTTGGTAGCATTTTAGTTTGGAAAAATGTAGTCAAGGAACACACAAAGGCACATTCCTGAACAATAAATTATTTTCTCCTTATTACAAGAATATAAAATATTATTGTTCTTTTCACAGTAATAAAAAACGTTTACAACCATGGTACAATAATATACTGCGCCTGGTATTCTCTTCCGACCACGTGACTGACCACGTGACTGACACAGGCCTACGTCATCATACCCTTTTACCATGTTTAGCGGCCATTTTTTTGTGACGTAGGCTTGTGTCACTCTGGGAATAGAAGACCTTGTTTTTTTAGACTATGTTTAAAACATAAGGTAGACATAAATGATTATATTTTTTTTTATAATTGTGTGTGACTTATTTATCTCCAACATTATAAATTTTACAAAAAAGAAAAAAGGGCTGACATAACCTCAGGGTTAAAAGCTCCAACAAAAAAAAAGTTAAGTACAGCTTAATTAGCTTACTTTGCATAATACTATACTATAGCATAATAATATGAAAAATATTATTATGCTATAGGTAGGTTAGAACGAAGAATTGCTAAACTTAAGTGGCAGTGGCGTGGGCGGGACATTGCTCGCAGAACCGATGGCCGGTGGGGCCGAAAAGTTCTAGAGTGGCGACCGCGTACCGGAAAGCGCAGCGTGGGACAAGGGCGACGACCGACGACCTGGTAAAGGCGGCGGGAAAACGTTGGATGAGGGCAGCGCAGGACCGGTCGTTATGGCGATCCTTGGGGGAGGCCTATGTCCAGCAGTGGACGTCCATCGGCTGAGATGGTGATGATGATGATGATGAGGTAGGTACTGCTAAAGGTACCTATTTACATTTCTGACAAAAGTTCCCTCCTAGAAATTGATATTAGATTTTTCTTTGAAATTATATGTACACACGGCGACAGATCAACCTACCCATAGTTGAACTCTATGTTCATGGACATAAGGTCGAACTATGGGTAGGTTGATCTGTCGCCGTGCGTACGAACTGAGTGTACGCAGAAAACGTATGTAAATAATGAGTCAGAATACACAGGAATCTGGTCTTTTCCATTAATTGATGGAAGTATGCTAAAAGGTCAAAACAGTTACGGGAAAATTCTATAAATATACTTAGGCACTAAGAAGTTACGTAGGTACCTATGTTAGAATATATTATATGTAGGTATTTCTTATCTAATCGTGGTGCGTCTCCGGCAGTGATTGCGGAAAGGCCATGACCAATCGATCGGTGATCCAACTCTATGGCAAAATAAGTATTTTAGAATAGGTACTCTTATTGGGTGAGACCTAACATGAAACTACTACTGCTATCTTAGGATCCTTCTTAATATACTGGCGGTTTTTTGAGATGATTAGGCCATCAAAATAAACAACTTTATCTATGGGACTAACATAATTTTTTGTTAAAAAAAAATTATTTTAAAATTTTCGGTATTGGTTTTATATTGGGTTAACATATCCGCTGTACATGTAAAGGGAACATAAACACAAATCATAAATTTCAATCGTCGATGTTATGCTATAGATTTTTGAGGAGTTCTATTGTCTATCTCCGAAGCCCTTTACCAGATCTTCACCAAATTAAAATGGGACCACCTCTGAAGACCGACCTACTAATAAAAAAAAAAATATCAAAATTGGACTACTCTGTAAAAAATTATGCGTGTTCATACATAAAAAAAAAATATACGCGTCGACTTGAAAACCTCCTCCGTTTTTTGTTTTTTTTCGTCGGTTAAAAACTGCAAACCTTCTCGAACTACAAAGTATGGGACAGCGAATTTTTTTCCCGATTTCGATGTTAAGTCCCATAGAGAACGTTGTTTTGTGTGATGGTCTGATCATCCGATTAAAAAACCCGTTGGAATATTAAGACGGTAAAAGTATAATCAAAAACTAGATTTTGTTATATTGGGTGGTCCTTTCTGAATATGCTGACAGTTTTAAGGGGATGATGAGACCATCAAGTTAAACAACTTTATTTATGGGACCAAGTTGGAAATGCAGGGAGTTAGTTGCAATACTTCTGATACTGAATAACTTTTCCGACGTTAGAGTTAGTTGCAATACTTCTGATACTGAATAACTTTTCCGACGTTAGAGTTAGTTGCAATACTTCTGATACTGAATAACTTTTCCGACGTTAGAGTTAGTTGCAATACTTCTGATACTGAATAACTTTTCCGACGTTAGAGTTAGTTGCAATACTTCTGATACTGAATAACTTTTCCGACGTTAGAGTTAGTTGCAATACTTCTGATACTGAATAACTTTTCCGACGTTAGAGTTAGTTGCAATACTTCTGATACTGAATAACTTTTCCGACGTTAGAGTTAGTTGCAATACTTCTGATACTGAATAACTTTTCCGACTTTAGAGTTAGTTGCAATACTTCTGACACTGAATAACTTTTCCGACGTTAGAGTTAGTTGCAATACTTCTGATACTGAATAACTTTTCCAACGTTCGATCAGCTGATTGCAATTAAGCCCAATTTTTTTTTCGAATTTTTCTCTGGGAAAGTTGTTCAGGCCCTGTACCCGGACTTTCGATGTTCGATATATCACCACTGTTTCGGTCCGCACTTCATTATAATAGAGTTGACATTGGAACAAAAATGTTCACGCAATTGCGAAGTTCCAATGTGCGGGTAGAGGCCCAGTATCATGTGTATGCAACTGTATGCCCTACCACCCTTGCTATTAATGAATTACATGTTGTTTTTGATTTAATGATTAATCACTACATAGTATAAAACAAAGTCGCTTCCCGCTGTCTGTCTGTCCCTACGTATGCTTAGATCTTTAAAACTAACGCAACGGATTTTGATGCGGTTTTTGAAGTGAAAACTTTTTTAGCGGCGTTGTGCACTTTTTGGGATAGGTCAAAAAATGCGTCAAGACCGTGACGTCACGTGACATTCGTAAGACGTATGATCTCTTAGTTTTCACTTCTGCCGGCACTCCCGGAGTGCAACCCGTTTTTTTTATAAAATTCAAGAGGAAGGTTTATATCAGCATTGCACCCGTGCGAAGCCGCGGGTTGCTGATCTCCTTTTTAATTTCTTCCAGAAAACATGCACAAATGTTTTATTTTAAACCCTACCTACCTTAGTAAAGTTTGCTAAAGCAGCAAACTAATTCGAATGCACCGACAATACACTTGAATCCAGTTAGCGGCTGACAGCATTAGCCTCTTGCCTCTACCTTTCACCCCTCTACATAGACTACCTACCCTTATACAGGGTTCAACTTAATATGCTGACGGTTTTTTAAGAGGATGAACAGACCATCATACTGAACAACTTTCTCAACGGGACCATCATCGAAATCAAGAATAAAATATGCCGGTGCATTTGGCTTGACTAGGTTTGCAGTTTTGTTTGTATGGAACAGCTGATTTAATTTTCGCAATTTCGATGTTGGTCCGATAGAGAAAGTTGCTCAAGAGTGCGATTTTTGAATCTCATTCGCTGAGTTCAGCATTTGGAAATGTCAAAATTACTGTGGAGATACGCATCTTTCTACTGCTGATTTGACTTTAAAAAATCGCACTCCTGAAGTATGATTTTTGAAAGTCAAATCAGCAGTAGAAAGATGCATATCTCCACAGTAATTTTGACATTTACAACTGCTGAGCTCAGTGAATGAGTTTCAAAAATCGCACTCCAGGTCGATATTCTGATCATCCCCTTAAAAACCGTATTAATACAGGGTGTTAGGGTAAACAATTGCATTACTTTAAGGGGTGATTGTACCCATGATATTAAACAACTTTCCCTAAGAAACCTATAGGAAATTCGATATTTTTTTTTCGAGTTTTCATACAAACGTTCGATTAGCTGATTGTATTTAGTATGGAAAGAAGAAATTTTTTTTGCGAATTTCCTATAGTTTTCTTTGGGAAAGTTGTTCAGCATCATGGGTACGATCATCCCTTGAAGTAATGCAACTGTATACTACTAATATATTCGTACTCATATTATGTTCAGCATCACATCACAATACAAAAATAAAATAAAACACCGGTTTTTTAATGTTAAAAGAGGCTTATACAGAGTGCAAAATTAAATCCATCAAGCTGACCAACTATGAAATCGCGAAAAAAACAATCAGCTTTTCCATCGAAAATGTCAATGCCTACACGAACAAAGAGTATGAAACAGTAGATAATTTTGGTAAAAGCTGTTCCTATGCCAACCTGCCAACCTATGTTTACGCGCCGTTTCTATGAATCGATTACTCTTTTAAACGACTTCAAAAAAGGAGGAGGTTTCTCAATTCGACCGTATATATACAGGGTGAAATTGATATAATTGGCATCCTTTTAAACTAAGAGTCTGCCCATCAAACTGAACAACTTTTACTATGGGAGCAAACCGATCGGAGCAACTAAAAATCAGCTGTCCCATACTAAACTGCAACGCCTACTCGACTCAAATGTATGCAACAGCAGATTTTTTTTTTGCTCCGATCTGTTTGCTCCCGTAGTAAAAGATGTTCAGTTTGATGGGTAGAATCTTAGTTTAAAAGGATGCCAATGATATCAATTTCACCCTGTATATATATATATATACATTTTTTTTTAATGTTTGTTCACGGATAACTTCGTCGTTTAAGAAACGATTTTGATAATTCTTTTTTTGTTGGAAAGAAGATTTCCCAAGAGTGGTACCATGATAAGGAAACCAGGATCTGATGATGGATCCCAGAGAAATCGAGGAGAACCTTCGAAAATCGTAGTGCCGACTAGTGCGTTTGTTAATTTAAAGCACTACTATTAAATCGAACTAATGAATTCACCACTGAAAATTGTGAAATAAACAAAATTTTAACAAAAAATTAAAACCGCCTTCAAAAAAACTAAAATCTTAAAAAATAATATTGCAGCCGATGACTTTTTCGTTCGCATCATAAGAACATTAATTTGTTTTATAGAAGTCGGTGTCAAGCCAAGCCAAAAAATGCAAGCCTGTCGCGAATCGTACCGGCTTGACAGCGACTTCAATAAAACAAAATTAATGTTCTTATAATGCGAACGAAAAAGTCATCGGCTGCAATATTATTTTTAAACTTATTAGTTTTTTTTAAGGCGGTTTTAATTTTTATTTGTGATTGTTAACCTTCATAATCCTTTTTCTTGTTTCTATAAGAAGTCTATAGGGTTCTAACGACGATATTTATTGGGTTTTTATACCTACAGATTGTTTAGTTTAGATAAACGTCACTGTTGCAACCTTTCTTTCTTTCTTTTAATCAGAGGCAAATCAGAGGGCCGATAGCATGATGCGTATGACAACGTTGTCTCGCTTCTTTTCTCTCACTCTGTTATGTGCCATGTAATAGAGAGGTAAGATGCGAGTTTGCCATATTGCACTGTTATGCTAGCACACTGGTGCTTTCAGAAATGTACTTGGCAATTTTTCAGTTATGTTACAATCTTAGATAATCAGAAGTCTATACCTATAGGATGATGCATGAGACAACGTTATCCCAATTTTTTTCTTCCGCTCTATTACGCGCGAAGTGAAAAAGAGATAAAGGCGCAAGTTGCGCTACCATGCTAGCTCCAATGTTGTTTTCAGAAACGTAAAAAGCAATTTTTCAGTTGTCACTCAAACGACAGCACAAGGAATGTTAGGTAATAGGTACCTAACACCTAGTTTTAAAAGCAAACTTTAAAAATAGGTTTGCACCACACACGTTACAGACATAAAGTGTGGAGCCGGCGGAAGCCTGGGTGGTCTCTATCGTCAAAGTAACATCTTAGATAAAAGAACATAAAAGTTCTCTCACCGAGACGCGACGGCGACGCGACGACACAGCGACGCTCCTAGCATTCACCTCACATTTTGGCGTGAGCACTTCAAAGTAAAATTTGAAAGCTTTTCAACAAGGTATTTTAACAGTATTACGTTAAGGTAAGCGTTATAGTACAGGGTGTAATGCTAAAGTAGATACCTATTATGAGGAATTTTTAAATATTGCAGAGATTATTTTTGAACCAAGCTTAAAATATTAAAACTAGGAATCTACTGCATTTCTATTATGGCCGTCTATTGTCTGTTTATCTGAGGTATTACTTAGTATAGTCATAGCTATTTCACTCGCAGATTTGTCACTTTTATGCGTAGGAGTACCTACTATGCCCTACACAGTTGGGATACCCTACTACCTACACACGATACAAACGTAATTGAGCCTGTCTGGGTATAATTCTACACTACACGACCAATTTCCAGTTTTAATCAAAAATCTTTGTGAAAATCCACTAAGCATAAAGTGTCTAAGTAATAACTGGCCAAGTGCGTGTCTGACTACGCGCAGGGTAGGGTTCCGTACTTGCCCGTTACAATATAATATGGACTTAGAAGGAGGCTTTTTGTTTTATACTACGGTTTAACGGCTAATAAAGTCTAAAAAGTACATTTTATTATTTGGTCGACTATTACTCGTAAACTTGTAAAGCCTACTTAGCAGTGATAGTTTTCCTTTTAAATTCGTTATATATGCTATTGCCGTGAATTTTTTCACATCTCCAACTACAACCGTTGAGCTGGGAGAGGAGGGCATACCTACCTATACTGTCACAGTTAAAACAGTTGCTATGGAACGTTTTAGGCATAATCATAGCAGAGGTATATTGTATACTCACGACTATATTGGGACACTTGACTCTAACCAAAATTTTCGCTATTTCGCTAACGGATCCCTAAATCGAAAAATAGTTTTCCCAAACCCATAATATTTTTAAAAGACCTATCCAAAGATACCCCACAACATGAGATAAACGAGAAAAAAAAATCTTTTTCAAGATTTTATTTTACCACTTTGTCGGCGTAATAAATATGTATACATATGCCAAATTACAGCTTTCTAGTATACTATACTATAGCAAGCGTCTCTGAGCTAAGCTGCGGACAGACGGACAGATAGACGGACGGACAGACGGACAGATAGACGGACGGACAGACGGACGGACAGACGGACGGACATGGCGAAACTAAATAATAACTATATATATATATATAAGGGTTCCTTTTTGTCTTCGGAACCCTAAAAAGGTAGGCATGCCTATGGATTTTATTGAAAAACATCTAATTATTATTACCGATATAATCACACCCTGTATAGTGTACCGCTAAGTAACGATCTAATGGTACACCCTGTGTGATAGGCAATTTGTTGGTGCTATAATGTAACAGGCGAGGTGCGGAGTGCATGTTGTCAATGTTCCAAGATTGCTGAGTTGGGAACGTATTTGGCAACTTTTGCCGGCGGACCGCGATTCGCGACCCCTGCCGATTCGTATATTGTGTTTGTTGAATACCTCTGCCAACTGTTCGGTTGCAAGTGTTGCACATGTTTTTAATCTTTTTTTTTTATCTTGGACATTGTCACACAAATTATCTAGTCACATTTCTAGCCTCGACTTGTATTGTGATGACTGTACAACGATATAGAATACATAATTATATTAGATAATAGATACCAACATCCATGACTCGGGTACAAATATTCATATTCATCATACAAAATATTTGTCCCTTACGGGATTCGAACATGCGACCCTCAGCACAGCAAGCAGGGCCTCAATTGCGCTATTTTATACGGTTTTACCGTTCGGACGGAACGTTTTTGGTTTTGGTTTAGTTTAGATTTGGTTTAGCTGAAGTAAAAATGCTATCGCGATATTTTTTTCTGAACGGTTAAATCGCACAATACAGAAAATTCGATCGAACGGTCATCAAACGTTACGCCAACGTATCTTCTTCCGAAATAAAGCTAAATCGTTACCGTTAATATTATTTGCGCGATACGTTTTGTGCATAACCTAACGTTTTTGGTTGTGGTTTTGTTTTGGTAGTATCGTTCAAACTTAGGGCGATTGAGGCCCAGGGCCTCTTCTTCTGTATTGTACGATTTAACCGTTCAGAAAAAAATATCGCGATAGCATTTTTACTTCAGCTAAACCAAATCTAAACCAAAACTAAACCAAAACCAAACCAAAACCGTATAAAATTGCGCAATTAAGGCCCTGGTTCACTAACAGGCCATCAAGCAATTATTAGTTCAATTGTAATTACGAATTTAGGAAATAGATTTTTATTAAACCGTTTTATTGATTACTACACATAATTACATACATTTAATAAGTCTAGTACGAGTAGGTACCTACCTATCTACGAGTCAAAACTATAGAAAATCAAAGCATGCATTTTTAGGGTTCCGCGTACGTACCCCAAGGATGAAAATAGAACCGTCTGTCTGTCCATCCGTCCTAGCTTCAGAGGGCTGTATCTTCTGAAACCGTAATAGGTAGCGAGTTGAAATTTTCACAGAATATGGATTATTGTATTGGATTTTATGACAAATAATAAAAAACACAAAAAGTACAAAATGAAGGGGGTGCCCAAGTCCACCTACATGAAGCTAGTTTTTTAGTATCGTTTTTGTTCTAGCTCTATCGAAAAACGGTAATATATAAAAGCATAAAACTTGGTGTGATTATAGTGTAAATTCTGCAGTATAATGTCAAATAATCAAAACTGGCCAAGAGCGAGACGGTCTCGCGCTAAGAGACCCAAAACAAATTTTTTTTGGTAATTTTATATTTTGTGTGGTGGTACGGAATTTTTTGGTAATTTTACATTTTGTGTGGTGGTACGGAACCCTCGGTGCGTGAGTAGCCCGTCTCGCACTTGGCCGGTTTTTTATTAAATTAATTGTTATGCACCTGTTATCGAAATAAAACAATTAATTTTGATTTTTGTAAGTCCTTTTGGCCGACAACATTAATTTCGGCCATCTGTGTGCAATGCTGTGACGTCACTACTTGGCGTGACAGCAGTTGCTAAATGCACTTTGTATTGTAAATATAGAGAAAGGCTACCGTAAGCGAAAATCCATCTACTGTGCCTTGTATGGAGCCCGGATATGTGTCGTCACATGACAGTTAGCCCGGCAGGTGAACAGGTGCGAACAGCGAATAAGGTAGGTATTTCGATTTTGTTTTGTTTTTGCCAAAATGGATATAGACAATGGATCCATAACCTCCTAACAAGCGTGCAACTAAGAAAATTGGTCAATGGCGGTCGGCAATGTTCGACCTTCTTTCGTTTGTCTCCGAAAAAAGTTAATACATACAAGCGTCAAACTTAGTGTGATTAATTGATTATAGAGCAAACTATACCGTATTAACAACAAATAATAAAAACCGGCCAAGTGTGAGTCGATTTCGTCGGACACGGATAATTTTTTTTTGTAAGGTAATAATGTTGTGTTGTGGTGTGGTATGGAAACCTCGGAGCGCGAGTAGGCCGACTCGCACTTGACCGGTTTATTTTAGAGTCACTAAAATTTAAATATTTACATTATCGATCGATAATGTACCTGCCTACCTCTTATGAACTTCTCTCTCTCTTATGATAATCTTTTATGAACATTTGAAGTCAGTAGCTTGATTCAAATTGATGCTACCAAACCAAAAAGGTGTAATTATTCTCAAATTATATTTTATGCATTTTATGTGACAACTACAACATTATCGCCATATTACTCTTAGTAAAAATACAATTTTTTTTTTTTAAAGAACATTAATTTTGAAAATAGTTCTGTAATTCAGATGTCAAGGGTTCTCCTATTAATAATGTTTAGGCAACATAACAATATAGGGTAACAACACAAAAGGGTTACCCATAGTCCCAATCACAGAGAAATTATACGCGCTCTAAGGTCCCAACACTTTATAACGGACGAGTGACGTCCCACTTTCAATAAACAAGTTTTGCAGTTTGTGAAACTTGAACAAAGTTTGTAAGTGCAAGTATTGGTGGCAGTAAATTAGCGGCACCGCAGGGAAGGCTAAGTAGTGGGTCGTAACTAGGGATGTAATGTAACATAGACTTTAATTTCGGATACGGAAACGGATATTTCATGGCAGTACCGGTCAACACTATTCCTGATGTTTTTTTGACTATCAGAACAATCGATGCAATGCGAGCGATGTTCTTGGACTCCCCATGGGGATTTCACAAATGGAGTATGAAATTATAAATATTATTTGGTTTTTGCGATAAAAAGAATCATTTATTTTAGTTAAATAGGTACGTTAAAAGTCTGTGGTGAAATCTTTATTCGGATTCGATTTTAGTTAAAGGTATTACGGAGTTTTTATTAAATGTTGATATGATAATTTATTAATAAAACAAATAAAAGTGGGTAAGTAAGTACATTAAAAATAGATAAGATAGTTTTTATTTAGATTGTTTGTTTTTTTTTGTTGACTATCAGAACAATCGAATGTTCTTGGACTGCCCAAGGGGGTTCTTGGTTTGGATGATTTTACATTCTCCAATAAACATTAAACAATGAAGCTTGGAATTTCCATTGCGTCTTAACTTACTACAGTAATTAGGGCAGGTCGTTGGGCTGAAGCCAGGCTGCGATAGAACTCAAAGTTTGTTGTATTTCGGTCGTTTGTTCTTATCGTATACATTCGGATACAAGTAAGGATCTTTAGCATCTCTAGTCGTAACTTGGTGCGGTAATTGGGGCACAGGCAGACCCCGTTGGGCTGCAGCCAAGACAAGACTGACCGGCTGCGATTGAACTCTGAAGTTTGTTGCATTTTGGGAGCTTTTTTTGGAAACGTATGCGTTGATTTTTTGTTAATGATGTTTGAATTTTGGAAGTGATATAAGTATTATAAAGATGAAGATTAGTCATCATCATCATCAGTTAGTACAATCAAGAGCGCGTCAAGCTTGACACTTTGGACTTTGTACCGTTCTTATTTAGTGCGCCATAAGCGTTACAATCGAACTGCAAGTGTAAAGCTTGATGTGCTCTTGACTGTACTAAATATAAATAGGTAGGTATGTGATTGAACGTTTGTCGGAAAAGTTCATTTTTTTTGCACATTTCTCTTTGTTCCTTTTGGAAAGTGGTTCAGTATCATGAGTGTAATCAACCCTTAGAATAATGCAGCTGTCGACCCTGATACCATGTAGACATAATAAAAAACATGCATCATCTTCCGTATTTGCTTAAAATGTTCGCGTTGTCATCCTCTTGACATTTCAAGAGGATACAAGAAAAGGCAGGTATTATACTTAGTATACGGGGAAACCTAAAAAACTTAACATTAATTGAAATAATGAGGTATACTTAGTTATTAAAATAAAACGCTACGTCATATTTCCATTGACAAGTTAATTAGCAGCTAATGTAATGCATGCTTGTCATAATGATTCAGCAAACTAACATACCTACCTATACTGTCACAGTTAAAACAGTTGCTATGGAACGTTTTAGGCATAATCATAGCAGAGGTATATTGTATAATGAATTTTATTTTAAATGTTTTTCAACGTAATAATTATAGGGTAGACTTGTTTACCTATGTTTTATTTGTAGGTTTTTGTTAAAATAAATCTTTTAAAAGTGTCAAAATTAGCTTATGTCAATGTCACTTGATTTCGTTCAGAAATGTATCATTCTTATTATGTCATCCGTTGCGGAACTGTTTAAAGTCGATCTCGAAGCAAACTCACAATTTTCTCGTAATTTATTTAATTTGACAGCTGAGTTCATTCCATGTGTAACTGTTACTGTTGTAATTTTGTTGTTGGTATTGTAAAGGCATACCTATTTAAATAGCTTTTATTAATTTTGTGTTCAATTAGTGCATTGTTATGTTTGTCAATGTTATTTCTTCCATCTCTTCCGTTTGGCGAGTACTGTGGCTTGTGTTTTTTTTTTTGCTACAGTTTTCTTTTAAATTGCGTATTTATTCGTATTTATTTTTATTATTTATTTTATTTTTCTCATCGTTTCTTTTTATTGAATGTGTGACTTGGACTTAAATGATAGCTTTTTTTCCTGTTCTTCATCGTCAGATGCTTTTTTAAGTGCGGATGATGATGATTCCATTCCGGTCTCTTTACACGACCAGATCTCTTCTATTTTCTCAAAATTTCCTAATAACCTCAACATTGTCCACATTAACGCCCAGAGTATTCCCGGTCACTATTCCGATTTGCTGGCTTCCTTTGATTCGTCAGTAGTTGATGCTATCTTGGTGTCTGAGTCTTTTCTCAAACCTTCGCTCCTCTCGACTCAGTACGCTCTCCCGGGCTTTATACTAATTAGGAATGACCGCACTGGTGTGGGCTGTGGTGGTGTCGCTATTTACCTACGGGCTGATATACCTTTTAAGATTGTTAGTGTATCTCCATCTCTCTATTCCAAATCTGCAGAACACCTTTTCCTTGAAATTTCCCTCCATCATACCAAAATTTTACTTGCTGTCTTTTACAGCCCATCTTCCACTATCGACTACTTTTCGTCTCTTGAAAATCTTCTTAACAGTTTCTGTCCCACATATGATCATTTTCTTCTACTGGGCGACTTCAACACTTGCTTGGTGAAGAATGATCATCGCACTAACAAATTAGTTTCTCTGCTATCCTCCATCAATCTTCACGTCCTTCCCCTTTCCACTACTCACCACGTTCCTAATACCACGCCATCTCTCCTAGATATAATGATTGTTTCCTCCCTGGACAAAGTTTCAACGCATGGTCAGTTGCCCGCATGCTTCTCTTATCACGACCGTATTTATCTATCATACAAAGTACGTCCCCCTAAGATTCAGCCACAATTTCGACTTCTCCGTAGCTATAAGAACATCAACTTAGAAGCCTTGCGTAGAGATGCTGCTCGCACTGATTGGAGTTCTGTTTTCGGTGCGGACACTATAGATGACAAAGTTTCGGAGCTAAACGCATTACTACTCAGCCTATATGACCGGTATGCGCCTATCAAAAAGGTTAGAGTCAAGCACGCACCTGCACCTTGGCTCTCTCAGGAGATAAGAGATAGCATGGCTATACGCGACAGGGCCAAGAGAAAACTTCGCAGGCACCCCTCTGACTCTAACCTTTTTCGCTTCAAGTATTGGCGCAACCGGTGTAATCGTATGTGTAGGGATGCCAGAAGGCACCACATACACGATTCAGTTGAAAACTCCGACCCTGTGTTTGTGTGGAAGTTTCTGAAGTCCCTGGGCATAGGCAAATCTTCTGTTTCTGATCCTGTCTCCATTGATCTCTCTTCACTCAATAAACACTTCTCTCTCCCTCCTGTCTGTATCAATTCTCCGTCTAAATTGAATACTCTTCGCGGACTTTCAAAACTTCCCCTGCCTAATTGTTCACCTTTTAGCTTCTCTGCGGCAACTGAGCATGACGTGAAAAAGTTTATCCTCTCCATCTCCTCTTCTGCAGAAGGTAACGACACAGTGTGCTCACGCATGATCACCCTTATCCTACCCGAACTACTTCCCATCCTAACCCACGTCTTCAACTTCTCCTTGACTACAGGTTCCTTTCCTTCTGCTTGGAAACAAGCATTGGTGCTTCCTTTGCCTAAAATTTCCAACCCTACCTTGTTCTCACACTTTCGTCCTATCTCTATTCTTCCTTTCCTCTCCAAAGTGCTTGAGCTCATTGTCCACAGGCAATTAGCATCATTCCTTTGCTCCAACCACTTACTAAATCCGCTACAATCCGGCTTCCGACCTGGGCATAGCACCGTTTCGGCTCTCCTTAAAGTCTCTGATGACATTCGGTTCGCAATGGAGAATAAAATGCTTTCAATAATTATCCTTCTTGATTTCAGCAGTGCATTTAACTCTGTTGACTTTGATGTACTCCTTGGTATCCTTCAATCTCTTAATATTTCTACGCCTGCAAATACTTGGTTCAGTTCATATCTTCGAGGACGTTCGCAGTGTGTCCGCTCCGAAGGGGTCTCCTCTGACTGGTGTGATCTCACTGCAGGTGTTCCTCAGGGTGGCGTCCTATCTCCTCTTCTTTTCTCCATTTTCATTAATACCATCACCACTGTCATTTCTTCCAATTATCATCTATACGCCGATGATCTCCAACTCTATCGTCACTTCAAGGCTGATGACATCTCAGATACCATCGTTGAGATAAACAAGGACTTAGAGCGTATTAGAACCTGGGCTGACTCGTTTGGTCTGATGGTCAACCCCGCCAAGTCACAGTCTATGTTTATTGGAAGCAGATACATGTCCAACCGTCTCCGTGAGTTTGTCATTCCTCCTGTTCTCTACGATGGTGTCATCATTCCTTTTAGTACTACCGTAAAAAATCTTGGGGTCATTTTCGATTCCTATTTATCTTGGTCGGCCCACATAAACAAGGTTAGTCAGAAGGTGCATTACTCATTTCATTCCCTCAAACATCTCCAATATTTCCTTCCTCTTAAAACCAAAATCTCCTTAGCCCAATCCCTCATCCTCCCTATCATCGACTATGCTGATGTTTGGATGCCACAGAGGAACTCATTAACAAATTAGAGAGGCTCCAAAATTTATGTATTCGGTTCATTTTTGGTTTGCGTAAATACGATCACGTATCCGAATACAGGAAGCAGTTAAAATGGCTTCCTATTCGTGATCGCAGGAACGCCCATATCGTTTCTCTCCTGTACAATACCCTCCACAATCCTTCTGCTCCCAGTTACCTCCGCGAACGCTTCTCCTACTCCCGTCCTTCTGACAAACCCTGTAGATCCCACATCCGTACCCTCCTTAATATCCCATCCCACACTACTGACTTCTATTCCTATTCCTTCACTGTCCATGCAGTCCGGCTCTGGAACTCTCTCCCATTTAAAATAAGAGACTGTCAAACAATTGCTTCATTTAAAAAACAAGTCAAAGATCACTATCTCTCTCTTCAATAAACTAGTATATTTATTTATTTATATACCGTATTGTATGTACGTATGTATGTATACATTTATCTGTATCTTTATATATTATGTATTTATTAGTCTTAAATACTGTTTTATTAGTTAAATGTGCACACTATGCCTGCCTCACTTCTATGCTCTCTCTCTTGTCTCGGGTTTGCTGGAAGAAATCTCTTTAGAGATAAGCTCGCCCTTTGTAATTGTCTATTATGTTGTTTCTTGTATATTTCCGTGTGTACAATAAAGTGTTAAAATAAAAATAAATAAAAATATACTCACGACTATATTGGTACTCTTGACTCGCAAACGGATCCTTTAATCGAGAAATGGTTTGTCGAAACCCACAATATTTTTAAAAGATCTATCCAACGATACCCCACTACATGGGATAGACGAAAAAAAATGTCATCCCCACTTCACGTGTAAGGGGGAGGGTACCCTAAAAAATATATTTTTCAAGATTGTATTCTACCACTTTGTCGGCGTGATGTATGTATGTATACCCATGCCAAATTACAGCTTTCTAATACCAAGCGTCTCTGAGCTAAGCCGCGGACAGACGGACGGACATGGCGAAACTATAAGGGTTCCTTGTTGACTTCGGAACCCTAAAAACGTCATTGAACCTAGATATTAAAAATGTCTTCCAAAATTAAAACAATAAGATTTGAAAATAATAAAGTAACTCCTTTTCCCAATCTCTGTATGAATAGGAATAGCCAGACTGGATAATTAGCCACTGCCTCCATTGAAACCCGCTGTCATCAAGCGATTACGTCACTCCCCCCACACTGTCTGAGAACCGGCAGGTCGAGTTACCACACGTCATAGGTTTGTTTTGAACCATTATAGGCACATGTTATTTGATTAATTAATCATGATGAACGTCATAAGCTTCGATTGAGCTAAATTCTAATACAAGAAAACTAGATAAAATTGTCCCATAATGTAGAATGAAAACGACTCGATTGAGACGTGTAGTGAATTTTTTTTTTAATTGGCACCCAACATGCGGCAGGAATTACAAAGAAGAGTGGCAGATGTTTATGTTATTTCGGTCTCAGTCTTAGACGGACCGTACATCAATGAAACTTACGTGTAGAGTGAAATAAAACTAACAAAAAAAAGTTAAGGTTTTCTCCTTTTAATCAAGTGTGTGAACCTCATAATCTTTCTCATTAGATAGTCCACTCAAACCAAATTCGTTCCTTAACGAGAAAAAAATACTTCGGTGATCATATTCGATAAAAATAGATGTCACAGTTGCGTTTTGGCAGATTTGTCAAATTTATAAGTAAGTAATTTTTAATTTTTAATCCACACTTTTAGAGATGTGGAATGTTTAAAAAAAAATCCTTAATTTCTTTTTTGAATTAATACGGGTTTTAGTTTTAGGTAAAATTACTGGGTCCAAATTCGCCATTGTTCTATTAAAACGGGACATTCACCCCGAAAGGATCCATATTTGCCATAACTTTGTGAAAAAACGGGCAAATTTTGAGGACCGTAAAGTGTAATTACTGAACATGGAACCAGACGCAAAATTCCAGGGTTTTCCCAGGTCTCCCAGCCATCTGGCAACCCTATTTGGGGGTCAAAAGTACGATTAGCAACTATATTATTAAACCAAATAAACATGCCCAAGTAAATGAGGAATTAACGCCAACCAATCAATTTGGGCACGAAGGTCGTGAAGTAAAATGTAGATACAGAAGTATTGAATGTGGCGACCCGGCGATGTCGCGTATGAATTACTGCAGAAACGACTCAAGGTTGAACTAAATAAGCCTTTACTGATATATCTACAGATACAGACACTATTCTTAGATACGTCATTCAATAATAAATTGGATTTAATGTATGAATTGTTTATGACTGTTAAGTGCTATCGATTTCGGTTTAGCTTTTCCTCTTGTGACGTCAATATGATAATTTCTTTTTTGTGAAACCCATAAATAAAAGCTGCCAAACAAAAACATTATTTCAAATATTATGGATTTTTAAACATGTTACAGCCATGTTGTGCTATTTCGAATCAATTAAAGATTGAAAAATTTAGTCTCGGGCGGGACTTGAACCCGCACCCTTCCAAACCGGGGAAGTGCGTTATCCGATTTCGCTACCGAGTCCACTAGCCAGAGAACGAAATTTTCAATCTGTTGCGTCTTGAGGGAACGTGTGCGACATCTACTGGAAGTTATTACAAACTAGCCAACCTGCAAGTCCAGCATTACAACTGGAATTCATACAGTATAGATGACACACCCTGTTCCAATTTCAAATATTTATTTGTAATCGCACACAATCTCAAGACGCAACAGATTGAAAATTTCGATCTCTGGCTAGTGGACTCGGTAGCGAAATTGGATAACGCACTTCCCCGGTTTGGAAGGGTGCGGGTTCAAGTCCCGCCCGAGACTAAATTTTTTAATCTTTAATTGATTAAAAACATTATTGTTTTATAATTATACTAGCTTGTGGCCGTGACTCCGACCGTTCCTGTACCATCTATGTACCTAAAGCAAGTGTGTCTTTTTTTAAATCAAATCCGAAGTTTGCGTGGATTACAATCCTTTACCCCCCATTTTACCCCCTTAGGATCTGTTGTCGGAAAAGCCTTTTTAGTGCACCCCTACATCCATTGTAAAATATACACCCCTAGTTTTTAATTACTAACAATTTTAAGGGTGTATTCAGACAGTGAAACTAAACAACTTTCCCTATAAGAAACATGGGTCGTAAAATCGAGAATTTTTTTGTCCTCCCCATACAAAAGTGCGGGTCAATTTTCTATGGGTGGTCCAAACATTTTTTGAGGTCCGTACCCAAAGGATGAAAACGGGACCCTATTCATAAGCCTACATTGTCCGTCCGTCCGTCCGTCCGTCCGTCCATCCCTATTTAGGGCTGTAACTTATGAACCGTAATAGCTAGACAGTTAAGTTGAGTTGTTTTCACAGAATGTGCGTTATTATGTCGGATTTGCTAACAAATAACAAAAATATCAAAAAAAAAAAATTTTAAGCGGTCATTAAGAAAGGATTTTTCGAAAATTTTCTTCTGAAAACGGGGTTAAAGTTTTTGAAATACACGCGGACGAAGTCGCGTTTAAAATCTAGTTCCAAAATGTAATAACTAAACATGTTACTCTAAACATGCAATCTAAACAAATATTCTATTCTATGCCATTAGTGATATTAACTGAAGCAGACGTAATATATCAAAGGCATTATCCTAACACAAAACCATTCACAAGTTGGTCGGAGATGCTGGCTCCCCTCCCACAATCCCAGACTGAATGTCTGCTGGTTAGAGTTACATCATTTTGGCACCAGACGTACATTACATTTGAGATGATATCCTATACATACCTAGTTTACTTAGGGCTTCACTTGGTATAAATCTTTTATTATTGCTGCTATGAATTCAAGATAGTAATACTGGTCGATAAATTCTTATTTCTTTCTTTTGGTTGTATACAGGGTGTAACACCTTAGTAATACGTAAGGGAGTGCTTCAGACCATCAAACTGAATAACTTTCACAATGGAGCCAACATCGAAATCGCGAAAAAAAATCATCTCTTTCATACAAAACTGCAGTACCGTCTCGACTCAAATGTATGGGACGGCAGATTTTTTTTATTTTTTCTCGACGTTGGCTCCATAGTGAAAGTTGTTCAGATTGATGGTCTGAAGCACCCCCTTAAGTATTACTAGGGTGTTTTGTTACATCCGGTATGTGCAAGAGTTTATTACTTTG
Source organism: Agonopterix subpropinquella (assembly GCA_922987775.1). NCBI lineage: Eukaryota > Metazoa > Arthropoda > Insecta > Lepidoptera > Depressariidae > Agonopterix > Agonopterix subpropinquella. Next base: position 11,853,815 of record OV277709.1, on the reverse strand, counting down.
TTATTCTTACAGAATTTGTAATTGTAGCAATTGACAAGCTATCTATTTTTTCTAAAATTTATAACAAATCAGTGGTTCAGCCGTAAAAATGAAACGGACATACAGACAAAATACATACTCACATTTAAAATTGTGCTATTAGTTTCATTTCTTGAAACATTGAATGTGCTAAAAGTGAACTTAGCTACACTGAACATGTAGTTTGTAGCAAAGTTTATGACTATCCCTTAACGGAAATCGGTCGTGAGGATATCAATGTGTTTGTTTATATAAACTACTTCAGCCCCGAGTTGGGCGCCATTGTCAAAAATTGGCGCCCAACATGGACTTAATACTAGATTGCTTTGTTTACTAAGCCCCCTAATTTACCCCTTGGATAGATAGAATTTGAGCAAATTCTTCATCTTTAATGGACCTCTTTACACAACTGGACTAAGAGTCTACTCTCCATATTTCAAGTTTCTACGTCCAGTAGGTTGTTAAGGTTAGCGGGATATCAGTTAGACATTTTATAGATAAACAGGGTGATATCGATATCATTGGCATCCTTTTAAACTAAGAGTCTACCCATCAAACTGAACAACTTTTACTATGGGAGCGAACCGATCGGAGCAAAAAAAAATCTGTTGTTGTAACTATACATATCTGAGTCGAGTAGACATTGCAGTTTAGTATGGGACAGCAGATTTTTTAGTTGCTTTGATCGGTTTGCTCCCATAGTAAAAGTTTTTCAGTTTGATGGTCAGACTCTTAGTTTAAAAGGATGCTAATGATATCAATTTCACCCTATATATAGTAGATAGTTATTAAGATATTTCTTCACATGGGCGTCATACGAGGCAACTAAGGGGGTAAGGCTTGTGTAAAAACCACAAGCCTTACCTCCTTAGTTGCCTCGTGGTTACCACTGCTTGCATATCGTTTAACCCTGAAAGCAAAATCTCATATGCTAAAAGTGATTAACAATTAAGTAGTTGTAGCCAAAGTTTCTCAACATCCTAAAAGGGAACACAGTCGTCGTATGTACAGGGTCCTTCCTAATATGCTGACGGTTTTTATGGGGATGATCAGACCATCAAATTGAACAAATTTCTGTATGGGCCCAAGGTCGAAATCACGACAAAAAAAATCTTCTGTTCCATATAAAACTGCAATCCTACTCGACCGAAATGTATGGAAAAGCTGATTTTTTATATGTTGGTTCCATAGAGAAAGTTCTTCAGTTTGATGGTCTGATCATCCTCTTAAAATTCCGTCAGCATATTAAGTTGAACCCTGTATAAGATAATGAATAATCATACCTTTATCATACTGTGTTGGCAGCTTGTTTCGCCCGTAGCGCTGCAGTCATACCGGGCTGCGCGGGCGCCGAAGAGTTTTGTCACTCATTTGGAATAGTAGCACGCTATTGGTCAGTTCCAAATTACCACACGCTGCGCCTCCACCAATCACGTGAGTCCATTTATTTGAATTTCATTGTTCAGTTGTTTTCAATATATATATTTTTTGTAACTATTAGGAACTACAAAATCCACTTAAGTTTATTGTCATTCATACTTCACACGATTATATTAACGTTGCCTTGTTGATTATGATTACCTATGAAGGGAAAACATAAATAATTTAATGTTAAATTTTTGTGACAGAATATTAAATGAAAATACAAAACGGCCGGCTTATTTTGAAGGTTTTGTTGGAGCTACAAATCTCAGATTAGGTTTGGCAATACATTCCAATTTACGCAACATTTATAGCTTATTGAAGTCGTTGGCTTTAAAGGGTTCCTTAATAAATTGGCGGGATTCGGAAACAGGATTACGATATCGTTTTCCAAATGCATATTTCTACACAATTGCGATCCGCTCCTTGTAATTTCATACAAGGTTGCATTATCGATTGAAGAATAAGTACCTACTTGGTCGCATGTCTGTGAATTTTTAAACTAGCTATAACTACAAGCTATTATAACCTTAAACTTTTAAAAACCACTTAACTTACAATACGTCAAACCTTTTACTAATTAGTTTAATGTCAAAGCAATTTACTTCATAGAAAAATATGTAAAGTAATCATTTTTATTTAATAGTTAATCGATAACGAAAATTATATTCAGTATTGGCATCCTCACATCGAATATTATTATCATTCAATCTGTGTATTAGGTACATAAGTAAATAAAATAGACGCGAAGCTATGTAACTGTAGGGTTGTCTGATCTAAAAATAATAGTAGGTAGACAAGGGGCAAGTGCTGTCGCGTCGCTAGATAGATAGCCAGCCGTGCAGTGGACCGTTATCAGAGGCACTAGCCGTCAACCTCCCACGTCATCCTCATTCATCGCCTTCGATCGCACGCACACACGCGCACCCACGCGCCACCACGCCCCACCACGCATCACCACCACGCGTCCACTCCTGACCCCAGCCGACCACAGGTGACCATAAAACCAGAATACAAAGTCGCCCCTACCCGCCCGCACGGCCGTCCACCATCTTAAATTCATTCACAAAAATCGCTATGGCACATCGCCTATTTGTTTACCGTTTTCCGCCTCTCTGAGCACATCGACACACGATATTTCGTCACTGCTATCTTCTCTGGATGCTTTAGTTACGTTTAACACTAGTTTACGCGTTTGGAAAACGTTTTTAGTTCGGTTTTTGTTGGCAATACGGTCGTTTGGTTGAGCGCGGAGTCATGGCGTCTAGCCTTCGCCGCTGGCTGTGTGCAACTGAAGAGAAGAATGGTGGCAGGACTGCGGACAGCCGCACAACGCGCGTGCGCGCTGACTACCCGCCAAAATACACCTACGCGCATGTATGGGTAATGTAAGCTGTGGTTCCTTTTCAAAACTTACACTCATAATTGAGACGAGATTTATTACTTTCTCTCATTAATTCTATTACCCAAGCTGGTTACTTTAGGTACATTTGCGTAACATTATGACTCATTCTCCTTTATATACAATGGATAGGATGAATCATTTATATTCGTAGAGGCCAGCTACGAAGACAGTGCTACGGGGCGACTACGGCGTAGACACGCTACATTTGACACCGTATTCATTCGTATCGTTTGTATGAAGTAAAAGGTAACTTTTTACCTGTAGCAAATCCAAACAGGTAAGTAAGAATGTTATGTATTTCATTAAGAATTACGTTAACAAGTTATTCGAGTTGATTAAATCTAATTAATGACCTCTTGGAACTCGAGCCTTATTAAAAGCAACCAATTAATTAGTATGTCAAACATATAAATGTTTTCCCCCACACATGGTAATAAGCAATAAAAGTTGGCTTTTTAATATTGTTTTTCAGCATTACAAATGGTTTAGTAATTTACACGGTTTTGCCTACGACTTCGTCTGCACAAGGAGTGCAATTTACTAAGCGTCACATCGCAGTCAAAAACATCGACGAGCTCACAAATGTAACATCCTTCTTGCATCCTACAGATCGTCGATGTTTATATATGAGTATGACACATGACATAACCTTAGCGAATACCGAATAGACAGCTTGCCGATGTTTCAACGACGAATTTAAGGTTGTGACGATGTTTGCGCTCAGTGAATTGCATTGCTGATTCCCGTCACTTCATCGTAGCAAGATAAAATATAGGTATATCAAATTAATCATGAAATTGAAAGTGTGAGCATTAAGTACCTACGCATGGCGACACATCAAGCTATACAAAACCAACATAAAGCTGGCCGCGCGACGTTATACGTTACTCGACCTACGTGCGGCCAGCTTATAGACGGAGATCCGACCGTAAAATTATGCACCTATTCCTTAGGCGAACGAAATGTAATTCTAGTGTATGTTTATGCAGGGGTTAATTCAACGCCGCCAAGTTGCCTAAAAAAATCTTGCCGCAAGTGCCTTTTCCATTATAATTTTTGGTATAACTTTTTCCACGTGTTTGTTAGGGAAGTGAATGAGGTGCCATCGGAAGGAGACTGGTCTAAACTACTTTAAAAACTAGGGTTGCCACCTCTCAATCTACCGCAAGACTAGGGTTGCCAGATTCAAAAATGACATATTTGGACCTGGCAACCCTATAGTTGCGGCAGATTGAGAGGTGGCAACCCTAGTTTTTAAAGTACTTTAGACCAGTCTCCTTCCGATGGCTCCTCATTCACTTCCCTAACAAACACGTGGAAAAAGTTATACCAAAAATGTTAATGGAAAAGGCACTTGCGGCAAGATTTTTCTAGGCAACTTGGCGGCGTTGAATTAATCCCTGTATAAACATACACTAGAATTACATTTCGTTCGCCTAAGGAATAGGTGCATAATTTTACGGTCGGATCTCGGACTATTATGTTGTTTTGTATAGCTTGATGTGCCGCCGTGTGTACACAGATAATAACCCTCAAAAAAGGATTTCTTTTATCCAAAGGGTGCCAACGGCACCTTACTAAGGGAATCAATCATTAAGCATGCTGTCCGTCTCTCAGCCTGTCCTACCTTTAAATTTTATATGCTAAATAAACTTTCCTAGAACTGCATGCCTAAAAGATTCTTAATAGTTGTTGATTCTGACGACCCCGAAAGGGATTATAGTCGTGAATTTATACAAGGTGTAAAAAAACTCCTAACAATATTTCTTTAGGTTTAAACCACCCCTTTAAATATTACTAGGATGTTTTGTTACACCCTGTATAATTATGTCAGTAGGTACTGTAATATGAACCTCGCACAGCAATTATGGATCTCCTGTTAAACTCCTTACCTACACAGAGTTGGAGAGCTTTTTCTAAGAAAACCAGATTTTCATTCACAATATAGCAAAACAGTAACAAAACAATGTATTTTACTGCTGCCTCGTGTCACGTGTCTTGTCGTCGAATATAAGAACCCACTTTGTTCTAGTCGCGCACCTATATTATCCTATACCATGTAACATGTAGAAGAACTAAGTTTAGGTTATGTCCAAAGATTTTATATGGTCTTCGAGCGGAGCGCAGCGTAAATGCACGGATATCCTTTATTCTAAAGGCATAGAGGGACCATTGCAAGAATGTCCACTTTTTTGACGTTTGTGTTTGAGTGTGTGGTGTCAAGTAGTATGGTAATAGACAAAAGAGACCAATTAGACAAGTGCCCTATGCTTACGGTCACTTTTCACACACACTAGCACAAAAGTGAAAAGTGGACAGCCGCATAAACAAAGATCTATAGTTCCGTCTCCTTCTACTATTAAAGGTACGTCATAAGACAAAAGAGACTAACTACAATCGTAAATTGATGCGGTCTTTATGCTTTAGAATAAAGGAGATCCTTGCTCTTAGAGCGCAGCGAAGACCAAATAAAATCGTTGGTCCTGTCCTATTGAAATCTCAATTTTATAGAAGCAGTAGCGCTACCACAGAACATTATAACAAGGGTTAGAAATGCAAAGTAGCGCTTTTGCTTCGGAGACGACTGTCGCCACTTGCATTCCCGCTCACGCTGCTACAATTACTCATGCCCTCTCGCTCGCACCACGCCGCGCGCCTTATGGTGTTATGCAAATCATTTCATAACCTGTGGTGACGCGTTCCACGCCAAATTTGCACTTCTAACCCCTCTTATAATGTTCTGTGAGCACTACGTTTGAACTGAACTAAAATGTTTTTACACCGTCGTCAATTTCCCGATCCACCTATTTCATCATCATCATCTCAGCCGATGGACGTCCACTGCTGGATACATTTCATATGCCTCCCCCAAGGAACGCCACAACGACTTGTCGTTGTCGTTTCCCGCCGCCTTCACCGGGGCCTCTACCCGCACATTCGAACTTCGCAATTACGTGAACGTTTTCGTTCTAATGTCAACTCTATTACAATGAAGTGCGGACCGAAACAGTGGCGATATATCGAACATCGAATATCGCCACTGTTTCCGGGTACAGGGCCAGGTCGTCTGTCCACCTTGTGCGGGACTCGACACTGCGCTTTCCGGTACTCGGTCGCCACTCGAGAACTCTTTGGCACCATAGGCCATCGGTTCTGCGAGCAATGCAATTCTTTGAGCTAGTATGAACTATGTCGGTACTGCCTATTTAGGTAGGTACACCCTAAGTATTATAATTATTCTGTTTTATGTCCTGTTTTTTAATTTGTGTTTTTAGTAAATATGAATAGGCACCTATTTCATTCAATTGAATGTTTTAATATTTTTTTACGGGACTTTTAACAATACGGCTTTGCTAGCCCAAACTTTTTTTTAAACTACCTATGTTCATTAATACACCCCTATTGTTTAGTTACTAAAAAAATGTGTAAGGTTGTATTCAACAAGGTTGTTTTCAGGTTGTTGTATAATGAAACTAAACAACTTTCCTTTAGGAAAATGGGTCAAAAGACGAGTTTTTTTTTGATCTCTCATAGAAAATCGATCGGCTCACCGGTTCACTTTTGTACGGAAAGATCAAAATTGTTTCTCGTTTTATGGGGAAAGTTTAATTTCAACAACACTTACCCTTAAATGTTGTCTAGTTATAAAAAAAATTGTATAAGCTGAGTAAAAACTGTTCTTTTATTTAAGACGAGCTTTTACCCGCGACTTCGTCCGCATAAATTATACACCAGATTTTAAGTCAGATGATAAGCTATCAAACAAAAAAAGTTTCATCAAAATCGGTTCAGTAGTTTTTGCGTGATACTCGAACAAACATACACCCAAACAAACAAACAAACAAACAAACAAACAAACAAACGAACAAACAAACAAACAAACAAACAAACAAACAGACAGACAAAAAATCCAAAAATTGGTGATTTGGAATCAGGGACATCTAAAAATCATATCGTAATCTTTTTTTTGTAAATATCTTCAATGTACAGACACACTTCTGTTACAGTTTTCTAATAGTTTAGATAATAAGAAAAAAAGGCCCACTTTCAAACTCCCTAAAGGATATACGAATGTAACCTCAGTGATTCTGGATGTACGCAATGAAGATAAGAGGCAGACACCCTGGCGCCTGTCTGGACGTCTCGTCTGCCAGCCCAGCCCCAGACCGAGGCCTGCCTGCCAAAAACACTCTTTTATTATCTCTTGTCGATAAAATGTTATTTTCGCAACGGTTCGAGGGGGAAAAAGGTCAACTATGGCGGTTGTTACGACGGTGTATTTATAGGGATTCAGGGTTACGTTATGTGGGATTTGAGAACCTTTTTTTTTATTTAAAAGGTTGTTGTTCTTGGGTAGAGCTAGAAATTGTTTGGTAGATGAAGTAAGGGTTGTGTAACTACACTAATAAATATATCTTGTACATTGTCTTGTCACACAAATTATCTAGTCACATTTAAAATACCAGAATCTAGCCTGGATTGTATTATATTTATGATGACTAGACAACGATATAGAAACCAATACCTACATTATTATAGATACATACATCCATGACTCGGGTACAAAATATTATATTAATATTCGTCATAGAATAATAATAAATATTTTTATTATTTTATTATTATCATACAAATATTTGTTCGAACGCTCGGCACAGTAGACTGTGCTTATCGGCACTAAGGTACAACTTCTGCATAACCCATCAGTGATACGCAACCCCAATATTTTCTAAAATTTAGCCCAAAGACATATCACTAGGGTTCTTTTTAAATTTTTTCGATTCTCATTTTGTTTTCGAGATAATGAACGCGCCAGTAGGCGAAACGAGCTAGTTGGCAATGTTGGCATACAATTTCTACTCCAATGTTTGGTCCTGACCGAACCCGGGCGAGAAACGACTACATTTTTCACATTATTTCGATTTTCATATTTTTTTTTTTTAAATCGGGCCTATTATACAACGTGTTAATGAATTAACGCAAAACTAGAAAGTAGTTTGTTTAGAATCGAGAGCAGAATCGAATTATATGCTAAATTTTAAAATTTCTGAACCCGATGTCAACCCATCGCACGGGCACACTCACCCTACTTACTACCAAAACAAGATTATAAAAATGTATCCATGAGTACGTTAGCGCTTTCTTTCAGTGCTGAAAAGATAACAAATCATTTTTGCCTCAAAACTTAAAATGCGAAAAACTTTAAATTTTAACTATCAAAATAATGAAATTATTGCATGCATGCAGAATCATATGCATATCTTATCTTATCTTATCTTGTTGTGGGGGCTGGCAAGCCAGCAACACTTCGACCCAGTGGGATCTTTTGTGTTAGCCCCAGTACTTTTTACTTTCTTCACCCTTCAAATACATGGTCAATGAAGGAGGCAATACCATTGAGGGGAAGAAGCCTAAGTTCTCCCGGTTTTTGATATCCATCACCGAGGAGGCACATGCGTTTTGCCGCCAAGACATCACAGTCACAGAGAATATGCTCCATGGTCTCCTCATCCTCTCCGCACGCTCGGCAGCTGGGATCCAGGGTGAGTTTCATCTTGTGCATCATCGTGCCTGTGGCGTAGTGCCCAGTGAGGGCTCCGACGATGGCACGAGCCTTGCTCCTGCTGTTGTTCAGTATGAACTTTGAGACACGAGTTGTCGCATTGCTGATAAATTTCTTGGAGTGCTGTAGACCTGTAAGGCTAGACCACTCCAGCTTGTGTGTTTTATCAGCCCAATCCCTAATGGCCATTCTTATGTTGCATGCCAGGATTCCCACACTTGGTTCTGGGCCAACCATCTTTCGTTCTGACCCAGCCCTTGCCAGCTCGTCAGCATTCTCATTACCCCGAACACCGGTATGCCCCGGGACCCAGACTAATCTCACGGTATTGTGTAGACCAAGCTTGTTGAGGGTCTTTACTCCGTTTAGGATTAGCCTGGAGCTCACATAATAGGAGTTCAAGGCTTTGAGAGCTGCTTGGCTGTCGCTAAGAATATATATAGTCTTGTTGGTTACCTTCCTATATATATTCTCCTGCGCGCAGGCTATGATAGCGTACGTCTCAGTTTGAAAAACAGTTGCAAACTCCCCTAGACTGATACTCTCGTTGTAGTCATTGGAGTGTATGCCTGCACCCGTACCCGAATCGGTTTTTGAACCGTCAGTGTACCAAACAAGAGTGTTCGCGTCCGGGGTACGCAGTCCACGCTTCCATTCATCCCTTGAAGGGACATGTGTTTTGTAATTCCTCTTGAAGATTCGAATGCTCGGCATTGTGTCACCGATCATGTTGAACCCTCTTTCAAGCTCACTGCTCAGTTTCAGTGCAGTGTGCCTTATTTTGGGCATATCATTATGCCACGTTTCGGTCACCTTCATTCTGTAAAGAGCCTTCGCCGCTTCAGCTTGTATGAATATATGAAGCGGTTTAAGGTCCAGTATTATGTCTAGTGCCGCGGTGGGTGTCGACCTAAATGCACCAGTCATAGCCATACAGGCCATGCGTTGTAGTTTCCCAAGCTCTTTCTCACATGTTAGCATTTTGGTTCTCGTCCACCAAACTATGCTGCCGTAAGAAAGTATTGGTCTAACCATAGTTGTGTAGATCCAGTATATAACCTTGGGGTTTAGGCCCCAGGTTTTACCGTAGGCTGATCTGCACATATTGAAAGCCCTTGCGGCTTTCCTTGTAACCATTTCAGCATGTGATTTCCACGTCAGTTCTTTATCTAGGGTCATCCCCAGATATTTAACCTCTGTGGACCAGGTTAACTCCTTATTATAGAGGAATGGATTCCTAAGTCTTGTCAGGTTTCTCATCCTCGTGAACGGCACAATTGTCGTTTTCCCTGGATTTATAGACAAATGATGCTCATTACACCATTCCTCTACATCATCCAAGGCTTTCTGCAGAAATCCAGACACTGTGTCTGGAAATTTGCCATTGATTAAAATGACAATGTCATCTGCATACCCCACTGTGTACAGTGACTTTTTGTTTAGCTTTTCCAGGAGCGAGTTGACCACTAGACACCAGAGTGTCGGTGATAGTACCCCTCCTTGTGGACAGCCCTTCTTTGTTGTGGCATGCACCTCGTCTCCTAGGAGAGTGGACGCTATTTTCCTGCTCTTCAGCATGCAGTCGATCCACCTGCACAGGGTTCGGTTAATGCCGTGCTCTGCCGCGGCTTTCCCAATTGACTCAAATGTAGTGCGATCGAATGCTCCCTCAATGTCTAGGAATGCACCGACACATATTTCTTTATTTTCAATCGCAAACTCTGCCTTCGAGACTACGTGGTGCAGCGCTGTTTCAGTGGATTTTCCCACTTGATACGCGCATTGTAGCTTATGGAAGGGTTTCCTTTTCAGTGGTCCTTCCCTTAGGTATCTATCCACCATTTTTTCCAATGTCTTCAACAGGAATGAGGAGAGGCTTATCGGTCGAAAGGACTTAGCCTCTTCATAGCTGCCTTTGCCTGGTTTCGGTATGTACGTTACCCTTACCTGGCTCCATACCTTTGGGACGTAGCCGAATGCTATGCAGGCCTTATAAAGCCTTGTTAGGTGTGGGCTCAGAATATTCTTACTCTTCTGCAGTAGAATGGGATAAATTCCGTCTGGACCAGGTGCCTTGAACGGTTGGAAACTGTCTAGCGCCCAGTCCAGCTTCCATTCGTTTACTACCTTCTTAGCAACCTCCCAGTCAGCTTTGGTAGTGCGAACATTTTGTTCCTTCTGACTGATGGTTTCGTCGCTACCTGCGTCGTCTGATATTTTGCAGTCTGGAAAGTGAGTCTCCATCATTATCTGAAGAGTTTCCTTGCCAGACTCCGTAAACTTACCATTATCTTTCCTGAGAGTGGTAAGCATATTGGTTTTTGTCATAGACATAGCCCTGACGAGTCTCATGCCTTCCGGCGCGCTTTCAATCGATTGGCAGTGTGATCGCCAAGACTTCCTTCGCGCTTTGCGCACCTCTAGGTTGTATTTAGTGAGGGCATGCGAGTACTCTTTGAAGTTATTCGCACGTTTCGCCCTGTTAAATATCCTTCTAGTTTCCTGACGTAGTTTTACTAACTCTGGTGTCCACCAGGGTTCCTTCTTCCCTTTTGTTGCCTTCTCAGGACAATTGGGCAACCATGCAGTCTTGATTGCACGGTCAATCCTGTCAGCCTCAAACTCTATGTCTATAATGGAGTTCAGCTTACCTTTGGTAGGTCCCAGATCAACTCTTATGTCCTTAATGTATTGTTCCCAGTTTGTGTTCCTGGGATTCCTCCTTCGTACACTAGGTCTTGTCGTGTCGTTCGTGTACCTAAAGCATACATACCTGTGATCCGATCCACTGATCTCATCAGATACGTGCCAGTCCGTTACATGTTTAACAGCCCCTTTCGTAGCTAATGTTATGTCGAGAACTTCCGACCGTCTTGCTTCAACAAAAGTTGGTGCATTACCTTTATTTAGTAAGTGTAAAGAAGAGCTTACCACATACTCGTAGAGCTTCTCTCCCTTCTTGTTGACATCCGAACTTCCCCAGACTACGTGGTGTGCATTTGCGTCGCCACCCACGATGAGTTCCAGGTTGTTCCGGCTGCAGTACTGCACGAGATTTCTCACCAGTTTTGTTGGCGGATCATCGTCCTCGCAGGGCATGTACACTGAGGCGATGATGATAGCCCCCTTGTCCTGCCCCTCCAAGTAGACCTTCACTGTTGTAAGATCCCTAGAACAGAAGTCATGTAAAGGCATTGCTTCTATGCCATTTCTGACATATAAGCAGGTCCTCATATTATTAATAGCAGAGCAGTGGAAAAGAGATCCTGGTCCGCTAATACCTGTCACACGGCCCTTATATAGATAGGGGTCTTGCATTAGTGCTATTTCAAAAGAATGCTCTTTCAGCTGACGGTTTAATAAAGCCATCGCTGCCTTACAATGATGTAGGTTAATTTGTACACACCTTAGTCCCGCCATCTTAATGTTCTTAATTGGTGATGACGTCTCCTTTATGGACAATCCGTTATGGATTGCCCCCTCCTGGACCCATGTCCATCTCCTCCTCACGTCTTGGGGGTGATGACAGGTTTAACCCATCGAGGTCCCCCAGAAATTCGGACGTGGCCGTCGAGAATATACTTTCTGCACCTATGGTGCTGTCCGCGTCGGTGTCCGTTGCGTACTCCGTATCGGTCGGAGGGTCATCCGCCCTGCCCTCTCCTTCCGCCTTGCTTTCTACTGCCTTTACGTCGTCGTCAACCCGGGTTTCTCCCTTCTCCTTGCCGTCGGCAAGGAGCTTGAAGAAGGCCCTGTCCAAGCCAGCGTAAAGGCAGTAGTCTTTGGACTTGATGAAGTCCGCCGACGCTTTATCCATGAGGACTATGCGTCGGATTTGGCTCTTACCAACCTCCGTGTCGATCACCTTCCATTCCTTTATACACAGCTCCGGGTTCAGCCGCTGCATTATGGAGAGAACGAGGTCCGTCTCCGTAACCCAGACGTTTTTGGACTTCCAGGCCATCTTTACCGGCTTGGGCAGGTCTTTCGCCCTCACCACCCTCAACTTTACTCCCCCGATGGTTTCTCCATTGAGGCCGCGAAGCCATATTGCCGACTGCTCCCCGTCACAGAACACATGTAGTGCCCCCGAAATTATGTTACCCACGCTAAGCTTCGGCAGTGGGTCCGGCTGGGTCGCAAATTTCGCATATATGCCTTTGAATATGGGGCCTATATTTTCCTCTACGATCTTCGTGGCGGGGTAATCGTCCGTGACGATCGCCATTCTTGCGCCGGTGATGGCCTCCTTGAATGTTTCATTCAGGTTCTGCCGTTTGGCGGTGATGTTTTCGGCATCACTCGTCCTCGGCCTTTTGATGGTCGCAGGCGTCTGAGTTGTGGCAGCCTCTATCGCCTTACCTCCCTTCGCCTTTGCCCCTTCGCTGAAGAGTTTGTCAGCACACCTATTGAGGAGGATCTTCTTCCTCTGTGCGCCGCTGGGCCTCTTCCACACTGGTGCAGTGGGTATATCCTTACCTGTCGCGCCTGGCGCTCCAGATTTTGACCCCCCAGCTACTCCCTCCGTACTCAAAGGGCCTTCGTTGCGCTGGCCGCCTCCCGCAGTTTTGGGTATGGGTTCAACCGCAACGGCGCCCCTGCCCTCTACCTGGTCTGCGTACACAGTTCCCGAAGACCCTTCCAAAAATGACATTACGTCCTTATTTAGCTTATCGCCCTTTGTGTCGCCCGTTAGGGCAACTATTTTTTTTTTTAAAGTTTATTTGAAAGATCCATAATCATTATTACTATGTTTCGCCGTTCCGGCCCCCCACCCTCCATGGAGCCCTCAACATTGGGGATGCCTCAGTGGCATCAGGGGTTACCGGAAAGGTATAGCGTTCCAGGATGGGCTGTACACGAGACGAGACGATGCATGCCAGCACTGCGCCTGGTTGGGCACAAATACCTTAATGCACCGCTGTCTGCGCACCCCCCATACCAGAACGCTCGCCTAGCGGCGGTCTGACCCGACGCCTCAGCCGATTGACCGCGGTTGGCTATTCCGCAGCCTCCCGTGTCGGACGAAATCCGGGCCAAAGTGGTGTGTTGTCATGACCAGTGATGCCTCAACATCGGCCACAACTCAACCACCAGGATTCCGTCATCCGCCCTTACGGGTCCCCGGGCACGGCACAAACACCCGGGTGGTCCCTTCCCCTCCCACCGCAAGGTCTGTATGCGGTAAGAGGCCACAGAGACCGGACCACATGATCCCTGTAGTACTTACCTGCCCTACTATCAACTATTTGGCCCATGACTAACGAGAGGTGCAATTAAACTTAAAAGCACAGGCGAAGTCCTAACACCAGTCGTTAGCCATGGTTTCCAGGATGCACCAGTCAGCAGGGGATTGTCCTCTATACAAATAGTGACAATCCATCCATCTGTATAGACCACAATCCTCGCTGAACACGTGGAGGTAAGTTGAACTCGCACCCCCAAATCATATGCATATGCTCACGACTATATTCCCCGAGTAGTCAGAGATATTCTGAAACCTCAAAACATCCACGTTTCACTAGTACCGTAACTCTGTCCAGTGTGACGGGGAGTGAGCCCGTCGCCACGCATAATGAAATTATTGTTTCAATCGAATTATTTTGTTATAAATCAGTTGGGGTGTTATGAGGTTTTGCGCGAATTTATTAACACGTTGTATATAGGGTCCTTCTTAATATGCTGACACTTTTTTAAGGGGATGATCAGACCGTCAAACTGAACAACTTCCTCTATGGGACCAACATCGAAATCGCGAAAAAAAAATCATCACTTCCATACAAAACTGCAAACCTACTCGGAGCCAAACGTATGGGACAACTGTTTTTTTTTTCGCGATTTCGATGTTGGTCCCATAGAGGAAGTTGTTCAGTTTGACGGTCTAGTCATCACCTTAAAAAAGTGTCAGCATATTAAGAAGGACCCTGTATGTGGTACCGAAGCGACAAAAAAACATTTTCAATGTTAAAACTAAGGAGCGAACGAAGCGAGCTCGAAATATTCTGAATTATGTTTGCATTGGAGTTTTCCCACACTACGAATCGAGTGCCGGCCGCCAGCGCCAGGGGCATTTGCCCCCCCCCCCCCCCCCCACGCCTCGCTACTATGCTGGGCCCTGAAAAGCGATGGATAAAAATTTATCTGGTGGATTTTAATATTTTGATTCCACAGCTGTAGATTATTTATGTATTTCAAAGTATTTGTATGACATTATTTTAGTACCCACCCTAGAATTTTGGGTTGGTAACCCGGCATCCTGGGGTGGGCACCAGCCAATTCTGAGGTAGGCACAGCCCACAGCTCACGCGGCCCCCCTATAGATACAGGGTCAAACTTATCTTCTTTTAATATGCTGACGGTTTTTAAAGGGGATGATCAGATTTCTCAATGGGACCAAGGTGGAAATCGCGAGAAAAAACAGCTGTCAAATACATTTGGGTCGAGTAGGACTGCAGCTTTGTATGGAGCAGCTGATTATATTTTCGCGATTTCGACCTTGGTCCCATAGAGGAAGTTGTTCAGTATGATGGTCTGATTATCCTCTTAAAACACCGTCAGCATATTAAGAAGGACCCTATGGTACCTAGGTAATACTAATAACTACTGAGAAAATAAAAACGAACTCTTTAAAATTTGCACGAACACCAATAATAGGTTTTAGGTGTCGCATGTACAAGCAATAATTTACCCTTATATTTTTCTCTGGATAAACTTATTTACAAAACAAAACTGTAATAAACCAATATCGTAAATCCCAATCCAGTACCACCGCTCTGCTACGCACGAGACGCCTACGGTTTTCATATTCGAAGCATTCATACGCGCTAGACAGAGAAAACAACATATCCAAATATACTTTAGTCTCCAAGTGGGACAGAGATAAAGATAGACATTGATCGGCTTGCGTCACACGGAACGCGTGGGCGCGATGACGTCACGCCGCACCCGCCAATGGTCGCGCTAGGAAAAGGCGCCACAAATTATTAGCGAAAATTGCGGAAATAATCAGGAAGAATTTTCCGTGATCAAAAATCGCGGTCGTGTTTTTTTCGCCTTTCGTGTTTCAATGTCGAGGCATGCATGTATTGTGCCCACTGTCCATTATTTATAAAGTGGCGACGGGCTCACGTGGTCACACTGGACAGAGTTTCGGCACGACTAGAAAAAAAATCGCGGATGTTCTGAGGTTTCAGAATATCTCTGAGTACCCCCTCGGGGAATATAGTCGTGAGCATATGCAATGCTAATTTTCCGTGATTTCATTCAGTTACTATGATAGAGTAAATAATTTATCTATTATTAAAGTAGGTATTTTTTTATTAGTTTCTTTTCTGGTTATTAGAACTAAGTAATAATTCATTATAAAAGAACAACCTATGTTATAAATATTTGGATTTATTTTTATAAGAGTTGGAACCTTAGATCAAAGTAAAATTGGAACGTGGATGTTCTGAGATTTTAATCTCTGAATACCCCTTCAGGAAATATAGTAGTGAGCATATGCATAAAGTTGGAATATTTATGTCGATGAAAAAATTTTTATCAAATGAAAAATTTTCATCTAAAAATAATTAAGCTTTTGTTTTAGAATAAAATAAATAGACGAATGGATGGAAGAATTATTTTAATTTTATTGATTTAGCGCCACCTATCGGATTTTTATTTAACTTCGAAAATCATAATTAGCGCCATCTATTGTTGACATTGAGATTAAATTTATTAACGCCATCTATGGATAATTTTATAAACTATGTTAAGTGCTGCCATCTTTTGTCGAGTAGCGATTTCAATTAAGTTAGTGGTTTGCGAAGTCTTTAAATAGTTTCGCTTCTCCTCACTAGGTGGAGCTCTTTAAAAACTGAAGAAAAAAAAAAATATTTTTATTTCATAATGTGGTATATAAAAGTGTCACTTTTATGAAACCATTGAGCATTATGTCTAGTAGTTCGTATTTTGTACAAAACTCTTATTTAATATGGTTTCGTAATAAAAATAAAGAACAGGCTTTATATTTTATTACTTGTTATAAGTAAGTATATGTTTAGTTTTCGAAATTTTGTAGCGAGAGGCAGTTACCCCGTAGAGGCACTTGTCCCGACACATGCAATTATTAGGAAGGTAGGTTGATAAACCTAGGTAGGTACTTATTAAGTCAAAGACCTTTTGGCCGTGACTTTTGCGGATCGAAAAAGGTCAAGATGTGCCATTCAGTAACAATAATAATATTGATTGGATATTCGTTCCTAATTAGGTAGGTATGGTATGGTTAGGTACGTGTGGTGTGCATATCAATAAATCTGTGTGGTACCTAACAAATAATGATTTTTGAATCTCATACGTTGAACTCAGCAGTTGAAAATGTCAAAATTACTATGGAGATTAATCATCTTTCTACTGCTGATTTGACTTTCAAAAATCGCACTCCTGAAGTATGATTTTGGAAAGTCAAATCAGCAGTAGAAAGATGCATATCTCCATAGTAATTTAAACATTTTAAACTGCTGAACTCAGCGAATGAGATTCAAAAATCGCACTCCTGTCCCAAAATGACCATCCTTGACACTGCTATGATAAGTAATGCCCGCAAGTAGATAAAGCCCGTGGATGATAAAGTTTCAGACTTTGAACGGTGTATTGGCTATGTGCGAAGTGGGTGTTGGGAACTGTCAAGTCGATCGCAGCGCACGCCGTGGCAGAAATTTGAACTACTGACGGTGAAGCTGTGTCAGATTTGCTTGAATCTATGCAAATCCGCACACTAACTTAACACGAAATCTCCAAAACTGTCAAGACTACTAACTTAAAATTTGGCATGGAAGTTTCTATTGGCATAAGATTATTAAGATTTCTAGATGCTCACTTAAAAAAGGCTTGTCGCATTTAAAACCCCCAAAGGTGTTAAAACTGAGGTAAAAGTTTGTATGGGAATTCCGATACAAATTAGATTTTGTGCGGGGCTTCGTCCGCATCCGCTCCCTTCATCGTACCGGAATAAAATATAAGCTAGCTTTTAACACTAATAATAAGCTTTTAAATATAAAAAGTTTTATCAAAATTGGTCCAGTAGTTTTGGCAGAATCCTCGAACAAACACAGTCCTTTACAGTACTATAATAGTGTACCTAGATAATTCACGGCTGGCCGACATAGTTCATGCGCTACGCCGCGCTAGTGTGGCGCTAGTGTCGTGCACATAGCCAATACTTTTCAGTCTTTTTTTCATTCCCTAATAGGTAGGTAAAGGTAATTGTTTATTGATAAAAAACTAGCTTTAAAACATAGGTTTGAATTTAAATAACTTTGCCAGGCTTGCCTAGTTACTGAATAAGAAAAGAAAAGATGGCGATCTGAATATGGGTACATATTATCGGATAGTCGATATATTTGAACGTACTATGATGTAGAGTAGAGACTCGCAATTTACGAAAGAATTATTAAAATATATTGACGTCCAAGATGAAACAATCAACCTTAAAATGTAAGTAATTTCGATATGCTTGTTCCTGATGGACCTGAAAAAATTAAGCAAAAACTATTTAAGTAAATAAGCGAACTAATCGGATGAGCACTCAATCCGTCACGATTCACGACCTTTGTTTTTAGTGTACTCATGACTGGATATTCGAAGAAAAACCAATATTCTGACAGTACACTATACAAAAAACATACTACAAAAACCAGACAAAAACAAAATAGCTCTAAAAACGCAACCTCTTCTTTTAATTTAATCAGGTCATTGACATAATTACAAAAAACTAAAAGCATCAAGAAAAGATGAAATCATACAGAAAATATTTTTGGTACCTTAGGTGTACGATATTAGGTAAATTCAAAGTTGTTGAAAAATACCCAAATCTGTTGGGTAAGACCATAAATTTTTATTTATTAAGTATAATAATGGAATTCCACATTTCGGTATACAGTCAATGATGACATGACATGATGACGATTACCCTTTTATCTAAATAGGTAAAAAATACAAATATAATAAGTAGGTAGGCATACCTATACCTATGTAAATGTAGTAAAAAAATGTAGACTAATTCTGGCTAGTTAAATAAAAATAATATATTTGAACAAAAGAAATGAAAACAGTAGCTGTACAGAATCAACAGACAAAAAGAAGTTGTATATTGTACATTGAAAGAAATTACCTTTTCTCAAACATGCTTGGAAATGTGAGCATTATTTTGACAACCTTCTTCGAGATAAATCGAAATTGCTGTACTGGCCAAATACATGCGCGCAGCGGCCGGCAATGTTTGTATGAAAATCCATATCTGTCGTGTTTAGCGGCCAAATAAATTACATAGTAAACTCATATCTGTCGTGTAATTTAAAAATGGAACGATCTTTTTCTCCGAAACATAGCGACCAAGGAGGTAACTCATCAAAGGTTTTATTTAAATTTCGAACTGGCTTGCAAATAGAAAGCTGTTTATTGAAAAAAAAAACATGTTGTTCGTTGTTCGTCATTGATTTTGAAAAGAGTTTTAATTTCTGCGAATTATTTGAGAAAATTTACTGTTTTAATTTCCGCGCATTATTTGAGAAAAGTACTATACAAGCCTTGGCCACAACTAGGCATTGATGGACTTACGTATGTGTGCCTCGGCTTCGCCTCGGCCCACATTTACACGTTCGTCCATCAATGCCTCTGTTGCTGGCCGCTGCAGTAATGTACTAATACATACCTAATCAATCTAATCATTGACTTAGGTAAGTTATTCTTAGGTATTCGACGACCCGGTTGGTGTAATGGTTACCACGCCGGACTGCCAAACCAGGGTCCTGGGTTCGAATCCCGGTTCGGTCATGGATGTTTACATGTTTGTGCCGTTGTTGTATGGTTTCCATAATAAACAGCCTATTAATAGTGCTTTCTTGGGATCATTACAATGTATGTGCCTGTGAGCGTTTATTTATTTATATTATTTATTTAAGTCAATGTAGGCACATGTAAGTAATGAATGGGTCTCACACTATCTTCGATTAAATTAAAATATTTATTCAGAGTTCGGTATATTCAGGTGTTTAAGTGTGCAGTAGGATAATTATGTCTTGGTGTAAAATAAATAATAATTTAAAACTACCTAATTTATGCAATCAAAAAATTGTATTTTTAGTATCATCACAAAATACCTATATAATATAGGAGTCAAAGTATTATTATTTAAATCAATTAACATTATACTATTTATACACCACTAGTTTTTAATTACTAACGTAACTTTAAGGGTATATTCAGACCATGAATCTAAACAACTTTCCCAAAGAAACATGGGTCGAAAAACGAGAAATTTTTTTGGACCTCCCGTAGAAAATCGATCGGCCGATCCGCACTTTTGTATGGAAGGTCCAAAAAAATTTCTCATTTTTCGACCCATGTTTCTTTGGGAAAGTTGTTTAGATTCATGGTCTGAATACACCCTTAAAGTTACGTTAGTAATTAAAAACTAGTGGTGTATAAGAATGGTATATACAACTATTAAATAAATCAATACCTAACCTAATCTATTTAAATGGGTAACAGGTAAGTAACGAGATTTGCTGTAAAAATATAGTAAGACTGATCTGATGAAGATCAAGAAAAGACGAAAGTAAAAAGGGTAAAGGATTGACGAAGCCTGCGTTGCGGATTAGATTTTTTGGTATATTATTGTTTTTAGTTTCAATAAATAATGTTTATGTCAATCAATGTAATAATAATGTAAATAAGACTGATGAGAGTGAGTAAGTACTTGTATAAGTAAGAGGTTAGTACTAGCCAGGCCTAGTACTACCCTTGCTTATAATAAGTAGTGTAATATGTAAATAAATTCGTCTGTGAAGCAGGTACGTGACAAACTAAACTTACCTGGATAATCCATTCAGGTCGAAGTGTCAGGTAATGCATGCTGCATACAAAAATAGTTTGTAGTAGATCTGTCCAAGTTAGCGCGGTTTTGGCATACTTATTAATATTACCTATGACAGGAGTGCGATTTTTGAATATCATTCGTTGAGTTCAGCAGTTAAAAATGTCAAAATTACTATGGAGAATATGGAGATACGCATCTTTCTACTGCTGATTTGACTTTCAAAAATCGCACTCCTGGAGTAAGATGATATCTCCACAGTAATTTTGACATTGATTTTTGAAAGTCAAATCAGCAGCAGTATGATGCGTATCTCCATACATTTTCAACTGCTGAGTTCAACGTGTGAGATTCAAAAATCGCACTCCTGAATTGAAAAAATCGGTAAGTTACACATTAGAAAAAAATTGCTCACGTTAGATATTGTACAGGCAGCAGCAATAAGTTGTATACACTTTAGTACTACGACGTAGAACAAAAGTGTATACAGGGTGTTAGAGTAAACAGTTGCATTACTTTATTAAGGGGTGATTGTACCCATGATACTAAACAACTTTCCCAAAGAAAACTATAGGAAATTCGCAAATAGATTCAACTTTTCATACAAAAGTTCGATCAGCTGATTGCATTTAGTATGGGAAGTCCAACATTTTTTTACCAATTTCCTATAGGTTTCTCAGGGAAAGTTGTTCAGTATCATGGGTGCAAACACTCCTTAAAGTAATGCAACTGTTTACCCTAATTTATAAAAATGTCTATAGCCTAAATACCTACCTAATAAATCAAATGCAAATACAATACCTACCTAACTATTAATTTAAAAACCGTTTTAGCTCATATTAATTTACAATCAGGTTTAAATTTAGAGGAACTGACTGCTGCGAGATGTACCTAGCGGCGCCACTGTATAATAGAAAGAGATACGTGACGCGAGGCAATAGAACCGTTTTTGGGAACTTGTCGGCACAATCGACTGGGTAAATATTCGTGCTCTGTGAATAATTAGCGAATCTAAAGTGAAGTCGTAAATTATTTTGTGAAATATACTAACACTATTTCATTAAATTACAAACGATTTCACGTTAGATTCACAATTATACACAGAACTCGAAGTTTTAGGGTGCCGATTAGTGCCGACAAATGCACAAAAAACGGTTTCATTTGACAACTCATGTCAGTTACTCTATTCCGACAGGTATAATAACTTTATGGTTTAAATAGCTTAGCAACATTGCAGAGGTTCGCAGAATGATATACTTTTGTGTCTGTGTAGTGCACCGTTTCGTCATCATCATCACTCATCGCGTTTGTCGTCATAGTTTCACATAGCAGGCTGATCGTGGGAACATAAAAAACAATAACTTTATTCAATACTAGGTACGTTTTAATCTTCTAATCCTTTTTAACAGACTTCAGATAAGGTTCTGTGTTCTTCTTTATGTATCAAGAGTGCGATTTTTGAATCTCATTCGCTGAGTTCAGCAGTTGAAAATGTCAAAATTACTATGGAGATTAATCATCTTTCTACTGCTGATTTGACTTTCAAAAATCGCACTCCTGAAGTATGATTTTTGACAGTCAAATCAGCAGTAGAAAGATGCATATCTCCACAGTAATTTTGACATTTTCAACAGCTGAACTCAGCGAATGAGATTAAAAAATCGCACTCCAAGAAAAGATCCATTAAGTTAACCGATTATCTTCTATTAAAAGGTAACCTCAGATTTTTGAGTGATTTCTGTACATACAATAATATGCGGTATATAGGATATTTTAGAGCGCAATTTCGTAACTGTCGTGTTACTTTTATTAAGTAGGTAAGTAGTTTTAAAATAAAAACTGGTCAAGTGCGAGTCGGGCTGCTCGCGCACCGAGGGTTCCGTACCACACCACCACAACAGAACACAGCATTATTAACATAGAAAAAAAAAGTTTTTTGTCCGGGACCCTTAGCGCGAGACCGACTCACACTTGGCCGGTTTTTAGTATTTGTTGTTATTCTGTAGAGTTTACTCTATAATCACACTAAGTTTGACGCTTGTATGTATTACCGATTTTACGGTAGAGCGTGAAGAAAAAACGTTGATAAAAACTAGTTTCTTGTTGAGAACCCCCCTTAATTTTTAACTTTTTGAAATTTTTATTATTTGTTAACAAATCCGCCGTAATAACGCATAATCTGAGAAAATTTCAACTACCTATCTAGCTATTACGGTTCAAAAGTTACAGCCCTAAATAGGTAGGACAGACGGACGGACGGACGGACGGACGGATGGACAACGTAGGCTTAGTAATAGGGTCCCGTTTTTACCCTTTGGGTAAACCCTAAAAAAAATCCTTCTAAAAAGTTCATAGGAAATCATTGATTCGACGAATAGAAAGCTTTATTAGGGCATGCGATATTGCTAATTAAATTAGCATTTGTTGCTTAACTATGTTCAATCATTGTTTACTTTGTATTAGCAATTTCTTCAGTTATGTTTTTGCGTAATACCTACCTTATACATAAATGTATAAAGTAGAAACATTTCTCCAAATGTTTAATTTAGATTTCATCATTTCACCATACTAGGCTTCGGAAACCATTCTTCCTGTCTAGATACTGTTTATGTGAATTTTTAAGCATTGATTATCTTCTTCTTATCGTGTGGGCAGAGCCCTGGTGTCAGTTTTTTCAGACCGCCTTACGGCAACTGACGTGGTTTTAATGTAACGACTGCTACCACCAGAGATAGTAGCCGGGACCAACGGTTTAACGTGCCATCCGAAGCACAGAATCATTTTTCTTTTCAGACAATCAGGTGATTCAGCCTGCAATGTCCTAACCAACTGGGGAAAAACGCACAAAGTGGCATATCACTAGTGCTACGGTTCAAATTATGCCAATAGTGCAAACGCTATGCACACGCTTTACCGGTCGGTCCAAATTAGTAAGTACGAATACACTGCTAAACAATTTGTACAATTTGAACTAGCTGTCAATTTGACATGCATACGCTGCACTACCTATTTTTTGTGTGCGGCGTAAGCGCAAATTAATGACGTCAATGATGACGTCAGACAGCAAACCGATTCTGTGCGTGCTATCTCTACCGATAGTGCATATTTGCGCATTTTGGACCGTAGCATAGGTGTCCCCCGTGGGAATTGAACCCACAACATCCGTATTGAGAGC
Source organism: Agonopterix subpropinquella (assembly GCA_922987775.1). NCBI lineage: Eukaryota > Metazoa > Arthropoda > Insecta > Lepidoptera > Depressariidae > Agonopterix > Agonopterix subpropinquella. The sequence continues at coordinate 11,830,375 of OV277709.1, read as the reverse complement.
CAATGCTCTTAACCAGTAGACCACGGAGGCAGCAACTCTCCTGTGTAGGTAGGTACATCTTAAACTTGTTATATTTATGTACGCTATTGTATTCAGAGTTTCTGAGATTTGGGAGGTATACTAGGCATTCACTTCGAGTTGGCCGCTCCCTCCCTTCCCGCTTCCCCGCACCGCACCCCTAAGAGACCCTATTAAACTCTATTTTATAACCTTTAGCAACGCAATCACGTACGGTACGTCCGTCCCGGTCACTAATATCGCTTTTAATTTTAAATTTTTATTTGCTTGTTTATATATTATTTTTTGTCAACGGGACCAGTTAATGTGCCTGTGACGAAATTTTGTAACGGTCATCGACCGCCAACTGGACGTGAACGGGTAGTAATTTATTAAAACTATCAAAGCACAATAGTGCATTATGTTATGAACTTATCGTATAAATAAATAAATAAATAAATATCTTGGACAATGTCACACAAATTATATAGTCACACTTAAAGTACCAGAATCTAGCCTGGACTTGTGTTATGATGACTAGAAAACTATATAGAATACATATATAAATACAAACATCCATGACTCGGGTACAAATATTCATATTCATCATACAAATGAATCGCGAACCCGCGACCCTCGGCACGGCAGGCAGATTCACTACCGACTGTGCTACCGGGCCGTCATATCTGTCATTACAGGGTGTTACAAAAGTAAAACCAATTTTATTTTGATTTTTGTGGGTTTGTTTAGTCCATCAAACTGAACAACTTTCACTATAGGACCAACATCGAAATCGCGAAAAAAAATCTGCTGTCCCATACATTCAGCACGAGTCGATTTGTTCGACTGAAAAAATTTGATGTTCCATACTAAACAGTATGGAAAATCATTTTTTTTCGCCGTTTCGATATTGGTCCCATAGTGAAAATTGTTCAGTTTGATGGTTTAAACTCTAAACTCTTAACCACCACCTTATGTTTATTTGTATTTTTGTAACACCAGTAACTCTTTACGTTTTAAAACTAAGTATTGTTCTTTGTATATTGTTGTGTTCTATGACCATTGGTATATTCTACGAGGTTTGAATTTCTTCCTTTCTTGGGTTTGTGCTTGGCTTCATTTATTATCTATCACTGATTAGTTATAACTATTATGTAGCGGTAAGTAGAAAGAAATAAAGGAAAATTTATACAACACCTATTCTCCACTTCCAACATCTTAGAACGAATAAAATGTGTGTGACTGCTTTGGTTTGGATCTGGGGCGACCCTCTGGGTGTCGCCCGGTGGGCAGCCCCAGGTACCGCTGGATAGACCTGGTCACATAGGAGCTGAGGGTGCCCAACAGGACGAATGGCTTGTTTTGTTGTCGGAGGCAAAGACTCACTTCGGGTGTCTGAGCAAGCGCAGTACGCCCAGTATAAAATGTGATTGACTCCCTGTCTGGTGTGTGATATCACGTGATACTGTCGTATAGCTATTCTATAATAGATTATAATATAACAATTAAATTACATTGAAGTAGGTACATATCGCAAGTATATTACAACCTTGATTGATCGTTTTTCTTGTCCACTATTTTGTACTACAATGGATTGCTAAACTATTTCTTTCAATACCAACCTATGGGAAATGTACCTATTAAATGCATGTCCATTGTCTTGCCTTGTCCAAAGCTTTGAAAAACTTAACAATAATAGGTATAAGTGTTAATAAAATTCTTCGTGGGAACCATTGGTATTGGTAGAAACTATTTTTTTGTTTCTCATAATCAAACGTTTTTTTTTTTAATTTAAATATTGTCTAATAATTGTAATATTGTCTAAAATCATTAGTGCATAGGACATAAAAGTATTTTAGTTATATTTTTGTTACCTGTTTGTCGTTACCTTGAATTTAACCGCAAAGTACCTACGGTTATCAGTTATCACATCACTTATCGGTGACATTTGATCAAATAACATTTACAATGTGTATTTTTGTTAGAGGTTTTTGTAAGGTTACACGGTCAGTATTTCATCAGTCTGGTCATGTATATTTGATTTGAAGGGAAACTGACTCGAGATTGACCCGACTAACATGGTGCTTCAGTATATCAGTTTCCCTTCAAATCAAATAAACATGACTAGACTGATGGACCAGAATGACGAAATACTGAACGTGTAACCGGGCTCTTATTATGAAAGTTTTTTTTTGGTTTGTAAATAAGCTTATTAAACTAAAATTCAGATTATAAATAAATAAATAAATAAATATCTTGGACATTGTCACACAAATTATCTTCATTCTTCATTATCAGTAGATGCTTACAAAATACATAGGGTCTTTCTTGACGGTTTTTTTCTCAGGTGATGTTGATGACCATCAAACTAAACAACTTCTCTATAGGATATTTTAAAAAAATCTGCTGTCCCATAGGTACATTTGGCTCGAGTAGGTTAGCAGTTTTGTATGGAAAAGCAGATTTTTTCGCGATTTCGATATTGGTGCCATAGAGAAAATTGTTCAGTTGGAAATGGTCTGATTCTACCCTGGAAAACATGTCAACATAACTCTGTATACAAAGTTGAAGACAAGAATGTTCTTCTTCTTATCGTGTGGGCAGAGCCCTGGTGTCAGAGTTTTTTCAGACCGCCTTTCGGCCTCTGACGTGGTTTTTATGTAACGACTACTACCACTAGAGATAGTAGCCGGGACCAACTGCTTAACGTGCCATCCGAAGCACGGAATCACTTTTCTTTTCAGACAATCTGGTGATTCAACCTGCAATGTCCTAACCAACTGGGGAAAAATGCACAAAGTGACATATCACTAGGTGTCCCCCGTGGGAATCGAACCCACGACCTCCGTATCGAGAGCCAATGCTCTTAACCATTAGACCACGGAGGCAGTTAAGAATGTTGAACTATAACAAAAGTCGATAGATACTTACGGTAGTAATTATAGTATCCTGTTCCGATATCTACCTACAAAATTACAGATCCTTGTTCCTTTTTAAAAGCAACCGAAAAAAAAGTCTGAATAATCAAGTACAGATTTTTTTCCCTGTTAAGACTTCCAATGTAATTTTTCTAATTTATCTCGTTAGTACAGACAGACACGGCCTCGTATTGATATTTGCAATCACGACAACTTACCGGACGCCCAAGAGGGAAGTGAACGTAACGGCTTAAATCTATTAACTTTAATAATACAATGATTTGTCCCAGTTTCGTAGGCCCTGCCTAAAGGTGAAGGTGAAGCTAAAAGGTTAACACTTGTAGACCAATTTATAAGCTTCCTTAATATCGGTCGAATTTTGCGCAGCGGCAGCGCAGGGAGTAAGTGCGATTCTTATCTATAGCACTCTATAGTAAGGCTGCTGACGGATTCCTGGAGTGCGATTTTTGAATCTCATTCGCTGAGTTCAGCAGTTGAAAATGTCAAAATTACTATGGAGATATGCATCTTTCTACTGCTGATTTGACATAAAAAAATCATACTCCAGGAGTGCGATTTTTGAAAGTCAAATCAGCAGTAGAAAGATGCATATCACCATACATTTACAACTGCTGAGTTCAACGTATGAGGTTCAAAAATCGCACTCCTGCAGGTCTAGCATGATTTCTCTACACGCGCGCGACGCGCCTTCGCTGCATACAAAATAACCTGTTCCCGCTTTTCGGAGAGCGTAAGCCGCGCTTGCCGCGACTTGTAGTATGGCAAAAAGCCGAGTCGCGCCCAAGTAGAGAAATCATGCTAAAGGGTCTGGTCGATTTCGACTGCTTCTACTTGTGGTGCCATCTCTCGGAGGTTGGCTATCATTAGGGCTATTTAGGATTACGACCCTGGAGACAGCAGCCCTGAACAGTGAGGTGTATTCATATAGAACTATTCACATAGGTTTTTAAGCCAGGAAGTTCTTCTACCAGGCATTCGTCTCCCCAACACTTTCCCCTGCAGAATAATCTAGAGAAGGTGGTATTGTTATATCTCATAATGTGACTGTGATATTTCGATCGCAACTGCAAATCTTTATTGTAATGTAAAGCATTCAACAGCAAGATGTTTTAAATTGCGTAAAGTTGGTAAAGTGTAGGTAGGTACGCGCTAAACACAGACGCACACTTTCATCCTTACCCTCCTATACAACGTGTTAATGAAAAACAAGATTATAAAAATGTATCCATGAGTACGTTAGCGCTTTCTTTCAGTGCTGAAATGATAACAATAATCATTTCTTTCTCAAACTTAAAATGCGAATAACTTTAAATGTTAACTATCAAAATAATGAAATTATTGTTGCAATCTAATTATTTTGTTATAAATCAGTTGGGGTTTTGCGCTAATTCAATTAACACGTTGTATATCTGATGGAATCGAATCGAAGAGATGGGGTCAGATGCAGTGGCTATTAACTAGGGTTGCCAACTTTTTTTAGACCAAATATAGTATTTCGAGCCTTAGTGCCCGAAAAAATATAGTAGATCGGGGAAAAATAAGAAAAAATATAGTATTTTTCGAATTTGTTAGTTCAATTTTTTTCAAAAAGTGACATGTTCATTTTTTTGCTTATTTTTTTTTTGTTTGAATCCCAAATTCTTATTTTTAAGGAATAATCATTTCTTTATTTCGTATTCGCTATAGAAAATAATGCATCCTGTAAACGCAGAAGTCGCTGTATTCGATACAGAAATAATATAATTTCTAAAAAAATAGATAAATCTGATTTTATAAGAAAACTTGTTGCCACTTTTCAGTTGTAGATTTCATAGAAAATTGTTTATGGAACAAATGTGATGAAGAGAAAGAAAATTGTTAAAATAAAGTTAAGTTATTGGTCATTGTTATTGGATCTAAGTACCAATATATTTGAATTCTCTATATATTATTTGCTCATCAAAATATAGTAGTTTTGCCTACTATACATTTTTCTCAGAACTATAGTAGTAGGGCCCTTAATATAGTAGGATACTATATTATATAGTAGGGTTGGCAACCCTACTATTAACCAGCAGCCACAATATGGTTAATAATAATAAGCCAAGAGGTTTGGGCGTCAAAGATGTGTAAGATGCGTGAAGGAATCAGTCGTCTTTTACGACACCGGACTCGATTGGTGCTATTCGAAACCGAACCGACTAATGGGACAGACGCGAAGTATGGGTTACATAGTACCTATAAGTATCGGGTCAAGCGTAACTTTGAGACTATACTAAGATAGGATAGGTAATATTATCTTTCTTATAGGTACCTAACTTTAACAGCCATGGTTTTTCTATTGTCTGTCTCCCGTTTGCATTGGAGGGAAGTCGGTTATAAGTTATAAATTTTTCCTACTTCCGGTCATAAAGTAATCCCCCGGGCTCGCTGGACTGGTGGACCACCGCTGTTGATCCTGGGGTCTCATTGTGTAAGTAGTAACTACCCGATTCAATCAGTACCAATACCAAACCGACATGGTGTTTTGGCATTACTTAGCGATTCAGTGAACAAATTCATTTCAGGCATTTGATGTGATCTTAGACCATTTGTGATGATTACAGAAGCAAAATATTACCTAAAAAAATCGTAAAAACACTATTGGTTTATAGGAGTTACATTACTATTCACCTCTCAAGGTGGGATCAAAATGAATGTAAGTGGTGTGGACACATTACTTAGGTATTTATGTAGCTTATTCCAATAGAACTTTACATTTGAAGTAGGTATTATTACCCTAATAGAATCCTCTACTAAACTCATAAATCGACTTTTCTATGCCAGTACTGTCAAAACAAACAATGTTCTCGTCTCAATTAGTACTCGACTTACAAGTATGTTACACCAGTTAGGTAACATCGTGAACCTTGACGCTTTCTCATAGTATGTATGTAGGTAATTCTCTCGTAATCATAGTTCAGGTTACGTTCTCATTCAAACAATAGCTTCGATCGTGTGCCGACTACACGCTAAATCGATTTATTAGTCGTTCCACTTGCTTTAATAACGACTGTTTGGTTTTTACGCTTTCACTTGTGTAAACGATTAGTAAAATAAAATAATTGTAATAAAAAGCAAAAAGAGAACTCCACGGCGGGGAATCGAACCCCGGTCTCCCGCGTGACAGGCGGGGATACTCACCACTATACTACCGAGGATGTTGGCAAGAGCGATGAAATTATTGTTCAGTTTGTAATATCTCGAACTTGCTGGATAAGATAACATTTTTTTCTTTTTGAAAAATGATGGTTTGGAAATGAAGCTAAATTAAAATTTTTAGTTAATTTTTAGCTTGTTTCTTTTTTACCCGACTGCGCCAGAAGGAGGGTTATGTTTTTTTTATTAACATTATACAGGGCGTAAGGAAAAGTATCATTAACCTTTATATTTTATCAGAAACACTACCAATCAAACTGATGGGCGCAAACCTGTCAGAACAAAAAAAAATCTGCTGCTTCATACATTTGAGTCGTGTGCCCATTGTAGTTTGATCATTTCTGGAGGGAGTTTGACAGCTCCAAGGTACGTGAAGGAAGTTCTACAAGAACATGTGGTTCCATTTGCTCTATTTATCAAGTACTCGTACAGTACCTATCAGAGAAGTGGCAAAATATCCCGCAATATTCAAAACATGGATGGTATTCCAGGAGTGCGATTTTTGAATCTCATTCACTGAGTTCAGCAGTTTAAAATGTCAAAATTACTACCTATGGAGATACGCATATTTCTACTGCTGATTTGACATTCAAAAATAATACTCCAGGGGTGCGATTTTGGAAAGTCAAATCAGCAGTAGAAAGATGTGTACCTATCTATGCAGTTATTTTGACATTTTCAACTGCTGAACTCAGCGAATGAGATTAAAAAATCGCACTCCAGAGCCCGTGGGGGCAATAACCATAGTTAAAACTGTCTTTGTTTCAACATTTTACGTTATTTTTGTTGATAATCTCCATTAAGTATATGTTTATCAACGTAAATGTAAGATTTAACTTTTTTGTTACGAAATAATGACGGTAAACTTTGATTAATTGACTTAAATTTAATACTGAATTATCATTTAATAAGTTTCATCAATAACCATGGGTATGGGGCATTATTTTAATAGGTACCTAATTAAAGTTATTCCACAAAAGAAGAGAGGGCGGTTAAATGTGCCTGTGAGTGTATATACTTATAATATAAATAATAAACAATTATCATAGGGTCTGCTTGGTCCCTTTGGGTATAGTTATTACCTAAAATAAAAAAATACTAAATGGAAGATAGTTCAAATGAAGTTGATTATTAATTTCGAGACACAGTGCATCTGCCTCCGTGGCGCAATTGGTTAGCGCGTTCGGCTGTTAACCGAAAGGTTGGTGGTTCAAGCCCACCCGGGGGCGTTCTCTTTTTGTTTGTTTTAAAGTATTTTTCTTGTTGATGTAGAACTGTTAAAGGTAATTAAAAAAAAAAAATTACGCCAGTTTTAGAAATGTTTTATTTGCAAATGTATTCGTTTTTTTCTTGACGAGCAGAGTACATGCTATTCACCGGTAGATGGCGCTAGTTGAAAACGAGTAGTCTGTTGTTCTAGTTTTAAATATACATACAAACAGTTTTCAATTGTATAATTAAAAAGCAACGCGATTTAAGATTTAAACTATTTTAAAATGTATGTAACTTGCGGCTAATCAAGATGAAAGTTATTATTAGCATAAAAATAGTTAAAATGTGGTTACTACAGTGCTATCGTAATTTTCGATCTCACTCTCACAACCTTCGATAGCTCAGTTGGTAGAGCGGTGGACTGTAGAGGAAATCTAACGCTGTCATCCATAGGTCGCTGGTTCAAATCCGGCTCGAAGGAATCTTTTTGTATTTTATTTTGCTAGGAATTATCACGATAGATTGGGTAGATTATAAAATTGTATTGGAGGTCATAATCTTATGCAGTTTACTTTTATACCGCGTAGTTGCCAATGTCGAGAATTGCTTGTTTGACATTGATGATGAAATTTTCTCAGCTCTGTTTTGCTTACATTTCCGCGCGACCGTATACCTAAAGAAATAAGGGATATAGAAATAATTTATACAGGGTGTAACAAAAGACCTGGAGTGCGATTTTCGAATCTCACTTGTTGAAATCCGCACTTGAAAATGTCAAAATTACTGTGGAGATAAGCATCTTTCTTTTGCTGATTTGACATTAAAAAATCATACTCCAGGAGTCCGACTTTTGAAAGTCAAATCAGCAGTAGAAAGATGCGTATCTCCACAGTAATTTTGACATTTTCAACTGCTGAACTCAGCGAATGAGACACGCATCTCATACACGCATCTTTCTACTGCTGATTTGACTTTCAAAAAATGCACTTCTGGAGTATGATTTTCAATCAGCTGTAAAAAGATACACGTCTCCATAGTAATGTTGACATTTTCAACTGCTGACTTCAAAGAATGAGTTTAAAAAATCGCACTCCAGGGCCTTGTTAACCTAGTTTAATAAACGTGACTAGTGACAATTGACAATTAATTGACAATTCGGAGTACATTGCTGGTTACTAATGACGCCAAACTTACAGTGCTTCATGTGTCCCAGCATTCTCAGCAATCTACTCTAAATTGTCATTGTCAATTGTCACGTTTTTAGGGTTCCGAAGTCAACAAGGAACCCTTATAGTTTCGCCATGTCCGTCCGTCCGTCTGTCCGCGGCTTAGCTCTGAGACACTTAGTACTAGAAAGCTATAATTTGGCAAGCGCCGACAAAGTGGTAAAATAAAATCTTGATAAATATTTTTTTTGGGGTACCTCCCCTACACGCGAACGAAGTGGGGATGACATTTTTTTTTCTCGTCTATCCCATGTTGTGGGGTTTCGTTGGATAGGTCTTTTAAAAATATTATAGGTTTGGGACAATCATTTTTCGATTTAGGGATCCGTTAGCGAAATATTAAGCTTTAAAGCGAAAAGGTGGTTAGAGTCAAGTGTCCCCCCCCTCTCCCAGCTAAACGGTTGTAGTTGGAGATGTAAAAAAATTCACGGCAATTAGCATATAAATTTAAAAGGAAAAACTATTACCGCTAAGTAGACTTTACAAGTTTACGAGTAATAGTCGATCAACTTATAAAATGTACTTTTTAGACTTTATTAGCCGTTAAACCGTAGCATAAAACAAACATTATATTGTGACGGGCAACTACGGAACCCTACTCTGTGCGTGGCCCGACACGCACTTGGCCAGTTTTTATTAAATAGGGATTCATACACAACTGTAGTACCGACCGACTCGATTCCAATGTATAAAACAGCAGATTTTTTAACATTTTATTTCGATGTTGGCTCCATAGTGCAAGTTATTCAGATTGATGGCATAAAGTTCTAAACCACTGGGTGTTTAATACAGGGTGTAACAAGTGTTACACCCTGTATTAAAAATGTATGCAAAAAAATCTAGTTCTAATTATGCAAAACACAAGTAGACTGGTATCCGTTGTAGTGAACCTCCTTGAATTTAATATCATTCCTTTCTAAAAATATTTTTGCATACGCGTGAGAAATATCATGTGTTTGATTAGAATCTGTCTGTCATTTTTACTTAACAGATCTTTCCAATAAGGTATTTGACAGCATGTAAAATATAGGATCTATTTGATGGCATCCGCAGCCACGGATCTACGATTTTTCGGAGGCGGGGCAAATAAAAACATTGGCGCCCCTCCCCCGCAAAGTTATAATAATACCTAATTTTTTTCCCAGGGAGGCCAGGAGTGCGATTTTTGAATCTCATTCGCTGAGTTTAGCGTTGAAAATGTCAAAATTACTGTGGAGATATGCATCTTTCTACTGCTGATTTGACTTTCAAAAATCATACTTTAGAGTTGCGATTTTTGAAAGTCAAATCAGCAGTAGAAAGATGCGTATTTCCATAGTAATTTTAACATTTACAACTGCTGAGTTCAACGAATGAGTTTCAAAAATCGCACTCCTGAAATATTTGTGGGGGTCCACGGAAGAAGGGTCCAGTGGTCGGCATTTCAACCCCTCTTTTTTATTGTTTCATATGATCATGTGACTGATCTATATGCCGAATCTAACATTAACTCAAAATCCGACCACTGGACCCTTCTTGCGTGGACGGCCACATTTTTTTGTCTATTTGTGAGTTAAAAATTAACGGGTTATACCCATACAAAAGAAATGAGTTTTTTTCGCGATCATTTGACATACCTACTTATAATCTTTCATACGAAATATGTCAAATAATCTGTTAGATAAGATATTAAGAGGTCATCCAGAAAAGGTAAACACTGGCACCCACTGGCACGATGATGCTCAAGATAAAACTCACCTTAGATACCAACGGCCAAGCGTGCGGAGAGGTTGAGGAGACCATGGAGCATATCCTGTGTGACAACGATGTCTTGGCGGCAAAACGCATGAGCCTCCTAGGAGATGGATATCCAAAACCAGGAGATCTCAAGTTTCTTTCCCTTAATGGTATTGCCTCCTTCATTAACCATGTATTTGAAGGGTGAAGAAAATTAAATTCAAAGTATATGCTTATGCTTACATAAAAGATCCCACTGGGTCGAAGTGTTGCTAGCATGCAACAAGATAAGATAAGATATAATAGAAATTACAAACTTTAGCACAGATTAACATTGCTTCATAAACAAAGTAGTACTTACCCTTAAGAGGGCTACCGCAGTCCGGTGGCGCACTCATCACATTAAAAAAAAATTCTCAATATCTTTATTGAGAATTTTTTAAGCCTAAATTAAAAAAGTAATCAACACGAACACTACTAAAGCCTTCAAGCCATTGTTATACAATAATTTTATAGGTTCTAAACATTCCACTTTTAGACAATTGCGAATTAAAACAAAAGCGGCCGTTTTTTTTCTTTTTTCAAAATTTGTATGTTTAGACCTAGGTTTAAAAAACCTTTAAAAGTATTCTATGAAAATAGCTTGAAGGCTTTTGAAGTGTTCGTGTTGATTACTTTTTTAATTTAGGCTTTCTTTATTGAGAAATCTTTTTTAATGTGATGAGGGCGCCACTGAACTGCGATAGCCCTCTTAAACTTAAAACATTAAAAATTTATTGAAACTTCATCCTTTATGTATAACGAATTCGATATAAATCTATATTACAAATCAAGGTTTACTGCGATATCGACCTACATTCATATCCATGTAGATAGGTAGTCGATAGGTATCTACATAGTATCTAGTTTCAATTTGTATTAGGACATTCAAAAGACAATCGATAATTCGATAGTGTATTCGATAAAAGATTCAAATATTTATAATTCGGTAACATTTTATTGTTTAGAATATTTTATGTTGTTATTATAATTTTATAAACAATGCCTAACTTGGTCACCAATTGTCTTTAGTACCTATGCTATTTTAAATAGGTATGTTGTTGAAAAACATAGCAGGTAAAGTTCAAACGCAAAACTTGATACGAAGTTCTTTATTTTCTTCTTTGAATTTCTATTTTATATTTGTCATCCATAGATAATAATAAAGAGCATCGGTGGCGCGTTGCGGCCAATTATGGAGGTCCGGGAGTGCAATTTTTGAATCTCATTCGCTGAGTTCAGCAGTTGAAAATGTCAAAATTACTATGGAGATACGCATCTTTCTACTGCTGATTTGACATTCAAAAATCACACTCCTGAAGTATGATTTTTGAAAGTCAAATCAGCAGTAGAAAGATGCGTATCCCCACAGTAATTTTGACATTTTCAACTGCTGAACTCAGCGAATGAGATTCAAAAATCACACTCCAAGTTCGAATCCGCACGGACAACATGCCATGTACCAATGAGTTTTTCTAACTTATGTACGTAATACCGACTGCTCTCAAACGGTGAAGGAAAACATCGTGAGGAAACCTGCATACACTGAAGAAGAAATTCTGATGTTGTATGTTAAGTCTACCAATCCGCATAGGGCACGCGTGGTGGACCAATGCCAATACACCCTCCCTGAGGGTAGGCCTGTGCCCTGCGGTGGGACGTTTATAGGCTGATGATGATGGGATAGTAATTAAATTATTTCTATCTTATTTATATAAGCTTTTATTCACCGGTAAATAATCAGGAATGAAAAGATTTGCAGAAAAACCAGAGTAGCCGACATAGCCCAAAGAATTGCTAAACTAAAGCGGCAATAGGTGGGGAACAAGGTACATTGTTCGCAGAACCGATACCAGATGGGGTCGAAGAGTTCTCGAGTGGGGACCGAGTTCCAGAAGACTACTGGTAGGTAGTAAGCCCTCCATAAGGTGGACGGACGACCTGGTGAAGGCGGCGGGAACCCATTGGATGTGGGCAGCACAGGACCGACCGTTGTAGCGATCCTTGGGGGAAGCCTATGTCCAACAGTGGACGTCTATCGGCTGATATGATAATGAAGGTTTTTTATAAGTCTTGCTTTTTCAATTCTTCATTCATCGACTAAGTAGATATTCAAGTTTGATTAAAAATATTAATCAGAAACATGCTTGTTGATTAGGTAAAATTGTGATAAATTGTCTTGTTTACTATTTATATGTGCAAACGGTTTTCAGGTTTTGCGAAGATTTCCTAACACGTTGCAGATATATTATCGGATGCAACTCTAAAAGCTCCTAACCTAAACACTAATAAATATTCGATCTGTTTCAATTTCAACAGATGAAAGATGATGTTGGAGTTCGACCTTGCCTGTCTTGCGCAAACGCACTTACGGTGTAAAAATACCCGTAGTGAGGCGAAATTAACTGGTACCGACTTACGGACGCATTTCATCGTAATAAGATTAAATTTACGTTCATTATTTAAGCTTACGTAATCTTGTCTTGGGAGCTTCGGCTTCGTAGAAATAAGGAAATTAATTTCTCTATCAATTACTTGTCTAATGGTACTGCCTCCGGCTCCGTGGTCTAATGGTTGAGAGCATGGGCTCTTAACACGGAGGTCGTGGGTTTGATTCTAATAGCCGTAATTTCAGCACCTTTCTTACACATATCATCCTTCACATTGAACACTCCGAGCATAGCCGACTTTTTTAATTGTGATTTCAATGAAAAATGTCAATTAAATTATTTATTTTGTGTTTTATTCATTGTTATAATTATAATGTCCTTATTTATTAGATTACTAAATGTAAGTGTAAAAATATAAATCATTTAAATTGAATAAACTTTTATAACTTATTATACGATCACTCTGTACTCCTCCGGTAAACTGAAACAAAACAGAAAATTTTATATTAGAAATGCTAAAAAAAATAGGTCAAGCAGGTGTAAGTCAAACTTGGTCAATTAGCATTGCAAACCGCAATTCCTACCGATATGATGGTAATTTTAATTTCAATGCTGCATCATGTTTTTTTTACTTGTTTACTCTTAATCTCTGTTTATATAACTCTTTCTTTGTTTAATCTTTAAAGATAGGATCGAACGCCGATTTTAGTTAGTTTACTTCGATCTTAGTTTATTACTCAATTTCATAAAAATGGCCGTGAAATGATGTGATGTTGGTATGACGAAAGCCTGCATTGCGGATTCGTTTTTTTTTTATTTCATAAAATATATTTTGAGAAATCAACTTTTAAGATTTGATCCCCAAAATCCATGAGATATTCTTCAATTATGTAATTACATACATACTCGTATGTAAATTCACGACCATCACCCTCTTTGGGGTGGTGAGAAACTTTACAAATACAAACGAGACTTAAATATGCTTAGGAGAGACTTGCTAAGTCTCTCCTAAGCATATTTAAGGCTATTCTACCGTTGGCGCGCTCCATACAAACGTAGTATGGTGATATTTTCAATACTATCTAATTAAAGTCAATGAAATTTTTCAAAAACAATCAAGTAAATAATCTCTATGTCGGTATGAAGTCAGATTTTCGTTAAAATATACAGTTTCAATGCTAGGATTAATTTAAGATTTGTATGGAAATATTTGTGGCACTGTAACTTTAAAACTATAAATTTTATCGAAAATCTGACTTCATACCGACATAGAAATTAGTTACTATATTTTTTTTTTGAAAATATCACCATACTACGTTTGTATGGAGCGCGCCAACGGTAGAATAGCCTTATAGGTTTCACGATGGAACGACAGAAGATGTGAGTGACCACACATGATTTTTACTCACAATAACACTGCGTAACCTCTATCATTGGTTTTAAGAAAACATAATTAATAGGTACTTGATATAAGTATCGTTATCAGCAAATCCATAAGTTTACAAAAGAATTCGTTATGTTTTGGGTTTTAGCTGGGTTTTGGCGTGTACGTGTCTACTCGAATAAATTTTACGAGATTTTTAGCGTATCGTATTGGCTATTAAAATCTAGTGAAATATTGACATGGTATGTCTTTATTTTTGTCTAGGTATTATTAAAATCTACTTCACACTTACGTTAGCTCATTATTTAATATTTCACGCAACACATTATTAAATCATAAATCATCGAGTTTTTAAACATCGTTACCGATTATATACTGATTGCGTTTAACTTATAAATATGGATTAAATTCGCTAATTTTATTTCCCGCAAACAACGTCTTTTTAAAATCTGCTCGATGCATTGCTTCTGTCTTCGAGTTAATTTGATAATAAGAAGTCGGGTACCGTCTATTGCTTGTTGGGTTTGGGATAGTAAGTGTTATTGTGGTGTAGAGAAAGCGATGTATACGGAGTAAATGAGGAGCATGAAAGAGAACCAGCCAAGCAAGCTGTCGACCTGCGTTGACCGATGCGCGGGGGAACGATCGCAGTAGAATCAACCAGCTCGCAGTTGCTTTTTCGCACGGAACGTAGCTACTCGTTCCTGACCACGCCAGCGGTAGAATTCAAATTTCGAATTTCGATTCGAATCGAATTCCTACCGATTATTTTCGGCCAGTCGGCCAGCCTTTATAGACTTTACCGAGAAAGTGCGTGAAACCGGTGTAAAAGCTGAACGGATTTTTTTATCTGTGGTATTATTTCGTCTCCCTTGCGGTAAGTGAAAATGTGATGTTACAGATAATCGTAATAGTTTGATAATCGTAAACGTAATTTTGTCGTAACACGATATAGCGTGTGTATTTAATTATAGTTAGGTACAGTATCTTAGAAGTTTCATTTTCTTGTGATGCTGTACAGTTTCGTAATTTGATCTAATAACATAATTTAAAATTATAAGTCTGTGATTAATTACTCTTGATAATTTGTTTCGTTTTATTTAGCTTATCGGTGTGACGCTAACCACTGAAACGGCTTGAAGTCATTGCCACTCATTAAAGTGCAGATTATTCGAAATGAATTTCAAAGGAAGTTATTACAAATTAAACTTTAATGAACTTAAAATAGAATCAATATTTTTAATTATATACCTAGATACTTATTAGTTATTATTTAAGAAAAACGATTTTCTTGTAATTATGGTATTTATAAGTTGTATTCAGAGATAAATTAATAACAATAAAATATTACTATATAACTAACATTTACTAGTAATAAGATAGAATTTTACTTCATGGAAAGCAAAAAAAAAAGTTAGCCTAAGGTTTATGATTTTTTTTTCATAACTAGGTACCACCTATATTTTCAACATTTTAGGTACCTAGCTGGTAGAAGTAGAATCTATGTATAACAAGGTTAGCCAATTAAAAAAGAAATTGTCAAATGGTTTCGTAGATTTTCACACGAAATCAAGTACGCCATATAAAAGACATCAACGCTCGCAATGTGTGAACTCAAAAGTAAACCTTATTATGCAACTTGACCACAACTTAACATAACTTGTTAGTAACACTGCATGTGTTACGGTTTTGTATACAGAGTGTCTTAATCTCGGTGCAAGAAAAATAATGTTTATAATACAGGGTCTTTCTTAAAATAATGACATTTTTTAAAGGGATATTTTAAGAGGATGATCATACCGTCAAATTGAACTATTTTTTCTATGGGAGTAACATGGAAATCAGAAAAAAATCGATTGTTCCATACTAAACTGCAAACCTACAAGACTCAAAGTAATATATGCGAAACCAGATATTTTTTTCGCGATTTCAAAGTAAGTCCCGTACAGGAAATTGTTTAATTTAATGGCCTCTGAAACACCACTTTAAATGTTATTACACGCATGTTTTACTTTAGGTTGATTTTGCTCATCAAAGTTTAGGGTGCCTTAAGTACCTAGTAGTAAGCTCAAGTAATTTAAAATACGTATTTTGAATTTCTCAGATAAATACAATTTTATTTAAAAAAAATGTAATGTACAACTATGTTCTCCAAAGGGATAGTTGGGGATATTTTAAATAATCATAGCAAATTCAGAATATCCATATTTCACTAGCAATCTCCAAACTCTGTCTATTGTGATAGGTAGTGAGCCCCTATAGTCTGTTGTACCTTATGTACATCGTTTACGATATGCCAAATCAAAAAGGTCTATAAGTATTCAAACAATGCAAACAAACACACCCTATGCATATGCATGTAAACTGGAACAAGTCTGTTTGTCTGTGCGTATGTATCAATTAGACGGTAACGGTTATATTACATATTCTGTTTAACCAAACAATTTGATACCCAAATACAAATACATTGATAGATACTTGTCTCTTACGTAAAAAAGAAACTATCGGTAATTTTATATTACCTAGTGTTATATACATAATAGGTAAGTAGCTACCTAGATATCAGAATAATATGGCATACACATGAAAAAATGTATGAAAATCATTACTTTGTAGGTATAACATAATTAATTATACTCTAATGAACTTATAATATGCACCTTTTTGAACGCGCAAATTATGTCTGCTCATACAAAAAGTTGTATGAAAATATGAAGTACGAGCATTTACCCGCGACTTCATCCGCATAAATTATATACCAGATTTTAAGTCAGATCATAACTTCATAAGCTATCAAACAAAAAAAGTTTCAACAAAATCGGTTCAGTTAGTTTTTGCGTGATGCTCGAACAAACAAACAAACAGACAGACAAAAAATCAAAATATTGGTGATTTGGAATCAGGGACATCTAAAAACCATATTGTAATATTTTTTTGTAAATATCTTCAATGTACAGACACACTTCTGTTACAGTTTTATAATAGTTTAGAAGTAAGTATTTCCAAATATTTAGTTGTTATTAAAATATATTCGGTCGGACTTAATCTTCTGAAATTCGAAATTAGTTTATTTAGGAAGTTCCATTTGATTTTTTTGTTTTTGGCATAAAGAGAGAAGAAAATAAAGAGAGAAATTAAGTCTTTGGTTTTAAGGTACGTATGCATTTTGAAAGTAACATCAAACTGTCATACAGAATGATAAATTGATCTCATCTCACAAGAATAACAATTAAAATGGCAGACGTCTTCTGAGTTTCTGTGAATCCATTTGATACGAATGTATTTCATTGTATGTTTCTAGAATGTATGTGAACCAATACGCGGAATTTACATGCTATTGTGGCGCCTATACGATAAAGTATGATAATGAAAACTAATTCGCAAAGTAATTAAATAACAGTTCAAATGAGTGTGATAAAATCAATTAAAAGAAAAGTTGATATTACGCGTAATTTGTTATGGACATACTCGTACTATAAATTAATTTTACTGTCATTAAAAGGATAAAAAGTAAATAGGTAGTAAATAGATTAACACAGATACAGCCACACTTAGATCAAAGTAAAATAAACAGCCACATAAACTTTAAAGGACAACCGCCGCTCTCTCCCTTGAAAAAATACCTTAAAATGTATAGAACTTTTGACTGAAGTCAAATGTGTAATAAATTATGGGGTTTTATAAAAACGTCTCAGATAGTATCATTTATATTTATTTAACGAGTTATTTAGTCATTTATTATTAATAAATCATAAAAAAGCAGCAACCCCAAAATGGCTGTCAATGTTGTTCAGTAGGAGGTGATGCAAGCACAATGTTTTTTTTTAAATATAAAAATGATAAAAACTAATAAATCATTATAAAATAAACTAATGCTTGCAGTTAGTTTCTAGTGTTCCATAGTCCATAATAAAAATAGAAGTACGGTTAGGTATACATTTTTTGGTATTATGTGCCGGATGTCCTTTAATTTTATACGACATCTTTTAATTCTCCGTTTTGTGGTTTGGTTTGACCGTAAGCCATGACCGTGAATGAAGTTTATAAATAAACCAAGATTTTATAGTTAATTTTCTAAGTAAACGTTTTTCATCACGAATCAGTTGTAAGTATGTATAATTAATAATACAGTCGAAATTCATTATGGTAAAAACACAACTAAAAAAAATTTTGAAAAATTATGTTCCTAACGAGTCATAGAATTTTCAGTTGTAAACTAATTATAATTGGGGATGGGGATTTCAGTTGTAAACTAATTATATGTATAATAATAATAAATATTTATTGGGTAACGTACCTAGGTATTTTTTTCACTACACCTTTTACTTAATACTCTTCCTAAGAATTTTTGTAGCCACTTCATAAACGTGCAAAAATGAAAATTTATAGAAAAAAAAGTATAAATAAAGTATAAGTGACATAAGTAGTCCTCACGCGATCTATTCACCAATAAATTATTACCACTATCCATTTCTTACACTTCTTCACGGTCCGTTCCACGAAGTCCTTTCAATCAATCCAGTTTAACTCGTATAACGTAGAAGTTAAGAGTTAGATTAGAAGTCTTCTTAAATAGAACATAATCTAGCTACTGTATCGAATTGTACACTGACCATTGATGACTTAACACGTTGTTATAAATTCACGCCTTAATTATGCAGAAATGTATGCCAAACAATATTAATGAGCGTTTTACATCACTTTTCTGTTTAACTTTCACACTGCAAAAACACGTTTTGCGGAAGCGGCTAGCCGGAAATAAGTATACATGGACGCACGATGCTATCGTATCGCTACATCAATTTCGATAAATAGAAAATTAGATAAAATTTGAATTTCATAAAAGTTGCAGAGAATGCACAAAAGAGTAAAGTACCTATCTACTTTTAGGAAAGTGAACTTGTTTATTACCAATAGGTGCATGCAAAAAAATAGGACACCTCTGGCTAGATTAAGAAAAGAGGCAGACAGATTTTAACAAGCGAACAAAGTGCAAATCAGCGCCAACTTTTATCAAGGAATCAACACCATTTTTGCAAGCGGTTTGTAATTTGATGTTCTGAGTAATCGAATAGTATAATAACCGAATAGTATATATTTTGTTACTACTTTTTAGGTTAAATACAATCAAAACGGTCCCAAAAAAATTCTAGATAAGATATGATTCTTTATTTTCTTCATAATTCTTTTTTCTTTATTTTTTTCTTCCCTTTTTTCCTTTTTTTTTTCTACTTTATTTTTTTTTTCTTTTTCTTCTTTCATTAAAATATCATGTTCGAACTGGAAGTTAGTTAAATCGTTTTATGATTGTTACATAATTACAAAATACTGTACAAACACGGGCGAATTAACTAGGCACCTGGCTAGCACGTGGCTCGGAATTTGACACCCCTCCTGCTAACCCCCCGCGGGACCCCGCCGCCACCGTGCAAGGCCGAAGCATAGCATTTCTGTTACCGTTGCACGTGTCCCTGCGCTTTAGCATTTTCGAGTTATTCTTTCCGAGTTTTCCGAGTTTTTTATTCCGAGCCACGTGCGAGCCAGGTGCCTAGTTAATTCGCCCGTGTTGTATGCGGTTATAGCTCAGTAGAACGCGTTCTATGATCGTATTATACAAATTCCTTGTGTTTAATGTGGTCAGAATTTTACATAATGAATGTGGGGGAAATGACAAGAACATTGATTGATTAGGTAATTGTACGGTAGCTCGAGTGTTCCTGAGTAGCCTCGATGTACTGAACCGTCGTGCTTCGAAACGATTGAATAGGGAAAGAGGTGTTTAGAGTGATATTTTTGAAAGTCACACGTTCATATCAGCAGTTGAAAATGACAAAATTACTACGGAAATTGCGATTCGCCATCATTCGATGATGATTTTGAAAGTGTGAGATTTACAAATAGCTTCTGTTCGGATGTCGCATAAAAGTCAAATAAAGATTTCATACATTTTTTAATAACATTTAATTATATTCTGTCATAAGGAGAAAAGGCATAGCTTTGTTCTAAGTTAAATACAGATAGATACGGAATCAGCAAAGAAAGCACTGCCTTTACGTCCTTGAAACATGGTCCAATTCGAAAACCAAATTTTGATCAACAATACATTAAAGCTTAAAAAAACTAGTAGACAGTACTATGATAAATTATAATATGTCATAATAGACAGTCGAAGCTACAAACGCGTCGAAAAAATATCAGCCAGTCAAGGCTGATAAATAATTGATAAACCCTATCCACATACACGCACACAGAGATAACTTGTATGACGTCTCACGCACACCAACCTAAGATAGTTGACCCATTTCTTGTACGTCAGAAGCGTGACATATAATTAATCACGGCTTGCTGTATTTTCAAAATCTTGCAATTTTATGAGTAAAGGAATTTTGCAAGGGAACAATGTCAAAAATTTTAGCATGCGCAAAATACAATACTATCACAATAATATTGCAAAAGTTAAAAGAAGCGTCTAGGTATTTCAAAAATTTAAAAATAATAGTTTTTAAGTTACGAAACTGGCACACGGACTTCTCATACTTTGCTATTTTTTTGCAACAACTTGTAATGTAATCTTAGAATCTAACATATGATGATAGGATAATTATAATGTAAATTACACAGGATGTTATACGTATATACAGGGTGTTTGGTAGAACGATGTAGATATTTTTTGAGCTGGTTGAGGGCACCTTTATGAACATTTTAAACCACATATACAGGGTGAAATTGATATCATTAGCATATTTTTAAACTAAGAGTCTACCCATCAAACTGAACAACTTTCAATATGGGAGCAAACCGATCGGAGCAACAAAAAAATCAGCTGTTCCATACTAAACTACAATGCCTACGCGACACAAATTTATGCAACAGCTGATTTTTTTTTTGCTCCGATTGGTTTGCTCCCATAGTAAAAGTTGTTCAGTTCGATGGGTAGACTCTTAGTTTAAAAGGATGCTAATGATATCAATTTCACCCTGTAGTATTATTATGACAAGTCTCATAGTTTTTAAGTTAGTATCAAAATATCGTTTTTTTGTTTATTGAGGGAATCGGTGCGGTTAGAGGTCCATAACATACAAGTTAGTGGCTCAATCTTTTTTATTTTGGTTTTGAATTAGTCCTAAGTACACAGTCTTTCATCACGATAAGTTTAAACAATAATTGGAAAGGCAATCATAAATAAATCTTAATTTAAACTTGTCACAAATGATTTTTTTTGTAAAAATGTTTTTACTCTACCGATCATTAAAAAAAAACTACACGTGGAATATTCGTTCAAATCATTTAAAAACTACTTTGGTACACTTTCAATTAATAAAAAAATTATGAGCAATAAGCCTAAAGCAACAATTGCATTTTTTCATAAGATGGTAGACAAAACTGAAAATCAAATAAAAATGAATAATCTTAGTTTCATCTCTCATATCACATTTTTATCATTGAATTATTATTATTATTATTAAACAAAAACAAAAAAACGATATTGTGATCATATATGTGGTTTAAAATGTTCATAAAGATGCCCTCAATCAGCTCAGAAAATATCTACATCGTTCTACCAAACACCCTGTATAATAACTCATAAGACAACAATCGAAGAGCTCGTCCGTTTTCAATCAGTTTTTTATCGTGACTTTTGTAAATGAAGGAAGAAGTGTTTTTATTTTTTGCAATAAATAATTTTTATTATCAATAAATAAATACATTATACTTGTCGCTTTATGATTTAAGCATTTTTTTGATGATTGAAGATGATTTAAGAAATTCGACAATTTATTTTTTAGGTAACTTTGATAATAAATGATACAAATTCGAATGCCATAGCGAATGATTTGTACGGAAATAAGATTGATTGATTTAGAATTTGGAAAAATCATGAATCAAATCATATGCATATAAAATTATATGCATTCTGTGGTTTTCTGGATTTATTGATCCTTTCTAATTTGACTTCTTGTTGATATTTTGAGTGTCCGAACATTAGCATTTTTTTTTAGAAATCCGCCTCAAAAGATTATCCTTTTTTAATTCGGACACGTCAACATGATAAAATAAGCTACTTAATATTCAAGTAGAATTGATTTCAAGTTAGCAATGTTGTTTTGCAACTTTCATTATCTGCTTTAATGATGCATGATTTGGGGCTGGGCAACAGTATACAACGTGTTAATAAATTAGCGCAAAACCTCATACACCCCAACTGATTTATAACAAAAGAATTAGATTGAAACAATAATTTCATTATTTTGATACTTAAAATTTAAAGTTATTCGCATTTTAAGTTCGGAGGCAAAAATGATTTGTTATCATTTCAGCACTGAAAGAAAGCGCTAACGTACTCATGGATACATTTTTATAATCTTGTTTTGGTAGTAAGTAGGGTGAGTGTGCCCGTGGGGTGGGTTGACATCGGGTTTAGTAAATTAAAAATTTTATGAAAAAAAAAATTAAAATTTTGAAAAAAATTACCTATGTTGAAACCATGATAATTCGATTCTGCTATCGATTCTAAACAAACTACTTTCTAGTTTTGCGTTAATTCATTAACACGTTGTATAATTATAATTTAAATTATAATTAATCGCTTTTAGGTAACACAACCACTTTATTCTGTACCTTTTTGTATTGCCTTCCGTGTAGTTTCTGTAGGTAGGTACCTATAGGGTCTTTTTTATCTATCTTCTTAATGTGCTGACTGTTTTTAAGGGAATGATTAGACCATCAAATTTAAGCTTTCTGAAACATAACTGAAAAATAATAATTTGAGGTCCCGCACAAAACTGTAAGACACTTTTATGAGGATGATCAGGGCCTCAATTGCCTAATTTTGTACGGTTTTGGTTTGGTTTTGGTTTAGTTTTGGTTTAGATTTGGTTTAGCCGAAGTAAAAAAGCTATCGCGATATTTTTTTCTTAACGGTTAAATCGCACAATACAGAAAATTCGATCGAACGGACATCAAACGTTACGCCAACGTATCTTCCGAAATAAAGCTAAATCGTTACCGTTAATATAATTTGCGCGATACGAATTGTGCATAACGTAACGTTTTTGGTTGTGGTTTTGTTTTGGTAGTATCGTTCAAACTTAGGACTATTGAGTCCCAGGTCAAACTGAACAACTTTATCTATGGCACGAACATAGAAATCGCGAAAAAAGCAACTGTTCCATACACAACTGCAAACCTAGCATAGCATATGCTCACGACATATTCCCCGCGGGAGTAGTCAGAGATATTCTGAATCTTCGGAACATCCACGGTTCACTAGTAGTATCGAAACTCTGTCCAGTGTGACGGGGAGTGAGCCCGTCGCCACTTGTAATTAACAAATTAACAGTAGGTACAATACAAACCTACTCGAGCCACATGTATGGGAAGGCAGATTTTTTTTTTCGTGATTTCGATTTTGGTCCCATAGAGAAAGTTGTTCAGTTTGATGGTCTGATCATCCTCTTAAAAACTGTTAGCATATTAAGTTGGACCCTGCATCGTTGAACTTATACAGGGTGAAAAATATATTTATTACGAAACAATGTCACAAATTACAATAATAAATTACAAAAAAAATTCCAAACAATCTATTTTAAATTCGGCAACATGCCTCGTCCAAAGGAGTACAGTCAAAAGTACAGGGTGAAATTGATATCATTAGCATCCTTTTAAACTAAGAGTCTACCCATCAAACTGAACAACTTTTACTATCGGAGCAAACCGATCGGAGCAAAAAAAAATCTGCAATTGCATACATTTGAGTCGAGTAGGCGTTGCATTTTAGTATGGAACAGCTGATTTTTTAGTTGCTCCGATCGGTTTGCTCCCATAGTAAAAGTTGTCCAGTTTGATGGTTAGACTAAGTTTAAAAGGATGCTTATGATATCAATTTCACTTTATATGTCCCATTAGACATCCGGTTTATTTCGCGAATAGTGAAAGCTGGTTTACACCATCTTAAATATTACATAGGGTTTTTGTTACACCTTGTATCCATGCAAATGTTACACAATGTGGATGCAGCTTTAGTGTTATCCTGTAAGTCAAGAGTACAAACTAATAATCCGCTATGAGGTTATAGGTGACGACACCTGAAGGTAACTCCTCATTAGACAATTACTGGTCTAGACTATAATTACCTGGGTTGAGTCAATAAAATGCAGTGCAAGAGTTGCAGTGCGGAACGACTATTGTGTTTAGTGTTATTATAGCTCACGACTATATTCTCCGAGGGGTCAGAGATGTTCTAGATATAAGGTCTCACAAAATTAGCTGAAACTATTTTAAGGGGTTGATCAGACCATCAAACTGAACAACTTTCTGTATGGGACCAATATCGAAATCGCGAAAAAAATCAGCTGTCCCATACAAAACTGCAAACTCGGTCCAAATGTATGGGACAGCTGATTTTTTTTCGGGATTTCGATGTTGGTACCACAGAGAAAGTTGTTCAGTTTGATGGTCTGATCATCCCCTTAAAAAAGTGTCATCATATTAATAGTATTCATTGAGAGTGAGAAAGCCTCTATTTTAATGTGTAGGTACAGAGTCTTTCTTAATATGCTGACGTTTCTTTTATGGGAATGAGCAGGAGAGTAATCGCGCTAAATAAATCGCAACTGAACCATGATTGGACTGCGTGCGAACCACAACTTTTAACACATTCGATATTGCGCTATTCATTTGATAGCCGTTATAGCCGTTGTGACAGATCGCTCAGACGTTAACGGCTGTCGTCACATAGGTAGGTACTATAGTGAATAAGTCAATAAGTTTAGCGCGATACGGAATTCAGCACAATTCAATAATAATTGGATTGCAATGTGATTACAACTCTTTCTTCTTATCGTGTGGGCAGAGCCCTGGTGTCAGAGTTTTTTCAGACCGCCTTACGGCCTCTGACGTGGTTTTTATGTAACGACTACTACCACCAGAGATAGTAGCCAGGACCACCGGCTTAACGTGCCATCCGAAGCACGGAATCATTTTTCTTTTCAGACAATCAGGTGATTCAGCCTGCAATGTCCTAACCAACTGGGGAAAAACGCACAAAGTGACATATCACTAGGTGTCCCCTGTGGGAATCGAACCCACGACCTCCGTGTCGAGAGCCAAAGCTCTTAACCATTAGACCACGGAGGCAGTTTTTTGTTGTTAGTGATTAGAACTGAAATTGGATTAGGATTCAAAATGACGAGATTTGAATTTGAATAAGAAACACATAGGTCGATTCGCAAATAAAAATGACAACTTTTCATACAAATGTTCGATCAGTATGGATGGAATGTTTTGCTCATTTATAAGGGAAAGTTGTTCAGTATCGTGGGTACAATAAAGTGGGAAATAAAGTAATGCAACACTTTACACAAGTATTTAAATTAAAAAGTAAAAGGCACGTCTAAATAATAGTATATTGTATGAATGTGTATTACTAGTGAACTTAGTGATTGCATCGCATGAAGTGTGAAACGTTTATTTAGTTCTGCCTGCCAAACAAATCTAACTTATATAAATCTAATATAATTTTTGCACAAACCAGAACGGGTGCGCACGCTCATTACCACATACTTATTGAATTGCGTGCTCTCTTTATTTAATCGGAACTGCTATTCGGAGGTTATTTGCTTGACTAAAAAATACACGTTACCTAAACCACCTCTCAATCTGCCACAACTATAGGGTTGCCAGGTTCAAAGAAGTCATTTTTCAACCTGGCAACCCTATAGTTGCGGCAGATTGAGAGGTGGCAACCCTAGTTTTTCCAGTACTTTAGACCAGTCTCCTTCCGATGGCACCTCATATTTACTTCCCTAACAGGCAGGTGGAAAAATTTATGCCAAAAATGATAACGGAAAAGGTACTTGCGGCAAGATTTTTCTAGGCAACTTGGCGGCGTTGAATTAACCCCTGTGTAAACATACACTAGAATCACATTTCGTTCGCCTATGAAATAGGTGCATAATTTTACGGTCGGATCTCGGACTTAAAAAAATTACGAACTACAGTCGGCTTCAGAATAATAAATTGTTGAAAATAAAAACCGATTCTTACAATTGTTCACCTAATTTTACATTCCATACAAAACTGTATCAATTTTTGTTTCATTATCGTCATCATAGTTTTATAAAACACCCAGTCAAGATTTTTGTGCAGAATTAGCAGGTACACACGCAAAAGGTCAACTCCATTACTGCACAAATAAAAGTCTTTAATAAATATTAATGTTATTCTTTTTGCACATAAAAGCGTTCAATAAAATTGTTCACGGTCAAGAATCAGTTCTGCTAACATAGTAGGTAAGTATTGTAACAATAAATAAAAGAATGTTTACGGAATCTGTACACATTCTATGTAAACAATCTAGTGGAACCTTGAACAGACTTTTAGCGGTCAGCCTATTGAATTGTATTACCTCATTAATATTTCAGATCTAGGTATCTGTATTTTGAACGTTCCGATTTTGATATCATCATCCTCTTCTAAATTGTTATGTTGTAATTTCTACTGCTTCTAGATTTAATCATGATTGTAATACCATGTGATTTTGAATGTTGTGTATACCTTTAATTGGCCTATGTATTAGCGACTAGATTTATATGGAAATTTTGTTTGTAATGCGAAATACTTTAAGCTGTTGGTGTACCTATTAAATAAATTAAATTAAATTAAATCTTATTTAAGAGCTACGCTCTTGTTGGTGGAGTATTCGCCAATCCTGTCTACTTTCAGCTAGTGTCTTGAGTTCCTGATACGACACGACATCAACCTTTTCCTTCACTTGTGCTAGATAACTCTGTCTAGGTCTTCCTCTGCCTCTCTTCCCCTCTATCTTCCCTTCCAGTATGGTTTTAAAGAAGTTGTCGTTTCGTATCAAGTGCCCGATCATTATACGATTTTGATATCGTACTGTCGAATTAGCAATTTAATATATCTAATACAATACTATTAAATGATCAATATTTGTTTGTATATCTGTAAACGCGTTTTACAAATGGCTCTAAGAATTTAGATACAATTTTCAGAATAGGGCTTCATGGGGAAAAAACTCGATATATTTGTCTCAGTTTTGGAAAAACTCGTTTTCAGCGAGCTGAGTTAGTTCGCCCAGGTATTTTCTCTTTATTGGTCATCTAACTGCAATACTATATGATATTTTTCATGAAGATCTTTTCACTTATCTTATCATCAACAAAATTGTACAATAACCCACCAAGCATCTCAGAGCTATAGGAGTCTTCTTCTTCTATCTCGTGAGTATTAGCCATATCGTTTGAACATTGCTCATGCTGTAGTGGAAAGATTAGCCAGTCAGCAATGGTCATATCGAGGCTGACTACCCAGGGTGCGCCATGGGTGAACTTAAAAAAAGGATTTAAAAAAAAACAAGCCCATAAAGGGGTTGCAACGGGGCGTTGAAGTTTTCTAAAATTCACGGAGACGAAGTCGCGGCTAAAAGCTCGTTCTATAGCACATACAATTACAGACTATAACACATAAGAGTAGAGTAGAGTAATGTAGGGTAAGTATTATTTTTGTCATAAATAAAATGGTACATTGATGGAGCAAAACTTGTCACCACTACAAAAGGGATTTTGAGATAATGACAGTCATGACACGAGTATCAAGATAAGATAAGATAACACAAGGTTAATAAACTTTAAAATGTTCTTATTGTACTATATGTCAACAGAAATTTGGTTGCATGTATAAGAAGACGATGCAATACTTTTTAATTTCACGGGTAGTTTCACATTTGAGGCAACACAGCCTCCAAAAGTGTTTCGCACATTACGTTTGATCTAAAAATCTTATTAGAGTTTATTGTCATCATCATCCTCAGCCTATCATCGTCCACTGCTGAACCTAGGAACGATACTGCTTTCTGGCGGGTTATGCGATGGAAATCGTGTTCTGTTTTGGCCATGTTCTGGTGTCGTCGTGTTCTGTTTTGGTCGTGTTCTGGTTTGGTCGTGTGCACTGGTGAACCAAAGAACGATACTACTTTCTGGCGGATTGTGTGATAGAAATCATGTTCTGTTTTGGTCATTTTCTGGTTTAGTCATGTTCTGGTTTGGTCGTGTTCTGGTTTGATCATGTTCTGGTTTTGTTATGTTCTGGTTTGGTCGTGTTCTAGTTTGATCATGTTCTGTTATTTACGACAACTCAATACCAAGCCAAATAATGCCAACAACTTGACAGAAAAACTAGCAATTATCCCGAAATCTAACAACACTTTCATATGATTTATATTAATAATTTCTCAAACAGTTTTACAGTCCACAAACAATTATTAAACATGTAGATCGGCTTACACGATTACGTTTGAATACGCATACGCATTAGTGCGATTCAATTGCGAAAAGTTAATTGCAAGCTGTCAAAACTGTAATTAGCGGCAGTTTCATGTATCTTTTGAAACTAAATGTTAATTGATGATAAAACTCCGCCCATTTCAATCAAAACCTAATAAGAATAGAGAACAAAGGGATCGTTTAATTTCTAGTGAAATTGTTCTTTTGTTTTAATTGGTTTGTAAGAATGAAATACACCTGCGTCGGTTTGATTTCCTTTAAAGATTTTATTCTTTTGTTTATTTATTGTAGAGTACCATAATGACTAAAGGGGTTTGTGTAACTTTTGTATGGACAAACGGCGTCATTTTTTTTTGCTGCGGCCACTTATAATTTTAGTACTGTTTTGTAGCATTACCTCAAATAAACAAGTATGATTAATAAAATTTGCTCAAAGTCATATCGGGGCCGAGATATACAGGATGGAATTTTTTGGAAGGGGCGGTAGGGCAGGTATCTTTACCGTTGTAGCTACAGGAAAACGTTCTTAGAAAACTATCCTTAACTTTTTGAAACATTTAGACCTGCATTTACAGATTTTTAACAAAATCAGCAAGAAAATGGGCACAAAATCTTTTTCTGATGCCAATCGATCCTGTTCGTGATGAGGATGTTCCTCAAGGCTTAAATCAAAGTAAAATTAATGGATAGGCCCAAAACGCGTTAAGTTGAAACACACAACTAGCACACTTGATCCATACAAACTAGCACACTTGTATGTCATCTCGGTACATATTTGAAATGATATCTGTCAATTGTTTTGCCTCATTTTTCTGGTTTTAAATGTTCGCGTAATCCATTAATTTTACTTTGATCTAAGCTTTAAGGTCAGCGAAGAGGACGAAAACACGACAGAGTTCGTTTTGTCGAAACATGGTCGAAACCAAAAGTTGTTTTATGCTAAAATTTATCAAAAAATTTAGCTACTAAATGTGTGTCTACTGAATTAGGAGAAACCTAACTGAAATTATGCTGATGGCCATGAAACGAATGAAGATACTCGTATATCGATGTGTGCTATTTTCAAAGCGAATAGAACATGCGAATAACACAAGCGAATGAAAATTCGTTCTGTACTCCAATCTGAAATGATATTATCGGACTAAAAAAGAGCGAAGTTCGATTTGCGATGAACAAAGGTTCAAGCATATTTTAATTATTAATTCAGAAAACAGGTAGTGCACTGCAAACAACGCAGAACCGGCTTTGCAACTTATTAACATTCATAATATATCTCTTCTTCATTTCTTTGTTTTCTTGTCTTTGTGTAATGTGCACTTACTTAAAACAAAAGTGGGCTCTATACAACACATGCATACAAGTAGGTATTTTAATGGACTCTTGGGGCTAGCTAGTTCTATACTTGCTTCAGTCCAATATCAGTATAACCTATAATGCGAATTTTCCGATCTCTTATCGATATTAAATAGATGTTTTAGGCAATTTGCAAATTGCATATTATTTTGTGATTTCTCGATTGTCATCCGATCATCCAGGTTTGATTGATCCCATTGTCTTAAAGTAAGTAACTAAAAGTTTGGAACCAGCCATGACTCATGACATGAAATAGCATACTTATTTCTATTTTTTTTAAAAAGCTGCAATCTTGGTTTTAAAAATTGATTGATGTTGTACGATTATAATATAGGTATTTTGGTAACTAGAAAATAATATTATCCTGAGCCACCACACTGGAGCTTCTTTGTAGACCGGGGAGGGAGCAACCGACGACCGACACACGACGTGACCACCCAATAGCAGACCAAAACGTGACTCAACAAAACAAACTTAAATATTTCTTATATGCACACAATCGCCAAGAACTGTCTAAAACACCTTATTCCGATTGATAAACTTGACACATAATTCAGTAAGATCTTGATTATAAAATTTTTTCCAATAACGCCATGATGTTAGCTTTCGTACATAATAAATACAAAGTACTACGTTCTATTAACCTACATTCTATACAAACTTATTACATAGATAGGTAAGGTACTTGTATTTCTTAATCACTTGCAAATCTGTCTTTTGTTTCACTGCAAGGAGCTTAACAAAAGAAATATGCAATTTACTTAGATAAGTACCACTACCTACTGCTAATACATTTTGTATTGTTCTTTATACTAGTTACTGCAACTGTTAATATTCACATCGATAATTTTATACAGTAATAGGATATTTATCATCGATAGCTGACATAAAAAATAGTAAAAACATGGATATACTATCTATTTTTTGTGTTTTATAGCTAATAAAGATTTCTTTTCTTTTTTAGGGTTCCGTGCCCAAAGGGTGAAAATGGGACCCTATTACTAAGCCTACGTTGTCCGTCCGTCCGTCCGTCCGTCCGTCCGTCCGTCCGTCCGTCCGTCCGTCCGTCTGTCCGTCTGTCCGTCCGTCCGTCTGTCCTACCTATTTAGGGCTGTAACTTTTGAACCGTAATAGCTAGATAGTTAAAATTTTCTCAGATTATGCGTTATTGCGGCGGATTTGTTTACAAATAATAAAAATGCCAGAAAGTTAAAAATTAAGGGGGGTTTTCAACAAGAAACTAGTTTTTATTAACGTTTTTTCTTCACGCTCTATAGTAAAAACGGTAATACATACAAGCGTCAAACTTAGTGTGATTATAGAGAAAACTCTACAGAATAATAACAAATACTAAAAACCGGCCAAGTGTGAGTCGGTCTCGCGCTAAAGGTCCCGGACAAAAAAGTTTTTTTTCTAAGTTAATAATGTTGTGTTCTGTGGTGGTGTGGTACGGAACCCTCGGTGCTCGAGTAGCCCGACTCGCACTTGACCCGTTTTATTTATTCTATCCATTCTATCGATCAACTATTGCTAGAGGTACGACACTATTATAATTATGAAAAACATTAATGAAGAGACACGTGTAATTTACGTTATTGTATCGGGAATTAGGTCAAGTTATATGATTTTTTGTTTTTTACAATTACAAGTAAGCAGTCCTTATACAATTTTCAATGGAGGCATAACAACGTGTTAATAAATTAGTACAAATTAACCTCATACACCCCAACTGATGTGTAACAAAATAATTAGATTGAAACAATAATTTCGTTATTAAGATAGTTAAAATTTAAAGATATTAAAGCATTTTAAGTTTTGAGGCAAAAAAGATTTGTTATCATTTCAGCAATGAATGAAAGCGCTAACGTACTCATGGATACATTTTAATAATCTTGTTTTGGTAGTAAGTAGGGAGAGTATGCCCGTGCGGTGGGTTGACATCGGGTTCAGTAATTTTTAAATTTTACAAACAAATTATTTTATTTATTGAAAAAAATTACCTATGTTGAAACCATGATAATTCGATTCTGCTCTCGATTCTAAACAAACTACTTTCTAGTTTTGCGTTAATTCATTAACACGTTGTATACTTTATCTTGTCGTGATTCTTTACTAAATTAAGTGATATTTTGTTACTAAACCTTTATTTTTTACTAGCAATAGGTTTAATATTCTATTACATTCAAATTACCTGTAAAATAACCAACGAATGGCTTAAAAAGGACTTGTATCCAGAGCCGTTAAATATTTTACTAAGGATTCATTCATATGGCAATACTGACTTTTGTGATTGGCTGTCGCTGGAGCGCTGGACCAATCAAACGCCAGGCGCGTTTGGTGGGCACAGTGACTCTGAAAGGGTGGGGAGGACGATCGAAGTGGGGAAAAAGGGATCGAACAGCCAGTTCTCAGCCGGCACTCGAAGTGACAACTTGTATTTGTGAAGTAATTGTGATATATTTAAAATTAAAATAGTTTAGTAAAATTATAAAAGTGCAGTGAAAGTACAATATTAAAATATTAAAATTATACCAGTCTTTGATTCTACGATAAATCAGCAGCGGGAAAAAAATCTTCAGCCCTCAAGGTACGTGAATTCGGTCAAAGTCCACTGATTCTTTGAATATTGAAAGATTTTATTGTTTTCTTAAAGTACCTACTGAGTTTATTCATTTTTCTCGGGAATTTTATAGAATTTTCGTGATGGTTGATAGTTACATTGGATTTATCATTTGGTCAGGCTACCCCATGACAATGTTAAGTCTGATTTTATTTCGGAGTCCATTCAGTCAGGGCAACTCCCTGGCATTGTGCTCCGAAATATTCATAAACCGTTAACCACCGAATTTGAAATTGCAAGCATTTTGATCAATTGCCAGACTAGCGTTTGGTCGGGGCTACTCCTTGACACCGTTTTTCTGGTATTAAAACGATGCTGTGTGATCGTATATGACCATTTGGTCAAGGCTACTCCTTGATAGTGCTAGTGTGCGATAAAACAGTATACGAGCTAAATTGCTTTCAATTATATTTTAAAATTTAGTTAATTGATATTTATATTTTTATACCTACATTAATCGGTGCTTAAAGAAAATAAGACTCAGATATAATAATGTCATAATTTGTGAAATCACTGGCAGAGTCATGTGGACAAATCGAATTAAAATATTTTATTATGCATGGTGGCCAAATGTGTCACGTAGTTGAGGCCATATATACCACCAGAACAGAACTTAAGACTATGTATGTCTATCATAAGGCCATGTGTGCCTAGGAGCTATGTATGTTCCAAAAACAGTTCGAGGCCATGTGTGCCTAGGAGCTATGTATGTTCCAAAACCAGTTCAAGGCCATGTGTGCCTAGGAGCTATGTATGTTCCTCAACCAGTTCAAGGCCATGTGTGCCTAGGAGCTATGTATGTTCCTCAATCAGTTCAAGGCCATGTGTGCCTAGGAGCTATGTATGTTCCACAAGTAGTTCTGTGGATATGTGTGCCTGTAGTTATGTATCTATAAAGAAAGAGATAGAGATTTTGATTTGATTTGATTTATATAAAGCCACTAAATCTCATAACAAGTGATTTGTCTGTAAAACCAAATTTCTAATAGTTTTCACTATGGTTAAATACACTTTGTGTCGAATGGTCGATTAATTGTGTCATCATCGTCACAGTCCGTGTAGCTTTTAATAACGCCAGACCAGCAAAGGACAACCGTCACATTCCCTTTACAAAATGCCAGTAAATGTACAGAAGTTTTGACTGTAGTAAAATTTTTAATAAATTATGGGGTTCTATAAAAATTACTCAGGTTTTATAATTTATTTTTATTTATTGAGTTATTTAATAATTTATTACTTATAAATAGTAAAAAAAAAATGGCAGCAACCCCAAAGTGGCTGCCATCCAATGTCGTTTGATATGAGGTGATGCAAGCACTATGTTCTTTTTTATAAAAAAAAATGATAAAAGCTAATGAGGAGTCACGTTGCAGGAACTGACCCGAGTACACGTCTCGCGTGGTTTCGCGCGTCGCGTTTGTGCCTGCCACGAGGCTCCACATTCCTCAATCTCTTCTTGTTCTTGTCCAAAAACAGTCCCAGAGATTGGGATAGATTCTCCCAATAAACTACACTTGACACTGGCGGAAATGCAGTGCTAACGCACAAGCAAGAGTCCATTTAATTATAAATAAAAAAAAAAAAAATCTAATGAAGCATTATAAAATAAACTAATGCCTGCAATTAGTTTCTAGTGTTCCATAGTCCATAGTAAAAATAGAAGTACGGTTATACAATTTTTGGTATTATGTGCCGGATGTCATTTATTTTTACTGTATTACAAACTTACAAGAGCCCGTATTTGTTTCATTGTCTTTATCACAAACAATTAATATAAAGAAATACTGATCTTTAAAAATTCAGAGATCGAATTTAATGGTGCACATTTTAGCGAGCTAATATTCAGTTACAGTTATTCTTATTATTTTTCTTAATGTATCTTTTTTTGTTCCGAGGTGATGGTGAATCTGAAGGAGGTCGCCTTCGCTGTCAGAAATGCTACCACGTGACTTTGAGATCCATCATATTTAGTGCCAATTGTCTTTCGAAATGTTCACGGCAGAATTGCAGCAAATTTTGACTGCCACAAAATTAGTGTCGTAATTATAAGATACTTTATTAAACACACATTAGTCTTTCTAGTTACTGATGAGCAATTGTTGTATAATAAAAAAAAAAATTATGAAGTAATGTACCTACCTACATGTAGACATATTGATATTTAATGAATTATAGATTCTTTATTTTATTTACACATCATATTGGCATAATTAGGTAAACAGAAGCGAGCTTAGCTCTAATACGATATTTCCTCCAGGAAACCGCTAGACAAAGGCCACTAGGCACCTTAGTATGAAACCTATGCGCACGACCTACAAAAAAAATATAGTATAGGATGTTTAAATGAATGTCTGTAGTTCATGTTTATATGTCGCATTATTGTAGATAATGGGATTCAGGCCAATAACGGGAAAAGAAAAATGTAATATTTTGTACATTTTCGTAAATTTAATACATTTTCTTACATTTTGCACATTTTAGTACTAGTAGTACATTTTAGTACAATAAGTACATTTTAGTACAATAAGTACATTTTAGTACAATAAGTACATTTTAGTACAATAAGTACATTTTAGTACAATAAGTACATTTTAGTACAATAAGTACATTTTAGTACAATAAGTATATTTTAGTACAATAAGTACATTTTAGTACAATAAGTACATTTTAGTACAATAAGTACATTTTAGTACAATAAGTACATTTTAGTACAATAAGTACATTTTAGTACAATAAGTACATTTTAGTACAATAAGTACATTTTAGTACAATTAGTACATTTTAGTACATTTTCTTCATTTTGGACATTTTTGTACATTTCGTACATTTTAGTATTATAGTACATTTAGTACATTTTCCCATGGTTTAAAAAAAAAATAACTACATAAAATTGATTGTGGGTGACTAAACATTTTAAAACCAATTTGGGTTTTGTAGGAAAAATTTAGTTAGCTGAGTCAGATTTCGCCCAATGACCTTAAGTACATTTCTTGTTTACAAAATGGCTGTATTTGTCAAATAATTTAAAAAAGAAAATCACAACACCGGCGTGCAGATATGGCTTGGAAGACAAGACATTGCCTTCGTTTCTCTTTAACGAGTTTGACGATTTTAGATCCGGATTTTGTTGACTGTATAACGCCCCTGTTGGTACCTTATCGCAGGTGCTACTTAGTTTTTAACTAAACTGATCGTCATTTGCATTTTTGGCTTAACAAGTATGTGGTACACTAAGCCTTGTAGGACACCATTCAAAGTAAGGTTTCCATTATGACAAGAATCAAATATTCTAGGTTTTTGAATCGAAATAAAAGGTAGAAGCGTGTTTTCTTCTGGTCAAATTAGTTGAGGTACCTACATCCAAAGAATTATTAATCAATGATTGATTCATTTTAATGTTGTACCTAATGCTTATGAGACGAATAAACAATTTTTAATTTAATTTATCGAGGGTGGATTGGTTTCGACATACTTCTATAAAGTATTCTTTTTTTCTTCAAAAGTCTTCAAAATTTTACGATCGTAATCGTATTAATTTGCAGAAGTTATTCGTAGCGAATACTTACTCGATGAGTTTGACAACGCCATCTGATTAGATTTGCTTATTTAAAAAAAAAAAGCTTTATTTTTACTATTTACTTCATGATGATTATAATTATTGCATTATTTGGAAGTTGTTAAAGCCGTTCACAGAAAGTGTTCCAAACCTTTTTGTTGTCGTCTAAAATGGGATTAAAGCTGTACTTTGTATAGAATGAGTATAGGCACAACAAAAATTTGTTAGTAAAAAAAAAAAATAGTAATCTGAATTATAATTGTAATAGAAACGGTGCTGCTGCTGTAATGTGTTGTGTGTTTGAAGTTATAATAGATTTAATTCCATTATTGCTGGTATACTTCTCATTAATAACACAATTTTTTTGCAACTGTATACAGCAACTGTTTCATAGTACATCCCAGTTAGGTGGGCTTTGCGAAAGGCGTAAAGTATTGTAGACAGTATAACTAGCTGATGGCGATGACAGTATATTACACTGAGCTCAAGACAAGATTTATTATCAGATGTCTTATTGTGCGACTACCAGATTTTATCGATGGATAATTTGTTTTATAATACTGTTTTTTTGTAATTAAGTAAAGGAGATAATTACATACTTCTTCATGTTTATCTGTGAATTTGTAAGATGGAGAATGGATTTACGAAATTATTGTTATAAAGTTAATACGACTAAATTGTAATGTTTCTCCTTCCTGTTAAAAAAGCAGGTTAAGAAAATGCTGAATGTCTGTACACGATGACTGACCCGGCTGCCGTTATAACCACTGTTTTGATTGATTACCTATACCTATAATTGATGGATATTTTTTAATTAATTTAAAGACAGTATAAACGGGGACGGTATGTTTTGGTGTGCAAATAAAGAGTATTGTATTGTATTTTATAAACATAAGAAGCATAAAAATTTTGAAAAATTGAGAACGTTGTGGCAGCAAACAGAATGAAAAGAAGAGTTGTTATTCTGTTTATTATTATTTAAACTTTGAATATCAGTCTACTTAATATTCAATTCTTCTTCCCCTAAAATCAGAATGTACTATTCCAAAATAAATCATTGGACGAGGAAGATTGCAACTATTAGAGCTGCCTCTGTTAGAACTGCAGCAACGTTCACAAATATTTAAGTTGATAAATATTGATATTAGTGTAAGCAGCCAAATGTCGTGATGTGTTCGAATAGTTACTACTTAAACGTTATTATAAACTTAAATAAGAAAACAGATTAAATAATGTAAGAGCCACTTAGGATGCAAAAAAAAAAAAATCATTCTCTAAAATTAATTTCTAAAATTAAACTCAAGTACCAGTTTTGTGTACCAGCCTCATTCATTCATTCTCAAATAATTTTTACATAATAAAAATAAATACAAAAGTAAAATCGCTGAATTCTAAAATGTCTGATCCTGATGTTGTAACTGAATGTCTAACTACTAAACATTGTGTTGCTGTAGAGTTTCTGGCCGCATCTTCTCTGCAGTGATAACACATTACGAAGCGGTGGTAAATTAAAAAAAAATATATATAAACAAATAAAAACTTAATTAATAATTTTGAAAAACCTGCTGTAAAATGTTTCAATGTTGTGATTATATAAAGATTATTCTGAATAATTTTGACTTAATGGTAATGAGAACTGACTGTTGGATGGCTGTGCACCAGGGGGTTGCACAGGGTCGGATGGCCGAATGTCGTGATTCTTTACTAAATTAAGTGATATTTTGTTACTAAACCTTTATTTTGTACTAGCAATAGGTTTAATATTCTATTACATTCAAATTACCTGTAAAATAACCAACAAATGGCTTAAAAAGGACTTGTATCCAGAGCCGTTAAATATTTTACTAAGGATTCATTCATATGGCAATACTGACTTTTGTGATTGGCTGTCGCTGGAGCGCTGGACCAATCAAACGCCAGGCGCGTTTGGTGGGCACAGTGACTCTGAAAGGGTGGGGAGGACGATCGAAGTGGGGAAAAAGGGATCGAACAGCCAGTTCTCAGCCGGCACTCGAAGTGACAACTTGTATTTGTGAAGTAATTGTGATATATTTAAAATTAAAATAGTTTAGTAAAATTATAAAAGTGCAGTGAAAGTACAATATTAAAATATTAAAATTATACCAGTCTTTGATTCTACGATAATCTCTTCATAGTTTTGAAACATCACAGTAGGAAATAGTTTTATTCATATTTATTTTTATTTATGTATTTTTAAGACAACAAAAATACAAGACTCAATATACACCTTAAATAGACTCAAGCAAGCGTCTCCAATATTATGCAGGTGTTGCAGTAACAACACAAAAAGACCGAGGCCTATATGTAATATGTATATCAGGGTTAGCTCGTGGGTTAGCTACAGTTCACATTGGAGAAAAATTCCGAAAGTAGGACAGGAAATCAGGAGTAACATATTATCTTTTGAATTGTCCGTTGTGGTCATCATCAGCCTATCTTCCACTGCTAAACGAAGGCTGAACAACAGAAGAGAGAAGGAATCAGAAGAAGAAACTTTTATTTTTAATTTGGGGTAGGTAACTCGTCAAGCTCAAACATTAGGTAATCTCTAAATAAAACCGGTCAAGTGCGAGTCGGGCTACTCGCGCACCAAGGGTTCCGTACCACACCACCACAGAACACAACATTATCAACTTAGAAAAAAAACTTTTTTTGTCCGGGACCTTTAGCGCGAGACCGACTCACACTTGGCAGGTTTTTAGTATTTGTTGTTATTTTGTAGAGTTTGATCTAATATATAATCACACTAAGTTTGACGTTTGTATGTATTTACTATAGAGGGTGAAGAAAAAACGTTGATAAAAACTAGTTTCTTGTTGAGAACCCCCCTTAATTTGTAACTTTTTGAAATTTTTATTATTTGTTAACAAATCCGCCGTAATAACGCATAATCTGAAAAAATAAAAATCAACTATCTAGCTATTACGGTTCAAAAGTTACAGCCCTAAATATGTAGGACAGACGGACGGACGGACAACGTAAGCTTAGTAATAGGCTCCCGTTTTCACCCTTTGGGTACGGAACCCTAAAAATCGTATGGTAACTAAATACATAAAAAAAGATAGTTTCGATAGTAATTCACAGTCATTCTTCTTATATCAAACGCACTCTGAGCGCGAAGTGTCGTAACCCCATGAATACTCGCTTAGCACGACTTCTTGTATTAACACTTTTTGTGCGTCCGTCTGTATGTGCGCCTTTGTTATGTTTTTGCCTAATTTGCATGTCGGTTCACGTTGTTAGTCAAATGCATTCGCTTTGTGCATCATTGTAACGTTCTGGGAAAGTCATATAGTGCGAATAATTGCGAATTTGTGATACAATACGGTTATGCAGAATACTGCTTAAGAAATGTAACTTGTTGAGAGTACGTTGTTTGTTGTAGTATGAAAGAGTGTTTCTTATATTTTCAATTCTTTGACTGATTTACTTATAAAGTAACCTTGTTGTCGCGTTCTTTTTACATTTAAAGTCGCCATGATTATTCAGAGTCAAAATCTTCGCTAGGACATATTTTTATGAGATTTCTATATGTACTAATTTTGAGAGGTTATGTTCGGCAGTTGATGTCTTCTGCACGGCTAGCATGCCACACACGACAAAGCGTTTAAACGAGAAAACCGTCATGCGCGCTCTTTTTGGCATACCTACGTAAAATAATAAAGATGGGGACACGTCTCGATTTTTGTCGTTTTCTCGGGGGTGGCATGCTAGGCCTACTGCAACCGTAGTACGGCACAGAGTGATTACAGCGCTATCGTCTTATTTCTCTTTCTATTTGCGCGCGAGTAAACGAGATAAAAAACGTGATATAGTCGTATCACGCGCAACATGCTACGGCTTTTTTAAAATAATGATGATGACGGATAAATGAAAGAGGCGTTCCTCCTGCAATTACGTTTAGGCGTAGATTGATGATTGAATATTATTAACATTTATGAGCTGAACGCGTATACTGGAAACGGATGAATATATCACAAAAATGTATGAAAAATGACTTTGTCCGACTAAGTTAAGACTAAAAAAACAACGGGTTGCACGCCGGCAGGAGTGAAACTTAGAGATCTTACGTCTTACGAATTGTCACGTGACGTCACGGTCCTGACGCGAATTTAAAAGTTTTTACCCATCCCTAAATCTTACGTCTTACGAATTTTCGATCAGGTCACGTGACGTCACGGTCCTGACGCGAGTTTAACATTTTTTACCCATCCCAAAAAGTGCACAACGCCGCGCCGCGCCGCTAAAGAAGACCCTGTATAAGTAGTCGTAGTAGTCTAAATAAGCTATAAAATTTTCGATTCATAAAATCATTACGTCAGTCGAAACAATGTTTACACAATTAATTTATAGCCGAGAGATAGTTTTCCAAGATATAATTCTCGTATTATAAAAATACCACAATGAACTTTGGAATATATCCGGAATAAAATCCGGATCCGCATTCAGCAGCCTAGATATTCAATCATTTCACGGTTCTATAGATATAAGCGACCTTATTATCACAATTGCAAATACTTTATTCCAATGGATAGGTAAGGCTCGATAAGAATATTTTAACCTACTACGTACTTATTGTGTTTTACAATCAAATTATGCCTGATTTATATTTAAAACAATCATTGAAATTGCTCCGTGTGGTGCCGGCTAAGAATATTGTACCACCACAGCCCATCCCGTGGGTGGGTGTCGTAAAAGGCGACTGGGGATTAACCGGAGGATACGCTGCTGCCCAGCAGCATTCTCCGAGTATACCAACTGCGATCGCCAATCCGCTTGCCAAGTGTTGCGATTACCTCCTTTTTGGGGGAGGCCCCTGGGGGAGCGTGTAATTTCTCTATGAGGAGGCCTATGTCCAGCATCGTACGTATAAATTAAAACCACATTAAAAAAAAATTAAAAATAATTTTACAGCCGAAGACTTATTCTAAATCATTATAAGAACATTAAAAGCCATAAGGCGGTTTGAAAAAACTCTGACACCAGGGCTCTGCCTACACGATAAGAAGATAGGAGTCACGTTGCAGGAACTGACCCGAGCACTCGTCTCGCGTGGTTTCGTGATTCGCGTTTTTGCCTGCCACGAGGCTCCGCATTCCTCAATCTCTTCTTGTTTTTGTCCAAAAATATTCCCTGAGATTGGGATAGATTCTCCCATAAACTACTTGACATTGGCGGAAATGCAGTGCTAACGCACAAGCAAGAGTCCATTAATTAAATAAAAAAAGAAGAAGATAAGAACATTAGTTTTATCGAAGTCGGTGTCAAGCCAAGCCAAGCCAAAAATATAATTACAAGGCGATCATAGTTTTCCAAGATATCAAAAACATGTCTTATCATTTATTTTATACAGGGTGTCCCAGAAATGGTGAATCAAAATGCTATGGGAGGCAGCTTGACTAATGTCCTATCCATAAAAAATATTTAAAAAAATAAAACGCACATGACCATAAAAAAAAAAGAATATCCAAAAAAACGGGAAAATCATCAAATTTTTCTAAGTTTCCAGCTCTAATTATCGCGTTTTGGGATAATTTGTAATTTTTTTCTGCCAATATTAATTGTTAGAGGTTGCTTCGACTGATTGTTCACATTTTACAAAAAAAAATGTCTGCACTTAGAGCACAGACCACTTAGTTTAATTGTTTTTTCTGAACCG
Organism: Agonopterix subpropinquella; assembly: GCA_922987775.1. Lineage (NCBI taxonomy): Eukaryota > Metazoa > Arthropoda > Insecta > Lepidoptera > Depressariidae > Agonopterix > Agonopterix subpropinquella. Next base: position 11,788,780 of record OV277709.1, on the reverse strand, counting down.
AAAAATTTTCTTGCTATTTTAACCAGCTGTAGTATAAAAAAAATGTATGGGACTTGTGCGGCAAACTACTTCAAAAAGTTGCCTATTTAATGACGATTTTAAAATGATACGAATCACTGAATTTACTTTACAAAATTGGGAGATATTAATTTTCTTGTGTGCTAGGGTGAAATTTGTGCAATTTATTCTTTACTTTTTAATTCATTTTCCACTTCTAATCCGTTGCTTCTAAGGTTAGAAAAGTTGTTTCAATACCCGGTAGTAATGGCACGGTTTTTTAGAATCCCGGTTTTTCAAAATCCCGGTGTTTTAAAAACCCGATTTTTTTTAAATCCCGTTTGTTTAAAATCCCGTTTTTTTAAGAATCCCGGTTTTTTAATTTCCCGGGATTCCCAAAAAACTGGGAATTTAAAAAACCGGGATTTTAAAACACCAGGATTCCCAAAAAACCGGGATTCCCAAAAAACCGGGATTTTAAAACACCGGGATTCCCAAAAAACCGGGAATTTAAAAAAAACCGGGATTCCTAAAAAAACCGGGATTTTAAACAACCGGGATTTTAAAACACCGGGATTTTGAAAAACCGGGATTCTAAAAAACCGTGCCATTACTACCGGGTATTGAAACAACTTTTTTAGCCAATTCTAACCTTAGAAGCAACGGATTAGAAGTGGAAAATGAATTAAAAAGTAAAGAATAAATTGCACAAATTTCACCCTAGCACACAAGAAAATTAATATCTCCCAATTTTATAAAGTAAATTCAGTGATTCGTATCATTTTAAAATCGTCATTAAATAGGCAACTTTTTGAAGTAGTTTGCCGCACAAGTCCCATACTTTTTTTTTATACTACAGCTGGTTAAAATAGCAAGAAAATTTTTCGGTTCAGAAAAAACAATTAAACTAAGTGGTCTGTGCTCGAAGTGCAGACATTTTTTTTTGTAAAATGTTAACAATCAGTCGAAGCAACCTCTAACAATTAATATTGGCAGAAAAAAATTACAAATTATCCCAAAACGCGATAATTAGAGCTGGAAACTTAGAAAAATTTGATGATTTTCCCGTTTTTTTGGATATTCTTTTTTTTTTATGGTCATGTGCGTTTTATTTTTTTAAATATTTTTTATGGATAGGACATTAGTCAAGCTGCCTCCCATAGCAGTTTGATTCACCATTTCTGGGACACCCTGTATGTAGCTTATCATTTAACCACTATACTATTATTAAAATGCAAACACCTTTAAATCGCACAGCATTCTGAATCTTAAGGTCAAAGTAATTAAAGTTACACGCAAAACTGTGTGAAATATCAAACATGTAATTAATTAAGAATGCACTAATTACAGTCGATAGTTAATTAGACATCTAGGTTAAAGTCTGAAGAAAATGCTATGAAATTAACTGAAATTACTACCTCTAGGTAATAAGACCTAGTAACGGTACAGATACTATGTTACGTATTAAAAAATAAAATAACTAGGATGTCAGTCTTGTAGATTTCCGGAATGTAGAGGTATGCTACAGCTTTCTTAAATGAGTAACAAGTTATGTTTACGATTTGATTATGTAATGATATTATAATTAAATTAGTCTAAAACAAAAGTAAATCGACATTCCTAATGCAACGTTTTGCTTTTGATTTTGAGACATTTAGTACCCCGAAATGATACGATCGTAAATAATAGTTATTAACATTTACAACCATTTATAATAATATAATGTGATTTATGGAAAACTCAGAGAACCATTTGGACTGATTCGATAAGGGACGTCTAACATCCGGTATTAATTCTAGGAATTCCAGCTTTTCAACAAAATTTTCAATTCGTGCAGGTTTTTTATAAAAATTGAAATTGAAATTGAAAAAGTTTTATTGTGCAAACAGAATGCATAAAGCAATTAAATATACATATAAAAAAAAAGTAATAATAATTTAAATATATATTTATATTTTATTATTATTGCAATTTTAACCATATTTGTTATTTTAATGAATTTCAAAGCGCGTTATCTTCACTATCAAAAGATGATTCTGTTACAGTTTTCATGTAATAATTGGATACCTACCTCCGAGGTCTAATGGTTAAAAGCATTGGGCTCTTGACACTGAGGTCGTGGGTTCGATTCCCACGGGGGACACCTAGTGATATGCTACTTTGTGCATTTTTCCCCAGTTGGTAGGACATTGCAGGCTGAATCACCCGATTGTCTGAAAAAAAAGATGATTTCGTGCTTCGTATGGCACGTTAAGCCGTTGGTCCCGGCTACTATCTCTGGTGGTAGTAGTCGTTACATAAAAACCACGTCTTACGGCCGTAAGGCGGTCTGAAAAATCTCTGACGGGATTGCTGCCCAGTGCCCACACGATAAGAAGAAGATGAATTTTGTAACGTTCTGTCAACAATATACTTTTGCCTCATCGTATAATCGCTTAAGCCTGCACTGAGCCTATTGTGCTGCCCCCAATCGTATTTGTTCTATTTATTAACAATTAAACAATATTTCCAAAAAACAAGAATGTCACATTGGTGATTTTCAATTTATCGGGTCACTACTGATTTGTTTTTGTAATTTAAAACGATAATAGCTACAAGCATAAAACATAATAATCAGTAATGTTTCGAACATTGAAAGCCTATCAGGACTACAATATTGTGACATTCTTGTTTTTTTGGAAATGTTCTTTAATTGTTTAGAAATAAGAAAAATACGATTGAGGGCAGCACAATAGCCTCGGTAGGATTAAAAGAAACACGCGACTCCACCGGGTGCTGACGGGAGTCACGTGATGTGGAGTCACGTGACGCTCTACGTATAATCATCGTCGGCGTATAATAGACAATAATGTAATGTGTAAGCACCAGTCAATGTTCCCACAGACACAGAATGTGAATTGATGCCCGGATCGTGTGACTGGCACGAGACTCTACGAGTAGGGTTATTCTGATATTTTGTAGCATCTGTTAATTTGCAGCTTGTTTAATTAATATATCCTGTTTGTTTGATTATGACTTTATGAAAATCGAAAATACCGTATTCCGTAAAATCTTTAAACATTCTTTCTATTTTGATGTGATTATTTTGACATAAAAATTGGAAAAATTGTATCTATATGAATTTGAAGGGAAGGCTAGAACATGATAGTGATTTATTTACGGAATTAACTTTTAATTCAAACGCTATCTGTAGGGGAGCACAATTTCCAATACTTATGATGCTTTGATATACCTAATTCAAGTAGCGCTTTATTACTTTTAAATGGATCAAAAGTTTCTATAAAAACCAGCCATGTGCGAGTCGGACTCGCGCACGGAGGGTTCCCTACCACTATATAGGGTCCTTCTTAATATGCTGACACTTTTTTAAGGGGATGATCAGACCGTCAAACTGAACAACTTCCTCTATGGGACCAACATCGAAATCGCGAAAAAAAAATCATCACTTCCATACAAAACTGCAAACCTACTCGGAGCCAAACGTATGGGCCAACTGTTTTTTTTTTCGCGATTTCGTTGTTGATTCCATAGAGAAAGTTGTCCAGTTTCATAGTCTGGTCATCGCCTTAAAAAAGTGTCAGCATATTAAGAAGGACCCTGTATGTTATTACAAAAAAATTGTTTTCTCCGGGATCTTTATCGCAAGCCCGACGCACACTTAACTGGTTTTTAATATTTGTTGTTATACTGTAGAGTGTAGAGTTTGCACTATAATCATACCAAGTGTGACAATTGAGTATATATTACCTTTTTCCCGATAGAGCGAGAAGAAGAAACATTGATAAAAACTAGTTTCTTGTATGCACCCTCCTTTTTTTATTATTTTTCAGTAAATGCAATACAATGATACATTATCATTGATCAACTGGCTATCTATTATGGTTTAGAAGAGACAGGCTTCTGAAGCTAGGACGGACGAACGGATGGACAATTGGACAGCGTGGGCTTATGAACAGGCTTCCGGATTCACCCTTTGGGTACGAAACCCTAAAAACAGTCAAATGTTTTGACGTGTCTGTTGGCTTGAAATCTTGTAGGTAGTATGGCTTGTAATTCATTTATTATGAACTATCTGAATATAATTAAAAAAATCCATTCTTTAATTCCTGTAACCATAGAATCTTGTCACAGTCAAAGTGTCAAACGCCCCGAAAACATAGAAAATTAACTCTCTGAACTTTACACCCATTATAGAATAACCTGAGTAGACCATACCTCCATTACGTCACAAACGAACTTGCTTTGTTTTCTCCGCACTTTCGATTTTATTCGCTAACTCGCTGCTTGGCACGACACATTGTCGGCCACTGGAAATAAACGCTCTGCTGATAAACACCTATCATTCCACATTAAAATACCCCTCAATCAAGCTAATTTAGTCTCTAATATTTAGGCGTAAGAGTTTTTATTTAGAGACTTACATGGAATAACAGATAAACAGATAAATGAGCACTTGATTAATAATTATACGATTGAGGTTGTTGTCTTACTAGAATGCATTATTATTTATTATCTGGTGCAATTGTTTGAAAGATTAGACGGATAAATAAATAAAATAAAATAAATAAATAAATAAATAACGCTCACAGGCACATACATTGTAATGATCCCAAGAAAGCACTATTGATAGGCTGTTTATTATGGAAACCAAAAAATGGTACAATAATAGGCCGATGCGATGCATTTGTAGAGTAGAGATCCGAGTTTTTACCGTCGACGGATGCGTCGTAGAGAACATCATCATCATCATCATCATGATCAGAGTAGGGATACAATTTCCGGAGTTTCTATGAGCTTCGATCATAAGGTATTTAAAAAAAAATCATTAGGTATGGCCTAAGTTTCAAAGAGATTCTATACTGAATATCGAGATTAAATATTACTACCTAGTACCTACTGTAGATTAATATTACGATAAGGGTTTAACATAAGTATAACCCCGTCACACTGGACAGAGTTTCGGTACCACTAGTGAAAGGTGGATGTTCTGAGTTTGCAGAATATCTCTGACTAACCGTATAGACGTATGATATCCTGTAGCTTTATTATATTATCTTTAAAAAAAAAACCAAATCGTTAGATACTTTATTTTTAATGTAATTAATTATGTGTGGAAGAGTCTAACGGAGACTTTTGTTAAACAATGAGGCAAACTGATTCAAAAAGGATATGCTTACAATGTCATTGGGCAAAGAATTAGCAAAATAACCGAAATGGGGTGACAGTTTTTTAGATTTTGAATGACCTATGTTGTCCGCAGTAATGTGTAATTAAAACTCATGGTTTAAAATTCCAAAAAATTAAATGATCATATAATTCAACTTTGATAACAAAAGCGTGATCATGCAAAAGTTTATATGCAAATTAGTGCAATATCAAGTGTACGATTAGCATGTGCGATCAAAATCTCTATTTTACATATGCAACCATGCGTTAAATACATGACAACTAAGGTGCGAATGTTGATATAAATCTGAATTGATTTATATTCGATACTTAGTCGCGTGCTGAAGCGTAGTAATAATAAAGTTAAGAAGACGTCTTATCAGTATACACAATTTGTGCACTTTATTTGACATTTGATAAGATAATAATAATATCTACATTCGTGAGAATAATTCTATCTTTATTTATGATTTCGACTGGTCTCAGATGGCAAAAATGGTATTGTTGGCATTCTTTCCATTCTTCTTGGAAATAGACATAGGCTTAGTGGCCACGTTGGGTCTATGCCCGCGTGGCGTGCGGGGTACGGCGGGGGACGGGCGTACCCTAACTCAATTCGATGTTACGGTACGCGCGCAGGCAGCGTGGGCCGGGACGCACTCCTCCCGGCCCCCGCACGCCCCGCACGATTGGCCTGCCGCGACCGCTGAGCTTCACCACTATTAAAAATAAACCCAGAAAGTTGAATTCTAAAAGTCATATCGGGTGCTCACATTACAATGCTGAGAGCTGATAGGACAGCTCATGCCTGAACAAAATATCGAAATATGTCCTCAGTAACAAAATTAGTCCAGTGAGGTTTAGAATAATGAAAGAATATTTATCTTATCTTATCTTAATCTTTGTATTAATTTACATTATCTGATCGTTAATTTTCACATAAAACGACGAATAACTAGATAGAAATGCCGTTTTGGATGTAAATGATGTAACAAAAATCGGTTACGAAAAATAAAAAAATGTTTATTGACTCGTTATAAAATGTCGGCAGAGCTATTAAAGATGTCAACACAAAAGGTAGATGCCCTTTTATTTCTTGAGGCAACGTTTTTTTTGCGAATGTGCTAATACTTTACAATTTTTAACACTTAAAACAACACAAAGGTCAGAGTAATAAAATGTGATGATAGCTGATTTTAAAAGTCAATGACCCTTCGGATGAATGTACCTTACGCTTCATAAATCTCTAACATCCTTGTTAATACTATTGAGTTATTGACCCTACACTTCCTCGAATAAAATTTTATTGAAACATTACTTTTTTTAGTGCAAAGTAATTGTGTATTTTTTTAAAGCCGTCTTTTAGATTCAAACCTTTATAATATTGTCTTTCAATGTAATAATTATTTAATTCAAGCCTTTGCTGATGCCCTTTTGATATAAAATGTATTAATGATCATTATTTATTTTTATTCAATGACATTTTTTATTTTTATTCATGATAACTTCGTCATTCTTCTCCTATGATGCTATTTAGGAATTTTTGTTTGATATATTTACATTATTAAAGTATTAGTTGGTATTAGGTTTATAAATAAAACCGGTCAAGTGCGAGTCGGACTACTCGCGCACCGAGGGATCCGAACCACACCACCACAGAACACAACATTATTAACATAGAAAAAGAACATGTTTGTCCGGGACCTTTAGCGCGAGACCGACTCACACTTGGCCGGTTTTTAGTATTTGTTGTTATTCTGTAGAGTTTGCTCTATAATCACACTAAGTTTGACGCTTGTATGTATTACCGTTGTTTTTACTATAGAGCGTGAAGAAAAAACGTTGATAAAAACTAGTTTCTTGTTGAGAACCCCCCTTAATTTTTAACTTTCTGCCATTTTTATTATTTGTTAACAAATCCGCCGCAATAACACATAATCTGAGAAAATTTAAACTAAATAGCTATTACGGTTCAAAAGTTACAGTCCTAAACAGGTAGGACAGACGGACGGACAACGTAGGCTTAGTAATAGGGTCCCGTTTTCACCCTTTGGGTACGGAACCCTAAAAACGAGTCTAACGATTATTTGCAATATGCAATCCACAAGGTCTATAATTAAATTAGTCTTGTACACCATTTCAAATATGTTACAATCTAAGTATTATTACTACTATCACGTTGACTTATTATAATAAATTGATACAATTTACATGAATCATTTGTTTGATCGTTAAGATTCTTAAATATTCAAGTGCCTAACCAACATTGCAACAAAATGCTCTAATAAAATCGAGTGAGGAATAAATTCTTGACATTTACGTACCTAGCACGAACAGTGTAATGTTGCAAAATGTGCAGTTTCGTTACATTTTCAATATTATGCCGACAGATGCAGAAAGTTTAAACCGGTTTTTGTTGACCTATATTATTAAGTCTAGAAAATCACGTAAAATACTTTATGTCTACTATAAAATAGTGAATGTATAATTAGGTACAGGTAGTATCACAATTTTAGTAGAGTAAGTGATAAATCATTTGTAGAGGACACTATAAAAATTACATATTTCGTGCCTCACACGACTATCGAGCACATTGGAAATGAATCTACGGAATTCGAAAAAATATTGTCTCAAAAAGGTTAGGCTATAGGGCAAACCCTTAACCCGATCGTCTTTGTTTTAGGCTCAAATTGTAGCTGACTAAATTGTCCGGAGGAATTTTGCTCAAATTTTTGATATTATATTCTTCGTTTCCACGTTAACCATTAGGCGGGCGGCGGCGCGCCGCCGCGTTGAAAAAAAAGTGTTGACAGCAAAGTGCCCACAATAACAAAAAATATATTAGAGTAAATTTCCCAAAATTGGTCGTTTTGGAAATTATTGGGAGAGACGGAGAGTGCGATTTTTGAAACTCACACGTTGAATCGTCCCGTCACACGCTGTTATAATAAAAAAATATAAATAAATCAAAAATCGCACTCTTGAATTATGATTTTTGAATGTCAAATCAGCAGTAGATAGATCCGTATCTCCATAGTAATTTTGACATTTACAACTGCTGAGTTCAACGAATGAGTTTCAAAAATGGCACTCCGATAGACCTAATTTCTCGCTGTATGCTGAAATGACGATGAAGACATAATTACAAACTTATGTCAACCTACTCAGCTATCATTAACCTAAACCACACATCAAACTGAACAACTTTTACTATGGGAGCAAACCGATCGGAGCAAAAAAAAAAACCGCTGTTGCATACGTTTGAGTCGAGTGGGTATTGCGAATGAATGAACTTTTTGAATGAATTTTTTTTTGCTCCAATTGGTTTGCTTCCATAGTAATAGTTGTTCATTTTGATGGGTAGAGTACGTGGTTGAAAGGATAATGATACTTTATCTTAAAACCTGTTTACTCCCACTCCAATTGACGACCCGGTTGGTGTAATGGTTACCACGCCGGACTGCCAAACCAGGGTCCTGGGTTCGAATCCCGGTTCGGTCATGGATGTTATATGTTCGTGCCGTTGTTGTATGGTTTCCATATTAAACAAGCCTATAGTGCTTAACTTGGGATCATTACAATGTATGTGCCTGTGAGCGTTATTTATTTATTATTTATTTATTTTTATTATTAAAAAAAATTAATTCCCGTTTTACTCTTTCCTTCAACCTATGACTCAAACTAAACAGTAACCTCTAATAAGGTACTGCTTGGAATAAATTTCACCCGACTCCGGGTCGAAGTCATTCGTATTCAGACCAGATGATGAACTGAGATCAGGCATTAGAAAGTAGTCTAGTGCACCTGGCAGACCTAAAACAATGGATAAATATATTTACATAGTTTAATTGATAGCCTTTTCCGCGGTTTCTGGACGAGGAAAAATATTTTTAACATATGAATAGAAAGAGACACAGAAACAAGATAATTCACTAAAAAAACGTGCTTCTTATAGATGGTGTACAATTAAATGCAATACATATCGACCAGGGTGCTTTAGAAACCAGTTATTAAGTCAATGGCTTCAGACCATCAAACAGAACATTTTTCACCGCTGAGCCAACAGCAAAATCGCGAAAAATAATCATCTATTCCATATGCATTTTGAAGTTGGTCCCATACGTTAAACATTGTTCGGTTTAATGGACTGAATTCCCACATCAAGTATGTAATGCATTTAAATTTACACCCTGTATATTGTAGAGCTGTGGAAGCTTAGGAAGGAACACAATGGAAGGTTTATAGTTTGCATTTAAAGTATTGACAAACACTACAGGGTGAAATTGATATCATTAGCATCCTTTTAAACTAAGAGTCTACCCATCAAACTGAACAACTTTTACTATGGAAGCAAACCGATCGGAGCAACAAAAAAATCATCTGTCCCATACTAAACTGCAATGATGCCTACTCGACTCAAATGTATGCAGCAGATTTTTTTTTTGTTGCTCCGATCGGGTTGCTCCCATTGTAAAAGTTGTTCAGTTTGATGGGTAGACTCTTAGTTTAAAAGGATGCTAATGATATCAATTTCACCCTGTGTAAGGGTTCCTTGTTGACTACGGAACCCTAAAAAGAGAAGTTCCAAATAATTTTCCGGCTTTTTTGTTAATGGTTGCTTCAGTAAATTATTTAACGTCACCATATAAGCACTTGTTATACGTACGTATGCATCGTCTAGACTATAACCATGTGACCATATTAGTACCAACAAAGAATGTCGTAAGATCTTTAGACCTAACCACCTCTCACGACATATTGTCCATCCTTATAAGTGGACAGGATAACATTTTTCATTTCAACAGTACTAGTTACATATGCCACGTTACCTTTAGTCCGGTTCGTTACATAAAATAAAATTACGTAAAATGGGCACGAGCGGACGTTTGGTCATTATGTATCTAGTCACGTGACTGTATTTATAAAACTGGTTGGGCTTTAATGAAAGTTCTAAGAATTGTGTTATTGTACCGCATTGTAGAACATTTATTTATTTAGGAAATTAGATTATAATTATTTATTTTATATTTTTTTAGTTAGTTTTATACTAATTATCGTTACCTTGAATAAATTAAATTATTTTAATTATTAAAGAAAAAAAACATTATATTCGAAATGAAGTTAAGTATTTCTAAGTGAATTTTAAAAAGTTTTTATTTTTACTCAATTAATAGTCTAGCTATCCATTTTGGAGAGATTGCTTCCCGATTTTATGTTTCTTCAATTAAGTACTTTTTTTAAACTTTTAATTAATTATCGTATCGTTGATGTCTTTTATATGAAACTGATGTTTAGAATTAGTATGTAAAAGTATCGGTATCGTGACATCTTTTATATATGAAACTAATGTTTTGAATTTGTAAGAATTGTATCGTTGATGTCTTTTGTATGAAACAGATGTTTATAATGTGGATGTGTCGTATCGTTGATGTCTTTTATATAATGCTAATGTTTCGTATTATTTGAATATACAATACGTTTCTTTAAACATCTGTTTCATATAAAAGACATCAACGATACGTTTCTGGAATTTAGTATTTAGTATGCATAGTGTACTTAAGTTTCGCTCGTTTTAGTTCAATTAGTATGAAATTACTCTGGTGATTAGTGATTAACTTGCAGTTCTCATGATTACCCTTCCGATTAACCGAATGAGCAACATTACAGCTATATTACGCTATAGGTATTTCTATTTCCTGCATAATTTTATGAAGGTTTGGCTCTATGTTAAACTAAATCCTGAAATAAAAAAATCAGCCTTATTTTGTACCTTCTGTCTTCTGTATTTTCTTTCCGTGTATGCTAAGCCGAAACTACAGGACAATTTTTTTATTGTATTTTTTTTTTTCTGGCAGTATATGGACCCGTGATTATGTTATACAGTGTATAACATCATCACGGGTCATCAAAATATAACTTTGCAATAAATCGACTTATCAAAAAAAACTACGTTTTCCACTCCGGGAGTGACGGCAGAAGTGAAAACTAAGAGATCTTACGTCTTACGAATTGTCACGTGACGTCACAGTCCTGTCGCAAGTTTAACATTTTTTACCCATCCCAAAATCTTTACGCCTTACGTAATTACGTCTTATGAATTTTCAAACAGGTCACGTGACGTCACGGTCCTGACGCGAGTTTAAAATTTTTCCCATCCCAAAAAGTGCACAACACTAAAGAAGTTTTCACTGAAAAATTTTTTTTTCTAATATTGTCAAACAAAAACAAACATGGTGACTTATTTTCCGTTTGCCAGTCATGCTAGCATGCCACGCACGACAAAGCGTTTAAACGAGTAAAACGTCATGCGCGCTCTTTCTGGCATACGTAAAATAATAAAGATGGAGGCACATCTCGATTTTTGTCGTCTTCTCGGGGGTGGCATGCTAGGCCTACAGGTAGCTATGCAAGCGAGTTGCAGTAGGCTGTTGGAAACCAGACTTTCGTACAAACAAATTGCAGCTGTCGTAATGGCAGTCATAGCTGCAACGATAATCCACTTGCGTATTACAAGCAATTTGTGTTGCATTGCTTGCACCCGCATTATCATTCTTAAAATGTTAGTTGAATGTCTTCATTGCTTCAGTTATATTGAACCTTACGTTGGAATTTCATTATCTTTATAGTTTTAAATGTCTGTCTGTCTTACAGATAGTCGGTATTTTGAATTCCACTATACACTCACGATCGTAACCCCTTTTGAGGTAATCAGAAATATAAGACAACAACATAAGATAAGATATGATGAGATGAGATACGATGAGATAAGATGAGATGAAATGAGATGAGATGTGATGAGATGAGATGAGATGAGATGAGATGAGATGAGATGAGATGAGATGAGATGAGATGAAATAAGATAAGAACAACATAAGATTAACATTAGGGTACAAATGGCGTTCTTCCGAGCAACTATAGGATAGTATAACTTTTATAGTAGTTTTGCAGAACAACCAAATTAATAAATAAAATTAAAAAAGAATAATAAGATCATTCATAGACAAACAGCAAGTAAAACTGCCCCCAACCCCAACCCAACCCCCAGACGATAGACAATAGAATAAATTAAGTTACCGCAACACGTCACAATAGACATCTACTCGTAATTGTACAAACGTGACCTACACGAGATTATTGTAACGTGTTACAAATTATTTTTAATTGTCTTTAGTCCTAATTAAACATCATTAAAGTCTAGTTGGACAATAAAATCTTACGAGACGAAATTGTTAGTAGTTGGGCAATAATCATTGAATCACGGTCTATACTCTATAGTATAGCTTACGGTAGTAATTATCCTGAGGCCATAGAAATAGGAAGTACTATAACTGATCCATAGATTTGGGTAGAGTTGACGTTGACGTCAACTGACGTCGTATTGACGTTTTCGACGGAACAGTACGTTTTTTATTCGATGGTGGTTCCATAGTAAAAGTATATTCAGTTTGATAGTCTCAAGCGCGCCCATGTAACAGTAAACAGGGTCCTTCTTAATATGCTGACATTTTTTTAAGAGGATGATCCGACCTTCAAATAACTTTCTCTATTAGACCAAAATCGAAATCGCGAAAAAAAATAAGCTGTCCCATACATTTGGGTCGAGTAGGAGTAGTTGGGTGGACCCTGTATCTAATCTAAACTATTACAAAAAACTGTAACAGAAGTGTGTACATTGAAGCAATTTACAAAAAAAAAGATTACGATATGGTTTTTAGATGTCCCTTATTCCAAATCACCAATTTTTGGATTTTTTGTCTGTCTGTCTGTCTGTTTGTTTGTTTGTTTGTTTGTTTGTTTGTTTGTTTGTTTGTTTGTTTGGGTGTTTGTTTGTTCGAGTATCACGCGAAAACTATTGAACCGATTTTGATGAAACTTTGTTTGTTTGATAGCTTATCATCTGACTTAAAATCTGGTATATAATTTATGCGGACGAAGTCGCAGGTAAAAGCTCGTGTAAACTAAAGTACTACATGACACTTCCACGTGGGTTTCTGTAAACGGTCAATCCATCACGAAGACAAACCTATAATAAACACGTACAAATTATTACATTTCCCGTATAATTACACACAATTTTCTCATTTAGAACTTCTCTATTAGCCTCTGTCTATCTCTATTTAATTAGTCTGCCATTATTTAAACAATACTAGATGTTTCCCGCGACCTCTTGCTTCTGTCTAATCATCATAAACTTTTTAACTCGAATAGTTCCATAAAAATCGGTTCAGTAGTTTTTGCATGAAAAAAACATGGGTCATTCTTAATATACTGACACTAGACTGACACTTATTTAAGGGGATGATCAGACCCTCAAACAGAATAACTTTCTCTATGGCACCAACATCGAAATCACGAAAAGAAATCACTTGTTCCATACAAAACTGCAAACCACTCGAGCTAAATGTATGAGACACCTGTTTTTTCCCGCGATTTCGATGTTGGTCCCATAGAGGAAGTTATTCAGATTGACGGTCTGGTCATCGCCTTAAAAATCTGTCAGCATATTAAGAAGGACCCTGTGTAGAACATAGACCCTCCTCTTTTTTGAAATCGTATAAAAAATCTGTGATTTGGAGTGAGAGATAAACACAATATCATACCTTTTTTTGAAATTAGATTATCGAAAAATACTTTCTTTGTGCATCCCTACATCCTCCCTAGAATCTACAGAGTGAAATTGATATCATTGGCATCCTTTTAAACTAAGAGTCTACCCATCAAACTGAACAACTTTTAATAAGGGAGCAAACCAATCGGAGCAAAAAAAAAATAGCTGTTGCATACATTTGAGTCGAGTAGGCATTGCAGTTTACTATGGGACAGCTGATTTTTTAGTTGCTCCGATCGGTTTCCTCCGATAGTAAAAGGTGTTCAGTTTGATGGGAAGACTCTTAGTTTAAAAGGATGCCAATGATATCAATTTCACCCTGTATATTCCAAATTCTACCTTCAGCCTTAGGCTGTGCGTTGTTTGTCGGTCAGTCAGTCACGAAACGGTTGTATACGTATAGATGTCACACACACTTCTATTACAGTTTTATCATAGTGTAGATAAATAATTACTACGAGGAAAATATACCTACTTATATCGTTTCTTTTATTACGATGTCTACCTTTACAACTTGATTCACAATCCTTTTGTCTTGTAACGTCTTATAATATATTATATCCGTTATCTAACATCGTCGCGAGGCAAATGTGAAATCAAACTAGGTATAAAATAGTCATTTGTATGAATAATTTAAGGTGATGTCACAGAATAGGTAATAGTATATAGCGAAAATTTGCATTAGGTATCGCAACCAAACATGCAAAACGAATCAATAGAGATATGATATTGTCGATCGCAGCGCAGCAGCGTGCAGAGATTGTATTCAACAAAAAAAATTATCAAAATCGGACTACTCTGTAAAAAGTTATGCGTGTTCATACATAAAACAAAAAAAAACAAAAAATATACGCGTCGACTTGAGAACCTCCTACGTCTTTTGTTTTTCGTCGGTTAAAAATGATTAATAAGTAGGTACAAGTCTATTTTAAAACGTTCTTTTTGCCATAAATATCCAAAATAAAATAAACCTCTAGAAAAAGGAGTTAATTAGAGACTAACAAAATATCTCCAAAAATATAATTCTGTATTTTTTGAATAATCTTCGCCTTATTTTCTGTTTGTTTTGTTATTTCTATCCGCTGTCCTTTTACTAGTTTTATTTATTTAGGTAATAAATTGAAAGAAGATGTTGTGACAAGAATAGAGAAAGGTATGCTTCGTTGGTTTGGTCATGTGGAAAGGATGAGTGACAGCAGATGTACGAAAGAGATATATGTTGCTAATGTGAGTGGAAGTGTCGGCAGAGGGCGCCCTCGTAGGACGTATGCTGATCAAATCAGTTGCGTCCTACAAAAAGGGGAGGTGCGGATTACTCAAAACCGACGGGCATGTATGAAGAGATGTATGGATGTGCATGAGGCAAAAGAGGTATGTAAAGATCGTAGTAAGTGGCGCGCCCTGGTCTCTGCCTACCCCACTGGGAAAGAGGCGTGACGTTATAGATAGATAGATAGATAGAGATAGATTGTAATTGTACTTATATTACATTAGGATAGTATTATTTTCTGTTACCATCCATTTAATAAACATATAAATCAAGAAATTGTTAACATGTTTAGATCTCTGATTATGTTAAACGCATTATAAAACGTCATTGCATTATCTAACTAAATTTTTTATTAAATTTTTCGGTTATAAATGTCTTATTTTATTATTTAAGTTGAAATTAGCATTTTTTACTTGATGGGATTTGATTTGTTTAGTAAAAGCTGTTAGTAATTATAATAACCGAAACACCCTGAAATGGAATGTGGTCGTGAGCCTATACCTATGCATATATGTAATTCAGTAAATGATCCACCTATTAGAAGTATTACGTGTAACAATTTTCCTTTGTACAACATTATAATAAGTTGGTCAAGGTATTGTTATTTTATGCATATCAGTTGCCTTATTATTATGACATCTTTACCTATTATTATCACCAGTACAGCACATACATCATTGTATATGCAATTTTAACATAATATAATATTGGTAATTACTTGTCAATTATTTGCATTGTAATACCCGCCGGCCGTAATTAGGTAGGTGTTATATACGTAATTGTGTTGTTTTCTTCAGAAGTAGTTTTTAGTTTTCCAAGCTTATTCAGGGTGTAATGAAAATGATAATTAACCTTTAAACTACATACTCTACCTATCAAACTGAACAACTTTTACTACGGGGCAAACCAGTCAGAGCAAAAAAATATCTGTTATTCCATACTAAACTGCGTACGTACTCGACTCAAATGTATTGAGACAGATGATTTTTTTTTGTTCTGACAGGTTTGTTCCCATAGTAAAAGTTGTGCAGTTTGATGGGTAGAGTATGTGGTTTAAAGGTTAATTATAATTTTCCTTACACGCTATAGAGCGCCCGAGCCCGCTGCTTACAAACGAATCAGATACTAATATCTGTGCCTATGGTTTGTCAGATTTCCATTAAAATATACAATGCTAGGACTAATTTAAGATTTGTATGGAAATCTTTCAGCCACTATAATGTTGAAACTCTAACTAACCTCATTAGTTTCTAGATCATACATAATATGGAGTAATGCCATGTCAAAAGAAATTGAAACCGAAATGTATGACAAGGTATATGAATCTGGAGGACCGTCCAAAGCGGAGACCCAAAAAGTCTCTGCCCACCCCTCCAGCATAAAGACATGAGTTTTTACAGATAAAGCTACACCAAATAGCGACTTTTATAGTGTAGATGTGATTGCTAAATTGTTAGTTACGCGACGCGTAATAGAGATGAAGATGATATGTATAAATATTTTTTACTTATTTAAATTACGAACACAATGGACGTTTGACGGCCAAAACTACATTACAAAAACAAACTAATAGACCCTTTATTTAAATTAAACTAGCATTTTAAAAACCAAATAAAAAAACCTGCCTACATTTTGATACCATAACAATCTTACGCTACTGATTTTCTAAAGCGATAAACGTAACAAATTCAACAGGCATCCGTCATCTCATACGCTAAACTATAATTATGACTCATTAAATTATACATCATAATAGTAGGTCTCACCTGACCCCTAGATCCTGGATATGACATAATTGCTAGATATTACCATAGCAGATGTATCGAAGTGTTCAGATTCGCGATCGCTTCTAGGCTAATAGTGGCTTTGTATGCGTAATTTGATTGTCCTTATGTATGTCATTGGCGAAGGTGCTAGGCCTAGTTTACTCCGCCTTGGTATGAAATTATACTTCAGGGGTCTTCAATCTAATTTAGCATAATATGATACCAGAAGTATCAATTGGTGTAAGGGACAAAACTCTATTTTTCAGGAGAGCTAAAAAAAGATATAGTTTTTTAGAAAAGTGCCCATCTTTTTTATCCTTTTTTTATGGCAAAGTGACTTAGATTTCTTGCGTTTTTCACACTGAATAGGCAAAACTACGATAAACTTAGTCATTCCAGAGATAGCATGTCCCTTACAACAACGATAACAGTAAAGTTGTACGTTACGTTACACAATTCATAAACAAAGTTTCAATATTATTGTATACTGATTTTGAACAATGAGCCTAAACTAACACTAATGGAACCACTATAAGGTGTATATTTCCTCCTCCTTTGGCATCGAATATGTACATGTATTAGGTACTTCTATTGAAACTGTAAAATCCGTGTCAATTTTGAATCTTTTCGTAAACATTGTTTACTGCTCAGGAGTGCGATTTTTGAAAGTCACACGTTGAACTCAGCCGTTGAAAATGTCAAAAATAATTGGAGATATGAATCTTTCTACTGCTGATTTGACTTACAAGAAACACAATCCATGAGTGCGATTTTTGAAAGTCTAATCAGCAGTAGAAAGATGCATATATCTCCATCGTAATTTGTACATTTTCAACTGTTGAGTTCAACGTATGAGTTTCAAAATTCGCACTCCAGATAAAAAAAGCCTATTACAAACAGGAGTGCAATTTTTGAATCTCATTTGCTGAGTTCAGCAGTTGAAAATGTTTAAATTACTGTGGAGATAGGCATCTTTCTACTGCTGATTTGACTTTCAAAAATCATACTTCAGGAGTGCGATTTTTTAATCTCATTCGCTGAGTTCAGCAGTTGAAAATTTTTAAATTACTGTGGAGATAGGCATCTTTCTACTGCTGATTTGACTTTCAAAAATCATACTTCAGGAGTGCATACTTCAAATCAGCAGCAGAAAGATGCGTATCTCCACAGTAATTTTGACATTTTCAACTGCTGAACTCAGCGAATGAGATTCAAAAATCGCACTCCTGGATGATTATTTAAATTGGGTTTGGGTATCACTAACTTATAGGTCACTTTTAAGTATCAATTATTTAATTAAATAGACTGTATGTATAACCTAAGCTCAAGAATTTATATTGTAACGGTAATACATACAAGCGTCAAATTTAGTGTGACTATAGAGCAAACTTTACAGAATAACAACAAATACTAAAAACCGGCCTAGTATGAGTCGGTCTCCCGGACAAAAAAAGTTTTTTCTAAGTTAATAATGTTATGTTCTGTGGTGGTGGTGGTACGAAACCCTCGATGCGCGAGTAGCCCGACTCACACTTGACCGGTTCTTAATTCCTTTTACTTCGTTCTATGTATAGGTATATACTGTATCTATAGGTATATACTTTTCTGGTAGCTTATCTTAGGCCCTTGTTAATCAGTATAACCCACAATCATCTCGGCTATTATTAATAAAGTCATGAACTCAATTGACTTACTAATTACGTCAATATTTTTGTTATGCTAAAACATGTTTACAGCTTACTATGAAATAACGATGTTAATTATCCTTATCAATTCTAATAACATTTCCGCTTGTTTCAGATAACAGAATGCTGCGGACCTGTTTGGTTCATTAGTTGAGACTTCTTGCTTCGACCTCTCACCATAACTTCGGCAATGTCATTGTCTCTCTGACAGTCGGATGCAACACGCGCGTTTGTGTACACATTAAAATAAAATAATTTCGCTGTGACAAAATTAGATAGTGAATGAAACTATGAGGATAGTGTCCTTCGAAAGATAGTTAAATATTTTCTCTATTCTGTGATATAGTGATGGCGTCTATAAAGTCGTGTTTAGGGGTTTGGACAGTTTGTGTCGTGTTGTGCTTTCTTGGACAAATATCGGGGCTGGACAATGGTCTGGCGTTGACCCCACCGATGGGATGGCTGGCGTGGGAACGGTTTAGGTGTAATACAGATTGCAAGAATGATCCTGATAATTGTATTAGGTGAGTTAAACTTTTGTATATTTTATAGTTTTTCATCAGAGTATGGCCCACTCTCTCTGACCATTATTCGTAAGAGGAGGCCTTTGTCCTGCAGTGGGATCCTATAGGCTCTAACCACGATGAGTAAACCTTTTTCATCAATTTGTGATAAGCATAAGCAGTGAATAACTTTTACTTTGTTGATTAACCGCTCGACTAGGACTATTATAGGAATATATATTATATATACTTATCTATGTATTGCATTTAGATGTATTTATCATAGGTTTATTCTTGTTTTTTATTTACTGATATTTCTGGTCATTTATCTGAAAACACCGCCTACCTTTCTTCGTACACCGTTTCCTCTACCCTAAGGTTGTATGGAAGAAATCGCTTCTTAGCGATAAGACCGCCTTATTTTGTGCCTCTTGTATTTTTTTCTCTGTATTTTACTGTTTATTTTTGGTGTAAAATAAAGTATATTTGATTTGATTTGATTTGATTTGACTAGGGTGGGAAGGGGTGCTATAATTTTTTTTTAATAATAATTATTATTAGGAATTTTCCTCACATTTTTGGACCACCCGACTCCCGACTCAAAAAAAGGGGTGTGTTATAAGTTTTTTCTATAAGAATTTATTACGAATAGGAATTTTCTACACATTTTGTGCTTTATAAACTGGAATAAAAAATGTTCCACTTCAGCAGACCCTATACCTTCTTTTTACTCTATAACTAGGTACAAACTATTAAATAAAAAAAAATAATTTAAAAGTTTCGTAATACTTGCTTGCGACTTTTTTTTTAATTATTTTTTTTTATGTTGGAGATTTTAACCCTGAGGTTATGTCAGCCCTTGCTTGCGACTTATGATAAATAAAAGGAGGAAGGAGGATAACTTCCTCCCACTATTTATCTATCATCGTAACTTCGACCATGTTGATCCCATTTTAATTTAGTAAAGATATACAACACTTCATACATACAGCTCAGAAAATTAGCAAGCTGAAGTGGCAATGGGCTGGTCATATCTACCGAAGAACTGACAACCGGTGGGGTGTCAGAGTTCTAGAGTGGGGACCGCGAACTGGTAGGCGTAGTGTGGGACGCCCTGCTGCCCGCTGGAGAGACGACCTAAAAAAAGTAGCGGAGAGCGACTGGATGAGGAAGGCCGAGGATAGAGTTTTGTGGCGCGCCTTGGGAGAGGCCTATGTTCAGCAGTGGACGATGATAGGCTGATGATGATGATGATACAACACTTCGGTGATGCTCAATAGAACTCCTCAAATACTGCAAATTATTTGATAGATTATATTAAACTGTAACTTTTTTGCAGCGATCGTCTCTTCCGTACCATGACCGACATACTGGTCTCCGAAGGCTACGCGTCGGCCGGCTACGAGTACATCAACGTGGACGACTGCTGGCCCGAGAGGGAGCGAGACCCTCGAGGCAGGCTGGTCCCTGACCGGGAGCGGTTCCCTTACGGCATGAAGAGCCTGTCTGATTATGTGAGTTTTGTTTTATTCCCTTAGTATATGGCTAACGACAATATTTATCAAGGAAATCTGAGATAATCTAACTAAGCATATATTATATTGAGAATAACAATTCCGCTCGTCACTCTTCGTTTGCGCAGAGCAGACCCGAGTTTCCGTCAAAACCTGAACCCATAGTAATCAAAGGGTGCAAAGTCGGATAGCAGCGAAAAGGGCGCAAAAAACAATTAGCTAATCGCGGCAAGGGATTAAAGGTGGTATATCCTGTGCAGTATAATTTCAAGCGGTATCATAATTGCGCAGGTACACACGGCGACACATCAAGCTATACAAAACCAAGATAAGCTGGCCGCGCGCAGGTCGAGTAACGTATAACGTCGCGCGGCCAGCTTATGTTGGTTTTGTATAGCTTGATGTGTCGCCGTGCGTACATCGGTAAGACTTATAAACCTTGGACCTACAACTGTACTAGTTAGCATTGCCCAAAAACTATCAAAAACGATGTCTTTTGTCATGTTCTGAAAGCCATACACTATTAAATAATCTGTGGCCATACGATCCGAATAAATAAATAAACTAGCATTGCCCTTCAAACTTTGTCCAAAGTGATAGGAAGTGAGCCCGTAGCCGTTTTTATAAGCTTTTATGTAACTTGATTGTTTTGTTAATATAAACGCCTCGAAATTGATGTGGTTTTACATGAAGCTTTCTTCCCGATGTCTTCCTTCTCCGAAAATCCAGTGCTGGTCGTTTATATAAAATCACGGAGGCTTTCATTTGTGGCTTGATCAGAAATTTTGCCGCAACTAACTACAAAACTGCATACGCTGAATAAGAATTCTGAGGCGTATGTGTGGACTTACAAATCCGCATTGGGCACGCGTGGTGGACTAAAGCCCATACCCCTTTCTTGAGGCCTGTGCCCTGCAGTGGGACGTATAAATGAGGAACTACAACCAACATGCAGTGGGTAGTAGCTAAGATCACTTTGAGCCTTATATGGTTTGATATAAAGATTTCTTCCTATGTGGTGTATTCTAAGTTGGGAACAATATTGCTTATCTCCTGCAATCAGTCTTCTTATGGCCGTATTATTCCAGCCATGAATAAATGCCTTGGTAATAATTCCCATCGTAATGTGCGGAAAACCCATAAACTTTGCAATTATTCAGCGTAAATGAACTAGATTAGGTATGCTAACTAAATCAGCGCTCCATATTCATCGTGATGTGATATGATCTGATCTATTGCGCGATCGCCTACTTTAGAAGTTCGATTATGTTAATAGCAAATGATTTAGATCTATGGCATGCCAGTGCTGTGTTATATCTTAGGTATTTGTTACTTGCTTATTTTTTAATAGGTGTTAGTTCTACATTTCGATTAAAATTAAATCTTCTTTGAATTTCATAGAAAAAATGGGTAGAGACAGACCTAGGAGGACGTACACACGGCGACAGGTCAGGTTACCCTGTTTGGACTTTGAACTATTAGATGTTGAACACTGCGAATTGTGCGAAAGGGTGCGGTATGTTGTTGTTGTTTCGTCTCACAGCACGCTGCACCCGCGCCGGCAGCCGCGTCTATACAGGCTCTCTACGGCACTATTTTGTGTTTTGTACGTAGTGTAGTTATGGGTATATAGGGTGCGTAACCTGATGTGTCGCCGTGTGTACCTAGACCAGACCCTCTAGCATGATTTCTCTACTTGGGCGCGACTCGGCTTTTTTCCATACTACAAGTCGCGGCAAGCGCGGCTTGCGCTCTCCGTAAAACGCGGGAACAGGTTATTTTGTATGCAGCGGAGGCAAGTCGCGCGCATGTAGAGAAATCATACTAGACGTGCAGATTAGGGACGTCATTAAAAAATTCCAAGTTTAAAGTAGCCGAAATCGATGAGAATGTAAGACAAGATGTTGGAACCTAGAGGAAGTAAGAGAGGTGTGTCAGAACTGTCCAAAGTGGAAATCCATCTGCCTACATCTCTCGAAAAAATGCGTGAGTTTATATAATTATGTATGTATAACTTAGAAAGAATAAAGTGTTTAATCGAAATAATTTATTCAAAAAAGCATTAAGATTAATCACAAAAATAAAGCGGTCAGCACAAGCGTCGTCAAATACAAAGATATAAAAACAGTCACAAATCAGCAACAAGCTTCGTCAGAACAATGAAATACAAGCTCAAGTGTTTAATTATATTAGTTTTAGCCTATCATATCCTTTAAAGGGAAGATAACTTAGAAAGAATAAAGTGTTTAACTATATTAGTTTTAGCCTATCGTTACTTAAATCCTTTAAAGAGAAGAGAAGAAACTCCAAAGGAAGAAATGGGGAGGTCTATTCTAAGACCAGAACTTGTGTTTTCGGCTTATAATAGATTTTTATTTACATAAGAGTCGCGCTGTTTTCGGTGGAACCGAGCGATGGCCAATCCTCATAACACGTCTTACGTTTACAATATTTACGTAGAACAATATTTTCCTTTCCATCCTTGGTTTGAAACTGATAGACCGGGTCAGAAATGAGATCATTCGCTCCAGAACCCAAGTGACAGACGTTGCCACCACCGCTGCCAATCTAAAGTGGGATTGGGCTGGACATGTCTGCCGCATGCCAGATGACCTGTGGGCCAAAACCACTACAAACTGGTCCCCAGCAAAAGGAAATCGGCGTCGAGGCAGACCAAGAAAAAGATGGCGAGACGAAATCGATAGTTTCTTAAAGAACTGGCCTATCGAAGCGCAATATCGGGACGCATGGAGAGAACGGAGGGAGGCCTTTGCGCAACAATGGAACAACGACGGCTGATATAATAATAATAATAATTTCTATCATTACTCTACCTCAAATTATATTAAATTCAATCGGATATTTCATAACTAATAGCGTGCCAAAGTCGTCTAATTCATTCCGATTAATGTACGATTCAAACTAAAACGTGTACCATCAACCTACTATATCACACAGCATTCGTAATTCAATTTAAATTATAGTTATACAAGCAGCTATAATTCATACAACAGAGAACATTGTTAAAGAAATGGAGGAATTTACAGCACAACCGTGTGGGTATTCCTGACACGCTTAGATGAACATAAAATTACATGCACAACGCAACACGTGCCAACTGACTCTGAAATTATCTGTTCATATACACAGGAACCGTTTTTTTTTATGAACGAAGATATTTCTAATAGAACCAACTATTTATAAGACCGTATTCCCGTATGCAAAGGTTTTGCACCACATACAATTATACTTATTTCAAAGTTGCCAACATCCATCAGTCCTATCGAATGCCAGGAGTGCCATTTTTGATTCTAATTTGCTGAGTTCAGCAGTTGAAAATGTCAAAATTACTGTGGAGATATGCATCTTTCTACTGCTGATTTGACTTTCAAAAATCATACGTCAGGAGTGAGATTTTTGAAAGTCAAATCAGCAGTAGAAAGATGCATATCTCCAGAGTAATTTTGACATTAATTTTCAACTAAGCTCAGCGAATGAGTTTCAAAAATCGCACTCCTGGGATCTCTACAATATCAGCAGTCAGATTGTTTTCTGCATATTTGGCATACGAATAACCTGTTAGAGCCTGCACACATAGAGTCCTTCTTAATATGCTGACGGTTGTTTATTGGGTATGACCCCCAAACTTTCTCGAAGAGACCAACGTTTATTTCGCGATTTCGACGATTATCCCTTAAAGAATAAATTGTTCAGTTTGGTGGCCGGATCATCCCCTTAAAAAATGTCAGCATAATATTAAGTTGTACTTTGTATAGGCTGAGTGAGTGTGATGGTTTTAATTTGAAATTGGAAATGTTTGATATAGATAAGAAAATAAAACACACCAAACATGCTTTGAATGTAGAACATGAGGATTTTGAAGATGGTGCTCAGAGTTTAGTTAAATCAATAACAGCGTTCAAGTGCGAGTCGGGCTACTCGCGCACCGAGGGTTCCGTACCACACCACTACAAAACACAACATTATTAACTTAGAAAAAAAAAATTTTTTTTGTCCGGTACCTTTAGCGCGAGACCGACTCACACTTGGCCGGTTTTTAGTATTTTTTGTTATTCTGTAGAGTATACTCTATAATCACACTAAGTTTGATGCTTATATGTATTACCGTTTTTACGATAGAGCGTGAAGAAAAAACGTTGATAAAAACTAGTTTCTTGTTGAAAACCCCCCTTAATTTTTAACTTTTTGACATTTTTATTATTTGTTAACAAATCCACCGCAATAACGCATAATCTGAGAAAATTTCAATTATCTAACTATTACGGTTCAAAAGTTACAGCCCAAAATAGCTACCTATTTTGGGCTGTAACGACGGACGGACAGACGGACGGACAACGTAGGCTTAGTAATAGGGTCCCGTTTTCGCCCTTTGGGTACGGAACCCTAAAAATGATTAAACGTCTGTAATTATTAGCACAAAAAGAATTAATCTGACGAAAACTTAATTCCTTAGCATTGAAAAGTCGTAACTCGTAAGCCTGTCTCTATAAATTTCCTTTTCAAATTATTATCAATGGCATGCTTAAGTCTTATTATAATTACGAATAAGAGTGATTTTAGTTTGCATCGTGATTAACTACTTTTCTTTGTTCGTTATTTCGCACGGCTATAAAGTATGAAAAGAAATTGAAAAGTAAATAGCTCTTCATCTTGTCATTGAGATCTACTATTATGTAATATTTTGCTGACAAAGATTGTACTTTACAAAATTAAGCTTTATTAAGAAATCTTAAAATCTAATTTGTATTGTCTTTTTTCTAACAAAGAATATCCTTGTTATAGAGAGTTAGGTAGATACCAATTTTTTTTTGGTTGTATAATTTTGGGAATGTTTTCTCATGGTTTCTTAACTCAGAAGCAACATAAATAAATCTCCTCGCATTGCTAGCTGTCTGTCTATCTGTCTATAACATGTTTTTTTCTGACGAAATCCATCATGAGAAGTCTAGCTTCCATGCTAATAAATTCAGCAGTATCCTACCGAAAGAAGATAATTTCCTCAGCTATGGGAAAATGGCCCCCAAAAAATGTAAGCGTGTAGTTCGCGTATTCTATTCTATTTTTTTTATTTTTGTTTAATTGCGTTTCCTTGTGGATTTTGCCAATATCAAGTTTAAAAAGAGCAATTAGTGCTTGACGTTGTACGGTAATTGGATATCGCGATCTCAAAGCCCTGTTTTTATACAAAAACACACACTCGAAACCGCCATAAAATGGCGGAGCCGCGTGGCTACCTCAATCACGAGCGTTGGACGTCTGTCGTTGGACAGACGTCCACTCGAGAGCCCTCTAGCCACGCGACTCCTAATTCGCGTATAGTTATGGAACTCATGTAGATTTGTCTGTCATAATCTCTAGATTATAGTGGTCATATTAGCTGTACCTCATATAAACAGAGTGTCGCGTAATCCTAATTGGCGCACATCTTGTAGTAAAATATGTTGGTTTTTATTTTTATTTTCGTATGAACATATTCCTATACACGCATTGCTTTACATGTGCCGTTTTAGCAGGGAAGAGAATCTTAGGAAAAAAGTCAAAACGGTGCATTTCTATATTGATTTCATAATTCCGTTTGCATTTTTACCTAATCTTTCGTCCGATTACTATAATAAATTAAATTATATTTTTACAGTGTAATACCATCAATAAACGTTACCGTTTGTGGGCCTAAAATAAATTGACTCCTTTGTTTTAAAAGTTTGTTCAGCCTGGCCTCGGGTTTAAAAACTGCCTACCAAAGTAGGTACTTAGTTTTTGTTGATGCCATGCCACTTTCTATTTTTTTCATAAACAGTGTTTTAAAAATTACGCCATTTCGAATATCGTATCAAAACCGTTATAATAATGTGTTTAGTAACGGTTCTTCAACAAGTTATTTGACATTTACATGTAAAATCGATACGAGTTTTTGGAGACAAGACGCTCATTGACTTACTTTATTTTGAATGTTAATTCTTAGTACAAATCAACCGTTATTTTAATAAGTCGATGATCTCATTTTAACGGAACATTTCAACATTTTACTTTTTTTACTCAAGTGTCAATTATTTTGGTATAATTTATTCGATCAAAAAAAACATTTTTTTTAAATAATTGTATCGTTTAATTTCATAAAAATACAATGTGCTTATCAACGACAGACTTCGTCGAAGGTAATAAATACATCACTCACATTCCAACAGGCTTCTTCAATTCAATGAAAATATACATCCACAACACGTTTTGACAATAAATACTTACATTCCGTATACAAGCTTCGTCAATTTCTATACATTTTTATTATGATTAGGATTAATTTTAAACCAAAAACATTTTACAAGACGACTGAAGTTACAATCAATCTAACTTTAATTTAGCATTATCTTGATACCTACCTTCTATCATACACCAGGACAAGAGATTTTTTTTAATAATGACTCGATGGATTCGTCTTTTTGTTTAATTTATCTAAATTGTCTTATAATGGGATTTAAATTAGATACCTAGATATCTTAAATAATAATGCACAGTGTAGCAACGTTAATAGTTCTTTATCGTCAGCCTCTGTATAAATGTCCCACAGTATGGGCGTTAGTACACAAGGCGTGAAAAAAATCGCTGTTAAAATGATTAAATGTGGTAGATTATGATTAAAAACGTCTAGTTGTCAAGGTTTTAGACTTAGGTCAACTCCTAAGCTAGTTCAAGTGAAGTGCTCGAAGAGATTTGGTTTATGTTTGTACTATACAGTCCTTGTTGCCCATTCAGTACCTATTTTAAACAAATCGTAAATGGTAAATACCCCATTTGTAACTGATTTGTGTTCATTGTTTGACTGATGAAATATAAGCTTATTGATTGTTAAAAAATCTTTCTACTATTTCCTCTTCAGTTTATTAAAAAATACAGTCCTAAAAAACGTAGTAAAGATAAAGTCATTAAAATATTAACCCTAGTTTAGATGATTGGATTGCATTATTCAATGTTACAAAATATTTAACTATAGTCCAAAAGTAGAGCATTGCCTAAGGGTTCCGTTAACCTTTTAAAATGTTTTGTACTAAGGTTAGGTCCAAGTTAAGTTTGATCTACCTTTATGCTTACATTCATGTTTAGTGTTTAGATGTTTTGTGTGCAAATAAAGAATATTTATCTTAAGGCTGTTAGTCAACGTATCCAAAAAAGACAAAAAACAAAGTCAGAAACATCATTGATTAAATATAGAACTCACTTTTAGTGATAAGGCTGCTTTTTGTACCCTTCTTGTTCGTGTATGTTGTTGTTTTTTGTGTATTTTGAAGTGGAAATAAAGAATATTTATCTTATAGGAGCCTATATTAAACATCACTTTAAAATCATATTTAAATCTTATTGCATAATATTGTATGATATATTGTATGTAATTTTATAGTAGACTCGTAGACAAAAAGCATTTGACGGGTTAATGTGGGCTTAACTTAACAGATCGTCTCTGTAACAATCATGCATCAGTTACAAAAGCTTATAATCCTTGAATTGAACCCACTATATTTCACCTACGCTTGCTACTAACACCAAACCTTATGGTACTCGTAATAAAGTTCACAATTGGTTCGTTTATTTTACTGAATACAAACTAGACAACATTATAAAATCATTAGTCGATGGATGATTTGTTTAACTCCTACTTAAAAGGTAATGGTGTAAATGAGATTACGATAATGATCTAATGGTTTTTAATTACTGTGATAAAGAGGTATTATTCGAATTTAATGTGCACTGTTCATACACTTCCCGGCCGTTTGACGGCCCGGTAGCACAGTCGGTAGTGCACCTGTGCTGGGCCGAGGGTCGCGGGTTCGCATCCCGTAAGGGACAAATATTTGTATGATGAATATGAATATTTGTACCCGAGTCATGGATGTTTGTATTTATATACAGGTTCCTTCTTAATATGCTCACACTTTTTTAAGGCGATGACCAGACCGTCAAACTGAACAACTTCCTCTATGGGACCAACATCGAAATCGCGAAAAAAAAAACAGTTGTCCCATACGTTTGGCTCCGAGTAGGTTTGCAGTTTTGTATGGAAGTGATGTTTTTTTTTCGCGATTTCGATGTTGGTCCCATAGAGGAAGTTGTTCAGTTTGACGGTCTGATCATCACCTTAAAAAAGTGTCAGCATATTAAGAAGGACCCTATATGTATTCTATATCGTTGTCTAGTCATCATAATACAAGTCCAGGCTAGATTCTGGTACTTTAAATGTGACTAAATAATTTGTGTGACATAGTCCAAAAAAAAAAAAAAAAACTTTTATAAAGATTCAATGATAAATTTTAGAACACTACCCGTAAAACAGCAGTTTAGGGTTGAACCTCTTCTGGCAGCACCGCATCGCCTTTTTCTGGCGCTCTATCCTGTTCTGTCACTCAGAAACGTCATTTGCTAGAGCAAATAAGATAGACGGAATGCGATAGCGCGCGGCGGTGCTGCATAGAGCGACTGAAAAAGGCGATGCTGTGCTGCCAGATGAGGTGCAACCCTTAGTTCTTAATCTCTATGGTTTCGAGCTAGATTTATTTATTAAATTTTTATTAGAGAACTTACAGCTAAAATAACAATTTGATTTATACAGGCAAAATTGATGGTCAGATACTGACACCAAGTTCTCACATATAAATCGAGAAAAGACGATGACGATAAAAATACTTATGAAGCTAACAATACAATGTATACGGGGTGAAATTGATATCATTAGCATCCTTTTAAACTAAGAGTCTACCTATCAAACTGAACAACTTTTACTATGGGAGCAAACCGACCAGAGCAAAAAAAATAATCAGCTGTTCCATACTAAACTGCAATGCCTACTCGACGCAAATGTATGCAAACGCAGATTTTTTTTTTGCTCCGATCGTTTTGCTCCCATAGTGAAAGTTGTTCAGTTTGATGGGAGACTCTTAGTTTAAAAGGATGCTAATGATATCAATTTCACCCTGTAGTTATTAATTAATGGAAAATACTAAAACAATATAGAGACTATGACAGAGGTGACATAGATGGTATGGTAAACAAATATTTGCTATAGTGAGTCCCCAGGGAAGAAACAGAGGAAAACGTTTGTATGGACTAAACAGTACCCGCATACCCTCTTAACATCCACATGTACAGTTTAAACTGGCTAATTAATCAATTTAACTAAAACGTGTACAGTTTTGATTATTTCCTGAACGTAATCTCAAGAGTTTACGATTGCTTTGTTCAAACTAAGCTCCCAACTTAAGTGTTTGTGCTTAAATGTTGTGTAATGGAGAAATTACTCCAAGTTTCGCGTCACGATCTTTATATCCATTTCTTTAAAGCTTTTAGCTGCTCGTAACTTATAGGATCTTTGTTGTTTAAAATCAAAATTATCATCGATGTTAAACAACACAAAGTGGTTTTGTGTCTTTGGATAGGTGACCGATTAGTGTTGGCGAAAATATGCATAAAACGTTATACAGGGTGATTGGGAGATAGGTGCAAAGCTTTAAGGCGAAGATGATACCGACAATTTAGAACTATTTAAGCCATGGTTGTCATAGACGAAGTCTGAGTCATTTTTGAAATTTTTTGCGAAAATTCCCAAAATTTTAAGTAAACTACTTATTTATGGCCAACTAAATTTCTTGAAATTTTTAGAAGCTTTAAATGTCTGTAAAAAAATTTTCTAAGTAATTTTTTTTTCAGTAATTTTTTTTTTTATAAAATTCCTAAAATTTTAAGTAAACTGCTGATTTATAGCCAAATAAAATGATGAATGAATTAATTTTTGTTTTGTTTGACTAAAGTTATTTTTAAACAATATAGCAAAACTTGTTTTAGGTATCTGTCTCATAAGAAAAATTTTTTACAGACATTTAAAGCTTTTTTTTTTACTGTCGATGGGTTTGCTCTTGACCTGAATCTAGGGGGGGGGGGGGGGTATCATAATGGGTGTATAGGGGTTGGTTTACCACGCGTGCCAAAAAAAGCGGAATTGTAGACTTCACATACGCATAAGAATTTCTTCGTTGAAATAAATCTTGTTTTATCTTAAATTGCGGAAACATCTGTTACTAAGTCATTTACAAGAAAAACTAGATTAACTTGAATTAAAAACGAGATCAGTTTCACCCTCGATGGCTCGGTGACACCACGCTTACAAAAACTAATTAAAGCGCGAAAAAATCAGAGTAACGGCACGATAATTGACTTAAACACTTGTTGTCGTGAATTAACAGCATATTTCTCATTTTAGCGGCATAGAATAGTCGGTCTGGTGATTGCGATATTTGTTAGTTTAAGATCCGATTAACATTTCTTGGATTGATTGCGGCGAATTGCTTTGGTTAAATTATCTCCACGAATGATACATTTTCGCAGAATGTAGAAGTTTTAGAATTGTTCTTCCTATGTCTTAACGTTGTGAGTATTGAAACCGTTTCATGTAGATGGAAACGTTTTTTTAGTTAATCAATTTAAATACTTGTTTAGTACTTACATAGAGTTGACTTAAGTTCAATAGGTAGGTATTTTATGAAGTAAAAGAAAAATAAAATTTACTGGTAAAGTGGGATGTTTAAAAGTACGTATATTGACAAGATTACAATAATTATTCATAAGTAAACTACTAATAATGATAAGATACTTATTGTATCATAAAGGGATACTAAACTGATGGTTTATCAGAATGAATGCTTAAATAAAAATCTTCTAAGATATTGAGTTTTATTAGTGAAATGTCATTATTTGGCGTGATGCTCATTTAAAACATAGCTTAGCATGTTTTTTGTATAGTTCCTAGTGACAAAAATATTCCGAATTCATTTATTCACACAGTTTTGTATCCTACCTATAAACGGCTCTATCAAGGAAGTTATTATATTGTGCCAGATTAACCCATCCATCTTCGTTTATTAGCCATTACACAAACCGCAATGAAAATAAAACAAATCGTTTCTTAAGAGATTTTTAACCGCAATTTATCTGCCGCTTAACCGCCGTTTATGTCGTTGGGCCAATAGCGTGAAAGCGTACGAGGTCGGTGTTCGATCGTATTAAACTGTGATCTAATATGATATAACCGATATGTTTTGTTTGTTTTAAACGTTTTGCGGTTGCAAATAAGGCATTTGTTTACATTTACTCTACATTTTTATTCAAAGACATACTTTTTCTTTCTTTGAGTCGATTTCCGCAGTTATCTTATCACAGATAGATATATCCATAATTGTATGTACCAATGTATGTATGTATATGCTCACGACTACAGGGTGTAACAAAACACCCTAGTAATACTTAAGGGGGTGCTTCAGACTATCAAACTAAACAACTTTCACTATGGAGCCATTATCAAGAAAAAATATCTGCTTTCCCATACATTTTAGTCGAGTCCGTGCTGCAGTTTTATATGGGACTGCAGATCTTTTTTTTCTCGATGTTTGGCTCCATAGTGAAAGTTGTTCAGTTTGATGGTCTGAAGCACCCCCTTAAGTATTACTAGGGTGTTTTGTTACACCCTGTATATTCCACAAAGTGGTAGTCAGAGATATTCTGAAACTCAGACCATTTATAGGTACGTTTCACTGGTAGTACCGAAACTACCAAACGAGAAAACGGTTATATCGATTTTGCTCGTTTTGTCGAGGGTGGCATGCTACATCCACCGGGTGACGGAGAGTGAGTCCATAACCCTATTACGTAGTCCATAATTTTCTAAAGAATATATCCGGTAGGTATTTTAATAAAGGCTACTATCAAATTCACTAATACACCATTCTTATGGTGAAAGTACTATGATGTAAGGTTATTATTAGTTCTATAATGTGTAACAATTTAACAATCGCATTTCATTTATCGCTTTTTACAACCACTTTTACTTCCCGACATGACTGTTGTTGAGTAAAAATTTAATGATGTTGTGACGAATTATCGAAGAGAAAGTTTAAGATTTCAGATAAACGTAAAAAGCTATCAAGTATTTTAGGAATTGATAGCCTTACATGCAAAAGGTTTTTTATTATAAAATAAACTACCTAAAAGCACGTAATAGTTACTAAGTGTTATGTACAAGTGTTGTAACCATTGTTTTATCCAGTAGTTGTAAAGAATCGAAAATAATAATTGCTAAATAAAAGTTTCTACATTTTATCATTATCTCGCATGGTCTTTCTCGTATTGTTTAAATAATAACATTAATTATTATTTTAGTCATGCTCACGAAATCAACATTCAGATAGGTACCTGTAAATCTACTAGATACTAAGGTATACACCTATCTAAGAATGGCAATTTGGCATGGAATCGCTGTTGATTATACACTTCTACGTACAAATTAATGTCTTAAACTCAGTAGCAGAAACGCTCATTTAGAGTTAATCCTTCATTAAATCTCTTGCTAGCTTTTACAACGTCAACAAGACAAAAAGTGCCAGCAAGAGATTTATTGGAGGTTTAACGAGCGTTTCTGCAATTGAGTGTTTAAGTCCTTAAATATTGTAATCGAGAGTCATCTTCATGGTGAAATTGATATCATTGTCATCCTTTTAAACTAGAGTCTACCCATCAAACTGAACAACTTTTACTATGGGAGCAAACCGATAGGAACAAAAAAAAAATCTGCTGTTGCATACATTAATTGTGTCGCGTACGCATGGAACAGCTGATTTTTTAGTTGCTCCGATCGGTTTGCTTCCATAGTAAAAGTTGTTCAGTTTGATGATGATGGGTAGACTCTTAGTTTAAAAGGATGCTAATGATATCGATTTCACCCTGTATAGTCAATACCGTCGATACATCAATATAATAAAAAAAAAAAAAAAATAAAAAAAAAAAAAAAAAAAAAATATGTTGTATAATTTACCGATTTACGTACTTTATACCCCTAATATAACTCTTCAACACCTCTCTTTATAATATATGAGTTTATTGTCGCTATATGCCACAAGATATTATCTACTTTCGTGTCAATCGGCAATAAGAGAACAAAAGTCTCAACTGAATATTGTTTATCGATACGGATAAATCTGTTTCTTTTATCAACTTCTCATTTGATAAATCGTATTGATTCACGAGTATAATGGTCATATAAGAGGGTAATTAACGCATGATTAATTGAAATACATGTTCTGTCTGAGTACCAATTAAATTGATCTTGAATTATAGTTTCGTTTTGATTAGCTACTAATTGTGAAAAGTCGGCGGTGAAAAGAAATTGACTTTATATTCGTTTTTAGGCAGATGCAAAGGTACCTAAATGATGGTGGGAAATTCTTCTTCTTATGTCGAATCTATGAAATGTCATTACCTCATACACCCCAACTGATTTATAAAAAAATAATTAGATTGATACAATAATTTCATTATTTTTATAGTTAAAATTTAAAGTTGTTCGCATTTTAAGTTTTGAGGCAAAAATGATTTGTTATCATTTCAGCACTGAAAGAAAGCGCTAACGTACTCATGGATACATTTTTATAATCTTGTTTTGGTAGTAAGTAGGGTGAGTGTGCCCGTGCGGTGGGTTGACATCGGGTTCAGAAAATTTTTAATTTTGCAAACAAATTATTTAATATTTTGAAAAAAAATACCTACGTTGAAACCATGATAATTCGACTCTGCTCTCGATTCTAAACAACCTACTTTCTAGTTTTGCGTTAATTCATTAACACGTTTCTGGCCCAATGTTTTGCCTCACGGACTGTGCTATTGGTGTTCTATGTTCTGTCAGCAGCGAGTATAATTCGGAGCGCGCTCCATACAAACGAAGTCTAGTTATATTTTCAATACTAACCAATTAAAGTCAATGAAATTTTGCAGAAATAATCTGGAAACTAATCTCTTTGTTTAATGTACTTACCCACTTTTATTTGTTTTACCAATAAATCTAAAACATCTCTGTTTGTATGAAGTCAGATTTTTGTTAAAATGACAGTTAGTTTTAAAGTGGCAGGTGCCTCAAAGATTTCCATACAAATCTTAAATTAATCCTAGCATTAAAACTATATTTTAACGAAAATCTGACTTAGAAACATAGAGATTAGTTTCCGGATTGTTTCTGTTTTTATTGACTTTAATTAGCCCAGTCATTTTACGGTTTGAGCCGGGACTAATTACTAATTGCATTTTTTTTTCGCTATAATATTGAAGAGCCAATTTGAGCTTATGAATGTACCAAAATTAAAAATACGTCAGCAACAGTTCCAATTTTAAAATATAGATATTATCTCGTTCTAAAAAACCTGATGATAAATTTTTTTTGCACATGTTAAAGGCTTTACCATCATACATACTTCAAACATGGTGTAAATATTTTTGTCTACTTAGAAGGTTTTGAAAAATACATTCGTATTATCTAATAAATACCTAATTTTTTTAAATTTTTGTGCCTATTTTATTGATCAAAAATAATGTATATTGTTAAATCTAATTCAAATGAGTGCATTGGTATTAATATTATTAATTTAAAAGCCATCTGTGACACACAATTTTGATTTCTATGTTGCGTAGCAATTTTTTTTTAATATGGTTTAGGATAGTATTTTTGTCACTAAATGGTGCCGGTAACAGTTTAAAAGTCCAATTAATAATTACTCCCTACCCCGCCTAACAAAACTCCGTAAAATGACTGGCCTATAAGCTATATTCGGGGACAAGAGTCTGTGCAGGATATAAAATGAGCTATAGTCCTTATTACATATATTCTATTGCTACTATTGCTTCCTTTTAACAGTGTTCTTTAGATTGTCTATGCCCTGTTGTAGGATCCTACAGGCTATCCTTTAATAACTTATACCTACTTACTTTAAGACCGAAACATCTAACAATCACAATAGTAAAACAATATTTGGTATCATATTACGAAACAAACTTTAAGGTGGTTCGCGTTGATATTGCGCCAGAACTGCAACTATCAGAATCATGCCCTTTGAACGACCTAACCTATCCGAGAGTTCAGATCCTATGTACTCGTAAATAAAAGCTTCGACTAACTATTGATCTGTTTTGCTGTAGCTTTAGGCTAACTGTCAATAAGAACTGCTTGAGAAATCGAGGCGGTAAGTTGGTGTATTTGTTTCCACTATATATTTTACGCCGAACTTAAACGTACCTTGGACCAGCGACCATACATTTTTTCCCAGTGTCCTTTTGTACTTAAAGTGTACTTTAAGTGT
The DNA here is from genome assembly GCA_922987775.1 of Agonopterix subpropinquella. Taxonomy (NCBI): domain Eukaryota; kingdom Metazoa; phylum Arthropoda; class Insecta; order Lepidoptera; family Depressariidae; genus Agonopterix; species Agonopterix subpropinquella. Next base: position 11,753,092 of record OV277709.1, on the reverse strand, counting down.
AATTAAAATGATTTGACAAAATTTTAGGGGTGGTTCAGACAGACCATCAAACTGAACAACTTTTACTGTGGGAACAAACCAGAAATAAAAATTACTTAAATTAAAAAAAAAAAGCTTTTCTGTCCGGGACCTTTAACGCAAGACTGACTAACACTTGGCCGGTTTTTAGTATTTGTTGTTATTCTGTAGAGTTTGTTCTATAATCACACTAAGTTTGACGCTTCTATGTATTACCGTATTTACGATAGAGCGTGAAGAAAAAACGTTGATAAAAACTAGTTTCTTGTGGTGAACCCCCCTTAATTTTTAACTTTTTGTCATTTTTATTATTTGTTAACAAATCCGCCGTAATAACACATAATCTGAGAAAATTTCAACTATCTAGCTATTACTGTTCAAAAGTTACAGCCCTAAATAGGTAGGACAGACGGACGGACGGACAGACGGACAGACGGACAGACGGACAGACGGACAGACGGACAGACGGACAGACGGACAGACGGACAGACGGACAGACGGACAGACGGACAGACGGACAGACGGACAGACGGACAGACGGACAGACGGACAGACGGACAGACGGACAGACGGACAGACGGACAGACGGACAGACGGACAGACGGACAGACGGACAGACGGACAGACGGACAGACGGACAGACGGACAGACGGACAGACGGACAGACGGACAGACGGACAGACGGACAGACGGACAGACGGACAGACGGACAGACGGACAGACGGACAGACGGACAGACGGACAGACGGACAGACGGACAGACGGACAGACGGACAGACGGACAGACGGACAGACGGACAGACGGACAGACGGACAGACGGACAGACGGACAGACGGACAGACGGACAGACGGACAGACGGACAGACGGACAGACGGACAGACGGACAGACGGACAGACGGACAGACGGACAGACGGACAGACGGACAGACGGACAGACGGACAGACGGACAGACGGACAGACGGACAGACGGACAGACGGACAGACGGACAGACGGACAGACGGACAGACGGACAGACGGACAGACGGACAGACGGACAGACGGACAGACGGACAGACGGACAGACGGACAGACGGACAGACGGACAGACGGACAGACGGACAGACGGACAGACGGACAGACGGACAGACGGACAGACGGACAGACGGACAGACGGACAGACGGACAGACGGACAGACGGACAGACGGACAGACGGACAGACGGACAGACGGACAGACGGACAGACGGACAGACGGACAGACGGACAGACGGACAGACGGACAGACGGACAGACGGACAGACGGACAGACGGACAGACGGACAGACGGACAGACGGACAGACGGACAGACGGACAGACGGACAGACGGACAGACGGACAGACGGACAGACGGACAGACGGACAGACGGACAGACGGACAGACGGACAGACGGACAGACGGACAGACGGACAGACGGACGGACTGACGGACGGACGGACGGACGGACGGACGGACGGACGGACAACGTAGGCTTAGTAATAGGGTCCCGTTTTCACCCTTTGGGTACGGAACCCTAAAAAAACTACGGGTTGCACTCCGGGAGTGTTGGCAGATGTGAAAACTAAGAGATCTTACGTCTTACGTCACGTGACGTCACGGTCTGACTATATCTATGCTTACGAATTTTCGATCAGGTTACGTGACGTCACGGTCCTGACGCGAGTTTAACATTTTTTACCCATCCCAAAAAGTGCACAACGCCGCTAAAGAAGTTTTCACTTCAAAAATCTGGCGTTCCATACTAAACATATTGGCACGAAATACAACAAATACCTAAATAGACGGTCATACGACCGTTACACCTAGCCTAAACCTCCCTCCCCCTACCCCCAAATTGCGTGACGTAATTCGTGTAAACCAAATAAAAACCCAGAAAGCTGGCATAGGTATGTAATGAAACCAAATCTCTGTCTTTTATTTGTAACCTTAACCGATTACCTATAAGTGAATAATATAGCACGACATTTCCGGCAAGGAGGGTCGTTGTGTTCCGCCCAGGTTTTTCGTCAAATATTTTAAGTGCATTCAATGTCAATGCAATGTTGGCCTCGCTACAGGTCAACAAGAATTTTTATAATTCCGTGTTCCAATGTTTTTAACGTATATTTAAAACATGATTAATTTATTGATTGACTAGCGGCCCGTCCCGGCTTCGCACGGGTGGACGTCTAATCTTTTCTAGCAATAAATATAGCCTATGTTACTCAGGGTGAATGCAGCTTTCTAATGGTGAAAGAATTTTTTAAATCGGCCCAGTACTTTTTGAGCCTATTCATTACAAACATACAAAAATAGGTACAAATCTTTCCTCTTTATAATATTAGTGTAGATGTAGATTGACGTTTTCATTGATTGCTATAAATATAAGCGATGAAGGTTATATGGATAAAAGACATTGCCCACGTGACGAAGTGTATTCGTTTCGGGTCGTATCGCAGCTGGCGAATGTGTATGATCAAAGAACACATACAAATCGTATTGATAGCTGAAATTATACACAGGATAGGAGGAATATCGTGCTTTCCTTTTCTTTCATTTGGCAGATTCATATGGTTTTTAGGTGTCCCTGATTCCAAATCACCAATTTTTGGATTTTTTTGTCTGTCTGTTTGTTTGTTTGTGTGTTTGTTTGTTTGTTTGATCGAGCATCACGGAAAAACTACTGAACCGATTTTGATGAAACTTTTTTTTTTGATAGCTTATGATCTGATTTAAAATCTGGTATATAATTTATGCGGACGAAGTCGCGGGTAAATGCTCGTTATTTATCTAAAGGTGATCAAACTTTGTCCGAAGCAAACACAAACACAAGTCGGGACCGCAATATTTAAATTAGCACTTGGCGCCTTCTGTAATTCTGTTCTAAGTGTTCTCACCGAGGTTGACGACATTGACATTCTAATAAACACTTGTTACAGCTTGACCGCAAATCACATACATCCTGACGAAATGTTCTTCCGGAAAGTCTTAAACTTTATGTAACTACATAGGGTGAAATTAGATTAGAAGTATTGTATACCATTCATCTATTTCTTATATCGTAGGCAATTTATTGCGTAATTTAATAAAAGCGGTCAAGTGCGAGTCGGGCTATTCGCGCACCGAGGGTTCCGTACCACACAACCACAGAACACAACATTATTAATTTAGAAAAAAAACTTTTTTTGTCCGGGACCTTTCGCGCAAGACCTTGCTCTATAATCACACTAAGTTTGACGCTTGTATGTATTACCGTTTTTACGATAGAGCGTGAAGAAAAAACGTTGATATAAACTAGTTTCTCGTTGAGTTTAACTTTTTGACATTTTTATTATTTGTTAACAAATCCGCCTTAATAACGCATAATCTGAGAAAATTTCAACTATCTAGCTATTACGGTTCAAAAGTTACAGCCCTAAATAGGTAGGACAGACGGACGGACGGACAGACGGACAGACGGACAGACGGACAGACGGACAGACGGACAGACGGACAGACGGACAGACGGACAGACGGACAGACGGACAGACGGACAGACGGACAGACGGACAGACGGACAGACGGACAGACGGACAGACGGACGGACGGACAGACGGACGGACGGACAGACGGACGGACGGACGGACGGACGGACAACGTAGGCTTAGTAATAGGGTCCCGTTTTCGCCCTTTGGGTACGGAACCCTAAAAAAATAGAATAGTCCTCAACTTGGTTAACAAATTAGCCCTCATTTATTATTCTATATGCTTTAGAATTCAGCGATAAGTTAAAGTTGACAGTAAAGGATGACGAATGGTAGTATCCATGAAGCGATAACTCAACAATTATCTTCGACAGGTGTCATCATTATGCGGTCGAGCAGTACAATACGACCCAACCACTATGTTAATGAAATTCTTCGCGCATAAAACAATATATTGCAACCCAAATTACAAAATGTTTCCGCGGTTTGGTGTCATAACTTCCTTGAAATTTTGTAATTTGTATGGAAATTAATGATTTATGACGGAAATAATGTTAATTTTAAAGTTTTTACTAAAACATTTCAACATAATTTTATTAGACGCGCTTGAAGAAATTAGGAACTAAAATGTGGCCCAATTTTATTACACGAATGTTTCTACTTTAATAATGTACCTACGTGTAGTAATTTTATTAGAAATTGCTCTTGAAAAACTAGGAACTATGTAAAATGTGGCGACATTCGAATTTAAATAACGTAGTGTAACCTATTTTGTTAAAATTTTCATGTAGGTAGGTATCTATTTAGAGTTGTTTTTAGGGTTCCGTACCCAAAGGGTGAAAACGGGACCCTATTACTAAGCCTACGTTGTCCGTCCGTCTGTCCTACCTATTTAGGGCTGTAACTTTTGAACCATAATAGCTAGATAGTTGAAATTTTCTCAGATTATGCGTTGTTACGGCGGATTCGTTAGAAAATAATAAAAATGCCAGTTCAAAATTAAGGGGAGTTCTCAACAAGAAACTAGTTCTTATCAACGTTTTTTCTTCACGCTCTATAGTAAAAACGATAATACATACAAGCGTCAAACTTAGTTTGATTATAGAGCAAACTCTACAGAATAACAACAGATACTAAAAACCGGCCAAGTGCGAGTCGGTCTTGCTCTAAAGGTTCCGGACAAAAAAAGGTTTTTTTCTAAGTTAATGATGTTGTGTTCTGTGGTGGTGTAGTACGGAACCCTCGGTGCGCGAGTAGCCCGACTCGCACTTGACCGGTTTTATTTCATGAATGATCTTCCATACACAATGTTTTCAGTTACATTTCAATCTATTGTTGATAACATGATGTTGATATTTTTTTTGTTGATTTTTTAGTCGTTGAAGTTAAGTATCACACCCGTTCCAGGTTTAGGGCTTATTGTTTCACAACTTTCTATTAAGTTTCTGATAGCCTGTCTGTGACAAATATATGATAAATAAAGGCTAGTACCTACTACTAGTGAAGAAATATAACATGGATGTTCTAAGTTTTCAGAATATCTCTGACTACCCCTATAAAGTTCTGAGTATATGCATGCACATTTTTTTATTAAGTATGGGTTTGCTCTTGAACTCAATCTAGTCCTCAGGACGAAGATGGGGTCGAAGATGTAGCGAGCTTACCCAGAAGATGCCTACTCGTACTTTAAAGGAATTCGGGTTGTAAGTGCTCGGAAATACTGACGCAGGCAGGGCATTCCACTCCTTGGCTGTACACATTATGAAAGATTCAGAAAGGCGCTTGGTGCGGATATGTGGGATGTCAACCAAGAAGGGGTGATATCCCGCGGTGCGTTTGGAAGTCCGATAGTAGAAAGGGGAAGGCGGGATGAGCTCATGTCGCTCTTGGGCACACTCACCGAAGTATAATCTGTAGAAGACCGACATGCATGGATGCATGATAGGATGCTGGTGTATTTATCTGTATGTATGTATCTATATAATGGGATGTCTTAAGGCCAACAACCCGTTCTCAAAACAGCAGTAGCAATGAAATAACAAAACAAAAGGAAATAAGTTAGTATAAATGTCGACCCCATAACCCGCTTTCCTCGACCAAATCGTCCGTGATCGTTCCAAATGGTTTTCTCAACTCTACTGTTACGCTTCGCAGATGAGAAATTACATTCTGTGGCATCTTAGCTTTCTTTTGATCATCCCTCAAGTAGGTTGTTAAAAGAAATTGGTGATGTTTAAATCGAATTATAGAACGGAAAGTTACAATAATGGATAAGGAATTAAATTGAGCCTTAGTGGCCGTAGTGCTTCGGTTTGATTCTATTTAAAGAGATTTAAGAAAAAAATTATGAAAAAATTTATCACTTGCAGAACAAACTTAATATTAAGCTATAAAATGCATGTATAAATTTTTATTTTAACACTCATCTTATTTATTAGTTCTGACTCTATGCACAAAAGTGATAAGGCGTTTATCTTTTCTTGGTTTTTTGGAAATTTATCTAAGTGGTGAAACATATGAATATTACATGTTGAATTGTTTGTGTGAACCTAATAACATTTAATTTTGGTATATAAATATTAATCCTTTCAAATTCTGTAAGACATAAAACAAAATTTTTGCCCCTTTGCCGCCCTAAAATCTGCCGCCCTATAGGCTCCAACCTACGCAGCCCTTTGATAAATCCACCACTTATTCTGGTACTTATATCACTAGATAATTTTTGTGACAATATCCAAGATATTCATTTATGTACGCTGCCTAAAGTGCGGTGGGGTGATCACCTGAAAACTATGACATAGGCACAGATTACTTAATAGTTACATGGGTAGGTAACTCGATAGAAGAAAAATAAAACAATTTGTCGATCATGAACTGTATAACACAATCAATAAGAAAGAAAACTCGTACATACAGCCTGCACAAACATCCTACATAATATATAAAAAACAAACTCACTGCACTACCAACAATCTTTGCCAGTGAGAGGCAAAGATCATATTCAAAATGATCATTGAAGAATTAACTTAGATTTTTGACAGTATGTACTTAGGTAGGCCGTGCATAACTTTGTTCGTTTCGTTACTCTTTATGTTTATTTTTTATCTATCTCATTAGTGTCTTCACCACACCACACTGCCGCAAAACAATAAAAATTCATGCGTAATTTTGACCACAAGATACAATATAATCATGTACAGTACATTATAAAATACCTATAAAAAATTGTTCCCATGACCTCACTCTACTTATGAATCATAATTCCCAATGACTTTGATCACTTCCAAAGGACACTGTCAACAACTTGAAAAGTTAAAAATAAAAGTGCTTTGTTCCGCATGTACCTACATTTTTGTCGGGACTCATGAATATTTAATATTTTCTCAGTGTACGCGAAATTTATGCAAATATATATAAGTCAGTTATTTATTATCGTTAACCGTATCGGTTCAATGTCGGTGACTGAATGTTACTTGCCGTGAGAAAAATAAATCTTAAAGTCCATGGAAGGTTTTGTTCGCTTCGCTTCATTTTCGACTGCGTTAATTAGAGTCATGTCATTATAATCGCTCCAGCTAGCGTCATTTCGGTCAAGGTTTGATCTCTATTTAGACGAATGCATCTGCGCTGCAGTTGCTAGGTATTTAATGGGAGCTGTAACTATCATCATCATGATATCAGCTGTATCTATTCTTTGCTGTTTTATTTCTATCTATATTCAATTCTTATTGAATTGTCTAAAGTTGTAATTAAAAACGTAAAGGAAAATCTGAATTTCTTCACAAATTGAACAATAAACACACATACCTAAAATAGAAAAATGGCATTGCAATTACTGTCGTATACAATCACATCAATAGATATTTTTTTGGTTTTGGTTTTAATATTCTTATCAGTAGGCCTCGCATGCCACCCCCGAGAAAACGACAAAAATCGAGATGTGCCTCCATCCTTATTATTTTACGTATGCTAGAAAGAGCGCGCATGACGTTTTTCTCGTTTAAACGCTTTGTCGTGGGCATGCTAGCCGTGCAGGTCTATTAGAAAGTGACAAAGCTCCAAATATTCGTTAATATTGTTAGTAGTACGTAAACCATTAACATAATATTTGATTCAACTCCGCTAACATTGACCCATTTGAAAGCTGTTAAAAATAGCAAAGCGCAAAGTGATAAACCGAATTGAATTGCACGCCCCGGGTGCTTTTATTGAATATCGAAAACGAATCGATCTTGTTCTGCGACCTTTTCGTACACTATTCATCTGAAGGTCGCAGTAAAAGTGTGAAAAAACGTCAAAGGCGGTATAATGGCCAGTGACTTAACTAGAATTTGGGTCAAGTGTAGCTACTGATAGCGCGACGAATCCGAATCATCGACCGACGGTGCGTGCGGAAAATAAAATAACTTTTTTAATAACAACAGATTTAACGACAAAAGATTTACGCTTTCATTCAAAATAAGTAAAAAATTGCTTTTATAATTGAAAACGAAAGTAAGAATGTATCACTTAATAATATAATACAATCATAGCTAAATGTTCTTTTATCTGTAGATTTCTATTACAATTAGAAAAAAAAAATTATTACAAAATAGTGATAAAATGGTTTTCTATCGCGAAATCGCAAAATCGCGAAAATAGAGCATAGTTAGGTGGCTAAGAGTTCATTTTATCCTAAATATGAACGATGATAAATACAGGAATTACAGAAAAATCAAATCGAATGCATTCTTCACGCCCCATGCAACTATACAATGAATTCAAATATGTCAAGCAAAATTGTAAATCATACATGGCAGATACCGTGTTCCGGGTACACATGCAACATACAATAAAATCTGTCACGTCCTCACGTCGCAGTTGACACCGTGACATTTGTGTAGCCTTGACACTGGGATCTGCGCGCGCATCTCCGTCACATGTAATCTGACATTAATAGCTTATCATATTGTATAGCATTGTATAGCTAGATGAAAATCTGAGCAGGAAAATTGCAGTTTCCGCTTTTTCTCTTTGATAATTTTGCACTTATTAAATGCAGAATTGTAAGGCACATGCGTCTTCCTTTGATGTTGCTTCTGTCGTAAGTCGTTATGGTAATAAACAGTTGTGTATTCCAAACGCACATAAAACGTTCTTGAAACACATAACACGTAAATGTGTGAAAATGGGAAAACTGTCTGCGACATTATTTCTGTCGGTAAGACGATTGAACTTACTACAACAAACATATTATACTTCTTCTTTTCGTGGAATCGCCATGTCTTCCTTAATATTGTCGCAGACCGAACAGGCAGAGCCCTGATGTCAGTGTTTTTTCAGGCCGACGTGGTTCTGTAACGACTATACTACCACCAGAGACAGTAGCCGGGACCAACGGCTTAACGTACCATCCGAAGCAAGAAATCATTTTTCAGACAATCAGGTGATTCAGCCTGCAATGTCCTAACTTAGGAAAAACGCACAAAGTGACATATCACTAGGTGTCCCCCGTGGAAATCGAACCCACGACCTCCGTGTCGAGTGCCAATGCTCTTAACCATTAAACCATACGGAGGCAGAATTTGTGGTGTTAATCATACAGTATAGAAAAAAAACGTTGGTACTAGTTTTCTACTTATATTATCAGTATTTACTGATTATTATAACGATCATCATCTCAGCCGATAGACGTCCACTGCTGGACATAGGCTTCCCCAAGGATCGCCACAACGACCGGTCCTGCGCTGTCCTCATCCAACGGGTTCCCGCCGCCTTCGATTACAATATCGAACTAAAACATTTGTGATAATTTTAGTATTATGTAGTGTACATACATTTTTGCACAATAACATATTTTTCATTCAAATATAGCAATGAGTAATTCAACTACAAATTGACAGAGTTAATAATACAAATTACGAATAAAGTCGCGATCAAAACCTAGTAAAAGCGTCTAGGTTGTGGGAAAAATTCACAAATGATTGACACAATTGAAGTTCTTTCATAATAATAACATTAAAGTTTAACCTTTAACCGAGTCAATGACTTTAATAGCACCATACATGCAAAACGCGAGAGGTCATAGTAATTTTCGTGTCAATCTACAGACATGATTGATTTAACTTTTGTAAGAGCAAGATAAAATTAATAAAGCCATTCAAGATAATGTTGAATTTTCGGTCTCATTATTTTAAATTGAAAATGTTTAACGTAAAGAATTTAACTTGACAAGGTTAGATATTATTTTAATTACTTTAATTATATTAAGTATGTAAGTAATTGAGCATATCTGCATTAGTGGTTTGATTTGCCGTTGCTTATTGCACTGTGCTTTTTTTTCTTTTCAAATCCCAAAACATGGGTTAATTAACGTAACAAATATTATATTCCGAGAGATAAGTGTACTTTTTGCAACCATCAGCAGCAAGGCTGATTCAGTGTTTATGGGGTGTAGAGCTTTTTTGTGATGGGGATGGACCAGGTCTGCCTGCATAACTCGAGTCGGTTGAGGAGTTACTGATGATTAAAGGTCTGTAAAAAATTAACGATCAGTTGCAAGGCTGATCGTATTTTATTGTTGTAGTTAGTATACATTGTAATTTTGATAAGTACATCAATTTTGATAATAATAAAGTAGTACAAGAATTTACAAGATTTATTTACTACCTGTGCAGGATACAGAAACATACCTATGAATCATTTCTTTTCCATTTTTGTATCCAAATTACAATACCTACTTATTTTGAATCTCCCATAAGAAATATCATAATACTCGTAAGTATAAGATCTTTTTACCCACTAGTTTAATTGTTTTAACACGTCTACAAGATTGACCAAAACAATTAAAACGCACCCGTTTTTCGCAGCCTACTTAGACCAACTTTTTCTAGATACTGTCGCAACTATAACATAACAATCGTAAATGTCGAAACACCATAGACACACAGTTATGTGAACAGGTTAACAATGAAGTACAAACAATATACAAGTGAAACACTCCGTAGAACGTAGAGACACGATTTATCTTAAGACCTTATCTGGTGACCTTCGCGGAAGGATCGGGTGTGGTTCTCATGCCTTCGCTTGGAGTACAAAGGAGGTTACAAGTGCATGTGATGGCCTTTTTAAGATTGTTCGGAATTTTTGTTACTACCTACGGTTGTAATTAAAAATCTAGATCTTTTCGTTTTCACGCTTTTATATTGATACAGGCTGAATTCAAGGTTGTCATCGACGGTTGCGAGGCATGGAACATTAAGGAGGCTACTCGCCAGAAACTAGAGGCTATAGAAATGTGGTTCTACCGAAGAATGCTGCGAATTAGTTGGGTTCAACGAGTCACCAATGTGGAAGTTCTACGACGTGTCAGGAAGTCCCGGGAGCTATTGCAAACCATTGAAAGGTGAAAAGTCGTCCACTTTGGTCATATTTTGAGAAATGAGCGATACCAACTGCTCTGACTATAATAATGGGCAAAGTAGAGGGTAAAAGAAGCGTCGGTAGGCCACGAATGTCAAGGCTCGCGAACCTGAAAGAATGGACGCGGACATCGCCAGCGTCAACGAACTGTTTCGTTTGGCGAGAGATAGACAGGGATATGCAGAGCTGACTGCCAACCTACAGTAATGGAGAGGAACCCGAAGAAGAGAAGAAGAATTCAAGGTAGTTGTTTGAAGTCGGAAGTATTGTAGAAAAAGTTACATGGTACGAAACTAGTTTTTGCCAATAGCAATTAGCTTGGTGTTGGTGATCGGACAATATTGTTGTCAAATAATGTCTCATCATCATTTCAAATCCCCTGTTATAGTTCCTACTCGTACTGTTATCAATTATCATGCATGTTGATCAATAAGAGTACAAATAATAACAGCTAATAATAGAGTTATATTGTATACCTGTACACGTAATATATAGGGTCCTTCTTAATATGCTGACACTTTTTTAAGGGGATGATCAGACCGTCAAACTGAACAACTTTCTCTATGGGAACAACATCGAAATCGCGAAAAAAAAATCAGCTCTTCCATACAAAACTGCAAACTTACTTTAGCCAAATGTATGGGACAGTTGATTTTTTTTTCGAGATTTCGATGTTGGCCCCAGAAGAGAAAAGAATAGAGAAAGAAAGAAAGCCCCATTGTTCAGTTTGATGGTCTCATGATCCCCTTAAAAAAGTGTCAGCATATTAAGAAGGACCCTGTATTAGAGCTGTATTTTAAGAAATTCTTTATAAAATTGAATTGGTAACAAACTATCTTTTTAACCGACTTCAAAAAAAGGAGTTCTATGTTCGGCTGTATGTATTTTTTTTTATGTATGTTCACCGATATTTTCGTCAATTGTGAACCAATTTTTAAAAATTATTTTTTTTGTTTGAAAGGGTATACTCCCGAGGTGGTCCCATTTTAATATTGTGATGATCTGATGACGCACTTCGGAGCTACATGATATAACTCCTCAAAAGTTGACAGCAAATCGTCTGCGATTGAACCATTTGCTTCTTTCAATGTACCCTTTGCGTGTATGACTGATATATGAGTCGAAATAACATATTTATTCAATAAAAATTATGAAATAAAAATTTTTTTACAAAAAAATAAAAACCAACTTCAGAAGTAAAAAAGTACAAAATAATATTTCAGCCTATGAATTTTATGTTCGAATCTATAAGAAAATTAATTTGTTTTGTTGGAGTCGGTGTCAAGCCAAGCCAAAAAATTACTGCAAGCTCAGTCGCGAATCGTACCTACCGGCTTGACAGCGACTTCGACAAAACAAATTAATTTTCTTATAGATTCGAACTTAAAATTCATAGGCTGAAATATTATTTTGTACTTTTTTACTTCTGAAGTCGGTTTATATTTTATTGTAAAAAAAATTTTATGTACAAATTACGTCACAACTCGAACTCTGCCAACTCTCAATAAAATTCATTAAAACGGGGTTTGTCATTTTATGGCGTATATTTTATATTTATCTGTAATATCCATTATTCTTATGGTCCATCGAGCGATTAGGCGCTAATCTATTGCTTTTTTAGTCAGTAAAATTTAAATAATTTTCTTATCATTGCGAAGTTTTTTGAACCCATAAAAACCCTAACTGTCTGCTTAACATAAATAAACTAGATTAAGATTACAACAGAATAACATTAGAAACCCAATATATCAATGCTTCAAGGATATCAAAGATTGCACTTTCCGAGAAGCCCGGCTTTTGCAATCCGAAACTGGTTTGAACCAGAATCAAAGGAAACTATAAACTATGCTATGCTATCGTTTGTATTGGATCTGGGACTAATGAGGACTCGATGCTGCGCTTGATTCACGAGTAGTTTGAACGCATGCGATTGTGTTCAAATTGCTGAAATAGACATCGGCAGAAATTTGTGACCATATTTTATTAGAAAGAATAAAAATATTGTGAATGAGTCTGACTTAATTAATGATTTTAAAATGGATGGAAAGGAAGTGTTAAATAAAAAGATCAAAGTCTAACGTGTTTGTGTTATCGTTTTTAATGGCGACTTTAGTTCAAGCAAACATCAGTAAAATACACATTAAAAATTTTACGTTTCTCTGTCGACAAAAATCTCATGAAAACTCATGAAGACTTGGAAAACATAATTTTTTATAAATTATTATTGCGAATCCGATCGACCTTAAACCATATCTTCTATAATTCTTCTTTTATTGAGCCGAATGCGTGTCATTTTGTATTTTTTCAGTCCCGTATTTTGCCACGTGGATAGCACTGCCGGCATTCATCGTTCATAAGCTCCATTAGGAAAGGCAAGATGGGCCAAAGTCTGAGGAGCAAAATCACATTCACACCTGAGGTCTGATCAGTCGGTCTGATAGGTACTTCTTACTCCGGCAGACTATTCATTTCACTGTAACTTTTATTGATTTTATTCTGACAATTCAAGACTATCGACATTTGGTTCAAGACTCATACAAGCACGTACATTGTTCTGACCCTGTATTTAAATTTCATACCCTGGACTTTTGGTTCGGCAGGCGTGGCCACCATCACCAACACATAGCCGTCAAAGAACCATGTCAATCGTGCCTGTGTATTGCGTTACACTTAGGCGTTACATAACTAAAAACATTACAATAAACATTAGAGACATAACCCCGCGGATTGTGTCATGTCCCTGAATATGCCATGGTGTGGAGACAAGCAAGGCAAATGTCACTGTGATTTATGATGTACCGGGTCACTTGTTAGACTGACATTTAGTGTCTTTGTTTCTATAGTTATCAATCAAGCATTTAACCTAGTTGTTGAAGGATTGTAAGACAGAGCGAATTGCGTCTTCCTTCATTATACGAACTGCTGAGGCATGAATTCCTTTCCTGCATTCGATTTCCCAGCTGATTATAGGTACAGGACGAGGATGAGGAGGATCCAGAGCCTCTACCCGCACATTCGAACTTCGCAATTGCGTGAACATTTTCGTTCCAATGTCAACTCTATTACAATGAAGTGCGGACCGAAACAGTGGCGATACATCGAACATCGAAAGTCCGGGTACAGGGCCAGGTCTTGTCAAGGCAAGTCAACGTACAAAGCATTCTATATTTTCGGTTTCGTGTGTAATTTTCAACAAATTATTTGAAGCCAAGCGCCAAGCCCAAGCCTATCGCAAATAAAATAAAACTGGTCAAGTGCGAGTCGGGCTACTCGCGCACCGAGGGTTCCGTACCACACCACCACAGAACACAACATTATTAACTTAGAAAAAAAAATTTTTTTCTTCCGGGACCTTTAGCGCGAGACCGACTCACACTTGGCCGGTTTTTAGTATTTGTTGTTATTTTGTAGAGTTTGCTCTATAATCATACTAAGTTCGACGCTTGTATTTATTACCGTTTTTACTATAGAGCGTGAAGAAAAAACGTTGATAAAAACTAGTTTCTTGTTGAAAACCCCCCTTAATTTTTAACTTTCTGCCATTTTTATTATTTGTTAACAAATCCGCCGCAATAACGCATAATCTGAGAAAATTTCAACTATCTAGCTATTACGGTTCAAAAGTTACAGCCCTAAATAGGTAGGACAGACGGACGGACGGACGGACGGACAGACGGACGGACGGACGGACGGACGGACGGACAACGTAGGCTTAGTAATAGGGTCCCGTTTTCACCCTTTGGGTACGGAACCCTAAAAAACGGAGGTTTATAATTCTACTTATAATTCGTTTCCGTGAGTACCATACAGATAGATAAATCAGAATAAATAAGTACGAAGAGCGAGCTTGTCTCTGAAAATATTTCGTCCAGCAAGCACGTGAGTTTACAAAGAGCAAGCACGCACGTATCATGTTTCGGAAAGCAGAGACATCTCATGGGAAATATTTGAATTCGCAGAATAGTCAACAAGTCGACGCTAATGCCAACTTTCACCACTTTTCCTACCCTAAATAAAACCAAACCTGGAAATAACAAACCCAAATTCCCCATTAGAGGAATCTTTTACTGCCCGAAACCAAGACTATGTTTATTTTGTTTCGAAAAAGTGTACCTGTCTTAAGTTCAAATGGTACACGTCAAATCAAAGTCCGAAACGTATCAAAGGCAAAATAAAGGAAACTATTAAAGGCTCTATTACGGCGGCACATCACGTTTCGACATTGCTACGTAAAGCAACACTGTTCCCACGAGGTGGCGCAATAGGCTCACGACTGTACCTGCTACTTAGAAACCGCTTCCTAAATCTAAACAGGGGTTTTGTTGTTGATACTAGTAAAAGAGAAGCTTCGGCCTATATCAACGAAGCCATAAGGCCTCAGTAATTTTTACAGGAAACTGTCTTCACCCCCACTTTTTCCCACCCCTGTGTATTTTGGAAAACAGGATCAATAGCGGCGACTTTTTACTATATCTAAATTTATGTCCTGGGGATTATTCTAAGAGCTCTTTAGTAGCAATATCTCAGCGATTTTCCAGTGAGTACTAGTACGCTCATCGCGTAAGAACAGGCTGTCAAGATAGGAAGGATGGAACACACAGGAAGATCGTGATTATGTCGCTTTTCCTTTGCTAAAGAATGCATGAAGAATTGCCGATATAGCTCGAAAATGCTGTGTCAAACTGTATCTTACGGTCCGTTGCAGAAACGCTCATTAAAGTTAATCCTCCATTAAATCTCTTGCTGTCACTTTTTGTCTTGTTGAAGTAGTAAAAGCTAGTAAGAGATTTAATGAAGGATTAACTTTTATCACAGATTACTGATATGTAGCAAGCTACAGATGCGACAGTGAAATTTTCACTTAGTTCCCTTGTTTCCGTTGTGGCGTTCTGTCGTCAAACTAATGTGTATAGAACTTGTAGTTATAGGTATGTATACACTGATTCCAGGATGCAAAAATAGGGATATTTGACCAAGGAACAAACTATTCAACGATATTATTATGTCATACGACGGAGAAGAATTGAGGCTTCTCAAGGATTCTAAACTCAAGCTAAAATACCAGGAAAATCACAAGATATAAGCTTCTGACGCAACAACACGGCATGAGGCTGCTGTTGTTGTAAGTTCAATATGGCGTTGTATCTCGTCCTCATTGGACGATGATACAATGTATCATCGTCCAATGAGGACGATGGGAAACAGCGCCACAACGGCTACAACAGAACTAAGCTGTCATAGGCCTGACTTTTATGAGCGCTTCTGCAACTGAGTTTAAGTAACTGTTCTCAGTCTATAAGTGGTCTATTATGCTACTGAGCTCATAATATCCTTAAGGGTTAATATGTATGTTATACTATTGAAATGCAAAGCACGTTACTATGTATAATACTCATAACCATAATAATAAAGTGATGAATGAAGCTAAAACGATTGTTTATGGTGCGTAATTGTTTCATCAGCTCGACAATCAGATAAGGTTTTTAATGGCATAGATTTTACCTTCATATTCTAAGCCCACCATCAACGAGGATTCTAATCTTAATAACTTGTGAATGTTGAATGAAAATTGATACATTTGGAGTGAGTTGTTTAAATTTAAAATGAAGTTCTTTTTCCACTCTATTTTGGCCATGACATTTTCGAAACTGATTCATTTGTTAGTTATGTTATGGTTATGGGCTATCACCAAAATCTCGATTTGGAAATCAGCTACGGGTTCATAAAATTTATAGTTCCACCTTTCAGATTAAACTTTTATTGTTATTTTTAACCTTGATTCAAAGACGTAGGAGTGAATGACTCGTGCTCTATTACATTACAATAATGATCTTGGATAATGATCTTTTTCGCAGAGTCTTTCGTAATAATAAAATTGATTATCTAACAATGAGAAAATTATGGGCTTGGTTTCGATTTTATGGTCGTAATGTGTTGCTAATTTAAAAGGAGCATAGTTAATTAATTTTACGACTGACACAGCCCAAGATTTGGAAGGATTAAAATGATGTTGACCTTAAAATTTAAAAGTATACTTTCAAAATTGTGTTCCAAATGGGGCGTGTGGACCGCTAAAGTATCATTTTTACTATAATTTCTTAGATCTTTTTTTTAAAGATTTAAGCAACTTTTTTTTCAGACAGGCACTTTGCATTTTACAGATTATCATATTCTGGTTATTAAACATTTAATCCTCAACTTCAAGGTCTTCAAGTAGGTATTATACTCGGGAAAACGTTGTTCATTCTAGCAATCCAGTTAGAAAAAGTCGAGCTTCTGTTTTCCTTCCTTTAAGAACATATTATCAGATGTACCTTTTTCAAACAACATACTGTCTTAATAGTTAGTGTTAATAATCATGTCATCACCATCATCATATCAGACGATAGACGTCCACTGCTGGACATAGGCCTCCCCAAAATGGGGGGATTTGCCATAATCGCCTCGCTTGGCAGGCGGGTTGGCGATCGCAGTTGGATTGAATGTGTGTACTCAGAGGATGCTGCTGCCCATCCTCTGGTAGATCCCTTCGTCGCTTTTTACGACACCCTCGGGAGGAAATGAGGTGGTGCTATTCTTAGCCGACACCACACGGACATAATAATAATCATGCGATATCTTAATTTTTTTTTATTTGTTGTTTAATTGTTCCCAGGTACACAGCAAAGGCTTGAAGTTCGGAATTTACGAAGACTACGGTAACTTCACGTGCGCTGGATATCCTGGAGTAGTCGGACATCTTGCTGGAGGTAGGTTCAAGTTTTTATTCTATCTCATTACAAAAATGCAGTGTCTATCGCTGATGCAAATTCCTTCACCACGATAGCAAGTAAAGCTCAATAATAATGCCATGGATATGTAGAGAAGTGGAATTCAAAGTTCCTACATGGAATGTAAGACCCTTCTTCTTGTTGGTGCCAACTTCTGAAAAGGTTAAAGGCAATTTGAACGTGGAAAAAATTTTGTTACCTATCAGTGAATGTTGATAGCAATTAGGAATAAAGTTGCAAAAATCTATTTTGTTTGGGTACTTGCATATTATTGTTTTTTTACGGAAAGTCTACAAAAGAATACCTAATAACGATTGTTGTATAATACCGTCCATTTGTGACAAAACAAACTTTACGTGCTAAATACAATAGGTATGTTTGTAACTTTGACAATGCCTAATTGCCTTAAGTCGACATTGTCAAAATTGCCTTCTCTGCTGAGACATTTCGACATCTAAGATCCTATAGCACTATAATTTCCATAGTATCATTAATCATTGCTCCATTATTCCCAAAGGCGATTCTGAAAATAATGTATAGTTACTCTTACAAATAATTAAACCTTACGATCGACACTGAAATGTCTTTCGTAACACCTAACACTGTGTCCTAACCCAACCTACATACCGAAATAGCCAATTTAATATTTCACTGGCATCTCCAATGAGCTAACAAAAGCAATCTACCCATATATGCATACCTATCATTAAAATTGCTACCAAGTAATTACTAGGATTTAAACTATTGTTTCTAAATATGGAATATTATTGTGTACCTACTTTCTAAGTTTGATTGAAGACATATCACGCAATAATTTCCAGATGAATTTTAAAGAAACTTATGGCATCATCAGTCAGCCAGCCTAAATGGTCTAGGGCTAGAATAGGTCCACCCTATAACTATAACTAGTCCTGGGTATCGTATGATGTGACAGAGAGTTTACCAAGGAATTGGCAGCAATTTGTGTACCTCCATCTACCTGCGATCGGCAACTCGCCTGCCATGCGTCGCGACTACATATAAACCACTATTTTAAGGGTATGGGTTTTAGGAGTATATTCAAATAATGAAACTAAACAATTTTACCTAAGACTACCACCAAAATATTAAGGATGTATTCAGATAATGAAACTAAACAACTTTCCCTAAGAAATATGGGTCGAAAAACGAGAAAAATTGTTCTTATTCTTTCTCGTGTGAAGGTGATCACACTTTGTCCTTCCAATACTTGGCCACCTCTATTCCTCGAGGGGAAGCCTCTATTAGGTCCTGGAGGGAGCAAGACACAGGGCACAGGCTACACTGCGGTAGGTGTCGAGTGGTTTGAGAAAAATTGTTGGACTTCCTATACAGTGTGCCGATCTGCTGATCGATTTTCAATGGGAGGTCCAGAAATATTTTTCGTTTTTCGACTCAAATTCCTTAGAGAAAGATGTTTAGTTCAGTTCCATTATCATAATATGATATAAGTAATAAAAAAGTGTATAGAAAATATTGTTTTCTGAGGCCCTCCCTCCAATCCAGAGTGAACTTCTATCGATAATAGATTCTATAATATTCAAGCTTCGAAGACAAACATTAGGGAACTCCACGCTGATAAAGTCGCAGGTGACTTGAGCCGACTGCGTGTTACCGCTAAAGATGTCATTTAAAATTCACTAGACACCACGGAAAGTGTAGTAACAATGGGCTTGCCATATTACGTAAGTTGCGTGCTATGGCCTGCTCATAAAAAGCCAACTTCCTGACGAAGTCCGATGAGCCAGTAACTACTAGTGTTTGTGACACGCAACTTCCTTTTGTTGTAGTGGTGGAATTGTATACACTGATGTCAATGCTTCGAGTTATTTAGGTACCTCGGTACCTAGATTAGGGTTGCCAGAATGGCTAGGGTAGAGGATACCTGTTTCCAAATTCACCAGAAACAGATCAGAATGTAGGGTGTATATACCTATATTGAAGGTTAGCCCAGTCATTTTACGGAGTTTTGTTAGGAGGGGTGGGGAGTAATTATTAATTGGACTTTTAAACTGTAACCGGCACCATTTAGTGACAAAAAGACTATCTCAAAACATATTTTAAAAAAATCGCTACGCAACATATAAATCAAAATTGTGTGTCCCAGAAGGCTTTTAAATTAATAATTTTAATACCAATGCACTCATTTGAATTAGATATGACAATTTATGCAAGAAAGAGCAAAATAGGCATACAAATAAAAAAATTAGGTATTTATTAGAAAATACGAATGTATTTTTCAAAACCTTCTAAGTAGACAAAAATATTTACACTATTTTTGAAGTATGTGTAATGGTAAAGAATTAAATATGTGCAAAAAAAATTACCGTCAGGTTTTTTAAAACGAGATAATACCTAAATTTTAAAATTGGAGTTGTTGCTGACGTGAGTTTTTTTTATTTTGTTTCATTTTGAAGCTCAAATTGGCTCAAATTAGTCAATATTATACCGAAAAAATTTTTTTTATTAATTAGTACCGGCTCAAACCGTAAAATGACTGGGCTAGGTGGCATGTTAAGTTGGATGCCAACTGCAAGAACTGGCGGGATATCGCACGAAGCAGATAAGGATGGGACAGTAAAGAGATACTTTTGCATATCAGTGAGATGAAACAGGTTAACAAAATTCATATTATGGAAATTAGTTGTCAATTGGTTATGAATGAAAATACACTTGATGATTTTTGACACATTTTTCTACTGTGTAGTTCTTGCTTACCCCATTTATCCTTTTTAGGGTTCCGTACCCCAAAGGGTGAAAACGGGACCCTATTACTAAGCCTACGTTGTCTGTCCTTTCGTCCGTCCGTCCGTCCGTCTGTCCTACCTATTTAGGGCTTTAACTTTTGAACCGTGATAGCTAGATAGTTGAAATTTTCTCAGATTATGCGTTATTATGGCGGATTTGTTAACAAATAATAAAAATGTCATAAGGTTAAAAATTAAGGTGGGTTCTTAACAAGAAACTAGTTTTTATCAACGTGTTTTCTTCACGCTCTATCGTAAAAACGGTAATACATACAAGCGTCAAACTTAGTCTGGTTATAGAACAAACTCTACAAAATAACAACAATTACTAAAAACCGGCCAAGTGTGAGTCAGTCTTGCGCTAAAGGTCCCGGACAAAAACAATTTTTTTTCTAAGTTAATAATGTCGTGTTCTGTGGTGGTGTGGTACGGAACCCTCGGTGCGCGAGTAGCCCGACTCGAACTTGACCGGTTTTATTTGTAACTAGGTTTGGCAGTAGCAAAACTCAAACTTAATAAATTCAAAAATAAACTCTATGGCCATAAATACAACAGTTGTTTGATGATCATAGTCATAAAACGTTAGTTCGAAATGCATCACCATTAAATACTGCAGTTACAGTGGAACATAACACTACCATAATGGTAATTTGTCAAACTGAATGACTGACCAACATCAGGGCATGTATGAGCATTAATTTGTCACGATTGACTTGATCGCTATGTGTAGTAATTATAATCTTCCTGATTGGTACACTGTAAGCCTTGACACAATAATTTGATTGTTCAATTGAGCTTCAATTTACTACCATGAACGGCAGATCTGTTAAAAATATATGATAATTATGTTGATTGATTGTTTTGTGAGATTCTGTTAGAGATTGTTTGTTTGATGCTAATAATGTAGTAGCATAATTTATGAAGATGATAATAAATATTGATCGTTATATTTTATATTATATCCCATTCGGATAGTACTTAATTTAGTAGTTTCTTTAATCATTTATGCATCATTCATTATGCATTTATCATTCAATGCTTTGCCGGCTACTCTACAGGATGTAATAAAACGCCATAGTAATATTTAAAGGGGTGGGACTGCAGTTTTATTTCGGATTTGTCTCCATAGGGAATTAGGGATATGTTGGTTAATTTGGTAGTCTTAACCACTCCTTTAAATATTACTAGAGTATTTTATTACATACTGTAAAAATCCTATCAGATTGGAATAATGGTGTTTAATGTTAGTGGTTCTTTAAAAGCTCTTTGTTTATAACTAGATTATAAGGAATAGGAGATTTATAACTATGTGCTATTAGAGATTTTTAACGAAGTCTGTGCAGGCTAGAATACTTGGATAGCTGGGATGGTTAGACTGGTTTATCAGATATGGGGTTACGTAGGTCAGTAGCAACCTGTACATGTTAGGTATACCTCGCCCTAACAAGAACCACCGTTTATAGTAAAAGACTGTGCTTCTGTTCTGGCACACCCGCTCCTACATTTATTTAACGTCTGTTTGAACACAGCTACGTATCCCGAGCAGTGGAAGATTACGCGAGTAACGCCAGTACCAAAAAGTGGTTCCGGTTCTGACATAACGGGGTATAGACCAGTGGCTATACTTTCAACTTTTGCAAAAGTTTTTGAGTCTATTTTATACGCGTCAATTTTCTCTCAGACGAATGCTGGACTGTCTGACTCTCAACACGGCTTTAGACCGGGCCGTGGAACGCATACGAATCTCATGTGTTTTATGCAAAACACAGCTTCTGCTCTGGATGAACGTGCGGGTGGTCAGGTAGACGTTGCATATTTTGACTACAAAAAAGCGTTTGACACCGTAAACAATGATATTCTTTTAGAAAAATTGGCGATAGCTGGTTTTACCCCAGCTCTACTTAACTTTTTTGTTAGTTACCTGAGTGATCGTAGGCAGTATGTAGAGTACGCGGGACACATTTCAGACACATACATAACACATTCAGGAGTGAGTCAGGGTAGTAACTTGGGACCGTTAGAGTTTATTCTGATGATTAACGATCTACCAAAAGTAGTTCAAAACGCAGGTTGCCTATTATTTGCAGATGATCTCAAGCTATACATGGTGATAAACGATTTAGCAGACTGCGAGAGCTTGCAGGCGGACATAGACAGAGTAGTTTTATGGAGTAATTATAACAAGCTTTCTTTTAACGTATCCAAATGTAACGTAATGTCTTGTACACGAGCAGTAGACCCATACCACTATGACTATCGGATTAACAACGTGAGCTTGAACAGGGTTACCTCAGTCCGCGATTTGGGTGTTCACATTTCTCATGATTTCACTTTTCGGACTCATATTACGGAAGTATGCAAAAAAGCATACAGAAATCTAGGATTCATTCTGCGACAGACTAAAGACTTTCATAGCTTGGCAATGGTAAAAACATTATACAGTGCGCTAGTAAGAAACCGACTTGAAACTAGTTCGATTATTTGGAACCCACACGAAACCAAGTATACTCTTATGGTTGAAAAAATTCAAAATAAATACATAAGGTACATGTACTTCAAACAGTATGGGGTATATCCGTTCTATCCCCTGATGTACCCAACCCTCTTTGTACTTGGTATGGTCGGTTACAACAGTCTGGAGGTTAGAAGAAATATTGCCCTCACTACATATGTTTTTAAAGTATTTCGCGGCATACTTAATAACCCGCAAATACTGGAAAGTATTGGACTGCGCGTACCCAATACGAGAATGCGTAGAGGCCCCCGAGATCAGGTGTTTGTGATACCAAAGTGCAGGACCAATATATTAAAGTACGCTCCATTAACCACGGCACTCAGAATACTAAACGCGATATTTAAGGAGGTAGATATATTCCAGTGTTCATTGACAAAATTCACAGAGGCCGCTTTAGATTATTTAAGTAAAGGCAAGTTAAATAATAAGTAATTATGTTATCAATTTGGGTGCAAACCTGTAAAGATAATGTATTTGTATTCTTTAGTTTAAATAAATAAATATGAATATAAATATGAAGAATAACGAAAGCTTAGCAACGTGAAAAATAAAGTCTTAGATAAAATTTTAAATTAGCAATATTGTTTAGGAAGGTGTTAATATTATTTGGTGTTAAGGTTGTTTACAAGATTTATGTACACGCCCATACATGCAAATATAATTTGACGTAGAGATGATAACACATTTTATCGTTCGAAAGTTCTATTTCTATAATAGAAATAGTTACAAACAATGGAATCGCTGGCACCTCAGAATATTTAGGCGCAAGCTCATGTAGGCTTTCATATATCATTTCTTTATTGCGTTACATGAGGTTGTTGGTCTTACAATATATCCGAATCTTCACTCCTGCTCTTGATGCAAGCGTGAACGTTTTCGTTCTAATGTAAACTCTATTACAATGAAGTGCGAACCGAAACAGTGGCGATATGTCGAACATCGAAAGTCCGGGTACAGGGCCTGGTCTTCTTTATGCTGAAAACTTTAAACTATTTGTGTTACTATTTTACCGTAATGAATGACATTTACGTTACGTAACGATAATTTCTCAATTTTCTAAATATTTCTAGATGCCGAAACCTTTGCATCATGGGGTGTGGATTACGTCAAGTTGGACGGATGCTACGCGCTGCCTGCCGACATGGACCACGGCTACCCAGAGTTTGGACGCCAGTTGAACTTGACTGGACGTCAGATGGTCTACTCTTGCAGCTGGCCTGTCTACCAGATCTACGCTGGAATACAGGTAAGTTTTGTTATCCCTTGCGTTTATTTCAGCTTCTTTCTCGTTCTTTTTTTTATGGCATTAAATCTGATCAAGATCAAGTTATAGTCGTTAACACGTTCGTGGGCAGTGACGGCTACAACCGTAAAAATGGATTGTGAAAATTAGCCGTACGGTATAAGCCGTTCGTATTCAGGCTCCCTAAAAAAACACTACGGTCATAAGTCATAACAGACTGTTCGTCATACGATTTTTGGATAGACCACGCCCACTGCCATTCTGTGTAAGCATGCTACTGCACTACTGCCAAAATTAAGCGTTGTAGGGTCATTTTTTTTGGGGCCTCAAAATCACATACTCTACACCACTAGTTTTTAATTACTAACATAACTTTAAGGGTGTATTCAGACCATGAATCTAAACAACTTTCCCAAAGAAACATGGGTCGAAAAACGAGAAATTTTTTTGGACCTCCCATAGAAAATCGATCGGCCGATCCGCACTTTTGTATGGAAGGTCCAAAAAAATTTCTCATTTTTCGACCCATGTTTCTTTGGGAAAGTTGTTTAGATTCATGGTCTGAATACACCCTTTAAGTTATGTTAGTAATTAAAAACTAGTGGTGTATAATGCACAGACTGACAGTACGGGTTTGACCGTTGTCTTTGTACCGACCGTACTACGGCGGTAACCGTACTGTCACAATCTTCGATGTCATTTAGGCACAGTATTGCCAGTACGGTTATGACAGTCGTGTGAATTTGTATGGAAATTTCCAGTGAAATTTCTGAATTCGCACTGCCCACGAACGTGTTAAGTTAAAAACGGAACATGTGTAATTAGCGTGGTAAGAATTTTGTAAAATTTGTTTCATATCGGGCCTCAGTAACTCGAATAACTATCCTTTTCTTATCTTATCCTTCTATTTTCGTCTCCGTCCTGAAAATCCATCTCCTAATGTGGTGGCGCCAATCAGTTTAAGTAACTGCTCAATTAATTAATCAACCAGGCTTCGTAAATCTTAGTAACCAGTACCTAACAATATTTTTCGTAAATAACTCTACTCCCATGTTGTGTTCCAGCCAAACTTCTCATCTATAATCGAGCATTGCAACTTGTGGCGTAACTTTGACGACATCCAGGACTCGTGGGCCTCCGTCGAGTCTATAATAGACTACTACGGAAACCACCAGGACGTCATCGTGCCCAACGCAGGACCCGGACATTGGAATGATCCAGACATGGTAAATTTTTAAACATTTCTTGGTAACACTTCTTACCTTCAAATCTTTTCACTGCGCTCTCTAGCGACAAGCGGACGGACTTAATCGATACGACGCTTACTATTCGAGGCCTTACCAAACGGTTCTTCAAAAAAACACTAGATGGCTCTATTGTACCTATAAGTTAAACAAAATGTTCTCCTCGAGCATTTTGTTGTGCCTTTTATATTATTACTTTTTTATTTAAACAGAACCTAGTACATCAATGACAGATAACAATTATTGCCCATACCAATCGCTCTTCTGATATCATCATCAGCCTTCTCTCAAGGAGGGTGTATATAGGCATTATTCCACCACACGTGCCTAATGCAGAATGGTTGACACACATATGCATCAGAATTGCTTCGTCAGCGTATGCCGGTTTTTTTCTCAATGTTTTCCTTCACC
The DNA here is from genome assembly GCA_922987775.1 of Agonopterix subpropinquella. Taxonomy (NCBI): domain Eukaryota; kingdom Metazoa; phylum Arthropoda; class Insecta; order Lepidoptera; family Depressariidae; genus Agonopterix; species Agonopterix subpropinquella. The sequence continues at coordinate 11,727,262 of OV277709.1, read as the reverse complement.
GTTTGAGAGCCAGTCGGTATTACCTACATTAGTTACGGTATTAACTCATTGGCACAGATTAATAAGTTACTACGTCATTGGTACATGGCATATCGTCCGGATTCAAACCGATTCTGATATATTGACAAGAATTTAAATATCCATAAAAATTTCCACAGCTGATCATCGGCAACTTCGGATTATCATACGAGCAGAGTAAAACCCAATTCGCGATATGGGCGATTCTGGCAGCGCCTCTGCTGATGAGCGTGGACCTCCGAACGATCAGGCCGGAGTACAAGGCCATTTTGCAGAACAGGAAGATTATTGAAGTCGACCAGGACCCCCTTGGCATCCAAGGAAGGAGGATATACAAGGTATGTTGCAATTCCATAATTCGACATAATTTTGACAATCTGAATAGATTCATTCCCTATCTTATGACATGATAATTAAGGGCGCACAAAGCCTCCAGTCCTGTCCTCAATCGTATTTTTTTATTTCTAGAATTTCACAGTGTTGTCACTGCTGATTAAGGGTTGAGCCTCAACTGACAGCATGGAATCGAATTTTTTCACGCTCTATCCTTTTCTGTCGCTCAGGAATGTCATTTGCTAGAGCGAGAGAGGCCGCGTGCTGTCGCATTCCCGCTATTTTTCTCGCTCTAGCAAATGATGTCCCTGAGGGACAGAAAAAGATAGAGCGGAAAAAATCGATTCCGTGCTGCCAGATGAGGTTCAACTCGTATCGGGACGTAATAATTTTATGAAATTTCTTGCATAGACAAGGATTCTTTTCCAACCAGTTACTTTCTGTCTTTACCTAGTTGTAGACCTTTAAAGAGCTCCTACCATCTAAATCTCCCACGTTTTCACGAAATAATTGACTTGATGCAATGAGTTCTGATCATCTGCCTTAATTAGTTCCAAATCCAACTAAGAAATTGTGAGATGGCAGTTATTGAAAATAATTTCCATGTTGATCCATCTTAAATTAAAAATTCTGGTATCTTCCAGCACCGAGGAATCGAGATCTGGTCCCGTCCAATCATCCCGATCCAGGGACAATACTACTCATACGCCGTGGCGTTCGTGAACAGACGGACCGACGGCACGCCTTCAGATGTGGCTGTAACGCTTAGAGAGCTGGGACTTAACAACCCGGCTGGGTACAGAGTCGAGGTGAGTGAACATTTCTTTATTGCCTATTTTATCTCTGAATAAAAATCGTGTGTGGAAGTCGAAACGGGCCTAGAGGTACCTATGCAGACCTAATAGGCCAGTCATTTTACGGAGTTTTGTTAGGCGGGGTAGGGAGTAATTATTAATTGGACTTTTAAACTGTAACCGGCACCATTTAGTGACAAAAATACTAACTTAAACCATATTAAAAAAAAATTGCTAGGCAACATAGAAATCAAAATTGTGTGACCCAGAAGGCTTTTTAATTAATAATATTAATACCAATGCACTCATTTGAATTAGATTCAACAATATACATTATTTTTGAGCAATAAAATAGCCATTAAAACTAAAAAAATGAGGTATTTATTAGAAAATACGAATGTATTTTTCAAAACCTTCTAAGTAGACAAAAATATTTACACCATGTTTGAAGTATGTATGATTTTTTTTAGTTTCCTCACCCCTAGGTGTATCCGAAAATACCCCATGTATGTTCCCGCGATTTTTTGTAGCTTAGAAGTTATGAATTTTTAAAGGTATATTTGAGAATTTTCTACCGGAGCGGCTTAAAACTGTAATAACTTTTTTCATAATAAGAATTTTTAAATTTTGTTTTTGTAACATGATTTTCTAGAAACCATAAAGTTATTATACCTATCGGAATAGAGTAACTGACATGAGTTGTCAAATGAAACCGTTTTTTGCGCATTTGTCGGCACTTATCGGCACCCTAAAACTTCGAGTTCTGTATATAATTGTGAATCTAACGTGAAATCGTAGGTAATTTAATGAAATAGTGTTAGTATATTTCACAAAATAATCTACGACTTCACTTTAGATTCACTAATTATTCACAGAGCACGAATATTTACCCAGTCGATTGTGCCGACAAGTTCCCAAAAACGGTTCTATTGCCTCGCGTCACGTATCTCTTTCTATTTATACAGTGGCGTCGCTAGGTACATCTCGCTCTCTCAGCTGTCAGTTCCTCTATATGATACCTTTATGCTAAAAACACTCTTCCATACGTAAATAATCAGCAACACAACATCCATAAAAGTTACCGAAAAAAGGATCGAAAGTGTATATTTCCGCAAAGGGTTTTTTATTCAGTCCCTACGTTTTTTTGGCTTTGACACCAGACCTCCTCCTTGTACCTTCTTTCATAATAAAAACATCAGAACGTTTACTTCCAGAATAACTAACCAAGTATTTTAATATTTCAGGATCTGTACGAGGATGTGGATTATGGAGTGCTATCACCGCAAACCAAGATCAAAGTGAAAGTGAACCCCTCAGGTAGAAAGTGCAATTACTATTAAATCTTTGACACGGCCTGGGCTTTGTAACCGTTATCATCGTCATCAGCATATAAACGTCCCACTGCAGGACACAGGCCTACCCTCAGGGAGAGTGAATAGACGTCAGTCCACTGCGAACGCCCAATGAGGATCGGTGGACTTCACATTTATGTATCACAATTTCTTCTTCAGCGTATGCAAGTTTCCTCATTTTTCTTCACCGTTTGACAGCTGCGATAAATCAGTAGTAGCACGAAATATCTAAGAGTATTACGAAGTAGGTACATTTTATTAACACCTTACTTTTCGGCGACATTAATTATTTTACCTGACTGAACTTAATTTTTTTAGAGTTCCGTACCCAAAGAGTGAAAACGGGACCCTATTACTAAGCCTACGATGTCCATCCGTCCGTCCGTCTGTCCTACCTATTTAGGGCTGTAACTTTTGAACCGTAAGAGCTAGATAGTTGAAATTTTCACAGAATGTTTTTACAGCGGATTTGCTAACAAATAATAAAAACGTCAAAAAGTTAAAAATCAAGGGTCCTCATACAAGGAACTAGTTTTTATCAACGTGTTTTCTTCTCGCTCTATCGTAAAAACGGTATAACACATACAAGCGTAAAACTTGGTATGATTATAGAGCAAACTCTACAATATAACAACAAATAATAAAAACAGGCCAAGTGTGAGTCGGTCTCGTGCCAAAGGTCCCTGAGAAAAACAAATTGTGTAAGTATGTAAGTATGTTGTGTGGTGGTGTGGTACAGAACCCTCGGTGCGCGAGTAGCCTGACTCGCACTTGACCGATTTGATTTTATATTGCAAGCTTTCAGATGCTTTCAATATTTTTACATACTTACTACTGTTGTCTTATTCAGAATCTTACTAAAAATTTCAAAATGGTACAGAATGACAGAACGAAAAACTTTTCCACAAAATTGTGCCCGTTGCATGACTGCCACACACATTTACGATTTTAATACTTTCTTACAGGTGTGGTGATCTTGCGGGCCGATGCACAACCTTCATTTGCCTACAACGCGATACCTACACGAACACCGTACGCCCCCCTCAACGACGTCTTCAGATTGAAAAAGAAATAACAACGCCATCTAACGGCCCCCAGCGGAAGTATTTGATCAACTCCAAGTCAATTTAGGATCTACAAGTACAATCGATCATTTCAAATTTTGCTTTATTTTTCTTCTATTACGAACAATTGGTGTGAAAAGATAGTTACCAACATTAAGTTTTCACAGTCTTGCCTATAGGTTATTTTTATTTATATTTCATTCTCGTTAGTGTGATCAATTGAGATATAGTTTACGTTCCATCGAAGGAGTTCCCTGTCTATTGTATGATATAATTATTTATCTGATTTTCGTGCTTGTTAATATAAAAAGAATTAACGAATTACGACTAATGTGATGAAATCACTTGGTTATACTGTTCTTAACATTGTTTAAGCAAATTTTAGAGGCCTCTGGTATTCTCAAATACTACTTATTACTAGTTGCTACTCAAGTGTGTGTATATTTAGTGTGCTGCTGATTAATTTTAAAGATATTTGCGCTTGACTTAATAAAGAGGGCTAAGAAAACGCCCTTGGGGTACTCCTTTTGTGGATACGCCTTTAGTTATTGTGTAACAAAAATACGTGGAGAATTGTTTTTGCCATTATGTTGTACCTAGGATAAGGATGTACATTTTAGGTGCCTGTTAATGTAAGTTTTTTGTAGAGAACACAATAAAATAATCTTTTTAATATCTTAATTTTTATTTGTAGGTACCTACTTACTAACTTTACAAAACTTACAATAGGTAAAAAGTGGTTTACATACATACATACATATACTCACGCCTGTGTCCCATTGGGGTAGGCAGAGACAATAGATCGCCATCGGCTACGATGCTGACACGCCTCTTAGTTGTTTAACTCATGTAAAAAATGTTTATTCACCTAAGTATAATTATGAATGTGAGTCACTTTATTAAACATCAAGAGTTTGTGGTTAAAAACCATTGTTACAAACTATATTTACAATCATGATATACCTATTATGATATGTAGGTATGCTACTGACCCATTTTGCCGCATCGACGACGTGTGTATTTCAAGTATTTATATTCTTGAAAGCCAAATGACTGCTCAGCAAAGGTTCTCGACCCGTAAACTTGAATCCAGAAATAGTTGTCCCAAGGTTTTCTTCCTCGATAATGTTTACACTTCTGAAATGAAATTGTTGGATGAGATTCAATGAAAGACAAATTGATTTAGAGGTCGAAAAATGAATGTTTCAAGAATTGGGTAGTCAACTACGCTAAAGCGATCTCTTATCGGCTGCATCGCCTAATCCTACATAATCGAAATGACTGACTGTAAACACACATTTCCCATCAGTTCCTTGAGAAAAATATACATACATACACTCGAAAAACATTACCCTCCTCGTCCTCGACTTAAAAGGTACATGGAACACCATGACATCGGAACAAATAGCAAGTGCTTTAAAAAAAACTATCAAAAGGGGAAACTTCTAAAATCGAGTAGATATTGCATTGACTGACTTTAAAAATGTATTCTTACCTTTTGTTTCTTTTAAATCTGGTTCTGATTTTATCCATAACTGGCCCAGTCGTCTCAATATTATAAAGTTCTATAAATTCATCAGTTGTTTTTTCCATTGGTTTCGTGACAGATGTTTCAGCATTATGATCGTCGATGCCTTTACTTACGGGTAGATAAGGCTCAATAGTTGAAAAACTAGATTCATCATGTAAAAATGTTTCATCAGATGTTTCTTCTTCACCCAACTGTGATTCGGTCTTTAAGGATGTTTCTTCATTGGAAATCATGTCATCGGTTATGTGTTCAATTACTTCCAACAAACTAATGTCAAAAATTTCGTCATTTTTAGAACTAACTTCCTCTCCTTTGTTCTCATCTTCCTTTTTTTCCGAATCGTTCAAGATTTCTCCGTTATGGTTCTCATCGAAATGTTCCTCGGACTCATACTTTTCTGAAGAATCAAGAATTTCAATGTTTTCATCATTGAGAAATGTTTGGTTCTGAGTTCTTTCATTATGTTCCACGTTATCATCGTTTTTAGATAAATTTGAAATTACTACATTGTTTTTTTCTTGATGTATGTTTTTTGGATGGATATCTGATTCATCATCGTCGTAATCTACATTTTCAATACTTTCATTGTCATTGATTTTTTCTTCGTCATATTCCTCCTCACTTTCAAAGTTGTCCTCTATCACCATACTCTCTTCTTCAGATTCTTTCTCATTGCTTACTAAAGGATCATATCTGTTTAAGTTTGGATTGAGAATGTCTTCATTGCTCTGCGGTTGCACTGCATACGGTTCCAAAGTAAATTTCTGTATTTTCATTAGGGGACGTCTAGTGACAGGTCGTTTGTATGGTGGTATTAACTCTTTTTCATATAGCGGTACGATTTTTGGCATCAAGCGTTTCTTTGTTAAGTTGTTTGGTCTCGGTACAAGCTGCGTGATATGTTTGGGCTTTTCTTCTGGTGGTGGTGTGTAGATAAATTTTTTAGTTATTTTCGGAAATAATGACAATCTTTTTCGATCTTCTGGTAATCTATGTAATGCTCGATTATTTTCAGAAGGCACTGCATCCGATAACTCGTATACCATTACCACAAGGATAATTATCTGTAAACGAATAGAATAGGTTTTACGAAGTAAGTAATGTAAAAGAAGATAGGTAGGTATTTTTAAATACAGTGATAGTTAAATTTGCCTCCCTAATTCAATTAATGACGTTCATTGATATTTAAAACTAATAATAACAAATATTTAACATACCTACAATATTTACAATATAGGTACATTAACAATAATATAACCTGGATATTCTGAGGTTTCAGAATATCTCTGACTACCCCCCGGGGAATATAGTCGTGAGCATAATTGCTATGCTAATAGCATATGCTATGCTTATTTTAACCTATCTTATATCTATACATAGGGTGGTCCAAACGGGGACGTCCAAATTTTTTTTTTAGCTTCCTAGGTGCATTCGAAAATACCACATGTAAGTATGTTACACGATTTTCTGTAGTTTAGAAGTTATGATTTTTTAAAGGTGTATAAATTTGAGAATTTTCTGCCTGAGCGTAATAATAACCATACCATAACTTTTTTCATACTAAGAATTTTAAAAATTTCGGATTTGCAACATGATCGTGTGAAAACATTGTTCCGTACATAAAATAATCAGCAACACAATATCCATAAAAGTTACCGAAAAAAGGATCGACATTGAAAATTTTAGGTTTGAGCTGGACGGAGCAAGATTTTCAAAATTATCTTAAAAATATGAAATGGATGTTTCATGGGTTAAAACTAATTTTCAAACTTCACTGATTATTCAACTTACGAAATAAGAAACAAATTGGTTCTTAATAGGCCATTTTACGCTATAGGATATACCTAGATTATAATTATATCTCCAAAATAAAACTACGCAGGAAAACTTGTAAGCAAACTGAAAATAACGAAAGAAAACTTACTGCTTTGGGCTCCATCATTAATATATCCTTTTAACGTTACTAGTCATATTCAATAAATACACCTATAGTCATAAATAAATACAGCTAAACGACCACAAGTCTTCACAAGAAGCAGTTGACAACTGAATGAGATATTAAATGCATATAAGTTTAAACATGGAAATCTACCTAATCTATATAATTAATACGAACATTGATATAATTAAAACCGAATCATAATGTACTAATTACCGGTAATTTTGAAATTATTTCCCACGACAAATGCTTTACAATTTAGTCACCAAAACAACTATGTATCTAGGTGCTTACGATTAATCAATAATCATACTTTAATTAGGTACCTAATTAAAGTAGTTTGCAAATTTATATTTAGTATAATGTGTTCTATTAGAAAACAGCAAAAAGTAACCCAAAAAAATAATATTATAAAGTATGCTTCAATGATAAAACAGAATATTATCACTAAGTGACCTTTGAGATCACTAGTATAGTATCCGCTATACAAACCGATAATGCTTACTTTAGAGCAAAGGACATTTACCCCGGAGAAACTAAACATAAACATATATAAACTGCTAGCTTAAATATGTAATGTCAAAGTGAATGACATAACTTGGTGTGATTCTGATTGGACACCAGAGTTTGTACTGTAGTGGGATTCAATAGTTCAGTATAATTTCACCATCAATACACGTCTCAATGGAGGGTATGGCGTGGTATATGGCTCTCACGAATAAGGGCAAGAAGTCAAGGTCCAAAGTAGATTAGTGTCAGAGTCTTATAATACCTAACTTGTTAAAAAATTTTTAAACTAAAGGAACAAAGAGTGTAAATACGAGGCTATAAAGCTCCGGAAAAAAAATTTACCAAATAATACATTGCAACAATGAGTTTATAAAACCAAAATTTATTGCATTACAAAGAAGCTAAATTCAATAGAAAAAAAATCAATCGTTGTACACTTACAAAGACAATGGTGCATTGACACAAAATATAATAGAGACTAGAATGACCATTATTAACTTTAAACTTATGTAGTAGATGTTCAGTATACACCACAAGCTATGAAAATATATTTTGAACTTCAAAAGGAGGTAGATGCCGAACAGTTCGTCTGAAATCCTGCACGGTGCAGCAAAAAGTGTATCCCTCTGCCATATTATCAGGGTGCCAAGTCAACCAGGAGAAGCGATCGTTTCCTCGGCATACGTCCTTGCAAAACGCCAGATCTTTAGCCTCCGCAATAGTGTAATAAGGATTATTTATACCAACAAAAGCTATGCCTCTTAGAGTCTCAGCGTCATACACAACTTTGTAAAAGTACTGAGGGACAGGAATCACTGGATTGTTATTATCATCCGTTGTAAGATAGATATCGATTCTTCGCCCATGATCATTATACAAATTCGTCACTCCAAACGTTCCTGTGTAAATTACTGTATTATACTTTGCTAGACCGATGTGGTTTCTGAGGTCTACTTCTAATGTATTCCAATTGCCACCATTAAATCCAGTCCATTGTGGTGCACAGTTCACGTAATGAAATGTTGCCCGTTCTCCGAAAGCAAAGACGAAATCTGTTTTAGCTGCCAAATGTCCTCTTGATAAAAGCTGATCCTGAGTAACATAATCATCTATTCTAGAGCCAACTAATTGAGCTACAGCAGATTTTTGACCCTTAGGAGAAAATAATGTCTCCACTGGTATACTGCCGTAGATATCATCAGCTATGAAGAATGGTCGCTGTACTCTAGTTTGAAACTGCGCGTTATAAGGTTTCTGAGTATATTTCGAATATATGGCATTATAAGTATGTTCGTTAAAGCAAGACTCGAAGGCAGGGTAAAATTGTTGGGCGATTGTATATCCGACTTCAACGATTGTGTTTCCTTCGAAGCAGGTCCTGTTAGTGCGCTTACTGTGATGATTTGGAGGGAAAATACATCTGAATAAAGAAAATGAGGCAGGGGCTGATAACCATTCGCTATTTGTAAAGGTTTCCCCGCCCTCACAGGTGATGGTTGCAATAGACGTGTCTCTTATGGAGTAAGGATGAACAATATTTCCAAATCCTTCACAGCTCAAAGTAAGAGTGTCTCCATAGTCTAGATCGACGTTGCCAAAGTGATCATTTGGCTCCAAAAGTTTGTCATTCCTGATAACGACTGGAAGAGGTTGACGGAAGTGGATACGAGGATGAAGGCTGCATCTCTGACCTTGTTGGATGTTCAACGCGCACAGGATTAACGCCAAAGCACGATGAAACATCGTTTTATTTATTTATAATTTAATTTTTTTTTGCAATTTTTATGCAAGCACATGACACTTGATGATTTTCGCAATTATTTTACACTTTTGACACCTGTTTGACACTATAACCTAAAAAACTCTCGGAATAAAAAACGTAGATTATTATTTTTGACAAAACTGTATAGCAATGAGGTACTAAGCGGCATAGAAAAACTTTTATACGCAGGCGTCGTTATAGTCCTAGTATGGTCTTAGTTTTCAAATATTATCAAGATCGGTTCAGTGGTTTAGCCGTGATAAGGTAACAAATATACCAACAGACACAAATAACATTTATTTGATTGCTTCGCTCTCTAATAATTTAGGAAGATCGAAAGATTAGTGTGATCTAGCGCTTGGCATACATAATACAACCTAAACCTCATACACCCCAACTGATTTATAACAAAAGAATTAGATTGAAACAATAATTTCATTATTTTTATAGTTAAAATTTAAAGTTATTCGCATTTTAAGTTCAGAGGCAAAAATGATTTGTTATCATTTCAGCACTAAAAGAAAGCGCTAACGTACTCATGGATACATTTTTATAATCTTGTTTTGGTAGTAAGTAGGGTGAGTGTGCCCGTGCGGTGGGTTGTATTCGGGTTCAGTAAATTTTATTTTTTGCAAAAAAATTATTAAATAATTATTTTGAAAAAAATTACTTACCTATGTTGAAACCATGATAATTCGATTCTGCTCTCGATTCTAAACAAACTACTTTCTATTTTTGGGTTAATTCATTAACACGTTGTATAATTGTAGTCTACTATTTCCAAAAGTACCTACCGCATTCGGTTATAAGTTATCCAAAGCCATTCAAAAGCTAATTCTACGGGGTGTAAAATTAAATAGGACACTTGCTTAAAGGGGTGCTTCAGACCATCAAACTGAACAACTTTCTCTATGGGACCAATATCGAAATAGCGAAAAAAACGGCTGTCCCATACATTTCAATCGAGTTATGTTTGCAGTTTTGTATGGGACAGCGGATTTTTTTTCGCAATTCCTGTGTTGGGCCCATAGTAAAAGTTGTTCAGTTTGATGGTCTGAAACACCCCTTTAAGTAAGTGTTCCATTTACTTTTACACCCTGTATATTTAGAATACTAATATACAATGTACTTATACATATATTTAAAACAAGATATTTCTAGGAAAAAACTGTTTAATGAGTTGACGCCATCGACGAGAGGAGATTAAGTGCAGAAAAACCTGTCCTTGGTTATTGAACCCACGAACCCACAAATTACCCAAGCTATTTATCTTAAACAAGTACCAGAATATGAACCTTTGTCAGACGGAAGCCTTGCTAGAATAAATAAAACATATTTATTTTGGACTAAGTACAATGTATCGTGTTTGTTTGTGTAAAGAATCAATATTGGGTTTCTCAAAAGATGTAAAACGAAGTAAGGAAGCATATAGGGTATCTTTTTTAAGGGGATGATCAGACCATCAAACTGAACAACTTTCTCTATGGCACCAAATTCGAAATCGCGAAAAAAATCTGCTCTTCCATACAAAACTACAAACCTACTCGAGCCAAATGTATGGGACAGCTCATTTTTTTTGCGATTTCGTTGTTGGTCCCATAGATAAAGTTGTTCAGTATTATGGTCTGATCATCCCCTTAAAAAAGTGTCAGCATATTAAGAAGGATCCTGTATAATTAAAAAAGAACAGGTTTTTATCCCAAAGGCTAGACACATTACTACAGATTGCATCAAGCCTTTCAAGCTTCTTGCTCTGGAGCAGAGACTGTATATTATTTTTAATCATTTAAGGTGGTTTCAGTCCATACAACCTTTTGACGCACAATACGCGTAGACGGAATTAATAAAAGTAAATATTTTATATATGGAAAAATAGTTTAGAAAATCTAGATGTCGCGTATCAAATAACATTTGCAATTCATAATATAATTACGAAGACATAAAGCTTTGAAAGTTACTTATATTAATACCGTCTACGCGTATTGTGCGTCAAAAGAAGAAGAAGGTGAAGGGAGTGCGTCCCGGCCCACGCTGCCTGCGCGTACCCTAACAGCGAATTGACTTAGGGTACGCCCATCCCCCACCGTAACCCGCACGCCGCGCGGGCATAGACAGGCCTCGACCGCTGAGCTTCATCATCATCACTGGTTGAAACAAAACACCCTAGTAATACTTAAGGGGGTGCTTCAGACCATCAATCTGAACAACTTTCACTATGGAGCCAACGTCGAGAAAAAATAAAAAAATCTGCCGTCCCATACATTGAGTCGAGAGTCGAGACGGTGCAGTTTTGTATGAAAGAGCTGATTTTTTTTCGCGATTTCGATATTGACTGCCTCCGTGGTCTAATGGTTAAGAGCATTTGCTCTCGATACGGAGGTCGTGGGTTCGATTCCCACGGGGGACACCTAGTGATATGTCACTTTGTGCATTTTTCCCCAGTTGGTCAGGACATTGCAGGCTGAATCACCTGATTGTCTGAAAAGAAAAATGATTCCGTGCTTCGGATGGCACGTTAAGCCGTTGGTCCCGGCTACTATCTCTGATGGTAGTAGTCGTTACATAAAAACCACCGTAAAGCGGTCTGAAAAAACTCTGACACCAGAGCTCTGCCCACACGATAAGAAGAAGAAGTATTACTAGGGTGTTTTGTTACACCCTGTATTTCACTCAGTTCATTGCTACTTAATTAGCCATATTCAATACATGTTATACAAGAAGAAAATTCATGTTTTAGAGATTAGTGTTTTGTTTAAACATGTTATGTTACGCGACTAGCAATGGAATAAAAACTTCCTCATATGAGTTCAATTATCGACCTCACATTGCCATGTGAAACGCTGAGCATGTCAATTTTCTCATGGTAGATTAGTACAACAAGTAAGTAAAAACGTTAATTTCAGATGGTTTCTTATAAAATCACGTAGAGTAATCAGCACACGTGCGTTTCGCACTAAGAATGCGTCTGTTTAGTAAATTATTGTAGATTATTAGATACCAATAAATCTGAAAGATAAGAATTGATATGAAGCCTAGAATTAAACGCTAAACGCCCCGTTTCTTCTAGCGTGTGTCTAATACTATACTCAGGAATATGGTTTCTTTCGCAGTAGGTTTTGTTAGAAAAAGGGTAGCCTAGCCGCATAATCACGAACTTGGATTTGCTTCAGGCATCTTGATAAGTCTCATCTTGATTGTCAGAGTCAAGTCCCCCCCCCCCTGCCAGCTAAAAGGTTGTTTCTGGATACGTGAAAAAATTCACGGCAGTAGTATATAATAGCGAAATTAAAAGGAAAACTATCCGCTAAGTAGGCTTTACGAGTAATAGTCGATCAACTTATAAAATATTCTTTTTAGACTTTATTGGCCGTTAAACCGTAGTATAAAACAAAAAACCTCCTTCTAAGTCTTCGATAGTCCATATTATATTGTGACGGGCAACTACGGAACCCTATCCTGCGCGTGGTCCGACACGCACTTGGCTAGTTATTTAGATTTATATTTTCATTAAAACTGTTTCGCCGGAAGAGCTTTAAAATAAATCAAATCATAGCAAACTGATCTGCATTAGGTATGTAAGTATGCTAAATTAATAAACTGTTCTAAAAATAATTGTTTATTCTAGAGATTCGTGCTTATAATTATATTCGTCATCCATAATATTAATTATACCACAGTGTTATAAGATCTTGTTAAGTACAGTTTAGAAGAGTTACCTACACGAGATTCCACAAAAAGAAACAAAAGTTTCTCAATTTCCTTATGGCATTTACTGGGTGTAACAAAACACTCTAGTAATACTTACCTATTTAAAGGAGCTGTTTAGATTAGACCATCAAACTGAACAAACATTATGGAACCAACTTCAAAACTGACACTTCACACAAAACTGCAGTATACCAACTCGACACAAATGTATGGAGGAGCCTTTTTTTTGCCTTGTCTCCACAGTGAAAGTTGTTCACTTGGTCTAAACCGGCCTTTTAAATATTACTAGAGTGTTTGGTTACACCCTGTATAATCGTAGGATCGTTTTGGAATTCAGGATCAATGTTAATTTGTGGCTAAGTTGGTACATTATATTATGTTGCTTGAATAACGTTTTAAAAATAAGTGTAGGCTGTAGGTGACACTAGCAAATACTGAAACGGTGAACTCAGACCATCAAACTGAACTACTTTCACTATGGATCCTACCTCAGGAAACGCGAAAAAAAATCGGATGTCCCACACATTTTAGTCGGGTAGGTAGGTACAGCAGTGTTATATAGGACAGCAGATTTTTTTTGGCGTTTCCTGAGGTAGGCTCCATAATGATAGTTGTTCAGTTTGATGGTCTGACGTCACCTTCTCAGTATTCTTGCTTGCTGTCGGTTACACCCTTACACCCTGTATAAGAGTTCAACGGTCGAGTTTTTCCCATATCTAACATTTAAAATTATTTTTTGTTTATACTTTTTGCGATGGTTACTTACTGTGGTTCCATGCTAGTTTTATTCAAATATTATGCGATTTGTTTATCAAATCAATTAGGTCGCGGTCAAATCAATACAGTTCATTTAATCATTGTCATAAAGTGGTAACTGGTAAGTAACCATAAGTAACCTATTTGAAAAATAAAAAAGAACGATTCCCAAATATATTATTATTTCGTATGTCACACACAGTACGTGATAAAATTAATCTTCTTATACTTACTCATTCGAATGTTTGCGGTCCATAGAGACAGACGCGTTGAATGTGGATATAATTATTAATAAACAAATCATTGTCATTGTCATTGTTTAGCTAAACAATATGTCCCTTGTTCTCTTATATTTTTATGTGTGCTAATTGGCCGTCGAATGTGTTTGCTACTTTTGCTACAACATGGATCGTAGATTGGTAAGTCTTTCATTGAGTTGAATAGTAAATAAACTTGAAGCTATGGTTAGTTTATACGAAAAAAGAAATAAATTTATTAGTCTCAAAATTTTGCTGAGAAATTGGTAAAAAAAAATCAAACACCCTGAAAAAAAGTTTACTCAAAACAAGAAAAATATCAAAGTAAAAGTTGAAAGCGACAACTACTTATTTATTGTAGTAGAATTTATTAAAAATAACAGTCTTCACTAGATTTTTTTAAAGATTTTACTAAAATCTACTTATTATAACAACAAATTTACTAAAATAAATAATTGTGACTACTTACTAGATATTTTTCTCATTGTAAATAAATTTTAATATAGGCAGACAATTTATGCGCGCTTGATTAGCAAAGACTTTTTTTTGTTAAGTGGCAATAAATAAATCTATTAACCATCGCTATTTTTTGGCACAAACTACCGATCAACAAAAAATTTCTTTGTCACCTGCTTGCCCCATTTTATGATCTCATTAGAAAATGAAAGATTCGTAGTAACACGCGTTGTGAAGTGATATTTAATCACCTAATTGTGTTAATTAGTTTCACTTGCTTGTCATCAATTTAAATTCATTCACACAGTCCTCGTGACAATGTAGTTCTTGGAATTAAATAGTTTTACGATTATGAGTGGACAATTCAGAGCGCGCTTCATACAAAAAAAGTCTGGAGTGCGATTTTTGAATCTCATTCGCTGAGTTCAAAAGTTGAAAATTTCAAAATTACTATGGATCTTGCTACTGCTGATTTGACTTTCAAAAATCATACTTCAGGAGTGCGATTTTTGAAAGTCAAATCAGCAGTGGAAAGATGCGTATCTCCATAGTAATTTTGACATTTTCAACTGCTGAACTCAGCGAATGAGATTCAAAAATCGCACTCCTGGTCATACTTTCAATACTAACCAAATTAAAGTCAATGCAATTTTTCAAGAACAATCTAGAAACGAATCTCTTTGTTTGTTGACAGAATATACAGATACAGTTTCAATACTAGGATTAATTTAAGATTTATATGGAAATCTTTGAGGCATGGTAACTTTAAAAAATCTGACAACATACAAGCATATAGATTAGTTTCTAGATTTTTTCTGAAAAATATCATTATCTTTTAAAGGTAAGTATTGAAAATATAGCGCGATCCGAATTATATCATCTATCATTTCGTCCTATTACTGGTATTTGGTACTAAACCTTTGAAGAAGTATTAACCTTTACTGCACTCAAAATTCGATGTACCTTACTTTGTGTTAAGTAACATTGGTAGGCACATTAGAATGCTTATTGCACTAGTACATACGTGTATCTAGTACTCGATAAGTTATCTCTAATAACTTTTTAGGTTCCCTTAAGAGGATATGCGGGCTGAAATGCTAATTCGGAGAATAGGTCACTTTTCCGAATGTATACGTATTTATCAGTGACATAGCCCAAAGAATTGCTAAACTTAAGTGGCAGTGTGCGGGGCACATTGCTCGCAGAACCGATGGCCGGTGGGGCCGAAAAGTTCTCGAGTGGCGACCGCGTACCGGAAAGCGCAGCGTGGGTAGGCCCCTCACACGGTGGACCGACGACCTGGTGAAGGCGGCGGGAAAACATTGGATGAGGGCAGCGCAGGACCGGTCGTTATGGCGATCCTTTGGGGAGGCCTATGTCCAGCAGTGGACGTCCATCGGCTGAGATGATGATGATGATGATGATGTATTTATCAGATCCGTCCCATACACCCCGCCGACTAGAGTGCGCAAGAGAGGGTTCGTATCGGAATGACCTATAGGTAAAATGTCCAGAGACAACTGCAGCTCGGACCGATTTTATATGCAAAAAATCGTCGAAATTAGCATTTCTTAGTCCCCTGTTTCCTCCTCCAAAACTAAACCGATTTTAATAATTCTTTCAAAAATAATATGAAATAGACTTTGGCTATGTCCGTATGTTTTGCTTTTTTTGTTTATATTCGTCAAATTTGTTTACTGGATGTCTGAAAACGGGCGGTAAAGTTGGTCATTTTCGAAGGTCCCTAGTTCTAATCTAACATTAATTAATTCAAAAAAGCAAAACATGGCACGTGGCAGAGGTGACATAGATTGTATGGTAAAAAAAAATTTGCTCAAGTGCATGCATGCATATGCTCACGACTATATTCCCCGAGGGGGTAGTCAGAAATATTTTGAAACCTCAGAACATCCTGATTTCCCTAGTAGTACCGACACTCTGTCCAGTGTGACGGGGAGTGAGCCCGTCGCCACTTATAATGAACAGTAGGTACAATACATGCCTCGAAATTGAAGCATGCAGGTTTCCTCACGATGTTTTCCTTCACTGAAAAGCCAGTGGTGTTACAACATAAATTCCGAAAAACTCATGCTCAAGTGTTATTACTTATTATCCAGGGAGAAAACAGAGGAATACGTCTGTATGGAGTAAACCGTACTGGTCTTTCCTCTTAAAACTTCTGAGATTCTTTTGTACAGACCTTGATCCTTTTTAAGTTTCAAGATTCCGTATACTTACATATCTATATCATAGTCACAGAGTCTCTCCGAGTTTAGAAACCCGAGTGCGCTGGCGCACCCTGGGCAGTCAGCTTCGATACGACCATTGCTGACTGGCTTATTTTTCCACTACAGCATGAGTGATTGTCATACGATATTTCTCATGTTGACATGAACAAAGAAAGAATAATCTTTCTTCTTTTTCTTGCATTAAGTATACAGGGTGTACAATAAAATGGGACAGCTACTCAAAGGGGTGCTTCAGACCATCAAACTGAACAACTTTCTCTATGGGACCAATATCGAAATCGCGAAAAAAAAATCCGGTCTCCCATACAAAACTGCAAACATAACTCGACTGAAATGTATGGGACAGCAGATTTTTTTTTCGCGATTTCGATATTGGTCCCATAGAGAAAGTTGTTCAGTTTGATGGTCTGAAGCACCCCTTTAAGTAGCTGTCCCATTTTAATGTACACCCTGTATATATAAAAAAAAAAAAATTGTAATTAGATCGATTGATCGATTAGTTTATCGATCTATTATTATAATCGGTTCATTCAAAAGTTATGAGTACCTATATAATGACAATGACAAATAAGCACCACTTATAGACGAAGAATTTTTCGCTTACGCTGGGCAATGCACGCGTCAAGCAGAGTGATCAATAAAAGAAGGTGACATATTGCGCCGACCCTAAATAATGAGCAAGTCTACGAGCAATATAATGATGATGATTGATGATGGTTGCCTGGAAGGAATCATTTTTTAGCGATAAGTTTACCTGTACAAGTACATAAAATTGTACAGTGGGCCTCAAGCTCTTCGAAGTTTTTAAAAAGCTGGGCCATAGGAGGTTAATGTTTTTGGTGTGCAATAAAGAATTAATTGATTGAAAAATCTATGCATTTTATTTTAACACTTTATTGTACACACGGATAAACATAGCATAATAGACAAGTACAATGGGCGAGCTTATCTCTAAAGAGACTTCTTCCAGCAAACTCATAATAAAGAGAAAGTTTATAAAGTGAGGTAGGCAAGGTTTACACTATTCAAAGAAATGCATCCTACACTCACAGAAATATTTTAAATATTTAGAAAAATCATAATATTATCTATATTGAATCAAAATATTATACAATCACGCTACGCGTGCCACTGACATCAATTGTTATGGATCCAGTTTTTTATTATCATAGAAAATCTCAGACGAAGCAAAACAGGAAGACGAAGCCTCCACTAATCAAGCACTAATCACGCGTTTGCTAACTAAACCGACAACTGAGCCTGAGCAGATTCATTCTGTTCGCACAATCGTGCCCTTCAAATTTCTGGAATCTGAACAAAACATGAACAAAACAAACATCAGAAAAAATTTATAGGATGGATTACTTTAGTTAATAAATTAAAAAAAAATTATTCCCCCTCTCTTTTTTAATTCGCAAACGCCATCTTAAAATAATATAGCCTATGTCACTCTCACAATTTTTACGAATCTTAAGACACCTCATACTTCAAAATCCATCAAGCCGTTTAGGCTGTAGGGCGGGCGTGACAAAGAAACATATACAAAAACATACGCTCGAAAAACATAACCCTTCTGGCGCAATCGGGTAAAAAGGATTTTGAACACCCTGATAAAACCAAAAATTTTATTTATGGTTATTGCGTAGGTAAACCATATAAATGTACTAACGTGCACTTGTCGAATTAAAAGTAAATTGTTTTGTTTCTGAAATTATGGATGTCTTATCCAATGGGCTTTTAGAAGGTCATATGAGCGAGGAGCTCGTACGTTCACGATTCTAATGTGAAGAAAGTGACTCCAAAGGACTCCGTTTAACGCATTGAGAGACTTGAGAGTATCTTCCTCTTTTAATCTAGAATTAAACATTTTAACGGGTTCTTACCGCATTTTGGTATTTGTGAGTTCCAGATATTCTTCCTCTTTTAGTTTCATCTAAGGGCTCTTACAGACGAGCGACACTTTGCTATCGCGGTGGGTCGCAGAGCGTCGCATATTATACATTTTATGGTCGCGCGACACCCGGCGACCGCAAAGTGTCGCTCGTCTGTGAGAGCGCTAAGTAAGCAAAGGTTGAAAGTCTCAGACGGGCATACTGATAATAGTTCAATAGGTCAAATACATAATATAAATATAACAAAAGCTCCGTTTCCTTTACAGATAATTCTGCTGATATGCCTGATAGCTTTAGCGAATGACGTATCTTCGTTTGTTATACAGCGAAACCAGACGAACGAACTGACCCTAACCGAAACATTGAAGAAAGGAAAACAAGTGTCCGATGATTATAGGAAGTACAGTTATTTGATAACAACCTACTTATAACAACCGTATTACCTATATGTATAATCGGCAACACAAACTTTGATATTATGTCTATAGGCTAGGAATAGTTTGGTAAATATTGGCATTGTGCTGCCGATTCTATACTATGCTTTAATTTATAAACGTAAAATTAATTGTAAGTAATATTAGGTATCAATATTTTTATTCTAATTTGTTTTTATATAAAATCAGATTCAACTGTACAGGATGTAAAACTGAATAAAAAGGAATAATTTTTTTTCTAGTTGTACACCGAAAAAATGTTTTGTTAAATATACCCAAACTTTAGTGACTACCGAACTTTTTTGCAGCACATAATCAAACATTTGGTTATAACAGCTATACAATTGGCTATTTATAACCATATGTTTGGTTATGTGCTACAAAACAGTTCGGTAGTCACTAAAGTTTGGGTATAAGTATTTAACAAAACATTTTTTTCAGTGTAATGTAATTGAAATGAGTCTACACATGTTTGAAGGTGGTTCAGTCCATCAAACTGAACAACTTTAACTATGGAATCTGCAGTTAATACATTTAAATCGAGTAGGCATTGCAGTTTAGTATGAAACAGTTTTTTGTGATTTCATGTTTGCTTCCCATAGAAAAAATTGTACAGTTTGATGGTCTAAACCAACTCTGAAAAGTTGACCCATTTCAATTAAACACTGTAGTGTTAATAATAAATTAAATATACGACTATTCATCTGTAGTGGCCTTCAATATCTAACCGGGATCCAAAGTCGCCCAAAGGAGAAACGATCTGGAAAGGACTTCGCAGGACTAGAGATCATCACTTAGAGCCAGGTGGCCTTCAATTAAAATATCCAACCGGGATTCAAAGTCGCCCAAAGGAGAAACGATCTGGAAAGGACTTCGCAGGACTAGAGATCATCACTTAGAGCCAGGTGGCCTTCAATTAAAATATCCAACCGGGATTCAAAGTCGCCCAAAGGTGCAACGATTTGGAAAGGACTTCGCAGGAGTGGAGATCATCACTTAGAGCCAGGTGGCCTTCAATTACAATATCCAACTGGGATCCAAAGTCGCCCAAAGGTGCAACGATCTGGAAAGGACTTCGCAGAACTGGAGATCATCACTTAGAGCCTGGTGGCCTTCAATTAAAATATCCAACCGGGATCCAAAGTCACCCACAGGTGCAACGATCTGGAAAGGACTTCGCAGGACTGGAGATCATCACTTAGAGCCAGGTGGCCTTCAATTAAAATATCCAACTGGGATCCAAAGTCGCCCAAAGGTGCAACGATCTGGAAAGGACTTCGCAGGACTGGAGATCATCACTTAGAGCCTGGTGGCCTTCAATTAAAATATCCAACCGGGATCCAAAGTCACCCAAAGGTGCAACGATCTGGAAAAGACTTCGCAGGACTGGAGATCATCACTTAGAGCCAGGTGGCCTTCAATTAAAATATCCAGCTGGGATCCAAAGTCGCCCAAAGGTGCAACGATCTGTAAAGGACTTCGCAGGACTGGAGATCATAACTTAGAGCCAGGTGGCCTTCAATTAAAATATCCAACCGGGATCCAAAGTCGCCCGAAGGTGCAACGATCTGGAAAGGACTTCGCAGGACTGGAGATCATCACTTAAAGCCAGGTGACCTTCAAATAAAATTTCCAACTGGAATCCAAAGTCACCCAAAGATGGAAAGATCTGGAATCGACTGTGCGGGACTGGAGATTGTCACTTATTTATTTTATTTATTTCCTTTTTGGAGAACTTACAGCTAAATAACAGTTCGGTTTCAACAAAGACAGATTGTTAGTCAGATGCTGACAACAAGTTCCCACATATAAAAATAAAGAGAAAGAAAAGTCTAATGAATAAAGCTAACATTAAAAAATAAAAACTAAGGTAATACAAAATTATTATGGGCCATCAAAAAAGTCACGTGCTAGAATATTTTTAAGTCTATTGGTGCTTGTACAAAACAAATCGATATCGAAGGCCACGCAAACGTCATTGAAGCTGCTGCTGGCGCGCTGCAGGAACGCGTTCTGCTTATAATTTGTTCTCGCGAACTGAACGTGCAGGGGCGGCCGCTGCCGGAGACCCCTCTGATTAGTGCGAAGGTTTACTTTGGCCAATAAATCAGGGCAGTCGATTGCTCCATTAGCGACATTCATTAAGTAACAAATGTCGCCAATATTACGCCGTTTTTCCAGAGGCAAAAAATGGTAATGTTTACACCGCTGCGCGTAGCCCGATGTTCTGCGATGCGCTTTAAAATCAAGAAACCGCATAAATTTCTTTTGGATGCGCTCAATACGCACTTTATAAATATCGTAACAGGGGTTCCAAACTTGAGAGGCGTACTCAAGGTGGCTGCGGACGAAGGCACAGTAAAGAATTTTTATAGTCTTCAGATTCCGAAAGGAAGCCGAAGTGCGCATAACAAAACCCAGCGCTTTTGAGGCTTTATTTACAACATTATCAATGTGCCTATCGAATAGGAGTTTGCTATCCATTGTAACGCCAAGATCACGGATCTCTTCAACCTCGACAATGCGGCTGCCGAGAAGTGAGTAGCCACCATGAATGAGAAGGAGTTTACGAGAAAACGTCATACAAAAACACTTGGAGACGTTCAGTTCTAGCCTATTTAATTGACACTTAGAGCCCAATGTCCCTTATGAAGGATTACAAGACAGTTGATGTTGATGATAGTGTGGGAATTTACTGAAATAAACTATTTGTAGGTACGAGACTATAGCATGGAAAAGCGTATTTTCTGTCAATTTTTCTATATCACTTTCCTTTTGGAAAGTCGTTTAGTTTGAAGTTCAAGTAAATTACTCCTTATTATTGTAGTCAAAATAATAAACCTGCATATTAGTAACAATATTTTATTTAATACGTAAATCGAATAATTTTGATTTAATATCAAAGAAACAAAGAACTATGTACTTCAAAGATTATCTATGGGACTATAGGTTCATAATAATAACAATCTGAAAAAAAAAATAGTTTTTAAAGAAGCTAATAATGACAACTTATTTAAGTACTAGATATGGGAACATTATTAGAATTATGTTGTTAAAAAATATATTTTCGCAACTACACCATACCTTGGCAATTTTTTTGAACCTATAGGTACAGCGAAGTAGAAAGGTACAACAGGGTGTAACAAAACACCCTAGTAATAGGTACTTAAGGGGGCCAGGGGGTTTTTTAGAACATCAAACTGCACAACTTTCACTATTAAGTCAACATAGAGAAAATCTGCTGTCCCATGCATTTTAGTCGAGTCGATACGGTACTGCAGTTTTGTATGGGGCAGTAGATTTTTTATTTTTTCTCGATGTTGACTTCAGAGTAATAGTTGTTCAGTTTGATGGCCTGAAACATCCCCTTAAGTATTACTAAGGGTGTTTTGTTATACCCTGTATATTACGTTACCTATACTAATCCTACTATGTACCGTAAGTTGGTACTTGGTACTATAATATAAAATTACAAAAGACATCATTGTGAATAGAACTACTACTGCTTTATAACAAAAAAGAAAATATATTTCACCCTGTTATTATATTTTACGAGCTTTTACCCGCGACTTCGTCCGCATAAATTATATAGGTACCAGATTTTAAGTTAGGTCATAAGCTATCAAACAAACAAAAATTCATAAAAATCGGTTCAGTAGTTTTTGCGTGATGCTCAATCAAACAAACAAACAAACACACAAACAAACAAACAGACAGACAAAAAATCCAAAAATTTGTGATGTGGAATCAGGGACACCTAAAAACCATATCGTACCTAATCTTTTTTTTGTAAATATCTTCAATGTACAGACACACTTCTGTTACAGTTTTATAATAGTTTAGATGGTACTTAGGTAATAGGTATGCACCTTATAGTATCGAATAAAATACCTACAACAATATATTTCGTTATAAAAGAAAACTGTTTACCTACCAATAAGTGATAGAATAGCCAAGAATTTCCATTACTACCTTTTGAATATGTAGTTATGTTATCTTTTTTGGAGCTTAATTATAACTAGGTAATGAATTGCAAAATTAGGTAACAGAGTAAATCAAATTACAGCTGATTCATAATATGGTAATAACCTATATTATGTCTAAGTAGTTAGAACAAAATTTCCTAATGAGCTTAGAGACTTTCGACTAATTATCATTAAGTCTCTAAAAATACTATAAAACTATCATAGACCTCTTTACATTACTTCAAATCATATTTGGTATTGATACCGGAAACATATAGATAGGTGTCTCTGTAATAACCAATACACTCTATTTATATACTCAAAAATGCATCACATTAAGGTAAGACACCAATTTAATTATATCTTAAGGCTGCACCGTGCCTGTTAGTATAAGAGATAAGTATACTTTTTGCAACCATCAGCAGCAAGGCTGATTCAGTGTTTATGGGGTGTAGAGTATCTCTGTGATGGGGATGGACCAGGTCTGCCTGCATAACTCCAGTCAGTTTAGGAGTTACTGATGATTAAAGGTCTGTAAAAAATTAACGATCAGCTGCACGGCTGATCGTATGATGTTGTTGTAGTATGCACTGTAGCTATGTGAACAGTATAAAATGTGTCAAGTTCTGTCAGTCGGTTTAGGAGATACAGCCAGTCAAAGTTCCGACCTTTGAAAGGCTGTACCTACTAATCCGACTGATGAACCATGTCAGTTTTTGTACTGTTCACATAGCTACAGTGCATACTACAACAATAACAAACGATCAGCCGTGCAGCTGATCGTTAATTTTTTACAGACCTTTAATCATCAGTAACTCCTAAACCGACTGGAGTTATGCAGGTAGACCTGGTCCATCCCCATCACAGAGAAGCTCTACACCCCATTAACACTGAATCAGCCTTGCTGCTGATGGTTGCAAAAAGTACACTTATCTCTCGGAATATGTTGTGCTGCCCCCAATCGTATATGTTTTATTTCCAAACAATTACACAACATTTCTGAAAAACAAGAAAGTCACATTGACATCGAAACATTACGGATTATAACGCCAAAAGTGGCCACTTTTGGCGGTTTTAAAGATGACTACAAAAATTATAAAAACAAATCCGCAGGAACCCGATAAATTGAAAATCAGCAGTGACTATTGAAATGTGATATTCTTGTTTAATAAAAATATTGATTAACCTAATTGTGAAGAAATTAAAAAAAAACGTCGGGGGCAGCACAATAGGCTCGGTGTAGCCTTAAACAGAAAGCAATATAAATAAGAAGTTCTTCATTTTGTTAATCTATTAACATTTACATTCCAGAAAATCGTGTTTCTTCTCTCCATAACTGCGGTATATGGAGCATCTATAAGCAGCATCAAAGAAACAGATGAAAAGCACAATAGCTTAAAGACCAACGACGTGTTATATCAAACTGAAAATGGAGATGACACTTCAATAGAAGTCATGGATCTACTAGATGATCCTATTGACTCTGAAAGCATTACAGGTCTTTCCCAGAGCGGTTTCGAAATGGGTGAAACTTTTGCTGAAGTCGCTAAAAGTCTGTTGCGGATACTGTCAAAGATGGATCTTTCAAGAGAAGGGTTACAGAGTGTAATGCAGTTGGTACTGGCATTAATAACACCGTATTTGGGATCGTACGCTGATGTTATTCTCCCAGTGATGTCTGGAGTAGTTACTGTGCTTGTGAAGTAAGTTTTACACATTTTTTAGGGTTCCGTACCCAAAGGGTGAAAACGGGACCCTATTACTGAGCCTACGTTGTCCGTCCGTCTGTCTGTCCTACCTATTTAGGGCTGTAACTTTTGAACCGCAACAGCTAGATAGTTGAAATTTTCTCAGATTATGCGTTATTACGGCGGATTTGTTAACAAATTATAAAAATGTCAAAAAGTAAAAAATTATGGGAGTTCTCAACAAGAAACTCGTTTTTATCAATGTTTTTTCTTCACGCTCTATCGTAAAAACGGTAATACATGAAAGCGTCAAACTTAGTGTGATTATAGAGCAAACTCTACAGCAAAGATTTTTTTGTCTTTGCTCTACAGAATAACAACAAATACTGAAAATCGGACAAGTGTGAGTCGGTCTTACTCTAAAGGTCCCGGACAAAAAAAGTTTTTTTCTAAGTTAATAATATTGTGTTCTATGGTGGTGTGGCACGGAACCCT
The DNA here is from genome assembly GCA_922987775.1 of Agonopterix subpropinquella. NCBI lineage: Eukaryota > Metazoa > Arthropoda > Insecta > Lepidoptera > Depressariidae > Agonopterix > Agonopterix subpropinquella. The sequence continues at coordinate 11,702,059 of OV277709.1, read as the reverse complement.
CGGTGCGCGAGTAGCCCGACTCGCACTTGACCGGTTTTATTTGTAATTGATAAGGATGGTTTGAATGGTCAAGGTTTATCTAATAATTGGGGACGTGTATCGTTTAAATTGTCCTTGATTTACCATGCGTGTAGATGATGGTTTTTTGTCTTGTTCTTTTCTACTTATTATACAGACTGTAAACTTAGATGCGTTACAATACTCTATGGGGTGCTTCAGACCATCAAAATATAAAGCTGTCACCAATAACCAAAATCTCATAAAAATCTGCTGTTTTGTACATTTTGGTCGAGTAATTAATTGACATTTTTAACCGACTTCAAAAAAAGGAGGAGGTTTCTCAATTCGACCGTATATATTTTTTTTTTTTTTTTTATGTGTGTTCGCGGATAACTTTGTCGTTTATGAACCGATTTCGATGATTCTTTTTTTGTTGGAAAGGAGATATCCCAAGAGAGGTCCCATGATAAGGAAACCAGGATCTGATGATGGATCCCAGAGATATCGAGGGGAACCTTCGAAAATCGTAGTGCCGACTAGTGCGTTTGTTAATTTAAAGCACTACTATTAAATCGAACTAATGAATTTGAATTTACCACTGAAAATTGTGAAATAAACAAAATTTTAACAAAAAAAATTAAAACCGCCTTCAAAAAACTAAAAAGTTAAAAAATAATATTGCAGCCGATAACTTTTTCGTTCGCATCATAAGAACATCAATTTGTTTTATAGAAGTCGGTGTCAAGCCAAGCCAAAAAATGCAAGGCCTGTCGCGAATCGTACCGGCTTGACAGCGACTTCAATAAAACAAATTAATGTTCTTATGATGCGAACGAAAAAGTTATCGGCTGCAATATTATTTTTTAACTTTTTAGTTTTTATATGGCATCGAATTCGCGAAAAAAAAATCTGCTGTTCCATAGAAAATTTTCGAATAGCGAATCGATCAAAATGTATAAAGATGCAGTTTTTTTTCCGCGATTTCAATGTTTTCTCGATATATTATAAGTTTGATGGTCTGAAGCACCCTGTTCGATGTTATGTAACGCATTTAATTTTACACCCTTTTATATGTCCAAGACAGTCAACAGCAGTTATCTCATCCGAGTTCAAAGTATTATCTATCTAACATATCTTACAATAAGTGTCAATTGTTTTGAATGAAAGATGATGCTGTTGATGACTAACAAACCATTATCTTCGTATCCCAGCATACCACTAACAATAAGAATTTGTAAAATGCCGTGTATATTATAGTATATTATTATCATCCACAATATAATAGAATTCCTGAATCTTTGGTACAAACATGACACCACGTAGCATATTGTATAGGTATGTAGTACCTACTAGATACTCTTTCTTATACTGTGGTATGTAGAACTATATACTATTACCTATTCTGTGACTGTGGTAAAGGTATACCTACAGGTGTTAGGGTAGACAGTTGCATTACTTTAAGGGGTGATTGTACTCATGATACTGAACAACTTTCCCTAAGAAACCAATATGAAATTCTCAAAAAAAAAATGGTGGATTTCCTAAATGCAATCAGCTGATCGAACGCTTGTATGAAAAATCTATTTTTATTTCGCGAATTTCCTTTCAGTTTCTTTGGGAAAGTTGTTCAGTAGGTATCATGGGTACAATCACCCCTTAAAGTAATGCAACCATTATAAGTACCTCAAAACGGTAGCCGTAGCGCGAGGTACCTAGCCGTAGCGCAAATTCCTCTACCTAAGTTTAGTTCTCACGAATTGCAAACCTATTTCATAGTGTTTAATTTTCGCTCATTTCGCTTATTTTCAGATCACTGACATTGAAATGAGGTCATATAACTCTCAGGATAACAGAATAGATAGTCAAACAAAGGACAATTGCCCAATAGCGGGACGGGACACATCCGTTGCACTATTCAACAATGGACTTTAACGCTTTAGGAGTTTATTTGCCAAAACACGCTTATTGTTTAGATTTTCAACGCGTGTTCATAAAAAATCGCATACCTAGTTAGTTAGGTCATGCATAAACGCATTGTTCGGTTGGTAACGTTCCTAAAAAAAAACAAATATTGTCCGGTCCGGTCTCCAAATAAATTCCTCAGCATCTCAGCCGATAGACGTCCACTGCTATACATAGGCCTCCCTCAAGGATCGCTACAATGACCGGTCCTATGCTGCCTCCATCCAACGGGTTCCCAGTTTCCCACCGCCTTCACCAGATCTTCGGGCCACCTGTCCACCTTGTGGGGAGCCTACGAACGCTGCGCACAAAGACTGCGCATTCCGGTATGCGGTCGTCTTTCAAGAACTTTACGGCTCTAGATATCGGCGATCAAAATAAATTGATGTGATCCAATGTGACATTAGTAAACAAGAATGGACGGGCCTTACGCGAACATTTCGAACCAGAAAAATTAGGCAAAACAATTGACAGTTTTACTTCGAAAATGTACCGAGATGACAGACCAAGTACCCTAATTTGTATTGAAGTGCCCTATTTTTGCGTGCTTCAACTTAAAGCGCTTTGGGTCTATCCATTCGTGTGATCTAATTAATAAGTAATTTATAAGTATGATAATAATGTATGATTCCTTTACGATGTTGTTAGATGGATTGTATCGAATGCAAATAAAAAATCAAATATAATAGTATCTTCCCTTTTACTTCTTTGTACCAATTTTAACTTTATTCCATATTTTTTACACAAAGATTTAAGTACACGAATCGTCTGCCCTTCTTCTGGTCGAAGGCATTGGCTCTTTGAACCTCTGCATCGACCTCCAACACGACTTAGCTGTGGCACTGTAAGTGTCCATATATTCTGTCCTTCCTGGGTATTCTGTGAACCAGGATTGTAAGGCCATCGGTGAGACGCCAGTGTGGGCTGGTCCTGGAGGATTGATAGTTGGTCTGACAGTAGGAGGCTTGTCGGAGAAGTTGGTGGGGTCTTTGTAGCAGCGAAGAATGCCAAGGCGATTGCTTTCCATCGGAATAGGAGCAGTAGATTGGGATGCAGCCACTATCGTTCTGTAGTCTGTTACTGGCATAGCTGAAAATGTAATAAAGTAGGTATAAGCCCCGCAAGTTGATATTGCGATTGGCGGCCATCTTGGTGACGTAGTTGTGACGTAGTCGACTGCACCGTCAGTACCGTTCGCAAGGTCAGCCCGCGCTAACGTTAGAGTTCTTTGCGACGGATGACGTCACGCAGCTGTTATTGTGACAAGGTTCCATCGCAATATCAAGTTTAATCATTAAACTTTTTTAATATACAATGGCTGACGCTCTTAATTATGCTACGGTTTTTCAAACAGAGGGTCAGATCAACCATCAAACTGAACAACTTTCTCTATGGGACCAACATGGAAATCGCGGAAAGAAATTGTTTTGTACGGAACAGAAATTTTTTCTTTCCTTATTGGTGCCAAAGAGAAAGTTGTTCAGTTTGATGGTCTGGAGTGCGATTTTTGAATCTCATTCGCTGAGTTCAGCAGTTGAAAATGTCAAAATTACTGTGGAGATACGCATCTTTGTACTGCTGATTTGACTTTCAAAAATCGCACTCCTAAAGTATGATTTTTGAAAGTCAAATCAGCAGTAGAAAGATGCATATTTCCACAGTAATTTTGACATTTTGAACTGCTGAACTCAGCGAATGAAATCCTTAAAAACCGTCAGCATATAAAGGACTATACAGGGTGTAACAAAACACCCTAGTAATACTTAAGAGGGTGCTTCAGACCATCAAACTGAACAACTTTCACTATGGAGCCAACATCGAAATCTCGAAAAAAAAAACCGCTCTTTCATACAAAACTGCAGTACCGTCTCGACTCAAATGTATGGGACGGCAGATTTTTTTTATTTTTTCTCGATGTTGGCTCCATAGTGAAAGTTGTTCAGATTGATGGTCTGAAGCACCCCCTTAAGTATTACTAGGGTGTTTTGTTACACCCTGTATAGAAACATAAATAATATTGCTTGCATTAGGTAATCATTATAGCTATTTTACTCAATAGACCCAAGGATGCACGGTAATTTTAGTTTTAAGAGTAAGAGAGAGCTTCTTTAATCTCTAGACTTATACTAGGAAAACAGGGAACCTTTCAGGGCGTCTCATCTAAATGTTCATCCAATTAGCAACCAGTGGCTAAATGAAAAGATACATGTTGTGATTCGTGAAGACAAGACGGAATGCGGCCTTCATCAGTCGTAGGTTATAATTATAACCACTCATAACTGTAGGATACGCCGTACGTCGTAACAGATCTCAGCCCTCTGGTTATCAATATCATTCTATTTAGGTACCTAACTCGAGTGTTATAATAGGCTTTTCTTAGCCGAGTTGAATTTCATTGATATGTTTTCAGTAAGACATTAATCTATTTCCTCACTCAAAACTTTATTAAGGTCATAGATTGAACTGATGCTAGATTTTGATTTTCGATAGGAAACCTTGGGGCAATTGCTCAAGATTCAAAAGTACTTTATTCAGTTATCAATTTCCTTTGATAGATTTAGATGTCGATTTCTGACATTGATAAAGTTGTCAAAGAATCTAGGTCAACAATGAATAGTATAAGAGATAAGTGTACTTTTTGCAACTATCAGCAGCAAGGCTGATTCAGTGTTTATGGGGTGTAAAGCATCTCTGTGATGGGGATGGACCAGGTCTGCCTGCATAACTCCAGTCGGTTTAGGAGTTACTGATGATTAAAGGTCTGTAAAAAATTTACGATCAGCTACACGGCTGATCGTATGATATTGTTGTAGTATGCACTGTAGCTATGTGAACAGTACAAAAACTTTCGAGTTCTGTCAGTCGGTTTAGGAGATACAGCCAGTCAAAGTTCCGACCTTTGAACGGCTGTATCTCCTAAACCAACTGATAAACCATGTCAGTTTTTGTACTGTTCACATAGCTACAGTGTATACTACAACAATAACATGCGATCAGCCTTGCAGCTGATCGTAAATTTTTTACAGACCTTTAATCATCAGTAACTCCTAAACCGACTGGAGTTATGCAGGCAGACCTGGTCCATCCCCATTACAGAAAAGCTCTCCACCCCATAAACACTGAATCAGCCTTGCTGCTGATGGTTGCAAAAAGTACACTTATCTTTCGGAACAGAATATCATAGAAGATAAACAAAGAATCATCTGCTACTGCAAAGATAAACGTTAGGTCAATCTACAAACATGTGACGTAAACTTACATCTCTTTTTATAAGTGGCTTGATACATAGTTACCATTTTGCTGTCTGAATCATCACATGGGTGATCCAATATGTCGTTGGTGACATCCACCATCTGGAACAAGACGATTATAAAAATAAATTACGCAAGTGCCTAACAATATGATCGAAACACTCTTTCCTACTTTCTACGCTCACGACTATATTCCCCGAGGGGGTAGTCAGAGTTTTCTGAAACCTCAGAACATCCACGTTTCACTAGTAGTACGGAAACCTACTTTCTCCTTCACTTTAATTAGGTACCAGGTAGGTAGGTACTGTAGCAATGAGGTTTTATGTAAGCTACAAAAGACTGGCCGTTTTTCTTAAGTTATAAGTCATCATCATCATCTCAGCCGATGGACGTCCACTGCTGGACATAGGCCCCTCCCAAGGATCGCCATAACGACCGGTCCTGCGCTGCCCTCATCCAACGTTTTCCCGCCGCCTTCACCAGGTCGTCGGTCCACCGTGTGAGGGGCCTACCCACGCTTTGCTAAGTTATAAGTAATCTGGTATAATTTCACTGCACTCCATCTGAGCTAGCCCTTACAGTACACACGGCGACACATCAAGCTATACAAAACCGACATAAGCTGGCCGCGCTACGTTATACGTTACTCGACCAACGCGCGGTCAGTTTATTTTGGTTTTGTATAGCTTGATGTGTCGCCGTGCGTACATACGCAACTTATTCTTGCATTTAGAGGCTTGGCATATGATACGCATGATGCATGTGATATGGGTTAGCGTGGACATAGCCATTGGTAATCATCATCAGCCTAAATACGTTCCACTGCAGGGCACAGGCCTACCCTCAAGGAGGGTGTATGGGCGGTTAGTCCACCACGCGTGCCCAATGCGGATTGGTAGGTATCACGAAGAAAAGAATAGGTATGGTAGACTTAACATAACGCATCGGAATTTCTTCTTCAGTGAATGCAGGTTACGATGTTTTCCTTCACCGTTTTGAGATACGTACATCTAAACTATTATATCTAAACTATTATAAAACTGTAACGGAAATGTGTCTGTACATTGAAGATATTTACAAAAAAAAATTACAACATGGTTTTTACCTGTCCCTGATTCCAAATCACCAATTTTTGGATTTTCTATCTGTCTGTTTGTCTGTTTGTTTGTATGTTTGTTTGTTTGGGTGTATGTTTGTTCGAGTATCACGCAAAAACTACTGAACCGATTTTGATGAAACTTTTTTTGTTTGATAGCTTATCATCTGACTTAAAATCTGGTATATAATTTATTCGGACGAAGTCGCGGGTAAAAGCTCGCAAGTTATAAAACTCATTTGTAACACATCCTAATTCAAACTCGAAAGTGACATAAATTCGATCGACAAAACGAGAAAAACGTCATGAGCGCTCTTTTTAGCATACGTAAGTAAAATAACAAAGATGGCGACATACATCTCGATTTTTATCGTTTTCTCGAGGGCGCGATGCCTACAGGGTGTGGTCAAACCTCACCTGCCTCCTCAACTTCTCATAGTCCTGGCAGAGCTTCTGCTCCTTCTCCAGAAGCTGTTTGTACTGCTCCACGCGAGGTGAATACGAGTGCGTGCCGCAGTGACAGTAAGGTGCCACGGGCGGTGGCCGCACACCGGGCGCTGTGTTTGAATCTCACCTGTCTCCTCAGCTTCTCATAGTCCTGGCAGAGCTTCTGCTCCTTCTCCAGAAGCTGTTTGTACTGCTCCACGCGAGGTGAATACGAGTGCGTGCCGCAGTGACAGTAAGGTGCCACGGGCGGTGGCCGCACACCGGGCGCTGTGTTTGAATCTCACCTGTCTCCTCAGCTTCTCATAGTCCTGGCAGAGCTTCTGCTCCTTCTCCAGAAGCTGTTTGTACTGCTCCACGCGAGGTGAATACGAGTGCGCGTCGCAGTGACAGTAAGGTGCCACGGGCTGTGGCCGCACGCGCTGCGTTTGAATCTCACCTGCCTCCTCAGCTTCTCATAGTCCTGCCTGGCAGAGCTTCTGCTCCTTCTCCAGAAGCTGTTTGTACTGCTCCACGCGAGGTGAATACGAGTGCGCGTCGCAGTGACAGTAAGGTGCCACGGGCGGTGGCCGCACACCGGGCGCTGTGTTTGAATCTCACCTGCCTCCTCAACTTCTCATAGTCCTGGCAGAGCTTCTGCTCCTTCTCCAGAAGCTGTTTGTACTGCTCCACGCGAGGTGAATACGTGTGCGTGCCGCAGTTTCAGTAAGGTGCCACGGGCGGTGGCCGCACGCCGGGCGCTGTGTTTGAATCTCACCTGTCTCCTCAGCTTCTCATAGTCCTGGCAGAGCTTCTGCTCCTTCTCCAGAAGCTGTTAGTACTGCTCCACGCGAGGTGAATACGAGTGCGTGCCGCAGTGACAGTAAGGTGCCACGGGCGGTGGCCGCACACCGGGCGCTGTGTTTGAATCTCACCTGTCTCCTCAGCTTCTCATAGTCCTGGCAGAGCTTCTGCTCCTTCTCCAGAAGCTGTTTGTACTGCTTCACGCGAGGTGAATACGAGTGCGCGTCGCAGTGACAGTAAGGTGCCACGGGCGGTGGCCGCACACCGGGCGCTGTGTTTGAATCTCACCTGCCTCCTCAACTTCTCATAGTCCTGGCAGAGCTTCTGCTCCTTCTCCAGAAGCTGTTTGTACTGCTCCACGCGAGGTGAATACGAGTGCGTGCCGCAGTGACAGTAAGGTGCCACGGGCGGTGGCCGCACGCCGGGCGCTGTGTTTGAATCTCACCTGTCTCCTCAGCTTCTCATAGTCCTGGCAGAGCTTCTGCTCCTTCTCCAGAAGCTGTTTGTACTGCTCCACGCGAGGTGAATACGAGTGCGTGCCGCAGTGACAGTAAGGTGCCACGGGCGGTGGCCGCACACCGGGCGCTGTGTTTGAATCTCACCTGTCTCCTCAGCTTCTCATAGTCCTGGCAGAGCTTCTGCTCCTTCTCCAGAAGCTGTTTGTACTGCTCCACGCGAGGTGAATACGAGTGCGCGTCGCAGTGACAGTAAGGTGCCACGGGTGGTGGCCGCACGCCGGGCGCTGTGTTCGGAGATGGTGGTTCGCATGGTCTGACATGGAAGTAATGTATAATTTAAACTAGGTCGCAATAGCAATAATACCTATCAGCTGAAGTTCTGCGTTAAGCAGCTGCAATATCCAACATGTCGGGTCAGATTCGGCATACTATGCTTGCTTTGTTCGCTATATACTTTAAAATAGAGGGAATAAATCAGGGGATGATCAACCCCTTAAAAACTGTTAGCATATTAAGAAGAGCCCTATAATTATGTGTGCTAAAGTTCATCCAAATTGGTTCAGCCGTTTATTTACGCGTGACCAAGTCACATCAAATCAGAGATACACCACGTGACGCATTAGCATATGCTCACGACTATATTCTCCGAGGGGCTACCTCCTCAGAGAAAGAGGAGAGAGAGGAGGAGAGGTTTCAGAATATCTCTGACTACTCAGAGATATTCTGAAACCTCAGAATATCCACATTTCACTAGTAGTACCAGAACACTGTCCAGTGTGACGGGAAATTAGCCCGTCGCCACTTGTAATGGACAGTAGGTTCAATACATGCCTCGAAATAGAAGCATGCAAGTTTCCTCACGATGTTTTCCTTCATCGAAAAGCCAGTTGTGTTACAACACCACGTCACGCCTGGTTATAATAATATTCTTTTGCTAAATACTTTGCTTGGTAGTTATTGTCAGGCGTATAACGATATGAAGGAGTTACGTTGCAAGTTTTACCGCGAGCGGTTCTGTAATACGCGTGGTGCTCGCGCAGTTCGCGAATGAGCTTGCCCCGAGGGTTCGCTCAAAAACAACCCTTGACATATTGGGATAGTTATATAGATACTCCCACAAACTACCTAACACTGGCGGAAATGCAGTGCTAATGCACAAGCAAGAGTCCATTGATAAAATTGAATAATGAATGATGATTATCATACTTTCCAACAATCGGCTTCGGAAACGGCCAAAGGTAATCATTGTGTTGTGTTGTCCCGAAATCCATTTCCGAAATTTTTCTGAAATGCAGATAGGTAAATAATAGTTAAACATTTTCCATTCAAATCGAAGATCAAATCCAAATAAGCAAAAGACCTAGGTACCTTACCTAGTGTTAGTAAAGTGTCATATCAGAAGAAACGAAAATACCGTTAGCTTATTACGTTAATATTTTTTAGATTTATTAATACAATTCTTGCTAATTGACACCCTACATAATTTAAAACTGCTTTGGAAGCCAAAAACTTAAGTTGTAAAAGGATTTCTTCGAGGAGGGAAGATAAAATCATTTTTGACGTTTTTTTTGTGTATTTTTTTCTTAAAACTTCATAATATCAACAAAGTAGTACATATAATAGTCTGTGACAACAAATAGGTGATGTTGCATCTGCGAAGATTGTAAGTTCACTTAAGATCATTATTGTAGGGTAGGTAATCTTTTTCGTGTGAAGATAAAAATGTTTATATTAGGGATCGATAGATGGCGCTACGGTCTGCGCGAATAAAAAATTCATCATCATCATCATCAAAATAAATAATAGAAAATATGATCAAAAAGATGCCAACGCACCTTTTGATGGAATATGTAGGTATTTCATTATGTACGAATCATTTTAATCGAAAAGATAGAAACTGTTAACATCTGACATGATGTATGGGCTCGATCTCTTGGCTTTAAAAAAAAGGCAGATATAGTCTTGACATGATTTTGACAGCATCTCGCGACCGTCTCTATGGAGCGATAAACATAATAGGTACCTACCGTGGTACAATAATATACTTACTGCGCCGTACCTACGTTTATTATAAACCATAGAAATATCAATTTATTACGTAAAACCATTTATGTAAACATGCCATCTGATCATCATTTAACACGTTGCAGGTTCTGATCTGACACGAGCCACTTGTCTCGAGTGGTGTTCGTGCGTCGCGTTTTTGCCTGCCACGAGGCTTCACAATCCTCAATCTCTTCTTGTTGTTGATCAAAAACAATACCTGAGATTGGGATAGGATAGATATTCCCAAAAACTTGACACTGGCGGAAATGCAGTGCAAACAACCTTTGACTAGTAGTCAAAGCTAAAAACATGCCATCTGTTGAGTTTTTTAGGAATTACATTTAAAAAGCTCAAAAGATGAGTATCCAAAGCCGTTAAGAAAATATTGAAAAAAATATAAATTTTTGTCTGCTGGCAGCACCGCGTGTTTTTCTGTCATTCCATCAGTCATCAAATCAGCTGTGTATCACGCAGTGAACATGTAACAACAAATGTGCGTATTAAATTATTGGTGTGAAAATGTCCAGTGAGACACTTGATAAAAAATCAACTCAATGTTTATGATAAATTCACTGTGTAGAAGTAATGGCGCGCCGGCGAAGCAGCGGTATAACGAGCCTGGGATTTAACCAGGATCAAGGTTTGTTACTTCCTAGTTCGTCAACCTTTTCTTTGTTCTCAGGTGTAATTGTATTATTCATGATATAGATGCTCTCATTTGCGTCTGAGAGGTCGTCAGTTCCTGCAGTTTACGAGTTTGCGTCGCAGTCAACTTACGCAGAGATCTCGCCACGCATTCGTACGATAGTGTTCCACGTGTTGTATTTATTTATAAAGCGCCCACGCGCAATTTCATTCTCACTATTGTATGGGCGTTGGTTTATTTGCCCCTGTTCTGCGTATGAGGCTGGTAGACAAAGGATTGGAATTTCTATAAAATTGTTTCTTTTGTATGATGCCAAAATGTTTCATGTTATGCTACTGAAAAATTGCAGTAGTTTAACTTTAGTGATGAGGTCTTCATCCCCGACTGCTGGTGCTATGATGGGCTTCGCTGATGTGCCCGGATGTGGCTTATGCAGCCAATCTTTGTGGTGAAAGTACGTCCACATATAGCACACTTGAGTGTGCCATTCTCATAGTTGTATTGTATAGCCGCAGGTGGTCGGGCTTTGAGTTGGTCCCATTTGGTATCGAGATCCTCTCTTCTCTTTTCCTCGCAAGTGGAGATATTTGCCTGGACAAGATGCCTGCATTCCGGGCGCTTAGCTGCACGTTCCTCCCAGCTCTCTGGGTCTATATCACAACTTTTCATGTGCCTCTTCAGGACATCCTTTTAGCGAAGAAACTGACCTCCTCTTTTGCGCTTACCGTCTTTGAGCTCAGAGTAAATAAAATGTACCTATAAGTACTCCAAATATCATCGCATTAAATTAAAATCATTCTTTGTATCATCATTATCATCATCAGCCAATAAACGTCCCACTGTAGAGTACAGGCCTACCCTCAAGGAGGGTCTTATCTCGTAACAGTCAACTGCAGCTTTTAAGTATACAAGCAATCCACACATTTGTCACTAGATTTCCATACATGCCAGCCAAATCGGTTGCTTACCCCCTACACATTCATGTAAGAATGGTGTGGTGGTGTGTGTGGTGTGGTGTGGTGTGTTCCCTCTTTATGTAAGATTTTCACTCCATGCCCAGTTCAATTCGTTCGCAATGTGCCCATATTATGGACTGGCTATCGATATAAAAACAGCAACATGTACATATGCACGAGAAGGCTTAAATAGGCTAGAAAACAATTAGGTCTCTTTCCCCACATAGTTGGAATCTAAACAATTAAGAATTTAACGATCGGTTTTCTAAAAGCCATTCATATTCTTGTGGTGCCATCTCCTATCGGAGGTTGGCTATCTATAGGGTTATTCGGACCCTGGAGACTGCAGCCCTGAACAGTCAGGTGGTGTTCATATTCAACCATTTAAGCATTTTAAGCCAGGATGTTCTCCAGAAAGTCATTAAAAAAAGAAAAATATTTCCAAATGGCCAAGCAGAAAAATATGAACATATACTTCGTCATTGACATGCATTTTTGTTTACTTTGTCTTCTGAATTTCTGTCTTCACATCCAAGTCACGTCAGCACCATCTTTCACAGTATGTTGAACTAGCTAGCATGTTACTAGCTGTTAGAAAACTCTTCATTATTAGAATTTAAGGGGAAACCCCTAGTAAAGATAGTATTGCAGAAAAGCTGAGCTGGGTTCTGAACCTTTTTATGTGGTTGTTTTTTCAACTCGCTCTATAGTAAAACGTCTTACACCGTGGCTCTGAACGGCGTTTAGTGCGAAAAGTTGTGTTCGTTGTGCACTCTGGGTGCACATAGGGTGTAGGTTCGGAACGCAGCTCTGTGTTGTCTTAATATTCAGACTGATATATATTATATTATATTATATATATCATAATATTCAGACTGATAGCATGTTATAATAAAAAGGAGTGGGAAAACGTTATTTTCCAGGGACAAGCTCGAAATAGACATAATCCAGCAATTAATATTAAACCGAAATGTGAAACGTGGATGTTCTGACTTCTGAGGTTTCAGAATATCACTGACTACCCCCTCGGGGAATATAGTCGTGAGCATATTATGCTTATGCTAATATTAAACCTAACTTTGCAGGCTGCTTCACTTGCTGCCTAACATCAGGCTTGCGCGTTTACAATGTGGAACCTCTCGTCGAGAAGGCTCACTACAGTAAGTATCATCTATGTTTATTATCACTTTATCACTAGAAATAGCATGACAATTATTTTGTTCGAAAATGAGCATGACCAAAAAATCTAACTGGTCTGGATTGTATTGGTCCTATACTCACCGTCCGAACTTTATATCTATGGATTCTAATTATGAGTAAGCTAATTAAATTCAACAAACTTATCAACCACTTATCTTTATAAGTCTCATGACTGAATCTTCAGTAAATTGTCAATTATGTGACTTATGTTATGACCGTTTGTCGAACGAAATCTATGAGAAGATATGGCTACACAACCTTATCAGTAGCACGCGGACTGCACGTATGTCATGCTACTTCTATTAAGGCGAAGCCAGGTTCTCCGTTCTGTATTTACTACTACGAAAACTCTAATAGTTGTTTCCAGTTGTTTAGTTGTTGTTGTTTGTTATACCTTGATAACTGGTTTGTATAAAATTTACCAATTCAAATAAAACTGAGAAGGTTTTCTTATTTTGTAATGTTTCAGAAAATTTTTCCTAAATGAATTCCCTAATAATTCTGTAGGTTTCAGGTATTTATCTTCGGTTTTAAATGTTTTATCATCTGATCGAGGCCATTTCCCTTTTTTATTTGTGATCTTTATCGGTGCTTTAGGGTTGAGATTGAGACCACAGAAATAAATCAAGATAGAACTGTGATGCGCCCGGTGCACGCGTGCCAACATTAAGTAATTTACTTAATTTGCCATACGTTTACTCATTACGCACTGAGTCGTGCTATGATAAATATCAGTAACAAATCAGAGAAAATGTCTTATTGCGCGTTTTCTAACTGCAGCAACAAAATTTCTGAGGTGACTCTGAAGATTTGAGTACTTAATTTTAATTAAAAACGTTATTTAATGACAATTAAAACAAAAATTCAAAAATGCACGCGTGGTCCGAAACAGGCACGCGCGGAACACAAGTAAAACAAGGGTTATGGCCTTTCTATCTTGATTTATTTCTGTGGTTGAGACAATGTGTCCTGACCCTTATCAACAATCATTTGCATTGACTTGTCTAGTTATCATTATTTTTTTAAGATCTAGGTCTCCTATTGATTGAGATGGCATTTTCCCCACACTATTTAGACTACATCTAAACGTTGTACCTAAACTTTTACATTATTGCAATATTTTTGGTTACAAATGAAGTCATTAGTTACAATATTTGCTTTGCTTAGTACTTTGGAAATTTTATTACTATTAGGTACTTCGTTATTGTACATATTATTGGTAGTAAATTTTTACAAAAACAATTTTTCGACAAGACTTGTTGAAAAATTACAGTGAATAACCAATAAAACTTCGATCAGAATAAAGAATTTATATTGAAGCATACCTACGTTTGTTCGTAATATGCATTTCAAATTGACTGACGCTTTAGTAATTTACATTCGAGGCGGTGGATATTTAGCAAATACGTAAATCATTGTTTGTGTGACTATGGCCACATAGTAACATAATTATTGTATAATTCTGTGCTATGAATGAGGATAGAGCTATGAGTTTGACAAGATTTGCTTGAACACCAATTTTTTTTCGCGATTTCGGTTATTATCTCAAAGAGAAAGTTGTTCAGGTTGATGGTCTGATCATCCCCTTACAAAACTGTCAGAATATTATATTATACTAGCTTTTGCCCGCGACTTCGTCCGCGCTGGAAAACCCCAAGTATCCTATGTTACTTCTAATACCTCCAAGAATAATGTGTACAAAGTTTCATGATGATCGGTTAAGTAGTTTTCGCGTGAAAGCCTAACAAACAAACTTACATTCACATTTATAATATTAGGGATTATGAATGAATGAATGACTAATACAGAATCTATAACCAAGCAACAATTGATATTTTTTTCTTCATTATTTACGACCCGCCCCGGTTTCGCACGGGTGCAATGCTGATATAAACCTTCCTCTTGAATCACTCTATCTATTTAAAAAACCGCATCAAAATCCGTTGCGTAGTTTTAAAGATCTAAGCATACATAGGGACAGACAGACAGCGGGAAGCGACTTTGTTTTATACTATGTAGTGATTTTGTCCCACTCTTCCACATCTCTATCCACTGCGATACCCCTACATTCACTGCTGTAGGCATCCAAATCATCGCGTCATCAGCATCAGATCTCAAACAGATGCGCCAAGACCTGAACACGGCAAGCCATGGACTTGGATCGGACAAAATATCCCATTAATTCCCCTTGTATCGAAGAGTTGGTGGCTTACTAGCCCCCATAATAAGATTAGAAGATCGAACTTTAAATAAACGGCACAAAGTTCGGTCTTTAAAAAAAAAACAGATTTTATTTTGAGACTTTATGTAATCGATGTCAGTGCAGACCTTAGAGAATTCACACGCTCCCCCTGGGGTGCAGACCGACAGATTGGCAGCGAAGCGATTAACTTAGTAACAATTGAAATTGAACTTTTATTATTTATCCACACGACTGAAATTGGTGTAGCTAAATAAATGAACAGGTGATGATTCGTTAATATACCAATTTCAGTATTAGGCAGATATAATTAAAGTTGTAGGTATTTTAATTATTATTAGGTTAGCTAGGTTAGTCGCTTCGCCACCACTCCGATCTCCGATGGTTTGCGCTGACCCTTACTTGAGGTGTACTTTGTTAAATAAATTAATGCCAATAAAATGTATAGGTAAGGAAGAGCTGGGCGAAGTATCACTATGTGAGATGGTGTTCCGGAGCAACTGGCTGCTGGTGGTGAAGGCCCGCCGGCCGACCAGCCTGATGCTGCTAGACGACCAGCAGAGGCAGCTCCGAGCCGAGGTCCAGTTCAAGTCGCCTATCAGAGCGTTGCGCGCGAGGAAAGATAAGTGAGTTTCTGGCCGCATCTTATTTACAGCGACAACGCGTTAGACGCGGTGGTTACACGTAAGACGCGGTGGTAACACGTAAGACGCAGTGGTAACACGTAAGACGCAGTGGTAACACGTAAGACGCGGTGGTAACTCGTTAGACGTGCCCGTGCGACGAGCTTAAAATAACGATTTTGCTTCAATTTATTGACTTTGATTCTTTATATCAATTCTAAGATAAACAAGCAAGTTGACCACTAATATAGCTCTACCAATTCGCACTGAATTAGCATGGTAGAGTATAGAGTATCTCATTCTAATCAGTGGATTTTCTTAAAAACTCGAAAATAAACAATCAATTTGAATGAAAAGTATAAAATCTTGTATACAGCAATAAAGCCCACGTGGGTCCTGCCTGTGTCCTGAAAAACAATTGCAATTTAATTAGACTTTCTAATACAAAAATGATGGTCAATTTATCAGTCAATATTGAACTTTACAGATATTTTACACAGGTGTATGATAGTAAAGTAAATAAACAAGTAAGATAAAATTTAACAATTGAACAAATGGATTGTGTTGGCCCACTGAAGATAGATAAAAAAATCGATAAAAGAAAAATAAGAATTGATAAATAATAATAGAAAAAGGTCAATTATGTACATTGAACTTTCAAATCGTTCTAGAGTCTAGAATCTAGACTATGAATTGTCATGAAGCTAGGTATGAATTCGATTTAGCAGGCAACTCTTTAAGAGGGCTATCGGAGTCCAGTGGCCATCACATTAATAAAGATTTCTCAATAAAGAAAGCCTAAATTAAAAAAGTGCTCAATTGACAAACTACAAAAGCCTTCAAGCCATTGTTATACAATACTTTTATATGTTCTAAACAATACAGTTTCGAATAAAAACAAAAGCGGCCGTTTTTTTTCTTTTTTCAAAATGTGTATGTTTAGACCTTTAAAAAACCTATAAAAGTATTCTATGAAAATAGCTTGAAGGCTTTTGTAGTTTGTCAATTGAGCACTTTTTTAATTTAGGCTTTCTTTATTGAGAAATCTTTATTAATGTGATGAGGGCGCCACTGGACTCCGATAGCCCTCTTAAGTTTTATCCAAGTATTCGGTTTGACAGATAATTCAGAAATAAATATATATCTTTGTGATGTCCTTGTACCGAGCTCTAAAACGCATTAATATTCCTTGCCCGCAATATGATAATATTATGTATTTTATCTCCACATTACTTCCGTACTTAGACCACATAACTAGTAGGTATAATAAGCTTCCGTGTAAAATTTCCGTTATTCCGAATTATTTATTTACTGAGGAAGTTTGTATTGTGTAAATGACATTAATTTTCCTACTCGATTATGTCTTCTAAAAATAAAACTTGCCAAACAGTATACGAATTACCCTAATAATGTATGCTAAACTATTCAAATATTCGCCAAATCTTATTTCAAACGTAAAATGTAAATTAAAACAAGATTGAACCTTTTCTGTTTGCAAATAATACTTATTCTCGTATAGCTGTTAGACAATGAAACATACTTCCGTTGATAAGATAAAGGCAACCTTAACCGAATGACCCAGTAATTAAAACCGAACAGATTCTATTATCTAGGACATAGAACTCGTTCATATACAATCAATTGTGTACTCAAATAGATCGACATTTGACAAGATGACTGATGTATTAGGACCTTACTGGAGCGCGTTATTTCTCCGTTATTTCACGCTACGTGTAGTTTGTTTATTTTATTTTATGTAGCACTAACACATACATACACTTAAGTCCATAATCCCTTTTAGGTCATAAACTTTGCCACAGGAATATACAACGTGTTAATGAATTAACGCAAAACCTCATACACCCCAACTGATTTATAACAAAATAATTAGATTGAAACAATAATTTCATCATTTTGATAGATAAATTAAACATTTATTCGGTTTTTAAGTTTTGAGGCAAAAATGATTTGTTATCATTTCAGCAATGAATGAAAGCGCTAACGTACTCATGGATACATTTTAATTATCTTGTTTTGGTAGTAGGTAAGTCGGGTGAGTGTGCCTGTGCGGAGGGTTGACGTTGGGTTCAGTAAATTTTAAATTTTAGACACAAATTAATTAACATTTTGAAAAAAATTACCTATGTTGAAACCATGATAATTCGACTCTGCTCTTGATTCTAAACAAACTACTTTCTAGTTTTGCGTTAATTCATTAACACGTTGTATACTACTCTCTACCGATACCGATACTAATGAAACCTTTAAGCACGATCGAGATATTAATCTCTGTGTCTGTGGTTTGTCAGATTTCCGTTAAAATATACAGAAACAATTACAAACCACAGGCACAGAGATTAGTTTCAAGATCATGTTTAAAAATGTCATTGAATTTAATTTGTAATCCAAAATATAATTAAACTTGGTTTGTATGGAACGCGCTAACATTATACTGTCATTTTTAACCGACTTCATTAAGCTTACAGTTGTAGCAAAGTGAATATACTAATAGTGAGGGCGCTCTCGGGTCGCGAGGCCTATCGTGCAGGTGGAAGGGGGGTGCGGTTCCAGTACCGATTCACCTGCGCGCTGTACCCCAACGGCCGGTGCCTCACCCCTCCGCACACCGCGCGAGCCCCCCCGCACTCCGCGCAAGCATAGACCCAACGCGGCCACTAAGCGCACCCACTTTATTGTATTTACGCTAGTCGCTATGGTTGTAGCAAGGCTCGATTGACGTGGTGATAGATGGATAGCCTTTCGCCGATAAAAGACATTAAGACACTGCAAAAGAACCCTTTTTACATAGTTACCTCGTACGACACCCACTGCAAGAAATGAGGTGGTCTATACCCGAACCACAGATATTCAAATAACAATTACGTGCATAATTTTTAGGGTTCCGTACCAAAAGGGTGAAAACGGGACCCTATTACTAAGCCTTCGTTGTCCGTACGTCCGTCTGTCCGTCTGTCCGTCTGTCCATCCGTCCGTCTGTCCTACCTATTTAGGGCTGTAACTTTTGAACCATAATAGCTAGATAGTTGAAATTTTCTCAGATTATCCGTTATTACGGCGGATTGATTAACAAATAATAAAAATGTTCAAAAGATAAAAATTAAGGGGGGTTCTCAACAAGAAACTAGTTTTTATCAACGTTTTTTCTTCACGCTCTATCGTAAAAACGGTAATACATACAATCGTCAAACTTAGTGTGATTATAGAGCAAACTCTACAAAATAACAACAAATACTAAAAACCAGCCAAGTGTGAGTCGGTCTTGCGCTAAAGGTCTCATGTTAATGTTGTGTTTTGTGGTGGTGTGGTACGGAACCCTCGGTGCGTGAGTAGCCCGACTCGCACTTGACCGGTTTTATTTGTTTGTGTTAAAGTTTATGCACGTTTTAAGTTTGTTTATGACGCTATTATATCTGTTGAATGCGTAGACAATTTACATAATAATAGATGTAGACTTGTGTTGACGTGTTTTACATATTAGACATATAGGTAGGTATAGAATATCAATTTGTTTCTGTCAAATTATTCATGTTATTGTGTATAGGTACTGTATTGAATGAATACTGGTGCTGGTAGGTACAGTATTCTTGCTTATCGAAGAAGCAATACACTAATTACTGCAAAGTCATTAAGTCGTCATATTAATTTATAATATTTTATGTTTATCTTATCAATCAATCCAAAATATACCTACTTTTTTTGCACCAATGCGAACACAGAGAAAAAGCAGGAGTCACAAAAAAGGCGGCTTATCTTGTTTTTATTATCCATACAATCGTGCCATCTGACTCGACCTAAGAACATTTTCTATGCAATTTATAACATTATAACTAAACATCATTTGTTACACATTAAAGAACCGGCCAAGTGCGAGTTGGACTCGCGCACGGACGGAGTTTGGAAAACCAAGTATCCTATGTTACTTCTAATACCTCCAAGAATATGTGTACAAAGTTTCATGATGATCGGTTAAGTAGTTTTCGCGTGAAAGCCTAACAAACAAACTTACATTCACATTTATAATATTAGGGATTAGCAAATCTAGCGAAATACTAATTAATAACGCATATTCATTCTGTGAAAATTTCAACCGTCTGGCTATTACCGTTCAAAAGATACAGCCCTATAGGTAGGACTAACCTTTGGGGACTAACAGACGGATGAACGGACAGCGTAGACTTACTAATACGGTATCGTTGCGTTGTCACCCTTTAAGAACAGAACCATAAAAATAAGTTAAATATTGAAAACAATATAATTTGCAGAGTGGCAGTAGTCCTACAATCAAGTATCCAAGTGCTGGTGCTGCCGTCGCTGCAACGCGTGGCGCTGCTGCGCACGCCGCTGTCGTCGCGCGCGTTGTGCGCGATCGCGACGGAGCCCAACGCGCCGCAGATACTCGCCGCGCCGGCGCACAGGAAGGGCTCGCTGCAACTCCTTGTATGTACTATACTGTTTGCTTTTATTTTAGTTTGGGCACACCTTGGACACTTAGCTGTCATTTCATACAAATGGGTAAAATTAACAAGAGGTAGCATGTGCGGTACGGAGTGGGTGCGAGCGAGACGCCATTGCCTATATTTTCCGCCAAGCTTCCTACCTAGCGGGGGTAAGGTTCGAGTATCCAAGCGGGGGTAAGGTTCGAGTATTCATGAGCTGGTGGTTCGAGTATTCATGTGCTAGTGCTGCCGTCGCTGCAACGCCGCCCAACGCGCTGCAGATACTCGCTGCGCCGGCGCACACGAAGGGCTCGCTGCAACTCCTTGTATGTACTGTAGGGTGGTCAAAACATAGCAAGTTTCGAATGTTCTTGCTCAACTAGGCTCTTCGGGTTTTATATCGCTTCAGGTACTGAGTACTTACTTACCCTTTTGCAAAATGTGAGCCAAAACTAATAATATTTAGGTGTCACGCAGATTTGACACTTTTTTAAATGTGATTTACTTATATGAAAACAAATTTCTCTCAGATTATTTTTTTAATTTAATGATTTATAATTATTATAAAATTATCTAATAGATTAGATAAAGATAATCAGTTTGCATCTTTATTTTCCCAACACATGTTCAAAATGTTGGATTTGAAAGCCACAGGAAATTTTGTCTGTGTAGATCTACCGCACTGAGGAGATACTGCTTCTGCTGTTCGTTTTTTGTAATACTTGCATTGAATTTCTGGATTAATGCAATTCTATGCCCTGCACATTCATTTGGAGAGCTTTCTCCTCCATTTCGATGTAAACTTCATTTTTGGCTCTCATAAAACATAGTGCACCCTGGAGAAACACTCTTCAGCTTTTTGTAGTCATCATCAACATCATCATCATCTCAGCCGATGGACGTCCACTGCTGAAGCATTGCTGGACAGCTTTTGCAGTACCTCCATAATATTCCTGTGTGCACTCTGGCTAACCAACTGCATTGAAGAAATATTTGGGTATCGATGTAGCCATAGCACTTCTTTCCTATTTATAGTCGTATAGTACAGTAATCTTAACTCGCAGTAATTATTTTCCAGGACGTATCCCGAGCAGTGAAAGGCGCGCAGTCCAGTTCACCAGCTGTCCTGAACTGCCACCAAACAGACCTCGTCTGCATCAGCCTGTCTGCCAACGGAGCGAAGCTAGCCACGGCATCGGCCAGAGGCACAATTATAAGACTGTGGGATACCTCGTCCAAACAAATGTTGCACGAATTGAGACGCGGCTCGGACTACGCTGACGTTTATTGGTAAGTTTTACTTTATTACGATAAGACTAGCGCTAACCCGCGACTTCGTCCGCACAAATTATATATACCAGATTTTAAGTCAGATCATAAGCTATCAAACAAAAAAAAGTTTCATCTAAATCGGTTCAGTGGTTATTGCGTGATGCTCGAACAAACAAACAAACACACAAACAAACAGACAAAAAATCCAAAAATTTGTGATTTGGAATCAGGGACACTTAAAAACCAATCTTTTTTTGTAAATATCTTCAATTTACAGACACACTTCTGTTACAGTTTTATAATAGTTTAGACAAGCTTGATTATTCCTTGGTTTTTGGTTCTCGGTCTACATAAATTTTTCTGCCACCGCATCCTGCGATAGATAATAAATTTATGCTGCAGGACTTGAGACTTACTAGCCTGACGTTCATTGATGAATAGAGTAACTGACATGAGTTGTCAAATGAAACCGTTTTTTGTGCATTTGTCGGCACTTATCGGCACCCTAAAACTTCGAGTTCTGTGTATAATTGTGAATCTAACGTGAAATCGTAGGTAATTTAATGAAATAGTGTTAGTATATTTCACAAAATAATCTACGACTTCACTTTAAATTCACTAATTATTCACAGAGCACGAATATTTACTCAGTCGATTGTGCTGACAAGTTCCCAAAAAAAACGGTTCTATTGCCTCGCGTCACGTATCTCTTTCTATTATACAGTGGCGCCGCTAGGTACATCTCGCTCTCTCAGCTGTCAGTTCCTCTATATGATACCTTTATGGATGAGATCTTATTTGTTTCTGATATAAGGTTATCCATTGCAACTTGCGTACATCGATTTCTTGCAAAAACCTATATTCAACAGTGGCTGAAAGCATTGGAAAGCTTGGATTATGAGAAGGCCTTCAAAACATGTCTATGATATTGGGGCCAAATGAGTAGGCGAGGCAAAATTTGAGATTCTTATTACCTGGGCCCAAGAAAATTCGTAAGCATAGTAAGCGACGCGCTGGACAGAATGACTCGCGCTCGGCCCACGCTGTACGAAGTAATAACAATGTTGAGCCTTTAGATACATTTTTACGTGTATCAGAAAAGAAAAAGAAAGAGAAAAGGGGAAAGAAGGGAAGAGGGCAGTGGGAAAGATGAGCAAGAGGTAATTAAAGCGTGGGAATTTATCGTTTTCCAGGGGAGTAATATATCTGCTCTTTAGTAATCTTTGTCACAGTTAGGTTTAAAATATATGAGCATAGTTAACATCATCATCATCATTATCTCAGCCGATGGACGTCCACTGCTGGACATAGGCCTCCCCCAAGGATCGCCATAACGACCGGTCCTGCGCCGCCCTCATCCAACGTTTTCCCGCCGCCTTCACCAGGTCGTCGGTCCACCGTGTGAGGGGCCTACCCACGCTGCGCTTTCCGGTACGCGGTCGCTACTCTAGAACTTTTCGGCCCCACCGGCCATCGGTTCTGGGAGCAATGTGCCCCGCCCACTGCCACATAAGTTTAGCAATTCTTTGGGCTATGTCAGTTACTCTGGTTCTTCTGCGGATCTCTTCATTTCCGATTCGATCTCGCAGGGAAACTCCGAGCATAGCCCGCTCCATTGCCTTTCAGCCTTTTTATGGGGCCTTGAGTGAACGAGCACGTCTCTGCTCCATATGTCATCACTGTCAACACACACTGATCGAAGACTTTCGTTTTAAGACACTGCGGTATTTGGGACGTGAATGTAATACGTAGCTTCCTATAGTTAACATAATTGAATAAACATTGTATTGTAGTATAAACTTCAACGCGTCGGGGTCGCTGGTTTGCTGTGTGTCGGACAAGGGCACGCTGCACGTGTGGGCGGCGCGCGGCGCCTGCGCGCACCTCGCCGCCGCCAGCGCCTGCCCCGACACGCGCGCCCTCTGCGCCTTCACCCACGACAACAGCGCTACAGGTACCCACACGAAAATCTACGATACACCATAATCGTGTCCGTATACCTAGCGTACACATGAAAGGGATCTGGCTGGGATTAGTACCAATAAATAGTGCCTAATTAGTACCTAGGTCAAATAAATAGTGCCTCTGTACTTTACGAGACATCGATTTTTTTTTACCTGCTAGCTTGACGTCAAGGTAGCGTACACATTTTCTGTGGCAAAAACGGCTTACATTACAGCAACGATTTTACACTAAAAAAATAGTGCTCAAATAGTGCCCTAGGGCATCCAAAATCTCATGAGGCTAGATCTTCTGGGACCAGAGATATAAATAAGTCTTTTGAATAAAATACGGAGCTGGCGTAGCGCTAGCGTACATACAACAAGTACAGATGCACTATTTATTTGACCTAGGTACTAATTAGGCACTATTTATTGACACTAGTCCCAGCCAAATCCCTTTCATTTGTACGCTAGCTATACGGACACCCATAATCGACCTTTTTACCACCGTATGCATGTTATGCATGAGTAGCGTCGCCGTTGTAATGTAGATAGACTACTCAGATCAAAGTAAAACGAATAGATGGGCAGAAAGCGCATTTATGTAAAGCTCAGAAAATAGGCGTCTGTGGCCTATCATATCGTTAAGTATTTCTAGCATATCTGACGTATTTACATAAACCTAACCTAATAAAAACCATGTTTCATTTTTGTTTCCAGTGATATGCGAAGACGGTACTTTCCACAAATTTACGTTTTCAGCTGAAGGGAACTGCCATCGCAGCGACTTTGAATATTTCTTGCAGGTAATTTTATTTCACAACGATACAAATTATACGACAGACTGCAGATTTTGCGAAGAGATGAGGATTGAATGTTAAAATTATGTAAATGTTATGTACAGTCGGCCGCAATAAGTTGTATACACTTTTGTTCTACGTCGTAGTACTAAAGTGTATATAACTTATTGCGGCCGACGTACTTAGTTTTATTGTGTCAATTAAAACGTTTTTCTTTTTTCAGGTGGGTGATGACGACGAATTCCTGCAGTGATGTTTTTTACTAGACATTTTATTGAACGAAAAATATGAAGGCCGTGAAACCAAGTGATTTACTCATAATTATATTGTAACATGTAAAATGCAATGTGCACAAAATCCATTGCGCGGAGTTTATATTCTACTGCTAATAAGGGTAAAAATAGCGTGCAGAGGCAATGCTAATGATTGAAAACAGTGTTTTATGTATACCCAGCAATTAAAGTTTCGACTGCTCTGAGAACTCTTGAGAATAACGGGAACTTTTGTTGCTGGCTGTACGCAAGTGTTAAACCGACGCGACGACGGTACTTATGGTGATTTACTCATTTTAGTTTTAATATTTTTTAGCAAATAGACCAATTTTGTTGCATGTGTTCAATTTTAATCGAATCTGTATTTTGTTTGTTCCTAAAGAGCAAATTTTGTACATATTGCTAATAGGTTTTGTTGTGTCAAGAAGGGTTGGTATACACATAAGCGGGTCGGCACTGTCGGCTCGGCAGTATTTGTCGATCAACAAAGACGACCCGAAGCAATCATTGCACTTGTTCGACTTCATTCGGCTTGTGCCGATCGGGTAGTTCGTTCGAGTAGACGCATCATTCGAACATTCATCTGCATACATTTGATTTTACTGCCCGGTTTTGCCAATTGTTCCATCCGGCTTTGCCCGGCCACTGTATTCATGCGGCAAAAGCGAGCGGCTTTTTTCCCGAACATTCATCTACACATTAGATTTTACCGCCCGGCTGTGCCGATTAATGCCGGCCCGCTTGTGTGTATAGCAACCCTCACATATTCCGATTTCTTTTTCCGCTATGTTGGTTCTATATAGGAACGTAATATTTATATCTTACTTAAAAATTCCTGTTTTGCATGATTCATTTATACACAATATTATACGCATGTTTTTATAGTTTAAACGGATCGACTTGAAAATAGTTATAATATTCTTAGGCATAAATAGAAGCAATTTGTTGTTCTATATCACAACAATGTATGTCATTATTTTAAAATATTGCCAATGTAAAAGACAAATGTCACTAAATTGCATTTTTATATATTTTATAAAAATATGGGTGGGGTTTTCTCGTGAAAATATTTTAGGATTACCTCGAAATGAAGTGTATTTTTCAAATTCAATGTTATAACTAAAGTATTTTCACTTGATAACTTTTGTAAGTAAAAAACTGAAGTAAAAAATACAATACGTAAGGTTCATGCGAAAATCCATCGAGGCAGAGTAGAACATTTAAGTGACAATAGAAAATCAACTTTATCGTCGTCGAAATAAGTTGCTAAGTCGATTTGAATCCGGATGACAAAGTTTCCGTTTAATATTTTGTCGCACGTAGCTTCTTATTTCAATCTTGAGTTGATTTTCTTTTGTAGTACAACAAAAATAATCCCTAACGTGCTATATTTTTTGTTCAGTGGTATAGGTACTTGGACGTTTGTAATGTAGACCTGGTATGAATGCAAATCTCCTGATTTGATCACACTCTGTCGCTATACAACGTGTTAATGAATTAACGCAAAACCTCATACACCCCAACTGATTTATAACAAAATAATTAGATTGAAACAATAATTTCATTATTTTGATAGTTAAAATTTAAAGTTATTCGCATTTTAAGTTTTGAGGCAAAAATGATTTTTTGTCATTTCAGCAATGAATGAAAGCGCTAATGTACTCATGGATACATTTTAATAATCTTGTTTTGATAGTAAGTAGGGTGAGTGTGCCCGTGCGGTGGGTTGACATCGGGTTAAAATTTTTTTTTTTTTTTTAATTAATTGTTTAATATTTTGGAAAAAATTACCTATGTTGAAACCATGATAATTCGATTCAGCTCTCGATTCTAAACAAACTACTTTCTAGTTTTGCGTTAATTCATTAACACGTTGTATTTTGTTTACACTATGCAGAGTTTATGGAGGGTGGTTATTTAGATAGTAGTTGGGGCGATTCTCTCAATTATGTTCGCATTTTCCTTAAATGAGAGAATTGTTTTCTAAATGTTTAGATAAATTGCAGACACGCGCAATTTTAAATAATATATGTTTGTGATTGTCTAGTGTAAAATAAAAGATTTATGATAGATCAGATATTTGAATAATTAAAACTTTAATAATATGTAGGTAGTATATCTGCTCACGTTTTATTTTGTGTAATAATAATCGATGTTATATAAAATCAGTTTTTAGTTTTATTTTTATTTTACAGTTCGTTAGCGACATATTTTTAACTAAAATAGCTCGATTTAAAATTGTACCTTTTGCATTTGCTCATATTAGCTGTTTAATTGGAGGACTAATTCATTTCTTTCCTTTATTCATCCATTAGAAATTATTTATAGAGGGTTAAAGTTTTTAAAAAATGAAACCGATTTTATTGTAATTATTTATTTTCGTGATTTCATGCTGAAATATTAGTCATTAATCATTATACTTGTTTATGAGATGAGGAGTATAAGATTTTTAGGATTTTAAGGGCCTCATTCACCACTTCTAGATACGTTTTTAATAGCTTAACTGACAGTCCGTTTGACATATCTTTCATACAAATCGTTCTGTCAGATAAGCTATTAATAACTTATCCAGAAGTGGTGAAAAGGGCCCTGAAACTTATATTATCAAAGGTTTGTATTAAATACATTCATAATACAAACATATAAGTAAAATTAAATGTTATTTGTGTAATTATGTACATATTTAGTAATGTCATAGTTTTTATACTTCAACGGTACATACAGCTTGGATTTTCAAATGCTTTCTAATTAAGATTGGGATGAAATTTGACTTTAAAGCATATTCTCATCCTGATCATGAAATATAAATAAAGCATTTGACTCTAAAATCTTATATCAAAATATTATGAATACTTAAAATAATTTTCTACGCAAAAAAGCAAATTTCGACTGTAAATATGAAATTTCGGAAAACAATTTATTTTTTTATTGAATTGTAATGATAATAATGAGGGCTCCGATGTTTTGTATAAAAATGTTGAGGTGTGGAAAGTACCCACATAGATTATTCGGAATTTTAACAATAAACATTTCTTTTTCATGCATTTCTTTAATTTTTATTTCTATATACTTACTTTATAATTGCATACCAAAAAGTCCACCATTGCCTATAATATACGCCTGATGGAGTTTAGTTTACTCCCCTCACACCCTTATAACTGAGAGGTTTTGTTTTGGCTTTAAGGTTACTGTAACTCAGTGGTCCCTAACCTTTATTCGACCAAGGACCACTAATAGTTTTGTTGTTAGCAAGGACCAAAAGGTAATAATTATTTTAAAGTTAGTCCCCTTCTCATTCAAACACCTATTGATTTCAAAATCTATTGTTAATTCTTTCATAGGGAGGGTCCTTCCCGCGGACCACTCCCACGTCTCTCACAGACCACTGGTTGGGAACCACTGTGCTGTAACTTAATTAACACTTACTCTTGTCCCTAAGTTAGGAATAACAATGAAAAACGAGATCAGTAACAAGCCATATTATTAGAAATAAATTACATGAACTAAAATAACTAAATACTATTTTTTTACAAACTATCACTCGCTTTCAGTTTTCTTGCGATCAAATGGATCTGTCCACACTTTCATATCTGAAATAAAATATTTATTGCAATTAACTTAATAATGTTGTTACACAGCAGTACATTACTGTCCAGATTTCCGACAGGTATAATAACTTTATGGTCCAGATTCACTATTAGTCTGTCCAACATAGGATGGTGATTTTGACAGATCGTTTTAGAGTGATTATTTTACTTTCTGAAAATGTTTGAGCTGTAAACTCTTTAATTTTATGTTAAATGTTAATTAATCTAAACTATTATAAAACTGTAACAAGAGTGTGTCTGTACATTGAAGATATTAACAAGAAAAAAGTTACGATATGGTTTTTAGGTGTCCCTGATTCCATATCACCAACTTTTGTATTTTTTGTCTGTCTGTTTGTTTGAACGAGCATCACGTAAAAACTACGGAACCGATTTTGATGAAACTTTTTTTGTTTGATAGCATATGATCTGACTTAAAATCTGGTATATAATTTGTGCGGACGAAGTCGCGGGTTAACACTAGTCTTATATATTTTTAGTGTATAATAAAGCTTTGACAGCTCAAACAGCTTTAAAAACTAAAATGAAATCTCGAAAACTGCCTGTCAAAATCACGAAGCTATCTTGGACGCACTATACCTACAATAGGCTACTTGACAACTAGTCAATTCAGCTACTCTTTATCGGACGTCAAAACGTGCGCATTGTTTATGAACATTTGTACTAAATAAAGAGTTGTGACGTCATCAACATTTTCATTACTTTTATTTTAAAGTTTATAATATTGTTATTAAAAATAGTATTCAAGCCAAAAACTCAATGAAAATTGGAGTTTCGTGTTATTTTCAAACCTTTTTTTTAATGAGAAGATAAAAATAAAATATATCATATGTATGTAATTGGGGAGTTGACCGCTTCAAATCTATTTTAGTTTTATCTTCTCAGTAAAAAATATGTTTGAAAATAATGCAAAACTTACATTTTCAGTAATTCTGTAGCTTGAATACTATTTTAAATAAAAGGATAAACTATAAAAAGTATCGAAAAGAAGACGAAAAACAATGACGTCACTATTCATGATTTAGTACAACTTTTCATACAAAGCTCGTGTTTTGATGTTTGATAAAGAGTTGCTGATTTGATTAGGTAGTTGGAAACTCAAGGATTCTTGCTTGATAATATTTGTTAGTAAAATTGCACATTTTCAGAAATTTTTTAGATTTAATTATATTTTTAATAAGAGGATAAACTAAACAAAAGTGGGTGTACTTATGAACACATAAGTTATACATCTTTGTGTGTTAAAAAAAAATTCTTTAACACATTCGTGGACAGTGGACGAGCCAATATTATATTACTCTACTCCGAACATTTTAGTAAATTTTTTTCATACAAAGCCAGCGTTTTGTTTTGACACTTGATAAAGAGTTGCTGATTTGACTAGGTTGGCAAATAGCCTATTGTTGGGTCTTAGATCGAGAGCTTCTACCATACTAAAATAAACAGGGCCAACTGTCTTATGTTGGTGTGCGTGACAGCGTCATACAACTTATACAGACACTAAGCGTGAGAAAAGATTTATCAACCAACTGTTGGGCGCTGGCAGATATTTTTTTCAACGCATTCGTAGCTTCGACGAGTGCATAACTGTTTTACGAAAGCCCGTTCAATGAAATCACGGTTCACAACTGTTTCGTTCGACGAAAGAACTGTTCAACGAAAGCACAGTTCGTCGAACTATAAAAACGTTCATACTTTTGTCGAACGAAACAGTTGTGAACCGTGATTGCGACGAACGGGTTTTCGTAAAACAGTTATGCACTCAGCTTCAACTGTCCATCTAGAGTCTAGATGGACAGTTGAAGCTACGAATGTGTATGTCTAGTCTAGATTCTAGACATATGCTTTATCTAAGGGTTGGATTTGTTTATATTATATTATATTGTAAACTTACTTCCAGGTTGAATATCCTCTTGCCTAATATTTCTCCTAGTTTCTTTCTGTATCATTTCTGAAAAATAAAAATTATTTTGAGCAGTGTTAAGTCCAGAAACGAGTGAGTGTTTCTGGTCTTCAAGGGAGAAGAGAGAAAAATATTGAACATGAACACCTACCATTGAACTATTCTTCTTATCGTGTGGGCAGAGCCCTGGTGTTAGAGTTTTTTCAGACCGCCTTACGGCCTCTGACGTGGTTTTTATATAACGACTACTACCACCAGAGATAGTCAGTAGCAGCAGACTGCCTCCGTGGTCTAATGGTTAAGAGCACTGGCTCTCGACACGGAGGTCGTGGGTTCGATTCCCACGGGGGACACCTAGTGATATGTCACTTTGTGCGTTTTTCCCCAGTTGGTTAGGACATTGCAGGCTGAATCACCTGATTGTCTGAAAAGAAAAATGATTCCGTGCTTCTGATGGCACGTTAAGCCGTTGGTCCCGGCTACTATCTCTGGTGGTAGTAGTCGTTATATCAAAACCACGTCAGAGGCCGTAAGGCGGTCTGAAAAAACTCTGACACCAGGGCTCTGCCCACACGATAAGAAGAAGATTGAACTATTATGTACTACATACTACAAATAAGAATAACTATAGAAGAATAACTCTAAACAAAATCAACACAATTTATGGCACCTAACGCAAAATTTCTTTTTGTATGAGCTTTGGCGCCAAGGTAGAGTTTTTAAAGAGCAAATTTAGAACACGGTGTAGTTTTATTGGTGCCACTTTTTGAGCTTGATTTACATTTCTATACATTCTTATTCGTAGACTACGTATAGGGTATTAAGGTTGAATCTTTTTTCTTGCAAGATGAAATCACATTTTTTTTCATGCTTTTCTGTCGCTCAAAAACGTCACTTGCTAGAGCAAAAAAGATAGCAGGAATGCAACAGCGCTGGCAGTGCTGCAACCTTTCTAGCTCTAGCAAATGACGTTCCTGAGCAGCGTTGCCAGATGCTTCGTGATTTCGTGCTTCGGATGGCATGTTAAGCCGTTGGTCCCGGCCACTATCTCTGGTGATAGTAGTCGTTACATAAAAACTACGTCAGAGGCCATAAGGCGGTCTAAAAACGGACACCAGGGCTCTGCCCACACGATAAGGCAGAAAGTACATAATTACTCAATGGTACCTTATATTTGAATTATAACCTGTAGAAATCACATACAGTAAAGGCTTTTGCTAACTTAAAGAGAGGAGGTCATACACCACCACTCGGACCCAAAGTAGGTTTGCAGAGGTGTGTTATTATGTCATCATCATCTTATTTAAGAGCTACGCTCTTGTCGGTGGAGTATTCGCCAATCCTGTCTACTTTCAGCTAGTGTCTTGAGTTCCTGATACGACACGACATCAACCTTTTCCCTCACTTGGGCTAGATAATTCTGTCTGGGTCTTCCTCTGCCTCTCTTCCCCTCTATCTTCCCCTCCAGTATGGTTTTAAAGAAGTTGTCGCTTCGTATCAGGTGTCCGATCATCTTTCCCCTCCGGTTTTCTATTGTCTTCAAAATGTTTCTCCTTTCTTTAACCATTCTTAATACCTCTTCATTCGTTCCGTCCAACTTATCCCCTCCATTCTCCTCCAACACCACATCTCAAAAGCTTCCAGCCTATCTCGATCACGTTTAGTCAATGTCCACGTCTCGCTGCCGTACAGTGCAATACTCCAGATGTACACTTTAATTAGGCGTTTTCGGGTTTGTTATTATGTAAAAGATAGGAAAGTTATAGCGAACTTACTGTATTCCGAAGGGTCTATCATTGGACTAATGATAATAGGGTAAAGTGTAAGTCCTATCAATCCGCAGAATCCTCCGATGAAAGCGCCATAACGCCAACCTTTGTTGAAAACCATTATTTTAGCTAATTCCTTATCATTTATTCACCAAAATATATTTTATCATAGGCAAGGCGCAGTTCTCGAGATTTCAATATTTATTTTGACAAGCTGACTGAAATTGTGTGTAGCGATTTTACCTATGCATGTTGGTAAGAAAAGAGATATCGTCTTATAAGATTTGTTGTCTCTAGACTTTTTTTACAGGTCAAGGGCAGCTAAAAAGAACACAAAAAAAACGCATTTGACAGAAATGTCACCGTGACATTTTTTTTTTTTTTTGGTTCAGTTCAAGGTAAAGCGATTATAGTATCGCATACAACCGATGTCAGAAGTGCGATTTTTGAAAATCATACGAGCGACTTGGCAGTAGAAAGATGCAAAATCTCCATAGTAATTTTGACATTTTCTACTGCCAAGTCGCTCGTATGATTTTCAAAAATCGCAACACAGGAATAAATACTCTCATTTATAGCAAATAAAACGTTGGTGTTCGACGTTTCAACGCTTCTTTGGAGTTTTTGGAGGCAATCGAGAAACGCAGGAAACGCAGAGAAGACCACAGGAAAGAGGTGAACCGACCGCTTGCCGCGCTACAAAAGAACGGAACACTTTTCCTGTTCACGACCCACACCATCATATTTCACTGAACTGTATATTGTTCACTTGCACGACACTTTGTTACGCAAAACAACACCGATTTTACGAACCAAAACTCACTATAAACAATAAAAATTCGTTGAAATATGAGGACTCCAAACGTATCTGTTCAAATCCCGCCAAAAACTCTGTCACCGTGACAGTTTCGTTCAGAAAATACTTTTTTTTGTTGTCAGATTTTTCCTTTCCTTGCCGAAAGCCGAAAGGCAAAGGGACCGAGGCCATATAGCCACTGTCTTTAGATAAAATAATTGTATTTGAATCTCCCGAACACCTCACAACTTCCCACCGAAGGACTCGGAAAGTACTTCACTCTCACTCAATCACGCACAAACGGATTTGAACGAAAAGACATCATTCATCAATGTATGGGCCGTCAGGCCAATTTGTGATATGCATGCATATGCATGTGATAGCTTTTATATACGCATTTTAATATAGACAAATATAATAAAAATACAAACCAATTGCTATAATAGCTACAAATAAAGTCGTTTCGTGTTACAAAATATTTAAAGTAATATGATGACAGCTCGAAGTAATTACAAATAGCGCAGTTAGCAATATAAAAAAGCGATCTTTACTGTATTAAAACTTCTTGGTTAATGATAGCGTCATCAAGGAGGTAATCCTCAAGGAGGTGAAACTACACATTAGTTCCTTTATGGATAGCGCACTCTGAATTTTGCTCTGAAATGGCTCTGAATCAAAGAGAACTTTCTCTGAATTATCCAGTGGAATTATCTGATGTTTTTGTTCGATTCGGCTGCGCTTTAGTTTTTCTGTGTTTTTCTGCTTTATATACCTACTTATTAACTTATTAATGAAAGTGTGATACAGTCGTCGTAGGAAGATAGCATTTGTGTTATTATTGTAGCAGTGTTAGTGGTAAAAGGACTGTGGGGTGTTGTGCATACTGAAGGTAGTCTGGTACATGGGTTGGGCACGATACCAGACAAATATTGAGCCTATCTATCTATCTATAACGTCACGTCTCTTTCCCAGTGGGGTAGGCAGAGACCAGGGCGCGCCACTTACTACCACAAATATTGAGCCTCTTGCTGCATATAACTGGATGATAAATAATTGTTAAAGAAGATGTGGAAAATGAATAATAATTATGTTTTTTAATCAAATACTGTTTTATTTCACCATTTACCTATACTAAAGGCTCCCCCACACAGTTGCGATTTTATCGAGCAATAATATCCCGGCGACTTTGTGACCGCGTCGCATGTCCTACTCCTACCACACAGGTGCGATTTTGCGATCAGCGTCACGCGTCCGCCCCACCAATCAGAATGAATAAGTATAGTCTGAGATAGACATACTTTTGGTAACTGTCGCTAGAAAGGCTTTCCTAAAAAGAAAGAGTTCCCTCATATATATATGGAGACATTCCTGGTTTTAGGACCAGATCTTGGTTTAAATGTTAGTTTTGCTATTAAACCCAATCGTGTTCAAAAAATTAGAAGCCAATGCTGTACTGAAAATAAAAATTGTAAAATCGCAGCGATATTATCGCTCGATGAAATCGCACCTGTGTGAGGGGCCTTAATAGAGAATTAGAGAAATAAAACCTAAAAAAAAATTATGTCAATGTCAAGTGGTCAATGTCAAAATATGTCAATCAATTTATTGTCAAGGCCTTCTTTTTTCAAAAAGTTTGTGACTACTTGTTCTGTGTTTTTTTCGCCATTTTTTCACATTTCGTAACTAAAATATCCAAATTCAATTCAAGATATCTCGTTTGTACCATAAAATATAACGTTGAAATAATTAGTTTTAGTAATATGAGTATGCGAACTATTATTCCCATATTTTTATAACGCTGTAGAAAAAGTTGGTAGTACTAAAATGGCCCGAGTTGGTGGTTGTCTTTTGCTCGCAGATAGAATATATTCTGGAATCGCGGGCAACAGCTACCTAAAGCCAGGTCCGCTGCGCCATGTTAGATGTTAGCAAAACACGTTAGCAAACCGTTTCCCCTCCCCCGCAGGCGAACGCGGGTGATGTTATCCATTTGCATCGGAAAACATCACCCGCGTTCGCTTGCGGGGGAGGGGAAAGTTAGAAAACAATGTTAGCAAACACGATAACATGGCGCAGCGCAGCGGACCCAGCTTAACTTTTTACTTTTCGTACTATCAGTTTAAAATAACAATGTGCATGTCATCCTTGAAGGGCCGTTGGATAACTTCACTCGGTTGATAAAGGAATGTAGACTCTATGGAAAGGAAACAATCAAGAAACAATCATTTGAATGACTCGAGTGAAGTTCGTGTAATTGAGTGACGTCACATTTGCGAGCGAGGTCATGCACATTGTTATTTTAAACTGATAGTACAGTAAACGTTCGATCAAAATGGAAAGTCCAAAATGTTTGTTGCTAATTTCCTATAGGTTTCTTAGAGAAAGTTGTTCAATATCATGTGTAAAACCACCCCTTAGCATCTGTTTACCCTAACATCCTGTAAAGTGGGTTGCTTTTGCTTAGCCATTCGTTCAACCACAAAAAACAGTTCTGTAGTTTAGGTACACGTAGGTACAGTACCTACATACCGTTTCGTATTTATTTAGCGATAAATACAGAGGCTACCGACTTCTGTCGAAGCCTGCCGCAAATAATTTACGATAGATACCTACCTATACCTAATCTCATATGTATACACATTGTTGTAAGGTAGATTAGAACAGCCGGAATTTAGGAGATGACTACGCCTAATGAAAGTTGAACTTTTAACCTACAAACATTTACGACGGTGTAATCACTAAATCACCTTAGCCAAGCAAGATAAGCTGCCGACTGCCGACCAACTTTGTCAGAAGTGATTGGTTTACATTTTAGTTTTGCTCGTCTCTAGATAACATTCCAAAGGATTTTGTTTGATGCCTGGGGCTAGGCTAGGTAACTACCTACTTAAAATAAAGTTTGGCATTTATCACCAGTAGGCTGCCATCAGGCGCTTTCATGGTACAATAATATACTGCGTGCGCCTGGTATTCTCTTCCGATCACGTGACTGACACAAGCCTACGTCATCATACCCTTTTACCATGTTTAGCGGCCATTTTTTTTGTGACGTAGGCTTGTGTCACTCTGGGAATAGAAGACCTTGTTTTTTTAGACTATGGGCGCTTTACAAATTTGCTCAACCTCATTGAGACTAGATTAGAAGCCAATCAGATAACACTTTCGCTGCTAAGCTCAAAATCATGATCCTCGCGCAGTGCTAACATTGACCCACCTCGTAGGTCGTGCGCACAGTCGTAACGTGAAACGATCTTAATAGCTCCCCTCGTGGGTCACCCGCATAGGCGTAAAGTTAAGGTGACTCACGATGTAAGTCATGAGCACAGGCAAAATGCAACAGACCTGACCCCCCCTCGTGGGTCGTGCGCACAGTCGTAACGTTGAAACGATAAATGTGGCCGTGTGGGTCACCCGCGCAGGCGTAAGGTAAAATGTCTCGCACGGTAGGTCATGAGCACAGGCGAAATGCAATTGAACCGACTCGTTACGTGGGTTCTTCAGCACTGCGGCCCATTTGTCGCCGACCTACGACGTACTCAGCGAAAGTGTCAGGGTCGTTAACAGTTCCTAGATTTAATTGTTGGGCTCACACTCGGTTGCACAAACGCTCATTAGAGTTAATCCTCCAGTAAATCTCTTGCTAGCTGTTAGTACGTCAACAAGACAAAAAGTGACAGCAAGAGATTTAATGGAGGATTAACTTTAATGAACGTTTCTGCAACGGAGTGAAAGGCCTTCTCTCACTAATGTAGTGAGGTGAGCACGGTGAGGTGAAATAAGAAATACCTACTCCGTTACCTACCCCTTAGGAAGTAGCTTTCCGCGTCTGTCTGTATGTCCGCTAACTGCTCCTAAACCACGCAACGGATTTTGATGCGGTTTTCAAGGTCATTTAGAGAATTTCTTCCGGAAGGTTTATGGAAGGTACTTACTTATACAACGTGTTAATGAATTAGCGCAAAACCTCATACACCCCAACTGATTTATAACAAAATAATTCGATTGAAACAATAATTTCATTATTTTAATAAATAATGAAATTAAAATTTAAAGTTATTCGCATTTTAAGTTTTGAGGCAAAAATTATTTGTTACCATTTCAGCACTGAAAGAAAGCGCTAACGTACTCATGGATACATTTTTAATTTTTATAATCTTGTTTTGGTAGTAAGTAGGGTGAGTGTGTCCGTGCGGTGGGTTGTCATCGGGTCCAGTAAATATTAAATTTTGCAAAAAAAATATTTAATATTTTGAAAAAAATTACCTAGGTATGTTGAAACCATGATAATTCGATTCTGCTCTTGATTCTAAACAAACTACTTTCTAGTTTTGCGTTATTTCATTAACACGTTGTATTGTAAGTAAATTCTACCCGGGCGAAGCTGGGACGGGTCGCTAGTAGGTGATAATCTGAACAATCAAGTTTTATACCTACTCCGTAGGTACCGCAGGGGACGCAGGGCAAAGGCCTCTTCTCACTGATAAGAGTGAGAGGGAGTGGGCCATACTCCACCACGTGAGACCAGTGTGAATTCATGTAGGCAAGTAGTGGTCAACTTGCTGACAGAGAACGTTCAAGCCACTTAAATAATAGGCCTCTAACCTGGCTTTAAAGAATAGTTACTGATGGAACTATTCAAGGGCCAACTGCTTAACGTGCCTTCCGAAGCACTGAGACGCTAAAGACTAAATATCATATGTAAACGGTCACCCATCTAAAGATTGACTAGACCTAACGTTGCTTAACTTCATAAATAGGTATCTTGGACATTTCGTTACACAAATTATCTACAGGGTGAAATTGATATCATAGCATCCTTTATTATTAACTGCCTCCGTGGTCTAATGGTTAGGAGCATTGGGCTACTCTCGACACGGAGGTCGTGGGTTCGATTCCCACGGGGGACACCTAGTGATATGTCACTTTGTGTGTTTTTCCCCAGTTGATTAGGACATTGCAGGCTGAATCACCTGATTGTCTGAAAAGAACAGATTCCGTGCTTCGGATGGCACGTTAAGCCGTTGGTCCCGGCTACTATCTCTGGTGGTAGTACAGTTACATAAAAACCACGTCAGAGGCCGTAAGCCGGTCTGAAAAAAACTCTGACACCAGGGCTCTGCCCACACGATAAGAAGAAGATAGCATCCTTTTAAACTAAGAGTCTACCCATCAAACTGAACAACTTTTACTACGGGAGCAAACCGATCGGACCACAAATAAAATCAACTGTTGCACTAGGCGTTGCAGTTTAGTATGGAACAACAGATATTTTTTTTGCTCCGATCGGTTTGCTCCCATAGTAAAAGTTGTTCAGTTTGATGGGTAGACTCTTAGTTTAGTCAAGTTACAGTGATACTTAAAATTAATTTATGACTAATTCAATAGATCTGACAAAAGAACAAAAGTGTTATCTAGGTACAAAAAGGTCATGTCAGCAGTCAGCAACATTCATGATTCATTGAAAATTACGATAGTAAAGATATTTTTGTAAGTAAATACATCGTTAATAACAATACGTAAGTAATCATTATTTATCAATGAATCACCCACCGGATCAATGGCGATGCTTTGATCTGCTGATTTCTATAATTTTAAGATAATATCCGGTCATCCGGTGTGACGAACGGTATCAATATCTTTGCAATATCTCAATAATTCGATACCTACCTAACTATGTCATGTTCTTTTTTGAGGGCTGAATCGAAAACCATTTCGAGATAATTAATTTTACTGTCTCAATAACAATATGACAATAGTAGATTGCACACCGAGGGCAGGAAAGTAAGAAAGGTCTCAGATCTCATGTAAACATTTCTTATTTACTGCCAGAAGTTAGTATACTATTTTTCTCATCGACGGAGGCGGAAAGTGGCAACTTCGTTTAGCGCAGCGGGACGAAAGTTGACGCTTTCCGTACGGAGGGATGAAAATGTAATTTTCCATCCGGTCATCCGGTGACGAAAAGTAACAATAAGTTTATCAGAGTTCTTTTTTGAGGGCTGAATCCAAAACCATTTCGAGATAATTGCCTCAATAACAATTTGACATGTATTTTCGAGTCGTTTTTCAAGTGACCGGATGACGTCACTCTGTGCTTTGTAGATTCCATGGTAAAGTTAAAATTAACTAACTGTCCAATAAGAAAAAAATCTCTTGTTCCATACAAAACTGCAAACTTGCCTACTCAAACGTACTCGACTTAAATGTAGGTTCAGTTTGATGGTCTACGAGCGTCTCGGAGCGTTTAGGAAGGATCCTGTATATTTACAATGTCAGAATTGGCTACTTGACAACTAGTCAAATTAGCTACTCTTTATCGAACGTCAAAACATGCGCTTTGTATGAAGATTTGTACTAAATATTGAGTTGTGACGTCATCAACATTTTCATTACTTTTTATAATTTATCTTGTTATTAAAAATAGTATTCAAGCTAAAAACTCAATGAAAATGGGAGTTTAGCGTTATTTTCTAACCCTTTTTTTATTTAGTAGATAAAAATAAAACATATTGAATGTAGTCAAATACCCAATTTGACATTTTATGTTTGCCGATTGTTTCCGGTATAGGTATTGTTAGAAAGAGAAGACAGGTGTTGTCGAACTCTTTGTTTACAAATAAGGCCTTTTTTAGATTTAAGAAAAATGAGAGGGCTTTTGTTTTATGTCATTATCGTTGTCTGTCAAGATGAAAAATTTTATTCGATTCGGAAAACTCATTGTTATTTTGTGATTATTTCTCGTAATAAATGTGAACAGATGTGAGCGCAAGAACAACATCTTTTACTATTACCGCGTACCATTACCCTGACTGACCGGATTAAACCGGAGGTTGTTCAGGTGTTTTTCATATTTTATCGATGCAATGGTATTCTCCATCGAGTTTTCACATAAAAATTCACGCTCTCAAATCCCGAGGGGGACACATGTGACCCACCTCTAAAGCCTTAATTTTTCCGATGGTAAAAGCTCAGGTTTAAAAGAATCGCATCTAATATCTAACGGAACACCCTATAGGTACCTACTAGGTGATGAGTAAACACTTTCAAAATTTTTAGGGGTTGTTCAGACCATCAAACTGAACAACTTTTACTATGGGAGCAAACCTGAAATCGCAAAGAAGAAATCTTCTGTTCTATACTAAACTGCAACGCCTATACGACACGATGCGACATGTTAGGTAAGTATTTAACACAGCAGATTTTTTTTCACGATTTTATATTTGCTCAGCTTAATTTGTAACAACATTAATGTTTCACTGTCCCTATATGTGAGATGAAAATAAATACCTTTTTATTTATTTACCACCCCTGAAAATTTGGAAAGTGTTTTAATAATCACCCAGTACCTATATCGCTTTATTTTTGTATTGTTTGTATTATGACCTACATACAGGGTGTAACAAAACACCCTAGTAATACTTAAGGGGGTGCTTCAAACCATCAAACTGAACAACTTTCACTATGGAGCCAACATCAAGAAATAATAAAAAAAATCTGCTATCCCATACAAAACTTCGTACCGACTCGACTAAAATGTATGGGACAGCTGATATTTTTTATTTTTTCTCGACGTTGGCTCCATAGTGAAAGTTGTTCAGATTGATGGTCTGAACTATCCCCTTAAGTATTACTAGGGTGTTTTGTTACACCCTGTATACAATGTATTACACTTTATATGTACTGCTTTACTAGGTACTTAGTCTTACGTCCTTGTTAAGAAGAGCCTACCGAACCTATTGTTCTGCCTTCAATCGTATTTGTTTTTATTTGTATAAGTACAATTAAACAACATTTCCAAAAAACAAGAATGTCACATTGTAGTCCTGATTGGCTTTCAATTTATTGAAACATTACCTACACGGATTATTATGTTTTATGCTTGTAGCTATTATCGTTAAAACCGCCAACTTTTGGCGATTATAAAGTTAATAACTACAAATATTACAAAAATAAATCCGCAGTGACCCGATAAATTGAAAATCAGCAATGACTACAATGTGATATTCTTGTTTTATGAAATTTTATTTAATTGTAAAGAAATAAAAAAAAAACACGATTGAGGGCAGCACGATAGGCTCGGTGCAGCCTTAAGTCACTATCTAAATGTTTTGCAATAATAAGTAACTTTTTTATCTACATACAGAAATCGGTTCTCCACAACAGTATTTTCGTTTGTTTTGAGTTTCATTTTGTAATACTTTTAATAACATAGATACTTAAGTCAAGATATGAGAATCACTGTAATCATCATCATCATCCACTATACGTCCGAGAAACACGTGGAGTCTGTTGTAGGGAGAAACTATACCTACAGTATGTCAACCATTAGGTATTTAAACATTAATAAAACTTACACATTTCTATTGTTACCAAAGTTTTAGAATCTTTAAGTCATCCCTCCTAATCCTGACTAGTTTCAAAGGCACCAAGAATTGCATCTTATGTATTGTACTAACTGTTCTATACAAATATCTGTGTTCAAAGATTTTCGTATAGAGAACAATAGGTACAGCCCGACCAGAAAGAGTAGAAATTAAATGAGGGCGCCACTGTCGCTTTACACGGCAACACGACGACACTACGACCTAAACTATTTTGATACTTGCTGTATTTACTCCGAAAGTTTATGCAAAACGTTATCTATGTTTAGCTAAATTTGACTCTGACAGCAGCTAAATTTTACACCCAATATACATTTTGAATTTCGGCAACTACATGGCTAGCATGGCAGCGTGATATAGCGCTATCACACCTTCGCTCTCTTTTTATTTGCGCGCGAACGAACGAAATAAAAGGCATGATATAGCCATATCACGTGTAACATGCTACGTACGCCTCCTGTATTCTAGTTCTAGAAGAAAATAATGAAAACGCATATTACTTTATATTGTACTTTCAAATTATTTGTTTTTGAATACGATGTTTACTATTTTCGTATTTTCGTAGATCTGATATTTACATTCCTTCTATTTAAGATTTCTATTTCTCGGCATGGCAGTTTTTTTATCGATGCATTCCGGACAGAAAAAATTTGCGATATAAATGTTTTCCTGAAAACGATAAAAAAAAAGTAGGTAATCGATAAAATATTAACTAGTCGCAGTGAAGATAAACTAAACATGCAGGAATGACATGCAAGGATCAAAATTATGCGGTCCACGCATACAATAACGTCAGTTTTATCAACAAACGATCATAACCCCAAACGAACCAAACTCGAAAGAAAATGCCCTAAATGATTATTTTTCAGATGATAACTGACGATAATTGATATAATTACGCTGAAAACTATTGTTAAAAAGCAACATGAGAGTAAATAAATACCTACCATATCAGCAAATCGCTTGTAAACAACATCCAATCTATTCCAATTTTCCCCGCTTGATATACCTCCAAACATAACAGAAAATAACGTAGTAAATTACTAAACTTGCACCACTTTTTGTTACTTTATCAATTAGTAATAATAATTAGGACAAATTCAAATATTTTATGGAAAATTTTTATTTGAAATGCATAAAACTGCATTTGAAATTTTGGTGATTGACAGTTTGACGTTTTCCATAATGTTGTCATGATAATGAAAAAGTTTAGTTCCGATTTATTTAATTTCTAGACTTTACGGTCGTACTGTACAGTATTCGAGAAAAAAGATGGAATTCCTGATGCATTTGAAATTAAAACTAATCAGGATTAAAATGCAACATGCAGCAGCAGTGACGAATAGGTAGGTCACGATTTTTTGTGAGACATTTCGTTCCAACTAACAACTTTCAATACAGGTAGGTACCTAGTCTGAGGGAAGAGTGTAAAAAGTGAATTGGCTTTTATAATGCAGGTAGGCAGGTATGTAGGAATAATCGATTCGAAAATAAAATAAGTAGTCACATTACATAGTTTATTAAATTTATGTTTGTAAAACAAGTTGCAGTCACTTAAACATTAAAATGTAACACATAGGTGATCTTATCAACCATAAATTGTAATAAAATTCTCACAGACACAAAGGCACTCAAGTCTCATACAACAGTACAATACTTCCCAAATTTATCCTCATTAGTTCGTCATTATCTCGTTGGAAGTTTCTGAAATATAATACGATTTACTAACGCCCTCCTCCAGCAGATGCAAGAGTTTATTATAAACTAGGACAGGTGCATCTATAGCCCATAGGAAATCTATGTGATTGAACTCTTTCAATGGCACTATGTAGTGTTCTATCGGATTCGCCAGCTGCACAAACAGATTCGTTACATCTACATCGCTGGCTAACCAATCATTTTCCGACGAAAGTAATGCTATAGGTAACGTTATTTTGTGTAATGGATACTCGGGAGGTTCGAAAGTACCGTATTCTTTCATATTCCCTTCTGATCCATAGTCAAACTGCTGGAATCGGCCGTCGTTGCGAATTTCTTGTGCGTAGTGAACGAGTGTTTTCGTTGACGCTCCCGCGGGGACGTGCCCCAGTATTATCGGTAGTAATGTTCGATTGAACTGTCTCTCATCGTGACCACAAAGAATGAACATTGTGTTCTCACATATCGCTTCTTCGTAGTGATTAATTTCACAGGCATGCTTAGACAACCATCTAAGAACAGCGTTTTGTGGTAAAAACTCATTGGCTCCAAGAATTTTCATCAAATAATCTATGTTATTGCCGAACTTTGCCAAAAGTTTTATGGGGCTTTTGATGTCAGTCATATACGCCACCGGTGCCAAAGCAAAGCCTGCTCTCAATACTTTGTTGTATTGCGTTTTTGTTGAAAGTAAAGCAAACAGGACTGTAGTTCCCATGGAATGTCCGACGTAATTTATTTTCACATCCCATCCTTTCAATTCCATTATGTAGTCTATGACAGCCGGCAAGTCGTGTTGACTTACTTCGTGAAACGTGAAGTTCCAGAATTCGAAAGAGTCTATAGGTCTGGATACATGGGCTCTGGAGTAAGTGTTACCTCGAACGTTAGCCATCCAAACATCGTACCCGGCATCAGATAAAATGTACGCCAAACCTTTCCCCGGTCCGGGAATGACCCAATCAGCAGAACTACCGAGTAGACCGTGATGGAGCAGCACTGTCTTCCGGGGAACAACCCTATTATTGGAATTAATTCTTGAGAAAGGTATTCTGTGTATTGTCAGGAGATATCCATCATCTGTCAAAACAGTATGGGCTTCAGCAGCGTATCCATGGATAGCAATCAACTGCGGCGTGGTCATGTGAATAGCGGGGTCGTCATCTGAACAGTCATACTCCATTACAGTAGGAGCTATCGAGTCAAACATCTTGTTATCTGACGTGTGGGCCTCATCCATGACTTCCTTAAACTTTCTCTTTATCCTGTTCCGATTATTGGTACTGGACTCCGTATCAATACTCGAATCGTTACCCAAATAAGATGTAAGTTTTTTCCTGACATTGTCAACGTAGAATCTTTTGAGGTTCCTGCCTTTTTCTCTCACGTAGCTTGTTATTTGAGATGTTTTGTTTGTGAAGGTGTCGTATATAGTTTGTGGGAACCATGTGTGG
Source organism: Agonopterix subpropinquella (assembly GCA_922987775.1). Classification (NCBI taxonomy): domain Eukaryota; kingdom Metazoa; phylum Arthropoda; class Insecta; order Lepidoptera; family Depressariidae; genus Agonopterix; species Agonopterix subpropinquella. The sequence continues at coordinate 11,658,041 of OV277709.1, read as the reverse complement.
CGGCAATCGGCGTATTGTAGAAGCACGAATGTAAACACTACGAGAATAGGTAGCTTCATTTTGGAGCGTCTGGACGCGGCGAGGTTTGAACGAGTGACTGACTGACTGAAGTGAATAATGGAGCGCGGAGTACTTTATCCCGGCGCGGGGGGTCAAGGGTGGGTGTGCGCATGTGTGAACCGCCAGCCGGACGAGTTTGTAAACAAGTTAGATAAATGCGGAGTGAATCATTATTGGTTACGCGGTTATTATATCGCTACAATGAGCTACTGAGTACGTAAATAAGATTCGATAAGTATGGTTATTGATTTTATTTTATTGTTTCTACGCTTAGGTCATTTTAAGTGATTCATACCTACTTGTACAGTTAATTGTCACACAATTTTTCGAAGTTATCCGGTGTCCATTTCTTCAGTTCATTTTCGATGTTTTCAGTTGTAAGATTTTCGTAATCATATTTGTCTGAAATATGTTTTGCTATTAAACATAAGATATTATTACATAACTAATTACACAGCAAATAAATCACATGATTAAATATCCGTACAGATCGGAAGCTTCATACTAAGCGGAAACTATAGGTATACCCATACATAGCGCGGCGATGTGTGCGTGACGTGTTAACGAACGAGTGATAGCCGCTAGCCCGTATACACGCCATTTTGATCCTTAGTTCAATGGATTAAGGTTTTGTCGTAGGGACTACTTTTGTTGGAGCGAACCGGTTCCGTTGCGGTATGAACACGAGGGCTGCGTCTAACCACATTTTATTCGATTTTTAATTTCAGATATTTTTTTTATTACATCTTCTTCGTTTATTTTGAAGTTTTTTAATTCCAATAGCTCCGTTCCGACAAAACGCAGTTAGGTATTGGAACTAAAAAAAATCAAAATAAACTGTGATCATTGACCAAGAATTTTTGGTTAGGGTGTCACAAAGAGGGCCCACACTTAAAAAAATTTTACGCTAATTTTATATGGAGCTGGGACTTAAAAACAATTTGATCGAAATTGTATATGAACCATCGACTTAGTCGAATTTTCGGGTGAAATTTGTATGTAAAAGTTGACTTGTAAAATTTTCAAAAATATTTTTTTTTTAATTTTTGCATGCGGAATGGTGGGTTTATGGCTACCCCAGGGGTTCGAAAAATTGGCTATTTTTTCGCTAGGATTCACCGTTATCTAGATATTTTATAAATTGTGTTCTTTTATAATTTTGACCTTGTACCAGAATCCACACAGAGCGTCCCACTTCATTAATCGGGTAGGTTAGCGAGGAGCGAAGCGACTAGCATGTTAGATATGTTGCGACCCACAGCGCACGAGCCGAGCGAGCGTGCCGCGGCAGCGGTCGGCGAGTGCCAGAACCGAATTGCTACTATAAATAGTAGCAATTCGGTGGGTAAACCCAGTCTACCCAAAAACATTTTTTGTATGGGACCCTCTTTGCGACACCCCGACCCGACTATGTCGATGGTTCATACAATGTCGATCAAAATTTTTTTAAGTCCCAGCTCCAAATTAAATTAGCGTAAATTTTTTTTAAGTGTGGGACCCTCTTTGCGACACCCTAACCAAAAATTCTTGGTCAATGATCACAGTTTATTTTGATTTTTTTTTAGTTCCAATACCTAACTGCGTTTTGTCGGAACGGAGCTATTGGAATTAAAAAAATTCAAAATAAACGAAGATGTTGTAATAAAAAAAATATCTGAAATTAAAAATAAAATAAAATGTGGTTAGACGCAGCCCTCGTGTTCATACCGCAACGGAACCGGTTCGCTCCAACCAAAGGAGTCCCTACGACAAAACCTTAATCCATTGAACTAAGGATCAAAATGGCGTGCATACGGGCTAGCGGCTATCACTCGTTCGTTAACACGTCACGCATACATCGCCGCGCTATGTATGGGTATACCTATAGTTTCCGCTTAGTCAGTGCCGTGAATAGGGCGGTGCGAGAGGTGCCCAGGCACAGGGCGCAGACCCTGGAGGGGCGCAGAATTGACCAGGATGGTCCAAAGTTTTGGTTCATGCATGGTATGGTAGACAAGACATAGAATCGCCCAGTTTACTGGCATGGTTTACTCGCCTGGTTTACTCGCCTGGTTTACTCACCTGCTTTACTCACCTGGTTTACTCGCCTGCTTTACTCGCCCAGTTTACTCGCCTGTTTACCCGCCTGGTTTACTCGCCTGGTTTACTCGCCTGCTTTACTTGCCCGGTTTACTTGCCTGGTTTACTCGCCTGCTTTACTCGCCTGGTTTACTTGCCTGGTTTACTCGCCTGGTTTACTCGCCTGGTTAACTCGCCTGCTTTACTTGCCTGGTTTACTCGCCTGCTTTACTTGCCTGGTTTACTCGCCTGCTTTACTTGCCTGGTGCACTCGCCTGCTTTACTTGCCTGGTTTACTTGCCTGCTCTACTCGCCTGATTTACTCGCCCAGTTTACTCGCCTGGTTTACTCGCCTGGTTTACTCGCCTGCTTTACTTGCCTGGTTTACTCGCCTGCTTTACTCGCCTGCTCTACTCGCCTGGTTTACTTGCCTGCTCTACTCGCCTGATTTACTCGCCCAGTTTACTCGCCTGGTTTACTCGCCTGGTTTACTCGCCTGCTTTACTCGCCTGCTCTACTCGCCTGCTTTACTCGCCTGCTTAACTTGCCTGGTTTACTCGCCTGGTTAACTCGCCTGCTTTACTTGCCTGGTTTACTCGCCTGCTTTACTTGCCTGGTTTACTCGCCTGCTTTACTTGCCTGGTGCACTCGCCTGCTTTACTTGCCTGGTTTACTTGCCTGCTCTACTCGCCTGATTTACTCGCCCAGTTTACTCGCCTGGTTTACTCGCCTGGTTTACTCGCCTGCTTTACTTGCCTGGTTTACTCGCCTGCTTTACTCGCCTGCTCTACTCGCCTGGTTTACTTGCCTGCTCTACTCGCCTGATTTACTCGCCCAGTTTACTCGCCTGGTTTACTCGCCTGGTTTACTCGCCTGCTTTACTCGCCTGCTCTACTCGCCTGCTTTACTCGCCTGCTTAACTTGCCTGGTTTACTTGCCTGCTTTACTTGCCTGGTTAACTCGCCTGCTTTACTCGCCTGCTCTACTTGCCTGATGTTCATACCGCAACGGAACCGGTTCGCTCCAACCAAAGGAGTCCCTACGACAAAACCTTAATCCATTGAACTAAGGATCAAAATGGCGTGCATACGGGCTAGCGGCTATCACTCGTTCGTTAACACGTCACGCATACATCGCCGCGCTATGTATGGGTATACCTATAGTTTCCGCTTAGTCAGTGCCGTGAATAGGGCGGTGCGAGAGGTGCCCAGGCACAGGGCGCAGACCCTGGAGGGGCGCAGAATTGACCAGGATGGTCCAAAGTTTTGGTTCATGCATGGTATGGTAGACAAGACATAGACTCGCCCAGTTTACTGGCATGGTTTACTCGCCTGGTTTACTCGCCTGGTTTACTCACCTGCTTTACTCACCTGGTTTACTCGCCTGCTTTACTCGCCCAGTTTACTCGCCTGTTTACCCGCCTGGTTTACTCGCCTGGTTTACTCGCCTGCTTTACTTGCCCGGTTTACTTGCCTGGTTTACTCGCCTGCTTTACTCGCCTGGTTTACTTGCCTGGTTTACTCGCCTGGTTTACTCGCCTGGTTAACTCGCCTGCTTTACTTGCCTGGTTTACTCGCCTGCTTTACTTGCCTGGTTTACTCGCCTGCTTTACTTGCCTGGTGCACTCGCCTGCTTTACTTGCCTGGTTTACTCGCCTGCTTTACTCGCCTGCTCTACTCGCATGGTTTACTTGCCTGCTCTACTCGCCTGATTTACTCGCCCAGTTTACTCGCCTGGTTTACTCGCCTGGTTTACTCGCCTGCTTTACTCGCCTGCTCTACTCGCCTGCTTTACTCGCCTGCTTAACTTGCCTGGTTTACTTGCCTGCTTTACTTGCCTGGTTAACTCGCCTGCTTTACTCGCCTGCTCTACTTGCCTGATTTACTAGCCCAGTTTACTCGCCTGCTTTACTCGCCTGGTTTACTCGCCTGCTTTACTTGCCTGCTTTACTTGCCTGGTTTACTCGCCTGGTTTACTCGCCTGCTTTACTCGCCTGCTCTACTCGCCTGCTTTACTCGCCTGCTTAACTTGCCTGGTTTACTTGCCTGCTTTACTTGCCTGGTTAACTCGCCTGCTTTACTCGCCTGCTCTACTTGCCTGATTTACTAGCCCAGTTTACTCGCCTGCTTTACTTGCCTGGTTTACTCGCCTGCTTTACTTGCCTGGTTTACTTGCCTGCTTTACTTGCCTGGTTTACTCGCCTGCTTTACTCGCCTGCTCTACTCGCCTGGTTTACTCGCCTGCTTTACTTGCCTGGTTTACTTGCCTGCTTTACTTGCCTGCTTAACTTGCCTGGTTTACTTGCCTGCTTTACTTGCCTGGTTAACTCGCCTGCTTTACTCGCCTGCTCTACTTGCCTGATTTACTAGCCCAGTTTACTCGCCTGCTTTACTCGCCTGCTTTACTCGCCTGGTTTACTCGCCTGCTTTACTCGCCCAGTTTACTCGCCTGTTTACCCGCCTGGTTTACTCGCCTGGTTTACTCGCCTGCTTTACTTGCCCGGTTTACTTGCCTGGTTTACTCGCCTGCTTTACTCGCCTGGTTTACTTGCCTGGTTTACTCGCCTGGTTTACTCGCCTGGTTAACTCGCCTGCTTTACTTGCCTGGTTTACTCGCCTGCTTTACTTGCCTGGTTTACTCGCCTGCTTTACTTGCCTGGTGCACTCGCCTGCTTTACTTGCCTGGTTTACTCGCCTGCTTTACTCGCCTGCTCTACTCGCCTGGTTTACTTGCCTGCTCTACTCGCCTGATTTACTCGCCCAGTTTACTCGCCTGGTTTACTCGCCTGGTTTACTCGCCTGCTTTACTCGCCTGCTCTACTCGCCTGCTTTACTCGCCTGCTTAACTTGCCTGGTTTACTTGCCTGCTTTACTTGCCTGGTTAACTCGCCTGCTTTACTCGCCTGCTCTACTTGCCTGATTTACTAGCCCAGTTTACTCGCCTGCTTTACTCGCCTGGTTTACTCGCCTGCTTTACTTGCCTGGTTTACTTGCCTGCTTTACTTCCTGGTTTACTCGCCTGGTTTACTCGCCTGCTTTACTCGCCTGCTCTACTCGCCTGCTTTACTCGCCTGCTTTACTTGCCTGGTTAACTCGCCTGCTTTACTCGCCTGCTCTAATTGCCTGCTTTACTTGCCTGGTTTACTCGCCTGCTTTACTCGCCTGCTCTACTCGCCTGCTTTACTCGCCTGCTCTACTCGCCTGGTTTACTCGCCTGCTTTACTTGCCTGGTTTACTTGCCTGCTTTACTTGCCTGCTTAACTTGCCTGGTTTACTTGCCTGCTTTACTTGCCTGGTTAACTCGCCTGCTTTACTCGCCTGGTTTACTCGCCTGCTTTACTTGCCTGGTTTACTTGCCTGCTTTACTTGCCTGGTTTACTCGCCTGGTTTACTCGCCTGCTTTACTCGCCTGCTCTACTCGCCTGCTTTACTCGCCTGCTTTACTTGCCTGGTTAACTCGCCTGCTTTACTCGCCTGCTCTTCTTGCCTGATTTACTAGCCCAGTTTACTCGCCTGCTTTACTCGCCTGGTTTACTCGCCTGCTTTACTTGCCTGGTTTACTTGCCTGCTTTACTTGCCTGGTTTACTCGCCTGCTTTACTCGCCTGCTCTACTCGCCTGCTTTACTCGCCTGCTCTACTCGCCTGGTTTACTCGCCTGCTTTACTTGCCTGGTTTACTTGCCTGCTTTACTTGCCTGCTTAACTTGCCTGGTTTACTTGCCTGCTTTACTTGCCTGGTTAACTCGCCTGCTTTACTCGCCTGCTCTACTTGCCTGATTTACTAGCCCAGTTTACTCGCCTGCTTTACTCGCCTGCTTTACTCGCCTAGTTTACTCGCCTGCTTTACTTGCCTGGTTTACTCGCCTGCTTTACTTGCCTGGTTTACTTGCCTGCTTTACTCGCCTGGTTTACTCGCCTGCTTTACTTGCCTGGTTTACTCGCCTGCTTTACTTGCCTGGTTTACTCGCCTGCTTTACTTGCCTGGTTTACTTGCCTGGTTTACTCGCTTGGTTTACTCGCCTGCTCCACTCGCCTGGTTTACTCGCCTGCTTTACTTGCCTGGTTTACTCGCCTGCTTTACTTGCCTGGTTTACTTGCCTGCTTTACTTGCCTGGTTTACTCGCCTGCTTTACTCGCCTGGTTTACTCGCCTGCTTTACTTGCCTGGTTTACTCGCCTGCTTTACTCGCCTGCTCTACTCGCCTACTTTACTCGCCTGCTCTACTCGCCTGCTTTACTCGCCTGCTCTACTCGCCTGGTTTACTCGCCTGCTTTACTTGCCTGGTTTACTTGCCTGCTTTACTTGCCTGCTTTACTTGCCTGCTTAACTTGCTTGGTTTACTTGCCTGCTTTACTCGCCTGCTTTACTTGCCTGGTTTACTCGCCTGCTTTACTTGCCTGGTTTAAAAAAAATCAAAATAAACTGTGATCATTGACCAAGAATTTTTGGTTAGGGTGTCACAAAGAGGGCCCACACTTAAAAAAATTTTACGCTAATTTTATATGGAGCTGGGACTTAAAAACAATTTGATCGAAATTGTATATGAACCATCGACTTAGTCGAATTTTCGGGTGAAATTTGTATGTAAAAGTTGACTTGTAAAATTTTCAAAAATATTTTTTTTTAATTTTTGCATGCGGAATGGTGGGTTTATGGCTACCCCAGGGGTTCGAAAAATTTGCTATTTTTTCGCTAGGATTCACCGTTATCTAGATATTTTATAAATTGTGTTCTTTTATAATTTTGACCTTGTACCAGAATCCACACAGAGCGTCCCACTTCATTAATCGGGTAGGTTAGCGAGGAGCGAAGCGACTAGCATGTTAGATATGTTGCGACCCACAGCGCACGAGCCGAGCGAGCGTGCCGCGGCAGCGGTCGGCGAGTGCCAGAACCGAATTGCTACTATAAATAGTAGCAATTCGGTGGGTAAACCCAGTCTACCCAAAAACATTTTTTGTATGGGACCCTCTTTGCGACACCCCGACCCGACTATGTCGATGGTTCATACAATGTCGATCAAAATTTTTTTAAGTCCCAGCTCCAAATTAAATTAGCGTAAATTTTTTTTAAGTGTGGAACCCTCTTTGCGACACCCTAACCAAAAATTCTTGGTCAATGATCACAGTTTATTTTGATTTTTTTTTAGTTCCAATACCTAACTGCGTTTTGTCGGAACGGAGCTATTGGAATTAAAAAAATTCAAAATAAACGAAGATGTTGTAATAAAAAAAATATCTGAAATTAAAAATAAAATAAAATGTGGTTAGACGCAGCCCTCGTGTTCATACCGCAACGGAACCGGTTCGCTCCAACCAAAGTAGTCCCTACGACAAAACCTTAATCCATTGAACTAAGGATCAAAATGGCGTGCATACGGGCTAGCGGCTATCACTCGTTCGTTAACACGTCACGCATACATCGCCGCGCTATGTATGGGTATACCTATAGTTTCCGCTTAGTCAGTGCCGTGAATAGGGCGGTGCGAGAGGTGCCCAGGCACAGGGCGCAGACCCTGGAGGGGCGCAGAATTGACCAGGATGGTCCAAAGTTTTGGTTCATGCATGGTATTGTTACGAGCGACGGGTTACGGGATTGGAGTGAAACGCTAAGTCCAATTTTACAGAGTTTATTTGGGATACACTTACAAACGGTCCACCTCACAGAGGTTCCCCTATTCGGTTCACTTCACCGGGTCCTCCTCGCAGGGATTCCCCGTGCACCACTTACTGTCACTGTTCACAGTCCACTACGTCACTACTGTGACGACCCGACACGCGTCACGGCTATGACGTCACGACGCACGACACTATGACGACACGCACCACACTGGCACTATGACGTCACGTACTACTCCGACACTATGACGTCACGCACTACACTGACACTAGTCTACTCACTGTTCCACTCTTAGCACTTTTCTCTTCACTAGTACTTTTCCACTTTTACTTTTCTTCCTTTTGTTTCGCACTGTTCACTGTTAAATCAAATACTGAACCATCAGACGGAATGCGCCGCCTTTTATATCCCGCAGAACGTTCTGGAATACCCTTTTTCCGATCTTCTTTTCTTTACTCGTTTGTTTACCTCCAGATATTTCCAACCCCGCCTTCTTTTCTCGAAACCGATCGAAGACACGCCCACTTTTCTGATTCTTTTCAAATATTCGTAATTTCGCCTCCTTTCTCGAAGTTCCTAGACACGTCACCTTTTTGTCCCCTTTTAAATATTCCTTCTCTTTCTTCCTTCTAGAAAATTTCTAAAAACACTAAAATCTAGAAATATTTTTGGCGCGGATCGGATTCGAACCGTCACCCCCCAGCATGGGAGGCGGACCCTTAGACCGTAAGACCACGGCGGTTGTTAATGAGCCGGCCGAATTTTCGAATGCCTTCTTTACGTTTGACATTTGACAGCGGCCGTGACACTGCCCCTCCCTTAGTTCTGCTCGTCCCGAGCATCATTACTGCCGAAATATCGAGCCAACCGATCTTCTTCTTCTTCTTCTCATATGGCTTTTTCCAACTTGCTTGTAACTTCGGTCGCTTCTCTTTCTTACGAGCCGGATTATGCAGCCAAACCGGTGTTCCTTCCCCCTTCTCACGAGTAAGCGGAATGCGCCTAAGCTGCTGCTTGACTGGCGCTACATCTCCTGTATTGTTCGCGTGCTTCACCAGGTCTACTCTACCAATCTCTGCGCCGTTCTTAGAGAGCGAATTCTTCCCTATCATCGCCTGCGGCCTTGCCCGGTCCTTGCTGGAACCTTCCACAACTTTCGATACTACATTCCCCTCAGCCTTCTGCTTCCCAATCGTCAGGTCCACACCTCTAACGTTAAGTATCGGAATCTTTTTTTTTTTTTTTTTTTTTTTTTTTTTATTAACTATGGGTTTGCTCTTGACCTCAATCCAGTCCTCAGGACGAAGATGGGGTCGTAGATGTAGCGAGCTTACCCAGAAGATGCCTATTCACTCGTACTTTAAAGGAATTCGGGTTGTAAGTACTCGGAAATACTGACGCAGGTAAGGCATTCCACTCCTTGGCTGTGCGCATTATAAAAGATTCAGAAAGGCGCTTGGTGCGGATATGTGGGATGTCAACCAAGAAGGGGTGATATCCCGCGGTGCGTCTGGAAGTCCGATAGTAGAAAGGGGAAGGTGGGATGAGCTCATGCAGCTCTAGGGCACACTCACCGAAGTACAATCTGTAGAAGACCGACAAGCAGGCCACTCTGCGGCGGTGGGCTAGGCTATGAAGCTTGGCCTCCACCAGCTTACTATCGCCAATGAGCCTCCTGGCTCTGCGTTCAACCGAGTCGAGTGCGGCAAGTTGATACTTGGCTGAGCCATCCCACAGGTGGCAGCAGTACTCCATACATGATCGGACCTGAGCTTTATACAATACTAAGAGCTGTCCAGGAGTGAAGTACCGCTTCACCTTGTTTAAGATGCCCAGCTTTTTGGCCGCAGTTTGAGCCTTAGACTCGATGTCAGCGCCGAAGTTGAGTTTTGTGGTCAAGCTTATACCCAGAAGCCCAAGACTGTCGGAAACAGGGACAGATGTACCCCGGAAAGTAGGAGTCAGATTAAACGGACTCCTTTTTGCGGTGAACAGACAAGCCTGTGTTTTGGTGGCGTTGAAGTTGACTAAATTATTGTCACCCCACTGGGAGACAACACTTAAAGTCAAGTTTGTCCGCTCAACCATGGCCTCCCTCTGCGAGCGTATTTTATCCCCGCTGGCCCCTGCGCCAGATACATATCTCTCCATGACAGTACTGTCATCTGCATACCCAACAATACCTGACACAAGGAGGTCATTGATGTGCAGCAGGAAAAGTGTCGCGGAGAGAACAGACCCTTGAGGAACTCCAGCATCAATTGCCATAAGGTCAGAAGAGCAGCTGTCAATGACAACTCTAATCGACCGTTCTCTCAAGAAATCAGATATCCAGCTGCAAAGATCAGCGGGGATGCCATAAGCGGGAAGCTTGCTCAGCAAACTAGCGTGCCATACCCTGTCAAAGGCCTTCGAGATGTCAAGTGATACAGCCAGTGCTTCACCGTGCTTCTCGATGGCCTCGCCCCAGCAGTGCGTCACAAACACAAGAAGATCCCCAGTCGATCGCCCCCGGCGGAAGCCATATTGGCGATCACTGAGTAGATCATTGTCTTCTAGGTATGACAGCAACTTACTGTTAAGTACTCTTTCCATGACTTTACAGAGAATGGAAGTAATGGCGATAGGGCGGTAGTTGCACGAATCGAAGCAGAAGAAACTGGTCCAACAACTTTCCTCGCCGTAATCCAACAAGTCCCAGCTGCCACCTTTGCGATCACAGCACGGCTCCCATCGTTACTCTTGGGCAAAACAACAGGTACCAAGTTCTGTGATCTAGGCTCGAGAACCGTTCTTTCCACACAGTAAACCTTTCCCGATGATCCACCTCCCATCGGAACCTCCTCTGTGTTACATCGCAGCACTTTGTTCTTCATGTCTACGTCGCACTGGTGATTCTGTAAGAAATCCAAGCCAATGATGCAATCGTCCACTATCTCAGCTACAATCACCTCATGTTTGAAAAGAGTCCCACCGATCGTAATTGAAACTCCCAACTCCCCCTTAACTGGTATGCGCTGGCCGGTAGCAGTCGTTAGCTGTAGTTTATTTCGCTGCAGAAGTCGTGTCTCCTGATAACTTCCCATTTCGCTTATCAGTCGAGCATTGACCACCGTCCTCGAAGCTCCGGTATCCACAGTTAGTTGACAGATTCTACCATTGACCCCTCCTTCAACTAACAGACTATCTCCGTCCGATATTTGCCTGACTCTAATGATTGGGTTTGCATCATAACCGGCCAACGTCCTCCAGTTCTCCTGCTGCTCATTAGTCGAGACTCCTATGTCCCGACGACCTGTTCGCTTCGGGCAGGAACTGCGAATATGCCCCCGTTCACCACACTCGTAGCACACATAACGACGGCCTGTGCGCCCCGGGCAGGAGCTGCGAATATGCCCTCGTTCACCACACTTGTAGCACACATAACGACGGCCTGATCGGTTCGGACAGGAGCTACGAATATGCCCTTGTTCACCACACTCGTAGCACACATAACCGACGCCTCGATTCCTTGGCGGTGAGGCTCTAGTTACCACAATCTCCCTGAGACGACCGGAACGAGGATCCTGACGTACAGCTTCCACTTCCAATGCATGAGCAACAGCGTCCCTGAGTGTAACATGGTGCCCAAGTCGTACCGCAGCTCGCACCTCCGGGTCCCGTATCCCATCCGTAAAGGTCTGCAGGAGCATGTTATCGATGACTGCCGGTGACGACTGAAAAGCCTTCCGCACGAGCTTCTCCACTTCCACGGACCACTGTTGCAGACTCTCGTTAGCATGTTGGTTGCGCCCGATACACGTGTTCCATATGTCCATCGCCGAATCTAGCCTCCAGAGCTTCAAAAAGATTGTCGAACGACAGGTCTCCTCCAGCACCCACGGCTTCTAGTACTGTGAGAGCCTGTCCCTGGAGTGCTAATATCAACGCAGGCTCCGCCTCCTCCTTGCCCCAGCCATTAACTTTCATCGCTGTCTCAAACTGTAGCTTAAAGGCGGGCCACGACGTCAGTCCATCGTAAACCGGAGTCTTGACACCTTTCGGCTGTATGGGTGAGTCAAAAACAGCAGCGACACGGCTGTGAGATTTGCCCTGTTCAACCTCTCGCCGGATTTTGGCAAACTCACCCTCCACGCGATCCAGCCTTCCTTCTACAGCTTCGACTCTCTCTACTGCCTGGCGCAAGCCTTTCGTGATATCTTTATGAAGCGCCTCCTGCATCGTGCGCATTTGTTCTTCCTGGCGGCGAGCCTGTTCCTCCTGACGGCGAGCCTGCTCCTCTTTCAGTGCGCGCAGCTGTTCCTCCTGCCGGCGAGCCTGTTCCTCCTGCCGGCAAACCTGTTCCTCCTGGCGGCGAGCTGCCTGTTCCTCTTGACGACGAGCTTGATCTTCCTGACAGCGAGCCTGTTCCTCTTTCAGTGCGCGCAGTTGTTCCTCCATCATGCGCTGGATTTGACAGAGGAAGTTTCCCGGGTTTTGTTCCGGAGTGCGCTGCACTTCACCTCCCTCAGGCCTTCTCTCTGGGGTTCGCTGCACCTCAGTAACAAGGGCCGCACCTTCCTGCCGCGCTTCCGACATGGCCCGGGTGGTGACACCCTTTAACTCTTTTGGCACCAGCGGCATCTTACTCCAATCCCACACTTCTGACACCAAATGTTACGAGCGACGGGTTACGGGATTGGAGTGAAACGCTAAGTCCAATTTTGCAGAGTTTATTTGGGATACACTTACAAACGGTCCACCTCACAGAGGTTCCCCTATTCGGTTCACTTCACCGGGTCCTCCTCGCAGGGATTCCCCGTGCACCACTTACTGTCACTGTTCACAGTCCACTACGTCACTACTGTGACGACCCGACACGCGTCACGGCTATGACGTCACGACGCACGACACTATGACGACACGCACCACACTGACACTATGACGTCACGTACTACACCGACACTATGACGTCACGCACTACACTGACACTAGTCTACTCACTGTTCCACTCTTAGCACTTTTCTCTTCACTAGTACTTTTCCACTTTTACTTTTCTTCCTTTTGTTTCGCACTGTTCACTGTTAAATCAAATACTGAACCATCAGACGGAATGCGCCGCCTTTTATATCCCGCAGAACGTTCTCTGGAATACCCTTTTTCCGATCTTCTTTTCTTTACTCGTTTGTTTACCTCCAGATATTTCCAACCCCGCCTTCTTTTCTCGAAACCGATCGAAGACACGCCCACTTTTCTGATTCTTTTCAAATATTCGTAATTTCGCCTCCTTTCTCGAAGTTCCTAGACACGTCACCTTTTTGTCCCCTTTTAAATATTCCTTCTCTTTCTTCCTTCTAGAAAATTTCTAAAAACACTAAAATCTAGAAATATTTTTGGCGCGGATCGGATTCGAACCGTCACCCCCCAGCATGGGAGGCGGACCCTTAGACCGTAAGACCACGGCGGTTGTTAATGAGCCGGCCGAATTTTCGAATGCCTTCTTTACGTTTGACATTTGACAGCGGCCGTGACACTATGGTAGACAAGACATAGACTCGCCCAGTTTACTGGCATGGTTTACTCGCCTGGTTTACTCGCCTGGTTTACTCACCTGCTTTACTCACCTGGTTTACTCGCCTGCTTTACTCGCCCAGTTTACTCGCCTGTTTACCCGCCTGGTTTACTCGCCTGGTTTACGCGCCTGCTTTACTTGCCCGGTTTACTTGCCTGGTTTACTCGCCTGCTTTACTCGCCTGGTTTACTTGCCTGGTTTACTCGCCTGGTTTACTCGCCTGGTTAACTCGCCTGGTTTACTCGCCTGCTTTACTTGCCTGGTTTAAAAAAAATCAAAATAAACTGTGATCATTGACCAAGAATTTTTGGTTAGGGTGTCACAAAGAGGGCCCACACTTAAAAAAATTTTACGCTAATTTTATATGGAGCTGGGACTTAAAAACAATTTGATCGAAATTGTATATGAACCATCGACTTAGTCGAATTTTCGGGTGAAATTTGTATGTAAAAGTTGACTTGTAAAATTTTCAAAAATATTTTTTTTTAATTTTTGCATGCGGAATGGTGGGTTTATGGCTACCCCAGGGGTTCGAAAAATTGGCTATTTTTTCGCTAGGATTCACCGTTATCTAGATATTTTATAAATTGTGTTCTTTTATAATTTTGACCTTGTACCAGAATCCACACAGAGCGTCCCACTTCATTAATCGGGTAGGTTAGCGAGGAGCGAAGCGACTAGCATGTTAGATATGTTGCGACCCACAGCGCACGAGCCGAGCGAGCGTGCCGCGGCAGCGGTCGGCGAGTGCCAGAACCGAATTGCTACTATAAATAGTAGCAATTCGGTGGGTAAACCCAGTCTACCCAAAAACATTTTTTGTATGGGACCCTCTTTGCGACACCCCGACCCGACTATGTCGATGGTTCATACAATGTCGATCAAAATTTTTTTAAGTCCCAGCTCCAAATTAAATTAGCGTAAATTTTTTTTAAGTGTGGGACCCTCTTTGCGACACCCTAACCAAAAATTCTTGGTCAATGATCACAGTTTATTTTGATTTTTTTTTAGTTCCAATACCTAACTGCGTTTTGTCGGAACGGAGCTATTGGAATTAAAAAAATTCACAATAAACGAAGATGTTGTAATAAAAAAAATATCTGAAATTAAAAATAAAATAAAATGTGGTTAGACGCAGCCCTCGTGTTCATACCGCAACGGAACCGGTTCGCTCCAACCAAAGGAGTCCCTACGACAAAACCTTAATCCATTGAACTAAGGATCAAAATGGCGTGCATACGGGCTAGCGGCTATCACTCGTTCGTTAACACGTCACGCATACATCGCCGCGCTATGTATGGGTATACCTATAGTTTCCGCTTAGTCAGTGCCGTGAATAGGGCGGTGCGAGAGGTGCCCAGGCACAGGGCGCAGACCATGGAGGGGCGCAGAATTGACCAGGATGGTCCAAAGTTTTGGTTCATGCATGGTATGGTAGACAAGACATAGACTCGCCCAGTTTACTGGCATGGTTTACTCGCCTGGTTTACTCGCCTGGTTTACTCACCTGCTTTACTCACCTGGTTTACTCGCCTGCTTTAGTCGCCCAGTTTACTCGCCTGTTTACCCGCCTGGTTTACTCGCCTGGTTTACTCGCCTGCTTTACTTGCCCGGTTTACTCGCCTGCTTTACTTGCCTGGTGCACTCGCCTGCTTTACTTGCCTGGTTTACTCGCCTGCTTTACTCGCCTGCTCTACTCGCCTGATTTACTCGCCCAGTTTACTCGCCTGGTTTACTCGCCTGGTTTACTCGCCTGCTTTACTCGCCTGCTCTACTCGCCTGCTTTACTCGCCTGCTTAACTTGCCTGGTTTACTTGCCTGCTTTACTTGCCTGGTTAACTCGCCTGCTTTACTCGCCTGCTCTACTTGCCTGATTTACTAGCCCAGTTTACTCGCCTGCTTTACTCGCCTGGTTTACTCGCCTGCTTTACTTGCCTGGTTTACTTGCCTGCTTTACTTGCCTGGTTTACTCGCCTGCTTTACTCGCCTGCTCTACTCGCCTGCTTTACTCGCCTGCTCTACTCGCCTGGTTTACTCGCCTGCTTTATTTGCCTGGTTTACTTGCCTGCTTTACTTGCCTGCTTAACTTGCCTGGTTTACTTGCCTGCTTTACTTGCCTGGTTAACTCGCCTGCTTTACTTGCCTGGTGCACTCGCCTGCTTTACTTGCCTGGTTTACTCGCCTGCTTTACTCGCCTGCTCTACTCGCCTGATTTACTCGCCCAGTTTACTCGCCTGGTTTACTCGCCTGGTTTACTCGCCTGCTTTACTCGCCTGCTCTACTCGCCTGCTTTACTCGCCTGCTTAACTTGCCTGGTTTACTTGCCTGCTTTACTTGCCTGGTTAACTCGCCTGCTTTACTCGCCTGCTCTACTTGCCTGATTTACTAGCCCAGTTTACTCGCCTGCTTTACTCGCCTGGTTTACTCGCCTGCTTTACTTGCCTGGTTTACTTGCCTGCTTTACTTGCCTGGTTTACTCGCCTGCTTTACTCGCCTGCTCTACTCGCCTGCTTTACTCGCCTGCTCTACTCGCCTGCTTTACTTGCCTGGTTTACTTGCCTGCTTTACTTGCCTGCTAAACTTGCCTGGTTTACTTGCCTGCTTTACTTGCCTGGTTTACTCGCCTGCTCTACTCGCCTGCTTTACTCGCCTGCTTTACTTGCCTGGTTTACTTGCCTGGTTTACTCGCTTGGTTTACTCGCCTGCTCCACTCGCCTGGTTTACTCGCCTGCTTTACTTGCCTGGTTTACTCGCCTGCTTTACTTGCCTGGTTTACTCGCCTGCTCTACTCGCCTGCTTTACTCGCCTGCTCTACTCGCCTGGTTTACTCGCCTGCTTTACTTGCCTGGTTTACTTGCCTGCTTTACTTGCCTGCTTTACTTGCCTGCTTTACTCGCCTGGTTTACTTGCCTGGTTTACTCGCCTGGTTTACTCGCCTGGTTAACTCGCCTGCTTTACTTGCCTGGTTTACTCGCCTGCTTTACTTGCCTGGTTTACTCGCCTGCTTTACTTGCCTGGTGCACTCGCCTGCTTTACTTGCCTGGTTTACTCGCCTGCTTTACTCGCCTGCTCTACTCGCCTGGTTTACTTGCCTGCTCTACTCGCCTGATTTACTCGCCCAGTTTACTCGCCTGGTTTACTCGCCTGGTTTACTCGCCTGCTTTACTCGCCTGCTCTACTCGCCTGCTTTACTCGCCTGCTTAACTTGCCTGGTTTACTTGCCTGCTTTACTTGCCTGGTTAACTCGCCTGCTTTACTCGCCTGCTCTACTTGCCTGATTTACTAGCCCAGTTTACTCGCCTGCTTTACTCGCCTGGTTTACTCGCCTGCTTTACTTGCCTGGTTTACTTGCCTGCTTTACTTGCCTGGTTTACTCGCCTGCTTTACTCGCCTGCTCTACTCGCCTGCTTTACTCGCCTGCTCTACTCGCCTGCTTTACTTGCCTGGTTTACTTGCCTGCTTTACTTGCCTGCTAAACTTGCCTGGTTTACTTGCCTGCTTTACTTGCCTGGTTAACTCGCCTGCTTTACTCGCCTGCTCTACTTGCCTGATTTACTAGCCCAGTTTACTCGCCTGCTTTACTCGCCTGCTTTACTCGCCTGGTTTACTCGCCTGCTTTACTTGCCTGGTTTACTCGCCTGCTTTACTTGCCTGGTTTACTTGCCTGCTTTACTCGCCTGGTTTACTCGCCTGCTTTACTTGCCTGGTTTACTCGCCTGCTTTACTTGCCTGGTTTACTCGCCTGCTTTACTTGCCTGGTTTACTTGCCTGGTTTACTCGCTTGGTTTACTCGCCTGCTCCACTCGCCTGGTTTACTCGCCTGCTTTACTTGCCTGGTTTACTCGCCTGCTTTACTTGCCTGGTTTACTTGCCTGCTTTACTTGCCTGGTTTACTCGCCTGCTTTACTTGCCTGGTTTACTCGCCTGCTTTACTCGCCTGCTCTACTCGCCTGCTTTACTCGCCTGCTCTACTCGCCTGCTTTACTCGCCTGCTCTACTCGCCTGGTTTACTCGCCTGCTTTACTTGCCTGGTTTACTTGCCTGCTTTACTTGCCTGCTTTACTTGCCTGCTTAACTTGCCTGGTTTACTTGCCTGCTTTACTCGCCTGCTTTACTTGCCTGGTTTACTCGCCTGCTTTACTTGCCTGGTTTAAAAAAAATCAAAATAAACTGTGATCATTGACCAAGAATTTTTGGTTAGGGTGTCACAAAGAGGGCCCACACTTAAAAAAATTTTACGCTAATTTTATATGGAGCTGGGACTTAAAAACAATTTGATCGAAATTGTATATGAACCATCGACTTAGTCGAATTTTCGGGTGAAATTTGTATGTAAAAGTTGACTTGTAAAATTTTCAAAAATATTTTTTTTTAATTTTTGCATGCGGAATGGTGGGTTTATGGCTACCCCAGGGGTTCGAAAAATTTGCTATTTTTTCGCTAGGATTCACCGTTATCTAGATATTTTATAAATTGTGTTCTTTTATAATTTTGACCTTGTACCAGAATCCACACAGAGCGTCCCACTTCATTAATCGGGTAGGTTAGCGAGGAGCGAAGCGACTAGCATGTTAGATATGTTGCGACCCACAGCGCACGAGCCGAGCGAGCGTGCCGCGGCAGCGGTCGGCGAGTGCCAGAACCGAATTGCTACTATAAATAGTAGCAATTCGGTGGGTAAACCCAGCCTACCCAAAAACATTTTTTGTATGGGACCCTCTTTGCGACACCCCGACCCGACTATGTCGATGGTTCATACAATGTCGATCAAAATTTTTTTAAGTCCCAGCTCCAAATTAAATTAGCGTAAATTTTTTTTAAGTGTGGGACCCTCTTTGCGACACCCTAACCAAAAATTCTTGGTCAATGATCACAGTTTATTTTGATTTTTTTTTAGTTCCAATACCTAACTGCGTTTTGTCGGAACGGAGCTATTGGAATTAAAAAAATTCAAAATAAACGAAGATGTTGTAATAAAAAAAATATCTGAAATTAAAAATAAAATAAAATGTGGTTAGACGCAGCCCTCGTGTTCATACCGCAACGGAACCGGTTCGCTCCAACCAAAGTAGTCCCTACGACAAAACCTTAATCCATTGAACTAAGGATCAAAATGGCGTGCATACGGGCTAGCGGCTATCACTCGTTCGTTAACACGTCACGCATACATCGCCGCGCTATGTATGGGTATACCTATAGTTTCCGCTTAGTCAGTGCCGTGAATAGGGCGGTGCGAGAGGTGCCCAGGCACAGGGCGCAGAATTGACCAGGATGGTCCAAAGTTTTGGTTCATGCATGGTATGGTAGACAAGACATAGACTCGCCCAGTTTACTGGCATGGTTTACTCGCCTGGTTTACTCGCCTGGTTTACTCACCTGCTTTACTCACCTGGTTTACTCGCCTGCTTTACTCGCCCAGTTTACTCGCCTGTTTACCCGCCTGGTTTACTCGCCTGGTTTACGCGCCTGCTTTACTTGCCCGGTTTACTTGCCTGGTTTACTCGCCTGCTTTACTCGCCTGGTTTACTTGCCTGGTTTACTCGCCTGGTTTACTCGCCTGGTTAACTCGCCTGGTTTACTCGCCTGCTTTACTTGCCTGGTTTAAAAAAATCAAAATAAACTGTGATCATTGACCAAGAATTTTTGGTTAGGGTGTCACAAAGAGGGCCCACACTTAAAAAAATTTTACGCTAATTTTATATGGAGCTGGGACTTAAAAACAATTTGATCGAAATTGTATATGAACCATCGACTTAGTCGAATTTTCGGGTGAAATTTGTATGTAAAAGTTGACTTGTAAAATTTTCAAAAATATTTTTTTTTTAATTTTTGCATGCGGAATGGTGGGTTTATGGCTACCCCAGGGGTTCGAAAAATTGGCTATTTTTTCGCTAGGATTCACCGTTATCTAGATATTTTATAAATTGTGTTCTTTTATAATTTTGACCTTGTACCAGAATCCACACAGAGCGTCCCACTTCATTAATCGGGTAGGTTAGCGAGGAGCGAAGCGACTAGCATGTTAGATATGTTGCGACCCACAGCGCACGAGCCGAGCGAGCGTGCCGCGGCAGCGGTCGGCGAGTGCCAGAACCGAATTGCTACTATAAATATTAGCAATTCGGTGGGTAAACCCAGTCTACCCAAAAACATTTTTTGTATGGGACCCTCTTTGCGACACCCCGACCCGACTATGTCGATGGTTCATACAATGTCGATCAAAATTTTTTTAAGTCCCAGCTCCAAATTAAATTAGCGTAAATTTTTTTTAAGTGTGGGACCCTCTTTGCGACACCCTAACCAAAAATTCTTCGTCAATGATCACAGTTTATTTTGATTTTTTTTTAGTTCCAATACCTAACTGCGTTTTGTCGGAACGGAGCTATTGGAATTAAAAAAATTCAAAATAAACGAAGATGTTGTAATAAAAAAAATATCTGAAATTAAAAATAAAATAAAATGTGGTTAGACGCAGCCCTCGTGTTCATACCGCAACGGAACCGGTTCGCTCCAACCAAAGGAGTCCCTACGACAAAACCTTAATCCATTGAACTAAGGATCAAAATGGCGTGCATACGGGCTAGCGGCTATCACTCGTTCGTTAACACGTCACGCATACATCGCCGCGCTATGTATGGGTATACCTATAGTTTCCGCTTAGTCAGTGCCGTGAATAGGGCGGTGCGAGAGGTGCCCAGGCACAGGGCGCAGACCCTGGAGGGGCGCAGAATTGACCAGGATGGTCCAAAGTTTTGGTTCATGCATGGTATGGCCATGGCCATGGTATGACAAGACATAGACTCGCCCAGTTTACTGTCATGGTTTACTCGCCTGGTTTACTCGCCTGGTTTACTCACCTGCTTTACTCACCTGGTTTACTCGCCTGCTTTACTCGCCCAGTTTACTCGCCTGTTTACCCGCCTGGTTTACTCGCCTGGTTTACTCGCCTGCTTTACTTGCCCGGTTTACTTGCCTGGTTTACTCGCCTGCTTTACTCGCCTGGTTTACTTGCCTGGTTTACTCGCCTGGTTTACTTGCCTGCTTTACTTGCCTGGTTTACTCGCCTGCTTTACTCGCCTGCTCTACTCGCCTGCTTTACTCGCCTGCTCTACTCGCCTGGTTTACTCGCCTGCTTTACTTGCCTGGTTTACTTGCCTGCTTTACTTGCCTGCTTAACTTGCCTGGTTAACTCGCCTGCTTTACTCGCCTTTTCTACTTGCCTGATTTACTAGCCCAGTTTACTCGCCTGCTTTACTCGCCTGCTTTACTCGCCTGGTTTACTCGCCTGCTTTACTTGCCTGGTTTACTCGCCTGCTTTACTTGCCTGGTTTACTTGCCTGCTTTACTCGCCTGGTTTACTCGCCTGCTTTACTTGCCTGGTTTACTCGCCTGCTTTACTTGCCTGGTCTACTCGCCTGCTTTACTTGCCTGGTTTACTTGCCTGGTTTACTCGCTTGGTTTACTCGCCTGCTCCACTCGCCTGGTTTACTCGCCTGCTTTACTTGCCTGGTTTACTCGCCTGCTTTACTTGCCTGGTTTACTTGCCTGCTTTACTTGCCTGGTTTACTCGCCTGCTTTACTCGCCTGGTTTACTCGCCTGCTTTACTTGCCTGGTTTACTCGCCTGCTTTACTCGCCTGCTCTACTCGCCTGCTTTACTCGCCTGCTCTACTCGCCTGCTTTACTTGCCTGGTTTAAAAAAAATCAAAATAAACTGTGATCATTGACCAAGAATTTTTGGTTAGGGTGTCACAAAGAGGGCCCACACTTAAAAAAATTTTACGCTAATTTTATATGGAGCTGGGACTTAAAAACAATTTGATCGAAATTGTATATGAACCATCGACTTAGTCGAATTTTCGGGTGAAATTTGTATGTAAAAGCTGACTTGTAAAATTTTCAAAAATATTTTTTTTTAATTTTTGCATGCGGAATGGTGGGTTTATGGCTACCCCAGGGGTTCGAAAAATTGGCTATTTTTTCGCTAGGATTCACCGTTATCTAGATATTTTATAAATTGTGTTCTTTTATAATTTTGACCTTGTACCAGAATCCACACAGAGCGTCCCACTTCATTAATCGGGTAGGTTAGCGAGGAGCGAAGCGACTAGCATGTTAGATATGTTGCGACCCACAGCGCACGAGCCGAGCGAGCGTGCCGCGGCAGCGGTCGGCGAGTGCCAGAACCCCAGTAAACCCAGTCTACCCAAAAACATTTTTTGTATGGGACCCTCTTTGCGACAACCCGACCCGACTATGTCGATGGTTCATACAATGTCGATCAAAATTTTTTTAAGTCCCAGTTCCAAATTAAATTAGCGTAAATTTTTTTTAAGTGTGGGACACCCTAACCAAAAATTCTTGGTCAATGATCACAGTTTATTTTGATTTTTTTTTAGTTCCAATACCTAACTGCGTTTTGTCGGAACGGAGCTATTGGAATTAAAAAAATTCAAAATAAACGAAGATGTTGTAATAAAAAAAATATCTGAAATTAAAAATAAAATAAAATGTGGTTAGACGCAGCCCTCGTGTTCATACCGCAACGGAACCGGTTCGCTCCAACCAAAGGAGTCCCTACGACAAAACCTTAATCCATTGAACTAAGGATCAAAATGGCGTGCATACGGGCTAGCGGCTATCACTCGTTCGTTAACACGTCACGCATACATTGCCACGCTATACCTATAGTTTCCGCTTAGTCAGTGCCGTGAATAGGGCGGTGCGAGAGGTGCCCAGGCACAGGGCGCAGACCCTGGAGGGGCGCAGAATTGACCAGGATGGTCCAAAGTTTTGGTTCATGCATGGTATGGTAGACAAGACATAGACTCGCCCAGTTTACTGGCATGGTTTACTCGCCTGCTTTACTCGCCTGCTCTACTCGCCTGCTTTACTCGCCTGCTCTACTCGCCTGGTTTACTCGCCTGCTTTACTTGCCTGGTTTACTTGCCTGCTTTACTTGCCTGGTTAACTCGCCTGCTTTACTCGCCTGCTCTACTTGCCTGATTTACTAGCCCAGTTTACTCGCCTGCTTTACAACGAAGCTTTTAAAGCAGGCGAGTAAACCAGGCGGGTAAACCAGGCAAGTAAACCAGGCAAGTAAAGCAGGCGAGTAAACCAGGCAAGTAAAGCAGGCAAGTAAACCAGGCAAGTAAAGCAGGCGAGTAAACCAGGCAAGTAAAGCAGGCGAGTAAACTGGGCAAGTTAAGCAGGCAAGTAAAGCAGGCAAGTAAACCAGGCAAGTAAAGCAGGCGAGTAAAGCAGGCGAGTAGAGCAGGCGAGTAAAGCAGGCGAGTAGAGCAGGCGAGTAAAGCAGGCGAGTAGAGCAGGCGAGTAAAGCAGGCGAGTAAACCAGGCAAGTAAAGCAGGCGAGTAAACTAGGCGAGTAAAGCAGGCGAGTAAACCAGGCAAGTAAAACAGGCAAGTAAACCAGGCAAGTAAAGCAGGCAAGTAAACCGGGCAAGTAAAGCAGGCGAGTAAACCAGACGAGTGGAGCAGGCGAGTAAACCAGGCGAGTAAAGCAGGCGAGTAAACTGGGCTAGTAAATCAGGCAAGTAGAGCAGGCGAGTAAAGCAGGCGAGTTAACCAGGCAACTAAACCAGGCAAGTTAAGCAGGCAAGTAAAGCAGGCGAGTAAACCAGGCGAGTGGAGCAGGCGAGTAAACCAGGCGAGTAAAGCAGGCGAGTAAAGCAGGCGAGTAAACTGGGCTAGTAAATCAGGCAAGTAGAGCAGGCGAGTAAAGCAGGCGAGTTAACCAGGCAACTAAACCAGGCAAGTTAAGCAGGCAAGTAAAGCAGGCAAGTAAACCAGGCAAGTAAAGCAGGCGAGTAAACCAGGCGAGTAGAGCAGGCGAGTATAGCAGGCGAGTAGAGCAGGCGAGTAAAGCAGGCGAGTAAACCAGGCAAGTAAAGCAGGCGAGTAAACCAGGCGAGTAAACTGGGCTAGTAAATCAGGCAAGTAGAGCAGGCGAGTAAAGCAGGCGAGTAAACCAGGCAAGTAAAGCAGGCGAGTAAACCAGTCGAGTAGAGCAGGCGAGTAAAGCAGGCGAGTAGAGCAGGCGAGTAAAGCAGGCGAGTAGAGCAGGCGAGTAAAGCAGGCGAGTAGAGCAGGCGAGTAAAGCAGGCGAGTAAACCAGGCAAGTAAAGCAGGCGAGTAAACCAGGCAAGTAAAGCAGGCGAGTAAAGCAGGCGAGTAAACTGGGCTAGTAGAGCAGGCAAGTAAACCAGGCGAGTGGAGCAGGTGAGTAAACCAGGCGAGTAAACCAGGCGGGTAAACCAGGCAAGTAAACCAGGCAAGTAAAGCAGGCGAGTAAACCAGGCAAGTAAAGCAGGCGAGTAAACCAGGCAAGTAAAGCAGGCGAGTAAACCAGGCGAGTAAAGCAGGCGAGTAAAGCAGACGAGTAAACTGGGCTAGTAAATCAGGCAAGTAGAGCAGGCGAGTAAAGCAGGCGACTTAACCAGGCAAGTAAAGCAGGCAAGTTAAGCAGGCGAGTAAAGCAGGCGAGTAGAGCAGGCGAGTAAAGCAGGCGAGTAAAGCAGGCGAGTAAACCAGGCGAGTAAACCAGGCGAGTAAACCAGGCAAGTAAACCAGACGAGTAAAGCAGGCGAGTAAAGCAGGCGAGTAAACTGGGCTAGTAAATCAGGCAAGTAGAGCAGGCGAGTGGAGCAGGCGAGTAAACCAGGCAAGTAAAGCAGGCGAGTAAACCAGGCGAGTAGAGCAGGCGAGTAAAGCAGGCGAGTAGAGCAGGCGAGTAAAGCAGGCGAGTAGAGCAGGCAAGTAAAGCAGGCAAGTAAAGCAGGCGGGTAAACCAGGCAAGTGAAGCAGGCAAGTAAACCAGGCAAGTAAAGCAGGCGAGTAAACCAGGCAAGTAAAGCAGGCGAGTAAACCAGGCAAGTAAAGCAGGCGAGTAAACCAGGCAAGTAAAGCAGGCGAGTAAACCAGGCGAGTAGAGCAGGCGAGTAAAGCAGGCGAGTAGAGCAGGCGAGTAAAGCAGGCGAGTAAACCAGGCAAGTAAAGCAGGCAAGTAGAGCAGGCGAGTAAAGCAGGCTAGTAAAGCAGGCAAGTAAAGCAGGCGAGTAAACCAGGCGAGTAAACTGGGCTAGTAAATCAGGCAAGTAGAGCAGGCGAGTAAAGCAGGCGAGTAAACTGGGCTAGTAAAACAGGCAAGTAGAGCAGGCGAGTAAAGCAGGCGAGTAAACCAGGCGAGTAGAGCAGGCGAGTAAAGCAGGCGAGTAGAGCAGGCGAGTAAAGCAGGCGAGTAGAGCAGGCGAGTAAAGCAGGCGAGTAGAGCAGGCGAGTAAAGCAGGCGAGTAAACCAGGCAAGTAAAGCAGGCAAGTAGAGCAGGCGAGTAAAGCAGGCGAGTAAACCAGGCAAGTAAAGCAGGCGAGTAAAGCAGGCGAGTAGAGCAGGCGAGTAAAGCAGGCGAGTAGAGCAGGCGAGTGAAGCAGGCGAGTAGAGCAGGCGAGTAAAGCAGGCGAGTAGAGCAGGCGAGTAAAGCAGGCGAGTAAAGCAGGCGAGTAGAGCAGGCGAGTAAAGCAGGCGAGTAGAGCAGGCGAGTAAAGCAGGCGAGTAGAGCAGGCGAGTAAAGCAGGCGAGTAGAGCAGGCGAGTAAAGCAGGCGAGTAGAGCAGGCGAGTAAAGCAGGCGAGTAGAGCAGGCGAGTAAAGCAGGCGAGTAGAGCAGGCGAGTAAAGCAGGCGAGTAGAGCAGGCGAGTAAAGCAGGCGAGTAAACCAGGCAAGTAAAGCAGGCGAGTAAACCAGGCAAGTAAAGCAGGCGAGTAAACCAGGCGAGTAAAGCAGGCGAGTAAAGCAGGCGAGTAAACTGGGCTAGTAAATCAGGCAAGTAGAGCAGGCAAGTAAACCAGGCGAGTGGAGCAGGTGAGTAAACCAGGCGAGTAAACCAGGCGGGTAAACCAGGCAAGTAAACCAGGCAAGTAAAGCAGGCGAGTAACCCAGGCAAGTAAAGCAGGCGAGTAAACCAGGCAAGTAAAGCAGGCGAGTAGAGCAGGCGAGTAAAGCAGGCGAGTAGAGCAGGCGAGTAAAGCAGGCGAGTAGAGCAGGCGAGTAAACCAGGCGAGTAGAGCAGGCGAGTAAAGCAGGCGAGTAGAGCAGGCGAGTAAAGCAGGCGAGTAGAGCAGGCGAGTAAAGCAGGCGAGTAAACCAGGCAAGTAAAGCAGGCGAGTAAACCAGGCGAGTAAACCAGGCAAGTAAAGCAGGCGAGTAAACCAGGCGAGTAAAGCAGGCGAGTAAAGCAGGCAAGTAAAGCAGGCGAGTAGAGCAGGCGAGTAAAGCAGGCGAGTAGAGCAGGCGAGTAAAGCAGGCGAGTAAACCAGGCAAGTAAAGCAGGCAAGTAAAGCAGGCGAGTAAACCAGGCAAGTAAAGCAGGCAAGTAAACCAGGCAAGTAAAGCAGGCGAGTAAACCAGGCAAGTAAAGCAGGCGAGTAAACCAGGCGAGTAAACTGGGCTAGTAAATCAGGCAAGTAGAGCAGGCGAGTAAAGCAGGCGAGTAAACTGGGCTAGTAAAACAGGCAAGTAAAGCAGGCGAGTAAACCAGGCAAGTAAAGCAGGCGAGTAAAGCAGGCGAGTAAACCAGGCAAGTAAAGCAGGCAAGTAGAGCAGGCGAGTAAAGCAGGCGAGTAAACCAGGCAAGTAAAGCAGGCGAGTAAACCAGGCGAGTAAAGCAGGCGAGTAAACTGGGCTAGTAAATCAGGCAAGTAGAGCAGGCGAGTAAAGCAGGCGAGTTAACCAGGCAACTAAACCAGGCAAGTTAAGCAGCCTACTTTAATTGCCTGATTTACTAGCCCAGTTTACTCGCCTGCTTTACTCGCCTGGTTTACTCGCCTGCTCCACTCGTCTGGTTTACTCGCCTGCTTTACTTGCCCGGTTTACTTGCCTGCTTTACTTGCCTGGTTTACTCGCCTGCTTTACTCGCCTGCTCCACTCGTCTGGTTTACTCGCCTGCTTTACTTGCCCGGTTTACTTGCCTGGTTTACTTGCCTGGTTTACTCGCCTGCTTTACTTGCCTGGTTTACTTGCCTGGTTTACCCGCCTGGTTTACTCGCCTGGTTTACTCACCTGCTCCACTCGCCTGGTTTACTCGCCTGGTTTACTCACCTGCTCCACTCGCCTGGTTTACTTGCCTGCTCTACTTGCCTGATTTACTAGCCCAGTTTACTCGCCTGCTTTACTTGCCCGGTTTACTTGCCTGCTTTACTTGCCTGGTTTACTCGCCTGCTTTACTCGCCTGCTCCACTCGTCTGGTTTACTCGCCTGCTTTACTTGCCCGGTTTACTTGCCTGCTTAACTTGCCTGGTTTACTTGCCTGCTTTACTTGCCTGGTTAACTCGCCTGCTTTACTCGCCTGGTTTACTCGCCTGGTTTACTCGCCTGGTTTACTGGCCTGGTTTACTCACCTGTTTTACTCGCCTGCTTTACTCGCCTGCTTTACTTGCCTTAGTTACTCGCCCAGTTTACTAGCATTGTTTACTCGCCTGGTTTACTCGCCTGCTTTACTTGCCTGGTTTACTTGCCTGGTTTATCTGGTAATCATCAATGACTACAATGCGACATTATTGTTTTTTGGAAATGTTCTGTTAAGAAATTAAAAAAACACGATTAGGGGCAGCACAATACGGTCGGTGCAGCCTTAAGTCACTTTATCTCAATGTTTTGCAATAATAAGTACCTAAGTAACATTTTTATCTACAGGCAAGTAAAGCAGGCGAGTAAACCAGGCGAGTAAACTGGGCTAGTAAATCAGGCAAGTAGAGCAGGCGAGTAAAGCAGGCGAGTAAACTGGGCTAGTAAAACAGGCAAGTAAAGCAGGCGAGTAAACCAGGCAAGTAAAGCAGGCGAGTAAAGCAGGCGAGTAAACCAGGCAAGTAAAGCAGGCAAGTAGAGCAGGCGAGTAAAGCAGGCGAGTAAACCAGGCAAGTAAAGCAGGCGAGTAAACCAGGCGAGTAAAGCAGGCGAGTAAACTGGGCTAGTAAATCAGGCAAGTAGAGCAGGCGAGTAAAGCAGGCGAGTTAACCAGGCAACTAAACCAGGCAAGTTAAGCAGCCTACTTTACTTGCCTGATTTACTAGCCCAGTTTACTCGCCTGCTTTACTCGCCTGGTTTACTCGCCTGCTCCACTCGTCTGGTTTACTCGCCTGCTTTACTTGCCCGGTTTACTTGCCTGCTTTACTTGCCTGGTTTACTCGCCTGCTTTACTCGCCTGCTCCACTCGTCTGGTTTACTCGCCTGCTTTACTTGCCCGGTTTACTTGCCTGGTTTACTTGCCTGGTTTACTCGCCTGCTTTACTTGCCTGGTTTACTTGCCTGGTTTACCCGCCTGGTTTACTCGCCTGGTTTACTCACCTGCTCCACTCGCCTGGTTTACTTGCCTGCTCTACTTGCCTGATTTACTAGCCCAGTTTACTCGCCTGCTTTACTTGCCCGGTTTACTTGCCTGCTTTACTTGCCTGGTTTACTCGCCTGCTTTACTCGCCTGCTCCACTCGTCTGGTTTACTCGCCTGCTTTACTTGCCCGGTTTACTTGCCTGCTTAACTTGCCTGGTTTACTTGCCTGCTTTACTTGCCTGGTTAACTCGCCTGCTTTACTCGCCTGGTTTACTCGCCTGGTTTACTCGCCTGGTTTACTGGCCTGGTTTACTCACCTGTTTTACTCGCCTGCTTTACTCGCCTGCTTTACTTGCCTTAGTTACTCGCCCAGTTTACTAGCATTGTTTACTCGCCTGGTTTACTCGCCTGCTTTACTTGCCTGGTTTACTTGCCTGGTTTATCTGGTAATCATCAATGACTACAATGCGACATTATTGTTTTTTGGAAATGTTCTGTTAAGAAATTAAAAAAACACGATTAGGGGCAGCACAATACGGTCGGTGCAGCCTTAAGTCACTTTATCTCAATGTTTTGCAATAATAAGTACCTAAGTAACATTTTTATCTACATATTATATGCCAGAAATCGGTTCTCCACAACAGTATTTTTGTTTGTTTTGAATTTCATTTCGTAATACTTTTAATAACATACTAACAGAACTTACGTCAGGATATGAGAATCACTGTAATCTTCATCATCTGCCAGTTCAGCCACTATACGTCGTAGTACTATAGTCTGCTTTTGTGAGAAACTACCTACAGTATGTTAACCATTAGGTACGTGAAAATTAATAAAATTGACACATTTCTGTTACTAAAGTTTTAGTTAATCTTTAAGTCACCCCTAAGAAAGATGATTCCGTGCTTCGGATGGCACGTTAAGCCGTTGGTCCCGGCTATTATCTCTGGTGGTAGTAGTCGTTAGATAAAAACCACGTCAGAGGCCGTCAGGCGGTCTGGAAAAACTCTGACACCAGGGCTCTGCCCACACGATAAGAAGAAGTCACCCCTCCTAATCCTGACTAGTTTCAAAGGCACCAAGAATTCCATCTTATGTATTCTAACTGTTCTATACAAATATCTGTGTTCAATGATTTTCGTACTTTTAGAACAATAGGTACAGTATTCGAGAAATATAGATGGAACTCCTGCATAGGTAGCATGCCACCGTGATTACAGCGCTATCACACCTTAGCTCTCTTTCTTTTTGCGCGCGAACGAACGAGATAAAAGACGTGATACAGCCGTATCTTCTGGTGCCTTTGAAATTCAAAGCTAATCAGGATTAGAATGCAACATGGATGCAGCATCAGTGTAAGAATATGTAACGATTTATTGTGAGACATTTCGTTCCAACTAGCAACTTTGAATACACCTTTGATATACCTTTGGTAGGTATACCTAGTCTGAGGGAAGAGTGTAAAAAGCGAATTGGCTATAATAATGCAGGTAGGAAGGTACGTAGAAATAATCGATTCGAAAATAAAATAAGTAGTCACAATACATATTTTATTAATTTATGTATTGTGAAAACAAGTTGCAGTCACTTAAACATTAAATTATAGGTAATCTTATCAACCATAAATTGAAATAAATTCTCACAGACACAAAGGCACTCAAGTCTGATAAAACAGTACAATACTTCCCAAATTTATCCTCATTAGTTCGTCCTTATCTGATTGGAAGTTTTTGAATTATAATTCGATTTTCTAACGCCCTCCTCCAGCAGATGCAAGAGTTTATTATAAACTAGGACAGGTGCATCTATAGCCCATAGGAAATCTATGTGATTGAACTCTTTCAATGGCACTATGTAGTGTTCTATCGGATTCGCCAGCTGCACAAACAGATTCGTTACATCTACATCGCTGGCTAACCAATCATTTTTCGACGAAAGTAATGCAATAGGTAACGTTATTTTGTGTAATGGATACTCGGGAGGTACGAAAGTACCGTATTCTTTCATGTTCCCTTCGGATCCATAGTCAAACTGCTGGAATCGGCCATCGTTGCGAATTTCTTGTGCGTAGTGAACGAGTGTTTTCGTTGACGCTCCCGCGGGGACGTGCTCCAGTATTATCGGTAGTAATGTTCGATTGAACTGTCTCTCATCGTGACCACAAAGAATGAACATTGTGTTCTCACATATCGTTTCTTCGAAGTTATTAATTTTACAGGCATGTTTAGACAACCATCTAAGAACAGAGTTTTGTGGTAAAAACTCATTGGCTCCAAGAATTTTCATCAAATAATTTATGTTATTGCCGAACTTCGCCAAACGTTTTATGGGGCTTTTGATGTCAGTCATATACGCCACCGGTGCCAAAGCAAAGCCTGCTCTCAATACTTTGTTGTATTGCGTGTTTGTTGAAAGTAAAGCAAACAAGACTGTAGTTCCCATGGAATGTCCGACGTAATTTATTTTCACATCCCATCCTTTCAATTCCATTATGTAGTCTATGACAGCTGGCAAGTCGTGTTGACTTACTTCATGAAACGTGAAGTTCCAGAATTCGAAAGAGTCTATAGGTCTGGATACATGGGCTCTGGAGTAAGTGTTACCTCGAACGTTAGCCATCCAAACATCGTACCCGGCATCAGATAAAATGTACGCCAAACCTTTCCCCGGTCCGGGAATGATCCAATCAGCAGAACTGCCAAGTAGACCGTGATGCAGCAGCACTGTCTTGCGGGGAACAACCGTTTTATTTGAATTATTTCTTGAGACAGGTATTCTGTGTATTGTCAGAAGATATCCATCATCTGTCAGAACAGTGTGTGCTTCGGCAGGGTATCCGTGGACAGCAATCAACTGCGGTGTGGTCATGTGAATAGCGGAGTCTTCATCTGAACAGTCATACTCCATTACAGTAGAAGCTATCGAGTCAAACATCTTGTTATCTGTTGTGGGGGCCTCATCCATGACTTCCTTAAACTTTCTCTTTATGCTGTTACGATTATTGGTACTGGACTCCGTATTAATACTCGAATTGTTACCCAAATAAGATGTAAGTTTTTTCCTGACATTGTCAACGTAGAATCTTTTGAGGCTCCTGCCCTTTTCTCTCACGTAGCTTTTGATTTGAGATGTTTTGTTTGTGAAGGTGTCGTATATCTTACTTCTATCTATCCTGTTCCGATTATTGGTACTGGACTCCGTATCAATACTAGAATCGTTACCCAAATAAGATGTAGGTTTTTTCCTGAGATTGTCAACGTAAAATCTTTTGAAGCTTCTGCCTTTTTCTCTCACGTAGCTTTTGATTTTAGATGTTTTGTTTGTGAAGGTTTCGTATATAGTTTGTGGGAACCATCTGTGGCGGCAATCGACGTATTGTAGAAGCACGAATGTTAACACAACGAGAATAAGTAGCTTCATGTTGGAGCGTCTCGACGCAGCGAGGTTTGAACGAGTGACTGACTGAAGTGAATAATGGAGCGCGGAGTACTTTACCCAAGCGGGGGGTCAAGGGTGGGTGTGATCCGCCAGTCTGTATACAAGTTAGATAAATGCGGCGAGAATCATTATATAATAAAAAAAATAAAGTTTATATTATTATTATTTGTTACGCGGTTATTATATCGCTACACTGAGTTACTGAGTACGTAAATAAGATTCGAAAAGTAAGGTTATTGTTTTTATTTTATTGGTCATTTTAAGTGATTCATACCTACTTGTACACAGCTTGTACACTGTACAGTCATAATTCCATTTTTAAAACAATAATTTTAAATCATCACACAATTTTTCGAAGTTATCCGGTGTCCATTTCTTCAGTTCATTTTCGAGGTTTTCAGTTGTAAGATTTTCGTAATCGTGTTGGTCTGAAATATGTTTTGCTATTAAATATAAGCCACAGATGTAGTATTATTACATAACTACATGCACGGCACGTTAAGCTATAACATTTTAGATTACTAGCATGGCTACACAATATAAATATATGGTTCTATAATTGCGTAGGACCAGGTTACCTACTCATTCATCACAAAAAATAAAACATTAAGTATACAGAAAATCTAACGATACCAAACATTCTTTATGAATAGGTAAATGAATGCAACAATTTTAAAAAATTTTTTCTTATAAACTGGTAACTGATAAGGAATTCCGTCACTGTACTTATTTGAAGTTTGAAACTTTTTGTTGTTTACTTTATAATTTTAATAAAAACTATCGCCGCCCGCGATTTCTTGATTGAATGATCCGATTGCGATGTAATAAAGCCTTAATGTTAATCCAAAAAGCCTATATTCTTTTGTAAAAACCCTATCCAAATCGGTTCAGTAGTTTTAAAGTGATGCGTAAGTACACAAATAAACAGAAATATTTTCTAAAAATAGTCTCATTACATTCCATTACGTATCCTAACCATTACCTCCCATGAATATTTTTGCAAATAATCTTCAGTCTAATCCCAGTTTACAATTTTATTATACAGGGTCCTTCTTCATATGCTGGCACTTTTTAATTAAGGGGATGATCAGACCACCAAACTGATAACTTTCTCTATGGGAACAACATTGAAATCTCGAATAAAAAATCAGCTGTCCCATACATTTGGCTTGAGTAGATTTTCAGTTTGCTGTCCCATACATTTGGCTTGAGTAGGTTTTCAGTTTGCTGTCCCATACATTTGGCTTGAGTAGGTTTTCAGTTTTGTATGGAAGAGCTGATTTTCTTTTCGCGATGTTGGTGCCATAGAGAAAGTTGTTCAGTTTGAAGGTTTGATCATCCCCTTAAAAAAAAGTGTCAGCATATTAAGTAGGAACCTATATTGTATTATAGATCTGTATTTTTTCTAAAGTTAAAAAGAATTAAAAATATAACTTACTAAAAACTGGAAACCATCCACTAAGCTCACAAACAGCGATATTAAATGCAGCCAGCTGCTTAGCACCCGAACTACTCTTTCTTGGCCACACAAGGACTCTAACCACTTCATCACTTCCTGGTACCACGCTATCACCTCTCGTTATAAATATGTTGTGGGCAATAGAATTCTTTAAGAAATATTCTATGAGAGTGTATATAGATTTTGTCTTTTCTTTGATGCAATCTCGATTGGGTATTTCGAAATAGAATGCAGGGGCTGGATAGTTTACTAAGCAGTAGAGATGTCCTTTGATTTGTCTGCATTTCTAAAAAGGGAAAGGTTTAGTTAAAATAGCAATACAATTTTAAGAAATGAAAATGTAATATAGGCATTTACTTAGTGGAATCTGGAATTAAATGTTTATCTGGGGTAGAATTTATTGGTAAAACAAATAAAAGTGGGTAAGTACATTAAAAATAGATAAAAATATTGAGAACCTAAAACTAACTTAACCTAAAATATGGTGCAGGTTTGGACCGCGCGGGAGGGTAGCCAAGATGCTGGCAGCATTTCCTCGCTGAACGGCTAGACTGATCCGTTGAGCGAGGAAAGCGCCAGCCCTTGGATCCCCAGTCGAGTCTACCAGGCGCTTTGCCAATCTTTAAAATCTTTATCTTCAGAAATAGATAAGTGAAAAATTTTAATTTACCAATTATGTGAAATAAATCTCATTTTATTAACTTGTTTTTAAATGTTCAGTAAGAGATTAAAGGTAAAGGTCAGACTGCACTTGGCTAAAGCGGCAATACGCGACGCGGCGCGGCACAAAGGTTTTGCATAATCAAAATTTAATTAATTAGGATTATTATACTGATATAATTGGGTGAAATTGATATCATTGGCATCCTTTTAAACTAAGAGTCTACCCATCAAACTGAACAACTTTTATGGGAGTAAACCGATCGGAGCAAAAAAAATCAGCTGTTGCATAGGTACATTTAAGTCAAGTAGGCACTGCAGTTTAGTATGGGACAGCTGATTTTTTAGTTGCTCTGATCGGTTTGCTCCCATAGTAAAAGTTGATCAGTTTGATCAAATCAAATCAAATCAAATAATTTATTGCATGAATTACAGGTGAATCATAATTACATATTAATGTGAATAGAAAGCAGATGTTCGGCTACAATCAATTGGTGCTTTGCCGTAACCCTCCCTTAAACAGGTGTATACAATATCCTAATATAAATAATAATTAAAAATCACAAATTAATAATGTC
This sequence comes from Agonopterix subpropinquella, assembly GCA_922987775.1. Lineage (NCBI taxonomy): Eukaryota > Metazoa > Arthropoda > Insecta > Lepidoptera > Depressariidae > Agonopterix > Agonopterix subpropinquella. Next base: position 11,624,280 of record OV277709.1, on the reverse strand, counting down.
AAGAAATAAACGATGTTTTAGAATTTGATACTTAAATACTTGATGGGTAGACTCTTAGTTTAAAAGGATGCTAATGATATCAATTTCATCCTGTATAATAAAGAAAATTAAGAAGGTTAAGAAACAATAGTAAAATGTAAAGTTTGGTCGTAGAAAAATTCTTCGTCTATGAGTTTGGTTCACCAAATTATAGACAGATGTCAAATAACCTTACCACTGTTTCAACTGGCAGGGTGTTACCCTCCAGAAATAAGTGATAATGCAAGTGATCCCAGATAACATTTACGGTCGGCGACTTAAAAATGACGTCATTTTAAGGTACTTATACAGTCAGTCCGAATAGTCCGATGTTGGTCGTAGAAGTACGTACTAGTTGGTACTAGGAATGTCATTTTACCGTCAGCCAGTATACGTCCTGTGTTGGACGCAAGTTGGACGTTATACTGACGGACGGACGGACTTGCCTCCTTTTGTCTCAGCTCAGTCGCGCCATTTTTCTATGCGCATCGGACGTGTCGCGGAGTCCTTTTTGTTGTTGAGTTAGTGTTATTCAAAGAAATTGAACCTAAAGTGTGTTAGTAATGGACGAGGACCACCCAGCCAAGTGCGCAGTGATCCAGTTTATTGTTTGCGGTGGCGGTGCTATTTCTGTTGTGGATTCAGAGTGGCTAAAGCCACGATGGTGTGAAGTGTATTGGCCGGTCATAAAAAGGCCCAAAGCTTTTGAGCTGATCCTCAATCTCAACACGTCCCCCAGCGAAAATTTGAAACTTTATGGTGTGCAGCAAGTGTTTTACGAAACTGGTAGGTACGTATTTTATCCCTTTCCTGCATGGGTAGCATGCCACCGTGATACAGCACTATCACACATTCGCTCTTTTTCTATTTGCGCACGAACGAACGAGATAAAAGACGTGATACAGCCGTATCACGTGTAGCATGCTACCATAGTGTAAATAAAATAATAGTGATGACGCGTGCACGCCCCGCACGATTGGCCTGCCGCGACCGCTGAGCTTCACCACTATTAGTTCTTTACACTATGATGCTACGGCTTCTGGGGCTAGTACGCCAACCGGCGATAGCGACATTTAACACATTCATCTGCCAAATTTAGTCTTTTATCTCTTTCGTTCGCGCCCCAATAGAAAGAGCGTGATAGTGGGTTGGCGTACTAGCCCCGCTAGTCAGTTTTCAGTTTCGGGGAACCTGGCTTCTCGGGATGCTTGTATGAATTAACTACGACGACGCTTCTATTTAATAACGCAGAGAATTATTAAAGGGTTGGATATAGAATTGTATAGCAGGAGGGGAGGGGTGCCGGTGATTGGGGAGGGGCCGCTGACGGGTCCACTAGTTATTTATATATTGTCTAAGAAAATAATTTTGGTTTGATTTACAAGTACCTAACTAACTTATTTCTTTTTACAGGTGTCAGGTCGAGATGTTTCCAGTAAAGTGCCACGTACAATGAAGTCCTACATTTCCGACAAGCTAGTTGCAGAGTACAATTTCTATGGAATGAAAACTGCAACGAAAACCAAAATCGAAAAAGTTTTTTGCACTCTACGCCTCAGAGAGTGCATTGTAGGTGAGTACATAAGTACCTACCGAAATTCTCCAATACTATCTCAATATTGTTTGCGTCAATCCCCCATTCAATATCTTTGCACTATTTGGAATTCAAATAATTAGTTTTAATGAATTATTATTAGGGTTCCGTACACATAGGTTGTCAATGGGACCCTATTACTAAGCCTATGCTGTCCATCCGTTTTTCAGTATATCACAGCGGTATAATCTCAACAACTGTAAACAACTCCACAACAGCACGGCTAGCATGCCATCCACGACAAAGCGTTTAAACGAGAAAAACGTCATGCGCGCTCTTTCTGGCATACGTAAATTAATAAGGATGGTGGCACATCTCGATTTTTATCGTTTTCTCGGAGGTGGTATGCAAGGCCTACTGAGGTAGCCTCATAACATATTCAGTTTGTTGTTGTGGCATCTAGGTATCTTGGCAAATAATAAAAAGATACGGAGCCCTGTGTGCGTGGGTGCTACTCCCACGACCATTTTTATACAATTAATAAATTGTATCTTTCTTGTTTCTTTATAGAAGGCGTTGTTAGCACAACTGCAACTGCAACGGCAGAGGGCGTCGAAGTTAGCATCAAAACCTGGCTACAGCATGCTCCAGAAAGGATAAATAGTTAGAGGCTTTGGTTTTCCCATACGGTAAACTTAGACGGTAAACAACAGCTTCAAACTATCGCCTCTCCGAATTTAAATTGATTTCTTTATAATTATGTAGATGCAATTAAAAATGTACGAAAATGCTCGGATCTTAAAATGTTTAAACTATTTTTAGAACATCTTTTACTAAAAGTAAAATCTTTAAATAAAATTTTACATTTCGGTGTTCATTAATTTATTTATTTACAACCCTAGTTCACTCCACCGTAGTCTAGAAACGTCATTCTACGGCTGACATTCAGAAACGAAATTTGAGTATTAGTTTCTATTTTGATATGTAAAAATCAATAAAATTTTGACATATCGAAGTAGGATCTTATACTCAAATCTTGTCTCTGAATCTCAGTCTAAGGCTGCCTATCCATTGACGCGAGCTGGCTGGCGGAGCGGTGTAGCGAGGAAAATATTAACCAATCAGGAGCTCGGCCGAATCTCGGCCGAGGTTTTATGCAATCCTGATTGGTTAGTAAAACTCCGCTTCCCCGCTCCGCCAGCCAGCTGTCGTCAATGGACAGGCAGCCTAAGGGTGCGTCCACATCTGGCGAACGCGCCGCAAATGCGCAACTCGCGAGCCGCTCGCGAGCTGCACATTCGCGGAGCGTTCGTCAGCTGTGGACGCACCCTAAGGTCCCTGGATCGGTCTTGATATGACGTCCTAAGTACGTCTAGTCTCGTACCTCGGTGACGTACATTTTAGACGTCTGTAGGACCGATAAAGGACGTACATTTGTCACAACCTAATGACGTCTTGATACGACGGCCTACGGACGTCTTAATACGACGGCCTACGTACGTCTTGATACAACGGCCTACGGACGTCTTGATCCGACGTCATTAGGTTGTGACAAATGTACGTCCTTTATCGGACCTACAGACGTCGAAAATGTACGTCACCTAGGTCGAGCAAGACTGTAAAAAGACGTCATTAGGACGGCTAAATGTTATCTGGGATTTACTGATGCAAGTCCACATAAACTGTTGAATCCGATCCTTAAGGGTCTGTAAAATAAAACCTAATTATTATTTGAACTACTTGACTAGGTAATTATTATGCACTCTTATCCAGACCTAACAGCACCTCGTCTTACGCATTTTCGTCTTATCACAATGAATAACAAATAATTGAGAAAAACAACATTGATTTCGTGTTTGGGAACTTCTGAAGTTCGTGTTAAATCAACGCGCTCAAACTTAGGTTATCAGTGTTATCACTTAATCAGACAGAATTTTGTAAAAAAATAAAATAACAATTAAAGCAAAACAAAACTTACTTGTACACTCACCGATCCCGAGAAAGAAACATAATTTCGAGGCAAAGTTCTAAACTATCTGTAGTTACAACTTGTGGCAGACATTTTCGAACAGACGGACATAGTAGAGAATGGTATCTGGATATTGGACTCACATTTACTAGCAAGGTATGAACATCTGATTCTGAAAAAAAAAATTAAGAGGGTGTAGATAGGCACACATCATGGGGAATAGGGTCTACATTCACAGTAAAAGCACAGTATAAGAAAGTGTATCTATTACTAGATATAGTACGGACACTCCTTTCCTCCCACCAACATTTTACCTCACCCCCCCTATCGCCCTCTGGTTACCGCGCACTGGTTCTACGAAGAAGACTTAAGGTTCAATATCTTTGGTTTCGCATGTGGTGACGTCATCTTGTCCATTTAAAATTTTTGTATGCAGTGTCCGGGCTGTGGTAGAAGAAAGAGTTTTAGTACTGCATACAGTACGGACACTCCCTGCCCCCCACCAATTTTGACCTCGCCCCCTCTGGCAGGAAGCGTGGTGGAAAATGTATGCAATGGCGTATTTGTGTCTCGCTCGCACTTAATCAGTATCACACATACTTACCTCTTCTTTAAAATTTTCCCCATTTGTATGAAATGATAAGGATGATGATGATGATGCTAAGTGTCCAAGGTTTGCTATAGTGCTGCCCTCAATCATATTTTTTTTATTTCTAAACATTTCAAAAACATTTCCAAAAAACTAGAATAGCATATTGTAGTCACTGCTGATTTTCAATTTGCCGAATGACATTCGATCATTAGAATACTTATTACATACATACATACATAAGCTCACGCCATTGTCCCAAGGGGGTAGGCAGAGACCACAGATCGCCACACGCTACGACTCTGACACACTTCTCTAGCCTCATTGACATTCATACATCTTTTCATGCACTTCCGTCGATTGAGGGTGCTACGCACTTGTCCTTTTCGGAAAAGATCATTGATTTGATCGTGGTATGTTTTCCTCGGACGGCCTCTCCCAACACTTTCGCTCACCCTTGCTTGATAAATTTCATTCGTAAGTCTTCTTTCATCCATTCTCTCCACGTGACCGAACCATCTAATCATACCCCTCTCAATCCTTGTTACTATATCATCCTTCAACTTACACCAATCCCTTATCACACTGTTCTTGATTCGATCAACCAAAGTAATACCACACATACTTCGTAAGGAGCGCATTTCAACTGCATTCACTCGACTTTCATTCCTTTTATTCCATACCCAACATTCACTCCCATACATTAGCGTAGGCATCAACACACCGCTGTGAATAGCCAGACGTGCCTTATATTTGTTTAGAAATAAAAAATACGATTGAGGGCAGCATTATAGGCTCGGTGCCCCCTTAAGTAAAGTTAACATTTCAGTGTTTACTGTAAACAAGCAGATAAACACGTACTTTAGGTATATTATATGTTATTACCATTATCTTCTTGAACTTGAACTAAATGAAACATAACTTCCTTTTCAGATACTTTAGTGAAATTAAACTTAGTTTCATCAAAAGGTTGGCAGATGTCATCTATTTGCTCTGGAGTTCTTCTTTTAGATGCCCTGTCTGGATTTAGCTGCAACAAGAATTATAAAAAAAGAATTAGCACATTTTCAAGAATTGTTGCTTCATATAAAAGTTATTCAGTTGGATAATGATCCAAACGATGATGGGATCAAATTATATCAATCAAGATGTATAAAAATGTGCGGCCTGTATGCAAAATATTATTACCATATTTTTATGACGTTCTTTAAAAGATTAAGTACCTAGAACAAAAATGGCTCCATTTGAATGATGTTATTTTTATCAGTAATCAAAAAATTTCCCTTTATAAATTGTACAAAAGAGCACTTCAAATAGTGTAGTGATTAATAATGCAGTTTAAACTGCACAATAAGGATGTTTTTCATGATTTATGATTCAATCATAAGATTCATACGTCATCAAAACATTGTCATCAGGTTCAAAGTCCAGATCTTAAAATAATGTTGGCTTCATTCAGTAATCACAAATAAAGCTTCTCCAAGTAATATACAGAACCCCCTCTATGTCCAGTGCAAACTAAGCTTTTAGAAACACTGTAATGCTGATTGGTCAATTTCTTCAACACCATAAAGACGATTGGCAGATTTGGACCCAGCCATTTTTTACGAAAACTAAAAGCTATTCAGGACGGCGGTCATAATTATTATAAACAGAAAAAATTAAGGATTTTTTTAAAAAAACTTCCACATCTTCAGAAGTCCGGATTCAAAACGAGAAATTACTATTAAAATAAACAAAACATCTAAAAAGCAGTAGCAAAACGCAACCACGACAGCTATTTTCATCTAATATTATCACCGAGGTATTTTTTGATCATTACGGAACGTATTTGCCTTTGGTTGAACTGATAGTGTGTGTGATTTCGTTTTCTTCCATTATCATAATATTGTACGGTCATCGTGAATTTTCATTAAAATAAACTCAATGAAACAAGCTCGTCGGTTCTGGGTACATTTTATTTGGCCCTTCTTCAGTACGCATCCTATTTGGTCAGCGTACGTGCGCCTAGGGCGACCCCTTTCAACCATTCCATTCACACTTACCTTGTAAATTTCATACGTCAACCTACTTTCACACATTCTTTCTACATGGCCAAACCACCTCAACATGCAAAGGCATGTAGTGACCAGGATTGAAAAAGTTCAATCCTGGTCACTACATCTTCTTTCAGACCACATCTTTCTCTAATCACACTATTCCGTATCTGGTACTTCAAAGTCACACCACACATACTACGCAGGGACCGCATTTCAACAGCATTTATTCTAGATTCATGCTTCTTCTGCCATAACCCAACTCTCAAGTTGATGCCGAACATTTATGGTAAATATCAAAAGTCAATCAATTTGTAGAGAATCTGACAATCACCTACCTATATATTTGCATGCCATATAATTTAGCTGGATAGAAGAAACTTTGTACCTACCTATTATTGTAACACCCTATTGTACCTACCTATTCAATGCAAATAAACAATTTCAATTTCAATTTCAATTTCAATTATACCAGGGATCTCCAAACTTTTAAGCCTAAGGCATAAGGGCCACGCTGACTCTCCCATTAAGTCCCTAGTACTATGCTAGCTAGCTCATCACAGCAAAGTATTATGAATTATGCGAAAATTAAATACATTGTAAATTTAACATTTATAACAATTATTTTTTTGTGACTTTCATACGTAGTAGAGTCAGCAGCAATAATTTTTATACACTTTTGTTCTGTCATAGTACTAAAGTGCATAACTTATTGCTGCTGACTGTACCTACACATAAGCGCTACTGCAAAAAAAAAATGTAATCAAAATAAACTATATCGGGCCAGATGTGAGGTGCCAGTTGGCCTACATTAACATGAACAGAGGGAGGGGGGAGAGGACCACCCCTAAGATGATACTCTGACCTAGTATGTTTCTAAAGTTAAAATGTTACCTACTTAATTATAGTTTGCATCTGATGCTACTACAACTGCATATATTAACCATTGCACTGGTTAATATTTAAGCATGTAGTTTTTTTTTAAATAATAAAATAAAACGACGGCCCAGTAGCACAGTCGGTAGTGAACCTTCCTGCTGTGCCGAGGGTCGCGGGTTTGAATCCCGTAAGGGACAAATATTTGTATGATGAATATGAATATTTGTACCCGAGTCATGGATGTTTGTATCTATATATGTATTCTATATCGTTGTCTAGTCATCATAATACAAGTCCAGGCTAGATTCTGGTACTTTAAATGTGACTAGATAATTTGTGTGACATTGTCCAAGATATATATATATATATATATATATATATATATATAAACTTTTATTACTTAACAACAGAGATCCAATGTGTTAGTAACACCAAAACTTATGAAAACTATGGTTAGTAAACAATTACAAAAACGGAACTTGTAATTTGGGACATGTGTCGCAGCAATGGACACTGGTTACTATTAAAGCATTTAGCTCAGAGATTTTGTATATTTAAAATAAAATAAATAAATAAATAACGCTCACAGGCACATACATTTGTAATGATCCCAAGTAAGCACTATAGGCTTTTTGTTATGGAAACCATACAATAACGGCACGAACATATAACATCCATGACCAAACCGGGATTCGAACCCAGGACCCTGGTTTGGCAGTCCGGCGTGGTAACCATTACACCAACCGGGTCGTCATTTAGCTAGTAACTTTGATGTTTGTGATAGACATGTACCTACCTGAAGTAAATATTTTCCTTCAACAATCTTTTCCTGTAAATTGACGATTTTATATCTGAAAACATTCGATTCTGTAAGTTCATCCCACTTTGCTTTAAGAAGTTCTACGATCTGGGAACTTTTATATTCTCCAAAAGATATAGGTTTACTGGCGTCACGTAACTTAAACATGATTTTTTTATTGAGTTTCTAGTAATAAAATTATAAATGAAAATAATTCAAAAGTTTGAAAAACAAATTTCCCAGCTTTGACATTTACGTGCAGTGCTGCCAATGTAAATTTCTTGATTCCCCGCTTAGGTAGGCTCCATTCCCCGAAATTCCCCGATTTCCAATCATGCATTCCCCGAAAATTCCCGGTACAGTAATATTCAAGAAAAAAAGCATTTTTTCATGCAAAATGTAGTTTAATGTTTAACAAAATTAGCTTATCAGCTTCTTTGCCTTCTAATTTTTATCAAAAAATCTACTTAAATATGTAGAATACAATTGAGTTTTATTTATTATTTATATTTCTCCTACACTATCGGTCTAAGGATAGTCTGATTCGGTTCGAATTTTAACAATTCCTCTCTTTTTTCCTTTCCTTTGTTGGACATTTATTATAATTAGACGATTCCCCGATTTAAATCATTCCCCGCTCTCTCCCCGCACGCACCCCTCATTCCCCGAAAATCGGGGAAATTCCCCGGAATTGGCAGCACTGTTTACGTGTGTCAATTTGACAGTTGACATGACAGCTTTTTTTTTTTATATTTTTTTTTTTTTTATAATGTGTTTGAGTCGCGTGGCTGGAGGGCTTTCGAGTGGACGTCTGTCGTTGGCTCGCGATTTAAGTAGCCACGCGGCTCCGCCATTTTATGGTGGTTTCGAGTGTGTGTTTTTGTATAAAAACAGGGCTTTGAGATCGCCATATCCAATTACCGTACAACGTCAAGCACTAATTGCTCTTTTTAAACTAGATACTGGCAAAATCCACCAAGGAAACGCCATTAAACAAAAATAGAATAGAATAGAATATAATGTGTTTTAGTTTTTGGCGGGATTTGAACAGATACGTTTGGAGTCCTCATATTTCATCGAATTTTTATTGTTTATAGTGAGTTTTGGTTCGTAAAATCGGTGTTGTTTTGCGTAACAAAGTGTCGTGCAAGTGAACAATATACAGTTCAGTGAAATATAATGGTGTGGGTTGTGAACAGGAAAAGTGTTCCGTTCTTTTGTAGCGCGGCAAGCGGTCGGTTCACCTCTTTCCTGTGGACTTCTCTGCGTTTCCTGCGTTTCTCGATTGCCTCCAAAAACTCCAAAGAAGCGTTGAAACGTCGAACACCAACGTTTTATTTGCTATAAATGAGAGTATTTATTCCTGACATCGGTTGTATGCGATACTATAATCGCTTTACCTTGAACTGAACCAAAAAAAAAAAAAAAAATTATAATGTGTTTAATGGCTTTGGATACTATGTCTTTTAAAGCCATATCTTTTTTTCTTCTTATTATATTCTTAATTTTGATGGTGGATGATAGATGTTTGACGACGTTTTGACGCTTCTTTGGAGTTTTGGAGACAATCGAAAGTAGCAGGAAACGCAGAAGTCCACAGGAAAGAGGTGAACCGACCGATTTGCCGCGCTAAAAATGACAGAACACTTTTCCTGTTTACGACCCATACACCATCATATTTAACTGAACTGTATATTGTTCGCTTGCACGACACTTTGTTACGCAAAAAAACACTAATCTTACGAACCAAAACTCACTATAAAGAATAAAAATTCGTTAGAATATGACAAAACGTTGACTGTATGTGTATCGGCCAGAGGAACTTAGAAAGATTCAGAGCATAGATTATTAGGCCAGTCCTGAAGTGCGATTTTTGAAAATTATACGAGCGACTTGGCAGTAGAAAGATGCATAATCTTCATAGTAATTTTGTCATTTTCTACTGCCAAATCGCTCGTATGATTTTCAAAAATCGCACTTCTGTCCTGAAGTGCGATTTTTGAAAATCATACGAGCGACTTGGCAGTAGAAAATGTCAAAATTACTAACTATGGAGATTATGTATCTTTCTACTGCCAATTCACTCGTATGATTTTCAAAAATCGCACTTCTGCCAGAAAGGCAAGAAATTCCACAGAAATTCCACCATTTTGGTCCATAGATATAGTAACTAGATGAAACCTATCTTTGGATGAAACCATACCGTGACCGCACATGAAACAGCAATAATGTGACTTTTGCATATAAAAACTCGGTTTGTTTGGCAAGATGTCATCAACATTCCATAGGTTTGACAATGGTTTGACATCTTGCCAAACAAAAAAACCGGCCACGGTGACCGAAACAAAAAATAATATTTCTGTCTTTTTTGTTTACATAAGTTTTTATAACTATGGCTATCCCGCTCTCTCATTTCTTGGCTCCATCTTTCAGTGTAAGCGAAAAGTTTTTAATCTAAGTTTTGGTCACAAGTAGTCACAACGTGATTTTCACAAACATAGTTTTATTTGGTTACATTCAAGGCAAAGGGATCTAGCCCATACAGCAGATGTCTTTAACAGCCGAAACTGGCCGGCTATTGTTTGCGTTGAAACCGCTGTTGGCTCAAAAGGAAGCGAGGAGAGTTAAGCTCTGCACAATGCGGTTCGGTTATGTTTTGAATTTATGAAACACTAGCGTCAACCCGCGACTTCGTCCGCTCAAATTATTTACCAGATTTTAAGTCAGATCATAAGCTATCAAACAAAAAAGTTTCATCAAAATCGGTTCAATAGTTTTCGCGTGACGCACGTTCAAACTCACAAAGCAAAAAAAAATCTTTGTTAAATTTACAGTTTTACAATATTACGAGCTTTTACCCGCGACTTCGTCCGCATAAATTATATACCCGATTTCAGGTCAGATGTTACGCTACCAAACAAAAAAAGTTTCATCAAAATCGGTTCAGTAGTTTTTGCGTGATACTCGAACAAACAAACACCTAAACAAACAAACAAACTATCTAAATTCTTTTTTCAAATTTACAGTTTTATAATAGTCAAGATAATGCCTAGTCACCAGTCACTCACCCCAAAACTCCAATGAATCACTAACCTATTAGAAATAAGCAGTTTTAAAGAATCCTATTACCGTTTTTTCAGGAAAGTTTAAATAGGTAGGTACAGAGGAAATTAAATTACAGATACTTTTGAGATAATTTTATTGGCCATAGTAAAATCTTCATAAATTATTCGGATTTTCAGGATTCAGACTGTCATATAACAATAAAACTGATAATATTTTCTTTGAAGCTCTAGCAGCATCATAAGAGTTCATTTGAGAAAGCCTTTTAGCTACAGATCTACCGATTCGTCCATGTTTTGTGTTGTCTATACCAAAAGCATCATTCTGTACGCCTCTAAATACTGATAGTAGATTTTCTGCAATATTTTTGCATTGGAGGTCATTTGGGTCTGCTGATCCACTTTCTGAATAACCATCCTCACTGATAGATATATTTGCTTGTTCGTCTTCACCATATAGCTGAATTTGAATACCAATCTGAAAAGAAAGAAAGTTTAAAATACATTTTTCAAATAAGGATGTTTTTTGGACAGCCATCCTAGCCTATTGAAGGATGCAGTTAGACTGAAAAAAAAACCTGATGGTTGCGAAGCTAAAATGTTGTTTACCTTTATGACAATCATAAAACAAAACAAACAAAAAATTACATTATGTAGTATTACATTTGTTACTACATCATTCCATCTTGAAACTTAAATTGCTTAATGTGTGCATTGCTACAGTTACATTCCTAGACAGAAAGTTGATAGTTGTAGCTATGTTTCTGACCACCCCGAAAGGGAATTACGGTCGTGAGTTTATGTACTTATGTCATGTATTATGCTTGCTTCTCATAAGGATGCGTCCACATCTGGCGAATGCGCAGTGAATGCGTAGCTCGTGACCCGTCCGTGACCTGCGGGGGCACATTTGCCAGATGTGGACGCACCCTTAGACATACAAGATGTTCCTGTTCCTAAATGTAAGTATAATACAAACAAAACAATAATAAACGATAATATAGATTAAAAATTTCGTCGTGGCCTGCAGGGCGCCGACAGCTCTGTTGGAGAGGAGCATGCCCCGGAAAGGCAGGTTGTGGGTTCGAATCCCGCTCGCCGCCCGACTTTTTCAATCTTTAATTTGATTAAGCTAACATGGCATACATGTAAAATCAATAAATTCGATTAATACAAACAAGTTGAAGAAATGTTATCTTACTTTGTCCTCATACTTATCATCACCATCCTCTTCCTTGACAGTACCGAGTGAAGCGTTTCTTCTATTGACCTTCAGTAGGAACTGGCAAGCCTCCCATAGATGCCAGTTAACTTTGTATTCCTGGAATAAACAATTTAAAAGGCTTGTTATGAAGGAAGGAGGTCAGTGGTATCTTTAAGGCTGGTTTTAATGTTACTCTCACGGTATGGACTAGATATGGACGGTAGGGACGGCCCTACGTAGCCAGAACTGAATTTAAGGTAGAGCATTAAAAAGCTCTCCAGAATAGACAAGGACAATGAAACTGAGCAAGTGAAGCGAGCTCGAAATTTCATACACCAAGACTCAAATCAAGACAGTGGTCGTACAAGTTCCATTAGCCTGTGCGTGTGTAAAACACCATTTAAAAGCATGAGCGCAGGATGAATGACAATTTAAGAGGCTTGTGCTCCACTTTCCTATCTGTTAAGAGGATAGGCGGGCTGAAATTAAAATTTTGAGAATAGGTCACTTTTCAGGAATTTGTCTGATCCACCCCAACAATACACCCCACCGACTAGAGTGTGAAAGAGACAACTACAGCTCAGACCGATTTTATTTACAAAAGAACGGGGAAATCAGCATTTCGTATTCCCGTTTCCTCCTCCAAAACGAAAACGAATTTAATAATTCTTTCAATAATAATATAAGAAAGATGGCTATGTCTGTATGTTTTGCTTTTTTGTTTATATTAAATTTTTTTGCTGGATGTCTTAAAACGGGCGGTAAAATTGGTCATTTTGGAAGGTCCCTAGTTTTTACAGTAATTAATTAATGCAAAAAAGCAAAACATAGGGACTTATCAGAGGTAACATAGATTGTATGTATCATTTGCTCTAGTGTCATTATCCAGGGAGGAAACAGGGGAATACGTTTGAATGGATAAAACGGTACCCACATATCCTCTTAACAATGGTAATAGTGGACAAAATGCCGGTATGTTAGCAGCTATGAATACTAACCTCTGAATCAATTTTCAAGCGGCTTGCTTTCAATTTTCTTAAGTAATTCGCAAAAGTTGATCTTATGTTTGTCCATCGATCCTTTACGGCTTTCCCTGTGAATTCGTTTCCGTATTTTGCAGCAAATTCCGCGTAAGTTTTGTCTCTTATTGCGACCGATGTATACTTAGGGTGTTTGGGGTTCCAAATGTTTGGTCTGCTCTCTATAAACTTTACCAAGTTTAAATTCATCTTTCTCGTCCAGAACACCTTTTCCTTTGCGAATTCTGAAATCATTTTCTTTTAGTTTTAGCCAATTTTAGGACATCTAATCGAAACGAAAACCGAAAACGGAAAGTCAAAACAAAACAAAACTGAAACTGACATTGACAGTTTTTTTTTTTTTTTTAACAATTTATCCTTTCGGAAATGCAATGGGAACTAGCCCTTACAGCATGGTCATAAGTTACATTTTTCTTTGTACTTAAAACTAACTTAACTAATCTTACACCTAAATATTGAAATGTGTGGGTGATACACACATTCCAAGTTCAAGATAAGTTTTACGCGAGGATCAATCCGAATCAAACGGGAGCGCCTTCTTTATTTCTCACTTTTACTACATTGTCCTCCATTAATGGCACATTATTAAACAAATTCCACCACATTAACACAATAATGACCATGAAAAACTAATTTAGAAAATTAAGAAACAAAGCCCGTCCTTTTCTTCAAGATTCTTGTGCAGAACTCTCCTGGGCGATGATGGGATGATAGATGAAAAATGACAATGAAATTCTGGTTGATTTTGTAAGCTCGCGCGTTGCCCCCAAAACTACCATGTACGAGTAAACTTGCACCAAAACTTTTGTTCTTTCTTCGTATGTATTTGAGATTCCTGTTATGTTGGTCGATCTACGCAACCGTTTGGTACACATGACATTGACAGTGACAGATTTTTTTTTTTTTTTTTTATACAATTTATCCTTTCGGAGTTTGCTTGCCGCCATTATTTTGTTCGTTTGTGTCTGTATTTGATATTTGTGAAAAGTTGGTTTTTAGTGATATTTGTGACATAATTTCGTGCGGATTGTGTACCAAACGGTTGCGTAGATCGACCAACATAACAGGAATCTCAAATACATACGAAGAAAGAACAAAAGTTTTGGTGCAAGTTTACTCGTACACGGTGGTTTTGGCGGCATCGCGCGAGCTTACAAAATCATCCACAATTTCATCGTCATCCTATCATCTCATCATCCCATCGTCATCAGGATGGTTTTGCACGGGAATCATGAGGATAAGGACGGGCTTTGTTTCTTAATTTTCTGGATTCGTTTTTCGTGGCTATTATTGTGTTAATGTGGTGAAATTAGTTTAATAATGTGTCATCAATGAAGAACAATATAGTAAGAGTGAGAAATAAAGAAGGCGCTCCCGTTTGATTCGGATTGATCCTCGCGTAAAACTTATCTTGAGCTTGGAATGTGTGTATCACCCACATATTTCAATATTTAGGTGTAAGATTAGTTAAGTTAGTTTTAAGTACAAAGAAAAATGTAACTTATGACCATGCTGTGAGGGCTGGTTCCCATTGCATTTCCGAAAGGATAAATTGTATAAAAAAAAAAAAAATTCCGAAAGGATAAATTGTATAAAAAAAAAAATTTATCCTTTCGGAAATGCAATGGGAACCAGCCCTCACAGCATGGTCATAAGTTACATTTTTCTTTGTACTTAAAACTAACTTAACTAATCTTACACCTAAATATTGAAATGTGTAGGTGATACACACATTCCAAGTTCAAGATAAGTTTTACGCGAGGATCAATCCGAATCAAACGGGAGCGCCTTCTTTATTTCTCACTTTTACTATATTGTTCTTCATTGATGACACATTATTAAACTAATTTCACCACATTAACACAATAATAGCCACGAAAAACGAATCCAGAAAATTAAGAAACAAAGCCCGTCCTTATCCTCATGATTCCCGTGCAAAACCATCCTGATGACGATGGGATGATGGGATGATAGGATGACGATGAAATTGTGGATGATTTTGTAAGCTCGCGCGATGCCGCCAAAACCACCATACGAGTAAACTTGCACCAAAACTTTTGTTCTTTCTTCGTATGTATTTGAGATTCCTGTTATGTTGGTCGATCTACGCAACCGTTTGGTACACAATCCGCACGAAATTATGTCACAAATATCACTAAAAACCAACTTTTCACAAATATCAAATACAGACACAAACGAACAAAATAATGGCGGCAAGCAAACCTCTGACAGTGACAGATTGACATAATAATTTCTTTATAAATAATATGTTTTATGGCTCTGGATACTAAGTCCTTTAAAGCCATATCTTTTTTTTCTTCTTCATAATTCTTAGTTTTGATGGTGATGAATGGATGATAGATGACCTTGAATTTTAAGCCTCGAAACGTTGATGTTCGACGTTTTGACGCTTCTTTGGAGTTTTTGGAGACAATCGAAAGTAGTAAGAAACGCAGAACTCCACAGGAAAGAGGTGAACCGACCACTTTGCCAAGCTAAAAATGACGGAACACTTTTCCTGTTTACGTACACCATCATATTTCACTGAACTGTATTATTGTTCTATTGCACGACACTTTTTTCACGCAATACGACACCATTATTACGTACCAAAACTCACTATAAACAATAAAAATTCGATAAAATAAGTGGACTCCAAACGTAGCTATCGAATGCCCGCCAAAAACTCCTGACAGATTGACATTTTGATCTTTATGTTGCCAGGTGTAAAAAAATATTTAATTTGGATACAAATTACAATGTAAAATCTTGTTGTGAAATATCTGCGTTGCTCTTGCAAATTATCTCTCAACGCAAAATATAGCTGACTTTTTAAACAAAGTGGAGATTTAATTTCATGGTTTAGCTATCATTGGGTGATGATGATAGTGATGATGATGGTGATGATGATGGGTGTATTATACAGATCCTTCTAAATATGCTGACTGATCAGATCATCAAACTAAACATTATTTATGGAAAAAAAATTCCTGGTAAGTACCTTCCATAGAAATATTAATTTACTACGTAAAACCTAGAATGCGGTCTTCTCGGAATTTTGTGTAGAGAGGGATAAAGATTACTGGACGCGGTGTCCTTATCCTTAGTAGGGTGACAATGCGATTATGCTTTTAGGACTTTTATTATATTTTTCACTATTTGTGTAGTCGTTTTCCCCCTTTCATCCCCCAAAGGGGGTGAGGAAACCCCCCTCCCCCCTCTTTTTTTTTAATAAATGTAATTTTGAGGTTATAACCCAAAATGAGTCTTTTTGGCAGTTTTTAGGTGGTCTGGGGGTCAACCCCCCCCCCCCCCCCCCCACCGGGCATCCTTCTGAGTCGGACCTGACTGCTAACCTAACCTAACCCAATGAAGTGAAGCGGCATGTGGGAACCCCCCCGATTCGTGCTGCAGGATACTAAACCCAACCCCAACAATGTGCTGCTGTCGTTTTTGGTCCTACTGGATTTGCTCTTCTCATCACATTTGTAATTTTTTTTCGAATTTTCGGATTTTCTTTTTTTACCAAGAGGATTCTTGGTACGTAAAAAAACAACTTTTCGGGTGTTTTTGTGGTCTTATTACGTACGTACACTGAGGCACAATACAATATTTGATAGATGGACTCATGTTTTCAAAACAAAGTACAAAGGTAGATCCGCGCGCGATTGCACATTCGGGTAAATGCTTCGAATCCACGTTTATTATCTTTTTACAAGAATGAGTGTTTTCCTTTTGGATTTCTAGGGGAACGATAAATGGCGCTACGGTCTGTGCGAATGCATGCATGCATATGCATGACTATACTCCCCAAGGGGGTAGTCCAAAGAGTAATATAAGTATATTAGAAAAGAGAACCCACTCGTGGCAACATTATGCATCCACCTTATGTCAAATTGAAGGCTAGCTAGCGCCATCTGTGATTCTCTGAAAATAATTCTTCCTATACTATACATACCTACTTATATATATACTTATATACTCATACCGTTGTTTGAATGCTAGTTTTCGTTCAATCCCGCACCGATCGAGTGAAATTCCAGTATCCTTACTATTCCTGTAATCTGTACATTGGTAAGAGAACAACTGAAACTCCAGAACATCACTAAATCGGCACAAAATTGAACAAAAACTACAAACAACACGCACATTACACAAGGTAGGTCGCCATTTTGTAAATTTGTCAATTTGACATTGACATAGACAATATAATCTTTTTTTTCATAGTAAAAGATATATTTAACAGATGGCAGCACATTCTATGCAAACTGAATCGGAAAGACCACCAAAAGGCAAATGTCCTCCGCCTGGGGTAGTCAGAGATATTCTGAAACCTCAGAACATCCACGTTTCGTTTCGTCTGTACGAATAAAGGTCAACATTTCCTAATGTGTTTCTTTAAAATAAAAAAGAGGGAAAAGATGATCAAAAAAATGCTGACGCATATTTTGATAGAACATTTCATTATTTTTTTTACTTTCATTTCAATTGAAAATTTGAAACTGTTTACATCTGACATGACTGATGTATGGGCTCGATCCGAATCGGGTTTCGAATAATTAATTTGTGATTTATCTGTAATTGTGACTAATTTTAAATTTTAATTGATGTAAATTGTGATTTTGATTATCTATGAATCTGATCTGGTGTATGGAGAGGTGTATGATAAGGTGTATGGAGAGGTGTATGGAGAGGTGTATGGAGTTGTATGGAGAGGTGTATGGAGAGGTGTATGGAGAGGTGTATGGAGAGGTGTATGGAGAGGTGTATGGAGGTGTATGGAGAGGTGTATGGAGGTGTATGGAGAGGTGTATGGAGGTGTATGGAGAGGTGTATGGAGGTGTATGGAGAGGTGTATGGAGGTGTATGGAGGTGTATGGAGAGGTGTATGAAGAGGTGTATGGAGTTGTATAGAGAGGTGTATGGAGAGGTGTATGGAGAGGTGTATGGAGAGGTGTATGGAGAGGTTTATGGAGAGGTGTATGGAGAGGTGTATGGAGAGCTGTATGGAGTTGTATGGAGTTGTATGGAGAGGTGTATGGAGAGGTGTATGCAGAGGTGTATGGAGAGGTGTATGGAGAGGTGTATGGAGAGGTGTATGGAGAGGTGTATGGAGAGGTGTATGGAGGTGTATGGAGAGGTGTATGGAGGTGTATGGAGAGGTGTATGGAGGTGTATGGAGAGGTGTATGGAGGTGTATGGAGAGGTGTATGGAGGTGTATGGAGGTGTATGGAGAGGTGTATGAAGAGGTGTATGGAGTTGTATAGAGAGGTGTATGGAGAGGTGTATGGAGAGGTGTATGGAGAGGTGTATGGAGAGGTTTATGGAGAGGTGTATGGAGAGGTGTATGGAGAGGTGTATGGAGAGGTGTATGGAGGTGTATGGAGAGGTGTATGGAGGTGTATGGAGAGGTGTATGGAGGTGTATGGAGAGGTGTATGGAGGTGTATGGAGAGGTGTATGGAGGTGTATGGAGGTGTATGGAGAGGTGTATGAAGAGGTGTATGGAGTTGTATAGAGAGGTGTATGGAGAGGTGTATGGAGAGGTGTATGGAGAGGTGTATGGAGAGGTTTATGGAGAGGTGTATGGAGAGGTGTATGGAGAGCTGTATGGAGTTGTATGGAGTTGTATGGAGAGGTGTATGGAGAGGTGTATGCAGAGGTGTATGGAGAGGTGTATGGAGAGGTGTATGGAGGTGTATGGAGAGGTGTATGGAGGTGTATGGAGAGGTGTATGGAGGTGTATGGAGAGGTGTATGGAGGTGTATGGAGTTGTATGGAGAGGTGTATGGAGAGGTGTATGGAGAGGTGTATGGAGAGGTGTATGGAGAGGTGTATGGAGAGGTGTATGGAGAGGTGTATGGAGAGGTGTATGGAGAGGTGTATGGAGAGGTGTATGGAGAGGTGTATGGAGAGGTGTATGGAGAGGTGTATGGAGAAGTGTATGGAGAGGTGTGTGGAGAGGTGTATGGAGAGGTGTATGGAGAGGTGTATGGAGAGGTGTATGGAGAGGTGTATGGAGGTGTATGGAGAGGTATATGGAGGTGTATGGAGAGGTATATGGAGAGGTGTATGGAGTTGTATGGAGAGGTGTATGGAGTTGTATGGAGAGGTGTATGGAGAGGTGTATGGAGAGGTGTATGGAGAGGTGTATGGAGAGGTGTATGGAGAGGTGTATGGAGAGGTGTATGGAGAGGTGTATGGAGAGGTGTATGGAGTTGTATGGAGAGGTGTATGGAGAGGTGTATGGAGGTGTATGGAGAGGTGTATGGAGAGGTGTATGGAGAGGTGTATGGAGGTGTATGGAGAGGTGTTTGGAGAGGTGTATGGAGGTGTATGGAGAGGTGTATGGAGGTATATGGAGAGGAGTATGGAGTTGTATGGAGAGTTGTATGGAGTTGTATGGAGAGGTGTATGGAGTTGTATGGAGAGGTGTATGGAGTTGTACGGAGAGGTGTATGGAGTTGTATGGAGAGGTGTATGGAGAGGTGTATGGAGAGGTGTATTTAGAGGTGTATGGAGAGGTGTATGGATGTGTATGGAGAGGTGTATGGAGGTGTATGGAGGTGTATGGAGAGGTGTATGGAGGTATGGAGTGGTGTATCGAGGTGTATGGATGTGTATGGAGAGGTGTATGGAGGTGTATGGAGGTGTATGGAGAGGTGTATGGAGGTATGGAGTGGTGTATCGAGGTGTATGGAGGTGCACGCACAATCGATCGTTTTGGTTTTGCTTTGGTGATATCAACGATGAAGAAGTCTGTCCAATGAAGAGTCTGTCCAATGAAGAGTCTGTCCAATGAAGAGTCTGTCCAATGAAGAGTCTGTCCAATGAAGAGTCTGTCCAATGATGAGTCTGTCCAATGAAGAGTCTGTCCAATGAAGAGTCTGTCCAATGTAGAGTCTGTCCAATGTAGAGTCTGTCCAATGTAGAGTCTGTCCAATGTAGAGTCTGTCCAATGTAGAGTCTGTCCAATGTAGAGTCTGTCCAATGTAGAGTCTAGCCAATGTAGAGTCTGTCCAATGTAGAGTCTGTCCAATGTAGAGTCTAGCCAATGTAGAGTCTAGCCAATGTAGAGTCTAGCCAATGTAGGAGCATTCCATGGTCACGTAAGCGACAAACGTACGCGTTTTTTGAAGTTTACTCCTTTTTAACACTTTAACTGAACCTTGCAGAAAATAATCAATGGTACCTACATATAGTTTAGGTAAAGCTTAACAAATACATGTAATTTATATTTAATAAATTTTGAAATTATCAGACTAATAATTCAAATAAAAAGCGTCACGTAAGTTACACTCAGTCAACCGCAGTCGTAAGCTATGTGATAATCTTGTAATTTTTTGCGAACCCATTAAAACAAGGGATACATTTTTATATGTAAACACTAAAATAATGAATAAATTTTTATTGAACACGCTTTTTATGAATATTACAATTACAAGTTTAGAAAATCAAAACAAAAACGTTGTGTCACGTAGGCGACAGGCTTGTCACGTAAGGCGACACGTACGATTTTAAAATATAAAGTTAGTCGTTTTTGGCCGGAATACTGTTTCTTCTGTACACAGGGCGTTGTTTTGCCTTCGTACGACTTCTCTCTTCGAAATGCGACGATTTCAAAACATCATCATCATCATCATCTCAGGCGATGGAAGTCCACTGCTGGACATAGGCCACCCCCAAGGATCGCCATAACGACCGGTCCTGCGCTGCCCTCATCCAACGGTTTCCCGCCGCCTTCACCAGGTCGTTTCATTTCAAAACATGTAATTTTGATATCCCAGCGCAAGCATCCACCTTTTCCCATGGACGTTTTCGACGCCATGCTATCATTCATGCCTGAACAAGTGTACACTACAGGGTGAAATTGATATCATTAGCATCCTTTTAAACTAAGAGTCTACCCATCAAACTGAACAACATTCACTATGGGAGCAAACCGATCAGAGCAAAAAAAAGTCATCTGTTCTACAGTGCTTATTCTACTCAAATGGTAATCACTACTGGGTAAGCATGCTACATCTTCGGCCTCATCATCACTCAACATCAGGTGAGATTGGGGTCAAATGCTTACCTATCACACATAAAAAAAAAAAAAAAAAAAAATGTATGCAACAGCTGATTTTTTAGTTGCTCCGATCGGTTTGCTCCCATAGTAAAAGTTGTCCAGTTCGAAGGGTAGACTCTTAGTTTAAAAGGATGCTAATGATATCAATTTCACCCTGTATATCGGATCTGAAGAAGAAATCTCTCACTGTCTGTTCATTTTCGCGTTCTTGATTATCGGTCAGATCCCTCTCCATCTCTTGTGCAAGTTTTATTCTCAATCGATTGCATACACCGTGAACAACAACTTTTTGTTTAATTGGGCAGGATGGTAGGCTTCGTATGCATTTTAACACTGCTTTGCTATAGCAAAGCGGTGTTATAAGACTTATAAGTCTGCTTACATTTATAAGGGCTAATTGAAGAATCACCTGCAGTTGATGCTTCCGAATTATCTGATCTGTTCAAATCTAGGTGTTGCTGTCGTTTTCTTTCCCTTTCTTGCCTCTTATCATTCTGTTTCTTTATTCGTAATTATTCAAGTTGTTTTTCAGTAATTTTTTCCTTTTTTTCTTTTTGAAGCCTTTTAATCCTCTCACTTTCCTTCTTTTTGTACTCCGGATCATCCTTCTTTTATTGCCAAATTTTCGCATCCGTAAAGCACTCGCACTAGGCTGTGGTGGATCCATCATAATTCTAGTGTTTCGTTATACCTAACGAAAAAGAAAATCGTAGATACCTCTACGATTTTCAATAAATTCGTCACGTAGGCGACAACACATGTAAAGCCTAGACTCTACAAAATTGGCTAGACTCTACATTGGCTAGACTCTACATTGGCTAGACTCTACAATGGCTAGACTCTACATTGGCCAGACTCTACATTGGCCAGACTCTACATTGGACAGACTCTACATTGGACAGACTCTACATTGGACAGACTCAACATTGGCTAGACTAACAACAAAACAACAAAAAATTGAAATCTGCCAACAAATTGAAATCTGCCAACAAATTGAAATCTGCCAAAAAATTTAAATCTGCCAACAAATTGAAATCTGCCAACAAATTGAAATCTGCCAAAAAATTGAAATCTTCAACAAATTGAAATCTGCCAATAAATTGAAATCTGCCAACAAATTGAAATCTGCCAACAAATAGAAATCTGCCAAAAAATTGAAATCTGCCAACAAATTGAAATCTGCTAACAAATTGAAATCTGCCAACAAATTGAAATCTGCCAAAAAATTTAAATCTGCCTAAGAATTGAAATCTGCCAACAAATTGAAATCTGCCAAAAAATCGAAATTGGCCAACAAATTGAAATCTGCCAAAGAATTGAAATCTTCCAACAAATTGGAATCTGCCAAAAAATTGAAATCTGCCAACAAATTGAAATCTGCCAACAAATTGAAATCTGCCAAAAAATTGAAATCTGCCGACTCCATACACCTCTCCATACACCTCTCCATACACCTCTCCATACAACTCCATACAACTACATACACCTCTCCATACAACTCCATACACCTCTCCATACAACTCCATACACCTCTCCATACACCTCTCCATACACCTCTCCATACACATCTCCATACACCTCTCCATACACCTTTCCATACACCTTTCCATACACCTCTCTATACAACTCCATACACCTCTCCATACACCTCTCCATACACCTCCATACACCTCTCCATACAACTCCATACACCTCTCCATATACCTCCATATACCTCTCCTTACACCTCCATATACCTCTCCATACACCTCTCCATACACCTCTCCACACACCTCTCCATACACCTCTCCATACACCTCTCCATACATCTCCCCATACACCTCTCCATACACCTCTCCATACACCTCTCCATACACCTCCATACACCTCTCCATACACCTCTCCATACACCTCTCCAATCTCCATACACCTCTCCATACACCTCTCCATACACCTCTCCATACACCTCTCCATACAACTCCATACACCTCTCCATACACCTCCATACACCTCCATACACCTCTCCATACACCTCCATACACCTCCATACACCTCTCCGTACACCTCCATACACCTCTCCATACACCTCCATACACCTGTCCATACACCTCCATACACCTCTCCATACACCTCTCCATACACCTCTCCATACACTTCTCCATTCACCGCTCCATACACCTCTCCATACACCTCTCCATACAACTCCATACACCTCTCCATACAACTCCATACACCTCTCCATACAACTCCATACACCTCTCCATACAACTCCATACACCTCTCCATATACCTCTCCATACACCTCCATATACCTCTCCATACACCTCCATACACCTCTCCATAACCCCCATACACCTCCATACACCTCTCCATACACCCATACACCTCTCCATACACCTCCATACACCTCTCCATACACCTCTCCATACACCTCTCCATACACCTCTCCATACACCTCTCCATACACCTCTCCATACACCTCTCCATACACCTCTCCATACAACTCCATACACCTCTCCATACACCTCTCCATACAATTCCATACAACTACATACACCTCTCCATACAACTCCATACACCTCTCCATACAACTCCATACACCTCTCCATACACCTCTCCATACACCTCTCCATACACCACTCCATACACCTCTCCATACACCTCTCCATACACCTCTCCATACACCTCTCCATACACCTTTCCATACACCTCTCTATACAACTCCATACACCTCTCCATACACCTCTCCATACACCTCCATACACCTCTCCATACAACTCCATACACCTCTCCATATACCTCCATATACCTCTCCTTACACCTCCATATACCTCTCCATACACCTCTCCATACACCTCTCCATACACCTCTCCACACAACACACCTCTCCATACACCTCTCCACACAACACACCATACACCTCTCCATACACCTCTCCATACACCTCTCCATACACCTCTCCATACACCTCCATACACCTCCATACACCTCTCTATACACCTCCATACACCTCCATACACCTCTCCGTACACCTCCATACACCTCTCCATACACCTCCATACACCTCTCCATACACCTCCATACACCTCTCCATACACCTCTCCATACACCTCTCCATACACTTCTCCATTCACCTCTCCATACACCTCTCCATACACCTCTCCATACAACTCCATACACCTCTCCATACAACTCCATACACCTCTCCATACAACTCCATACACCTCTCCATACAACTCCATACACCTCTCCATATACCTCTCCATACACCTCCATATACCTCTCCATACACCTCCATACACCTCTCCATACTCCTCCATACACCTCCATACACCTCTCCATACACTCATACACCTCTCCATACACCTCCATACACCTCTCCATACACCTCTCCATACACCTCTCCATACACCTCTCCATACACCTCTCCATACACCTCTCCATACACCTCTCCATACACCTCTCCATACACCTCCATACACCTCTCCATACACCTCTCCATACACCTCTCCATACACCTCTCCATACACCTCTCCATACACCTCTCCATACAACTCCATACACCTCTCCATACAACTCCATACACCTCTCCATATACCTCCATATACCTCTCCTTATACCTCCATATACCTCTCCATACACCTCTCCATACACCTCTCCATACACCTCTCCATACACCTCTCCATACACCTCTCCATACACCTCTCCAATCTCCATACACCTCTCCATACACCTCTCCATACACCTCTCCATACACCTCTCGATACAACTCCATACACCTCTCCATACAACTCCATACACCTCTCCATACACTCTACATTGGCTATACTCTACATTGGACAGACTCTACATTGGACAGACTCTACATTGGACAGACTCTACATTGGACAGACTCTACATTGGACAGACTCTACATTGGACAGACTCTACATTGGACAGACTCTACATTGACTAGACTCTACATTGGCTAGACTCTACATTGGCTAGACTCTACATTGGCTAGGACTCTACATTGGCTAGACTCTACCGAACCGAATAGTTCGTGAGTGGAACAAATTGCCTGAGACTGTAATAAGTGCGCCTTCAGTGAACTCTTTTAAAAATAGACTAGACAATTATTTTAAACCTAAACAAGTGCAGTGATATACACGCATCAGCTTTGAGCTGCTAGTGTGTAGCCAATGTAGAGTCTGTCCAATGTAGAGTCTGTCCAATGAAGAGTCTGTCCAATGTAGAGTCTGTCCAATGTAGAGTCTGTCCAATGTAGAGTCTGTCCAATGTAGAGTCTGTCCAATGTAGAGTATAGCCAATCTAGAGTCTAGCCAATGTAGAGTCTAGCCAATGTGGAGTCTAACCAATATAGAGTCTGTCCAATGTAGAGTCTGTCCAATGTAGACTAGACAATTATTTTAAACCTAAACAAGTGCAGTGATATACACGCATCAGCTTTGAGCTGCTAGTGTATCATATATATAATAATATAATAATAATAAAAATATACCTCTCCATACACCTCCATACACCTCTCCATACACCTCCATACACCTCCATACACCTCTCCATACACCCATACACCTCTCCATACACCTCTCCATACACCTCTCCATACACCTCTCCATACACCTCTCCATACACCTCTCCATACACCTCCATACACCTCTCCATACACCCATACACCTCTCCATACACCTCTCCATACACCTCTCCATACAACTCTCCATACACCTCTCCATACACCTCTCCATACACCTCTCCATACACCTCTCCATACACCTCTCCATACAATGGATATGGAGAGGTGTATGGAGTTGTATGGAGAGGTGTATGGAGTTGTATCGAGAGGTGTATGGAGAGGTGTACGGAGAGGTGTATAGAGAGGTGTATGGAAAGGTGTATGGAGAGGTGTATGGAGAGGTGTATGGAGTTGTATGGAGAGGTGTATGGAGAGGTGTATGGAGAGCTCCATACACCTCTCCATACAACTCCATACACCTCTCCATACAACTCCATACACCTCTCCATATACCTCCATATACCTCTCCTTATACCTCCATATACCTCTCCATACACCTCTCCATACACCTCTCCATACACCTCTCCATACACCTCTCCATACACCTCTCCATACACCTCTCCATACACCTCTCCATACACCTCTCCATACACCTCTCCATACACCTCTCGATACAACTCCATACACCTCTCCATACAACTCCATACACCTCTCCATACACTCTACATTGGCTATACTCTACATTGGACAGACTCTACATTGGACAGACTCTACATTGGACAGACTCTACATTGGACAGACTCTACATTGGACAGACTCTACATTGGACAGACTCTACATTGGACAGACTCTACATTGGACAGACTCTACATTGGACAGACTCTACATTGGACAGACTCAACAATGGACAGACTCTACATTGACTAGACTACATTGGCTAGACTCTACATTGGCTAGACTCTACATTGGCTAGACTCTACATTGGCTAGACTCTACCGAACCGAATAGTTCGTGAGTGGAACAAATTGCCTGAGACTGTAATAAGTGCGCCTTCAGTGAACTCTTTTAAAAATAGACTAGACAATTATTTTAAACCTAAACAAGTGCAGTGATATACACGCATCAGCTTTGAGCTGCTAGTGTATCATATATATAATAATATAATAATAATAAAAATATACCTCTCCATACACCTCCATACACCTCTCCATACACCTCCATACACCTCCATACACCTCTCCATACACCCATACACCTCTCCATACACCTCCATACACCTCTCCATACACCTCTCCATACACCTCTCCATACACCTCTCCATACACCTCTCCATACACCTCTCCAATCTCCACACACCTCTCCATACACCTCTCCATACACCTCTCGATACAACTCCATACACCTCTCCATACAACTCTCCATACACCTCTCCATACACCTCTCCATACACCTCTCCATACACCTCTCCATACACCTCTCCCTCCATACACCTCTCCATACACCTCTCCAATCTCCACACACCTCTCCATACACCTCTCCATACACCTCTCCATACAACTCCATACACCTCTCCATACAACTCTCCATACACCTCTCCATACACCTCTCCATACACCTCTCCATACACCTCTCCATACACCTCTCCATACACCTCTCCATACACCTCTCCATACACCTCTCCATACAACTCCATACACCTCTCCATACAACTCCATACACCTCTCCATACAACTCCATACACCTTTCCATATACCTCCATATACCTCTCCTTATACCTCCATATACCTCTCCATACACCTCTCCATACACCTCTCCATACACCTCTCCATACACCTCCATACACCTCTCCATACACCTCTCCATACACCTCTCCATACACCTCTCCAATCTCCATACACCTCTCCATACACCTCTCCATACACCTCTCGATACAACTCCATACACCTCTCCATACAACTCCATACACCTCTCCATACACTCTACATTGGCTATACTCTACATATATACTGGACAAGAGTCTGTCCAATGTAGAGTCTGTCCAATGTAGAGTCTGTCCAATGTAGAGTCTGTCCAATGTAGAGTCTGTCCAATGTAGAGTCTGTCCAATGTAGAGTCTGTCCAATGTAGAGTCTAGCCAATGTAGAGTCTAGCCAATGTAGAGTCTGTCCAATGTAGAGTCTGTCCAATGTAGAGTCTAGCCAATGTAGAGTCTAGCCATTGTAGAGTCTAGCCAATGTAGAGTCTACTCAATGTAGAGTCTAGCCAATGTAGAGTCTAGTCAATGTAGAGTCTGTCCATTGTTGAGTCTGTCCAATGTAGAGTCTGTCCAATGTAGAGTCTGTCCAATGTAGAGTCTGTCCAATGTAGAGTCTGTCCAATGTAGAGTCTGTCCAATGTTGAGTCTGTCCAATGTAGAGTCTGTCCAATGTAGAGTCTGTCCAATGTAGAGTATAGCCAATGTAGAGTGTATGGAGAGGTGTATGGAGTTGTATGGAGAGGTGTATGGAGTTGTATGGAGAGGTGTATGGAGTTGTATGGAGAGGTGTATGGAGAGGTGTATGGAGATTGGAGAGGTGTATGGAGAGGTGTATGGAGAGGTGTATGGAGAGGTGTATGGAGGTGTATGGAGAGGTGTATGGAGAGGTGTATGGAGAGGTATATGGAGGTGTAAGGAGAGGTATATGGAGGTATATGGAGAGGTGTATGGAGTTGTATCGAGAGGTGTATGGAGTTGTATGGAGAGGTGTATGGAGTTGTATGGAGAGGTGTATGGAGAGGTGTATGGAGAGGTGTATGGAGAGGTGTATGGAGAGGTGTATGGAGAGGTGTATGGAGAGGTGTATGGAGAGGTGTATGGAGAGGTGTATGGAGAGGTGTATGGAGAGGTGTATGGAGAGGTGTATGGAGGTGTATGGAGAGGTGTATGGGTGTATGGAGAGGTGTATGGAGGTGTATGGAGGTGTATGGAGGTGTATGGAGGTGTATGGAGAGGTGTATGGAGGTGTATGGAGAGGTATATGGAGGTGTATGGAGAGGTATATGGAGAGGTGTATGGAGTTGTATGGAGAGGGTGTATGGAGTTGTATGGAGAGGTGTATGGAGTTGTATGGAGAGGTGTATGGAGTGTATGGAGAGGGGTATGGAGAGGTGTATGGAGAGGTGAATGGAGAGGTGTATGGAGAGGTGTATGGAGGTGTATGGAGAGGTGTATGGAGGTGTATGGAGAGGTGTATGGAGGTGTACGGAGAGGTGTATGGAGGTGTATGGAGAGGTGTATGGAGGTGTATGGAGGTGTATGGAGAGGTGTATGGAGGTGTATGGAGGTGTATGGAGAGGTGTATGGAGAGGTGTATGGAGTTGTATGGAGAGGTGTATGGAGAGGTGTATGGAGAGGTGTATGGAGAGGTGTATGGAGAGGTGTATGGAGAGTGTATGGAGAGGTGTATGGAGGAGGGTGTATGGAGAGGTGTATGGAGGTGTATGGAGAGGTGTATGAGAGGTGTATGGAGAGGTGTATGAGAGGTGTATGGAGAGGTGTATGGAGAGTGTATGGAGAGGTGTATGGAGAGGTGTATGGAGAGGTGTATGGAGAGGTGTATGGAGAGGTGTATGGAGAGGTGTATGGAGAGGTGTATGGAGAGGTGTATGGAGAGGTGTATGGGAGAGGGTGTATGGTGATGGAGGTGTATGGGAGGTGTATGGAGAGGTGTATGGAGGTGATGGAGAGGTGTATGGAGGTGTATGGAGAGGTGTATGGAGGTGTATGGAGAGGTGTATGGAGGTGTATGGAGGTGTATGGAGAGGTGTATGGAGAGGTGTATGGAGTTGTATAGAGAGGTGTATGGAAAGGTTTATGGATAGCTGTATGGAGAGGTGTATGGAGAGGTGTATGGAGAGGTGTATGGAGAGGTGTATGGAGAGGTGTATGGAGAGGTGTATGGAGAGGTGTATGGACTATGGAGAGGTGTATGGAGAGGTGTATGGAGTTGTATGGAGAGGTGTATGGAGTTGTATGGAGTTGTATGGAGAGGTGTATGGAGGTGTATGGAGAGGTGTATGGAGGTGTATGGAGGTGTATGGAGAGGTGTATGGAGAGGTGTATGGAGGTGTATGGAGGTGTATGGAGTTGTATGGAGAGGTGTATGGAGAGGGTGGCTCAATTGTGGTGGTTAAATTTTTTGGCAGATTTCAATTTGTTGGAAGATGTTCAATTTTTTGGTAGATTTCAATTTGTTGGCAGATTTCAATTTGTTGGCAGATTTCAATTTGTTGGCAGTTTTAAATTTTTTGGCAGATTTCAATGCAGATTTTTAATTTTTAGGCAGCTTTCGATTTTTAGGCTTTTAGGAAAAATTTAAAATCGGCAAAAAAATTTAAAGTTGCCAAAAAATTGCCAAAGAATTGAAATCTTCCAACAAATTGAAAACTGCCAAAAAATTGAAATCTGCCAACAAATTGAAATCTGCCAAAAAATTGAAATCTGCCAACAAATTGAAATATGCTAACAAATTGAAATCTGCCAACAAATTGAAATCTGCCAAAAAATTTAAATCTGCCTAAGAATTGAAATCTGCCAACAAATTGAAATCTGCCAAAAAATTGAAATTGGCCAACAAATTGAAATCTGCCAAAGAATTGAAATCTTCCAACAAATTGGAATCTGCCAAAAAATTGAAATCTGCCAAAAAATTGAAATCTGCCGACTCCATACACCTCTCCATACACCTCTCCATACACCTCTCCATACACCTCTCCATACACCTCTCCATACACATCCATACACCTCTCCATACACCTCTCCATACACCTCTCCATACACCTCTCCATACACCTCTCATACACCTCTCCATACACCTCTCCATACACCTCTCCATACAACTCCATACACCTCTCCATACACCTCTCCATACAATTCCATACAACTACATACACCTCTCCATACAACTCCATACACCTCTCCATACAACTCCATACACCTCTCCATACACCTCTCCATACACCTCTCCATACACCACTCCATACACCTCTCCATACACCTCTCCATACACCTCTCCATACACCTCTCCATACACCTTTCCATACACCTCTCTATACAACTCCATACACCTCTCCATACACCTCTCCATACACCTCCATACACCTCTCCATACAACTCCATACACCTCTCCATATACCTCCATATACCTCTCCTTACACCTCCATATACCTCTCCATACACCTCTCCATACACCTCTCCATACACCTCTCCACACAACACACCTCTCCATACACCTCTCCACACAACACACCATACACCTCTCCATACACCTCTCCATACACCTCTCCATACACCTCTCCATACACCTCCATACACCTCCATACACCTCTCTATACACCTCCATACACCTCCATACACCTCTCCATACACCTCCATACACCTCTCCATACACCTCCATACACCTCTCCATACACCTCCATACACCTCTCCATACACCTCTCCATACACCTCTCCATACACTTCTCCATTCACCTCTCCATACACCTCTCCATACACCTCTCCATACAACTCCATACACCTCTCCATACAACTCCATACACCTCTCCATACAACTCCATACACCTCTCCATACAACTCCATACACCTCTCCATATACCTCTCCATACACCTCCATATACCTCTCCATACACCTCCATACACCTCTCCATACTCCTCCATACACCTCCATACACCTCTCCATACACTCATACACCTCTCCATACACCTCCATACACCTCTCCATACACCTCTCCATACACCTCTCCATACACCTCTCCATACACCTCTCCATACACCTCTCCATACACCTCTCCATACACCTCTCCATACACCTCCATACACCTCTCCATACACCTCTCCATACACCTCTCCATACACCTCTCCATACACCTCTCCATACACCTCTCCATACAACTCCATACACCTCTCCATACAACTCCATACACCTCTCCATATACCTCCATATACCTCTCCTTATACCTCCATATACCTCTCCATACACCTCTCCATACACCTCTCCATACACCTCTCCATACACCTCTCCATACACCTCTCCATACACCTCTCCAATCTCCATACACCTCTCATACACCTCTCCATACACCTCTCCATACACCTCTCGATACAACTCCATACACCTCTCCATACAACTCCATACACCTCTCCATACACTCTACATTGGCTATACTCTACATTGGACAGACTCTACATTGGACAGACTCTACATTGGACAGACTCTACATTGGACAGACTCTACATTGGACAGACTCTACATTGGACAGACTCTACATTGGACAGACTCTACATTGACTAGACTCTACATTGGCTAGACTCTACATTGGCTAGACTCTACATTGGCTAGACTCTACATTGGCTAGACTCTACCGAACCGAATAGTTCGTGAGTGGAACAAATTGCCTGAGACTGTAATAAGTGCGCCTTCAGTGAACTCTTTTAAAAATAGACTAGACAATTATTTTAAACCTAAACAAGTGCAGTGATATACACGCATCAGCTTTGAGCTGCTAGTGTGTAGCCAATGTAGAGTCTGTCCAATGTAGAGTCTGTCCAATGAAGAGTCTGTCCAATGTAGAGTCTGTCCAATGTAGAGTCTGTCCAATGTAGAGTCTGTCCAATGTAGAGTCTGTCCAATGTAGAGTATAGCCAATCTAGAGTCTAGCCAATGTAGAGTCTAGCCAATGTGGAGTCTAACCAATATAGAGTCTGTCCAATGTAGAGTCTGTCCAATGTAGGACTAGACAATTATTTTAAACCTAAACAAGTGCAGTGATATACACGCATCAGCTTTGAGCTGCTAGTGTATCATATATATAATAATATAATAATAATAAAAATATACCTCTCCATACACCTCCATACACCTCTCCATACACCTCCATACACCTCCATACACCTCTCCATACACCCATACACCTCTCCATACACCTCTCCATACACCTCTCCATACACCTCTCCATACACCTCTCCATACACCTCTCCATACACCTCCATACACCTCTCCATACACCCATACACCTCTCCATACACCTCTCCATACACCTCTCCATACAACTCTCCATACACCTCTCCATACACCTCTCCATACACCTCTCCATACACCTCTCCATACACCTCTCCATACAATGGAGAGGTGTATGGAGAGGTGTATGGAGTTGTATGGAGAGGTGTATGGAGTTGTATGGAGAGGTGTATGGAGAGGTGTATGGAGAGGTGTATAGAGAGGTGTATGGAAAGGTGTATGGAGAGGTGTATGGAGAGGTGTATGGAGTTGTATGGAGAGGTGTATGGAGAGGTGTATGGAGAGCTCCATACACCTCTCCATACAACTCCATACACCTCTCCATACAACTCCATACACCTCTCCATATACCTCCATATACCTCTCCTTATACCTCCATATACCTCTCCATACACCTCTCCATACACCTCTCCATACACCTCTCCATACACCTCTCCATACACCTCTCCATACACCTCTCCATACACCTCTCCATACACCTCTCCATACACCTCTCCATACACCTCTCCATACACCTCTCGATACAACTCCATACACCTCTCCATACAACTCCATACACCTCTCCATACACTCTACATTGGCTATACTCTACATTGGACAGACTCTACATTGGACAGACTCTACATTGGACAGACTCTACATTGGACAGACTCTACATTGGACAGACTCTACATTGGACAGACTCTACATTGGACAGACTCTACATTGGACAGACTCTACATTGGACAGACTCTACATTGGACAGACTCAACAATGGACAGACTCTACATTGACTAGACTACATTGGCTAGACTCTACATTGGCTAGACTCTACATTGGCTAGACTCTACATTGGCTAGACTCTACCGAACCGAATAGTTCGTGAGTGGAACAAATTGCCTGAGACTGTAATAAGTGCGCCTTCAGTGAACTCTTTTAAAAATAGACTAGACAATTATTTTAAACCTAAACAAGTGCAGTGATATACACGCATCAGCTTTGAGCTGCTAGTGTATCATATATATAATAATATAATAATAATAAAAATATACCTCTCCATACACCTCCATACACCTCTCCATACACCTCCATACACCTCCATACACCTCTCCATACACCCATACACCTCTCCATACACCTCCATACACCTCTCCATACACCTCTCCATACACCTCTCCATACACCTCTCCATACACCTCTCCATACACCTCTCCAATCTCCACACACCTCTCCATACACCTCTCCATACACCTCTCCATACAACTCCATACACCTCTCCATACAACTCTCCATACACCTCTCCATACACCTCTCCATACACCTCTCCATACACCTCTCCATACACCTCTCCATACACCTCTCCATACACCTCTCCATACACCTCTCCAATCTCCACACACCTCTCCATACACCTCTCCATACACCTCTCGATACAACTCCATACACCTCTCCATACAACTCTCCATACACCTCTCCATACACCTCTCCATACACCTCTCCATACACCTCTCCATACACCTCTCCATACACCTCTCCATACACCTCTCCATACACCTCTCCATACAACTCCATACACCTCTCCATACAACTCCATACACCTCTCCATACAACTCCATACACCTTTCCATATACCTCCATATACCTCTCCTTATACCTCCATATACCTCTCCATACACCTCTCCATACACCTCTCCATACACCTCTCCATACACCTCCATACACCTCTCCATACACCTCTCCATACACCTCTCCATACACCTCTCCAATCTCCATACACCTCTCCATACACCTCTCCATACACCTCTCGATACAACTCCATACACCTCTCCATACAACTCCATACACCTCTCCATACACTCTACATTGGCTATACTCTACATATATACTGGACAAGAGTCTGTCCAATGTAGAGTCTGTCCAATGTAGAGTCTGTCCAATGTAGAGTCTGTCCAATGTAGAGTCTGTCCAATGTAGAGTCTGTCCAATGTAGAGTCTGTCCAATGTAGAGTCTAGCCAATGTAGAGTCTAGCCAATGTAGAGTCTGTCCAATGTAGAGTCTGTCCAATGTAGAGTCTAGCCAATGTAGAGTCTAGCCATTGTAGAGTCTAGCCAATGTAGAGTCTACTCAATGTAGAGTCTAGCCAATGTAGAGTCTAGTCAATGTAGAGTCTGTCCATTGTTGAGTCTGTCCAATGTAGAGTCTGTCCAATGTAGAGTCTGTCCAATGTAGAGTCTGTCCAATGTAGAGTCTGTCCAATGTAGAGTCTGTCCAATGTTGAGTCTGTCCAATGTAGAGTCTGTCCAATGTAGAGTCTGTCCAATGTAGAGTATAGCCAATGTAGAGTGTATGGAGAGGTGTATGGAGTTGTATGGAGAGGTGTATGGAGTTGTATGGAGAGGTGTATGGAGTTGTATGGAGAGGTGTATGGAGAGGTGTATGGAGATTGGAGAGGTGTATGGAGAGGTGTATGGAGAGGTGTATGGAGAGGTGTATGGAGGTGTATGGAGAGGTGTATGGAGAGGTGTATGGAGAGGTATATGGAGGTGTAAGGAGAGGTATATGGAGGTATATGGAGAGGTGTATGGAGTTGTATCGAGAGGTGTATGGAGTTGTATGGAGAGGTGTATGGAGTTGTATGGAGAGGTGTATGGAGAGGTGTATGGAGAGGTGTATGGAGAGGTGTATGGAGAGGTGTATGGAGAGGTGTATGGAGAGGTGTATGGAGAGGTGTATGGAGAGGTGTATGGAGAGGTGTATGGAGAGGTGTATGGAGAGGTGTATGGAGGTGTATGGAGAGGTGTATGGGTGTATGGAGAGGTGTATGGAGGTGTATGGAGGTGTATGGAGGTGTATGGAGGTGTATGGAGAGGTGTATGGAGGTGTATGGAGAGGTATATGGAGGTGTATGGAGAGGTATATGGAGAGGTGTATGGAGTTGTATGGAGAGGTGTATGGAGTTGTATGGAGAGGTGTATGGAGTTGTATGGAGAGGTGTATGGAGTGTATGGAGAGGTGTATGGAGAGGTGTATGGAGAGGTGAATGGAGAGGTGTATGGAGAGGTGTATGGAGGTGTATGGAGAGGTGTATGGAGGTGTATGGAGAGGTGTATGGAGGTGTACGGAGAGGTGTATGGAGGTGTATGGAGAGGTGTATGGAGGTGTATGGAGGTGTATGGAGAGGTGTATGGAGGTGTATGGAGGTGTATGGAGAGGTGTATGGAGAGGTGTATGGAGTTGTATGGAGAGGTGTATGGAGAGGTGTATGGAGAGGTGTATGGAGAGGTGTATGGAGAGGTGTATGGAGAGGTGTATGGAGAGGTGTATGGAGAGGTGTATGGAGGTGTATGGAGAGGTGTATGGAGAGGTGTATGGAGAGGTGTATGGAGAGGTGTATGGAGAGGTGTATGGAGAGGTGTATGGAGAGGTGTATGGATTTGTATGGAGAGGTGTATGGAGAGGTGTATGGAGAGGTGTATGGAGAGGTGTATGGAGAGGTGTATGGAGAGGTGTATGGAGAGGTGTATGGAGAGGTGTATGGAGAGGTGTATGGAGAGGTGTATGGAGGTGTATGGAGAGGTGTATGGAGGTGTATGGAGAGGTGTATGGAGGTGTATGGAGAGGTGTATGGAGGTGTATGGAGAGGTGTATGGAGGTGTATGGAGGTGTATGGAGAGGTGTATGGAGAGGTGTATGGAGTTGTATAGAGAGGTGTATGGAAAGGTTTATGGATAGCTGTATGGAGAGGTGTATGGAGAGGTGTATGGAGAGGTGTATGGAGAGGTGTATGGAGAGGTGTATGGAGAGGTGTATGGAGAGGTGTATGGAGCTATGGAGAGGTGTATGGAGAGGTGTATGGAGTTGTATGGAGAGGTGTATGGAGTTGTATGGAGTTGTATGGAGAGGTGTATGGAGAGGTGTATGGAGAGGTGTATGGAGGTGTATGGAGGTGTATGGAGAGGTGTATGGAGAGGTGTATGGAGGTGTATGGAGGTGTATGGAGTTGTATGGAGAGGTGTATGGAGAGGTGGCTCAATTGTGGTGGTTAAATTTTTTGGCAGATTTCAATTTGTTGGAAGATTTCAATTTTTTGGTAGATTTCAATTTGTTGGCAGATTTCAATTTGTTGGCAGATTTCAATTTGTTGGCAGTTTTAAATTTTTTGGCAGATTTCAATGCAGATTTTTAATTTTTAGGCAGCTTTCGATTTTTAGGCTTTTAGGAAAAATTTAAAATCGGCAAAAAAATTTAAAGTTGCCAAAAAATTGCCAAAGAATTGAAATCTTCCAACAAATTGAAAACTGCCAAAAAATTGAAATCTGCCAACAAATTGAAATCTGCCAAAAAATTGAAATCTGCCAACAAATTGAAATATGCTAACAAATTGAAATCTGCCAACAAATTGAAATCTGCCAAAAAATTTAAATCTGCCTAAGAATTGAAATCTGCCAACAAATTGAAATCTGCCAAAAAATTGAAATTGGCCAACAAATTGAAATCTGCCAAAGAATTGAAATCTTCCAACAAATTGGAATCTGCCAAAAAATTGAAATCTGCCAAAAAAATTGAAATCTGCCGACTCCATACACCTCTCCATACACCTCTCCATACACCTCTCCATACACCTCTCCATACACCTCTCCATACACATCCATACACCTCTCC